>CM063176.1:85252500-90252500 GCA_031835075.1 Saguinus oedipus
TAAATTTTGTATTTTTAGTAAAGACAGGGTTTCACCATGTTGGCCAGGATGGTCTTAATCTCTTGACTTTGTGATTCACCTGCCTCAGCCTCTCAAAACATTGGGATTACAGGCGTGAGCCACCATGCTCAGCCTGGATTGTGTTTCTTTGTTGATTGTTTTCTTTGCTGTGCAGAAGCCTTTTAGCTCCATGACATTTTATATATGTATTTTTGCTTTTGTTTTCTTCTTTTGAGGTCTTACACAAAAAGTCTGCCTGGATAAATGTCCTGAAATGTTTCCTTAACACGTTTTTTTCTGGTAGTTTTATGGTTTGGGGACTTAGATTCACATCTTTCATTCATTTGGATTTGATTTTTGTATATGGTGAGAAACAGGAGTCTAATTTGATTGTTTTGCATATGGTTATCCATTTTACCCAGCACCATTTATTGAAGAGATTGCTTTTTTCCTATTATGTGTCTTGGCACCTTTCCTGATAAAAAGTTGGCTGTAAAATGTATGAATTTATATCTGGGTTCTCTTTTTGGCACCATTAGTCTACATTTCTGTTCTTATGCCAGTGCCATGCTGATTTGAAGATAGGTTTGTAGTTTATTTTGAAATCAGGTAGTTTATTTTGAAATCAGTCCAGGATTGATTTGGCTATTCAGGATCTTCTGTGGCTCCATATACATGTTAGGATTGTTTTTACTGTTCTGTGAATACTGTCATTGGTATTTTGATAGGGATGGTATTGAATCCATAAATTACTTGGGGTAGTTTCATCACTTTAACAACATTAACTTTTTGGTTCATGAGCAAAAAAATATCTTTTCATGTTTGTTTATCCTCTTCAATTTGTTTCATCAATGGTTTATGTTGTTTTGTATAGATTTTTTATATAGTTGATTAAATTGATTCCTAGTTATCTGATAGTCTTTTTAGCTATTGTAATAAAATTGACCTTTGATTTTTTTTAATTGTTTGCTTTTAGTGTATGTAAATGCTATTCCTTTTGTATGTTGATTTTATACCTTGAAACTTTACTGAATTTATCAGTTTTTAAGGTTTTTGGTGGAGTCTTTAGGCTTTACTAAATGTAAGATCTTGTCATTTGCAAACAAGGCTAATTTGACTCCCTTCCAATTTAGATGAACTTTATTTCTTTCTCTTGTCTTATTGCTCAGACAAGGACTTGCTGCATCATGTTGAGTAGCAGTGGTGAATGTGGGCATCCTTCTCATGTTTCATATCTTACAGGAAAGGTTTTCAATTTTTCCCAATTTAGTATGCTGTTGGGTGTGGGTTTGTTATATGTGGCCTTTATTATTTTGAGGTATGTTCCTTCTATAGCCAGTGTGTTGAGGGTTTTTAATCATGAAGTATTTTATCAAATGATTTTTCAGCATCTACTGAAATGATAATATTGTTTTTTCTTTGTTCTGTTGACATGATGTATTATGCTTATTAATTTGCAAATGTTGAAAAACATCCTGCATCTCTGGAATGAATCTCACTTGATCATAGTGAATGATCTTTTTAATGTGTTGTTGAATTCAGTTTGCTTGCCTTTTGTTGAGCTTTATATCTATGTTCACTAGTAATATTGGCCTGTAGCTTTCTTTTTTGGTTGTATCCTTGATTTTGGCATCAGAGTAAAGCTAGACGCATAAATAGCTTTTTAAACTGTCATTTATGTCATTGAAATTAAGGTTATTTTGTGTCCTTGAAAAGATATACATGGTTGTAATTATATTACTACCAAATATTTTGACCCATTTTCTTCAAAAACATTGAGATTATTTTCGTAATTGGCATTTTCTTTTAAATACAAATAGAGAAATGCATATATTAAATAATGGCTAAAGTTATTAATTATTTTATAATGGATCAATCACATTTCAATGGTGCAGTTACAATCTCTGAAAGCCACTCATTCTTGTCACACCTTGTTGCAGATTTTGCTTAAAATCTTAGTTGAAAATATGGCTCATAAACTTTCACATCTATGAATCATGAATCTCATAGGCAATGTTTACCTTCTTTTCATGGAAGTTAAACAGAAACATTGGAGACTCATAAGGAAGTCACTATATCTAAAAATAATGAGAGTTAAGGAAAGAGCAGAGGCTATAATTCCAGGCGTGAAGAAAGAATAAAGTATAAGTGTAAAATGAGGAATAGAATTGTAACGGGGGTGTACCCAGCTCCCAGAGCTCATAGGTCCTTGACCTCTCTAACCACGAAGAATGGAAAAAGGGGCCCTGGAGGTGCGGTGAGCTGACCATTTGAATAAATATTGTGGACCCAAAGAGTTTTGCAGAAAAGTGATTTATTAGACAGAGAGTGATAGAGAAGACAGCTCCCATGCTGTTGTGGGAGGAGAATCCAGAGCTGGCAATGCATTCAAGTAGGAGCTGCTGTGTTTTAACCCTTGAATTATTCCCTCTCCATTCATGTTCTCATCCAATGAGAGAAGTTCTTTCAAACTTTCTCTGGAGTCATCGATCTTTGACTCTGATACCGGATTGGCTACTTGATCTACAACCCTGAGTTGCAAAGGCCCCTCCTCCCAGAGCTTTCGCTGGAATTTGGGACAAAAGAGCTCCACCTGGCTTTCCCTAGCTGGCTTGCAAAGAATTTTACATTTGAAACCCCTCTGGTCTCCTGATGGAGGTGTGAAGCCAGGAAATTCCTGCATTTGAAATCCCTCCCCTAGCCAACCAGGAAGAGACGTTTCCTAAACACAAAATGATGATGAGTGTCAGTAATTATGGACAGAAAGATTTATAAGACTCAAACTTTTGTTTTTTGTGTTCTTTTTTATTTTTGAGGTAAGAAATTGCTAATATATCTTCAATTCTTATTTCAATTGCTTTAAATTTCAGGACCAAAAACACATTAAATTTTAATTACTAGCTTAAAATAAACCTTATTGCCACTTTTTTATAAAAAAAAATAGGTTCTTGCTGCTGTGTTGCTCAGGCTGGAGGGCAATGGTGTGATTACAGCTCACTTCAACCTGGTCCTTCCATGCCTAAGAAATGTTCCTACCTCAGCCTCCTGTGTAGCTGGGACTACAGGTGCTTGACAACATACCCAACTATTTTTTTCTATTTTGTTTCTTTTTCCAGACACCAGGTCTTAGTGCGATCCCCAGTCTGTCCTTAAACTCCTGGGCTTAAGTGATCCTCCTGCCTCAGACTCCCAAAGAGCTGGAATTATGTGACTTTATCTCACATAACATTGTTTATATACAGTTTGACTTAAATATGTCTAGAAAAGTTGCAAATTTCTTCCTTTCATCTGAAATGGTCTTTTTTAAAATTTGCCTTTGCCGTAAGTTTTACTGAGAGACCAAACTTTTATTTCCCAATAACTTCCATTCTAATAAGTTCTGCCTACAGCTTATCTTCAGAATTTCCTCATATTTTTTATATAACCTATTCCCAGGACAAAGTGTATAGATGCAGAAGAAGAATATTTTAACATCTTCTGTAAAATAACAGCTCCAATATTTAGGAATTGAAAACCTAGTTATGTTTCAATTAGTTATTAAAATAAAATTGCATTAGTAGTTAAAATATTTCAGAGTAGAAAACCCTCCCTCTTGGGATTCATACTGTTGCTATTTATATGAAGGTGAAACTTTAATATGCTTTCTTTAAATAAATAAATAGCCCTTTTGTTGTTTTCTGTTCTCTCAGGAATAAAACAGTTCCTGGAATCACTCTTTATTGATGTGAATGAGCACAAGATGGGAAAATCACTTGTATTTACAGATAATAAGACTGCTGTAATCCTTGGGGAAATTGATCGGTTAATTTAAATAAGAAAGCCCTGAGAAAGTCCCAGTGCTAAACCAAACAGGCTCAGGATGGCACTGAGCTTAGATGGAAGGAGATAGTTGCCATTCTCAATAACATACTGCAACAAGGCCTCTGGATGGTCAGTAGTCTGTGGTACTACTGTTATGGCCATTTGCTGAATACTGTTTGAATTTCAAAACAGTGTAAACAGGAAAAGACATGCTAAATCCTGTGAAGTGTTGTAGATGTTACAGATTAATTTATTTTAGGGGAGAATTTCAATAAATTATTAATCCCTGAATAATAAAAAGATTACAAAAGAAAATTGTCATGCACTGTACTATAACCATGCCTATTTTATTACATATTTATAATCTATTTTAAATAAATATGTATGGCATTTTCCAATTCCATAAACTCATATGATGATCTTAGTTTATACATTTCTTGAGAATAAGTAAAATAAGGCATTTATTTTACAATGCAATAATCTGTAGTTTTAGATCTTAAAAATTCAAAAATTACAGGTCAATATTTACTGGATATGTTTTTACTAGTCTCATAGAAATTGAATTAATACAATTTTCCACAGAATCAAAAGAAATATTTTATATTCATAATCCCTCTGAAACGTACAAGAAAAATTAAATGTATTGAAAGGCAACTCATACAATCTTCTTCTTTCTTTTTTTTTCTTTTCTTTCTTTTTTTATTTTGAGACAGAGTCTCATTCTGTCGCCTAGGCTGGAGTGCAGTGGTGCAATCTCTTCTCATTGCAACTTCCACTTCCTGAGTTCAAGTGATTCTCCTGCCTCAGACTCCTCAGCCTCCTGAGTAGCTGGGATTACAGGCGCCTGTCATTGCGCCCAGCTAATTTTTGTATTTTTAGTAAAGAAGGGTTTTCACCATGTTGATCAGGCTGGTCTCAAACTCCTGACCTTGTGATCTGCCTGCCTCGGCCTCCCAAAATGCTGGGATTACAGGCCTGAGCCACCATGCTCGGCCCAAAACACAAAATCTATAGATAAACTGAGGAATAGAAAAGGTGAAAGTGTCTATCAGTAAGCTATGTTTTGAGCAAGTAAGTACTGCTAAAATTTATTTTTCAACTGTTGAGTACTATATAACTCTATTTCACTAGTTTAAACATTTGTATGACATTTAGTTCAACAAATAAGGTTTTAGCACTTACTGTTTTTTCTCTGTATCATTTACTGACTTTATCAAGAATTTTTTTCATTATTCTTCAAAATTAATGCTATCATAGCATAATACATGTAAAGCCAGTTAACTACACTGTTGGCTTTGAAAACTTAAATAATCCTTGAAAACGTAATGCTCCTTAACTGTTTTCATGTATATTCTTTTATTTATCCAGTTGTTTGTCCTTTTAATGTTTTGATGTGTTTCTCATTTTTTATATTCTAACTATTCTTCCTTTTTTTGGGTACCTTAAAATTACCTATGTTCAGTACCTGTGCTTTCTATTATCTAAATATATTTTAGTGGATTTATTTTCCCCTTCTTGTCTACCTGTTACTGTTTTAACATATAATTAAAATGTGGCTGCACTAGAATTAATTTCTACTTTGTCTTTTTGCTGTATTTCAGAGAAGTCTATTTCATCAATGTCCTCACTTGTCAAGTGCTACAAATTTCCTCTTTTGATTATTTGGCTTCTAGAATTTGAGTTATAAAATTTTGTGCTTGGAATTGAGATTTCTACGCCATTTTAACCAGTTATTTAATTAAAACATAAAATTATAATTTCTATTCAAATTTACAGACATTCTACTCCATGACTTTTGTGAGACTTGTTTTTCAGGGTTTTTGGCCATTTTTAATACTTCTAGAAATTTCTCAACATACAAATTTTTAATAAATGCATAATTATAAGTAGAAGAAATTACAAATTACATAGTTTCATAGAAAAAGGACGAAACGGAAATTGACTAACAAACACTAGGTAACCCAATTGTGTACAGCCCAGAAACTTGGTGCTTTTTTGTTGTTGCTCTTGTTACTTTCACTTTGTTGGGATCTATACTTCCTCCTTATGCCCCAACAAAATATTTAGCTTACTTTCCCAGTAAATCCAGTTTATTTATTTTTTGTATTCATTGATAATCAGAAAAAACATTTTTCCACATCTATATGAGAACAATTATTATACATTTAAAAGTCTGGCATATATTGAGGTATTTCAAAATATTTAACATTGGCCTCACATTTCCTAACAGCATGTGAATGTTCAAAAACTTCTGGAGCATAAAAAATATTTAAAAATATTTAAAGATGGAAGAGTAATTCTCTAGAATACAATAGAGAAACTAGAGAAACAAAAATATTCAGCCTCAGTCAGATGTATTTTCTAACATCAAAAGACAACTCTAAATAAGACATTTGGAAACCAGTATTATAATAAAATATTTAAAGGACAGAGAAATGCATCACAGGGCCAGAAGTTGCAATCTTAAGAAAGAAGCTAGATAAGTTACACAGGGAATTGTTTTTTTTTTTTTTAATAATAATAATAGGAAAAGGCAAAGAAAAAAGGCATTGTAAATATACTGCTGAAGACAAAAATAGTATGATTGTTTTGAGGGATACTTTTGTGCCAAGAATAATCTGAAAGTCTAGTTTAAATTGTAAAACAATATTCAGATCGTATGCTTTCCAATTAAGGCATTTCAAGTATGGAGAAACAAATAGGGTAGCATAATAAGAAAGGAAATTATTTAGTGACATTAAACTATAGTAAGCAAAGGAGGCCAAAATAATATCATACAAATGTATTCAAAACAGTAATAGTTCTAGAAAAAAGGTCATTATTTAATGATAAAGATTACAATTTTTAAAAAGAAAATACAAATTTAAATGTTCATGCACCACAAAGCAGACATCCAAAATAAATGAAGCACAAAAAACACCTGAAAGTAGAAATAAATCCACGTTATACTAAACAACACTTTTTTCTAAATAAGTCATAGAATTCAGTTAATTAAACTAACATTTATAGAGGTCTCTATCCAATAACAGCAAACTACACAACACATTTACCAAAATTGACCATTATTTGAAAAAAATACGCGTACATTAATAAAACTTGAAATTATATAAGTAAGATTTATATTCAATCTATCTTCTATTTGGGGTATATAAACCATTTAAAGGAAAAGTAGCTACTGACATATTTAGTTTTAAGTCTAACATCAGATTTTTCTTTCTCATTTTATCTCATATTCTTCACTCTTTTTCTTTAATTTCTTTCTTTTGTATTAACTATTTTGTCTAATTCTATTTTATCTGCCTTGTGGGATTATCAGCGCTACCACTTGTACTTGCGTTCGTGCATGTTTTATTTTAAAGGTGATACATATTTTTATTGATAACAATTTACCAATAAGTACAATAAAATCACTCCAAATACAAAAATCTTAAAATAGTATATTTTCATTTTAGTTCTCCCAATCTTTGTGCTTTTGTTTCCTAGATTGTATTTCTAGAATTGATATAAAACCTACAATGCGGGCCCAAAGTGGCTCCGGCCGGATGTCGTGGCGCTTGCGAAGGCGAGGCCAAGAGTTCAAGGCCAACCGACCTCAGCAACCTTACAAGCTCTCATTGATTGGCAAAAAAAAAAAAAACAAAAACAAACAAACAAAAAAACCTACAATGTATTACCATTATGTTTGCTTGAAGTAGTTGATTTAAAGAGATTTTTAAAATAAGAAAAAGAGAACACTTCTGGCACTCTTCGTTTCTTTTTGCAAGTCTAGATTTTTACCTGGTATCATTGCCTTTCTGCTAGAAGAAACATTTTCTTATTTAACATTTCCGTAAGTGATAATTTCTAATGGTAAATTCTTTCAATTTTCATATGCCATGAAGAAGTATTTATTGTGTCATCCTTTTTAAAATACATGTTTGCTTAGTATTTAATTCTAGATTTAAAGTGTTTTCTAAAATCATTTAAAGTTCCACTATCTTTCAACTAGCTTTCATCTGACAAAAATAAACCTGCTGTAATTTGTATTATTTTAAATACTTGTGTATTTTTTTTTTTTGCAGTGCTTTTAAGATTGACTTTCAGAAATGTTTATTTTGATGTTTCTTGTAGGTTTTTTTATATTTTTTGTTTGTTTGGGGTCTAGATGAGCTTCTAGGATTTGTGGGTTTATGGTTTTCATCAAACTGGAAATTTTTCACTCATATTTTTTCCTTCCACTCCCTTTTTTCTCTTATTTAGTTTATACTAGCCCACATTAATTTTGTTTATATACTATTAATTCTCTGATACTATGTCTACTTTCAAAAATCTATTTCATTTCATCTTATGTTAAAAGAAAAGCTTTATTTGAGCAAAGAACAATTCAAAAATTAGGCAGCACTCAGAACTATAAGAGGTTTAGAGAGCTCTGCTCAGCAGTTTAGCAGTGAGTATAGACAGAACATGAAAGTAAAGAAGTGGAATAGCTTAACTGGTTACAGTTAGGTGTTGTCCTATGTAGACATGTTTTGAGCAGTTGGCTGGCTGTGATGAGCTGAAGCTTAGCTACTTGTGATTGAATATCTGGCAATGTCAGAAAAAAAATACTCCTTTGTTAACATTCATTTTGTTTATGGACTATGTTAGGTTGCTACTCATTAAGTAAAACCTCAGAGTAAATTTTTTTACTCTGGCCAAATTTAATTTGACACTTGTTTCTATGTTTATATCTTCAATTTTTTTTTTTTTTTTTTTTTGAGACAGATTTTCGCTCTTATTACCCAGGCTGGAGTGCAATGGCGCGATCTCGGTTCACCGCAACCTCTGCCTCCTGGGTTCAGGCAATTCTCCTGCCTCAGCCTCGTGAGTAGCTGGGATTACAGGCAGGCACCACCATGCCCAGCTAATTTTTTGTATTTTTAATAGAGACGGGGTTTCACCATGTTGATCAGGATGGTCTCGATCTCTTGACCTCTTGATCCACCTGCCTCGGCCTCCCAAAGTGCTGGGATTACAGGCTTGAGCCACTGCACCCGGCTATATCTTCAATTTTAATAAGACTTTCTTCTTCAGTGTTTGATATGCTCTTAATTCTATCCAGTACATTTTTTTTAATCTAAAACTTGGAGTTTTCATGTGTACAATATGACTAGGATCTGTTTTATGTCTTCTACATTTTTCCCTTACATGCTATGCTTTTCTCTATCTTCTTGTAAATAGAATATAATTATAATAATTATTTCAGTTGACTTGTTTATTAGTTATCACCTCTGTGTTCAAACTGGATCTTTTTGAATTTATGTATCATTTTTTTCCACATTGGGTTGTATTTTCTTCCCTTTTTGGATAATTTTTCATTGGAAACCAGGTATTATAATTTTATCTTATTGTGAGTTGGATAATTTTATATTCCTTTACATATCCTCAAGCTTTGGCCTGAGACAGTTAAGTTACTTTCAAGTGGCCCAATTCTTTTGAAACTTGCCTAGAATCTCTGTTAGATGAGACAAAAGACTCCTTTAATCTTGGGCTAATTGTACCCTGCTACTGAGGCAATACCTTTCTGGGTAATTTTCTCAATCCTCTGGGTATAATGAGTTTGCTTACTGCGACTGGTGAAGAGGCTGGCTATTATTTCTAGCCTTCTCTGTACATTGAGCTTTGTTCTATCTGCTTTTCAGTAGTTATTTGCCCTGCAGTTTCATCACGTGTTCACTGATCAATACTTAAACCTGAAACTGTCTGCAGCACTCCAGATCTTTCTCTTTCACTTTTTAACTTGTTCTTTCTGTAGTTCTACTCTCCCTCTTTCTCTTCCCTCAGCACAACCCTCTCAGTCTCCTACACTACCTCTCACCTCTGCCCTGTGAATTTTGATGGCATTTGTTCCCCCAAATCCTCTTTAACTCAGTCATACCACTGAGCTCTGGAGTTTTCCTGTCTGACCTGCAATCTGGGAACTTTCTCCGGGCAGAAAACTGGAGCAATATAGAGATTACTACTTTTTATTGTTTGTTGTGTTTTGTTTTGGGCTCTAAGAATCTCTGGCTGGTGCTGCCTACTTTTTGTTTTTCAATATCTAAAAACTGTTTACAATGAAAATGTGTATATAATCCCATTCCTCCATTCCTTCATGGCCAGATGTCAAAGACTATACTACATATTAATCTGATGTAGTTTTAGACTTCTCAAATTTTCTTTGATATTTCTAATTTTTCAGACATCTTTCATATCTATGCTGTAATTCCTTAAACATGAGTTCTTCATATCAAATATATGTAATCATAAGATCAATCGATTTTCATTAGTTTTTCCTCATGCTCCACAGCTAGATCACAAAGCTATTTTTATCATGAGCATAAGCTTTTAAAAATTTCAATTAGTTAATATTAATTTTTTTAAAATTTTATCTTTTGTATTTAGTTCTTTAACCCATTTGGTGTCTTTGCATATCATATAACTAAGAAACTGATTTTATATTTTTTATATAATGAGAAATTTTTCTTGTTACTCTTTTCAAAGTGTTATATTCTTTCCATTCTTTATTTCCTTGTTCTTGTATAATTTCTAAAGGAATTTTTAAACTGTACATTTAGAGTAATGTTTCTCTTTTCTTTTTATTGAAGTATTAATATGTATGTACAAAAGAAGTCTCATAAGTGAAGAGCTGAATAAAATTTTGTAAATTGGAGATGCTTCTTTTAGCTGCATCAATGGTAAGAAAAAGCGTCCTCAATTGAAAAGCAATGTTCCTGTTCTATTCCAACCATTAACTTCTAGAATGAAGTCTCTCCTGATTTCTAATGAAATAGATTATTTTTGTCTTTTTTTTTGCTCCATTAATATAAATAGAATGGTACAAAATGCATTATTTTGAGTTAAGGTTTCTTCCATCAGCATTATGTTTTTGAGATATATCCATATTATTGGGTGGAGTTGTGGCTTTTTTCATTATCAAAGCTGTATATTATCCATTATTATATAAATATACTATAATTTATTCACCCATTTTAATGGTTTATGTGCATTTGGGCCATTTCAGGCCCAATTGTAGCTATTAGAAATAGTGCTGGTGGTGAAGTATGGTGGACTATGTCTATAATCCCAATGCTGTGGGAGACCAAGGAAGGAGGATTGCTGTGCTCAGGAGTTCAAAGCTGCATTAGCTATGATTATACCACTGACCTCCAGCCTGGGCAACAGAGGGAGACCCTGTCAAAAAAAAAAGAAAAAGAAAAAGAAAGAAAGAAAGAGTGAGTTTATAACAGTAAGAATAGTACTTTTCGGTCAAATGTACCACTGTGTAGGTAGTTGCTCAATCATATATATACATATGTATATAAATACACACACACACACACACACATACACATACATGCAGACACTTCCAGATTTGTCAAATACTGATAAATAGCATATTAATTAACCCCCCATCAGCAATGTATAAAGCTGTTAGTTATTTCCACATTCTTGTAAACACTTGAAGCTTCCTCTTTTTCTTTCATTTTAGTCATTCAATTTTGTCTATAGTAGTGGAGAACTATGATTTAACTATGAATAACTAATATAGTTCAATATAATTTTATATTTAATGGTGTTCATTACAGACTGGTGGGACAATCACTCATTCTTTTATTCTTTTTGAAAGAAGAATTCGTTATTGAGGATCTTCATTTTTCTATATACATTTTCAATATTTCAAGATAGTAGAAAAATGTATCACATTGACTCTATAGATTAAGCAGGAGAAATTATATCTGTATTCTGTTTTTATATGGGTTATTTTTTTCTAATTTGCTTTATTTCAAACATATAGAAAGTGCAAATGAAATATACAGGGAACATTTTAAAACAATACATAAAGAAAATATGACATTTCACAATTCTGAGATTTAACAAATTATTAGCATTCTGACATACTTTTTTTCCTTTTTAAAGATAATATTCTTAATGGGCCATTAAAAATATACTTACATGTCTGTGTTCCCCTACTGGAACTTATAGTTATTAATAGGCTTGATGATATGAAATTTTCTATACTTAGTCATTTTTGATGTAACAGTGGCAATTTCATGTGACTCAACCTAGCAACATTTGTATCTTTAGTACTTAAGATCATTTCTATCCCAAAGTGATGCTCAGTACCTTGTATATTCTGTTCTCAATAAAAGCTAATCATTAAATTAAGATATACTATAGCAACATTTAAAAATTTTTTTTACATTATGTCTCTCTGCAACTAATTATCAAATGAACAATTAAATCATCTGTCTAGTTTCTATAACGTAAATTCTCTCAGAAATGTATACCCTTGTTTTTTACAAAATAATGAAACCAAGTTCTTTTCCTCCTGTAAATTCCTATGACTGAGCTTTTAATCTTATATGTTTCAGCAGATTCTCAGCTTTTTTCATTGTTGTTATAAAATGTGGGAAGCTAGTTTTTAAGAAAATTATGCTCTTTTTAACATGTTGAATATAGTATAATCTTGACTTAGAAGAGTGACAACTATAAAACTTAATTGTCTGTAAATTAGGAATAAATATAATTTGAAGCAGATTTTAGAAATCTTTCTTGAGTAGATGGATTAAGTCTAATTGTGGATTTTGATATCTGTAGATTGGTTTTTTTATTTAGACATTTTTCTCATTTACATTCTGTTAGTTTACTGTGTTACAATTAAGATAGATTATCAGGTATTTGAAATCCCAAAGGCAAGATAACTTTGTAAAAGTAGAAGATACAATTCATCTAAAAGTTTAAAATATTCAGCACCAGCCTTTGAAGGGGTTTTACAATAATCTCATCTGTTTCATATTTTATTGTTTTTAAATTTATATTTAATTCTGATGTCTAATTCTTAAAATAGTGTTATTTTCTCTTCAGATACTGTTTTTCAACACCATAAATATTGCTTTTACATACAAAGTAGCCATTCTAGCTACATGTTTTATGTCATAGGTTTTGAATTTGAAAATAAATGGATAAACATGCTTAAATATGGTGGTGTCAAAAAATAGACATCTTGTGTTTTCTATGGCATATGGAACAGGTTGAATTGAAACTTTCATGTTTTTCAGATAATAAAAGCATTATTAAAGCATTTAATTTATTTCACTTGAATGTAAAAAAAAAAGTTAAAAGACCATATGGATTCCTTCATTCCTTGAGCTAAGATTGGATATAGAGTACAATCTGGGTGGTAGTTACACAGGTGTCTCCTTAGGTACAAATTTGTAAAACTACATAACTTAAGATTATTAAATTTCACATACCTTACTATTTTGTAGTCCTCAATGAAAAATAAAGAAAAACATTTGCAGAGAAAGTACTAATCGTATTGAAACACTTCTACAAATTTCATATTATTTTTAGTTATTTAGAATAGATGGTTGCTGAATATTTTCTTAAGTATATTGGATAATTTCACAGTGTTTCTCCACCTCTCACTCCACAAAGGAAACTGACATTTTTATATGAATAATGTCATCTTAAAATTGACTTTTTAAAATGGCAAAGAAACTCTTACATGAGAAAAAGCATTTTAAAACACAGAATTTTATTGAGAATAAATTTATGTGTTTTAAAATGCTTTTTCTCATTAAGAGTCTGGTATGGACTGAATTGTGTTTCCCCTAAATTCATATGGTGAAGCCCTAAACCTCAGTGTGATCATATTTTGAGAGAGATCCTTTAAGGAGATAATAAAGGTTAAAAGAAGTAAAAATGTTAGAGTCCTAATCGAATAGAAGCAGGTGTCCTTATAAAAAGAGCAAGAAATACCAGGGCTGTCCATACACAGAAAGAATATAGCAGGAAGGCCACCATCTGCAAGCTAAAAATAGAGGTTTCAAGAGAAACTAAACCTGCTGACACCTTGATCTTGGACTTAACAGCCTCTAGCATTGTGAGAAAATGGAAATGTTGCTTAAGTCAGCAAGTTAGTTGTACTTGTCATGGTAGCACTAGCAAATGAACCCCTAACCACCTTAAGATTCATATTATATAGTACTCCCTCCTGTCTCTGTGTACATTACATATTTATGGTGCTTATGTGTTTACAGCATCTCAAACTTAGAAAAATTTTACTTATTTTAAGAAACATAGAAGGTATTTGACAATTTTGTCTTTCCATTTGAAAGTAAACCTCCAAATATGCAGAAATACATTATATCATCTATCACACTATGTTGAATAAGATTGTCATCAAAACTTTGTACTGTGATTACATCTTTAATGTAGAGACAATAGCTTTCTAATTTTGACATCTTGCAAATTAACACAATGATTAATCTGCTAATTAATACATTAATTATGAATACTTACTTGGTAAAAACAAAACAAAGCTAATTGGTTAAAAAAAAAAGATGGCTTGTGTTTTGGAAAGCATAATTCCATACTCAAGGCATTGAAAATGTTCTACTTACAAATATAAATCTCTGAAAAAAGTGTATGACTATAAATAATATGAAAAACTATGCAACTATATTAATTAATTAAAAGGAAACATAAATGATTTTCTTAAAAAAGAAAAGCAGTTAATATCAGGTTTAAACTATGACCACACTTTAAATACATAAATTAGTGTACCACTGACATATTTAAGACTTAAAAATCTGTTTCTTAACTTTGATGTCAAAGAGTTTAAATTTTATATATGGAATATAATAAAATTTAAGAATGAGGATTTTGAGAATAAATTGTTACAAAGTGTTAGAAGGAAGTAACTAAGAAAATAATTGAATTATTTTGAAAATGTTGCTACTTACATGCTAGAACATACATTAATTTTTTAAAAAGTAAACCATATTTAAAATAATAATGTGTAATATGTTTCACATTATTATTTTCTTGGTATACACTATATGTAGTCCAAATAAATATTTTTGTTATAGTATAAATAATTTCTAAGTAAAATATGTTCAAAGTATATTTCAAACTCTATATTTTAATATACCGTGCCAAAGGTCCAAACCGGGTCACTGGTTTATGAAAAGAATATAATGCTGCTGTTGCCTATTTTCAGCACTCATGTTAACATGTCTGAGAATAAAGAGGAAAGTCAGAAAATTTTGACTTAGCTACTCACTATCTTGAAGTTCATTAGTATTGAGACATGAAAATAATGAAATGTCTGGATTTTACTATAATATTTTGAGAATGCTCTGTAGAAATTCTAACTCTGACACTGATATTTTTATTTATTTTATTTTATTTATTTATTTATTTATTTATTTATTGCCAATCAGTGAGAGCTTGTAAGGTTGCTGAGGTTGGTTGGCCTTGAACTCTTGGCCTCGCCTTCACAAGCGCCACGACATCCAGCCGGAGCCACTTTGGGCCCCCAACACTGATATATTTAGGAGGTGAAAGATATCATTTAAAAAATTGGCATATTTGTAATTTGCAGTTGGCTCAGTTTCTTATGGCTCCATAGAGGTTGAAAATGTGATAAATAATCATCAACTCAGAAAAAATGAAGTAAAACTGAAGATTTAAAAGTTTCATATAATGACAGGAGAAAACAGGAAAGGAAGAGAACTGCATTGGGGATGGAAGCAGAAGAAAAGTGACAAGGAAACAATGGCAAATTTTTGGACCAGAAAGGAGAGAAAAAAGAGAAAAGAGAAAAAAAAAGTTGAGATAATTTTTTCTGTTTTAAACTTTTGTAATTACATCCACAATTGCTATGAAGAGAATAAAATACCTACGAATACAACTAACAAGGAATATAAAGGACCTCTTCAAGGAGAACTACAAACCACTGCTCAATGAAATAAGAGAGGACACAAACAGTTGGAGAAACATTCCATGCTCATGGTTAGGAAGAATAAATATCATGAAAATGGCCATTCTACCCAAAGTAATTTACAGATTCAACTCTATCCCCCTCAAGCTACCAATGACCATTTTCCACAGAACTGGAAAAAACTACCTTAAACTTCATATGGAACCAAAAGACAGCCCGCATAGCCAAGATAATTCTAAGCAAAAAGAACACAGTGGGAGGCATCACACTACCAGACTTCAAACTATACTACAAGGCTACAGTAACCAAAACAGCATGGTACTGGTACCAAAATAGAGATATAGGCCAATGGAACAGAACAGAGGCCTTGGGGGCAACACCACACATCTACAACTATCTGATCTCTGAAAAACCTGACAAAAGCAATGGGGAAAGGATTCCCTGTTTAGTAAATGGTGTTGGAAAAACTGGCTAGCCATGTGCAGAAAGCAGAAACTGGACCCCTTCCTGAAACCTTACACTAAAATTCACTCCAGATGGATTAAAGACTTAAACATAAGACCTAACATAATAAAAACCCTAGAAGAAAATCTAGGCAAAACCATTCAGGACATAGGCATAGGCAAGGACTTCATGACCAAAACACCAAAAGCACTGGCAACAAAAGCCAAAATAGACAAATGGGACCTAATCAAACTCCACAGCTTCTTCACAGCAAAAGAAACAGTCATTAAAGTGCATCAAAAACCAACAGAATGGGAAAAAATTTTTGCAGTGTACCCATCTGACAAAGGGCTAATATCCGGATTCTACAAAGAACTAAAACAGATTTACAAGAAAAAAAACAAACAAGCCCATTCAAAAGTGGGCAAAGGAAATGAACAGAAACTTTACAAAAGAAGACATACATGAAGCCAACAAACACATGAAAAAATGCTCATCCTCACTGGTCATTAGAGAAATGCAAATCAAAACTACATTGAGATACCATCTCACACCAGTTAGAATGGTGATCATTAAAAAATCTGGAGACAACAGATGCTGGAGAGGATGTGGAGAAATAGGAACACTTTTACACTGTTGGTGGGAGTGTAAATTAGTTCATCCATTGTGGAAGACATTGTGGCGATTCCTCAAGGACCTAGAAATAGAAATTTCATTTGACCCAGTAATCCCATTACTGGATATATATCCAAAGGATTATAAATCATTCTACTGTAAGGACTTATGCACACAAATGTTCACTGCAGCACTGTTTACAATAGCAAAGACCTGGAACCAACCCAAATGCCCATCAATGATAGACTGGACAGGGAAAATGTGGCACATATACACCATGGAATACTATGCAGCCATAAAAAATGATGAGTTTGTGTCCTTTGTAGGGACATGGATGAACCTTGAAACCATCATTCTCAGCAAACTGACATGAACAGAAAATCAAACACTGTATGTTCTCACTCATAGGTTGGTGTTGAACAGTGAGAACACATGGACACAGGGAGGGGAGCATCACACACTAGGGTCTTTCAGGGGGAAATAGGGGAGGGACAGCAGGGGGTGGGGAGTTGGGGAGAGATAGCTTGGGGAGAAATGCCAGATATAGGTGAAGGGGAGGAAGGCAGCAAATCACACTGCCATGTGTGTACCTCTGCAACAATGTTGCATGTTCTTCACATGTACCCCCAAACCTAAAATGTAATTAAAAAAAAGTTTTAGCTGACATATTTTATAACCTCCCTGTCCTAAGAGGAAAAAAAAAAAGAAATCCTTAGAAAATCAGTCCTTTTAAAGTGCACTGGTACTTATCAGCATGTAAAGTAGACTATAATTTTTTTTAAAAAAATTATTGTACATTTAAAATCTTTTGGGCATTTATAGCATAATATTAATAGTGGTGGATTGTCTCTTGATTTTCCTTGATAATGGAATTTTGACTGATTTCAATTTATTTGCTTGCATTTTTTCTGCCAAATTCTTCAAAATTAGCATATTTAATTTTTCAATAATGATTCAAAGCTGAAAGTCAAAATATTCATGCAATAAGTAATGTTTTACTCTTGAGGCCCAGAAAACCTTTTCAGGGGTAGAAGGTTGAGGCTGGAACTTCAGAAATGTCTCCCTGAGCAACAACAAATTGACCCATGGGGAGAAATACTCATTCCAAGGTAGCTGATATAATTGTGTGTCCCAGCTTCACAGTTATGGGAAAGGGATCAAAAATCATAATGAAGAAGACTTCTCTTCTGCCAAAACTGGCTCTCACTAAAACAAGCCACAGAATTTCATCAGTAGCTTGGTGATGCTCATTCATTTTCTATGTCTGTTACAATCTAGTACAACTACAATACCTTTTATTCCAGGAACTAAATGTTCATATTCATTACCAGCAACATATATAAAGTAAGAGGTAATAAGATATAAATATCAAGAAAAAAATATGATTAGTGCCTTAGCCTGCTTGGGCTGCCATAACGAAATATCAGAGACCAATTAGCTTAAACAGAAATATATTTTCTCACAGTTTTGGATTCTAAAATCTGAGATCATGGTGCCAAAATGGTTGGGTTCCAGTGTGGGCTCTCTTCCTAGCTTGTAGATGGCTGCCATCTCTCTGTGTCTTCACATGGCAGAGAGAAAGAGTAGCAAGCTCTTTAGTGTCTCTGCTTATAAGGGCACTAATCCCATCATGAAGGTCCCATTTTCATGACTTTACTAAACCTAAATTACCTCACAATGCCATTTCCAAATAATGACAGATTGGAGGTTAGGGCTTCAACATATGAATTTAGGCAAGAGTGGAAAGTACAATTCAGTTCATAGCACTTGAGAACTAAGACTCCTAAACCATCAAAACACAATCTCTTATAGAAAGGAATAAATTGATTTCTATGTGAAGTATTAGATATGAAAAAATATGGGCCTATTTTCATTTTCTTGGAAGCTGGACTATGCATTCTTCAAAAGGTCATTCTAACATCTTAAGGCCAAGCGCTACTTAGAGTTGAGAAAAAGAAAAACAGTTAAAAGCCATGAAATCAATGCTCATCATTGATTCCCCTCTTTCACTGTAAGTCCATTGCTTTATTCTCATGAAAAAGACTTTAATGCTGTAGTTTTCAACTTCAAGCTGGTGTCAGCTTATCAGGTAGAGCTATCTGTAAAGATGACTAAAGTGTTGTCTTCCTCAGTCAACTGGTCATGGTAAACTCACCAGGAGGCCATTGTAGTGGGTTGAGGGTGAAGGACAATGAAATATGAGTAGGCACTCTTGGAGCATGATCCATGAGCTTGGACATCTCATATGTGCTTTCAGGACAAACTTGAAGCTATAGTATTTTTACTTGATGGTACAGGATTACTGTCACACATTTCTGATTGGGTGGATTAGGTAATGCCCATTCATTGGCTAGCTTAATTTGTATGCTTACTTGTTGGCCAATGGTGTTTAGTCTACCCTCAAGCTCAGAGGAATTTTTTCCAGGCTCTAAGGATCCACAGTGTAATTCTCTTTGAAATGTGGCCACAGACTTTATGCACACACTAATAGGCTAAGGAATTTTGAGTGTTGTTGTTGGCTCTGCCAAGTCATATATGGGAGCGCAATATTCATTCACTACAGTGTGGGCCAGCTTTCAGAGCCTATGTGAGGTCCAAACCCCCAATTTGAAATCTTGTAGCTTTACAAGTCCATTGGCAAAAGAGAACACATTCAATCTGTCCTATCTTACCTCCCAAGCCAAATGAAATGAGGTTAATGAGACTTGTGCCCCATTTTTAGTCCTAAAGAATAAAATGAGCATCAACTTTGCCTTTCACATTAAAGGGGAAATCCTAATACATGCCAAGTCAGAATCATGACTAAAGTAGAAAACCCCTGATATTTAATAGGTTTTATTTCTTTAAGCAAGCATGTGTTTTGCCAAATTTTAGTTTATCAACTGTTTCTGCCTTATCATATCTTAACAGCTTATAGACATCAATGTGGTGAGCCAGCATAATGCCTTTGGAGATATTCAGTTACTGTAGAATCACACAAACTAAATTATGAGGGAAAACTCTAAAGGGGAAAGAGACAATAGAGGTTTAGTGCTGTCATCACAAGTTGAAAGCCAACTGCTGTTGGTGTTTTCTACTTATTGGTAGAGAGCAAAATCTTTTGGCAGTTTGATAGCTGTGTAATAAGTGCCAGGGGCAATGCTAATTACTCCTATAAAGAGACTATGTCTGGAACAGCCATTGGGGTCATCATCAGATTTTATGTGCTTTGTTTCACATTCCTGCCATGGTTCATCTGTACAGGCCAAATAGACACTGCACAGAGCTGTGATGGGAATAACCAACCTAAATCTAAGCACTTTCCTTAGGAATGCAGTAATACGTTTATTGTTCTTTCATTGGAAGGGTGTGGTTTAAGAGCTAATCCTTGGCTCCTCCTAACTACTGAATCTTCTGTGAAAATGATTCATGTCAAAACTCTCCCATTTGACTATAAGCACTACCTCTGGTGGTACACCATGCCATTATGCATCCTAAAAGTTAGCATGTATTCAGAGCTAGTAATGAGTTACACCTGTAAATTATGCCAAGAAATGTCTAGTATATCACATTAATTTAGTGTGGACTACCTCCAACTCTAAGACTCTGTTTTAGTCAAGCAACTGAATCAACTGTTAGAACCATTTCTGACTGCTCTAATTAGCACATCACATCAGAATTTCAAGTATATATAGTCATATTGATCAAATGCCCTAATCAATTATTTTCTTTTCTTTCTGGAACGGTTAAGAAAATTCTCACATAAATTGCTCAGGTTTTGCCAATATCAATGGTAAAAATTTTTAAATATTTGGTATCTGTATATTTATCTTGATCTTCTTTTTACTTGGCTCCTGAGACAAACTTATCAGAATCTACTTACTGAACTAGAGGCTATGGGGCAGTAGGAGTGTGCAGTAAAACAGACTGGCACTTCTGTCCAAAACAATTATATCAGGTGAATAATTAAAAGGTGTCCACCAAAGGATGAACAGACCTCAAGGGGGAACCAGGGGTTTTGGACACACAGAACTCATTTCCAGATTAATCCACCTAAATGACCCCATTCCAATTCCCAAGGCCTGCTCTTTCTCAACCAGTGATTTAAATTTCACATAAGAAACAAAGAAATATATGAATTTAATTATGTTTTAATTCAATAATATACAAGATAATACTACATCTGATAGCTGGCTTTATTACCTTTGATATGTATATATGTCTGCCTTGAGCTGTGAATTGAAATCCCAGGGCTTGCAGTTGTTTTCCTTTCAGCTTTCCAAAAGCAGCTAGCCCACCTGTCAGTTTTTGTATTCTTCATCTTCACCGTAATACTCTAACATAACTGTCACTCTATTCACTGAAGCCACAGCTTTCTTAGTACATTTTTTTTTGCTAATGCTTTTCATGGACTACACAGTTGTTATCCTCTAGGTATAACCAGCAGGTCATTTCATTCTAAGCAGGCCAAGTAAGAAAATCTGTAAATCTGTATTTCCATACTTGAGCCTCTGTTTCCTGCGTCTATCTCTGGTATCATCCAGGTCAAGTACTACAGAAAACAGAAGGCACTCTACATAGGTAGTTATGAACAGAAACTTTCACAAATTATGAGAACTGAAAGAGCATGGTCTTAGATATCAATAAGGGTAATTGCCAGACACCATAACACTTTCTGATGACCACTGGGAATTGGATTCATACCCTGAAAATGAAATGTAAGGAATATAAAATTAGAATAAAAAACTGCCACAGCTGGTTTAGCAGCTCTTAACACATTGGAAGCTGAATGAAAAGTCTCGAATGGTGTCTGCTAGAAATTTTCACAAGTCTACAACTCAGTTTGCCACCAAAAAAATAATATTTCTAATTGTTCATGAACTCTAATTATAAGCAAACATTTATCGTCTAAATGCTGCATATCAGGAATTGTGTAAGATAATGTACAAACACCATGAGAGAGGTTTTCTCTAATCATTCTGTCTAAGGTAGTACCTGTTTCCTTTCAAAATTTATAACTGACAATACACATGAGCATGTGTGAAATTGGAAATCCAGTATTTCAATCAACAGAAACTAACATAAACCACTTCTAGATTAAGTATTTGTTCCAAACCAAACAATATTTTGAACAAATTAGAAACATCTTTCTAGTTCAGTTCTCACCAGTGGAAGACGAAAATGAAGCAGAGGCTGTAGTTTCCTCCTTCAAAGCAGAGGGTGTAATTACCTCCTTTAGAGCAGAAGATGAACTTAGAGAGATAAAACACTTTCCTAAGATTATACTGTCCAGAAGGATAATATTACTGTCCTAGTATCTTCTTTGCACTTATTGCCACCTGAAAATATCTTATGTTTCATTAACTAATTATCTTTCACCTTCTAAGAAGATATAAATTTTGTGAGATCAAGAATATTAAGAACTCGTTACACCATTTATTTTGGAGGCTGAGAAAAGTTTCTGCCCAATAAATATAAGCTTAATAAATAAATGGAACAGAAAGATTTTTATGTATGGAATTTAGAGACTTGTGAGTCATGCTTAGAGGTGTCAGATACTTTAAGTACAACAAAATAAATATCATTAGAGTTGAAGCAGAGGGCACTATGAACACATCAGATAGATATCAACAATGTAGAGAGAAATCGTTTTCCAACGAACTAAATATCATTGCTGTAAGCCTTGAAAAAGCAAGGAGAGCAAACATAATGAGTTAGAAATAGAAAGCAGTTTAATGTCACCAAACTGAAAAATTAGTGGGTTGGAATGGAACAAGTTTAAGGATGCAAATATGAGCAAAGGAAAAATGTTTTTTAAAAAATGTTAAATAATTGGTCTAATTTCACATTAAAACTTTTAAAACATATTTTAAAATAAAGGCTGACAAGGCCATATTTTTATTTTTGGGGAAAAAAATACGTGGGCCAAAACGTGGAGAAGGATAAGATGAGGACAAGAATGACTTAGGAAGACCATTTAAGTAGCTGTTGTAATAATCCGGTGTGACGTAAAGATGGTTTATAATAATATGATGACTCTGATAATAGAGAAGATTTGATAGATATTACAGCTGTGTAGGTAAAGTTTGCATTCTGCAATGATTGATTAGAGATAAGGATGAGAAAAAAACTGACCAAGCATAATGCTTCCTTCTGGGACACTTGAGTTAGTGTTGATTGCATTCAACAAGGCCAGTAACAAGTTTGGATAGATGAGATACCATACTTGCATTTGGACATATTGAATTTGAGATGTTTATGGAATATATAATGTGTAGTTTAATTCTCATGCATGGAGAAAGATACTTGGTTTGAGACTTTCATTCATCCTGATACAGTAGCCTTCATGTTTTATAAAATGACACTTTATCAAATATGTCATATGTCTACTTATTTGAAACCTAGGACACTTAGAGCATTAATTTGTCATATAATTTAGATACCAGTACTTACAAATGTAAAATTTATGGAAAGTTTTAGGAAATGATAATCAAAAACAACATATTCTCCCAACTCAAAAAACTTCTCCACAGAATAGTAAAATATAAAGTTTTTATTATTAAATAAGCATTAAACCAGGATGCAATGAGCATCACAATCTGCTAAGAGATTACAAAGAAAGAAATTTTATCATTTGCATAGCCAAGTGTATAAAAGTCATTACATCCATGTTCTCAAAATAAACAATAACTAGTCTTCAAGTAGGAGGATTTGGCAGCACCATTTTTCATGCATAATTTATCCTACATTTACCTGCTAATTAAAGAGGCCATCTGTGATGGCTCAATGGCTTTATCCGGAGAAAAACAATGCTTTCATCTCCGTGTGACAGGAGGTAGTTTTGCAACTTGGAGCACGGTGCTCAGTGAAGCTGGTTTCCTGCTCTCCCACAGAAATGGGGAAACAGGGGTGCTATCCTCTGGATTACATTTCAGGCAAATGGTTCCCAGATCTTAACTCTGTGTTCTACAGGCAACAAAGGACCTATTTAGTTTTCTAAGATATTTAGATACATTTCTAAGGGAAGACAAAGTACTTAGAAAGTACATGATTTTCTAAAGTAAATACTCTAAAAACAAGGTAAGGAAGAGAAATTTCCTACGTTATTATTAATAAAAAGAATTAAGCCTCTTATTTTTCACTTGTATTTGTTCTTAAAGAAGTCAAAGTCATAGAGAAACAGGAGAGTTTATCAGTGATCTTTGGCTTGTTGCTTCTTTATTAAAAATATGGGTAAAACACACACACACAATTAATCAAACAAGCAGATGAAAACAAGAATATCCAATAACTTGGATAGAACTTGGTTCTAAGAAGTTATTCTAATAATTTGATTATCATCAGAAAGACTCCACCCCTCCATCATTACTCCTGTCTCTAGGTGAATCAATGATTAATAAATTTAGTGATTGTTAGATCACTTTTTTTTTTAATGCTTTTTAGATCTTTATATGCTTTCTTCAATCTGGATACAAACATCTGAGTAAAATTTAAGGTGCAGATGAATATGTTAAAGATTTGTTTTACCAATGAGCTATTATTTCTTCCTTTTATTAGCAACTAGAGTAAGGCCTACTGATCTTAGTTTACACTGACATATTGGAAATTTTACTGTAAACCATATGAACTTTAACATTTTTTGATTGGTCAATATTTCAAAAATTCATCTTATAAGAATATGATACTAAAATGTGATATATTAAAATGTATTTGATATATCCTAAGGAAAAACTGATATGCATTCACAAAACAATATACAGTGAATAAATTATATGAGTTATGTGTATATTTTGTATGAAGAAAGAAATTATCGATATTTAAAAGTTTGCTTATAATCATAGAAATTTGTGTACATCTAATTATTCATGGAAAAACCAAACTGTGGAAAACATTTTAAAGAGAATTATTCAGAGCCAATATAGTGACCACAACCCAGGGAAACAGTCTCAAGGAGTCCTAAGAAAATGTGCCTGATGCAAATTGTTTATAGTTTGGTTTTATATATTTCAGGAAGGCTTGGGTTACAGCCAAAGACATAAATCAATACATGCAAAGCATACATTGACTTGGCCTGAAAAGCCAGGACATCTTGAAGCAGAAGTTTCTAAGTCATGGAAGGATTCAGAGATTCTTTAATCTGTAAGTGGTTAAAGAAACAAAACTTTGTCTAAAAACTTGGAATTAGCAGAAAGAAATGTTTGAACATTTTTCTTTTTTCCTTAAAGACTTGTGGCTGCAGCATTTGCCTTGAGATAACTTTGCCATGAAATATCTTGCTTTTATTATTATTTTTGCATTACTTGAGTATGTTGACTTTGGAAACAAAAGACATCATACTATTTCTAGGATTCTGTTTTTAGCAGTGGTATTTCCATTTAAAATAGGGTAATTATCGATCACCGAAAATGTACAATCGTAGAAAATGAGGCATTCCTATGTGTGATGTTAACATCATTCTTAACAGTTCTTGGCCAGAGATTCTGATGAATGCAATTTTTCTGAGATAGATAATTCTGATGTTTGTTCTGTTGAGAAATAACTCCAAGAACAGTTTTTATATTTTATTTTCACATTGAAAATCAGTCAGATTTGCTTCATCATCAAACAAAGTGTTTATTTAAACTTAAATGAACACTGGCAGTGAGCTGCACTTTTTTTTTCTAAATGGGAAAAAGGTGCACTTAGGGTGCTATGTCAGAATCAGCTGCTAATGACCTGTTTAGCAACGTTATTGGCCTGCATCTGTGACTTAACACTTGCCTTGCATAGCCTTAGATCTTGTTTATAATTTGGTATCTTATTACCATAAAGAATCTGCCTTGTCAGTCTTATGACCTCTATTTTAATATTAATACTAGTTGGTTGTCATGCCTAAACTCAAAAACAGAACAGAATAAATTGAGGCATTTCTGACCTCCCTACCCATTATGGCCAGGAACTCACTTTTTAAGGTTTCTCTGGGGTCTCCTTGGTGGAAAGGGGATTCTTTCCATTGATGAGGGTCTTAGATTTTTACTTTCAGTTTACATAATAGAGTCCTTCTTGGTATTTATCTCTAAAATTATTGCAAGGTCTAATAAAGTGATGAGTTTGTATTTGGAAACTTGCAAATCACAAAAGTTACATGTTATAAAACAATATTTAAGTACAATTACTAAGAAAAATTAGATTGTATTTTCACTAGAATTTATTTTTAAATGTAAATTGAAAAATGATTATAACATTTTTTACCAAATTATTTTTTCCCCAAAAAAGACACGTTTGGTTTTATTTTGCCCAAGTCTACAATGTAAACAATCTGCTACTTGATAATATTTTCACCTGATTGGGAATTGCTTTCAATAGTTTTAATTTTAATAATCCTAATATTCCAAAAAATTTGAAAAAATGTTCATTGAAAAACAGGAATAATTATACTTTTTCATGTTTTAACAAATTTTAGACAAACTGACAGAATATATTATCATTATATAATGCTCGCATTCTTAATACTTTAATATATGTTTAAATTATCATTGTTTCTAACAAATTATTCTTATTGCAAAATAGTAACATTCTTCAATTACATAATCTTACACGTATACAAAATGCTGAAGTAAAAAATATAATAATTATTTTCTACATTTATCTTTTTTTGTGATTTTTGTCAAGTTAAATAAAAATCTCATTCATTAATTCATTCTTTTATTTCTAAATAAAATGAATTCAAAATAAAACAAATTAAAAAATTTATACTAAATGCATGCTGGATTTTGTAGGATAATTTGTGTGCATGTATTCAAACTACCATGTAATAATTTTCTATTATTCTATTAATCTGGTATAATACCATTTTATATGAAATTAAATATATGCCATTTTATAGAAAATATATGTAAGCATATATTTTATTTAATATAGTTATTATATTTTAATATTTATGTAATTTTATAAACATATTTCTTTATTTTCAATATATCAATTTTATTTAAATATGGATATATTGACATATATGCATAATTACATATTGTATATATGTATATTACATACATATATGTGAATATATAAATATATTTAATGAAAATACATATATGCAACATATATTTACTTTTTTATGAAATGTAATAGGTATTAATGTATATCTCTTATAATATGTTAAATCAGCCTCAATTTCCTGGGATAAATTCCATTTGGTCATAGTGTGTATGTTTTTATGTCTTGTTAAATTTGGTTTAGTTACATTTTCTTAAGAAGTTTTACATCTTATATCCATGATTAATATTAGTCCTTACTTTTCTAAATTTGACTTTATCCACCATTAGTATCGGAGTAATATTGGCCTTATAGGTGAGTTGGGAAATGTTCCTCCTTTATTTTCTGGACAAGTTTGTGAAAGGTGATTTTTCTTCTGAATTCAATTTCGGTATTTTGTTTTTCTGAGATTTTTTTCATGTTATCTAAATTGACTATTTTATTGGCATATAGTTGTTTGTAATCCCTTAAAATTTCTACAGTCCTATAAGTTCATAGTGATTTTGCAAATCTGAATTGTCTTTCATTTTCTTCATCATTCTACATAAAGTTTGTCAACTTTGTTGATATTTTAAAAGAACCAACTTGTTTCCATTGCTTTCTCCATTGATTTTCTTTCTGTTATCTATTTCATTGATTTTTGCTTTAATCTTTATTACTTTCTTATCTTTGCTTGATTTGGTTTAGCTTGCTCTTCTTTATCTAGTTTCTTAAAATGAAACTTGGTTAGTGATTTAAATCTTCTTTATTTTTTTGATATAGGTATTATAAACTATAGATTTTCCACTTCTTTAGGTGAAATGTTTCATGATTGTCAATTAGGTCAAGCTGGTTGATAGTGTTCTTGAAGTATTCTATAGAACTGTTAATTTTCTGTCTAGTTTATTACTTATTGAAAATGGGGTATTAAAATCTTTTAGTTTGGCTGCTAAATTATATATTTCTTTGAACTCTCTCAATTTCTTATCTATGCATATTGGTTCTCCTTTGTTAAGTGTATATGCATTCTAGTGAGTACCATTCCTGATACATTGACTCTTTTATCATTACAGAATGTCCCTCTTTGTCTCTAGTAATATTCCTTGTCTTAAAATCTATTTTGTTTGATATTAGCAAAGTAAATCAAACTCTATTATTATTAGTGTTTGTATGGTAATTTTCCTGATGCTTTTACTTTAAACGTTTTACTTTCAACGTCACACAAGCTTTGTCTCTTATAGACCATATACAATGAGTCCTGCATATGTACTTAATTAAAAAATTTCTGTCCATTAATGAGGTGTTTAGTGTATTCACATTTAATGATATTATTGATGTGATGACATTTATATCTGCTATTTTGCTATTTGTTTTCTGTTTTTACCATGTCTTTATTGTTCCTCTGTTCTTCCTTTACTAAATTATTAACAATATATTTTAGTATACAATTATCACATTTCTGTTATTTTTTTCAAATTTTTAAAATTATTTTCTATTTGTCCTAGATACGTAAAATACATCTTAACTTATACTTTAGGATAATACAAACTTAATTCTGGTAAAACATAAAATGCTTACACCCATATATGAGATATTTCAAGAAATTCATAAAAAATAAATATTATGAAAAAACTATTTATGAATTTCAAAGTGTTTTTGCACCAAGATAAACTTGTACTAAGTTGTTATAATTTGTCTGAACAGGACCTAGTTTAAAGGCAATAAGAAGGGTCAGAAATCAGTTTAAAAAGAGCTCCCATCAGAGCAACATGAATTCAGTTAAAATCAAAGCAAAAACAAATTTTAATTTATAATGAAGCTGAGATGAAAGAATGGTGAAATTATTGATGCTTTACAAAACGTTTATGGGGAGCATTTACCTTCATTGTATCTTAGAAGTAACTAAGTTGTTTTTGATTTTACAGTTGCATTAAGTGGAAGGGACTTCCTTGTCTCAGATGAGATTTTGGACTTGTACTTTTAAGTTAATGCTGGAATGAGTTAACATTTTGGGTGAACTTTTGAGAAGCATGAGTGTGTGTTGAAATTTGAGAAGTATATGAGATTTGGGAAGGTCCAGGAGTGGAATGATATGGTTAGGCTTTGTGTCCCCAGTCAAATCTCATGTTGAATTGTAATCATAAATGCTGGAGGTGAGGCCACGTGGGAGGTGATTGAATCATGGGGGTGGCTTGTAATGGTTTAGCATTATCCTTCTTGCACTGTGTAGTGACAGAGTTCTCATGAGATCTGATTGTTTGAAAGTGTAGCATATCTGCCTTTGCTCTTTTTTCCTCCTGCTCCTGCCATGTAAGATGTACTTGTTTCCTTTTTGCCTTCTGCCATGATTGTAAGTTTCTTGAGGCCTCCATAGACCTGCCTCATGTAAAGCCTGCAGAACTGTGAGTCAATTAAACCTCTTTTCCTTATAAACTACCCAGTCTCAAGTAGTTCTTTGTAGCAGTGTCAGAACGAACTAATACAATCCCTAATCTTTGGTCTGCTGGAAACTTGATCTAGGAATTTCCAGCCTTCAGAACTATGAGAAATGAATTTCTGTTGTTTAAACTACCCAGGCTATGGTATTTGTTATGGCAGCCTTAGTAAATTGGACAGATTCCAAGTTAAAAAATAAAATTCTGAATGAATGAGAGCTCTTTAACTACAATATTTTTATACCAAATAATATTATTCCTGCTGTTTACAAAATATGTAACTGTAAATTGTTACTATAATGTACAGTCTTTGAGGAGATATTTTCCACACTATGATATTTTTAGTCACCATCTTTGATAATCTGAAATATCAGACCTCATTGAATGAATTTTATATTACTAGAAGAGATAAAAGTTTAAAGACTTTTTTTATTTTTAGCAGATCACAAAATGAGAAAGCAGAGCATTGGTATACATGAGACTTCCTTTTTTTTTTTTTTTTTTTTTTTTTTGAGACAGAGTCTCCCTCTATCACCAGGCTGGAGTACAATGGTACGATCCCATCTCACTGCAACTTCTGTTTTCCAGTGTCAAGCAATTCTCCTGCCTCAGCCTCCGTAGTAGCTGGGACCAGGCACACACCACCATGCCCAGCTAATATTTTTGTATTTTTTTTTTGTAGAGATGGGATTTCACCATATTGGTAAGGGTGGTCTCGATCTCTTGACCTCATGATCCAACCACCTTGGCCTCCCAAAGTACTGGGATTACAGGAGTGAGCCACCATGCCCAGCCCTACATGAGCCTTCCTTTCCTCCTAGTTGTCTTACATCCTTATTTTTATCCTTATCCTTAGCTGGGAAGCCAAAGTGGGCAAGTCCCCTGAGTTTCAGAGTTCAAGACCAGCCTGGCTAACATGGTGAAACCTTGTCTCTACTAAAACTACAAAAAGTAGCTGGTGATGGTGGCTGGCACCCATAATCCCAGCTACTCGGGAGGCTCAGGCAGGAGAATTGGTTGAACCTGGGAGTGGAGGTTGCAGTGAGCTGGGAATGTGTCATTGTACTCCATCCTGGGTGACAAGAGTAAAACTCCATCTCAAAAAAAAAAAAAAAAAAAAAGGGAAAAGAAATCTCTTGGGATTTTGGAAAAAAATTATTATAGAAAACACCGATACTAATTACCAACATTTATGAACATTTCTAATAACTACTGTTATAAGTGCTCACTCTATACTGTCCTGATGAACTTCAACATAAAGAAAATATTCATTTGTCATGGCCATATAGTATTTCATTGTAAAACATGGTGACTATAGTTAAAAAACACATTGTATTCTTGGCATATGCTGAAAGAGTGGATGTAAGGAGTTCTCATCACAGATGTAAGGAAATGAATATGTTAACTAACTACACTTAGTGTCATTCCACAGCATATATATATATATATATATATATATATATATATATATATATGTATATACACACACACAGACACACACACACACACACACACACACACACACTCTTCAATACAATATCCCATACATGTTAAATACATAATTTAAATAAATAAAGGAAGGGAAGTATCTATCTAAAAGTTATGACTATAATGCTATATATAGATTGAAATATTGTGGGTTAGTGAGGCTAAGAAAATTACCCAAATTCACCCATTTAGTAATTGATGGAATTTTGATTCAAAATAAGCAATCTAGCACAAGAAATGGAACCAATAAAAGGTTTAAGTAAGGCAAATTTAAAGAGTACTTACTGTATTTGTGGCCTTGATGTACTCTAAAAAATATATCCAGAAGTGGGCTTTATAATTACTTTTGTTAAACAAACAAACAAACCAAAAACAACAAACAAAGAAAACTTCAATGCTGTAATACAGTTTGATCTCTGAATCACTGAAGATCCATAAGGAATCTTTTTCTTTTAATCTATATCACATCTTAAGCTTATTTCATCAATGATTTTTATGAAGAAACACTGCTAGAAAGATTCTAGTCATAATACCCAGAAGAATACAACATAAATTCTTATACAAGAATTTTATATAACTTTTATAAGAATTATTGTTACATTCTTTGAGATATGAATTAATACCACAAATTCTTGTAAATTCTTATACAATTCTAATACAACAATTGAATATATGAACTGATAGTTATAAACATCTCTAAAAAGATAAATAAAATAATAAAATTACACTGTATTTGCACATATGTGTAATTTTTATTTTAAAACTTAATAATTATATACTGTAATTTAATTTATATGTTAAACAAAACATACTAAAACACCAGATAATTTCTGATGTTCTTTTAATGAAGGGGAATATGGGTCTAAGTGAGGACTTGGGCTTACATTGAAAGCATCACAGTGTAATTAAAACTATGGACTCCAAGCCTTCTACCACTCATTAGCTATGTAACTTTGGTGTAGCAGATGTTTGCAAAAACGGCCACAATAACTCCTTGTTTTCTACATGCACATTTCCTTAGAATGTTGCTACGGCATTCCTGCATAATAAGGTGTAATTTATATGCCCACCCCATATATCTGGATTTGCATTTTGATTTGCTTGGAAAAAGAGAATATACAATATGTGATGTTGCTAAGCTTCAGAGCCTAAGCCTCAAAAGCCTAGTTTCTACTTTCATCCTCTAGTAACACTTCCACAAAATCACCTTGTAGAAAACCTAGAACTAGCTAGCTAGAAATGAGCAGCCCTGTTGAGAAGAAGAAGGAAGCTTCAGTTGACAGCCAGAATCAACTGACAGTTATGTATACAACCATGTGAGACAAGTCAGCCCCAGGAGAGCTGCCAAGGGTCTGAAGTTGCATGAGTGATCCCAGGTAAAACCAGCAGAGCCTTCCAGTTAAGCCCAAGTGCTAACATACAGAATTATAGGCAAATGCATAGTTGACTTTTTAAGTTTAAGGTGATATGTAAGTTTAGGGTTATACAGCTGTAGATAACTAAAAAAGGCAAATTACTTAAATTCACTAATGTTTAGTTTTCTACCTATGAAGTTGGAGAAATAATAGTCTGTACCTCATAGGTTAGTTTGGGGTTAATATTTCTAAAATTCTTTGATCAGTGCATGGCACATAGCAAATATTCTATAGGACTCTGAAATAATAAATAAAACAGAAAATATATAAGGATATTAGGCAAAATGGTAAACTATTGACACAGGTCAGGCACAGTGGCTCACTCCTGTAATCCTAGCACTTTGGGAGGCCAAGGCAGGTGATCACTTGAGGCCAGGAGTTAGAGACCAGCCTGGCCAATATGGTGAAACCCTTTCTCTACTAAAAATTCAAAAATTAGCCAGGTATGGTTGCACATACCTGTAATCCCAGCTACTCAGGACACTGAGGCTGGAGAATGGCTTGAACTAGGGAGGTGGAGGTGGCAGTGAGCCGAGATCATGCCACTGCATTCCAGCCTGGGCAACAGAAAGAGACTCCATTGCAAAAATAAATAAATAAAGAAAAAAGAAAAAAAGAAAATGATTGACTCACTTAACCACACTATATAAAGGACTGGGTAAAATTGGATCTGAGAGATAACTGGATACCAAAAATTCGAAGCACACATAAATCCCTCTACTTCCTATCTCTGCTTTTTGGCATCAGATTCTCCCAACAGCTATTTTCATATAGGTATATGTATGGTTGGCAGCATAATTTGCATAGAACAGAAATCTCAGCTGTTTAAAGAAAGCATTTGCTGAATACTCTCTTCATTTGACTTCAAAGTACTACAGCAAAGTACTTTAGAAAATATGAATGATTAAAACATCAAATGTCAGCCTTCAAGAATTACTAACAGTATATGTGCAATGCATTAATCTTATTAACTTCTATATAATATTAAATATTATATAATAAAAATAATGATTATCCTACTTATAAGGTTTGTATTGAGTATAAACTATCAAAAATAGTTTATAAGACATACAACTATGCTAAACAATTGGAAAGACAATTCATTGCACTGGATTATTTTATAAATCAAATTGTAGGTATATAAAATATCATTATATAAGTATTACATAAAGAAAATTATAATCAAATAACTATATATTATCTGTTTAAATGTTAATTAAAAAGGAAATATGCTAAATTATTAAATTTTAAAGAAACTTCACCAAAGACACAGTGGGGACAAATACACACATTAAAAAAGAGTATACATCTGGCAAACCAAATCCAGAAGCAGATCAAAATGTTATCCACCACAATCAAATTGGGTTCATCCCTGGGATGAAAGGTTGATTCAACATATGCAAATCAATAAATGTGATTCATTACATAAACAGAACTAAAGACAAAAAACACGTAATTATCTCAATAGATGCAGAAAATACCTTCAATAAAATTTAACATCGTTTCATGTTAAAAACTCTCAATAAACTAGGTATTGAAAGAACATACCTAAAAATAATGAGAGATGTATATGCCAAACCCACAGCCAATATCATACTGAATAGGTAAGAGCTGGAAGCATTCCCTTGAAAACTGGCACAGGACAAGGATGGCATACCTCACCACACCAAAACATAGTTTTGGAAGTTCTGGCCAGGGCAGTCAGGCAAGATAAAGAAATAAAGGGTATTCAAATAGGAAAAGAGAAAGTCAAACTATCTTTGTTTGCAGATGACATGATCCTATATCTAGAAAACCCCATCATCTCTGCTCAAAAGCTTGTAAAGCTGATAAACAACTTCAACAATGTCTCAGGATACAACATCAGTGTGTTAAAATTGCTAGCATTTCTATACACCAACAACTGAAAAGCAGGGAGCTAAATGATGAATAAATTCCCATTCAGAATTGTTACTAAAATAACAAAATACCTAAGCATACCGCTAACAAAGGAGTGAAGGAACTCTTCAAGGAAAACTACAAACCATTGATCAAATAAGTCTAAAATAAGACAAACAAATGGAAAAGCAGTCTATGCTTGTGGATAAGAAGAATCAATATTATAAAAATGGTTATATTGCCCAAAGCAATTTATATATTCAATGCTATTCCAATTAAATCACCACTGACATTCTTCACAGAATGATTTTTTTTAAAAAAAACTATTTTAAAGTTAATATAGAACCAAAAAAAAAAAAAAAAAAAAAAAAGAGCCTGAACAGCCAAGACAATCTTAAGCAAAACAAAGCTGGAGTCATCACCCTACCCAACTTCAAACTACACTACAGGGCTACAGTAACCAAAACAGCATGGTACTGGTGCAAGAATGAACACATAGATCAATAAAACATAGTAGAGAACCCAGAAATAAGATCACAAACCTACAACCATCTGTTCTCTAATAAACCTGACAAAAACAAGCAATAGGGAAATGATTCCCTATTTAATAAATGTTCAAAGTCCTAAAGGTAGAAATACCATTTGATCCAATACTATTGCAGGGTATATACTCACAGGAATATAAATAATTCTATTATAAAGATACATGCATGTGTATGTTTATGCAGTGCTATTCACAATAGCAAACACATGGAATCAACCTAAATGCCCACAAAGAAGAGACTGGATATACAAAATGTGGTACATATACATCATGGAATACTATACAGCCATAAAAATGAAGAAGATAATGTCCTTTGCAGACATGGATAGAGTTGGAAGCCATTATCCCCAGCAAACTAATGCAGAAACAGATAAACAAATACTGCATGTTCTACTTGTAATTGGGAGCTGAATGATAAAAGCACAGGGACACATTGAGGCCTGTCTGGGAGGGCAAGCATCAGGAAGAATAGATAATGGATGCTGGCTTAATGCCTAGGTGCTGGGATGATCTGTGCAGCAAACCACCATGGCACACAGTCACCTATTTAACAAATCTCAACATCCTGGACTTGTACCCCCTGAATTTAAAACAAAAGTTAAAAAATACATCCATTATAGAGAACTGTAGGTAATTTTTGTAATCCCAATAATCAGACATGCCAAGGACACAGTTTACATTCAAAAGTATAGAGAAAATCTTAGATATTACTATACAGTACAGAAAAAAAATTAATATTCTTGTTCCTAGTCTTCTTCCTCTTTCTACTAATAACAATATATTGAGCAAACCTCATGTAGGAAAATGTTGAACAAACACTTCATACAGGGAGTTGCTCAAATGGCCAATAAGCACATGAACAATTTGATCAATATCATTAGTTACCAGAAATGAAAAGTTAAAACCAAAATGATTTAACATTACACACACCCTGACTAATATTTTAAAATATTGACAACACTAAATGATGTTTGTAGAGCAACTGAAACACTCGTAACCTGCTGATAGAAGTGTATATCTACTTAGAAAATCAGTTTGATACTTTCTTCATACTATGATATATAAGTTGTACTTTTAGTTATTTATTGAAGATAAATAAAAACATCACCACAGAAAGCCTTAGACAAGAATTTTCTGTTTTTTTTTTTTTTTAATTCTACTTTAAGTTCTGGGGTACATGTGCAAAATGTGCAGGTTTGTTACATAGCTATACATGTGCCATGGTGGTTTGCTGCACCCATCAACCCGTCATCTACATAGGTATTTCTCCTAATGCTATCTTTCCCCTAGACCCCCACCCCTTGCTATCCCCCATCTCCTGACAGGCCCCAATGTGTGTTCCCCTCCCTGTGCCCATGTGTTCTCATTGTTCAACTCCCATTTATGAGTGAAAATGTGCCATTTGGTTTTCTGTTATTGTGTTAGTTTGGTGAGAATGGCAGTTTCTTTCTTTCTTTTTTTTTAATTTTAAATTTTTATTGCATTTTAGGTTTTGAGGTGCATGTGCAGAACGTGCAAGATAGTTGCATAGGTACACACATGGCAGTGTGTTTTGCTGCCTTCCTCCCCTTCACCCACACTTGGCATTTATCCCCAGGCTATCCCACCTCAGCTCCCCTCGCCACTGTCCCTCCCCCATTCCCCTCAATAGACCCCAGTGTGTAGTAGACCCCCTCCCTGTGTCCATGTGTTCTCATTTTTCTCACCCGTCTATGAGTGAGAATATGCGGTATTTCCTTTTCTATTCTTGTGTCAGTTTGCTGAGAATGATGTTCTCCAGATTCATCCATGTCCTTACAAAGGACACAAACTCATCATTTTTGATTGCTGCATAATATTCCATGGTATATATGTGCCACATTTTCACAGTCCAGTCTAACATCGATGGGCATTTGGGTTGGTTCCAGGTCTTTGCTATTGTAAACAGTGCTGCAATGAACATTCGTGTGCATGTGTCTTTATAGTAGAACGATTTATAGTCCTTTGGATATATACCCAGTAAAAGGATTGCTGGGTCAAATGGAATTTCTATTTCTAGGTCCTTGAGGAATTGCCACACTGTCTTCCACAATGGTTGAACCAATTTACACTCTCACCAACAGTGTAAGAGTGTTCCTATTTCTTCACATCCTCTCCAGCATCTGTTGTCTCCAGATTTTTTATTGATCGCCATTCTAACTGGCGTAAGATGGTATCTCAGTGTGGTTTTGATTTGCATCTCTCTAATGACAAGTGATGATGAGCATTTTTTCATGTGTTTCTTGGCCTCATGTATGTCTTCTTTTGTAAAGTGTCTGTTCCTATCCTTTGCCCATTTTTAAATAGGCTTGTTTGTTTCTTTCTGTAAATCTGTTTGAGTTCTTTGTAAATTCTGGATACCAGCCCTTTGTCAGATGGGTAAACTGCAAAGATTTTTTCCCATTCTGATGGTTGCTGATTCACTCTAGTGACTGTTTCTTTTGCCGTGCAGAAGCTGTGGAGTTTGATTAGGTCCCATTTGTCTATTTTGGCTTTTGTTGCCAATGCTTTTGGTGTTTTGGTCATGAAGTCCTTGCCTACTCCTAAGTCCTGAATGGTTTTGCCTAGATTTTCTTCTAGGGTTTTTATGGTGCCAGGTCTTATGTTTAAGTCTTTAATCCATCTGGAGTTAATTTTAGTGTAAGGTGTCAGGAAGGGGTCCAGTTTCCACTTTCTGCACATGGCTAGCCAGTTTTCCCAACACCATTTATTAAACAGGGGAATCTTTCCCCATTGCTTGTTTTTGTCTGGTTTATCAAAGATTATATGGTTGTAGATATGTTGTATTGCCTCCAATGCCTCTGTTCTGTTCCATTAGTCTATATCTCTGTTTTGGTACCAGTACCATGCTGTTTTGATTACTGTAGCCTTGTAGTATAGCTTGAAGTCTGGTAGTGTGATGCCTCCCTCTGTGCTCTTTTTTCTTAGAATTGACTTGGCTATGAAGGCTCTCTTTTGGTTCCATATGAAGTTCATGGTGGTTTTCTCCAGTTCTGTGAAGAAATTCAATGGTAGTTTGATGGGGATAGCATTGATTGTGTAAATTACTTTGGGCAGTATAGCCACTTTCACCATATTGATTCTTCCTAACCACGAACATGGAATGTTTCTCCATCTGTTTGTGTCCTCTCTTATTTTGTTGAGCAGTGGTTTGTAGTTTTCCTTGAAGAGGTCCCTTACGTTCCTTGTGAGTTGTATTCCTAGGTATTTTATTTTCTTTGTAGCAATTGTGAATGGCAGTTCGTTCTTGATTTGGTTCTCTTTAAGTCTGTTATTGGTGTATAGGAATGCTTGTGATTTTTGCACATTGATTTATATGCTGAGACTTTGCTGAAGTTGCTTATCAGTTTCAGGAGTTTCTGGGCTGAGGTGTTGGGGTCTTCTAGGTATACTATCATGTCGTCTGCAAATAGAGACAATTTGGCTTCCACCTTTCCTATTTGAATACCCATTATTTCTTTTTCTTGCCTGATTGCTCTGGCTAGAACTTCCAGTACTATGTTGAATAGGAGTGGTGAGAGAGGGCATCCTTGTCTAGTGCCGGATTTCAAAGGGAATGCTTCCAGTTTTTGCCCATTAAGTATGATATTGGCTGTTGGTTTGTCGTAAATAGCTTTTATTACTTTGAGATATGTTCCACCAATACCAAGTTTATTGAGGGTTTTTAGCATAAAGGGTTGTTGAATTTTGTCAAATGCCTTCTCTGCGTCAATTGAAATAATCATGTGGTTTTTGTTTTTGGTTCTGTTTATGTGGTGAATTACATTTATAGACATGCGTATGTTGCACCAGCCTTGCATCCCCGGGGTGAATCCTACTTGATCATGATGGATAAGTTTTTTAATGTGCTGTGGCAGTCTGTTTGCCAGTATTTTATTGAAGATTTTTGCATCTATGTTCATCATGGATATTGGCCTGAAGTTTTCTTTTCTTGTTGAGTCTCTGCCGGGTTTTGGTATCAGGATGATGTTGGTCTAATAAAATGATTTGGAAAGGGTTCCCTCTTTTTGAGTTATTTGGAATAGTTTCAGAAGGAATGGTACCATATCCTCTTTGTGTGTCTGGTAGAATTTGGCTGTGAACCCATCTGGACCTGGGCTTTTTCTGTGTGGTAGGCTCTTAATTGCTGCCTCAACTTCAGACCTTGTTATTGGTGTATTCATAGTTTTGGCTTCCTCCTGGTTTAGGCTTGGGAGGACACAGGTGTCCAGGAATTTATCCATTTCTTCCTGGATTACTACTTTGTGTGCATAGAGTTGTTTGTAGTATTCTCTGATGATGGTTTGAATTTCTGTGGAATCTGTGGTGATTTCCCCTTTATCATTTTTTATTGCATCTATTTGGTTGTTCTCTCTTTTCTTTTTTATCAGTCTGGCTAGTGGTCTATGTTGTTGATCTTTTTGAAGAACTAGCTCTTGGATTTATTGATTTTTTTGAAGGGTTTTTCATGTATATATCTCCTTCAGTTCTGCTCTGATCTTAGTTATTTCTTGTCTTCGGCTAGGTTTTGAGCTTTTTTGATCTTGCTCCTCTAGCTCTTTCAACTTGGATGATACGGTGTCAATTTTGGATCTCTCCACTCTTCTCATGTGGGCACTTATTGCTATATATTTTCCTCTACAGACTGCTTTAAATATGTCCCAGAGAGTCTGGTATGTTGTGTCTTCGTTCTCGTTGGTTTCGAAGAACTTCTTTATTTCTGCCTTCATTTCATTGTTTATCCAATCAATATTCAAGAGCCAGTTGTTCAGTTTCCATGAAGCTGTGCGGTTCTGAGTTATTTTCTGAATTCTGAGTTCCAACTTGATTGCACTATGGTCTGAGAGACTGTTTGTTATGATTTCAGTTGTTTTGCATTTGCTGAGGAGTGCTTTACTTCCAATTATGTGGTCAATTTTGGAGTAGGTGTGATGTGGTGCTGAGAAGAATGTATATTCTGTGGATTTGGGGTGGAGAGTTCTGTAAATGTCTATCATGTTTGCTTGTTCCAGGTCTGAGTTCAAGTCCTGGATATCCTTGTTAATTTTCTGTCTGGTTGATCTGTCTGCTACTGACAGTGGAGTGTTAAAGTCTCCCACTATTATTGTGTGGGGGTCTAAGTCTCTTTGTAAGTCATTAAGAACTTGCCTTATATATCTGGGTGCTCCTGCATTGGGTCCATATATATTCAGGATTGTTAGCTCTTCTTGTTGTATCGCTCCTTTTACCATTATGTAATGACCTTCTTTGTTTCTTTTGATCTTTGTTGCTTTAAAGTCTATTTTATTAGAGATGAGAATTGCAACTCCTGCTTTTTTTTTTTTTTTTTTTTTTTTTTTGCTCTCCATTTGCTTGGTAAATCTTCCTCCATCCCTTTATTTTGAGCCTTTGTGTATCCTTGCATGTGAGATGGGTTTCCTGGATACAGCACACCGATGGGTTTTGTTTTTTTATCCAATTTGCCAATCTGTGTCTTTTGATTGGTGCATTTAGCCCATTTACATTTAGGGTTAATATTGTTATGTGTGAATTTGATACTACCATTTTGATGCTAGCTGGCTGTTTTGCCCATTGGTTCATGTAGATTCTTCATTTTGTTGATGCTCTTTAGCATTTGGTATGCTTTTAGGATGGCTGGTACTGGTTGTTCCTTTCTATGTGTAGTGCCTCTTTCAGGATCTCTTGTAAAGCAGGCCTAGTGGTGACAAAATCTCTGAGTACTTGCTTGTTCACGAAGGATTTTATTTTTCCTTCACTTATGAAGCTCAGTTTGGCTGGATATGAAATTCTGGGTTGAAAGTTCTTTTCTTTAAGGATGTTGAATATTGGCCCCCGCTCTCTTCTGGCTTGTAGAGTCTCTGCCGAGAGATCTGCTGTGAGTCTGATGGGCTTCCCTTTGTGGGTAACACGACCTTTCTCTCTGGCTGCCCTTAGTATTTTCTCCTTCATTTCAACCCTGGTGAATCTGAAGATTATGTGCCTTGGGGTTGCTCTTCTTGCGGAGTATCTTTGTGGTGTTCTCTATATTTCCTGGAGTTGAGTATTGGCCTGGCTTGCTAGGTTGGGGAAATTTTCCTGAATATCCTGAAGAGTATTTTCCAGCTTGGATTCATTCTCTTTATCACTTTTTGGTACACCTATCAAACGTAGGTTGGGTCTCTTCACATAGTCCCACATTTCTTGGAAATTTTGTTCATTCCTTTTTGCGCTTTTTTTTCTAATCTTGGTTTCTCATTTTATTTCATTGAGTTGATCTTCGACTTCTGATATTCTTTCTTCTGCTTGGTCAATTCGGCTGTTGAAACTTGTGCATGCTTCGCAAACTTCTTGTGTTGTGTTTTTCAGCTCCTTCAATTCATTCATATTCCTCTCTAAGTTGTCCATTCTTGTTATCATTTCCTTGAATCTTTTTTCAAATCTTTTTTCAAGGTTCTTAGTTTCTTTGCATCAATTTAGAACATGTTCTTTTAGCTCACTGAAGTTTTTCATTATCCACCTTCTGAAGTCTGATTCCATCATTTCGTCACACTCATTCTCTGTCCAGCTTTGTTCCCTTGCTGGTGAGGAGTTTTGGTCCTTTGTAGGAGGTGAGGTGTTTTGGTTTTGGGTGTTTTTCTTCTTTTTGCGCTGGTCTCTTCTCATCTTTGTGGATTTATCCACCTGTCATCTTAGTAGTTGCTGATTTTTCAATTGGGTCTCTGAGTGGACACCCAGATTGTTGATGATGAAGTATTTCTGTTACTTAGTTTTCCTTCTAATGGTCTAGCCCCTCTGTTGTATGAGTGCTGAGGTCCACTCCAGGCCCTGCTTGTCTGGGGTACACGTGTAGCAGCTGCAGAACAGTGAGGGATGCTACCAGTTTCTTCTTCTGCTATCTTTGTCCCAGAATGATGCCCGCCAAATGTCAGTCTGATTAGTCCTTTTTTGAGGTTTCTCTTTGGATATACAGGGGTCAAGGAGCTGCTTGAGGAGACAGTCTGTACTTTATAGGAGCTCCAGTGCTGAGCTGTGAGCTTCGTTGTTCATTCAGGGTTGTTGGGCACCTGTGTTTTGGTCTTCTGCAGCAGAACTTATAAATCCCCCCTCCTTTGTTTTTCCCCCTCAGCTGCTCTGTCTCAGGGAGTTGGGGCTTTCTTTATGACTATCTGTTGCACTGCCCTGCCCAGCTAGGAGGTAGTCTATTCACTATTTGCCTGCCGAGGCTCCACCCTGCTAGTGTGGGTCTGCCCTGCTGCCGTGGGGCTCCGTTCTACTGTGGTGCACTCCGCCCTGCTGGTGGAGTCTCTCTGTTATGGCGGGTTGCCTCGGCAATGGGAGGCTGCGTCAGCACTGGGCGGCACCTCAGTAGAAGCAGATTGCGTCCATAGTGGCGGAGGCCCCTCCCCCACCGAGCTGCACTGTCCTGGAGTCAGCTGAGCCCACAGCAAATCTCTCAACCCCGAGCGCCTCCAATCGCCACCCTGCTTGTCCCGTGAGGGTGGGACCCGCCGAGCCTGATCACCTGGCTCCCTGCCTCAGAGTCTGTCCTCTCTCTCTCTTTTTCTCCCCAATTTGAATGGTTGACTCTCTCACTGGCGCCCCAGTAGCCTGCTGATAGGACACTGGGATCCATGTGATCTCCAGTGTTGCTGCCCACTGCACCAGCTCAAATCACGCTTCCCAGGAATCTCCTGGTCTGGTTCACTGTCCAAGTCCTGTTTAATCAGATGGACATGTCAATCTGCCCTTCCAAATCTCAGATTGCCAGTTTAACAGGGCACTTAGACCAGTGAGTTTTGTGCCAGGTGCCACTGTGCTGCGGCCCTGGCTGAACTGGCTGCGCGAGCCAAAACACTGGCTGCGCTGGAGTCCCGTGTCTCTCCTACACCTGGGAATTTCCCCATTCTGTGGGCAACAAAGGTCCATCTGAGAATGTGGCTAGGACTCACCCTCTGCGCCTTCACTGAGAGCTGCAATCCTGAGTTGTTTCTATGGCGCCATCTTGAAAACCCCCCACCCAGAATGGCAGTTTCTAGCTTCATCCATGACCCTGCAAAAGACATGAACTCATCCTTTATTATGGCTATATAGTAATATGTGGTGTATATGTGTCACATTTCTTTATCCAGTCTATCATTAATGGGTATTTGTGTTCGTTCCAAGTCTTCATTATTGTGAACAGTGCCACAGTAAACATACATGTACATGTGTCTTTATAGTAGAATAATTTATAATCCATTGGGTATATACCTAGTAATGGGATTGCTGGATCAAATGATATTTCTAGATCCTTGAGGAATTGCCACACTGTCTTCCTCCATGGTTGAACTAATTTACACTCCCACCAACAGTGTAAAAGCATTCCTATTTCTCCACATCCTCTCCAGCATCTGTTGTTTCCTGACTTTTTAGTGATCTCCATACTAACTGGCATGCTTTATTTGTAACACGCAAAATTTGGAAATAGCCGACATAGCTATTCATCATCAGGAAAATGGATAAACAAACTCACATATTTATAAAGTATAATTTTACTCAGGAACCAAAAGGAAGAAACTATTGATCCATGTAAAAATAAATATGCCAGGATTTTGCTGAGAGTAATTTTGGTGAAAAATAGAAGAAAACAGACTGATTCTATTTATATGAAGCTCTGGATTAGACAGTGCAAATCTATGATGATAGAAAAAATATCTAAGAGGAAGAAGTATGAAAACTTGACTGGAAGTTGCATAAGGGAACAATAAAAATTCTGCATGTTGATTAGGGTGTGATTATGTGGCCTTATGAATTTTTCAAAACCCATTGAACTATATAGAGTTATCTCTGCATTTTGCCATATTTATATCTCATTAAGATGAATTATTGAAAAAACCTCAATCAGCAGCATAAAATATACATCTTTTTTATTAAAATAAACAAATAGAACTAGTATTAGACTCAGTTTTCACTCTAAACTGATGTTAATCCTTGGAGACTTTCTTGGCTATTATTAAGGTGACTAGCATGGTTGTAGCTATGAATTGTGAGTCCACATTGCTTACTCATCCCTTTTAGGTGGCAGAACTTCTTCATCCCTTTTAAGAGCCATCACTTCTTAAAAGGAAGTACTCTAAAAAACAGGATAAGGGAGTCAACACTCTCCATGTTCACAAATAAATCATCACAAACCCAGTTTCATTAACCTTATCCTTTTCCATATTCAGAACATTTAAGCAATTAAATATTGAAAAGATTTATAATGATTTATTTGAACTATTACAATGACAGAATTAGCTGGACAAGCTATAGGGTGTTATTTCTGTTTAAAGCTTGCTGGTGATGTTATAAGATTATGTTCCATCAGAATACCAAATTGTCTGTAGTATAATCAGTAAATAATTTATAATATCTCTCATAATTTATTTTATCAGTGTGTTTTATGGCTCTTCAACTTTATATGATAATTCTATCACTCCCTTAAATGTTATTTTATATTTATTAAACTTCTTTATCACCTAAGAGGTATCAAATGTTACAGATATCAGGTTATACAGTAATTATTAAATGTGTTAGTTTAAATGTAGGTGGTTAGTTCACAAGAACATAGATATGTAGCAGTCTGACTAGTGAGAGATATGATTATTATATATATATATATATATATATATATATATATATATATATATATATGTAGAAAATGTTAATTTAGAAAGTGTGCTTTTTAAAATGACACCTGGGACCCAACAACAGAGTTTTAGCTTTTGTTGTGTGGAAGATAAAGATGAAAATCTGCTCTTTTTCAAGTGATGGATAAGGCCACTTCCAAATTGCAAATTGAAAATGGCATCAGTAAGCAACTCCCCAAATCAAAATGATCTGAAATCCATGAGAGAAAAAGTAACAGCTTTCTTCTGTCAGTAAATTCGTAACAAAAAGCATGGGAAAACAAACTAATCACAGCAGAGCTAAACCACAGGATAATTTGTTTCTATAGGTCCTTGATTTAACATTTTACCATTTTATAAAGAGCATGATTCAGAATGATCATATGTCAAGTTCTAGGAGGTCCATGAGGTATCTTTATCTCTTAAAATATACAATTATATACATTGTTTCTTTGTCATTGTTATTTTTGTTTCTAGCTACAAATACAGTGCTGGTATCTAAAAGTGCTATTAGTCCACAACACAGGAAGTAAAACTCGTACTTCTATCTTTTCTTAAGGTATTCTTGTTAGCAGCTATAGTTTAATGTGTGTTTCTACTTTATGCTGGGAATTTTTAATAAAACATAAAACAATATTCTAAAATATGTATGTATGCAGGTATGCTAATACAAATCATTAATATGCATATTTAAAAATATGTGTCGGTTTGTACACTAAGAGGGAACTATTTTTGTCTTTGCACAAAAAACATTGATATTGCTTAAGGATTGTGGAGGAGGAGAGGATTATTTATGAAGAGCTAAGATGCCTTCCTAGAGTGTAAGAACAAAAACCTCATTACCTTTTGCCTGAAATTTGCAACTATTTAAACACCTGAGGGGCAACCACAAAGCTCAGTAGAAAAAAATGAGCCCCCTGATATAAAATCAAGATATAAAGATAAAAGAAATAAAATCCATGGACTTGATCCTAAGAGACAGGCTAACAGTTGTGCATATAAATTTATATCTACAATGTGGTTGACGCTGGAAGCTAGCAGAGTCAAACCTTCCTGTGAGAATTTAGACTTAAATAACATCTAGTTTGAAATGTAAGCCCAGGTTTTGTATAAAATGTTCTGGGCTGTTCCTACCACTATATGGGTGGTGGGAAGAATTTCTTTTAAACTTTGCACTTTGAAAGCCTGGTAAAGGTATTAAGCATTTATCGTTGAAAAAAACTCAAACTCAACATTTGAGTTGTTTTCCAAGCTCAAAGGTGGGAGTTAGAGTGACTGATTTTGTGGATAAGACTCAGAATTCAGTTGTTTTCATGAATCATGATAGGAAAGTGAAAGCTAGGCAGAAGAGGACAACGTTATAGGATAAGGGAGACTGTGAATCAAGCCCTGTAATTCTACTTAAAAACAAAAACAAAACCAAGACAAAACAAGCAAAAAAAATATGTAAATATCTTTTGGGGTGCAAACTGGCATAGTAGAATACATAATACCAATAAATTAATAAAATCTTCCTAAATTCCTACAGTATATATTCAATGCATGTAATCCATCTTATCCAACAGGTGGCTCCCAAGACTCATTTCACTTTTCTTGTAGTTCAGAAAAATCTGATGGAGCATTGTAAACTTTAGTACACTTGACAACCAAGCACTGGGTTTAATAAAGGGCATGAGATAACCAAATAAAGAAAAGCTTCCTTTCTAGAATCAGTTACTGGAGTGTGGAGTGACAATAATAATTATCATTAGTCAAGTGAAATCACAGAAGTTTATGTTCCAACAATGATGAAAAATAAAGATGTTAAAGATGCGTTTTAAAAGTTAACCTCAAAGTCACTGGAAATGAATGAACTGTTATACTTAATTAAAAAAGAAAAGTTGGCATGAAGTTACTATCCTCCTTTAGCTAGATGATTTGTGTGTTAATTAATAATCAAAGTTCAGCCTGAAGAAAATTTGGTACAGTAATTTGTTAAAGTAAAAGTGAATTTGAAATGTGCTGTCAGTTACTGAATTATAACAAAATCCTCAGGAAGTTTTTTTTTTTTTTTGAAAATAGTTTAAAGTTAAAAAAGAACAACCTTTTAAAAAGAAAGTAACGCTGACTGAAAAATAGTTTTATAAAATATATTTTAGAACATCAGTTTTCTAAGATATTGTGATCAACATAAAACGATGTTTTTCAAGGAAGTCATTATCAGTTAATGGCACATAATAGGCTAAAATCAGGTGACGAGTGATAGCATCAGGAATCACTCATCTGAAGAGAATCTCTTTCCCTCAAGAGTCAGATAAATTGGATTAACTTCTGAAACAGTTTTAACTGAGATGCTATCAGCAGTTACCTTTGTATAGATAATTCAACTGCCTAAGAATTATTTTGTACTTACACTGTGTTCAGGATTATCTCATGTGATATAATGAGGAGTAAAAAGAGTATACAATTTTGTCCATTCAAGATTATATTCTTCAGAAAAAGCAGCTGGCAAATATAAGCCATTAGCTAATGATGGAAAAATATGTCATGTCTAAATTGTTGGTTCAAATTGTTAGACTTGGTTAGAGTATTTTCTGCTCTCATTGTCCATAAGACAGACAGACATGGGTCTGAAAAAATTGAAGATTTTCAATTGCTAGAAGAGTAGGGCATATGAGAAATAGTGGATAAAAATGTTCATCACAAAGGAGAAAATGAAAAGCATGTAAAATAATTCCCCTGGCCTGATGAACTTCTTTTAAGTACATGCAAAGAATGCACTTTTGAAAGAGAATAGTTTAAATTCTTTAAAAGCCAATTTCAGCAACTTCTCCAATAGAGTAGCTTCTGAAAAAGTACATGGCCATAAAATAGCAATAATTAAGAATATTTTCCACCTTTTTTGATATTACATTAAAGCTCAAGATTCTGTATAGCTATGTACCCTAATGAACCTTGTAATAAATAATGAAGTTTTTATTAGTTTCTATTAGTTTTTCTGTGCAATCTCTTCCCACATCAAATAGGGTTGACCTGTACAACCAATAGAGTATTGCAAAAATGACAATGCGTGATTCTGAGAACAGGTAATCCAAGGCATTGTGGCTACCTTGTGCTCTAAGAAATCACTCTCTGGGGGATATCCTGAGGATACTCAAGCAGTCTTTTGGAAAGGCCCATGTAATGTGAAACTGTCACTTTGTGTCAAGAGCCAGCGAGGAACTGAGCCTTCCTCTTTGCCACTTGGGAAAACCTTCTAGAGAAGGATTCTACAATCTAGTTCAGACTTCAATTAACTGCAGCTCCAGGTGACATCTGGATTGCATTCTTATGAAAGAACATGAAATAGAACCACCCAGCTAAGTGATTTCCAGGTACCTTGCCCTCAGAAACTGTGAAATAGTAAATGGGTAATTGTTTAGGTTGATAGTAGTGGGTAATTTGTTATGCAGCAGTAGATAACAAATACAAAAGTCTTACTCTTAAATAGTAGTAGTAAATGAATGCAAAAAGAAAACAATAAACTGCCAACATTCTATGTTTATTCTACTTAATATTCTAAAAACTTCCTGGTAATCAAATAATTTTTCCTTATTAAAATATTGATTCTAAAGCCTGATGAATTTAGACATGTGAATACATATCTAAATTATACATCTTCTCTAATGAATACAAATTTTTCCCCTGTATAGATTCAATTAAGAGATTAAATACAGAGTTATTAAGGAGAATATGTGTGATCAAAATTAAAGATATCAATTAACCATTATTAATATGATCATCATATTCCAAGAGCATCTGAGCCAATCATTTATACTATTTTGACTAAGTTAAATTTTGTTGATCTTAGGTAAATGCTTACCTGATGCTCTAAAAATCTCTAACACTGAACTAGCTTAATTATTACCTTTGGAAAAATATGACTATTCTTTACTTTGAGACAGAGTAATGTGCTGCTTGAGCAGGTGTTGAATTGTGGAGGGGATGAAAATATGCTTAACTCAGAAACTGTCTTACTTATTAAAATTCTCCATCACTGACATTTATTGTAATTTCATCAGAATAACTTCAGTGCTGACAAGTTTTAAATAGCATGGAATCTGCTGTTAGAGGTTTTTGAAATTCTGAATAGAAAATTAAAACATTCCAAGTTTTACCAGGAGTTTTCATGTTTTACTTCAAAGTCTTACTCGTTTAATCAACCCGATTCTCACTTGTGAGGGAGGTGAGCTGCTTTCAATTTTACATTAGTTTTTTGATTATGTGCTTTTAAGCAGAAGGATGATAAGAAGAGTAGTAAAATAATCTTCCTCAAATTGTGAAAGAATGGCCATTCTTCCTGGCCTGCACAGAAAGGAACAGATCTCCTTAGGATGGATTAAGAGAGCTTTCAGCAGCTTTTTTGCTATGTCACAGCTTCTCACATTCTGTATCAAAATGGGCTTCATCTTTTTTTTTAGTAATTTCAGTCATATTCTTCTAGGCTATTTCACTTCTTTTCATAAGAAAAATTGAAAGTTTCTAATATTTTAGAATCCATAATAGTCTGCCTTCCAGATGCAAGAGTGAACTTAATGGTGGGAACTCATCCCATCCTTATTTAATCTGAAGCACCAAGAGCTTCTCAAAAATGCCTGGTTGCATAAGAGTACATAAATTTAACAATTGGTGCTCAAGTGTAAACACATTTAGGCCTAGAGCTGTTTAGAGTTATGAAAAGAATTGGTCTATGTATGTTTAACATACTTTTAAATAAGATATAAATGCAAGTGGATGATGGTATACATGTAACTCCTTTGGAATTTGCTATACATTTCAGAATTTTCTTTCAATTTATGTATGTAACATAGATAAATGCACATAAAAGAATGTAGAATATAATACAAATGTTTCTAATTTCTTTTATATAAAGTTAGGAATAAAAGCAACGTTTAATTAATTATCAATAAAGTATATTCAAATGATCTTTTTAAAACTCTTGGATTTTATAAGAATAGATTGATTCAGCTGTGAGAAAAATATAAATCTCATAGGGATGCACAAAGTGGAGATTTTAGAAAAATAGCTAAGTGAATGAAGTCACTGTCTTACACATGACAAGGAGAGAAGAACTTCAAAAAGAAAATGTAAATCATACTGGAATACAACATAATTTAATCAAAGATGAAGTATGTAAATCAAATTGTTATTACACATTATAAAGCACTATATACTTTGTTACATCCTTGCTCAATATTTTTTAATTTTAGTAAAACTTTCATGTAATTGTAATTTAATGTACTTGAATTCTAGAATAACTAGAAAATATGTGCAAGTTTTAAAGTTTTGTTGTATACTGGGTATATTTATGTGTATTCTTCAACAGATTCAGAGACTGCAATCAATAGAAATGAAATATAGACTCACTTGAGCTCCACAAAATGAACAAGAGTACCATCTAATTGGCTACAGGTGAACAAGTAGGAGAGCATGAGAAAGTGATGTAAGTGATATACTCTGTAAACAATCACAGGGGCTAGTCAATGGTTTTATTTGTTACACCTATACTAAATAATGGGATGAAATGTTACATTACTTATATAGATCGATCATTTCACGGGCACATTTACAAAATAAATTGTTATATGTTAAATATTTTACCTAGTTGAAAAGGTGAGGGATAAAAATACTAGGCCTTTTTAAATAGAAAAAAAGTCAATCATTACTGAAAGGGATTTTTTATCCCACAAAGTTAACTGCCAGAAAACCAAATAAATGTGTTCTGGTTTATAAGTCATAGCTAAACAATTAGCACATGGAAATAAAGATGGAAATTATAAATAGATACTGGGGACTCTGAAATGGGAGAGACTAGATGTAGGGTGGGGGTTGAAAAATTACCTAACAGACACAGTGCTCACTCTTTGGGTAAGGGGTACCCTAGAAACCCAATCCCCACCAGTACATAATATACCTATATAACAAACATGCACATGTACCCCCCGAGTCTAAAATGAAATAGAAATATTTTTTTTAAAAAAACAGACTTATATTTGTCTTTTGGAGATGTATATGTAAACCGGCATAATACAAACTGGTGGAGAAAGAAACACACTGTAATAACAAACTCACAATTTTTGCCTACAAAGGCCTTTCTTTGTTAAACTCTCATTCACTGAAACATAACAATCTATAATGCATTTTAATTGTTATTATTTAAATGGAGGTATGTATTGCAGAAAGTTACCCCCCCCACACACACACACACAACATTTTGCTTATTTAAGGTTCTCCAACTTTCCATATCAATACATTTTTATTTATGATGCATTTTTAAGAAATTATGCTTACAATTTCCTTTTTGCTTGACATCTCTATTAATGCTCAGTGGAGAAAGAAAAATGTCCTAATAAGGTCTAAAATTTCACAGAGAAGGTTGTTATGTTGTCAAACACTTCATTCACTGAAATAAAACTGCTCATGATAAGTCCATAAGAAAGCAAGTTTACATTTACGTTTTATTACTGCATTTGTATGTTGGCCTAAAGGAAATAAAGTTACTCTTTTTTTCACCTTTCCATATTGTACATTTTAGAAGTGTATCACTATGTGCAGCTCGCTCTTAAAGACTGGTGGGTTATTTGGAATCTCCACATTAGATTTGCTTACTCAGTCATATGTATATAACAATATGTGTCATAAATATTTATTTTTATTTTAGGTTATAATCTAATAATTATTTCTTTCTTTCTTTTTTCTCTTTTCTTTCCTTCCTTCCTTCTTTTCTCCTTCCTTCCTTTCTTCCCTCCCTCCCTCCCTCCCTCCCTCCTTCCTTCCTTCCTTCCTTCCATTCTCTAAAATTGTTTTACCTACTGCCATGGGGAGCTTATCCATCTGGCTCCTATGCCTCTTTCAAAGTTTTTTTTAAAGTTTTTTATTTTTTAAAGATCACTATTGTTGGCACTACAAGATGTTCCAGGTTTATCCTAATAATTTCCTTCTCCTGAGGGAAATTAAGAATCCATCATTTCTCCTAGAAGTCAGAATCCTGGACTCAGTTATTTCCACAAGAATTTCTGGTTGCTGCTGTGGGATTGCAGACCATAGGTATTGTACTTACATTGTTGTAAAATAGGTGTACTTGTTGCTATTGGGATATCATTGGCATCTATGCTATCATGGCCCAAAAAGCAAGGAAGTATGTGTGCCTTATCTATACATATTTTATATATAAATATCAATATCTCTCTTCAGATAAAATCAGTTTATATTTATGTCTACACTTTAATCCTTCTCACATTTATCATTCTAGTCTTGCTCTTTAGTTCATCTGTACCTACTACTCCAAATGTGAAAACTTAGCTCCCACAATCCAAGAGCCATTTTCTTAGATTTTTGATTCTAGTATTCTCACAGAGAATAATTTCAGAATTATTAATTTGTAGCTTCATAGAAAAAAGTTTATGAACTAGACAATAAAATTCTTATATACAGTTCTTTTTGTTGTGGCATTTTTGCTCCTGTAATTCAGTGAGCAGGAGTAAGTGGCACCCAGCTGCTTTTTGTGCTTCTGTATTTCCATGAGTGGGAGGGAGCATTACAGTTCTTTTATAAGACAGAGAATAATTTTGCTGAGTGGTAGAGAAAAGCTCTCAGCTGCCAGAGGGGAACCTGAAAGTGGGTAGCTATCTGTGAGGCTGAGTCTGGGGTTTTTATTGGCATAGAATGGGGGAATGTGTTCTGATTTGTCCATGAGTTGTCTTGGAAAAAAGCACCATTTGATTGGTTAAAAGGTATCATTCAGAGAGAGTTGGGAAGACAGGGATAAAAATTTTCACTCCAGTTGTAGACTCTATCCAGAACTGGCAGCTTGGTTTTCAGGCTTTAAACTGTTGTTGGTTTGAAGGTCAGATTTCACCAGGGACCTGTCCCTGTCTCTCTAGGAATTTGTCTGTCTCTTGTCATGATCACCTTTGCCTTTAACTCTACAGACTTCACTCATTTCCAGACTTATTTAGGTTACCACTTTTTCTTCCCCATCCTTTTAAAGAAAGTTGCCTTACACATTTATAACTCAGTTTGATTTTTTTGTTACATTATGCACTATATTCTGGAATCTCCAACTTCCTAAATAATTTTTTATAATTTGCATAATTAATGTTGTATCTTTCTGTTCTAAAGTCTCTGGGTTTTGACAAATGCTGAAAGCCTTGTATTCACCATTATAGTGTCATGCAGAGTATTTTCAAGGTCCTAAAAATTCTTTCCATTTCTTCTATTCAATGCCACTCCAACATCATTCCCACCCAAACACTCATCAAACTACTTTTTTTTTTTTACCACCTCTATAGAATGTCATATAATTGGAAGCATTCAGTATGTAGTCTTTTCAAACTGGCTTCTTTCATTCTCCACTATTCATTTTAAAATTCAATCATTTCTTTTGTGGCTTATTAGCTGTTTTTTCCTTTTTTTAATCATTGAAAAATATACCTCTGAATCTATGCACCACAGTTTGTGTATACATTCACCTATTAAAGTGTCAATACCAGTTTTTGGCAATTATGAATAAAGACACAATAGACAATTTTATATGTCTCCTGTGATTACAAGGTTTAAAATCAGTTGTGTAAGTACTCAGGTGTGTAATTATAGATCATATGACAGGACTAGTATATTTCTTAGAACTTCTATAACAAATTACCACAAACTTGGTTTCTTAAAACATCAGAAATATATACTTTTACAGAACTGGAGCCCATAATTTCAAAATTAAAGTCTTAGCAATGTTGGTTACTTCTGAAATTTTTCAGTGTCAGCAAGACTTGGTTACTTCCAAAGGTTTTCAGAGAGAATCTATTCCATTTCACTCTAAAAGCTTCCTGCACCTGCTGATAAGCCATTACATGTCTTGACTTGTAAATACATTACTCCAATATCTGCCTTCATTTTTACATGACCTTCCCATCTATGTATCTCTGAGTTTCCTTCTTTTGCATCCCTAATAAGGGCATTAATCATTGGATAGAGTCCACACTAACTAGAACATTATCTCACTTCATAGTCCTTGATTACATATGCAAAGGACATATTTCCAAACAAGGTCACATTTTCAGGTATAGGGGGTTTGGACATGTCTCTCTTCCTTCGCTTGTACTATATATCAAATAAATTAGCAATCTAAGATTTTGGATAGCTCTCCAACCCATGTGCAAAATACATTCACACTATCTCAACATTGCCAAAATCCTCAAGTTATTAGAGAAACAACTCTAAGTCCAAATTCTTATCCAAATAATATCAGCTGAAAAAAATCATATATCTCACATCCTAAATCTATTTGAATTATACATATCAGGTATGGATGAGACTGGGTATGGTCAGTGATTGGTTAAAATTCCTTTTTGTTTGGGGACCTAACAAACTGGAAAATTGTCATTTGCTTCCAAAATAAAATGATGAGACGGGTATGTTAAACATTCCTATACAGAAAGGATGAGAATGAATATGTCTTTCCAAGTGTAAGAGGAGGCATAAAACAAAAATGAAAACAAACTAGTTGAGAGTAAGAACAAGGGTATAAGTATAACGTCAATAAAGTAAAACAAAAACAACAACAAAAACAGAACATACAACCAGACGAGATTGGGGCAAGTATAGCCTATTGTGAATAACTGCAGTCTACTACTAAATTCAACTTAAAATAATTTATTATGGATCAGAGTCAATAAAGTTAAATATAAATGGCTATGTTTCCTATAATAATAATATATTCAAAATTATTAAATCAATGAAAAAAATTAACCAGTTTATATAGAAGCACAAGTTGATCTGGAGGCTTGCAGTTTATTGGAAACCTGAATAAAAAAGTCAGTGTCTATTTATTTAAACATTGTCAGTTTAATGTTAGTGTAATGTTCATGCAACCAATGTTAAGATTTTAATTCCAATCACAAAGAAATGTTGAACAGGTACCTGAATGCCATACACATTGCTACGTCTTTTTAGATAAACAACTTTTTCTTCATGATTGGAGAAGATTTAAACTGTCTATCTCATTGTTATAGATTAAGAGTGGGACAGAGCAGAGGCTGGATGATTATAAATGTAGGCAAAGACTTATTAAATTAGGGCTGTCATTTGATTTTTATATATCATAAGAGCATTGAAAAAAAGACAGGAATCAATTTAATAAGAATCTCATTTTGGTCATCAAGCAAGAACAGTTTTTGTTTTTTTTTTTCCTGAAATTTAGTAGGGTAGAAATATACATATGGAACATTCAAACACATTATTTCAAAACTGGGAGTTAAATTGTGTGATATCTTAAGGACATAATATAAGAAGCACTTTTTATTGTTGTTTTTTAAAGAAGCACTGCTTTTTATATTGCTTTATATCCTTATACCTATTTTGTGATTACTGCTATTGTTTTTTTTAATATAAACTATAACAGAATCAACAAAAAATAAACATCCTCTTTTATAACAAAATATGAATGATCACTGATGATCAATAGAATCAACTATTTTATTTTTGGTTGCCAGTAAAATTTGCTTTACTTTTAATAATGTAACTTATATAAGAGATACCCTGACAATGCTAATACTTGATGATACACATTGAAATGTAAAATCAAAAGGAAATATACAGAAAAGTGTACTTTTTTTTTGTAGATTTTCATGTTTAGAATTTTCTTAGAAGATATTTCCTGGAAATTTACAAAATTTAAATTTTGATTAAACCAGGAAGAAATAGGAACTCTGAACAGATCAATAACAAGTAGCAGGACTGAAATGGTAATAAAAATAACTACCAAAAAAAAAAAAGTCCAGAGCCAGATGGATTCACAGCTAAATCCTATCAGAAATTCAAAGAAGAATTAGCACCTATCCTATGGAAATGATTCCAAAAATCCACAAAGTGGGAATCCTCCCTAAATCATTCTATGAAGCCAGTATCACCTTAATAGGAAAACCAGGAGAGGACTAACAAAAGAAAGAAAGAAAGAAAGAAAGAAAGAAAGAAAGAAAGAGAGAGAGAGAGAGAGAGAGAGAGAGAGAGAGAGAGAGAGAGAGAGAGAGAGAGAAAGAAAGAAGGAAGGAAGGAAGGAAAGAAAAAGAAAGAAAGAGAGAGAAAAGAAAGGCAAACTACAGATCAATATTCCTGATAAACATAAATCTAAAAATTCTCAACAAAATACTACATATTCAAATCCAGAAGTATATTAAAGAAAAAGTATTCACCATGATCAAATGAGTTTCACAACAGGAATGTGGGGATGGTTTAACTTATGCAAGTCAATAAATGTAATATATCATATGAACAGAATTAAAAACAAAAATCATATGGGCATCTCAATAGATGCACAACAATTATTTAACGAAACCCAGCATCTCTTTATGACTAATACCCTCATCAGCATTGGCATAGAAGGGAAATACCTTAAGGCAGTAAAAGCCATATATGACAAAACCACAGTTAACATTATACTGAATGAGGAAAAGTTGAAATAATTCCCTCTGAAAACTGGAATAAAAGAAGCATGTTCACTTTCACCACTTCTATTCAACATAGTACTGGAAGTCCTAGCCAGAGTAATCAGGCTAGAGAAAGAAATAAAGGGCATCCAAATTGGTAAAGAGGAAACCAAACTGTCACTGTTTGCTAATGACATGATTGTGTACCCAGAAAGCACTAATGACTCATCCAAAAAGCTATGGTAAATTAATTCAACAAAGTTTTAGTTTACAAAACTAATGTACACAAATCAGTAGGCCTGCTCTATACCAACATCAACCAAACTGAAAATCAAATCAAGAACTCAACCCCTTTTACAACAGCTGAAAAAAGTAAAATAAAATAAAATACTTAGTAATATCCTTAACTGAAAATGTAAAATGTCTCTGTAAGGAAAACTACAAAACATTGCTGAAAATAATCATAGGCAGCGCAAATGAAAACACATGCTCATGGATTAACAGAATCAATATTTTGAAAATGACTATATTGCCAAAGCAACCTGAAATTCAATGTAGTTCTGCTCAAAATACCACCATCATTCTTCACACAACTAGAAAAAACAATCCTAAAATTCATATGGAACTGAAAAAGAGCCTACATAGTCAAAACAAGACTAAGCAAAAAGAACAACTCTATAGGCATTGCATTACCCAACTTCAAATTATATTATAAGGCCATAGTCACCAGAACAGTATGGTACTGGGATAAAAATAGGTACATAGGCCAATAGAGCAGAATAGAGAACCAATAAATAAAGCAAAATACTTATAGCCAACAGATTGTTGACAAAGAAAATAGAAACGTAAAGTGGGGAAGGACAGACAGCCCATTGAACAATTGGTTCTGAGAAAATCAGCAAGCCACATGTAGAAGAAGGAAACTGAATCCTCTTCTCATATCTTATACAAAAATCAACTTAAGATGGATCTAAAACATGCAACCATAAAAATTCTAGGAGATAACTTTGGTAAAACCCTTCTAGACATTGGCTTAGACAAAGACTTCATAAACAAGAACCCAGAAGTAAATGCAACAAAAATAAAGATAAATAGTTTTAATTAAACTAAAAAACATCTGCCCAGCAAAACAAACAATCAGCAGAGTAAACAGACAACCCACAGTGTGGGGGAAAATCTTTGCAAACTATGCATTCAACAAAGGGCTAATGTCCAGAATCTACACGGGACTCAAATCAGCTAGAAAAAAAAAAAAAGAAAGAAAGATTCCATCAAAATATGGGCTAAGGGCAGGAACAGACAATTTGCAAAGGAAGATACAGAAATGGCCAACAAACATATAGAAAGATGCTGAACATCACGAATTATCTGAGAAATACAAATAAAAACCACATTGCGACACCACTGTACTTCTTCAAGAATGGCCACAATTTAAAAATCAAAAAGTAATAAACGTTGACATGGATGTGGTGAAAAGGGAACACTTTACACTGTTGGTGAAAATGCAAGCTAGTACAACCACTATGGAAAACAATGTGGAGATTTCTTAAATAACTAAAAGTAGATCTACCATTTGATCCAGTAATCCTACTACTGGGTATTTACCAGAGGAAAAGAAGTCATTATATGAAAAAGACACTTGCACAAGTGCATGTTTATAGCAGCACAATTCACAATTGCAAAAATATAGAACCAGTCTAAATGCTCATCAATCAACAAGTGGATAAAGATAATGTAATACAAACACACACACACACACACACACACACCCTATATATACATACATATGTATATACACACCATGGTATATACTCAGCCATAAAAAGGAAACACATAATGGCATCTGCAGCAACCAAGATGGAGTGAGAGACCATTATTCTAACTTAAATAACTCAGGAATGGAAAACCAAACATCATGTATTCTCACTTAAAAGTGGGAGCTAAGCTATGAGGATGCAGAGGCACAAGAATGGTACTGGACTTTCTGGATTTGGGGGAAAGGGTGAGTAGGGTGTGAGAAAGCAGAGACTAAATATTACTTTGGATACAGTGCACACTGCTCGGGTGATGGGCACCAAAATCTGAGAAATCACCACTAAAGAACCTATCCATGTAACCAAGAACCCCCTGTTGTCCAAATTCTACTGAAATATTTTTTTAATGAAATAAAAGGAATAAAAAAAATAAATAAAAATCAGGATAGTAGAAAAGTTAGGAGATGGAAGTATCATAATAACTGTGTGATTATTTTAGAGAATTTTTTGGCAGGAGGCTTTTATATTTATTAATTCATGAGGAATAAGATATTAGTATTGTTTTGGTTTGGTTTTGGTTTTTAACAGGATGGGGTAGCAGGGGGCTTCTGATTTTAACTCCAACATCTAAAGTATTAGATAGTCATCACTTTCATCTTTATAACAAGAAAAAAGCTGTAAAACTCAATGAGTTTTCTTGGACTCAGATATCTAAGGACTGAGGTTGCAGGGCAAACTGCCACTAAAATCTGGAGAGACAGGAAAATACAGAAAATTAAAGCTGAGATCTACTTAGCAAAAGAAATACAAACAAACTGTATAGAAAGTACTACACACTACAGCCAAGTCAGCTCTATTCCATTAATGCAATCTGTCTCAACATACAAAAAGATCTCTTGGTAAAAACCTGTATCCACATTTATTTATTCTGAGTAATCTCACATATCGATAGGCTAAAAAAGAAATTCACATGAACATATTGAGGCAGAAAAAGCATTTGACAAAATCCCATTCATAATAAACATTCTCTACAAAGTAGGAATAGAAGTTAATACTTTCAACTTTATAAAGAACATCTACTCAAATCCTACAGCTACCCTTATAATTTGAGTTGAGAAACTAGAGTATTTTTCCTAAATTCAGAAAAAAATGCAAGGATATTTTGTTACACCCCTTACCCCTAATCAACATAATACTGAAAATCCTAGAAAGTAAACACATTGAAAAGGAAATGTCATTGTTGTGCTACATTTTGCAGATGGGTGATTATCTATGTCAAAAATTCCCAAAGAATCTACCAAAAAAAAAAAAAAATCCAAAACTAACAAATTAGTAAACAAATTCACAGCATGCATAGTCAATATATGAAAGTAATAGTATGTCATAGTAAAATCTTGTATTTTAATATATACTGTATTGAAAAACTATTTTACCTATAACATATAGCACCCCAAAAATAAAAATCTGAGATATAAATCCTAAAATATGATATGAAGAGGATATAGATGCAGAAGTCTGTAAGGCAAAGAAGAAAGTAATAAAAACAATCCAAATAAAATGAGAACTACTCGATATTTAAGCATTGAAAGACTCAGTATTTTTAAGATGTCAATGATTTGCAATTTGATTAATAGATAGAACTCAATGTCATTCAAAATTCCAGTGATACATTTTGTAGATATCTACAAACTGATTCTAAAAGACTTACAAAAATTTACATGATCTTGAGTTTGTTGATGAACTTTAGATATTTCAAATGCGCAATCAATAAAAATTGTTATACTGAATATTATTAAATTAAAATGTTTTACATTGTAAAGACAGTTGCGAGAATGAAAAGATAATTCACAGACTAGATGAAAATATTTTCAAACCACAGATTTTCTAGAAAACAAAATATACAAAGAACATTTAAAACTTAACAATAAGAATACAAACAACCTTAGGGCATAATATCTGAACAGATACCTCTCAAAGATGACCTGTAGATGCCAAATTAACACGTGAAAATACTTTCAACATTAGACATTATTAAAAAATTGCAAATTAAAGCAGCAATGAGATACCACTGCACACCTACTAGAATGGCTAAAATTTAATTTAAAAGCTGACAAAATCAAATGCAAGCTAGTCTATTAAGAGGAACTATCATTTGCTGCTAGAGAGAATGTAAAATAGTACAGCTACTTTGGAAGATCATTTGGCAGCTTCTTGCAAAACTAAACATAGTCTAACCATATCACACCTCTAGGTTTTTAACAAAATAATTTGAAACTTATGTCTAGACAAAAGTCTGCACTCTGATGTTTATAAGAGCTTTATTTGTAAATGTCAAAAACTGGAAGCAAACAAGTTGTTCTTCAATATGGATAAAGAAACTGTAGTATGCTCATACGAAAGGAATGGCCTATGTGTAGGACGTTCATACAAAAAGACGAGTAAATCTTAAAAGTATATGCTAAGTGGGAGAAGCAAGTCTGAAACAACCACATACTTTATGAATCTATTTATTTGACATTCTGAAAATTCAAAACTGTAGACACAGTAAACAGATGAGTTGTTGCTAAGGTTAGACAATGGTAGTGTTTAATAAGTCTAGGATAAAGATGCTTTAGGTTGGTGGAAGTGCTCTGTATTAGTATAATGATGGGTGGATAACAATGTTCTTGTCACGATCCATAAAACAGCATAGTAGAAAGAGTAAAATTTAATATATGCAATTTTAAAAATTATTTATGAGTTTGAGGTATCACAGAATGGAATGCAGACTTTACAAACGAATCTAATTATTTTACAAATGGATGAAGCAACCTCACTTAAATAGTGAAGAAAAAGTTCTTATCAAACTAACTTTGGAAAGGAATATAGTATACAAGACTAAAAGAAGAAGGAATTGCATGTAAAGACTGTATTATTCTACTTCCCAAAATTGCTTCTCATGGGGTTATGGGCTAAAAATTCCAAAAAATAAAATATTTATTTAATGTAATTACTTAAAAAATGAATAACAAAACAGACAAAAACCAATTCTCAGCTCATCCTTTCAGACAGTGATACTGGACACCCATCAATCTCACTCATAAAACCATTTTGAAACCACAACATAAACATAAATAGAAATCAATGTATAAGAGTAGATTTATTCAAATAAAAAATTAGATGAAGTACATGTATAGGCTGAAATTCATAGAAAGCTACTGTTTAATGTAAGTTATGAGGGTGTGCAAAAACAGTTGTTAACACAATCTTAGTACTGACATTCCAAAGTGCTTCTGGCTCTGATTCAGCAAGTATAAAATTGTGCAAGAGTAAAAGTTAAGGTTGAAGACAGAGTTTACATCCAATTTTTTTTCTTTCATTTTGTTCATTATGTAGAATTGAGGCATTAGTGTTTACATTAAAAACTTGATCATTTTTCTTTAACAAAATTTGTTAAAGAATCTGGAGAAAACTGAGGATCTAGTGTGGATTTTGTTTTTTTAGATGAAAATCTTTGTCATTCTGGCACATGGAAAATCCACTTCCCTACAGAAGCCTCTAAACTAAGGCATTATAAATTGAAGTCTGGGATTAAACACATCCAATCATATCATGCACAGAGCCGAGCTTCCATATTCCATCTTATGATAGTCATTATGACTATTATAAATCTCTTTCTTAAATCTCAGACTTTCAAGGAGTACATGATAGGATGGCAATGTGTCTCCTTCTTGTGATTGAATGTGCCCTTGCAACTAGTTCCAGACAATGAGTTGTGTAACATATCAAGGTTGGAGCAATTAACTGTTGCCAGAAGAGTCCCTAATGTTCTTTTCCTCTCCACCATAGTGATCAATAAAAACCCATATAGTACCTGCTGTCCCATGATAAGTCCTAAAGTGAAGGCAATTTAAAATGTAGCACAGAACCAAACCTCAGAAGGAAGTTTAGTGTGAGGAAACAGTGAATCTTTATGTCAATCCACCAAAATGAAGGGGCTGTTGGTGAGTACATCATAATGTAGTTTATTCCTCTGATATATCATCCATTGAAAAAATATATCAAGAAACAATGCTACTGGTCAGATAGCTCAGGAAACTCAGATAATTACTCATTTCTTCTTAGATATAGACAACAATGATGGTTATTAGGTATGTGTAAGTACAAACATTCAAGGAACAGAATCTCAAAATTTAATAAAGAACATGAGTGAACTAATAAGCATTTTTGGAAATGAAGAGAAAAACAATACAAATGAAAACCCCTAGTAAATATACTCGAACAAATCTGAGAACTACATATTTAAAATAATAAAAATGATGCCATAAAAAGGCATACAAAATATAAAACAACTCCTGGAGATTAAAATATGATCACCATCACCACCACCAAAATAAAATATTGGAAACCTTAAAAATATGTTCAGCTAGACCGGGTGTGATGGCTCATGCCTGTAATCCCAGCACTTGGGGAGGCCAAGGCAGGTAGATCACCTGAGGTCAGGAGTTTGAGACCAACCTGGCCAACCTGGTGAAACACCATATTTAATAAAAGTACAAAAATATTAGCAGGGCAAGGTGGCAGGTGCCTGTAATCCCAGCTACTTGGGAGGCTGAGGCAGAATTGCTTCAACCTGGGAGGGGGAGGTTGCACTCCAGCCTGGGTAACAATAGCAAAATTCAGTCTAAAAAAAATGAGAAAAGAAAAGAAAATATGTTCAGATAGTCTTACAGATGGTAATAACCTGAAAAATAAATTTAAAATACGAGAGAAGGATTAAAAGACAGAGGTTCAATCTGCATTGCATCATTTATAATAATCTAGAGTAGTATCATAAGGGACCTATTTGCATATTACAATTGTATTTCACATCTAAGTGTTTTACTCTCTTCAAATCTAATAACGCTTATCTTTTCAATGCTATTTTTGACATTGGGAGCTTTTTTGGTTTGTTTAAATTTTATGTTAGTGTTATACATCCACCTTGTTTAAAAAACATGCTTCCTTTTTTTTTTAAAACACAGGCAAAAATGTTTTCCATGGTATTAAACATAAGGATCTCAAAGACATTTTTTTTTAATCACTGGCTAGAAATGATGACAAAATTTTTAAAAATACAGTAACAAGGGGGAAGAAAATAGAAATTTTGTTCTCTTTAAATTATTAAATTACAAGTACATAAAATTCATTGACCAGTGAAATTTAACAAATACATAGAACTGTTAAAGTCAAAGCTAAGGCTGTTTTATAGGAAAGGGCATATGTACTTGAGCAATGGATGCCAAACCATGACATGTTTATTACCTTTATTCAAATAAAATATCTTATGCCTTAATGAATATTTGTAACAAAATGTGTTTTCTACATGTGAATGATCCCTGAGGACTGCTGCACTGTATGTATTTTAATATTGAAAGACATATTTACCGGCCATTTGTAGCCATGCTATCTTTCTATCCTCCTGACTCTTTAATAGTAGCCTTGGCAGGTACTAGAAGGCTCATTGGGACTTCCTGTGGTTTATGACCCAAGTTGACAACTGTGACTTCTTCTTTGTGGCTTTCTGATGGTTATGCCATATAAGAATCTCCTTATATCATTTGAGAAGCTGCTGACGCAGAGTGCTGGTTTGATGGATGACCTGAGCTGCCGTTATTCCCATCAGAGGTAAGCAGCAAGTTTTACAGAAAAATTATTGGAGGAAGATACAGTGAGGGAGAGAAAGAGAAAGTAATGTGTATTACACATTGACTGACAATATGATTTGCTTACAGTTTCAAGCTGACTTAGCTGAGAATAGCAGTAAGAAAAAAAGGTCTCATCAATATTTAAATAGCTGATCATATAACCAACTTGACAAGCCATTTGTAAGTGCAAATTATAGAGCAGAACTGTAAGCTATAGGGACCAGTCTGCCCTCATTTACACTTTTCATATTTCAGGTTTGCATAAGCACAAAATAAAATAAAGTAAAATCATGCATCTGTTTCATTTCTTTATGCTAGAGATTCTCAAAGTGTTGAGAATCCCAGAAGCAGTATTAGTAGTAAGACTTTAAAAGTAAAAATTCTCAGACCCCACTACAAACCCACTGAATCAAAAACTCCACTGTAGACTCAGCAATCTGTGCTTTGACAATCTCTCCAGGTGATTCTGATGCAAGGTCAAGTTTGAGAATCACTTAATGCTGTAATAATTATTTGCTATTTTGAAATTCCCAAATAGCCATGGTCACAGATGTTTAATTTTTTAAAAAGATTTATGTAACATAACTAATTAATAAGGAGAGAAAATAACAATGGCAGACTAAATTAATCCAATACTATTTTATACATACACACACAAATTTAAAGATGCAATATATGATCCTGCTGGAAACTGTTTTAACAACAATAGAAATATGATCATAGAACCAAAAATTGGAAAATGAAAAGCACACACCATATTTAGAGTAAATTAACTCTGCATAAAGAAGATGATCATTCATTAAAATGTCTTACATATATTTACCTAATTGGCAATTTAGCATTTCTGATAATAGCTAGTTCACTACTTTGTAAGGCAGAGACAATGTCCTGCAGCAGAGGGCATAAAAAAGCCAGCTACATTTTAAAATACAGGCAGGGATTTAAAGGTATCTGAGAACTATGGGAGGTTTGAGAATGAAATAAATAAAAATTTCAGAGAAGCAGAAACATTCTTAGCCGAACAGAGAATTGCCAGCAATTTTTTTTCATTAGGGTATTCTCTGATTCTGGTCAGAGAATTCTGGGCTTCTGTTAGGGAAAATAAACACCAGTGGAGCTTTGGAAGTTTCATCTAAGACAGAAAAACTAGAAAATGCAAGTGCTGAAATGTATGGTCAGTTTTGTCACAATATAATGTTAAGGTCTGAGCAATGCATTAGATTAGGGAACTAGGCCAGAAGCTTCTAAATGGCAAGAAAAAATCTGTAGTTTTTCAGTGTCCAGTAAACAAATCCTAATGGGAATGAGGAATAGAAGGTGAGAGCAGAACAGAAAGGCAGCTTTCCTCAAGCATAGTACTGGCTTTCTCTCCAGACTTGCCAGATTGGGAACCTAAGTCCTCTACTTTCTAAGTTTATGTGTTACTGAGTTTTCTTAAGGAAAACAGAAAACAACCCAGGAAAATTATGCAGGAAAGGATTTCATGTAGTGAATTAGAGGCCTGGGGGAATGAAACTTAGAGACACACCTGCTAGTGCTTAGGAAATCAGAAGGTAGGGGAATTGCTGGAACCTGCCGCCAATGATCCCAGCTGCCTATAGAACAAAGGTAACACAAGATGAAAATCTTACTTTTACCAAGTGCCAAAGCCCGTTTCCCAGGCTACTGCTGCTGGAACTATAATAGTTTCTCCTTATCTGGTACATTTCGCATTACACATATGCTTCTTGTTGGTAAGTTCTGAACTGTAAATTTTCCTAGGAAAAAATCTTGAATATTTAGTTTCTAGTCTTTCAGCTTCTATGATACTAAGGAGGACCTGGAAGGGAATGAGAATTGTGTTGAATGTTTAAGAGACTTTCTGTTACTGTGCACCGCAGAGTGATTTTTATTCTTATCTATTCTAAATCACAGGAATGTAGCAGCATACTTCTGGCTAAAAAGGTGTAAATATTCATTTTGTAAATGAAGACACATTCAGTTTTTCCCAAGAAAAGCACAGTCTCCCTTATCAATGTATTGTGTTGGTATCCCTAAAATATGTTTTATTTTTGGACGACATAATTTTTCTCTTAGTTCAACCATAATCTCACTTTGACATTGGTAATCAAATGATTAAATAAATATATAAAGATAATATATCTGTCTGTGTAAGTGTGTACATATACACATACCACTAGTATCCTGTCCTCTTATATAATAGTAGAGAGAGAGAAAGGGGGAAAATTGTTAATGAACACAGGTATTTGCATAACGAAACAAAGAGAGCTATGCATATTTGCTAATTGTTCACAAGGCCTTTATACTTTTACTACTTATAAATTCTGCTACCAATTCTATATTTCCTAAGTCCTCAACCAGCAAAAGATCTGGGTATGATTCTTTAACCTAGCAAGGAAATCCAGTGTTATTCTTGAATAGCCTTGCTTGTATTTGTTTATTTTGGTTTTCCATGAACTTTTACCATTTGACAAAGGCATCGTTTTTTGAGAATGGATTCATGGCAAGTGAATTTTTGGAACTTCTTCATGGTTTCATTCCTTGACAGCACCATTATGGTTTATCTACCTAGCTATGGAATGTGAAAGTGAGTCCATCAAGCAGGTGAGGCTTGTGAAGTGTGGAGCTGTCAATGGTCTCTTACAATGAAATCCAAATACCTCACCATCAAAAAGATCCAGCTGCCGTAGAATGAGAATGAACCAGTTACCCAATGGGACCTGGAAAGTACTATCCTTAGAACCTCATTTACCATCCTGTCCTGTCCTCACAGCACTTAGTTAAGGACTGAAAGTCTAAAAAAAAAAAAAAAAAAAACCAATTATTTGGAAATTAGTATATCAAAAAATGTTGTCAATATGTGTCATATGTCAATATGTTGGAGAACCTGAAAAGATTACAACAGTTCCATTTTAGGTCTTATTTTGAAGCGACTGGAAAGTTTCTCCCTTGTTTTTGGTGATGGTGACATCAAAAACTCAGTCCTCCTATCTGTTTACTGCTTAATTTTGGAGACTAAAAATTGTAGGGACACTTAAACAAGGCTTAAGTGGACTTTCAAACTATTTAGTGCTTGTATTTTAAACATAGATTCTCTAAGACAAGTTTCTAATTCTACTCTAATCATCAGGAGAGAGCTATTTATACACCTCTTTTTCATCTGGACTTCTTCAGGTTGCAAAGCTTTGCTTACATCCTATCTTATATCACAAGTTGCTGCTTGAATAAATAGTTGCTGATTAATTGCAGCTAGTAATGGATGAAAAGGAAATCAATTTAATGTTGATATTATTCTAAAACTACTTTGTATTGTAACTGACTCACTTAAATTTCTACATATTTTGAATATTCATTGAAAATAAAATAACATCCAAGTAACGGGCTACATAAAAAAGTGTTTCAAATAAGTTGCTGTAGAAAACTATACATATGGTGATTTTTTAAAAACCCTAATTATTTTATATTCAAAATATGCTTTTTGTGGATACAGTGGGATTTTGAAAGTATGTAAATCTTTATAGTAATAACTAACTAAACTTTCTTAATTCAAGACAGAGTTAAGCTCTAAAACTTTTTCCTATACTGGATTTCAAAGTAAGTTATTATGCTTTATGTAGCTATAGATACTTATACATAGACATATTAATTTTGTTTTACCCTATCACAATCATTTATTCTAGAATAAAGTATTATTCTAAAATTCAAGAAATTTCAATCTTAGCATAAATGAAAACATTACAATTGCATATATTGATTCAGTAAATAAAGTAATGGTGGAAAACTAATTTATGAAATGCTAAAGTTCAAATCAAGTATGATTGCGTGATTACTGTATTTTCCATTTAAATGTTAATATACATTGTCACAAGTAAAAGTGTTTGAGATTAAAAACTGATCTACACTCCGGTTATGGGACAACATTTGCAATGATATATTTTATTGTTGTGAATACTATATTATCTTCTTAGTGACTGAGAAGAGAATCTCTTTATAAAATGAGATTAAAGGGAATAATTTTGCTGAAGTTTTAATATTTTATTTCTTTTTTCCATAAAATTATTGCTTGATGAAAAACATTTCTCATCTTCTGTGTGGACTGCAAGTTTGTTTCTCAATGGAAACAAAGCATCAACACTGCTTAGTAAACGAGGCATAAAGTGATGAGGATGAAAGTTTGTTAACATAAAACTGGGAAAGGAATAGTGCCTTACTGATTTAGAAAAAAGCTTGGGGCAAGAAAAACAAAACTGCAATTAATTGTTTCTACTAAGAAGCCATGTTCTTTGTATACACCATTATCCTTTCTGTGAACCTCTGCCTCAGTCATCTAAATATTTTTCCAAATCAAAGTATTCCTATCTGGGTTGTATTTCTTTCTTTTCTTTCTTTCTTTCTTTTTTTTTTTTTGATTGTACTTTATGTTCTGGGATACATGTGCAGATCATGCAGGATTATTGTACACACATAGCAATATGGTTTGCTGCCTCTATCCCCCCATCACCTACATGTGGCATTTCTCCCAGTGTTATCCCTCCCCAACTCCCCACCCCCCAGTGTCCCTCCCCAGTACCCCCAACAGACCCGAGTGTGTGATGCTCCCCTCCCTGTGTCCATGTGTTCTCATTGTTCAATAACTGCCTATGAGTGAGAACATGCAGTCTTTGATTTTCTGTTCTTGTGTCAGTTTGCTGAAAATGATGGTTTCCAGATTCATTCATGTCCCTACAAAGGACACAAACTCATCATTTTTTATGGCTGCATACTATTCCGTGGTATATATGTGCCACATTTTCCTTGTCCAGACTATCATTCATGGGCATCTGGGTTGGTTCCAGGTCTTTGCCATCATAAACAGTGCTACTATGAACATACGTGTGCATGTGTCTTTATAATAGAATGATTTATAATCCTTTGGGTATATACCCAGTAATGAGATTGCTGGGTCAAAAGGAATTTCTATGTCTAGGTCCTTGAGGAATTGCCACACTGTCTTCCACAATGGTTGAACTACTTTACACTCCCATCAACAGTGTAAAAGTGTTCCTATTTCTCCACATCCTCTCCAGCATCTGTTGTCTCCAGGTTTTTTAATGATCACCATTCTAACTGGCATGAGGTGGGATCTCAATGTGGTTTTGATTTGCATTTCTCTAATTATCAGTAATGATGAGCATTTTTTCATGTGTTTGTTGGCCTCATATATGTCTTCTTTTGAAAAGTCTCTGTTCATATCCTTCACCCACTTTTGGATGGGTTTGTTTGATTTTTTCTTGTAAATCTGTTTAAGTTATCTGGAGGTTCTGGATATTAGTCCTTTGTCAGATGGGTAGATTGCAAAAAATTGTTCCCATTCTGTTGGTTTCTGGTTCACTCTAATGATTGTTTCTTTTGCTGTACAGAAGCTCTGGAGTCTAGTTAGGTCCCATTTGTCTATTTTGACTTTTGTTGCCAATGCTTTTGGTGTTTTAGTCATGAAGTTCTTGCCTATGCCTAAGTCCTGAATGGTTTTGCATAGGTTTTCATCTAGGGTTTTTACGATGTTATGACGTATGTTTAAATCTTTAATCCATCTGGAGTTAATTTTTGTGTAAGGTGTCAGGAAGGGGTCCAGTTTCTGCTTTCTGCACACCGCTAGCCAGGTTTCCCAACACCATTTATTAAACAGGGAATCTTTCTCCATTGCTTGTTTCTGTCAGGTTTGTCGAAGATCAGATGGTTGTATGTGTGTGGTGTTGCCTCAAGGGCCTCTGTTCTGTTCCATTGATCTATATCTCTGTTTTAGTATCGGTACCATGCTGTTGTGATTACTGTAGCCTTGTAGTATAGTCTGAAATCAGGAAGTATGAGGCCTCCAGCTTTGTTCTTTTTGCTTAGGATTGTCTTGGCTATGTGGGCTCTCTTTTGGTTCCATATGAAGTTTAAGATGGTTTATTCCAGTTCTATGAAGAAGGTCATTGTAGCTTGATGGGAATAGCGTTGAATCTGTAAATTACTTTGGGCAGTATGGCCATTTTCATGATATTGATCCTTCCTAACCTTGAGTATGGAATGTTAGTCCACCTATTTTTGTGCTCTATTATTTTGTTGAGCAATGGTTTGTAGTTCTCCTTGAAGAGGTCCTTTACATCATTTGTTAGTTGTATTCCTAAGTATTTATTCTCTTTGTTGCAATTGTGAATGGGAGTTTGCTCATGATTTGGTTCTGTTAGTCTGTTATTCGTGCATAGAAATGTTTGTGATTTCTGAACATTGATTTTGTATCCTGAGACTTTGTTGAAGTTGCTTATCAGTTTCAGGAGATTTTGGACTGAGATGATAGGGTCTTCTAAATATAAAATCATGTCGTCTGCAAAAAGAGATAATTTGACTTCCTCCTTTCCTAATTGAATACGCTTTATTGTTTTTCTTACCTGATTGCTCTGGCTAGAACTTTCAATACCATATTGAATAGGAGTGGTGAGAGCGGATATTCTTGTCTAGTGCTGGATTTCAAAGGGAATGCTTCCAGTTTTTGCCCATTCAGTATGATATTGGCTGTAGTTTTGTCATAAATAGCTTTTATTGTTTTGAGATATGTTTCTTTGATACCTAGTTTATTGACACTTGTTAGCATAAAGTGCTTTTGAATTTTTTCAAAGGACTTCTCTGCATCTATTGAGATAATCACGTGGTTTTTGTCTTTGGTTGTATTTATGTGGTGGATTATGTTTATAGACTTTTGTATGTTGAACGAGCCTTGCATCCCTGGAATAAAGCCTACTTGATCATGATGGGATAAGTTTTTCGATGTGCTGTTGCAATCTGTTCGCCGGTATTTTATTGAAGATTTTTGCATCTATGTTCATCATGGATATTGGCCTGAAGTTTTCTTTTTTTGTTGAGTCTCTGCCGGGTTTTGGTATCAGGATGATGTTGGTCTCATAAAATGATTTGGGAAGGGTTTCCTCTTTTTGTATTTTTTAGAATAGTTTCAGAAGGAATGGTACCAACTCCTCTTTGTATGTCTGGTAGAATTCGGCTGTGAACCCATCTGGACCTGGACTTCTTTTGGTGGTTAGGCTATTAATTGCTGCCTTCAGCCCTTGTTATTGGTCTATTCAAGGTTTCAACTTCTTCCTAGTTTAGGCGTGGGAGGGTGCAAGTGTCCAGGAATTTATCCATTTATTCCAGGTTTACTGGTTTATGTGCATAGAGTTGTTTGTAGTATTCTCTGATTGTAGTCTGTATTTCTGTGGAATCAGTGGTGCTTTCCCTTTTATCATTTTTTATTGCATCTATTTGATTCTTCTCCCTTTTCTTTTTTATTAATCTGGCTAGCAGTCTGTCTCTTTTGCTGGTCTTTTCAAAAAACCACCTCCTGGATTTTTTGATTTCTTGTGGGTTTTTATCTTTTTGTCTCTATCTCCTTCATTTCTGCTGTGATCTTAGTTATTTGTTGTCTTCTGCTAGCTTTTGAGTTTTTTTGATCTTGCATTGATTCTTTTACCATTATGAAATGCCCTTCTTTGTCTCTTTTGATATTTGTTGATTTAAAGTCCATTTTACCAGAGACTAGGATTACAACTCTTGCTTTTTTTTGCTCTCCATTTCCTTTATAAATCTTCCTCCTTCACTTTATTTTTAGCCTATGTGTGTCCTTGCACTTGAGATGGGTTTCCTGAATACAGCACACCAGTGGATCTTGACTTTTTATCCAATTTGCCAGTCTGTGTCTTTTGATTTGGGCATGTAGCCCATTTACATTTAAGGTTAATATTGTTATGTGTGAATTTGATCTTGCCATTTTGATGCTAGTTGGATGTTTTGCCCATTGGTTGATGAATTTTTTTTCATTGTGTTGATGGTTTTTACCATTTGGTACGTTTTTGGAGTGGCTTGTACTGGTTGTTCCTTTCCTTGTTTAGTGCTTCCTTCAGGAGCTCTTGTAAGGCAGGCTTGGTGGTGACAAAATCTCTCAGTAATTGCTTGTCCATAAAGGATTTTCTTTCTCCTTCACTCATGATGCTTATTTTGGCTGGATATGAAATTCCAGGTTGAAAGTTCTTTTATTTGAGGATGTTGAATATGGGCTGCCACTCCCTTCTGGCTTGTAGGGTTTCTGCAGAAAGATCTGCTGTGAGTCTGATGGTCTTCCCTTTGGTGTTAACCCAACCTTTCTCTCCAGTTGCCCTTAGCATTTTTTCCTTCATTTCAACCCTGGTGAATCTGAAAATTATGTGCCTTGGGGTTGCTCTTCTTGAGGTATATCTTTGTAGTGTTTCTGTATTTTTTGAACTTGAATTCTGTCCTGGCTTGCTAGATTGGGGAAGTTCTCCTGGATAATATCCTGAAGAGTGTTTTCCAGCTTGGATTCATTCTCTCACATTCAGGTACACCTATCAAATGTAGATTAGGTCTTTTCATATAATCCCATATTTCCTGGAGGCTTTGTTCATTTCTTGTCACTCTTTTTTCTCTATTCTTGCCTTCTCATTTTATTTCCTTGAGTTGATCTTCAATCTCTGTTATCCTTTCTTCTGTTTGATCGATTTGGCTATTGAAACTTGTATATGCTTCACAAAGTTCTGGTTCTGTGATTTTTCAGCTCCATCAAGTCGTTTATATTCTTCTCTAAGCTGTTTATTCTATTTATTATCATATCTAACCTTTTTTTCTAGTTTCTTAGTTTCTTTGCATTGGGTTAGCACATGTTCTTTTAGCTCTGAGAAGTTTGTTATTACCCACCTCCTGAAGTCTGTTTCTGTCAATTCATCCGATTCATTCTCCATCCATCTTTAATCCTTAGCTATAAGGAGTGATCCTTTGGAGGAGGAGAGGCTTTCTGGTTTTTGGTGTTTTCATCCTTTTCGCACTGGTTTCTTCCCAACTTCTTGGCTTTATCTACCTGTGGTTTTGTAGTTGGTGACTTTTGGTTGGGGTCTCTGAGTGGATGTCCTTTTTGTTGATGATGAAGTTCTTTCTTTCTTTTTTATAGTTTTCCTTCTAACAGGCCCCTCTGCTGCAGGACTGCTGTAGGTCCACTACAGACTCTGTTTGCCTTGGGATCACCTGTGGGGGCTGCAGAACAGTAAGAGTTGCTGCCAGTTTCTTCTGTTATCTTCTTCCCAGAAGGGTACCTGCCAGATGTCAGCCTGAACTCTCCTTTATGAGGTGTCTCTTTGGGTATACAGGTGTCAGGGAGCTGATTGAGGAGATAGTCTGTCCCTTATAAGAGCTCAAGTGCTGTGCTGGAAGCTCTGTTATTCCTTGCAGAGCTGCTGGGCAGGTACTTTTAAGTCTACTGCAGCAGAACTCATAACTGTCTCTTTTCCCAGGTGCTCTGTCCTAGGAAGGGCAGCTTTATTTACAGGTTCCTCTCATGCTGCTGCCTTTTTTCCGAGATGCCCTGTCCCACATGGAGTAGTCAAGTTACAGTCTGCCAGCAGAGGCATTGCTGAGCTGCTGCAGGTTCTTCACAGCTGCTATGTGAACTGCCTGGTTATGGCAGACTGCCTAGGTAGTCAAGGTAGCCCTTTATACCACTGAGTTGGACCATTCTGGGTTCAGATGCACTTGCTGAGAAACTCTCAGTCCAGAGAGTTTCAGATTGCTTGTTTTGTGGGAGTGGTGCCTGCCGAGCCAGATCGCCTGGCTCCCTGTCTCTTCTCCCTCCCTTTCAGTTGAGTGGGTGGCTCTGTCTCCCAGGCATTCCAGGCCCCATTTGAAATGGCCACACTGATTCATCAGTTTCTGTGTGCCAACCTGGCACCAGCTGAAACTGCTGTGCTGAAAAGTCATGGCGCTTTTTCTGCCCGGGAATTGCCTGGTCTGTGGGCAGTGAAAATTTGTTTGGAAATGCAGTGGGCACTCACCCTCTGCATTATTCTTGCTTGGAATTGTACTCTGGAGCTGTTCCTATTTGGCCATCTTGGATCCCGACCAATAGAACATATTTTTATACATCAACTCATACTTGGCTTTATGTGTTATAATGGTTGATTGATAAATTTGGATTTTTTTCAAGTATTGTGAAATTAGCCATTGTATTATAACTTAGAAGTAAGTCAATTTAGGATTTATATATCAACTAAATTATAGGGAATGTAAGTTACAATACCAATATAATTCTAAAGCAAAATAACATCACTTCCAGTATAATTTTTAAAGGAAAATGGAATTCCTCTCATAATGTAATGGTTGATGGCTGTCTGCAGAATATGAGGCTCTCTCTCTGTGGTACTGAAATATTCCATTTTCTTTCAGGCACTAGCTATAAATGTGCATGACAACTGCTTTCATGCAGGTGAACAATGGAATAACATTTTAATCCTCACTCTAAAAGAAGGATTGGTCACAGAGAAAAGTGAGTTCAATTATTTTCTGAAAAATAAAAGGTGAAGGAAATTTTAGTACTTATAAAGTGGTCATTGCTTACATAGTGACATTTTATTCAACATACATTATTCTAAAAAAAATAATTTATAAGTTCTTATGCTCCACATATCCTTGGAGCCCTCTCAATTCTAAAAGGATGAATGTTGTTATTGATTTTTTTGGTAGAAGAGTAATGGCATATGCTTTAGTGCTTAGTCATTATAGATGACAATAGAATATGAGGAATGACAACTAGATGCTTTATTTTCAATATATATTTCTCTTTTAAATGAAAGTCTTTTAGAATCACCACTGTATAATACAGAGCCTGGGAAAATGGAAATAATAAATTCAGAAATAACCAACATATATCTAAGTCAAAAATATATCTCTCCTGATAATTTCACGTATTTAAAATGAAAAAGGCAGTACTGATAAATAACACTATGTTTCTGAAGAAGTGACATTCATATAGCAGCATTAGGTTTTTGTGAAAATTCATATTTTTCCTTTTTCTTTTTTTTTGGCTATAGCACACAGTATTGTTTTTCTCTCTTTCCTTCTATTTCAGATTAAGCTAATACTAAGATGAAATGTATATAGATGATGTCATAGTTCTCTGTTAAGTTTGTTTAAAACCCACAATGTTGCATACTCCAATATTAAGCAGCCTGTAATTTGAACTTTATTAAACTAAAATTGAGTTTCACAAATTTAAACTTTTAAAAATCTCATAATATGCAGTATCCTCATTCTTTATTTGAATATATTAAATGACTTGCTTTTATATAAAATTAGCTTTGGATGCAGTTAAGGAACAATAAATATTTCCATACTATGAATAAATAATGACTGAAAATTTAAAATCCATTTTAGATAAAGTAAAAAGTTTACCTTCTGTCTTTCTCTAAACTGCATATTGTCAAACCCATCTTGTATTGAAATACTCAAAGTAACTTCTTTCATCACTAATGTTCCATATTAATTATTTTTATTTTATTATGTCAGATTAAATGATGTTCACAAAATTTTGGAGATAACCTGTCCCTTAGTTTTATCAGGTTTTCTTGTTATTACTTAAACATTTTATCACACAACTAAGACTGTATGCTCTTTGACATCAGACTCAGTTCTAATTACTATTCATATTTCCTAGAGTGTGTACCTCATTCCAGTACATAAATGCTGATAGGAGAAATACATTTTTTAAAAAATAGGTAGAATGAAAGGAAACTGATTGTTACTAAAATATTTTAGGCCAGAAGTTTCATGATAAGAAAGCATATAGGTTTCTCCTGGAGTGAGTTAAATTATTGATAATAGTGAGCTAGAGAGAAGAGTCTCCAACATGGCCCCTGTGACAGAGGTCAGTATCAATAGACTAAGAATGAGGACAAGAAGTAGAGCTCATTCATTATTTTCTCTATAAATAATTAAAGAATTAATTATTCTTCAGTGTTTGTCATGAAACACTAAGGACTTACATAAGTTGCTCCTTTCCCATTTATTTATTTATTTATTTATTTTTTATTTTTAAATTTTTATTGCATTATAGGTTTTGGGGTACATGTGCAGAACGTGCAAGATAGTTGCATAGGTACACACATGGCAGTGTGTTTTGCTGCCTTCCTCCCCTTCACCCACACTTGGTATTCATCCCCAGGCTATCCCCCCCAGCCCCCCCACGCTGTCCCTCCCCCATTTCCCCCAACAGTCCCCAGTGTATAATAGACCGCCTTTCTGTGTCCATGTGTTCTCATTTTTCTCACCCACCTATGAGTGAGTATATGCGGTATTTCTTTTTCTGTTCTTGTGTCAGTTTGCTGAGAATGATATTCTCCAGATTCATCCATGTCCTTACAAAGGACACAAACTCATCGTTTTTGATTGCTGCATAATATTCCATGGTGTATATGTGCCACATTTTCCCAGTCCAGTCTATCATCGATGGGCATTTTGGTTGGTTCCAGGTCTTTGCTATTGTAAACAGTGCTGCAATGAACATTCGTGTGCATGTGTCCTTATAGTAGAACAATTTATAGTCTTTTGAATAGATACCCAGTAATGGGATTGCTGGGTCAAATGGAATTTCTATTTCTAGGTCCCTGAGGAATCGCCACACTGTCTTCCACAATGGTTGAACTAATTTACACTCCCACCAACAGTGTAAGAGTGTTCCTATTTCTCCACATCCTCTCCAGCATCTGCTGTCTCCAGATTTTTTAATGATCGCCATTCTAACTGGTGTGAGATGATATCTCAATGTGGTTTTGATTTGCATCTCTCTAATGACCAATGATGATGAGCACTTTTTCATATGTTTGTTGGCCTCATGTATGTCTTCTTTTGTAAAGTTTCTGTTCATATCCTTTGCCCATTTTTGAATGGGCTTGTTTGTTTTTTTTCTGTAAATCTGTTTGAGTTCTTTGTAAGTTCTGGATATCAGCCCTTTGTCAGATGTGTAAACTGCAAAGATTTTTTCCCATTCTGATGGTTGCCGATTCACTCTAGTGACTGTTTCTTTTGCCGTGCAGAAGCTGTGGAGTTTGATTAGGTCCCATTTGTCTATTTTGGCTTTTGTTGCCAATGCTTTTGGTGTTTTGTTCATGAAGTCCTTGCCTACTCCTATGTCCTGAACAGTTTTGCCTAGATTTTCATCATCAACAATCTCAGCGTCCACACAGAGACCCATTTATTTAACAGAACGAATGACACCATAACTTAATCAAACTTATTTTAATCACGTAATATTTTAAGAAAAATGTTTATTTAGTGTTATCATGTATTATCCACAGAAAAGTTAAAGAAAAATAAAAGAGGATGTGTATAGTATGTTGACAGCAGTAGAGAATGAAAAGTATAAGAGCTGTGAAAAATGTTAATGCTATCAACATGATTTTTCTATTATTTGAATTTAAACTACTAATAGTATAAAAATAGAGTCAACAGAAAAGGTAGTTTTTAGTAGGGACATATTTATAGTGGGATTTTAAAATCTACCCCCTCAAACATTTATTCTTTGTGTTATAAACAATTCAATTATATTCTTTTAGTTATTTAAAACATACAATTAAATTGTTATTGACTATAGTACCTCTGTTGTGCTATCAAATAGTAGACCTTATTCATACTTTCAATTCTTTTTTTTTTGTTAACTCATCAACCATCCCTAACTTTTCCCTTCCCTCCCATTCCCCTTCCTGCCTCTCATAAGCATCCTTCCATTCTCTATCTCCATGAGTTCAGTTGTGTTGATATTTAGGTACCAAAAATAAGTGGGAACACATGATGATAAGCCAGGCATAAGGGCATTTTTATAGACTTAATTGAATATACCTTCTAAAACATCCCCATCTTCATTATTAATTTAGAAATGAGTACAATAACACTCATAAAAGAGTGTATTTCAAATGATGAGGAATAAAGACAATGTTCTGCAAACATATTATTATATTTTTCTTTCCTCACATATAATTGTGACAACTGTATTAAGTGATAGATTGTGATTTGATTGAATTATTCCATTTTGGATTATACATATCTATATTTGTAGATAATAAACAGTTGAATATATATATATATATATATATATATATATATATATATATGTATGTATATTTCACTTTGTGTGCTTCCATTTCTACCAAGTAGCTTTCTGTGTTTGTGAGATAATTATATTATTTGGTATTATAATAATTATCACCATAAGAATTAATAGTATCAATGCTAGGAAAAAAATGGATTAAATATAAAAGTAAAACAAATACATATAAAATAATCTAGGCTGGGTGCGTTGGCTCAATCCTGTAATCCCAGCACTTTGGGAGGCCGAGGCAGGTGGATCAGTAGGTCAAGAGATCAAACCATCCTGGTCAACATGGTGAAACCCCGTCTCTACTAAAAATACAAAAAATTAGCTCGGCATGGTGGCATGTGCCTGTAATCCCAGCTACTCAGGAGGCTGAGGCAGGAGAATTGCCTGAGCCCAGGAGGCGGAGGTTGCGGTGAGCCGAGATCACGCCATTGCACTCCAGCTTGAGTAACAAGAGAGAAACTCTGTCTCAAAAAAAAAAAAAAAAAAAAAGATAATTTATTTGTAAATTTAAAATACTGGTTAAACAGTTTCCCAGAGAAGTTAAATTTTCAGGATCATTAATTTACCATGAATTTTTTGTAGTTCAATAATCTAACAGTTAATCAAGTCAGTTTTAATATTTTACCACAAATAATCAAGAAAATCTGTTAAAAGTTTTGCTAACTACTACAATTTCAAAAATAATATGAGCTAAAACAATGTTTTTTTGTGGAAAATGTACTTGTTACTTTCAGCTCTCAGCAAGCCTAGTTTGAGCCTGTCTAGAGGCAATGATGGGCAATTAATAGAATACCATCGAAATTAGCAGGGCAGAATCTAGTGGGACTAAGAAGTTACGGGTTTTCAAGAATGATGACAAAAAAAGAGTCCTTGAGTATGCATATGTTTGATGCTTTTATTAAAATGTTAAATATTCATTTCAAAAGCTACATCTGTGAGTGGTATTGTACTGACAAATAAGTCATGCCTTTCAGTAATGAAGAGATCACTTTATCCAATATGAAAAGAAGTCATGATAAAATAGCATTAAACAAATGTTTCAAGTTGGTAGGCATGAGATTCATGCTGAAATCTCATCACTATCTTATAGTAGTTTTCAATACATGTCAAGTCTTCATTGTTATATTTTGCACATAAATTTGTTCTTGATTTAACTATTGTAGATACCAATGCCAAAACTGCAGAAAGCACCCATTTCAAGGAAAAAGTTCAAATGATTGACTAAGTTTACCAGATGCCCAATGCTCAGTACTTTTCATGCCTGTAACACCTTTGGAGGCTTTCCAAAGATTTAGAATTGAATGAATGTAGAAGGGAACCACATTTCTTCTGTAGCAGCAGTAAGTGTATGCAATTTACATTGCTGGAAAACTGGTATAGTAATCTGATTTAATCTGAATACAGTCAGGAATATTTGTTCTGATGCTTGAGAAATTAACCTTATTTCAAAAACACTACAATTAATTGATAAATAAAATAATAACATCTTTTATCTGGAAAAGCAAACCTCTATTCCTCCCAAGCAATTATCTACTTTATATACCTGCAATTATTGTTTACAAAACTTCCCTTTACCCTGCTTTTTAAAATTATTTGATAAGATAATCTATATTCATGGTGAGAACTGTAGAAAAAGTGCAGAAAAGTGAATAATATAGGAAAACCAACTCTTACCAAATAATTGATTTATAAATTAATAAACATCACTTAATGAAGGTAATTTCTCAGCCATTCCTGCATTTCATTAGATATGTGCTACCAGATAAAAAAATTATAGTTGTCTTTATAACTTAGCCCATAAAATAGTTTTTTAACATTAAAAGGTGATTATAAAACTTCAATTTTCAGTTCCAATATGTAAAAATATTGGGTGTTGTCATTCTCATTATTATAAAAAAAACTTGAACAAATGGACAGGAAATGATTTATTAGATCCATCAGAGAATTTAGATCAGTTGACAAACAACCACCTGGACTCTGAAGAGAGAGGGGAATGCAGTAAATAACAGCCTATATCAACTTACCTGGAGCATAAAACTCTAGTGCCATAAAATAGTAGGATAATTTATAGTAGGTCATTTTGATAAATACCTAGAGGTAGAGTGTGGATTAGCTTGTGAATAAGAAACTCCTGGGGCCCTTGTCCAAATTTTTGTCAGTTTTATCTACAGGAATTCCATCAGGTTATCATGTGGAAGATCTAAGTAACACCTTCAACCATTTGGGGAATGGGAAGCAGAAAAATAGCCATTTTGGAATAACTGCAAACCATTTTCCACAACAAATACCACCAACACTCCAAGGAAAATTATTTTACTATAGCCTTTTTGGGAAAGAAAGGACAATTTCCAACTTTAGTCCCTTCTAGGTTTTTAAAAATGCTGATAAACATTAATGAAAGTCATAGGCTGGTCATCATTGCTTGTGCCTGTAATCCCAGCACTTTGGGAGGCCAAAGCGGGCAGATCATGAGGTCAGGAGTTCAAGACAAGCCTAGCAAACATAGTGAAACCCCGTCTCTACTACAAATACAAAAATTAGCCGAGTGTGGTTGTACCCACCTGTAGTCCCAGCTACTCAGGAGGCTGAGGCAGGAGAATCTCTTGAACCCAGGAGGTGGAGGTTCCAGTGAGCTGAGACCATGCCACTGCATTCCAGCCTGGATGAAAGAGTGAGATTCCATCTCAAAAATAAATAAATAAATAAATAAATAAATAAATAAAGTCACAGTTGCTACAAAACAACAAGAAGTGAATAAATTCCTTAGAAAATTCCATTGAAATTATTTACAATCAATCAAAGAATTACAATCACAGGATTATAGACTACTTTCCCTCTCACACATCTTACCACTATTTGTAATATAATAATGATGAATTACAATTGACAGTGTTGCAGGACACAGAAGATCATCTTAAAAAAAATTCAGAGACAGTGGCTGGGGAGGGCACAAGGACATTAGGAAAAGCTGAAGCCCCTAACACCTGCAGCTACAGGAAAGAATCAGCAGAATCCCCGAAGAATCAGCAGAATACAAAAAATCTAATTTGGCACACCCTATTCAAACTATAGCACACATAAGGAAAGATTTATAAAAGAAGTCAGAGTGAAAAATGTCTTAGCTGCAGAGGAACAAGGATAAGAATTAAAGAAGTAAAGACATTCTCAGGAAAACAAAATCTGGGAGAATTTTTTGCCAGTAGACTTGGCTTGCAGGAAATATAAAAAAAAAATTCTTCAGAGTGAATAAAAATTATATAGATCAAAAACTCAGATCTACATAAGGAAAGTTTCAGAAAAGGAATAAAATGAAGAGAAAATAATATTAGTGAATCTAATAAAGAATTATTTGTCCAAACTAATAATAGTAACAATATTTGGGTATTTATAACCACACAGAAAAGTGAATTGAATGGCGACAATATAAAATGAATAAGGAAGGAGTCAGAAATTTTATTGTAAAAAATACTTATGCTATCCCTGAAATTGTATATTTTTATTTGAAAATACTTAGTTTAGTTATTTGTATATATTGAAAACACCTGGATAACCACTTTCATTCAAGTAGAAGTGCATAATTTCAAAAGTATCAAATGTTCTTGAGATGCAGAACAAGAACATTTATCCCTCATTGATGGAATTGTAAAATGGTAAATCACTTTTGAAGACAATTTTTCAGTTTCTTACCAAGCTAACCATAGTCTAACCATATGATACAGTAAACACACTGTAGCTATTCATCCAATTGTGCTGAAAAACTATTGTTAAATCAGATTTAGCATATAGCTGCCTTCTTACATGTTTAAGTTCGGCTTAAAGGTTTTTCGGTACATTGTGAACTATAACAAGTGGAGGTGTAAACCATCCGTAGCCCACAACTGTGCCAGTTGCCGACTTTTGGTCAAATGTAGCCAACTATTCAAACTGTGTTCCAATAAGGCAAACTTGAAGCTGTAACCAATCCAGTTGTTCCTGTATCTCACTTCTGTTTTCTGTACATCACTTTCCTTTTGCTGTCCATAAATCTTCTTCCACCACAGTGCTGTGGTGGAGTCTCTCTGAATCTGCTGGGATTCTGGGAGCTGCCTGATTCATACTTCATTCATTGCTCAACTGAACTTCTTTCAATTTAATTCAGCTGAAGTTGTTCTCTTAATACCATGTACCACAAAATCTTGTGCCTAAATGTTTGTAGTGAGTTTATCCATATTTGTCAAAAACAGGAAGCAAACAAGATGCCCTTCAGAAGTGACTGGATAAGCAAATTTTGGCACATTAACACAATGGAATATAATTCCATTCATAAAAATAAAATCGGCTATCAATACACAAAGAGGTATGGAGGAACCTTAAATATATACAGTGCTAAGTGAAAGAAGGAAGCCAGAAAAAGCTACCTACTATACCGTTCCAATCATATTACATTTGGCCAAAAATACAACTATAGAGATGTTGAAAAGATCATTAGTTGACAAAAACTTGAGGTGAGAAATGACCATATGAAGAATAGATAATTTGTAAGATTATTTTATTCCTTATGACACTGTAATTGTACATAGATGCCACTATGCATTTTTTTAAAAAACCATAGTCTACAACATAAGGGGCCTAGCTTAATGTATGAAAATTTTAAAATTCATTAAGGAGGTAATAAAATTCAAGAGAAGCAGGCAGATTGTGACAAGAATATCTAAATCTGTTACAAATGTATAACAAAACCTTACTGAAAAGTGAAATGATAAAGGAAGATGAAAAGAGAGGGGAACAGTTATTTGGAAATGATTTGAGTCTGTAAGACTAAAAGCAGAAGGAAATGCTTATAAACGTTTTAGTTGATAAACTTGTTTCAAGTGGTGATAAAGTGTATCAATTTTAATACTGCTATGCATGTATATTAAACTTGAACAATTAAATAAATGGATGGCAGACAGTTAAAGCCATGTTTCTCACTCATAGAGGGGAATTTACAAATAGAGGTTAGAATGATTCATGTGGTAATGGATTAGAGTTGGAGACATCAGTAAAATATATCATTTAATTTACTACAGATACAGATGTTTCCATACTAAAATATTTATAGATATCCATATATATGCAAATTAGTATGCCTGCATATATTTATTTGCTCTTTCAGTTGAGAGAGTTTAGAAAGAATGCTAACCCCAAGGCTCATGAACATATCTATTGCTCAGATCTTGACTTCTAATATTCTCTATTAAAAGTCAGCCAGGCTCAGTGTCTCATGCCTGTAATCCCAGCAATTTGTGAGGTTGAGGCAGGTGGATCACTTGAAACGAGGAGTTCAAGAAAAACCTGGCCAACATGGTAAAAGTAATCAGAGATCTTGGAAGAAATGGCTGATTCTAAGATTGGGTGAGAAAATGGACACAATTAGCAGATGATCTTGTAGTGCCAGAAACTAAGGAAGTGCTAAACACACACACACACACACACACACACACACACACACACACACACACACCATAGTAGGGAGACGTCAAAGATGCACAGGAAGTAACTGATAGCCAGTGAAAGATCTACCAATGGCTGAAACTGATATAATTTCAACAAAAATTAAAAATAAATAAAGGTACATATTATTAAATAAATAAAATAAATATTCATGACTCATGTAGACAAATAATTGAATAAATTAATAAATGGTATAAAAGAGAGAAATATATTTATTATGTAGAAGAATCCCAAATAGTTCCCACTGCTTAAATATGAGGTATACATAGTGACGTTCTTCCAATGAGTACAGTATAGAAAGAAGAATAATAAAGAGCTATTTTACAAGAGAGAGCTGATGATCATTACTTCAGCCATATAACCAAGGTCAGCATCAAGAGTGATAAATCATGTTGATATGTACCCTTGATGTGATGTGATGAAAAGTGCATATTACTTCTGCAATATTCTTCTCACAATCTACAACCTCACTCTAATCATGAGACATATTCCAATAGAGAGACATCCTACAAAATAATTTACCATTACTCCCTACATCTGTCAGGTCATCAAACAAAGAAGAAAAGTTGGGAAAAATATCACAGTCAAGAGTAGCCTAAGGAGATGTGACCACTAAAGGTTACGTGGGAATCCTGAATGAAATCCAAGAACAGAAAAAGAACAAAAGGCAAAACTAAGACATTTAAACAAACCATTAATTATAACCAATATGCCATAGTCATACAGAGTACTAATAATTGGAGAAACTTTCAGTGGCAGGGATGATATAGGAACTCCTTTCTATATGTCCAATTTTTCTGTAAACTAAAAACTCTAAAATTATTCTGTTAATAAAAATATAATTAACAAGGCCGGGCGCGGTGGCTCAAGCCTGTAATCCCAGCACTTTGGGAGGCCGAGGTGGGTGGATCACAAGGTCAAGAGATCGAGACCATCCTGGTCAACATGGTGAAACCCTGACTCTACTAAAGATACAAAAAATTAGCTGGGCATGGTGGTGCGTGCCTGTAATCCCAGCTACTCAGGAGGCTGAGACAGGAGAATTGCCTGAACCCAGGAGGCGGAGGTTGCGGTGAGCCGAGATCGCACCATTGCACTCCAGCCTGGGTAACAAGAGCGAAACTCCGTCTCAAAAAAAATATATATATATATATATATATAATTAACAAGACTTGCAAAAGTTTTTAGTTTGATAGAACCAATCATTTATGATGAAATTTGATTATCTGTGGAAATAATATCTATAGATAATAATGGACAGCAAACCAAGTGTAACAGTTATAATCTACTCTCCACACATCAACAGGGTTAGATACCTCTATACTTAGAAGTTTCTAGACATTATTTTTACTTTTAGACAACTCTAGTGACAGAGAAGCATTGTAGATATCATTTTAGACTTGATGATCATATCAAGTCTCATAGTTTTAAATATTGCATATGCCTGGAAGACCCACAAATGAACATCACTTGTATGGACACTCTGATTTCGGATTCCTTTCTCTTAGAATGTTTAATAGATATTTAAACTTTAACATGTCCAAAAACAAACTCCTGTTATATTTCCATCACAAAGTGCCTTTTTCTCAGTATGATCTGCATCACTAATAGCAAAGCCAACTCTTTTATTGTGCCAGTCCAAACCCACACAGTTTCCTTAATTTCTCTTTTGAACACCTTACCTCAGTCAGTAAATCCAATTAGATCTACTTTGAAAATATCATCAGACTCTGACTACTTGTCAAATCTTCATTAATATTCCCTCATCCAGCATTTCCTTCTTATATTTTTTGCAATAGCTTCAAAATGGGGTTCCTTGCCTTTGTTCTTGACATTCTAGTATTTAAACCACAGTAATTATATTTAAAGTTGCCTCATGTAAATTATGTTTAGAATCCTCCAGTATCTTTCATATCACTAAATAAAACTAAGAGCTTCTACTGTTAAGACTTAAGGTCCTATCTCCACCCTACCATACCTAAGAAGTCTTCTACTACTTTCTTTCTTGTTCATTTTTGATCCAATTGCTGTTCCTGGAAAACTATAAATTTTTCCAGCTCAGATTTTTTTTTTTTTTTTTTTTTTTTTTTTTTGAGACGGAGTTTCGCTTTTGTTACCCAGGCTGGAGTGCAATGGCGCGATCTCGGCTCACCGCAACCTCCGCCTCCTGGGTTCAGGCAATTCTCCTGCCTCAGCCTCCTGAGTAGCTGGGATTACAGGCACGTGCCACCATGACCAGCTAATTTTTTTTTGTAGTTTTAGTAGAGACGGGGTTTCACCATGTTGACCAGGATGGTCTCGATCTCTTGACCTCATGATCCACCCACCTCGGCCTCCCAAAGTGCTGGGATTACAGGCTTGAGCCACCACGCCCGGCCTCCAGCTCAGACCTTTGCAGTTATTCATTCTACCTTCTGCCTGAACATCATCAAAAGTGTCTACATATTCTTCTCCTTAGTTTCTTAAACCACTTCAAGAATTTGCTCTAAACTCACCTTCTCATTACTGACTTCCCTGCCTATATCATTTAAATTGCAGGAAGCCTAACTCCTTTCTCAGATTGTGTACACACCATTGTGATGTATTTTTCTCTGCAGTGCGCATCTCCAACTACTAAACAATATATTTTATTTATTAATTTGTTAATTATTGTTATTTTCTAACTATAATGCTAGCCCCAGGATCAGGTATTTTGCATCTTATTCATCGTTGTAACTATCCACTTAGAACTAGGAGATCTCAAAACAAATTTTCAAGAGAATGAATAAATAAGCAATGTCTAGGTGAAAAACTTTAAATATTAGCCCTCAAATCTAAATGTCAACAATACCATATAATCAAACACTTTTTGAATTAGACCAGAAGTCACAAAGGCCAAACACCACATCTAGGCATCTATAATATCATTAGAAATCTGGTTTTACTTTTGCCTTATTAAAATTTCTTGAATTACAGATGATCTTTTTCAGAAGTTTATTTAATTTTCCATATTAGAAAATATGAGCATCTAACACTTCCTCAAGGACCTAGAAATAGAAATTCCATTTGACCCAGCAATCCCATTACTGGGTATATACCCAAAGGATTATAAATCATTCTATTATAAAGACACATGCACATATATGTTCATTGCAGCACTGCTTACAATAGCAAACACCTAGAACCAACCCAAATGCCCATCAATAATAGACTGGACAAGGAAAATGTGGTACATATACACCATGGAATACTATGCAGCCATAAAAAACGATGATTTCATGTCCTTTTTAGGGACATGAATGAATCTGGAAACCATCATTCTCAGCAAACTGACACAAGAACAGAAAATAAAACACCACATGTTCTCACTCATAGGCAGGTGTTGAACAATGAGAGCCCATGGCACAAGGAGGGGAGCATCACAAACTGTGGTCTGTTGGGGGGAATAGGTGAGGGACAGTAGAGGTTGGGGAGGGATAACATGGGGAAAAATGCCAGACATAAGTGACAGGGGGATGGAGGCACTAAACCACATTGCCATGTATGTACCTATGCAACAATGCTGCATTATCTGCAAATGTACCCCAGAATCTAAAGTACAATAAAAATGTATTTTAAAAAATAGTTCCAAAGTCTAACAAGTCTAAACTAAAGTCTATAAGTTTTTAAAGTTAATGGGCAGTTATGGTAGTTTGAGGTGTTTGCAAAGGGTTCCAACACACACACAAAAAACGTATAAAATTAGACAGAGTTGTCAAGAACTATCATTTCAAGGTTCTGGAAATCCATAAAAAGCAGACAACTTATTAGGTGTTTATTCTTGAATAACTACTAGATCATGAGTTTAAAACAACAGGCATTTGTGATCTTCTTTCCTGGGGCTCCACCATCTCCTAAAGCTCAGTCAATGAATGAAACAAAACCACAAGTTTGTTTTTGTGAGGGGGTGAATTAATCCTCAATGAGTGACCAAAAGCCCTGGCTTTTTCAGCTTAAAAAAAAACAAAAATTACAGGCTCTGTAGAAAACAAATGTTTAAAATTAGCAGATTTGCTTGCCTAGCAGATTGTTCAGTGAGAAATGAATGGAGAGACACTAGAAATGAAAAAAAGCCACTGAAAAGCAAGTTATTTTCTTCACATTCCCTTCCTAGGCTGAAATATTACGTATGAGTGGGAGATCAAACACTGAAAAAAAGAGACAAAGATAACTTGAGAACTCGGTAAGTTTAGTGTGTGCACTCTCAATAAACATTTGGCAGAAGTCTTATAAACTCATTCATAATGAGCTTGACTTTTGCCAAAATCACTGGCTGATCACTAAGTTATGTAGATGCAAGTCTAACACTTTGAAATAAAAGTTAGAAAATACACATAAGATTAAAAACTCAGAACAGAGAAATCAATAGCCATACTTTACAGGGGAGACACATTCTACAATTTATGTTCATGCTAATTATTAAAAAGTCAAGCAGACAAAAGACATAGAAGAGTAAATCAGATCTTATTTGGGCATAATTAAAAAATACAAATAATCAGAATAGTTTAGCTCATAGTCAGAAAGAAAAAAAATCAGTAGATGGGTCAAGATGTTTTATTAGGTAAAAAAGGATTTCAAAGCAGTCATTATAAATATGTTATTTTTAAATTATTTCTAAATAATTAAGGAGCTAAAAGGAATCCAAGTCAAAATTCTGTATCTGAAAAGTACAATAACAGAAATAAAAATATAAGAATATGGGCTCAATAGCAGATTTGCAATATCAGATAAAATAATCGGTGAAATTGAAAAAAAGTAATACAAGTTATTTAACCCACATAGAGTGAAAAAAATTGAAAATAAATTACTAGAGCTTCAAAAACCTGTGAAACATAATTAAACACCTATAAGACAAATCAATCAAAGCAATGTGTTTATGTGTTTGTCCCAGAAAAAGCAAAGACTGATAGGGGTACAGATGTCTACATTATATATAAAAAAAGAAAACAAAACAAAACAGCCAATTTCAGTAAAAACATAATCTACAGATTCACAGACATTAATAAATGTCAAATTTTATAAAAACCATATTTAAACAATTGTGGCAAGTGCTGAAAGCCAAAGATAATTTGAAAATCTTTTTTATTTTAGTTTTTCCTGATCCAAAGACTTTTGCTATGAAAATCTTTAATGCATCAAAGGATAAATGGCATAGCACTTAAAAGAGAACAATATTATGACTAATGGGACACTTCTTCAAATATAATAGAGATTAGATGCATTTGAATGACAATGCAAACTTCTGAAAGAAAATAAAGAAAACTCAGCCAAAAATTTTATATCCAGCAAAGCTATTATTCCAAAATAAATGCAAAAAAATAAATCAGCAAAATTTATAAAAAAAGAATGATTTGCTAATTATATTCTTTAAAATATACTAAAGGAAATCCTTTAGGCTTAAAGAATATGGAATAATTACTAAATTCAACAGAAAATAAAGAATACAAGAGGAGGTAAAAATATGAAACACTAAGATATTATGACATAATATCAATATCCTTTAATATACAATAATGTATGCACATAATATATATTCCATATATAATTCCTTCTTATATTATTTGAAATAATATATGCATACACAGTACAAAAAAAGTATGGAAGGGGCTTTTAGAATTGGATAATGAATAGCAGCTAGTAAAATTTGAGGTATCAAGATAAAAACATTAGAAAAGCCTAGATAGCCTTGAACAGACTTTTGGTGGAAGTGTATGTTATGAAGTCTGCAAGTGAGGCACTGAAGGAAGCGAGAACCACAGTAGAAAACTTTATACCGTCTTAGAGAATATCTAAATCATCATAAGCAGAATGCTAATAGAAATATAAACATTAAACGTGTTGCTGATGAGGACTCAGTAGTAACTAACTGATGAACATGATAATAGAAAGTAGAGTCTTATGTAATTTTAGAAAGCTCAGCTGAGTTCTATATTACATTTATGTTTAAAGCAGAATTAAAAACAAACAACTTTAGTATGAGGAAATTTTGAAAAAACATGTTGAAAGTAGAGCCTAGTTTCTTCTTTCTACTTACCGTAAAATGTAGAAAGAAAGAGATAAATTGGGAGAAATATTAAACAAAGAGGTATGAACTTGATAATCTAAGAAATTCTTAACTTATGCAGTTGCAAAGAATGATCCACTGAGAGCAAAGTGTGCTCTGAAGAGAAAGTTGAGGATGTGACTGGGTATGCTCTTGCTAATGCCTTTTAAGAAATACAAGTTTACAGTATTCACTGAATTTATTTAAAAACATTGTTTTTTAATTGTTAAGTTTATTTAGAGTAATATACACTATGATGTTTGATTTATAACTAATATTGATGTTATTAAAAAAACAAAAGGAATAAGGAGAAAATGTGATCTAAGCAGATAATAATAAACATAAATCAACAAAACACAAAACATGCCAATCACTATTGCTGGATTATCATTATGAATTAAAGAATCAGAGTCCAACTGTAAGCTATATAAAATATACATTTAGGTTCAGAGATAAAATAGGAAGCAAGCAGAATAATCAAAAAAATACATACCATATTAAAAAAAAACATAAAGAAGCTGAAGTAGGTACTTAAAAGTAGACTAGGGTAAACACTGACGTGAGGTGTATTGAATATGTTTTGACTTACCATATTTTCAACTTACAATGGGTTGAATGAAATTTAACCACATTGTAAGCTGAGAAATATTTGTAATGACTAATACATGAATATTCATTTAATGTTTACTGCAGCATTATTCTTAGTAGCTAAAAACAGGAAATAATATGTCAATTAATTGGTGAAGAGAAATAAAGATGAATGAAATTGCCATTATATGTAGCAATAAGAATGAACATCAGAAACACCATGCTAGGTTAAAGAACACAGATTAAAATGGCTACATTCTTGAATATTTCAATGATCACAAATGGTGTGAAAATAAAAATATACTGGTGTGATTTTTACCAGTGATTTTTTTTAATCTTAAGGTTTACCCACAAATGCTACTTCTCTACTCATACTTTTTTTTTCACCTTTACAGCTTTTTAAAAAGTATACTCTAAGTTCTGTAGTACATGTGCAGACCAGGCAGGATTGCTACATAGGTATATACATGTTGTTGTGGTTTGCTGCTTGCATCCCCTGTCACCTACATTAGGTATTTCTCCTAATGTTATCCTCCCAAATCCTGCACCCACTATCCCACCCATAGGGCTCCCACCCCGCAACAGGTCCTGGTGTGTGATATTCCCCTTCCTGTGTCCATGTGTTCTCATTGTTCAGTAACAACTTATGAGTGAGAACATGAGGTGTTTGGTTTTCTGTTCTTGTGTCAGTTTGCTGAGAATAGTGGTTTCCAGCTTCATCCATGTCCCTGCAAAGGACATTAACTCATCCTTTTTGATGGCAGCATAGTATTCCATAGTGTATATGTGGAATATTTTCTTTATCCAGTCTATCATTGATGGGCATTTGGGTTGGTTCCAAGTCTTTGCTATTGTAAACAGTGCTGCAATGAACGTAAGTGTGCATGTGTCTTTATAATAGAATGATTTATAATCCTTTGGGTATATAGCCAGTAAGTGATTACTGGGTCAAGTGGTATTTCCATTTCTAGATCCCTGAGGAATTGCCACAAGTCTTATACAATGGTTGCACTAATTTATACTCCCACCACCAGTGTAGAAGTGTTCGTGTTTCTCCATATCCTCTCCAATGTCTGTTGTCCCCAGATTTTTTTTTTTTTTTTTTTTTTTTTTTTTTGAGATAGAGTTTCGCTCTTGTTACCCAGGCTGGAGTGCAATGGCGCGATCTAGGCTCACCGCAACCTCCGCCTCCTAGGTTCAGGCAATTCTCCTGTCTCAGCCTCCTGAGTAGCTGGGATTACAGGCACGCACCACCATGCCCAGCTAATTTTTTGTCCCCAGATTTTTAATGATCATCATTCTAACTGGCATGAGATGGTATCTCAATGTGGTTTTGGTTTGCATTTCACTAATGACCAGTGATGATGAGCATTTTTTCACTTTCGTTGGCTGCATAAATGTCTTCTTTTGAAAAGTGTGTGTTCATATCTTTCACTCACTTGTTGATGGGGTTGTTTTTTTCTTGTAAATGTGTTTTAGGTCTTTGTAGATTCTTGATATTAGCCCTTTGTTAGATAGGTAGATTGAAGAATTTCTTTTCCATTCTCTTGGTTGCCAGTTCACTCTAATTATTGTTTCTTTTGCTGTGCAGAAGCTCTTAAGTTTAATTAGATACCATTTGTCTATTTTGGCTTTTGTTGCCATTACTTTTGGTGTTTTAGTCATGAAGTCCTGGTCTATGCCTATGTCCTGAATGGTATTGCCTAGGTTTTCTTCCAGGGTTTTTATGGTGTTAGGTCTTACATTCAAATCTTTAATCCATCTGCAGTTAATTTTAGTATAAGGTGTAAGGAAGGGTTCCAGCTTCATCTTTCTGTGCATGGCTAGCCAGTTTTCACAACACTATTTATTAAACAGGAAATCCTTTCTCTATTGCCTGTTTTTGTCAGGTTTGTCAAAGATCAGATGATTGTAGATGTGTGGTGTTGCCTCCAGGGCCTCTGTTCTGTTTCATTGGTCTATATCTGTTTTGGTACCAGTACCATGCTATTTTTATTACTGTAGCCTTGTACTATAGTTTGAAGTCAGGTAGCATGATCTCTCTAGTTTTTTATTCTTTTGCTTAGGATTTTTTTGGCTATGTGCGCTCTTTTTGGTTCCATATGAAGCTTAAGGTTGTTTTTTCCAGTTCTGTGAATAAGGTCAATGGTAGCTTGATGGAGACAGCATTGAATCTATAAATCACTTTGGGCAGTATGGCCATTTTCATGATATTGATTCTTCCTAACCATAAACATGAAATGGTTTTTCGTTTGTTTGTGTCCTCTTCTATTTCCTTGAGCAGTGGTGTGTAGTTCTCCTTGAAAAGTCCTTAACATCCCTTGTTAGTTGTATTCCTAGGTGCTTTATTCTGTTTGCAGCAATTGTGACTGGATGTTCGCTCAGAATTTGGCTCTCTGTTTGTCTCTTATTGGTGTATAGAAATGTTTGTGACTTTTCCACTTTGATTTTGTATCCTGAGACTTTGCTGAAGTTGCTGATCATCTTAAGGAGATTTTGGGCTGAGTTGATGGGATCATCTAAATATACAGTCATGTCATCTGCAAACAGAGACAATTTGACTTTCTCTTTTCTTAATTTAATACCCTTTATTTTTTTTTTCTTGCATGATTGCTCTGTCCAAAACTTCCAATACTATGTTGAACATGAGTGGTGATAGAGGGCACCCTTGTCTAATTCCAGTTTTCAAAAGGAATTCTTCCAGTTTTTGCCCATTCAGTATGATATTGGCTGTGGGTTTGTTATAAATAGCTTTTATTATTTTGTGATATGTTCCATCAATACCTATTTTATTGAGAGTTTTTAGCATAAAGGGCTGTGGAATTTTGTTAAAGGCCTTCTTTCCATCTATTGAGATAGTCATGTGGCTTTGGTCTTTGGTTTTGTTTATGTGATGGATTATGCTTACAGACTTATGTGTGTTAAACCAGCCTTACAACATTGGGATGAAGCCAATTTGATTGTAATAGATAAGCTTTTTTATGTGCTATTGCAATTGGCTTGCCAGTATTTTATTTAAGATTATCATATCAGTGTTCATCATAGATATTGCCCTGAAATTTTCTTTTTTAGTTGTGTCTGCCTGGTTTTTGTATCAGAATGATGTTGGTCTCATAAAATGAATTAGGGAGGATTTCCTCTTTTTGTATTGTTTGGAATAGTTTCAGAAAAAAAAAATGGTATAGCTCCTCTTTGTATGTTTGGGAGAATTCAGCTGTGAACCTGTCTGGTCCTGGACTTTCTTTGATTGGTAGGATATTAATTGCTGCCTCAACTTCAGACTTTGTAATTGGTCTATTCAGGGATTCAACTTCTTCCTGATTTAGTCTTAGGAATGTGTAAGTGTCCAGGAATTTATCCATTTCTTCTAGATTTACTGGTGTATGTGCATAGAGGTGTTTGTAATAATCTCTGATGGTATATTGTATTTTTGTGGAATTGATAGTGATATCCCCTTTATTATTTTTTCTTGCATCTATTTGATACTTCTCTCTTCTTTTTTATTAGTCTGGCTAGCAGTCTATTTTGTTGATCTTTTCAAAAAAGCAGCTCCTGGAATCATTGATTTTCTGAAGCTTTTTTTTTTTTTTTTTGAGATGGAGTTTCGCTGTTGTTACCCAGACTGGAGTGCAATGGCACAATCTCAGCTCACTGCAACCTCTGCCTTCTGGGTCCAAGCGATTCTCCTGCCTCAGCCTCCCGAGTAGCTGGGACTACAGGCACGCACCACCATGCCCAGCTAATTTTTGTATTTTTAGTAGAGACGGGGTTTCACCTTGTTGACCAGGATGGTCTCGATCTCTTGACCTCGTGATCCACCCACCTCGGCCTCCCAAAGTGCTGGGATTATAGGCGTGAGCCACTGCACCTGGTCCTGAAGGATTTTTTGAGTGTCTATCTTCTTCATTCTGCTCTGACCTTAGTTATTTCTTGTCTTCTGCTAGCTACTGAATTTGTTTGGTCTTGCTCCTCTTTTAATTGTTATGATAGGGTGTCTATTTTAGATCTTTTCTCCCTTCTCATGTGGGAATTTAGTTCTGTAAATATCCCTCTAGCGACTGCTTTAAATGTGTACCAGAGATTCTGGTATGTTGTGTCATTGTTCTCACTGGTTTCGAAAAACATCTTTATTTCTGCCTTCATTTCATCATTTATCTAATAGTCATTCAGGAGCAGGTTGTTCAGTTTCCATGTAGTTGTGCAGTTTTTATTGAGTTCCTTAACGTTGAGTTATAATTTGACTGCATGATGGTCGGAGAGACTGCTTGTTGTGACTGCCATTCTTCTGCATTTGCTGAGGTGTGATTTACTTCCAATTATGTTGTCATATTTAGAGTAAGTGCCATGTGGTGCTGAGAAGAATGTTTATTCCGTGGATTTGGGGTGGAGAGTTCTGTAGATGTCTATTAGGTCTGCTTGGTCCAGATCTGAGTTCAACTCCTGAATATCCTTGTTAATTTTCTGTCTCCTCGATCTGTCTAATATTGAAAGTGGAGTGTTAAAGTCTTCCAATATTATTGTGTGGGAGTCTAAGTCTCTTTGTAGGTCATTAAGAACTTGCTCCATCTCTACTAAAAATACAAAAATTAGCTGGGCATGGTGGTGCGCACCTGTAGTCCCAGCTATTCGTGATGCTGAGGCAGGAGAATTGCTTGAACCCAGAAGGCAGAGGTTGCAGTGAGCCAAGATCGTGCCATTGAACTCCAGTCTGGGTAACAACAGCGAAACTCTGTGTCAAAAAAAAAAAAAAAAAAAGAACTTGCTTTATGTGTCTGGGTGCTCCTGTATTGGTTGCATATATATTTAGGATAGTTAGCACTTCTGGTTGCGTTCATCCCTTTACCATTATGTAATGCCCTTCTTTGTCTCTTTTTAACTTTGTTGGTTTAAAGTCTGTTTTATCAGAAACTAGGACTACAACACCTGTTTTGTTTTGTTTTATTTTGTTTTTGCTTTCCATTTGCTTTGCAAATCTTCCTCCATCCCTTTATTTTGAGCCTATGTGTTTCTTTGCAAGTGAGATGTGTCTTCTGAATACAGCACACTGATGGGTCTTGACTCTTAATCCAATTTCCCTGTCTGTGTCTTTTTATTAGGGCAATTAGCCCATTTACATTTAAGGTTAATATTGTTATGTGTGAATTTGATCCTGCCATTTTGATGTTAGCTGTTTGTTTTGCCCGTTAGTTGATGCAGTTTATTCATTACGTCGATGGTTGTTACCATTTGATATGTTTTTGCAGTGGCTGGTACTGGTTGTTTCTTTCAATGTTTAGTGTTTCCTTCAGGAGCCCTTGTAAGACAGGTCTGGTGGTGATGAAATCTCTCAGCAATTGCTTGTCCATACAGGATTTTATTTCTCCTTCACTTATGAAGCTTAGTTTGGCTGAATAAGAAATTCTGGATTGAAAGTTCTTTAAGGATGATGAATATTGGCCCTCACTCTCTTCTGGCTTGTAGTGTTTCTGCCGAGAGATCTGCTGTGAGTCTAATGGGCTTCCCTTTGTTGTAACCCAACCTTGCTCTCTGGCTGCCCTTTGCATTTTTCCCATCATTTCCACCCTAGTGAATCTGATAATTATGTGCTTTGGGTTTGCTCATTTTGAAGATTATCTTGTGGTGTTCTCTGTATTTCCTGGATTTGAATGTTGGCCTGCCTTGCTAGGTTGGAAAAGTTCTCCTGGATAATATCATGAATAGTGTTTTCCAACTTGGTTTCATTCTCTCCTTCACATTTAGGTACACTGGTCAAACATAGATTAGGTCTTTTCTCATAATCCCATATTTATTGGAGTCTTTGTTCATTCTTTTCAATTTTTTTTCTCTAATCTTGCCTTCTCATTCATTGAGTTGATCTTCAATCTCTGATATTCTTTCTTCTGCTTGGTCGATTCAGCTATTAAAACTTGTGTATGTTTTGTGAAGTTCTTGTGCTGTGTTTTTCAGCTCCATCAAGTTGTTTATGTTCTTCTCTAAGCTTGTTATTCTAGTTAGCATTTCATATAACCTTTTTCCAAGGTTCTTAGTTTATTTGCATTGGGTTAGAACATGCTCTTTTAGTTTAGATAAGTTTGTTATTATCAACCTTCTGAAGCCTGCTTCTGTCAATTCATCAGACTCATTCTCCATCCAGCTTTGTTCCCTTGCTGGTCAGGAGTTATGATCCATTGGAGGAGGAGAGGCGTTCTGGTTTTTGGTTATTTCAGCCTTTTTGCACTGGTTTCTTCCCATCTTTGTTGATTTATCTACCTTTGATCTTTGAAGCTGTTGACTTTCAGATGGGATCTCTGAATGGACATCCTTTCTGTTGATATTTATACTATTTCTTGCTGTTTTTTAGTTTTTCTTCAAACAGTTAGGCCTCCATTGCAGGACTGCTAGAGATCCACTGCAGATCCTGCTTGCCTGGGAATCACCCATGGAGGCTGCAGAACAGCAAGGATTGCTGCCTGTTTCTTCCTCTGGTAACTTCATCCCAGAAAGGTTCCTGCCAGATATCAGCCATAGCTCTCCTGTATGAAGTGTATATAAGGATATGCAGGGGTCAGGGAGCCAGTTGAGGAGGCAGTCTGTTCATTATCAGAGCTAAAGTGCTGTGCTGGGAGTTCCATTGCTCCCTTCAGAGCTCCTGGGCAGGGACATTTAAGTCTGCTGATGTCCATTTAAGTCTGCTGATGTGCATTTAACTCTGCTGATGTGGAAATCACAACCACCCCTTTTCCCAGGTCCTCTGACCTGGGAAGGTGGGTCATTATTTACCAGTCCCTGTTGGGCTGCTGCCTTTCTTCAGAGATGCCCTGCCCAGCAAGGAGGGAGTCTAGTCACAGTCTGTCTGCTTGCAGAGGCTTTGTTGAGCTGCCACGGGCTCTGTCCAGCTGTTGTATAAACTTCCTTGAGATTTTGTTACACAAACAAGGTTGGAACTGCTTCAAATCACAAGCCAGTGGGTCTCAGTTTGCTGATCTTTGTGGGGGTGGGACCCGCTGAACCACATCACTTGGATTCCTGCCTTCAGCCAGCTTTTTTTTTTTTTCAGGGGAATGGGCATTCTGTCATGTAGTCATTCCACATGCCAGCTAAAAAGACTGCCCAGTTTTGTGCTGGAAACCCATGGCTATGGTGTTGTTGGCTCCCATGGAAATCTCCTGGTCCCTGTGCTGTAAAGACTGTGGAAAAAGCATTGTATCAGAGCCAGAGTGCTGGAGTGTCTGGAAAAGTCCCCGATGGCTTACCTTGTATAGTAGAGGGAGTTCTCCTATCCCTTTCACTTCCCAGGTGAGGCAACACCCCAACCAGCCTCAGTTTGCCCTTCTTGAGCTACACCCCCTGTCCAACCAGTCCCATTGAGATGAACCTGGTACCTCAGTTGGAGTTGCAGAGATCACTCACCTTCTGCATCTCTCTCGCTGGGAACTGTGTGCCAGAGCTGTTCCTATTCAGCCACCCTGGTGGAAGTCCACTGCTCATTCTTTTAAGGTTCCTCTGATAGCTGATTACATCACCCCCTAGAATTACTAACAATTGTTCAGAAGTTTCTGGATTTCTGAAATACAAAAAACTCCTTTTCTCCCCATCTAAAAATTTGTTGAATATCTAATAATACGCTAAACCAAATATCTCTGAAAAATATTCTTAAATAGCAGTAAGTAAATGATTAATTAAATATGGTTCTTAATTAGTTAGCCAACCTAAACTGCATGTATAAATGCATAATTGTACCATTTATTTGACAGCATGCTAAGAGAGAGCATGAATGTCATTTTCAAATAGCCTGCAAATTATATATCACATGTAATTTTTAACACAAACTAACAGAGCCTGGTAAAATAAAGACCAGAATACTACAAGCCATCTGATTTATTTAGCAAGTAAAAGGGACAAGTAGTTGAACTGCCTAGTATTTTTTGAAGGGAAAAGTATTTCACACAACGTTGAACTTGGAGCAATACAGGGTAGGTGAGAAAATGTGAATCAGATAAACTCCTGAGTGTCTCCAGACAGAAGATAAGTGCCACAAATTGTCTCCTTTTGAGAGAAAAATATTGGGGTGAGAAGGTTATAGTGATCAAGCCCCAATAGGTGATTGACTATTAAATTGAATAACCTCTGCAATTTTCTTATTGACTCCTCAAATCTCCATTAAGGAAATGTCTCAAGGGAGAGAGACAAACCACAAAGAGAGTGACTTGAAATAAAGCCAGCTCCAGAAACAAATGTTCCATTACATATAAATATGAAAATAAAAATGGCTACAAACATAAGCTGGTTGTGCACTGCTTAAATTATTACAAAAGCAGATACACTACTCCATGTTGAAATCTTATTTAAGAACCATATAAAGTATAGCTATTTGGAGTGAAAATCCATTCACTTGTTCAGGTTGTGAACATGAACAATGATGTATTGTGTTGTCAGAAATAAGAATCTCTTTAATAAAGTGTTAAAAATAAAGGTAAAGACAGGAGGAATCCTGACCATGTTGCTTTTTTTCATGTGTTCCATTTTTAGGGGAAAATATGACTGTCTCTCTCTCTCTCTCTCTCTCTCTCTCTCTCTCTCTCTCTCTCTCTCTCTCTCTCTCTCTGTCTCTCTCTCTCTGTCTCTTTCTCCCTCACTGTGTGTCTGTGTGTGTATGTGTCTCTCTGTGTGTGTATATGTGTGTGTGGAGAGGGACACAGAAAGAGGGAGAGAGAAATGTTTACAACAGCCACACTTTAATTTGACTACAACTTAATAACTTACTCCATGTTGAAATCTTATTTAAGACTAGCATGAAAATAGTCTAGTAGTGGGTAAAAGTATCTTTTTTTTTTTTTTTTAGAAAGAAAATGTTTTCACGCAGCTGTGCCATGTGTTTATGTTTTAAGTGAAGTGTTATTACAAAAGTCAAAAATATTAAAAAATTTTTTTTCAGAGTGCTTGAATTTATTCTACCATTAGTGCCTAGACTTCCAACAAGATAAAGTAAGTTTCTGTAGGATAACATGTTTTTCCCTATAATAGCTCTTCTCAGACTCAAACCTGCACAGAGTAAGCAAAATCAGTTCTCACAGGGGCTTAGAGACCCATTCTCCAGAGTTAGTGTGGCCCGAATTCCTGGTTCATTTACCTTCACATTTTTTTTCAGTGAGTATTTTATATTCTTTTTATATAACATTGCTTTCATTTGCATTCATTGAAGAGTAGAAATGGAAATTCTCTCTTCCATCAATTTTATCTAGATGTCATCAAAACCATACACTATCATATTACTAGAAGACATATGCACACAGTTGCAAAAACATCATTAATCATAGTATTATCAGTAATTTCATATATTTTCTTGAAATAAATTATTGTTTGAAAACAATAGATGTGTATTCAGCATCAACCTCAATACAAGATTAAAAATGTTAAATCCTATTGAAATATTTCCCCAGGTATTCAACCAAAAGAGCTGTAAAAGCAATAACCTACTTTTTCAGTATATTCTGAGTTCTCCAGTTTTTTTTTTTTTTTTTTTGAAAGGAAAGAAAAAAAGAAAGAGAAAAAAAGGAGTGAATGAGAGGAAGAAAGAGGAGGAAGAAAAAGAGGGAGAGAGAACGGGAATATTGCTTTATTCTAAAAATGGGTATTAATAATGGGTGATCAATATTTTGTGTATTTAAAGTGGAGAATGTATATTTTGTGTATTTAAAATGGAGAGCTCTATGAATATTTATTAAGTTTACTTGTTCCGGATCTGAGTTCAAGTCCTGGTTGAAAAGTATCTAGAAGAAGGATTCTCAGTATTGGCTTTTCCAACACCATATATCCCTAAATTTTGTTAGGAAATGCATAAGCACATGGCAAATGGTATAAATGATACAATTTCTCACATTGTAGAAATCATGGAACATCTATAAATCTAGCAGCATTTTAACATTCTACATAAAAAAAGTTCTACATTGGTTCTTTCCTAGCTTATCCCCACTGTAAAGATTTTGAGAGCTAAAAAAGAGCTCTCAAATTGGGGAAAAGGGTGTTGATGTATTTTGTACATCTTACAGTTGTCATATAATTGAAAATCTAAAATTTGGTATATTTAATAATGTATCATTATAATTAATATGCCTAAGTTGGATATCAATACCTCATTTATCAGTGACTTAAATTCTGAAGGGAGCTGTCATGTAAACGCAGTTGACTTCATTATGCTAATCTAAAAATCTATGCTAAAATCTGGCCAGATGTCAGTGAATGTGCAATTGTCTTAGGTTCCTGTTGCTTCATTGTGTTCTGAAAGGTATGTGTTGTATAGTTCTTGTTTTTTTCTAACTCTTTTCACTGCTCACTCTATACAATTGCTTATAATGATAATTGTTCATCCATAATTGGACTCCATGTGCATTATGGTCATCTAGTTACAAATATTTTTATATAGTAATTTGAAGTCCTAATTTCCTGTTTGAAGAAGTAGTTGTAAATACAGGTCCCTGTAATAAAATAAGCTTTTTATAATTTTATTTAACAATGATGTTGATATAACATTTTGAATAAACCATTTGTCATTACTGAAAAAATATGAATTAATCTTGGAATCATAATTAGGAGTAACATATGCCAAGGAAAACAGTAAAGTTTATATACTTTCATCTCTATGGGAATAAACCAGATTGTGATGTTAGAAGTTAGAGTAGTATTTATTTTATTGACTTGTGAAGTCTACAGGGAGCAAAGTTGAGAGCCTTCCAGATTTGGAAACCCTGGAAGTTTCACGTCTAAACAGGGGTCATAGTGGTGGAGACATACAGAGCCCAGAAGACAGAAGGAAGCAACTTAGCTCTTCCCAGCACCAGCTTTTAACTTGAAAGGGTTTACATAGCTATGTTCTTCCCATGCAGTTACTCTACCTGCCCTGGATACAGTGCTGCATCATCTCCCCACCCACATTAATTTGTTCTTTCAGCTCTCAACACCTCTTGCCATTGGCTTCCATTCCAATTATTTGGCATCATTCTGATTCTTTATTTGAAGGCTAGTTATGTAGGCTTAGGGGTATATTCACAGTATCAAAATTCAGAGAGCTCTACATTTATGATGCATACTCTATACATATATTTGATGAAGTTAAAAATTCAAGTAACCAAAAATGAATCTATTAAAACACTTGCAAGACCACTTCACCAAAAACTACCAAATATTACTAATAGAAGTTTAAGAATCACCAAGACAATTGAGGGTTATACAATGGTCATGGTTTAGAAAAATCAGTAATAGAAGTAAATTCTCCTTAAATTTGCATTCCAACAAATAAAAATCTTTGCAGATTTTTTGAAATTGAAAGTGACTGGATGAATTAGCATTTTTTTAGAAATTCAAAAGTCTGAAAATCATTGGAACTAGTCAAGAAAATAAAACACTTCTTGATATTAGAAGTCTATAGTAATGAAAAGCCTAGATACAAAAATAGAAAAATAAATGAATGGAATAGAATAGAATAAAGACATCAGGAAAAGATATGACCACAAACTTTATCTTTCTAAAAGACAATGCTAAAAGAGGTTCAAAATAAAAATAATACTTTTAAACAATAAAAATAATTTTAAAATTATTCTTTCTTTTCCCTTTTAATGGGACATGATTTATAGTATGATAATTTAAAGTTGAATTACCTCATGTATTTTGAAAAAATATTGCATTATCACATGCCTAAGTGAGAAAATGCTTTGAATAAATGATCAGCTTATATAAATTTTATACTTAATTTCTAACGCATACATAAATTATTCTGACATTTATAAAACAGTTTTTAAAAAATAAACTGAATAAAGTAAAATAAAATAGTTTTTCCATCCTTCATAGTAAAAACAGTTGTTTCTTCCTTCAGGATAAACAAGATTATGACTTTAAATTCTTATTCTATTGAATAAGAATTTAAACAGGAAATTAGGACTTCAAATTATTCTATTGAATAAGAATTTAAAGAGAAAAAAAGAACTTTGACATGGTGAGCAAAGAATGATAAAAATAAATGTGGCAAATTTATTTGATACTCTGATATATCTGAAGTTTATAGTTTCAAGGATTATTACAGATTGCATAGCTAGTTACTTACTAAATAGCTTTTTCTATGTGTACTTTTGTAGGACACCTGAGAATTCCTCTACCCTAAATGTCTTCAATGTTTCTTAATGCTACTTTTGATGTCTCAGCTGCCTATAATTACATGCAAAGTCAAAGAAAGAATGTATGACTGAGTATATTCGTATGCCCTCAGTTGTGAACAAGATTAAGTTGGTATTTGTGTTAAGCTTTGCTTTCAAGCAGACATAGAAGGCCTTTCAGCATAAAACAATCTTAGTGTGGCCTGTGACAATTTATGAAAATTTTCTAACTTCTAACTGAAACAAATAACTATATTTTTCTCCCAACTAGTCATGTTATTTTTCTTTACAACAAATTTATTCTTTTTCAGCATTTATTATAAACTGAGATAGATACTTTTTTAAAAAAGGACTATTGAAATGTTGAACCATCTGAACTACATTTTCAGCATTGAATAGCTTAGTTTTAAATTTTATGGCTAGTAGGAAGACATCTGTAAAACACATACAAAATGAATCATTTGTCTAATCTGCATTTTTAAAGTATAAAAATTGATTAAACATCTTCCCTGTACTAAAGGCTTTCATCATAAACATGACAACAAAGAGATGATGTTACAATAACCTCATCCCAGTTTGTCCTTAAATTGATAACAATTTCCAAGTGTATTTATTTGTGGTATTTATGCTTTTCTTAGGGTTGGACAAAAATTTAAATTGTTAATTTGTTAATTGAATGCCTGAGAAAGTAGTAATAACTAGTAATTTTACCTTCTAATACCTTCATAAATAAAAAATCTACCCATATCCCAGATAAAGAAGTAATTAATATGTGAAATGATGTAAGTCTGATATTTAGGGTAGTAAGTTTGATACTATATGCATACATAAAGGCATGGTGAGTAGAAGGAAGAGAGCAAGAAATAAGAGGATAAATTTTTATGGGTACAAATTAGTAAAGAGCTTTCTGATGTGCCATTCTAGGAATGTAGACGCCTTCCAAAGGCAATGAATGGTGGTCTACATAAGATTTCTACTAAAGAAACAAATGGACCCAATTACTGTTTTCTGACAGGTAATTTATAGAGTTGTAAAGAATGAAAGTCAGTTCCTCACAAAGTAATCTGTGCACTGGAAAACAGTACATTATAGCTTATACCCTTTTCAACAATTTTTGCAGGAAATGGCTATATAATATCATTTCCAATCTAGATTCCCTACAACACCTCTAAACTTATTTAAATTTACTAGATTCTATAAATTAATGTTGACCATTCCTATGTGCTCAAATACAATTGAAATTCCTAAGTCCTTTAGGAGATGTAATTCATCTTTAAAGCATTTCCAAAAGGCATTTTCAATATTTGATAACATAACCACCCTTTGCAATAATTTTGTATCATCTCTTACAACATCCCAAGGTTAACACCCTACTATATACTGTTCTACAGTTAGGAACTAACCCTCCTCATTCCTTGAATCAACTTGAATAAAAGACCCATAAATTTTATTTGATGTGAACATAGTTTTTGTATATATCCTCCTTGTCTATTTGATAATATGGACTCATTTCAATGTATACATTGCACAGCTAATGGACCATTTACTCCTGTTTATTTATTTATTTATTTGCAACACTGTCTCACTCTATCACCCAGGCTGGAGTGCAGTGCCATGAAGAGAGCTCACTGCAGCCTCAACCAACTGAGATCAGGTGATCCTCCTGCCTAGGCCTCCCAAAGTGTTGATATTACAAGTGTGAGCCACTGTACCTTACCCATTTATGCCTAGTCAATAGTTGCACTTAAGAAGGTTATAAAATTTATACCTTAAAAATAATATTATCTGATATGATCCCTGGTGTTTCTAAGTGAATAACTAATTGCAACAACTATAAAAATCAAAACGTGAATAGTACCGTAAAGTTTCTTTTATATTGTCAAAAATTTAAATAATGTGTAATTTACCATTTATCCATTTTTAAGTATACAGTTCAGTGGCATTAGTTATACTTACATTGTTGTGCAGTCATCACCATTTTCTATCTCTGGTACTCCTTCATCATTCCAAACTGGAACTCTGAAGGTATTAAGTAATAACTTCCCCATTCCTTCATTTCCCCACCCACTGGTGACCATTACTCTGTCTTCCATGTCTATGAATTTGACTATTCCAGGTACTTCATAGATATACAATCATACAGCATCTGTCCTTTGTTTGTTATTTTACTTAGCATAACGTCTTCAAGATTAATTTATGTTGTAGAATGTAGAATAATGTCCTTTGTTTTAAGGCTGAAAGTTATTCTTTTGTATGTGTTAAATACTTGAAAACATTTTGTTGATCTCTTCATATCCTCATAGCTTTTTGGGTTGTTTAGACTCTGGGCTATTATAAACGATGCTGCTATAAACATTGGGGTACACATTTCTGTTCAAGTCTTTACTTTCAGTTCTTTTGGGCATATTTAACAATAAGTGGAATTGCTTGATAATTTTGTATTGGAATTTTTTTAACAGTTAATTTAATAAAATAAATTAGATTTAATTTATTGCACGAATTTAACAGTATATTCTAGCTGAGAAATACATATGCAAGTTAACAAAATCTCATGAATATTTATATTCTTATTTCAATCCTCCTCTCATCTGTCTTTCAAGTCAACCTTCTGAAAATTTGATCCAACCTCATATTTACCTGAGCTCTCCACCTAATCAATAACGTTGGGGAAACACTAGAAAGATTTTGATACTCAACTTCATGAAATTTATAAAGTTGCTTTTATTTAAGGAAATAAAAGGGAAAAAAGAATAAAAATACTTTTAGCATCTATTTCAATTTTGACAATATGAAAATGAATGCAAAGTATATTTAAATATTTTTATTTCTTGGAATATTAGAAATCTGAATTTGGCTTCAAAATTAGTAATTTGGCAGAGGGCTTGTTTTCTGGGGAGAGAAGGTTATTTTCTCATCTGAAGAAGATTCATCCATAGTTGGCTTTGAATTAAAAAAATATGTAAAAATATGAAAATAAAATTAGTCATTTAGAGTTACTTCTATTGTATCTTATAGAAATTTAAACACATAAATAGAAACATATTTAGCTGGTTTTTAATTTTGAGAATATCTAAACAGTTCTTTCATATAGATTTAATCCATGAAAACTGAAATGGGGGGCTCAAAATGAGTTAATAATTCAAGTGGATTCATTAAATCGTTTATGGTGAAAATCATAGAATTCTATGAAGACAAGCATAGCCTTCAATATTTACATGAACAAATAGGTGTCCTTCACAAATATTTTAACAAATGTATGTTTATTTGCCATGTGAATTATGTATAAAGATAAAAATTGAACAATTGGAGTTTCTAAAACTTCTCAATATTAGAAGAAAGTTTAATTCCACTTCAGACAAACAGATTTTGATAGAATCTTACATTTCTGATAACAAAATGTAGGACCACAATAATTTACTTACATTTTTTAAAACTCCAAATACTTACCAAAAGTTAGCAGACACAATGGGTATTTGAGTGAATATGTTTAGAATACCATTTTCAAAACATTACCATAGAATCTCAGCTTAACAACTGAAGCCTGCAGTAGACTCAATCTTTTGTTGTTATTCATAATAATTGCTAAATTAATTCATAGTGAGTTCCAAAATTAAACAAAACTTTTTGTCAAAGTTCAATCAATCACAAATTGCACTAAAACGAACAAACATCTGATAAGATTCTATCACTTTGTTGGGCAGATTCCATGTTTAATTTACATGTATTTGTAAAAATGCAGTAAATCATTTGACTGATGATAAAAACAAGCCTTCAGACATGGACAGAAGCTATTTATAATGATGTTTCTCATCAGCTCAATTCAGAACCTGCTCCATCTTTAGCATGGAAGAAGTTCATACTTTACTACCTCAACAGCAAAATTATTCCTTAGAGAATAGGTACCACAATAAAATCAATAAAATAAGAATATTTTCCACTAAAATTATTCAAATATATTTAATCCTTATAGAGAGTTGTTTTATATATATAGTAAGTTATTTATATGCCATTTCTCTTTATATTCCACTTTTTAATTCTAACTTTCTTCTTCCTAAAAAGATTTTTCCAAAAATCTGTTAGCAAGTGTTTGGTATGGCTAAATTCTTAGACACACACACACACACACACACACACTCACTTCTATATATATTATATGTGTATATATGTGTGTATACATATACACACATTACATATAATGTATCTACATAATACATGTGTATATATATTTATATATGTATATATGCACATAATATACACATATATGAAATATATACATATATTTAGAAATGTATGTGTATATACATATATATACATATACACACACATGAATAAATATATTTCAATAATTTTGGGGGTTGAAGTAGTTTTTTTATTACATGAATGAATTGTGTAGTGGAGAAGTCTGAGATTTTAGTTCACCAGTCACTCAAGTAGTTTACATAGTATTCAATATGTAGTTTTTTGTCCCTCACCACCCTCCCACCCTCCCTCCTTCTGAGTCTTAAAAGTCCATTATACCACTCTGTATGCCTTTGCATATGCATAGATTAGCTCCCTCTTGTAAATTAGAACATATAGTATTTGGTTTTTCATTCCTGAGTTACTCTGCTTTGAATAATGGCTACCAGCTCCATTCAAGTTGCTGCACAATAATTATTTCATCCTTTTTTATGGCTGTGTAGTATTTCATGGTGTATGTAGACAGCATTTTCTTTATCCATTCATCGTTGATGGGCACTTAGTTTGGTTTTATATATTTCCAATTGTGTATTGTGTTGTAGTACACATATGCCTGCAGTTATGTTTTTGATAAAATGACTTATTTTACTTTGGATAGATATCTAGTAATGAGATTGCTGGAATGGATGGTAGATCTACTTTTACTTCTTCAAGAAATCTCCTTGTATGGCTAAATTCTAATGCTTTGTTTGCCTGATATTTTAAAAGTTATTTATTCCCCATTCCTCACTAATATAAATTTAGGTTGAAAGGTTTTTCCCCTTTGTTCCCTATTTAAATACAACATTAACATCATCCATTCATCCATGTATGTGGCTAAAGTGTATTATACCATTAATGTAAATATTTTCTTTTTCAGGTAATTTACTATTTCTTTTTTGAAACTTTTAAGATTCTATCTCTTAATTTTAGTTTCAAAATATTATATTTTCATTTAAATGTGTGTGTGTGAATGTGTGTGTGTGTGTGTGTGTGTGTGTGTGTGTATCCCGCTGGGTAATTAAGATGTTCTTGGACTTTTGTCTTCTATCATTTCTAGAAAATTCTATGCCGTTGTATCTTTGAATAATGATCTCCCAAATTCTCTCTATTCTTGAATTCCTCAGAAAGTTTAAGCTGCCTTATTGTGCTTTTACCTTCAGCAAGAAATATTTCCTATGACATATAGTATCAATATTGTAAAGGTTTTATAATTAGATTAATATATTGTGCAAAAACAACATAAAGTATGAGAATTTAGGAAAGCACAGGATGGGATAATAAGGTGCAGCAACATTTAACACTGGGGAGAAGAACCTATAAAAATATAGAAGAGCAATAGCTCTAGAGTTAGGACAGAAATCAAGATAAGTGGTTTCTTGAAGTTAAAAATAGGAGTGTTTTCAGGGAGCAAAGTTTCACTTAGAAGACTAATTCAAATATAGTATGAAAGGAAGAGTGTATATAGAATTTAGAAGCAAGGTGATATTGTGAATCTTTACAAGTGCAGTTTTAGTGTAACAGCATGTTTATGAAAAAATGGCAAAGCACTAAGGAAGCAGCGAAGAGTGAAATGAACAATGCAGGTCAATGATGTGGACCATCGCTCATGCATTCTGCTATGTATAGCTAAAATTAGGAGAGAGGTTAAGATGATGTGGAGATAAGAGAGGGTTTTTTTAAATCACTGGAATAGAGAATTGATTGAATATATGTAGATATTAATAGAAGAAATCCATAGAAAGTGAGAGCTGGAATTTCCAGGAAAGGCATAAGATATTGTATTGATTGTGTTGAGAGGGAGGTTTCCCAAGTAGGCTGCCCCTGGTATCCATGAGACAGATACCTGTGAAAAAAAGGATGAATTCAGCAGAGGGAGATATCAGCTGTGATGCAGACCCAAGAAAAACCTTCAGAAACTTCACAGAGAGCTGTGTGTATCTATACTGACTTTTCTACAGAATAAGATTTTATAGGCTAGATTTTATAGATTGTAAGAAATCTATAAATAGAATCTACGAAGCCATCTGAACAGATGAGTTATTTTGATATGAGCTGGTGGGAAAGGGCTGTACTTTTGAGTAAGGTGGATCTCTAGAACTGAGGCAGTCACTGAAGTTACTGGCAGTGAAGGCTGTCTGTCAACAACAATCCCAAAAGCTGTGTCTGATAAAGACAAGGATGGTTGTAGTCCTAACCACAGATAAAATAACTTTGGATAGGTAAATAAAAGATTTTCAGTAACGGAAAGGCTAGCTGATGATGACATGGAAAGGCATAACTAGTTCTTGGCGTATATGTAAAAGACACAAATTAGAAGCAAATCTCTAATGGCTGCACAGGTGATTAAGAAATAATACATTTGGGGCTGGGTGCGGTAGTTCATGCCTGTAATCCCAGCACTTTGGGAGGCTGAGGCCGGTGGATCACTTGAGGTCAGGAGTTCGAGACCAGCTTGGCTAACATGGTGAAACCCCGTATCTATCAAAAATTACAAAAATTAGCCAGACGTAATGGTGTGCACCTGTAATCCCAGCTACTAAGGAGACTGAAGTGGGAGAATTGCTTGAGCCCGGTAGGTTGCAGTGAGCCAAGATCGCACAACTGCACTCCAGACTGGGTAACAGACTGACACCCTATCTCAAGAAAATATATCATAATAAATTTGGAGCAGATGATAATTCAAAACTAAAACAGTGGTGAGAATTCTGGCATCAAGGAAAGAGTAGAAGTCAACTCAGATTAGGTCATCAAGCAGCAAGGAGCACTGGCAAGTCAAATGTAGGTTATCAACCCAGAAAGACTGTAGTGCAACATAGAAATTTGACATCTAAACATGGGTGGGAAAAAAGGTGACAGTGCTGAGGACTGTTTTAAGCATTTTATGAGAAGCAGCATTGTACAGTGGTGAAGGGTAAGGGCTCTGTAGCCAGAGAGCCAGAGTTAACACTCACATACTGTCACTCAAAGTCTATTGACCACAAACAACTTACTTTCTGTATTCAATTTTCTCTTCTGTGGAATGGAATTAAAAGTCATATTACTAAATTTATTTTGATTGCTGTAGGATTATGTGAAAGTTTATATGTAAATATTGTAACCGAATACATGACTGATATTATCTTTATTGTAATCAAAGTCATGCGAGGAAAAGCAGAAACCTTAAACCTTAGTTTGTGGGATGAGACACAGAAATTATAAGAAACAAATGTCCACTTAATGGCAATAAGGTAAAAGATGAAATTGAGAATTGAATGAGGAAATATTTAATCCTAAACTATTGAGCTTTTAACCTAGATTTTATTATATTAAACCTCTAACTGGCAAGATAAATTCCAGAATGTGAATTAGGTTTGAAATATATATGTGCATTTTGATTGACTATAATTATGAAAACCCAGAAAACTAGTTCACAGCAAATTCTCAGGAGCTAAAGGGGCAAGAGTTATACTCATCAAGCATTTGATATATGTTGGTCATTGTTAGAAGTACTCTATGTACATTATTTTATTTAATCCTCAGAAATATCAAGTGAATTAATTATTTTTAGAAACATTTATATAAGATTTAACTAGGTCAGGGAAAGATTAAAAGGTGACAACTGGTGATATTTATTGGACCCCTGCAGAATTAGCCACTGGAAGTGAGTTGGATGGGAAAGAGGTGTGTATGGTGATAATGTGATAATAATTAAAATTAGTAAAATATGAATTTATATAGGTCTTTTCCATTTCAAAGTATGTTGGGTCACATGTGTGTTCATATCACTACAGGTAGTCTCATGAAACTGAAAGAAATATGTCATTTAAGAAAAAGAGAGAAATAAAAAAGAGAACATAAATAGGGGCCACAAAGGAACAAGAGTTAATTTTTCCCTCATGAATAATTAATTTACACACACACAGTCTTATGAAGACATACTATAGTATTAGTTATAAGAAATAAAAATAAAGTCCCTCCCCTGGCCCCCCCTCCAAAAAACCCAATGTGTAATGCCAGTGGGGGTTGGGGAGGTTGGGGAGGGATAACATGGGGAGAAATGCCAGATATAAGTGGCAGAGGGATGGAGGCAGCAAACCACCTTGCCATGTATGTACCTACACAACAATCCTGCATGATCTGCACATGTACCCCAGAACCTAAAGTACAATAAATAAATAAATAAATAAAAATAAGTTTTACCTGCTTTATGATTTATGTTTCTTAATTTTTGTTAACTGTTAATAAACTGTATTGTTTTAATATGCATATCTCAGAGTACTTTGGGCCTTACCTCTCTAGCAAGTAATGATGGAAGTTTTCACTGTCTTGAGCTTTCACCTACAGAATGCAGAATCTTGGCACCTAAGATGTCCTCTGAGAGCATGTCTGAGATTTGTGGAGGGTGCTTTACAAGTGTTTGTGTATGTGCCCAATCTAAATGAGCCTTTATTATTGCTATTATTGCATTTATCCTACAAAGTTTGGTTGACTCTCTGTAGCATAAAACAAAATTAGAGTTGCATCTTCACTGGGTACCTCAGTGCTGCCTGACTCTGCTGGGCTTTCAAGGACAAGTTGGTCTCCTCCAGTCTCTCCTCTGATCTGCATAATCATTCATTCTCCTGTTCTGCTACATGGCACAGTTCTCACATGGGATGCTGCTTACACTCCAAGGCAGCATAAAGGGATGGTAAGAAGTTTAATTGAGGAGTCCCACAGCAGCATCAGAAACATGTGAACCAGAGCAACTCCATCTTAAATAGAAGCTGGATAAAATGATGCTGAAACTTACTGGGCTGAATTCCCAGATGGGTAAGGCATTCTAAGTCACAGGATGAGGCAGGAGGTCAGCATAAAATAGAGGTTAGAAAACAGGTTGCAGTAAAGGAGCTGGCCAAAACCCACTGAAACCAAAATGGCAACGAGAGTGACTTCTGGTCGTCCTCACTGCTACACTCCCACCAATGCCCGTGACAGTTTACAAATGCCATGGCAACATCTGGAATTTACCCGCTATGGTCTAAAAAGTGGAGGCCTGAATCACCCACACCTTGTTTAGTATGTCATCAAGAAATAACCATTAAAATGGGTAACCAACAGCCCTCGGGGTTGCTGTGTATATGGAGTAGCCATTCTTGTAATTTACTTTCTTAATCAACTTGCTTTCACTTTGCACTGTGGACGCGCCCTGAATTATTTCTTGTGTGAAATCCAAGAATCCTCTCTTGGGGTCTGGATTAGGACCTCTTTCCTGTAACATCTTTCCGGTGACCAAAACTGGACTGTATTGCAGAAACCCTGACCCAAAGGCTAACTTTGGGACCTGACCCAAAGAAAATAGACTTCAGCACTGATTGGACGACTTTGGGTAAGTGGGGTGCATATACCCAGGTAAATAATAGGATTGACTGAGAGGTCCAACTTAGGGGAGTTAGAGTCATTCCTAACACAGAGTGAGTTAGAGGCCCCTTTTAATAAAAGGCAAGCACGCTTGACCAACCTTGGGTTAGAGGCACAGTTTAGAAAGGTTAGAGGCTCCTCTAAGCAAAGTTCCTATCAGCTAGGAACGGGTTTGTCACTATGAGATACTAACTGCTATTCTCTTTGGATTATTCTGCCTTGCACTCTGCTGACAGCCATGGGAGACAGGGTTAGGGTTGTACAGATGGTAAGACATGGGGAGCTTTTTTCTCCTTGAGAGGAAACCTGAGAGCTGATGGGACTCCTGGAAAAGATCCCTTTATTACTGACAAGCAGCCACCTAAATTTTTCATTGACAGCTGCAATAAGTGTGTCTTTTCTCTGTCCTCCCTGAGCATTTCACCTTCCCCACCCTGCCACAGGCAATACTTTCCTTCTCTTTTACTTTCCTATCTTTTCTGTTACTTAGGGCAATCATCTTGCCCAGAGACCACGTGTTGAGACTCCAAGTCAGAAGTTAGATTAAAGGTGATGGGGCCCATCTGGCAGCAAATTTAAGCCTAGCCAGTTTGGTATTGGGTGCTAAGCAGAGTGGCTGAATATCTGTGTTTTATCACATGTATTTTGCTCTGGGCAGAATTAAAAGAAATAATCTTTCTTTGTGATGTGGCTTGGCACCCAAGGAGAGATAGGGCCACTCAGAGAAAGGGGACACAGAAGGCATGCCGGCAAAAGGGTAAGAATCTTTTACCAGTCAGATTTCTGGCTTCTCTCTCTGTGTGCAAATGTTTGAATGATTGGGGGGAAAAATCAGTGTTTATCTCCTCTGTAAAGTTTTGATTAATGTGAAAAAGTATTCTAAGGCTAGTCTTAAACTAGTATATTTTTTGCTATAAATTCATTTTTCTGTGTCGAGGGGTACTTTAAGATACAACACAGGCTTTTAAGTTAGAACACCTGTAAGTCCTCTTTTCAAAACAGCCCAGCAGCTGGTCAGTAACAAACTTGTCTGCAGGTGCCTGAAATGAATAAAAAGCTTGATGAAGTCTCCACCTTGTTTTGTGTTCTTGGAAGCCTGACTTTTTAACAGTGCGGCTGTACTTCTTTTGGTCTCCGCCCTCTAGGGAACAGGAATTTTAGGGTTCATGTTATAGTTCGCTCTAAAAATTATATTGAATAGTTAAAAGCCTTTGCAAGTTCAAAATTAACTATTCTAGGCTTCTTCTAGGAAAGGAAATGAAAACCGTCCTGTGCTGTAGCTCAGTAGCTAAGGTTTTACACTTTCAAATGGCGGTCCTGGTTCAATTTTCCACCTAGAAAGTAAGTCTTTTCTGGTTTAATACCTGTGTGACTTTGTTTATTCTCTTCTCCGCCATGGCCTGTCTTAAATTTTCCTTTCTCTAAGCACCTGGGAGGTTACCTTTGGTAAAGTTCAAAGCCAGAAATATCGGCCATTTGGCCTAAGAAATTCTAAAAGGACTTTTACTAAAAGTTAAAATCAGTTTAATTGAAAGTGAGCATTCAAGTTCTAACAGCCTGGACTCTTTGGGAAAACAGGAGGCATCAGAGACCCCTTTCTGGCCTGTTCTTCCAAAGGCTGCACCCTAAAGCCAGTAATTCAATTAAGAAACTTAAAAATTGGCAAATAAAAAATCTTAACTACTGTAGTAATTTTCTTCTTTCTGTGTAGCCATATATGTGTTCTGTGTAATGTTTATATACAAAAGCTCTGATTGGCTTAAACAAAAATAATAAGTGCTTAAATATTTTGAATGCAAAATAAAATCTGTAATGACTTTTAGTTCCTATAACTTTACTAATATTTGGGAAATAAAAACATCTTTTAAAAGTATTTTTAAAATAAAAACATTTAGACTAAATTATGCAGGTCAGATATTAAGTTTGCTAAATGCTTTAAGGTGATAAATTGCTTCTTTAACTTTTAAAAATAATTTAACTTACCTACCTTAAAGCCATTAGGCCTGGGAACATAAGGAATTAGCCATCTCCCCAGCTGTGCAAAGAAAGATGATAAAGAGATTTTATACAAGAAAGAATCTTGTATGGTAAATTCTCGCTTTAAAGTAAAATGACTAGTTGTTTAAAAGAACGGATGTTTAGGGCAAGAAAGAAAGTCCAAGAATGTCTCAGATAGTCATGGGAGTCATAAAATGATTTATTAAAGGTGATTTATTCAAGAAATGTGGTACAATTCAAAGACTGTTAAGCCAGCTAAATGCTTCATAAAATGCCACTATGACTCTTACAGTACAACACTGCCTGCTTTACAGCTAGGTAAGGCCTAGGGACATGTGGAGTTAGCCACGCTCCCTAGCTATGCTGCAGAGTCAGCTTTTATCTGCACTTTTGCCTGGTGTGTCCTAGGCTAGGCTCCACAACTAGTACATAATTAAAAGGTCAAACTTATGAAGGTTTTACCAAAATTAAAAGTTGCTTAGAGTTAACATAACATGTAATTGAAACTACTAAACAAACAATTTTACATGCAAGGTGTATAAAGTAAAAGCATTTTTGGTGGAAGTTTATAAAAAGTCATGGAAATGTGGATTTTTTTTTCTGCCTAAAGTGTTAAAGAATCATTTTAAGGAAAAAAACTAAAGGTTTAAACAGATTGTGAAAGGTTTAAAAAAATTAATTGTAAGAGATTCTGTGTGTGAACACATTGGCTAAAGTTAAAGGGTATTATTTAGCTCTTCTGTAAACCAAACATTGGAATAAAAGCACAATAGGTTTTTCTGAAAGCACTAATCTGATCTTTCACAAAAAAAAGGTAAAGGGTTATAAAAGACATAAGGATCTACCTCATGGTTAAACAATAAAATTGGGTAAATATGTCTAAGTTTTTATAAAAATTTAAGTTTCATATTAATAGTTCACTAATGTAAAGGTGAAATTAGGTTTATTGGATATAAAAATCATACAGGAAATATCACATGTTAAATGTGAATGTGTTTTGCTTTCTTTGGACTATATTTGAATGAATGTGTTATTGGTATTTGTTTCAAAGTTATGGGAAACTCCTATAATTTTAATATAACTTAGTGTATGTTGTTAATAACTATAATTATTATGTAAAATTTTGTGTGACACAGACTTAACCAAATTTCATTATCAATTGTGGCTTTAATAGTGTCTGTTCTAAAACTTTTTATCTTCCACAGACAATTGTTGTCTTGTGTCAGTCCTCTTTAGAAGGTGGTTTATAATCAACTATACAGCTCTAGCAGGTATTCTTAAATGTAGTTTTCTAATAACTTTGAAAATTGCGACGTTAGAATGGAGAAAAGAACTTTCAGAACTCTCTTGAAGAGTTGGAATGTTCATGAATATTAACTGCATCAGGAGTTAACTGAATTAACTGAACCATTAGAAAACTGAAATAATCTTTTTAACTTTGTGTAAAATACTGCCAATCCTTTGTTTTGTTTTTCAGAGTAAAGGAAATTTTTTTAAAGCTATTTACAGACTTTAGCAATTGAGTAAATATACTCCTGTGAACAAAATTTGGAGCATGTTTATCTCTCTGTATCTGATTTCTCCAAAATTTGAAAACTATTTGTGAATATTCTTAATTTATGGCAATATACTTATTTGCATAAGTGTAATAAGAATCTGTTTTCTTTTGTAATAGAACACAATTGGAGAAATTGGTTATTTTACCAAGGCTTTAACTGGAATGGTTGTGCTTTCCCATAAGGAATAAAAGTTGACTCATAAAGCCAATAAAAGCCCCTTGGAAATTGGCTACAGACCTCCTGACCTGTGGTAAGTAAAGAATTTCACTTTCTGACAGGTCCAGAAGCCGGGTTATCTTGGGACTCCACAAGAAGAGAGGAATTTGCTCAACTCATAGGTATTTGAGAGTACAAACCCATGACTGAACTTGGCTTTAAAAAGTCTTATTTAAGGTTTCTTCTATAAAATAGAGTTCCATCAAAGCCAATTTAAAAAGATACTATGTGTAAAATAATTATTCTTGCTGCACTTTATACAAGTAATCAGGCCAAGTATAATAAAGCAAATCAGTCTTCCCATAATTTGTTTTTAGTAAAAATGGGAAACTAGAGAGAGAAATATTATGTTTCAAAACTATGGTACACTTGTTTTTAAATTCTAGTCTCATTAGTTGTTTTTAAGTTTGTTTCTTCAATTTAGGCTAACCCTTCTTATTTCTGTGAACTAACCAGTGATCTCTGACTGCTTCTCAAAGGGAACAAGAGGGTAGGTTATGTAAAAATCTGGATCTGTATTCTAATTCTGGGCACATTACAATGGGCTAACAACCCAACATCAGCTTAGTTCCAACAGTTACTTAGTTCATGAAAAATCTTTGAAATTAGTTTACTTGGAATAACTTTACATATTTTGTGTTACTCCTATGGAATATATTGCTGTTATACTCTTTTTGTAGGAATACAGAACAAGCTTACTGAATGGTTTCTTAAACACTTAATAATCTTCCAGATATTACCTTTAGTCAAAACTCAAGAGTTATGAATGGACCTTACTATAATGTTGCTTTCTGACTGAGCTGCTTTCTACCCTGAATGCAAGAGACTCTCTCAGTTAGGCAGGAATATCATCACCCCTATTTAGCCTGAAGAAGTTACAGAAGATGAATCTTAGTTCCTCTGGTTTTCTTACAAAATGGATGGGAGAAATGTCAGAGGTGTGTGAACCAGAGAAACTCTACCTTAAATAGGAGCTGGGTAAAATGAGGCTGAAACCTACTGGACTGCATTCCCAGATGGTTAAGGCATTCTAAGTCACAGGGTAAGATAGGAGGTCAGTACAAAATACAGATCATAAAGACCTTATTGAGAAAACAGATTGCAGTGAAGGAGCTGGCCAATACCTACCACCCACCATATCCAAAATGGCTATGGGAGTGACCTCTGGTTGTCCTCACTGCTACACTCCCACCAGCACTATGACAGTTTACAAATCCCATGGCAACATCAGGAACTTACACTATATGGTCAAAAAGGGGAGGCATGAATAATCCATCCCTTGTTTAGCATATCATGAAGAAATAACCATAAAAATTGACAACCAGCAGCCCAAAGGGCTGCACTGTCTATGGAGTAGCCATTCTTGTATTTCTTTACTTTCTTAATAAACTTGCTTTCACTTTGTATGGTGGACTCTCCCTGAATTCTTTCTAGTGTGAGACCCAAGAAACCTCTCTTTGGGTCTGTATTGAGACCCCTTTCCTCTAACAGTAGGGCAGTATGTACTTGAGTTCTTCATGAATTACTTATAGCGCTCTCTTTCCCAAAGACTCAGGTGGGAACTCAGGATCCTGACCCTGGTAATGACTAGTGTGACAGGCAATATGTTCTATGACAAATTATTACTTTTGATAATGAATAAGAGTTCACAATTGGGTTAATTCTATTATGCCTGGATTGTTCTCTCTGAATTTTGTCTTTTCTTAGTCTTAATACAAAGGCCCTCTGTATCAGTAAGCCTAAGCATTTACTGTATTTGAGAAACCTTAATTCTCCCAGACATAGTAAGAAATTTGTCTGAATTACAATGTATGATGTCTCTGTTTGCACGTGTGTGTGTGTGTATGTGTGTATATATATACATGTATATACACATACGTATGTATATAGAGAGAGCTATATTTTCATGTTCTTTTCATATGAACAAAGAGAGGCCTTTATGTAGTTAAATCATAGAGTCTCAACACTGCTATAAGCGGGTCTTAACCAGTCAAAAGGCATTTAAATTATCCTGGATTCTGAATAGGGATTATAATTAGCCAAATATTTTAGGTAATAGTATTGATAATGCCAAAGTCACAAACATCTTACCAGAATGTGGGTGGCTTGATGGAAGCCATTCATTGCTTTGCTCCATCTATATCCTGCAGAGCAATTTAGCTCCCTAAGTAACTATCCCCTGCTATTTAAAGCAATATGTTATGCAACGTAAACCAATATATATAATTTTACATAAAAAACATTCTTAATTTGCCTCATCACAAGAAATGTTTAATCTTAATTGAGGTCTTTGTATTAAGAGAAAATTTGATCAGTTATAAGATTTGAATATTCCCAAATAAGGTTTCATGAATGACATAAGTAATAACATCATAAAGTAGAAGTGCTAATTGAAATTTTTATAAAAGCTTATTTTTAATCTTTTTAAGGAGGAAAAAAATTCCTTCAATCAGAATCTAATTTATAAGGGTTTCCTGTGAACATTAGTCAGTGAATAATTTATTTCCCTAACCTACTTATGAAAACTTCAGATTGTTATTGTAATTTGTAAGGTAGTGAGATTCACCTATCTTTTTTTTTCATTCACACCTGACCTCAAATACTGATTACTTGATAACTTGCAATATAGGGATTTTAAAATATAAATAATAAAGACAAAACAAATACTTAGATTTAAGAGGTTGGATATACATTTATTATCCATTCAAACATAAAGGCCATGGTTAAGATTTAAAATATTCACTTCTATTTTTATTACATCATAAAATCAACTGAAACCAACATTCTTATGTGTAATGTGGCATGACAGCAACGCACATTGGCCTATGCTAAGATAATCTTGATGTATTGGCTTAAACTGCTTCAGAGATACAGTATCACAAATAATCTTACATTATTTAGTAAATGAATATCAAAAGAGATAATTATGTAAAAACAATGTATACATTAGTTGTCCAATTAGTTCTAATGGATAGCATCTCTTTTACACAATCTCTGAAAAAAATAAAAATAATATAAATACATGAGAAAAGAAGACCAACATATTCAAAATAACTCATATTATATCCTGGTTAAATGACAAAGCAGTTCTCATACTGAACTCCAGAAGTAAGCTGACCTACCCCTCTAGTTATGGGTATTGCAAATTAAGGCAGGCTTGCCAATACTGGAAATAAATTGCCAAGATGAAGAGGTAACTCTGTTGTGTAAACCCAGTTATTTTTTCTGAGCTTTAATAACCAGATAAGTCATTCTGTTAAATGAATAAAGAAACTAAAAGATGTTTTTACTGTGTGTGTGCTTAGAGAAAGTACTTCATCTTGATAAAAAAGGTTAGAAAAAAGACAATGCCACTAACAATTTTTGTCCATTTTTCTAACAAAATAAAATTTATGATAATCATAATGTTCCTTATAACAATGTTTTTTTTTTGTTATATAATAATCTATTTGCATGTAATACTAATTTTTTTTTGAAATCCAAATTTGTTTGAAAACTTGGTCAAATAGATAATTATTCTTCAAAATCTTTTTACATCTGCCTAAAATGATTGATTTATGCTTAAATTATATACTACTATAATCGTGACATTAGGGTGTCAATTTTAGATCTTTCTTTGTTTCTCTTGTGGGAATTTAGTGCTATAAATTTTCTTCTATACACTGCTTTAGATGTGTCTCAGAGATTCTGGAACATTGTGTCTTCCTTCCATTGGTTTTGAAGAATATCTGTGTTTTGCCTTCATTTCATTATTTATCCAGTAGTCATTCAGAAGAAGGTTGTTTAGTTTCCATGTAGTTGTGTAGCTTTAAGTGAGTTTCTTAATCCTGAGTTCTAATTTGATTGCACTGTGGTCTGAGAGACTGTTATAATTTTCATTGTTTTGCATTTGCTGAGGACTGTTTTACTTCTAGTTACATGGTCAATTTTAGAATAAGTGTGATGTGGTTCTGAGAAGAATGTATATTCTGTGAATTTGGGATGGAGAGTTCTGTAGATATCTATTAGATCTGCTTGGTCTAGATCTGAGGTTAAGTCCTGGATATCCTTGTTAATTTTCCATCTACTTGATCTGACTAATATTGACAGTGGGGTGTTAAAGTCTCCCAACATTACTGTGTGGGAGTCTAAGTCTCTTTGTAGGACTTAAATACATATGCACCCAATACAGGACCACCTGTATTGGGTGCTCCTGTATTGAGTGCATATGTATTTAAGATAGTTAGCTCTTCTTGTTGCATTGATCCCTTTACCATTATGTAATGCCCTTCTTTGTCTCTTTTGATCTTTGTTGGTTTAATGTCTGTTTTATCAGAGACTAAGATTGCAAATCCTGCTTTTTTTGTGCTCTCCATTTTCTTGGTAAATCTTCCTTCATTCCTTTGTTTTGAGCTTATGTGTATCTTTTCATGTGGGATGGGTCTCCTGAATACAGTACACCAATGGGTTTTGAATCTTAATCCAATTTGCCAGTCTGTGTCTTTTGATTGGGGCATTTAGCCCATTTACATTTGGTTAATATTGTTATGTGTGAATTTGATCCTGCCATTTTGATGCTAGCTGGTTGTTTTGCCCATTCGTTGATGCAGTTTCTTCATAGTGTTGATACACTACTTTAATGATCATCATACTATTAAGAAGGAACACTTTTTTAAAACATGAAAATTCTGGTAACTTATAGATAGAAACTAGAATTGCATTGCAAATGATGTAAGCACTAGCATCCACCTCACTTAATGATTTTTGAGAAAAATAGTTTATCCACATAAATACTTCAACAATGTTGCCTACATAATAAATACTCTTTGAAATTTTAAATTATTTTAATAATTTTAGTAACTATTTTGTTGCATTTGGGATTTATTGTTTTAAAAAGGGGGATACAGATTATTCTGATATAGCACTAAAAAGCATGAAATAATATTTTTTATTTTGTGAATTCTCAATTCATTCAAAATTGAAGAATCATTCATGAAGCACATTTTTTGCTTGAAATGGTACTCTGGCAACTGACTTATCTCTTTTTTTTTGCCACAAAACTCAGCACATTTAACATACCCTTTTTACAACTATCTTCTTTGGAAGACCATAAGCTCCATGAAGTGGGAGATATTCTTCATCCCTATGACCAAACGTTACACACAGTGCAGGGCAACAGGATGTATCTAATAGTAAACCATTAGATAAATCAGTGTTTTACCTAAAATAGAAGTAAAACTAATTTTCTTAAGAATTAAGCCTAGCATATCACCTGAAACAAGAATGAGTAGCATAATCTTTTTTATAAGTACTGAGTCTTTATTTTGTTACTTAGCATCATTAACTCATTCCTTCAACCATAAACATCTTGTGACCAAGAGTACCTAAACTCCCGGGAGTGTAACTCAGCAGCGTTGTCTTTATCTGGCTTTTATTCAAGATGATATCTCTTTGCCTGGGATGCTTCTAACATGAGAATTGTTAATTAGAGCAAAAAGCCAAAAATGAAAGTAATAATCTTTATTTACTTATTATAATAGTATCAATAAAAGGCTAAATTGAAAAAGACACCAACACCCCCTTTTCCCAATTTCCCTCCATTGAATGGCACACCAGTCTAGGATGAGGCAGATCAGGATATACATGGGGGAAGTGGGGAGGATAGGAATTAGGTTGGTGCAAAGTAACTGCAGGTTTTGCTATTAATTTCAATTAACAATTCTTCTAATTTCAAAGGGAGGCCTGTACAAAGGGCTCCTCTAGTTTTATGGACGTGGAGGCCAGGATAAGAAACAGGGTGGAATAACTAGGAATAAAAGAGAACTGAGTACTAAGACAGAGCGGCAAGATTTCTTCCTGCTTCCATTCCTTACTTACAATGATTGAGGAAAGCCTTTGCCAAAGGCTTCCCAAAGTCTTTGAAATGTAGCTGCATGGTGCATAAGTTAGGAATGCAGAAAAGCATGAGAATGGCCAAGTGGTGGTGGGTTGAGTGGTGGGAAGGGAGGGCAGCTGCGTCTTGAGTCCTTGACTGTAACTCTTTTCAGAGACTGCAGTAGACTGGATGTGCACCAGTTCAAGTGTGCATAGGGCAGTTTTTTACACAGAGGACTACCAGGTGAAGCTGTTGTAATTGCCTATGATCAGGCCTGAAAAGTCACACACAGGGTTTTTAACAGTAGCTGGACTCCTCCCTCACATTAACTGCATTTAAATTTGCACTCCCATTATAATAATTGTTCCTTCATATACTTACTAGCTAAATGGTTAACATTCTTTATGAAATATTTATTAAGCTAATATGCCAATTTTCTTGGTTAATGTTGTTCATTTATGAAAAGTCTTCATAAATATATGCTGGATACCTATGTTTTCAAAAACATGTGTATAAAAATTATTTTCTTCCACTCTGTGTCTTGCTTATTCATTTTGCATAATTATGTTTCTTAGTTAACTTTTGTTTCAGTTTTGATGTTTTGAAAATAAAGCTATTTATTGCTAATGCTCCCTGGGTCAAATCTTTACTGTGCCAAAATTGTAAAGGTATCATACTTAGTTTTTTGTTTTAGTTTTTGTTTTTTTAATTGTACTTTAGATTCTGGGGTACATGTGCAGATCATGGAGGATTGTTGCATAGGTACATACATGACAATGTGGTTTGTTGCCTCCATCCCCCTGTCACCTGTATCTGGCATTTCCCCTTATGTTATCCCTCCCCAAATCCCATCCCCCTGCTGTTCCTCCCCTGGCCCCCTCAACAGACCCCAGTGTGTGATGCTCCCCTCCCTGTCCATGTGTTCTCATTGTTCAACACCCGCCTATGAGTGGCCAAACATGTGGTGTTTGATTTTATGTTCTTGTGCCAGTTTGCTGAGAATGATGGTTTCCAGATTCATCCATGTCCCTATAAAGGACACAAACTCACCATTATTTATGGCTGCATAGTATTCTGTAGTATATATGTGCCACATTTTCCTTGTCCAGTCTATCAATGTGCATTTGGTTTGGTTCCAGGTCTTTGCTAACATAAACAGTGCTGCAGTGAACATACGTGTGCATCTGTCTTTATAATAGAAAAATTTATAATCCTTTGGGTTATATTACTGGGTATATACCCAGTAATGGCATTGTTAGGTCAAGTGGAATTTCTATTCCTAGATCCTTGAGGAATTGCCACACTGTCTTCCACAATGGTTGAACTAATTTACACTCCCACCAACAGTGTAAAAGTGTTCCTATTTCTCCACATCCTCTCCAGCATCTGTGGTCTCCAGATTTTTTGATGATCGCCATTCTAACTGGCATGAGATGGTATCTCTTTGTGGTTTTGATTTGCATTTCTCTAATAATCAGTGCTGATGAGCATTTTTTTCATATGTTTCTTGGCCTCATGTGTGTCTTCTTTTTGAAAAGTGTCTGTCATATCCTTCACCCACTTTTGGATGAGATTTTTTTTTTTTTTTTTTTTTTTTGTAAATCTGTTAGTTCTTTGTAGATTCTGGATATCAGCCCTTTGTCAGATGGGTAGATTGCAAAAATTTTTCCCATTCTGTTGCTTGCCAGTTCACTCTAATGATTGTTTCTTTTGCTGGACCTAATAAACAAATTAGGTCCCATTTGTCTATTTTGGCTTTTGTTGCCAATGCTTTTGGTGTTTTAGTCATGAAGTCCTTGCCTGTGCCTATGTCCTGAATGGCTTTGCCTAGGTTTTCTTCTATGGTTTTTATGGTGTTAAGTCTTATGTTTAAGTCTTTCATCCATGTGTAATTAATTTTAGTGTAAGGTGTCAGGAAGGGGTCCAGTTTCTGCTTTCTGCACATTGATAGCCAGTTTTCCCAACACCATTTATTAAATAGGGAATCGTTTCCCCATTGCTTGTTTTTGTCCAGTTTTTCAAAGATCAAATCATTGTAGACATGTGGCATTGCCTCCAAGGCCTCTGTTCTGTTCCATTGGTCTGTATATTTGTTTTGGTACCAGTACTATGCTGTTTTGATTACCGTAGCCTTGTAGTATAATTTGAAGTCAGGTAGTGTGAAGCATCCAGCTTTGTTCTTTTTACTTAGGATTGTCTTGGTTATATGGGCTCCTTTTCAGTTTCATATGAGGTTTAAGGTGGTTTTTTCCAGTTCTGTGAAGAAGGTCATTGGTAGCTTGATGGTGATAGCACTGAATCTATAAATTACTTTGGGCAGTATGGCCATTTTCACAATGTTGATTCTTCCTACCCATGAGCATGGAATGTTTTTCCATCTGTTTGTGTCCTCTCTAATTTCCTTGAGTGGTTTGTAGTTCTCCTTGAAGAGGTCATTTCCCTCCTTTGTTAGTTGTATTCATAGGTATTTTATTTTCTTCATAGCAATTGTGAATGGGAGTTCGCTAATGATTTGGCTCTCTGTTAGTCTGTTATTGGTGTATAGAAATGCTTGTGATTTCTGCACATTGATTTTGTATCCTGAGACTTTGCTGAAGTTGCTTATCAGTTTCAGGAGATTTTGGACTGAGATGATAGGATATTCTAAATGTACGATCATGTTATCTGCAAATAGAGACAATTTGATTTCCTTCTTTCCTTATCGAATACACTTTATTTTTTTTTTTCTTGCCAAATTTCTCTGGGTAGAACTTACAATATGATATTAATAGGAGTGGTGAGAGAGGGATCCTTTTCTACTGCCAGATTTCAAAGGGGATGCTTCCAGGGTTTGACCATTCAGTATGATACTGGCTGTAGGTTTGTCATAAATAGCTTTTATTATTTTGAGATATGTTACTTCGATACCTAGTTGATTGAGAATTTTTATCATAAATGGCTGTTGAATTTTATTGAAGGCCTTCTCTGCATCCATTGAAATAATCATGTGGTTTTTGTCTTTGGTTCTGTTTATGTGGTGGATTACATTTATAGACTTGCATATGTTGAACCAGCCTTGCATCCCTGGGATAAAGCTTACTTGATCATGATAGGTAAGGTTTTTGATGTGCTCTTGCAATCGGTTTACCAATATTTTATTGAAGATTTTTGCATCTATGTTCATCATGGATATTACCCTGAAGTTTTCTTTTCTTATTGGGTCTCTGCTGGGTTTTGATATCAGAATGATTTTGGCCTTATGAAGTGATTTGGGAAGGAGTCCCTCTTTTTTGTATTGTTTGGAATAGTTTCAGAAGGAATGATACCAACTCCTCTTTGTGTGTCTGGTAGAATTTGGGTGAACCCATCTGGACCTGGACTTTTTTGGTTGGTAGGTTATTAATTGCTGCCTCAACTTCAGTCCTTGTTATTGGTCTGTTCAAGGATTCAAATTCTTCCTAGTTTAGGCTTGGGAGGGTGCAAGTGTCCAGGAATTTATCCATTTCTTCCAGGTTTACTGGTTTATGTGCATAGAGTTGTTTGTAATAATCTCTGATGATAGTTTGTATTTCTGTGGAATTAGTGGTGATGTCCCCTTTATCATTTTTTATTGCATCTATTTGATTCTTCTCCCTTTTCTTTTTTTATTAATCTGCCTAGTGGTCTATTTTGTTGATCTTTTCAAAAAGCCAGCTCCTGGATTTATTGATTTTTTGAAGGTTTTTTTTGTGTCTCTATCTCCTTCAGTTCTGCTTTGATCTTAGTTATTTTTTTGTCTTCTGCTAGTTTTTGAGATTCTTTTTGATCTTGATCCTCTAGATCTTTCAAAGCTGATGATAAGGTGTCAATTTTTCATCTTTTCTCACTTCTCATGTGGGCATTTATTGCTGTAAATTTCCTTTTAGGCACTGCTTTAAATGTGTCCCAGAGATTCTGGTACATTGTGTCTTTATTCTTACAGAATGAAGAACATCTTTATTTCTGCCTTCATTTCTTTGTTTTTCCAGTCAATGTTCAGGAACCAGTTGTTTGTTTTCTATGAAGTTTTGCAGTTCTGAGTTAGTTTCTTAATCCTGAGTTCTAATTTGTTTGCCCTGTGGTATGAAAGACTGTTTTTTATGATTTCCATTCTTTTGCATTTGCTGGGGAGTGATTTACTTTCAATTATGTGGTCAATTTTGCAGTAGGTGCAATGTGGTGCTGAGAAGAATGTATATTCTGTGGATTTAGGGTGGAGATTTCTGTAGATGTGTATTAGTTCTGCTTGGTCCAGATCTGAATTCAATTCCTGATATCCTTGTTAATTTTCTGCCTTGTCGACCTGTCTAATATTGACAGTGGAGTGTTAAAGTCTCCCACTATTATTTTGTGGGAATCTAAGTTTCTTTGTAGGTCATTAAGAATTTGCTTTATATATCTGGGTGCACCTTTATTCGGCAGGTATGTATTTAGGGTAGTTAGCTCTTCTTGTTTCATTGATCCTTTTACAATTATGTAATGCCGTTTGTCTCTTTTGATCTTTATTGGTTTAAAGTCTATTTTATCAGAGAATAGTTTTGCAACTCTTGTTTTTTTTTTTTCTTTTCATTTCTTTTTTTTTTTTTTTTTTTTGCTCTCCATTTGCTTGATAAATCTTCCTCCATTGCTTTATTTTAAATCTATGTGTGTCCTTTCAATGTGAGATGGGTTTACTGAATACAGCACACTGATTGGTTTTGGCTTTTTATCCAATTTGCCAGTCTGTGTCTTTTGATTGGGGCATTTAGCTCATTTACATTCAGGGTTAATATTGTTGTGTGTGAATTTGATCCTGCCATTTTGATGCTAGTTGAATGTTTTGCCCGTTAGTTTACACATTTTCTCCATTGGGTAGATGGTCTTTACCATTTGGTATGTTTTTGGAGTGGCTGGTACTGGCTTTTCCTTTCCTTGCTTTGTGCTTCTTTCAGGAGCTCTTGTAAGGCAGGCCTGGTGGTGATGAAATCTCTCAGCAATTGCCTGTCCATAAAGGACTTTATTTCTCCTTCACTTATGAAGCTTATTTTGGCTGGATATGAAATTCTAGGTTGAAAGTACTTTTCTTTAAGGATGTTGAATATTGGCTTCCACTATCTTCTGGCTTGCAGGGTTTCTGCCAAGAGAGCCCCTGTGAGTCTAATGGGCTTTCCTTTTTGAATGACCTGACCTTTCTTTCTGGCTGCCCTTAGCATTTTATCCATCATTTCAAACCTGGTGAATCTGATGATTATGTGCATTGGGGTTGCTCTTCTTGAGGAATATCTTCGTGGTGTTCTCTATATTTCCTGGAATTGAATGTTGGCCTGGCTTGCTAGATTGGGGAAGTTCTCCTGGATAACATCCTGAAGAGTATTTTTCAGCTTGGATTCATTCTCTCCATCACATTCAGGTACACCTATTAAATGTAGATTAGGTCTTTTCACATTATCCTTTATTTCCTGGAGGTTTGTTCATTTATTTTCACTCTTGTTTCTTGATCTTGCCTTCTGATTTTATTTCATTGAGTCTATCTTCAAACTCTGATACCTTTCTTCTGCTTGGTCCATTCGGCTATTGAAACTTGTGTATGCTTTAGGACATTCTCGTTCTGTGTTTTTCAGCTCCATGAATTCATTTATATTCTTCTCTAAGCTGTTTATTCTAGTTAGCATTTTAACTACCCCTTTTTCAAGGTTGTTAGTTTCTTTGCATTGGGTTAGTACATGTTCTTTTAGCTCAGAGAAGTTTCTTATTACCCACCTTCTGAAGCCTGTTTCTGTCAATTCATCAGACTCATTCTCCATCCAGCAACACTCTTGCTGGTGAGGAGTTGTGAACCCTTGGAGTAGGAGAGGTGTTTTGGTTTTTGGGTATTTCATCCTTTTTGTGCTGTTTTTTCCCCCATCTTTGTGGCTTTATCTACCTGTGGTCTTTGTAGTTGGTGCCTTTTGGATGGGGTCTCTTAGTGGATGTCCTTTTTGTTGATGTTGAAGCTATTTCTTTCTGTTTCTTAGATTTCCTTCTACTAGTTGGGCCCCTCTGCTGCAGGATTACTGGAGGTCCAGTCTAGACCCTGCTTGCCTGGGAATCACCCTCGGGGGCTGCAGAACAGTAAAGTTTGCTGCTGGATTTGTCTTCTGTTATCCTCATCCCAGAAGGGTACCCACCAGATGTCAGCCTGAGCTCTCCTTTATGAGGTGTCTCTTTGGGTATATGGGGGTAAGGGAGCTGCTTGAGGAGATAGTCTGTCCCTTGTAGGAGCTCAAGTGCTGTGCTGGGAACTCCATTGTTCTGTGCAGAGCTGCTGGGAGGTACATTTAAGTCTGCTGCAGTGGAACTCAACTACCTCTTTACCCAGGTGCTCTGTCCTAGAAATGTTGGGCTTTATTCATTCCTGCCATGCTGCTGCCTTTTTTTAGAGAGGCTCTGCCCCACACAGAGATAATCTAGTCACAGTCTGCCAGCAGAGACATTGCTGAGCTGCTACAGGCTCTGCCCATTTGCTATGTGAACTTCCTTGAGGCAGTTAGATCTGCCTCAGTATTGGCAGACTGCCTCAGTAGTGGCAGATGCCCTTCCACCCACCATGCTGAACCATCCCAAGTCCAGCTGCACTTGCTGCAAAACTCTCAATTCAGAGCATTTCAGATTGCATTTTTTGTGTGGGGTTGGTACCCACAGAGCCAGATCACCTGGCACCCTGTCTCAGCCCTCTCTCTTTCAGTTGAATGGGCGGCTCTGTCTCCTAGGCATTCCAGGTGTCAGTTGAAATGGCCACCCAGATTTGTGGGAGTCTGTGTGCCAACCCACGGCACCAGCTAAAGCAATCATGCTGGAAACTCATGGAGCTTTTTGGCCCGGGAATTTCCTGGTCTGTGGGCAGTGAAAAGTCATTTGGAAATGTGGTGATGACTCATCCTGTGCATTGTTCTTTCTGGGAACTGCACTCCAGAGCTGTTTCTATTCGGCCATCTTGGATCCTCCCATACTTAGTTTTCTTATAGAAGATTTGTAGCTTCAGCTTTAGGTTAATATCTAAAATCAGTCTCAAATTGTATGTGGTTCATTATAGCTGTATGACTAGCCAATTGTTTCAATTTTTTGAAAAAATTTTTCATATTAAATTAATTTGGTGCACTGTAAAAATATACATTAGACCAGTATATGTATATCTATTCCTGTACACTGTGGTTTAATTGATTTATTAGTCTATCATGTCCATACCACAATACAACTTGATTATGAAATAAGGCATCATTTCTCAAAATGTTTAGAATACTTTTTAAAAAATGTTCTGGCATTTTATATCCTTTAAACTATCATGAGTTTCAGAATCAGTTTGTCACTTATAACACAATATTGTTTGGAAATATGTTAGAATTTTTATTCTCATAATCTTTGGAACAATTGACATTTTAACAATACTGAGTTTTTAAAAATTATTATTTAAGTTCTGGGGTAGCTGTGCAGAATGTGCAGATTTGTCACATAGGTATACATGTGCCATGATGCTTTGCTGCACCTATCAAACTGTCATCTGCATCAGGTATTTCTCTTAATGATATCCCTCCCATAGCTCCCCACCCCTGGCAGGCCCAGTGTGTGATGTTCCCCTCCCTGTATCCCTGTGTTCTCATTTTTCAACTCCCACTTATTAGTGAGAACATGTGGTGTTAGGTTTTCTGTTCATGTGTTTGCTGAGAGTGATGGTTTCCAGCTTTATCTATGTCCCTGCAAAGACATGAACTCATCCTTTTCTATGGCTGCATAGTGTTCCATGGTGTATATGTGTCACATTTTCTTTATCAGGTCTATTATTGATGGACATTTGCATTGGTTCCAAATCTTTACTATTGTGAATAGTGCCGCGGTAAACATACATGTGCATCTGTCTTTATAGTAGAATGATTTTTAATCCTTTGGGTTTAAACCCAGTAATGGGATTGCTGGGTCAAATAGTATCTCTTGTTCTAGATCCTTGAAGAACCACCACACTGTCTTCCACAATGGTTGAACTAATTTACATTGACATCAACAGTGTAAAAGTGTTCCTATTTCTCCATATCCTCTCCAGCATCTGTTGTTTCTTGACTTTTCAATGATCACCATTCTAACTGGAATGAGATGGTATCTCATTGTGGTTTTGATTTGCATTTCTCTAATGACCAGTGATGATAAGCTTTTTTCCGTATGTTTATTGCCTGCATAAATGTATTCTTTTGAAAAATGTCTGTTTTTATCCTTCATCCACATATAATGGGGTTTTTGTTTCTTTCTTGTAAGTTTGTTTAAGTTCTCTGTAGGTTCTGGATATTAGCCCTTTGTCAGATGGGCAGATTGCAAAAAATTTCTACTATTCTGTAGGTTGCCTGTTTACTCTAATGTTAATTTATTTTGCTGTGCAGAAGCTCCTTAGTTTAATTATATCCCATTTTGGCTTTTGTTGCCATTGCTTTCGGTGTTTTAGTCATGAAGTCTTTGTTCATTCTTATGTCCTGAATGGTATTGCCTAGTTTTGTCTAGGGTTTTTATGGTCTTAGGTTTTACGTTTAAGTCTTTAATCCATCTGGAGTTAATTTTTGTATGAGGTGTAAGAAAGAGGTTCGGTTTCAAATTGTTTTGTATATGGCTAGCCAGTTTTCCCACACCATTTATTAAATAGGGAATCTTTTCCCCATTGCTTGTTTTCATCAGGTTTGTCAAAGATCAGATGGTTGTACATGTTTCATGTTATTTCTGAGGCCTCTGTTCTGCTCCATTTATCTGTACATCTGTTTTGGTACCAGTACCATGCTCTGTGGGTTACTATAGCCTTGTTTGAAGTAAGGTAGCATGAATCCACAAATATTGTATACATCTTAAGTACTGTATACATCTTAAGTATTGTATACATCTTAATGCTTTGATCACCAAAGTTTTATAGTTATTACTGTAGAGGTCTTACATATGTTTCTGTTAGATTTATCCCTACATTTTTTATATTCTTTAATGCTTTCATAAATGATATTGTAAGTTTATTTTTGTGGTTTTGTTGCTAGTCTATGAAAATACATTTGAGTTTTCTATTGTGATACTATAACAAGTTAACTTCACAAATTCTAGTTGCATGTTTTATATTTCTTAGGCTTTCTTCTGTAGAACATGATACTAAAAATAAAACCTCCTTATTTCTTCTCCAAATCATATATATTTTTTTCTCTTTTTTCATTATTGAACTTACTAGTATCTCAAGTACTATATTTGAATAGAAAGAGAAAACAAAAATTCTTATCTGTTCCCAGAAAGTATTCATTTTCTCACCAAGAGCATGAGTTATGTTGTTAATTACAGATTTTATGTAGGCAACTTCCATAAGATGAGAAAGTTTTCTTCTACTTTGCTCACACTAATTTATAACTATTTTATTTTGAAACTATTTTATCTGTTTCTAAGTCAAACAGATATTGTAATACTTTAGCTAAATAAGAGCACATAGGCTGAAATAGGAATAGGAAGAAGAGTAGGTGAAAATAATATAGTTGGTAAAACAGGATGACTGCCATGGAACACTGATTTTTTCTTAAGAGCATGTCTGTATAGCCAATATGTGAAAGGGACATAGTGCCATAAAACAGACATAGTGTCATAAAACTGGCTCCTGGCATCCTCTCAATCAGGGTTTGTATTCTCAATATCAGCTTTAGGATCAGGTGACTATTTACATTCTTTGCATAACTATTTTGTCACAATTTCTCAATGAGAAAAATGAAAGCCTCATGTTGTTGTAATAAATAAATGCAAACAGAATATATGCATGTCCTCTATTCAGCGACTGGTACATAGTGACTGGTACATAGTGATATTTAATTTTTGTTATTTGTTTTGGTGGTGATGTTTCATATAATGAAGATCATAATCATGAACATCCTGAAGATGATAAAGTTGGTAAATAATAATTATTTAAATCCTAGATACAGAGTTGTGTTTGAAGCCCATTGTATATTAATAGAAGAACTACTGAAACTAACAGGAGGAATGAAAAATTAATTGAAATATATACTTTGCCTTAGTGGAAAAGTAGCAGCAAAATCTGAACTACCTGTATACAAGGTATTTTAAAATAATAATAACTGACATCTGAAAGCATCCACACCAAATCTGAGTTGACAATGCAAACTGCTTAAGCAGTTTCTGTAGTTTTCCTCTACAGTTAGGTAAACTGCCAGCCCTATCAATCTAGTGTTCTTCGATTCTATTTTTTCATTTATCTTCTGCCTCATTCCAAATAGGTGATTTAATACACACAGTATTTCAAATTGAAATGAATTTAAATTGAGAGAACGAGGATGCATAAAGAAAATAAGGTTGAGTGAGGTTTGAGCACATTGTGCATGAACTGAAGTTCTGCACTTTTAGTCAAAGCTATAGCAGCTAGGAGCTGTTCAATTATGTAGTTCAGTGAATGTGCAAGATAAAAGACATACTAAGATTTCTTAGAAAGCTTGAAAAGCATTTTGATACCTAGTATCCTGTAACAGAGAAAATATTTTTACATTATAATATTCATAGCAATGAGTTATGGAAGAGTTGTTAATGCCAACCTTTGTCTAAGGTGATCAGACTGCATGGAAACAGAGTTTAGTTAAAACATATTATAGACGCTTAAGGATGAAATTCAATTACATGGTTCTGTTTCATTTTGTAAAAGTTAAGCATACTTTAATTTCCTCATGCTGTTGAAATTTTTCTTATACATACTCTATTAAAGATTTGATCAAATTTAAACACCAGTATCTACACTTTGTCCTGAAACAGTACCTTTTTAAAAAACAAATTGAGGATTTCTTTTTCTTGTCTTCACTGGACATGAACTGATTATGCTTTTTGAAAAACACAAATAATTATTTATATAACTCACAACAGTAATACATTTTTTTCCTCTGAGGAACTGATGTAAATACATAGTTATTCATTCTTTTTGTAATAGGGAAATCAATCAAAGTTGCCTATTACTTTAAATAATTACTTTTTTAGCTTATTTGCCTATGTAAAAATGCATGGCAAAATCTTTTCAGAAAAATTTAATTGGAAGAAAATATTATATGAAACTATGACAGGTATGTAGTTAAGAGGTGACAAATAGGATACTGAGTAATTTTTTAGTAACAGCTTATCTCTATGTGGAATGTGAATCAACCATTAAAATAATTGACAAAAAAATAGTAAAAATATTGCCTAGGGAAATTTTCCAGAAGGCATATATTCTTTAGTGTATGAATTAATAATTCTTTCATCATGCAGATTTTGCCAATTTACTGTCCATTACTCATTTTCTAGGAATTCTGACTGATGAATTACCTTTAGATAACCTTGATTACTCAGGAATGCTAAACTTACAAATTATAAACAAACTCTAATTGTTTCTTCAAATTTGCATCCACATAATTGTCTTCTATACAAATTCATTTATCTAAAGCATATTTACTACCCCACAGCACACTGGCCAAACTCCATATTGCATAAGGACCAAAAGTAACATTTATGTTTTCATAGTAGCATGCCGGTAACAATAATTACTTAAGACAGTATTAACCAAAAAAACCTTTTGGTTAATATTGAACAGAGTGCTTACAAATCAAATTGGAGATACAAAGTCACTTAAATTCCATTTTGATATTGATTCTTTTCTCTTACAGTACATGTGAAAGATGTATATGATGTTTTCAGAGGGGACTTGAAAAGCAGAGAGTAAATTTCTATTGTAGCAGCATAAATGTCACCATTTCCTTTGTTATAGAGACAAATATCTCTTAAGGTCACACTTCAGTGACAATCAAGTTAAAATCAAAATTTTCTTTCAAAAGTGGCAATAAAAGTGACTCTATTTTCTCACAAGAAAAAACAATAAGAAGAATTTCTCCTGCAAAGAATCAACCTGTATGAATATTAGATGTTTATATTTGAATTATACAATTAGTTTCAGAACAACATAGTATCCCATACATTTCATATATTTCCACATTCCACCTGATAGAAAGGCCATGCTTTTGTAAATTTCACACAACTGGCAAGGTGATTTTATTAAATTCAACCTGGACATTTTAACCACGGAGGAATGTAAAGTAAAATGACAGAAAAAAATAGAAAAAAAAAGAAGAAAAGGAAATAGGCAAAACTGGAAGTGCTGAAGGGGTGCAGCAAAAACAAGGCCACTGGCCTGGGGAGCCACTGCTTTGGTGAAAAAGTGGGAGCCATCAGGTGCTTCCCTGCTCTGTCTGACCCAAGCCCCGCAGGCCCTGGTACCACTGCCACCATAAAGAAGTTAAACCACATGAAGCAGTTGGCCAACCAAGCAGTGGCAAAGCCAAGGCAAGGTATGTTCTTTGTGAAGATCTGTTATATAGTCAACACATCTGCAGCAAATTTATTTTTGCATTCTTCTACTTCATATCCAGTCCCATCCATCTCTTTATTTAGGATATCTATTTTGATGGAAACCCTTTAATGTTGGCTCCTAAAAATTTCTGAGCTTAGTTATAACTGGCTCTGACCAAATCCCAGTCTAATACCAAGATAACAAGATGTTTTCTTTTTCCAGGTGTTAGGGATATCTACCTCTGCTATGACATACAGAGTATAACCAGGAACCTTGACATTTAAATATTTCAGCATTTTTGTTGTCACTTATATTTTTATTTTAATTTTTTTATTTCAATAGGTTTTGTGAAACAGGTGGTTTTTGGTTACATGGATAAGTCCTTTAGTGGTGATTTCTGATATTTTGGTGCACCTATCACTCAAGCAGTGTACACTGCACTCAATATGCTCTCTTTTATCTCTCACCTACTTCCCTCCCTCCCTGCACTCAACTCTCCAGAGTCCATTATATCATTCTTACAGCTTTGCATCCTCATAATGTATGTATAAATACATACATACATTCAGTGTTTAGTTTTCTATTTCTGAGTTATTTCACTTAAAATAATGGTCTCCAATTCCATCCAGGTTCCTGCAAATGCTAGTATTTCCTTCCTTTTTACAGCTGAGTAGTATAACACACACACACACACACACATATATGCACCACATTTTCTTTATCCATTCATCAATTGATGGGCACTTAGGCTGGTTCTGTATTTCTGCAATTGCAAATTGTATGCATGAGTCTTTTTTGTATGATGACTTCTTATTCTCTAGGTAGACACTCAGTAGTGGGACTGCTGGTAGATCTACCTGAGAAGTTCCTCTAACACAGTCCTTCAATAATGGTATCATATGATTTAGGGAGGATTCCCTCTTCTCTATTTTTTGGAATATTTTCCATAGGATAGGTACCAATTCTTCTTTGAATTTCTGATAGGGTTCTGCCATGAATCCTTCTGATACTTAGGTATATAAGTCTGAATTTGGAGTTCTGCAACAAGAGTCTACTATCTTATCTTCAACAATGATTACACTGTTAAAGCTTGCTCAGACCACTGGTGTTAATAAGATTACTCCCAGAAACATTAGGCTCTAATATGTTATGGACCAAGAATGAAATGAAAATTACTCCCTTTAATGTTGTATTTAATTTAGGACCTAACCTGTTATAAACCAAAAATAAAAAAACACGTCCATTCAAATGGTTGCAGTGATTAAACTGATTATTTAGTATATTGAGTAGTATTTCTCTTAAGAGGTAAAATTTAATGTGTTAGAAGTATGAGTACCTTTTCATATCCAGAACTCCAATTATTCATTCCACTTGAAATTTTACTGGCTCTAGTACCCTGGGGAGAAAGTGATGGGTCAGCATGGGGATAACAGAAATGGACTTGGTTACAGAGAACTTTGGTGTGAAATAGATGGACCTCTAAGCCCCCATCAGAAGGATGGCTTTGTAAAGGAAGCCCCCAGCATTCAGTTTTCACTCCTGCCCATAGATGATAACATCTTGGCTTTGGCAGGCACAGTGTATCCACTCAGAGCTCTAGGTCCAAAAGCAGTGCAAAGAATTGGCCTTTACCCTCTTCTGTGGACACACAGGAGCAGAGACTGAGCCTAGGCAGTGGCAGTTCTCTAAAACCCAAAGATCCATATCTGCTACTGTACCCATAATTGGGAGAAACTAGAGTCTAGCTATTGGCAAAACTAGGCCCAGGAAGCTGAAGACTCCCACCAGCTTTCCGTTGGCTCAGGTCATAATTCTGCCAGTTTTAGCTCCTATACTTTGCTCTGAGCTGTTCAAAACCTGTTCAAGCATTCTCAAACCCTGGACACCCACCTTTTGGCTATGCTGGGGGCCAAAGTTGTCCAGGCATATCTTAGCATCCACCAAGTCTCTCACCAAAGTCATCCAACAGAAATCCTTCTTATCCCATTCAGCACACAAGACTGGCACCAGGCCAGCCGTCTGCTAGCTACCTTTTCAGCTCTCTGTATCCCAGAGGTAGTCTAGCAGCCTATTTTTAATATAAGCTCACAATTACTGGCTGCCATAGCCCCCAGCACAAGCCAACATCTAATAAATTCCAAACAGGTTATCCAGGGCCTTCTCAGTTCCATGGCAGTACTCAATGAGAATAAATTTGAACATTCATTTTACACCTCTCCCCAGAGTCCAAAGTTCCTTAATACTCACCCAGCAAGGGCAATCTTGGACTGCCACCTTCTTAGACCTAGGAAGTGATTAACCCTGAGACTATGCAGCCACATACTGGAATCTTACCAAGACCAGTAGCAAAGCTGAGAAACTGACCCAACGTGTCCTCCTCACATCCTCCTGGTGTCTCTTAGCTGGGAATAGGAACCTAACCAACACAGTACTGTTACTGTCCAAAATAGTATGGCCTGCCATATTCAGTTACAATATTTAACAAGATCGATTCTAGGATTTCAGTACTACTTCAGTGCACACTTCCTAAAATACACTCAGACTGTAGAAGTAAAGACTGCCTGTCTGCATCACACTGGATATGGCCAATGATACAATAAGTACCACCCCACAAAGAAAGCCACCTCCCAGCCCTAGACACTTTCCAGCCTAGTGAGTAGAATAGGAATAGAAAACATTTACCTTTACCTACCAAATAGCAAAAAGCTTTCATTACAGGGAAAAGGAAGACATTATTCTGTAGGACTTTGCTTTCTGCACAGCTGGAAAGAAAATAGAGGCTAACACTTGAAACTGAGTGACTCAATTGGGTGCAGTGGCTCATACCTGTAATCCCAGTACTTTGGGAAGTTGAGGTGGATGGATCATGAGATCAGAAGTTTGAGACTAGACCAGCCAACATGGTGGAACCCCATCTCTACTAAAGATACACAAAATTAGCAAGGTGTGGTGGTGCACACCTGTAATCCCAGCTACTCAGTAGGCTGAGGCAGGAGAATCACTTGAACCTGGGAGGTGGAGGTTGCGGTGAGCTGACATCATGCCATTGTGCTCCAACCTGGGTGACAGGGTAAGACTCTTTCTCAAAAGAAAAAAAATAAAGAAGAAACTGAGTGACCTTGTGTCTTGAAGAAATTATCTTTATTTAAATGGAAGAGAAATTATGTCAAAAACAAAATAAAAATAAAAAAAATAGAGTAGAAACAGTATTATTGCTGAGATGTGTTTAAGAAGCTTTAGTTGCAGCTAATCAATGCAGGTAGCACCAAGAGCAATTTGGAATGAAGAAGAAGTGATGTGTCAACTATCTAATAAAATACATTAGTTGAGTAAGTCATCTACTTACTGCTAATTGGAATTTCATTATTATATATTTAAAAAGAGGTTTCAGTAAGAATTCTGTCTCCCACAACCCACTCAAAACCATGGAAATTGATGTTGACCTGGCTTTCTCTACTTGGCCCTTAATTGAAAGCAGGAAAAACAACAGGTAAGCTAGACACCACTGACTTCTCTGGGTCAATTGCTCCACAGGCTGTGATTTGTCTTCCTGGGCTAGTTTTTGCAGAACTGTTGGGTCATAGTTGCAGTGTCATATGTGGTGCGTCCATAGTGTATATGTATATATAGTCTAAGCCCCCTTTTTGGTCATGATGTCACCTGCAATAAGTTGATCAATTGAGAAAGGTTAAAAATACAGATTTTCACCATATGGGAATTGTTCATTTGTGTCTGTATGAAACTGTATTACACACTCTTTTTTGCCTTTTTCTTGTATATGGCAACCATTTTACAAGAGAGTAGTTTCACAGAAGCATTTAACACTCTGGATAGAATGCAACACAACAACATAATGCCCACTGTGACAAAAATAATATTTAAATTCTGTGTAACATACTTCAGAACCAGAAACCTAAACTTCCAAAATCAAGCTATGAGAACAAATCCCGTAGGCTGTGAAGATCAAACTTAGCCAAGTACCTGCTTCTTTGAGGCAATATATAGTCTGTCCCACCTTGCTTATTTTATTTATTCAAGTGCAGCAAGAAATATTAGAAAAGACAGAGACACCATCATGCCTTGCCAGCAGGAAATCTAGAGCAATGAACAGTCAACCCTGCATATCTATGGGTTCTGCATCTGTGGTTAATCAACTTCAGATAAAAAATATTTTAAAAATAATTACATCTGGACTGAACATGCACAGCCTATTACTCTTGTCATTATTCCCTAAACAGTACATCATAACAACTATTTACACAGCATTTATTTTGTATTAGGTATTAGAAGTAATCTAGAAATAATTTAAAGCATATAGGTAGCTGTCTGTTTACACAGTACATACATACTATGTCATTCTATATCAGAGACTTGAACATCTGTGAATTTTGGTATCTGTGGGAGGTCCTACAACCGGTCTTTTATGGATGTGATTGTTCAAGTCACTAGTCATGTTAGTGAGTTCGAACTTACGTGTATTCCATCTAGGGAATAGGAGGCAGGTTTAATAATTTCTGCCAGTTACTGATAATTTTCTTTGAGCCTCTCTCTTTGTATGGTCCACACCAATGTGAATGTTGCTGTGATTGTTCACATAAAAAATGAATCACTAATTCATATGAGTAGATATTTGAATAATTGAGGTTGGCCTTGTTTTGAAGCTTATACCTGAGTCAGAATTTTCAGAACTTAGTGATCTGTAGAATCAAGGTCTCTGTGTGAAGCCAACTCTCAGACTATGACTCCTAAATTGTATGAGGTATTAGTTCAAGAAAAACAGGACCAGGCATTCTGGCAACAAAGGAAGTTATAACTGTTCGAGGCACTTAGAGATCCAGGATAAAAAGGAGTAGCTCATAACACAAAGTCAGAATCAAATATTGATATTAGCTTAGTTACATATTTGAATCTCTATTAAGTTCTTACAGGTGGCAAGTATTTTGTCTATTGCCCTATGAAGGTTGTTGAATTCAAATTTAGAATCACCTATGTTCTGACCAATATGTTTGTAATTGTTTATTCTTCTTAAAGAAAATAACACTAGCATAGGGTTGTTGGGTAGCAGCCCCAACCCTGTAAGTGGGTGCTCCTACTCCCAGTGGTGACAAGGGATTGAGAAAAGGAAATAAAGACAGAGACACAAGAGTAGAATTTACAGCATGGATCCAGGGGACCAACACAAGCATGGGAACCAGAGCTCTGAGCTCCAAACACCTTTATTATGTACATAATCTCATTGATCTTATGGGTGTTGAAAAGGAGGGTGAAGGGGTAGGTAAGATAGTCCAGGGGAGAGCACTTGAGATCCTTCTAAGACATGTTAAACTAGTGCTCTGAGCATTTAACAGCACTAGAGATTGTTCTAAGACATGCTAAACTAGTATTCTGAGTTGATCACGGATTGTTATCAGAGTAGGGCTGCATCAGAAGTATAGTGGATGAGAAGCCAACTGGTCTGACCACACCCAATGCATCAAGGGACTTTTATCTCCAAGCATTGACGGCATAGAGCAATTAAAATCACTCCATATTCTGAGAACCTAGGCAAAGCCTGATGCGTTCCATGATCTCTGCCCTGCAAGGATTTTTTCCTCCTTGTCAGCTTCCATCTGCAAAGATCCTCCCAGATCTTGGGAGCAGAGGTCACCTCCCTTCTCAGAGATCTTTGCATAAGCCCTCTTTATGAGACCCTTATGCAGTCTCCAAGCTGAGAAGGCATTCGTGGGACCAGAGCAGTATTACCTGCTCTGCAACCACACCACGGTGTTCCCTGGTGTTACTGCACTCTCAGATGGTCTTTACCTTAGGCCTCTGTACCTTTGGCCAAAACAACTCAAGGATGTATTAAAGTTTAAATAATTTTTACTTAAGAATGCCATTAGTTCTTGTACTCTTCCAGAAGATTGTGGGTGAAGAGACCGTGAAATTTTTGAGTAAGGGGTAACATCTTACAGAGTTCTTTTATAATGGTTTTCATAAAGTGTACGCTTTATCACATGCTATAATAGTTGAAATACCCTAAACTGAAAACAGAAAATCAGGCAGTATTTGAGACTGTTAGAGCTGTGGCTTTTTAGCAAAGAATTCTTCAATCCATTCTTTAAACAGATATGCAATAACTAAAACATATACAAAATCTATAAAGAAGAAAAACTGAATAAAATAATGAAAATAACTTAAAGTTGCTCAAACAGCCCTGAAGATTTGCTTTCTGGTCCTGTTCCAGCTTTACAGATTTTTCAGGATTACATGGTCGACAGACAACTCATGAAACAAATAATCTCAGTTCAGTATTTAAAGTCTCTCATCAATGTTGATTTGAAATACTAAATAATTTGTAGTACAATGAGTATTCCCATGGAGAAATTTATCAAATTTATCAAATTTCGCATCAGGTGCCACCAAGAGGCTGTCTTGGGAGCATAAGAGATTAAAAAAAAATCTTCGTTCTGTATTTAAAGTCTCTTATCAATGTTGATTTGAAATACTAAACAATTTGTAGTATAATGAATACTCCTATGGAGAAATTTATCAAATATATATTAAAACTCAGGTGCCATGAAGAAACTAAGGAGCATGAGAGGTAATCAGCTGAAGGGTAAGATGTGAGAATGATAACTCAAGGTGGCCTCAAGCTTAGGGGGTACCAATCTTTGGGGAAGCACAGTCTTTTGTGACTATTATGTTGAGAGCCCACTGGATCCTTATAGTGAAGATTTAAGAAAGATTCCTTCATGGGACTGGCAGAAGTAGGGAAAAGGGAACCATTGTGAAGCATCAGTGGGCTTTTATCAGTGGCAAAAGCTTACATTCCAAGAGAAAGAAATTCGATTTCAAGATTTGAAAGAAAGGGTATGATTCTGATATCATATATCAACTGGAAGAAGTGAATTCCTCCTTATTGCAGTCTCTCCAGCCTTCCAGGAAGGAAGAAACAAAAGAACAGAAAAACATTCTTAGTAGGAGACAAGGCTTGGAGGAAATATATTGGGAATGCTACAGCAAGAGAAAGGAGTAGGGCCTTAGAAGCAAAAAGCTAAACTACTGAAGAAGAAAAAGAAACACTTGTGAAAGTCAAAATCCTAAGGCATATGGCCACTAAACAACTGAGGCTGAATCTGAAGTTTATAAATACTCCTACTAATATCTTACCAACATGCCAACAGGTATTCAGGTTAATTACAGTGGATTACTGCTGAGAATTACAAGACAGTCTTTGTTAGGAGCAGTAAATAGGAAAGCTCTAAAGCCAAAGGAGGAAATAAAGACAAAAGACACTAGATGAAAAAGTGAAGGCTTTTGTGCCTAAAGCTAAAACAAACACTACATACATGATTTATTAAAACAACCCAAGAACTAGTCAAATTAGGATAAATTCTTACAATAAAGATCTATGTATATCAGTTATACAACCTGGCCAGCTGTCAATAAAGAATTTAAAAGCATGACAAATGACAAGGAAAAACAGTGTCTGAAAAGACAAAATAAGGATATTTAGATATAAAATAGATATTAAAACTGTGAGACAGAGAATTTAGAATAACTATGATTAGAAAAAAATAAAGGAGGGAAGGACTTCAGGATGGCCTACTGGAAACACTCATCATTCAACCTCCTCCACAAAGAAGAACCAAACTAGTGAGTAGATAATCACACTTCAAATAGATCACATATGAGATTGCTAAAATTCAACAGAAAAGTGACAGAAAACGTGTAAGGCAAGGAAGGAGAGGAAAGCAAGGCAGTCTTGTGAGAGAGAGGGAAAGGGGATCCTCCCTCTCTGGGAGCCCAGAGAGGTTTCCCAATGTGGTGAAACCTCTCACTGTAGACTCCTACAATTCCAGCCATGGGAGACCAGCCTCCATCCATGCAGGCCCTCAAACTAACAGAGTTGCCTGGAGATCATGTGCCTGAAAGAGGAAGCTCATAGAGGGTCTCACACACACACACACACACACACACATCCTGAATTCTAAACAGCTATAGCAAGGCATTTTGAGAGCTCAAGCACCATCAGACTCCAGTCCTGAGATCCAACAGTCCCTGCATCTCCACATCCTTGGGACCCATTGACATGCCCCACCTATAGCCAGGAGCTACTACTGGCTGCTGACACAAGAGCTGAAGCCAGAGCAATTGGCAGCAACACTGATACCCCCAGCTACAGGGCCACTGTATAATTACAATTTCCCTGAGCAAAGGCTACCCTGCTGGAAGCTGCAACCTGGAGGTAAGATGAATAATTTGAATATGGAAGAGAACTGGAGCAAATAATATTGGCATTTTAGTAGTTCTAACCTTTTTTCTTTGTTTCATAATTTTTTGTGTCCTCATAAATTGGTTTTTTTTTATTCCTTTGTGTATGATTTTCTCTATAACAAAACTTAATTCATACCAAATTTCGGGACACATTATCTGGAGAGGTGTCGGTTCCTAGGTACATAAGAACATAAGATGAAAATGGTCTACTTAACTCTGTGGGGCAAATTCATTTTTGGTGGAAGAGGGAACTGTTTTTGGAAATGACAATATCCTTAGAAAACAAATCTCAAAATCGGCCTATCATAGAAAAGTAAATATATTTTTATGACTGAGTAACATCTCTTTTATGATTAGCATATACATGCACAAAGTATTTCCAAATAGACATAATAGATAAAATATCTAATATCTGTGTATATGTATCTTCCAAAATAACATACTGTGCAGCCATAAAGAAGAATGAGTTCATGTCCTGCTGAGATTCACTTGGGGTGGCAGCAAAATATTATGAAAAATATTAGGAAAAGTGATAGATTATGGTCTTAAACCTTTTGGAAGGCCAGGAGGTTTTATTGGGACAGGCCAAAGGTGGCAGGTCCATTAAGTTAGGGAGAAGATAGGGATGATAAGAGGCTTTCCCACTTTAACTCTGTTTACCACATATCCCTTTGTCTCCATGCTGTTACTCATGTAAATTTTGTATTAGATGATCCCCTCAAAGGCAGATCAAAGGGGGAATTACTTGTTAGTAGTGTTTACTCTGAGCCTCCAAGTCTAAAGCTTTTATCAGTTGTAAAAACATTCTCTTAACCATGTAAATTATCTACAAGTATGTTAAGTTAGGACCTCTGCTGTAAAAATCTACAGAATAAAAGTGGGGATGAACAGGGAGTCTTGGTCGATTAGTTACATTTCGCCCTCTGAAAGCAGCCAGCATCAATCCCTAGCCCGCTTGAATCACTGTAATGGTGTGAGAGTGCATTCATTCATCTGTGATTGAGTCAGGATCTGCAGGCCAGACTTCCCCAGGTGGTGGTAGACATTTCAATGTCCTTTGCAAGGACATGGATGAAACTGGAAACCATCATCCTCAACAAACTAACAAAGGAATGGAAAACCAAACACCTCACATTCTCACTCATAAGTGGGAGTTGAACAATGAGAACACATGGAAACAGTGAGGGGAACATCATGCACTGGGGACTGTTGGGGGATGGGTGCCAAGGAAATGGAAAGCATTAGGATAAATGCCTAATGCATGCGGGGCTTAAAACCTAGATGATGGGTTGATAGGTGCAGCAAACCACCATGGCACATTTATACCTATGTCACAAACCTGCACATTCAACACTTGTATCCCAGAACAAAGTAAAATTTTAAAAATTAATAACACAAATAACATAATTAATAAGCATGATTATATGTCTCCTAATTCATCATCTAGTACTATTTCTTATATACTATCATGACTTTCCTCAATATTTCTGGATCTCTACATCATCGTGCCAATCAAATGACTAATAAGTAATTACAAAATCTTCCATTTTATTTTGAAAATGCTTCCCACAAATTGGTGTCTTTTGTCTTTCCTGAGTCTTTTGATTTTTTTTTTTTTTGAAATTTAATTTTCTAACTTTGTAAATAATTTTTAAAAATATGATATTTTAAATTTTCTTGGATTTGGGTTGTGTGATACCTTTCTGTTTAAAACACATTTAATATTTACCTTAAGTTTTAATGTTAATATAAAAATTCCTTTAGTATTGCTATAGATAGCACAACAGAAACTAATTCACGAATACAAATTTAGGTAAATTTTTACTTCTATTTAACATTTTTTTGAGTTTTTGTGCATTTCATAAAGATTTTAAAACTTTGAGTAAAATTATGATAACTTTTTAAGATATGTGCCATATTTTTTAAAACATTTACTACTTTGATAACAGCATCTTTTATTTCAAGACTAAGTATACTAAATGTTGCTTGAAAAGATTTATGGGAAGAGATTGTAAGGAGAGAAATAAACTATTTTTGAAAATAGAATTTGATTACCTTTAGATTTCATATGCAACTTAATTCTTGTAGGAGTATTTTGATTTAGCAATGAAGATTAAATTGAAAGAATATTGAGAAGGTAGAAGAAACCTGTTTCTAATAAATATACTAAAAATGCCATATGTACAATTAATTGTACTCTGGTGTTCACATTCCATTTTGATGTATTTTACCACAGTTTTATGCTAATGACAGATTACATGCCTTGAGCAAAATATATTGCTTTATGCAAATAATGAGTTAAAATGTATATCAGAGAAATACTATTTTTTACTGTACTTTATGTTCTGGGGTACATGTGCAGATCATGCAGGATTGTTGCATAGGTACACACATGGCAATGTGGTTTGCTGCCTCCATCCTGTCACCTATATCTGGCATTTATCCCCATCTTAACCCTCTGCAACTTCCCCACCCTCCACTGTCCCTTCCCTAGCCTCCACCAACAGACCCCAGTGTGTGATGTTCTCCTCCCTGTGTCGATGTGTTCTAATTGTTTAACACCCCCCTATGAGTGAGAACATGTGGTGTTTAGTTTTCTGTTCTTGTGTCAGTTTGCTGAGAATGATGGTTTCCAGATTCATCCATGTCCCTACAAAGAACATGAACTCATAGTTTCTTATGGCTGGATATTATTCCATGGTATATATGTGCCACATTTTCCTTGTCCAGTCTATCATCGATGGGCATTTGGGTTAGTTCCAGGTCTTGGCTATTGTAAACAGTGCCCCAGTGAACATACATGTGCATGTGCCTTTATAATAGAATGATTTTTATACCTTTGGGTATATACTCAGTAATGGGATTGCTGGGTCAAAAGGTATTACTATTTCTAAACCTTTGAGGAATCGCCACACTCTCTTCCACAATGGTTGAACTACTTGACACTTCTACCAACAGTGTAAAAGTGTTCCTATTTCTTCACATACTCTCCAGCATCTGTTGTCTCCAGATTTTTTAATGACTGCCATTCTAACTGGTGTGAGATGGTATCTCAATGTGGTTTTGGTTTGCATTTCTCTAATGACCAGATATGATGAGCATTTTTTAATATATTTGTTGGCCTCATATATGTCTTCTTTTGAAAAGTGCCTGTTCAGATCCATTGCCCACTTTTGAATGAGTTTGTTTGTTTTTTTCTTATAAATCTGTTTTAGCTCTTTGTAGATTCTAGATATTAGTCCTTCATCAAATGGATAGATTGCAGATTTTTTCCCATTATATTGATCACTAGTTCACTGTAATGATTATTTCTTTTGCTGTATAGAAACTCTGGAGTTTAATTAGATCCCATTTGTCTATTTTGGCTTTTGTTGCCATTGCTTTTGGTGTTTTAGTCATGAAGTCCTTGCCTATGCCTATGTCCTGAATGGTTTTGCCTAGGTTTTTTTCTAGGGTTTTTATGGTGTTAGATCTTATGTTTTAGTCTTTAATCCATCCGGAACTATTTTAGTGTAAGATGTCAGGAAAGGGTCCATTTTCTGTTTTCTGCACATGGCTAGCCCGTTTTCCCAATACCATTTATTAAATAGGGAATTGTTTCCCCATTGCTTTTGTGAGGTTTGTCAAAGATCAGATGGTTGTAGATGTGTGGTGTTGCCTCCGAGGCCTCTATTCTGTTCCATTGGTCTATATCTCTGTTTTGGTACCAGTACCATGCTGTTTTGATTACCATAGCCTTGTAGTATAGTTTGAAGTCAGGTAGCATGTTGTCTCCAGCTTTGTTCTTTTTGCTTAGCATTTTCTTGGCAATGTGGGCTCTCTTTTGGTTCCATATTAAGTTTAAGGTGCTTTTTCCAGTTCTGTGAAGAGGGTCATAGGTAGCTTGATGGGGATAGCATTGAATCTATAAATTACTTTGGGCAGTATGGCCATTTTCACAATATTGATTCTTCCTAATCATGGATGTGGAATATTTTTCCATCTGTTTGTGTCCTCTCTTATTTCCTTGAGCAGTGGTTTGTAGTTGTCCTTGACGAAGTCTTTTACATCTTTTGTTAGTTGTATTCCTAGGTATTTTATTCTTTTTGTAGCAATTGAGAATAGGAGTTCTCTGATGATTTGGCTCTCTGTCAGTCGTTATTGGTGTATAGGAATGCTTCTGATTTCTGCATGTTTATTTCATATCCTGAGACTTTGCTAAAGTTGCTGATCAGTTTCAGGAGATTTTTGGCTGAGACAACAGGGTCTTCAAATTACACAGTCATGTCGTCTGCAAATAGAGACAGTTTGACTTCCTCCCTTCCTAATTAAATACACTTTATTTCTTTTTCTTGCCTGGTTGCTCTGGCTAGAACTTCCAACACTATATTGAATATGAGTTGTGAGGGAGGGCATTCTTGTCTAGTGCCAGATTTCAAAGGGAATACTTCCTGTTTTTGCCTATCAGTATGATACTGGCATGGGTTTGTTGTAAATAGCTATTATTACCTTGAGATAGGTTCCATCAATACATAGTTTATTGAGAGTTTTTAGCATAAAGGGCTGTTTAATTTTGTTGAAGGCCTTCTCTGCATCTATTGAGATAATCATGTGGTTTTTGTCACTGGCTCTGTTTATGTGGTGGATTACATTTATAAGCTTGCTTATGTTGAACCAGCCTTGCATCCCTGGGATGAAGCCTACTTGATCATGATGGATAAGCTTTTTGATTTGCTGTTGCAATCAGTTTGACAGTATTTTATTGAAGATATTTGCATCTATGTTCATCATGGATATTAGCCTGAAGTTTTCTTTTTTAATTGAGTCTCTGCTGGGTTTTGGTATCAGGATAATGTTGGGCCCATAAAATGTTTTGGGAAAGATTCCCTCTTTTTGTATAGTTTGGAATAGTTTCAGAAGGGGTGGGACCAGGTCCCCGTTGTACATCTGGTAGAATTAGGGTGTAAACCCATCTGGACCTGGGCTTTTTTTGGTTGGTAGGCTGTTAATTGCTGCCTCAACCTCAACCCTTGTTATTGATCTATTCAGGGTTTTGACTTCTTCCTGGTTTAGGCTTGGGAAGGTGCAAATGTCCAGGAATTTATTCATTTTTTTCCAGGTTTACTGATTTGTGTGCATAGAGTTGTTTGTAGTAATCTCTGATAGTAGTTTGTATTTCTGTGGAATCAGTGGTGATATCCCCTTTCTTGTTTTTTATTGCATCTATTTGATTCTTCTCTTTTTTTCTTTTTTATTAATCTGGCTAGTGGTTTATTTTGTTGATCTTTTCAAAAAAAACAGCTCCTGAATTTATTGAGATTTTGAAGGGTTTTTTTTTTGTGTGTGTCTAACTCCTTCATTTCTGCTCTGATCTTAGTTATTTCTTGTCTTCTAGTAGCTTTTGCATTTTTTCAATCTTGCTCTTTCAACTTTGATGTTAGCGTGTCGATTTTATATCTTTGTTGGCTTCTCATGTGGGCATTTATTGCTATAAATTTCCCTCTAGACATTGTTGTAAATGTGTTCCAGAGATTCTTGTACATTGTGTCTTTGTTCTTGTTGGTTTTGAAGAACATCTTTATTTCTGCCTTAATTTCATTGTTTATCCAGTAGACATTCAGCAGCCAATGTCTGAATGTTCAGTTTCCATGAAGTTGTGCATTTCGAAGTTAGTTTCTTAATCCTGAGTTCTAATTTGATTGCACTGTTGTCTGAGACACTGTTTTTTATGATTTCCATTCTTTTGCATTTGCTAAGGAGTGATTTACTTCCAATTATGTGGTCAGTTTTAGAGTAGCTACGATGTGGTGCTGAGAAAGTATATTCTGTGGATTTGGGGTGGAGATGTTTATTAGGTCTGCTTGATCCAGATCTGAGTTCAAGTCCTGAATATCCTTGTTAATTTTCTGTCTCATTGATCTGTCTAGTACTGATAGTGGAGTGTTAAAGTCTCCCACTATTATTGTGTGGGAGTCTAAGTCTATTTGTAGGTCATTAAGAACTTGCTTTATGTATATGGGTTCTCCTTTACTGGGTACATATATATTTAGGATTGTTAGCTTTTCTTGCTGCATTGATTCTTTTACTGTTACGTTATTGCCCTTCTTTGTCTCTTTTGATCTTTGTTGGTGTAAAGTCTATTTTATCAGAGACTAGGATTGTAACTCCTGTTTTTTATTGCACTCCATTTGCTTGGTAAATCTTCCTCCAACCCTTTATTTTGAGCCTGTGTGTCCTTGCTCATGAGGTGGGTTTCCAGAATACAGCACACCAATGGATCTTGACTCTATCCAATTTGCCAGTCTGTGTCTTTTGATTGGGGCATTTAGCCCATTTATATTTGGTTAATATTGTTATGTGTGAATTTGATCCTGCCATTTTGATGCTAGCTGGTTGTTTTGCTCATTAGTTGATGCAGTTTCTTCATGGTGTTGATTGTCTTTACCATTTGGTGCATTTTTGGAGTGGCTGGTACTGGTTGTTCTTTTTCCATGTTTAGTGTTTCTCTCAGGAGCTCTTGTAAGGCAGGCCTGGTGGTGACAAAATCTCTCAGCAATTGCTTGTTTGTACAGGATTTTACTTCCCCTTTGCTTATGAAGCTTAGTTTGGCTGGATACGAAATTGTAGGTTGAACATTCTTTTCTTTAAGGATGTTGAATATGGCCCCCCTCTCTTCTGGCTCATAGGGTTTCTGTAGAGAGATCCACTATGAATCAGATGGACTTCCCTTTGTGGGTGACTCGTCCTTTCTCTCTGGCTGCCCTTAGCATTTTTCCTTTATTTCAACCCCGGTGAATCTGACAATTACGTGCCTTGGGGTTGCTCTTCTTGAGGTATATCTTTATGTTATTCTCTATATTTCCTGAATTTGAATGTTAGCCTGCCTTTCTTGGTTGGGGAAGTTCTCCTGGATAATATCCTGAAGAGTGCTTTCCAGCTGGATTTATTCTTCCCGTCACAGTCACGTACACCTATCAAACTTAGATTCAGTCTTTTCACATAACTCCATAGTTCTTGAATGCTTTGTTCTTTTCTTTCACTCTTTTTTCACTAATCTTGCCTTCTCACTTTATTTCATTGCATTGATCTTCATTCTCTGATATCCTTTCTTCTGCTTGGTCAATTTGGCTATTCAAACTTGTGTATGCTTCGCAAAGTTCTCATGTTGTGTTTTTCAGTTCCATCAATTCATTTACAATCTTCTCTAAGCTGTTTATTCTCATTAGCACTTCATCTAACCTTTTTTTCAAGGTTCTTATAGGTTCTTTGAATTGGATTATAACATGTTCTTTTACCTCAGAGAAGTTTGTTGTTACCCACCTTCTGAAGTCTGTTTCTGTGAATTCATCAGACTTATTTTCCATTCAGCTTTGTTCCCTTGCTGGTGAGGAGTTGTGATCTTTTGGAGGAGGAGAAACATTCTTGTTTTTGGTGTATTCCTCCCTTTTGTACTGGTTTCTTCCCATCTTCATGAATTTATCTACCTGTGGTCTTTGTAGTTAGTGACTTTTGGATGGGATCTCTGAGTGGAGGTATTTTTTATTGATATTGAAGCTATTACTTTCTGTTTTTTAGTTTTTATTCTAACAGTCAGGCCCATCTGCTGCAGGACTGCTGGAGGTCAACTCCAGACCCTGCTCACCTGGGGATCTTCCATGGGGGTTGCAGAACAGTAAGGGTTGCTGCTGGTTTCTTCTTCTGTTAACCTCATCCCAGAAGGGTACCTGCCAGATGTCAGCCTGAGCTCTCCTTATGAGGTGTCTCTTTGGATATATGGGGGCCAGGGAGCTTTTAGAGGAGACAGTCTATTCCTTATAGGAGCTGGGAGCTCCCTTGTTTTGTTCAGAGCTCCTGGACAGGTACATTTAAGTCTGCTGCAGCAGAACTCATAACCACCTCTTTTCCCAGGTGCTCTGTCCTGGGGCTTTATGTCTAAGTTCCTGATGTGATGCTGCCTTTTTGCAGAGATGCCCTGCCCAGCAAGGATGTAGTCAGTCTAGTCTCAGTCTGCCAGCAGAGTCATTGCTGAGTTGCCACAGGCTCTGCTCAGTTGCTCTATAAACTTCCTGTGGTTTTGTTTACAGAAGTACAGTTAGAACTGCCTCTGTAATAATGGTCTGCCTCAGTAATGGCAGACTGCCTCAGTAATGGGAGACTGCCTCGGTAATGGTGGACTTCTTCAGTAATGGTGGATTGCCTTGGTAATGGTGGACTGCCTCAGTAGTTTTGGACTGCCTTGGTAATGGCAGACGCCCTTCCTGCCACTGAGCTGGACAGTCCTGGGTCCCACTGCATTTGCTGTGAAACTCTCAATCTAGGGCATTTCAGATACCTGGTCTTTGTAGGGGTGGGACCTGCTGAGCCAGATCACCTGGCTCCCTGTTTCAGCCCCCTCTTTTTTTTTTTTCAGTTGAATGGGTAGCTCTGTCTCTCAGGTATTCCAGACTCTGGTTGAAATGGCCGCCCAGATTTGTGTGAGTTTTTAATGTGGAAACCCATAGCACCAGCTGAAAGAGCCATGCTGGAAACTCTTGGTGTTTTTGGTCACAGGAATCTCCTGGTCTGTTGGCAGTGAAAACTCATTTGGAAATGTGGTGATCACTCACCCTCTGTGTTCTTCTTGCTGGGAACTGCACTCTAGGGCTGTTGCTATTTGGCCATCTTGGAGAAATATTATTTTTTAATTTTAGAGATTAGATTCACAAAAGTTTTGAAGAGAGAATAAAAGATACCAAAGACGCTTTTATTAGAATTGTTTGATGTTATTTTATTTTTAAAGTTTTACTAATTTTTATATGTTTTTATGTAATCAATAATGATTATTTATTAGGTTATATTGGCTGAGCACTTAATCACATGCTAGGATTTGGTAAAGTACTGACTACATATTTCTTCCATTTTGAAAATCAAGCTGTAATTTACATATAGTAAAAGTCACACTTTGAAATACCCAATGTTTGTGATTTTTTTTAAAAAAACAAATGTATATAGTCTGATAGCTACCACCAAATTCAGGATGCAGAAGAGATGTATCCTTCCAAATAGTTTCTCATGCATCTTCTTAGTCAACCCCTCCACTTTTTTCTAGAATCCAGGGGTGTCCAATCTTTTGGCTTTGTTGGAAAAAGAATTGTCTTGGGCCACACATTAATACACTAACACTAATGATAGCTGATGAGCATAAAAAAAATCTCATAATATTTTAAGAAAGTTTATAAATTTTTGTTGGGCTGCATTCAAACCCATCCTGGGCCCCATACAGCCCAGGGCAATAGTCTGAATAAGCTTGCTCTAGACTCTGCATTTATTGATCTGTTATCCCTTCCTTAAGTATGACTCTAAAACAATGTCATGTAAATAAAATCATATATTATGTAGCTTTTTGAGTCTGAATTTTTTCTGAGATTCAGCTATATTGTCACATGTAGCCATATTCCATTCCTTTTTGTAGTAGAATAATATTCCATTGTTTAGGTTTGTATCTACCGTATTTTGTTTATTCATTTTACAGTCGAGGGATGTGTGACTGGTTTCAGTTTTTAGTAACTATTGATAAAGCCTCTATAAACATTCATGTACAGTTTTGTTTGAACAGAGGTTTTCATGTCTTAGTCTGCTGATACTGCCGTAACAAAAATACCATAGCTAGGTGCTTAAAAATTAGCAATGTACTGTATATTCTCACAGTTCTGCAAGCTGAAATTTAAAGATCGGAGTGCCAGCATGGCTGGGTTCTGATCAGCACTATCTGGCTTGCAGAGAGTCACCCTCTTGATATATCCTCATATGACCTTTTTTCCGTGCTTGCATGTGTACTTGCAGAGAAAAAGAGTCTAAAAAAGAAAGAGATGCCTCTTTATCTTCTTCTGAGGCCATAATTCAATCATGTTAGCCTCAATATTATAAACCAAGGCCAAAACTCCAAATACCATCACATTAAGGCTCAGGGCTTCAACATTTGATTGGTAGAGGAGACAAAGACATTACTTTCATAATAATATTATGTGGGCAGATTTCTGGAAGTGGAATTACTGAGTAATATCATGAGTGCTATGTTTAAGGTTTTTTATATTACTTTTATTTTAGATTCAGGGTGTACAAGACAGGTTTGTTACCCAGGTATATTAAATGACACTGAGATTAGAAGCATGAATAATACCATCACCCAGGTACTAAGCTTAGTACTCAATAGTTTTTAACTTTTATCCCTCCCCTTCTGTATTAGGCTCCAGTTTATATTGTTGCAATTTTAATGTCCATGAATACCCGATGTTTACCTCCTACTTCTAAGTGAGAACAAATGGTATTTGCTTTTCTGTTTCTCAGTTAATTCACTCAGGATAATGACTTTCAGCTGCATCTGCATTGATGAAAAGGACATTATTTTCTTTTTTTTATGCCTGTGTGGTGTTCAGTGGTGAATATGTGTCAAATTTTATTCATCCAATCTCCACTTATGGGCACTTAGTTTGTTTCCATTCTTTGCTATTGTGAATAATGCTGCAATGGACATGTGAGTGCATGTGTCTTTTTGGTAGAAAAATGTGTTTTCTTTTGAATATAAAACAAGTTATGGAATTGCTGGGTCAAATGACAGTTCTAAGATCTTTCAGAAATCTCAAAATGACTTTCCATAGTAGTTGAACTAATTCACATTCCCATCAACAGTGTATAAGCATTCCTTTTTTTTTTCCCACAGCCTCTCCAGCATCTCCTGTTTTTTACTTTTTCATGATAGCCATTCTGACTAGTATGAGATGATATCGCATTATGATTTTGATTGATATTTCTCTGATAATCAGCAATGTGGAGCACTTTTTGATGTTTGTTTTGGTCACTTGTATGTCTTTTGAGAAGTATCTGTTCATGTTCTTTGCTGGTTTTTAAATTATTTGTTGCTGGGCACAGTGGCTCAAGCCTGTAATCCCAGCACTTTGGGAGGCTGAGTCAGGCAGATCAGGAGGTCAAGAGATTATGACCATCCTGGTCAATATGGTGAAACCCTGTCTCTACTAAAAATACAAAAAAATTAGCTGGGCATGGTGTTGTGCACCTGTAGTCCCAGCTACTCAGGAGGCTGAGGCAGGAGAATTGCTTGAACCTGGGAGGTGGAGGTTGTAGTGAGCTGACTGCACTCCAGCCTGGCAACAGAGCAAGCCTCCATGTAAAAATGCAAAAAAAAAAAAAAAAAATCTTGTTGAATGGTTTAATTTTCTAAGATTAGGCCTTTGTCAGATATATAGATTGTGAATATCTTCTCTCATTATAAAGTGTTTTCTGTTTATTCTATTGATAGTTATTTAGTGGTACAGAAGCTCTTTAGTTTAATTAGATAATATTTCTCAATTTTTGTTTTTGTTTAATTGATTTTGAGGACTCAGTCATAAATACTTTGCAAAGGCTTATGTTTGGTATAGTATTTCACAGGTTTTCTTCTAAGGTTCTGTACTTTTCGGTCTCATATTTAAGTCTTTAATCCATCTTGAGTTAATTTTCATATATGGTAAAAGGTAGGGGTCCAGTTTCATTCTTCTGCATATGGCTAACCAGCTATCCAAGAACCATTTATTAAATAAAGTGTTCTTTCCCTGTTTCTTATTTGTATTGACTTTGTTGAAAGTCAGATGGCTGTATGTGTGCAGTTTTATTTCTGGCTTCTCTATTTTGTTCCCTTAGTCTTTGTGTCTGTTTTTGTACCAATACTGTGCTGTTTTGACTACTGTAGCCTTATAGTATAGTTTGATGTTAGGTAATTTTATACCTCCAGCTTCATTCTTTTTTGCTTAGGATTGTCTTGGTTATTTGAACTCTTTTCTGTTTCCAGGTGAATTTTAGGATAGATTTTTCTAGTTCTGTGAAGAACGAAATTGGTAATTTAATAGGAATAGCATTAAATCTGTGATTTGCTTTGAGCAGTATGGCTATTTTAACTATTGCAATTCTACCAATCTGAATGGAATGTTTTTTTCTGTTTGTATCATCTGTTATTTCTTGTAGCAGTGTTTTATTGTTCTCATAGATATGTTTTATCTCATTTGTTAGATGTATTCCTAGGTATTTTACTTTTTGTGGCTATTTTAAATGGAATTGCATTCTAGATTTGTCTCTCAGCTTGAATGTTATTGGTGTACAAAAATGCTACTGGTTTTTGTACATTGATTTTTTTGTCCTGAAACTTTAAGCCATTTATCAGTTCCAGGAAGCCTATCACTGGAGACTTGGGGGTTTTCTAGGTAGAAGATTATATCCTCTATGAAGAGAGATAATTTGACTTCTCTACTTATTTAACTGCCTTCTTCCTCATGCCTGATTGCTCCAGAGATCACTTGCAGCACTACGTTGAATAAGAATGGCTAAGAGAATCCTCCTTGTTCTAGTTTTTTGATGGGAATTTTTTCTGTTTTTCCTGATAATTATGATGTTGGTTCTTGGCTTGTCATACATGGCTCTTACTATTTTGAGGTATCTTTCTTCAAAGTCTACTTTCGTGAAGGTTTGTATCATGAAGGGATGTTAGATTCTATTGAAAGCTTTTTCCATGTCTATTGAGATGGTTATATAATATTTGTTTTTAATTCTGTTTATGTGGTGCATCACATTTATTGATTTGTGTATGTTGAACCAACCTTGCATCCCAGGAATAAAGCTTACTTTATTATGGCAAGTTACTTTTTAATGTGCTGTCAGATTCAGCTTGCAATATTTCTTGGAGGATTTTTACATCTGTGCTCATCAGAGTTATTTGCCTGCAGTTTGTTTTTCTTGTTATGTCTTTGACATGTTTTGGTATCACAGTGAAGCTAGCTTCATAGAGTGAGTTAGGGAAAAGTCTTTCTTCTTCAGTTTTCTAAACTAGTTTCAGTAAAATTGGTAACAGCTTCTTTGCATGTCTGGCAGAATTCAGCTATGAATTGATCTGGTCCAGGGAGTTTTTTGGTTGGTAGATTTTTATTATTATTATTGATTCAGTTTTACTTGATATTGGTCTGTATTTAGGGTTTTGAGTTTTCCTGATTCAATCTTGGGAGATTGTGTACTTCTAGGAATTTATCCATTTTCTCTAGATTTTCTACATTGCATGTGCAATGTAGAGGTGTTAATAGTCTCTGAGGACCTTTTGTATTTCTCTGGGATAGGTTTTAATGCTACCTTTGTCATTTTTGGTTACACTCTCTCTTTTTGTTGTTAATCTAGCTAGTGATCCAGAGTCTGGTTTATTTTTGTCAGATAAAGAACTTCTGGTTTGATTCATTCTTTGTATCAATTTTGGGGGGTTGAATTTTATTTTGTTCTGCTTTGATTTTAGCTATTTATTTTCCTGCTAGCTGTGAAATTAGTTTGTTCTGGTTTTACTTGGTCCTCTAGATGTAATGTTAGATAATTAATTTGAGATTTCTCTAACATTTTGTGGCAGGTTTTTGCCACTCTGAACTGTTCTCTTAACAGTAATTTTGCTGCATTCCAGGGATCTTGCTGTGTTGTGCCTCTGTTTTTATTTATTTTAAATATTTTTATGCATGCCCAATTTTATTGTTTACTCAAAAGTCAATCAGGAACAAGTTGCTTAAATTTAATGTAATTGTATGGTTTTGAGAGATCTTCTTTTTATTTAATTCCATTTTTATTCTGTGGTCTGAAAATATGGTTGGTATAATTTTTTTTGTTTTTTAACTTACTGGAGTTTGGTTTATGACCAAGCATGTGGTTAATCTTATAGTGTGTTTCATGTGTAAATGAGAAGAACGTATATTCTTTGATAGGTGGAGTATTCTGCAGATGTCTGTGATATCCAACTGGTTAAGTGTTGTATAAAGTTCAGAACTTCTTTCCTAGTTTTTGGCCTTTATGATCTGTCTAATGTTCACAATGAGATGTTGAAGTTTTCACTATTATTATATGGCATTCTAAGTCTTTAGGTAGCTCCAGAAAAACTTGTTTTAAGAATCTATGTGTTTCAAATTTGGATGCATATATATTTTAAATAGTTAAATCTTCTTGTTAAATTGAATACTTTATCATTTTGTAGTGCCCTTCTGTGTCTTTTTGTACTGTTGATGGTTTAAAGTCTGTTTTATCAAACCTAAGGCTGGCAGCCCCAGAATATTTTTAATTTTCTGTTTTCACAATAGATCTTTGTCCAAACTTTTATTCTGAGTCTACGGATTTGTTGTCATTATGTGTGAGGTAGGTCTCTTAACAATTGCAAATAGATGTATCCTTTTTCCCACTTGCTACTCTTTTCCCTTTCAGTGGGGCATTTAGACCTTTTACATTCCAAAGTAATATTAATATGAGGTTTTAAATCTATCATACAGTTGTTTGCTTCACAGTTTTTATTGTGTGGTTGCTTTAAAAGTTCTGTGGGCTGTGTACTTGTGTGTTTGTGTGGTATCAAGTATCATTCTTTCATTTTCATGTTTAGGACTCCATTAAGAATCTCTTATAATGGCTGGACTAGGGGTAACAAATTCCTTTAGTGTTTATTTGTCTGGAAAAACTTTTATTTCTTTGCTAATGAAGCTTACTTGGTGAGATGTCAAATTCTAGGATGAAACGTATTTTCTTTCTTTAAATTTTAAGTTCTAGGGTACATATGCAGATCTTGCAGGATTGTTACATAGGTATAAACAGCAGACTTCTCAGGAGAAAGCTTTCAAGCTACAAGAGATATGTGGCCCATTTCTCTTTTAAGTATTCTTAAAGAAAATAAGTTTCATCCTTTGCAGGGACATGAATAAAACTTATTTTATTTAAGAATGCTTAAAAGAGAAATAGATCACCCATCTCTTATGCTTTGAAAGCTTTCTGCAGAGAAGTCTGTTAGTCTGATGGGATTCCCTTTGTATGTAATCTGACCTCTTTCTCTAGCTGCCTTTAAGGTTTTTTTCTTTAGCAATGACCTTGGATAGTCTGGTGACTATATGCCTTGGTAATATTCATTTTGAATTGCACCTCACAGCTATTCTCTGGATTTCTTAAGTCTAGATATCTACTTCTCTAGCAAGATCAGCAATATTTTCTTGGATTATTTCCTCAAGTATGTTTTCCAGATTATTTACTTTTATACTTCTCTCTCAGGAATGTCAATAAGTTGTAGATTTGACAAATTTACATAATTTCATCTCTCATAAATACTTTGTTTTTTAACTTTTGTTTTCTTATTCTTTTCTAGCTAGGTTAGTTCAAGAGACTAGTGTTCAAGCTCTGAAATTCTTTCTTCTGTTGGATTGAATCTATTGAGAAAGCTTTCCATTGTATTTTAAAATTTGAGTTTTCTAATTTAAGAAGCTCTACTTGATTTCTTTTTACAATATTTATCTCTTCCTTCATTTCCTGGATTTTTAAAAGAAATTTATGTGTGTTAATTTTCAACCTTGTTGTGAATTTCATTGAACTTTCTTACAATCCTTGCTTTGAATTCTTTGTCATTTCTGAGTTTCCATGTTAGTTAGAAACCATTGCTGAAGACCTAGTGTGTTCCTTTCATAGTTTCATACATTCAGATTTTTTATGATGCTAGAATTTTTTCCCTGGTTCCTTCTTGTCTGGAGGTGAATGCAATTCTAAATTTTGAAAAACAAAATTATTTTGTGCAGGTAGAATTTTTTTCTTTTTGTCTTTTTCCCTATAATACCATTTTTAAAAAATCTCTTTCTCTTTCCCTTTCCCTTTTTCTCTATTTGATAGAGAATACTGGGTAGGGTCTTTTGTCTTTGCTTCTATACCCCTATCCACTTCTTTTGGTAGGTTTTATATTGGGCTGTGCTGTTAACCAACAAGCCAGTAGATAGTACTATAGCCAGTAGAGCCTGTTATAGCCCATGTGGCTGGTTATATCCTTGATACTCTGTTATTCACCAAAGCTCTTTGTTTCCTCAGAAAATGGACTGATGTAGGTAATTTACAGTGATCTGATCTCCCTGCTAAGCACTGGATAGGTGGGGACCATATTGGGTGGGGCTGAACCTAGCATGCCCACCTACGGGTCCCCCAATGGCAGGCACAAGCACCAGCACTAAGGGAGAAGCAATGGGTGGCCACCATGCACTCAGGGTTATGCCTAGGTGTGAAGATGTGAAACTCTTTTAGCTCCAATCTCACTACATGAATACTGGGGCAACCTAATACAGGAGATTGAGTACTCCCAATGCCTGGTGATCTGCTTATGCATGTACTGGAGTGAACCCTCCTGCACTAAGATTTCTTCACAGGAAGGTTTGGGCAATTAAAACTGCTAATCTAGGGTAGCCGATACTCCAAAGATCTGAAAATCTACCTTGGTGTGGAATGAAGAGGTTCCCCCTGTACCAAGATCTCTGCACAGAGTAAGTATGGATACTGGTACAACTTAAGCACCACCTGGCAAGACTGCTAGTGGCCAGTGATACAGGGAATGCTCCGGACTATGTCAACCAGCTAGCATTGTGTCCTGGGATACCTGAAAAAGCTAAAACAGCAGTACCAGTCAACATACTTAAAGACACCAGTTATTTTCCAACTGACAACAATACCCAATTAAACTGGAAGTGAGAAGGGTCCTAGCATCTGTACTTAAGAAATTGCTTGCCTATGGATTTCTAAAGCCTTGCAATTCTCCCTGTAATATTGTACCCCCATTTTAAAGCCTTCTGGGGAATATCATTTGGTACAAAATTTCAGGGAAGTTAATGAAGCCAAGAGCCCAGTCCACTCATTAGTGGCAGATCCTTGTACTCTTAACTCAAGTGTCAGGGAGCACAGATTGTTCTCATTCCTAGACTTAAAAGATTCTTTGTTTTCTATCCCTCTGGTCCTAGAATCTCAATATCTTTTTACTTTTGAATGGGAAGATTCTAATAGGAGAGAAAATCCACAGTACACCCGGACAGTACTCCCTCAGGGCTTTCAAAATTGCTCCCTCTTTTTATTTTTTGTCTGAGTGTTAGAAACATATCTGAAGGCTATACACTTGGAAAACAGGAGTACACTCCAGTATGTAAATAACTTTTTTGTGTGTAGCCCAACCTAGGAGGCATCTGATCAAGTTACTATAAGGTCCTTGAATTTCCTGGAACATAGGTTATACAAAGTATTCAAAAAGTAGGCCAAAATCACCCTCCAACTGGTCCAATATCTGGGTTATATTTTGACCTCCAGGACCCGGTAAATATCTATAGAATGAGTACAAGACACATGTGGCTTAGGAGACCCCAGTACCAAGCAAAAGCTTCATTCTCTTTTTGGAAATGGCCAGGTTTTGCAGAATATGTGTCCAAATTTGAAGCTTATACCAAAAATCCTATAAAGCAACATGGGGGACACAATATGAGTCAATGAAGTGGTTCCTAATTATGAGGGGAACGTTTGCCAAGTTAAAACAGGCTCTTAACCAAACTCCCATTCTTGACATTGCAGACTTCATTAAAACTTTTTTCCTGGTTCTGCCTCAAAAATGGCCAAATAGGAACAGCTCTGGAGTGCAGTTCCCAGTGAAAATTCAGAGGGTGAGTGATCACATTTCCAAACAGATTTTTACTGCTCACAGACCAGGAGATTCCCAGATGGTAAAGTGCCACAAGTCTCCAGCATGGCTGTTTCAGCCAGTGCAGTGGGTCTTTGCACAAAAACTCACACAAATCTGGGCATCATTTCAACTGGCTCCTGGAATGCCCGGGAGACAGAGTTGCCCATTCAACTGAAAAAGGGAGGACTGAAACAGGGGGCCAGGTGATGTGGCTTGGCAGGTCCCACCCCCACAAAGACCAGCAATCAGAAATACCCTGGATTCAGAGTTTCACAGCAAGCACAGCTGGACCCGTGATGGTCCAGCTCTATGTGGGGAAAGGCATCTGCCAATACTGAAGCAGTCCACCACTACTGAGGCAGTCCTAACCATACCTATGTAAACCACAAGGAAGTTCACACAGCAGCTGCGCAGAGCCAATGGCAGCTCAGCAATGCCTCTGCTACCAGATTGTGACTAGGCTACCTCCTTGCTGGGCAAGGTATCTCTGAATAAAGGTATCAGCACATCAGGAACTTATAAATAAAGCTCTACCTTCACAGTACAGAGCACCTGGGGAAAAAGGGATTGTGAGCTCCACAGCAGCAGACTTAAATGTACCTGCCCAGCAGTTCTGCAAGGAAGAACGGAACTCAGAGGTTAATACTTGACTCCTATAAGGGACAGACTGTCACCTCAAGCAGCTCCCTAATCCCCATATATCCAAAGAGACACCTCATGAAGGAGAGCTTAGGCTGACATCTGGCAGGTATCCTTCTGGGACAAAGATAACAGAATAAGAAACTGGCAATAACCCTACTGTTCTGCAACTGCTGCAAGTGCTCCCCAGGCAAGCAGGGTCTGGAGTTGACCTCCAGCAGTCCTAAAGCAGAGGAGCCTAACTGTTAGAAGGAAATCTAATAAATGGAAAGAAATAATTTGATCATCAACAAAAAGAATGTCCACTAACAGATCCCATTCAAAAAGTACCAACTACAAAGACCACAGGTAGATACATCCACAAAGATGGGAAGAAACCAGGACAAAAGGATGAAAACACCCCAAATCAGAATGCCTCTCCTCCTCCAAGGGATCAAAATTCCTCACCAGCAAGGGAACAAAGCTGGATGGAGAATGAGTCTGATGAATTGACAAAACCAGACTTCAGAAAGTGGGTAATAACAAAGTTCTCTGAGCTAAAACAACATGTTCTAACCCAATGCAAAGAAAACTAAGAACCTTGAAAAAAGGTTTGCTGAAATGCTAATGAGAATAAACAGCTTAGAAACGAACATAAATGAATTGAAGGAGCTGAAAAACAACATGAGAACTTCATGAAGTATACAAAAGTTTCAATAGCCAAATTGACCAAACAGAAGAAAGGATATCAGAGATTGAGGATCAACTCAATGAAATAAAAAGAAAAGGCAAAAATAGAAAAAAAAAGAGTGAAAAGAAATAAACAAAGCCTTCAAGAAATATGGGATGATGTGAAAAGACCTAATCTACCTTTGATAGGTGTACCTGAATATGACGGAGAGAATGAATCCAAGCTCAAATACACTGTTCAGGATATAATCCAGGAGAACTTTCCAACCTAGCCAGACAGGCCAACATTCAAGTCCAGGAAATACAGAGAACATTACAAAGGTATTCCTCAAGAAGAGCAACCCCAAGGCACGTAATTGTCAGATTCACCAGGGTTGAAATGAAGGAAAAAAATGCTAAGGGCAGTCAGAGAGAAAGATTGGATTACCCACAAAGGGAAACCCATCAAACTCACAGGGGACCTCTCAGCAGAAACACTACAAGCCAGAAGAGACTGGGGGCCAATATTCAACATCCTTAAAGAAAACTATGCTTCATAAGTGAAGGAGAAATAAAATCCTTTACAAACAAGCAATTGCTGAGAGATTTAGTCACCACCAGGCCTGCCTTACAAGAGCTCTTGAAAGAAGCACTAAACATAGAAAGGAACAACCAGTACCAGCCACTCAAAAAACATGCTGAAAGTTAAAGAGCATCTACACAATGAATAAACTGCATCAGCTAATGGGCAAAACAACCAGCTAGCATCAAAATGGCAGGACCAAATTCACACATAACAATATTAACCTTAAATGTAAATGGGATAAATGCCCAAATCAAAAGACACAGGCTGGCAAACTGGATAAAAAGTCAAGATTTATTGTTGTTCTGTATCCAGGAAACCCTTCTCACAGGCAGGGATACACATAGGCTCAAAATAAAGGGATGGAGGAAGTTTTACCAAGCAAATGGAGCACAAAGAAAAGCAGGAGTGGCAAGCCAAATGTCTGATAAAATAGACTTTAAACAAACAAGATCAAAAGAGACAAAGAAGGGCATTACAAAATGGTAAGAGGATCAATGCAACAAGAGCTCACTATCCTAAATATATACACACCCAATACAGGAGCACCCAGATACATAAAGAAAGTTGTTAATGACCTACAAAGAGACTTAGACTCCCATAAAATAATAGTGGGAGACTTTAACACTCCACTGTTAATATTAGATAAACAAGATAGAAAATTAACAAGGATATTCAGGACTTGAACATCTATCTGGACCAAGCAAAACTAATAAATATTTACAGAACTCTCCACCCCAAATCCACAGAATATACATTCTACTCAGAACCACATCATACCTACTCTAAAATTGACTACATAATTGGAAGTAAATCAATCCTCAGCAAATGCAAAAGAATGGAAATCATAACAAACAGTCTCTCAGACCACAGGTCAATCAAATTAGACTCAGGATTAAGAAACTAACTCAGAACTGCACAACTTCATGGAAAATGAACAACTGGGTCTTGAATGTTGACTGGCTAAAAAATGAAATGAAGCAGAAATAAAGATCTTTGAAACAAATGAGAATGAAGACACAATGTACCAGAATCTCTGGGACACATTTAAAGCAGCATCTAGAGGAAAATTTATAGCAATAAATGCCCACATGAGAAGCAAGGAAAGATCTAAAATCAACATGTTATCATCAAAATGGAAAGAGCTAGAGGAGCAAGATCAAAAAAACTCAAAAGCTAGTAGAAGACAAGAAATAACTAAGTTCAGAGAAAAACTGAAGGAGATAGACAAACAAAAAAGCCTTCAAAAAATTAATAAATCTGGGAGCTGGTTTTTCGAAAAGATCAACAAAATAGACCACTAGCCAGATTAATAAAAGAGAAAAGAGAAGAATCATACAGATGTAATAAATGATAAACGGAATATCACCTCTGATTCCACAGAAATACAAACTACCATAAGAGATTACTACAAACAACTCTATGCACATAAACCAGTAAACCTGGAAGACATGGATAAATTCCTGGACACTTGCACCCTCCCAGGCCTAAACCAGGAAGAAGTTGAAACCCTTAATAGACCAATAACAAGGGCTGAATTTGAGGCAGCAATTAAAAGCCTACCAACCAAAAAAAGTCCCGATCCACATGGGTTCACAGCCGTATTCTACCAGACATACAAAGAGGAGCTGGTATCACTCCTTCTGAAACTATTCCAAACAATTCAAAAAGAGGGAATCCTTCCCAAATCTTTTTATGAGATCAACATCATCCTGATACCAAAACCCAGCAGAGACTCAAAACAAACAAACAAACAAACAAAAAAAAACATCAGGCCAATATTCATGATGAACATAGATGCAAAAATCTTCAATAAAATACTGGCAAACCAATTGCAACAGCACATCAAAAATCTTATCCATCACAATCAAGTAGGCTTCATCTGGGGTATGTAAGACTGTTTAAACATATGCAAGTCTATACACATAATGCACCACGTAAACAGAACCAAAGACAAAAACCACATGATTATCTCAATAGATGCAGAGAAAGCCTTTGACAAAATTCAACAGCACTTTATGCTAAAAATTCTCAGTAAAATAGGTATTGATGGAACACACCTCAAAATAATAATAGCTATTTATGACAAACCAGCAGCCAATATCATACTGAATGGGCAAAAACTGAAAACACTCCCTTTGAAATCTGGCACTACACAAGGATGCCCTCTCTCACCACTCCTATTCAATATAGTATTAGAACTTCTAGCCAGAGCAATCAGGCAAGAAAAAGAAATAAAGGCTATTCAATTAAGAAAGGAGGAAGTTAAATTCCCTCTATTTACAGGTGACATTATTGTACATTTAGAAGACCCCATTGTCTCAGCCCTAAATCTCCGTAAACTGATAAGCAACTTCAGCAAAGTCTCAGGATACAAAATCAATGTGCAGAAATCACAAGCATTCCTATACACCAATAATAGACATAAGAGGGCCAAATCAAGAAGATACTGCCATTCACATTTGCTACAAAGAGAATAAAACACCTAGAAATAAAACTAACAAAGGATGTGAAGGACCTCTTCAAGGAGAACTACAAACCACTGCTCAAGGAAATAAGAGAGGACACAAACATATGGAAAGACATTCCATGCTCGTGGTTAGGAAAAATCAATAGTGTGAAAATAGCCATGCTTCCCAAAGTAATTTACAGATTCAATGCTATCCCCATCTAACTACCTATGACCCTCTTCACAGAACTGGAAAAACGACCCTAGACTTCATATGGAACCAAAAGGGAGCCCACATAGCCCAGATAATCCTAAGCAAAAAGAAGAAAGCTGGAGGCATCACCCTACCTGACTTCAGACTATACTACAGTAATCAAAACAGCATGGTACTGGTATCAAAACAGAGATAGAGACCAATGGAACAGAACAGAGGCCTCAGAGGCAGTGCCACACATCTACAACCATCTGATCTTTGACAAACATGATGAAAGCAATTGGGAAAGGAATCCCTATTTAATAAATGGTGTTGGGAAAACTGGCTTGCCATGTGCAGAAAGCAGAAACTGGACCCCTGCTCAAAGAGCCCCAGCCTCCTGATGCCAGGAGCTGGGAATTCCTGCAGACCCAGAAAGATAAGTTTCCTTAACACATTCCCTCAGTTGCCCCTCTGAACAGGAAAGTCCAACTGCTGTTGGGACATGGGTGTTGATCACTCTCCAACTACTCACTGCTAAATTGGGGCATAGAAGGCCATGCAGTTGTGGTTTTCTCCAGAGGGGGTCTTCCAGTGGTACAGGTTGATCCAGAGGTCCACGATAGAACTCATGAGCCAAGGACATCTGGGGTTCCATTTGCAGGATCATTTGTAGCCTCACGGCCTCAATTCTAGAGGAATCAAATTTGACAAGAAAGTTAAAGATGAAAGGCCTGAAGGACAGTAATGAAAGAATGGTTATAAATGGGCCTAGAAGAGGGTAGAGCCAGGACAGCCAATTGTTAAACAAGCTCCACAATCCTGTTTCTTGGAAGCCTTTAGCCCTGCATTAGATTCAGTCCCTGAGTTCTTTAAGATAATACCTGATTGGTTTACAAAGTAGCAGCATTCTTCTCTTAAAAAGAGACAAGTTTCTCCTGTCTCTGCTGTTAGCAGATCCAGGGCCTTTCTGTTTTGATGAGCCACAGCAGCTAAAGAGTTAAGCTGCTTCTGCAGCATTACAAGAGAATCAACAACTCAGTAAAACTGAGTAGAGATAGTCATTCCTCCAGTGCGAGTCTTCCTATTATTCTGGCCCCTACTATGAAAGGAATAATTGGAGTTTGATTATGGTGTGGCCTTGGTAAGAGAAGATCTGTACCTGAGAGTTGGTGTAAATCATTTTGGGGGGCACTAGGTAGGAGAGGAGGCATATTTCCCCAGGGGTATTGTTCAGGCAGCAGTAGGCTGAGGTGCCATAAACAAAGAATAAGCCTGGTACTAGGCAGTTGAAGCCCAGGGGTAAGGCAACCGAGTTTCAGACAGGGAAGCATTGGAGTTGTTAGCTGAATTCACACAAGTGAAGTTTGAGGTAGACGGAATTTGTAGATTGGTGACCAAGGAACTTATAAGCCCCATATGATTTGAGGGAGAGTTATATTCCGTGAGTATGTAACTGGAACCAGGATCTATGGTTTGTTCCAACAGTCAGTTGCTTTGTTGGAGGAGACCTCATGTATTCCTGTGAGGGGGGTGTTAAATAAACTGAGTATGTAAGAGTGTGTATGAAGGGTCTCATGTAACTTAGAAAGATCCAGGTCCTTTTAGGGACTGAGGGTAATTTGCAGTTTGCTTAGACTAGAGACTACTTCCTGACAATGCCATTCCTGTGCCTGATCTTTAACTCCACCCCCATCTGATATTCTGACATGGGTAAAATGTGTCCAGCAGGTTGTTGTTCCCTTGTTCCTGTCCAGAGGTATACGAGTTGTATGTGCACAGGGAAGCAGAGGTATGGCAATTTTTGTGCATATACATGTATGATATGAAAGGAGGAGGTGGTTGATGGTACTTTCAGAACCAGTCTTGGAGTGAGAAATCATGGGTGCTTCTTCCAGGAAGATTACATCTAGTACTATGAGCTTTAGAGTTTCATGTAGCATGTGCAGTTGACAGGAGGAGTGGGGATAAAAAGAAGATAATGAGAACGACAAGAGAGGTCATGGTAAGGGAGTGATAATATTAGAGGAAGAAGAGGAGAGTTAAGAGAATTATAATTAGGCAGTAAACCATGGATAAGGAGAGTTTATGAGATGTAGGCCAATCTGTAGGGGCAACCACATAGAGTCCAGTCACAAATAGTAAAGGTAGGAGTGATAGTCCTACTAATGCCAGGAAGGATGTTAGTTAGTCTCATGAGTAATTACTTTCCTGGGGATATCATCAGAAGAGCAAATGAAGATCCTTTAAAGGCTTGAAGGTGTGTAAAGGGCTGTCTCCTGGAACTTCAGGCTATGGAGTGGAGAGCCTATGATTTTTTTTCAGGAGGTGTCCAAGGCTTCAGCAGAGTATGATGAGTCTATGAGTCTATTCCCACCACCTTAACTGCCATTGCAGTAGACAGAATAACTGAAAATAGTGCTTCCCAAGATGGACCTAGAGAGGGAGTGTCTGAGGGGAGAGACTTAACAAGCACTAGGTCTTCAGTGCAGAAGATTTCTTTCCCTTTTTAGGGTGACCTTCAGGTAAGCTTCTAAGATCCTGTTGGTACTTAGCCAACGAGGTTATATCTTGTATTAGATCTCCTGTTTCCTTGTCTAATATGAGATCATTAGTAAGATAGTAAGAAAGGACCATTTATAAAGCATCTCATAGGGTCTGAGTCCTATTTTCTGAGGAGAGTTTCAAGCCCTCAAGAATGCTATTGGTAATAGAGAAGGCCATGGGAGATGGATTTTCTGTGCCAGTTTCTTTAAGTGTCTTTTAAGAATTTCATTCATCTTCTCCACTTTCCTGAGTTCTGAGGCCTCCAAGCACAGTGGAGATGATATTGTATTCCTAATGTTTTGGAAATTCCTTGGGTCACTGCAGCTTTGAAGGCAGGACCATTATTGCTTTGAAGACAGTGAGGGAGTCTGAATCTAGGGATTATTTCATCCATCAGGACTCTTATTACCTCTTGGACTTTTTCTGTTCTACACAGCAAAGCCTCAAACCAGTTTGTGTAGGTATCTACACATATGAAGAGGTCCTGATATCCGTGAGACTTATGCTTCCTTCTCATCTCCTTTCCAGTGACCTCGGCAATGGAAGACTGCTACCTCTTTGGGTTTTTGGACAGCTTGTAATAAGTCTAAAATTTCCTTATGATATTTAATGGGAGTTCCTGCCATAATGGGAGTTTCCTTCCATATGGCTGCATGAGCATGGAGAACCAGGTAAGCATATTTGGAATCAGTGTACATGTTCATTCGCTTTCCTTTTCCTAATTTTAGAGCTCGAGTGAGGGCTACTTGTTCTGCCAGTTGGGCACTAGTTCCAGGAGGAAGGGAATTACTTTGAAGCACTGTTGGATCACTGACTACTGTATATCCTGCCTTCTGAACTCTATTTTCCATAAATGAACTTCTATCAGTGTATAGGTTAAGGTCAGGATTGGCTAGAGGAGTTTCTAAGAGGTCCTCCTGAGCCATATACTTCTGGGCTATAACCTGCTGACAGTTACGTTCTCTGTCTGCCCCTTTCTCAGGAAGAAAAGTAGCTGGATTGAGGGCCGCACATGGGCCCAGCTGAAGTACAGTCCCTTTGAGAATTAGGACCTGATATTTGTGTAAGTGGTTGTCAGACAGCCATAAGCCTTTAGAGGCCAGAATTCCAGCTACATCATGTGAAGTCCATACAGTTAGATCTTTCCCCTGCACTATTTTAACAGGTTCTGAGATGAATATAGCTACCACAACTACAATCTGCAAGCAGTGCAGCCAACCTTTTGCTACTGCATCAGTTCCCTTACTTAGGTATGACACCGGTCGTGACATAGTCCTCCAAGTCTAGCTGACAAACCCCAGTGCCACTCCTAACTTTTCCATAACATTTAGGGAAAAGTTATTCCTTGTAGGAAGGCTTAGAGATGGAGTCTGCAGTAGTGCCTGCTTCAGGGTCTGAGTGGCTGCCTCAGCTATATGGTCCCATTGTATTAGATGGGTGTTAGCTTTTTGAGTTTCCTTAATCAGAGCGTATAGGGGTTTGGCTATTTCAGAATATCTGAGAATCCACAATCGGCAGAAACCAGTTATTCCTAAGAATCCCCACAACTGTTTTAAGGTTTTTGGATGGGGGAGGGCCAGTATTGGGTTGGAGATATTCTTCATCAAAGGCCGGAGTGCCCTTTGAAGAGACAAGCCCTAGGTATTTTACCTCTTGCCTACAAAGGTGGGCTCTTATTTGGAAACCTAAATCCTCTTAGATTTCCCTGCCTGAAGGCCATGACTAGGGCTACAGCCTTTTTGTTGTCCGTCCTGTCTCTTTCAGCCTGTTGCTTCTGATCTCTATCATAGAACACCGAGGTTGCTAGATTTAGTAATGATTCTAGACTCTGTTCTGGCCCCAGGGCTAACTTCTGTAGCTTCCTCCTAATGTCCACTACTGATTGCATAATAAGTTTGTTTTTAGTATTAACTGACCCTCCATGGAGTCTGGTGACAGGGGTGTGTACTTTCTTAAGGCCTCCCTTAACCACTCAAGGAAGGCTGTTGAGTTTTCTTCCTTTCCCTGAGTTATGGTGGATAACATTGCATAGTTCTGGGCTTTTTCCTTGTTCATCTTAATCCCTCAAGTATGCAGGTCAGTAGGTGCCTAGGACTCTGGTCCCCACATTCATGAGTCAGGATTCCAGTGAGGATCCATTCTAGGGACTACCTGTCTACCTGGAGGGAATCTATCCTTTTTCTCTGACATCAGTTGGTCATGTACTTGACTAAAGTACCAGGTATTCCCAAAATCTTGAACTGCTACTAGAGTAGCCTAACCCATTACTGGTTAGGGTCTGAGTAAGCAGTAACATGATATCTTTCCATTCCAATTCAAAGGACTGACCCAGGCCCTGCAGAACATCTGTGTACTTGTCCAGGTCATCTGAAAATTTTCCTAAGTCTGCCTTGATTTGCTTAAAGTCAGAAAGTGAAAAGGGAGCATACTTTGGTCGGGTCAAATTCTCCTCCTCCTGCCTGTAGGGGGACAGAGTTGGGACATCCTAGTAGCCTGAGCTGCCTTGGCCATTTCAGCCTTCCCTGACTCCTCTTGGGTTGTAGAAGCTGAAGACACAGTATTGGTGGAGGGAGGAGCCACAGGGTATCCTGGAAATGGGGGTAGTCCTGAGGAGGGGCCAGTGTAGGACATAGGTTTCAAGCCTTACATAGCTGAGGATTATCCCTTATAGAAAAGAAAACTTATACATAGGGGACCTCAATCCTGTTATTTTCCCTCTTACAGAAAAGATCTAATAGAAGGTGCTATAATTTATGCTTCCCTCAGGAGGCCAGATTTCTCCACTTGGCAGATGGTATTGCAGGCATGCTGTTTGGCAGAAAACAATGAGCTGCTTCTTTTTCAAAAATTGTGGGTCATACTGTTCCCAGTTAGCCAGGATATACGTTAAGGGTGATTTTGCCTTGGGAAGAGTAGCACCCATCTGAAATTGAACACAGGAATGCCCACATCCCTGGTTATTCCCTGCAACTGCTAACCCTAGGGTATCCCCCAGTTACAGCACCTTGCAGTTTTCCTTGTGCCCTAGATGAATGATCATCTTTTGGGTACCCCCATGTACCAGGTTTAATCACTCTTGGTAGTGTCATTGTCATACCCTCACTTTCTAATGTCCTTTTTGGCCACCGTAAGGACATAAGGACTGCCAGACTTAGTGGCCTTGTATCAGCGTGTCCTTGAACTAGGCCAGTGAGGCTTGGGCAATGGGTGCCAATATTCCCTAGCAAGAGTTCAGTTAACATAGGCCTGACCATAACACTGCCCTAGGAGAGCAAACTCCTTGAGAAGAGCCTCTAAGCACATCAATCTTAAAGAAGGTAATGGCTGGCCACATGGCCAAGGTCAGAACAATGCCCTCTGGACTGTGCCTTATCCCCCACCCTACTTCCCATCATAGGAATATGCCCCTAGGGTTGTAGGGCCTGTGTTTAACTACTTGAGCCCCAGACTAACTCTGATTATGGTATTCCAGATGGAGAAGTTCTGCCATATGAAGAGCCAGTCCTAAGCAAGACAAATTTTACATTATTGGATTATTGCACCATTCAATTAGATTTGGAAATTTTGGGTTACAGAAAACAAAAATGTCATATAGCCTCCAGAACCCACTAATAGACTCTGGCTCCTTTAGGACATAACCTAGCACAGTGGACTAAGGGAACTGGCCCTGTGCATTTATACTGTAGGATGTCCTTATAGGCATAAGCCTGTGGGCACCATGGTCAAGGGTCCCTGGACTACCACCCCAAGAGCCTCAAAGTCATAGCAGAAGGGTATAATAACCTCATGTATAGGAAATATCTTAGAGGAAAGAGCCAGGAAGAAGTTTGCCTCATGGATATCTGAACCGAGGAGGTTGGGGTCCGAAAGGCTGGGCATGGCTAGTGTAGGCAGGTTTTTCTTAGGAGGTCTAAGCAAGGCCACAACCTGAACCAGACTGAACCAGGAGTTGGGGACTGCTGCCCTTTCCTCATACCAATCCTTTGGAAAGTAAGGGGACCACTAACTAGAAAATGTTCCTCATAAATCATGGGTCTAAAATTCTACAGCTATAGGAAGCAATACACTTGCCAGAAGCTGTAGCCATGATCCATTATAGAGGGCATCAAAGGACTTAATCCCTATAGCACAAGGGAACAAAAAGCCTAATAAGAAAGCCAAAGCAGCAGCTTTCAGTGTGCAATCTGAACAAATCTTAGGACTGCTTCCCTTCTATGGTTCCCTAATAGAACCTAAACACACATCACAGAAAAAACAGTTAATCAAGAAGCAAGAAGGACAAAAATGAGGATTCTGATGATATAAGGAATCAAAAATATATCTCTCTTTAACGGCTCGATGAAAAGTTACAAAAACCCTACATACTCTTTCCATGTGGGGAGGAGGCCACTCTCGCTATGGTAAACATGCCCTTCATTGGGCCTAACTTGGCTTTGGCAGTTAAGCAGGTCTGCCAAGCCTGCTCAGTGTATGTATTCAACAATCCAGGAAGCAAAATACCCCATCTAATAGAATCAGTTCAGAGAAGGGGAATCTACCCAGGAGAAAGGTAGGTTCCAGTTGCCACAGGCATAGGAGCAGGTGGAGGCTCTGCGTTTCAGGTCTTGGACTTCAGATATTGCAGACTTAACCCTGGAAAAATGGATCCAACTATCTAATCCTAGTACTTTGGCTGTGGAAGCCATGGCCAGCACCACTGAAAAACATCCCTTCCATTCAGGTTGTAGTTGTTGAACAGGTGACCACCCTTTCTATGTTTTAACAAGTGCTTTATCTCCTGGCCTGATCTTGGGTTGTTGGTTATTTCCTGGTGTGGAGAGTCATTGAGTTCCAAACTCTTGTAAACTCTACTGAAACTGTCCCAAGCTAACTATTCTGTTAGACTGGCAATTTCTGGATCAGTAATGAGATCATTAGTTAAAGATGAACTCGTATAACATTTTACAGGAACTCATATTACTTTTTGCTCTTGGAAAATTGTAGACCCTTAAGTGGGCTATGAGCAGTAAGCTGACCCAAGTCTCTGGTATTTCCTGATGTAGCTTAGCTAATGCCATCTTAAAGTTTGAATAGTCCTTTCTGCTTTCGTAGATGATTGATGTCCCTGTGCTGAATTTAAATACTATTTGATTCCAAGAGGCTTAGTAATCCCTTGAGTTACTTGTGAGTCTTAAGAAGGGCCATTATCATTCTGGAGTTTTTTGGGTTACCCAAACTGGGTGATTATCTCCTTTAAGAGAACCTTTGTAACTTCATTAGCATTCTGTTGTGGTAGGTTAAGTTTTGACACAGCCAGTAAAGGTGTCCATTAATAATAGCAAAAACTTTTATCCTCTGCAAGCTGGCACATGGGTAAAGTCCAGTTGCCAGTGAATGTGTGGAAGACCCTGAAGTAGCTGTTTAAAAGACAATCAAAAGGTAAGTAAATGCCTACCAACTCTGTTTGGGGTCTTTGTTGCATAGTTACTTTAAGCTGGATAATAGTAGCTATTTTTATATTTTTATAGTTTAATTGCCTTCTTCTGAATGGATGGAATCACTTCCTTTGTGATAATTAAGCAAAACATTTTAATTCATTTTATAACAATCATTCCTGACAGTATACGTATCCAACCCCTAAAGTTCCTGTTCAAAGAGCAAAATAACAGGAAAGTATTTTTGGCCCCATAATGATTTGCCAAGTTCTGCATATACTGGAAATGAATGAATTATGGAAATGTATTAAGAACTTTTACACATAGACTGTTAAATACCACCAGTTTAGGTTTGGGAAAGGACTGTTCATACTGCCATCCAATCCCAGTCTGATCTTGGGTCCCTGAAAAAAATGACCTATCACCCTAACTACAAGGGAGGAACCCCCTTAAATTTAAGGAAACTTGATGACTTATATAACTGCAAAAATCATGGAAATGACAAAGGTTACAAAACAAAGAGTAAACCTTTATTGCTATCAAAGCAACTTTTCTGGGGATACATCCCGCAAAACCATTTGGGGCCCAATATCAATGCATGCAGAATTAAAATTTCACGTGCCACTTTGTATTTTAAAAAAGCCAAAATTTTGGTTAGTCCCTAGGAACCTTGAAAAGTTCTCAATATAACTACACCTGGAGATTAACCACTCACATGATCATGTAAGCTATGCAGACTGCTTCATTAAGAAAACCTGTATAGTTTTTACAGCAATGATCCCTAGTAGAGGGCACTTTAAAGGACGTACAGTGACTCTAAATAGTGTCAGGATAGACCCACTAGCTGTATTACGTTTTTCCTTAGGAAGACTGTACTAATCTTGAGACATCTAGTTGACTGTTGGTTCCCAGTAAGAACATGAACCCTGGGTGGTTGCTGGTGGACACGAAGCTTAACTGCCTTTACTGAAAAAACAAAACCACTGAGGCAACTCAGGATACTTCCCAAAGTGTGTTCAGCCTTTAACTAGGGCTGTTTTAGCAGAACTTTAACAACTAGGAAAAGCAAAAACAACAAGCTAACCCATATGTTCACCATAGAGAACAATTTTTGTCTGAAAAACAAGGAGCTTTTTTCCTGTGTGGGACCAGTTCCTACTTATGTTTACCAGCCTATTGGACAGGAACCTGTATTCTCATTTAGCTCCCTGAAATCAATATAGCTCCCAATAAGCAGTCTATCATTATACCTTTAACTGCAACCATCAGGCACAAATAAACCATACAAGGAATATTCCCATTTGGTAAAGCTAGGAATAATAGCAGGTGTAGGAATGGGAGTTACCAGGCTTGCCACCTGCCTATTCTATTAACACTTGTACAAGGATCTTTCAGACAGCTTGGAAGACAATACTCAAAGTATTAATATCACCTTACAAAAAGTAGATCTCTTGGCAGCAGTAGCTTTACGAATAGAAGGAGACTGGATCTCCTAGCTGAAAAAAAAAGTGGTTTATGTGTTTTCCTAGAGGAAGAATGCTATTTTTATGTCAACCAATCAGGATTAGTAAAGGAATTAGCTGACTAGGCCTCTAAAATGCAACAATAATTGTCTGAGTCATGGGGCTTCTGGTCAAGGGCACTAAGTTGGGTTTCATGGCTTCTTCCCTTAGCCGGCCCATTGTTAGTAATTATACTTCTATTGATGTTTGGATCGTGTTTTTTAAATCTTTTAACTAGATTTGTTACTTCTCACCTGAGACTATTAAACTCCAAATGATCGTGCAGCAGAGCTACCAGCCAGTTCCAGACAATTACGTCAGGCCTAACCATGGAGAAGCCCCCTGTCTTTACTACACAGAACAGGGCAACAGTTTCATAGTCCACAAGAGTTTCATGGTCCCCAACTAGGGATGGCGTTCCAATCAGCATGAAGCAGTTACAGAAGAAATGCCATTAGGACAAATTCCTAATGCATGTGGGGCTTAAAACCTAGATGATGGGTTGATTGATAGGTGCAGCAAACCATCATGCAACATGTACACCTATGTAACAAACCTGCACATTCTGCAGATGTATCCCAGACCTTAATAAATTTTAAAAAAGATCATTGGTCTCTCTTCCTCTCATAAAGATTTATAAGGATCATGTCAAGACAGGGAGCCTAAGGCCAACCTAAAGCTTTTTGGAATTAAACTGAGAATAAAACATCAGCCTCTGATTGGTCATGGGTCAAGTCTTCATTTGCATAGAATGTAACCAATTAGAGGCCTCAAAAAATACCAAATTATTTTAGTCCAATAAAACCCCAAGGGATACTATATCCAGGGCTCTTGAGCTGCTTGCTTGAGCCCACAACCACTCTGTGGAGAATTCTTTTGCTTCAATAAGTAAGTGAATTCTCATGAGATCTGATTGTTTTATAAGTATCTGGCATTTGACCTGCTAGCACTTATTCTCTCTTCCACTGTCCTGTGAAGAGAGGCCTTTTGCCATGATTGTAAGTTTCCTGAGACCTCTCTAGTTATGTAAAACTGTGAGTTAATTAAACCTCTTTTCTATGTAAATTACTCAATTATAGGTATTTCCTCACAGCAGTGTGAGAAGGCACTAATACACAAGCCGTTTCATACATCTACTAAGTATCCTTTTCTCTCTTTATCAATTTGTCTCAACAAATACAGCACAATTTGGACACAACAGGTATTCAATAAAAATTATTAGCTGGCACTTTGTATTAGTGTTCTCTAGAGGGACAGAATATATATATATATATATGAATATATATGAGAGAGTTTCTTAAGAAATATTAACTTACATGGACACAAGGTTTCACAACAGGCCATCAGCAAGAAGAGGAGCAAGGAATCCAGTTCAAATCCCAAGGCTGAAGAAGTTGGAATCCAATGTTTGAGGGCAGGAAGCATCCAGCATGGAAGAAAGATATATGCTAAGCCAGTCCAGCCATTTAATGTATTTTTTCTGCCTGCTTTATAGTCTGGCTATGCTGGCAGCTGATTATATTGTACCCACCCAGATTAAGGGTGGGTCTGCCTTTCTAAGTCCATTGACCCAAATGTTAATTCCATTTGGCAACACCGTCACAGACATACCCATGAACAATACTTTGCTTCCTTCAGACCAGTCAAGTTAACCATCACACACTAATTTTCAAAAAGATGCTCAGGATAAATTTAAGCATACTGTAGTGCTGTGCACCACTTTAGCAAACTTTCTTCCAGAGATTTAGCTATTTCAGCAAAGAACATATTAAGTGAGAGCATCTCTAGTATCTACTTGACAAAATAGAAATATTCCAGTGATAGCTCTTCAGTCAAGATAAAACAATGTATCTTGAATAAAACATTTTTTTCTTTTCTGGAGTACTGCATGTGCATGTGTGTGTGGTTGTAGGTAACTGCCCAAATGTCAGTTTTGAGATGTTGATGGTGGGCCTATATTTATCTGCAAGTGTGTTTATGTAGGTGTCTCTTCAGAAATATTTCTGAACTGGTCAATTTGTTGAATAGAGAGTGACAGAAACCTAAATGTTCACAAATATTTTCTATGACATCAGTAAATTTCACTGTTTTCTAAATTTAATAAAATGTCATCTTGCATATTTTTGAAAGTACATTTAAAGCAACAAATGTGATTAAATCTATACACATATGGTTAAATTCCAGAAGAATATTCCAATTGAAAATATGAGTCCTATTGGAAATATAAGTGTCCCAAGCATTAAACATGAGAAAAATAATGTTTATAATATAAATAATTGAAAACAGATATTCTAATTTATAAAGAACCCATTAAATGCAGATATAAATACTAGATAAAGTTGCATTTCCTAAAGTTATCTTCTGTGTAACTTTTAGCTTGAAGATATTCACCAGGATGGTTAAAACTATGCACATGTATTTGACGAATGAAAATGTTCTAAATGTGGATATTTTAGATAAAATAATTATATATATTAAAATAGTATTCACTTATCCTCTATTGCAATTATTTAAAATTTCAGACCACATTAGAAATAATTTTTTAGATAAAATTTATAAGAATGATAAAAATATTTCAGTAAGGTATTTTTTTTCACAGCCCATGGAGAGCTCCCATTTGCCTTCTTGTGAAAATTTATTGCTAAATAAACATTATATTTAATGATATAGAGGGAAAGAGAAAAATCATGTTAAAAGTTGTCAATAATTAAAAACTATTTTACATTTGTTTTCAACCTTTATATGTTATTTTTCTTACTGATTTATTTAAATGATCACTTTGAATAAAATGAATATGAATTTCTGTATTCACAGCAAATACCTATAAAATTATATTTATGTTTTTAAATACTTGGTTAACTAAGTGATAAAAGTTTTTGATCAAAGCTCCCAAGTATTATCCTCTAATACACTTACATATCCATTACTATGTTAAAGATAGAGTCATATAACACCTCAGATATCAGGGTGTTACCAGAGTGCATCAGCAGTTTTATAAATGTCAACTCTTGATTATTACATGTGAAAGTGCAGCAGCACAGTAAAACATCGAACTGGCCTTTTGGCAATCGCTGGAGTATTACATTTTAAAGGTCAGATGTACATGATTACTTTACCTGTGGCACTTTGTCTGGAGGACAATAGCTGAATCACTCACATGTTCAAATTTCCCTTAATACTCTAAAAGATAAGACAAAAAAAATCTGGAGATATAAAGTAAAATTTCAAGGTAAGATGGAAAATAAGTATTATAAAACTGTTTTACACAAATGAATGTTTGCAGATAAAAATTAGAGATAATTTGTCTTTCATTAGAGTAAATATATGATATAGCTTTCAGATCTAATGTTTTTATCTTAACTAGTAGTAAAATGACATGTCATTATTCTATATCTTATTCTATATCTACTTATTTTCTACGTATATTTTGACTTGTACAGAATTTTATTTGATCAACTTAAACTTTATCTGCTCTAAACTTGTTTCAATTCTTCTTCAAACAAAAATCCTGAAGGTAAATTTAGAGATTTCCTTAACAGCTATGAAAACATTAATTCACTAATTATGAGCATGTGACACATACATTCTTTGGGCATCTATTTGCATACACAACATTCTAACTTAATATTGCAGTGAAATACTTCAGTATCAGTTTTGTAAAGCTTCTTGAACATCAATAGCATTACCTATGAATATTTCTTCTTCACATGATGTAAGGTAGAATACAATGACTTTAATCTGACACCAATATGCAGAACCCAGAATAAGCAGACAAGCAGAGGCATATCCCCAGATACTTATATGACTCATCAAGGTTAGAGCTGTTTTGACTCTCTTAGGGCATACACAGTGTATAATTTACATAATTTTTAGATATTATTTTCCCCAAAACAAGCCAAAATTCAAACCAAAAGTATCTTTTAAGAGATTTTAAAAGAAATATAGTGAAAATTATTATATCATAAATATATTAGAACAAAATATTTATAGACTAGATGAATGATTTATCCAAAACAGACAATGAGATATTGACGTGTTCAATTTGTATCATCAGTATCTCTAAATCCTACTCTGAAGGATTCATATATATTTTTAATATCTAAATGAAAAGGCACATTAAAACTAATCTAAATATAACCTAAGAGATGATAGTTTAGAGAGAATGTTATCTGAAGCTACCAATGTCCTTTAAAAGTAGAGATTTTTTTAAAGACACTTGACTTTTTCCAAAAACACATTCCAGAAATGAGCATGTCCAGAATGATAGAATAAGAGCCTCCAAAATTGACTCCAAATGCAAGCAATAAGATTCCTGGTAAATATTGTCAAAAATCACATATTTCATAACTGTAAAAATTATTAACCAAAGCTTGTAAAAATTCAGTGATCAGAAACATTTCAACAGCAAAAAATATTTTTGATTTCAAAAGTGGGCAAATTCATTACCTTGATTTGTCACCAAGACTTTTATGAGAAAGCTGCCACCATGACTCAAAGACTTCCCACTAGGTCCCACTTCTGGCATTGGGGATTGCTTTTCAAAATGAGATTTGGAGTGGACAAATATGTAAACAATATTATCTGAGATAGGAAGAGAGAAACAGGGAGAGATTTGTTAACAGTTACAAAATTATGGCTACATAAGAGGAATGAGTTTATGTATTCTATACCATAGTAGAAGGACTACAGTTAACAATAATATATAATTTCAAATAGCTAGAAGGACATTGAAGGTTTCTAGTTTAAATAACTAATACATGTTTGAGATGATAGGTATGCTAATTACCCTGATCGGCTCACCATACTGCATAGGTATTGAAACATTACTATGTACTGCATGAAGATGTATAATTATTATTTGTTAATTTAAAAAACAAAATTAAATAAAAAGAAATGTGATGTTTTAATTGAGTAGAAAAGACTCTAAATAATTCCACTGATCATCCCATATCTCTCTTTGCATCTTTGTGGTATTCTTAATAATCAATCAGTAACATAAAATTATGGCAGTTGAGAAAACCAGCATCCAAGCACACACTTGAGAGGGAAAAAGTAACTTTTGTTCCCTGAAGACCCATCCCAAGAGAATTACTACTATTTGACCTGTCTGGCAATTTCCCAAAAAACAAAGCCTTGTTTTATTTGAACTGACTCAGGTTTCCCTAAGTGATGAAATTCCTATCATAAAAAAAATTGTCTAAAATAATCAGGGGAAATTGTTGACTACTGTAGCAGTATGAGGCAGTAACACCAAGTGGAGCAAACATATGATGGCCAACAAGTTAAAAAAAAAAACCCCGAAAAATGAGATATTCACTGGGGGCTTTGAAAAGTAATCTGATATATCAATGGGAATATAACAGGCCACACACAGAAAAGAGAGAAGATTCTAATGGCTTCTCACAGTAATTCAGGCTCTGTGCCAGCCAGAAGTGAATGCTAAGTTAGAGGTGTAAACTTTAAGATTATTGAAGGCATGCCTTAATTCAAATAGAGTTCCTTAAGAAATGATGAAAGAAATCTGGTCCCAGACTTTAAAACAGTCTCTGTCCAAGCATTAGCAGGCAACTAAGCTAATAGGAAAGAGATGTTCATGGCCACACATGAAAAGAAATTTAGAAAATTAGTCAAGGCAAACAGAACAGCAATAAAACAGCAATAATGACAAATCCTGGGAAAGGAGGGGGCCTCTAATTCCCAGTTTTCATACTATATTATTATAAACACCCAGTTACATCCAGGTATGATGGTTCATGCCTGTAATCCAAGCACTTTGGGGGGATGGGGTGGGTGAATCACTTGAGATCAGGAGTTCAAGACTAGCCTGGCTAACATGATGAAACCCGTCTCTACTAAAAATACCACACACACACACACACACTTAGCCAGACGTGATGGTGCAAGCCTGTAGTTCCAGTTACTGGGGAGGCTGAGGCAGGAGAATCACTTGAACCTTGGAGGTGGAGGTTGCAGTGAGCCCAGATGGCACCATTGCACTCCAGCCCGGGCAACAGAGTGAGACTCCATTTCAATAAATAATAATAATAATATCAAGTTATTGATAATTGCTGTGTTTGAAAACAAAATTAAAAATCTGGACAGGCCCTCTTAAATTTGAAACTACATAAATGATTCTTTAAAAATAAAAAAAATGAATATAAGACTAACGAATTAATTTTTAAACCAATGCAAAGAAAACGGTTGAAAGAGTTCTATAACACAACTCTCCTGGCATCTTAAAGATATTAATGACTTGAAAAATAAAATGAAATAAATGTGGTGGAACTGCTCTAAAATTGGAATAAAGAGAAATGACAACGAAATGCCAAGCAAAAAAGTGTCAACCAAATAATCTGAGACTTCTCTGCCTTTTTAAACTTTTTTCTTAACATTTCAAAACTTAGAAAGTTGAAATTACAAAATTAGATGTCACATTTTTAAAACATTTAGAAAAATAAGTAACAAAATATTCTATATTATATATAATACGATAAAATATATAACATTTTATATAAAGTCATTTAAACCTCAAGTAAAATCTTTTTCACATAATAATAAAAGGATTATCCTTTCCATAGCTCCAGAGTAAAATGAAATCTGTTTCAATGTAAGCATGCACAGTTAACAAATAACTGTCTCAATAAACAAAATATAGTCATAATTGATAGAACTCAAGTCATTAAAAATTTAAAGGTCATCAAATCACACAGTCTTCAACAAAAAGTAACCTCATTGTTCTTTAGAAGTCGCACCATGTTACTGAACTGTACTTCCATCTGGCAAGTCTATTCACTAGATTCAATTTAATTGGAAATGAACAGTTAATGGGAAAATTATCAGCATAGATTGCAAGCAAAAGTTGTGAAATATTTCTTCAATAAACATTTTTGCCCATGTAGTTATGTTTGGCCTTAGCACTGCGAATTTAAACAAATATTGGCTTTAAATATTAGAAAATCCAATTAACAATGGTTTATAACTCTATTGTTCATATCGTTATAAAACAAAAAGACTAAAAGACTGATGGTATTTTATAGGTTTTCAAAGACTTGGACTCCTTGCATCTTTCTGTCTAGTATATAGTCAAATGTTAATATTTCACAGGTACTTATAAAATATAAATATGTGGTCAGATTTCTATAAACATGATTGTTCAATTCCTGTATATTTTGCTAGTTTTCTGCATTTTCTTCTGTGAAATAGCAATTACAACATACCCTATTTTGAGTAACTATTTTGAAAGAATCTTATCCAAAGTGTCCTGGCTTGGGAGTTTGCTTTCTGCCTATAAATAAACAGCATTAAGCCTGTAAAGATCATACAGCTACACTTTGTACATTGTGTATTATGTGTTTTATCTACACTGAGAATACCTTAATCAACATATTAAAAATTTATCTCTAGTGGTTTCTTTTCACTAACTTATTAAACTTAAAAAGTTTATACTAAGGATAAACATAAAACTTTATACTAGTATAAACTTAAAAAGTTTATACTTAAAAAGTTTCTTGCTATTTTATAGTATTTCAATTCTTGAAAGGTTTGTCTTTTTTTTTTCTTTCTTTCTTGTGTTTGATCTGATTAAACACCTTTACCTTTTTTTAGTTATCTAATTTTAACTTCTATTTTTATCTTGACGGTCTCAATTCAATCAAAATTCATATTTTTCTGGTAAGCAATGCAATTATAGTTACCTCATATAGAGGTTAGCTGCTGCTATAGACATTCAACATAACACTTCCTTTAATGTAACTGTCTAGAAACATATGCTCATGTTTGAGTACTTAAAACAATGCTCTGCCATGCACAGTCATAAGTTTTATGAGTTTTTCGAAAAACATGCATCAGTACCTGCAGTAACAGGAACTTCATGAATCTACATCTTGATCTCTGAATTACTACTTCTGGAAGATTTGGATCAGTTATAACAACAAATAAAAACAATGCACACACATATTTGTTTGTATATGTATGCACACACACTCATACACACATATACAAACACATAGACAGCATAATGAATACATGTGGAGTTAAAGTTAAGAAACTGAAGTTTCATCTAGGGACTCCCTGCTTGGGAAGTACTTATGCAAACCTTAACTAGAATTACAACTTCTCTGTTTACTTCCTCATTCTGTGTCCTCTTTCCATGCAGACCTGCTAGATTTCACTCCACAGCATCTGAACACAAGCCCTATATATTTATATAAATTTAGTTATAACAACAAATAAACAAAAACAATGCACACACATATTTGTTTGTATATGTATGCACACACACTCATACACACATATACAAACACATAGACAGCATAATGAATACATGTGGAGTTAAAGTTAAGAAACTGAAGTTTCATCTAGGGACTCCCTGCTTGGGAAGTACTTATGCAAACCTTAACTAGAATTACAACTTCTCTGTTTACTTCCTCATTCTGTGTCCTCTTTCCATGCAGACCTGCTAGATTTCACTCCACAGCATCTGAACACAAGCCCTATATATTTATATAAATTTTAGTATAAACACACATACACACAACAACATAAGTAAAGATTTAATAAGTGATAACGACCCTGAATATTTAGAAGTCTATTTAGTTATAAAATATTTACATTTGACTAATATTTTATGAGAATAAACAGTAGATCATTGAACTAATTTCACATTTTCATAATTGCTTTCTAATTTTGCTTCTGCTCTAATTTGAGGGTCACATGAGCACCAGGGCTTAAATGTCTTATTTTGTAGAACACAGAATTTAATTCCAGAATCATGTTTTCTAAGCATGGTTGACTACTTTCATTACTCCATATACTTTGGAATTGTTTTGAGATATTTTCAAGAAGAATACTAAAATGTTTTCCATTTTCATGCAAAGTTTTCAGCAATTTTTATTAATCCAAACTCAAATATGTATTTTTTAATTTCTTTTTTTTTTTTTTTGAGATGGAGTTTTGCTCTTGTTACCCAGGCTGGAGTACAATGGCGTGGTCTCGGCTCACCGAAACCTCCACCTCCTGGGTTCAAGCAATTCTCCTGCCTCAGCCTCCCGAGTAGCTGGGACTACCAGCGTGTGCCACCATGCCCAGCTAATTTTTTTTTGTATTTTTAGTAGAGACGCAGTTTCACCATATTGACCAGTATGGTCTCGATCTCTTGATCTCGTGATCCACCTGCCTTGGACAAATTTTTTAATTTCTAAGCAAATTTGTATGCCCAATTACTATTATAAGTTTGTAGTACTTGAAATCTTATCTGGAACTGGAAATAAATGCTCTGATAATCCCCAGAATAAATTATTTCACAGAAATTCTTAGAGTTTTAAATTATTACTATGTCACTCTGACTTTACAGTAATCCCTCTACCTACCTGATATAGTCAACTGTATTTCCTTAGAAAATAAAAAAAGAATATAAATAATTAGGTAGCTTAGATAGTCCTTGATTTAAGCAAAATGAAATATGATTTTGAGATTTTGCTAAATCATATGTTAAATTCAAGGTCAAGTTTGCAGAAAACCTGCTTTTATAATATTAAGGTAGTAATTAATGAAGAAAAGATATATCCATTAGTCTTAAAAATAAACTCATCTCCAAGGAAAGATGATAAAAGTTAACAACTAAATTTAAATTTTAAATTTGTACTGCTAATATACAAACTATCATTCATAGAATCACATGATAGGGCATGATAGAAAAATATTTCACTTAATGGTTACTACATTTTTAATTCTAAATTAGTGATAACATAAAAAATGTATCAATCTTGATGTTGAATTTTATATTTAAAGATAACACGGTAATCCATAGGAATAATGAATTCTTTATTATGCTGAAATATATTTAAATTTCACAACAATCTGTCTAATCAATTGTTTTAATCAGTTTGTAAGTGCATAATTCTTAGTACATTAAAATATCTAGTTTTTTTCACTAAAACTCTACAATCTGTGTACATTGCTACAAATCTAATTGAGTGAGTCCAAAAATAATGTCATAAGTTTGCAGTCAGTTTATTTTAACTTTTTAAAATATGGGATTTGGGGGTACATATACATATTTGTTACATGGGTATATTGTGTATTGCTGAGGTTTGGGGTATGGATAGTCCCATCCATCTCCCAGGTAGTGAACATAATAGACATTAGGTGGTTTTTCAGTCCACGTTTCCCTCCTCTCCTACCCATTCTAGTAGCCCTCATTGTCTGTTGGTCCCATCTTTATGTCCATGTATAATTGATGTTTAGCTCCCACTTATAAGTGAGAACATGCATTATTTTGATTTCTGTTTCTGTCTTAATATGCTTTGGATAATTGCCTCCTGAACTATCCATGTTGCTGTAAAGGACGTGATTTTCTTCTTTTTATGGCTGTGTAGCATTTCATAGTGTATGTGTACCACATCTCATTTATCCAGTCCACCATTGTCGGGCACCTAGACTGATTCCATGTCTTTGCTATTGTGAATAGTGCTGCAATGAACATATGTGTGCATGTGGGTTTTTTTGGTAGAATAATTTATTTCCCTTTGTGGTTATACCTAGTTGTGAGATTGCTTCAACAAAAGTTCCAAGAACATACAAAATGAAAGAAGAGTCTCTTCAACAAGTAGTGTGAGAACACTGGATATTTCACCTGCAGAAGAAACACATTAGACTCATATAAAATCAACTCAAAATGGATTAAAGATTTAAATTTAAGACTGGAAGCTATATATAAAACTATTAGAAGAAAACAGGGAAATAATGTCAGCTGCATGACATTATTCTGGACAGTAATTTGTTGAATAAAAATACTAAAGGCTACAAAAGCGAAGGCAGACAAGTGGGATACATCAAATTAAAAAGCTTCTGTACAGCAATATTTAAAAAACAGACTAGAGATACAACCTATAAAATCGGAGAAATATTGGTAAACCATGCCTTTAATAATGTATTAATATCCAGAATACATAAAAATCTCAAACAACTCAATAAAAGAAATAATCCAATTTAAAAATGGACAAAGTACCCCAATAGACATTTTTCAAAAGACATACAGATAGCCAAAAGTTGTATGAAAAATGCTTGGCAACAGTAATCATCAAAGAAATGCAAATAAAAATAACAATGAGCTATTACTTTACACTTGTCAGAATGGCTATAATAAAAAAGACTAAAGATAAGAGTCAGTGAGAATGATGAGTAAGGGAAACTTCTGTACACTGTTAGTGGGAATGCAAATTAGTACAGCCATTATGGAAAACAATATTGAGGTTCCTCAAAACACTAAAAATTGAACTGTTATAGTATCCAGAAATTCCACTGCTGGGTATAAATGCAGAGAAAATAAAGTCAATGTCAAAGAGATACTTGCACCATCATGCTCACTGCATCATTATGCACAATAGCCAAGATATAGAATCAACTGAAGTGCCCATTAGTGAATGAATGGATTACAAAAATGTAGCACATACATACAATGGACCTAAAGTCTTCAAAGAAAGACTTGAAAGAAAGTCTATCATGTGTGATAACACAGACAGACCTGCAAGACATTATGTTAAGTGAAATAAGTCAGGTACAGAAAAACAAACACCACATGATCTCACTTATATGCAGAATCTAAAAACATTGAACTCATAAAAATGAAGAGAAGGGGGGATCCCAAGATGGCCGAATAAGAAGCAGCTATGGAAAGTAGCTCCCAGTGAGAGATGCAAAAGCCGAGTGGTCTCCACAATTCCAAATGAAGCACCAGGTTCATTTTGTGGGTCTGGCTGGACAGTGGGTATAAACCAAATAGGGCAAGTTGAGGCTAGGCAGGGCACTGCACCACCCAGGAGGTTCCTCTCTGCGACTTCGGTTCAGATAAAGCGCTCTACCCAAGCCTTCTACAACCCACAGAACAGGAGATTTTTGCCAGGCTAAAAAGCCTCAGCAAGCTGCCTGAACAAGGCAGAACAACAACTTCAGTCAATGCCAGGGCTGTCAGCATATATCTAGGTGGAAGCACTGGCTGATGTGGAAGCACTGGCTGATGTGAAAGCCCAGGCTGGACAGAGCCACCCACCCCGCTGAAAGAAGGGGAACTGAAAATAAGGAAACAGCCCATATAGCAGGATGGGTCCCCCTGCAACAAAGCCCAGCAGGCTAAAAACCTCTCACTCCAGTGTTAGAAGAAATGCTAACTAGAATAAACAGCCTAGAGAAGAACATAAATGACTTGATGGAGCAGGAAAACACAGCCCAAGAACTTCAAGAAGCATACACAAGTTTCTTTCTTTTTTTTTTAAGATGGGGTTTCACTATATTGGTCAGGCTGGTCATGAACTCCTGACCTCAGGTTGATCCGCCCACCTTGGCCTCAGTGCTTGGATTACAGGTGTGAGCCACCACACCTGGCCTAAGTTTTAATAGCCGAATAAATCAAGCAGAAGAAAAAAATCTGAGATTGAAGATCAACTCAATGAAATAAAACAAGAAGGCAAGAAAAGAGAATAAAGAGTGAAAAGAAATGCACAAAACCTTCAAGAAATATGGGATCATGTGAAAAGACCTAATCTATGCTTGACTGGTGTACCAGAAGATGATGGGGAGGATGAATCCAAGCTGGAAAATACTCTTCAGGATATTATCCAGGAGAACTTCCCCAACCTAGCAAGGCAGGCAAACATTTAAATACAGAAAATACAGAGAACACCACAATGATATTCCTCTAGAAGTGCAACCCCAAGGCATATAATCATCAGATTCACCAGGGTTGAAATGAAGGAAAAAATACTAAGGGCAGCCAGAGAGAAAGGTCGGGTCACCCACAAAGGGAAGCACATCAGACTAACAGTGGATCTCTCAGCAGAAACCCTACAAGCCAGAAGAGAGTGGGGGCCAATATTCAACATCCTTAAAGAAAAGAACTTTCAACCCAGAATTTCATATCCAGCCAAACTAAGATTTATAAGTGATGAAGAAATAAAATAAAATCCTTTACAGACAAGCAATTGCTGAGAGATTTCATCACCACCAGGCTGGCCTTAAAAGAGCTAATGAAGGAAGCACTAAACAAGGAAAGGAACAACCAGTACCAGCCACTGCAAAAACATCCCAAATGGTAAAGACCAATGACTCAATGAAGAAACTGTGTCAACTAACAGGCAAAACAACCAGCCAGAAATGAAATGGCAGGATCAAATTCACAAATAAAAGTATTAACATTAAATGTAAACAGACTAAATGCCCCAATCAAAAGACCCAGACTGGCATATTGGATAAAAAGCCAAGCACCATCGGTGTGCTGTATTCAGGAGACCTATCTTATGTACAAAGACACACATAGATTCAAAATAAAGGGATGGAAGAAGATTTACCAAGCAAATGAAGAGAAAAAAAAGGGGGTGGCAATCCTAGTCTCTGATAAAATGGACTTTAAACCAACAAAAATGAAGAGAGACAAAGAAGGACTTTACATATTGGTAAAATGACCAACACAACAAGAAGAGCTAACTATACTAAATATATATGCACCCAGAAACATAAAGCAAGTTCTTAAAAACCTAAAAAGAGACAGACTCCCACACAATAATAGTGGGAGACTTTAATACTCCACTGTCAATATTAGACAAATCAATGAGATAGAAAATCAACAAGGAAATCAAGGACTTGAACACATACCTGGACCAAGCAAACTTAATAAGCATTTACAGAACTCTCAACCCCAAATCCATAGACTATACACTCTTCTCAGCACTATATCACACCTACTCTATAATTGACCACATAATTGGAAGGAAATCATTCCTCAGCAAAGGCAAAAGAATGGAAATCATAACAAACAGTATCTCAGACTACAGCGTAAATTAGAATTTGGGATTTAGAAACTAACTCAAAACTGTACAACTTCATGGAAAATGAACAACTGGCTCCTGAATGTTGACTGGATAAACAATGAAATGAAGGCAGTAATAAAGATGTTCTTTGAAACCAAAGCGAATGAAGACACAACATACCAGAGTCTCTGAGACACATTTAAAGCAGTGTCTATAGGGAAATTCATAGCAATAAATGCCCACATGAGGAGCAAGGAAAGGTCTAAAATTGACACACTATCATCAAAATTGAAAGAGTTAGAAGAGAAAGATCAAAAAAAAAAAACTCAAAAAACTGGCAGAAGACAAGAAATAACTAAGATCAGAGCAGAACTGAAGGAGATAGAGACACAAAAAAACCTTCAAAAAATCAATAAATCCAGGAGTTGGTTTTTCAAAAAGATCAACGAAATTGACTGACTGCTAGCCAGATTAATAAAAAAGAAAAGAGAAAAGAATCAAATCAATTAAATAAAAAATTATAAAGGGGACATCATCACCAATCCCACAGAAATACAAACTACCATCAGAGATTACTACAAACAACTCTATGCACACAAACCATTAAATCTGGAAGAATTGGATAAACTCCTGGACACTTGCACTCTCCCAAGACTAAACCAGGAAGATGTTGAAACCCTGAATGAACCAATAACAAGGTCTGAAGTTGAGGCAGCAATTAATAGCCTACCAACTAAAAAAAGCACAGGTCCAGACAGGTTTACACCTGAATTCTACCAGACATACAAAGAGAAGCTGGTACCATTCCTTCTGAAACTATTCTCAACAATACAAAAAGAGGGAATCCTCCCCAACTCATTTTATACGACCAACGTCATCCTAATACCAAAACCAGGCAGAGACTCAGCAAAAAAGGAAAACTTCAGGTCAATATCCATGATGAACATAGGCACAAAAATCTTCAATAAAATACTGGCAAACAGAATGCAACAGCAAATCAAACAGCTTATTCATCATGATCAAATAGGCTTCATCTCAGGGATGCAAGGTTGGTTCAAAATACACAAGTCTATAAACATACTCCAGCACATAAACAGAACCAAAGACAAAACCACATGATTATCTCAATTGATGCAGAGAAGACCTTTGACAAAATTCAACAGCTCTTTATGCTAAAAATCCTCAATAAACTAGGTATCAATGGAATGTATCACAAAATAATAAAAGCTATTTATGACAAACCCACAGCCAATATCATGCTGAATGGGCAAAATCTGGAAGCATTCCCTTTGAAATCTGGCACTAGAAAAGGATGCCCTCTCTCTCCACTCCTATTCAATACAGTATTGGAAGTTCTAGCCAGAGCAATCAGGCATGTAAAAGAAATAAAGGGTATTAGATTAGGAAAGGAGGAAGTCAAATTGTCTCTATTTGCAGATGACATGATTGCATATCTAGAAGACCCCATTCTCTCAGCTCAAAATCTCCTGAAATTGATAAGCAACTTCAGCAAAGTCTCAGGATACAAAATCAATGTGCAGAAATCACAAGCATTTCTATACACCAATAACAGACAAACAGTCAAATCAAGAGCGAACACCCATTCACAATTGCTACAAAGAGAATAAAATACCTAGGAATACAACCCAACAAAGGATGAAAGGACCTCTTCAAAGAGAACTACAAACCACTGCTCAATAAAATAAGAGAGTAAACAAACAAATGGAAAAACATTCCATGCTCATGGTTAGGAAGAATCAATATTGTGAAAATGGCCATACTGCCCAAAGTAATTTAAAGATTCGATGCTATCCCCATCAAGCTACCAATGACCTTCTTCACAGAACTGGAAAAAACCACTTCAAACTTCACATGGAAGCAAAAGAGAGCCCGCATAGCCAAGACAATCCTAAGTGAAAAGTACAAAGCTGGAGGCATCATGATGCCTGACTTCACACTATACTACAAGGTTACAGTAATCAAAACAGCATGGTACTGGTACCAAAACAGAGACATAGATGGATGGAACAGAACAGAGGCCTCAGCAGCAACACCACACATCTACAATCACCTGCTCTTTGACAAATCTGACAAAAACAAGCAATGCTAATCTGCTCTGTATCATTCCAATTTTAGTGTATGTGCTGCCGAAGTGAGCACAGGATTCTCTGTTTAATAAATGGTGTTGGGAAAGCAGGATAGCCATGTGCAGAAAGCAGAAACTGGACCCCTTCTTGACACCTTACATTAAAATTAACTCCAGATGGATTAAATACTTAAATATAAGATCTAACATAACACCATAAAAACCCTAGAAGAAAATCTAGGCAAAACCATTCAGGACATAGGCATAGGCAAGGACTTCATGACTACAACACCAAAAGCATTGGCAAGAAAAGCCAAAATAGACAAATGGGATCTAATTAAACTCCAGAGCTTCTGTAGAGCAAAGGAAACAATCATTAGAGTGAACCGGCAACCAACAGAATGGGAAAAAATTTTTGCAATCTCCCCATTTGACAAAGGGATAATATCCAGAATCTACTAAGAACTAAAACAGATTTACAAGAAAAAAAAACATTCAAAAGTGGGTGAAGAATATGAACAGATACTTTACAAAAGATGATGTCTATGAGGCCAACAAACATATAAAAAAATGCTCATCATCACTGGTCATTAGAGAAATGCAAATAAAAACGACATTGAGATACCATCTCACAACAGTTAGAATAGCAATCATCAAAAAATTTGGAGACAACAGATGCTGGAGAGAATGTGGAGAAACAGGAACACTTTTACACTGTTGGTGGGAGTGCAAATTAGTGCAACCATTGTGGAAGACAGTGTGGCAATTCATCAAGGACCTAGAAATATATATACCATTTGACCTAGCAATCCCATTACTGCGTATATACCCAAATAACTATAAATTGTTCTATTATAAATACACATGCATATGTATGTTCATTGAGGCACTGTTTACAATAGAAAAGACCTGGAACCAACCCAAATGTCCATCAACAATAGACTGGATAAAGAAAATGTGGCACATATACATCATGGAATACTATGCAGCCATAAAAAGTGATGAGTTTGTATCCTTCATAGGGATATGGATGAATCTGGAAACCATCATTCTCAGCAATCTCACACAAGAACAAAAAAAACCAAACACTGCATGTTATGACTCATGGGTGGGTGTTGAACAATTAGAACACATGGACACAGGGATGGGAGCATCACATACTGCAGTCAGTTGGTTGGGGGGGGCTAGGGAGGGATGGGGGAGTGGGGAGAGATAACAAGGGGAAAAATACCAGATGTAGGTGATGGGGGGATGAAGGCAGCAAACCACCTTGTCATGTATGTACCTATGCAACAATCCTGATGATCTGCACATGGACCCCAGAATCTAAAGTAGAATTAAAAAAAAAAAGAGAAGAATGATGGTTAACAGGGACTGAAGGGATGGGATGGGTTTGGGGAGATGTTGGCCAAAGGACACAAAATTTTACGTAGGAGAAAAAAATTCAACAGATCTATATAGTGTGGTGTCTATGGTTATTAATAACATGTTGTATTTTAGAAAACTGCTAAGGGAGTAGATATTAAGTGTTCTCACCATACAAAAAATGCTAAGCTTATGAGGCAGTACGTATGTTAACTAGCCTTATTTAGCCATTTCACACTGTGTACATATTTTAAAACATTATACTCAATAAACGTGCACTTTTTATCCCTCAATTAAAAAATAATTAAAAATTACTTGACTATATATTATTTCTTAGAGACAATAATAGTAATAACACTTCAAGAATTACATTCAAGCAATTTTTTAACTTTCACAATTTAATTACAAGCCTGTCTTAGATTGTGATAATAAAAACAGCAGCAGTTGAATGCAAAACAAGATTACGAAGACTTTGGAATAAATCATAGTTATCAAAGAACTAGCTATATTATTGAATATCTGTGTCAAATGTCAGCAAAACATCCAGTGACTATTTACTGAGCAAACTAATAAATGCATTTTTACTTTGGAATTGTAATATAATTCTCAGATGTGATTAGCTATTATTTTCAGTAACTCTTAGAAGTATTTTAATGTAAATGCAACTAATTAAAGTTTTAAGTACAATGAAACCTATTATATGCTTCCAAACAATATTTAGAAACATGCTTTATCACTAGTGAGGAATACAAGCTGTATGTGATGTCCACAAACTTGATAATTTGAATTGTACTAAGATAATTGTTTTAAAATACAAATATAATCACTCTAACTGCTTAAAATCTCTTTCCATCAACCAATATGGGATAAAGTCCTAAAGCCTAAGAATTATCTATGAGGCTTTTCATGATATGACTCAATTTCTTGCCCAGTCTCCGCTACTACCATTTTCGTAACACAGGCTCCATGCCAATCATATTGAACAGTTCTTCAAACCCACAATGAGCCCCATGTATGTAATACTGGCATATTCTGTCCGAATTAGATTCCTCTTTCACTTCTTATTTTTACAGTTAGAATATACTTGAGAAAATTCAGATAAAAATCATACTATTCTTTCCCTTCATCATTTCCACCTCATGATAAGAGTTAATTAGATTAGCCTCCTGCAACAGAAGTATTTTATGATAATAATGTTGGGCAAATACATTGTTGAGATTTAAATTTGTGATAATAAGATTATGAGATTTAAATTATGGTAAGCCTCTTATATACATTATATCAATTAATAATTATGTAAATTATACTTATAGATTATGAAATTTAAGATTAGGGAGAATACATTAAATTAAACTTATAATACCGATATAATAATGTTTGAATGAGATATTTCTGAAGTCAAATCTCTATGCTAAAAACCACTACCTTGCTGTATTTCCACCTAGAACGTATCATACCAAACATACTTAATGTAAATGTTTGCATATGTACATGTGTTCCACATTGTTTTAGTCAGGGTTCTCTAAAGGGGCAGAACTAATACATATATATGTATATATGAGAAGGAGTTTATTAAAGATAATTGACTCACACAATCACAAGGTAAAGTCCCATGATAGGCCATCTGCAAGTTGAAGAACAAGGAATCCAGTGGTGGAATAGTCTGAGTCCCAAAACCTCAAAAGTAGGGGAGCTGACAGTGTCATCTTCAGTCTGTGACCAAAGGCCGGAGAGCCCCTGGTAAACCACTGCTCTAAGTCCAAGAGTCCAAAAGCTGAAGAAATTGGAGTCTGATGTTTGAGGGCTGCAAGCATCCAGCACATGAGAAAGATGAAGGCTGGAAGACTCAGCCAGTCTATTCTTCCATCTTCTCCTGCCTGCTTTATTCTAGCTATGCAGGTAGCTGATTAGATGGTGTCTACGCAGATGGAGGGTGAGTCTGCCTCTCTCAGTCCACTGACTCAAATGTTAATTTCCTTTAGCAACACCCTCACAGACATACCCAGGAACAGTACTTTGCATCCTCAATACAATCAAATTGACACTCAATATTAACCACAACGCACGATAGTTTTTGGCAAAATGTGTCCATGATTGTTTTCACAGATCCGAAAACAGTAATACTTAATAGATGAGATGCATTAGATATCTTTATGTCATTATTTCAATCTAATCAAAAATGTGTATTATGAATATTATTTTTTTTTCACATAGAGTACATCAATAAGAGTGCTACCTTCAAAGATAACTATATGAATCACCTTAAAAAGTGCAATTTAGATTTCTAGGATAAGGGCTGTTTGAATTGGTATTCTCCTTTGCTTACTGAAAGTTATCCAAATACAGCAAAATAATAAAAAAGTTTAAAAAATTATAATACATACTTCATTTTTACGGTCTCTAGGAGGAAGGTAAGAGTCTAAGATGCCAATATATTTCTAAATTTATCAAGTGCACCTCAAATTAAAGCAGTGCTGACAGAAAAAAATGGAAAGAAGACTGAGAGAGTTCTTTGATGCAAAAGCTCAGCAGCAACAGAATTAAACACTTGGCAGCAGTAATGTAAAGCTCCGTCTGGTTATTATCTAAAACGCACATGGGGTAAACTATCCATCAAGAGCAAATACTAGAGAAAGTCCACCAACAACCAAAAATTATCCCTTTTAAAGGATTTGAGAAAAGTCAAGCTAACATTAAAATGAACAAAGAAACTAAAGAAAAGTGAACGAGACTGTGGCAAACCCTGCACTGTGCTATGCTTTCCTCCTGGAGGTATTTTCTTTTTTATGCTTTTATTTTAAAATTTTCTTTAAATTTTTAATATTTGCAGATACATGATAGTTTTTTGCATTTAAGGGCTACATGTGATATTTTGATACAAGTATATAATGTGTAATCTAAGTAATTGGGGTATCTATCTCCTATATATATTTCCTGATTCAAAGGCAGAACCTGATCAGAAAGCAATAGCTAATTGTATGGAAGGCACACAGTGGCTTTTGTAGTTCTATGGAGCTAGAGAGATAAAACATTGAATTGGAGAACTCAAGACATCTAGGCTGAGTGGCCAAAATTATGAAAGAAAGGAAGTATAGGGAAGTGATCTTGACATTTAGAGTAGATTTTTCTTTTGAGACATTCACTTATTTATAGGCAGCTGACAAAATGTTGAAAGGTCAAACAGAGCTTTGGACTATCTCATTATCATGAGATGAAGAATTTCTATTTTTAAGGCACATATAAGAAAGTGCCAGTTACTTTAGTAAAACCAAGTGTTCAGTTGGGTTTCCTCAAGTACTGTACTACAGAAGTAATGACAAATTAGTGCTAGACTTGCTTTCACAAAGACTGAAACTTAGTTCTAAATCAACTCAAATATCACAATACATTTATCTTCTCCAACTCTAATACCTAATGTAGCAAAACTCTAAGGCCCGATTTAGCAAAATCTTCCCCAACACTATAATGTCTATACACAGTGTATGAAGATAATGTAAAGCATTTAAAATTTTATTAGATAATATTTAGCATCCAATAATAAATTATAAGATTTACATTGAGACAGGAACAGCACACAGAGAAATAAAATGCAGGTGAAAATGAGGTTTACATATATGGACTATAAAACAACTGTGATTAATATGTTGAAGAAAAGAGATTACAAGATTTTACATACATATATATACATATGCACACACACATAGACATAAACATATATATATGTATATATATATGTTTATATATATGTATGTGTATATATATACGTGTATATATATATACGTATATATATACACGTTTTTGTTTTTTAATGATGGAGTCTCGCTCTGTTGCCTAGGCTGGAGTGCAATGGTGAGATCTTAGCTCACTGCAACTTCTGCCTCCCGGGTTCAAGTGTTTCTCCCTGCCTCAGCCTCCCATGTAGCTGGGATTACAGGTGCCAGCCACTGTGCTAAGCAAATTGTTTTTTTGTATTTTTAGCAGAGACAAGGTTTTGCCATGTTGGCCAGTCTGGTCTCGAACTCCTGACCTCAGGTGATTTGCCCACCTCAACCTCCCAAAGTGCTGGCTTACAGGCGTGACTCACCACGCCCAGCCAAGATTTTATATTTCATGAGAACTAAAATGTAACATATCAAATGGAAACTATAGAACTGAAAAGAAAAACCCTCAATATGAATTTAATGGCAAATTAGACTCAGAGAAGAATCAATAAAAGGTAATATAAGTCATTGGCAGATAGTAGCAGGAAAAGAATAAACAGATAAAAATACAAAAAACATCAAAGAAAGCAAAATCTTAAATTTCATATGGACACAATGGAAGCTGCATAAGAGTAGGAAAAAGAGTGAGAGTGAGTCAATTCCTGAAGAGATAATGATTAATAGTTTTGAAACACTGAAGGGAGAAAGCAAGATACAGATGCAAAAATTACTACAAACATCACCAAAGATAAAAAGAAAGCAAGCCATACCTAATAATATCACAGTAAGACAACTGAAAATCTAAAAGAATGTCTAGTCATCCAGAGAATAAAGACATATTATCTTCAAAGAAGCAATGATGAAACTGAAGGCTGCCTCACACACAAAAAAATGATCAAATCCTGAAGGAATCTTTTAATCTTTACAGGGCTGAATGAACATAACTGCCAGCTTAGAAATCCATGCTCAGTGAATATACAGTGATGATATATCAATAGGTTTTTACCTTTTAATGTGAAGATGTAATAAAGATGTTTGCTTTTGAAAATAAGTAATTTGTTGCAAATAGGCCTGCACTAAAATAAAAACTAATGAAGTTGTTAAGGCAAAAGAAAAGTGATCCCAGAAAAATGAAAAGACAGCAGTGTAGGTAAAATTAGAAAATGTAACTATGTGGGTAAATACCACATGGTTTGAATAAATAATAGCTTGATGTATGCTGAAGCTGAAATTACAGTTAGCAAATCCATGACAGGATTAATGCAAATGGGGACAGAATAAAAGGAGATTAAAAGTTCTAAAGTTCTAGCCCTCTCAGGGAAGTGCTAAATGTATTAATTTGCCTTAGACTGTCATATGTCAAGGCTGTGGTTGAACGTTAACTGTCTTAGTTTATTTTGTGCTTCTATAGCAGAATACCTAAGACTGAGTGATTCATCAAAACAGTAATTGATTTTTACATTTCTAGAGGCTGGGAGGTCCAAGCTTCAAGCACATGATGAGGAACTTTTTGCTGTGACCTCACATAGCAGAGGGTGAAAGAGCAAGAGAGAAGATGAATTCTGTGTCCTCACCTGGAGGGAAAGCAGAAGGCAAACCCACTCTTGCAAGACCTTTTTATAATGGCATTAATCCCTTCATATGGGCAAAGCCCTCATGACCTACACACCTCCCTTTATGCCTCACCTCCTAACGCTGTTGCACTAGGGATTCAGTTTCCAGCACATGAGTTGTGGGGCACATATTCATACCAGAGCAGTAACCAATAAACTAAATTAACATACAGTATGTATAAAAATCAACAAATGAAAAAATATTTTATTAATCCAAATAAAGGCAGGAAAGTTTTTTAAAGTAGAATAAATGAGATGATCCAAAATTATAAAATTAACCATCAACATCCAAACACTGTCAATTTAGTGCTGTATAGCATCTCCTTAAACCATATGTAATCTCCAAATGAAGACAATAACTAGGTCAGAATTCTGCCTAACATTTTGCAATTATTCTTCATACAACTAAAAAGACACTAACACTTCCCCAGAAAAGTCCTTGAGTGATGTTTATACTTCATCTTAACATTCCGTAAATTAAATACTATGAGGTAAATTGACAAAATTAACAGTATTGAAATACTTTGATATTAATTCAGGACAACTTATGTTATATCATAAGGAAATAGAAGAAAAAGTAAATGTATTCACATAGACATATATATACACTCACACATGAATAAACACATTCATAACAAAATAAGAAGAGAGTAATCAAGGCAAGTAGAGTTCTTATTTCTATAACTGGTCACGTGGTCATAGCTGGTATTTTTAATAACCTTCTTCTACTACCTATGCTTTATTCCCTTTGCCTTCAGCAAGTACCATAGCTGGCTGTGGTTCTTTATCTGGTGGAGCAATCCCAACTAGTATTCCTGAAAGTCATGAGCTCTAAGTAGTCGTGCCTGGATTGAGTTGTTAGATTTTTCCATTGACCTTAATTATAGTCCATAGTAATAATAAGAAAAACTCTAAGGAATCTCCTGTATTTGGAACATACTTTTTTTTTTTAATATTCATTGTAAAGTAGGAGTTCAATTTCTTTTTGGTATTTAAGATTAATTACCCCAGTCTGCACAGTAACTCCCTTCTTTGCCATTGGTTCAGATGTATAAGAACTCCAAAGTGGCCATTTAGGAATCATTGTATTATCTCCTGGTGAAAGCATTCTTCCTTTTGGAACTAAGACCTCTAGGTCAACATAGCATAAGGTCATGGGAAGAGAAAGAAAAATTTTGCTAGTGGATCAAGTATGAGTAAGTATATCATGTGACAGAAGTGCATATTTCTATACTGATAAGTGCGCTCTGATCCAACATTGTATTTCACCTGCACTTGTGATATAGCTAGCCTAGAGTTAGAACCTGTACAATGCCATTTTATAAAGAGACAAAACTGTTTCCATTCTCCTCACAATGACTGCTAACCTTGGCCTCTGTAAAACTGCTAAAATGCCAAAAGATAAAGCTGCATACTTTCTCTTACCTGTAACTGCCAGAACTGCTGGCCCTTGATCACCGGCAATGACCAGAGTAAGCACCCCCAGATAATTCCATTCTGGTGCCAAGTAACCCCTACCCAGATGATGTGTAAGCAAATGGTTATCTTAACTTCTGTAAATCTCTTAAGTGTCAAGCAACTCCCTAGCCCTCGGAATGTCCGGAGCTCATCACCCTCCTCTCTACCCAGGAGATGATTTACAGCCCTCTGAAATGTCTGAAGACTTTCATCCCATCTCCGCTCCTCACCCCCACTCCCAAAGTGGTTTTGCGGGTATAAAAAGGTCTTGTCACTCTTCTTTTTCAGCCACAGGTTGGAGAGACATGAGCCCTCCGTGGTCGCTGGCAATAAACCCTGCAATTTGGCATACTTTTGTCTTGGTTTTGACTTTCTGTGCTCGGTCAGATACAACACACTGACTTACAAACCTGAACAAAATACTTAACTTTTTGCCCTGTAGGTGCAGGAAAGAAGAGTTATTTGTGTGTGTGTGTGTGTGTGTGTGTGTGTGTGTGTGTGTGTGTGTGTGTTTTAAATATAATTCTAAGGTGGGTCTCTAATTGACATACTCCTTAATCTGATGGGTAATCTCTCTCAGATCTTCCCCTGGCTGTCTCCAATGCATTAACCAGCATCGACCACCCAATTCAAAAGTAGTTATATTCACTTCCAAACTACACACAAAAAAATGACAAGATACAATTATACCAATATATTCTCATCCACCAGTATTTAATTTAGCTGACCCCAGTGACAGTTTGAACAATTCCACTGCTGCGGCTTTCTTGGTGCTATCATAACTTCACTAGCACTAGTGACTTAATCCTTATTGGCAGCTGACAGTGATACACCTCAAAAATCTAAAAATATTTTTAAATTCTTAGGCATAAACTGACAATAGGTCAGAATTCCTTGGAAACTCTGTGATAAAAATTTTATGTAGGGAGATTTTTGTGAAGTGCTTTAAGGGCCAACAGCAAGAGACTGAAAGAATCAGGATTGGTCACAATTAGAAATTGAACTGGGAAACAATTGCAATGCAGGTCTTATTTAATCTCAAGGAGAGAAATTGAGCTAAAATATCCCTTCAGAGTTGTTCCCAATTCAAGATAATGAAGCTATGTGTTTGTGTACTGCATATTAGCCAGTCATTGGATATGGGCTTCCCCTGGAGAAAGAATACTTCATTAAAAATAATATAAAAATCAAACATAAAGAAGGTGCGCAACTTTATTAGTCATAGGGTAAATGCAATTCAGCTTACAATGAGACACCGGTACACACCACAAGAATGGCTAAAATTAAAAAGGCTGACACACCAAATGTTGTCAGGAAGGCAGAGCAATTACCAAACCTTATACACTGCTGATGTGAGAGTACACCTGTACAAACACTTTAAAATATTTGGCAATATGCATGACAATTAGATGAATGCATACTGAATGACTCAACAACAGTTTAATTAAGATATCTACCCAAAGAATTGTATTTATATATTTACCAAAATACATATAATAGGATGTGCCCAGCTACATTATTTATAATATCACCAAACCTCAAAATACCTTAAAACCATTCATCAGTTGAACTGACAAATAGATGTTGGTATATTCACATGAATGCATATCTGGCTTAGATAAATGAAAATCAATAATCTACAATGACACAATATAGATGATTCTCACAAACATTATGTTGAACAAAATAAGTCAGATATAAATGCATAATGTGCAATTCCATTTATATGAAGTACAAGTAAGTTTATGCTATTAGACATAGATAAAAGAGTACAAATAAAAGATAAAATGGCACTATGATACTTTTTTTTTTTTAAGTTATGGGCTTGGTAAAATTCCAAAGTTTTGTTACTAGTCTTAAAGAGGGATTGCGTATAATGTATGAAAGTGGTTTCTCTCAATTAGCATGCATAAGTATTACCTATAGTACTAGTTAAATATAGACTCCTGAGTCTCAACTCTGGAAATTTGGATTTAGTAGGTCTGGGTGTAGGTAATATTTTGCATTTCTAACCTCTCAGATGTTGCTGATGCTGCCTCAGGCTCAATTTCATTTCTAATAATTTATTTTACAGCCAGGCACTTGTGAATGTTCGTATCAGAAAAAAATTACAAAAGCTGAAGTAATCATTCTTTTAAAAATATTGTTTGAATGAGAAATTCATTCACAATTACAAAGTTTAATTTTGTTTTAATTATAAAAGAATGCATAGTGAAAATTTCACTCATATACATTCCCCCAGTTGTTCTGCCCCTAATCCTTCCAATTCTTCAAACAAAGCAAGTAACCATTGTTACTAATTTTATACCTCTCCTCATAGACTTTTAAAAAATGAAAGCAAATATAAATATGTTTTATGTTTATACCCTTTAATAAGCAAATTTATAAATACTGTAAAGAATGGTAACTTGGTTTAATCTAAACCTCATGAGTGTGATTATATTTCCCATTAGAAAAATAACCTTTTTAAAGGAATTATTATTGTAACTTTAGTCCCTTTAGTTAGATACTTAATTAGACTTAATTAGAAACATCAAAATGTTCCAACTGTTTTCAGAGTCAGCACTCTCTTTTACTCACTTGCCAGATATTATTTCTTAATATTTAATATCATTTACTACAAGAATATAAATACTCATGATTTATCACCCATTAGTTCTTGCTAGTAGGATTGCAGTTAATCCTAATCAAGGAGAAGTATTTACAAAATAATGAGAAAATAGAAAAAGCCATTATTCCCTGAAGGCCATTAATACCTGAGGCAAGGACATAAGTTTCAGCTACTGGCCAATGAGAGATTGTACCCATAATTGTAAGGGTTCTACTAGGACCACTTTGAAATTATATGGAACTGAGAAAAGGATCTAGAAGTAGAAACACCATTTGACCCAGCAATCCCATTATTGGGTATTTACCCAAAGGATTGTAAATTGTTCTACTATAAAGACACATGCAAATGTATGTTCATTGCAGTACTGTTTACAATAGCAAAGACTTGGAGCCAACCCAAATGCCCATGGATAAAGAAAATGTTACACATATACACCATGGAATACTATGCAACCATAAAAAAAAAGATGAGTTCATGTCCTTGTCAGGGACATGAATGAAGCGGGAAACCATCATTCTCAGCAAACTGACACAAGAAGAGAAAACTGAACACTTCATGTTCTCACTCATAAGTGGTTGCTGAACAATGAGAACACATGGACACAGGGAGGGAACATCACACACCAGGGCCTGTTGGGGGTTAGGGGTCTAGTGGAGGGATAGCAGAGGGTGGGAGGATTGGGGAGGGATAACATTAAAAGAAATACCTAATGTAGGTGATGGGGGCACGTGTATACCTATGTAACAATCCTTCATGATCTGCACATGTACCCCAGAACTTAAAGTGATGAAAGTTAATAAATAAAAAAGAGGAAAAAAAACCCACCATGGCACGTGTATACCTATGTAACAATCCTTCATGATCTGCACATGTACCCCAGAACTTAAAGTGATGAAAGTTAATAAATAAAAAAGAGGAAAAAAAAAACTAGATATCATCTCCAAGCAAAACCCTCAAACTATACAAATAAATAAAATTAAATTATGTGGTCTCAAATAATTTAGGGGTTAACAGTGAAATCAAGAGGGAAATTTAAAAATCCTTTAAATGAATAACATTTTCACAAGTTATCAAAACCTCTGAATACAGAAAAAGTAGTGCTGAGAAGGAAAGTTCATAGTGTTAAACATTTATATTAAAAAGTCTGATAGAGCACAAATTGATAACCTAATGTCATACTCAAAGAACTGGAGAAACAAGAACAAACCAAACTCAAAGCTAGCAGAAGAAAAAAAAAGATCAAAGAAGGACTAACTATAATTGGAACAAAAAGCACTACAAAATAAAACAAAAATCTGGTTCTTTAAAAAGATGAACAAAATCTATAGATCATTAGTAACATTCACCAAAGAAAGAAGAAAGAAGAGCCAAATAACCACAATTAAAAATAAAACTGGAGACATTACAACTAATTCCACAGAAACATATAAGATTATTTGAGATTATTATAAGCACCTTTAGTCACATAATCTAGAAAATCTACAGGAAAATACAACCCCACTTGATCAAATCAGGAAGAAATTGAAACCCTAAAGAGACCAATGACAAGCAGTACTATTGAATCAGTAGCTTTAAAATGCCAACATAAAACAAGTTGGGCCAGACAGATACACAGCTCTGGATTCTACCAGACATTCAAAGAAGAATTGATTGCAATTCTACTGAACCGATTCCAAAAGATAAACAGAGAATCCTCTCTGAATTGTTCTATGAAATCAGGATTAGCTTAACACCAAAACCAGGAAAATACATAACAGAAAAAGAAAACTACAGACCAATATCTCTGATGAACATAAATGCAAAAATCCTCAACAAAATACTACTTAACCAAATCCAATGGCATATCAAAAAGATAATGCATCATGTTCAAGTGGGTTTCACCCCAGGAATGCTGGGATGGTTTAACATACACAAGTCAAAAAATGTGATATATCATATAAATGTAATTTAAAAAACATATAATAATCTCAATAGGTGCAAAGAAAGCATTTGATTATATCCAGCATCCTTTTATGATGAAAACCCTCAACCAACTAGGCATAGAGAGTTCACCACATTTATTCAACATAGTACTGGAGGAGAGAGATTGAAGATGGCCGACGAGCAGCAGCTTAAGATTGTAGTTCCCAGGGAAAGCACAGAAACTGAGTGGACGCCACATTTCCAGATGAATTTTTGTTGCCCATGGACCAGGAGATTCCCAGCAGAGAAGCCCCATGGGTCACCAGCACAACTCTTTTGGCTGGCACAGCTGTTTTGTGCCCCGGCCCAGTTGTTCTTAATACAGAGTATACAGGACTGGGTGCCCTTTTAGTTGGTGTTTGGAGCTCCAGGAAGGCAGAGTTGCCCATTCAGCTGATTGAAGGGGGGACTGAAGCAGGGAGCCAGACCAGGAGATTCCCAGGCAGAAAAGTGCAACAAATCTCAACGCCACTGTTTCAGCCAGCACAGTGCCCCCACAAAAAAACGGCAATTGGAAGTGCTGAAGATTGAGAGTTTCACAGCAGACACAGCTGAACCCAGGAAGGTCCAGCTCTGGGGGGGGGGTGTCTGCTGAAGGAAAACTAAGAAACAGAAAAAAATTCATCACCAACAAGCTGGACGTCCACTCAGAGACCCAATCTGAAAGTAGCAATTACAAAGACGACAGGTGGGTAAATCCACAAAGATGGGAAGAAACTCACGCAAAAAGGCTGAAAATACCTGAAATCAGAATGTCTCTCCTCCTACAGGGGATTGCAGCTCCTCATCAGCAATGGAACAAGGCCTGTTGGAGAATGAGTGTGATGTATTGACAGAATCAGGCTTCAGAATGTGGATATAAGAAACTTCTGTGAGCTAAAAGAACATGTTCTACCCAATGCAAAGAAACTAAGAACCTTGAAAAAAGGTTTGAAGAAATGCTAATGGAATAGACAATTTAGAGAGGAATATAAGCGAATTAATAGAGCTGAAAAACACAATAAGAGAACTTTGTGAAGTATGCACAAGTTTTAACTGTCAAATTGATAAAACAGAAGAAAGGATATCGGAGGTTGAAGATCAACTTAATGAAATAAAACGAGAAGACAAAGTTAGAGAAAGAAGGCTAAAAAGGAATGAGCAAAGTCTCATTTCTAATGAGGAAAAGACCTAATCTACATTTGATAGGTGTACCTGAATGTGATGAAGAGAATGAATCCAAGCTGGAAAATATTCTTCAGGATATTATCCAGGAAAACTTTCCCAACCTAGCAAGGCAGGACAATACTCAACTCCAGGCAATACAGAGAACACTACAAATATATTTCTAAAAAGAGCAACTCCAAGGCACATAATTGTTAGATTCACCAGGGTTGAAATGAAGGAGAAAATGCTAAGGGCAGCCAGAGAAAAAGGTCAGGTTACCCACAAAGGGAAGCCCATCAGACTCACAGCAGATCTCTCAGCAGAAACCCTACAAGCCAGAAGAGAGTGGGGGTCAATATTCAACATCCTTAAAGAAAAGAACTTTCAACCCAGAATTTCATATCCAGCCAAACTAAGCTTTATAAATGAAGGAAAAATAAATTTTTTTCACAAATAAGCAAGTACTCAGAGATTTCATCACCACCAGGCCTGCTTTACAAGAGCTTCTGAAAGAAGCTTTACACATAGAAAAAAACAACTAGTATCATCCATTCCAAAAACATACCCAAAGACAAAGAGCATCACCATAATGAAGAATTTATATCAACTAATGGGCAAAACAGCCAGCCAGCATTAAATGGCAGTATTAAACTAATATATATCAATATCAATCCCAAATTTAAATGGACTAAATGCCCCAATCAAAAGATACAGACAGGCAAATTGGATAAAAAGCCAAAAGTCATCAGTATGCTGCATCTAGACCCATCTCACATGCAAAGATACACAAAGACTGAAAACAAAGGGATGGAGGATGATTTATCATCCAAATGGAGAGCAAAAAAAAAAAAAAAAGTAGGAGTTGCAATTCTTGTCCCTGATAAAATAGACTTTAAACCAACAAGGCCAAAAGAGACAAAGAAGGACATTACATAACGGTAAAAGGATCAATGCAACAAGAAGAACTAACAATCCTAAATATATACGTACCCAATAGAGGAGCACCCAGATATATAAGGCAAGTTCTTAATGACTTATAAAGAGACTTAGACTCCCACATAATAACAGTGAGAGACTTTAACACTACATTGTCAATATTAGACAGATCAATGAAACAAAATTAACAAGGATATTCAGGACTTGAACTCAGACCTGAAATAAGTAAACTTAATAAACATTTACAGAACTCTCCACCCCAAATCCACAAACATACATTTTTCTCAGTACCACATCACACCTATTCTAAAAGTCACCACAAAATTGGAAGTAAATCACTCCTCAGCAATTGCATAGCATCTCACAGGTTTAAATGAAATATTGGTTGGCTGCTTGTTTGTTATTTTCCTCCCTTATTCCTTCCTGTCTCCATTGTTAAGCACATTTATTGGCACAAAATGGTTTTTAATACCCATTTATTACCCAGGCATTCTAGCACAGTCCATATTTGCTTGTCATTGCTGGAAAGGGAATAGAGTTCCCAAACTAGTTGTTCCCAAATTTTTCCAGATATGGTTTTGATTCACATTAGTGGTATCCTGGTATCCTGGAAAGAGGCCAGAGCTAGGGCTGTCACAGGATATATATGTGTGGGATATGAATATGATGATTTATAGAAGGGAACTGCTGCCAGGGGAACAATAACATATTAGTTCCAAAATTGCATCTAGTGCCCAAAATTAGACTTCATGAAGTTTAGATCTAAAAGGTACTGTTTAAAAACAAAATAAAACAAAACAAAACATAGTACTGGAAGTCCTAGAGAGCAATCACTCAAGAGCAAGAAATAAAGAGCATTCAAATTGGAGAAGAGGAAGTCAAACTACTCCCATTGACTCATGATACATAATATAGCTGAAAAACCCTAAATACTCATCCAAAGAGCTCCTAGATCTGATAAATTAATTCAGTAACATCTCAGTTTATGAAGTGAATGTACACAAATCAGTAGCACTGCTACACATCAACAACAACTAATATAAGATTCAAATCAAGAACTCAATCACCTTTATAGGAGCTGCAAAAAACCCAAACTACCTAGAAATATGGTTAACCAAGAAGGTAAAAGATCTCTGCAAGGAAAACTACAAATCTGTTTCTATTTGTTTGTGTCATCTATTATTACTATGAAAGTAATCATAGTACTTTCATAGTAAGAAATTATCTGTGTTTTCAAATGGGAAAAAAAATAGGCATGTAGACCAATGGAACAGAATAGAGAACCCATAAATGAAGCCAAGTACTTACAGCCAATGGATCTTCAACAAAGCGTACAAAAACGTAAATTGGGGAAAGGACACCCTATTCAATAAATGGTGCTAGGAAAACTGGAAAGCCACATGTACAATAATGAAACTTGATCCCTATCTCTCTTTGTACAAAAATCAACTCAAGATGAATCAAATACTTATTAAGACCCCAAAAGCAAATACAACAAAAACAAAATAAATAAAAGGGACCTAATTTAACTAAAGAGCTTCTGCACAGCAAAAGAAATAATCAGCAGAGTAAAAAGACAAGTCATAGAATGGAAGACAATATTTGAAAACTATGCCTCTGATGAAGCAGTATCCAGAATCTACAAGAAATACAATCAAGTCTGCAAGATAAATATACATAATGTAATCAAGAATGGACAAAAGATGTGAATAGACGTGTCGCAAAAGAAGATACACAAATGGCCAACAAACATGACAAATGCTGAATATCATTAATCATTAATAAAATACAAATTAAAACCACAATGGGATACCACCTTACTCATGCAAGAATGGTCATAATTCAAAAGTCAAAAAACAATTGATGTCAGTGTGGACGTGGTGAAAGAGAACACTTTTACACTGCTAGTGGGAATGTAAGTTAGTACAACCTCTATTGAAAATAGTATGAGCATTCCTTAAAAAACTAAAAGTAGATCTACCATTCAATTCAGCAACCCCACAACAGGGTATCTATCCAAAAGAACAGAAGTCATTATGTCAAAAAGATACAAGCACACACATGTTTATAGCAGCGCAATTCATAATTGTAAAGATATGGAACCAACCTAAGTGACCACCCGCCAATGAGTGGATAAAGAAAATATGGAATACTACTCAGCCTTAAAAAAGAACAAAATTGTATCTATTGCAGCCCCTTGGATGGAGCTGGAGGCCATTATTCTAAGTGAAGTAACTCGAGAATGAAAAACTAAACATTGTATAGTCTCACTTATACGTGGGAGTTAAGCTGTGAGGACTCAAAGACATACAAAGTGATATAATGGACTTTGGGGACTCTGGTGGGGAGTAGTTGGAGGTGGAATGAGGAATCAAAGATGACATATTGAGTACAGAACAAACTGCTCAGGTGATGGGTGCACTAAAATTGCAGAATTCATCACTGTAGAATTCATCCATGTAACCACAAAGCATTTGTACTCCAAAGGCTGTTGAAATTTGAAAAAAAGAGAAAGTCATAGTACTGTGACTAGAAGAATCTCAGATCAGGAATTGAATCAAGTCTTGTCTCTGTCTCCTGGAAGCTAAGTAAGTGTAAGATATTTAGGCCTCATCAGCATTTAGTTTTAGTTACTTCCTCTGCAAAAGGAGTACACTGAAAAAAAAAAAATATATATATATATATATATATATTTATTCTCATTAGACTGTACACATCTTAAATGTAGAAACTCTGTTACTAATCTCCTTGTCTCCGGTATTAATGCAGTGTCCAACAGAGTATGCATCAATAACTATTTTTTGAACAAATAAGGATTAGACAATAATTATTAAAGTTCTTTTTAAATGAAAAAAAGTAGTAGGAAGTTCAAATTTTCATTTCAAAGTTCTTCATCATTTGTCTCACTGTGTTATATGATTTCTTTTAAATAGCACTCCTCTCTCTCTCTCTCTGTCTCTCTTTCTCTCTCTCTCTCTCTCTCTCTCTGTGTGTGTGTGTGTGTGTGTGTGTGTGTGTGTGTGTAAGGGGTTTAAATGTTGAATTTAATTTCATATTGTCATGCAAGAAGAATAAGTCTTTTAAGAATAACTCACAAAAACTAAAGGAGTTTTCTCCCTCTGATCTCACTACTCATGCAGATTAAAGGTGAGAGCATTTTGCACTGTGTATTGTTAAGCTCTGGATGTGTCACATTCATTCAAATAAGAATATTAACAGATTTTATGGAAGAATGGAACTTCTAAGAAACATTATATTTTAACCAGACAGTCTATCCTTTCTAATAAATTGCACAATAGTTTTTTTGTATGTGATAGCAGTAAGCTTTTCTAGAGAATAGATATAAATGTAATAGTGCCTAGAGAAATAGTAAATTATCCTCAAAGATTATTAATTATGTCATTTATGCTAAACTTACATCTCTCTAGAGGAATAAGATAAACATGGATTAATTTATTTATAAAGGAATGAATGTTACTTTCTAAAAATATTAAGTTGTTATATCTATTTACCACTAACATAAATGTTATGCCTCAGAGTCTTACTGAGAGTGGCAGGAGACAACCAAGTGCCTAGGCAGATAGGGGCGGGTCCCTGATGAAACCCCACCTCCACGCTAAAGACAGTTTAAAGCCTGAAAGCCAAGCTGTGAATTAATTCCTCAGACCAGACTGAGAAATTGTGTTTTCTATCGGCCTCTTTGTTCTGATTGATACCCGCCCTTCATCTATTTTACATATACCTACCCTTTCCTAATTGGTTTTCTACACTGTCATGCCCAACCTTGAGCAGTGTCTTCACTTTAACCTTTTCTTCATACCCATATACCAATCGGCACACACTCCCTATTCTGAGTCCATAAAAGGTCCTAGATCCAGCCACAAGGGGTGGGGGCTTTCCCACCTTCGGATAAGGGGACCACTCCTATGTCTGCTTTCTGCTGAAAGCCGATTCATTGTTCAATCAAATTCTTCTCTGCCCTCCTCACACTTCAATGTCCAACATATCCTCATTTTTCTTGGGCACTGTGCAAGAGCTCAGGAACCACTGAACATGGGTACAAGCTATAACAAAAGTGAGCTGAAGCATGCCAGCATGGCTGAGTGGGGCCCAGGCAGGACATCCCTGGCTGAGGTCCCTGGTTTGCAAAGTGACTGAGAAGAAAACTTCTACATCATTATTGAGGTAAAAGAAACACTGCAAAACAGATATTCCAGCCAACATAAAACTGGTAAGTATAAATGGCTGCCAGTAAAAAATAATAATATTAAAGGAGAAATTTTCAAATTTATACTCACCAATCTTCTAGTAAAGATTTGAGACTTGACTAGCCTTAAAAATAAAAAATAAAAAGATTTGAGACTTAAGCCAATCTGGTGAGTATACATGTCTGTGTTCTTCAGAATATCGTGATTACTCTTTCATCAATTCTAAGAATGACATCTGCAGTTCATTTGGAGCATCCTGCAAGTGACAGGGAGCAATTTCTCAATCTGCGTACAGGGATTCTCAGGAAACATGTTTCTCCCAGACATATTAGGCTCCGTGTCCTGTTTTGAAAGCATTCTACCTCTGCATTTTGGTTATACTTCTTTCAAAATGTATTATCTTGACTGGAGGTGGTGGCTTATACCTGTAATCCAAGCACTTTGGGAGTGCTATCACTTGAGGTCAAGAGTTTGAGACCAGCTTGGCAAACATGGTGAAACCCCATCTCCACCATCTCTACTAAAAAGGCAAAAATTAGTCAGGCATGGTGGCATGCATATGTATTCCCAGCTCTTGGGAGGCTGAGTCATGAAAATCACTTAAATCTGGAAGGCAGAGGTTGCAATGAGCCAAGACTATACCACTGCATTCCTGGGCAACAGAATAAGACTCCATCTCAAAAAAAAAAAAAAAATTAAAATGCATTATTTTTCCAAACAATTTCACCTCTTCTCTTCTTTTCCTCTTTTTTTTTGAATAAATTCAATTTTTGTTTGTTATTCTTGTTTGCAGTAACTTCAGAGGATTAAAGCAGTGCATAGTACAGGCACTAACTTAAAATTGAATATCACTTGTCTATGTCTTAAAACTTCTCACCACACAAACTTCTAGCTGGCTATGTATAGCTCACTTCTGTGTCTGTCTGTTTCTTGTTTACTCCTTGTTTCTTACTGTCTTTCTTTTTATCCCCACTCCAAATACCCACATGGTCCCTCTCTTTTCATCTCTCCTATATTATCTTAAACCTACATTAAGTTAATGTCTGTAAGAGTTTTAGTTTTAAATTATAGCACCACAATATTTCTTGGCTCTCTTAAGCACTGCACATCCATTAAAATGCTCTCTTAACGTTAGAAAATCTACTTAGAATTTATTTCCTTAAACATTAGGAGATTTTAAACTTCTAGCCTTTTATTGATTCTATCCTTGAATGAATGCAACCACTCACTCATAAGAAAATTCATAAGCTATGAGGAAATTTTTTCTTTTCTCCTTGTGAATGTAGAACTCATCCTAGGCAAGGTTATTTCAGGTAATAAATTCTGTTTCAAAGGTCTTAAAATGCTAACATCAGAAATGTCATCACCTTTTTTTTTTTTAATTCAAGAGCTCAAAATTCTTATCATGACTGTTACTTTTTCTGAAAACACCCATAAAATACAAAATGTTCCCTGTGAGAACTCATACCTAAACCACTATCACTGTGTCAAACTAAAGTACACCCAGACTCACCCTGAAAGCAGTTTTGAAGGGGATGCTGCACTACTTTAAAATACATTTGTTGTGTATGTTCAACTAGTATCAGAATATCACAGAAAAGCATGGCTTGAATAAGCAAATGACAATTTTTTCCACTTATCTGATCTGAACAAATATTTGTTAAGCAACAGAAACTCCACCAGCATTGAGGATGTAAATATAAATAAAAAATAATGATCATTTAAAAAAACCACGATTCTTTAACTCATTACTATGAGAACTCTTGAGATGGTAAAACTGTTTCTGCACACATTTGTGAAATAGTATTTATCGATATTGATGAAGGATGTTGCAATGAGATAGGTTAGATACAAAACAAGCTAATGCAAACCATAAACATTGCAATTAATTTCTCTGTTGAACAAAAAAACCTACAAGTTAACATCTAATGTCATGGATACCTGGGTGTTAATAAATGTAAATAACATGTAAAACAGAGAGGTATCACAAGGAAGATAAAAATCTCCTGGGTAGTTCAATTATACAATGCTACTGTACATGCAGAAGACATATACCATCCTATTGCCATATATCTATGCTTAACAATATTTTCTTAATCTCCATCTCCTCTCCAGATTCTGAAACAATTAAACTAACTTGATTAGCTGAAGCCAATAAAAACTCCTATACTTTGCTCTACCCAAACAAAAGCAAAACACTTAAACCTACTCAGCCATAAGAATAAGAGCTTGATAGCTGCAGGCATTGCTCCTAAAACTAGGGCTTATGTGGTGGTATTAACATGGAGGAGCTTGATATAAAGGTGTCTGTCTCATAGAAGACTGTTAGATGGGTAGCCATCATTAACTCATCTGTTCCAGCCAGTGTAGAGTAAGATTTTCCAGTCTTAATTTTCTCATCCACTAGGATCATCAGGTAGAGAATGGAGAAATAAGGGAAACATTCTAAGAGCAGATATATTTACTTATTATAGACAAAATCACAATAAAACATATACATTGGGGTTATCATTTGTACTGAAAAAAAAAAAAGCTGCCAGATGATGTCTAACTTTGTGGAGGCTATGCCCTAATAAATAGCAAATAGCAAGTAAAACAGAGGTAATTTCCTTAGAGAATTAAAATCTCTTTGACCTGTCTTACAACCCACATATTCTTTTCTTGATGCCCATGGGCCTGCCTTCTTAAGATTTTCTACTTCCAAGCGGTAAACAATCTATTTTATCCCCACAGGAGAGGTCCTAAGCCTCCTATTACATTACAATCCAATCTCACTTCCCTAAGACTTGAGTCAAAAGTCAGATCCAATCTTCTTCATTTTTTTTTCCTCTTTGTTCTGCTATAACTTCATCACTCTATGCAATTTTTGTAATGGAGAAATAAAGTCAACTTTTTGGGAGAATGGCATTCAGAAATATGAGAGAAGCAAATCCATTACTTCAAATCCTTACTAAATCCAAGTAGAAGCTTGAATATCTTGAAAGTTAAATAGTGTACATAATAAAATTAAAATAAAAAAATTAAGAAAACCTAGAGGGCCATGGATCATGGTGAACTACAAGTAAAACTAGATTGCATCTCCAACTTGATGGACAGAGCAGTGTGCAGAGACTTGCATTGTGCATTTTTGCTCTAGAATGACTGGAATAAATCCTGAAGAAATGACTGCAGGAAACCTGAAAGGACCCACAAACCCCTGAAAGAAGCAGATTGTTCCTGCAGGACCCAGGAGACACTCCAAATACTGTGAATGCCCAAACTGTGGAGGTGGAAAAGGGAGATCATCTGCCTCTGAAAACACACCTCCCCAACTGGGGAAACTGAAGGCCTAGATAACAGAGAAGATTTTGACCTTACCTGGAGCTGGGTCATTTTAGAGAGCAATGTGAAATACAGCAGAAGAGAAAACAGTGGGAAATGCCCTAGGAGTTCACTGGTCCTTTAGCAAGCCGTTTTGCCTGACCTTTCAGATTTTCTTCAGGAGGATGCCCAGAGGTACTAGGTAAAGGGCACAGGGAGAAGGAAGTCTGCTGCTGAACTTCATAATGATTGAACTGATCCAGAAACCTCCTGGCCAGAACTCAGGGGAAGGGGTGAAGCTGGCATGCAGATTCCACAGGCAGGAAAACAGGAAAGCCGTATTTGCTTTCGTATCTGGGAGGTGGGTAGACTGAGGTAAGTTATCAGGAAAAAATATCAAGAAAATTGATAGCATAACTAAACAACAATAAAAACTTCAGGAAACATTAGACACACTTATAAAAATGCAAAATGCTCTGGAAAGTCTCAGCAATAGAATTGAACAAGTAGAAGAAATAAATTCAGAGCTTGAAGAGAAGGTCTTTGAATTAACCCAATCCAACAAAAACAAAGGAAAAAAAAATAAGAGGATATGAACAAAGCCTCCAAGAAGTCTGGAATTATATTAAATGACCTAATTTAAGAATAATCAGCATTTTTGAGGAAGAAGAGAAATCTAAAAATCTAAAAGTTTGGAAAATATACTTGGGGGAATAATTGAGAAAAATTTCCCTGGCCTTTTTAGAGACCTAGACATACAAATACAAGAAGCACAAAGAACACCTGGGAAATTCACCACAAAAAGTTCATTGCCTAGGCACATTGTCATCAAGTTATTTAAAGTTCAGATGAAGAAAAATAATCTTAAGAGCCATTAGACAAAAGCACCGGGTAACCTATAAAGGAAAACCTGTCTGATTAACAGCAGATTTCTTAGCAGAAACCCTCCAAGCTAGAAAACATTGGAGTCCTATCTTCAGCCTTCTCAAACAAAACAATTATCAGCCAAGAATTTTGTATCCAGCAAAACTAAGCTTCATATGTGAAGGAAAGATACAGTCTTTCAGACAAACAAATGCTGAGAGAATTTGCCATTACCAAGTCACCACTACAACAACTGCTAAAAGGAGCTCTAAATCTTGAAACAAATTCTGGAAACATAACAAAACAGAACCTTTTTAAAGCATAAATCTCACATGTCCTATAAAACAATAATAAAACAGAAATAAACAAAAACAAGTAAAAAAAAACTCAGGGGTACAGGCAATAAATAGCATGATAAATGGAATGATACCTCATATCTCAATACTAACATTGAATGTAAATGATCTAAATGCTCCAATTAAAAGATACAGTATTGCAGAATGGCTAAGAATTCACAAACCATCTGCTGCCTTCAAGAGACTCACCTAACACATAAAGATTCACACAAACTTAGGATAAAGGGATGGATAAATGACATTTTATGTATATGGACACTAAAAGTGAGCAGGGCTAGCTATTCTTATATCAGACAAAACAAACTTTAAACCAAAATCAGTTAAAAAAGACAAAGAAGGACATTATATAATAATAAAAGGCTTTGTCCATCAGGAAAATACCACATTCCCAATTGCATGTGTACCTGACACTGGAGCTCCAAAATTTATAAAATAAATACTAATAGACCAAAGAAAAGAGAAAGACAACAACACAATAATAATGGGACACTCCAATACTCCACTGACAGCATTAGAGAGGACTTAAAGACAAAAAGTCAACAAAGAATAAATGACTTTAAACTGTACCCTGGAACAAATGGATTTAACAGATATATACAGAACATTCCATCCAGCAACCACAAACTATGTATTCTATTCAACAATGCATGGAACTTTCCCCAAGATAGACCATATAATAGATCACAAAACAAGCTTCAAAAATTTTAAGAAAATTGAAATTATATCAAGTGCTCTCTGACCATAGTGGAATAAAACTGGAAAACAACTCCAAAAGAAACCTACAAAACTATGCAAATACATGGACATTAAATAACCTGCTGCTGAATGATCACTGGGTCAAACATAAAATCAAAATGGAATGAAATTTTTTTTAACTGATGACAATAGTGACACAACCACTCAAAACCTCTGGGGCACAGTAAAGGTGGTGCTAAGGGAAAAGTTCTTAGCCCTAAACACCTTCATCAAAAAGCCTCAAACAGCACAAACAGACAATCTGAGGTCACACCTCAAGGAACTAGAGAAATAGAAACACACCAAATCCAAACCCAACAGAAGAAAGAAAATAACCAAGATCAGAGCAGAACCAAATGAAATGGAAACAACAACAACAAAAATACAAAAGATAAATGAAACAAAAAGCAGGTTCTTTGAAAAGATAAATAAAACTGATAGACCATTAGCAAGATCAATGAAGAAAGGAAGAAAGAATATCCAAATAAGCTCAGGAGATATTACAACTGGCACCATAGAAATACAAATATATTCATGGCTACTGTGAACAACTTTACACACATAAACTGTAAAACCTAGAAGAGATGGATAAATTCCTGTAAAGATACAACCCTCCTAGCTTAAATCAGAAACAATGAGATACCCTGAATAGACCAATAACAAGCAACAAGGTTAAAATGGTAATTAAAAAGTTACCAACCATAAAAGTCCAGGACCAGTCAGATTCACAGCAGAATTATACTAGACATTCAAAGAAAAATTGGTACCAATCCCATCAAAACTATTGTACAAGATAGGGAATTAGGGAATCCTCCGTAAATCATTCTATGAAGCCAGTATCACCCTAATACCAAAACCAGGAAAGGACATAACCAAAAAAGAAATCTAGAGAACAATATCCCTAATGAACTTAGATGCTAAAATTCTTAACAAAATAATATCCAACTGCATCCAAAAATATATCAAAAAGATAATTCAACATGATCAAGCTGGTTTCATACCAGGCATACTGATGTACTTTAACAAATGCAGGTCAATAAATGTGATACACCACATAAGCATCATTAGAAACAAAAAAATCACATGATTATCTTAATAGGTGCAGAAAAAGCATTAAACACAATCCAGCATCTTTTTATGATTAAAACTCTCAACAAAGCATACAAGGGACATCTATGACAAACCCACAGCCAACATAACACTGAATGGGGAAAACTGAAACCATTTTCTCTGATGACTGGAGCAAGACAAGGATTCCTACTCTCACCACTCCTCTTCAACACAGTACTGGAAGTCCTAGCCAGAATAGTCAGAAAAGAGAAATAAATGGCATCCGAATTGGTAAAGAGGAAGTCAAAATGTCACTGTTTGCTGACGATATGATCATTTACTTAGAAAACCATAAAGACTGTTCCAGAAAGCTCCTAGAACTGATAAGAGAATTCAGCAAAATTTCTGGATACAACATTAATGTACACAAATTAGTAGCTCTTCCATACACCAACAGTGACCAAGTTGAGAATCAAATCATGAACTCAACCCCTTTTACAATAGCTGCAAATAAAATAATATATTTAGGAATCTACCTAACCAAGGCAGTAAAAGACCTCTACAGGGAAAACTACAAAACACTGCTGGAAAAAAATCATGAATGACACAAACAAATGGAAACACATTCCATGCTCATTGATGGGTAGAATGAATATTATGAAAATGACCATATTGCCAAAATCAATCTACAAATTCAATACAATTTCCATCAAACACCACCATCATTCCTCACAGAAGTGGAAAATCACATCGGTAAAATTCATATGGAACCAAAAAAGAGCTTGTAGAACCAAAGCAAGACTAAGAAAAAGACAAAAACAAAAACAAACACAACAACAAAAAGACAAATCTGGAGGCATAACATTACCTGGTTTTGAACTATACTATGAGGTCATGGTCACCCATACAGCATGGTACTGGTATAAAAACAGGCATATAAACCAGTGAAACAGAATAGAGAACTCAGAAATAAACTCAAATACAGCCAACTGATCTTCAACAAAGCAAACAAAAACATAAAGTGGGGAAAGGACATACTTTTTAACAAATGGTGCCAGGATAATTGGTTAGGCATATGTAAAAGAACAAAATGATCCTCATCTCCCACCTTATATAAAAATCAATCCAACATGGATTAAGGACCTTAAGACCTAAAAATATAAAAATTCTAGAAGATAACATTGGAAAACCCCTTTTAGACATTGGCTTAGGCGAGGATTTCTTGACCAAGAATTGAAAAGTGAATGGAATGAAAACAAAGATAAATTGCTGGGACTTAATTAAACGAAAGAGCATTTGCACAGCAAATCCAACAGTCAGCAAAGTAAACCGACAACCCACAGAGTGGGAAAAAGATCTTTATAATCTCTACATCTGACAAAGGACTAATATCCAGAATCTACAATTAACACAAACAAATCAATAAAAAAAAACAAACAACCACATCCAAATGTGGGCTAAGGACATGAATAGACAATTCTCAATAAAAGATACACAAATGGCCAAAGAACATATGAAAAAATGCACAACATCACTAGTTATTGGGGAAACATAAATGAGAACCACAATGTGATACCACTTTACTCCTGCATGAATGGCTGTAATCAAAAAATCAGAAAATAGCAGATGTTGGTGTAGATGCAGTGAACAGGGAACACTTCTACATTGCTGCTGGGAATGTAAACTAGTAAAACAATTACAGAAAACTGTAGAGATTTCTTTCTTTCTTTCTTTCTTTCTTTCTTTTTTTTTGAGATGGAGTTTTGCTCTTGTTACCCAGGCTGAAGTGCAATGGCACGATCTCGGCTCACTGCAACCTCCACCTCCTGGGTTCAGGCAATTCTCCTGCCTCAGCCTCTCGAGTAGCTGGGATTACAGGCACGCACCACCATGCCCACCTAATTATTTGTATTTTTAGTAGAGACGGGGTTTCACCTTGTTGACCAGGATGGTCTCGATCTCTTGACCTCGTGATCCACCCACCTCAGCCTCCCAAAGTGCTGGGATTACAGGCTTGAGCCACCGCGCCCGGCCGAGATTTCTTAAAGAACTAAAAGTAGATCTATCATTTGATCCAGAATTCCACTACTGGTTATCTATCTAAAGGAAGATAAATCATTATACAGAAAGGATGTTTGCATACACATATCAACACAATTCTCATTGCAAAAATGTGGAACCAACCCATTGCCCATCAATAATGAGTGGATAAATCATCAATCAACTGTGTGTGTGTGTGTGTGTGTGTGTGTGTGTGTGTGTGTAAACACATAAAATGAAGTACAACTCAGCCATAAAAAAAAAGAATGAATTAATGGCATTTGCAGTGACCTGGATGAGATTGGAGACCATTATTTTAAGTGAAGTAACTCAGGAGTGAAAAACCAAACAGCATATGTTCTCACTCATAACTGGAAGCTAAGCTACCAAGATGCAAGGGCATTAAGAATGATTCATGGACTCTAGGGAGACAGGGAAAAATGGTGGGAAGGGGGTGAGGAATAAAAGACTACTAATAAGGTGCAATGTGTACTGCTTGGGTGATGGGTTCATCAAAATCTCACAAATCACCACTAAATAACTTACTCATACCAAACAACACCTGTTCCCCAATACCTTATGGAAATAAAAAAAAATAAATAAAACCTACTTAACCAAATGTCCTGTGATGACAAAGTTTTGAATTTAAGAAGATCCATTAGAGAAATTTGTATAAACTGCCAAGAACTGGAAAGGGTCTGAGATTTTAACATATCTGCACACTAACAAGTTAGTCTGCCACCGTTTCACAGAGGTTGAAAGAAGAAACAAGACTTCCCGGTACTAGAAGAACATTTTATTACAGCAATAGTGCTAGCCAGAATGACATCATGCTGCTTTTTCAAGCTCCTACTCCTAGAAGGTGATAGAGGATCAGGTGACACCTGAACATGTAGTGAGTTTTATTGTAGGAGGGAAGCTCTTGAGTATACAAAACTGAAAAAAATAATTATAATGGGTATTCAGCATTCCATTCAGCATAGCCATTGCTGCAGACATCATCTAGAGCTTTATTTCTATCTTTCAAGTCTACAAACATACCTGAAACATACAATTTTTTTCCAGAGGACAGCACTGTCTTCTTCAAGAGTATTTTCAATGCAGACACCTTTTCAACAATGCAAGAGACTCAAGAGGACTGCACTTGTAACAAAATCCATCCCTCAGTCCTACATGAACCTGGCTTCTTATTGTATTTTCCCAAGAGTGTACAAAGTCATCTGCATTCTGGTTAATGTGACCAGCAAAGGATGGGAGGAGATTGCTTCAATTTGGCCAAGGCCAATCCTGCATTATTGACATCAACAATGCTTTCAAGAGAACAGCACTCACCAACTGAAAAACAATTTAGAAACATCAGCGTCTACCTTAGAAGGTTACGCAGCTTTCTCCATAAATTGTTATCTTGACCTTCCCTCTTGGTCCAAAGCATTAATCCAGGTAGAGCTGAATTTTTTAGTAATTGTGCAGACTCTGTCTTGTCCACAAGGAGAAAATCTAGGGCAATTTTGTTATCCATAATAATTTTTGTCAATAAGTTGAAGTGTACTTGAATGTCTTTGGGGGTGGAGGTGATATTATTGATGACTTTATCTGAAGTCAGGAACATTTTGTTTTTTTACTACTTTCTTATCGATGACTCCCTTCATTGGGATAACTGTCTATAGGTTGTATATAAATATGCTACTTTTTCTTCTAGAAAGGTTGTCTATGTAAGGGTAGCCTTGATTTGAAGAGATCGCCACAGTCATCTGAGTATTACATAATCTACTGGTGATGTTTCTTTAAACACCTGCGGTTCTCTTATGATCACCCTGAAGTACAAGTCATATAATTGAGAGAGAATCAGGCTAATGCATCATTTCCACAAAATAAATATAATCCAGGATGCAAATTGTGCTAAGTAAATATAGTATTGTTTATTATTGTTGGGGCCTCCAAAGTAGGACTTGCATCAATCTGTGGTACAGATTGAAAGTGTCCCTCATGCACTGGGGCATTGTTCTACATGTGAAAATCTCCATGGACTCTTGAAAAAGAAAACAAAACAGTATTCATGTCCATACTGCCTGCCTCCATCCATTCCAGGTGCTTGAGCTATTGGTTTTCCTTCACCACTACAAATCAGAACTTCCTATTCTGATAACTATGATTTCACCATTTTTCCAATAATTCCCTTCTTGCATAGAAATACCTTATTCAGAACAGTCACATATTTTAGTGAGAAGGACATTTTTATAAGATTTACATTAAAGCATTATGTTTCAAACCTTGCTTTATGTAAGCATATATGCCACTGAGGGTAACTTACTAAGCTGTGTAATCTACCAAGAGGACACTATTCCTAAATTATTTTAATAAAGGGCTAAGGTGGCTAAAAAAATTATGTTTAAATATAGCATCATTTCTGACACACTGTCACACAGAAGGTATATCAATCAATTGACCCTGAGTTGTTGATAGGAGAAAAAAATTATTATGTGAAGATAGATTGGAGTCTCATATTTTCAACATAAATCTATGTAACACTACATCCCTTTCATCCTAATTATTATCCAAGAATCATCCAAGAAGAGGTGATATCTTTCTTGAGGCAATGGCATTCAGTAACCAAACTGCCTTACTAGTGCGTGCAGACCAGAAGTAGGTGAAGGAAGTAAAGCAAGAAATCTTTCTGAGTCAATTTTGGAAGAGGCAATTCTAATACTCAACAATACTAGAAGCCTGTGGATGAGAAAAGCATGGAAGAGCTATCAAACACCTTGACTTTCAGCCTAATTCTAGGTGGTATCTGTTATTAAACTCATACTATTATCAGAATGAAGATGGTATGGAAAACTGAAAACTGCAAGTTAGTTTCACAAAGCATAAGTATGTAGCCAGAATCAGTGGATTATATTGTAATAGCAACACGATAACCGGAACAAATATCCACAGCCATAAGACACCATTGATAACCCCAATACTGGTTCAAATATCAAATGTAGTCAATCTGTCAGAAGAATGTAGGATTCATGCCCGGTATGGTATGTCCTCCTTAACCAGAAGACAAAAATATCCAATTTTACTTGAGTCATAAATACTTTACACAATGGTAGTCTCTGATTCAAAAATACAGATTTTTAAAATTCTGTGTCCAGTCTATATTGATGAATGCATTGTCAAACATGGCATTAAGGTGAGTCCAGGCAGAAATATTTTCAATCTTGGGTGTACAAGCTCAACCAGTAACTTGATTCCAAGTAGTCTGATAAGAGAATAGGTTTGTACCAGGCATCTACATAGTTGACCCAAATGATCAGATCAACAATTGTGATTTGTGTTCAGTGTGAGGTTCCAAACAAGAATTCCTTTGATCTTCTTATCTGTAGTTTTTTAAGTATCAGACTAGACCATAGTTAAAATCCCAAGAATCAGTAAAATTATAACAAGATTCATGTAGGGGTATTATCCAGAACAATGATAATCACTTGGATTCTGCCTAATGAATGGAGCAGCCACATATATTTTTAATTCAGAAAATCTGGCACTAAGTTTAGACAGTAATAGCAGCACTATGGACAACATCTAGTTTAAGCTTGGTTGAATACATTATTACCACAGCAAGACAAGAAATTTATGGGACCCTCTGTGACATGTAGATCCCAATGAGAGACCAGCTTTGCTTCACATGACAAAGTGGGGGATAAAAATTTTCCCAAAGGATTGCTGTTACTTTGTTTATTTCATCATGTATAGCCAACATCCCACTGGAACCAAGATGACTGATCCTTCATAAATACCATTCCTTTTCTATAACCATAACTTACTAGCTTCTACCCACCTTATTGGTCATCGGTGTAACTGTATGAATTAATTTGCCCCCAAAAGGAAATATCAGTCCAGAGAGTTAGCCTCTGTCAATCAAGCATTTAACTTCCATAAGAGTCCAGTAGCAAGCTAAGAGTTACTTAAGAAGAAAAAAAAAAACAGTATACCTAGTAGCTTTATTGGAAAGGGAGGAAGTTTGCATGGTCAGCATTATTTTTATAAAAACAACAATATGTTTGTTACCTTTTTCATTCTCATTCATTTACCATATAAGCAGTAAACATTTTCAGAAGCTACCATGGTGCAATATTGCAATAGGCTAAATAAGAAGTAGATATAAAAATTAAAATATTTTCTATTGAGCCAATACAAAATAGTGCAATGGTTCTTATTATTCTCTTGTTTTGGAAAACATAATTTTAAATGATATATTAGGTTAATATTGTTTTTCTAGTATTTTGAGATTAAAAAATAAACACATATATATTTCACAAGATAGATGAAAATGTTATCAGTCTTAAATTCTAAAATAGTAAATATAGATAATAAAAAGGTTTGAGTTCCTATGTTATTTTAAGAGTGTGAAGGACCTCAACTAAGATGTTTGAGAACCACTGTCACCATATATAAAAGCAGATTTCCAAAGCAGACAGAGCATTATTCTCTCCATATCTCTTGTTAATATCTCTGAGTAGATACCCATGCTAATTCTACAATTCCCAGAATTGCAGACCAGCTTGGGATGGAATAAAGGATAAGAGTGACTTGATTTCAGGGCCATAATTTCCTAAATTTCCAAAAGGAAAGGGCTGTGGTGGGAAGTGTCTTCTCAAGTTCTAGCCAGGAAAGAACTACAGACAGCTGTAGATTATCAAGTAACATATACCACTACGAATATTAAACGGCCAGGTTTTAGGAACAAGAGAGGCTTTCAGATTGCATTATCAAAAAAAAAAAAAAAAATTGATTGAGAAACACCAGAAATTCACTATAGGAAATGAGCAGCTATGAGTATGCAAGGTCAGTCACTGAGAAGAAATTCTCATAGAAACTCTACACCTGTCACAGAAAAATTAGAAAGAAGTATAGAGTCTAGGGCTTGTAAAAATTTTCCACCACATTTATTCTGTAGCACTCAAAAATAAGGAGAAAGAACATTACTCTGGTTCCACTGAAGATTGTTTACTCTAGGAAACAATCAAATGTAAAAGAACATCATTTTTATATTCTCATAAAATCCTAAAAAACACAGACTAAATGAATTATGAAAATAATGGTAACATTATATAACAAGAAATGATCATTTTTAAAAATTAGACTGAAAGAAAGAACAAACTATAGCAGACAGATGAGAAAAGAGAGAGTAAGAGAAAAATAATATAAACTATGACAATTAAAATTCAGGTTAATATTAAATATTATAATGTACAGACTCATCAAGGAAAAGAAGTAAAAGGTATATGGAAGAAATTGAAAAGCATTCTCACCAGGAGAAGAAAAGAGGCAAGCAAAACAATGAAGGAAAGTGATAAAAATACAATCAGCACAATTGAAATAAAAATTTGTTTGTGAAAATGTTATGGCACTGTCAATATGCCCAAAAAATGTTAGTCAGTTTTTAAAAAATAAACTGACATCTATATATCCCAGGGGAAATGTCTGAATTATAAGTTAAGAATTCTATAACTACGTATCAGAAAGAAAACAAAAAGCAAGATAGTTACAGGAAAAATAAAATTCATATTTAGTATACATTTTATCTCTACCATACACATCTGAAAATAGTAAAGCAATTTCTATAAAATCTTGAGTAAACGAGGTGACAGAAATATTATAAATATGCTATAATTCAGAAAGAACCAATTTATCTTTTATAAAAATACATTTCAACTGACCAAAGTAAATAAAGAATTGAAGCACAATTGTGGTTAAGGGGAGCAGAAATGAAAATTCACTGAACATGAAAAGCTTTAAATTCAATAATTTCCATTTAATAAATATAGTTATGAAAATAAATACATGCACCAAGAAGCATAATTACTTTGGAAAGCATAATATTTAATGCCAATAAAATATATTACTCCATTTACTATACTAACTTACAAAAAGCAATTCTAAGATAAATTGAATCTATGAATTCTATTTTCTAAGCTAATTTGAGGCCTCTTAAGAGGTGAACATTAACAGGAGGGAAGGCTAAATAGCACAGCAGATTTCTAAGAGTAAATATGCCTTTCTGTTTAATAGTTACTAAATCTTTTCCCATTTAAGACCAAAAGAGAATTTAACTTTGTATTTGTATATTCTTGTATGCCCGCATATAAATATTGGATGGTGTGTTTACTTCTAATTTTAACTTTAAAATTTTTTATGCAGATAAATATGAAGATTATACTTGATGCCCAAAACTTATGATAAAATACAGAAGCTAGAAGTCTACTTCAGATTTTAGTAGTTTGCAATTTGAGCAACAATTTTCCAACTAATATCAACATAAACTATAATGGCATATTTTTAATAAATAAATCTGCTCAAAATATTTATGTATCATGGGAAAAATGGTAATAAACTGATACTGTGGGGGAAAAAGAATTGATTTTAGCCCTTGACATCATTTAGCTGCACATCTTGAATAAGTATATTGGGCTTGTTGGCCTTAATTTTCTGTTTTTTAGAGAGACAGTTCATTAGTTCATTTCTAATGCCAGTTGCGATATTAAAACTCAGTAACATGGCACTTTCCATCAGCCTCCAATACAATGAGTTTTTGTACTCTTTGTTATTATCTAACAATACCACAGCTTGTGATCAACTTTGCTTTTGTTCAATAGGGTGGCCTTGTTTGTGAGAAAACAAAAATTTTAAATTCCAGATATAATATGGACAATGTACCAAAGGTTTTTTATGTTACCAATGGATAAATGAGTGAATAGAAAATTGTATAAATTGCTTCTAATAATATATTAGAAAAGAGTAGCCTTAGAACTAGAACTCAGCTAGAAAATACCTTTGACAATGTAGTCTATTTTTAGGATAAATAAAAAGAATGAGAAAATAAATATTGAAATGTAAAAAAATGATCTTCATTTAAAAAAACACTAAAAATAAAACAGAAGGTCTTTTGATACTTGTAGGACTTCCAAATACATGGAAAAATGTGATTTGTGTTACAGACTATTGTTAAGCACAATTAATATTTTATAAACTTGGAACAATTTTACTATATTTAGTATTGCCTAATGGGAATTTTAAAGCAGCATACTTTGAAATGCTTCAAATGCTATTTTGCTTTTTTATCTACAAATTTCTAGGAGACTTCAATTCCTTTTTCTTAGTAAAGATAAGTCTTTGTGATCTCATTCTGTTTCTTTGTTTTTATAATTCTCCCGTATGATTAACCTAAAATGTACGTATACTAAAACTAAATCTGAGTTTTAAACAAACCTATTTAGCCCTGTGACTACAATGAAGACAAACATTTATGAATAACCACAAAAATTTTCTTTGTGCTTCTTGATAGCCATTTTATTTTCTCCCTGAGACTCTGGCAACCACTTATCTGTTTTCTGCTACAATAACCTTGACTTTGCAAAACGTCATATAAATGGAATGATTCCCTTTGCAGAATTCTGACTTGGGTTTCTCTTATTTAGCTAAATGCCACTGAGGCTCAAGCATATTGCTACATAGTTTGTTCTATTTATTACTAAGCATTATTCCACTGTGTGTAGATATAAAAGTTGGGGAAAGAAAAGCAGGGTTTCCTTTTAGTTTTTTTACTGTTTTGGTGATCATAATTAAAGATTTGCTGGGAGGCTGAGGCAGGCAGATCACCTGAGGTAAGGAGTTCAAGACCAGCCTGGCCAACATGGTGAAACCCCGTCTCTACTAAAAATACAAAAAATTAGCTGGGTGTGGTGGCACGTGCTTGTAATCCCAGCTACTCAGGAGGTTAAGGCAGGAAAATCACTTGAACGCAGGAGGCGGCGGTTGCAGTGAGCCACAATTACGCCATTGAACTCAAGCCTGGGCAACAAGAGCAAAACTTCATCTCAAAAAAATAAGATTTATATATAGGTTTTTATGTAAACATAAGTTTTCATTTCTCTTAGTAAATACTTAGGACTTCTAAGAAAATTACTGGGTCACATGGTAGGTGTGACACACTTTTTAAAAGAAAGTTACATATTGTTTTCCAAAGTGGCTGCCCATCAGCAATGTATAATAATTAGAACTAAGATTTGAATAAGATGGCCAACTAGATTCAGCCAGGTGGAACAGCTGCCACCGAGAAACTGGGACAACTAGTGTACTCCTAACAGGTCTTCAGAGGGAAGGCACTGAAAATGAACAGAGAGAAAACATGGCTGAAGGGGAAGGAAGCTGGGAACTTTGCACATGGCTACTGGGCACAGCTATAGAACTCCTTGCTGGCCCCTAAGAACTTCAGAGGTAAAGTTGAGTTGAACTGTCAATGAGTAACCTGCTTTTGTCAATGGCATCTGGAATCCCAGCAGGGAGAGATCACTTGACCACCATGGACGCTCGAATTTGCAGGGATATCTGCTTAGAGAAGTGGTAGGGGCAGCATGCTAGCCAACATGAAGCCCAAAGAGTTTGGTGCAGGAGCATCTGTAGCAAGAGCGAGCATGGCTAGGGATGGCCATCCCTCTAGGCTCAACTTGCTCCTATAGGAGACGTCAGCCCTTGGGGAAGTGTCAGACCTGAACCTGCAGGGCAGTCTTGCCCATCAGATAGGGCTGGTCTGGCCTGAGCAACTGTTTGTCTGATGACCACTTTGGGCCCCCGTCTGGCCATGATGTTTGCAGGGCAGACTTGGGTCCCATGGGGACCCACATCACAGTTCCTGTGCTGGTAGACCATGCCAGATTCACAGAGGGCTCCAGCGGGTCAGCCCCATGGCCACAGATTAGCCCACTCACTCTCACCCTCCACTACAGCTGGGCCCAAGTCCACTCCCCACATCTCTTTGCCAGCACATGAGTGCCTGGATGGATTTTCATTCTCTGCCCTACCAGCATGTATATGCCTGTGCACCTTCTCCTTCCACTGCTGCTGATGGAAACGCACTCTGCCTCCCCCCACATACCACCATTGCAGTCAAAGTCTGGTAGGCACAGAGTCCTCCAGTGCCCTTTCCCTCTGCTAACACTGCTGCTGGAGTGAAACTAAGCAAGGAAAACAGTGGACCCTCCCTACCATGACTGGCCACACTGCCCTGTATGAACACGCATGAAGGGTGCATATAGACCCTTGCCTGGCAGGCCCCCATATTAATGCTTACCCATCACCAGTGCAAACACACACACAGTTACCAATGGGAGCCCCCAGAACCCCCACCAAGACATGCTGCCTCTACAACTGTTGCAAGCACCAGTACAGAGGTAGGCACCCTATTACCCACTAGCATACTGTGGCATTCTGCCATGCTGCCACTGCCACTGGCACATGCAAATGAGGATGGAGCTTATTGCCACCGCCCTATGATATGCTTTGATTACATTTTCTTTTTTTTTTTCAAAATTGGCCTGCAAATCAATGGTGTTTGTTCCTATCCATATTCTTTTTTTTTTTTTTTTTATAAATTTTTATTGCATTATAGGTTTTGGGGTAGCCAGATAAAGAATTATTGCTTGGAAAGTAGTATTATTTGGAGAAGAGAAGGCACTCTGGCTTTTTGAATTGTCAGAGTTCTTGCTCATTTTTGTGGGCTACTGTTCTTTCAGTCTTTGAAGTTGCTGACCTTTGGAGGAGAGGTTTTTTTTTCCTTTTATTCTATTTGATGACCTTGAGGGTTTCATTGTGGTATAAGGTGGGTCCAGTGAACTGGCTTTGTTTCTGTAAGATTTGAGGGGCCAATTCTTAGATCCCAACTCCTGATTTGCAGGAGTATGTTGAAACCCAATCCATATGAGCTAAGAGTCACCATAAAATGATACAGGATCTGATGGACAGAAGGGCCAATTTTGAAAAAAAAAAAAAAAACGTAATTTACGTGACAGACCTGAAAAACACACTATGAGAATTTCATAATACAATCTCAAGTATTAATAGCAGAATAGATCAAGAGGAATAAAGAATCTCAGATTCTGAAGACTGGCTTTAGGAAATAAGATGGTCAGATAAGAATAGAGAGAAAACTATTAAAATGAATGAACAAAACATTCAAGAAATATGAGATTATGTAAATAGATCAAATCTACAACTTATTGGTGTCCCTAAAGAGATCAGGAGAGTGGAAGTAACTCAGAAAACATATTTCAGGTTAGCATCTATGAAAACGTTTCCAACCTAGCTAAAGAGGCCAACATTCAAATTCAGGCAATGCAGACAACCCCTGTAAGATACTTCACAAGAAGATCATCCCTAAGACATAATCATCAGATTCTCCGAGATTGAAATGATATAAAGTATACAAATGGCAGCTAGAGAGAAAAGTCAGGTCATCTACAAAGGAAAGCCTATCGGACTAAAAGAAGACCTCAGAGCAGAAACTCTGCAAGCTAGAAGAGGTTAGGGGACAACAGTCAAAATGTTTAAAGAAAAGAAGTTTTAATCAAGAATTTTGTATCTGGGCCAGGCGTGGTGGCTCATGCTTGTAATCCCAGCACTTTGAGAGGCCAAGGTGAGTGGATCACTGGAGGATAGGGCTTCAAGACAACTCTAGCCAACATGGTGAGACCTCATCTCTACTAAAAGTACAAAAATTAGCAAGATCAAATTCACATATATCCATACTAACTGTAAATGTAAATTGATTAAATGCTCAATTAAAATACACAAAGGGGATGCTGGATAAAGAATCAAGACCCATCAGTATGCCATTTTCAAGACCCATCTCACATGATATGATACACACAGGTTCAAAATAAAGAGATGGAGAAAAATGGGAAACAGAAAAATACAGGGGTTGCCACTGTTCTAATTTTAGACAATGTAGACTTTAAGCCAACAAACATAAAAAAGACCAAATAAAGGACATTACATAATGCTAAAGGGTTCTATTTAACTAGAAGACCTAGCTATTTTAGACATATATGTACCCAACTTTGGAGCATCCAGATTCATAAATCAAGTTCTTAGAGATTTTCAAAAGGACCTTTAAAGTCTACCACACAATAATAGTGGAAGACTTCAAAATTCCACTGACAATACTAGACAGATGATTGAAGCAGAAAATTAATAAAGATATTCAGGATATGAACTCAGCACTAGATCAAACAGACTTAATAGCCACCTACAGAACTCTCCACCCAAAACAAGAAAATATATTCTTCTCATTGCCACATGGCACACACTCTAAAATCAATCTGATAATTGCATACAAAAATGTTAAAAATGCAAAAGAAGTGAAATCGTAACAAATACTCTCTCGGACTATAATACAATAAAATTAGAAATCAAGACTTAGAAAATCACTCAAAACCATACAATTACATGAAAATTACCAGCTCCTGAATGACACTTGGGTAAATAATAAAATTAAGGCAGAAATCAAGAAGTTCTATGAAACAAATGGTAACAAAAATATAGCATACGAGAATCTCTGGGACATAGCTAAGGCAGTGTAAAGATGGAAAATTACAGCACTAAATGCTCAATTAAAAAGTTAGATCTCAAGTTAACAACCTAACATCCCAACTTAGAAAACTAGAGAACCAAGAGCAAAAAAATTCCATGGCTAGCAGAAGACTAGAAATAATGAAAATCAGAGTTGAACTACAGGAGAATAGAACACACACAAAAAATTGAAAAAGTCAACTAATCCAGGGATTGTTTTTTTTTAAGAATATAAAATAAACAGACCACTAACACAACTAAGAAAACAGAATAATCAAATAAACACAATCAGAAATTACTGGGGGGATATTACCACTGACTTCACAGAAATACAAACAGCCATCAGAGAATATTATGAATGTCTCTATTCACACAAACTAGAAAACTCAGAAGAAATGGATAAATTCCTGGACACATACACTCTCCCAAGACTGAACCAGGAAGAAATGAAATCCCTGAAGAGACCAATAATGAGCTCTAAAATTGAGACAGTAATAAATAGCCTAACAAGTAAAAAAAACCACCCAGACAGATTCACAGCTTAATTCTACTAGATGCATAAAGAAGAGTTAATACAATTTCTACTGAAATTATTCCAAAAATCAGAGGAGGAACTACTCCTCTAACTCGTTATATGAAGCCAGCACCATTCTGATACCAAAACACAGCAGAGATGAAAGAAAGAAAGAAAGAGAGAAAGAGAGAGACAGAGGAGGGAGGGAGGGAGGGAGGGAGGGAGGGAGAGAGGGAGGAAGGAAGGAAGGAAGGAAGGAAGGAAGGAAGGAAGGAAGGAAGGCAGGAAGGAAGGAGAGAGAAAAAAAGATAGAAAAAAAGAGAAAAGAAAAAAGAAAACTTCAGGCCCGTGCTCTTGATGAACACTGACGCAAAACTCTGTACAAAATACTGGCAAACAGAATCCAGCAGCACATTTGAAAGCTTATTCACCATGATCAAGTAGGCCTTGAATGCAAGGTTGGTTCAACATACACAAATCAATAAGTATTATTCATCACATAAACAGAACTAAAGACTAAATCAAGTGATTATCTCAATAAATGCAGAAAAGCATTTTAGTAAATTTTAACACTCTTTCAGGATAAATATTCTCAATAAACTAAGTATTGAAGGAACATACCTCAAAATAATAAGATCCAGCTGTGAAAAACCCATAGCCAAAATCATACTGACTGGGTGAAACCTGGAAACATTCTCCTTGAAAACCAGCACAATAATGCCCTCTCTCACCACTCCTATGTTAAATATAAGTGGTGTATTGGAAGTCCTGGCCAAAGCAGTCAGGCAAGAGAAAGAACACTTATACTCTGTTGGTGGGAGTGTGAATTAGTTTGACCATTGTGAAAAGTAGTGTAGTGATTCCACAGATACCTTAAAACAGAACTACTTTTTCATCCAGCAATCTCATTACTGTATATATATCCAAAGGAGTAGAAATCATTTCAGCATTAAGACACATTCACTTGTATGTTCACTGCAGCACTGTTCACAATAGCAAAGATATGGAATCAATCTAAATGCTCATAAATGGTAGACTGGATTTAAAAAATGTGGTACATATACACCATGGAATACTGTGGCCATAAAAAAGGATAAGATCATATCTTTGCAGGAACATGGATGAAGCTGAAGGCAATTATCCTTAGCCAAACTAATACAGAAAAAGAAAAGCAAGTAACACATGTTCTCACTTATAAGTGGGAGCTAAATGATGAAAACACACAGACACATAAAAGAGAACAGCAGATACTGGGGCCTACCACAGAATGGAGGGTCAGAGAAAGGAGAAGATCAGGAAAAATTGCTGATGTTTACAAGACTTAATAGTCTTGTGATAGAATAATCTGTACAACAAATCCCCAGGACATGAGTTTACCTATATAAACAAATCTACACATGAACCTTAAACTAAAAAAAAAAGAAAGAAAGAATTAAAAAAAAAAAAAACAGGCCGGGCGCGGTGGCTCAAGCCTGTAATCCCAGCACTTTGGGAGGCCGAGGTGGGTGGATCACGAGGTCAAGAGATCGAGACCATCCTGGTCAACATGGTGAAACCCCGTCTCTACTAAAAATACAAAAAAATAGCTGGGCGTGGTGGCATGTGCCTGTAATCCCAGCTATTCAGGAGGCTGAGGCAGGAGAATTGCCTGAACCCAGGAGGCGGAGGTTGCAGTGAGCCGAGATCGTGCCATTGCACTCCAGCCTGGGTAACAAGAGCGAAACTCTGTCTCAAAAAAAAAAAAACAGAATTGAACTGTTCTATATCTTAATTGTACTTGACATTTTTTACTTCCTAACATTTCTGTATTATATCTTATGGTGGTTTTAACTTATGACTAGATATTCAGAACAACTTCCTAAGATATAAGTTGTCATCTGCATCCATCCATATATATAATATTTATATAATATATGTATATATTATATTACACTTTAGGTACTGGGGTACGTTTGTAGAACATGCAGGGTTGTTGCATAGGTACACACATGGCAATGTGATTTACTGTCTCCATCCCCGTCACCTACATCTGACATTTCTCCCCATGTTATCTCTCCCCAATCATCCTACTCCCCACTGATCCTCTCCTATTCCCCCATAACAGACCCAAATGTTTGATGCTCCCCTCCCTGTGTCCATGTGTTCTCATTGTTTAACAACTGTCTATGAGTGAGAACATGCAGTGTTTGATTTTAAGTTCTTGTGTCAGTTTGCCGAGAATAATGGTTTCCAGCTTCATCCATGTCCCTACAAAGGACACAAACTCATCCTTTTTTATGGCTGCATAGTATTTCATGATGTATATGTGCCACATTTTCCTTGTCCAGTCTATCACTGATGGGCACTTGGTTGGTTTCAGGTTTTTGCTACTGTAAACAGTGCCGCAATGAATATACGTGTGCATGTGTCTTTATAATAGAATGATTTATAATCCTTTGGCTATATACCCCATAATGGGATTGCTGGGTCAAATGGTATTTCTATTTCTAGGTCCTTGAGAAATTGCCACACTGTCTTCCACAATGGTTGAACTAATTTACACTCCCACCAGCAGTGTAAAAGTGTTCCTATTTCTCCACATCCTCTCCAGCATGTGTTGTCTCCAGATTCTTTAATGATCATCATTCTAACTGGCATGAGATGGTATCTCAATATGGCTTTGATTTGCATTTCTCTAATAACCAGTGGTGATGAGCACTTTTTTCATGTTTCTTGGCCTCATATATGTCTTCTTTTGAAAAGCATCTGTTCATATCTTTCACCCACTTTTGAATGGGTTTGTTTTTTTCTTGTAAATCTGTTTTAGTTCTTTGTAGATGGATATTCGCCCTTTGTCAGATGGGTAGATTGCAGAAATTTTTTCCCATTCTGTTGGTTGCTGATTCACTCTAATGAATGTTTCCTTTGCTGTACAGAGGCTCTGGAGTTTAAATAGATCCCATTTGTCTATTTTAGCTTTTGTTGCCAACACTTTTGGTGTTTTAGTCATGAAGTCCTTGCTATGCCTATGCTCTAAATGGTTTTGCCTAGGTTTTCTTCTAGGGATTTTATGGTGTTAGGTCTTACGTTTAAGTCTTCAATCCATCTGGAGTTAATTTTAGTGTAAGGGGTCAGGAAGGGGTCCAGTTTCTGCTTTCTGCACATGGCTAGCCAGTTTCCCCAACATCATTTATTAAACAGGAAATCCTTCCCCCATTGCTTGTTTTTGTCAGGTTTATCAAAGATCAGATGGTTGTAGATGTATGGCATTCCCTCCAAGGTCTCTGTTCTGTTCCATTGATCTATATCTCTGTTTTGGTACCAGTACCATGCTGTTTTGATTACTGTAGACTGGTAGTATAGTTTGAAGTCAGATAGCATGATGCCTCCAGCTTTGTTCTTTTTTGCTTAGGATACTCTTGGCTATGTGGGCTCTTTTTTTTTGTTCTGTATGAAGTTTAAGGTGTTTTTCTCCAGTTCTGTGAAGAAGGTCATAGGTAGCTTGGTGGAGATAACATTGAATCTATAAATTACTTTGGGCAGTATGGTCATTTTGATTTTTCCTAACCATGAGCATGGAATGTTTTTAGGATATTGATTTTTCCTAACCATGAGCATGGAATGTTTTTCCCATCTGTTTGTGTCCTCTCTTATTTCCTTGAGCACTGGTTGGTAGTTCTACATGAAGAGGTCCTTTACATCCTTTGTTAATCATATTCCTAGGTATTTTATTCTCTTTGTAGCAATTGTGAATGGCAGTTCTTTCTTGATTTGGCTCTCCTTAAGTCTGCTATTAGTGTATAGGAATGCTTGTAATTTCTGCACATTGATTTTGTATCCTAAGATTTTGCTGAAGTTGCTTATCAGTTTAAGGAGATTTTGTACTGAGACCATGGGTAATTGTTAATATACAATCATGTCGTCTAAAAATAGAGACAATTTGACTTCCTCCTTTCCTAATTGAATATGCTTTATTTTTCTTGCCTGATTGCTCTGGCTGGAACTTCCAATATTATATTGAATAGGAGTGGTGAGAGAGGGCATCCTTGTCCAGTGACAGGTTTCAAAGGGAATGCTTCCAGTTTTTGCCCATTCAGTATGATATTAACTGTGGGTTTGTCATAAATAGCTTTTATTATTTTGAGATACATTCCATTGATACCTAGTTTATTGAGAGTTTTTAGCCTAAAGGGCTGTTGAATTTTGTCAAAGGTCTTCTTGCATCTACTGAGATAATTACATGGTTGTTGTCTTAGGTTCTGTTTATGTGGTGGAGTATGTTTATAGACTTGGGTATGTTGAACCAGACTTACATCCCCAGGATAAAGCCTACTTCATCTTGATGGATAAGCTTTTTGATGTGCTATTGCAATTGGTTTGCCAGTATTTTATTGAAGACTTTTACATCTATGTTCATCATAGATATTAGCCTGAAGTTTCCTTTTTTTGTCGAGTCTCTGCCAGGTTTTGGTATCAGGATGATATTGGTCTCATAAAATGATTTGGGAAAGATTCTCTCTTTTTGTATTGTTTGGAATAGTTTCAGAAGGAATGGTACCAGCTCCTGTTTGTACATCTGGTAGTATTTGGCTGTGAACCCATCTGGACCTGGGCTTTTTTTGGTTGGTAAGCTATTAATTGCTCCCTCAACTTCAGCCCTTGCTATTGGTATATTGGGGTTTCAGCTTCTTCCTAGTTTAGGCTTGGGAGGGTGCAAGTGTCCAGCAATTTATCCATTTCTGCCAGGTTTACTGGTTTATATGCATCAAGTTGTTTGTAGTAATCTCTGATGGTAGTTTGTATTTCTGTGGAATTACTGGTGATATCCCCTTTATCATTTTTTTATCACATCTATTTGATTATTCTCTCTTTTCATTTTTATTAATATGGCTAGCAGTCTGTCCATCTTGTTCTTTGAGACAATCGGCTCCTGGATATATTATTTTTGAGGGATTTTTGTGTCTCTCTATCTCCTTCAGTTCTGCTCTGATCTTCGTTATTTCTTGTCTTCTGCTAGCTTTTGTGTTTTTGATCTTGCTCCTTTAGCTCTTTCAATTTTGATGATAGGGTGTCAATTTTAGATCTTTCCTGGCTTCTCATGTGGGCATTTATTGCTCTAAATTTTTCTCTAGACACTGCTTTAAATGTGTCCCAGAGATTTTGGTACGTTGTGTCTTTGTTCTTGTTTGTTTTGAAGAACGTCCTTATTTCTGCCTTATTTCATTGTTTATTCAGTCAACATTCAAGACCCAGTTGTTCAGTTTCCATGAAGTTGTGCAGTTCTGAGTTCATTCCTTAATTCTGCATTCTAATTTGCTTGCACTGTGGTCTGAGAGACTGTTTGTTATAATTTCCATTATTTTGCATTTGCTGAGGAGTGATTTCCTTCCAATTATGTGGTCAATTTTAGAGTAGGTGTGATATGGTGCTGAGTAAAATGTATTTTCTGTGGATTTGGGGTAAAGAGTTCTGTAAATGTCTGTTAGGTTTGTTTGGTCCAGTTCTGAGTTCAAGTCCTGGATATCCTTAATTTTCAGTGGAGTGTTAAAGTCTCCCACTATTATTGTGTGGGTGTCTACATCTCTTTGTAGGTCATTAAGAACTTGTTTTAGTATCTGGGTGCTCCAGTATTGGGTGCATATATACTTAGGATCATTAGTTCTTCTTGTTGCATAGATCCTTTTACCATTATGTAATGCCCTTCTTTGTCTCTTGATCTTTGGTTTAAAATCTATTTTATCAGAGATAAGAACTGCAACTCAAACTTTCTTTTGTCCTCCATTTGCTTGGTAAATCTTTCTCCATCCCTTTATTTTGAGCCTATGTGTGTCCTTGTATGTGAGATGGGTTGCCTGGATATAGCACACTGAGGAGTCTTGACTTTTTATTCAGTTTGCCAGTCTGTGTCTTTCGATTGGGGCATTTAGCCCATGTAAATGTATTGTTAATATTGTTATGTGTGAATTTGACCCTGCCATTTTGATGGTAGCTGTTTTTTTGCCCATTAGTTCATGCAGTTTCTTCATTGTATCGATGGTCTTTACCATTTGGTACATTTTTTGAGTGGCTGGTATTGGTTGTTCCTTTCTATGTTTAGGGCTTCTTTCCTGAGCTCTTGTAAGGCAGGCCTGGTGGTGACAAAAAATTGCTCAGCAATTGCTTGTTCATAAAGGATTTTATTTCTCCTTCACTTATAAATCTTAGTTTGGCTGGATATAAAATTCTAGGTTGAAAGTTCTTTTCTTTAAGGATATTGAATATTGGCCCCCAGTCTCTTCTTGCCTGGAGGGTTTCTGTTGAGAGATCCACTGTAAATCTGATGGGCTTTCCTTTGTGGGTAAGCTGACCTTCCTGTCCGGCTTCCCTTAGCATTTTTTCCTTTATTTCAACCCTGGTGAATCTGATGATTATGCGCCTTGGGGTTGCTCTTCTTGAGGAATATCTTTGTGGTGTTCTCTATATTTCCTGGACTTGAATATTGGCCTGCTTTGCTAGGTTGGGGAAGTCCTGGATAATATCCTGAAGAGTGCTTTCCAGTTTTGATTTTTTCTCTCCATCCCATTCAGGCACACTATCAAACATAGATTAGGTCTTTTCACATAATCCCATATATCTTGGAGGCTTTGTTCATTTCTTTTCACTCTTTTTTCTCTAACCTTGACTTCTCATTTTACTTCATTTAGTTGATCTTCAATCTCTGATAGCCTTTCTTCTGCTCGGTCAATTCAGCTACTGAAACTTGTGTATGCTTTGCAAAGTTCTCATGCTGTGTTTTTCAGCTGAATCAAGTCATTTATATTCTTTTCTAAGCTGTTTATTTTCGTTAGCATTTCATCAAATTTTTCAAGGTTCATAGTTTGTTTGCTTTGTGTTAGAACATGTTCTTTTAGCTCAGAGAAGTTTTTTATTACCCACCCTCTGAAGCCTGTTTCTGTGAATTTATCAGGCTCATTCTCCATCCAGCTTTGTTCCCTTGTTGGTGAGGAGTTATGATCTCTTGAATGAGGAGAGGCACTCTGTTTGGGGTGTTTTCATCCTCTTTGCCCTGGTTTCTTCCCATCTTTGTGGATTTGTCTCTCTGTGTTGGTTATAGTTGGTGACTTTCAAATGCAGTCTGAATAGATGTCCTTTTTGTTGATGATGAAGTTATTTCTTTCTGTTTTTTAGTTTTCCCTCCAACAGTCAGGCCCTTCTGTTGTAGGACTGCTGGAGATCCACTCCAGACCCTGCTTGCCTGGGGATCACCCACAGAGGCTGCAGAACAGTAAGGGTTGCTGCCAGTTTTTCTGTTATCTTTGTCCCAGAAAGGTACCCACCAGATGTCAGCCTGAGCTCTCCTTTATGAGGTGTCCCTTTGGTTATACAGTGGTCAGGACCTGCTTAAGGAGACAGTCTGTCTCTTATAAGAGCTCAAGTGCTGATCTGTGAGCTCTGTTGTTCTGTTCAGAGTTCTGCTGCAGCAGAACTTATAACCACCTTTTTTCCCAAATGCTCTGTCCTGGGAAGATGGGGCTTTATTTATAAGTTTCTGATGTGCTGTTGCCTTTTCTCAGAGATGCCCTTCCCACCAAGGAGGAAGCCTGGTCACAATCTGGTAGAAGAGGCATTGCTGAGCTGCTGTGGGCTCTGCCCTGTTGCTGTGTGAACTTCCTTGTGGTTTTGTTTATAGAGATATAGTTAGAATTGCTTTGATAATGGTGGTCTGATTCGGTAATGGTGGACTACCTCTGTAAAGGCAAATTGCCTCAGTGATGGTGGACTGGCTCAGTAGTGGTGGACTGCCTCAGAAATGGCAGACTCCCTTCCCCCACAGAGCTGGACCACCCTGGGTCCAGCTGCACTTGCTGTGAAACTCTCAACTCAGAGTGTTTCATATTGCTGGTCTTTGTGGGGTTGGGACCTGCCAAACCAGATCATCTGGCTCCCTGTTTCAGCTGCCTTTTTTTCAGTTGAATGGGCAGCACTGTCTCCCACACATTCCAGGCACCAGTTGAAATGACCACCCAGATTTGTGTGAGTTTTGTGCGGAGACCCAGTGTGCTGGCTGAAACAGTCATGCTAGAAACTTGTGGCAGTTTTCAGCCTGGGAATCTCCTGGTCTGTGGGCAATAATAACTCATTTGGAAATGTGGTGATCACTCACTCTGTGTTGTTCTCCCTGGGAAATGCACTCCAGAGCTTTTCCTATTTGGCCATCTTGGATCTACTCGTGCATCCTTTTTTTGATAGAGTGTTTGTTTAGGTTTTTGTCCTCTTTGTAATTGGATCATCTATTTTCTTATTCTTGAGTTTTTTTTTTTTAATATTCTATATACAAGTCTTTATCAAATATATAATTTGCAAATAATTATTCCCAGCCTCTGTCTTGTCTTTTCTTTCTCTTAATAGTGTATTTGGAGAGTATTAATTGTGATAAAGAATAATTTGTCATTCTTTTCCTTTTATGGATTATACTTTTGGAGTTATAGCTTAGAAATATTTTTCTATTTCAAGATCACAAAAATTTTCTTCTACATTTTCTGGCAATATTTTACAAATTTAGCTCTTTTATTTTTATCTCCAATTCATTGAATTAATTTTGCACAAAGGCTTGGTATGGGTCAAGTTTGTTTTTTATGTTTTTGAATAAAGTTGTACAAATGTACTTTCTCAATTTGAATTCGCTTTTTACCTACATCAAAAATCAATTGATCATATTTGCATCAATCTAATTCTGGATGCTCCTTTCTGTTCCATTTATTTGTTTATTCCTTTACCAATATAAATGCCAGCTCTTTCTCATCTCATAATTAGGGTAGCCACAAAATTCATTGTCGAAGATATTGGAGTACCTTGGGCTACTATTAATAATTACTCATGACAACAGCACATAACAACATAGTCTCAGCAAATCTAGGCAATTCTAATAGTAAACCAAGGTTACTATGTAGAAGGCTATGGGTTTTGGTATTTGTCTCCATGGAGGTGGCTCAGGAAATCATTGTCTACACCTAGAAGTACCACATTTCATTCAAATTTGGAATTTGAAGGGTTTTGTGATACAGATGGAACTTGGCATATGGGATGTGATGGCAATGCAGAGATAGGACTTCAACTTTAGGCAGCCCAAGGAGCTTTGTGTGGGCATCAGCAAAGGCTATGGCCACACTGTCCAGAAAGTGGGCAGTGCCTCTGAAAAGAAGAAAGTCACAAAGGAAATCTAAAAAACTGCTCAAAGCTTGTGTCTATTATACTTCTGTTATTCAGGATGTTGTTTTAAGGCATAAATAATCTACATAATTAAAATAATTTCAATAGATGACATTTATTGACTTACAGATTACTATGAAGCATGTGCTATTGCAAACATTGCATACGTATTTACTTACAGAATTCTTGAAAGCAATTATAAAGTGAGAATATTTAATTGATGTTTTATGGACCAAAAAAACCCAAAGTTATATCCAGGATGTAAACCCAGATACTTAGGTTTCAGAATCTATAGTTTTAATCACGAAGTTTTGAGCTGTCACTCTGCCCTACCACATGTAAATGTTTTTATATAACATATTAGATGAATAATACTTATGGTTGTTAACATAATACTTATTGTCAATCCTGAGATGTTTAGATCATTTAAAATCTTTTTCAGACACATCATTCTGAGAAATTCAATCTTTTTCTTTTTAATAATTACCTATATTTTTCAAAATCTACCTTATTAATATATTCAGCTGTGTCCTCATCTAAATCTCATTTTGAATTCCTATTTGTTGTGGGAAGGACCTGGTAGAAGGTGACTGAATTATGAGGGCAAGTCTTTCTTGCACTGTTCTCGTGCAGTAGGGCTTAATAAGGTGGAGTTTCCTTGCACAAGCTTTTTTTTTTTTTTTTTTTTTGCCTGCTTCTTCATCCATGTAAGATTTGGTTTGCTCCTCCTCACCTTCTGTCATGATTGTGAGGCTTCCCCAGTCACGTGTAACTGTAAGTCCAATTAAACCTCTTTCTTTTGTAAATTGCCCGGTCTCCCGTATGTCTTTAACAGCAGCATTAAAATGGACTAAGACGTATGCCATGTTCAAAATTTTGGAAAATCATATAACTTCTTGGAAATCTCAGTTATTAATCAATAAATTAGTTTTAAATGAGATATTTTAATCATAATACCTATTGGTGTCGCAGGCACATTTTCATCCTCAGTTAGTTGCTATTGCTATTGTAACACAATTTGTGTCTATTAACAAAAATACATCGACTTTATTGGCTCAGAGTAAGATGAAAAAAGATAGTTCTTAAATAATTGGCCAAATAATATTTGTCATTGAGGAAAATAGGTGATAATAAAACAATACAAATGCATTTTAAAACTAAAATTGTCTTAAACTGAATTTATTGTGTCATCTGATCTTTAATTTTTTTTTTACTAGCTATTGCACAAGTACAATCTTAAAGTTAAGGTTTTCATTAAATTAAAACACAAAGTAGGTGCTACAAAATACGATGTTTTAGTGTACATTTTAGCTGAAACATATATAAGATTTATAAAAATGTCTCTGTTAGGTTGAAAGAAAAAACTTCACTAGATGAACATATTAATCTTAGTATTAATTATAAACCATACCTAGAGAATAACATACTTCGCTTTCTTTTCTTTTTTTTTTTTCTTTTTTATTTTTTAATTTTTATTGCATTATAGGTTTTGGGGTACATATGCAGAACATGCAAGATAGTTGCATAGGTACACACATGGCAGTGTGTTTTGCTGTCTTCCTCCCCTTCACCCACACTTGGCATTCATCCCCAGGCTATCCCTCCCCAGCCCCCCATGCTGTCCCTCCCCCATTCCCCCCAATAGACCCCAGTGTGTAGTAGACCAGATTTGAAAACAATAGAAGTATCTGGTACAAAATGTGCAACAATATCTTAAAGGAAACTTGACCCATTAGAGGCAAATTTACTTTCTTTTAACTCTCTTGTAATTTGGCAATGCTTTGCAGACTTGTTATGACTGAGATTTTTCACTTCCCTAAGATTCATGCCCTTAATATATATCCAAAACAAGTACATGGCTATAAATAATTATGAAAGTAAAACTATTTAAATAACTATTTTGAGCCGATTTTTAAGAGTTTAGGATTAATTGTAATTTTATATATAACCCTAGTTTTTTCTTGTTTTTAATAAATTTTAATTATGATGGGTACATAATGTTGTATATGTTTATTGAATACATGCAATGCTTTGATTCAGGTATACAGGATGTAACAATATAAAATCGGAGTAATTTGTATATCCATCTTTCACTTCAAACATTTATCATTTCTTTGTGTTAGGAATATTCCAATTTCATTCTTTTAGTTATTTAAAAATATACAACAAATTATTAAATATAGTCATGTTAATGTGCTACTAAATACTATACATTATTTATTCTATCTAACTGTATTTTTGTATACATTAGCTATTGCCACTTTATCCCTACCTCCCCACTACCCTTCCTAACCTCTGGTAACCATCATTCTACTCTCTATCTCCATAAGTTATAATGTTTTTAAATTTTTAGTTCTCACATGAATGAGAATATGTGAAATTTGCTTTTCTGTACCTAGCTTATTTCACTATGTAATGTTCTCCAGTTCCATCCATTTTGTTGCAAATGACAAAATTCACTGAATAATATTCCATTTTCTTTATACATTTATCCATGGATGGACACAAGTTGATTTCATATCTTAGCTGTTGTGAATAGCGCTGAATTAAAAATGGGAGGGCAGATGTCTCTTCCATGTAGTGATTTCCTTTCTTTTGGATATATACCTGGCAGTGGGATTGATGAATAATATGGTAGTTCTATTTTCAGTTTCTTGAGGAAACTCCATATTCTTTTCCATAGTGGCTGTACTAATTTATATTTCCACTAACAGTGTACAAGAGTTTCCCTTTCTACACTTCTCCAGCATTCATTATTGCCTGTCTTTTGGATAAAAGCTGGAGTGAGAAGATATATCTTTGTGGTTTTGATTTGCATTTCTCTGATTGTTAATGTCAAGCATTTTTTCATATACCTGTTGGCTACTTTATGTGTTCTTTTGAGAAATGTCTATTCAGATCTTTTGCCCATCTTTAAATCAGATTACTATATTTTTCCTATTCAGTTTTTGAGCTTCTTACATATTCTGGTTATTAATCCTTTGTGAGATAGACAATTTGTAAACATTTTCTTTCATTCTGTGGGGTTCTGGTAACATTTCTTTCTCTTCTAATTTTTCATCTTAGTTTAAACATTTTCTGGGGGTGGTTAGTTTTTTTATTATTAATATCTTAGTTTCTACAATTCAAAGTATTATTAGATCCAGAACAAACTCTTGACATTTCTCACTGATACAATATTTCAATGTCTTTATATAATATAGTATAATAACAAAGAGCTTTTTTTTTTTTTTGAAAAAAGCAAACAAGCCACAAGAGACAGAGAGAGGGAGAGAGTTATGAATGGATATATAAACTAATGAGTAAACTGTTTTGTATAAGATTATAAAAAATACAACAATATCTCCAGGATTAGAAGGCAAAATTAACAAACAAAATAAAGTTTTCTTAGAGAACCTTTTTGGTTCTCTAAGAAACCTTTTAGATCTGATACATTTTGAAATGGGTAGGTTGAAACTTTTATCATTTCAATTTTATTTATCTATGGCATGAGGCATTTAGAAACAGATGTTTTAAATATTATTTGTAGCCTGACATTTCCCTGTCAAATATGAGACCCTGTCTGTCCTTTGTTATCTGTCCCATTGAGTCATGTTACTTTTTTTTATCTTTCATTGATTTTGAGACATCTAACTTGACAATTGTTTCTTATTTAATATGACTGGAAGGGAAAAAGAACTAAAATTTATTGAAGACTTGTTGTCTCTTAGTATTCATGGAGAATTGGTTTCAGAACCTCCCTTGAATAGGAAAATCCACAAATGCTAAAGTCCCAGATATAAAATGTTAATTGCATATGAAATACACACAGCCTCCCATATCCTATAAGTTATCTCTATATGGATCATAGTATCTAATAAAATTTAAATGCTATGTAAATAGTTATACTGTATTTTTGAGGGAATAATGAGAAGAAAAAATGTATGTGTTCAGTACTCATGTAATCATCTTTATATATATACACACTTTTAAGTCAAGGTTAGTTGAAGCCACAGGTGTGAAAATCGGCCTTACAAATCTGTGGGTTGTGCATTCATTCCTTCAACCTACTACAGATCAAAATTATATTTTAAAAAATGGATGGTTGCATCTACACTGAACATGTATAGAGATTTTTCTTGTCATTATTCCCTAAACAATACAGTGTAATAGCTATTTGCATGGCATTTACATTGTTTCAGTATTAGGTATTATAAGTAATCTAGAGATAATTTAAAATATACAGGAGGATATACATAGGTTATATGCAAATACTAAACCATTTTATATAACAGACTTGAGTATTTGTGGAATTTGGTATTCATGGGGATTCCTGGAACCAATCTCCCACTGATACCAAGAGACTACTCTATATCCTTATAGCAATGAAGGAGGCCAAAAACCACAAAAGAATTCATCTCCAGCTTAAACATGGGAAAAACCAAAACAGACTTACAAATTAACAGGTCTAATGTCGCACAGCAAATGATAAGATTTAAAGATAGAATTAAAATTCAGGCAGTCTGCCCTCGATGTCTTATTTAATTTCAGAATACTAGCGGGTCAATTGCTTTCAACTTTTATTAGGCAGATTGACATTTTTATTACCAACCTACATTTTTCAAACACAAATTCATATTCTGTGACTCTCATGAAAATTTATAATCACAACATGATGATGTCAAGTAACTATTGTTTTGGTATTTTTATTGTGAAAGAAAATTTCAAATTCATTCTTATTGAAAATAAAACTATTTAGAAAATTTTCATACTACTTAAAATTTATTATGAAATATGTTTATATTTTTCTATTTGTAAGATATGTAAATATATGGATAAAAGCTATTACTGAAGTCAATTCTTTCCAGTATTTTTAAAGTTTTGAATAATATTCAATATTAACTATCAATAAAACTCATGAAAATGAGGACATCAGAAAGTATTCTGACTGACAATAGGGCTCAAGGGTCCTAACATACTGAAAAAAAAAACTGTGGAAAACCTTAACAACCAACAAGAGTTTTAAAATTAGTATGCCATATAACATTATATTTTCCAATTATTCTTTTCTAGTTTGACAGTTTAATAAGAGAATTTATTAAAAGCACTGCTGTAATTGTGAATACTGTTCTCACAATTGAGAGTTAAATGATGAGAACATATGGTCACACAGAGGGCAACAACACACACTGGGACCTATTGGAAGTAAGGAGTGGAAGCAGAAAAAGAATCAGGGGCCGGGCGCGGTGGCTCAAGCCTGTAATCCCAGCACTTTGGGAGGCTGAGGCGGGTGGATCCGAGGTCAAGAGATCGAGACTATCCTGGTCAACATGGTGAAACCCCGTCTCTACTAAAAACACACACAAAAAATTAGCTGGACATGGTGATGCGTGCCTGTAATCCCAGCTACTTGGGAGGCTGAGGCAGGAGAATTGCCTGAACCCAGGAGGCAGAGGTTGCAGTGAGCCGAGATCGCGCCATTGCACTCCAGTCTGGGTAACAAGAGCGAAACTCCATCTCAAAAAAAAAAAAAAAAAAATCAGGAAAAATAACTAATGGGTACTAGTCTTAATACCTGGGTGACACAATAATCTATACAACATGTCCATGACACAAGTTCATCCATGTTCACTTGTACCCTTGAACTTAAGAGTAAAAATAAATAAATGCTCTGTTTTATAAATATTTAAATTTTTAAAAAGCAGCACTATATTATTACTTCAAAATTTCCATCCACCTTTTGTGTTACTTGTTATATTACAGAAGTTTTGATTAAGTCAAATGATAAGTACCCTATGCCATAGTGATTTATGTAATAATACCTTTCATAAGTATTAGCTTGAGCTTTGTGAATGTCAGAAATCATAAAGTGAAAAATTTTCACAATATAAACTTTCCTAAAGTGTGATAGGCAGCACTCTCATAATAGAGCCCTTGAGTAACATGTCAAGGCCAGTGGCTGTAGCTCTGTGCCACGGCATGGACTGATTCAAGTGTGAAGGGGATATTATCTATTCATTTTATTCAACTGTTGTGGGGGGAAAAAGGGAAGAAGATCACGTGTTGGGTGACAGTTCTAACAGTACCTGATAATCTGTCTTTGTTACAAAGGAATAAAGAAGAGAAAGGGTAAGATTCTTCATCAGCATAGGAATTAAGAAGTTTGGAATCCTAGGAAAAGGTGGAGATAGTACAACATGAGCTAACAGAGAAACCAAGCTAGAGAGTGTACACTTTTTTATACTGGAGCATTGAGAGAGGGAGAAATCTTGTCTCTATAGATTAGGAACTGAAGTGATGTGACTATAAATAGAAAACCATTCTCCGGGAAGGACAAATTATATTTTCGACAATTTCTAAGGAATTACACATTGGCTGGAATAACTAATTATGAGATGGATTCTAATTTTGTTTTGTTTAGATTTGTTTTGTTTTCATTTTCCAAATCAGACATATAACTAACTAGTAATATATTGGTTATGACTATAGAAGAAATTCATACAAATTGAAGTCTCTATGAATTCACAAAAAACGTGGAGTGCTTTGGAATATACTAGGACACAAAATTAAGAATTGGACACTACCTATTCTAGGCCTCATGCAACATGGCAGCCATAAAAACCATTAGGAATATATGCAAGTATATTCCATTATATACTAAATTATGTTGTACATAAAATGCATATTATATTTCTTCTCCCAAATTGCCTTTTAAATTGTAAGTTTAAATGTCATAATTAATCCTCCTTGATCATTATTATTTAAACTTCCTCTAAATTTGCCAGTGGAACAAGCTTATTAAAAAAAAATCCAGTTACTAGCTTGGAGCATAATTTATGTTTGCTGACCTCTTATGTCACTATTCGATTTTTTATACCACTATAAAATCAAGGGCTCGTTCAACACAATCTTGTTTTTCTCTTCAGCCTTCTGGCTGTTTAAATAATAGATTATGAGTCAACCAAAGAGAATGTATACCAATGAAAATATCCAGAATTTATTTCATATCTCATAGGGAAGCTTTTTCTGGTGGGGGAAAAAGTCTTTTAATTCCTTTTGGTTAGTTCACAGTTTAGTTGTTAGGATGTAAGAGGTCAGCGTTGCACATATCTAGCAAACTAAAGCCTGACACTTTCAACATATGACACCCTTTATCACACATTATTTCCAGAAGTGACATTTATTCTATGTAAAAGAATCCAATGCTTGACCTAGAATTTTAAAGGAAACGCCAAAGGGCTGGCAAACTTACTTTCCAAAACCTGAAAGAAGAAAGAATGCTTTGAGCTCTACTGCTTAGAAAATTAATAAGTAATTCATTCAACCCATTAACGGATTAGTGTTTACTGCAACCCACTTTTCGGACCCAGTGGGTGTGTTTTATATAAATAGGAGGTGAGAAAAGCGTTGCGTTAATTATAACATTAAGCTTCTTGATTGAACTAAAATAAATAAATAAATGTGTCATTTTAGGTCATGAAGTTAACTCATGTTTTATATCAAAATGAATGTAGTCTTGATATATACACATTTACCTCAAATAATTTATTTTCTGTATGTGTACAGATACCTCATAAAGAGACAATTTTTGATTTTGATGGAAACTAAATTTATTCTGTTATCTGGTACACAAAATCTCTTTTTTTTTGTATTTCTACCTTTATTTAACCAGTGAACCAAAGATGAGATGGAAGTCATTAGTTACCCACTGAGATAATTAAAGTTGTTTTATTAGAGTGTTAATCAACCAGTCTGGATATTTAAATCAGGCTTATCAATGTACATTTTATGTGTCGAGATGCCCAGAACACATTTTGAGAAAGTAAAACAGAATTCAATTTTAAATAATCATTAGAAATCATTGTGAGCATTTAAATAATATAATCAATTTCTAAAAGTTGCAATAGGTCTTATAATATGATGATAACGGTACCATTAATAGTGTTTCATCCTTGGCTATTTACAATGCATTTCCATTCCAAATGGCATCTGTTGGATGTAAATTATCGCATTGTTTGGGAAGGTACCGCATCACTCCCATAAATATCAGTCAGCAAATGACTTAAGATACAGACTAATAATTATTAACTTTATATTTATTAAGTTAAAAATATGAAAATTGGTTCAGTTATTTTAGGAATTTCATTTTTCTCTGAGTACCTACAAAATACACAAGAATTCCTAAACTATCCTTGTTCCTAGATTCAGATTTGAGTATTGACTATCTGGAGTGGCATGTATTTTAAATGATGCAATTTCTCTCTGGCTCCCCCTTTTCTTGTACTGAAAACTTATCATTCCTTGAAAGAGAATTGCAGAGAAAAGAATTCTTAGATGTGTAATAGAGAAAAAAATCTGTAGGATTCAGGATCTACCAGTTTCTTTTTCTAGAAGAGTGATTTTTAATTTATTTAAAAAATATGTACACTACCGATAACCCCAAAATTCTGGTATATATTACTGAAGCTGCAGGAAATCCACCTCCCCCAATGTCTAGGTGATGTATTACTGAGCTAGAGTACTGGCCTCCAGAGCTACCTAATAGGGCAAAAATAAAACTAATCCAAAAAATAGAGAAATAAAATATTAGAACTCCTCTATATATTTTTAAAACATGCTTTTAAGATGTTTATTTCATATATTTTATACTACTTGTATTAGTAAATATGTATGTATAACTATAAATTTAGGCATATAAAATTGGTGCATTTCTGTTAAAAATGACTCCAATAAAAGTGCACATTAAAATTACTAGAAATCATGGGTGTATATTTTATATAAAATTATTTTTTGTAGAAAAGTACATAAGTATATTCAATTAAAGATGTCAAGCATTGCTTTACAAAGTTGCTTACAAGTGATCTGTTCATGTCGAATTCATCACTAGAGATAAGGAAGAAAGTTGTTCAAATTCATGCATATTCTATCGCTAGCTTCCACTATGTGCCAATATTTACAAGCAACTTATCAAATTAAGATAAGCTTGCATTCAAATTATATAGTTAGTTTGGCAAAATAAATGCTTATAGATACGGCCATAAGCACAAAACACTTACCTATAACCAAAAGTAATTCTTACACCAGAAAACCACACAGGCAATTTAACACATATAAATTTTTTAGTAAACCTTAATTAGGACAGGTATATTAACATGAAAGAAGTTGATATAAAAGTGAAAAAATTATTAAAAATATGTTTTAAATATTATCATGATATTTTGTAAGCTGAGATATGAACTGTTTAATTTAGGAATTATATTCCTAAACTATGTTTAAAATTATATCTTACTAATCTAAAATTTAAGGATTTTTAACTCCTATGAACATTAGATCATATATTTATTCAATTTGAATATTTATAAACATTTTAACTGAAAAATTATAAGTATCAATTAAATATTATTTATACTTATTTTTCTACTCTAAAATATGCATGTTAACTTACATAACATGGCTTCACCAATACTCTAGGAATTTTAATATAAGTTATTCCCAATATTATAATTTAAAGTACAAGAAAATGCTTATTTCATATTATGACAATTACTATTTTATATGATTTCTTCTTTCATCCAACTCTTGAACTGTCCTATAATGTTAATTTATTGACATTTTTACTCTCTCAATTCAGAAATAGTAGCACTCTGTTACTCCTCCTTTCTCTCTCTCACCCTTTTCCTCTTTCTCTCCCTCTTTTTTCCTTTGCTGTTAAAAAACAACAAAAGAACAAAAATAAATTTCTATCTAGTAGAGTGTTTGCGACATCTTAGGCACATAGAGAATGTGGGTCTTGCAGTGATTTAAAGAAGGTGAAAATGCAATTAAAGGGGACTGCTGTAATCAGAAGGTTCTGTTATTCTTAAGCTGTTGTAACTTGTTTGTATTAATGTGTATTCAACATGTCCTTAGTATAATTATGACTTTTTTTTAAGTTCACCTTTCCTCGGTATATGTGATAAACCCATAAAATAATTTAAAAATTAAAACTAAGGGTTTTCCATTTATTTTCAATTTCTATGAAGAGTAACTTCACTGAATTTTTGATGCACCGTAAGCCACTTTTATTTAAACTGAATATTTGTTTGATTGAATACATGAAGGGAGAGAATAAAAATTATCTGGAGAAAAATACTTTTGAATAACAAACTTCTCATACAAACTTTTATTTTAAATTAAATGTTTAGATAAGTCACTGTCTCTTTATGCCCGAACACACAGCAATAGAATCTTACCATTCAGAGTGTAACTTTTTAACTTTTAGATAGGTGAATTATCTCTATGAAACAGTGTGATTAAAAAGGAAAATTGTTAAATATTCTCTTGTCAACTATCACGTTACAGTTTTTTATGCTAGTATAACCAGCCTTGTCATTAGTGATGCAATTGAGTATGTTCTTTTTAATATATACCATTTCTGTAATTAAGAATGAATTCACTGTTAACTTTAAAATTGATTTATTCTCTGGAGTATGTGTGATTCTATGTTTTATATGGCTGAATGAGCCATGCATGACTATCATTTTCATCCCTCAAATATGTTTAAAATATTTGTTTGTTTACATTACTATAGCAATCGCTAATTAATCTAGCATTTCCCCCTTTGAAATAATTTTGCTTACAAAACTTTAGTAGAACTAGAATTTATTTTGGGAAGCTCATTTATTTAGGCTTGGATGTCTTTTTTTCTCTCTATTGTGGATTCAACATTCAAAATCATATAATGGTAATTATCAATATCTCATATAACTTCATTTTAATTGTACTTTTCCCTCACTACTGTTGAGTTTTCTAAATGCTTGTAGGTCTTATATACTTGATAATTTGAATCCTCATGAAGATAAACACATTAAGTGACTCTAAATGCAAATCTCTTCAACCACTGGATGGTATAAAAAGTAGATAATGTAGACAAAGCCTTGCAGTTCAGAATAAAACTCTCACTTAACATAAATTGCTCTACCAGTGTAAAAAATGTAGAAAAATCATTGTTTTAAAAATTTTCATTTGTTTTAGATTTGCTGATGGAAAATAATCTTATACTTATGAATGAATTTAGAAATTGTTAAGCCCATGGATATCTAAGCTGTGAGAGACCCAAAGAATCCAAGTGACTCACTTGTCAAAGGTTACATAACATAAGGTAAAAGCCAGAAAAACTAGTTTTCAATGCTCATCATTTTCCCTTGGCTTTATAGCTGAGGGCTGTCATATTTAAATCTTTCTTAAATGAGAACTTATGATTGTAGGTAAAACAAGTATGGCTGAAAATATTCAACTTATTTATGTATAATCATGTATTAAGAGAACATGCACAAAAAGCAAAATGATTACTGCATGAGGTGTAAATGTCACAGAGAATTGTCTAACACAAGGGTTAAAAAACTATAGTACACTGGCCAAATCTGACCTACCACCTGTTTTTATATAAGCCACAGGCTGAGATTGATTTTCTTATATTGAAATAATTTTAAAAATTAGAATATTTTGAAATACACAAAATCAAATATAATTCAAATGTCAGTGTCTGTGAATAAAATTTTATTGAAATATAGCTGAATTGGAAGTGTTCTCCAGAGAAACAACAGCATCAATAGCATAAATAGAAAGATGATAGATTAAAGAGGTAGGTAGGTGGGTAGGTAGGTAAGTAAGTGGATAGATAGAAGAAAGGTGATTTCTTAAGGGAATTGGCTTACATAATGCAGAGGCTGAGGAGTCCCACAACATTCTGTGTACAGGCTCAAGTACCAGAGAAGATGGCAGCATGGCTCAATGCAAATTTGAAGGCTTGAGTCACTAGGGGGCCATGGGTGCAGGTCTCAGAGTGCAAGTGCCAAATAATCTGAAGTTCTAATATCCAAAAGCAGGAACAAATGGTTCTTTTAGCTTCAGAAGAGAAAAAGCCTGTTTGCAAATTCACCTCTCCTCCACCTTTATCTGGGTCCTCAAGTGATGTATGGTAATCCATCCATGTGAGGTGAGGGTGAAACTTCCTTACTTAATTCACTGACTCAAATGTTAATCTCTTACAGAAACACCCTCACAGACATGCCCAGAAATAGTGCTCTGCCAGCTATCTGGGTATCACTTTATTCAGTAGCTTTGACATCTATAATTAACCATCACAATAGCTGTTCATTTGTTTATGTATTGTCTATGTCTGCTTTTGTACCACAGTGACAGAACTGAGTAGTGGCATATATACCATATGTACTACACAGCCTAAAATATTTATTATCTGCCCCTTTATACACACACACACACACACACACACACACACACACACACACGATGAACCCTGCATAACAAACTTACTCAAGCATTATTTTATTTTTTATGGAATGCACCTTTGTTTGACTTACTGTTGAATACTGATTGGAAGCTGGTCACTTGAAGTTACAGGAAAAGATACGAATTTTTTTGTCAGTAGAGATGCAAAGGATTTCTGTCGACTGGAGAATACTACTCTAAAGGATATGGTTTAATTGCCCTATGACACCTTAACCAATTTGTGTTATAGCTTAATAAATTTATGTCAGTATTCTTTTCACCACTAACTATGAAGATTTCCTCATGTGATATTTTAAAGAGCTTTACATATTGCTAATTTTCTCTTTAGTTTAAAAAAAAAAAACTTTGTCTAATGTCCAGTCTCCATATATACAATAGCTATATGTTTAACTTTTTGGAAATTATACTTTTATAACTGATAGTATTTTTTGGTAACTGTAAAAGATATAGTCTTTCATGTTTAACAACGTGCCTCTAAATAATACATCCCATGAATAATGCATTGTTTTTCAGTCAATTGCCTTATTATTAAGAATGAAAACTATTTATTTCAGTCTTTCCATTTTGTTTGACTCAAGGTGCCACCTTCTTCCACTAGGAAATAGCATTGGCTCAGAGTCTTGGAAAGGAATAAGTTCATAACATGCTTTCATACACTCTCACTATTATAGCTTGGTCTTTTATGCTTCTGGCTTTAGGGAATAATAAAAGGGAGAGCATTAAATTTAGTTACATGTGCCCCATACGAGTTGGCATTGCTAGATTTTTTATAGTTTACAATATGAACAGACCCAGTAGATAGTGACAAGGTTGCTAAATCCCTCTTTAATTAGTCTTCATTCTACTGGTCATCAACAACAGAGGATGCACGGCTGATGCAAACTTAATCTTAAACATACTCTCAACACTTACCAGCTGACCTACCCCCATTGTGATCTAATTTGCTTTTCTCTTTCTCCCTTACAACTTACTCTAGTCCCTCTCAAATCTTTAGATCTTAAATATCCAACTCACATTTATCTTTAGAACCAGGAACATGTGGAAGTAAGGATATCTGACTAATACCTCCACATTAATTCTGCACAAACCAGACAGCAAGTCTGATGGGTAAACAGTCTGTAGGGCACAGAAGAGTGTTCTCTCCTTCAAATTCACATTTTACCAGCATTCCCCCTGTCTCTCCTTCTTCATGGTCAAGAAAAAGAGCCAATCTAATGTCTGCAATTCTCTTCCAAGAAGAGAACTAGGGAGAGGAAAAAACATTGTATGACAAAAACTGAAGCACTACTGTCAAAATAAAACTTTTTATGTTTCCTTCCTCACTTTTGACATTTCTTTTCAATGTTTTCAAACAGGTACAGAATCTTTGGTACTTGGGTTTGAGCGAGTAGGTCACACCAATAATCACACCCTCTTTGAGTTTAGCCTTAGAGTGGCCAATAGCATTGTTCTCAGTAGTAGGCACTAATCATTCTTAAAATCTCAAACAGAACTTTGACTCATGCTCTTACCTAACATATAAACTGTTCTGTGTGTGGACATTCCTTTTATATCAGATCAGAGAAGCAACTGAGCATAGTTTTGGAAGTTGTACTGAAGTGGAAGAAGTTAACATTTCCCAAAGACAGCAAAATATGCTAAGGCTGTACAAGAAGCATGATGAGAGACATATGTTTCCAATGTTTTCTGAGCTTTCTTTTATATTTTAGACATGAGGAACTAGTAAAAATAACATTTATGTTCTTGTCGTTAAGGAGAATGGGAAATTTAAACCACATGAGAAGAATTTATAATTCACAACGTAGTTCCAAGTTTTAAATATATGATCTGGTCAAAACAAACGCTGTGTACTTAAAGGAAGTCTTGGAAGTTCATCCTGTCAGCCCTCTAGGAAGGACAGAAGTGGAACTGGCCCAGAAGATCTTGTAAGTCTCAGGGAGCCTAAATGACTTGATTTAATGTATTGCCAAACCAATCAGAAGAGGACAGGGTAGATAGATCCTATAGCCCCAGATAAACCGTTGCAGAATCACAAATCATCTCACCATGATTGTCACTAGGTTGTTTTTGTTTTTCTATTGTTGTGCTTAAATCCAGGAATTGAAGTAGTACTTCACTGTCCATAAGTTTATTTAGTTATATTATATATGTAAAGTTATATTTTCACAGCTAGGAAATAATTACCATCCAAATATAAATGCTTAGAAAGTTTGCAGTCTATTTATCAGCAATTATCACTGCCCCATCAAACCCAGACTCTTAAATTACTACTAATAAAAGCTCATACTTAAAAACAAATATTTTGAAATTTCAGTCCTTCATGAGTGATCACAAATGTCACTTGAAGATACCAATTAAATTTAAAAAAATAAATTTACATGTGTGCAACTTCTAATCTTACCAGAAAATGATTACATTGAAAAATACATGAATTGAATTTAAATAATTCAAGTCTATTCAACAAATACAGAGCACTTAATGTATGCTTATAATGGTTTTTATTTATTTATTATGCTTTAAGTTCTGATTATAAATCATTCTATTATAAAGACGCATGCACACGTATGTTTATTATGGCACCGTTCACCATAACAAAGACATGGAACCAAGAACGTAACCGAATGGTTACATATTTCAATATTTTGTTTTAAGTACATAGTACAAACAACCCATAACCTAAAATGCAATAAAATAAAATATTTTTAAGATGTCACATTAATTTTGAAATTCCAGATACTACAACTAATATTTATTGTACTTATTTACTTATTATTATAAACAATAAGATTATTGCTAAGTTATTACTTTTCAAAAATAATGTATACATGTGTTTGGTGGGATAATATGCCCTTACTTGTTTGCTGCACTCCATTAGTAAATATAATTTTTAATTAAAAAAGGGTAATTTCAATGTTTTTGCTTCATTTAAACTTCTAAAACATTCCTTGAATATAGTAATTAGATTAGTCTATTAAGCAACTTAGTGAAAATAATTTTATTAAAATTAAAATGTATAATTGAATTAAATCATACCAATTGAAGCTCATTCTACTTTCTAGCACTGAAACAAAATATGCTTATTTATAATTTTCCTTCTAAAATCTATGGTACAAAATTAAATGACAGGCAAATATAACACAGGCAGAAGCTTCCAATGCAGTGTGCTCTTGTGCTTTTCCAGCAACTTGACAATTTGTGTTAACTACGGTAAAGCATCTATTACCTTTAATTGATCTTATACATATGAATTGCCATTCAGAAAGCTTTTATGCTCAGTGCATGAAGAATTTTAAAATTAGTCTGATGAAAGCACCTGAACAATATAATTCAAATGGTTAAAACCCTTATGCATCCCCGGTGGAAGTGGTAAAAAAAGATACTTTTTTGAACCAGTTATTGATTCCTAGGAGTTAATTGTAGAAAGAGTTAAAAATGCTTCTGTCCTAAATACAATAATAAATAAGTTACTCAGAGTCTAACTGTATATGTTCTAAAGTTTACCTGTTAAGGGGATTTAAGTGTGCTTTCATATAATTTATTTTTTATTTTTTTATTTTAGAGACAGGATCTTGCTCTGTCACCCAGGCTGGAGTGCAGCAGTGATATCATAGCTCACTGTAACCTTAAACTACCAGGCTCAGGTTATTCTCCCACTTCGACCTCCCATGTAGCTAGAACTACAGTCCTATGCCACAATGCCTAGCTAATTTTTCAAATTTTTTGTAGAGACAGATTTTCACTAAGTTACCCAGGCTGGCCTGGAACCCCTTGCCTGAAGCCATTCCCCCCGCCAACCACATCCCACCTCAGACTGCCTTAGCCTCCAAAGAACTGGCATTACAGGCATGAGCCACTGTATTCAGCCTATGCAATTAATACATTGTTGAAAACACCAGCTTCTTATAAAGACATTTTCAAAACATATTTTAATGAGCATTAGTCTCGAGTGTTTTAATATTTTCAACTGAAATATATGCTAAAATATCTCTCAGAGGCCTCAATTAAAATAATTCTTGCTATTCTGGAATAGTAAATACTTTCAAATCTTGCTGTTAACTCCCTGATGTCAGCAACATTGATATTTATAGTTTGTTTTACTTTAAGTTTGTTTGGGGCTTTTTTGTCCTTTCTTTTTTAACCCCTTCTCCTATTAAAATCTTTCACTTAGCCTTAATGCCCGGAGTAGTTAAGTATTGGTATGATACCAAAATAAATATTTAAATGGATATTTTCTTCAGATCAGTTTACTATCATGTAAATCACAGTCCCTTGGCTATTCATGCAGACATATTTTTTCATCTTGAGGTCACACTTGCCTTGTTTTACAAAAAAATGGGCATGGCAGATGATGTATTGCAGGTTTTGTTTTTGTCTTGGCTAAAAATCAAATCTCTGCAAGCTATCTAAAAGTGGATATTAGCAATGTCATAAACATCTAAGAAATGAGAGACTGGTAAGGCATCAAAATGAGAAGGCGCATGAAGATGATAATGAATACTTTTGAAAGAGATACAGTTTAAGTTAAAAATGAAATGTAACTGCCCTATACTGTATGTTCTCAAAGCTGGAGACTTGATATTAAATAGTACGTGATTCATCTGAGATGCCAGCTTTGCAGAACTCCCCAAATCCTCTCTTGGATGTCCCTTGGCTGATGAGATAGCACACGTGGCATAAAGTCATGCCATAAACACAAAAAGGCCTGTATTCTCATTTTTTGGATTCTCTTGTTTATCCCCTCCAGACCTTTCTTGCCTTCTTTAATCTGGCCTTCTTTCTATACATAATTCTAAATAAAATTCTTAGTGTTTAATGAGAGGCAGAGAGAATTTTTGAACAATTTCCAAGGCATTCATACATTTTTACTATGTCTTAGCAGAGTCTAGAGTGGGTCCTGCTGGAGGCCATATTAAACTTTAAAAAAATCCTGACATATTTTGATCTACAGGATAGGGCTCTTTGATGTGGATCATAAAAATATTGGTTGGATGAAGATAACATTTTTAAACTAAATTTGGTAAAATCAACAAGAACATGGATATAGGTTTAATTGAAATTGAACTCATATGAAATCTATCTCCTACAAAACTTGTTTATTTGGTATTTTCCTATTTCACCACAAGCACTTAGCATGGCATAATTTGTGCATACATGCTCTTAATCTTGATGAAGATGTGAAAGAAAGAATTTTTATTACCAGTCTGTCACCAGGGGCTTAAATCAGACTGCTAAATTATTTTGCCCTTTATTTATCTGCCTAATTGAGATAATGAATACAACAGGCATTGTGGCATGACTAAGGGTGTATGGTAGGAACAGAGGGTTTGTATGTATGTTCAAAAGCAGCTTAGGTGACTTAAACAACATTTTGAACACTGACTCTTAAAATTTTATCCATACTCCTAAAAGCTTGCTTTTTGCTTGTTTTTTTTTTTTAACTAAGAATATGCAAATTAGAGCATCTTTTTGGAATGATATTACAAAGATATAAGCTCACAAAATCTGGGTCCTGAAGAGGTGTCAGACAAAGCTGTAGTTTGTTTCAAATTGTTGCTTTTTTGTTTCGTTTCAAACATTCATGTTAAACTGCAATAACAGACCCTCAGAAAAGTTAGGAAGGCAAGACCTAAGTGACAAAATCTTGAGTCCTAATATTAAAATGTATTTGGCTAGAGAACAAGGCACAAAAAAGTCAGTTTTTTTCCAGCAAAACAACATTTATGATTATATATCACATGAAAATATGATGGAAGTAGATGCTGAAAATTTTCTTTAGAATAAGGCAAGGTGCCCAGATATTATCTGCAGAGTATTATTACTTATTTGACACAACAAATTTTTATTAAGTTGTATGTGGCATTTGTATTATTTTCTTGACTGCCAGAAGCCTTCTAATATCTGTCAGTTTTATATCCACCGTAATTTTGCAAACCCTATGTGGCAAGTAAGATCTCCAGTATTTCCACCATGCTGTCTCTTAACAAACTAGGTATTGCTGAGCCTCAGAAATAACACTGAGAACAGATATTCCATGGTGAAAGAAGAGAGAGCTTGGATCATTCTAGAGAAGACAGAGTTTATTAGTTTGTTCTCTCTTTATGAGGGAAAAAAAATAGACAACCAGGTTCAAGGGGTAGTTCAGGGAGAAAAATTAAATACACCTAAATAAAGGAGTTCAGATAGAAAGAAAAAGAAGATGCTGGGACTGAAAAAATACAAAAGAAATATCTGGACTTTCAATTAAAAAATTACTAAAGTCAGCTCTGACCGTGGGTAATGCTTATTGTCTGCCCCGCATCTCACTCCAACAAAGAAAATCTTGTCATTATTTTTTCATAACAAAAGTTTCACTTTTATACATCCTTCTAGAATTTTCTTTATAAAACTGCCTATAGGAAATTCTGTTACTGCATAGGCAAGCAGGTTTCTATTTAGAAACCTTCTGCAGCAGTGCCATTATGTGTCAGCAGAAATGAACAGCCTAAGCAAGGTTAATTTTTAGAAACCAGCTAATGCAGAAATATGAATAAAAGAACTTGGAATGTGATAAGACTGCATGTGGAAATGAAGCCCTGGAATTAGGAAACTTAAACCTCTTACAATAAAAATACATCATGGCAAACATAAAATAGATTAATAGAGAAAGGAAATAAAGGAGAAGTAAGAATACTCAAAATATCTTTGAAAGAACTTTTTCTTTCCAGTATAAAAGGCAAAATGACATAAAAGTTAAATTTGACATAATGTAAAAATGGAAATACTTACTAGTCTTTACATATATATTTTTTAAAGCCCTCATATTACAAATACAGTTGTCACATAAGCAAAAATGTTTGGTGGTTAGCAATATGTAATCTGGCAATAATAAAATTATTTTTTCTGACAGCATATAGAAATACATTTTTTTTGCTATAAACATTTAGCTATAATCTGTGAACTCTACTATGCAATTCAAGTTGTATTTACATGCATTTGGGGACAAGAAAAAGAGATTTTCTTATCTTTATGCTCACAATTAGCCCAATATTTCTTTTAAAAAATCATCCTATCTTTATTCCACAGTATCGTGATACACTAGGCTTAACACTAAAGTAACACTCTGGAAAACAAATTATTTTATTTAAAACTGTGCAAAGGATCTGAATAGAGATTTTTCCCAAAAGGTTGCCAACAGGTATTAGTAGAGTGTTTAACATCATTAATTGTCAGTAAATTGCAAATCAAAACCATTATGATATATCACCTTACACACATTTATATAGCTATCATCGAAAAGACAAGAGCTAACATGTGTTTGGGAGGGTGTAGAGAAAGGGATTTCTTGTATACTGTTGGTGGGAATAGAGATTGGTGCTGTCATTATGGAAAATAGTATGATGATTCCTAAAGAAATTAAAAATAGAATAACTATGTATCCAAGCAGTCCCTCTTCTGGGTATATAGCTAAAGGAATCAAAACTACCACCTCATAAAGGTATCTCTGTTCCTATGTTTATCTCAGCAATATTTGCAATAGCCAAGATATGAAAACAATCCAGGTGTTCATCAACAGGTAAATGGATAAAGAAACTGGAGATAAATACACACACACACACAATGGAATATTATTCAGTCTTTCTTAAAAATGAGAATATTCTGCTATTTGCCACAACAAGAATGGACCCAGAAAACATGATAAGTGAAATCAGCCACACACAAAAGAAAAAGATTGCATGATTTCACTTACATGTGGAATCCAAAAAAAAGAAAAAAGAAACAACAAAAAGGTCAAAATCTTTATCTTCTCTCTTACTCCTCCATTTACTTATTTCATTTCTTTCCTTGCCACTGGAGATTTGAGTCTTATGTTTTTACCTTATACATTTGGAAAAATATTATGATTAACTGCTCTCAAGTTAGTATGTTAGATGTATATTTATGTGGAGAGAGGATGCTTTCTCTATAAGTTCCTACTCCAGTTTCACAGAGTAAGGAGTCATAGGAGCCATGTCTAAACAAATCACATTTCCTAGACAATATAAAGCTGTTTACTTTCCTTTGGAGAGCATTAATATTAGTAAAATATGTGGATCATTCTATATTTTTCTGTCTCTCTTCTGAATTTTGTACAGGATATTTCAATACTATAAAATCAGTACTTTTACTGGTAAATATAAATGGGAGGCAACATTACTGAAGTCTTAATTATTTTCACATAAAATGCATTGCCATTAATTTTTCCCTAACTAAATATCTCTAATAAGCAATAAAGAATATTTAATGAGTTGTGTTTGGCTACAGACTTATCCAAAATAAAAATATCAACTTCCTGTCGTAATCATCACAAACTAAAACTTATTTGCACTTATTATGAGTTTCTCCTTGAACCTTGTAAAGCCCAAAAAAAAAAAAAAAAAAAAAAACAAGGGAGAGATTATTTAAAACAAATACAATGCAAAGAAAGTAAATCCATGTGCAGAAAAGAGGATATCTAAAAAAAGGATGACTAAGATTGATATCTAAAAAAAAATTACTAAAATTGATACAAACTACAAGTAAAACTCGTAGTTGAGAAAAAAGAAGTAATCAGTAGTTTCTCTTGAGGTAATTGGTTACCTCTCCTAAACACATATAATTCTCAAATGTTTATCTCCAGATCAGACATTTGTCTTGGATTTTGGACTAACTTATCCTGCTATCACATGTCAGATGTCCACATCCATCCAAACTTGAGCTTTGCCTCCTTATTCTATGCCTCTGAAAACCACTCCACCACAAATCCAGGTACCAAAGTTAAAATCCAAAAGCCATCTAAATTCCTCCTGTCCTCTGTGTATTGCAAATTCAAACATTCATCAAATGCTATTATTTGACCTTTAAACCATTTTCCAGATCACCATCATTGAGGTGATCTCAGGTTCTTATTTAATCTCAGTAAGTGAAATGACGGAAACTCTTTATCAGTAACCTGTCTTTGATTTTTACTCTCTTAAGTCATTTTACCACACTGCTATCAGTATTATCCTTTCAAAAAATATGTAGTATGACTTATTTATATTATTTGCACCTCAAAATAAAAATCTCATCTGCCTAACATACCAGACCTTTAATAAAATTGTCCTCCTTTACTTGTCTAGATACATTACTGAATTCAAGATCAAGGAGCCTGCATATTTATGTACACTATATCAGTATTAACTTAAAAGTGTACACTATATCCACGTGAAATTACTTGTGGTTTCCTATTGCTTGCCCTTATATCCTCACAGCAGTCATCTTCAACTAATCTTTCAATGATAACATTCAAATACCTTCTCTCATTTCTCCCAAAGAGTTAATGGCTTATTCTCTGCTCCAACATATATCATGCACATATTTTTATTATATAAATTATTTTGAAAATATATATATGTGCATACATGCATACATGCACATATATACACAAATGCATGCACATATGTATAGGTATATAAAAAGCCACCTAACAACACAAGCTACGAAGGATATTATGATACTTAGACTAGTGCCTGGCACAACAAAGTCATTCGGAAAATTGCATAAATGAGTAGAGCACAAGTAATATTTGAGCTTTTCACAAGCATGGTCTGATAAATTTCTGGGTTGCTGTGAGGTGTTATATAATGTGGTAAAGATACAGAAACAGCATTCCTAGACCAATAATTCTAATAAACTACTTAAAATTTCAGTAGAAAACACATATACATGTCATTTGAAATAGAACTGATAATATAAAAAAGATTAATTTTGGGAGCAATGTGATGAAAGGGTTAGTGTCAGCAATGTTTACAGAAAAGCAGAGGAAGAGTAAAATCAAAGATGCTAAAAATCACTGTTTATACAGACTCATAAATATAATCAACTGATGTCTGGCCAAAAGACAGACAACAATACGGGGACAAGACACTCTTCAACAAGTGATGCTGGAACAACTGAACACTCACATGTATAAAAATGATTTAAGCGTAGACCTTATACTCTTTACAAACATTAACTTGAAAAGGATCATGGACCCAATGTAAAGTGAGAACTGTAAAATTCTTAAAATTTAGCATAAGAGAAAGTTTAGATGACCATTAATATCTAATATGGTCTGAAGGTTCATGTCTAATATTCATATATTGAAATTCTAACCCTCAAGATGATAGTATTAGAAGGTGAGGCCTTTGGAAAGTGACTAGATCATGAGGTGAAGCCCTCATTAGTGACAGTAGTGCCCTTATAAAAGAGACTTCAGAGAGCTATCCAGCTCCTTCCACCATATGAGGACATAGAGGAAAAGTGTTCATCTCTGAAGGAAGTGGGCATTCACTAGACACTAATCTGCAGACACCCAGACTCCAGAACTGTGAAAAAAAAAAATTTGTGGTATATAAGCAATACAATCTATGCTATTTGTTAGAGCACACCTATTGGGCTAAGACAGAATGCTAATAGCATTTTTGTTAGCAGCACAAACATCACAATCAAATGAAAGAAATAATCAATAAGCTAAACTTTATTAAAGTTAAAAAACTGCTCTACAAAGATACTGTCAAGAGAATGAGAAAACAAGATATAGACAGGGATAAAATATTTACAAAAGGCATACTCAAAGAAGAACTGTTTCCCAAAGTATAAAAGAACTCTTAAATTTAACAAAAATAAACAACTCAATTTTTTTTTAAAAAAAACATGAACAAACACCTCACCAAAGAAGATGTAAACATGGCAAAGAAGCATATGAAAAGATGCTCCAAATCATGTGTTGCTAGGAAAATCAAATTAAAACAATGCAATTACCACTACAAGCCTATTAGAATGGCCAAGTCCAGAATACTGAAAATATCAAATATTACTGAGGAGGTGAAACAACAGGAACTCTTGTTCTTTGCTGCTGGAAATGCAAAATGGTATACTCATCTTGTAAGACAGTTTAGCAGTTTTTTAGAAAAATAAACATACACTTATGATGTGATCCATGGATCATGCTCCTTGGTATTTATCCAAAAGAAAACCTCATTTTTAATATATAAATATACAAAATGATAATTTGATAATGAAATAAATTTAAAATAAGACCAGTCATAAGCTGCATGCAAATATTTGTAACAGCTTCACTCATAATTGCCAAAACTTAGAAACAACTGAGATGTCCTTGAGCAGATGAAAGGTAAACTGTGATATATCCTGACAAAGGAATATTATTGAGTGCTAAAAAAAAAATGAGCTATCAAGACATGAAAACACATAGAATCTTAAATGTATATTACTAAGTGAAAGTCAATCTGCAAAGGCTATATAACTCAAGGTACATGACATTTGGAAAAAGACAAAACTGTGGAAATTGAAAAAAGATCCATGTTGCCTGAGTTAGAGGAATAAACCAATGAAATGCAGGATTTCAGAACAGTGAAACTATCCTGTATAATGCTATAATGGTGGATATATGTAATTATGCATTTGTCAAAACTTGTAGAATCTAAAACACTAACAATCAACCCTAATGTAAACTAAGAGCTTTTGTTAAGAATGATGTGCTAATGTAGGTTAATCAATTGTAATAAAATATATTACTTTGGGGCAGAAAGTGGACAGTGAAGAAAGCTGCGAGTATGAGGAGAAGGGAATATATGAAAACTCTATACTTTCTGCTCAATTTTTCTGTGACCCTAGAACTTCTCTAAAAAAAATCTTTTTAAAAGTTAAATTTATGAGAATGTTGAAGATGGCATCGTAGAAGCGACTCAGGATTGCAGCTCTCAGTGAAGGCGCAGAGGGTGAGTCCTAGCCGCATTCTTGGATGGACCTTTTTTGCCCACAGAGCGTTGAAAGTCCCAGGTGTGGGAGAGACACGGGACGCTAGTAAAGCCGGCTAACGTGGCCAACGCTGCAGCAGGACCCGGCACGGAACTCACTGGTCTGGGTGCCCTGTTAAACTGGCAATCTGAGATTTGGAAGGGCAGATTGGCATGTCCATCTGATTGAACGGGACTTGGACAGTGAGCCAGACCAGGAGTTTCCTGGGAAGCGTGATCTGAGCTGGTGCAGTGGGCAGCGGCACGGGATATCACACGGATCCCAGTGCCCTATCGGCAGGCTACTGGGGCGCCAGTGAGAGAGTCAACCTTTCAGCTTGTGGAGAGGGAGAGAGAGAGAGAGAGAGGACGGACTCTGAGGCAGGGAGCTGGGTGATCGGGCTCGGTGGGTCCCACCCTCACGGGGACAAGCAGGGTGGTGACTGGAGGCGCTTGGGGCTGAGAGTTTTGCTGCCGGCATCTGGGACGGTGCCGCCCGGTGAGGGAGGGGTGTCCGCCATTGCTGATGCAATCCGCCCCTACTGAAGTAACGCCCAGGGCTGACGCAGCCTGCCGTTGCCGAGGCAACCTGCCATAACAGAGAGACTCCGCCAGGAGGGGGGAGCGCTCCACAGCAGAAGGGAGCCCAGCAGCAACAGGGCAGACCCACGCTAGCAGGTCAGAGCCCCAGCAGGCAAATAGTGAATAGATTGCCACCTAGTGGGGCAGGACAGTGCAACAGATACTCTTAAAGAAAGCCCCAACTCCCTGAGACAGAGCATCTAAGGGGGGGAAAAAAAGGGTGGTGTTTTATGAGTTCTATTGCAGCAGACATAAACAACCTCCCAACAACCCTGAATGAACAACGGAGCTCACAGCTCAGCACTGGAGCTCCTATAAAGCACAGACCATCTCCTTAAGCAGCTCTCTGACCTCTGTACATCCAAAGAGTCACCCCAAAAAAGGACTAATCAGACTGACATTTGGTGGGCATCATTCTGGAACAAAGACAGCAGAAGAAGAAACTGGTATCATCCCTCACTGTTCCACAGCTGCTACAGGTATACTCCAGACACGCAGGGCCTGGAGTGGACCTCACCACTCATACAGCAGAGGGGCTAGACCATTAGAAGGAAAACTAAGTAACAGAAATACTTCATCATCAACAATCTCAGCATCCACACAGAGACCCAATTGAAAAATCAGCAACTACTAAGACAACAGGCGGATAAATCCATAAAGATGGGAAGAAAACCAGCACAAAAATGAGGAAAACACCCGAAACCAAAACACCTCACCTCCTACAAAGGACCAAAACTCCTCACCAGCAAGGGAACCAAGCTGGACGGAGAATGAGTGTGACGAAATGACAGAATCAGACTTCAGAAAGTGGATAATGAGAAACTTCATTGAGCTAAAAGAACATGTTCTAAATCAGTGCAAAGAAACTAAGAACCTTAAAAAAGATTTGAAAAAAGATTCGAGGAATTGATAACAAGAATGGACAACTTAGAGAGGAATATGAATGAATTGAAGGAGCTGAAAAACAGAACACGAGAACTTTGTGAAGCATGCACAAGTTTCAACAGCCGAATTGACCAAGCAGAAGAAAGAATATCAGAAGTTGAAGATCAACTCAATGAAATAAAACGTGAAATCAAGATTAAAGAAAAAAGCACAAAAAGGAATGAACAAAATCTCCAAGAAATGTGGGACTATGTGAAGAGACCCAACCTACGTTTGATAGGTGTACCAGAATGTGATGAAGAGAATGAATCCAAGCTGGAAAACACTCTTCAGGATATCATCCAGGAAAATTTCCCCAACCTAGCAAGACAGGTCAATACACAACTCCAGGAAATACAGAGAACACCACAAAGACACTCCGCAAGAAGAGCAACCCCAAGGCACATAATCGTCAGATTCACCAGGGTTGAAATGAAGGAGAAAATACTAAGGGCAGCTAAAGAGAAAGGTCGGGTCACCCACAAAGGAAAGCCCATCAAACTCACAGCAGATCTCTCGGCAGAGACTCTACAAGCCAGAAGAGAGTGGAGGCCAATATTCAACATCCTTAAAGAAAAGAACTTTCAACCCAGAATTTCATATCCAGCCAAACTGAGCTTCATAAGTGAAGGAAAAATAAAATCCTTCATGAACAAGCAAGTACTCAGAGATTTTGTCACCACTAGGCCTGCTTTACAAGAGCTCCTGAAAGAGGCACTACACATAGAAAGAAACAACCAGTACCAGCCATCCTAAAAGCATACCAAATGCTAAAGAGCATCAACAAAATGAAAAATCTACATGAACCAACAGGCAAAACAGCCAGCTAGCATCAAAATGGCAGTATCAAATTCACACATAACAATATTAACCCTAAATGTAAATGGGCTAAATGCACCAATCAAAAGACACAGACTGGCAAATTGGATAAAAAACCAAAACCCATCAGTGTGCTGTATCCAGGAAACCCACCTCACACGCAAAGATACACAAAGGCTCAAAATAAAAGGATGGAGGAAGATTTACCAAGCAAATGGAAAGCAAAAAAAAAAAGCAGGAGTTGCAATTCTCGTCTCTGATAAGGTAGATTTTAAAGCAACAAAGATCAAAAGGGACAAGGAGGGTCATTACATAATGGTAAAAGGATCAATACAACGAGAAGAGCTAACGATTCTAAATATATATGGACCCAATGTAGGAGCACCCAGATATATAAGGCAAGTTCTTAATGACTTACAAAGAGACTTGGACTCCCACACAATAATAGTGGGAGACTTTAACACTCCACTGTCAATAGCAGACAGATCAACCAGACAGAAAATTAACAAGGATATCCAGGACTTGAACTCAGACCTGGAACAAGCAAACCTGATAGACATTTACAGAACTCTCCACCCCAAATCTACAGAATATACATTCTTCTCAGCACCACATCACACCTACTCCAAAATTCACCACATAATTGGAAGTAAAGCACTCCTCAACAAATGCAAAACAACTGAAATCATAACAAACAGTCTCTCAGACCATAGTGCAATCAAGTTGGAACTCAGAATTCAGAAAATAACTCAGAACCGCACAGCTTCATGGAAACTGAACAACTGGCTCTTGAATGTTGATTGGATAAACAATGAAATGAAGGCAGAAATAAAGAAGTTCTTTGAAACCAATGAAAATGAAGACACAACGTACCAGAATCTCTGGGACACATTTAAAGCAGTCTCTAGAGGAAAATATATAGCAATAAGTGCCCACATGAGAAGAGTGGAGAGATCCAAAATTGACACCCTATTGTCAAAATTGAAAGAGCTAGAGGAGCAAGATCAAAAAAGCTCAAAACCTAGCCGAAGACAAGAAAAAACTAAGATCAGAGCAGAACTGAAGGAGATAGAGACAAGAAAAACCCTTCAAAAAATCAATAAATCTAAGAGCTGGTTTTTTGAAAAGATCAACAAAATAGACAGACCACTAGCCAGACTGATAAAAAAGAAAATAGAGAACAACCAAATAGATGCAATAAAAAACGATAATGGGGAAATCACCACAGATTCCACAGAAATTCAAACCATCATCAGAGAATACTACAAACAACTCTATGCACATAAACTAGTAAATCAGGAAGAAATGGATAAATTCCTGGATGCCTGTGTCCTCCCAAGTCTAAACCAGTAGGAAGCCGAAACTATAAATAGACCAATAATAAGGTCTGAAGTTGAGGCAGCAATTAAGAGCCTACCACACAAAAAAAGCCCAGGTCCAGATGGGTTCACAGCTGAATTCTACCAGACACACTAAGAGGATCTGGTACCATTCCTTCTGAAACTATTCCAAAGAATCCAAAAAGAGGAAACCCTTCCCAAATCATTTTATGAGACCAACATCATCCTGATACCAAAACCTGACAGAGACTCAACAAGAAAAGAAAACTTTAGGCCAATATCCATGATGAACATAGATGCAAAAATCTTCAATAAAATACTGGCAAATCAATTGCAACAGCACATTAAAAAACTTATCCATCATGACCAAGTAGGATTCATCCCGGGGATGCAAGGCTGGTTCAACATATGCAAGTCTATAAATGTAATTCACCACATAAGCAGAAGCAAAAACAAAAACCACATGATTATCTCAATTGACGCAGAGAAGGCATTTGACAAAATTCAACAGCCCTTTATGCTAAAAACCCTCAATAAACTTGGTATTGATGGAACACATCTCAAAGTAATAAAAGCTATTTACGACAAACCAACAGCCAATATCTTACTTAATGGGCAAAAACTGGAAACATTCCCTTTGAAATCCGGCACTAGACAAGGATGCCCTCTCTCACCACTCCTATTCAACATAGTACTGGAAGTTCTAGCAAGAGCAATCAGGCAAGAAAAAGAAATAAAGGGTATTCAAATAGGAAAGGTGGAAGCCAAATTGTCTCTATTTGCAGACGACATGATAGTATACCTAGAAGACCCCATCACCTCAGCCCAAAAGCTCCTGTAACTGATAAGCAACTTCAGCAAAGTCTCAGGATATAAAATCAATGTGCAAAAATCACAAGCATTCCTATACACCAATAACAGACTTAAAGAGAACCAAATCAAGAACGAACTGCCATTCACAATTGCTACAAAGAAAATAAAATACCTAGGAATACAACTCACAAGGAATGTAAGGGACCTCTTTAAGGAAACTACAAACCACTGCTCAACGAAATAAGAGAGGACAGAAACCGATGGAGAAACATTCCATGTTCGTGGTTAGGAAGAATCCATATCATGAAAATGGCTATACTGCCCGAAGTAATTTACACAATCAATGCTATCCCCATCAAACTACCATTGAATTTCTTCACAGAACTGGAAAAAACCACCATGAATTTCATATCGAACCAAAAAAGAGCCCGCATAGCCAAGTCAATTCTAGGCAAAAAGAACACAGCGGGAGGCATCACACTACCAGACTTCAAACTATACTACAAGGCTACAGTAATCAAAACAGCATGGTACTGGTACCAAAACAGAGATATAGACCAATGGAACAGAACAGAAGCATTGGAGGCAACACAACCTATCTACGACCATATTATCTTTGATAAACCAGACAAAAACAAGCAATGGGGAAAGGATTCCCTATTTAATAAATGGTGTTGGGAAAGCAGAAACTGGACCCCTTCCTGACACCTTACACTAAAATTAACTCCAGATGGATTAAAGTCTTAAATGTAAGACCTGACACCATAAAAACCCTAGAAGAAAATCTAGGCAAAACCATTCAGGACATAGGAGTAGGCAAGGACTTCATGAATAAAACACCAAAAGCATTGGAAACAAAAGCCAAAATAGACAAATGTGACCTAATCAAACTCCACAGCTTCTGCATGGCAAAAGAAACAGTCACTAGAGTGAATCGGCAACCATCAGAATGGGAAAAAATCTTTGCAGTTTACATATCAGACAAAGGGCTGATATCCAGAATTTACAAAGAACGCAAACAGATTTACAGGAAAAAAAACAAACAAGCCCATTCAAAAATGGGCAAAGGATATGAACAGACACTTTACAAAAGAAGACATACATGAGGCCAACAAACATATGAAAAAATGCTCATCATCACTGGTCATTAGAGAGATGCAAATCAAAACCACATTGAGATACCATCTCACACCAGTTAGAATGGCGATCATTAAAAAATCTGGAGACAGCAGATGCTGGAGAGGATGTGGAGAAATAGGAACACTCTTACACTGTTGGTGGGAGTGTAAATTAGTTCATCCATTGTGGAAGACAGTGTGGTGATTCCTCAGGAACCTAGAAATAGAAATTCCATTTGACCCAGCAATCCCATTACTGGGTATATATCCAAAGGACTATAAATCGTTCTACTATAAGGACACATGCACACGAATGTTCATTGCAGCACTGTTTACAATAGCAAAGAACTGGAACCAACCCAAATGCCCAATGATGATAGACTGGACTGGGAAAATGTGGCACATATACACCATGGAATATTATGCAGCAATAAAAAATGATGAGTTTGTGTTCTTTGTAGGGACATGGATGAATCTGGAGAACATCATTCTCAGCAAACTGACACAAGAACAGAAAAAGAAATACCGCATATACTCACTCATAGGTGGGTGAGAAAAATGAGAACACATGGACACAGAGAGGCGGTCTACTATACACTGGGGTCTATTGGGGGGAATGGGGGAGGGACAGCGGGGGGGGGCTGGGGAGGGATAGCCTGGGGATGAATGCCAAGTGTGGGTGAAGGGGAGGAAGGCAGCAAAACACACTGCCATGTATGTACCTATGCAACTATCTTGCACGTTCTGCACATGTACCCCAAAACCTATAATGCAATAAAAATTAAAAAAAAAAATTTTAAAAAAAAGTTAAATTTATTATTTATGAAAGTCAATACTAAATCTTATTAGATTTAAAACAAGAAATATTTGCGTATCAACAAATAATTACCAACATAAATATTTTTCAATTAACATTTTCTGTTACAGCATTAAGCTATAGAAAATGTGGTGGCCATATGCCCAAAGTAATTTATAGATTCAATGCTATCCCAATAAAGATACCACAGAACAAAAAACAAACAAACATAAAACCCTTAAACTTCCTACAGAACCAGAAAAGAGCCCTCATAGCCAAGAAAATCCTAAGCAATAGAACAAAGCTAGAGCCATTACACTACCTGACTTCAAACTATACTACAAGGCTACAGTAATCAAAACAGCAGGGTACTGGTACCAAAACAGATGTGTAGAGCAATGAAACAGAACAGAGGCCTTGGAAGTAATGCCACACATCTACAACCATCTGATCTTTGACAAACCTGACAAAAACAAGTGATGGGGAGAGAATTCCTCATTCCAATTTCATTTAAATAAATGGCATTGGAAAACTGGCTAGCCATAGGCAGAAAGCTGAAATTGGACCCCTTCCTTATACCTTACACTCAAATTGACTCCAGATAGATTAAGATTTAAACATAAGGAAGAGAGATCCAAGATGGCCAATTAGCAGCAGCTCAGGATTGTAGCTCCCAGTGAAAGTGCAGAGAGTGAGTGGATGCCACATTTCCAGACGAATTTTTGTTACCTGTGGACCGGGAGATTCCCAGCGGAGGAGCCCCATGGGTCACCAGCATGACTCTTGGCTGGCACGGCTGTTTTGCTGGTGCCCCAGCATGGCAGTTCTCAGTGTGGAGTATATGGGACTGGGTGCCCTTTTAGTTGGTGTTTGGAGCTCTGGGAGGGCAGAGTCGCTCATTCAGTTGATTGATGGGGGGACTGAAACAGAGAGCCAGACCGGGAGATTCCCAGGCAGAAAAGCACCATGAATCTCAACGCTGCTGTATCAGCCAGCACAATGCCCCACAAAAAAAAACAGCAATTGGAAGTGCTGAAGATTGAGAGTTTTACAGCAAGCACAGTTGAACCCGGGAAGGTTCAGCTCTGTGGGGGAGGGATGTCCACCGAAGGAAAACTAAGAAACAGAAAAAACTTCATCACCAACAAGCTGGATGTCAACTCAGAGACCCAATCTGAAAGTCAGCAATTATAAAGACGACATGTGGGTAAATCCACAAAGATGGGAAGAAGCCAGTGCAAAAAGGCTGAAAATACCCAAAATCAGAGTGTCTCTCCTCCTACCGGGGATCAAGCTCCTCATGAGCAACGAAACAAGGCCTGATGGAGAATGAGTGTGATGAATTGACAGAATCAGGCTTCAGAAGGTGGATAATAAGAAACTTCTGTGAGCTAAAAGAACATGTTCTAACCCAATGCAAAGAAACTAAAAACCTTGAAGAAGGTTTGACAAAATGCTAATGAGAATAGACAATTTAGCGAGGAATATAAGCAAATTAATAGAGCTGAAAAACACAATACGAGAACTTCTTGAAGTATGCACAAGTTTTAACAGTCAAATTGATCAAGCAGAAGAAAGGATATCAGAGGTCAAAGACCAACTTAATGAAATAAAAAGAGAAGCCAAGGTTAGAGAAAAAAGGCTAAAAAGGAATGAGCAGAGTCTCCAAGAAATATGGGACTATGTGAAAAGACCTAATCTATGTTTGATAGGTGTACCTGAATATGACGAAGAGAATGAATCCAAGCTGGAAAATATTCTTCAGGATATTATCCAGGAAACTTTTCTCAACCTAGCAAGGCAGGACAATACTCAATTCCAGGTAATACAGAGAACACCACAAAGATATTCCTCAAGAAGAGTAACCCCAAGGAACATAATTGTTAGATTCACCAGGGTTGAAATAAAGGAGAAAATACTAAGAAAAAGGTCAGGTTATCCACAAAGGGAAGCCTATCAGATTTACAGCAGATCTCTCAGCAGAAACCCTACAATCAAGAAGAGAGTGGGGGCCAATATTCAACATTCTTAAAGAAAAGAACTTTCAACCCAGAATTTCATATCCAGCCAAACTAAGCTTTATAAGTGAGGGAAAAATAAAATTTTTTGTGAAGCAAGTACTCAGAGATTTCATCACCACCAGACCTGCTTTACAAGAGCTTCTAAAAGAAGCATTACACACAGAAAGGAACGACTAGTTTCAGCCATTCCAAAAACATAACAAAAGGTAAAGAGCAGCACCATAATGAAGAATTTTACATCAACTAATGGGCAAAACAGCCAGCCAGCATTAAATGGCAGTATTAAACTCATATATATCAATATCAATCCCAAATTTAAATGGACTAAATGCCCCAATCAAAAGATACAGACAGGCAAATTGGATAAAAAGCCAAAAGTCATCGGTATGGTGCATCTAGACCCATCTCACATGCAAAGATACACAAGGACTGAAAACAAAGGGATGGAGGATGATTTATCATCCAAATGGAGGGCAAAAAAAAAAAGTAGGAGTTGCAATTCTTGTCTCTGATAAAATAGACTTTAAACCAACAAAGGCCAAAAGAGACAAAGAAGGACATTACATAATGGTAAAAGGTCAATGCAACAAGAAGAACTAACAATTCTAAATATATATGTACCCAATAGAGGAGCACCCAGATACATAAGGCAAGTTCTTAATGACTTATAAAGAGACTTAGACTCCCACATAATAACAGTGAGAGACTTTGACACTACAGTGTCAATATTAGACAGATCAACAAGACAGAAAATTAAGAAGGATATTAGGACTTGAACTCAGACCTGAAATAAGTAAACTTAATAAACATTTACAGAACTCTCCACCCCAAATCCACAAAACATACATTTTTCTCAGTATCACATCACACCTATTCTAAAAGTCACCACAAAATTGGAAGTAAATCACTCCTCAGCAATTGTATAGCATTTCACATATTTAAAAGAAATATTGGTTGGCTCCTTGTTTTTTTCCTCCCTTATTCCTTCCTGTCTCCATTGTTAAGCACATTTATTGGCATAAAAGAGGTTTTTAATGCCCATTTTTAAACTGCATTCTAGCCTGGGCAATAGAGCAAGATTCCCATTCTCTCTCCCTCTTTCTCTTCCTCTTTCTTTTTCTCTTTTATTTTTTTCTTTCTCTCTTTTTCTTTCATATTTCCTTTTTCTTCCTTTCTTCCTTTTTTCTAAAAAAAAAAAAAATTTAAACATAAGACCTAACACCACAAAAACCCTAGAAAAAACCTAGGCAATACCACTCAGGACATAGGCATAGGCAAGGACTTCACGACTAAAACACCAAAAGCATTGGCAAAAAAAAGCTAAAATAGACAAATGGGATCTAATTGAACTTAGAGCTTCTGCACCGCAAAAGAAAAAAATCATTAGAATGAACTGACAACCAAAAGAATGAGAAAAAATTATTGCAAGCTACCTTTCTGACAAAGGGCTAATATCCAAAATCTACAAAGAACTTAAAGAAATTTGCAAGAAAAAAACAACCCCAACATGAGTGAAGGATATGAACAGACATTTTTCAAAAGAAGACATTTATGTAGCCAACAAACATATGAAAAAAATGCTCATAATTATCTGTCATTAGAGAAATGCAAATCAAAGCCACATTGAGATACTATCTCATGCCAGTTAGAATGGCAATCATTAAAAAATCTGAAGACAGATGCTGGAAAGGATGTGGAGAATTAGGAACACTTTTAGACTGTTGGTGGGAATGTAAATTAGTTTAACCAGTGTGGAAGACAGTGAGGCAATTCCTCAAGGATCTAGAAATAGAAATATCATTTGACCCACCATTCCCATTACTAGGTATATATCCAAAGGATTATAAATTGTTCTATTATAAAGACACATGCACACATATGTTCACTGTGGCACTGTTTACAATAGCAAAGACTTGGAACCAACCCAAATGCCCATTAATGGCAGACTAGATAAAGAAAATGTGGCACATGTACACTATGGAATACTGTGTAGCCATAAAAAAGGATGAATTCATGTGCTTTGCAGGGAAATGGATGAAGCTGGAAAACATCATTCTCAATAAACTGGCACAGGAACCGAAAACTGAACACTGCATGTTCTCACTCATAAATTGGTATTGAACAATGAGAATACCTGGACACAGGGTGGGGAACATCACATACTGGGGTCACCTGGGGTGTGAGTGACTAGGGGAGTGATAGCAGGGTGTGGGGAGATTGGGGAGGGAGAACATTAGGAGAAATACCTAATGTAGGTGATGGGGGATTGAAGGCATCAAACCACCATAGCAAGTGTATACCTACGTAACAGTCCTGCATGATCTTCACATGTACCCCCGAACTTAAAGTATAATAAAAAGAAAATTCCAATTAAAAAAAAAAGTCGTGGATTGATTTGTATTTTAAGAGTTTTTTAGATTGTATTCTCTCGGATTTCACCGTTATCAGCTGCAAATCAAAGCAAAGCACATTAAAAAAAAACCCAGGGACTCATTCTGTCACCCAGGCTGGAGTGCAGTGGCACTATCACAGCTCAGTCTAGCCTCTACCTCCTGGGTTAATGTGATCCTCCCACATCAGCCTCCTAAGTAACTGGGACTACAGGTGTGTGCCACCATGCCCAGTTTTTTTTTGTTGTTGTTGTTGTTGTTGTTTGTTTGTTGTCTTTTTTTTGCTGTGATAAAGTTTCACCATGTTGCCCAGAATGATCTCTAACTCCTGGACTCAAGATATCTGCCCACCTCCACCTCTCAAAGTGCTTGGATAACAGCCATGAGCCACCCCACCTGAGTACAACACAATTAATATTCTGTCTTTTATTTTTGTTTAAATGTAAATTATATAAGAGTTCAATCACATGTATTAGATCAGTGTTTGGGAATTAAATTTTATGTTTGCAATTAAATGCCAAATTTCAAATTTCAAAAAAAAAAAAAATTAAATTCAAAAAAAAAATTCCATCATCAATTCCTGAATTACATCAAGAACAAAGTTTTCCATTTTTAAGACCAAAATCTATTCCAAAATATGTAAAAGTGAATATCATGGGCTAAAACAATATTTAGATAATGTGAACTTATAGGCAAGTAGGCCAACATTAAAAATTATATAATTATCAAAATAGAATTGTATTTGCATTTATCATTTGCATGTATATTTATTTTCACATTAAAATTATAGTTACATAAAAATATCTTTACATAGGTTACATAACATAACCACGTATCACCAAATGGAATTAAAACAACAAACAAGTATGAACACTTGGTGGTTTGGGGATCAAATAATAACTTTGTTTCTAGGTGTTTCTAAATTAAATTTTAAAATATTTCCTTTGCGAATTAAAAACATGATACTCCAGACATCAGGTAGTTAGATATTCAGCTAGTATCCGAGCACATCAGCTAAACAGGGTATCTTTTCTTTTTTTTTTTTTTTTGAGACAGAGTTTCGCTCTTGTTGCCCAGGCTGGAGTGCAATAGCACTATCTCGGCTCACCACAACCTCCGCCTCCTGGGTTCAGGCAATTCTCCTGCCTCAGCCTCCTGAGTAGCTGGGATTACAGGCATGCGCCACCATGCCCAGCTAATTTTTTGTATTTTTAGTAGAGACAGGGTTTCACCATGTTGACCAGGATGGTCTCGATCTCTTGACCTCGTGATCCACCCGCCTTGGCCTCCCAAAGTGCTGGGATTACAGGAGTGAGCCACTGCGCCCGGCCTAAATAGGGTATCTTGACATCTGACACATATTTATTGACTTAATGCATACATGAATGTTTTACTTATAGTCAAAATAATTCACTTAAATATCTAGTCTAACTTTTGGAATATAAACTCCAAGAAATTAAAATCACATTTAATCCTGAAATTTATTGAAAGAAATTAATTCAAATGTTAACAATATGACACAGTATGCATCAAGAAAAATCTCTTTGGTTAAAAAATACTTAGAAATGCTAGACATAATACTCTTTCCAAACACACAGGTGAGTTTGTATTAAAAGAATTATCTTAGAGAATAAGATATAAAGCAGAAGGAAGCCAGAAAGAATAGCTGAAGAATAAGTTACAGCTGTGAGTTAGCTTGTTCTTACATTTCTATTACATGTATATCCCATGTATTAACTCACTTATCCTCTAAAGAATACCATGAAGTAATTTATAATAGTAATATAAATATACTACTTATATATTAGTAATTCTTTTCTGTTAAGGAGATTAAGGTCTTGAGAGTTGCTATAAAATGTAGAAACTACATGGTGAACTTAGGAGGAAATAACCGAGGGTTACCATATTACCTTTATCACTAATTCTTTCGATGAGACTATACCTTTGAAATTCATCTAAAATGCTGCCATTCACTACTGATGCAGCAATGGACATAACACATAGTGTCCTTTCCTTAGATGTAGAGTTAGGTAACAGAGTTGAATATTTTGTAAACAAATTTATAAAACAGGTCTCATTGTCAAAATTATCTCTGGGTCTAATATGCTGTGTCTTTTCTGATTTTTCAGTGTCAATTAATACTGATTAAAAATCTCTTAAGCTTGTCTTACAGATTATGGAGCTTCAACTTTAGAAGACAAGGCTGTCCTTCTTACCCTTCTTTTTGGTTGTATGCATTAGAAATAAATGCATCTTTATTATGTCTACATCTAGACTTTGTGTTATGAGTTTTGGGACCAACTGAGACCATCTCTAAGAATTAAATATAAAAGATTTGCAGGAGGCTGGAAATGACAAAATTAGAGACAATGTAATGATGTTAGCAAGTACAGAGTGAAATACATTCTCAGAGTTTGGAGAAAAAAACAAGAGTGAAGTGAAAGTGCAGGGCAAGATTCATACAGTTCTGACTTTCTATTGGGGTTCATCCTCAGGTAAGTGAAATTCTGCTCAGTTGACCTGGAAAAAATATATTACATTCAATGAAGTAACAAAAGGGGAGGTAGGAGGATTACCCTATGCTAGTGAGAGTGACCATTACAGTTCAACCTCTAAATAAAACGCTGAATTTGGTCAGGCATGGTGGCTCACGCCTGTAATCCTAGCACTTTGGGAGGCCGAGGTGGGTGGATCACGAGGTCAAGAGATCGAGACCATCCTGGTCAACATGGTAAAACCCTGTCTCTACTAAAAATACAAAAAATTAGCTGGGCATGGTGGCACGTGCCTGTAATCCCAGCTACTCAGGAGGCTGAGGCAGGAGAATTGCCTGAACCCAGGAGGCGGAGGTTGCGGTGAGCCGAGATAGCGCCATTGCACTCCAGCCTGGGCAACAAGAGCGAAACTCCGTCTCAAAAAAACAAAAGCGAAAAAAAAAACCCTCTGAATTTAGCTAAAAATAGACTCAAGTCAGAACATTTTTTCAACTTTAGAAAAAAAATGTAATTTTCATGCTGAAACAAATGGTGGAAATCACCAAAGTCCTGCAATTGGAAGATACATACAATAGGGTGAAAAAACAATCTAGGGTTCTGAGTACCTTGTTGTGAATGATTATTCACATTACACTAGGTAAAATATAAGTGGAGGCCACAGTGCAACTGAGTAATACTAATGTTTATAACAGCCAAATTAATAAGAATCCTCCTAAATGAAAATAATCAAGTGATAATGGTGGGGAAACATGCGCATGTGGTAAGAAAAAATAATTTAGAATTGAAAGTATAAGAAGTGGGGGATTTCTGATAAAGATATTTTAATGTTCATTTTTGCTTGTCTAAAGCACAGTAAAAATTGTTGTAATTAAGAAATTCAAACATTGAGAACAGAATTTTAGGAGAATCTTCACTGTGCATTTTTAAGATCTAGAAAATGATGGTAGTGGATTAGTTGAATTAAGAAAACTGTAATCCATGAGCTGAAAAGTTGAAGGAAATGGAGTTTCCTAGAGTTCGATAGATGACTCCAGTTAGAAAGATAATAAAAAGTGTTATCAGAATACAAATCACAAGAAGAGGAGTTGTTGAGAGGCAGCAGATCTGGTGGAAAATGGGACCAAAGCATATTCAGTTTCTTTTCCATAGATATGACTATGAAAAAGAAATTGGGAGAGAGAGCAGTTTACTTTGGAGAGTATCTCAAAGGACATAGCAAGAAGGGAAAATATTACAATTAATAAGAATTTGTATATTAAATAGAAAGACAAAATAAGCAAATTTGTTCATGATAATGGTATTATCACAGAGCAATTTCAGTACTTAAGTGTAAGAGAATTACACTCTAACACATTTTAGATGTCTTTGGTGATTTAGCATCAAAACAAAGAAGCATTAAAATTAGCAACTTGTGAATTACAAAATGTGTTTATTTTCTCACTCAGAGAGAATAAAGACATAACATTCTATCATGGTTTTATAATGCCTATCAATTATTTGAACTTTGCCACTGGCACAGTAAAAAATCAAACACGCTCAAATAAATCCAAGGGTCCATCCACAAAAAAGAATACATGACTGCTATTGAGGTTTGTGGATTAGATGTGCCAGGAATCACAATGATCTGAATCTTGTTGTTAGGAGATATTTACATTCAACACCATGTAAGTCATTAACAGAGGTAATCATACTCAGTATACTGTTACACAAAAATCAAATGCCAATTGCCTGGAACTTGTGGTTCACTGACTGTCAAAATGGCAAAAATAAAATATTACCAAGCTTGTTAATGAATGAATCCTAAAAGAATACTTAATATACTAGAAAACAGGTATAATTACAAATGGCAATTCCTTATCCTGTTCTGGAAGTATTAGGTTATATGTTACAGTTAAAAAGATAAAAATATTAGAATCTTAAGTAGTTTTATCACTTATTTACATATAAAAATTAAAAAACTATTATAAATAGTGCCAATATGCTTTATTAAAAACAGATACATTCAAAATCTTTCAGCATTAAAATATTACATGTTTCCAGAAGTCAAAGGAAAATTCATTGGCTCAAACCAATTTATTTGTATTTCACTTATTTATTCAGTAACATTTAAGTGCTAACCCTGTTTCCAATCTAAGACTGGATGCCAGAGTTATAAATCTAAATAAGGAATAGTAAATGGCTTATTGTTGATTATAAATATCTCTAACCCTTTTTTGCCATTATCAATCCACTTAGAAAAGTCTGAATGCATGACTACTATATTGTCTTAGTGGGAATTTTTGATTCTTAATTGAGGTGTTACAATATTGCAAAAACTGGTATCAAAATGCAAATCACAAGAAGAGAAGTTGTTGAGAGGCAGCAAAACAGGTGGAAAATAAGGCCAAAGCATCTTCAGTTTCTTTTCCATAATTATGACTATGAAAAATAAATTGTAATATTAGTAATTATAACATTAGTAATATGGTTTGGCTGAGTCTCCACTCAAATCTCACCTTGGATTATAGTTCCCATAGTCCCCATGTGTGGTGGGAGGAGCACAGTGGGAGATAACTGAATCATGGGAGCAGTTTCCCACATGCTGTTCTTGTGATGATGAGTTCTCAGGAGATCTGATGGATTTACAAAAGGCTTCCTCCTCTTGCTCTGCTCTCATTCTTCTCTCTTTCCACTTTGTGAAGAAGAACATTTTTGCTTCCCTCTCAATCATAATTTTAAGTTTCCTGAGTGAGGCCTCCCAGCCCTACAGAACTGTGAGTTACTCATGCCTCTTTCCTTTATACATTACCCAGTCTCAAGTATGTCTTCATAGTAGCATAAGAATGGACTAATAAAATTAGACTATGACTATGAATATTTTATTCCAGGTTCATATATTGGTTACTTGTGGCCATTCTGGTATTACATAATGAATAATCACAAAATCTCAGCCATGTAGAATAAGCACTTACTTATACTCATGCCTCTGTGCATTGACTACAATGACTCTATTTTATGCCCATCTGCACCCTGGACTGAAGCAGCAGCAGCTACTAGGGTTATGTTCTTCTCATAGAGGAGATAGACATGCATGTATGATAGGAAAAACACACAATGTTACTAACAGTCGAAGTTGAGTATTGGCGTGCCATCACTTCTGACCACATTCTGTCAGCCCAAGTAAATAATGTGGCTAAGCCCAACATTAGTGGAGCAAGGACATATTCCTGACCTTTTGTGGGAGGAAATGCAAAGTCACATGGCAAACACGGTAGATGTAGGAAGAGAAGAAATGGAGATGATTACAATCTCTACCACCTTCTACTATAAAAGTAGATAGACAAAAATGGTATACATTGCCTCTACCTAAGAAATTTAATGAAGCAATTTAAAGAGAAAGAGCATAAAATCCAAAACCTAAATGACCATTACAAAGGATATCTTATATGCACTTCAGATATTTATAAAATATTACTGGCAAGCTAATTGAAGCTTCCATATAGTAATAAACTTTATACAGGATACTTTTTCTATACTGGTAATTTCCAAATTATCTTTAATGTCAGAATCACATGGAATCTATGTTACATAAAATATTGATGCCAGACTTTTTATTAGGAGATGTTATTGAACAGGCATTATTATGTTTTTAACATGTCCTCAGATGATACTGATATTCACAATAATTAAAAACTATTGGTCTATGATATAATTTAGTGATGTTGTAATAAATATATATTAAATTTAACAATTTTTCAAATATTTCCAAAGAGAGTTTTCATGAATTCTGTTCAATAAAAATGACAATCTAATAACGATTGTATGTATAGTCATTTTTATAGGACAGAATTCTCCAATATAGCTCAAAAAATAAAAAATACATGCAGAATTGAAATGGGGTCAATTGAGAATTTTCAATGCGTTCAAAATATATTAAAATGAGATATTTTAATTTTAAATCAATCATATTTTAAAAGGAGATATAGACTATGTATTTCATAAATATTCATGTCATATTAACATTATGTAAGTAACCTATCAATTTCAGTATTTCATATCATAAAGTAATGTGAATATATTATCTACATAATTTATGGTTAAGAAGAAATGATTTTGACATAATTATTAATCTTTTGGTTGATTTTAAAAATCATGATCACTTTTCACATTATTATTTTTATCCACCATTTAACTATAGTTCTTTGGCCAGTTTTATAGAGCCATTCGTGAATAGGACCTTAAGGAGTTAAGTGAGTACAATGGTAGCAAATTATAAGATGGGAAAGAGTAAATCTGGAAGATTTCCAGGAAGATTGGAATTGAGGAAATCGACACTAAAGATGATAAAATTATTGGTAAATTTAGGAATATGACACCAGGAGCCTGACACTTTTCTTTGTAGAAGAAAAAAATCGTCCTACACTTTTCATCCTTTTTGGAAAAAAGTGTCATATTGGGAACACATTTTTTAAGAGACAAGGTGTCAAATACAAAATATTCTGCATTACAACTTTGGAAGTATTGAACACTGTATATCTTTGACTACCTAGAATCTGGAAGTTGTTTTGCAAGCTTGATTATCTGTATTTAACATGGATTTTTATTTTGGCTCCTGTGACAATAAAAAAATCTTTCTTGGCATGTCAGGATAATTTGGTGATTTGAATAGCAGAAATATCTGTGATTAAATGATACAGACACAATCAATACAAACAGTCAAATAGTTATTATTCAATGAAGAATAAAGAAAGTCAAATAGCTAATTCAGTGTTGTGAAAACCAAGCCTTTTTCAATTTTCATAAATTCACTCATTGGCTTTGCTAAAGATGATCTGAGTAACTGAGGGAGTTATTCTGTCAATACCTAAATGCATTTTTGGGAAACCTTAGCATTTTCATAAATTACAAAGCAAAATGGTTTTCCATTGCATTGAAAATTGTATTTTCTTTTTTTTTTTTTTAAACATGAGGTTTCACCATGTTGGTCAGTGTGGTTTGAACTCCCGACCTCAGGTGATCCGCTCACCTGGGCCTCCAAAGTGCTTGGATTACAGGCGTGAGCCATTATGCCTGGCCGGAAATTGTATTTTCTTAATCCACATCTAATTTCTGTTTTTCCTGCAATGACTCATTGTTTACCCTAATATCCCAAACCAGTAAAATATATAATAATTAACATTGTATTGATAACATTGTATTGATAATACAAAAACTTCTCTATTTACAAAATATTCTTAGCCCACAGCTGTTTTTTGTGGTCCTCTTCATAATTCTACAATTTACAGATTAGGAAACTGAAATGTGAGAAGTTAAATACATTGTTTAAGACTAGGAAACAAACTGATGTCTGTCAGAAACTAAAACTATGCTCTTTTCATTCTGTCCTGGTATTTTGGTGATAATAAGGCAGGACCTTGCCCATATTTGATTCAGTAAATATAACTGTTTAAGCATACAGGTTTGAAAGTGAAATAGCTATCTCACTTTAAGAAACTTAGCCTAACTTTTTATTCCCATTTCCTCATCTGAAAAATGGAAATAATTATAGGACCAAACTCACAGCTCTTTGGTGAGTATAAATGAGACTATCTATTCAAAAGCATTCAGGAAGCAATCAGTAACACAAGAACAAAACCTGTGATTCTCCTTATATAAGTTATTTAAACAAGTAACACTCATGGAAGCAAAGAATGGAACTGTGATTGTCAGGTGCCATGAGCTGAGTGGGTAGTGGCACACTGTTGCTCAATGAATATAAACATCTACTATTCAACATAAATAAGTTCTGCTGTGCCACATATGCACTTTAAAATATACTGAGAGGACCAGGCACAGTGGCTCACACCTGGTAATTACCATTTTTGGGAGGCTGAGGCAGGAGGATCACTTGAGGCCAGGAATGTAGGATGCCTGGGCAACATAGTAAAACCCCATTTCTAGTAGGGCATTGTTGCATTAGCTGTAGCCAGTTAGGAGGCTGAGGTGGAAGGATCACTTGCATTTGGCAGGTGAAGGCTGCAGTGAGTCGTGATCACATCACTGCACTCCAGCCTGGGTGACACAACTAGACCCTGTCTCATAAAAATATAAAAATAAAGAAAAATACACATTAGAGGATAGATCTAATGTTAAATGGTCTTATCACAAACACAAACACACATATACACATATACACAAATCAACACAAGAGGCAATAGATATGTTTGGAGGCAATAGATGTGTTTAGTACATTGACTTTTTGACAGTATTACAGGTATATACATACATACATACATATGTATATATGTCCAAACTCAGGGATGTATACATTAAATATGTGCAATTTTTATACATAAAAAGCAATTAGCAAAATAGAGATTGATACATAATAACTGATAATATTTATTCAGTGTTTACTGTATATATTTTTTGGGAGGATTAAATTGAGTATTCACAGGTAAATAGAGTTAAACTGCATGAAACATGATAAAGGTCACCAAACCTAGTTTTACCCTTAATCTCATAAAGCTTAACTGAATTTTTTTTTTTCACGTTTGCTGCAAACCAAGAACATCATAAATTAAGCAATAATTATTAAGGAATCAAGTTATGGATATAGGTGCAACTTTATATAACTAAGGTAATTTTTATGACTATTCAAATCACATTAGACTTTTCAGGAAAGTACATATGTACAATACACTTTAAAAACTGTCAACAAATATTTAAATGGAGCCCACCACTTCCTTTATCATATGCATATTTTTTGAAAAAGGCAGGCTGTGTATATATCAAAATAGCAAATTCAGATCAGTACAAGATAATTACAAAAAAACATATAAAATGAATTACAAGGTATGCAATTAACTTTTCATGCACAGAAACAAATTATGAGCTAAGAAAATTTTAAAAATGAATTCAAAACTGATATATTTTAGTATAGTGTGTCATAGGACAATTTGTATAATTGAAATAAATAGTTTTAAATAATTCAACAAGAGTCCCCATGGCTTTATCTTTAGTGTAGTGTTTAGAATTACTTTCTTTGCCAAGAATTTGTCAGAAGTCTAGGCATTCACAAGATTGCAGAATAGGAGTCTCCAGTGCTCACTCCTTCAAAGAACATCAATTTGAACAACCATCTACATCTGAAAATACCTTCACAGGAGCTAGAGAATCCAAGTGAGAGATTACAGTACCTGGGTGAAGCAAAGAAATGAGAAAAGATGCACTGAACAGGGTAGAAAGCACAGTTTTACATTACTCACATCACTCCTCACTCAAGTTGCACATCACAGCATATAGAGAGATACCCTCTACTTGGGATGGGGAAGTAAAGTGAGCACCCAACACACCAAAGATCCCAGTATCAGGCCCATCCCAGTGAACCCCAATACCAGAGCCACCCATCCAGACCCAAGCTCAAGACCTGCCCCAACACCTGGCCATCCCTTGTAACCTCAAGCTTCAGGCTAGTCCCTAAAGACACAGCTCTGGCAGACCCAGGATCTTGGTCTGCCCCAGGAGACCCAGAACCAGATGGTTCCCATGAACCAAGAAGGTGCTCCTTGCAAGCCCCAGACCGTGGCCAACTCTACAGACTTAGACTCCAGGCCCACCCCAATGCTAGGCCTGTTACTATCAAGTTAGTCTCTTGATACACCGGCTCTAAGAGCAAGTTGGTTCCCATGGACCCAGGCTTCAATCCAAACCCAAAATATTCAGACTCTGACCCATCCTACCCAAGGACTTCAGAAACAAATTCAATGTTGGACCCTATTATTCAGCATGCCCAGAATATCTGGACAGGTTGACTGGTAAACGGTTTTGCTGCCAAAGTCAGATTATAATACAAGGCCATTATAAAATATGGCACTAGTATCTAATCCTAAAATATGAAAATCTGAAAACTCTCTGATAAAAAATTCAAAATATTCATTTTAAAGACCTCAGTGAGCTATAAACTAACATAAACAACAAACAAAGTGAGATGAGGACAACTACTTGAACAAAATAAGAAGTCCTAGAAAGAAATAGAAATTACAAAAAAAGAACCAAATACACATTCTGACGCTGAATTAAGAACAACTGAAATAAAATATACTATGCAGGTCACCAACAACAGACTTCATCAAACAAAAGAAATAATGCAATAACTTGAAGACAGGTCATTGTAAATTACACAGTCAGAGAAATGAAAAGAAAAGAAACAAGTAAAAAAATGTTATGAGACTTACAGAATATCATCAAGTGATCTAATATACATGTTATGGAATCCTCAGAAGGGAAGCAGAGAAAGAGAAAGGTGCAGAAAAACTATTTCATGAAATAATAAAAGATAATATTCCAACTATAAGAAAAATAATGAACATCCAGATCAATAAAACTCAGAGCTGAAATAGGATAAATATACAGGGGTCTTAACTAAGACACATTAAAATAAATTCTCAAAAATCAAAGACAAACAATTTTTTTTAACGGCAAGAGAAAAGTACCATTTAAGTAACTGCCAAAAATTTATCAGCATAAAATCCATTCCCATGACCCAAAGGTCTCTCACCAGTCTCCACATCTTATTTTGGGGATCACATTTCAACATGAGATTTGGAGGGTACATGCCACAAAATAACATCACAGAGTAACTAAGACAAGGAAAAGAAACAAAAGCCATCCAGATTGGAAAGGGAGAAGATTGTTTATATTTGCAGGTAACATGATTTCATATTTATAGAACCATAAAGACTCCACTAAAAACTGTTCAAACTAATAAACATATTGAGTAAAGTTGTAGAAAATCAACATACAAAAATCAGTTGTGTTTCTACATGCTAACATTGAAGTATACAAAAATGAAAGAAAATAAATTTACAAAAAGAAATTAGGAAAATAATACAATACAATGGCATCAAAATAAAATATTTATGAATAAACATAACCAGTAAGGTGATAAGATCTGTAAACTGAACGCTATGAAACACTGATGCAAGAAATTGAAGAAGACACAAACAGATGGAAAAATATGCCATGTTTATTGGCTGGAGCAATTATAATTGCTGATATATTTATACTATCTAAAATGATTTAACAATTTAATGCAATACCTTATCAAAATTCGAAGAGCATTTTTCACAAAAGTAGAAAAATCTATTCAGAACATACCTATTCTGTCCAATAAGTATATAAAAAAATGCTCCATCTCACTTATCAGGGAAGTGCAAATAAAAACTTAAATCATGTATTACCTCACACCCTTTAAAATAGCTGACATCAAAAAGATAAAAGTTATTATGTATTAGTAAAGATGTGGAAAAAAAGGGTACCTTTGCACATTATTGGTGGGATGGTAAATTGGTATAGCCACTATGCAAAACAGCATGGAGATTCCTAAAAGAAATATTAAAAATAGAACTTGTTTTATGACTTAGCAATCTCACTTCTGGGTATACAGTTAAAGGCAATGAAGTTACTATGGTGAAAAGATTTTTACTCTCCTATGTTTACTGTAGCATTATTCACAATGGCCAATTAATGAAATAAATGTTCATTGAAGAATAAATGGCTAAGGTAATGTATTTGTATATTTATCACAAGAGAGAGAATGAAATATTATTCAGCTTTAATAAAGAAGGAAATTCTGTCATTTGTAACAACATGGATGAATCTGGAGGAAATTGTATTAAGTGAAATATACGAGGCACAGAAATACAAATACTACATAATCTCACTTATAAGCAGAATCTAAACAAATGTTAAACTCATAGAAGCAGAGAGTATAATGGTTTTTACCAGAACCTAGAAGGAAATAGGAAGATATTGACTAAAGAATAGAAAGTTTCATTTACACAGGATGAGTACATTTTGGAAATCTAATGTATAGCATTGATGTGGTTTGACTCTGTGTCCCCAGCCCAAATCTCACTTTGAATTGTAATAATCCCCATGTGTCAAGGGTGGGATCAGGTGGACATAATCAGATGATGGGGCAGTTTCCCCCATGCTGTTCTCATGATAGTGAGTTTCATGAGATCTTATGGTTTTATAAGCATCTAGAATATCCCCTGCTTTCATTCATTCTCTTTCCAACTGCCCTGTGAAGAGATGCTTTCTGCCATATTTGTAAGTTTCCTGAGGCCTCCTCAGTAATTCAAAACTGGGAGTCAACTAAACCACTTTTCTTTATAGATTGCCCAGTCTCAGGTATTTCTTCATTGCAGTGTGGGAACAGACAGCAAATTGGCACCAAGAGTGGGGTGCTGCTATAAAGATACTAAAAAATATGGAAGTGACTTTGGAACTGGGTAACAGGCAGAGGTTGGAACAGTTTGAAGGGCTAAGAAGAAGACAGGAAGATATGGAAAAATTTGGAATTTTCTAGAGGTCTGTTGAATGGCTTTGATCAAAATGCTGATAGTGATATGAACAATGAAGTCCATCAGATGGAGATGAGGGACTTATTGCAAACTGGAATATAGATCACACTTGCTATCCTTTAGCAAAGAGACTGGGAGTATTTTCCCCTACTCTAGAGGCCTGTGGAACTTTGAGCTTGAAAGAGATTATTTAGGGTATCTGTCAGAAGAAATTTCTGAGCAGCAAAGTGTTCAAGAAGAAGCAGAAAATAAAAGTTTGGAAAACCTGCAGCCTGATGATGCAATAGAAAAGAAAAACTCATTTTCTTGGGAGACATTCAAGCCAGTTACAGAAATTTGACCAATGGCAGATGAGAACCTATAGAAAAGTATGTACCCTTTTCCTCCCCTGCTCCTTAGATCATGCATAGGACCTTTGTAAAAATAACTTAACAGGAAGGCATGGCCAACTTTTTATTAGTTGTTTCCTGCTTCCATCTCCTTTCACTTCACTTCTCTTTCCCAGAGATTACACTTCCTAATAAATTTTTATCAATAAGCCTTTGCCCTTCTGTCTTTGTTTGCTACTAATCTTGGTCTAAATCTCAAAGTTCTCTTCAATGAAGTCTCTCATGGCCTAAAATCAGGTTAGCAAGAAACACTTCTCTTCTGTTATTCTTTCTACAGAATTCCAGTTCCACCCAATACATATAAAATAGTATTGAGCCACTTTTTGATTAATTTACCAAGCTACTTTCATTAAGTCTTATGTTATTTGAAGATTTTTACATCTCTGATACCTATCACAGGACCTACAATACAGTAAAAACATTTAATCAGTAGTTTCAGAATCAAGGGATAAATGCTTAAGATAATGTAAGCATTGAATACACTACTCTAAACGTTTAAAGTCTAAAAATGTTTATCTACCCTGAGAATCATTTCTCAATATGAACAACCCAAACCTATGAATCCATCACCCTGTCCTTTTCCTTTGCCCCTTTTTAAATCACATACACATAATATGTACACATGGTACTTTCTTACTTAAAATTTCTGAACTTTTTTCAAATGCTGCAGCATCTTTGTTATTTTTTTCATTTACCAGTCATAATGTCTCCATTACTTTTCACATGTAGAGAGAATATAAATTATTCATATTGACTTTAACACTGTCAAACTCAAATCTAAGGTGATTATTATATGTTGAAACAATCTATAAAGTAGGTCACATAAGGGTCTAAAGCAGTGAACATTTTTCCAACAGTTGCTCAGATATGTTACTATGATGTGTTGAAGAGAAATAAAGATAACCCAGCCCACCCTCATCCTCCTCATTCTAAGGGAGGAGTATAAGGAAAAGTAAAATGAAGGAGTGGAAGAACAGAAGAGATCAAGAAACCTAAAATTACTCCAAACATTACTGTATTATTTGAATAACAGAAAACGAATTAATATGATTTGGATCTGTGTTTCTGCCCAAATCTCATGTAGAATTGTAGTCCCCAAAGTTGGAGGTGGGAACTGGTGGGAGGTGATTGGATCACAGGGGCGGTTCCTTCATAAATGGTTTAGCACCATCTCCTTGGTGCTTTTCTCATGCTAGTGAGTGAATGCTCATGAGACATGGTTGTTCAAAAGTGTGTAGCACCTCCCCACTCTCTTACTTGCTCCTGCTATGCCATGTGAGATGCCTCACTTGCCCTTTGGCTTCAGCCATAATTGTAAGCTTCCTGAGGCCTCCCCAGAAGCTCAAAGATGCCAGCCAAAGGTCTCTCCAATTAAAATGACTGGGGTTGCTCAGGTATCTCTATCATTAGACTGCCTGTGGTCTGCCAGGTGTCTCTTTCATTAGAATATGCCTGGGTTCAACCAAGAGTCTCTCCACTACAATATTTTTTTTTTGAAAAATCAGAATATTGGTATTGGTTAGATATAGTTTAAGCTCATTTTAGAAAGAGACTCAAAATCAGAGTTTTTCAGGTAATATTGGACTGTATTTCTTGCTCACATAATAGGTCAGGCAAAGATAGTAGGCATCTTTCTCCACAAGGTTGTCAGGGATGTAGTTTCTTTCCTCCTGGTATTTTGCCACTCACTAGGATGCTGCTCTTGTTAGCATGTCTGGCAGAATTCATGCTGACACCACAATGCCATGTCTTAGTTAAGGCTTATGGGAAGAGACAAGAAGGTGTTACAGAGTAAGCAAATTCTTTTCAAGTGATATAGAAGATGCACAAAGCATGCTTGCTCAAAGCCTTAATTATTACATGGCAAGCAGACATTTTCCCAACTAACTCAGAGTGAGTGAGTAAGTGTGTGTGTGTGTAAGATTTTCATTAGAGGAAAGAGAAGACAAACAATTGGGAGAGAGGTAATTAGCAGAGCCATAGTCTGTACAGAATATTCAATAATCTCAAATTCTTAGATTGTAATTTTTATTCATTTTTATTCTGGATGAGCTTAATCTTCATGTGCTTCAGTATTTTATGTGAAAACTGTTTTTATTGTGTGCTTATTTTTAATAATAATTTCCTCTTCTGCGGCGGCCTCTGGTGCTCTCTGTTCTATATGTGTTTCTGAGTTTGGGAATGCATTGCTACTGCTAAAGTTCTGAGGGAAGTGTAAATGTCACTTCAAACCTGCAAACAAAACTTTGGTTCTGGTTCTTGGGCGATTTTTTTTTTCCTTTTCTAAATCCCAGGAAGAGGCATGATTACTTGCAGCTTCTCTGGACCAGTGAGTCAAGCTTTTCTATCCCCTAATTAAATGAGTGACAATATTACTTATTTCATAAATAGGAACAATTGTGTTTAAATAATAGGCAGAAACTGGTTCCTGCCCTGGATAACCGCTATACGTGGTCAACATGGGAACATCTTAATGCCCCAGCTTTTTAAGAGTTCTGAGTTCTAACTCCCTATCTTGTATATACCTATGCCCTTTGACAATGTATTTGATATTTTCTCTTTTTCTTTTTTTTAAATTAAGTGTAAGAAGACATACAAATGGTCAACAGCTATATATTTTTTTAAATGCTTAATATCACTCTCACTAAGAATTAGGGAGATGCAAATCAAAACCATAATGAGCTATCTCATGTTAGAATAGCTATTATTGAAAAGACAAAACAATAAAAAATGCTGGTGAGGATACAGGGAAAGGGGAACTTATACACTGTTGGTGAGATTGTAAATTAGAACAGACATTATGGAAAAGAGTATGGAGGCTTTCAGAAAAATAAAAATAGTTCTACCATATGACCCAGCCATCCCACTACTGGGTATTTATTTAAAGGAAGTAAGATCAGTATTTTGAACAGATATCTGTACTACCATGCTTACTGTAGCACTAATCACAGTAGCCAATATATAAAATCAACCTAAATGTCCATCAATAAGTGAATGGATATAAAAAATACTGTACATATATACAGTGGAATACTATTTGGCTATAAAAAGGAATAAATTCCTGTCATTTGTCAACAACATAGATGTGTTTGGAGCCTTATATTAAGTGAAATAAGCCAGTTACAGAAAGACAAATACCACATAATCTCACTTATATGTGGACTCTTAAAAAAATGATCCCAAAGAACTTGAGGGTAGAACAGTGGTTACCAGTGATGGGAGAAAAAAGGAAGTGAGGGAAGACAGGAGAGGGTTGGTCAATGGTACAATGGTATAGTTGATGAAAAGAATACGTTCTGGTATTTTATTGCATAGATCATGATAGCTTACAAAATGCATTGTATATTTCAAATAGCTAAAGAGAGGATTTTTAATATTCTCACAATAAAGCAATAATTATTTAAGATGATGAATATGTTAATTACCATTATTTGATCACCATACAATATATACACTGTGAAAACACCACAATATATCACAAAAATGTGTACATTATATGTTAATATAAAAACAATGTCTCAGGTTAATAGGTGTACAAAAATCTCACAAATGACCACTAAAGAACTTACTCGTGTAGTCAAATACCACATGTTCTCACTCATAAGTGGGAGTTAAACAATGAGAACACATGCACACAGGGAGGGGAACATCACACACTGGGGCCTGTTGGGGGTGGGAGGGGGTAGGGGAGGGATAACATTAGGAGAAATACTTAATATTGATGTTGGGGTGATAAATGCAGCAAACCACCATGGCATGTGTATACCTATGTAACCAATCCTGCATGATCTACACATGTAGCCCAAAACCTAAAGTATAATAAAATAAATGAATAAATAAAATTCCTGAATCAGATATTAACCTACATTTATATTGTTTTGTGTTATCCATTCATTAAATGCCCTCTCTCACCGCTCCTATTCAATATACTATTGGAAGTTCTAGCCAGAACAATCAGGCAAGAAAAAGAAATAAAGGGTATTCAATTAGGAAAGGAGGAAGTCAAACTATCTCTATTTGCAGATGACATGATTATAAATTTAGAAGACCCCATCATCTCAGCCCCAAATCTCCTTAAGCTGATAAGAAACTTCAGCAAAGACTGAGGATACAAAATCAATGTGTAAAAATCACAAGCATTCCTATAGACTAATAACAGACAAACAAAGCCAAATAATGAGTGAATTCCCATTCACAATTGCTACAAAGGGGTTCAATACCTAGGAAGACAACTTACAAGGGATGTGAAGGACCTCCTCAAGAACTACAAACCACTGCTCAAGGAAATAAGAGAGAACGCAAATAGATGGAAAAACATTACATACTCATGGTTAGGAAGAATCAATGTCATGAAAATAGCCATACTGCTCAAAGCAATTTGCAGATTCAATGTTACCCCCATGAACCTACCATTGACCTTCTTCACATGACTGGAAAAAATCACCTTAAATTCATATGGAACCAAGAAAGAGCCCACATAGCCAAAATAATCCTAAGCAAAAGAAACAAAGCTGGAGCCATCATGCTACTTGACTTCAAACTATACTACAAGCCTATAGTAATCAAAACAGAATGGTACTGGTACCAAAACAGAGATATAGGCCAATGGAACAGAACAGAGGCCCCAGAAGTAACAGAACACAGCTACAACCACCTGACTTTTGACAAATGTGACAAAAACAAGCAATGGGGAAAGGATTCTATTTCATAAATGTTGTTGGGAAAACTGGCTAGCCGTATGCAGAAAACTGAAACTGGACCCCTTCCTTACATGTTATACAAAAATTAAATCAAGATAATTTAAAGATTTAAACATAAGACCTAACATCATAAAAACCCTAGAAGAAAACCTAGGCAATATCATTGAGGACATAGGCATAGGCAAGAACTTCATGACTAAAACACCAAAAGCATTGGCAACAAAAGCCAAAATAGACAAATGGGATCTAATTAAACTTAAGAGCTTCTGCACAGCAAAAGAATCATTAGAGTGAACCAGCAACCAACAGAATCAGAAAAAAGTTTTGCAATCTACCCATCTGACAAAAGGCTAATCCAGAATCTACAAAGAACTTAAACAAATTTACAATTAAAAAACAAACAACCCCATCAATAAATGGGAGAATGATATGAACAGACACTTTTCAAAAGAAGACATTTATGTAGCCAACAAACATATGAAAAAAAGCTCATCATCACTGGTCATTAGAGAAATGCAAACCAAAACCACATAGAGAGATACCATCTCATGCTAGTTAGAATGGCAATCATTAAAAAACCTGGAGTCAACAGACACCGGAGAGGATGTGGAGAAATAGGAATGCTTTTACACTGTTGATGAGAGTGTAAATTAGTTCAACCATTATGGAAGACAGTGTGGTGATTCCCCAAGGATCTAGAAATAGATATACCATTTGACCCAAGCATCCTGTTATTGGATATATACCCAAAGGATTATAAATCACTGGATTATAAAGACACAGGCACATGTATGTTTATTGCAGCACTGGTTACAATAGCAAAGACTTGGAATCAACCCAAATGCCCATCAAAGATAGATTGGGTAAAGAAAATGTGGCACATACACACCATGGAATACTATGCTGCCATAAGAAAGGATGAGTTCAGGCCAGGCGTGGTGGCTCAAGCCTGTAATCCCAGCACTTCGGGAGTCCGAGGCGGGTGGATCATGAGGTCAAGAGATCGAGACCATCCTGGTCAACATGGTGAAATCCCGTCTCTACTAAAATTACAAAAAATTAGCTGGGCACGGTGGCACATGCCTGTAATCCCAGCTACTCAGGAGGCTGAGGCAGGAGAATTGCTTGAACCCAGGAGGCGGAGGTTGCGGTGAGCCGAGATCGCGCCATTGCACTCCAGCCTGGGCAACAAGAGCGAAACTCCGTCTCAAAAAAAAAAAAAAACAAAAACAAAAAAAAGGAAAGGATGAGTTCATGTCCTTTGCAGGGACATGGATGAAACTGGAAACCATCATTCTCAGCAAACTAACACAAGAGCAGAAAACTAAATACCACAGGTTCTCACTCATAAGTGGGAGCTAAACAATGAGAACACATGCACACAGGGAGGGGAACATCACACACTGGGGCCTGTTGAGGGGTGGGGGGGTGACTAGGGGAGGGATAACATTAGGAGAAATACTTAATATAGATGTTGGGGTGATAGATGCAGCAAACAACCATGGCCTGTGTATACCTATGTATACATATGTAACCAATCCTGCAAGATCTGCACATGTAGCCCAAAACCTAAAGTATAATAAAATAAATGAATAAATAAAATTCCTGAATCAGATATTAACCTACCTTTATATTGTTTCATGTTATCCATTCATTAAATTCAGTAAATACTTATTGAGAAAAAAAAGGTTTTTCTAGCTTTATCTATCTTGGAGAAACATAAACAAAGGGGAAAGGGGACAGCTTAAAGGAAAAATAAAGAGTTTTTAAGTTCCATTATCATTCATGGAAAAAATTTGTTTGTACCTAGAAATGACCATATAATATTCAAAAGTCAAAAGATATTTTAAGTAAGAAAGACAATTTTAACCCTTTAGGTATATACCCAGTAATGAGATTGCTAGGTCAAATGGTATTTCTAGTTTCATTCTATTATAAAGACACGTACATGTATGTTTATTGCGGCACTGTTCACAATATTGAAGACTTGGAACCAACCCAAATGCCCATCAATGATAGACTGGATAAAGAAAATGTGGCACATATATGCCATGGAATACTATGTAGCCTTAAAAGAGGATGAGTTAATGTCCTTTGCAGGGACACTAATAAAGCTGAAAACCATCATTCTCAGGAAATTGACAGAACAGAAAACGAAACATCACATGTTCTCACTCATAAGTGGGTGTTGAACAATGAGAACACATGGACATAGGAGGGGAATATCACACACCAGGGCCTGTCAGTGGATTAGGAGGCAAGAGGAGGGATAGGAGCAGCTGGGGGAATAGGGGAGGGATAACATTAGGAGAAAAACCTAATATAGGTAATGGGGTGATGGAAGCAGCAAACCACCATGGCATGTGTATACCTTTATAACAAACCTGCACGTTCTGCATATGAACCCCAGAACTCAAAGTATAATTAAAAAAAAAAGAAAGAAAGAAAGTTTTAAAATAGGGAAACCCTTAAGACTCAGGGGCACTGAAATGTAAGTGTAGTACCTATGTATATTTTAAAACAATGCATATTAATTCATTATATACAGTAACTTTGTTATGATATACGGTAACTTTTCAAAATAAAATACTGCATGTAATTCCTTCAGCACATGGAATAATACTACATAGAAAAAGGACTTTTGTACTTGTGTGAATGCAAGGTTATCTAAAAAATTCCAATTACTTTGAGAAAACAGATGAGAAGTGATTCAATGCATATTCAGGACTCAGACACAAAAATCTGCTTAGTTTTATTGCAAGTACTTTTCTTCAAATAATACCAAATGTTTTCTGTAATCTCTTTTTGATATTTGATATGTAGCTTACTTCTTGATAAGACATTACTAAAATTTTTGAAAACTAGAAATAAATTGTAACCATTTTTGCTCAAATCTTTCAAGTGTCAACTAGAAAGAAAAATTTTATATTCAATTTGTATTAATGTAAATTCAAGTAACATGTTTGTCCATTTAGACTTACTTATCTAGTTTTGCTTGTATTGCACTAGTCTGGTGAAAGGGTAACCCCAAATGAGAGTCTCACTTTCTTATAGAGGTCATTCTGTGGTCCGTGTAGAATTTGATAAAATAGGTGTTTGTCACTGAACATTTTATTTGTAAGGAAACATGTTAAAAAGTACCTTATCCCCAATGAAAAATAATCAATCACAATATTGTTTTTACACTTATGGACATAAGTGTGCAAATAAGTGTTACTTCGTTGTAAATTAGAGTTTGCACGGTGAGCTTTTACCTATTAAAAAAATCATGTAATCTCTCTTGAATAAGAAAACTTCTGGATAACATTTGATGACAATTTCCTGTCTTTTTAAAATAATCAGCAATACAAAATATATGCATAGGCAGTTTCCATTTCATATCTTCTTAGCTCTTGATTCCACTGTAATACACACACTACCTTCACTCATCATTTCCCTAAGGATGTTGGGCTCACAGACTAATAGGATTCTCAGCATCATTCCTTCCCTTCCATGTGCTATGCACCACCATGCAGTCTCTCCTCTATGCTTTCAGTACCACCAAGTCACTGAGACAGTTTGAACTTAGAACAAGGATGTAGGCAGCACTGAGAGGTGTGGGTGGAGGTGGGGAGAGGAGTGGTATGCATACCTTTCTGTATGTGGTGTGAGTTTATGTGTGTGTGAAATCACATAAGGAAGAGTCAGTATTGCAATTCCTTGTGTGTTTTCTCAACTCTGTAAGATGTTGAGTTTTGCTAGGTCACTAATTGGGATGCAGTTGTGCAGTTGGTACATGGTGTATTGGCACTGCTGCCGTTTTCTTAAATGTGATCCTGTTTGGCCTTGCTGACTTACACATTTACCTGAAAATATATATGTAGGAGAGGCTGATAATAAGTCAAGATATATATGTAGAAGCAGAGAAAGAATATATAGAAGAAATGAATTTTAAGAGGCTCTTTAAAGAGATATGTCTTGTATCTACCAGACATGAGTGACAAGGAATTGTATGTCAGAGAGAATTACAGTATGACAAAGAGTGTGCATAGGAAAATCAGGTTGCAGATGTCAGCAATGGAGTATATGTGCATGGCAGCTCTAGTGGAAAGCAGGCAATAAAAGAAATAGGGTATAGAAAATAGGAATGTATTAGGGTAGAAGAAGGTGATAGAAACAAGAAGGGAAATGTAACTTTCGAAAATTCATTTTTAGAAGTCCAGTGTGGTGGCTCACGTCTGTAATCTTAGCACTTTGGGAGGCCACAGTGGGTGGATTGCTGGAGCCCAAGAATTTGAAACCAGCCTGGGCAACGTGGTAAGAGCCTATCCATACAATAATTACAAAATGTAGCCAGGCACGGTGGTATGAGCTTATAATACCAGGAGTCTGAAATGGGAGGATCCCTTAAGCCCAGGTGGTCCAGGCTGCTGTGAGTGGTGATCTCACCACTGTGCTCTAGCCTGAGTAACACAGTAACCCTTTCTGGGGAAAAAAAAAAAAAAAGAAAACAAAACAAATTTTATTTTTAATAGCATAGCTTTTCAGATTAAAAAAAAAGACACAAAAACCCATTTGTTTTATGGTGATAAGAGAGTAATTGGTTTAATTATTTTAAATCTGACTTTAATTGACTTACTGGACAATGAAACACAACAAAAAAGTAATCTACAGTATTTTTTTATCTCTATTTATTTCCAGTCACCCTGAATAATAGGACACCATGCTGGAAGCTAGAAAAACTTTTTTTTTTTTTTTCAGTATTCACACCTACAGTTGCAGCATTTGATTTTGGAGAAGTAGCACTCTGTCTTAACTTTGAAGCATGAAACACATTTGATGCATTGTTTTGCTGGCACACGAAATCCAGTTTCTTGGAGTCATGGTGCCCTTTCTCAATGTTCCTCAACATTTTTTCTTTACAACCATTCTAGATCAATATACATGCTCAATGTGGCTCTAAAGTGAGTCTTTTCTGTTCCTCATTATGTGTTCCACTCCTCGAGGTCAAGGACTGTGCCTCATTCATCGCTACATTCTTGGAATAAAAGAACTAATAAATGAAATAGATGAAAAATCCTTTCTTGATTGCTGGAACTAAAGGGTTTTTGGTCTTAGACTATGAGATAGATTTTCCCAAAGAGTGCTGGACACACATTAGATTTCCCAGATGCAAAATCATTATTCCTGGATGCCTATACAGAAAATCTTCCTTGCTTAAGAGTGGTTCAGAGGGTTGTTTCTTTCCCGCAGACCAGTCATCTGTTCAGAAGCATATACAATGTAGAATGTTTTTCCCCTTCATAATTTCAGTGGTTGCATTATAACACTCCACAATCAGTAATTTTCTAGGTTTTATAAATGAACTTGTTTACAATAAAACTAAGTAAGGTTGAGAGTGAATCTAATCATGTAAGTGAGACATGAGCTCCTCATGTTTTTCCTCATGAATTTTACATTTAAATAAGAGAAATAGATGCCATTGACATATTAAGTTGGAGCCACCATGAAATACTATATATTCATACATTTAACAGATATTCTTTGACAGTATATTACGTGCCAGATAATCTCCTAAGGGGTTTCAGTATATAACAACAAAAAGGATAAACTGCTGTTCTGTCAAGAAAGAAAAATAATGGAAACTTTAGCTATTTTTTTTGTTTGTTTAAACTGAAAGATGCTATTTGTTATGGCCTGCAATCACAAAGTTACAGAAGGTATTACAGGTTGGCTACTTCTTATTTGAAATTCTGGGGAGCAGAAATGTTATGGGTTTTGGAATGCTTTGGATTTAGAAATATTTGTGTATATATAATGAGATATATTGGCGATAAGCCCAAGTCTAAATACAAACTTTATTCATATACACCTTATACACATAGCCTGAAGGTAATTTCATACAATGTTTTCAATAATTTTTACATGAAACAAAAGTAGTAATTGTGTACATGAGGACAGGTGTGGAATTTTCCACTGTCTTATGTTGGTACTCAAAAATTTCAAATTTTGGAGCATTTCAGATTGCATAATTTCAAATTAGGGATGCTCAGCCTGTATTTTTAATAAATACACAATAAAATAAAAACATTAAATGCCTTCAACTATTTTTTCTAATTGTAAGCATTATAATGTTTACATTAACAAAATTTTCAGAGAACAAGGTGATGATTTTTAAACTACATTGTAAAAAAAGTGTGCAATTCAAGAAGTTTTAAGTATCCAAACAATGGAAACGTAGGTCACTATGTTTCTTTGGTATCAGAGAAGCAATAAAAATATCAAAATATTTTTTATCATGTAGCGTACAATATTTCAACATGAGCCACTGTAAAAACAATTACAGTTCAGTGAGAAAAAAAGAGAAGAAAAATAAATTGGTCATAGATTATACATTTTGCAGAGTAATTATCATATTTAAAAAATAGTATCCTAGGGCAACACTACTAAAGCAAATCACTACTAAAAGCATCTTTGGTATATCAAAATCAAATCTCCGTTCAACTTTAAATTTATATATAGTGCAGTGACTCCACAATGAAATTTCTTGTGCTGTGTGGTGTAGTGATTCCTGGGCTGTACATTAAATAATGCACTAATCAATTTCACATGGATGCCACCACTTTTCCTTTTATCATCAGTTTCCTGTTTGATATTGTTAAGCTTATTCTAGGGTGTTGTCACATCAGTAATATTTGATTGCACAAGTTTATTTCATCATTAAATAAAACAAATTGTGTCCCTTTCAAAGACAAGCATATTCTTATAAAAACAGCATTTCATGTTAGGTCTTTCTACTTTCCCATTGCCTTTCCTCCTCTCATCTTTCCTCTTTCTCTCCATTTTTCTTTCCTTCCTTCCTCCCTTCCTTCTCTCTCTCCCTCTTTTCTTCTTTCTTTTTCTCTTTTTCTTTCTTGCTCTCTCTTTCCCTGACACCCCTCCTTCCTTCCTTCCTTCCTTGTCTTTCCTTGACTTCTGCTATGCTTTTCTTGCTCTTTTTCTTTTTAAAATAGGGACATTTTAATTATCACCCTTATTCATCACTATCTTGTTTTGATTCATTTATTTCACTTATGGCTTAAGTTTATTACAATTTGCCTCCAAACAGTGTCTACTTTTGCTTTGCCTACTGTTACACACCTCTATGTGTATACCTAAATACTTTTTACTTTATTTTTTTTTAGTCTGTTTTTTGCAGGAAAGAAAACATCTTTTATGCCTCCAATCTTCTCTGCAATATATAAAATATTGGTTCCAAGAGAACAGAGGTAGCATGTGGAGGTAGAGACTTAGTTTTATCATTATAAAATAACTACAATAGTAAGAAATTTTGTACCATTATAAACTATCTTCTCTCTTCTTTCTATATAGCAGAAAGTACTTGAGGACAAGAAAGGAATAAGAAAAGAGGGGAAATAAGGAAGAATAGAAAAAATAGAAAATATTTAAGGAAAAAAGTGTATTAATCTGTTTTATGTTGCTATAAAGGAATACCTGATCCCGGGTAACTTATAAAGAAAAGAGTTTTATTTGGCTCATGTTTCTGTAGGCTGTACAAGCATGGCACCTACATCTGCTAGGCTTCTGGTGAGATCTCAGAAAGCTTTTACTCCTGGCAGAAAGTGAAGAGGGATCAAGCATGTCACACAGTGAGAGAGGGAGCAAGAAAGGGAAGGTGGTGCCAGGCTGCTTTTAACAACCAGCTCTCACATGAACCAACAGAGAGAGAACTCATTCATTCCCATGGCAGGGGTGTCAAGCCATTCATGAGGGATCCACCATCAGGCCACAACTTCAACATTGGGGATCACATTTCAACAGGGCATTTGGAGAGGACAAATATCCAAACCATATTAGAAAGACTGGAAATTTTTGTTTCATATATTTTCTTTCCTAGAACAGTAACTACCCCTTACTGTTCTAAGATCAGGTTCTTCTAACCACCCTTGGTTAATGAACCATGAAGGACATCTCCCAACTACAGCTTTGGCCTTTGACTTTTATGATTAACTCTATTAAAAATTTAATTTTTCATATCAGATAGAAGGCAATAAAAGAGAAGTTGGTGCCTTGAGTGAAAGAGAAGTGGTCAGCCCCTACTAGAGGATTCCTTACACTGGACACCAGATGATGCCAAGAGTGGGATGAGCACCCATGATTCTGCCATGGGCAGAAACTGATACACCATCACAGACTGCTTTAAGGTGGCCTCTCACATCGGGAGAGGATGTGTGAATTCACATGGGAGCAGGTCATAATGCCCAGTGGCCCTGGGCCTTTGTGAGGAGCAGGTGGGGAGAATAGAGTCTGAAAGACACAAAACACTCTCCAATGGCAGAAACAATACTCTTGAAAACTGCAACCACTTAAGCCTAATGCTAAACTCTTACAGACTAAATAAGATTCTGACATTTCATACACTTTGTGGTAAGCCGAGAAACGTCCGTCTTCCCAAAGATGTCCACATGCTCAACCCTAATAGCTGGAAATATGCTACATTATGTTACACAGCATAGGGAAATTAAAGTTGCTGGTAGGATTAAAGGTTGCTACCAAATTGAATTAAAATAGGGAAATTATTCTGAATTATTCAGATGGGTTCAATGTAATCTCAGGATTCCCTAAAAATAGAAGAGGGAGGCAGAAGAGTAAGTGAGGTAATAGGATATGGAAAGGACTCAAGTCACCATTGCTGATTTTGAAAATGGAGAAAAGAGGCTATTCTATGTGCCAATGAATGCTGGCCATCTCTAAGAGCTGGAAAAGGCAAGGAAATTAATTCCCATTTCCTCCATAAGGATATGCAGCCCTGCCAACACGTTGATTTTAGTCCTGTGAAACCTGTGTTGGGCATCTGACCTACAGAACTATAAGATAACATTTTTTTTTACAGGGGGACTGTTTTGTGCTATGAAGCTTGTGGTAAATTTTTAGAGCAGAAATAGAAAACTAATACATACCTCAGAAAGAAAAATGATGCTGAAAATTTACTGTTAGCCTTCACTGTCAAATTAGTAATAATACATGTGTACAAGTATGAAGGAGCAAACACACATCTATTCCATAAATATTTATGGAAAACAGTCTCCCCATATGTAAAAGCCCCACTTAATATTGAATCACACTAATATACCTCTGTAGGTCTCTTACCTTGAATGTTTAAGTATGTGTGCATACTTAACCAAGAAATAAATGCCTGTGGCAAATAAAAGCCTTGTGCAGATGTGTCCTGGGAAGAGTAGCAACAGAAGATAAATCTCCTAAAGCTGAGGTTCTTTATTCTGAAACTAGGGAGAGAGACCAACCTGACTCTGCTTGCCAGGGCTGGCATCATGATTGACCCCAGTCAAGCCTGCGAGCAGCCTTTTGGGAGTCATTTTATTGCTCAACCTCAAACGCAGAGGGCTGAGTCATATCCTGTAAATCCTATATAATGAAGAGATTTTGTTCCAGAGGATAGCTATTACATGGACAAAAACTATGGACACCCTGTGTTCATATTGGAGGTCAAAGTCTCAGCAAGTAAAGCTTTTAGTTATCGCCCTTCCAAGCATAAAAGAAAGTGAAATAGTCTGCCCTTCTGCACGATGTGTTTTTTCTTCCTGTCAGGCATCTGCCTAAAATACATCCTAGTGACTGGAGTTAAAGTACATCCAGGTGCTAATGCTGGCAGAGGGCTAAAGGTAATAAAGAAGATTCTACAGTTCTACCTGGAGCAAACCACTGGGCAGCAGATGGAGCATGTTTCCACGCAGATCCTGGCTCGTGCTCCTTTATCTTACATACAACATAGTACATCATAAGCCAAAAGTGTGAGAAATATTTGCTTAGTTCTGAGTACATGCACCCATAAATGGATGCTTAAGAAAAACATATCTCTGTGATAGGAGAAAAATTGGTTGTGATAAATACTGATGGAATATTTATAATGTACTATATACCATTTCACTTACATTTTACTTTTCTATAAAAACTATTTTAACATATACCTCACTAAATTCTATTTTATGTCTCATTATTATCAAACTCGATGGCTGATGGAATCACACCCTCAAGAGCTATGAAAGGACACTCAGTGTCATCAAGAAACATTACTTTGCTGATTCACTCCAGCAAGGACATTTGAACTATTTTCTCAAACACTGTAAGAGTCCACAGGAATGTTTTGCTCTGCAAGGAAGAACAGAAGCTTTCCTCTCCAGGAGAAAAATATTGTTAATCATCCTAACATAGAACAAAAATACTTTAACATTTGAAATGAGTACTACATAATGACTGAAGTTTGGGTATTCCATTTTATATCATTTATGAGTCCACGTGGAGCCCTGAAGGCCAATTCCAATTACATGCAAGGGAGGTCTAACCTTGCCGACTCTGTTAACTCAGCAGCTTTCCTAAGTGGCCCCAAGGGTTCTCCAATCTATGTACTCTTCTTATCAAAGCTTGCATCAACATAACAGTTATTACTCTGTACCATTGGGGGCAATTTCTTTTTGTTTGAAAATTTTCTTTCTGGGTGACTAGGGAATGAAAAATTTGTTGACACATTCACAAGGAACATATATAATAGAAATTGCTCAATATGGGATTGCAATTTAGAGATACATTATTTAATGATGAAGGTTTAGCCTTCAAGGTACAGTAAAATAAATGTCTAAAGTCATCATTTTTTACTAGTACAATTAGGCAAACATAAAATCTGTAAACCTCTGAAAATATAACATATAACCAATTATACTACAAACACCAACCCCAGTGAATTATTATAGAAAGTAACTCATGACATAAAAAGAAAATATATTGTTTCAGAGGAAATAGATCTCTAGTGATACAATCAAAGGCCAGAATATCTTTTTATGCACATACATAAAGAGTAACAATTTTCAGTATATTTTTTCATTATTCAATGTTATGGAAAAAGCAATTATATTTGTTTTTTAGATATTATTTTATCTAAATATCATGTAGGTAAAATATGGGAAAACAAAAGCTATTTAAAATTAATTCACTTATTATAGAAAAAAGCAGAGACATGTAGACTGCCAAAGGAAACAAACCGGTGGAATACTTTGTTTCTTTTGTCCAGAGAGGCATTGTATGAAGGGCGCAGGGGAAGCCTAACAAATATTTGGTAATAATAATGGGTATATAAAAAATAAACAAATAAGCGAGCACAATAATATTTTCCCAACTATGGCTTCCCACATTTAAGAAAATTAAATATACGTGGTATCATTGCATTTGATCTTTTGGTCTCCAAGAAAGGTCTTTTTTTATGGAGGGTAGCTAGTAGGTATAAGCAGGGCAGCAGAGTGCTCCCCCAACACACACACACACACACACACACACACACACACACACACACACACACACACACACACACACACACACACACACACACACACACACACACACACACACACACACCCCCAGGAGTGTTGCGTGACCATTAGGTGATGGTCAGGTGGTTGTTAACTGTTTCTCTAGGGTAATAATTGGTCACAGCTGGCACTAGGGAAAAGCAGTCTCCTAATCGATAGAAAACTCCTGAAACTGATCAGCAGCATCTCAATAAAATCACAGGAGTGGGGAACAGTAATGCAAGATCCCCGAAGTAAGTCAGCATATAAAACACCAAGTCAACTTCTTTTCTTTCCTTTACTTGCTGTTCTAAAGCTTTTTAACGAACTTTCACTCCTGCTCTGATACTTGCCTCTGTCTCTCCTTCTGACATATGCCCCTCAGTCAAACTTTTTCCTCTGAGGAGGCAAGAATTGTTAACTGCTGCAGACCCAAACAGATACACCACCGGTAACTCAGCGTAACTCAGATTCCTGCCACCAGTAAAAGTTTCAGTCTCAATTTTTGGGGGAAAAAAAACCCAAAACTGAGTTACTTCATTAACTTACTGAGGATTTCATGATATAATCTATTAGAAACTTATACTGTGTACTTGTTTATGGTAGATTTGCTTTCCTATTATATGAATATCAGGAAAATATATGGTTAGGAATCACCCTAGTGCTTACCTTTAGTGTAGACAGACTGGAGTGAGCATGGAGACATCCCTTCACAGAGGGCTGAACTAGGAGGCTTTATAACCACATTGGGAAGGGTCAGGGCAGCACTAATCACAAACGCTTAACAGCTGGGACTTCTTTCTACGATTGGTAATAACTCTTGTTCACCTTCTACTCTGAAACCCCAAAAAAGATGGAGAGTAGACTTTCGACCAATCTGAGTACGTTAGTGCTACAGCCTTATACTAAAAAAATGTAAGAAAATTAAGAATTGTGGCATTATTTCCACTTAAAGGCAGAAGAAAAAGTAATTCTTACCTCTCATACCACTTCTGCTTCTTAATTTCCCTCTGGAGGGCTCCAGCCAGATAGCTGTCTAGCACAGACACTGCTTAATGTCTCACATCGTCTTTTTTATTCTCCATAACGATATTCCTCTTTCTTTCTCTTGTTCATAACAGGCAGAATTTTTAGCAAAATGTTATAGAAATCTCTTAGTTAAAAGTTTGTTTACTTTTTTGTCATTTTACTAGTTTGGAGATAGGGAAGAAAAGTGTCTGTTAAAAATGGAAGTGACATATTTGGAGCAGGTTTTAAAATATGAAATGATGATATACCCAGCATATAGTTTGCAAGGTAGGGGAAATTACTTCAAAGAAGGTTGAAGAGAAATTGACATTTTGGAGAAACATGATCTAGAAAAGAAAAAGACATCACATCCTCTCATCTTGTTTCTCCTCAGTGTGATTTTATTTTGTTATTCTCCATCTCTGCTTATATGTACCAAAACAGGGAAACCTGACCAAGGAGCAGGGGAATTTTACCTGGGAGCCCTAGATTGGGCCTGGGGCTGAAAGGAGTGTAGCTCTACAGAATTCACAGCTGTCATAAGAAAACTAAAACTACTCCAAGTATAGTTGGACCATCTTGACAAATTCTGAAAACATTTATTGAAGTGTTTCTAAAACATTGTTGAAATGGTATTAGAATAATATTAAATGTTAAATTAAAAACTATTTGAATTTTTTATGGAGACAATATGCAATAGAATTAGAATAAACTGTTATAAGGGGTAATTACATTTAAGATCTTCACTCTATTTCTCTTTATTCTTTAACAACAAATTTGTACTTAAATCATTCATTAGAAATTTTCTCAAGGCAGAATAATTTACCTTACCAGCTAAAATAAATAAGGTATGTTTTCCTTTATATATGAGGTTTGATGACCTTTTGACAGGTAGCTGCTGTTTCCTGATTATATATATACATATATAATTTGATTATTTATGTATTTATATATACATATATATATAATCTATTTATATATTTTATATATATACACACATATATGTATAATAGATATATAGATATATTTGTGTGTATATATATATAACAATGATAAATTTGTGTTTATACTGTAGTGCTATAATTTATAGAATATTAAAAAAGGAGACACAAAGGCAAAAATTATATATATATATGGGCACATATAGATGCAAAAATATATATAGTCATTTTGATATCTCAAAAATGAATTTAGAATATCATGCTAGGAAGCATTGTGAATTGATGTCATCATCCAAATTATTTATTTGACCGAGGTATACTTTATGGAATATTAAAAATAAAAAAACACAGAGACGTTATTTTACAAAATGATGGATTGCTCATAAAGGGGTATAGGTTATTAGTGGAAAGATAAGAGGAGATTGGAAAAGCCCAGCAGAAAATGGTCTAATAATGGCCATGGTAACTGGTTAAAAGTGAGTTAAAAGTTTGCTCTTTGAAATAAATTTGAAGCATCATGCATTCTGCTTCTTTCCAGTGAACAAAATACAGATTTGTAATATTTTTAAGATTCCTGATCAAGACAAAACATAGCTTCTCTATGTTAGACCAATACTGGAAATGCATACGAATTCTTGTACTGTTTAACATCCTCCATTGCTCATTCTTTAATAATATGAGCTATACAAGGATATCCAGGACATGAACTCAGCTCTGGACCAAGCTGACCTAATAGACATTTACAGAATTCTTCACCTCAAATCCACAGAATATACATTCTTCACAGCACCACATTGTACTTATTCCAAAATCAACCACATAATTGGAAGTAAAACACTCCTCAGCAAATGGAAAAGAACGGAAATCATAACAGTCTTTCAGATTATGGTGCAATCAAATTAAAACTCAGGATTAAGAAACTCACTCAAACCATCACAGCTACATGGAAACTGAATGACCTGAGCCTGAATGACTACTGGATAAATAACAAAATGAAGGCAGAAATAAATATGTTCTTTGAAACCAATGAGAAAGAAGATACAGTGTACCAGAATCTCTGGGATACATGTAAACCAGTGTGTAGAGGAAAATGTATAGCACTAAATGCCCATAAGAGAAAGCAGGATATTCAGAATCTACAAAGAACTAAAACAGATTTACAAGAAAAAAATCAAACAAGCCCATTCAAAAGTGGGCAAAGAATATGAACAGACACTTTACAAAAGAAGACATATATGAGGCCAACAAACATATGAAAAAATGCTCATCATCACTGGTCATTAGAGAAACACAAATCAAAACTACATTGAGATACCATTTCATGCCAGTTAGAATGGCAATCATTAAAAAATCTGGAGACAATAGATGCTGGAGAGGATGTGGAGAAATAGGAACACTTTTACACTGTTGGTGGGAGTGTAAATTAGTTCAACCATTGTGGAAGACAGTGTGGCAATTTCTCAAGGACTCAGAAATAGAAATTCCATTTGACCCAGCAATTCCATTACTGGGTATATATCCAAAGGATTATAAATCATTCTATCATAAGGATACATGCACACAAATGTTCATTGTGGCACTGTTTACAATAGCAAAGACTTGGAACCAACCCAAATGCCCATCGATGATAGACTGGACAGGGAAAATGTGGCACATATACACCATGGAATACTATGCAGCCATAACACACAATGAGTTCGTGTCCTTTGGAGGGACACAGATGAACCTGGAAACCATCATTCTCAGCAAACTGACACAAGAACAGAAAATCAAACACTGTATATTTTCACTCATAGGTGGGTGTTGAACAATGAGAACACATGGACACAGGGAGGGGAGCATCACACACTGGGGTCTGTGGTGGGGGGGAAATAGGGGAGAGACAGCCGGGGGTGGGGAATTGGGGAGGGATAACATGAGGAGAAATGCCAGATATAAGTGATGGGGAGGAAGGCAGAAAACCACACTGCCATGTGTATACCTATGCAACAATCTTACATGTTCTTCACATGTACCCCAAAACCTAAAATACAGAAAAAGAGAGAAAGCAGGAAAGATCTAAAATTGACACCCTAACATCACAATTAAAAGAACTAGAAAAGCAAGAGCAAACAAACTCTAAAGCTAGTAGAAAACAAAAATTAACATCAGAGCAGAACTTAAGGAGACAGAGACATGAGGAACTCTTCAAAAAAATCAATGAATCCAAGAGCTGGTTTTCTGAAAAGATCAATAAAATAGTTAGACCACTAGCCAGACTAATAAATAAGAAAAAGAGAGAAGAATCAAATAGATGCAATAAAAAAATGATAAAGGGGATATTACCACCAATCCTACAGAAATACAAACTACCATCAGAGAATACTATAGACAACTATAGACAACCCTATGCAAATAAATCAGAAAATCTAGAAGAAATAGACAAATTCCTGGACACTTGCACCCTCCCAAGCCTAACGCAGGAAGAAGTCAAATCCCTGAATAGGCCAATAACAAGGTCTGAAATTGAGGCAGCAATTAATAGCTTACCAATTTAAAAAAAGCCCAGGACTAGATGGATTCACAACAGAATTCTACTAGAGGTACAAAGAGAAGCTTGTACTATTCCTTCTGAAATAATTCCAAACAATAAAAAAGGAGGCAATCCTCCCTAACTCATTTTATGAGGCCAACAGCATCTTCATACCAAAACCTGTCAGAGACACAACAAAAAAAGAAAATTTCAGGCCAGTTTCTCTAATGAACATCTGTGTGAAAATCCTCAATAAAATACCAGCAAACTGAATCCAGTAGCACATCAAAAAGTTTATGCACCATGATCAAGTCAGCTTCATCCCTGGGATGCAAGGCTGGATAAACATATGTAAATCAATAAACATAATTCATCACATAAACAGAACAAAAAAATCACATGATTTTTTCAACAGATTCAGAGAAGGCCTTCAACAAAATTAAACAACCTTTCATGCTAAAAACTCTCAAAAAACTAAATATCAGTGGAATGTATCTCAAAATATTTAGAGCTATTTATGACAAATGCACAGCCAATACCATACTGAATAGGCAAAAACTGGAAACATTCCCTTTAAAAACCAGCATAAGACAAGGATGCCCTCACTCACTACTCCTATTAAATATAGTATTGAAAGTTCTGCCCAGTGTAATAAGGAAAGAGAAAGAAATAAAGGGTATTAAATTAGGAAAGAGGAAGTAAAATTGTCTCTATTTGCAGATGGCATAATTGTATATTTAGAACACCCCACTGCCTCAGCCCAAAATCTCCTTAAGCTGAAAAGTAACTGCAGCAGTCTCCAGATACAAAATCAATGTGCAAAAATCACAAGTATTCCTATACACTAAGAACACACAAACAGAGATTCAAATCATGAGGGAACTCCCATTCATAACTGCTACAAAGAAGATTAAATACCTAGAAATACAATTTACAACGGATGTGAAGGACCTCTTTAAGAAGAACTACCAACCACTGCTCAGGGAAATAAGAGAGGACACAAACAGATGGAAAAACATTTCATGCTTATGGTCAGGAAGAAACAATATTGTGAAAATGGTCATATTCTCCAAAATAATTTATATATTCAATGCTATCCCCATCAAGCTACTATTAAATTTCTTCACAGAATTGGAAAAAGCTACTTAAAATTTTATATAGAATTAAAAAAGAGCCATCATTTCCAAAACAATCCTAAGGAATAAGAACAAAGCTGAAGGCATCATGACACCTGACTTCAAACTATACTACAAGGCTACAGTAATCAAAACAGAGTGGTACTGGTACCAAAACAGATATATAGACCAAATGGAACAAAACAGAGGCCTCAGAAATAAGGCCACACATCTACAACCATCAGAACTTTGACAAATCTGACAAAAGCAAGCAATGTGGAAAGAATTCTCTATTTAATAAATGGTGTAGCGAAAACTGGCTAGTCATAGGCAGAAAACTGAAACTGGATTCCTTCCTTACACCTTATACAAAAATTAACTCAAGACGGATTATAGATTTAAACATAAGACTTAAAACCATAAAATCCCTAGAAGGAAACATAGGCAATACCATTCAGGACATAGGCATGGACAAAGACTTCATGACTAAAACACCAAAAGCAATTGCAACAAAAGCCAAAATAGATAAATGCAGTCTAATTATACTAAAGAGCTTTTGCACAGCAAAATAAACTATCATCACAGTGAACAGGAAACCTACAAAATGAAAGAAAATTTTTGCAAACTGTCTATCCGACAAAGGGCTAATATGCAGAATCTACAAGGAACTCAAACAAATTTACCAGAAAAAGACAACCCCATCAAAAAGTGGGTGAAGGTTATGAACAGACAGTTCTCAAATGGAGACATTTATGCAGCCAACAAACATATGAAAAAAAAGCTCATCATCACTGGTCATTAGAGAAATGCAAATCAAAACCACAATGAGATATCATCTCACACCAGTTAGAATGGTGATCACTAAAATGACAAGAGACAGCAGATGCTGGAGAGGATGTAGAGAAATAGGAATGCTTTTGCACCATTGGTGGAAGTGTAAACTAGTTCAACCATTATGGAAGACAGTGTGCCAATTCCTCAAGGATCTAGAACCAGAAATACCATTTGAACCAGCAATCCCATTACTGGGTATATACCAAAAGAATTATAAATCATTCTATTATAAAGACACATGCACATGTCTGTTTATTGTGGCACTGTTTACAATAGCAAAGACTTGGAACCAACCCAAATGCACATCAATCATAGACTGGATAAAGAAAATGTGGCACATATACACCATGGAATACTACGTGGCCATAAGAAAGGATGCGTTTATGTCCTTTGTAAGGACATGGATGAAGCTGGAAACTATCATTCTCAGCAAATGAACACAAGAACAGAAAACCAAACATCATGTGTTCTCACTCATAAGTGGGAATTGAATAACACACACTGGGGAACATCACACACCAGGGCCTGTCAGGAGGAGGGGGCTAGGGGAGGGAAAGCATTAGGAGAAATACCTAATGTAGATGACAGCATGGTGAATGCAGCAAATCACCATCGCACATGTATACCTATGTAGTAAACCTGTATGTTCTGCACATGAACACCAGAACTTAAAGTATAATAAAAATAGTAATATGAGTTATAGAAAAAATGAAGCAATCTACCCATACTATTAAACTGTAGACTGTTTAGAATGAAAACCTACAGAATGCTGCAAATTTCTACTTGATGAATGGAGTAAGAAAAATAATGACCATTTCATAATGCCAGTTATCACAGGAAGAAGGTTAAGTCTTGGGCTGCAGACACGGAAAGAACCAAAGCCCTTTTCTTCCCAGTGAAAACACATCTTTTTTGTTTTCCTTCAGAACCATTTTTATTCAAAATAAGTATCAGCCGAGACCTCCTGAAGTTTGAGAGATGGGAATCAAGAGAAATCTGGTAAACACAGATGAAAAATGTAGATAGAAGTATTTGAGAATACAATGTGTTGGTGGGAGTTTGTGAGAAAAAGTACAGGAATTAGAGATTTGAGTAACACATCCTCTTGATGGTCTCTTTAATAGCAGAAGCAACCTTAGTGTAACAATACTGACTTATCCATGAACTCACTCAAGGCAAAGCAAGAAAAGTAAATGACTGATTTAATTGCTAAATCCGAAAAGGAAGGGAGGGCACTTGTTGACCAGACCTCTTCTTTATCACTCAGTGAGGAGTTAGCCACATAAAATATGAGGCTGCTCTGCAATTTTGGGTACAGGTTCTATCTTAAAAAGGAGATTCCTGTATCAGCCTACCCCTGCTAGGAGTACAAGTCATAAGCCTGGGCTTTGGTACTAGGAAAACCATTAACCAATATCCGCTGTCTTTCATATATATTTTTTGTCATTGCTTCTCAACTGGTTTACTACTTGAGTCCAGAAGTGTAGTATTACTAACAGAGACCCCTTTTATTCCAATATGTGCTATAATGGCTGAAAACTTTGAGAAGGAATAAGGAGAATATGGAGGAATAAAGTGTACATTACAAGGAAAATCTTGTTAGAATTAGGATGCATGTGTGGGACTTGGAGGGTTTTTTTTTTACTTATTTATATATTTATCTTGGGATCAGTCTTGCTCTGTTGCCCAAGCTGGAATGCAGTTGTGTGATCTCAGCTCACTACAACCTCTGCCTCCTGGGTTCAAGTGATTCTCTGCCTCAGCCTCCCAAGTAGCTGAAATTACAGGTGCCAGACAACATCCCTGGCTAATTTTTGTACTTTTAGCAGAGGTGGGATTTCATCATATTAGGCAGGCTGGTCTCGAACTCCTGACCTCAAGTGATCTGACTACCTTGGCCTTCCAAAGTGCTGACATTACAGGTGTGCACCACCATACCTGGTAATATGTAGGATATTTTAAATCCATTTTTAGATGCCTATTTTGAGCCATAAGTCTGATTTTCACAAATTTATAAATATACAGTTGTTTTTCATATCTCTTACCTTGGCCCATGCATGAAAGTCAAATATACATGCATGGGCCAAGGTAAGAGATATGAAGCCTTAAGTTTCTTAATATTTTGTCTTTGCAGGATACAGCAGTTCGTTGTTTTAGGTGAGTGGCTATTTCTTTATTTCATCAACAGTTTTCTAATATGTTGGCTGCATGTGCCAGACCTCAAATAAATGACCATGGGCCCCCAAAAATCATAGGGTACTCATAAGTTTTAACAAAGGGACAAGCATGAGGGTTGTATAAATGGGGTTGAGGGTAGCTGAGTCAACTTTGAAACACAAGGGTGACCTAACAAAAGCCAACCACAAGAGGCTTGGTAAGTTATTCCCATCTAGACAGGCATCAGCTAAAGGGTAGAACTTAGCAGGCTCAGGCAGCTTCAGAATGCAAATGACTGGTGTCTGACCATAAATTAATTAGACAATTACAGCCTTTTCCTGTTTCAACTACAAGGAATAGACTATACCACACATAACTTTTCATATATTAGAAGCAAAAAATGTTTTTCTTCTTTTAAACGTTAAGACACCTGAATCCTGAGGATATTTAAGATATCCTCACTTTAAATGATTAATTTTATGCCTTGCTAAGCATTTCTAGATTGGTTGTCTCCAAAATCCACTTTCAATTTAAGCCATGAAGAAAACTTAGAGCATGTGTCTTACCCACAGGCTCACAAATCAAAAGAAACTCAAATCAAAGAACTGAATGGGAAGTTTAAGGTCATACAGGTATTGTAAATGAATTCAGCAATTTCCTGTTCCCTAAGGGAAAATGCCAAAGTGATTTCTGAAATTAATCCTCTATAGGGGATCAAAAAAGGGACATATGAGAGGGGAATCAGGAAGTATAACACATTCAGTGCAGACCTGAATTTGATACTAGATAAAAGTTCAGTAAGGTCTCTCTACATTCTTTGAATGTGGATATAGTTCCTTCACACCATTTTTTGAAAAGACTGTCCTTTTTCCTTTGGTCTTGACATTCTTGTCAAAAATCAGTTAATGAGAGTCAGGGCCATCTGTGGGAAATTTGCATGTTCTCACCATGACTGTGTGGGTTTTCTTCAGGTATTCTGTTTTTTTTTCACCTCTCAAAGTTGTGCATGTTAGGTTCAGTCTGAGTAGGAGAGAGAGATAGAGACAGACAGACAGACAAAGAGATAGTCCAGGGTTAGTTCCTGCCTTGCTCCCTGAGCCATGGTTATATGCTTTGACCATCCATGATCCCAAACTGGAACAAGTTAGTTAGAAAATGAATGACTGACTGAATGAAAGAAATTATTGTAAAATAAATATTTGTCAAGTATATAATAGTCATGTACAATAATAATGCACAACAATAAATTATGTGGCATGAAAGCGCTCGGTAAGTGCACCATATTTGTTAGTGCTTGGTTTTGAATTGCATAGTGGTAGGAGATGCTCCTTGCAACTTTTGCTTTGCAAACAGGTTTTTCTTAATTTAACTCACTACCACTACAACCATCATCACTCACTGATTCACCAAAGATTGGATAAGTAATTATCTTACTTGTTTTTATTCATCTTTCTTAAATGTCTGTATTAACTCACACTTATTCAATGTTTAACATTAGAAATGTTTTTAAGTCTTTGTAAGTTTGGTGATGATTTTGTGACCAAAAATATGCTATAAAACTTAACTCATTTATATCAGTTAATCTATGGTAAAACTGGTTTTTGTCATAAACCATTTCCTTTAAAGTTGCGGCTTCCAAGAACCTATTGGTGACTTAAATGAGGACTTAGTGTATACACAAAGGAATATTATTCAGCTTTTTTGCTTCAGCACAGTTAAACCTGGAGGACATAATGCTAAATGAAATAGGCCAGGAACAGAAAAACACATGCTGCATGTGCTCACTTATATGTGGAATCAAAAACAATGGGCCTCATAGAAGCGGAAAGCAGAACAGTAGTTACCATAAGCTAAGGGATGATGGCAATGGAGAGATGTTGGTCAAAGCTACAAATTAGAAAGGAGAAATAAATGATAACTATTTAAGGTGATAGATATGTTAATTAGCTTTATTTTATTCAGCACTACCTACCTATATGGTAAAATAACTGTGTATCCCATTTTACATACAATTAAAGGTGTCCAAAAAGCTTTCTCCAGATTCAGAAAACGTCTTCACAAATGTGAAGAGAAAGAAAACAATTTTATTGGGCTGGGTGCGGTGGCTTGCGCCTGTAATCCCAGCACTTTGGGAGGCCTAGCCCAGCAGATCACCTGAGGTCAGGAGTTGGAGACCAGAGGACCAACATGGAGAAACCTTGTCTTAAAAAAAAAAAAAAAAAGAAAGAAAACAAATTTATTACTGAATATGCATTAAACCAGAATGTGGTATGCATTCCATGCAATCTACTAAGAGACTGCAAAGACAATCTTTATGATAGGAAGTAATTCTGCAACTTGGAAATCTTCCATAGACTCTAAGGGCACTACATTCCCTGAGCTCTTACAAGTCAGGCTCCTAGCTTTCCATATAAACTGGGAGATAAGGGCACTGTCTTCCTTAAGGCTTACATTTCAAAGAGATGATTACCAGTTACTTAAGAAAGATGTTGTTGTCATAAGGCTGGCGAGTAGATTATTTATCTTTTAAAAGATTTTACACACATTTCTAAAAGCCAAAAAGAAAACCTTACAATTACATATTTTCTAACGTAAATGCTCTTTAAAAATGTCAGAAAGTCTTGCCTTTTTTTCACCCAAAAGTTTAAAAAACCTCTTATGTTAAATTTGTATTTACCCTTACAACAGGCATTTGAATTTCAGGTGGAATTCTTACTGAACCTCAAAAATTAGTAGGTCAGGCTCATACTGCCAGGGAAACAGAGAACCAGAGACTTCAGTTTTCATTCTAGAGAGAGAGTGACTCATCTCCACCTGAAAAAATCTGAAGGTAGGAGGGTGAAGAGAGCAATTTTCAATAAAAATGCAAATTCATAAAAGGTAATAGGGGTACCAAGTCTCCTTCCTGAGTTTGGTGGGACAAGGGTATATTTTCAAATGGATGTCATGTTGCAATACTAAATGCTTAGAAAAGTAGATAGCAGGCATTCAACAGCAGGTGCAAGCCTGAAGAAAGACCTTCCAAAAGTCAAACGGAAGAGATAACATTCAGAGAATGATGAAGTTTGGAGATTTTGTAGTCCTGAGGTTTTCCAAAGAACCCACTAATGTACCATCATTGAAGATCTTACACTTAAATGTCTCTCGTAAAAGAGGGAATTCAAATACAAGATAAAATTACTAACAGTACTGAACAAATAAAAAGCCTTTTCCTATGGAAGTTTTGTCCCTTCCGTTTTTATCCCTGGAGTTGAGTTGCAGAAGCAAGGGACAAATAATGTAGAGCAAACAAGATGAAAACAAATTAATTTCCCTTCTGTTGTTTTGTCTATTGTCCAGGGAGAACAGAAAAACATTGAATTCAATGTGAAATTAAAGATTGATTTAAATTGCCTAAATCAATACCTAAAAATGGCCAGACCTACAGAAACTTGTCCAAATGCAGCAAAGGGAAGTTATCAATGTTGGGAGGAAAAAAATCTCAAAAAGTATTTGAGAACAGTATGTTTCCCAATAATATCATACCAAGTCTAATATATTTATTAAACCATTGCTTGTGCTATATATTTAAATTCAAAATATAGTCACACATTTTTATGTAAAGCAAATGCCTGTGTAGAACTCTATTTCCTTTGGCTACACAATCTGGGTTTTCTTTGTTTTGTTTTGGACACATATATGTATGTGTTTTGCCATCTGTAAATATACAGATTTTTTAGCTCTTTAAAAAATTTTCATCACATTTATTATATAACTACTTTGAACACTGATACTTCCTCCCACCTTCTCTTCCCTCATTTATTTCTATGTTTTGCTTTGTTGATATTATATAACATTATCGTGTATTTTCATGATTTATAACTTTTTTCTTTTGTGTATCATAATTCTCATGACTATAGTATCTTTTCACATGTAAATGGATTCATTGTTTACCAGCAGATATTTCATGGCCTGGTTCTCTACTCCTGAATGCCTCATTTTATTGTCTCTATTAGTCGGCAGTATCTCATCTTCAAGCCATACCTTCCCATAGACTCTAAGAGCACTACATTCCCTGAGCTCTTGCATTGTTTGTAAACGTCTTTTTTCTGTATTCATGCATGAATGAAAGTTTGCTGTGTAGAACATTTGATTCACTCTTTGTGTCACTTAGCATTCTGCTGCCATTACATTACTATGAATTGAAATGGACACTGCTCTTGAGACATCTGAGTCAAACTTGATTTTTTTCTTCATTAGTTCTTTCCATAGCTTACATATTTTTCTAATGAATCCTTGTTGAATGCTTTCTTCACATTTAAAAGTTTAATATTTTCACCACTTCCTAGTGCCATGGTTCAGAGTACCTGTAGGTCTTCAGGTGCAAAGTCCCCTGATGGTGGCAGCTTCACAGTGGTGGGAGGAGGACTCTATAATGGGAGTGGAGAGTAGGGAGAGGCCCAGAAGGCAGGGAGAGAGTTGAACCATGTTTATAGCTACTGTTGCTATCGTGATGGCTCCTCCTTCAGGCTCGGGCTGCTCCTTCTGGCACTGCTCCTATCCATAAGGATCACAGAATCCAGTACCAACGGTCATCACAATAGCCTCAAAGCCAAAAGAGGTGCCAGTGGCCCAAAGTCTACAGCTAGCCTCTTTGTGGTCTGGCTTGCTACTTTGCTGACTCTACATCTGTGCTGTTATGAAACTCAGGACAAGAACTATCTCTACTTTCTGTTTTCATCATGAAAAACTCAATCCAAAAGGCATCTAGAAGTCTAGTATGGCAAGGAAATAAAACAAGCCTTTTTTGAACCTACTAATACTACTCATATTAGTGATGCAGAAAATGTTGAGAACTTCAAAATTGTCTGGTTTTAAGAGTATGTGGAGGATTTGACTAGATGGTGCATGAAAATATTTAATCTTCTAGAGTTTCATGTACAGGACTGAAGAGACAGACATCTACAAATAAAGACATGAGTTCATTAAAGGTGGCTTAAGAAATATGAAGAAGTGGAATTCTACCTTGAAAAAAAAGAGGATTTTACTCTGATCCATAGAAAAAAGGGTAAGATAGGGAATAGAGATTTGGTTTTCTTTTAGGTTCATCAAATATATATGGCCATAAAACAACTCCATAATATATAAAGCTCTCATGGTCTCTTTTGAACATTGGAAGAATCTCCGGGTGTTACTATAAATCTTCCATATTATTTGAAAATACTAATTTTATGCAGATCTATGAAAAATGTTTGACATTATTATATCTGCCCTGTTTCCCCCCCCACCTGGTATTTGCATTAGATTTTTCAATTGACTTTCTATGTAGTAATTGTTATGTGCCATTGCAATCATTGATTGCAATCGAACCCAGATCCAAGTATAATTAGTATGTCTTGCTTGGACAGTGATAAAGTAAAAGAGTATTTCTCATCCCAAATTGACTTCAACTAAATTTTAAAATATTTTTATTTTTGCAGATGTTCAATGAATTTAAGAACTGAAAATATTTGTTTTGAAGGCATATTTAACAAAACTTGAAATTAAGAGACAGGTATTTGAAAGGGTCAAAAACAATTTAAAGCAGATATTTGGGAAGTAACAATGTTAAACTGCATTAAATTGTCTCTCTCTCTTTCTGATACTGTTTCTGTAAGTACTATTTTTTTAACTTTATATTTCAGAATATTCATCTTTGAAACACTTTCTTTATAAGCTAATACTGAAAGTATTTGGATAGAACTGCTCAACGGTCTTGGGGAGGGATATCACATCTATCTCTGGAATGTAGCTGAAAACTGATACTTACATCTCTTTTGTTTTCTTTCTCACTTCATTTCCAGCATTTTTTTTTCTGGTCATGAATGAGATATGGTGAAGGAATAAGATTTTTGTATTCACATAATCTTGAGACCCTTCAGTCTCTCTGAAGTTGAAATGAGAGTCTATGTTTTGAAGCCCTGGCACCTTTCTGCACTTTATGGGTTTTGGTTATCTTTAGTTTAATTGAAGATGGTGCTTGCAGTTTTTATTCTTCTCCTTTGTAAAATAATGTTTCTGTCTGTTATATCTGTATGGAATATGTAAAAAAAAAAGTGCTGTCAAATCATTATGCAAAAATGGTGATTTCAAAACACACGTTTTGTAACTGTGACTTTTTCAGCTAATCAGGCAAAAAAAAACACTTCTTAAAATTCTCTCTTGATATGATACTAATATTAACATTCTATATAAATACAAGTTAACAGGACTCCAAATTATGTCTTTTTCAATCTCTAAGTAACCATAGTGCAAAATTTTTGCATGCATTGTGAAGAATAAAGACTTCATAATACTGCGATTTTCTCTTTGTTTTTGTTTTAAGACAGAATTGCTCTGTCACCCAGGCTGGAGTTCATTGGTGAGATCTCAGCTCACTACAACCTCTGCCTCCAGGGTTCAAGTGATTCTCTTTCCTCAGCCTTCTGAGTAGCTGGGATTACAGGTGCATGCTGCCACACCTGGCTAATTTTCATATTTTTAGTAGAGATGAGGTTCCATTATGTTGGACAGGCTGGTCTCAAACTCCTGTCTGCTCTCCTTGGCCTCCCAAACTTCTGAGATTACAGGTATAAACCACCACACCCAGCCTGTAATACTGCTTTGTATTATGCCTCATTCCACCACTAGAGTATGAAGCTCTTTTTTCAAAAATAGTATCTTGCACATTTATATGCCTTAGCAGAGAGTCAGACACATATTTGCCATGTAAAATATACATGTAATCACCACACTGTCTTCCACAATGGTTGAACTAATTTACACTCCCACCAACAGTGTAAAAGCATTCCTATTTCTCCACATCCTCTCCAGCATCTTTTGTTTCCTGACTTTTTAATGATCGTCATTCTAACTGGCATGAGATGGTATCTCCTTGTGGCTTTGATTTGCATTTCTCTAAACACCAGTGATGATGAGCTTTTTTTCATACGTTTGTTGGCTGCATAAATGTCTTGTTTAGAGAAGTGTCTGTACATATCCTTTGCCCACTTTTTTGTTGGGGTTGTTAGTTTTTTTTAATTTGTTTAAGTTACTTGTAGATTCTAGATATTAACCCTTTGCCAAATGGATAGATTGCAAAAATTTTCTTCCATTCTCTAGGATCTAGAACCAGAAATAGCATTTGAACCAGTAATCCTGTTACTGGATATATACCCAAAGGATTAAGAATTATTCTACTACAAAGACACATAAACATGTATGTTTATTGCAGCACTATTCACAATAGCAGACTTAGAACCAACCCAAATGCCCATCACCAATAGACTGGATAAAGAAAATCTGGGACCTATATACCATGGCATGGAATACTATCCAGCCATAAAAAGGATGAGAAACTGGAAACCATCATTCTCAACAAACTAACACAGGAACAGAAAACCAAACACCACATGTTCTCACTAATAGGTGGGAGTTGAACAACGAGAACACATGGACACAGGGAGGGAAACTTCATACACCAGGGCCTGTCAGGGGTTGGGGGATAGGGGAAGGATAGCACTGGGAGAAATACCTAATGTAGATGATGGGTTGATGGGTGCAGCAAACAACCTTGGCACATGTATACCTGTGTAACAAACCTGTACATTCTGCACATGTATCCCAAAACTTAAAGTATAATTTAAAAAATATGTATATATATATGTGTGTGTGTGTGTGTGTGTGCGTGTGTGTACTTGTAAATTAGAGTTACACAGATGAATGTTAAAAAGTTTAAAATGATTTTAAGAAAACATATGGGGTGGAGAACATTTATGTATTCAAAGCCACTATGGTATTCCATGAAACTAATAAGAATAGAGTATATGATATCTATCACAGAACGTCTCTACACTTAATAATTATTCTTAGGAATGTTTAAGGTCAAACACTACATTTTTATAGTGTTTAACCTAATCTCACATTTCTAAAAATTATTATCAAATCCCTGCCCAGGTGGCATTTCTTATATCTATTAATCACAGCTCCTGCTATTTAATGACACTGTGTACACCAGGGCTTGGACAGAACTTTGTGAAAATAAAAGATAAGACAAAACTAAATGAATAAATATGCATATGGGGAAACTTGATTGAATTTTCCAACAAAGTTACTTTTTAGATTTTAGTAAATATATTGGAAATCTTAAGATACTAATGAATAACTTATATAGTATTTTTGTTTTTAACATATTTAAATTAAATATAATTTTGCTCATATTACATTGTGGATATCTTTTCAAAAACTTTTTAATATTTTTCTTTTGATCTGATATATTCCCCCTCACTTAGAAAAACAAAACAACACTTTTCCTATATACATTTGTCCTTTGGCATCTGTGAGAGAATGAGGAACTTGTTCCAGATCCCTCATAGACACACAAATTCATGGATTCTCAAGTCCATTGTGTAAAATGCCTTAATATTATCATATAACCGAGGCACAATCTAAAGCATCCCTAGACTACTTATAATATTCAATAAACTGCCTACACATTACTTCACAGAGATTCAACATAGTACTTGACATGCAGCAAATTTGGGTTTTGCTTTTTGAAACCTTACGGATTTTTACTTTTTTCAAATATTTTCAATTTGTAGTTAGTTAAATCCATGGATGTGAAACCCACAGACATGGAAGGCTAACTATATTTCTTTTATTTACATATTATTCTGACATTGTAGAAGTGCAAAATGTCCAATAAAAATACCATAATTCATAAAATATTTTAGAAATTTATCAGTGAGCCTTTTGCCAGACTAACAGCTCCACCTTAACTGCCCGCCCAAATACTGACACTTGTTCCACTGAGCAGATATGCTCTAGTACTCTAGATTTATAAAAGAGGTGGATTTCAGGTATCTAATAGGTAACTAGGCAGCTAAACCCACATCCGGCCTCCTCAAAAACTGGTTTCTTCTCTAAACTTGTGACAGCTTCCAACCCATCAGTACTTTTATTTATAGCCAACTTTTGATCATTTCCCACTTCTTTTGTCTGTCCCAGACCAAAGGAGATCACAACTGGACTGTCTGTGACATCATGTCTAATTCTTAAAAGCGGCTGCCTTCCCAAAAAAAGGCACTTTAAAAAATGAACAATATTAAATGTTTTGAATAAGTAAACTTTGTACATATTACAATATTTAAAAGAAAATAAAATGTCTGTCTTAACATAGTATGTTTCCCTTAATGCCTCAAATATCATAATAAAGGTAGGTTACTTTTTTCCTGTTTATTCTTCCAGAGACATTCTACATTTAACAAAACATAAATGTTTATTTTATGTATTTTACACAAGTGACCCCAAAGTATTCACACTATTATGGGTCTTGTTTTTTCCTCAAATATTTTGCCTGACTACATATGGGGAGCTTTGTAGACGTATGAGCAGAAGAAGAATGTTCTGGAACATAAATAAGACAGTAGAGTTACCCTTCATTGAAGCAAGAAAACGAGGGGTCAGCTTTTTGTTCCTCAGTATCAATCAGTTATCAGAAGAGGGAGTAGGTAACCTTCCTGGTGAATCAACTCCAGTTAGCCAAGGACAATGATCAATCCATGATAGAAGAACAGCAGCCATTAATTGAAAGCAATTGAGAATAGAGACATTCAGTCACACTCACGGCAACAGGGGGATGTGTGCCCTGATCCACTAACAGAAAACTAGATGGGGCATTACAGTCATTACATTACTAGATATATGTTTTACTTTAATATTGAATTTGATTCTTTTTCTCAGTGTCTGCTTGCATTCATAAGTCCTTAAGGATAAATCAAACCACACATCATGGTAATATAATCTGCAAAACAGATACTAGCCTGGGAGACATTACAAGAGGACTTTGAACACGGACCTCAAAAAATAAACCAATATAATACACCATGATTCATTTATATCTTACACAAAACTTCAAATCTAGTTAAATCTCCCCATCTCTCCTTCAGGGACTGGCTTTACTAATAAGTACAGTTCTGCAAAGCAGAGCGTTAAGACAAGTTCTCAGTCAACAAAAAAAAAGGACAGAAAGAATCCCCATCACACGTAAAGCCTAAAACTACCTGAAAAATCTTTGCAGATAAAAAGCCAAAGAGCCTGGAATCTGCAAGTCAGGAAGAGAATTCCTAGCGCTGGCACAATGAAAAGAAAGTGATACAAAATAGGAGTCGGTGTCAGGGAGAAGAGCAAAATATTGGTCTCAACTTTTTGAGAAACAGGAGAATGTCACGAATATAGTGCTTGCCTTTTAAAGTTAGCTGGGACCACGTTCCAAATCAGAGGTGAAAAAAAATCTGAAAAGGTATATGCAAAGAGGAAAGAGAGTAAGTTCAGAGTAAAATGTAGATGGATGAGGCAAAGAGATACAGAGAGATGTTGTAGTTTGGGACGTGACTTAGAGTCAGATTTTGAAGTAACTATTGAATGGCTATAGTCCTTTTATAATTAGAACAATGAAAACTTTATTTAAAATTAGTAACTAGAATTGATTATAACAATAATCTCTAAGAGTGTAGGTTTTGTTTCTACTGGGCTGGAAATTACATTAAAATAATAATATATTGGGCTAATTAAAATATTATAATTCACAGAATTAGTTGCAGATAATGTGTGTATCCACTTAACCCAATTGTACACAAAAAATATTTTCAAAATATTGAGTTAATTTTTTTTTGAAACACAAAAGGATTTTGTTTTATTGGATATCACTGCTAAGAGCTAAGCTGAAATATGTTTTATAGCACAACAATTATAGTGATCAAGATACTATTTTTTACCTATAATTTTAAAAATAATATTTTTTCTTTTTTGCACTGGTAAACCATATTTATAAGTTTTAAACTCCTATTAAAATAATTCTGAACTGAAAAATATTTTCTTCTACAAATAATTTTAATAAATTGGTGATGAAAAATTTATTCAAATGGAAGTTGAATCATTTGTATCCAACTATACCTTAAATCTCATCTTAATCTTTAGGCAGAATTTGAAGATTCTGCTCTGGTGGAACTTTATGAGGCTTTCAGGATAGTACAGTTTCCGCAGTATCCTTCTGCCTTACTTACATTTCTTCCTTTCTCCTCAAACCTTGAGTATTCATATCTGCAGTCACCAAGCTTGGTTGGACATCTTCACTTTCCTATGCCATTTACTCTCTTATCTCATCAAGTCTTGTGACATTAAATACCATATATCCAGTTGCAAATCTCAAATTTCTATCTTCTGCCTTAACCTTGCTCATGACAGTTAGATGCATATTTAAATGACCACTCAATATTTCTTATTCATGTCAAATTTATCATTTTCAAAACTGAGCAACGAATCTTGGTTCCAAACTTAACTGTCCAAAATCTCCCTTTATTAATTCACGGATGCCCCATACTTCTGATTGTTCTGGCCAAACCTTAGCGGCATCTAGAATTATCTAATTTTCTTGTATCTGACTTCCAATCCTTGGACAATATTTTACTGGATTCAACATTCAAAATCAAATTAGGATCTTACCTTTGCTTATTATTTGCACTGTCACCACTTCAAGTCACAGTCACCTCTCACCTGGGATATTATACATGCCTGTTAAAGCCTGCTACAACTTTTACTTTTTTTTTCTACTTTCAATGCCACTGCCAGAGATATCCTGTTAAAAAGTCAGTCAGATTTTACCACTCTGCTCAAAAGCCAACAAGTTTTCAGTGTCATTCAAAATGAAATACAAAGTTTTAAAATAGCTTACAAGGTCCTACATTATATGCAATTCTAACTCCTGGCTTAAGTTTCACATTCTCTCATAACCTCCTATTCCCATTATACTGGTTTCTTTGCTGTGTTCTATTGCTGGCTTGGAATCTTCACACTTGCTGGTCTCTGTTGCTGAAATTCTCTTATTGCAGGTAACTGTAACAAACACTTGTATTCCTTATGCTTTTATTCAAATATTACTTTCTCAGTGGTAAAATTGCCTTCCACTAATACTGCCAATAGGCAGTATTGGTGCTTTATTTTCCTTTATAGAAAACTCAACATCTAATGCAGTATTTATTTTTACTACTCATTTTCATCTATTTCTCTCTCTGAAACAGTACCATGGAGCCAGGGAAGATTTCATTTTTTCTCTTTTAATTGCTATACGCTTGCTCCTAGAACATTACATGGGATATATTTATGCATTTGGTAAATATTTATTGAATAAATAAATAATTTGTTATACTGCATTAATTCTAAAGGGTTGAATAATTACCAATAATTATATATCATGAAATAAAGAGGTGCTCAAACTTGTTTACCCGAGCATGTTCCTCAGGACATTGTTTACAATGTTTAAACATTTAAAACAACTTAACTTTTAAGTAGCTAAATGATTATTCATGTGTATGATGAAGCACAATAAAGGCATTGACATCATATTTGTAAATTGCACAAAACATGGGAAAAGTCCTTCAGTTATTCATGTGTCTGAAATTGAATTACTTTCCTCATGCTCTATTTATAAATGATTTTAATGTCTTAATTATACTTTATCATGAACATGAATACATACATGCATATATATATGTATATTTACCTTTAACATTTGCTATACATAACTGAAGGACTTTTCTTTTACTCTCTTTCCTTCCCTTTTTCTTCCTTTCCTCTCTCCCTCCTCTTCTCCTTCCCTCTCTTCTTCTTTCCTTCGTTATTTCCTACCTTCCTTCAAATGTTTTTTAGAATCTAGCTTTTAAAACTCTGTTTATACTAAAGAATATATATATAATATATATATAATATATATATATAAGCCTGTCTTCAGAGAAATACATCATACATTCTACAAGTACTAGATGTCTTTTTTGTTTCCCCAGTGATTACTGAGGCTAGAGAATCTTTTGTACCCCTGTCAATATCAAGATTTTCTGCATTAACGTCTTCTTTTTCCCTTTAATGGTGTCACTTACTTTTGGCCTGGCTATTCCCTTCTTATATATACTTAAAGAAGGATGTACTGTTATGTGATTGACTCAATTTTAGGTCTTCTCCTTTATTTGTCATTTATTATGCTATAAAGATTTTTTTATTGTTTTCATTGCCATTTTTGTTGTCCATTATATTTCAATTAGAGATAAACATTTCTCTATTATATAATACTATTGTAAAGATAACTTTTTTTCTATAAAGAGTAGTAAAAAGCCATATTTTTCTACAAGGTAAGTACTATTTTAAGGGGCAAGGTAGAGAAAAATATTCTTCAAAAAAGTTCAAATTAGTTTAGAGACATCTTCCTGCCTATTAATTCCATTACACAGGAGAACCCATGGTCTCATATAATTCCCGTCCACTGAATAGTAACCTGAAGGTGGCAGGCCAAGTAACCTACAGGCATTCATGAAGAACATGAGTGAGTAATCACACTTTCATATAGTAAATGGTAAAGTTGCAAGGGAATCAAAATGTGAAGGAAAATGATTTCATTGGGAGTTGAAGAGTGGGTCAACATAAAGGTCTCAAATCCAATTTCTTCTCATTTTACCACACAAACCACCCTGAAATTTATTTGAAATATTATGACTGAAAAATATGGTTGACCACAATCATGTCTGACTTTCCATAAACAAAGTGAAAGGAAGGCTTGAACACTATGTAATGACTTATTTTATGATCTGGAAATTTTTTTGTTTGTTTGTTTTTATGTGCTTGACCTATTTAAACTCAGTCATTGCATCCTTTTACATAAACTGACCTGTGAAAAATTTAATTACAAAGGCCACTCATGGACAGGTATGAAAGAAGTAAACAGAAACTTAGAAGTAAAAGGCTATTTATAAATTACTTGTTTATTTGTTGTTTGTCTCTTTAGATTGAAGGGGTTCATGTACTCATTTGTTACATGGGGATTACATGCTTAATGTTGGGGATTGGGCTTCTAGTATATGCATCATCTAAATGTTGAATATTGTACCCAATGGTAACTTTTCAACCCTCACAGCCCTCCTACTCTTCGCACTTTTGGAGTTCCCAGAGTCTGTTCTTTCTGTTTACATCCGTATGTACTCATTGTTTAGGTTCCACTTATAAGTGAGAAAATGCTATATTAGATTTTCTGCTTTAGAATCAGTTCACTTAGAATAGTGGCCCCCAGCTGTACCCATGTGGCAGCAAACAGCATGACTTTATTTTTCTGTTATTGCTGGGTAGTGTTCCACAGTGTATATATGCCATGTTTTCTTTATACGATCCACCATGAATGAACACTTAGGTTGATTCCTAAGTGGAGCTTCTCTACCCCATTTCTTCTGCAATTATATAAATTCTAACCCCCTTTAACAAATGTCCTTTTTCATTACATTATTACTTCATTTTCCTGGAAGAATCTCAACTGATAAAAAGCTAACAACAATTTTCTACAATGAATTTTTGCATTGTCACACTGTGTCAATGACTAGAAAATCAGTTATTAGAGTGCACCAAATAAATGGATTATACAGTGTTCCATCTTTGTACTTCATTAGGTGGAAAATTCAGGAAAAAATGATAGAATTATTTAATTAGGAAAAATACTTAATGTAGATGATGGGGGGATGGATGCAGCAAACCACCATGGCATGCGTATACCTATGTAAGAATCCTGCACGATCTGCATATGTACCCCAGAACTTAAAGTATAATTTTAAAAAAAGAATTACTTTAACTTAATGAGAAAAATAAAATTACCACTGGTGATTAAACTGTCAATTACATATTCTTTTCACTTAAAAAATGTAAATTTGAACTTTTTAGAAAATTAAATATTTGTGATAATTTTCTTGAATAGAAAAATACAGGTTAACAAATTATAGACTATAAAAATTGAAATTGCTTTTTAATATGTTTATCTTGAGGAAGCAGGTTTTAAGATATCATAGTCAATGGTATGCCTTTATTCAACTTTCATCTTTCGTATAAACATAATTCTGTACTTAGAATGATTGTGAGTACAACCATTTGACTTAACAAAATTCCCTGAATTATAAAATTTTAGTGTGACCCTGCCTTAGACTTAGAGAAAAATACATTAAAAATTACTTTTAAAAATCTTGAGTTTTGCATTTATCTAAACTAATGTATGGAAAATAATATAATTCTACAAATTATATCATTCAAATACATTCTCCAAATGATGTTATTTCTCTAGTTTAAACAGTACAATATTTCTAAAATTTTACTAGTAATATACTACTTATTTGGCTATGTGGATAGGAAAGCATAATACCTGGCCTACGACTTTCATCTTCCCTATTGGAGATACCCAAAGCAATGACTGACACTGGCAATGCCCAAGGGAATGAGCGATCTCCATTCAACCTTGTTATATACAGTCTAATGGTGTTCATTAGTGGAAAGCTATTAGGAAATCTTTACCTAAAACATTCTATTTAACAAGGTATTCCTGAGCTGTCCAACTTGATTAATGTACATAAACCTAGGATTCATAAATTTGGGGCATGTCTGGTTGATGGACAGAAATTAGTCACACATTCCACTTCTATGTGTGACCCACAGGAAGTAAAACTAATAAACCACAATGTGACTTCCTCAATGTACAGCACACATTGTTAAGCAGTCATCTGGTAATCTGAAACCAAAACACATTCCAAAACAGAGAAAGGGTTAGTAATGGGGAAGCTGCATCTGACAGGTTCAGAACTAAGGAAGACTGTTTTTATCTATATGTTTAAATTATACACTTTGGATTATTTGTAAAGTTTGGTAAGATCTAAGATCAGATATGCTTTGGATCTGCTTTGATAATTCAACTGCTTCTGATAATGAAGCATACATATTCCATAGTTTAAAACCTCAAAAAGTTTAAGATATAAGCTAAAATGAGGTACCATCACCTCTTGCAGGTATCAGAAGTTTTTGGAGATGTGCTTTTTGGAATTCTTGTTTTGACAGCATTCTTCAATGACTTAGGGAAACAATGTATTAAGACACTGTACACTGATTTTTCTACACATAAACCACAGCACGTTTCAAAGTATTTTTCCACTAAACAATAAAAATGGCATTATTTTCTTTAAATAGACACCAACAGACACAGTACATGTATAATTTCCTGGAACTTGAATCAGTGACCAAAGCTAAGCCAGCTGCTTATTATCTAGGGTTAGAGAAGCAACTTTGTAATGAAATTCTCTGCTCTATTTTTTTTATTAGTATTATCTTATTTTATTTCTTACTCCTCTTTTACTTTGCCTCTTATTTTCATTTGCACTTCAATGCTTTTTATTCTTCTACTCATATGAAAGCTGTACATTAAATCATTCATCTGTAAGAAATTTGCCTTTATTTCTTTGTCCTTTTTTTTTGTATTTTAGGTTCTGGGGTACATGTACAGATCATGCAGGATTGTTGCATTGGTACATACATGCCAATGTGGTTTGCTGCCTCCACCCCCCTGTCACCTGTATCTGGCATTTCTCCTCATGTTATCCCTCCCTAATCTCCCCACTCCCTGCCATCCCTCCCCTACCACCCCTCCAATAGACCCCAGTGTGTAGTGATGCTCCCTTCCCTGTGTCCATGTGTTCTCACTGTTCAACACTCGCCTATGAGAACATGCAGTGTTTGGTTTTCTCTTCTTGCATCAGTTTGCTGATAATGATGGTTTCCAGCTTCATCCATGTCCCTGAAAAAGTATTCCATGGTGTATATGTACCACATTTTCTTTATCCAGTCTATCATTGATGGTCATTTGAGTTGGTTTCAAGTCTTTGCTGTTGCAAACAGTGCCGCAATAAACATACATGTGCATGTGTCTTTATAATAGAATGATTTATAATCTTTGTTTATATACTCAAATATATATGGGATGCTAGGGTCAAATGGTATTTCTATTTCTAGGTCCTTGAGGAATCGCCACACTGTGTTCCACAGTGGTTGAACTAATTTACACTCCCACCAGTAGTGTAAAAGTGTTCCTATTTCTCCACATCCTCTCCAGCATCTGTTGTCTCCAGATTTTTTAATGATCGCCATTCTAACTGGTATGAGGTGAGATTTTTAAAAATATTTTGTTTTTTTTTAACAAGAATATTCAGATGCTAGAATAATTAAAAATAGGTAAAAATATTTTAATATAAAAGTATACTCATAAAATTATTTTCCCATGTAACAATTTAAACCCTTCACTTTTAATTAACCTGGAAACAACTTTTTAGCCCACTGTTGTGCAACCTAGTTCTCTTAACTCTAATACTTTATATCTTCACATATACATACACACATGTGCCTCATATTGTAAAATATTTGATATGACTTATACTTAAACATTTCTTCTCTAGGAAGAAAAACAACAATTCTACAACCATAAGGGAAGAGAAAACAGTATCTTTGTTGATGAAAAAAGGGGTCCCAATCCAGACTTCAGTAGAGGGTTCTTGAATTCATCCAGGAAGGAATTCAGGGTGAGTTATAGAGTGCAATGGGAAGAGACAGTTTATAAAAAGCTACTCAGATATAGACTAGGATGTTCTCAGAAAGCAAGAGGAAGAACACGTCATCTTTGTTTTAAACTGTTCTCATAGAGGGGTCTTATCTATGTAAAAGCTAAGCTATGTCTACATGTACATGGGCTATCTGACAAAATTTAGTACTTTGTTCATCTGAAGAAAGTTATCTACAATATTTACATTTATAAGTACATCAAAGCATAATTATCATGAAAGCTTATAGTGTTGTGGGTATTGGGATTTCTTGACTTTCTATTGCTGCTGGAGTGTGTCCTTGAAGCTATCTTTAAGCTGTTTCATCAGCCATAAACATCTTATGACCTTGGGTCTTGACTGGCAAAGAATGTGCCTTGCTAGTTTTAAGATGGAGTTGATTTTAAGCTGATGTCCTCCCGACTCTCGTATGCTCCTGTTTTCTGTTTTCCTAATACCCATATCGTTATTTTTCCCTTGATACTCTTCTTATTAAAGAGTATGGTGTTCTTAGGCAGAGATGAGTATATATCTTAAATATGTAAGTGAAATTATATTTCATATGTTTTACATGTGCTTACAGAACATCTTGCAGAATTTGTTTTTCAAAACTGTTTTACTCTGTTTTACAGTCAGTTTTGAAAATGCAGGAGGCCTGGAAACATTACTGATTTTCCCAAATGTCTAAGGTATTCTGTATTTACTTATAGAAATAGAAGCCATAAAAATAAGCAGCAAAAAAACTTTTTTTAATGAGGTACTCTTTCCAAGTCATTTTCCTCCCAGGACACTAAACATTGAGCTGTGATTTTTCTCATCATGTAATTACTTTATGTAGACTAAATTTACTGTCAACTCTGCCTTCTTTTAGTAATAAAGATTATATATTATCTTTATATTGCATATTTATATGTACTCAATGAATATTAGGCTATTAGCATTACTATGATGATGGTATAAATATTAATATCCTACAAATTCTTAAAGGGAACTTATTTCCTGTGACTTAGTTTTATTTCTAACTATTTTAATTCATTTTTTACATGTACAAATATACAAAACTAACATTATTCTTATCAATTAAGGAATTTCAACTCAGAAAAAAAATACTTAAAATGGTTTAAAAGCAAATTTATATCTCCCATGGTGCATTAATTTGTCAACTGAATGATATAATACTGGGTCCAGATTCTTTCCATTTCTCTGCTCTGCCATCTACAGTGTGTCAACTTTGATCCTTATAATAATTGCCCTATTGACAAGATAGCTGTGGCAGTTTCAGACAGTAATACATACACACACACACACACACACACACACACACGTGTATGTGTATTTTTTCTGCAAAAGTCTTTTCTTCAAATATCCCCATTACTCTCTACCCCAATCATTCCTTTATTCATATAGTTTTGGCTAAAACTAGGTCATTTATCAAAAGCCCACCCTTACAGAGGGAATGTATTACTCAAAATTTTCAGGTTCTCATACTGAGTCTGGCCTGAGGGATGGACACTTTCAAAAATCAGGGCTCTCTTCACATAGATGAGCAAGAAGGGCTGTTGTATAAACCACCAATAGAATTAAACTTGGGATGCACACTGACTTTTCCAGGCTTCAAATATTATTATTATTATTATTATTATTAAAAAACAAGTCTTTTCAGTCTCAACCAATGTTCTAGAGAAAGTGTAGGCCTTTGAGAAACACAGTTTTAAAGCCACTGGAATAAATACCCCTTGAAGTCAATTTTAGCTTTGGGTCTTAGAATAAAGGAAAAGAAAACTTAGTGAAAAGAGCGAGAGATTAGATCATAAAAGTTGGATAGTTGCATGAATTTCCTGTGGCTACTATAACAAATTCCCACAAATTTTGTAGCTTCAAACAATGCAAATCTATTTACCCACAGTTCTGGAAACTAGAAGCCAGAAAAAAATTTATTTTTGTTTGTTTGTTTTTGAGACAGAGTTTCACTCTGTCACCCAGGCTGAAGTGCAGTGGCATAATCACAGCTCATCATAGCCTTAAATTCCCAGGATCAAGGGATCCTCCTGTTTTGCTTTCTTCAGTAGCTGGGACTATAGGTATGTGCCACCATGCTTGGCTAATTTTTTTTCTTTATTTCCTTTTTTTTTTTGTGTGTGTGTGTGTGTGTGACATCATCCCACTATATTGTCCAGGCTGGTCTTGAACTCCTGCTCATCCTGCTCAAGTGATCCTTCTTCCTTGGCCTTCCAAAGTGCTGGAATTACAGATGTGAGCTGTCTGAGCTGAAATCAAGTCAATAGGGACAAGTTTCCTTTCCACACTATTACAAAAAATAAAGAAGAGAAAAAAGAAAAACAGTTCCTTGCCTCTTCCAGCTTCTGGTGGCTGCTAACATTCCTTGGCTTGTGCCCCCACCCTACCTCAAACCACCTTCTCTTCTGTAGGCACATGCCTTTTCCTCTTCTGAGGGTGTTAATCTTCCTCTGTCTCTTTCTCATAAGGTTATTTGTGATTACAGTTAGGACCCATGCAGATAATACAAGATTACCTCTCCATGTCAAGATCTTTAACTATCCATGCAGATAATACAAGATTACCTCTCCATGTCAAGATCTTTAACTATCGCATCTGCAGACCCCTTTGCCTTTTAACATTTACAGGGTCTGGGGATTAAGACCTAGTATCTTCAGGTCGCCCATATCACCCTACTACCAGGATACAGACTAGGACTCAAAGAGTCATGGAAACATATATAAAAAGGATAAAACCTTAGACAAGTTAAGTTTAGCAGAGTTTCATTAAGATAAAAAGTGATTCACAAATCAGACAGCCCTCAGAACAGGAGTTCCAAGAACTCTGGGGCTGCAACATGGTCAGACAACAGTTATGAGCAGAAAAAAGAAATGACATACAGAGACAGCTTACCTGGTTATAGCTCAGCATTTTGCCTTATTTGAATCAGCTGGCTGCCTATGATTGCCTGTAAAGCTGAGACTCAGCTGTTTCTTAGGAAAGTATTCCCCTAAATTAGGCTTTCAGTTAGTTTACATGCTAAACTAGGTTGTTGTTTATTACGTAAAACTCAAATGTGGAGGCATGCTTGGGACAAAACATAATTTAAATTAACGCATATAATTATAAAGTTCTTTCTTGGATGCAAGAAAGAAAAAGAAACAGAGATTAAACATTCCCAAAACTTCACTATTTGTTGATAGCGCTTGTATCTTACAGAAATACGGGTAAAGGAAGCTTCATTAACAAGGCGGCCAGTCAGTTGATGCTGCTTCTTCAGATCAATTTTCAATTCTGTTCTATTAGATTTTAATGGAGACAATTGGATAGAAAATATAAATAAATGAAATTGTCTTGTGTCTTAAGAAATAAAATACCTAACTTATTGTATTATTTTAAATTTATAAAAACATCTTTAATGTCATGCACATTGAATAAGTATGTATAAATATAAATACATATAAAATAACAAGAAAATTTAAATCAAAACACAACTGTAGTTATGCCTCCTACATTTCTTTCAAACATATTTAATGCTATGGTCTGCCTTGCCCCCAACTGTACACTATTACAGGACAATTACTTTCCTAATATAATTCACAAATATTAAAGAGCCTCTTTAAAAACAAAAAATTTGCATCAAGATGGTAATTAGCATATCCAATTGCCTGTATGTTTACATCTTGGTGTTATTAATTGATTTAGAATTAAGTGTTCTCTCTTCCTATCTGGCCTCTTTTGCTTGGCACAACTGAAGTAGGAAAGGGATTGAGGCAGATTTTCTTTCTTGTCCTCCTCTTTCCTTACCCAATAATCCTGAACTCAGTTTAATTGTTTTATTTTCAGCCAGGCTATGAAGGTATGGGGAGTAAAAAAAGGTGAACAATAGGACAGTACCTTTTTGGCTAGGTGGCTTAGAACGCTCCAGGTTTAATAGTTGGTGGAAGCTGGGGTTCCTCATGAGTCTGGACACGATTGTGATAGTTGTTGTAATTTTTCAGTGGGTCTTGCCCAAAACCCCTACCCAGCAGCCTCTTTATGGGAATGGCTGCCTTTTTATTCTAATCTGTAATTTCTTTCTCCTTTGTCATTCACAGCATGTTCTGTGCAATTATCCATTCTTTTTAGCTAAGGCTGACTCACCCTAACAGAGATTCCTATTAAAAAGGGTTCACAGAAACCACACAAAAGGCAAAAGATCCATTAGAAACATTCACCAATTCAACAAAGTCTGGAAGTCCTCTGGTGTCTTTTCTAAAGCCCTGGGCCCTATAGCATTTTTCTTCCACCCTAAAATTTTTTAAGGATTAAATTAAGGTGATATAATTCAGACCCACATCCACAATTCCACTGTAACTTTTTAAGATGTGGCTCAGAAGTGAGAAAATGTTACTGATCAGGGCTTGGAAATGTTTAGAATATGTAAATATATATACTGCAACAAATATATTTGCATATACTAAATGTTTCCAAGCTCTGATCACTAGGGTAATGAGCTTATAGAATTACTTAACAAAAATCTCCCCTTCCCACATTTTCATCTATGTTTTATATTCTTGAGGGAGGTGCTATAACTTAAGAGTGGTGTAACAGTTTCTCTAAAAGCCTCTGTATGCAGATTGGTCTCACTATCATTTTGGTATCTAATTGTGTCTCAGTGATGTCTCAATAGACACCGAGGAGGAATAAGTTCCTTTTAATGTCCTGTGATAAAGGTTTAAAATACAGGAAACTGGCATATTTTTGCATGTAATGGAAATGGTTGTAAGTGCTGTATTTTAATGGATTGTATAATGCAAATTGAAAAAAAAGACTTTTTTGGATCTTATATTTTACTTTTATAAAGAAGAAATATCATACTCAAATTAAACAGACAGGCACCACCACATCAATTACTCCACAGAGAGGAAATTAAAAGCCTCCGCATTTCAAGTAAAAGGCACATTATAGCTTTTCAAACAACTAATTTCTCTCAGTGGTGTGGGAGATATAATGACAGGTAGCACTTCTGTGACTTAAATGGCCCTCATATATCATCTACTTTTAAACAGCATAAACTGCTTTGCAGTTTCAAATATTCCAATTGTCACAGAAGTGTAAAAGCAGAGAAATCATGTACATAAAATCATCATACTTTCTTATTTTTATTTTTTATCTTTCAAAGCAATGACAATTTGTGACTTTAATATTACAGGGCTACATTTAATAGTTTTATATTCTTTATAATTTTTCTTTCTGGTTAGGTAAAAAATATCTAAAAATATTTAAGTTTTTTGGGTAATTTATGCCATTGGACCATATAAGATAAATAGAACATGACTTGCTTACTTTAAAAAAAGAAAGAAAGAAAATACACGTGTAAGAAAAAGTAGTACCAGCTAATAAAAAATCAGTGACTTTATTATTTCATGATGAATTTGCCAAAGCAATTGCAACAAAAGCAAAAATTGACTAATGGGATATAATTAAACTAAAGAGCTTCTGCACAGCAAAGAGGCTGTCATCAGAATGAACAGACAATTTACAGAGTGGGAAATAATTTTAGCAATTTATCCAACTGATAAAGAGCTAATATCCAGAATTTACAAGGAATTCAAACAAATTTATAGGAAAAACCATTAAAAAGTGGGCAAAGGTCATGAACAGACACTTCTCAAAAGAGGACACTCATGTGGCCAACAAACATATGAAAAAAAGCTCACTGATCATTAGAGAAGTGCAAATCAAAACCACAATGAGATACCATTTCAAGCCAGTCAGAATGGAAATTATTAAAAAGTCAAGACACAACAGACGCTGGTAAGGTTGCAGAGAAACAGGAATGCTTTTACAATGCTGGTGGGAATATAAATTGGTTCAACCATTGTGGAAAGCAGTATGGCGATTTCTGGTATATCTAGAACCAGAAATAACATTTAGCCCAGCAATTCCATTACTGGGTATATTCTCAAAGGAATATAAATCATTCTATTATAAAGATACATACATGTGTATGTTCACTGCAGCACTATTCACAATAACAAAGACATGGATTCAGCCCAAATGCCCATCAAGGATAGACTGGATAAAGAAAATGTTATACCATGGAATACTATGTAGCCATAAAAGGATGTGCGATCATATTGTTTGCAGAGACATGGAGGTAGCTGGAAGCCATTATCCTTAGCAAACTAATGCAGGAACAGAAAATCAAACACTGCATGTTCTCACTTATAAGTGAGAGCTGAACAGCAATACATGGACACAGGGAGGAGAACAACACACACTGGGGCCTGTTGCGGGGCAAGTAGGGGGAAGAAGAGCATTAGAAAAAATAGCTAATGCATCCTGGGCTTAATACCTAGGTGATGGATTGATAGATGTAGCCATCATGGCACTCTTTTACCTATGTAGCAAACCTGCACATCCCGTACATGTATGTCAGAACTAAAAATTAAAATTAAAAGAAAAAAAAATCAGTGACTTCATTATTTTTAACATTCATGTTACTTCTGATATAAAAGAATCTCCAATATTGTAGACTTAAAAAACTGTAATTTGTCTATGATACCATCAGATACAATCTAGAAATATGTCGCTAATACAATAATCCATTTTAATGAGTGAATGACAGTGACAATACATTTTAATAATATGTTTTTCTCATTCTATAGATTTTAGTCATTAAACTTAGACTTATAAAAATCTTAATTTTTATAATAATTTAATTCTGATGACAACTAACCATTTTTTTCTAACTTTCATTTTGGGAATGAAGTAATTATGATCAGTTTCTTCATTTAGAATGTTCAAATATATTTTTATTTTCTGCTGCAAATTCTCTTCTAAATTTTAAAACTTCAATACAAATACAAATATACAAAATGTATCAAATACTACACACTAATTCTGGTATAGGAACATCAACATATACTAGGTTGTACCACATAAAGTGCCATTTTTGTAGGTCAAATTAAATAACAAAATACTATTAATATCAAATGGTTCAACCTGATATAAAACAGTACGTAGTATAATCTTTGTCTCTATTCAATTTTATACAATTAATATTTACTATACATCTTCTTTCTAGAAAGCATTGTACTACAAACGGTGGAATACAACTAAGTTTCTAATTCAAATAGTACAAGGTAACAGATAAATGACTAGCAATTCAAGGCAGAATGAAGTTTTACAGAGATGCATAATTGACAAGGTGTGAAATGTCCAAATAAAGGGATGTCTTTAATTGTGACTGCAAGGAGACAGAACAATTAAGAATGCTTATCAAGTGAAATAACATGTGAAAGTAGAAAGCAATGAAAGTATTTCAAAAGATGAGAATGAGAGAAGTGAATTTTAGACTGAGTAGATAACATAAGCAAAGGCATTTTGAAAGTGTTTGGACAATAAAAAGGGGGGAGATCAGGAAGTAATTAGGGACAAACTATAATAGGATTCTAAATAAAAAGGAAAGGGAAAAGCACAAAGTTTTTCAAGGAGAAATTCTGTAATGATTAGGACTCTTGACAAGTGTTCTGGCTGCCTCTTTAGGTTCATAAAATTTTGAAATTAGCGGTGACCCTGTGAGCTGCTTAGGGCAATAGGTGGCAAATGAGAAAGGATAACTGATGCTTTCTGATAGAGATTTTAAAAATACGAGTGCAATTTTCAATGAATATGTTTCTGTATCATGGTGAATACATAAAGCATTTGTTAAGATACAGCCTCATCTGACAAGAGTTTTGACACACAAACCAATGGGTTATACTACGACTGTGGCATGAACTACCTTACCCTGAGAGATAAAGAAAATAACACACTATATGTCAATTAATTTTAGGAAGATATTTTTGATAACTAAGGATTTAATTGAAGACTCAAAGAAATATTTATTAGCTTAGTCCATTTTTAATTACACAAGGAAAAAAATCAAAATGCCTAATGTGATATTAAATATATTATGAGTGTGTATATTTGATATTTAGCCACCAAAGTGATTTTTACTTTGACCTTACAGATACAGATATGCATTGACGATATGAACATGTACACATCATACATTACTGTTCTGATTAAATATGCTGCAAGGTTCTGGCAATCTGTATGTTTGGATAAAGGAAAAGCTAGGGAAGGGGTTAGAACGAAGTTTGTTAAATTTCTATAGTACATCTTGTTGTGGACTGAATGTTTGTGTCCCTCCAAAACACATATTGAAATCCTAACTTCCAATGTGATGTTACATTTGGGAGGTAATCGAGTCTTGAGAGTGGAGCCCTCATTAATGGTATTAATGCTCTTATAAAAGATCCTCTGGAGGGCTTTGTCGTCCCTTCTACCACATGAAGACAGAACAAGAAGATGACCATTTATGAACCAGCAAGTAGGCCCTCACCAGACACCAAGTCTGCCAGCACCTTACTGTTGGACTTCCCAGCCCATAGAACTGTGAGACATAAAATTACTGTTGTTTGTAAACCACTCAGTTTATGGTGTTCTGTCACAGGAGTCCAAAGGGGCTAAGGCAGTTTTTCCATTTTTCTTCTCATGGGTCATGAGATTACAGTTATAGAAATTAATAATATTTCCTTTGAGTCTGGTTATATCATTTGTGATGAATATTTCTTGTCACCGTTAAACCTTCCCTCATTGTGTTTCTTAACTGAACATTTCTCCAGGAATTTGTAACTGCCTCTTTAAGACATTATCAAGTCACTGATATTCTTTGTCTTCCCTTGCACCTAGTAAATTTCACAGTTTTATGTAGCCTCAACCTTAAAAAAGGCTTTTCTCCTCTTTCAGCTCCTGATGTACTGAGAGGAAAGAGATAGACTCAGTTTGGGTATCCTCTGGCTGTCCTGGGGTGTTGACAAGATAAACTTTGATACTATGAACAAAATTTAGGCAAGATATTGTGTTGAGAAAATCACTCAGGCCTGTGGCTGGTTTTAAAGAATGAATCTAAAAATTATGCATATCTCTTTACCTCAATATTTGATTGATTTTCTTTCTGAAATTATCTGGTGTAAATGAGATATATAAACTCATTTCTTGTTACAATGTGAGTCTATATCTCAAAACTGATAATACTTACTTTCCTATACTAAAAAAATTATTTTTCTTCCTCTGAATTCTTATATGAATAAACACATTTGGTACATTAAGTCAACATGAAGATACTGAAAAAGATGAGTAGAAATGATTATCCTTATACTTGTGGATTTTTCTATTGCTGCTTCTAGTGGCATATAATTCCATTTCAACTTTTATTTCTTCATAGATTTACAGTTAATGTAATTATTGAAACATCTGTATCTCAATACACAATTTCTTATTACTATTGTTCCTATTTGCATTATTTAGAAAAAAAATTGCTCTCCTTTTGAATTGAGGTAAGTTTTTGTTTAATTGTCTATATGTTAGTTTAATTCTAACATTTCCTTTCTAGTGCTATGTTATTTATACTCTTTGTTGTTACTGTAATTGTTATATTAGAGATTATACTATGCATATAACTCATTAAAATCAGACATAAATTTTTATTTTTATATTTTCCTAACCAACACTAGGGCCTTAGAACATTTTAAATTACTTTAAACCCTTTCTCCAACTTGTATGCCATTTTTGCTATATATTTGAATTCTAAATATATTTTAACACCCAAGCCAATATTGATATTTTTCTAAGTCATTTGTATATATCATTTATCTGTACATTTATCAAACACTCTTGTTTATCATCATCTCCACATTTTACTTAGGCCTGCAGAATGCCAATGAGTTGTGTGTTTTTTTAATGTGGACTTTCTGGTGTCAATTCTTTGTTTTATTTCACTTGAAAATACATTAATTTTACATTTAAGTTAAAGATATTGTTTATAAAATTAGGTCATCACATATTTCAGCAGGAAAATTCCATTCCTTTGTCTCTGGTTCCAATGTGTGGATGAATAATATAATCTTATTATTGTTGCTTCTTTAAACAGTGATCTGCCTTTTTTCTCTGAATGTTTTTAAGAATATTTTATTGTCTTCAATTTGACATAGTTTTTGCTAAAATGTGGCTTTAAATAGCTTTTTCTTTATTTTCTTCTGCTGCTTCTTGTTCAGATCCAAGTGCGATTATGTTAAACAATCTCTCTGTCCTCATTATTTCTTACCTCTTTGGTATTTTACACTATTTTGTCTCTTCATGCCTCTTTGAATATTTTCTGTGGATCTTTCTTCCTGTTTATCAAAGATTACATGATGCACATGTGTAAAAACCTAAAAGAATCTACATTAACAATAAAATTTATAGGTAAATAAGTTAATGTGATAAATAAAATGTCAATTTGTGAAACTCATTTTATTTGTGACTACTATAGAAAAATAATGTAAATTTTTTAAAATTTTCTAGCAAAATAGCATCAAAATTATCAAATATATAAGAAATATCCAAAATAAGATGTGCAAGATGTCCTTGCTACAAGCTAGGAAATATTACTGAGTCACAAAGAAGTTCTAAACTTATAAAGAGATACACCTTTCATATGCTAGAATTTTCTGTTTCCTGATCTGGGTAATGGTTATACATATGTGGAAATTTATATAGCTACTTATTTTTTACCTTCATATTTTGCTTAACCTATATTATACTTCATTGAAAAATTTATTAGAAAAACTAAACAGAACATGTAATATAGAAGACCCTATGAGCAAACAATTCTCAGAGAGACAAAAAAGAATTAAAACTGCTGCTGTAAACAAATATAGTTATGATTAAAAGTATAGATGTATGTTAATTCCACATGTAAAAATGAAACGAGTAATGTTAAAGGAATTAGTTGCCAGATCATCAACTTGCATTAATTCCTTTTCCTAAAACTGATCTGCCAAACATGTCCTCAGCCAAGAAATTGTAAAGTTTTTCCTTTAAGTTTTCATCTGAGATATAAGAATGTTTTTACTCCTTTTTGAATTTTAGTATCATGTCTTAAGGTGTCAAATCTTACAAAAGAGCAAAGAGAAAAAAATAATTTAAAATATCAGTACCGAGAAAATGTTATTTGATCAAGACACATATACTGTCACTTCTTGCCTTTCCCTTTTACAGTAATATTTCTGTTATTAAAAATAAGGTATTTTGGCCTATATTAATATGTCCTGGAACTTAATATTTTGCTGAGTAGGAAAGGAGTGATGCTAGGTTTAATTTAATAACCTAATCTTTTCATACATTGTCATTGACTAAGTAGGCATTGCTCCTATTGAAGCATTCTGAGCTACCAAAAGAGCATCAGAAAGAAACGTGGAAGGCTATGGCAGTAATACTCACATGACAAACCTATAGCAAAACATCATGCCTTGCTGTCTGTCAGTAGGCATTTATCTATTCTCATTCTCTCTCTCTCTGTCATCTAATAAATAGAATATCAAACTTTGTAATAAATAAACGTGGGAAAAATATAGAGCTGCTGTAAACTTGAGTATTCACATTTTTTTCCATTTTTTGGACAATCATCAGTGAATATTCTTGTACACAAATCAATTGTTTCCCAGTTGAATATATATTTGTATGGTATCCAAAAATACAATCAATGGCATAATAAACAGAACTTTATAAAATAATATTTTGTAATTGCTAGTTCCTCTCTCCCAAACATTTGTATGCTGTTACAACTCTGACTTAAGAATAGACATGGAATAAAATTACTATCCTAGCCAGATATTATGATCCTGAAGTGCCCATTTCTATTTCTCTTATCTTTTATTGTCACCTTAAGATGTATTTCAAAATTAAAATTTTACCTAAATATGTAAAGTTATTTTTATCACATCAACTTTTTTAAAATAATAAAATCAAAAATTTCCAATTATTTACCCAAACTTCACCTTTTTATGGTTTCATCAATTAAAAGTCCCCCTAAAACAATTTCTCAACTTTTGTATTAAGGAAAATATGGGTCTTTTTTTTTTTTGTTATAGGGCCTGTCCTGCACACTGTATAATACTTAGCAAACCCGTTGCCTCTCCTCACTAGATGCCAACAGCAGTTCTTCCTTATCATGCCTGTTTCTCTCACTTGTGACGACCAAAAGATCTAGCATGACAAAAATCTTCCTTTGTTGAGAATGACGACTCTAAGTAAAAAATTAACTAGTAGGATATTTAGTATTTTTTTTTTAATGTTAGAAAAGCTTTTTTAGTAGTTCCTCTAAGAGAAAGTGACTGACTTTACTTTCTGCATACCAAATCCCTCTAGTAAGATAGTTGGTTTCAAATTAGTTGCGTTAGCATAACGGAAAGCAGGATCTAATCAATTTATCTGTTAAATGACCATGGACAGTAATTTTTATTATTATTATTGATTCATAGCCTATTAACAACAAAGGCCTCCATATTCATAGAATGAGAGCAACTATTTTCCCCAGTTCCATCCATTTATATACACATGTATATGTTCACTGTGGCTCTGTTTTCAACAGCAAAGACCTGGAACCAACACAAACGACCATCAATGATAGACTGACAAAGAAAATGTGGCAATATACACTATGGAATACTATACATCCATAAAAAAGGATGAGTTCATGTCCTTTGCAGGGACATGGATGAATCTGGAAACCATCATTCTCAGCAAACTGACACAAGAACAGAAATTTAAACACTGCATGTTCTCACTCATAGTGGGGTGTCAAATAATGAGAACACATGAACACAGGGAGGGGAACATCACACACTGGGGTCTGTTGGGAGATGCGGCACTAGGGGAGGGATAGCAGGGGGTGGGGAGGTTGGGGAGGGATAATATTGGGAGAAATGCCTGATGCAGGTGATGGGAGGGATGGAGGCAGCAAACTACCATGGCATGTGTGTACCTATGCAACAATCCTGCAAGATCTACACATGTACCCCACAACTTAAAGTACAATTTTTTGAAAAAATATATATATCCATTTCATACCTACATACGTTCATCACTGGGGACAAAATACTGAAGTGAACAGACATGATCCTGCCTCTTGGAGTTATATTCTGTGGGGGAAAACAAAACAAATTAGAGGACTATTTAATAAAATAATTTTTAGCCAAAACACTGCAGTCAAGAAGAATTTCTGTTATTAACTATGACTTTGAAAAAGTTCATTTTATATGATGTTTACTTATAAAGAAACATGATAATAATTATACTCAAGCTTAGACATTACTGAAAGATGAAGAAATTACATCAAAGGTCACTCTCCAAACAAAACCTATTCTTCTCATCACTTGAAAAGATTTTAAAATGTTTTAGGCAATATATGAGATCTTTAATTTATTTAAACCTTTCTGCAATTTCTTTTGTTCCTTTCTTGGGCCCCTGAATCTCTTAGGTGAAAAGTCATTGCTGACCTCCAATCCAATTTCAGACTCTCATCTCTCCAAAGACTTTATATTTTTCCTCGGGCGATTTTAACCCTTCCTGTGACTTTACCTACCTCTAGTCTTCTAATATTGTTTTATTTCATTTTATTTATTTTTTCTTTTTTCTTCTCTTTCTCAAAACTAGGCTTCTCATTTTATTTCATTGAGTTGATCTTCAATATTTCATTTTATTTTTTAATAGACAGGTGTTGCGCTAACTGCGCGTACCAAGCTTGGTTTTTTTTTTCCTTTAACAGGCAGGTTCGTGGGAAGAAAACACCAGACCGAGAACAATAATAAAGTGATAGAAAATTTTAATGAGAGAAGTAGGAGGATGGAAAGACGATAGTTATATATACACATACATATATACACAGAAACCACTCTACCTCAGAACCGGCAAGACAGCAGCCCGGGCTATTCGCAAGTCACATCTGGAAGTCGCTCTGATCCGATGTCTCTGTGTTCCTCTGCTCCTTTATGGTATCAGCTTACGTAACTAATTTACGTACTCATCTTTGGGTCAGTCGGTAAACAGGGAAGATCTGTTTCATAAGTGCCCTGTCCTTGACTGTTTCTTGGGCACCGGGAGTTGGCCAGACTCCCAGCCTCCAAGGTATCATTCTGAAACACCAAGAGCTCTTAGCCCCTTAGAACAGTTCATGGACAGTTCATGGGCTCACAGATCCTTCCCTGCCCACTTCCCTACCCCAAACACCCTTTACAAGCAAGCTTTTTTACAAAACAGGACTTCTACAAAACAGGACTTCTACATCATAATCCTACAACAGGGTCTTGCTTTGTTGCCTAAGCTAGTCTCAAACTCATGGCTTCAAGCAGACTTCCTGCCTCAGCCTTCCAAAGTGCTGGGACTAAAGGCGTGGGTCACTGCGCCTGGCTTTTACTGCTTTATATCACTGCTAAATCAAAATCCCTAGCCATAGCCTCAGTCTTGATAGTCTTCCTGAAACTTTCAAAAGCTTTTAGACATTTTAGGATATGCTTAATACTGAACACAATTTAAAATACTGTCAAAGAAGGAATTTCTCAGGTTGACTAGTTGATTAAATTTTAATAATAGGTTTAATTTGTAAAATTGAGGGGGACATTTGTTGTTTTGTTGACTGAATCACCTTGGTTAAATCCTCCTTATCTCAGAAATTAGAAAAATCAGAGCAGAGGAGGCAAGATGGCGTCATAGAGGTGACTCAGGATTGCAGCTCTCGGTGAAGGCGCAGAGGGTGAGTCCTAGCCGCATTCTCGGATGTTCCTTTTATGCCCACAGAGCGTTGAAAGTCCCAGGTGTGGGAGAGACATGGGACGCTAGCAGCCGGCTAACACAACCGGCTCCCGCCGCCTCTTTGGCCGGCGCCACAGCGGGACCCGGCGCGGAACTCACTGGCCTGGGTGCCCTGTTAAACCGGCAATCTGAGATTTGGAAGGGCAGATTGGCATGTCCATCTGATTGAACGGGACTTGGACAATGAGCCAGACCAGGAGTTTCCTGGGAAGCGTGATCTGAGCCGGGGTAGTGGGCAGCGGCACGGGAGATTGCACGGATCCCAGTGCCCTATCAGCAGGCTCCTGGGGCGCCAGTGAGAGAGTCAACCTTTCAGCTTGGGGAGAGGAAGAGAGAGAGAGAGAGGACGGACTCTGAGGCAGGGAGCTGAGTGATCAGGCTCGGCGGGTCCCACGCTCACGGGGACAAGCAGGGCGGCGACGCTTGGGGCTGAGAGTTTTGTTGCCGGCATTTAGGACAGTGCAGCCTGGTCAGGGAGGGGCATCCACCATTGCTGATGAAGTGCACCCCCACTTAAGTACCGCCCAGGACTGACGCAGCCTGCCGTTGCCGAGGCAACCTGCCATAACAGAGAGAGTCCGCCAGGCAGCAACAGGGTGGACCCGCGTTAGCAGGTCAGAGCCCCCGCAGGCAAATAGTGAATAGACTGCCACCTAGTGGGGCAGGACAGTGCAACAGATACTCATAAAGAAAGCCCCAACTCCCTGAGACAGAGCATCTAAGGGTGAAAAAAAAAAAAAAAAGAGTGGTGTTTTATGAGTTCTATTGCAGCAGACATAACCTCCCAACAACCCTGAATGAACAACAGAGCTCACAGCTCAGCACTGGAGCTCCTATAAAGCACAGACTGTCTCCTCAAGCAGCTCCCTGACCCCTGTATATCCAAGGAGTCACCCCAGAAAAGGACTAATCAGACTGACATTTGGCTGGCATCATTCTGGAACAAGGGCAGCAGCAGAAGAAACTGGTATCATCCCTCACTGTTCTGCAGCTGCTGCAGGTATACCCCAGACAAGCAGGGCCTGGAGTGGACCTCAGCACTCATACAGCAGAGAGGATAGATCATTAGAGGGAAAACTAAGTAACAGAAATACTTCATCATCAACAATCTCAGTGTCCACACAGAGACCCAATTGAAACATCAGCCACTACTAAGACGACAGGCAGATAAATCCATAAAGATGGGAAGAAACCAGTGCAAAAAGGAGGAAAGCACCCGAAACCAAAACACCTCACCTCCAAAAAAGGACCAAAACTCCTCACCAGCAAGGGAACAAAGCTGGACGGAGAATGAATGTGACGAAATGACGGAATCAGACTTCAGAAAGTGGATAATGAGAAACTTCAGTGAGCTAAAGGAACATGTTCTAAACCAGTGCAAAGAAACTAAGAACCTTGAAAAAAGATTTGAAAAAAGATTCGAGGAATTGATAACGAGAATGGACAACTTAGAGAGGAATATGAATGAATTGAAGGAGCTGAAAAACACAACACGAGAACTTCGCAAAGCATGCACAAGTTTCAACAGCCGAATTGACCAAGCAGAAGAAAGAATATCAGAAGTTGAAGATCAACTCAATGAAATAAAACGAGAAACCAAGATTTAAAAAAAAAGCACAAAAAGGAATGAACAAAATCTCCAAGAAATGTGGGACTATGTGAAGAGACCCAACCTATGTTTGATAGGTGTACCAGAATGTGACGAAGAGAATGAATCCAAGCTGGAAAACACTCTTCAGGATATTATCCAGGAAAATTTCCCCAACCTAGCAAGACAGGTCAATACTCAACTCCAGGAAATACAGAGAACACCACAAAGATACTCTGCAAGAAGAGCAACCCCAAGGCACATAATCGTCAGATTCACCAGGGTTGAAACAAAGGAGAAAATACTAAGGGCAGCCAGAGAGAAAGGTCAGGTCACCCACAAAGGGAAGCCCATCAGACTCACAGCAGATCTCTTGGCAGAGACTCTACAAGCCAGAAGAGAGTGGGGGCCAATATTCAACATCCTTAAAGAAAAGAGCTTTCAATCCAGAATTTCATATCCAGCGAAACTGAGCTTCATAAGTGAAGGAAAAATAAAATCCTTCATGAACAAGCAAGTACTCAGAGATTTTGTCACCACTAGACCTGCTTTACAAGAGCTCCTGAAAGAGGCACTACACATAGAAAGAAACAACCAGTTCCAGCCATCCTAAAAGCATACCAAATGCTAAAGACCATCAATAAAATGAAGAATGTACATGAACCAATGGGAAAAACAGCCAGCTAGCATCAAAATGGCAGTATCAAATTCACACATAACAATATTAACCCTGAATGTAAATGGGCTAAATGCACCAATCAAAAGACACATACTGGCAAATTGGATAAAAAACCAAAACCCATCGGTGTGCTGTATCCAGGAAACCCACCTCACATGCAAAGATACACAAAGGCTCAAAATAAAGGGATGGAGGAAGATTTACCAAGCAAATGGAGAGCAAAAAAAAGCAGGAGTTGCAATTCTCATCTCTGATAAAATAGACTTTAAAGTAACAAAGATCAAAAGGGACAAAGAAGGTCATTACATAATGGTAAAAGGATCGATACAACAAGAAGAGATAATGATTCTAAATATATATGGACCCAATGTAGGAGCACCCAGATATATAAGGCAAGTTCTTAATGACTTACAAAGGGACTTAGACTCCCACACAATAATAGTGGGAGACTTTAACACTCCACTGTCAATATCAGACAGATCAACCAGACAGAAAATTAACAAGGATACCCAGGGCTTGAACTCAGACCTGGAACAAGCAAACCTGATAGACATTTACAGAACTCTCCACTCCAAATCCACAGCAAATCTTCTCAGCACCACATCACACCTACTCCAAAATTGACCACACAATTGGAAGTAAAGCACTCCTCAGCAAATGCAAAACAACTGAAATCATAACAAACAGTCTCTCAGACCATAGTGCAATCAAGTTGGAACTCAGAATTCAGAAAATAACTCAGAACTGCACAGCTTCATGGAAACTGAACAACTGGCTCTTGAATGTTGATTGGATAAACAATGAAATGAAGGCAGAAATAAAGAAGTTCTTTGAAACCAACGAGAATGAAGACACAACGTACCAGAATCTCTGGGACACATTTAAAGCAGTCTGTAGAGGAAAATATATAGCAATAAGTGCCCACATGAGAAGAGTGGAGAGATCCAAAATTGACACCCTATCATCAAAATTGAAAGAGCTAGAGGAGCAAGATCAAAAAAGCTCAAAACCTAGCCAAAGACAAGAAATAACTAAGATCAGAGCAGAACTGAAGGAGATAGAGACAAGAAAAACCCTTCAAAAAATCAATAAATCTAAGAGCTGGTTTTTCGAAAAGATCAACAAAATAGACAGATCACTAGCCAGATTGATAAAAAAGAAGAAAGAGAACAACCAAATAGATGCAATAAAAAACGATAAAGGGGAAATCACCACAGATTCCACAGAAATTCAAACCATCATCAGAGAATACTACAAACAACTCTATGCACATAAACCAGTAAATCAGGAAGAAATGGATAAATTCCTGGACGCCTGTGTCCTCCCAAGCCTAAACCAGGAGGAAGCCGAAACTATGAATAGGCCAATAACAAGGTCTGAAGTTGAGGCAGCAATTAAGAGCCTACCACACAAAAAAAGCCCAGGTCCAGATGGGTTCACAGCCGAATTCTACCAGACACACAAAGAGGATCTGGTACCATTCCTTCTGAAACTATTCCAAATAATCCAAAAAGAGGGAACCCTTCCCAAATCATTTTATGAGACCAACATCATCCTGATACCAAAACCTGGCAGAGACTCAACAAGAAAAGAAAACTTCAGGCCAATATCCATGATGAACATAGATGCAAAAATCTTCAATAAAATACTGGCAAACCGATTGCAACAGCACATTAAAAAACTTATCCATCATGATCAAGTAGGATTCATCCCGGGGATGCAAGGCTGGTTCAACGTACGCAAGTCTATAAATGTAATTCACCACATAAACAGAAGCAAAAACAAAAACCACATGATTATCTCAATTGATGCAGAGAAGGCATTTGACAAAATTCAACAGCCCTTTATGCTAAAAACCCTCAATAAACTTGGTATTGATGGAACATATCTCAAAGTAATAAAAGCTATTTATGACAAACCAACAGCCAATATCATACTTAATGGGCAAAAACTGGAAGCATTCCCTTTGAAATCTGGCACTAGACAAGGATGCCCTCTCTCACCACTTCTATTCAACATAGTACTGGAAGTTCTAGCCAGAGCAATCAGGCAAGAAAAAGAAATAAAGGGTATTCAAATAGGAAAGGTGGAAGCCAAATTGTCTCTATTTGCAGACGACATGATAGTATACCTAGAAGACCCCATCACCTCAGCCCAAAAGCTCCTGCAACTGATAAGCAACTTCAGCAAAGTCTCAGGATATAAAATCAATGTGCAAAAATCACAAGCATTCCTATACACCAATAACAGACTTAAAGAGAACCAAATCAAGAACGAACTGCCATTCACAATTGCTACAAAGAAAATAAAATACCTAGGAATACAACTCACTAGGAATGTAAGGGACCTCTTCAAGGAAAACTACAAACAACTGCTCAACGAAATAAGAGAGGACACAAACAGATGGAGAAACATTCCATGTTCATGGTTAGGAAGAATCAATATCGTGAAAATGGCTATACTGCCCAAAGTAATTTACACAATCAATGCTATCCCCATCAAACTACCATTGAATTTCTTCACAGAACTGGAAAAAACCACCATGAATTTCATATGGAACCAAAAAAGAGCCCGCATAGCCAAGTCAATTCTAAGCAAAAAGAACACAGCGGGAGGCATCACGCTACCAGACTTCAAACTATACTACAAGGCTACAGTAATCAAAACAGCATGGTACTGGTACCAAAACAGAGATATAGACCAATGGAACAGAACAGAGGCATCGGAGGCAACACAACACATCTACAACCATATTATCTTTGATAAACCAGACCAAAACAGGCAATGGGGAAAGGATTCCCTATTTAATAAATGGTGTTGGGAAAACTGGCTAGCCATGTGCAGAAAGCAGAAACTGGACCCCTTCCTGACACCTTACACTAAAATTAACTCCAGATGGATTAAAGACTTAAACGTAAGACCTGACACCATAAAAACCCTAGAAGAAAATCTAGGCAAAACCATTCAGGACATAGGAGTAGGCAAGGACTTCATGAACAAAACACCAAAAGCATTGGCAACAAAAGCCAAAATAGACAAATGGGACCTAATCAAACTCCACAGCTTCTGCACGGCAAAACAAACAGTCACTAGAGTGAATCGGCAACCATCAGAATGGGAAAAAATCTTTGCAGTTTACGCATCTGACAAAGGGCTGATATCCAGAATTTACAAAGAACTCAAACAGATTTACAGGAAAAAAACAAACAAGCCCATTCAAAAATGGGCAAAGGATATGAACAGAAACTTTACGAAAGCAGACATACATGAGGCCAGCAAACATATGAAAAAGTGCTCATCGTCATTGGTCATTAGAGAGATGCAAATCAAAACCACATTGAGATACCATCTCACACCAGTTAGAATGGCGATCATTAAAAAATCTGGAGACAGCAGATGCTGGAGAGGATGTGGAGAAATAGGAACACTCTTACACTGTTGGTGGGAGTGTAAATTAGTTCAACCATTGTGGAAGACAGTGTGGTGATTCCTCAGGGACCTAGAAATAGAAATTCCATTTGACCCAGCAATCCCATTACTGGGTATCTATCCAAAGGACTATAAATCATTCTACTATAAGGACACATGCACACGAATGTTCATTGCAGCACTGTTTACAATAGCAAAGACCTGGAACCAACCCAAATGCCCAACGATGATAGACTGGACTGGGAAAATGTGGCACATATACACCATGGAATATTATGCAGCAATCAAAAATGATGAGTTTGTGTCCTTTGTAGGGACATGGATGAATCTGGAGAACATCATTCTCAGCAAACTGACACAAGAACAGAAAAAGAAATACCGCATATACTCACTCATAGGTGGGTGAGAAAAATGAGAACACGTGGACACAGAGAGGCGGTCTACTATACACTGGGGACTGTTGGGGGGAATGGGGGAGGGACAGCAGCGGGGGTCTGGGGGGGATAGCCTGGGGATGAATACCAAGTGTGGGTGAAGGGGAGGAAAGCAGCAAAGCACACTGCCATGTGTGTACCTATGCAACTATCTTGCTCGTTCTGCACATGTACCCCCAAACCTATAATGCAATAAAAATTAAAAAAAAAAAAAATCAGTAATCTTTTATTGTAATTTTTAACCTTAAAGATTTTGTTCACAAATGTAATTGCTTGTTTTTTAGTCAAATTAAATCTTGTTTATTTCAGCAACTTTCACTAATCTATTCCACAGTTCCTTCTCTGACATGTGCATAATCTAAAAATTTTATAAAAGATTTCTCTATCTCCATTCTCCTTCTTCAATATACATAAATTTATCTAAAATCCAGATCATCAAACACTCTAATTTCTAACTCACATTCCCTTGGAAAAGACTTAGGAAAATATTTAGAGTTTATACTCTATTGTCTTGAACTAAGCCACATTTTCAGGTAAATGATTATATCTTCCATCTTGCTGAATATACTACCAAGACTTTGAGGGCATAGGAAATGGTTATACTTCACTTTATGTCCCCCAAAATTTTAACAATTATATTGCACTTCACGTGCACTGTAATCATGAGACCAATGATTTTCTGTAATAGTTTTTGCAAAATATTGTAATACTTTGAAAATATATTTTTATTGGACAGACAGGACTGATTGAGTTAAATAATCAGGAGGTAATACAGTTAGTGGCATAACTAGCCTTCTGTGCCTTAGCAACCTACTTATGTTTTGTTTGTTTTGTTTTTCTTAACCACAGAAATTATTACAATTTTTCTGTGACAAAAGCAAAATAGTAATAAACACACACGATCTCAAATATTTTATTTAGTCAAAATAGCAAAAATATGTTTATGTATAAAGCTAGAATAAATTGTCATATTTCTCTTATCATTCTTTTGAAAAATCACATCTTTATTTTCTTTTCTCCTGTATTGGACTACTAAAATTTAAATCAATGAACAGGCTATAAGTCATGTTTCTTTTTGGTCACATGAGGGACTATAGCACTTTATATTGTATCACTATTGCATGAATTTTATTAGGATTAATCTGCTTGCATTTCCGTTGTAATTTCATCAGGTTTCTTAATGTATTCCTTTCACCAGGTTTGAAAAAATTTATTCCTGATTCTATTACATGAAGTAATGCTCGTTGGCAATAGTAGAGTTAAGGTGTCCAGTGGTATTTCTATATATCCATAGGTTTAGTAATCACCATAAATTACTGTCAGATGTGAGACTGAAGGGTTAACTTTGACTTGAGATTTGTACTCTCATGTTGAATTAGTTCAGGTTGAGGCAGGAGAATAGGATCTTGGGGCAGGGAACTTAAAGACTTCCTCAAACTAAATCAAATGGAAAAATACCCGACTTTCTAAGGCCAAGTAAATAACCTTGCAACCATACTTTAGCTATGACGAAGACATCCTCTTCATTTGCCTAGGGTGTACACAAAGTAAATAATGTGATAACCTCACTTCATCTCCTTTATTTGCATAGGGTGTACACCAAGTAAATAACGTTGTAAATTCACTTTAGCCTCTTCATTTACATAGGGCATACACCAAGTAACCAATGAGAAACCTCTAGAGGGTATTTCAACTTCAGAAAATTCTGTAGCCAGCCTCTTGAAACGCTTGCTGGAGCCTGCTCCCACTTTCTCAAGTGTACTTTAATTTCACCAAATCTGTGCTTTTCTTTTATTTCTTTGTTTTTGTGTTTTGTCCAATTATTGGTTCAAAATGCCAAGAACCTGGACACACTCCACCAGTAATTTAAATTTTACTGCTACTTTTTAATTTGTAGATGTTAAATGGTGCCAATTCTCTAAATTATTTAGAACTATGATAATTTTAGAAAGCATAAATTAGTTACATGGGATTCAAGTATTTTATATTCCGAAAGCAACCACAATATTTTTCTGAATTTTCTTTATGTCTGTGATGGAAAATCTGCCACAAACTATGTTGTCACTAAAAAATGTGTGAATTAAATTTTATACATACATTCGTAAAATGGAAATCAAAATTTACTTTTTACTTAATGTTCCTGAATAATGTACATTTGCCTGATAAGCATAAATCTAGTATTCATAAGAAAATATAATTTTACTGATGACCAAGAGTTAACTTTTTATTGACTACACAATTGTAAATATCTAGCATCAATCTCTTTTATATCTTCAACAGATTTTGGCATGAAAGCACAAAATGCTCAGAGTTTACTTCATTTTAAGAAATTAATCTGAGAGTTGTGCACTCCATCAGGTAATTATGTTTCCTCATATTCAGTTTGACAATAAGAGTATGTTAATATCTTCCACATAGAATATAAAATTTCTACCAGAAATGTTCATTATACATGTGTTAATACAGATACAATAATGTTTGTCACATCTACTGTCTGAATCGGTGTAACTAAAATCAACAAGTGACTTCATGTTTTTGAAGAGCAAACCCCAGCACAAATAGTGGCAATGGTGTGGAACATGGGAATTCTCATGTAAGTTGTTAAGACTCTAAATCAACAAAGCTAGTTATCAACATCTACGTTGAATAAACGGCTTATATTGATTCAATATTTTCACTTCTAGCTTATACGAAGAAGTTCTCAAATTTCTGCACAAAAAAAAATATGAACAAGTATGTTTGTCACACCAGTTTTCATACTAGAAAACAACTGAAAAAGTTATTGTCCATTTAGCTATCAGTTTGGTAGTGTTGCGAAAATAAAATACCACAGACTGCTGGTTTGATCAATAGAAATGCATTTTCTCACAATTTTGAATGTTGAAAGTTCAAGATCAACATTGTGGCAGTTCTGGTGTCTCCTGAGGTCTCGTTTTGTGGATCGCAGACAGCTCCATTCTCCAATGTCCTTGAAAGGCCTTTTCTCCGTGCATACGCATACCTGGTATCTCTTCTTTTTCTTATAAGACATTGGTTTTATTGGATTACAATCTTGCTCTTAAAACCTCATTTAATTTTAATTTTCTTTTAAAAATTCTATCTGCAAGCAGTCACATTGGAGGCTAAGGTTTCAACATACAAATTGGTGAAGGGCATAGTTCATAATAATTTACAAAAGTGAATTAAAATTTTGGGGGTATTTAATAAAACAGTCAACAGCAATGAAACTAAATAATATCAGTCAGCCTGAACTAAATTACTCTGTGGTAACATATGGCCATTACTACTTTTAACAACAAATGTATCACTCTCTTATACTATATCCTAGGTTAGTCTCTGATCTGTTCTCCTACCTTTGAACTCTGGAAATAAATGAGAGACTCCTCTACAGAGTTTGTGCCTTTCAAGGAAGACGGGAAGAAATTACAAAGATGGAGCATTGACATGCATTCCTTTCTCCACATTTCATTGCCCAAAACAGCTTTAATCGCTACTTGTAACATCAATAGGACAGGAATAATTCATCACCTGGAGAAGCAGCAAATATATTACACCCTACCACACAAAGAAGTTAACTTTTCACTATCAGTATGGATAAATCTCACATGAAAAAAGTGATAACAAGTTGGAGATAAATATATTCAGTACATTATGGTAGTATAAAATATAACTGAATACTTTGAAAGCATTTATTTACATAAAATCATAATAAATACATGTAGGGATATGATAAATGCAAAATTGGGGATAGCGGTTACTGCTGAAGAGAGGTCATGGTGATCATGTGTTTGGTAAAATGACACATACATGTTTGTCACGTTACTCTACATATCTTCTTCAAGTTTGAAATGATTCAATCTATTTGCTAAAAAGTATGTAAAGTAAGGCATATGTTTATTAGATTGATCTAGCCTTCCCACAAAGTATACATATATTGAAGCATCACGTTGTGCACCATAAATGTGTATAATGATTTGTGAATCAAAGATAAGCATGCATACATAAATAAAAGCATTGTAAAAAACTCAAATAGCTGTTACAAGAATATAATATGTTCATTAGATTTTCCTACACATATTCAGGGTTTATCATTATTTTATATTAATTTAAATCTGATAGAAAAAAGAATATATAATAAACTTTCTTGATTTTAAAACTTTGAAAATTTATCAATTTGTCCTTCTTTTACTGATGTATATCTCCAAGTCTGTGTGCTGCTTGAGGAGTTTTAGGACATATTTTACATATGCCTAGAATAGTAGATAAATGAATTAGAAATAAAAATAATTAGAGGTAAATGAATCTTCTTTATATCTTCTCTTTTTAAATATTTTAAATTTTAAAATGTGTGATGATTACTTTTAAAAACAAAAAGCAAACGTTGATTTAAATTGTGTTTGTTCTGAGCCGTCTAGTAATCATTTTGCTTTTTAACGTTTACTTCCTTGACCTCATCACCAATGACCTTTTATTCTACTTTACTTCACTTACTAGCTCTCTTAAACAAATCTTGTGAATTGTCCTTTCTCCTTATTTATAAATGTTATAGGTAAAAATTCTACTTCTGATTATAACCTTCTTATTTTTTCACAGATATCCAGCTTTGGAGCTTTTACATGGGTGCAACAAAGTGAGAGAGGGCAAGAAACTTGAAGGCATTGCAAAAGTGTTATTGAAGGGTGAGTGGTAGCCAGTACTTCAGTTAGTTACCCGAGTCAACATTCTTCTCAATTTGTTACTAACAAAATCTCACACTTGGTTCTAACAAAACAGAATCAAGATGAAAGTAGGAAAAGGCACTTCTGGGAAGGTTTTCTTTGTTTAATAATAGGAAATCTCTATTTCTGTCTTTTCCTTCTTGCTTCAGATTTGGTAAGAAGACAATGTGACTGCAGAATTCATCTTACAGTCATGAAAGAAAAACCAAAATATTTGCATATACCACCTCCTAGAGCCTTAATGTTATCACACTACTGAAAGAACTCTATCTTGAGTCCTTTTGTTGTATAAGGAAAGTTAATTTGGTAAGCCACTAGAAGACACATATGTGTTTTCTGTTGGCCAAAATCAATACTGATGACAGAATCAAAGCAAATTAGGGAGAAAAATATAAAAGAAAAAAGACATGATACACAGATTGGGAACAAGTAGAATGGCAGGAGAGGATTAAGAACTCCATTGAAATCTGAGTTACAAAATACAATAAGTTGATTCTATAATGTATACATCAATTTAAGACTACAAACTACAAATAGACCTTAAGCCTTTTTTGGTATCTATGAATTGTCTCTGTTTAACACACTCTTGGGTTTCCAGTGTTGATCCTCACTCTTTTCAAACTGCCATGTTTCAGACATTCTGATTCTCTATTTTCATCAGAAAACATCATCCTTTTTGAAAAGAGAAGCTCTTAAAAGAGAATTTTCTGATCATCATGTAAATATCAATCTTAGAATCAATCATAGCTCCATCTTCTCCTTCCCTTCCTTTCTCTTACAACCCAGATCCTCTTCTTCCTCTCCTCTAAGAACAATGCTGCCACCATTTCCTGAGGTTCTGTCCTTCCTCCTCATTTAGAAGCAGGTTTTTATTCATCCATTCTCTCCTTTCAAACTCTCTCAACTGACTTTCTAAAAACTCCTAAAAACCTTTCTGTAAAGTATCTAACCAAATCTTTCAACTTTTTTGTATGGTTGTTTGCTTGGTTGGTTGGCTGCCTTTATCTTACGGATTTATAGCTATTTTGATCTTATTTATATATGTTAGATATTTATATAATATTTTGAAATCTGTTAGAAAATTCTACAGTAAACCCTTTTCTCATCCTGTGCCATGTATTTGCATGCTATTAATTGAGCATTTTGATAAATTGAAATACTTAATTTTATTGCAGTCAATTTTATAGTGTTTCTTTATGGTCAGATTCTGTAACTGTTGTAGAAAATATCTGTCCACTTCAAGTTCTTAAAAGCTATGTTTTGATATTTTTCTAGAAATTTATTGCTTAGTTGTTTACATTTAGAAACACAATCCATTGTATATACATGATATTTGTAAGTTTTGAAGCAAGAGTTAAAATTTATTTTCCTTTTCTTTTCTTTTTTTTTTTTTTTTTTTTTTTTGAGACGGAGTTTTGCTCTTGTTACCCAGGCTGGAGTGCAATGGCGCGATCTCGGCTCACGGCAACCTCCGCCTCCTGGGTTCAGGCAATTCTCCTGCCTCAGCCTCCTGAGTAGCTGGGATTACAGGCACGCACCACCGTGCCCAGTTAATTTTTTGTATTTTTAGTAGAGACGGGGTTTCACCATGTTTACCAGGATGGTCTCGATCTCTTAACCTCGTGATCCACCCGCCTCGGCCTCCCAAAGTGCTGGGATTACAGGCGTGAGCCACCGCGCCTGGCCAAAATTTATTTTTCTTTACATGAAAATGCATTAGAAAAGGACATTATTGAAAAGACTATTATTTCTTGACTACATTGTGATGTCATCTTTGTCATGTATCAAGGTACTATATAAGAGTGTGTCTGTTTCTGAAAGCTGTATCCTATTTTATTTGTCTAATTCTTCATGTTTTTGCCAATACCTCATTGTTACTATATAACAAATCTGCACATTCTGTAAATGTACCCCAGAACTTAAAGTATAATAATAAAATTATCTCTTTACATTTCCTATTTACTTTGTTACAATCTGTTTTCTAATTTTCATTAAACAAACAAACAAAAAACCACAAGTTCCTTTTATGACTCTTTTGAATTTATTGTTAAATTGAAAGAGATTGACATTTAAAAATTTTTAATTTTCTAATCCATAAATATGGAATAGTTTCCCATTTACTTAAAGTTGTAACATATTTTCAATATATTTTCACATTTCATTGAAATGTTTGACATATAACATGCTATATATAGTCTTTACCTTTTAATAATGTCAATCCTACTATAAGTAAAAAAAATATTTTTTCATTTTTAGAAGTATTTTTTCTTTTTTTTAATTTTTATTTTATTTACTTATTTTTGAGACGGAGTTTCCCTCTTGTTACCCAGGCTGGAGTGCAATGGCAAGATCTCGGCTCACGGCAACCTCCGCCTCCTGGGTTCAAGCAATTCTCCTGCCTCAGCCTCCCAACTAGCTGGGATTACAGGCACACGCCATTATGCCCAGCTAATTTTTGTATTTTTAGTAGAGACGGGGTTTCACCATGTTGACCAAGATGGTCTCGATCTCTTGACCTTGTGATCCACCCACCTCAGCCTCCCAAAGTGCTGGGATTATAGGTAACCACCGCACCCGGCCAGAAATATTTTTCAAAATTTATTTTTGTATATTCAAATTAGAATAAAAGCCGTTATAAAATTTTCTTATTTATTTTCATAGGATATTTGTAGAGTCTTTTGGATGTTCTCAGTACACATTATTAATATCTCTTAACAAGGACAATTTTACTTTTTTGTCCACTATGTATATAGTTTATTTATATTTCTCTTATTTAACTGCTGAGAACTCCCATTATGATGTTGAATAAATGGGATAACAGTAAGCATCTTTGTCTTATTCTGTATTAGAGTGGGAAAGCTTTCAGTATTTCAACATTAAGTATGATGGCTATGATGGATATTTTGAAATATTTACTTTCAGATTAAAGAAGTTCTTTCTAATTTAAATTTCTTAAAATTTATTGCTGACACAAACTAATACTAATTTTTTTAACTTTTATTTTAGGTTCAGGGAATATGTATAGGTTTGTTGCATAGATTAACTTGTGTTATGGGGTTTGGTCATACAGATTATTTCATCACCCAGGCATTAGGCCTAGTACCCATTAGTTATTTTTTCTGATCATTTCCCTTCTCACCCTCCTACTTCTGATAAGCCCAGTATGTGTTGTTCCCCTCTATGTATCCATGCCGCATATTCTCTTCATTTAGCTCCAACTTATAAGTGAGAAGATGCAGTATTTGTTTTTCTGTTCCTGTGTTAGTTTGCTAAGGATGGTGACCTCCTGTTTTAACCATGTTCCTGCAAAGAACATAAGCTCATTCATTTCTTTGCTGTGTAGTATTCCATGGCATATATGTGCCACATTTTCTTTATCCATTCTATCATTGATGAACCTTTAGGTTGATTTAATGACTTTTCTATTGTGAATAGTACTACAATAAACATACTTATGCATGTGTTTTTATAATAGAATGATTTATATTCTCTAGGGCATATAACCAGTAATGGGATTGCAGGTTTAAGGTATTTCTGTTTTTACGTCTCTGAGGAACCACCACAGTCATCCACAATGGTTGAACTAATTTACACTCCCACCAACAGTGCAGAAAAGTTCCTTTTCCTCTACAACTTCACCAATATCTGTTATTTTTTCACTTTTTTATAATAGCCATTCTGACTGGTGTGAGATGGTATCTGATTGTGGTTTTGATTTGCACTTTTTCTAATAATCAGTGATGTTGAGCTTGTTTCATATGCTTGTTGGCTACATATATATCTTCTTTTGAAAAGTTTCTGTTCATGTCCTTTGCCCACTTTTTAATGGGGTTGTTTTCTCATGAAAACTTGTTTAAGTTCCCTATAGATGCTGGGTATTAGAACTCTGTTGAATGTACAGTTTACAAAACTTTTCTCCCATTCTGTACATTGTCTATTTACTCTGTTGAGTTTCTTTGACTGTGCAAAACTCTTTAGTTTAATTAGATCTCATTTGTCCATTTTTTGCTTTTGTTGCAATTGCTTTCAGCATCTTCATCATGAAATTTTTGTCCATGTCTATGTCCTGAATGATATTATGTAGGTTTCCTTCAAGGGTTTTATAGGTTTTGGATTTATATTTAAGTTTTTTATCTATCTTGAGTTGATTTTTGTATATGGTGTAAGGTAGAAGCAGAATTTTAGTCTTCTGCATATGGCTAGCCAGTTATCCCAGCACTACAGAGCTTGAAGACTGTCTTTCTGAAATAAAATAGGCAGACCAGAATTAAGAAAAAAAGAATAAAAAGAAATTAACAAAAACTCTTAGAAACATGGGATTAGGTAAAGAGACAAAATCTACAACTGGTGCATGTCCCTGAAAGAGATGGGGAGAAAATTGAAATATGTTTTCAACTTGGAAAACATATTTCAGAATGTGATTCATGAGAACTTACTCAACCTAAATATAGAGGCCAATATTCAAATTCAGAAAAATGCAGAGAACCCCAGTAAGATACCCCACAAGAAGATCATCTCCAAGACATATCACCATGAGATTCTCCAAAAAAATAGAAGAAATAATAGTAAAGGCAACTAGAGAAATAGGCCAGGTCACCTACAAAAGAGAGCCCATCAGACTAACAGTGGACCTCTCAGCTGAAACTCTACAGGCCAGAAGAGATTGGGGTCCCATATTCAACAGCATTAGAGAAAATAAATTTCAAATTATAATTTCATATCTTGCCAAGCTAAGCTACAAAAGTGAAGGAGGAATAAGATGCTTTTCAGACAAGCAAATGCTCAGGGAACTTGGTACCATCATGCCTACCTTACAAAAGCTCCTGCAGGAATCACTAAATATGAAAAGGAAAGACTGTTACCAGCCACTATAAAAACATGCTAAAATGCACAGTCCAGTGACATTGTAAAGCCACAACTTAAACAAGTATGCAAAATAACAACCTAACATCATGATGACCATATCAAGGCTAACCTTAAATTTAAATGAGCTAAACGCCCCAATGAAAAGACACAGTGTGGCAAGCTGGATAAAGAACCAAAACCCATTGGTATGCTGTCTACAAGAGGGTCATCTCACAGGCAATGACACACATAGACTCAAAATAAAAGAATGGAGAAAAACCTACCAAGCAAATGGAAAACAGAATAAAACATAAGTCACAATCCTAATTTCAGACAAAATTGACTTTAAACCAAAAAACATTAAAAAAAGACAAAAAGGGGCATTAGATAATGATGAAGGGTTCAATTCAACAATGTAACATAGCTTTCATAAATATATACTCACCCAACACAGGAGCACCCAGATTCATAAATCAAGTTCTTAGAGATCTTCAAAGAGACTTAGACTCCCACACAATAATATAGGAAGGCTTCAACATCCCACTAACAATATCAAACAGATCACAAAAACAGAATATTGACAAAGATATTCAGCACCTGAACTCAGCAGTGGACCAAAAGGATCTGATACATATCTACAGAACTCTCCACCCAAAAGCAACAAAATACACATTCCCATCAATACATAGCACATACTCTAAAATTGATCACATAATTGGGAGTAAAATACTCCTCAGCAAATGCAAAGGAACTGAAGTCATAACAGTCTCTCACAATGCAACACAATCAAATTAGAAATGGAGAAGAAATTCACTTAAAACCATACAATACACTTAAAACCATACGATATATGAAAAATGAATAACCTGCTTCTGAATGACTTTTGGGTAAATAATGAAATTAGGGAAGAAATCAAGAAGTTCTTTGAAAAGAAGGAGAATAAAGATACAACATACCAGAATCTCCAGGACACAGCTAAGGTAGCATTAAGAGGGAAATTATTAGCACTAAATATCCATATCAGAAATTTAGAAAGCTCTCAATTTAACAACCTAACACCACAACTAAGAGAACTCTAGAACAAAGAGCAAGAGCTAGCAGAAGACAAGAAATAACCAAAATCAGGATGAACTGAAAGTGATAGACACACACGCATACACACACACACACACACACACACACACACACACACCATTCAAAGGTCAATGAATTGAGAATCTGTTTTTTTTAATTGATAAAATAGACAACTAGTTATACTGACAAAGAAGAAAAGAGAAAATTCAAATAAGCACAATCAGAAATGACAAGGGGGATATTACCACTGACCCCACAGAAATAAAAACAACCATCAGAGAACACTTTGAACACTTTTATGCATATAAACTAGAAAATCTAGAAGAAATAATAAATTCCTAGACACAGACACCCTTCTAAGACTAAACCAGGAAGAAATTGCAGCCCTGAACAGACCAATAATGAGCTCTGAAATTGAGGTAGTAATGAATAGTCTACCAACCAAACTAAGCCCAGCAGCAGACAAACCCAAAGCCAAATTCTACAGATGCACAATGAAAGCTGTTATTATTCCTGAAACTATTCCAAAAAAATAAGGAGGAGGGACTCCTCCCTAACTCATTCTATAGGGCCAGCATCATCCTGATACTAAAATCTGGAAGAGACACATCAAAAAAAGAAAACTTCAGGCCAATATCCTTGATGAACATTGATGTAAAAATCCTCAACAAGATACTGGCAAACTTAATCCAGCAGCACATTTAAAAGCTTATCCATTGGTCCCAAGGATCCAAGATGGCAGATTAGACACAACTCCAGTGCACAACACCCAGTGAAAGAGACGCAGAAACCCAGAGATCGCCTAACTCCAACCGAGGTACCAGGTGCATTTCAACAGGTCTGGTCCAAGCGTGAGCAAAGACCACTCAGGGCAGACCAAGGCAGGAGGGGTGCTGCTTCACCCAGAAAGTACATCTGACCTGCAAGTCGGAGGCTCTACCTCTGGCACTCCAGTCCAGATACAGTGCTTACCCCAAAGCCTCAGCAATACACAGAACAGGGGATCTTTGCCAGTCAAGCACCAGGAATTACAAGTGAGGAGTTGAATAAGAGTATGCAGACTGAGCTATTGCCCCCTCCTCCCACCCAGAGAGAGAGGGAGCTGTAGTGGGAGCAGCTGGGCAGCCGGCTCCTACCCCATGATCAGAGAGAGAGAAAGCTGAAAGGGGGAGACTGCCAGGTGTGGCTGAGCCGGTTCCTAACCTCCCCCACAAACCCCAGAGGGCTGAAGCTCTGACTCTAGTGGGTTTTGTAGCCAGTGCCACATTCTGAGATGAACCCTGAATGATCTAGCCCAGTGGAGGAAGGGCACAATGCACCACTAGAGGGGTGGGACTGGGCTACATGTTTTAACAAAAAAACACAGGAAACCTATGTAGCAAGGGGACGGCCTTCTTGACAACCCAGCAGCACCTACAGATCAGGGGAAGAGGCAGGCCTAATCTCCCAGCATAAACAAAAAAGACACAGGAAGCTTCCCTAGCAAGCTGAAGGAGTCCCTAGAAACCCAGTAGCGCCCCCACAGGCAGACAAGTGACCCCATCAAGCAGCTCTCTGACACCACAGCCAGGTAAATCCACAAAGATGGGAAGAAACCAGTGCAAAAAAGGTGAAACCAACAAAGACCAGAAGACCTCTTCTCCTTCAAGGGATCACAACTCCTCAACAACACAGGATCACAACTTGACTGAGAAGGAGTGCGAAGAGTTGACGGAAACAGGATTCAGAAGATGGGTAATAACAAACTTTTCAGAGCTAAAGGAACACATTCTAACTCAATGCAAAGAAAACAAAAACCTTGAAAAAGTTTGAAATGCTAACTAGAATAATCAGCTTAGAGAAGAACATAAACAACTTGATGGAGTTGAAGAACACAGCATGAGAACTATGTGAAGCAAACACAGTTTTAATAGCTGAATCGATCAAGCAGAGGAAAGGATATCAGAGACTGAAGATCAACTCAATGAAATAAAAAGAGAAGGCAATACAAGAGAAAAAAGAGTGAAAAGAAATGAACTAAGTCTCCAAGAAATATGAGATTATGTGAAAAAACCTAATCTATGCTTGATCAGTGTACCTGAATATGATGGGCAAAATGAGTCCAAGCTAGAAAACATGTTCCAGAATATTATCCAGGAGAACTTCCCAAGCCTAGCAAGGCAGTCCAAATTTCAAATTCAAGAAATACAGAGAACTCCACAAAGATATTCCTCAAGAAGAGCAACACCAAGGCATATAATGATCAGATTCACCAGGGTCAAAATGAAGAAAAAAATGCTAAGGGCAGCCAGAGAGAAAGGTCAGGTAACCCACAGAGGGAAGCCAATCAGACTCACAGCAGATCTCTTGGCAGAAACTCTATAAGCCAGAAAAGAGTGGGGGCCAATAATCAACATCCTTAAAGAAAAGAACTTTCAACCCAGAATCTCATATCCAGCCAAACTAAGCTTCATAAGTGAAGAAGAAATAAAATCCTTTACAGACAAGCAATTATTGAGATATTTGGTCACCACCAGACCTGCCCTACAAAAGCTCCTGAAAGAAACACTAAGCATGGAAAGGAACAAGTACCAGTCACTGCAAAAGCAAACCAGTTGGCAAAGACCAAAAATGTAATGAAGAAAATGAATCAACTAATGGGAAAGAAAACCAGCCAGTAATAAAATGGCAGGCTCAAATACAGACATAACAATATTAATATTGAATGTAAATGGCCTAAATGCTCCAAAAGACACAGACTGGCAAACTGGATAAAAAGTCAGAACCCATCAGTGTGCTGTATTCAACAATCCCATCTCACATACAAAGACACACATAGGCTCAAAATAAAGGGATGAAAGAAGATTTATCAAGCAAATGGAGAACGAAAAAAAACAGGGGTTGCAATCCTAGTCTCTGATAAAATGGACTTCAAACCAACAAAGATTAAAAGAGACAAAGAAGGACATTACATACTGGTAAAAGGATCAATCCAACAGGAAGAGCTAACTATCCTAAATATATATGTCCCCAACACAGGAGCACTGAGATACATAAAGCAAGTTCTTAACAACCTAAAATGAGATTTAGACTCCCACACAATAATAGTGGGAGACTTCAATACTCCACTGTCAACATTAGACAGATTAACGAGACAGAAAATTAACAAGGATATCCAGGACTTGAATGCAGAGCTGGACCAAGCAGATCTAATAGACATATCAGAATGCTCCACCCCAAATCCACAGAATATACATTTTTCTCAGTACCACATTGGACTTACTCTAAAATCGACCACATCATTGGAAGCAAATCACTCCTCAGCAAATGCAAAAGAACAGAAATCATAACAAACAGTCTATCAGACCACAGTGCCATCAGCTTAGAACTTGGGATCAAGAAACACAATCAAACCCACACAACCACTTAGAAACTGAATAACTTGCTTCTGAACGTTGACTGGATAAACAAAGTGAAGGCAGAAATAAAGATGTTCTTTGAAACCAACCAGAATGAAGACACAACTTACCAGATGATCTGGGACACCTTTAAAGCAGTATTGAAAGGGAAGTTTACAGCAATAAATGCCCACCAGAGAAGAGAGGAAAGATCGAAAATCGACACTGTATCATCAAAATTGAAAGAACTAGAGTAGCAAGATCAAAAAAACTCAAAAGCTAGCAGAAGGCAAGAGATAACTAAGATCAGAGCTGAACTGAAGAAGATAGAGACACAAAAAAACCTTCAGAAAATCAATAAATCCAGAAGGTGGTTTTTTGTAAAGATCAACAAAATAGACAGACTGCTAGCCAGATTAATAAAAAAGAAAATGGAGAAGAATCAAATAGATGCAATAAAAAACGATAAAGGGCATATCACCACTGATCCCACAGAAATACACACTACCATCAGAGATTACTACAAACAGCTCTACTCACATAAATCAGTAAACCAGGAAGAAATGGATAAATTCCGAAACACTTCTACTCTACCAAAACTAAACCAGAAGGAAGCTGAAATCCTGAATAGACCAATAACAAGGGCTGAAGTAGAGGCAGCAATCAATAGCCTACCAATCAAAAACAGTCCAGGTCCATACAGGTTCACAGTTGAATTCTACCGGACAAACAAAGAGGAGCTGGTTCCATTCCTTCTGAAACTGTATCAAACAACATAAAAGGAGGGAATTCTCCCTAACTCATTTTATGAGACCAACATCATCCTGATACCAAAACCAGGCAGAGACTCAACTAAAAAAGAAAACCTCAGGCCAATGTGGATGATGAGCATCAACATAAAAATCTTCAATAAAATACTGGCAAACAGATTGCAACAGCACATCAAGAAGCTTATCCATCATGACCAAGTAGGCTTCATCCCAGAGATGCAAGCCTGGTTCAACATATGCAAATCCATAAATGTAATCCATCACATAAACAGAACCAAAGACAAAAACCACACGATTATATCAATAGATGCAGAGAAGGCCTTCGATAAAATTCAACAGCCCTTCATGCTAAAAACTCTCAATAAACTAGGTATTGATAGAACGTATCATAAAATGATAAAAGCTATATGTAACAAACCTACAGCCAATATCATACTGAACAGGCAAAAGCTAGAAGAATTCCCTTTGAAATCAGACACTAGACAAGAATGCCCTCTCTCACCACTCCTATTCAACATAGTATTGGAAGTTCTAGCCAGAGCAATCAGGCATGAAAAAGAAATAAAGGGTATTCAAATAGGAAAAGAGGAAGTCAAACTGTCTCTATTTGCAGATGACATGATTGTATATCTACAAGACCCCATCGTCCCAGCCCAAAATCTTCTCAAACTGATAAGCAACTTCAGCAGTCTCAGGATACAAAATCAATGTGCAAAAATCACAAGCATTCCTATATACCAATAACAGACAAACAGAGAGCCAAATCAAGAGCAAACACCCATTCATAATTGCTACAAAGAGAATAAAATATCTAGGAATACAACTAACAAAGAATGTAAAGGACATCTTCAAGGATAACTACAAACCACTGCTCAACGAAATAAGAGAGGACACAAACAGATGGAGAAACATTCCATGCTCATGGTTAGAAAGAATCAATATTGTGAAAATGGCCATACTGCCCAAAGTAATCTATAGATTCAATGCTATCCCCATCAAGCTACCAATGACCTTCTTCACAGAACTGGAAAAAACCACTTTAAACTTCATATGGAATCACAAGAGACCCCGCATAGCCAAGATAATTCTAAGCAAAAAGAATAAAGCCAGAGGCATCCCAGTGCCAGACTTCAAACTATACTACAAGGCTACAGTAATCAAAAAAGCATGGTACTGGTACCAAAACAGAGACATAGACCAATGGAACAGAAGAGAGACCCCAGAAACACCACACATCTACAACCATCTGATCTTTGACAAAACCAGCAAAAACAAGCAATGGGGAAAGGACTCCATGTTTAATAAATGGTGTTGGGAAAACTGGCAATGTGCAGAAAGCAGAAACTGGACCCCTACCTGTCACTATATACTAAAATTAACTCCAGATGGATCAAAGATTTAAACATAAAACCTAACACCATAAAAACACTGGAAGAAAATGTAGGCAAAACCATCCAGGACATAGGCATAGGCAAGGACTTTCTGACTAAAACACCAAAAGCAATGGCAATAAAAACCAGGATAGACAAATGGGATCTAATTAAACTCCAGAGCTCTGTACAGCAAAAGAAACCATCATTAGAGTGAATTGGCAACAAACAGAATGGGAAAAAATTTTTGCAATCTACCCATCTGACAAAGGGATAATATCCAGAATCTACAAAGAACTAAAACAGATATACAAGAAAAAGCAAACCACCCTGTTCAAAAGTGGGCAAAGGATATGAACAGAATTATGAATCTGGAAACCATAATTCTCAGCAAACTGACCCAAGAACAGAAAACCAAGCACCGTATGTTCTCACTCATAGGTGGGTGTTGAACAACAAGAATATGTGGACTCAGGGAGAGGAGCATCACACACAGGGGACAGTTGTGGGGGGTAGGGGAGGGACAAAAGGGGGTGGGGAGGGAGGGGAGAGTGGGGAGGGATAACATGGGGAGAAATGCCACATATAGTATGCACCTAAAGTAAAATAAATAAATTATTTTTAAAAAAAGCTTATCCATCATGATCAAATAGGCTTTATCCCTAGAATGCAAGGTTGTTTCAACATACACAGATCAATAAATGTGATTCACCACATAAACAGAACTAAAGACAAAAGCACATGATTATCTTGATAGATGCAGAAAAGCCTTTTGACAATATTCAACACTGCTTCATGTTAAAAACTCTCAATAAACTAGGCATTGAAGAAACATCTCAAAATAATGAGTCACTGGAGCCCAAAGTGGCTCCGGCTGGATGTCGTGGCGCTTGCGAAGACGAGGCCAAGAGTTCAAGGCCAACCAACCTCAGCAACCTTACAAGCTCTCATTGATTGGCAAAAAATAAAAAAAATAAATAAATAATAATGAGTCACATATAACAAAAACGACAGCCAATATCATACTGAATGGGCAAGAGTATTCCCTTTAAAAACCAGCACAAGTCAAAGACGCCATTTCTATATTGTAAGAAATATAGTAGTAGAAGTTCTGGCCAGAGCATTCAGGCAAGAGAAAGTATATCCAAATAGGAAGAGAAAAAGTCAAATTTATTTCTGTTTATTGGTGATAAAATCCTATAGCTAGAAAACCCCATTGTGTCATTCTGAAAGCTTCTTAAGCTGATAAACCACTTTGGCAAAGTCTCAAAATACAAAAATCAGTGCACAAAAATTGCTAGCATCTTTTTTTTTTTTTTGAGACAGAGTTTCACTCTTGTTACCCAAGCTGGAGTGCAATGGCATGATCTCGGCTCACCGCAACCTCCGCCTCCTGGGTTCAGGCAATTCTCCTGCCTCAGCCTCCTGAGTAGCTGTGATTACAGGCACGTGCCACCATGCCCAGCTAATATTTTGTATTTTTAGTAGAGACGGGGTTTCACCATGTGACCAGGACGGTCTCGATCTCTTGACCTTGTGATCCACCTGCCTCAGCCTCCCAAAGTGCTGGGATTACAGGAAAATTGCTAGCATTTCTGTACACCAACAACAGTCAAGCCGAGGGCCAAATTGGGAAGGAACTCCCATTCACAATTGCCACAAAGAGAAGAAAATATCTAGAAATACAGTTAACAAGGGAGGTGAAAGATCTTCACAATGAGAATTACAAATCAGTGCTAAAGGAAATCAGAGATGATACAAACAAATGGAAAAATGTTTCATGTCCATGGACAGGAAGAATCAATATTGTTAAAATGGCCATACTGTCTAAAACAATTTATACATTCAATGTTATGCCTGTTAGACTACCATTGACATTCTTCCCCAAACTAGAAAAAGCTATTTTAAAATTCACATGGAACCAAAAAGAACATGAGTAAAGAAGGCAATCTTAAGCAAAAAGTAAAAAGCTGAAGGCATAATGCTACCTAACTTCAAACTATACTATAGGGCTACAGTCACCAAAGCAACATGGTACTGGCACAAACACAGACAGATAGACCAATTGTACAGTACAGAAAACCCAGAAATAAGGCTTCACACCCTATAGCTATCTGATCTTCAGCAAATATGACAAAAAATAATGCTAATTGTTATTATATTTCTTTTCTGAATTATCTAGATGATCATCAAAATTTTTTGTGATGCATTACACTGATTAATTTTCAGGTATAAAATATCTCTTTCATTCCTAACACAACTGTTTCTGCTAATTTTTGTTGCATATGATTGGATTCACTCTGCTAATGTCTTCTCTGAAATATTTGTATCTCCACCCATAGGGGAGATTGTCTACAATATTATTGCTTTGAGATGTTCTTATCAGGTTTTGGTATAGCCATTTTATAGAGAATGATTGGTATTGTTGCTTTCTAATTGTTTAGAAATACTTCTAAAGACAACTGGACTTGGAAATTTAGGGGAATAGTTTTAAGCATTAGATTTAATATTTATTTTGTACCAGAGTTAAGAATACAAACTAAAATTTTGAGATTTTATACATATAAAAAGTGTATTTTTCTACTCTTAGTTATATGTGAAGTTAAGTTCTTACAATAGAAATTTATATGCACAATAATGAAAGAAATGCTAATGCATTCAAAATAAGCCAAAGTAATAATATAGTAAGACAGAGCAATATTTTTACACATGGCATTATTGTAATATAATATTTTTTAAAAGATTTTGAAGGATAACAGAATAATTCATATCTTATTAAAGAGTATTCAATCAGTGTGAAACAGAAAAACATCTTTGATTTAATTTGTATATTTGTTAGAAGATGAGGTAACAAATTCTTCTGAGATATTCTGGTAAATGGTCTATTAAGCATTAAAAAAAGAAATCAAATGGAAAACATTTTAATATTTTGAATAAGATATTTATGTTGTTCATCTAAACTTCAAGTTCTTATGTAACATCTTAAAGTATACAAATATCCTGTATTAATTATCTTCTTAATTATTCTTTGTAAGTGGTCATTTAATTTTAGATAAATTCTCTTCCAAAATGTAAACAGGAAAAATTGTTTCTTATAAATAAAATAATCATGGTATTTTCAAACCTATTTTCATTTACCTGTAGACTAAGATTTTTTGATACTCTAAAACAGAAGGAAATAAGTTAAAGGAAAATATTATGCCATATGTTTGCAAGTTTTACCTGCTTTTCAATAAATTGAATCTACTATTACATCATAGCAAAATTATTACATATTTTTATCTACTACTGTATTACAAAAGGGAAAACTACTATATTCGCTGTGTGCTAACAAAGATAATGTAGCATACAGGGTATAATATGAGAGAACAGTTCCAACACATTTGGATGTAGAGTGTACTGTCAAGAATGTTTAGCTTTTACTGACTTATAAACTGGTTAGTTTTACTGAGAGTTACTCTCTAAAACATTTCCAACCTGACTGAAAATGAATCAATATTTACTGATGAAAGATTATACAACTTTGAAAGAGGCAGACAAACTCTAAAACTGGTCTCTTACTACCTGAAAGAAACTCCCATCAGTGAATAGTTTGTGGAATAAAGAACAAAATAGCATTACCTTTGACTTCTAATTGATTTTAGTTGCTGGAAGACACTAAACTAATCAATAGCAGTCATAATGACAGGAACTGGGGTCTCATGTTGGGAAGTTCACTAGGAAATATTATGTGTATTCAAAGCAATATGAAGGTAATAGGCACAAAGTCTCTACCATAAAATGCCTCCCAAAATAGCTATGGTGACGTGCAAATCAATATGAGCCCTAAGCAACAAAAGAACCTTCCAGTTGCATTACAATAGCAGAAAGTGGTGTTAAATATGAGAACAAAAACTGAATTTCGGTTATGCTGCTTTTGGCTGCAAGTAGAGAAAAGCCAATATAATGGATAAAATAAACAAGTGTATTTGCTCACACAACTAAAAGTCCAGAGGTCACTAGATTCAATCTAGCTATACCCAGTAGGTCTGGGCTACATCTTTCCCTAACTATGAATTCTTCTGTGTTCCTTCCTAAAATGTCTCCTTCATAAGAACGATGTAAAAATGAAGGTCAAAGTTTCACAACCACAGAACCCAAATTCATGGGGCTGAGATGCATCTTCATGGTAGCTTTATTTTAGAAAACAGAACACTTCTTATCCCTAAGCTCCCAACAAACTTCCCTTTCATCTCTCCGTCTCAGAGTCAGCCATACTCCAATCTTGAAGCCAAAGGGATTTTTGTACTTAATTGACTTGGAGATTACTACAGGATTTAACAGGCTCATCATTGGACCTGTGGGTGAAGTAGGATTTATTGTTTCTATGAAAGAAATAGGTCAACCTGAAAAAAAAATTAGTGTTCTCCCCAAAGTAGAAGTAAAAAGAAAGTTTCATGTTAGGAAAGAAAATTATTACAAAACCCTATTTTTCAGTTATCTTTACTGATGTTAAGTATACTCAAAAAGCAGATATAAGATTTATCTATAAAGAGGAACCGTTAAAACATCTATTCAAAATATCCTATTCACACATTCAATTTCTAATGAGGTTCTTCTCACTGAGATTATATTCCATTTAGAAAGACAATCCATTCAATAAATTCAATTTTTGAACAGGGTAACTATATAATGTTAAATATCTGTGTAAGAAATAAACAGAGAAATATGATAGGAAATAAAAGGTAGAATGCCTAACTGCTTTTTATAGAATGACCAAGAAAACATTCTCTGAGAAGATGACATTTAAGCTTATACATGAAACATGAAAGTTGAAAAAGAGACAAAAACAGTGAGTAGAGAAAGTTGTTTCAGAAAGAGAACACAGAAAGGTCAAAAGGTCTGAGGTGCCTGTGCATGCACACACAGTTAAAACATCTTGTTTTTATGAAATGAGGATTCACTGTTAAGGGTGAAATGGGGTAGAGGAGCTGTGCAATACAGAAATATGAATGAATAATAAATATGTGAAAAGATTTGTGCTTTGCGAAAAAATAAGCAGGAAATGGTTGAACAAATAGCAATGACATGACAGGGACTGAAAAAGGCTTGAAATATTAAATAGAGTGTCAAGAGAAGAGCTTCAATGAAAGAGTGAAATTTGAGCAGATACCAGAAAGAAGAGAGAGAACAAACAGGTCATTTAAAGATCTGAGGAAAAGAAGCGTGAAATTTAATTGGAGAATCCCAGCTGGTATCCACTGGTTGGTATGTGGGGAAAAATCCCCATGTTTGGTCACGGAAGTCTTCTGTTTGATGATGGTAGTGGTGGTGGTATGAGAGTAGAGGAAAAACACAATTTGGGAGTTTTTTCAAAACACTGGGTATTTTTGAAAATAAAGTGTGTAACAGGTTTTGCTAATAAATGGGCTTCCTTCAACAGAATACAGATATTATAAGTAAATAAATAAAAACAAGAAGTATATGTAAAGAGAAATGCATACAATGAGCCAAGGTGAGCTTGGCTAATGTTCTTCATAAAAGCAAGAAGGCTAGCTAGCTAAAGCAAAGAGAACAAGTTGGGAGAGCAGGTGAGGAATTGTAGGGCATTGTTGGTTTTGTTGAGAATTTTGACTTACTCTAAGTGACATCAAAGCCATGGGAGAATGAACTGCATGATCTGATAGATTTAAGATTATCACTCAGAGTGCCGTACCGTGATTAGAATGCAAGTGACAAGGACAAAGTAAGGATCCTTAGAAGTTACTATTTAAAACTAAGTGAAAGATAACAGTGGCTCAGGACAGAGTAATAGTAGAGAAGGCAGTAGAGAATGCTTGGATTCTGGATATGTATTAAAGCAAAAGCGGAAAAGATTTATCAAAAGATTAGAGGTAGGTGTGAGAAAATAATATTTATAAGAAAAAAAAATCAGCAGTTTCTAAAGGTCTTGGGAAAATAACTATTTTTGAATGTTTATAAATACCATTAAAATAAATTGGCTTCTTCATGTATTATAATTCTTCATGTATTTTTCAATAACTTTTAATTTTTTTTTTTTTTTTTTGAGACAGAGTCTTGCTTTGTCACCCTGGCTGGAGTGCAGTGGCACGACCTTGGCTCACCGCAAACTCTACCTCCTGAGTTCAAGTGCTTCTCCTGCATCAGCCTCCTGAGTAGCTGAGATTATAGGCATGCGCCACTATGCCTGGCTAATTTTTGTATTTTTTCTTTTTCAGTAGAGACAGGTTTTCACCATATTAGTCAACTGATATCGAACTCCTGACCTTGTGATCTGCCCGCCTCAGCCTCCCAAAGTCCTGGGATTACAGGTGTGCGCCACTGTACCCAGTTAGTAACTTTTAATTTTTTTAACAACTAGAAGCATATAGTGGTGAGACTAATTTTACCTTTGGAAATCAATTATTTTGTGTTAAGTAAATAATAAGGGGTTACATCAGTGGTTTTTTTCTTTCAAGTATTATGTTTAACACAGTAGCATGCATCTTTGCAATAGTTTAGTGCAGATGTGTGATTGAAGAAATAAAGACTACAAAGCAATGAGTGAAAAAAAAAGAAAAAATTTATAAAAGATCTCAAAATACTGATAAAAGTATAAACTGAATATAAATACATTGAAAGCATTTTTCAACATTTTTGAAACATATATATATATGAAAAAAATCTTGTATCATAACTGAACAATTGATGATTTTCACATTCTAAACACACCTTGTCACTGGCACTCATATGAGAAAAATAACAAAGAATACCTCAGAAATAATTTTGTTGTTCTCTTTCAATTACTATGCCAATAGTTAATAACCATACTGATACATAAAAAAATGAATAGGCGTTGTCAGATTTCATACTTTGTGTATAAATTATTTATTCAACATACACACTTTTTTATCCAGCTTCATTAATTTAACAGAATGTTTGAGAGACTCAGCTATATTGATGGGTATAGTTGTCAATCTTATCATTGTACTCTGTGGCAGATTTTGTTTTCAAAGATGGCCACGACAGTATCTCCCAACCCATATGATCTTCAAATTGACCTTTTTGCTTCCTAGAGATGGAATCCAATCCCCATCCACTCGAATTATCCTGACATTAATGACTTTCTTGTAATCAGTGCAATGTGGCTTAATGAATAGGGTGTGACTTAATGATTTCTAGTGCTGAATCAGAAGCACTGCAGCTTAGTCCTTATTTTTCGCAACACTATCTCCTCATATGCTCCTTCTCGGGACCTTCCCTCTTAGAACGCAACTGAAACTCCCAGAAAGGCCCAAGTCACATGCAAGTATTCCAACTGGGTAATCCCAATTAGATATCAATCACCCCAGGGAAGTAACCTTCAGAATCTTCTGGTTTCCAGCCATAAGTCATCCCCAACCATTCACGTCCTTCCCAGCTGAGGCCCCAAACATCATGTAATAAGAAAAATTTATCCCTGCTGTGCCCTAATTTGATTTCTGATTCACAGTATCTATGGTCATTTTATTTTTTATTTTATTCTACTATATTTGAAATGGCTTTGTATGCAGCAACAATGGCTATGTATGCGACTACTGGAACCTGTACCCATTCTTTGAATGGACCATAATCAACTTTGGATGAGAATTTGGATTTTTTTCTACTTTGTGGCTTTTATGAATAGTGCTTCTGTGAATATAACATGTGTATTGTTGAACCTTTGTATATATCTGTGTATATATCGAACCTTTGTATATATCGAGCATTTAAACATGGGTGAAATTAGTAGAGTATTCATTTGTTCAGATTTTTCAAATTTTCAAAAACATTTTTCAAAGTAGATGTAAAACATTTTCATTCCCAGGCCAGGTACAGTGGTTCCTGCTTGTAATCCCAGCACTTTGAGATGCTAAGGTGGGTGGATCATCTGAGGTCAGAAGTTTAGACCAGGCTGACCAACATGGTGAAACCCTATCTCCACTTAAAATACAAAATTAGCCCTGGATGGTGGTGCATGCCTGTAATCCGAGCTACTTAGGAGGCTGAGGCAAGAGAATTGCTGGAACCCGGGAGGTGGAGGTTGCAGTAAACTGATATTATGCCATTGCACTCCAGCCTGGGCAACAAGAGCAAAACTCTGTCTCAAACAAACAAACAAACAAACAATTTACATTCCCACATGCAGAATATGAGTTCTGATTTAATGTCCTTGCCCACGTTTCATTTTTATTATATATATTTTAGCTATTTCAGTGGATGTACTATTCTATCACATTGGAATTTTCATTGCATTTCTTTGATGTCTTATGTTGTGATGTCTTTGTGTGTTAATTAGTCATTTAGATAACCACTTTTCAAAAGTAAGTCTTTAACTCATAATTCGAGTTTTCTTTGTTTCTCTTATTAATTTTAAGAAGTTATATATTCTTGGTATGTGTATTAAAAATAGCTTCCCTTACTCTATAGGTTGCCTTTTTAACTCTCAATGATATCTTGAATTAATGAGATATTAATATTAATATAGTCAATTTTATATTTTTTCTTCAAGCTTTGTATATTCTATTTTAAAAGTCTATTTTTAAATCAAAGTCCTAAAGTTATTCTCCTTAAAATTTTCATTGTTCTACCTACAATATTTAGGTTTTTTTAATACATTGTATTTTTTGTTTATGACATGAGATAAAAATTTTTGTATTTGAAAGATGAAAGTTCAGATATTAACTTTTGCTTATTAATAACCATTGATTGAACAGACTGTCGTTCCTCAATGTACTGCATTGCTGCCTTTGTCGTAAGTCACTATTACTTTTTAAGACTTCATTATCACTCACCTATCCTTTTCCAGTAGCCTCTTAACTAGTCAACATTGGCTTATTTCTCTCAAACTATACTTGAAAACTGGAAATCTGATCATATCAGTCCTCTACTATGAAATTTTTCATGGTTTTCAATACCTAAAACAGTATTTCTCACAGTGCAAAACTTAAAAATGCAAATTCTGTGGGTCCTCCATCAAATCAAATGAATCAGAATGAGGAGAACTGATGATGACATTTAAAAAGCGCAAGATATTATATTTTTAGATATATGAGAATCAGTGGTTTATCAAATTAAGACAAAATTCCTCAGCATAGATAAAAATATACAAGGTACTCGATAACCTTGTTTCTGTTTACTTAATTGATCGTATGTTCTACTCATTTATATTTTTATATCTTCATTTGTACTTGCTGTTCCCCAAAACCCCTAGATTTGTACCTTAGAATTTTCCTATGAGTGCATATCAACTTTTTCAGGCCCATTACTGTGGACCCCTCAGCCACCTTTCCCTTAGAGGAATGATTTGCCTTCCTGAGAAGAATCAAAACACATCCTCATATATGTTTTCCCCCTAATTGTTGGCCATTAATTTAGAATCTCATCCATTTTTTTCACTATTCATGATAATTGGAAGGAAGCAACAAAAAAATATATTTTAATGGATATGAACCATCTACCAACATGGGAAGCCAGGAGAATTTATTACCAGTTTTAATGTTTAAAAAAAAAAAAAAAAATTCTGGCCAGGCGCGGTGGCTCATGCTTGTAATCCTAGCACTTTGGGAGGCCAAGGTGGTTGTATCACTCAAGATCAGGAGTTCCAGACTAGTCTGGCCAATATGGTGAAACCCCATCTCTACTAAAAATACATAAATTAGCCAGGTGTTGTGGTGGGCACCTGTAATCCTAGCTACTCTGGAGGCTGAGTCACAAGAATCACTTGAACTGGGAGGCAGAGGTTGCAATGAGCTGAAACCATATCACTGCACACCACTGCTGTGCCTGGGATACAGAGTGAGATGCTGTCTCAGGAAAAAAAAAATCTTTCCATTTTTATTAACAGAATACAGTAAATCCCAACATGAATTTCTAATGATATAGGCCACTGTGAGCAAATACATTATTTTACCATTATGATAAAATAAGTAGAGATGAATAAGTACTATGGTTGAAAGCTATTGTTAGAATATTATCTTATATAGAGAAAAATGTTCCTTTCAATTATTCTGAGAAATGTATATACATTCGCATAATTCTCTTTGCTTATAATTGCATAAAATCTCATAATTCTCACCAACAATAGTAAAATTATGGATCCCTTTTTTAAATGTCTAATTGTTATTCAAATGCACTTTTTATATGCACACAATTTTATTTTGAAAACACTGCATGACATACATTCAAGAAAATATTCTATGTATTTACTCTTCAGAATTAAACAAATATTCATAAATAAGAGAATTTCACTATTATGATTTAGCCATATAGTTATAGGTTCTCTAGCACTGATTGCAATATTTGTGTGAGTTTGTGTATGAAAAATTATATAACTAAAAAAGTAGAATATGTATTTACATATTTGAAAAGTTAAGAAACATACAAAGATGACAAGAAGAAATATACAAAGGTGAGAACATAATTTATCAAAGTCCAATGATTAACAATACTCTCCAAAAGTTATTCCTCTGTAACAAAAGAAAACTTCAATACCACTTACTACATTCTCAACTAATTTTGTGACATCATTTTATTCTATACTGCATTTTAAATTGCACACATAATTATTATTGCTGTGTACAGTTGTGATTTGCTAATATTTATTCACAGGTTTACTAATTCAGTTTTACTCCATTCCTTCTTGTATCACAAGCATTACTTCTGGGACCCCTTTCCTTCCTCCTGAAGGACATCCTTTCAAATGTTCTTTATTAATGGCAAACAATGTGTCGGTCTGTAAATGTCTTTTGGGATACAGATTTCCAGGTTGATTTTTTTCTTAGTACGCTGGCTTCTATGTTGCTGTTTAGAACCAAGCTTACTGTTGCTCTCTGAATAATTTTTTCACCCCCTCAAATAGCTTTTACAATTTTCTTTTCATTTTGTCCTTGTTAAGTTTCACTGTCATGCTTATGAAATGGAAATGTTCCCTTGTCCCTCTTGCAGGGTGTGTGGCAGCAGGAGTGGCTCACTTCTTTGATGCCCTGCTGCTCAAACCCCCTAGGGGAGCATACCATTGGGCAGGTTGTGGAGTCTGACCCCACTGCAGTGTCTAGGGGTGAATGTTTACAGTTCCTGAGTTCACAGTGGGCATGTGTTACAGTGTGTGCTCTTTTCTTTTAGCCGTTCACAGGCCTTTTGTGTTTATCAGCTCAATTAGACCCTCTGCCTTATCGCAAAGACAGGGGACTTTCTGTATCCCAGGGTTCCTTTCCTTGGTGTACTGGAAGAATCGGATCACATCTGGGCTTGGAGAATAAGCGCAAGTTTTTACTGAGTGGAAGTAGCTCTCAGCAGATGGGGGAGCCAGAAGGGAGATGGAATGGGAAGGTTTTCCCTTGGAGTTGGGCCACTTAGCAAAAGGACTCTTCTCCGACTGCCCTGGCCAAACTCCACATCATTCCACCGGTGATGGCCTGCCAGCGTGCTGGCATCTGCTGGTGCCTCTGAGTGTGCTCTTCAACCAGTGCGTTCCTCTTGATGTCAAGCCTCTTGAGTCTCTACCCACTAGAGCCTTGGGGATTTTATAGGCATAGGATGGGGGCATGGTGGCCAGGATGATCTTGGAAAATGCAACATTTAGACCCAAACCTGGGATTGACTGTCCTCACCTGGATCTGTGAGCACAGACCTAGCCAGGGCCCCACTTTCTCTAACCAACAATTCTCTGCCCCCCTCCCATATCACTTACATGCATATTTCTTCTATTTCTCATGCTTGAGATTCATTATACTTCTTGGCTTTCTTTCTTCTCATTCTAGAAAACTCTCACTCATCATCTCTTCAGCACTGCCTATGACCCATTCTTGCTTCTCTTCTTTTGTACGTACAACTAGCTCTCACTTATGTTGCTCAATGACCTTTAATTTTCTGTTTTTTTTTTTTTTAACTATCTGTTATATTTTGAATGATTTTATTACCACGTTTAAGTTCCTTTGTGGTATTATTAGCTATATTTACCTTGTGAACTTACCTACTTAATTTTTAAAATTATTCTGTATTAATGTTTTCAATTTCTATTCACTTGTTAATTTCAAATCCACTAGGTTTGTGTGTATAGTTTCTATATTCTTTGAAAGTTTCAGAGACTTTTCAAAAAACAATGCTGGTTTACACTCATGGTGCTATTTTTTCAGATACTTTGTTATTTATGTGTTCATTTTTTTGAGGTACATAAACCAATAAATTACAGCTCAGAAAATGGACTCTTGCTCTGTCACCCACGCTGGAGTGCAGTGGAGTGATCTCAGCTCACTGCAACCTCCACCTCCCAGGTCCAAGCAATTCTCCTGCCTCATTCTCCCAAGTAGCTGGGATTATAGGTGCCTGCTGCCATGGCTGGCCAATTTTTATATTTTAGTACAGATGGGGTTTCACCACATTAGCCAGGCTCATCTTGAACTCCTGACCTCAAGTGATCCTCCTACCTCTGCTTCTCAAAGTGCTGGGATTACAGGTGTGAGCCACTGTGCCTGGCCAGGTTGTTTTTTATTCTAAGCCTCAGGTTTTCCTGAAAACATTTTACTGAAAAATTTGAGTCATTATAGAATGGTTGATTTCTCTAGAGGGGAGCAAGTTGCATTTGCTTTGAGCATTTTTACTTTTTTTTAGCCAGATGGTCTGTCTAAATAATTTAGTCTACCATGGTAAGGAAATAAAGGTCTTCATGTCATCAAATAGTAAATCTTTTACACAAAAAAATAAATGTCCCTCTAAAGTTGATGCTGCATTTAGTAAGTGTATTCTTTAGCTAGTGTTCAAGTTTCAATACTGTCTATTTTCTCTTGGAAGCATAATAGAAATACCTTTCTATATCTCTTTTTTTTTTTAGTGTCTTTTTACATTTGTTTTTTCTATCTCTGTCATTTAGGACACAATTTTTATGTTCCTCTTCTTTGCACATGTATTTTATATATTTGTTTAATATCCACATTTAAAGTTATTTTTGCCATTGATAAGTGAGTAAGTTAAGTGCACTATGAGTCTTGGTAAAAAGGGTCCATAATCACAAATAACTATTTAATGCCTAGGGCAATACAAATATTCCGCTTTTATAATAAACATTTGCAAAACAATGTGAAGCAGCATAACTAAGTAAAAAAAAAGAAAAGCGTTTTAAAACAGAGAATGCTATGCTTTTTTAGTGTACATAAATGCTGATGCTAGAAGAAGGAAGTGGAATGTTTAGCAAGATTCTGAATATATTTTCTAACTAGTTAAATGGATTAAAGTGCGTATAGCAGTATTTCTTTTATAATGTTTCATTTCACTTCAAAAGCTCATAAATATATCATTAGCACTGAATTCATTTATTACCAACATCTCTTGGAAAAGTTTATATGAAATGAATGGAGAAAAATGAAGACAAGGTGGAAAAGTGGTTTTCTCTTATGCTACATCAGTGAGTTAGAAGAGAAGGGAGGAGAAAGAGGATTAAATGCATCCAAGCTCTTACTTTATGGGTGAGACAAATAGTCTGAGCTGGTGAAATATTCAAGGACAATATGAGTCAACATTTTGATAAGGTCTTTGTCATTAAGAAGGGGATATGAAATAATAGGAATATTGCCAATTGTCTGTTTGTGACCCTGGACATGTTAACTATTTTAACTTATACTTTATTATCTGTTAAATTGAAGTGAAAATACTGACCTTCACAAACTATTGTAAATATCTAAAATAACAGGTAAAATGCTGCATATGTCAGAGATTTTTAGGATTTATAATTCCAGCTATTACTACGGATTTTGCTTATTATCATCAATTTGATCCTCATGCTATTTCATGTGTGCATATCTCATAGTAAATAATGATCTGAATCTAGTTCTGTTTTATTTCTTTAAACATTTACTTAGTAGGTATAGTGTGTTATGCACTGTGCTAGGCACTGTGGAGCAGGCAGGAGGCTGCAGAGTTGGTACAAGGGATCTGTAATTCATACAAGCAGCAAGCCTTGTCTGGAGACTGAAAAAATAGTAACTTCCACATATACATACTACTGTTTTCCAATCTATACAGTTGTGATTAACAAAGATTAAGAAATAGACATTTTAAACGAAAAGTTGATTATGCTTTGTTAATATTAATAAAGTGGTCACTAGAGATGAACGTAAGCTGAGGAAAATTTGTATGTATAATTTACATCAATATGTATACATTCAGGTTGACAAAGAAGAGAACAATTACATGAGAGGATGTTGATTAATTATTGTTCAACTAACACTAATTAAGCACTCATCCTAAGCCAGGCACTAAGTAGAACTAAGTGCTGCTTCAAGAAGGCTTAGAGTATGGTTAGGATTATAAACACTTGACAGGTAAGCATGGTGTGTGCATAGTTCTCTGACAGGAAGAAGAGAAGTAGCATGGAACTCCTCTAGCCTTTATTTCCCCTCTCCCCTCAGTCTTCATCAGTTAGTCAAATCATTCTAGAGAAATTTGTCTATTCATGCAGGCCAGAGTCCAGGACATATCCTAGTGGTGTTTTGTAGCCCAGAGATGATTTGTTCTGCTAAGGAGGAGATACCTTCAGGGCATCTACCTGGCTTCACAGGCTGCTGACCACAGGGAGGTGAAACTAAATAGCAGAACCAGTTTTTGTTTGTTTGTTTGCATATCTACCAGTGAATTCTTTTAATTGTCTTTGAATATTTTTCTAGTGAAGCTATTGTCTTTAAAACAGTTTTATGGATATTATGAATATCCATAAATCTTATTTTTCAAACAACTCTCATTTGTCAAAATATATATTACCAACTATACAAAGTATTACCTATTAAGACTTAAAGAAACTATAAAGGCCAAGGTTTTTTCCTGAACTTACTACTCCCACAAGTTATACCTTAAATTTTGTCAATTCCATTTGATTTCAATGTCTCCTAGCAATAAAGTTTCTATGGAAAGAAATAAATTGTGAATAAACCCCAGTTTTGGCTGATTTATTCCCATTAGACTTATTACAAGGTGAGTTATGTAAATTAAGATGTGAAACCCCAGATAACTTTATTTTAAAGAGATGATGTCACTTTTTCCAAAATTATTCTCTATTACTATTCAGACCAGGATACACTAGAAATAAAATATACAAAGTAGCTACTAGTTTTCTCTAGAGTTTTTGAGACAAGAGGTAGGCATTCAATAAAGAACTATAATAGCATACATTTTTTCAACCTTTTAAAAATATCTCTGCCTGAAGAAATAAAAATCTATATTATTCATTCCCAACCTCACCATTCTATCTAAATCATTTCTAAAATCTCAAATCTATCATTTTATAATTAAGAATGAATGAAATTTATGTATGGTTATTCAACAAATCATGTAGTTACCAAAAAGGGTCCCAATCTGGACCCTAAGAGAAGGTTCTTGAATCTCGCACAAGAAAGAATTCAGGGTGAGTCCCGGCCGCAAAGTGAAACAAGTTTATTAAGAAAGTAAAGGAATAAAAGAATGGCTACTCCATAGGCAGAGCAGCCCCAAGGGCTGCTGGTGCCCATTTTATGGTTATTTCTTGATTATATGCTGAACAAGGAGAGGATTACTCATGAGTTTGCTAGGAATGGGTGAGCAATTCCTGGATGAGCATTGAGGACGACCAGAGGTCACTTTTGTCACCATCTTGGTTGTGGTGTGTTTTATCTGGCTTTTTTCCTGCAACCTGTTTTTTCAGCAAGCTCTTTATGACCTGTATCCTGTCAGGACCTCCTGTCTCATCCTGTGACTAAGTAAGCCTTAACCTCCTGGGAATGCAGCCAAGTAGGTCTCAGCCTTATTTTACCCAGCCTCACTACCAGATGGAATCACTCTGGTTTAAACACCTCTGATAATATGGACTCATAGAACACAAATTTTTAATGAAAATTTATATATAAAGCACTTTTGTGAAAATGCAGAATTTTGCAGATAATTACTATTTGTCACAAATCATGGCAAAAAGTCACCTAGTGATCTTAGTTATCAAGTAATTCTAGAATTAACAAAAAAACTAAAATATAAGATATTAACCCAAACTTTCTAAAAGTAATAATTCACAATATCTGAAACAACTTTATGGAAGCTATATACATCACATTATGAATAGTATGGCCTTATGTTATTTACATGATAAAATTTCCTGTCATTTTTTTTTACTCTAAGGTTTTAAGCATTTTACATTCCCTCCTTGCTTTTTTCTCCCCCTTAAGAATTGAATACACACACACACACACACACACACACACACACACACATTAAATATATATATATGTATATATTCTTAATTGTCTTAAAAGGATTATTGTAGTTTCTCATGTGAGTCATTTTCTAAACATGCATAATTATTGCATTTAATATTTAAACTATAGGGAGATGTCTCAAAATCTAACAAAAAATGTGAAGGGAAGAAAAGGGAATAAATAAACACTTTGTGCTAAAACTAAGAAAACAGACAGGAAACCCACTTTGTAAAACAGGAAAGCATTAAATTCTTAGAGTCCAATTACAAGGTAATTAGATGTAAAAGAAACTCTACTGTAACTATGGTATTAATATATCTGAAAAATAATGTTACTATAATAAGAATGATCAACTGGGATACCTAGAGAATAGGGAGATGAGAGAGCAACAGTATGATACTATTTGCTCAATATTGTTCAGTTCTGAGGGATGCTGTAACTGTAAACACTATTTTCATGGGAAGAGATTTCTGTTAAGAGACACAAATGGCTCATTTTACCCATGACAAACTCATCTCCTTTTACTCAGATATTTTGTTCACAACAACAACAATAATAGCAAACTTCTAATTTTTTATTTCCCTTTTTCAGCTTTTCCAATTTTAGAAAGGAGGTGCCTGGGATATAGGGCAGAATTTTAGTAACTGCTAAAATATATTATCTAGTGAAAATTTAGTATATTGATCTTTTTATTTATTCAGCATCATCCTATGATTATAAGAATGAAGTTGAATGTAACCAGTCTTTCTCTATTGCATTCCAGCTGAGTGAAGCAGCTCAACTGAGTTTTTGCACTTGTATGATGACAATAAGACTTTGAGACACGTGGCTCATTACTTTTGTCATAATAGCCTCTGCTGTAGAGGCCAGTCAATTCTTCACTCTGTAGGTACAGCAAACATATGTCATGTGCTATGGAGTATCTGTTAGTTTACTGAAACCCTGAAGGCCAAATATGAAATATTTGGGGATTCTGAAGGTATAAGTTAGGGCTAGAACAGTGTTAGGAAGCTTTGTTATCAACAAAAATATTGAAACTCACCGTGTACAACTGAGAGGGCTGGAAATACAAAGAAATCATTGTGAGGCAGAGAGAATCAGAAACTTATATATCAGGTAAATAAAAGGAATAAAATAATAATTCAACATAAATAAATATATATATATATATATATAGTGATAGTATTTTTATTTTATGTTAATAATAATAGAAGAAATGCTTTTATGTAATAGATGATCAAAACCAGTGAATGTTACAGTCAGTCAGTGGTGAGAATTCAGATGAGAATGAGATCACATTTTATGGTAGTGGTCAAAAGTAGCAGGGATGGGTAAGATAAATTGGGTTTTCGAGAGATTAAGTGCAGCTTTTGTCATATCTGGACAGAATACAAGTCAATATCCCACCCAGAGGTAGAGGATATATTCTGCTGTCTCTAAGGAAAATTATGACCTTTCCAAAGTGATTCACTCCCCAAATGGGATACAGAAGGTGCCAAGTAAATAGTCCACCTTCATTTCTGTAGGAATTCTATGTCCCTAAGAGGTCTTATAGAAACAGTCCTCTTCTATTCAGCCTCTAAAATATCTCAAATTCCTTTCTATTTTGAATGAATCCAAAAAAATGAATAAACTTTAAATTATCCATAGGATACAATCTCTCATATATCCTCTGTCACTCCAGGTGAAAATAAAAGTCTGCTTTATTATCTAAATTATCATCTATGCTTCTCTATTATTACCTTTCTTGATGTTTTAATGTTTCATTTAAAATGTTTCAACTGATTTTAACTTCTATTTGTTTTGTTTTAATAGGGAAACTGCATTTATGCTTATTTATCTTTTAAACACTAAAAGTAGATGACATTTTAAAATTCCTTACGGAAATAGAGTATACTATATGTGACAAAATGGACCTCAAGTTGGGTAGGTAATTTCTTCTTCCAGAGTATCTTTCTCTACAGTAAAGGAAAACACCTGTAAGATCCAATAGAAGACCCCAAAATTTTTACCAGCACTTTTGATCTTTCATATTCTCATCTGTAGGCTTTATTATTTTCATATCTTTTCTTTTTTACAATTTTTACATACCTACAAACGATCTATATTTTGACTACAACAAGCAGCTAAGCATATCCATAGTCTGGCTATTTCTGTATATTTTGAGTAGAGAAAAAGTGAAGAGAAGAGATGCTGTTTTCACTTCTGAAAGTAGCCAGTGACTAATTCTTATGTTTCTTTGCTGCCGGTACTTTGTAGAAATACTCCTTTGTTCACTGCATCCCTCAAGCCTTTGTTGATACTTGTTACTTGTGATAAGCTGTAATTCTGCCAAAAATACTTCTCAAAATAGCTTGCATATTTGACATACATGAAAAAACTTTTATACGCAAATGAAAACAAACTTTGAAATCCCAAGACGCTAGATATATCTACAAAAAATGAATTATTAGTATTTAAATTTAACTTTCCAAACTGATTTGTTTATGCATTTTCATGTTGCTTATTGTAAATTATATTGTTAAATTAACAAGCAGCCAAGCATAAAACTAAAGTAAAGAAGCATACGTCTAAGACTTAATGGGTAGGGAACATTTATCTTAGCTCTTTGCTGGAGTCTGTTGCTTAGCGTTAACCCTCTGCCCATGACAAACACGGTGGAGTAGACTATTTCGGCACCATGAATGACTTTGTGATAGTTCTGTTTATCAGCTTTGGCAATATGTTAACAGGCTAAAAAGATCTGAGAAAAAAGTTTAGAAGTTGCAGCCCCTGGCAAAATTCATTAAAAGGCATGGCATAGAAGGTGAAAAGCTCATCATGGAACTACAGTCAGCATTAACACTGCGGGGATCCAGTAGTTTTCCAGAAAATGCGACACCTCCAGGCATTCTTTGATTTTAGATTGCCAGCCAAGGCAGAGCACCAAAAGCCAGAGAAACAAGAAAAATTGATCTTCTGTCAGCAACCAAAACGACCTATAATCTTTTTCTGCTTGAAAATTGTTAGAAAGTTGCAGAAAGGCTTGGGAAAAAAGGAATTTGGTGGAAACTTCTTTCCTGAATTCTTCCAAGATCTTAATTGTTCATCAAATATCCAAGAAATATGTACCCATGGATGTTTAGGGAAAATAATAAGAAATTATAGTTAATATGTACAGTGTAAGAGATGCTAAACCAATCACTGTAAGTGTATAACTCTATTTAATTCTTACACCAGCACCACACGGTGGGTATTTTAAATATTACGAATGATTAAATTGTGAAATGACGTTAAGCGACTTGCTCAATAGTATGTAGTAGATTACAGAGGTGGTGAGGGAATGTATTCTCTTACCAGATCCACAATGGGATGTAGTTTTAAGGGTAAGAATTTCCCAGCGCCATGACCCCTCCCATCTCTTTCCCTCAGGGAGATTTGACAGTTTATGCTTGAATTTCGCGGGTGTGTGAAGAAACTAAGAGTCAATCACCCCAGCAGAATTTTAAAAGAACTCCTTTCATTGGCCAGAAGAACTTGGGAAGGTGGGAATTTCTCCCAGGATAAATTCCCCTGCTCCTTCACCCACACTGGATTTCCAGCTTTCTGGGATCCCCTCCCACATAGTGGGAGCTCTGTTTCCCCTCTTGGATTTCCCCTCTGGAATCCCCTTCCACACTGTCCGTGGAAGTCTTTCGCTTCTTCTCCTTTTCTTCTCTTTTCTCTACCTAAATAAAATCACCTTTCTGCAACACCTCTTGGGTCCAATATTTTACTTTTATGAGCTTACGGCGCACCTGCAGTGGTCTCCTCTCTTATTCTTAGGAGAGCAGAGACCAAAAATCCACAGCATTCTCTCAGGGGAGTCATCCCTCACCAATACCCTAACAAAACCCATTTACAGTGGGACTCCAGATGTCATACACTGCCTTTCTAACTACTATAAAATAGTGCCTCAAAATAACATAGAAATAAACAATTAAACCTTTATGTCTCCTATACCAATGAGAGGCTGCTGTTTAATTCAAATATTTTATAGAATGATTATCTATGAATAAACTAAGTAAGCATTGAAAGAGATTGTTAGACAACAAAACAAGAATTTATATTCAACCCCCTTTGCTCAAGAATATCATTAAATCTTTTATATTTGCAATATCAAATAATTTTCCCATTAATTGTTTATAATTATCCCTTTTCATTTTTCAAATTTATTAAATGGGCATTTTCTATTGTTACTCTATTTTCCCTCAAACAGAGAATCCTGGAACGCAGTTCCACTTCTTCTGCGTTTCAGAATGAATATAGACTCATTTGGAAATCTTATATTTGCATATGTGCATGTATATATATTTATTCTAGATCTGGGGGTACATGTGCATGTTTATTACATGGACATATTGTATAATGGTGGGCTTCTAGTGTATCCTTCACAATAAGCAATTTTCTAGCATTTGCCTCCCTCCTAATGTCTGAACTTTTAGAGTACCCAGTGTCTTGTTTTCTTCTTTATGTTCAAGTGTACTCACTGTTTAGCTCTCACGTATATAGTATTTGACTTTGTTTCTTATTTGACTTAGGATAATGACCTCTGGCTTTTTCTATGTTGCTGCAAATGACATGATATTCATTTTTACAGCTGCATAATATTCCACAGTATATATGTACCACAATTATTTTATTCACTCATCCATTGATGGACACTTAGGTTTATTCTATGACTTTACTATTATGAATAACGTGTAATACACAAATAAGTGCAGTTGTCTTTTCTGGCAAAATAATTTCTTTTTTATTAAGTAGATACCCAGGGGTGGAATGCCAGGTTAAATAGTGGGTCTACTTTTATTTCTTTGAGAAATCTTCATATTTTTTTTTTCATGGAAAACATTGTATACTTTCTAAGCATAATACTGTCTGACCAGAGTATTAAGTAAGGAATCCATTTTTCTACACCAGAAACTTCATAATTCTTGTAAAAGATGGTAGTAGTTCAATAAAATAGGAACATATCATTCTAAAGTGCTACCAGGAGACAAATATAAACATTAGACTGGGTAGTTATGCTCAATTAAATGAGCTAGAGCCAAAATAAAATGTTGACACCTCACCTTGGACTAAGATTTGTAAGGAAATATGCAGACATAAAACATATCTATAGAATAATTATTTTATTATTCATTTCCATGTTTCATTTGAGTATCTTACTAATAGTCAATTAACTCATTGTTTGAATTGAATTTATCATGTGTGTTTTACCAGAGTCATTTTTATTATGTATTTTCTTTTTTAAAAAATGTCAGTAATTTAGCCTGACTCCCTTTGCAAATCTATTTCAAATTTATCAGGGATTTATAATTCAAAAGAACAAGTATGTAGGTCATTGCTAGGCCCATTAACAGTAGCATTATCTTGCCACCAAGTGGCAGTTTCTGAATTGCATCGCAGGAGTTTGTGGTATTTTCAAGAGCAGATCTCTTACATCATATTTAGTATTTCCTAAAAATCATCAAACCCACTATGAATGTGAAAATAGTAGTGGATAATATACACTTTTGCCAAAGTATTCATATCGGAAAGGTATTTATAATAAAAAGACTTGGTATTTGTGCTTCCTAATTTCTGGATTAATTCAAACTCTATCAAATTTTATAGTGTTCAAGACAAGCCCAAGTTGATTAAGTATAAATATTCTAAAAGCTTTATTTAGGACTCTGAATTGTAAGACATGATATCATCTTCTCTTTTTCTTTTTGTTTTTTATTTTAAATTTTTATTGCATTATAGGTTTTGGGGTACATGTGCAGAACGTGCAAGATAGTTGCATAGGTACACACATGGCAGTGTGTTTTGCTGCCTTCCTCCCCTTCACCCACACTTGGCATTTCTCCCCAGGGCTTTTTCAATCTTAAAGGTTGAATTCGGTCACCTAAAAAGATATCTGCAATGATGTAATTAGTTAAGATGAAGTCATATTGGAAGAGAGTGGTCCTCTTACTTGATATGATTAGAGAAGACGGGTATGTGGACACAGACACACAGAGGGAAGATGATGTGCAGACACACAGGGAGAAGATAGCCACATGAGGGTGCATTGGAATGATACATTTACACGCTGATACCAAAGATTGCCAGCAAATACCAGAAGCTAGAAGAAGAAAAACAAATAAAGCAAAACAAAAAAAGATAATTCTTTATAGGGTGCAGAGGGCCATGCTGTCACCTTCATTTCAGACTTCTAGCCTCCAGACCTGCAATACAATAAATAAATTTCTTTTGTTTTAAGCTACTCAGTTTGGGGTAGCTTGTTATGACAGCCCCAGAAAACTAAAATAATTTTCCTTTCAAACTTAAAGTGTTTCTGCCAGCTCACTAATTAGACACTGACATTGAGAAGACAAGGATTTATGGAACACTTAGACCTATTTGGAGTCCCCTAAAGAGAACTGCTTTTACTAAATTGTTAGTTTATTCACTGCTATCTAAAGATAAAAATCAATGTAGATTCAGAATGTAAATGTCAGGATAGAACCAAAAGTAAACAAAGAAGAAAAACAACAGTAAACCAATTGGAGGAACCATCTGTGTTAGCTACTTGGCTTTATCCAAAGGAAAAAATAAACTTTTTCTGTTTTAACTACAAGAGGTAGTTTCACAACTTGTGGCAAGAGGCCACCACTCAAAGTCAGGTTCCTATACTCCCAAAGAGACCGAGAGGCTGGTATTACCTTCCTCAATGGTTACATACCTAAGATAAGTTTTCTAGGTCCCAGACAAAGACGGTCTTGGGTTTATAAGCTAGTAAGGCTTTTAAAATTATTTATATCTTCAAGTCAGAAAAAGTATTTGCAATTGCAAACTTACTAACATGAATGCTCTGAGAAAAGGGAGGGGAAAGGCCTCTGGAGTTAGGCTATCTGAATTCTGTAAGGGCCAGGGTGAAGGCAAGATCATGGGCCTAAAGGCAGAAAGAAGCCTCTCTAAAGTTTAGTCAAGCTAAGGGAAAGGTTAAGGCCCTCTTGGTCAGCCTTTTCTGTTAGTTATTGTCAAACCTGCTAGAAGGCCTTGGGTAGCGTTCTCAAGATCTTCTCCCTCAGTCCAATCCTAAAGCCTATTCTTTTAATCTCCCAAATGGTTGCAATTCAAACTATCTTAGGTTTCTCTATTATACATAAAACTTATGCTATGGCATGGATCATCACAACAGCCTCTTCATTCACCCTTCTCGTTATTGTAAACATTTTGGAATTTAAACCTGATTTTTTCATTCTGCTGCTTAGTATTTCACTTATTCATCATTGTTGAAGATCAAAAAAAAAAAAAAAAAAAAAAAATCAACCTTTGAGAAACTTCACTAACTTCAGTAATTAGAAAATATTCCCCATCCTTCACTTCCCTGATTCTTGCAAGACAAACACCATCACCTGGGCAAGAACAATGAGGTAGACACTGACCTGAGAGAATGTCACATCTTTTGTTCAAAGCTCTGCTGATAACTAGCTTTGTGACATTGAGCAAGTCGTAGAATTTATGGTAAAACAACTACTTAATTAATCAATTAAAATTAAATTAGAGAAGATATCTCCTGTTTTCCAGCCCAGAGCTTCTTTTGGCAAACAAGGCTTGGAAGTACAAATGTTTTCTTCTTTGGTCTTTTGCTTTTGATTAAATTTATCTCCTGTAGATAGAGGATGTTATGGCACAAGGGAGATTTTTACATAATAATTTCAAGGACTTTATTTCCTTTTTTGTGAAAACATTTTTGGGGAAAAAATAAAAAAGATTCACAAGGTTGTTCCCTTAAGTAGATTTTCCTGGGTTCTAATTACTTAGGCCATTAAAGGTGTTATTTTATTATTGCCTGTGGGTATTTTTTTGAGAAATTTGATAATCAAATGGAAAAAAGAGTAAAGTTTATAACCTTCACTTGTTAATACACTGACCCTGAAAGAACTCTAAGCTCTCTTGAGTAAATTTACTTTAAACTAGTTAATATTGACTTAATATAGCATTTCTCCAGAAATCAATTTAAAATATATTGGCATAAGTATTTGTCCTTAAGAAAATTATGTACAGAAGGCAAAAAAGTATTAAAAACTAACTCTGTGGCACATTATTTAATAGAAAAATATCAAAATTATCCATCTATTAAATCAATTTTCTAATCCAATTAAAATAAAATGAAATTTGAAATTAATGCATACATATTCTATATGTGTCCCATATTGTGATTGCATAGAACCTGGTCAAAACATTTTTAAATCAGTACCAATTATAAATTACAGATATCCAAGCAATTGTTTAACAAGGAAAATAGCAATTATTCCAATCCTCACATAATGATAGTCTTAAATAGCATTTCCAGGTGCTATTAAGGTCTCTGATATTAGAGAAATTTTCTATCAAATATTAAAGAAGTCATTTTGACTTTATAATAGCCAGGGGTTTTGTTTTTTACTTTCTCAGAACAACTTTAATTTCTTTCATTTCTTTCATTTCTTTACTGTAGTTTGAATCTAACTTCAGGTTAGTAATGTTTATGAAAAGTATTTTTCATTAAATATAGTTTCTTACATGTGTTTTATAAAGATATAATAGCAAAGATTTTATGGCAGCATCTAATTGTAACTACATTATATCCTGATTTATCATATGATAATATCCTTTAGAAATAATAACTGCATTTTACATGTAGATTGCATATTATACTTATAATTTTCTATTTTAATATAAGACAGATTTTATTGAGACTTCCACCAAGATCGTTGAATAGAAACAGCCCTGGAGCACAGTTCCCAGCGAGAGCAATACAGAAGGTGAGTGATCTCCACATTTCCAACCAAGTACCAGATTCATCTCAATGGGACTGGTTGGAGAGTAGGTGTAGCCCAAGGAGGGCAAACTGAGGCAGGGCGGGCACTGCATCACCCAACAAGGGCAAGGGGCCAGAGGACCCCACCTTCTACCCAAGGGAGGCCATCAGGGACTCTTCTGACACTGTGGTACTCCAGCTCAGAGACTTTACTTCTCCCATGGTCTTTACAGTGAATAGACCAGGAGATTCCCACTGGTGCCAATAACACCAGCACTGTGGGTTTCCAGCACAAACTGGGTGGCCATTTTAGCCCATGCCTGGAAGCCTGCAAGATAGAACAGACCATTTCCCTGAAACCAAGGGGACCGAAGACAGGGAGACAAGTGGTCTGGCTCGGCGAGTCCCACCCTCACAAAGACCAGCAAACTGAAACTCACTGGCTTGAGATTTGTGCAGCCAGCACAGCAGTTTGATTTTGACCTGGGACTATTGAACTCTGTGGGGGGAGGGGCATCTGCCAAGACCGAGACAGTTCTAACCTTGCATATGTATACAAAATCGCAAGGAAGTTTACACAGCAGCTGGGCAGAGCCCACACATACAATGCCTCTGCAGGCAGACAGTGACTAGACTCCTTCCTTGCTGGGCAGGGCATCTCTGAAAAAATGCAGCTGCCTGCCAGGGACTTATAAATAAAGTCCCACCTTCCCAAGACAGAGCATCAGGAGAAAGGGCAGTTGTGAGTTCTGCTGTAGCAGACTTAAATTTCCCAGCCCTGTAGCTCTGAAGGGAGCAATGGAGCTCCCAGCACAGCACTTGAACTCTGATAAGGGACAGAGTGCCTCCTCAAGTAGCTCCCTGACTCCTGTTTATCCAGAGAGGTACCTTATACAGGAGAGCTCTGGCTGACATCTGGCAGGTACTCTTCTGGGACAAAGCTACCAGAGGAAGAAACAGGCAGCAATTGTTTCTGTTCTGCAGCACCTATGGGTGATTCCCAGGCAAGCAGGGTCTGCAGTGGACCTCCAACAGTCCTGTAGCAGAGAGTCGTGACTGTTAGAAGGAAAACTAACAAAAAGAAAGAAATAGCTTTAACATCAACAGAAAGGACATGCACTCAGAGACCCCATCTGAAAGTCACCAACTTCAAAGACCAAAGGTAGATAAATCCAGGAAGACAGTAAGAAACCAGCACAAAAAGGCTGAAATAACCAAAAACCAGAATGCTTCTCCTCCTCCAAGGGATCACAACTCACCAACAAGGGAACAAAACTGGATAGAGAATAAGTTTGACAAATTGACAGAATCAGGCTTCAGCAGGTGGGTAACAACAAACTTGTCTGAGCTAAAGGAACATGTTCTAACCCAATGCAAAGAAACTAAGAACCTTGAAAAAAGGTTAGGGGAAATGCTAACTAGAATAACCAGCTTAAACAAGAACAGAAATGACTTGATGGAGCTCACATACAGCATTAGAACTTCACAAAGCATACATAAGTTTCAACAGCCCAATCAATCAAACAGAAGAAAGGATATCAGAGATTGAAGATCAAACAAATGAAATAAAACATGAAGGTAAGATAAGAGAAAAAAAGAGTGAAAAGAATTGAACAAAACCTCCAAGGAATATGGGATTATGTGAAAAGACCAAATCCGCATTTGAACGGTGTGCCTGAATGTGACAGGTAGAATGAATCCAAGCTGGAAAGTACTCTTCAGGATATTATCCAGCAGAACTTTCCCAATCTAGCAAAGCAGTCCAACATTCAAACCAGGAAATACAGAGAACACCACAAAGGTATTCCTCAAGAAGAGCAACCCCAAGGCACATAATTGTCAGATTCACCATGGCTGAAATGAAGGGAAAAATGCTAAGGGTAGCAAGAGAGAAAGGTTGGGTTACCCACAAAGGGAAGCTCATTATACTCACAGTGATCTCTCAGTAGAAATCCTATAAGCCAGAAGAGAGTGGGGGCCAATATTCCACATCCTTAAAGAACTTTCAAACCAGGATTTTATATCCAGCCAAACTAAGCTTCATAAGTGAAGGGAAAATAAAATCCTTTATGGACAAGCAATTGCTGAGAGATTTCATCACCACCAAGCCTTCCTTATGAAAGCTCCTGAAGGAAGCACTAAACATGGAAAGGAAAAATCAGTACCAGCCACTGCAAAAACATACCAAATGTTAAAGATCAACAATGCAATGAAGAAACTGCATCTACTAACAGGCAAAACAACCAGCCAGTAACAAAATGGCAGGATCAAATTCACACATAACAATATTAACATTAAATGTAAACAGGCTAAATGCCCCAATCAAAAGACGTAGACCGGCAAACTGGATAAAAAGTCAAGACGCATTGGAGTGCTGTATTTAGGAGACCCATTTCATATGCAAAGACACCCATATACTCAAAATAAAGGTATGGAAGAAGATTTACCCAGCAAATGGAGAGGAAAAAAAAAAAAAAAAAAAAAAAAAAGCAGGGGTTGCAATCCTAGTCTTTGATAAAATGGACTTTAAAGAAACAAAGATCGAGGGGATTTCCAAGATGGCGCAGTAGGAACAACTCGGTATTGCAGCTCTCAGTGAAGGTGCTGCATTTTCAGATGAACCTTTGTTGCCCACAGAACAAGGAAATTCCCAGGTGTAGGAGAGACGCAGGATACCAGCGCAGCTCTTTTGGCTTGTGCAGCTGTTTCAGCCAGCACCGCAGCGCAGCGGCAGCCCACACAAAACATACTGGTCTGGGTGCCCTGTTAAATGGGCAGTCTGAGATTTGGGAGGGTAGATTAACATATCCATCGGATTGAGCAGGACTTGGACAGTGAGCCAGACTGGGAGATTCCTGGGAAGCGTGATTTGAGCCGGTGCAGTGGGCCACGGCATGGGAAATCACGCAGATCCCAGTGTCCAGTTATCAGGTGACTGAGGCACCTGTGAGAGAGTCAACTGTTGAACTTAAAAAGAAAAAGAGAGAGAGAGAGAGAGAAGGGACTCTGAGGCAGGGAGCCAGGTGATTAGGTTCAGCGGGTCCCACCCCCACAGGGACAAACAAAATGGTGATTCAAAACACTCAGGGTTGAGAGTTTTACTGCGGGCTCAGCTGAATCCAGGATGGTGCAGCTTGGTGGGGGAGGGGCATCCGCTACTATGGACGCATACCACCCCTACCGAGGTACATGCCCACTGCAGAAGCAGCCTGCCACTGCCAAGGCAACCCGCCATAACAGAGAGACTCTGCCAACAGGGCGGAGCCCCACGGCAGTAGGGTGGAGCCCCGCGGCAGTAGAGCAGAGCCCCGTGGCAGTAGGGCAGAACCCTGTGGCAGCAGAGCGAAGCCTCGGCAGGCAAACAGTGACTAGACTGCCTCCCAGCTGGGCAGGCGAGTGCAACGGATACTCATAAAGAAAGCCCCAACTCCCTGAGACAGAGCATCTGAGGGAAAAAAAGGGGGCGTTTATAAGTTCTGCTGCAGCGACCTAAACACACCCGCCCAACAACCCTGAGTGAACAACGGAGCTCACAGCTCAGCACTGGAGCTCCTATAAAGTACAGACCAACTCCTCAAGCAGCTCCCTGATCCCTGTATATCCAAAGAGTCACCTCAACAAAGGACTAATTAGACTAACATTTGGCAGGCATCATTCTGGGACAAAGATAGCAGAAGAAAAAACTGGTAGCACCCCTCACTGTTCCGCAGCTGCTACAGGTGTACCACAGACAAGCAGGGCCTGGAGTGGACCTCAGCAGTCATACAGCAGAGGGGCTAGACTGTTAGAAGGAAAACTAACTAACAGAAATACTTCATGATCAATCATCTCGGTGTCCACTCAGAGACTCAATCAAAAAGTCAGCAACTACTAAGATGACAGGTGGATACATCCACAAAGATGGAAAGAAACCAGCGCAAAAAGGAGGAAAACACCTGAAACCAAAACACCTCACTTCCTACAAAAGACCAAAACTCCTCAGCAGCAAGGGAACAAAGCTAGACGGAGAATGAGTGTGACGAAATGATGGAATCAGACTTCAGAAGGTGGATAATGAGAAACTTCAATGAGATAAAAGATCATGTTCTAAATCAATGCAAAGAAACTAAGAACCTTGAAAAAAGATTTGAAAAAAGATTCGAGGAAATAATAACAAGAATGGACAACTTAGAGAGGAATATGAATGAATTGAAGGAGCTGAAAAACACAACACAAAAACTTCGCGAGGCATGCACTAGTTTCAACAGCCGAATTGACCAAGCAGAAGAAAGAATATCAGAAGTTGAAGATCAACTCAATGAAATAAAACAAGAAACCAAGATTAGAGAAAAAAGCACAAAAAGGAATGAACAAAACCTCCAAGAAATGTTGGAATATGTGAAGAGACCTAATCTACGTTTGATAGGTGTACCAGAATGTGACGAAGAAAATGAATCCAAGCTGGAAAACACTCTTCACGATATCATCCAGGAAAATTTCCCCAACCTAGCAAGGCAGGTCAATACTCAACTCCAGGAAATACAGAGAACACCACAAAGATACTCCGCAAGAAGAGCAACCCCAAGGCACATAATTGTCAGATTCGCTAGGGTTGAAATGAAGGAGAAAATACTAAGGGCAGCCAGAGAGAAAGGTCAGGTCACCCACAAAGGGAAGCCCAGAGACTCACAGCAGATCTCTCAGCAGAAACTCTACAAGCCAGAATAGAGTGTGGGCCAATATTCAACATCCTTAAAGAAAAGAACTTTCAACCCAGAATTTCATATCCAGCAAAACTGAGCTTCGTAAGTGAAGGAAGAATAAAATCTTTTGCCAGCAAGCAAGTACTCAGAGATTTTGTCACCACCAGCCCTGCTTTACAAGAGCTCCTGAAAGAGGCACTACACATAGAAAGGAACAACCAGTACCAGCCATTCCAAAAACATATCAAATGCTAAAGAGCATCAACAAAATGAAGAATCTGCATCAACCAATGGGCAAAACAGCCAGCTAGCATCAAAATGGCAGTATCAAATTCACACATAACAATATTAACCCTGAATGTAAATGGGCTAAATGCACCAATCAAAAGACACAGAATGGCAAATTGGATAAAAAGCCAAAACCCATCAGTGTGCTGTATCCAGGAAACCCACCTCACACGCAAAGATACACAAAGGCTCAAAATAAAGGGACGGAGGAAGATTTACCAAGCAAATGGAGAACAAAAAAAAGCAGGAGTTGCAATTCTCGTCTCTGATAAAATAGACTTTAAAGCAACAAAGATCAAAAGAGACAAAGAAGGTCATTACATAATGGTAAAAGGATCGATATAGCAAGAAGAGCTAATGATCCTAAATATATATGGACCCAATAAAGGACCAACCAGATATATTAGGCAAGTTCTTAACGACTTACAAAGAGACTTAGACTCCCACACAATAATAGTGGGAGACTTTAACACTCCACTGTCAATATCAGACAGATCAACAAGACAGAAAATTAACAAGGATACCCAGGGCTTGAACTCAGACCTGGAACAAGCAAACCTGATAGACATTTACAGAACTCTCCACCCCAAATCCACAGAATATACATTCTTCTCAGCAACACATCACACCTACTCCAAAAGTGACCACATAATTGGAAGTAAAGCACTCCTCAGCAAATGCAAAACAACTGAAATCATAACAAACAGTCTCTCAGACCATAGTGCAATCAAGTTAGAACTCAGAATTTAGAAAGTAACTCAGAACCACAGAGCTTCATGGAAACTGAACTGGCTCTTGAATGTTGATTGGATAAACAATGAAATGAAGGCATAAATAAAGAAGTGCTTCAAAACCAAGGAGAATGAAGACACAATATACCAGAATCTCTGGGACACATTTAAAGCAGTCTGTAGAGGAAAATATATAGCAATAAGTGCCCACATGAGAAGAGTGGAGAGATCCAAAATTGACACCCTATCGTCAAAATTGAAAGTGGAGCAAGATCAAAAAAACTCAAAACCTAGCAAAAGACAAGAAATAACTAAGATCAGAGCAGAACTGAAGGAGATAGAGACAAGAAAATCCCTTCAAAAAATCAATAAATCCAAGAGCTGGTTTTTTGAAAAGATCAACAAAATAGACAGACCACTAGCCAGACTGATAAAAAAGAAAAGAGAGAACAACCAAGTAGATACAATAAAAAAAGATAAAGGGGAAATCACCACAGAATCCACAGAAATTCAAACCATCATCAGAGAATACTACAAACAACTTTATGCACATAAAGTAGTAAACCAGGAAGAAATGGATAAATTCCTGGACGCCTGTGTCCTCCCAAGCCTAAACCAGGAGGAAGCCGAAACTATAAACAGACCAATAACAAGGTCTGAAGTTGAGGCAGCAATTAAGAGCCACCATACAAAAAAAGCCCAGATCCACATGGGTTCACAGCTGAATTCTACCAGTCACACAAAGAGGAGCTGGTACCATTCCTTCTGAAACTATTCCAAATAATCCCTTCCCAAATCATTTTATGAGACCAACATCATTCTGATACCAAAACCCGGCAGAGATTCAACAAGAAAAGAAAACTTCAGGCCAATATCCATGATGAACATAGATGTAAAAATATTCAATAAAATACTGGCAACCCGATTGTAACAGCACATTAAAAAACTTATCCATCATCATCAAGTAGGATTCATCCCGGGGATGCAAGGCTGGTTCAACATATGCAAGTGTATAAACGTAATTCACCACATAAACAGAACCAAAAACAAAAACCACATGATTATCTAAATTGATGCAGAGAAGGCATTTGACAAAATTCAACAGCCCTTTATTCTAAAAACCCTCAATAAACTTGGTATTGATGGAACACATCTCAAAGTAATAAAAGCTATTTACGACAAACCAACAGCCAATATCATACTTAATGGGCAAAAACTGGAAGCATTCCCTTTGAAATCCGGCACTAGACAAGGATGCCCTCTCTCACCACTCCTATTCAACATAGTACTGGAAGTTCTAGCCAGAGCAATCAGGCAAGAAAAAGAAATAAAGGGTATTCAAATAGGAAAGGTGGAAGTCAAATTGTCTCTATTTGCAGACGACATGATAGTATACCTAGAAGACCCCATCACCTCAGCCCAAAAACTCCTGAAACTGATAAGCAACTTCAGCAAAGTCTCAGGATATAAAATCAATGTGCAAAAATCACAAGCATTCCTATACACCAATAACAGACTTAAAGAGAACCAAATCAAGAACGAACTGCCATTCACAATTGCTACAAAGAAAATAAAATACCTAGGAATACAACTCACAAGGAACGTAAGGGACCTCTTTAAGGAAAACTACAAACCACTGCTCAACGAAATAAGAGAGGACACAAACAGATGGAGAAACATTCCATGTTCATGGTTAGGAATAATCAATATCGTGAAAATGGCTATACTGCCCAAAGTAATTTACACAATCAATGCTATCCCCATCAAGCTACCATTGAATTTCTTCACAGAACTAGAGAAAACCACCATGAACTTCATATGGAACCAAAAGAGAGCCCACAGAGCCAAGTCAATTCTAAGCAAAAAGAACACAGCGGGAGGCATCACATTACCAGACTTCAAACTATACTACAAGCCTACAGTAATCAAAACAGCATGGTACTGGTACCAAAACAGAGATATAGACCAATGGAACAGAACAGAGTCATCAGAGGCAACACAACATATCTACAACCATATAACCTTTGATAAACCAGACAAAAACAAGCAATGGGGAAAGGATTCCCTGTTTAATAAATGGTGTTGGGAAAACTGGCTAGCCATGTGCAGAAAGCAGAAACTGGACCCCTTCCTGACACCTTACATTAAAATTAACTCCAGATGGATTAAAGACTTAAACATAAGACCTGGCACCATAAAAACCCTAGAAGAAAATCTAGGCAAAACCATTCAGGACATAGGAGTAGGCAAAGACTTCATGACCAAAACACCAATAGCATTGGCAACAAAAGCCAAAATAGACAAATGGGACCTAATCAAACTCCACAGCTTTTACACGGCAAAAGAAACACTCACTAGAGTGAATTGGCAACCATCAGAATGGGAAAAAAATCTTTGCAGTTTACACATTTGACAAAGGGCTGATATCCAGAATTTACAAAGAACTCAAACAGATTTACAGGAAAAAAACAAACAAGCCCATTCAAAAATGGGCAAAGGATATGAACAGACACTTTACAAAAGAAGACATACATGAGGCCAACAAACACATGAAAAAATGTTCATCATCACTGGTCATTAGAGAGATGCAAATCAAAACCGCATTGAGATACCATCTCACGACAGTTAGAATGGCGATCATTAAAAAATCTGAAGATAACAGATGCTGGAGAGAATGTGGAGAAATAGGAACACTCTTACACTGTTGGTGGGAGTGTAGATCAGTTCAACCATTGTGGAAGACAGTGTGGTGATTCCTCAAGGACCTAGAAATAGAAATTCCATTTGACCCAGCAATCCCATTACTGGGTATATATCCAAAGGACTATAAATCGTTCTACTATAAGGACACATGCACACGAATGTTCATTGCAGCACTGTTTACAATAGCAAAGACTTGGAACCAACCCAAATGCCCATCAATGATAGACTGGGCTGGGAAAATGTGGCACATATACACCATGGAATATTATGCAGCAATCAAAAATGATGAGTTCTTGTCCTTTGTAAGGACATGGATGAATCTGGAGAACATCATTCTCAGCAAACTGACACAAGAACAGAAAACGAAATACCACATATTCTCACTCATAGGCGGGTGAGAAAAATGAGAACACATGGATACAGGGAGGGGGGTACTACACACTGGGGTCTATTGGGGGGAACAGGGGAGGTACAGTGCGGGGGAGCAGGGGAGGGATAACCTGGGGAGAAATGCCAAATGTGGGTGAGGGGGAGGAAGGCAGCAAAACACACTGCCATGTATGTACCTATGCAACTATCTTGCACGTTCTGCACATGTACCCCAAAACCTAAAATGCAATAAAAATTAATAAAACAAACAAAAAACAAACAAAGATCAAAAGAGACAAAGAAGAGCATTACATAATGGTAAAAGGATCAATGCCACAAGAAGAGCTAAATATCCTAAATACATATGCACCCAATACAGGAGCACCCAGATTCATAAATAAAGTTCTACAAAACCTACAAAGAGACTCAGTCTCCTACACAATAATAGTGGGAGACTTTAACACTCCACTGTCAATATTAGACAGATCAATGAGTAAAGTAGGTGAATAAAAGGATGAAAATTTGTAGATGAGTTTCTCAGTTTCAGGAATCATTTTCAGTTACTTGAGATTTTAAAGTTATGTTGTATTAAGTGACATTTATGAAATATCTAAATCAGTTAAAATATTGAAACTTGCTCCTCTACCATTCATTTTGTTGTGTATTGGAAGAGAAGTGTCTGATGAGGACAGGATACATGTGATTCTGACTAGTGGGACTTTTCCTGATTACCTTTAATGATTGAAGTAAGCTGCTAGAAATTGTTCTGAAGAGAAACAGCTACTCATTGCTTATATTGAGACAATGTAGAATGTGCCTCGACTAACTAGAAAGCATTGAGTAATGAAACTGTGAGTTGGTTGAGGCTGATAATTAATGCATGACCACATTTGTTGAACAAGTATTTGAAATCTACTATATATAGCACATTTTACTATGGCCAGGGATATAATGGCAAACAAGGTTCTATAGATGAATCTTCCCCTCATGGAGTGGCATAGAAGAAACAGATGTATGCACACAGTACAAAGAAGAAATACAGAAAATTAGTAATCCTGTAACATACTATAAACAAAAAGTATTGTCCGTTCTAATCTCTAAAGGAACAAATGGTTGGATTGAACGCCTCGTGTCTGTCAATTTTGTTGCAATTTATCTAGTACCAAAACATAGTGCTGGTTTCACAGTTTAATGTTTGATAACGAGTACATTCACCTAGTGGCATATTCTGTTTTTATGTAGTATGGAGGGAGTAGGTGTAACTGTGTCTGTAATAAACATGAAAAAGGTTGTATTATGAGGAGAGATGTTTCCAAAAAATTAGAAAATGGTGTTCACCTATAAAATGCTGATATAAAACAGCCCAAATTGCTTGCATTTTAGGTTTTTCCTAGAAATTAGTTACAAATTACAATTAATATGTGGTAATTAAAACTAGAAATAACTTCTTATTTGAATAGGGCTAAATTTTTTTGATAAGTGAAACTCTAAGATGTGAAGGATGTGTTTTTGTAAAAAAAAAAAAAAAAAAAAGGTAATTTTGCCGAGTTTTGAGGTTAAAAGTTATTTCAGAAGAAAAAAAGGAATAATATAGATAAAATTGAATGGATAAGAGGGTTGCAGAAGATTTATGGAATAGAAATTATGTCAATGGAATTTTGCATGTCAATAAGTTGGCTAAAATTAAAAGAATTATTAAGTTTTCTGAGAACTGAACATTAATGCCAAATATAATGATAAAAAATTAGAATTTTGTTCCCTATATTACAACAACAAGATTTTTTTAGAGAATTGATCTGCTCTTAATGTGAAACAGAGCTTTATTAGGACTCCCAGTTAATAAAGAAGACTCAGTCTTCCTAAGTAAAGATCTAGATTTTTTTTTGACAATTATGCAGCTTTAGGTATTTAATTATCACTCTGGTTAAATGAATGTTTATTATTTCACAGCAAACTGTGATCATATTTTTATCAGGTGTTTTCAATCTTTTATATTTTTGAGAAACTTCCCCAAATTAAATTATAAATTAAGTCTTCTTGACCTAGAATTGACTTTGGTATTTTCCAGTATGGCCCCTGGAGAGCCTCAAAGGATATATCTCTCGTAATGAAGAGATGTTAAGTGAATCAAACTTGTTGATGTGTTGAATTGTATGGGAACTATTGTCAAATAACAAAGTGATGTTAAATCTTTTAAAATTATATTTTATGGATATTTCAGAAATTATATGAAACTCATAGAAATCTAAGAGTCCTGGCATAACTCTGGCCTTATTTTTCTTTACTAGTTCTCTTGGCCCAGCTCACTTTGTTGAAAGAACTTCTTAGAGAAATATAATGCTACAAATTTCTTTCTTCAAAAAGAGGAGATAATTCTTGAAATTGATTAAACTATCACCCATTAATGGATAGTTTCAACACTCTTGCCTATTCTTGCCCTTAACCCAAATCACAAAAATGCTAAGAGGTAAAATTTTAAAAAGATATTCCTGAGGAAATTTCAACTAAATCCACAACAGACATTACATAAATTCACTGGGCTCCTCCAATAAAGTTTCAGATTGGCCCAAACAGCCCTTTCCTAATATAAGACAGTTGACATTCTTTTTGGCTGAGTATTGGTGTTTATTTGGTTGACCTCCCTTTGGTTAAGGTTGATGACTTTATTTGGGAATTTGGGGACAGTTGTCCCATTTATTCTGAGAAAGGTTTTTAGCTCTTGTGTAGGGTCTTCCTGGAGGCTGAGGGTCTTCCTGGTGGGTGATGGGAGAGGGGGGCTTCCTACTGGTGAGCACTTAATTATAAACCTTATAATGATATCCTCCTTTTGTAATTCCAGCTGGTTACATATTTGAACCAGTTAGCCTAGAGGGAGACAGATGGAGGTAGGGAGAGACAGATATTAAGAACCAAGAAGGCTTTAAAACAAAAGATACATAGAAAAAGAGAAAAATTTAAATCATTATTTAATGATTAATAAATATTAGGTTTATTATTTAACCTTGAACCTCAAAATATTAGGTTCAAGACTTGCTTTTGCTACTTTTCCCAAACATAAATCTGGAAAAAAGTACTTAACACACTAAAACTTAATTTTCCTTTTGCAAATTGGTATTGGTAAGTGTACTTAATACATAAGTTTGTTGTGATATTAAATGAGATACAACAATGACTTTCAATTATTTCATCCATGTCCCATTGTAAAAAGTTCTTAATGGAACACACTCATAGACTTGTAATATCAAATTAAAATAAAAGTCACACAAAATAATACCTACTCTGATTAAAGATAATAAACTCTAAAATACATATTTTATTCTATTAAAAAAATGCTGTTTGAGACACACAAAAATGATTCTATGGTGCATTAAGTAGATGTAAACTACAGTTTTAAAAACAGAGAAATAAGGTGTCACATCACTGTGCTTGACATATTTTAATCAATTTTTAGTGTTAAGTTCTTAGTAGTTGCACTATATTTAAATTTTTAACTTTTTACTTCCCTGTCTTTTCTTTTTTAAATGATTTATTGGCCTCAATATCCAAATTCAGTATTCCTGACATAAACATTTCTTTCTTTTCTTTCTTTCTTTTTTTTTTTTTTTTTTTTTTTTTTTTTAGTAAGATGGAGTTTTGCTCTCATTGCCCAGGCTGGGGTGTAATGGCGCTATCTCAGCTCACTGCAACCTCCGCCTCCTGGGTTCAAGCAATTTTCCTGCTTTAGCTTCCCTAGTAGCTGGGATTACAGGCACCCACCACCATACCCAGTTAATTTTTTGTACTTTTAGTAGAGATAGGGTTTCACTATGTTGGCCAGGGTGGTCTCCAACTCCCCACCTCAGTTGACCCACTGGCCTCAGCCTCCCAAAGTGCTGGGATTACAGGCGTGACCCACCATGCCCTGATACATTTATTTTCTCTTTGTGCTTTATTATAAGAGCTATAGTTCTGAGATCTTAAATAATGACCAAAGTAAAAATATTTTTAGAAATTATTCTCGATGAAAACCAATGATTTTTTAAATTATCTCCAAAATTACAAAGGATCCATTTTAATGATTTAAATATGAAAACTCTTTTAGTCATTTACAAAAATTCAACTCATTTTTTGTTCCTGAAATATAATGTTTATTTTCTGGTTAAAAAAAAAAAAAGGAAGAAAAATAAAACATATTGGCTTATGCATTCAATGGATAAATATGCATGGAGTAAGGCTGGGTGTGGTGGCCCACACTTACAATCCTAGTACTTTGGGAGGCTGAGGCAGTAGATCACCTGAAGTCAGGAGTTGGAGACCACCAGCCCGGCCAAAATGGTGAAAAATACAATAAAATTACAATAAAAATAGCCAGACATAGGTGGCACTTTGGCAGCACATGCCTGTAATCCCAGCAACTTGGGAGGCCGAGGCAGGAGAATAACTCAAATCCTTGAGGTGGAGGATTGCAGTGAACCCGGATTGCACCACTACACTCCAACCTGGGTAACAGAGAGAGACACCACTTAAAAAAATAAAAGGGGGAGAGGTTGAGTATAATGAATCAAGTTCAATCAATAAAAATCTTATCAATGTATTTGTTTTATCCACAAAGTGGCACCAAACATTCATCACCTAATTTTGTTTCTACAAAGGAGAAGGTATATTTAAATTTTTCTATATTTCAAAGCTATCTCTGATTTCAAAGTTTAAGTAGATGTTCAATAGACTTAATAGAAATTCAGTCAGAAAAAGCACAAATTATAGATATCTTACTAACCAATAATATACACAACACATATATAAAAAATCTTTGAGGTCTTGTGTATTTACTATAATTATGCCTTTAAATAACCTGGGTTATTTAAAGGCATATAGCCAGATATGAGCAGGGAAGACCTTCAAAGTGCTTGAAAAGTGTTCATTGATAACTTAGATCCTAATTTATAACAGCATGCATTATTTTTTCTGAGTAAAAACTGAATATATGTTCACACTAGAACATTTGAAAAGTTAAAAGATTCTATGAAGAAGTCAATTTTGAACACAACCTAAAAGATAATCTCTGATAACAAATCCTTATGGATATAGCATAATTTATTCATGTAATTTTTTAGTGTCATTACACGTCTATTTTAGCTACGTTAATTCCAAAGCAGCATTCAAGTGCATATGTAAAACTTGTATGAGGGCATAAACTAGCTTTGTGGAAAGCAGAATATGTACATTAAACAGACAAAAATGTCAATGTTGTCTCTGGCAATGCAAGTGATTTTCAATTTCATTATGTTTGCTTGTTTTTCTCTGATTTTTCAATAAGGTATGCTTTGTGCAATAGAAATATAACATTAATACAATGATTTAATGAATATTCTTGTCTGTATTTTTGAAAATATTTTCATTTAAGAAAGCTCATATGAATATAATCACTGGCCTAGTGTTTATTCAATATTAAAGATTTTTAGCCATCTTAAATTGTCCTCCAAAATTGTTATATTCATCAAGTATTTTAAATATTTTGCACGGAAGGGCCTTTTCGACAATATATTCATAAAAATTTAATGCTATTTCTAACTGTTTGATGGGTTGGCATTTCTATGTTAATTTACATTTATCTGATTACTCTAAAATATGCATGTCTTTCAAAGTATATTTGTCCTTTTTAGGTGTCCCTTTCTATGTTCATACTGGGTCTTTTTCAGTTATTTGCTTGCTTATTTCAGTTTATTCCTTTGATGGATGAAGTTTATAAAATTCTAACAAATTTTACTATACTTTTTGGTTCATGAATCTTTAAATTGTCTACTTTGAATATTAAAAAGATGAAGTACTTTATTTGTACAATTCTATTAGGTATCTCAATCTTTAAATCAAGATGATGAGATGTTGTGGCATTACAAGCTTTCTAATATTTAAAAGTACTTTTTACTGAGGGAAGTAGATTAGATTATTTGCATTTTATTTTTGCTCTCTACACTGGATTATTAAATAGAATCCTTTATGCCTAATTGCTATCTGTGGAATTAAGGCTTAATTACTGGGTATTTTTTGCAAGCTGCTACCATGAATGTGCCTTATTTATCTACCTCCCAAGTGTCTAAAATGCAATACTTAAAACATGATATAGGGGCACAATAATCTGAATGTCTAGGCATTTTTTAAAAATTGTTAAATATGTTTTATAATTTTAATGTTACTAAATGTTTACAAAAATAATATAATTGTCTTAAAACAGGATCAATGAAGAATCCATACAGTGTTAACATACTCAAAGTTTCAATGTTTTCTTCCTGTATTTTTCTTTAAATATAATTGATCCCATTGGACAATAAACTGTTTTAGAACTAGGACACTCTCTTTTTCATCTTTGTATCTCTAGAACTTAGCAGAGTTCCCAGAACACACAGACACTCTATAAAATTATTTTAAACTGAATCATGAGATTACAAAAATATATATGTCAGATAAATGAAAAAATAATGACTTAGAGGTACTAAATATTAGAAATCTACGATCATTCAGCATCAATTGTTTTTAAAGTTCACCTTCAAATATGAGTTATAGACATTGTAGCAGATATTTTTATTGGAGTTTATTTTATTTTGAAAAAAAAAGCCAACTCCCTGAGACATCTGAAGTTATCTGAAGTAACTTGTGTATAAACTAAAATATGTTTATTAATATTAAAAATAAAGATGCATTGGAGAAGAAAATTATGAGTATTTTCATGTATTTTTTTAACTAGGATTCAACAGCATGTAAGAATATATTGCTTATTTTATGGCATATATTTGTTCAATATAGTTCTAAGCATCAATGACTTCCTTAGTTGATTTGGGCTTTAGATAATTATATCCATGTTCTATGTACCAATATGAATCATTTTTCCACAAAATATAACAAATCTTTCTGTCATATTTTCACTTTCATGGCTATTTTAATAACAAAAATATTTTAGTAAAATGGTGTTTTATAACTTATTTAATCACTTTTGTTTAAGTTTTGGCAATTTTTGAACATTATAAAAATCATGAATATCAAACTATACAAGCTTGTATTATCGACACAAGGAAGAAAGTTGTAGTGCAAAACTTGTATGCTTTTTAATGGGGAGGGAATCAGATGATTCATTTAAAGCACTGGGTAGAGTGCTCGGCACATGTATTTACCATAGTTAATATTATTTAGAATAATATTTCTTTATTAGATAGGGTCCAGAAGAAACTTTAAAATCAATGAGATTAAATTATACTACTGATATAGTTTTGTTTTTCTCTCATGAAACAGTACAGATGAAGGTAGGCTACCTAGATTTCAGTAAGTAACTCTACCTACTAAAGGTCCATAGTCTCATCTTTGCTTACCTACCATGATACTTATTATGATATGGTTATCATATACTTGGCTGAAGAAGATGAAGCTAACAGACACCTGTTCGCTTCACAAAGAAAAATACAAAGTGAAAAGCAAGCATCTTTAAAAAGTTGCTTTCCAAAGCTGAATGCACCGTTTCCCATTAAATTTCTTTGTCAAGAATGTAGTCACTTGGTAACATCATCCCTAACTATTAGAGATGCTGGAAATGGAGTTTTTGGTTACGTGGCTATCTGCTCAGAACTTAGGACATTATTGCTGAAGGGAAGAAAGAAAGTTAGGGATATTAGGGAGTAATTGACAGGCGTGCTCAAAGTCCATTCCTCTGAGCACACAAGTGTCCACAGAAATATTACTTGTGATACATACACCCACTCACACATCCAAAGGAGATAATTTAAAATTTCCATATCCAGCTCTAAAACCAATTATTTCTGGGCAATATGCAGAAATGCAGTGCTCTCTACCAGATCTAGATAGATAAATCTTAATTTTTCTGCAAACTATAAACTAAAACATATTTTCTGCCCTACACATACACAACTAATATATACTACCGGTATAAGAGTTGTAGTATTTCAAAATTTCCAATCTGAAAATACCCATTTTGAAAAAAAAAATGATTAGCTATGGGAAGAGGGGCAGTCACTTTTCCAGAGCAGTTATTAAAGACTCTTGATCTGACATATAGACTTCTTCTTTATCATTAGTTCGTTTTTAAACAAACCTGTCTACTATCCTTTAGGGTCTCTGGCTTTGCCATCTAGTAGGTTCTCCCCTATCTATTACCCTGCACAGTCACATCCAATTGCATTAAATTATGTATCCTCATTGGCAGAAACACAGCTTCTACAACTTGCTTTCTTGGGTGAAGTTTGCAGATTGACAGGTTGCAAGTTGTTTTAGGAGTTGAAGAATCCGAGGTATTGAGATAAAAATTTTGTCTTTTTTTTTTTTTTTTTTTTTTTTTTTTTTGCCAATATACTTACCACAGACTTAGTAGTTTCTGGACTATTCACCGTCAATCACAAACTTGGCTATAGTTCTAAATGTAAGTCACTAAAGCCAAGTTTATCATCTAAATATAAATTTTAAGTACAAAGTCTCTCATTTAGTTTTTTCAGTTTTCTCTTCTTAGCATATACCCTTTTTTCTCAATGTAATGAAAACTAAGTTGTAGATTTCTGAGCACTAAGTTTAGATTTTTGAGTGGGAAGGATGTTTCTGTGGGGCTGGTTTTCATTTTCTGTTAGAGGACACTTAAACTCAAAACCTTTTTCAAGAACCTCCCTTGATCTCCTTATCTCTGGCTGCTGGGTGTGAAAAATCAGTCCTTTTTTCTAATATCACAGGCTTCAACTAGCAAGGCATGAAGGTTCAGTAAATTTAGGCTGCAGGCAGCAGACACAGTTCCCTTAATGAACTTAAGCTCAGCTGCTAGCAAAATGTGAAACTGCCTGAGGTTTTCATAATTTTGCAGCTTTTGAAAATTACAGGCTACATGTTTTTAGATTTTTATTCACTTTGGTTTTGTTTAATGTTTCTTCATAATTAGAATCATGTTATACAGTTTTGTTATAACTACGGAATTGATTTTTTTGTGCTTCCATAATATAATACCAAACACTGGGTGGCTTAAACAAAGAAATGTATTTTCTGATGATTCTGGAGGCTGGTCAGGGACCAAGGTGTCAGCAGGGCTGGTTTCATCTGAGTTCTTTATCCTTGGCCATCTACAAGCCATGAAGATATTGTGATAAATAAATGTATTGACTACAGTTAATATTACTTAGAATAATAATATTTCTTTATTAGGTGGTGCCAAGACTAAACTGTAATATCAATGAGATTAAATGATATTACTTACAGTTATTTTCTCTCTCATGAAACAGTACAGATGAAGGTAGGCTACAGATGATAGTCCTATAGAAGGTAGGTCATCTGTAAGCCAAGGAGAAAGGACTCAGATGAAACCAGCCCTGCCAACACCCTCTATCTTTACATGGTCTTCACTCTGTAATAAATAATAATTTGGGGTAAGAGTATTTTCCTGCTATGTATATATTCTATTCTCATTAAATTGTCATTTTGTGTATGTATTACTCATTTATTCATGTCTTATGTACTCATGTTTTCTTCCCACATTGAATATGTTGTAATTCATTTCTATTATTATTTCTCTAAGTGTCCTCAATTTGGCCAGAGGAAGTCACTTTAAGTGGAATTTTATTTCCTTAGACATCCCTCATCATTTGTTAGTATAAATACTTCTTTACCTTCTGAAATAAGACATTCCAGTCTTACCATGTACTTTCCTGATTTCAGCTATGAAATTAGTCATTTCCTCCAGGCATATTGCTTTCCATTAGTAGAGAATGAAATTTAAAAGCCAAGATATGGGTAGTAGGTATACTCACTGTGATTGGCATGTCACTGTTACCAGACCCTCTTCTGTACAGAGTTATAGAATACAGCTAATAAATATATATGTACATACAAAAACAGATCTATACATATCATTTACATCTATAGTTATGTCTATATCCATATATACATCAAAAGTCATGAATTACCATCAATATACTTCCAAATCCAATATATCATCACAGAGTTCAAACTCCCCACTCATCTTGAGGAACACAGACTCTATCATGTTTAATGTATAGATAGGGTCTATACATTATAGAGGTATGTTCCAGTTCCCTATAGTAACCAATCTCCATCTCAATGGGTCCAGAGAGTAAGGTGGGTAAGGAAGGGACCTTGTTGAGGCATGTCCAGGATGGAAGAGCACTAGAATTATACAAATGATGTCCATGAAAGACAGCAGTCTGATGCAGGCCTCTTAGCCTGAGCAGAGTCAAGAGTGTTTCCATAAGAAGGAACATTCTGGCATGGACTGGCAGAGTAAATATGGGATGAGAAGGGCATCAGCACTGGACAGGAACCTAGAATCCAAGTGGGAAAAAGAGGTGATCTATATGAATTAGCAGCCTAGCATGGGGTAACCAGAACTCTAAGTGAGGAGGTGTCCATGGGGATGGAGATGGGATGGGAAAGTCCTGGTGCAAAGCACAAGAGCCAAAGCAAAATGAAGAGAGAACCAATGTTTGTTCTGACCTTAATAAGGTGCTGGAGTTGATTAGGTTGAAGAAGGCAGTCGTGTAGTGTGTGGTGATTGGGGTAGGTACAGCTCACTCAGCCTGGGATGGCAAAACCCAGGAATATGAGGAAAGTAATTGTGAAAGAAACCACATGGCCCAGGAAGCTTACAATGCTTTATTATCTGATTCTTTATTTTTAAAATGTGTTAATCTCTGACCTAGAGAATAAAGTCTCCAATGTCTTGACTCTAATCTATAACTTCCTTCAATGAAACATACTTTTGAACTTTGCACTAGTCTTTAAATAACTGTATTTAAGTTATTTAAGTTCAAAAGTTCAAAAGTATGTTTTCATAGTTCTCCAAAAGCTATTTCTTATGAAAGGATATGCTTTCCTAACTGGTCCACCTGAAAAATTCTTATTTTTTGAGATCAACCTCAGTTATCACTTACTTTATAAAGCATTTTTTATTACCTTTGGCCCCTAGTAATGTCCTATTTTTCCTATGTTATTGTTATTTTTTACTTATTCTTTTATAATACAACTTATGTTGTCATTTGATATATACATACACATTTACATATATAGATCTATATACAAATATACACATTCATATATGTAGATGTACACTTTATCCCTAAACTGAGACAGGGAATTAAATTCATTAACATTTCTTTCTCTGTATGCAATGAATGATTTCTAAATACATGAGATAATAGCTTCTGATTTGACTGGTGTTATTGAGAGAAAAAGGTAATCACATAACTCATATTTATTCATCTAAGTCTTATCCCCTTAAATATAAATGTCTCTTCATATTTTACTCATTTTTCTAGTCATTTTTTTCTGAAAATTCATTATATCTTTTGTCTTCATAAGCTGACTTGATCATAATTTAAACTGTACTTGATGACTAAGCAGTCTTATTAACAATCTTAATATTTTAAAATTATGGTTATATTTTCCCAAGACAGCTTATTTCTTTTTCTCTTTGTTTGATCTTAGGACTATCAGGCAGCTAATCCTTGCCCTGATAGTCTTACTGTAGTTTCCTAGAATCTATGGAAGATTCTATTTCAATCTGCCATAGGCTAAAGCAAGTAACCAAGTTTGAGTTATATATGAAATGATAGTTAGTAAGGCTCTGAATAAGAAATAAGTATATTGGATATATTACCTGAATAAACTTCATGGGAAAATTTTGTATGTTCTGAGTCATTCTATTGTTTGCTAAGTTTATACTGCTACTAATAATTGAAATTGTATTGCTGAACATCTAAATTTGAGACACTACTATATATGTATATTTTACATTCAATTAAAGAGTTTTAAAAGATTATACTTATTTTTCTGGGCTTTAAAATATATTTAAAAAAGATATTTCAAATAGTCTGTGATTTTTGCAGATGTTGAATTTGAATTCAGAAGGCTAACAGTGAAATATATGCAGTTATTTTTCCATTATCAACCCTAATATTGTCCTTATACTATGCACTAATGACCCAGAAAGCAATGTTGCTGTTATAAACTGCTAAGCTTGTGCCAAATATTTTGCCCTTCCATGACTGCTTCAAAATGTCATGTCTTTCAGCTGTTCAACTTCCAGCTGCCAAAAATAAGAGTTTACATCACTGGTTCTATTTTGTTTTTCTAAATCAAATTCCACTGACAATTAAAAACTTAATCAATGATACATTATATATATAATATTACTGTTGATAATAATAACAAATACATTTATTTTACCAGGTACATGAATTCTGTAAAATTATATTTTTTCACTTTAAACTTTTCAAAAAGGTTAAAATAAAAAGTGAAAAAAAGGTCTTCTAATTCAATAAGAAATTTTAATTATATATACTTACTATATCTGTATCTGAATATATGATAGATACAATATATAATTTTTCTATCTATGATTTCTATTGCATACATTTTGGATCCTAGTCTCATATTTAATGTGTTTTATGGAAGTAAAACAAAGTTCAAAGTTCATTGCTTTACAAACAGAAGTAGAAATAACTGAAATTATGGTATTATTTGTCACTAAAACCTCATATTTGTATATCATCAATATAAACTCAAAGTTTTGTAATTTTTTTTGACATTTTATTACAATTTAGGTAAGTTTCATTATGTAGAAAAGTGGAAATTATATCAAACTCTGTGATTACAAATGTTCACAGTACTACAGTATTTGAAAATTTCTACTGTAGCTTTGCACTGAATTGCTTTCAAAAGCCTTTATTTTCACAGAATCCAATGCTATTTTTCATAATACTTGTTATATTTGTCAATGTTTAAGTCCCTCGATTTTTTTACATTAAAATTAAAATTGACCATAGATAAATTGATTAATAAAACAGATGTGAAAAAAGAATAAGTATGTATAGAAGTAAATACATGTGTATATATAAAAATATGTGTATATTTGTTTTAAATCTCTCTCTATATATATTTAAGTTTATATAAATATATCTGTATATAAGTTTTTGTGAACCAAGGAAAAAGACTGCATTCTCAAACCTAATTTTAGACAATCCAAATGTGAATGTAGTCTACATATATAAATTAGTGCTCTTCTTATAATTTATTAGTTTATTTCAACTGTTATTTCTTTCAGTGGTTAAGATTGATAATAGTTATATCTCACCTGCCTGACATTTGAGAAGGACTAAAATTAAGAATAAGAACCATTTGGAAATATGAATAGCAACATCTACATACAGAGAGCATGAGATCTGATTAAGATCTTTCCTCATACTCATTGTACTACTCATGTAATATCAACTACTATCAGATAGAAATATCTCCTAAAAAAGACATAACATCTTATTTTAAGAAAACAGCCCAGGTATAAAAAGTTTTCCACCTGGATTAACATGAAAGAGACCCAGGCACCATTAAGATTGCATTTCCATCCAAAAGGCTTTGCATATACAGATTTGCACTGCAGTAAAGCTGAGGATGACCTATAAAAGAGGGGAGAATACTACAGCGTTTAGAACAGTGACCCTGAACTCACCTCAGTACTGTGAGCTACATCCTTATCCAATTATTTATGATTTAGTCTTATTAATGGATTATTTCAAGAAAAGAGAAAATGTTTATGAATATAACTTTAAAAATCATACCCACAACCAAGTGATCTTCAACCAAGTCAATGAAAATATATAATGGGGAAAGGACACCTTATCAATAAATGGTACTGGAAAACATGGATCGCCATATGCAGAAGAATAAGATGGAATCCATATCTCTCACCTTATATAAAAATTAACTGAAGATGGGTAAAAACTTAAATGTAAGACCTGAAACTATAAAAATCCTAGAAGAAAAGCTAAGAAAATCTCTTCTGGACGTTGATTTAGGCAAATAATTCATGACTAAAACTTCAAAAGCAAATGCAACAAAAACAAAAATGGACAAATGGGAATTTTTTTTCAAGTAAGTTTTATGTTTTTTTGTTTATTCATTCTTTTTTTTTTGAAGACAGATTCTTGCTCTGTCACCCAAGTTGGAGAGTGCAGTGGCACAATCTTGGCTTACTGTAACTTCTGCCTCCTAGGTTCAAGCCCTTCTCATGCTTCAGACTCCCAAGTAGCTAGGATTATGGGCTCCCACCACAATGCCTGGCAATTTTTTAAAAATTTTTCATAGAGACACAGTTTTGCCATGTTGGCCTGGCTAGTCTCAAACTCCTGGACTCAAGTGATCCATGCACCTCAGCCTCTCAAAGTGCTGAGATAATAGCAGTGAGCCATAGCACTCAGCCAACAAATGGGATTTAAACTAAAAAGCTCTGCATGGCAAAAGAAATAATCAATAAGAGTAAACAGACAACTTACAGAATGTAAGAAAATATTTTTAAACTATGTATCCAACAAAGGATGAAGATCCATAATCTACAAGAAACTCAAACAACTCAAGAAATAAAAAAAAATTTAAAAGCGGGCATAGGTCATGAACAGACATTTCTCAGAAGAAAAACAAGAGGCTGGCCAACAAACGTATTTTAAAATGCTTGACATCACTAACTATCAGTGAAATGTAAATTAAAATCATATTGAGATACCATCTTACACCAGTCAGAATAGCATTAGTAGTAGTAGGAGGAGGAGTATTTATTATGATCAATTTAACTTTTATTTCAAGGTCAGGGGTACATGTGCAGGTTTGCTGTATAGGTAAACTTATGTCATGGAGGTTTGTTGTACAGATTATTTTGTCACTCAGCTATTAAGTCTACTATCTACATTATTTTTCCTTAGCCTCTCCTTCCTCACACCCTTCACCCTCTAATATGAGCCATGTCTATTGTTTCCCTCTGTGTCCATGTGTTCTAATTATTTAGTTCCTGTTTATAAGTGAGAACATACTGTATTTGGTTTTCTGTTTGACATGGTTTGACATGGGTGTCCCCACCCAAATCTTATTTTGAATTGTAGCTCCCATAATTCCCATGTGTTTTGGGAGGGACCTGGTGGGAGATAGGTGCATTTTTTCCCTCTGTACTCTTCTCATGGTAGTGAATTAACCTTATAAGATTGGATGGTTTTATAAGGGAAAATCCCTTTCACTTGGTTCTCATTTTCTCTCTTGCCTGCTGCCATGTAAAATGTGCCTTATGCCTTCCACCATAATTGTGAAGCCTTCCCAGCTACATGGAAATGTGAGTCCATTAAACTTTTTTTCTTTATAATTTACCCAGATTCAAGTATGTCTTTATCAGTAGTGTGAAAATGGTCTAATACACTGTTCCTGTTTTAGTTTGCTAACAATAATGCCCTCCATCTCCGTCCATGTTCCTGCAAAGGACATGGTATCCTTCATTTTTATGGCTGCATAATATTCCATGGTAGATATGTAACACATTTTCTTTATCCACTCAATCATCAATGGGTATTTAGGTTAATTTCATGTCTTATCTTTGCTATTGTGAGTAGTGCTGCAGTTAACATACACTTGCGTGTCTGTTATAATAGAATGATTTATATTCCTTTAGGTATGTATCCAGTAATTGAATTGCTGGGTCGAATAGTTCTAGATCTTTGAGGAATTGCCAAACTGCTTTCCACACTGTCTGAACTAGTTTACTCTCACACCAACAATGTAATGTATAAACATTCCCTTTTCTCCACAACCTTGCGAGCATCTGTTTTTTAATAGTAGCCATTCTGACTGGTGTGACACACTATCTTAGTTCGGTTTTGATGTGTATTTTTCTAATGATCAATAATGTTGAGGTTTTTTTATATGATTATTGGCCACATATATGTCCTCCTTTGAAAATTATCTGTTCCTGTCCTTTGCCTACTTTATAATAGTTTTTTGTTGTTGTTGCAAAGTTGTTTAAGTTACTTATAGATGCTAAATATTAGATCTCTGTCAGTTGCATAGTTTTCAAAAGTTTTCTCTCATTTTTTAGGTTGTCTGTTCAATTTGTTGATAGCTCCCTTTGTTGTGCATAAGGTCTTTAGTTTAATTATACCATTTGTCAATTATTGCTTTTGTTGCAAATGCTTTTTGACATCTTTATTATAAAATATTTGCCTGTTCCTATAGCCAGAATAGTACTGCCTAGGTTGTCTTTAAGGATTTTTACACTTTCGAGTTTTCCATATAAGTCTTTAATTTCATCTCAATTTAATTTACGTATAGATATAGGAAGGGTTCCAGTTTTAGTCTTCTGTATATGGTTAGCCAGTAATCCCAGCACTGTTTATTTAGTAGGTATTTTGTATCCTGAAGCTGATTTTATACTGACTTTGTATCCTGAGACATTGCTGATATGGTTTGGCTATATCCTCACCCAAATCTCATCCTGAATTCCCAGGCACTGTGGGAAGGACCAGGTAGAGTTAACTGAATCATGGAGACAGGTCTTTCCTGTGTTGCTCTTGTGATAATGAATATGTCTCATGAGATATGATGGTTTTAAAAAGAGGAGTCCCCCTGCACAAGTTCTCTCTCTTTGCCTGCTGCCATCCATGTAAGACATGACTAGCTCCTCCTTACCTTCTGCCATGACTGTGAGGCTTCCCCAGCCACATGGAACTGTAAGACCAATTAAACCTATTTCTTTTGTAATTTGCCCAGTCTTGGTAGATCTTTATCAGCAACATGAAAACAGACTACTACATTTGCTGTATTTTCTTTCCATTGTAGGTTTTTGTTCAGTTTATCAAGCATTGGATAGTTGTTAAGTGTTCACTCTTATTTCTGGATTTTCTATTTTGTTCAACTGGTCTATGTGTCTGTTTTTGTACCAGTACCATGCTGTTTTCCTTACTGCAGTTCTGCAGTATAATTTGAAGTAATGTAGGCGATGCCTCCAGCTTCATTAATCTTGTTAGGATTGCCTGGGCTGTTTGGGCTTTTGTGTATGTGTTCCACATAAATTTTAAAATAGTTTTATTCTAGTTCTGAGAAGAAGAGCAAGGGTAGATAACTAAAAATAGTATTGAATATATACATGGCTTTGGGCAGTGTGACCATTTTAATGATACTAATTTTTGCCATCGCTAAGCATGAATTGTTTTTCCATTTGTTTGTATCATCTCTGATTTTTTTAAGCAGTGATTTGTAGTTCCCCCTTACCCCCCTGGAGAGATGTAGTCCTACATAGTTTATTCTTTTTGTGTCAGTTGTGATTGGGATTGCATTTCTGATTTGGCCTTTGGCTTGACTATTGTTAGTATATAGAATGCTAGTGACTTTTGCACACTGATTTTGTATCCTGAGATTTTGTTGAAGTTGTTTTTTGGCTTAAGGAGCTTTTGGGCTGACCCTATGAGATTTTCTAGCTATAGGAGCATGTTATCTGCAAACAGGAACAGTTTGACCTCCTGTCTTTCTATTTGAATGTTCTTTATTTCTTTCTCTTGCCTGAATCCTCTGGCCAAAACTTCTAATACTATGTTGAATAGGAATGGGGAAAAAGGGTATCCTTGTTTTGTGCCATGTTTCAAAAGGAATGTTAACTGTGGGTTTATCATAGATGATTCTTATTATTTTGAGGTATATTTCTTCAACACCTGGTTTATGGAAAGTTTTTGACATGAAGAAGTGTTGAACTTTATTGAAAGCCTTTTCTGCATCTATTGAGATAATCATGTCATTTTTGTCTTCAGTTCTGTTTAGGTTCAACCTTGTAGCCCAGGGATAAAGCCTACTTCACTGTAGAGGACAAGCTTTTATAATGTGCTGCTGAATTTGGTTTACCAGTATTTTGATGAGGATTTTTACATTGATATTCATCAAGGATTTTGGCCTGAAGTTTTGTTTTCTTGTTGCAGCTCTGCCAGTTTTTGTTATTAGGATGATGCTGGCCTCCTAGAATGCATTAGGGAGAAGTCTCTCCTCCTCAATTTTTTTGACAAGTTTCATCAGAAAGGGTACCAGCTCTTCTACATAGATCTGGTAGAATTCAGCTGTGAGCAGGATAGCATTATTAAAAAGTCAAAAAACTAATCTTGGTGAGGATTCAGAGAAAAGGGAATGCTTATAGACTTCTGGTGGAAATATCAATTAGTATAACCCTTATGGAAAACAGAATGGAAATTTTTCAAATAATCAAAAATAGAACTACCATATAATCTAGCAATCTCATTACTAAATATATACCCAAAGGAAAAGAAATTGTTATATCAAAAAGACACTTATACATTTTTCACAGCACTATTCACAACAGTGATGTGAAGGAGTCTACTTGTTTCCATCTATGGATGATGGACAAAGAAAATGTGATACAAAAACACACACACACAAACACACCTACATACACACACACAATAGAATACTATACTGCCATAAAAAATAATGGACTTCAAAATGGGGGAGGCTGTAAAAGAGAAGAGGGTTTAAAAATTACCTATTGGGTACAATGTTTACTATTCTAGTGATGGATACACTAAAAACTCAGACTTCACCACTACACAATGTATCCAGATAACTTCATTTGTTACCTCTGAATCTATTTTTTAAAAATATCAAGGGACATCTTAAATTTCAGTGTTTCAAAAATGGTTTAATAATTCTTTTTCTTTTACACCAATGGCATTGTACAATTATTATATTAATTCAATATGTCTTTCAAGGTAATGTCTACATAAATACCAATTTTATTTAAGATGTTGTAACACAGAGCTAAGCAAGTTAAATTGACACATTAAGTATTTATAAAATATATTTTAACTTCCTTAAGGAAGTTTTTTCCTATTCACAATTCTCTTTTTCATTCATTAGTCTTGGCCTTCGCATTATTACTGTTTGTGATGTTAAGTGACAGTCTCTTTAGTGTAGTATCTGTATAGTTATGTATCTCCAGAAATGGATCACATAATAGCCTATCACTAGCTCACTCCAATAGGTCAAAACTGTGATTATCTGCTCTACTTTGTTTTCTTTTATGTTAAACATAAACCTCATGGCTATTTACTGTTGTCAAGGGATCTACTGTAGGGAATGCCATCAACCCTAATGCTGCTGGCAACAAATAATTGTCCATATTTTCTTACAAAATTGTATAATTTATATTTTAGAGAACTCCAGTAATTTTTCAGAGTGATAGATTTTTGGTCAAATGGATAATCCTCCAGTCATCAGATCTGTTTTTACTACATTGATGTGTTCTTTAGTCATCAAAACACCTAAGAGAACTGCTAGGTTGATGGGCATTTCAGGACAAAAAGCATGAGAAAATTTAGCCAAGTAAAGACAAGAAACCCATTAAAAAAGATATTTTTCTAGAAGAGAAGATGAAATAATTTAAATTATAATAGAGATACCATTGAGAAAACTGTCACTACTTGAAGTTAAGTGAATTTCAGAAAAGTTAGCTAGATCATGATTGGGAGAAAGATTCTAAGAGGTCGTAAAGTCCTGGGTTCAAGTTCTTAAAGTCACATAACACCAGTGTAAGTGGGCACACCTCCCTAGAGTGTACCTTAGAGAAAACCTTAGTTGACTCAAAGAGATATTATGTGATCTAATTAGTAAATCTTAGTTGATTAATACTTTAGTTATTTCCTTTTTTCATATTTCAAAGACATTACTCTAGCAAAGGTTCTTTAATATATGTTTTACATATTTTAGAATAAATAATATTTTGTAATCATTTAATGTTTGCTTTATTCTTCAAATTACAGACTCCCTGAGGGCAAAAACAATGCCTTGTATTTCTTGATTACATCCTATAGTCTCTTCTAACGAGTACACACTAGTAATTAAGCATTAGCTCTTAATTGTTTGAAGTCTGGAGGGAAGAATATTTCCTCTGGTAGAGATTCTTTACAATGCCCTCCAGATAATCATATAGAGTCAACAAACAAAAGTGCAATAATAGTTTTTCTCCATCAGCAAAATTGATCTAATTAATAGAATTTCTTTCAATTATTTATCAAATCAGATGCCATGGAAAAAAGATTAATAAAACAATGATATTATGTGCAATCTTAGTTCCTAAATATAAGGTGCTAAATATATTAAATATTTTGAACACATATTAGAAAAGCATGCATGTAGCAATGAAGGGGTGAAAAAACATCAGACACACAGAAAACTGCCAATTTTATAGGATTGCTCAAGTATACAGTGAGAAGAATGTCTTGAAAGTTTAGATACTATAAAGCCTAGTATGTCTTAATTTAAAATTATTTTATTTTTAATGTTTACAAATACATAATAGTTATACATATGTTGTATACATTTTTATGCAAGTATACAACATGTAATAATTAAAACTGGGTAACTGGGATAGCCATCATGTCAAGCATTTTTCATTTGTGTTGGAAATCTTTCAACACAAATCGTCTCTACTAGCTATTTTGAAATATAATAAATTGTTAACTACAGTACATCCTATTATGCTACCAAACACTAGAACTTATTCCTTCTATCCAATGGTATTTTTTATCCATTAAGTAACTCCTCTTCACTTACCCCTCCCACTACTTTTCCCAGCCTTCCTGGTAACTATTATTCCATTCACTACATCCACAAGAGCAATTTTTTTTAGTTCCTAAACATGACAGAGATCATGAAATATTTGTTTATTTGTGCCTGTCTTATTTCACTTAACATAGTATCCTCCATTTCCATTCATGTTGCTGCAAATGATAGGATTTCACTTTTTTACACTGAATAATATTTGATTGTGTCTATATACTACATTTTTTAAAATTCCTTCATCTGTTGATGGACACTGAGGTTGATTCCACATCTTGGCTATTGTAAATAGTCCTGCAATAAACATGAAATCACAGCTGTCTCTTTGTTACACTGATTTCTTTTCTTTAGGAAGCATACCCAACATTGGTATTCCTGGATCATATGATAGTTTTATTTTCAGTTTTTTGAGGACCCTCCATATTGTTTTCCATAATGACTGAACTAATTATACATTCCAACCAACAGTGTATAAGAGTTCTCCTTTCTCCACATCCTCAACAGCCCTGGAGTCTAGTTTTTTCTAGACATTAGATGCTGCTGACCGATTTTAAGATAGGTAAGGACTTGGTTAGACTGTAAATATTAAAAGATTATTTTATGGTAGTTTAAAGGGCAGGTAAAAAGAAAAAAAAAGGAGATAAGAGATGTTATATGTCAAGTAAATAAATATAATGGGCTGCAGTAACTGACATCTGTAATCCCAGCACTTTGGGAGACCGAGGTGGGCAGATCACTTAAGGTCAGGAGTCCGAGACCAGCCTGGCCAATATGGTAAAACTCCCTTTTCTGCTAAAAATAAAAGCATATCTGGGCATGGTGGCATGGACCTGTAGTCCCAGCTACTCAGGAGGTTGGGGCAGAAGAATTCCTTGAACCCAGGAAGTGGAGGTTGCAGTGAGCCAAGATCACGCCATTGCACTCCAGCCTGGGTGTCACAGTGAGACTCTATCTCAAAGAAAAAAAAAAGAAAGAAAGGAAGAAAGAAGAAAAAAGAAGGAAACATAATGATCTCCTATAACTTTGTAGCACTGAGGATGGAAAAGATGAAGCAAATTTAAGAGCGATATAGATGACAAATTTTTATAATTAACTGGATATAAATAAGGCAACTTAGGGGTAAGGCTTCCTTGAAGCAGACTCCACAGTAGGACTGTGTAGGATGTTCATTTGGGAGTGCTCTAGAGATCAATTCCGTGCAAGACTAAAAGAAACAGAAGAATTCATCAGAAGAGTCATAGATGTAGTCTCCACTAAGGCCTTAGGCAACACCACAGGAAACTCCAGATCTGAGATGACACTTCAAATTTGTTCAAAATTGAGTATGGACTGGTTATTGAACTGGACCTTAGGCAATTTCCTTGGGTTAGATAGCTGTCTTTAGCTCAGGACAATGGGGCTGTATCAGCTGTAATTTGTTAGCCCCTGGGGAATAAGTGTTTCAGTCCTCAGAGACAGTGGGGGATTTGAATAATGCACAACTACCTCCACTTAGGGAAGAAATCAACAAGGCTGTAAATGACATTGACATATGCTAATGTACTAATCACATCTTTTTGAGAAAAACCAAGAGCAACAAACCACCTCTGGTGATTGTTCTTAAAAAAGCAGCAAGTGTATCCTCATTGGAGTAATTGGAAACAGCCAACCTCAGAAAAACAAAAACAAAAAAATCAACTTTGTTGATTTGGCTATTTCATTTCTCTAACAAAGTTTACTTCAGCATTTAAACAAAGCATTCAAATTCTAATACTAAAACACTAATATCATCTTTATCCAAAAGGAGATGGGACCAAATTCATACTTAAGCACACATCCCTTCTTAACTTTATGTCTAACATTGCTACTCTTAATATTACTATACTCAATAACAATGTTCTTTGAATATTTTTGCTAGTATATCTTTATTAGAATCATGTTTATCTGCCTCTACAATTAGAAGTTGCTAGCTAAAATAGTAAATATTTTCAATGGACAAGTTTTCTGACATACTTAATATTATATATATGCTCTAAATATACATTTATCAAACCCTTGGAGATACAGATTTAGATCATTCAGTTTATGAAAAATATATACCATATAGCCAAAGTAGTAAAGCTGGTCCTCAGTGACAAAACTATCCACTGAATTAGATCTGCTGAAAAGGTATAACTTCATCTTTTTCTCCTTCCAAGACATGTCCCTTCTCATTTCTGAATTCTAAGAGAGATGGAAGTAAGGGAGAGAAGAAAGTAAGGAAGCATATGCAGGCAAGAAAACTACGTCAGCAATTGAAGTTCTAAAAACAGATTATTTTTAAGAGATCCACATCTGAAGTTTCTATATTACTCTCTAATGTAAAAACTTCTTGTGCTTTACCCGGAGCATATTTAATCCCATGTGAAGATAACCACTTTGCAGAAAGAATTCTACCGTTACTTTACTTCACAGTAGCTTGTACAATGGCTATGCTTTGTCATCACTAAACACTTTTTCTAGTAATATATCAAAATTGGAGCAAGACAGTTACACTGTTTTTTCATAACATTTATCAACATGTTTCATTATATCATATACTCTTTTCGCTATGTATTTATCACTTGTAATGTAAGTTATCTGTGGGTAGCTTGTTCACAGCTATATTTTCAGAATCTAGAAAATCAATTAAACCAGCCATTTTTAAAATATATAGATAAATTTAAATGGTGTTTGTTTCCTTTAGAAACCACTATGGGGCCAGGTATGGTGGCCCATGCCTACCTATAATCCCAGCATTTTGGGAGTCCAAGGAAGGAAGACTTCTTGAGCCTAGGAGTGCAAGACCAGCCTGGGTAACACAGTGAGACCCTTTGTCTACCATAGGAAAGAAAAAAACTACAGAAAAAATAGGGTGGACTGGTAAGCCTATGAAAGTCCCAAAACATACAAGCTCTTGTGAGACAGAAGAATTGTAGAGGAAGATAAAAACACAACTGCTTCATAAACACGTTGACGAAGTGTGTAAAAGTTAGGACATTTAAAAAAAAAAAACAAATGAAGGTTTTTAGTAATAGTTGACCAGCTATCTACAGACCAACTCTCCTGTTGAGAACAGCCATTGCAGTACTGAATTAAAACACACAAAAAAAAATTGGACAGAGAGCTATCAAAACAATGATAATGTAAAGAGTGAAGAACTGGAAAAGAAGAGAATCCAAGAAATGTAAAAATTTATGAAATTGCCAAAAATGAAAGCTAACACTGGCTGCGAGGATGAGATAGTGAGAAGAGCTTTTGACAATTTTACAGACAGGGAGAAAACAATTCAGCCAGTTTTCTTTGTGTCTATATCATTTTATCTACAGCAGTTTAAAGGTATTCAGCAATACCTAAACACACATATAAAGGTATCATTAGCAGGCAGATGGCAAATTAACAATCACATTAAAAGTAATTGTTTTACTTTGAATCTGTAGTAGCAAAGATAAGGTGACTTTAATTTGATTAGAATCCTGCCACCTCACCTAAAGGTATTTGCTATCAGTTATTACTAATACTATCTTCATGTTGTAATGTTATAGTGAGATAAAATAGCATAAGAAAGGTAGTATGGGTGAGATGGACAGCCATCCAACTTTGCAGACTCTTAAATTTTGAATGCAGGAGACAGTATGCCAATGAACATAATTTCTCTCAAAGTTTCTAAATTCATGAGATTTGGGTTAATGAATTCACCCCCCAAAATAAAGAGCTGATTCTCGACTCTTTTATAATGCGTTATCATCTACACATACATGTGACTCCGTCTTAAAACCTTTTACTTTCAGACTTTACCACCTGTATTAGTCCATTTTCATACTGCTATAAAGAAATGCATAAGGTTGAGTCATTGTATAAAAGTACATCACATGTGATTATGTACCGTACATAATATTTGATAATAATATAAAAGACTATGTTACTGGTTTATATAATTACTAAACTATATGTTTTATCATTATTTTAGCATGCATACCTGATACTTATTAAAAATGTTAACTGTAAGACACTCTCAGGCAGATTCTTCAGGATGTATTTCAGAAGAAAGCATTATTATTGTAGGAGAGGATAATTCCATATGTGTTATTGCATCTGGAGACCTTCCAGTGAGAAAAGATGTGAAAGTGTAACACAGGGATACTGATGATTTTGACCCTATGTAGGCCTACAATAATGCATGTCTGTGTTTGAGTTTTTGAAAAAGTAGTTTAAAAGGTGAAAAAACAAACTAAACAAAAGCAGCTTGAAGAATAAGGATATAAAAAAGAAGATTTTTTTTTTTTTTTTTTTGAGGCAGAGTTTCGCTCTTGTTACCCAGGCTGCAGTGCAATGGTGCGATCTTGGCTCACCGCAACCTCTGCCTCCTGGGTTCAGGCAATTCTCCTGCCTCAGCCTCCCGAGTAGCTGGGATTACAGGCACGTGCCACCATACCCAGCTAATTTTTCATATCTTTAGTAGAGACAGGGTTTCAACATGTTGACCAGGATGGTCTTGATATCTTGACCTCGTGATCCACGTGCCTCGACCTCCCAAAGTGCTGGGATTACAGGCTTGAGCCACCGCACCCAGCGAAAAGAAGATATTTTTGTATATATTTGTTATGTCTGTGTTTTATACTGTTATTGCCAAAGAGTAAAAAAGTTTTTAAAAAAAGTTCATGAAGTAGAAAGGTTACAGTAAGCTATAGTTAATTTATTACCGAGGAAAGAAAATTCTTTTGCATAAATTTAGTGCAGCCTAACTGCACAGTGTTTATAGTCTATAGTAGTGTACAGTAGTGCAGGCCTTCACAGTGTTTATAGTCTATAGTAGTGTACAGTAGTGCAGGCCTTCACAGTGTTTATAGTCTATAGTAGTGTACAGTAGTGCAGGCCTTCACAGTGTTTATACTCTATAGTAGTATACAGTAGTGCAGGCCTTCACAGTGTTTATAGTCTATGGTAGTGTACGGCAGTGCAGGCCTTCACAGCGTTTATAGTCTATGGTAGCGTACGGCAGTGCAGGCCTTCACAGTGTTTATAGTCTATGGTAGCGTACGGTAGTGCAGGCCTTCACAGTGTTTATAGTCTATAGGAGTGTACGGTAGTGCAGGCCTTCACAGTGTTTATACTCTATAGTGCAGGCCTTCACAGCGTTTATAGTCTATGGTAGTGTACGGCAGTGCAGGCCTTCACAGCGTTTATAGTCTATGGTAGTGTACGGCAGTGCAGGCCTTCACAGCGTTTATAGTCTATGGTAGTGTACGGCAGTGCAGGCCTTCACAGCGTTTATAGTCTATGGTAGTGTACGGCAGTGCAGGCCTTCACAGCGTTTATAGTCTATGGTAGTGTACGGCAGTGCAGGCCTTCACAGCGTTTATAGTCTATGGTAGTGTACAGCAGTGCAGGCCTTCACAGCGTTTATAGTCTATGGTAGTGTACAGCAGTGCAGGCCTTCACACTGTTTATAGTCTATAGGAGTGTACAGGAGTGCAGGCCTTCACACTGTTTATAGTCTACGGTAGTGTACAGTAGTGCAGGCCTTCACAGTGTTTATAGTCTATAGTAGTTTACAGGAGTAGTGTAGGACTTCACAGTGTTTATATTCTATAGTAGTGTACAGTAGTGCAGGCCTTCACAGTGTTTATAGTCTATAGTAGTGTACAGTAGTGTAGGCCTTCACAGTGTTCATAGTCTATAGTTGTGGACAGTAGTGCAGGCCTTCACAGTGTTTATAGTCTATAGTAGTGTACAGTAGTGCAGGCCTTCACAGTGTTTATAGTCTATAGTAATGTACAGTAGTAGTGTAGGACTTCACAGTTCTTCACTAACTCACTGACTCACACAAAGCAACTGCCATTCCTACAAAATCCATATATACTAAATGCTCAACACATTTTTTATCCTTTATATTATATTTTTACTGTAGCTTTTTTGTGTTAAGCTATGTTTAGATACACAAACACTTAACACTGAATTATAATTACCTAGAGTAATTCAGCACAGTAACATGCAGGAACAATAGGCTATATTATGTTGCCTATGTGTGTGGTACACTATACCATTCTAGGTATGTGTAAATATGCTCTATGATGTTAGCTCAAAAATGACATTGCCAAAAGACATATGTCTATGTGCATACATATCGGCATGTATGCATATATTTTTTTCTCTACATTTATATTTAATCAATTTCTTGCTACAAAACTTAGAACGAATATCAGAAAATAATACATTAACTACTTTGGTATGTACTCCTTCTAAGTAAAATGCTCCAATTATCTTTTAGTCAATGAAAATTTTGTTATTTTCATCCATATTCTCAACTTGTTTTTATTTTCTTGAAAACATTCTCCATTTCACATGGAGAATGAATCCAAGTTGGAAAACACTCTTCAGGATATTATCCAGCAGAACTTTCCCAACCTAGCAAGACAGACCAATGTTCAAATCCAGGAAATACAGAGAACATCACAAAGATATTCTTCAAGAAGAGCAACCCCAAGGCACATAATCATCAGACTCACCAGGGTTGAAGTGAAGGAAAAAATCATATATATATATATATATATATATATATATATATATACACACACACACACACACACACACACATACACACACACACACACACACATATATGATTATATGATTATCTTGCAGAGAAGTCATCTATTGTATGTATAGAAGGCATCGATGTATAGATATATATACACACACACACATACATACACACATATAAATTTTATGTGTTATATATTATATATATACACACACACACATATGAAAACATTCTCCATTTCTCAGTGGTACTTGAATTTATAGTACTCTTAATTTGGGAACATGTTAAATTTATATATTCTTCATAGGTAATATGTACTTTCTATTTGGCCAGTACTATTCAAGACAATAGGAATACAGTGGTTAAAAAATAAAGCCCCTACCTTCATGGAACATATATGCTCAAGGAGCTATACAGAAGTTATAAATTAAATTAAGAAATCTAATACAATAAAAATAATTTCAGATCAAAATTATAGAATTATCAGTCCCATCAGCATGGCAAACTTTTCTCTCTCCTCTTCTGTACCAAATAGAACTACAAAACCAGAAAATAAATTCAGAGACAACCAAAGGAGAACTGCCCAAGGTAGAGGGGAACATCACAGTAATTTGGGGCCTCAGGATTGAAAGAAAACACAGTGGCAGCATGTCTTAACCTGGCCAACATGACAAGGTAACCTTAGGCCTGGCATTTTCTGACTCCAAGCCTGGCAATAGAAAGGCAGCCCAGGAATGTCATTCTTCCCCTAGATGGAACTGAATTCCAGCCTATAATATCAGACATGCCTGACAGAACAGGAAAGGGGAATCAGTGGGAAGGCCTAGTGACAAAACTGGCCATGAAAATGTCTCTTTTTCTCTGCTTGGCCTGAGATTTCCCTCATGTCTAATGAAACTCTGATGCTCAGGGGTCACTGGAAAGTAGATCCCAGCACATCAAGATCCATCCCTGGAAACATTCTACATTCTGTATAGTGACATAACTCCGAGTTAGGAAGTCTGTGCCCTACTTAGAACTAGTCAGCCCAGACTAAGAAATATCCTCCAGGTTCTCAGTCACCATCAGCTGGTAAGAACCCCAACAATATGAGATAAACAAAACAGATCAAAATAACACTGCATAGTCTCTAAAAAATTATATTGTCATTGGGAACAACAGCCCTCACAGTAGACTAGGACTTGTTTGCCAAACCTAAACGAAGTGACCATGTGCCAAAAAATATATATGTATATATAAATAAGGCCCAAATTCTTCCAGCATAATAGTCAAAATGTCCAGAATAAAACAAAAACCACCCATGATATCAAGAGGTGGATCACAAAGTCAGGAGTTCGAGACCGGCCTGGCCAACATGGTGAAATGCCATCTCTACTAAAAATGCAAAAATTAGCCAGGCATGCTGATGGACGCCTGTAATCCCAGCTACTCAGGAGACTGAGGCAGGAGAATTGCTTGAATCAAGGAGGTGGAGGTTGCAGTGAGCCGAGATCACAACTTTGCACTCCAGCCTGGATGAAAGAGCAACACTGTCTCAAAAAAAAAAAAAAAAAAATTGTCCTTTCCCCAGTGTATATGTGTATATTCTTGTCAACAATCAGTTGGCCATGTATATATACATATAAATATGGCTTTATTTTTGAGTTCTTTATTCTGTTCCATTGATCTATATGTCTTTTTTACTGGTTACTGGTTACTATTGCCATATAGAATAATTTGAAGTCAGGTAATGTGATGCCTCTGGCTTTGCTCCTTTTCCTTAGGTTTTTTTTTTTTGTAGAGGGAGGGGCTCTTTTTTGGTTCCATGTGAATTTTAGGATTGAATATTCTAATTTTGGAAAAAGTGATGTTGGCATTTTAATAGAGATTGCATCAAATTTATAGATTGCTTCAAATTACATGATCATTTCATTTTAACTATATTAATTTTTCTGATCCATTTTTTTGTTTTAATTACAATTTCTTTCATCAATGTTTTGTTGTAGTTTTTCTTGTAGAGAATTTTCACTCACTTGCTTAAAGATATGCCTAGGTATTTTATTCTTTTTGCAGATATTGTATGTGGGATTGAGTTCTTAGTTTGGTTCTCAACTTGATAATTATTGGTGTATAGAAACACTACTGATCTGGGAAAACTGAGATTGCCATATGAAGGAGAATAAAACTGGACCCCTATTTTTCATTATATACAAAAATTAACTCAACATGATAAAAGACTTAAATCTAAGTCCTGCAACCATAACAATACCAGAAGAAAACCTAAAGCAAAGCCTTCTGGACACTAGTATAGGAAAAGAATTTATGACTAAGACCTTAAAAGCACAAGCAACCAAAACAAATACAGACAAATAGGATTTAATTAAACTAAAAAGCTCTGCACAGAAGAAGAAACATTCAATAGAGTGAACAGAAAACATAGAACGAGAGAAAATTTTTGCAAACTATGCTTCTGACAGGGGAATAATATCCAGAATTTGTCAGAAAAGCAAATAATCAACAACAACAAAACAACAACTAAAAACAGGGAGCCACGTTAAAACATGGGCAAAGGACATGAACAGATATTTCTCAAAAGGTGACATAGTAATGGCTGATAAACATATGATAAATGCTCAACATCCCTAATCATCCAAGAAATGCAAATTAAAACCATAATGAGATATAATCTTACATGAACTAGAATAGCTATTTTTAGTTTGGAGCAAAAGTCATTGTAGTTTTTGTCATCACTTTTAATAACAAATTAATACTAAAAAGACAAAAAAAAATAACAGATGTTGGTGTGGATGCAGGGGAAAGAGAACACTTATGCACTCTTGGTGGGAATGTAAATTAATACAAGTTCTATGAAAAACAGTATGGCAATTTCTCAAAGAACTAAAAATAGAAATATCATTTGATCCAGCAATCCCACCACTGGATCACTACCCAAAGGTAATGAATCATTATTTCATAAAGAGTACTTGCACTCATACATTTATCATAGCACTATTCATAATAACTGTGATGTGGAATCAACATAAGTGGTCATCAATAAAAGATTAGAAACAGAAAATGTGATATCGATATATAGATACACAAATGTATATACACAAAAGCATATATATGTATATACAAATATAAAAGAATATTTTCATGTTTTAATGTCTAAATGGTATTCCACTGTGTGTGTGTATAAGAGTCATTGTTTTCCCATTCCCAAGACAGCACTAAGCACACTTATTTTGTATTTAATGAAAAGATGAAGAAAAAAAAAAGACTGCCTCTTTAACTAGCTAGTTCTGGGAGTTGATGGGGCTCTGCATTTTTCATTCTCCCAGGATCACAGAAAACAAAGAGGGGGATATACAACAGGCCCACATCTCAGGTAGGAAGCAGGACTTGACTCCACAGGTGGGGCTTGGACACCGGATCAGACTGAGGACTAGCTAAAATAGGACCAGGGTGGAAGCAGTTTTCAATCAGACATGCCCACCAGTATGCCATGTCAATTTACTATTGTTATAGCAACATCTGGGAGTTACCACTCCTTTCCATGGTAATGATCCAATAATCCAAGAGTTACTACCCCTTCTTTGGAAATTTCTGTAGGAACTGCCCCTTAATCTGCATACAACATTGCAGCACTGTTTACAATAGCAAAGACCTGGAACCAACCCAAATGCCCATCGATGATAGACTGGACTGGGAAAATGTGGCACATATACACCATGGAATATTATGCAGCAATAAAAAATGATGAGTTTGTGTCCTTTGTAAGGACATGGATGAATCTGGAGAACATCATTCTCAGCAAACTGACAAAAGAACAGAAAAAGAAATACTGCATATTCTCACTCATAGGCGGGTGAGAAAAATGAGAACACATGGACACAGGGAGGGGGTCTACTACACACTGGGGTCTATTGGGGGGAATGGGGGATGGACAGCAGGGGGCGGGGCTGGGGAGGGATAGCCTGGGGAAAAATGCCAAGTGTGGGTGAAGGGGAGGAAAGCAGCAAAACACACTGCCATGTGTGTACCTATGCAACTATCTTGCACGTTCTGCACATGTACCCCAAAACCTATAATGCAATAAAAATTTAAAAAATTAAAAAAAAAAAAGAAAAGAAAATTAGAAACATTCTGATCATATTGTTTAGTTATCTGCTTTCTTTGTTTAACAATAAGCCTTGAACGTGTTTCCAAGTCATTAAATACTTTTAGGGAATATAATTTTTTGATGTCTGTGTGGTATTCAGTGAATGTCTAAAATGTAATTAACTTAGCCAAGTCTCTATTGTTAAGCATTGCAGATGTTTCTGATTTTTCACTGTAATAAACAATGCTGAGATGAAAAAAAAAACCTGCATACAACTAAAAGTGTGTATAAATATGAGTGCACAACTGCCTCGAGTTGCTACAGTCTGCCTACAGGTTAGCCCTGCTCTGCAGGAGCAGTCATGGAGCTGTAACACTGCCTCTTTAATAAAGCTGTTTTCTTCTACCTCTGGTTCACCCTTGAATTTGTTCCTGGGCAAAGCCAAGAACCCTCACAGGCTAAGCCCTAGTTTGGGGCTTCCCTGTCCTGCATCACTTCCAGTGGCTATCTCCCCAGGAACAGAAGAGGCAGTTTGAACAGAAGTGCAGGTATTTGCCATAGATTGTCTCCCTGGCTTAGTGCAGAGACACTAGGAGATAAACATTTATTTCTCAGCTTCACCATGAAGATAAAAGGAACTGAAATATACATCTAACACCCCAACTGTTCCAGCTACACCTAGAGGGTCTGGCTTATATCTTACCCATCTGTGGTACTGACAGAACATGGCATATCTAATTTCCTGGAGGCCACTAAAAACAGAGACAGCAGTTTGGATAAACACAGATTTAAGAGGCACTTTAGACCCTCTGGCTGGATGAATTGGTCAGAGATTCTATTGAAATGTGAAAGTGTTCTTAGGAAACAAGCATGAGAAGCATTAAAAGTAAAGGAAAGAATAAAAAAAAGAAATTTGAGAAAATATTTTTAAAAATTATAGGTGAGGCATGGTGGCTCATGCCTGTAATCCCAGCACTTCAGGAGACCGAGGTGGGTGAATCACAAGGTCAAGAGATCGAGACCATCCTGGCCAACACAGTGAAACCCCATCTCTACTAAAAATACAAAAAAAATAGCCAGGCATGGTGGCACACACCTGTGGTCCCAGGTACTTGAGAGACTGAGGCAGAAGAATCGCTTGAACCCAGGAGGCAGAGGTTGCAGTGAGCCGAGATTGTGCCACTGCACTCCAGCCTGGTGACAAAGCAAGACTCCGTCTCAAAAAAAAAATTATAAAGGAAAGTGTTCTGTGATACCCAATTCCAAAATAAACGTATCTTGAAATATGAAAAGTATCTTAATGTGAAGCAATAAGCTAGTCTTTGTAATATTCTTTCATTAATCACATATGAAAAAGTGTAACCAGAGTACTTGATTCTCTTTAAAACATGGCCAAATCAAAAGTTTTTGATCAAAGATTACGTATACAAAATTAGGCAAAAAGTGCTTGAGTAGTGGATCAAGCAGTTAATGATTCCAAATATTATACTATTTTTCTGGGCATTTTCAAATTTGTAGTAGACAGACTTTTTAAAAAAATTCTAGTTGTATTAATTTTTCCTAATTAAAATGAGTATACCTATTCATATGTGATTTTATACTTTAAATTTGGAGTTTTTAAAAAAAGGACAATCAAATTTTAAATGTTCAGCTTTCTTAAAACCTGGAACTTCCTCTGTTTACTCAGCATTCATTTGTACTTAAAAGAATGGGCATGGTTATAGAGTACTGACACCGCAGTTGCCTGCCTTGCCTTATCTTAGAATTAATGATAATTCTATCAGCACATCTACCTCTGTGCTGATGCTTCCAAATAGGTATCCCTGGTCTGAGCCTCTCATATATATGTTTCTATGTACAGACTCCCTGTATGTATGTCTCTATGTTTCCAATGAATAATGCTATAATCCTGTACCCAAAAGAGCTAGGTATAGATCAGTAGCTACTGAGATTAAAAAAATACCTGACAAGATTGGGTGTGTTCAGGGTGGTATGGCAATATGCAAAAATCACAAGCATTCCTATGTACCAATAACAGATAAACAGCAAAATCATGAGCAAACTCCCATTCACAATGGCTACAAAGAGAATAAAATACCTAGAAATACAACTAGCAAAGCATGTGAAGGACCTCTTCAAGAAGAACTACAAACCACTGCTCAAGGAAATAAGAAAGGACACAAACAGATGGAGAAACATTCCATTCTCATGGTTAGGAAGAATCAATTCATGAAAATGGCCATACTGCCCAAAGTAATTTATAGATTCAATGCTATCCCCATCAAGCTACCATTGAGTTTCTTCACAGAATTGGAAAAAAACAACTTAAACTTCAGATGAAACCAAAAAAGATCTTGAATTGCAAAGACCATCCGAAGCAACAAAAACAAAGCTGGAGGCATCATGCTACCTGACTTCAAACTATACTACAAGGCTACAGTAATCAAAACACCATGTACTGGTACCGATACAGAGATATAGACTAATGGAACAGAACAGAGGCCTTGGAAGCAATGCCATACATCTACAACCATCTCTTCTTTGACAAACCTGACAAAAACAAGCAATGGGAAAAGGATTCCCTGTTTAATAGATGGTGGTGGGAAAACTGGGTAGCCATGTGTAGAAAGTTGAGACTGGACCACTTCCTTACACCCTATACAAAAATTAAATACAGAGGGATTAAAGATTTAAACATAAGACCTAACACCATAAAAACCCTAGAAGAAAACCTAGGCAATACCATTAAGGACTTAGGCAAATGCAGGGACTTTATGACTAAAACACCAAAAGCATTGGCAACAAAAGCCAAAATAGATAAATGGGATCTAATTAAACTCCAGAGCTTCTGCATAGCAAAAGAAACAATCACTAGAGTGAATTGGCAACCAACAGAATGGGAAAAAATTTTTGCAAGCTATTCATCTGAAAAAGGGCTAATATCCAGAATCTACAAAGAACTTAAACAAATTTGCAAGAAAAAAACAACCCCATTAAAAAGTTAGCAAAGGATATGAACAGACACTTTTCAAAAGAAGACACTTATGTGGCCAACAAAGATGAAAAATTGCTCATCATCACTGGTCATTAGAGAAATGCAAATTAAAACCACATTGAGATATCATCTCATGCCAGTTAGAATAATGATCATTAAAAAATCTGGAGACAACAGCTGCTGGAGGGGATTTGGAGAAATAGGAATGCTTTTATACTTTTGGTGGGAGTGTAAGTTAGTTCAACCACTGTGGAAGACAGTGTGGCAATTCCTCAAGGATTTAGAAATACCATTTGACCCAGCAATCTCATTACTGGGTATATATCCAAAGGATTATAAATCATTCTATTATAAAGACACATTCACACATATGTTCCTTGCAGTACTATTTACAATAGCAAAGACCTGGAACCAACCCAAATCCCCATCAATGATAGACTGGATAAAAAAAATGTGGCACATATACACCATGGAATATTATGCAGCCATAAAAAAGGATATGTTCATGTCCTTTGCAGGGACATGGATGAAGCTGGAAACCAACATTCTCAGTAAACTGACACAAGAACAGAAATCCAAACACCACTTTTTCTCACTCATAAGTGGGTGTTGAACAATGAGAACACATGGACACAGGGAGGGGAGCATCGCACACTGGGGCCTGTTGGAGTGGGGGGCTAGGGAGGTGATAGCAGTAGGTGGGGGGGGATTAGGGAGGGATAACATTAGGAGAAATACGTAATGTAGGGGATGGGGGATGGATGCAGCAAACCACCATGGCATGTATATACCTATGTAACAATCCTGCAAAATCTGCACAAGTGCCCCAGAACTTATAAAAAAATAAAATGAAATTAAAATTTAAAAAAATAAGAAAAGGAAATACCTTAGGAGGTTGTCAGATTCAAGCAGAGATCTCCAATCAGGTGAGCATCTTTACTTGCAGGATACATGAAAAGCAGTGGTCAGAGCAGGAAAATTCATTTGAAGTAAGACTTACGTTTAGGAATTACATGTAGTTACCAAATAACAAGGTAGGTAAGATAAAATGTGAAAAGAGGAGAAGAGAAGCCAGCACAATTTTTTCTTAAGAATCAAGAAGACGGCCAGGCGTGGTGGCTCCCACCTGTAATCCCAGCACTTTGGGAGGCTGAGGCAGGCGGATCACGAGGTCGAGATTGAGATCGAGACTATCCTGGCCAACATGGTGAAATCCCGTCTCTACTAAAAATACAAAAAAATTAGCTGGGCATGGTGGTGCACGCCTGTAGTCCCAGCTACTCAAGAGGCTGAGGCAGGAGAATTGCCTGAACCCAGGAGGCAGAGGTTGCGGTGAGCCGAGGTTGCACCACTACACTCCAGCCTGGTGCCTGGTGACTGAGTGAGACTCTGTCTCAAAAAAAAGAAAAAAAAAAAAAAAAAAAAAGAATCAAGAAGACTATCCTCTATCTTCAGAAGTAATAAGAAAAATATATATTTAAATATAGAAAATACGATCAAAATAACATATTATTAATATTTAGAAAATCTGTGAGCCCACTGTGATCATGTATATGGGATGCATATGTAGTTTGACTAATTAGCATCAAAGTGCTTCTCAAAATGGAAGCACCATTGAGCAGTTCCACCAGAATACAAATATTTTTTGATACTTGGTAATATAGGTTAACTATTTGTCCCCACCAAATGCCATGTTAAAATGTGATCCCCACTATTTGGGGGGGATCTCCACTATTTGAGGTGGGGCCTAGTGAGAGATGTTTGGGTAATAAAGGCAGATCCTTCACAAATGGCTTGGTGCCATTCTTTAGGAACTGAGTGACTTCTCTCACTCTTAGTTCTCTGGAGATTTGGTCATTAAAAAGAGCCTGGCACATTTTTCCTTTCCCTGTCTTGCTACCTGTATCATCATGTAATATGCCAACTCTCTTTCACTTTCTGCTATGACTGGAAGCTTCCTGAAGTCCTCAGGAAAACAGATGCTGGCGCCATGCTACTTGTATAGCCACACAGAAAGGAAGAATTCTTACACTAATTAAAGAGTATTTGTGTGCATATGTGTCTGCATATGTGTGATGAACACATATAAAGAGAATCTTCTTAGCATGTCATTTACTATTAGCAAAGCAATTCACACAGTATGCTAATAAATTATGTAAAAAAATTCAACAAAAATGTAGCATAGTATTTACTATATATTGATCAATCTAAAGCATTGTTATAGTCAGCTGTTTTAGTGGTATCTTTCAATAGCTCTGTAATAGATGACTAAGATTCCTATGCAGACAAGAAAACTAACAGAAAGCTTGAATAACTGGTCTAAAGTTACACATGTGGTCAGACACAAGGCCAGGGTATTATCAGTAAGGCTCGTTTGATTTTACTGCACTGCCTCTAGGTACCATGAGGTTTATGCAATCCTTGCAGGGATAAGAAATTGGTGAGAGTTGCATTCAAGCATATACAATAGTATTTCTCTATATTGATTGGAGATGTCAGAGAAAAGTGATTATTCAGAACAGTCGTTCCAAGTACATTAAACTAAGATGAGGCAAATATATTTCAATATTTAAAAAGAGCTATCTCTAATAATCTATTTATTAAAAATTATATAATTTTACCAAACAAAGGCTTATCAGAATTCCAGCATTTGATTTCTGATGTGAAAATATAAAACAAACGCAATTGATATAAAGGATAAAATATTTGGATATTACAGAAACATAACTGTATTCTAATCTGACTTCAGTCTAATCTGATTGAACTCATATTTTCTTTCTGAAAACGTCAAATTTTAAAGAATATAGCTTTTCTAAAACAAATAATCAGAAATTGCATATAATGTTTTGTAATATAAAATATATAAATAATAATCATGTCACTAATTTGGTTTTCAATTTACAACATCTGTTTTAGCTATAGGTAAGACTGTATTTAATAAAGTAAGGATTGAACTGAACAAAATCCACCAGCATGTCATGTATTTCTGTGCACAACAGCTGAAAAACTGCTTAATTTTCCTAAAGGGAAGCCAAAATAGCATATTCATTCTTTATGTTTCTGCTCCATAAAACTACATGTATAATAGATTGCATGTTCAATTTTGGACACTAGGTATTATCAAACTGGCCCACAAAAGCAAGAGGTAAGGCAAGAGAGAGTTCTAAAAAAGAACTGGTTATGTTGAGAACACAATTGCTACTGCTTGTCTGTTTAAGCATCCATTAAAGCCCTTGGATATTGGAAGGAGATTGACAGAGTGGCTAAAGTAGAAGACCCAAATGAGTTCTGCCCAGAGTCAGCCAGAGATTTTGGTTTTTACTAAATGTACTCTGACACAGAGCAGAGGAAATCGTCTGAAACAAGTTTAAGGGATCTACGTTAAAGCTGCCTAAGCACAGATATGTATACTTGTTCAAGGCTTTGCAAGCTGGCTTAGAACACTGTAAAGCCTTGCCAAAAGCACTGAGAGAGTTCAAGTCTTCTTTGAAGCAGCAATAGTGTGCTTGGGTTTAAGCAGGATGTCATAAGCAAAGTGTGAAAAAATATATTTTAGGAAACTACAGATTTAGCTCAATTGACAAGCAGTTTTTCTGCCAAAAAAATTGTTTGTACATTGATCTTTGTAACTCTGAATCCATATCTCAAAATAGATAATAGTGATTAGTGCATCAAAGTTTGGTGAAGGATGCCTAATTTAATCCTCAAAATACATGATATATAGTATTGATTAATGCTTTTTATCTACTACATATTTTTACATGCTGAAATTGTATTCTAAGTTCTAAGAAAGGATGCCTAGAACACACTTCACTGGCTGAGGATGGAAGGACCCACAGACTGCTTCTGGTTGTAGTGATTGTCATCTAGGGTGGGGCTAGGGCCTTAGAAAAAACCAAACATGACAGATTCTCCAAACACTTATTAAAGTTAGTTTTTTCTTTATAGTAATAGATGGCTTTGTAACATTTTATAAGATATTTTAACTAAAATATCTGGGATAGGTTTATTATAAGAGATTATATCTATGATTGCCAAATAATTAAATTATTGAGATACCATCTCACTCCAGTTAGAATGGAGATCATTTAAAAAAATCTGGAGACAACAGATTTTGGAGAGGATGTGGAGAAATAGGAACACTTTTACACTGTTTGTGAGAATGTAAATTAGTTCAACCAATGTGGGAGACAGTGTGGTGATTCCTCAAGGACCTAGAAATTGAAATTCCATTTGACCCAGTAATCCCATTACTGGGTATATATCCAAAGGACTATAAATCATTCTATTATAAAGACACATGCACATGTATGTTCATTGCAGCACTGTTTGCAATAGCAAGGACTTGGAACCAACCCAAATGCTCATCGATGATAGACTGGACAGGGAAAATGTGGCACATATACACCATGGAATACTATGCAGCCATAAAAAATGATGAGTTCATGTCCTTTATAGGGACATGGATGAACCTTGTGTCATTCTCAGCGAACTGACACAAGAACAGAAAATCAAACACCGCATGTTCTCACTCACAGGCGGGTATGGAACAATGAGAACACATGGACACTGGGAGGGGAGCATCACACACTGGGGTCTTGGTGGAGGGAACTAGGGGAGGCAAAGTGAGAGATGGGGAGTTGGGGAGGGATAACATGGGGAGAAATGCCAGATATAGGTGATGGGGAGGAAGGCAGCAAACCACATTGACATGTATATACCTATGCAACAATCCTGCATGTTCTTCACATGTACCCTAAAACCAAAAATGCAATAAAATATATATTTTAAAAAATTATTTTACCAATATTTATTAGGTATTTATTCTCCATTAGGTGTTCTTTTTGTTTTGTTATGTTTTATAATGACATTAAACACTGCATTGGAGCTCCTTGTCTTTATTAAAGCATTACATACATGTAGTTATTTCTTAAGACTTTTACAATTGGGAAGAAAAAGCTACCATCTGATCAAATGTTTTCTTTAAATCTCAAATAATTAAATGTGTTTGTTTTCCATGCCCTAATATAATAAAATAAAATATATCCGTAAAGTAAATCTGACCAGATAAATTTAGAATATATAACAATAAAGATAAATTTTTAAATATATTTATTGAATATGTCAAGTAAGAATTATTTCCTGGAGTTACCAATGCTGAGAAAGAAACTAAACTTTCTGTATTTTTTTTCTTTATTTCTTTCCTACATCTTTTCTTTTTCTCAGCCTGTCTCTCTTCCTTCCTGCCCCAATGTTGTTTTCTTCTTTTGTACAATCTGTCATTCCACATACAATTATTTACTTTTTCCAGACACTGTTTTAGAGGTAAGGGATATAGTGGTGAACCAAAGAGAACTTGCTCCTACAATTAAGAGGTTCTCATCTGCTAGAGAAAACAGACATGAAATACTATTAGAAGTGAGATGATTATTACAAAAAATGTGAAAACGGTACTTTAGAGTATGTAAAATGAACTTCTGACTGTCTAAGTTTATACTTGGGAGAGTAGTGAAATTAGAAAATGTGTCTTATTAGGGGAAATTATAGCCCACTGAAAATTGATACTAAGCATTATATGCCAACATAATTCCTTTTTTTCCCCTAACAATTCTATTTAATTTGATAGAAATTACAGAGAAAACAAAAGGAATGATTTGAGGTTAGGCATTGAAAGTTAGGTGAAAATTGGGAATCTAAGAAAAATCGTATTTTTAAAGTGAATGGGTATAGTCAACTTCATGTTTTTCAGATGATCCATCAGTTTAAACCTGTTTCCAGATGGTTTATTCTAGGAAGGATAAAGCAAGAGTTTAGGGAAGACAGTCCATGGTCTTACGTTAGCAGTTGTTATGCTGCTGCCAGTACCACATGTATCTTTCATGTTTGTCTCTTCTGTGGATCTTTGGTTTGCAGACAGCTGATGCCTCAGTTCTTTTCCTCTAGCTTCCAACTTTTGTTAACTTCCAAGCTTTGTTCCTGTGCCTGGGTATTCGCAGCTTTCTTCCTCAAGCGGTGGCTTACACTAGTTAGGATAAACAATTGTCCCTTCCTCCTTAAAAAAAAAAAAATTCTGGATGCGACCCAGCCTGCTTTGTTAAAATCTTCACTGCTTGCTGCTCCCTTTGACATTTGCCAACTGCTCTCTTACATGAAACAGATTTTATGCCTGCTTTTCTACACTTCAGGCACCTCAGGCTCTAAAATCTGCCATGTCCATAGATTTGTTATAGCCTGCCAACTGTCCCCTGTGCCAGCTGGTCTGCCTGTGGAAGTTTTCAGTATAGATTTTCAGAGTTCCCTAAACCCTTGAACTGAGGATCTATTAGCCTGGTTTCGGTGACTCTTACCCTCAGTAGATAATGGTCTTCCTGAGATAGACCTGTTTCTATTTTAGTCACTACTGAATCCCCAGCATTCAACAAATATTTGGATAAATGATCTGCCACTTTTATCTTATATTGCTCATGTTTATAAAAAGTACATATAATTATGTATTTAAATATCTGCAAATATGGTTAAACTTCATACAACTTTGAAATTCTGCATCAGATTAAATAAGTACTTAAACCACCATTTCCAAATGGGGAAACCATAGTAAAGTTTGTTCTTTTATTTTTTTGATGATATACTGTTTATTTCAGCATTCACATGGTTCTAAAGAGACTTGGATCCTTAAAAACAAAACTGCTATGAGTATTGATGAATTTATAGCCTTCTTAATATCTTTACCAAGGAATCACACATTGTTTACTTTGAATTAGATATATTATGTATTCTTAATGGCAAAATGTAACACCTAGAAGAATAAAAATTGTTCTTGGTGGAGGGGAGAATCTTATTCTTCATATGTATAAAGCACAGATATCCATACATTACATAACAAATATATAGTATATTTGTAGTATTAATGTTTTATGGAGAGTCATTAGGATAAAACATTTAAAATGTCTCTTTGTGGGGGGCAACAAGAAAAGTAAATCAAGAAACTCTGTGGTACATAAAGGTAAAAAAGAGCTCCATCCCTGTTTTGTAGAGAGCATACAAGCAAAAAGGCAAAACTTGCCAGAGATGTGACTCCTTTAAAAGGTGGGTAGTGAGAAAACTATGAGCACATCCTAGAAATTGATGTGGTCAACACAGAAGAACATAGTCACAAGTTAATTTCTGGATTGTCAACTTCTTTCAAACTTGATGTTTTATTTCTATTTATTTATATATTGACAGGGTATCACTCTGTCAGCCCGGCTGGAATGCAGTGGCATGGTCTCAGCTCACTGCAGCCTCTGCCTCTCGGGTTCAAGTGATTCTTATGCCTCAGCCTCCTGGGAAGCTGGGATTACAGGCACTCACCACCACATCTGGCTAGTTTTTGTACTTTTTGGTAAAGAGAGGGTTTCACTATGTTGATCAGGCTTGTATCAAACTCCTGACCTCAAGTGATCTTCCTGCCTCGGCTTCCCAAAATGTTGGGATTGCAGGTATGAACCACCATGCCCAACCTTAATGTATTAATTTTAAACAATATTTCAATATTTTAGTTAGGCAAATCTACATCCTATAAACAGCTCCTTTAATACACAAATGTAATCTTTCTACAATGCCAGATTATTTTATAAAACTATATAGTTATGTAAAATATGTATTTTAGTTGGAAACAGCAGAATTAGACTTCAAGAGATAGCTCTGTTGTCTCATGTATCACAAAATTCATTTAGTCACAGCTATTCCTAATAATGAACTGTTTTTTCCAGACATAATCCATTTCAGTTACAGCTAACATTTCCCGTTTCAAGGGTCCTATCAACTCTAACAAGAGAGCACCTTTCACACACAAGTATAATCACTCTTCACAACACAAGTACAATAAGAATACACAGTACTCAATCACAACACAAATACAATCATGACTTAAACATTTTTAAAAATTTTTTTCGATTAATGACTTACATTAGCTTCACTGCCCTTAACTATCCCCTCCTTTGCAAAGCCTTTTCTGTTTTGTCAACTAAATAAACACACTTTATTACCTGTAACCATGGAATTGTTGAACACCAAAATTTTACATTTGTTTCTTTGATAGTTCCATTACATGTTAAGGACAACCAATTAAACCATGTCTTAAAAGATCTTACCTACTGGATCTCTTTATAACATCTCACAAATTTTTTAATTCCTGATATTTTAACATAGTTGGAAGTGCTGCATATTCCAGGTTCCTGTTTGACCAGTCTGAAAGCATTATTGAAGACCCTGCTCTTACTGAGCTTTGCTGCACTATTCATTACATTTTTCTTCCTGTTATAGACGTCCTCATCAACTTCCAGGATGATAGCATTCATTTGCCAAACTGTATCTGGGTGCAAGGTGCTAGATATACAAAGGTAGACTAGATATATTCCTGCCTGTCTTCTACAAGCTCTGAGGAATATCTTTCCTAAATTTCATACATATATTTCCGACACAACTTTAGAAAACTTCACTTTTAAGCACTGTGGACATCTCAAACTTACGATATACAAACTTGATTCATTTTTCACTGTAAAATTTACCGTGTTCTTTATTTTGGTAGATGGCACAATAAAAAACATAATTAATTTACTCTCTTACCTCTACTCAAACGTCAGAATCAGAGAGTAAATTTAATTTATTTCACATGCACATCTTTTAATTCAGGACTCTATTAATGATTTTAGGTATTCATTAATGTTAGTTTCAACTCTGGTTTCTCCAGCTACAACATGAGTGATTTTGAAAAGGACAAATAAAATCCTTGTATCTCAAGTCCTTTGTTGGTACAACAGATATAACCTGTAACTAACAGGATGGTGAGGAAATATGTGAAGAGTATAGTACACAGTATTACTGAATACATTTTGATATTTCCTCTTTTCCAAATGTTTCTTCTTTTCTGGTGTTACTGATGTAGATTATATATTCTTTGGTGTCATCTGGATTTCCCGGTACAGATTTACTTTCCTCTAGTTTCTGTCAATATTTGTCTAAACTCCACAATGTGACTAGATTGATTATTCTGCTGAAAGACTTCCAGACTTACTAATTGTTCACAATAAAATAATAATTCTTCACAGTAAGATATTAATTCCCACAGTATATCATCACATTTTATGCACTTCTGTGTACACCCCACAAGGTACAGTGTTAGGCATAGAACAGATATTTGTCAAATGTCTTCTGATTTTGTGTACTTCCCTTATAAAAATGTGTGCTTAAAGTCCACACTGCATCTTTGTAGATATTCATATTTGAAGGAGGGCAGTTATATTTAAGCTAATGTTTACTTAAGAAGTATACGAGTAAGAGAGAAGAAACGGAGTTCAGGCACAGCCTCCCTCTAACAGATATATAAAATCAAACCTCTTACTAAATCTTCTTGTATGAACATCTTTCTGCTTAATTTGCATTGTTTAGGAAATTTTAAAAGCCCATAGTCACATCATCTACCTGCTCTCAGTTGGAGCCTATACTTCCTTAATATTTATTCCTCTTTCTAATGATTTTTAGAGCCTATACTTTCTTAGTATTTATTTCTCTTCCTAATGCTTTTCCTATATTGGATATTACATCTGGATAACAATGAAATGAGAATAATGGAAGTAAGACTCGACCATTGATGATCACTCCACCTGCATTCCTATGGTTGGTAGGACCTCAATCATTACAAAAAATGTATGTTTCTGCTGTTTTCCTCATGTGACTTTAGATCCCAACACCTTGTTTATTGGATATGACATTTAGTACTATGACACTGTTTGGAGAAAACTATTTTGCTTCAGAACTGAGGAATTATGTACCACTTTTCATATCCTCTTGCTGTTTTTTCCAAATTTAACAACATATGGCAGTTTTTCTTTCTAGCGTGTAGTCTCATGTTAGCAGGACATATTTTCTTCCTAGTTTATAGTGTAATATTAGCAGAGCTCGTTTTCTAATTTTCACATGTTTCTAAACTCCAATTAAGTCAAGTTACTTGTTATCATCAGTAATTTGGAAATACCGGTTGTTTCACAGATGAATACAATAGATTTGGCAGAATGTGAAAGTGCCTGGTAATCAAAATTATTTCTATCATCAGCTCTACAGGAGAAGTTTCTTTCCATGGTCTAACAAGAGTTTTTTGAAGTATTTGTCACACGGCTCTAGGAAGTAAATTTCCATTCCTAGTATTTTGTATAAATGTTGTCCCTTTTATACTTGAATTGTGTCATTGTTGTTTTTTTGTTTGTCTGTTTTGAGACAGAGTCTTACTCTATTGGCCAGGCTTGAGTGTAGTGGTATGATCTCAACTCACTGCAATCTCTGACTACTGGGCTCGAGAAATTCTCCTGCCTCAAACTCCCAAGTATCTGGGATTACAGACATGTGCCACCATACATGACTAATTTTTGTATTTTTTGTAGAGATGGGGTTTCACCATGTTGGCCAGGCTTGTCTCGAACTCCTGACCTCAGGTGATACACCTGCATTGGCCTCCAAAAGTGCTGGGATTACGGCACACACGCCTGGCCAAATTTATTTTATGGTTTTTGTCTCTATTTTTAGTATAAGCATAGAACATTATTTTTCTGTTTGTTTTTTTGAGACAGGGTCTTGCTTTGGTGCCCAGGCTGGAGTACAGTGGTACAATCACAACACACTACAGACCTGACCTCCTTGGACTCCAGTGATTCTCTCTCCTTAGCCTCCCAAGTACCTGGGATTATAGGCACATGCCAAGATATCTGGCTAATTTTTTGTAAAGATGGTGTTTCACCATGTTGCCCAGATTAGTCTTGACCTCCTGGGCTCAAGCAATCTGCCTACTTCAGCCTTCCAAAGTGCTGGGATTATAAGTGTGAGCCACCATGCCCAGCCCATTGTTTATTTTTTGAAGTGAATAAAATTTATAAGCTATAATTTCCATAATTATATTCATTCCAAGGGTGAAGCAAGTATAAATGTGTGGTTTCTTATTAAATCTACATATTTGGTTATGTTTTTAAGGTCTAATTTCTATTCCTTTTTAAGTGAATAAGATATGATGCTATGCTATGGGAATTAATATTTTATTATGGGCAACTGATAAGTCTGGAAGTCTTTCAGCAGACTAATCAATCAAGTCACATTGTAGAGTTTAGACAAATGTTAACAGAGACTAGAGGAAAGTAAATCTGCACTGGGATATCCAGATGGCACCAAGAAAGCATGTAATCTACATCAGTAACACCAGAAAAGAAGAAACATTTGGAGAAGGGAAGAAATCAAAATATTCAGTACATGCTATTTGGTATGCTCTTTACAATTTTCCTCAAGTAATTTTGACAACATCTTATTAGGGCTTATTTCTATTGGACCAATAAAAGAATTGATATACTTGACCTTAGATGAGATCTTTATAAGCATTCTATTCTTCAAGCAGTAATAAAATTGCAAACACATTCTGAAGAAGAAATAATGGTAAATTTGCAAAAACATCCCTAACTTTTCTACTCCACTGCTACTACTGTCTTTATCTAAGACACACACATTTATCTAACTGAAATTTAATTCAGGATTCTACTTTTTTCTATCTCCTTATAGTACTCTGTAACTCTAGTTTTTAGCAAAGGCACATTCTGAAGTAAATTATTGTTAGTTTTATTTTATTTTTATTTTTGAGACAGTCTTGCTCTGTCACGCAGGCTGGAGTGCAGTGGTATGATCATGGCTCACTCCAGCCTTGACCTCCCAGGTTCAGGAGATCTTCCTGCTTCTACCTCCCAAGTAGCTGGATCCACAGGTGTGCCCTACTGTGCCCAGCTAATTGGTTGTATTTTTGTAGAAATGGATTTTCACCATGTTGTCCAGGCTGGTTCCAAACTCCTGGACTCAACCAATCCATGAGCCGTGGCCTCCCAAAGCGCTGGGATTACCCATGTGAGCCAACATACCTCACCTTATTGTTGGTTTTATATGTGTTATTTATGTTACCAAAATTGAAGACTTGAGGATGGTAAGTCATATTATTATTTTTGAAACTCTTACCTATGATTGTGAATTTCTCTGCCTTTCTATATTTCTATCAATTGTATCTTCTTGTATTTTGAAATTCTGTATTTATAGTTATATGTATTTAGGATGGTTATGAATTTTTGATAAAGTTTACTCACATATCATTATAAAATATTTTGATCTCTAGCATAGCTTTCTTCATCAAATCTACCTTATCTGATATTAATATAGCCATTCCAGTTCTCTAATTTTTTATTGTTTGCATAGAAGATAATTTTCTACTATTTTGCTTTCAAACTGTAAAGTCCCATAATATAGAGTGTATTTCTTCTAAATAAACTATAGTTAGATCTTGCTTTTTTTTTTTAACACAATCTGAAACCCTTTCTCTTTTAATAGAAGTGTTTGGTCCATTTACATTTAATATAAATGTTTATATGGCTGAATTTAAATCTAACATGTTGGCATATGTCCCCTGTTTTTTCAATCTATTATTTGTTCCCCTGCTTTAAGTATCTTATTTTCATTTTGTTTAATCAAAATTTTTTAAAAAGTTTATCTCTTTTATGAATTTTTAAATATTTTTGGACTATTTTAGAGACTTCTCTAGATATTTCAGTATACATTTTAAATTTTCACAATCATCTATTAAATATATTTTTAAACTAACTTTATAAATACTATGAGAACCTTACAATAGTAAGATGTCATTTACCCCTCTCATGCCCTCAGACTTATATTTGTCATTATGTATTTCTACATAGTCAATAATTCCATCATATACTGTTATTTTTTTTCTTAAAATAGTCACTAGAGAATACATATATAATATATATACACATATATATAGGCATGTGTATATACATATACATACATAGATATATGTGTTTAACTTTTAAAAGATATTTTATAATTATCCAGCTACTCATAATTTTTGAGCAGTTAAATACTTTTATATGTGATCATTTCTTTTAGTTTGAAGAACTGTCAGTATTTTTGTAGTACAGATTGGCTGGAGATGAAGTCTCTCTGAAAATATTATTATTTTGCCTTCATAGTTACATGCTATTTTCACTAAAATAATATTGATATAGAATGAGGTGTTTATGTTTGCCTCCAATTGCACATTATAAAAATGTTCTTTGTCTTTTGACCCTCATTATTTCTGATGAGATGTACTTATTGTTCTTATTGTAATGGACCTTGTCCTTGGCTCTGGAGACTTTGAGACCAGCCTGACCAACAGAGTGAAACCCCATCTCTACCAAAAATATAAAAGTTGGCTGGGAGTGGTGGTGAGCACCAGTAATCCCAGCTACTCAGGAGGCTGAAGTGGGAGTATCACTTGAACCTGGGAGGTGGAGGTTGCAGTGAGCCGAGATCATGCCATGGCCCTCCAGCCTGGGTGACAGAGCAGGACTCGGTATCAAAAACAAGATTTTCTCTGTATCTTTGGTTTTGAACAGTTTGACTAATGTACCTAGATATGGTTTTCTTTGCATTTTCCCATTTGAAATTGATTCCTGTGATATAACGACATGTCTAGAAAATAGGAACTATTTATTGAATAGTACTAAAGAGTTATATGAATATCACAAATTGGCCACAGCTAATCTTCTCACGTTCTTACAAATAATACTCCTCTTGGAGACACCAATATAGTGTCTGTTTCATAAGTTACTTTGTAATTAACCAGTTGTATTCTGTTCAGGGTATTTTGGAAGTGTGAAACCATATTGTTGTGGAATATAGTACTGATGAGTAAACTGTATTATTCTTAACAATGTATTTAAATTAAACATATATATTTTAATATATTTAAAATATGGTAAATTTATGTTTTATATGGTGAATCTAGTAATATAAAATACAAATTAATTGATTTATCTTGGGTATTTTTTAAATATAGAATTTTATATTATTTTATTATAACTCAGTAGAACAGCAGCTACAGAGATTTAAATACAATGTAAAATTTGGATGGAGATCTATTCAGATGTTTTTGACAACAAGAATAAGAATAATCTCAATTCTACTGAATGGAATAATAAAGAATTATTCATTGTTATACATCCAGTTAAAAAAAAGTGAGCTCTGGAATTGGTTAATTTAACAACACAACCACATCATCATGGTCCAAAATGACTATCATCTTTCTATCCTGTCTCCTTTAGTGGGATGCATTTGTCCTTAGGCTGGTTGCTGTTGTAACCACAAGATCACAGATGCAGGCACAGACATAAGATACAGATAACACAATGTCCACCAAAAAAGAGGAATTATTTCTTCCATATTGGACTTTGTAAGACTACTAAAACAATTCCAAGAAGTCTCTTAACAGACTCTTTTATTTATCTCCTTGGCCAGAATGGCAGAGGTAGACTGCTCAGACTATTCACGATTTATCCTTCAAACTTGGAATTGACTCGCTTTCTCTATGTCACATAAAGGGGAGAGAGAAAACCTGAAACTCACTTCAGACTGCAATCACGAAGATGGATAATGTCTGTTGGCAAACAATAATATCTGCTACTGAGTGTTTTCTTTATGAAAAGAGTTGTTTATTAGTCTTTCACCTTCAATAAAACGTTGAAAATATTTGAAAACGACATCTTTAAAAAGATGTCATTTTATTATGTTCTTGGAAACTACAAAGCTCTTGATTTTTTTTTTCACAATGTTGACTGGTAATTAACATGTAATAGTTGGGTGATTTCTGTAAATATGAATTTTAAATTGCAGGTGATAAATACTATGCAAGCCTCTGGTTGTAATCATATCTATAAATTTTTATTGTAAAAAGAGTAAGTTTTCAGTTTGAGTAGCAATTTAATTTGTATTCTGGAACTTAGATACCATGAGGCATATGGCTTACTGGCTTCTAGAAATTCTCAAACATACACTCTTTAGGGGAGAATTGTCTAACTATAGGGACTTCTATATTTTCCTTATAATTAAGAACATAATTCATTGTTTAGAGAAGGTTGCTTTTTGTGAGCTTTTTAAAAAATAAAGAATATATGAGAATTAAATATTTAGATATCAAAGCAGAGGTTGAGGAGTCAGGAATCTAACAAGAGTTAAAATAAAAGTATAAGGTTGGGGGTAATCTCACTGACTCTAACAAAGCTTTTATCTATATTTAATCTGTTCTTTTGTAAATATATTTAGACATGCCAATTACACCTATAATTTTTGAGAGAATCCTTAACATATGAAAAGGTTCTGTTTCCGGTAAGAAAAGAATATTAATAAAAATATGTTTTAGTGTGAATAAATCCTGTTTTATTACAACAATATTTTTTTCAATTAGTGATCTTAGTTCACACTGCCAAACTGATTCCAAAAGCTGTTTTGGGGTGTGTGTGTGTGTGTGTGTGTGTGTGCGCGCGCGCACACGCACGCGTGTGTGTGTGTTTGCCTTTGTTCCTTTGTTTGCAGGGCATATGCGTTTGGGTAGTTGTGAGTGTGTATGTGTTTGTGTACATGTATGTTTAATGCCAGTTACATTAGGAAGAAATTTTTAATTTATTTAGAAAACATGTTTTTTTTTTTCTGAGACAGAGTATTGCTTTGTCACCCAGGCTACAGCATAATCTTGGCACACTGCAACCACTGCCTCCTAGATCCAAGCAATTTTCCTGCCTCAGCCCCCCAAGTGGCTGAGATTACAGGCGCCTGCCACCAGGCTGGCTAATTTTTGTATTTTTAGTAGACACAGCATTTCACCATGTTGGCCTGGCTGATCTCGAACTCCTGACCTCAAGTGATCCACCCACATTGGCCTCCCAAAGTGCTGGGATTATAGACGTGAGCTACCATGCCCAGCCAGGAAGAGATTTTTAAATAGGCAGCTTAGAAAAACTTTTCAAGGGTGATGGTCTGGCTTGATCTTTAATTTTGGCTTAAGAAAAAAATATGAAAAGGCCTGTTTTGGTTAATATTGTAATATCAGGATGACCACCACTTATGTCTAAAATAAATCATACATTTGAAGTATGTTGGTCTTTATTTTCATTGTGCACTTGAGGTTATAGAGGTCTGTCCATTCATGTAAGTGGGAAAAGGAAATCACTAAAGAATTCCCACATCAGACATAAATAGAATGGAAATGAAGTAGGAATGAATTAGAGGTAGGAGGGCTGAAAAATTCAGCTGTGACTAAATAAAAATTTTCAGTGACATTAATCAACAGAAGGAGGAAGAAGTGGCTATCAGAGATTTGAAGAGAGAAAATATAAGAGAAAGTGCACCGTTATTTACTTGTGAAAAAAGTGGCAATAGGCAGGAAACAAATATACACATTGTAGAATATTATATTTTATAATTTTAAAGTATTTTCTAAGATACAAAAACTCTTTGATTTCTTGAGTTAGATGTAGTGTTAAATGTGCATTTCCCAAGTTCTAAAAGAAATGGCTTTATAAAATGAAATGATTCATGAAAAAATAAGCATACTTACACATAAGAGTCATAATTTACTTCACCATTATACAGCCAAATGTTTAAAGTAGGGATAGAGGATGATAGAATATTTCCAGAATTAGGATTTTCAGGGAAAGATTTTGAAGCCAAAGGTGTTAAAGTAGCAGCCTTACCTGAATAAGTAAAAATATTTAGTTCCCAATCCCAGAATCACCATTTTATGTTCATTCAATTTGATTTCTATGAAGCGAATTTCACTAAAGAAAGGTATTTAAACTCCTGCCCCACAGAAATTTATTAAAAACCACATGTCCTGTATACAGATTCCATGTACTACCAAAGCTCTTGGCTGCAGAATCCTAAAGAGTTGCAGGATGCATATGAAAGAGCACAACGCATTTAGCAAAATGTGACAGGAGGCATGACCAGGATGATCATTGCAAAGAGCAGGTACTTGTTTTCCAAACACCATTTTTCAATTGTAATAGAGCTAATCTGACCTCCATTCTACAAGGGTGCAATAAAGCAATTGCCTGTGTAAGAAATCTGAAGAATCAAACAACTGGCATACCTCAATGAAAGACCAAGACATGAAATGAGGAGGCTTAGCAAGGAATTATGATGAAGAAAGTTTTAGGTAAGTTTTGTATGTGCAGAATTACCTAGAAATAAATCTGGCTTCTAATTCACAGAAATAACCTGTGTACTCTTGGAGTCGATGGCATCCCCTACACTGTGAACATATTTTTGTCCTTAATTAGTTTTAGAGTATTGATAGTATTCTACTTCTATTCAGTCATCTAGGCATTGACCAACATTATTTACTTGGTATAAATGAGAAAAGTTAAAATAATTATTTAGAAGTATAACTTATTTTGTATATCTATTTTACAATTGAGCATAATAATATCTTCCTAGCCAAAAGGCAAGTGTTCAGAGACATCAATTTATTGAGTTCGCCCACAGGGCTAAAATTTTTTATGTACAGTGTCTCGTATAACTTATAAATTATGGTTCCCAGTGATCATGAGAGCTAGCCTTCTCAAAGTTACTTGGTGACTGCATTAATAAGATGACAAACTCTGTTTAGTTTTTATTCATACAGGTTTTTTAAAAACTATACCTAGTACTCAGACATGAGCTTCTGATAACTGATCTAAAATAAATATTTGAAGGCTGGATTCAGTGGCTCACACCTGTAATCCTAGCACTTCGGGAGGCCAGCAGGCAGCTCACTTGAGGTCAGGAGTTGGAGACCCACCTAACATGGTGAAAGCCCATCTTTACTAAAAAATACAAAAATTAGCCGGGTGTGGTGGTGAGCACCTGTAATCCCAGCTACTTGGGAAGCTGAGGCACAAAAATCACTTGAACACTGGAGGTAGAGGTTGCAGTGAGCCAAGATCAAGCCACTGCATTCCAGCCTGGGTGACAGAGTGAAACTCCATCTCAAAAAACAAAAACAGAATGGTACTCGGAATCATGCCTCCTCTAACATGAATCTATTGTCCTTGAACTTAAACTACACTGCTAACCCTCTGCTGTTTCTTGCTTTCTTATGTTACAAAGACATTCCTTTGAGGAGATCCTAGATGAAGCCTTTCTGTAAATTTTCTGGAAAAGCTCAACTTTAGGATGAACAGAACAAAAATGTAATCAAAGGTGATCACAGGGGACACCTGCCATTTAACTCACTTACTTAAAGATCTACCATATTTGCTCATGGAAACCCTCTAAGACTTTGTCTTTAAAATGCAAGGGAAAAAAAAAGTAATGGAATAGGCCTCTCAAATGTCTGAAGATGAGTTGGACAACTTGTTTTTTTTAAAGGGCAACATTCAAGAAAAAAGTTATATTTTAAGTTAGTGAAAGTTTAAATCACATGGGAATTACTGAAAAATTCCTTTTGATAGAGGTAATCAGTTTCAAATTGATGTCCAAGGGAACAATGGAAATTATGATGGAATTAATATATGAAAATCAAATTGAAAGGAGAAATTACTATAGGCTACTACCTTTGCTAGTATGCTATCACATAGAAAGTTTTCAGTTTTCTTCTTTTAAATTATATATTGATTTTAAATGTTTCATTTTTAAAAAAATAAAATATGCCACAAAATGTTTTCAGATTAAAAGGCATAACAAAGAAGTATAGATGGTTACAAATATCTCCAAATAATATAAGTAACAACTGAATTAGTCTCTATTCTTATTTCTGATGTTCTCACAATAAAAGAAAAAAGAGACCTGGCACAGTGGCTCACAACTGTAATCCCAGCATTTTGGGAGGCCAAGGTGGGCAGATCACTTGAGCCCAGGAGTTCGAGACCAGCCTAGGCAATGTAGTGAGAATGCTCGTTCGTGTCCTTTGTAAGGACATGGATGAATCTGGAGAACATCATTCTCAGCAAACTGACACAAGAACAGAAAATGAAATACCACATATTCTCACTCATAGGCGGGTGAGGAAAAATGAGAACACATGGACACAGGGAAGGGGGCACTACACACTGGGGTCTATTGGGGGGAATAGGGGAGGGACAGCAGTGGGGGGGAGCTGGGGACGGATAGCCTGGGGAGAAATGCCAAATGTGGGTGAAGGGGAGGAAGGCAGCAAAACACACTGCCATGTGTGTACCTGTGCAACTATCTTGCACGTTCTGCACATGTACCCCAAAACCTATAATGCAATAAAAAAAAAGAAAAGAAAAGAAACAAAGAGAAAAGAAAAGAAAGGAAATACAGTAGTTTTAGTTAGTACTTTATAACTACTCTTGCTAAGTTTTATTAACCTTTGAAATATTGAATAGTGATTTTCCTCAGATTTCAAAATAATTAGAGGCAGCACAATTAAAACATATTCTATGATTTATCTCCTAATTTAAACATTGTTTTTAAAATCTTCAGAGGGTATAAATATCTCCCCGTTAAAGTCTTAATCCTGTAATTCTCATTTGTTTATTCCCTCGATCACCCTAAAAAACCTTAATATCTTTCTAAGTTCTCTTCAAAATGTTCAACATGATCCAGCTAACCCAGAATCTAATTCCTGACTTCAAATGTGAATGAGAAACAGTTACTATGATTGCCATCTCCACATTATCTCACTTAGAAAGTGTTTTATTTCATTCATCATTATTACCTATTTTTCCAAGTTTACCTATCTCCAGCATTCTGTTCATTCAAATCCCCATTTCTTACTCATTTACTCTTAAGTGATGATTCGATAGAGTAGATATTTCATATATTTTCATATATATTTTAGTCATATTTCTTGAAGAAATTTAAATCATTAAAATATATTTAATGAGTTGTTATGCATAGTTAAGCAAGTTGTATGTTGAAATACTTCATACATTCATAAGCAGTATGCTGTGATCTTGCATTTAAGGGGAATAAAAGAGTATGTGTAATTTAATATGTTATATTTCAATACAGTTGCTCAGGTATCTTAGATATATTATTTATTATTTTCTTGAAGTCAGTTTAGTTCCTATTCCAAGGCTTCATCCTGCCACATAGAACAAAATTGTCCCAAAGTTCCAGTTTCTATACAGAGCCAGGGTGTTTGAGAGGAATCTTAGTGACTGATAGTGGCCCCACTTTCCTCCTACTGAGATGCCCATTGTACAGTCTGTAGAACCCTTCCATTCTGTTAGATCTGTTGTTTACAGAACAGCATCTAGACTTCAACAATTACAATTCAGCCTCTAAAGCTACATCACACAGCCATCTGTTCCCTCTTCTCCAAGTCTCATCACCTTCTGATCTGTGGACACATCTCTGCTCACTCTCTTTCTCTCTCTCTCTCCTTTCTCCAATCCCACCAATCAACTTCCAATTTTTTTGTAGTCTTTGGAAATTCTATCCATTCCCTACCTTTATGTTCCTCAACTATGTTCCCATAATAATCCTCTTACTGTGCTTGAACATTCACAAAAACCAATTGAAATGTTCCATCCAACTACAGCTTTCTGCCCTGAAAAAGAATCCAGAGCAAGGAAATACAAAGGGCATGGGTATTTGCTTGGAGGTAACAAGAAGGAGTAGGGAATATGCCACGGGAAGGGGGACAGAAATATAGAAACACGCATTCCTGGCTATAAACGTTGCCTTAACATGTAAGGAAATATATTAGAAAAGCAGGCTTTGTAAGATTTTCCAAGGACACAGAGAGGATGACTGCTTCCTCACCCTGCTGTAGCCTCTTGGTTCTACAATTTTAACTCTTAGTAACCCCAGTTTTAAGAAGAAAACTTAGGAGGTAAGTAATTCAAACTGTTTTGTAACAATATTTGTAGATAAAAAACACTTTATAATTTTTTGAAAGACATGTTTCTTTAATGTTTTGTTTATTAACAAATCTAAATATATTTACCTTTTGTATATTATATGGAAATAAGATGCCAAAGTATATAAACTTTAATTTATAATTAGTAATTAATGTTTATGTTAACTTACTTATAAATGACTCAGATATTTTATGGTTACCTATTACTTAACAAAACAGGATTTTAAGATTTTAAACTACTAAAAAGAATTTTGATGCTGTAACACAGGAACGCTTCTAATGTCTTCCCAAGTTGTATGAGGTCCCAAGTAGCCATGTGGCACCCATGGATGGCTATCAAGAGTGAGGCCCATCTGGATCTTGAAATTACACAGCAGGTATAGAGCTCAGGACAAAGGACAGAGTTATGAAGATGATGCCTGACGAATCTAATCTCTCCCAGCCTGGCTATGAGGCAAAGCTGTGCCATAGAAGATGGAGCCATACTGGACTTGACTCTGCCTTGTAGCTGGTGGTCCAGGTGCTGAGGACATGTCTCTAGGCCTTACCATGGCCACTTGTTTCAGACTCAGAATCTAGAGGCTCAAAACCAAAGACAAGCTTACAATAAGATGTGTACAAGGCTTCAAGAAGCCTACCAGCCATCTGTTAAAGCTTTAGCTCACAGACAAATCCAGCTAAAACTACAACAGAAACAATAGTTTTATGACCTTGAAACATCTAGTAGAAACAGCCTAAACCTGTTTGATGAGTAATACAAGCAAAAATGTCTGAATTTAACACTGACAATTCTGAGGACACTCCAATTTTAAGTTTCCAACAATTTAAAACTAACTTTATTTACCAAATATTTACCCAAGACATGTGAACTACGACATTTATATTAGTTTCTATTTTTCTAATAAAATATTTCATCTAAGCAGTTACTTTTTACTTTAAGCCAATTAATTAGAGCGCTTATATTTTGGTAGTGAAATATTACATAACATAATACATATAAACATACATACAGATATGCAGACACATAATCAGAAGCAGATATTATAGCTTTTTAAGATTCTTCATTTGGCATTTTTCAAATAGTTTTGTTTCCCCCTTTTAGACTGTCAAGCTCTAAATGATTATTACCTAGCAAGCTGAAATTTGTATTTCCAAAGACATGACTTCTTAGGTGAATATTTACATATCAAAGGCACAGAATTTAGATCTAAACACCATTATTCCTTGAAATAAAAAAGGGGTAAGTAAAGGTCCAGTCAAGATAAGATTACTAGAAAAATATCTTAAACAAAGGTAAGGTTTGTTATGAAAACTTTTAAGCCAATGTCTCTCTTCCTAAAAATTTCTTGTGGCGTAGATACAGGAAAATACTCTTAAACATGAAGATTTCTTTTATAGATGTAAATTTCTCTTACAAAGCATGTTAGAATAGCCAGAGAAATTCCAGAAAGTATTTTGCAGACCAATTTACTTAGATAGGTGGCCTTTTTAACATAGCTTGTTTCTTGATTAGATTATTGACTTTAGGGCAGTGACCTTTAATAAAGCAAAAGAAGTACTTTCCATGCTTGAACTTAGTACGGATAGCTCTGAAAAAGAAGCAAGCCTATTGAATCTGATTTCTGTCCGACCATATTTTCTAGGATCTGTTTCTCAGTTAAGTGGCTGTACATAAAAGCCCAAAGGCTTCATACGCTTCAAAAATGAAAAAAAAAAAAAAAAAGCAAAAAAGGAAATCAAGATCTGTCCAGGAAAGGAAAAATAATCCATAACAAATGGGTACCCCAAATTTGTTCCTTGACCAGGAATCTAACCTGGGCTATAGTCATAAAAGTACAGATCCTTAGTGACTAGAGCATAGGGTGGACCACATTTTGTACGTCTTACAGGGGTATCAAAGCAAGAAGTTTGAGCATACAAAGGATTTTAACTTTTAGGTCAGATTTACTCTTTAGTGGCACTGTTTCTCAGAGTCATGACTTTCCCAATGTCTTCATCTTCCCCATTCATCCTTTAGGTAAGGGAGGAAGTCTGCTTAGGGGCTAGTATGGGAGAAATGCCCTTCCCCTAGCTGGCAGTAAGGCTCAAGCAATTTCAACCTTCATGCGGTGAATAGTTCCTTTGTTGTGAAGAATGTTTTGGGAAATATTGTACAAAGGTTTCTCTTTCTGGTCTCCTTCCAGAGTCACACATGGATATCTCTTGGCTCTTAACCTTGAGACCCTTGTGGAGTTCATGGAATGTGAGATCCTGGAGTGTTGGACCTCTCCAGGAAATTCCCAGGGACTACTAGGAATTTCCCACTCTTATTCTAGTCTAAACTCAGAATCTGGGAATTCATCAATAATAGTATTTAAATGTTCTGTAAATTTGTAGCTTCAGCAGCTTCTCTTCTAGGTAGGCAGTTCTCATCTGTGACTCTCTTAATTTACCTCTCTTCCCAGATTTCAGGATGAAAGTTTGCTTTATCAATTTTCAGATAGGTCCAAATGTTGATTTTCAGGTTGTTTTGATTTTCGTGTTATAAGGATGGAAGTAATGTCTTCCAAGGTCTCTATATGTTGATGTTGCAATCAGAAGTTGATTGAATGTATTTTGATTTCATCATGGATTGAATATAGTAAGATCACAAAATTTTTAGATACTTGTGATAAATGTGATGATTTATTTCATCTTTTCTAAACTCTTTAGAATTTCAAAAATATTACATGCTAGTTTTAAAAGGATAAATAATACAGAAATACTTAGGGGAAAAAAGTGAAAATTGCTTTTACCCTCCATCCAATACCCTATGACTTTAAATAGAAATAAACATTTCAGCATTGTAATTTTTTTCTTAGTATTTAGATATCTTTTAGAATTCTGAGCATAGCTTTAAATTAATCATGCTCATGCAAGACCTTAGGTTAAATAATTTGAAAGGATTGAAACTCTAACATAATTTATGAAAATTTGGTCAATTTTTAAGTAAACAGTTCTGTTGTAGTTAAAATTAAAATGATACACTTCTATAATTCCTCTCCAAATACTTCAAAACTATAATTGTGATTGTATACACATCACAGGTTATTCACACAATTTAAATGGATTGCATAAATATTTCTTTTCACAGATCGCATGTATATTTTAAATTATTTCAAATTAAAATATTGTATTTGCAGTTGTTTTAAACTTATCTCTAATTTTGACGGACTATGACTAAACTTCACTTTTTTCAGTGACTTATTACTTTCTAGATTAAAGCTAATTTTTTCTTGGTTTTTAATAACCCAGAGACACCCCTTCTTTTTTTTTCTTATTTGACACAAAGTTTTTCTTCTGACACCTGTGGTTTATACTATTAATACCAATTAGATATATAAAACAACTAATTATAACATAATACAAAATATATGTATATATTCTGCTCAAGTACCCCTGTAGGCAACTAAAATAGCCTGAGTTTGAGTGGGTTGACAGCTTCCTAGAAAGGATGACATTTTAGCTAAATTTAAACAATAGGTACAACAAAGGACTAATGGGCAAGCTAAGCGGATAGAATAGTACAAGAAATTCCTCAAAGTTTAGTTAAGCTTGGGAGATTAAAAAAATAGTAATTTGTAAGGTACAATTTAGTATGGTATGTGGGTCTACACACTGAGATGGATAAAGATGGAAAAGTAGACCACGTTCACATAAATTGAGCCTTACATACTGTACATAAGAGTTTGACATTTCTGGCTGGATGTGGTGGCTCACGCCTATAATCCCAGCACTTTGGGAGGCTGAGGTGGGCAGATCATGAGGTAAAGAGATCAAACCATCCTGTCCAATATGATGAAACCCCGTCTCTAGTGAAAATAAAAAGTTAGCTGGGTATGGTGGTGCACACCTGTAGTCCCAGCTACTCAGGAGGCTGAGGCAGGAGAATCGCTTGAACCCAGGAGGTGGAGGTTGCAGAGAGCCAAGATGGCAAGAGCGAGACTCTGTCTCAAAAGAAAAAAAAAAAAGGAAGAGTTTGACATTTCCCTTAAGGATGTCACTAATTTTAGAGAGGTATGGCATTCTCATTTTTGTGTTTTAAAAATACACAAGAAAGATGGAATAGAGAAGAAAAACCTCGAAAGCAGCAAGATCTGTTAAGAAGCTATTGCAATATCTAGGTAAGAATCAACAAGGGTATGCGCATGGCACTTAGATAAGTGAAGCTCACACATAATTTGGTGACTTTGTAGATCTGATTGGAACCTGCCCAAATCCTCTGAGCTCTCTTTCATTGATTTAATACGCCCATTTCCTAACTCTTATTTGTATTGCTGTTAATAGCTTTCACCTAGAAACTCCTGCAGAGAACTGTCTTTGTATGAATGAATCAACCCTGTAGTTTATATCACCCCATAATCTAAGCTAGGAGATCAGCAGGACTTCTTTTCCAGGCACTGGTCATGATTCTACTCATCAGATCAGAATCTGATCAAAACAAGCTGCAGTAAAGAAGCCAGTCAAAATCAATAGATGGCAATTAAAACAATCTCTAGTTGCCCTCACTGGTTATTAACGTAAAGCCACTCCCACTGGCACTGTGACAAATGCACCATGGCAGTGCCTGATGACAACAGCCCAAACCTTACCTTTTAAAAGTTCCCCACCTTTCTTTGCAGAAAGTTCTAAGTAATCTGCCTCTTAATTAAAAGTACATATAAAACCAGCTGCCCACAGCCCATACACTGCTACTCCGGGCATACTGTCTGTGGGTTAGTCCTGCTCCACCAAAAATAGTACCTCTGCTGCTGCCATACACTTCAATAAAAGTTGCTAATACGTCTAGCTCACCCTTGAATTCTTTCATGGGAAAAGCCAAGCACCCTCCCAGGCTAAGTCCCAATTTGGGGGCTTGCCCACTCCAATCAAATTTACTAAGATGAATGGCCAGTGTGATGTTATTTGGTTGGGTGTGGTGAGAACTGGTACAAAAGCCCATCTCTCTAGCCTCGACAGGACTGATACTGTGGTGCAAATTACATTTCCTTCTGAGTCAACTAAGCCTAGACTTCAACTAAAACTATATTATTGCTTGGTTTTACCTGTCATGGACTGAATGCGTATCTACCAAATCTCTATGTTGAAGTCTTAATCCCCAATGTATTTGGAGATAGGGTCTTTAGGGAGGTGATTACATTAAATGTGGTCATAAGGGTGAAACCCTAATCTAACAAGACTGGTATCCTTATAAGTCAGTCCCTCCGCAGGCATACAGAGGAAAAGATGTGATAATAAACCAAGAAGTGAGCTGTCCGCAAGTCAAGAAGAAAGCCCTCACCGGGAGCGGAATTGTTCAGTACTTTAGTCATGGATGTTTAGCTTCCATAACTGTGAGGAGAAAATTATCTGTTGTTGAAGCCACTCAGTCTGTGGTATTTTGTTATGAAAACTTCTGCAAACAGATAAATCTCCTTGTCTCTCTATTATTCTCTTTCTTACAAGTTCTTCCTGCTAGAATATCCTTAATACTTCACTTACATAAGAATACCCATCTTAGGTTCTGAGTCTAGAAATACTGAATTTAGAGTGATTTATTGAAATATTAGATTAAAGAAAAAAGTATGGGGAAATCTCCAGACTTGGGTCTGTGATACCGAAAGCAGATAACAGAGAAAACGTGAGATTTGATTCTTTCTGTCACTAACTAAAGGTGGTCATTTATTTCCCAAATTGTCTACTTTCATGGGACTGAATTTCTCTATTTTTAAATTGGATTACTATGACTTTAAACCAGTAGACATTCTGCTTCCTTTATAAGACTATATGCATCTTAAGTTTATACATGACATTCCACCTTTTTTGTTGAAATTCTCCTAGTTTTTTGAAGGTAGTGACTGATTAGTTGTGTTTTTCAGTTAATAATCTCACAAAAATCACTACCTAAAGCCCAAAGGAAAAACCTCATACTTTGCATATGGCTCAATGTCCATTTTACAAATAGAGTAGAAAAATACCTAGAATATTTGTTACATTAGCTATATACATATATCTCTGTAGCTATTCTAATTCTTTCCATTAACTACAGTTGTTTGGAGAAAAAGTAGTTTTAATCAACTATGATATGGGAGATATACAGTAGTCCTCCCTTATCTGAGGTTTTTTCTTTCTGCCACTTTAGTCACCCATGGGGAAGTACAATAAAATATTGGTGTGTGTGTGTCGGGGGGGACATGTGAACACATTCACATAACTTTTACTACACTATGTTGTTATAATTGTTCTATTTTGTTATTACTGTTGTTAATCTCTTGCTGTACCTGATTTATAAATTAAGCTTTATAATAGGTATGTATGTATAGAAAAAAATAACATTGTATACACTATGTAGAGTTTGGTACTATCTACAGTTGTAGGCATCCACCGGAGGTCTTAAAACATATCCTTTACAGATAAAGGAGATTACCGTAGTTACTAAACTAAAAAAAAAAAACAAACTAAAAACCTTGACCATAGTTAAAATTACCCACTTAATTATTGATTCAATTCAGACATTTAAAATGTTAGCTTTTGTCTTCTCATTATGGCAGGATCTGTGCCTGCAAAGAGCTTATAATACATAGCCATGGCTATCAAAGTAATCTGATCCTGGCAATGCATAGAAGGGTCTAGAAATGAACTGCAAAGATGTAAGAAGTCATATTGGCATAAAACAGTCATAAAGCACTGTGATGGATAAAGAGAATGAGAGCAGGCTGATGTAAAATCATTTATTGAGAATTGACATGTGCTGGCTGCATTTATGATCAGAACATGAATTGCTTGAAAGTCTTCAGAATTTGGCAAGCTTATGCAGAGTGGTAAATAGGAAATTTTAATTAGGAGGACACTACAGCTTGGAATGTGAAAATGCTAATAATGAGATCATTCAGTAACAGATATGAAGCTATTCCAAAATGCAGACATTTGTCTGAGAGCTACATTATAATGCACAAATGTGAAGGCAAAATAAGAAATGAAGGAATCTTCCAAGACTTTTTTTTTTATTTTTATGTTTTGGCACACTCTGGGCATTGTAATCTTAACTACATGAGAGATTTACAGACATTCAGTTCAAACTTACATTGTTTTGGATGGAGAAAAATATCGCAAGGGATGTATCATGGTAAAGTCATAATTTGATTTAAATATATCAAGTTTCTACAATGACAACATATAATTAACATATTTATATATGTAAAACACTTCTGGGTTCATGTCTGATTCCAATTCTAAGTAAGAAATTTGTAATTATCCTGAGGTCCAGAGGTAGTGCAGGTAAGGTGGAAATTAGGTACTGCAAATTCAACCTGAATTACCTCTTGATTTTCCTGGAACGTCTTAGGGCTGAGATGGCTAGATGGGCTAGTGCTCATTGCAGTACATTTACTGACCTTTATTAGGAGGATTCCCTTTGATTAGGCACTTGCCCAAAGTGCACTGTGGAGTTATAATGACAGTCAAGAAATGGCTACTTCAAACTGCAGGTCTAACACAAGAGCATTGTTTCTGCTCATTTTTCACTAAAAATCTGCCATTTTCTTCATCAGTTTGCACCCCTTCAGTGTCAAAGGGAGAGTGTTGAAAGCTCTTGTGCTGAGAAGAACTTCTTACTTGAGCATCTGATTGGCAAATGAACCCACGTTTGGCTATTACTTAAAATATTATCTTTAATATCATTAAATATCCTCCTACAAGGGCTGCTATGGAGTGGTTCAGAAATTTGACTAGTTAATTCATGACCAAGATTGTGAGGGTAACATATACAAGCAAATTTACTATGGTAAGAACCAGCAAAAAGACTATAAATGGAGCCTAATTATTTTTTGATTAATCACTGTTTGTAAAATGCATTAGTCATTTTGTAATATATACAGTGCAAGTCAAAATTTGGCATGTTATTTTCTAGAAGGTCAATACATTGTTGGCAGTTGACATTGTAACAAAAAATAGACATTTAGCAAAGCATGAATTTTGATGCCTTTCTGAAGAGGAAATTAACAAGTTGTATTAAATTTTTATATTTATGTGAGTAGACTAGCTACTTCTTTAAGGAAAACCTCATCTCCTTGTATGCACTTGTACCTTTTTATAAGAAGTTTTAGAGTTCTTTGTAGTATCTTTTCAAATTAAGAAAGTGTCTCTTCTCAAATGCCCTTTTTGCAAAAGAAAACAATGAGTATACAGAAGCTAAGTTTCTTTCAAGTGCATGAAAAAGATAACTGTTATTTGTTTAACAATAATTTTTTTAAATGAGTATTTTATAAAGACAAATCTCTAGTGAATTTTTGAATGGTAAATTATGAGGACCCCTTGACCTTTTCCTGCCTGAATTTTGAAAAATCTTTATGTTGAAGAAGTAAAGAGGATAAATTAAAAAATTTACAACTGCAATTACGTTGGCTTCGAAATAGACAATTACTTCAAACAATCACTTGGTTCAAATAATGTTGCTGATGATAATATGGCTTTTGTGATCTTCAGCCATTTTAGGCTTATTCTTTAAAATTTTTTAAATTATAACTATAGAAAATAATCGATGACAGGAAGATACTCTTAATGAGAAAAACACAATAGAATACTGAACAGGGAATCACAAGGTAAGAGTTCTTCCCTAAATCACCCACTTATTTGGATGACATTAACCTCACAAAACATGTTCTTCATCTATAAAAGGAATATGTAAAAACTCCCAACTGATGACATGTTGAAAATGCAATTATTGAATCTGCAAATGTCTAGTGAAAAATAAATTGCTATACAAATGCATAAATGTTACTATCATCCTCATTGTAAATTTCAATTGATGACTTTCTGAACAAAACACTAAAATAACCAGTTGATTAAGCAAAGATGAGTTTTTTACTTCCTGCAATAATGGAAACATCATATTGACAGTAGTAGTAATTAATGTCTTTGAAAGAAATGCTAAAGGTAGATCTTTGTAAGAATTAGACTTTGACTTAGTGTGGGTTTTTTAATGCATGAATTCAAAATTCATGATATAATAACTGAGAATTGGTGGCCAAGGTGTGAAGGTTTTGAAGGAAACTTGATGAGAAATTATTTGGTAAGAGAATAGTTTGCCTGATTATGTGATTCAGTGTGCCAAGAAGGCAAGCCAACAGAGCAATCTATTTATTGAAGCAGATTTTCAGGCAGTTTCTGAAACAAACAATTATGTTATTGCAATATTATCTTTCTGTACAAGAATTTTCTGGAAAAGTAAAATAATGCTAATATAGATGGTCTTAGTTTTTTATTCTATTAACTATATATTTGTAGACATGTTGTCATTATGATCATATTGTCATCATGTTTTCAAGTGTGAGCTATGTTGTGGCATTCTCCTACTTGGTGCTGTACATAACAAATTTTATTTAATTTTAGCATGTAGCCTATGCTGTGATTTTCACTCTTTTATATATACAGGTGAGCTTATGACCTTTGATTAATGTCACAGATCTTGCTTCTCACAACAAGACAACCATACACCAATAAAATGGAAAAGAAAGTAAATACTTGATAAGGCACTAACCTCTAAAACGTACATAATCTTTACCATAAGTTTATTGAGGATAAAATTTTACATGTATATCCACTATAGCCTCAGAATGCTAGAGGTACAGATTAGATTGCTACTGCTAGCAACATTAATGTGATGGCAAAACAGTTTAAACTTTTTTACTCTTACTTAAGATCTTAGAAGATAAAGGCACAATTTTAAAATTGACTTGTCATTTCTATTATTATGACTATCATGAAAAATGAAGATAAAAGCTGCAAAGAAATATAATTAGTTTTTCTTTCTCCCATAAATCAATATATTTAATTATTTCAAGGAAGCAGGTTATATAACTACAAGAAGACTTTGTTCATATTGGGAATGTAAAAGTCTTCATCAGACTTGGAAATGAGATTAAAATCTTAGACTTGGTCAAGCTCTGAATCGACACATATCCCAATGACTGCTTCACTCTCTAATCCAAATATCCTTTATTTTTCAGATTTCAAGGGTTAAAATTATCACTACCAAGGGAAAAATACATGAGTAGTATAGATCAAGACCAAATGTGGTTTATATTTTTAAAAGATTATTATTTAACAAGGAAATATTTAGGTCATAAATTCACGAGTTTATAATTTTATTTATGGCAAATGTATGCAAATGATTGAGTAATTTATAAGAGAAAACATCTATAAAGTGTTTTCTAACTCCTTGGTTTGACCTTGACTTGTATTCATTTCAAAAAAATGTTCTACATAACTAAAACATAAACATGTTGATTATATAATGCTGGAAGTGTTTACTGTACTAATCATTTTTTTATAATTAGGTAAGCTTATTTTAGGACAGAGTTACCTGAGTAAGATGATAATTACATATCAACTGATTTTGAGAAAATTCATGAACTATAAAAGGACCATATAAAATATAAAATAGTAAAAAAAAAACCTGAGTCTGTTGCTGAATTTTCACATCAAGTAGAATAAGAGCAATTTTAATTTTCTATATTTAGAAGCACACTTTGAGAGAAAATCAAAAACCAATTAGGAACATCACCAAAGTTATAAAAATTCATTCCTCACACGTTCTTTATGCAAAATTAAGAGATGCTCTCTTTGATAATCGAAAATTATATACTGTTCTTGAATTCAAAAAATAAAATATTTAAAAGTTATATATTTTTCTAATTTTAACATTCTTCAAATATAATTTTTTATTGTAACAGAATAGGCAATTACTAAAAATTGTTTATTATATGTCTGTGATATGAAAAACCTACCTATTTTTTTTTTTGTGCCAGGAAGAGAGAACTATAGTGAAATTCTACTTTGGAATATCAGAACATGTTTAAGGAAACCATTTGATAAACACAGTCATATAAAATATTTCAAATATACAAATCATAAATTTGGTTTTGAGAAACATGAAAATATGATTCATTCTGGTTTCTCTTTTTTGTATGTAAACTGTGTTTCTATCTTTATAAAAGAGAGAGTAAATTAACCCTATTTAAGTATATTAAAAATGTATATACTATTTGTATTAATTTTAGCATATTTAATGTGATAAAATATTTTAAAAATTCAGTCAAGACTATAAATATACCATTTTCCTTATAAAGAATCTTGTCATATAATTTATTTTTATAATATATTTCTCTATGTGTTAATGAACTAATACAAGTTTCATTTATATAAATATTATAAAGGATAAAGCAATAATAAAGCAGTGTTTTTAAATTTGGGGACCCTTATACACTGGCATAAACAAAGATAATAATGGGACCAATAAACTATTTGAAAATAAACAAAAACCTAATGAAATTTATGAATTTACATGCACATAATAGAATGAAAAGTATAGTCTGGGCACGGTGGGTGGCTCACACCTATAATCCTAGCACTTTGGGAGGCCAAGGCAGATGGATTGCCTGAGCTCAGGAGTTTGAGACCTGCCTGGAAACACAGTGAAACCCCCTCTCTACAAAAATTCATAAAAATTAGCCAAACGTGGTAAAGCACACTTGTAGTTCCAGCTACTTGGGAGCTGAGACAGGAGATTCACTTGAACCTGGATGGCAGAGGTTCCAGTGAGCCTAGATGGCGCCACTGCACTCCAGACTGGGTGGCAGAGCAAGACTCTGTCTCAAAAATTAAAATAAAATAAAAGTAAAAAAAATAAATATATGTATATATATATATATATATTTAAAAATATATATTTCTTTTTAACTTTTAAATATGTTTCAGTATATCTAAGGAACCTATGAGGTGGGAATTATGGGAGCTACAATTCAAGATGAGATTTGGGTGGGGACACAGACGTACCATATTGTGCCTTTTGATCTCAAAGAATATTACATTATAGTGTCTATACATTATAGTGTTATATTTACCCTGAAAACTTTAAATATTTTTGATTAACTTGTTTTTGGATCTCTTTAGTCATTTTAAATTTTATAATAAAACTTTCAAAGATTTTTATCATGAGAAGCTGAAAAATTCACCTGTCTTATTTTCACTTGTTTTTCCTCTTGCTGTAGATCCTTTCATCTTAGTTTCTAACTTGTGAAAATAATTTCTATTTGGCTTTCAGAATCTTTACAGCTTCTAGACAGCAAAGACATTCTGGTGTATTGTTTCTTTACAACAACAAAACTCTGACTCAACATTTAATTAACCACAACTTACTTAGCTTTTAATCTGTCAAATGTTTCTTTTTTCTTTTTTCTTTTTGAGACGGAGTTTTGCTCTTGTAATTCAGACTGGAGTGCAATGGAGCAATCTCGGCTCACCGCAACCTCTGCCTCCTGCGTTCAGGCAATTCTCCTGCCTCAGCTTCCTGAGTAGCCTGATTCCAGGCACGTGCCACCATGCCCAGCTAATTTTTTGTATTTTTAGTAGAGACAGGGTTTCACCATGTTGACCAGGATGGTCTCAATCTCTTGACCTTGTGATCCACCCGCCTCGGCCTCCCAAAGTGCTGGGATTACGGGCTTGAGCCACCACGCCCGGCCAATCTGTCAAATGTTTTAACTGGTAAGTTGACTTATTTTGTTCTCTTCCAGGTACTTTGTTTTTATAGAGGCACCATCACAATCAATCTAAATTTAACCTATTACAAACCTGTGGGATTTCAGTTATAAGGGCACAGTTTGGGCTACCTTCTAAGATCATATAAAGATGCTCATAACTATACATTGGACATATGTCACCAGTCTTCTAAGTAAAGGGAATATTTGAAAACAACAGTTTTCAAGGCTCAAAAGCAACCTGTTTAAAGTCATAATGCTTACTATATAAAAAGTAAGAAATTACACATAATTCTTAATAAAGTTACTATTTTCATGATTGTCTATTAGATTTAATAACTAATTCTAGAAAAATTACTTTAAAATGTTTTAAAGTAATTCTGTCAGCCCAAATTATATGTTCTTCACATTTTTAAAAGAATTTTATCTTCATAGCTATGATCAATTTTTCATTATGTGATAATATTAATAGTTAACACAGCGCATTTAAATAATCAATATTTAATGATATTTGAAACTGAAACATATACATTCCTCAACTAACTAGTAGGAGTTTCTATGTGAAAGCTATTCATAATACTTAAAGGTATTATTATCAAGCTTGTAATCACAGGTTAAAGATACCCAACCTTCCTCAATTCATATATAAAATTAATAGATATATAGTAGTGTGTATTCTCTAAAGATAGCTAAAAAATATGCTGAAGCACATTCAACTTCAGTGCAATTAACAGTACAGTAACCTCTAAATCAGGAAAGTTTGGTCAATAACTGAGAAGCACTTGAATGGACAGTGATTGATTTTGCTTGTTCTGGCCTATAGAGGAATGATTGATCTAAGCTTTGTTTTGTACTAGTCTTTTCTCTATTGCAGGCCTAATGAGGCACACAGGGTGAAATGAAAGTGGAAGCAATAGACACAGATTGTGTCTGCATGGTGCCAAGAACATGGTGATGAAATAAAAAGTGAGTCCCACAGGCTATTTGACATTGAGAAGCTATATTCTCAAATTTCCAAAAACTTAAAAAATCTTATTATTTATATTTTACATTTCAGTAGTTCAGTTCTCTTCAATTAAACAACCAGCTACTGAGTACCTTCTGTGAGGCAGCAGTTGCAGGAAATATTTGGAAAGAACACTTTATTTAATATACTTTATGGAAATGTCATTACAATAGAAGATTCTGTTGCCAGAATATATAAAAATACACTTTTGGCTGTCTGCTATAAACAACATTTGGAAAAAGCAATCCTGTTGGTAAATACTTGCATTCATGGTTTATTGATGAGGTTAAAAATAAAAGATATTCTGAAAATCATAGAAAATAGATTTAAGACTCCATTGAGCTCATATAAGCTCTCAAATGATGCCTTAAGATTTGAGACTAGACATATTTACAACTAGAAGTGTGCATTTAAATAGCTTTGTGAAGATAGTAGTTAAGACGTGCATAGAAGGGGGACATCCAAGTTGGCTGAAGAAGAACAGCTCCAGAGTGCAGTGCCCAGCAAGAGCAGTGCAGAGGGTGAGTGCTCACTGCATTTCCAAACAAGTTTTCACTACCCACAGACCAGGAGATTCCTGAGCCGAAAAGCTCCACAAGTTTTCAGCACCAGCTGGTGCCACTTTGGCACACAGAAACTCACACAAGTCTGGGTAGCCATATCGACTGGCACCTGAAATGCCTGGGATACAGAGCTGCCCATTCAACTGAAAGGGAGGGGGCTAAGACAGGGAGCCAGACAATCTGGCTCGGCGGGTACCACCCCTACAAAACAAGTAATCTGAAATGCTCTAGATTGAGAGCTTTGCAGAAAATGCAGCTGGACCCAGGACTATCCAGCTCAGTGTAGGGAAGGGTGTCCCCCACTACTGAAGCAGTCTGCAACTACCAAGGCAGTTTGCACAGCAGCTGGGCAGAGCCTGCAGCAGCAAAGCAAGGCCTCTGCTGGCAGACTGTGAATAGACTACTCCATGCAGGGCAGGGCATCCATGAAAAAAGGCAGCAGCACGACAGGAACTTATAAATAAAGCTGACATTCCTAGGACAGAACAAGAGGCAGTTATGAGTTCAGCTGCAGCAGACTTAAAGATACCTGCCCAGCAGCTCTAAACAGAACAGCAGAGCTCCTAGCACAGCACTTGAGCTCCTAAAGGGACAGACTGTCTCTTCAAGCAACTCTTCAACCCTCATATACCCAAAGAGACACCTCATAAAGGAGATCTCAGGCTAACATGTGGTGCGTACCCTTCTGGGAGGAGGAGACCAGAGAAAGAAACCAGTGGCAACTCTTGCTGTTCTGCAACCCCCATGGGCAATCCCCAGGTGAGCGGGATCTGGAGTGGACCTCCAGTGGTGCTGCAGCAGAGGGGCCTGTTAGAAAGAAAACTAAGAAGCAGATACAAATAGTTTCAACATCAACAAAAAGGACGTCCACTCAGAGACCCCATCTGAAAGTCACCAACTACAAAGACCATAGATAGATAAAGCCACTAAGATGGGAAGAAACCAGGGTAAAAAGGATGAAGACACCAAAAACCAAAATGCCTCTCCTCCTCCAATGGATCACAACTCCTCACCAGCTAGGGATCAAAGATGGATGCAGAATGAATCTGATGAATTGACAGAAACAGGCTACAGAAGGTGGGAAATAAACTTCTCAGAGCAAAAAGAACATGTGCTAACCCAATGCAAAGAAACTAAGAACCTAGAAAAAAGGTTAATGAGATGCCAACTAGAATAAACAGCTTAGAGAAGACTATCAACAACTTGATGAAGCTGAAAAACACAGCACAAGAACTTCATGAAGCATACAGAATTTTCAACAGCTGAATCAACTGAGCAGAAGAAAGGATATCAGAGACTGAAGACCAACTCAATGAAATAAAATGTTAAATATGGGATTTCACGTAATCCCATACTTCTGGGAGGCTTTGTTCATTTCCTTCACCCTTTTTTTTCACTCTCAATGCTTATAAAGAAAAAAGAGTGAAAAGAAATGAAGAAATCCTCCCAGAAATATGGGATTATGTGAAAAGACATAATCTACATTTGATAGGTGTACCTGAATGTAATGGAGATAATGAATCCAAGCTGGAAAACACTCTTCAGGATATTATCCAGGAGAACTTCCCCAACCTAGCAAGCCAGGCCAACATTCAAGTTCAGGAAATACAGAGAACACCACAAAGATATTTCTCAAGAAGAGCAATCCAAGGGTACATTATATCAGATTCATGAGAGTTGAAATGAAGGAAAAAATGCTAAGGGCAGCCAGAGAGAAAGGTCAGGTTACCCACAAAGGGAAGCCCATCAGATGAACAGCGGACCTTTCTGCAGAAACCCTACAAGCCAGAAGAGAGTAGGGGCCAATATTCAACATCCTCAAGGAAAATAACTTTCAACCTAGAATTTCATATCTAGCCAAGCAAAGCTTCATAAGTAAGGAGAAAGAAAATCCTTCATGGACAAGCAATTGCTGAGAGATTTCATCATCACCAAGCCTGCCTTACAAGAGCTCCTGAAAGAAGCACTAAACAAGGAAAGGAACAACCAGTACCAGCCACTCTAAAAACAAACCAAATGGTAAAGATCATTGATACAATGAAGAAAATGTGTCAACTAATGGGCAAAACATTTAGCTAGCATCAAAATGGCAGGATCAAATTCACACATAACAATATTTGCCTTAAATGTAAATGGACTAAATTCCCCAATCAAAAGACACAGACTGGCAAGTTGGTTAGAAAGTCAAAACCCATCAGTGTGCTGTGTTCAGAAAACACATCTCATGTGCAAGGACACACATAGGCTAAAAATAAAGGGATGGAGGAAGATTTATCAAGCAAAAAAAAAAGCAGGAGTTGCAATCCTACTCTGATAAAATGGACTTTAAACCAACAAAGGTCAAAAGAGACAAAGAAGGACATTATATAATGGTAAAAGAATCAATGCATCAAGAAGAACTAAGGATCCTAAATATATACCCACCCAATACAGGAGCACCTAGATAGATAAAGCAAGTTCTTAATGACCTACAAAGATAATTAGACTCCCATACAATAATAGTGGGAGACATTAACACTCCACTGTCAATATTAGAAAGATCGAGACAGAAAATTAACAAGGATATCCAGGACTTGAACTCAGATCTGAACCAATCAGACCTAATAGACATCTACAGATATCTCCACCCAAATCCACGGAATATACATTCTTCTCAGCACCACACTGCACCTACTCTAAAATTGACCACATAACTGGAAGTAAATCACTCCTCAGCAAATGCAAAAGAACGAAATCATAACAAACAGTCTCTCAGACCACAGTACAAACAATCAAATTAGAACTCAGAATTCAGAAATTAACTCAGAACTGCACAAATTCATGGAAAATAAACTACTGGCTCTTGAATGTCAACTGGATAAACGATGAAATGAAGGCAGAAATAAAGATGTTCTTCCAAGCTGACAAGAATGAACACACAATGTAGCAGAATCTCTGGGACACATTTAAAGCAGTTTCTAGAGGGAAATTTATAGCAATAAATGCCCATGAGAGAAGTGAGGAAAGATCTAAAATCGACACCCTATCATCAAAATTGAAAGAGCTAGACGAGCAAGATGAAAACACCCAAAAGCTAGCAGAAGACAAGAAATAACTAAGATCAGGCAGAAATGAAAGAGATAAGAGACACAAAAAAATCCTTCAAAAAACAATCAATAAATCCAGGAGCTGGCTTTTTAAAAGGTCAACAAAATAGACCACTAGCCAGATTAATAAAAAAGAAAAGGGAGAAGAATCAAATACATGCAATAAAAAACGATGAAGGGGATATCACCACTAACTCCACAGAAATACAAATTATAATCAGAGATTACTACAAATAACTCTATGCACATAAACCAGTAAACCTGAAAGAAATGGATAAATTCCTGGACACTTGCATCCTCCCAAGCCTAAACCAAGAAGAAGTTGAAATGTTGAACAAATCAATAACTAGGGCTGAAGTTGAGGCAGCAATTAATAGCCTACCAATCAAAAAAAGGCCAGGTCCAGACAGGTTCACAGCCAAATTCTACCAGACATATGAAGAGGAGCTGATAGCATTCTGAAACTATTCCAAACAATCCAAAAAGAGGGAATCTTTTCCAAATCATTTTATGAAACCAACATTATCCTGATACCAAAACCTGGCAGAGACTCAACAGGAAAATAAAACTTCAGACCAATATCCATAATGAACATAGATGCAAAAATCTTTAATAAAATACTGGCAAACTGATTGCAACAAAACATCAAAAAGTTTTTCCCTCATGATCAAGTAGGCTTCATTCCAGGGATGCAAGTCTGGTTCAACATATGCAACTCTATAAATGTAATCCACCACATAAATAGAACCAAAGACAAAAACCACATGATTATCTCAACAGATGCAGAGAAGGCCTTCAACAAAATTCAACAGCCCTTTATGCTAAAAACTCTCAATAAACTAGGTATTGAAGGAACATATCTCAAAATAATAAAAGCTATTTATGACAAACATACAGCCAATATCATACTGAATGGGCAAACACTGAATGGGCTTCAGGGGAAGCATTCCCTCTGAAATCTGGCACTAGACAAGCATGTCCACTCTCACCACTCCTATTCAATATAGTATTGAAAGTTCTAGCCAGAGAAATTAGGCAAGAAAAAAAAATAAAGCGTATTCAATTAGGAAAGGAGGAAGTCAAACTGTTTCTATTTGCAGATGACATGACTGTATATTTAGAATGCCCTAACATCTCAGCCCCAAATCACCTTAAACTGATAGCAACTTTAGCAGTCTCAGCATACAAAATCAATGTTCAGAAATCACAAGCATTTCTATACACTAATAATAGACTAACAGAGAGCCAAAGCATGAGCAAACTCCCATTCACAATTGCTACAAAGAGAATAAAATACCTATGAATACAACTAACAAAGGAAGTAAAGGATGTCTTCAAGGAGAACTCCAAACCACTGCTCAAGGATATAAGAAAGGACACAAACAGATGGAGAAACATTCCATGCTCATGGTTAGGAAGAATCAATATTGTGAAAATGGCCATACTGCCTAAAGTAATTTATAGATTCAATTCTATCCCCATGAAGCTACCAATGACCTTCTTCACAGAACTGGGAAAAAACCACCTTAAACTTCATATGGAACCAAAATAGAGCCCACATAGCCAAGACAATCCTAAGCAAAAAGAACAAAGCCGGAGGCCTCAAGCTATGTGATTTCAAACTATACTACAAAGCTACAGTAATCAAAACAGTATGTTACTGGTACCAAACCAGAAATAGAGTCCATTGTAACAGAACAGAGGCCATGGAGGCAATGCCACACATCTACAACCATTTGATCTTTGAAAAACCTGATGAAAACAAGCAATGGGGAAAGGATTTCCTGTTTAATAAATGGTGTTAGGAAAACTGGCTAGCAGTGTGCAGAAAGCAGAAACTGGACCCTTTCCTGAAACCTTATACTAAAATTAAATCCAGATGGATTAAAGACTTAAACACAAGACTTAACACCATAAAAACCCTAGAAGAAAACCTAGGCAAAACCATTCAGGACATAGGCATAGGCAAAGACTTCATGACTAAAATACCAAAAGCATTGGCAACAAAAGCCAAAATAGGCAAATGGGATCTAATTAAACTCCAGAGCTTCTGCACAGCAAAAGAAACAATCATGAGCATGAACTGGCAACCAACAGAATGGAAAAAAACTTTTGGAATCTACCCATCTGACAAAGGGCTAATATCCAGAATCTACAAAGAACTAAAACAGATTTACAAGAATAAAACAAACAAACCCATCCAAAGGTGAAAGAAGGATATAAACAGACACTTCTCAAAAGAAGACATATATGAGGACAAGAAACATATAAAAAAAATGCTCATCATCACTGATTATTAGAAAAATACAAATCAAAACCACATTGAGATACCCTCTCTTGCCAGTTAGAATGGCAATCATTAAAAAATCTGGAGACAATAGATGCTGGAGAGGATGTGGAGAAATAGGAACACTTTTACACTGTTGGTGGGAGTATAAACTAGTTCAACTATTGTGGAAGACAGTGTAGCGCTTCCTCAAGGACCTAGAAATAGAAATTCCATTTGACCCAACAATAACCTTACTGGGTATATATGCAAATGATTATAAATTATTCTATTATAAAGATACATGCACACATATGTTCATAGTGGCACTGTTTACAATAGCAAAGACCTGGGACCAACCCAAATGCCCATCGACGATGGACTAGACAAGAAAAATGTGGCACATACACCATGGAATACTATGCAGCCATAAAAAAAATGAGTTCATGTCCTTTTTTTTTCTTTATTGCATTATAGGTTTTGGGTACATGTGCAGAATGTGCAAGATAGTTGCATAGGTACACACATGGCAGTGTGTTTTGCTGCCTTCCTCCCCTTCACCCACACTTGGCATTCATCCCCAGGCTATCCCTCCCCAGGCCCCCCGCTGTCCCTCCCCCATTCCCCCCAATAGACCCCAGTGTATAGTAGACCGCCTCTCTGTATCCATGTGTTCTCATTTTTCTCACCCACCTATGAGTGAGTATATGCGGTATTTCTTTTTCTGTTCTTATGTCAGTTTGCTGAGAATGATGTTCTCCAGATTCATCCATGTCCTTACAAAGGACACAAACTCATCATTTTTGATTGCTGCATAATATTCCATGGTGTATATGTGCCACATTTTCCCAGTCCAGTCTATCATCTTTGGGCATTTGGGTTGGTTCCAGTTCTTTGCTATTGTAAACAGTGCTGCAATGAACATTCGTGTGCATGTGTCCTTATAGTAGAATGATTTATAGTCCTTTGGATATATACCCAGTAATGGGATTGCTGGGTCAAATGGAATTTCTATTTCTGGTCCTTGATGAATCACCACACTGTCTTCCACAATGGTTGAACTAATTTACACTCCCACCAACAGTGTAAGAGTGTTCCTATTTCTCCACATCTTCTCCAGCATCTGCTGTCTCCAGATTTTTTAATGATCGCCATTCTAACTGGCGTGAGATGGTATCTCAATGTGGTTTTGATTTGCATCTCTCTAATGACCAGTGATGATGAGCATTTTTTCATATGTTTCTTGGCCTCATGTATGTCTTCTTTTGTAAAGTATCTGTTCATATCCTTTGCCCATTTTTGAATGGGCTTGTTTGTTTTTTTCCTGTAAATCTGTTTGAGTTCTTTGTAAATTCTGGATATCAGCCCTTTGTCAGATGTGTAAACTGCAAAGATTTTTTCCCATTCTGATGGTTGCCGATTCACTCTAGTGACTGTTTCTTTTGCCGTGCAGAAGCTGTGGAGTTTGATTAGGTCCCATTTGTCTATTTTGGCTTTTGTTGCCAATGCTTTTGGTGTTTTATTCATGAAGTCCTTGCCTACTCCTATGTCCTGAATGGTTTTGCCTAGATTTTCTTCTAGGGTTTTTATGGTGTCAGGTCTTACGTTTAAGTCTTTAATCCATCTGGAGTTAATTTTAGTGTAAGGTGTCAGGAAGGGGTCCAGTTTCTGCTTTCTGCACATGGCTAAATGCACCAATCAAAAGACACAGACTGGCAAATTGGATAAAAAACCAAAACCCATCAGTGTGCTGTATCCAGGAAACCCACCTGACACGCAAAGATACACAAAGGCTCAAAATAAAAGGATGGAGGAAGATTTATCAAGCAAATGGAGAGCAAAAAAAAAGCAGGAGTTGCAATTCTCATCTCTGATAAAATAGACTTTAAAGCAACAAAGATCAAAAGGGACAAAGAAGGTCATTACATAATGGTAAAAGGATCAATACAACAAGAAGAGCTAACGATTCTAAATATATATGGACCCAATGTAGGAGCACCCAGATATATAAGGCAAGTTCTTAATGACTTACAAAGAGACTTAGACTCCCACACAATAATAGTGGGAGACTTTAACACTCCACTGTCAATATCAGACAGATCAACCAGACAGAAAATTAACAAGGATATCCAGGACTTGAACTCAGACCTGGAACAAGCAAACCTGATAGACATTTACAGAACTCTCCACCCCAAATCCACAGAATATACATTCTTCTCAGCACCACATCACACCTATTCCAAAATTGACCACATAATTGGAAGTAAAGCACTCCTCAGCAAATGCAAAATAACTGAAATCATAACAAACAGTCTCTCAGACCATAGTGCAATCAAGTTGGAACTCAGAATTCAGAAAATAACTCAGAACCGCACAGCTTCATGGAAACTGAACAACTGGCTCTTGAATGTTGATTGGATAAACAATGAAATGAAGGCAGAAATAAAGAAGTTCTTTGAAACCAACGAAAATGAAGACACAACGTACCAGAATCTCTGGGACACATTTAAAGCAGTCTGTAGAGGAAAATATATAGCAATAAGTGCCCACATGAGAAGAATGGAGAGATCCAAAATTGACACCCTATCGTCAAAATTGAAAGACCTAGAGGAACAAGATCAAAAAAGCTCAAAACCTAGCCAAAGACAAGAAATAACTAAGATCAGAGTTCATGTCCTTTATAGGGACATGGGTGAACCCAGAAACCATCATTCTGAACAACCTGACACAAAAACAGAAAATCAAAATCCGCATGTTCTCACTCATAGGTGGGTGTGGAATAATGAGAACACATGGACACAGGGAGGGGAGCATCACACACTGGGGTCTGTTCGGGGGGCAAGGTCATGTTGGGGTGGGAAGGTCAGGGAGGGATAACATGGAGAGAAATGCCAGATGTAGGTGATGGGGAGATGGAGGCAGCAAACCACATTGACATGTGTGTACCTATGCAACAATCCTGCATGATCTACACATGTACCCCAGAACCTAAAGTACAATAAAATAATAATTAATAATAATAATAATAATAATTAAAGGATGTGCATAGATGTTTCGTGAAAGAAAAAATATATTAAATATAATTGGTCACAGTAAAGAAAGTAACATTTGATATCACTAATAAAACTTGTCTCTGGAGTGTAGTTTTATAAACATAAACAACATTATTCTATTCATTCAATTAACATTTATCATGTTCTCACTGACTTCAGCTAATTAATTCCTATTCGGCCTTCATAATCTAGCTTATATAAAATTTTTTAAAAAGAGCTTTTTCAAACTTTACAGACTACTTCAGGTTCTTCTTGCTTTACATTCTCATAACTTTTTCCCTCCTTGCACTTATCTTTAACATAGCAAAGATAATTGTGTAGTTTTTCCACATATATGTATGGAAATAAACGAGGGTAGAAACTGTATTTTTCTTATTTGCATCTATATCTCTAGTACCTAGCTCAGAGCCTTTCACCTAATAACCAAAAATTAAAATTCTGCTGAATCAGTAAGTGAGACTATCTGTCTGGTATAATTTTATGCACTAGAGCTACACAGTGAAATAAGGCATGGGGACTGCCCTCAGGAAGACGAAGTATGGGAGGAGACAAGTAAATGAACAGTTAAAGGAAAATCCAGGACCACTATGGTGGAGAAGGGAACTGTGACTTGTGATTTTGAAGGGCAAGTCTGAGTGGGCACAATGAAACTCCATGAAAAGGACAGAGATTAGGAACTCTTAGCTGAGAAGACACTGCATAGGATTGGGCACATGAACCTGGTATCAGCTGATTCCTCTGGGAAATGGACACTGAGAGGGTGAGTGCCAGAGGTTCATTGAGGAGTTAGATCTATGAAAAGGAAGAGAAGGATGCAGGATCAGGGAAGGGACTGAAACTGCAGAACAAGCCTGAAAAAGCCTCTCCTAGGCCAACATGGAGTCCAGGAGGAAAGACTCCTAGTTAGAGGGTCCTGCACTGGGTAAAAGCGGTCTGGTTTGTACCATCATTTTACTTAGCTGTGGGCCAAAGCCACCCTGAAAATGCATGACCTCAGCTCAAAAGCTGAGAGAGACCTGAAGGAGGTAACAGCTGGATACCATAGGCTAGCTACACTCCTCACAGGTGAGCAGCGAATCCTCCCTTGAAGGAAGTCTCTGTCTGCCACAAGCCTGAATGGTATGTTCAGCAACTTTTCTTTATTCCATACACGAGCAGGGTCTGCTTGTTAGGACAAAGCAAAGCATCACCCTGGCGACCTGAGCAGGGTCAGGACTGGAGAAAGGCCTTGTGTGACTCTCTGGAGCAGTTTAAATCTTATTCCATAGGAAATGGAGGCCATGGTTTTAAGTAAGGATGTATAAGGAGCAAATTTGCATTCTAAATGTCTTCTCCAGCATTCAAATGCAGCCCGAATGGTGCTATTCGTGAGGTGCTGTTGTATTAATTCAATGAAACATGAAAAGAGAGAATGGCATAGGAATGGGGAGCAGGAGTTCATTAGAACCAGTCTAGGAAGGCCAGCTCTTCAGGATGCAATCAGTGATTAGGCCTGAGTAGGACATAAAAGCAAGAAGTCTGGGACACCCCCTAATTTTCTATGACAAATAATATTTGTATACATTCTGAGAATAAGCTTTATAGGAAATAAAATGAAGCTCACTGAACACTTCTACCACTCAAAATGTAAAATTGTCCAATTATTGCAGCCAGGTCCTTGATCACCTTCTTATAATGTACTTCCGACTGTGATTACACGGCACTGTCTTACATTGGTGTCAAGTGTTAAAGAGATACCAACTATTAAATGTGACTTGGATCATGGGAGGAGTCACAGGGTCTCAGTCTTAGAAGTAAGCATCAGACAGGCAGGAAGAATAAGCAAATGCAGATCATGTATTAAAAACAATACCACAAAAGAAAACAAACAAAAAATACCACCCACATAAAACAAGTGCCAAATATAACATTCGCCAGCACAAAACTAGAAACCAAAATAAAATTCCAATAATTAACAATGGGTTATGTTGTTAAACTAAATATTTAATGGTAACTTTACACACAGATCACACAGCTAAATTAAATACGCATACAAGGTCATTTACCACCTGATCTTAGAATCTTTATCCAGGATTATTCCCAAACAAAACAAGAATATACACACCTCTGACTTTATTCATACACTGTGAGACTCTCTTCTGTCCTCAGACTTATTCAACAATGTTCAGCCCAAATTTTGTTCCATAAAATAAATAAATTATTCAACTCTATCTCAGTGGACATTTACAGAAATTTACAGAAACATTTATTTATAGAAATAGATATGGATGTAAATGTGAATATAGTATGGATAGAGATACATACATATATAGATGCTTTAATTTAAAATCATGTAAAAATTGACTATTGTGTTTTCTGGATCTAACAAAATGTTTGAGAAATAATGGTTACTGAATAATTTCAATTAGTATGAATCCACTGGAGAATATCATTTGTTCATAGTAAATAGTACAAAAGGGTGTGAATAAATTATAATGTAGAGATAGAAGGAAAAAACAAAGATAAAAGTAGAAGATTAAAAATTTTTATTACAGAGGTTGGATATTTCTTGACCTCATTTAACATGTTTGAAATCCTACTAACCCCTAAGCTACAATGAAAATAAAACCTTCAAAAGTCTTTCTGGAATCCTAACCAGACTGAAATAATTTATCCTTCTTTGAACTCTTATACACTTTAAAAACGATCTTCCCTGATTATTCTATCTTACTTTCCATTGTGACATCGTTTGAATCTGTGTCCTCACCCAAATCTCATGTTGAATTGTAATTCCCAGTATTGGAGGTAGGGCCTATTAGGAGGTGATTGGATCATGGGAATGGTTTCTCAGAAATGGCTTAGTACCATCGCCTTGGTACTGTCCTCATGATAGTGAGTAAGTTCTCATGAGATCTGGTCCCTTAAAAGTATGTGGCACCTCCCTTTTCCCTCTCTGTTGCTTCTGCTTTCACAATGTGAAGTGCCTACTCCTCCGCTTTGCCTTTAACCATGAATAAAAGCTCCCTGAGGCCTTCCCAGAAGCCAAGCAATGTTGGTGTCATGCTTGCACAGCCTGCAGAACCATAAGGCAATTAAACCTCTTTTAATATGTTAAAGAAAGCAAAATTTAGAAATCATCAGACAGAATGGGAGTGTGTAAGCTTAAGTACTCAGCACTAAAGCATATTTTACATATGCAGTATATTTGTATTTATATAGATAGTAGTACGGTTTTGTAATTTAGCATTTTGTTTCCTTTATCTTGCTATGTAAGTTACTTGGTTTCTGAATGATTTATTCTATTTTTATCAAATATTTATTAAACATCAAATTTGTGTGTGTGTGTTATACAGTCTCAGGTATTTCTTCACAGCAATGTAAGAACAAGCTAATACACGTTGCTGTACATTTCTATTAGCTTGGTGCAAAAGTAATTGCAGTTTTCGCCATTTTAATATTTATATATGCATATGTATACTTATCTAATAGTAGTCTCCTTTTTGTTAAATAAGAACATAAATTTTTTGAAAGCAGATTTCTTATAGAATGCATTATTTTGTTTGCTACAGCACCTAGTATAATCAAATGCACTAAGAAATAAATTGATACATAAGTGTTTTGTACGTGTACTAATGAAAGATAATTTTCTCTACTGGAGAATTTTCAAATATGTAATGAGATTTAAACCAGGGTTTTCCAACCACAGTGCTATTGACATTTTGGGCAGTTCTGAAGATCTTGCGGTGCATTTGAACATTGTTACAGACTGCCTGTGCATCATAGGAGGCTTAGCAGCACCTCTGGCCCTAGCCACTAAACGACAGTAGCTCCCGGCTCTCTGTCATAGCCATAAATGTCTTCAGACATGGAGAAATGTCCCCTGGAGCAGGAGTACGTAGGGGTGATGGTTGAGAATCACTGATCTAAAAGATGAAACTACAGTTGTATAATTGCTTTTAATTTAGATAGGCAACAATCACTCATTAACCCTTGCATCATGCAGGGGATACTGCCTTAAATATTAAATGTAGACAATGTGGGGGCTGTGATACTGCCAATGCATATTTAGCTGAGAAAATATGAAGAAGACAGAAAATTGGAATCTGTAAAGCATTGCCTCTGTACACTCTTTTCACTCTAAATCTTTTTGACAGTGATATAAATTGACATTATTTTCAGGGTCAAATGAATGACTTTGTTGCTGGATTTTTTAATATGTTAAAGAAAGCAAAATTCATCCACAACCTTTACAAATCATCAGACAGAATGGAAGTGTGTAAGCTTAAGTACTCAGCACTAAAGCATAAAATATTACATATGCAATATATTCATATTTATATAGATGGTAATATGGTTTTGTAATTTCATATTTTGTTTTCTTTATCTTGCTATATAAGTTACTCGGTTTTTGAATGATTTATTCTATTTTCATCAACTATTTATTAAGCATCAAATGCGTGTGTGTGTGTGTGTGTGTGTGTGTGTGTGTGTGTGTATGCTTTTCCAGAAGTTCTATTACCAGCATACACCTGAAAAGACATGGTCATAGCCCTCAATGAACTTATATACAGCAGGAATAAGCTACTCTACAAAAATAATAACACAATGTACTTAGTTCTATAATGCAGATAAAATACTGTACAATACACAAAAAAAGATGCTCTTAACTCAGACTCGAAGGCAGGGCAGGAGCCATCTAATGGTCTTTCAGCAGAAAAGTAACACAGTTATGAATGTATTGCAGATAAAGCCTCAAGACTGGAGGCAAGAAAACCACTTCAAAGCTTTTACAGTAAGACGAGGTATGTTAAGGGCTGAAATGGTCCTGTGGTAGAACACTGGAGAAGTAAAGACAGAATAAACTTGAGAAATATGTGGAGACAAATATTAGAATTTCATGAGAGTGACATGATATGAAGTTTTGGAGACAGAAAGGATTTAGATTGTCTTCCCATATTCTGGCTTTAGGTGAATGGGCAGTTAGGTGTGCTGCTAATTGAGATAAGAAGAACAAAAGAAGAAAATTTTAGGAAAATATTATAATAATAGATGATGAGTTCCCTCAGTTTCCACTGGCAATCATGCATGTGACTGAGGCATTTTTGCTGATATGAGTGTAGGAGCAACAGAGATAAATATTAAGGTTGATTAAAGATTTTGGTTGTAGTTTTGTCTAATGGGTACAATAGAAGGGTTGGAGGGGGTGGTGAGAAAGTGGGGCAGGTGATTAATTGAGGGTCTTTGGTTGTCTAGAAAAGCAAAATCAGAATGCCCCTCTCAAACAATAAGAAGATAAGAGGATTTCTAGAACGTTACAGAATGGAAATTCTGTATGTTATAGTATGAGAAGTCTGGGAAGAAACGCAGTTTGTTTTAAAAAAATGAACTGAAATCTAAGATTTCTAATTTGTAAGAGTCTAAGAAAATAAGAAGATTAAGGTTATCACCATGAATATGGTAACACATGGAGTTGAGATCGTCTACTAGAAAACGGCATTTGTGTAAAACACGCACAGGAAACTTGAGGTAACCCAGGACTATGACAAGATTTATAGAGAAGCAATACTTAATGGTAATTTTTTTAAACCACTGACAAGATCTTCAGATTGAAGAGGTGTAGAAAAATCTAATCAACAGGACTTTGAAAGAAGATGATATTTACACTGCGTTCATCCCCTCACTAAAGGAAGAGTGATGATTTAGAACTTGAACCTAGCACTGAGGTAATAGTCAAGGAGTTGCTTAAGGAAGGATCTTTCATTTGAAAGAACTGCAAACTTCTCAAGGCCTGGAAAAAAATTAGTGTGAAGAATCAAAGTTGAAGCAATACTTGCTCACTCGTATGGAAAACACTGATTTCACTATTTTACATTCACTTTAATGCTCTTTGGAAGCTTCTATATAAAAGAGCCTAAGTCAAAATACTCTTTAAAATAAGACCAAAACATAAGAAACCATAAGATTCAATTTTTCCTAATTTTCTTAAGCAGAATTAGAAAAAAATTTGTCATAAACACTAGAGAAGATTGCCAAAGTTTTATGGTGCAGTTTTCTTATAAAGTATTTAAGTTGCCTAAGGCTTATATAAAGATAATCAAAACTCGATTCAAGTATGTTTCTCTGTATAATAGTGCTGAGATGCTTCTCTAATAATAAGCTTGCTTTAAGATCCTTGGGATCAATACACAGTTGAAATGTTGGGGATATTTCAAAGCATGATAATCAAAAGAAAGACACTGACTAGAAGAAGCATTACAGAAATTAATTGAATGTATGCAGAAAAAGTAACTGAGAAGAGATTATAGCCAACTTTATAACTAAATAACATAGTAAATTTTTGTCTATAAAGTCTTTCAACAACAAAAATGATTGTTGGTTTGCTAAAGGTAACAGTTACTATGACTGCAAAAGCATAATTCAGTGGGAAAGAAGGGCATATTTTTGCATTAATCTTATATAGGGCATATGGTCCTGGCATATTTCTCAAAATCCTGAAATACTACTAAAAATTCAATTGCTGTGTACTTATTTTATGCATCCAAAGAGCCCATGAAATAGAGCCAGTAGCATTCCCATAGGACAATTTGAGAAACCAAGTCGGTGGGTTCTGTGTTTTTTCCAGTGTTACACAATTAAAAGCACCAAGATTAAAGGCAAGTTTCATTCTTTCCAGTAGAGCCTAAAACAATAAACACCTTTCCTGATGCTTAGTTGAACAGTGCTTTTTAGTTTTAATTTGCAAACTCAATTTTTTATTCTTTTAAAATGTGTATTAACACTATGAAGTGACAAGTAATATTAGTGAGGCTCACCCACTACATTAACAAGTGGAAGACCATATAGATTAAGAAAACAAGAGAATATATTTGACTGAAAATATCTAATCTCTGGGCAATTTTAGATGCTTTATCCACAAAAAGTAGGTATAGCTTATGGTATGATTCAGATCAGGCCTTCATAATTATTTAAGTATTTAGTTGTAAGGAAAAGATTCTACCCTTAAAATATTTTAAAGGCTTTTTTCACATTAGTCTTTCATTCGACAAATATTTTTGAGCACCTAATACGTGTCTGATAGTAATCAAAGAATTGAAGAAAAAAGACAAATTTCCCTTATATTAATTTGCACTACGGTGAGAGAATACGAAAAATAAACAGTATGTATAAGTAAAATATCCATTATATGTAAGCTGGTGATAATTAGAATTGAATAAAGTAAAGGAAAAAGAATAAGAAACTTTGGAAGATGCTGCAATTTTAAGTAAGGGTGAACCTTAATGGGAATGAGATATTTATGTGAAGACCTAAAGGAGTGAGCAAAATGAGTTATACCACATGTGTGCAAAGAAGAACCTAGGCGAGCAAACAACAAACACGAAAGTCCTGAGGGTGGGGTGTGCCTGATATGTCCTGGGAGAAAGGAGGAGAAGATGGTGGAGAATTAGGAGGTGAGACTGAGAGTTAGGAATGAGGGACAGCTGGCCACATCATCCAGTGTCTTAGAGCCCATTTTAGTGAATGTGGATTTGACTCTAAATGAGATAAGATGTCATCTGATGGTGTAGAGCTGAACATTACCTGACTCATCTTAGCAGGTTTACCTTCTTCAAAATAGACTCTAAGGGTAAGAGCAAAACCAGGGAAATAGCTAGACTGCCTCAATAATCTAAACAAGTCATACTGATGTTTTGGATTCTAGTAGTTACATTGGAGATGAAGTCAGTGTCTAAATGCTGCATAACTTTTGAAGATAGAACTGTCAAGAGCAGACAGGGGATTACATGAAGATTTTGAGAGAATGATAGGAGTCAAAATTGACTCCAAGTTTTTTGGCTAAAGAATTGAAAGAATGACCATTAAATGAGGTAAAGATAACAGGCTGTTACTTAGGCTCTGAGTGCTTCTTACCTATAGTAATATTTAGGCCAACCTGGCTTTTTTTTCTTGACATTTGTTTTTCTTATTTGTTGGTTTAGCTCAAAGTTATTTTAAGCCATCACATGCATTATATCATAGGAATAATAAATGTCTTCACTCTTATCACATTTCTTCAGTATGATCACATAATAAATAAATAATGATATTTTAACTTGTATTTGCTTCTGCAGTTGAAAAGACTATTAATTTTAGGCTCACCGGAGAACCAGCTCCTTTCCACCACACCTGCATTTTACCCTTTATTTTAGCCATTGATTTAGCAATATTTAGAGAGGAGTGAAATATTAACTTGCCAATTTTAAGTTTCCTGAAATCTCTAAGGGATAAGATGCCCAGAGAGATACAGATAGTTCTTAAATAAGTTACAAACAATACATTTGACTTTTTTTTTTCCTTGCATTCCTTAAAGGACAATCATGAGCTTGGAAAACAATGTAATTTTTAATTGGCTCTAGTCATGAACTGGAGAGTAACAAATGACAGAACGGAAGTTAAATTAGTGCCTACACAATTATTGAATAGCTTAGTCCTTTGATAGAATCCTCAGCTTTCATAATAATTGCCATGTATTTGTTTTGCTTTTTAAAATTAAAAAAAAAAATGATAATGCATGCAAAAGAACTGAAGACACCTGGAAAATATTTATGTTAGCTTCTAATTCCCACTCCAACAGACACAGACTCACAAGTGAAAAAGGTCTAGATGACTGAAAAAGAGACAGGTAGTATAGCCTACAGCCTCAGGAATGAATCAGTTATACTTTATTCCTCTTCTTTATGCTTCTTTATTTGCCTTTCATAAAAGTTCTTCCCATTTCCATTACAAACCATTTCACTAACATCATTTCTAGACATCTATTGGCAAAACTTTTGCAGCTACGATTTTTATCACAATAATTGGGTCATAAGGATTCATAAAAATTAAATGTCACAGAATATTCACTACCACTTGTCTCATTATACTTAACAACCATGAACGTTTTACTAAGTTTCATATTTTATCTTATTTTTAACTTAAAAAACTTGTTCCAAATTATTTAAAAAATAATAATGTTGAGTGCAGACACATTGAATGTACTAAAAAATGAGTGTACATAACATATTTGTCTAGCACTGTACTTTTAATTGTTGGAGTTAGAATCAAATAGTGTTTTAATAGAGACAGCAAAGCATACAGCACTGAAATGGAATAATTAAGTGGACTCTTGCAATTTTACTAAATCAGAGCAAAAATTTCCAATATGAAAATCAGAAAACAAATGTGACTTTTCTATTTCAATGGCAAATGTAATATTGTAGTTTTCAGGCAAATACAAAAATTACATCCATATTACTACAGGTAGATATTAGAGGAAATGTTCTGAAAATATTAAGAAAATTATATGTTATGCTTGCAACTGACCTACTATTATTTTTTTACCAAATATAATGCTAACAGCCAAGTCCCTTATTTCTCAAAAGTAGTGCTCCTAAAAATTTTATAAAGAAGCTTCAATAAAATCAGCCCAAAGAGCTATATAAGATTGCTAAAAATATTTTTCATTTATTGCTTTTAGCTGCAACATTTTCAACAATAATATTAATTTCCCCAAATTTTACAAATTTCAAAATGTACATCCTTTGCCACAAATTCAAATCAGGACTATTCAGATTATAAACTTGCAATTATATAGCTTGAATGTCATCCCTAATACAAGGTTGAACATGTGATCAAATTTGAACCTGACTTTGGCCTCTACTATTGCATCAAAATTTGTTAACAATAGATATAACATTCAAGAAAAAGTGATCACTATTATTTTATCACAAGTCTGTAAGTTTTTATAGCAAAAGTAATTTACAGGACATCAAGACACTTTTTCACTGAGACTATATTCCTGATAACCAATCACAGTCCCTTCACAATCTAACTAGAACCCATATTCTAGATTAACTATTTGTTACTAAAATGGAAAAGGTATCTTGGTGAAATAATATATTGTTTGTTATCAATGTACATTTGAACAATTTCGTTGATTTTTCATTTTTAACTTGTCATCTCATTTAAAATAATTACTTTTAATAGAAAATTGAGATACAGATTACATGAGAGCCCTGCACAGTAATTAGAACAAATACAGTAGAATTCTTAAGAGGAAAATAAGTAAATGTGAAAGGCAAATTCTTATACTTTACAATTGTATCTAGACCTCACTGTGTCTTTTTCCTGCTCTAATATCAGAAGGTAATGCAATCACACTTTCTTTACTAATTTTTTGCTTAGTCTAGGTACTCACACACCAATGCCTGAGACAAAAGTTTGTTTTTAGGAGCGGGAATGAGGGATTGGAGGAGTCATCTAGGGAGGGAGAGGATGCTAATGCACTGGTACATTATTGATTTAGCTACCACTGTGGATCATCAGTTCTCAGTACAGCTGGGACCTCTTCAGGAGCCTTGAGAAAAGTATCTCAGAATTATGCCTCCCAGAGGTGAGAAAGGGAAACATTTATTTGTCACCTTCTCCCCTCATAAATATTTGTTCCATGGGACATCAACATTTTAGTACTTCCTAGTTATACATGTGTAAAAGACATGAGGTTTCATATTGCAGAATCTCCTTTATTACATGAACATGAAGTTGTTACATTATGTTATCAGAGAATCATGAGGGCAAGAAGGAAGAGGTGCAGAGTATGTGCTTAGCATGAGAAACTCTTAGGTTCTACTCTTTGGCAACTCAAAACTAGTTGCCAAACCTCTATTGGTAATGAGATAAGCAAAGAAGATTTGAAGTGCATTGAAAAGGTATTTTATACAGTCTGCCTTGTGTCTCACTTAGATATGTATCTACCTTTATGCTTTCTATCAACCTTAATCCATCTTATAGTCTCCCTTCAGCATGATCCAAATTCTATGAATTTCATAAAAGACAATTATTGTGACTAATTATAATCCCTGCTCCTATAGCTCACTCCTAGTCTTTAACTGATACGTCACCATTAAATCTGTCTTCACCATGTGTTCTAGGTGTATTGAACCCTAATTTCTTATATCAGCCTATCAAGTGTTTTTTTCCTGGTTATGTAACAAAATAAATCTCTCAGAAATCTAACTCAATTTCCTTGCCCTTCTGGGGCCATGATTGCTGTAAGCACAGGCCGATAAGAGTTAGGATAAATGGGCCAATATTACATTCACTTCTTGATTTCTAGAGGAATGTTTTTCAGAATCTAGTACAACTTATCAGTCATTGGCTCAACGTCTGTGCAATGTCTTGGAAAACAAAACTCTAAATCTTACTGGTAGTCCCTGAGCTGGTATCTTAGCTAACTAAGACTTAATAAAGTCAATCTATGACTCGCTCAGTGTAGATGTTTCTGAGTGATGAGACAGTTGGGAAGACCCAGAGATCCCATATTGTCATGTCCAATATGCACATGACAATAAACAGTCATGTGCATATTGCAGAATCTCCTTTATTACAAATTGAGTTCTTCGTTCCAAAGCAATGTGTGTAGGTGCCATGCTACTAAGTCAAAATTCTGTATCCCCTCATCTAGTAGTGCTGTCCAATAGCACTTACTACCAATAATGGGGCCTCTGTTTTCATAAGTCTAGTAAGGAACAGAGCATCCCGAAGGCAGCCTTTCTAGGGCTGCTCCCAATACCAACCCTTTTGCCAAAAGCAGAGCCTGGGACAAAGACCTGTAGTTAGTTGGTTTACTTTGGGGACTTGGAATAAGAAAAGGAGGTAAAACCAATATAAGGTGTTCTTACAGCTAAGGTTGATTCATCACATGATGTCACCAAAAGTTTCTGAGATGCCTAAAAAAATGTACCTTAAAACTATCCACCAAGTGGAAAAAGAAGAGAAATAATCTGTGGGCTTCTATCCCCCATTGATAAAGTGCTGCCTCATGGAATGTCAACTCTGTCACACTTCTAAGTAGCACATGCATGAGGATCTAATAATTCCTGTAGGCTTCCCAGCTGGCCTCCTAAACCTTGCCTTCAGAGAAGCTCTGAAGCAGGAAATGTGAGGTGCAGAGAATGTAAATAAGGCAAAGTGCAGTCAGGCTATCTTGTGCAAAGCTTGTCAAAGACTACACAGAACCAGTGCAACGTGGCTGGAATACTGAATGAGGTAAGGGCAAGAAGCTATGAAGTTGGCACAAGGGCTCTTCAGAAGCTCATTGCTTTCCAGTGGTTAAAATGGATGTAGTGAAAGAGAAGGCTCATTCTATAGTTACTCTATCAATACGACTTTGTCTTCCCCCAAAGTGAATCAAATTAGCCTTCAATATATCCTACATATATCCAGAATTGTATAACTATAACTTAGTAAGGCATTAACTAATTAATATACTACTTTAAGACAATAAATAGAATTTAGAAGACATGTCTTTAATACCCAGCAATTCAGAATTGTTTTCTTGCCAATGAAAGGACTTGTTCAACTAAAAGTTAGTAGATGACCATCCTCTAAAAAGAAGGTAAACTAAATATGAAAATTTGCTCATCCTCTTTATAAATACTTACTTTCTATCTTCTTACATTCACTTCTTGATTTCTAGAGGAATGTTTTTCAGAACATTTCTGTAGCTTCTTGTAAATACTCTCAAAGCTAAGAACTGGGGCTTGACAAGTCATGAAGAGAAATTCATGTTGTTCAATTCTTTTGCATCACTGGTTTGATGAAATAATTGGCTGTTTTTCTTGTTTTCCATTTTATATTAAAATTAGACATATTAAAGGCAATAATAGGGTCTTTTTATTTCATTGAGTTTTTATCATAATTACTACTGGGTGATATAAGACAACTTTTTTTTTTTTGAGACAGAGTTTCGCTCTTGAGGTTACCCAGGCTGGAGTGCAATGGCGCGATCTTGGCTCATTGCAACCTCCGCCTCCTGGGTTCAGGCAATTCTCCTGCCTCAGCCTCCTGAGTAGCTGGGATTACAGGCACATGCCACTGTGCCCTGCTAATTTTTTTTTTTTTTTTTTTGTATTTTTAGTAGAGACAATGTTTCATCATGTTGACCAGGATGGTCTTGATCTCTTGACCTCATGATCCACCCGCCTCGGCCTCCCAAAGTGCTGGAATTACAGACGTGAGCCACGCGCCCGGCCAAGACAACTTTAAACTAGTTGATTTTTGCTGTCCAAGAGGCTTATCATTTATTCTGATTTAGTAAAGACATAAGGTGGCTTTATTTCATTTATTAGAAATGGATATTATTTACTCCTCCATGATGTAACAGGGGCATTGAGATTTGGAATAAGGTGTGCGAATTGAATTATTATCACAATATAATTGTCCTCTTGTACACCTTTCCTAGGAATATTATAATGCATTTCCTATACTCAGTATAATTAAAACATTTTAATGTAAAAATGTCCTTTCAAGAATAATCAAAATATTATGATTGCAATGCCTACTATAAGCCATGGACTGAACTGAACTAGATTCTGGGAGACAAATAATGGATATAACTTGGTCATTTGCCCTAATTGTCTAATAGAGAATTTCTATTCACTTTGTAACACTTACTGTTGTCTTTGCATTATAATTTCATGACATTACAGACATACACTTTTGTTTTCTCTGACACATGTTCAATTTGAGACTAGGAGAGATTTTCTAATTCTTAATAGTAATATTTTCTCCCAGATATAGCCAACAAACTATGCATCATTTTAACCATCCTACAACCACATTTAAGCAAATACCACATTCTGTGCATATGCCTTTCACTCGTGCCTTTAAATCAATTGGTTTGATTTTATCCTTCCTCTTGTTAAAGGAGTACAGGTTCTCACGTTTTATAGCAAGACTATCAGTGTCCTCTTTCCTTGCTCTCATCTTCCATGATTCTTTCTTTCTTTCTTTCTTTCTTTCTTTCTTTCTTTCTTTTTGAGACGAAGTTTTGCTCTTGTCACCCAGGCTGGAGTGCAATGGCACTATCTCTGCTCACCGCAACCTCCGCCTCCTGGGTTCAGGCAATTCTCCTGCCTCAGCCTCCTGAGTAGCTTGGATTACAGGAATGCGCCACCATGCCCAGCTAATTTTTTGTATTTTTTTGTAGAGATGGGGTTTCACAATGTTGACCAGGATGGCCTGGATCTCTTTACCTTGTGATTCACCCGCCTCAGGCTCCCAAAGTGCTGGGATTACAGGCGTGAGCCACCACGCCCGGCCTCCATGATTCTTTCTAATGAACATGAAGGTCAATAATTTGGGTGACCATACTTCCCAGTTTTCCTGACACACCCCAGTTTTTCCTATTGCAACTAATGAAAGCAGTCCCTTTCACTCTCAAAAAAAAAATGATCCAATTAGGGGATAATTTGCATGGCCATTCTACCTACAATAATACTGTATTCAACTAGGTCACCTTATTCCTTTTAAAGTCTTTCAATGGCTACGGCAAAATATTTTGTATAGATTTCAAAATTTTCCATAATTTTACCAAAATCTATCTTTTAAAAACTATATTTAACCTGTTCTGCTTTTTAAATTTACCTAAATCAATTTCCAAGTTTAATAATTTTGATGGTGAACTCAAATGTCTTGTTTTCTTGTCATTTTTCCTGATTACTTTCTTTTATATCCCCTTTGAGCCACAGCGATACTCTTTCGTCATTCACATCCTAATTGGTAACAATCATGTTATTTTATTCTAGAAAGTTAGCTCTAATAACAGCATTTAGTTACCTTATATGCACTTTGATTTTTATATTTATTATTATTATTAATTTGCTTATATCTGAGTGCCTGGAGAACCTCATATGTTCTGATAAGAGACAATGTTGAGTAGTGTTTAATAACAGGGACTCTGGAGTCATAATGGCCTATGCTTGAATACTAGTTATTCCACTGAAGCTATTTATTTCACTTTATTATACAGTATCTCAAAATGCAACCAAGGTAACTTGTTAAATAGAGTCAGGGAACAGAGAGTAGTAGTAGGAACCAAATAATGGTAGATAATGCTTCAAAAATGCTAACTCCCAACCCCACTTTTCTCCCACCAATACATCTTTGCATACATAAAACATTGCTTCTCCAAAAGTTGGAAGCAAAATGTAGATTATAAGCTAGGTTTTACGTGATTGAATTTACTACATTTGAAGAATGTGGGGTGGAGTTGGGATGGGTAGGCGTAATATTTCCCCAGACCCAACATTTCGGTTGTTAGTCTAGGTCCTGGGAATATCTTCTCTCTCTTGAGGGAACTTACTCATTTATCCAGGGATGCTCTTTATTATCCATGCACTAAATGTCTCCTCCACAAAACTTGTTATCTAACTTTTTCATATTCTCTGAATTTAAACCTATTGAATCCGATCACAAGTTTCCCTCTCTTGTCCTTACTTGTAGGCAACTTGCCATCTAGTGTTAAAAATAAGCATTCACACAAACATTACATTCAGTGTGATAGAAACTATGAGAAAGTAATGCATAATTGAAAGGGAGAATGGGAACTAGAAGTTGGGCATCTTTCTCTCAAACCTAGGATAATAGCTAGAAAATGATATGTATAAATATATGATAGTAAGATTGACTACATTAACTATTTCCATAATTAATTTAAATAATATATATTTTACTTTATGACAGTTGTTATAATAACTCAGCCATTTTAATGATGATGATGAAAGAAGGGTTTATGGAGCACTCTACAACTTACAAGGCAGGATTACTCCTTATCCTCCATTTCATTAGCAGAGTCATTTTAGTGCTTTATTTGTTTTTACCAGGTTAGATAGACTAACAGACAACAGTTTCAATAGTACCAAGTTAATGCATAGAGCTTAAAAATAACCTTATAATTAAATCTCAAAATAAATATCAAAATACTTCAGGGAATTATTTAAGATTACCCCACTATATATATATATATATATAAACTTTACATAATAAGCCAATTTCACTAACTTTCTCTTTATTTCTGTCTGCAAAGAAGTTGCATAGCAGTCTGAATTTTTTCTCTGAGGCACAATAATATACAGTAATTTAAAGCATCTTAAAATTTCTGTCATGTTGATGATATATTTTGGATTTCTTAACCATTTCTGAATAAAAAGTCACTGGTAATAGGTCAAAAAAAAAGCTTCCTTACAAGAAATCAAATGAGCAGCTACAAAATTTAAGAATGTAAAATAATCTGAAGGTGGCATGTCTTTTTATTCATGAGGCTGTCAAGAATTCTCCTTATCCCATTGTAGTTGTTTAGTTCTTTTTATATTACTCTATATTTGTACAAAGACACATCTGTACATTTATGAAACACAATTCAAGAATGCCAAAAGAAAAAGAATCTTACAATTTAAAAGTATCTAAAAGAAAACATTTGAAATATTATCTTTTGATCACTATGACCAATTTTGGAAACTGACTTGTTTCTTTGAAGTCCTTCTAAGCAAGCCCCTAATAAAATACTACTTGCAGATAAAGGTAGGCAGGGAAAAATACAAAGGGGTCAGAAAGGTATAAAGCAAATTTAGGAATACTATACCCATGTGCATATACACCTGTCATGTTGTGTACATTTAGGAAAAAATTTGGTAGTTACTATCAGTCCTGGCAGGTACTTATTCGAGATATTTGGAAAGCCTATTTTAAAAAAAGGGAATAGAGAAAGAGTCAAGAGTCCCAGTCATGTCAGATTAAATGATGAAATTCCCCAGAAAGCTCTTTAGCTTTCTGTGTGTGTATTTGGAAGTCAATCATTCTCAGGGTTAGTAAGTTCAACTCAGATCAGTAGAGGCCATTAAATAGCCACCAGTCAGAAAAGCAAATATCTAGGTAAGCATGATTGTCAGCATTCATGGCAGATAAGAGGCAGCTGTGAGACTGACCAGGTAAAAGCAGGAAAAGTACAGATGTAATCAGGATTTAAAAAAAAATAGAAAGATGCTGCATCATCAGAGAATTGGACACCAGGTTTACTGAGGCCATTGAGCAATAGGGCTTCAGGTGTAAAAGGGAGCTAGACATATAATAAAAGACCTCTGAGCATAGTCCCTATTAGGAGGGCAGAATTCAGTGAGACAGTTTTCTGCTTCCTGCCTTGGTTTATGGTCCTAAGAGCTGTTATTATATGACCAGAGGCAGTATATACCCAGATGAAAAGGATCAGATGAAATTTGAGAGGCATGTTTAAGTTTCACCTGTTTCAGCTGATTTCTTGATTTATTTATGAAATGTCTACTTATTGAACAAGATTCACATCTGTCTCTTTAATACTGAAGTGGTCAATATAACCAAAAGGAATTCTGTATCTTCTGCAATAATATTTTAAGAATGTTAAAACTTTACATCCTCATATTCAAATATTTAGTAACTACATTTCATTCCTCAGTACAGCACAAGGTATGTTACTCACTCACTAAAATTTGTGTAATCCTTCTTCTCATCCTCCTGGGCACACAGCAAGATTAGATTTCCTGCTTTCTTTCAATTTGATATGTCCAGGTTTTGGAGCCCCAGGCAATAAAATGTGAAAATTACGTGCACTCTTTCTAGATCAAGCTTTATGAAGTGCCTATACTTCCTTCATGTTCTTATTTCTCCTCTTCAAACTGGATATACCAAATACTTAATTATATTGTGTATATGTTCAGGGTCTTAACTGAGTCAGAATTTACCCTGCTAATACAATTGCCACTAGCCATTAAGTGGGTACTAATATTTAAATTAATTAAAATTAAGTACAATTTTAATTCAGTTCCTCAGTCACACTCACTACATTTCAGGTACTCAATGGCCACATAGCAAGTGGCTACCACCATTATAAAACATATCATCATTGCAGAAAGTCTTACTGGATAGTGTTTTCCCAATAAGACAGTGAAGCACAGATACAAAAATAGTCTGGATGCCTGAATCACCACAGAGAAAGTCACACACAAACCGGTACCGTCTATTCAGGACAAATAAGTGAATGAAAAATAAAATACCACTGTTTTGAGTCATTCTACAATTTTGGATCTATATCACTACAGGTGCCGGTTACCTTAACTAGTACAATCTATAGGATATGCTCACAAAAAGTTCCAGGTACCGCAAAAGGTAGTAGTGCATTGCCAGGCACAAGCCTGAGTTGACATCATGTGAGCAGGATAAAATATGAGTCTCAGATAAATAAATTTGTACAAGGCCCATGTAGGCATAATATCAGCATCCAATTGAGATGTATATCAAATAAGTTAAGGCAGTTCAGAGTTTGAATGAAATTAGAAAATGGGTTTATTTTATAACCAAGTCCATTTCCATTACACAGTACAAGAGATTCTTGTAACCAGATATGAGCTGCTGCCAGTTCATCTGCAGGCTGCTGTCTACCCAAGGACAGGCAGAAATTAAGGCTGTGTAATTTCTCCTAGACAGCAAGCTATAGCAGATTTACACTAAAAAATCTAGGAGAGGTTAAGGAAAAGAACATCTAGACATTCACTGAGAATAAGAAAATTAATTTGACAAAAGGGCTTAGACAAGGATCTTGATTATTTATTAGGTATCCCTATAACCTTTGTCAAGGAAATACATTTTATGTTGACATTCTTCATTCTGTATATTAAAATTATAGTTTGGTTTTTTGCCAACAGCAAAGACTGACTACATCGAGTAGAAATACAAAGAGACAAAGTGCTTCGTGTCTTATTTTTATTCCTACAAAAAAAATGTTGCCTAGAAAAAGCAGTAAAGAGAATGTTGTGAGAAAGTGCACCTTTTTTTCCTGTACTGAAAGAAAAAATTCAATTGAAGTATAAATCTTCAGAGGATGAAAAATAACAGATTCCATTCAGATAGAGTGAGTCTTTTTTTTTTCCAGAGTTTACTGCAAGGAAAGTAATAAAAAATGTGAAGAAGCTTTCATGTGATCTTATAAAATGGAAAAAAAAATCTCTCTTGATCCACTAAGCAGTGGTATTCAGGAGAGTAATTTACTCTATGAGCCTTTTGCTCTAGGCCAGAAGGTACACTTGTAATAGCTGCTTAATCTTAACCTCAGGATTTTACAGCTCATGAACTTTTGTATTGACATTAATGAACAACCTAGAAAAGGTAAAATACTGATCAACAGAGACATCTTAGTTTCTTAGAAAATTAATAAGGATAGTTCATTGGATGAGAATTTACTGTGAGGGCCTTGAGAATTAACTGCTATAATGGTGAGTCTTGATTGATTGGGGGAAAAAGAAAACATTTTGTAGGGGATGATGTGAGAAATTACCACACTATATCTTGTCATCTTTAAATTTCATTATTTCTGTTTCTTTTAACCTGTTATTACCTAAGCAAGGCATGCTGAATAAGACAGTAGACTGACAATTAGATATCAGAATCCTAGAGAAAGAATTCAATTCATTAGCAAAGTAATTGTTTCTTAACAGCGATAAGACTCCAAGGAAGTGTAATTAATAGCAATAAGCTTATTGATAGCAAGAAACAGAATTTCCTGAGAATAATACATACCCTAATAATCTCTTGTTCTTGCTCTTCAACAGAAAGGGGCTATCTACAATGTGTAGAATGTGTGGAATGCTAACTACTCTGCCCCTAATCCTAATTGTCCATATGTCTAAATATAGGTAGGATGCAAGGAATTGAATTAGCACTCTGTTTCTTAATAAACTCAGCACCAAGTAAATGGTGCACCTGTTTGACAGATTCAATGGGTAGTAGAATTTGAACAGCTTTGGCTCTTTATGGGCCATATATCTTCCTACACCATGTGCCTTTCTACACTTTTTAAATATAAAAAATGTCATTATATTTTTACAGTTATATTATATTCTTTAACGTTAAAGAAACAGAATTCATCACTACAGCTATAAAGGTACAGCAACACTAAATGACTCGTGTTACACAACTATGCATTTAAACAGAATTCTTCCCTCTAGCCATTAGGGTGCAGTAACACTAAATGATCCATGTTACCAGGATACACTTGCTGTGGCCAGAATTGGACCAAGAGGTTATGTCTTGCCATGTTGCCTTCCAGAATCCTATTGCATGAATCATACAGCAGGATGTGCAAGTTAGACAGATAATTACTATCAGAGGGTGAGGATAAAAGTATGCAAAAGTCTGAAATTTTTACGGGAACAGACTAGAGCACAAGTCAGTGTTTTAGCCATTCTGAATTGAAATTCCATTTGGATTTCAGGAATGAAAGTCAGCGGTGGTGTTTCATAAAATAAACATTGTTATGACACTTTAAAATTTCAATATAAATATCTTGAGATATTCAAATAAACCAACACTCTCTTCACCAACTCCCCGGGAATAATAGACCTCCATAATTGGACACCTCAGAATTTGTGTGATAGACATCATCTAATCAAAGCAGGAGCTAGATTTATCAAGGAAGACACAGATTTTCTTAGCCATCATGTCGTTATCTATTTACATAGACATGAATTGGGTTCTTAGAGTTGGAAAACAACCATTCTTAAACCAGTACTGTTTTAAAAATTGGGAAAAGACTGAAATGTAAGGAATTGATAAGTTATGCTTGTATAATCATTAGATAAATTGGGCTCATTCCTTGAAGATTCTTATCAGAATAAGAAGCTTTCTTGAAATTGTCTGTGATGCTTGCTTCTAGGCTTGGCTTGCTGCAGAGTTTGTCATTTGCAAAACCTGTTTGTTCATCTTGTCTAGATAACATTTCTGTGCTATGATCTCTCCCTGAAATAATTACAACAATAGTGGTTGCATATAAATTTGTCCATAGCCAGTGCTAATCTGGCTGTACTTTGTTTTCTAAATTGAGTGATTAGATGCTCTTCCCCAAATCCCTTTCCTGAGCCACTCAAATACAGATCAATGGACAAAATTGTATATACACACAAAAAATTAAAAATGTAAAATACAACCTTTATTATTATTTTAGTGAAGTATGTGCATGAAATACAAACTTCTACACCTATTTTAAAGTTTGTTGAATATTTGGCAACATTAGGGGTTAAGTCTAAACTTCTGAAGCTCAGTCCATTGAAATACATAGTGGTCAGCTCTACATGTTTCTCATTTGAACTGAGTGGATCCTTTTGTATGTGTTTTCTTAAGAAATGATAGGTTCTATGGTGCCTCCTGAAATTTGGAAGATTAAGCTTGTGTATATAGGTTGTTTCTTGTAAATTTGTTTAAGTTCCTTGTACAGTCTGGATGTTACCCATTTGTTAGATGGATAGACTGCAAAATTTTTCTCCCATTCTGTAGGGTGCCTGTTCATTCTGATGATAGTTTCTTTTGCTGAGCAAAGCCTCTTTAGTTTAATTACATGTCATTTGTCAATTCTGGCTTTTGTTGCAATTGCTTTTGGTGTATCAGTCATGAAGTTTTTGCCTATGCCTATGTCTCGAATACTATTGCTTAGGTTTTCTCCTAGGGTTTTTATGGTTTTAGGTTTTACATTTAAGTCTTTAATCCATCTTGAGTCAATTTTTGTATAAGGTGTAAGGAAGGGTTCCAGTTTCTGTTTTTGGGTATATGCTAACCAGTTTTCCCAGCACCATTTATTAAATAGGGAATCTTTCCCCATTGCTTGTTGTTGTCTGGTTTGTCAAAGATCAGATGGTTGTAGATGTGTAGTGTTATTTCTGTGGCTTCTGCTCTGTTTCACTGGTCTATATATCTGTTTTGGTATCAGTAACATGCTATTTTGGTTACTGTAGTGCAGTGTAGTTAGAAATCAGGTAGTGTGGTGCCTCCAGCTTTGTTCTTTTTGCTTAGAACTGTCTTGGCTATATGGGCTCTTTTTGGCTCCATATGAAATTCAAAGTAGTTTTTTCTAGTTCTGCAAAGGAAGTCAATGATAGTTTGATGGAAAAAGCATTAAATCTATAAATTACTTAGGGCTGTATGGCTATTTTCATGATATCGATTCTTCCTATCCATGAGCATGGAATGTTTTTCCATGTGTTTGTGATCTCTTTTACTTGAGGACTGTTTTGTAGTTCTCATTTAAGAGGTCCCTCATGTCCTTTTTAAGTTGTATTTCTAGGTGTTTACGAATAGACACTTCTCAAAAGAAGACATTTATGCAGCCAACAAACATGAAAAAAAGTTCATCATCATGGGTCATTAGAGAAATGCAAATCAAAACCACAATGACATACCATCTCATGACAGTTACAATGGTGATCATTAAAAAGTCAGGAAACGGGCCAGGCTCGGTGGCTCACGCCTGTAATCCCAGCACTTTGGGAGGCCGAGGCAGGTGGATCATGAGGTCAAGAGATCGAGACCATCCTGGTCAACATGGTGAAACCCCATCTCTACTAAAAATACAAAAAATTAGCTGGGCATGGTGGCACGTGCCTATAATCCCAGCTACTCAGGAGGCTGAGGCAGGAGAATTGCCTGAACCCAGGAGGTGGAGGTTGTGGTGAGCCAAGTTTGCGCCATTGCGCTCCAGCCGGGGTAACAAGAGCGAAACTTTGTCTCAAAAAAAAAAAAAAAGTCAGGAAACAACAGATGCTGGCAAGGATGCAGAGAAATAGGAATGCTTTTACACTGTTGGTGGAAGTGTAAATTAGTTCAATAATTGTGGAAGATAGTGTGGCAATTCCTCAAGGATATAGAATCAGAAATACCATTTGACCCAGCAATCCCATTACTGTGTATATACCCAAAGGATTATAAATCTTTCTACTGAAAAGACACATGAACAGATATGTGTATTGCAGCACTATTTACAGTAGCGAGGACTTGGAACCATCCCAAATGCCCATCAATGAAAGACTGGATAAAGAAGAAAATGTGGCATGTATACACCATGGAATACTATGCAGCCCTAAAAAAGAATGAGTTCATGTCCTTTGCAGGAGCATGGATGAAGCTGGAATCCATTATTCTCAGCAAACTGACACAGGAACAGAAAACCCAACACTGCATGTTCTCACTCATAAGTGGGAGCTGAACAATGAGAATATATGGACACAGAGAGTGGAACATGACACACCAGGATCTGTTGGCAGGTGGGGGTAAGGGAAAGGAGAGCATTAGGACAAATACCTAATGCATGTGGAGCTTAAAGCCTAGATGACAGGTTGATAGGTGCAGCAAAACCACCATGGCATATGTATACCTATGTAATACACCTGCACGTCTGGCACATGTATCCCAGAACTTAAAGTAAAATAAAAATAATAATAATAAAGGAAAAAAGATTGTTTATAGGGGTTGAATAAAAGAACATCACAATCATGACCAGTTTCAACTTTCTGATTTCAAGGAGGAAGAGACTAAAAGTCCTATAGGAAGGTTCTAGTTTGAATAGTTTGTTAAGAAATGTGTCTCTGTTGGAATGATAATCTACTAATAGCATCTAGTACAAAATTTACATTTGTATTTGAGATTATCAACCATGGAAAATAAAACCAAAACAATACACTTTGTTAGTTCTATTGTTTTTCGTTCTCAAGATGGTTAAAAAATGCATACTTAAGACTTTCAAAATGAAATTCTCAGAACAAAAACTATTTATGTCGATTGTCGTCTTACTGGGCATTGCAGTCATATCCCAGTAAGATCAACAAATCTGCTTTCATTAAATCAGATTTAATTTAATTTTTGCTCCACTGAAGAAGAGTTTCATTTTCTCCTCTGAAGATTTTAGGTTATCCTGTAAGGATCTGTTTTAGTACAGGGTTAAACACCCATGCAATTTTTTAATCTTTCGCTCCAAATTTGTGCTGATATTTGTAAAATCACCTATTTGATTCAATCTAAAGCTCAAATCTTTCTGTTTTACATACATTGCATACTTTTTGTAATCCAAATTCTAGGAAACCTATCACACAGAGAACTTAAATGTCTTATGGGTATAGCCTGAGTGAAAAATAAAAATTTACATCTCTGAGCTTGGTGTGAATGAAGACAGCTACTCTGGAGAATCTAGCTTAGCATCAAAGAGATGCTGCAAATTTATTACAATGTAATTTTATTACAAATAATTACATATAAATATATATTTGAAGGGAATTGTGATCATTTAAATATTGACTCTTCCTATCCATGTACATGTTACCTTTGGTGTTTTCCATGAAGTCTTAAAATTTTCTCTATAAAAATTTTACAGGTTTTTCTTAAAAATTTTTAGAAAACCTAACACCAGCAAGAAAAAGGCATTTAAGTGTATATATCATTCTTATTGCTCATGAATATAAATTCTTTTTATTATATTTTGAATTCTGGGTTACATGTGCTGAACATGCAGGTTTGTTACATTGGTACTCATGTGCCATGGTGTTTTGCTGCACCCAACAACCCGTCGTCTACATTAGGTATTTCTCCTAATGCTATTTCTCCCTTTTTCCCCCACCCCCTGACAGGCCATGGTGTGTGATGTTACCCTCCCTGTGTCCATATGTTCTTATTGTTCAACTTCAACTTATGAGTGAGAACATGCACCGTTTGATTTTCTGTTCCTGTTAGTTTGCTGAGAATGATGGTTTCTAGCTCCATCCATGTCCCTGCAAAGGACATGAGCTCATCCTTTTTATGGCTGCATAGTATTCCATGGCATATATGTGCCACATTTTCTTTATCCAGCTAATCACTGATGGGCATTTGGGTTACTTCCAAGTCTTTGCTATTGTGAATAATGCTGCAGTAAACATATGTCTGCATGTGAGCAAATGATTTATAATCCTTTGGGTATATACCAAGTAATGGGATGCTGGATCAAATGATATTTCTATTTCTAAATCCTTGAGAAACTACCACACTGTCCCCCACAATGACTGAACTAATTTACGTTCACACCAACAGTGTAAAACTGTTCCTATTTCTCCACATCCTCTCTAGCAATTCTATTTCTTTCATGTAACAAGACAATTTGCTATCTTTTAGAAAGTCATTTTTACCCTGAAGAATGTTTCTATGTAGAAAATCGTATTAATTATAAGTAATAGAAAACTTATTTCTTTTTAATATTTTTTATTTTGTGTCTTTTACTTGTTTCATTGCACTGATTAAGCCCTCAGTACAGTGTTGATAAAAAGGAGTGATAGTTTTCCAGGAAAAATGAGAACACATGGGCACAGGGAGGGAAATATGATTGTGCCTTATAATTTATGATTTTTCCTATAATTTTCTTTGCTGAAGGCTTTAAGTTTGAGGTTTAAATAGCCATATACAATTATTTAAGGAAATGTGTTTATTTTTCTATCCTCTAGAAAAAAAATTGAGATTAAAAACATCAACTCCTTAAAAATACATTCTAAAACATTACTACCCAGTGGATTTTTAATATTTCCTGGATTGACTGTTAAATTTAACTTTGCATGCAATTTTATATTTTTGCATAAATTTTATATATTTTCTCTCATTATTAATGGCTTTTTCTGAATAATTTTTCTCTTTAAATTTTATTTTTGTTTCCTTTGCTATGCAGAATCTTTTTGGTGTAATATAGTCCCATTTGTCTATTTTTATTTATGTTGCCTATAATTTTAAGGTCTTAGCATTAAAGTTGTTGCCTAGAATAACATTCTGAAGTGTTTTCCCTGTGTTTTCTACTAGTACTTCTACAGTTTCAAGTATTACCTTTAAGTCTTTACTTCATCTTGAGTTGACTTTTGTAGATGGAGAATCATGGGGTCTTGTCTCTTTTTTTTTTCTGGTGTGAATATCTTCTTTTCCCAACAACATTTATTGAAAATGGTGTACTTTTGGGTGGGCATGGTGGCTAATGCCTGTAATCCCAGCTACTCAGGAGGCTGAGGCAGGAGAATTGCCTGAACCCAGGAGGCAGAGGTTGCGGTGAGCCGAGGTCGTGCCATTGCACTCTAGCCTGGGTAACAAGAGCAAAACTCCATCTCAAAAAAAAAAAAAAAAGAAAGAAAGAAAAGAAAATGGTGTACTGTTTTCATTTACATATTCTTGGCACCTTTGTCAAAAATCAACTGGCTATAAATATGTGGATTTGTTTCTGCATTCTCTGTTCTTCTGTCTACTTTTGTATCAATACCATGCTGTTTTTGTTACTATAGCTTGTAATGTATTTTGGAGTCAGGTAGTGTGATGTCTTCAGTTTTGTTCTTTTTGCTCAACAGAATGAAAACACATGTCAAATGGAAGAAAATATTGACAAACTATATTCATCTAACAAGGGACTAATATCCAAAATACACAAGGAATTAAAACAACTCAACAGTAAAGAAGATAATAATAATTATATTAGAAAGTGGACAAAGAAGGTGAATAGACATTTCTCAAAAGTAGACATACAAGTGGCCAAGAGGTATATGAAAAATGCCCAACATCCCTAATCTTCAAGGTAATGCAAATCAAAACAGAAAGAGATATCATCATACCCCAGTAAGAATGGTTATTACTAAAAAGACAAAAACATAACAGATGCTGGTGAGTATGCAGAAGAAAAGAAATGCTTATACACTGTTGGTGGGAACATGTATTAATACAGCTATTATGCAAAACAGTATAGATATTTCTTTAAAAACTAATACTAAATCTACCTTAGGATTCAGCAGTCTCACTTACTGGGTATTTTTATCTAAAGAAAAAAAAAATCAGTGCATTAGAGACCGTTGCACTCCCATGTTTATTGTAGCAATGGTCAAAAGAGCAACGATATGGAATCAATGTAAATGTCCATCAATGGACAAATGGTTAAATGATTTTTAGTTGATAATATCAAAATGTATCCATTAATTGTGACAAACACACCACACTAATGCAACATGTGACTAATGGGGGAAATGCGTATAGGGAAGGTGGCTGGGAGGAGGTAGTATAGAGAAGTATCTATATAATCTTCTCAATTTTTCTGTAAATCTAAAACTATTCTATTAATTTTAAAAAAGTTTAGAAACATCTGGATTAAATGTTCTTTTTAGCATAGTAAGATCGTCAGCACTGTATATGGGAAGGACTCTTGTAATATGTTTTCTGGAGTGGCTCACTACTCAGCTTTTAAGCACTGTCGATATCCCATGTTAATAACAATTAGTACAATACTAGGCAGGCTAATTGCTATTTTACTGAAGAAAATAGTTGTGTCATTAAAATCTTCCCACTAAGATTTCACATTAGAATAACTTACAGTCCTATAACATTTACCAACTAGCAACAGATTTATGCACAGACCCAACAGTTACTTCATTGATGCCTCATAGTTTACCTATCTAAAATGTTTGCATTGCAAATGGGTCACACTTTCTATGTTCATTAATATAATTCCAGCAACCCTGCCCCATATTTACTTTTTTTAGGATCAGACTGATAAAAATATCTTCTTGGGAGATAATTATTCAGGTGAAATACTAACTGGCTTGAATTGGACACTATAATCCAGGAACATATTCATTCACAGATATTTTCTCTAAAAATTTCTCTAGAAATCCTGGGATTGTCATTCACGTTTTATAAGACAGAAAATTTAAGCTCAAGGAAACTAGTATAAAGGGGTAGAGTTGAGATGTATACCAAGTTCCCTCTGAAACAAACAAAAAAAATCTCTAACATTTTGTTACATTATGTTACTCTTCTTTTCTGAAAGAAGAGCAATCTGTATAATTATAGTACTTCTCGGATTACATATTTGAAATGTGAATTAAGAGTTCTGAAAATATTTCAAATAAGCAACTCAAACTGCATAATTGAATATGACCTCTACGAGAAAATGAGGGAATATTTGCAGTGTTTGGGTCATGGGATGGGCTCCTTGTGGCTTGGTGCTGTCTTCATGACAGTGATTCCTCACAAGATCTTGTTATTTAAAAGTGTGTGACACTCCCACCTGCAACACTCTCTCTCTTGCTCCTGCTTTCACCATGCAAAATGCCTGCTTCCTTTTTGCCTTCTGCCATGAATGCAAGTTTCCTAAGGCTTCATCAAAAGCTGAGCAGCTGCCCAGTACCACACTTCTGTACAGCCTGCAGAACCATGAGCCAGTTAAACAATGTTTTATATAAATCACCCATTTCTTTATAGTAATGCAAGAATGGCCTAAAACAACAGATTATTTGTCAGAATATGTACAGTTCATACTCCTGCCAGTAGTATACGTAGATTCCCATTAGCATGTTGCTGGATGTGATGTTCCATTCTTTAACAATCTGATATTTACAAAGAGTAACTAATTGTAATTTCCAGTTTCTTAACAATTCCAGTTTACCCAACTTGCATTCTTTTCATTTTTGTTGTATTTTATGCTTATGTTCTTATTAAATTTTAAATATGTTTCCCTCAAAGAAGTTGCTAAGCTCTGATCAGTTTCAACTATGAAAATCATGCATATTCTGCTCCTTTAAAAATGTCAAAAGAAACTTTTGTCTAGGAAGCCCATCGATGAAATAAATTATTTATTTCTTGCCCTTTTAATAATTGGCGCTTTTTGTATCCTGCTTAAGAAACGCTTACCAAAATTCAAGTAAGAAGCAAATGCTCCCATATTATAATGCATTAGTTTTATTATTTTAAGTTTTCCATTGAAATGCTTACTGTTTTTAGTTTGTATTTGTTCATAGGTAGTGTTTTAATATTATTTTCTGTTCATTAAGAAAAATTTTACAGAGATGGAGCAAGATAGCCAAGTCGAAACCTTCAGCCATCATCTTCCTAAAAGGGACACCAGATTGAACAACTATCCACATATAGAAGTGCCTTCCTATGAACCAAAAATCAAGTGAATGATCACAGTACCTGATTTTTCACATCATATTTAAAAAGGGGAACTGAAAGGATAGGAAGGACAGCTTTGAATCACCTACACCACACCTGCCCCATCTTCTGGCAGCAGCCACATGGCATGGAAAGAGAATCTTTGTGCTAGAGGGAGGGACAGCACAGTGATTGTGAAACTTTGCATTAGAACTCAGTAGAGCCCTCTCACAGTGGAAAGCAACAGGGGGCAGAACTCAGCTGGCACTCATAGAAGAAGCATTTACATCAGCCCTAGCCAGAGGTGAATCATTCATTCCAGCTGCCAAAATCTGAATGCCAGCAAGCCCTGCCACAGTGGGCTAAAGTGCTCTGGAGTCCTAAAATAAACTAAAAAGACAATCTCAGCCCCAGGGATGGTAATTCCTGGGCAAGTCCCAATGTTGTGCTGGGCTCAGAGCCAGTGGACTTACAATGCATGTTACCTAGTGAGACACCAGCTGGAGTGGGCAAGAAAGTGTTTGCATCACCATTTCCGCAGTCCCAGGCAGCACAGCTTACAGCTCTGAGGGAGACCTCTTATCTCTGTTTGAGAGAAGAGAGGAAAGAAGACTTTGCAACTTAGATAACAGCTTAGTCACAGCAGAATACGGCACTAGGCAGATTCCTAAGGCCTGCATTTCAGGCCCCTGTTCTCAAATGGCACTTCCAGACATTCCTTGGGGCAAAAGGAAATGCATTGCCTTTAAGGGAAGAACCCAGTTTTGGCAGGATTCATCACCTGCTGACTAAAGGGCTCTTGGGCCCTGTACAATGAGCCACTGTAGCCAGGCAGTGCACACTGGAGGCCTTGAGTGAGACTCAGAGCTATGTTGGCTTCAGGTGTGACCCAGCCCATTCCCGGCAGTGGTGGCTATGGGTAGAAAATCCTTCTGCTTGAGGAAAGGAGAGGGAAGAGTAAAGGGAACCTTGACTTGAAGCCTTATTACCAGCTCAGCGAATGAGGGGTAGGGCACCAAGTGGGCCCCTAGGGTCATTGATTCTAGACCTTGGCCCCTGGACAGCATTTCTGGACCTTCCTTGGGCCAGAGGGGAGCCCACTGCCCCAAAGGGAGAGACTCTGGATGAGTAGCATTCACCTCAAGCAGACTGAAGAGCTCTTGGACCTTGATTGAAGATCAGTGGTAACCAGGCAGCATTTGCCACAAACCCAGGGCAGTAGTGGCCAGGGGGAGAGACCTTTCTGCTTGAGAAAAGAAGAGGGAAGAGCTGGAAGACCTTTGTCTTGTGGATTGGGTGCCTGCTCAGCCATAGTAAAATAAAGTAACAGGTAGATTCCTAAGGTTTCTGACTCCAGGCCCTGGCTCCCAGATGACATCTCTGGACCTGCCTGAAGCTGGAAGAATCTTGCCACTTAGAAGAAAACCACATAAGCCTGGCTGGATTTGAGACCTGCCGATTGTAGAGCCCCTGGTCCTTGAGTGAACATAAGTGGTAGCCAGGTAGTGAACCATGTGTGAGACCCAGTGCTATGCTGGTTACAGGTGTGACCCAGTACAGTCCAAGTGATGGTAGCCACAGAGGTCCTATGTTACTTCTTCCCTAGCTCCAGGCTGCTCAACACACAGAGAGAGACTTCATTTGTTTGGGGGAAAGTAAGGGAAGATAACAAGAATCTTTACCTTGTAATTCAGGGAATTCTCCCAGATTTCACCCAATACCACCAAGGCAGTATGTCAACAAGTCTGCAAAAGTCAAGAGTATTACTGGGCTTGGGGTACTCCCTAATGCAGATATGGCTGCAGTGACCAAAGACTTAGAGTGCAGCACCCAAGTCCTTTAGAATACTTGGAAAGGCTTCCCAAGAAGGATGAGTACAAACAAACCAAGACTTTGAAGACTAAAGTAAATACATAAATTTTTAATGTTCAGACTCCAGCAAACATTCCCAAGCATTAAGACTATTCTGAAAAACATAGCATCACCAAACAAAATAAATAAGACATCAGTGACAAATCCCTGAGAGACGGAGATAGGTGAATTTCAGATGGAAAATTCAAAATAGCTGTTTTGAGGGAGCTCAATGAAATTCAAGATTACTTAAAGGAATTCACAATCCTATCAAATAAATTTAATAAGGTGATTGAGATAATTAAAAAGAATCAAACAAATTCTGGAGCTGAAAAATGCAATTGGCCTACTGAAGCATGTATCAGAGTTTCTTGACAGCAGAACTAATCAAGCAGAAGAAAGCAGCAGTAAGCTCGAAGACAGGCTATTTGAAAATACACAGAGGAGATAAAACAAAAAAGAATTTTAAAAGTGAAGTATGCCTACAGGGTCTAGAAAATAGTCACCAAAAAGCAAGTCTAAAAATTATACCTCTTAAAGAGAAGATATACATATATAGAGAGAGAGAGAGAGAAAGAAATCATGGTAGAAAGTTTATTCAAATTGATAATACAGAGAACTTCCCAAACCAATGGAAAGATATCAATATTCAAGTTCTAGAAGGTTATAGCACACCAAACAGATATAACCCAAATAAGACTACCTCAAGATGTTTCATAGTAAAATTGCCAAAAAGCAAGAATAAACATAGCATCCTAAAAGCAGTAAGAGAAAAAAATTAAATGACATACAAAGGGGCTTCAATATGTCTGTCAGCAGGCTTTCCAGTAGAAACCTTAAAGACTAAAGAAGAGTGGCATGTCATATTTAAATGCTGAAGGAAAAATTATTCTACCCTAGAATAATATATTCCATGAAAATATCCTTCAAACAATATCCTTCAAACATGAAGGAGAAATAAAGACTTTTTCTACAAAGCCAGAGCTGAGGGATTTCATCAACACCAGACTTCTCCTACAAGAAACACTAAAGGTAAATCTTTAATCTGAAAGAAACTGACATAATGAGCAATCAAGAATGATCTGATGGTACAAAACACACTGTGATAGTAAGTGCACAGACAAACACGGAATATTACAACACTCTAACTGTGGTGCATAAACTATTCTTATCTTGAGTAGAAAGACTACAAGAGGAATCTATTAAAAATAATAACCAAAACAACTTTTCAAGACATAGGCAGAATAAGATATAATGAAAACAACAAAAATTTAAAAATCAGAATGATGACGATAATGTGTACAGTTTTTCTTCAGTTTTCTCTTTGTGTGTTTCTTTATATAATCAGTGTTAAGTTGTCCTTAGTTTAAAATAGGGGGTTATAATGCAGTATTTTGAAGCCTTATGGTAGACTCAAATTTAAAAAAAGTAACACACACACACACACACACACACACACACACACACACACACAAAGAAACTAAAATGTTCCACCAGAGAAAATCACCTTAATTAATAGAAAGATAGAAAGAAAGTAAAAAAGGAAAAGAGGATCACAAAACAACCAGAAAATCAATAATAAAATGGCAGGAATAAGTCTTTATTTATTAATAATAACTAGAATGTAAATATACTAAACTTGTCAATCAAAATACATAGAGTGGCCGAATGAATTTTAAAAAGTACTGAATGATTTGTTTGCCTATATGAAACAAATTCACCTGCAAAAACACACACAGACAAAAAGTAGAAGAATGGAAAAACATACTTCATGGAAATGGAAGCCAAAAAGGAGTAGGGGTAGCTATACTTGTATCTGACAAAATAGATTCTAAGCCAAACAGTAAAAAATAAAAAAGGTCCTTATATACTAATAAAGGGGTCTATTTAGAAAAAAATATATGTTAATAACGAATGTATATTTATGCCAAACTAGAGCATCCATACATATAAAGCAAATATTGTTTACCTAAAAACAGATAGACTCCAATACAATAATAGCTGGAGACTTCAACACTCCACTTTTAGCATTGGACAGATTATCTAAACAGAAAACCAACAAAGAAACATCAGACTTAATCTATATTAATTTACACTATAGACTATTCTACACTATAGGATAAATAAACCTAATAGATATTTACAGATCTTTTCATTCAACAACTGCAGAATACACATTCATCTCCTCCATATTTGGCTCAATCTCAAGGTTATACATATGTTCGATCACAAACTAGTCTTCAACATTTAAAAAACTGTAATTATATGAAGGATCTTTTCTGACCACAGTGAAATAAAACAAAAAATCAGTAACAAGGAGAATTATACATATAAGAAAATTAAGCACCCTGAATTATCATTGTTTCATTTCTTGAATCAAATGAAAATAAAAACATAACATATCAATCCTGTGGCATCCAGTGAAAGCAGTACTAAGAGAAATATTTAGATAGTAATAAGCACTCATATCAAACACGTGGATAACCTTTAAATAAAAAACCCAACAATGCACTTTAAAAAGCAAGAGCAAGCCAAACCCAAAATTAGTTTAAGAAAACAAATAAAGATCAGAGAAGATATAAAATTGAACTTAAAAAATACAAAGGAGCAATGAAATAAAAAGTAAAAGTTGGTTGTTTGAATAGAGAAACAAAATTGACAAACCTTTGGCCAGACTAAGAAAATGGAGAAAAGATCCGAATAAGTAAAATCAGAGATAGAAAGAGACATCACAACTGATACTGTAGACCTTAAAAGGAATATTAGTGGTTACCATGAGCAACTATATGTCAGTAAATTGGAAAACCTAGAAGAAATGAATAAACCTGCCAAGATTGAACCATGAAGAAATCCAAAACCTGAACCGACTAATAACAAGTAACGATATTGAAACCCTAATGAAATTTCTTTTAGCAAATAAGTATGCAGGACTCAGTGGCTTTACTGCTGAATTCTACTAAACATTTAAAGAAGAAATAATACCAATTCTACTCAAACTATTCTGCAAAACAGAGGAATAGGGACAATTTTAAATTTGTTGTATAAAGTAAGTATTACCCTGATTCCAAAACCAGACAAAGACACATCAAAAAGAGGAAACTGCAGGCTAATATCCCTGATTAACATGAATGCAAAAAAATCATCTTCTATGTATCCACAAAATAATAGCAAACCAAATTTAACAACACATTAGAAAGATTATTCATAATCTCCAAGTGGGATTTATCCCAGGGATGCAAGGATAGTTCAATGTATGCAGATTAATCAATGTGATACAGTATGTCGACAGAATAAACCACAAAAACCATATAATCATTTCTCTTGTTGTTATTTGAAAGGTTTTTTTTTGGGGGGGGGGGGTTTCAATGTCCTCTTTACTTATTTTTTTCTCAATCTTTTTTTTTTTTTTTAATTTTTATTGCATTATCTGTTTGGGGTACATGTGCAGAACGTGCAAGATAGTTGCATAGGTACACACATGGCAATGTGTTTTGCTGCCTTCCTCCCCTTCACCCACACTTGGCATTTATCCCCAGGCTATCCCTCCCCAGCCCCCCCCTGCTGTCCCTCCCCCATTCCCCCCAATAGACCCCAGTGTATAGTAGACCACCTCTCTGTGTCCATGTGTTCTCATTTTTGTCACCCACCTATGAGTGAGTATATGCGGTATTTCTTTTTCTGTTCTTGTGTCAGTCTGCTGAGAATGATGTTCTCCAGATTCATCCATGTCCTTACAAAGGACACAAACTCATCATTTTTGATTGCTGCATAATATTCCATGGTGTATATGTGCCACATTTTCCCAGTCCAGTCTATCATCGTTGGGCATTTGGGTTGGTTCCAGTTCTTTGCTATTGTAAACAGTGCTGCAATGAACATTCGTGTGCATGTGTCCTTATAGTAGAACGATTTATAGTCCTTTGGATAGATACCCAGTAATGGGATTGCTGGGTCAAATGGAATTTCTATTTCTAGGTCCCTGAGGAATCGCCACACTGTCTTCCACAATGGTTGAACTAATTTACACTCCCACCAACAGTGTAAGAGTGTTCCTATTTCTCCACATCCTCTCCAGCATCTGCTGTCTCCAGATTTTTTTAATAATCGCCATTCTAACTGGCGTGAGATAGTAACTCAATGTGGTTTTGATTTGCATCTCTCTAACGACCAGTGATGATGAGCATTTTTTCATATGTTTGTTGGCCTCATGTATGTCTTCTTTTGTAAAGTGTCTGTTTATATCCTTTGCCCATTTTTGAATGGGCTTGTTTTTTTCCTGTAAATCTGTTTGAGTTCTCTGTAAATTCTGGATATCAGCCCTTTGTCAGATGTGTAAACTACAAAGATTTTTTCCCATTCTGATGGTTGCCGATTAACTCTAGTGACTGTTTCTTTTGCCGTGCAGAAGCTGTGGAGTTTGATTAGGTCCCATTTGTCTATTTTGGCTTTTGTTGCCAATGCTTTTGGTGTTTTATTCATGAAGTCCTTGCCTACTCCTATGTCCCGAATGGTTTTGCCTAGATTTTCTTCTAGGGTTTTTATGGTGTCAGGTCTTACATTTAAGTCTTTAATCCATCTGGAGTTAATTTTAGTGTAAGGTGTCAGGAAGGGGTCCAGTTTCTGCTTTCTGCACATGGCTAACCAGTTTTCCCAACACCATTTATTAAATAGGGAATCCTTTCCCCATTGCTTGTTTTTGTCTGGTTTATCAAAGATAATATGGTTGTAGATATGTTGTGTTGCCTTCAATTTTTGAAAGGTTTTATTGCTTATCTATGATAAGGGGCAGGGCTCATAACCTTTTTAAATTTGTTTTAAAACTTTTAAGTTCTGGGGTACTCATGCAAATTATTTATAATGGTAAATGTGTGTCATGGGGGTTTGCTGTACAGATTATTTTCACTCAAGTATTAATCCTAATACCCATTAATTATTTTCTTCCAACCCTCGCCCTCCTTTCACTCTCCACCCTCCAGTAGGCCCCAGTGTGTATTGTTCTGCTCTATGTGTCCATGTGTGTTCATCATTTAGCTCCCACTTATAAGTGAGAGCATACAGTATTTTTGTTCCTGCATTAGTTTGCTAAGGATAATGGGCTCCAGCTTCTATCAACTGAGTAAAGAGACAACCCACAGAATTGGAGGAAATTTTTTATTATTTCAATTGATGCAAAAAGGTATTTGATGAAATCGAATTTTCCTTTACAATAAAAATCTAAAAAAATGAGTTACAGAAGTAACATACCTCAACACAATAATAACCATATATGACAGACTCGCAGCTAGTATCATACTAAACAGGGAAAACAAAGCCTTTCTTCACAATCTGAAACATAACAGGGATGCCCACTTTCACCACTGTCATTCAAAACAGCACTGGAAATCCTGGTTAAAGCAATCAGACAAGAGAAAGAAATAAAGGGCATTCAAACTGGAATGGAGAAAATCAAATTATTCTTGTTTGCAGATAATATGATCTTATATTTGAAAAAAACCTAAACACTCCACCAAAAGTCTACCAAAATTGATATACAAATTTAGTAAAGTTGTATGATAATAATCAACATAAAAAATCAGTTACAATTCTACCTGCTAACAGCAAACAATCTGAAAAATAAGAAAATAATCCCATTTACAAGAGCTACAAATAAAATATATAAGAATACATTTAGCAAAGTGAAAGATTTCTACATTAAAAAACTATAATATAGTGACACAAGAAACTGAAAATGGTTAATGAGTACAAAAACCAATTAGAAAGAACAAATAGGAACAACAACAACAAAACACTTAGATGAATAATTCTCATTACTGAAGACACAAAAAGTTCTCAACAAAAAGACACAACAAAATTAAAACTGATGGGAAGAATCAATATTATTAAAATACCCATACTATCCAAAGTAATCTACATGTTTAATGCAATCCCTGCAAAAATATTGATATTCTTCACAGGAAAAAAAATCCTAAAATTTATATGAAAATATGAAAGATCTCATAATAGCCAAAACTATCTTGAATAAAAATAACAGAACTGGAGGAATCACATTATCTGATGTCAAATTATATTACAGAGCTACAGTAACCAAAACAGCATGATACTGACATAAAAGGAACACAGACCAAAGTAACAGAAGAGGGAATCCAAAAATAAATCCACACACCAATAGTGAACACATTTTCAACAAAGATGCCAAAAACACACTGGAAAAAAGACCGTCACTTCAATAAATGGTACTGCAAAACCTGGATACCTATCTGCAGAAAAATGAAACCAAACCCCATCTCTTGCTACATAAAAAATCAAAATGGATTAAAGACTTAAATATAAGACTTCAAACTATAAAAATACTATAAGAAAACATGGGGTAAAAATCTCCAGAACACTGTCCTAGTCAAAACTCTCTTGAGCAATCCCCTACAAGCACGGGCAACCAAAGCAAAAATGGACAAACTGAAACAGATCAAGTCAAAAAAACTTATGACAGCAAAGGAAATGATTAATAAATTGAAGAGATAATTCATAGAATGGGAGAAATTACTTGCAAACTACCCAACTCATAAGCAATTCATAACCAGAATATATAAGGAGCTTAAACTACTCTATAGAAAAAAGTAATAACCTGATCAAAACATGAATTTGAATAGACATTTCTCAAAGAAGGCATATGAATGACAAATGGGCATAGGAAAAGTTGCTTAACACCATTAATGATCAGGGCAATGAGAATCAAAACTACAGGGAGACATCATCTCACCAATGTTAAAATGGCTTTTATCCAAAAGACAGGCAATAACAAATGCTGGTGAAGATGTGGAGAAAGGGAACCATTATGCATTGTTGGTGGGAATGTAAATTAATGTGACCTCTATGCAAAATAGCTTGGAGGTTCCCCACAAAACTGAAAATACAACTACCGTGTGATCCAGCATTCCTACTGCTAGATATATATCCAAGAAAAAAAAAAAAGGAAATCATCATATTGAGTACATATCTGTACTCTCATGTTTATTGAACACTATTTACAATAGCCAAGATTTGGAAGCCACCTTAATGTACATCAATAGACAAATAGATAAAGTAAACATGGTACATTTACACAACAGGGTACTATTTAACCATGAAAAAGCAGGAGATTCTGTCATTTGCAACAACATAGATGAGACTGGAGATCCTTATGTCAAGAGAAATAATACAGGCACAGAAAGATAAACATCACATATGTTTACTTTTCATCTCCCACAAATAAGTAAACATATGTGATGCTTATCAGAGGCTGGGAAGTGTAGTCCTTGGTGGAGTTGGAATGAAAAAGTGAATGGCTAATGAATACAAAAACCAATTAGAAAGAACAAATAGGGACAACAACAACAAAACACATAGATGAATAGTTCTCACTACTTAAGACACAAAAAGTTCTCAACAAAATATTAGGAATCAAATCCAACAATGTATGAACAAAATTACATACCACAACCTACCAAGTAGGATTTATTCCAGGCATGAAATATTAGCAACACTTTCAAAAATCAATCAGTATAATATACCATACAAACAGACTAGAGAAGAAACCTGTTAAGATTGTATTAATTAACTTAATGCAGAAAAATGACAATATTCAGTATCAAATTCATGATAAAAACTCTCAGCAAGATAGGGACAGAGGGAAAATACCTAAACATAATAAAATCAGCTTAAAACCCCCAAAACCTACAATTAATATCATAATTACTGGTGAAAGAATGATTTGTTATCTCCTAAGAATGAGAACAAGGTAAAGCTATTCACCCTCACCACTCTTCATCAAATTCTCATCATTGAAAATTTTAGTCACTGAAATAAGAAAAAAAAATACATAAAGCCAAATAGATTGGAAAGAAGAATTAAAACTTTTCCTATTTTAAGGTGAGAATTTTTTTTGCATAGAAAGTACCAAAGAATCTTCAAGATGTTCCAGAAACAAATACATAAGTACAGTAAGGTAGCAGAATACAAGATCCAAACACAAAAATAAATGTCACTTTATACACTAATATCTGGAAACTGAAAATAAAACCTTGGCAGTTTCTCATAACATTTATCGTGCAATTAACATATGACTCAGTAATTGAATCTTGCATTCATCCTAGTGAAATTGAAGCTTTTCTCATATAAAACCAATACAAACATATTCATAGTAGCTTTATTTGTAATGACGCAAAGCAAGAAATAATCTGGAAGCCCTTCAACAGGTACATAAACAAACCATAGAATATACATATTAATAACATGTAATGCTACTTAGCAGTAAAAACAAACCATAGATACATACAATTTAGATGGTTTTCTATGGAATTATGCTGAGTCCAGAAGAAAAGATAATGTACAGTGATTACATTCTGCATAGCTGCATTTTTATAAATGACTATTAAGCATGTGAAAAGATGTTAAACATTATTATTTATCAAAGATATATGCTTAAATCATCAAAACCTCCTAGACACTAACTAATATAGCAATTTTTTAAATAAACAGACAACATCAAATATTGATGAATATATAAAGGAACTCTAATGCATTCATTGCTCAATAGAACAACCATTTATATAATGGTTTGACCGTTTTTAAAATAAAGTTGTTCATATCTTTAACAGGTGACTCTACATTCATAGGTATGCACCCTGTCCAAAATAACGCATATACAGTAAGTCTGGTATAAAACTGACTATAGCAAATTTTTAAAAAATTTCAGATTGTAATTGAAAATAGACTAGGAGTCCATTAACAGGAGAAGATATGAACAAACTGCATTACACTTATTTCATGGAAAAATACTCAGCAATGAAATTCAACAAATTACTGACACACTCAACAACATATTGAAAACAAGACACTAAGCAAAAGAAGCCAAAGGAAAAAAGAGTACAAGCTACATGATTCCCTTATTACGAAATTGCAGAAAGACAAGACTAATCTAGATGGCATAGTGACTTGCACCTGTAGTCATAGCTACACAGGAAGTTGAATACGAAGGACAGCCAGAGCCCAGGAGTTTGTGTCCAGCCTCTAACAACATAGTGTAACTCTGTTTCTAAACAATAAAAACCAAGTCAACAAATAGCCAGGAGTGGTGTTATATATCTACCATCTCAGCTGCTTGGAAGGCTGAGACAGGAGTGATAGTGACAAGAGGCAGCCAAATGCCTAGGCAGATAGGGATAGGTCCCCAGTGAAACCGCACCTCCAAGCTGAAGACAATTTAAAGCCTGAAAGCCGAACTACAAGTTAAGTCTTTGACTGGATTGAGAACTTGTGTCCCCTATTAGGTATACTTTCCTCTGATTGATTCCCACCCTTCACCAATTTTTCATATACCAACCCTATTCTAATTGCTTTTCTACACTGTCATGCTGACCTTTGAGTGGTGTCTTTGCTTTAACCTTTTTCTTCATACTCACAAACCAATCAGCACACACTCCCCATTCTGAGTCCATAAAAAGTCCCGGACCCAGCCATACTGCGAGAGAAACCACCTGACTGTGGGGGTGGAGGACCACCCCCGCATTCCCTCACTGCTGAGAGCTGACCCGTTGCTCAATAAAATTATTTTCCACCCGCCTCACTCTTCAAATTGTCAGCATAACCTCATTCTTCTTGGATTCAGGACAAGAGCTCCGGAACTCCCAAAGGCGCGTGCAACCTATAACGTAGGCAAGCTGGGGCACACCCAGTCCAGCCATGGGCTAAGCCAGTGCACACACCAGACCCAGTCCACGTGGACTGAGTGGGTGAGGTGCCACCAGCAGCAGGTTTGGGACCAAGCGAGGCCCAGGGATGGGGGCAGGGGCATCACTAGACATAGAAGTCCTCAGTTGGCAAAGTGGCAACAACAACAAAACAATCCTGCATCACCAGAATTTTTTAAGTCTAGGAGTTTGAGTCTTCAGTGAGATATGATTGCTCCACTGCACTCCAGCATGGGTGATAGAATCGTTTAAAGACTAATTTACAGTGACAGACACCAGATCATTTATTGACTAAGGACAGAGGTTGGGAGTAGGGATCTGCTGAACATACTATGAGGCAAATTATTTAGCACGAGGTGATGGAAATGGTACATACTTTTTAAAAATTGTGTGATGGTTACATGGATATATACATCTGTCAAACTCACTGAACAGTTAAACTCAGTACATTTTAATACATGTAAATTATGCCTTAAAAATGGATTTTAAAATAATTTTTAATATGGATATATATAGTCTCCAGCCTGTAGAAGATATCCAAAGGGAAATAGGCTTACATTCCCCATGCTTAAATGAATCATCATGGCAGAAATAATAAACTCTAGATGCATGGTCGATCTTTAGCCCTCAGCAGTACAATATTTAAAATAATGTATTGGCCGGGCGCGGTGGCTCAAGCCTGTAATCCCAGCACTTTGGGAGGCCGAGGAGGGTGGATCATGAGGTCAAGAGATCGAGACCATCCTGGTCAACATGGTGAAACCCCGTCTCTACTAAAAATACAAAAAATTAGCTGGGCATGGTGGCGTGTGCCTGTAATCCCAGCTACTCAGGAGGCTGAGGCAGGAGAATTGCCTGAACCCAGAAGGCAGAGGTTGCGGTGAGCCGAGATCGCGCCATTGCACTCCCGCTTGGGTAACAAGAGCGAAACTCCATCTCAAAAAAAATAAAATAATAAAATAAAAAAACCATAAAATAATGTGTTTAAGTATTTTTTAGTTGGGATAGGTTCTCTGTACCACAGTCTCCACAATTTCCTAATTTGAAAACTTGGCTTCACACATTCATGTTATTCTTTTGGCCATAGAAGACACTGTAATATGCTGTCCTTGCATTTCGGCAGACTAATTTCAGATTATAACCACTGCTGTACTCAGAGAAAGACTCCACCAAATTCCAGAAACCAGAACCATCTATTTTTATAGTGCTGTACATTCTGGTAATTTTCACCTAGCCTTAGATTGTTCTCTTTATTAGTAATCATGCAAGTGGAGATTAATAGGCTTCATTCAAAAATTTAAAGAAATATGTTTCTGATTCACTGATGTAGTCATGCATATATTTATGAAGGCTTCCTAGTATCACCTACTTAATGTACACCACTTTAATGTATATTTTTCATAATATAATACTTTTAAGATCTAGTTATATTCAGTACATAGCATATATATGATTGACTATACTTTTTCCTGTCACTACACCTTTTTTGTTTTGTACTATATAAATTGCTCTGATAATAAAAATGTTTCTACTTCATTGAATTGTTTATGCTGCTCTTCGGCCACACATAATAATGTCCTCATTTGATGCAAAGACAAATATTTTATAAAATAAAGGCATTGGGATGAAATATAGTTCTTGGATACTATACATCTCTTATTAATATATTATCTACACATTTTAAGCTATTGTACAGAAAAATCCATTTTTATGCCCATTTGTTGTTCCAACCATGTGGAAAACTTTAATTATTTAGATAAAATCTGTATTTTTTGGAATTATATTAGAAAATCTTTATGTTGAAGAAATTATGCCCAAATGCCATGATCAACACTAAGAAGAAAGCCTGAACACACCTGTCAGGTTTAAAAAAGAATTACCCTTATATTTTGTTCCTTTTCAGACATATTTTAAAACCATAAATCACAATGAGGAAGTCATTACAGATTCAAAGAAAAATCTTCAATAGCAGTGAGTTTTTGTTTAATGTATCTACATTTATTTATTTATTTTACACGACTAGTTATCATAAGCCTACAAGATTCCCTTGGAAGGCTTCTTGTATTTGTTTAGAATATTTATTTTTGGAGAGTGTAGTTCTGACTTCTGAAAATAGCTCTCAATATTCACTATGGAATAGAAATAAATGAACAACTAAGCTCAACCTTAAAGCTTATAAGAAGAGAAAACTTCACTAAATTTAATGCTGAAGTGAAAATATGTTCCAAGTCATTAAGGATTTATTTCAGTTTGTTACAGCCAAGAGGTGCCAACTCTAGTGTTATCAAAGTCCTTTTATCACTTATATGAATTCACTTCCCATTACTTATTTATAAAAGTAAGTGCATGAGTAATAGACAAATAGGTTTTGGTGTGTATAAACTGTCAGATTGCACTCTCAAGCAACATGACTTTTTAAAAACTATCTACTATACCAGTTGATACTTGAGCAAATTATTTAAAATAAAGCTATTCTTATAAAAATGAAAGTTTGTATAGTCCTGTTTTAAATAAAATTTACATATATTTTAATTTATAATCTCTGATCATTTTTATATTCCACAATAAATTTGATTCTTAGGGAAAACATTATTTATAAATGGAAAATATAAAGTGCAAACGTTATGTTTGACATTCTAGTAATTAGTCATCACTAAAATGATTTCTCTTAAGAACTCATGTATTGTAAGAACTGTGATTTACATAAGAATGAGATTTGGAAATTTTTCAAAATCAAGACAATTAGAACATTTTTTAAAAAAATATTTCACTTAAATGCATATTTGTTCTAAAGATAATTGTAGCAATTATTTTCTCATACAAAATAACCCATATTTCAGCCTATAATTAAGCACCTTGCCAGTCACTGAGGGATATTATATATTATTGTTACTAGAAAGCTGTTTTTAGTAACTAAAAGTCTATGGTTAAGAATAAAATTCTAGTAGATTAATGTGAAGCTACTAAAGCTTAACTTTCAGGGCTTCTCATTTTCACAGAACACCTCTGTACTGTGGAAGAACTCTTAGTGGTATGTTCATGTTATCTACATTTTTTTTTAATTTTGCAAGGATAATTTTTTCTGCAATTAGGTGAAATTCCTGTTCATTATAAACTATCACACATTGCTGAGCGGTTTTGAAAATTTTGAGGATCCAGGAAGTGAAAGTTGAATTAATGCTACATTTATTTAAGGTGTAGCTTAATATCCTAATGTGAATTTCAGTGACTTTTACATAAGTTAGATTCTTAGTAAGCATCTGGTAGAGATGGCTTTCTCTATGCCACCTCTAGCATCAAGAGATGGAGGCCCAGGGCCTGAGAACTCAGCATGATGGAATATGCCCTGTCGCATTTTGCATTGCATGTATGTACACAGTGGAAGAGAAATAAGATTTGAAATGAGTAAGATGAGAAGTTAATGATGAAAATTCTTTCAATAATTTTATGAACAAAATTTAAAATGGAAGATTTCATTCTAAGCAACTCCTAGTCAAATTCTCCTGGTAGAAATATACTAAATAATGCAATATATGTACTATGTATGCACAGTTCTTTTACATTTTTAAATGGGAAATTATACAAAAGAGAAATTAACGGAATTCTTAGTTTATACATCAGACATCTGTAGCACTGTTACAAATAGTGAACAAGTCCATAAACAGATTCAAATCGCAATAATAAAAAACAAATTTTGACCAACACAATAGAGGAAACACCGAAATACCTTTCTATTTTCTCTATAGAAAATTGTATCATACAATCAATCACAGACTTCCATTTCTATATATGTTGGGAAGTCAGCACTCTTCTAACAAGTAATAAACTGAACAGAAAAAATCAACAACTCTTCTTGGATCCATAACAGATGGCAACATGGGGAAAACTGCTGTCTTCAAGATTAGACAGACAGACAAGCAAACGCAGAAAGTCATGACTTATAGGAACAGAGACTTCTCAGCAAAAAAAACAAAACAAAAACAGTGCCTGGATAGGAAAACCTCAACCGTAATTGAAGATTTGCTCTAGACTTAGTGCAGACAACGCTGAGAGTTAAAAGCTCCAGGAGGACCAAGTCACAAGGAGAGAGCATAATATTGTGAGTTTTACCTTCAGAACTTCAAGCAGGTTCCCAAAGTAAGTGTCAGAGAAAAATCCCCTGTGCTCAGGCAGAGGCAGGAGAAAGGCCATCTTGAAATATACAATAGCACTCTGTTTTTCTTAACAAGGCCCAACTCAGGAGAAAGTAGTTAAGGAAGACCCAACCTGCAGGTGCATTAGCAGAGCCTGTGTAACCTCGAGAAAGGGAAATGCCTAATTTCAGTCAGCTGTAACCTTCCATTTGCGAGACTAGAACAACCCAACTCCTGCCCACTGTAACCATCCTTACCCACTGAAGGGAAGAGAAAAAACTGAGAAACACTGACAAAGTTCACTCAAGAAATATAAGCTCACTGAAAAAGTAAGACTATAAAAAAGTCAATCAAACGTTTCCTCTGCACAAAAAAAAAAAAAAAAAAAAGAAAAAACAGGAAAAAACTAAGCAAGATAAATACAAAACAAAACAAAAACTCCAAGTATTTTTGGATACCTAGGAATATCATTTTTAACTATAAAAAAAACAAAGAAGAAAAAATTCTGAAAGCAGTCAGAAGGTAGAGACACTTTAACTCAAAATAAAATAATTGCATCTGACTTCTCAAAAAATGCAAGCAAGAACAAAATGGATTGAAATATTTAAACTGTTCATAGAAAAGAAACACCAACCTAGAACTCTGTACCATAAAAAATTCTTTACAAAGTGAAAAAAAAGAAAGACTTCCTCAGATAAATAATAAATGATAGAATCTGTTGCCGGTAGTTGCCTTGTAAGAAATATTAAATTTCTTTAGAAAGAAGGAAAACTATATAAGCTGGAAATCTGGATGAAGAAAGATCATCAAAGAAGGAATAAGTGAAGTAAAATTAAAATTTTAATTATTCTTACTCTTAATCTAACAAAATTTTGTTCAAAATAATAATAGCAACAAATTTAACTGTATATTCTATTATTTATGTTGACACATACATAATGGATATGGTTTGATTCTGTGTCCCCACTCAAATTCACCTTGAAGTAATCCCCTCATGTCAAGGGCAGAACCAGGTGGAGGTAATTGATTTAGGGTGAGGCTTTCCCCCATACTGTTCTCGTGATACTGAATTCTCAAGAGATCTGTTGGATTTATAAGGAGCTTCCCCCCATTCACTCTGAACTTTTCCTTGCTGCTCCGAGGTGAAGGATATGTTTGCTTCCACTTTAGCCATGGTTGTGATTTTCCTGAGGCCTCCTCACACATGCTCAATGTGAATCAATTAAACCTTTTTTATTTATTAGTTAACACAGTCTCCAGTTAGTCTTTATTAGCAGTGTGAGAATGTACTAATACAATAATCAAGTATATTGTACTTATATATGTTATGTGTATGTTTATATGTACAAATTAAATAAATGACCACAATCATACAAGGGATAGGGAGGAATTAGAATTACTTTGTTATTAGAAAGTCTCACATTACATGTAAAGTTTTATAATGTTATTTGAAAGTGGATTTGGATTCCTTATACATGCATATTACAAATTCCAGGGCAATCAACATAAAAACTAAAAAACAGGATACATAACTGATATGGTAAGAAGATAGCTGAAATTGAATCATATCAAACGTTCAATTGAATACCACAAAACACAGAAAAAGAGTGGAAAACAAAAACAGACAAAAAGAGCAATGGAAACAAATAGAAAAAGGTAACAAATACACGGAAGTTGTTAACCATACCAATAATCACTTTGAACACATTAAGAGACAGAGGTTGTCATAGTGGGTCAAAAAACAAAACCCAGTTATATGCTTTCTATAAGAAATCCATTGTAAATATAAAGACACATATAAATTAAAAGGAAATGGTTGGATAAAAATATACCACGCTAACACGAATCAAAAGAACTCAGAAATAGTTGTATTAATTTTAGACAAGGCAGACTTCAAAGCAATGGAAGTTAACAGGGATAGAGAAGAGTGTTATATGATAATATAGAGTCATTTCTCTGAGAAGACATCACAATTCTTGATGTGTGCACCCAAAACCAGACCATCAAACAACATAAGTAAAAAATTAATAGTACTTCAAAAAGAAATAAATTAATCCACTATCATAACTGTAAGCATCAATACCCATTTGTCTGAAATTGACATCCATAAGGCAGAAAATCAGAAAGGACATAGTTGAACTAACAAAATGATTAATTAACTGAATAGAATAGACATCTACAAACTATTTCATCCAACAACAGTATAATACACATTCTTCTAATGCTCACAAGTAACATTCACAAAAATAGAACACATTTTGTGTACCATAAAACACACTTTAACATATTTAAAACAATAAAAATCATATAATGTCTAATCTGAGAGCACAATGGAATTAAAGGATAAGTTAATAACAGAAAGATAACTTGAAAATCCCCAAATACAGGGAGACTAAACAACACACACCTAAACAACAAATTGGTCAAAGAAGAACATCTAATATATTTTGAACTAAATAGAAATAAAAACACAATTTATTACTATTTGTGAGATGCTGTGAAAGCAATGCTAAGGAAAATCATAGCATTAAAATATATTAGAAACTATTTAAAAATTAATAAATTTAAATAAAAAGAGCAAATTAAATTCAAAGGAAGAAGAAGGAAATAATAATTAATAACAGAATCAATAAAATTTAAATCAGGAAATCAATAGAGAAAATCAAAAGCTGTTTCTTTGAAAAGGTCAATAAAATAAATCTCTAATCAGACTAAGAAATAAAAGAGAGGACAAATTACTAATATCAGAAATAAAAGAAGGAGCATCACTACAGATCCTGTAAACACTGAAAGGATACAAGGGCAATATGATGAACAACTCTATGCCTACAAATTTGAAAACCTAGATAAAATCAACCATTTTCTTAAAAGAGGCCAAAAACTCACACAAGAAGAAATAGTCTGAATAGGACTATATCTATTATAAATTGAATAAATAATACCTTTCCAAAACAGAAATCACCAGCATGAGATGGGTTTATTGACGAATTCTATCAAATATTTAAACATAAAATTATACTGATTATAATCTGTTTTAGAGAGTAGAAGTGGCAGGCCTACTTGCTAAGTTATTTTTTTTTTTTTTTTTTTTTTTTTTAATTTTTATTGCATTATAGGTTTTGGGGTACATGTGCAGAACGTGCAAGATAGTTGCATAGGTACACACATGGCAGTGTGTTTTGCTGCCTTCCTCCCCCTCACCCACACTTGGTATTCATCCCCAGGCTATCCCCCCAGCCACCCCCTCTGTCCCTCCCCCATTTCCCCCAACAGTCCCCAGTGTATAGTAGACCGCCTCTCTGTGTCCATGTGTTCTCATTTTTCTCACCCGCCTATGAGTGAGTATATGCGGTATTTCTTTTTCTGTTCTTGTGTCAGTTTGCTGAGAATGATGTTCTCCAGATTCATCCATGTCCCTACAAAGGACACAAACTCATCATTTCTGATTGCTGCATAATATTCCATGGTGTATATGTGCCACATTTTCCCAGTCCAGTCTATCATGGATGGGCATTTGGGTTGGTTCCAGGTCTTTGCTATTGTAAACAGTGCTGCAATGAACATTCGTGTGCATGTGTCCTTATAGTAGAACGATTCACAGTCTTTTGGATAGATACCCAGTAATGGGATTGCTGGGTCAAATGGAATTTCTATTTCTAGGTCCCTGAGGAATCGCCACACTGTCTTCCACAATGGTTGAACTAATTTACACTCCCACCAACAGTGTAAGAGTGTTCCTATTTCTCCACATCCTCTCCAGCATCTGCTGTCTCCAGATTTTTTAATGATACTTGCTAAGTTATTTATAAGACTAGCATTACTGTAATCACAAAAAAAAAACAAAGATACACAAGAAAAGAAAACTAAAGACTAATATCTCTCAAGATTATCAAAGAAAAAATTCTCAAAAAAGTAGCAAAGCTATCGACAACAATGTTCATTAAAAAAAAATTATTCACCATGACCAAGTGGGATTTAACCAAGGTATATAAGGTTGGTTTAACATTTAAAATAAATTAATGCAATTTATTACATCAACAGACTAAAATAATTGCATGATTATATCAATAGTGGCAGACAAAGAATTTGACAAATATCAGCACTAATTCATAATTTAAAAAGTTAGAAAGAACTTTCTCTCTTTCAGACTTTAGTTGTGAAAAAGACAGCAAGACACTGAAAAGACAAACCATAAAATGGGACAAAATATTTGCAAAAGACAAACATGATAACAGACTTTTATTGAAAATATACAAAGAACTCTTAAAACTCAACAATAAGAAAATCTGGTTTTAAAAAATTAGCTGAAGACAGTAACAGACAACTCATCAGAGAAGATATATAAATGGCAAATAAACATATGAAAAGATGCTCTGCATCATATTTCATCAGAAAAAATGCAGATTAAAACAGTAATGACATACCATAACACACTTAGAATGGCCAAAAATTATCATACTAATGATACCAAATGCTGACAAGAATGTGGCACAATAGAAACTTTTATCCTTTGCTGGTAGAAATGCAAAGTTGTATAGCCACTTTGGAAGATAGTTTGACAGATTCTTACAATTTTATAAATGTTCTTTTTATTATTACACTTTAGGTTCTGGGGTACATGTGCAGAACATGCAGAATTGTCACATAGGTAAATACATGGCAATGTGGTTTGCTGCTTCCATCCCCCCGTCACCTATATCTTGCATTTATCCCCATGTTATCCCTCCTGAACCTCCTAACTTCCGCTGTCCCTCCCCTAGTGCCCCACAACAGACCCCAGTGTGTAGTGCTCCCCTCCCTGTGTCCATGTGTTCTCATTGTTCAACACCTGCCTATGAGTGAGAACATGTAGTGTTTGATTTACTGTTCTTGTGTCCATTTGCTGAGAATGATGGTTTCCAGATTCATCCATGTCCCTACAAAGGACACAAACTCATCATATTTTATGGCTGCATAGTATTCCATGGTGTATATGTGCCACATTTTCCTTGTCCAGTCTATCATCATTGGGCATTTGGATTGGTTCCAGGTCTTTGCTATTGTAAACAGTGCCACAATGAACATACATGCTCATGTATCTTTATAATAGAATAATTTATAATCCTTTGGCTATATACCCAGTAATGAGATTGCTGGGTTAAATGGAATTTCTATTTCTAGGTCCTTGAGGACATCGACAACCATCTGATCTTTGATGAACCTGACAAAAACAAGCAATGGGGAAAGGATTCCCTGTTTAATAAACGGTGTTGGGAAAACTGGCTAGCCATGTGCAGAAAGCAGAAACTGGACCCCTTCCTGACACCTTACACTAAAATTAACTTCAGATGGATTAAAGACTTAAACATAAGACCTAAGGCCATAAAAGTCCTAGAAGAAAACCTAGGCAAAACCATTCAGGACAGTCATAGGCAAGGACTTCATGACTAAAACACCAAAAGCATTGGCAACAAAAGCCAAAATAGACAAATGGGATCTAATTAAACTCCAGAGCTTCTGTAAAGCAAAACAAATAATTACTAGAGTGAACTGTCAACCAACAGAATGGGAAAAAAATTTTGCAGTCCACCCATCTGACAAAAGTCTTATATCCAGAATCTACATGGAACTAAAACAGATTTACAAGAAATAAAACCCCATTCAAAAGTAGATGATGAATATGAATAGAAACTTTTCAAAAGAAGACATATATGAGGCCAACAAACATATGAAAAATTATCATCATCACTCGTCATTAAAGAAATACAAATCAAATTTATACATGTTCTTGGCATATATCCCACAATTGTGCTCTTTGACATTTACCCGTGTATTTGAAAACTAATGTACACATAAAAATCTGCACACAGATATTTTTAGCAGCTTTATTCAAAATTGCCAAAACTTGGGCACAATCAGGATAATCTTTAGTAGGTGAGTAGACAAACAAGCTGTGGCACATCCACACAGTGTAACATTATTAAGTGTTAAAAAAAGCTAACAAGCCATGTGAAGATCTTGAGGAAACTTAAGTCTATAATAATAAGTGAAAGAAGTCATCTCATAAAAGATATAAGAGGATTCCAACTATATGACATTCTGAAAAAAAGGAATAAATATGGAGAAAGAAAAAAAATAGCCAATGATTGCCAAGGTTTAGGGGAGCAGAGGTAAGATTCATGGCAGAAAAGAGAAAATTTTAGGGTAGTAAAAACATTATATGTGATACTATAATTATGTATCCATGTCACCGTATGTTTGTTCAAACCCATAAAATATATACCAAGGATGAAACCTAATGAAAAGAAATTATGAACTCTGGATGATTATGATGTCAATTTAAGTTCATTAATAGTAACATATATAACACTTTCATAAGGGATGTTCACAGTGGGAACCGCTATGTATACACTGGAGCAGGAGATAATTGGGAAATCTCTGTACCTTCTACTCAATTTTGCTGTAAACCAAAAACTGCTTTAAATACGTAAAGTTTTAAAAATTGTTTCTATATGAAAAGGAAATCTGAGCATGTAAGCCAGAAATACTTTAACAATTAGAAATTAGGAGATTCATGTAGCAATTATTTTTTTTTCAGATTTTTATGAAGCTTGTGGCATTAATAAGCATTTTACAATTTGTAATTTGTTGTCATTTTATTTCTTAATAAAAAATAAATAGACACAAATTACCTAATTTAATCTTTATAATTTTACATCCTCTGTTTAAAAGAGGCCATCAAAGTTGTAAAATCCTTAGGTTTCAGAACACCTGGGTTAGCCCTTATTAACCAATTAATTGTCACACTTTAATAAATATTTTAGAAATTATAAATTCTTCCAAAACTAGACTATTGCTTTAGAAATCTGAAAGTCAGGAAAACCATGACAAATCAAATTTGTCCCAAAGATAGTCTTCCAAGTAAAAATTCTCACATATTGCTTATAACAAGCAGTGTTTCTTATTCCTGGATGTATTAGGAAACACAACGGTCTCACAATGTATTAGTCTATTCTGAATGCTGCTGATAAAGACATACCCAAGACCGGGTAATTTATAAAGGAAAGAAGTTAACGGATTCATAGTAGCACATGGCTGGGGAGGCATACCAATCATGGCAGAAAGTGAAAGGCACATCTTACATAGCAGCAGGCAAAGAAAGAATGGGAGACAAATGAAATGGAAAACCCCTATAAAATCATCAACTCTCATAAGATGTATTCACTACCATGAGAACAGTATGGGGAAACCAACCCCATAATTCAATTATCTCCCACCAGATCCCTCCCACAACACATGGGAATTATGGGAACTTTAACTCATGATGAGATTTGGGTGGGAACACAGCCAAACCATATCATTCTTTTCCAGCCCCTCCCAAATCTTATATCCTCACATTTCAAAACCAAGCATGCCTTTCTTCCCAATAATCCCTTAAAGTCTTAACTCATTTCAGCATTAGCTCCAAAGTTCACAGTCCAAAGTCTCATCTGAGACAAAGCAAGTCCTTTCTGCCTATAAGCCTGTAAAAATCAAAACAAATTAGTTATCTTCTAGATACAATGGAGGTATAGGCATTGGGTAGGGACACCCATTCCAAATGAAAGAGACTAGCCAAAATAAAGGGGCTGCAGGCCCCATGCAACTCAGAAATTCAGTGGGGCAGTCAAATCTTAAAGTTCCAAAAAGATCTCCTTTCACTCCATATCTCACATTCCAATCATGATGATGCAAGAGGTGGATTCCCATGGTCTCAGGCAGTTGTGCCCCTCTGGATTTACAGGGTACAGCCTCCCGCTCAGCTGCTTTTATGGGATAGCATTGAGTGTCTATGGCAAGCTGTTACTGATCTATCATTCTGGGGTCTGGAGGATGGTGGCCCTCTTCTCACAGCTCAACCAGGACGTGCCTTAGTGGGGATTCTATGTGGGGGCATCAACCCCACATTTCCCTGTGCACTGCCCTAGCAGAGGTTCTCCATGAGGGCACTTCTCCTGCAGCAAACTTGTACCTGGACAGCCTAGAGTTTCCATACATCCTCTGAAATCTAGGCAGAGGTTCAAAACCTGTTATTGACTTCTGTGAACCTGCAGGCTCAACACCACATGGAAGCTGCCACGGCTTGGGACTTGCACCTTTTGAAGCCATGGTCCAAGCTGTGTCTTGGCCCCTTTTAACCATGACTGGAGCAACTGAAGCACAGGGCACCAAGTCCCTAGGCTGGACATGGCAGAAGGCCCTAGGCCCCACCACAAAATCATTTTTTCCTCCTAGATCTCTGGGCCTGTGATGGGAGGGGCTACTTTGAAGACCTCTGAAATTCCCTGGAGACATTTTCCCCTTTGTCTTAGCAATTAACATTTGGCTTGTCATTACTTATGCAAATTTCTGCAGCCAGGTTGAATTTCTCTTCAGAAAGTAGATTTTTCTTTCCTATTGCATTGTCAGACTGTACATTTTTCAAACTTCTATGCTGTACTTCCATTTTAAACATAAGTTCCAATTTCCGATCATCTCTCTGAAGTTCAAAGTTCCACAGATTGTTAGGGCAGAAGCAAAATGACACTAGTCTCCTTGCTAAAGCATAACAAGTGTGACTTTTGCTCTGGTTCCCTACAAGTTCCTCATCTCCATCTGAAACCACCTCAGCCTAGATTTCATTGTCCACATCATTATCAGCATTATGGTCAAAGCCATTCAACAAGTCCCTAGGAAGTTACAAACTTTTCTATGTGTTCCTGTCTTCCTCTGAGCACTCAAACCTGTTCCAACCTCTGCCTGTTACCAAGTTTCAAAGTTGTTTCCACATTTCCAAGTATCTTTACAGCAGTGCCCCACTCTACTGTTACCAATTTACTGTATTAGTCTGTTCTCACGTTGCTGATAAAGACATACCTGAGACTGGGTAATTTATATAGGAAAGAGGTTTAATGGACTCACAGTTCCACATGACTGGGGAGGCCTCACAACAATGGCAGATAGTGAAAAGCACATCTTACATGGTGGCAGGCAAAAAGAGAATGAGAGTTAAGTGAACAGGAAACCCCTTATAAAACCATCTTGTGAGACTATCACAAGAAAAGTATGGTGAAAACTACCTTTGTGACTCAATTATCTCCCACTGGGTCCCTCCCACAACACATAGGAATTTTGGGAGCTACAATTCAAGATGAGATTGGGTGGGGACACAACCAAACCATATCACCCATTTTCTATGAAATGTTGAGAATGGCAAAATAGGTTTAGGAGAATATTTAGTAACTTTTAATGAATTCATACATCTTCTCCCATAAATATTAACAAACAACATTATTTCTCTTGCTATTATTTGCATATGGCATGATGCATATAAATTTTATTACATAAAAAATTATAACCTCATATAGTTTAAGCCAAAAAAGAAAACCTTTAAATAGACCTTAAATCACTCCACAAAAATAGGTATCTCTTGTAACAAAATCCCCAAGCTTGTTGATTCTAGTTACTTGATCACAGTGCTTTAAAAATGTTACTTTTCTGGGCCGGGCGCAGTGGCTCAAGCCTGTAATCCCAGCACTTTGGGAGGCCGAGGCGGGTGGATCACGAGGTCAAAAGATCGAGACCATCCTGGTCAACACGGTGAAACCCTGTCTCTACTAAAATATACAAAAAATTAGCTGGGCACGGTGGCGCGTGCCTGTAATCCCAGCTACTCAGGAGGCTGAGGCAGGAGAATTGCCTGAACCCAGGAGGCGGAGGTTGTGGTGAGCTGAGATCGCGTCATTGCACTCCAGAATGGGTAACAAGAGCGAAACTCTGTCTCAAAAAAAAAAAAAAAAATGTTACTTTTCTGGAATTCTTTTTTCCCCTTTACTCAATATTCTTTTGGTCCACTGAAACTTTACTATACAGTTCATATGGGAAAATGCTTTTCATTGCCTATGTTAATATTTTGCTTTTATCTTCAGGGACATGCGACAGTAGAGAATCTTACATTGATGGTGGTGATGGCCCATTTGGAATGGCCACTGGAAGGATGCTGGCTGTAGCAGGGGAGGCATAGCTGGGGCTTCATGCTCTGCAGAACTGTGGGAGCTGGGAACAGGCAAAAGCCCTACACCCTACCTAGTTGACAGGACAGGAGCCCATGCAACTAGGCACAGATGCAGCTGCCCAGACATTGCTCCAGACTCCAGTATTCCTGCACTCTCAGTGGGCCAGGAAGTCCTCTGCCCCTGCAGGCTTGAAAGTTCCTGCTCTCCATCTCTGGCCTCTTCCTGTACCTGGTACCTGCTCCAGGGTGAAGAAAAGCTGTGGCTGAGCCCAGGCACTGTTGTAACACAGCTAGGTGTATGTGCACTAAGGGCAATGCTGACACACCCACTCCCTTGAACCCCTTCAGACTTTGGGCACCAACCAGCAGAGAAGAGGGCTGGGTGAGGTTAAGGGCAGCTCAGAACTGGCCTGCAGGCATCCCCCAGCATGCATATCCGGGATGCTGTGGATGGCATGCTGATGGTATTAGAAGGCAGACAGGTTTCTAGGTGGGAAGGGGTGGGTCCCTGGTGAAACCTCTTCTTCAAGACAGTAACAGCCTGAAGCCTGGGGTCCAGGCTGCTAGTTCTGGGTAAAATCCACAGCCTGGAGTGAGAATTTCATTGATGACCATTCAGCCAGTCGAATGGTGCTTTTTCAGACCTCCCCTGACCCCATGGCTGCCCATGGACAAATCAACATGCACTTTCTTCATTCTGAGCACATCAAACCCTCAGACTCAGCCAGATTCACACTGCATCTGGTTGGCTTGCCTGCAGAAAGGAGCTACTTACTAAGAGTCTCCTGTCTGCTGAGAGCTGGACACTTATGAGGATGACCTGCCTGCAGAAAGGAGCTACCCACTTCAGGTCTCCTGACAGCTGTTCTGTCACTCAATAAAGCTCCTCTCTGCCTTGCTCACTCTCCATTGTCCACATACCTCATTCTTCCTGGATGCAGAAAAAGAATTTGGGACCCACTGAATGGTGCAATGGAAAAAGCTGCAACACAAATGGGCTGAAATACCTCCCCTGCCCCAGCCCTGATCACAATGGTGCAGGCAACAACAAAAAAGAAGCACTGCAGCCCTTTGGAAACCCCAGACCTAGATGCTCTCCAAGCAAAGGTTGTGACACCTTCTTTGGGGTTCTGTGGTTCCTGGCATCTCCAAGCTTCTGAGATGCATTGTGTTCCCTTCATCCACATTCCGGTGCCCGTAGTGGAAGGCACTTGCAGTACATCTAATGCAGCCACAGTCTTGCACAGAGCTGGCACCTGTGCCAACACCTGGAACTGTTCGCCCCACTGTAGCAGCCAACCTGCCTGGCTGGGCAAAGTGGCTGGACCCCATGCTCACTCGCTCACACACCCCTTGCTGCCCTGCACCTGCACCTGGCTCACCCTTGTCTGGCATGGGATCAAGGCCAGTAGTGTGGCTGAGTAAAGCCTGCTGGGCCAAAGGGTGGAACGAGCCCAGTGGGCCCAAGCAAAACTCAAGCAAAGGCACCATGGACCACAGAGGTTTCTGGCTGGAAAAGTGACACCCTAAGGATCCTATGACAATGTGGCTTTTGAAATAGAAAGAAAAAAAGTCTTTCTGTACATTTCTTGTCCTATGTCATGTCAACTATTCTATGTATGTAAAAACTACATAGAATAGCTTTTTTTTTTTTTTTTTTTTGAGGCTGAAGTGACAGGTTGCAGTGAGCCAAGATAGTGCTATTATACTTCAGCCTAGGCAGCAGAATGAGATCCTCTCTTCGAACAAACATACAACAACAAATTCTAAGAGTTATTGTCTGTCTTCTGACTAAGATGTATTTTTGGTTAGAGTAAGCTATATATTTAAGGCTGCATTCAAATAAACTGGAAGCTGTTAAGTATATAAAACTATATTGAATCTTAGATTTAATTTAATTAAACTGGAAGCTGTTAAGTACATAAAACTATATTAAATCATAGAATAGTTTTTAAAATTGAAGTCTCTCTATGTAAAGTATGCAAGTATAAAGAATAAAATATATTCAAATCAGAAATTTAAAATGGAATACGCAAATCACTATATGCTTATTATAAAGTCTGTGATTTTTTTCCATCTTGTTTTATTATGTGGTTTATTATTGTTTTATTATGTGATTAGGTTGTCTTAGGATTAAGGCTTTACTCACCATTTGTTTACTCACCATTTTTTTCAATGCTCTTTTCTTTCCCACTCTGATATCTATAAAAAGAAAAATTTATTAAGCTTTATTTTCTGTAATAAGAAAATATTTGGTTTTTAAATAATTGACAAGACTTTATGACATACATAGTCCTTCATCACAAATATTTGACTCCTGCACCTGTATAGGGGGCTATAAAATCATGTTTAGGAAGAAGGTCAGTGTTGTAAGCTAAGGAGATTTTGGATGATGAATGCCCCTGAAAAGTAAAATACTTTTCCATCTTATAATGATTGCTACATATAAAGAGCTAAGATGGATACTTCCAGTAGCTTTATTTTCTTTATTTTTAAATTAAATTTTAATAAGTAGAATATGTATTGAAATATAGACTGACACATTTTTCAGTTTGCAATAGATTCAAAAGGAAGAAGTGTTTATATTCATATTTTTGAAGAAATATACTATGTCTAATCTGAAAACATTTATCATATTTCCATTTTTGAAAATTAGCTTAAACAAATGTTCCTCAAAAGTCCCCTAGTTTTATCTTTTGAATCCATGAGTGGACACATTTCACTGTAAGCTTTGTCTTTGTCCTTTTTTAATATTAAATTTTTTTTTTTGTCTTAGGGATCTCTTAGTTCCTCTTCTCTACTCTTTTTTAAAAATCTCTCTATGGCTTGAATTCATGTCTATAACCCAATGAGGAGAAATTGTACATATCCCATTACCCTTCTTTCTGAGTTTCAGACATATGTACCAACTGTTTCTTGGGGGTCTTTATTTGGATACTGCATAACGATATCAAATTCAACACGACCATCACGGAGCCATTCAGCTTGCCCCAAACCCCAAATTTGAATGTTACTGTTGAACATTTAATTAACAAATTTGAAACATAGGAATTCTTCATTCTGTATGTAGTTAGATACAAAATTATGTCCATCTTCCTCTTAACTACATCTAAACTTTCCTACGACCGCTTCTCCATAACCGCCTACAACCATCTTCCACATTGCAGCCAGCGATTTTTAACACTCTCTTGCCTAAAATTTTTAGATGGCCCCCCATTTGGCAATAGAATATATACTAAATTATGAAACATAATGTCTTAGTCTACTTAGCTGCTATACAAAAATATCACAATCTAGGTGGCTTAAATTACTATATATATATATATATATAGTCTCATAGTTCTGGAAGCTGGAAGTCCACGATCAAGGTGCCATCAAATTTGGTCTCTAATGAGGTTTCTCTTTTTGGCTTGTAGACAGCTACTCTCTCTATGTGTCCTCACATGGTCTTTCCTCAATGTATAGGCAGAAAGATAGAGACAAAGGGGAGGCAGATAGGGGGAGAGAGAGAAAGAGAGAGAGACAGACAGACAGAGAGACATAGAGACAGAGACAGAGAGAGGAGAGAGAGTTGTGCAGTGTCTTGCCTTATAAGGACACTAATCCTATTAGATCAGGGTCCAACACTTATGATCTCATTTAAACTAAATTACTTCTTTAAAGGACCCATATCCAAATCACTGGATACTACGGCTTTAAAATGAATTTTGAAGGGGCACAAACATTCAGTCTATAATAGATGATAACAAATCAAGAGCTGGTTTACACTATCCACCCTAATTTGCTTTAATATCACATATCTTTCAATCTATGCTGAACTTGACTGAATATTCGCTTGTTCATTTTATTCAAAAAGTATTTTTTCAGCACCTGAAATCTTCTAGGCAATGTTATTACCTGAGGAAACATCTGAAAGGAAACCAAACACTTTTTATTTTATAAACCTTTTACTGGAGAAAGACAACAAATAAATAATGCAATCTCCATCTGTACTTCTTCCCCCACTCTAAATCCCCAGCTCCCTTTCCAATCTCTCTCTCTCCCTCTCACTTTCTCTTTTTCCTTCACTCTCCTTCTCTTTATCTCTCATGAGTGCACGCATGCACATGTGTGGTCATAAAAACACACATATTTCGGATCTCAGGTCTTTCCTTTTTCTTCTTGTTTTTTTTTTTTTTTTTTTTTGAGATCTAGTCTCACTCTGTCGTCCAGGCTGGAGTGCAGTGGCGCAATCTCAGGTCACTGCAATCTCCGCCTCCCAGGTTCAAGAAATTCTACTGTCTCAGCCTCCAGAGTAGCTGGGATTACAGGTACACACCACTAAGCTCAGATAATTTTTGTTCTTTTAGTAGAGATGGGGTTACACCATGTTGGCCAGGCTTGTCTCAAGCTCCTGACCTCAGGTGATTTCCCCACCTTGGCCTCCCAAAGTGCTGGAATTACAGGCAAGAGCCACTGTGCCCAGCCAGCTGTTTTCTTTTTCAATTTTTTTTTTCTGATACCTATAGACTGAATCAGACTGTACCTGACCCATGATGTCAAACCACACTGTGGCAATAAAATATAATCAGCTCATTGAATAAACTGCCTCCCTCCAGAAGGATAGTGATGATACCTTCTTGTCATCCCCATTAAGTGGTGACTGATACATCGTGGACACTCAATAAAGACTCATTGAGGATAGGTGACTAGTCATTCACTGAGTTTAATAGCATTTAATTTGTTTATTTACCTTTGAAGTACCCAGAGCACTTAATATGAAAATGTGGATTATTAATCATTAAAATACATTTTATTCTGCTTTTTAGAAATAATTTTATTATATAATTTTACTCACAGCATGTCTCAGAATTATTCATCTATATAGCTAATTTTTGATTAACACTCTTCTGTAATCTTTTCCTTTTTCCACACTTGGGCCAGGAGTACATCTCTCTGCCGCGTGCTCTCAACCTTTGTAAGCTAATGAGTTAATGGTGCCCTTTACTCTCAACATTTGTAAGCTAATGAGTAACAAAATTGCAATTCGTTCATAGATCAAAGAATCACATGGAAGTTCTTTTAACAGAACTATTTTACTCTAGTTCATTAATACTCACCATCAAAGGCACATGTAGAATATAAAGAGCCTATTGTCAATAGAGCTAAATAAATAACCTCATTAAAATTTAACTGAGCATGCATGAATTAATGAACAATAAGAGTTTTCATAATAAACATTTTAAGTGCTAATTGGTTCCAATGAGGAGTCTTAAGATTACAATTTCTTTGAAACCTGTGGTATTATCATATATAATAATTATTATTACAAGAAAAATATTGATGTAAAACGCTGTATCAGTTGACCATAATGAATATGAACAATATCACTGAGCTGAACTTCATGAGATCTGCAGTCAATAAGCCAAACAGTCACAGGCTACATCATCAGAATGCAGCTCTCCATCCTCAGAATAAGTTGATGGTCAAATTTCTGTTGGGTCCCATGAGATATAGATTCTGGTTAAATACATCAGAGGTAGGGAGGCCTGATATTTTATATTAGTCAAAGGCCATAGATAAGATGTTCCAAAATTTTCTGTTTTCACAGAAGCATAGTGTTAGTTCGTTTTCATTTCTTACCCTACACCCTTAGGCCTATTAAACGCCTAATAGTTTATTCAGTGGTGGGCCTGAATAATTTAATAAGTGTTTTTGTCATTAAAAACTTGCCATTTGAAAAAGTAATAAACATGCTTGAAAAATAATATTTTTATTTCATTATTAACTAACATCTACTGCCCAGCCAGCTCAGGCACTGGGCTGTGTGCAAGCAACTCAAGCACTACACAGCTTCTCAGACTTTGGAATCAGATTGGACACTATCATCCTCATTTCACCTTCCACATTTACTTTTGTGCAGCACTTGCTTCTCATCAGAGCAACTATCAAAAGCTAAACTATTGACTGACTTTTCTTCTTTTTTACCTTAACATGAATGATTTCTCCTCAGAATCTGCTCTGAAGAGCTCTAGAGGTTCCTTGGTGATGCCAATTAACAGAGTAGCTAATAGGGTGATACTGCAGGCATCAGAGCAACAGGTATGAAAGCAGAACCACACCGTGTTATTTTATTTGCATATGGTAATTAACAGATACGGCATCAAAATATTTGCAAACCAACCCTAAAGGAGATACATACATATTTCCTTTATATATATACATATTTTTTCACACATATGTATCAGCTCAGTTGTAGTATGCTATATATTAATAATTGTTATTATCAATATCATTGAAAACCATTAAATTTTTGTGTAATTAATGGAATAAGATATATGTTGTGTGGGGATCTTGAAGAACAACCTCAGTTTTAATGATTCACTGTAAGGACCCAGAGAACTCAGAGAAGCTTCTGTATTCATAGTTATGACTTATTATAGTAAAAAATTACATTATAAAAAGAGTAAAGGGAAAAGGTATATGGGTGAAGTTTGGCAGAAACCAAAAGCAATCTTGTAGAATTTAAGGGACAGTGTTTAATTTTCCTACCAACACATATGAGTAACCAGGGAAACACATTCAATCATTGGTATCCAGGGTTTTTATTGAGAATCAGTCACTTAGGCATGCAGAGTCCCATGTGACTAACCTTACTACTCAGCCTCCAGGCCTCCAGAGATCAGGCTGATACAGACAGGCTTAAATCCTCAAGCATACAAAAATAGTCATTCATCATTAATCACTTGATTAGCATAAACTATCAGACTTGCCCAGGGTCTTGGGACATACAAAAACACTTCTACCAGGAAGACTATTTCAAGGGTTCAGAAGTTATTTCCGGCTGGGCATGGTGGCTCAAGCCTATAATCCCAGCACTTTGGGAGGCTGAGGCAGGTGGATCACCAGGTCAAGAGATTGAGACCATCCTGGGCAACATGGTGAAACCCCGTCTCTACTAAAACTACAAAAAATTTGCTGGGCATGGTGGCATGTGCCTGTAATCCCAGATACTCAGGAGGCTGAGGCAGGAGAATTGCCTGAACCCAGGAGGCAGAGGTTGCGGTGAGCCGAGATTGCGCCATTGCACTCCAGCCTGGGTAACAAGAGCAAAACTCTGTCTCAAAAAAAAAAAAAAAAAAGAAGTTATTTCCCAGGATCTCATCAAGTTCCTACCTTTTCTTTGAATGTGCAGAGTTTAAGTAACCCTGGCCAGGTATGGTAGCTCACACCTGTAATACCAACAATTTGGGAAGCTAAGGTGGGTGGATCACTTGAGGCCAGGAGTTTGAGACCAGCCTAGCCAAAATGGCAAAATAAATTATGCATGCATGGTGGTGCACGCCTGTCATCCCAGCTACTTGGGAGGCTGAGGCATGAGAATCACTTGAACTAGGAAGCAGAGGTTGCAGTGAGTCAAGAGAGACCCTGTCTCAAAATAAAAATAAAAATAATAAAGAAGCAACCCTAGCTGGCCCAGTTAATAATTTATTGTACATCTACAATTTATCTTGAATATAAATACCAAGAATGATGCTTCACTTCGGATTATTTTTGACAAATCATTTTTCCTATCCTATTTGTTCACTATTTTAACCCCCCCGTTTTATATCTCTTCATATTTAACAGTTTTATTTTATGCCATCTTCCCTCTTTTTGGCATTAGTCAACTAATTTATACCTTATATACAACATGCTCTTTCACATTCATCAAATGTATTGATATATAAAAAACGCATCACATTTTGCACATATAACTAGAACTGGGAAAATCAACAAAGTGTTTTTTTTAAGTCTGTCAACACTGAATTTCAATATGCGCTTAAAACAGGCAGATACTGACTCCTCAAACATATGATTTCCTCTTCTACTTTTCTTTTCTGCTTGACTGATAAGTGGAATTGTCATCCTTTGTATTCTTAACACTTAAAGTTACCCACAGTCTGACTGCAGCTGATCTGAAATTGGAGAAGGCGAGGAGCCACCACCACTGTCACCACCAGGAAATCCTGTGTCAAACTGTGCTGGAGGCGATGTTTCTATAAATCAAAGGAGAAGAAACAGCGTCAAGTTAGAGTTTCAAGGACAGAGGAAAGGAGGAGGCACACATGAAATAAAGAGAGGTCAAAGGCATCACACATGGCTCCCAGATCCTTCTTTTCTGCATCACACTCTCTGGTCCAAAATACTTGATAATATTTCAAAGGAGGTTTGCAGGTCCTGTCACAAAAAGAAGAACATTTAGAATATAAAACATGTCCACTCATATCTATATGTACACCCAGACTATACAACATTTGTCAGGAAGACTTGCTCCATTAATCCATAGATCTTGGGTCTGGTTACCATAAGCAGTTCTAAGCTACGGATATCCTACTCAAAGTATCTTATAGGTGAGGACTCTCCTACTAGCAAATATCACTGGTCTTCTTACCAAAAGTTCAGTTATCAGACTGTTTACAAAGAGATTAGACCAGCTCACCTGGTCTTCTTTCTTTCTCCAGGAACACCTTTTTCTCCACCCCAATTGTAATCAGTAGTTAGGAGAGAATTGAATTATGGTCCTGATGCTTAAACTTCTTCATCTCCATTTTGTAATTTCAGAGAAGGATACGAAAGAGAGAATGTCAGGAATTTATTCCATGTTACTATTAATCTATAAATCTAACATTTTTTCTTATGTGCTGTGTAGTTTAACAAGTGATAATGAGCATGCATTGCTTATATAATGGGAAAAATCAAAGGAGTATTTTTTCTAGTCTCTGTTAACTGAACTTCTTTATGGGCACAGAACAGTAATATCCTGACTCTTCAAAGACATAACTTTCCATTATAAATTTTATTTCTTACTTGAATTATAGATGCAACTTGTCAACCTTCAAATTCTAAAAACTATAAATAATCTACTGAAGCTATTAATAAACTTTTCCTCTAAATTAATTGCTAAATAGCTCATTAATTTTTACATATATAATATCTACCAATTTGTTAACTCATTCATATTCTTTTAAAATAATTTCCACAAAAGATAAAGAGTAAACAACATATGCTCCTTCCTTAAAAAATAATATGGGTTTCTAGAGTTTTTAACAGGCTTGTTCTTTTTAATAATTTTTGCTTTAGTGCATGACAGTTTATAATTTTCCCACAGATTGAATGAAGTGCTTAAAGTTGAAAAGTAATTTATAGGTATTCTTTGTGTAATCTACTTACTTTACATACCAAAAACTAAATGGTTAAAGTAGCTGGCCTATTACACAGTTCTACAATGTCTCTGTTCTCAGCACCTTTTGTATCGTACCTAGCAACTCAAATTTTAATTCCTGAATGTCCCACTGTGCTTTCTAAATTACATTCTACTACTTATTTAGTTGCACCTAAACTCAACATATTGATGTTAATTTAAATATGATTCATTTATTTAAAAACCTCTGTGTATTCTCCTTATTCACGGAAAGCATCATAAATTAAATGCATCATATCAAGCAGTAGAGAATGACAACGTCTTGCTTTTAAGCAAGTCAGAAGATTGATGTAATATGTTTAAAAATATTGCTTTAAATCATCTAAAATTCTCACCTAATTTTTAATTTAGAAATGTCACAAACAATTCATAAAAAATGAAAAGATGATGTGTAATTGAAGTGAAATTTAAATCAGTCAGAGAAAGTATAGTTGAATTTAGGGAAATTCTAATGAACTTAAAGTACTTATTAACTTTCTGCTTCCTTTGTGTGTGTGTGTATATATATATAACCAAATACAGTGATGATTAATGCATTATGTGCATCATCTTTCTTGTTAATTACATTCTAATGTAATCTCAAATGACAGTATAATAATAATACTATACATTTATAAAGTCTATTTTCAGACAACGCTGCCACTTTAGAATCTAATGCGTATCCTCAAAACACCAATTTGTTGGATTCTTAAGCATATGAAGTAAATGGATTTATATTTCTAAAGCTAGTTGGAATATTTGGGTAAATAAACATAAATTATGTTATTGGTAGGAGGCTTTTTATAAATATTTTAACAAAAAAAAACTTCCCTAGAGTAAAATTTAAAAAAGTATTTGAAACCTACCCAAATAGGTTGAAAAAAGAAAAAATATATGTGTAAAATCTGGTTGGATCTGGTTTTGTATTTCTGGGTTTAAATATATTTAATATTTACCAAGTACATATTTAACATCCAGCATGTGATAAGCACCACATCAGGGACTGAATATCACAGAAAACCAAAGTTCTACTCTCAGGGAGTCACTGTCCCAGTGGAAGGCACAGGCTAAAATTCCTAATTTATAGTATTGGTAGTATAAGCCCAAATATTGCATATATACAGTAGCCTATGAGAACAAAGACAAGGAGAACGACATTTATCCAAGAGGTTAATATCAAGGTGAATGTTATCTAAGAGAATATGAGGGTTCACAAATCATAAACAAAGACATGTACTGCTCTGTTAGGGAAGTTTCCAACTTCAAATAAGGAACACCTTAATGCTAATATTATCATTTCTATTCAGTGCTTTTTAGCAATACACACAGACATTAAATGAAAATAAGTGTATCTACTGGAACAGAGAAAAAATTATAAAATAGGTAAATGATGTGATATTACAACAAATAGAGTAGAAAAATTTTCTCACTAGGACTCAGATGAATAAATAAATGTTAAAAATAAAGTACTGTATTTTGTATTCTGTAACAAATTAAATCAAAACTTTTAAGTAAACATTTTTCCTGTTGGGTATTAGAGAACATTTTGAACTTGAAAATTGGTAACTTGAAGTTTTGTCTATTTTGAAGGCTCTCATGCAGAAAATTCAGCCTCAGTAAGGCAAATACTACCCAACTGCTCCTCTCCAAGAGGACACTTGTTTGCATATGTAAGAATAGGCAGTATAAATAATTCCATGACTGGGAGGAAAAATGGGAGCTACAAGGGTCCATACTATTTTCTGCAGCATGCTGATCTGGTTATTGGATGGTGGATTGCTGCAAACAAGTCCTGATATGCCGTTAGGGCCAATGTGTTACTATCCACTACTTATGTATATGTTCCCAGCTTTGTATCTCTGTTTGCAAAACAAAAGCCTCTTTCTTCCAACTTCAAGCCTCTGTTGGTTCACCAGTTCTCTTAGCAACTTCCTGCCCTTCACTTGGTAATGTGAATGCTTCCTGATTCTCTATGTGGAATACTAAGGCATGTAGAGTCAGAAGTTCTCCTTCAGTCTTTGTCTTGCATGTTTCCCTGTGCCACTACTGTCCAAATTTCTGAGGCAGGGCACTAGTCCTAGCATTCTAAATAGGAACTGGGAAAGAATGTTTTTTTTTCTTCTTCTCCTCCTGGTCAACAAGGTGAAACCCCGTCTCTACTAAAAATACAAAAATTAGCTGGGCATGGTTGTGTGCGCCTGTAGTCCCAGCTACTCGGGAGGCTGAGGCAGGAGAATTACTTGAACCCAGGAGGCAGAGGTTGCAGCGAGCCGAGATCGCACCATTGCACTCCAGTCTGGGTAACAATAGCGAAACTCTGTCTAAAACAAAAAAGAAAAAAGAAAAACCCCTAACTTTGAAGAGGAGATTAGTCCACATGTGTCTAATTATTTGTCCCTCCTGCCTCTATCCCATAATCTCTTTTCCACAATACATGTTTGGATCACGTGACACACTGGTCTTAACAGCAAATCAGGACATGTTTACAGCAATCTCCAGTCCAACAACCAGATCAGCCTGCTGCAGAAAGAAGTATGGGCACTTGGAACTCCCATTCCTACTTATTCTTCCTGCCCTCATGAATTTCTCTTCTGTCACAGTCCCCGCCCCTTCTCCACAAGAGATTTGCTCTATTCCTTTCACAGATTCCCAAATTGTGAATTACAAGCAAACAGAGAAACAGGTTGAGAAATAGGAAAAGATGAAGTAGGAGGGTTACCAAAAATATTATTCTTATTATAGCCCCCAAAACTCAAGAACATCAAGTATAGCTACACAACATGTAAAGTCATAAATTCCCTATATACCACCAGACACTGGGTAGAAAAAAACTACATGTATGGTTTGTTTCCATATATGAAGCCAGAGAAAAACATATTTGTACCAACACATTTGGCTAAGTTTGAAAAGATCAATTTTTTGAGACAGAATTTTTAAACAATTACGTTGTATTCACTCAAAACTATAAAATTCCAACATTGGAATCAAACTGCTATTCAAGAAATAAGAGAATTTCCTTCTGTGACTTTAGAATTTCGCCATAAATTGCTATATGGTTATTTTTTTGTAAGTATATGAAATGAGCAACAATGCATGGGATATTTACATGGGCTCTGTTCTATAAAATTTTAATTCATCTAAATATAGTTATCAAACAACAGATCAATACAAAAATAATCATTATTGCAAATAAGTTTTGGTATTTGGCTTTCATTATTTTAATAATTTCAATGTTAAAATACGACTATGGTGTAAGATACCATCTGTTTTCCTACATAGAAAAATTCACGCATCTAAACACTAAAAGTGTTATTATTAGAATGTTAAAAAACTAATATCCTGTAAGATTGTCTGAAAGGATTTTGGTCCTCTCATTGGTTCTTCCAAAAATTAGTTGTTCCTCTTTAAGCTAAATAATTTCTATTTTCCCAGTGAAACTTCAAAATTTGGGTGACACTATAGTTACCCTGATTGAAATGCTGACTTTTCTTACAAGGTCATACAACAGAAACAGGTGACTGTGTTTAGGAGAGATTGCTGTCTTTTCATGAATAAATTAACACTTCTAACTCTACAGAGATTGGCTTTCGTGTCAGTGTCATGCACATGTACGGTAGCAACTGCGTAGTGATATCACAGTCTTCAAGAATAATTCTTGCGTATCACTGATATTGCAATGGAATATCATAATTAGCTATTATTTTAAAAAATAAATTTGTTAAATTTGGAGCTTTACATACTCGTGGAAATAAAATTATATAAAATTAAAATTAAAATGTAAATATACATCTATAATAACTCAAATATATAATGTATATATATGAATGAAATACATATGCCATAAGTGATAATAATGATGAACCATCAATTTATACTTGATTTTCTGGTTTCTTCATGTAATATTTTCTTAAAGTATGGGTTATAGTAAACTACTATATTGGGACATCACAATTTTATATTTATTATGATTTGAGACAGGATAATTTAGTAATAACCTTTGGACTTTGAAAGCCCTAATGTAAAGTCTAATTTACCATATGTTGACATAAGTTTCCTCAACTATAAAACTGGGTATCTACCCTGTAAGTTTTCTTTTATTATTATTTCTCAGCATAAACTAAATGGTAAAAATTAGTTTCAAAATAGCTTGCTAACCCAAACAATCACAAGCTCTTCTTTCAAAAGTTATGTCACTTACATTTGAGTGTAAGAAAATTATGGGATGATTTCTAATCAACAGACATAACTAGTACATTGTTAAGCATTAATGTTTAAAGAACAGCATACTCATCTCACAGTCATAGAGACACAGTCATTGCAACTACTAAATCAAATTAAAAATCTAGAATCATTTTTACTTCTTCTTTGGAAGTACAGAAAAATCAAATATTAATAACCATAACAACAAGAAAACCTTGGATAATCTATAAAATTATATGTTTAATCCATGAGAGAGCTGAGAAAACAAAACAAACTAATTAAATGGAATTCAAAAGGTGCCATGCTTCTCTTCACCGAAATCAGTCATATAGATTGTTTCACTTTGGTAGAGTATGAAAGGAAGAGATAGCCACATAGAGACAAACAAGGAGGAATTTTAAGCATTCTTAAAGATGAAGTAGAGGCAGAGGCTAGTACGAAAGTTTAAAATTCCTGAGGTACCAGAGACAAGAAGACTTTGTACCTGCTTGCCAAATCTCTTACACAGTCTTCCACTGACTGCTTGGGTCACAGGCTAACCTCTTGCATGTCCCAGAGTTCCAGCTCCAAGCAATGCCAGTGTAGGATGTCAATTGAATTATGCAGTGGGTCTGAGATCTCTGAGCAGGCGGCAGCGAGCTAACATGCAGATGGTGGAGGAGAGGAACAGAGCTGCTCCATGGGCAAGAGACTGGCCTCTTACATGTCCCAGAGTGCCAGCCCCTAGTGGGGTTGACACAGGAGGTTGGTGGAGGACTACTGCAGATCTGAGATCAAGAAGGAGGCACACAAGGGATGTGGCAGAAGATCTGAGAGAGAGAGAGAGATCCACTGTGATTCAGGCATGCAAGGGGTACCTAAATTTCAGAGCAAAGTCAGAGGATCTTGTGATAAGCTTGAGTATTGAGTGTTTGGGGATGACCAAAGAAAATACACACAAAATAACATTATCTTACCCATGCTTTGTTGAGAGACCATTCAGAAAGGGTGGAATGGGGCCACCAACCTGAAGGGGAAGTGGGGAGGACAACTCCCTGGGGAAGGGAGACAGGCCATGTCATTCAGCAGCAAGGTCAGGAGTCTCTGGATCAGAGAGCTCTGAAAGGCTGCAGTGGTTTGGGGTCATTTATAGCTACAGATTTTATCAAATCTATGGCCAGCAGATTGGGTGCAGTTTCACAGGTTATAAAAAGCAGACAGGTGCTAAATGGATAAACACATTTTAAATGGGACTATATTTAAAGCAGGGATTTGAGTTTGGTGCTGGCTGGCTTTGTGCTCACAGTCTTCGATTGCTGTGAAGAAGTACAACATAGGGACAAGTATGAATTGGCCATCTTTAGGCCATTTATATAACAGATCTAACACAAGTTGTCTGTACTCTAAGACCCGTATGTGTTGTGTGCTATTAATGGAGAATGAATATGCTGTGCCCTGGATCTTGCTCTGATTTTAGTCAAGAGCTACATGTGGATTTGATAGGTGTCATTTTTAGACAGAAGTTTTTAGGAACCAGTGCATGATTCTTCTGCTCTTTCCAACTTCCATAATGACAGCTGCTGTTTATGATGACTCAGTCTGCTTCCGTGAGTGATCTTAACATGAAATGGAACACCAACAAAGTCAAGGTGAATATTCAGTGTGAGCAAGAAGTATACCCTTGTTTTGAGCTAGAAAGATTTAGGGTTTGTTTGTGGCCATCAGATGAACTACCCCAATATGATTAGAAAAATGCAAATGGATTTTAGTTCTAATTCTGATTTAGTCATTGGTTAATGAAAATGTAAGTTGTTATTTTACCAAGAAGGCGTGATTCGTAAGCAATTGGTCATAAGTGAACATTTTTATAAATCTCATTTGACAATAGAAATAATATTGAAGCAGGCATATTTTTGTATGTGCTAGTCCTTTCCACTGACATCCTCATCACCACTACTCATAGTTTAAAGATATTACATGAGTCAAGCTTGCTTTAAATTCTCAACTTTGTATAACACAAGTGGCATTTTTAGCTCCCAGACCAGACATAATTTTGTCTTATGCTTACTCTAAATTTTTATCGCAAGCCATAAGCTGTTTTGTCAATAAATTTATCACAGAATAATATTTATATCTTTAAAATTGTAGTGAAATTATAAATAAAAGATACTGAGACACCTTTTAGAAATATAAAAATGCAGAATATATTGTAACTGTTCTTCACTCCAACAATCCAAAAGAAAAGCTTATGTATCTCAATAAGAATTTTGCTGTGGATTGTGAAGAAAATGGCAAACCAGGATAAATTATATAAATATGTATTGACTACGTCATCAAATAATATATTAGAGTGTCTTAATATAATTTACTTTTCTTAAAATCCTACAATGCTTTTTTCAAATACCTATTACATTAAACTTTTTCTTTTCCTTCATCTCTACTTCCTTATTCCAAATTCATTATCTTAGACCTGAACCACACAATAGTTCATGGTTTTCTTAAACATTGCCATCTTCCCAAACACCTCCTTTTGTTTCACCTTCATGGTCAAAAACTTCTAATCATTACTATAAGATAAAACCCAATTGGAATCTCTCTCTTCACCCCATCTACCACTGGAAGATAATAGCCTATCACTTCCCAAAATGATTTTCTTTTCCAGAAAATTTCAATTTCCTTCTCTCATCATTCTTTCAAAATCCTCTCCATCTTATAAATTTGTAAGCTCCATGAGGTTGGAGAGTCTAGTTTTAGCAGCACAGTGTTTTATAGGTTATGGATGCACATGCATATTTGTTAGATCTCTCTATTTGGAACACACAGAATTTGTCAATAATTATTTAATCTGATTTTAGAGAACAAATTGCCCTTCTGGGTATAATGCAGAAAGGAGATAGTTACTATGCTGCTGACAAAAAGGTTAAATCATGTCTGGATGCTACTCCACTTATAACCAAATGAAATACATTTTATATGGCTAACTGTCTGCTTATCAGAACTTTACTTTTAAAGGGGGCCAATTTGAGTAATACTTAAAGCCTCTATTTAAAATATCTTTAAGTTCTAATAATCTTAAAAAAGAAAAGTATCTGCTTTATCTTGAAGCCAGTCACACTTACCGTTTTAAATATAGCATGAATCTCATAGAAAGTCTCTTGCTTTACCATTGCATAAATTTATCAGATACATGAACACAGTTCTAACTAAAGAATAAACCTGTCATTTCCATCAATAAAAGGCCTGTTATAAAAAACTGATTATTATGGTAGAACTGAAGAAAATATGAGCTTGCTTTAAGGTGTAAGAAGTAATATATAATACTAATCAAAAATCCAAAACAAAAAATAAAACACATGAATTAAAGCTGCTAAACAAATATTGAAGACTATATTTTTCAGCTAAGTAGATCATATGTAACTAAAATATTGATAAAATATTTTATTTTTATTGTTAAAATTTTAAGACAGATTTTTTTTTACTTTTAACATCTCTATAAATGGTAGAATTTTTATATTATTGATTCATAAAAAATAGATACATTTATTATTCTTTGTGATACATAAATGAATGGCCTTTCTTATAGATTACAAGTTAGATTTCACAAAATATCATAAACGTGAACTATTTTAGGATTTGTAGTGATAATTTTATAGCATATTACAGATTGAATTTGGGATAACTTAATTTCTAGAATATTTAACTTAAAATTTGTATAATAAAATGTGTGTAATTTATATGATCAAAGAGAATTCTCAATAATCTATTTAAAGCACTAGTTCTATATATGAAATGAGCATTCCAGGAAACATTAGCACCAGAGATTTTCTGAAGGATCTTCAAAAATAGTTGTGCGAAATGAAGCAGTTTAAATATTTTACACTTTGGTATTATGAAATATTAATATTCAAATGCCCACAAATGGAAAGAATAAGGTCAGCAAAAGTTGTGAAAGACAAAAGACTCACTTATAAACCTGTCTTTGAAAATAGAATGTAAGGATTTACCCCGAATAAACAAACAAGCAAAGAAATAAATAAATAAATTATATGTTTACTCTGTAATTTAAGATTTAAATATTGAAATTTGGCTAAAAATATTCATGGATATTGTTTTCAGTTTAGAGGACTGTCTTCTAAAAGCAGTGAAATTTAACTTAAGAATACGTTTTAAAACTTCTTATGTTTTTACACATATAAATGACAGCCAGATTTTTCTTCTTTATCCCACCTAGCTATTTTTGATACTAATTACTTGAGTGATATTCTAAGGTTGTTGTGAATTTTTTAATTATTTTATTGGAATTGTCTTCGACTTCAAGGCTTATATTTGTAAAATATATTGGCACCAAAGCTTAAATATAATCCAGTAGCAAAAAGTCCAAGACATTTAAATTATTTTTATTAATAATTGCCATCAATGTTTAGTTACATTTAATGATATGTTACAAACACAATCAAAAATGGTAAGGGAGATAATACCACTGACACCACAGAAATACAAACAACCAACAGAAAATATTACGAACACCTGTATGCACATAAACTAGAAAATTCAGAAGAAATGGATAAATTCCTGGACACACACGACCTCACTTGATTGAACAAGAAAGAAATTGAATCCCTCAATAGACCAATCAAAAATTCTGAAATTGAGGCACTAATAAATAGCCTACCAACCAAAAAAAGCCCAGGACCAGATGGATTCACAGCTGAATTCTACCAGATGTACAAAGAAGAGCTGATACCATTCCTACTGAAAGTTTTACAAAATATTGTGGAAAAGGGACTCCTTACTAATTCATTCTATGAGGCCAGGATTGTCCTGATACCAAAATGTGGCAGACATACAATAAAAAAATAAAACTTTAGGCCAATATCCTTTATGAACATCTATGAAAAAAACCCCAACCAAATACTGGTAAGCCAAATCCAGAAAAACTTTTAAAAACTATCAACCATGATCAAGTAGGCTTTAGGCCCCAGAGGTAAGGCTGGTTCAACATACTCAAATCATTAAATGTGATTTAGCACATAAACAGAACTAAAGACAAAAATAACATGATTTTCTCAATAATTAGAGAGAAGCCATTCTATAAAACTCAACATTTATTCATTTAAAAAAATCTCAATAACCTAGGTATTGAAGAAACCTACCTCAGAATAATAAGAGCCACCTGTGATAGACCCACAACCAACATTACACTGAATGGGAAAAAGGTAGGAGCATTCCATTTGAAGACTGGCATGAGACAAAGATGTCCTCTCTCACTACTCCTATTCAATATAGTATTAGAAGTTCTGGTAAGGGAAATCAGTCAACAGGAGAAATACAGGGCATTCAAACAGAAAAAGAAGAAGTCAAACTATCTCTGTTTTCAGATGACATGATACCCTATGTAGAAAACCACATAGTTTCAGCCCAAAAGCTTCTTAAACTGATAAATAAATTCAGCAACTCTCAGGTACAAAATCAATGTGCCAAAATTACTAGCATTCATATACACCAATAATAGTAAAACCAAGAGCCAAATAAGGAATAAACTCCAACTCACAATTGCGGTGAAAAAGAATAAGATATCTTGTAATTCAGCTAACTAAAGACATGAAAGATTTCTACAAGGAGAATTACAAACCAGCACTCAGAGAAATCAGAGACGACACAAAGATACAGAAAAAAATCCATGCTACTGGACAGGAAGAATCATTATCATTAAAATGGTCATACTGTCCAAAACAATTTATAGATTCAATGCTATTCCCATTAAACTATCATTCACATTCTTCACAGTACTAGAACATACTATTTTTAAATTCGCATAGAACCAAAACTCTGTGGTACTGGCACAAGAACAGACACGTAGACCAATGGAAAGAATAGAGAACCCAGAAATAAGACTGCACACCTACACTATCTGATCTTTGACAAATCTGACAAAAACAAGCAATTGGGAAAGAGTTCCCTATTTAATGAATGGTGATGGGATAACTGGCTAACCATATCCACAAGATTGAAACTGCACCCCTTCCTTACACCATATACAAAAATCAACTCTTGATGGGTTAAATACATAAATGTAAAACCTAAAACTATAAAAACCCTGGAAGACAACCTAGGTCATAACATTCAGGATGTATTCATGGGCAAAGACATCATAGTGAAGACTCTGAAAGCAATTGCAATGAAAGCAAAAATTGACAAATGGGATCTAATTAAACTAAACAGCTTCTGCACAGCAAAAGAAACTATCAACATATTAAACAGAGAATCTACAGAATGGGAGAAAAATTTTGCAAACTATTCATCCAACAAAGATCTAATATCCAGAATCTGTAAGACACTTAAACATATTTATAAGAAAAAAACAACCACAATAAAAAGTCGGCAAGAGACATAAACAGGCACTTTCTAAAAGACGAATGTATGGTCAACAAACATATTTTAAAAAGCACAATGTCACTCATCATTGGAAAAATGCAAATCAAAATCATAATGTGATACTATTTCACACTAGACAGAATGGCTTTTATTAAAAAGTCAAAAAGCAACAGATGCTGGTGAGGTTGTGGAGAAAACAGAACTCTTGTACGCTGTTGGAGGGAGTGCAAATTAGTTCATCCATTGTAGAAGTTAGTTTGGAAATTCTCATAGATCTAAAGACATAACTACCATTGGACCCAGCAGTCTCATTATTGAATATATATCCAAAGGAATAGAAATCATTCTAGCATAAAGACACATGCACATATTTGTTCATGGCAGCACTATTCATAATAGCAAAGACATGGAATCCACCTAAATGCCCATCAATTTTAGACTGGCTAAAGAAAATGCAGTACCTATACCACATGGCATACTATATACAGCCATAAAAAAGAACAAGATAACGTCATTTGCAGGAACATGGATGGAGCTGGAGGCCATTATCCTCAGAAAACTTACGCAGGAACAGAAAACAAAATATTGCATATTTTACTTTAGGTGGGAGTTAAATGGTGAGAACACATAGATGGGAACAACGCAGTGTGCCTTTTGTAGGGTGGAGGGTGGGAGGAGGGAAAGAATCCAGAAAAACAACTGATGGTTATTAGGCTTAATACCTGACTGCTAAGAGAGTCTGTACAACAAATCCTCATGACACAATTTTACCTATATAACAAATCTGTACTTGATCCTGCACTTAAAATAAAAATAAAAATAAAAAAGAGTCAGGTTTTTTAGCCTATATTCATGTGGAACTTTATAAAATTTGATAATTGTGAGTAGTAATTAGTGTTAGAATAAAAGTCTTTGTAAGACTTTCTTTGAAAGGTCACCAAAAGTTATACCAAATGTCATACCAACTTTCTCTGACAATCATTCTTTTCTTTTCCATGGCAATATTCCACAGAATATTGGTTTCTGAAATACGTTAATTCAGTCTTTATAGTTTCCTAATCAGGCAGTCAATGTGATTTATAAAATACAAATTTTCCACTTTTCATGCATTTCATTATTAGAGCTGACAAGCAAATACAACACTGGCATTTAACGAAGTCAGCCAGAAAAAAAAAGTATAATTTAACCCTAAACTTTTAAAAAAACTTAACTTAAAAATTAAATCAAATCAAATATATAGTTTTGTCTCAATTAAACTATACCTTTTTATAGATAACACCTGTTTGTATTTTAACAATCCATAAACACATTTACAAAAGATGTGTGTTTTATATATTCATTTAAGTTTTTTTATGACAGCAGAAGAAAAGATAAACAGAAAAAAACTATACAATATAGCATGGCATATATAAATTATCATCAATTGAACATATAAATACAGCTGTATATTTTTTATTTAAAACAATTATTTGCTTTAAGTTACATTTCTATATAATAAGAGCAAGTCTGTTTTCTAAAGTCTCTTGCTTCTCACCACCTTCAAATTGTCCATGTACTTGCAGGCTTATTACCAAATTAGAACATCTATTTCTAAATGTGAAGAGGACAGACATCTAATCTACTCTGTAGCACGATCTGCTAATCACTGCCATTGTTTCTGTTGGGGACACATGGAGTTGCTGGGGAAAACTGGTCCTCGACAGCCTGATGCATTCATGTTCACTGCTGAAATGATGGCTTAGAACTGCAATGATGTAAAGAGTTAATAACATTACTTTAATGCAGATCACACAAAATACAAATTGGTGTGGTTGGATAAGGTAAGTGATCCAAGGAATGTGAATGCATTGGATGCAGCTTCCAGAATGTTGGAACCTTGACCAGAAGCAAGTTTATCAGAAATTACCTGTTTTTTTGCCAGCTGGATGTGTGGGCCTTTGCTGTTTGTTTTCTCATTCTATACTTCCACTGCTGTAAAATATAAACCACAGTGAAGAAAAGTAAAATTTTGATTTGCCAATGTACGAGCATGGACAGAAATATGTCAATCTTCGCTATTGCGTTTTACTTACCTGCCTTTCTTATTGGATTCAACTTTATTTCCCATTTGTGCCTTTTGATAATGAATTAGTATTCTTTCTCCACATAATTTTGTTATCAATTTATAACAGTTAAGTAATACTGTGTTAATACATCAATGAGTTTCTAATATTTTATTCTCAATTATGCAGTAGATCTTCCCTAGAAATATGCATCTCCTCTGAATCTTCTAGATCAGCAAACATTTTCTGTTAAGGTCTAGCTTATACATTTTAGGCTTTGCAGACTATACAATCTCTGTCACAACGATTCAACTCTGCTGTAACAATAGGTAAACAAATGAAAGTGGTTACATCCTCAAAAAACTCTATTAATTGACACTAAACTTTGAATTTCTTATAATATTTGTGTGTTCCTGAAATAGTCTTTACAGTTTTATTCAACACATTATAGTTTTTAAAAATGTTATTTGCTGATGAGCTGTGCAAAAACAGGTGATAGGATAGATTTGGCCCGACAAACTATAGTTTGCTGACCTCTGTTCCAGCTCTGGAGTTCTCCATCCTACCTGCATATTGCAAGTAGGACCTAAACCAGATTAATGAAATTATAACATAAACTACAGGGTTTGTTATATTTTTTTAAACTTCCTGGGTGATTTCAGTGTTGATATGCTAATCTTTTCTGAAAATAACATCATTTTTTAAAATTCAGTGTTTGATTTTTCTCCTCTATTTTTAACTAATGTTCATCTAAGCTCAATAGGTATTTGTCAGAAAAGCGTGAGAGAACTGCAGATTGCTCTGTTTATACAACACTCAGTGGGTAGGTTGGTACCTTTTTTAGAGCTACACTTTGAAGTCAGGTTGAGGTACACATATCTTAGTCTAATCCTCCTTTTCAAGTAAAATATACTACAGTTGCATGTTTATCCTATCCTTGAGCTCCTGTTGGTTTGATGCTCTGAGACAATGTTAATACATGAAAACCTGTACTTTCAAACACTTGTAAACTGCTACACTGGTCCTTTTTCTAATCAACACTCCCTACTATACTTGACCCACTCACAAAAATCTAAAACCACAGAATGTATTGATCCAACTCCTCAAAGTCATTACTTCTTGTGCGCTTTTATTCTAGGATTTACATTCTCCATCTTGGTGGAGTAAGATGGTAGCAGAGCTTAGGGTAAGGAGAAGGCTGTCAAATATTGACCCACAAACACACACACAAATTTACCAGAAAAAAAAAAACAACTAAGTTTATTAGGCCTACTGCAGTGAGAGAGAACACTACATTGATCTTAGTCATGCCAAAGAGGAGTAAGGTCAGGGACATACATTTAAGGGGAATTAAAGACTGGGGTGAAAGACTTTAAGGTGGATTTTGCAAGGTATAAAGCTGTTTAACATTAAGAAATTTACATTAGCTGTAACCTAGTGGATATGGCAAGGTGAGTCTTGAAGCAAGATTCGATGATAGGCAAGTTATTTGTATTTAAAAAAATATGCTACTTTAGTTATTTTCCCAGTCTTCTAAGAACAAGAGTTGTTTAAAGCAAATTGCTAAGTTGCTTTTGTCTTATAATAGTAGTGCTTAAAATGGACAGAAAAGTATATTGCTACCAGTTATTAAGGCAACTAGAATAAAGTAAATAGTACTCTACTTTATAAAGCTACTTTTCACAAAAGTTGGTGGGCAATCCAGTTTTAAATTTGTTTAGGACCTAAAGATTTGAATCACAGGGCTAATGGTGGATAATTTTGCATTTTAGGTAATTTTTATTTTATATTATGAAGTACACATTTCAAGAGTTATCTCGGTATCTTGGTTTTGGTAGAAAGATAATATAGATCTATATCTATCTGTATATCTAGAATAAATCTATGTCATAGTTAATTATCTCTGGTTATATAATTTGATTGCCTGTTACTGCTTTTAGTGGTGCAAAATTGTCTTAAGTCTCTTCATGGCTATTCTATGAGAATTTAGGTAAGTCTTCTTAATTGTGCATTATTTGAGAAAAAATTGCTTAAGTAATAGCCTCTAAGACTACATACATATGGGGCATCAACAGCCCAGAATAGGTAGTACAAAGTTATTGGCATAGTAAGTACTGTAGTTTTCTAAGTAATCTATTATGAACAAGAGAGAGTGAAGTAACCGGAGGTTTTCAAGAGAAGAGCTTCTGTGAAGCAGCAAAGGAGGTCCCAGTGTTTAGTTCCTGGTAAGAATAGCTGTGTTGAGGGTGCTATTAACATCCAAGCCACATGATCTGCAAGGAGGAAGCAATGAGAAATAAATATCCCAACATCACTTGCCTTTCTACTTTTAAACTCCTGATTTCATTAGCTAAAATGAATCAGAAATCAGTCACAGTTAGAAGTAGGCCATTCCATTCACCCTCCTGTGGTACAGAATGAGTAGAGAAAGGTCAAGAGAGGATCTGGGACTGAGTGAGGTAGCTCAGGCCTGTAAACTCAGCATTTTGGAGGCTGAGTTGGTGGATTTCTTGAGCCCAGAAGTTCAAGACCAGTCTTGTCAACATGGTGAAAACCCATCTCTATTAAAAATACAAAAAAAAAAATTAGCCAGGCATGGAGGGGTGCTCCTGTAGTCCCAGCTATTCTGGGAGGCTGAAATGGGACAATAGCTTGAACCCAGGAGGCGGAGGTCGCAGTGAGCTAAGATTGTGCCACTGCCTCCATTCTGGATGGTAGAGTGAGATTCTGTCTCAAAACAAAAAAAAAGATCTGGAGGAGCAAGTGGATGATATACAGTACAGCCCTTTCCTACAAGGTATATGGCATGATGCTTATACGAGGTATGTGGGCAGACTAGAAGATGTCATAAACACCCTGATAATGGCACAGTGAACAGACAGAATAACTCTGGAACGTTGATGAGCTAAACCTAGAACCATATATCCTTAAACATCTGAGTGAAAAATAATCAATGTCTATGTTAGCTAAACAACCATTCTGGTATTAGTTGAAAGTACTGTAACTGATATACTGTTTTGTGAGGCAACTACTGTTTTTATCCCCTTAGTCTTTTTTAATGATTAAGAAAATTTATTCATTAAAGAAATTGGCAACATAACTAAGGTCACATAGCAGTTCTATTATGCTGGATTGGGCATGAAGAGACACATATGCTTTTTCCTGCTTTGTGAATGTGACTTCACTGAGTTTCATTTTCCTTACTTGTAAAAGAAAGGGAGGAAAAAAAATGCCAGTCACATAGGCATAGTGGTCAATGTCACTTAGACATGATAACATACTGAAAATATTATGATACAGTAAATAACTTTATTAATATACAAATTGTTAATCATGTTAACATGATTCATTAATATTTCATTAATATCTTATTAATTTAAAATATGCAGTATATTTTCTGAAAATACATATTATAAAACTGCAATTCTTACAGTAGAAAAACTGCAAAGAGTTGTACTTTTTAAAGTGTTTTTGAGTTCATATAATCTACATCTACATAATTTTTCATTAATCCATCCACAGATTTCTTAGAAAACAGTAATCTCTAATCGCTTCTACAAACATTTCATCAGTAGCCCTTTATTGTTCCTTTTCCATTGTTCCTTTTCAGTTCTAACTTAATGTAAGCTCTTGAAGCTGAGGATTATGATTTGATAGCTTTATATCCCCTCAGATTCCTGGCTCATGAAGTGATACACATAATAGATGTTTGATAAATATTTTTGAATGAACATTGTGGTATTTTATTTTTTCACATCCAGCATATATGTTTCTATTATATCCCTTGAAGTATAAGATAATGCTTATCTCCAATGCTAACTAAAAACACAATATCAACAAAAGGTAGTATGTCATTCTTTATCTTAGGCGGTAGAAATGCTTTCACTTGTTATTCTTATTGAACAAAGCAAACCCACCAGAGATGTTGTTTCTGAATTCACTTCAACTGGCCCAGATTTTCAGAAGAGTTGAAAAGTTTGTAATAAAAAGAATCTTGCTGGGGATCAATAAGGTTTCATTTCCACTTACAGCTTTCTTCTAACCTTTTTTTTTCTTCCCACATACCTATACAACTACTCATGGTCCACAGACACTGAGAGCATAAGCGTACCTGAAAGAATTCTAAAAATGCACTTGGAAGCACAGTTTCTTTCTTGCTCTTACAATTGTCATTGCTAGAATGCATCTTCTATTATAGAAATCTGAGGTTCTTAATAAAGTAAATTCTATTAAATGTGTCGTGTATTTGAACTATACTTACCCTAAAAAAAAGGAAAAAAAAACAACCAGACACTTGATATATATGACATTTTAAATATGTTACCACCACTTAATAGAGGAGAGAATATCAAATCAAATAGAGACATGGTTTAAACAGCTTTTAATTTTTGAACAAATATTAGAATACATTATACATAAGCCTGTGCTTATATTTTCCAGGCAAAGTTTTCCAGAAATGAAGAAAGATAATTATTTCTAGACTAAAAGACCCTCCAAGTTTCAACTTGAAACTATACATAATCAGGAATAATTTCTATTAAATGTTTATATAACATAAAACAGTGACTAAACTATATGAATACAATTTTTTTCTTTCAACTTTTATTTTAGGTACAAGGGATACATGTGTGGGTTTATTATGTAGCTAAATTGTGTGTTGTAGGGGTTTGATGGACAGATTATTTCATCACCCAAGTAATAAACATAGTACCAGACAGGTAGTTTTTCAATCCTCACCCTTGTCCCTACCTCCACCCTCAAGTCAACCCTAGTGTCTGTTGTTTTCTTCTTTATGCCCATGTGCACTCAGGGCTTAACCTCCACTTATAAGTGAGAACATGAGGTGTTTGATTTTCTGTTTCTGCGTTAATTCACGTAGGATAATGACCTCCAGCTCCATCCATTTTGCTTCAAATGACATGATTCCATTCTTTTTAGGGATGGTTAGTATTCCATGGTGTATATCTGTCAGGTTTTCTTTATCCAGTCTCCTGTTGATGGGCATTTAGGTTGATTCCATTTCTGTGCTACTGTCAAGAGTGCTGTGATGAACACATGTGTGCATATGTCTTTATGGTATAATGATTTATATTCCTTTGGTATACACCCAATAATTGGAGTTCTGGGACAAATGGTATCTCTGTTTTTACGTCTTCAAGAAATCTCCAAACATGTTTCCATAGCAGCTGAATTAGTTTATATTTCTACTATCAGTGTAAGCATTCTCTTTTCCCCAAATCTTCACCAGCAACTATTATGTTTTGACATTTTAATAATATTCATTCGAATTTGTGTGAGATGGTATTTCATTGTAGTTTTTACTTGCATTTTTCTAATAATTAGTGTTATTGAGTATTTTTTCATATGCTTCTTGGTTAAGTGTATGTCTTCTTTTGAGAAGTGTCTGTTCATGCCTTTTGCTCACATTTTAATGAAGTTGTTTGATTTTTGCTTGTTGATTTGTTTAAGTTACCTATAGATTCTGGATGTTAACCTTTTGTTGGATGCATAAATTGCAAATATTTTCTCCCTGTCTGTAGATTGTCTGTGTACTCTGTTGAGAGTTTTTTTTGGGGTGCAGAAACTCCTTAGTTTAACTAGATCCCACTTATCATTGTGTTTTCATTGCAATTGCTTTTGGCTTCATCCTCATAAAATCTTCATCCCACCTTATGTCCAGAATGGTATTTCCTATGTTATCCTGTAGGGTTTTAATGTTCAAAAAATAAATAACTTTTCTATATACCAACAATATCCAAGTTGACAGCCAAATCAAGAACACAGTCCCATTCACAATAGTCACACATACAAAATATAAAATACCTAAGAATGCAGCTAGCCAGGGTGGTAAAAGACCTCTGAAACAAAAATTTCGAAACATTACTCAAAAACATCAGAGATAACAAACATATGAAAAAACATTCAATGGTCATGGATAGGAACAATCAACATCAATAAAATGGCAATACTGCCCAAAGCAATTTACAGATTCAATGCTATCCCTAGCAAACTACCAATGACATTTTTCAAAGAATTAGAAAAAAATTCTAAAATTCATATGGAACCAAAAAAAAAGCTTGAATAACCAAAGCAATCTTAAGCAAAAATAATAAAGGTAGGGGGATTGACCAATAACATTCCCCTGGATGCAGTCCGAGTCCCATTAACTCATCTGTTATCCTGCTAGCTATAGAAATGTAAGTTTATATTAAACACTGTAATCTTAAAAGTTTAATTGTGTGACTTTTTAAAAGTTGCTTTAAAGTACCTATAATGAGAAGTGGGATTATGATCACTTGGAAGAATTTTACGGTTTTATAAAACTCAAAATGTCTGTTTCAATGACCTGTATTTTGCCAGACTTAATCACAGATGGGTATTAAATTTGACAGAATCTCTTTAATTCTCATTCAAGCCTGTGAATAAACACTCTGTATGGCACTTATTTTGAGCCTATTAAAGAATTCAAATTCAAACTAAAAAAAAAAAAAAAAAACCCACACACACACTACCCAACTTCAAATTATATTATACTACAAGGCTACAGTAAACAAAAAATCATAGTACTGGTACAAAAGCAGAAACATAGACCAATGGAACAGGCTAGAGAACCCAACAATAAAACTGCACACCTACAACCATCTGAGCATCAACAAAGTCAATAAAAACAAGCAATGGAAAAAGGACTTCCTATCCAATAAATGCTTCTGGGATAACTGAGCAGCCATATGCAGAAGATTGAAACTGGGTCCCTTCCTTCCACCACATACAAAAATCAACTTGAGATAAAGACTTAACTGTAAAATCTAATGCTAAAATAAATGTTTTTATGCACTTACTGCAAATCACATAATACTTTAAGAGCTTTCACATTACCATTTAATTTGTTTTAATAACAATCCTCTATTTTAGGTAAAATGCTGCCAATTTTACAAAGTAGAAACCAGGAATTCTGGGACAATGTTAACCTCATTTCAAAGGTTTTTACAGAACTTCATAAAATGCACAGGCATTCTGGTTTACTACTTAAACAATAATCAATGTTTTTCTTCTTCCAGTCAATCATGTGTAGCTTTAAACAATTCACAATTATTCTGTGCGATTCTATCTTAAAAGAAATAATTCACCCATTCCTCTTTTACTTTCATTTATTCATTGATTCATTTTTTCATAAAAATTTTTATCAAGTATATAATATGCACCAGGCTTAGCACTACTATCTCTCAAGATTTAGGAATATAAAATGTAAGCCCTGCCTTAAGAGGTTTTGAGTGTACTGAAAAGATACAATCTAAAAACCTAATTACAGCACTTTGGGAGGCCAAGGCGGGTGAATCATCTGAAGCCAGAGTTAAGACCAGCCTGGCCAATGTGGTGAAATCCTGTCTCTCCTATAAATATGAAAATTATCTGGACATGGTGGTGCACACCTGTAATCCCAGCTACTCAGGAGGCTGAGTCAGGAGAATAGCTTGAACCCAGGAGGCAGAGATTGCAATGAGCCAAGATTGCACCAATGCACTCCAGCCTGGGTGACAGAGTGATACTTGGTCTAAAAAACAAACGAACAAACAACAAAAAACCATCTATGAAGCTCTTTTGAAGAATTGTAAACAAGAATAGACTTTCTTTAGAGTGTATTGATTTGGTTCTGAAATATATTTTAGCCGATGGAAAAAGGAACTTGCGATACATGGTTTCCTGCTGGCAAATGTGTAACATTGTTGCTTCTTCTTGTTCCAAACCTTGTCTTGTGTTTAAATCTGGTGCTCAATAAAACAATAAATTCTTTTGGTAGGATAAGTCAGGAAACTAAGAATTAGATTTTTCTCTTTAAAGTACTCTTTTTTTAGGTTAATTACTGAACCACATCAGGTTTTTTTGTTTGTTTTTTTGTTTTTCTCTTCCCTTGTAAGAACCATTTGTTCTAGTTTCTCAAGAGCTGAAGTAAGCATTCCCTTTCTTTAATGGGAGCTCTAGGAAACACTGAAACATCAGCAGGCATTTTCCATAATTAATGGAATGATTATGATACCAGGTCATCTCATGCACAGCCTCATCCTTTCTTGTCAACATTAAAACTTGATTTCAATGGAGTACCTAATTAGCACAAATTCATTAAGGTATAAAGAATATATTATTTACATTGTAATAGAGGATAAAAGACTTAGGTTACAAACAAATCTCAATGATAGAATTTAGGGCTTGAAAATATGGGGGAACCCTTTGGGAAAGTAAACTCACGGTTCTCTAAATCCTTCTAAAATCACCAGCCTATGCAGCCAATTACATATCTTATAAAAGTAAAAGAAATGACTTCGATTTCAATGTGCTGACATAGACCATTCCTGCTAAAAGAAACTTTAATGACACACAGAATACTAAGTCAGCTATGATAATTGTACTTTTAAAACCTTAATCCGCTTATTCACTAGCCATCATGATAATCAGTAAAACACCAAGAAATGAGCTTTAAGAGACAGCTGTCTCACTGAAATGCAGATAACGGAAACAGAATTTTAATTTTACAAACTAGGAAAATGATAGAAGTTAACTAGCTCAATGATGTACCTTGAGTTAGCTTTCCCTCCTTCCCTGTTTCATTCTTTCTAACACTTCCTTTCTTATTCCTGGCCAGGAAGACATTTGCATGCAAGGCCCAGTCTCTACACCTGAAACAGCTGGTTCCAAGAGTAGTCATAATTGCAGCAAATGAACTGGCTGCCTGTCCAGGGCCCTGCAGCTATGGGTGTAGGTGTGAGAATGGACAATGATGTGATCATCTTGAATCATATATATGAGTTTTAACCAGAGAAAATCTGCACTGGAAGAGGCAATAAACTCACAACATGTAAGAATTACATATATAAATGTATATATATCAGAAATATCTAACAAATATTCCTACAGAGAGAAGTATCCTTTTCCATCTTACCTTAGAGCACTGTTTAGTGGATATTTGAATCCATAGCTATCACCACACCTGACATTTAAACATCTGCAAGTGTTCCCAAAGGGGAAGCAAATTCTGTTATGAAAATGATGATGGCTCCCTTGTTCTGCTTTTGGCTTTAATTGTTGTTGTGCCTGATACCAATCCTCCAAAAGTTTTAGAGGCATGAGATATGCCTTTCTACACTCACCCGCACACATTCACAATGTATAATACCTTGAATGAGAATAAAACATAAGCAATACAGAATCACATGTGAGAAAAATCTGTGCAGGTTACATACATTTAAGATTTTCATAGAAAAAAAAATAAACTTATTTGGGTAAGATTAGAAATGAACTTAAAATTGACTTTTTACAAAAGGAAGAATTTGATATGGCAAGGAGCAAGAGCAAAGTTAAAGTTACACAAGAATGGAAATAACATGTCTGGTCTGAAAAGAATTGCTGATAATTATTTTATCCTTTCTATGAGACAGGTAGTGTCTGGGTACTTTCCATGTTTCATCCCCAGACTGTGCATAACCCTCCTCATTCAAAGTCCTATTCTTTGCCCCGATCTCTTGTATCTTACTAAATGTCAAGTCAATTCTTATAGTTACTCAGGTAAAAATTCTCAGAGCCATCTTTAAACAAATCATATGTGCTCTATTTCAACATATATTCAGAATCCAGCACTTATCACCTCTACTTCCAGCAGCTTAGTCTAAGCTACAATTATGTCCCTCCTGGACCATTCCTATTGTTTCCCACTTGATCTTGCTGCACCTATCCTTGTTCTATAGTTCTTTCCACAAGCAACCAAAGGAACAATTCCTTAAAATCTCAAGGCAAACCATATTATCTTTCTAGAGTAAAATTCTTAAAATACTTCCCTTCCTGATTCAGAGTAAAATGAAAACTCCATATGATCGCTTTATAAGGCTTGGCACTTTCCCCTGCTATCTTTCTTAGGTAATCTTCAACCACTCTCTCTTTGCCAACTCTGATCCAGCCACTTTTGCCTCCTTGCTAATCTTTAAATAGTTAAGCACACTCCTGCATCAAGATATTTGAACACACTTTCTGGTCTCTTTTTAAAAGGAAGATGTCCCATGATAACTGCATCTAATGTAGCAGCCCCATTTAGTTTTAGTCCCTTTACCTTGCTTTATTCTTTTTTACAGTATGTACTAGTGGCTTGGATGCTACATGTATATTTATTATTTATCTATTTTCACTATTATTTAAACTCTAAAAGAGTAGGGATTATCTATTTTCTTTATAGGTATATATCTAGGATCTAAAATAGGGCTTGGTACCGAGTTGGCAGTTTATAATTGTGTAGTCATTATATGAATTTATCTTTGAAAATCCTATAACATATATTGTAATCCTCATTGTACTAAAAGAAAATTGCCGACACAAATCTTAACTAGCTCTTTTTCCAACAATAGCTAATAAGAATTACAATTCAGGACTGGGTGCGGTGGCTCGGGCCTGTAATCCCAGCACTTTCAGAGGCTGAGGCAGGTGGATCACTAGGTCAGGAGTTTGAGACTAGCCTGGCCAACATGGTGAAACCCCGTCTCTACAAAGAAGATACAAATATTATCCAGGCATAATGGCAAGCGCCTACAATCCAAGCTACTTGGGAAGTTGAGACAGGAGAATCACTTGAACACAGGAGGTGGAGGTTGCAGTGAGCCGAGATGGAGCCACTGCACTCCAGCCTGGGTGACAGAGCCAGGCTAGGTAAGGTTTGATAAGTTGTATTTTTATACTAAGATGCAACATAAAAACCCCCACATTTAAATTCTTCATTACCTATACTTGACTCAGGGATTACAGGAAGTTTATTCCAGCTCATAAATATAAATTTAAAAGGAAATTTAAGATAATTATTACTGATATTTTGTTATATATTATTTTATTACAATAATATAAAATAAATTAATATCTTGAACACATCTTTCATTAAATAACTCCACATATTCAAGTGCTATTTGAAAATTTTGTGGTTTCTAGGAGGAAAAAATGTAGCAATAATAGACTGAGTTATTGCAAAAAAATTTGTTTTGAAATGTCATTTAGGCACTACTATTGCTAATGGCTATAGCTAGAAGAGCTTGAATAAGGTAATATGTTAGTTTCCAGAGTTAGTTATTTTCAATAACATCTGGAGACTGACTCCAGACTAGAAGTAGAATGAGAAACTCCTGAAGATTATTATTAAAGGGGGGTGCCCAGTTCTTTGTTTAGTTTTATTTTTCAAGAACCCTATCAGGTTCATTATCATGAAGAACCAAGAAAACTCTCTTTATGGTACTGGAAGGGGGAAAGGAAGAATGGCCATTGTGAAATATACCCACAGCTTTTTACACCACAAATTTTTACAAAATTTTACTCTGGGAAAGAAGTGTAGGGAGATTTTATCAGACCCTCATCCCACCTGAGATAAGAAAATTTCTTTGTCCCCAGAACTTTCTAGTCTTCCTGTATCACCTTTAGGAGTGTGAAAGCTAAGAAATATTTGGGAAGGCCACAGTCCAGAGAAACAGACTCACATAAACACTGACATATAATCTTCTTACGTTTACAGCATGGTCTCTCTCCGCCATCTCACCACATCCACCATGGGAATCAATTATTAATAGTGAATTATAGCTGGAAGAGCTGGAAGACATTGACTCTATCTAAGAAGGAGTACTTACGGAAGCATAAAGGCATCAGAGAAGACAAAAGCAAACATGCTTAGGTTTTTTCAATGACTTGGCTATTGTAAGTAGTGCTATGATAAACATAAAAATGCAGGTGTCTTTCTTATAATGATTTATTTTCCTTTGAGTAGTCACCCAGTAGTGGAATTGCTGGGTCAAATTGTAGTTCGGTTTTTAGTTCTTTGAGGTATCTCCATACTGTTTTCCATAGAGGTGGTAATAATTTACATTCCCACCAATAGTGTATGAACATTCTCTTTTCTCCACATCTATGTTAACATCTGTTAGGTTTTTTTTGCCTTTTTAATAAAAGTCATTCTGACTGATGTATTAAGAAGATGACATCTCAGTGTGGTTTTAACTTGCATTTCACTGATGATTAATTATGTTGATCATTTTAAATGTGTCTGTTGGCTGCTTTTGAGAAATGTCTGTTCACATCCTTCATCCAGTTTTTAATGGGGTTATTTGAATTTTTCTTCTTGAGTTGAGTTCCCTGTATATTCCAGATATTATTCTTTTACAAGAAGCATAATTTGCAAACATTTTCTCCCATTCTGATGAGTACATTATAAACCTAACCCTCACTATCACACAAGTATTCATGTAACAAATAAATACATATACCCCCAAATCTAAAAAAGAAACATATATTTAAAAAAACCCACAAGATTCTTAAAACCTCTGGAATCTACAACTACATCAAATGTTACATACAGCAATTTGGCAATTTCTCAAAGAACTTAAAGCAGCATTACCATTAGACCCAGTAATCCAAATATTGGGTATATACTGGAAGAAACAGAAATTGGTCTCCCATAAAAACATATGCACACATGTTCATCACATCTCTATTCATAATAGCAAAGACATTGAATCAACCTAAATGCACATCAGCAGTAGACTGGATGTAAAACTTGTGGTAAACATACAACATGGCATACTATGCAGCCATAAAATAGAATAAAATCATGTTATTTGCAGCAACATGGATGGAGTGGAAGGCCATTATCCCAATGCATGAACAGGAAACAAAATATTGCATGTTCTCACTTATACATGGGAGTTAAACATTGAGTACATGTGGACACAAAAAAGGCAACAATAGACACCAGAGCCTACTTGAGGGTGGAGGATGGGAGGAAAATGAGGATCAAAAAACTACCTATCAGGTACTATGCTTATTACCTGAGTGGAGAAATAATCTAAATAAGAAAACCCCCATATTCTAGACAAGCTCAGTCCGATAAACATAATGTGAGCCACATGTGAAATTTTTAATTTCCAAGAAGCCACATTTTAAAAAGTAAAAAGTCATAGGTAAAATTAATTTTATTATACATTACCTAATATAATTTACATATTTTAAACATAAATGTTATTAATGAAATATTTACATTATTTTTCTTTTAGTATCTCTTAATATTTAGTATGCATTTTTTATTTAATGCATATTTCAATTCAGATGCTAAATTCTCCATGGAAACACTTGATCTGTATAAAGATTTCAAGAAAATTAGAGTTTAGTTGTTCTAAACAATATATTTATGCTGTTGTTCTAAATATAAGTTTTTCAGTAACTATGTTAAATATTGGTTTTTAATTTAAGTTAAGCAACATTAAAATTCTAATTTAAGACTAGAAATCTAAAATTAAAATTAAAAATTTTGTTCCTTAGTTGCTATCCATATTTAAATTGCTTGATATTTAATATATGGCTAAAGCTTGTCATATTGAAAGTTAAATTCTAGAGCTTTCTAGAATATGGTATGAAAACCACTGGGTTATTCAAAATGCTTCTCAAGACTGTCATTCAGGAGGCTACTGCCATGATCACCAAGAAGCATTCAGCTTAGTATTTGATATCTGGGTATACTGATAAAAATCCTGCTCCTAGACCTGCAGGGTAGAGTTTCAGACTATGAACCTACTTAAGTTCAGTGAAAATACCATTCTATGAAGGATCTGGGAAGCCAGCTAGCTATGCAGAATTTCCCTGGCAGCCCTCTCTATCATAATGTGTACTTTGCTTTCAAAATGTCAACATAACATCACTCAGATTTGTTCGTCTCACAGATGGCAAAGTCAGTTTTTTAAATTAAGCAGCCTAACCTGGAATCCACAATAAGTATGAAATAGATTAGGCTGGAGTTATTCCCCAAAGTCTTGTCAATCCACCAGCTTAAAGCAATGCTGATCACTGCTCTAGTATTTGCAGCTAGTTGCTGAGGATAGTCAAATAATTCCCAGATGGACTGTTGAAAGGAGGAAGAACTGCATCTGTGAAAGCATAATCACAAAGTGAATTATAATTTCAAGCAGTGTGACTTAATTGTGGGCAATAGAGGGTATAGTAATGTGAAGTGAAGCAATTAAATGAAATTAATGCTATCTTAACTTAGTCTACTCTAGCTTCTGAACTGTAAAAAGTAACTCTTGAAGGAGTGGTAATTATTGAAAATGGTAGAAGTCTTCATCACAAATAGGCTTCAACTGGAATTTCATTGGTCAAAATTCTGAATACTAGACATGGACCTCTGAGTAAAGGAACAGACAACAGGAATTCATTATGTAACATTTTTCTTGCTTTGCTATTCTATCCTATCTTGGTCCTTTCATATCGAGTTCATATACCACCTTACCACTTGAGTTATTTTTTAAATTAAAGCATTTAATCATGTCACCCATTTCTCATAAAACACATATACATGAAAGCCTCCCAGAATCTTAAGCATCATCGTCAAGGTTCTTCACAGTATGTTCTAAATCTTTCTTTTTATTTATATTTTCCACTCTAATCTATGTACTCAGGGGACTAAATTAAAAATACATCAGAACCATTATACTAAGTTCAGTGACTCACAAATATTAACACTAGAAAACTTGGTCTGAAGAGGGTTCCTCGAGGTGCTTGCTGTACCAGGCAGGTTTTTGTTGTCATTATTAGATCCTGAGGAAGCTTCCAGAGTGGACACAGCAAAGGGGCATATCTGAAGGATTATGATTATTTACCAAGTGGAGTCATAGCATTTCAGTATTTTAATGCCCAGAATGGCTATATCTGTGTGTCCAAACTGAATGTTAGTCCAAATTTATACTGCAGTGTAAATTTCAGACATCTAACTCTTCCTCTTGCACAGGATCAATCAAGTAAATATTTCTTGAACTGAATAAAATTAAAATATTCTATGAATTTTTATACCTTTAAATGTTTGTGCATAAGATTTCTTTCATATTCCTCTAGTTTTTCATTATAAACCTTCAATTCATTTTTTTTGTGAATTGGCTGCAATACTAGCTCTTGTCTTCAGCCTTCTCAGAACCTCCACAGTCAGAATGAACAGCTGCCTTCTCCATAGAAAAAATAACAATCAATATATATTCTTAACAGTGGCAACCATAGGAAGACTTTAATTACGGTTGCTTCTGAACTTGTTTAGAATAGGGTTTCAAATTTCATCACTTTGTAAATCTGTAACGAAAGCCAAAGGGAGTGCCTTTCCCTATAGTGCTCAGTAAATGCCAAATAAAGAAATTTAAGATGAAGCCATGAATCCTGGGTGAGTAATCGTATTGAAAAGATACACCCGTATGAGTGCTGTAAACACTTTTTTATGTATATGAAACCCAAAGAAGATAAGCAGTTGTGAGCACAAAGGAGGGAAACAAGAACTAGAGCTGCTGTTAAGGTGAGAGCTATACGCTAGTACAAAACCACATTTTTACACTTTTATGTTTCAAGCTCATGTTACTTTAATAACTCAGAGTGCTTTAATTTACTTTCAATAGTGCAGTAACTATTATAATGACCTTTTCACTGGACAGAAAAAAATATAATTTTTCCACAGTGTAACACAGAGTATATTTTTCTCAACTTTCTGTTGAATAGGTCATCCAAGGGCAAGATAAACTAACTTGAAATTGAATTTTGTTAGTACAGTGATGTCAACTTGCAAGAAAAGTGTTAATTCCCTTCCTTCCTTCCTTCCTTCCCTCCCTCCCTCCCTCCCTCCCTCCCTCCCTTCCTTCCTTCCTTCCTTCCTTCCTCCCTCCCTCCCTTCCTTCCTTCCTTTTTTGAGACAGAATCTTGATCTGTTGCCAGGCTGGAGTGCAGTGGCGCAATCTCAGCTCACTGCAACCTCTGCCTCCCAGGTTCAAGTGACTCTCCTACCTCAGCCTCCAGAGTAGCTGGGACTACAGATGCATGCCACCACACCCAGCTAATTTTTGTATTTTTAGTAGAGATTGGGTTTCACAATGTTGGCCAGGATGATCTCAATCTCTTGATCTTTTGATCGTCCTACCTCAGCCTCCCAAAGTGCGGGGATTACAGGCCAATACGCCTGGCCTATTCTTTCTTTTTAAGATGACCTTCCTGCAACTCCCATTTTTATTTTATCTTTGCTCATATATTATGTATAAAGATTCACTGAATACCATAAAAATGATTCCAGATTTAGAGCAAAATTCCTCTTTTAGCTGTATAAACAGAACATAGCATGCTCACATCCATTACAGGCTTTCTTTCCAACTCTCCTTCAAGATACTCACAATATTAAAAATTAGAACTAACTTTTGAATAAAGTCCATAACAGGCAGTACACAGTTACTGTTCTATCCTGTATATCCTCAGCTCATTTATTTGCCTCTGAGACAGAATAGGGTAATTTCTTAAAAAGGGCTCCATCTTTTCTTTTTCATCAACTTTTCATTTGTTTCCAATCTTGAGTTTTCCAACTCTGTGCTATAAATGTCTAAAGGAATAATGTGAATAATGAATCTCCTAGTGCTTTTTTCCATATTGTAATTTTTGGCCTTTCAGTTCAATGTAAAAACCCTTCTACTAAGGACTATCATGAGCTGTATGTGGTTTCCATCAGCACAGGTATTAGAAATGACTTACAATGCTAGTTCTGTCTTATAAACCACTTACTTTCCTTTAGGCTTATGGTAAGTAGATGACTGAGAAATTTATTTTCTATATCTTTGTTTCTCATTTACACCTCTGATGCCTATATATACTAAATGAGAGAAAAAATAACTATCCCTCAAAAAGTTTTCCAACATCTCATTCTATTTTGTCAATCCTTTTATTTCAGTTCAGACTACTGGTTGAAATCATTGTGGAGACATCATAAAAGCTAGCGAATCTTTTCTAAAGTTGGTACATATATTTGCTTTAGTTTTTGATTCTTATTTTCACGAAGAGTCAGTAAAATCCTGACTTGTTTGGTACATTTTTGTAGCTCATTTCACGTATACTTTAGGTTTTCAATGATCTAAATTATTTTTATTTTTTTTTTCTCTGGGGTGTATAGAAAATAAAGTGAGAATTACTGTGGGAGGGAATATGTTAGATTAATAGGTTTATATTTAGGTAGCAGTGGAGGAAATAAAGACTTTTTTATGTATAACACATATTCTTTTTTCTGCCAGTTAAGCCTTCTCCTTTTGTGTGTCAAGATAAAAATAATTTACATTATTCTCTGAAGGCACGTACCAATGTAGAGCACATTAAGAGTCTTACTGGAACATATATATTTTCTTCCACATTCCATCTCCTATACTTTTCAGGTACTTTATCCGGAAATGTGACAGAAAAGTAAAATAAAACAGACTTTAAAAATTATTTGTAACCAGTTAGTGCAGTAAAACAAATAATTACTTTCTAAATCTTGGTCTTGAGATTTATGAACCACTATAAAATTAATTTACATAGATACAGCTATAATTACAGATTACGAATCTCAAAAATTTAGTAGTCCTACCTCTTACAACCAAATGTAATGCATTATAATATTTGTTTCTAGGCAACAACCAGAAATTTCAAAACTTATCCTTGCTTAATTTTTCCAGTGGTTTATAATCCAAGTAAGAAAAAAATAATTGTTATGACTAACACAAATTCTTTCTGTTGCAGTTTAAACTTTTAGGTTTTTGCTTGTTACTGAGATGGAGACAACTATCCTTCTCTTTTAAGATTCCATTAGATGCTTAGAGAAAATAAAACTATTATCTAGGCCTTTTGTTTGTTGTATTCTTATGAACATGTTCATATTTTGACAGCAATCCCCTGGACACTCTCTTAGTCATTTTCTGATTTCAAACTTCCTGACTACATACTGACTCAGGAATGAAGTCAGATTTTCGTTTTAGAAGATTTGAGTGATTTGTTTGTTTCTTTTTTGTGGGTTTTTTTTTTTTTTTTTTTTTTTTTTTTTTTTTTTTTTGAGGTTTCACTAGCTGAAGACATCTCATCTTACTGGAATCGGTTTACTAGTAAACAATTTTAGTTGTTTTTTCCCCTTTTGTTCTCACCCCATCTTAACCCTTATACCTTATCCCCTTACAGCAAATTAAGAAGAAGACATTTAGAGAAATACATTTTCTTTATGTAAGCAAAGAAAAGGAAATAAATTACAGATAGATCATGTCATTTCCCGAAAGCAGTTCTAGTCCAAGTAAGATGTTTAGCTGTCAGGTTAACAGTTAAGGCTCCCTATTTTCAGTACTTAAAAACACCACATATCTGATCAAGATCCAGCCCATGGAACATAAACTGATACTAAAGTGCAATCTACAATGGGCCTAGGTGTCTTAGATGTCTGTACTATTTTAAATTTGTCTACATTACTTAATTTGCCTCAGAGATGAACAAAATTTCTATGATTTGGTTTGCACTAAAACTAAAAAATACATTGAAGGGAAGCAGCCCTACATCACCCATGGGTACCCCGTGTTTGGTGGCGACAAAGCAATGACAAAAAGATTAAGAGAGAAAGTGGGACCAGAGGGCCATCACTCATTACTGGAGGTGACAGTGAAGTCCCTGAGCTTTGATTATCCACAGTATTTATTGGCTACAATCGCTTTGATCTATAGGGTAGGGATGGAGTGATGGTGGAGTGAATCAATGGCCAGAACTGGTGTGTCATCCTAAGGATTGATAACAGTGGCCATTTGGGAGTTTCAGACAAGAACATGTGTTTATCTTTAGCTTATTATCTATGTACAGCTGGTGAAACACAAACCTTACAAGAAGACTACCAGTCTGGCTACATCATAGTGCTACAAAGGGTTTTTATGTCCTTGAGCACAATATTTATGGTAACAGAGCCTAAGTCACCCTGCACAGGGACATGAGGCATGGAGAGGCCTTCCTCCTCAGAGGTCTCCTGTGGCCATCCGCAGTTCGTTGTCCTTGTTTATATGTTACTCATAACCAGTGTATAACCATAACTCTGTAAGTCCTTTCTCCTTTGCTGCTTTTCCCAACAGTATATAATTTATTCATAATATTCAAATTACAGTTCAAGAATACAAAAACACAGACTATGCCTTTCATTTATATGACATCAAGCAGTTGAATTTTTCAAGTTGACAAGAGAAATTACCATTTCTACCTGCAATGTAAAATGAAAATGATAAAGTCAAAAAGATAACTCCCACCACTAAATAATTTTGTTTAAAATATAAATTGTCATTAGTCTTTCAACAAATTGGGAAAAAGAATTTGGAATCCATATTGAGCTCTATCTTTTGTTTTGGTAACAACTATAATCTTTCAAGGGTTTCTTGTTGCTTTTTACTCCCTAGTTCTTCTCTAGTTTGGCAGAGGACAAGTGTTATAGAGTAAGATAACCTTTGTTCTGTCACTATAGAGAATGTGTCAGTCACTATAGTGAATGACTGTAGTATAATATAATTTTTCTCCTCAATGAATAAAACAAAGTATATTAGTATCTGTGAACTGCAAAATTTATTTAGTCAACAAATATTTATTAAAGATCCATTATCTACCCTTATTAAAGTCACTTGTTTTGCTGTAAGTACAATCTATGAGAAACACTTATGTTAAGAATATGACTATTAGATAGGATATTATGGCATGAGAGAATATTTTAATAGCTTTTAAATATATTACAACTGTTAATGCTTCATTGTGCAAAATTTATGTAAAACATGTATCTGTATAGTTTGTAAATAAAAGTTTTTTCTTATTATATTGCAACTAAGTATCACAGAATTTTAGGCTTAAAGAGGCCTAGATACTACTAGTTCCTATAACTTAATACAGTAAAACACTGTATAGAAAAGGTAAATACTGCATAACTAATTATTAAAAGAATTGGAGTACAATCTCAGATCTTCTGATTCTCAACCCAATTCTCTTTAAAAAATAAGAAACACAATGCTTTCTTGTAGACTGTTTTGTGATACTACATACTATTTCATGACAATAATTTAAATTATTTACAGAGACTTTCTTATACATAACTCTCAAAAGTGCAAAATTATTTTATCAACATTACCTTCAGGACAACAAAAATCAAAATTTGGGCTAAAATAAAATTTTAAACAGATTTCAATGAATGTATCGTACATTTTTAAGACATATTGTCTTTACTAATTTCAATAAGTTCAAATTTTACACAAATCCTGAAATACAAGTAGGCTCTTCTGTTATTAATGTGGAATTTTTCAATATGATTTACAAGAAAAAGAATGCAAGAGATGCCCTTTCTATCATTCATTTATTTCCCAACTACATTGAGAAAAGGTTTAGGTGTTATTCTATTTTACAACCTAAGAGACAATTAGCTCTATTCCCTATTATGTACAAAAGGAAGAGCACTGATCTTACCTCTGTCGTGTTCACATCCTATGGTCCAGCTGAGAACCCTGCCTGAGAGTTGGCTGCGTAAACATAGATCAGCAGAGAAGCGTCACCATGTCCTATCATATGACAAGGCACATGTCTGTTGGCTACATCTCATTCTTCCCTATTTGGGAACATTCCTCTGCGCTGAGTGGGCTTCCTGCCATTTGGGTCAATAAAGTATTTCCAACCAAGGAAATCATTGAGACTCTTCAATAAACATAAAGTAACTTTCATTTGCTATCAAAATTAAAACATATATATTTGTAATTTAAAATTAAATTCTACTGGAATTATAAAAAATATTGTTGATGGCATTGTATATCCAGCAGTCTGTACCTTTTAAGGCAACCCAAGCAAGAAAACTATATAAGAATTAAATTTTTTATGTAATAAAAAATTAAGTTCCCAGTTTCACAAAATTAATTTGTCTCGATACTGAAAATTCTAGATTTGGGTGTAAAAATCTGAAAGTATTAAGATTATTATACATAAGAAAAGAGCTAATACTAATATTTTTGTACATTTAGATAAAGCAAAATGTGACTAAAATTTAGGTTAATAAAAGTTAAATTCAAAATGGAATCAGAAGAGCTTAAAACATAATGGCATAATTGAGTGAATTACAAGAAACAAAATATATCTGTTTTCTCAGATACCATTACAGTAATAAAAATGAAATATTACTCCATTGGCAATCACATCTTTATTACTATTTAATACTAGAAGTTTGATTTGTTCAATTTATATATTATAATTTATTATATAAGTTCCCAAGTATTGTCAAGAGATATTAAATAATTTGTATAAAATATTACATAACATTATTATGTGAAATGTATTGGCTTAATTTTAAAATACATATCTTGTTAAAAGGAAAATAGGCAGGCACTGTGGCTTATGCCTGTAATCCCAGCACTTTGGGAGGCCACGGCAGGCAGATCACGAGGTCAGAAGTTTAATACCAGCCTCACCAACATGGTGGAATCCTGTCTCTACCAAAAAATGAAAAAGCTAGCCAGGCATAGTGGTGCGCACCTGTAGTCCCTGCTGCTCAGAAGGGTGAGGCATGAGAATCGCTTGAACCCAGAAGGCAGAGGTTGGAGTGAGCCGAGATTGCACCCCTGCACTCCAGCCTGGATGACAGAGTGAGACTCCATCTCAAAAAAAAAAAAAAAAAAGAAATATTTTGATTAATGTTATATAATATTCACAAGAAAAGTTTATTATAATAAAGAAAAAAATAGTAGCTATTAAGATATACTAGTTAATAAATATAAATTAGTGAATTAAGAGAAACAAGTATAAGTTAGCAAAACATTTTTTAAATGTATAAAAATAAGGAGCACAGCGCCACTACAAACATGGGCAATCAACGACCCGTCTTGGACCTGGGCTTAAGAGTATCCAGTTCTTACCTTGTCTGACCATGCCTCTTCATCCTAAGTAAGGAGTCAATGGAGCCAACAAGATGTGTCCTTATTAAAGCTTTCACTAATTCTAGGCCATGCTGTGGATCCCAAGACACTAAAATAGCTGCTCAAATTGGATGAGTTCACTTTGGCTCTGTGTAAATCTCTTCTTGATTCTGTCTTCTTGAGGAACAATGAAGCTATTTGTATGCCTAACTATATAGGTTGTACTTGACCTTTTGTGGAATACACGGGTGTTATCAGATGCAATGGTAGATTGGTAGACAAAAAGAGGAAAGCATAAAATGAGTATAGATGGCACAGATATTTTACAATGTATGATTCTTATCTTCTCTACAAGGAGACAAAGTAGAATCCTTCTGTTTCCCTCAATGGCATCTGCTATCATAATCTGATGAATAGTTTATTAATTGCCTTTATGTGTGACCTGCTACTCTTTTCTAAGAACATATTTTTATTTTAAAAAGAATTTCCAAGGTCTAACTCAGAATTTTGCTTATTGTGAGAGATAATCTGTAAAGTGAGGGAGGTTTCAACAGTCACTCACATGAGACTAAATAATGTTATGTCTTTGTAGACACCCAGAAAGCTCTAGGATACTATCTGCTAGGCTCCACTGTTTTAACAATGTGTAATAATCTGTGCTCTCTTTTGGCATGCCAAATTCTTTAAAAGATGTAATCTTCTGAGTATGGTGGCCCTTATGAACTGTTGAGTTTTCATATTAGGCTTTCTTTTAGTCCACAAAATTAAATTCACATATATTAGATGTTACACTTAAAAGTCCTTGTATTTTTTTAGTGGATCAAGGAATCATATTAATAAATATTTCCTATTGTTCTAAGTTCTATTCCCTGATGATTGACCACAATGGGAGTTACAAACAATGGCTATCAATTCAAGAGCAATTAATGGGCATCAAAGTTTATAGAGAAAGTAACATGGGCTGGAAGAAAGTGTTTAGATCAATACTACTTTAAAAAACTTCTAAATTTTAGGGAAGAAAAAGAATCCCTGATGAACAAATAGTGCTCATCCACTTATAACACTCTCATTACAATAATATGAACGTTTTATGATGCTGGCACAGGAAGATGTTCTGATTTTATTCCGGAAAGGTTATGTTTATAATCATGCACAATCTTTTAGATGATATTGGTTTTATAGGACAGGAGAACGTAATACTCGACCTGTGATGACAAAAGTCATTTATATAGTCAAAGTTTTCATCCTTTAGGCCTATTCAGAAGAGTTCCAAGTTTAAGGAGTGTTCAATGGCAGAACTTCCATCTTGTCTCATAAACTGAATTTCTATTACAGCTTAATCTGGAAACAAAAAAAGAGAAATGGAAGCTGAAGGTGTAATTACAGATTGAATTCAATCAAGTTAAAACATTTTAAAAGTTTAAGTTTGATGAAGTTTTACCTAAAAATGACTATAATTTTTTGTATATTAAAGATAATTATCTAGACACATAAATTAGCGATGTCTAAGGCATAAATATTTCAAAATAAAAGATTATTCCAGTGTAGACAGTTCAATACACACTAAGATTTTGTTTATCGATAATTTTCAGCAAATCATTAGCATTTTTAAATAAAATCTAGTATAATAAAATAATCTTCACTATATTTTTATTTCCTGAAAGATTAAATAAAATAATCTTAAATTCTGAAAAATATTATTTGAGAGTATTAGAGACTTTTGTGTTATGCAAGCTAAACCACAGTGGGGCACAAGTATTCCTTGACTGATATGGCAAAGTGTTGCAATAATATAAAAAGTCCAAATGATGAGAAAATCTTTTAAGATTTATCATTCCTCACATCATAAACATGTGTGTCCACATTTGGGTCTCTTTTTCAAAGCACCACTTCGGAATTAGGTCAAGTAAAGAATGCTTCTATAGAGTATATTAATATTACCTTAATAGAAGAATGGTCACAAAAGTTTCCTTTGAGTTATGCAAAGATAAGAGAACGTTCATAACCATGGTATTATTTAATAATTACAGAGGATATTATCAATTCTATAGTACTTTCATGCTGGTTACAATACAGGTGAAAAATTACAAATTAACATAGCAAAAACAGGATATTATTTTCTCCCTCTTAAATTATTTGTAAACTAAAGTCACAGAGTGTGGTAGGCAGAATTACAAAATGGCCTGGATATTTTTAACTCCCGATATCCACATCTGTCTGTAATCCCTACCTCTTGAGTATGGACAGGACTAACAATTTGCTTTTAACCAATAGATTAGAAAAGAGAAAAGGTATTTTGAAGATGTAATTAAGGTCTCTAATCAGTCAAACTTCCATTAAACAAAAAGGAAATTAACTAGCTGTGCCTGAGCTAATGAGATGCTCCTATTAGAGTAGAGATAAAAGAGATACTCCTACTGTGCATGTGTTCATTGCAGCACCATTTACAATAGCAAAGTCATGGAATCAATCTCAATGCCCATTAATAGTAGACTGGATAAAGAAAATGTGAAAATATATACTATGAGATACTACACAGCCATAAAAACGAATAAGACTATATTCTTGGTAGCAACATAAATAGGAGTAAACTAGGGCAAGAACAGAAATCCAGATATCACATGTTCTCACTTATAAGAGGGTACTAAACACAGAGTATACATGGACACAAAGATAGGAACAACAGACGCTGGGACCGATGTGAAGGTAGAGGGTGCAAGGAGGATGAGGCTCAAAAAACTACCTATTGAATACTATTCTTATGACCTGGATGATGAAATAATCTGTGTGATACACATCAAAGACCTGTGATATGCAATTTATGAATACAACAAACCTGCACACGTACCCATGAAACTAAATGTTAAAGAAAATAAAGTTTTAAAAAGCCACACAAATAAAACATGACTGGAAAAACATCATAGTCTATAGGGTTAAAAAATAATATACAGTAAGTCAATGCAAAGATACCCATACAAACAAAAGCACACACTCTTTCTCCTTTCTCTCTCTCTCACCCGCATGCACATATTTAATGTGCCATGAATGTTCTCCTTCTCAAATCTGTGATACTCTTCAGGTTATGACACGCAGGAATTTCAAAGGAAATTCAGTTGAGCTCCCAAAGCAATGCTGACATAAAATGCTAACCTACTGCAAACACACACCAGAGAATTAAAGAGTTTTTTGCTTTCAAATGAAAACATACTTTGATTTAACATATTTACATATAGCACATAATATGTATGTATGTATATACAAATTATGATATGCATTTTAGGTTTATATATATATATTTATGATAATATGCTCAGTTTTGTTTATCTTCTTAAGTGGAAAATAGCAACACTAAAGCAATTTCAAAACATCTTCCCAATAGCTATTTAAGGTTGTGTTTTCCTGAAATCAAATTTCATGTTAATTACTGAAATTTTGGTTTGCATGCTCCTACAAAAAACAAACAAAAACAAGCACCACTAAAGAAATCTTGGATCTATTAAACAGAAACTCTTGGCTGTTTTTAACTTTTTCAAATTCATGAGAGCAACAATCATGGGTCAAGAAATAGAAATCTTCTGTGCACAGGCAGTATCTATTCTGACCACATTTAAAACCTTCTTCAAATTGTTTTAAGAATAACAGTATTTAATATTTTAACGATAACCCTCCAATTCAAATTATTTTATTCTTTGTCAAAAAAATAATTTGTAGAAATGCATTGCAGCTTCCAATCAAATACACTACTTCTAGTGATTTACAAGGTGATTGTTAAATAGATTGGACAAAAAGGGCAAAATATTTCTAAATATTTATACTTTAAACGGGGGGAAGAAACCATTCATTCATTTATGAAATAGTTACTGTGTCTCTAGGTACTGAGGGGTTACAAAATATGGTGTAACTGCATGTTCTCACTCATAGGCGGGTGTTGAACAATGAGAACACATGGACACGGGGGGGAGCATCACACACTGGGGTCTGTTGAGGGGGGCTAAGGCTGTGACAGCAGAGGGTGGGGAGGTTGGGGAGGTATAACATGGGGAGAAATGCCAGATATAAGTGATGGGGGTATGGAGGCTGCAAACCACATTGCCATGTGTGTACCTATGCAACAATCGTGCATGATCTACATATGTACCCCAAAATCTAAAGTACAATAAAAAAAGAGAAAAGAAAAGCAATGTGTGTGTGTGTGTGTGTGTGTGTATGAGTGTGTATATATATATACACACAAACACACACACACACACACACACACACACACACACACACACACATATATATATATATATATATATATATATGGTATAACAACTCTGTCCTAATATTTCCTCAGTTTGGGAGAGAATAGATACACAAATCAGTTATCATAACCAAGTGTAGGAATCTAAATTAAAATGAATAATAGAGTCATTAAGTTGGACAACAGCAGAATAGTTATAATAAATAATTAATACATATACATATACATGTATATATCCACCCCATCCACATATACTCCTATAAATGTATTTTATTTACATACATGTACATTTGTGTATGAGGAACTCTATATAAAAAATATAATATATTAGATAAGTATATAAAATAAATCTCGAATAATTGGGGGTTTTGTACCACATTCTGAATTGGGAAAGCAATATAACAAAGTGTGAATTGTCCTTCAGTGAATCTATTTCAACTAAATTGAAACCAAAATGTTAATGGAAACTTTTTTATATCTTGACAAGTATTTCTAAGTGTAATAATAAGTTTAAAAACTCATAAAACTCCAGAATAACCAAATATTTTTTTATTAACATAGCAATTAAAGGTAAAATATTAATTTAAAAATAAAAACATTTAAAAATGCAATAGTTTGGGTGATTTTCTTTCTTTTTTTTAATTTTTATTGCATTTTAGGTTTTGGGGTACATGTGCAGAATGTGCAAGATAGTTGCATAGGTTCACACATGGCAGTGTGTTTTGCTGCCTTCCTCCCCTTTACCCACATCTGGCATTTCTCCCCATGCTATCCCTCCCCAACCTCCCCCCTGCTGTCCCTCCCCCATTCCCCCCAACATGCTCCAGTGTGTAGTGTTCCCCTCCCTGTGTCCATGTGTTCTCTTTGTTCATCACCCACCTATGAGTGAGAACATGCGGTATTTCATTTTCTGTTCTTGCGTCAGTTTTCTGAGAATGATGTTCTCCAGATTCATCCATGTCCCTACAAAGGACACGAACTCATTGTTTTTGATTGCTGCATAATATTCCATGGTGTACATGTGCCACATTTTCCCAGTCCAGTCTGTCATCGATGGGCATTTGGGTTGGTTCTAGGTCTTTGCTATTGTAAACAGTGCTGCAATGAACATTCATGTGCATGTGTCCTTAGAGTAGAATGATTTATAATCCTTTGGATATATACCCAGTAATGAGATTGCTGGGTCAAATGGAATTTCTATTTCTAGGTCCTTGAGGAATAGCCACACTGTCTTCCACAATGGTTGACCTGATTTACACTCCCACCAGCAGTGTAGAAGTGGTCCTATTTCTCCACAACCTCTCCAGCATCTGCTGTCTCCAGATTTTTTAATGATCGCCATTCTAACCGGCGTGAGATGGTATCTCAATGTAGTTTTGATTTGCATTTCTCTAATGGCCAGTGATGATAAGCAAAGAAACTGAACAAACTGCTCCTGAATGACTACTGGATAAATAATAAAATGAAGGCAGGAATAAAGATATTCTTCAAAACCAATGAGAATGAAGACAAAACATACAGGAATCGATGGGACACATTTAAAGCAGTGTCTACAGGGAAATTTATAGCACTAAATGCCCACAAGATAAATGAGGAAAAATCTAAAATCAATACCGTAAGGTCACCATTAAAAGAACTAGAGGAGCAAGATCAAAGAAATCCAAAAGCGAGCAGAAGACAAGAAATAATGAAGATCAGAGAAGAACTTAAGGAGATAGAGATGCAAAACACACTTCAAAAAAAATCAACGAATCCAGAAGGTGGTTTTTTGAAAAGATCAACAAAATAGATAGACCACTAGCCAGACTAATAAATAAGAAAAGAAAGAAGAATCCCACAGAAAAACAAACTACCATCAGAGAATACTATGAACACTTCAACGCAAATAAACCAGTAAATCTAGAAGAAATTGATAAATTCCTGGATACTTACAGCCTCCCAAGACTAAAGAAGGATGAAGCTGAATCCACGAACAGTCCAATAACAAGGGCTGAAATTGAAGCAGCAATTAATAGCCTACCAACCAAAAAAAGTCCAGAACCAGAAGGATTCACAGCCGAATTCTACCAGAGGTACCAAGAGGAGGTGGTACCATTCCTTCTAAAACTCTTCCAAATAATACAAAAATACAGAATCCTCTCTAACTCATTTTATGAGACCAACATTATCCTGATAACAAAACCTGGCAGAGACACAACTAAAAAGAAAATTTCAGGCCAATATCCACGGTGAACACTGATGCAAAAATCTTCAATAAAATACTGGTAAACTGAATCCAACAGCACATTAAAAAGCTTATCTATCACAATCTCACAATCAAGTTGGCTTTATCCCAGGGATGCTAGGATGGTTCAACATATGCAAGTCTATAAATGTAAGCCATCATATAAACAGAACCAAAGAGAAAAACCACATGATTATCTCCACGGATGCAGAGAAGGCCTTCAACAAAATTCAACAGCACTTTATGCTAAAAAACTCTTAATAAACTAGGTATTGATGGAACATATCTCAAAATAACAAAAGCTATTTATGACAAACCCACAGCCAATATCATATTGAATGGGCTAAAATTGAAAGCATTCCCTTTGAAAATTGCCACAAGATGAGAATGTCCTCTCTCACCACTTCCACTCAGCATAGTACTGGAAGTTTTGGCCAGGGCAATCAGGCAAGAAAAAGAAAAAAAAAGGTATTCAATTAGGAAAAGAGGAGGTCAAATTGTCTCTATTTGCAGACGACATGAATGTATGTTTAGAAGACCCCATCTTCTCATCCCAAAATCTTCTTAAGCTGATAAGCAACTTCAGCAAAGTCTCAGGATAGAAAAATCAATGTGCCAATATCACAAACAATCCTATATACAAATAATAGACAAACAGAAAGTCAAATCATGAGTGAACTCCCATTCACAGTTGCTACAAAGAGAATAAAATACCTAGGAATATAACTAACAAGGGATGTGAAGGACTTCTTCAAGGAGAACAACAAACCACTGCTCAAGGAAATAAGAGAGGACACAAACAGATGGAAAAACATTCCATGCTCATGGTTAGGAATAATCAATATCATGAAAATGGCCATGCTGCCGAAAGTAATTTATAGATTCAATGCTATCCCCTTCAAACTACCATTGACCTTCTTCACAGAACTGGAAACCTTAAACTTTTTATGGTACCAAAAAAGAACTCACATAACCAAGACAATCCTAAGCAAAACAAACAAACAAACAAAACAAAGCTAGAGGCATCATGCTACCTGACTTCAAACTATACTACAAGGCTACAATAATCATAACAGCATGCTACTGGTACCAAAACAGATATGTAGACCAATGGAACAGAACAGAGGCCTCAGAAATAATGCCACACATCTACAACCATCTGATCTCTGACAAACCTGACAAAAACAAGCAATGGGGAAAGGATTCCCTATTTAAAAGTGGTGTCGGGAAAACTGGCTACCCATATACAGAAAGCTGAAACTGTATCCCTTTTTTACACCTTTTACAAAAATTAACTCCAGATAGATTAAAGATTTAAACATAATACCTAACACCATAAAAACTCTAGAAGAAAACCAAAGCAATAGCATTCAGGACATAGGCATGGGCAAAGAATTCATGACTAAAACACCAAAGCAATGGTGACAAAAACCAAAATAGACAAATGGGATCTAATTAAACTAAAGAATTTCTGCACAGCAAAACTATAATTAGAGTGAATAGGCAACCAACAGAATAGGAAAAAATTTTGCAATCTACCCATCTGACAAAGAACTAATATCCAGAATCTACAAAGAACTTAAAGAAATTTACCAGAAAAAAAAAACAAACAATCAAAAAGTAGGCGAAGGATACTTCTCAAAATAAGACATTTATGCAGCCAACAAACATATGTAAAAAAGCTCATCATCACTGGTCATTAGAGAAATTCAAATCAAAACCACATTTAGAAACCATCTCATGCCAGTTAGAATGGCAATTGTTAAAAAATCAGGAAACAACAGATGCTGAAGAGGAAGTGGAGAAACATGAATGCTTTTACACTGTTGGTGGGAGTGTGAATTAGTTCGACCATTGTGGAAGAGAGTGTGGCGATTCCTCAAGGACCTAGAAATAGAAATGCCATTTGACCCAGCAATGGAATTGCTGGGTATATACCCAAAGGAGTATAAAACATTCTATTATAAAGACACATGCACACATATGTTTATTGCAATACTGTACACAATAGCGAAGACTTGCAACCTACTCAAATGCCCATCAATGATAGACTGGATCAAGAAAATGTGGCACACATACACCATAGAATACTATTCAGCCATCAAAAAGGATGAGTTCACATTCTTTGCAGGGACTTGGATAAAGCTGGAAACTATCATTCTCAGCAAACTGATGCAAGAACAGAAAACCAACTCGTTAAGTGGTTGTTGAACAATGAGAACACATGGACACAGGGAAGAGAACATCACATATTGGGGCCTGTCAAGGGTTGGGGCGGGTAGGGGACGGAAAGCAAGGGGTGGGGGCTTAGGGGAGGGATAGCATCAGGAGAAATACCTAATGTAGATGATAGGGTGATGGATGCAGCAAACCACCATGGCATGTGTATACCTATTTTAAAAACCTGCAGGTTATGTACATGTACCCCAGAGCTTAAAGTATAATAAAAAAAAGTAGTGAAAAGAAAACCAAATAGAAATTCAAGGAGCAAAATTTGTACTACATAGAAATCAGTGTATGCTCAGAGAATCATTTTTTATCAAAGTGCAAAAATAAATTAATCAAAAATAGTCTTGGTACCGTAATTCCTCCAAATGAAAAAAGAAAAGAAACTTAAATAACCTACTCATAACATATATCATTAATCAAAAAGAGTAACAATTAAAAATTAAGAAATAAAATCATAGTAAGTAGGAGAAAGTACAAGCAGTTCATTATACTGGTTAAGCACATGGAATACGGCATTGGACTGCCTGTATTGAAATTGGGATCTGCAATTTACATATGGTTGTGACTTTAGTAAAATCATTTACTATTTATGTTTCTGGCTTTACTCATCTAAAAACATGAACAAAAATAGTGGCTTCATACAGGTATTTTGTGAGGATTAGAGGAGTCAACATATTGTACAGAACAGTGTCTGCCACATCAGCTTCATACAAATCAAAGGAGGTGGTAAACAAATTCTAAGTATTAAATCAATAGAAAGAAACGATACAAAAGTGAGTAACAAATTCATTTTTAAAAAGTGAAGCACTACTTCAAAAGAGACTGTAAATAGAAATGAAAGAGGAATAACAAATGGAAAAAATGATTATAACATAAGTGTGAGAATAGCATCCTTGATGTAAATTTGTAAATAAAAAAAGAGCTGAATGAGGCCACAGAGAAAATTGGGCAAAAACAGATACTTCACCAAATGGTAATATAAATGACTCATCAATTTATAAAGTGTGCTTAAACTAACCACTTAGAAAATGACAATCTCATAAATAACTACTAGACAAAAGTGACACTTAAAATAGCAACAGTAAGAGATTTTTAAAAGGCAAGGCATTTTCAGCTCACCCAAGGTATTATTAAGAATGTTGACACAATCTCTGAGGATGGCAATTTGACACTTTAAGTCAAGATCTTTAAGTATATTTAGGTTATTTGACCCAGAAGTTACATATGTAATATTCTCTGTATCACAAATCTAAGGATGAATACAAAGATTCATGCAAAAATATGTTTATCAAAGCTTTTTTAATGCAATAGAAAAAATGTTAAAGCCATATGAATGTCAAAAAATAGAAAAATATTAAATTATGGCATGATATATTCAAACTAAAATTACGTTACAAACAGTATTTTATGATTTGAGAAAATGTCTACAATATAGTATTTTGAGGAAAAATATTAAATTACTACTTAAGTAGCACTATCCTAATGTATAAAATAGAAACACAGTCAGAGAATACATTCAAATATTGTCAACAGTAGTATCAGTTTCATTAGCTTCCATTAATGTACTTTTTTCACTTATATTTTCTCTATTTTTCTATTTTTATTTTGAATGTGTTTAATAGTTATACAAGTTATAACACAATTTATGTTTTTAATATGATCTTACTCTCTACTGAGGCAAACAAACATAAGAATCCCAAAACAGGCATTTTGAAATTTAATTTTTTTCATAGTGATTTCTTTTAAAAAATTAAGGTTTGCATTTTTTTGTATGATAACTTGGATTCAGTAACAGATGTAAGCCATAATTTTAATGTTAAGATTGAAACTAATCACATTTCCAAAGTGACTATTAAAATTGGATGTATGATCTGTTCACTGCCAACATGACATCCTTGTCTTTCATGTGGACAGGTGGCTCAGTCTCCTTTGTTGTAAAGGCAAGGTTTCAGCACATGTTACACATGTTACATAGCAGCTCTGTTGCACGCATTCAACCCTCCACCTCCACACCAATGAAGGCAGTGGTTTTTCCCACTGTGCTGTAAGGCATGAGATCTGGCTTCCCTAACACTTCTTGAAAGGTCTGGGAATATAATTGACATAATAAATCTCTTCTTTTCAAGTAGCAGTTTTTACACAAGGAGCATTTCTCAAGACGTTATATAAATTAAAATATTTCAATCACTTTTGAAAGTACTTTTTGTACATCTTTCCAGCCAATTGCAAGGCATATATTAAAGTCTGTTGAGTGTAATATCTAATTTTCACAGGAACTCTTCCAAATACTTACTATAACATGATCAACAAATATGACTAAGTTTCTACTCTCTCTTTGCCTATAATTCAGGTTCACAGAAAGAAAAGGCAATTAGAAAAGCAGTAAAAATGCATATAGCATAATTCTTATTACAAGAAAAGCACCTCACAATGAAACCCGGTCATGCAAAGTTAGGTAAGACTTGCTGGAAAAAGTGACAACCATACTGAATGCTACAGGAAAATTAAGACTTTTCAGCTGTCTTGCGTACCACCTCACACATTTTATTTGGTTCTCAGCTTTTCACTAAATGCACATTTTCAAAGTTAACAGTTATCTTCACATTGTCAAATTCAATGGTCAATCTTCATTATTATCAAGCCACATGGTCCTTGTAGTAGGATTTCTCAAAATCGCCATTTTTTCTTGTTGAAACCCATCTTGTTGACAGAAGTGTTCCATTCATTGGTTGACAGAAGCAAAGTGAGAGAAATGTTCCATTTATTGTTTTACCCAACAAGTCTTTATACCTATGATTTACCACGTATTTTTCTAAGCACTGGAGATGAATCAGTGAACAAAAGAAAAAGAAAAGAATCCCTTGTCTTGTAGCATTTGTATTCTACTGAGTGGACATAGAAATTAAAAATAAATAAATAAAATGTATCATGAGTTAGGTTTTAAATGTTATGAAAAAAATAAAGCAGGACAGGTATACTGTTAAATGTCAAGGTGAAAGTTAGGGGGGCAATTTTAAATAGATGAGTCAGAACACATTACACTGGGAAAGTTATATTTGAACAAGTGTTTGAAGGAGGTGAGGGACAAAACCATTAAGATCTCTGTGGGAAAGACATTCTAGGCAGAAGAAATCACAAATGTCAAGTTCTGAAGTTAGGGTCATTCCTAACAAACCTCCAGCCCAAGCAAGGAAGCTAGTAGAGAGATACAAAGAGGGCAGGGAAGAGAATACCAGGAAATAAAACAAGGGGATAAGTCATCTGGGGAAGGTGAAAACAAAAATTTCAACCTGAAATTAAATTAAGATCACCAAGAATTTGAATATAGAGAAGAAAAAAAGAGAAGAGCAAGGATTGTGATTGAATTAATTCCTTTGTCAATCCCTCCAGAAAGATGAAGACTGACAGACTGATGAGATGGCAGGAAAACTGAGGCAGTCCATGGTTCTATAAGCCAATCAGCAATGTGGTTCAACTAGAAGAAATGGCAATTTTGAGAAATCATTCTAAAAGACACATGTGACGTGATGTGAGGATTGAATTTAGCAACGTAAAGATCACTGGTAACTGAAAAGACTGCATTTAATGAAAAAGTGGGAACCAAGTAAAATGTGTGGAAAAGAACTAGAGACAGCTTTGTAGGAGAGGTTTGATGCAAAGGTGAGCAGGTAACTGGGGAGTAGCTGAAGGGGTAAATGTGGTCAAGTTTTATGGCTAAAAAGAAAGATTTAGTAAAAGGAAAGTTGGTGATTAATTAGATAGTGAGGATATTTGCTAAAGGAAAGTCCTCAAATAAAGGAAAAGCAATGAGGTCTAATAAACAAGTAGTAATTTTGATACAGTTTTAAAACATGAATGAGTTATGACCAGGAGATCTAAGTTTCTCTCAGTGGCTAACGTCAATAAAAGTTATCTGAACAATGAAGGTAGTAATGACAGTCCAGAAAAAATAGCAGTAGCAAGGGTTTATATGTTGGAAGATATAAGTAGATGCAAATGCCTGACTTCCCATTACTAAGAACAGGAAAGGCAGATTCATATGTTCTCTTTAAGATGTAAACAGTAAGTCCTATTAAATATTTAATATTTGTACATTCCCAGGGTTCTTCTTTTGTTGATGAAAACAAAGGCAACATGTAAACAAATCAGCGATTCCTTTTAAACAAACACATATGTCAACTGACATGACACCAGCACTTTTTCAGCTGAAGATTTTGGTCCAAATCATCTTTCTAACTAATGTGTGGGTGTGTATGTGTGTGTGAGAGAAGAGACGTGTCTTCTTTGAGGCCTTTAAGGTTCAGGTTGAACAAACAATGGTAATGACAAAGAAAAGTCTTAGCATTTAACCTTTGAGTCCTCTGGAGTCGGGTCTTAGATAAAGGTAAGTTCTTTTTTTCTCTCTCTTTATTGACGAAGTTTTGTTCTGGAGTGCAGTGGCAGGATCTTGATTCACTGCAACCTCTGCCTCTCACATTCAAGAGATTCTTTTGCTTCAGCTTCCCCATATTGGCTGGGCTCGAACTCCTGACCTTGTGATCCACCCACCTTGGCCTCCCAAAGTGCTGGGATTACAAGTGTGAGCCACTGGGCTCACCTGCTTCAGCTTCCCAAGTAGCTAGGATTACAGGCATGTACCACTACGTCTGGCTAATTTTGTATTTTTAGTAGAGATGGGGTTTCACTATGTTGGTCAGGCTGGTCTCAAATTCCTGACCTCAGGTGATCTGCTTACCTTGGCCTCTCAAAGTGCTGGTACTTCACCATGTGCCATCGTGCCCAGCCAGATAAAGGTAAGTTCTATGAGAAGTGATTTTAAAGCTTCAAAGTCACTCTTTGTTGGCATAGCTCATTTTCCATCATCTAAATATGGATTTTTAACTTTTACCCCAAAGTATCTTTTTTATATTTTGTCAGCCACTGAAGTTATCAGATCCAATTCTCCACCCAAAAATGTGTCAATTAAAAAAAAAACACAGAACTTTAAAAAGCACTTATAAGTCCCTGAAAGAATATTATTGCTTCCAAAAGGAAAAGGATTTTTATTACATCAAGGACAAATGCTGTAACAGAGATATAAGGATATGATTTACCCTTTTTCCTGGAACAAACAAACAAAAATGAATGAAATATATTAATGAATGGTTTACAAGTTACTGGTCATCAGGCACCAAGGAGCAGGGGTGCCTAAAAGCACAGATATAAACAAGTGGCCCTATGATTGTCATAGCTTATATTCTTACAAGAATTTCCAAGGTATGGAATAGAAAGGAAGTACCCATGTAAAACCAATGTACCTCGAGTTGAGAGTCCAGGAGAACCAAGGTGAAGAACCACAGTTCACACCTTCACAATGTGAAGATAACTGTTAACTTTGAAAATGTGCATTTAGTGAAAAGCTGAGAACCACAGAGAGAAGAACTTAATAGAAAGAAAACTTCAAAGGTCTTTAGAGGGTCCCCCTTAGGTATTCAGCAAAATACTGGTCAATTACCCACTATCAGGAAAATAAGCATCCAAAAAGGAGTAGAGATTTTCACTACTCTGTACCACAGGAGAGAGTTTCACTACTCTCGAGGAGCTGATGTTACCACAGGATCAGTCTGACTAAAAACATCATAATTCATAAGTCTTTGGATAAAATGTTTTGATTCATTATTAGCACAAAATCAACTTTAGCTTAAAGGCTGTTCTTGTCCTAACAGATTTTAAAATCAAGATCTGAGTGATCAAACTGCTGTCAAGTAATTTAGCTGCATCTTGGAAAAACATTTAAATATATTTGTAGGAATATAGAAATGTTCAACCACAAAAAAATAAAATTCAAAATATATGGCCTTGAATCAAAATTAACCAGTTAGCTAAGAAGCAGAGAACAATAAACCATAATAAGGAGAAACATTCAATTAATCAAAATAACCCACAAATGACACAGCTGTTAGAATTATCAGGAAAAGACATTGAAATAGTTATTAAAACATAATCCATATGCTCAAAAACTATTAGAAATATTGAAGAAATTAAGTAGAGACAAGGAAGTAAGAAAAAAGACTGAAATAGAACCTCTAAAGATGACAACTACAGTTACTGAAATGAAAATACACTGAATGGGATTAACTGCAGATTAGACATCACAGACAAAAAAGCAATAAACATGAAAACAGAGAAACAAAAATAATCTAAAATTAACATACATAAAAAATTTTAATGATAGAAAATGATTAAACTGTTAGAAAACTCCAAGATGTGTAAAATACACATAAAAAAAGAAAAAAAAAGCATATAAAAATTGCTTAGCATAATTGATCATTAGAGAAATCCAAATCAAAACTACAATGAAATATATCATAGCACCCCAGTGAAAATGGCTTTTATCCAAATGTCAGACAATAACAATTTCTGATAAGGCTGTGGAGGAAAGGGACCCTTTGTACATTGTGGTAGGAACCTACTACAACCACTATGGGAACAGTTTGGAAGCTACTGAAAAAACTAAAATTAGAATTATTTTACAATCTAACAATCCCACTGCTGGTTATATTCCCAAAAGAAAGGAAGTCAGTATATCAAAGAGATATCTGCACTCTGATGTTTTTTACAGCACTGTTCACAGTTGCCAAGATTTGGAAGCAACCTGAGTGTGTTCATCAACAAATGAAAGAATAAGAAAAATGTCATATATATATATACATAATGGAATACTATTCAGCCATAAAAAAAGAACGAGACCCTGTTGTTTGCAACAATATGGATAAAACAGAAAGTCATTATGTTAAGTGAAATAAGCCAGGCACATGTTCTCACATGTTCTCATTCATTTGTGGAACCTAAGAATCAAAACAGTTGAACTCATGGAGATAAAGAATAGAAGGCTGGTTACCAGAGACTGGGAAGGGTAGGCAGGGAAAAGCAGGCATGAGTAATAGACGCAAAGAAAACAGTAATAAAGAATGAATGAGACCTAGCATTTGGTAGCACAATGGGGAAAGTACAGTCAATAACAATTTAACTGAATATTTTACAATAACCAAAAGAGTATAATTGATTGTTTGTAACACAAAGGATAAATGCTTAAGAGGATGAATGCAAAATTTTCCTTGATGTGACTATTATGCATTATATGCCTGTACCAAAATATGTCATGTACCCCATCAATATGTACTCACTACGTGCTCCCAAAAATTTAAAACATTAAAAATTTGATTTATAAAATAAATAAAAATTGTGAAAAGGCCAGGATCATGCCTGTAATCCCAGCACTTTTAGAGGCACAGGTGGGTGGACCACTTGAGGTCAGGAGTTCAAGACCAGCCTTGCCAATGTGGCAAAACACTGTCTCTACTAAAAAAAAAACAAAAATTAGCCCAAAGCAGTGGTTTGCACCTGTAGTCCCAGATACACAGCAGGCTGAGGCAGGAGAGTTGCTTGAACCCAGGAGGCAGAGGTCACAGTAAACGGATATCAGGCCACCATATTCCAGCCTGAACAACAGAGTGAGACTCCTTCTCAAAAAATAGAAATTTAAAAAAAAAGGGAAATTAATTGTACCTTTATACACAAAGCATGCAAGTATTTGTATAAACTTATCCTTGCCTGGTGGTATAAGCTAAGCCTCTGCGTGATTTTACACACCATTTGGAGGATGGGTAGTGTTGGATGAGAGCGACAGATAGGTTCTTTATATTATTCTTTAACATGTACGATGCATTGTGATGTACATCTCATTTGACCCTTTCAAATACAAATAAGGCCTGTGTATATTTTTTCTTTATTGCTAATGAAGAAATGACTTGGAAATCTCAAATAACCATGTAAGATTACTACTGAACAGAACTAAGACTTTAAATATTCAGACTGACATGGAGGTGACAGTTAATCCCAAATTCTGTTCTTAAAATCTTTAAAAACTCCAGGATGCATCTAATATTTTACCCATAAATTAAACCTTTATCTTGGAATGTACTTTCATCTTTATTAGTTCCATTCAAAATTGATTTTACACAATTTAAAGACCACATTTACTTCTCAACTTTTTTCCCCTAAAGAAATGGGGTCTCATTATGTTGCACAGGCTGGTATCTACCTCCTGGCTCAAGCAATTTTTGTGTCTCAGTCTCTGGAGTAGCTGGAACTACATATTCCATGTGTCATCTGTCCTGGCTCCATCTTCTATAGGTTTATTTCATTGGATAATGATATAAAAGAGAGGAAATGAAAAGTCCTAAGTTTACCAGTCAGGTAAACAGGTTAATAAATTTTAAAGAATTTGTTCTGCTAAGTGTGAACTGAAGCCAAAAATACTGTAGACAGGAGAAGCTGGCAAGAAGGCAGGAAAGGTACCACATATTAGGCATAGAATGATAAGAAGTGGTCAATCAGAAAAGTTGAAAAACTAGACTTTTTGAGTGCAGAATTTGCATTTTATGTTTATTTGAATGACAGTTAAATTTTCATTTCAATTTGTCTCTTAAAATTAAATTTCATGACGTTCAATTACTGATAGTAGAAACACACAAAAAAAGAAGAGAGATACTAAGGATAGAAAGAAGAAATAACTATGAAATCAGATTTAAGTAGTATATGATTATTTACTTTAAAAAAATTGATCATTCTAGATCATTTGCATTTTGGTACATTGTTTTTTAATTTGCTTGTCTGGAAATTCTGCAAGGATTGTGGTTGAGATTGCATTGAATCTATTGATCTCATTTGAGGATAATTATAATTTGTCCCTCATTCTATTTGATAATCAATGAAGGCAGGGTAATTTTATTTTATTTTATTTTTTGAGAGTTTCACTCTTGTTGCCCAGGTTGAAACACAATGGCATGATCTCAGCCCATCACAATCTCTACCTTCTGAGTTCAAGCCATTCTCTTGACTCAGCTCCCCAGGTAGCTGAGATTACAGACATATGCCACCACACCTGGCTAATTTTGTATTTTTAGTAGAGATGGTGTTTCTCCATGTTGTTCAGGTTGGTCTTGAACTCCCAACCTCAGATCATCCATCCTCCTTGACTTCCCAAGGAGCTGGGATTACAGGCATGAGCCACCACTGACCCATATTTTATCTTGATTTGGGTCTTCTTCACAATATTGTGTGGTTTTCGAATGTTCAAGTCATAAACATTTGTCATATTTTGTCATATATTGACCTATGTATTTCAGATTTTTTAAGTTATTATAAAGTGTAGTAATTGTTTAATTTAGATTTTTAATTATTTGTTGCTTGTATAAATAAATAGAACTGATTTTTGTATATTGAGCATATTGTTGCCCAGCTTCATATACATACTTGTTATTTCTTGTAGCATTTTTGTAGATTTTGTTGAATTGGCAACATACCTTATTATGTTATCTTAGAAAAAGGACAGTTTTGCTTCCTCTTTTTCCATCTAGATGCCTGTTATATATTTTTCTTGACTTTTTGTAGACTAAAGTAGCCATACCATGCTAAATAGTATGAATGGACATCCTTGCATTTTTCTTGCAGTCAAGGGAAAAGCATTGTCTCTCACCACTAAATTCTATGATAGTTGTGCACTTGCATGGATCCCTAGTATGGCTTGTGTCCCCCACAAAACATGCTGAAGTCTTATCCTACCTTTGAATGTGACCTTATTTGAAGAAACAATGTACCGGAATCTCTGGGACACATTTAAAGCAGTGTCTAGAAGGAAATTTATAGCACTAAATGTCCACATGAGAAGTGAAGAAAGATCTAAAATTGACACTCTAATGTCACAATTAAAAGAACTAGAGAAGCTAGGTCAAAAAAATTCAAAAGCTAGCAGAAGACAAGAAATAATTAAGATCAGAGAAAAAGTAAAGGAGATAGAGACACAAAAATGCCCTTCAAAAACCCAATAAATCCAGGGCTGGTTTTTTCAAAAGATCAACAAAATAGATAGGCCACTAGCCAGAATAAGAAAAAAGAAAAGAAAGAAGAATCGAATGGATGCAATAAAAAATGACAAAGAGGATATTACCTCCAATTCCATAGAAATACAAACTACCATCAGAGATTACTACAGATATCTCTATGCACATAAACCAGTAAATCTACAGGAAATGGATAAACTCCTGGACTCTTACACCCTCCCAAGTCTAAACCAGGAAGAAGCTGAATCCCTGAATAGACCAATAAAAGGACTGAAGTTGGGGCAGCAATTAATAGTCTACCAACGTAAAAAAAGTCCTAGACCAGATGGGTTAACAGTCAAATTCTAATAGAGGTACAGCGAGGATCTGGCACCATTGCTTCTGAAACTATTTCAAACAATACAAAAAGAGGGAATCCTCCCAAACTTACTTTATGAGGCCAACATCATCCTGATACCAAAATCCAGAAGAGACACAAAGAAAAAAGAAAATTTCAGGCCAGGATCCATGATGAACATTGATGTAAAATTTTTCAATAAAATACTGGCAAACCGAACCCAATAGCATATCAAAAAGCTTATCCATCATGATCAAGTTGGCTTCTTCCTTGAAATGCAAGCCTGGTTTAACATAGGCAAATCTATAAACATAATTCATCACATAAACAGAACCAATGACAAAAACGACATGATTATCTCAATAGATACAGAGAAGGCCTTCAACACAATTTGACACTCTTTATGCTAAAAACTCTCAATAAACTAGGTATTGATGGAATGTATCTCAAAATAATATAAGCTATTAATGACAAACCCACAGCCTATATCATACCAAATGGGCAAAAACTGGAAGCATTCCCTTTGAAAACTGGCACAAGAAAATGGTGCTCTCTCTCACCACTCCTATTCAACATAGTATTGGAAGTTCTAGCCAAAGCAATCAGGCAAGAAAAAGAAATAAAGAGTATTCAATTAGGGAAGGAGGGAGTCAAATTGTCTCTATTTGCAGACGACATGATTTTATACTTAGAAGGCTCCATCCTCTCAGCACAAAATCTCCTCAAGGTGATAAGCAACTTCAGCAAAGTCTCAGGATACAAAATCAACGTGCAAAAATCAAAGTATTCTTATATACCAATAACAGACAAACAGAGAGTCAAATCATGAGTGAACTCCCATTCACAATTGCTACAAAGGGCATAAAATACCTAGGAATACAAATAACAAGGGATGTGAAGACCTCTTCAAGGAGAACTACAAACCATTGTTCAAGGAAATAAGAGGACATAAACAGATGGAAAAACATTCTATGCTCATGGTTAGGAAGAATCAGTATTGTGAAAATAGCCATATTGCCCAAAGTAATTTATAGATTCAATGCTATCCCATAAAGCTACCAATGACCTTCTTTACAGAATTGGAAAAAAAAAAAACACCTTAAACTTCATATGGAACTGAAAAAGAGCCCACATATGCAAGATTAAAAAAAAAAAACAAAGCTGGAGCCATCATACTACTTGACTTCAAAGTATACTACAAGTCTACAGTAATCAAAACAGCATGGTACTGGTACCAAAACAGAGATATAGACCAATGGAACAAGACAGAGGCCTCAGACATAACACCACACATTACAAACATCTGATCTTTGACAAACATGACAAAAACAAGCAATGGGGAAAGGATTCCCTACATAATACATGGTGTTGGGAAAACTGGCTAGCCAGATGCAGAAAGCTGAAACTGGATCCCTTCCTTATAATTTTACAAAATTAACTCCAGATGGATTAAAGAATTAAAGATAAGACCTAACACCATAAAAACCCTGCCAGGGCAATACCATTGAGGACATAGGCATAGGCATAGGAAAGGACTTCATGACTAAATACCAAAAGCAATGACAACAAAGCCAAAATAGGCAAATGGGGTCTAATTAAACTTAAGAGCTTATGCACAGTAAAAGAAACTATCATTAGAGTGAACCAGAAACCAACGGAATGGGAAATTTTTTTTTTGAGATTGAGTTTGACTCTTGTTACCCAGGCTGCAGTGCAATGGTATGATCTTGGCTTACCGCAACCTCTGCCTCCTGGGTTCAAGCAATTCTCCCACCTCAGCCTCCTGGGACTACAGGCATGTGCCACCATGCCCAGCTAATTTTTTTAATTTTAGTATAGATGAGGTTTCACCATGTTGACCAGAATGGTCTCGATCTCTTGACCTCGTGATCCACCCGCCTTGGCCTCTCAAAGTGCTGGGATTATAGGCATGAGCCACCGCGCCCAGCCAGGAAAAAAATTTTTGCAATTTCTCCATTCCCCAAAGGGCTAATATCCAGGATCTACAAAGAACAAATTTACAAGAAATAAACAAACGACCCCATCAAAAAGTGGGCAACTAATATGAACAGACACTTTTCAAAAGAAGACATTTATGCAGCCAACAAACATGAAATAAAAGCTCATCATTATTGGTCAGTAGAGAAATGTAAATCAAAACCACATTGGGAAACTATCTCAAGCCAGTTAGAATGGCGATCATTAAGAAAATCTGGAGACAACAGATGCTGGAGAGGATGTGGAGAAATAGGAACACTTTTACACTGTTGGTGGTAGTGTAAATTAGTTCAACTATTGTGGAAGACAGTGTGGCAATTCCTAAAAAATCTAGAAATAGAAGTACCATTTGACCCAGCAATCCCATTACTGGGTACATACTCAAAGGATTATAAATCATTTTATTATAAAGAAACACGCACACATATGTTTATTGTGGCACTGTTTACAATAGCAAAGAGTTGGAACCAACCCAAATGCCCATCAACGATAGACTAGATAAAGAAAACTTGGCACATATACACCATGGAATACTATGCAGCCATAAAAAGGATGAGTTTATGTCCTTTGCAGGGAAATGGATGAAGCTGGAAACCATCATTCTCAGCAATCTGACACAATAACAGAAAGCCAAACACCCCATATTCTCACTCATAAGTGGGTGTTGAACAGTGAGAACACATGGACACAGCGGGGAAACTTCACACACAGGGGCCTGTTGGGGAATGGGAGGCTAGAGGAGGGATAACAGGGGTTTGGAGGATTGGGTAGGGATAATACTAGTAGAAATACCTAATGTAGATGACGGGGGGATGAATGCAGCAAATCACCATGGCACATGTATACCTATGTAACAAACCTGCACGTTTTGCTCATGTCCTGCAGAACTTAAAGTATAATAAAAATAAAAACAAAAAGTAAAAATTACCCATAATGCTTTAATTTGTGACTGATTATTTAATCATAACCTGAATGTCTAATGATAGCATATCAATTACTTAGAATAAGATACACTGTGCAAAGTCATTATATTTACTCATAAGAGTCATCATATGGTGAAATATTTGTTGCTATGTACTCTGCAAAACTGTTAAAGTAGAAGTTTAAAATGATAAATCCAGCTAAATTATAGCACAATTTCATTTTGTTCTTACTATGTCTGTGTGTATAATGTATGCAAACTAAAATGTGTAGGATATATATGAAGATACTAGTTGCTATCTTGGGGGATTTTTCATTTTTTAATTTGCTTATATGATATTTTTCCTGAAAACTCACAAGTATCATCTTTGCTTCATTTAAATAAAATATATTTTCATCCTGTGTTATTTTTCCAGACTGCTTTTGTGAAGGACAGACTGATCATGTATGTAGATAATCAGAGACAATATTCACTGACTATGTTTTTCAGAGACTGTACACAGTGCAGGAAGTTTCCAATTACTTTTAGTATATATTGCTCAATCTGTCTTCCAACAATACACATTAAAGAGGGTTCCACTTTAAATGAAATTAACATGATTTATTTTGGAAAAAATTCAAATAGCTATTACTTTTTAACAGGTTTCTTTTCCCTTTTCACCAAGTATTTGCTAGAGGGTTTTTGTTGTACCATATTTCTGTATTTTGTCAGCCAAGGAACAAAAGGATTTATCCTTTTAAAAGTTTTTTTTGTTTGTTTGTTTGTTTTGGGGGGGTTTGCTTCCCCCCGCTGCCCCGTTTCTAGATGTTCTTTGGAGAGCAGACTAACAAAGTGAGAAATTTTTTCTCCAGTCAAGTTCTACAGTAGGAAATTTAAAAAAGTAAAACAAAGGATTAGAGGAATGAATAGAAAACATATTATCTTGAAAAACATATTTCTGGTTGAAATATTATTGTTTTAATGTTCTTCACATAAAAAGAAGTTAGTTGAAGACTCAAAGTCAACTTTTTCTTTAGTTTTAGAAATTCTCATATATTCTTCAGTGAAAGAAAATGACAAAGTTTCAGTTTGCAAATATTTAGCCAATAATGCTCTCTCCTAGTTCTAACAAAAATTATCCAGGTCCAAATCTCAACTGTGTCTCTAGCAGGCTGTGCTACATGAGAAAGTTTAAAAATCCCTCTGTACTTCACACTCCTCATTTGTAAAATATAGAGATGATAAAAGTATCATGTTAGACAATCATGTTGGAAATTAAGTCAGATAATATTGACCCATTATTAATACTCAATACATATTAGCTATCAACACATTATCAATATTATATAACAAAGAATATCACTCTCAATATTATCACTGTTCTTATTGGTAGATTAAGGGCTTTTAATTCACTATAAATTATTTGCCATAATATTGAGATGGCCTAGATGGTTCTATTACAAAAAGACAGTATCTGTATCAAACTACTTATTGACATGGGTTAGGTTTTCTTTCCCCCCATGACCCCAGATTGCACACCTTTTATCTACAATCACAGTTAGCAGAGTCATAAAAAAGTTTACTAAGAGAGATGCACTAGAAATATGGACAAATAAATCTTCAATATTGGAAATGAGCCTTCAAATATTATTCACCATTTACATAAATAATGGACACTTAGCAACGGGAATTAAAAGATATTTGACAACTTATTTGACCATTGGTAGTTAATAAGTAATAATTCAAACTTTTAGAGATTTTGCTTCAGGAGACAAGCTCAATTCAAAATAAAATTTACTTGTTACTATTAGATGTTGTTGTTTTGTAGGGAGACAAGGTCTTGTTCTGTCACTCAGGCTGGAGCGCAAGTGCCATGATCATAGTCCACTGTAACCTTTAACTCCTAGATTCAAGTGATCCTCCTACCGCAGCCTTCCAAGCAGCTGGGACTACAGGCACACACCACCATGCCAAATTAATTTTTGAATTTATACATTTTGTAGAGACAGTGTCTAGGATATTAGATATTTTTTATGCCCCAACTTACTGAGAGCCCCAAAATTCTGTGCATCCTCTCACTCCTTTGAGACAAATTTTTACACACACAGAAACACACATGAAGATTTTACTTTTTATTTAGACTGTTCCTATAGGATAAAAAAATCATTGAATGGAAGCAGTTTTTTTAAAATTACTGGCTTTGTATACATTTCTAAATTCATAATCTAATTTTCAAAGGGTAATGTTAACTTACTGTCCTAACAACTTAAGAGTATAAAATCTTTGTGAAACTCATACATTTGCATTTGGGAGAAAACTGTCATTTAAAAAATTTAAATAGGGCCTGGTGTGTTGGCTTATGCCTGTAATCCCAGCACTTTAGAGGCCAAGGTGGGCAGATCACCTAAGGTTAGGAGTTTGAGACGAGCCTGGCCAACATGGCGAAACCCCATCTCAACAAAAAAATACAAAAATTAGCCAGGCATGGTGGCAGGCACCTGTAATCCCAGCTACTCAGGGAGCTGAGGCAGAGAGAATTTCTTGAGCCGAGAGGCAGAGGTTGCAGTGAGCCAAGATTGTGCCACTGTACTCCAGCCTGCGCAACAGAGTGAGACTCCATTCCCCCCCTAAAAATATAAAATTAAAATATGACATTACAGTCAATATATAATTGTAATTTTAAGTAATACTGATTATTTTCCCATGGGCATTCAAATGTGTTTTCTTCTGTTATCTTATTTTTATGTCCTGAAGTCAGGAATTTTCCCAGGGATAGTTCTATTCAGCATAAACTGGAATTCTTTGAAGCTGAATTTCCTTCTTGAATCTTTTCATGGAAGATAAACAGAGGATATAATTTTCTGTTTGAGAATAGACATTGATATTCTAAGCTTTTTTTTTTCATTAAAATTGAAAATTTAGGTCAAATATGCATAAACTCTAATTAAAGTTAATTGAAATTTCAATAATCTTATGACTTAGCTTATAAATAAATGATATTTTGGTAATCAGGCACTAGGGTTTAAAGCTCCCTGAATACAACTGAAATTCTTTCCTTTCTCTCCTTCTGCAGGGGCAAATTATATTCTGATTTTAGTGTTTATCATTTATATGCATTCTTTTAGATGTTTCTGTAATTTATTTTTCATTTGTAACATTTATGCATTTATGTAAACTATCATCCTGTATATATTTTTCTGAAACTTACTTTTTTCACTTAATGTATGAGGGATGTATTGATATTGATACAGTTTTCAGAGTTCTATTATTTTTATAAATGTTTAGATTTTCCTTGATTGTATACAACATTATATATCCTTTCTCACCTTAATATTTAAACTATGTTGGCCAGATGACATGGCTCACACCTGTAATCCCAGCATTTTTGGAGGCTGAGGCAGGCAGATCACATGAGGTTAGGAGTTCGAGACCAGCATGGCCAACATGGTGAAACCCCATCTGTACTGCAAATACAAAAATTATTTGGGCATGTTGGCATGCACCTATAATCCTAGCTACTCAGGAGGCTGAGGCAGGAGAATTGCTTGAACCTAGAAGGCGGAGGCTGAGGCAGGAGAATTGCTTGAACCTAGAAGGCAGAGACTGCAGCGAGATGAGATCATGCCAATGCATTCCAGCATGGGGGGCTGAGGAAGACACCTTCTAAATGCCAACTGTGGGTGAAGGGGAGGAAGGCAGCAAAACACACTGCCATGTGTGTACCTATGCAACTACCTTGCACGTTCTGCATATGTACCCCAAAACCTATAATGCAATAAAAATTTAAAAAATAAAAATAAGCTATGTAGTTGTCTTTTTTCCTACTATTACAGATAATATATCATCTGTGAATATTACTATATATAGTCTTTGAAACATGAGTAAAACCTTCTAAATACACACACACACACACACACACAGACATATATATATATATATATACCTACATAACTTTAGAGATAGAATGAGTGCTTCATTGGGCATGCTTGCTTTAACTTCAAAATACTCTAAATATCTTTTTACAAGTTTTATTCCCACCAGCTGTATATGATAGTTTTATTATTCTGCATTTTCTTCAACATGTAATATTTTCAGACTTTTAAAATATTGTTTCTACTACTATGTGTGAAATGGTATGTTGAATAGGTTTATTTGTCAATTCTTTGATAACTCATAGAGTTGAGTGTCTTTTCTCAGCCATATTGGCTATTTAGGTTTCCATTTTATTATTTATCATGAGGATATTTAACATAGTTTGTAATTTTCAAAGAAGTACTAAGTTACAGCAAAATGAAACATCAACAGGAAAGGCCAGTGACCGGGATGGCCTTAAACATTCTCATGACTAAATTTTAGAGATGTTTCTTCCCAACTGCCCTTTTATAGAGCATTGACAACTTCTTGTTATAAATTCTTCTGTATCTCTTTGAAATACTATATAAGTCTCCTCCCAGCCTTTTGCTACTTTTACAACCCAGGAATGTCTTTCTCAAGGACATGACAGCCATCCCTTCGAAAGGTAATCATCAAGAATATTGGTATCCAGGCCAATCTCGTGAAGTTTTTCCTCTGTTTTCTTCTAGCAGTTTTATAGTTTCAAGTCTTAAATTTAATCCATTTTGAGTTGATTTTTGTATATGGCATGAGATAAGGGTCTAATGTCATTCTTCTGTATGTGGATATCTAGTTTTCCCAACAGAATTTATTGAGAAATTATCCTTTCTCCATTGGGTGCTCTTGGCAAGTTTGTGGAAAATCTACTGACCATAAATCTATGGATTTATTTCTGGGCTCTCTAATGTGTCCCACTGGCCTAAAAGTCTGTATTTATGCCAGTGCCATGGTATTTTGATTACTATAGTTATAAAATATAATTTGGAATCAGGCAGTGTGATGCCTCCAGCTTTGTTCTTACTTAAGATTGTTTTACCTATTTTGGTGTTTTGCAGTTCCATAATAATTTTTGAATTTTTTTCTATTTTCTGTAAAAAAATATCATTGGAATTTTCGTAAGAATCACTTTGAGTAGTTTAGACATTTTGACAACGTTAATTATTCTTGTCTGTGAACATGGGATGGCTCTCTATTTATTTGTATCATTAGTTTCCTTTATCAATGATTTATAGTTCCAGTGTGCAGAGCTTTCACTTCCTTGGTTATATTTATTCTCAGGATTTTTTTCCCAGCTAATGTAAATGAAATAGTATATTTTTATTATTCAGATCATTTATTGGTGACTATAGTTAATAATAATTTATTGTATATTTGCAAATTATTGAGAGTACTTTTTAAGTATTTTAAACCCAAATTAGTGGTATATGAGATAATTCATACATTAATTAACTTGTGTAGACATTCCACAATGTACGCATATTTCAAAACATCATATTGTACACCATAAACGTATACACATTTTATTTGTCAAGTGATATAGTTTGGCTGTGTCCCCACCCAAATCTCACCTTGAACTGTAGTAATTCCCATGTTGCAAGAATGGGGCCAGGTGAAGAAAATTAAATCATGGGAGTGGTTTTCCCCATACTGATCTTGTGGTAGTGAATAAGTCTCATAAGATCAGATGATCTGATAAATGGGACTTCCCTTGCACAAACTCTCTTGCCTGCTGTGATGTAAGATCTGCCATTGCTCCTCATTTGCCTTCTGCCATGATTTTATGGCCTCACCAGCCATGCAGAACTGTGAGTCAATTAAACCCCTTTCCTTTATAAATTACCCAGTCTCAGATATGTCTTTATTAGCATTGTAAGTACAGACTAATATAGTACATTGGTACTGGGTATGGGACACTGCTGTAAAGATACCTGAAAATGTGGCAACAGCTTTTGAACTGGGTAACAGACAGAGATTGGAACAGTTTGGAGGCCTCAGAAGAAGATAACACAACATGGGAATGACTGAAACTTCCTAGAGACTTGGAGGTCTCTTAAGACAGGAAAATGTGGGGACGTTTGGAACTTCCTAGAGACTAGTTGAATGGCTTTGACCAAAATGCTGATGGTGATATGGAAAGTAAAGTCCATGCTGTGTTGGTCTCAGATGGAGATGAGGCACTTGTTGGGAACTGGAGTAAAGGTCATTCTTGCTATGTGAAGAGCCTGGTGGCATTTTGATTCTTCTCTAGAGATCTGTGGAACTTTGAACTTGAAAGAACTGATTTAGGGTATCTGGCAGAAGTAATTTCTAAGCAGCAAAGTGTTCAAGAGGTGACGGAACACAATGTTTGAAAAATTTGCAGCCTAATGATGTGGTAGAAAAAACATGTAATTTTCTGGGGAGAAATTCAGGCCCAAGCTGGCTTCAGAAATTTGCATACATAACACAGCGCCAAATGTTAATAACCAAGACAATGAGGAAAATGTCACCAGGGAATGTCAGAGACCTTTATGGCAATCCCTCCCATCACAGGCCCAGAGACCTAAGAGAGAAAAATTGTTTCATGGGCCAGGCCAAGGGCTGTGCCGCTGTGTGTAGCCTAAGGACTTGGGGCCCTGTGGCCCAGCTACTCCAGCAGTGTCTAAAAGGGGACAAGGTACAGCTTGGGCCATGACTTCAGAGGGTGCAAACCCCAAGTCTTGGCAGCTTCCATATGTGTGGATACACAGAAATCAAGAACTGAGGTTTAGCAACGTCTGCCTAGATTTCACAGGATGTATGGAAATGCCTGGATATCCAGGCGGAAATTTGCAAGAGGGGCAGGGCTCTCATGCAGAACCTCTGCTAGGACAGTGCAGAAGGAAAAAATGGGGGTGGTGCCCCGAGTGGGGCACTGCCTAGTGGAGCTGTGAGACAAGAGCCACCATCCTCCAGAACTAAGAATAGTAGATCCACTGACAGCTTGCACCATGTGCCTGGAAAAGCCACAGATATTCAATGCCAGCCCATGAAAAGAGCTAGGAGGGAGGCTATACCCTGCAAAGCCACAGGGGTGGCGGTGCTCAAGGCCATGAGAACACACCTCTTGCATTAACGTGACCTGGATATGAGACATGGAATCAAAGGAGATAATTTCAGAGTTTTAAGGTTTAACTGCCCCACTGGATTTTGGAATTGTGTGAGGCCTATAGCCCCTTTCTTTTGCCAACTTCTCCCATTTGTAATGGGTATTTTTACCCAATGCCTCTACCCCTATTGTATCTAGGAAGTAACCAATTTGCTTTTGCCTTTACAGGCTTATAGGTGGAAAGGACTTGCCTTTCTCTGATAAGATTTTGGTCTTTTGAGTTAATGTTGAAATGAGTTAAGACTCTGGGGAACTGTTGGGAAGTTATGACTGGTTTTGAAATGTGAAGATATGAGATTTGGGAGGGGCCAGGGTGAAATGATATGGTTTGTCTCTATCCCCACCCAAATCTCATCTTGAATTACAGGTATTCCCATCTGTCCCCGGTAGGGCTAGGTGGAGATAGTTATGGGGGTGGCTTCCTCATACTGGTCTCGTGGTAGTAAATAAGCCTCACAAGATTTGATGGCTTGATAAACGGGAGTTCCCCTGCACAAGTTCTCTTGCTTGCCACCAAGTAAGACATGACTTTCTCATTCACTTTCTGCCATGATTGTGAAGCCTCCCCAGCCAAAGGAAAGAGTCAATTAAAACTCTTTCCTTTTTAAATTACCCAATCTTAGAAATGTCTTTATTAGCAGTGTGAGAACAAATTAATATATCAAGTAAAAAGATTAATAAGAATAAAGAGAAGAAAGAGGAGAAAGAAAGAAAGAAAGAAAGAAAGAAAGAAAGAAAGAAAGAAAGAAAGAAAGAAAGAAAGCAGAAAGAAAGAAAGAAAAAGAAAGAAAGAAAGAAAGAAAGAAAGAAAGAGAGGGAGAGAGGGAGGGAGGGAAAGGAAGGAAAGAAAGAAAAGAAATAAGGTAAGAAAAAAAAAGAAAGAAGAAAGAGAGAAAGAGAGAGGGAAAAGCAAGAGAGGGGAGGGGAGGAGAGGGAAGGGAAAAGGAACAGCTTGGACCATGACTTCGAAGTTTGGGGAAGAGAGGAAAGGAAGGGGCAAGCCCCTGTTTCTCAGTCTCTGTGGGAGTGTGGGAACCGAACTTTCATAAGCACCAAAAAGCAAATGCAGATCACCTAATCAAAATGAGCAACCTCTCCTCTCCCTATATCCTCTAGCACTTTCCCACTACTTCACTCCAGCATTTAGAAACTCAATCTTAGAAATTTTGTTCAGCAGAGTTCACTTCAGTCTCTCCACCCTATTATAATAATCTTGATCTATATTGCAATAGTCTTGCTGATTTAACTCCATTCAGTGAAGTTTTTCTTTGACACAGATTAAGATACACATTTTCCAAAAGAAATCTGAGAATGCATATTATAACTAAAACATCCCTCATCTACAAGAATAAATGAATGTTGTGGATTGCATAACGTTAATTTAAAAACTGTTTGAAGATAGCTGCACAGCGACTCTCATTAAGCTTCACTTATAATGTCTGAAACTAGACCAGACCGGAGAGAGTGGCAACAGGCATTGTGGAGAGAGAGGAGGGCTGGACTACAAAGGTGCTTATGCACTCTTTAGAGGGTGATACACATTACATTGACCACGGTGATGATTTCACAACTGTAGACATATGTCACATTCTTCTAATTGTACACTTTAAATATGAGCCATTTACTGTGCATTGAGAACATAAAATTTTAAAAACTGGAAAGAGAAGAAAGAAAACAAAGGAAGTACAGAGCTTCAAAGAGACAGAATCACCATGTCACCTAATCTGACACTAAGATAAGCAGGAAAATAATGCATTGGTTTATGTGTTTGTTTACTTTTGTTCTCCTCATTATTTCTTTTGGAACTACAAGTCAGAAGAAAGTAGAAAGAGTAATTTAGAGAGTGAGGACAATAGGGTTGCATTGGGTCAAACAAGATGATGACATTACAGAACTAAGGGAGGGAAGACAGAAGTGAGAACAGGAATTTTAATGGAAGTTTACTCATTTTGGAAACAACGGAATTAATGCAAGTGGTGAGGGAGAAATCTGAGCTCCAAGTGGTAGAAAAGTCATTCTTGAAATCAGAAAAACCTGAATGCACATTCTTATTGATTTACTAGCCATGTAATCTTAAGCCAGTTTTTCCTCCTAATCTTCAGTTTCCTACATTATAAAATGAAAACTAATTTTCCAACTTTATAAGGTTTGTAAAAGAAAAAAATTATGTTTATATATATAATATACTGTTATTTTATACAAGACACTGTTATACTTTATATATAGATAGAGCTTATATAGTTTATATATATATAAACTCCATAACTGTTACATAAAAACAGCTTATATATATAAAACAGTATAAATATGTTATAGAGTTTACAGAGATAGACTTTATAACAGTGTATTATACGAAATAAATCTTCAAAAGTGGGATTAGTTTCATTATAATTCTCTATTTTCTCCCACTTCTTAAAATCAATCAAAATATTTTCACTGCTTTTAGTTATGACTTTGTAACTGGTTGTTTATGTTCATAAACTGCTTTTAATATGATATGAATAAAAATAAAACTGTGACTACAAATACATAAAAAGAATAACTTTAAATTGTGAAAAACAATTCAGGTTTAAAGCTCATAAAAGTCCTTTTGTATATTTTAGGAGAAAATATTTTGTATTAAAGTATGCTTTATTCTCACTTTCTTCACAACAGCACAGAAAAAGCATATTTTCAGGCAATAGCATCATGTAAAATAATGTCAGTTTTCTCAGAGATAATGTTTTTATTAAGGTCTTCTGAACAAAAATAAGTTTTAAAGTGGTAAAATTATAAATGTATCCTTTTGCACATATTTGGCAACTCAAACAATTGTTTTAGTGCTGCCAACAAAGTCACCTAGTAGTTTGAAAGGAAAGTGACTTCTTTGTATGGCATTTTTCCTTTCAATCATTGTACCGCAGTTTTGCCATTACCTAGGTCACTTTCATCTTGACTCCTATAAAGATCCTAACTGTGCACAAGTTTCATATTAGTCAGTATTATTTCCTTACTATTTCATCTTTTAAATAATAAAAATTCAGAATCGTAATCAGTAACTTAAAAGTAAAATTATATGTATTAATTCAGGAATAAATATTTTTTCTTTGTATCAATTTATATGTTCAACAGAAGAGCCTCATATCTCAAGAAACACCTATTGTATAAAGGGAAACAGTCCTTTTTTACACCTGAAAGGAGTAAATATTCAGTTGAGATGTAATTAGATTTATAAGGATAAATAATTATTGTTTTAAGCTACTACATTTTGAGGGTTTTTAAATAGCATTTTTGTGGCAATGGCTAAGATACATACTCTACAAAATGAACCTTCCTTGGGTCTCCAAAGCTAAGAATACTACTTTTCAATGTCAGTTTTCATGTTTGTAGTCACAAGGAGGAGCTGAGGAGTTCGCTTGACTGAGACTAGATTCTGGATCTACTCTTTACTGTGTGGGCTTTGAATAAGTTACATAAAATATATGTTTCAATTGTTCAATCCACAAAATTGTACTAATAATAGAATGGTATTTATAGAACTTTTGTAGTGATTAAACAAAAGAGACAAAATATTTGCATATCTGGTACGTATGTTAACTGTCATTGTCATTCATTCAGTCTTTATTACACATCACTATAATTCTGCCTATTTATATAACATTATTAAACATTATGTAAAATACATTTATGTAATATGACAAAATTCAGTGAGAAAAACAAGGTGAGAGGCAATATAGGAAAGCAAGATGATGTCAAAATGAGTTTAGTACACCAAAGTCATATCATAAAGTCCTATGTATATACTACAGATTGATTACAAATTTAATTTTAAACTGTCAGAAGCATTGCGAATAGAAAAAAATCTGTAAGATCACAAATGATCTTACACATATAAAAGAAATATATTACTTAGAATGACAATTATCTTAGTAATAAAACTGGAGACATTTCCCTCAAAGATTTTCATACGAATATGTAGTTACTAAATCCTGGTATATGGTCCTTGACTTCAAAGATACTACAGAATAAAATTCAAAATACCGTGAATCCAAAATATTTTATTTCTTGAGTGTTATACTTCAACATAGATCAAACAAATTCATCATGGCAAACAGATATACCATCTCAATACTATTTGCAATATATTTTGAAACTATAGTCTTATTAAAAACAAATTTTTAAATAATAAACTTTATTTCCACATCAAGTATCTATGTTACATGAGTTACTTATAAATGTTATTGAAGACTAGCCTTTAATCATATGAAACTACTTGAAAGTAATTTAATTTATAAAAATGCTTATCAAATCATTCTAAAACAGAAAGAGATTTTAGAACCCATAATGTAGATATGACTTAAAATCAACTCTAAACACACAAAGAAAAAAAGTCTCTACTTTGAGAACTATTAAAAAAGTAATAAAGTTTGCATAATATGAAGAATTCCTCATTTTAAGAACAAATTTTATAGATATATGCGGTTGATGTAAAGATGTGCCAGTATGTTTATTGGAGGGAAGTTGTAAATGTTTTGTGTGTTCATAATGAATACAGTTTGCTCAAATAAATATCACCAACAATTTGGGATATATTTTCAATTTTCTTACATCTATTTCATCTAGAAGTAAGGAATTGCCTATAAAACTGTTAAAATTGTTTTCATTAAGAAATTTCTGAAACAAGAAAAACAAAACATTTAAAGCTCTTATTAGAATAATAAAATAATATTTTACCCACATGGTAAAAAAAAAAAAAGAATTTTTCTTGTTGCTGTATAAAATTCTGATTTTGTTCTGCTTCTTCATGAAGCTATTAGATAGTGTGAAGAAAATTGTTCTTATATATTTTTTTAAAAAGGGGAGCCTCTCTCTGTCACAGTAGTGAGTGCAGTGAGTGCAGTAGTGAGATCTCGGCTCATCTCAACCTCCACCTCCTTGGTACAAGCAAATCTCCTGCCTCAGCCTCCTGAGTATCTGGGGTTACAGGCATGCCTGGTTACAGGCATGCACCCAGCTAAAAATTGTATTTTTAGTAGAGATGGAGTTCACTTTGCTGGCCAGCATGGTCTCAATCTCCTGACTTGGTGATCTTCCCACCTTGGCCTCCCATAGTGCTGGGATTACAGGTGGGAGCCACCATGCCTGGATGAAAAAAAAACGTTTCTTTATTAGCAGTGCCATGTTTGAGGAAGATAGTATCGTGGTCAGAAAGTGACCACTTGGGTCATTTAAATAGATTCTATATCTTCCGTATATTTTAATCATTATGATTAAAGATACCACAAATGTCTCAATTTGATAAATTATACAGAAATAATATTAATATATATCATTACAGTTAATCTTGTGTTTGATCTCGCACAATATTCATTTTTGATTCTTAAGTGAATAGCTTTACTTCTTTGTTTTACTAAGTAAGCCTACAAAATAAGGTTTTGTAATTAATTATTTTATTTCAATGTTGCATATGTGCTATAAAATGCAATTAAGTCTTTCTTTATTCAAGTAAATGAGTATTATCCTGAAAATTAACATTTATCAGATTGAGTTATTCTTAGCTTATCGCATAGTTATAAAGCTGCTTCATAATATACAAAGCACTATACAAATAGAAAAGTATTATAATGGAAATTTTTGCAGGGATAGTTAGTAATGGAGTATTATTACAACCCATTTGCAAACAATTAAAAATATGTTCACTATATCTGTAATAAATACTCATTTTAATGAAGTGAACTATATAATACAAGGTTTAAATATAGTGTTTATTCTGTTAAATTCCTTTACCGTTTTATTCACTTTATAGAAACTTTGCTTTTCTTAAATAATTTGAGCTTACCTGTAAGTTAAACATAATTAATTAGAGCATAATTAATAATACAAATAATAGAGCTGCTGCTGGATATTTTCCATTTTCCATAGTGCCTTTATACCTACTATCTATCTTCCATTCTGCTCTCTGGAGGCAGACTTGTATAGACTTTTTCAAAGCATTCCCTCCTCCTTGTGTTTTGATTGGGTATGGGGAGCAAAGGATTGGACTATCAGATACGGACGGAGAATAGTATATGCTTCCCACTTCCTGGTTTCCCTAAATTCTGCCCACACCTTGGTAAGCAACTTTTAACATGATCTTCAGTTAAGCAGTTGGAGAGTGCTTCTTTCTCCTGCTGGGACCTCAGTGGTTACAGAGATCACCTACATTATCAAAGGAAATAGATACTAGCAAGTTTCATTGAGTTAATTAACTTACTTTACAAATATAAATAACTATAAATCAATTAACTGAACAGATAGAATATGTAATATAATTTGCTTTATTTCTTAAAAAGGAAATAAGTAATCTTTAGACCTTTCTTAAGATTAAATATATATTTATTTTATAGAAATAAGTAGAAGGGACCTTGAATGTCATGGTGGTCCATATTTAAACTGCATCTGTATTCAAACACAAGAGGTCTGTTTAAATAAATTATTTTTTAATGCTCGATGAGTATTGGACAGTCACATGGACCAGGTGACTGAGAAATTGCTCCTTGTTCACATCAAACTGTATTCATTGACTTACTTTATGGCTAATGCAACGACTGCCTCTTTTAGACATTTTCTGGCACCCTGGGGGAAATAAACGAAAAATATATAGAGTATGGCTACCATATTACATGATGTCAGAGATACATCAAGAAGCCTTAAGAACTGATCTTTAAAAAATATAAGAAAAATTATCTGAAGAGTATATGAAAAAAATTCACACAAGACCATGTTTTTTTTGTTGTTGTTGATGCTGTTGTTCTTGTTTTGTTTGTTTTCTTGCTACTCTTTAAGAGCATCATTAATTCTGTCATCCTTCTCCGGTCATTTCATGACCTTTTGTTCTGGCAGTTCTGCCTTTGTGCCTTCACTTACTAAGAAATTCTCCAAGATGGAAAAAATAGATGATGACTTAATCAGTATTAATGCAAGAATGCTTCTGTAGCACTCTCATTAATTTTTGTTAGTATTCAATCAGGGGCCACTTACTAATGTGTTATACAAAATAAATATAAAATAGTAAAAATAATTGTTTCAACTTAAAACCTATAAAAGGTATATAAGCCATCATTTTTCTTTCGCAAATTTTGTTATACAGGGTACATTTCATTTTTAGCCTATAGGGTTTCCACTGAGATGTCTGTTGTTAGTCTGATGGGCTTCCCTTTGTCAGTGACTTGGCCTTTGTATAGTTATCTTTTTCTTTTATTTTGACCTTGGAGAATCTGATTACATGTGTTGGGGATAATAATCTTTACATGAAGCATCTTACTGGGGTTTTCTGCATTTCCTGAATTTGAATGTTGGCCTCTCTTGTTAGGTTGGGGAAGTTCTCCTGCATGGTATCCTGGAATATGTTTTCCAAATTGGTTCTATTCTCCCTATCTCTTTCAGGTATCCCGTGTGATGGATTCAGTATCTTTACATAATCTCATGTTTCTTGAATGTTTTGTTAATTCCTTTTTATTCTTTTTTCTCTATTCTTGTATGCTTCTCTTATTTCAGAAAGGTAGTCTTCGAGCTCTGTGATTCCTTTCTCTACTTGGTCTATTGTACATTAATACTTGTGATTGCATCGTGAAGTTCTTATATTGTGTTTTTCAGCTCCGTCCAGTAGGTTATTTTCCTCTCTCTACAGGTTACTTTGGCTCTCAGCTCCTGCATTGTTTTATCGTGACTTTTATCTTCTTTGCATTGGTTTCAACATGCTCCTTTAGCTCATATTCATATTCTGAAGCCAACTTCTGTCACTTCAGCCATCTCGGCCTCAGCCCAGTTTTGAGCCCCTGCTAGAGAGATGTTGCTTATTTGGAGGAAACGGGGCACTCTGGCCTTTTGAGTGTTTAGCCTTTTGCATTGATTCTTTTTCATCTTTGTGGGCTTACCTACCTTTAATCTTCAATGCTGCTCACCTCTGGATGCAGTTTTTGTGGGGTTTTGTTGTTATTGTTTTCTGTTTTTCTTTTTTTTAATAATCTGGCCACTCTTCCATAGGGTTTTTGCAGTTTGCTGGGGGTCCACTCCAGAACCTCAGTTTTTCTTGTACCAATGAAAGCTGTGAAACAACAAGGTAGCAGCTTGCCTCTTCCTTTGGAAGTTCTGTCCCAGGGGTAGTGACCTGTTGATAGCCTGAACACGCCTGTAGGAGGTAGCTGGAGACCTCCACAGAAAGGTCTCACCCAGGCAAGATGAATGGGATCGGACACCTGCTTAAGGGAGCAGTCTGGCTGCTTTATGGTAGAGCAGCTGTGTTGTGTTGGTGATCCCTTCAGTGCCCTATTAGTTTGGGCTTTCCAAGGCCCATGGGATGTACTAGCTGAGATGCCCGAACTGTCAAGGTGGTGGCCTGCCCCACTCCCCAGGCACTCCGTTCCAGGGAGACGTTAGAACGCTGTCAAGCATAGAACATTGGTTGGGGAGGCTGAAGGCCATAGCTGGGAGGACCTACCCAATGAGAAGGACTGGATCAGGGCCTGCTTAAAGGAGCGGTCTGGTCATACCTCGATGAAACAGCCATGTTGTGCTGGGGAACCTCTTCTGCCCTTGTTTAGTTGGACACTCCAACAAAGCCCATAGGCTGGAATTGCTGTCATCCAAACAACCATGATGGCAGCCATCCCTTGCCCCGAATACACTGTCCCAGGGGGAGATAAGAGTTCTGTCCATAGAATACAGGTGGGGTTCACTGGAGGCCCCAGCTGGGAGGTCCTGCCCAGTGAGGAGGAATGGATAGAGTCCCCCTTAAAGAAGCACTCTAGCCATGTTCTGGCAAAGCAACTGTGCTGTGCTGAGAGGACCCTTTCTCATCCGGACAGTTTGAACTCTCCAAAGCCCACAGGCTGTAACAGCTGAATCAACAAAACAGCAGAGATGGTGGTCCTCCTCCCCTCGGGGGCTCCATCTCATCTCAGACAGGCTCCACCCTGTTGCTGGTGGCTGGTTGGAATTCCAAGCCAGTGTGATTGCTGTGTAAGTGGGGCCTGCAGACTGACACTGCTTGGCTCCCTGGACTCAGCTCCCTTCCTAGGGGTATGTACAGACATCTGCTTTGCCTGAGTTGCACATATCTTTGTTAGAGATCCCAGGGCCAGAGTATGTGAGGCTCCTGGGTCTCTGTGCATGCCTGAGCAGCTGCTCTGCAGAGACTCCACACAGCTCTGTGGCAGACCCAAGGCCCTGGTAGCATGGGCTCACAAGAGGATCTCCTGATGTATGTATTGCAAAGATCCATGGAGAAGCATGGTTTCCTGGTGTCACAAAGTCACTCACCACCTCCCTTGGGTGGGTATGGGTATTCCCTTGGCTTGTGTAGCTCCCAGGTGGGCTATCACCCCACCTGATTTTCTTCATTCTCCATGGATTGTGTTGTTTCCTGATCAGTCCCAATGCCATTACCTGAATGTTTCAGTTGAAAGTGCTGTATTCACCGGCCCCTTTTGTTTCTCTCCCCGAGTGCCGCAGACTGCAGCTGCTTCTATTCTCAAAAGTATTAGAGTGCTCCAAAACACTGGCCTGCTTGGTGACAGAGATTGCTGGTCCATTCATTTTTTTAAATCTTCTAATTGTAATAAAGGTTTTGGCCATAGTGATGCATAATATGTTTTAATAGTCCACTTAGTTTGTCATAACAAAATACCATATACTGAGTGACTTGACAGGCATTTATTTTCTCAGAATTCTGGAGGCTAAAAATTCATGACCAAGGTTAAGGCAAATTTAGATTCTGCTGAGGGCTCTCACCCTGGCTTGCAGAATTCTGCTTACTCACTTTGTCCTTGCATGGTCTTTCCTCGGTGCTTAGTCAGTGAAAGAAGACTCTGGTGTCTCTTCCACCTCTTACACAGACACAGAGTCCTACTGAGGGAATGTGTTCTCTTTCCATGTCCACAAGAGGGCGTACTTTTAAGGGCAAGAACTTCCTAGCATCATGCCCCACTCCCATCTCTCTCCATCCAGGAGATTTAACGTTTTATGTTTGAATTTCACGGGCATGGGAAGAAACTAAGAGTCAATCACTCCAGCGGAAATTCTAAGGAACTCCTTTCACTGGCTTGGGGTCTTTGAGAAGGTGGGGGTTCCTCCCAGGTTAAAAGTCCCCTTCTTTCACACCCCTACAGACTCCATGTTTGGATCCCCTTCCACGAACACTTTTGTGCTCGTGGAAGCTGTTTTTCTCTATCCTGGATTTCCCCTCTGGAGTCCCCTTCCACTAACACTCCCTTAGTGGAAGCCTGTCTTCCCCTCCTAAACTCCATCTCTCTCTATTCCCTTCCACTCAATGTGGAAGCTGCTTTCCTCTCCTGGATTCCATCTTTCTGGATTCTCTCACTTAGTGTGAGAGTTAGCTATTTATTTCTCTCTTATTCTCTTGTTTCTCTCTCTCTCTAAATAAATCACTTTCTACAAACACTTTTGAGTCCGGCATTTACTGTGCACTGCACTGTGGTCCCCTCTCTCATTCTTGAGAGGGTAGGAGACCACGAACCTGGAGAAACATCCTCTCAGGGGAGCTGAGGGCACCCTGAACCCCAATATTACACTACTGGATAAGAATCCCATGCTTATAACTTTATTTAAAGTTAATGATTGCCCTGAAATCCCTATCTCTAATATAAGCACATTGCAAGTTCAGAATTCAATATATACATTTTGGGAAAACAAAATGCTATAGAAGTAACATCTGTTTTCTCTATTTCCTAAGCACAGTTCCTGGAACCAACAAACTAAGTTAAAATTATCTTATTTAATCGCAGTCTTTTAAAAATAGAATCATGGCAGGGCATGGTGGCTCATGCCTGTATTCCCAGCACTTTGGGAGGCTGAAGCAGGCAGGTCACCTGAGGTCAGGAGTTTGAGACCAGCCTGACCAACATGGAGAAATCCCATCTCTACTAAAAATACAAAATTAGCCACACATGGTGGTGCATGCCTGTAACCCCAGCTACTCAGGAGGCTGAGGCAGGAGAATCACTTGAACCTGGGACGCAGAGGTTGCAGTGAGCCAAGATTGCACCATTGCACTCCAGCCTGGACAACAAGAGCGAAACTCTGTCTCAAATAAATAAATACATCAAAATAGATATCATGCTATTCTCCAATACACCCCTATCACCAGTCTAATTCTTGCTGAAATATGTCTAATTACTTCAACTGTGCCTTTCATTAAAATGTCTGATTAAAATAATATACATATTTATTTTTAAAGAATTTAGATTAAGGTAAGCTTTTGCCAAAACTAGTTAAGTTATTCTTAATAATCAAAAACAACCCACAAGCTGTTTTCCTCCACTCTCCTGTGATGTGAGACACCAAAACAGATGCCCCTTTATTAACTAAGAAATGCCGTAGGGTTAAGGAAACAAAGTTACCTATGAGACTAAGGTTTAGGTCCTGGCTGGCATGGCACATTTCCAAATTCCTGTGGCTAAACTTTCTAACAACAGGAGCTATCAGCTCTGATTTACAACCCAGACCATTACAACTCTGATTGAACAACTGACCTATCTTACAAACACGACTTTCTGATATGCAATTGCAGCCAGTTTTAGCCAATTTACAGAGGTCGCACGAAAACCTTTGTGTCCTATGGTTCACCTTTTGACATAAAGAGGCAATTTTGCCTCATTTTCATTCTAAAACCCCACCTCAAAGTGAACATAGGATGTATGTTACATATATGCTTCCCATTATTGCATGTGCTCAGCTCACCTCATAAATATGTGTAGTTTTTTCCCCTGAACATGCTGAATATGTATGGCATAGGCCTTGTGAAGCATAAAACCCAACCTATCCCTCCTGTCTTCAAAGAGAGAACACTGCCCCTCTGGTTCATACAGAAACCATCACTCTCTGGTTTGCAGACTGATATTTCAATAAAGATCTCCTTTCTATTTGGCCAGTCTGGTTGTCTTTTGGATGACACACAATCAACACAGAAGATTGTGTCATGTCTGGTGGCTCATGTCTGTAATCCCAATGCTTTGGGAGGTCAAGGCAGGATTGCTTGAGGCTAGGAGTTAGAGATTAGCCTTAGCAATATAGCAAGACCCTGTCTACATGCATGCAAACACACACACACACACACACACACACACACACACACACGCAAAACTTGTCTTGGTGGCATGTGCCTGGAGTACCAGCTACTCAAGAGACTGAGGCAAAAGGATCACTTGAGCGGGGAGTTCAAGGCTGTACTGATCATAATTGTACCACTACACTCCATCCTGGGTAACAGAGAGACCGCATCTCAAAACAACCCCAGGGGATTTGTGAACAAATGTGTGAATGTTTTTCCACATACACTAAGCAACCAGTTCTGCAGTGGATACCAGCTGGAAGTTCTTCACTTCAATTTCTGGCACTATCTATCTAGAGATAGTATCAGATCACACAGGTTAAAGACTCAGTCCTGCAATACTACTCCCACTCCCAACGCCAATCAAAGTTCTCAGGTTGTACCTGTCCTTCTGGCCAGCTTTCTGAGAGTGAAAGCGGACACTATTTATAACACTGGACCAATAAACACGAATTGCGACTGTCCCAGACAACCTGAGATATATGGTCACCCTCATCATAGCTCCCTTTTGTACTACTATAAACACATAAAACATAGCGAGGGAAAATTCCTTAACTTATTGAAATTGCAAGAACATAGATGGATGGTGTGCCAGTCAATTTATTGCTTCTCTAAACCAAATAAACCCTTCTTTGCCCTCCTTTGTGATCCTGGAGCTGGATTCTGAAAACCTTTGTCCTTGGTCAGCTGGCACCACTGTTAGGTCTTGTCAGTAGGAAGTGCTGGAAATGCTGAAGAGACTTCTCTACCTAATTTCAGTACTTTTCTACTGGCGCCTCAGTTGCCAGTGGGTGGCTTCCCAGTGAGATTTGCCAGAACTCAGCAGATAGTTTCCTGATAGCTGTTCTTAGCCTGCCGCACCTCAGCAAACTACCTTGACATTGCCATCCAGTGGGCTATGACCAGACCCTCACCAATAGATTTTTAATCTCAGCCTCAGTGGAGAGGAAGCGTTTATTCCTTGCTTGAGTTCTCTACGTCAGCCCTAGAGGTAGTGGCTACTCCCTTTATATGTTATTCCTGTATTCTTTAGAGTTCCATTCATGCCTCTGAGTTATTAATCCTTGTTTACCAGTTAATTACCAGTTAACAACTCTTTACATTGGATTTTTCCCTGCTTAAATTGTTGGTCTGTTTCCTGACTGAATCCTGGCTGATATATAATAATCACAACTTACTTCTTTATAAAGTCACACTAAAATGAAATGTACTTACTGTCCAACATTTAATCAAATTTATTAAAACAACTTTTTTTTGTTATGCCTTTCACCATGATACTGTGATTGAAATTAGGAGGTCTTTTTGTGGCCGCCAACTATTCTTTGTGTAGATTTGCATGCATTTCAGCATAATTTTGTTGATTTAAATAGCAATCCCTGTCTTTGCTTCACACACAGCTGGAGCCCTTCACAATTAATCCTAACACATCTGCCATTCATAAAATTATGTTAACTGAATAAGAAATTTATTCTATAAGAGAGGGAAAAGTGATCAAGCTCATCTTCCTTATGTATGTGGCACACACATAGCAAGTAAAGACCTATCTTCTCAGAAAATTTATGCAACTGGTCATGCAAATTTCTGCAAGCATACACACGTGGTAGTTACTTTTTCTCATGCAATTGCCATTGATATGAAGGACATCCAAAAGCATCATGTCACAAAGGAATTGTATATGGATGCATATGTGATATGTGTGTTGAATCATTTTATCCTACATATTTAAGAGTGTGTGTGTGTGTGTGTGTGTGTTTGCTACTATCTTTGCTATTTTCATTGTTTTGTTTTTTCTAAAGTAACCGTCTTTCCAATCATATACATTCTATAAATGTCATCTCTAATATGACTTTAATCTTTCAGATGTTTTTATTTTCTACTCCTGTTAGTTCCCTGAGATTTTCCAAATTACTTTACACTTTGTTATGCTGTCTTAAAAGAAAAAAAAAAAAGAAACTGTGTACTTTTGAAACTTTGATAATTATTTAAATTCCTCTTGCTTTTCAAATTGCATTTCTGGTATTTTATTGTATTACTGTACAGGAGTCATATAGCAGCTCTTTTCAGATTATTACTCATCTTTAAATGGGGCTGAATATTTATTAAAGAATGGTTTAAAAGAGATAAGGAGAGTATCCTGAAATAGCTTTCTGTCCTATTAGGTTGACAGATGATTTCTGCCTAATGAAACTGTTTATTTCCCTAGAACTTAGTGTATATCTCCTAATTCAAATGATTCCTGCCTAATAAAACTGCTTATTTCCTTGGAACTTAGAGTGTATCTCCTAACTCAAGTTCCCATGGCTCGAGAGCCAGTTTAGATGGCATATGAGCATGATTTCTTCTTCAGCTCTACCTTCCCTACGAATCTATGTGAATGACCTAAGACTCCAGATAAACCTGTTCTTTAATCCTATAGCCCACCATAACTTTTGAAATACAGTTCTAATCAAAGTATCCTCAAATCATGAGCCTTCCTTTCAGATAAATGTTGTTTGCTTTATATACTATGAGGCATGTGTAATTTTGAAATTTTATAGTACTGCCAACTATATACCTATTTTTCTCAATGGCATTTCTCTTTCCATTGAATTTGAAAGGCCTATGCATAGTCGATATTTTATTCTTCATAGATTATTATACATTTTAGAGGGAAGTAGATTTAAGTGTCTTTATTTTGCATTGTTTTAACTGCAGACTTCATATCACTTGGGATGGAAGGAGTTAGAGGAACAAATTATGCCCTCAAAACATTTCACATAATCCTTCTTAATCAGTATTTTTAAAATGAAAGCTCTTTATGAATGCATTTATTTAAACACTTAATGATGAATTATGATATGTTAGGCTCAGTATTGGACCCCATAAATAAACACAAATGAGTAAGTCAGTTCCTCAGGATATTCACAGACTAGGAAGGAAGTCAGGATGCAGAAGCATAAATGTGATTTCAATAGACGTATGTACAGATGCTCTAGAATCTCAGTGGAGAGATTGACTAATTTTGTCTGGGTTGATAAGGAAAGGTTGATTAATGAGGCGACATTTGAGTTGAATCTTGAAGGATGAGAAATCATTCACAGGTGGAGGGTGGTAGAGAAGAATTGAAGATGGAGTAAACAGTTCGCAGGCATGATGTTGAGAAAGACAAAGTAATTTTGTAGAACTGCCAATGCTCAGTACAGCTAGAGTATAAAGTGCCTGTTAATGAGTAGTGGGACTGGATCTCCTTCCCTCTCCTGGACTCAAGGACTTTGCTGCAGTAACTGGCCCTTCTCTGTGCTACAGCAATTTTTCTTTTGTACTGGATTACTTTTATTAGTTTACAAACAAAATAAACAAGCCATCGAAATCCTGGCTCAAAGAAAAGCACCACTATAGACAAACACAGAAAACCCTCTTTTTGGCTTTATAAGCCCCTCCTTGTACCTATAACTCTTCCTTTAAAAAAAAAAAAACTATTTGAAAGAGCTGGATATATTTATTTTCACTATTTCTCATTTTTGTTCTTTAAAACTGTGTTAAATACAAATTTCTTAGAAACAAAAAATGTGCAACTTATGTGTATGATATATATAATAAAAGTAAAGAAAACCTGCATGTATCCATGACATAGATAAAAATACAGACTATTATCAATGTCCTTCAAGTCCTATGTGTCCTCTCCCTAATCCCATCTCTTTCTCCCTAGGAGAGATTCCAGAATTTTCAGTTTATCGCTTCCTTGCTTTTATTTATATCTTCAGCAAAAATTTAGCTAAAATCAACATACTGCTTACCTTTGAATAAGTACAAGCTTCATAAATATTTAATTATATCAAATTGTTCTATGACATTTTTCTCAATATTTTTAATCCTGAGTGATTCCTATAGCTCTATAATTCATAAACTGCCACATACTATCCTACTCTATATATAATTCACAAATTATTGAACTGCTCATCTGCCAATAGAAATTGGAATTATTTTTAGCTTTTTCATACTACAGACAATGGCAGTAGAGTCATTTCTTGTACGCCTCTTTCCAAACATACGTGTAAATCTGTATATGGTACATGTGCACTTGTTCACCCCTGCCAAAAAAAAATGATGAATGGTCTTCAAAAGCAGTTGTACTGATCTTTACTCCTGAGTAGTGTGTAAACTGCATTGTTGTATTACATCATTCTGAATATTTAGTATTATCAGAAATGTTTTACAGCCTTCTCATTTAAAAATATTTCATTATATGTTTAATTTCTACTTCTCTATTGTTGACTTGGAGCATACGTCTTAATATTTATTGGTCTAATGTGTTTCCTCTTCTGTGAGGTGTCAATTCAAGTGTTTGCCAATTTATCTGTTTGCTAATTTATGTGAATTTGTATTAATTTCATTAGGTTTTCTAATTTTTCCACTGGTGGAACCCTCTCTTGGAAACACTATTACTCTTGGTAAGTTTATGGGTCTCCCTTTCTCTCTTAAAGAGTCCCATCTGACTATCTCGCATTCTCTAAAATTAACAGTGCCACACAATCTTCCTTCTCCCATACACACATTATTTTCTATCTAATTATAATTTGTATTTTTCCTCAAAGCACCTATTGCATAACATTAGAAAATATGTCTGTTATTTATACATTTCTCTGATAGAAGGTAAGCTCTAGCATGCCAATGCTTTTGTTTTAATTTTAGCATCACATCACTATTGCCTAGGGAAAAATGAAATATATTATGTGCTAAGGTATTATTAACTATTGAATGAATAAATGTATTGAACGCAATCATGTGCCTCTATAACACATCAAATTATTAGAAAATGAACAGGATAAACTTTTAAGAAACATGGTGACTTTCAAAGTAATAGTTTAACAGTGAAAATAGCTTATTTGTCATTTTTTAATCACAGAACCTTAATTTGCTACTTCATTGTATAGGTTACCTATCTGATTTGAAACTTGCTCTCATATAAAAATAAGGCTAACAATAATATTTCCCAGCTTGCTGAGAATCTTAAATAAAATACTGTTATTAGCTGAAGCTCTATAAACCTGTAAGTTCTTGCCTAATCTTGTGTTTAATTTAAACAACTTTTATAAAAAATTCGTAAAATGTATTTGTTGAAATTACATTAAAGAAGAATTATAATGTGTCAGTCTTAAGATAGCAAACAGAATCAAAGACATAGATAAATAAGAAATAAGACTTTTGAAATGTGTCTTGCAAATTACTAGTCATAAAATCAAAAAAGAGAGAGAAAATTTAATCACAATTTGAAAGACAAGGCTACATAAAATGTTATAAAATAAGACAGAATTGTGTTTAATGTTCTATCAATTTGGGAATTATCTTACAAAAACATAGGATGATTGGTTGGACCACTCTAATCATCAAGGATTTATTTTAAAAATCAGAACTGTCTGTCTATTCACACCAATGTCAACTGTTAAACTACCTAAAGTAGTACTTACCAGACATCTGATAAATGCTAGTGAAAATACCTCAATATTGAAAAACTTTTCATGATAGAGCAGTTGTTTCTGTGAACTGGATTATGCTGTTAGTCAATTTGTTGTAAGAAAATGGTCTAAAAAAGAAAAATGTTTTAAATGAATTTATGGAATGTTGTTTTAACAATTACATTAAAGTGCAACCAATTTATATAAACATGTAGGATTTTTCTATTACAATTATTTCCTTAAAAGTAGCTTTCCCAAAAAATATTATTAATTAAACCAAACAAGTATTTCAACTTTCAGGTTTTATTTAAAAATAAAAAATATACAAAGTATAACACACTAGTTTTTTTAGTATTTCAGTGGTCATTTCTACAAGTTTTTATTTTTTCAGAACATTTTTCATCATAACAGTAAGGCACGGAATTTTCAAAAGGATTTAGAGTTGTTTAATATGCTTCATAAATCACATGCTTTTATGTTTTTTTCCTATTCACTATACAGCTAGTGGTTTTAAAACTTCAGAAATCTGTTTTAGAGATTATAAATCAGACTGGTAAGCAATACATTGCTGGTTTATTATCATTAACTCAGATGCTCAGTGCCATTCACCATCTCATCTCATGCTCCTTGGAGAGCTTGAAATTACCTTCATAATAAATCAAAACAACAAACAGAAATCGTGAAGGATTGCGCATAGCAGTTCTGCATTGCCAATGTCCCACTCTTGCATTTTTTCCAGCCCATCAAACTGAAAATCATCAAAGGTAAGTTTATCATATATCCCCCTGCTATCATAAATTTATTTTCCTGACTTCCCTATTTCTGCTGATGGCACTGCTATTCTTCTAATCATCCATGCTAAAATATATATGGGTATATTGTAACTCTTCCTTCTCTTTAGATTTCACATGTCATTGAACACCATCTCTTGTGGACTGAACCTCAATAGAGTAACTCCACTATTATTTTATAACTTCCCTTAGCTTCTTAAGTTCCTCCTAACCTATAATTTTGTCTTTTACAAGAGGATTCTGAAACAGAGCTGCGGCATCCACTTGCTGGCCCCATTGATTCATCTTTCCTGGTAGATAGCACTCCCAAGGTACAGCCTGACTGTATCATTATCTGCTCACAGAATTCAGGTAAAGCTTTTCTTTACCTCTTAAAAAGTACACATTGTCAACATTTTCTCCTAGCACAGAGAGAAAGAGATGGTAAAGTTCTTGTTAAATACTGCTATAGTATATTCTAAGGTGTAAGAGGAAACCAAGGTGGAACAGAGTCATTTGTCAGCTATTCAACAGGACACAAGAAAAGTAGGGAAGACCCACTACCAAATTTTCTGTGAACACTTTTCTTTTTTGGACTTCTTACAATGAAAACCACATTTATTTTAGAAGAAATTCTTTACAGTGTGAGTCCCTGAGGGAAGCAGGGAATCTGACCCCTGTAGCAGCCTAAGAAAGATATGTTTCTCTTTCTACATCCTTCAAGCCAAGGTGGGGGCAAATTATCCAGGCTCAGACAATTAGATGATACTGTCTAGAAATTTGATTTATGAAGAAATGCCACAAAAAAGAATGGAAGGAGAGTTTGAATCTACAGTTGCAACAGCAATGTATAGCTGTGTAAAGTAGCAAGCTGTAGGTGGTCACAACCTTGTGGTGGCCCACCCTTCATGGTGGTGGGATTAGCTCAAAGTTCCAGCATGGATTTTATATATTAACTGTAGCCTATTTTAGGCATTAGTAGCACAATGAGGGAATTCACCCATAGGAATGGAGGCTGGATACCATTTTGTAAGTGCAGTTTGTTGATGGAAGACATGCTAGAATCTGGGTCATACCAGACAGTTTATCTGAAAGAAGAACAGAAGCCACAAGTGAGATCAGTAACATCAAAATGGGATGTCATTAACAAGGAAGTTATCTTAGAATTTTCTTTTCTCCTCACACAATTTACCGGTTAGTTTCCTAGACAGGAATAACATGATCCTGCCGCTAAAGTCACAATCAAAGTAAGTCAGTGAGTGGGCTGGTGCTATCTATCCTCAAGGTAATGAGTGAGTGAGTTTTCTTCTCTATTAATTGCCAGGAGAGTTACCAAAAAAACTGGTTGTTAAAAACTGTCTTGGCAGCTTCAGCAGACTTAAATGTCCTTACCTGGAGGCTCTGAAGAGAGCAGTGGATCTCCGAGCACAACGTTCAAGCTCTGATAAGGGACAGACTGCCTTCTCAAGTGGATCCCTGATCCCCATGTATGCTAACTGGGAGACACTTCCCAGTAGGGGCCAACAGCACCTCACACAGGAAAGTTCTGGCTGACATCTAGTAGGTACCCCTCTGGACAAAGCTAGCAGAGGAAGGAAGAGGAAGCAATATTTGCTGTTCTGCAGCCTCTGCCAGTGATACCCAGGCAAGCAGGGTCAGGAGTAGACCTCCAGCAAACTTCAACAGACCTGCAGCAGAGAGGCCTGATGGTTGGAAGGAAATCTACCAAACAGAAAGGAATACTTTCAACATCAACAAAAAGGACATCCACTCAGAAACCCCATCCAAAGGTCACCAACTTCAGAGACCAAAGGTAGATAAATTCACAAAGATGGGGAGAAACTAGTGTAAAAAGGCTGAAAATTCCATAAACCAGAACATCTTTTCTCCTCCAAGGGATTACAACTACTTGCTAGCAAGGGAACAAAACTGGATGGAGAACAAATTGACAGTTTGACAAATTGACAGAAGCAGGCATCAGAAGGTGGGTAATAACAAACTCCTCCGAGCTAAAGGAGCATGTTCTAACACAATGCAAGGATGCTAAGAACCTTTAAAAAAGTTAGATGAATTACTAACTAGAATAACCAGTTTACAGAAGAACATAAATGACCTGATGGAGCTGAAAACCACAGCAGGAGAACTTTGTGAAGCATACACAAATTTCAATAACCAAATCAATCAAGCAGATGAATGATATCAGGCACTGAAGATCAACTCAATTAAATAAAGCAAGAAGACAAGATTAGAGACTAAAGAGTGAAAAGAAACAAACAAAACCTCCAAGAAATACGGGATTCAGTGAAAAGACCAAATCAATGTTTGATCAGTTTACCTGAAAGAGACGGGAAAAATGAAAACAAGTTGGAAAACACTCTTCAGGATATTATCCAGGAGAACTTTCCCAACCTAGCAAGGCAAGCAAACATTCAAATTCAAGAAATACCAAGAACCCCACACAGATACTCCTCGAGAAGAGCAACCCAAAGACATAAAACCATCAGATTCACCAAGGTTGAAATGAAGGAAAAAAATGATAGGGTCAGCCAGAGAGAAAGGTCAGGTTACCCACACAGGTAAGCCCATCAGACTAACAGTGAATATCTCTCAGCAGAGAAACCCTATAAGCCATAAAAGAGTAGGGGCCAGTATTCAACATTCTTAAAAAAATAAAAGAATTTTCAGCCCAGAATGTCATATCCAGCCAAACTGAGCTACATAAGCAAAGGAGAAATAAAATCCTTTATGGACAAGCAACTGCTGAGAGATTTTGTCAAAACCAGGCCTGCCTGCCTTACAAGAGCTCCTGAAGGAAGCACTAAACAAGCCAATCCTTAATGAGCTACAAAGAGACTTAGACTTCCATACAATAATAGTGGGAAACTTTAACACTCCACTGTCAGTATGACACAGATCAACAAGACAGAAAATTAACAAGTATATCCAGGACTTGAACTCAGCTCTGCACCAAGCAGACCAAATAGACATCTACAGAACTCTCCACCCCAAATCCACAGAATATACATTCTTCTCAGCACCACAATGCACTTATTCTAAAAGTGACCACCTAATTGGAAGTAAATTACTCCTGAGCAAATGCAAAAGAATGGAAATCATAACAACCAGTCTCTCAGACCACATTGCAATCAAGTTAGAACTCAGGATTAAGAAACTTGAAGAGGTTGTCAAGAAAAAGGCACGGAAAAATGAAGTCCAACATTAAACCAAGGATACCAGCCGAATGTCAGATTCCACTGTATTTGTGGGTCCTGCAGACTTATTTAATAACCTTTTGCACCCCCATCCCATAAATAAAGCTTGAAAAATGAAAAAAAAAAAAAAAAAGGAACTCGCTCAGAACCGCACAACTACATGGAAACTGAACAACCTGCTCCTGAATGATTACTGGATAAGTAACGAAATGAAGGCAGAAATAAAGATGTTCTTTGAAACCAATGAAAACAAAGACACAATGTACCAGAAGCTCTGAGACACATTTAAGCAGTGTGCAGAGGGAAATTTATAACACTAAATGCCCACAAGAGAAAGCAGGAAAGATCTAAAATCAACACCCTAATGTCACAATTAAAAGAACTAGAGAAGCAAGAGCAAATAAATTCAAAAGCTAGCAGAAATTAAGAAATAACTAAGATCAGAGCAGAACTGAAGGAGAGAGACACAAAACCCCTTCAAAAAATCAATGAATCCAGCAGCTGTTTTTTTTTTTTTTTTTTTTGGAAGATCAACAAAATAGGTAGACTGCTAGCCAGATTAATAAAGAAGAATAAAATAGACACTATAAAAAATGATAAAGACAATATTACCACCCATCCCATAGAAATACAAACTGCCATCAGAGAATACTATAAACACCTCTATGCAAAGAAAAGAGAAAATCTGGAAGAAATGGATAAATTCCTGAACACTTACACTCTTCCAAAACTAAACCAGGAAGAAGTCAAATCCCTGAATAGACCAATAACAAGGTCTGAAATTGAAGCAGCAATTAACAGCTAACCAACCCAAAAAACTTCAGGATCAGATGGTTTTACAGAGGAATTCTACCAGAAGTACAAAGAGGAGCTGGTACTATTCCTTCTGAAAATTATTCTAAAACATAGACAAAGAAAGTATCCTCCCTAACTCATTTTATGAGACTAAGATCGTCCTGATACGAAAACCTGGCAGAGACACAACACAAAAAGAGAATTTCAGGTCAATATCTCTAATAAACATTGATGTGAAAATCCTCAATAAAATACTGTCAAACTGAATTCAGCAGCACATCGAAAAGCTTATTCACCATGATCAATTCAGCTTCATTCCTGGGATGCAAGGCTGGTTCAAAATATGTAAATCTATAAATGTAATCCATCATATAAACAGAACCAATGGCAAAAACCACATGATTATCTCAATAGATGCAGAAAAGACTTTTGATAAAATTCAACAGCACTTTATGCTAAAACTCTCAATAAACTAGGTATTGATAGAATGTATCTCAAAATAACAAAAGCCATTAATGACAAACCCACAGCCTATATCATACCAAATGGGCAAAAACTGGAAGCATTCCCTTTGAAAACTGACACAAGAAAAGGACACCCCCTCTCACCACTCCTATTCAACATATTATTGGAAGTTCTGGCCAGGGCAATTGGACAAGAGAAAAACATAGAGTATTCAATTAGGAAAAGAGGAAGTCAAAATGTCTCTGTTTGCAGATGACATGATTGTGTATTTAGATGACTCCATCATCTCAGCCCGAGATCTACTTAACCTGATAAGCAACTTCAGCAAAGTTTCAAGGTACAAAATGAATGTGTGAAAATCACAAGGTTTCCTATACACCAATAACAGACAGAGTGCCAAATCATGAGTGAGCTCCCATTCACAATTGCCACAAAGAGAATAAAATACCTAGGAATATAACTTACAAGGAATGTGAAGGACCGCTTCAAGGAGAGCTACAAACCACTACTCAAGGAAATAAGAGATGACAGAAACAAATGGAAAAACATGGTCATGGATAGGAAAAATCAATATTGTGAAAATGGCCATACTGCCCAAAGTAATTTATAGATCCAATACTATCCCCATCAAGCTACCATTGACTTTCTTCACAGAACTGGAAAAAAACTAATTTAAATTTCATATGGAACCAAAAAAGAGCCCGCATTGCCAAGAAAGTCTTAAGCAAAAAGAACAAAGCTGGAGGCATCATGCTACCTGATTCCAAACTATACTACAAGGCTATAGTAATTAAAACAGCATGATACTGGTACCAAAACAGATATATAGACCAACAGAACCAAACAGAGACCTCAGAAGTAGCAACACACACACAACTATCTGATCTTTGACAAACCTAAAAAAAAAAAACAAGCAAGGGGGAAAGAATTCCCTAATTAATAAATGGTGTAGGGAAAACTGGCTAGCCAGATGCAGAAAGCTGAAACTAGGTCCCTTCCTTACCCCTTATACAGAAATTAGCTCAAGATGGATTAAAGACTTTAACTTAAGACCTAAAACCATAAAAACCCTAGAAGAAAAACTAGACAAAGACTTCATGACTGACTAAAATACCAAAAGCAATGGCAACAAAAGCCAAAATTGACAAATGGAATCTAATTAAACTAATGCTCTTCTTCATGGCAAAAGAAACTTTCATCAGAGTAAACAGGCAACCTACAGAATGGGAGAAAATTTTGCAATCTCTCCATTTGACAAGGGGCTAATATCCAGAATCTACAAATAAATTTAAACAAATTTACAAGAAAAAAAACAATCCCATCAAAAAGTGGGTGAAGGACATGAACAGACACTTTTCAAAAGGAGACATCTGTGCAGCCAACAAACAAATATTAAAAAAGTTCATCATCAGTGATCATTAGAGAAATGCAAATCCACAATGAGATACCATTTCACACTAGTGAGAATGGCAGTCTTTAAAACGTCAGAAGACAACAGATGCTGGAGAGGATGTGGAGAAACAGGAATGCTTTTACACTGTTGGTGGGATTGTAAATTAGTTCAACCATTGTGGAAGACAGTGTGGAGATTCCTCAAGGACCTAGAAATAGAAATTCCATTTGACCCAGCAGTCCCATTACTGGGTATATACCCAAAGAAACATATATCATTCTATTATAAAGACATATGCACACGTATGTTTATTGTGGCACTGTTCACAATAGCAAAGACTTGAAATCAACCCAAATGCCCATCAATGATAGACTGGGTAAAGAAAACGTGGCACATATACAACATGGAATACTATGTAGCCATAACAAGAAGAGTTAATGTCCTTTGCAGAGACATGGATGAAGCTGGAAACCATCATTCTCAGCAAACTAATGCAAACAGAAATCCAAACACCACCTGTTCTCACTCATAAGTGGGAGATGAACAATGAGAACACATGCACACAGGGAGGGAAATGTCACACACTAGGACCTGTTAGGGTAGGGGGGTGTTGGAGATGGATAGCATTAGGAGAAATACCTAATGTAGATGACAGGGTGATGGATGCAGCAACCACAAGTACATACATAAGTGTATACTTATGTAACAAAGCAGCACGTTCTGCACATGTACCCCAGAACTTAAAGCACAATAATAAAAAAGTGCCTGGGACTTTTCCTTTTTCCTTTTCACTCTTGCTTTCTCTTTCACCATGCTATCTGCACAGGTGGCTTACCTTTCCTCTTTTCTCTTGAGTGGAAGCAGCCTAAAGCCCTCACCAGAAATGAATACTGTTAATTCCATACTTCTCATACAGGCTGCAGAATCATAAGCCAAGTAAACCTATTTTCTTTGTAAATTACCCAGCCTCAGATATTTCTTTATAGCAACACAAATAAACTGAGTCAGAAGGCTATAGCACAGTGCAAACAGAGCACCCAGTGGCATCCCAAACTATGAGCAGAATTTTTTTCTTTCTTTGTCTCTCTAGTAAATGGAAAGTCTTGCCATTCTCCTAGGCACAGCATCTCTAGTTGCGGACAGAGCTTCACACACACACACGGTTATTGCTTGCACTTTGGTGAATCAAGGTAGACAGAGACTGATGATACTGTTCTTTTATGGTGTGTTTACTATCTCTTTTTTCTTGTAAGTTATAGCTGCCAAAACACCTTTCTCTTTTGAGTTTCCTACAATGCTCAATTCTATGGAAAGTCTCTGTAAAATTGTATTGAAAGTAAACAAGTATCACCATATCGACGAAAAGTTTAAAAAGGTATTTAGGTTAGTGTTATCAATGTATTTTCAATTTCTCTTTAGCATCAAATAATATAATCTACAGATAGAAATTATTTCTTCATATATATGTAGATTTAACATTCAGAATCAACCTCAGTCCTTTTCATCCATGTTATTTCTATCACTTGATGAATATTTTGATGCACTTTTGTGGGTGTATTTTAGTAACAGAGGTAGGATTTTTTCTTAGATATACACTCATTACATCAACCCAAAAATCAACGGCATTTGAGTGACTTCCACTGTATTTCTGTAAAAGACTAAGGATTGGTAATTATAACACATTTCATATTTTTATGTAATAGAATCCAAAACAATAAAATCATATACTGTGGAAAATGTAGTTAACTCTTTATGAAAAAGAATCTTAATGTCTTCAATCAAAAGTACATCTTTATTTTCTTTATGCTTGCATTTGGGCAAAATAAATGGGCCAGTGAATTCTGTATTCCTAAACTGCATACCTTTAAAGTAGTAACACATTATTATCTTATTGATTTTGTTCCAGGCAATTATGTGGAAATGGTTATCATGAGATATAAGAGCAATTGGTTTTCTTTTTGAATCACATCTGTATCGAAATGTTTAAAACTTACAGAAAAGATGCCACAACTATATTATCAATTTATGAAAATTAAAGAAACATTAAAAAGTGAGAATTCTCATGTGATATTATGATTATTTACAACCCGAATAGTAATTTAACTTTAAAATTAACTTTACAGAAAATATCCTAAAATTACAATTTTTCAAAAGATGTTTAATACTATATCAAGAAGGTGACATATGCTATAATTATTCCATTTATATTTTGGTAATCACTAGAAATAGATTTTAGATGTTTATTGCAGATTAGATTTTAAATAATCTACCTTAAAATACTGTTGATTATGAAAATTGTATGCAACCAAATGCTTTTTTTTAAAGAGGAAGTCTCACTCTATCACCCAGGCTGGAGTGCAGTGGCATGATCTTGGCTCACTGCAGCCACCACCTCCAGGGTTCAAGTGATTCTCCTGCCTCAGGCTCCCAACCAGCTGGGACCACAGGCGTGCACCACCCGCCTGGCTAATTTTTCTGTACCAAATGCAATTTTCTAATTTACATATGCACTCAGCTCTATTTGGGTATATTTAATGACATTTACAAAGATTTAGTATGACATTTTCTATGTGCTAGTTAGTGTGCTAAGTAATTGAAAAGACCAATGTTACTTCATTTAATTCTTGCAACAGGCCTGAAAATGAAAAACCTCAACTGAAAAGCAGTTTAATAACTTGCCTGAAGTCAAATAATTTGTACATAATTTGAAATTATGTTTTCTGACTAACATCACACAATTTTTAAGAAACTTCATATTTTATATTTTATATATATATATATATATATATATATATATATATATATATATATATATCACATACAAGGAACGAATTCATTTATCCAGCATCAAAGATATTTCTTATAAAATTATTTTATAGAAATAAAATCTAACCCCTTAAGCCTGGAGCATTAATGAGTTTTAAAACTTTTGTGGAAAAGCGTTAACAAATGCATTGATCATTGATTACTCTTTTACACCTCTATTAAATTATGCATAATAAAATATGTGCTTTCCTTAAATTTTTTGATCCTTCAAGGTCCTCAACAGTGTCATCAGTTTTTGTAGACAACAGTAACATAGTCATGTATTTAGAGATATTGAAGGTCTGTTTGGCCTCACTCTAGTGGGACTTGGACTATTATGCCTTTTTATTTTAACTTTAATTATTAGATGGCTCAATGGCTGTTGCTTTTTGTTGTTAGTGTACCTGCTTGCTGGGATGCTTCATTTTCATGTGTATAACTGATGCCTTGGAGATTTTTATTACATAGAAATATGATTTCACCTGGCATCTTAAGATTGCATATAATATTTATATTAACTAGCTCTGCATGAGTGTCTAAACTTCTCTTAAATGACACTCTCCTAGTTCAAGGTATGCAAGGCCATTTTCACATTCGCTTTACCTGCTCATTCAATGATTCATTCAAAAATATGTAATAGGCAATTACTATGTGATAAAAACATTCTCAGGTACTAAAGAATCAGCAGTGAATAAAAAAAGCAGTGGTCCATGCCCCTAGAAGTTCAAATTCTATTGGGAAGAAGAGACAAAGAAACTATTTCATTAAAAATAAAATATATTGTGTTTAATACTGGCAAGTACTATAAAGAAAGTTGCATGATAAAGAAGAATAGGAAATTCCAGGGGGACCTGGGCTATGCAATTTTAGATGGAGTGATTAGAGAAGGCCAAAGTGAAGGACTTCTGTGTAAAGAGCTGAGTAAAAGTGTGCTAAATGAGTGTGTCTTTCCTTAGATACACTGCTCAGCCTTCTTTTGCTCTGCTTTGTATTCAAGGCATTCTGACCTAGACCAGCTGCACCTAGCTGGGTTTGGCAAACTGACAGCACCGAAAAGTAAGGGGAAGAAGGAAACCAGAGCGTTCCATTTGGCCCACCTATGCTTTGGGCCGTGCCTGTAGCATTGCTTTTCCTCTGGCTCTTTGACTGAATGAGTTAACTGTGGTTCCAACATTTTCTTCTTGACCCCAGGTCTTCCAGTCTGATAATGACTTCTCTTTCTTTTAGCAATGAAAGAAAGAGTTAGATAATTCCTTACTGTTTTAAACCCATGTGAATTTAGTATTCCCAGCAGGAGATACCCAATCCCATGTGTTAAATATCCTATTCCAAAATATTTAGAATGCCTGTTTTAAATACTTAAAAATTGTGAATTAATATTTGGAACTTGACTAGTACAGAAGGTGAGAAAGAAAAACTCATGTTCATCTAGGTAAAGATCATTTTGGACCATAGAGACATCAATTCTGACAGTCTGGGGTAAACTGCCTGCAGTGTTCAATACACCGTGAAAGGACAGTATGGCTGCCATCAAGAAGGAAAAACTGAGTCCAGAGATGGTAACAGATGGATCTGAGAAATCAGGTGAATCTGACTTCAACTTCCATTCTGAAACAGAGGGGAAGTTATCGAAGGTTTCTTAACTGAGGCGTGAGTGATCTAACTTTTGTTTTATTGTAACCATTCTTCCTGAAAAGGACAGTGGCAGAAGTAATAAGACAGGTTTAGAAGGTATTAAACTATTTCGTTAAGAAATGATTGTGGCAGGGAAATAGTGGTGGTGATGAGGAGAACTCACAGCATGCACAGACTGAGGGCCAGGCCACTCGAATATGAAGATGGACTGCGTATGTTAAATGAGAAAGGATACGTTAAGTTGCTAAAGCATATTAGACATTTGTGTAGGGATATAAGGTATATGAGAATATTAGTTACATGAGCATGAACTCAAGTGAAAAGATCTTCCTACAGCCATAAATTTGGAAGTCATCACATAGAGTATTAGGTTGGTACAAGTGTAATTCTGGTTTTGCCATTACATTTGCACCAACCTAACGTTTCTTAAAGTCATGAGACTTAATGACAGTCCTAGTGATGACTCTTATTTGTACAGTTTTGAGGTAGCTGAGTTTCTCAATAAATAAAGATATCATCTATAGATTAATAATATAAAAACACACTAATTACTTTTCAACAAAACTATAGAACCATACATTTTAAATGTGCTTGTTAAATATTCACAATGAGGAGGCATGCATTTATTCCAAATATTCTGAACATGTCTTTTAAGCAGTTGTTTGTATTATTTAAGTCTGTGTTATCAATCCAGCTCACACTAAGCAGGGACTTGACAAGATATGCATGGTGCTGAACAGAGCCCCAGGACGGCACTGTCAGGACTTAAACACTGCCAGGCTCATCTTTGTTTCTTGCCTCAGAGTCTCTATGTGTGTCTGCTGCATTTCTCCCTTTCACTGCAGGCCAGCTTTTCCCACATGGCAGAAAGTATATTTGCAAACACTCTTCACCTTTATATCTATGGCTTCTGTGATTCAGAGAAAAAACAGATCGCACAAAAGCAAGGAAGAGGCAAAGTGCCAGAAAAAAAAAAAAAAAAAACTGTATATTCAGCATAGTGTTCAAAACCAATTTAACAGTCTTAAGAAAATGTATGTTTTTCAGTATACTTTGTTTATATACTGAAAATGAAATCATTAGTATTATCAGTTAAAACCTGTAATTTGAAATTTTATTTTTATCCAATTTTTAAATAATTCTTTGTACTTTTTTCCAGATCTAATAAAGAGTATTAAGACTGATGTAACAATCCATTTGTTAGGTATTTGCTAAATATACAATAATAATGGTTAGCATTGACTACATTTAGAAGATAGGATGATATTCACTTTTCAAGAAAAGAATATTTCTTTATTTTGAAGCCCAATGCTCCATGCCACATTTTAAGATTACTTAGGCAAGTATAGAAAAAAATGACCTTGAAGTTATGGAATATGATGAATTTACCATAGTACATTGAGATAATAAATTATTCAATACTGCCTGTAAAAATAGATCTGCAAAACAGGAAAGAGATACATTTCTGTCATTCATTTACTCAATAGGCATTTATTCAGTTGTCTCTTCTGTTCAAAGTGTAGCACTATACTTGTTCTAGAGAAAGAAAATAAACTGAAAGAGTGGCAGATTGCTGTAACTCTAAATATTACAAAGAAAAGGAGGCCAGTGCAATTCATTAATCAATCAGATCTATCCAGAATTACTCCCACCACCACTACACATAACCTAACCCCCAGTATTTCTCATGATAACAAATGCACAAAGCAGACACAATCTTGTTCCTGGTCTTTCCATAACGGCAATTGACTGCACAGAACTCAAAGCCACCCTTATAAAATTGCCTCAATGCTCTAATTATTTTCACTCATCCCTAGAATGAAATACAGAATTCCTACCTTGGTATACACTATCTGATCTCATGCTTACTCTTAGAATCATCCTGTTTTCCCACTACTACTTTTTTCTCTCTCTCTCTGATCCATTCTTTGGTCATTATGCTTTTCATTACTGTTTCAAGCCTGAGCCAACCCCTCTGCCTGTAATTCTCTTCCTCCACATATCTGCATGGGTCATTCCTATACAGAATTCAGGCCATCTCCTCAAAACTCATTCTAGACCTTCAAATCCCTATCGCTTGGTTTACTTTAATTTTCTTCATACCTTATACCTTTAATTGGCATTACAGTATATACTTATTTATTTGTTTAATATTTTTATCTAAAATTCATGTATAAATTTATGGAAAGAAGAGATTTTGCCCATTTGCTCTATTTCAGGGCATAAAAATGCTTGGCACATAGGTAGTATACAATAAATTCTTCTTTAATTCACTGCTTTATTAAATGTACCTAGGCATACTTTCATGTAAATAGACATAAATCCCACTTACACCACTTTCTAGCTCTGAGACCTTGATCAAATCAGGTAACTCTCAGTAGCAAAATGATTATAATAATGACATTTATTTTACTTCATATGTAAAGTCCTTATAATATTGCCTAGAACATTTAAATCTTTGTTGAAGGTTATCATAATTTTAATTATTATATGTCATTGTTTACAATACAAAAATGTGTTGCTTCATTAATGTAAGGTGAAATGCATGTATATAAAATATGTATAAATATAGTGTCCTCATTACCCTATCAGTATTAGATTCCAGACAGAAATGAGGCAAAAATCTGCATTACACAAAAGTTTTACATATAATGACCACAAAGCACTTTTAAAAATTATTACTAGATTTATCCGTTTTTTGAAGTTGTAGTTCAAATTCTCACCTAAATCTTAGTACATATCATAACATAGTTTCATAATATTTAATTTTAATTTTAACTTTTTAATTCACGTTGACTTTCTCTAGTAACAATTATTCTCAAACTGCAACTCTTCTTTCATCTTTTGCTTACCTTCAACAACAGAGAAAGAAATCAAAATGAACAATATTTAAAATAAAATAAATGTCAATACTTTTTTTTTTTGAAACGGAGTCTCGCTCTGTCACCCAGACTGGAGTGCAATGACATGCTCTCGGCTAACCACAATCTCTGCCTCCCCAGTTCAAGTGATTCTCCTGCCTCAGCCTCCATAGTAGCTGGGATTACAGGCATGCAGCACCACGCCCGGCTAATTTTTGTATTTTTAGTAGAGACTGGGTTTCACTATGTTGGTCAGGCTGGTCTCGAACTCCTGACCTCATGTTCCACCCACCTGGGTCTCTCAAAGTGCTGAGATTACAGGCTTTAGCCACCACCCCCAGCCAATAAGTTATCTTTTTAAGTTATCTATGGCAGAATAAATCCAAATGGGATTTACCTATTTTGTGCTTGTTGTCCTTAAGGGAAAAAAAGATAAAAGAAATAAGATAAGAGTGTGTCATGTCAGTGTGTGTCTTCAAATCAGTGCATATCAGTCTAACCTCCCACACCTTTCTATGTATAGTTCTCTAACTGGTAACTTATCTTCCAGTGATGGCGTTTTGCACTATGTTTGAAGTTCTTTTGATACTTTACTGTATTATTTTATATGGATCCATCTATGGCACCGCAACACACTACGAAAAGGTTCTTTTTTGTCTGCAACAACAACAACAACAACAACAAAGAAACAGAGCCCAAACATTTATTCACAAGGTTTTGCATTGATCTGGCAATACTACTCAAAGGACTGATTTTGCTTAGACAAATTTTTCTGGCACTCAGCCAAAAAAAAGTAGAAACTCTGAAAAATAGTATAAGCATACTGTGAAAAGGCAGTACAAACAACATCCATGTCATTGGTCAGTAAAATCTTTGCTGCTACTGTTGATGGGAAAATATTTTTGACACTTAAATTTTTCCAAGTTTAACAAACATAGCTCACATCCCAGTATTTCTAGTGTGCAGATGATCAGACACAGTTATATCAGTATTAGATATGGATTTACTTCTCATGGATTTTAGTGAGATATGGATAAGATCTTACAAAAGCTGACACCATCAGGGGAATAATTAATATTAAAGGATGGAGAAGGACTTAACTATGCCCTGTAACACCTGCTGGAGAGCCACCAAGAATGTTGGAAGGATTTATTATTACTAAACACATCACTACCTATTTAAACTGAAACAACTCTGCTATTAAAAAATAATTACTTTTTTATTTTACCCTTTTACTGTGTGCCAGATAAATCACTATCTTCAGTTTGCTTTACATATTATATTACATTGCCATAATAGCAATGTTCAATACTTCCATTTACAATTGTGGAAACTGAAGTTCATAGAGCTTATTTATCTTGCTTATGTGGTGAATAGAATTTATTTTGAGGTGAATCTATCTCCAATGCCATGATTTTTATGACTTAAGTATACTGTCTATTGAAATAGCCTAGAATTTAAAATAATTTCTTTGTTCTGTTAATGAGAAATATTTTAAATAAATTAGAATTATTTCCTAAGCATTACATCATCTGCTACTACTGGAGGATCATTTATAGGAAAAGAGTAATATTTGCAAGAATAAATATAATAAAACCAAGGACGATTTCTTTGTCTTAATTAAAGAATTGCAGCCTGTTTCATAAGAAGTCCAAATACAGTGGGACAGTACGGAATGAACAGATTGATAGTGGCAAAGGTATTATGTGTTCAGATGGATTAGACAGAACCAGAATTATTAAATGCTCCACACTAGAACCCCCTGCTATTAGTTGTTAAAATGTACCACAGAAGATTCAACAGAATTGTGAGAATCTCTTAAGCAAGATAGACTATGCAGGAGTCAAATGAAAAATACATATGTATGCAACCATATAACACATGTTGATTTATGTTTAATAAAAAAGAATAAGCTACATAAAAGATAAATGTCAGAGACAATATTTACAACAATACGAAAAGAAAAACAACTGTAACACACAAAGATATTCTAACAATTGTAAAAGAATGAAAAATGACCTAGTAGAAAGATGAGCAAGTTATATTAATAGGCAATTCATCTCACTATTACTCAGAAAAGTATAAATTAAAATAAGAATGAGATACTATCTGTATCCATTAGATTGGGAAATATGAAATGAGTTAACATTCAACAGAGGAAGGGGTTGAGGAAATGAGTGGTGTCATGTGTTACTAGTGGAAATATAAATAGCTTCAACCTCTGGGGAAAACAATCTGGAAGTAGCTATCAAAATTGTATATGCATATAACCTTTAATCCAGGAATCCTAGCCATCTATTTCATTTGTTTATTTTTATTGCATCATCATCTGTCACTTAGAGCTCCCAATTTTTTCCCAGTTTTCCTGCATCTGATCTTTCAACACTGCAGACAACAGCAGAACAAGTTGGCTAAAGAAATGTATTCAGAAAAATTGATTGTTTGGGGACTCAGAGGATGTAGATGATTATGATTATATAGGTGGTATCATCAGCATGCCTAGGAGATTGTTTTCTACATGGTTTAGTCATTTCAATGCCAGTGTAGAGAGGCAGAGAGTTTGCCTGCACCGGTATTTGGTTTGGTTTGGTTTCATTTCGTTCAGTTTGGTTTAGCTTGGTTTCTTCAAGCAGAAAGGAGAGAAGCAGAGAAACATAAATGTTAATAGTAATGGTAAGAAAAGAATACCAAAAAAATCATAGTATGTTAGCTAGCATCAGAGGAAACTAAAGTGAAGAAAAGCCCATGAATAGGGAGAGAGTAGTTGGGACTGTGGGCTAAAAGTGCTCCTGAGGCTAAAGGACAAATGGTGGCAACTGTCGACTGTGTACAACATAAGAATAAGAGATCATCATGTATTATTTCATAATGTCATGTTTTCAATGAAATATTATAAAAAGACTGGGATTGTCATTGACAATCTCTGACCTGGAAATATACCCTACAGATCTTACTAGCTCACCAGAATGGGGTTTGGAGCACAAAAAACTTTGTTTCCTATGAAAAGTTTTCCTATGAGAGTTATATAAAGAAAAAGAAAGAAAGAAAGAAAGAAATAGTTCTGGAGTGTTATTCTGAAAGTGAGCAGGGTAAGGTGGCAAAAAGATTATTAAAAGAGAGGAGGTCAAGAGACCAAAATACCATGCTATTGGAAAGATTATCCACAAGAATATTAAAGTACTTCAGAACTACAGAAATTAGAGTGGGTAAGAAGATTGTGAAACAAAAGTAAAAGACATCAAATAATAAGTGAGTTTATCCAAGAGCTCAGTAGACGCCAACAAGTAGTAGTAGATGTAAAGTCAAATAATATAAGCCTTTTTTTTATATAAATAAAAAGTGTTTTATTCCCAATAAGATGGAGATATCTATTATACATTTGATATTACCTTGCTGGACCACAGAATATAAGGTCACAAAGTTTTAAGTACTATTATATAAAAAAGTGAATGAGTATGAAAATTAAAACATAATCAGCACATAGAATTAAATGATGACTGAGTTAGTGCTTGTTGAGTCTCAAATGATTTTCACTCTGTTTAGATACTTTAATTGAAATAATAAGTTTCTACAAAAATGCTAGAAACCAAGGGAAAAAAGGGGTAATATTTCTCAGAGGATCAGTTTATTTAAAATCCCTAGAAACAGATTTGGATTTGGGTATGAACAATGAAGAGTTTCCAGAGAAGTCCCTGAAAAGTGCTGGAATGTGGTTGTGGAAAGCTTAAGAAGTCACAATAAGGCCCCTTTGGACAAAATAATTACATTCTTCATTGTGAATATCACAGTGGCAACAAACAAACAGAGCAATCATCTTATACTGTCATATCATTGTACAATAATTACTCCCATCACACTTTGATAAATGAAATTTTAAAAGAGGATTTAGACACCATGGAGTTTAACTTTCTCACAATCTAGATATTTTCCTTAAACATATCTGTAAGTTTCATGAGACCAGTAACAGATTCTGCTTTTTCACTGTTACATCTGTTACCTGTCAATATACATAGCACATTGGAGGCACTTAGTACTTATTTGTTGAATGAATACATTTCTAATGATGTTGCCTTGTTCACCTAAGTCAGCTACACAAGTGGACGCTACCATTCTCCATAACTTGAAAGTGTATTTAGGCATGCTACTCCTACTTTGAATTCCAGAGCAGCTGGGAGTGCACACACTTGAGGACACATTCATTGATCCTTGCAAAGAAACCTCAGGTAGGCATGCTCTAACTTTCAACCTGGTTCCCTCACTCATTTGATGCAGAAGAGTGGGCAATTGTGCAGATAGGGAACTCACTCCTCGATTCAGCCACTTCCATTAGCCTTTATATGAAGTCTAAATCTATTGCCCTTACCCATCTTCAAAATACTGCCAATATTTTTATGTAATAATACATAAAATTCCATTAATATTTTAATTTCTTAGTCAATGATAACTATAATGTCAGTTCTTAAATGTTTGATCTCACATTCTTTTCATTCTTGAGATGTTAATATGTTGCATTCCTTTTTATTTCTTCTGTTTCACCTTAAGTACACAAATTTGTATTCTGTGAGCATTTATTTCAGACTTGTTCCCATGTGTGTTTTAACATTTCACGTTGAAAGCTGAAAGTAAGATGTTCCCAGATTCATAATCCCCTAGGGATCTTTTGTTTCTCCCTGTACTTGACAAAGCAAAACTATGCTATTCAATCTAACTTCTTTCTCTAAAAGTTTTCCTAAGTGGCTATAATATTAATTTAAAGTTTCTTCAATAGATTTTTGTCCTAAATAAGTCACTGAAAACTGCATGAGTTTTTATTATAAACTGACTTCCTCCTAAGGAAAAAAAAGAGTACCATGACTCCATTCTGTGTATGTATAGCAACAGGCTAAGAAAGATGAATGTTTAAAATTCAAGGACTGCGACTGAATTAGAAGTATATATATTAAAATTTTTTGAGGTAGATGTATTGGTTTCTTTTAATCTAATGCTTTACTTTTTTAATAATAAAAAAAAAAGTCCTTACAATCAACCTCCAAAAGAAGTTTTTGTCCACAAGTTTCTTTCATTTATTAAAATGTGGAAAATGCCAACAGACCTCAAAAAACTGATATACAAAATTGGACCATCACCTAAAACATTTTCTTCTATTTCTAAAATTTTAATAACATATTAGAAAGCAGATAAGGGAATTGAGAATTTGGTAATTTAAATGCATGATTAATGGTGATACTAAAGAACTAAATATAAATATAGGAACTTGAAGATTATTATCTTTCTTGGCTAGTTATTTATTTATGTTATTCACAATTGTTTTTTTCTTTACAACATGATTCAGCATTCCATGAAATACAGTAGAAAGTAAATATGAGTGTTACCTGAGTTTCATTTTCATTATGTCTATAATGGTTACGCTATTGAAAATGTAAATGTTTCCTAACTAATAACGTTAGTCCTGTAACTTATCAATCTAAGCATTCTACTTCTACTTTTTCCTATTATATTTCATACTCAAAATACCAACAGTCAGTATGGAAAGGAAGGATTTCCTATACTACAGAGGCAAAAGTAAAGATACAGCAGATGAAAAGTTTAACTTCATGCTTTTATCTCCTCTATGACTAATATCAAACTAATATAATGAAAGACGAAAAGACATATCTTGGTGTCTAATTAATTGAGTATTGTCTAGTAGTTCTTTTCATAAGACTGGTGAAAAATGTCCCCTCTGGTAACTTTAAATCATTTTTTTATAATTAGCATTTAGTTGTGTTCTTAAAAATGAAATCTGCTTCTTTTTGTTTGCCAACACCAATTTTCAGCTAAGCAGCTAAAGAATAGGTCCTGTGTGTCAAAGCCAGCAGGTCTGATGTCATGTTGTGATAACTTATGGAAGTTATGTCATTATTTTACCCGTGGTAATTAATTAATTTCTTCTAAATTTAATATTTCTATATGACAAATATGAATAAATAAGACAAAGATAAAATGTTATGATGAAAGGCCAAGGATTACTTACCAGAAATAATACTTTCTTTGAAACACCAAAAGCAATATTTTCTTAATCATTTTTAATACACTGAATATCTATGTACAAACTTCCTCCAAAAAAAGATTTAAAAATAAGATATATATTCATTTTAAATTTCTATACTATTCATTGACAGAATCTCCATCATAAAAATTGCAACTTCTCTTTAAAGCTGTGATCATTACGTAAGATTTAAAAACTTGGTTTAAATATTCATTCTTTATGTATTTTATTATTGAACCCAGAATAGCTGGTTAAGAATACTTATCTTTAACATATTTGGGATATTTATCAAGTCATTTACCTTAAAGTTTCACTCAGGAATGGAAAAGAAATTGCAAAATTTTCCAGATAAATTGTCCAGTCTTTAGGGCATTCAGAATCCCTTAGGAATCAAATTAGAACTATCAATAAGTATATTTTTGTAATCACTTTTCTCTCTAATAGGCACAAAACTAACATGAGATGATAATTGCCCTCACAGTCTAATATTTAGTTGAGAAAATGAAAAAAATTAAAGAACATATGAATTAAAACTAAATAATTATGACTAAAATAGTTTCATAAAGGATAGTAAATAAGCACAAATTGTCCTGTTTTATTGAATGTTGGGCTTAATACCTGCCTTAGTCTACTAGAGCTGCCATAACAAAATACCTAATTATGAGTGTCTTAAATAACAGAAATTTTTTTCTCACAGTTTTGGAGGCTTGCAAGTATAAGATCATCATTGCCAAAAAGGCAGCTTTCGTTGAGGCCTCTTCTCTTGGCTTCTAGGCAGCCACCATTTGGTAGTGTGCTCACGTGACCTCTTCTTTGTGTGCACGTGAATTGCAGGAGACCTCTGGGATCTGTTTCTCTTCTTAAAATGACACCAATTCTATGGGATAAAGGCTTTACCCTTATGACCTCACTTAACCTTAATTACTTCTTTAAATTACCCTGTCTCCAAACATAGTCAGATTGGGGATTGGCCTTCAAAATATGAATTTGAGGATGTGACATAACTCAGTCTACAACAATATCTGAACCTTGACTAATGGAAAAAATCTAGATAAGTAAAAAGTAGAAAAGAAGTATTATCAATAAAGATCAAGAACCATGAAAAGAGTTATATAAGGGTAATTATATATTTCTTGAAATCAGATAAATGGCCATATCTAAAGTATAGAGATGGCAATAAATACTGTAAAATGTTTTCTGAAAGAGTACTGAATATTAAATTATCTTTAAAATCCAGAAAAAATATTTCAGAATCTCTCTTCTCTCCCTTTCACATACACATACACATGCACGACCTTCCTTCAGCTGTACATGTGTTACTAATTACAAGACTTTGGGCCACATATAATAGTCTTTTCAGGATCCTAAAATTACTCATTATAATCAGCTGCATAAAGAACTCAGCTAAAGAATGTGACTAAATAAATGTTTAAATATCGGTACCAAGTATTCAGTAGTTATTAAACATAGTTGAAAATGGTAATAAGGTAGAACTCTAGCTTCTACACAGGCTACTTTAACATGTCTCTCTCATTACTTGCTACTAATTAGAAAAGTAACTCCTGTCTTAGGTTTTAAAGAACACGTTGAAAAATGAGATCATTTAGACTTTTTCAGATATTAGAATCAAACCTAATCAATGTATCTACATTCTTTCTATTTTCCCTTTAACAATAAACACTAAAACTTTGAATTTTATTTCTGAAAAAAGAAAACATAACAATTATGATTTAGACAAATATTAAGAACTTAAAATTTCCTATTAATTTATCAATAATGAGTTTCACATAATTTTTATATGTCTACTAAGGCTGCTATAATAAAATGCCACAGACTGGGTGAATTAACCACAGATTTTAAAAAAAATAGTTCTAGAGACTAGAAGCTCGACATCAAGGTGCTGTCAGGGTCAGTTTCTGGTCTAGCTTAAAGGCAGCCACCTTTTTGTTGTGTCTTTGTGGCAGGCCAGTTCTCCATTAGGAACCAGAGCTATCGGTCTTCACCAACACTTGCTGTAATTCTGATGAACTTACAGGCTAAACATTAAAGAACTGGAGAAACTAATGCCTTAGTGCAAAGGGCTAGAAAATAAAACAAATCCATTATGACCCCACCTGGGCTTTCTCAGATCCTAGGGTTTACTTAAAATAATGGAGACATTCTTGCACAGGTTATACCATGACTCACTTTAGATAATTTTTTGAGTAATTTGTCCAAATCTCTAAAGTAATTGTTTAAACCCAGGACCCTAGTCAAATAATAGATACAGTGAAACACTTTGGCTTTCAGCCTGTAAGTCTTCTGAGTGTATATAAGCAGTAGAAAAAAACTTGCAACTTTGAGTTGGTCTGGTGAGTTACTCCAAACTTCTCCCTATAACCAGTTGCAGAAATAAACTCCCTTCTTTCCCAGTCTGTCTACATCTCATTATTGAACCAGGAGAACAAGCAGCTGGACCGCTGTTTGATATTGGTCTGGGAACATCTTCACAGGTCTTTCCTCTGTGTGTGGAGTGGAAAGACATCTCTGGTGTCTGCCTCTTTGTATAAATATCTCAATACTATCAAATTATAGCCCTGCCCTTATTACCTCATTTGGCCATACTTTTCTAAAGGCTCTATCACCAAATACATATACATTGGAGGTTATAGCTTCAACAAATAAATTTTTGAGGGGCACAATTCAATCCATGGCAATCTACACTTAATCTCAAAGACAGAAGGGTGAGGTAAGTAAGATAGTCATCTCACTCTCCACAAAATCATCAATTTTGACAACTACCCTTGGACAAGAGTACCTGTGAAGTAGTCTAGGTGTTCATCAGAGAAGTTGTAGGAGACTGTGCAAGCAAAAAATCCCAAAATAGATAAATGGAAGAACTAAGAAGAATAGTTTCCCTTTACCCATGTCATACTTTTACCAAGGCACAGCTCAATGCAAAGAGAGAAACACCTGACTACCAATTTATCTCATGAGGGAAAAAAGAGCATAGTGAGGAATTGCCCAGCTCCCTCAGCCATGCAGATGGTACCTAAGAGGTCGAGAGAGATGCTACCCATTTCTTTTTGCCTCTACCAAAAAACTGTGAGGATCAGCATAGCTGAGAGATTGGGAGATGCTGGAAATAGGGATGAGAAGCTGTGCACTCTTCTACGTGCTCTTCAAACTCCATCAGGAAGCTTTCCTATGAGATACTTAGTGTGCCTCATCTAAAGACCCCTTGAAACTGGCCTATGGGAACCACAAGTGCTTCATGTCTCACCTCTATTTTTCTCTTAGGCTGGCCCTCCACTAAACCACCTTAAATAAAGGCAGATCTATGAATTCACAAAGAATTTAAAATAATTGTTGACAGATTTCCAAGATGGCACGGTAGGAACAACTCAAGATTGCAGCTCTCAGTGAAGGTGCAGAGGGTGAGTCCTAGCTGCATTTTCAGACAGATTGCCCACAGAACAGGGAAATTCCCAGGTGCAGGAGAGACAGGGGACACCAGCGCAGCCCTTTTGGCTTGTGCGGAAACGGCCGGTGCTGCAGCACAGCGGCACAGCAGCAGCCTGCATAAAGCTCACTGGTCTGGGTGCCCTGTTAAACTGGCAGCCTGAGATTTGGGAGGGCAGATTAACATATCCAACTGATTGAGCAGGACTTGGACAATGAGCCAGACCGGGAGATTCCTGGGAAGCATGATTTGAGCCGATGCATTGGGCCACGGCACGGGAAATCAGGCAGATCCTGGTGCCCTGTCAGCAGGCGACTGAGGCACCTGTGAGAGAGTCAACCATTCAACTTAAAAAGGAAAAGAGAGAGAAAGAGAGAGAAGGGACTATGAGACAGGGAGCCGGGTAATCAGGCTCAGCATGTCCCACCCCCACAGGGACAAACAAAACAGCGATTTGAAACACTCAAGGTTGAGAGTTTTACTGAGGGCTTATCTGAATCCAGGATGGTGCAGCTCGGTGGGGGAGGGCATCTGCCACTACAGACGCAAACCGCCCCTACTGCGGTACACGCCCATTGCAGAAGCAGCCTGCCATTTCCAAGGCAACCCACCATAACAAAGAGACTCTGCCAATAGGGCAGAACCCAACACAGTAGGGCGGAGCCCCATGGCAGTAGGGCGGAGCCCTGCGGCAGCAGAGCAGAGCCTTGGCAGGCAAAAAGTGACTAGACAGCCTCCTAGTTGGGCAGGAGAGTGCAACGGATACTCATAAAGAAAGCCCCAACTCCCTGAAACACAGCATCTGATGGAAAAAAAAAAAGGGAGTTTCATAAGTTCTGCTGCAGCGACCTAAACATACCCACCCAACAACCCTGAATGAACAATGGAGCTCACAGCTCAGCACTGGAGCTCCTATAAATTACAGACCATCTCCTCAAGCAGCTCCCTGACCCCTATATATCCAAACAGTCACCTCAAAAAAGGACTAATCAGACTGACATTTGGCAGGCAACATTCTGGGACAAAGATAGCAGAAGAAGAAACTGGTAGCATCCCTCACTGTTCTGCAGCTGCTACAGGTGTACCCCCAGACAAGCAGGGCCTGGAGTGGACCTCAGCAGTCATACAGCAGAGGGGCTAGACTGTTAGAAGGAAAACTAACTAACAGAAATACTTCATCATCAACAATCTGGGCATCCACTCAGAGACCCAATTGAAAAGTCAGCAACTACTAAGACGACAGGTGAATAAATCCACAAAGATGGGAAGAAACCAGCGCAAAAAGAAGGAAAACCAAAACACCTCACCTCTTACAAGGGACCAAAACTCCTCACCAACAATGGAACAAAGCTGGATGGAGAATGACTGTGACAAAATGACAGAATCAGACTTGAGAAGGTGGATAATGAGAAACCGCAATGAGCTAAAAGAACATGTTGTAAATCAATGCAAAGAAACTAAAAATCTTGAAAAAAGATTTGAAAAAAGATTTAAGGAAATGATAACAAGAATGGACACCTTAGAGAGGAATATAAATGAATTGAAGGAGCTGAAAAACACAACACGAGAACTTCGCAAAGCATGCACAAGTTTCAACAGCTGAATTGACCAAGCAGAAGAAAGAATATCAGAAGTTGAAGATCAACTCAATGAAATAAAATGAGAAACCAAGATTAGAGAATAAAGCACAAAAAGGAATGAACAAAATCACCAAGAAATGTGGGACTATGTGAAGAGACCTAACCTACGTTTAATAGATGTACCAGAACGTGATGAAGAGAATGAATCCAAGCTGGAAAATACTCTTCAAGATATTATCCAGGAAAATTTCCCCAACCTAGCAAGGCAGGTCAATATTCAACTCCAGGAAATACAGAGAACACCACAAAGATATTCTGCAAGAAGAGCAACCCAAGGCACATAATCGTCAGATTCACCAGAGTTGAAATGAAGGAGAAAATACTAAAAGCAGTGAGAAAGAAAGGTCGGGTCACCCACAAAGGGAAGCCCATCAGACTCACAGATCGCTCAGCAGAAACTCTACAAGTGAGAAGAGAGTGGGGGCCAATATTCAACATCCTTAAAGAAAAGAACTTTCAATCCAGAATTTCATATCCAGCCAAATGGAGCATTGTAAGTGAAGGAAGAATAAAACCGTTTGCCAACAAGCAAGTACCCAGCGATTTTGTCACCACCAGGCCTGCTTTACAAGAGCTCCTGAAAGAGGCACTAAACATAGAAAGGAACAACCAGTACAAGCCATTCAAAAAACATACCAAATGCTAAAGAGCATCAATAAAATGAAGAATCTGCATCAACCAATGGGCAAAACAGTCAGCTAGCATCAAAATGGCAGTATCAAATTCACACATAACAATATTAACCCTAAATGTAAATGGGCTAAATGCACCAATCAAAAGACACAGACTGGCAAATTGGATACAAAACCAAAACCCATCAGTGTGTTGTATCCAGAAAACCCATCTCACATGCAAGGATACACAAAGGCTCAAAATGAAGGGATGGAGGAAAATTTACCAAGAAAATGGAGAGCAAAAAACGCAGGAGTTGTAATTCTTGTCTCTGATAAAATAGACTGTAAAGCAACAAAGATCAAAAGAGACAAAGAAGGCCACTACATAATGATAAAAGGATCGATACAACAAGAAGAACTAACTATCCTAAATATATATGGACCCAATACAGGAGCACCCAGATATATAAGGCAAGTTCGTAATGACATACAAAGAGACTTAGACTCCCACACAATAATAGTGGGAGACCTTAACACTCAACTGTCAATATCAGACAGATCAACCAGACAGAAAATTAACAAGGATATCCAGGGCTTGAACTCAGACCTGGAACAAGGAAACCTGATAGACATTTACAGAACTCTCCACCCCAAATCCACAGAATATACATTCTTCTCAGCACCACATCACACCTACTCCAAAATTGACCACATAATTGGAAGTAAAGCACTCCTCAGCAAATGCAAAACAACTGAAATCATAACAAACTGTCTCTCAGACCACAGGGCAATCAAGTTAGAACTCAGAATTCAGAAACTAACTCAGAACTGCACAGCTTCATGGAAACTGAACAACTGGCTCTTGAATGTTGATTGGATAAACAATGAAATGAAGGCAGAAATAAAGTTCTAGAAAACCAATGAGAATGAAGACACAACATACCAGAATCTCTGGGACACATTTAAAGCAGTCTGTAGAGGAAAATATATAGTAATAAGTGCCCACATGAGAAGAGTGGAGAGATCCAAAATTGACACCCTATCATGAAAATTGAAAGAGCTAGAGGAGCAAGATAAAAAAAACCTCAAAACCTAGCAGATGACAAGAAATAACTAAGATCAGAACAAAACTGAAGGAGATAGAGACATGAAAAACCCTTCAAAAAAATCAATAAATCCAAGAGCTGGTTTTTTGAAAAGATCAACAAAATAGACAGACTACTAGCCAGACTGATGAAAAAGAAAAGAGAGAAAAACCAAATAGATGCAATAAAAAATGATAAAGGGGAAATCACCACAGATTCCACAGAAATTCAAACCATCATCAGAGAATACTACAAACAACTCTATGCACATAAACTAGTAAACAGGAAGAAATGGATAAATTCCTGGATGCCTGTGTCCTCCCAAGCCTAAACCAGGAGGAAGCTGAAACTATGCATAGACCAATAACAAGGTCTGAAGTTGAGGCAGCAATTAAGAGCCCATGACACAAAAAAAGCCCAGGTCCAGATGGGTTCACAGCCAAATTCTACCAGACACACAAAGAGTAGCTTGTACCATTCCTTCTGAAACTATTCCAAATAATTCAAAAAGAGGGAACCCTTCCCAAATCATTTTATGAGACCAACATCATCCTGATACCAAAACCCAGCAGAGACTCAACAAGAAAAGAAAACTTCAGGCCAATATCCATGATGAACATAGATGTAAAAATCTTCCATAAAACAGTGGCCAACAGATTGCAACAGCACATTAAAAAACTTATCCATCGTAATCAAGTAGGATTCATCCCGGGGATACAAGGCTGGTTCAACATATGCAAGTCTATAAACGTCATTCACCACATAAACAGAAGCAAAAACGAAAACCACATGATTATCTTAAAGGATGCAGAGAAGGCCTTTGACAAAATTCAACAGCCCTTTATGCTAAAAACCCTCTATAAACTTGGTATTGATGGAATGCATCTCAAAGTAATAAAAGCTATTTATGACAAACCAACAGCCAATATCATACTGAATGAGCAAAAATTGGAAGCATTCCCTTTGAAATCTGGCACTAGACAAGGATGCCCTCTCTCACCACTCCTATTCACCATAGTACTGGAAATTCTAGCCAGAGCAATCAGGCAAGAAAAAGAAATAAAGGGTATTCAAATAGGAAAGGTGGAAGCCAAATTGTCTCTATTTGCAGATGACATGATAGTATACCTAGAAGACGCCATCACCTCAGCCCAAAAACTCCTGAAACTGATAAGCAACTTCAGTAAAGTCTCAGGATATAAAATGAATGTTCAAAAATCACAAGCATTCCTATACACCAATAACAGACTTAAAGAGAACCAAATCAAGAACGAACTGCCATTCACAATTGCTACGAAGAAAATAAAATACCTAGGAATACAACTTACAAGGAACATAAGGGACCACTTCAAGGAAAACTACAAACCAGTGCTCAACGAAATAAGAGAGGACACAAACAAATGGAGAAACATTCTATGTTCATGGTTAGGAAGAATCAATATGAAAATGGCTATACTGCCCAAAGTAATTTACACAATCAACGTTATCCCCATCAAACTACCATTGAATTTCTTCACAGAACTGAAAAAAAACACCATGAAATTCACATGGCACCAAAAGAGAGCCCGCATAACCAAGTCAATTCTAAGAAAAAAGAACACAGCAGGAGGCATCACACTACCTGACTTAAAACTATACTACAAGGCTACAGTAATCAAAACAGCATGGTACTGGTACCAAAACAGAGATAGAGACCAATGGAACAGAACAGAGGCATCGGAGGCAACACAACATATCTAAAACCATATAATCTTTGATAAACCAGACAAAAACAAGCAATGGGGAAAGGATTCCCTGTTTAATAAATGGTGTTGGGAAAACTGGCTAGCCATGTGCAGAAAGCAGAAAATGCAACCCTTCCTGACACCTTACACTAAAATTAACTCCAGATGGATTAAAGACTTCAACATAAGACCTGGCACCATAAAAACCCTAGAAGAAAATCTAGGCAAAACCATTCAGGACATAGGAGTAGGCAAGGACTTCATGATCAAAACACCAAAAGCATTGGCAACAAAAGCCAAAATAGACAAATGGGACCTAATCAAACTCCACAGCTTCTGCATGGCAAAAGAAACAGTCACTAGAGTGAATCGGCAACCATCAGAATGGGAAAAAATCTTTGCAGTTTACCCATCTAACAAAGGGCTGATATCCAGAATTTACAAAGTACTCAAACAGATTTACAGGAAAAAAACAAACAAGCCCATTCAAAAATGGGCAAAGGATATGAACAGACACTTTACAAAAGAAGACATACAAGAGGCCAACAAACATATGAAAAAATGCTCATCATCACTGGTCATTAGAGAGATGCAAATCAAAACCACGTTGAGATACCATCTCACCCCAGTTAGAATGGTGATCATTAAAAAATCTGGAGACAACAGATGCTGGAGAGGATGTGGAGAAATAGGAACACTCTTACACTGTTGGTGGGAGTATAAATTAGTTCAACCATTGTGGAAGACAGTGTGGCAATTCCTCAAGGACCTAGAAATAGAAATTCCATTTGACCCAGCAATCCCATTACTGGGTATATATCCAAAGGACTATAAATCGTTCTACTATAAGGACACATGCACACGAATGTTCACTGCAGCACTGTTTACAACAGCAAAGAACTGGAACCAACCCAAATGCCCAACCATGATAGACTGGACTGGGAAAATGTGGCACATATACACCATGGAATATTATGCAGCAATCAAAAATGATGAGTTTGTGTCCTTTGTAAGGACATGGATGAATCTGGAGAACATCATTCTCAGCAGACTGACACAAGAACAGAAAAAGAAATACCGCATATACTCACTCATAGGTGTGCAAGAAAAATGAGAACACATGGACACAGAGAGGCGGTCTACTATACACTGGGGTCTCTTGGGGGGAAAGGGGGAGGGACAGCGGGGGGACTGGGGAGGGATAGCCTGGGGATCAATGCCAGATGTGGGTGAAGGGAAGGAAGGCAGCAAAGCACACTGCCATGTGTGTACCTATGCAACTATCTTGCACGTTCTGCACATGTACCCCAAAACCTATAATGCAATAAAAATTTAAAAAAAAAGTTTTTAAGCAAGCTGTGAAAGGTGAAGGCTTGGAATAAAAAAACAAGATGCATAAACCTTCAAAAAAAAAAATAGTAGAGGACTTCAATACCTCATTTTCAGCCAGGCACAGATTATTCAGACAGAATATTAATAAGGAATAGTGGACTTGAGGTATATTTTAGACCAAATAAATTCAACAACTATATACAGAACGTTCTATACAATAGCAGTAGAATAGAGATTATTCTTTTTTTTTAATTTTTAAAATTTTTATTGCGTTATAGGTTTTGGGGTAGATGTGCAGAACATGCAAGATAGTTGCATAGGTACACACGTCAGTGTGCTTTGCTGCCTTCCTCCCCTTCACCCACACTTGGCATTTATCCCCAGGGTATCCTTCCCCACCCCCCCATTGCCCCTCCCCCCTTCCCCAATAGACCCCAGTGTGTAGTAGACCCCCTCCCTGTGTCCATATGTTCTCATTTTTCTCACCCACCTATGAGTGAGAATATGCGGTATTTCTTTTTCTGTTCTTGTGTCAGTTTGCTGAGAATGATGTTCTCCAGATTCATCCATGTCCTTACAAAGGACACAAACTCATCATTTTTGATTGCTGCATAATATTCCATGGTGTATATGTGCCACATTTTCCCAGTCCAGTCTATCATTGATGGGCATTTGGGTTGGTTCCAGGTCTTTGCTATTGTAAACAGTGCTGCAGTGAACATTCGTGTGCATGTGTCCTTATAGTAGAACGATTTATAGTCCTTTGGATATATACCCAGTAATGGGATTGCTGGGTCAAATGGAATTTCTATTTCTAGGTCCTTGAGGACTCGCCACACTGTCTTCCACAATGGTTGAACTAATTTACACTCCCACCAACAGTGTAAGAGTGTTCCTATTTCTCCACATCCTCTCCAGCATCTGTTGTCTCCAGATTTTTTAATGATCGCCATTCTAACTGGCGTGAGATGGTATCTCAATGTGGTTTTGATTTGCATCTCTCTAATGACCAGTGATGATGAGCATTTTTTCATGTGTTTGTTGGCCTCATGTATGTCTTCTTTTGTAAAGTGTCTGTTCATATCCTTTGCCCATTTTTGAATGGGCTTGTTTGTTTTTTCCCTGTAAATCTGTTTGAGTTCTTTGTAAATTCTGGATATCGGCCGTTTGTCCGATGCGTAAACTGCACAGGTTTTTTCCCATTCTGATGGTTGCCGATTCACTCTAGTGACTGTTTCTTTTGCCATGCAGAAGCTGTGGAGTTTGATTGGGTCCCATTTGTCTATTTTGGCTTTTGTTGCCAATGCTTTTGGTGTTTTGGTCATCAATTCCTTGCCAACTCCTATGTCCTGAATGGTTTTGCCTAGATTTTCTTCTAGGGTTTTTATGGTGTCAGGTTTTACGTTTAAGTCTTTAATCCATCTGGAGTTAATTTTAGTGTAAGATGTCAGGAAGGGGTCCAGTTTCTGCTTTCTGCACATGGCTAACCAGTTTTCCCAACACCATTTAGTAAACAGGGAATCCTTTCCCCATTGGTTGTTTTTGTCTGGTTTATCAAAGATTATATGGTTGTAGCTATGTTGTGTTGCCTCTGATGCCTCTAGTCTGTTCCATTGGTCTATATCTCTGTTTTGGTACCAGTAACATGCTGTTTTGATTACTGTAGCCTTGTAGTATAGTTTGAAGTCTGGTAGTGTGATGCCTCCTGCTGTGTTCTTTTTTCTTAGAATTGACTTGGCTCTGCGGGCTCTCTTTTGGTTCCATATGAAGTTCATGGTGGTTTTTTCCAGTTCTGTGAATAAATTCAATGGTAGTTTGATGGGGATAGCATTGATTGTGTAAATTACTTTGGGCAGTATAGCCATGTTCACGATATTGATTCTTCCTAACCACGAACATGGAATGTTTCTCCATCTGTTTGTGTCCTCTCTTATTTCATTGAGCAGTGGTTTGTAGTTTTCCTTGAAGAGGTCCCTTACATTCCTTGTGAGTTGTATTCCTAGGTATTTTATTTTCTTTGTAGCAATTGTGAATGGCAGTTCATTCTTAATTTTGGGTCTCTTTTAGTCTGTTATTGGTGTATATGAATGCTTGTGATTTGTGCACATTCATTTTATATCCTGAGACTTTACTGAAGTTGCTTATCAGTTTCAGGAGTTTTTGGGCTGAGGTGATGGGGTCTTCTAGGTATACTACCATGTTGTCTGCAAATAGAGACAATTTGGCTTCCACCTTTCCTATTTGAATACCCTTTATTTCTTTGTCTTCCCTGATTGCTCTGGCTAGGACTTCCAGTACTATGTTGAATAGGAGTGGTGAGAGAGGGCATCCTTGTCTAGTGCCAGATTTCAAAGGGAATGCTTCCAGTTTTTGCCCATTCAGTATGATATTCGCTGTTGGTCTGTCATAAATAGCTTTTATTACTTTGAGATATGTTCCGTCAATACCAAGTTTATTGAGGGTTTTTAGCATAAAGGGCTGCTGAATTTTGTCAAATGCCTTCTCTGTGTCAATTGAGATAATCATGTGGTTTTTGTTTTTGCTTCTGTTTATGTGGTGAATTACATTTATAGACTTGCGTATGTTGAACCAGCCTTGCATCACCAGGATGAATCCTACTTGATCATGATGGATAAGTTTTTTAATGTGCTGTTGCAATCTGTTGGCCACTATTTTATAGAAGATTTTTGCATCTATGTTCATCATGGATATTGGCCTCAAGTTTTCTTTTCTTGTTGAGTCTCTGTCAGGTTTTGGTATCAGGATGATGTTGGTCTCATAAAATGATTTGGGAATGGTTCCCTCTTTTTGGATTATTTGGAATAGTTTCAGAAGGAATGGTACAAGCTCCTCTTTGTGTGTCTGGTAGAATTTGGCTGTGAACCCATCTGGACCTGGGCTTTTTCTGTGTGGTAGGCTCTTAATTGCTGCCTCAACTTCAGACCTTGTTATTGGTCTATTCATAGTTTCGGCTTCCTCCTGGTTTAGGCTTGGGAGGACACAGGCGTCCAGGAATTTATCCATTTCTTCCTGGATTACTAGTTTATGTGCATAGAGTTGTTTGTAGTATTCTCTGATGATGCTTTGAATTTCTGTGGAATCTGTGGTTCCTTCCCATTTATCGATTTTTATTGCATCTATTTGGTTGTTCTCTCTTTTCTTTTTTATCAGTCTGGCTAGTGGTCTGTTTATTTTGTTGATCTTTTAGAAAAACCAGCTCTTGGATTTATTGAGTTTTTGAAGGGTTTTTCTTGTCTCTATCTCCTTCAGTTCTTCTCTGATCTTAGTTATTTCTTGTCTTTGGCTAGGTTTTGAGCTTTTTTTATCTTGCTCCTCTAGCTCTTTCAATTTTGATGATAGGGTGTCAATTTTGGATCTCTCCACTCTTCTCATGTGGGCACTTATTGCTATATATTTTCCTCTACAGACTGCTTTAAATGTGTCCCAGAGATTCTGGCGCGTTGTGTCTTCATTCTCGTTGGTTTCAAAGAACTTCTTTATTTCTGCCTTCATTTCATTGTTTATCCAATCAACATTCAAGAGCCAGTTGTTCAGTTTCCATGAAGCTGTGCGGTTCTGAGTTATTTTCTGAATTCTGAGTTCCAACTTGATTGCACTATGGTCTGAGAGACTGTTTGTTATGATTTCAGTTGTTTTGCATTTGCTGAGGAGTGCTTTACTTCCAATTATGTGGTCAATTTTGGAGTAGGTGTGATGTGGTGCTGAGAAGAATGTATATTCTGTGGATTTGGGGTGGACAGTTCTGTAAATGTCTATCAGGTTTGCTTGTTCCAGGTCTGAGTTCAAGTCCTGTATATCCTTGTTAATTTTCTATCTGGTTGATCTGTCTGCTATTGACAGTTGAGTGTTAAAGTCTCCCACTATTATTGTGTAGGAGTCTAAGTCTCTTTGTAAGTCATTAAGAACTTGCCTTATATATCTCGTGTTCCTGCATTGGGTCCATATATATTTAGAATCGTGAGCTCTTCTTGTTTTGTTGATCCTTTTACCATTATGTAATGACCTTCTTTGTCCCTTTTGATCTTTGTTGCTTTAAAGTCTATTTTATCAGAGACGAGAATTGCAACTTCTGCTTTTTTTTGCTCTCCATTTGCTTGGTAAATCTTCCCCCATCCCTTTATTTTGAGCCTTTGTGTATCCTTGCATGTGAGGTGGGTTTCCTGGATACAGCACACTGATGGGTTTTGGTTTTGTTTCCAATTTGCCAGTCTGTGTCTTTAGATTGGTGCCTTTAGCCCATTTACATTTAGGGTTAATATTGTTATGTGTGAATTTGATACTGCCCTTTTGATGCTAGCTGGCTGTTTTGCCCATTGGTTCATGTAGATTCTTCATTTTGTTGATGCTCTTTAGCATTTGGTATGCTTTTAGGATGGCTGGTACTGGTTGTTCCTTTCTATGTGTAGTGCCTCTTTCAGGAGCTCTTGTAAAGGAGGCCTAGTGGTGACAAAATCTCTGAGTACTTGCTTGTTCATGAAGGATTTTATTTTTCCTTCACTTTTGAAGCTCAGTTTGGCTGGATATGAAATTCTGGGTTGAAAGTTCTTTTCTTTAAAGATGTTGAATATTGGCCCCCACTCTCTTCTGGCTTGTAGAGTCTCTGCCGAGAGATCTGCTGTGAGTCTGATGGGCTTCCCTTTGTGGGTGACCCGACCTTTCTCTCTGGCTGCCCTTAGTATTTTCTCCTTCATTTCAATCCTGGTGAATCTGACGATTATGTGCCTTGGGGTTGCTCTTCTTGCGGAGTATCTTTGTGGTGTTCTTTGTATTTCCTGGAGTTGAGTATTGACCTGTCTTGCTAGATTGGGGAAATTTTCCTGGATAATATCCTGAAGAGTGTTTTCCAGCTTGGATTCATTCTCTTCATCACATTCTGGTACACCTCTCAAACGTAGGTTGGGTCTCTTCACATAGTCCCACATTTCTTGGAGGTTTTGTTCATTCCTTTTTGTGCTTTTTTCTTTAATCTTGGTTTCTCATTTTATTTCATTGAGTTGATCTTCAACTTCTGATATTCTTTCTTCTGCTTGGTCAATTTGGCTGTTGAAACTTGTGCATGCTTCATGAAGTTCTCGTGTTGTGTTTTTCAGCTCCTTCAATTCATTCATATTCCTCTCTAAGTTGTCCATTCTTGTTATCATTTCCTCGAACCTTTTTTCAAATCTTTTCTCAAGGTTCTTAGTTTCTTTGCACTGATTTATAACATGTTCTTTTAGCTCACTGAAATTTCTCATTATCCACTTTCTGAAGTCTGATTCCATCATTTCATCACACTCATTCTCCGTCCAGCTTTGTTCCCTTGCTGGTGAGGAGTTTTGGTCCTTTGTAGGAGGTGAAGTGTTTTGGTTTCGGGTATTTTCCTCCGTTTTGCACTGGTTTCTTCCCATCTTTATGAATTTATCCACCTGTCATCTTAGTAGTTGCTGATTTTTCAATTGGGTCTCTGTGTGGATGTCCAGATTGTTGATAATGAGGTATTTCTGTTACTTAGTTTTCCTTCTAATGGTCTATCCCCTCTGCTGTATGAGTGCTGAGGTCCACTCCAGGCCCTGCCTGTCTGGGGTACACCTGTAGCAGCAGTGGAACAGTGAAGGATGCTACCAGTTTTTTCTTCTGCTATCTTTGTTTCAGAATGATGCCCGGCAAATGTCAGTCTGATTGGTCCTTTTTTGGGGTGACTCTTTGGATATACAGGGGTCAGGGAGCTGCTTTAGGAGATGGTCTGTGCTTTACAGGAGCTCCAGTGCTGAGCTGTGAGCTCCATTGTTTATTCAGGGTTGTTGGGAGGATGTGTTTATGTCTGCTGCAACAGAACTCATAAACCTCCCCCTTTTTTTTCCCCTTAAATGCTCTATCTCAGGGAGTTGGGGCTTTCTTTATGAGTATCTGTTGCACAGTCCTGCCCTGCTAGGAGGCAGTCTATTCACTATTTGCCTGCAGGGGCTCCGCCCTGCTAGCACAGGTCCGCCCTGTTGCTGCAGGGCTCCATTCTGCTGTGGCTTGCTCTGCCGTGCTTTGGCTTGCTCCACCCTGCTGGCAGACTCTCTCTGTTATGCGGGTTGCCTCGGCAACAGCAGGCTGCGTCAGCCCTGGGCAGTACTTCAGTACGGGGGCATTTGGTCAGTAGTGGCAGACACCCCTCCACCACTGAGATGCACCATCCTAGATGCCAGCAGCAAAACTCTCAGCCCTGAGCGCCTCCAATTGCCACCCTGCTTGTCCCCGTCAGGGTGGGACCCGCCGAGCCCAATCACCCAGCTCCCTGCCTCAGAGTCTGTCCTCTCTCTCTCTCCCTCTCCCCAAGCTGAACAGTTGACTCTCTTACTGGTGCCCCAGTAGCCTGCTGATAGGGCACTGGGATCCGTGTGATCTCCCGTGCTGCTGCCCACTGCACCGGCTCAGATCACATTTCCCAGGAATCTCCTGGTCTGGCTCATTGTCCAAGTCCCGTTCAATCAGATGGACATGCCAATCTGCCCTTCCAAATCTCAGATTGCCGGTTTAACAGGGCATCCGGACCAGTGAGTTTTGTGCCCGGTGCCGCTGCGCTGCAGAACCAGCCGAATCTGCCACGCGAGCCGGCTGCGCTAGCGTCCCGTGTCTCTCCCACACCTGGGACTTTCAATGTTCTGTGGGCAAAAAAGGTCTGTCCGAGAATGTGGCTAGGACTCACCCTCTGCATCTTCACTGAGAGCTGCAATTCAGAGTCGCCTCTACGACGCCATCTTGGATGCCCCAGAATAGAGATTATTCTTAACTATACATGGAACATTATCCAAGATAGATAATACAACCTGTTAAATTTAGTACAAATGAAAGTATATCAAGACTCTTTTCTGATTACAATATTCATAAGACAGAAAATATGCAAAGTTTTCTTGAAACCAATAAAAGGAGGAAGTGGAAAATTCACATTTGTGAAAATTAAAAGCACAGTACTAAATAACTAATGGACCAACAAATAAAGTCAAAGTGAAATTTAAAAATATATTGAGATAAAGAAAAATGAAAATGTAACATTCCAAAACTTATGGTATGCAGCAGAATCCATAATAATAAGGAAAACTATGGTGATAATACCCATGTGATGAAAGAATAAATATCTCAGACACAAACTAACTTAATATTTCAAAACACTAAAAAAAGAAAACCAAACTCAGTAAAAACAAAGAAAACCACAAAGATCAGATCAGAAATAAATGAGAAAGAGAACAGGAAAATAACTGAGATCAATGCAACAATCAGTGTGTTTTTGTAAAGGTTTCCAAAATTTGGAAACCTTTTCCCAGACTAAGAAAAGAAGAGAGAGAATTCAAATAAATAAAATTAGAAATAAAAAAGGGGACATTACAACTGATAGCATAGAAATAGAAAGGATCATAAAATACTACTCTAAATACTTATGGTCCAACAAATTGAATAAACTAGAAGAAAGGAACAAATTCCTAGAAATACATGACCTACAGAGATTGAATAATGAAGAAATAGACAATCTGAACAGACCAGTAACAAATAAGGTGATTGAATGGATGAACAAAATCTCCCATTAAAGTCCAAGATGGTTTCATCTATGAAAATTTACTGAATATTTAAAAAATAATTAATGCCAATACTTTAAACTTTTTCAGAAATTGAAGAGGAGAGAATACTCTCCAAACTCATTTTAGGGGACCAGCATTATCCTGATTAAAAAAAAAAAGACAATACTACAAGAAAAGAGAATTACAGGTCAGTATCCCTGAACATAGATGCAAAAATCCTAAATGAAATACTAGCAAACCAAATTCAAAAGTACATAAAAAGAATTACTCCCCATGATCAAGTAAAATTTATCCCTGTGGTACAAGAATGAGTCGACTCTCTCATCACATCTTTTCAACATAGTGTCAGTAGTCATGGCAAGAGGAAGAGATTAAAAACATCCAAATCAGAAAGAAAGAAGTTAAATTGTCTGTGCTTGCAGATGAGATGACATGATCAAAAACCCTAAGGCGCCACAAAAAAGTCCCCATTATAACTAATTAACAAACTCAGTAAAGTTGCAGGATGCAAAATCAACATACAAAAGTCAATAGCATTTCTATACACGAACAAAGAACTAAATAAAAGTTAATGAAGAAAACAGTCCTATGTATAACAACATTTAAAAAACTACTTAGAAATAAATTTAAACAATGAGATGAAAAATCCATACCCTAAAAACTATAAAACATTGATGAAAAAAATTTTGAAAGACAAATAAGTGGAAAGCTATTCAGTATTCATGAATCAGAAGACTCCATATTGTCAAAATGTCTTTACTATTCAAAGAGGTCACAGATTCCATGAAATCCCTATCAGATTCCTAAGACATATTTTACAGAAATAGAAAAGACAATTCTAAATTTTGTATGGACACAGAAATGACAGAAATAGCTAAAGTAATCTTGAGCAAAATGAACAAATCTGGAGGCATCATACTTCCAGCTTTCAAAGTATACTACAAAGCTATAGGAATTAAAGCAGCATGGTACTGCCATAAAAGAGACACATAGGTAAATGGAACAGAACAGAAAGCCCAGAAATAAGCCCATGCATATACAGTCAATTGGTCTTTGACAAGGGTACCAAGAATACACAATGAGGAAAGGATAGTCTCTTCAATAAATAATGTAGGAGAAATTGAATATCCACATGCAAAAAATAAAATTGTATCTTTATTTTACATCATTCACAAAAGTCAACATGAAATAAACACTTAGCATAAGCCTTGGAGCTATGAAACTCTCAGATAAAAACTTGAGGAGAATTTGACATTGGTCTTGGCAATGATGTTTCAGATATGACACCAAAAGCAAGGGCAAAAAAAACAACTGGGAGTATATAAAACTAAAATGTTTCTGTACAACAAAAGAAAGAATCAGCAAAATCAAAAGTCAGCCTATAAAATGGAAGAATGTATTTGTAAATGATACATCTAATTTTGGTTAATACTGTAATATATATATGAGAAACTACACAAATTAATAGCAATAAACCCTAAAATAACCCAATTTAAAACTGGAGAAAGAATCTGAATAGACATTTTACTAAAGATGTCATACAAATGGTCAATAGATGTGTGAAAATTTCTCAACATCACCAAACATTAGGGAAGTGAAAATCAAAATCACAATGAGATATTATCTGTTTGGATGGCAGTTATGAAAAGACAAATGTTGGAAATAATGTGGAGAAAATGGAAACCCTATACATTGTTCATGGGGATGTAACTTAGCACAGACTTTGAGGCAGACAGTATGAAGGTTTTTCAAGAATTCAAAATATAACTACCATCTGGCCCAGCAACCCACTTCTGGGTATATATTCAAAGGAAATTAAATCAATATGTCAAAGAGACATCTGCACTCCCAAGTCCACTGCAGTATTATTCACAATATCCAAAATATAAAACCAACCTAACTGTCCATCATTGGATGGATGAATAAAGAAAAGTTCGTATATACACACACAATGAAACTGTATTCAGCCTTTTAAAACACAAGGAAATCCTGACATTTGTAACACAATCAGTGATCCTGGAGGACATTATGTTAGGAGAAATAAGTCAGGTACAGAAAGGCAAATAACACGTAATCTCATATGTAGAATCTGAGAAAGTCAAATTCATAACAGCAGAGGGTAGAGTGGTTGTTGCTACAGGGATAGGAGAAAGTAGGAAATTTTGGTCTAAGGCTAAAACGTTTCATTTAGACAGAGTTAATATGTTCCAGGAAAAATATTTCAGAGAGAAGATACTTAAATTCTTCTTTTTAAAACTACACCCAGAAGCAACGCAGAATAAAATACATGGAAATACAGAACTCATTTCTTCTGAAACTCAAAAATATCGGTAACATCTACACAGAAAAATTAGGAAGAGCTATCAATTGTGATGAACATCGATTTGAATCAGTGGAATCTTATCAAGAGCATCCATCTTCAATCACAATTCTCAAAGTACGCAGCTTTCCCCAAAATAAAGGACATGCCAAGATGTGAACAACAGGCTGCACTGGCTTGTGAATAACAACATATGTGCCAAATAAATTATTTTTTTAATTCAAGGATAAGACTCTTAAAACAACCTACATTCTCTCAAAAAAAAAAAAAAAAAATTCTACTAGGCACAAACACATTCACAGAGGAATTCTAAAATACTCCTTTAAGAAACTCATTACTTTAATCCTACATAAACTGTTTCAAACATTAGGGAAGAAAAAGGAAAGCTTTTATTAATAATGCTAATATGCATTGCTCCAAAAAATAGCTGTGGGTAAAAAATTACAGCACAAATATCTTCATGAATATGTGTACAAGAATCTTCCAAATATTAGCTCATAGAATCCAGCAAGCAAATCACAAATACAACCAAATGAAATTAGATTTTTCAGAAATCTCAAGATGGTTCACTATTTGAAATATTTTTAATATATGTCATAGTTTGTACATATAATAAAAGCCTATATTGCAAAATTAGAAGAGTTAAAAGTGGGAATGCATTAAATGACTATAAAAATGGAAATGCATTAGTGGTCCACCAGTGGAGGTGGTGTAGCGAAATTATAGCAAATTCTTACAATGAAATACTGATCAGTTAATATAATAAAAAATGCAATCATGTGTGCACTATTACAAAGTGTATTGTCGAGTGAAAAAATGCAGAACAGTATATATGTGTGCACACACACGTGCATATGATATGCATTAGTGAATAAAATTTAAAAATTAATGAGTATATATGATTAAAATGTATAACAATACTTGGAAAATAATAAACAGAAAATTCACAATGGTTGGGAAGCAGAAAATGAGGAAACTACTTTTCATTGTATATTTTTTCCTAGCTTTTAACTTTTATAGCAATTGCATACATCAACTATTCACAAAAATCACAAAATTTATAAGAAATACAAGTTTTCTTAAAATGGCATGTAAAAGAGTAAGACATTTTGATTCACAGCCGCTAAGAACCATTAAAAAAATTAATAGGACTAGTAAGCATGACCATTTTAAAATGACCCACTCTTTAATAAACACAGCTCAAATAAGACTGCTTCCAAAGAGCCTGTCTTAAGTGCCCTACTTTGAAATAATGTACGTTTCTTCTATTAGACATAGCATTTTCTGTAATGTACATTTCTTCTATAAGCTGTGGCACTTTCTATACTTACACTATACTTTATGCCTTGTATTAATTTATTTGCACACTCATTCTCTCACACCTTAGTGCGTTTCTCATGCTATCAACTTTTCATAAATGTTAGGCAGCTATAACAATGAGGATTTTTCAGGAAGTCTTGGCTCAAGCACTATTTCTTTTAGAGACTTCTAGTGTAAGTTTTCAGTTTTCTGAGAATTTCTCCTTCATTCTTCCATGAACATCTCTTTTTATTTGTTTGTTTGAGACAGAGTCTCGTTTTGTCTCCAGGCGCTAGGCTGGAGTACAGTGGCATGATCTCAGCTCACTCCCACCTCCTCCTCCTGGGTTCAAGCAAATCTCCTGCCTCAGCCTCTTGAGTAGATGGGACTATAGGCACATGCCATCACACCCAGCTAATTTTTGTATTTTTAGTAGAGACGGGGTTTCATCATGTTGGCCAGGATGGTCTCAATCTCTTGACCTCGTGGTCTACCCGCCTCGGCCTCCCAAAGTGCTGGGATTACAGACGTGAGCCACCGCTCCCAGCCTTCTATGAACATCTTTATCTTAGTACATATCATACCCCAATTTACTATATGCAAGTTTATTTTCCCCTCTAGGCCATTAACTCTCAGGAAGCAAGTTACATGTGTAACATCATTTAATTGTGACCACAACCCTCTAATGCAGGCAGTTTACCCATGTCCTGCTGATGAGAAACCTGAAGGCCAACGATATTAAATAATTCACCCAAGTAAAAATTAACTGAGACTGGATTTCACTCAACACTGTCTGATTCTATAGTTGTACACTTCACTTCTACGCTATGCTATTGCTCAGAAGTTAATATTGATATTAGCATCTAGAGTTTTGATGTCAAGAAAAGGCATATTACTTCTGCTTTCAAATAGGAAATTATTGAATGCTTCTTCCCTTACAGTGATAATATTCCCCTAATTAAACCCATTGGTCACCTTGAGAATGACGATTAGTATTCCTAATACTAGCCTAAGTTATAAGCATATAAGAAGTTGCTTTAAACTGGTATATTTAGCTTCAAATTAAATAGTTACCGGAAAAAAAGATACAGGGAAATTATGTTTTCTGCTCTAATTTCCTAAAAGTATAAGAATATAATTACAATGAAGTATGATGACTCAGTGTCTCCCACATTTTGCCAGTGAAAACATAGTCTAGTATCTTAGTCTCATCTATTTTAATGTGAATGTTAACTTTATACTGAATTGAACTCAAGAGATTGCATAATCTTCACTTTTTTATGTCACTCATTACATCCTCCAAGTTATATTAGAAGTTATTTTAAATACTACAAAATTAGCACTGCTTTTATTCCTGTAATCATAATAACTCATTGTTGGGAACAGCCATTTCACTTGTTCAAAAAAATGAAAAAAAAATAATGTGCTTATATTTACCTCAAAAGGGGAAGATAAATTTAAAAAGAAAAAGATTAAAAATGAGGCACAACTTATTAAATTATTTCCTCTTTGAGGTAAAACCAAGTTTAGAAACTATCATCTTAGAACCCAAACTCCTGTCAACATTTTGAGGAAGGAAAGAAAGTGCACATCAGACAAAGGGCTGATATCCAGAATTTACAAAGAACTCAAACAGATTTACAGGAAAAAAACAAACAAGCCCATTCAAAAATGGGCAAAGGATATGAACAGACACTTTACAAAAGAAGACATACATGAGGCCAACAAACATATGAAAAAATGCTCATCATCACTGGTCATTAGAGAGATGCAAATCAAAACCACATTGAGATACCATCTCACGCCAGTTAGAATGGCAAGCATTAAAAAATCTGGAGACAGCAGATGCTGGAGAGGATGTGGAGAAATAGGAACACTCTTATACTGTTGGTGGGAGTGTAAATTAGTTCAACCATTGTGGAAGACAGTGTGGCGATTCCTCAGGGACCTAGAAATAGAAATTCCATTTGACCCAGCAATCCCATTACTGGGTATATATCCAAAGGACTATAAATCGTTCTACTATAAGGACACATGCACACGAATGTTCATTGCAGCACTGTTTACAATAGCAAAGACCTGGAACCAACTCAAATGCCCATCAATGATAGACTGGACTGGGAAAATGTGGCACATATACACCATGGAATATTATGCAGCAATCAAAAATGATGAGTTTGTGTCCTTTGTAAGGACATGGATGAATCTGGAGAACATCATTCTCAGCAAACTGACACAAGAACAGAAAAAGAAATACCGCATATACTCACTCATAGGTGGGTGAGAAAAATGAGAACACATGGACACAGAGAGGTGGTCTACTATACACTGGGGTCTATTGGGGGGAATGGGGGAGGGACAGTGGGGGGGGGCTGGGGAGGGATAGCCTGGGGATGAATGCCAAGTGTGGGTGAAGGGGAGGAAGGCAGCAAAACACACTGCCATGTGTGTACCTAGGCAACTATCTTGCACGTTCTGCACATGTACCCCAAAACCTATAATGCAATAAAAATTTTAAAAATATATATATATATAAACCTGAACTGAAAGTAGTCATTTCTCCTAAAGAAAGCAGTTTTTATTCTTTTTATGTATCAATCAGGTTACAATATGTAGTTTATTAATACAAGAACCAGAGGTTTTATTTCTAGATTTTGATAAGAAGTGTTGATGCCAACAAGCTTCTGAATAAAACTAAGTATTTTGCTTCCTTGCTTTGGTTAAATTGGGAGAAAAAAGGTAAGTGGTATATCAAGACATTAATTTTGTGCCACTCTTGGCAATAAAATTAACAAATGACCAAAAACTTCAGTGGGACCATTTTATTCTAAACCTGCAACTCATGTTAAAAACATATTCTGGCTACAAAATAAATTTTAATGTGCCAAGCACCAACAGGAGTTTACCATTTATTGGTGTACCACCAGGGCATCACTCCAAAGAAAGGATTTTCAATCTGTTCTCAAATCACATAACATGCACAAGTAGCTAAGCTCAAGGCAAAAATGTTATATGAATGCATGTTTCTGAAAGAGCAGCTGGCGTGATGTCTTAAAATTCAGCTCAGTATCAAAGGAATAAGTTAAAGGCAAGCCCAAGTGGGACTGCTAGCTTATGTCGATTACCAGCTGTCATGGAACCAAACTTCAGGATTGCAGACTGCTTCCTGTCCTTAAAAGGATTCACTAGTTTAGAGCAGAACACATGCTTTTGTTTTGCCTTATTTTTATTTTGGTATCAAAATTTACTCTAATTGGATACTTTATTCAATATAAATGCTTCTTGAGTTTTCAGGGAAACAAAACTTTCGAACACAGTAATAGGATTCTACATTATCACTACTTTGGTGAACCCTTTCCAGGGTGCCTCGTTTGGGTGACCTGTGTGGTATACTCCCTTGAGTTAAACTCATACCTGCACAAGATTTTTAAATGTTTATATTATTAAGCATCTAAAACCATGCATTTTGAAAACTGAGGTTAATGGGTATCCTCCAAATAGTTTATTTGCCTCCAAACTAGAATGTCAATACATTTACTTCAAAGTTTATTTTTTTTGGAATATTTTAGGTGGTTAGTGTACAATGTAAATCATTTTCATAAAGTGATGACTACAACTACTACGTTCTAGTTCGATATTTTATAAGGGAGTACACTTGCCTTCTTAATGCTTCTAGGAGTTTAATCCTTAGTACCATCACAGATTAGCATTTACTATATGTTGAACAAAACATAACCTACGGTTTTGTGCTGTATATTACTAAATATAAAGAGTGCTGCAATCCCAGCACTTTGGGAGGCCTAGGCGGGCGGATCACGAGGTCAACAGATCGAGACCATACTGACCAACACGGTGAAACCCTGTCTCTACTAAAAATATAAAAATTAGCTGGGCATGGTGGCGCACACCTGTAGTCCAAGCTACTTGGGAAGCTGAGGCAGCAGAATAGCTTGAACACGGGAGGTGGAGGTTGCAGTAAACTGAGATTGCGCCACTGCACTCCAGCCTGGCACTGGAGGCAGAATGAGACTCTGTCTCAAAAAAAAAGTGCTTATAATATTGTAGAAGCCATCATTTCAAAGTAAAATGTATCATAACTTATATAATAATCTTGACTCCGAATTTTTTTTTAATGTTTAGGCAAATCTCTACATATTAGTGCTGAGGAAACAACAGGGTTGACCTTTCTACTGGAGTCACTTAAATTAATTTTACATTTCTGTAGCTATATTAGAACACAATGCCTAAGGACACAGGAAAAGGCCTAATACCACTACATATGATGAGGTAATTATTGAATATATTCTCTCAGGGGTACGTGTGGAACTGCCTCCCTACCCTCCCCTGTTCCTTGTCTATATACTGGGAAGTCTTTTCTTTGGTAACATCTATGCTCTTTAAAGTTGTATCCTTGCAGCTCATGAATGACTTTCACAGTCAGTAAGTTCTACTTGGCTTGTATTATTACTCATTGAGAACAGAGCTCAAGGTTCTAACCTTTCAGATCAATATTTTTGTTTTATGTTTGCTATGTTATTCACAAGTTTCTATAAAAGTTTCTACAAAAGTACCTAGAATCATTTGCCAGAGAAACATGATAGACTTTGCTTCATATTGTGTGTTTCATTTTTCTCTAGTCCCTGTGTGTTCATTATACAGGAAAACACACAGGGACTAGAGTAAACCACAGTGATTATAAAATTAGATTCCGAAAGGAGGTTATATATTACACACACACACACACACACACACACACACACACACACACACGTGTATATCTAATATATATTATATGGAATAAGTAATTAACGTAGTACACATGGACTTTTTCTACTGGAAATATTTGGTCTATTTAAAAATTCTCATCTGTGTTTATAAAAAATCCTAATGTCTAAAAGCAGATTTTCATTGGTATTCATATCTCCAAAAGTTAAAGTATGAATAAATTAATAATGCTGTAGCAGGCAAATTATTATTATTAATAAAAATTACATGTAGAGATATGCTGCAAACAGTTAAACTAGAGAACATATCTTGATTTTACAAGTTTTACCCATGGGCTATAACAAAACTCTGAGATAGTAATAGTTTACAAAAACATTTAATTCAATAAACTATGCAATACAAATAAGCAAATTCTATAAGTTGAGGTTACATAAGAGGTAGAAGCAAAGGTATGTTGCCTTAAAAATTATTAATAAACTTAAAGAAGAACCCTAATGATGTCCTAATTCTTAATTCTATATTTAGTCTTATGATTTGCATGAACCAATATACATGAACAGTAATATAAAATATATTTAAAGTACTTTAGATTTTTATTTAATATTTAACAATAATCTCTATTCATTATTCTTGGAGAAGCTTTGATTTTTCCTTCATGAAACGATTTGTGTAAAAATGCCACACGTCTTACACTCATTTAGATAATTGTAATTAGACCATAACCAGTTCTGTAAACACCATTTTCCAAATAAATTGCTTAACCTGAAGCTATACCAATAAATTTTAAATATATCAGAGAAAAATGTGCTCTAATGGCATTATCACCAGTTTAAATCCTAGAACTACATAAAGGATTTTGTTTAGGCATTATACTAATGGATTAATCCCCAACTTTCTCTTGCTGTAGTCTCCAGACATCCAATTCATATATTAATTAGAGACAACTTTTTTTAAATGCCTCAGAATTGGTCTTTTGGTCATGTGCAAAAGAATAGTAACAATTTTTATTTGCTTAGTTTAAATGGAATTTATAAAATTACACTTAAAAATATTTTATGTTTGAGTCTATTACCTCAATTCCAATGAAATGTTTTACTAAACTTCTCTTCTTCCAATAATCTGTCATGCACAGTTAAAAAATCAGCCTCAACAGTAGACTGTACATATCTTACTTAAATAATCTTCACTATACAGCTTAACACATGGAATCAGGCTGACATCTATAAAGTGATAAATCTATAATCTTAACAGCAATTGGAAATTATCAAGGTAGACACATCCTATGCAGCTAATTTTGTCATAGATGTCAAATTTTTGCAATTGAATTTCCACATTAGGTACAATTATACATCTTGGATGTAAAAATATCAGGAAAATAACATTTAATAATTATTTATTCATAGTTAATATTATACTAAGCTCTGGCACTGAGGCCCAAAGTAATTAATTTCAAACACATACAATTTAATTGTCTAAAGCTTTGTACTAGTTATAGAATAATTAAATTAGTAAAACATTTGATATCACAAATTAGGCTAAAGAGTTGGGTGGTTATGGTGGATAACAACTAGATGTCTCTTTTCAATTTTGTAAGAGAAATGAAAGTATCTGGAAAAATATGTAATACAAAGGAAAATAAACAAGACTAATGCAAATTAATAAAAGTTACATTTGTAGCTATCTATTTAATTTATGTCTAAAAGTTAGAAAATAGGCTTCTACTTTCTAGAGACATGATACACCAACAGAATCTTTGATAAATCTTTTGAATGTTATATTTCCCCGCAGTGGAACTAATGTTTCTGATTAGCTAAAGTAAATAGTTATGTGCAATTACAAGTGGTTCTCAGTGATAGTACTTTTTCTTTTTCAAACATTATAAAGATTTAAAACACGAACATATTGCTCTATACACTTAGGAATAAGATTGAAGTGAGATTCCAGAATTCAAGTTGTGTTTTAACTTTGCTAATCATTAGCCTTGTGCTATATATCTTAACATTGATTCTAGATCAGTAAAATGCATAAAATATTAGGGACTTTAAAGGGAGTCTTAGAATTTGCAATAAAGCTGCATTTTGAAATGAACTTTTTGCACCCAACTCTCATTAATGTAGGAACACTTCATCTTGGAAAATCACAGTATAAAAGAAAATCTTTTTCCTTTTCTTTCTTTTTTTTATTACAATGATGATACTCACATGTTTACAAATACAGAGCAAGAAAAAAAGAGATTACATAAGATGGGGTCCTGTGGGGCAGGGGAAGAATATGTTTTTGTGAATATGTGATAATATTTATGTGGCCCAAAGTTATTTTATTTAAAAATGAGTACACCTGTAAAAGTATAAAACATTTTCAAGTCTAATATTTAATTTCAGGGATATAACAATCCTGTAAGTGACATAAGAACATTCAATATTATCATAATCTTAGGGATCAAGAAATTATATTTGGTTTCCTATGGAAATGTCACATACATAGCAATGTCAACCAGTGCACCAGAAAGGAAACTCTATGATTCCCACTGTATGGCTAAATTTTCTCCACCACTAGCACACAGCTTTGGTGAAAAATCTGCCACAAACGTTTACTTTAGCAAAGAAAAATCTGCATGGGTAGATTACAGTTAGACACCAATTCACCTTGCCTTACAGACAGAGTCTGCTGTCTTAGTTCTAATTACCTCCTCACACTTTACCTTGTCAAGTCCCATGTTGTTCTTATGTCTACCACTAATTTTCAAAAACGAAAAGGATTGCATCTTCTGAACTTCTGCATAATCTGCTGGACATAGTATTCAGCTTGCATTTACTATATGGAGACTTACATCGTTATTTAACTTTCTTATGTTTACTTCCCATTTCAACAACTAAATCTCAAAAATTGGAAGATTCTGTTTATAACATCTGTCACTCTGCCAATGACCTGATCACTTCTCTGATGAACAGCTTTCCTAATATTTCTCAAAAAGATTGTTTCTGAATATTCTGATTCCCAAAGACTGTGAGTTTCTAGAGGATTATGATGACTTTCACCCAGATATCCCAGAACCTAGACAATAATTAAAAAAAAAACAAAAACCCTAAACATTTGAGCAAGACAGCCAAATAGGAACAGTTCTGGAGTGCAGTTCCCAGCAAGAGCTACACAGAGGGTGAGTGATCTCTGCATTTCCAAATGAGTTACCAGGTGCATCTCAATAGGACTGGTTGCACAGTGGGTGTAGCCCAAGAAAGGTGAGCTAAGGCAGGATAGGGTGTTGCCTCTCCTGGGAAATGCAATCCCAGCAGGACCCCCTCCCTAACCAATGGAGTCCATTGGGGGATTTTCCATCTGCTGCAGCACTCTGGTTCAGATATTATGCTTTCCTGCACTTTTTACCACCCACAGACCAGAAGATTCCTGGGCTGAAAAGGGCCACAAGTTTCCAGCATGGCTGTTTCAGCCATCACTGCGGGTTTCACACAAAAACTCACACAAATCGGGGCAGCTGTTTCAACTGGTGTCCGGAATGCCTGGGGGACAGAGCCACCCATTCAACTGAAAAAAGAGTGGGCCAAAAGCAGGGAGCCAGGGGATCTGGCTTGGTGGGTCCCACCCCCACAAAGACCAGCAATCTGAAATGCTCTGACTTAAGAGCTTTGCAGCAAGCACATCTGGACCCGGGATGATCAAGCTCTGTGGGGGAAAGGGCATCCACCATTACTGAGGCAGTCCACCACTACCAAGGCAGTCCACCATTACCAAGACAGTCTGCCATTACCGAGGCAGTCCACCATTACTGAGGCAGACCAACATTACAGAGGCAGTTCTAAAAAGAAACTGAAAGGAAATTTACACAGCAGCTAGGCAGAGCCCGCAGCAGCTCAGCAATGCCTCTGCTGGCAGATTGTGACTAGACTACCTCCTTGCTAGGCAGGGTATGTCTGAAAAAAGGCAGCAGCACATCAGGGACTTATAAATAAAGCCCCACCTTCCCAGGACAGAGCACCTGGGAAAAGAGGTGGTTATGAGTACCGCTGCTGTAGACTTAAACATACCTGCCCAGCAGCTCTGAATGGAACAACAGAGCTCCCAGTACAGCACCTGAGCTCTGATAAGGGACAGATTGTCTCCTCAAGCAGCTCCCTGACCACCATACATCCAAAGAGACACCTCAGCCAAGCATTTATTCAATCTAAAAAAAAAAATGAAAAAAAAAACTCTTTTAACTGATACTCTCAAATAAGATTAAAATTAGTGACATAAAAATTAAAAGTTTGTTTTTATTAATTTTGGTGAATTCTATTGAACTTTTTTTGAAAGAGAAGACTAATTAATCACTGAGCAAAGTTCATTTAGAAAAACATATATACAGAAAGTTGAAGTACCAAGCTAAATAAAAAGGCTGCATTTGTGATATTTGTGGGTAACTGAAACACTCAACAAAGAATTTGTTCCAACTGTGTTCTGGAGTTAGAGATTAATGATTCTATGGTCAATTATGACCACTCTTCTAAGATCATACAGCACTTTTCCCCAAATTAAATGTGAAGAAGAGAAAGAAGGTCAAACTTATTTCAAAAAGGTATGTGTAAACAGTTCTCTCCATTACCGTTTATTCTCTCAAGGGAAGCTTTAAAAAAAAGAAAAAGAAAAAAAACCACATTGGCCTGGCCTGGCCACCTCATAAATCCAACAAATATTTGTGTGGCATTTCAGTGAAGAAAACTTAGGGGGAAAAAAACCTCCATCGAGGTTGTAAGAAAGGCTCCCAACCCAACTGTCCCTGACCCTATTTATCCACCTTTATTCACCACCCAAGACCACCCATTATTCTAGAGTATTCTGATCTATAAAAGGGGTCAAAGTGTCAGGAGCAGGCAAGGAGTGAGAACCAAAAGACATCAGGAAACCAATTTGCTTGAGAAAAGCAGCAATTCTTCCTTTCACAGCTCTCCATGGCTGGGAGAGAAAATGCCCAGGACATCATCTATGTGACTTAGAGACTGCCTTTGGGGAGGTAAAGAGTAGCATGAAGAACTTAAAATGATGACAAGAGTCTACATTTTTAAAGTTTCAAAGTTTCAATAGAATGTAGATACATTTGAACTTTCAAAAAGGACAGTGTTTAGGAATGGGTAAATCCAGGACACACAAAACACTGGGAATTATCATGATCCCCAAGTGCTTCCAGCTCCAGGAAATGACCATTCATGCGTTTGATGGAGGTCATGCAATTTTCCCCTATTACCTGGTACAAAATGACTTTTGTCCTTCCAAAAGCTTCTTTTCAACCCACTGTTTTCTCATTTATTTAAGTCTAATGCAGTCCTATCTTTATGACCTATAGACTCACTCCCAAGTGAGGAGTTAAAGAAAAAAAAAAATGAAGGAATTCCCCCTAGACTGGCCCCCAAAACTCAGAATTAAATAGCAGGAGGGTTTGGCAGCCTCCTGGACACTAAAACAACTTGAGGCTAAATCTGCCTTTCCAAGAATGAAAAATTTATTTAGACAATGTTTGAGATCTCATATGTGCCACAACAGCATAAAAACTAAAAGGTAGAAATCTCACACGTTTCCTTATACATCCCTTTCCTACTGACCAACCAGATTCCAGAAGTTGAATTACTGTCATTACCGTTTCTGCTAAATGGAGGCCCCTAGGCACTAATCACACTGGCAACTGCATGGTGACATAATGCACCACAACTTTTCCACTAAAAAGCTGTAGTCTCTTTCTCTCCGGCTATAGTGGTGATTCTCTAGTTGCTTCAATACTTTAAAGGCTGCAGAAGCACGCAAAAGAATTTCGTTTAAAAAGAAAGAAAGGTCTCCAGGAGATGGTGAGTTTTATTTTGTCTTGTCTGGATAGAGCTTTGATTTGCTCTGGAATGTTTCAGAATGGAGAGAAACTAGGAGAAAGCACAGGATGTTGAGGTCTATTCAACAAAATTTTCTCCCTCGTTTTTATCTTCACCATCAATGGAGAAAGCAGCATACTTGCTTGCAGAACTGAACTTGGAAGCTGGATTTTCCTCAGGTTTCTTTGGCTCAGGTGCAGATCTGGAATCTTGATCCTTTTTGCCATCTTCCCTATCTGACTCCTTCCAGTGGTCTTTGTTCCCTCCGTCTCCCGGACTACAGCTAGCATTCCCAGTTTGGCCTTTAGGGATATTCATCCCACCTACTTTATTTTCATCTTTCCTTGCTGGTCCTTCCTCAGATGATTGAGCTGGAACTACATTCCCCCCACCACTTGTAGGGACTGCTGCTCCTTGTATGAGCTCCTGCAACACAGTAACTAAACTTGCCTGCTTTTATGTGCATTTTCGTAGGGATCAGCTTGGTCGACAGTAATAGCAGAGAAATGACACCTTGATCTTGGTTTGCAAGCCCTTCTCCCAACAGTCCTAAAGATTAGGCCCTGTTCAGTCATGCAGGGTTGTTGATCTATGTGTGCTACAGCAATGGGCATAATGAATATAATTTACCCAGTGGACAAAGGTGTGTACCTAGTGAATTTAAATAATTGGTGTGGATTGGCCAGTAGTTAAAAAGTGGACTTTTAAAGAGAGACTGAAGACCTTCCAAATAGTTGTATCCAAAACTGTTTTTCGCTCTCCCCTACCTTGAACCCCTGTTAAAATAGAAATTGGGATTGATTAATGTACCACTCTTGAATACATGTAAAAATTGTACAAAAATATCTTCTATGAAAAGGATTTGTAGACTGAAAATAAATCTGTAGACTTTACCTGGGAAATGTCTTGAGATGTAAAATCCCATCCTTTGTGTTGTGGGTTTTTTGTTTTCTCCAAATAAATCTGATCTTTAAAGTTCAAAAATAAATGACTATATATATAAAACTTAAAATGTTAAAAGCCCCAAAATATTTGCAAATCTGCTAGCCACTTAGTTGTTTTGGTACTTGAATTTAACATTCTTTCTATAGTAGCCTATAACCCAAGATGAATAGAAATGTTGACCACATATGTTCTTTATAGCTAACAAATGCAAATTTATTTGCATTTTACTAAAGTAATCCATATAAGTGAGGGGTTTTGTTTTCATTTTAAAATGTTAGACTATGTATTACTTAATGCTTTTTTAAAACAAGCACATTATGTTTATTATCTTAAGATATTTAAGAGCTGCAACCCTGTATTTTATTTATGACAAAGCCCCTACATATAATATATTAGACACACTAAAAGTATTCATTTTAAGGGCATGTTAAATTCAACTTTTGACATTAGACTAATAAAATGAAATAATGCATCAAAATTATTTAAAATTCTAACAGGAACAAATGTTCTCACATGGGCATACCTAGATATAAAAAAAAATTAAGATCAATGAAAATATTTGCTTGATTTATGGCAAACTATATGACATATGGTAATATTAATAGCTCACGTTTAATAAGCACTAAGTTCATTATAAGTTCTTTAAGGATTATTTAACCCTGACCTTAAAGAAAATATGTGATAGCATTTTAATGCTGTTATTTCAAAATATTGTTCATTTTCTCTTTTTTGACAATGAGGTTTTCCCTTGTCCCTTTCCAGTTTCACTTTGAAATACCTCCATTTACTGCTTAACACTGTTTTCCTTTGCAGTTCATACTGTTCTGTGGGATAACATATTTTCATGGAGTCAAAACATAAATCTGCATTTTCTTCAACACTATTCTTTGTTCTTCTCCATTTCTTATGTGTATCTCAGATGAGCAGTGCTTAGTTTAGACAACAGAGTATAGGAAAGAGGGGAAAAAGGGAGAGAAAACAACCAAATTGAACTTGAATCAAAAGAGCTGCCAAACTGACACTTCCATTACTGCACAAATTGCACAGATTAATCTTATGGTTAGATTCAAGCTATTCATACAGGAGCAAAATTTCCAGTCAAGGCACTCACAGTTCTATAAAGCCAACACAGCAAAAGTGGCCAAAATGATTAGTGACTTTGTTATTGATATATTTTCATCCATCTTTTAAACATTAAACTTCTTAACTTTTTCATCTATTTTTCTCTGCCACTTTCTTGAATAATGACTAATAATACCACCAACACATCCTAACACAGATCTTCTACCTACGTGGTATGAGCGCAGTGGACCAATCTATCTAGATGCCTTGTGTATAAAAAAAAAATCTATCTAGATGCCTTGTGTATAAAAAAAATAAAAAAACATATGCTCAAGGCTACCATGCACACCTCTCAAGATAATCATAGACATCAGATATTATTCTACAGTAGTAAGATTCGCCATTTATTGACTTTGAGATTTAATTGCCCACTTTAAAATTTTAATTTTTAACTTTGTATAAATAGGACATTAACAACATCCTCTCTTCAAAGTCTCTCAATGACATGACACATTTACATTTGGAATAATATGTAAGCTATTTTGCACAACACTAGATATACTATTGGTGTTCAGAAATCTAGTAATTTTTTAATATATAGACTTTTGTGAAATTGTGAGGATTTAAGATATTATGGTTAACTTTTTTCTTGTGAGTCTCTTTTCCTACATTTTTAAAGTAGACAATGGATGAATTCAATTTATCTCTCTTATTACAGAGAATCCTTTTGCCTGTGTTAACTAGTTGTGATGGCAAAAATAAATACTATATAGCAGTAGATATTGCATAGTCATATTAAATCATTCAATCAAATATGGCATTAACTTCATGATTCTGGTAGAAAAGAAAGTTACAAGAGTATGCTTAAAGTAGATAACAGATACTGGTGTGATTTCAGAAATACTGAACAAGTTAGGACTGATAAACATATCAACATTTGCTTTACAGCAAGACATAGCAGCATTATAGAAACAACTTTTTCATATACACACATCTACCTACCACTATTTGGGCTGCAGACGAGAGAACTTACCACACAAAAATGCAGCTAATAGAAAATACAGTTTTTAGATATCAGATATCTGAACCAGATGGTTTACCATATTAAGATGAAGGTTTAGAGCACAGATGTCCTTGTGCTAGAATCAAAGCAGCACAGCCCTCCTCTGTGCCTCTAGGCAATGGTGTTAGCCTTGCAGTCAGACACGGTGTTGTGACGAGAGGCTATTTCTGTTGCTAATGGAATGAGGACAGAAGTACTAACTGGAAATGGTGTTTCTATTTTTCCTCACCATTCTATTTTGCTTCTCTCTCTTCATGTCCTTCCACTTATACTCTCTTCTTTTTCTCTCCTTCCCAAAACCATTCATCTAAAAATATTTCTCATATCCTAGCCTTTATATGTCTCAGCTTTTTAAAGAAATGTTCTACAGTTTACTGTACTTGGGCAAGAAAACCTCAAGAGTAGGATTTGAGTAGATTCTTATGTAAGATTATGATTATCTGATTATATTGGAAACGTGATGTTAAATAACAAAACCATTCAAGGAGATCTGGATAAATTCCTCAAGAATGCAGCGAAACAGTTGGACAGTTGAACAACAGCTGCTTTTAACAAAAGTCATACATAAACTAGTATAATGGTGTTCAGGACAGTGTAGTCTTGACTCAGCAGAAGTAGTATTCAACCTGTAGGTTGAAACAATCATGCTAAAAATAACAGAATGCCCAGGGTCAATATAAACCAATGCCAAGAAATACAAGGCTTGCAAAGTCATCTAGAAGAGTCTAAAACAAACTATACTTAACTGCACTGAAGTCCAACATCAAATAATGTCATGATTCCTACATATGTCTATTGAGCTTTTATACATACTGAGCTATTGCCCAAAGTCATTACTGATCAAATTTTAAAAATTGCCTGTTTGTCATAATAATACATGCTCATTGACAAAAAAAAAAATTAAATATATATAGAATGTAAAAAATTCTTCATTCAGTTTGACTCCAGTCACAGGACCAAAAGTATTTTTAAGAAACGCCTCACTAAAAAAAGAAAAATCTAAGATAAAAAAATTGTTATTAACACTTTGACATATTTTACTTACATACACACTTATTTATCTGACATGGGTCTCCCTCTATCGCCCAGGCTGGAGTGCAGTGGAGCGATGTTGGGTAATTGCAGACTTGTCTCAAATGATCCTCCCACCTCAGCATCCAGAGTAGCTGGAACCACAGGCATGCCCCACCACACCCAACAGATTTGTCATGTTTTTAAAAATTGTATTTCTTTTTTGAAAAGTGATGTTCCTGCTGTATTTAACAAGTGAGTCTTGCCCTATATTTTACTGACAAAGTAATTTACTTTTATATTAACCTCTTTAAAGAAATGTAAATGGTTTCTTCTATTTTACTACCGTATTATTCAAAACATCATTAATTGGCATCATTTTAAACATTGGTTAGGTGATAAACGGTCATTAGATTTTTATAATTATTACTAAAGTATACTGAAGGCCTGAACATCATCAAAATATTTTGGGTTATCATCAATCAGTAGTAAATGCTAGAGTATGCTGCCTATATCCCTCACCCATTTAGAGAAGGCATCTTATTCCCTGAGTTGCTGGGAGTACCACCTACTGCCAGTTCACAGATGAAATCAAAACTGTCTTGTGGTTTGTGTGTGTGTTTTATGAGACAGAGTCTTGATTTGTTACTCATGCTGGAGTGCAGTGGTGCAATCACAGCTCATTGCAACCCCCACCTCCCATGTTCAAGCAATTATCCCACTTCAGCTTCCCAAGTAGCTCAGAATACAGGTGTGTGCCACCATGCCCAGCTGTTTTGTATTTTTAGTAGGAACAGGATTTTGCCATGTTGCCCAGGCTGGTCTTGAACCCCTGACCTCAAGTGGTCTGCCTGCTTCAGCCTCCCAAAGTGCTGGGATCACAGGAATGAGCCTCCGTGCTTGGCCTCCCCAGACTTTTTAATTTCATTTACAACTCTAAGGGACATTCTAGCTGTAGACCTTCCCATGGAATTGCAGTACAACCTCTTCTGCACCTGATCTTTCTTCCCTCTTTTGTTCCCTCCATCACAAATCTTGATGTGAGAGTACCATCCAATAAATTTCCTGCAACCCAACCTTATTTCAGAGGCGATTTATTGCTATTTTTGCCACACACCCCCAATATTTAGAAAATAGTATCTATATTATTTAGTTGGAATTTCTAAATTGTTGTGCTTTTTCTGTTACAAAGTCTTTATAATTTGATCGTGAGTCTGTCTGTTGACAGTGGCCATCACCACTCTCTAGGAGAGACTTCATAGGAGAAAGCTAGGTTTTAGTGGGTCAACCAGGTAAGACACAACAAGGAAGTAAAAGCCAAAATGCATAAAACTGAAGAAATTTATTACCCTAGGTTCTCAAGAGGTTAGGGGCGCAGACAAGAAGTTTGGGGACAACACAGAGCTCGTGCTCGAGCAAATTGGGAGTGGGAGAGAAGCTGTAAAACTGTGCCTTCATTAAGGTCTATGGGCATTATCTCAGGCTTTCCATGGGAGTTGTGGATTGGCTGGTTTAAAGAAAATACATGTAAAGAAGGGAACTTATTTACCTGGCTCTGATATTGACCACTGGGTTTCATCCTGGTTAACAGCTGTGGAATCTGTTGTGTTTCATGCCAATGTGATAAGGATCAATCCGGGTTATCTCACACACAAAAAAAAAAAAAACATGCAGGAAAGGGAACATTTAACTGGACCAAAAGTGGCAGGGTATGACTAGGTTTCAAACAACTTTTGTTAGGCTTAAAATAGATGCCAAGGCAGCAACTATATTAAACAAATATATAACATAAGTAACTTATTTATTTATGACCTGTCATTCAACTAGTGATTGCCTATTTCATATCCAAAATTCCTTGGAAAAAGTATGAATTTCTTATTAGTTTGTGACATTGCAAATAACGAAAATATACAATCCACTCATGATGACTTTTCATCATGTGAATTTTTGTGTTTACCTACTTAATATTCTTTGCCTTTTGACAATAATACCATCATTAGTGTTTCTGTATGTGTTATATGGTTGATTCATAATCACAGTAAAAAGTATCATACATTTCAGTTTTTTTATAGCTGTATGTTCAATTATGTTTACAGTATTTAAAAGTGGAAAAAGATAAATCCTACTTTTAGAAAACATTTAAGAAAAAAGTTTTCTTAAGGTGCTGAGATGCAGATCTATTTTTTCTGTATAAAGATATGTGTGTACAAATTAGCAGAATAAGCAGGATGCATATAGCAACTTCAATAACCTAATCACACAATAATCAAAACCTGGTGAGAGTCGAGGTTAAGGATGCAAATAAAGTATCATGTATCTTCTTAATAATTTTGACATGGGACGGAATGAAAGGATGAATTAAAAGAAACCCAGTTATCTAAGAAATGTCATTTTTGTTCTAAACATGAAAGAAATCTAATCTACTCAGGAAATTTGTATTGAATTAATATAATTACTAAGGGAAATCTGATACATTATCGCACCAGAACAAAAGTTAGGAAAATGTTCACTAGAGAAGTTTTTAGTTTATTCTTTTGGTTTAAACAATAGAAATGTATTTTCTCACCACTCAAGACGCTATAAAATCCAGATCAAAGTTCCGGATCAGGTTCTGATGAGGACTCTCTTCCTGGAGTCATATGGCCACCTTCTCACTGTGTCCTCACATAGCAGAGATTCTCTCTCTCTCTCTCTCTCTCTCTCTCTCTCTCTCTCTCTCTCTTTTACTTTTATAATTTTAACTTTTATTTTAGATTCAGGGGGTACATGTACAGGTTTGCCACATAGGATACTGAGTGATGCTGAGGTTAGGGATATGAATGATCCCGTTACCCAGTTAGTAAGCATAGTACCCAACAGTTAGTTTTTCAATGCTTCCTCCCACCCATCCTTCTCTTTCTAGTAGCCCACTCTTACCACAGCCATTAAGACAGTACTGAGACTCCTAGCCAGAGCATTTAGTCAAGATAAAGCAATAAAAGGTATCCAAATAGGAAAAGAAGAAGTCAAACTATCTCTCTTCACTGATGACATGATTCTATACCTAGAAAGCCCCAAAGACTTTCTCAAAAGCTCCTGTAACAGATAAACAGTTGCAAAGTCGGTTCAGTTAATACCCCAATTGGTGTACAAAACTCAGTAGCATTTCTATACACCAATAATGTTCAAGCTGAGAGCCAAATTAAGAATACAATCTTAATTAAAAATAGCCACAAAAAACAAAATTCCTAGAAATACATCAAACCAAGAAGGCAAAAGATCTTCACAAGAACAACAACAAAATACTGCTGAAAGAAATCAAAGATGACACAAGCAAATAGAAAATATTCTGTGCTCATGGATTGAAAGAATACATATTGTTAAAATGACCATACTGCCTAAAGTTATCTACAGATTCAATTCCTATTAAACTAACCAAGTAGTGATCAGAGTTCCCCATAGGTAGTTTTCTAGCCTACATCTCCCTTCCCTCTCCTCTCTGCTAGTCTCCAGTGTCTACTATTGTCATCTTTCTGTCCATGTGTACTTGGTGTTTAGCTCCCACTTATAAGTGAAAACGTGGTCTTTGGTTTTCTGTTCCTATATTAATTTGCTTAGAATAATTACCTCTGAGGGCTGCATCTATGTTGCTGCAAGGGACATAATTTTGTTCTTTTGTGGCTGCATAGTATTCCATGGTGTATATGTACCAAATTTTCTTTATTCAGTTCACTGTTGACAGGAACCCAGATTTATTCTGTCTTTTCTATTGTGAATAGTGCTGCAATGAATGTATAAGTGCACCTGTCTTTTGGTAGAATGATTTATTTTTCTTTGAGTATGTATCCAGTAATAGGACTTCTAGGTCAAACAGTAGCTCTGCTTCAAGTTATTTGAGAAATTTCCAAACTGCTTTCCACAATGGCTGAACTAATTTACATTCCCAACAACAGTAAATAAATGTTCCCTTTTCTCTACAGCCTTTACAGCATCCCTTATTTGACGTGTTAACAGTCGCCATTCTGACTGGTGTGAGATATTATCTCATTATGGACCTGAAGTGCATTTCTCTGATAATTAGTAATGATGAGCAGTTTTTATGTTTATTGGTCACTTGTATGGCTTCTTTTCAGATGTGCGCTCATGTCATTTAACCATTTTTAATGGGGTTGCTTTTTTTCTTGTTAAGTTTCTTATAGATTTCGGATATTAGATCTTTGTCAGATGCATAGTTTGATAACATTTTCTCCCATTCTTTAGGTTGTCTGTTAACTTTGTTGATAGTTTTGTTTTTTGTGTGTTTTGTTTTGTTTTGTTTTGTTTTGTTTTTGCTGTACAGAAGCTCTTTAGTTTAATTAGGTCTCACTTGTCAGTTTTTGTTTTTGTTACCTTTCTCAGGTGAATAGGTTGAAAATACTGTCTCCCATTCTGTAGCTTTTCTCTTCACTTTGTTGATTTCTTTGCTGTGAAGAAGATTTTTAGTTTCCCATAATCCTATTTGTCTAATTTTGCTTCTGTTGCCTGTGCTTTTGGGTTCATATGCAAAAAAATCATTGCCCAGATAAACACCACGGAGGCTTTGTCCTATGTTTTCTTCTAGTAAGTTTCACTGTTATGAGTATTACATTTAAGACATTAAGCCATTTTTGATTTTTTTTTGTAGATTACATAAGCTATGGGTATAATTTCATTATTGTACACATGAATATCTAGTTTTCACAGCACCTTTTATTGAAGATAATGTCTTTTCCCTGTTGTATGTTCTTGGAATCTTTGTCAAAATATTAGTTAGCTGCATTTATGTGGATTTATTTTTTAGCTCTCTGTACCATTGGTCTGTGTTCTGTTTTTATACGAGTAACATGCTGTTTTGAGTACTGTAGTTTAGTAATATATTTTGAAGTCAGATAATGTGATGCTTTTGTGTTTTGATCAAGATAACTTTGACTATTCAGGGTATTTTATGGTCCTATACAAATTGTAGGACTTTTTTTATTTCTGCAAAAAATATCAATGGAATTTTGATAGGGATTGCATTGAATCTGTATACCACTTTGATTAGCATAGACATTTTAACAATATTAATCCTTCCAATCCATAGATGTGCAATTTCTCAATTTTCTCTGAGTTTCTTCTTGGATTTCTTTCATCAATGTTCTATTTCAGTGTACAGAAACTTTACCTTTTGGTTTACTTTATTTCAAAGTATTTTATTCTTTCTGGTGCTATTGGAAATGAGGTTATCCTTATTTCTTTTTCAGATAGTTAATTGTTAGTATATAAAAATGCTACAGATTTTCATATGTTGATTTTGTATCCTATAATTTCACTAACTTTATTGTAATAGTTTTTTTCGTGGAGTCATTAGAACTTCCTGCATATACAATCATGTCTGCTAACAGAGACAATTAAATTTCTTTGTTTCCAATTTGGATTCTTCTTACTTCTTTTTCTTTCCTCTCTGGCCAAGACTTTCAGTGCTATGTTTAACAGAACTCTTAAGAATGGACTTGTCTTGTGCTTGCTTTCAGAGGAAAAGCTTTGACTATAATGTTACCTTTGTAACAGGTATTTATTGTGGCATTTATTGTGTTGAGGTATATTCTTTCTATACTTACAGTGTGGCAAGTTTTTATCATTAATGGCAAAACCATTCAGGACATAGGAGTAGGAAAAGACTTCATGACCAAAACACCAAAAGCATTGGCAACAAAAGCCCAAATAGACCAATGGGACCTAATCAAACTCCACAGCTTCTGCACGGCAAAAGAAACAGTCACTAGAGTGAATTGGCAACCAACAGAATGGGAAAAAAAATCTGCAGTTTACCCATCTGACAAATGGCTGATATCCAGAATCTATAAAGAACTCAAACAGATTTACAAGAACAAAACAAACAAGCCCATTCAAAAGTGGGCAAAGGATATGAACAGACAATTTACAAAAGAAGACACACATTAGGCCAACAAACATATGAAAAAATGCTCATCATCACTGGTCAATAGAGAAATGCAAATCAAAACCACATTGAGATACCATCTCACGCCAGTTAGAATGGTGATCACTAAAAAATCCAGAGACAATAGATGCTGGAGAGGATGTGGAGAAATAGGAACACTTTTACACTGCTGGTGGGAGTGTAAATTAGTTCAACCATTGTGGAAGACAGTGTGGCGATTCCTCAAGGACCTAGAAACAGTTTGCTAGCTTTTGATTGAGAATTTCTATAGCTATATTCATAAGGATATTGCCCTAACTTTTCTTTTCTTCAAGGTTCCTTTTCTGGCTTTGGTATCAGGACAACGCTGGCCTCATAAGATGAGTATGAAATTATTGTTTCCTTTTAAAATTTTTGAGAGAGTTTGAGAAAGATCAATATTAATTATTTAAATATTCAGTAGAATTCAGCAATGAAGCCACCAGATCTCAGGCTTTTCGTTGAAGGAAGACATTTTCGTATTCCGATAATTTAACAGATTATGCAAATTGGTTTTCTATCTGGAAGACAACAAAAAAATGATTTGCTTATTTTTTTGTTGTTGTTTTTTGTTTGGTTGGTTTATATATTTAATACATTACATGATGTCATTTAGGAAAACACTTCTTGCTTATTGAAAAAGAGGATAGCTTTAGAGATCTGGATGTGAGACATTTGTGCTTTTGATCTTATTTTGACCTATTGCTGATATTGACAAACTAAAAAAGCATTTACTTCTTATTAACTGTAAAATATTTTTCTGTCTCTGAAGGGTATTAGTAAATAAGGTGACAAAAATCTCTTAAACTTAAAAGCTCTGATCTTATTGCTTAGAATAGGAAAACATATTTTAAAATAAACATAATATCCACTTCGACTTGTCAGGAATAATTTTGTTTGTTTGCTTTGAGATGGAGTCTTGCTCTGTCACCCAGGCTGGAGGGCAATGGCAAGATGTTGGCTCACTGCAACCTCCTCCCAGGTTCAAGTGATGCTCCTGCCTCAGCCTCCAAAGTAGCTGGAATTACACACATGTGCCACCAGCTAATTTCTGTATTTTTAGGAGAGATGGGTTTCACCATGTTGGCCAGCTCGGTGTCGAACTCTTGACCTCAGTTGATCTACCTGCTTCAGCCTCCCAAAGTGCTGGAATTACAGGCATAAGTGACAGTGCCTGGCCAGGAATAATTAAAAAAAAAAAACTTTTTAATACCTTAATATGATAACATTTTAAGAAGTCTCTTTCAGAAACCACTACCTCAGTAGTATTTTTCTATGAGAATATAAGTGCAGTCAGTCAAGGTGAATCCTTAACAAATCAGGTAGTTTCAAAACTGTTTTTCTAAAAACATCAGCTAAATATATATTTAAAAAATATTATTAGTTTGCAATACCATACAAACATTTTGGATTTTTTTTATAAGAGAACTAGATATTCTGAATTTCCTAAATTCTTATGCAATTTACTTAATCAGATTCGCTAAAATTGCTCTAGCATAAAGCTGAAAACACAAAGAATTATGGTTTTCAAAGATTAAGCCATAATTCTGAAAATATTTTAACAATAATTTATCTCAGTACTGTGTCAGCTATTTTTATGATCTGTACTTACTTTTAGAACTTTAGATATTTAAAAACTAATTAATGAGTAATTTTTGCATATAATTAATGAATCATAAGATGGACTACTGAAACAGTGATTACCAAGCATGGATTTGGAAGGTAAACAGTTGTGCTCCTTAGTTTTATGTGTTATATAGAGCTTATATCCTTGGCACAAAAGTGAAGTGGACAGTTATAGGTGGCCATTAGGTGTGTTCATGAACTTTTCTACTTTGCTAAAATGCTTGACTGAGTTTTCAATTACCCACCATGCAGTGTTTTCTGTGAAATAGTAATTATTTTGGTTAAAAATTATAATGACTAAAAGTTTTTGAGTTTCACTAGAAATAATAATGGGAAATAAATACAGCAACATATGCAAAGTAATGTAATATGTTTTTGTTTTTCAGGGAAAAAAAGGAGTTTTATTCTAAGGAAAAACTGTCAGGTTGCTTGAGAATATGAAAGATCACTATGAAAAAAAAAACAGTTCATATAGTTAGTCATAGAATGTTAGAGGAAAGGGAATTTTTATGCCTTGGTTTCTAAGTCATTTGGGGCTGCTGTAACAGAATACCATAGGCTAGGGTGGGGGCTTAAGCAAAAAACATTTATTTTTATAGTTCCGGAGCCTGGCAAGTCCAAGATCAAGGTGCCTACAGATTTGATATCTAGTGGGGACATTCTTACTGGTTTTCACAAGGCTGCCTTCTTGCTACATCCTCATATGTAGAAGAAAGAGATCATCTTCCTTTTGCCGCTTCTTATAAGCACTCATCACACCATTTTCTCTAGGCCAGAAACTGAATTTCCAAAAAAGGATGTTCTTAGAGCCAGGTAGAAATGATATAACAAGGGAATTTTGACATTTTATGGAATAGACTGATGAGTACAAGTTTCAGAGCTTAAACCTATCATTGCTTAAGCAACTGTCAGGCAATATCACAGGATTCTTTTTGGTCCAGAAGTAAACAATCTCTTGAAATTAAACTGCTATCAAAAGATCTAGAAGAAGAGTTTTCTCAAGCCCTATTTAATTATAAAAAATTGACTAGGTGTGCCAGACTCTGTGGCTCTCCCCTGTAATACCAGCACTTTGGGAGGCCAAGGCAGGCAGATCACTTGAGTCCAGGAGTTCGAGACCAGCCTGGCCAATATGGCAAAACCCTGTCTCTATTGAAAATACAAAATTTAGCCAGACATGTTGCCACATGCCTATAACCCTAGCTACTTGTGACTCTAATATGCACATTGGTAGAATACATTTTCATGAGTTAAATGGATCATTTTTATAATTAGTGTAACTTCCACTGACTCCATTAAACTTGGTAACAATTACTCTATTAATTCTCCTTATTTTTCATAATATTTTTATTCAGATAAGTACAATAAAGTTTAATCCTCCTCTGTAATATGATTTAATTAAATGAAATGATTATGCAATAATCAAGGCCAACCCTGGAGTGCCATATTTGGTAATTCATTAATCTAATAATAATAAGCTCATCATCAATGAAAAAGGATTGCACTTTATACTTGGAGTCCATGCTCATAACTATCTTCTAGAAGATGTAAAACACAGTTTACAGGTTTCAGTCTGTCAGGTGGTGAGGAAGGTGACTCCCTGGCAGGCCAGGAACTTCTGAAAATCTCGTGTAACCCGAGGAGAGAGGAAGCAGCTCAAATCTATAATATGGCTGGAAAGAGGTGGGGGAGGGGATGTCTTTCATTTGATTTTCCAGCCTTGGGACAGAAAAACATAATGTAGAACTTTTTAAAATTTATTATGTAATTTTTAAATGAAATATTTTGAAATAAGTTAACTATTCTAGCCTCAATAGTCACTTGACACTTCGTGCTTAAGGAAACATGTATAGTCAATGAACACCCCTTGCTATACCTATGTTAATAAACTGACCCACCCAAGCAAAGAATGGCCTTTTTGGCATCAAGAGTAGTCTTTAGAAATTCTATGTTATAGAAGTGAATGTATTACATAAAAAGTTATTTTATTTTAACATGATTTAATTATCAGGGAGATGCAAACTTTTTTTAACAAAATAAATTAGGCTTTGCAATCTGTACATTTTCTCTCACAACTACTCAATTCTGTTGTTGTGACTCCAGATCCACCATTGACATATGGTAGACTAAAAAACAAAATTTATTTATGAAAGTAGGCAATTGGCAAACAGGCAGAGTTTGTTGGCCTCTGATAGAGGAAAATATGCTTATGTTTATTTCTGCTATTTCTTATTAAGTGAGGACATAAATTCTGTGAATTTACATTTTAATATATACTTTTGTTTGGTATAAAAGTTACAGTTGCCCTGCCTGGTAAGACATTAACCATATGTATATCTGACCTAGCACCCTCATTTTATTAGTTTTTTAATGCATTTTTGAAAGATAATATAATTCTTGTTCCCGTAATTCACATTTAGATTGGATTTGCTGTATTTTGGGTCCTTTCAATAATAAATTGAGAATTTTTCACACAAGTTCATTCTAAATATGTAAAAGGATCATGTTTTTACTTTTGAACATTATATCTGGATAATAAAAATATTATGTGTATATCTTTTGATTCCTAATTCTATTATTTTAGATATTTTAGATTATAAAATATCAAATTTTCTGTTAGATTTCCATCATCTGTACTGGCAGGATTTGAGGATTTCTAAACTAGGACAGCCTCTCACCTCTGAAAAAGACAAAATTTGAATATTTAAATTATTGAGACCAAAATTTTCAAGGCATCATCAGAGAGCAATTAAATTATTTGAAAATTCTTTTATCTCTTATAAAGCATATTACCAAATGTGTATATTTTATGTGCATTTAAGCTTTTGGCTTAAGATGTGATTTTTTTTTTTCAACTATGAGTACTACCATGTCCTAAATTGCTGGTTGTTTTTTTTTTTTTTTTTTTTTGTTAGCACATCAAGTGTAGTAGACAGTTTATGCTTACAGAAGAATCTTTGCAGACAGAGAGGACCACAGTTATAAAGAGAGATGTTCTAACTTCTTCAATTACTGTTCCTTGTGACAGAGAATTTGAGCCTTTGGCACATTCAATCAAAACTCTTAAGTCATTCAAGACACTGAGAGGCAGAGCTCACTCAGAGGTAAATTTGCACTTAACTCTGCACAGGATTTCTAAGTGAAAAACATGTCTCTGTTTTTGCCAGATATTTGTTGGTGCTTTTTATGGTCCAGAAACCTATAGTTGGATGACAAATGTAACCACTCCAACACATGCAATATGTATTAGTGAACTAAAACTTTACGAACTAGTAAGAAAAAAACAGATTTAGTGAAGTCAAATCCTGAATCTAATTCATTGACTGGGAATCGAATTCATTGATTGGGAATGTCTTCCTTTTCACAGGAAGCTTTTTGTTCTACTGTCCTCCTGGCACTAGGTATAACGGCTTCTATCTTGGTAATTGTTCTACAGCAATAGAAATTACAGAGACCTTGATCTACAGTTGTACCTCAGTGGATTGTACTCCACAGGCCAATAACTTTTACATTTGTCAGTCAGAAATTTAAAAAATTAGGTACATGCTTTGAGAGGCCGAGGTGGGCTGATCAACTGAGAGGTCAAGAGGTCGAGACCAGCCTGGCCAACATGGTGAAACCTCGTCTCTACTAAAAATACAAAAAAAATTAGCTGGGCACGCATGCCTGTAGTCCCAGCTATTCATGGAGGGTGAGGCAGGAGAATTGCTTGAACTCAGGAGGCGGAGGTTGCAGTGAGCCAGTCTTGGTAACAGAGGAAGACTCCATCTCAAAATAATTAAATAAAAATAGATACATGGGAAAGAAAGTTGGTTTTTCTCAGGTTTTTATAGTAGTATCTCTATTTTTGTTCTTACCTACTTCACTGCTTTTTCTACTACAAACTCTACCTAGAGCAGCATATGAAGATTTATAGTGCTGTCAAACTGAGGGTTTTAAGATTCTCAGCCACATTGTGCCACTGGCTGAAGGCACAAAGAGTTTATCTTCATTAGGTTGTATTTACTCCTTCTCTTCTTGCAGATAGGCTATTTAGAAGAATCTGGTCTCTTAGAAGAATGTATTGAAAGCCACAAAAAAATAGTCAACACATTTCAAAATACTGAAATTTCTCTACAGAATTTTCTAAAGTTCTAGCCACAGAGAAATAAAAGTCTGAATACCAAGTGAATTTCCATGAACATGGCAGTATAAATATTTTTCTACTGTATAGTACCTATCAGTATCTTCTCAACTAAGTTAATGGAGAATCTTCATACTGTATTTTTTGGCAAATCGACTTAATCCACAGTTTAAGTGTTCCAATTAAAATTTGTCACACTTCCAGAAATCAGGTATACTGTTTTACTATTCAGTAATACTTACAACACTTCAAACTTCCAGAAACTAGTTTCAGAATTAGAACTCTTTTTGGCTTCCGAATAACAAAGGCAAATGCTATATGGTAGCTTATTTATCTGAGAATTCCAAATAATCAAATCATTTTACTATATTTCTCTCTCTTCATCTCTGAGCTTAGAAGTTCTGTTTTGCTGGCTGCAGTCTCAGTTAAGTTTCTCCACTTGACACAAAATGGCCACTGAAAATCACAAACTCACATCTCTCTTCTCTTTAAATGGTTCCAGACATTCCTAGATTTCTGCTTATGATCTGATCCAATCAGCTGAATTTGGAGATTAAATTCTCTGATTGGCAAAGTTTGCACCATGCTCCCTCAAAATCAAAAAATCAAGAGTAGAGTAGAAATGATTCCACCAAAGAAAATCAGGATTCTTTTACAAGATGCAAAGAAAGAGAAAAGGAGAGAGAGAGAGAGAGAAAAGAAAGAAAAGAGAAAAGAGAGAGAGAAAGAAAAAGGAAGAAGGAAGGAAGGAGAGAAAGAAAAAGAGAAGGAGGGAAGGAAGGAAGGAAGGAAGTCAGGCAGGCAGGCAGGCAGGCAGGCAGGCAAAGATGTCTATAACTTGTTAAAGCTTATTGAAAAATAGAATAAATTGACTTGTAGGGAACTTGTGTTGGTAGGCCACGGTGATTAAAGTATGCATAATTTCCTTTTTTTAATATTTGTAACCCATCTATTTAAGAAACCTGTCAGAGTAGTTAGGTTTATTATTTATACCTTACAGAATATTATTTTTTTGTTTCTGAGATAAATAAAAATTATTTTTGTAATTTTCTTCCTTCATAGACTGATATTGAAAGCTGTTGTGCAAATACATCTTAAAATTATTTTAATAATTGAATAAAAGACTGAACTCAATTCAAACAGCTGTATGGTGTCTTCCTACAACCTAGGTGCCATTCCTTTTTAAATGTATTTTTCCTAACCACTTTGACATTGGAGATTAAGCTTCTGTTTAATGCGTTATTTTATTTATTGCTTTGTTAATATTAGATCTTCAAGAGATGAGTCCCCTTCTTTTCTTATTGCTTACATGTTCAAACACACGCATCAGTCTTTCAAAAAATCACCTTAACAAGCTTTTAACATAGTTTGTTATTTAGTATTCCTAACATCATAAATGTAACTTTTCCATCTATATTCTACTGAAGCCATTTGTTCCAGCATTCATGCAGATCTTTCCAAACCTCTGCTCATTTAATATCCCCACATACTTGATTTCTTGATCTTCTACATTTTCCTTAATTCGTCATAAAAATGTTATTCTAATGTTTTCAAATCCTTGTTTCTTAAAAACTTGATTTCATGTATCTAAAACCATGCCATATTAAATATTTTTCCTTTGCACTAAATTGTGGAGCTTATGTCTATCTATGCCTAACAGTTCTTCTCCCAATTATTGCAAACTTAAGGATTCCACACTCACATTCGTTCACGGCGTTTGTTGGCTCTTACCAGTACTCCCGGGAGGCATCATAATGCAACATAAAGTGTACTAGTTTAAGACCTTTCTGTCATTCTTACAGAAATTGTTAAAACCTTAAATGTTAACCTATCTGAGCCTTGATGTTTTAATCTAGAAAACGGTTATATTGTATCGAGACTAAAAGTAATCACATGCATAGTACTTAGTATAGTACCTGACATTGGTGGTGCTTAATAGGTGACTGTTTTTTATTATTATTGTTATAATTTATTAGATTTTACTCTAATGCATCCATCAGAAATGGTTTTGACCATTCAGGACCATTTTTCTGATACTAGGCCATTCCTGAGTTTATAAACCATAGATACCAACTCATGCACAGAGAAATAATACTTATGTCTTCTTTCTAGGTTCCCTGAATCTGTTCATGCCTGTAAGTGACCTTGTTCTCTGTGACAAAATGTGTCATTTAAAAAAAAATAAATAGAATTTTCTTCTATCTCCTTTTTATTTTTAAAATATAGCTGGTATAAAATCTTATAATTACACTTTTATTCTTTTTTCTTATTTTTCTACTCATCAACTTCTCAATTCTAGTTTACCTCTTTCTCTTTCCTCATTTTTTTCTTGTTTTTATTCCTTTTGGATAGTTTCTCCCCACATAAAGAAAACATTCCATTCTTAGCACAATTTTAAAAATGGAAAGACATTCTGCGAACATTTTGAATCTGTCATCAATGTCAGGAATTGGCACCTTCCATTTTGAGTTTAGTTACTCCTCATTTCTTGCCTAAATTACCACAAATATCCCCTTTTCATCTCCCTGTATCTTGATCTTTACCCTTCTTATTTATTCATCACGTTTGAGTGCTATTTCTAAAGAATTGGCGTGATTATGATACTCTGAAGTTTTAAAATATAACAGTCTGCCAATTGCTATAGTTCAAAAATCGATGTCAGTTCATTACATGGAAGGGTCTTTATCATCCTGCTTTATCAACTGCCAAGTAGCAAATATATGCCTGCCACACTGAACCAATCACTATCTCATATTATCCAGTAGACATTAGTTTATGAATGTTCATTTATACATCTCAAGAATAGAATGGCAATGCCTAATTCTCCTAATTGTAGCTGAATGGACCAGTGATAACTTGTGATCTCTGGCATAAAAAAAGATGAATAAGGCCAATGAGATTTCTCTACTAAGAACTTAAAATGTGTTCATTGGGGAATAGATATAGTATATACAAATTATAGTAATTCATGGAGAATTCAGCCAGGAAGTCATGTAGGTTCTGGAGCTGATGGCTTTCATGAGCTGTGTGTCTGCAGATAAATTAAGAGAGGAGAAAGTTAGACAAAAGAGAGAAACAAAGAGATACACAGGCTTGGAAGAAGAAATTTTGTCATCATCGAGGACACTGAGAAAGGAAGAGACAGAGATAAAGAGACAGAGACAAACTGCCTTGATTCCTGACATCTGGATTCCATCTTCACTGAGATTTTTCTACCTTTTAAAAATAAGCCTGCCCTTTTTTAAAAAATTAGCTTTAGGTTTTTGCTCTTTTCCATGGTAAAAGCCTTGACATAAATGGATGAGCTAATTTTGGTCATCTTGTATTTTTCCCTGTGGCAAGTTTTTTTTCCTTATAAAATTCCTACTTTCATGTCAAAGCCTAACTCAACATTGCCAACTCTATGAATTCATTTTCTACCTTCTTAGGACAAATAGATTCATAAGACCAGTATTATCAAAGAACAGTATTTATTTACCTATCCTACAGGTAATATATAATATCACATTTTAATTATTTATCTTTCAATTCTCCTGGCTGTGGCTTCAGCATCTGCATTTGTAAAAAGTGAAAACTACCAGTATTTCCTCATGGAACTGTGGCTAGGATCAAACAATTTGACATGTCAACCATGATTTAAATAACAAGCACTATAAACTTAAAGAAATTTAAAGTCGATTTTGTTCTGAGCCATGTTTGTAGACAATAACCCAGGCACACAACTCAGAGCAAACCAAGAATGTGCCCCAGAGTGGGCTGCTTGAGGCATAGTACTTAAAGATTTTCACAAAGAAAATGGGGAAGGGACAGTGAAGCAAAGGTGACATTCTCACGATTCTGACTGGTGCTTAGTGACATCATATATAAGATAAAGCAAATGGAGTAAAATCTTAGCAAGTATATAGACATCATAGCGTATGGAGGGGGATGATTGACTTTATCCTGCCTTTGTGTTTCATCTGATATGCAGGGTTACAGTTGTTATGTGTCAGTAAAATACTTAACAGACCGTAGCCTTGCATACAAGACTTCAGATTAGCTCAGAGGCCTAGTTTCTATTTTTTTTATGTCCAATCTGCAGTCATCTTAGGCCACTTTTAAGAATGCTTTTCAGATTTTCGTTTTCTGATAGACATTATGTAAAACGCTTGGAGAGTAGCTTTTATAATGATAGTGACTTTCCCATCTAGACAATATTAATTCTGGTAGAATCTAGTCACCAGTGTATGTTTTCTTAATAAATAAATGATAATAAATTAACTTTTTGAAAAGAGTAAATAGTTTATAATTAAGAAATCCATTTCTATACTAATGTGCTGATAAACAAATATATAGAAAATAAGCACCATGTATGGTAAAATTAAAAGCTGTAACTAAAATAGATTTGGTTGGAAAAGAATGGCTTCCATAAGTTTTGTCATCAGTAAAGTTGACAAACTAAAATGACTAGAAAAAATTCCTTGGTTAAAGCCTTGTTTTACAAATCACATAGCTTATTTTTTGTATGGCAAACCCAAGGACAAAATGAGACAGGACATCTATTCTGAGATATGAATGTGAAAGCACTTTGAGATGTTGAACATGGAATAGTGTTTTTAAAAATTCAGCTGTTATAAAATGCCAAGCCAGTCTGTCATAAACCCAAGTGGGACGACCCAAGTTTATGATGAATAGGATAAAAACAAAGAATGCTGTTAGTTGACAAGTGAATGTATTTTGACTGTGCCTTAAACTTTTGTTTGTATTATTAGTGAACTCAGCTATTTCTTTTGTTGCAAATTTAGATATAAATATGTGGTATTTCAATAGAAAGGAAGTTTAAAGAAAATAAAGTAAACTGATTAATCCACTCTTTTGACTTTAATCAGTTGGATTAGTCACATTCAAATCAGAAATTTCCTGGAATAGCAAAATAAACTGAGCTCCCCAAATATTCTGTATCTTGCAGAAACTGGATAGAAACTATTTTATTTAAAGTTTAATGTCAAATAATTGTAGATATCAAAGACAGAAAAGTTCTTTTCCTCCTCTTGTATGCCACAAGCCTGTAGCTATGCTATGTGTTAATTGCCATGTTTGTTAGGAATAGTTTGACTCTTGAATTAGATAGGCTACAATCTGATTAAAAGAATACGCAGCCATAAAAAACGATGAGTTTGTATGCTTCAAAGGGACACGGATGAATCTGGAAACCATCATTCTCAGCAAACTGACACAAGAACAGAAAACCAAACACGGTATGTTATCACTCATAGGCAGGTGTTGAGCAATTAGAACACGTGGACACAGGGAGTGGAGCATCACACACTGTGGTCAGTAGGGGGTGGCTAGGGGAGGGAGAGCAGGGGTAAGGAGGGTAGGGAGGGATAATGAGGGGAGAAATACCCGATATAGGTGATGGGGGGATAAAGGCAGCAAAACACCTTGCCGTCTATGTATGTATGCAACAATCCTGCATGATCTGCACATGTACCCCAGAACCTAAAGTTCAATTAAAAAAGAAGAAATACATCTCATTGCAAGTGGCTTTCTAAAGCAGTTTTACATAAACATACCTCAGAAAATAAACAGAAATCAGCCAAGATACACAACAAGATTAAGAAAATGGCCCAGAAAAACATAGTGCTATGTTAAGAATGAGAACTATTTTGCATATTCTGCACATGTACCCCAAAACCTAAAATGCAATAAAAAAAGAATGAGAATAAGAGAATGTAGATAAAATATTTATCCTTCAGTGAAAACTCATATTTATTTACAACCTAATATATCAATTTTATTGTGTAAATTAAAAGGTTGGGTAACAAAGTACTACAGAATGGCTTAAACACCAAAAATGTGTTTATTGTCTTATGGTTTTGGAGGTTAGAAATCCAAAATCAAATATCAGCCAGGTTTGCTGCTTCTGAAGATTTTGAGAGAAAAATAGGCCTCTCTCCTAGGTTTCTAGTTAGTTGACCATCTTTTCTCTATGTCTCTACATCATCTTTATTCCTTGCATATCTATCTCTGGCTCCAAATTTCACCCTTTTATAGAGACAACAGTCATATTGGATGAAGGGCTCAATTTACTTTATTATGTTCTTATCTTAACTAATTACATATGCTAATGACCCCAATTTCCAAATTAGGTTATTTCTCAGGTGTTGAGGGTTAAGACTTCCAACACATGAATTTTGAGAGAGACACAATTTTGAAAATGGAAACCTAAAAAATATATTTGAATCTCTTATATGTGAAGACCACACAAAACTAAAGAAAGAAAGGCAGTTGCCAAAGATATGACAGTTAAAGGCAAAATTAAGAATTTGAATTTGGAATTGCTTAAAGGTGGGTACCCCTTGACGACATTTCTAAAATGGAAAAAAGTGTGCTTTTACTTTTGTGGCACCATCTTTCTTCAGTGTTTTTCTATTGTGGATTGCAAAAAGCAACCTCATTAACTGGCATTAACCCCATACCATTAACTGGCCCTCTAACAAATATTTCCTTTGGTCCTAATCTGACCAATAAAGATCATGCAAATCCAATTACTTCCTACCCATACCAAACCTAACCTTTAGACTTTTAGCTTTGTTTTCAATCTCTTATACATACTTTTTTCTAGTTTGCCTTTTTCCAAATTCTTTAAATAGTGTTTGTTGTTTTTTGTAAGGAACACAAATTGCTAACTTCTGACTTAAACTTTAAAGCGCTTATGATTATCATTACACTCTTGTTCTCTTTTAAAACTTTTCATGACATCAGATATTTTTTCTAATTCATCAATCCCTAAAGTACCCTTAAAATGTCATAGGTTTTACAACCAAAATAAGGCTTTTTGCAAAGGCAGAGCCACTGAAGAGAAATGAGTGCCTTTGCATAGCTACCATCAGTAATTCAAGTAGTTACTCTCTAGACAGCACAGAAAAACATGTTGCAAATATAAGTCTCAGAAATCAGCCCTTGATTATCTTTCAAAGAAAGAAAAATAAATCTTTTTTTTTTTTTTAATTTTTATTGCATTATAGGTTTGGGGGTACATGTGCAGAACGTGCAAAATAGTTGCATAGGTACACACATGGCAGTGTGTTTTGCTGCCTTCCTCCCCTTCACCCACACTTGGTATTCATCCCCAGGCTATCCCCCCCAGCACCCCCCGCTGTCCCCCCCCATTTCCCCCAACAGTCCCCAGTGTATAGTAGACTGCCTCTCTGTGTCCATGTGTTCTCATTTTTCTCACCCACCTATGAGTGAGTATATGCAGTATTTCTTTTTCTGTTCTTGTGTCAGTTTGCTGAGAATGATGTTCTCCAGATTCATCCATGTCCTTAAAAAGGACACAAACTCAACATTTTTGATTGCTGCATAATATTCCATGGTGTATATGTGCCACATTTTCCCAGTCCAGTCTATCATCGATGGGCATTTGGTTTGGTTCCAGGTCTTCGCTATTGTAAACAGTGCTGCAATGAACATTCGTGTGCATGTGTCCTTATAGTAGAACGATTTATATTCTTTTGGATAGATACCCAGTAATGGGATTGCTGGGTCAAATGGAATTTCTATTTCTAGGTCCCTGAGGAATCGCCACACTGTCTTCCACAATGGTTGAACTAATTTACACTCCCACCAACAGTGTAAGAGTATTCCTATTTCTCCACATCCTCTACAGCATCTGCTGTCTCCAGATTTTTTAATGATCACCATTCTAACTGGTGTGAGATGATATCTCAATGTGGTTTTGATTTGCATCTCTCTAATGACCAATGATGATGAGCACTTTTTCATATGTTTGTTGGCCTCATGTATGTCTTCTTTTGTAAAGTGTCTGTTCATATCCTTTGCCCATTTTTGAATGGGCTTGTTTTTTTCCTGTAAATCTGTTTGAGTTCTTTGTAAATTCTGGATATCAGCCCTTTGTCAGATGTGTAAACTGCAAAGATTTTTTCCCATTCTGACGGTTGCTGATTCATTCTAGTGACTGTTTCTTTTGCCGTGCAGAAGCTGTGGAGTTTGATTAGGTCCCATTTGTCTATTTTGGCTTTTGTTGCCAATGCTTTTGGTGTTTTGTTCATGAAGTCCTTGCCTATGTCCTGAATGGTTTTGCCTAGATTTTCTTCTCGGGTTTTTATGGTGTCAGGTCTTACGTTTAAGTCTTTAATCCATCTGGAGTTAATTTTAGTGTAAGGTGTCAGAAAGGGGTCCAGTTTCTGCTTTCTGCACATGGCTAGCCAGTTTTCCCAACACCATTTATTAAATAGGGAATCCTTTCCCCATTGCCTGTTTTTGTCTGGTTTATCAAAGATAATATGGTTGTAGATATGTTGTGTTGCCTCCGATGCTTCTGTTCTGTTCCATTGGTCTATATCTCTGTTTTGGTACCAGTACCATGCTGTTTTGATTACTGTAGCCTTGTAGTATAGTTTGAAGTCTGGTAGCGTGATGCCTCCCACTGTGTTCTTTTTGCTTAGAATTGACTTGGCTATGCGGGCTCTTTTTTGGTTCCATATGAAATTCATGGTGGTTTTTTCCAGTTCGGTGAAGAAATTCAATGGTAGTTTGATGGGGATAGCATTGAATGTGTAAATTACTTTGGGCAGTATAGCCATTTTCACAATATTCATTCTTCCTAACCACGAACATGGAATGTTTCTCCATCTGTTTGTGTCTTCTCTTATTTTGTTGAGCAGTTGTTTGTAGTTTTCCTCAAAGAGGTCCCTTACATTCCTAGTGAGTTGTATTCCTAGGTATTTTATTTTCTTTGTAGCAATTGTGAATGGCAGTTCGTTCTTAATCTGGTTCTCTTTAAGTCTGTTATTGGTGTATAGGAATGCTTGTGATTTTTGCACATTGATTTTATATCCTGAGACTTTGCTGAAGTTGCTTATCAGTTTCAGGAGCTTTTGGGCTGAGGCGATGGGGTCTTCTAGGTATACTATCATGTCGTCTGCAAATAGAGACAATTTGGCTTCCACCTTTCCTATTTGAATACCCTTTATTTCTTTTCCTTGCCTGATTGCTCTGGCTAGAACTTCCAGTACTATGTTGAATAGAAGTGGTGAGAGAGGGCATCCTTGTCTAGTGCCGGATTTCAAAGGGAATGCTTCCAGTTTTTGCCCATTAAGTATGACATTGGCTGTTGGTTGGTCGTAAATAGCTTTTATTACTTTGAGATATGTTCCATCAATACAAAATTTATTGAGGGTTTTTAGCATAAAGGGCTGTTGAATTTTGTCAAATGCCTTCTCTGCATCAATTGAGATAATCATGTGGTTTTTGTTTTTGCTTCTGTTTATGGGGTGAATTACATTAATAGACTTGCGTATGTTGAACCAGCCTTGCATCTCGGGGATGAATCCTACTTGATCATGATGGGTAAGTTTTATAATGTGCTGTTGCAATCGATTTGCCAGTATTTTATTGAAGATTTTTGCATCTATGTTCATCATGGATATTGGCCTGAAGTTTTCTTTTCTTGTTGAGTCTCTGCCAGGTTTTGGTATCAGGATGATGTTGGTCTCATAAAATGATTTGGGAAGGGTTCCCTCTTTTTGGATTATTTGGAATAGTTTCAGAAGGAATGGTGCCAGATCCTCTTTGTGTGTCTGGTAGAATTCAGCTGTGAACCCATCTGGACCTGGGCTTTTTTTGTGTGGTAGGCTCTTAATTGCTGCCTCAACGTCTGACCTTGTTATTGGTCTATTCATAGTTTCAGCTTCCTCCTGGTTTAGGCTTGGGAGGACACAGGCATCCAGGAATTTATCCATTTCTTCCTGATTTACTAGTTTGTGTGCATAGAGTTGTTTGTAGTATTCTCTGATGACAGTTTGAATTTCTGTGGAATCTGTGGTGATTTCCCCTTTATCGTTTTTTATTGCATCTATTTGGTTGTTCTCTCTTTTCTTTTTTATCAGTCTGGCTAGTGGTCTATTTTGTTGATCTTTTCAAAAAACCAGCTCTTAGATTTATTGATTTTTTGAAGGGTTTTTCTTGTCTCTATCTCCTTCAGTTCTGCTCTGATCTTAGTTATTTCTTGTCTTCGGCTTGGTTTTGAGCTTTTTTGATCTTGCTCCTCTAGCTCTTTCAATTTTGATGATAGGGTGTCAATTTCAGATCTCTCCACTCTTCTCATGTGGGCACTTATTGCTATATATTTTCCTCTACAGACTGCTTTAAATGTGTCCCAGAGATTCTGGTATGTTGTGTCTTCATTCTCGTTGGTTTCAAAGAACTTCTTTATTTCTGCCTTCATTTCATTGTTTATCCAATCAACATTCAAGAGCCAGTTGTTCCGTTTCCATGAAGCTGTGTGGTTCTCAGTTATTTTCTGAATTCTGAGTTCCAACTTGATTGCACTATGGTCTGAGAGACTGTTTGTTATGATTTCCGTTGTTTTGCATTTGCTGAGGAGTGCTTTACTTCCAATTATGTGGTCAGTTTTGGAGTAGGTGTGATGTGGTGCTGAGAAGAATGTATATTCTGTGGATTTGGGGTGGACAGTTCTGTAAATGTCTATCAGGTTTGCTTGTTCCAGGTCTGAGTTCAAGTCCTGGATATCCTTGTTAATTTTCTGTCTTGTTGATCTGTCTGCTATTGACAGTGGAGTGTTAAAGTCTCCCACTATTATTGTGTGGGAGTCTAAGTCTCTTTGTAAGTCATTAAGAACTTGCCTTATATATCTGGGTGCTCCTACATTGGGTCCATATATATTTAGAATCGTTAGCTCTTCTTGTTGTATCAATCCTTTTACCATTATGTAATGACCTTCTTTGTCCCTTTTGATCTTTGTTGCTTTAAAGTCTATTTTATCAGAGATGAGAATTGCAACTCCAGCTTTTTTTTGCTCTCCATTTGCTTGATAAATCTTCCTCCATCCTTTTATTTTGAGCCTTTGTGTATCTTTGCGTGTGAGGTGGGTTTCCTGGATACAGCACACTGATGGGTTTTGGTTTTTTATCCAATTTGCCAGTCTGTGTCTTTTGATTGGTGCATTTAGCCCATTTACATTCAGGGTTAATATTGTTATGTGTGAATTTGATACTGCCATTTTGATGCTAGCTGGCTGTTTTGCCCGTTGGTTCATGTACATTCTTCATTTTGTTGATGGTCTTTAGCATTTGGTATGCTTTTAGGATGGCTGGAACTGGTTGTTTCTTTCTCCGTGTAGTGCCTCTTTCAGGAGCTCTTGTAAAGCAGGCCTAGTGGTGACAAAATCTCTGAGTACTTGCTTGTTCATGAAGGATTTTATTTTTCCTTCACTTATGAAGCTCAGTTTGGCTGGATATGAAATTCTGGGTTGAAAGCTCTTTTCTTTACGGATGTTGAATATTGGCCCCCACTCTCTTCTGGCTTATAGAGTCTCTGCTGAGAGATCTGCTGTGAGTCTGATGGGCTTCCCTTTGTGGGTGACCCGACCTTTCTCTCTGGCTGCCCTTAGTATTTTCTCCTTCGTTTCAACCCTGGTGAATCTGACGATTATGTGCCTTGGGGTTGCTCTTCTTGCGGAGTATCTTTGTGGTGTTCTTTGTATTTCCTGGAGTTGAGTATTGACCTGTCTTGCTAGGTTGGGGAAATTTTCCTGGATAATATCCTGAAGAGTGTTTTCCAGCTTGGATTCATTCTCTTCGTCACATTCTGGTACACCTATCAAATGTAGGTTGGGTGTCTTCACATAGTCCCATATTTCTTGGAGATTTTGTTCATTCCTTTTTGTGGTTTTTTCTTTAATCTTGGTTTCACGTTTTATTTCATTGAGTTGATCTTCAACTTCTGATATTCTTTCTTCTGCTTGGTCAATTCGGCTGTTGAAACTTGTGCATGCTTCGCGAAGTTCTCGTGTTGTGTTTTTCAGCTCCTTCAATTCATTCATATTCCTCTCTAAGTTGTCCATTCTCGTTATCAATTCCTCGAATCTTTTTTCAAATCTTTTTTCAAGGTTCTTAGTTTCTTTGCACTGGTTTAGTACATGTTCCTTTAGCTCACTGAAGTTTCTCATTATCCACTTTCTGAAGTCTGATTCCGTCATTTCGTCACATTCATTCTCCGTCCAGCTTTGTTCCCTTGCTGGTGAGGAGTTTTGGTCCTTTTTTGGAGGTGAGGTGTTTTGGTTTCGGGTGCTTTCCTCCTTTTTGCACTGGTTTCTTCCCATCTTTATGGATTTATCCACCTGTCGTCTTAGTAGTTGCTGATTTTTCAGTTGGGTCTCTGTGTGGACGCTGAGATTGTTGATGATGAGGTATTTCTGTTACTTAGTTTTCCCTCTAATGGTCTATCCCCTCTGCTGTATGAGAGCTGAGGTCCCCTCCAGGCCCTGCTTCTCTGGGGTATACCTGCAGCGGCTGCGGAACAGTGAGGGATGATACCAGTTTCTTCTTCTGCTCTCCTTGTTCCAGAATAATGCCAGCCAAATGTCAGTCTGATTAGTCCTTTTCTGGGGTGACTCCTTGGATATACAGGGGTCAGGGAGCTGCTTGAGGAGACAGTCTGTGCTTTATAGGAGCTCCAGTGCTGAGCTGTGAGCTCCGCTGTTCATTCAGGGTTGTTGGGAGGTTGTTTATGTCTGCTGCAATAGAACTCATACACCACCACCCTTTCCCCCCCCTTAGATGCTCTGTCTCAGGGAGTTGGGGCTTTCTTTATGAGTATCTGTTGCACTGTCCTGCCCCACTAGACAGCAGTCTATTCACTATTTGCCTGCCGGGGCTCTGACCTGCTAGCACGGGTCAGCCCTATTGCTGCTGGGCTCCCTTCTGCTGTGGAGCGCTCCCGGCTCCTGGCGGAGTCTCTCTGTTATGGCAGGTTGCCTTGGCAACGGCAGGCTGTGTCAGTCCTGGGCGGTACTTCAGTGGGGGTGGACTGCGTCAGCAATGGTGGACGCCCCTCCCTCACCGGGGTGCACCGTCCTAGATGCTGGCAGCAAAACTCTCAGCCCCAAGCACCTCCAGTCACCGCCCTGCTTGTCCCCATGAGTGTGGGACCCGCCGAGCCCGATCACCCAGCTCCCTGCCTCAGAGTCCGTCCCCTCTCTCTCTCTCTTCCTCTCCCCAAGCTGAAAGGTTGACTCTCTCACTGGCGCCCCGGTAGCCTGCCGATAGGGCACTGGGATCCGTGCGATCTCCTGTGCCGCTGCCCACTACCCCAGCTCAGATCATGCTTCCAAGGAAACTCCTGGTCTAGCTCATTGTCCAAGTCCCGTTCAATCAGATGAACATGCCAATCTGCCCTTTCAAATCTCAGATTGCCAGTTTAACAGGGCACCCAGACCAGTGAGTTCCGCACCGGGTCCCGCTGCAGCGCCAGCCGAAGAGGCCACGGGAGCCGGCTGTGTTAGCTGGCTGCGCTAGCGTCCCGTGTCTCTCCCACACCTGGGACTTTCAACGCTCTGTGGGCATAAAAGGAACATCCGAGAATGCGGCTAGGACTCACCCTCTGCGCCTTCACTGAGAGCTGCAATCCTGAGTCGCCTCTACGACGCCATCTTGCCTCCTCTCAGAAAAATAAATCTTTTTTCCTTTCTGTGACACATGTGGTTCACGGTATGACACACTTTCATGGGTATATACAGAAAATACATGTACACACACACATACACATTTTCATTCTAACTACTTAGCTCGTAGTCACTGCTCTTTAATAATAAATCTTTCCTAGTTATTTTTCATCTGGAAGATCCAAAAATAGAAGACTATTGCAATAGAACTTCACTGGCTTTCCAACTTTAATCCAATCTCAATGCCATTAATTGAGTTGCTCTTTTAAAGTTCTAATCTAGAAAACACATATTCACTCATTCATTTATTCATTCAATGAATATTCATAGAAATTTATGCCAGGTGCTATTCTAGATACAGAAGACGTAACAGTGAGGGGGAAGAAAAACAATTCTCTGCTCATGACATTTAGATCTAATGAGGGAAAATGAAATAAATGTAATAATAAATTAACTGTATATTAGAACATAATAACCTCTCTGAAGATAAATCAGAAATGAATCTTTTATGACTCTCAAGTAGTAGGAGATATTTTTAATGATGACTCAGGTATCAAAAGCCATTAAAAATTGAGAAATTCAAGTAAAAAAATGCAAACTTTCAAATAAGGAAAAACATTATAAACAAGATAAAAATACAAATAACTGTGTGTAAAATGTTTACAGCATATATGAATATCTGACCTCCCTATACAAAATGAAATTTGAATGAAGGCTAAAAAACAGAATGTATTAGTCTCTTTTCTGGGCAATGTACAAAAGAAAGAGGTTTACTGGATTTACAGTTCCACAAGGCTAGGGAGACCTCACAGTCATGACAGAAGGCGAGGAGGAGCAATTCATATCTTACTACACAGATAGCAGCAGGCAAAAGCAGGGCTTGTGCAGGGAAATTCCAATTTTTAAGACCATCAGATCTTGTGAGAGCATGGAAAAGACCTGCCCTATGATTCGATTATCTTTCATCAGCTCCCTCCCACAACACATGGGAATTATAAGAGCTACAATATGAGATTTGGGTGGGGACAGAGGGTTAAACATATCATTCTATGCTTGTCTACTCCCAAATCTCATATTTTCACATTTCAAAACTAATCATGCCTTCCCAACAGTCCCCCAAAGTCTAAACTCACTTCAGCATTAACTCAAAAGTCCACAGTCCAAGCTCTCATCTGAGATAAGTCCCTTGCCCATATGACCCGGTAAAATCAAAAGCAAGTTAGTTACTTCTTAGATACAGTAGGGGTACAGACACTGGTAAATACAACCATTCCAAATGGGAGAAAGTGGCCAAAACAAAGGAGCTGCAGGCCCCATGGAAGTATGAAAACCAGCAGGGCAGTCAAATCTTAAAGCTCCAAAATGATCTCCTTTGACTCCGTGTTTCGCATCCAAGTCATGCTGGTGTAAGAGGTGGGTTCCCACGGCCTTAGGCAACTCTGCCACTGTTGCTTTACAGGGTACAGCCTTCCTCCTGGCTGCTTTCACATGCTAGCAATGAGTGTCTGCAGCTTTTCCAGGCACACAGTATAAGTTGTCAGTAGATCTGCCATTCTGGGGTTTGGAGTATGGTGACCCTTTTCTCATAGCTTCACTAGCCGGTGCCCTAGTAGGGACTTCGTGTGGGGGCTCCAATCCCATATTTCCCTTCTTCATTGTCCTAGCAGTTCTCCATAAGTGCCCCACCACTGGAGCAAACTTCTGCCTGAACATCCAGGTGTTTCCATACAGCCACTTTTTCTAAAAGTATTAGGCAATTTCACAGAATTCCAAGATGTTCCAAAGATGAAAATTTGAAAAAAAAATAAAAGCAAATATAGGTAATACAATAAAGTTTTCTTCTCCTTTTAAGTTTTTAATACTTGAGCAAAGAGTATAACATTGATGTGGAGTTCAATATAAATATCTACATAAAGAAAATGCATGCATGTGTGTAGAGAAAATGTTTAAGACAACTATATTACAAACGAGAGGATAAGGAAATAAAGGATGTGAGGTTTCTTGGATTATAAAAGTTGAGAACAGTCTATTTTTGTATTGATGGAACAGCTTTTTATCTTGATGTTGGTGATGGTTACAGGAACTGATATATGTGATTAAATGACATAAGAACTGTACATATATGGTACAAATGACCATTTCCTGTTTTTGACATTATACCTTTTATATAAGGCATAACCACTGGGGGAAACTACATGAAGAATACCTGATACATCCCAACAGGGCAATTTCCTGTAAATCACTAATATTTGAAAATTATTTTATAAATTAATTAAAACATAAATGTAAAACTTTGCTTAAGAAGATGACTGTGTTCCCACTATACTGATGCACATAAAACTTGGCTGTATTTAATAATCCCACTTACATTTATATTTTGACATATTATGCACAAATGGACATCTGCCTCCTATAAAACTTATTAAGCAGTATTGAAATATGCACATAAGTAATCAATGGGGAAAACTGAGCAAAAGGTAGATGAGGCTCTCTGTACTATCTTTACAATTTTCTGTAATTCAAAATTATATCCAAATAAATTTTATAAATTATGATACAGGTGAAAAAAATTGCTTTAAAAGGTGACAAAGTTTTCATTCTCTAAGGCTCATATAATCTGTTCCATAGTGAAGATAATATTCACCTGGTTGTGTTGTATTTTTTTATACTGTGAACAAATAAAAAACTGCTTCCTGTTTTTTATATTATGCAGAATTGAAGTAGGTGTTTTTAGGCTGCAATGGGCAAGTCAATATGTGATTAGTGTTAAAAATGCTGCTTTTAATCCTTATCAATATTGAATCATGTTTCAATTTAAAATATTAACAAAATATATTATCCTTAGTAACATTATTCAAAAGAATATTACACCTGATTCACTCTTTTTTCCAAGGAACTCTGGAATAGTGACATCAAGAAGACAGCCAACCTAGAGCCACCAGCACTTGTCCCCTTGATAAAGACAAAGCAGCAGATACACAGCTACATACTGATGAAAATAACTAAAAGAAAGTGCTGGAATACATCAAGAGAGTGCAGAAACCCCAAAGAACACAGAAACTTGGAATGACCACATAGAGAATAAAAAGAAGCACCTTGTCTTGCCACGTCACCTCCCAGCTGGGATCAGCTTGGAAGCAGGAGGAACTTTTCCCTGCAGGAATAAAGTAACAAGTGGACTACATCAGCCCCCATCTCCACCTTGGACACCTACAGTCCTCCTCACCACTGGAAACAACTCCTATAGTACTCAGTCACTAAGCCCAGTTGAGGGAGCTTTTTGGAGTCCACACACCTGTGATTCCCCACGAAGAAGGAACCAATACTGCTGGGTCCCCTATGGCCCAGACTGCACAATGTCCTCTCAGAATTAGGAAGACTGCCGTACTGTGCTCTGCTCTGGAGACATGTAGCCAGAATATTCTTCCGTTGATGAGGCTTTGTCACTGTGGCTCTACTCACTTGTGGTGGGCTGCCTTCTCTACCCAACCTACTGCTACATTTTATCCAGTGGGACCCAGTTGCTGGGGAGATGCTTCATTTGCCCCTTCCAATTGCTGCTGCACCCAACACTTTGGGGTCTGAGCTGACTCAGTACCCTGCCTCCCAAGTAAATATTTTCTTGGCCATCCAAAACAATCATAAACACACCCACAGTGCTGAAGCCAAAATGGTGTTCTATCTCCCAGGGAATCAATGCTTTGGTCTAACCTAGTAGGAGCATCTCCTAAGGCTGAGCTAATGGGGCATTCCACATCGCAAGGAAACAGAGAATTAGCTAAGCTTGAATAGCTGACCCTCCAGATAAAATGACTGTAGAAGCCTGCTTCCCTATAACTGAACTAGTTTTCCAGAGTCTGGACTGCTGGAGTGCACTGTTTCCCCAGGTAGTGAAATCATTCCTTCCCTGCCCCTGCCCCACAGGTTCATTTTGCAACTTCCAGATCATCCAAGAATGCATTCTGCTATTCCTGGGTCCATGCCATCACTGTACCTAACTTGGAGAGCTTCAGATACTGCCATGTCATACCATCCTAAGGTCCAGAATCACCTCGATGCAGTGTCTTATCCTTTGGGGCATAAGGTGACACTGTGCCCTATCTGCTGTAGTACAAGGCAAGGATGCCCACTAATACCATTTCTATGCAAGGTAGTACTTGAAGTACTAGCAAAGTAATTAGAGAAGAAAAAGAAAGAAAAGATATCCAAACTGTAAAGAAAGAAACAAAATTATATTTATTTGCAAATGGCATGATATCATATGTAGAAAACCCCAAACACTTCACCAAAAACTATTAGAATAAAGATATTCAGTAACATTTCAGAATACAAAATTAACAAACCATAATATGTGCCATTTCTGTACACAAATAATGACTTAGAAAAAAATCAATAAAACAATCCCATTTGTGATAGAATCACAAAATAAAATATTTGAAAATAAATGTAACCAAGTACATGAAAAACCTGTACCTGAAAACAATAAAATATTGATAAAATAAATTGAAGATGACACAAATAAATTCAAAAATAGTCCATGCTCAGGAAGACCAACCCCATGGCACATAATTGTCAGGTTCACCAGGGCTGAAATGATGAAGAAAAGGCTACAGGCAGCCAGAGAGAAAGGTCGGGTCACCCACAAAGGGAAGCCCACCAGACTCACAGCAGATCTCTCTGCAGAAACCCTACAAACAAGAAGAGAGTGGGGGGCAATATTCAACATCCTGAAAGAAAAGAACGTTCAACCCAGAATTTCATATCCAGCCAAACTAAGCTTCATAAGTGAAGGAAAATTAAAATCCGTTGCAAGCAAGAAACTACTCAGAGATTTTGTCACCACCAGGCATGCTTTACAAGAGCTGCTGAAAGAGACACTACACACAGAAAGGAACAACCAGTACCAGCCACTCCAAAAACATACCAAATGCTAAAGAACATCAACAAAATGAAGAATCTGCATCAACTAACAAGCAAAACAGCCAGCTAGAATAAAAATGGCAGTATCAAATTCACACATAACAATATTAACCCTAAATGTAAATGGGCTAAATGCACCAATCAAAAGACACAGACTGGCAAATTGGATAAAAAGCCAAAACCCATCGGTGTGCTGTATCCGGGAAACCCATATCATATGCAAGGATACACAAAGGCTCAAAATCAAGGGATGGAGGAAAATTTACCAAGCAAATGGAGAGCAATAAAAAGCAGGAGTTGCAGTTCTTGTCTCTGATAAAATAGACTTTAAAGCAACAAAGATTAAAAAGAGACAAAAAAGGACATTACATAATGGTAAAAGGATCGATACAACAAGAAGAGCTAATGATCCTAAATATATATGGACCCAATACAGGAGCACCAGATATATAAGACGAGTTCTTAATGACTTACAAAGAGACTTAGACTCCCACACAATAATAGTGGGAGACTTTAACACTCCACTGTCAATATTAGACAGATCAACCAGACAGAAAATTAACAAGGATACCCAGGGCTTGAACTCAGACCTGGAACAGGCAAACCTGATAGACATTTACAGAACTCTCCACCCCAAATCCACACAATATACATTCTTCTCAGCACCATATCACACCTACTCTAAAATTGACCACATAATTGGAAGTAAAGCACTCCTCAGCAAATGCAAAAGAACTGAAATCATAACAAACAGTCTCTTAGACCACAGTGCAATCAAGTTAGAACTCAGAATTCAGAAAATAACTCAGAACCGCATATCTTCATGGAAACTGAACAACCGGCTCTTGAATGTTGACTGGATAAACAATGAAATGAAGGCAGAAATAAAGAAATTCTTCAAAACCAATGAGAACGAAGACAAAACATACCAGAATCTCTGGGACACATTTAAAGCAGTCTCTAGAGAAAAATACATAGCAATAAGTGCCCACGTGAGAAGAGTGGAGAGATCCAAAATTGACACCCTATTGTCAAAATTGAAAGAGCTAGAGGAGCGAGATCAAAAAAACCTCAAAACCTAGCAGAAGACAAGAAATAACTCAGATCAGAGCAGAACTGAAGGAGACAGAGACACGAAAAACCCTTCAAAAAAATGAATAAATCCAAGAGCTGGTTTTTAGAAAAGATCAACAAAATAGAGAGACCACTAGCCATATTAATAAAACAGAAAAGAGAGAATAACCAAATAGATGCAATAAAAATGATAAAGGGGAAATCACCAGAGATACCATAGATATTCAAACCATCATCAGAAAATATCACAAACAACTCTATGCACATAAACTAGTAAACCTGGAAGAAATGAATAAATTCCTGGACACTTGTGTCCTCCCAAGCCTAAACCAGGAAGAAGTCGAAACTATGAATAGACCAACAACAAGATCTAAAGTTGAGGCAGCAATTAAGAGCCTACCACACAGAAAAAGCCCAGGTCCAGATGGGTTCACAGCTGAATTCTACCAGACACACAAAGAGGAACTGTTACCATTCCTTCTGAAACTATTCCAAATAATCCAAAAAGAGGGAATCCTTCCCAAATCATTTTATGAGACCAACATCATCCTGATACCAAAACCCGGCAGAGACTCAACAAGAAAAGAAAACTTCAGGCCAATATCCATGATAAACATAGATGCAAAAATCTTCAATAAAATACTGGCAAGCTGATTACAACAGCACATCAAAAAGCTTATCCACCATCATCAAGTAGGATTCATCCCGGGGATGCAAGGCTGGTTCAACATACGCAAGTCTATAAACGTAATTCACCACATAAACAGAACCAAAAACAAAAACCACATGATTATCTCAATTGACACAGAGAAGGCCTTTGACAAAATTCAACAGCTCTTTATGCAAAAAAACCTTCAATAAACACAGTATTGATGGAACGTATTTCAAAATAATAAAAGCTATTTACGACAAACCAACAGCCAATATCATACTGAATGTGAATGGGCAAAAACTGGAAGCATTCCCTTTGAAATCTGGCACTAGACAAGGATGCCCTCTTTCACTACTCCTATTCAAGATAGTACTAGAAGTTCTAGCCAGAGCAATCAGGCAAGAAAAAGAAATAAAGAGTATTCAAATAGAAAAGGAGGAAGCCAAATTGTCTCTATTTGCAGACGACATGATAGTATATCTAGAAGACCCCATCATCTCAGCCCAAAAACTCCTGAAACTGATAAGCAACTTCAGCAAAGTCTCAGGATATAAAATCAATGTGCAAAAATCACAAGCATTCCTATACGCCAATAACAGACTTAAAGAGAGTCAAATCAAGAATGAACTGCCATTCACAATTGCTACAAAGAGAATAAAATACCTAGGAATACAACTAACAAGGAAGGTAAGGGACCAGTCCTCAAGGAGAACTACAAACCACTGCTCAATGAAATAAAAAAGGACACAAACAGATGGAGAAATATTCCATGTTCATGGTTAGGAAGAATCAAAATGGCCATACTGCCCAAAGTAATTTACAGATTCAACGCTATCCCCATCAAGCTACCAATGACCTTCTTCACAGAACTGGAAAAAACCACCTTAAACTTCATATGGAACCAAAAGAGAACCTGCATAGCCAAATCAATTCTAAGCAAAAAGAACACAGCAGGAGGCATCACACTACCAGACTTCAAACTATACTACAAGGCTACAGTAATCAAAACAGCATGGTACTGGTACCAAAACAGAGATATAGACCAATGGAACAGAACAGAGGCATCGGAGGCAACACAACATATCTACAACCATACAATCTTGGATAAACCAGACAAAAACAAGCAATGGGGAAAGGATTCCCTGTTTAATAAATGGTGTTGGGAAAACTGACTAGCTATGTGCAGAAAGCAGAAACTGGACCCCTTCCTGACACCTTACACTAAAATTAACTCCAGATGGATTAAAGACTTAAACATAAGACCTGGCACCATAAAAACCCGAGAAGAAAATCTAGGCAAAACCATTCAGGACATAGGAGTAGGCAAGGACTTCATGACCAAAACACCAAAAGCATTGGCAACAAAAGCCCAAATAGACAAATGGGACCTAATCAAACTCCGCAGCTTCTGCACGGCAAAGAAACAGTCATTAGAGTGAATTGGCAACCAACAGAATGGGAAAAAAATTTTGCAGTTTACCCATCTGACAAAGGGCTGATATCCAGAATTTACAAAGAACTCAAACAGATTTATAAGAAAAAACAAGCCCATTCAAAAATGGGCAAAGGATATGAACAGACACTTTACAAAAGAAGACATACATGAGGCCAACAAACATATGAAAAAATGCTCATCATCACTGGTCATTAGAGAAATGCAATCAAAACTACATTGAGATACCATCTTACACCAGTTAGAATGGCAACATTAAAAAATCTGGAAACAGCAGATGCTGGAGAGGATGTGGAGAAATAGGAACACTCTTACACCGTTGGTGGGAGTGTAAATTAGTTCAACCATTGTGGAAGACAGTGTGGCGATTCCTCAGGGACCTAGAAATAGAAATTCCATTTGACCCAGCAATCCCATTACTGGGTATATATCCAAAGGACTATAAATCGTTCTACTATAAGGACACATGCACATGAATGTTCATTGCAGCACTGTTTACAATAGCAAAGACATGGAACCAACCCAAATGCCCATTGATGATAGACTGGACAGGGAAAATGTGGCAGATATACACCATGGAATATTATGCAGCAATCAAAAATGATGAGTTTGTGTCCTTTGTAGGGATATGGATGAATCTGGAGAACATCATTCTCAGCAAACTGACACAAGAACAGAAAATGAAATACCACATGTTCTCACTCATAGGCAGATGATGAACAATGAAAACACAAGAACACAGGGAGGGGAGCACTACACACTGGGGTCTATTGGGGGGAATAGGGGAGGGACAGTGAGGGGGGGAGTTGAGGAGCGATAGCATGGGGAGAAATGCCAGATGTGGGTGAAGGGGAGGAAGGCAGCAAATCACACTGCCACGTGTGTAGCTATGCAGCTATCTTGCATGTTCTGCACATGTATCCCAAAATCTAAAATGCAATTAAAAAATATTCCATGCTCATAGGTTTGAATAATTAATATTGTTTAAATGTCTATGCTACTCCAAGCAATATTCAGATTCAATGCAATCTGTATAAAATCCCAATGACATAATTCACAGAAATATAAAAGTTTTTCTGTATAAAAACACCAAGAGGATAGGCAGAGTGGCTCATGCCTGTAATTCCAGCACTTTAGGAGGCCGAAGTAGGTGGATCTTGAGGTCGGGTGTTTGAGACTAGCCTAACCAACATGGTGAAACTCCATCTGTACTAAAAATACAAAAATTAATCATGCGTGGTGGCACATGTTGTAATCCAGCTACTCAGGAGGCTGAGGCAAGACCATCACTTGAACCCAGGAGGCAGAGATTGCAGTAAGGTGAGATCGTGCCATTGTACTCCAATATAATAATAATAATTAAACACAAAGAATTTCAAATAGTCAAATTCTGAGAATTTAAAAAAAATGTTGGAGTTATCATACTTCCTGATTTAAACTTTAATGTTACAAAACTATGGTATCAAAACAGTATAGTACTGGCGTAAAAACAAACACATAAACTAATGTAATACAATAGAGATCTCAGAACTAAATCTAAACATACATGGTCAACTAATTTTCAACAAGGACTCAGAGGGCTTTCAACCAATAGGACACAATGGAGATAGTCTCTTCAACAGATGGCACTGGAGAAACAATTTCCACATTGAAAAGAATGAAAGTGGACCCTCATTGCACACCATTTTGCTTTTATGGATTCAGCTATTATGTTTAGAATTAAATGTAATAATTTGGGGCTAAAAGACCTAAATGTGATACCTAAATCCACAAAACTTCTAGGAGAAAACATGGGAAAAACTTACTGAAATTGGTTTGATGATGGATTCTCATATACAACATACTAAAAACTGAGGCTACAAAAGAAAAAATAAATAAATGGACTCCATCAAACTAAAAAGCTTCAGCACAGAAAAGAAAAAAATTCAACAAATACAAAGGCAACCTATGATTTAGAAAAATGTTTACAAATCACAAATTTGGTAAAGGATTAATCCTCAAAATGTATAAAGAATTCGTGCCATGCAACAGCAAGAAAACATATATCCTAATTTGAAAATAAGCAAATAACTTCCTTAGATAAATATATTTATCCAAAGGAATAAAAATAATGAAAAGGTATATCAGAAGGTGCTCAGCATCATCAATCATCAAGGAAATACAAATAAAAGCTATTATGAAATAGTACTTTATACCCATTATGTTAGCTACTATGAAAAAGTAACAAGTCTTGATGTGGACAAAAGAAAATGCTTGTACACCCATTGTTGGCAGGAGCATGGATTGGTGAAGCTATTATGGAAAACAGTATGGAGGCTCCCAGATAAATTAAAAAGGATTACCGTAAAACTCAGTAATCCCTCTTCTTGGTACATATCCAAAGGAAATAAAATTACCACCTAGTAAAAATATCTGTACTCTTATGTTTATTGCAGCATTATTCACAGCATCCAAGATACAGAAACAACCTAGGTGTCTGTCAACAGATGACTGGATTTAAATTAAAAAAAAAAAAACTGTGGTACAGTATTGCCCCTTAGTGATAGGGGATACATTCCAAGACCCTCTATAGATGCCAAATCAGAACCAGATTGATTTTAATCAGAAAATGTTTCTTTTCATGTCTTTCATGCACAAATGTAATGCCTTTCCCATTTCAACAAAGCCCTGAGGCTATAACCATTTTGATTCAAGGTGAGACAACAAAACTAGCACATTTTTTTCCTTCTTCTCAATTTTATGCAGACATTTTGTTCTTAAAATACATCTTAGTAATCTCAGCATGTAATTATTTTTCTTACTGATAATTTTTTCCTTTCCCCTTAAAGAAAGGACTTTATGGCTTCTCTTTGACATATTCAAATTGCCATCATTAGTACTCTTGCATCTTGGGGCCATTATTAAGTAAAATAAAGGTTATTTGAACACAAGCACTGTAATATAGCAAACATCTATCTGATAACAGAGGCGGCTACTAAGTGACTAATGAGTGGTAGTGAATACAGTATGGATACACCGGACAAAAGACTGATTCATGTCCCAGGTGGGAAGTAGGTGGGCAGTATGAAATTTCATCATGCTACCAAGAAAAGCATGCAATTGAAAACGTCTGCGTTTTTTTATTTGGAGAATTTTCTATTTAACATTTTCAAACCATGGTTGACCAGAGGTAACTGAAGCTGTGGAATGCAAAACCATTAATAAGTAAGGACTCCTGCAATGGAATATTATTGGACACAATGGAATATTATTCAGCCTTAATAAAGGGGGAGATTCTGCCATTTGAAACATGTATGCAATTGAAGGACATTAGGCTAAGTAAAGTATGCCAGACACAAAAGGTATCACACAACTTCACTCATATGCTGAATCTAAAAATGGGGGGAAGGGCATACAGAGAGAATAACACAGTAGTTACCAGGAGCAGGTCATCAGGGAGAAAATGGGAGAAGTAAGTCAAAGGATGCAATGTAGCAGATACACAGTATCGACATGTCTAAAGATCTAATATACAATATGAGGACTATCGTTAATAATAGTGTATTATATCCAGAATTTTCACTAAATGAGTAAAAATTTAGTGAAAAAGAGTAACTATATGAGACGAATGATGTAGTAATTTATTTCATTGTAATAACTATTTGTATATATAATGTGATATAGTTTGGATATTTGTCCCCATCAAAATCTCATGTAGAATTGTAAGTCTTAATGCTGGAGGTGGAGCCTGGGAGGAAATGTTTGAGTCATGGGACAGATCTCTCATGGCTCTCTTTCCTAACTTCAAGATAGTGAGTTCTTGAGAGATCTGGTAATTTAAAAGTGTGTAGCATTTCCCCTCCCCATTTGTCTCTCTCTCTCATACTTCTGCTTTTGCCATATGAAGTACCTGCTCCCCTTTAACCTTCTGTCATGATTTTAAGCTTCCTGAGGCCTCCCTAGAAGCTGAGAAGATGCCAGCACCATGCTTCCTGCATGACTGCATAGTCCTGCAAAGACTGCAGAACTATGAGTCAATTCAACCTCTTTTCTTTATAAATTACTTAGTCTCAGAAATTTCTTTATAGCAATACAAGAATGGCTTACTACAGAAAATTGGTACTGAGGAGTGGGGCATTGCTATAAGAATACCTGAAAATATGGAAGCAACTTTGGAACTGTGTCCCAGGGAGAATTTGGAAGAGTTTAAAGGGCTCAAAAGAAGACAGAAAGATGTGGGAAAGTTTGGAACTGATAGAGTCAGAACATAACCAAATGCCTAAGCAGATAGGGAAGAATTTCCAGAGAAACTCTGACCTGCCCAGTTCATTGTGCACAGAGGGCTTGCCTAATCATGCCCACAATAAAAAAATCTCATCCCTAAACACATGCACAGGATGGGAAATACATCAGTGTGGAGTGGCTCCATCTAAGGAATCCCCTGTGCACTGGGAGAAATGGGTAGAGCCACTAGGAATTTGAGCCTTCTGCTAGGGAGGAGCCTAGCCTCTTCAGCTCCTGTGTGAGAACCCCGGTATTCAACTATGAGGTGGGAGCCCATTTTCAGGACCTCTCTCTTTTCTGAGAGCTTTACTTTATCTTAGTAAATCCTACCTTCCTTCCTCACTCTTCAATGTGTCCACATGCCTAATTTTTTCCTGGTCATGAGAAAAGAACCCAGATTTAGCTGAATTTAGAAGCAAAGAATCTGCATCAGAGCTTCTTAGAGACGGGTTAAATGGCTGTACCAAAATGCTGATAGTGATGCAGACAGACCAAGCTGACGAGGTATCAGATGGAATGAGGAACTCATTCGGTACTGGAACAAAGGTTATGCGTGTTATGCCCCAACAGAGCTTAGCTGCATTCTGTTCATGCCCTAGGGATCTGTGCATGTTTGAACTTGAGAGTAACAATTTAGGGTATCTGGCCGAAGAAATTTCTAAGTGGTAAAACATTCAAGATGTGACCTGGCTGCTTCTAAAAGCCTATACTGGGATCAAAGAAGGATCAAAGAAATGACTTAATGTTGGAAATTATATTTAAAGAGGAAGCAGAGAACAAAAGTTTGGGAAATTTGCAGCCTGGCCATGTGGCAGAGAAAAAAAAAGCTTTTCTGAGAGAGGAATTTAAGCAGACTGTGGAGCAACAACTTACTAGAGATATATGCATAAGTATAAAAGGAGTCACTAATATCCAAGACAACAGAAGGCATTTCAGAGACCTTTGAAGAAGCCCCTCCCATCACAGGCCCTGAGGCCTAGGAGGACTGAATGGATTCATTACCCAGGCCAAAGGCCCTGCTGTCCTGTATAGCCTTGGGGCATTGCTCCTCATGTCCAGGCCACTCCAGGTCCAGCTAGGGCTCAAACAGGCCCAAGTACAGTTTGGGCGGTCACTTTGGAGAATGCAAGCCATAAACCTTGGTGGCTTCCAGGTGGCCTTAAGCCTGTAGGTGTGAAGAATGCTAGAGTGAAGAACACTTAGCAGCCTCCACCTAGATTTCAAAGGATATATGAGAAAGCCTGAGTGTCCAGTCAGAAGTCTGCTGCAGAGGCAGAGCCCTCACAGAGAACCTCTATTTGGGCAGCTCCAAGTGGAAATGTAGGAGCCCCCATAAAGTGTCCCCATTGGGGCTAGTAGAGTGTCCCCATTGGGACTAGTAGAGCTGTGAGAAATGGACCACCATCTTCCAGATCCCAGAATCGTAGAACCGCCAACAGCTTGCATCCTGTGCATGGAAAAGCCTCAGGCACTTGACAGCCCATGACAACTGCTGTGGGGAATGAACCCATAAAATCACAGGGGCAGAACTGCTCAAGGTCTCAGGAGCCCACCCTTGCACTAGTGTGCCCTATATGTGGGATATGGCATCAATGGAGCTTTAAGATTTAATGATTGTCCTGCTCTGTTACAAACTTGCATGAGACTTGTAGCCCCTTTCTTTTGATTGCTTTCTCTCTTTTGGAATACAAATGTTTACCCAAGGCCTATACATCTATACCCCCATTGTATTTTGGAAGTAAATAGTTTGTTTTCAATTTTACAAGCTCATAAGTGTAAAGAACTTGTCCCAGATGAGACTTTGGACATTGGAATTTTGTGTTAATGGGAGAATGAATTAAGACTTTGGGGGACTCTTGGGAGGGCATGATTGTATTTTGCAATATGAGAAGGACATGAGATTTGGGAGCGGCCAGGGGCAGAATGATATAGTTTTGAATTGTAATCCCCAAGTCAAGAAGCGGGGCCTTGTTGGAGATGTTTGGGTCACATAAGTACATTCCTTATGGCTTGGTGTTGACCTCACCATAGTAGGTGAGCTTGCATAAGATCTGGTTGTTTAAAAGTATGTAGCACCTCTCACCCAACTCTCTCTCTCTTTTTTTTCCCATCTCACTTGCTCCTTCTTTTACCACATTAAGTGCCTGCTGCCCCTTTGCCTTCTGCCATGATTGGGACTTTGGAAACTTCCTGAAGCCTCTCTAGAAGCTGAGCAGATGCCAGCACCACACTTCCTGAAAAACCTGCAAAACCTTGAGCAAATGAAACATGTTTTCTTTATAAATTACTCAGTCTCAGGTATTTCTTTAGTAATGCAAAAATGGCCCTGACATTATATTGTATACCTTTAATACACACAATTAAAAACCATTTTTTTAAAAATGTTCATTTGTGTTAGAAATTTAACAACCTTTTATCGTTTCATGTCTTTTTATGTGTCACTTTCCTTTTTCTTGTTTTTTCTTTTATTATTATTTTAAGATAAGGTCTTGCTCTGTCACCCAGGCTGAGTGCAGTGGAGCAATCAAGGCTCACTGCTGCCTCTGCGTTCCAGACTCAAGTGATCCTCCCACTTTATCCTCTTGAGAAGCTGGGACTACAGGCATACACCACCATGCCTAGTTAGATTTTGTATTTTGTGTAGAGATGGGGTTTGGCCATGTTGCCCATGTTGGTTTCAAACACTTGGAGCTAACATGATATGCTGCCTAGCCCTCCCAAGGTGCTGAGATTACAGGTGTGAGCCATCATGCCCAGCTATCATTTTCTTTACATGGAAAATTAAGTGGCAAAGAACACTTCAGTTAAAGTATCCTTATTATACTTTGTTTTTTTCTACATAGTCAAGGATAAGATCTTTGATCTAATTATCATACTTGTTTTAAGAATAGATATAATGCTGCTTTTTTTTGAGACGGAGTTTTGCTCTCATTACCCAGGTTGGAGTGCAATGGCGCGATCTCGGCTCACCGCAACCTCCGCCTCCTGGGTTCAGGCAATTCTCCTGCCTCAGCCTCCTGAGTAGCTGGGATTACAGGCACACGCCACTGTGCCCAGCTAATTTTTTGTATTTTTAGTAGAGACGGGGTTTCACCATGTTGACCAGGATGGTCTCGATCTCTTGACCTCGTGATCCACCCGCCTCGGCCTCCCAAAGTGCTGGGATTACAGGCGTGAGCCACCGCGCCTGGCCTATAATGCTGCTCTTAATTTACATTAAGTTTCTATACTTAATATGGAAAGCAGATAGTTATTTTGAATTTTCTATACTTGAAACACACACAGAGTAGTGAAAAAATTAGAAGTGGTTAGTGAAATCCACCTCTCAGAGTATTTAGTTATTATAGCAATTTCTAATCATGTAGCTACAATCTTGTTTCATTTTGTTGCAAATGTTCAACAAATAAGTGAATTAACAAGAATTCCAATGATAATATACATACATTATGAAAATAAGTTTACAATTCCTTTCATGATAAAAACTAATGGGTGGTTTGTTTAGTTTCAGATCTTAATGCCAGGCATAGTTTAAAGAGAGCTATTTCAGTCTTTCTGAGATATATCCACATGTAGAAGGGGGAAAGCCTCTATCTGAAGGAAACTGCCTATAAAGTTAAAGAATTCCTCATTCAATCTTGCTCTTGTATGTATCTTGGCATGCTTATGAATATTTCAGCCAAACTGAGAATCAAGGACAGAAAAGAAATAAAATCTGCTGATTAGATATTAGATACCTATTTTAAGGTGATGCTAAAAATTATTTTATCAACTGTTATTTAACTATCTTTGGTTCATCTTATAAAATAATTTAATCAGAGTTAATTCCTAACAAAATAAGTTTACATTCAAGATTGTATATTTACTGAGAGAAGGATTTTATACGTTGCTAGAATTCAGATTTCCTGAGATAATGTAAGTTAACATATTGTAGATACTACAAAAATGAGAGTGACTGTTGCCTAAACATCTGACAAATGTGCGTGTGTCTTAAAAAAAGGAATGTAAGTGCTAAAATAGAATTTTGTTGTTATTGTGGACCTAAAAAGAAGTGATTTCTAATTTGCCAGGCTAGCCATAATATACCTGCTCACATAATAATAAGTTTAGTAAATCCCTATTTCTAACACAAAATTGTATGTCTCAACAACAAGGATAGCACACATTTTTTAAAATTACTTTCAGGAAAAATAAGATTTAGGAGAACCGGAAGGTCAGGATCTTTGCATTTAGATCCACTTCGCAACATGCTTCATCAGGAGAGGATCATTTGTCTTGAAAGACACATCCCATAAAGGCCATGGTGTGAGGGAAAATGAAGCCATTAGATTTTTGGAATTTAAGTTTTATAGCTAAAGTTTCAATAACACTACCAGAGTAGAATAGGACCCAAGTGTAATATTGAAGAGTCAGCATAAATGACTAATTCCATGTGGTGAGAAAGCTGATGGGCTTCTTATACTGAGCTATCTGAGCAGAGAGAAACCAGTCAACTATAGAGGATTGCTTCATTGTACAACTGGGGAAGTTGAGCATCTAAAGGACTGAACACACAGCAACATTTTAGAAGAAATAATATTGTGTGAGACATTCGGGAGTATTAAGTGTTGATATTAGTGTCAACTGATGATTCTATAAATGATACAAGATTTGCAATTAGAAAGGTTCTAAGGATACAATGGGTAATGCAAATAGTGTCAGATTGGGTAAGTTAAACTTGAAATCATTGCCATGTCCCTCTTAGCCTCTGCAATGACTGTTTATCACAGTCTCCTCAGAAGTCTGCAACACGCATAGGGAAATCTGGTAATAGGCTAAGCAAGAGAAATACAGATTTTACTTTTTATCACTGTAGGGTACTAGATAATTTCTGATGACTCATGCTGTTTCTATTTTTCTAGATAATCATGGTCAAACGAAGACATAACAACCTCTGTATTTAGAAATGAAAAACTACCACCACCACAATGAACAAAATCTCCTTTGAGGGAAATCCCTTTTTCTATAGCTTTCATTAAGGGAAAGATATACTGAGAAGACCCAGTACACTTAAGAGAATAAATCTCAAGTTGTAGCTTGACAAAGACAAATGTTCACTACCTGTTTTGGAACAGTTAGATGAAATTCCAGTGTTATGTTTACTGATTCTTCAGTTTGCTTCCTTTAGGAAAAAAAAGAAGAAAAAAACCTTAGTAGGAAGCTAAGAGCTGTTTGATTAACTGCTGAGCTAAACCGGAGGGAGCATACTCAGGGGTCTCTCTCTGGGAGGTTCCTTTAACTTGCTGTTCTCCTACTATGCTTGCACATATTGGCTAATGTCAGTTAATCACATAAAGTAGAGACCATGGATTTTGGATAATTTCCCCCCTTTCTCATAAAGAGAATGAATTCTTCCAGACAGAAGGAGACAACAATGCAGAGGCAATTCAGCTGAATTGTAACCCGGGGTGGACTTAGTGCTGTCAAGGGGGAAGTTTGGGTTGATGGTTCTTCTGAGTTGCACAGCTCAGTGATTTTTCTGCTCATAATGTCAGCTTTTTCTTACACACTGCTTTGTATTAGGGATTTCAGCTACAGAAGGAATATGGGGATCTATTTAATAGAAACTCTGTTGGGAAATAGAAAAATGTTCAACCTCCCTAACTTTCCACATTAACTTTTTGTATAATTCTCCTCCTTTAGTTTGCCATTTATAAAACTGAAATTAAAAGAGGAAGTATATGGCAAAACAGTCGGTTAAAACATACAAACACAATTCTACTAACGTGGTTTTAAAAACCCACTAGCTACTTTTAAAAGCATAAATTCTAATGAGCAACTATCACAGAGTAGCAGTCAGAGTTTCAGAGTTCAGCAGTTGCAAATGACCATGAGACAATACCTGTGGTCAAATACACATAGATATAAAGCCAAGGACAGACAACTCTAGGCTTTCAGAAAAGACAATTCTCAAGTAACTTAATAGCAATATAAGAAAAACATATTTCAATCAGAGCTCTCTGTAACAGTGCCAAGCATAGAGGCTGAAAGAGCCTTAACATGATACTCTATCTCACTACGCACTGGTGTTTCTGAAACTGCTTAAAAAAAAAAAACAAATCTTTATGCATTTAAACCAAACCACATCTAAACTTATTGCCAGACAAATTTTTAAAACAAGTTGAACACTTTTGTGCCAAAACCAAGTTAATTGTGTTTTTCTCTGTCAGATAGATATTTTGGATCAAATAAGAAATAGAAGCAACACCGAGAAAATAAGTGCTATTTTACATAATTAAACCCAGAATCTAAGTGCAAAATCTATCATGACCGAAATTAAAGGCTAACTTTTCTAAACAATAGCAATCACTGCTGTCCCTAGCAGGTAATACAGAATTGTCAAACAAAGGGGGGAAACCAGATCCCAGCATCAGAATCCAAATTGAAAGTAATTTTCTTGCTATAAAATTGAGAGGTTTATATTTACATTATTAATAACCAAAAAAAATAAACTGAAATACAGAAAACACGTTCACCTCTAATATTACCACTAATGCTAGTGATTTTTATTGCATTTATGTAAATGGTTAAAATATATTCAAATATTTGTATTTTTTATAAATTGGCAATTTATGATTATGTTTATTTGTGGAGTACAAAGTTATGTTATGGTTTATGAGTATTATGTAAAATAATTCAGTCAAGTTAGTTAACATAGTTAACATCCTTATTCAAATATTAACTTTTTTGTGGTGAGAACATGTGAAATTTACTCAGCATTATTTAAAATGTACAATACTCTGTTCTTAACTATATTAACCATACTATGGAATAAAAAATCCCCAAAAAGCTTGCTCTTGTCTAATTGAGATTTTGTACCCATTGATCATCTTTTCGTTTCCCGCATACTCACCTCTCTAATAAACATTCAACCCCATGCTTCTATGAGTTTGATATTTTCATATTTCATAAATAAATGAGAAAATGTGGTAATGTATTTGTCTTCCTTTTCCTGGTTTATTTTACTTAGAATAATGTTCTCCAATTATTTTCATGTTTTAGCAAATGAAAAAACTTCTTTCTTCTTTAAGGCTGAAGGGTATTCCATTGTGGACATATACTGTATTTTCTTTTTTAACAAAATTTTGTGTTTATTTTTAATTTTTTTAAATTTCATATCCAGGGGTAGATGTGAGATTTGGGCTTTTAGAGCACAAATCATCCAAATAGTAAATATTGTATCTAATAGTTATTAACTGTCTCTTGCTTCCAAACTAACACCTACTGGAGTCTCCATGGTCTTTTACTGTCATCCTTATGTCCATGTGTATGTATTGTTTAGCTCTCACTTATAAAAAAGAACATGCAGTATTTGATTTTCTGTTTTTCAGTTGTTTCACTTAGAAATGGCCTCCAGCTTCATCCATGTTGCTGCAAAGGACATGATTTCCTGCTTTCTTTTATGGCTGCATAGTATTCCATGGTGTATATATACCAATTTTCTTTAACCAGTCATCCAAAGATGGACACTTAGGATAATTTCATGACTTCGCTATTAATAATGCTGTGCTAAACATACAAATGCGGGTTTCTTTTTAAATGATTTCTTTTCCTTTGGGTAGATGCCCAGTAGTGAGATTGCTGGATCAAATGGTAATTCTATTTTTAGTTCTTTAAGAAATCTCCACACTGTTTCCTATAGGGGTCGTACTAATTTACATTCCCACCAACAGTGAATAAGCATACCCTTTACTCTGCATTCTTGTTAGCATATGTGACTTTTGACTATTTCATTAGAGCTGTTCTGACTGGTATAAAGTAGCTCATTAGGGTTTTGATTTGCATTTCTCTACTGATTAGTGATGTTGAGTATTTTTTCATGTTTGTTGGCCATTTGTATCTCTTCTTTTAAGCAATGTCTCTTCATGTCCTTTGCTCACTTTTGAATTGTTTGGTTTGTCTTGTTGAATTGTTTAAGTTCATTGTAGATTCTGGATATTAGTGCTTTGCCAAAGGCACAATTTGCAAATATTTTCTTTCATTCTGTAGGCTGCTTCTTTACTCTGTTATTTCCTTTACTATGCAGAAACTTTTTGATTTAATTAAGACTCATTTACCTATTTTTGCTTTTGTTGCATTTGCTTTAGTGGTCTTAGTCACAAATTCCTTCCCCAGGCCAATGTCTAGAAGTTTTCCCCAAGTTTTCTTTTGGGCTTTTTAATCAGGGCTTACACTGAAGTCTTAATTCATCTTGAGTTAATTGTTGCATATGGCGAGATAGGGCTCTAGTTTCATTCATAGGTATATGGCTAGTCAATTTTCCCTCTACCATTTATTGAGTGATTTGTTCTTTATCCATTGTTTTGCTTTTTTGTGGGGGGCGGTTAACTTTGTCAAAGATAAATTGGTTGTAGGCATGTTACTTTATTTCTGGGTTCTCTATTCTATTCCATTGACCTATATTTCTAGTTTTCTACCAGTGCCATGCTCTTTGAATTGCTATAGCCTTGGAGTACAATCTGAAGTTGAGTAATGTGGCTTTCTTCTTTTGGCTTGTGATTGCTTTGTATTTTGAGGATCTTTTGTGGTTCCATATGATCTTTAACTTTTTTTTTAATTCTGTGAAGAATTACCTTGGTAACTTGATAGGGATTGTGTTGAACCTTTAGATTGCCATTCACAATTGCTACAAAGAAAATAAAATACCTAGGAATACAACTCACTAGGAATGTAAGGGACCTCTTTAAGGAAAACTACAAACAACTGCTCAATGAAATAAGAGAGGACACAAACAGATGGAGAAACATTCCATGTTCGTGGTTAGGAAGAATCAATATCGTGAAAATGGCTATACTGCCCAAAGTAATTTACACAATCAATGCTATCCCCATCAAACTACCATTGAATTTCTTCACAGAACTGGAAAAAACCACCATGAATTTCATACGGAACCAAAAAAGAGCCCGCATAGCCAAGTCAATTCTAAGCAAAAAGAACACAGCGGGAGGCATCACGCTACCAGACTTCAAACTATACTACAAGGCTACAGTAATCAAAACAGCATGGTACTGGTACCAAAACAGAGATATAGACCAATGGAACAGAACAGAGGCATCGGAGGCAACACAACACATCTACAACCATATTATCTTTGATAAACCAGACAAAAACAGGCAATGGGGAAAGGATTCCCTATTTAATAAATGGTGTTGGGAAAACTGGCTAGCCATGTGCAGAAAGCAGAAATTGGACCCCTTCCTGACACCTTACACTAAAATTAACTCCAGATGGATTAAAGACTTAAACGTAAGACCCGACACCATAAAAACCCTAGAGGAAAATCTAGGCAAAACCATTCAGGACATAGGAGTAGGCAAGGACTTCATGAACAAAACTCCCAAAGCATTGGCAACAAAAGCCAAAATAGACAAATGGGACCTAATCAAACTCCACAGCTTCTGCACAGCAAAACAAACAGTCACTAGAGTGAATCGGCAACCATCAGAATGGGAAAAAATCTTTGCAGTTTACGCATCTGACAAAGGGCTGATATCCAGAATTTACAAAGAACTCAAACAGATTAACAGGAAAAAAACAAACAAGCCCATTCAAAAATGGGCAAAGGATATGAACAGAAACTTTACGAAAGCAGACATACATGAGGCCAGCAAACATATGAAAAAGTGCTCATCGTCATTGGTCATTAGAGAGATGCAAATCAAAACCACATTGAGATACCATCTCACACCAGTTAGAATGGCGATCATTAAAAAATCTGGAGACAGCAGATGCTGGAGAGGATGTGGAGAAATAGGAACACTCTTACACTGTTGGTGGGAGTGTAAATTAGTTCAACCATTGTGGAAGACAGTGTGGCGATTCCTCAGGGACCTAGAAATAGAAATTCCATTTGACCCAGCAATCCCATTACTGGGTATCTATCCAAAGGATTATAAATCGTTCTACTATAAGGACACATGCACACGAATGTTCATTGCAGCACTGTTTACAATAGCAAAGACCTGGAACCAACCCAAATGCCCAACGATGATAGACTGGACTGGGAAAATGTGGCACATATACACCATGGAATATTATGCAGCAATCAAAAATGATGAGTTTGTGTCCTTTGTAGGGACATGGATGAATCTGGAGAACATCATTCTCAGCAAACTGACACAAGAACAGAAAAAGAAATACCGCATATACTCACTCATAGGTGGGTGAGAAAAATGAGAACACGTGGACACAGAGAGGCGGTCTACTATACACTGGGGACTGTTGGGGGGAATGGGGGAGGGACAGCAGGGGGGGGCTGGGGGGGATAGCCTGGGGATGAATACCAAGTGTGGGTGAAGGGGAGGAAAGCAGCAAAGCACACTGCCATGTGTGTACCTATGCAACTATCTTGCTCGTTCTGCACATGTACCCCCAAACCTATAATGCAATAAAAATTAAAAAAAAAAAAAAAAAAAAAAAAAAAAAAAAAAAAAAGATTGCGTTGGGCAGTATGTTCATTTTAATAATATTGATTCTTACAGTCTATGAGCATGGGATTTTTTCCATTTATGTGTGTTTTTTTTTTTAATCAGTCTTTTGTACTTCTAGCTTACTCACAATTCTGCCAGCTATTATAGAAAGCATAGCGCCAGCATCTGATTACCTTTGAGTGAGGTCTCAGTGAGCTTTTACTCATGGTGGGAGGCAAAGAAGGAGTAGGCATGTTACATGATGAGTGAGGTAACAAGAGAGTGAAAAAGAGACAGAAGGGGAAAGTGCCATACTCTTTTAAACAACCAGATTTCACGTGATCTACAGAGAAAGAACTCATTCATTACCAAGAGGAGGGTGCTAAGCCAGAGGAATCCATCTCCATTATTCAATTACTTCCCACCAGGCCCCACCACCAGCATTGCAAATCACATTTCAACATATTTGGAGTAGAAAACATCCAAATCCTATCAATTGTCTTTTGATGTGCTGTTGGATGCACATTGCAAGTATTTTGTTGAAGATTTTTTATGTATGCTAATCAGGGATACTGTCCTATAGTTTTGCTTTTTGGTTGTATGTTTTCCTGATTTTGCTATCATAATGATACTGGTTTCACAAAATGAGTTAGGGAAGAATCCTTCCTCATGATTTTTTTGGAACAGTAAGATTGTGATATAGTTTGGCTCTGTGTCCCTGTCCAAATCTCATGTTAAATTTTAATTCCTGGCTGGGCATGGTAGCTCATGCCTGTAATCCCATGACTTTGGGAGACCCAGGTGGGTAGATTACAAGGTGAAGAGATCAAGACCATCCTGGCCAACTTGGTGAAACCCCATCTTTACTAAAAATAGAAAAATTAGCTGGGCGTGGTGGCACGCACCTGTAGTCCCAGCTACCTGGGAGGCTGGGGCAGGAGAATCACGTGGACCCGGGAGGCAGAGGCTACAGTGAGCCAAGATCTCACCACTGCACTGCAGCCTGATGACAGAGCAAGACTCCATCTCTTTCTCACTCAGGTTTATAATTTTTTTAAGGCCATTTTAAGGCATTGGGTGTTGAAAGCAAAAATCAATTCTAAAATGTTTTATCTGGTAAAGCTTGAAAATAAAAAGGAAATGTTTTGACTGGCATGGCACAAAGAATGAAATATGGTCTAGAAACTACACTCCTTTTGTTTGTTCTGCATGCTTCTTTCTCAAAAATCAACAAGTACCTTTGAATAACTCATATGATACCTCATACTTTATATTTGCTAAATTTTTGTGCTTCAAATTCACACAAAAACTACAGAAGTTTCAAAATGAGAAGCTTTGTCTTTGTCTTCACTACCTTATTCGGCTGAAAATTATTATTTTAACATAATAATAATAATAATGTTAAACAAAATGGCATGTTTCACTACTTTCATTGATCTGAAGAAAATAAAATGAATCTACTCTCAAATTCAAACGGCTACTCTGTGCCTCAGGATGTCATTAACATCAAAAGAGAAGATCACCAAGTGATTATCTTCTAATTTTCAACATTTCACCCTTATAAATAGAATTAAAGACTTACTTTACGGAATAATTTTTTGTTCCAAATTAATATACTACATGTTAGATATACCAGTCTAAGATGTTAAAACATTAACATTGTGAGTTCAGGATGGAGTTTGTGACCTATTTTACTTTCACTTGTTAGAGGAGGTCGCATATACTGGAATAAGAATATAGTCCCTTTAGCTATGAGAGTTACTTTGATTCCAGCAATGCCCTTTATTAATACTATGAGTTCAGGTAAATTGATATCACTGAATCTTACATTTCCCTTTGTATATGGTAATATTAATAAGAAATATTTCATGTTTGATATAAACATTAAATGCTACATAAACATTTTATCAATACTAAGATGCTTTAAATTACAAAAGGCCCTTATTATTTCACCATGTCACTATAAATGGCTGCCATTAAGTTAGAACAATGCTTTCTAATTGTTTATTTTATTTTATTCTTACAAAAATAGTTCTTTTTAAAAATCTTTCCGTCATGGATTTATATCATATATCATTATTATGCTATATATAAAAAGAAATAAAAGCAAAACAAATTGGTCCCCTTATTCTTAAATCTTCAAAATGTACTATCCTTCTGAATCATTTTTTACTTGAAAGTGCATTTTGCCCATACTTTCTCTGTGCCATTAAGCATATCAAAAAGGCAGCATTTCTTATACTGGTCATATGGTGACACCAGTATTTTTTCCCACAAAAGGCTGACCCCATTCCATATATTGTTTTCTTTTTACTTTAAAGTAAATTTAGACTTAAAATAGAGTTGCAAAGTCAATAAAGAGCACTTCCATGTAACTTTTTCTTACATAAACACATGTAATTCTCAAAATTGATAAATTAGCATTGGTTCATATTATAAACCGCAGACTCTATAGAATTATACCAGCTTGCCCATACTCATCTCTCTCCTGTCTCAGAATCCAATCCAGGAACTCACAGTGCACTTAATTACCATTGTCACTTTAGTGCCCATCAGTTTGTTACAGTTCCTCAGTCTTTCCTTGTGTTTTATACCTTTGACACTTTTTAAGAGCAGAGGTTAGATATTTCATATTTGATCTTCTCTCCTAATAGGTCGAGGCTATAAGTTATTGGGAAGGATGTGGCATTCATTTTCTATTGTTCCTATAACAAATTGCTAAAAACTTAATGGTCTAAACAACAAAAATGTACTAACTCACTGCCCTGTAAGTCAGAAATTTCAAAACATTCAGCTGGTTTCTCTGCCCAGATATCAGAGACTGAAATTAATGTATTGGCGAGGCTGCCTTCCTTACTTAAAGTTCTGAGAGTCTCCTTTCAACTTCACTCAGGTTATTGATTGAAATCATATCCAGTTTCCTTGCTGTCAGCCGTGGTCAATTTCCACTTGTAAGACAGACTACATTCCTTAGCTGGTACCCTCTTTCCTCCATTTTCAAAGCCACCAAATTGAGAGAGAGTGTGTGTTTTCCACACCTCAAATCTCTGAAGAGATAGCTAGAAGCTAGCTTTAAAAAATAGCATTTTATCTGTAAGTCAAGAGACAAAATGTACTGTATACCAACACTGTACTCTGGTAAATTTGCTTCTCACAGGAGTATGTGTTAGCAATTCTGAAACCACTTTATGTTAACTTAGGATTGAACAGATAAATATTTTATAGATGATCAGAGCCACATTTTTCCACTTCTGAATAAAGAAAACAGAAACAAGCAAGGGGGTAAGGGCTCAAACAAATCCTGTGATGCTAGTTTAGGGTCACAGGTATTCGTATGAACTCATATTTATATTAATGTCTATATACAGATAGATGGAAATAAAAATACATGTTATATGTGTGTATATACATGGTAATTATACATATTTTTCAAGTCTGCCCACTAAAATGGTGTAGAAGCAGTAACACGCCTGTAGCAATAGGTAACACTGAGCACCAGATCTCAGCTTCTTAAAGTCATTTGGAGTGCTCATGTGGTTGTCCTAGTATTTTCACTATAAGAAGTTATTTCTAAATCAAATAATTTGTCTCCGAGTAGCAAATACTCTTCATAGTATTCATAAATCTAAATACTCTTTTGAAGTCTACACATTTAATACTTTTTGGTCTTGCTATAAATTGTCAGTGGAAGGCTTCAAGTAACAACAGTGACTCATTTATTTCTCAACCACTAAATGAGCTGATACTAAAATGTCATTTGAATTCAACTTCTGTAGTAGTACAGGGTATATACACTATTGGTGTGGGACAAAATATCTATGACTAACTCCATATCACAATTTCTTCCTGGTCAATAATTGTAAAACACTATCCACTGTATGGTGCACCCATTTTTCAGAGAAAATGTAAACTAAAAATGTGTAACTTAGAATGGATAAAATATTATGAATACAAAATGCCTGAGATATACTAATTAAGACTGGGTAAATCACAGCTTTATCCTTAGTTCCCTCTACTTGCCTGAAGACTGAAATATCTTACTTTACTGCATATTTGAATGACTCTCCTACTGCAACTTCTTTACCTTACTTCAAATTACTTGCAGAAAACCATTATTATTAATGAATTGGCACCTGCATAAATGTGTATGCAAAGAAATTCTCCTTTTCCCATCATTTAAAACATTGAAAATGAACATAGAAGTAAATAAATTTCAAGACAAAGTATAATTTTATGAGTTGGTAATTCACTATGCTGATATTTCATACACACATACACACACACACACACGGCATATATATGATAGTTAAATGAGTAGATAGAGGAGAAAGGGAAAGGAGGGAAGAGAGAAAGAAAGAGAGAGAGAGATCAGAAAAGATAGCAAAAATGCATTTAAGCCTTAAACATATTTTAAACCAAATTATAATTGTGTCCATTCATTTATCTGTACTTAAAATCACCATCATTCAATTTCATCACCATAACTGTTTTATTAAAATCTAAATATATTTTTATTTTTATTACTGTGTTTTGAATTTTAACATGTTTTCAGCTTTCAAAGCAATGTTGACTTTAGTCCATAATGTTCTCACATTGATGAAGAGTTAATAGCAGTTTGTGCCACATTTCCTCCACAAATAAATCATAAGAATGGTTCAGAATGACAAATCATAACCTTATGCAAAAGCACACAGTAATTTCAACTAGAATTAAATGTCACTGCATATGGTTCCTTTCCATTATCAACAAGTGACTATTGAATGAACAAGTGATTACTTGGCAATAATTCTGATTCTAGGTAAAAAGGACTTTTTGAAAACATTTTAATAACTGCAGAATGAAGGCAAAAAGTGATGGCTTATGCTTATATACATACTTTTGAAATTTCATAATTCAACTATTGATCTACTTATACCTCTGTTCCTCTTTCATGTCTACATTACTTGAAGTCATTTGAAGTGCTCATGTGGTTGTTCCAGGATTTTCACTAGAAGAAGCTGTTTCTAAATCAAGTAATTTGTCTCTGAGTTACAAATACCCTTCAGAGTGTTCATTACTAGTAACACATTGCTGGTATATTTATAAGTGTATAAAATATAAAATATTGATTAATAAAAAAATTAACAATTCTTATTCATACAAAAGCAGTATAGCATAGAGGAGAGATCATGTATTTTGGCATTAAAAAGCACCTAGTTATATTTTCATTTTTCACTTTCTAGTCCTATGGCCTTCATCATAGTATTTAACTTCTCTCTTCCTTAGTTTTCTAATCTACAAAATAAGAAAAAAAGTGATATATCATACCATTGTTGTGATCATTTATTAAGTTCAGGTATAAAGTTTCTGATATAATAGGTGCCAAGCAGTTGGTGCTTTTTCATTCAAATGATTCAAAATACATAAAGGAAGAAAGGTTTGTTAACACATTTATACATAATGCATTATAATAAAAGATTAAAATAACTTTAACTTATTCACAGACTACATATATATGTATGTTTTTCATCAAACTCTATGTTATTCTAGTATTTAACTTTTCATGAATAATGTCATATTCTCAGTGTATGTTAAAGCTCCCAAAAGTCAATTCTTCTACCCCTCAATATTCTTTTCCTCCATGGCACCAGTTTTTCTTACAAAAGTCTTAAAGAGTCTGGACATACATAGAAAAAAAAAAAATATATATATATATATATATACACACACACACACACACACACACACACACACACACACACAGAGAGAGAGAGAGAGAGAGAGAGACCTTATACTCTTGAAAAAATTAACTCAAAATGTTAAAAAGCATATACACAAAACTCCTAGAAGATAACACCATAGGAAATTGATAACCTTGGCTTTGGCATTGATTTTTTTAAATATACAACACAATAGGCATAATCCATAAAGAATATGTACGCTGGACTTCACTAAAATTAAAATTTTCTTCGACATAGAACACTGTCAAGGAAATAAAAAGACAAGTCACCCAAAATATTTGCAAAAATACTTATCGAATAAAGGACTACTGTCCTAAATATACAAAGAACTCTCAAACTCAAAAATAAGAAAATAAACAACCTGATTTTAAAAATAAGCCAAAGAGCTTAGCAGACACCCCACTTAAAAAGAAATATAGAGGCCAAATAAGCATGTGAGAAAATGCTTCACATCATCTTCTTGATATGCCATCAAAAACTGCAGATTAAAGAACTGAGCTACCACTAGATTCCTATTAGAAGGACCAAAATCTAGAATACTGAAAACATCAAATGCTGGCAAAGATGTGGAGCAACAGAAATTTTCATTCATTGCTGGTGGGAATGCAAGATGACACCACAACTTTAGAAGACAGTCAGTGGTTTCTTACAAAACTAAGCACACTATTACCATATGACCCAGCAATTGTGCTCCTTATCATTGACCCAAAGGATTTCAAAACATATGTTCATACAAAACCCTACACATGAGTATTTACAGCAGCTTATTCATAACACCCAAAACTGGGAAGCAACCAACATGTTCTTCAGTAGGTGCATAAATAAAAAGACTGTGGTACGTTCAAACAATAAAATGTTATTCAGAGCTAGAAAGAAATGAGCTATCAAGCAATAAAGAGACATGGAGAAACCTTAAATTCATATTGCCATATGACTGTTATGTGATAGAAGCCAACCTAAAAAGACTACCTACTGTATAAATACAACTACATGAAATACATTTCACTCTTGCCATTAGTTTTGCCTTTTGGAAAAGGCAAAACTAATGGCAAGAGTGAAATGATTATTAGTTGCAGGGTTGAGGAGAAGAAATGAATCAGTGAAGCACAGATGACTTTAACATATAATCATGCATATATGTTATCGTAAATATGTCAAAACCCATAGATTGTACAATATCGAGTGAACCCTCATGTAAACTATGAGTCAATGATAATAATATCATTGATAAAAATGAGTATAATAGTAATTATAATGAGTCAATGGACGTTCATCATTTGTAACTAATGTACAACTCCGGTGGGCAATGTTGATAATGCAGTAGGCTGTACATGTTTAGGGGAAGGAGGGATATGGGAAATATCTGTATTTTCTTCTTAATTGAGCTGCAAACGTAAAAATGCTCTAAAAAGTAGCCTTCATAAACAGTCCTAAAGAATTTTAAAATAAAGCTAGCAAAAACAAAAAATAACAAAAAACTCTCAATATGTTGTAATTTTTTACAAAAGTCTAAGATTAAAAGATGAAAGTTGCATAACACCATTTCTTATTTTTATTTTTGCAATCAGATGACTGATTTTGGCTTAAACAATGTGAAAAAAATCCCTTCCTGCAAAACCAGATTGTGATGGCTTTGCTCCACTGCCAATATCATTATCTTTCAGGAGAAGCACGACAGATATTGTCATAACAGATATGCAAATGTAGAGAGCCCTCAGATCTCAGACACAGTTATCTTGAACTCAGAAGAATCAACTTGTGGACAACTAAGAGCAGGATATATTTGAAGTAGATTTTATGTCAGGTCTAAACTATGGACAATTTCCTACTAAGAAGCCACTATTTATTGGCAATTTGAAATAAAACTCATGGCATATGGAAGCAACAATTTTACTGCCAAATTCACAAGACAGAAGAGATTAGTGAACACAGCAGAACTTTGGCAAGGGATGAAAAAGGAAAAAACTGAACTAAAACAAATCCTTTAACTACACCTGGCAAAGAATTTCACCTATATATATAAAGACTGAAAAATAAAATAACATTTGCAGTTCCCCTTTGTATACATACTAAATTGTGCATTGTTTTCATTTTTTTCTAAGTTCAGTCATTCTCAAGTTTATTTGTTGTTTTACTTGTAAAGTTTGAGGTTAAAGTTTACTTAATGCAATTTTTAAATCTACTCTCTGGATTCTAAGCAAACTGGATCCCAAATGACACTTAGAGTCAGCATGTAAGTTTTTTTGGAATGGATGGATCAGTTAAGTGATAGCTATACACACAAACTCAACAAGTCACATAAAAATCATTTCCCTTTTCTTTAATTTTACACCATTCTATTCCATTTACATTTTCTAACCATGTACATACATTAATTCTATATTTCTCTTCAACAAAGATAATCCTGTCAGTGCCATTATGGATTTTTGCACACACATCTCTAAGTCTTATTAAATATTTTGAAAATAGAACACTGCATCTTACAAGTGATATTTATAAATAAAAATAAATGTATTTTAATAGTGTATATATACTTTCATCATTATATACACATCTTAGTTAACATGTCAAATAAATTGTAATTTGTTTCCAAACAGATTCCAAATTTAACTCTACTTATTTAAAATGTTTTGAACTGTTGAAAAGGCAAGTTTTATTCAAGAAACAGGTCAGGTAAAAAATCAGTTGCTGTCAGCAGAAAGTCAGTTTAGTGAACTGTTAGTTAATCCTTAAAAGGCACAAGAGAAAACTACTTTAGTTATGTATGTGAAAGAGCCCAGGAAGCTAAACTTCAGAGCTAAGAGTAAAGGCCACAAGGCTTACACTAGAAAAGAAAACATCTATTTTGCAATGCAGCAAAAAGATGCCAAAACCTTTTTGCTTTAGAAACGCTCTTGAGAACCGAGAAGTACACAGCCAACAAATTCTCACATTTCAGTCTGTAACACTTTGACACTTTAAATCATTGAGTGTTAGAACTGGAAAGACCTTAGAGAGCATGTCATCCAAGCCCCTCATTTTATCATTTTATGTAAAAAGTGCTATGGATTTCTAGCCAAAAGATCTGAGCTAATTTCTTAATCAGTATTTCATGGCTGACTTCCTTTAAGAATGTCATTTTTTATTCTGAGCCTCATTTGCACACCTACAACACAGTGAAAACGGTATCTCATGCAGGTTTGTAATGACACTTGTTTTAGCTCCCCAATCCTGTTATCATAACCACAAACTTGGTGAATTAAAACAATAAAAATTCATTTTCTTACAATTGTGAAGGTACAGCTTCAGAAGTCTAAAACGGGTCACACCGGAGTAAAATCAAGGCATTGGCAGGCCTGAGTTCCTTCTGAAGACATGGGGGACTCTGTTCCCTTGGTATCATCAGCTTCCAGAGGCTGCATTTCTTGGCGTCTAGCCCCCTCCTTTCCACTTTGACACGGACTTTCCTCTTTCTCTCCCTTGTAGAAATCCCTGTGACTACATTGGTTCCACCTGGATAAACCAGGGTATTCTTCTTATCCCAAGATCCCCATCTCAGCTGTTTAGCAATCTTAACAACACCTGCAACCTTCATTTCCCCTTTCCATTTAACACAACATATTCACCATTTCTGGGGACTAGGATACTCCATCCTTGGTGGTGTGTAGAATGAGGGCAGAGGAGATAATTTTTTCTGCCTACCATAACAATTACTCAAATAATATATGCAAATACATCCTGCAGATCACCAAGTATTATACATATGTAAATAATTTCTGTTAGATCTAACAAGAAAATGATGTTATGAGTTCACAGCTAATTAGCAGCAGAGCTCACGTCAGCTTCAGTTCTCCTAATTACCTGACCAGAACCTTATACATCTCCACATGGAAAATCTGATCAGAAGCACATATAAGAAAAACCATAAACTCGGCTTGAATTCACTAACAAACATCCTGAAGACCTAACTGTTTGTTTCAAAATGAACTTTTGACATCAGACTGCCTACATTTAATGCATAGTTCCACAATTATTTAGTTCAGAGAATTTTAGCAACTTTCATAATTTTTCTGAGTCTCATTTACACATATGTAAAATAGCAATCATAGCATAACTTCAGGGGGTTGTTGAAAAAGTAAAATGAGAAAATTCATATGAAGTGCTTAGCAAACCGACACGTAGCAAATGTGCAACAGGTGGTCTTTCAGTTCCCAGATAAATACAACCACCTGCCAGTCACAAAATACCTAGGCTAAACACCATGGCACTCTGGGAAATTTGAATTAGATGCATTTTATGGCCTTAAGAAGTTTATACTTCAAGAATGAAATAAATATATTTGTTCAGCTAATTAAACTATCTTTATATGTAAAGTAGCCTTCTTTGCACTGTCTTCTAACCATTCAAAATCTACAAAAGAGTAAAAGCTGCCAGGACACAAGGAAAATCTGTGAAAGGAAACTCATTGCTGAGCATGACAAAATCCAAAATATTCTGAGTGCCACAGAGTGACAATTACATTAGCAAATCAAAGGAAACTTTGACTGTTAAAAATTCGATCTTTGGGAATTATATAGGATCATATTTCAAAATAGAAAATATATATACATATCCAGAATATAAACTGGATCAGTTTTATGTTGAAACTCCTCAGAAAAGATTGTGAAGGACAAGGGTACAGCAGGAGTGAGTCAGTGACATACTGGGCAGGCTAAAAATATGACATTTTACGCAGTTATAGGAACTTGATCATTGAAAGTAAAGTCAAGATAGTTTGGGCTGTAATGTCAGACAGCTATTTATTAAATGAGTTGTTCTACTCTGTAACACAAACGGTTATTCCGTTTTCACCATGGTGTATAAACAAGTGAAGATAGATTTTTTTTTGATGCAAAGACTTGTATTTTAGTTGTTAACTTTTCTCAAATTCATTATAATTACAAATTCAGAATAAGAAGTTTTAAGAATTTTAACAAGTTGATTCTCAAATTAAACTACAAAAAAACCTGTTTAAAAATACAAAATAATTTTCTAAATAAAATAAAATTAGGAGTCTTGATCAACAACATTTGCTATAAAATACAGTAATTAATAAATTGCTGCATCAGTACAGGGTTAATATACAAATTAACCACTAAAATAAAATTCAGAAATAGCATCATAATATGCAGGTGATATGCACTGGTATGTCTCTACAGTTTGTAAAATATGTATATAATTTGGTAAATACCTGTTGCTCAGGTTACCCAAGTGTCTCCTCCAATCCCAACACTTCCCCGGGATACCAAATAATTCTCCAGAATTTTGCATCTAGTAGCCTGTCAAAGCAGAGGCTTATGGAACTTTTTCAGTCCCAAAGCCAGTATCAATTCTGATTAGTCAGTGAATCTACCAGTCTGGTTGTTAAATATCTGAATATCATCTTAACATATTTATATGCATATATACCTGTACTTGTATGTTTTTAAGCATCTGTCCATGTAGGACATTCAAGAATATTACTGAAAGAGCTGGATGTGGTGGCTCATTCCTGTAATCCCAGCTACTCAAAAGGCTGAGGCAGGAGGATCGCTTTAGGCCAGGAGTTTGAGACTAGCCTAAGCAACATAGGGAGACCCCATCTCCAAAAAAATTTAAGCAATTTTTATAGAAAGAATATTAAGGTATAAGAACTCTTTATACATTCTGCTTAAACATTCTTTGTGAGATATATGCCTTACAGAAACTTCTCCCACTATGTTGCTTATTTTCTTAATGCTGTCTTTTGAAGAGCAAAATTTCCCATTTTGATAAAGTTTAACTTATCATTTTTTATTTCCTAATCCATGCTTTTGTATCTGATTAATTTTTGCCTACTCTAATGTCTCAATAATTTTCTCCTTTTCCTGAAAATGTTAGAGATGTAGCTATGACACTTAAGTCTATGACCATTTTACATCAATTTTTACATATGATGCAAGCATCATACGTAGTTCTTTTATTATTTCTTTTGGGTTTTTCATATATATAATATGTCACCTACGTATAGATAAAGTGTATCACTTTCTTTACAATTCTGAGTAGTTATAGTAGTCAAATATTTGAATTACTGCAGCTAATATAAGTTGTATCATTCCATGCACATTCCAATCCCTTTTTTTTTCTTATCTACTCCAATGGCTAGAAGATTAAAATATTAGATACCTGTGCTGCTACGTGGGGCAGTATGACAGTATTTTCTAATAAGCGATAAGTAAATGTAGATGAGTGTCATGTCTTCTTCTTCCCTCCTTCTTACTGCCTGAAATATATTATACCTGTAGCAGAGCATCTGTCACTAAGAATGATGGAACATAAAGACAGAAAGCACTTGGTTCCTTCTGGGAAGTACTGGGTTGTGATATGGTTTGCCTCTATGTCCCCATCCAAATCTCATCTCGAATTGTAATCCCCATGAGTCCAGGGAAGGACCTGTAATCCCCACATGTTCTGGGAAGGCAGTGATTGGATTATGGGGGGCAGTTTACTCCATGCTGTTCTTGTGATAGTGAGTGAGCCAAACGAGATCTGATGCTTGTAAAAGTGGCAATTTTTCCAGTGCTCACACTTCACTTCTCTCACCTGCCGCTATGTAAGACATGGCTGCTTCCCCTTCCACCATGATTTTAAGTTTCCCGAGGCCTCTTTAGCCATGCAAACCTATGAGTTAATTAAACCTCTTTCCTTTATAAATTACCCAGTTTCAGGTGGTATTTTTTATAGCAGCGTGAAAATGGACTAATACAGCTTGTTATATTGGCCCTGGAATACTCACTTTCGGACTACTCCCGTGTAAAACGAAAAATGAAACCTCTTACTTATTTGAGCCCCTATTTAGAGGTTACCGCAAGCCACAGCAGTCTATCCTAATTGACATGTAGAGCTAGAAAAAGTGTACTCCTACTCCATCCCTTTCTCTGCATGCGTTTACGGATCCCTCTATGTGATTACAGTATGGCTACCTCTCTTCGTTTGTATTTTGTAACTTTAGAATAACAATAATTTCATTTGGCTTTGTGCTTCACTTACCTGCGTAGTTCCTTACAAAACTGTGCCTGTGGAGGACAAAAATAGAGTATCTTCACGAAATTTACATTCCCCATGGTTCTTAGGTGAATACTTTTCTTTTAGTAGATGCACAAACATATTACAATTGAATTAAAGAAGAAAGGAGAAAACAGTGAATGAAAAGAGTCGACATGAAAAAGAACACTTTAGTACCTATGCAACTATCTTGCACGTTCTGCACATGTACCCCCAAACCTATAATGCAATAAAAATTAAAAAAAAAAAAAAGAATTGGTGAAGTATTGATTTTTCATCAATCAAAAAGTTTACTAAGCAGTTGAAAATAATTTGCCTTCACAATGACATTTTCCTGAGGTCTTGCTAGTACTTAAAGGCATTGTTTTTTCTTTAACACCCAAACTTTAATTACAAGAAAAGGTTAGCATCAAAACAAAGGACATGTTGTAATTTAGAGGCCATATCAGAAAAATAAATTCATTTTGGTTTGAACGACAAAAAAAAAAAAGAAAAAAAGAAAAAGAACACTTTAGAAAAAGGTTTATTTTTTTCTCACAACTACAAAAAAATCTACTTTTTTAGGCAAGTAAAATAAGCAATAAAAATATCCGGACTACATCATTTGCTTTTTATCTTATCTCAGGAATGCAATTGTGATTTGAAAATCTATGTTTTACTAAGGGATTAGTAACTTTTGCCTTGGCCTAAGGCATCAGCATGTTCTAGTATAGTATTATTTTTTAGGTAATGTCTTATGTCTCAATTATCATTGCCTAATTAAAATACAATGGTAGTTTAACTTGGTCTTTATAACAAACATGATGGAAATACCAAGATTATTTTGAGCTTGGAATATTTTCTACATTTTTAGTAAGAAAAGTATTGATTTGGGATAAAAAGATGGACTACGTAAATCTAACTCTGTAATTTACAGCTTAACTTAGTGTAGGAGATACTAAGGAGGAGGTATCACACTGACTCTAACTTTTTAAATGAACCTCCTTCTTTCATTTAGTTTTCTGTATAACAGGTAGGTCATGGAGAACTTTGCATGAGTCAAGCAACTCTCTCAATAATTCATTAACTTTTTATAACATCACCATCATTTATTTAAAAACTGTTGCCAAAATTCATCAAGAAAGTTAATTGGATTCATGATCTCCAATTTCTACATATTTTCAGTTAGTTATCAGTGCTAGAGAAGAAAATTGAGAGGTGATTCCTAAGAGTCTACAAATGATATGAATATTTACAGTTACTTTCCTGTCACTTGCCAAAGTTTAAACTGACATAATTACATTTGTCTCCAGGGTGAAAAGGACCCAACATTTAAAGCTCCATCTCCTACAAATTCTCCTTCATAGATGCATGGCTCATGTGATTGTGATGGCTAAGAAGTCCCAAGATCTGCAGTTGGTAAACTGGAGATCTTGCAGAGCTGATAGTATAGTTTCAGTCATTGTCTGAAGGCCTGAGAACCAGGAGAGTTGATGAACAGTTGACGGTGTAAGTTTCAATTGGAGCCAACAGGCTCAAGATGCAAAAAGATGCAGTGTTTCAGTTCAAGTCTGAAGGCAGGAAAAGACTAATGTGAGTTCAAGAACTTAGGCAGAAAGAGTTCCCTCGTACTCAGCCCTTCTGCTCTCCTCAGGGCTTCAACTGACTGCACAAGGCCCACCCACATTAGTATAAAAAAATAGATGTTTTTATAATTCAGTGTAATCACACGTAGGAGAATTGAATTTTTCAATATAATCTTCTTCAAAGCCTAGAGAAGATGATAAAGTTTTCACAGAGATAGTGATAATTGATTTAACTATTTAAGGAGTTGGGAGCAACCCTGTTGTCCTCTAGCATCTACTGAAAAAAAAAAAAAAAAACTGCATCACAAATGCATAGTGGGGAAGAGTAAGGCTTGTTCAGACTATGAGAGATATTTACCCAGGAGGATATAGAACAGAGGAGCTGTGGAAGTTAAACTGCACTAATTAGATTGGTTATTGCAATGAGTGTCCAGCCAATAGCATATATAAAAACCATTAGTTGTGGTAGTGGTAAACATGTATTATACCATTATTATTTCTATTACCACTGCTGCTGGGTAATAATTATAGCAATAACAATAGCTATAAATATCACTTTAATAAATACCTCCTACTTATATATTGCACTATTTTACATTACTGTTAATAGCAATAAAATTGTTGGTTTTATATGTTAATAAAATACAGATATGTCTAGATTTATAATGGGATTATATTCCAATAAATACACAGTTAATTAAAAATATCACTAATTCAAACCATAGTAAGTCAGGAACAGTCTGCATGTAAAATAATATGAATGAACATTTTTCAGGAATAAGATAAAGTCTACTGTTAATAGCAGAGACTCCATAATTATTCCAATATGGGCTACATCTCCAGTTGTTCGGCCTTGGTAAAGAGGAGATTCCATAAAGTCTCTGTTTATTTAACAAGAAAACACAAGTAAAGGTAAAGTAGCTCTATATTACAAATTATAAATTATTTGTATTTTCCTTTTTTAGAAATTGAACAAAATCTAGCTATGCCTAAATTTCAATGAGTAAGTAGATTTTCACTTAAACTACACTCAGAATTACTGATAGCTTTGCAGTCACAAGTATGACCTGACCAGAAGACTTCTGATTTCGAATGTTACTAAATTTGTCACACCTAAATAATAAAAGTGAATTTAATAAATAGCATGGTTTTTTTATTGAAGCTTTAGGAGAAAATTAGCTAACAATAATCCTCTACATACAAATTCAGAAACCAGTGAGATAGAAAGAATCTACTTCCAAGAAGCAGTGTCTGATGGATAGAAACAGAGAAAGCAGTGTAAGGGGTTGTGTGTTGCACTCAGAGCTGGGACTTCTGGAGGACATATTGTCTTCTTCACATGATGCTTAAGGCTCAACTGAGACCCTCAAGAATGCCCTATAACAGCTAATTAAGTGGCCCAAAATAGAAGCCTTAAATCCATCAAGTCATGACCACCACAGCCTACCACATCCTTCCTAAGGAAGATAGCCAATGGTAAGAAATACTTTCCTAGGATTGAGGGCAGAAGAAAATAATAAGAAATTGGTACCATCTTTCTCTTTTCCCTTTTGATTTATGTCTAAGTTAATAGATCTATTTTCCTCTTTAGATTTTGATATATAAATAATGGACAATTTAGTCAAGATATCTAAATAGGTTGGGGAAATGCATAATTGTTTTAAAATAATTAAAATGGTCTTGAATCTATTCTGCAATAGCATACACAAGCTAATTGATATTTATAAGCCTCAGTTTCCTCATGTGAGAAATGGGAATGAACATGTATATATTCATGGAGTCATTGTGACGATTAAATTCTATAAACAACTTTTTTTGGAAAAAGGCCAACTAGTTAATATTTTCTATGTGAGCTGTATAGTCTCAGCCACAGTGACTCAACGCTGCTGTTGTAGCATGAAAGCAGCTACAGACAACGTGCAAAGGAGTGAAGGTGGCTATGTTTTACTTACAAAAACAAATGACAGAGCAGATGCACACTGCAAGCCATAGTTTGCTAATTCCTGCTATCATGCATGAAAAACAATTACTCTAGGGCTTTAAACTTGGTACACCACCATGTTATATTCATGTTATTACTACTGCTGGATCTTAACTTTATGAATTTCTTTAGTTTCAATATTAATAGGAATAATTTAAAGTTCATTCTTTCTTCAACAAATATTTAAAGAGCACCTCTCTTATTTCAGTCACTATGCTAGGCTGTTTACATAATACTAGATGCCCTCTGGAGAGGATCTATTGGGTGTAGTCCATAAAGTGGGCTTTCCATACAAGAGAGGAGAGTTGAGAAGGATAGGAAATAAATCTGAAGGGACAAAAGGAAGACAATGGCAGACATGCATTATTAATTAAAATTAAGATTAATCTTTGTTGTAACATTTTATTTGAATAGGATCCTCATTTTCTAAAGCAGAAACTGAGGCCAAAAGAAGTTAACTGCTGTACAGAAAGTCACACAACTAGTAGTGCAAAAACTTATTTAAACCCACAGCTATCAGAAAATAGAGTGCATATTCTTTTTCCTCTGTCATTACACCAAGATCTCAGAAATGATGAACTCAAGAATCTTGGTACTTCATATAATTCTGACTATGAGGATTAAACTAGAGAAATCACTAGAATTATCTGAGAACCACTGAGGAGGCAGAAAAAGATAGAACCAGTTAACTAAATATCTCAGAATGTCTCAGTCTGTATGTCCACGTCCTAAAATACTCCCAAATTACTTGAACTGCCAGAAATTTTATTTTTTAAATTAATTTTTAAAAATGTTCAGCAACCTGAGAAATTAAGTATAAAGAGTTTTAAAAGTACAAATAGTGTAATAAATTTTAAAATACTTTTTCAAAACATGGATGAGAAAAACAATTGAAAGAGAGAGGGAATGAAGCAGCAAGATTATAAAACGAGTACAGAACATCCAAGCAGACAGTTTCTCTGAGGGGATCTTTCAAATCTGGCTTAGAAGCCGGAACTCAATTGACCTCAAGAACATCAAAACTAGGAAATAAGGCCTGGAGCTACTGTAGCTACAAAAATCAGATAAAGTCTATAACTTCAAAATTAGTAGGGGTAAAAAAATGTATTAAGGTAAATAAAATAAAAATACCATTAAAATTGAAGAAATTAAGAAAGTTACAAAAAAGAAAAAATGTATTGTAGACTACACAGGACAAATAAACACAAATTTAAGACAGTGGTACATATTATTTTTTATGTACTCATGGAACATTTATGAAACTGACCACAATCAGGGCATTAAAAACACAACAAAAGAATTTAGATGTTAATAATAAAAATATGACTAAAATATTCAATGCATTTATAAATACATATTTTTTTAAAACTCACAATTCTAAGTAATTTACGGGTTAAATAAGAAATTATAATGGAAATTAGAAAATACAGAGAGCAAAATGTAATGAAATTCTACCTAATAAAACTTGAGATACCACAACAGTGGAGCTTAGAAGTAAAAGTATATAAATTGTAATTGTACTTATAAACACAGATATTCAATCTATCAATACATCTAGGTCTCTTTTTGCTCCAAAAACAGGATGTTCTAAATATGAGGGAAGTATAAGACTATTATATTAGGGAAGTATAAGTGACTGCCCAACTACCGATGTCTTGGGGGCAAAAAGGAAAAGGCAGGTAGGAATTTGATCACTCTGGATTTGACTTCCATTTAACTCCATGTTTTGAGTTAGGTATCCCCACCCATACTCCCCAACCAGCCAATCACATACATACATGCATCTGTTTTTACTGTTCACATTCTGGTCTTTTATCTAGGTTCATTTATACATACACACATAAATAAATCTATCCATATATATCTCTTCATGTATACATCAATGTGTATTGCTGGGCTATGAGAAGAATTTCTGGATCGTAGAACATTGTCATAGTCACACTTCAGTAGGTAATGCCAACTTATTTTCCCCCAGTAGTAAGACAAATTTATACCTCAACTGGCACTATGTGAATGTTACTATCAATTTGCATCTTCACCACTACTTAGTAGCAACAGACTACACAGGCACATGCACACACATTTAATTTTTGCCAATTGGAAGGATGTGAGATTGAATTTCATTGTAGTTGCAATTTGCATTTCTCTAAATTCTAATAAGGTTGTGAATATTTTCATATGTTTAGTGACTTTTTCCTCTTCTATTAAATATTTATTGCAGTCTTCTTTTTGGTTTATTATTTACTGATTCATAGGAATTCTTTATACATTGGAGATGCTAGTCTTTTATCTATTACACATGTTGCAATATTTTTTCCTAGCTGTGGCTTACCTTTCTTCTTAGGAAATGGGTATCTGTTGATAAACAGATGCTCGTAAATTTATCAATATCTTATAAAGCAAATCCTGGGCTGGATTTTTCTTCAGTGCTGATGTGGCTATTCTTAGGTTGTTCTTTAAAAAAAAAGTTTTTGCTTGTCCACATAAAAAAAAAATGTGCAGAAATCCTAAGTGTAGAACTGTATGCAAAATAAATGCCCTAATATAACCAGCACCCAAATCAAGAAATAGAACACTCCTGGCATCCCAGAATTCCTAGTCATCATGCCAATATGTAGCTGCTTTCCTGTTTTTTGTTTTGTTTTTGCTTCAGTTTACTTTTGCCTGTTTTTAAACTTTACATACTTTTACTTCTAAGCTCTATTATTGCTGTATCTCAGGTTTTATGAGGTAGAATTTCATTATATTTTGTTCTCTGTGCTCCTTTAAAATAGAAATTTACCCAAGCCAGTGCTCTTTCAAACTCCTTTGATGGGCTCTTATTTTACCTAGAGTAAAACCCAAAGGATTTCATGGAAGTCTACATAGGCCCCTAATACACCTGGGACCTGTCAGCCTCTCCTATGTCACCTTCTGCCATCATTGCCTTTTTGCTTGCTTTGCCTCCTTGGTGTTTCTCAAACACACCATTCAGACTTCACCCTGGAGATGAGGACCTTGCTATTCCTGCTGCCTAAGAACAATCCTCCCTTATGTACCCACATAGCCTGTGGCTTCGTTTTATTGTGCTCTCTGCTGTCATTTTACCTCTTCTGGGAAATCTTCCCTACTCATATGTAGTTCATAGTTAGCATCCATTTTCACCTGCTGTCTCTTTTATTTATTCCTCATTATTTAAAAAATTAAAACAAAATAGCCATGGTGAGACAATCTTAGTTTATGAGAGTATGGCATATACAATCAGACCTAAATATGAAGCGCGTAAGTCAGATGTCAGCTCTGGGAGATTCAATAGTGATAACAGGAAAACTCCTTTTATATGTTTACATCTAATGGAAAAGCAACATAAAAGAGACATACACAAGAGGAAAAGGGGCATGAGAATATGTAAAAAGCAAAGTCACCAGAATGTATCTGCTGTGGCTTGAATCACATTATGCCTACAATACTTGACCAGTCAGTGATTTAAGGAAGTCCATCCTTACTCCCACAACCCATAAAATGTGTTTGATTAGATGGCTATCATTGCTGTTTTAATTCTAAACCTGACAAGTAAGATCCCATTTCACTTTTCACAATTGCCAAATTGCTCTCCCAAGATATCTTTTGCAACTATTAAATTAAGCAGTCTCCCGTTAGTAAAACTGATTCTCAAGCATAATTACTCAGCAGGGAAGAGAACAGGAAATAAGAAGAAACTTAGTATCATTTTCATTTCCAAGGACAGGTGATCAAAAGTCAATGCAAGTGAGTTTTTTTTCCCTGAAAACCCTTAACAAAAAATTAAAAAGGCAAAACAACTTAAGTTTAAATTAAATGTTTCTTTTTTGTCTTTTGAAAGCACATCTTATATCTACTAGAAAAAAAACTCACAACAATATAATTTAACTTATGTTAAATATTAAATTATATAAATATGTTTACTTATTTTGTAGAGCAAAAACATGTATGAACTATCTAAAAATAAATCCTTAAATGAAGCAAAAGGTAAAAATTGAAAAATCAAAGAAATATTATATACATAAAGTAAAATCAACACAAATTTCATGTTATTAAAAATAATTTTTCATAATCCATCTTTTAAAAAATTTATATATTTAATCTTTGTTGAGCATATACAATGCAATTACTCAGTCACATGTAGATATAATTATTAAATAGCTTTACAATTAATGCTTACATTCCAAGGTTTTTATTTTCTTCAAGATATGCATTCATTTTTGGTATTTCTTAACAAATGAATTTGGGGGTTGGTAAGACTATCAAAACTGGGAGAGATGTAATATGGTTTAGATTTGTGACCCTATGCAAATCTCATGTGGAATTGGAGGAGGGGCCTGGTGGGAGGTGATTAGATAAAGGAGGCAGATTTCCTCTTTCCTGTTCTTGTGATACTGAGTTCTCAAGCGATCTGATGGTTTAAAAGTGTGTGGCAAGTGGGGGTGAAGGGGAGGAAGGCAGCAAAACACACTGCCATGTGTGTACCTATGCAACTATCTTGCATGTTCTGCATATGTACCCCAAAACCTAAAATGCAATAAAAATTTAAAATAAAAAAAAAATAATAATATATAGAACTACTATATGATCCAGTGATCCTATTTCTAGGCATATATCGAGTAACTGAAATCAGTAAATCAAAGACATATTTGCATTTCCATATTTATTTCTATATTATGCACAATTGCTGAGATATGGAATCAACGTGTGTGCATGAATGGATGGATAAAGAAAATGTGGTATATATATATATATATATACAATGGATACTATTCAGCCTTAAAAAAGAAATTCTGTCATTTTTGACAACATGAATCAACCTGGAGGTTCATTCATACTAAGTGAAATAAGCCAGGCACAGAAAGACAAATACCACATTATCTCACTTAAATGTGGAATCTTAAAAAGTCAAACTCATAGAAGTAGACAGTAAAATAGAGGTTAGAGGCTGGGAAAGGAGGGGCAGGTAGGAGACTGAGGATAGGGAGATGCTGTTCACAGGGTACAAGGTTCAGTCAGACAGGAGCAGTAAGTTTCGGAGATCTATTGCATAGTGTGGTGACTATAGCTAATAATAATGTGTTGTATATCTCAAAATTGCTAAGAGTAAATTTCAAATATCTCATCACAAAAAATGTTAAAGGAGGTGATGGGTATGTTAAGCTTGACTTAGTCATTCCATATTTGTGTGTGTGTGTATATATATATATGTATTAAAATACCACATTGTACCCCATTAAATATTTACAATTATGATTTGTATACATATTTAACAAAATCTCAAAATAAAAATGTTAAAGAATGCCTACAAAAAAAAAAGTGTGTGGCACATGCTCCTTCGCTCTCTGTCTCCCTACTGCCATGTGAACAAGGTTACTACTTCCCTTTCTCCTTCTGCCATGATTGTAAATTTCCTGAGGCCTTCCAGTCATGTTTGCTATTAAGCCTGCACAACAGTGAGTCATAAATTAAAATCTCTTTTCCTCATAAATGACCCAGTCTCAGATAGTTCTTTATAGCAGTGTGAAAATGGACTAATACAAGGTGGTTCTTTTATAATGCACAGAAACCAATCAATCTAGATAACTGAAGCAAAATGTGTTCGAGTTTTATGTAACTTACTTAGATTTGGTTAATCAGGTTAGCTCTTGCTTTTTTTAGTAAAATATTTTATCATATACAAAAATTGTGACTTACACAATTATTTGACAAACGGAGACAAATTTAGCCTAAGAAGTATACACACACATACACACACACAAACCAAGCAATGCTAAATTTTTACTCACTGTTTCTCTGTCTAGATCTGTGCAAAGAGCTTGTTCTCGTAAGAACTGTGTTATATGGAGATGTCATTAGGAACTAGAGGCACTCTATGTGAATGAAACACCAAACCCTCCAAGGTGTTATTCTCAGTTTTCTAAGGAAGGGTCGATGTTAAAGAAGATAAATGATGGTATATAGACAATAAAATCATGCCCCTTGTTTTCTACCTTTATGATATGTGAAAAAATTCCAGCAGTTTTTCAGCTTCCTAGACTCAACCTCTCATAGGTGTCCACTCAGAGATAAATATATGGGTGTCATGATGATGATGTCCCGAGTGGAGCAAAAACCAAAGATGTTAATTGCCTAACTGGATTTTGATTATTCTTTCTGTTCAAGAGAGGGCACTTCATTTCATTACACTTCAGGCTAAGTACAATGATTTAAAAGCTTTTTCTTTTCATTAAGTGACAGATATTAGAAAACAGAATGTGCATTTAATAGTATCATTATATTCTCCCTGTTGTATATCTAAGATGTAATCACGGAAAATTTGAAACTAATAACACACTCAGAGTCTTAAAATAACTTGTAATGACGGATAATACTTTCCATTCCTGAATCAGTATAAATGAGGAATACATGCATACATGATGTGCTTTATAATCTCATGCTGCTTCCCTAATCTATCGTAACTCCAATAGCCTTAAGTAAAAGTAAGTCATGATGCTTTTTATGTTGACATAAAAAGCTTCTCATCCAAATGAAGCATCCCTCCCTCAGATTTAACTATCAGACGAGGGTGCTGTAACTTCTAAATGATGAAAACTGTTAGGGTTTACAACAGTTAAGAACCAAAATCAATAGACACATATTACGTTGCAACAAATGGCTAGGGTAAATTACAACTGTTGCCATATGCTGTGGAACTTGGCTCACGTTTAGAGTAAGCACTTAATTAGATCAATAAGAAAAGCTAAAGCATTACAGGTAAATTTGATAGATAATTACTTTCTATCTCACTGTAATACTCTATAGCAAAAAAAAGCAAACTTATTTAAAATAATAGCAAACTAAAAAGTTGGGAGGAAATGTCTCTTGTATAGATGGCTGATAAATGTTTTAAAATTTCCATGGCAGAATCGGATATTAGCATGCTCTATTCATGACTCAATGATTGAGATCTGATCTATACGTAAAAGCTTAATTGAAAGGTAGGGAGAAAAAGGCATTGGTGTACAATTCTGGAATCTCCTAGCAAAGCAATTTACATACAAATCATTTGCGGTAAAAGAGATAGTGTTTTGTAGTAAATGAATTCATTTCTTCAACAAAATTAGATCTCAGAGTATACAAAGCCATTTTACCACATAATATTTAACTTTTCAGTCTTCTATTCTGATTAGCATTACTCTTTTGATACTTCATGGTTATATAAATCAAAGAATTAAAGAGAAAGGAGGAAAAAAACCTCCAGTATTTGAACTGCTTTCGTAGAGCCAGGAGTATTCTCTGGCATTCATCATTCACTACAGTGAGATTCATTAACATGGAGACATGTAACTACCTACAAATGACTGTTAACATATTTTAACCACATATGTGCTAGCATTATGCTAAACACTGCAAAAATATTATCTCATTTGTCCATCAGTCTTTTGAGACAAATAAAATTATCATTCCTTCTTTCTAAGTGAGAAAAGTGAGGATTACAGCAAGAAAGTAACTTGCCTAAGGTAAAACAGTGGATCAATTGTACCACAGGACTCAAGCTCATCTGATTCAAAAGCATGGCCTTAACTGCTAAGCAAGAGTGATCATATCCCACTACATCTCTAGTGTTCCACTTTGGAAACTGGAAATCAGGTATTTTCAAAATTTGTTTTAGTCAATGTATATAACATAGCTCTCATAGTCATTCACATGTATTTTTGGCTTATATTTGTCTCATTTATCAAAATAAAAACTGTTCTGGTCAAGAACCATATTCCTTGTATTTTTACTGACCTCCTTCTTCAACTACCCCTTGTGTTTAGTACGTAACACATAAACTACATCAAGTAAAGGTTTTTATATAAATTTTCAAACTTCTCAATGATGGATTATGTATTGATAAGCAATAGTATCAGATGCAGCAAAGACATTAGCCTAATTAGTAAAAATATCTCTTTTCCAGAAGAGACAGTGTATACATATTTTAATTCTGGACTTCTCAATAGTCTTGATAATATTCCCTATTTGGGGATGAACATTAATTAATTAATTTTTCTTCCTTGATAATGTGACACTCAAAAAAGTAACCAGTAGGTAAAATTATAATAAATTAATGATCTTCTACAGTTAAAAAAGTGTTCTCAAAATTGAAATTGCTCATAACATACATAGGCAATTGAGTCTTTTCTCTACCTTTAAAGTCAAAGAATTTAAGAATGAAAAGATATTGATATCTTTGAAATTGTCTAGTTAACTCTAACTTATAAATGTAAAGAAATTATGAAATAGAGAGGTGAATAGCTTTCATAATGCCATATATTATTAAATTAAGACAGTGCTACATATTGTTAAATTAACTTAAAATTGAAACCAGGACTTCAAACTAGGGTCAACTTTTCAAAGAAATTATACCCTCTACTTGAGTAGAAGTACTACAGCAGAAAATGCATGATTATTTCACAAATGCTCATAAGGTTGCTTAACCTCCAATAAACCTTAGCAATTTTTTATGATTCTAGGAGTAGAAATGTTTCCTTTTTGGCCTTAATTAATAACAAAGGGCTCTAGAATGATGATATTTGGTACACAAGTCCACATTCTTAGGTACACACTTGGAGATGGATCAATAGGAGAATGTTTTATTTTATTTGGTCATACAAAAGCCTTTTATTTACCTTTATCATTATCTTCCAAGCTGCTTTCTCAATTCCAGTAGCCTTAGTGATACCACCCCTTCTCTCATAGCGTTTGGAATTCTGATGAAATAAGAAACTATGCTCTTCAACAACAGTAACAAAAAACCCTCTGGAACTAATAAGCAATTAGAGCAAGGTGTCAGGATCCAAGGTTAATGTAGAAGTCAATTCCTCTCCCATATACAGGCAATACACAAGTGAAATCTGAGATTAAAAACACGGTAGTACCATATACATTAGCAACTCCAAAAGTGAAATACTTAGGTATAATTTTTTGAAATGTATGAGCTATATTTGAGGAAAACTTCAAAACTCTGATGAAAGAAATAAAAGAACTAATTACACAGAGAACTATTCCATGGTTTTTAATAGGAAGATTCAACATTGTCAAGGTAGCAGCTCTTCCCAACTTGATCTACTGATTCAACACAAACTCAGTCAAAATTTCTGGCAAGTTATTTTGTCAGTATAAACTAACTGATGCTAAGACTACATGGAGAAGCAAATGACCCATACAAAATGGCCAACACAATAATGACAGAGAAATATAAAGTTGGAGGACTGACACTGCCTGACCTCAAGACTGACTATAAAGGCACAGTAGTCAAGGCAGTGTGGTATTGAAAAGAAAAGAAAGAAAGAAAAAAGACAAACCAATAGAACAGAATAGAAATACCAGAAATAAACCAAATATATATAATCAATTGACCTTTGCAAAGGCAATACAGTGGAGAAAAGATAGTCCCTTCAGCAAGAGGCATTGGAGCAATGGTATATACACATGCAAAAGATAAATAAATCTTGACGTAGACCTAACACCCCTCACAAAAAAATAACTTAAAATGAGTCATATGCCTACATGTAAATGCACAAATATGCAATTCACAGAAAATAATATAAAAGAAAACCTAGATGCTATTGGACTTGGCAATAACTTTTAGATACAGCACCAAAGTCATGATCCATGAAGGAAAAAATTAATAAGCTGAACTCTGTTAAAACTAAAAAGTACTGCGCTTCAAGAGACAATGTCAAGAAATATAAAAGGCAAGCCACAAACTAGGAGAAAATATTTGCAAAGATCTATCTGATAAAGGACTGTTTCCTAAAATATATGAAAAACTTAAAACTCAACAATAAGAAAATAACCCATAAAAATCTGGGCAAAAACCTGAAAAGACACCTCATCAAAGAAAATATACAGATGGCAATTAAGCATATAAAAAAGGTGTTCCACATCATTTGTCATTAAAGAACTGAAAATTGATATTACAATGACATATTACTACACACCTATTAGAATGGCCAAAATCTTTAATACTGACAACACTAAATGCTAGTGAGGATGTGGAGCAATAGGAAACTCATTCATTGCTGTTAAGCATGAAAAAAGGTTTGGCAAACTTGGATGATAATTTGGCAATTTCTTCCAAACCTGATCCAGCAGTTGTACTCTTTGGTATTTACCTAAAGGACTTGAAATTTTATATCCTCACAAAAACCTGCACATCAGCTTTATTTATAATTGCCAAAACATGGAAGCACCTAGACGTCCTTCAGTAGGTGAACGGATAAATAAACAATGGCACATCCAGACAATGGAGTATTATTCAGTGCTAAAAAGAAATAAGCTATCAAATCACAGGAAGTCATGGAAGAAACTTAAACAGATACTACTAAATGATAGATGATAGAAGTTGATTTTAAACGGCTACATACTGTATAATTCCAACTATAGGACAATCTAGAAAAGATAAACCTATGGAGATAGTAAAAAGATTCATAGTCTCCAGAAGATGAGGGGAGAAAGGGAATAATTAGCAGAGCACAGAAGATTTTTAAGGCTATGAATCCATTTTGTGTTACTTTAATGGTCAATACATGTCATTATGCAGTTGCTAAAATGTACAGAGTATAAAACCCAAAAAGTAAACCTTAAGAAAACCGCAGAGTTTGGATAATAATGATATCTCAATGTATGTTCATTGATTCTAACAAATGTTCCACTCTGAAGTGGGATGTTGATAGTGGAAATCGAAGCATGTATAGAAATACGGGATTCATGGGAAATCTCTAACTTCCTCTCAATGTAGCTGTAAACATAAAACTACTCTAAAAACAATCTATTTTTTAAATTGTATTTTTTGATCTTTTTTTTTCTTGCTTTTTCTTTTTTCTTAGGGTGGTAATTTCTTTTTTTCCTAACTTTTATTTTTCTTTCCTAACTTTAATTTTTCTTTCCTATTCATGCCTCTTGCCCAAAGCTCCTCATGCTAATCTTACCACATTCCTGCTCTGACTCCATGACTGATGACTACTCTGCTGTTAAAAACTTCTCCTAAAAACCATACTTTAAAATATATGGTTACTTGGCAAAGTAGCAAAAGTTATAGGCTCATAACACTTCAAAATATAAAAATACCTTGGTCATAAAATTTCATTTCAAACTTAAAAACTTAGCTTGTATACAAAATAACAAAGATGAACACATTTTTGTATTTTTCTTAACAGAGATGTCTTTAGCAAGAATAACCATGCATTTTCTCCCCCCATTTTCTTATCAACTCATTTTAGAGCCATTAACCTTCCCTAGAATACTGAAGAGGCCTTTTTTTCCAGCGCCTCCTGCATGAGGGGACAGGTGGGTTTTTCGGGCTGGTGGGATGGAGAAAGGCTGCCATCTATTGTTCAGCGGTTTCCGACTGAACAAGATATAAGGTACTGTAGTTTACACATGTTCTTCGCTGGGTTCTCTGCTGTTTCCCAGTGGCTGGTAAGGGATACCCTAGCCCTTCATACCTCTCATCAAGCTCTTGTATGTATATATAAGTATATACATATATATATACACACACACATATATACATATATACTTCATGTGTGTATGTATATATAAGTATATACTTATATATACTTCGTGTGTGTATATATGTAAGTATATACTTATATATATATTCAAGAAATATACATGTATATATACTTCATAAGTATATAGAAGAGAGAGAGACAGAGTTTTGCTCTTGCTGCCCAGGCTGGAGTGCAATGGTGCTATCTTGGCTCACCACAACTTCCTTCTCCCGGGTTCAAGTGATTCTCCTGCCCTAGACCACAAGTAGCTGGGATTACAGATATGTGAGACCATGCCTGGATAATTCTGTATTTTTAGTAGAGATGGGGCTTTGCCATGTTGGTCAGGCTGGTCTTGAACTCCTGATCTCAGGTGATCTGGCCACTTTAGCCTCCAAATGTGCTGGGATTGCAGTCATGAGGCACTGTGCCCAGCCATGAAGCCTCTATTTTTATTTTTGCTCCCTATGTCTACTTCTCAGTTGGTTCACAGCACAGAAAAAGGAATATATATCATTAGCATTCACTCAAGCCCCCAAAACATCAAGGAGATTTTCTATTGCTTTTTAAAAAGTCAATACAGAATTATACAGGATATCTACATGTGCCATTCATAGCAAATTGTACACATCTTACCTATGTGGAAAGAGCAAGGAAAAGTCTCATTTTCAAATTTATAAAACTGTCAGTGCTTTCTTCAACCTTCCTACACTGTTGCTAGGACTGGTTTCATCTCCAAAGCCATTATTGTATTTCAAAATGTTAAAATCACAGATTTAATTGGAAGGAAGAACAAGCTGACTTAATGCAAGCATGGCTGGAAGTGACAAACTTAGGTGAGGAGAATCTGGAGAAGAAGCACAGAATAAAAAGAGGAGCCTAAAGAAGTTGCTTACTGCATATGCAATAATTTTTTCCCTGAACTGCTTACTAAAACTAAGTAATATAAAAGTATTAAAATGTCACAGAGGTAACTTATCCCTACTGTCATCTTCAAATACACGACAAAATAAGCTCAATGTCAAGAGGACAATAGTTGAATCTGTATAAAATTAGAAAGTAAAATAATACATATATATTTTTTGACACAATTTTTCCTAGTCCCTTATATAAGCATAAGGCTTATGAATGAAAATACCACAAGCGCTCTTTCAAGCAAGGTGTGCTCACAACAAGTGGTCATCTAACTTGAGGGATAAAGTGTTGATGTCTGGCCTTCCTGGATACTTAATTGAACTAAAATAATTAGTGGAGGGAGGCTTGTCATTATAGTAAATGAGATGGAGGGGGGTAAGTGAAGCAGAGTTCAAGACAGCAGGAAATAAAAGACATAGAGAACTATCAGACCAGAAAGGGGAATTGAAACAGACCTGATGTAGCACTAATCATTAGTGAGTGAAGTAATGAACTAGGAAGAGATGGGTTTTAGTTATGGCCCACCAAATGGAAATCAGAAATTTCCAGATGTTCCATATGTTCTGTAATTTAAATGCTTTGTGCCTTCAGGTCAGAATTTTCAAGCAGATAACAGATGTAGAAAAGACTCGGGATTTCATGCACACACCATGATGGTTAGCTGTCAAAATCTCAGGGCTTGCGTGTAAACTCCTCACGTAAGAAGATGGGGCTTAAAATAAAGGCTGTCAGACCTGAGGCAGAATTCCAGTTGAGCAAAAGAGTTGCAGGTTAATAATAGCTTTTGTTTTACATCCCAATTCAAATGGTACAGAACAGTGTTAGGGATTTTAACACGATGGCACCAATTCAAGAGCTATAGGGTTCAAAAGAACATTTCTTGCCAAATGGCCTTTTAGCCAAAGAAAATAATTTGAATCAAACACCTTGATATTCGGAGATTAATTCTGCATGCAACTGAACACAATACACCAAACATCAAAATGTCAATCTTATCTTAAAGGAAACAGAAATTTTCTCTACAGTTACAATTAAACTTTCATCATTTTTTAAACCTCAGAACTGGTAGAACTATTAAATTTTCAGAAGCAAAATTTAAGTCACTGAATAAATCTTTGTGATGTCCTATGTTGTATACAAACAGGATTTAGACACAGCCTCTCTCCCACCTAGTATAAAATCAAGTAAAGCAGATAACAAATACACCTAAATAAATAATAAAAAATCCTAGAGTGACTAGAAATTTACATACTACTAAGTAAATATGGAGATGCTGAGGGTATAACAGTATTTATATCTGATCAGAGGAATAAAGGAAGCATCATAGCAAAAGTAATATTCCAACTGAGCCACATGAAAATATGTGATAAAATTCCATCCATGTAGGATATCAAAGCACAGGTCTGAATCCAAGCTCTGCTCTACACTTACCTTATGACATAAGCCAAGTTACTATATCTCTCTAAGCCTCAGGTTCTGAATCTGTACAGTGGGAATATAAATTCCCTAAATAGTAGGATTCTTGATAGGATAAAAGGAGGTAATACATTTCAAAATGCTTCCCTAGTATACAGGACATGACATAGAGGAAACTCTACTATCCTCTCCACATGCTACTGCTTTGAACAAAATATAGAAACATTTAGTGCTACTACTCTCTTACAAAAGGAAGATTAGAAGAAAGGCTTTTCCTCTGTTCTTCACTTCTCACTTACTGTTCCCTATAGATTAGGATTTATAGATAAACATAGCATGAAGATAGCTGGTCCGGTGTGCCCCAGATTTCCCTGGGGAAATACTGGACTTCTCTGGGGTAACTACTGGACCTAGGTGCCTGGCTCCTCTCTCTCTCTGAAAGGAAAAAATATGATGATTTCCCTCTCATTCTCAGTTTCTTTCTCTCTCTTTCCCTGCTTGCTTTCACTTAATGGCCAGCAGATGAAGCATATTCTCCTTTCCACCTCTGTTTTTGGGAAACCAGACCCATTACTCACCGTATTACTTCCAGGTGTTTGAGGCATGGGTGAAGTCCTTCATATTTGCCTCCTGGCTGTCAGCTGTACAGTTCTAGGTTTCTAGGCGTCTTAGATTGGGGATGGAAATAGTATTATGAAAGCTCCCTTTAGTTTGGAGCTGGAATGTACTCTCCAAACCATTTTGCTGTGTATTTTTCCATAAGTCTCTTTTTTTATTTTCATTGATCTAGAAGCAAATGAAGAGGAAGTTGCCAATAATTATTAATCCTAAATTATCTGAATTATTAGGTGATACCTTGGAGAAAGTATAAATAATTATAAGCCCATGAGCTTATAAAACATAGAATCTAAAGTGGAAAGAGCAAGACATGTATGTTTATGTAATAGAATGGCTCTTTGCAGTGGAATATGGGGGAAATGCTGGACTTAGGCACCTGGCTCCTCTCCCTCTGGAAGGAAAAAATATGATGATTCCCCTCTCATTTTCAGTTTTTTAAAAATATGTAATATTAAAATATCCAAATTGCCCTGTTGTATAATTAAATATTTGAGATATCTATTTATATACATGCATACTATGAAAATATTTATCTTTTTTGTAAACAGCTTTGAAGAATATAAAATCACTAAAAAAAAAAAAAAACTTCAAAGTTGTACAAGGAATGTGCTACAAAGAACAACTTTTCTATACATTGCTAGGTCCTAATGTCAGCTAACTGCACCATTTAAAAAAAGGACTATAAATCGTTCTACTATAAGGACACATGCACACAAATGTTCATTGCAGCACTGTTTACAATAGCAAAGACCTGGAACCAACCCAAATGCCCAACGATGATAGACTGGACTGGGAAAATGTGGCACATATACACCATGGAATATTATGCAGCAATCAAAAATGATGAGTTTGTGTCCTTTGTAGGGACATGGATGAATCTGGAGAACATCATTCTCAGCAAACTGACACAAGAACAGAAAAAGAAATACCGCATATACTCACTCATAGGTGGGTGAGAAAAATGAGAACATGTGGACACAGAGAGGCGGTCTACTATACACTGGGGACTGTTGGGGGGAATGGGGGAGGGACAGCGGGGGGGGCTGGGGGGGATAGCCTGGGGATGAATACCAAGTGTGGGTGAAGGGGAGGAAAGCAGCAAAGCACACTGCCATGTGTGTACCTATGCAACTATCTTGCTCGTTCTGCACATGTACCCCCAAACCTATAATGCAATAAAAATTAAAAAAAAAAAAAAAAAAAAAATCAGCATGGACGCCCCATCCACCACCTGTGCAAATAGCACTAAAATACATCATTGCACTGTGTCCTCTAAGCTCACCCACAGAGTGTCCTTCTCTTTCACTGAAGTACTGACTGCCTATACCTGAGGCAAAAACCCTGGATCTCTACTTCCTCATAGAACACTCCTTGTCTTACTTGTTAGCAGCTGAGAGCAAGTACTCCCTTAAATTTTGTGCCTCAGGCTCAAAGTTTGCTTCACCCTAATCCTGGCCCTTTTTAATCAACTTGTCAATGGTTATGAATAAAGCGAAACATTTGTTTTAGCTTTTACTGGTAGTTTTGTTTCCTTTGGAATGAAACTTTTCTGGGTGAAACTTAATCACCACCCCCAATTACTATACTCAAATAGAACTTGCATATTCATACCTTATAGATATCAGGGTCAACAAGAATATTACAGACAACTACAACACTTTATTTACAGTACTCTAAAACAGAAATGGGTCTGTTTCCCATTTACAATTTTTTTTCACTTTAATGATTTGAAACTATAAACTGCATATATATTCAGAAATTAAGAATGGAAATCTAAATGTTTTTAAGTTTACACATAATATGAGGTTTGAGACACTAGGATTGCCTTGACAATTAAATCTGGCTTAAAGTCAAATACTCTACAATTTGATTACTATTTTTCATAAATTTTCATATATATATATATGTTTGTGTGTGTGTGCACGCACACATACTTCAGTAGAGTGGAAAAACGTGATATTAGAAAGATGGTGAAATAGTAGTTTATAGCACTCATTCAGTCACAGAAGCAAATGTGAAGAACTATCACAAGCAAAAGTAACTTCACAAGAGCGTACAAATGAGATATTAGAGCATCCAAGTGGAACACAGAAATAAGATGCACTGAAGAGGAGAATGGGAAGAATAGTTTCACGTTATTGGTGTCACCCCTTCCCCAAGCCCACGCCACTTAGAGAGAAATGCCCTTTTTTGTGGGAGAAGGAGAGTAAAGTGAGTACCTGACTTTGCCCAAGTACCAGGCCCATCCCAGTGAATTCTGGAGCCAGACTAATTTCCATGCTGCAGCCACCAGTTCAACACCCACAGCTTTAGGCTTCAGTCCCAACTAAATGCAAGTCTTCCTAAATGGCCCAAGGCTCCAGGCTGGCCACTGTAGTACCAAGTTCCAGCTTGCCCCTGAGGACCCATACCTTAGGCTAATGCCAATGCCACGACAGTTTCTGCAGTCCTAGGCTGTAGGCCTGACCCAGTGCTAGACCATCTTTCTGATACCAGACTTCAGGCTTTTCCCTTCAGACCTAAGCTTTGGGCCCATCCCAGTACAAGATCAACCTCCAGCCACCCCTTGCAGTACCAGAAACCAGGTTCATATTGATAGACCTAGTCTATAGGCTGGGTCCAAAGAACCCAGGATCTAGGTCCATACCCATGTACTGAAGCTTCACACCTGCTTCTGTATAACCAGGTGCCAGCCCCACCAACATGGACCCAAGCTCCAGTATCATTCCAAAGGACTCAGGCACCAGCATAATCTTTTCAAACACAAGCACTATGCACACCCACTCATTGACCCAGGCACGAAGCAGTCTACCCAAGTATTCTGTCAATAAGCCTGCCCTGGTCCCTGAAGAAGGGCTGACTAATGAGAGCTTTCCCTGCCAAGGCCATTCTGTAAATACTGGAAGACTTGTCTACTTAAGCAAGTGTACGACACAAGGCCACAAGGGACATGAATAATCATGGAAACATGACACCACTAAATAAATAAAATAAAGCACTACTAACTAGCCCTACAAAAATGGAGAGTTATTAACTGCTTGCCAAAAAATGTCAAATGAAGATAGTGACCAATAAGAGAACATAGACAACTAAACAAAATAAAATCAAAACTTGCATATGTTCACATAAACAAAATATAAGCTTGACAGTGAGACAGAGGCCATAAAAATGAAAATTGTGGCGCTGATGAACACAAAGGCTCAAGAAAAAAATCAATAGAGTGATTCAATTGTAGGCTTAATCAATCAAGCAGAAAAAAAGACTCAGTAAGCTTGAACACAGGTTATTTAAAATTATGTAGTCAGAGGATTAAATAGAAAAAATAAGGAAAAGAGTGAAGAAAGCCTATAGGACTTAGGAGACACCATCAAGAGAAGCATGCATTATGACAGTTTAAAAAGGAGCAGAGAAAGAGACAAAAACAGAAAGCTTATTTAAAGAAAAAATAACAAAAAACTTTCAAATCTGGAAAGGGAAGTGAATATTCAGTTTGGCCAAACAGATTCAAATAGATTGAGCACAAATAGATCTCCTCCAAAATGCAATAGTCAAATTCTCAAAAGAAAAAGACAATGAATTTTGAAAGCAGCAAAAGAAAAGTGAATTATCACTTACAAGCGAATCCCTCATAGGACTATAAATGGATTGATCAGTCAAAACCTGGTAGGCTAAGACATATTAGTATAATATAGCCAAAGTGCTGAAAGCAAAAAATGCTGCCAACCAAGAAAACAACATATGGCAAAGCTGTTTTTCAGAAATGAAGTAGAGATACAGATATTCCCAGACAAACGAATTCTTAAGGAATTCATCACCACTAGACTTGTGTTACAGGAAATGCTAAAGGAAGTACTTCAAGTTGAAATAAAAGGATACTAAGTAAAAGTGGGAAAACATGAAAGTATAAAACTCACTGTAAAGAAAAAATATAGTCAAGTCACAATACACTAACACTGTAATGGTGATGCATAAGTCAATTTTAAGTCTAACATAAAAGTAAAAGACCTAAGTATTAAAAACGGTATCTATAATAATTGGTTAATATGCACAATGTAAAAAGATGTAGATTGTGACATCAATAACAAAATGTGTGTGGAATGAGAAGTTAAAATCTAGTGTTTTGTACAGATCAATATTAAGTTATTATCAGCTTAAAATCAATGTTATAACTTTAAGATACTTAATGTAAACTCAGGAAACCACAAAGAATAAAACTTGTAGATATGCAAAAGAGAAACAGAAAAGGGATCGCTGGCAAGATGGCTGAATAGGGACAGCTCCAGTCTATAGCTCCCAGTGAGATCAATGCAGATGGCAGGTGATTCCTACATTTCCAACCGAGGTACCTGGTTCATCTCATTGGTACTGCTTGGACAGTGGGTGCAGCCCACAGAGGGCAAGCCAAAGCAGGAAGGGGCATTGTCTCACTTGGGAAGCACAAGGGGTCTCCCTTTCCTAATCAAGGGAAGCTGCAAGAGACTGTACCAAGAGAAATGGTGCATTCTGACCTAGATACTGTGCTTTTCCCATGGTCTTCACAACCAGCAGACCAGGAGATTCTCTCCGGTGCCTAGCTCGATGGGTCCTACCCCCACAGAGCCCAGCAAGCTAAAATCCACTGGTTTGAAATTCTCTCTGCTAGTGCAGCAGTCTGAGATTGACCTGGGACATGGGGCAAAGGGCATCCAACATTGCTGAGGTTTGAGTAGATGGTTTCACCCTCACGGTGTAAACAAAGCAGCCAGGAAGTTTGAACTGGGTGAAGCCCACCACAGCTCCCTGGGACAGAGCACCTGGGGGAAGGGGTGGCTGTGGGCACAGCTTTAGCAGACTTAAATGTCCCTGCCAGACAGCTCTGAAGAGAGCAGCTGTTGCCTCAGCACAGTGTTTGAGCTCTGATAAGGGACAGACTGCCTCCTCCAGTGGGTCCCTGATTCCCCGTGTATCCAGACTGGGAGACACCTCCCAAGATGGGCCAACAGAAACCACATAAAGGAGAGCTCTGGCTGGCATCTGGCAAGTGCCACTCTGGGATGAAGCTTCCAGAGGTAGGAACAGGCAGGAATCTTTGTCATTCTGCAACCTGCACAGGTGATAACCCAGGTAAACCGTGTCTTGAGTTGACCTCCAGCAAACCAGCAGACCTGCACCAGAGAGGCCTGACTGTTAGAAGAAAAACTAACAAACATAAAAAAATAGCTTCAACATCACCAACATCATAAACCAAATGTAGATGAATCCAAGAAGATGGGGAGAAACCAACGCAAAAAGACTGAACTATCCAAAATGCAGAATGCCTCTTCTCCAAAGGATCACAATGCCTCACCAGCAAAGAAACAAAACTGAACGGAGAATAAGTTTGATGAATTGACAGAAGTAGGCTTCAGAAGGTGGGTAATAAAAAACTCCTCTGAGTTAAAGGAGCATGTTCTAACCCAATGCAAGGAAGCTAAGAACATGGAAAAAAGGTTAGACAAATTACTAAGTAGAATAACCACCCTGGAGAAGAACATAAATGACATGATGGAGCTGAAAAACACAGCATGAGAACTGCGTGAGCATACACAAGTATTAATAGCCGAATTCATCAAGCCAAAGAAAGGATATCAGAGATTAAAGATTGACTCAAGGAAATAAAGTGAGAAGACAAAACTAGAGAAAAAAGAGTGAAAAGAAACAAACAAAGCCTCCAAGAAATATGGAACCATCTGAAAAGACCAAATCTACATTTGATAGTGTACCTGAAAGTGACAGAAAGAATGAAATCAAGTTGGAAAACACTCTTCAGAATATTATCCAGGAAAACTTCCCCAACCTAGCAAGGCAGGCCCACATGTAAATTTGGGAAATACAGGGAACACCACAAATATATTACTCAAGAATAGCAACCCCAAGACACATAATTATTATATTCCCAAGGTTGAAATGAAGAAAAAACAGTTGAGTGCCTCTACCAGAGGTACAAATTGGAGCTGGTACAATTTCTTCTGAAACTATTCCAAACAACAGGAAACAAGAGAATCCTCCCTAATTCATTTTATGAGGCCAGCATCATCCTGATAACAAAACCTGGCAGAAACACAACAAAAGAAAATGTTAGGCCAATATCCCTGATGAACAGATATGTGAAAAACCTCAATAAAATACTGGCACACCGAATCCAGCAGCTCATCAAAAAGTTTATCCACCACTATCAAGTCGGCTTCCTTGCTGCTATGCAAGGCTTGTTCAACATATGCAAATCAACAAATGTAACCCATCACATAAACAGAACCAATGACAAAAACCACGATTATCTCAATAGATGCAGAAAGGCCTTTGACAAAATTCAACAGCTCTTCATGCTAAAAACTCTCAATTAACTAGCTATTGACAGAACGTATCTCAAAATAATAAGAGGTATTTATGAAAAACCCACAGCCAATATCATACCGTATGGGCAAAAAGTGGAAGCATTCCCTTTAAAAACTGGCACAAGAGAAGGATGTCCTCTCTCACTATTCCTCTTCAGCACAATATTGGAAGTTCTGGCCAGGGCAGTCAGGCAAGAGAAAAAATAAAGGGTATTCAGATAGGAAGAGAGGAAGTCAAATTGTCTCTGTTTGCAGATAACATGATTGTATATTTACAAAAAATCATCTCAGCCCCAAATCTCCTTAAGCTGATAAGCAACTTCAGCAAAGTCTCACGATACAAAGTCAATGTGTAAAAATCACAAGCATTCCTATATACCAATAATAGACAAACAGAGAGCCAAGTCATGAGTAAACGCCCATTCACAATTGTTACAAAGATAATAAAATATGTAGGAATACAATTTATAAGGGATGTGAAGGACCTCTTCAAGGAGAACTACAAACCACTGCTCAAGAAAATAAGAGAGGACACAGACAACTGGAAAAAAATTCCATGCTAATGGATGGAAGAATCAGTACCATGAAAATGGCCATACGGGTCAAACTAATTCATAGATTCAATGCTATTCCCATCAAATTACCATTGATTTTCTTCACAGAATTGGAAAAATCTACTTTAAATTTCATATGCAACCTGCATAGCCAAGACAATCCTAAGCAAAAAGAACAGAGGCATCACAATATTCGACAAACTATACTACAAGGGTACAGTAACAAAAATAGCATGGTATTGGTACAGATATATAGACCAATGGAACAGAACAGAGGCCTCAGAAATAATACCACATCTCTACAACCATCTGATCTTTGACAAACCTGACAAAAACAAACAATGGGGAAAGGATTCCCTATTTAATAAATGGTGTTGGGAAAACTGCCTAGCCATATGCAGAAAGCTGAAACTGGATCCCTTCCTTAGACATTATACAAAAAGTTAACTCAAAATGGATTAAAGACTTAAATGTAAGCTCTAAAATCATAAAAACCCTTGAAGAAAACTTAGGCAATACCATTCAGGACATAGGCATGGGGAAGAACTTAACGACTAAAACACCAAAAGCAATGGCAATAAAAGCCAGAATTGACAAATGGGTTCTAATTAAACTAGAGAGCTTCTGCACAGCAAACAAACAAACAAACAAAAAACAACTATCATCAGAGTGAACAGGCAATATACAGAATGGGAGAAAATGTTTGCAATCTATCCATCTGACAAAGGGCTAATATCCAGAATCTATAACGAACTTAAATTTACAAGAAAAAACAACCCCATCAAAAAGTAGGCAAAGGATACGGATACTTCTTAAAAGAAAACTTTTATGCAGTCAGCAGACATGAAAAAAATGCTCATCATCACTGGTAATTAGAGAAATGCAAATCAAAGCCATATTGAGAAACTATCTCATGCCAGTTAGAATGGCGATCATTAAAAAATGAGGAAACAAAAGATGCTGAAGAGGATGTGGAGAAACAGGAACACTTTTACACTGTTAGTGGGAGTGTAAATTAGTTCAACCATTGTGGAAGACAGTGTGATGATTCCTCAAGGATCTAGAAATAGAAATGCCATTTAACCCAGCAATCCCATTGCTGGGCATATACCCAAAGGATTATAAATCACTTTACTAAAAAGACACATGCAAATGCTATGTTTATTGCAGCACTGTTCTCAATAGCAAAGACTTGGAACCAACCCAAATACCCATCAATGAAAGACTGGATAATGAAAATGTGGCACATATATGCCATGGAATACAATGCAGCCACACAAAGAAATGAGTTCATGTCCTTTGCAGGGACATGGATGAAACTGGAAACCATCATTCTTAGCAAACTAACACAAGAACAGAAAACCAAACACTGCATGTTCTCACTCGTAGGTGGGAGATGAACAATGAGAACACATGGAAACAGGGAGGGGAACATCACACATCTGGGCCTTTTGGGGGTTTGGGACAGAAGGAGAAATAGCATTAGGAGAAACACCTAATGTAGATGATGGGTTGATGGGTTCAGCAAACCACCATGGCACATGTATATCTGTGTAACAAACCTGCACCTGTTGCACATGTACCCCAGAACTTAAAGTATAATTTAAAAAAAGAGAAAGAGAAATGAATCAAACCATACCTCTATCTATAAAATCATCAACTGACAAAGGAATATAACAAGAGAGGAGCAAAAAAGGGAATAAATTTCAAAACAGTAAGTAAACAATCAGCAAAATGGCCATAGTAAATCTTTACATCTCAATAATTACCTTAAATAAAAAGGATTAAATTCCCTAGTTGAATGAAATAATAGCTGAATGGATACAAAATAAGACCCAGGATATGCTGCCCATAAGAAACTCACATTAATTTGAAAAACACACGTGGGCTGAAAGTGAAGGAATAAAAAATGTATTCTATCTATATGGTGACTAAAAGAGAGCAGGCAGGGTCTATACTTAACATAAGCCAAAGTAAACTTTAAGTCAAAAACTCTCATGGGGCCCAAAGTGGCTCCGGCCGGATGTCGTGGCGCTTGCGAAGGTGAGGCCAAGAGTTCAAGGCCAACCAACCTCAGCAACCTTACAAGCTCTCATTGACTGGCAAAAAAAAAAAAAAAAAAAAAAACTTTCATGATACAAAGAAGGTCATATGTAATCTTAAGGGGATCATTTCATCAAGAGGATATAACAATTGTAAATATGTGTACACCTACTATTGAAGCACCTGTATTTGTAAAGCAAGTATTAACAGAGCTGAAGGGAGAAATAGACGGTAATAAAATAATAGTATGGGACTTTCAGTACCCCATTCTGAATAATAGAAAAGTTCATTCAGACAGAAATTCAGCAAGAAAACAGTGAACTCAAGGAATGTGACATAACAAATGGAGCTAACAGTCATATACAAAATACTTCATCCAAAAGCAATAAATACATCTTTTTTTCAAGAGCATATGGAATGTTCTCCAGAATAGATCATATATCAGTCTACAAAATACATTTAAAAGATTAAAATCATATCAAGTATTTTTCCTAATCACAATTGTATGAAATTAGAAATCAATTACAGGAGGAAACTTGGCAAAGTCATAAATACTTAAAAATTAAGAAACATTTCTGAATAACTGATGAGTTAAAGAAGGAATCAAAAGGGAAATTAAAGAAATATCTTGAAACAAAAGAAAATAGAAACACCATATACCAAAGCTTAGGAAATACAGAAAAAGTATTTCTAAGAAGGAAGTTTAAAGCAATAAACATCTATATCCAACATGATCATGAACCTGAGGACATTATTCTAAGTGAAATATGCCAGGTACAGAAAGACAAATACTCCATGATCTCATTGTTAGTGGAATCTACAAAAGTCAGTCTCCTAGGAGCCGAGAGTAGAACGGTGGTTGCCAAGATTTTGAAGGAAAGAAAACAGAGAGATGTTGGTCAAAGTGTTTAAAGGTTCATTTATGCAGGATCAGTGTTTTCTACATATCTAACATATAGCATAGTGATTACAGTTAATAATACTGTATTATATACTTCAAATATGGAAGTGAGTAGATCTTCGGTGTTCTCACTATATAAAAGATAACTATATGATAATGGATATGATAATTGAGAGTGGAAATCATTCACAATGTATACATATGTTAAATATCACATCGTACTCCTTAAACACATACTATTTTTGTCAGTTACTCAATAAAGCTGAATAAAGTGTTCATTAATCTAGAATAAACATCTTGTTATATGCTTTTATAAAGTCACTCTGCATTTATTAAAAATAGAACCAAGTATTTGAAACATTTCTATAATCGTGATGGGCAATTAGTGGACCCAACTGGGATAAAATCATTTCCAGATATGAGTTATATCTGAAATCACTGGCAAACAATTTTTCATGTATTCCAATAGAATCAGAAAACTTTACACAAGATTTTAGATTTGCACTAAAATCATTCCTTGTCCTTCTATCCGGATATGTGTGCTGATTAAGTTCCATAATTTTTCTAATATGTCTATAACCTTTGTCAGGATTATTGACAAAGCATGTGTAACTGTATTTAAGCAGCAACAAATAATGTCAGTACTTTAAGATAATGCAGAATGAACCAACCTTTTCCCCCCAATCTTTATCAATGTCCAACTATGAAAAAAAATACTATTTATGAAGGATATCCTACAGAAATAAATTTTCTTGTCTGTTCTAAATTTTATTTTGTATAAAGCCAAAATGTGACTCTTTTAAAAAATATTTTTTTGCTAAAAATTGCTCTTCAGCATTACACATGAGTATAAAGACTACCATAAAAGGCCATGCTAGAAAAGTCCTTTTTATTGTAGTTATTATAGGAATATTATTCAGGATGTATTGACCATACTACTTGTTTTTCTGTAAGGACTATGAAAAAATCCCCATCTTACACTGTTCTAGAAAGGTCCAAGAACCAGTCTCCCAGGGATACCGAGGAACAACTCTATATTGTGTTGCAAATATTTTCATTTAATAAGTATTAATGACAAGTACACTTCATTTTCTTTTACAATCTGATTTTCACTACAGGTAACTGCTGTGGTTGTCTTCCAAGGGCTATTAGCAATGCTAGAAAGAAAAGCCCCTCCTCGCTGTGAGCAGCACTGTGTGGCTGAGTTGAACTTTTCAATGCACTAAGGTTTAAAGAAAACTATAAAGAGAAGTAGCATCTCTATCATATGGGTCAGTTTAAATCTGTACTGTCAGCTCTACTTATTATGTTTTCAGCAAATGGCATCTGCTTTCATTATAATAGTTACAATATATGAATACTGAGTCCTAAAAATTCAAATTCAAGTGAACATTTTTAATTTGATCAAGTGTAATTTCAGAAGCCTCATTTTTCACTAGTAGGATGAAGGCTTCGTTATTATTGTCACATATTGATATCTGTAATTAAAGCATAGTATGTTATTAAAGGTAACAACACTCATACAACAAAAAACATATTACAAATAGAATATGTGAGAAGACATTTAAATGAAATTTTAAGAGTCATAAATTTTAAAAATGTAGTTTAAGTTATAAATGAAATTTGCAAAGAAGCAGCTACAGGACTTCCAAGATCCCTACCTTCCCTTTGAGGACCAACCTAGATATCCGTCCTAAATAAACAGATAACCCTTCTAAGAGCTCCATGACACGTACTTTATTCCACATTGCTTTCATGTGGACATCCAGTACAGAGCCTATGATTGGCTAAAGATGTTTTCAGAGACATGCAGTGTTTCAAAATCAATCACATTAAATTCTGACATATGAAATGGATATTCAGCTGTTTTAAATTATGACAGTCTTTTTATCTTTCATTTTAAGACTTACAGCTATTTCACACCCAGAATATCAATATGGTATCACAAGCCAGGATGAAAACTTACCTAGGACCTAGAGAAAAATAATCTATATAACTCTGTAAGTTATATTCATGTATGTACTCCTTACCAATAGTAACCATAAAATACATTGAACCCTAACTCTACCAAGACACACTTTTCAGGCTGTCATAAATTCCATTCACACAGGATAGCCAACTCAAGGAGCAGTTCCCTAAACAAAATTATTGTAAAGAACACCACTGTGCTGCAGGCATAGGCCGAGGTAAACAGACTGGATGACTCAGCAGGATTCCGGCGCATGCACACAATCCGTGTCTTGTACAACCATAGCCATGCAGACATAATAGAGAAGTTTACCACCTGGCTCTCAGCCACTATTGTTTCTGTGGTATATAAATGTAAAACTGACACTGTGAAGGAGCTGCTGAATAAAGCCATGCCCATTTACCTGCTGTGTCTCAAGAGTTCTTCCAGTTCCCTGCCCCATGTTTACACACTCCCCTCGGCCCTCAGCTGGGTCTAGAACCTGACGCTGACCAAGACAATGATGTACAAATTTGAACCAGTTCACTGTGTTAGTTTTACTGTGTGTGTGTGTGTGTGTGTGTGTGTGTGTGTGTGTGTTGTAAGGGGGGTAGTCATCAAACAAAACTGCTTTCTACTTTACCCTCTGTTCTAAGCTATTTTACCATTTTATAAAAATCACTGGGGTTGGATTTTATAAGGATAGGTTCAAACTGGCAAAAAACAAAAACAACAAAACAAAGTTGATGTAAGATCAACACGAGAGGATAGCACATTCTTTTAAACAAAAAGCAAAATAATAATTCCACTTCAATTCTTTCTTGTGTTTTTGTTAACTTTTTACTGTGGAGGATGACAATAAATTAGAAACTATTTTTTCACAAAAAAAAGAGTATGATCTGATGTCAATAAAAATATAAATTTGTCAATTGTTGATATATAATATATTTGATGTGAGTATATATGTTAGAGCCACATACTAGATAATATATTAACATTATGGACCAGAAAGTAAAAATGCCTGTATTTCCTAACAACATATTATAGGCTTTGGGTACTTGAAATTTTTCAATGACAGAAACTCAAACATTGCAGTGGTGATTTCCAGAGGCTTGGAGGAGGAAAAAATGAGGAGATTTTAGTAAAGGGTACAAAGTTTCAGTTACACAGATATATAAGTCCTAGAGGTCTACTGTACTATATAGATATTATATGCATGTACACACACACACACATACACTGACTATAGTTACAATAGCATATACTTAAAATTTTGCTAAGTCATTAGATCTTATATTAAGTGTTTTTGTTGCAGAATGAATAATAAGAGAATGGGAAGAAACTTTTGGAGGTGATTGATAGGTTGATGGCATCAATTGTGATGATGGTTTTATGGTTGGATACTCATGTCTAAATCATCAAGTTGTATGCATTAATCACATATAGCATTTTATATGTCAAAAAAAGAGAGAAAATTAAAAGATGAGGGGAACTCTGCAAAGCACTATTGAGAAAGTACAAATCACTATGGGAATTCATTTGAGGAAATTATCATATCTGCTTGATGGATAACAATTCTTTCATGAAGCATATATTAGAAATAGGTTCAAATGCTGACAAGCAGATTTGAGAAAGATTTTTTTAAATAAAGTTACTGGCATAAGTAAAAATTCATGTTGGAAAATTTGAAGATATATGGCAGAGAGTTCAAATTAGATATATTAGAGTATTGGAATATCTGGCATAAGCTTTTAATTGTAATTTAGGATAACTTTATCTGAGGTCTTAAACACCAAGGGAGGAAATTTGTACTATGTTCAGGCAGTATCAACAAGCAGTTAATGTTCACTGCAAGTATATTATAAACTGAGCGATGCCATTCTAGTGGCATTACAGAAAAATGACTCAACAACTCTTTATTGAGCAAGACTGGAGAAAGGAAGGATTAATAAAAGACAGCTCAGTTAAGAGACTATTGCAAGTTCTTTAACCTCTCTCTGTAATTCAGATGCCCCCCCAGCTGAAAGTAACAGCCTTGTAATATTGTTGTAAGAGTTAAATAATACAGGAAAAACAAAAGTGAGCAGGGAAGAAACAGTAGCTCTTGCTAGTATTATGAATTATATAGATTTAGGAATATTGTATAAAACTGGAAAACATAGTTTCTTTAATAAATATGGAATAAATGTTACCTGAGGGTTTCTAAAGGGTAAAACAAAATAACATTTGTTAACGAGCTTGTTAGCAATGAAGTTCTACACAAATATAACATGATATAAAAGTGAGTGATATCAAAAAAACAAGGGAAAATAATATACATATATGAATATCAAGATATATATGATATATATTAATATTAATGATGATATATGTGAATATTAACATATATGTATATTCACTGCTCAACATATACAATTCACAGAGGGATCAGTAATCTTTCATCACCACAGCCTATAGTTCTTAAAAACCCATGAGAAGCTTTAAACCCACATTTCTTAGTTGGTGCTCAACTCTGTGATTGAGGTTTGAAAGAAAACATATCCAAAGAGAGTTATCAGTTTTCTGAAAGCACCAGTGTCCAGGATCCTGGTAAAGATTCCCTGGAACATCATCTGTGCCTGGTGTACTGTGATACCATCAACAGTCTGCCTCTTGCACTATGAAAGGTGTGTGGCTTCTTTTTGTTTTACATCATTAGTTATTGGTTTATTTAAATCCAAAACCAATTTCTTATTATTTACATTACATTATTATTACAATGTCTTATTATTTACATTACATTATTATTACAATGTCTTATTATTTACATTACATTATTATTATATTATTATACATTATTACATGTATTATTATTACAACATATGCAATATCTATATAAGCACTGTGATATAATTCACAACCCTATTCCAATTATTTTACAGAAAATATTTTTAAAATTACTATACCACATAAAACAGTCTTACAAATATAAAGGTCAAGACATATTATATATGTCTTTTTTAAACTCTTTTAAGAGTTAATATTTTTTATGTTCACAAACTTTCCCATCATTACAGGATACGTGATAAAAACCATGGAGACCACAAGCAAGTCGCTTGCACTATCGATTTGCATAAATAAAAAGATTTATTTATGCAAAGTGCTGCCAATGCCACCACTAAATCTTCAAGGAATGTTTACAGAAGCCGACAAAAGCATGTCAGTATTGAGAACAATGGAATGTAAAGTATGAATGGCTTTAGGGTACATGGCTAGAAAATTTTTCCCCCAGGAAAAAAAAAAAAAACACTGCAGAAATATTTTAGAGCTAGCAATTAACCTGCTGCTGAAGTTAGCACTGAATCTCTCAACATATCCCTTTCCCTTAGACCTCTAACGAAATCTGTCCATGAGGAATGCTCATTTCCTGCTGGGTAAGACACTGTGCAAATGTAGGATTTCACAGTTCACCAGAAGGATTATATCATTTTCCTTTTTGGAAGAAGTCCAAACTCCATTATGAAGGTGCATTACATTGTTATACTGCAGAAAGCAACATATGGCATTATATCTCTAAAGAGCTAAAAAGGGATTTTCAGCTAAAAAACTTAGTTATGAAATAAACAGTACATGTTCAGTATGTGCAAAGTGAGGAGTATAATCTATGAATTATGAACAAATATAGCAATATGTAAGTACATTTTTCAATATGCCATAGTAGAAATATAATGTACAATTCATAATTGATAGAAGTTATCATTTTCTTTAATTGGTAAAAGATATTAGAGTTAAAATGGTTTATAAGTGATCAGTAACACTGTCAAAATTCAGGAGATAAGTAATCAGACACTAGATTTTAAAAGGTTAGCTGCAACCATACACTGAGTTCCATTAAAGAAGATTAAATAAAATCAGACCATCCACACAAACTTACACTAATGGAAAAATGAATGGATCATTAGCTGAAACAGTTATTCATATAACATTGTTAACATAAATTGTATTAGCTGTTCATGACAGCGAAATATTATTAAAAGCTGATAGTCAGTTACAGATGGCAACCTATACACTCACAGAATTGATGATTTCAATCTAAAGGGCATGGTTCTGTTTATGACGTTCATTCAGGTCTCTGGCTGCTGGAAATACTGAGTCTATTATTTCACTGTGTACCTAGAGACACAGTGATTTAGTGGCCAAACAGCTGATAATTTTGCTCTGTACTAGATGCAGAAGAAATCTGCACAGTAGGAGCATAAAACAGACAGCAGTAGTTTACCATGAAACCACCAAATTTCTACTTTTCTCTTTAAAGATATTTATAATTGAGAAGTTGGAATTGTGTGGCATTTCTAAATACTGAGAAAAGAAATGCATGCTATGTCCCATGTTCTCATGCTGGAAAAATTTAGCAATATAATTTCTAAAATCAAGTGTGATTCCCACTTCAAGGCTGTAGTGAAAGGTACTAACTTCCCAAGGAATTTTAAAAGTTACTATTGTCATATACTGATACCTTCACTTCATTTCATGTGATTTTCTGTAGTATAGTATAATTAATGGCTTAGGTATGAATGCTGACACTTCTTCACATTGCTCCCTCATTTATCACAGTTAAATATGTAAGCATTTGTTTCCCATAGATATATTTGATGGCATAATCTCTAAATGTGAATAGAAATATTTAGTAATCTGTATATAATTTGATTTCCTTGGACTTTGCATGTCATGACCTCTAACATCATGTATATTGTTAAACTCAACACCAGATTGCAAATAAATGATGATGGCATTAAATATAGGTAGTACATTCTTTACTGTGTGAGTAATGCCTTAATAACTGAATTATTCACATCAAATAAGGTTACTAGCATTTTGCTTTCACACCCCTTTGTTAAGTTCTTCACTTGCCATATATAGACACATCTGCTAGGCACTTCTTTTAAATCTGAATGCTCTTCTCTCACACTGCTTTCCAGAAGTTCCATGTCACTGAAAATAAAAGCAATATACAAAAAAATTAGAACAGCATTACATCATGTAGAAGTATACACACATACACAGATTCTATATGCATAACTAGAGTACTTACCCAAGTAGTCTATACATCTAATTTTGAGTTCCAATTGCTTTGTTCTTTCCTTTAGAATGAGAAGAAACTTGAGATAATATAGCATAATAACATAGATATTAAAACCCGCATAGAAACCTACATTTCTTTATGATGACATTTTAATGAACCAGAAAAAATTAAAACACAGAAAATTTGCTCTTGCCCATAGTCAGACTAATGACTTTTCAATATATTGTTTTTAAATCATACAAGGAAGGGCTTGCTAACCTGTGATAGTATTTCTCATGCAAGATAGCATAATACCCCACAAGCATACTACATTGACACACACACACGCATGCGCACACGCACACACACACAGAGTTTATTAGCTTAATAACAGACTTCAGTTTAATTTATAGTAATGCAATTGGCCAAAGATTTAGTACCTCTAGTGACTTTTCTTCACCTTTTGTTATGGTGCTGTTTGATTGTATTTATGAATGTGACCTTAAATCCTATTCCAGCAGAAGAAAGTAAGATAAATTGGACTTTAAACACACACAATAGCAGACAGTACTGTTTAAAGATTAATAAGTGACCTCACTATAGTACTTCAACTGCCTACAGCCTAAAACTATCTTTCCTTTGGTACTTTCCAGGCAGTCCCTGAAGGACCAATAAACCAGGAGCAATAGACAGATCTGAACTTATCTATCACAGCTTTGATTGTGCTCTGGTGCACTATGTACTTCTTCTTAAAAGCATCTAATTCACTGCCTGTTCATAGCATTCATTATTTGAAGCAAAGGACACTAGGAGAAGTAAATAAAACTTTTAAAAGACATATTGTAAAGTGAATTCATTCTATTTTCCATTTTTATGTATCAAACTCCAAAACCATATCTTGCTCTAGAGAGGTGATTTTCACACCACTTAATTTTTAGCCAGATATAAAACTGCACATTTCTAACCATATGTCATCTCCTAGCATCTGTGCATTGCACCAAGATATTCAGACACCTCATCACAAGGCTTCCAAGACATCAAGTACCTGAGGGACATCACTTTGGGTCCCGAGGGCACATATTCTCTTCACAGTGGGAATCCCAGAAGGGAAGAAGCCAATGTAAAGAATTTAGAGCTCTGCACATAATCTACCTATTTACCCATGCTAGAGACTTCATGATGAGAAATACTCCGCAATGCTTGACCCTTCTTTCCAACCTCTGATCTCCAGATTTCTTCTTGAATAGCATCTGCAAAACTTCCTGTGACAGAAAATGGCTACAGAATCCATCCTGTTATTACTTAACATTAGCATGAGTAGTTCATATTATGTAGTTGCAGTATTTTACAATTGTTTGACTAGCTAAAATTTACAAATGTACCCATGTGAATATAATTCCATTTGCAAAACTAAATATCAGATACATAACACTAAACACTGCAAACACAAGAAAGTGTCTTTCAGTACTTGTTTCATTTTTTTATGTGAAGATATTGAAAAACACAGTCAGGGCTCATTATCCTTAGCCTGAAGAAAAGCTTTGTATAAAGACCAGATGAAGGAAGACAGCTAAAAATTAGAGACAAACAGATAATTCAACGGAAACAATTTCCTTTGGTGGCTAAATGTCCTAATTTGTGTCTACTAAGGCATTAACCATGAAGTTTTCAATCACTCCTTTTGAGTGAGTTTATGACATCTATATGAGATGAGATGGTATGAGAGGAGAATGGCAATGTCTTCTTGTAATCCTCAAACTGAATTTCTAATTAGTATAGTTATTTCTAATGAATTATTTACATTTTCTTCAACAATAAAGGTAATGAAGTAATTTGTTATTTAATATTCTTTATATAACTATATTCGGCTGTTGAGAGTCTCCTGTCTTTTTGTTTTATTTTATGCATGCAATGCTATTTTGAGCTCCCTAACACTCTTTAGACCAAATGGGGTTTTCTACCAAATGATTTTCATTTTAGTATTTCTTTTTTTTTTTTTTTTTGAGACAGAGTCTCACTTTGTCACCCAGGCTGGAGTGCAATGGTGCGACCTCAGCTCACTGCAACCTCTGCCTCCCAGGTTCAAGTGAGTCTCCTGCCTTGACCTCCTGAGTAGCTGGGATTACAGAAATGTGTCACCATGTCCAGCTAATTTTTGCATTTTTAGAAAAGATAGGATTTCACTATGTTAGCCAGATTGGTTTCAAACTGCTGACCTTGTGATCCGCCCACCTCAGCCTCCCAAAATGCTGGGATTGCAGATGTGAGCAATCGTGCCCTGCCTCATTTTAATATTTCTAAGACTAGAGAACACAAGAGGCAGTATAGCTTAAATAGGTACCTAATAAACAACAGCTGTTGTTATAGAGAATATAATTTACTTTTAGAAATGATGCCTATTATTAGCAATTACTAGTGACACACAGTCAAGTTGTGGTAAATGATTGTATTATCTCTCAGTCAAACCAGCTATCTTACAAATAAAAATACTCTAATAAATACAGTGATGCAGAAATGATGATTTTTGCCTTAACCAATATCTTTAAAGTTACTTTTGTCACTTTTGAACTATTTAAAATATGGTATTCAATTTTTATTTTATTTTTATGCCCTTATAGCTGGTATAAAAAATAAACTGAGAAAAATAATCTATAATTTGATAGAACTGGAGTGAAACTTTGGAATTAGCACTTCAATCCTTATGAAAGCATTGAGGTGTCTGAAGTACAACATGTATTCAGTATGTACTAATGAAGATATATATCGCGTGTCCAACAGCAAGAATTCTATTATTATCACTCATATGGAAAGGAAAGACAACTCACTCGCTCATAACTCCCTAGTGAGTCTTTCAAAGATGACTAAGACCATTTCTTGACATGGCTTGTCCTGGGGAATTGCAACATCCTCGTAGCTTACACTGTGAGACATATTATGCTTATTTTGGCAGCATGCATACAAAAAAAAAGTGAGACATATCAGACAGCCTGCCAAGATTTATTAAATGAGTGGTACACTGTCCATTTTTTCTAATGCATCTGGAAACAAACGACATAGTCCAGTTATTGCCTTAAATACATCAGAGGTTGAAACTTCTACAAATACCATAGGAATAATGACAACAACTTCATCAAAGGCATATTTACTGAGGACACTGGTCATTAAAACACTCTGAGCTGTATTTGAGTTACCATATAATAGACTCTTCCAGAACTAATGTCAGTGAAAAACCTTTGGTTACACTGAGAAACTTTTTGTAAGCAACCATATCACTTGTTTTCACTTTGATTACTAAAAAGTGCAGAATCCAAATTAAAGATCAACCTTGAAAACCACCATGACTCTACATTTTCTATGTTTACAGCCTTCTTTTTGTTGGGCTAATTTTATAAGTTTTCCTATGATTCTATTTATATTTCATCATTATTTAATCGTAGACATCATTTTCACAAGCTAATTTTAATACTTAACTTGGAATATTAAATCATCTTTTCTTAATTTAAAGAACAGATGATTTAAAAATGCATAGTAGTGGACTAAAATATCTGAAAGATTGTCAAGCAGAAGGAGAAACTAATGTATAATGTGATGTATAACAGGGGCAAATAGAATTTTAAAGGAGCATGTGGTAGATAAGTCTGAGTAAGAATTTTCTAATAATTCTTCAAGTCCCAAATGTAATGAGTTTCCCTGAAAAGCTGTGGAATCTTCAACACTGCACAAGTTTAAGCAGAGGCTAAATAATTATCCATCTGGCATGTTGACAAATGTTTCTCGATTACAAGAAAGGTTAAACTAGAAGCCCTCAAATATCTCTTCCACTCTATGATTCCATAATTAAATATGCTATGTTTAATGAGCCATTTGTTATCTTCATGGGGTGAGTAACTCATGGCACAAGTTTCCATGCTGTCTTTCTGCCAAGTCTAGAAATTAAATTAAATTAAATCTATCACCATATAAAATTAGGAATAAAGAAAAGTTAAGTCATGATGACTTGAAGAGTCTTGAATTTTTAATGCTGGCTTACAAACTTTAGTTTTATTGCAGCAAGAATTTAGAGCCTGTCTGTATCACAAAAACAATACTCTAAATATGAGGGATCAAAACAGGAGAAACTTTGTGATGTCATTCAAATTAAAGTATGATAAGAGTTTAATATAATATATTCTAATATTCTAAATATTAAAAATTGGACAACTGATCATATTACAGATATATTTATAAACTACTTCCTATAAGGAGAAGCACTTTAAAGATCCCTGTCACTGGAAAGGTGTACATATTTGTTTGGGGGCAGACACTGAAAATCACCGTAAGTCAGTAAACAATATTGAAATGGCATATTTAATGCCTGCACATATCTATCATTATATTTATGCAATATAAGAAAGATAAATCCTGAATTTGCTAAATTATTCACTGAGGTGAATCATCTTAAATGAATGAACTGACATATTGCATATAAATACTTTAAGTGGACAAACAACTTCATAAGTCAAAAAAAATTTTTACTCTCTTTCACATTTGGTAGTCTCAGAAAGGTATACTGATTGATTTGTACTTTCTGTCAGGGATAGATTGAAAAGGTTTTGAAAAAGTAAAGATTACTTAAAGGTACATAACAAAAAGTTAAATAACCAGAGTAAAATGTGATTTCAAACTATTCAAACTATTAAAAATTCCAAGATTACACAAATACAAAATTTTAAACCCTATTGCCAACTGGATTTTGACTAAACAAAGAATGAATCAAGAATGATTGAGAAAAAGTGAAAACAAATTAAAACTAAAGATCAAATTGAAGCACGCCCATTGAAACATGTGACTGTTTTTATTAAAGACAGGAATGGCAGACATCGAATATTTTTAAATTTTGCAATGGATGGTATTTGTTTCTTGGGGAAGTAGTTATGCTGAAACCCTGTAGAAATCTAAGAGTCTGGTTGTTATCAACGTCTTTAACTGGTATGAATTCCAACATCCCTGATTATTTTTAAAGTCTAGTGTCTTCTGCCTAGGCCTACCCCAAAAACACAGGCTCTGCAGCCCTGCCTAGGAAATGGACATGATACCTGAACTCACTGCAAACACTGTCCAATAACACTTACAAAGTATAGCCCACTTCCCCAAATTTGGCATCTAAATGTAAGAGCAAAAGATCTTAGAAAAATATCTTAAGGACTGGGACCTTGGACTTACAACTGAAAGAAGTAGATTGGAACCAGATAGTATTGGCATTTGCAAGATAGCAACATAATAGAGGTTTATAAGCAGATTAAATAAAACTCAGTTTCCATAAGAGGTTTATTTTCATTACAAAATATTTTAGACAAAAATGTGAAAAATAAAATGTAGCAGATACTCTCATACCTATCAACCAGATTTGGCAAATGCTAACATCTTGCCATGTTTGCTTTGGGTTTCTTTTGTTTTCTAAGAGCACAAATTAAAAGATGCACACAAAAGCCATCATCCATCCCATTCTCTCTCCCATTTCACCAAAGAATAGGCAATACCTGAAGTTATTGTCTTTCATTCAAATCAATATTGATATGTACCTATCAATATGTACTACATATTCCAGTTATTTAGCTATAGTTATTTAATATATAGCTATTTCAAGTGTACTTTAATTATAGTGTGCCATGTGTCTTCTTTTTCTGTTAAGCATTATTATTCTTGGGTTTTTCATTTTGAAATTTGTACCTCTAGTTTATTTAACTCCTCCATAGTATTCAATTATATGACAAAACAATTGTTTATTTCTCCATTGCCCTATTACCTATATGTTGTTTATAATTATTTACTATGAAGAAATGCTAGAAGAAACAACCTATAGAATTCAAGAAAATATTTGCAAACTATACATAAGGTAAGGGGTTAATATCAAAAATACGTAAGAATCTCCTGCTACTCAACAGCAAGAAAACAAATAATCTGATTTAAAAATGGACAAAGAATTTGAATAGATATTTTACAAAAGAAGACATGCAAATGGCCAACAGGTATATGAAAAAAAATCAACATTCCTAATGATGATAAAAATGCAAATTAAAACCACTTCAGAACTGTTAGAATGTCTATAATCAAGAAGAAAAAACATGCCAAGTTCCAGTCAGGATGTGGAGAAAAGGGAAACCTTGTACACTGTCGAAGGAAAAGTAAATTAATACAGCAACTATGGAAAACATCATGGAGATCTCCAAAAATATCAAACATAGAACTACCATATCATCCAGCAATCCCACTGCTATGTATATATCCAAAGGAAATGAAGTCCCTATCTCAAAATAATATCTGCTCAACCATGTTTATTGTAGTATTATTTACAATTGCCAAGATATGGAATCGACCTAAGTGTCTATCAACAAAAGGATGAATTTTTAAAATGTGTAATATATAAAAGTGGAATACAGCCTTAAAAAAAAGAAAATCCTGTCATTTGTAACAAAAAATGGATGAACCTGGAAGACAACGTGTTAAATGAAATAAGCCATACACAGAAAGATAAATACCTCATAATCTCACTTACATGTGGGAGTTAAAATTGGCAAACTCATAAAAGCAGAGCAAAATGGTCATTACCAGAGTTTGGGGAAGATGGAGAAGACAGAGGAAAGCAAACTGAGATGTTGGTCAAAAGACAAAATTTCAATTACCTATGAGGAATAAGTTCAAGAGAGCTATCGTATTACATGGTGACTATAGTTAATAACCACGTATTATATTACTGAAAATTGCTAAGAGGTTAGATTTCAAGGGTTCTTACAACAAAAAATAAGTATGTGAGGTAATGCATATGTCAATTGGTTTGACTTAGTCATTTCACAATGTACACATATATCAAAACATCATGTTATACACCATACATTTCTTTTTAAATGCGGCAATATTATTCTCCATATTTTTACGTGAACATGAGTTAGAACTCATGTGTGTGTGAGTGTGTGTGTGAGAGAGAGAAAGAGAGAGAGAGAGAGAGAGAGAGAGAGAGAGAGAGAGAGAGAGAGAGAGAGAGAGAGAAGTGGAGTCACTAAGATACAGATTTGCAAATCTAGCTATTGCCAATTTGTTCTTCAAAATAGCTGTAATTTAAACTCTACTGATGCTGTAGGAAACTGTCCTGTTTCCACATTTTTGTAACACTTAGTTTTATCAAATATAAATACAAATACCTTTCATTGTATTTTTATGAGCATTCCTGATTTTGTCTCCTGTGGTCTGCTTGCTTGTGGTCTTTGCACAATTCTGGGAATTCCTACTGTATTAGTCCATGCTCACACTGCTAATAAAGACTTACCTGAAACTGGGTAATTTATAAAGGAAAATAAGTTTAATGGATCCACATTTCCACATGACTAGGAAGGCCTCACAATCATGGCAGAAGATGAATGAGAAGCCAAGTCATGTCTTACCTGGCTGCAGGCAAAGAGAGCATGAACAGGAGACACCCCTTTATAAAACCATCAGATCTCTTGAGACTTATTCACTATCACAAGAACAGCACAAGAAAGACCTGCCCTCATGATTCAATTACCTCCTACCATGTCCCTCCCGAAACATGTGGGAATTATAAGAGCTACAATTCAAGATGAGATCTGGGTAGGGACACAAATTACAAAGTATATCACTTATAAATATTTTCCTTTGTGATTAAATCTTTAAAAATATTTCACCCACATCTATGATTTGTCTTTTGTTTTGGGGAATTTTAATTGTATAGGAAATTTTAATGTTAATAAACTTAATGAAATATTTCCTATTATATTTTGTGCTTTTTATGTCATAAATGCTTCCTTATCTTGATAAAACTAGATATATTAAAATTATATCTGATAATTTTCACTAAAAATGTTAATGTTCAGCTTTTCAAATTTAGGACTTTAAATATTTAGTGTAAGATATGGATCTAATTTTATCCCTTTTCTACTTACAGTCCCTATCCCTGCCCCTTTTCTGAATAGGCTATTCATTTCCAAATTGTTTAAGCCTTTGTCATACCAAGTTCCATATATTATGCTCTCTATTCTGTCATATTATCTCACTTTTCTACTCTGCACTATAAAATTCTTAACATCTATTAAGACTAATACACACATTTTCCTTCTCCAACAAAACCCTTTTGACATATCTTTTATAGAAGTTCAGTTATACAAGGTGAGTTTGAATGGTGCAGGCTGACTTATACATGGTTTTTTTCAATAAAAGTAACACCAAATATGCCTTACTTTACTGTCTCCCACTCCACCTCCTCTATGTCATTCATATCTCCCATTGCTGAGACAGCAAGACCAACCCCTCCTCTTCCTTTTCCTCCTCAGCCTATTAAAGGTGCAGATGATGAGGATGAAGACATTTATAATGATCCATTTTCACTTAATGAATACCAAATACATTTTTTTCTTATAATCTTAATAATATCTCTTTTTCCCAGGATACTTTATAATTAAAATACAGCATATAGTACATATAACATGTAAAATATGTGTGAAACAACTGTTCATGCTTAATAGTAGGCTATTAAAGTTTTGGGGGAGTCAAAATTTAGAAGTGTATTTTCACCTACCTGGAGTTTAGTTCCCCTAACACCTGTGTTGTTCAAGAGTAAAATGTAAATAGTTTCTGATTAACCTCATGATCTCTCTTTCAACAAATTATTCCGCTTTTTTAAATGTCCTAGGCTTTTCCTTTATTTCTTTAGTTTTTAATTATTGATATTTTGTTATATTCCATTGTGGTCCAAGATCATGTTCTCTACACTAAAATTCTTTACTGTATTTTGAGACTCTTTATGGCTGGTATTTGGGCAATTTTGTAGTTGCCTAAAATAACTTTATTTTCTGGATATCAAAGGTTTAATGAAACAAGTATACTAATCATTTTATCTTCTTTATTCTATTAGTTTATTTAATTTTTAATTTTCAGAGAAAAAAGAAAAGTTGTTACATTTTCCAAAATGATGTTGAATTTATAAGTTTCTCTTTCTAATTGAAATTTTATATACATATTACATGCATATCTCTCTATAGAGGTAGATATACAACATACACACACATATATTTTCACAGAAACACACACATATGTGTAGCTATTGCTTTCATATCTTCAAATTTAAGATTTTCATATAGTCCTTGCATAATGGCTCTTACCTTTAGTAATTGCCTTTCTCTTTAATATCTATGTTGCCTAAAAACAACATGAATGTTACACATTTTTCTTTCTTTTGATTAGTATTTGAAATGCACTTGTTACTTTTTTATTTCAAGATTTATATGTCAATTGTTTTAGCTGAGTCTCTATGTAGTCCACATACAGTTGAACTTTCATAATACATATGGGCATTTCTATTCTTTAACAATCAAGTTTAATTCATTTGTTTTTTTGTAATATCTGGTATCTTATTTGGTATCTCCTATTTCTGATTTTTTTTAAATGTTTTCTCTTTTAATTAATTCTTAATAAAGATGCCATGAAAAGTTAATAGGATGAAAAATAGGTGTTTCAAATGGTACTAGGATGATTGAATATTCACATGCAAAAGCTGGACTTTCAGCTCACATTATATACAAAAATTAACTCAAAATGGAACACTGACCTAAAAGAGGACTAAAACTACAAAAATCTTAAAAGAAAATAAAAGTGTAAATCTTAGTAATTTTCAATTAAATAAGAAAGCACATATAACAACAAAAAATATAAACTGGGCTTCATTAAAATGGAATACATTTGTGCTGCAAAGGCCAACATCAACAAAGAGATAAGACAAATCATAGAATGGGGAATAAACATTGACAAATCATATGTCTGACAAAAGATTTGTATTGAGAATACATAAATAACTCGTACAAATCAATAATCAAAGGCAAATACCCAATTGTAAATGGGCAAAGGATCTGAATAGACATTTTGCCAAATAAAATATGCAAATTACCAAAACGCACAGAAAAGTATGCCTAATATCAATAACCACCAGAGAAACGCAAATCAAAACTATGATATACACTTCGCATTCACTAAGATGGATATAATGAAAAATACAGACAATAACAAGTGTTGGTGAGGATGTGGAAATGTTGAAATCCTTGTGCATTGTTAGTGGGACTGTAAAATGGTACAGCAGCTTGGGAAAAAATTGTGACAATTCCTCAAATAATTGAACACAAAATTACCATTTAACCCAAGTTTCCACTCCTATCTATATATCTAAGAGAAATAAAAATATATATCCATACAAAAATTTATACAAGAATATTCACATTTGAATTATTTTTAATAGCCAAAAAGTAGAAACAACCAAAATGTCCATGAACTAATGAATGGATAAATAAAACATAGTATAACCAGAAAATGATACATTATTCAGCAATAAAAAGAAATGAAGTACTGATATAAGCTGCAAGATGATGAATCTTGAAGCTAAATTACAAAAATCCAGTAACAAAGGTCACATATTGAGTGATTCAATTTCTATGAAATGTCTAGAATACACAAATATGTAGACACAGAAAGTACATTACTGTGGGAAAGGAATGAAAGGAACTGACTGCTAAACACACGGGATTTTTCTTCAATGTAATATAATTTTCTAAAATTTATTGTAGCTATGGTTGCACAACTCTATGAATTTACTAAAAATCATTCAGTTGTACCCTTTAAAGGAGCAAATTATGATATGCAAACTGTATCTTAATAAAGCTATTACCAGGGAAAATAAAGAAAGACAAGAAAGCAGGGAATCAAAGTAACAGATAAGTGAAAAAGAATCCAGTGGAAAAAAACTAATAGTAATCACAGAAAGAAGAGTACAAATTCAAAGGTAGTGTCTTATTGAAAAGCTGATTTAAAAATTAGTTTGTGGGGAAACATTAATATATCTCTTTCATAGATTTTTGAGTAAGTAGTATTGATTGTTACACTTGGATTTTATAGGACATTTAGAGTTAAAATAAATGTCTTAAAGTTAAATAGAATTTTAGCTATTATTTTATTTGACTAGATGCTATTAAAAAGTCACTGGAAATTAGGATAAGATTAGGATATGTTCAATATATATTTATTAAGCACCTATCATCTACCAGTCAGTGTTCTACACACAACAGTGAACAAAACTTATGAATTCCCTCTCGTACAGAGCCTATACCCCAGCTAAGACTGACAAAAAACAAATGAATAAATAAATAAATTAATTAATTAATGATGAAGGAATAAATGAAAAAATGTATGGGTATTATCTAAGGAAGTAAAAATGTTATAAAGGAAAATTCAGCAAATTAAGGAGATATAGGAAATAGTAAATAAGTTATTACTTTACAGAGTAGTAAGATCTTTTTGATAATGAAATAACAGACAAAGACCTTAAGGAAACCAAGACCTGAGCAAAATAGATTTTCTTTTCTTTTGTGGGAAGAAGAGACGAGAGCCTCACAAGCATGAGAAACAAAACTACACATCAAGAAAAGTGGAAGTTGGAAAATTAGTATTGCAGTAATCCACATGAGAGAGGATGATGACTTGGATGAGTGTGCAAAGATTGGAGATGCAATAACATGGTTAGGGTGCAGAGGTATTTTAAGGATGAAACCAACAGTTTATGTGCATTTGATTATTTACAGGTCACTTTAGAATTCTGGCCTAAACAATTGTTAGGATAGAACTACTATTTTTAGAAATGAAGATAAAGGGTTTCAAAGTAAAAATGAATAATTGCTTTGGATATGTTAAGGTTAAGATGACTAGACGACTGCAAGTTGAATTTATGTGTTTGAAGTTCAGACAAGAGTAAATACTAAGGACCTGTATTTGAGAGTCATCTACATGTTGATGAGATATACATGTACATTACTGGATGAGATCCATTAGAAAACTCCTATTGATACAGAAATGATGTATGAGGACTGAGCCCTGTATCTCTTTATTGCTTAGAGGTCTGGTCAATAAAGACTCAGAACAAGTACTGAAAGAGAGAATCCAGTGACATAGGAGAAACAAGAGTTTTTCTGGAGGTCAGGTGAAGAAATGGTTGCAAGAAGGAGTTATGATATTCATGTCAAATGTTCCTTATGTCCAGTTACATAAGGCTTAAGATATACCATTAGATTTAGCAACATGGAAACTACTGGTAATCTTGAAACCAGTAGTTTTGTGAAGGGATAGACATGAAAACCTAGATGGATTAAGGAAAGTGGTAATAGTAAATATAGGCATTTTGAGGAATTTTGTCATAAAAATGAGCAAAGAAATGAGGAAGTGGCTAAAAGTATATGTGAAATATATGCTGAGAAATACGATAGCACAATTGTACAGCAATGCAAATTTCCCGGTAGGAAGAGAATAATTCATGATGAATGGTAAAGCAGATAACAGCATAGACAAATGGAAATGATAAGGGAGGGTATAAGTTGTTATGTAAACTTGATCATATATTTAAATGCCAGATATCCTCTTATTTTTTAAAAAAATTTTAGTTTAAACTTTCTTGAATCCTCAGAGTAAAAATGATAGCATAACAACCTTAGAAGAGTTTAAGCTTTCAAATGTCTTTCCCTCATCCTACTTTGCAAGATTTTCAGCATAAGCTGTTATCTTTCAACATACTCTATGCTCTTGCCCTCTGGCTTATCTAATCTAAACATGTTTCTGTTAAACTCTACCATAACCCCTAACTGAGAATTGAATGACATTTATTCAAACCTCAACACCAGATTAAGATGCTGGAAGTTATGCTGATATCTAGAAAATGTTACTTTTTTTTTTTCTTGTGTGCTTTGAAGCCAGATAATTTAGCTTCAGGCAATCAAAGCATATTCCTCTTCAAGGCTGATTTTTCCAAAAGCAGCTGTTTGTATTCCAAAGCTGAATCTGTGTGTGAGTCATTAGCACAGTGTTTACAAGTTTGCTTTTTTTCTGTATGGCTTCTGTAAAACTGTATCACAGTTTATGTTTTCTTTCTAAACATTCTCCTATATTAATTCATCCTCTGGTGTGGGAATATATGAAGCATGAATTCAATCATCTACCCAATCAGATCTTCTTGTTGTTTAACATTAAATATTTCAAAATGTATTACATTCCCCTTTATTATACTTGAACTTAATAATGCAATATCCAGGGAAACTTCCTTTTTGACACAACTAATAATTAGAGAGTGAATTTAAACAATGATTGATTAGTTTGGGCACCTTACAGAGTTAGGATTAATTTCAGGGACAAATTATTTTCCTGTAGAACATCACTCATGCCACTGCTGTAAGCAAGCATCATTAATCCTAGAAATCAATTGTTCATCTTTTTGATCCCTACCATCAAAATGTTTCATTTAATACCTCCTAAGTCAAGTTCTTACTAATTTGAGGATTTTTGACACACACAAAGATGTAAATACCAATATGAATAGGATTACTGTCAAAGTTTGGATATTTATTCCACGTAGAAGTTGCTTTTGAGTATGGCATGAGGAAGGGATCAAACATTGATGTTCCTTGATTTAAAATCTAAGACCAAATAGCCGTTCCCCATGTAATCAGTACACAATGGAGGTACAGAGACCATAGAGCTATAACGGAGGCTTCAATTTGGAAAATGGAACATTGGGAAATCTGGCCAATCTAGCAAGTGCTCCAGTAGCCACTTGCTATAACATTCTGAAAAGCCTCTGGGAAAGCATTCAAGGATGCCCTACTGTACAATGAAAAATATTATTCAATTAATTCACACTATGTTCCTTGAGGGGAGCTTTTTAGTCCACTGCCCTACTTGGTCCTTGGTTCTTCCCTATGGATGATTATCCATTCCCACTATTCTACTGAGAAACATACACTGTGCATTAGGGGAAAAAAATGTTTTCTTTGTAGGCTGAACAGCCTTCTCGGCTATGTACCGTCTGGACAGTGCTGGGGATCCAACGGCCATTTTATGCCTTGAAGAGACAGTTTAGAATTTCTTAATCTACCTCATAGTTTTACAGTACAAGCCTTTTAAAATCTTCGAAGACTTCTTATCTAGTTGCATCCAGCAAATCCCATAACTTTAGGTATAGTCTTTCTGGAATGTTAATTTGTCTAATATATCTGCTTTGTTGTGCCCTTGATACTTTTTGTTTCTCGATTTCGTTGCAGCTCTCTGCACTCTCTCAGGAGTTCATGGAAAAACTAGAAATTTAGTCTCTTTTCCTTAAGCTATTTCTTCTAATTAAAATGATTTATTGGAACAACCTTCTTAGTTGGACCTTTCCACTCAGACACCTTAGTTGATTTAGAGGTTTTAACAAAATGAGTGTATCAGCCATTCCCTTGATTTAAGTATTCACTTGTTGCTGAGAACTAATCCATTTTTATTAGCCAAAGAATTTCAGCATTTTATCCTTTTACTGCTTGGAGTTAAGAAGCAGATATTTTTTCATCTCTACAAATCCCCAAATTTCTGATCTTTATCTATTCTCTTTCTTATCAACCTTCAAGATAATGACAGCAATTTTTTTTTCTGGGCTTATATCTTCTTGGTAATTTCTTGGCAAATGTAGCTAACAGCTAATTAGCACTTCTACATAATTGTATTAATATAAAAATATAATATGCTATTTTCCAACATATTTTCTTAGATTTAAATGCTCATTTAGTACATTGTCTGCCTTTCAAATTACTGTAATGTTCAGTCTTTCCAATTACTTCTCCATTGAAAATCATACATTGCCATCATTCCAGTCTCCAGAAACAAAAAAATCTGAAGCTACTACAACTGAGCACTAACATAACAAAAACCTAGGATAACAGTCACTTATGGTAGCTTTTGTATTATTTTATGAACTAAAAAAAAAAAAATAGGAGAGTGCAGGTTATACCACAGTAAAAAACACTGGGCCAGGTTCAGTGGCTCATGCCTGTAATCCCAGCACTTTGGGAGGTTGAGGCAGGTGGATCACCTGAGGTCAGGAGTTTGAGATCAGCCTGGCCAACATGGTGAAACCCAATCTCTACTAAAATACAAAAACTAGCTGGAAGTGGTGGCAGACACCTGTAATCCCAACTACTTAAGAGGTTGAGGCAGGAGAATTGCTTGAACCTGGGAGGTGGAGGTGGAGGTGGAGGTTGCAGTGAGCCGAGATTGTGCCACTGCACCCCAGCCTGGGTCACAGAGTGAGACTCTGTCTCAAAAAAAAAAAGAAAGAAAGAAAGAGAGAGAGAGAGAGAGAGAGAGAGAGAGAGAGAGAGAGAGAGTGAAAGACAGAAAGAAAGACAGAAAGACAGAAAGAAAACACTGAAATATCTGTGATTCCAAAAAATTTATTTCTTACTCAGTTTATATCTTCAATGTGGTTCATTAGAAATATTTACTCCACCAGGGACATTAGCTAGTGGAAATTCTATACTCACATACTTCAAGGAGTTTCCAAAGACTGGGAATAAATTTAGTGAATCACATATTGCTTTAAAAGGCTTCAGCTGGAAATAAACATATCACTTCCTTTCATATTTCATTAGTCAAAGCAAGTCATCCACTGTACTAGTCCATTCTCACACTGCTATCAATAACTGCCCAAGACTGGGTAATATAGAAAAAAAGAGGTTTGACTCACAGTTCTACAAGGCTGAGAAGGCATCAGAAAACTTAAGAGTCATGATGAAAGAGGGAGCAAACATGCACTTCTCCACATGGTGGCAGGAAGGAGAAGAATGAGAGCCAAGCAAAAGGGGGAGCCCCTTATAAAACCATCAGATATCATGAGAACTTACTGCCTACCCATCTGACAAAGAGCTAATATACAGACTATACAAAGAACTTAAACAAATTTACAAGAAAAAAACAACCCTATCCAAAAGTGGACAAATGATATGAGCAGATACTTTCCAAAAGAAGACATTTATGTGGCCAAGAAACATATGAAAAACAGCTCATCATCACTGGTCATTAGAGAAATGCAAATCAAAACCACACTGAAATATCATCGCATGCCAGTTAGAATGGTGATCATTAAAAAATCTGGAGACAACAGATACTGGAAAGGATGTGAAGAAATAGGAACAGTTTTACACTGTTGGTGGGAGTGTAAATTAGTTCAACCATTGTGGAAGACAGTGTGGTGATTCCTCAAAGATCTAGAATCAGAAATACTATTTGACCCAGCCATCTCATTACTGAGAATATACCCAAAAAATTATAAATCATTCTATTATAAAGATACATACACACATATGTTCACTGAGGCACTGTTTACAATAGTAAAAACTTGGAACCAACCCAAATGCCCATCAATGATAGACTAGATAAAATGTGGCACATATACACCATGGAATACTATGCAGCCATAAAAAAGGATGAGTTCATGTCCTTTGCAGAAACACGGATGAAGCTGGAAACCATCATTCCCAGCAAACTGACACAAGAACAGAAAACCAAACACCACATGTTCTCACTCATAAGTGGGTGTTGAACAATGAGAACATATGGACACAGGGAGAGGAACATCACACACTAGGAACTTTCAGGAGTCGGGGGGCTAAGGGAAGGATGGCAGGGGGGTGAGGGGATTGGGGAGGGATAACATTAGGAGAAAAACCTAATGTAGATGATGGGGGGATGGATGCAGCAAACCATCATGGCATGTGTATACCTATGTAACAATCCTGCATAATCTGCCCATGTACCCCAGAACTTAAAGTATAATAAAAAAGAAAAAGAAAAAGAAAGAACTTATTATCATGAGAAAAGCATGGAGAAACCACCAAACAAAATTACTCTTAGCTCACTAGTTCAACCAATACATGGCAAACAAACCTTAAAATAGGAACAAAGGAAACTAGGAGACCAAGAAATACATGAAAAGAATGAGACATCTTGTGATGCAATGGTAAGTTTCTGTAACCCTAAGTCTAGTTTCAACATGTGCCCTTAGAATAGGGACAATTAACTGGTGGAAAGTCAAATACAGATCTGACTATACTCCTGGTGCAACCTGACCTTTTCTCATATTGAAGATGAAGCCAGTACATGTAGTCATTTAATTTCAATTAAGGTTCACATCATAATTGTTAGAGCTCCTCTATCTGCAAAATCACACAAGGCATGTAGTTACAAAGAGAAGTGGAAAAAATTGGCCATTTTACACTCTATCACCACTTTTAAACTTCAATACGCAGAATATTGCCTCAAATGCTTTTCCCATGTAGGTGTGCTAAGTTTCACCTAAGAACAAAACAGAAACTGAGAAATTCTAACTTCATATATTCATGTGGTTTGTTATTTACTTCCAGACAATAATCTCAAGTTAGCTTATCATGATTAATTACTTCAGACCTCAAGAAGTCTTTTGATTTTAGAAAAACAGGCATTGCACCCATCATAGTGGAGTGATTGTTTTTGTCAACCAACTGAAAATCAGAGACTGTCCTTAGGTTGAGATAGCAAAAAAAAAAAAAAAATCATTATTAATAATTATAAATTTTATTTCTCTCACTATAGCATTTAGCTTTATTCAGAATATCAATAAAGAACCATATTAATTTTCTTTTGCAAAAGAAACAGTCATTAGAATGAATTGGCAACCAACAGAATGGGAAAAAAATTTTTGCAGTCTACCCATCTGACAAAGGGCTGATATCCAGAATTTACGAAGAACTAAAACAGATTTATAAGAAAAAAACAAACAAGCCTATTCAAAAGTGAGTGAAGGATATGAACAGACACTTTACAAAAGAAGACATACATGAGGCCAACAAACATGAAAAAATGCTCATCATCACTGGTCATTAGAGAAATGCAAATCAAAACCACATTGAGATACCATCTCACACCAGTTAGAATGATGATTATTAAAAAATCTGGAGACAGGCCAGGCACAGTGGCTAAAGCTTGTAATCCCAGCACTTTGGGAGGCTGAGGCGGGTGGATCACGAGGTCAAGAGATTGAGACCATCTTGGTCAACAAGGTGAAACCCCCGTCTCTACTCAAAAAACAAAAAATCAGCTGGGCCTGGTGGCACAGGCCTGTAATCCCAGCTACTGAGGAGGCTGAGGCAGGAGAATTGTCTGAACCCAGCAGGCGGAGGTTGTGGTGAGCCAAGATTGGGTAACAACAGCGAAACTCCAGCCTGGGTAACAACAGCGAAACTCAGTCTCAAAAAAAAAAAAAAAATCTGGAGACAACAGATGCTGGAGAGGATGTGGAGAAACAGGAACACTTTTACACTGTTGGTGGGAGTGTAAACTAGTTCAACCATTGTGGAAGACAGTGTGGCAATTCCTCAAGGACCTAGAAATAGAAATTCCATTTGACCCAGCAATCCCATTACTGGGTATATATCCAAAGGATTATAAATCATTCTACTATAAGGACACATGCACACAAATGTTCACTGCAGCACAGTTTACAATAGCAAAGACCTGGAACCAACCCAAATGCCCATCGATGACAGACTGGACAGGGAAAATGTGGCACATGTACACCATGGAATATTATGCAGCCATCAAAAACGATGAGTTCCTGTCCTTTGTAGGGACATGGATGAAACTGGAAACCATCATTCTCAGCAAACTGACACAAGAACAGAAAATCAAACACCACATGTTCTCACTCATAGGTGGTTGTTAAACAATGAGAATACATGGACACAGGGAGGGGAGCATCACACACTGGGGTCTGTTGGGGGGAAATAGGGGAGGGGCAGCGGGAAGTGAGTAGATGGAGAGAGATAGCTTGGGGAGAAATGCCAGATGTAGGTGAAGGGGAGGACGGCAGCAAATCACACTGCCATGTGTGTACTTATGCAACAATCTTGCATATTCTTCACATGTACCCCAAAACCTAAAATGCAATTAAAAAAGAACCATATTAATTTTAAAAGCAAGTTGAACCTGGCTTTCAGAGTAAAACCAATGTAATAGTAACAGGAAATAAAGTAATAATTGTGTAGATTTGCTTATTACCAAATAATGAAAGATGTGGGACCCCAAGGGTACTTAAACAAGGAGGGGAAAGAAGAACACAGAAGAAAATAAAATAAAATTATTCACATAGGGACGATTCATAGCCAAGAAACTGCTGAAAAGCATTCAGAGCTATGGATAGTCTATAATAAGAACAATTGAAAACCCTCAGCTTGAAAACAAAAAGACAGCCAGCTGATCGGGAAAACAATGCAGAAAGATTTGAGAAGGAAAGACTAAGAAGATTGGTTTAAAATACTTCAAGCAGTATTTGACTGTGTTCAGGGTAATGCTTCTTGTTGTTTTTCGTTTGTTTGCTTCTGGCAGTTTTGTTTTGTTTTACTTTTGGGGAGAAAACATATATATATCTCATGGGGGAATATGGTCAGAAAATTTATGAAGTTCAATCTTTTAAGAATTCACGTTAAAGATGAACCATCCTAAACAGACTCATGCAGGGCAAAAACAGATAAAATCCTGATCTAACTTTTATTCTATGTAGAATTATCCAAAACGATGGTGACAGGATTGATAAGATTTGTGTCTTATTATCTTCATATCTCACCATGGAACAAACTTTAGGGGAGAATCTACAGAAACATCATAAGAAAACAAATGTCTGAACCCAAGAGCAAAGGGGTAATAAAGAAAAGCAGACATTATTACCTAGCTTTTCACATGGTAGAGAAAGAAAAATGAACAAGTTAAAATGCACATTAAAGCTTTAAAACCCAAATTGGCCTTTTTTAAATGATTGAAAGCATACAGAATAAAACACTAGGGACATATGTCATTGATACAAAGAAAGAAGTGTTGCTCAGAAGTGATTTAACTACTGCATAAAATATCACCAGTTATATTCTGATTACCAGAAAAATGTTAAATATGAATAAAAGACCACAAGAAATACATATTTAAAAAATAAATATTTCTACTCACTGGGACCCTGAAGATATTATTTTAGAAAAAAACATATAGAGCACGATTCTCAACTGAGACAAAAGATGGACAAAATGTAAGACTTTCCCCAGGGAGTAAAATTAATAGGTCTAAAACTTTCTAGATCAAATGTAATAGCACAACCATTGTTTCAAATGGCTAAAAACGCTTCAGGAAATGTTAAGATAAAAAAATCCTCAAAACTCTGAGTCCAATGGTCATTCTAGCAATCCCCATTGCTACTCAAAATTTTTAACTCTCCTATTTCTAGATAAAAAGTGTTGATTGACTTGAGCTCTGGCAAAATCTGCAGCTCTGTTGATTCTTAGTTATTCATCTCTAAATGGCCCATAAAATATTACCTTCTATTATCTCTTTTCCTGGATTTTATTAGTGAAGAAATGTTAGCGTTGATAACGAGGGCAAATTGGAGCTATGATATTTGTGAAGTTAGAAACTCACAGCCAAATAAGGGCTTTTCACGATTATTCCTCCTCATTTCCTTCATCTCACACTTCCAGTTTCTTCCCATTTCCTCTCCCTCCCTCATTTCTTTCCTCTAGATAACGACACTTTGTCTATAGTTTTTGACTGGCCAGAGTAATGTGGCTACAAATATTCTGGCATAATTTTGATAGTATTATAACTTGCTTGACTTCTCTTATCTTCAAAATTTCATATGGGAGTATGACAAGTACATTGATATTCCCTTGTGTCTTCTTTACTAGCTCTTTGGAAAATAAGGTCCCAGGAGAGACTTGCGGTTGGGTTGATGTAACTTTGCAAGTACAAATAAACTGCACTTATTCAAAAGGAAGATATCCCAAGCTGCCAAGGTTGATAGACATTTATTTCTACCCAGGCATCTGAATGAAATATATATGACAGCAAATAAGAACAAAATGATGATGCTAAAAAGGGAAAACTTCATACTTTATTTTTATTGGATCCAATAAAGGATTTTTTTACTTCAATTTATCTGATTGAGCCAATAACCTGAAGAAGTGAATAACTGTTTACATTTGGAGAATTCTTCTATTGCTGGCAGTATGTTATAATTCATGTTGGTATTTGCTTGTTGCCTAATCTTAGCTCGGCTATATTCAACAAAGGGCTAAGCATAATTGAAGGTGGGGAATAAAACAGGTGATAACACTGTAGTCAATAATAAAGTATGCTTTGGGGTTCCTTTATTAATATTTCATTCTGGCACCATTTCAGAGATTTCTGGGGGACAAGGTGACATACTCACCGTGAATCCTAGGAAAATATGTAAAGAAACAGTAGTTATTATTGAGGAAGTATACTGACAAAGGAGGGCTAAGGCATGCGTGACATGGGCTTGGATCTGCCCCCCAATGAGGGAGGACAAACATCAGTTGTCTATAGATTAAACTATTAGGTTTGCTGGGATAACAGGACAATAATCTGGAGAGTAGTGGAAAACATGCTTCCAAAGAAAGTAAGAAATGCCTACTACACTCCAGGGGAGGGAATCATTTTGCATCATTACTTATTGTTCCTTTCTTGTTCCTCCTTGTCAAAGGAGAAGAGACTGATGTTGGTGAATGTCCATCTTGCATGAAAGTTTAAGAGATCTCTGTAAAAGTTGAAGAGGTCTTACACAAGACCTAGATTTTTGGTGCTCTCTCTCTCAGAGAGGCCTACCTATTGCAGTGTGTGTGTTCTTCATTAATCCCTCTTTCGTGTGTTAAGAAGTTTCAGGCAGGGATTCCCTATTCTGCAAAGAAGGCCTGTAATTTCTCCATTCCTAAGATTATAATTGAGTGGTTAGATGAGTTAGAATGTATTATTTTTTTTAGTCACTACCCTTTCATTGCAGAAGCAAGTATCTATGACCAAAAGAATACTGCAGTAGACTATATCGTTTTGAAACTTGTCACTGCTCCCATCAACCAGATGTATTATACATTCCTACATATTGATAGCCAAGTCAGTCTTGGCCATCTGACTTGCTATGTCCAAGAAAACATTAATGATAATGATAATTATAATACCACTTCTAACACTTCTAAGCAGAAGCTTTGAGAGCTATCACGTGATGATTCTGTCTTTTATTCTCTCTAAAATGAATCTTATGTTTCCTAATCCTCATCCTAGATGCTAAAATAAAGGAGAGCGGGACCAGAGCCACAGGCTACCCACAGTCAAACCACAGTTGTCATGTAATATAAGCAATTTTTTATTGTACTAAGACATTAAGATTTGGGATGTACTTGTTACTGTAGCATAGCACAGAGAAAGGTGACTACAAGTGGAAACTATAATTAGGATGCTTCAGTAAAAAATCTAGAATGAGTGCTTTTGGCTCTGGGACCAGGCAGGTGACATTCACCCAACAATTACTGGTGCCAAGAGAGATGGAGATGCATGCTATACAGTGGCAAACATCTGCTAAAACTGTTTTCTATAATAATTGTACCTAATGAGCTTCTGGCTTTAGCTAAAGCTGAAAAACAGAATTCAGTAGTGTGACTTAATTTCCAGGACTGAATTTAATATATATTTTAAAAATTTGTAAGACATATATGATATCAGAAAATAAGTGGCTAGTTTGCAAACAGATTAAAAAGGAGTTTATAAAATCTAGAAATTCTTTGACCTTCAAAGTTAGAATGCAACTGGTTCTCACTTTTACCCATAAAAAAAGATAAAACTGAAAAATGAAAAATACAGAAAAGTCTGCGAAACCTCAACCTAGTGTCAAGACCAAATCTAATAGAGCTATATGAATTTTAAGGCATCTGAACTGGTTAATGCAGCATCCATTAAATCTATTTAATTGGACAAAATATCCTGGAAGTAAAAGACTAAAGATTTGACCCTTCCACAGGAGACCTAATAAATTAAAGTTGCCCTTAATTAAATCTAGAGACATTTATTTTAAAGAGCTAAGAGTGTAGTATGAGCACATAAGGGCTAAATGGCATAAAAAAGATAAGAAATTTGGAGTATCATTCAGCCATAAAAAGGAAGTTCTGTCATTTGTGACAACATAGGTGAACTTGGAAGACACTATGCCCAGTGAAATAAGCCAGTTACAGAAAGACAAATACTGTATTATTCCACTTATGTGGAATATTTTAGAAGTATCTAAAATAGTCAAATTTATATAAGCAGACAATATAGTAATGGTTATCAAGGGCTGATAACCCCTGGAAAAATGAGAAGTTGCTCTAAAATGGGTATAAAGTTTCATTTTTTATAGAAAAATAAGTTCTAGATATCTGCTATACAACATAATACCTATACTTAACAATCTAGTATTGTGCACTTTGAAATTATGAAGGTAGATCTCATGTTAAGTGCTTTTAATAGACACACACACATAAGCATAGGAGCACAAGGAAACTTTGAGAAGTATTGAACATGTTTGTTACTCTGATTATGGTGATGGTATGACAGGTGTTTGCATATGTTCAAATATATCAAATTGGTCACAAAAAAACATATGAGGTTCTTTGTATATCACAACAAAGCAAAAGAAAAATTAACTGACCACATTTTTGAGAGGGTTGTACTGCTAAAAAAAAAAAAGCTATGAATTAGGTTGAAAAAAAAGAAAGCAAGGAGCAAGCACCTAATCAAAGTATGTTCTACATGTCTGGTACAAGAGGGCCCTCAGGATACTGATGCAAAAGAACTTCAGAATTACTAAGGAACAGTGATTGCTGAACATGGTTGATATGGTTTGGTTCTGTGTCCCCAGCAAAATTTCATCTCAAATTGTGATCCCCACATATGAGAGGAGAGATCCGGTGAGAGATGATTGGATCATGGGGGCAGTTTCCCTGAGGCTGTTCTCATGGTAGTGGGTGAGTTCTCATGAGATCTCATGGTTCAAACATGTGGCACTTCCCTCTTCGCTCTCTCTCTCTCCTGATGCCACATAAGACATGCCTTGCTTCCCCTTCAGCTTCTGCCATGACCATAAGTTTCTTGAGGCCTCCCCAGCCTTGTGGTACTGTCAATCAATTAAATCTCTTTTCTTTACAAATTACCCAGTCTCAGGTAGTTCTTTATAGCAGTATAAAAGCAAACAAATGCAAAGGTGTATTCTCCTTTTCTGAATAGCAATGTTTATTGGAGTTACCCCTCCCTTATTCCATTACATAAGTAGGTTGTAGGGGAAAATATACATCTATTGTATAGTTAATAACTCTCCGGATTAGCAAAGCCACATCCAGAGCTGATGCAAACATAATCACTCACAGACTTTGAACCTGATTCTATGATTGACATTGCACTTGGGGAGAGGCTGAATGTGCTTTGCTTATGAAATAAAAGGAAACAAATATTTACACCCAAAGTGTGAACTTTCATCAACTGTATTATTACTGTAAAAATAGCCACAGCTTCTTTCTAAAAGGTAGATTACATATCTGTGTCACTCTGATATCAAGCTTGTCATTTGACTTGTTTTAGCCAATGAAATATCTGTCCAAGTAACAGGTGCTACATCTAAGAAAAGTTATTTCACAAATCAGCCACTTCTTTATTTCTCTGTACCACCAGCCTAATAATATCCTGAATAGCATCTACATGTTCATTCTAGATCCTGGAATAAAGGCATAGAGCAGAGCCTAATATGACCTACAGACAACGGCCAATGTAAACAAGAACTAAATCTTCGTTTTTGAAAGCCACAGACATTTGAGATAGCGTGTTACCACAATATCACCAAAAAAAAACTAATACAATGACTTGGTTCAGTGAAATATATCAGTACCAATGGTGACCTCTTGTCTAAGTTGAATTCTGCAATTCACATACCAGTATTCTAATTAAAATAAAATCTGTATCTCAACTAATTGAAAACTTGGAAAACCTTCAAATCCTAACATTATTTGATTGCTTTCTATGTCCCAGACACTCAGATAAGCGCTTTACATTTTTGACCTCATTATAATTCATGAGACTGTATTGTTCTATCATTTAAAAGATAAAGCATCTGAACTGAAGAGATATGTAACCAGCCTAAAGTCTCTCAGATCGTAAATGTTCTGATTCCAGATCCTACACAGCTAACCACTGTTCTTAAGTACTCAGGATAATCTTTCTCTTCTAATACTTTCTCTTTCTTCTCCCCAATACACAATGTCCAGTATGTGAAATTAACCTCTCATTTGAACTATTCTTACAATGATCCTTTGTCTAAACCAAGTATCAAAACAGGGTCTGACCACAAATTCTGTGATGAAAGAGAATCTTAAAAATGTATTGCCCCCAAAAGGAGCAACATGAAGCAATAGGCAGTACTAAAGTCTTTTACCTTTCTGCTTGCAGTTCTATGACAAAGGCTGTACTAAGGTAACCTTCTAATCGAAGAGAAAACAAATCCTTCTAAGCACATTCAGCTGGTTTTCTCCCCTCAGGCTCAGCATCAACCTACGAAGAGCACCTCCAACAGCTATAACAGCAATAGACAGCAGATGTTTTCTCTTTAGCTAGACTAAAATTGAATACTAAAAAATCACTGCAGATCTGCTCCCTGCCTTTTCTAAATTGGTCTCTGTGTAACCCTATGTAATCCAGCAAACCAACACAGTCCTAATATAAAACACAATGCAACTATATTTTATGATTGCCTTTAAAATGCATTGGAATAGTAGAAAGAATACCAGGCTTGGAATTTGCTCCAGCTATTTTCCTTAAATTTGTCCTTTTAACTTCTGAAGTTTGTGTCTTAATCTGGAAAAAGTGAATGGTATCTGAGATTTCTGCTGTTTAAACTAAAGGAATTAAACTTAAGATAATACATTGATATGCTTTGGCTATGTCCCCACCCAAATCTCATCTTGAATTGTAGTTCCTAAAATCCCAAACTGTTGTGGGAGGGTCCTGGTGGGAGGTAATCGAATCATGGGATGGGTCTTTTTCGTGCTGTTCTTGTGATAGTGAGTAAGTCTCATAAGATCTGATGATGGTTTTACAAAGGGCAGTTCTCAAGTACATGCTCTCTTGCCTGCCACCATGTAAGACATGCCTCTGCTCCTCCTTCGCCATCTGCCACGATTGTGAACCATCCCCAGCAATGTGGACCTGTAAGTCCATTAAACCTCTTTTTCTTTATGAATTACCCCATCTCTGATATGTCTTTATTAGCAGTGTGAGAAAAGACTAATACATACACTGATCAGTCAAGGCTAGGTGACAACTTCTAAATTTCATCAGCTTCAAACAAAGCTTATTCCTTTTTATATATGCAAAATGTGGCTAGTGGGTGACAGGGGTGGAGACTAATCCACAATCACTCAGGGTCTGAGGTAGACACTACCATCTTGGAGCTACACCATGGGGTATTTGTGATCTTCATTTCACTGTGTCCAGGGAAGAGAGTACTAAAGAATCTCACACTAAAAATTAAACGCCTTAATCAGAAAGTGACAATTTCACTTTCTGTCACAGATCACGGCTCCATCTAACTGCTGGAGTGCAGTTAGTAATAGAAACTAATTCCTCCTATATTCCCAGAAAGATATGAGAACAATAGATGGATGAGTGCTACAAGTCCCTTTCATAGCTACTGTTTGTGGCACATCTTGTCCCACATTGTCAGTATACATTCATATCATTTAACAATTTTTAATCTTTATATACTGAGTTTTACTCTCCACACAATCATAAATTTTAAAAGTTCCAGTGCTGAGGCTTTTCACAAACTATTCCACAAAATATTCGAGTATATGAGCCATCTCCAAAATTTTGTAAGTCATTTAAGTAATAAGCATAGGCTCATGAAAATATCAACAACTGAACATCAAATTAACTGAAAGACAACAGGGAGAAGAGACATACAATGAATGGCACAGTTAAACCTCTAGAACAGAGACACAATAGGAAGACAGTAAGTTTTGCTAATGTTTACAACTCTTTGGTTTTAACTTGTTCACCCTATGTCATGTCTGTTAACTAATTAGAATCTGTAGTGTGATTTTGTGTTTTATTTGCACTTCCATTTTGAAAACAAAAATGTTGTGTTATAGATAATTGAAATGTTGTTAAATGTATGTATATTAATTTTAATTATAACTTCTCTAGTAGCTAAATATTGTTTTCCAATTGATTTACTCAGAGAGACTAATAAGACCTAAGATGGACCTTAAAATATGGTTTTTATGTTTAAAAATTAATGTAAGAGCAGTTCCTCCAATGTCTGTATACTAAACTAACATAACTTGGTAGAGTTACTAAGAATATTTTAGGTCTTGAGATTCTTCTTAACTACTCATAGCACATTTTGATTAAGTCATAAGGACATTTCAAAAGTTGTTATTATTTACTGCGTGAGGAAAACATATTTTTGTAGAAAGGCATAGGTCAATATGCTGAATAATTTTTAAGGACATTTGTTAGAATTCTAATAATTTTAAGTGTTCAAAAAAATTGTTGCCCTTACATTAGGCAATTATAGTAACAAGATTAGATTTGTTATATATGGTATAAGTATTTTGGGGGTAAAAAATTTTTGGAGCAAGCTAGATGACAGTTAGGCAGGAAAAGAATGACCTTTCCTTTATGCAGCATATTTGTGCCATGTCTTCCTTACCAAGAAGAAGTATGAACAAAGAATCAGAAACATACCATTATGTTCAGTTTTCAAGAATAGCGCTCCAAAGTGAAAAGAATTTTTGTATGTATTTTACTAGTAATAAAAGTCAGAATCTTAAGTCAAGCAAGAAAAATATAAAAGGTCTGGAGTAACAACAGAAAAAAAAAAGAAAAGCCTGGAGAACATGAGTTTACTTAACCTCCAGAACAGAATCGGGGTAAACAAAGAACACTTGGTGAAGACACAGCAAACATACACACACAGATATTTAATCAGCTAAGAGCTACAGCAATGTGAAGCTATGTAACAACGTTGGTCATCAAATGCAAGGTTAAATCTGTTCAGGCCTACAGCTTATAGCTGTTGCCTATTTCCTGGAAGTTTCCATCTGAGTTTTAAAATAAATATGACATGAAAGCTTGTCAAGTCGCTGTATATACAAGTAAAATTAGACTTTACCCTCTTAGGTTTAATACAAATATTTTAAAATAGCTGCTCATTGTTTATAGTCTGTCCATAAATTGCCTAATGATAATAATATTTTCACAAATAATGTACTTTTATAAAGATTGGATCATTGTTTATCCTACATATTTTATGAAAGGAATACCATCTGTCTTATCTCTATTTTTCCTGTTAACAAAACTTAACATGCAAGCATACATCCTAAGGAAATATCCAGGGTTAGGATGACATGTTCAATCCTAAGTTGTAAAATCAAACAAAAAGTAGTACTACAGTTTAATTTAATGCTATTAGATGTTGTTAGTTTTAGCTGTTACCCTACTCAGAGTTAATGAAACTATCACAACTATTCACTCAGAAGCAATGAAATTTATATTCACTAATCAATCTCAGACTGTTAATGCAGATTTAATATATGCAGATAAGGAGGAGGAATAATACTTGTCTCATCTAATATTGTTCTCTCCATTCATTTCCTTCTTTATTCCTAGAGTAAATGTTATAATATGGTACCTGGTCATTTAGAATATAAACTGGTAACACGTTTTGCACTAGTAAGCCAAGGGTCAGCCGCCAAACTTTTCAAAGATAAACTTCCTCTATGCTATTTAGAAATAGTGCCATTTGTTCATGACTGAGTTATCCCAACTGGCAGTTTTATTTTAAAGAAATGTGCTTCTCACTGCTCTCAGCTCCGCCACAGACACCTTTGGCTTTGTTTCTCTTCAACCCTAAGCACTCGTTCCATAAATTGTTGCACTGGCTTCAGTTGAAGCATTCAAAGAAGAAAAAATAAAAGAAAACCAAAAGCAGCTCTCCAAAATCAAAAGCAGTTCTTTTAAGAGATTGCTTTAAAAGACTCAAACTCCAAGCTAATTATCAACAACTATCTAAAGTGTAAAGGGACTCTGGGTAATTTTCAGTGTACGTAATCACAAATAACTAAGAATAACTTATTCAGTTAGATCCTTTTAACAACACATATGCAAGTACATATGCACTGAAACTGTTTTTACTCTCGGATTAAAATCTTGAAAACAGCATCTAATAAGAATCTTCACGTATCTGTTTTTAAAAAAAGTCAGATTTTCAAGTCCCTTCCCTACAGTTTCTTCCATGTAATTTGTGTGCTAATTACTGCTTCTAGTTATTATTATTGTCTGACAGTTGAGAAATATTTTTTCTGAAACAAATGGAAAGCTCTTTCTGGAAAAGATTCTAAGACTCAATTGAGGCTAGACAGAGAATCAGATTAGTGCCTGGAGTAAATGTACCTCCACAAAACTAGCATGGGAAAATAATCATGAAGAAAGAAGGAGAAAGGGAAGGAAAAGGCAGAGGAAGGCAAAAAAGAAAAGGTGGATTAGGATCCAAGGATATCATGATTCATGATTTGCTGACAAACTCAGCTTAGGACTGAATTTTTCTGAAGTGGGATATCTGAAAAAAAGATATGGAACCCTGGATTGGTAAGCAAGTCAGTGTACTCACTTACTTACGGCCTCTCCCTATTCCATCCAAATTAAGAAAACAAAAAAGCTAGCAATTTGGAAAAGCAAATCCTCAGAAATGTTACCAACTTCAGTAAAGCATCTATGGTTTATTTAAAAAGAAGAAAGATGAATCAAGGACATAGAACTATATATTATATATTAAAAGTTAGTTTGAGTCAACATAATTATTTATGTACAACATAAAAGTATACAAACAGAATAAAAATCTGAGGTGATTTCAAATGAAGAGTTAGGGGACGTATATTTCAATGGCAGAATGTAAGTAAAAAGTAAATCTAAACAATATTAGAAAATAAAAGTTAAAATATTCCTTTTAAATTTTAAGTGTAAGAGTGAAAAAGAAAGAAATGTAAGGGAAAATTACCTTACAGGATATACAAGGGAAGGCATAGATAAGGGAAACAGGAGTAAGAGAAAAAAAGGAATAATTGTCGGTAAAGGAAAAAAACAATCTCAAACAGTCCAATAGAATGAAACACTAACAAAATAAAAATAAAAGAATGATACATAGGGAAGATGAAACAAGTTTACAGAAATAATCCCAAAAGCATAATCATAAAAAGTGAGAATGAATTAAACCTTATATTTCTAGGCAGATTCTCTAAGATTCCCCATCTTCTCTTACACCCATTTGTACATACATTCAAGGTACTTCCATGAAACTTACTTATAATAAAATAATCCCCAAAAAGTGAAAAAAAAAAAAAAAATGGAAGGACATCTAGAAGGGTTCTGGTTAAGTATGTTTGATTAAAAATAAACTTGCTCCCAAAACCTCACTGAAATGTAAATGAAAGCATACAAAGCCTCCATGAACAAGAAAAGAGAATGGCAAAGGACACAATAGCTAACGAAATATGATAATGCTGGCAGTCGGAAAGCAAATGGGTAAGTGGAGATGTTATAAACCACATAAAACATACTTCAGTTTACAAGGGTCATCCAAGGAAATACACTGATTCATGTTGCTGTGGGAAAGGCTCAGGTATGAGAGCCAACCAACACTTCTGAATGCTGTTTTGTAGATGAAGCAGAAAAGAGGAAAACCTTAAAATCAATGTAAAAGGTTACTAAGCTCCAGATCTCCTTTAAAAGCCAGTTGTAATGTGACTACACCTACAAACCTTGAAAGAAACACGAGTCTCATTATTTGGATGTGTAAAGGCAAAGTAACATTTGACTGAAGGAAGGCAGAAATTACTAGATGTGATAGTGTTGTTCTGTAAATAGCAAGTGAAAGCCAATACACAATGCAGAGACCTTCCCTTTCCACTTATCTCCTCCTCAAGCTTCCTCTCCAGTTAGATACAATAACTGCAGGCCAAAGACTCGACAATCTCTGGAGAAATGAACCAACCAAAGGAAAAATACAGTAATACCAGCAGTCATGTCTCCAAATAAATTAGCCTATGGGTTAAAAAGTCTTAGATTTCCTTCCAAACAGTCAGTATTGCCTGATTGTTAAACATGAATAGATAATCAAGTAGCACCTCCCATTAGAGAACAATGTTAACATAGAGAGCAGAAATCAAACCAGAAAAGCAAAAAGGAAAGTAGAAAAACAAAGACAATAAAGGGACTCAAACTTTATATGTGTATGTGTGTATGTACATATATACATATATATATATGTAATTACAAATGATACATTTGGTGAGAAAAAAAGAGATTCAGCTTCCATTAAATACTTCTAAAGGAAGAATCATTCCAAGAAAAAAGAGTAGCATCTTCCAGTATTCTACTTGGATGATATCGTTATTAAGCCAAATTCAGGAAGGGGCCAAATCATGAGGAGGCAAGTGGAGCGAGAAGGCATCTTACTATGTGCACTGATGTTCCCATACTGTTCACGGCACAACACTATCATATCTCTGTAATAAAATAAGACTATCTAATACTCTGTGTTGACATCTAAGTGCCTAGCACAATCCTGTAAAGATAATGGTTACTGTAAACAAAAACTTGAGATTTTCTTATTAGAAAGTCAAATAAATGGCTAAATTTACTACAGTTCTGAATAAAGCAAGAAATAGCAACATAAACAAATCATTTACAAATATGGATGTAAATGCCAGAATAAATGTCCAAATAAATGAAAGCACTTGAATCTAAACTTCAGGAATTGGGAAATGGAAATGTAAAGCATGGTAATCTTGTTGATGGAATATGACTTGCTGAGCTTTTTGACTTCTTAAACTATGTGTGTGTGTGTGTGTGTGTGTGTGTGTGTGTAATTTTTAAAGTCAAAGATAAGGTTAATAAAGCAAATTAGTCACTTTGCAAACACAAAAACAACACATATAACAAAAGGAAAATAAGAAGAAATAAAGAGGAAGACGGAAGGGAAAGAGGGAAGATGGAAGGAAGGAAAGAAAGGCCAGATTAAAAAAATGCTCATTAAAAAATTATATGTAATATCAGTCAAAGGGAAAACTCAAGGCAATAACAAATAAAAAGGTCAATGGGAAATAATCCTCCTAAAATTTATGAAGATATTTACTCTGCATTTGAATCTAGGTCTATGCAAGTGTCAACAAAGCATACATTTACAGCATCACAATAATTAGAAGTTTGTTCCAAATTATTTTTTAAAGTATATAAGACTAATATTAATATTTAACAAAGAAAAACTCATAAAACCCTAAAAATATGACTATTAAAGCAAAGATATTTAATAAAACATTACTAAACAGAATTATACATTATAAGGAAAATATAACAAAGAAGGGCTGTTTCAGGAATGCAATAATGTTTAATATTGGTAAGTTATTACTTATGAATAATTAACATGATCAAATCATAGCTGTTGACAAAAATTATCATTGTGCCCAATAAAAATTGTCATTGTCATGCACAGTGCCTCAGACCTGCAATCCCAGCACTTTGGAAGGTGGAGGTGAGAGGATCACTTTAGCCCAGGAGTTCATGATCAGCCTGGGCAACATGGCAAAACCCTGACTTTATTTAAAAAGAAAAAATAGAAATTAGCAAGAATGGTGATGTGCAAAAGTAGTCCTAGCTACTAGGTAGACAGAGGCAGGCAGATTGTTTGAGCCCAGCAGCTCGAAATTACAATGAGCTATGACTGCACCACTGCACTCCAACCTGAGTAACGGAGCAAGACCCTGTCTCTAAAAAATAATGCAAATCAAAACAATATCAAGCACAATGATTAAGCTGGAACCTCAGAAGTCTTCCTTTTAATGTCTGGATCAAGACAAGAAAGTCAAAAGCAGTATAAAGGCTTTGGAAAGAAGGCAAAACACTGCCATTAGTGTTTAGATAATTATATATGCCAAAACCCCAGGTTAATATTACATATAAATTTAAAATCCAGTATTTTCATTTTATAAAATCAATGTGTAAGACTGAATAGTTTCTAGTGCACTAACAACAATAGTTATTTAAATTTAGTTCCACATTTATGGAAAAACAAAAAATATTACATATATGGTAATAAGCAGTAAGTCAAAAGTATGGAAAGAATATAATAAAACACTGATGAGGAACAAAATAAAATATTTTAATAAATGAAAAGACACATGTTCCTGGATACAAACGTTCATTTTATAAAGTTGTCAATATCTCCTAAACAGGCTCCTCAATTTACTGGGAAACCAAATAAAAGATTAATAAATGACAAACTCACAATAAAGATCAGTTGGGAAAAAAAATTCAAGAATAGCCAAGAAACCCATCAAAATTTAAAATTGATAGTTGGTACTATTTTAAGAGATTTGAAAATGTATTATAAAGCTCAAATAATGAAATGAAACAGGAATTGAAAATAAGTCAAGAGGGTATACATCACTTAGTTCAGAACACTACCAATTTTTAAAACCAAAGAATATTTTTTAAAAAAACTTAAAAGAATTAAGGTACTCAAGTAACCACAGATGAGAAATCAATCACATTACAAGAATATTTTGTTTTCCAGAATTGTATACATAGATTAACGAACAGTAACCATTATACACCTTTAACCTATCATAATTAACCTTCATATAACTTTTCACACATGATGTGAAAAACTTCCTACAGCTCACTTAATAAAAGAACAAATTTAAAATCTAATATTTTCATTTTATAAAATCAATGTGTACAAAGCACACATTTTAAATTTATAAAATCAATGTGTAAGAACTTACACACAATGTGTAAGAAAGTGGTACCACAATTACTACTTTCATTTCCCTCTCTTATTATTTGTCCTATTATATTTTACATCAAAATATGTATAGATCCAAAAATTTAGGATCATTTTTGCTTTTAACTATTGATTCTCTCTCTTTTTTTTTTTTTGAGACAAAATCTTGCTCTGTTGCCCAGGATGGAGTGCAATGGTGAGATCTCTGCTCACTGCAACCTCCACCTCCCAGGATCAAGCAATTCTCCTGCCTCAGCCTCCCTAGTAGCTGGGATTACAGGCCTGTGCCATCACACATGACTAGGTTTTATGTTTATAGTAGAGACGAGGTCTTATCATGTTGGCCAGGCTTGTCTCGAACTCCTGACCTCAGGTGTTGCACCTGCCTCAGCCTCCCAAAGTGCTGGGAATATAGCCATAAGCCACCACGCACAATTCAATTAATCTTTTACAGAGAATAAAACTAAAAACAAAATCATATATTATTTTTACCCAGTTTATGATTTCCAGAATTAATATTTTATGTAAATTTAAATTTTTATCTTGTATAAATTTTTACAGTCTCCTTTCATATTTCCTATAGTTTAGATGTGCAGACCATTTCCTCAGCTTTGTGCATGTGTGTGTGTGCATGTCCCTCAATGGCAACCTTGTACTCATGCAGGGCTCAGAGCATGAATGAACTTCTCCAAGTACTCTTGTCAAACCTCTGACACTGACAATTCTAGCTTATTTGTGTGTCTAAGAAGGGCTTTTTCACGTCTCCTGCCTTTTCACCAATTTTTCTCTTCAATACTTGATAAAAGCCGATAAAAAAAATACTAGTTAGTGACTGGATGCACCCCTCTTTCTGGGGTTCTCAGGATTCTAAAATGTCCCAATACCCCATACTCAGCTTTTATAAAAGCGACTTTAAATTTGGCTCTATATTATCCAGATAACTGAATCTAGCCTCTTATAGTCTTAAGAATTTCAAAAATAGTAATTTGTTTTCCCACCAACAGTGTGTAAGTTATCTCTTTTGTCCTTATCTTTGACAATATCTGTTATTTTGTGAATTCTTAATAATAGCCATTCTGATAGGTGTAAGATAGTGGTTTTAATTTGCATTTCTCTGATAATTAATGATGGTGAGCATTTTTTTCATATACTTGTTGGCCATTTGCATGTCTTCTTTTAAAACATGTCTATTCATTTTCTTTGCCCACTTTTTAATGGGTTACTTGTTTATTGTTGTTGAATTGTTTGAGTTCCTCATCGATTTTGGATATTAGTTCCTTGTGGAAAACAGTATGAAGATTTCTCAAAGAATTAAAAAATAGACTTGCCATTCATTCCAGCAATCACACTACTGGGTATCTAACGTCCCCAAAAAAATATATGCAAAAGACAAGCTGCACTCACGTATTTATCACAACACTATTCCCAAAAGCAAAAATCTGGAATCAATCTAAGTGTCCATCAATGAATAATTAGATAAAGAAAATATAAAATACACTACTCTGCCATAAAAATGAATGAAATCATATATTTTGCAGCAACATGGATGGAACTTGAGGATTTTATCCTAAGTGAAAAAAACTGAGACACAGGAAGTCAAATACTGCATGTTTTCACTTATAAGTGAGAGCTAAATATACACATGGACATAGAGTGTGGAAATATAGACACTGGAGACCTGTAAGGGTGGAACGGTGCTAGAGCTGTGAGAAATGAGAAATTACTTAATCAGTACAATGTAACATTATTTAGGTCATGGTTACACTAAAAGCTCAGATTTCATCACTATGCAATACCCACATCACAAAACTGCACTTGTACTCCTCAAATTTATACAAATGTTAATATTTTTAAAACACTTTAAATTCTGTTTAAATTTCTTATTTAAATTTAATTAAAATAATCAAATCAGTAAATTTAAACTTACTATGAGAAATAATCTTCCCTACAACATAATACAGCAAAAAAGTGTCAATTTTATTTGCTACTCACCATCACCATGTAAATATTGTGCCAGACACATTAATAAAATATCCATAAATTTTTAAATAAATTTATCTTTGGTTGTATTTTTAAGTAGTGAATACTAAAGTTATGCAGTTTTCTAACTGTGGTGGACAGAAACCAGCTCAGCTTTAACATATTACATTTGACATGATACATTTTTGTACCTGAGGATCCATTTGAGATTACCAGACTATAACAAATACAAAAATTTTACTTAAATCCAACTGTGTAAAATAAGATGTAAAAGTTAACGAGGTCTTCAGCTGTAAAAAACTACTCCCTCACTCAAAAAGGAGTATTTTTTAAACCAGTTGTTATCAAACTGCTTCATGTTAGAACTATCTGGGGAGCTCTGAAGATTCACAATGCATCCTATATAAGTTAAATCATAATCTCTAGGGATAGAACCCTGGCATCTCAAATATTTAAAACTCTTCAGGTATGTTCATTTTGCAGTCAAGTTTATGGGCCAGTGGCTTAAACAAGATAGGAGGTAACTGTTACGTAAAAAGCAGTTTGGAGATTATATGCAGCTATACAAGGTCATCAGGAACTTGGACTCCTCTTTTTCCACAGTTCTATCTTTAAGAGCCTAGCTTTTATCTTCAAAATCACTTCAGTGTCAAAAACGACTATTAAATCTCCAGTGATTATATTCATGCTTCAGTCAAGCAATAGGAAAAAGTAGGAGAGAGAGAGAAAAAAAAAAGATTTGAGCTCCTTCTACTTACGGAATCTTCCCTGAAGCCCCACCTGCCTTATACTTTTATATGAGTAAGCAGAGAAGTTGGACATATGAACAAACATAGCAGCAATGAAGGCTAGGAAACATTTTCTTTCAGCTGGTCACATTACTCAGCTTTCTCTTACAAAAGAAGTGAATGCTGCATTCAAGAACAGTCTTTTTCATACCAGGCTTAACACACTGCCAAAATGTTCCCATTCATCCTTCACAAGTTGAAATTATAAAATTATTTTATAACAGGAAAACTTTTGAACTAATGGGATAGCTGAAATGCCTTTTTTTAACTATTTTTTTCTGGCCAAGTTAATGTTTTATTATGTATTTTTTTTTCAGTTTATTTATTCCATTGAAATAAGATTCTTCTCAATCTTTATTAAAATGAATGAAGGAAATATAAATTAATTCTCCAATTTGACAACACATGGGGTAGACAGTTAGAAATACGTCTGAAGAACTTCATAAGTGTAGACATAGCCCAAGTATTTTCTTTGATGAGTCAGCCAAGATCCCAAGTATGCAAGTTGATATTTGAAAGTAAGTTCATAGGTATTATTAGAAAGGTACTTATCTACGTATGTTTCTAGATGTAAGTAAGATATTTATTCATCCATCATGAGTTACCTTTCCAAACGTCCATCTCTTCTATACTTTTGAGACAATCAAGTTTGAATTACAGTTATGTCACTTGATATCCACACATCTTTTTCAAGCAAGCAAACACAATACATTGCTGTAAAATTCCTATGTAAACTTTCTTGCTGATTCCTCCCGCAAACTCATGAATGTTCTGGTCATTTGCTAAAGAAGAAGCAGTTCAGTAACAAGCAAGAAAACAGAAACAGAAAGCTTGAATGTTATTTTTTTCCACAAAGATCAAGGAAAATGGGATTCAATTCCATTTGTACTTAAAAGGACCCTTTAATATTGCTCCATGAAGCATTCTGAATACCTCTAAATCAGGTAAGTAAAATAAATCTCCCTGTAGCAAAGATGACAAAATACCTATTTCATAACTTTGAATTTTTATTAAAATGATGAAAAAAGGTTTGCACCCATGGACCATAAACATTGTTCAAAACTCTTAATACTAAAATTTTCATAACTAAATGCTGTTAACAAAATTATATGTTATACTTTGTTAAATAGGAATTTTATCTAAATGTATGTCCAAGTCAGGTAAGTTTTTCATTTAAAAATAATTCATGAGGCCAATAAACACATGAAAAAATGCTCATCATCACTGGTCATTAGAGAGATGCAAATCAAAACCACATTGATATACCATCTTACGCCAGTTAGAATGGCGATCATTAAAAAATCTGGAGACAACAGATGCTAGAGAGGATGCGGCGAAATAGGAACACTCTTACACTGCTGGTGGGAGTGTAAATTAGTTCAACCATTGTGGAAGACAGTGTGGTGATTCCTCAAGGACCTAAAAATAGAAATTCCATTTGACCCAGCAATCCCATTACTGGGTATATATCCAAAGGACTCTAAATCGTTCTACTATAAGGACACATGCACACGAATGTTCATTGCAGCACTGTTTACAATAGCAAAGACCTGGAACCAACCCAAATGCCCATCGATGATAGACTGGACAGGGAAAATGTGTCACATATACACCATGGAATATTATGCAGCAATCAAAAATGATGAGTTTTTGTCCTTTGTAAGGACATGGATGAATCTGGAGAACATCATTCTCAGCAAACTGACACAAAACAGAAAACGAAATACCACATATTCTCACTCATAGGCAGGTGAGAAAAATGAGAACACATGGACACAGGGAGGGGGGTACTACACACTGGGGTCTATTGGGGGGAACAGGGGAGGGACAGCGGGGGTGGGGAGCAGGGGAGGGATAGCCTGGGGAGAAATGCCAAATGTGGGTGAAGGGGAGGAAGGCAGCAAAACACACTGCCATGTATGTATCTATGCAACTATCTTGCACGTTCTGCACATGTACCCCAAAACCTAAAATGCAACAAAAATTAAATAAATAAATAAATAAAAATAAAAATAATTCAAAGTAATAAAAATAATATGATTCTTCCAAATAATATGAACCAAATTACTTTGTAGTAGGCAACACAAGATTTGTTTTATTACAGAAAAAATATGTATTTTCTGAGCTTAAGACTGAATTTTTACAACAATAGAATGAAAGTGCTAATTAATGTACCTGACACAGCTTGACTAGGACACAACTTCCAAAATAACTTTTTTGAACTTTTAGAAACTATTGTGCAATATCAAAAAAACCTGGTCCAGATCAATGTTACGGCTAATTTAAAAGTTCATTTGAATGTTTAGTTTTTAAATCTAGTCAAGGATATCATATTTTATTGATATTCAATTAAATTAAAATGAAAACTAGGACCCCTTCCTGACACCTTACACTAAAATTAACTCCAGGTAGATTAAACACTTAAATGTAAGACCTAACACCATAAAAACCCCAGAAGAAAATCTAGGCAAAACCATTCAGGACATAGGCATAGGCAAGTATTTCATGACCAAAACACCAAAAGCATTGGCAACAAAAGCCAAAATAGACAAATGAGACCTAATCAAACTCCACAGCTTCTGCACAGCAAAAGAAACAGTCATTAGAGTTTTGCAACCAACCAAATCGGCAGCCAACAGAATGGGTAAAAATTTTTGCAGTTTACCCATCTGACAAAGGGCTGATATCCAGAATTTACAAAGAACTCAAACGGATTTACAAGAAAAAAAAACAAGCCCATTCAAAACTGGGCAAAGTATGTGAACAGACACTTTACAAAAGAAGACATACATGAGGCCAACAAACATATCAAAAATGCTCATCATCACTGGTCATTAGAGAAATGCAAATCAAAACTACATTGAGATACCATCTCATCCCAGTTAGAATGGCAATCACTAAAAAATCTGGAGACAACAGATGCCGGAAAGGATATGGAGAAACAGGAACACTTTTACACTGCTGGTGGGAGTGTAAATTAGTTCAACCATTGTGGAAGACAGTGTGGTGATTCCTCAAGGACCTAGAAATAGAAATTCCATTTGACCCAGCAATCCCATTACTGGGTATATATCCAAAGGATTATAAATCATTCTACTATAGGGACACATGCACACGAATGTTCATTGCAGCACTGTTTACAATAGCAAAGACCTGGAACCAACCCAAATGCCCATCAATGATAGACTGGACAGGGAAAATGTGGCACATATACACCATGGAATATTATGCAGCCATCGCAAACGATGAGTTCGTGTCCTTTGTAGGGACATGGATAAATTTGGAAACCATCATTCTCAGCAAACTGAAAAAGAACAGAAAATCAAACACCACATGTTCTCACTCATAGGCGGGTGTTGAACAATGAGAACACATGGACACAGGGAGGGGAGCACTACACACTGAGATCTGTTGAGGGGAAATAGGGGAGGGACAGTGTGGGTTGGGGAGTTGGGGAGAGAGAGCATGGGGAGAAATGCCAGATATAGGTGAAGGGGAGGAAGGCAGCAAATCACACTGCCACTTGTGTACCTATGCAACAATCTTGCATGTTCTTCACGTGTACCCCAAAACCTAAAATGCAATAAAAATAAATAAATAAATAAATAAATAAAATGAAAACTAGAACCAACAAGTTTGACCCTTATGCCCCTGAATCTAATTGTTTGGTATAGCCTTCACCAACTGAAATCTTAACAATTGTTGAAACTAAGAAAAGAAAAACACAAAAGCTGTGATTTAATATTATATAACAGAAAGTCTCAAATGTTATTAAAAATGTTAAAGTCTATGCTGTGAGCAACTTAGGGTGGTATAAAGACATATTTGAAAAAAATGCTATTTATGTTAATATGTATAACAGCAGTTAGACAAAAGAATCAAAATATGTTAACAGTTTACAATCTCAATTCAAAAGAAGAGTTCTTTCAAAAACTGGTAAGGAATAGCACTATGCTTGAAATTAACTATAGCTCTTATGTATATATAGCTCTCAGGCATGTATACAGGTTCTCATAAAATATTTGGGTTCCCGAAGCTTAGGAGTCCCCTTTTGTAATGCAATCCACAGTGTGTGTACAGGTGTCATTGACTCTCTTTATATCATCTTGTAGGAATTGGGGCTCAGGGAATTGGCATAAAAATGTTGATATTCTTGATACTCTTATTGATTTGATAATGAACCATTCTTTACCTCTGATTATACAGTCTTCCACTAGCATCAGTAAAATTGTAACAGGTTAATTCCTATTAAAACCTGTTAGACCCTTCACAATCCTTGACATCGGGTTCCATTTAAAAATATATAATTTAAAAATTTAGCTATATGTTAATAGGCTACATTTTAGAAACTTTACATGTCATGTGTAATTTTTTATCATTAGAAGATGTAGAAAATGTATTTAACTAAAAAAACATAATCTCAAATTCAATAATCCAGAGATTTGATGTATTTACTTTCACATATTTTTGCATTTGTGGTTTTAATTTATAATTTAAGTAATAATACAAATAATATTTTGGTCTACTTATTTAGACTTACTACTACATGTGAAGTGTTTAAAATTGAGGCTATTACCATGTACCTAAGCTTTATATTATGTACAATGCACCCACAATGGTCATTTCAGAAAATACTATGTGCTCTTTGTAACCCAAATGAATAATTCTCAAGATTATACATAGTGTGTGTATATATATAACTATCCTGTGGAGACTAGAAACACATACATTAAGCTTACAATTTTGTCATAATGAAATGAAAGGTCATATAAAATTGAATCATGTTAGAGATTCACAAAATATAATTCTTATAATTCCCACCTTTTTTTTTTTTTTAAGACAGAGTCTCACTCTGTTGCCAGGCTGAAGCTCAGTGACATGATCTCGGCTCACTACAACCTCCGACTTCCTGGTTCAAGTGATTCTCCTGTCTCAGCCTACCAAGTAGTTGGGATTACAGGCACACTCCACCACGACCAGATAAGTTTTGCATTTATTTTTAGTAGAGACAGTGTTTCACCATGTTGGCCAGGATGGTCTCGATCTCCTGACTTCATGATCCACCTGTCTCAGCTCTCAAAGTGCTGGGGTTACAGGTGTGAACCACCACACCCAACCTCCCAACTTTTATTATGCAAGTAAATCAATAAAATTTTCTTTCCCTTAAATAAGAATCTAGTTATAATCAATGTTCTCGTAGAGATCTGAATTTTCTCTACATTTACAAATACGCAATTAACACTATAGAACAATAGTAATATTTATGCTTTATTTTCTCCTACAGTATGTTTTAAATGGATCCCAGATGGACTATTTGTTATTCATATAACAAATCCTTTCATGTACTCCCTTAACCTAAAAGTTGGAAAATAATGTGAAATTTAAATAAAAATTAATAAATAGTTAAACTTCAACTTCATTATTACTCTGTAAATAAAATAAAAGTTCTTAAACTACTTTGACATTTAAGATACACTTTATCCTGGACAAGAAACCAACATAAATTACTCACTCAAAGCCAACAGATGTTTTTGTTTCCTTAAATTTTAGAAAATTATTTTGTCTGAATATATAGGATAAAAAAATTAACCTATTTATTCAGTGAATTTGTTGGTATATATGCCTCTGTGACAGTAAGTTTATATTTCCATCCTTCCCAGGTGTTATAAAACAGAGAGCTAAATGTGCTCAATACATATGAGAACTTTTCTCCCTCAAAAGTTTACAGTGAAGTTTTTTCCTCTTCTCTGCCTTTATTTCCTATTTTCTTTCTTCCTATTTATACTTTTTCAAAATATGTTTGACCATATTTTAAGTGCTACTTTAAATAAAAGCATTGCTTTGACTATAATGTAAATAAAAATTACTGTAGAATTAGGTGTTATATTTATTAAGAAACAAACATTTTTCTTTCTCATGCTTAAAATAATACTGTTTTAATTTTTTCTAGACATCTGTAAATGACTGTCCTTATCAGATATCTTGGCAAACTTGCCAAGAAGAGTGAAAGTTAAAACAGTAACTCAAAAAGAAGAGGGAGGGAGGAAGGAAGAAAAGATAGAAGGAAAGATGGAAGGGAACTATAAATAAATGGTATCTCCAGAGCTTTATGCCTTCTCATGAAATTAAACAAAACTTTGGGCAATGTAGTAAGGAAATAGAAGGATTATATAATAGGGTTATTTACTTAACTATCATATTATTCTTCTAGGTGATTCTCTCATTTTTTTTATTTTCATCATTCTTAGCATAGTTAGACATAATTGATGAGAAACCACATGACGAAATGGCAAAATGTTTTAAAGTATAGTAAAATATATGATCATTTAGATCTCATAATGTATTTAAGATTTGTAAAATCAATGAACCCATATGTATTTCTAAGATAGAATTTAATTCTATTTTCAAAAATTAATACATTTTCTCTTTGTTCTTAAAACAACTCTAAGAAGTAATAATAACCATAAAATATCAATCTTTATAAAGAGTTAGAAATGCTGAAGAAATAAACTCAATAATTAAAATTGGGTCCAGTGAATCTTGCTAATATATGGAGAGTTAGAGAAATTCACAACTCATAGTGCTTTTCAATTATATTCTATTTACAAAATTCTGCTATCACTTTCCAAGTTCTGAATATGATTACTTTTTTTTTTTTTTTTTTGCATTTTAGGTTTTGGGGTACATATGAAGAACATGCAAGATAGTTGCATAGGTTGCAATTTACTTATTTATTTGTGCTCTCCATTTACCAACCAAATGGAGAGCAAAAATAAATAAACAAAAAGCAGGAGTCGCAATTCTCGCCTCTGATAAAATAGATTTTAGTAGCAAAGATATAATGGTAAAAGGATCAATGCAACAAGAAGAGCTAACGATCCTAAATATGTACGCACCCAATACAGGAACACCCAGATACATAAGACCTATAAAGAGACTTAGACTCTTCTAGACTCGCACACAATAATAGTGGGAGACTTCAACATCAGTATTAGATAGATCAATAAGACAGAAAATTAATAAGGATATCCAGAACTTGAATTCAGATCCTGAATAAGTAAACTTAATAAACATTTATAGAACTCTCCACTTTGAATACATAAAATATACATTGTTATCAGTATCACATCACACCTACTCATAGGTTTAAATGAAATATTGATCGGCCATTATTAAGCACAATTATTGGCATAAAAGAGGCTTTCAATACCCATTTTTAGAATAAAACAACATTCCTGTTCTCTCTCCCTCTTTTTCTTCCTCTGTCTTCCTCTCTTTCATTCCTTTTTTATAATTTCTTTTTTAAAAAAATTTACAAAAAAGGATAGTTGCATAGGTACACTCGTGGCAGAGTGATTTGCTGCCTTCCTCCCCTTCACCTATATCTGGCATTTCTCCCCATACTATCTCTCCCCAACTGTCCACCCCCCGCTGTCCCTCCCCTATTCCCCCCAACAAACCCCAGTGTGTAGTGCTCCCCTCCCTGTGTCCATGTGTTCTCATTGTTCAACACCCGCCTATGAGTGAGAACATGTGGTATTTCATTTCATGTTCTTGTGTCAGTTTGCTGAGAATGATGGTTTCCAGGTTCATCCACGTCCCTATAAAGGACACGAACTCATGGTTACTTTTACTTTGACTACTGCAATAGACTCCAAATTCTACTCCTAATTACAGATCCCCCCCACCTTCTAATTCATTATCTGCTTCATGTAGGCCAAATTGCTAGTGTGACTCTAATCACATTTTCTACTAGGCTTTAAAAACTTGCAATATTTCTCACAGCCCTTGATATAAAATTGAAATTCCACCAACACTGATATAGTTATCCATGACCTGGCCCTATTTAACTCTACTGCTTCATCTCACACCTGCAACACACTACAAACTCTATGCTCCACATCATAATAAATGTTCAAGTTATAACTGTCTCTTCTCAAAGACCTTTGCTCATGATGTTTCTACTATGTGAGTAAGCCTCTATACATTACCATTTTCCAGGTTCTTACTTATACATTAGTTTGAGTGTCTCTACTTCCAGAAACTTTCCCTGATAAACTAAATTTAAGGTAGAGTCTTATCCAGCTATGCTCCAAGATGCATCCTTTATTTTGCTAATATAATTGCCTGTTTATGTGCCTTCTGACCAAATTGAAAGTTCAGGAACAATGGGTTCCATGCTTGCCTTGGTCATAGCTATATCGTGAGGCCTAATAAGAGGCTCTCAATGAGAAGAGCTTCCAGATGTCTGACCTGAGGCATCCAGCACTCACCCCCACCAAAAAGAAAAGCCAAAATAGTGACTAATCATACATCAAACAGAAAAAGAAATACCGCATATACTCACTCATAGGTGGGTGAGAAAAATGAGAACACATGGACACAGAGAGGCGGTCTACTATACACTGGGGTCTATTGGGGGGAATGGGGGAGGGACAGCGGGGGGGGCTGGGGAGGGATAGCCTGGGGATGAATGCCAAGTGTGGGTGAAGGGGAGGAAGGCAGCAAAGCACACTGCCATGTGTGTACCTATGCAACTATCTTGCACATTCTGCACATGTACCCCAAAACCTATAATGCAATAAAAAATTTAAAAAAAAAAAGAATCTAAGAGATAAAGACTGGAATTCTTAAGAGAGAAGACAAAAAATACATAAAGCAAGGAAGGAAAGGGTAAGAATCAGCAGGGAGCCTGAAGAGGCTCCCCAGTGCTGAAAGTGGGTAAATGACAGACCCCCAGTGGTACACATTTCCCCTGCTGCCTCCTACAATCCTAGCCATGAGAAAGCCCCTAGACTTCTGCAGGCCCTGTGTCTAAGAAACCACATGAAGGCATTGTTCCAGAGAGGCAGCTCACACTGGGTTGTCCCTACACCTGCAAGCCAAGCACTAGGCAGGTCCAGCAAGGTGCAATATTCATAGCCCAGCCTCCACCATCCTGCTTAGGGTTCAACAGTCCCTGCATCTGCACATTCCTAGAGACCCATTGACATTTATCACTCAGCCACTGCCACAGCTAACTGTTGTCACCATAGTGGAAGCATAAGCCACTGGCAAAGACCCCAGTTCCTCCAGCAACAAAACCTGCCACATATTTTCATGTGCCTTGAGGAGAAACTTCCCCAACTGCAGTCTTTGCTTCTGTATGCTTCTGTTGCCACTAGCAGTAATGCCATCATCCCAGTAACAGCAAAGTTGATGCCACCCCGACTTAATGATTCTGACAGGGGGATAGGGGTTACCCTACCCTCATCTACTACAGGCAGTGTCTGCACCACCACTGAGAAACTTGAGGACAGATCTATCAGACTCAGCTTCACCCCCAACCCCAGTGCCTGAGCATGCCAGCCAGGGTGTCAGGACCACTAATCCCAGTCTAACTGTTGACAACTGAGCACTACTCCCAGGATCCTGAAGTTGGGCCTACCCAGCATGCCAGTACCACCATAGCTGGCACCAACCTATACATGGCACCTGCAGGCCTCGAGACTTGCCCATCCAGCCTATCACAGCCACTGCCAACACCAGCATGCGCCACTTGGGAGGCAGAGGGGCCACCATTATTGCTATCACCCATGCCATGCCAGATGCCAAGGGACCCAACATCCTGCCCACCCACCCCACTCACCACTGCCATTACCAGCACCTGAACAAGTTACTTGAAGAACCAAGAATCAGCCCTTCTCGATCTGCTAACACAGGTGCCAGTATATGCTGCCCTGGGGCCCAAAGACAGGCACACTCAGTCTGTCATTGCCATTGCTGAGGCCCAAGGACAGATTCACCTGGCAACCCTATTCCAATAAAAACTTCATCACAGCCTCCACTAGCAACCACACTTCAATCCATTAAGGAAATTACAGTTTACAGCTGAAGAAATCATTCAATGATGACACTACTCCATGTACCCAGAATCAAAGCCAACGTGCCCTATCCAATCAACAAGACAGAGAAAGCGGGGGGGGGGGGGGGGGGGGGGGGGGGGGGGATAGAAAGATGATAGATAGATCTCCCCAGGAAGACGTTCCTCCTACAAAAGATAATTCAAAACATTGGAAGAAGTAACTACCAGATACACATGTATTGATTTAAAGACACAAGATACATAACAAAAAAAGGAAACATGAAAGTCCCCTCCCAAAATACAATAATTCTCAAGCAACAGATTTCAATCAAAAAGAAAATGATGAAATCCTGGATGTAAAATTAAAATAATTAAAGAAATTCAGTGAGATACTGGAAAATACATAAGAAAAATACAAACAAATCAGAAAAACAATTCAGGTTATAAATGAAAATTTTACCATGGAAATGGATGTAATAAAATAGGATAAGATTTATCAACTAAATGGAGAGCAAAAATAAATAAATAAACAAAAAACAGGAGTTGCAATTCTCGCCTCTGATAAAATAGATTTCAAAGCAACAAAGATATAGTGGTAAAAGGATCAATGCAACAAGAAGAGCTAACGATCCTAACACCCAGATACATAAGACCTATAAAAAGACTTAGACTTCCTAGACTCCCACACAATAATAGTGGGAGACTTCAACATCAATATTAGATAGATTGAGACAGAAAATTAATAAGAATATCCAGGACTTGAACTCAGATCTGGAACAAGTAAACTTAATAAACATTTATAGAGCTCTCCACTTTAAATACATAAAATACACATTCTTGCCAGTACCACATCGCACCTACTCATAGGTTTAAATGAAATATTGATCGGCCATTATTAAGCACAATTATTGGCAAAAAAGAGGTTTTCAATACCCATTTTTAGAATAAAGCAACATTCCCATTCTCTCTCTCCCTCTTTTTCTTCCTCTTTCTTCTTCTCCTTCACTCCTTTTTCTTTCTTTCTTTCTCTCCTTTCTTTTTTTTTCAAGGAGAAAAAAAAGATAAAATAGGAACCAAACAGAAATTCTGGAACTGAAAAATTAATTAAATAAAATGTAAAATATATTTGATACCTTTGACAACAGAATAGATTAAGCAGAAGAAAGAATCTCAGAACTTAAAGACAGGTCTTTTGAAATAACTAAGAAAACTCAAAAATAACATATAATAAAATGAAGAAAAAAAATAAAAACGAATGACTAAAGCCTACGTGACATATTAGATACCATAAAGTGACAAAATATTCAGATTTTTAGTGTCCCAGAAGGTAATGTGAAAACAAAAGGAATAGAAAACCTATTTAAGAAAAATGCTTTAAAAATTCTTTTAAAAGTGTGAAAGTATAAAAAGAGATTGAGATATCCAGATACAGGAAGGTCAGGGATTCCTAAACAGATAAATCCAAAAGGTCTTCTCCATAGTACATTAGAATCAAAGTATGAAATGTTAAAAACAAAGAGGGGATTCTAAAAAGAGAAAGAGAAACTCATCTAGTTGCTTATAAGAGAATCCCCATCTGACGAATAGCAGATTTATCAGTAGAAACCTTACAAGCCGGGAGAGAATGATGTGATATATTCAAACCATTGAAAGAAAAAAAAATGATAGTCAAGGATACAATACATAACTGAGTTATTATTCATAAGTGAAAGAAAAACTGATTCCCTCCCAGAGAAGCAGAAGCTGAAGAAGTTCATCACCACTGGACTGGCCCTAAAAGAAAAGCTTCAGAGAGTCCTACACCAGGAAGCAAAATGATGCCATCATGAAAAGACTTGAATGTATAAAACCCTATCATAAAGCAAACACATTAAGTAAGAAAGAAAATACTCAAATGTTACCACTACAGAAAATTGCCAAACAAAAATGATAAACAATAAGAGAAAAGAAAAGGAACACAGAATAAGAAAAACAACCAGAAATCGATAAATAACATGACAGGAATAAACTCTCACATATCAGTAATAACCTTGAGTATAAATAGATTAAACTTACCACTTAAAATTGATAGGCAAACTGAATGGATTGAAAAACTGACCCAAATATACATTGGCTATACGAAACTCATTTCACCTACAAAGACGTATGACCAAAAGTAAAGGAATGGAAAAATATTATGAAAAGGAAAAGATATTCTATGCAAAGGGAAACCAAAAATGATCAAGAGTCACTCTCTAAGACTTTAAGTGAAAAACAGTAAAAGCAACAAAGGTCATTATATAATTGTAAAGGGATATATTCAGCAAGGAAATATAACAATTACAAACATAGATGTAGCCAACACTGGAGCACTAGATGTACACAGCAAATATTAATAGATTTAATGGGAGTGATAGGCTCCAATACAAAATAGTTGGAGTCTTCAATACAGTCTTCAATACCCCACTCTCAGCATTAGGCAGATCATTGCTATAGAAAATTAACAAAGAAACATTGAATTTAAACCATATATTAGACCAAATGTACCTAACAGACATTTATAGAACATTAATTTAACAGCTATAGACTACACATTCTTCTCATCAGCACATGAAACATTCTATAGGGCAGACCATATGTTAGGACACAAAAACAAGTCTCAACAAATTTTAAAACATCAAACCCATATCAAGTATATTCTCAGACCACAATAAAATAAAACTGTAAATAAATAATAAGAAGAACCCTGGAAATTATACAAGTACATAAAAGTTTAAACAGCATGCCAAAATCTATAGGTTGCAAGAACAGCAGTGTTAAGAGGGTAGTTTATAGCAATAAATGCCTACATCAAAAAATTAAAAACATGTCAAATAAACAATCTAAAGATGCACTAAAAATCAGAACTAGAAAAGCAAACAGAAACTAAATCCCAAATTATTAGAAAGAAAAAAATAATAAAGATAAGATTAGAACTAAATGAATTAGAGACTAAGAATACAATACAAATGATTGAATAAATGAAAAGTTTTTGCAATGATAAACAAAATTGATTAACTGCTAGCTAGACTAAGAGAGAAGATTCAAATAAAAAAATCAGTAAGGAAAAAGACATCACAACTGACAACACAGAAATATTAAAAATCATCAGATATTATCCTGAACAACTACATACTAACAAACTGAAAAATCTAAAAGAAATGATTCCTGGCACATACACCTTACAAAGGTTGAATCAGGAAGAAACAGAAAAACTGAACAGACTGATAATAAGCATTGATGCCAATAATGAATACTTAGATGGCTTCACTGCCAAACTTTCAAAGAACTAAAACCAATGATTCTCAAACTATTCTGTAAAATTGAAGAGGAGGGAATTCTTCCTGACTCATTCCATGAGACCAGAATAAAACTAATATGAAAACAAGACAAGGACATAACAACAACAAAAAGCTACTACAGGCTAATATCCTGGAAGAACGTAGGCACAAAAGTCTTACAAAATACTAGCAAATTGGATCCAACAGTACCATGATCAAGTGGGTCTTATACCAGGGTGCAAGGATGGCTCAACATACAAAAATAAGTAGATACTAGACATCACATTTACAGAGTGAAGGACAAAAGCCATATAATCATTGCAATAAATGCAAAAAAAAGATTTTTATAAACTCCAACATCCCTTCATGATTAAAGTCTGAACAAGCTAGGCAAAGGAGAAGCTTACTTCAACATGATAAAGGTCATATATGACAAACCTACATGTACCGTCATACTGAATGAAGAAAAGCCAAAATCCTTTCCTCTAAGAAGTGGAACAAGACAAAGATGCCCACTTTCACTTCTTTTCAACACAGAACTAGAAGTTCTCACTATAGCAATAAGGCAAGAGAAAGAGATAAAATGAATCCAATTGGAAAAGAATAAGTCAAATTGTTCCTTGTAGCAGATTAAATGATATCATATCTAAAAATACCTGAAGACTCAAGCAAAAAACTCTTAGATCTAATTTAAAAATTCAACAGAGTTTCAGGACATAAAATCAAAATACAAAATTAGTAATGTTTCTATATAACAATAATGAACTAGCTAGAAAAAAAAAAAAAACTAAGAAGGAAATCTCAATTACAATAGATACAAAAAAAAAAAAAAACCTAGAAATCAATCTAACCAAAGAGGTGACAGTCATCTAAAGAGAAACTACAAAAGACTGATTAAAGAAATTGAAGTGGACATAAACTAATAAAAAGATACCCAGTGTTCATGGATCAAAAGAATTAGTATTATTGAAATGACCAAACTTTACAAAGCAACCTACAGAGTCCAATCTACAGAGTCCCTATTAAAATACTATCACTTTTCCCAGAAATAGAAAAACAATCCTAAAATTTGTATGAAATGGCAAAAAAAGCCCAAATAGCCAAAGAAATCTTGGGCAAGGAGGACAAACCTGGAGGCATCACACTACCCAACTTCAAAATATATTACAACGTTATAGTCAACAAAACAGCATTGCATTGGGGGAAAAAAGAAGCAGACACATAGACCAATGGAACAGACTAGAGGACCCAAATATAAATCCACATATTTATAACCAATTGATTTCCAACAAAGAAACATACATTAGGGAAAGAAGTCTCCCCTCAAAAAATGGTACTGGGAAAATTAAATAGCTATAATATATGTAGAAAGTGAAACGGCACTCCTGTCTCTCAACATATACAGAAATTACTCAAAACAAATTAAATACTTAAATGTAAGACCTGAAACTATAAAACTACTAGAAGTATAAAAGGAAAACAATTCAGACCATTGTTCTAGAAAAAGACATTTATGACTAAGACCTCGAAAGAACAGGTAACAAAAAAAAAATAGACAAATGGGACTCTATTAAACTAAGAAGCTTTTGCACAGTAAAGGAAACAATCAACAGAGTAAAGGGACATCCTGTTGAATGGCTGAAAATATTTGCAAATTATCCAATAATGGACTAATATCCAAAATACCTAAGAAACTTAAATAACAGTAAAACAAAAAAGAAAAAGGAAAGGAAAAGGAAGAAAGGAAGAAACAAAGAGTGAAAGAGGGAGAGAGGAAGAGAGAAAGAAAAAAGAAAAACACAAATAATTCAATTGAAAAGAAAGCAAAGGACATGAATAGACATTTTTCAAAAAGCACATCCAAATGTTAAACAGCTGTATAAAACTCAACATCACTATTCATCAGAAAAATGCAAATCACAATCACAATAGGATAACAGCTAACCCTAATTAGAATGGCTGTAATTTAAAAGGCAAAAACAATGGATGCTGGTGAAGGTACAAAAAAAGGGGAACTCTTAAGCACTATCAGCAGGAATGTGAAATAATAGAACTGCTTTTATAAAAACAGTATAGAGATACCATTAAAAACTAAAAACAGAATTATCATATGATCCAGCAATCCCACTACTATGCATTTATCCAAAGAAAAAGAAATCAGTGAATCAAAGGAATACCTGAATTTGCATGTTTATTGCAGCACTATTCACAAGAGCAAAGATATGGAATTAACCTAAGTGTTTATCAATGAATGCATTGATAAAAAATGGTGCTAAAAGGTTTTCCAAATGGAAGTATCACAATTAGCACAAAACAAGAAAAATAAGAAGATCAAAGCAGATCAAAAGTGTGCTAGTATTACAGAGTTTAGTTTGTATCTAATATGATCTTATTTTAACTTGCAAAAAAAATCAATCTGACAGCAGGTAGAGAATGCATTGTAGAAAGTCACTGATAGTTTTTAACTGAAGAGTAAAAGGACTAGATTTATATTTTGAAAAAAAAAAAACCTTTCTGAAGAATGTATTTGGGAAAGAGAAGAAACGAGGTAAGGAAACAATTTATGAGACCAATGCAATATTTCAAATAAAACTATTGGGAACCCAAAGTAACAGAAATGAAGAAAAGTAACATATAAATTGTATAAATTATTTGCTCAGACTCATCTATTATACTAAACTCTACATGTGAATTCAGCACTTCAAGTAATTCACATGGAAATGAATGGCAGTCAGACATCACCGAGGCATGTATCTTTAATAACTTTAAATAGCTGAAGAAGGATTTGAAAATTTTAGGAATATGTGTGGTCTGTGTAACTGTTCCCACTTGAAATTATTTACTTTGAAAAGAATAATATATAAAATAAAAAGCAGAATTCCTTATTTTGGAACCATGATTGATTATTTCAGAAATTTTCAAAATAATAGTTTGTCTCCTAATACCTAATAAAAATGTGCTTGACAAGAGCTCTTTATTTAGTAAATACGTATTGACATCCTATTTTATATTATATTCTACATGTTATATTTGACATATATATGCCTATGTATATATGGTTAAGCATATGTGTATGGTTTTATATATGTTTATATATGACATATATATGCCACTGTGACTTTGGACCAAGAATTATATGTGACAGTGATATTAAATGTTTTGTGAGAATTAGAAAAGCATGCAAAAGTCTGTATCTGGTGATGAGATAAGATCCAATAGAGAAGGCAGCTTCTTAGTGGAGATTTAGATAATGAACAGGACACCAATGCGTAGATAATTTACTGATAGACACACGTTGGAACAAAGAGCAGTTACAAGAGTATAAATTTTACTAGATCAAACTGCCAAAATGATGCATGTAAGAAAATGAAAGGAGAAAGACGCATAAACTGTGATTAGCCAGAATTTTGGGATTTAATCTTGTGAGAGTGGGGATATTCTGAACTTTAAAGAGGGGCATATCATCACATTTCTGGTTCAGACAGAGGCTCAGTAATAATATGATAATACGTTGGAACATCAGGATTAGTGCCAAACAGAAGAATATGATTCTGTACCCATGTTCCCTGAGAAGGAGCATACGGGACAAAAAAAAAAAATCATTTTCACTTATGTTAAATGTTAATATGAAACGTCCAAGTGAAAGCCACCCTTAGGCTCAGGTAAAAGGGTCCCACTCTGGGACCTGCTCTTCAGGGGACTCCACATATCAGAAATAGACACAGAAAATTAATGTGTTGAAACACACATAGACCCCTCTATCTTTTGGGATATGACAACACTGAGCATGATAAATTTTTGCTCTAATTACTAACTTGGTTTCTATCTCAGAAATGGTTTTGTATAATGTATACCAATTACACAAAAGGTGGTTGTGTGTGAATATCACAAAAGTTTGTGATGTAGCGCTTAACCAGCTTCAAGTAAAAGCTTGAAAGGCATGAAGCATTTTGACCAGCTCTCACTCTTTTCCTTCTGCCACAAAAACAGCATTTCCCCAAAGGGATTGGGTCCCAAAATGAAGAGACACAGGGAGAAGAGCCAAAGCAGCAAAGCATTGGAGCTTGACATGGAACATGAGGAAGAAGGAAATGTTTGTTGGCATAAGATGTTAAAATTAAAGGGCTTCTTATTTCAAAAAAGCTAACTAATAAAATTAGAAAGGAATGAAGGCAAAGAGGGAATGAGAAAGGAATGAAGACAGTGAGTACAGAAAACTCTAAAACACACTTCAGTGTGAAAAAGAGAGTTTTAACTGTAAGGAGACTTAGAACAGAAAAAAAAATATTTTAAGACAGTGAAGAACTGAGTATACCAGAATACTGATCTGCTATAAAGGTGTTGTGAAGGATAAGATATTCAATATACAGGCAGACAGAGTGAGATTACTGAGAAAGTGGGATGAAATGGAGTTCAGAAAAAAGGTTTGGAAGAGTTCTCTTTCAGTGAACACATTTTCCTTAGTACTCTCTGGACAAGGAGAAATACCACACACAGAGAAGTTAGTAAATGGGGAGACAGGAAGATGAGGGATTACTATTTTCTATTTAAGGGTAGGGACAATCCAAGGCTGTGAGAAAGCAAGATGAAAGTGGTCCCAGATTTGAAGAAAGCAGAGGAATATTAAGATAATGATATACCTGTAATCCAGGTACTCAGGAGGCTGAGGCATAAGAATTGTTTTAACTCGGGAGGTTGAGGTTGAAGTGTGCTGAGATCATGCCACTGCACTCCAGCCTGGGTGACAGAGACAGATTCTGATTTAAAAAAAAAAAAGTGAAATAAATAATGAGATCTGGCTCCAAATATCTAGAAGAATATCTGGGCATATTGAAGAATCAAACAAACTTGGAGCAATGAATTATAGAAACCAACACCTCTCACACTTCTAAAGAGTATTTAGATGTCTACGAGATATACAGAAAAAGTAATTAATCCAAAGATTCATCCAGGGTTGGTGCTTTGCCAAGCTGATACGATGGAATTACAATTATACAAAGTTCAGTAGAATGTTGGCAAAAGAAGTACTGAAGTAAGAAAAGGTACTTAAGATTGAGGAAACAGGTAAGGTCTAAAGAAGCTAACAATAGAGAACAAGTAAAAAACAGCAAGGTATGGGCAATCTCTACGAGCCCACTAAAGAGGGTTATTTTAAGTAACTGGATAAAAGTGGATTATAAAAAATTATGGTTATAGGACATTTAAACAGACTAATAGAGAAATGTGTTTCTACTGATAACATTTTCATTGTCTATGTAGAGTACTACATGAGATCCACTCAGAAGTTCCCCATCCATGTCACTCCAGGCAGCTCCTTACTCAGCTATTGTATAAAGTCCACTAAGTTCATGCCCACTTAAAAAACCTACTAAAAGAGAATTCCAAAACAATTGGAGCACTCTTTTTCAAAACTGTCTATTGCTATTGATTTTCACTTCTTCCAAACACAGTATAAGTTTTCCTGATGAGAAATAGATTAGCTAGGTTCAATTCTAACTTTGATAAAAAACTGAATAACAGACAAGAAACAAAATAAAAGGCAACTTAGTATATTTTCTGAAATTGATTTTATCACTCATATTTCTCTTGACACATTGGCCAGATTAAAAGTAAACAAAGTTTCTTTTGATCACAGGCATGGAATTTCTATAGGAGACAATTGCAGGAAACCCACTTTTCCATTCTTTTTGACCTCAAAAATCCAGAAGTCATTGAAACTTAGGACTGTGCTAAATTGGGCTCATATTGAGAAAACCATTTTATAGTTCATTTCCCAGGAAGAAAAACTTTGAGGTTCAAAGATAACCTTCTATCATCTTCCATTCTTTTGAAATAATGTGTGTTTTCCACCTCCATGCACATAACGTTTCCCCAATTTTAGTCTGAAAATGTTCAATCTGTAGTGAAGCCCTTTTGAGAGGGCAAGGGGAAGAGGTTAAAAAAAGATCTAAGGAACTGCAGGAATCTATTTAAACCCAGTCCTGATACCCATCTTCAGTCACTGATGTCTCTGGATTATTCTTTTACATTACCATGGGTTTTAAAATATACAAAGTTAAAAATAAATGGAGTCCTATTTCAAAATCTAGTCAATACTCTGTATATTTAAACTTTACCTTTTATTGATTGGGATGTAATCTACATTACAGAAAGTTTCATCTGTAGACTTCATTTTAGCTAATAGCTGTGTATCTCATCTACCATTTATTCTTTTGTTAAAACCACTGGAAAATAGAACCCATCTTTCTTATTTTACTCTCTCATCTTAAGGCAGTAATGAGCAAGAGAAGCAAGAAAAGTCTTAGAACTTCTCTTGGTCCATGAAATGATCCTTTTCATAAAGATATGGGATTATTTTTTCATCTAATAGTATCAAGATGTCTTCAGTCTGAAGGTTTATAAGATCTTTGGATGCCTGGAGTCACAAGTTCACTCACAGATGGCAGATATATAATAGATGATGAGAGATGGGGGAGAGGGAGAAGAGATTCTGAAATTCTAAAGCCCTCTGCAACTTTCAAATACCTCTCACCTTCTTAAAGATTTATGTACGCCCTGCTTCTTTGTTTTCACCTAGGTCTTTATTATTGGTTAGCTCTTTATTGTTGGTCTTGATTCCTTTGTTGCATTTCTATACACTTTGTTTTTTGAGACAGGGTCTCACTGTCGCCCAGGCTGGAGTGTAGTGGTACAATCACGGCTCATTGCAGCCTCAACTTCCAAGGCTCAGATAATCTTCACACCTCGGCCTCCTAAGTAGCTGGAACAACAATTATGCCTGGCTAATTTTTGGTTTTTTGCTTGTTTTGTTTTGAAAAGATGGGACTCACTATGTTACTCAGGCAGGTCTCAAACTCCTGGCCTCAATTGGCCCTCCTGCCTTGGTCTTCAAAAGTATTGGAATTACATGCATGAGACACCATGCCTAGCCTCTTTCTACAACTCATTATCACACAGTAAACGCTATCTTCTTCTTTTGTTCCTACAAAACACCATTGGTCAAAGAATGTTTTCTATGTTGGACTTTGGTTACCATAAAAGTTACCACCTACCATGTCCTACCAACCCAACATTACCTCTCTTGGTAGCCTTTATATTATCCTCCTTTCTTCATTCCCATGTTTCTCAGCGTCACCATCTGTCTAGGACAAAATGCAAATTATTCTTGCTTGACTATGCAAAACAACTGCAATATACATACAACTTGCCCTCTCTTACCCAGGCTAGGAGCTGCTGTTGAAGCAGAAAAGAATCCTTTAAACTGATAAGACCATCAATGTGTTTTCTTAAATGAAAGAGCCATCTAACTCCAATGATTATTTTAACAGCCATTTAGGTGTTTATGGTTTATTTTCAATGGTCATTTGTTTGTACTCTTACCTAAGCTTTGAAAGTTGGCAGTTTGGTAGAAAAGACTAATTGTGTATAAATATTGGGCAGTGAAAGTAAATGACTGCTGCCACATTGTGACAAAACTGCCTAGAACTAATTTAATATACTAAATGCACATAATGATTTGGGATAAGAGGTCTACTGTGTTAAAAGCAGAATGTTTATAAATGCATTCTAGGTCAACAAGTGTCTAAAATATCTGGATCAAAAGCAACAAAGAATGCATCATATGGCAAGCAATTGAAATTTTTCCAGCTGTTTCAGAATGGTCTCTCTGGGTTAACTTCAATAATTTATTTCAATCTGTTTCACTTTTCCCTAGCCCACCCACATAATTCAGACCAAATCAGCACTCCAGAACAGTAGGCACTTTAAAAAGGAAAATAAGCATATTCAGAAGGTACATAGACAAAGGGGAAAAGTAGAAGTAACATCAAGTATTAAGCTTCCTAAAACCTCAGGCCTGCTCCCTGAATGGAAGACTTACGCAGGCCCCCCACTCAGAATCAGGGCACATGAATGTTTTCCATGGCTCCTTTGGACACACTGCATCTGCATGCATTGGACACACTGCATCCGCATTCTTCAATCTCAGTGAAAGCTAAGGAAAAGTATTTAAGTATAAGCTGAGCAGTTTGACTAGATGAATACAAACATCTCTAGCAGCACTAATCTGTGGCCTGAGCTCGAGATTTCTACAGTGCCTCTCCCCTTGATTCCTAGCCATTGATGCTAAACCAGATATCTCCCAGTTTATGTTCTCAAAAATCAGTCAGAATAACAAGAATTAAGCCATTATTGGCTTAACTTCTTTGTCCATCATACCCACTCTCTGATGCTATGACATGCTACAAATTTAGCTTCTTTTTGCCTCCAAGGGAAAAAAACCATATCTAAAGGAGGCGTCAAAGCACTGAATCTCAAGTTTAAATAAATGTTAACAGATATTTAATATACACCTTATATATAAATAAACACATTTTTTAGTATTCAGTTTTCTTTGTACTCAGAACCACCACATTATTTAAAATGCAAATGTTTAGTGTTACATAAGGGGAAACCTCTAAGCAATGCCTTAATGATCAATTTCACCTAGTATTCCTGAAATCTTGTTATAATAGCAATAGTGTGTTCTTGCAATGATATCTATATAGCCAAATGTTCTTTTTTACCATTTCAGAATTTGTTTCTCTAGGCACTAAAAATAGTGCAGGATACATGGGTTTTTTTTATGTTGTTTTCCTTGAAATCTTATTAAGTGCAGCTCTGTTCAAAATTCAAAAAATTCTAGTGAATAAGGGTTGGACCATAACAACTGAAAAGACTAAGAACCATTAAGTCTTAAAAACGTATTTAAATTGGGTATCGCCCAACTCAGTACGGGCTGGCACCCCAATTCTGAAACTACTCAGCAAAGAATTAGTGTCAGCAATGGTGCCAGGATATCAACACTGTTTACATACATAATCCCGAGTAAGTTATACCCAGACTATTACCATCCCTTCATATTCTGCATTATGACAAAAACATTTAGTTGAAATTGAGGCCACATAGCATAGTAAAATTAACATAAAACAATTAAGCTTTTGACTTGTTGGTTACGATAAACCTCCATATTCTCATTTGTAAAATAATTAAAATAAGATTATAAATGTCATAGAGGCCTTCTGAGGATTATATGAGCTATTGCCAATAAAGCACTGAATAAACTAAAAGGGCAAATATTGTAAAAAGTATAAATAGTAGCTACTAATATTATTATTCCTTCAGGCCTTTTCATTTAAGTAGTACTAGGTCGAGAATAGTATATAATTTTAAATCAAATGAAATTTCTATATTTTTGATAATATTTTCATATTAACATCATCCTAAGAGCATGTAAGATGACAAATTATGAAATCCTCATTTGTAATAAATCACGGCAACAATAATTTGGCAGTCACACATGGACAAAGTGCCTTTGTGGGAGCTGGGATACAGGAAGAAGCTTGCAAAACCTCAGAGGGCCCCAGGACCAAGAAATGTTTTGCCAGGACAGGCCCATGCCCAGGTAGAAAAGTCATTGACCACAGTCCTGGCTACCAACTCAGAAACAGCTCTCTATTTACCTGTGAACTTGGCTAAAACTCCATTTGGCCTTGGTCCTACCACCAGCATCATCTGCCAAGGGATACAGAAAAACTCACGACTGACCATGTCCCCAGAGGCAGACGCACTGGCCAAACTCTGACTGCAGATCTTGAAGCAGAGCTGTAACCTTGCTCCAGCCCCTCTCAGCAATAGTCCAAGGGTAATCCTGCCCATCCAGGAATATGAAGAGAGATGTGCCAATCTGTGCCAACAGAGACAAGTCTGTAGACCTCAGTCCCAGCCGTGGAACCTGAAGCAGCCCTGTGGTTGATTCAAGCCCCACTCAGTTGTGATCCATGTTAGTTCCTGAATTCTTATGAATCTGAATAGTGACGGGATGGAAAACCCCACCCCCAAGTGACCCAGCAAAAGCCACAGCCATCTGCATACATGGTAAAAGGCCTCCCATTTGTGAACCTTTTAAAGGCTAAAGTTAACCCTTGTTCAAGATCTAACTGCATTCAGCAGCTATAGAGGAGGCAATGTGAGCCCTGGGACCCAACAAAAGAAGGCCTTTACCTGCCAAAATAATTCTGTAAAGCCTGGATAAGGCATTTGCTCCTTCATATGCAAAGAAGCTAATGCAAACCTAAATGGATTATGAAAAATCAGGCAAACATGGCATGATCAAAGGAAAATAATTATATTTCAGTAACTAAACCAAAAGAAATGGAGATCAAAAGTTGTCTGAAAAAATAACTCAAATTATTATCTTCAAAAAATTCAGTTATATTTAAGAGATGACAGAAAGATAACTAAATGGATTCAGAGAAACAATGAATGAGAATATTAGAAGTTTAAGAAATACAAACTATAAAAAGAACCAAATAGAAATCCTGGAACTTTTGTCACTTTTGAATGACAAAATTGAAGAAATTGAACCAATTGCTTCAACAGAAAACATGGTCATGCAGAAGACGGAATTTGTGAACTCAAAAACCAGCCATTTTAAATTAGCCAGTAGGAAAAGTAAGCAAAATAGAATTAAAGAATACAGTGCACAGGACTATGAGACATCATCAAAAGTGGAATGTATGCATTATGAATATCCAAAAAGGACAAAGGAAAGGAACATAAAGATTATGTAAGAAATAGTGGCTGAAACTTTCAAAATTTTTGCAGTAATATAAACTTCCAGGTGCATAAAGCGCAAAGGACTCCAAGCAAAATCAGCCCAAAGAAGACTATCCCAGGTACACTAAAATCAAATTTTCAAAAATCAAAGACCAAGAGAATTTTGCGAGCAGCAAGACATGAGCATCTCTTTATATACAAGGGAACCCCATAAAGATATCAGTGGATTTTTAAGCAGAAACCTTGCAAGTCAGGAGGGAAGTGGAATGATGTATTCAAAGTGCTGAAATCAAAAGCACAGCCATCAAGAATATCATACTTGGTAAATCTGCCCTTCAGAAATGAAATAGAGATAAAGACATTCTCAGAAAAACAGAAGCTGAGGGAATTTATTGTCATTCAGCCTGCCTTATGAGAAATTCTAATGTCAGTTTTTGAAGCTGAAACAAAAAGATGTCAAAGAATATAAAAACATATGAAGGTATAACACTATCTTGTAAAGATAAATACATAGTCAAATCGAAATATTCTAAAACTATAATAGACATTCTATTATATATCTATTTTATAGGAGACATTTTATTATAGATATTCTACTGTATGTCTATTATAGTTATACAGTTATATGGACATTTAATTATATGTCTATGATAGAATGTCTATTATAGTTTTAGAATATTTCAGATTTTACTATATATCTTTACCAGATAGTGTTATACCTTCTAGTGTGTAAACCACTTTTAAGCCTAATATAAAAACTAGAAGATAAAAGTATTAAAAATAATCATAGCTACAATAAATTATTAACAAATGTGCAATACAAAAAGAAGTAGTATGATGTCGTATTAATCCATTTTCACACTGTTATAAAGAAATACCTAAGAATGGGTACTGTTTAAAGAAAAGAGGCTTAATTGACTCACAGTTCAAATGGCTGGGGGAGGCCCCATGAAACTTACAATCATGACAGAAGGGGAAGCAGGCACCTTCCTCACAAGGCAGCAAGAGGAGTATGAGCACAAGCTGGTGAAATGGCAGATGCTTATAAAACCGTCAGATCTCATGATAACTCATTCATTATCATAAGAACAGCATGTGGGAAACATCCCTTATAATCCAACTCCTTTCCACCAGGTCTCTTTCCAAACACCTGGGAATTACAATTTAAGCTGAGATTTGGGTGGGAACACAAAGACTAACCATATCATTCTACTCCTTCCCCGACCCAAACCTTATATCCTCACATTTCAAAACCAATCATGCCTTCCCAACAGTCCCCCAAAATCTTAAATCATGTAAGTCAGTTCCTTCTACCTATGAGCCAGTAAAATCAAAAACAAATTAGCTTCTTCCAAGATACAATGGGAGTACTAGCATTGGGTAAATACACTCATTCCAAATGGGAGAAATTGACCAAAACAAAAGGGCTACAGGCCCCATGCAGGTCCGAAATCCAGTGGGGCAGCCATTAAATTTTAAATCTCCAAAATAATCTCCTTTGCCTCACTGTCTCACAACCAGATAACACTGATGCAAGAGGTGGGCATCCATAGCCTTAAGCAGCTCCACCCGTGGCTTTGCAGGATACAACACCCAACCTGGCTGCTTTCACAGGCTGGCAATGAGTTTCTATGGCTTTTCCAGGTTCACAGTGTAAGCTGTTGGTGGATTTACCAATCTAGAGTCTGGAGGATGGTGGTCCTCTTCTCACAGCTCCAAAAGACAGTGCCCCAGTGGGGACTCTGTGTAGGGGATCCAACACCACATTTCCTTTCCACACTGCCCTAGCAAAGGTTCCCCATGAGAACCCTACCACTGCTGCAGACCTCTGCCTGGACATCCAGGCATTTCCATACAGCCTCTGAAATCTAGGTGGAAGTTCTGAAACTGCAATTTCTGACTTCTGTGTACCTGCAGGCCCAACACTTCATTAAAGCCACTAAGGATTGGAGCTTATACCCTCTGAAGGAATGGCCTAAGCTGTACATTGGCCTCATTTAGCCAGGTCTGGGATGCATGGCACCAAGGCCTGAGACTGCACAGATCAGCAAGGCCCAGGGTCCCACCAATAACTTCATTTTTTCCTCCTAGCCCTCTGGGCCTGTGATGGGAGGAGCTGCTCTGAAGACTTCTGAAATGCACTGAAGACATTTTCCCCATTGTCTTGGTGATTAACATTTGGCTCCTCATTACTTATGCACATTTCTGTAGTAGGCTTGTATTTCCAGAAAATGGGTTTTTCTTTTCTAGCATCATCAGGTTGCAAATTTTGCAAACCTTTATGCTCCACTTTCCTTTTAAACATAAGTTCCAACTTTAATTCTTCTAAGTTCAAAGCTCCACAGAGCTCTACAGCGGGGGTAAAATGCTGCCAGTCTCTTTGCTAAAGCATAGCAAGAGTAACCTTTGATCCAGTTCCCAATAAATTCCTCATTTCCATCTGAGACCACCTCAGCCTGGACTTCATTGTCCACATATTTATCAGCATTTTGGTCAAAACCATTCAACAAGTCCATAGGAAGTTCCAACTTTCCCACATCTTCCTTTCTTCTTCTGAGCCCTCCAAATTGTTTCAACCTCTTCCCATTACCCAGTTCCAAAGTCACTTCCACATTTTTAGGTATCTTTATAGCAGTACCCCACTCCTCATACCAAAATTTCTATATAAAATACCCAAGACTGGGTATTTTACATAGAAAATAGGTTTAATTGACTCACAGATCCATATGGCTGGGGAGGCCCCAGGAAATTTACAATTATGGCAAAAGGGGAAGCAGAAACATTTTTACAAGTCAGCAGGAGAGAGTGTGAGTACAAGCACAGGAAATGCCAGAAGCTTTTAAAACCCTCAGATCTCATGAGAACTCACTCACTATCATGAGAACAGCATGAAGGAACTGCCCTTATAATTCAATCACTCTCACCAGTTACTGCCCTTAACACCTAGGAATTACAAATCAAGATGACATTTGAGTGGGGACCCAAAGCCTAACCATATCAGATATGAACAGCACAAAATGGGTGGGGGTAGTGATATTGTAGAGTTCTGGTATGTGATTGGTGTTAGTTATTATCTTAAAATAGACAGTTATATTTTATGTAAGCCTCATAGCAACCACAAAGAAAACAATCTTTAATAGATACACTTAAGAAAGATAAATCAAACCATAGCACACAAAAACACACCAACAAATTACAAAGGAAGGCAACAAGAAAGGAAGAAACTAAGAAATTATAAAAATGTCAGAAATAATGAACACAAGGGCAATAAGTCCTTACATATCAATGAGTACTTAAAATGGAAATGGACTAAATGAAATATGCACATGATACAGAATAAAATCAAATTTCTATCTTATGCCATGCACGAAAACTAATTTAAAATAAATCACAGACTTATATGTAATACTTGAAACCACAGAAACCCTAGAAGAAAACAAAGGTAAAAAGCTCCATGAGATTAGTTAATTAGTTTGATTATGGTAAACATTTTATAATACATACATATATTAAATAACATTTTATACCTTAAATGTATACAATATTTGCTTGTTGATTATTCCTCAATAAAGCTAAAAAAAAATCACTACAAGATCAATGACCTGTAGGAATCAGTGATATTTTCAGTCTATTAGGTTTTTCTTTTTGGTATTTCTTCATGTGAAAGGCTAGCTTCCTACAAAAACAACTACCCACTAATATTAGGTAACCTCTGTTCTAAGAAGGGAGTATTATTGGTATTTTATTAGGCCACCTATTTCTTACACTAAGGATTCAACTGAACTTAATATTTCTTAAAAGGTGAAATATAATTTTGGTACCAGCATGAGCAAAGACCTGTGGTGAAGCTGGAAGTTGTATGAGTGTATATTTAAGGACAAAACTAAAAAAAACTTCATACACATTTGTTGAAAATGTCAGAGGTCATATATGTTTCCTGAAAATTTCAACATATTTATGATTATTTCTCATAGGCAAACTTAAAAATATAAGAACAACAGAAAAAGTAGAGACATATTCATAACAACCTAGCCCCAAAGTTACGGACAATATTAAAGTGATAGAAGAATAGGATAAAAATTAATGTGGTTGCATAATAAAGTCTCCTGTTTAACTAGTAAACATAAAAATTGATAAATTTCAAAAAAGTTCTAATTACAGAAGAAATAACCGAAATAATATAAAAAATACTTAAAACTAATTTCTAAAGGAAAAAAACAAAACAATGAGATATATAATTTCATACCCATCAAATCAGCAAAAAGCAGAAAGCTAGACAGCATAAATTGTTGTATAGAGAGTAGAAATATGGATATGTTCATATGTTTCCATGCTAGTATAAAATATGCAGCAATTCTGGGGAATAGTCTCATAGTACTTAGTGACATTAAGCCTACACATTCTCTGAGAATCAGCAATTGTACTCGAGGCATATATCCCACAGAAAGTGCCCACAAGTTCAAAAGTGATGATTATTGCAGCACTTCTTTCTGTGACAGGAAGTTGGAAGCAATTTTGAGGGCTATTACTGGAGAGTTGTCATGAAAGCATGGTGGATGAACACTATGGAATACCAGACAGTGATGAAAAGCAACGGGCTAGATGTAAACACCATTTGAACAATTCATAGAAAAAATGTTGTGTAAAGAGTTGTAAGATTACAATGAGGTATATAGTATACAACTTATATAATAAAAATATATAAATATAGAATGACATTCATTTTTCAAGAAGATACATATATAATAAAAGGATCTATAATAGATATACAGGAATGATAACCTCAAAAAGGTGGTAGGATAGATAATATAATAAGAAATAAAGTAAAATAATATATAAAAAGATTTTTTTAAGGCTGCATTAAATTTCAATTGCTGCATAACTAATCACCACAACTTTAGCAGCTTAAAATCATGCAAATTCATGATCTCATAGTTCGTGAGTGTCAGAAGTTCAAACTCCAAACAAGGCTCAGGATTTTCTGCTGAGGATTTCACAAGACTAAAATCTAGGTGCCATCTCAGGCCAGGGTTCAACTGAGATGTGGCGTCCTCTTCCAAGATAACGTAGTTATTGAAAGAATTCTTTTTTTTGAAGCTATAGAACACATAACCATCCAGGCCATCAGGAAAGCCTCTCGTTGAGGTTCCATTTTTCCATAAAGGGCTAGAATAGGCCCAAACAGGATAATCTGTCTTTTGATTAACTCAGTATCAACTGATTAGTAATCTAACTACAAAGGGACAGCCTTTCAAATTCACTGATTATGTCCACATTCAAGAAAAGGGAATTAAACAAGGTGATATGGTTTGTCAGCATCCCCACCCAAATCTCATCTTGAATATAGTTTCCATAATTGCCATGTGCAGTGGGAGGCACCTGGTGGAAGGTAACTGAATCATGGGAGCAATTTCCCCCATGGTATTCTCATGATAGTAAGTTTTCACAAGATCTGATGGTTTTACAAGGGGCTTCCCCTTTCACTCAGCTCTTATTTATCTCCTTTTTGCCTTCTTTTGATTAAAGATGTGTTTGATTCCACTTTTTCCATGATTGTAACTTTCCTGGGGCCTCCCCAATCATGCTGCACTGTGAATTAACTAAACCACTTTCCTTTGTAAATTACCCATTCTTGGGTATGTCTTTATTGGTGTCATGAGAAAGGACTAATACACAGAGCATGTATATCAAAGTCTTATAATATAAACTTATGAATTTTTAGTAACAGCTATATCAAGCACATAAAAATGAGAAAAGATATAGAATATCTGAATATCATCAGCAATAAGTTTAATTAACTGAACTCTCTACCCAAAAATTAGAATATGACAAAACGATTTTTAAAAATATGCAATGCAAATTAGAAATAAAAAAAAGGCTGGGCGTGGTGGCTCACACCTGTAATCCCAGCACTTTGCGAGTCCGAGGCGGGTGGATCACGAGGTCAAGAGATCGAGACCATTCTGGTCAGTATGGTGAAACCCCGTCTCTACTAAAATACAAAAAATTAGCTGGGCACAGTGGTGCATGCCTGTAATCCCAGCTACTCAGGAGGCTGAGGCAGGAGAATTGCCTGAACCCAGGAGGCGGAGGTTGCGGTGAGCCGAGATCGCGCCATTGCACTCCAGCCTGGGTGACAAGAGCGAAACTCTGCCTCAAAAAAAAAAAAACCCTGAAACTAGATAGCTACAATGACATGGGAAAAAAATACATTACACTAAAAAATCTATTGGAGATAAGGTAATCACTGCATAACAATAAATGTTTTAATTTACTAGAAAGAGATAATAATTTCAAACTTGAATGAAACTATGAGCAGTTTCTAAATACTACCATGACCAAGAAATATTGACAAATCCACCACCATATAGTGAGAGTTTATCTTAATTTTATCTTCAATTGATATATAGTGCATCCTACTAAACTCAACAAAAATATGTAAGACTTAGTAAAAGCATAATGTGCTCACTCTAATGAGCAAATATTGATTCTATATTCCTCAATTCAAAAATACACATTGTTTTAAAGTACAAAGAGAATATCTGTAAAACCTTAACTGTTCTGGGCGGAAAAGAAAGTCTCCATAAGCTTTAAAATATCTGTATAATTCAGGCTACCAATTCTAACCACAATGTAATTAATTTAGAAAATAATAGTTAAAAGATAACCATATAAGATATGAGCAAATGACTGAAAATTTAAAACACACAAAAATAATTCAATGTTAAATAAGAAATCATAAAATAAAACTAAATAATAATTAAAACATTATATAACAAAATTATGGGATGTAACTGAATAATTAGAAGACTATCATTTTAAATGTAGAGGTTTTTTGGAAAGAAAGACTAAAAAGTAATTAAGCATAAAACTTAAGCACTTAGAAAGTGAACTTCAAAATAAAGTCATCACAGTAGAAGTAATGAAATACTTAACATAATAGCAGAATGAAGTAAAACAGCAAGAATGTAATAAAGAGGATCAACAAATCAAACAGTTACTTTTTTGAAAGCAAACCGAAACTCCTGGCAAACTTTCTCAAGATGAAAAGGGAAAATAGCACAAAGAAATAATATCAGGATGAAAAGAGGTGGGATAATATTGGATAGCTAGAATTACAATGAGAGCAGTATAAATACTCTGTGAAGATATTGAAAAACTCAAATATATAAACCACAGATAATTATGTTACCAAAACTGATTCAAAACGGTATATAAAACATGGTCAGATTTATAATTATGACTAAAATGGTTTGTTAAAATTATTTTCACAGATGAAACTCCAGGTCCATAATCTTTTAACAAAGTCTACCACATATTCAGAAATGGTTCCAATCTTGAAATTATCATCACATTATACAGAAAAAAAGGAAACATTTTCAATTTATTTTTCTCAAGAAGTTGGTATAAAATTGGTTACAAAATGTCACAGAGATAAGGAAAATACAGTGATTTTATTCATAAGTATAAATGTAGAAAATCAACATTACAATATTAGGAAACCCCAACATTCTGATTAAGTTGAGAGGACCTCAAGAATATAAGGTTGAATTAACATTGAATAACATGATTATGTAATTAAAGCATAAAATACTACAAGAAAACCATATATTTATATTGAGAGGTACAACTAATGGATGTATTCTATGAAATCCAACACATATTCATGATGTTAAAAATATTTATTAGCAAACTAGAAGTGGAAGAGAACTTGCTTAATATGAGAAGGGCTATTAAACACTTATAGCAAATATATATATTTTTTAATATTAATGAAATAATTTCTTTTGAAAACAACAAGAACAAGATACCCACCAGCTCTTTTACTGGAACCATTACTTATTACAGTAAGAAAGTTAAGCCAGGCATAGGCTCACACCTGTAACCCAGCACTTTGGGAGGCTGAGGCAGGCAATCAAAAGGTCAAGAGATCGTGACCATCCTGGCCAACATGGTGAAACCATGTCTCTACTAAAAACACAAAAATTAGCTGGGCAAGGTGGCACATGCCTGTAACCCAGCAACTCGGGAGGCTGAGGCAGGAGAATCACTTCAACCCAGGAGGCAGAGGTTGCAGTGAGCTGAGATCATGCCACTGTACTCCAGCCTGATGACAGAGTGAGACTCCCTCTCACAAAAAAAAAAAAAAAGATAAAAAAATGATACGGTTTGGAAAAGTGCTTTACAGTGGTCATTATGATGTATATGCCCAAAATAAAATTGAGAGAAAAGATTAGAATTAATAAGATATCAATAATTTTAAATATAAATAATCTTAAATTATTTTGATATAAAGAAAATTTATGAATTATTTGTATTTTTCATTCATTTATTTATTTTTATTGTAAGTTCTGGGGAACATGTGCAGATCTGGCAGGATTGTTGCATAGGTACACACATGCCATGGTGGTTTGCTGTCTCCATTCCCCTGACACCTACATCTGGCATTTCTTCCAGTGTTACCCTCCCCAACCTCCCCACCCCCTTCTGCTCCCTCTCCTAGCCCCCCAACCCCCAACATACCCCAGTGTGTGATGATCCCCTCCCTGTACCCATGTGTTCTCATTTTTCAACACCCACCTGTGAGTAAAATCATGCCGTGTTTGCTTTTCTGTTCTTGTGTCAGATTGCTGAGAATGATGGTTTCCAGATTCATCCATGTCCCTACAAAGGACATAAACTCATGGTTTTATAGCTGCATAGTATTCCATGGTGGATATATGCCACATTTTCTCTGTCCAGTCTATCATAATAAAATGATTTATAATCCTCTGGATATATACCCAGTAATGGGATTGCTGGGTCAAATGGAATTTCAATTTCTAGACCCATGAGAAATCACCACACGGTCTTCCACAATGGCTGAAGTAATTTACACTCCCACCAACAGTGTCAAAGTGTTGCTATTTCTCCACATCTTCTCCAGCATCTGTTTTCTCCAGATTTTTTAATGATTGCCCTTCTAATTGGCATGAGATAGTATCTCAATGTGGTTTTAATTTGCATTTCTTTAACGACCAGTGATGATGAGCATTCTTTCATGTTTCTTGGCCTCATACGTGTCTTCTTTTGAAAGAAGACATATATGTCTGTTGATATCCTTCACCCACTTTTGAATGGGTTTATTTGTTTGGGTTTATTTGTTTTTTTCTTGCAAATCTGCTTTAGTTCATTGTAGATTCTGGATATTAGCCCTTTGTCAGATGGGTAGACTGCAAAAATTTTTTCTATCCTGTTGGTTGCCAGTTCTCTCTAATGATCGTTTCTTCGCTATGCAGAAACTCTTGTTTAATTAGACCCCTTCTGTCTATTCTGACTTTTGTTGCCATTGCTTTTGATGTTTTAGTCATGAAGTCCTTGCCTATGCCTAAGTCCTGAATGGTATTGCCTAGGTTTTCTTCTACAGTTTTTATGGTGTTAGGTCTTATGTTTAAATCTTTAATCCATCTGGAGTTAATTTTAGTGGAAGGTGGAAGAAAAGGATTCAGTTTCTGCTTTCTGCACATGGCTAGCCAGTTTTCCCAACACCATTTATTAAACAGGGAATCCTTTCCCGATTGCTTGTTTTTGTGATATTTGTCAAAGATCAGATGGCTGTAGATGTGTGGTGTTGCTTCTGAGGCCTATGTTCTGTTCCATTGGTCTATATCTCTGTTTTCATACCAGTAGCATGCTGTTTTGATTACGGTAGCCTTGTAGTATAGTTTGAAGTCAGGTAGTGTGATGCCTCCAGCTTTGTTCTTTCTGCTTAGGATTGTCTTGGCTATGTGGGCTCCCTTTTGGTTCCATATGAAGTTTAAAGTGCTTTTTTCTTCCAGTTCTGTGAGGGTCAATGGTAGCTTGATGGGGATAGCATTGAATCTATAAATTATTTTTGGCAGTATGGCCATTTTCATGATACTGATTCTTCCTAACTATGAGCATGGAAGTTTTTCCATCTGTTTGCATCCTCTCTTCTTTCCTTGAGCAGTGGTTTGTAGCTCTTCTTGAAGAGGTCCTTCAGATCCTTTGTTAGTTGTGTTCCTCGGTATTTGATTCTCTTTGTAGCAATTGTGAATGGGAGTTCTCTGTTGATTTGGCTCTCTGTCTGTTATTGGTGTATAGGAATGCTTGTGATTTCTGCACACTGATTTTGTATCCTGAGACTTTGCTGAAGTTGCTTATCAGTTTAAGGAGATTCTGGGCTGAGACGATGGGGTCTTCTAAATATACAATCACGTCATCTGCAAATAGAGACAATTTGACTTCCTCTTTTCCTAATTGAATACCCTTTATTTCTTTTTCTTGCCTGATTGCTCTGGCTAGAATTTCCACTACTATGTTGAATAGAAGTGGTGAGAGAGGGCATCCTTGTCTTGTGTCTATTTTCAAAGGGAATGCTTCCAGGTTTTTCCCATTCAGTATTATAGACAGTCTGGTGATTCCTCAAGCATCCAGAACCAGAAATACCATTTGACCCAGCAATCCCATTACTAGGTATATACTCAAAGGATTATAAACAATTCTGCTATAAAGACACATGCACATGTATGTTTACTGCAGCAGTATTCACAATAGCAAAGACTTGGAACCAATCCAAATTCCCATCAAGGATAGACTAGATTAAGAAAATGTGGCACATATATACTGTGGAATACTATGCAGCTATAAAAAGGAAGACTTCAAGTCCTATGCAGGAACATGGATGAAGCTGGAAACCATCATTCTCAGCAAACTGACATAGGAACATAAAATAACACTGCATGTTTTCACTAAGTGGGAGTTGAATGATGAGAAAATACGGGCACAGGAAGTGGAACATCGCATACAGGGACCTGTCAGAAGGTGAGGGGCAAGGGGAGGGATAGCATTGGGAGAAATACCTAATGTAAATGTGAGGTTGATGGGTGCTGCAAACAACCATGGCACATGTATACCTATGTAACTAACCTGCGCATTCTTCACATGTATCCCAGAACTTAAAGTATAATAATTTTAAAAAGGAACATGTGCTTCTTAGAATCAATCAATTATAATACTATTACCTGGGGAGAAGCCAGAGAATGAGAAATTCCAAGCCCTTTGACTTCAGGAGATTGTGTGTATGAATTATCAAATTCTCAATACCAATGTATAAGAGCTCTGAGAAGGTCCAGTGATAGAGTTTGTTTATTTCTAGCATCATTACATGTTTAGATCTTAGATTAAAGGAATATCATGGAGAATTATAGAGATCTGGCAAAGTTATAGCATAAGTAATGTTGAAAGGATGCCAAATATTAAAATATTATGAATTTAATGTGTTTAGTGTGTATTTATATTTAAAGTGTCTAGCAGATGATGGAAATGAGTAGGATTAACTTTTCAGTCAGGAATAACATTTCTTAAAGCCTCAACATTTTTGTAGTACTTGAATCAATAAATGCTTCAACTATGTGCATTTGTGAACAGATTGTTTAATTTTGTGGAGCTGATGCTAAAATATTGGAAGCTGAGATTCAAGAATTAATGTAAACTGATCTCCAAGGCAAAATATACTTCTGACATTTTAAAAGACAAAAAAATTAGTCTCTTTTTTTTTAAGTGAAGAGTATATAATAGCCAAGATATTCATAAAGAATGTGGATTACATAGATAGGGGTACAAATTATATTCCACCAAAATTAAGAGTCATTTTTATATTACTATGATGTGGTATTGGCATAAGAGTCAATGATTAAGCCAAAGAAACAGAGCAAGATTTCCAGAAGCAGAAACACACACACACACACACACACACACACACACACACACACACACACTCTCACATAGTCACACAAACCTCCCCAAGGTCCCAAATATCACTCAGGAACATTTTCTATGTACTACTAGTTCTAAAGTGCTTAGTTTTAGGAAGGTCGACAAGATATAATTTTGATGTTCCAATCTTGTTCTTTTCACATCTCTGGCTAGCCAGACAACCCATTATACAATGCCATTTAATTGCCATCAATTCATACTTAAATCATATCTCCTTTCACATGAACTAAACAGACAAATTTATCATCCTCAGCCCCATATTTCTGCCCATTTGGAGGATTTTCCTTCCCTCCTAGACTAGCCTTACGAAGAGCTAAAGTAAAGTGGTTATAGGTTCCCAGTTTCCACCAGTATGACCATGCAGAGCCATCAATGCATAAGGTTCACACTTTCTTCCTGCTCTATTAACTAGTTAAGAGTATTTCTCATTCCCTTCTCCTTGACTCTGGCTTATAATAGAAGTAATGCTGCATGACTTCCAAAGCCAAAGTTTTGGAACTTCCACCTTTGGCCCTTGAAATATTCATTCTTTATTACCTCCTCTTAGGACACTGCACCTCAAAACCCACTTGTCATGCTACTAGAAATCCAAGACACACAAAAAAGCCTTGTGTAGATGCATGCTCAGCTGAGCTCTCAGTTGACAACTAACATCAATTGTCAACCATGTGAATGAGCCCTGTTGAATGTCCAACCTAGTCAGGCTTTCAAATGATTGAATTCCCAACCAAAATATGAATGCAGCCACTTGAGAAGCTTCAATCCAGAATCACGCATTTGAACCCTTCTCAAATTTCTGATCTCCAAAATCATGAACAAAATTAAAATCGTTGTCACGCAAGCTGCTAAGTAATGGGTGCTCTGTTGCGTGGTAACAGATAATCAGAGAAAGATGTAATTATCGTTAACATTATCAGATACTGTCTGAGATGTCATCACTCTCAAGTTGTCTCCAGATTATATTTTGACAGAAAGCAGAAAAACTGATAAAGCCATGAGGCAGGAAATAAATATATATTTTTGCCACTGCCATGTGAGGAAAAAGTGATTCTAGTTTTCTTTAATTATATAATTAGATAAAAAAAGTACTTTCTAGCTTTGTTATCAGTAGCTATTCTTGTTTGCCAGCACAGATACAACACTGGAAATGTATCTGTAATTAGCAAAACCACCTGGTTACATTTGTCATAATATTCAGTATTAGTTCTCAAAATGTAGCCCCAGATGACTTTAGATGTGGAAAGACTTCGTATACCAAAATCATATATTATAACCTATTTAATATATCAATCATTGTTAAAAAATTAAACTTTTCATAAAATTGCACCATTTAAAATTTAAATCACACAAAAGGAGATATCAGCAAAACATATGACTTAAGATAATTACTATTTAGAATATAAAAGCGCTTTCAAACTAATAAAAATCAAAGAATCTGAACTACTTCTCCCTGCCAAAAAACGGGTCAAAAGTCATAAATAAATATGTCAGATTAAGATACATGAAGAAGCAATGAATACTTGAAAAGATGATCAATCCTTTTAACAATTAGGAAAACGAACATTAAAAACCACAAACACCTTTTAAACTCCCCAGGATAAGAAAAATTGAAAGTGTGACAAGAAGCATCGACAAGAATGCAGACTAACTAAGAAAGTTTATAAACTGCCAGTGAAAGTCAATACAACCACCACTTTCATAAATAATTTGTTTGAATATGTAACCCCCGCAACCACGCCACAACACATCGATTCTATACCAATAAAGCAGGAAATCTCAGGTACATAGACACCGAAGCCATCTGTAAGAATTTAATCACAATATCATTTTAAAGAATAACAACAAAATTGAAAAGAATTCAATGTCCGTGGTCTTAAGCCCAGCTACATTAATCAAGGGTTATTCATACTAAAGAATGTTATGTTCCCAGGCATGGTGGCTCAGCCTGTAATCCCAGCATTTAGGAAGGCAGAGGCAGGGAGTTCAAGACCTATATAGACAATATAGTGAGACCCTGTTCTCCACAAAAAGAAAAAAAAACCAAAAAGGACTTATATAGCCTTAAAATGGGAAAACTAGGCGAGGCACAGTGTCTCATGCCTATAATCCCAGTACTCCTGCCGAGGCAGGAGGATCACCTGAGTTCGGGAGTTTGAAACCAGCCTGACCAACATGGTGAAACCCCATCTCTACTAAAAATACAAAATTAGCTGCGAGTGGTGGCAGGAGCCTCTAATCCCAGCTACTCAGGAGGCTGAGGCAGGAGAATCACTTGAATCCGTGAAGCGGAGGTTGCAGTGAGCCAAGATCTTTCCATTGCACTCCAGACTGGGAAACGAGTGAAACTCCATCTCAAAAAAAAGAAAAGAAAGAAAATGAGAAAACTATAGCTATACATCAAATATGGATAAATGTCAAAATTCTAACTTTGAAGAAAAAGTAACTCTTGTAAAAATATATGCCATAGGACATAATTTACATAACTTTTAAGCATGGTATATAATGTTTAGGGAGAAATAGGATGTTATTTGAAACTGAGGTTTTTCTAGGTGAAAGGTGAGTATTGACAATTTTTATGGCTTAATATCACAAATAAATGTGGCAAAATTATTTAAAAAGTCAGTGAAGTGGTTAATAACAACATTCAGTATTTATTTATCCATATACCTGATATGGTTGAGTTGATGATGCAATCAATAAAATACAGTTCTCAAACATCTATTCATATGCAGCATTCATTATAAAGAAACCATAAGGAAATTAATGTCATATGATCGATAACATACGGAAAAACAGAAGTGAGGTAGATGAGGAAGATTTGATGGGCTTGGAGTAGGTAAGGTAGATATTTTATACAAGGTCACAGAAGTTCTCTCTGCTTAGGTAAAATACATGAAGAAACATGATGGAAAAGAAGAAGGGAGCCCATGGCTCTCTAAGAGTCCAGTGTTACTGGTATAGGGAAAGGCAGGAGCAAATGCTTTGAAAAGGGGTACGCATGGATCATAACAGGAATAGCAAAAATGCCTGTATATCCATGGAGCAGAGTAGATAAGGAAAGTCAGAGAAATGAGGTTAGAGAAGAAGCCAGGAGTAAGATCACGTAGGGCCCTACAAGCCATCTTGTCATTCCATGAGTTAGATGGAAAGTTGCTGGTGTGTTCTGAAGCAGAAAACTCATGTAATCAGCTTTACATTTTATGAAGATCAGCCAGGATATAATAAAGAGATGAGATTTTAGGAGAAAAAGATAGATAGATTAAAATAATTAGGAAATTGCCTGGAAATTGCAATATTCCAGGCAAGAAAAAATAATGGCATGGAATCAGGGTGATAGCTCTGGAAGTAGTGATAATTGTTTTGGGATCTAATTTTAAAGGTAAAATTAGATAACTTCCTGATAAATGGAATGAAGATTGTGAGAAAAAGAGAAGAGTCAAAGATGACTACAAGCTGTTCAGCTTAAGCATCTGGAAGACTGAGGGGCAAAGTGAAAGGTGGAAGTTGGGCAATGATGAATAAAAAATAAGATTTGGGGTTTGGTTATGTTAATTTTGAATAGGCTATCAGCCATTTCCATGGATAAGTAAGTAGGAAATTGGATGTAGAAGTATAGTGTTAAATAATTATTGGCTGGCAATTCAAATATGGTAACCTTAAATATAATGATTTTTAAAATGCACAGGCTGCGTTAGACCACTTAGTAAGTGACTGGAGATAGAGAGGAAAGCACTGAGGACTAAGACTCAGAGCACTTTAGTGCTTAGTGGTCTGGAAGAGAAGCAGCAGCCAGTAAGGTTTAGAAGGAGCAGCACTAAGATAAAAAGAAGCCAAGAAAAAGTGGCGCTCCTAAAGCTAACTGACACAAAATTTCAAGAAATAGAGACATAGCTCTGGTGGAGAAGGTGGTAATTGGATCACAAGATGATGAAGAGTAGCCTCGTTGATACTGATGCCACTTCATTTTATAGTCTGGGTTGTTTTGACTGGTAATCACTTTATTATTTATCATAGTGTATATTATTACTTTGTTATGTAGTAAATATTATACAATCAAAAATGAAAATAAGTTAAAAAGTCATTGCCAAAGAAAAACTTCACAGCATGGGGGAAAACATGGAAATTATTTTAATAGGTGCTTACAAAAAAATAATTCACCACTGAAGGAAATGGAAAAAAAAGAAATGAAGGAGGAGACAGAGTTCCTTTGTTAATAGTTTTCTTGTTTACAGTTCTAGAAGCTATGCAACAGACATTCTAACAAATATTTAATACTTCTACTTAACCCAAGAGAAATTGGTAATTTGTGAACAGTGTACATTTGGCAAAAAGTTACATATTCTATTTTTTGGAAAATCACATGTTAAGCCGCATATAAATAACTAAATTTTCTATAATTTTTGTTGTGAAACATTCTGAAAATATTTACAACAAAAGCTGCTACGTTAATAGGAAAGAAACGACAATAAAAATGAAGCTTTTTACATTTATTCATTTATCTTATAAATACACTACAGAAAAATATATATAATTTCCTCTTTAAAAAACTCATTTTATAAACTTTCCCCCTTCAGGAAGAATAATTCATTAGAAACATAACACGGGGAGAAATGTCAGATGTAGGTGACCGGGGGATGGAGGCAACAAACTACATTTTCATGTGCATACCTATGCAACAGTCCTGCATGATCTGCACATGTATCCCAGAATCTAAAGCACAATAAAAAAATGAAACACTTCCAAAGCTGTGTTTTCCTGTGTATTAACATAATAAGAGTCTATAGAAATTTATCTTGTGCCTTGCAAACCGATTTTACAATGAGAGAACAAACTAGACTTCTAGATAGAATTTCTATGTCTGAGTCCATATTTAAAAATGATAACAATCGGATATTTTTCTGACCTGTAATTGGAAATAGGGTCATGACAGGGAGTAAGGGAGAGAATATCAAAGGTAGATGATACATAGCAAGCAGCTCAACAATAAGACTGCTTATTCATTCATTACCGAAGATAAAAAGCCTATATATTATAGTTCCAGTCAGCAGAAACTCTATACTTCTCTATCTTATTCTCCTCTCTCCCTCTCAACTACAGCTTTTTATATTTTTCTTCTTAAAAAAATAAAACAAAGCTACCTTACTAGTGATTGTAGAATTGATCTCCATGTAATGTTAGAGATTGTTTTCTCAAGTTCTATTTTAATGTATGATAAAGGAATCATTGCAGAAGAAATTGCAAAAGCTTCCTGCAGGATACATCGCTAGCTACTAGCCAAGAGCAGGAGGTAGAGTTAGACTCATATTTTGAAAAGTTTGCTATATTAAAACTGCTAAAGATGGAAAAGATATATAGATATTATATTAACCTGGTTTATATATACCTCAATCTGCAAGAGCAATTCATTTGATTATTTGAAAACCTATGTTGATTTAGTTATATAAAATGTCAGACTAATAATTTAACATTATTACAGCAAAAAAATTTCTCTTTAATTTTTTAAGTCATATTAGTAGCCCATACATGGTTATGAAGTCTTATAAAAATATTTTGTAATGAACCAACCCTTTTTCCTTAGTGATATATATGCTTACAATTGGAAAACATTATTAATAGTTAAGTTTCTCCCAGTTTTCTGTTAAAATATTTCATTTCCTATGAATATTTTAATAATACACATAATGTGGCAAAAGTATTTTTGTCATAAATGAATATTTTTATTTATGCTTTATTATATCAAGATTAATCATTTCTCTTTTTAAAATAATTTATTCAATACTATTTAACTATCAATTTTTCAACTAAAATATCATTTTCTAAATTGACTCTGTCTTTAGCATTCATCATTGTTTAGAGAAATAAAACACTATTATGATTTTATCTGAGACCATGTATTACATTACTATTATATACATTTATAAAGTAGCATACACCTATCCAGAAGATTACAGCCTCAAAAGTTTATACAACTGCATGCAGCTGACTATGAGTGAAACTGATAGACAAGTGCATAAATATAAATGTGGCTCATTTTATCATATTAGGCAAGAGTGTTAACACCTGGGAGGAAATGCTGATAAATGAATTAACTCAGGCCCTATTTGCAATTCTATAGTGAACATTTGTCATGTGATTGTCTTCTGAAGCATTAATATCTGTTAAGTGAATTTTAAGCAGTTTGAATTTTATAAGTATTCTAGGACAGATATAATTAAATATGTTATAATCATTTGTTTAATGCCTGACTACCAGACAACAGGAGAAAAGAAATGCCTGCTTTCATTATTCCTGACCACTCAACACATAGTGTTGAATGAATGAATACATAATTGAAATATTGTGTATAGCAATGTTTGCTTTAAGTTAACATTTCCACCACTGATAATACAGTATTCCATGTCAAAAGCTTATTCTTCAGAATAGAATGATACACAACTTTAAGTCACGTTTGTTCTATCAGAAGATTTGATCAGGTAATTCAGAATATGTTTACATAATTTTTAAGATTATCCTCAAAATTGAAACGTGAGAGCAAAGCCATTTGGGGAAAAGCTTGAAGATCCCCAAAGAATACAAGAATACTCTCAGAAGTCAGATAACTGCAATGTAAAATACACAAGAAAAGATATAGTTCACATCTACCAATATTGAAATTGAAGGCAATATCAAGCCAGTAAGGGAGATAACTGAAAGAAGTTACCACTCCCAAAATTAGTATAGCCATTATGGAAAATAATATGAAGTTTCTTCAAAAAATTAAAGACCTGGAACCAACCCAAATGCCCATCGATGATAGACTGGACTGGGAAAATGTGGCACATATACACTATGGAATATTATGCAGCAATCAAAAATGATGAGTTTGTGTCCTTTGTAAGGACAGGGATGAATCTGGAGAACATCATTCTCAGCAAACTGACACAAGTACAGAAAAAGAAATACCGCATATTCTCACTCATAGGCCGGTGAGAAAAATGAGAACACATGGACACAGGGAGGGGGTCTACTACACACTGGGGTCTATTGGGGGGGATGGGGGAGGGACAGCAGGGGGGGCTGGGGAGGGATAGCCTGCGGATAAATGCCAAGTGTGGGTGAAGGGGAGGAAGGCAGCAAAACACACTGCCATGTGTGTACCTATACAACTATCTTGCACGTTCTGCACATGTACCCCAAAACCTATAATGCAATAAAAATTTTAAAAATCAAAAAATAAAAATAAAAACAGAATGACCATGTGATCCAGTGATCCTACTTCTGGGTATAAACACAATAGAAATGAAATCAATATCTCAAAGAGGTATCTGGGCTTCCATGTTCATTACAATATTTTTTACAATAGCCAAGGTACGAAAACAACCTGAGTGTATTGGAAGAAAGAATTATATCAGAATAAGCTTATTATTATCAGAAAACAAAATGATTCTTATTTTAAGAGAGATGCAAATCCTTTCACCATAAAACTGTTCAAACTAATAAATTTCAGTACAGTTGGAGGATACAAAATCAACTTACAAAGGTAACATTTCTATACACTAACAACCAACTATATAAATAGGAAATTAGGAAAACAATCCTATTTCTATTAGGATAACAAATGAAATACATAGGAGTAAATTTAATCAAGGAAATTAAAAGATCTGCAAACTAAAATCTATAAAACATTGATGAAAGAAATACAAAGTTACACAAATAAATGGAAAGATATGGCTGTGTTCATGGATTAGAAGAATTAATATTGTTAAAATGTCCATTCTACTACAGATTCAATGCAATTCCTGTCAAAATTCTATGTTATTCTTTATAGAATTTTTTTGATCCTAAAATTTATATGAATAAATAAAACACCTTTACTAGACAAAACAATCTTAATCAAAAAGACCAAAGCTGGAGTCATCACACTGTGAGATTTCAAAATCTATTATAAAACCATAGCAATCAAAACAGCATGATTCTGGCATAACAAAAGACACATCAACCAATGCAGTAAAACCAAGAGCCCAGAAATAACACACACATCTTCTGTCAATTGATTTTTGGCAAAGGTGCCAAACATCACCCAACAGATAAAAAACAGTATCTTCCATAAATGGTGTTGGGAAAATTTGATATCACAGGTAGAAGAATAAAAATGGATGCTTAGCCCTGACAGAAGAATCAACTCGAAATGGATTAAATACTTAAACATAAGACTTGAAACTATAAAAGTACTAGAAGAAAACAAAAAGGGAACATTGGTCTTGCAAGTGATTTCTTGGATAAAATCTCCAAAACATAGGCAACAAAAGCAAAAATAGACAAATGGGATTGCATCAAACTGAAAAGCTCTGCACAGCAAAGGAAACAATCAGGAATGAAAAGAGCCCACAGGTCAAGAGAAAATAATTGCAAATTATACACTGGATAAAGGACCAATATCCAAAATATACAAAGAACTCAAACTACTCAATGACAGGAAAACAATCTTATTTAAAAATGAGCAAAGGACCTGAACAGGCATTCCTCAAAAGAAGACATGCAAACAGCCAACAGACATACGAAGAAATGTTAGACATCCCTAACCATCAGAGAAATGTAAATTAAAACCCCATGAGATAAAAGTGCACACCTGCTAAAGATTGGCTATTAGCAGAAAAAGAAAGACAAGCGTTGGCAAGGATGTGTAGAAAAGGAAGCCTTATACACTGTTGGTGTTATTTTGAATTAGTATGGCGATTTTGGAAAACTATATTAAGGTTCTTCAAAAATCTAAAAAGAATTAGCATATGATCCGGTGATCCACTTCTGCATATATGCCCAAATGAACTGAAATCAGTATTTGGAAAAGATACCTGCACTCTCATATTCATTGCAGTGTTATTCACAATAGCCAAGATATAAAAACATCTTAAGTAACCATCAAGAAATGAATAAATAAAAATGTGGTATGTATACGCAATAAAACATTTTTCAGCCTTAAACAGAAAACTCCGTTATTTATCATTTGCCATTAGTGAACCTAGAGAATGAAATAAACTGCACAAAGAAACAAATACCATCACATGATCTCACTTATATGTGAAATCTAAAGAAGTCAGCTCATAGAAGTAGATAGTATAATGGTGGTTACCAGAAGTTGTGAGGGAGGAAGGACAGACAGGGCAAAGGGCAATTGGGTACAAAGTTTCAGTTAGGATAAATAGGTTATGGTGTTCTGTTGCACTCACTGTGACTATAAGCTAAAATAACAGGATTTGCTATTGGTTTGGAAGTAAAGGTCAAGGAAAGAGTGAGGACAAGGCTGACTTCTTGATTTTTGTTTTGATAAACTGGGTGAATACAGAAAAAAAGTAGAAACCAGCTTTCAACGACACTGGAAATCAAGAGTTTTATTTAGATATCTAATGGTGGTAACTATTAGACATTGAACAGGCCCTGGCAGGTGGGCACTTAGATTAACATGTATGTAGAAATTTCAATATAACAAATGTTTTGTTGTTCTTTTTATTTAGTGTGAAATAAGCATTTGAATATTTTTTAAACTACTGTTTGATGTGATATTTTAATATGATTGCTTCAGTTATGTTCAACTCTCTATTGGTGTGTTTGACCTGACAAGGGTAATTTTGACAATTTCTTTTACAATAACTTATGAGATGCATAAATTCTTTCAAATTTGATTGCTCTATCAGGAAACAAAAGGCTTATCCTTTTTTCATCTCAGTGGTAATTACTGCTAATTTTTCCTTTTATATTGCTAAAAAGAGTTTATATTTAATTCTATATAATTGAACTCAATAATACATATAGAATATGTGAAATTAAAAATTAGAAGATAATCGGGACCATCCTGGTCAACATGGTGAAACCCCGTCTCTACTAAAAATACAAAAAATTAGCTGGGCATGGTGGCACGTGCCTGCAATCCCAGCTACTCGGGAGGCTGAGGCAGGAGAATTGCCTGAACCCAGGAGGTGGAAGTTGCGGTGAGCCAAGATTGCGCCATTGCACTCCAGCCTGGGTAACAAGAGTGAAACTCTGTCTCAAAAAAAAAAAATTAGAAGATAAATTTTTTTTAAATGTTAAACATATTCTGAATAACTAATTGCATTCTATCACAGAAACAATAAATAGTCACAGATAGTTTCAGAACTATAAAAGAGATATCTAAATTTTTAGTTTAATTCTGAGAAATTTTTCATTGCTTATTATACTTAATAACAATTATTAACTTTAAGAATAAGACAAATCTAATATTCAACTTATTTCAAAAATTTTATTGAGTATTTACAGCATTCCAGATACTATTAATAGTAAGTGGACATAAGACACAATTATTTCAGGCTATAATGGATTTTAGCTTAATAGGAAGGTATACATTGACAAATAACTCCATAAATAATTATTTTTCATTGTAATTAAAAATCTTTCTATGACAGAAAAATACAGAATACTAATTTAGTTTTGGAGGTAGAGAGTGTGTGACTTCCCTTCCCCTTTTAACTAGCTGGGATTTTAATGAATAAAGGTTAGAGGTGATACTGAATAGATTCCCTCCACCTCCCCCCATCCAAATTATATATAGCCTTGAGGGATTTATGTTTCTGCTTCTGTTACTTTCTTTGGAAGAAATAAAATAGAGTAAAAAGATAGAAAGAGATTCCATCTTAAGCCCTCATCCTTCAAAAAAAAAGCAGTAATTCAAAGAATATTAAGTAACAGAACAGAACAGAAAGCTAAATGTCTTCCCCAGAAAGTTTTACCTGCTTTAGTTCCCTATAGTTTATCTCACAAAAGTACCACAAACTGGGTGTTTTAAACAACAGAAATTTGTTGTCTTACAGTTCTGAAGGCTAAAAGTTCGAGATCAAGGTGAGAGAGGGTTTGTTCCTTCTGAAAGCCATGAAAGAGAACATGTTTTATGTCTCTCCTCCAGCTACTGGTGTTTTGCTAGCAATCTTTATCATTTCCTAACTCTTGCTGCATCATCCAGGTTTCAGCCTTCATCTTTACGAGGCATTCTCCTGTGTCTGTGTTCAAATTTCCCCATTTTATAACAACAGTCATGTTGGATTAGAGGCCCACCCTATCCCAGTATAATGTCATCTCAACTTACTACATCAGCAACATTATTTCCAATAAAGTCACACTCTGAGGTACACTATGTTTTCTTCCGTAAGCTATCACCCTTTGGATTCTGACACCATCACATACTTCATTCTTGCTAAAATCTAAGCCCATTTCAATTACAGACCCTTTCACCAGAAAGCGAAGCCTATAAAGATACTAAAAGTATTTTTTATAGATTCCTCTGATTTCTTCATCAATCCATCACTCAAGTCCTCTCTGGCAAATTCTTGCAATTTTCCTGTTTATAACTTTTCATTCCCTCCTCTGGCTTGGCACTTTAATGCCCTGGCAATGCAGAGTTTGCATTCTGCCCAATAACGAACAACAGCATGGACAGGAAGGAAAATTCTGGCTTTCTTGTAGCAAGGGAGGGTTTTCTTTAGCAAATAACATGTCTAGGTAGATAGGTGAGATATAGGATAGAATTAATCCAGATTTATTCAAAGTATTACTCAAAGTATTTTTATTTCTTCCTTATCAATAGGGATGAACAAATCAAATGTAAATCAGTGCAGTGGACTAGAATAGGGTCTCTATAGAGAGTGATGGTCCTATAGCAATTTGAAGCACACCTGCTTCATCTTAAACAGACAACAGCAAATTGTTGTCACACCGGAATATGAGCTCAGCGTTGCCAAATCTTTATAAAAGAGAGTGAAAATAAAAGTTTTAATGTAAGCTTGTTGGCACATAAATCAACTGCTTTAAAAACACTGCAGAGGCCAAAATTATGAGGGCCAAATAAAGCATGTCAATAGGCCAGATCCAGACTGCTGGCTACGAGATTGCAACCTCTGTTCTGCATAATGTGCAGGGATTTCTAGCCAATTCGTGGGTTTGTATGGGCAAAATTAGAATTGGGGTTTTTATTATTTGACTCAGAAACCATTGGAATCACATCTCTAGCTCCCATTAATCCATTCAACACAGAATCTCGAAAAGGTATGGCCATATCAATAATTAAAACATAATTCCAATTTTGTTATATCTTCCTTTCTTATTATACCCTCTAAATCAGTTTCCTCAATCTTTTTCCAATTTTTGATTAATCACATTGGCAAATTCTTGCAATGTTCCTGTTTATAACTTTTCATTCCCTTCTCTGGCTTGGCACTTTAATGCCCTGGCAATGCAGAGTTTGCATTCTGCCCACTAAGAGCAACAGCATGGACAGGAAGGAAAATTCTGGCTTTCTTGTAGCAAGAGAGGGTTTTCTCTAGCAAATAACATGCCAATTGGGAGTTTCAGATGACTTCCTATCTGGCATGCTACACGTCCAGGTCCTCTAAACCTTTCTAGACATTTTTTTCAAATTGTTTCTATCAGTTATTGATTAATTTTCTAACCTCCACAAAATTAACGTGAGGTTATGAATTCTATTGTCATAACAATTTAGCAATCTGCAGAATCAATAACTATCTTCAGCCATTCTGCTATAGAAAGAAAAATGTCTTTCTTCAGAATCAGAAAGTCTCTGGGTTTCATTATATGATGCAAGGTGACTAATTTTGAGCTTATTATCCTCTTGCTTTAAGTTGTCCAGTACTATCAGAAGTAATCACCATACATTGGGGCCATGAATTCACATTCTATGGAAGCAGCTGCTTAGATTTTTAGGGCTTCACCCTCATGGTTCCAGTTTACATTTTGCCTAATGGGCTGTTAGTTTCCCTTTCTAGGATATAAATTGGGATCTCATTGTCTCAGAATGATAACCAATTCCCATTTCCAAGAGAAAATTGCAGCCAGCTAATTCACCCTCTGGAAGCAAGTTTTGTTATTTGTTAGGCTTTCTTGGTTGCAAGCAACAATAGCCAAATTAGTTTAATGCAGATAAAGACAACAGAATTTTAGATGGATATTAGTTTTGAAAGTACAACTCAAGTGATCAAAAAAGTAAATACCTTTATTTTGCTAAATTTAACTTTAATTTAACAAAGCATTTTTTATCTAAGATCTCCAAAGCACAGGCAACAAAAGCAAAAAAATTTTTTAAATGAGATTACATCAAACAAAAACTTTCTGGAACAGAAAACAAAATAATCAAGAAAATGAAGAGACAAGCTACAGGATGGGATAAAATACTTGCAAACTATCAGTGTAACAAGTGATTACAACAAAAATAATCTAATTTAAAATAGGCAAAAGAGTTGAATAGACATTTTTCAAAAAAAGACATACAAATGGTAAACAGGTTTATGGAAAATGTTCAACATCGCTATTCATAAGGAAAATGTAAAAGAACACCACAATGAGATATCATTTCATCCCTGTAATCTCATCTAGGTTAGAATACCTATTATCAAAAAGACAAAAAAAAAATGCTGATGAGGATGCAGAGAAAGGGGGGAATGCTCACACACTGTTGGTTAGAATGTAAAGTAGTGCAGCCATTATGGAAAACAATATGGAGGTTTCTCAAAAACTAGAAATAGAACCACACTATAACAATCTCACATCTAGCTATATATTCAAGAAGAATGAAATCAATGTACATAAGAGATATATGCACTCCCTTGTTTACTGTAGCACTATACACAATAGCCAAGATATAGAATCAATGGATGAATGAATAAAGAAAAAGTAGCATATATACACAGTGAAATATTATTCCACCATAAAAAGTGAAATTTTGTCATTCACAGCAACATGGATGGAACTAGAGGACACCATGTTAAGTGAAATAAGCCAAGAACAGTATGCTAAACACTGCTTGATGTTCTCACAATGAACATACTGCATGTTCTCAAGTTTTAAATAGTAGATCTCATAGGCGTTAAAACACAGGATACTAGAGGATGGGAAATGGAGAGATTTGTCATAAAATACAGAATTACAGCTAAATATGAAACCAGCCTAACTGTCCCACAAAGCTGATGTTTACTGTTTTTTTGGTTTTTAGGGTAAATATAGAAATTAATCCTCCAGGTCTTAAAAAGCTTGAAACTTACATTTATCTTATCTGAGTTCCTTCCTCAGGAAACATCACCAGGCCTCCCAGATAGTATCAAGAAACTGATACTCACCAGATCACCGCATCGAATGAGATGCCAGACCCCTTATCCATCATGATTCCTGTTTACCAAGTCCTCTTTACCCCACCTTAGTTCCTGTTTTCCCACACATAATTACATTTCTTCCCTACTATATAAACTCCTAACTTTAGCCAGTTGAGGAGACAAATGTGAGACTGATCTTCTGTTCTCCTCAGCTTCAGCATCCAAATAAAGCCCTTTCCCTGGCAATACTTGTTTCAGTGATTGGCTTTGTGTGCAGTGAGCATCGAGACCTAGACCAAACCTCTGGCATTTTGGTAACATATAGAATGAATAAGTTCTAGTGTCTCTATCACTGCAGTATAACTATAGTTAGCAATGATATAGTTTCAAATAGGTAGGAGCATACTGAAATTACTAACACAAAAAATATGATAAATGTTGAGATTATGAATATGCTAATAACCCTTATTTGATTTTTATACCTCATGTTTATTGACACATCAGTGTACCCCACAAATATGTATAATTTTTACATGCCAGTTTAAAAAGTAAGATTAAAAATATCATATTTAAAAGGGCTTATAATGCTTACTGCATATAATTATGAGTTGATGTTTGTGTAAATATCTTGCGAACTCTAAAGGCGTATGTAAATAAAAAAAGAAACTAGTCTATATACACAATGGAAGATTATATAGCTGATGCAGGATTTTTCTTCTTGGTTACTTCGCAAGCCAGAAACTCCCGGTGGCAACACTTCACCCGGGCCTCACTCAGCCACGCTGGCATGCCCCAGCTGGCCTGTGTTATAACTTGTATCTGTGTTTGGCAGTTCCTGAGCTCTTTGTACTGCATCCAAGAAAAATGAAGATATGCTGAACACTGAAGAATGAGGAGGGTGGAGAGGAATTTTATTGAGTAACGGAACAGCTCTCTGCAGAGAGAAGACACAGGATGGTTTCTCTACCCAAAGGTGGGAAAGTCCCCTGTTTTCTGGGCCTTTTATGGACTCAGAAAGGGGAGTGTGTGCGGATTGGTTTGTGAGTATGCAAGAAAGGCTAAAGCAAAGACACAACTCAAAGGTGATCATGACTGTGTAGAAAAACCAATTAGGAAAGTGTAGGTGTATGTAAAATAGGTGAAGGGTGGGCACTAATCAGAGAAAAGTGCACCAAAGAAGAAGACAAGTTCTCAATCTGGTCCGAGAATTTAACCTGTAGCTTAGCTTTCAGGTTTTAAACTGTCTTTGGCATGGAGGTGGGGTTTCACCAGGGACCCACCCCATCTGCTAGGCACTTAGCTGCCTTCTGCTGCTCTCACAGCCGTGAACAAAGATAAAATTCTGTCATTTGCAGCCACATTGATACAACTGGAGGTCATTATGTTAAGTGAAATAAGCCCATCACAGAAAGACAAATATCTCATGTCCTTTTTCATATATAGGAGGTAAATAAGTGGATCTCATGCTAGTAGAAGGGAATGTTAGTTTTACCATAGGCTTGGAAGGGAAGGAAAAAGTGGGGATGAAGCAAAGTTGGTTAAGGGGTACAAAAACACAATTAGATGGAAAAAATAAGTTTTAATATTCAATAGTACAGTCAGAAAATTATGGTTCACAATAATGTATATTTCAAAATCACTAGAAGAGAATTGTAAGACAAAGCACACAGCACACAGCACAAATGATAAACATTTGAGTGATAAATATTGCAATTACTAAAACTTGGTCATTGCACACTATATGCAGGTATCAAAATATCCTATGTGCCCTGAAAACATGTACAAATATTCTATATCAATAAAAACAAAGCAAAAAAGGTTGTCCTTTTTGTTGTCAGTAAAAGTCAAAGAACTCTTCCTATACCCTTCTGCCATTCTCCATGCTTGGAACATTCTAACTTCAGGGAAGGGTATACAAACATGTGATTGTCGTCAAATCTTCAATGGCCTACAATTATGATGTAGCTCGTTCTGCCTGGTTTTAAGGTGCTTATGGTGGCAATCACTTGTTGATATCCATAGTACCTGCCAAGCTCTAATCTGTTATACTTGTATATTATGGTCATTCAACCTCAAATCACAGTTTCTGCTTGTCTAAATTCTGGAGATGTTCAGAGACTAGGTCCCTTACTAATTCTAAATTTCTGTCACATCACCTCAGAATGTTCTTGTAATGTCTCACTTCTAATTTCACCCATAATTGGAGTGGACAGTTTTCATGCGGGCTTTAACTCACGTTATGCCTTCAGCACTCCATTGCAAAGACACAATGCCCCATGTTACACTTTCGCTCCCAGGATCTTCTCCAATACTGTGGTAGCTGAATTGGCCTGAATATATGTATAGCTCAGAAGGGAATTAACACTCTCAGGAGTAACCCTTAACCACTGAGGGATGGGAGCCAATGACTAAAATACTTTGCCTCCTATACTTGGAAAGAAAGTTCTAGAAGACATTATCTAAGCATCTCAGGGGATTGTGGCAAAATAAAGTCCCCTTTGCCCACAATGGAAATTTCTGTAATATACTCTTATATTGGCTTTTCAACTGTCCTTTTTCACTCTCCTTAGGTTCTCCTTCTGCTCCCAAGGATTATCTCGCAATTGAAGAAATGACATGCAAGTTCTTGTCTTACCCTCTGCTTCTGGAAAGCTCGAAATAAGACAGTCCTCATCTCAGACAACTCTCCAACTGCAGCAGAGGGATAATTTGGCATGACATACTGTCTCTATTCTGTAGCTTACACTAAAACTTCATAAACATATTTTCAGGTTTGCATTCTACTATGTAAAGACATCCCCGGAAATTCAGAGAAAAAGAAAAGCTTTTCTCACTCTTATATTGCCTCGTTGTTGCAACTGAAAATCAGGTTTCATGACCTCTGCACTCTTGTGAAATTTAAAAAACTGTTTGTCAAACATTAAAGCTGAACATTGACTTCTTTGCTTGCAGTTGTTGTGCCCTCTCTCTGAAGCAACAGTAGCCTCCATTCCAGTGGACAGACCACCGCAGGCAAAAGGTTTTTTAACTACCAAAAGCATTATCTTGCCACATACTGTACTGAATTTAATTACAAAGAGGAAGTTCAGATTCTGTATAATTTAAAGTGGGATGAGGAGGAGTTAGAAAGTAAGATCAAAACAGGAAGTGTGGGCTACCATTTCAATCAGCTTGGGAAGGAATATGGTAGTAGATGGACAGGGTTATGGGCATATAAACGTTTTAATTATTTTGTATCTTATTGTATATTTGTTTTATTACTCATTTAACTCTTGTAGGTGCTGAGTATATAGTAGTAAAAAATACATTAAAATAACAGCTGTTCTTATAGAGTATGGCATAGACATGTAGGCATCCACCAAATATTTAGACTCTGTGTTGCCATTCAGGGGCAGCTACCCACTATGAATTCCATTCACTTGTGGTTATATTACTAGCCATTATCATTAGAATTGGAATGGAAGTAAAGGTGGTTATTTCTGTGCTGTGGCCTTTAAGAAACAGGACAGCCCATGGAATAACTTTAGTAGCTATAGTTGGAAGGTAGCAGAGCCTTAGTCAGCCTGGGTCTCTATGTGGAGAATCATGCACTCCCAAACCACTGATTATAAAAATCATTGAACATCTACATGAGCCAAAAATAAACCATATTATGTTAGCCTATTCTAATGTAAAAGTGTGGTTGTTTCAACCACTACTGTTACTTTATTACATGAGGATTACATTTTAGTGGAAGGGACAGACAAAAACAAGATAAATTACTAAAACATATATTTTGTTATGAACAGAGGAAAGACATTCGTCAGGTAGATATCTGGGGAAGACCATTGTAGGCAGAAAGATTATCAAGTGCAAAAATCTCGGCTGCAAGCATACAGGATTGTTGGAGGAAGAGATACAGGGCCATTCTGGCTGGGGCAGAAATTAGAGACAATGAAGGTGATGTAATTTGTAATGGAAACAAATATAGGGTCCTGTAGACCATTGCGAGTAGCTGGACTGTTATTCAGAACAGAATGAAAAACTTTTGGAAATTTTGAGTATAATTTGCCTTGTATTTCACCACACTTTGTCTAGCGTCTTCATCATTGGTTGAGAATATGTCAAGAGTAGATACAGAGAGGCCAGTTAAGAGATTTAAGGTGAGAGACAACTGTGACTTTGATTAGGCTGTGATGGCAGTGGAGTTGTGACAAGGATTTATACCCTGGATATATTTAGCCTAAGATATGAGGTATGGGAGGGAAGGAGGAGCTGAAAAAGGCTCCAAGATTTTGTCCTAAAAAACTGGAAGGGTGAATTTGCCATTCACTGCATTAGAGAACACTGTGAGGGGTGCAGGTTTGAGCTGTGGGGCATACAAGCAGCTCAGTTTGGGGAATGTCATGTTTATTATGCATAGTAAATATCTAAGTGGAGGGAGCAAGTAGGCAGGTGGTTTTGTTAGTCTAGAGGTCAAAGAAGAGATTTGTGCTGAAGGCATTCATGTAGGAATTGTCAGCTTATATTTAAAGCTCTGACTGTTAAGAAAATCTAATGGAAATGAATTTAGAGAGAGTGAGAAGTCTAAGTTGTAAGCTCTCAGCAATCTCACATCAAAGGTCAGGGAGATAAAAAGGAATCAGCGAAAGAGAATGAGGAGCAGAAACCAAAGGGTTAGTAAGAAAACCAGACCAGTGTCACATCTTAGAAGCCAAGTGAAAAAGGTGGCTCAAAGAAAAGGGTGATTACCCTTTTCAAAATATCACAACTGAGAAATGATCACTGAGTTTAATGATGCTGATTGGTGATCTTCAAACAAGAAGCTTGTTAAGAGAGAAGGAGAGAAAGAAATCAGAAACAGGGTAGATGACACACGTCCAAGAAGTTTTTCTATAAAGGAAAGGACAGAAATAGAGCAATAGTTGGAGGCAGAATTGGGCTAAAAGAAAAGTGGTATTAAGATGGAAAAATATAATAGTATGCTTATATAAGAATAGATATATTCAGGAGAAAAAAATATTTTTTAATATTTATAACATACATTGAATATTAACATATTTACAATTGCAATTAACTCACATGTAGTATGTTTGCTAATAGGAAGAGTTTTCTTAAGAGGACTATATTGGGCCGGGCGCGGTGGCTCAAGCCTGTAATCCCAGCACTTTGGGAGGCCGAGGAGGGTGGATCACGAGATCAAGAGATGGACACCATCCTGGTCAACAAGGTGAAACCCCATCTCTACTAAAAATACAAAAAATTAGCTTGACATGGTGGCACGTGCCTGTAATCCCAGCTACTCAGGAGGCTGAGGCAGGAGAATTGCCTGAACCCAGGAGGCGGAGGTTGCGGTGAGCCGAGATCGCGCCATTGCACTCCAGCCTGGGTAACAAGAGCGAAACTCCGTCTCAAAAAAAAAAAAAAAGAGGACTATATTGAAGAGAAAAGAGAAAAAGGGAGTGCCTTGATCATTTAATATTTCTGAAAAGTCAAGGGATTATCTAACTGACAGCATGGAAAGAGATATCGTTCCTCCATGTTAACAGGAGAGAGGTCTGAAAGGGTAAATGACAGTAGATTCGTAGCTGGGGAGATGCACAGAAAAATATGGTAAGTAATGTCTAATGGTTTCTATTATCTCTCTGAGGTGAGATACAAAATTGTCAACTTGAAAGTGATGTGGAAGAAAAGAGAAAGATTTAAAGATAAAACAAGATCTTATCTTGAAATCGTATTTGAATAAGTAGAAAAATAAACTAACTCACAATTGGTGAAGGGCCTGATTGCTATTGATGTTGTATATGCTCGTGTGGCTTGTTTTAGCTTTGCCTGTTTTGCAGGATTGGAGAAGACAGGATGGATCCACTCAGAAGCGCTAAAATGAAACTTTTAAGATTGTTGTAAGAAATAATATAAAGCATACGGTATACCTAACATAACATCCAGCATTTAATGCATATCTTATAAACATTATTTTATTTTCCCCCATTCATTGCAATTTTCTCCTATAAAGTGAGTTCTTAAACTCTTTAGTCACTGGAAAAGACTGTTAAGAATTTAGTCTATTGGAAACGATTAAAAAGACTTTTGGGACTGAGGCAAGTGTAAAGGTATGTCTTCTGATCTGTCTTTCTCCTTCTCCCAAATTGTTTCTCCTCTTTTTCTTTACCTTGTATGGCCAAACACACATTGTCTTAAAACACAGGACTGAATGTTTCAAATTTATTGGCTGGGAGTTTAAGTTCATTACTTCATATTTCAAAAGCTGTTAAATATAATGCAGTATGGTGCAATGGCTGACAACGAATTTTAACTGCTCCTACCCCTCTGGCAGCAAATAATTTTATTTTGAAGATATCATAATCACCAATGAAAATTGCTAGTAAGCATGAAAGTGTGGAATTAGTTAGGTATCCTTTCTCAAGCTCCTGGCATGATGAATAGAAGGTGATTAACAATATCCACCTTCTTATATTTATCCTGTATTTATTTTTGTGGCAACTTTCGATTGCAACCACCAATACTCTTTTAACCCTGAACTTGTTTATAACTCTTCAACTACTGTAATTTTACCCCTAAAATTTTACAAAGAGGAAGAGAAGTCCGTGATTTCATAAATTTCTTTATCAATGATAATAGCAAAATTTCTCTGTGAATTGGATAAAGTCATAGACCAAATCTGGTCCTAACGCTAAGATATCTCTACATTTTAAGAAATTAATAATCTATGGAAACAAAGTAAGAAGAGCATGAGAAAGAGAAAAAGATACAGAGGCAGAGAAAGTGTAAGAGAGAGAGAGACACAGAGAAAGAGGTTTTTCTCATTTTTAATTTCAAACTTTACTCAGGAAGCCAATATCTTATGCATAAACACAACAAAGAAAATAAAATAATTTTAATAATGCAGACAATATGTTGGTGTATGAAAGTATGGATGAACATATCAAAATATAGAAAAATACAAGTTTGAAAATGTAATTTATGTCAAAATCATTTTTTTGTTTTTACTTCATTTTGTGCAAAATAAAAATGGTGAGAATATTGTTTATGAAGACCTTTGAAAATAGAGAAGTTAATAGTGAGCCAGCTGTAAGAAGGAAGATTAGCAGCGGGTTAAACATATTTGAGAAAGAAGTCTTCTGTAGGTAGAGATAAAAAGAAAAAGCTAAGCCACTTCTTTTTATTTTAGGAAAGGACAATAACAAGAACCGTGAGAGAAAATGCAAAATGAAATTCACTTATTCACTCATTTAACCAATAATTAGTAAATAGTAGTATCTATGTGTCAGGTGCTCTTCTAGGCATTGGGGAACCAAAGTCGAACCAGAAAGACAAGGTTTGGACTCTTATGAGGTTTACATTTTAACTAGGGGAAGAGAGATAATAAAAAGCAAACAAGTAAATTAAGATAACTTCAGATAATGATAAGCATTTTCATGAAAATAATGCAGCATGATGTGACAGAGAATATCACAGAGGGCACTGTTACAGAAGAGTGGTCAAGCAAGTTCTCCCTGGAGAGAAGACATTTTGGCTGACACTTGAATGAAAATAAAGAAGAGCTGAATGGACACACAGAGGGAAGGAACACATGCTAGGGCTTTTGGAGGGTGGAGGTTGGGAGGAAGGACAGGATCAGGAAAAATAACTAATGGGTGCTAGGCCTAATACCTGGGTGAGGGAATAATCTGTACGACAAACCCCCATGACACAATTTTACCTATGTAACAAACCTGCACATGTACCCCTGAACTTAAAATGAAAGTTAAAAAAACAAAGAAGAAACCATGAAAATCTGAGGTCAGTATTTCAGAAAAACTACAAAATTTGTAAGGAATCTAAAGCAGGAATGAAAATATAAGGGCATAGTAGTTATCTACTGCAGTTTAACCAATTTCCACAAGATATAACTGCTTTAAAAAAACATATATTTGTTCATAATATTTGCGGGTCAGAAATTAGGGATTTTCCCAAGGTTGCAATCGAAGCGTCCACTGAAGCAACAGTTATCTCTAAGTTCAACTAATGCAGAATTTGTTTCCAAGATTACTTGGTGGGTATTGGTATGATTCAGTTCTCTGTGGACTGAGAGTCTAGGGATCTCAGTTCCTTACCACATGGGTCTCTTCATAAAGCAACTCCAAACATGGCAGCTAGCTTCATTAAAGTACCAAGAGAGTGAGAAGCAAGGAAGAGCAAGGAAGAGACAGAAAACAGAGCTTCTTCTAACCTTATCTCGGAAGTAACATCCCATGACTTTTGCCATATTCTATTAATTTAGAAGACAGTCACTAGGGGCAACCCATATACAAGAGGAGGAAATTGCACCAGAGTGTCAATACCAGCAGGTAGGGATTATTGGGAACAGTTTTAGAACTAGCCTGCCATATGGGCATTCAGAAAGGTAGGAAAGGATGGACATGAAGTTGTGATACCTTAAAAAAATTACACACCTGAAGAACACTGGGATAAATTCAGATTTAGCTAATATCCTTCTCCCAAGGAAAAAAATGTTTGCAAAGTATACAAAACCCAAGAAGGGGGGGAAAAAAAACACTGCTCAACTTTCACACATTTTACACAGAATGTTATGGCATCGGCAATTTTATTTTCACTCAGTATATATCAAGCATTAACTACATATATATATATGTATATATATATATATATATATATATACACACACACACACACGCACGTACATATATATACACACACGTATATATATACACATACATATATACACATGTATATGTATATATATACACACATACATATATACACGTGTATATGTGTGTGTGTGTGTGCGTGTGTGTGTATATATATATATATATATATATATATATATGAGGTAATCCAATTTTATATTTACCTCATATATATGAGGTAATCGAATTTTCTTCTTCATCCTTTTTAATACCAATTCTCACTCTCTCATTTGTCCTCAAAAAATCTTTGATTATATTAAATATAGCTTTAATTTAGTGAAATCGGGTTAACTTAAAGGCTAAAGGTTGGCCTGCCCATATTTTAATGAAAAGGCAAATAAGCTGAACTCATTTAGAACAACAGAAGACTTAAGTCAGCTAAATACTAGATAATCAGCTTTGGGCAGATTATTTAACCTTATTGTGCCTCAGTTTTCTGGTATGTGAAACAGGAAGATAAAAAATAGTAATAATATTAATTCCTTCAAAGGAAAGATGAGAAATGATATATGTGTTAGCATTTTGTACACTATAAAATACTGTGCATTTTAGAAAACTTTATTTTAAAAGTATTTAATACAAAGAATGGTAAGTGAAATTAATAAGTGTTATTCAAATAAGTGCTTCCAAAATTTTACAAGATTTTGAATACCACTACTTGTTTCTCTCCTACCTAAAAGAATGAGAACATGCTGACCTAGTTTTATTCAATTTGCAATGTTCTTAAAAGTTAAATTAATTCTTTTTTATCTTTACCTCATCTTTTATACTATGGAGTGACCAAAACAAACAGTAAGTTGGAAGCCAAAAATTCTTAGAACATGCATTGGTTTACCAAATCATAGTGAAAAAACACAATCACAGAAGAGTTAACCTTGGAATGAAAGCTACAGAGAGCAGGAAATGTATCAGAAGAAAGGAACACATTAAAATGAGCCCATTTTATCAGAAGAAAATGGTTCTTATTTTAAAACAGAAGCAAGTACTTTCACAATTAGAGAAGCTGAAATATAACTGTAATCTACAACCATAAGGTAAGATTTCCATCTTTATGTGACATGAAAAATGTACCAAGCCAAGACTTTCCCATAAACAAAATTGCTTTCTCCGACTCAAACTTTAATGCAAGATATCAATCATGTGGTGGATTTTATTACTCAGAATTTAGCTTTGTTTCTTGACAGATTGCTTGCATTCAGCTTGAAGTACAATTGTATATCATTCCTATTATATACACATCTGAATTTGTGAACCCTTTTTTATTTTAAAAAGAGTATTATAAATGTGAAGAAATACCTGGTGAGGTAGAACGAGTTTGACAACAATGATTTTAACTCAATGGTATGGTTTTGATAACACGTCATTATTTATCCACAGTAAGTCTGAGGCTGCAGGCTTTATATAATACATCAGGGGATAGCAATGTCTCATGGATCTCTGAAGGATCCCTTTATTTTGACATCTTTTCTTTCTCTTTCACGTTTCTATTTGTAAATCCATGCCATTTTGAATAAAAAGGCAGTAACTATGCCAAGACAATGCACTGAGTAGACAATACATTTACAGGATGCATATTCATACAGCAAGACCACCAAAAGTACATATTTTTTGTAAAAATAAATCTACCTTAATGTATACAGATAACTGGAAGTAGTAAAAAAAAAAACACTTAAGCTATTTGTGGTCAGCAATTCTTAAACTCTATAAGTAGTTTTAGTTTAAAAGGGGCTATAATGACCTATATCATTCACAGTCTATCATGAATTTAGTATTCTTTGGGGACACAAATAAATAGCAATACATATCAAAATGAGGATGTAGAGCTATGAAATGAAGAGTTCACACCTAAAAGTTGCCATAAAATTTTCAGTCTACTTCTAGGTAGGAAAGGTGTAAAGAATCTCTAGTGCTGTCCTGTCCAGAGGGCCACGCTGGGAATTATATATGCTGAAGTCTTGGCAAACATGCAGTCCTACTGAATTGCAGCTGCTCATGCATAAGCAGAATACTTTAAAAACCTTTTAACCTATCTGAGATGAAAAATACATGCTGGTTTAAACTCCCTTAGAACTTTAAATTAGCCATTGCAGCACATTGGGCTGCAAGGCCCAGTAGTCCTAAAACCATCAAATGTTGAGAAGAAAATAAGCTCTGTGATTCCCCACTACCCACTTCCAAATATATGTATGAGACCTAAGTTAAAATACTCACTATAATTGGTGCCTACACACCCAATGCCATATATATATATATATCTCTTAACCAAGCCCATTTAGATGGCTTTCCTTCTTAGCAAAACATTTAATTTCCAGGACTGCCTTAATTGTCATACTGCTGAGTATGGTTTTTGTTATTGAAAATAAAGGATAAAAGCCTGATCCCAATGCAGTCAAATTTAACTTGGGATAACTGACTGAGAACCGTATTCAAATGCTTAGAATTGGAGATACTTTCCGATAACTCATCTCTATGTAATCCCTACTTAAATGTTCTTATTTAGATGAGTCCTATTGACAGGGCTTTGCTTTAATATTCTTTTAACAATGCTAAAATGAAATAAAAGAGCTGCTAAGTACACATCATTATTGTTTTGAGAAGCCTGGTTTAAATACTTTCGTTGTGAGGCATCATGGGCTCAGTATCTGCATGATCAAGTGTTCGGCTTTCTTAAGGCTGAATCTCATCAAGCTTAACTTTCAGTTGTGTGGAAATTTGTCTATAAGGGGTAGGTCAAGATTCTTGACAACTGTTTTCTTTCTCCTGCTCTGAGTAAAAGTCAAGAAACTGTTCTTTCATTTAATTTGATAAGAAATATATTTTTCATGGTAATGTCATAGACCTTTTGACATCTGATCTTGATAAGAAATGAGGATATGCTCTGTTATTAGCAGTCACAGGATTAAGTTTCCACAGCAAGATTATATCTCCAAGTTCATTTTTGGAAAAGCATTCTCATTATTAACTCTTCCTGGTCACACACATGTTATACAATTTAACCAGAACACTACTAGGGTCATTCACCAAGGACTGAAACTAGCACATGGTCTCATAAGATTACCTGGGGTAATACACGATTTTCTTAGTATTGAAGGTAGAATCAATATCCGTCACATACAAGAGTTTGATAAATATAAGGCACTGGATGTGTAGGCACAAATTATAGTGAGTATTTTAACATACATCTCAATACCAAATACAGCTACCTTTTCCATTTAGCTTTTGTGAAGATTACAAACAATATTCTCAGCATTTCATTATTGTATAAATTATCGTATTAAGCCATTTGCATACATTGTTTCAGCAAAATATAAAGTCCCTAAACAGTGCCGGCATTCAGAAGGAAATCAACAGTAATACTTATCACTATCTGCCTAAATTTCACATGTCCCTTTGTAAACTAACCTGTTTAGCTCTACTGTGAGTCAATTATACTCTGAATTGCATAAAGACACTAGTGAAGACCCCTCTATGTCCAGCAGGAATACTTACCAATGGTACATGTAATTAGATTTAACCTGTAATACTGTGTGTTTGGTTTAAGTTTCTACATAGGACACACTTGTGTAGAACCATTCCTGTTGAGGCACAATAGGATTATGAATAACAGTAAGTTAGTGCTGTTACTTCCACTTTCTAGGAGAGGAAACTGAGGGTTTGACTTGCCTAAGATCAAGCAAACAACAAGTGGCATATTGAATTTCTTTTTTTTTCTTTTTATTGCATTTTAGGTTTTGGGGTACATGTGCAGAACATGAAAGATAGCTGCATAGGTACACACATGGCAGTGTGTTTTGCTGCCTTCCTCCCCTTAACCAACATTTGGCATGTCTCCCCATGCTATCCCTCCCCAGCTCCACCCCCCGCTGTCCCTCCCCTATTCCCCCCAATAGACCCCGTGTGTAGTACTCCCTTCCCTGTGTCCATGTGTTCTCATTTTTCATCACCTGCCTATGAGTAAGAATATGCGGTATTTCATTTTCTGTTCTTGTGTCAGTTTTCTGAGAATGATGTTCTCCAGATTCATCCATGTCCCTACAAAGGACACGAACTCATCATTTTTTATTGCTGCATAATATTCCATGGTGTATATGTGCCACATTTTCCCAGTCCAGTCTATCATTGATGAGCATTTCGGTTGGTTCCAGGTCTTTGCTATTGTAAACAGTGCTGCAATGAACATTCGTGTGCATGTGTCCTTATAGTAGAACGATTTACAGTCCTTTGGATATATACCCAGTAATGGGATTGCTGGGTCAAATGGAATTTCTATTTCTAAGGCCTTGAGGAATTGCCACACTGTCTTCCACAATGGTTGAACTAATTTACACTCCCACCAACAGTGTAAGAGTGTTCCTATTTCTCCACATCCTCTCCAGCAACTGTTGTCTCCAGATTTTTTAATGATCACCATTCCAACTGGAGTGAGATGGTATCTCAATGTGGTTTTGATTTGCATCTCTCTAATGACCATGATGATGAGCATTTTTTCATATGTGTGTTGGCCTCATGTATGTCTTCTTTTGTAAAGTGTCTGTTCATATCCTTTGCCCATTTTTGAATGGGCTTGTTTGTTTTTTTCCTGTAAATCTGTTTGAGTTCTTTGTAAATTCTGGATATCAGCCCTTTGTCAGATGGGTAAACTGCAAAGATTTTTTCCCATTCTGTTGGTTGCTGATTCACTCTAGTGACTGTTTCTTTTGCCGTGCAGAAGCTGTGGAGTTTGATTAGGTCCCATTTGTCTATTTTGGCTTTTGTTGCCAATGCTTTTGGTGTTTTGGTCATGAAGTCCTTGCCTACTCCTATGTCCTGAATGGTTTTGCCTAGATTTTCTTCTAGGGTTTTTATGGTGCCAGGTCTTATGTTTAAGTCTTTAATCCATCTGGAGTTAATTTTAGTGTAAGGTGTCAGGAAGGGGTCCAGTTTCTGCTTTCTGCACATGGCTAGCCAGTTTTCCCAACACCATTTATTAAACAGGGAATCCTTTCCCCATTGCTTGTTTTTGTCTGGTTTATCAAAGATTGTATGGTTGTAGATATGTTGTGTTGCCTCCGATGCCTCTGTTCTGTTCCATTGGTCTATATCTCTGTTTTGGTACCAGTACCATGCTGTTTTGATTACTGTAGCCTTGTAGTATAGTTTGAAGTCTGGTAGTGTGATGCCTCCCACTGTGTTCTTTGTGCTTAGAATTGACTTGGCTATGCGGGCTCTCTTTTGGTTCCATATGAAGTTCACGGTGTTTTTTTCCAGTTCTGTGAAGAAAGTCAATGGCAGCTTGATGGGCATAGTGTTGATTCTGTAAATTACCTTGGGCAGTATAGCCATTTTCACGATATTGATTCTTCCTAATTATGAACATGGGATGTTTCTCCATCTGTTTGTGTCCGCTCTTATTTTGTTGAGCAGTGGTTTGTAGTTTTCCTTGAAGAGGTCCCTTATGTTCCTTGTAAGTTGTATTGCTAGGTATTTTATTCTTTTTGTAGCAATTGTGAATGGCAGTTCGTTCTTGATTTGGCTCTCTTTAAGTCTGTTATTGGTGTATAGAAATGCTAGTGATTTTTGCACATTGATTTTATATCCTGAGACTTTGCTGAAGTTACTTATCAGTTTCAGGAGTTTTGGGGCTGAGACGATGGGGTCTTCTAGCTATACTATCATGTCGTCTGCAAACAGAGACAATTTGGCTTCCACCTTTCCTATTTGAATACCCTTTATTTCTTTTTCTTGCCTGATTGCTCTGGCTAGAACTTCCAGTACTATATTGAATAGGAGCGGTGAAAGAGGGCATCCTTGTCTAGTGCTGGATTTCAAAGGGAATGCTTCCAGTTTTTGCCCATTCAGTATGATATTGGCTGTTGGTTTGTCGTAAATAGCTTTTATTACTTTAAGATACGTTCCATCAATACCAAGTTTATTGAGGGTTTTTAGCATAAAGGACTGTTGATTTTTTCGAAGGCCTTCTCTGTGTCAATTGAGATAATCAAGTGGTTTTTGTTTTTGGTTCTGTTTATGTGGTGAATTACGTTATAGACTTGCGTATGTTGAACCAGCCTTGCATCCCTGGGATGAATCCTACTTGATGATGATGGATAAGTTTTTTGATGTGCTGTTGCAATCGGCTTGCCAGTATTTTATTGAAGATTTTTGCATCTATGTTCATCATGGATATTGGCCTGAAGTTTTCTTTTCTTGTTGAGTCTCTGCCAGGTTTTGGTATCAGGATAATGTTGGTCTCATAAAATGATTTGGGAAGGATTCCTTCTTTTTGGATTATTTGGAATAGTTTCAGAAGGAATGGTACCAGCTCCTCTTTGTGTGTCTGGTAGAATTCGGCTGTGAACCCATCTGGACCTGGGCTTTTTTTGTGTGGTAGGCTCTTAATTGCTGCCTCAACTTCAGACCTTGTTATTGGTCTATTCATAGTTTCGGCTTCCTCCTGGTTTAGGCTTGGGAGGACACAGGCGTCCATGAATTTATCCATTTCTTCCAGGTTTACTAGTTTATGTGTATAGAGTTTTTTGTAATATTCCCTGATGATGGTTTGAATTTCTGTGGAATCTGTGGTGATTTCCCCTTTATCGTTTTTATTGCATCTATTTGATTGTTCTCTCTTTTCTTTTTTATCAGTCTGGCTAGTCAATTTCAAGCTAACACTCCCTGACACTCTTAACCCTGGAACTTAGTGCCGTGTTGCCTAAAAAAGCTTTCTGCTTTGTCTATTTAGTTTGTGTTTCTATTAGTTTTGTTATGGTTGTTAAAAGAAAAAAAAGCTTTCTCCCTTTTAAGCAGTGGTATAATTTGAAGGGCAAGGGAAAGCTTCCCTAGAATAAATTCCGAAGATTTTATTTTTAGAAATAAAATTCAGAAAGCAATAAAATATTTATAATTTTCAAAGGTGTCCTATCTCAAGGCAAATCCTAATGAAAAGTATTTCTGGAAAAGTATCAGAATAGGTAAATGATGCTTCTCCCTACTCCATACCAGGTGCATAGAAAATATTCACAGTAAATCATCACATACTTCCACTGAGCCTAAATGTTGCCTTAGACCCTCTGTCAATACTGTGGTTGAGGCAGCACTTCTAACAGTGAGAACAAGCACACAGGATGAGAAAACTTTTCTCATTCTGTTTTAGGTCCTCTCATTTCTGTTAATAGACTTTAAAAGATTATTTACATGATTTGCTGTAGGCTCAGTCTTTCCCAGGCGCTATGCCAAATACTGAGACCATAACCAAAGCAAATGGAGTACTTGCTCTTAAGGAACTCACAAGCCATGAGGAAAAGAGACTGAAAAAAATAAAAACCAACCATTACAATGCTGCTAAAATGTTAATATTGAAAAAGCATAGATTAATACAGAGTAAAGAAGAAAATTAATCAGAGCTCAGAATATAGGTGGCTGTAGGGAACAATTCCAAAGGAAGGTGATATTTGAGCTAATCTTAAAAATACAGACCAAAGTTAATTGAAGAAAAATTATGAGAGACAGATAGGTCCTCCTAGGGAGAGAAAACAGCATACAGTAGATTGATTAAGAATATATGACAATATGTAAAACTGGAAAGGTAAGCAAAGCTAGGTTATGGTTGTTTGAGTTGCTAGAGTCTGTCCTTTTAAAGAGGTGGGGAGACATTTAAGCATTTTAAACAGTCATATGAGAGAATCACTTCCACTTTCTAAAGTTCCCTAAGTATGCTACGATAGAGCCATTGGAAGGGAGCAGTGTTTGGGTAGGGGACTTTTCTGAGGCTGGACATGAAATTGCCCAAGTGAAAAATTATAAAAACCTGAATTAAGGAAATCATAGTAAAAGTGGAGAGAGGACTCATTAGGGAGATATTGAGGAAACAGAATTTATAGGATTTTGAGATTAACTGGAGGTGGTAGAGCATGGGAAAAGGAGGAATCTATGGGGAAGCCTAGATATCTAGTTTGAGTAAATCAGTACATGATGATTTAATTTGATAAAAGAGGGAACACAGGAGAAGACAGGGTTTTGAATAGAAGTTGATGAACTCAGTTTGGGATAGCTTAAGTTTGACAGGGCAATAGGGTTTCATATAAAGTTGCACAATCTGCAGTTCAAAATAATAAAGATCTAAAGCACAGAAGAGCCAATATCTAAGTAATAGTTTTAAAACAAGGGCACAGATAAACTCATCCAAGAAAAGTATGTTGAACCAAGGAAAGCTCTTATTTGGATTGTAGGAGGTAGGAGACAGTGTAACACAGTTATGACAGTGAGTTCTGCAACCAGATTGCCCAGGTTCAAGTCCTGGTTCCAACACTTATTATGTGTTGAGAGAATTTCTTAACCTCTCTATGCCAAACATGGGTAATAATAGCACCTACAAGATTTTGAAATGCTAATATTCACAAATGTTTAGAACATGTTCTAAACATTTGAATACCCTTTATTTCAAATGTATTACACACTGTAAGTGTGTAATAAATATTAGCTATTGCAATGATGAGGATGATTGTTGACGATACAACAAATTATATGGCTTTTCTTCACTCTAGAGATCTTTAAGTTTAGAAGATAAATAAAAACATACAACTAAAAGAAATGCTGAGTGAGTGCTAAAATGGAGATATTGATAACTTAGTAGCAATAGCATACCTCAAATTGGACAATAGGACTCTTCGGTACCAAAAAGAGGCACCAGTGGGGAAGCCCAAGAAAGATGTTAGCAAAGACAAATAATTTGTTTAAGGCCAACTCTGCCCATAAAGTTCATTTCTTATGTAGTACAAAGGACACAGTCCAAAATGAAAAAAAAATCAACATTTTAAGAAGCATGATGGCTTAAATACATGACAGGCTATCCTGTGGAAGGTGGATTTGGCAGTTTTTTATTAAGGCTCTGATTGATCAAACACTAAGGATACTAGGTAGAAGTCATAGGAGACAGACACACAAGACAGAGCACCTAAAATCAAACCTGCCCATGCAGATAGAGTTGGCAGTATTAGAGGTAATAAGTACCCTTTCATAATAGATGTTCAAGCAAAGATTGAGCTGTGCTTATCGAATATACAATAAAAATGATTCAAACACCACCTTGTAGGTCTGACTAGATATTTTGTGGCCTTTTCCTGCTTTAAGATTATGAGACAGCTAAAATAATTGAAACACTTTATATCTCTAATAAGCATGGAACACTTTCGGGTTATTAGGGGATACAATTACCCCCTAGTTTCATCACTATTTTTTTATTGCACTTCCAATTATAAAGGGGAGCTGAAGAACCCTCTGTGTTCTCACAGGAAACCTTATAAATGGAGCCTATACCTTCTCTTTCAAAACCGATGAAATCCCACTAATATTTTTAGCAAGACTTGGAGGCATATTCTAACCACTCCTTTCCTTCAGGATGGACTGATTTTCTCTAATCTGGATTCACTATATCTTCAAGTTTTCTATGTAAGAAAACTTTGTTGTTAGTTTTTTAACCAAATATCTAGCTTCATTTTCCCATGTGTCACAAAAACTGATAGTACCCTAGATAATTAAAAATCTAGGGCACATCTATATTTTTACATTACTTCTGCTATTCAAAGAGACTCCTCAACCTAAAAAAAGCACTCGATCACCTATATAAAAATATTTACTCTTTAAAGTGATGTTATTTAAGTCATACTGTATATGATATCCAGTATATTTTATGTTAACAAAAAGTACTGCATGGTAATACCACTTTTGGTGATCAAAGTGATACTTATGCACTATCTTAGGAATAACAGAAATAAACATAAGTTACAAAAAAAACATAAGATAAACAGATTTCAGAGGTTTTTATTTTAAAAATGCATACTGACTATAAACATTTTAAAATACAAGTAAGCAAAAAGAAAGAAGTAAGACCTCCATTCTAACTAGAAATAACCACTAAAAATGAGTGTTTTCCGACTTATTTTTCAACCAGCTTTTAATGCTGTATTCCATGTAATTTTGTTTCATTTTTGATCACAAATAACGCAGCTATTAACATCCTTTTAGATATCTGTATTAAATTTCTATTGATGAGTAACAAATTACCACAAAATTTAATACCTATTTATTTATTTTTTTTTTGCTCTTGCACTCAGGCTGGCATGATTTCTACTCACTTCAACCTCCAGCTTCTGGTTTCAAGCATTCTCTTGCCTCAGATCTCCCAAGTAGCTGAGATTACAGGCATGCACCACCACGCTTGGCTAATTTTTGTATTTTTAGTAGAGATGGGGTTTCACCATGTTGCCCAGGCTGGTCTCCAACTACTCACTTCGTGATTTTCCCACCTCAGCCTCTCAAAGTGCTGGGATTACAGGCTTGAGCCACCATGCCTGGCCAAAAGACCTATTTATTTTCTCACATTTCTGTAGGTCAGAAGGCCAGGCAGATCATGGCTAGGTCCTCTGCTCAGGGACTCCCCAGCATAAATAGAGGTGTTTTCCTGGGTCTGCAAATTCCTAAGAGGCTCAGGGTTCTCCCAAAATCAAATCGTTGTTGGCAGAATTCATTTTCTAGTGACTAAAGAATTGAGTTTCTTGTTTTCACACTGGCTGATGGCTAGGGGCAACTTGTAGCTATTAGAGGCTATCCTCAATTTCTTGCCATGCGGCACCCTCATTGGCCCTTTTACAACACAGTGATGTTCTGCCTCCAGGCCAGCAGGAGAATATGACACTTCAAATCAAGAAGGTCCCAGCCCCTTCTAAGAGGTTATCTGATTAAGGCAGGCTCACCAGACCTAATTTATCTTTTGATTAACTCAGAATAAACTCATTTAATCATGAAGTAAAATCCATCCTATTCATAGGTTCTACTCTCACTCAAGGAAAGGAGGTAATACAGGGCCTCCACATCAAGGACTGAGATTTAGGGAGCCATCTCAGTATTTGGTTTACAACAACATCCTACTATATTATTCTTTCCAGATTGTTAACCAATTTGTCCACTGAGTTTTAAGTAATCTATTCTTTACCCACTTATTCAAAATTCTAAATCTCTTATTCATTATCTGCCAAGCACACGTGCATACACACTCACATGAACCTGGGCCCATTTCTGGACTTTCTGTTCTTTTTAATTAATCTCCATAGGTCTTCAAATGAAGACTACATCATAATATACACTTACAATATTGAGTCTTCTTTCTTGGGAAATGAATAGCTCACAAATTTTCCAAGTCTTTTCACTTACATCCCACAGTAAAATTTTGCACTTATTTTATACAAATACTGCTAGCTGTTGTTATTTTACAAATAAATAGGTTTTTTTATTGTTATTGGTTTTTTGTTGAGATGGTGCCTCGTTCTGTCACCCAGGCTGGAGTGCAGGGGCGCCACTCTAGTGGATCTTTATTGTCATGCCTTTGGACTGATGGTTTCTCATGTAAGAAAAAATAAATCTTAAAAATATCCTGTAACATTTCTAAATTTTTGATGTTCTTAATAAATTTTAATTTTCTTGAGTTTATAGGTAGAAAATAGCTGTGATGATTAATAATATTTAAATAGATGTATCTTTTATCTTTGTTCATTGTCATTTCATTGGTTAAAGATCAACAGTAAGGTAAAAACTGTGGCAGTATCAGCATTCTAGCTTGTCCTAATTATGAGAGAAATGCCCAGAATTACAATAGTAAATCTCAGTTTGGTTATTGATTTTAGCGAAATCTTAAAATGCCAAAAGCAAAGAACAGAAATAGATGTTCTATTTTATTACATATTATATAAGTCAAGATTATAATACTTTTTAAATTTCTTCATGACTTAATATATGACATATCCTAGCACTGTACCATTCTTATAGCTTTGATAAACTTTATTTGGTCATTGGGGCATATAAATTTTTAAATATAAGCTGACTTCTATTTACTTATTTTAAACAGGGATAGAGTAAGAGATGAGGTCAGGGGAGCATACAATGACATTATATTTGGCTACATTTTTACCAGGATTATGCTGGTCTCATATATATTTTTGAAAGTTTTATATCCTTTTCTAAGTCATGGAACAGTTTTAAAAGTATGGTACTTAACTATTCTTAGAAGGAATATAAAAACCTTCCCATTTAACTACCTGGACTCAGTGCTTTTTATAGAAGAAAATTTGAATAGTTTTTTCTATTGCTATGGTATTTTATCATTTTAAAATTAATTTTGATTCATTGTTGGTAATTTTCATTCCTCTAAAAAGCATGTATTTTTATTAAAGTTTCCATAATATTTGCTTACAAATAATAAAATTCCTATCTTTGCTTATATTTCATTTTCATTCCAATTGGTATATTTGTATTTTCTTTTTCACTTTTCTTATTTACTTTATGCAGGGGTGGTATGAGGCATTTCAAATAAACCACTTTTGATTTTGTAATATATTCTTAAAACATTCACTTAATTCAAACAAACATTCATTAAGCACATGTAATTGAACACATCTATCAATATTCTGATAGTTTCTCTCATTTTTGTAATAAATATATTCCAGAAATAGATTTTGTTTCTTGAATGTGTTTTCACTTGACCAGTAGCATCTTTTAATAATTCTAGTGTTTTTGCTCCATTTACTCATTAAATAGAAAGTCTAACCAAGTGCCTTTCGGCTTACTTGATCTAACTCAGCCGTAAATGCCAAGCATTCGTGTGGTTTATCTGCCAATCCAAGGCTTGCTTTCTGACCAGTAAATCGAAGTTACTGTGTGGTTACAACGAGGTGTCCTCCACTTACTTTATACAGTTTGTTCACAGAGGATATAATTCCTCCTCTCTATAACTTCTGCCTTTAGTCTAATTTCTTCTGCCCTGTCTCCAGCAAGTATGTCTTTACATCTATTTACATTTATAGTCTTTCTGGGTGTTCAGTAGTGATGTAGGTTATCCCATTTCAATATTTATTGGTCATTTTAATGGGAATTATTGAAGGAAAAGTAAAAATCTGAGATGGCTTTGTCATTTTACATGTTCAGGAATTAAGAATATAAATATACATGATGTAGCCACCTTAAAATATTTCCTCTCAAAACCCCAAATTCTTAATACTTAAATATTAATTATTTAATAATTTAAGATATAGGAAATTATGTGACACATAACAGATTTCCCATATTTAAAATAATACTTGGGTCAGTTATTTTGTCAGACATACAATTTCACAGATATTGTTAAGGCACATTCTCCACATCTAGTTCCCCTCTGGCCAGAAGTAACCACTATATAAAAAGGAATATATATATATATTTGTGTGTGTGTGTGTGTGTCTGTGTGTGTATAATATATGTTTTCATATTTTACATTAAATATGAACATTACTCCCCTACTACTCTCTGGATTTTCTGCTAATGTCTTCAGTTGGAAAAAAAACAATTGGAAAGCAAAGGACTTACAAACTCATTGATGTAGTTCATTAATGTCTATGTAAAATATCCATCCCATATGTCTTCATATTTTACATAGATATATAAACAATAAACAATATATACTACTATTTTGTATATTTAAGATTTGAATAATAATAAAATCCTCTCTCTATTTTTTCTTCTTTTTTAAGAGACAGTCGCACTTATCACCTAGGCTGGAGTACAGTGGCATGATCCTAGCTCACTGCAGCCTTGACCTCCTGGGCTAAAGCAATCCTCCCACCTGAGCTTTCCGAAAAGCTAGGACTGCAGGCCTGTAGCATCACACCTGGCTTAAAATTCTTAACTTGATCATCATACCTCAACTTGATTTCTTCAACCAATATTATTTCATTAAAAATTATTTGGATGTTACATGTAGATAGTATATCAGTCCATAATGTTACAATTTGTATATTCATTTCCCTTTTGATGAGCTTGCTTTTCCTGTTTTTTTCAATTGAAAACAATGTTTCCTTATGAGTAAACAAAAATTGTTTCAAGGACTATACCAGGAGTTGAATTTTGGATTACTGTGTTAATACCAACCTTGCTTTCAAAACAGAAGCTTCTATCTATATTTCAACAAACAGATTTGTAAACATTTCTCAGCATTTTCACCAAAACTTTGATTCATCAAACTTTTCAGTTCTGTTCATTTGAATGGTACAAAACATTTAAGCAGTTTGAATTTTCATTTCAGAATTGCTAATAAGGTTGCCTTCTTCTATTTTTTTTGTTTTGTTTTGTTTTCTCTCTCTGTTTAAATTTATTATACTTTAAGTTTTGGAGTACATGTGCAGATCATGCAGGTTTATTACAAAGGTATACACATGCCATGGTGGTGGTCTGCTGCATCCATTGCCCCATCATCTACATTGGGTATTTCTCCTAATACTATCCCTCCCCAATCCCCTCACCCCCTGCTATTCCTCCCCTAACCCCCCACCTCCCAGGCCCCAGTGTGTGATGTTCCCCTCCCTGTGTCCATGTGTTCTCATTGTTCAACATCCACTTATGAGTGAGAACATGTTGTGTTTGGTTTTCTGTTCTTACGTCAGTTTGCTGAGAATGATAAAAAGCTCATCATCACTGGTCATTAGAGAAATGCCAATCAAAACCACAATGAGATACCACCTCATGCCAGTTAGAATGGCAATCATTAAAAAATCAGGAGACAACAGATGCTGGAGAGGATGTGGAGAAATAGGAACACTTTTACACTGTTGATGGGAGTGTAAATTAATTCAACCATTGTGGAAGACAGTATGGCAATTCTGCAAGGTCTAGAAATAGAAATACCATTTGACCCAGCAATCCCATTACTGGGTATATACTCAAAGGATTATAAATCACTCTATTACAGATACATGCACATGTATGTTTATTGCAGCACTGTTCACATTAGCAAAGACTTGGAACCAATCCAAATGCCCATCAATGACAGACTGGATAAAGAAAATGTGGCACACATACACCATGGAATACTATGCAGCCATAAAAAGGATGAGTTCATGTCCTTTGTAGGGATGTGGATGAATCTGGAAACCATCATTCTGTTTATTTCTATGCTCAAAAACTTTCATTTGCTGTCCAGTTGTACTCCACCTTTATCCACCCTTGCTCTATACACTGTTGTCAGAGCAATATGTACTACATCAATGGGTTTCTAAGTCCTCTGTTTTCCTATTGACTTTTCCTAACTGGAGACAGACATTAGCAGACAATCCAGAGACTAGTAGGGGAGTGATGTTGGGTATCTCCCTGGGGCTGCCATGGGTTGGTTGTGTTTCTCTACCAGAATCTATAGCTCCTGTCAGGCAGTCTCTCTTATCTTCCTCTCTCCCCTCATACCTTCATATTCCTCTCTTTGGCTTCTGACTCTAGGGAACTCATCTATTACTTGTTAGTTTCCTGAACCTTGCCCTTACATTTCTAAAACGTCCTTGTATTAAATCTCTTCAAATTCTCCTTTTAAGAATGCCATATGATTCCTGCTGAACCTTGATTGATACAATATTCTATAGTCAGTTTTCCTCTGTACATATCCCCTTACCACTTTATAAAAGTTATTTTAATGCCCTATCAATCAGTTATATTCATTACAAATGCTCAATATGCAGCCTGCTTTGAACTTTAGGAGATCTCTTGTAGTATGAAAAGATATAGATACAATTTAAGGTTATGAAATACATTAAAACAGGTGCTCCTTATTCAAGAAATTATTTTCTATCCCAATTTTCCAAAAAGATTCTGCTATATTTTTAGAGTTGTAAGTTTGCTTCCATAAATAGATCTTCGGTTTATTTTGTGTATGGAAAAAAATCAAATGTTTTTATTTGTTTTCTCACCTGGTTAGCCAATTCAGTAACATTTATGGAATGAACCATCCATTTCCAGTGTTTCATGAGGATCGGCTGAACTTCTGCCCTTCCGGTAGTTATCATTTCACTGTTTTTGCCCTAATTAGATTGAATTGTTTTTCGACTGATTGCAATCAAAGCAGTCTTGATAATGTTAACCATATGATATGCTTTAAAATGAGAATTAAGTGAAGACAGAAAGGCCCAACAAATTAGTAATAATAAATAAAGTATGTGATTGGCCAAGGCCTCAGTAATCTCCAGGAGATCAAAGATTTGGTTAAGTAGAGAAACAGTAGTAAAAGTGTTAGTCAAATTGGACACTATATTATTAACAATTTTAGATGAAACAGCAATTCTAATCTTTTTTTTTTTTTTTGAGACAGGGTCTCACATTGAGTGCAGTGGTGAGATCTTGGGTCACCACAACTTCTACCTCTCAGGCTCAAGGGATCCTCGCACCTCAAGTGTGTACTACCCACTTAATTTTTGTATTTTTTGTTGAGATGGAGTTTTGCCATGTTGCCCAGGTTAATCTCAAACTCCTGGGCTCAAGCCACCCACCTGCCTCTGCCCACAAAATGCTGGGACTACAGGCCAGAGCCATGGCACCTGACCAAAAGCAATTCTAAATAATGACAATATCCAATATGTAGTCTTAGGGTTGGGTAGTTGAAACGGCATGAAGATGAGGAGGACAGGAAACTTAAGGCAAAGTGTTCATAAATATCTACATAATGATGTTGACATTACTGAGGAAAATATCAGAAATAGCCAGCTATATTTATCTCATCATATAAAAATACATATGAAACTCTACTCCATGCCACTTTTCCAAGTAACAAAAATCATAAAAGATACACATTTTCAATAATCAGTGTGCATCCATGCCACCTTCCTAGTTAATAAATATGATAAAAAATATACATTTCCAATAATCAATATGCTTATTGAAATTCACTAAGGTCTTCAAATTTATTTCAGATATAAAGATGAAAGGATGGATACTGAAAGGATGCATACTAACCAAAAAAACCTTTTTTAGATCTGATAAAAATGAATGAAGAAATAATATTTTCAATGCAGTAATAAGTAGCATTTAATGAGTATTTATCTGCTTTATTTATGTGTGCTGTACCTTACTTATGTTAGTTCATTCAATATTGTAGGATGTAGAAAAATGAATCAAACCCAGAATAAATGGACTAAAACGTATGTCTTTGATACATTCCCTACATACTAACTTTCTGCAATAAAAATTTTACAGAATATGCCATATACAATGTTTTCATAAATAAAAACTTAGTTACTAAAACATATTTCCATATTGCCTACAAACTTATTTTATTCAGTAGCATATCAGAAAAAATTGTAGCACTACCAAATATATTTATGACCTTTTTTCCTATTACAACTCTATTGAACTTCTCTCTAATTAATTAAAAATCTCATCAGGAGGTAACCTTTACTTTGACATAATGTCTTTCAAAATACGTTTCTGAAACGCCATTTATTATATGTTCTAAAATATCAACTTAGAAAAGCGTAGATCAGAAATGAAAGGACTGAATTAGACAACAATAATTAATTAGACATTTATCCATAGAAAGATTTCAATCGTCTTCACTCCTTTGGCTTGATGCCACATTATGTTTGTTTAGTGAGAACTCTATCTTCTATGAACTTATAAAGGATAAAATTTCTGGCATTTAGATGTAGGCATTTATTCTGGTAATAGTTGGCAATGATAGTATATTCTGTATAATTTGAGTAGAAAATACACTTCTTTCAGTTCTAAAATAAATTTTAGGAAGTTTAAGTATCTGAACTAAATTATGTCAGTTAGCTGATCTTTTAAGTAAATAAATTTGGTAGGTTTAAACAGATTAAATTGGGAGCATTTTTCTGTGAGTCAGCCTAATTTAGGGCATAAAAATATCTTCCAAGAGTATATTAGATTCTTTTGACTTGATTTAAAATAATTTTTGTATAGATGATGAAATTCCTAACTAATTATATGAACAATCATTAACTGAGACATAGAATAACTTTGTGCATAAAGATTGTTTTGATGGTTATTGGCTATTTAAAATCACATCTGCTAGCATTCTTTGGTTAAGATCTTTTATGTTCTGCTTTGGCATTTACAGATTTCCCAAGTGAATTCTCCTCTATTTAGGTTTCAGAAAAAAATTTCTCTAGACATATTAAGTGGTTACTTTCTAAGTTAATTTTCATTTCTTAATTGGTTTCTGCTTATATATTTTGACTTTACCCTGTCCATTTATATTATTCCTTTATCTTCAATGGTTTTGGGACACAACATGAAATCAAGAATTGTTGCAAATTTAATTAATTTTATTTAAGACTGTGAATATAGATATAAAATAAATGTAGGGATGATCACAACTTAAGAGTTAATCTTCTATTTAACTTTGTTCAATGAATATAGTATAACTACTTTTCTGTTTGCGTTATTAAATCTTTTGACATTTTAATTTATGTATAAGTGCTTTGGGTTACTAGAGCTGCCTTAACAATTACCAAAACTTGCTGGTTTAAAAAACTAAATGGAATTTTGGCCTGACACAGTGGCTCATATCTGTAATCCCAACACATTGGGAGGCCAAAGAGGGCAGATCACTGGAGGTCAAGAGTTCGAGACCAGCCTGGCCAAAACAGTGAAACCCTGTCTCTACTAAAAATACAAAAATTAGCCAGGGCTTGCTGGTGCACGTCTGTAGTTGTAACTATTTTGGAGGCTGAAGCAGAAGGATTGCTTGAACCCAGGAAGCAGAGGTTGCAATAAGCCCATATGGTACCACTATGCTTCACTCTGGGTGACAGAGTAAGACTCTGTCTCAAAAAAAAAAAAAAAAAGAAAGAAAATAAGAAAAAAAAAAAAAGAAATAAATGGAATTTTATTCCCTCACAGATCTGGAGGTTAGAAGTCCAAAGTCAAAAGTACTGGCAGGATTGGTTGTAAGGGTATAAGAGAGAATCTGTTTCACTACTCTCTCCTAGCTTCTGATTGGTTGTTACAGGCAATCTTCAGCAGTCTGTGCTTGTAGACAAATCACTCCAGTCTCTGCTTCTGTCTTCTCATGGCTTTATACCACATTTCTCATAAAGACACAATTCATTAGATTTAGGGTCCTGCTGGGTAATTCAGAATGCTTTCATCGTGAGATCCTTAACTTAATTATTTATGATAAAAAACATTTCTCCAAATGAAGTCAAATTCATAGGTACTGGGAATTAGGATTTGGACATATCTTTTTGGGGACCACAATTCCTCCTACTATAATAAGTTTCATTATAAATTATTTTAAAGTAATTGTTCAAATGAAATCAGATACCTGACATCAATTACATTATTATGTATTACAAAACCATTTTCATTAGGTTTCTTTTCTCTGTGAACATTACGGATCAAAAAACAAATCAATTTTTCCTTACTGATATTTTTATAGCCACATTCACAGTATTTGTTTCAGATAATTTTGCGTAATGTTTTGCTGGTTGATCACTACATAATAAATTATTTTTAATTAATTTTATTACAATGTTAATCTGATCAAATAATCATCCCAGAAGTAATACCCTCTATAAAAGCAGAGAACATGACTATAACGCCATTCTTTTCCACAAGTCAAGATGACATTAATATAGCACTTGGATTATTTTCAGTGAACATTTATCTCTATGCGGAGTTGAATTATCATCATAACTCTATTCAATCAATAGCATACACTTTTGACATCAATTAATTTCATTAGTAATTTCCTTATTCCTGGATATAGAATTTGTAACTCTTTGTAATTAGTTCACTCAACACATCCATGAGAATAATAAATATATCCCTATTATAAACTGACCAAAGAGTAATGAGATAATTAATTTTTTTAAAAAAAACTAGCAAGTGGCAATTAAATAACAAAGTAATATAGCTTTAAAGTCTAAGTCCTAAAAGAAAATTGGGTTACATTTTGTATGCTCTACAGACAGGCATCAATTTCTTCGGGCTTGAAATGTAATGTTTAGTGTTCCCAAGGACACAGTGATAATTAAGTTAAGTAGAGGACTTTGGGGAAGCAAGTGCTAACTTACAGATCTAAGAAACCATGTAATTAAAGGAAGGCATGAAGAAGATAAACTTACTGCTCAGTCTGCAAAATATTTATTTGAAAATTTTACAAGCTAGTGGGCATGGATGTGAATCATTTTGTGTATGTATGTGTATTTCCTGCTTCATTTTTTTTTTCTATTACGGTTAACACTGTTTTCAGTCATTAGAACAAAACAAATAGTTAAAAAGTAATGAATTCAACCAACAATTTATCCATACAAACTAGGAAAATTTGATTGATCTTTGTTTTTAATAAAATTGACAAAAAGATGCACTGTTTTGCCATCAACTAGTCTAAATTGTTTAAATTTCTCATTTATTCTCAAGGTAAAAACTCCCATTTGGCTTTAGACATCACTATAGCTTTTACCAAGTGTTTGCATTTATTGTTATTGTGAAGACTAAAAAGGGGTGAGAACCACTAATATCCCTGGATTTCCTGACTGAGAGGTACACTGTCAGGTGTTTTTATTTTTGTTTCTTTTAAGACCCTGAAAAAGTGTTTATGGCATTAACTATTACAATTTAGTAAACATAACTAAATTATAGTTAAATAATAGTTATGTTTAATAAATATCTAGTTAAGTTTAGTAAATTATAATAATGCCATAACTATCATGTGAATTTATGGCTTTTAAAGCAGATCCACTTTCTTGAAAAAAATATTTAAAATATAATTGGTTCGGCTGTATGTTAAAATGAAACAGCAGAGTGCCTCTGGCTCTCTGAACTCTAATCATCTTGGCTTCTGTGAAAAGATAATTGAATTTCTTATCTAAATATTGAATATTCCTCACCAACTAACTCAGAGTCAAAATTCTTTTCTGGATAAAACTTTAAATTATCAGGTATGATCCTGGGTTAATTATAGGACTAATATAAATTATATATTAAAATAATGTTCAGATGATCTTAGTTACTTTTCAAGGTATGAGTGTGAAAATCTGTATTTCAAAATCAAGAAATGGCTGAAAAGCTAGTATTTAATTAGAATTGACTGCTTCTCAACATCTAGCTGAGTTTCACCAAATGTTTACTGCCTGTCATCAGATTATTTAACTTTGAGTGAATTATATACTAAAATTATTATTTACTAATTTTAAATGAGAATATTTGGATTTCATAATTTTTGATACCCATACATTTATATTTCCGGATGTAAAAATAAATGAATACCATCCAAATGAGAATGAGCTAAGGCTATTTATTGAGAGCTTGCTATAGCCAGAGAATCAGCCACCACCACTCGCATCTTACAGAGATTCAAAAGCAGTTGGAAGGGGTGCAGTACCAAAGGGAAAGAAACCGGAAGGCTTCGGGCAAGCTCTGACTGGAGCCTGTTGGCATAGAAAAGCTGAAGCCTGGCTATCTAAAAGTAAGGCATCCTGTGTTGGTTATGGGGGAGTCTTTTCTTTTGTCTGGTTAATCCTAAGTTAGAAACAGGACAAAAATTAGGGATGCTGGTAGATATATATCTCATTATAAATTTATTACTGTAAGATCTAACATTAATCTGTAGTAAAAGCTGCTCTTTGATTAAAACATTGAAATATTTATATTTCATCAATAAATTAAAACATAAAATAAGGTATTGGTTTTCTCCTAAATTAGATGAAATTCTTCAAATACAATTCAAAGATCTTTCTCCAATAACTTACAAAATAGAAAATTCTATATTCAAAGACAAGTTATTAATCAATCAACAAATATTTGAATATTTAAAACATGGTTCAGAAAATTTTCACCCAAAATAAGACACGAGCTTTATTGCCCAAAATCAGTCATTCTTTTTAGCTCTAGGCTGTCTCTGGTTCCTAACTCACATGCCTAAGACAGGATTCTTCATTTTCTCTGACTCCAGATTGGTCCAATGATCCTTATGAAATCACTGATGCCCCTGGACCCAGCCCTCTCCAGCAGCTCCTCCTACACAATTCTAGTTTCAGCAGAAAATGTTTATGTACTCTCTAAAGATCTAAACATTCTACTGGTTTAATCTTCCAGTATTTATTTCTTAAAGATATTCTATTGTATACTTACATTCAGCTCCTCACCAATAAATAAGACTAATTTTAGATCATTTATGAGCAGGACTAAAATTGTTTCTGTCAAAATTAATCACTAAAATTTCAAAGTATTACAAATCAATAAATACAGCAAAGGAAAAAGGTGGTGAAAAGTACATATTAATATCAGTCACATTTCAAATTGCATCTTCCATTTGAAAGTAGGAGAAAAATAATGGTAATACCTTCTAAATATTGGCAAAAAAGTATAAAAAATATTTCTTAACATGAAATTAAATGAAAAATAAAGCCAATAAAATGGAGAGCACATACTTCTATTTGTTCATTCATAAAACTTGTATGCTACTTATATCAGTTTATTACACATGTTCTTAATGATGATTAAGATTAAATTGTTCAAGAGTATTTCATAAGACATTAAACAAAATTAGCTATCACTGTAAGTTATTTCCCTGTTAACTGTTTTTACAGCACATTCGTATTAGGTAAGTATTTTTTTTTAAATCACAAAAGCAAAATAAAAAGTTGAACACATGAGTTGTTTTTGCTTTTACTGCTGTGCTTGATATACATGAAGTAATGAATATCAAGCAACTCATTTGTATAGCATCACTATTTGTACATTTGTTTTTAGGTTACTTAAAATATTTAAATATAAATAAATAAGAGTTGCAAAAATAAGGCTGGATGCAGTGGTTCACACCTGTAATCCCAGCACTTTGGGAGGCTGAAGCAGGCAGATCACTTGAGGTCAGGAGTTTGAGACCAGCCTGGCCAACATGGTGAAATCCCATCTCTACTAAAAATACAAAAATTACCCAGGCATGGTGGTGGACATCTGTAATCCCAACTATTCATGAGGCTGAGGCAAGAGAATGGCTTGAACCTGTGAGGCGGAGGTTGCAGTGAGCTGAGACCCCACCATTGCATTCCAGCCTGGATGACAGAGTGAGACTTTGTCTCAAAAAAAAAAAAAGAGAGAGGAAAGAAAACAACAAGTAACTTTACAAATAGGAGAATAGGAATCATTTCTGCCCTTCTCTAGAGGAAACTGAGTGACAACTTCATATAAAGGAACATTTCTGAAGTTATAGTCCAAGGCGTAAACAATGGAACTGCATTCCACCCATCCACATGGTTCAACAAATTATGTCTATGAGGTATCGACTCCTACAACAACTTTGTAAATATTCCCAGTGTCAGGGCTCAGAACACTCCCAAAGTACAGTACCTTGGCATGCTGAACTGAAAAAAAGGGACTCAGAAGTAAAATCTTTCTGATCTTCTCCTGTTCTTCTTTCTCCTGGGTCCCGTTTCTTCACCAAGGCAGGCCATGGACCCTGAAATTTCTCCTCCCCAAGGCAGGTCAAAGACACTAGAAATCCTTTCCCCCAAAGCCAAATATAAAATTTAAAAATATTATTTTAATCTTTCCTAGCCATAGAGAAATTCTTTGACCTACCTTGTCTGTTAGTAGGTCGTAAGACCCTTATTCCAGATGGAGTCTTGTTTTATATCCAGAAAAAAGGAATGCCACACATGCAAGCCATAAACACACAAGCCTGGCTTTGTTTCTCCATGCAGTCCATTAGCATCAGATCACTCCCTTTTTGTCCAAGTACATTTCTGCATGGCTGTCTACGCTTCATCACATCTAAGTATTAAAATGGACAGTTTTTCCTTGAGTCTTTGCATTTCAAAGCCTTCAATCTGAAGGCTCTCGTGTCTTATAAAACTTCAATTAAATAAATATTGTATGCTTTTCTTCCATTAATCTCTTTGTTTTCTTTCAGTCCTAGCCAGGAACCCTAAAAGCGTTATGGAAATTTTCCTTCCTTACAATTTCCACAACTGCAACTAAAACTGGAACCAATTACTGTTTTTATCCCATATTAGGAATCACCAATATATAGGTGTTTTCCTTTGCCTAGACATAGAGATAGTTATAACACAAGTCCTTGTGAGGCCACAATTTAGCAAAGTACTGTGTCAAACATTTAGAGCTTATATGAAAATTTCACATCCCCATATCGGCCACCCAAAGATGAAAACATATAACTCCCTAAATCTTAATTGGCTCTATTCTAATATCAAAGAGAAAAACCATATAGGAAAAAAAACAGAAATTCAAATAGAAGTAACCTATACCTGTCACAAATCATAAAAACAAAATTATTTTGGGAGCATATAGATGACAAATGGTCCATTGTGTTTTAGAATAAAGTAGACAATTTAGGAAGCCAGCTACTTTTCCCCTTCTTCTCCTGCTTCAGCTTCATCTCTTTGGGTATCTGATGTGCAAAATGTCAAGTAGTTTCTCAGCAGTTGCATTATTAGCATGCTATCTTTGTATGACTCTTAATGTACTGAGTTCAACACTGGCTTCATCAAAAGCTGTCTTTGCAAGACACCAGGCTTTTTCCAGAAAGTTCAGATTCTCACACCACAACACAGAGTTTATAGCCCAGATGCAGTCTGATAGGGTATGTTGATTGCAATTCATTTTTCTGATTTCAAAAGCTTCATGACTTGCTTGTTGTGACTGATCCACAATCCCTTTCTTATCGTCATTAGCAGCAACCTGAGCCAAATAACAGAAGTTGCCTCCTTTCATTTTCAATAGAAGATTTTGCTCTGTGTTTGTGAAGCTTCGGGGATCAAGAATTCTTCCAAAAGGGACAGTACATCATTTACAGGTATCTCTTAGATCACTTTCCGTTTTCTCTCTGTATTCTCAACCCATCTGCTGTTTTTCTCAGCAGCTTCTATCATTTGCCCAATACTTGAGACGATGCTCCAAGATGACCTACAGGCTCCTGCAACATTTTTATAAGTAACTGAAAGAAGATTCCTCTCCTAATTAAAAAAAAATCAGTTATTTGCTTAGCTACAGACATCATGCAGTCTTTCATGTCAACATATTGCTCAGCCTGCTTGGCCCATTTGGCCTTCAGCACTGGTATATTTTTACCCATGACTGAAAGTTCTGTGTCAGAAGTGGTTGGCAGTGGACGGATGTGGGCTCAGCAATCTGGATGGGGCTTAGCGGCAAGGCTCAGACTCTGTCCCTAGATCTTGCTGCTCACGAGCTCTATGTTTCTATTTTCAGTTGTGGCAAAATGTATAAGAAAGTGCTGTGAAAGAAATATTTATTGTATTATTTCCTCATCACTAAGTTCTTTATGGCAGCTTCTTTTCCCTTCTGGAAGAGAGTTCCAAACAGAGCCTATGAATACCTGAAGAAATTTTAGCTCAGCAAATTATTTTTTTAAACTTCAAATCCTTTAGCCAAACTGACTTATGTTTACCTTTAGAAGTTTTATATTTCTAGGTTTTACACGGAAATCTATGATCTGTTTTGTGTTCATTTTTACATGGTTCAAAGCATCTGAGTATGGATCAGAGCTCATGTTTTTTGACTTGTTCTGTTTTTGGCTTATAGCTATCCAATTATTCCAGAACCATTTCTTGAAAATTACAATTCTTTCTCCAGTGAATTGCTTTTGTATCTTTGTCAAAAATCAGTTTTTTGTGTATGAGAATATATTTATAGATTCCCTCTTCTGTTCCATTATTTGTCTATCTTGATGCCATTCTTCTTGATAATTAGAGCTTTATAATAAGCCTTGAAATCAGGTAGTGTTTACCATACAATATTTTCTTCCTTTTTAAGGTTCTTCAAAAATTTGTGGGTATATTTAGTTCCTTAGCATTTCTGTAAGAATTTTAGAATTAGCTGACCAATTTCTACAAAAGAAAAAAAAGTCTCATGCTAGGATGTTGATTGTGAATCTATAGATTAATTTGGTGAGAATTTACATCATAATATTTATCCTTCTGCCTCATGAACATGAGTTATGAATCCATTTATAGTTTCCTTAATTTCTCCCAGTAACATTTTCTAATTTTAACATATATGTCTTACACATTGCCACATTTATCTCTAAGTAGTTAATAATTGTAGTGCTATAAGTGCTATTATTTTTCAATTTGTGAATATTTGTTGGTAGTATATTAAAATAACATTAATTTTATGACTTGATCATATTCCTGTAACCCCAATAAACTTACTAGTTCTAGTACAAAGCTGAATAGAAGTAGTAAGAAAGTGATCTGTTTCTGATCACTGCGGAAAAGCAGTATCTTTTATCAATGTTAGCAGCAGGATTTTTGTAGATGTCCTTAATCAAATTGCATATATTATTTCTATTCCTGTTTCGCTGAGAGTCTGGGTGAACTGCAGGTTAGATTTTGTCAGTTGCATTTTTATGTGTCTACCGGAACGATCATCTTCTTTTCTTTTATGCCTTTCTAATATGGTGAATTATATTAATTAGTTTTCAATGTAAAAACAACATTTTATTCTGGGATAAGTTCCATTTGGTCATGATATGTCCCACTGTATTGTTGAATTTGGTTTTCTACAATTTTACTGACTTTTGCATCTGTTTTTGGAAAGTATCATGCAGTTGTTTCTTATCCTTATAAAGATTTTTCTCCATTTGGTATTATGATAATGTTGTCCTTATCAAATAAAATATATTCAATCCTCTTCAGTTTCCCAGGGAAGGTTACATAGAATTGCTTTTATTTCCTCTTTAAATGTTTGGTTTAATTTCTTGATGTTTACTTTGTGTTAATCCTTTAAAATGCAAATTAAATTTTAACAGCTATAAGACTTTTGAGGTTACTTTTTTTTGACTGAGTAAATAATACGTCTATTTCCTCTAAGTAGTCAAATATATTAGCATAAAATTATTTATAATATTCCCAAATTATACCTTTAATAGCTATAGAATCTTCTGTGATGTCATCTCTTTTATTTCTAATCTGTAATTTGTGTTTTCTATTTTTTTACCTGGTAAGAGATTTATCAGTATTATTAGTGTTCTCAAAAACTACCTTTGATTACAGTGTTTTGTTCTGTCTTACCTCACTCAGCCCATGCTAATCCATCACGGCCAGAGGCAGAGAGCCCAGTATCTGTGTTTTCATAATTGATTTAAATTCTTCCTTGACAAAGTCAGGAAATAAATTCTCACACATTCGAAACATTCATACATACACACACACACACACACACACACACACACACACACACCCCTATGTAAACAAACAAAACCCAAACAAGTATTCTCACCATGGAATGTCCATTTTCTCTGCCCAGCTTAAGCCTCTAATGCTAACTTCTATTAATCCTGGGTCTCTGTATGTAACTTGACCTCTCCATTTCAACCGAATAGCACATTCAGTCACCTCACTTTTCATTTGCCCTTAACAAATATTAATAGGTGTCCTTCACTCTAGGCTACTGATTAAGCCATCAATATTTGTCATACCCCTCTTGTCTTTGTCATTTCCCGGAGTCAATCTCTCCTCAACCTGCCCTATCCCATTTGCCTCACAGTCTGGCCCAAAGAAATCTATCTTATCAGTAAGAATTTTTATATTAACAAAATATTGTAATATTAGGAAATTCTTTTATTCTAAGGAGAGTACATATATGAACTTGGGAGACTAGCAGGGTGCAGAAAATGAAGGTATGAGAAGACAACCTTAGAGGTAAAAATGCAGAAATAGTATTTAGTTTTGTCAATAACATTTATGTTTTTTACTGTCTATAGACAATAAAAATTCTACTAGTAATATAATTTTCATTTTAGTGTTATTTATTTTTAATTGACAAATGATAGGTTTGCACATTTAACAATTTTTGAACGTTATGCCTTTTTTAAAAAATTTCTGTGATGTTATTAAAACCAAAAGAAGAACATGATTATGCTCATGATTCATATTCTCTGCAGGAAAACTGACTTTGAAATATGAGCTTTTACAAAATTGTTAACATATTTCTTGATTCTTAATTAGTACGTTCACGTTTTACTTGTAAGATTTTTTTTAAAAATACATTTTAAAAAGATCATACCTTAAATATATTACATAAAATCATAAATGGGATTTAATAACTTTTTGACTGAATGTTATAGCTTAAAACTCATTCTGAAGTGGTTTTTAAAAGCTGTAGAGATAAGATGTAGTCACATCTTATCTCTTTAGCCGAAAGGAAGTAAAATTGCAATGAAACAATAATTACTAAGAAGTCTCATAGGAGAAACCTTTCTAAGGGGAAAAAAACACCACTTTGAGTGATGCCACTCTCACCATTCTTCCTTCATTGTTGCCCCAGTATCATCGTAAATAGTAAAAACATTAATCTTCCTCCCCATTTTCCATTTTTCTACTCTTTTCCATGGGTATGCCCTCTCTGTATACTTTACTTTTAATGAGTGCCTAAGGAGGTATATTCTCCAGTAGCGATAATACCTGAATTGAATCCATATCACAAGAAAGTCTTCTCATGCTGAATTGCAAAAAAAAAAAAAAAGGTCTTCTAATCCCTTCAGAATGATTAGTGGAGGCATACCTTCTTTTTTGTTTTGTTTTGTTTTTGAGACAGAGTCTTTCTCTGTCACCAAGCTGAAGTGCAGTGACTCAATCTTGTCTCACTGCAACCTCCACCTCCCATGTTCAAGCAATTCTCCTACCTCAGCTGCCCAAGCAGCAGGCACGTGCCAACACACTCAGCTAAATTTTGTATTTTTAGTAGAGATGCGGTTTCATCACTTTGGCCAGGATGGTCTCAATCTCCTGACCTCACGATCTGCCCACCTCAGCCTCCCAAAGTGCTGGGATTACAGGCATGGGCCACTGTGCCTGGCTGGAGATAAACCTTCTAAAGGGCTATTTTTGGTATGCCTTTCAGCCAAAGTTTTGACTAAACTCCACAATCTAAATGTGTAAAAGAGTAATACTTAAGAATATGAAGTCAAATCAGAAAGTGAAAGCTAAGTAAGAAATATGTAAACAGTGATACATAGTTTTATTTCTAATGTTTAACTTACATGGGTTCATCTAGTTTAATTTAAGATAAGTAAAATAGCAAGTATATGATCTTAATTTAAAAATATCTTTCTTTAGAGGAACTTAAATGAGTTGTTACATGTAATTCCATTAAGACTGTAGTTATGTAATCTTGTCCTTAAGTAAAGGACAGTTTTATATTTCCAAAGGTATATGACAAAAAATGCAAATTATGAGATTTTCAAAGATGAGAGCTATGAGCAACAGTGATACATTTGCAGTCTATATAGCCCTGCTAAAACAGAAAAATTGACTCAATGGGAAAATAAATAAGCTAAATCTATTTCAGACTCTGACCCCAAAGAAAGTCCCTTGACCAATGTAGATAAGCATTTCCTTCTCTGTAATATGAGAAGAGTGCATGAAGACAAATTTTCCTAGAAACAAATCTAAACTGACAATAATTAAATGACTTTCAATTTGGGTTAGAATGGAAAACAGTACAGGCCAGAACTAGGCTAACCACTTCTATAACCTAAGTCCAGAAGCTGCAAGGCAATGGTAGTGATAATAAGCAACATGCATATTATGCATACACCTTCTAAAGGGCTACTTTTGGTATGCCTTTCAGCCAAGGTTTTGACTAAACTCCACAATCTAAAAGTGTAAAAAAGTTGCAACCTCCACCTCCTGGGTTCAAGTGATTCTTCTGCCTCAGCCTCCCAAGTAGCTGGGATCAAAGGCACGTACCACCACGCCCAGCTAATTTTTGTATTTTTTTAGTAGAGACGGGGTTTCACCACATTGGCCAGGATGGTCTCAATCTCTTGACATTGTGATCCGCCCACCTCAGCCTCCCAAAGTGCTGGGATAACAGGCGTGAGCCACCGCCCGGCCACAATTGATGTTTTTGTGTTCCCTTTGATAACATCCCAAGCACTAATTATTGACTTCAAGGAAGCCAGGTATTGCAAGTCATTGCTTAGCCTTTCAGATCTTTGTGTTGATAAGATAATGGAATGGGTAGTCTTGTAGTAATTGCTTGTGGGAACTCCAGTTTAAGAGGAATGCCTTATTTAGAACATATGATACCAGACTGACTTGTTACAAATGGTTCCAAGAATCAGTCTAAAAAGTTTATAATTATGTGAATTACTTTTTCACTTTTGTAATATGTTGTAATGAGATTTGTATTCTTATATTTCCTTAGTAAAATTTTCTTAAGCATAAAAATAAAAAAGTAATACTTAAATATATGAAGTCAAATCAAAAAAGCAAATACTTAAATATATGAAGTCAAATCAAAAAAGCAAAAGCTAAGTAACAAATACCTAAAGAAAACAGTGATAACACAATTTTCCTTCTAATGTGTTTTCTTATATTGGTTGATCTAGTTTAAGACACGTAAATGTACATACCCACACAGGTGCACACTTGCACATACCAGGTCACACCATGCATACTTAATGCCCTGTAGCTGTCAAAGGTAGCATGTGATATGGCTACCCTCTGCTCATATTTTTACTTTTTTTTTTTTGAGACGGAGTTTCGCTGATGTTACCCAGACTGGAGTGCAATGGCACGATCTCAGCTCACTGCAAGATCTCGGCTCACTGCAACCTCCACCTCCTAGGTTCAAGCAATTCTCCTGCCTCAGCCTCCCGAGTAGCTGGGACTACAGGCGTGTACCACCATGCCCAGATAATTTTTGTATTTTTTTAGTAGAGACGGGGTTTCACCTTGTTGACCAGGATGGTCTCGATCTCTTGACCTCATGATCCACCCGCCTCAGCCTCCCAAAGTGCTGGGATTATAGGCGTGAGCCACCACGCCCGGCTCATATTTTTACTTTTTGAATTTTTTTTGTATTAGTCCATTCTTGTGTTGCTATAAAGAAATTCTTGAGACTGGGTAATTTATTTTTTAAAAAAGTTTAATTGGCTCATGATTCTTCTGGTTTTACAGAATGCATGGTGCTGGCATCTGCTAAGCTTCTGGGGAATCCTCAGGAAGCTTACAATCATGGCAGAAAGTGAAGGCAGAGCAAGCACATCACGTGGTGAAAGCAAGAGTAAGAAAGAGAGTTGCTGGTGAGGTGCCACACATTTAAATGACCAGATCTTAGGAGAATTCACTCATTTTTGCAAAAACAGCACTAAGCCATGAGGGTCCATTCCCATGGTCCAAATACCTCTCACAAGGCCCTATCTCCAGCATTGGGGATTACAATTCAACATGAGATTTGGGCAGCGACAACTATCAAACTATATCATTCCATCGCTGACTCCTCCAAAATCTCATGTCCTTCTCATATTGCAAAATACAGTCATACCTTCTCAACAGTCCCCCATGTCTTAACTCATTCCAGCATTAGCAAAAAAGTTCAAAGTCCAAAGTCTCATCTGAGACAAGGCCAGTCACTTCCACCTATAAGCCTATGAAGTTAAAAACAATTTAGTGGGCCGGGCATGACGGCTCACGCCTGTAATCCCAGCACTTTGGGAGGCCGAGGTGGGTGGATCACGAGGTCAAGAGATCGAGACCATCCTGGTCAACATGGTGAAACCCCGTCTCTACTAAAAATACAAAAAATTAGCTGGACACGGTGGTGTGTGCCTGTAATCCCAGCTACTCGGGAGGCTGAGGCAGGAGAATTGCCTGAACCCAGGAGGCGGAGGTTGCGGTGAGCCGAGATCGCGCCATTGCACTCCAGCCTGGGTGACAAGAGCAAAACTCCATCTCAAAAAAAAAAAAAAAAAAAAATTTAGTTACTTGTAAGATGCAATGGGGCTATGGACACTGAGTAAACATTACCATTCCAAAATGGAGAAATCAGTCAAAAGACAGGGTTTACAAGCCTTATGAAAGTATGAAACCCAACAGGGCAGTCATTAAATCTGAAAGCTCCAAAATAATCTCTTTTGACCCCATGCCTCCACATCCAGGGAACATTTGTACAAGGAGTGGACTCACAAGACTTTGAGCAGCTCTGTCGCTGCTTTGCAGGGTTTAGTCCCCATTGCTGCTGTCACAGGTTGAAGTTGAGTGCCTGTGGCTTTTCCACGCTGTGTCTGCAAGCTGCTGGATCTACCACTGTTGGCTCTGCAGAATGGTCCTTTTCACAGCTCCATTAGGCAGGACCCTCCAACCCCACATTTCCCCCTATACTGCCCTAGTAGAGGTCTCTGCCCCTGCTGCAGGCTTCTCACACAGCCTCTGAAATCTAGGCAGAGGCTGCCAAGCATTCTTCACTCTTGAATTCTGTGTGCCTGCAGGCTTAACACCACATGAAAGCCACCAAGGCTCATGACTTGCGCCCTCTGGAGCTTAGCTAAGCCCCTTTGAGCCCTGGCTGAAGCAAGAATGGCCAAGATACAGGGAGCAGTCTCCCAAGGCTGCTCAGGGTAGTGGGGCCCTGGGCCTGAACCGTAAAACCATTCAGTCCTCCTAGGCATTAGGGTCTGTGATGGAAGGGGCTGCCACAACAATTTCTGAAATGCCTTCAAAATATTTTCCCATTGTTTTAACTATTAACACTTAACTCCTTTTTAATTACGCAGTATCTCTAGCAAGTGGTTGCTCCACAGCCTGCTTGAATTCCTCTCCACAAAAAAAAAAGCTTTTTCTTTCTCTGCCAAATGGCCAGACATTACATTTTCCAAACTTTTATGCTCTGCTTCTGTTTATACCTAAATTCAATCTTTACATCTGAACATAGGTCGTTAGAAGCAGCTGGCTACCTCTTGAATGCTTTGCTGCTTAGTAATTTATCCCGCCAGATATCCTAAATCACCACTTTGAAGTTCAAACTTTCATAGATCCCTAATCCATGGACAGAATGCAAACAAGTTGTTTGCTAAGGCATAACACATGTGACCTTTGCTTCAGTTTGTAAGAAGTTCCTCATTTCCATCAGAGACCTCAACAGCCCAGACTTCACTGTTAATAACATTATTGGCATTTTGGTCACAACTATTGAACCAGTCTCTAGAAGTTCAAAACTTTCCCTCATCTTCCTATCTTCTTCTGGGCCCTCTAAACTCTTCCCACCTCTGCTCATTATCCAGTTCCAAAGCTTCTTTCACATTTTCAGCTATCTTTATAACAATACCCCATTCTTGGTACCAATTTTTCATAATAGTCTGTTCTAACATTGCCATTGAGAAATATCTGAGACTGGGTAATTTATAAACAAAAGAGGCTTAATTGGCTCATGGTTCTGCAGGTTTTACAGGATGTATGTTGTTGGCATCCGCTCAGCTTTGGGAGAGGCCTCAAGAAGCTTACAATCATGGCAGAAGGTGAAGAGGGAACAATAACATCACATGGCAAAAGCAGGAGCAAGTTGAGGGGAGAAGTGTCACACGCTTTTAAATGATCAGATCTCATGAGAACTCATTCATTATCACAAAGACAGCACTCAGCCATGAGGAATCCACTCCCATGATCCATACACTTTCCACCGGGCCCTATCTCCAGCATTGGGAATTATAAATTCTACATGACATTTGGGCAGGGACAAACAACCAAACTAAATCAGTTTTAATTTGCATACAAGAAATTCACTTTTTTTGGTGTAAAGGTCTATGAGTTTTGATGAATGCATTGAGTAATGTAATAACCACCATAGTCAAGATATAGACTACTTCTGTCAGCTGAAGAAAATTGTCCCATGCTGCCTCATAGTCACATATCCCAAATTCTTGAAAGCCACTGATATTTTTTTCTGTGTTTGTAGTTTTACATTTTTCCAAAATGTTTGTGTGTTTGTGTGTGTGTGTGAGAGAGAGAGAAATGTTATAAATACACACACAGAGACACACAGAATATCCTACAATTTGTAACCTGTTGTGTCTGACTCATTTCACTTGACATAATTCATTCAAGATCTATCCATGTTATTGATATGTATCAATAGTTCATTCTTTTTATTTCTGAGTACTATCTTATATTATGGCTGTACCATAGTTAGTTTGCCCATTTACATAGTGAAAAACATCAGGTTGTTTCCAGTTTGGGGCAATTACAAATAAAGCTGCTATAAACATTCTGGGTTTTCTTGCACACAGAAGCTTTCATTTCTCTTTGGCAACACCTAAGGGTAGATTTCTACAGGATGTGGTACAAACATATATAACTTCTGTCTGTTTTCCAGGGTAGTTATATCATTTTGCATTCCCACTAGCTATGAATTAGAGTTTCACTTGTTCCACAACTTCACCATGTATTGCTATTGTCAGATTTTATTGTTTTGTCTTACTTTGCTTTAACTATTTTAATTTGTGTGTACTGGCATCTTATTGTGACTTGTAATTTTTATTCTCCTAATGACTATGTTAAGCATCTTTTGATGTGTTTGTCATTTTTATATCTTCTTTGGTGAAATATCTATTCAAAATGTTGCCTCTTTTAATTGGTTTGTTTTCTTAATTTTTTTGAGCTTCATGTGTTTTTATATATCCTATGTCCACTTCTGAATGTAATTATAATAGATGTAAAATCTCTATTCCTCATAGAATTCATAAACACACACGGGTTAGGTGGCTTGTAACAAGCTTTTTGTGGCAAAAAAAATAAATTCTGGCTTTCATCTAATTATGCTTTTTTTCTGTTGGCATGTCTTTCTAGACATTTACCAATGTCTATTAAAAATGCACATTCCCTTTGACATAGCAATGGCCTTTCATAAATAGTTAGAGCTATGTATAAAGAACTAAGTACAGGAATATGCCTTCAAACACTGACACAAATGCCAGAAATTGGGAGCCACTTAAAATCTCAAATACAGGGGATTGAGTAAATTAATTATGGTGCAACCATACCAAAGAATACGAGGAAGGTATTGAACCTGGTGTATTAGGACTGAATTTATTGACTCAGGATAATGCTACTGATTGGTTCTCTCAAACTGCTATTTGATAATAGGTATCAACAAAATTAAATGCATAGTTTGATGTATTTTTAAATAAAAATAATATGCATATCTATTCATTCAGTAAATATTTACTAAGTATTGACCGTTTGCCAGGAATTGTACTGTACACCGAGAGTACAAAGATAAGCAACTATGTTCCAGCTAAAAACCAATTACATAAATTATTAGATCTTATAAATACATGATAAAGTCAACATTTGAAGGATACAAAGAAAATGAACTGGCAAAATACACCTCTAAAATGTCAGTACATCAATTTATCTTTTTCCTTAAAGGCACCTAGAGAGAGAAATAATGGACAAATTATAGTCTGGTGTCTAAAGGTGTGCACTGAGAACAGCTGGTTCTGGATCCACTCAGAAATACGATTTCAAATCCTAGTTATGTCAGTTTCTACCTATGCAAATTGGGGCAAATCATTTAACCTCATATATTACAACTGCTATATGAATTAAAAGAATATTCCAAGTAAGACAACATAATGCCTTCACATGGTAAGTACAAAATAAATGTTAGCTATTATTAGTATTACCCTTATACAAGTAAACTTTTTAAATTATAATTTACATCCAAGCATCCTAATACAATAAACAGGAAAAAAGTTAATAAAAAAGGAATTAAGTAGCAGTATCATTGATTATATGTGCATCCATATGAACTCTGACTTCTAAGCATTTGATTTTAAAAATATATTTTTATATTATTTGTTATAAAAATAAACAAGCAGCTAAATGCCTAGGCATTTTGAGTATTTTGTAAGGATAGCAAGGGGTGAAGAACAATGAGATATCTCCTCATTGATATTTTCTACCTTTTTACGAGTGGACTCATACCAAATTTAGCTGCCAAAAATGTATGCTTCAATATTGAAGCAGTAATATTGGCACCCCTGAAGTAAAATACTTGGCTTGCAAATAATAGGAAGGTTGAAAACTACTTTGAAATTTTATGGTGGCCAATAGCTATAATTAAGGGGTCAGTAATGACCACAATTGTGTGTGGCTAATACAAGGCAATAAGTGACTCATTCTAATTCTTAATGATACTGGAAAGAAAAGGTTATGTACTGGCAAATTTGTTCGCATTTCCATTACATTTCAAATCTGTCCATGAACGATAAGTGCAGCTGCTGCATAGAGAATTAAAAGATAAAAGAAGTCACGGGCTCTATAAAACTTAAGATAAAGATGTTATCCCTGAGGTCTCCCTTCAGTGCCTATGTGTCGTGCATCTGAAATTAGCACTGGTAGTTTATTTTACATAAATGAGCTATATTGTAGTGTTGAGTAAGGAAATCCTTTAAACAGCATAGGAAGACAGAAAATAATAAAGAAGACAAAGGGGATAATCACAAGGATTTGTAGAACATGTTTTGATTGCCTGCTGGTCACCTGAGTGGTTTTACACTGCTTTTTTATGTTGCTATGTTGTTAAACTCATTCAAATTGAAGAAGATAAATATCCACAAGACAAAAAAGTTCTTCAAATATCTTGCTAAAATTATTAGATTATGTGATATAGAACAACTGTGAAAAGATTTGTACTATTTCCCTTGTCTATATCCCTTTAAAATTTATTTTTACTTTAGGGAAAATAAAAAGTCATTAATGTAACATCAGAGAAACTGTTTCAGAATTCTATCCCCTGTGGTCCTTCAATCCCACTCTCTATAATTCAGGAAGAAACAAGGTTACCTATTTATGACAGCAACAGGAAGCAGACAAATGCCTATGCATATAGGGGCAGATCCCCAGTGAAAAGTACCTTCAAGCCAAAAACAGCCTGAAGGCTGAAAGACCGGACTGCTGGTCACTGATGAACTCCACAACTGAGAGTGAGAACTTTTCTTCCTCTCTGGCCACTATTTCCTGATTGATTCTTTGTGAATAATGTCTTTTAACCAACTGAATGTTGCTTTTTCCAATACTACCTACAGCCTGCCCCTTTCCCATTCTAAGACCATAAAAAGCCCCAGACTCAGCCATATTGAGGGTAATTTCCTGCCTTTGGGTACAGGGACCACCCCCACATCCTCTCTCCGCTGAAAGCTGTTTTATCACTCAATGAAACTCCCCTCCTTGCTTACTCTTTGATTGTCAGCACAACCTCATTCTTCTTGGATATAAGACAAGAACTGGGAACCAGTGCCTAAGCAAGACTCAGCCTGGGCAGACTGAGTGGGCAGGTCATCTCCTGTAGCAGGTAGTTGTGGTCAAAGTCCAGATGAGGCATCACCAGCTGGAGATCCCGGGCTTGCAAAGTGACTTTACATAGTTACTTTTTTGAGACAAGATCAGCTGAAATCTACTTATTTAACAAAAATATCTAATGTAATAGAATTGTATATCATGTTACACATTAGATCTCTAACTGATTTATCCTACATACTTTATATTCTTTGACATACATCTCTCCTCTTGTCTCTCATTTCACCACTTACTTGCAGTACCCTCTGTTTGATTCTCTATGTCTGTGTATTTATATATATATATATATAATTTTTATGTTTTAAATTCCTCATATAACTGAGATCAGACAATGTTTTTATTTCTGTGTCCAGCTTATTTTACATAGAAGAATGTTCTCCAGGTCCATCCATGTTGTGGCAAGGATCTCCTTCTTATTTAAGGCTAAATATTCCTAATAATTAAAGCTGAATATGTGTTTTCCCTAAAGACTTTTCTACTTTTAAATCTCTTGGAGTTTAGATTCTTCAAATACAGTTACGTTTTCAAGAGTGTTTATGCTATGAATTTCAAACTTTTAAAAGACAGAGCCTGTTTATCTTTTTATATCTTCTTGATCTAATGCAATGCCATCTACATAGTCAGTGCTCAAAAAAACTATGTAAGGAAAGGGAAGAGAAGGAAGAGGAAGAATTTCTACTGTGAAATAATAAATGAGTAGCTAGAGTACCACACTGAACTTTGCACTGTTTCTGCTTAAGGAATTTTAAAAATTAAATTGGACTTTCTGCTTTAGTTTAGCCATAAATATAAATTTCTTTGAAGTATTATAAAACATCAAACCTAAGCCAGTATATAGTTTCATGGAATATTTATATTGTGTGGCAGTGCTGCCATTCATGTATTTATTCCTAAGACTGTCATTTATTGAAATCATTGTTATTTCTCTTTTATAAAAAATAGTTTTGGATATTTTTCTAAATATAAAAATTATACATGCTTAGTTTAGCTTTTGGAAAACATCAAAAATCTATTTTAAATGTATATTAAAAGAAAGCATAAAAATAAATAAGCTTACCCATAATCCCACTTCTCAATAATAATCATTTTATATTTTGATGTATTGCATTCGTGAAAATTTTATTTTCACAATTTTTTTCATAATGGAGATTTTCCATATAATTTTATAACTTGGCTTTTTATCTGACATTATACCTAATTATCTTAAGGCTCTTTGTAAATCATGGTAACAATTTACATTCCCACCAGTAGCAAATGTGAGATATCTTAACACACACTTAAATTCATAAAATATAATAAAGTTCTTATTTTTTGCTAATTTCACAGAAATAAAAAAATATATATTTTGTAACATTTCTATTTTTTTCACTTTTAGGGCATTATTTTATTGTTCTACTTTAGCTTCAAGAGGCCTAGTGGTTTTTCAAACCATTTCCAAAAGGCAAAACAGCTCTCAGAGATTCAAACATTAAAAAATATATATATCATTTGTTACATTTTTTTCCATCGGAAGACTGCTTATTTTGATCCTACAATTTTGATCTATTTCTGTACAGTGGAATAGAAACGACTGTAAAAGTAAAATTTCTAATAATCCCTTGTATTGTATTTTCATTATCCCATCTTTTAAAGAAAGCTTGTTATAGGGTAACTTCCTTCTGATATATGTTTCATTACAAAGGGCCACATAATCAAAGATATTGGCAATAAAGAGCTCAGTGTAAGGTGGGTCAGGTTGACACATGACTTTTAATACGTTCACTACTATTCAGAAAGGCAGGCTGTCAGGCAGATCAAGGAACCTAAGTCCACTGATTAACAGAAATCACAGAACTTTCCAGACACCCCGCTCAGGAATGAAAGAAACCAAAATGCTAGTTTCATAGGGTAAAATTCCGCCTATTTACTTTCATTTGTCTTCAAGACTACAGCATTTGGAAATCAAAGTAAAAATAGAGTGAACAAAAATTAGAAAATTCTGTAATCATAGCTGGTCACAATGCTAATGGTTTTAATTAATTTTAAACTAGTATATGAAACTACTGAAAAATGTCGACTTTCAAAGAATGAGAAACTATAATAGTCCTACTACTTACGTGTTTTGTAGTCAATAATGGAATGCAGTGAACAAAGTATTCCTAATATGCAGGAGACACAGAGGAAAGCATAATTACTAGATTAAGAATCTCACAATTAATTAACATTTTTAAAAATGCACAGTCACTAAATATTGAATAGTATACAACATATAATTAAATGCCAAATTTTATGGTCTACATTTCACATCTCCTAAGAATTAAAGAAGGAATACTCAGGGAATACTAAAGTGATCACAGAAAACTTACATAGCATAATACACAAACTCCTTAATATCAAAATTCAATGAATATAATGGAACAAAAATATAAATTTTTCAATAATTTTCAAATGAATGAAAGTAGGATAATTTAATTGTAAAATGGTAGAGAACTTTTTGCCTACTATCAGACTTAAATCTGCTTAGGATAAATTGCCATCAAACTAGTTATAATTCCCAAATGACCTTTACCCCAGATTTTCTTTGTTCACTTCATTGTTTTTAAAAAGTATATTGTAAAACATACATCTTTCTTTCACTCAGAAAATTTCCCACAGAAAATCATGAAGTACAGCCTTTTAAAAAGTATCCTGAAATATACTACCATATGCTAAAAGACTATGAATATGATAGAAGGATCAGGCTGATTAAGTATATGGACATTATAACAGCAAATTAATCTTGGTGTGAGATCATATTAAATATGTGCCTGAAGTTATTTACCCTAAAATTGTTTTATAAAGCACTTGACCCACAGTTGTAATCTCTCCTCTCTAGTTATATCTTCTGTATGACTGTTAACTGAACACTCCATTTTCTTTTCCATTGTCTTATTTTTCATGAACTTAGAATGTTTTATTGTGGTAGCTAGCATGAAGCTACCACAAGAGAATGAAGTCATCTCTAAAAGTTACACAGTGCACAGCTGATTTCAGGTAGAATATCAGTCCTTGGGAAATGTGTTCCGAGATTTGTTCATTGTTCGCTACACTTTGGTTTAGTTAATATTAATCATTTCATGATTTCTAAATTTAGCATCCTAGAAATAGGCTTTAGTGAAATTTAAATAATGTTTTAAAAATGAAAGGTATTTTTAAACCTTCAACCACAGGCTATATTTTAGTAAAACAACTGTGATAAGAAGACATATGAGTCCTTTCTTGCCTTTTCCTCTCCCATCTACTCTAAGCTTGGAGCTTTTATTCTTGCAATAGTTACCGAGAGAAGCAAGAATAAAAGGAGTCTATTTTCCTTCCTAAGTTTTTCCTACTTATATCTATTATCCCTGAAATAAAAGAATTCAAGAATTCAAACATGAAGGCAACAATCCCATCTTCTCACTTTAAAGTCAGTTCTTTAGTCCACTGCTTCTGATCCTATTACTTAATCCATTCGACTGCAAACCTGTTGTGTCATAGAAATGTGTAGAAACAATCCCAGATTAAAATTAAAAATAAAAAAGATAATTTTCTTTTCTACTATTTTTGCTTAATATTAACTTGTTCTAGATAAACACGTTGGTAGACAAGTTGAGAATATAGTTGAGATCATGGTTTATATTCCTATTTTTATAAATCCCTTATTCATCATCTGTAGTTTAAATTTCAGACAAAATCTAGTATTCTGTATTTTCCTAAGCCTGCATAAGGAAACATACTCCACCTTAATTTTCTCAACTGCATGCCCTCCAAAACGAACTGGAGGAAAAACCTTCTGTTGACCCCGTTAAGGGTATAAGAACCTTTCTTCTCATTGCATGACTAACAAGTCTCTAATTATCACATTCAAGAAAAATCATTTAACTTAGGCAGTTAGTGTTTATTTTATGGAATCGGTAGTCTTATGTCATCTTAAAAATCTGAAAATTCTTTGAGACCACTGATTAAATTACAGGTAATAATTTCACCAGTATAGTTCAAAATCTCTTTTGGTTCCCAACCACATGTCAAAAAATAAAAATGAAACTCATATAAATTATGATATTTGGGTGAAGGGATAGACTCATTAAAACTAAAAATTATTGATTTTGTATTTTTCATAAGATCTAGACAACAAATAAAATTTAGTAACATGTATAGGTTGTGCCATATGAAATTACTAATATTCAACTGTTTTTAACCTATGGAAAAAAATTCATCTCTTTCAACCTAAAATACTAGTAATTATTTTTATTAAAGAGGATTCTCGTTGTTAATGCCAAATAAAAAGGAAGGGAGCTATTCATTATATAATAGCTACATTGTATGTTGTACCACTATCACTAGCAATTATTAATAACTATTTTATATTTAGAACTATCAAGTTTTCAAAGAAAAGGATAACAGAGGTATCACTAAATTTAGATGTCTCCCCAAAATTGATTATTGAAACTGTCCCTTTACTGGTTCCTTAAGCCCTGGTCTTAACTCATAACCCCTACAATATGCTCCAATGGACACTGTATTTTTGCATGTATTATTACTTTGTATCGTTCTTATTACTCTGTATTAATAATGCCTGGTTAACTGCAAACCCTCTGAGGGCTTGTCTCAGGTCTATTATTCCTAATTTCTAGCACTCTCTCAAGTAGCATTAAGTGCTGATTTGGGGAGTATGGATAAATTGATTGGAACTTGAAAAATAATTGTATTGTCCTGTATTATTTTTATTGTATTATTATGAAGATAATTCATTCATCTCAGAATAATAAACTTCATTATTCTGAGAGAATGAAATCTAGGTTTCAACTAATACCATTTAAAATTAATATAGATCATTGTGCTGTCTTGGATTCAGTGAAATATTACAAAAAGAGGGGAAATTTTTACTATGATAAAATGAAATCCCTATATCCTTTTAGTAGCTTGAAGTCATAGGATCTGTTCATGTCACTTCAGAACAATTCTTGGTTCTTTGTAAGCATCCAGACTCTGCCATAGCTTTGTGATAAGCAAATGGTGCTCTGTGTTTGCAAATAATGGAGAAACCATACATTATGAGGATAGAAGCCAAGTCTTTAGTTAATGCTTTATTTCCATATCATATTCTTGTCATAAAAGATCGTTTTTGTTGGGCCATATCATAATCATTGTCTCATCTATTAGATATCTTAAACCAGACTGGTAATAAAAATAAGCTGGACAATTAAAATGAAATTTTCTTCAAGATGGATAACTCCCTGGAGTTTTGTGCCTTCTTGCTTACTCTGGCATAAATGGTCTTGATTGCTTTTTTCCTACTAAAGGGCAAAACAAAACGCTCCTTTCTCTGAATATAAAAAGGACTGTATAAATGAAAAATTTGAGGGAGCAAAACCTTTTTCTCTAAAACTATCACTTCTGTAATATTATCATTTCTAGTTCATATTGGGTTCATGGAAAGCCCTGCCGTGTTTTCTGAAAAGAGTTACCAATCCAATGTTGTCATCTGTGGAATGAGTACATGGGACCATACATACGCTTCTAAACTGTTAGTTCAGAATTGTCTTAATTCTGGGTTTCCAAATATCTGGTAGATGTTAGAGATAAAAATGGCTAAATTCTTGACTGAATGTTTTAGTTTTTAAATGTTCACTATCATGCAATCAACTTAAAAGCATGAGAAAATAGAATTAAAGTAAAGATGTGGGGTCAACAGCCTTTGAATCAATAATGTATAGTTTTCTAAAAATATAATGTTTTTAGCTTTTGTGGGTATACAGTAGGTATACATATTTACAGGATAGATGAGATTTTTGATAAATGTATGGCTTTTTCCTGGAAAAATTTCACATTTCACTAAAGAAAAAGGAGCTCCAATTTAAAAAACAGAAGCCCTAGATTGGTTTTCCACCTCTCACCTTGCTAGCTTTGTAAATTAAACAGGACTTTCAACCTCTATGAGTCTCAGTTTCTTCACCTATACTTTAGTGATCACTCTCAATTCAAGTTTAAATACAATATTATGATACCTAATTTGGTTAGGTTTTGGGTTCCCACCCAAAATCTCATCTTGAATTGTAATCCCCATAATCCCCACAATCCCCACATGTCAAGAGAAAGACCAGGTGGAGGAAACTCAATCATGGGGGTGGTTTCCTCCATGCTGTTCTTGTGACAGTGAGTGAGTTTTCGTGAAATCTAATGGTTATACAAGTGTTTGATAGTTCCTCCTGCATTCATTCTCCTTCCTGCTGTCTTGTGAAGAAGGTGCCTTGCTTCCTCTTCACTTTTTACCATGAATGTAAGTTTTCTGAAGCTTCCCCAGCCATGCAGAGCTGTGAGTCCATTAAGCCTCTTTCCTTTATAAATTACCCAGTCCCGCACACTTCCTTATAACTATGTGAAAATGGACTAATACAATACCAGTAATGTTATCTGCAATACTAATGTATTATATTACTTGTTTTCTGTTACTTGTGTTGGAGATCAGAAAATTATATCCTAAAACATGGCATGCTGAACACTTTAGAAATAAAAGAAATTGGAAGGCCTTAGAAGCTGCCTCAAAATCAAGGAGCTTCTCTTGTCTCTGCCTTCCTCCCACATACAGTGGAGAGCTCTTTCTGGAATTTCCATATCTGAATGGTGAAACTTATTTTCAAAAGAAATGCAATTGTTTTAAACCCTTTCCCTAGGAAAGATTGATCACGGAACAAGAGAAGGAAATAGAAGAAAAGAGACTACTAGTGTTCATCATGCCTGGACAGACATTTCATCTGTTCTTCTGAGGGCAGCTCCAAGAGATTACACAAGAGACTACAACTGCATAATAAGAGAACCATTGTTCACAGGGCAGTCCAGCCCCTTACAACCCTGTAACTTGTAGATCCCATTCAGTTTCCAAAGAGAATCATTTACAAACCATTGTCTGTTCATTGGGCTGATACATTTCCCCTAGAAAACATTTCCTAACCCTCAAAATTGCCCACATTTCCCCATCTCCCTCTCCCCTGTGAAGAGGTTGCTAATTAAGCTTCAGCCATCTGGCCTTTATCTCATATTTTATATAACTCCCATGTTTATGAACATGAATAAATTTGTATCCCTGTTCTCCTGTTAATCTGTCTGTTGTCAATTTACTTCAACAGACTTGAACCTTTAGAGAGGGAGGGAAAATAATCTTCAGTCTTACATTTGTTTCTTGTTTTCATTATTTGCTGCATGATTAATGTAAATATTTTATTGTTAACCTGTTTTTTGTTATATATATATATAGTAAATATGTGTGTAAATAAAGGCATCATCATTTTGAACTGTCTGCCTCTACTAGACAAAAGTCAAAGCAACTAAACACTGATCAGAGGATCGAATATAAGTAAAATTTATTATAATAATGCTGGATTATAATAAACATTGAATAAATGTTTCTATGGTCATTATGTTATTGTAGCTTTGTGCCTCTATACATATTTTGATCTTTGTCGCATTTTGCAAACACAGAGCTCCTAATCCCTTGGAATATTCTAGTTGATTGGAGCAACTTTGTTCTAATGAGGTGACTTGGTGGGCTGCTGGGTAGGGGGTACCCACCAGAAAGGCAAAGCCATGATTAGAAGCTTAAATGTTTCAGCTCCATCCTCCATTCCCATCATCCAGGAAGGGGAGAGAGGTTGAATATTGAGTTAATAATCAATCATGCCTACATGCTGAAGGCTCCACAAAAATTCCTGAACTACTAGATAAAAGAGATTCCTGGTTGCTGAATATATGAAAATGCTGGAAAGGTGGTACGCCCAGAGACGGCATGGAAGCTCCATGCCCCTTCCCACTAACCTTGCTCTGTGTACAGCTTCATCTGACTCTCCATCTGTATCCTTTGTAATATTCTTTACAGGAAACTGGCTAACTCTGAGTTCTGTCAGCCATTCATAGGCCTTTAGAAGGTGGGTAATGGGCACCAACAATTTATAGTGAGTCAGTGAGAGTAATGAAGGTCCAGACTTGTGACTGTCACCCTCAAAGAGAAGTGGGGGCAGTCTTACAGGACTGAGCCCTTAACTTGTGGGATCTGACTCTTAACTACAATGAAAGGTCTACAATGAAAGGATTGAATTAAACTGTGGGACATCCAGCTGGTATCAGAGAGTCCGTGTAGAAAGAAGCCTGTATGTTTTGGGGACCAGAAGTGTTACGCTGAGAGTATAGAAGGGGAAACAATTTGGTTTTTCCCTACTATTCAGTGCCCATGCATGATGATCCACAAAACCACATGCTAAGCTCCAGAAGATGGTAGCACGAGAGGACCCCTCAATACTACCTTATTAAAGAAAAATCATAAACAACAAATGCTGACTCCAAATGAATGCCATGGACTTTCTAAAACATATTTTTCCTATTTGAGTGTTAAGAAAAAAATAGTGCAAATTTTGCTATTACATTAATATGTGTCTTAATAAAGTTTATTAACATATGAAGGAAAGACTTCACTAGAAATAAATTTTAAGCATATCTGCAAATATGTCTTTTGACACAGGTATTTTCTTCTCTCTGGGTTCTTGCACCTTTTTTTTTTTCCTAGTTCATGAGCTTCCTATAATCCACCCTAGGAAAATCTAGTTTTAAAGCTTTACTTCCTAAAAATAATAATAATAAAAAAAGGAAATCAGCAGCTGTTCAATTCTCCTGAGTTAATTTTCCAACTATTCCTTCAATATGACACTTAAATCTTATAATATTCTTCCAAACATTGTATTTCCTGCAGTGAATAATATACATAATATATTCTAATGCACATAGAGAAAGGCAGAAATGAAAAACAGCTTATTGATATAGAAGATGGATATTTTGGTAGTAGCATCACATAGAGTTTCTCATCAGCAGTGAACATCTGCTTCCTTTCATTATGATTTTCTTTTGCAAATTCCAATGGCCATATGACAGCATTGCCATATATTGGAAATGCAAGAATAGGAGCAGAAAGGGGGGGATGCTTTTTTTCCCCTTCCTAAGAGTCATGGCACTCCTATAACCAAAGACAGGTTAACAATAAAAAGGCACTGCATATTTTTTAATCAAAGTTATAACATAACATGGGAGCTGTCAGAATAAAGACCCAAAGATACAGGAAAAGCTGTCCGTTTTTATGCCTAGGTTCAATGAAGAATGGACAAGTGTGCAGAATTGTCATTGGACAAGAAGGGCAGGCCCTAATAGAAACAGGCTGTCTGTTGAGATTCTTCCTGGCCTCTCAGTACAGTATTTTCTTTCTCTCTATATGAGTCAGGACCCCTATGACTAGCTTTAGGGAAGAAGGATGGTTGTTTCTAAGAACTGTGTGAAGTAAGGGGTAAGACAGGAGAGAAGGAAAAAGTCAGAAAGAAACTGTTTTTCGTTGCTGTTGTGTTGTTTCTTTGTTTTGAGGGCTTTTTTGAGACAGTCTCCTTCTGTTGCCCAGGCTGGAGTGCATTTGCGCGATCTCAGCTCACTGAAACCTCCACTTCCTGGGTTCAAGTGATTCTCTTGCCTCGGCCACCCGAGTAGCTGGGATTACAGGCATATGCCATCACGCCTGCTAATTTTTGTTTTCTTAGTAGAGATGGAGTTTTGCCATATTGGCCAAGCTGGTCTCAAATTCCTGACCTCAAGTGATCCACCAACCTCAGCCAGCCAAAGCGCTGGGATTACAGGAGTGAACCACCGCATCCAGTCTGAACGAAACTATTTTTTTTTTTTTTAGGCTGCTTCTGAGTCCTTCACTTTGGGGTACTGTTTTCTAAGTCTCAACACAAATGTTCAGAAAAAATTCCGCAATACTTTCTGTAAAAATACAGTACCACTACCCTAGTCACAGCTCCACTTTGTGCAGTTTCAGTTATCTGTGGTCAACCGCAATCAAAAAATATTGAGGGAAAAGTGCCAGAAATAAGTAATTCATAAATTATAAATTGCGTGCCTTTCTAAGTATTGTAGTAAAATCTCACATCATCCAACTCTGTTAGGTGAGTCCCCCTTTGTCCGGTGCGTGCATGCTGAACACGCACTGCCCCCGCATTAGTCACTTAGTAGACCTCTGTTATCAGATTGACTGTTGCGCTATCACAGTGTTTGTATTCAAGAAACCGGTATTTTACTTAACAATAGCCCCAAAGCACAAGTAGTGTGATCCAGGCATATTGCTTTAAATGTTCTATTTTATTATTAGTCATTGTAAATCTCTTACTGTTGTAGGACTTTCTCCTTAGTTCAGCTAAAGATGGGGTCCCTGTCACACAGTCATGAAATATTAGGCTGGCAGACAGTTTGAAGGGTAAGAAAAATGATATTTATTGGGTGGAAAGGGAAGAAGGAGTGGCAAGAGAACAGGAACTCTCTGCAAAGCTGGAGTCCTGGTAGTGCCTTTCCCGCCTCTCAGACTAAATCCCAGGTACCACCAGGAAGAAGAGGGGCCGGGTTCCTCCCCTCTGCAAATAGCACAAACATCCCAAGGTTCCAACAAAGTGCACATTCCTCCTAATGCGCAGGTTGGTCAGAGGTTCCACCAGGGAGCCCTTCTCACCTGACTGTTTCATTACTGTGCCTACTTTATAAATTAAGCTTTATCATAGGTACATATTTGTAGGAAAAAACACAGTGTATACATTATTTGGTACTACCCTCAGTGCCAGAAATCCACTGAGGGGTTCTCAGTCCTGTGGATGAGAGGAGACTACTGTAAGAGTCAAGAAGTAATTTGAAATATTGTATGCTAAAAACAAACAATAGATAAACATTAGGGACCCAGATTTAGGTACAACACCATTGTATCTGATACATGTGACTTACTTACAATAAACTTTACTATCCAATATTTTATTTAATGAGAAGATAGCAAATAATTAGTAAAATAATTTTAGCTGAGAGGATATAAAATCATCTAAGTTTATTCCATTCATGAAAAGTAAAATTAATACAAGAAAGAATTTTACTATTTGCTAAAAGGGTTTCCAAGGTTATATCTTCTATGTCTCAAACAATGTTGGGCATTACTTAAGGAACTGACTTGTTAACTATATCTTTTTAAATCTGAAACAATTTACCTACAGTGGTTACATAATATTCACTGTCAATTTTTTGAAGATTTTGTTTAATGCTTGATTGTAGAGTATGTTGGCAGTCCCGCAGAAGATCAGGGATATAAATTACTCCTTTTTCAAGTGATTCTATTAGAGAATATTAAATCCTGATCTTCCCTTCTGTACTTCACATTACATTCAATCCACAGTAGTCAATATTCACCTAAACCTCCCATGTGTTTCCATCTCTGTTCCCTGTTTCATGTGACTTCTTTCTGGCTTAAATGTTCCTGTTACGGTTTGCGTAGATATGTCCCTCCAGAATTCATATGCGGGAACCTAATACTCTGTGACGGTAATAAGAGGTGGAGCCTTTTAGGAACTGATTAAGTACAAATGCTCCATTTTCATGAATAAGGTTAGTGCATTCATAAAAGAATTTGAAAGGAGTGCCCTAGTCCTTTTTTTCTCTTGTTGCCCTTTCTGACATATAAAGATACAATATTGATTCCCTCCAGAGGATGCAGCAACAAGGCGCCACCTTGGAAGCAGAGAGTGAATCCTCACCAGATACTGAATCTGCTCCCATCTTGATCTTGAACTTCCCAACCTCCAGAACTATGAAAAATAACTTCTGTTACTTATAAATTATCCAGTCTGTGGTATTTTATTTAGCAGAACAAATGAACTAAGATAGTTCCCTATCTCATTTATTACTGTTGAAAATCTTCTCTATGATCTAAAGATCTAAAGCCAACTCAGGAACCACTTTCACAAGGAGCCTTAGATTTCTTCCCCACCCCAGTTTTAACTTTACGTGATCCTTCTCGCCTATGAACTTTCACATCACTTGAAAATTTTTAAGGCACATATATGTTTATATTCACACTGTGCTATGGTTTATTGTGCATTTTTCTTACATCCATTCCTCATTGCATTCATTACGGATTCACCCTATTACTCAACAGTTCATCTTCTAAGTATAGACTATGTGCCCTCTTCTGGGGCTATAAAGAAGAATATGGCATTATCCTATCCTCGTGAAATTTATCATGAAAGCATAACCCATTCATTTTCCTCACCCTTCATACTTTGCACAGTATTGTACATATTTTGGTCATACAAGTATTTGTAACTATTTTAGTCATACACGGTATTGTTTGGCCATACAAATATTTATAATATTTGGAATTAATTTATTATAATGAGTATTGATAACACACAAATAAGAAATATTGATAATTTTGCATCCTACATAAAACTAGAGATATTTGATGAGAAGTCAATGCTTCCTCTAAAAACTGAAATGGTAAAAGTAATTACTTGTTTCCTTAATTGGGGGGTGCTACCTAACATAAATCAAAATGGAATATCACACAGGCTTATTTTTAAAAACTAATTTTTACATAATTGTCCCATCCTGGAGACACAATCGAACAATTAACATCATTAGAGATTCCTCAAACATATTAAATTTTATAAAGTACCTTCTGGGTGACATTATCTGCTATTACACGAAACAAAAGGAGAATAAACTAAATTCAAGTCTAATCATAGAAGCACCAGCAATTAAAATCATTTTCAAATAAATTACAAATACATGTACTGCATAAAGTTATTTTTTGCACACAATACACAGCATTAAAGTTATAATAAAGACAAAACGTATAACAAAGTTAAATTAGAGGATAATTGCAATTATTCATATGAGTTGCCTCACTCTGTAATTTGCACATGATCATATAGATGGGATTTATTTCAACAATCTCCTAAAAAAATCAAGTACACTTTTTAAAATCCTTTTGGCAATTAGATTATCTCCCACGTGTAGGCCAAAGAAATTATGAATATCAACATACAGGTGTCTCCAAAAAATTGCTTCCCCAATGTGATAAAAGACACTTTCGCAGTTGCATCCATTCAGGCCATTCTTTCCTCACAAAACAGAAAGATGAAAATAATATCAAGTTTCTTATGTATCATCATCATCGAGTTACTGAGAAAATATTTTATTTTAAAGTTCTTCACATTTCCTGAGTAAAACTTGTACAGGATTATTTCTACCCTAAAATTTGAATCTACCTCTCGGTCAAAGCTTAGGATCTTGTGCTCAAACTGCAGCTATGTTTATATAATATATAGTAAGAGAAATCTAACCTCCCACCAAGAAAATACATTTTTCTAAGTACAACTACCATTTTGTTAAAAAGTGCAAGCCATAATCCACTGTTTTAAACTAACATATGTAAACAAATGAAAAGATAGTAAATGACTGTATTGATATTGAAATTTTATTTTTTATAGAATAGTGTTTCCATAACTAGAATTAAAAACCTGAAGAGCACTGTTCAAACCAAATAAATTCTACTACCCATTACACAAAAACAAAGAATTATTAGGAAAGGTCTATTTTCCTTATTTTTAATGAAAATGATTGTGCTGAAAATCATATCCAGCTGTTCCTGGTAGACAATAGGTTAGAGTGTATTCAGTGTGTGCGGTATGTGTGTGTGTGTATAACTCATGAACAGACATGGTGACAAAGTATCTTTTCCCTTTTCCTGCTACTGATTAGTCTTCTGTTGGATGATTCTGCCCTGACATAGTTCCTCAGATAGTGTTATTGGTCTTGCTATAAAGTTTTGAATCAGGATTAGTATATATTTTCTGGAAAGAGCCAGATAGTAAATATTTTAGGATTTGTGAGCCATTTATGTTATCTGTGGTATATTCTTCTATATTTTTTAAACACTTATAAAACATAAAAAACATTCCTAGCTCCTGGGAATTTAAAAAACAGGACACAGGCTAAATTTGATCCATGGGCATAGTTTGCCAACCCTTGCTTGGAATTATCATGTGGCAAGTTATTTAGTAGGTTTCAGTAAATGTTTACCAAATACAAAACCTTCATTCTTAGGGTTTGAGTGAAATGGAATAAAATCAGTAGACCTGGTGTTGCCTTAGGAGAAGCTCCCAAATTCTGGTTCTTACATGAGCTCTACTTTAGACAGTATTTACCCCATCTCTCTTGAGGTACTCTACTCTGCTGAGAAAGTTCAAACCATGGAGATTTTAAAAGTTCATAGCTCTCTCTGCTCTGTCTCTCTCCCTATCTCTCTCCATTTTTCAAAAACACACAATATACACACACGTACACTAAACACAAGCACACCCTTTTCTACATCAAATAGAAACAAAGCAGCTGGAAGGAAATTGTCTTCTACACCTGAGGAAAAAGAACAGTCTCAATTTGGTGACACTTTTAAGCTATGCCTTTCTAAGTATATGACTCCTGCCTTAAGGCAGTCTACCTTACTTGCTTTTCTTCTGTTCAGATCTCTTGGATAGCTAGGAATTTTTCTACTTAATCCAATAAATATTTATCGAGCACCTAATACGACCACACTAAGCTTCCCAATTTTAATGTGGATACAAGTCATCCTGGGATGTAGTAAAATGGAGACTGGAGACTGATTCATTGGGTTTGAGGTGAGACCTGAGACTCTGCATTGTTTTTTTTTTTTTGAGACGGAATCTTGTCACCCAGGTTGGTGTGCAATGGATGTGCCTCACTGCAACCTCCAACTCCCAGGTTCCTGCCTCAGCCTCCTGAGTAGCTGGGACTACAGGCACATGCCACCACACCCGGCTAATTTTTGTATTTTTCATAGAGACAGGGTTTCACAATGTTGGCCAGGCTGGTCTCGAACTCCTGACCTCATGATCCACCCACCTCAGCCTCCCAAAGTGCTGAGATTACAGGTGTGAGCCATCGCACCCATCAAGACTTCACATTTCTAAGGAGCACCTATGTGATGCTGATGCTGAGGGTTTTGTGAATCATATTTTGAAAAGCAAGATAGTGAAGAATAAGGTGAGTACAGGGTTAGTTATAATCCAGTAGGGGTAAGTACTATTTGAGGAAAATGTGCTTTGGAAGCAAATAAACTTGAACAGAATACATGTTAAAATTCCTAGAGGGTACATAAACAAAACTGAGACCTCAGGAAGGGGAAGGGTTATGCAAATTAAGCGTGCAAGGTAAGGAGAAATGGGAAGAAAGCTGGAATTCCTGGCATTAGGGAACACTGCAAAGCAGATGTTAAGCGGCTATTAGAAAAATGTATGAAACACCAGGACCATAGGTAATATAGGAAATAAAAAAAGGAATGTTTAAAGACAGAATGAACAACATTGGTTCAGTTTAGAAAAGAATTTTGAAGGGTTAGATTTAAAAACAAAGATGTACTTGGTGATATAGTTAAAAAGTTTCAGTAGTTTCATGGACACAAAAGGCAGAGTACAGCAAGTTGAAGAATGTTTTCGAGCAAGGAAAGTAGAGCTTGTTATTTTGTGGGCTTTTTGATGTAAGATATTTCAGTCTGTTTAAATCCATTTGGGAAGAAGGAAGTAGGGGGATACTGAAGACACGAGGCAGGGAGGAAATAATCAGTACAAGAAGCACCTTAAGAAAGAAATGAAATCTAGAGCCAAACTGAGAAGATTATATCAGGAAATTCCTAGGTATAGCTCATTTTAACAGAGGGAAGAAATAAAAAATGAGAGTCTTAGCCATTTCTGAAGGTTTGCTGGTAGAAAGTTGGAAGGTTTCCTACCTGTGGCTCCTATGATCACTGGAAATTAACAAGTACATTTATATTCTGAGGGAAAAGACAATAACACTAGGAGTTTCTAAAACATGGAAAACATTATTGGTTATGAAAAATGGAAAAGAAATTTAGCTGACAGAACAGTGAAGGATTTCACGAGTATTAGTCCCTTCACTGCTTTGTGTTTTTATGATAGACGAGACCACGAATATATGGTGATAGGCATCTTAGACTTTTTCCACACTAGCAGGAATCATGTCTTCTTTTGCCAAAGTGAAACTTCTTTATTATTATGTTTGCTAGACTTTAAGTTCCAGGATATATGTGCAGAACGTGCAGGTTTGTTACAGAGGTACACATGTGCCATGGTGGTTTGCTATACCCATCAACCCATCATTTTCATTAGGTATTTCTCCTAATGCTATCCCTCCTCCAGCCCCCCGCCCCCTGACAGGACCTGGTGTGTGATATTCCCCTCTCTGTGTCCATGTGTTCTCATTGTTCAACACTTACTTATGAGTGAGAACATGCAGTGTTTGGTTTTCTGTTCCTGTGTCAGTTTGCTGAGAATGATGGTTTCTAACTTCATCCACATCCCTGCAAAGGACATGAATCCACCCATTTTTAAGGCCGCATAGTATTCCATGGTATATATGTGCCACATTTTCTTTATCCAGTCTATCACTGATGGGCATTTGGGTTAGTTCCAAGTCTTTGCTATTGTGAAAAGTGCCACCATAAATGTATGTGTGCATATGTCTTTATAATAGAATGATTTATAATCCTTTAGGTATATACTCAGTAATGGGATAGCTGAGTCAAATGGTATTTCTGGTTCTAGATCCTTGAGAAATCACCACACTGTCTTCCACAATGGTTGAACTAATTTATATTCCCAACAACAGTGTAAAAGCATTCCTATTTCTTCACATCCTTTCCAGCATCTGTTGTTTCCTATTTTTTTTTTTTTTTAGATAGAGTTTCACTCTTGTTGCAAAGGCTAGAGTGCAATGGCGCCATCTTAGCTCACTGCATCCTCCACCTGCCGGGTTCAAGCAATTCTTCTGCCTCAGCCTCTGGAGTAGCTGGGATTATAAGCACCCACCACCACGCCCAGCTAATTTTTTGTATTTTTAGAAGAGACAGGGTTTCACCATGTTGGTCAGGCTGGTCTCGAACTCCTGGCCTCAGGTGATCCACCTACCTTGGCCTCCCAAAGTGCTGGGATTACAGGTGTGAACCACCGTGCCTGGCCTGTTTCCTGACTTTTTAATGATGGCCATAGCAACTGGCTGAAATAGTATCTCATTGTGGTTTTGATTTGCATTTCTCTAACAACCAAGGTGGAATTTCTAAGCTCAGGAAGGTTCTAGTTTTCTGAATCAATCTCACCCTACCTCCTCTGTTCTAAGTCCCAAGGCCTGTTCTTTGGGAATGGACTCCCAGGTTATTGGTACAGATCTAAGGTTAATTCAGAGATAAACTACATAAGACTTATTTTCTGTGTAATCTCTTTACTCTATGGTTACTCAGTTCCCTACACACATACACACATGCACACACATATACTTATTTGTCTAGGCTCTAAACTCTCCATTTATATATCTAGCTTATAGCTCTTATAAACAGGGCTGCATTCAATGTCTCCTAGAGGAATTCCTAACTGTCATACACCAAAGGATACTAAATATCCCCAAATGTCCTTGACATTTTAATAAGGTCCTACTTCTCCTTATATGCAGAATCCACATATTTCCATTTATTCATTGGTGGTTGACTAGTGCAATCTCTAACCATCACACCCAACTCTTTAGAAGAATTACAGAAAATCTTATTTTCTTTATAATACCCACCTTTGATTCAAGACCAAATTTGACAAAGAACTAATAAAATCAAAGATATATGAGTGACGTCTCTTTCTGAAAGTAAAAATCTGGCACTTGATTCCTATTCACAAAGACTGTTCTAAGGCCTTACATAGGATAAAGAATTTCTAGTAGAAAATCATCTGCAAGAAATTAATTGATGAAATAATCACCTTTCCTCTACTTGTATTAGCTGAAAGAAGTATGGTAGGGCAAAGGGAGTGAGGTGGGGTGTTCAACACAATTTAACATCCAAACTGTTTTAGGAAAGCAACATGGCATATCTGCTATGGATGCAGTTTCTGGTGGCGTCACCTCGACTGATTCTACTATTTAGGCAAATGAACCTCTCTAAGCCTCAGTTTCTTCCTCTACATAGTGAGAATATTAATAATGCCTGTTCCATATGGGTCGTTGCCAGAATTAAATGGTACATTCTATACACAGCAGCCTGGGATCAGTCTGCCCTGGTGTAGAGGTGTATTTTATCAATCATATTTATAATTTCCCAAGCACTCAGTAATAAAATAACAGACTGACTTTCACTTTATTTTATAATTAGTTTCAAACTCTACAAACTAATCACTACCCTGTTGCTTGCCTCCTGGGGAAGACTACTCTGTTAAGTATTGTTTTTTCTCTTATAACTTCCAACATACTCTGTTATATTTTAATAAAATGTGTTGTTCTTATATTTTAACAAAATTAATTCCAATTTCTAAAGTTACATTTACCAATGAATTAAGATAATAAATAAGGTTAATGACATCACATTTTGAGTATACATTTGTGAAAACTATGTTTTATATTGTTAATTTGCTTTACTTAATATTGAGTTGACTTAGGCCAGAAAAATGCTACTTTACAGTGGAACTGAGTGTGCTGATTTTCTGTAGTACAGCTATGCCCTAAACACCCAGTTAATTCGTCAATATGGATCAATAAGACATATGAGTGACCTCTTTCTGAGAGTAAAAATCTGGTGCTTGATTCCTACTCACAAATGCAGTTCTAAGGCTTTACATAGGATAAATAATTTCTAGCAGAAAATCTTCTGGAAGAAATTAATTGATCAGATAATCACCTTTCCTTTAATATTACCTGTGAGAAGTTAGAAAGCCTCTCACATTTTACAAAAGGTCCACAAAAATTTCCAGACACCTCTTTTTTTCTCCATATATATTTTATATCCAGGCATTTCCTGAGTTCTAGGACACATAGATATCCGAAGTAAATAGTTAGACGCAAGCACAAGCTTCTCATTTCTGCATTTTTCCCCAGCAAAGGAAGATGGAGTATCCTCCTTCAGACTGTGAAATCATGATTCAGGATCTGTTAAGTCCTAATCCTTTGCTTCCCAAGATGAGCTTCTGCAAACAGTAAAACATGCTTAAACCAAACCTCCTGAAACGAAATCAATCACTCTCTCTCTCTCCCCCACCCCTCAAAGCCCCCTGCAATGCTTCTCTTCCTTTCTCTCTTCTTCCTTCTTCCTCCCACTTTCTCCCTTCTGCCCTCCCTTCTCTCTTCCTCTTTCCTCATTGTCTATTCTTCCTCCCCATCTCTCCCACCTTCCATTGCTCTTTTCCCTTATACACACACACACATATTCACTGCTTCTGCTAAAAATAAATTTTTCTAGCAAACATCCAATGTGAGAAGATTTCTCTAAAGTAACCTGTGGATAGCTGTGCTTTGCTTTACATTTTTTTAACGCCTGTTTTCCTGACATATCTATTGTTTTGGAAATCTATAATTAGTAAAACATAAACCTACTATTTTTATTTTCCATCTGCCAGATGCCAAGTTGCCTTTAGAATCTCTCAAAGAACAGAAGCCAACATGGCTCTTTTCATTTGCATTCTTGTTTACCAGAGTGGGTGACAATCACAGTTGAAATAAATAGCTACAGCTTAGAGAAAATGATCCTGTTTCTTAATTGTTAGTGGGCTGTGATCAGGAAAAGCCCGGGAATAAAACAGAAGCCAGCTTCAAAAAAATGATGGTTCTTTTCATTTCTTTTAATTTTTCTGAATCTACTCCTTTTAATTTTTCAGAATCAACTATGATGAATTTCGACAGTATTATCTTTAATTACTGAAGCGAATTCAACTGAACCTAAGCTATTCTTAGGCTACAACTGAGACCACTCTGAAATTGAATATATTCTTTCAAAACTTAGCATTATTTTTAGTAAAGAAGGTATTCCAAAAAGGATAATTTGAAAAAATATGTTCTTTGTAAGAGTTATTAATGGGACAAGGATGTCACTTTGAAGTACCTAGAGAGGTGATAGAAATTTACTAAAGACATGACCCTAGTTTTGAATTTGGTGATCCTATAGTACAGTGAGTCAGCTAACCACTGAATTTCTCTATCTACCCCACTTACCTGGAATGTTCTTGTACTTGCCACTTAGGACAAGAATATTATGAAGAAAAATAAACTATTTTAAAAAGCAATTTCCATCTGTCAAAGATAATATTAATAAATTCCTAATCTAATGTGTTCTCTGATTAAAATGATTCTACCTTCTACCTGTCCTAATCCTTTTGGATGGGCTGTTGGGTGGCAGCAAGGGGTAAGAAAATAATCAAGACAAGTCATCACAAATAACATAAGCCTCCACAAAAGCCACCACCATCCTGTACTGGTTTCTTCGGAAGCCTCCAGGTATGCAATACCCAAGAAATTAACAAACTCACACATTCAATACAATGTCTTTTATTTATAACTTATGTTTTTATTTATATACCAACCTTCTTTTATTATTCATGTATAGCCCTTGGACCTCATTCTTTTCTCACAATACAAGGTCCTTTCAAACTCCCCCCTTTATCCTCCAATGTGTGAGCCAGTTGGAACATTAGTTACTCCACCCCTAATTACAACTTAGATGATTCGGTTGTAAATTGTCTCATTATAATATCATTCGCATGAGAAGGAAATTCCACATCTGGGGTAAATAGCAAAGTTCCCCAAGTCAATCTCAGGTGGATTGTCCCTTCCATTTGGTTAAGGGCCCACCATGCTCCTGGATTTCATTCTTATAATGGCAAGTTTACAAGCACTACACAGTCAACAAGTATTTATTGAACGTGTACTAGGATCTGGCACTGTTGCAGATTCTTTGGATACTGTATTGATCAAGGAAGTAAAAAATATAACATCCCTTAAGAAGCTTACATTCTTTTGGAAGGAGACAGAAAACATATCAAAAATAATAAATGAGGAAATTATTTAGTATAATGAAGTAATAAATGCTCTGAAAGATAAAAAGCACAGATTGGGAAGGTGGATTTAAAAAGGGATAAGGAATGGCAGAGCATTTGCATTTCACAACAAGGTTCTGATCAGGCTTCACTCAAAAAATACCTTTGGAAGGAAGGTACCCCCTATGTTTACCCTTAGTCTGTACTATTGCTCATAATGGTACACCTCAAAAATCACCAAATAAACACGTACAGATGTTCTTTGACTTATAATGGAGTTATGTCCCAATAAGACCATTGGAAATTGGAAATATTGTAAATCAAAAATGCATTTACTATACTAAGCTATCAAACAGCAGAGTTTAGCCTAGTCTACCTTAAATGTGCTTAAAACACTTACATTAGCCTACAGTTGGGCAAAAGCATCTGGCAACCCAGTACGCTGTAGAGTATAATTTGTTTGCCCTCCTGATCAATCGCTGGCTAACTGGGACCTGCAATTCGGCTTGCTACCCAGCATTGCAAAACAGTGCCCTACCACATATTGTTGGTGCAAAAAAAGATCAAGATTCAAAGCATGGTTTCTACTGAATGTTTATCACTCTGGCACAATCATAAAGTTGAAAACTGTAAATCAAACTGTTGTCAGTCACAACTGAGGATTGTCTGTATATTCTCTATTGGCTAAAAATAATAAATTTCTCATTTTAATACAATAGATCATATTAGTTCTGATCTACTGTGTTAATTTGTTTTCACACTGCTATGAAAAAAACTGCCTGAGACTGGGTAATTTATAAAGGAAAGAGTTTTAACTGACTCACAGTTCTGCACAGCTGCATAGAGCTCAGGAAACTTACAATCATGGCAGAAGGGGAAGGGGAGCAAGGCACTTCCTTCAAAAGGCAGCAGGAAGGAGAATGAATACAGGAGGAGCTACCAAACACTTGTAAAACCATCAGATCTCATGAGAACTCACTCATCACAAGAACAGCATGGAGGAACCACCCCCATGATTCAATTACCTTCACCTGGTCTCTCCCTTGACATGTGGGGATTATATGGGAATTATGGAAATTACAACTCAAGATGATATTTAGATGGGGACACAGCCAAACCATATCATTTACCCTTCTATAAAAGCAGACAATGTTAGCACTTAGGTGGTCTACCTCTCAAACAGAAATTACTTACAGAATTATCTGTTTGCATCCTTAAAATACACAAATCATTATCATGTCATATGTGAAATAGAACAACACCTTCTTTGTTTCTTCTAAGAACAAGTTAAATGCAAGAGCTTTAAAGCAGACCTCTGCCATAGACCAATAATTCCCAAACTTTAGCCTGCATTAGAATTACCAGGAAGACTCATTAAAATACAGATGGCTGGGTATTTACCCAAGAGTTTCTGATTCAATAGATTCCAGGTGGAGTCTGAGAATTTGCATTTCTAGTAAGTTTCCAGGAGATGCTGATCAGAACATGATGAGAACCACTGCTTTGCATTAATCTTTGTAAACTTACGACTTTCCAACTCAATTTTAAAATGCCAAATGAAACTAACATTCTAAGTTCTAATTCCATGTAAATGAAGGTAAAGGATATTATTCAGTGTTTACTACTTTAGTGTTTTTTTAATCTTTTCTTTCTACCAAACTATATTTATACTAACTCTACTATATGTCAGATATAATACAATCTACCAAAGCAAATGAAACAAAATTTTTCTTTCAGAACCCCAAAAAGAATCTTTTTGCCTGAAGATTGTATCACATTCCTAAACTTTCGGTATATGTTTCAAAGATCCTATGGACACTCAAGAAGGTTAGCTACAAACCCAACAAAAATTCACTCTCCTCCTCACTGTCATTAATTGTAGAAAATTATTTCTTTGTTTCATAAGAAGTTAAAACACCCTAAATAAGTATAAATTATGAGTTTATGGATAGGAAAGGCATCAATAATTCCTTCTCAAGCATGAAATACCCTACCTAATTTCAAATGGTATCTGAAGAATCCAGTGTTCCATAAAAAAAATCATACCCCTAATTGGTGGATGAATTCAAATGACTAGAAGCAACAAGTTGTTTAGTGTTGCTTTCAGAAACCCAGTGAAATGAAGCAAAGATATCGGGTTATGTTTTGAACAAGCTATGAGATTGTCTCAGCTCATTTTTGTGGAACTGAAGCCTTGCTTATAAAGGTGTCTTAGGGAGAAGTGAAGCACCACGCCTATCACAACAGAAATAAGCTTTATGTGCTGTACTTGTCAAGGTCTGCTGGAGATATGAGGAATATAGCAACAGTGACAGAGAAAATGTTTTTGCCTCTTTCTAAATGAATACGGCAGATGTTGACTGGGAGTAAATGAAGATTCGTCTTTCTTGGTAAAATGAGCATGTGTACTTTATAAAGACATATTCTCCAAGATATGCTTATTAAAATATGTAATTAATCATCCTCTTTAAATCTCACAAAGAGAAAATATTGGAGCCAAGTCCAAAAATGTGTGTCAAAAAACATGGCAATTCTATCTGTTGGTTTAATAAAACTATAAAGGATTCTCCACATTCTAATGTTGTGTAATCTGGATTTACCTAAGCAAATTCAGATGTTTACAAAGTGATCATATTAAAAGTCATGACTGGATTTCACTGATCCTGCTACCTGACTGCTTGAATTTTTGAATTCAAGATGCAAAAAATCTTACCTGGGAATGCTCTTACTTGTATTTGTACACTGGTCCTACTCTGATCACCTGAATCTGCCATTTTTCTCCTTTTCCACTTTGTCTGCTTCAATGACAGCTTATTTTTCAGCACTTCAACTAAACCTTCTGCTGCTAGTTAAGCGGCATGAAATCACTTTAACTCTGTCCATAGTGTCTATGCCAGTAAAGTTTATGCTTAAATTAAGTCCCTTAGCATAAGTAAAATTACTTTTGTAAGTGTAAAGTTTGTTTGTATATAGCTGACACCACAAATGAGGGTTTGCCTGATGCATTTTGCCATTTCATTTAAAAGGCATAAAATGAGAGTTATTACACGCTAGGAAAGAAGAAGCTAACCAGATGCCAATTTAGCACAAGGATTCTGGGAAATTACTGCCCTAACTGTAAGAATTTGCCCTCTTCCCTTTTCACTGGATTCTAATTACCAGTGAATTTTCCTGAGTTTTGCATTTTGTAGATGTTATATTATGCCAACACAAAGAGACTGGAGGGTGAAGCAAAGACTGAGGTGAACGAGAGACAGAGAGAGAGAGAGAGAGAGAGAGAGAGAGCGCGCGCGAGCGAGCCTGTAGCTGACTCCCTTGTGTATTGTATTTGATAATACCCTGAGGATCAAAGCAGAGGATCTGGGAATCCTGAAAAAATAAACTAGCCTGAAAAAATGAACTAGCCTTTTCCCACCCTTCCTACATCAGAAGCTGTAACTCTAGACTCTGTAGCAAAGAAGACTGTCAAACTAAGGGTTTGTAGAGGGACTGATAACCTGCCACCTCCTACCCCTAATCTCCAAAGGGGAAAGACTATTATTAGGTCTGCCTCCCAAGACTCAAATATTCAGCCAAGACATTGCTCACTTAGCAGAGAGAATCAAACATACTTACAAATTTGCAACATTGTACAAATATGCCAGGAACCATTTTAGAGAACATTCAAGAAAGGATTCTAACCAAACAACTAATGAATACAATTAGAGGCCTAAAAAAATGGGCTGGTAGAGGCTTCCAGTTACAGCTTCCACATGGGAAAAGCTGCTCACTCACTCTCATATTTACATTAAGAAAAAAAAAACTACACAGACTGGAAGCCAGTTACAGTTTTTGGAGCCATAGGAGAAGAAATGAAGTGACAGGACAAAACAGCACACTGAAAATTTTAAAGACAAGTGAATACAGAGAATCAGTCAAAGTCAGCTTACCAAAAGCAGAAGTTGCTGTAAACTACTAGGAACACTTAAAAAGGAACATTGATGAAATACTGGAGATAATGTGCATACTAATGTGGGAATCAGAACCTTATAGGAGTTACACTCTTGCAGGATATTCACACTTACATGGGATTTTCTTCCAGGAACTCCACCAGGTTCTCATGGTGAAGAGACAAGAAAAACACTCCTGTTTCTGACAAGAGAGTAGAAAAATTTACTATTTTTAATACCCACAGAGTATTTTCCATAACAAAGGTCAATACTGAAAAAAAAGAAAAAAAAAGATTTTACCAGACCCTTTTCTGATGTAGGAGAAGAGAAATTACCCAACTCAAATTCTCTAAAATCTCTTTTAGAAAATAGAATCAGAGGAAACACCTCCTAACTCATTCTATAAAGCCAGAACTATCCTATTACCAGAATTAGATAGACAACAGAAGAAAGCCAATCTCTCATGAACATAGACACAAGAATCCTCCACAGTATGTTAAATTAAATCCAGCAATGTATAAGGATTATGCTCCACACCAAATGGTAATTCATTACAGATATGGAAGGTTGATTGTACAGCTGAAGATCAGTTAATGTAATCTACCACATTAACAGAGTAAAGAAGAAAAAGTATTTGGCAAAATGTGACACCCATTCATGATGAAAACTTAAACCAGGAATAGAGAGCACATTCCTCACCCTGATAAGCACATCTACAAAATATGTACAGCTGACATCATACTTAACGGTGAGAAACTGAATGCTTTCCCTTTAAGATACAAAACAAGGAAAGCATGTCTCTTCTTATCATTCCTAGTTGACATCTTACTAGACATCTTACTGAATGCTTTCCCTTTAAGATACAAAACAAGGAAAGCATGTCTCTTCTTATCATTCCTAGTTGACATCTTACTAGACATCTTAGTATAATAAGAAATGTTCTACATATGCAGATGAAAAAAATAAAATGGTTTAGTTTACAGATGGTATGACTGTCCATACAGAAAATTCCAAAAAATTAGCAAACAAACTCCTGAAATGAGTAAGTGATTATAGAAAGGTATCAGCGTAGAAGGTTAAAAGCAAGTCAGTTGATTCCTGTAGGCAGTAATAAGCAATTGGAACTCGAAATTATAAACACAATGTCATTTATCACCAAAAAAATAAAACTGGTATAAATCTAACAAACTATGTTCAAGATCAATTGAGGAAAACTACATATCTCTGATTAAATAAACATTAAAAGATAGAAATAAATGGGATCTACAGGAAGACTTAATAGTGTTAAGATGTCACTTCTTCTCAACTTGACCTATACATTCAACACAATCCCACCAAATTATAGCAAATTATTTTGTGGTTATCAGCAATCCAATTCTACAGTTTATATAAAAAAGCAAAAGACCCAAAAAAGACCACACAATACTGAAGAAACCTAAATTTGGGGGATGAACTCTACCCTGACTTTAAGACTCACTATATCAAGAGACTGTGGTATTGACAGAATACACGAATAGATCAATGGAACAGAAGAGAAAGCCCAGAAACAGACCCACACAAATTAAGTCAATTGATCTTTAACAAAGAAACAAAGGCAATACAATGGAGAAAGGATAATCTTTTCAACAAAGAGTGCTGGAACAACTAAATGTCCATATGCAATAAATGAACATAGACATGTATCTTACACCTTTCACAAAAATTAACTCAAAATAGTTTATAGAATTAAATGTAAAACACAACACTACAGACCATCTAGAAGAAAACATAGGAGTGAATCTATGTGACCATGGGTTTGTGATAAGATTATAGATACAACACAAAAAAGCATCATTCATGAAAAAAAAGAATTGATAATTTGACTTTATTAAACTTAAGAACTTTCACTCTCCAAAATACGTTGTTCAGAATATCAGAAGACAAGCCACAAACCTGGAGAAAATATTTTCAAAATATGTATCTGATATAAAACTGGTATCCAAATTATTTTATAAGCACTTAAAATTGAAACATGAGAAACCAACCAACCAAAATGATCTGAACATATACCTTGCCAATTGAGACATACAGCTCATGAAAAGATGCTATCTTCATCTGTCATAATTATAAACTAAAACAAGATAGCACTACATAACCATGGCCATGGGAGAAGCCCATGGTGCTTGTCCCAGTAGAAATATTTTTAAAAGTAGAAATGACTGTGGAAAAGCTTGAGGACATTTGTTTGGGCAAAGATTTTTTGAGTAAGACCTAAAAAGCATAGGCAACAAAAGCAAAAATAGACAAACAGGATTACATCATGCTAAAAAGTTTCTGCACAGCAATCAACAAAGTGAAAAGATAACACACATAATTGGAGAAGGTATTTGCAAAGTATCCTACTGACAAGAGATTAATAACCAGAATATAGAAAAAGCTCAGACAACTCAAAAGCAAGAGAAAAATTAATCTGATTTTTTAAATGGACAAAAAATTCAGAATAAACATTTTTTTAAAAGAAGACATACGTATGGCCAACAGGTACGTGGAAAAATACTCAACATCACTAGTCATCATAGAAATACAAATTAAAACCACAATGAGATGTCAATTCACTCAAGTTAAAATGGCTTTTTTTCAAAAAAATAGGAAATAACACATGCTGATGAATATGTAGAGAAAAGAGAACCTTTGTATATTATTAGTGGAAATGTAAAATAGTACAGCCATTGTGGAAAGCAGTATGGAAGTTTCTCAAAAAGCTAATAATAGAACTACCTATGATCTAGCAATTCTACTACTGGGCATATGACAGAAAGAAAAGCAATATATCCAAGAGGTATCTGCACACCCATGTTTGTTGCAGGACTATTCGCAATACCCAGTCTATGAAATTAACCTAAGTCCTCATCAGCAAATGAATGGATTTTTAAAATGTATTATAAATACACAATGGAATTTTACTTGACCATAGATAGAATGAAATTTCATCACCTGCAGCAACACAGATCAATTGAAGGCCATTATGTTAAATGAAACAAGCCAAGCACGAAAGATAAATATTGCCTATTCTCATTCACATGTGGGAGCTAAAAACAGTGAATCTCATAAAGGTAGAGAGTAGACTGGTGGTTACTGGAGGCTGGAAAAGGTGGGATGAGGGGAGATAAAGAAAGGTTGACTAATGGGTACAAATATACATTTAGATAAAAGCAATGAGACCTAGTGTTCAACAGACAGTAAAGTGGCTATAATTTTAATTAATTGTACATTTCAAAATAGGTAGAAGAGAATAATTCAGATGTTTCTAGAGTAAAGAAAAGATGGCCAGGTGCAGTGGCTCATGCCTGTAATCCCAGCGCTTTGGGAGGCCGAGACAGGCAGATCACCTGAGGTCGTGTGTTTGAGACCAGCCTGACCAACATGGAGACACCCTGTCTTTTCTAAAAATACGAAATTAGCCAGGCATGGTGGCACATGCCTGTGATCACAGCTAGTCAGGAGGCTGAGGCAGGAGAATCTCTTGAAACTGGAGGCAGAGGTTGCAGTGAGTGGAGATCGCACCACTGCACTCCAGCATGGTCAACAAGATTGAAACTTTGTCTCAAAGAAAAAAAGAAAAGAAAAGATAAATATTTAAGGTGATAGATATCCCAATTACCCTGATTTGATTATGTGAATGTATCAAATTATCACATGTGTACTGAAAATATGTACATCTAATATGTATCAACAAAATGAGTATATAAAAATACAATGGTAAAAGCAGAGAACAAATTTAACCAAGGGACAGCAGATGGCTCCTCTGATCACAAGAGAATGACCCCTGGCTAAATTGTAAAGATCAGTGATATGAAGGTGGCAGGAACTCCACAGATCCAGGAAGACCCAAAGACTGTAGACCCCTGTGAGTGAATGACTAACCTACATAACATTACTCCTAACTTGACCCTTGGTGTTTCCTTATTAGGGACGAGTCTTTTCAGGTCCCATGGAGAAAAGAGGATGGCATAAGGTGAGGAAATGCATGAAATCAGGAAGGATTCCTTAAAGGCCTCCAGGGTGGTAGGGAGTTTTATTACCTTGGAGATGACCGTGATAGAGCAGCCCCCTATATTTCTATTGCAGTCACTGAGGCAGTCAACCACTTTTAATTTAAAACCCATCGTTTGCAGCATTTTACACAATGGGCTGAGATCCAGCAGTGCCTAAACAAGAACTAGGCTCCCTCTGAGATTACTGACATCAGCAACTCAGAAAGTACCTGAGACATAGAATTTTTGTTTGCATGATGAAGGAATAATGTTTGCATCACTGAAAGCAAGTACTTTTAGTATAGCATAGCTCCCATATTAGAGTTACTGTTCTTCAAATAAAATTTTTAAATGTTTTGTAGGTTGACTTATAATGCTGGGCAGTCATTTCTCTTCTATTCTTAAACTGGCTGCCTGGTGGAATTTGGTATACGTTCTACCATCCAGGAGATTTTCTCCGAGAACATAAATACAAACTGAAATATCACCACTGTGGCTGTAGTTACTTGAGACAGCTTGCTGTGTTAACATAATTTTATGAGTACCTAGGTGTCATGGGAAAACTTCAATGTTTTTGTCTAGTAGAAAACAAACATGTGCAAACAATTCTGGTATAATTCACTGGATCCTTGTTTGAAAGCTCCTCTTGTAACAGAACCACTATAAAGAACAGGGATGAAGAAGAAATTTTTTAACACACAGAGGAATCACTGATAACCCACAAAACATGTACTATTTTCCAATTTTGCAGTCTCTTCAGCCCAAACCTCTACAGGGCCAGTTGGTCTGTCTGATTGTGATAATTTACAAAGGGCACACCATTGTGTTTTTTTCTGCCTTGATTAATCTACAAGACCTCTATCAGGTAAGTGGAACATGAGTAATTCAAGGACTTTTAAATAATACAAATATTAGGTAGAATAGTTAAATATTATCTTGTGTGTCAATTTTCATTTGACCATAGTAGATAGAAAAGCCAGTTGCATTGCTTAGATCAGTACTACTTGGATGGACACAAACTTGAATGCTCACTTGGCCTCAACTAGCTCTATAGCCATCTTCTATCCACAGAGATCACTATAATGACAAAACAGCAATTCCTAATGCCTTCCTAAAAAAAAGGACAGACAGGGCCGGGTGTGGTGGCTCACGCCTGTAATCCCAGCACTTTGGGAGGCCGAGGCGGGTGGATCACGAAGTCAAGAGATCGAAACCATTCTGGTCAACATGGTGAAACCCCATCTCTACTAAAAATACGAAAAATTAGCTGGGCATGGTGGCGCACGCCTGTAATCCCAGCTACTCAGGAGGCTGAGGCAGGAGAATTGCCTGAACCCAGGAGGCGGAGGTTGCAGTGAGCCAAGATCACGCCATTGCACTCCAGCCTGGGTAACAAGAGCAAAACTCCGTTTCAAAAAAAAAAAAAAAATTAGGACAGACAGTCTGGCTAATCCCTAAGGGGTAATGAAAGACATTGATTAGTTGGGTGGCAACCCATCCGACCTCATAAAATATGTTAGGGGTTGAGGTATACTTTATAACTCTGTCTCCTTTTGTATTTCAAACACAGGCAAACCATTCTAGCCTTTCTTAGACTCTTTAGAGTGGTGACTCACAGTACAACTCATTTTTATGTAAGTTTTGTCATTCATAAACTCTCTCAGCTTTTCCATAGCAACCTCACTAGTCCACCAAAAAAATGCAGATTTTTTTTTTGTTATTGATTTGTACATATTCCTTGGCTATTAACCCCAACCACTGTATATTAATCGCTTTCAATTTTAAAGGATGGTATTTATGTCTGCATTAGGAAATCCTATCACTATACTGAGTGGTAGGTAGATTTTAAAAACAGCCCTGCTGACACAGGTTCTGCCACTGCATGACAAGTTACCTTCAATTATTTTATTTTGTGAAGTACTTTTTATTACAGCATAGCTCCCATATTAGAATTGTTATTCTTCAAATAAAAAATTAAAGTGTTAAAGATAATAGCACTATTCAAAATCATTTTATTCATTCCTTCAGTAAATATTTGTTGAGAATTTGATATGTATCAATGTTCTTGATGCTAAAGCAGTAAAAAAAAAAAAAAAAAAACAAAGTCCCTACTCTCCCGGGACTTACATGAGGGAGGAGGTGGACAATAAACAAATACACATGTAACATGTCAGGTGGTGATGAGTAATATGCACAAGGTCAAGGCAAATGGGAGCAGAGTACTGTAAAAGATTTGGGAGGAATGAAAACATCGAGGCTTTTATTTTACACAACATACTGTCTTAGTCATTTTGGACTACTATAACAAAGTAGGATAGACGGGGAGGCTTGTACACAAAAGAAATTTCTCACGGTTCTGGAGATGGAAAGTTCTAGATTAGGGTGCCAGCATGGTTGTGTTCTGGTTAGGCCCCTCATCCAGACTGCATACTGCTGACTTCTCATTGTATCCTATTGTGTTGGAATAAAACCCAGAGAGCTCTCTAGGGATTCTTTCATACGGGCACTACTTCCATTCATGAGAGCTCTTCGCTTATACCTCACCACGTCCCAAAGACTCCACCTCCAATATCATTATATGGAGATAAACAGTCTATTGTGAGTAATAAAGATCCCAATGATTAGATGACCTCTGAACAAATATCCGAAGGAGGTGAGAGAACAGGCCATGTGGACAGAGAAAGAGAAAGAAGATGGATCAGGGAGGTTGCCAGTAGGAGACAACATCTGTAGGCCCTATAGGCAGTGGTAATAGTATTGAATTTTATTTTGAGCTAATAAGAAAGTCATTAGAAATTTTGAGCAGAGGAATAACTTGACTGACAAGATTTTTCGAGAATCACCATGGCTATGGAAGGAGCTTATACTATATTTGGGGCTGAGATGGAAAGGGAGAAACCAGATGGGAGACTTTAGAAACAATAATCATTCAAACGGAACATAACTAGTATTTAGGAGACAATTAATAAGAATGTATTATTTATCTTAACAAAATTTAATTTATAAATTTTGCAGTGCACAAATATTCTGTGAAGTACATTTGTGATTCACAGAAGAAGAAAAGTCATGTAATTGGTTCCATTAAGTTGCTCTAAATTGAAAAGAAAATAAATTATTTCCTTTTTTTTTTAAACGTTACTATGTCAAAAGGGCAGATAAGTAACAAAAGCTACAAATCAAATCCAATCACTATTAGAAAGGCCATGCTTATGCAACCTCTCATCTCATAAAACAGCAGCCAGTTTCTAGAGAATTACCTCCTTATCATTTGCCAAATTTAACAAAACATTCCTATGGTTGTGATTTGACATATGTTATTCTTTGTGCAATGTCTGTCTAACTCCGTTTTGTTAATTAATGCCCACAACTTCATTCAAATCCTTCTGTAAGACTCATTTTCATCACTACACTTTCTGTGATTAATGTCACCACATGCTGAGCATACCCCCTACTTTGCAAGTATAAGTACTAAGGAAAATGCAATTTATACAACATTATACGTTAGATGACAGACAGCAAAGTTGAGCCAAAAAGAAAAAAATTGTAGGCTCTGAAATCAGAATTCAGAATCTTTACCTCAATTGTGAGGACTTGGGCAAGGTATCCAACTCTTCTAACTTCCTTTTCCTTATTTATACAGTGGAAAATGGGAATAATGCTTACCCCATGTGTCTGTTGTGAAAATCATTTAGATGAGAGTAATTCCTACCATGTATGAGGCATTTATTATGGAATCTGGCTCCAGAGACCATACTTGTAATCATTACCCAATACTGCCTGTTTGATATCATTTATAAAACACCTAGTCCAGTGTTTAATACATAGTTAGAGCTTAACACAAACAATAGTTGTCTTTTCAGTTTTGTTCTTCCCTGTTATCATTTTCTTCCCAAAAAATGGACATCTTTCTTCTGCAAAAAAGGAAGTCTCAGGCCCACAGAGGAAAAATGAACTTCCTCTGGCCATTTGTTTCTGGTGGGGCTCCCAGGTCATTCCCCGGTAGGTGATATCAGGCTTATTGATGTCAGAGATGCTCTCACTTGATCTGAGGGCTGCCTTCCGTTGCCAGTTAGGTGATCTGGAAACACCGGATCTGAACCCCATTTTCTACTGGGTGGGTGGAGGTAGAATACGAGACATCCCGTCTCTCTCTGTGCTAGTCCTCAAATCCAGAAGTCTCAAACCAGCTCACCGCCTTCTCAACACCTTTCAGAGTTATCTTTGCACCATTTCAAGGTTTACAGTTATGCTTAGGAGAGGGGAAGCAGGGGAAAACACAGGTCTAATGCCATTCTGTCAGGACTGGAGGTGTCACATTGCTTTAATTAACTACTTAACTACTTTCATATTTTAAGGAAGAATGCAATAATGTGATTTCAGAATAAATAAATAATGGAAGAATTTCAAAACAGCATGAAGCTTTGCTTCAAACCATCCAAAATTCTTGAGACTGCAAGTTGTGCAGTAATAGAGGAGTCTTTCTCATGAGTTTTCTTCCAAGCACAAGAAAAATATAACATGAGACTTTCTCATGGATTTAAACATATCTAATCATACACCTGTTGGCAATCTAGAAGAGAAGAAATAGATGAAAAATACATAAAGAACTTATATACATAATATGCTCAGCTCAATTCTAATTTTATACAAAATATTTAAAATAGTTTACTTTCATGTACAAATTCACATATTTTAGTTTGTATATGCAGCTAACATAAATCATTGTCTAAATTACACTGTCATGTTATTTGACTTAAATGTTTCAGTATAGTAAAATTTTTTAATTTTTTTTTCAAAAAAGAGAGAATAAATATCAAATATTGAGCATCCCAATACTCTGAGGGACATACTATAAATGTCTAGTCGGTGGCCCTGGCATTCTTCAGTAATTATTATTGAACACAGATGTCCAAGATATGTTCTAAAATGCACTATTTGGTCAGATACTCACTGTTCTGAATTAATTAGGGCCTAAATGTTAGGTGCTTGGTTGTTGCAGCTTTTGAAGCAGACTTTACACCAACCTTAACTGAACTATACAAACTTAGTGGTGACCATCTACTAATGAGATTCTATGTCTCTAGTACAGTTTACTGAGTGTCAAGCACTTTTTTATAGACCCCAGTGATAAAGCAATAAAGAAAACAAAGACCCTATCTCTCAATGAGTTCACATTTTATTAAGGGAGTGGCAAATAGTGAACAGATAAACATATCAGTTGTTAGTTATTGAAAAGGATAATAAGGTGAGGGGACAGAGTGTGCCTAGAGAATGTATTATTTCATAGTTTATATGCTCAGGAAAGACCTGTTTGAGAATTTCTGTGTGAACCAAGCAATTATGAGAGAGGATAATTCCAGAGAAAATAAATTCAAAGTCATGATGGAAGAAGGTACAAGGAGGCCAGTGTGGCCGGAACAGAGCAGTTTAGGAGACTGCTAGAAGGTGAGGTTGGAGAGTAAGCATTACCCATAATTCCACTTCCTTCTAAAGACACATTATCTGTGTCTAGGCATTTGGATTTTTGGTATTTGCAGTGGTCCTCAAACTTTTCTGTGGATTATATAACAGCATAACACTCCGTAGATTCAGAGACAGGAGGCCTAAGGTAGAACCCAATGATCTACGCTTTTTACACAACCCACAGATAATGCACAGACTACTTTGATAATTAGAGCCCTATACCTGAGCTGTCTACAGCAGTAATGATTAGCCACAATAGTTAATGCCACTAAGGAACAATTTTAATTTTAATTAATTTTTAATTTTAACTTTAAATTTTTAAAATTAATACTTAGAGTTCAGTTATTGAAAAAGTTTTGCATATTGTGAGTGATTTTGAGTATGTAAATCTATTTGTTCAACTGTAAATTTTATGAAATTGAAACACAGATCAAGTCTTTCCATAAAAATTTACATCCAAATTCAGATGTGTAAGAATACAAACCAAATTTTAAAGATTTAACATTAATAGGGATAAAAAAAAACCTTATTAATAATTCTTAAATTGGTTACATGTTAAAAATGATATAGAATTAAATACATGTTTAAAACTATATATTATGTTTTAACATAATAAAACATATGTATTTGTAACATGTATTTAAACTAAATACATGTTTAAAACTATATATTATATTATGTATCTATATCCATCTTGGATATAGATCCAAGATGGCTGATCGCTAACAGCTCGGAATTGTAGCTCCCAGTGAAAGCCCAGAAAACCAGAGGACACCACACTTTCAGACAAATTTTCGTCGCTCACGGACCAGAAGATTTCCAGTGGAGGAGCCCCACGGGTCGCCAGCGCGACTCTTATGGCCGGCGCAGCGGTTTTGCTGGCGCCTCGGCACGGCAGCTCTTCATGCAGAGTAAACGGGACTGGTTCCCCTACTGACCGGTGTTTGGAGCTCTGGGAAGGCAGAGCCACTTGTTATGGACTCAAGAAGGAAGCCAGACTGGAGATTCCCAGGCAGAAGAGCACCATCAGTCTTATCACTGCTGTTTTGGCCAGCGCAGTGGGTTGCTCAGATTCCAGCACTGGGAATCAATAAATTGGACATCCACTCAGAAACCTAATTAGAAAGGCAGTAATTGTAAAGACAACAGATGGATAAATTCATAATAAAGGGAAGAAACCAGCCTAAAAAGGCTGAGAATACTCAAAATCAGAACCCCTCTCCCTCTACAGGGGATTGCAATTCCTCATCAGCAATGGAACAAGCCCTGATGGAAAAGGACTGTGTTCCATTATCTGAAGTAGGCTTCAGAAGGTGGGTGATAAGAAACTTTTGGGAGTTGAAAGAACTTGTTCTAACCCAATGTAAAGAAACTAAGAACTTTGAAAAAAGGTTTGACGAAATGCTAAAAAGAATGGACAATATAGAGAGGAATATAAATGAACTAACAGAGTTGAAAAATACAACACGAGAACTTAGTGAAATATGCACAAGTTTGAATAGCAGAATTGATCAAGCAGAAGAAAGAATATCAGAGGTCGAAGACCAACTTAATGAAATAAAACGAGAAGACAAGAATAGAGAAAAAAGGATAAAAAGGAAAGAGCAAAGTCTCCAAGAAATATGGGACTATGTGAAAAGACCTAATCTACGTTTGATAGGTGTACCTGAATGTGATGGAGAGAATGAATCCCAGCTGGAAAATACTCTTCAGGATATTATCCAGGAGAATTTTCCCAATCTAGCAAAGCAGGACACTATTCAACCCCAGGTAATACAGAAAACACCACAAAGACATTCCTCAAGAAGAGCAACCCCAAGGCACATAATCGTTAGATTCACCAGCATAGAAATGAAGGAGAAAATACTAAGGGCAGCCAGAGAGAAAGGTCAGGTTACCCACAAAGGGAAGCCTATTAGACTTACAGCAGATCTCTCAGCAGAAACCCTACAAGCCAGAAGAGAGTGGGGGCCGATATTTAACATCCTTAAAGAACAGAACTTTCAGTCCAGAATTTCATATCCCGCCAAACTAAGCTTCACAATTGAATGAAAAATAAAATCTTTTATGAACAAGCAAGTACTCAGAGATTTTATTACCACCAGGCCTGCTTTACAAAAACTTCTGAAAGAAGCATTACACACAGAAAGGAACAACCAGTATTAGCCTTTCCAAAAATATACCAAAAAGTAAAGAGCATCAACATAAAGAAGAATTTACATCAACGAATGGATAAAATAGCCAGTTAATATCAAATGGCAGTAATCCTAAATTTAAATCGACTAAATCCCCCAATCAAAAGATACAGCCAAAACCTAACAGTATACTACATCCAGACCCATTTTATATCCAAAGATACACAAAGACTCAAAACAAAGGGTTGGAGAAAGATTTACCAACCAAATGGAGAGCAAAAATAAATAAATAAACAAAAAGCAGGAGTTGCAATTCTCGCATTTGATAAAAGAGATTTCAAAGCAACAAAGATACAGTGGTAAAAGGATCAATGCAATAATAAGAGCTAACGATCCTAACACCCAGATACATGAGACCCATAAAGAGATTTAGACTAAACGAGATAGAAAATTAATAAGGATATCCAGGACTTGAACTCAGATCCAGAACAAGTAAACTTAATAAGTATTTATAGAGCTCTCCACTTTAAATACACAAAATATACATTCTCCACTTTAAATACACAAAATATTGATCAGCCATTATTAATACCTATTTTTAGAAGAAAGCAATATTCCTGTTCTCCCTCCCTCTTTTTCTTCCTTTCTTCCTCTCCTTCTCTCCTTAAAAAAACAAACAAAAAAAACTATATATTATGTACATAAGTAATAATACATTAAAATGAGTTTTATCCTTTTTTTTATTTAGGTACTAAAAATTTATTAATGACATATGTAGCTATCATAATATTTCAATTGGAAAGCACTGCCTTAGACAAAGAATTCAACAATATTTTCATTGTTGCACTGACTTTTCCGAAATAAAATTGCAGAGTAGGAGGAATGGTGTGAAATACCAGAATTAATGGAGGTTTTCCTCAGATAACTGAATAATATTACATGCAGTATCAATTTATAATGGTGCTTTTCTTAGAGAAAGGGTCTTGCTCTGTCACCCAGGCTGGAGTGCAGGGGTGTGATCATGTGATCATAGCTCACTGCAGCCTCAAACTCCTGGGCTCAAGCAATCCTCCCACCCTAGCCTCCTGAGTAGCTAGGATTGCAGGCATGTGACGTCATGCCTGGCCACTTTTTTTTTTTTTTTTGCATTATGTAGAGGCATAATCTCGCCATCTTGCCCAGGCTAGTCTCAGACTCCCGGGCTCAAACAGTCCTCCCTCCTCAGCCTCCCAATTTGCTAGGATTAAAGGCATGAGCCACTGTGCACTATCCCTAGACCATTGAAACAACTAGATTTCTCATGCTTTTCCTCAGTATTTGTCATTTAGGAGATAAAATAACTACCTTATTATTTTTTTAAACCAATAAGTGGAGGTTAATAGCTTTAAGGGCCATTTCTTAGGGCTGCTGTAACAGAATATCATGTATTGTGTGATTTAAAAAACATTTATTTCTCCAAGTTATGGAGGCTGGTAAGTCTAAGATTAATGTGCTGGCAGACTGAGCATCTGATGAGGACCCACTTACTGACTTGCAGATGGCTATTTTCTGGTATCCTCACATAGCAGAAAGCAGAGAGAGGGTCAGTCTCTTCCTTTTCCTATAATGACACTAATTCCATGGAGCCTCTACGATGATCTAATTATCTCCTGAAAGATACACCTCTCACTATCAACCCATTAGAGTTTCAACATACAAATTTTGAGGAGACACAAATATTCACTATATAGCAGACCATGTGTCTGTTAACAACTAGTATTAGACATGCCTCTTGGCTGGGTGCTATGGCTTGGCTCATGCAGGTAATCCCAACAGTCTGTAAGACCAAGGCAGGAGTTCAAGACCAGCCTGGGCAACAAAGGGGGATTCCATCTTCACAAAAAAAAATGTAAAAATTAGCCGGGTATGGTGGCCTCACACCTGTAGTCCCAGCTACTCTGGAGGCTGAGGCAGGAAAATCACTGAGCCTGGGAAACCCAGGTTGCAGTAGCCGTAACTGGACCTCTGCACTTCAGCCTTGATGACAGTGAGACCCTGTCTCGAATAAATAAAAAAATAAATCTTTTCATTTTTTGTATTTTTTGATATGTTGACATCTGGACACTTTCTGATCCTAGAGAGACTGCCCCTCACAGGACTAGCAAATTCCTGGAGATATTAGGTAACTTGCCTAGGAGCACATCATTCTTATGCAAATTACCCAGTCAAGCACCCATGCTCCCCTCAAATCTCCTCTACTGGAATGCTACACTCTGCCCCATTACCCACCTGCCCCAATCATAGCATGATCGTAGCAGACAACCAGAGACAGTCCCTACATCTTGGGGCCAAATCAAATTATTCTAACTAGCCATCCTAAACATGCTTAGCCTTCTTATCCTGCCTCATTTCTCTCCATGAAAACTGTAATACAGGGCTTGCCCATGTTTTTCCCTGTTCCCTCAGACTTCTTACCAATCCTACTGTTTCTCCATGTAGCCCTGCATGGTGTGATGTGCCCTTTCTCCTTGAAAATGTGACTAGCAAGCTATCTTCCCAATGGCAGTTATCTTCCGGTTTATTGGCCTCATCATACCTTACTAATAGTAAAACCTAGATTTTAAAACACAGCCTCTTGCCAAATTTCTACCGTGATTAGAATTGTTCCTGGTTGCAACGGTGTAGATGGGCATCTTGGCTTACCTGATTTTTCTTGACATGAGGTAATCTTGCTTTTGAGTTATTTGTACCAGAAAGTACACGGCCTTAGATGTTTGTTTATTTCTGAGACAGGGTCTCTATGACCCAGGCAGGAGTGCAGTGTCATGATCACAACTCACTGCAGCTTTGATCTTCCAGGCTCAGGTGATCCTCACATGTCAGCCTCCCCTAGCTGGAACTACAGGCATATCCATCACACTAATTTTTCTATTTTTTTCTGTAGAGACAGTGTTTTGCCATGTTGCCCAGGCTGGGTTTGCCTCAGATTTTGATTCGTCTTGCAAATTTACTTTTATTCTAGACTGCAAAACTTTGCAAAATTTGGGCCATCTCTTACATGTCTCCATATGCCCCCAAATCCTCAGTAAAATATCCTGCATACGACAGGTTCAAATATATATGACTAAGTTTAAGATATTTAGCCAAACAAATGAAATAATTATCAATTTCATTGATATTCTTTTTTTTTAAGTCCTAGATCCCTCATTTAATAAAAAAGAAAACCAAACCGAAACAAACAAAAAATGAATTCAACATTTGACCCTAGGCAATTCCCTAAATTAACATTAACTCAAACAACCAAAACATTGCTGCTACTGTTATTTTCTGCAACACCTTCCCTCTTTAGAGAAAACTTTATATGGCTAATAGAGTTACATAAAACTACCCAATTTGCATAGCGTAATAAAATTGATTTGTGCTATGACAGGGAATATTTGAAAACACCATGTTACCGAAAGTCCTAAAATTGCTAAATTCTTAAACTATAGACTTCCTATTTAATATATTCTGATTCATAACTAATATGTCTTATAGCTATGATTATTAACCCTTTTAAATATAAGGTTAAATATAACCCTTTCATTCTCCTTAGAGAATGAAATTTCAAAAACTAGACTCTTTTCTCAGACAAAAAATAATGTACAAATACATATAAACATAATTTTAACATTATCCGATTTTGATGTATTCACACACATTGTGAAGCCCATTCATAAACTCTGGAGAGGTCACTATTTCCAAGTGATAGGCTTGGCTGTATCCCCACTCAAATCTCATCTTGAATTGTAGCTCCCATAATTCTGTGTTGTAAGAGGAACCTGGTGGGAGGTAATTGAATCATGGGGGTGGGTCTTTTACATGCTATTCTTGTGATTGTGAATGAGTCTCACAAGATCTGATGAATTTATAAAGGGGAGTTTCCAGGCACACACTCTCTTTGCCTGCCACCATGTAAGACATGACTTTGCTCCTCCTTCACCTTCTGTCATAATTGTGAGGCCTCCCCAGCCATGTGGAATTGTGAGCAAATTAAACCTCTTTCCTTTATAAATTACCCAGTGTCAGGTATGTCTTTATTAGCAGCATGAGAATGGACTAATACACCAGGTTAAAAATCTCTCTTTAAGAAAGGACAATAATATAATTAGATTTTTAGTCATTAATACATTTTTGGGGGGAGGGGCTACAACATAGTATTTAATTAAGATAATTGACCAGACAACTATTAAAGCACCTAAAGATAGGCTTCTGAAAGTTTTCCCCCGCATTTTACCTTGTGAGGCAGGTTAGAAATGCACATATTTTTATACCATAAGAACTGCATGTTATACACTACAATACCAAGGTAATAACTATAAATGTCACAAATGCACGCAAAAGTATAGATGTTTTCATAATAGACACAGGAACATGTACATATACACAAACACACACAGATAGACACACCTTGATCTAGAACACTATATATGTAGATTTTCCTATAGAATCTTCTATCATTTGTAGCCTTCAAAAAACCTTTAAATAGCAAATAAAATGGCAAAGTAGAAATAAATGAATTTTTAGCATGGGTTATTTCTAGGTACCTAATATTTTGGGCCCAAAAAAATGATAACTGCATGCCCAAAGTGAAACAATATAAATTTTTATCATTTTTTTCAAATAGAGTTCCTCAATTTAGACTTAAAGTTGACCTGATAAACTAATAAAACAAATATCTAAACTTGAAGAAAATAAAATATATGTATAGATGCTTCTTGACTCATGATGAGGTTACATTCTTATAAACCTGTCATAGATTAAAAATATTTTAAGTCCAAAGAGCATTAAATACACTTAACTAGCAAACGTTGTAGCCTATGCTAGCCTACCTTAAATGTGCTCAGAACACTCACGGTGACCTAGAATTGGGCAAAATCATCTAACATAAAGCCTATTTTATAATAAAGTATTGAACATCTCATGTAATTTATTGAATATGTATTGAATGTTAAACACAAAATGGATGTGTGAGTACTTGAAGTATATAGTTTCTGCTGAATGTGTACTGCTTTCACACCACCATCAAGTTGAAAAAATTGTGAGTTGAACCATCCTAAGTCAGGAACCATCTGTGCTTCACACTATATGTGCTATGTATATACTTCACTTTCTTAACTATGCATATGATATGTAAAACACACAGAGAGAGATGCACACATAACAGTTTACTTAAATATGAGTTTATTCAAAATGCAACAAAAACAACACTCTGAAAACTTTTATATAGAACTAATGATTTGCTTGCATTGCGGTGCCTTGTAGGAATTTGCAGGCTACAAATTCACAAAACAACCTAATTCTGAGACCACAATCAGAAATATCACCCTATTAACTTGAGATGAAGCATCAATGTATAAGTTGAATTAGCCATATGAAAGAATGATATACCTGTCTAGCCAATACATACAACGAAACTCTTCTAAAAATGAATGCTAAGAAAAAAATCAAAGATGCAAATGATAGATACTTTAAAAGAAACACTCATAGCATTATCTTTAATGCTATAAATTAAAAATTTGGGAAGAATCTAAATGTCCATCAATAGGATATAGTCAATTGTGATATCTCCATACAATAATATGCATCAATTGAAAAATAATTCTAGAATAGTATTTATTGCCATAGCAAACTGTAATACAATTAAAATTTAGTATAAAAAATGGTATGGTCAACATATTACCATTTTCATAAGAAGAAAAATATGTAAGAAAATATTTTCAATGGTTAATGTTTCTGACTTTTTTTTAGTTTTTTGTTTTTCTGTGCTTCTGTATCTATCTTAGGCTTTCACTGTAATGGAGAAAAAAAAGTTGACAAATGGTATTTTTAAAAGATGCACTACATATGAAGAAATTATTTATTTTTTTCTAATGTAAATAAGGTACATTTCTTAAGGATAAAAATAAATTGGTCTTTTAAGTGATATGCATTATCTAAAATTTAACTATTAAGGTAAAAATGATATAATATCTTATTTGTGAAGATGTTTCATAACTGAAAGATAGCAGTTTTATAAAGCTGGACAAAAAAGAGAGCCAGAGATGATCATATTATCAGAGACTCTCCAGGGCTATGCAAAAGGCCACTGACTGAGAGACCTTTGTGTTTCAGGCAATAGGAAAGTAGACAGTGAGGGAGGAAGGTCATCAGCCGCCACATCAGCCAGTCCAGATTAAATGTCCTGCAAAACTACACAAATCCCTTTGCTCGCCAAGCACACTTCTGATTAATCATTTGATCGCAGTAGTATCTTGATAAAAGAAAGCAGGGCCCTATGAGGTAAGAGAGCACTAATGTCCCTTGGAAAGCACTGGTGCTCCATGGTGTCCACATCTGCCCCAGTTATAAATGTGAAAGTTGACATACATTTATAAATCATTTTCTTGGAAGGTATTGGTTTCTGTTTGTTTTGGGTTTTTGTTTTTCCTTTTTGGTACCATGAAACTATTCTCTGTGTTCTGATTATCCATAAGTAAACAGGAAAGAAAGGGTTTCTAAAGCGGAGGAATTAACCACCTGAGTTATTATTACCAAGTTATACATAGCTTTACATATACATATACAATACATACATATACATATACAATAGCTTTAACTTGGAAAGCCAGACTTCTGGATTTTACCAGTGCCTCTAGACATTTCAACTGAAAGAAAGACCACAGCTTAACTTACAAACCTCTGAGTTTTTCCCAGGGCCTAAACGATCCTGCTTGCCACTTGATTTGACTAGCAACAAGAACTATAAACATGGTATAGATCCTGCTGGAATAATTCTTCACACATTCATGGTTAAATAAAAATATAGAAAGGGTATGTCTTAAGGCTCCATGGTTGAGTGTCTGGGTATGATGGTATATGGAAGAGCAGATATTAAGCTATGCACACAGGCCCTTCCCTATTGCATGTCATTATGAACCTCCTTATCCCTGTTGATAAAACAAACCAAGGCTATATTAATGCTTAGGTTGAGATGATGTCTTTCTTTGTATTCTGTGCTACTGTAACAGAATACCACAAGATTGGGTGATCCGTAATGAACAGAATCTTATTGGCTCATGGTTCTGGGGGCTAGTTAATCCAAGATCAAGTGACCAGTATCTGGCTATGGCCTTTTTGCTGTGTTATCAAATGGAGGAAAGGCAAAGACAGGACAAGAGAGAACAAGAGATTGAACTTGCAGCCTCATACCTTTTATAATCAGCATTCATTCATTAGTGAGGGTGAAGCCCTCATGACCTAAACACCTCCCATGAGGCCCCACTTCTCAACACTGTCGCATTAAGAATTACATTTTCAATGCATACTTTATGGGGGACACTTTAAACCATAGGAGATAGTATGTATGTTTGGGACTAAATTTATACTAAAGAGGTCTTAGATGTTTTGATTTCTAGGATTGCCACATCTTCTAATAATGAAAGACATTAATCACATGCTGCCACTTCCAACGTTGGAGAAAGGAGCCATTAAGAAGCTAGCCTTGTCTTGATTGTCAGCAGCTGAGATAGAGTAAAATGGTACCTTGCTAAAGGATGTTATATAGTCAGGAGTAAGTCCTTCACTTGATCAGATGATACTCTTACTCAGCATTCATATCTTCCCAGTAAAATAAAACCATGAAACTGAAAATCAACAGTTTCTCCCATTCCATATCACTGATATTATTATATCTTTTAATACTCACTCATATTTTAAATCTTTGAATTATTAAATCTTTATTAAATATTTGCTATGTAGGAGCTTTTTAGCTTTATGTAGTCCTCCTTGTTTATATTTGCACTTTTGGTGTCATATCAAAAAAATCATTTCCTAGACCAATGTCCAGAAGCTTTTCTCATGTATTCTCTAGCAATGTTATAGTTTAAGGTCTTATATTTAAGTCTTTAATCTACTTACAGTTGATTTTTTTCCGTACAGTATGAATTAAGTATTTAACTTTATTATTCTGTATGTGGATATACAGTTTTCCAGGAACATTTTTTTTTAAAGACTGCCCCTTCCCCCTTATGTTTTTTTGGCATGTTTGTCAAAAATCAATCATCTAAAATGTGTTTTTGGACTTTGTATCCTATTCATCAGTTGACATGTCTGTTCTTATACTAGTACCATGCTGCTTTGATTACAAAGCTTTATAACATATTTTTAAATCAGGTAGCATGATAGTTCTGACTTTGTTCTATTTCCTGAAAATGGCTTTGGTATTTGAGAGCTTTTTGGTGATTATACAGTCAGACAAGCAAAAAGGAATGAGAATAAAGAAAGCCTATAAGAATTATGGGTACCATCAAAAGACCTAACATTTGCATAATAGTTTCCTCAAAAGAAAAAGAAAAGTAGTCAGCAAGCACATTTAAGAAAATGATGACTGCAAATCTCACAAATCCGGGGAAAGACATCAACATTCAGGTACAGAAAGCTCAGAAGCCTCTGATCAAAATGATCTGAGAAAAGAGTTCACCAAGACACATTATAAACTATAAAAAATAGAAAACAAACAATTCTGCAAGTGGCAAAAAATAATATATCATAAAAAAGGAAGCTCCAATATGACTATCAGCAGACATCTCAGGAGAAACTCTGCAAACCAGGAAACAGTGGGATGATATATTCAAAGTGCTGAAGGAAAAAAAAAAACGCCTATCAAGAATAGTTCACACAGCAAGGCTGTCCTTTAGAAATGTAGACAAAAATACAACTTTACAAGACAAACAAAAGCTAAGTGAATTCATAACCACTACATATACCTTACAGGAATTGCTAAAAGGAATTTTTTAAGCTGATAAAAACAGACTGCTAATAAATATACATAAAACATGAGAAAGTCCAAAACTCAATGGTATAATTATACATTATAAGAGAATATACATTATACATTATAAGAGAATACTCTTATACTATAATGATGGTATGCAAAGCAATTTTGTCTCTAATATGAAGCCTAACAGACTAAACTATTAAAAACAACTACAGCTATAATAAATTGTTAAGGGACATAAACTATAAAAAGATGTAAATGTTGACATCAAAATTACAAAATATGAGATGAAGAGAAGTGTCCAGCGTTTGTACATGGTTAAAATAGTTATCATTTTAGAACAATCTGCTGTATGTGCAAAATATTGTATGTAACCACTACCGATAGTAGTTGCACAAAACATAAGAAGACAGGATTCAAAGTGTACCACCCCAGAAAACCATCAAATCACAAAAGGCAGCAATAGAGGGAAAAAAAGGAACAAAGGATTTGCAACACAAGGTGATTCTAATGATATTTAAGGTTTGAGAATCACTGCTCTAGGCAATAAATCAGGAATATCAGTTAAGCTACACATACTAGAAGCTCAATAAACAGTAGCTTAACCCAATGGGATAGATTTTGGTCACATAACATGAACTATGGAGGTAGACAGTCCAAGACAAGTATAACATCTCAAAAAAGTCATTAAGGACCTAAGTCCTATGTAGCTTCCTGATCCACTTATTCTGTAGTGTTTACCATCATGCTTACAAAATGACTGCATGCCCATTGAGTCTTTTTCTTTCATCAGTGAAACTATAACTTCTTCCCAGGAGCCCACTCATTAGACTATATTTACATCACAGAACTATGTTTCATATCTATAATTAGCTGCAAAGATTCTTGAGAAATGATGTTTTCTAGCTGGATGTTTTGTCAACTTTTGCAAAGACAGGTTCTGGTAGTAAGTTTGGGTAAGCAACTAGCATATTTTCCTTAAGCTAGAATAAATTTTTTCTCTTGTATGACAATAAGAAAACAAAGAAGCAGCTCATTTAAGAATGTGCTTCCATTTTTTCCTTTCCTTATGATAACTTTAATCACTGTTAAGTTGATAATCTTAATTAGGTCAAATAATGAAATTTACAATATTTAATCTTTTTTCATTTACAAAAGTGACAATTTTATGAGGTTCTACCTAAGATATATATGAGATTTGGGTGAGGACACAAAGCCAAACCAAATATATATATGTCAGTTTAGAAACATGGACTTCATAATTAGTGTGCATATAAACTACAAAAAATATATTTTTAGTTGTTTAATTAAAGAAAAATCAATTTTAACTGTACTCAGAAGGTTGAACCCTATCATTTCAACCCCTTTGGCAATCAGAATTACAATGTGTAATGCTATATTCTATATCTTTTGGGGGAAATAGACTAGGAAAAGCTGTAAATCCAGGCAAATCACACTGCTTAGAAGACAACTCAAAACACATGCTGACTTTTGGTAAGTCAGTACATATATCTTCACATATGAAACTTTATTCTTAACAATACAGACACTACAGTTCAGCATTTGGCTTGTACTAATAAGCATAATTTGAAAGAGTGCATTTCCAAAAGCATTCTTTGTTGTCATCAAATTGCCATATGAAATGATGATTCCAATTTGTTTGAAAGTTATAGAGAAAAGAATTTATGGAACTTTTCTGTTGCCAGGTCTATATATGGAGCCCATTTTACAAATCAACATTTCAGACTTTTGGCAAAGTCAGATTTTTGCTGTCATTATGCAGTGATAATAGTCAATAGGTATTTCTTCATTATATCAAATTATTTCTGTGGTATTTGGTACTAATGATTTGTAAAGTATAGTCCTTTATAACTCCCCACATAGAGATGGAGGAAATAACACTTTTACAAAAGCATTTGATTGAAAATTGTTTTAAAGTGAAAAGAAAATAGTCACACTTCTCTTAAGTGAAATGATTGCTAACGCCATAAAACATTTATTTTAAGAACTGTTTATTTTCTTTCTTACAGATCGATGCTCAGCATTTGGACTAAGAGTACTTTCAAGGCTTGAATTTGGATCAACTCAAGAGTCACAAGTTGAGTAACTGGGTCACCAGTGAAATCACTTAGAAAATACCTAAGATTTCAAGACTTTCTAAAGAACGTTTAGATTTTCAGTGGTAGATTACTGTGGTCTCTGAATATAAGAAATAGTATAGTGGATATTTTTAACTTTGAAAATGAGGATTTAAAAAATAAATTTTAAATGGATCAAATGTAAAATAATATAAAGAAAATATGAGTGAACATTTATTGCAAGGTGAGTGACTTTATAAATATAAAATGGAAATGAAAATCAAAAAGAAAATAAACAGTATTTTAAAGTTGTAATTATCAGAATTCTGTATGGAAGAAACAAAAAGTTGAAAAAAATTGTGCAAATATGACAAAATATTAATATATTAAATTTTTCATCTCAAAGAAGATCATCTTAATATTATTAACAAAGGAAAACATTGTAATAGAAAAAAATAGGTCAGGTAAATTAAGTGAAAGTTCTCAGGAGAAAAAGAAATTATAAAAAAAAGTGTAAATCATTAATTTCACTATTAATTACAGACATTGGAATTAAAATTAGATAATGTATTATTTGGCTATTGTTACTGTAATAAATTACCACAAATTAAGAAGCTTGAAACAATATAAATTTCACTATTGCACAGAGGCAGTGGTTGAAATTAGGACATGTCTCATTGCCTTTAAACAAAGTATTGGCAAGGCTGCAATCCTATTTGCAGCCTCATGGGTACATCTATTTTCTTACCTTTTCCAGCTTCTAGAGTCCACCCACCTTTCTTGACCCTAGGCCCTCTTCCAATAGTTCATTTTGATGCTTTAAGATTTGACTGTCACATTGGATTTTGGATTTGCATGGGTCCTGTGGCCCCTTTGTTTTGGCCAGTTTCTCCTTTTGGAATGGCTGTATTTACCCAATACCTGTATCTAGGAAGTAACTAACTTGCTCTTGATTTTACAGGCTCATAGGCAGAAGGGACTTGCCTTGTCTTGGATTACACTTTGGACTGTGGACTTTTGAGTTAATGCTGAAATGAGACTTTGGGGGACTGTTGGGAAGGCATGATTCATTTTAAAATGTGACGATATGAGATTTGAGAGGGGCCAGGGGCAAAGTGATATTGTTTGGCTCTGGGTCCCCACCCAAATATTTTCTCATAGTTCCCATAATTCCCACATGTTGTGGGAGGAACCTAGTGGGAGAGAACTGAATCATGGGGGCAGGTCTATCCCATGCTGTTCTCATGGTAGTGAATGGGTCTCATGAGATCTGATGGTTTTGAAAACCAGGAGTTTCTCTGCACAAGTTCTCTCTTTGCCTGCTCCCATCCACATAAGATGTGACTTGCTTCTCCTTGCCTTCCACCATGATTGTGAGGCCTCCCCAGCCATGTGGAACTATAAGTCTATTAAGGCTGAAAAGTCCACAATCAAGGTTCTGGCAAGGTTCATTTTCTGGTAAGGGCTCTCTTCCTGGCTTTCAGAAGGCAACTTCTCCCTGTGCCTTCATGTGGCCTTTTCTTGGTGTATATGCATAGAGAGAGAGAAATCAAAGATTCTATTTCATTAGGATCCCACCCTTACAACCTCATCAAACCCTAATTACCTAAGGGCCTTGTCTCCAAATACAGTCACATTAGAGCTAGGGCTTCAACAATTCATGTTTTTGGGGGATATGTTTCAATCCATAGTAGGTAAGAATACAGCCAAGTGAAGTTAGGAGGTGGAGTGGCATGGTAAGAAAGAGATGCATAATGAGTCTGCAAAGACAGACAAGGATAAGGCTGTGGAGAGTCACAAACAATGTGACTTTAAAGGTATTCTAACTGCAGTAAGAAACTATTGAAGAGAAACGTTCTCAAATAGTTTATTCATAGAATAAAAGGAGCGTAGTCTAAAATTAATTATAAAATAATCATATGTAAGGTATTTACTGCTATATAATAAACCTCCCCAAAACTTAGTGGCTGGAAACATTTGTTACCTTACAGTTTCTTTGGGTCAGATATCTGAATGTGTCCTAATTGAGTGTTCTGGTTCAGAATCTTTCCCAACACTAAAATGAAGGGTCTAGTAACAACAGTCACCTCAAGACTCACCCAGAGAACAGTAAACTCAAGCTTTGTTGTAAGCTTGTGCTGGCAGGCCTACCCTGGACTCAGACATGCCCAAAATTTGTATGCTTTTAGGAAAGATTTCATTCCTCATGAGCTATTTTGACTAAAAGACTCAGTTTCTCACTGGCTGTTGGCCATAGGTCTCTCTCAGTTACTTGCCACATGGGCTTCTCCACAGAGCAGCTCACAGCAATCAGTTGGCTTCACCAGAGTGTGCAAGCAAGACAGAGCCTTAGCAAGACATAAGCTAGAGTCTTTTGTAATCTTATGTCAGAGATGGCATCCTTACACCTGTGATGTTTACTATTGATTATAAGCAAATTCAGACTAGATTCAGACTGTGCTCAAAAGAAGAGCACTTCAAAGTCTCAATACCAGAAAGCAGGTATCATTGGTATCCATCTTGGAGGCCTCCTGCCGTAGACTCTAAATTGGCTTTCATTTATTAGTGATCAAAATCATTATTTTAATGATTGGCTCAAAAACTCAGTTGCAAATTCAATATTCTTCCTCTTTTTAAAAACCACAACTAAAATTATCTATCTTCAACTGTCAATCCAATGAGCAATTCCAGTTGTAAAATGTTCTATTAAATGGGAATCATTAAAATGTACATGCTATACTTAACTTTCAATTTTACACTGTCTTGCATAAAATTGCATACATTGTATTTGAAATGATGCTTAGGTTATTTTAACTTTCTACTTACTGAAATCCATGAAACTTTTGGGACATTTTCCTATACTACTTCTCTTAGCATTACTTGCTTTCTTCATCATGTGATCATAGAAATTAATGATTTGCTATTTGTAGAAACTTTCACATATAGCGAAGGTTTTTAAAATCTGTATTGAAGGATGTAGGTTATGTTATGTGAGTTTCAGAGTGACTTCCAGGCAGCATTTGAAAACCACCCTCTTAGGTAGTTCAGGTTGAATTTTTGTTTTTTTTTTTTTTTTTTGAGATGGAGTTTCGCTCTTGTTACCCAGGCTGGAGTGCAATGGCGCGATCTCAGCTCACCTCAATCTCCACCTCCTGGGTTCAGGCAATTCTCCTGCCTCAGCCTCCTGAGTAACTGGGATTACAGGCACGTGCCACCATGCCCAGCTAATTTTTCGTATTTTTAGTAGAGACGGGGTTTCACCATGTTGACCAGGATGGTCTCGATCTCTTGACCTCATGATCCACCCGCCTCGGCCTCCCAAAGTGCTGGGATTACAGGCTTGAGCCACCGCGCCCGGCCTCAGGTTGAATTTTAATTGCCAACTCCTCTGACCTTCAAAGGTAGCTCCCTTAACTTTTGGTAGCAGCTTTCTTGACATCTACTCGATAATCTCTTCCAATAGTCCTGTAAACCCAAACCAGAATATACAGAGTGGCTTCTGTTTTCTTGACTGAACCTAACGAAAACAATGTATGTATGCTCTCCCAGAGGATCAATTGCAAGCAAATTTGAAGTACATCTTCATCAGCTCATTTCCTCTTTTCTTTGCACCAGAAGTGTTCTGATCTTAAAATAATGAAAATAGCAATGCTGTATCACTTTAAACACTTTTAAAATTCTATCACAATTATTTATTTATTATCTTCATTTTACAAATAGAAGAATTCAAGTATCACACAAGTACATGAATGAACAAGATTTCATGACTAGAAAGTAGCTGGACAACAACTTGAACTCAGGTCTACTTATGCCAAGTCCAGGATTTCCCCTCCCCCATGCCACAGTGAATACTATAAAGGCATACACATACATGGTGTGCTCAGTGATGTTTTCAAGTAATGACAATTACAGACCCAAAGTCAAGATTAAAACCAGACTCCTGCCATGGACATACAAAGCCCTCCAAAATCTGGCTCCTCCCTATACCTCTAGCCTTACTGCTTACCATTCCCCTACCTGACTCTTAAGTTCTAACCACACAGAACTGCTTTAAAGTCACATTTTCATACATTTGCTTCCTAGGCTATCTCTACCTAGAACCCCTTACTTCTTTCCATTCCACCTTCCTTCCATCATCATCATCTCGTCAAGAGCATCTACTGATTGTTGACGACTCAATCTAGAAAATCACTGGCACCATGATGACTTTCTGCTTCCCCTTTTCCCAATTCTACTCCATTTGTATTCATATAATATTATATACTTATATATGCTTTTAGATCACCTATAATGTTTAAATTGCATTTAGTCGAGTATTTGGACTATACATACTATAAATTACAATGAACAGAGTGCTTCCACACATTATGTCAATTAATTCTCGAAGGATGCTTATATCACCTTCATAAATAGAGACTACATTGTAATTCATCTTTCTATTCTGTCTCCAGCATTATGACTGAAATAAAGTACTTTTTAAATAAAAATTTATTGATTACATAAGGAAAAAATTAAGTAGATATAGCTACCTAAGTGCATCTGGGGAAACAACACATGTCGTTGAAAAAACCCAACAAAATCACTAACATTATTTTCACTTGGTAACTTTACTCATCACACTGAGTAAAGCAATTGTCCCACTTCCCTTCACCAGCACAGCACTTCGTAAGTCTAAGGTGAAACAAATAAGTAGATGCAGATGTAGGGAGGAAGGTCAATTTATTTAATTAAAGAATGATGCTAAAGCAAGTCTAATTTTTCTGCCAGAATTGACAACAACTTCGGATATTTACAAGCACTGTTGTACAACGTAAAGAACGTTAAACCCTGAGGCTGAAAACTTCGATTTTTCCTGCTTTGCCACTAATCAGCTAAGTAAAATTGAAAAACTCATTTAACCCCTCTGGCTTCAATTTTCTCTCATATAAAATGAAGAAGTAAGACCAGAGTATTTCTGAAATTATTTGCAATGCTTAAAGATCTCATATATTTTTACATCTTCATCTTTTGATTAACATGATTATATAAAATCACTTTCATCTACCTCTTAATGAAAATCGCCAGCAAGATACGAGATCTATAATGTTTCCGAGGCCCAGTAGCTTAAAGAATATTATTTTTCTATTCAACTTTCCAGGAACAGGTCACATTTGAATACAAATCTATTATGTGCAATTGAAAGTTATTTCTTTAGCTCAGGTTTTCAAAAAATAATCTTTGGAAAATTGCATTTGGTTTAAGAGTGACTTCTACTTTTATCCTTTATACTTTATTTTATGAGGAACTTTCTCAGGCAAGCATAGGCACACATTGTCATGGTGATTATTTGCAAGTATCATAAAGTTGCTGAGTGCCTACAATGTATAAAGCCCTAATCCTAAGTCTTACAGGGAATCAAAATAGGACAACTCTTTCTGCTATCATGAAACAAGTAATCTCTCTCATCAAGCTTTTTTATTCTAATTGACGTATTACCTAGCCAAACCATAATCCATGTAAATTAAGATAGAAATGATTGAGGTCAGGTCATATCTTGACCAAAAAATACAGATACACATATAATTTCCATCTAGCATTTTAACTGTCTGATTGTGTATTCTGTATTATACTTCTCCCTCAGTAGAATGTATACAGTATACAGTAACAGATGGTATTTGAAGTCATGAACGAAGATAAGATTGTTTCGGAATGTATATATGTAAAGAAAGAGAAACAGGAAAAAGAGAACAAGAGAAGCCATTCTAGAATGCTTCTATGAAATAACCTCAGTGAAGGAAGCCTGTGAAGGTGCCTTAGAAAAAAATATTCAGAAAGGTAGGAAGAAAAGCAGGACAGAGTGGTGACATGGAAGTTATGGAAGAAAAAAATTAAAAATTAAATTGAGTGGCTAGTGTCAAAGAAAGGAAAAGACAGAAAATATTTAAAATAGACTATTTGATTAAAAAGTTATCAGTGCCTCTAGGAAGGACTGCCTTCCTAAGAAGGAAGCAGAATCAAACCTCAAATTAAAGTGGGTTGAGATTTGGAAGGATAATTGAAAAAACAGAAACAAGAAGTATGGAACACTATAACTTTCTGTTTCAAATAGCTAGAAGAAAGATATTCAGTATTCCCAACACAAAGAAATGATAAATGTTTGAAGTGATGGATATGCTAATTACCCTGATCTAATTACCCTGATCATTTACACACAATATGTATCAAAACGTTACTATGTACCCCATAAATATGTACAATTATTTGTCAATTAAAAAAGAGATAAAAGTGCTTAACACATAAATAAGTATTAAATAAGTTACTAAGTAGAAAAATAAACAAATGCACACAAGCAGTAGCATTTTTGGAAAGGCTTCTCAGTCAGGGAAACCAATATAGAGATAAATGAGAGCCTTGCCTCCTATCCCACTCTAAAGAGAAGAGCTAGGATTCAGAACAAAAAGAGCACTAGTTGAGATTAAGCGTTTTGACATTTAGAGAGGCATGCTTCAAGCTTTCTTTGGAAGTACAAGAACCATAGACAAGAGAGAGTCCAAAGACCATATTAGAAAACACCTTTTAAAGAACTTATTTCTTCATCAAGAAATCCTGTAATGTTTTCCAGGTGATTAGCTTTAGGTCATTTTAGGAGGTCCAACAATTCAATTATAAACAAATTATCTTGAAATGATGCTTCATGTTACGTATTTTTTAAAATGTACTTTTAAAAGATACTGAGTTTAATTCATTTTAGGAGAATGTTTTCTTCGGGATGCTGCAATAAATGCCACTGTTGAGTTTGTTCCTTGAAATGCAAAGCTGAAAAAAAGGAGTTTAAGTATCTAAATTATTTGAATTGTTTGCAAGAAGTTTACATTTAATATCCACACATACCTTGAAGATCCTGTGTTTGGTTCCAGACAATTTCAGTATTGCAAATATTGCAACAAAACAAGTCACATGACTTTGGTCTCTCAGAGTATATAAAATTTATGTTTATATTGCAGCTTCTTAGTTGTTTGAGTGTGCAATCGCATCATGTCTAAGAAAACAATGTACATATCTTAATTAAAGATACATTATTGCTAAAAAATGTTAATGACCATCTAACCCTTGAGCGGGTTGTAATCTTTTGACTGGTGGAGCGCCTTGCCTGATGTTGATGGCTGTTGACTGATTAGTTTTTTGCTGCTGAAGATTGGGGTAATTTTGGCAATTTCTTGAAACAGGACAATGAAGTTTGATGCATCAATTAACTATGCCTTTCAGAAAAGATTTCACTGTAGCAAAAGATAGATTTTGATAGGCTCTTACCCACAGACTCCTTTCAAAATTGGAATGAATCCTCTAAAACCTTGCCACTGCTTTATCCATTAAATTTAGATAATATTCTAAATTCTTTGTTGTTTTAACAATGTTCACAGCATCTTCACCAGGAGATTTCAGCTCAAGAAATCCCTTTGTTCATCCCTAAGAAGCAACTCCTCATCTGTTAACGTTTTGTCATGAGATTGCAGCAATTCAGTCACATCTTCGGGCTCCACTTTTAATTGTAGTTCTCTTGCTATTTCTACCACAACTGCAATTACTTCCTCCAGTGAAGTCCTGAATCCCTCAAAGTCATCTACAAAGGTTGAAATCAACTTTTTCCAAACTCCTATTAATGTTGATATTTTGTCCTACTCTCCTTAAGCACAAACATTCTTAATGGCATCTGAATGGTAACTCCTTTCCTGCAGGTTTTGTTCACATTGCCCAGATTCTCAGAGAAATCCCTATCTATGACAGTACTAATTTTATAAAATCCTCATCTTTTTTTTTATCTTTTTTTTTTTTTTTTTTTTGAGACAGAGTTTCGCTCTTGTTACCCAGGCTGGAGTGCAATGGTGCAGTCTCAGCTCACCACAACCTCCGCCTCCTGGGTTCAGGCAATTCTCCTGCCTCAGCCTCCTGAGTAGCTGGGATTACAAGCGTGCACCACCATGCCCATCTAATTTTATATTTTTAGTAGAGACGGGGTTTCACCATGTTGAACAGGATGGTCTCGATCTCTTGACCTTGTGATCCACCTGCTCCAGCCTCCCAAAGTGCTGAGATTATCAGCGTGAGCCACCGCCATGCCCAGCCTAAAATTCATTTCTTAAATAATGAAACTAGAAAATTGAAATTACCCCTTGATCCATGCATGTTGAATAGATGTTCAACAGAATGGATGTTGTGTTTGCAAGCATGAAAACAACATAAATCTTCTAGTACATCTCCACCAGACCTCTTGGGTAACTAGGTACATTGTCAATTTAGCAGGAATATTTTGAAAGGGGTCTTTTTTCTGAGCAGTAGGTCTTCACAGTGGACTTAAAATATTTGGTAAATCATGCTGTAAACAGGTGTACTGTCATCAAAGCTTTGTTGTTTTATTAATAGAGCACAGGCAGTGCTCTATTAATCTAAAAGTAGATTTAGCATCATTCTTAAGTGCCCTAGGATTTCTGGAATGGTCCATAAGCACTGACTGCAACTTAAAGTCACCAGCTGCATTAAGTTTTAATAAGAGAGTCAGCCTGTTCTTTAAAGGTTTAAAGCCAGGCATTAGCTTCTCCCCTTTAGCTATAAAAGTCCTACAAGGAGCCTCCTTCTAATAGAAGGCTTGTTTCATCTACATTGAAAAGATGTCATTTAGGGTAGCCACCTTCATCAATTATCTTAGCTAGATCTTCTGAATAACTTGCATCTTCTACATCAGCACTTGCTGGTTTGCGTTGTTACAGAGATGGCATTCCATTTTATGTTATAGAGATGGATTCTTTCATTAAATCCAATGAACCAACCTCTGCTAGCTTCAGACTTTTCTTCTGTACTTTCCTCACTGCTCTCAGCCTTCATAGAATTTAGAGTTGAGGCTTTAAGAGAATGTTGTGGCTTTGTTGACCTTCTATACAGACCACTAAAATGGTCTCTATATCAGTAATAAAGATGTTTTGCTTCTTATCCTTTGTGTATTCTGGAGCAGCACTTTGAATTTCCTTCAAGAACTTTTCACTTGCATTCACAATGTGGCTGTTTGGCAAAAGGGGCCTACCTTTCAGACTATTTTAGTTTCTATATGCCTTCTTCACTAAGATTAATCATATTTAATTTTTTATTGAAAGTAAGATACATGCAACTTTTTATTTCACTTGAACACTTAGAGGCCATTGTAGGGTTATTCACTGGCCTAATTTCAATATTCTTGTGTCTCAGAGAATAGGGAGGCCCGAGGAGAAGGAGATGAGAGAATGACTGATTCATGGAGCAGTCACAACATATGCATTCATTGGTTAAGTTTGCTGTCTTATATAGGCATGGTTTATGAAGCCTCAAGTAATTACAGTAATAACATTAATAATTGCTCATCACAGATCACCATAACTGATGTAATATTAGGAAAATTGAAATATTGCAAGAATTACACAATGTAAACAGAGACACAAAGTGAACACCTGCTTTCGGAAAAATGTCACCAGTAGACCTGCTGGACACAGGGCTGCTGAAAACCTTCAAGTTGTAAAAAATGCAGTATCTGTGAAGTTCAACAAAATGAAGCACAGTAAAATGTACACAAAATTGAGTAGGCTCCCTGTGACGCCTAGGATATAGCCTCAGTGCTATGTGAAAAGGCATCAGTTGCTATAATAAGAGCTTCAGCTACCATAAGTGCTCTGAAAGAAATGGTCTTCATCTTCTTGCCACAGGAGTGTGTCACTGAAGAGCTGCAGTCTGAGGAGCCACCGTCACTCAAGATAGAAGCAAGTAACAAATTAACTGGGGTCTTGGAGCATCAGACCACTCGGACTGTAGCTCTCCTCTCTTCTTTCCCTGTTGCACAGATGTCAGTCAGGTGGCAGAAATGTGTTGCGGGTTATGTTAAAACCCTGCCTTATCCCCTGAGGGTCTAGGCCTTCCATGTTGGGGTTGTCAACAATACAGTGTGTGCCCCAAGGTCTGTCTTTTCATATGTGCATCATTTTATTCAATGCCACAACACAGAGAAACAGATTTGTGAGAGTTCATACACAGAAAATTTATGCCTCCATTTTTCCCTACTTTGAAAAAATCTCTAAAACACCAGTTTATCAAGATGACAATAGATTAAACATCATGCAGATATTGATAAGTCACCCCCTTTGCTAAATGCCCCAAGTGCCAGGAGAGTTACATCGATTCATTCAATAGTCCACACTACATAATTAACAGGACAACACAGCACGTATTACATTATTTAGGGCATATTAGTATGAATACGAATAAAGAAGTGAAAGCTCAGAGAGACTGAGTTGCCTGAGTACAAGTTTAGGTAAGTATCAATACAATGTTGACATGGTTTGGCTGTGTCCCCACCTAATTCTCATTTTGAATTGTAGTTCCCATAATCCCCACATGTTGTGGAAGGGACCCAGCTGGTGGTAATTGAATCATTAAGATGGTTCCTCTCATGCTCTTCTCATGATAGTAAGTCGGTTCTCACAGTATCTGGTGGTTTTATCAGGGGATTCCTTCTTTGCTCAGCACTTCTCCTTCCTGCTACCATGTGAAGAAGGATGTGTTTGTTTCCCCTTCTACCATAATTGTAAGTTTCCTGAGGCCTCCCCAGCCATTCTGAATAGTGAGGCAATTAAACCTTTTCTTTATAAATTACCCAGTCTCCAGTATGTCTTTATCAGCAACACAAGAATAGACTAATAGAAATATTCACATGCAAGTCTGGCTGACTCCAAGCCTGAGATCTTCCCACACAACATACCATCAGAGTTCTCATCAACACTTCATCAGGCAGGAGCAAATTAATATCTCTAGATTAAGTGGAATACTAAGAAAAAAAATGAAAGTCAAGTAGTTTAGTCGGGATACTCCACAGAACTCACAAAAATGTGCTGTCATATGAAGTTTCCTTTAATTAACATTTTAGATGGCTGTTTTAAAAGGAAAAATAAAGAGAACATGGCAGGAAAAGTATAAATATAAGAAATAAAAATAGACTAGATGTCAGAAATAGACCATGTATTATAGCGTTTAGGTTATAATAAAATAACATAAGAAATTCACATGGAAAAAGGAGTGTCAATATTTAATAGGTGCTACTGAGATAGTAAATTGTCTTGGAAAGAGAGGAAGAGAGGGAGAGGGAATTAGATTCCTACCTCATATTAACTGAATAAATAGTAAAAATAAGTTTGTAAGTTACATAGAAAGGAAAATATAGAACATAATCTGTTCTAGGGTGGAGAAAAATTTTGCAAGTCAAGAAATCACAAAGTAAATGATTAGAAGATAAAACTGCATAAAACCTGTACATTAAAAAAATAAATGTGATGAATTATAATCATATAAAGTATTAGATTTACTATTTTAAAGTATACAGTTTAAAACAATACACAAATATAAAATAATACAAAGGATATGAAAATTTTATAAAGAAAACTGAGGATTGCCAAAAGCACTTGATAAAAATTAGTCTCATTAGGAGTCAGCTAAAAGCTACTTTTAAGAATGCAGTACTATGTTTTACCTATAATAATTGCAAAGATTCACAAATATGCATAAAACTAGTGTAGGGGACTGTGCAGTGAAATGGAGTTTCCTCCAAAGGAGGGTTCTCCAGAACTAGTAGGATTTATATGTATATGAAAGGGAATTTATTACAGAGAATTATCTCACATAATCACAAGGTGAAGTCCCATGACAGGCCATCTGCAAGCTGAGGAAGAAAGAAGCCAGAAGTGGCTCAGTCCAAGTCCCAAAGCCTCAAAAACAGGGAAGCCAACAGTGCAGTCTTCTGTCTGTGGCCAAAGGCCCCAGAGCCCCTGGCAAACCACTGGTGTAAGTCCAAGAGTCCAAAGGCTGAAGAACCTGGAGTCCGAGGTCCAAGGCCAGAAGGAATGGAAGGAAGCATCCAGCACAGGAGAAAGAAGGAACCCAGAAGGCTCAATGTTTTATCCCATTTTCTTTCACCTGGTTTGTTCTAGCTGCAGTGGCAGCCAATCGGATGGTGCCCACCCACACTAAAGGTGGGTCTTCATCTCCCAGTCCACTAACTCAAATGTCAGTCTCCTCTGGTAACACACTCACAGACACACTGAGAAACAATACCAGCTATCTAGACAGCCTTCAATCCAATCAAGTTGACATCTAATATTAACCAAAACAGTGACAGTATATTTTCAATGAAAAAAAAAGGAACTATGTTATCAAAACCTGAAAATTATTGTACATATTGATCCATAAATTTCACTTTTAGGAATTCATACTAAGGGAAAAAGGGTAGAGGTGCACAAGCATGTGTTAAAATGTTTCATCAGGAAGATATTTATAATAAAGTATATAAAGACCTGGATATTAAATAACAATGGTATTGTTCTACAAATTCTGGTGTGTCTATACAATTGATATATTGTACATTCACTAATATTATAATTCTGTTTTTTTGAAAATAATACTCTGAACATTTATCAGCTAAGAACTTCCTAAAATCAAGCAGAAAATCCTTCAAATTTTTTGGCAGTAAGGTTTGCAAAAAGGTTTTTGAGGAGGGGAGAGCAGTACATACAAAAATATTAGAACTAAGCAAAAGGAAGCTTTTACTAGTTCTTAGTCCCATTGTGATATAAGGCAGTGATCCCCAACCTTTTGGGCACCATTAACCAGTTTTGGCAGCGGAGGCGGTGGAGAGGGTGCATTAGTGCATTAGATTCTCATAAGGAGAGCACAACCCAGATCCCTCAATGTGTAGTTCACAGTAGGGTCCTGGCTCCTATGGGAATCTCATGCCTCTGCGGATCTGACAGGAGGTGGAGCTCAGGTGGTAATGCTCACTTGCCTCTCACCTCCTGATGTGTGGCCTGGTTCCCAACAGGCCATAAACTATGGGTCCACCCATGGCCAGGGGATTGGGAACCCCTGCCTTAAAGGATGGGGCCTTCATACAAGACATAAGCATATAGAATGTAGGAAAAAAAAAAAACAGAAATAACTTAAATGTAGCCTCCTAAGACCCAGTAGCAAATAAAAGGATGCCTAGCTGAAGAGAAGAGATAAGGGTTATGGTTTGTCATCATTAGAGACAGTATGTGGTACATACAGACAACTGAGACTGGACAGTGGATTTATCCCTATGGTTTGCTGGTCCTAGAGGAAGCTGATTCCATTTGTCTCTGGCAAGAGCAATAGCACCACTTGCGTTAACCACTCTCAACCAAGTGCCAAGACGCTGCAAGGACAGCATATGTCTGCTTGCCCTCACTGTCCAGAAGAGACAGCCAAGAACCTTCGCATTTGACTGGCTGGTTAAAGTCCTGTCTCTGACTGACTGTGGCCATCCAAAAAGAGGCAAGAAGCTGAATCATATTGAGCATAACTACACAGTCTGGCTGCCCAATTTTTCAATTTAACCATGTGATATTGCCAATATGGGACCATTTTGACCTATAAAAATGGAAATTTCTTACGGTTGAAACTAGATATCAAAGTTAGCCATAAACTCAGACTCTGTACTCCCTCAGTAAAAATAAGACAACTATTTCAATAAAGAATATAGTCAAATTTGAATCCAAATTAGATGTTAAGTAAAGCAACTCCTTTATAAAAAAAAAAATGATCAGCCAAGCTCTCATTACAGGCTTGAACAACTTTAGAGAAATACCTGATGACCAAAAAGAAATAAAAAGGACTTTCTCTTCAGGCACAAGTGTCTAGGGACTTGTGTTCCTGGGACCTCTACCAAACAGAGGGGAACACTTAGAGAAGTTACTAAGCTAAGACCACCTCCCTCCTCAGGAGTGTTCATATAGGCAATACCAACATTTGCCCTCTGGCTTTCTTTTCTCTACACCTCCATTGTTAACAAAGCCTACTTCAATTGAGATAGTTATTTTTTAGTTATTTTTATTCACTTGAAGAGTTACTATATTGTCCTTTTGCTCTGAAAAATGGTCCTTTGCTTTTAAGACTATTTGTATATTTGTACTCTGACATATTGATTTTGCAGTTGAACAGTGAAGATTATCTTATTTTCAGATTCTCAGAGGATTCATCAGTGTAGTCCCCTTGTCAAGTAATAATAAAAATAACATACTACTTATTGAGTTCTTACTGGTGCAGGGCCCTGCTGTAAATCCTTCCCATGTGTTAGCTCATTTAATCTTATCAGCATTCCAACTGGGAGAGGCAGGACTCAAAACCAAGAAGTGTGGTTTCAGACTTCCCTGACCACCAGTTGTTAACTTTCGTAATCATTATTATACTAGCCTATAAGAGAAGAAAACAAAGTCTATACATTTAGTTTGTTATAATAAATACATTTAAATTTACATAAGCAGATGATAAGGTTTGACTGTGTCCCCACCCAAATCTCATCTTGAATTGTAACTCCCACAATTCCCATGCATCATGGGAGGAACCTGGGATTGAATTATGGGGGATAGGTCTTCCCTGCACTGTTCTCATGATAGTGAATGAGTCTCATGAGATCTGATGTTTTTAAAAAGGGGAGTTTCCATGCACAAGCACTCTTCTCTTCTCTGCTGCCATGTAAAATGTGTGTTTCACTTTCCACCATGATTGTGAGTCCTCCCCAGCCATGTGGAAGCCCAATAAAGCCCGTTCTTTTGTAAATTGCCCTGTCTCAGGTATGTCTTTATCGGCAGCATGAAAACAAACTAATACAGCAAGAAAAATTATTTTTAATGATTGTTTTATTCCTTCTTTATTATCTGTTTCTCTCTACTTCAAGTGACCAAAGCAGTCAAAATCTCTGCCTTCAAAGAAAGTTGGGAGAGAGAGTAAACTCTGGGGTCAGAGACTTCGACTGCTTTGGTCACTGCTGCATCTTTGGTGTCTGGAACAGGCATAGAAATCATTGATTAAACACAATGACCATTTTTTAGTCCCCTCATATTCTCTATTTCATTTCTTTTCTGGAAGAAAAAAAAAAGGTAGGGCTATGATTTGCCCAATAAATTACATGGTCAAGACCAACCCATATATAAATATGTATTGAATAAATGCATGATATAAAAAAAAAATTTGACCTTTTAGTTTTTTATATAATTACATGATATGCACTATCTACCCAAATACCATCAATTCCAATGGAAGTTATGCAAAAAAGTACCTGAAGACAAATAGCCAAGGACTAAACCCCAAATAAATTGGAAAAGGTTCACAAAAACTAAGCCAGCAAGATGCAGTCCAAGAAGCCTCTCCCTGCCCCCACTTCCCATGTTTCAGATATTGATGGAGGCCTTTGATGCTGCCTGAAGAATACTATTTATTCCCTGGAAGTCAGTACATCACTAAACACCACAGGTAGATTATGGTAGCTGCATGCTACAAGATCAGTTATGGATGGTAGGATCTCACAAAATGAGAAAGGAAATTTGTTAAAGAAAATATACATCCAATTACAAGCAAAGAGAAAGAGTATTTAAGATTCCCTGGTCATTAAAATAAAGAATCTAAATGGCTGCCAACATAAATGAGGAAGAAGATGCAGTTACATTCATTTGCAGATAATAGTTTAATTCAGCAGGATGATGTTCTCCACTAAAATTAAAACAGACATGAACTCTCTAGGTTACAAGTCAGGTAGCAGACCTCTATTGCCCCTGTTATTAAAATTAGAAAAGCACCATACAAATGAAAGAAACCTCTGGAAAATGTTTTGAAAGAAATCTGGAAAGATTTAAGAGATTAGTAAGATCAGAGGTGATGGTTTGGACCTTGTAAATAATTTTGGGGTGTTGCATATTATTTAATAAGCCTCCTGCTGGGATGTTTCTAAGTGATACAGATATACTGATAATTTCATTCACTAGCTTCGCTGGTTAGAAAAAGTAAACTAAATGTTTCATGTGGCCAATATTACGTAACTGGAAATCTCAGGACTGGTAGATATCATACTGTTTTTCTGGTGGCTTTGGGTATTGGCTACAAAAATTGAAGAGAACTGTAAGAGCCTGATGCCTTGATATCTCTTTCTGCATCAAGAGAGTTTCAGTTAACCAGAAAAGGTTTAGAAGCAAGCGTGCAAGTGTCAGCAAACTTCAACCTGCTGGTGAAATCAATCCTGCCACTTGCTTTTGTAAATAAGGTTTGGCTGAAACACCGCCACATTCATTTGCTCCCATATAATCTGTGCTGCTTTCACACTATAAGCACAGAGTTAAGTGGTTGAAACATATACTGCATGGCCTGCAAAACCAAAAATATTTAATACCTGGTCATTTACAGAAAAAGTTTGCTGATCCCCTGGAAAGAAGACAGGAGATTATAAATGTCTATCATCACATACTTAAGACATTCTCTTTCAAAGTCTGAGTCACTTTTGGATGATATGATAAATATTTTGAGAGATATTTTTAATTTTCCAGAACTTCAGACCCAGGCACCATCCTTGCTCATGTATGCTAAGTGGTGTCTAATGATCTGAAACAGTCACTCCACCTAATAACCACTGGAGAAAATCTATCTCATTTCAGAATAAAGTTTCGTAAGCATAGTGATCAGCCTGTTGAAGTATTCCATGAAACTGTTGAATTTTATAGGACTCTCATAAAACTTTAATGTTCTTCCCGTGCTGTAATCAGATGAACAAAGCCATATTTTAACGCAAAACACTTCTGATTATATGACATATTAAGATTTTAAAAGCATATGTTCAATCTACAATCTGAAAGCAGCAGGATGGTACAGAGTTGATGGTTGTAGTTAATCTGTCATGAACTACATTATTCTTTTTAAATCTGAATAAAATTTCACTGGCAAAGATAGTTTATGCTCAACCATTAATGTGAACAGGCACTATAACTCAACTATAATGTATTAAACAAATCACAGCTGTAAATTATTTATTAAGTAATCTATTTCATGCCATGTTTATCTCTGCTACTCATCAAAACATCTTTACCACTTAAAATGGTATTTCATTTTATTTGGATAACAGTATGTACAGATTTATAGTTTCACAATTTTTCATTTCTGCCATGGAAAAAGAAAGATTTTTAATGTTGCTAGATTGTTTATGGCAAATAAAACATTTAATGTATGAAAAATTTTGCATTCTTTATTATGAGGCAAATGTCAATTTCAAATCGCTGTCTCAAAGAACAACAGAGAAACAAAAAAATAAATTACTTTCCTTCATTCAAACATTCTAGTGTAACAACTAAATGACAAGAACAAGACCTTCTGTTTGTATACCATGTAGCACATGCAGGTTTTCTATAAAACATTAAAACAACATTCTGAAAGGGATGGATATTGAATACTATTACTTTTCTCAGTTTCCCAGAACTGACTTATATAAATGAAAAGACTGTATTCAATAATTACCCTTAACAAAACCTAGAAGGCTCTTGTTGACAAGGTTGCAAGGTTAAAGAAATCACAAAGGATTCATCAGCAATGACTCAACATTCTGGAGTAAGACCTTATACATTTTTTTATAAAACTAACAAGCAACACTTCTTTATATATAGTGTAGTGGAAAGAGGGAAAATTTAAATGATAAAAATTCTTTTAACCCATTGTGACTCAAATAACAGTTTTGACTCTGCTTGAGTTCAGATTCCTGGGGCCTCTTACTGTGCCTCCTCTTCCAAGTATCCTCTGGAGATTATCTATTTCTATAGTTTCTACTTAAAGCTTTTGACCTCAATTCTGCCTAACTGAGATTGTCAATGGCTGCAGCTTTATCCTCTGTTCTTATTACTAGCTCTTTTTTATTCTGTGCATGTTTTCTTCCATTATAGGGAAACAAATGCTTTTCTAATTGGGGTCTTGGGTCTTCTTGATTTCTTCTACTAGAGAGTGATAGTGATATAATATGCAATTCAAATAAGCATTTTTGAGCTGCTAAGATCATAGAGGGGAAGGTCTGCTGATTAATTATCTTGACTCAAGAATGTGAGGGCCACATCTGTACCCCAATGATTCACATGATAAAGAATTTTATTAGAGATGTTTTGTTTTTTTAAATTAAACCCTCGCTGGTAGGGAGAGTGGAGGATGCCAAAGAAATGAAATAAATCTTATTTCTCTAAAATAGCGTTTTAAAGGAACTAGAAATACACTGTCGTAAAGGAACTCTAAAGAAAAGTATTTTTAAAAAACAGTAGAAATCCGCTTTTCTCTGTGTGTGCTGTTTATACAATACATTCCTAGTTTCTATTGTGGCAAGTCTAGCTGTGCCAATGCTTAATTTTGAATGACTTCTTTCATCAAGTAGCTCATTATAAACTTTCAATGTTTCAGATTTTGGTATAGTAAAACCAGCACCTCTATTAGTCAGGAATTCAACATGATTAAATGAGGAGATTTTAATGAAGAGTCTATAGCGAGTTGAATGTTCCACCCACCCAAATACTCTCACCTGAAACCTCAGAATACAATCTTATTTAGAATAAGGGTTTTTGCAAATGTAATCAAAGTGAGAATCTCAAGATTAGATCAACCATGGTTGGTTCTGAATCCAACAAATAGGTGTCCTTATAAGGAACAGAAAAGAATAATACATACACAGAAGGGAAGGCTATGTAAAGATAAAGACAGGTGTTAGAATAATGTATCCATAAGCTAAGTAACCAGGACTTCTGACATTCAGCGGAATCTTAAGGAGAGCATGGAACAGATTGTTCCTCCTATTCTCCAGAATAAACTAACCCTGACAACCAACACCTTTATTTTGGACTTTCGGGCTCCAAGACTGTGAAAGAATTTCTGTTGTTTTAAGCTACCAGATTTGTAGTAATTTGTTTTGGTAGTCCTAGGAAACTAATACAGATAGTATTTATCAGGGTGTAATACAGGTAAGAAAAACTATCAAGAGATGGGCAAGCACCCACTTTAGTGAAAGAGTAGAGATTACCATCCCTATGTCTGAAAAATCAAATGAAGGAGAAGTTATCACAACCAGAGAAAAGTGCAGCTATAGAACAGGGCTATTTACAGAAGCTGTGGCCTTAAACAGATGAAAGCAGCCACTAGCAGCCTATGGCACAGCAGGAGGAAAATTAGAGAAATAACCCTGACCTCTTCCTTCTGCACCCTGACATACCAATAGCTCTCATTGGTCAAATCAAGGAATATAAGAGGGCAAGGGAAAAGCTGTCCCCAAGGGCACAGGGCAGGATGGACAAGGTAAAAGTGTAGTTTTTGAAGGGTTAATGAAGAATAAATAATGACATATAATATGAGAAAATATTTCTTTTTTTTTTTTTTGAGATGGAGTTTTGCTCTTGTCACCCACGCTGGTGTGCAGTGGTGTAATCTCAGCTTACTGCAACCTCTGCCTCCTGGGTTCAAGCATTCTCCTGCCTCAGCTTCCTGAGTAGCTGGGACTACAGGCACGTGCCACCACACCCAGCTAGTTTATGTATATTTAGTGGAGACAGGGTTTCACCATGTTGGCCCGGAAAGTCTTGATCTCTTGACCTCATGATCCACACACCTCGGCCTCCCAAAGTGCTGGGATTACAAGCATGAGCTACCATGCCTGGCCAATATGAGCAAATATTTCTATCCAATGTTTATTTATAAGAATAAGAAGGAACAGTTATAAAATAGAATAGCTTTTAAAATTGCCAAATGTTTTAATTCATGAGAAATAATGGCTTCTATAGATTTTTATCAAGGCCTATACATTGATGAAAATGAACTACAATATAAGGCATTCATATTATCAGAAGAAACAACGTTTCCTCCATAAACAATAAAACAGATTTTCACGCAGGATAGATTCTGGTTTTCAAATGTAAAACTAACATTATATCACAAATAAGAAATTAAGTTTCGTTAAAGTGCTTACAGTGTCAAAGGAATGTTTAGTGTTGCTTAGAAGTTTGGATAGTTGTGCATTCTCAAGTTGTGTTAACAAACTCATCTTTTTCACTTTACTGAAAACCCTTTTCTTACTGGGAATTTATTTCATTTCAGAAGTTGTGGATAAAATATTCTCTTTTATAATCAAGCTATGTTGACATTTCTCATACTCACCTGTTTAGCTGGTACGTTATTTACAATCGTTAAATACTCCAGCAGAGTAGTGATATTACCTGGTTCATTAAGTCAGTCCAAACTTCACAATGCTCATTTTGTCCTCAGGTTAATAGCTGGGATTCTGAGTCAAACTTTAAAAGATGTCTGCCAGAATGATGTCACTCTACTTTGAAACTTCATTTTAGCATTTTTAGTAAAATGTAACTATTGTTTCTACAATCGTCTGGTATGATGACTTGAAACAACAGAAGTCCAAATAACGTGAGCTATGAATAACTGGGCAAGAAACTACAAAGACTTTTCCCCAGATAGCTTCTCAGCTGCAGGTCTCTGCTGATGCAGAGCTCAGGTGAAGAAAGAGAATGTTTTACATAGGGAGCTTTGTCAGCCACGATCAGGAATTACCATCCCTAGGCCACTATCAAGAAGGAAGAACTAAAAAGAGAAAAGGAATGAAGATCAATGCTTCCAGCAGAGAACATATTGCAGAGACTGACTTCCTGCCACACTAGATCTTGAACAGTCTATTCCAAAAAGAAAAAAAAGAGATTTCATCAACCCAGCAAGAAGAGAAGGCAGATCAGTGAGGACTCATCCTTTTGGCTCACTTATCTTAGCTGAAAGATGTTTCCAGTGAGAAAGAAAAATCTATATGAAAGTCTTAAAGCGAGAAGAGTAAATTAACTTAACCTTGGAAATAATTAGTTAACATATAAGTATCAGGCTTCCTTAAAACTTAGCAAGAAATAAATATCCATTAATATATTTCTGAAAGTGACACAAAGTAAATCATAATGAAGGCAGAGAGAAGACCTGGATTTGTGCTCATTCTTGCTCCAGCTACATACCACTCCAGGGTGTCCGAGAAGCAAGAACCTGCTTCTGCTCCTGGACCATTACCTGCACAATGGTTATGAAGGTAAGATCCTCAAGCCAAAAACTGTAGACATAAGTAATTAATTCTCAATTTCAACTCCCAACAGAAGTTGAGCAGCAGGTGCACATTCATTAAGAAAACAATTCATAGTCTATATTTTCTGTCCCTCAGAGAAAAGGTGACAATATACCAGAGGCTTATGAGTCAATACCATGTACAATAGGGCAAAATGCAGAGAAAATGGTGTTAAAAAAATAAAAAACAATCCAGGAGACTACCATTAATACAAAGACTTTAGGATTCAACAGGAGCACCCTTCACAGATACTTGGCAGAACTAGTCGACTTTAAATATGCTGCACTTCCAAGTCAAAGTGTCCTGAGGCAGAAAGACAATTATAAATCAGAAGGCTCAGGAGAGAGCCAAGAGCTATTCTGGGGGTCTGTTGGTATGCAGCATTAGGAAACAGACTTAAGGCACTATTCCATGTCTAGCAGTAATCGAATGCCCATTTTATTTTCCTGCTTTCTAAAAAACAGTTGAACTAATCTCCAGTTTGTTAGCTACTAAGTAGTCTTTCTGATTCCTGCTATTCTGGCTATTTTTTCTTTTTTACCATTTCATTGAAGTAAAAATTGAGAGCAAATACTCAAAATATTAACTAATACATAAGTCATAAAGTTACTGTTTTAAGAATATGTAAGACACAGTTTAAAGTTGGATGGGAACACTCTGTAAATTCAGTATCCAATGATCAGATCGCACCAACATTAAAACCAAATTAATGTGAAAATTCTAGCTGCTCACTAACTTTTTTTAATGGTTCTGTTCCAGAAGTTTTGTTCAACTTGGTTTTATATAATTCAAAAAATTATATGTATTAACCAAGGCCTTCAAATAAACGTGGATTTTCTGAATGCCAAACAAGTAATACAGTTTTCAGTGTCTTGCTAAATTACCTTAAAACAAGACTATAAACCAATATTGTTCTTTCAACTTAACATTTTCTTTTTTTAAAAGAATGATTTTTTAAATAATCAAGTTAAAGTTAAATGCACCTGTGCTATACTAAAATTCTATTTGTTTTAATTTCAGGATTTAATTCTTTACTTTTCACATCAGAACAAGTAGCCTCACCATTCACTTATATAACATAATAATTGGCATGAGATTCAAACCCATTGTACAAATCATGATTAATTACAAACTTTAATTAGTATTACTGCATTTTTCACTACAGCATCAAAAAAGTGTCTTGTTATAACTGAATTAGCATTAGACCAGGCAATTAACAATTGTATATTTGATCCTACATTCGTGTCATATAAAAACAGATGATATCAGTAGACTGATAAGTTATGGATGTGTAATATAATACCGAAAGCAAACACTGAAAGATTGTACAAAAGAGACACACAAAACATTAAAGATAAGTAGAAAATGAAATTTTAAAAAATGTTTTAAGTATCCCACAGGAAGACAGAAAAATGATAGAGACCAGTGCCGGGCGCGGTGGCTCATGCCTGTAATCCTAGCACTTGGAAGGCCAAGGTGGATGGATCACCTGAGGTCAGGAGTTCAAGAAAAATGATAGAGACCAAAAACAAAGGGAATAAATAGGAAAAAATTATAAATTTAAGCCAAAAAATATCAAAAATTAAATTAAATGTAAATTGTCAAAATATACCAATTAAAAAACAGAAAATATAAGGGTATTTTTTTACATGACTCCATGATGTGCTGTCCACAAGAGAGTCACCTTATATATAATAATATAGGCACATTAAAATTTAAACATAGAAAAAATATATAGCAATAAAAAAGTTTAAAAGACATCTGAACATTTTTTTCCAGTGGGCAGTGTTAAATTATGATGTCTAGGGATCTACACTTATTTGGTAAAACTAGAAATAATTTCAAGGAAGTGATTGCTTTAAATGTCAAGATAGTGGTTGAGACTGAAATGGGGCACAGGGTGGTAGAGGGGCTATCCATGGTGGTGGCTCTATTCCTTTCTGCTATCAATTTCTACTTCTTCCCTGGATGCTGATTTTAAGAGTGTTCACTTTATAATACTTTATTTAGTTTTCATTTTCATGTGATTTTCTATATGTTTTGTTTTAAAATAAAAAGATCAGATTTTTAAATAAAAAAGAAATATGGGATAAAGAAAATGATCTTATAATTAAAAGAAAATGGAAAAGTCAATATTTTAGCAGTATAAGAATCAGTGACTCAAGGAATTATGGTACTTGAGTGACACATTTTTTCACCATGAACCCCATGATTAATAATCTTGAACTGTTTTCTATTATAAGATATTATTACTCATATTTACATTTCTAGAAAGAGAGGTTCTGATTGTCTTATTTTAGGTAGAATGGCATTTCTTTTTCCAGCAGGCTAGAGGACACTTTGACTGGCAGTTACAGTAAGATTGTACAAAATGAGGTATGGCTAATTCCCTAGAGTAACCATGTTGCTCTTACAAAAATAAAAGAAAATAGAAATGAACTCCACAGTATCTAATAAATTGCAGTAAATAAGTCTGAGTAAATATTACCCAACCCTGCAAGATTTGTAACCTAAGTTGTTGAAATCTGTTGATAGCAAAATTCTTTGTGTCATCTTAATACTATTAAGAACTATTAAAATGCTAAAAGGTATTTTATATTTATCTTCTAAACTCTTGCATTTTAAACTGGAAAACAACTAACCCTAGAACTATAGCAGTGTTTCAGAGGAAATAACAGTAGACAAGTGGTTGCATTTTTCTAGATTTCTCCCACCAGAAGAATAAAGATAAAATTGGGATTTATTTGGAAATTAACTCCATTCTAAATCTTATGGAATGGGCATGGTTGAGGAATAGATAAAAGTCTTTGAGTACAAAGTATTATCAACAATATTACTTTAATGTAAATCCCCACACAAAATGTTAAACTAAAACCTATCTGATATCCCTGGAATAAAACGACTATTTATAATATTTCTATTAAAATATAGACATGAATATGTCTTCCACACTAACCAGTTAGTATACTTTCTCAACTCTTGTTTATTTTTAAATAAGAAGAGAAATGAAACTGCATCTTAGGAATTTTAATATACAATATGTATTCACTGTGAAACTCATTGTCAAACGTTGTTCAAAATTCTCTTTCAAAAACCACTTGGCAAATAAAAATCTTAACTGCTCTTCTCACAAAAAAAAAAAACTAAATTTCTGTTCTTTCCTGCCCTTTGAAAAGAGATAATTGAATGAGAGATTCATAATGGAATTCTTTTGCAATGTGCCTGAATATTTGGCATCAGGCCAAACTGAAAGAGCTCTGACGACTTTGAAACTGAAAAATTAACCTTAAGTTGAAAACAGGTGACTTTTGAAATGTTTAAAAGTACCCAAGGTGCTTAGTATTATTGTATTCTCAGTAAGTCCATTTTCCAAATACTAAAGAAACTTTAGAGGCCGGGCGCGGTGGCTCAAGCCTGTAATCCCAGCACTTTGGGAGGCCGAGGCGGGTGGATCACGAGGTCAAGAGATCGAGACCATCCTGGTCAACATGGTGAAACCCCGTCTCTACTAAAAATGCAAAAAATTAGCTGGGCATGGTGGCGCGTGCCTGTAATCCCAGCTACTCAAGAGGCTGAGGCAGGAGAATTGCCTGAACCCAGGAGGCGGAGGTTGCGGTGAGCCGAGATCGCGCCATTGCACTCCAGCCTGGGTAACAAGAGCGAAACTCCGTCTCAAAGAAAAAAAAAGAAACTTTAGAATTCAAGAATAGCCCTAAACTCATGTTTCACAAAGAGAAAAAGGGCAAGCTAAAAATCCTTTTCATGGTTAAAGCACCTGGTATGTCAGGACATCAAAGATCTATCTAACAGCCCTAAGGGAGAAGTGGTTAGGTTGAAAACACAAGTTCCATTTAATAAAACCAAAGGAAATAAAAAAGACAAGACAAGACATTCTGAAGAAAAAGAAGCTGTGGCCTGCCAGTCACTCAACAGAAACTACTGACTACTTAGCCAGCAAAAAATGGGAGTCTGATCTAGAGGAAATGTGATCCTGTTTGCTTGACTGTCTGAAGAGGTGACGAATCACCTAGAAAAATAACAATTTACTGCATTTGATTTGGAATAAAACTCATCAGCCAGTATTATAAAGAGTATTAGCACAGTCATAGTACATTGATTAATCGACAAGTAATAATACAGGCTACAGGATAGTATGTCCATCTATGGATGGATTGAGTTTTAAAAGACAATAATGGAAATATCTGTACATCTGTCAAGTCATGTTTGCACACAAAGAAGAGACATTTCAAATTGACTCTAAAAATAGACTTGTAAAGAGATACAGATCTATCAGAATCCTAGAAAAACCTGAACAATTCAGGCATTTGATTGACCCAAGAAAGTCAGCCTATGGATTGATTTCTTTGGGGCCAAGTATCCACCCATAGTCCAAAAAGCTTTGGGCAGTGGTAGACAGATTCAGGTGGAAGAAATAGTACAAAGGTAGGAAGAAAGCAAAGTTTGGAGTGGATGAAGAGTGGATTGATCAGAAATGGAATGAAAACGTCTGCTATGATCTGCTTATCTAGTACATTAAATCCTCTATGCTTGCCTTTCAAATATACTGCTCAATAATTTTCTCCCCTAATACGATCTAAGGACTACATTTATAAGTGGAAAGATAGTCTTCCCTCTGAATAGAATACAACATAACAGATCACAGTGAATGGAACTTATTAGTATTGTTTCTGGAAACTTGCTTCTGCTTACACATACACACACCCCATACATATGTGTGTGCTAAAGCTGAAGTAAAATTTGCTTATTACACATCAATTTCTGCAATTTCTTTTCATCAGTTTTGATGCAGTAACTGCAGGCAAAAGGAAACTGCAATATGGTTACAAAATATATTTCCTTTTGCTCCTTATGCCAGATATTTGTGGACCTGAGTTTATCTGTGTCATGCTGTAATTTACCCAGTGCTCCAAAAGGAACCATTCAACCTTGCCATTGTTGTATTTTCCATTCCTTTAACCACTCCATAACAATAAAAACTCAAGCACCAAATGCCTGCCCCTCCAGTTGGTGCATGATCCTGATAAACCATTAGATCATAGTTTATCCATAAAGAGTGTTAGCTTTGCATTTTCAGATAAGAAGGGATGTTTCCTTACCCTTTATCCCAATAAAATCCAATAATAAATACAAACATTGTATCTTCTCTATGTCCCTTACTCCCCATGATTATTCTCTGCCTTACTCTCTCTTCACAGAAATATATGAGTTTCTTAGCAGCCTTGAGCAAACAGAAAAACCAACTCTAGTAAGGATGGAGCCTGAAAGTCTGCAGAAAAATAGAATAAGGATTTTGTGCACTTTCTCTTCAGAGACAGATTTAATGTTTAATATTCAATGTCTAACAAATGCTAAATTTTGAGTAGTGGTTAAAAAGAAGATTATCAGAAATTAGTATTAGTCATTTCAGTGCAAAATACAGTTAAGCAAGAGCATAAAATGCAAAACTGAAATCAGTAAACATTTCCTTCAGGAAATGTCAAACACAAATTTCCCTATGTCTCAGCAAGCAAGGATTAACAGATATTAGTAGAAACACAAAGGATAAAGTATTTACAGTCATTGCATGCCTCTATTGGCACTTAACAATATTATAAAGACATTCTCTCTGTGCATATTAGTAATTCCCACTAGACTATAAGTTCCTTTGGGCCTTACTTATCTTTAATAGAACACCAAGTATGTAGTAGGTGCTCTATGCTGTCATTTATTCTATATGCTAAATAGCATATTCACTTTCAGGTAATCTATTTGCTGTACTTATGAGTCTTTGAACTAAAGAATTCTTTCAGATACCATTATACCTACATGCCTGAAATAGGTGGACCACAATTGACAGTTTAGTTAAGATTGTGATGCCCAGAGAAGACAAACCAGAAAAGAAAACTCCTATAGCATGCCTATGGAACACATCTCCAACTCCTTAGATTGACTCACACAAGTATAATAGCACCACTAATCATGTTTCATCTTCCAAAGTTAATGAGTCTATGATCTCCAAAGCAGCACATCACAGTTAAGAGGCAGAAAAAGAAAGAGTTAGGTTTGAGTTCCAATTCCTTCACTTTTCAGCTGAGATAACAACTTAACCCTCTTCAGTTTCATCGTTTATCATAAATCAGGTGTAATTAAAGTTTATATCATATAATAGAATAAAATGTTTTATGAATGTAGGACAATATCTGACACATAGTGAACAATCAAAGTTCATGGTTTCTATCAATATTACCACCACTATTAAATGAAAAGAAAGAGGAAACAGTGAAGAAAAATACCCATTATATTTTAAAGTAGAAAATATATTTTCTTTTTCATTAGAAAAGTTTGTAGTTGTCAACAGACACCATTATGAAATCAATTACTGCTATGAGAAAAATTGTTGCTACAAGTACTTCCTTTTCAGATTCAGAAGCAACTCATTTACTGATTATAGAGGGATATTTTCTTTAAAACAAAACATACAATTAGGTATTTTATAAGTAAGCTTTTTATTAAGTCTAAAAACTGTTTCTGAAAAGTGAAGTTGTGAAACATTTGTATCCAAATTACCACAGTGATCAGAGGGGTGGTATAATAGTTTTAGAAATTGTACATAGGGCCGGGCTCAGTGGCTCACGCCTGTAATCCCAGCACTTTGGGAGACCAAGACAGGCGGATCACGAGGTCAGGAGATCCAGACCATCCTAGCCAACATAGTGAAACCCCGTCTCTACTAAAATATAAAAGTTAGCTGGGCGTGCTGACACACGTCTGTACTCCCAGGTACTCAGAAGGCTAAGGCAGGAGAATTGCTGGAACCTGGGAGGCAGAGGTTGCAGTGAGCCGAGATTGCACCACTGCACTCCAGCCTGGTGCCTGGTGAGAGAGCAGGTAAAGAGACTCTATCTCAAAAAAAAAAAAAAAAGAAATGGTATGTAGGATCTGAAGCTCTCCAATAGACCACCAAACTATAATAAATTCCACAGATATAAGATTCTTCCATAAACCTCAATTTATTTTTGAATTCAAGGGATAAACAAACATTTTATGGTAGGCAATAAAAGGAAACTGAAATAGCTCCAGAATAAAAGCTAAATATGAGCAAAGTTTCTGAATAGACACTTCACAAAATTATGCAAATGGTCAATAAGCACAAGAAAAGATATGAAACTCACCTGATATGGTTTGGATTTATATGTCTGCCCAGATCTCATGGGAAACTGTAATCCCCAATGGAGGAGGGTCCTAGTGAGAAGTGATTGGATCCTCCTGGAAGCAGACTCCCCTTTTCCATTTTTGTGGTAGTGAGTGAGTTCTCACAAGACCTGGTTGTTTAAGTGTGGAGCATTTCCCATTTACCTTTTGCCTCCTGCTCCGGCCGTGTAAGATATGCCTTCTTCCTCAATCACCTTCTACCATGACTGTAAGTTTCCTGAGGCCTCCCAAGCCATGCAGCCATGCTTTCTGTACAGTGTGCCAAACTGTGAGCCAAATAAACCTCTTTCCTTTAAAAATTAGACAGTTCTCAGGTAGTTATTTATAGCAACGCAAGAACAGACACAAGCCCAATTGTCCCATATAAGTGATGTTTATGGTTTCTTTTGAATAAATGTAGAAATTGATTCTATCAGTCTTAAAACTTGAGAAAGTTACATTTATCTTATCTGAATTCCTTTCTCAGGAAATAAACCATCAGACTTCCTAGATACTATCAAGGAACTGAAATTTACCACATCACCACATCTGGACAATGAGATGCCAGACCCTTCACTAATCATGATTGCCTAACTGACTTCCAATTCCTGCTTCCCCTCCTCCTTCCTGTTGACCATCTCCTCTTCCTTACCCCTAAGGAAGGGTTAGTTAGATGAAAAGACTTGGTTTTCCCATACATTGTATTTATTCCCTGCTGAATAAATTTCTAATTTTTGTCAGAGAGATAGATTTGAGATTGAATTCCCTTCTGCATGACAGCAACACCCAAATAAAGCCTTCCTTCCTGGCAATATTCATTTTCTCAGTGACTGGCTTTCTCTTAGGCAAGCAGCAAGACCTAGACCTAACTCTTGCTGTTTTGTAACAGATGATATCATTAATAATTAGGTGAATGCAAATAAAAACTGCACTAAAATATTACTACACACACAGTACAATGGCTAAAATTAAAGAGACCGACAATACCAAATGTTGATATCTGAAGTAACTGAAATGTTCATACAAACTGGTAGGATTGTAAAATAATTCAAGCACTTGGGAAAAGGTCTAGAAAATTTTTACAAAAGTGGACATACACCTACTCTATGAACTTGTAATTCCAATAATGGGTATCTACCCAATAAAAATGTTTCTTTAAAGGTTACAAAAAAGAACCGCATACAGGAATGCTCAAAATAACTGCATTCATTATATCAAAAACTAGAAACAGCCCAGATATCCATGAATATGCAAAAGAATAAACAAATTGTTATATTTTTATACGAGGGAATACTAATGATAAAATGGAATACTAATTATAAAAATAAACAATTTTCTAGTACACATAAAACATAGGTGAACTTCATAACATTGTGCCGTGTAAATGAAGCCTCACTCAAAAGAGTATACACTGTATGATTTCATTTATACCACATTCTATAACAAGCAAAATTATTCTATGGTGAAAAAAAATCAAGGCAATTACTAGTGTGCCAGGAGGTAGGGTGGAGTATTCGTACATTTTCCTGCTGCTGATAAAGATATACCCAAGATTGGGCAATTTACCAAAAAAGGAGAGATTTTCGGATTTACAGTTCCACGTGGCTGGGGAGGCCTCACAATCATGGCAGAGGGTAAAAGGCACATCTCACATCGTGGCAGACAAGAGAAGAGAGGTTTGTGCAGGGAAATTCCCATTCTTAAAACCATCAGATCTTATGAGAGTTATTCAGTATCATAAGGGACAGCGGCGGGGGGCGGGGCGGACGGGGCAGAGCTGGGGAGGGACAGCCTGGGGAGAAATGCCAAATGTGGGTGAAGGGGAGGAAGGCAGAAAAACACACTGCCATGTGTGTACCTATGCACCTATCTTGCACGTTCTGCACATGTACCCCAAAACCTAAAATGCAATTAAAAAATAAATAAATAAAAATAAAAAAAAAAAGAACAGCATGGGAAAGACCTAACCCCGTGATTCAGCTATCTCCCACCAGGTCCCTCCCACCACATGTGAATTATGGGAGCTACAAGATGAGATTTGGGTGGGGATAGAGGACCAAACAATATCATTCCACCCCTGGCTTCTCATAAATCTCATGTCTTCACATTTCAAACTCAATCATGCTTTCTCAACAGTCCCCCAAATGCCCTAACTAACTAATTTCAGCATAAACTCAAAAGTACAGTTCAAGTGTCATCTGAGACAAGGCAAGTCCCTTCTGCCTATGAGCCTGTAAAATCAAAAGCAAGTTAGTTACTTCCTAAATACAATGAAGATAAAGGAATTGGGTAAATATAGCCATTCCAAATGGGAAAATTGGCTGAAACAAAGGGGCTACAGGCCCCATGCAAGACTGAAATCAAGCAGGGCAGTCAAATCTTAAAGCTATAAATTGATCTCCTTTGACTCCATGTCTTATATCCAGGTCACACTGATGCAAGAAGTGGATTCCCATGGTCTTGGACAGCTCCGCCCCTGTGGCTCTGCAGGGTACAGCCTCACTCCTGGCTACTTTCATAGGCTGGCATTAAGTGTCTGTGGATTTTCCAGGCACATGGTGTCAGCTGTCAGTGGATCTACCATTCCGGCTTCTGCAGGACAGTGGCCTTCTTCTCACAGCTCCACTTAGGCAGTGCCCCAGTAGGGACGCTATGTGGGGACTCTGACCCCACATTTCCCTTCTGAATTGCCCTAGAAGAGGTTCTATATGAGGACCCCACCACTCCAACATCCAGGCATTTCCATACATCTTCTGAAACCCAGGCAGAGGTTCCCGAACTCCAACTGTTGGCTTCTGTGCACTCACTGTCTCAACACCATGTGAAAGCTGCTAAGGCTTGGGGCTTGCATCTTCTGAAGCAAGAGCCCGAGCTACACCTTGACCCCTTTTAGCCATTGCTGAAGCAACTGGGATGCAGGGCACCAAGTCCCTAGCCTGCACATAGCAGGGGGTCCTGGGCCTGGCTCATCAAACCATTTTTCCCCCTAAATCTCTGAGCCTGTAATGGGAGGGGCTGCCACCTCTGATATGCCCTGGAGACATTTTCCCCATTGCATTGGTGATTAACATTCCACTCCTTGTTACTTACACAAATTTCTGCAGCCAGCTTGAATTTCTTCTCAGAAAACAGGATTTTGTTGTCTATTGCATTATCAGGCTGCAAATTTTCTGAACTTTTATGCTGTTTCCCTTTTAAAACTGAATGCCTTTAACACCACCCGTCACCTCTTGAATGCTTTGCTACTTAGAAATTTCTTCCACCAGATACCCTAAATCATCTTTCTCAAGTTCAAAGTTCCACAAATCTCTAAGGCACAGGCAAAATGCCACCAGTCTCATAGCTAAACATAACAAAAGTCACCTTTGTTCCAGTTCTCAAAAAGCTTCTCATCTCCATCTGTAACCACTTCGGCCTGGATTTCATTGTCCATATTATTATCAGCATTTTGGTCTAAGCCATTCAACAAGTCTCTAGGGAGTTTCAAACTTTCCCACATTTTCCCATCTTCTTCTGAGCCCTCCAAACTGTTCCAACCTCTGCCTGTTACCCGGTTCCAAAGTCGCTTCCATATTTTAGGGTATATTCTCAGCAGTGTCCCACTCTACTGATACCGATTTACTGTATTAGTTTGTTTTTGCACTGCTGATAAAGACATACTCAAGACTGCACAATTTACAAAAGAAAGACGTTTATTGGACTCACAGTTCCATGAGGCTGCGGAGGCCTCATAATCATGGTGGAGGGTAAAAGGCACATCTCACTTGGCAGCAGACAAGAGAAGAGAGCTTGTGCAGGGAAAATGCCATTTGAAAAACCACCAGATTTTATGAAACTTATTCACTATCATGAGAACAGCACAAAAATATCTGCCCCATGATTCAGTAATCTCCCACTGGGTCCCTCCCACAACACATGGGAATTATGGGAGCTACAACATGAGGTTTGGCTGGACACATAAACCGTATCAGGTGGAATTGACTGAAAAGGGGATAAGGAATCTGTCTTGGACAAGATTATATAATGTTACATAATGTTGTATATCTTGTTAGGGGTTTGGATTACACAAGCATATATATTTGTCACAACTTTGTTGATATGCAATTAAATCTTGTATATCATATTTTATGTAACTTTGCATCAAAAGACAGATTATAAACAAATAGTAGGACAAGGAAAATGTGGCACATGTATACCATGGAATAACAATGAGTTTGTGTACTTTGTAGGGACATAGATGAATCTGGAAACCATCATTCTCAGCAAACTGACACAAGAACAGAAAGTCAAATACCACATGTTCTCACTCATAGGCAGATGTTGAACAATGAGAATACATGAACACAGGGAGGGGTATATCATACTATGGGGTCTGTTGGTGGGGGACCAAGGGAGGAATAACAGGGTTGGGGTGGGGAGGTCAGGGATGGATAACATGGGGAGAAATGCCAGATGTAGGTGACGGGGTGATGGGGGCAGCAAATCACACTGCCTTGTGTATCCCTATACAACAATCCTGGAGGTACTACAAGATGGCGCTTTAGGAGCAACTCAGTATGGCAACTCCCAGTGAAAGCGCAGAGGGTGAATGGACACCACATTTCCAGATGGATCTTTATTGCCCACAGACCAGGAGATTCCCAGGTGTAGGAACCCCACGGGCCGCCAGTGCGGCTGCTTGGGCCGGCGTGGATTTTTGGGCCGGCGCGGCTGCTTCCGCCGGCACTGTAGCACAGCAGCACTCCGTACAAAATACACTGGTCTGGTTGCCCTGTTAAACCAGCAATTTGAGATTTGGGAAGGCAAATTAGCACATTCATCTGATTAAATGAGACTTAAACAGTAAGCCAGGCCAGGAGAGTCCTGGGCAGTGAAGTTGCTTCAGCCAGCGCAGTGGGTTGCCGCACAGGAAATCACACAGATCCCGGCGCCCTTTCAGCAGGCTACTGGAACACCTGGGAGAGAGTCAACCAATCAACTTTAAAAGAAAAAAAAGGGCTCTGAGGCAGGGAGCCAGGTGATCAGGCTCGGCAGGTCCCACCCCCACAAAAACAAACAAAACAGCAATTGGAAATGCTCGGGGTTGACAGTTTCAAGGCAAGCACAGCTGAACCCAGGATGGTGCAGCTCGGTGCGGGAGGGGCATCTGCCATTACCAAGGCACTCCACCCCTACGGAGGTACTCTGCCATTGCTGACACAGCCTGCCGTTGCCAAGGCAACCAGCCATAAAAGAGAGAGTCCGCCATTACAGAGGCGGGCCACCATCACCACAGCAGTTCTAAACTACACCCATATAAACAGGACTACAGGGAATTACACACAGCAGCAAGGCGGAGCCCACAACAGCAGAGCGTAGCCCACAACAGCAGGGCAGAGCCCAGAGCAGCCCAGCATAGCCTCTACAAGCAGGCAGTGACTAGACTGCCTCCTTGACGGGCAGAACAGTGCAACAGACACCCATAAATAAAGCCCTAACTCCCCAGGAAAGAGCATCTGAGGAAGAAAAGGGGCTTTATGAGTTCTGCTGCAGCAGACTTAAACCTGCCTTGCAGCCTGAATGAACAATGGAGCTCACCACTCAGCACTTGAGCTCCTATAAAGTACAGACTGTCTCCTCAAGCAGCTCCCTGCCCCTATATATCCAAAGAGTCACCTCACAAAGGACTGATCAGTCTGATATTTGGCGGGCATCATTCTGGGACAAAGATACCAGAAGAAGAATCTGGTAGCAACCCTCACTGTTCTGCAGCTGCTATAAGTGTTCCCCAGGCAAGCAGGGCCTGGAGTGGACCTCAGCAGTCCTACAGCAGAGGAGCTAGACTGTTAGAAGGAAAACTAAGAGACAGAAATACTTCATCATCAACAATCTGGACATCCACTCAGAGACCCAATTGAAAAGTCAGCAACCACTCAGATGACAGGTGGATAAATCCACAAAGATGGGAAGAAACCAGTGCAAAAAGGAGGAAAACACCCAAAACCGAAACACCACGCCTCCTACAAGGGACCACAACTCCTCACCAGCAAGGGAACAAAGCTAGATGGAGAATGAGTGTGATGAAATGACAGAATCAGACTTCAGAAGGTGGGTAATGAGAAACTTCCGTGAGCTAAAAGAACATGTTCTAATTCAATGCAAAGAAACTAAGAACCTTGAAAAAAGATTTGAGGAAATGATAACAAGAATGGACAGCTTAGAGAGGAATATGAGTGAATTGATGGAGCTGAAAAACACAACACGAGAACTTCGTGAAGCATGCACAAGTCTCAATAGCTGAATTGACCAAGCAGAAGAAAGGATATCAGAGGTTGAAGATCAACTTAATGAAATAAAACGAGAACCCAAGATTAGAGAAAAAAGCTCAAAAAGGAATGAACAAAGTCTCCAAGAAATGTGGGACTATGTGAAGAGACCTAATCTACATTTGAAAGGTGTACCTGAATGTGACGAAGAGAATGAATCCAAGCTGGAAAATACTCTTAAGGATATAATCCAGGAAAATTTCCCCAAGCTAGCAAGGCACGCCAATATTCAAGTCCAGGAAATACAGAGACCACCACAAAGATATTCCGCAAGAAGAGCAACCCCAAGGCACATAATCTTCAGATTCACCAGGGATGAAATGAAGGAGAAAATGCTAAGGGCAGCCAGAGAGAAAGGTTGGGTCAACCACAAAGGGAAGCCCATCAGACTCACAGCAGATCTCTCGGCAGAAACTCTACAAGCCAGAAGAGAGTGGAGGCCAATATTCAACATCCTTAAAGAAAAGAACTTTCAATGCAGAATTTAATATCCAGCCAAAATGAGCTTCATAAGTGAAGAAAAAATAAAATCCTTTGCGAACAAGAAAGTACTCAGAGATTTTGTCACCACTAGGCCTGCTTTACAAGAGCTCCTGAAAGAGGCACTACACGTAGAAAGGAACAACCAGTACCAGCCATTCCAAAAACATACCAAATGCTAAAGAGCATCAACAAAATGAAGAATCTGCATCAACTAATGGGGAAAACAGCCAGCTACCATCAAAATGGCAGGATCAAATTCACACATAACAATATTAACCCTAAATGTAAATGGGCTAAATGCACCAATCAAAAGACACAGACTGACAAATTGGATAAAAAGCCAAAACCCATCGGTGTGCTGTATCCAGGAAACCCATCTCACCTGCAAGGATACACAAAGGCTCAAAATAAAGGGATGGAGGAAGATTTACCAAGCAAATGGAGAGCAAAAAAAAGCAGGAGTTGCAATTCTCATCTCTGATAAAATAGACTTTAAAGCAACAAAGATCAAAAGAGACAAAGAAGGACATTACATAATGGTAAAAGGAGCGATACAACAAGAAGAGCTAATGATCCTAAATATATATGGACCCAATATAGGAGCATCCAGATATATAAGACAAGTTCATAATGACTTACAAAGAGACTTAGACTCCCACACAATAATATGGGAGACTTTAACACTCCACTGTCAATATTAGACAGATCAACCATACAGAAAATTAACAAGGATATCCAGGACTTGAACTAAGATCTGGAACAAGCAAACCTGATAGACATTTACAAAACTCTCCACCCCAAACCAACAGCATACACATTCTTCTCAGCACCACATCACACCTACTCTAAAATTGACCACATAATTGGAAGTAAAGCACTCCTCAGCAAATGCAAAACAACTGAAATCATAACAAACAGTCTCTCAGACCATAGTGCAATCAAGTTAGAACTCAGAATTCAGAAACTAACTCAGAACCGCACAGCTTCATGGAAACTGAAATACTGGCTCTTGAATGTTGACTGGATAAACAATGAAATGAAGGCAGAAATAAAGTTCTTCAAAACCAACAAGAATGAAGACACAACACACCAGAATCTCTGGAACACATTTAAAGTCGCTAGAGGAAAATATATAGCAATAAGTGCCCACATGAGAAGAGTGGAGAGATCCAAAATTGACACCCTATCATCAAAATTGAAAGAGCAAGAGGAGCAAGATCAAAAAAACTCAAAACCTAGCCAAAGACAAGAAATAACTAAGATCAGAGAAGAACTGAAGGAGATAGAGACACAAAAAACCCTTCAAAAAAAATCAATAAATCCAAGAGCTGTTTTTTTTTGAAAAGATCAACAAAATCGACCACTAGCCAGACTGATAAAAAAGAAAAGAGAGAACAACCAAATAGATGTAATAAAAAATGATAAAGGGGAAATCACCACAGATTCCACAGAAATTCAAACCATCATCAGAGAATATTACAAACAACTCTATGCACATAAACTAATAAACCTGGAAGAAATGGATAAATTCCTGGACACTTGTGTCCTCCCAAGCCTAAACCAGGAGGAAGCCAAAACTATGAATAGACCAATAACAAGGTCTGAAGTCGAGGCAGCAATTAAGAGCCTACCACACAAAAAAAGCCCAGGTCCAGATGGGTTCACGTCCAAATTCTACCAGACACACAAAGAGGACCTGTTACCATTCCTTCTGAAACTATTCCAAATAATCCAAAAAGAAAGAATCCTTCCCAAATCATTTTATGAGACCAACATCATCCTGATACCAAAACCTGGCAGAGACTCAACAAGAAAAGAAAACTTCAGGCCAATATCCATGATGAACATAGAGGCAGAAATCTTCAATAAAATACCGGCAAGCCGACTGCAACAGCACATCAAAAAGCTTATCCACCATGATCAAGTAGGATTCATCCCGGGGATGCAAGGCTGGTTCAACATACGCAAGTCTATAAATGTAATTCACCACATAAACAGAACCAAAAACAAAAACCACATGATTATCTCAATTGACACAGAGAAGGCCTTTGACAAAATTCAACAGCCCTTTATGCTAAAAACCCTCAATAAACTCAGTATTGATGGAACGTATCTCAAATAATAAAAGCTATTTACGACAAACCAACAGCCAATATCATACTGAATGGGCAAAAACCGGAAGCATTCCCTTTGAAATCTGGCACTAGACAAGGATGCCCTCTCTCACCACTCCTATTCAATAGTACTGCAAGTTCTAGCCAGAGCAATCAGGCAAAAAAAAAGAAATAAAGAGTATTCAAACAGGAAAGGAGGAAGCCAAATTGTCTCTATTCGCAGACGACATGATAGTATATCTAGAAGACCCCATCATCTCAGCCCAAAAACTCCTGAAACTAATAAGCAACTTCAGCAAAGTCTCAGGATACAAAATCAATGTGCAAAAATCACAGGCATTCCTATACACCAATAACAGACTGAAAGAGAGCCAAATCAAGAACGAACTGCCATTCACAATTGCTACAAAGAGAATAAAATACCTAGGAATACAAACAAGGAATGTAAAGGACCTCTTCAAGGAGAACTACAAAACATTACTCAACGAGATAAGAGAGGATACAAACAGATGGAGAAACATTCCATGTTCATGGTTAGGAAGAATCAATATTGTGAAAATGGCCATACTGCCCAAAGTTATTTACAGACTCAACGCTGTCCCCATCAAGCTACCAATGATCTTCTTCACAGAACTGGAAAAAAAAAACACCTTAAACTTCATATGGAACCAAAAGAGAGCCTGCATAGCCAAGTCAATTCTAAACAAAAAGAACGCAGAGGGAGGCATAACACTACCAGACTTCAAACTATACTACAAGGCTACAGTAATCAAAACAGCATGGTACTGGTACCAAAACAGAGATATAGAACAATGGAACAGAACAGAGGCATCGGAGGCAACACAACATACCTACTACCATACAATCTTTGATAAACCAGACAAAAACAAGCAATGGGGAAAGAATTCCCTGTTTAATAAATGGTGTTGGGAAAACTGGCTAGCCATGTGCAGAAAGCAGAAACTGGACCCCTTCCTGACACCTTACACTAAAATTAACTCCAGATGGATTAAAGACTTAAACATAAGACCTGGCACCATAAAAACCCTAGAAGGAAATCTAGGCAAAACCATTCAGGACATAGGAGTAGGCAAGGACTTCATGACCAAAACACCAAAAGCATTGGCAACAAAAGCCAAAATAGACAAATGGGACCTAATCAAACTCCACAGCTTCGGCATGGCAAAAGAAAGTCATTAGAGTGAATCAGCAACCAACGGAATGAGAAACAATTTTTGCAGTTTACCCATCTGACAAAGGGCTGATATCCAGAATTTACAAAGAACTAAAACAGATTTACAAGAAAAAAACAAACAAGCCCATTTAAAAGTGGGCAAAGGATATGAACAGACACTTTAAAAAAGAAGACATACAAGAGGCCAATAAACATATGAAAAAATGCTCATCATCACTGGTCATCAGAGAAATGCAAATCAAAACCACATTGAGATACCATCTGACGCCAGTTAGAATGGTGATCATTAAAAAATCTGGAGACAACAGATGCTGGAGAGGATGTGGAGAAATAGGAACACTCTTACACTGTTGGTGGGAGTTTAAATTAGTTCAACCATTGTGGAAGACAGTGCGGCGATTCCTCAAGGACCTAGAAATAGAAATTCCATTTGACCCAGCAATCCCATTACTGAGTATATATCCAAAGGACTATAAATCATTCTACTATAAGGACACATGCACACAAATGTTCATTGCAGCACTGTTTACAATAGCAAAGACCTGGAACCAACCCAAATGCCCATCGATGATAGACTGATCTGGGAAAATATGGCACATATACACCATGGAATCAAAAATGATGCAGCAATCAAAAACGATGAGTTCGTGTCCTTTGTAGGGACATGGATGAATCTGGAGAACATCATTCTCAGCAAACTGACACAAGAACAGAAAATGAAATACTGCATGTTCTCACTCATAGGCGGGTGATGAAAAATGAGAACACATGGACACAGGGAGGGGAGCACTACACACTGGGGTCTACTGAGGGGAATAGGGGAGGGATAGCGGCGGGGGGAGCTGGGGAGGGATTGCATGGGGAGAAATGCCAGATATGGGTGAAGGGGAGGAAGGCAGCAAATCACACTGCCACGTGTGTACCTATGCAACTATCTTGCATGTTCTGCACATGTACCCCAAAACCTAAAATGCAATAAAATAAAAAAAAAATAAAACTCATGAGGATTGTCTATAAAAAAAAAAAAAAATCCTACATGATCTGCACATGTACCCCAGAACATAAAGTACGATTAAAAAAAAAAAGAAAACAACAAATAATGAACTCTATTTCATTAAATGCATGACGAAGTATTTAGAAAAAAACTAATAATGTTGCAATTTCCTTTTCAATGTAATAAAATAAAATGGATTGGTGGAAGTGTACCATGATAGATGGATAAATATGCAATAAAGCAACTATTAGCAAAGTATTGATAAAAGAATCTTTGTGGTGAGTGTACAAATCTTCCCAATAACATTTTTTAAGCTTGCTAAATGACTGCCATTTTTCATGGTATGATATTGGCAAAAATAATATACTGCTTAACATTTAAATTTCATTATTTTTTCTAGTAAAAATCAAATGTCAAATTGCTTGTTGGCAGCAATTTACCATAAATGCACCCTCGCTATAACTTTACAGTAATACATATCTTAAAAGAAAAATAAAATATATTTTATTCACAAATTACACCTGATCACTAATGTATCACACTTGGTATGGTCAATGAAAGTAATATGTAGGCCAACAGAAGGGGAGAAAAGACACCTTTTTTCCAATGTTGAAAAGCTTTCAAATATCATCTCAACTTTCCCTTTGCCAGCACACATTAGACTTTGTCTAATATAATTACAGTCTACAGGCAGCTTCAAAATGCTTTAATAATATTATCATAGTTTAAAACTAAATTATAACAATTACAAAAACACGATTCTTAAAATTTGGTCTCATAGAATCATAAAGATGTTTTCCTCTACAGTATAAGGACATACATAACAACTTTATTTTTATAAAAATTAGTAAGTATTGACAAAACTATTTTTTTTTTTTTTTTTTTTTCCCAATCAATGAGAGCTTGTAAGGTTGCTGAGGGTGGTTGGCCTTGAACTCTTGGCCTCGCCTTCGCAAGCGCCACGACATCCGGCCGGAGCCACTTTGGGCCGCTCGACAAAACTATTTTTTTAATGTGGCAAAACGTTGTCTTGATGTTGCACTGGCATTGTAATTGTAAATTTACATGCTCATAAACTACTGTGGTGGTGTTGCAAGGCTTTTCCTTGTTCAGCTAAAGACAGGGTTGTCTGTCCCATAGCCACAAAAATTCAGGCTCACGGGCAATTTGAATGGTGAGTTAGACAAGGTTTTATTGGGTGAAAAGGAAGAAAATGGGGTAACAGGGACTCTCTCTAGGCCAGTGTTCCTGCTAGAGTGCTTCCCACCCACCATTCAAATCCCAAGTTTCATACAGGAATAGGAGGGTCCAGGCTCCTCCGTGCTGCAAACATGGTGAACTTTCTGAGGCTCCACCTCAGTGGACAGGCTGGCTGGAGTCTCTCTGGGGATCCCCTCCCACCTGGCTGTCCAGTTCCTTCCCCCCAAGGAAGTAGTCTAACTGCTGTTAGATTAGGTTAAGGACGAAGACCTGTCTTAAGTGCTTTCTGCTGACGGGGCAGTTTTGAGGAAATGGCAGTCAGAGCTTCCCCAGAGGCCTATTTAAGGATTCCTAGAAGAAGGAGCTGTTGGCAGAGGCTCCATTGCATGACTGTTTGGCGTTTGAGGGCCTGAAGGCAAGAACAGATAAACTGGGTTATTAGAAAACATGTATCAAAACAAAACAAGGGGAGGTGTAAAGACAGCTCAAAACTTCTGAGGCCGTTTACCAGTTTGCATAGGGAGAGGGAGGCCAAAAGACCGACTGGTTTAAAAAAAAAGAAAAAAAAAAAAACTTTACCCTTTTTCTGCCATGTTGGGCTTCTGGGTTCCCTTCCCCTGAAGGGAACCAGTTTAAGGTTTAGAAGATTAACTCTTTCCAGTTTGGAGGATGCATTTGAGGGGAGTGCCTCATAGTATGGAGACATAATTACCTATTAGTGAAGAGAGAATTAAGGAGGAGAAAGGAAAAAAGAAGGCATTCCCAGAGGTTCAGGATGCATTAGAAAGGGGTACAGACTGAAGATGAATGGCTGCCCATCTAGAAAGAGGGGGGCAGTCATCACTGGTTCCTTTCTCTTTGTAGCAGATACCCAGAATACGTAAGGGAGAGAGAAAAGAGCATCCTTGCACTGCCATGGGTATTAAAGAGGCTTGCACCCATGAAGGAGGGGATCCTAGAGTATAGGAATTATCTGCTCTCACCTATGTCTCTTTCCCATATACTGTCAGTAATTTTGGAGTTCTTTAGACCTCATTTATGCCACGGATACTAATGTGACCTTTATCAATGAAACAGGAAGCTTGAGGTTGACTTAATCAGCAAGAATCAACCATGTTCACCTGCCCTGGGCCTTGTAACCTCTGTTGTCCTTTGCCTCTGGATCCCTCAGTCCAGTTTTCCTTCCTAGAGCTTTGATCCTGAAGCTTGGAATTTATTTGGGACAAAAATGTATCTCAGGTGTTGCATGAACTCCTTATCATAAGTTGAATGCTAAGGTAAAACTGTGAAACTGGGTCCTCTTCCAACAAGGGAGAGAAAAGGATGCCTTGTGACATACTCAAATAAGTGGTGGCTACAGCTATGCTTGCTAAGATTTGGATGTATGGTGCTTGGCTTTGGTTAGCTCCATTGGCCTTACTTTCCCAAAAGGAAACCTCTGAATGATGGGCATCCTATTCATTCCCATCACCTGGAAGAAATTGCAGGATAATTGCTCAGAACTAGAATATTGATTGGAATTTCTACATTATCCATCCCTCTTATTCTTTCTGAGCTACAGCCAGGGATTGCTGGTTGCTTCACAGAAGCAAGCAGAGTTAGTCTAAAATGCAGGCAAAAAACTTAAGAACAACTGATAATGACTTTTGAATTTAATGACAAAAATACCACAAGTTTTGAAACATGATTTCTCTCTCCAGTACTCATGTTTGTTTAAAAAAAAAAATCATCATAGAACTGAATGGTTTGCACACTAGACTTGAGTCTTATACATAGCCTGATTATTTGCATAAAGTGCAGCAAGATAATTATTTCTACATAGGCCATTTGGATTGATTGACTTTGATAGAAGTTTGTTCCATAAGGAATCTCAGATAAGCCCTTTTAAAGCCCAGCCCAGCCATGGGTTTATCCTCAAATACCTGTGAGTTGGGTGATCCCCTCCACTTAAGGTCCCAAGATAAATTTGGAGCTCCTGGACCTGTTAGAAAGTGACATTCTTTACTGACCACTGGTCAAGAACCCTGTACAAGGACTGCATAGTTAAGGGCATGAGGCCAGTTTTTCCCATGGGGCTTTTATCAGCTCTTGCAGCTGATATTAACTATTTAAAGGGAAGCATACCCTTCCAGTTAAAACCTCAGTAAAATAACCACTTTCTCCAATTGTGTCTTGTTGCAAAAGGAAATTGGTTCTTATTGCGCTGATGCACACAAATGTATTGCCATAAGAATACTCACAGATAGTACAAACATGCCTTAAATCTTGATCACAGGAGTATATCTTATTTAATTATTAAAAGCCATAAATAGTTCATAGTTTCCTTGACTCCAAAAAAACAAAAAATGGATCAGCAATATTCCAAGCAAGGTTAAAAAGATTTGCTTCAGTTTCCTGACTTCCATTTAGTTAACTCTTGTTTTGCTTGATATTCATGAGCATTTCAGCTCTTCATGAGTCCTGTACATTTTCCTTTATTCCAATGTTAACAATCTCTAAAATTATCAGAGGGCTGTATTTAAGAGCACCTATTAAAGTTCTACAGCTTTTTATGAACCATCTTTTGGAAAGGATAAAAACAAAACAATTGTCTGTGAATCGCAAAATGTCCAAGTTAGTTACAATTAGAAACACAACTGACAAGTTTATCTACATGGTTTACAATAACGTAAAAACCTTAATTACGATTGGTAGCATATACTTAGACATTAGAACTTTAGAAATCCCATACAATTTTCGATCATACATTAGCATTATTCACCAAGATATAACCTAAAGAAGATTGAGCATCATTTTCACAATTTCATGTACAAAATATGTCAAATAATCCTGTTTACCTCTTTTCTGGGCATTCCAGGGGCCACCTGGACTATCCCAGGTGTCAGGAAAGACAATTTTGAAACAGAAGTTTGATTTTGAGAAGGCTGTTAAATGTTCAAGGTTTAAAACACTTGGTATTATGAAACAGAATTCTAGGTTACAGCAAGTTATTTATTTTGCCAAAAATTATGGCTCAGACATCTAAAGCGGCAAAAACCTTCCATAACCCCCTACAAATTTTACCAAAGAGCAGATTAGTGCCTTGGGAAACTCTTGCTATGCTTTTATTTCAATGCTCAATTTACAGAAAAACCATGTACCCTTTTTTTGTGAATTTAGTATGTTCACACAGAGAACCTCTTCTGCAAGATTAATTTCCACAATTCTTCCACCACTTCTTTGAACCTTTAGCTTTTTCCTAATTAGTAACAATCCTTTAACCCTAGGCAAAAGTTTACATTTCCAAGCCTTCTTATAACCCTTATTTAAAAACACATTTTACCATTCTTACACACCTTGTATGTAAATATATTTCTAGTAGTTTCAATTAACTCCTAGCAATTTTAAACTTTAAGGTAAAACTTGGTTAGTTGCTTTAATTGTGTACTAATTGCAGTCAAGGTTTGCCTTATTAGTTAAGGGGTGATTAGTTCCATATGTCCCCAGGCCTTACCAACTGTGAAGCTGGCAAGTCAATAGCTCAAACCCAAAAAGCAGTTTGTAACCTCAAAACACTTGGCAAACCTTGCACCTGACCTGCATTTCACCAATAGTCTTTAGGGCTGTTTTGATTTCTTAAAGATTAAAGTCATATGAACTGAAATGTTCCAAAGCTTCTAACTTCCCTTTAAAAAATATTAGATCCAGTGCTTGTCGTTTTTTAGGCCAAATTAATTAGAGTTCTTTTGATAGACAATATACACAGTACACACACAGACCTCCAGAAGAAAACCCAGTCCCTAAATGGGGCCCTTTAAGAGACAGCGCTAGGAAAACAGGCAGGTATCAAACCAGAAAGAAATTTATTCCCTAAGGCAGGATTCCTAAACAAAGTCTTGCCAAGTGGTTACAGGCCATGCTCCCAGGGTGTAAAACAAAATGGAGGCTGCAGCACAAACCATACAGACATGAAAAGCGCACCATATTGGCCACAGCCCAGGACTAGCCCCACAAACCCTTTTTCACAATTAAAGCTTTACAGAAAATATCAACAGTAATAGCTGTGCGGCCTTGTGTAGTAAAACATCTTCTAAAAGAAAAAAAAAAATCTTGCTTAAAACCTAACTGCTGATGGGGTGGAGAAGAGGAAAGGAAAAGAACAGTTCAAAAATTTCTGGGGAAGCACCTCATACTCTTATGCAAGTGGTTTCTCTACCAGGGAGATTAGTTCAATTACTGTCCAGTGGAGTAAAACCCCTTTGCTGGGGAAGGGGAAGGCTCCTGCCAAAGCAGGTGGCTGGGACTGCCAGCCTGCTGTGCCAGGCTTTTGGGCCATGCATCCCAGCCCGGCATGGAGGAGAGAGCCGCGGGGAGCTGCTGCTTGCCAGTCCATCCCCCAAAAAGGAAGGAAAAGGCCATGAGGATGAAAAGGCTCAGAAGAGAGAGGGATAAAGAATTGTTGGTTTGCATCTCACTCACCATTTCCCGAGCCCCCACGCTGCAGGCCAAAAGTGTTGCAGGACTTTTCCTTAGTTTGGTTACAGATTCGGTTCTTCGTCCCATGGCCACAAAAATTCTGACTTGTAGACAATTTGAATGATGAGACAGGGCTTTACTGGGTGAAAAGGAAGAAAAGGTGGAAACAGACACTCTTGCTAGGCCAGAGATCCTCCTAAAGCACTTCCCACTTGAGTTCAAATCCCAGATTCAAACAGGAAGAGGAGGTGCCAGGCTCCTCCCTGCTACAAAGGTCGTGAACTTCTCAAGGCTCCACCCCTGTGGGCAGGCTGGTTGGTGTCTCTCCAGGGACCCTCTCTCACCTGGCTGTCTCAGTGGGACCAGAATTTTATTTTATTCTTGGTTAGTTTCAGTTCCAGATTACAAAATCAATAACTGAAATTGAAAGGACCTGCCTCCCACATCAACAAAATACCACACAGAATTATACTCTCCAATGAAGAATATCAGAGTATCATATACAGTGAAAATTATTTATGGATAAGTTCACAATTTACATCAAAAAGATTTAATGTGATGAATCATTTTAGGAGGGATATCTTTTCAGCTTTTTCCTTCTTACTTAGCTATTCAAAGGGACCAGCTGAAAAATTTATGTAATAATTTGACATCTTTTTTCAATAACATGTGATTTCAGGTTCTGAGTAGCTCCTCCTTGCCCAGATATTTCAAAGGTTGAGGCTTAAATATGAGCCGTGTATTAATCAAGTTTGTTGAAGTAACAAGCAACAACCCAACCCCCAAATCCCAGTGGCTTATAAAATTATTTTTTACTAACATTGCCCATTAATTATGAATTGGTTGTGGTTCTGGTAGATGGGACTTCTAATTCCTGAATCAAAGCAGCAGAGTCGCCCCTCTTTTAGATAAGCCACCAGGAAGACTGAGAGAGCTGGCCAAAAACGTGTGCTGCCTTTTAAAACTTCTGCTTCAGAAGCTCTGGAATATCACATCTGCTCTTACGCAATATAAGGAGAGAACTCAAGGACCCAAATGCAAAAGTATTGAGGCCAATATATAATCAAAGGAATAGGCAGCCAATAGTTCTTAAAGAAAAACACATTTTCTGGGTTTAGGGGAGAAATCTAATGTAGAAAAAGAACTGCCATGAAAGAAAATTCTGTTTTTCTGATTTTCTTGTTACATCTCTGCTAGGATGCCAGTACTATAACAGAAAATAAGATATTCTTGCCCCATAACATATAAGACAAAACATCAATAAGACTCCTCTTATAGAAACCAAAAAAATTAAAGTAAGTAAATAAAAGGAGACCCCGTTACAAGGCAGAAAATAAGTATACAAGAAAAGCAAGCTGCAGGAGACAGACAAGAAATGTCATTATCTCATGCTGTGGCAATTTCCATCAAACTAAACTCTTTGAAGAATAGGCCAAAACTTTGAAGAAAATTAGCTCAATTAACAGTGAGAAGAATGGTGGAGACTGCATTGCATAATATGAAACTCCAGCCTGTTATAAGCAAAATCAAAATTTTAGATTTAAAAAAATCAGAGAAAAGCAGTCAAAGAAAAAAATGAGTTCTTGAAATACACCTCACATAAAAATCACTGACTTCCAAAACTCCTCTCTGAAATCTATAAGAAGATATCAGCTATTCTGTTAACTGAAATAATTCAGTTATCTATTTTAAAATGCGTGTGTTAAGTACTATTGTTTTTCTTTTTCTTTCTTTCTCTCTTTTTTTTAATGTAGAGATGAGGTCTTGCTATGTTGCCCGAGCTGGTTTTGAACTCCTGATCTCTAGGAATCCTCTGGCATTGACTGCCTAAAGTGCTAGGATTACAAGTGTGGGCCAGGGCATCCAGGTTGCTCTTTTAAATAAAGATTTTAATGCCAAAAAAAATTCTACTCTATGTTTGAAGCTGAATTTTCAGCTTATCAATAAAAGAATTAAAATATAATAAAATGACTAATAAAAATGGGCAAGAGAGATTGAAAGAATGAAAGGTTAGGAGAGTAAATGAGCTCCCTTCATTATCAATTTTAGAAAGTCTGCAAATACTGCTTAAATTGATAATCAAGAAATAAAGCGTAACTATATTATTGAATGTTATATATGTAACGACCCAAAGAACTTAAAATATCAAAAGTTGCCACTTCTCAGGAAGGGCCTGAAGGTGAAAGTAAGGAATCTAAAAATACTTTAACTTTTTATTAAATATGGTAACATTCTTATTTTATGCCATTTTGGCCAGTTTACATTTTTATTTCTACACACATGTATTACTTTTCAAATAAGAAAGCATTAAATGGAGGCATGAAATTTTATAATGATATTTAAACAGAATGAATACATGTGCCACAAATTGGAGCAAAAATACTTCTCGGTACCTTACACAGTGTCCCTTAAAAAAAGATGCCAAAATACAATCTGAGTTTAAGCACAGTTAATTTAAAAACCCCTAGTATCCAAATGCTTTCTCTAGTCAGAAATTAAAACTCTGTACTTTTGTAAATCTTCCTTTTCTTTGCTGACAGGAAAGTCAGAGCAAAGATTGGTGCCCCAGTTGTATCACCTCATGGTGAGTGTCTGTTCCCCTCATTCCCTCTGCTATGTTAAGATGATATCTCTTATTCTATTTCTAACCATCTTATTTTGTATTACACCTAATCTCATAAGCCATTTCAATGGTTTTTGAAAAACAGGAAGGATGTAAATTCTAAACAAAAAATAACAAAATATTATGAAATTTTAGAAACTTTTAAGAAACTCTCTAATGAACTAAATATAGCTGCGTTAGTCAAATATTTGTAAAATACAGGAATTTCATACTAAAAACACAAAATGAAAAGAAGTAGCAGTGCTCATGTGCAATAAGATAATCGTTATAAATAAATTATAAATTATAAATAATTTAATAGATATATAATAATAGATAATAAATATAAAGCAAAATCAATATAGTGTTTTCAAATACTTTTTCAAAGTCACTATAGAAAAGGCCTACACATTATTTTAAAAAACAAATTAGGTTAAAATTTACAAATTCTCTCACTTTTTATATATATGTGTGTGTGTATACACACACACATATATACACGCGCGCGCACACACACACACACACACACACATATATATATACATGCACATACTTATTTTCTTCATTTGCCAAGGCTAATTTTTAAATTGAGTTAACTATACTTGGGTTTATCTCTTTGTTGTGCACACCATTAAGAGCCTCAGTACTGAAATGTTAGCTCTTTATTATTCCCTAAGGCAACAATGCTGTAATTATTTTGTGAATCATTTCATCTTTAATTAATTTGTGTTGTCTCTTACATTAAAATTTAGTAATGATAAGGTTGAATTGGAGTTTCTGTTTATAGGTTTTGTAAGCAGAGCTCTCACAATTTTCTGATTAATTAAATGAAATATTATTAGGTAATGATTCATATGCTGGAAAAAATAAAGTTCTATCCAAATATAACTGCTACTCTTTAAAAGTATATTGCAATTTATTATTATTGCCATTTTTCAGAAATGACAAGCTTTGATTCCATTCACTATATTATCTTTAAAAATAGACCAGCTGAGCTTAAGAAAAATTCATCATTATTCAACACTCCTCTTTGGCTAGAACAATTCTAGTCATATTCAGACAAGCTCAGAAAGCACTTCCACTGCAAGAAATTGAAACTTTAGTTTGCGTTTCAACTCAAAAATTAAATCACCTTTGTAGTAATCATCCCAGTCTTTTTCCTAATTAGTCACACGAACAATTGGGTAAAAATCAACCAGTCCATGCAACAAGATAATTTCATAATTTATCAAAATGATAAAATAATCAGAACTAAATCAACTATACCTAAGTTCATTTTTACCTAATGTAGATTCATACTATTGTAAGTATTAATCTATTAAAAATAATGCAACCAATGATATTTATAAATGTATATATTATTTACATTATCTTCACGTGTAAAACTTAGTTCAGATATAGGTAGTGTGTGGTGGCTCACACCTGTAATCCCAGCACTTTGAGGGATCAAGGCAGGTGAATTATCTGAGGTCAGGAGTTCAAGACCAGCCTGACCAACAAGGTGAAACCTCATCTCTACTAAAAATACAAAAATTAGCCAGGCATGGTGGTGGGCGCATGTAAGCCCAGCTACTCAGGAGGCTGAGGCAGCAGATTCTCTTGAACCCGGGAGGCAGAAGTTGCTGTGAGCCGAGATTGCACCACTGCATTCCAACCTGGTCAACAGAGTCAAGAATCCTTCTCAAAAAAAAAAGTCAGATTACTAGAAATTAAGGAGTATATAAGTAAATCTAACAATAAGATTTATTCTTTTAGGCTATTCTAGTGTTTTCCTATCAAAATTATATAGTACAATCTATTTAAAAATCCAATGAATAACTATTTTTAATTAGCAGGATGATTGATAACTGTTTTGAGCCTCTCTGCAACACCTAGCAAATAAGTCACCAATGGCTGCAGAAGTTCGTGGTAGGAACTCAAAATTTGCAACTTAGCAGTTACTCATTGGCATCCTAGCTGGCCTCTCCTTCTAGCTGGGGCTACCAACCCACTACCTTCTAGTTCAGCTCCAACACAGTATCTTCAACCAATTCTGATCTTAAGCAGAATAAGGCCTAGCCTAATAATTTGAAATTTACTATAAGATTACTGGTACCATTATTTTGCAACTCTGAATTGTTTTAGGCTTTTCCTCATATCCCTGAATTTTAGTCTTGATTGTCCTGCATGGTTTCCTGTGTTTCTATACATTTACTCTTCGAGTTTGCTAACTAGGACACTATAGATTTGATTTAGATTCTACTCCCAGTTACTGGCTCTCCACCATACACCTAATCTAGATTCCTTTGCTCAGCCTCCTCTAAGAGGGAAGAAATCAATAATAAGAGAAGTAGGCAGATGAGATATTTTATCCATTATTGATAGATTCACAAAGATATCCATCCCAGGTCCTTTGCCCATTTTTCTCTTAGCAGGAAGGTATAGTGAATGAAGGAGACCTACGAATAATTTTTCATCGCTCTTATTAGACTCCCAAAGATCCATGATCTTGAGTGGAAACAAGGCATTTGCTGGGGAAGCAATGTCTAGGCAGCTGTTTAGTAGGTATATTCCAACACAGTATCTTCTTTTCTCCCTGTCATCATATGCAAAGCAAACTTAATTAGGTGGTATAGTACTTTTGGCAGAGTGTATTACCTAATGACAACAACAATAGCTCCCATTCCACATCCTCTTGTGCAATATGAACTTGGTACTCCCCTATTAAGAAAAATCTATTTCTCCACCTCTTTGGGTCTGATCAGGCCCTCTGCTACTTTGGCCAATAGAATACAATGGAAGTGATACTACTCCAGTTTCACCATAGCCCTTAATTGGTCTAAACAGGTCCAATTTGTGCATCCTGAAAGTCAGCTACTGTGTTAGCAGTGTTACTACCTTGTGCCATCATGTAATAAGAAGCCCAAGCCATGTGGAGAGGGCAGGAAAATGAGATAAAATGTGGAACGAGAGAGGCCAAGAAACACTAAAGCACCAGATATGTGCATGAGAAACCTACTTTGGGTGGTCCACCCAAGAAAAAGGACAGTTTGCAGATAACTAGTTTCAGCTGCTATCTGGGTATGACCACGAGCAACACCTGAGAACTTACTGCTAACCCTAGCTAATCCACAGAATCATGAGAAATAGTAATGTTATTGTTTTAGGTTACTAGGGAGGTATTGTTACATAGATAACCAGAACTGTGCTATTCATCAATTTAAGGTTTTACCAAGTCTTACTCTTCATTGCCAAAGCTTCATTGAATATTTATAGGTTAACATATTTAAAATCGAAATTTCCCAAATAATGCTCTAAATATAAAGCCACGGAGCAATATCTAGATGAACAGTCATCAAAAGATTATTTAGAAAAATGACATAGAACAATAAATTTTAGTGGCTCTCAACCTTCTTCAGCTGGAATACATCTGAGGGATACAGCTCATTACTATCAACTGCATCAATTACTATTAACAGCAACAGGAGTTTTAACTAAAAAAGACCCCAGGGCTATTTACTATCAGATTCTTCAGTTAATCATCGTGAAATTATTAAGTAAAAAATAACCAACTTCACATTTCCTTGTCCATAGTGAATGAAGTGCTTGGTGACTTTAAAGAGAGACTTCTCAATGATACTCATTTATGTAATTTCTTAACAAGATAATGGTCACCTTGAAACCAAACTTATTTTCAGACTTTTGATTAGCTCTACCCATCAAGAAATGCAATTCGTGAAATTGTGATGTTAACAATTCCAAATCCACCTCTTGCCAGCTGTATGATCTTGGATAAGTGCTTTAATCTCTTTGTGCCTTGGTTTCCTCATCTGAAAAAAAAAAATAGAAATAATAATAATAATACCTACCTCCTAAAGTGGTAAGGAGGATTAAGTGAGTGAATAATGCATAATAACAGTTTCTGGAAGTAGTAAGCAGCATATAAATGTTAGCTTGATTTTTAAAAATCTCATTCATTATATTAGGAACACTTGATTGATTGTAGAATGGCCGTGACAAATCCTGGTATCAAATGGATTTCACTAGACAAATCACCTAAATTCTCCTTAGAGTTAGATAAATGGAAATACTTATTAAATAGGATTCTAAGTAGTGATTACTCCTATCACTCTTTTGATCAGTCTTATCAAAAGCAAGCAGGGCACTTTAATTCCAACTTACTGTGTAACTCTTAAGGAAGATACCCTAACCCAGAAATGTCAAATTGAGCTGACTTAGTGAATTAGTACATTGCCTCAACCAAAATGAACACCATGATCCCAGCTGACTTGATGAGGAGTTTCAGCTGGACTTTAAGTTTCTTTTAAAGGGAGGTAAAGCTGTTCATTGAAATGTACTTTGTCTGGTCAAATATTTGATGCAGTAAAAAGCAGTCATAAAAGCTGAAACTAAGACTCAGAGCCCGTGCTCATCATTCTAAAAAAGCAAGCGCCAAAGACAGTTTGCTAGAATTTTGCCATTTTTTTAAAGAGACTATCTTACAAATGCTATATTTGTAGTTTATGCTTCATGATTCAGTGCTCTTTAACTATTGAAGCTGAGAAGCTCAACATTCATACACGCACACACAAATACTACTAACAATGACAGAATGGAAAGTTCTTTATCCAATATCAATTCTCCCCTTCTGCCTTAGTAATTGAATTACAGTTTAAAAAACAACAAATATGTATTATAAACATTTATTTTAATTTAAAATGTGTAAGCAAAGACTACTTATTTTCTACTGTCTTTTGATGTAGTGCCAAAGACTTTCCTTTGAATGTCTCCATTGATTGTAATTCTCCATTGTCTTTCTTTCATAAATTGCTCTCATAATTCATCTTCTACAAAATGTCCAGATTCAGTGTCTTTGAAGAGAAAAGAAGGTATTTGTTAGGGAATGAATGCATATCCTTTCATAGTTTGACATTTTTTTTCAGGCTTTCAAAATTGCCTCCCACATCTAATTTGGCAATATTTTTAAAAAATAAAGCTTGGGGCCAGGCGCAGTGGCTCACATCTGTAATCCCAGCAGTTTGGGAGGCCGAGGCGGGTGGATCACAAGGTCAGGAGATCAAGATCGTCCTGGCCAACACAGTGAAACCCTGTCTCTACTAAAAAAATACAAAAATTAGCTGGGCATGGTGGCATGTGCCTCTAGTCCCAGCTACTTAGGAAGCTGAGGCAGGAGAATTGCTTGACCCCCGGAGGCAGAGGTTGCAGTGAGCCGAGATTGCGCCACTGCACTCCAGCCTGGCACCTGGCAACAGAGCAAGACTCTGTCTAAAAAATAATTAATTAATTAATTAAATAATAAAGCTTGCCTTCACCATGTATTTCCAAAGAATAAACTTGATTTTCATTTCAATTAATTTACCTTTTCCTTGCTTAAATATTATGGGTTTAGATAATATTTGGTAAAATCACATAATTATATTGAAATGTCTGAAATACACAGGTTTGGGAACAAATATAACTGGATCTTATCAAGCCCCCCCCCCAAAAAAAAGGTACTGAATAAGTGGGAATAAAAGTGAGTAGTCACATTTGAGACGAACCTCATAACTGTCAGGATTCAGCATGCACATTTATCATCTGCATATCTGATAGACATACATAGAGTTTAGGTTTATCTTTTAGTTTGGTGCAAAAGTAATTGTGGTTTTGCCATAACGTAATGTCAAAAACCAAAATTACTCTTGCGCCAAACTAATAGCAATGATTAAGTAGAAGTTGCATATGAGAGGTTTCACCCTTAAAGATATTCTATAGTTTTTACAAAAATATTCACCACCCTCTTCTTACTCAAAGAAAATATTTTTTAAATATGTTTATTTCTGAAGCAGACTATCATACTCTTTTTGATGCTGGAGTTTATAAAAAATAACAAATCCTTGAGACATATTCATGTCTTTATTCCTAGGAGGATAATCAACTATTAGTAACTGTGATGGGTTAAATTGTGACCCTCAAAATGTCATATGTTAAATTTCTAATCCCAGTATCTCAGAATGTGACCCAATTTGGAAATAAGATCATTGCAGGTATAATTAATTAAGATGAGTTCATACTGAAGTAGGGTAGACCCTAAATCCAATATTACTGGTGTCCTCATAAAATGGGGAAACTTGAAGATAGATGCACACCCAGGAAGAATACAATGTGAACATAAAGGTAAAGATAGAGGTGATGCAGCTACAAGCCAAGGAATGCAAAGATTTCCATCAAACACTGAAATCCCATTGTTTCAGCCACTCAGTTTGTGGTACTCTGTTACAGCAGTCCTAACAAACTAATACAGTCCATCTTTAGATCAATTCATTCTTAGGTTACAGTCATATTAAGTTTGAATCTGACTTTATCTTGTTTCCATTTATGTCCTTTTCCACAGCTTCTTACATATGTTTCAGGTCTTCCCTTTTCTAAGTAGGGTATCCTCTTGGCTTGAAAATGTTTCTTCATATGATATTCTTTCACATTCTTTCACTATCCTGATCTCTCTTCTAATGCATTCCTAAACATATAGTGTTGTGCTTAAAATTAAAAATGGTACATGGCCTGTCTAATGCAAAGTAAGGCAAATCATCTTTCTTCCAAATATAATATTTTTGTAATGACACAGCCCAAGGTGCAAGAATGGCAGCACATTAAACGGCTTACCCTCTTCGAATGAAAATCTTAGTCTCCACACATGCTTTTTCTAAGCCACGCCTCTTCTGTATTCTGTCCTTGTTGCAACTGATTTTTTTTTGGTCCAATAAAACTTTAATGTTTAATCCTAAGCAACTTCATTTTACTGCTCTGCCACATCATTCTAGCACATCAAATTTAGCTTGGAACCTGATTCATTCAGTTAAATCTTTAGAAAAAAAAATGTTGAAAGGTACAGGGAAAGGATAGATTCCCTAAGCCACATTACCAGAAATTTTCTCCAAGCCAAGCTTATCAGCTACATAGCAATCTGGGACATATCTTATTAATCAGTTTCTAAGAAATGTAGCTGTATCTCTTCACAAGTTTAAAGAATTATTCTATTACTTTAATAAATCCAAGTAAATTCTATCTCTATTCTTCCCCTGGTCTACCAGCCTAACCATTCTGTCAAAAAAAGAAGTACATGAAGCTCATTCAGCATCACTTGTTTTTGGAGAAACCAGGCTGAATCTTAGTCATCTCTGCTAAGTAATGTAATACATTTCTTCATTTCTTAAGAAATTGACTTCCAAATTTAGCTGAAATCACATCAGAATTCATTATATGACTTTTTCTTTATAAATCTAAATGAACTGCAAAGTTTAACATTTCAATATAATCATGATAAAATTAAATCTTAGTTCATTTTAGAAACTTAACTTGAAATTACCTAAAGAATGAATAAAGAGTGCACTTTTCAATGAAAATTATGTTTCTAGCTTGCAGTAATGCAGTTTTTTTAATCCTATAAATAGAAGCTACCAAATATGCTTTTGAGAAAATATGATTTGTTTTAGACTCGAATTAGTGGCTTAGAACTTCAGTGCTATCTTCTTCATAGATATTTAGAGTACATTATCCTAATCTTACTTCTAATCCTTCATTTATACTTTTTCCTTTGATTCATGCCCTCAACTCCTTCTAGGACTTTGTTTAAAGTATCTCCAGCCTGCAACCCCCTTTAAAAAGCCACTCTATCATTTCCTACCCCTCCTTTTATTTCCTTTATGACACTTATGCCCTGGCATTATTGATACTTATTTATATATTATCCATCTCACTTGCTAGAATGTAAACAACACAAGAATAGGAAGCTTATCTTTGCTTTAACAGCTACATACCCAGGTTTAGAACAGTACCCCGTGCACAGTGACTTCTCAACAAATACTTGTTGGATGAGTGAATGGCGGAATGGAGCCAAGTCCCAATTATACTGCTAAGTAAACATTTCACAACCAGAATAGTAAGAGAAGAGAACAATGCAGGCACGAGGGGGTAACTGAAAAATGCCAAATTACAGTTGAGATAAAACTCACCTATACATGCTACAAACTTAATTAAACATAACATTGTATAATTAAAATTATATCTAGTACTTTAGATACATGTTTACTTTTTTAGAGATATAACCCACAACTATAAAATATTTAGTTCAACAACTCTAAATATTACATGTTTATTAATAAAATGTAGCCAGAATGTCACTATGTTTATTTTTATAAGAATCTATTTTTCCCACTTAATATATAATTTCCTTCTTTAATTTGAATATTCAATTAAGGCCTGATGAGGTAAGATGCATAATCTCTGCTCCCCACTCTTGCTATCTATTTTCCCATTTACCCCATTCCCACTCTCATCACCCCATCTTCATTATGCTGGAATTCACTCCCTTACATACATCTTTATTGTCCATGCTATGAAAAACTATCATTTAAAATCAGAAAAATAAAGCAATTATTTACATGAGTAGTTATTTAAATAAATGTCTGACTTTTGTTCGGTTGATTTACAAATTTTTCTTTGCTTATACTGTTATCATTGTGTTTAATACTGATTAGAAACAAACAGTACCTTTGAAAATTGTATATTTGACTACCGTTCTTCTACCGAAAAGGCCTCCCAAAGTCCAATGGTTCACTTAAAGGAGAAAAAAAATGTGCTTCTAGTAAAGATTGTCATAAAACTGTATATAAAAAATTTGGCTGTATTCAATGAAATGTGTGAAAATATACAGAATTTACTTTAATGCTGTGCTTAAATTTACCAAGCAGCCAAACTGATTTCTAAATAAGCAGCTGATAGAGACAGACAGACAGACAGACAGACAGATATATATATATAAATATATATGTAATTTATTAATCAAATGATTCCAGTGTTAAGTAAACAACTAGTAGCTTGCAATATAAAAGCACATTACAGTTTACAAAACACTCCCACATAGCTTCAATTCCAATATGACTTATTACATCACCAGTTGACATTTTGAGAGTCCAAATTTATCCACAATTTCCCTAACCTTTGCATTAGCAAAGCAGTTCTTACAAGATTGAGCCCTCAAAAAGCCTCCTCTGCCACAAGACAACAAAGCAATATAACTGACCCACAGCTGGTATCATACTGAATGGAGAAAAACTGAAAGCCTTTCCTCCAAGATCTGGAACAAGACAAGTATGCCCACTTTACCACTGGTACTGAACATAGAACTGGAAGTTCTCAGTAGAGAAATCATACAGGAGGAAAAGTAATGAAGGACATCAAAATTGGAAAAGTGGAATCTAAGTTATACTTGTTTTCAGATGCCATGATTTATATTTGGAAAAACCTAAAGACTTCACAAGAAAGCTATTAGAACTGATAAACAAATTCAGTAAAGTTGCAGGATACAAAAGCAACATACAACTATCAGCAGCATTTCTATATACCAACAGTGAATAATCTACAAAAGAAATCATGAAAGTAATCCTGTTAACAATAGCTAGAAATAAAATGAAACTCCTAGGAAGAAACTTAATCAAGGAAATAAAGATGCCACAATGAAAACTATAAAACATCAATGCAAAAAATTGAAGAAAACACAAAAAAAGTAAACTTATTCCATCTTCATGAATTGGAAGAATCAATATTCTTAAAATGTCCATACCACCCAAAGCAATCTACATATTCAGTATAATTGTCAAAATACCAATGACATTATTCACAAAAATAGAAAAGAAAATTCTAAAATTTATATGGAACAACAAAATATCCAGAATAGCCAAAGTTATCCTGAGCAGAAAGAACAAAACTGGAGGAATCACATTATATGATAATATGGTTTTGTTCTACATCCCCACTCAAATCTCATCTTGAATTGTAATCCCCTTAATCCCCACATGTTGAGGGAGGGACCTGGTAGGAGATGGTTGGATCATAGGGTCAGTTTTCCCAATGCTGTTGTCATGATAGTGAGTTCTCATAAGATCTGATAGTTTTATAAATGTTTAACAGTTCCTCCTTCACATGCTCTCTCTTGCCTGCCACCATGTAAGATATGCCTGCTTCCCCTTCTGCTATGATTGTAAGTTGCCTGAGGCCTCCCCAGCCATGGAGAACTGTGAGTCAATTAAACCTCTTTTCTTTATAAATTACCCAGTCTCAGAAAGTTCTTTCTAGCAGTGTGAGAATGGACTAACACACCTGACTTCAAATTATACTACAGAGCTATAGTAACCAAAACTGCATAGTACTGGCATAAAAACAACACAAACACTAATGGAACAGAATAAGGAACCTAGAAACAAATCTATACAACTACAGTGAATTCATTTTTTGACCACAGTGCCAAGAACATATATTATGAAAAAGCCAGTCTATTCAATAAATGGTGCTGAGAAAATTGGAGATCCATATGCAGATGAATGACACTGGACTCTTATCTCCCATCATATTCAAAAATGAAATCACAATGAACTAAAGATATAAATCTGAGACTTCAAATTATGAAAATAAAAGAGAACATTGAGGAAATTCTCAGGGACATTGGTTCTGGCAAAGATTTCTTGAATAACATCCCACAAGCACAGGCAAATAAACAAAAATGAACAAATTAGATCACATCAAGTTAAAAATCTTTGCATAGCAAAGGAAACAATCCACAAAGTGAAGAGCCAATCCACATAATGGAAGAAAATATTTGCAAACTATCCATATGACAAAAGAGTAATAACAACAATAGCCCAAGCAACTATACAGGAATAAAAAAACTAATAATCTAAAAATCTGCTAATCTGATTAAAATAGGCAAAAAGTATGAATAGACATTTCTCAAAGGCATACAAATGGTGAACAGGTATATGAAAAGATTCTGAACATCATTGATCAGAAAAATGCAAATCTAAACTACAATGTGATATCATCTCACCCTTGTTAAAGTGGCTTTTATGGAAAGGACAGGCAACAATGAATGTCTGTCCTTTGCATACAAGGCTGTAGAGAAAAGGCAACTCTCATACACTCTTGGTGGAGATGTAAATTAGTTCAGGCACTATGTAAAACAGAATGGTGGTTCCTCAATAAACTAACAATAGAACTACAGGATGACACAGCAATCTCACTTCTAGATATATACCCAAAAGAAAGGAAATCAGTATATTGAAGCTATATGTGAACTTCTGTGTATATTAAAACACCATTCACAATAGCCAAGATTTGGTAGCAACCTAAGTGTTCATCAGCAAAGAAATGGATACAGAAAATATGGTACATATACCCAATGGAGTACTATTCAACCATAGAAAAGAGTAAGTTTTTGTCACTTGCAATAACATGGATGGAACTTGAGGTCATTAAGTGAAATAAGCCAGGAACAGAAAGACAAACTTTGAATGTTCTCACTTATGTAGAAGCTAAGAATTAAAACAAACTCATGGAGATAGAGCATAGAAGGATGGTTACCAGAGGGTGGGAAGGGCAGCAGAGGTGTACAGGAGAGTGAGGAGAGTCAATGGGTACAAAAACATAGAATGAACAAGATCTAGTATTTGATAACACAACAGAGTGACTACAATCAACAATAATTTATTGTATATTTTTAAATAACTAATAGAATATAATTGGAGTGTTTACAACTTTAGGAAAAGATAACTGCTTGAGGTCATGTATACCCCATTTACTCTGATGTGATTATTATGCACTATATTCCTGTATCAAAATATTTAGTACACCCCATAAATATATATACCTGGTATGTGCCCACAACTTTTTTTAAAAAAAGACAACAGAGAACTCACCTTCTTTGGTCATTTGCATTTCATGGAGAAAGGAGATGAAGGGAAGTCTATGTAGTGTGGGAAGAACAATATAAGGTCCAGGTAATGAAGGTGATCAACTGACCACAATGTCATAAAAATTAACCACTGCCCTATTTCTAGTTCCTTCTCTGCCCATTTTGACTGGGAACTTCAAGAAGATATTGGCTGGGCCTTGCATTTTTGACAATTCAAGGGCACTAGTTGTTCATGAACTCCATTTAAAAAAACATTGTGATAAAGGGGTATTGAATAGTGACTAACTGCATTATAACCAGAGAAGATAGAGGGATATGAAGATACAAATGCCTTCACCCACAATTTTTTTATACAAAGTCATAACTCTTTTTAAAACAGTAAGTAATCAAGCTTACATTTTCCATGCTACAGAAAGAAGCAGACATATAGAACAGGTTATAGCTTAAATAGCTGATATTTTCTCCTGAATATCAGCTTGATTAATGTTAGTATATTAACCCAGGTAAGCAAGTTTTAAAGCAAGGAAAAAAAACAGTTTTGCTACTGGCTATTTTGCTCAACCACAGCAGAAAAGAGAGGGAAAAATTATTAGCATTGCATAGCACTGAGGAGAAAACAATTTACCTATCTATAAACCCTTTTTCAAGGTTTTTGGGTTTTGTTTTTAATTTTAAAACAGCATTATTGATCAGGCTGTACTAACTTTGCCTTTTGGCAACTTAATTGAAGAAAGATATTTCAGTTGCCATGATCTAAAGTAACGTTTACCACTATGGTTTATATTTAACATATTGTAGTTATTTTTCAAATTATTTCGTTTTGTCACGTAGAATATTGTGTGGGTGTGTTTTTTAATTTGAGTTGGTTAGCTCCACAAATTCCTCACTTAAGCTTTCCAAATGGACCATTCTTTTTTAAACAAACAAATAAATAACAGAAGAAGAATAAAATAATGAACTCAAAGTGAGAAAAGGAAATAAATAATACAGAAGGTTGTCGTGGATCACCAGTGAAATAAAAGCGTAAATTTCAATTTCCCAGCCTAATAAAAAATTAATATAACTCTATTTTACTGATCTTTAAGATTCTAAAATACTCTAGAGGAAACTGAATCCAAATTTTATTTCAAAAGTTAAAATAATAAAAAGAGTAAAAGATCTACCAAACATAATAGTAGAATCTCATTTCTATTTTTGGGAAGAGAAAAGTATATGGTTCATTTTAATTTCATATTGTTTCCTATCAATATGTATCTCATTTTTTTGGAAATAATATGAATTCTATGGATATGGTCACATGAATGAGACTTTTCTTGATGGAAAGTGTAGTCATCACATTAGAAAAGTCCCTTTGACGCCAGTTAGAATGGCAATCATTAAAAAATCTGGAGACAGCAGATGCTGGAGAGGATGTGGAGAAATAGGAACACTCTTACACTGTTGGTGGGAGTGTAAATTAGTTCAACCATTGTGGAAGACAGTGTGGCGATTCCTCAGGGACCTAGAAATAGAAATTCCATTTGACCCAGCAATCCCATTACTGGGTATATATCCAAAGGACTATAAATCGTTCTACTATAAGGACACATGCACACGAATGTTCATTGCAGCACTGTTTACAATAGCAAAGAACTGGAACCAACCCAAATGCCCAACGATGATAGACTGGACTGGGAAAATGTGGCACATATACACCATGGAATATTATGCAGCAATCAAAAATGATGAGTTCATGTCCTTTGTAAGGACATGGATGAATCTGGAGAACATCATTCTCAGCAAACTGACACAAAAACAGAAAAAGAAATACCACATATACTCACTCATAGGCAGGTGAGAAAAATGAGAACACATGGACACAGAGAGGCGGTCTACTATACACTGGGGTCTATTGGGGGGAATGGGGGAGGGACAGCGGGGGGGGGGCTGGGGAGGGATAGCCTGGGGATGAATGCCAAGTGTGGGGGAAGGGGAGGAAGGCAGCAAAACACACTGCCATGTGTGTACCTATGCAACTATCTTGCACGTTCTGCACATGTACCCCAAAACCTATAATGCAATAAAAATTAAAAAAAAAAAAAAGAAATTTCTCAATGACAAAAAAAAAAAAAAAAAAGTCCCTTTGAGGAAATCAGTTATCTCCTTACTTGCAAGTAGCATTCATTTTTAAGATTTTCTTAAAAGTTAGGCTTAAATATTACCAGAAACAGATATTTCACCTTAGCAGCAACCTCCCTTGCAATCAGTGCTCTAAAAGAGAAGAACGCAGCCTTTATAGTCAAAGAGATCTGAGTGACTGGAAGCAAAAAATATTCCAACAGGAAATAAAAGTGAAAAAAAGTGGGAAGAATTAGAATTGAAGGAAACGAAGGTAAAAGAAAGAAGAGAGAGAGAGAATAGAAAAAGATATGTTTGTAATGTCATGAAACTAACAAAATCTAATTTTAATATTTATTTATATTTACCTTTCCCCCAAAAGCTTTACTAGGGCCAGAATATTTAGAATTATCAGTGCTTATGAGATTTTTAGGAAAAAAATAACCTATTGAGATTATTACTGGCATCTCAAATAAAACTAGACTTACATTTCATTCATATTTAAAACTCTCTTTTTCAAAATCATTGTAAGGTACACCTTTATAAAATATCTACCACACTGTTTTAGAACCCAACAGCTTATGGGTGAAGAAATGGTTTATCACATGATTTTCTTGGAGAAGGATTAGCCAAACCTTAAAGCCTTATTAAAGTGATTTTCTTAACTAATTTAATTGCTGCCCAGTAACTTTTATCTCTCACATCAGAAATTATCCACAAATCCAGCAATATAAGAATCCGCCAGGAATTTTTAATATACTTCGACAATTGTCTCTTTTAGACATGTACAACAATGAAGCTACATCCTATAAGGAAAACAGATTTTAGTAGCATATTCTACCTACATTGGGTAAATTATTGTCTTTCCAGTAGAAAGACAGTAAAAAATCCTTTTGCTTAAAATATTACCTCCAATCACCTTGCAAAATCCCTTCCTGGATGAGATGTATTTATTTAGCTTTTCACTATAGTGAATTGAGTTAGGATTAAGAGTTCTACAGAAATTTCAATGACACAAAAAAGCACGTTTCCTTATCCTTGTAGAATCATGCAGTGACGTGTAGTGGTGTTATTTGTAGGACCTTGCAAACTTAATTTCTAAAATTGGTGAAGTGCTTGTTTGGTGTCCAGTGTGTTTAGGGCATATGAATAGGCCGTCATCATCTTTTAAGAACTCTGACGCATTCACATTTTAGTTGTACACAATTGATCTGGATTATGGCAAATACTGTGTGAGTATGTAAGCATACTTGTGCACAAAGGCTAACTACACTACATGCTTTTTTTTCTTTTTTTTTTTTGAGATGGAGTTTCGCTGTTGTTACCCAGACTGGAGTGCAATGGCATGATCTCGGCTCACCGCAACCTCCACCTCCTAGGTTCAGGCAATTCTCCTGCCTCAGCCTCCCGAGTAGCTGGGACTACAGGCGCGCACCACCATGCCCAGCTAATTTTTGTATTTTTAGTAGAGATGGGATTTCACCATGTTGACCAGGATGGTCTCGATCTCTTGACCTCGTGATCCACCCACCTCGGCCTCCCAAAGTGCTGGGATTATACCGCACCCGGCCTACACTACATGTTTTATTAAAAAAGAAAAGAAGCCTAGTAGGAAATCATTTATTTCCTAGAGACACAGTAGGGCAGCAAATAACGCCTAAAAACTCTCCTGTCTTCCACGCTGTTGTATCATATTAAATAAATTTCAGGAGCTGACAAGAGCTTTTCAGTGCCAGTCAACAACCAGAGAAAGAAGCTTTCTATTGACTACTGGAAAAGCTGTGGTGCTGAATTGCAGAAAGTGTCTTAAAGGGTTCCAGCTGTCATCATCACATCAGTGAAGCATATTAATCTGTTCCACATTGTTTGACAAAGCTGTAGGTAATTATCTTCTTTACTCCACAATATTTTCACAGAAATCTTTTATGAGATGATATTGTTTAGTGGGAAACATTACCTAAATTTTCCTACTGGGGGGAGAAAGGGTATGTATGGTTTATAAAAAGCTGACATCTTTTTAGTTAGTGGTTTTCAGAATTCAAGTAATCACTAACTATGTAATTCATGTGACTTATGCGCAAACAACCTGAACAACCATACTTGCCAGCCCTAAAGATTAACTTAGGTTGTTACTAGTACTGTTGTTGTTATTATTAAACAGTAGGAGGCAATTTTTTAAAAATCCCTTACAATTTCATTAAGAAAATTTGGGCATGACATCCAAAATAGGAAGTACATAATCTCAGAATGAAACACAGACCTACTTTTAAATTAAATAATTTTAGATTCAAGAAAAACTCACTGCCTTGTCCTTATAGCACATTCTCATTACATGACAAACTAGTAAGATTAAAAGCTTGTTACTTTTCATAGATTCGAGTTTGGAAAATACTGCTTTTAATTGTTATTTTATAGAAATCAAAAAGGCCTTTCAAGGTTTATCATTTCTGTAGCACGTAGCTCTCTCTGTCCCTAAAAGAATGATTCAACCTGTGACTGCCAAAATCTGTGACAGATTTTGACACAAGCTGTGAAAGAAGCAACTGTGTGACTAATGGCCTAGCACATACATTCACTTGGTGGCTGGGTGCCGATATTTTATCCGGATGGTTAGCTTCAGCCTCAAATGCCTCCTCTTTAACAACTCCTGGATGAGACTCTGAAAACAAAGTGATTCTTATGGATTATATCTCCTTATCATGTCTCACTCATCCCATAGACAAATGCTTCTTTTTTCAATTCTTGAGAAAGACTCTTCCCCTAGTGCAGACCCAGAAGAAATAAAAAGTGGGTCACCAGAGGTGGAATGTCTGAGCCCCAGAGAGACAATGACACAAGAGTGAGACATGATAATATGACCTGGATTTCTATGAAATGTCATTTAGGCATGGATTTAACTGTGGGCCCAAAGCATTATGCTATATAAATCAAGTGAGTTCCTCTTGTTTTTCCAGAAACTACTGTCCCTCCAGACTCAACTGATCAACTTTCCTTTGAAGATTTTCCTTTTCTTTCCCTATCCAACTCAGAACAAAGGGTAAATCAGATAAAATCAAACAAGGTGAAGCCAGACATGTAATTAGCTCTCATAATATATGTTGTAAACTCCTGCATGCTCTCCAGAAATGGGTTACAACTTCAGTTTTATACTTGCTAGCGAATAAAGGCATTGGCAGAATCAGTTATGGTTCAGTGTCTACGTGTTAATAAACACACTAGTTGCAAAGAACACAGTCATGGCTGGTACTGACATGAGAGAGAATTTTCTCCTGTGGGCCCTCATAAAGAAAAATTGTGTAATGTAGTGAAGAATCATTAATGACAGCCTCATAGTAAACACAGTGGTGTTCAAAAAATCTGTTTCTTCTAACATCACTTAGCATAAGCTTATGGCAAAATGCCACTCCACAATTTAGTAAGCACATTACATTCCCACAGAAACCAGAACAGTGTTACAGAATTTTTGCTTGTCTGGCTTAGATAAGATAGATTTAAGAGGAGCTACATGAATGGACAGACAGCATGTCCTTCAGACCATCTTTCATAAATATTGTTTCTCCCACCTGAGCTTCCGATAAATGTTGAATGGCAGTGAGTTGAAGATCATATTCCCTGACAAGTACCTGGAGTGAAGATATTCTGTTTTTCCGGTTAAGTGCAAAGCCATATGTTTTAGCAGCTCCTCAACCCAGAGGCCAGATTGACATTTTCTTATGAAAGTTGACAAGTCTGACAAGAACAAATGCTTGAAGAGAAAGTCACTCCATCTGCACATGGAGATAAACAAGGGAGTACCTACGGGAAGAGCCAAGATTCTTTTCAAAAAGCAATTACTCTCCTGCTCACAAATAAAGGGATGATCAGAGTGCCAGAGATCATTGCCATATGATAAGAGCATAATAATTTTAAGCTAGATTAGTTTTAACCTTTTAACAAAATATTATGCACATTTGCAAAAAAAAAAAAAAAACAAATTTTGTTTTACCCTATTACTGCCATCTTGCCAGCAAAAATATTTTATTTCAATTTATTCCAAAGAGAAGAGGAGAATGTTACTCAAACAAACAAAATAATATATTTTTGTCAATTTTTCTAATGAGTGGGGCATTCATCATGATAAGAAAGCAAAGGCCAGAAAAATGGCTGTTTTTTAATAAACGCTTACTTAGGCTCATATTATCTTTCTGAGAGAATCCCACCATTCCTCTCCCTTTTCCTCCTTTCTAAGTCTTTCTCCTACACACCTGAGGTGAGAGGATCTGAGAAAGTTCTGGTTAGAACTATTGCCTCCATAAAAATCCTGGTACAGGTAGATTAAACTGGCCCTTCTCTCGCTTTAAGGAAAATACATTTCATTCATCCTACTGTCACTATAAAGGGGCCAAAGGAGCATCCGTCAAATCTTAGTCATCAAAGTTCACCTAGGAATTTGGAACAAAAGCCTTTGTTGGGTATCTGGCCCTCTACATACTTATTTCCCACAGAGCCTTAAGAACAATTTATAGAGACATATGTGGGAAAATAGAGTCATAATAATGTATGGCAGTGGTGAATAGTAAAATAACAGTGCCTAGGACTTGTAACTCCTTGGTAAAGGCAAACTTACAACAGATGTATCAACAAGTAAAGTAATATAATTATCTAAAATTTGAGTGGAGTAAAAAATTGTCCTTAGTAAGAATAAAGAGATGTCCCACTTTCAACAATGGACAGAACATTCAGACAGAAATTCAGTGAGGAAACAATGAACTTGAATACCACTATAGACCAAATGAGCCTAACAGACATTCGAAACATTCTACCCAGCATCAGCAGAATACACATTATTCTCAAGCACATATGTAATATTCTCCAGGATAGACCACACATTAGGCCACAAAATAAGTTCTAATAATTTTAAGTAAAATATATTTTAAGAGATTGAAATTATATCAACGTATTTTCCAACCACAATAATATGAAACTAGAATGTAATAACATTAGGAAAAGTATAAAACTCACAAATACATGGAAATTAAACATTACACTCCTAAACAACAAGAAAAAAGCAAAAAGAAAATCTGAAAAGATCCTGAAACAAATGGAAATAAAAACACAACATACTATAACTTATATAATAAAAGCAGTTTTAAATAAAGGACTTCATTATAAAAGAAGCAAGCTCTCAAATATGCAATCTAACATTGCACCTCACAACACTAGAATAAGAATAATAAACTAAGTCCATAGTTAATAGAAGAAAATAATAATGATTAGAGTATAAATAAATGAAATAGAGACTAGGAAAACAATAGAAAAAAATCAATGAAACCAATAGTTGGGTTTTTTTTTACAAAAGGTAAGCAAAATTAATAAACCTTTAGCTAGACTAAGAAAAAAAAGCAGAAAACTCAATAAAATCAGAAACAAAAGAGGAGGCATTACAACTGATGCCACAAAAACAAAAAGAATCATAATACTACTATGAACAATCATACTCCAACAAACTGGAATAGCCTAGAAAAAAATGGATAGAATCCTAGATATATAAAATCTACCAAGGTTGAATCAGGAAAACAGATAATTGTAGCAGAACAATAACAAGGAGATTAAATTAGTAATTTTAAAACTACCCAAAAGAGGAATGAATGCCTAGGATCTGATGGCTTTACTGGTAGATGCTCTGAAACATTTAAGGATTTGATGCCAATCCTCAAACTCTTCCAAAAAAAGGAAACAATGCTTCCAAACTCATTTTACAAAGCCATCATTACCTTGACCAAAGCCAGACACAGATACGGAAAAAATGAAAATTACAAGCCAACATCCCACATAAACATAGATGCAAAAGTCCTCAACAAAGTGCTGTCAAATCAAACTGAACAGCACAGTAAAAGGATCATATGCCACGATAAAGTGGAATTTACCCTGAGAGTCGAAGTTGGTTCAACATATGTAGACCAAATGTGATATACCACATTAACAGAACAAAGGGTAAAAAAAATCTCAAGATCATCTCAATAAAGACAAGAAAAAGCATCTAACCAAATTCAACATTTTTGATGAAATTGCTAGTCCACAGATAATTGCATACTCAATGGTGAGAAACTGAAAGACTTTCTGTAAGATTGGGACAAAGACAACAATGCCCACTCTCACCACTTGTATTTATTGTAGTACTAGAATTCCTGGCCAGATAAATTAGGCAAGAAAAATCCATAAAGGAAATCCGAATTGGAAAGCAAGTAAAATTGTCTCTGTTTTGTGACATGATTCTATGTGTAGAAATCCTTAAAGACTCCAGAAAAAATAAAAAAGAATACATGAATTTTTTAAAGCTGTAGGATATCAAATTAATACGCAAAATCAATTGCATTTTATACTTGAACAGTTAATAATCTAAAAAGAAAATTAAGAAAACAATCCCACTTATGTCAGCATCTAATAAGATGGTATTGTGCACCTCAAAATTTGTTGAGTGTAGATTTTCTATTAAAAGTTCCTAACACACACACACACACACACACACACACACACACACACACACAGAATAAGTATTTTATTCTGTTATTCTGTTTTAGTGTGTATGTGTGTGTTGAAATTATGTCAACACACACATACACACTAAAACAGAATAACAGAATAAAATACTTAAGAATAAACTTAACCAAGGAGATGAAAGACATACACTGGAAACTACAGAACATTAACTTTTTTGAAAATAAAGAAGAAATAAATAAATGAGGAAAGACACTCCAGTTTCATGGATTGGAAAACTTAATAGTGCTAAAATGCAACCTGTGAAACAACAGAAAATATTTCCAAAACATTTATCTGACAAGAATTTATCTCCTAAAAACATGTAAAATTCCAACAAATCTAGCAAAAAAAAAAAAACAGATTTTAAAATTGTCAAATATTTCTCCAATTAACAGCTAGTTCTCCGCTCCAAAGAAGACATACAAACAGCTAACAGGTATATGAAACCATGTTCAACTTCATTTATTATCAGGAAATGCAAATCAAAACTATAATTAGATATAGCTGGCTTCTGTGGTTCACATCCATAATGCCAGCATTTAAGGAGGCTAAGGTAGCATGATGGCTTGAGTCCAAGAGCTCAAGACCAGCCTGGGCAGCATGGTAAAACACCATCTCTATAAAAAATTTTAAAAATTGGCCAGGCACAGTGGCATGGGCCTGTCATCCCAGCTACTCAAGTGGCTGAGATAGAAGGATCACTTGAGCCCAGGATGTGGAGGTTGCAATGAACCCAAGATCACACCACTGAACCCCTGCCTGGGGGACAGAGAGAGACTCTGCCTCAAAAAAACAAAACTAGATGTAGATACTACCTCACACTGCTATGATGACTGTTAAAAAACAAAGATAATAAAGTTTGGGGAGGGTGTGAATAAATTGGAATACTTTTATATAGTTAGTGGGCATGTAAAATGGTGCAGCAGCTATTTTGTGCAGTATGGAGGTTCCTCAAAATATTAAAAATAAATCTATCATATGATCCAGCCATTCCACTTCTGGATATATATTCAAAAGAATTAATATCAGGATCGCAAACAGATAACGACACATCCATGTTCGTTGCAGCATTATTCATAATAGCCAAAATATGAAAACCACCCAAGTAGCCATGGACAGAAGAATGGATAAAGAAAATGTGGTGTATGTATACAATGAAAACTTAGTCTTTAGAAAGACAGAAATCTTGCCATTTACAGCAACATGGATAAACCTGGTGGCCATTATCCTAAGGGAATAAGCCAGACACAGAATTACAAATAGTGCATGATTCCCCTTCTGAGTTATCTGTAACAGTCAAACTCATAGAAGCAGAGAATACAATAGTGGTTGGCAGGAGTTGGGAGGAGGAGAAAATTGGGAGTTCAGTAGACGTGAAGTTTCACTTATGCCAGATAAATAAGTTCTAGAGTTCTTCTGTACAACATATTACCTGTAGCTAATAAGATGGTATTGTGCACCTCAAAATTTGTTGAGTGTAGATTTCTTAATAAAAGTTCCTAACACACACACGCGCGTGTGCGCGCACACACACACAAGGGACATAAGGAAATGGAGAAATGTTGAAAACGTCTATTACCTGGATTAGGGTGGTGGTACCAGGTGTACCTTCATATATCTATACCTATTAAACTGTACACATTAAATATGTACAGTTCTTTGTATATCAATTATACCTCAATAAAGTTGTTTTTAAAAATGAAGGAGGGCCGGGCGCGGTGGCTCATGCCTGTAATTCTAGCACTTTGGGAGGCCAAGGCGGGTGGATCACGACATCAAGAGATCGAGACCATCCTGATCAACATGGTGAAACCCCATCTCTACTAAAATTACAAAAAATTAGCTGGGCACAGTGGCACATGCCTGTAATCCCAGCTACTCAGGAGGCTAAGGCAGGAGAATTGCCTGAACCCAGGAGGCGGAGGTTGCGGTGAGCCAAGATTGCACCATTGCACTCCAGCCTGAGTAACAAGAGTGAAACTCCGTCTCAAAAAAAAAAAAAAAAAAAGGAATGGAACAGAAATTAAATCTCATCACATGGGCTCTACTCAGACAGTTGATAAAGTTTCTTTAATTGGCAAGACTATTAGAATTCATGAAACCCTGGGGAAGAAAAGCTTTCACTGACATTATGTTTATCTTGGGTTTTTAATTACCTTTGTATTATGAAGTATTATTAAGACATAACCAGGAAAGAAGTTGGGGTATATAAAGGCTGGCACAGTTCAATTTGGTTGGAAAAGTAGGGGGTAGGGAAGGTTCCTATTTTTAACAAATAAATTAATTTTAGAATCTCCCCAAGTGAACTCATAAGTAGAAAAGCCATGTTCTAGAATTTGTCTACAGTACCAGTTTTATCAGCTAAACTCAGGTCTTACTGCATAAATTGATTATACCAAAGTATTAGAGGAAAAGAAAATTTGTAACTAAAGAAGAAGATGTATATATACATATAACTTACCATTTCTGAAAAGATGCACCAAAAAATGGTACCAGTGACAGAAACTAGGGGACTCTGGCTAATGATGCTTAATTTTAGTGATGTATAATTTTTGACAATATTTAGTATTTGTAGCATGCATATATGACCTCCAATATTAAGATTTTACATTGGGAATCAAATTTGAAGCTGAAAAATGTTTTGGTTCCTTATTCTAATTTCAATTTCACAATTACCACACTAATCAAACCAGAGTTGACCGGGGTTTTGTGCATGGTTGTTATTGTTTGTGGTTTTTATTTGACATACAATGTTTATTAATTTAGAGATTAGGATGCCAAATTTCAAATTTCAAGTTTTCTATGCCAGAACAAGAAAATAATTAGTTTTACCTTTATTGATAGTGTGTCAATAAAGAGGGAAATAAAACTCTACTCTTCACAATACCCAAGACAGTTTGAAAATTCCTTTCTGGTCTCCAGCTCTCCACCTTTGGGAATACTGTCTAAAGTCTTCAATAGAGATTTTCTCAATGTCTCACTGGGGACACAAAGTGTGTTCAGTTTGGTGGTACATGCAAAGTGAAGGATGAAGGAAAAAGTCTGTTCATTGACAGGCAAGATTACAACCTATGGGCTGGGCTGGGAAGATAGTAAGATCAGCTCCTCCCGCACTGCCTCTCTATGTTTAAAAATTTACCTGAAGCCACACACTGTAGAACCAAAAAAAGAAAGAATGAACTTATACATGGATCATATTATCACAGCTGAAGACTGTTTTTTAAGAGGCAAGGTTAAAATCCTAGATATATATATATAACTTCTGGTTAGCATACTTATGATTTAGATCTAGAAATCTCAAAATTTTCTCGGAATCATTGATGTGACAAAGTGAATCCACACACAGGGCACTACAATATAGATCGGTCTTCTCTACATCCTAAGAAAAAACCCCAAAATTTACATACTTTATAAACAAATGTGTGTATATGCCTATCTCTATGTGTGTGTGTATTACAACATATTTTATCTGCTTTTGAATTTAGTTATAATCATATCAAAATGTTCATTCTATCCTTCTTTTTCACTTTCCATAGGATTAAGTTATTCACCTTTTCTTCATCTATCTCATTTTCTAACTTATTAGAAAATTTGATCCATGGGTAAAATTTTAAAAGGCAGGGAAATAGCTTCAAATTTTTATAAGCACTAGAATAATTCACATTGTCAGTGATAGATCAGTTGTAGTCAATTACCTCATGGTAAGGCATAAGGTAAACTGTGTTAAACTAGGCTGTGGAATTTGCACAATACCTGAATTTCCGACTTTTGTTCCACTAGTTTCTTTAGTGTTCAAGAAACAATCTGAAATGCAAATAAGAAAGAGTGACTTTACAGAGATAATGCAACATCTGCTTATTTGAAGGCTTCAGAATTAAGTTCATATGAAAACTATGTAGAACTTCCCTCCCAGCAAAGACTATTGTGTACCATTCCTTTCTTGGTTCTTGGCATGCTATTGGCACATTACATTTTAGAAACCCTAAAAGATAGATTTTAAGCATCTGCCATGTACATTTAACTTTTTACTTGAGTTTACTGACTATGAGAAATAGCATGTAGAAATAAGTTATACTACCGAATATATTGCTTATATATCATACAATGCAAGAGAGTTATTTCTACATTTCAATTGTAGTTTATTTTATCGGAAGAACAAAACGACTTGTCATAAGAGCATCTCTATTTAACTGAAATGTGATAAGAAAATCTCCTTATAGTGTGCACATGCTGCTAACTGGGACACTCATCATTTAATGCCCACCACTACCCTGAAAGAAGGAATTCTACTCACCTGTCCATTCTTCATTCAATTATTCACTATAATTATTACAAGGCATTCATAAAAATTAAAGTGCTTCCAAGTCACTAAAAATGCATGTTATCATGAACTTTTCAAAAAATTCATTAGTTAATGGATAGAATTAAATTTACTAAAAGATTGTTTCATATATGACAAATATAAGTAGCCAAAGTGATATTAATCAGAATATTTGTTTTCTTTAAGAGTTATGTCATGTATAAAAATGTGGTAAGAGAAAGATTTTTTTTTCTCACCAGAACTAAAAATACTCTAAAATGTTTTGTCAATTAAATATCAGCACACAATCAGCCAGAGGTCAGGTATCTCTAAATCCACACCGAAGCATAGTACTGGAAGAATTTATCTCAGTGCATCAACCTTGATTTTCCTAATGCTCTCAAGAAAGAAAAATTGTATCTTCTTTAAAAATAATGTTAGAAAATGATCCAAACACAAACTGGTTACGGGAAATAATAAACATAGATTAGTTACTCTGGTGACAGAGTAGCATAGTTGGAGACAAATAAATGAGGTAGGAAGGTTGTCCCCAAAAGAGACTTAACTCTTCATCACTGTCACTTGGATTTTTTTATTAGATGTACTTTTTTACATCTTTTGCATTATTTGTATAACTGAAAGTAAACTTCATTGGGAAATATTAAATTAGTATATACAGATACATATATGAAGGAAAGAATGAAAACGGAGAAAAGTGTGACCCTGTACTTCAGGCAAAGACCCAAGATGAAAGAATCAGGCAGAATCCTTAATTAGAAATAAATGATGTTACAGCAATTTTTCATAAAAATCATAACACCATTATAAATTTATCCAAACAGAAAATAGAATACAAAAAGCAATCTTGTCTAAATGTGATCACGTTTCTCAAATAACCTTTCCGAACAGGTGTTCAGCTTTCTTTTAGTTTCTATTCTAAGTTTTTAAATTACCACACCCACTTTAATATCTCTCCTAATCCATCAATCCATGGAATATTTTAAAAATCTTATTCCTCATTATCCCTAATGAGTAATCATCTAAAGCCATCTGGATCAACCTATACTATTTATCTCATACTTACTTACAAGTTTATGCGTCTACTCCAATGTTAATGATCATAAAAGAAATAGACCCCTAGGACTCAGCTCCCATTTTAACTGCTGTATTGTGCAGGAATAAGAAACCAGTTTCTGGAAACCAGTTTCCTTAGACAAGGCTTCAGAATTCACGTATCTATTTAATGTGCACAATTTTTATCTCTTGAATGCTTAATAAAGGTTTTATAGTTGCCTTTTAACTAAGACCTAAATTTAATATGCCTTTTGGAGTTAGGACCATTCCCTTCTGGCTTAAAGAGCAAGTGATCTTTTTTGTTTACATATGCTCATTTAGAAAACATTTTGAAGGTTATTTTAATTAATAGATAACTGTATCCAAAATAAAATAAGGAAAAGTGTTTTTTATTGGTATATTCTTGGAGACACATTAAATGCTCTAAAGATTTAGCAATACAGAGAATCCAGAATATTCATGTCATTCTCTCCTGAAATCATAAAGCTCCATATAATTTGTATGATGTATTCTAGTAATAAAATGTTTAACATTTACTAAGTACTTAATATATGCCAGGCTCTTAGCCATGAAGGAGGGATTCCAGAAAGCAAATTACAAACATAAGAATTCTTCCGGCCGGGCGCGGTGGCTCAAGCCTGTAATCCCAGCACTTTGGGAGGCCGAGGCGGGTGGATCACGAGGTCAAAAGATCAAGATCATCCTGGTCAACATGGTGAAACCCCGTCTCTACTAAAAATACAAAAAATTAGCTGGGCATGGTGGCATGTGCCTGTAATCCCAGCTACTCAGGAGGCTGAGGCAGGAGAATTGCCTGAACCCAGGAGGCGGAGGTTGCGGTGGGCCGAGATCAGCCATTGCACTCCAGCCTGGGTAACACGAGTGAAACTCCGTCTCAAAAAAAAAAAAAAAAAAAAAAAAGAATTCTTCCAAACGGATTTTAGGTAAAATCACCAGAGGGAGTGAGCTTTCTAACCTGCCAGGCTAGAAACAATTCACTTAGAAGAAAATATGAATGTTGGGATTTACCTTACTATTTGTCCATGGCAGCACTTCTGGGTGACACAAATATTTTTGTTACCTAGTCTACCTCTTTTACCTACTTTCCATTCATTACCCTTTAACATAGAAAGATGATATTTAGCCTCTAATAGACCCTAAACACATAAACCAACAAAACTGTTTCATGATGTTTCTGTACTGCTAAATGTTGCTCTCACATCACTTAATTTTATGATATTTCATACTTTGTTAAAAAAAAAAAAACCTTCATGAATCCTTTTAGGACCAAATAAGGGTATAAATGAATTAAACATTGTTAATTTGCAATCATTGTTTTCCAAGTCTTGTACTTCTCCTTTGTAGTTGTTACACCTAAAAGTCTTGGCTGGGCACTGTGCCTCATGGCTATAACCCTGGTAGTTTGGGAGGCCAAAGCAGGTGTATCACAAAGTCAGAAGATAGAGACCATCCTGGCCAACGTGATGAAACTCTGTCTCTACTAAAAAATGCAAAAAATTAGCTGGTGTGGTGGTGTGTGCCTATAGTCTCAGCTACTCAGAAGGCTGAAGCAGGGGAATTGCTTTGACCTGGGAGGTGGAGGTTGCAGTTAGCTGAGATCGCACCACTGCACTCCAGCCTGGTGACAAAGCAAGACTCGGTCTCAGAAAAAAAAAAAAAATGTTTTCAGTGTCCATTGTTCTTCAGGATTACACAAATTAAAATATAATTCATAGTATAAGAATAAGAGAAATCAGGTAGAGTAAGATGGCCAAATAGAAGCCTACACCAATCATCCCCTCCCCCACAAGAACACCAAAGTGGACAAGTAAGCACACAATAAAACCACCTTCATAAGAACCAAAAGTCAGGTGAGTGATCACAGAGCCTAATTTTAACTTTATATCACTGAAAAAGGTGCTGAAGAGAGTAGAAATAACAGTCTGGAATTGCTGATGCTACCCCTCCCCCATCCTGCAACAGAGGGAGTCCATGGAGTGTAGAGATAAACTGTATACTTAGGGAACAGAGAGCACAGTGATTGTGAGACTTCGCATTGAGACTCAGTGCTACCCTGTCACAGCAAAAAGAAATACCAAGCAGAACGCAGCCAGTGCCCATGGAGTTTGCATTGAGACCAGCCCTACACAGAGAGGAATCACTCATCTCAGTGGCTAGAACCTAAGTTCTGGCAAGCCTCAACACTGCAGGCTAAAGTGCTCTGGGGTTCTAAGTAAACTTAAAAAGGCAGTCTAGGCCAGCAATTCCTGGGTAAGTACTGGTACTGTGCTGATCTCAAAGCTGGTAGACTTGTGGGGCATGTAACCTGTAAGACAATCTGGGGCAGCCGATGTACTGCTTAGTGCCACCCATTCTCTAACCTCAGGCAGTGCAGCTCCCAGCTCTGGGATAGACTCCTTTCTGCTTGAGGAGAGGACAGGAAAGAGTAATGAGAACTTTGTCTTGCAACTAAAATATCAGCTCAGCAACACCAGGATAGGGCACCAAGCAGAGTTTTGAAGCCCCCATTTCAGGCCCAAGCTCCCAGATGATATTTCTAGATACTCTTTGGACCAGAAGAGAACCCATTGCCTTAAAGAGAAGGGCCCAGTCCTGACACAATTTATTATTTGCTGACTGAAGAATCTTTGGGCTGTGAATAATCACAGCATTAGCCAAGTAGTACTTGCCGTGGGTTCTGGGTATGCTGGTTCAACCTCCCCCAGCTCCAGAAAGCTCAGGGAGAGAGAGAGAGAGAGAGAGAGAGAGAGAGAGAGAGAGAGAGAGAGAGAGAGAGAGAGAGAGAGAGAGAGAGAGAGAGAGAGAGAGAGAGAGAGAGAGAGAGAGAGAGAGAGACTGACTCTCTTTGGGAGAAAGTAGGAGAAGACAAAAAGAGACTCTGCCCGGTAATCAAGAGAATTCTTCCAGATTTTATACAAGACCCCAAGAGCAGACCTCTGTGAGGCTGTAAGAGCCACAGCATTACTGGGCTTGTGGTGCCTGCTAATGCAAATATCGCTGCAATAACAAAAACTTAGATTACAACACCTAAGTCCCTTTGAATAACTGGAAAGCATTGTCAATAACAATGAGTACAGTCAAACCCAGCTGTGAAGACTACAATAAATATTTAACTCTTCAATGCCCAGACAGTGATCAAATATCCATAAGCATCAAGACAATATAGGAAAACATGATCTTACCAAACTAATAAGGCACCAGTGACCAATCCTGGAGAGACAGAGATATGAGATCTTTCAGAGAATTCAAAGATTCAAAATAGCTGTTTTGGGGAAATTCAATGAAATTCAAGATAACAGAGAAAGAATTCAGAATCCTATTGGAAACATTTAACAAAGAGATTGAAATAATTAAAAAGAATCAAGCAGAAATTCTACTGCTGAAAAGTTCAAGTGACATAATGAAGAATGCAACAGATTCTCTTAAACAAAAAATGGATTAAGCAGGAAGAATTAATGAGCTTAAAATTAGAAGACAGAAGAAAAAAAGAATAAAAAACAATGAAGCATTTCTGCAGAATCTAGAAAATAGTTTCAAAGGGGCAAATCTTTAAGTTATTGGTCTTAAAAAGGAGGGAAAGAGAGAGAGAGAGAAAGAGAGAGAGGTGGAATATTTATTCAAAGAGATAATTAAAGAGCACTTCCCAAACCTAGAGAAAGATCTCAATATTCAAGTACAAGAATATTTAACCCAAATCTAACAAGTAGATTTAACCCAAAGAAGACTACCTCAAGATATTTACTAATCAAACTGCCAAAGGTCAAGGATTAAAAAAGGATATTAAAAGCAGCAAGAGAAAAAAGAAACAAAATATAATGGAGTTCTAATATGTCTGGAAGCAGACTTCTCACTTGAAATCATTCAGATCTGGGGAAAGTGGCAAGACATATTTAAATTGTTAAAGAAAAAAAATTATCCTAGAATAGTATATGCATGGAAAGTATTATTCAAACATACAGGACAAATAAAAACATTCCCAGAACAAACAAAAAAGTGAAGATGTTCATCAACACCAGAACTCTCCTACAAGAAATGCTAAAGGGAATTCTTCAATCTGAAAGAAAAGGACATTCATGAGCAACGAGAAATTATCTGGAGGCCAGGTGTGGTGGCTCACACCCATAATTGCAGCACTTTGGCAGGCCAAGGTAGGTGGATTGCTTGAACTCAGGAGTTTGAGACCAGTCTAAGCAACATGGTGGAACCACGATCATGCCACTGCACTCCAGCCTAGGTGAGAGAGTGAGACCCTATCTTTAAAAAAAAAAAAAAATCTTTAGTTACAAAACTCACTGGAAATAGTAAATACATAGACAATCATAGAATATTGTAACACTGTAATCGTGATGTGTAAACTACTCATATCCTGAGTAGAAAAACTAAATGATGAACTGATCAAAAATAATAACCACAACATTTCAAGATATATACAGTACAATAATATATAAACAGAAACAATAAAAAGTTGAAAAGCAGTGGGATGAAGTTTATAAGTAGAGTTTTTATAAGTTTTCTCTTTGCCTGTTTGTTAGTTTGTTTATGCAATCTGTGCTAAGTTGTCATCAGATTAAAATAATGAATTATAAGGTATTACTTGCAAACCTCATGGCAACCACAAATTAAAAAATATATAACAGATACACAAAACATAATGGGCAAGAAATTAAAAAATACCACCAGAGTAAATTACTTGCACTAAAAGAAAGACAGGAAGGAAAGAAAGAAGGAATCGAAGACCACAAAACAACCAGAAAACAAATAAGAAAATGGCAGAAGTTAGTCTTTAGTTATCAATAATAACACTGAAGGTACATGGACTAACCTCTCCAAAAGACATACAGTGATTGAATAAATAATGTAAACAACAACAACAACAACAATTTAAAAGGAAATGCATAGACTGAAAATAAGGAGATAGAAAAAAAACATTCCATGCAAATGGAAGCCAAAAAAAGAACAGATGTAGCTATACTCACATCAGAGAAAAGAGATTTCAGAAAAAAGCTACAAAAAGAGACAAGGAAGGTCATTCTAATGACAAAGAAGTAAATTCAAAAGAGGATATAACATTTTTAAATATGTATATATACCCAACACTGGAGTACCCAGATATATAAATGAAATATTAATATAACTATAAAGAGAAATACACCACAATACAATAATAGCTGAAGTCATCAACACCCTACTTTCAGCATACAGACAGAACATCAACAAAGAAATATTGGATTTAATCTGCACTACAGACGAAATAGACCTCATAGATTTTTTACAGAATATTTTATCCAACAGCTGCCAGACACACATTCTCCTCAGCATGGCAGCATTCTCAAGAATAGATCATTTTGTGAGGCCACAAAACTAGTCTATAAAATTTCCAAAAAATGAAACCATATCAAGCATTTTCTCTGAACATGGAAATTAAACAATATGCTCCTGAATGACCAGTGGGTCAATGAAGAAATTAAAAAGAAAACTTAAAAATTTTTTAAAACAAATAATAATGGGTACACAACATGTCAAAACCTATGGAATACAGTGAAAGCACTACTAAGAGGAAAGTTTAGATCTACAATAGCCTCTATCAAAACAGTAGAAAAACTTTAAATAAACTACCTATCAATCTTAAAGAACTAGAAAAGCAAAAGCAAACCAACCCCAAAATTATTAGAGAAAAAAAAATTATAAATATCAGAGCAGAAATAAATGACTTAGAAATGAAGAAAAATACACATGATCAATAAAATACAAGGTAGTTTTTGAAAAGATAAGCAAAATTAACAAATTTTTAGTCAGACTATGAAAATAAGAGAGACTACTAAAATAATAAAATTGGAGATAAAAAGAAAATACATTACAACTGATACCACAGAAATTCAAAGGATAATTAGAGGCTACTATGAGCAACAATATGTCAGTAAAATGGAAAATGTAGAAGACATAAATACATTTCTAGACATGTACAACCTATCAAGATTGAACTATGAAGTAATCCAAAAAGTGAACAGACAAATAACAAGTAGCAAGATTGAAGGCATAATAAAAAGCCTCCCAGTAAAACAAAGGCTGAGACATGATGGCTTCACTGCTGAATTCTACCAAACACTTACAGAATTAATAACAATCCTACCTACACTATTCCAAAAAATAGAGGAAGAGGGAATACTTCCAAAACTCATTCTATATGTCCAGTATTACCCAGATTCTAAAAGACACATTTAAAAAAAACCCAGAAATTACAAGCCAATATCCCGGATAAATATTGATGCAAAAATCCTCAACAAAATACTAGCAAACTAAATCCAACAATACGTTAAAAAGATTGTTCATTATCACCAAGAGGGATTTATCCTAGGGGTGCAAGGATGGTTCAACATAAGCAAAGCAATGTGATAAATCGTATCAACAGAATAAAGCACAAAAACATATGATCATGACAAATGATACTAAAAAAGCATTTGATAAAATTCAACATCCCTTAATGATAAAAATGTTCAAACAACTGAGTATAGAAGGAACGTACCTGTATTAGTCCATTCTCACACTGCTATAATGAAGAGCCCAAGACAGTGTAACCCATAAAGTAAAGAGGTATTTCCACATGGCTGAGGAGGCCTTGGGAAATTTAAAATCATGGTGGAAGGAAAAGGAAGCATATCCTTCTTCAAATGGTTGAAGGAGAGAGAAATGCCAAGCAAAGGAGAAAAAGACCCTTATAAAACCATCAGATCTTATGAGTACTCACTATCATGAGAATACCATGGGGGTAACTGCCCCCATGATTCCACCACTTTCCACCAGGTCCCTCCCATGACACACAGGAATTATGGAAACTACAGTTCAAGATGAGATTTGGGTGGGGACACAGCCAAACCATATCATTCCATCCTGGCCCCTCCCAAATCTCATATGCTCACATTTCAAAACACAACCATGCCTTTCCAACAATCCTCTAAAATCTTAGCTCATTCCAGCATTAACTTAAAAGACCAAGTCCAAAGTCTCATCTGAGACAAGGCAAGTCCCTTCTGCCTATGAGCCTGCTAAATCAAAAGCAAGTTAGTTAATTCCTAGATACAATGGGAGATACAGGCTTCGGTGAATACATCCACTCCAAATGAGAGAAATTGGCCAAAATGAAGGGGTTCCAGGACCCATGCAAGATCAAAATCCAATAGGCCAGTATTAAACCATAACAAAATAATCTTCTTTGACTCAATGTCTCACATTCAGGTCACACCAATGCAAGAAATAAGCTCCCATGGTCTTGGGCAGCTCCATCCCTGTGACTTTGCAGGGTACAGTTCCCTTCCTGGTTGCATTCATGGCTGGCATTAAGTGTCTGTTTTTTCCAGGTACACAGTGCAAGCTGTTGGTGGCTCTACTATTCTGGGGTCTGGGTGGCCCTCTCCTCACAGCTCCACTAGGCAGTGCCCCAGCGAAGACTGTGTGGGGGCTCTGACCCCACATTTCCGTGCTGTACTGACCTAGGAGAGGTAACTTGTGAGGGCCCCACCCCTGCAGCAAAATTCTGCCTGCACATCCAGATATTTCCATATAACCTCTGAAATTATTTCTGTGCACCTGCAGGCTCAACACCATAAGGAAGCTGCCAAGACTTGGGGCTTGCACCTTCTGAAGCCATGGCCTGAGCTGTACCTTGATCCCTTTTAGACATAACTGGAGCAGTGGGGATGCAGAGCACCAAAGGGGCCCTGGGCCTGGCCCAGGAAACAATTATTTCCTACTTGGCCTTCAGGTCTGTGATGGGAGGGGCTGCCTTGAAGGTTTCTGATGCATCCTGGAGACATTTTCCCCATTGTCTTGGTGATTAGCATTTAGCTTATTGTTACTTATGCAGATTTCCACAGTCATTTTGAATTTCTCCACAAAATATGGGTTTTTCTTTTCTATTGCATCAGGCTGCAAATTTTCCAAACTTTTGTGCTCTGTTACCCCTTGAATGCTTTGTTGCTTAGAAATTTCTTCCACTAGATTTTCTAAATCATCTATCTCAAGTTCAAATTTCCATAGATCTCTAGCACAGGGGCAAAAAGCTGCCAGTTTCTTTATTAAAGATAGCAAATCATCTTTACTCTAGTTCCTAACAGTTTCTCCCTCTGAGACTACCCCAGCCTGAACATCATTTTCCATAACACCATCAGCATTTTGGTCAAAGCCATCCAACAAGTCTCTAGGGAGTCCCAAACCTTCCCATGTCTTCCTGTATGCTGAGCCTTCCAAGTTTCTTGAAAGTTCCAAACTTTCCCACATTTCCTTCCTTCTTCTGAACCCTCCAAACTGTTCCAAACTCTACTTGTTACCAGTTCCAAAGTCACTTCCACATTTTTGGGTATTCTTTTAGCAGCATCCCACCCTCAGTACCAATTTACTGTATTAGTCTGTTCTCACACTGCTATAAACAACTGCCTGAGACGAGACTGGGTAATTTAAAGGAAAGAAGTTAATTGATTCATAGTTCCACATAGCTTGGGAGGCTTCAGGAAACTTAAACTCATGGCAGAGAGGAAAGCAAACATATCCTTCTTCACATGATGACAGGAGGCAGAAGTGCTGAGAAAAGTGGGAAGAGCCCTTAATAAAACCATCAGATCTCATGAGAACTTACTCACTATTAGGAGAACACCATGGGAGAAATTACCTCCCACTGGCTTCTTCCCTCAAAACGAGGGGATTATAGAAACTAAAAAATGAGATTTGGGTGGGCATACAGCCAAACTATATCAAAACTTTAGCTCAATAAAAACATATATATAACAGACTCACAGCTAGTACCATACTGAATGTAGAAAAACTGAAAGCCTTTCCTCTAAAATCTGAACTATGACAAGGATGCTCATTTTCACCCTTGGTATGCAATATTATACTGGAAGTCCTAGTTAGAGCAAGCAGACAAGAGAAAGAAATAAAGGGCATCCAAGTTAAAAGGAAAAGTCAAATTATCCTTGTTGGCAGGGGATCTTTTATTTGGATAAACTTAAAGGCTGCACCAAAAAATCCTATTAGACCTGATAGATTTAGTAAAATTGAAGGATACAAAATCATCATGCAAATATCAGTAGTATTTCCTATGTCAAATGAACAATGTGAAAAACTGATCAAGAAAGTAATCACATTTATAATAGCTACAAATAAAATAAGGTACCTATGAGTCAACATAAGCAAAGAAATAAAAGATCTCTACAATTAAAACTAAAACATTCACAAAAGAAACTGAAGATGACAAACACAGAATAGAAATCTAACTCCATGATCAAGGATTAGAAGAGTCAATATTGTTGACATGCCCATGATATGCAAAACAATCTACAGATTAAGTGTAATTCGTATCAAAATAGTGACATTCATCATAGAAATAAAAGAAAATCTAAAATGTATATGGAACAATAAAAGACCCAGACTAGCCAAAGCCATAAGAATAAAACTAGAGGAATCACATGACCTGACTTCAAATTATACTATAGAGCCATAGTAGCCAAAACAGCATGGTACTAGCATAAAAACAGACATGTAAACTGATAGAACAGAAAAAAGAACCCAGAAATAAATTCATTCATTCATAGTAAACTCATTTTTGACCAAGGTGCCAAAGACATACACTGGGGAAAGAACAGTCTTGTCAACAAATGTATCTGAGAAAACTGAATATTCATATGCAAAAGAATGACATTAGACCCCTATCTTTCACCATATGCAAAAATAAAATCAAAATGGACTAAAGATTAATCAAACTATGAAATTACTGAAAGAGAACATTAGAGAAACTCTCGTGGACATTGGTCTGGCCAAAGATTTCTTGAGTCACACCCCACAAGCACAGGTAAACAAAGCAAAAATGGAAAAATGGGATCATGTCAAGTTAAAAAGTTTTTGCACAGCAAAGGAAACAATCAACAAAGTAAAGAAATAATCCACAGAATGGGAGAAATTATTTGTAAACTAACTATCTGACAACAAATTAATAACCAGAATATATAAGGAACTCAACTCTATGAGAAAAAAAATGAAATAGATTTTTAAATGGGCAAAAGATCTGAATAGACATTTCTCAAAAGAAGTACTACAAACAGGCATATAAAAGGGATCTCAACATCAATGATCATCAGAGAAATGCAAATCAAACCACAATGAGATATCATCTCATTCCAGTTAAAATGGCTTCTACCTAAAAGACAGTCAATGCTGGTGAAAATGTGGAGAAAAGGGAACCCTCGTATACTGTTGGTGGGAATGCAAATTTCTGCAACCACTATAGAGAACAATATGGAGGTTCCTCAACAAACTGAAACGAGAACTACCATATGATCCAGCAATCCCATTGCTAGGTGTATATACCCAAAGGGAAGGAAATCAATATATCAAAGTTATATTTGTAATCTCATATTTATTGCAGCACTATTCACAATAGCCAAGATTTGGGAGCAACCTAAGTGTTCAACAACAAAGAAATGATAAAGAAAATGTGGTACAGATGCACAATGGAATACTATTCAGGCATAGAAAAGAATGAAAGCCTCATTTGCAAGAACATGGATGGAACTGGAGGTCATTATGTTAATTGAAATAAGCAGGGCACACAAAGACAAACTTTGTATGTTCTCACTTGTTTTAGGAAGCTAAAAAAAACAATTGAATTCACGGATACTGAGAGTAGAAGGATGGTTTTCAAGGGCTGGGAAGTATACTGCTATGGTCTGGGGGTGTGGAGGAATAGAGATGGTTAGTGGATACAAAAATACAGTTAGAATAAATAAGTTCTAGAATTTTATAACACAACAGGGTGACTACTGTAAACAATTTGTGGTACATTATAAAATATCTAAAGGAGTATAATTGGATTGATCATGACACAAAGAAAGGATAAATGGTTGAGGTGATGAATACCTGATTTACACTCAAGTAGTTATTGTGCATTTTAGACTTGTATCTAATTGTCTCATGTTCCCAATAAGCATGTACACCTACTACGTACCAAAAAAAATTAAAAATTAAGAAAAGTAAAATAAATTTAAAAATCAATGTATTTGAGGAAAGACTAACAGAAATCAAATTCGGCAGAGTCTAGTAATGCATCAACATACAGTACTGTGAACGTGAATCTTCAAACAGATTTCATTTCTTTCCAAGCCACTGAAACTCTTTTAATAAAAATTAGTGTTTGGTTGCAGCTGCAGTTTGGCAGCTTAAAATTTCTGTCTTCCTGAATGTTGCAATTTACATAGGAACCCTATTTCAGAAAATATTGTCAGCGGAAATGAATGGACATTAATTTTCAGATATACTAACATGAATCTCCACTTGGCTATTGACAGTTTTCTAACAAATAGAAGATTCCAGATGGGGAAAAAACTTTTTCAAGTTTATTGCTGACAAAACTATCAATGTCAGTTATGTCCCAGGAAGTCCAATTTAGGATTTGTCTGAAAGAAAGATACTGTCTCCCCCTCAGAAAAAGGTGAGCCCCATGGTGTAATTTATGATGCATGCCAATGGCTGAAGCAAAAATGCATATGAATAATGCACTGTGTGCTGCCATCCATTGCAGGAATATCTCTTAATTGAAAGGGGCCACAAGGTTTTATAGGGACTGTTAAGCTGATCTATTTTTAGCTGAGTAACTCTTCATCTGCCCACATTAGGAAATTACAGCCTTGACATTAATTATGGCTATGGAAGTGTTACCTGAAAAATTAATTTTATGCTGTGCAAACAGGTAGAAAATCCAGGAAGACAGTGTCACTGATATAGACAAGTAGTTCCTCTAGAGTCCAATGAGACCATCTGTGCCTTTTCCTGAGCTTTTTCCTTTGGTTACATTTGAGCTGCTACATCCATTAGTAGAAAATGTTTTACTTCAAAAAGGAACACTAGGGAAGAATGAAATAGAGTATTTTTTCCTTGCTACTGTCCTTGTTAGTATGTATGCCCAAATGCATCAAACTAATGAGACAGTGTCATTATATGCAACAGCTGTATTGGGTATTCTGAAAGTTTTTGCACATTGGAAGGATAAAAAAAGAAAAGCTATTAGTTAAACACATGTGGTCATAAAGTAATAATGAAGACAGTCACACAATATGTTGACTTCACTAATAACTCGTGCATGTAGTGTAAAGGGTGGAATTTTAAGATATTCAATTTTTCCCCAAAGCATAAAGTACTGAAATCCATATTCCAAACAGAGCACATGGCGTAAAATCTTTTTACATTACAAACTGTGATCCCAGCACATTTAAGTTCTACATTTTTATTTAGAAACAGGGCAAAATAAATATTAACTTCAATGTTACCTGTATGATGCTTAATTCATTTGCTTAATCTGAAGGTTAAAATAAATCATGTCACCATTTTACACAATTAAGTAAAAGCCTACTGAAAAATAATAAACTTTGGAGAAAATATAAACAAAAGTCCTTAATCTTTAATCTCAGAATATGATGGTAGTAAAATCAAGCACATTAAATCATGCCATGGGCATTCTAAAATTAAGCAGAAAAGACAATTGTATAATTAGATATGGAAAAACAAGAAACATTTAAATCCTTCTTGGCATTGTAGCTTAATATATTCCATTATTAGTTGAGTTTTTAAATTGCAATAATCATACAATCCCTTCTGGTCCCTGTAAACACAGCCTACCTAGTGTAACATTAGATAAAGCTGAGTAAAATCTCAACACCAAAACTCCAAATCTACCAAACATGTAGGAATAAAAACAATATCTTTTCATTCCACAGACTGGAAATTTTATAGAGTTTCATCCTCAATCACAGAGCATACTGGAAGCCTCTTTCAGTGGAACTTTCCCTGACACAGACAGAATACATTGAGGGATATTTCTCCAGAAACTATATCTATATTTACTAAATGAATATTTAAGGAACAAAATACCCATTTCAAACCTATGCAATACAATATACTACCTCAGATCCTCTAAATATGCCAATCTTCAGCTTCTAGTCTTTTCCTAAAAATTAACCAAGGGCAGGTCTAGACAAAACTATAAAGTTGGTAGTTTATTGATAGTACCTCCTCCTAAATTCCTCTTTGTGTCTCACTTTCTCTTTCCACTACTACCCCAAACCCCTCCAAACCTGTTATACCCTCATATTCTTCCCTGAATGTGAGAGTTATCTCATCCCAGCTTTTATATCCCAGTTTGTTAATTGATTCAATATTGATCAGGCACTTACTGACAGAGCAGGAGTGTCACCATCTTGGGCAAGGCCCTCATTCTAAAGTTCACCTTAATGAAAAATTGCCTAAATCCAAAGGGCATCAGCATAATGGTGAAGGTCAGCATGACCATAAACCACAAATAACGTCACAGAAACAATCCAAATTTCTCCCTAACCAGAGACATGCTTCCCCCTAGATAAGCCCCCTCTGGCCAGAAGATGTCAGCCTTGAGATAACCCCCTTCCAGGCCAGAAAGATGTCTGCCCCAAGATAACCTCCCCTCCTTCCAGAGTGATTCCAACCCCACCATAAACTTCTCCATACACGTAAATATTCCAAGCTTGTGATAAGCACCCTCACCCTAAAACCAATATATACTCTTGGTCTATAAGAGAAAGCACTCCTGACCACAATCACCCAGAAGCACTTCTCAGGTTTTAACTAAAGAAAACCTGTCTTTGACTGCCAAGCTGCATTTCATGTTTCTTTCCTCTTTCTTTAACTCTTATACTTACTATATGCTGGGTGCTAGACACTGGAATTAAGTATGCTTTTCTTTTCCCTTTTATCCATGAAAATAGCCCTCTTGTCCTGTGATCTATTCTCTCCTGCTCCTGTTATTTTGATAAAGTCATTCATGCTAAGATATTGATGGGTGGAAATAATGTAATGCACTACATTTCAAGTTACAGAGGCACTTAAAATTAATCTGCTTAACTTTAAGCAGTCCAGTGATTAACCTGAAATCTTCTTTCACTGGAATTTTAAAGGCCATGGGGTGTATATTATGATAGAGGTGCCAACATAAGACTTAACTGCATGGAATGGATCAGTGTGTTAGATATAGCAAACTCCAAGTTTCTCTTTAAAGAATCAATATATTCAGCTCTCTTATTCTTTAATTCCTCATTTTAAAGTTTAACTTGTAGTTTCAGTGAACTTTTCCACCAGTTCTAATCAGCGATTCATATCTGTTCCCCCAGTTCCCTGCTCCATTCTGAATCATCCCAGTCACCTGCTCCGGTCACCTGCTTTGACCCCTAGTTACCTGCTCTGACCTGCCCATAACTGTCCTTCTCACCAAACTACTCACCCCACGACTCCTGCTTATAGCCCTACTCTCTTAAATAGCCAATGGGAGTTAGCTTAGACTGTGTGGTCCAGCCCTAGCCAGTAGGGGAACGACACAGCAATAGAGGCAACCTCCATCAGGAATAAATTCCCCTTCCCCTCCCTTATCCATGTGTGCTCTTGCCATTGTTCGATTTGTAAGCCACACCCTTCTATAGAAGTAAATTGTCTTGCTGAGGAAATTTATATACAAGTGCTACTTTTTTTGTGGTACCAAAAAATTAAATATAACAATTGCAATATACGCTGCACTAGCACTGTTGCTTCAGTCTGGAAAGGTGGGATAGCTTGAAGCAAAGGCAGGAGGTCTGGAAATAGGAAAGTATTTCCAGGCCACAGATGGGTGGGACACAAGTAGTTGCATTCTTTTGAGTTTCCGATTAGCCTTTCCAAAGAAGGTAATCAAATATGCATCTATCTCAGTGAGCAGAGGGATAACTTTAAATAGAACAGGAGGCAGGTTTGCCTTAAGCAGTTTCCAGCTTGAGCTTTCCTTAGTGATTTTGGGGACCCAAGATATTTTCCTTTCACAAATAAAATGAAGAAACATCATTCCAGGTTACAGAAGAGTACAGTAGTCTGCAGCTGTCATTCCTCACCTGCATCTCTATAAGTGGACTCCTCATTTGAGTGACTACTTCTAATCTTGCCCCTCTCTAATTTATTCTTGATGCTGTAATGTCATCTGAAGTAATTTTCTGAAACACTGTTTTTATCTGTTGCTGGATAACAAATTACTCCAAAACCTTATAATTTAAATTGTATTATCTTCTAATTTCTGCAAGTCATGAATCTGGCCATGATTTATCTGGATCTTCTTGCTCAGTCTCTTGCCAGGCTATTATCAAAGCACCAGCCAGGATGGCAGGAATCTCAACACTCAAGAGGAGAATCCACTTGCAAGCTGAGTCACATGGTTGTTGACAGGACTCAGCACCTCCCAGACTATTGAACCAAAGATCTCATCTCTGTTTTCACTGCATCTTATAGCCATGTTGAGCTACTAGCAGTTGTTCACTCCTTAAATGCACTATGATTTCTCTCTGATCCAGGCTTGGCACATTCTGTTTCCACTCTCTGGAATGTCACTTATAATCAAGGGTATGCATGTTTACAGTATGTAAAGTCAAGGGTCTGGAAGAGATTACCAAGAGAATATTTATAAAAACCTCTCATTCTTTTGATCTTGACCCCACTTTTACCACCAGCTGCCACCTCATTGTTCTGCATCCCACTGAGGCAAAAATCTTTTCTAAAATTTTCTATACTCTTTGTTTCAAAATACTTCAAACAGTTTTCATCTCTATAATGTTGCTCAATATAATGGCCAAGTCACTGACTGGATAATACTTAACTAACAGGAGAATTTGACATAGCTGATTTCCCTCATTTTCTTTGCTGTGCTTTCTTCATGCTGCCTCCAGAACACTAAACTCAGTTTTCCTTCAACCTCACTAGTTGTTCCTCCTTAGATTCCTTTGCAGATTTCTATTTTTTTTCCAGATCAAGCTCAGTTCTGGCTCTTTTTCTCCTATTTATCTATACTTGTTTTCTTGGTAATCTCTTCCAAAATCACAATTTTAAATATCATCTATATGCTAATGACTCCAAATTTATATCTGCAAGCCAGACTTCTCTTCTGAATGCCAGGAGTAATCAATATTTTCCTCTTCGCTTCCACTTGGATGTTATAGCATTTATGATCCTGATAAGAACCAGAAGGCATGCTAAAATTAGATTTAAGGAAGGTTTGTTTACAAAGTGACTATTTACAAAGCTGTAGGGAGGGGATGGGGGATCTAGGGTAGATAGTACAATAATTCTGGGCCAGCAGCAACAGAGCTGTTAAGACCTACAGGTCCAAAACCATGAGGGGAAGAGGTAGTTACTAGAAACCGGAAGAAGAGAATTGTATAGATGAGGCCACCAGGAAAATAGTGGGAACATTTGCTAGGGTAAGTAATACAGAGAACCGGAGGGAAAACATAAGACTGTGAGGAAGCCAGGAGAATAGATCTATAACCTCACTTTCCTTCCCCCTCCCATCTATGCGCTCCCCATTGACTGAACATAATCGAGAGCCAAAGTCAAAGGGATCTACCAGTGAAATGAACATAGATCAATCTACTGGGGATAGGGTAAAGGAGAAGAATAGAAAAGGATTCTGGGAAGTCAAGGGAAGTTATTCACTGATATGTAATAGGCATCTTACAATTAACATTTCTATCACATTAACCTTTAAGTAAAAAAAAAAATAACAGTTCTGAAATTCAATATTTGCCCCCCAAAACACTTCATCTTTAATCATTCTCTCTCACAGGATGGTGACTCCATCCTTCCAGTTGCTTAGGCCAAAATCCTTAGGGTCATTCTTGATGCCTGTATTTTTCATATACCTACATCCAATTGTCAAGAAATTCTGTGGCCTCAATGTTCAGAATATATCTAGAATACTACCACTTCCGAGCACCTTTACAAAACCATTACCTCCTGAGACTGAATTTCTGCAACAATAGAAAAGTAATATTGTTCAAAACACTTTGTGGCCAATTTTCCAAAACACCTGATAACTTATCTATGTAGGCGTATAAATGTCATCCCTAGTTTCAATACTTACGGTAAAAATTACGTGCAGTTCTGCGTTTTCTATGAGATTCCTGCCCTAATCTATTACCTATCCTTTTTTTAAACACATACACCATATTAATACAAGTGAGAGACTGAAAACTGCCCTCAATTATATACTTACAGGTTCACATAAAGATTTGAAAAGGTCTAGAGAAATTACATGTCTGCCTCAGCAAGTTCATAACAGTAAATGAGAAATTGGAGCAGATTACTAAAAATAAATTTAAATAATCCTCCTTTGTAAACCATACTAAGCTTTTCCTGTTTAAGTCAATTTGGTAAAGAAATTCTAACACAGTAAAAATAATATAAATTTGTTTCGAACTGTTCCAACCCCAGAAAATGCCAAGATAATTAACAAGTTTACAAACTTTAGAAAAGGTACTATGTTTTCTAAAACAATACGGTAAATTTAACAAAAATGTTTTCCACCTTACTGCTTGTCTATTTTTGGAAAGCAAGTTGCTGTAACTCTTAACACAAATTTTAAGTGAGATAATTAGTAAATTTCTTCATAAGAAACAGTTATCACTTCAACTGCACATTAAATTGAAGGTGTGTAAAATAAAGACAATATTATTCTTCAGAAAAAAAATGATCAACAGCCTATATAAATTTGGTGTGTCACATTAAATATAAACTTAGTAGCTTTATGTATACTTAGCTTTGAAACATATACTTAAGCTGAAAAGTTAAGAAAGGAAATGGCCTTTAAAAGCCAGCTACCAAAATCAGTTCTCCTTGGGCTTTAAAACAGAAAATAAAAATACTATGACGTAGGAAGGTGCAGAGTATGTCAACTTAGGCAGGCCAGGTCTCACTAATGCAGACCTTCCATTACAATGGTTTCAGCACTGACTGAGTAGTTAGGTTAAACGTTAAAATCTGATAGAGCCAGTGCCCTCATACAAAGGCTGGAATGTAACAAATGCCCGCCAAGGGTTTTGCATTGGCCTTTCCTGGACCTTGATGCATGACAAGATAACAAAGGAATTCTTAACATGACCCCTTTAGGATTTAAAAAGTTTTATTGGAGGTCTGGAGGAATTCCCCAGATCTCCACAAACAAGCTTTATTGGGGACTAAAGGAACTCCCCTAACCTCCATGATTTAGCAGGAGACAACATAAGGGTAATCACCCCTGACACCTGGACCCATCTAGATTAAGTAAACTTACTGAGACTCCAGGGAAAGGTCTTCAGGACTTAAATCTTAGTTACAGATTAAAAGGAGTGAATCACTTATGTCTTAAGATTAATGCACACTTACTCGTAGACATGTAGCTTAGAAGATATACAAGCTCTGGAAAACTTTGTAATTTTGAGTTGATGTGGTGAAAATTTCCAGGCCTTCTCCCCATAACCAGTTACAGAAATGAAAACCTCCCTTCATTTCCAGTTCATCTGCATCTTGTTAATGGGCCATGAGAATAAGCAGCCTGATCTTCGGTTGGGTTCAGAAATGAACTTACATCTTCACTATGATACATCAAACTCTTTTGCAGTCATACATTCATTAACAGTGATATGAAGTCTCCTTTATTCTTGTCAAATATCTGTTTTCTATTCAAAATTCATCAAATTTAATTGATTTAAAAGAAATGTAAAAAATAAAAAGCAGGTTGATCCTTCACGCTTATGACTGCAAACTTAGGGCTGATTTACAGTAAGATTCTTGCTCGCTCCCTAGGCTCTCTGGAAATTTAGTTAAATAATTAGCAGTTTGTTTCATTTATGTTACATATGTACTTATTACTATAAAGATATTAACAATAATAAACTTTATTAACTGTCTGTTATTTCTCAGCCATAATGGAAACCAATTTAAATACATTAGCTCACTTAATAGTTATAACAACCCAGTGAGGTAGATATTAATACCCTCATTTATTTCAAAAGGACTTTAAATTGGAGTTATCTACCAACAGGCTACTTGAGAAAAGTGTTGTTTATATTTATGGTTAAAATAGTGATTTATTAACTAAGGATTTCTATTACACTTCTTTCTGCAAAGAAACTACTTGCCCAAGGGGTATACACTATTTCTAAGTGAATGACAGAATGGTGAAATGTCCACGTTTTAGCAAGTGAGCCATAACTGACAGATGCTGTAGGAAAGAACAAGTTCAGAAGAGCATGGTGTTCTCTGTCTCCTTTGGGAGTGACGCCTCCACTCGGAATTCTAATTTCAGTTTCCGTTATTAAGGAAGAAAAGCAAAACCTGACAGCACAGCCATGGAGGAGAATGAAGGAGAAACAGGGCTGTGAATTCTTAATTAACAGGATGTTCAGGGATGCCAGTGCAAGCTTCATAAAAGCGCTGTGGAAGGCTGCATTTAGAATGGATACAGAAGCTACTCACTGCTATCGCTAACTTCAGGAGGTAAAATGGCAGTTTTCAAAGTTCTAGGCACTGGTAAGAAGGGAAATTATTTTCCCTGGATCTATGTCCCTGAAAGCACTTTCATACTGCTAAATTACTTGGTTAATAGCATGGTTCAGAGGTTCCAAAACTCAGTTTCTGAAAAGTAATTCAAGATGTGCACTTAAGAAATGAAAAGAAACAATCATAAGCAAAAATACTAAAGTCCTAATGATTTCAACTAATGTTGCATTCCCAGAAGAATCAGGGCACTTCATAAATGTTTCAGGAAAAGCCAAAGTAATGTAGGATCTCCCTTTTAAAAAAAAAATTAATAATTTAGTGACATTTTCATTTTATTATTCATCCATGGAAACATATGGAAACTTTGAAAAGTTCTAGGCACTGTGTTAGGCACAAGAGCTCCTAAAAAACAAAGGCATAGCTCTGAAATTGATGCTATCATAGTTTATTTGGAGTGAATACCAAATCCTCCTATGGTTTTATACGGTTAGCCAAAGAAGTCAGAAGGCTTTCCAATGATGATTTAAGGAGGTAAGCAGCACATGTAACCAACAGTGTTATGACTTTCTCAAAATGTACACAAACTGGAATAAGCATAAAATATCAATACTTAAAGGGAAAAATTGAATTAAAAAAAAATATACCAAGATGTATTTTCACATTGTTTGTAAGATGGATAAAAGTTGCTGGAGACTTGTTTGCAGTCACAGTTGTCCTCAAAGTTTTGATGGCTTGTCAGAGATTAGTCTTGGTCGGTGTAATTGTAATACTTCAACATTACTGGGGTAAGTAAACAATTATGGTAATTGCCAGGATAGACTCAGGATCAAGCTGCTGTGAGTGCCTGTCTTAGTCCATTTGGCTTACTCACACTACTATAAAAAAAATCCCATATACAAACTGAGATGATACCTTTACATTGTGTCTTCATAGGGTGGAAGGGACTAGCAAGCTCCCTTTGCCCTTTTTTATAAACCTTTATTTAAAAAATCCCTTATTTGAAAAAACCCCTTATAAAAAACATTAATCTCATTCATGAGGACTCTACCCTTATGACCTAAGCACTTTCCAAAAGTTCATCTCTTAATACCATCACCTTGGGGGTTATGATTTCAACATATAAATAAATTTGTGGGGAGACAAACACTCACAACACAGCAGACTGAAAGGAACCAACTCTACAACTAGGAAGATAAACAATGAGGAGACCATCAGTAGCTCAAAGTTAAAATGCCTTGCTGTACATCAGAAATGTTCAAAGGAGGACTGGGTAATCCTGCTGTACAGGGATCCATCTGAGCTTAAGAGATGTTAAGGCAGAGGCCAACTGTCAACATGCTGTAGAAAAATTCTAAAAGATGAAACTAGGAAATAGTCAAGACTTTCCAAATGGATCTAATCCAGAATTTCCAATTCTGAATTCTAGGCTTCAGTACAGACTTATCCACAAAGGATGTAAAACTCTCCATCATGGAACAATCTATACTGGGACAGATGTGTCCTCTATCACATACCAGGCAGTTCCATAGCAGTCATCAAGTGACCTTCCCTTTTGTAAAATGACTTTCCTAAAGATCAGCATTTTCATCATCCTCATAAACTCTGCATACTTTTCCAGCCACATTTATTTTAGAGGCATCTTAACAATTGGTCTTTACTCTTCGATACTGATGTCTGGCACAGTTTGCAATCTCTTTCCTACTGTTTGCCCTAACATGAGTTTTCTTTAATCACAATCCAAACCTTTTGTTTTCCCGAAAGTCATCCCAATTTATCACATTTATTCATGGCCTCCCACAGCAAATACTGACCACAAAGATGTAAAATCCTAAAAATGTAGACAGGGACATGCTTTTATCTTCAAAAGCAAAAGTAGAAGAGGGAAATCTTTTTCCAAGCCTGCCTGCTCATCTTTAATGGTAATAAAACATCATTTATTGAGTGGTCTCTCTATGCCTAATATCCTTCTGTACACTTTACAGGAATAACGTCATTTAATCTGCTCCACTGAGTGTGAGTCAAATACTGTCAATATTTCCATTTGACATAAGAAACAGAAAGGCAAATAACTTTCCAGCAACTGTCCATTTATGTAACAGAGCAAAGGTTTAAACCTAGATAATGTGGATTTACAGACTTAGCCTTTACTCTATTCTCTCTCCAGTATATGACACTTCTTACTATTCTGATCCATGTGGGCACATAAACAAAGTAATTTATTCATTAACTAGCTCTGCTTATAGAAAATAAACCAGAGAAGATGGATGAGAGGAAGGACTAATTGCTGGATAAGCAATGATAATCTCATAAATTAGATGCTAGAGCCAGTACAGACATGGATCTATTTGGAGAGAGAATGAAAAACACAGACTCACTCTGAGGCCACAGGTTGAAGAGAACTAAGCAAAATAACTGCAATCCCAAAGAGACTGACAGAGAATAAAAACTAAGCAGATAAGACACATGGATTCTTTCTGATGTGGCATGGGAGAGAAAGGGAAGCTCTCCATACATGAACAATAACCACCTTTTAAAACTACACGAAAATATACTGCTAATGCTTTCATGGCAGTATATTTATCTACACTATTATTATGACCTAATTATATATTGTAACATGGATGCTATTCTACTCTATTAATATCCACCCATCTATCATTGTTCCCAAATTTTATAGCCAGTAAAAATTTATATATAACTAACATTTAAAAATTAAGGAGAGAGTCCATGTTTTGTCCTTTCCTTTCATCTCCTCAAACTCCTAGAACAGCATCTTGGCAATAATAAGCCTTTAATATGTTAAAGTTAAATATATTAAAAATGTAAATACCTTACATGGGAGGAAATATTTCCCAGAACTTTTGAAAGAACCTAGATGAAAGAGTAAATGGGAAAGTTTGTTTCCATTAACTCAGAAAAATGCCATATAGCAAAGAAATGAAAGATAATAATAATTCTATAAATATTAAGAGAAGGTTTTAATATTTAGAAAGAAAAGTGTTAGGAAATGAATCAGAGGATGCAAAATAATTTACTTCAGATGGACACAAAAGAGATGGAGCTTTAAAATGCAAAGTTCTATTGGAAACAAAATAACATTTTATAAAGTTTCTAATATTTTTTTTAAGATGGAGTCTCACTCTGTCACCCAAACTGGAGTTCAGTGACACCATCTCAGTTCACTGCAACCTCTGCCTCCCAGGATCAAGTGATTCTTCCGCCTTAGCCTCCCAAGTAGCTGGAATTTCAGGCAGGTGCCACCATGCCAGGCTAAGTTTTTTGTATTTTTTAGTAGAGACGGAGTTTTGCCATGTTGGCCAGGCTCATCTCTAACCTCTGACCTCAGGTGATTAGCCCACTTCACTCTCCCAAAGTACTGGGATTATGGTGTAAGCCATCGCACCTGGCCTAAAGCTTCTAATCTTTAACCCCTGGTACAAAATCAAACTGGAGCCTGGCTTTTGTGAGAGGACTTCTTTTGGTGTCTATGCTGTTGTATTTTCACATTTTTAGAGCTACCTGTTTGTCAGATACGAGAAGGAATTCTTCTTCAAAGGGTTTGGCTGTTTAGGTCCCTTCTTGTCCCCCACTTTCAAGGTCAAACTTCCTAGTTCTTTGTGTCTCCCTACCCTAGTTTCAGTAAACAACTTTCCCACCAGTCCTAATCTACAGAGCCCACATCTGCTACTCACTCTGTAAATTACCCCTCCTGCCATAACAGCTCTTCCTGCCAAAGCTACCCTTCCCTCCAGTGTAACCCACTGCCCGCACTCTTCAAGTTAGCCAATTGAGTTTAGTTTAGATTGTGTGGTCCAGCTCTAGTCAATGGAGGCAGGACACAGTAGCAGGGACAAACTGTGTTAGGAATAAAAACCCCTTCCCTTCTTTGTTTGGTGTGCTCTTGTGGTGACGAGGCCTGCGAGCAGCACCCTTCTGCAGAAGCAAATTTGCATTGCTGAGAAATCTTTTTCTTGAGTGCTCATTTTCTTTGACTCCAACCTTTTATTTCCAACACTGTTGTGTCACGTGCCTGTCTGCTCTCAAGTGATTTACTAAAATCAAGAGTTGGTGTATGTTTTCTAGCTGCCTGAATTTTGCCTCCTCTTCTCAAAAGATTTGAGAGAAAGAAGGAGAGAGAGCTCCTCATTCCACGTCCCATGCCCCTAACAATGATTGCTTTCTCAATTTCATCCTACAAATTTGAAAGTAGCCAATGTAACTAGCACAATACAGTGTTAGCAATCTGTTCTCTAAAGAGAAAAATTGCCCTAGCCAGATAAGTTGGCAATACTTGGTTGCTTTTGTTCCATCATTACATGATAATTACACCATGTATCTCTAAGAGCTTACTTTGCAAAATAAACTTCTTATCATCAAGCAGCAAGTATAGACCACCAGTTGAGAAAACAAAGACTTTTCTGGAAAACAGTGACACTTCCTTTACTTTGAAAGAAAATGGAGGATATGAGAAATAATTGCAAGTAAAATTACAAGAAGAAAATGGATTATTAGTATACTTACAGGCAAAATATAGGCCTACCCCACCCTTCTTAAAATCATCATTAGCATTTGCTAAGTTTGGATATATATCAAGCTCAAAAACCATGTTAAGGCCGGGCGCGGTGGCTCAAGCCTGTAATCCCAGCACTTTGGGAGGCCGAGGCGGGTGGATCACGAGGTCAAGATATCGAGACCATCCTGGTCAACATGGTGAAACCCCGTCTCTACTAAAAATACAAAAAAATTAGCTGGGCATGGTGGTGCGTGCCTGTAATCCCAGCTACTCAGGAGGCTGAGGCAGGAGAATTGCCTGAACCCAGGAGGCAGAGGTTGCGGTGAGCCGAGATCGCGCCATTGCACTCCAGCCTGGGTAATAAGAGCGAAACTCCGTCTCAAAAAAAACCATGTTAAAATTATTTTTAAATTACTTTTTATTTATTAAAACATTGTGATACCCATGCTTATATTTTAAAAGGATGGTCTGAAACTATTTCAGCACTCATCTTAGGAAATTGCTCTTTGTACTTTACGAATGGTCAAGATGAGGCTGACCAAACATATGGCCCACAAGGACCAGCAGAGTTCCAAAGTATGGGGTTTATTGATTTAGAGAAGGGAATTTGCAAAGGTCTGTAAAAGACCAGAGAATCTCTCAGTGATTACTACAACTATACTAGTTAATATTTCTGAAAAAGAATGTATTTTAGGCTTTATAGGTCATACAATTCTCTGTTGCAACTACCGAACTCTGCCATTATAGCACAAAAGCAGCCACAGATAATATATAAACAAATGAGTGTGCCTGTGTTCCAATAAAGTTTTATTACAAAGATAGATGGTGGGCCAACTGTGGCCCATGAATCATAGTTTGCAATCTCTGATTTAGAGTCACAAAGACAGCTGACAGAAATTGGACATCAATATCACCATATATGGCAACAGAGAGGATATTTCCTCTGAAAATAATGAAGTGAAAAAAAAATGGCACATTAAACTGTAGCTAATGTATTAGTGGTATCCTTGTCCTATTTCTTCGATTTTACTTAATGCTATCTAGGTAGGCAATCATTAAACGATTTATTAAAGGTCAAAGTAATTTATTTATATGCAAGGCCATAAACACAACAAAAATTCAGTGGGCTTGGTATTTGCATATAAAGCCATCTACTAAAAAATATTTGGAGAGAGTGAAAGCCTGGGAGGAATCTCTCAATTATTCTACAACTATAACATTTCTGAACAAGAAAAATTTGTTTTTATCTGTTATAAGGACATACCAATTCTGTAATATAAGCTAAGCTACTTAGCATAGTCCCATCAGTCTTCTAAGTAACATAAAGAAACCAAGAACATTTATGTGTATACACAGATACATACATATATATGTATTCCTCACCCCCCACACACATATTCTTTGTAATAAAGCAACCAATTGCAGTGATGCTGCTAATGATGATGACAGTGATGATGATCCTAACTATGTAGTTATCAGTGAGAGTACTTGCCTGCCACATTTTGATAATTATGCTAGATCATTTACAGAATTATTTCTAAACATTGGTAATTTCTATGAAGTAGGCACTATTATCCCATCTTACACAGATGAGGAAACACCAACTCTAGGTTAAAAATAATAATAAATTAGCCAGGCATGGTGGCATGCACTTGTGGTTCTAGCTGCTCAGGAGACTGATATAGAAGGATCCTTGAATCTGGGAGGTTAAGGCTGTAGTGAGTCATGATTGTGCTACTGAATTCCAGTCTAAGTGACAGAGCAAGACTCTTGTCTCAAAAGAAAAAAAATCACTAAACATAAAAGATGCAGAAAAAATGTAACATGTAAGTAAAAGAAAATTAGTCAATAGAAATAGACCTAGGAATGACAGAGCTGATGGAATTAGCAGACAAAAAATGTTGAAAAGCTATCATAAATATGTTCAGAATTTTTTTTATGTGAAGATAATGAAGAGACAAAGGGAAGATAAAAAACAAAATGAAACATCTAGAGAGGAAAATATAATATTTGAAATAAAAAAACTACTGCATTTATTTGACAACAGATTGTATACTGCAGATAAAAGATAAATACAAAACATTGCTGAAAGAAATTACACATGACACAAATGGAAAAATATTCCATGCTCATGGATTGAAAGGATTGACATCATTAAAATGGCCATGCTTTTAAAGCAACCTACTGATTCAATGCTCTTCCAATCAAACTACCAATATCCTTTTTCAAAGAAGTGGAAAAAGTATGTTAAAATTCATGTGGAACAAAAATAAGCCCAAGTAGCCAAAACAATCCTAAGCAAAAAGAACAAAGCTGACATCACATTAACTGACTTAAACTTTGCTAATAAGGCTACAGTAACCAAAACAGTATGGTACTGGTATAAAAACATATATACCAATGGAACAAAAGAGAGAAAATAGAAATAAACCATCTACAATCACCTGATCTTCAGCAAAGTTGACAAAAATAATCAAAGAGGAAAGGACTCTGTATTCAATAAATAGTGCTGAGATAGCTGGTTAGCCATATGCAGAATAAAACTAGACCTCTACCTTTTACTATACAAAAAAATTAATTCAAGATGGATTAAACAATTAAATGTAAGACCTCAAACTATATAAATCCTAAAAGAAAACCTAGGAAACATCATTCTGGACATCAGCCTTGGGAAAGAATTTATGACTAAGTCCTCAAAAGCAGTTGCAACAAAAACAAAAATTGACAAAAGGGACCTAACTAAACTAAAGGGCTCATTTGCAGAAATAAAAACTATGAACAGAGTAACATATAAGCTACAAAACAGTAGAAAATATTTGCAAACTATGAATCCAACAAAAAAACTAATACCCATAATCTTTAAGGAACTTAAACAACTCAACGTGCAAAAAACAAACAACCCCATCAAAAAATGGGCAAAGGACAAAAAAGTCACTTCTCAAAAAAGACATATAAGCAGGCAACAAACCTGGAAAAATGCTCAGCATTACTCCTCATCACAGCAATGCAAATCAAAACCACAATGAGATGTTATCTCATAGCTGTCAGAAATGCTTTTGTTAAAAAGTCAAAAAATAATAGATGCTGGTGAGGATGCAGAAAATAAGGAACGCTTATACGCTGTTGATGGGAATGTCATTCAGTTCAGCCAGTATGGAAATCAGTTTGAAAATGTCTCATAGAACTTAAAACAACTACCATTTGACTCAGCAATTCCATTATTGGATATATACCCAAAAGAAAATAAATCACTCTACAAAACATGCACTCATGTATTAGATTCTCTAGAGGGACAGAACTAAAAGAATAGATACATATATATAAAGGGGAGTTTATTAAGTATTTGCTTACATGATCACAAGATTCTACAATAGGCTGTCTACAAGCTTGAGAAGGAAAGAGAGCCAGTCCGAGTCTTAAAACTGAAGAGCTTGGAATATGTTTGAGAGCAGAAAGCATCCAGCACAGGAGAAAGATGTAGGCTGGAAGGCTAGGCCAATCTTGCTTCTTCACTTTTTTTTTTTACCTGCGTTATATTCGCTAGCAGCTGGTTGGATGGTGCCCACCCAATTAAGGATGGGTCTGCCTTCCCCAGCCCACCGACTAAAATGTGAATCTCCTTTGGCAACCACTCAGAGACACACCCAGGATCAATATTGCATCCTTCAATTCAATCGAGTTGACACTCAGTATTAATTATCACAACTTATATGTTTACTGGAGCACCATTCACATTAGTAAAGACATGGAATCAACTTATGTGGTGGACTGTATAAAGAAAAAACGTTGTACTTATAACAAAAGTATGCCCTTTACAGCAACATGAATGCAACTAGGGGCCATCATCCTAAGTGACTTAATGGAGGAACAGAAAACCAAGTGCTGCATGTTCTCACTTATAAATGGAAGATAAACATTGGGTACACATGCACATAAAGATAGAAACAATAGACACAGGGACTACTAGAAGTACGGGGGAAGGAGGAGTGCAGGGACTGCAAAGCTAACTATTGAGTACTATGTTCACTATCTGGATGATGGGATCATTTATACCTCAAACTTGAGTATCATGCAATAAACCCATGTAACAAACCTGCACATGTACCCTCTAAATCCAAAATAAAAGTTAATATTATACAACACTAATGTACACTCATGATAATTCTAAGGCATAAGTGATAATAAACAAAAATAAATAAACACTAGAGCAAAAAATAAAATAAAATAAAATAAACACTTAAAACCCCCCTATAAACCAACAGACCCTCAAATATCAACAAACCTCAAGCTGGATAGAGAAACTCTTAAGGAGCCAGAGAAAAAAGGCACTTTAAATACAAGGAATAAATATAAGAATTTATTTAAACAATGTAAGTTGGAAGAAAATAAAACAACACTTTTCATATACCAAAAGAAATAAAAAGTCTGTAAGCTAAATTTTTTTAATCCTCTCTGAAAATTAAGGCAAATAAATACATATTTTCATACAAATAAAGGCTTAGAGTATTCATTGCCAGCATGCCTGCAGTATAATTAATGTTAAAGAAAGTTCTTCCAACTGGTAGAAAATTATACTAGATAGAAATTTAAACCTGCACAAAGAATAAAGAGTGTTGAAGGTGGTGTGTGAGTAAATATAAAATATATTTCTCATTTTAAAATGTAATTGATAACTGTTTAAAGAAAAATCTATAAATAATGTTTGTGACTTGTATAAAAGTAAAACATTTGATAATAGCACAAAAGACAGGAGGTGAGAAATGCAAATATATTGCTCTTACACTATAAAGTGCTAAAATATCATCTGAAAAGTTAATATTACATAATGATAAGTTAAAGATGTATGTTGTAACCCTACAGAAACTACTAAAACAAGTAAGTGTAGCTAATAGGCCAATAGTTGCTATAAAATAAAGTACTAGAATATACTGAATCCAAGAGAAAACAGGATAATACGGGGGAAAGGAGATAATGTTGGACAAATCTAAAACTAATGGCAAGATCAAAACTTTATTCCAACTATTTGGATCATCCCATTAAATGTAAATGGTTTAAACACCCTAAGTTTAAAAGCAGATTGTCAGGCTGTAGAACGAAGTGGGACCCACCAACTACATACTATCTACAAAAAAAAAAAAAATATATACATACACTCATTTTGTAAATAAGCAAATAATAAAATCTAATCATATTAAATAGCCACCTCCAGAAACCCTAAAGCCAACAAGAGAATTTCATTCTTAATATTCTGTTTTTTCTAAAACCACCCGTAATACCAAAATCAGTATTAGCATTCTCTAGAGAGGATTCTCTAGTAAGCGTTCTCATAATTAGTCAATGTTAAGTGAATTTGAACATTTGCTTTACAAAAGAAGATATACAACTGGCCAGTAAGCTATGAAAACATATACACCATGGAATACTATGCTGCTATAAAAACCAATGAGTTTGTGTCCTTTGTAGGGACACAGATGAATCTGGAAACCATCATTCTCAGCAAACTGACACAAGAACAGAAAATCAAACACCACATGTTCTCACTCATAGGTGGGTGTTGAACAATGAGAACACATGGACACAGGGAGGGGAGCATCACACACTGGGGTCTGTTGCAGGGGGGCCAAGGGAGGCACAGTGGGTGGGTGGGAAAGTTGGGGAGGGATAACAAGAGGAGAAATGCCAGATGTAGGTGATGTGTGGAATGGAGGCAGCAAACCACCTTGCCATATATGTACCTATGCAACAATCCTGCATGATCTGCACATGTACCCCAGAACCTAAAGTACAAATATATATATATATATATTTAACATCATTAGTCACCAGGAAAATGTAAATTAAAACAATAATGAGATAATAGTACACGCTTATTTTTTATTTATTTATTTTACTTTAGGTGCATACTATATCTGGCATTTCTCCCCATGTTATCCCTCCCCACCCTCCCATCCCTCCCCACTCCCTGCTGTCTCTCCCCTACCCCCCTCAACTGCCCCCAGTGTGTGATGCTCCTCTCCCTGAATCCACATGTTCTCGTTGTTCAACACTCACCTGTGAGTGAGAACATATAGATACACACTTATTTTTAAAGACTGACAATATCAATAACTAGAACTCAAATTCTGATACATTGCTAATTAAAATGTACAATAGTATAACCACTGTAGAAAAGTTTGCCAGTTTCTTAATAATGTTGAAATATACAAACCATATGACCCAGCAATTTCATTCTAAATATTTCCCCAAGAAAAATGAAAATCTATTCCCATAAAAATACTTTAGCACTAATGTTTGTAGCTGCTTTATTAATATTAGCCTAAAACTAAAAACAAACTAAATTATTATCAGCAGATAAATAAATTAGCAAACTATGGTATTTTCCTACAATGGAATATCACTCCATAAATAAAAAATAAAAAGGTACACACTACTGATGCTTACAAAAATATAGAAGAATCTTAAAGCATACTTAATGAAAAAGCTGTATACAAAAGGTTACATACTGTATTATTTCAGAAATGCAGGATAATTTATACTGACAGAAAGCCTATTTCCAGTTGCCTAGGGTTGGGTAGGGAGTGAAGATCAAAGCAAAGGAGCATGAGAAAACTTACCAAAGTGATGAGCTCTTCTATATCTTGATTAGAGCTGTGGTTATAAGGGTACAGTTGTTCACTTTTATTCACAGTTCTCTCTTCTGCAGTTTCCATTATCTATACCAACTGCTGCCTGAAAATTGTTAAGAAGGTATAAGATATTTCAAGAGAAAGAAACCATGTAATATAGTATATTATTATAATTGTTCTTTTTTTCTCATTATTATTGTTAACCTCTCACTGTGGCTAATTTACAAATTAAACTTTATCATAGTAAGTATGCATAGGGAAAAAAGACATTTTATGTATGTATGTATGTATATATATGGTTTGGTTATATCTGAAGTTTCAGGGATATACTGGGGGTCTTGGAACATATGTCCTGTGAATGAGGGGGGACTACTGCATAGTTTTGTAAAAACTAATCTACTGCACACTTAAATATATTTGCTGTATGCAAATTATAGTAATAAAGTTGATTTTGAGAGAACAAAAAGAGATATCGTTATTATAGAAATCCATCTGCTTGCTAAATATACACAACCTTAGTAGTTTCATATTACTGTAAGTACCTTTTCATGTAGTATTATGTAAAATAGCCCCAGTAATAACCCCCAATTCTTATATTCTCCCTCTGTTACTTGTTGGTTCTCATCAGGGTTATACTTTGTACTTTTTGATAAATGCAAGCAGATGGAAGAAACTGCCAAATTCATAAAAATAATATAAAAAAGATAATGCATATCCTAACCACCACTCACATCGTAGCTCTTAACTGTAGGAATCTCAAACTAATAGTAGGATCCAAGAAAGTAATGTAATGTATGATGGGACCCAACATTAAACAATAGAAATAGATTGGGGACCGATATCAAAATAACCTGTCAAAAAATTTAAAAATAACTAACATGTTATCCAAAATTATCAAGTTTTTTTCAAACGCTAATAAGAAATTTAACATACAAATTGAATTTTAAAGCCAGACTTTCAGGAATGATTAGTCCAGAAAAAATGCATATATCTAAAGTAACTAAAAAGATTCACTTTAGGTTCTATTAAATTATGGATTTATAAGTTATTAATAAAAATTTAAATATTTAGCTGTGAGAGTATGGAAATGAAGGAAATGAAGTCAGGTGACACTAAGGAAAATAATTTGAGACAGTCTAAATTTGAGTTGCTCATAAAAGCAAAGTGAAGAATAGAAGGGAAACAAAATGTAGATGAACAATTTGTAAAAAAGGAGAGAATTTCAAGCTGGGCATGGTGGCTCACACCTGTAATTCCAGCCCTTTGGGAGGCCCAAGCAGGAGGATCACTTGAGGACAGGAGTTCAAGACCAACCTGGACAACAAGTAGGACCCCATCTCTACAAAAATTAAAAAAAAAAAAAAAACAATTAGCTGGGCATGATGGCACACAAGGGTAGTGCCACATACTTGGGACACTGAGGCAGGAGGATCACTTGAGCCCAGGAGTCCAGGCTGGAGTGAGCCATGATGATGCCACTGTACTACAGCCTGGGTGACACAGTGAGACCCTGTCTCAAAACAAAAAAGAGAGACATTTCTGTCCTGATTTTGAACTTGGTCTAAATGATTTGGACAATCCATCTCTCTTATCTCATGTCTCTTTTTTATCACTGCAGGAAGTATTTATACAAAAAAAAAACAATAATAGTAAGTCATCTTTCCAAGTATACCATGAGTCTACACTTCAATTTCCCTGTGATCTCCGATTCCCTGCTGCTGACAATGGCCACATTCCAAAGTCCTGTTTCATCCACAATAGGAGGGCTCAAGTTGCATCACTTTGTTTTCAGAAACTGCAGTGCCTTTGTAGAAGCAACTAACACCCAAAAATTAAGTAGAAGTTCAAGGTTATATAAAAACTAGGTGGGTGCTCTGGGAAAAAAAATACTGATTCATTAATAACTGAGAACAAAACACTGCAGGTAAAAGAGGAATCTTTGTTAAACACCCCAGGTCAAAACACTAGCTTCCTTAAAAATAACAGAAAACTACATTTGAGTTTGCTCCTATGTGACCTTTCTTGTACCTAGATCTTATTCATTTTGCACTATGGATCTTTTTAGAATTCATTTATTTGACACGATTCTCAAGCCATTTGCTAAACACCTCAATTTTAGGCACTGTAGGTAACATAGGTAACATAGAAATGAATATGAAACTGTGCCTTCTGTGGCTTTTGCAGCTTTTGCCAATGAGAAGCTAGAAATAACCATTGGCAGCCCTGCTTACCTAGTGCAAATTCCGCATGTTAACATTATCAATATGAATTAGAAAAACTGAACTCAGTCTTTGATTTGGGAGCTGCCAGAATATCCTGTTATACCTTAGGCCAGTCGCTGTGAGAGAGCACAAAACCCATTGCACATGGGTAGGAATTAAAATAATTAAGGTGCCATTTCAGACCCTAGCAGGAGACATTGATTGACCTTAAGGATCAATACCCACCAACTCCTGCTGAGATACAACAAAAGCACAGCAAGTTTTAGGCAAGGTGTCAGCACTCAGCTATTGTTACAGGCACATCCATACTGGGTAGGTGAACATGTGGAGGTTTCTGGAGGACAGCACGCCCAGGGAGGACATGGAAGCTCTGTCCTCCTACCCGCATACCTCACCCTATGAGTCTCTTCATCTGTATCCTTTGTAATATCCTTGACAATAAATGATAAACCTAAATGTTCCCTGATTTTTGTGAGCCATACAGCAAATTAATTGAAACCAAAGAGAGGGTCATGGAAACCTCAAATTGAATACTATCAATCAGAAGTTCCAGGCTGGGGGGTGGTGACTCACACCTGTAATCCTAGCACTTTGGGGGGCCAAGATAGGCAGATTGCATGAGGTCAGGAGTTCGAAACCAGCCTGGGCAACACAGTGAAACTCCATGTCTACTAAAACACAAAAAATTAGCCGGATGTGGCAGCGTCCACCTGTAGTCCCAGCTACTCGGGAGGCTGGGGCGGGAGAATTGTTGAACCCAGGAGGTGGAGGTTGCAGTGAGCCATGATCATGCCACTGCACTCCAGCCTGGGTGGCGGAGTGAGACTATGTCTATTAAAAAAAAAGAAATTCCAGAGGCCTGGACTTGTGACTGGTGTCTAAAGGGCACTCCTGGAGATTGAGTCCTCAACCTGCAGGATCTCACACTATTTCCAGGTACATAGTGTTAAAGTTGACTTGGAGGACACCCAGTTAGTGTCTGCTGTAGAATGAGTAACTAGCTCGGTGGTGGGGAGTAAAAGCCACATATTTGTCACAAAACTCTTCTTCTGTGTTGATGATTATTGTTATGGTGGTATGACAGGAGAAGAAAAGCAAGGATTGAGAGTTTTTCTAAAACTACCTGTGATCACAGAATATAAATCTTCTTCTCCTCCTCCTCCTCCTCCTCCTCCTTCTTCTCTTTTTTAATGGAGTCTCACTCTGTCACCAGGCTGGAGTACAGTGGCATGATCTCGGCTCATTGCAACCTCTGCCTCCCAAGTTCAAGTGATTCTCTTGCCTCAGCCTCCTGAGTAGCTGGGACTACAAGTGCACGCCACCACACCCAGCTAATTTTTGTATTTTTAATAGAGATGGGATTTCACCATATTGGCCAGGATGATCTCGATCTCTTGACCTCATGATCTGCCTGCCTTTGCCTCCCAAAGTGCTGGGATCACAGGCATCAGCCACCGCGCCCAGCCAGAATATATGTATTTTTATTAAAGCAGGATTTTTCCCTGGCCCCTTCATGGGCTGGAACTGGAGTGCATGGGTGCTACAACTAGCCAGCCACTTCAGTGCTGGCAGGGGCAGACTCCACTTTATCAATCCTGCCGTGTTCCACCCCTTGTGGGATGGGGAGCACAGGCGAGCAGGTGCAAGAGCCAGGGCAAGCATTTTTGGGCTCTGGCAGGAGCAAAGCTCCATATGTGCCATGCAGCAACATCTAGTGGGTTGCCCATGACCCCTGAAGCCCCAGAAGGAGTGTCACAGTGCTCTTTTAGCTTTTCTGTCCCTGGACATCTTCAGTGTTAACAGCTTGGCGGAGGGTTAGTGTGACGGCCTTTTGCATCTGCTCTCATGGCACCTGAGTTCGTGTGCAGTGTAGAGGAGGAATGAGGTCACATGAATAAACTAAAGATGGTAAACAGGAGGAATTTTATTGCTGATGGGAGTGTCTCTCAGTAGGAAGGACAGAGCAGGAAGTTAATCTCCCTCTGGAGTTCGGCCATCCCTGGACTCCTCTCTGAAGCTACACCAGACTCATCTCTGAAGCCACACTGTCAAGCTGCTTCTCTCCAATGCCCAACTATAGTTTCTGTCATCTGGCTGCTTCTCCTCTCTGCTGGCTGAGTTCTGGGGGTTTTATAGGCACATGGTGGGGGTGGGGCAGGCTGTGGGTGGTATCGGAAAAGGCAACATTCAAGCAGGAAAACAGGGATGTATGTTCTCACTTTGAGCCACAGTATTAGGCTTTTCGACTTGAAAGTGGGACCCTGGTTGGGGACCCACCCTCTTGTGCCCAGAATTTCCCTGCCTCTTATCCCTATCATTATCTCATCAGCACATTTCTTTGTATTTCCAAAATTACTTCCTCCTAAATCTTATTCATTACCATTATTTGTGAAATGTGGTTTCTTTTCAACCAACACTGAATCAAGTTTTCTGTTTCATAAGTTCTATTTCCTCAGCACTTTATATATGAAAACAATTGAAGCACAGACAAGGTGAATATACCAAAATTCACACATATCTTAACTGACAGGTTAGAATTGCAACCCAGACCTATCTGAGTCCCGGGTGATTCCCTATCCCACTGCATGACTCTGCCTCCCTCAAGTGCCTGTAGGAGAGCTGAGGCAATGGAAGTTCGATGTGAGAAAGAAGTGCAAAAGAACCAACAGGCTGGATATTTTTCTACATGGGAGCCAGCTGTTAATTCCAAGCTTTGGAACACGGGATATGCTAAAGAATCCAAGTTTGTTTCTGTACCTAGAAGGTGCATGAAAAGTTTCAGCAGCTATGCAAAAATGTCTGGCATGAGAAAGCTGTGCCATTATGACTTACCTGAATAATGCAGGCCCATTAACAGTATAGTCAGAGCACATCTGGCAAGGTGAGAAATGATCAAGGATAAATGTATGAGTGTCCACTAGAGGCAGTATTGTGTAGTTGTTATGAAAGCAGATCTTGAAATCAAACTACCTGGGTAAGAATTCATTGTTCACGTCATTGTATTCTTGTGTCCCTGAGAAAATTATCTAACACCTCTCTGCTTCAAATTATTTACAAGTAAAATAATAAGAAGGAAGGTATCTACCTCACAGCTTTGTGTGAGGATAAGTTAATATAGCTAAATTATTTATAAACCTGCTTATTATTTAGCAAGTCCTCAATGTGAGTTATTCTTATCATCAATGAGGAACATGAACTTGAAAGTAGAGATTCATTTATCTTCCACTCTGCTTTTACCATCTTAGACCATGAAGCTTGAGGCACTATAAATGGGCACATTGAATAATCAATACCGTAGTCAGCAAAAAGAAGTTGGTTTTAAAAATGCACAGATGCTTTAGCAGGTAAGATAAGTATGGAAAGGCAGATGCCCAAAACAGACATCTTTATCCAAAGCCTGGAAAACCTGACAGGTAATCTACCTAACTTACCAAAAAAAAAAAAACAGGCAAATTTTGAACGTATTTTCATAAAGGATTAGTGTCAGAATGGTTCAGTGGTCACAGGGGTGCTTATGCTCCTGGATTCAAGGCAGCAAGACTTATCCAGTGTAGACTGACCTCTTTGAGGCCACTGAGAATCACTCAGGCTCTTTAGGATATGCTTAGTTAGATGCACACTTGGCATGTTTTGCATCAAGCTTTTACTGGCCTTATTTAGGGGACCACAGCCTGAATTCCTTTAGAGAATGACACCCAACTGATTCTCAATCTCTCTGGTTCTAGTGGTGATCCAACCAGTGCCCTGCAAGTTCTTTAGTTCAGGGTTATACATGTACCCAGGTTGTTCCAGTCAGAATGAAGTTCAGGATTTGATCAGAATACTCAGAAAAAGATGCTTTCACTTCTGCGGGATTTTAACTCAGGAAAATGCAGGCTTAAAACTTCTATGTGACAACTTCCTTCTCCTACCCCTGAAGACTAAGAATGAAACCAACAGGGAAAAAGATAAGAAATAAAGAGGAAAATGAAATCCTGATCACATTGTTTGAGCCTATAACCAAGCTACACTTAAAATGAAACTATCCATTGGATTTTCAAATCATATAAGCCAATAAATCCCCCATATTTTTAAAATCAGTTAGAGTAAGTACTCTGTCTTGTGTAACAAAAAGAATCCTAGCTGATACATGTAGGAGCTGAAAGGGAAGACTTAGATGAAGACTGATTTCTGTAGCTGGCAAAAACTGGGATACCAAAGTCATGGAGTGACATCAGTGAAATGCAAACTAGAGTTAGCTGGCTTTCCCCACCTCAACAAAAGGTACGAAAACAATAATTTTTAAAAAACTATATTGTGAGTGGAGTGACTAATGAAGTATCCTAGAGAACACCAGGGAGCAGTAAAAAACCCTGGGGATCATAGACGCTTAAGATGGCACCATAGAGAGGAGTGCAAGGTACCCTGCCACTTGGGACAGTGTCTCCCCGACCAGGATAAGCTTGGAGATAGGGGGATTTCTTCTTACACGGAAAAGACAAGCTGAACACACCCAGAAGTCCCATTATCATCACAAATGCTGGCAGTCCTTTCTATGGAAGAATCCCCTAGCCCTCACAGCCCCAAACCTGCTTTGGAGAGTTGCTGGAAGTTGGTACAACTTCATTGCTCTGGAGTAGGAACCCACTTTGTGAATCCCCCACTCTTGTGATGTAAACTGCTACTACACAGAATCATCTTGACACCAGACCCACTGCTAGAGTGTGTTCTGCCCTGGAGGCCAGAACACATTGCCTTTATCCATCGCTTAGGTCCCAACATCATTTTTTCATGTTCACATGTATGCCTGAAACACCATGACCCTGGCTACTGGGAGTATAGGCTGGGCAAAATGATTAAAACCCCAGTGTTTGAAGCCATATGGCAACCAACTTTAGGAGATAGGCAGACTTGCACAGCAGGAACACCACCAAACTACCAGCCAGGTTACTGCTCCAACATGTGCCCCCATCAGGCAGCCAGCCAGTTTGCAGTACATGTGAGAGCCTGTGAACGGTTTAACGGCCACTTCAGCAGAGCCCCGCTTTGCCGGAGGGTCCATCACACTAACAATGCCCTGCCACATCTGTGCCCAGACTGACAGCCAGTCTGTTGGTAACCCAGCCCTGGGAAAGATTGCTACACTGCTGGCCAGCCAACCATGCCTGCATGTGTCTGGCCCTACAACCAGTTTGGCACCCTTTCCCCCAGCAAAAATGCACCTCTCACCATGTACACAAATCAACTCCAAATGGATTAAAGACTTACATACAAAACCAGAAACTATGAAACTGTTTGAAGAAAACAGGATAAATGCTTCGTGACATTGGGCCGGGCAAGGAGTTTGAAATAAGAACTCTAACACACAGGCAACAAAAGCAAAAACAAACAAATGAAATCATATCAAACAAAAAACCTTTTGTACAGCAAAGGAAACAATTTACAAGAGAAACAACTACTGAATAGAAGAAAATATCTGCAAACTATACATTGGAAAAGGGGTAAGTTTCCAAACCATATAAGGAATTTAAACAGTTCAACAGCAAAAAAAAAAAAAAACTTGTTAAAAATGGACAAAATACTTTATGAGACATTTCTTCAAAGAAGACATACTCATGGCCAATAAATATATTTTAAAAATGCTTAATAGCACTAATCATTAGGAAAATGCAAATCAAAACTATAATGAGATAGCATCACACTCCAGTTAGAATGGCTATTACCAAAAAGACAAAGGAAACAACTGTTGGAGAGGATGTGGAGAAAAAGGAATACTTACACACTTTTGGTGAGATAATTTAGTACAGGCATTACAGAAAACTATATGGATGCTTCTCCAAAAACTAAAACCAACATATTATCTAGCTTTATTATATTATTTATTATATTGATTTATTATTATACATTTCTCTACTGTGTATATTTCCAAAGGAAATGAATTCAATATGGCAATCAGATAGCTCCACTTCCTTGTTTATTGCAGCACTATTTATAGTAGCCAAGATAGAGAATCAACCTAAGAGTCCAACAAAGTATGAATGAATAAGTAAAATGTGTTATATATACACAATGAAATTCTATTCAGCCATGAAAAACGAATAAAATTCTGTCATTTGTAACAACATGGATGAACTAGGAGAACATCTTGTTAAGTGAAATAAGACAGACAGAGAAAGACAAATACCACATGATCTTAGTCACGTGGAATCAAAAAAAGAGACAGGACAGAAAGAGATTGGTCAACAGGTATGAAGTTATAATTTGATAGGAGGAATAAACTTTTTTGTTCTATTGCACAGCAGTGTGACTCTGGTTAGCAGTAAGGTGTTGTCTATTGCAAATTACCTACAAGAGAGGATTTTAAATGTTCTCATCACAAAGAAATAATAAAGATAGGAGGTGATGGATATGCTAATTACCCTGATTTGATCATTATAAAACATTTACATGTATCATAACATCAAATCGTATCCCCTAAATGTGTACAACTACAATGTGTCAATACAAACTTTTAGAAATTGGAATCGACCAATCTGACAAATTCATAGCATGCTCAATCACCCTCTTTGATATTTTAGTGCCTGGAACCATGGAATTTTTATATTCTTACTCATTCATGCTCGATATTAGTCTCCATCTGATTTTGATAGTCTCCTTATTTCTAATACACATTTCTAATATCCCCAAATAATCTTTCCAAATAAAAGAAATATCTTCAGTTTTACCCTAATGGATTATATATTGCCCATTTACTTTTAAGTAATGTTTAATTTTAAGCCTCACAGCTCAAAACTAATATTATGACAAGTCTGAAGCAAAACAATTTATTTACATTTCTCTAATCTGGGATACTAACAAGGGTAAAAATAACAAAATTTCCTGACAAAAATCAAATAAGGAAAGAACTTATAACTTCCTTAGGCTCCAATATATTTTGCTGTAAAACTAATGTAAATGTCCAGTGTTAAGCATGCCCCTTATGCCAACCTGCAGAAGATATTTTGTAGCACAGAAACTGTAGCAGTCTGAGTACAGTCAGGAGACAGAAAACACATGGTAAATTAAATGGAGGAAGGTTACTATAAAGAATTATTATCTATAATAAATAAATATGTATAAGATATAAGGAAACTGTATATAGCACCCCAGGGCTGAGCCACAATACCCAACAAAGGACAAAGTTGGAAGACATTCACACTTTGTTGGATTGTTTCAATCATGCCTGAGCTGGTTTGGAGCGGCTGGGAATAAAATAGGCATCTTCCGGAGTGCAGGCTTCGGAGCAGGTGATCAGTAATTGGTAGCACAGATGACGATGAAGTCTGGGTGCTGGTTAAAGCAGAAGGCCTTCAGAGCATACAGGGTGTGTAGCAGCCCAGGTTTTTGTGTCAAGAGAGCTAGGGAAAGGTTTTAGTTAGGTTGAGGCTGAAAGGCCAACGAAGAATCTTGCTTTGGGTCCATGGCTGAGGTAGGAGCCACCAGACATCCTCACACCCACACTACCAAACCTATATTCCTATAGTCTGTGTAGGAATCTGCAAGACAGCCTCTTCCTCTGCCCATATCTGTTCAGCATTCTCTACTCAGAAAGTTTAACATCCTATTCACTTTACGGAAGAAAATACATGAAGGAGTTTCATTGTTCATCACAGAGAATATATTGAAGGGTGCATGCAGAGTGAAAGGCAATACATCGAGAACTGATGGTCTAAGGTTATTCTCTACCATATGAATCCTTACTCTATTTTCTGCCTTATTTTCTCTATTTTTACATTCATTTAAAAACCAATATGTATTGAGTACCTATGATTTCATCAAGAAAAGATGAAAAAAATACAATTAATGTCCTTACGGGGTAGAGAACATGTAAACAAGAAAACAAACAATTGAAATGCAGTAGGTACAGTAATAGAGGTGTGTCCACCAGAATTTAGCTCTGACTTCTCATTTCTGCCTGTTTACATTTGAATGGAATCACAGTATTCCCTATAAAAGATCACTTTTATTTTCTTGAACATTGATAGGAAAATAGAGTTAAAGCTACCACAACAGGAGCTACATACAATCCAATTATTTCATCTATGCCACCGTCTGCAATCTTTATATATCCATAGGATGTTTTGTTCACGAGACTATTGAATTTTATAATTATTTATGATTCTGAAATTTCTAAATCAATACAATTAAAAGAATCAAAATGCAGCCTTGCCCAGAGATAGGAGGCATTTCTAAATTTGAAAAATCCTCAAAAAGTAGACAAATGTACCTCTCAGTCTGAAATTTAGATAAGACATATTGAGGCAGGCAAATAGGGTCTGGAGGCAGGGAACATAAGGGTAATTCACACTTCAGCTATGACAGAAAAATATCCTCTTCATAGGGGAATAACTTTGTAACTTTGCTTCAATCTCTTCATTTACATAGGGCATACCCCAGTAACCAATGGAATCCTCTAGAGGGTATTTAACTTCCCGAAAATTCTGCAACAGGGCCCTTGAGCCCCTGCACTTGGACCCGCTCCCATACAGTGAAGTATACTTTCATTTTCAATGAATCTCTTCATTCCTTCCTTGCTTTGTTTGTGTGTTTTGTCCAATTCTTTGTTCAAGACTCCAAGAACCTGGAGACCCTTTACTGGAGTCAATGTGATCTCCAGAGTTTGAAAATCAGCATATTAGCTTTTGTTGAAGCATAGGATTGCCTAGAGAGAGCTTTAAGGAGAGATCAAATGACTATCTTATGTTGGGTTCCCTAAAAACAGTGTCTGAGATGGACATTCTTGTTCAAGTTATCTATTGAAGGAGTGGTCAGGAGATGGGGAGTGAGGAACAGGAGTGAGAAAAAGGTAATGCAGAACAAAAGCTAAGCAAGTATGTGGTCTTAGACAAAGCCTAGCTTCCTGAGGATCTCTGAATCAGCAAGATCTTACAGAGGTGGCCCCACCATAAGCAAGTGGGCCAGCCTTTTAGAGCCCTTCTCTCATCAGAGAAATTTCAGCTGCAGGCTACATTAGGAAGGAAGCAGGTCATGGCTCCCAGGTGAGCTGGCTCCTTATTCAGACAATTATTTAGAGAATATTTGCCCAGTTGTGATGCACTGGCAGCAAACATCAACAGCAGCTGTTGAATTAGGTGCACTGGCAGTTAAAGAGGACTTGGGTGGAGCATGAACTATATCCATGACAAAAATTTAAAAATAAACTTTGGAGAATTCATATATTAAAAAAAAAAAGCCACATGAATGAGGGACACCAATGTCCACCATATGAATGAGGGACATAAAGAAGTCTAAGAAAGAGGACAATAATAAAAGAGAATGATATTAGTAGCATCCATAATAGGTGTTTCTGAACATTGCAACAGAAACCACCAGACTGAAAATAGAGCAAGGTGGAGTAGTTACAATTATCCGTAGTCAAGGCTTTGGGGAGGTTAGAAAAAATTCTTCTTATAAGTATCTAAAATGAGATATTAAACCACACTATAATAAAATAAAGGAAAACTTGATTATGCATAATTAAACAAGAATGTACTGTGAGACTACATGCCAGTGATTTGTGATTATCTAATCTTGAAAAAAGTCATACTATAAGTATTTGTGTTTAGAACGTAATACCTTATTGCATGAAGTAGATAAAGAAATGTACTGATTGAAAAATTAAGACCTTCCATTTCCAATTCTACTAACTGTTGTTTCCTTATTAAGATTACACCAATCGAGCCAATAATAATTAACCTCTAAGTTATTTAAGGAGGTCTTAAGACTTATGCACCTGGTATCTTACCAAGTAGAATTCATGGGATATAATCAGAACACATTATGCTTTTTGCCTCGAATGCCCGCTAAACATATTATCTGGGGGTAGTTTTTCCTCTCCTTTTGGCAAAAACGCAGTCAGGTCCCACAGTTTCCTCAGTGCTTGTTGATTACACAGCCCTAAATTGACTTCACACAGTCTTGATTCAGCAGATATTTACAGCTGGCTTTATCTGATGTGGTGAATTTTGGGGTTCTTCAGAGATGCCCAGCATTAGTGTGGACTCTCACATGCAGCTCCTTCACCCAAACAAATTCACTCCTTCCCAGTGGTTTTTACACCTTCCCAAGCCTCTATGAATTTTGCAGTCACTTCTACCTTCTTTTGAATGTCCCATAGATTACCCTATTAGGGAGCATCAGGAGGAGCCCTACTTAAGCTCCCTTGGGCATGGCCAACTCTGGTCTGGGATAACATTTGCTTGGGTTTGGCCTTCACAACCTGTAGAGGGGTAGTCTGAGCCCAGTGTCCCCTTCAAGCCCCATTTGTCAGCAGATATCCAAATTAAGCTTCCTGAATCCCCCTTTCTTGCTTAAAATGAAGGAAGACATATCCCATGGGAAGAGTGATACTTTGCAATTTTTAAAAATCCACTTTATCTATTTTTATTATTTTGTAGAGATGGGGGTCTCACTTTGTTGTCCAGGCTGGTCTTGCTTAAATTCCTACAATATAATCTGTTTCATGACTAACATTGGTATTTGATATATTGGTGTCTCTTTTAAAACCTCCAATTTAACATCCTTTTACATTAAAAAAAAAAAAAGACAGAGAGAATTAAGCCCTATATCTTATATAAAATCTTTGGAAGTTGCAAGAGTGAGAATACCCCATATTAATAAGCTAAAGTAGATGAGAGAATGATAGAAGCACAGGGATGAACCCTGGTGGCAAGAAACAATCATGTAATGGTTCTCGGGAGATCTACGAAATCCTGTTAGCTCCATCCCATCTGTGCAGGGGAACTCTTGGAACTTGTGAGTAACCTGTCTCACAGCCTGGAGACAGGGGAACTAGGGAGCACAGGTAACTGTCCAGTAACTACAAAGTCAGCTTTCTTCTAATTCTCTGTCCAATATCCCTTACAAAGGCTTCCTTTCTTTTTTTTCAAAATGTGTGTGTGTGTGTGCACGTGCGCGTGTGTATTTGCATTAGGTACTAAATTTGGTTCACTACTGTAGGTGGATTAGGGAAGACTGGCTCAGAGTTAACCCAAAAGAACTTTTTTTTTTTTTTTTTTGAGACAGAATCTCACTCTGTCACCCAGGCTGGAATGCAGTTGGGTGATCTTGGCTCACTGTGGAGGTCACAGTGCCTCCTGAGTTCAAGTGATTCTCCTGCCTCAGCCTCCCAAGCAGCTGGAAATACAGGCACATACTACCACACCCAGCTAATTTTTGTATTTTTAATACACACGGGGTTTCACTGTGTTGCCAGGATGGTCTTGGTCTCTAGACCTCAAGATCCCCCCGCCTCGGCCTCCCAAAGTGCTGGGATTACAGGCGTAAGCCACTGAGCCCGGCCCCCAAAAGGAACTTTTTTAGTCTCATTAAACCTAATATTTAAGGAGAATCACTTTTCTCACATGAAGTATTCTAGTAATTATTTTAATTCTCTTTTTAAATTTTTTATCAGTATGAAACTATTCTAAGTCAACTAGAAATAAAGAAATCAGTGATGGAAATATATTCAATCTTAATAAGATTTGGACAATTAGCTTATAGGATTGAGGCAATATACTTCCCCCAAATGAATTAATTTTTGCATTCAATCAATTCATATGGTTTCTTTATAATTCATGTTTCATTGTTTTTAAAACTCTAACAATATACTTGAAACTTCACAGATTACAAACCAAGAGGCTGAGCTAAGTTCTATGTTCTTTCATTGGTGTAAAAGACTACTATGGGGACCTATAAGGATCTGAAATTTTTCTTCCAAAGTAATAACCTTGTATTGTACTAGATAGCTAAAATACCACACTCATGTCATATTGCAGCAAACTCCATATATTCTTGAACTTTTTCTCTTTCATCTAGAATAGCTATGAACAAATAAAATAATTCTGAATAGAAACAATTTAGTCCTCAGATTTTTTTACACATCACTTTAAAGGAATTAAAGAAAGAAAAAAATCTAATCAATTGAATGCAAGAGAAGATTATAGTGCTTATCAAAAATAACCTCTTCATTTACTAGTAAACTTATGGAAGAAAATCACCTGGTCAGACACTAAAATTTTAAAATGTAATAAATTCCAGCCATTTTAAAGGTTTAGATGAAAAACAGCCTTTTTTCAGGCAAATTTAAATGTTTTTCCAAAAATAATTATGTTCTATTATAGAAATCAATGAACTTGTCTCCAGTGTGAATCACATAAAAATTATCTTTGAAGTATTAATAAAGTAATCTCATTGAGGTAGCAATAACCAATTCCACTTTTTTCCAAAATTGTCAAAACTGTAACATAAATGCATAAAGCTTTTATACAATTTTTTAAAGTTACTTTTTGCATAATAGAAAAAGTAATAAATGTAGAGCTCAAATTTCAAGAAGAAAAATTTTGTAGAAAAAGGGTTAGGCTGGGTGATGAGAGACACCCAGGGAAACTAGAAAAATAAAAGAACAGGAATAGAATTTTTAAATTTTTATTGACATTCTTACAAGGCTTACAGCTGAATAAAATTAAGCATTCTCCATTTCAGTTATTTTTATAGCAGTAAGAAAAATGTAGAAAACAGTTACACATTCACCTTAACTCGTTGTTAGCTACTGAGACCATTCTTCAGAAGTCCCCCTCCAGTACCACCCAGCTTCATTTTCTGGCCTCAGCACTCACTCACATCAGTATTCCAAAAAGCCTGTATATCCAAAATCAGAAAAGTTTATCATTTCTAGGTTTCTATTTATTTACTCTATAGTTATACTTATGAAATGTTAAAGTGCATAAAACTCATCATGTAAACTTGTTTAAAATACAGAGTCTAACATATAGATAATTGTGGGAACGCTCCCATGTGAGACCCCCAAGTAGTGGGTCACGCCATATGTTTGAGCTTGGTCCCGGACATGGGCCCCCTGTTGGAGGTAGTCGAGCTATGGGGAAGAAGGACTGCAAGAAGGCTTATGTGATATACAAAAAATAACATGAGTTATTACTCTCTTGTGCTGAGGTGATGGGAGGCACAGTGTCCACTTTTGGTTCTCACGGTGTCCACTTTTGGTTCTCACGGTGTCCACTTTTGGTTCTCACAGTGTCCACTTTTGTTTCTCTATTCATTATAGTTTCTTCTTAAAGTTATGACTTAAATCTTCAAAGCAAGCTGAGAGTAAAAATTGCTTTGTTTATGTCTTTCCTGCACCTGGACCCTTGATATGGTATTTACAATACTGCTTGTGACTTAATGATTTATAATGTAGCCTGTGATTTTCTTGTGAAACTCCTGCCCTAGATAAATAGTTTCTTTTAAACTTTTAAACTTAGATATTGCACCTGGACTCTTGTGACTGATAATTGCACCCCCCACTTTAACCTGATTATGTATCTCCCTGTTCCCAGCATATTTATCCAAAGTATGGTGACTTGTGATTGTATTGTAAAACTTTCTGTTCCCATGAAACACTGATCCCATGATGTAAACACTTCTACTTGTAATGTATATAACCAGGCCCTGAGTTCCATAAAGCTGCTGATGAAGCATCTGACTTCTCAACCCTCCAGACCCCGTCTTATTCTTTCTTCTTCTCTTCTGCGCACCCCTCTTTCCAGGTTGGGACCCTCTTGCTGGCCAAGAGCCCCCCAGCAGATGTGCCAGCCCCCACAGATAATTACCCCAATCATCTCCAAAGATTCTTAATCAACAGAGCTATATTTTAATAAAAGTGTAACTTGTTCAAGGTTTGAACCACACTAGAGAAACACTGATCTAATTTTGGGTTCATATTCAAGTTATTTAAAAGCTTGTAATATTATGACAACTACAATCAACTTTAACCTGTTACATCTTGAAGGATTTGATCTAAGAATCAAATTAAATATACAGAAATATCTAAAAGATAGGTGGATGGATGGATACACACATATATTCATACATAAATACAATGAGAAGTGGGAAAAAGAGATGAGGGAAGAAGGGGAGATAAAAATACTTTTATAAAAAAATAAAGTAGCTAAGACTAAGTCTGCAAAATGCAAAACAAGAATTTAATTAAGTTTTACACTAAATTCATTGGTTGTTTAGTAACATGTAGACGCTTCCTTTGGCTACTTAAGAACCAGGACATAGTTTGGAGGGTTCTATCTTTCTTTTATTCCTTCTCCATCTTCATTCCTCACTGATAACCAGATTCTCTCTCTCTGCTCAGCTTTCTTATCATTTTGTGATTTCTTTCACTCTTTCCAGTCATTTCCTCTGGTCACTTTATCAATTTACTATTTTACTATCTTTTGTTCCTATGTCCACCTTTACCATGGGTGATCTCCTATATGGTACGGTTGAAAGTACATCTGCTATTATTATGTCTTCCTCATGCCTTCTGGTCCGACTCTTGAAATCTTAGAACCCCTATCTTTTAATTTAAATATTGCCTTAATCACCAAATTCTCTTTTAAAATCTATGTGCTTCTGGAAGAGATAGATACTTCTGAGAGATCAAGTCACTATCAGTTGGAGACCTTTTTCTTCTGTCAGTCAGGAATCAGTAGACTTGAGTGGCTTTGGACTTCTGACATCGATAAAAGATGTCTTAGTCTTCCTTAAAATTTGGAGACATCTCACAATATGTACATATGCACATCGAGAAATTTATCTTTCCATATTCACTTAATTGCCCTGGACATAATTTTGATTGCTATGAATAGCAAATTTTAACATGAAAACATTTTCTTAGACTTATAGAGTCAGAAAAATTCAATAAATAAACTGAAAATATCAGCAATCCATCCTTAAACTTCCTCCCCACCCCCATATGCTATAAAAAGAATTAAGCAATCTCTCAAAAATACAGTCTTAAAATATATATACACACACACACTCAGGCTAGGGACATTAATAATCACATACCTGTATATATTCACCTCTTTTCTTGCCTAAAAATGTTCTACAACCTGCATAAATAGCCCAATCTACCATTGCATTAGGCAATGATCATTGTTGAGAAATCCTACTAATTATCAACTAGAAATTTCTTATAGCTTTTTTCCTTTTATTTTGCCCATGGTGAGGATGAATAGCTAATCATTATCCTTTAACACTTCTCCGTACTCTGTGCTTAAAGACAGAGATTATACCTATATTTACTTGCCCATTTATAATGTATTCTATACTTCAGCAAAGGTCCTACTAAGGATTTTTATTGTCTCTCCTTCCTCACAAGCACCCATAACTAGAATCGCTATTAAAGTTCATTTTCATATACTGCTTATATTATCAAGAAATACCTTCAGCATTTTAAAATATTTTTAATGCTCAGCACTTAAGAAACAGCATTCTTCAATATAAATGGAAACAATATGATTAAAGTTTAAATTCACTAGGCACTCAATAAATGTGTATTTAATTTAGCTGAAATGTCATAAATTTTTCTATTTTTAATCTTCATTATGATTTATTTTCTATTTTTATTATGAGAAAACACTCCATATTCCAAAAGATTAGTTATATTTAATTTTTTTCTCCCTTGAATAATTCTTTATTTCCCTGTTATTATGTGTAATATTTCAAACTAAAGTGTCCTTACTACAAGTCTCCTGTCTTCATGTGTCTTTTTCTTGCAACAAATAAACATATTAAATTTAGTCTTCTCTTAATAGCAACTCTTACCACCTACCTGACTTATAGGAACACCGTGAAGATTGATGGGGCTATCAGTAAAACACTTGAACATTTTTTTAAAGGAGTGTATAAGGGAAGATAGTAATGCTGTATTGAGGGCATGTTTGTTTATCCGAACATCCTACAGTAATTCCTTAAGGGATCTTTCTCTCTCCTTTGTCCTTGTAATAAAATTATGAGTAAACATGAACTTGATAGAATATGGATCCTCTTAATAAGAGCTCATTCATTTCTATTTGTTACAGAAGATAGGTTTACCATTGTCCATTCAAATAACAAGTAAATGGGGCATGACCAGACCAACAGATTTCAAATTAAGATATAGCAGTTTAATAGTATATCTCACCAGTTGGCTTTTTATAGCCTGTCAACTAACAGAGGAATGCTGTCTCTTAAAAATCAAGAACTATAAGCCTCCCTTGCCAGGAAATTAAAGATTTTCAGGTAAATTCTTTACTGCTTTCTTTGTTGATTCTCCTCTCACAGTATTAATCTGTTACAATGGTTACATCTCTGTCATTTTGCATGTGTGTCAGACTAAACTTGACATCAGAAGGTACAAATCCCTTTCCACCACTTATCAATTAAGTAAACTTGGCAACTGTTTATCATGAAGGAATAGAATATTTTCTCTCACTAATTTATAAAGTTTCGAGAATGTGGAATTAGAAGATGTCTGTGAAGGCGCTGAATAAATTTCTGATTGCATATATGTAGAACATATTACGATGCCAGCCCCCCCAGCTTTTTGGCACTCTACCTCACAGTTCTATCAGTTATGAATAGAATTGTGATTCTATTCAATCACATCATAATTCTCACATAAGAAACAAGTAGGAAAACATTATTGGCGCATTTAATCAGGTCTTCTGATTTACTCAGCTGATCTACATGTAAATTTAAAGAGACGGTGATTTTACAAGAGGCTTAAAACACCGCTCAGTACTTTGCATATTCCTTCATTTCCTGACCAACGGTTCTGTCTCTACCCTTGGGAAGCCCTGGCCTTTCCACCTGGAATAGCTTTCCTCTTGTGCTTATTGGAATGACACCAACCTTTGAAGATCCAGATTAAAAGTCACCTGCATTAAATAGTCTTTACTTCCTCAATCAGAAGTATTTTTAATCTATTTGTGTTATTGTAGCACCTATTTTTGTAGTACATGTATTCCAGACACCTTCCTAAGACTATGACCAAATTGAGTCAAAGAAGAAATTCCTGGTATTTATCACTGTATATTAGTACCAAACAGAAGGAGTTTAATATGAAATTTACTAAACAAGTCTCTGTTACTCTTATTCAAAGCTCTCACAAAATTATGAAATTAGTCTTTCATTTGGTTTTCCCACATCTGATGCACAAAAATATCTGCAAATATATTATTTTACATCACCCATGTATCTAATTTAAATGTGTCAGTCCTTGCATTTTTATTCACTTCAAGACCTTGCATTTTTACTCACTTCCTCCTCCATCTTTCTTCATTTCTTATGTATCATTTACCCAGTGTTCCTCCTCCTTAACATCCTGGTGCTTTAAATTCCTATCTCCATTTTCCTATATTTTCTGTGTCTTGTGGATTGTTCTATTTTATTAATTAGTTACAAATCTAGTATAAAAGTTAGCTCTTCCGAAAGGCCTCACCTGATTAACCCTTTCATATTTCTTTTCTTTTTTTTTTGAGACGGAGTTTCGCTCTTGTTACCCAGGCTGGAGTGCAATGGCGCGATCTCAGCTCACCGCAACCTCCGCCTCCTGGGTTCAGGCAATTCTCCTGCCTCAGCCTCCTGAGTAGCTGGGATTACAGGCACGCGCCACCATGCCCAGCTAATTTTTTGTATCTTTAGTAGAGACGGGGTTTCACCATGTCAACCAGGATGGTCTCGATCTCTTGACCTCGTGATCCACCCGCCTCGGCCTCCCAAAGTGCTGGGATTACAGACTTGAGCCACCTCACCCGGCCTCATATTTCTTTTAAACTCTTAGCTCGCAAACACCAGGACAGTTTCCTTATAAAACAAAAAGAACATATGACTTCATATTAGAAATGCATTAGGATATATGGCCTAAAAGCATAATTGCCTTAAGGAAGTTTATCAGTACTCTTCAGGGTTTGTTTCTACAGCATGAAACATAACAGCAGAGAATAATTTTTAACAGCATATACAGACAAACATTCTTCATCCTTAAATTTTTGTGTACATAAAGAGCATTTCTTGAGATCAGAGCATTTTGCACTATGCCACGGTTTATACTATGAAGATAAAATGTATAAATAATTCCTGTTTATTTATATCTTTATGGAAATTATTTTGTGAATAAGATTTTCAAAAGAGAATCGAAATTGCTCGTTGAAAGATTACCATATGAGTAATGAACCTGACAAAGACCCCAGCATCAAAAAAGTCATAGATATAATTAACAATACTTTGAAGACACAGTAAGAAGTTCAAAGATTTTTAGCAATTAAAATAAACTTTTAATTTAAACAATAATATATAATTGTTGTTCTATAAAATTATTTACAACCTCTAAATAATACACTAATCATCAAGGATTCTAAATGACATGGAAAATATTTTTGAGAAGCTGAATCTACTCTGCTGGATATAATAATATTTAACAGTTATTTTCCAAGAAGTCTGGGGAGTGGCTCCCATCCAGGGACCACGGCTAAGCCTTTTATGTGGCAACACATTCCCTCTATACAGAATAGTAAGAGTCCCTTTGTGGGGAGTGGTATCCATTTTGAGCATCTAGTAGCCATCTTGTGACCCTGTTGCCTAAGAGCCCACATCCTCTTTATCTAAATCCTACATTCCTCTGAGTTGCAAGACCAGCCGGTGGTCTCATTACCACAGTTACCCGCTGACGTCAGCCCTCAGATTTTCCCGCCTTTACTTGTTTATAAGCAGCTGCATTGGGCCTAATAAACGAGACTTGATCAGACCCTTGACTTGTCTTCATTCTCCACGTCTCCTGTCTCTCTCTTAATCCCCACTCTCTCCCTAGGGTTCCCGTTGTTTGTCCTGCAGGCCGGGACATCCCTTAATTTGAACTCTGTTCTGAGATCTATAATCTGTAGGTCAGAAGGTGAAATGCAAGGATGCAAAGCCAAATGTTGTTCTTTCCAAATAGAAAACAATACAGACTTTCCTATTTCCACGTGGGTGCACCACATTCTACCTTGTAGCTGTGCAAATGTAAATAAGTTTTTTAAACCCTAAACTCATTTTCATAGCTACAAACTGAAAACAATTATACTGAAAAATAACTAAATGACTGTCAAAAATTAAATGAAATAAAGTGCATAATGTGTTTTAGCAAGTATCAAGTATATATAGTATATGTTCAGTAAAGTCACTATTACGATATCATTATCGTCACATAGGGTATACTCCCCCATTGACATATTGTACATTACCTAACACATGCAGTCCATTCCTACCTCACACCTAGGAGAACAATTAAGGGCTCTCCTCAATGCTAGGGATATGATATAATAGACCCACACTGGTCTCAAGAGACAAAAGGCCTGGTGAGCTAATAGCAGAAGGAATGCTGACACTCATAAATTTTGACAGCTATTTGTCATATGAATTGACAGAAAACATCCTTTAGTTACTGAGGAGTAATTTAAGCTATGGTATCACTGGCCAGCCACTATAATTACAGTCAGATATCCTGACTAAGATTTTTTTTATGACCTAATGATCAGTTAATTATATCTGCATGGGAAATTTTCCAAACTACAATAGTTTCAAAGATGCTTTAAGGGTAGAAACTACGACGATTCAGTCTTTACTTTGTTCAAGTACTGGAGCCAATGCAAAAATGAGTCTAGTTTTAGGAATGTTTTAATTTGCCTATGGTTGGAACTATAGAGTGCTATCTCTTCAATACAGAGTCTTAAACTCCTTTATTTTAATAAAAGTATGAGAACCTTATCCTGCACTGAGCAAATATTTAAGACTAATAAATCTTTCCTCCATCACTAACGTATAATAACTAAACTGAAAGATTTTGCCAGAATTTATCAGGGTTGCTGCAACTTCAGAAGCCCTTGTAGAGCATGGCCTCCTGCATGCATGGTACAATTCTGCCCATCTTGTTCCGCTGTGTTTATCCAATCAATCAATTCAGACTATATCATCTAGGCCTTCCCAGACAATAAAAGAATCACTTTTTAAAAATTGTCCTTTTGTTTAATGATGTATCCTATATTGAAAAATGCTAATTGCTATAAGAAATTGCTGTAAGAAAATCATTTTGCTCACTGTTGCATTCTGTCTCCCTTGCAACAACTATGGGGGAAACTTCCCTTACACTGCAAGGCCACAACCTCCCCTCAACCTGATATATTTTATCACTGGGACAGTTTGAATCTTGCAACGTTTCCTAATTTATCTCATGGTTTTGGCTCATTAGGAAATTCAGAATTGATTTGGTGTCCCACCTTCAGACACCGTGAGAATTGTATAGCATGTATCTCTAGTTCTCTCTCTTGTAGTCTATTTTATTATTCTTCCTTATTTTCCTTTCACCTTGTCTTTATTTTTATCAGTCATTATGGCTTACGCACTATACTTTTGCTTGTCTCTTTAGAACTTAGGAGAGGTATTTGTAGGAGTGTCATGATGCTTCTAAAAAAAGAAACAAAGGCTATCTAGGGAAATGCTTCCCAGATTCTCATAGATATTTGCCAATGAACCTCTTCTAAGAGTCCAGAACCATTGACCCCAATTCCTGCACCAATTATTACCAAGCTAAATATATCACTTGTCTACCTGGAATTATACTGCAAATGAGCCCCTAGGTTCTCTTATGGTATGTATAGTCTACAAACTTTTTCTTGATCATCATTTTTAGCATCAAGCCCTTGGCTCTCCTATCAGGCTACCACTGGGTGGCATTTTGCCTTAAATGGACAGATCACCTAAATAAAAAATGTCATTACCTACCTTATTTCAACCATCTGAACATTTTTTGTTGCTTGGCTAGTACCAGCCTGATTTCAAGTAGCTATGAGGGTGTTAGCATAGATAACCTAATACACACCTGGTCTTGCCACAGACATTATGCACCGTGCATTGAACTACCCTATGCCTTGTGACAAATGGCTTATAAAAGCCAATTAATTTTCCCAGCACCTATCTTATCTGGATCCTGCTTTATCCTTCTACACAGGAATCAAATCCCCACATGCCTGGCACTAAAAACCTCTACCACCACCAAAATTCAGAAACATGAGATTGACCACCCAAGAGTTCCATTCAGAGATTATAACTGATATTTAAAAATATTCTATAGTTCCCTTATGTTAACACTAGACAGAGATTGGATTTCTGGACTGAATAGAAAGATGACCTTTGTTAGAAAACTGAAAACAAAATGTAAAAAGCAACAAAGCAGAAATGGATTGCTCTTATATATTCATATCTATGAAATGTATATATGTTTCCATATGTGGTATAAATACGGTTATAATTTTAAGGGCATGCCCTGATGTCAACAGTAAAGAGAAAGAAGAGTAAGTTCATAAAGCTTCTTTTAATGAGTTTCCAAAGCTAACTGTTGAGTAAGCTGTAATGCCACAATTCTGGCAGAACTGTCTATTTTATATAAAATTTTTAATATTTCCCTACAAAGAGCCAGGTTCAGACAACATACTGATATAATAAATAGGAGTGCTTCTTAAAGATATTACTAATCCATGAAAATGACTCCACATTTCATTTTCAGCCATAAAGCATACTTCCACATACTTATGCAACACTAACTGTGGAATTTAACCCAACAGGTTCCAATTGTTTACAGCAAGATACACAAGAAAGGACCAGAGACAAAATCTAGTCCAACTTTTTAAGATAATTCTTAAAGTGTGGTCTACAGACCACTTGTTTAAGAGTTACCTAGGAAGTCTCCTTAGTGTGAAAATTCATGGGACATACTCAGAATTCTAGAATTAGAATTTCTGGGGTTGGAACTCTGGAATCTGATTTCTTTATAAGTTTCCTTGATTCTTAAGTGCAGTTAAGTTCAAGAATCACAGCACATGGAGAAGGCAAGTGAAAGAAAAGACAGCCTGACTTGTAGTGAGATTCCTTGTAATAGGCACTGAATAGTACCCAAGCAGTGCAACAAGTTACTGCAGTCTGAACAGGCAGCTGGCAAGATGAGGCAGGGTTTGGACTCGAAGCTTCACTATATGCTGCCTATGTGAATTACAAGGCTTTTCTTTGAACTCAACGACTTCATTTCTGCATTTTTAAAACAAGAATAATAATCTAACTTAGGGATGATTGTAAGGATTAAACAATTTAACATATATAAAGCACTTAGAGCAGTAAGGGAGAACATCACATAGGAAAGAATCATTCTAAAATGACTAAGTCATTACCTATCAATACTACACTGCTAGAGGTAAATAACCATGATTATCCATATTCTGGGCTGTTTAAGCAAAACTATGAGATGAAGTTCAACTTCACGCTTTCTCCTTCCTTTTGAATATCTTCCATTCTTAGTATAAAGACCTGCCCTTCCTAACCTACATGTTATGTTTGTTCTCAGCCATCCACGTTGGTGATTGTTACAGTTTGACTCCACTGGAAATTATCTGTTGTATATTACATCATCTCATGACTTAGTGTTTCAGTAATGGATCTAAAATGATGTTCTACATTTTTAGAAGGACCATTGCCAGGAATACACATCTAACTGAGGTTTGAGGAAACTAATCCTTTCCCTCATAGTTTACTATTTTTTTTTTTCTTTTTTGAAGGTAGAACCAAAACTTTTATTTTTATTATTCTTAATTGATCTAACAAATAACTGTCCATCATGATAACAGCCACAATAGCATTCAATTATATAAAATATATGTATATATATTATATATAAAAGAAATGAATGACAGCAATAATACAAGAGAAGAAGGAAGAATTGGGAAACTTTTGTTATTATAAGGTACTCACATACCTGTGGAGCAGTATTGTGTTTTTTTTTTTTTTTTTTTTTTTTTTTTTTTTTTTGAGACGGAGTTTCGCTCTTGTTACCCAGGCTGGAGTGCAATGATGCGATCTCGGCTCACCGCAACCTCCGCCTCCTGGGTTCAGGCAATTCTCCTGCCTCAGCCTCCTGGGTAGCTGGGATTACAGGCACGCGCCACCGTGCCCAGCTAATTTTTTGCATTTTTAGTAGAGACGGGGTTTCACCATGTTGACCAGGATGGTCTTGATCTCTTGACCTCGTGATCCACCCGCCTCGGCCTCCCAAAGTGCTGGGATTACAGGCGTGAGCCACCGCGACCGGCCTATTTCTTTTTTTTTTTTTTTTTTTAATTATACTTTAAATTCTGGGGTACATGTGCAGATTTTGCAGGATTGTTACATAGGTATACTCATGCCATGGTGGTCTGATGCCTCCAGTGCCCCTGTCACCTACATTAAGTATTTCTCCGATGTTAGCCCTCTCCAATCTCCCCACCCTTGGAATCCCTCCCCTAGTGCCCCACCCCACAACCATAGTTTTCTAATGAACTAAAATGTGTAATGGTGAAGAGTACAGGAAGGTGAAAAAGACATTTCAGAGAAGGCATATCTCTTAGCAACCATCCATGAACCAGGTATTCCATACCTGCAAACAAAACCTTGCAAAGAACAGCACACCAGGAGAAAAGCTACTTATGCCAGATTAATTTTACCATGAAGAGTGTAACTTTTATCAGCTCTTCCACTCTTATTCAACTCGGGATTAGGCATACTTTTGCCTTTCCTCCTTAGTTTCACTCCTTCACTCTGAGTACATGATATTAAGAGTTATCAAGTAACATATTTCACCTTCCTGCTCTGCAACCTTAAAAGCTACCGGTGCTACTCCCAGCTGTTCCTCTTTACCTTGAACCTCAGGGTAAAACATCTTCTTCCTCATTTTGAAAATTGTTGTTTCGTCTACGGCCATACCACCCTGAATGTGCCTGATCTCATCTGAAAGTTATTGTTTCCATTTGGACTCCAAGTCCGATATATTTTGATCTAATATGGAGCTTTTTAAATTTAATATCTTCTCTCTCTTCCTTGTCTTCAGATGACTCCTTCCCCTTGTGCTATGTTCAATCTTAAAAATTCCCTTGATTTTTCACCCATTCATACCTTCTTTCCCACAGCTTTCCTTACCTTCTATCAGATTTTCAAATTCCCAACACAGTTTTTGCTTTTATCCTTCTAACACACACACACACACACACACACACACACACACACACACACACACACACACACCATGACACTTAAACTTGATTGGCAATGGCCACCACTGACTTCCACATTGCCAAACCCAATTGACTGAAAATTTCAGCATTTGACACTGTTGACCAGTCTTTCCTTCTAAAAACATTGTCTTCCCTTGATTTCTGTAACATCATCCTAAAATAGATTTATTCTCCATCGTTTCACTAGATCTTTTGACTCTGCTCATTCCTAAAATGTTTGTGTCCATTTGTCTTTGTACCTTACGATTCTTCCTTAATGTTTAAAGTCAGTCTCATAAATTTACATGTATAAATGTATGACTCCCAAATCAGCACCTCTAGCATCCGTTACTTCTGAATTCCATAACCAAATATCTAGTAATCCACTGTAATTTCTACCTTGATATCTCTTTTCCTGTGGGTCATATCTTGACAAAAGAAATTATCTATGTAATCACTCATGCCAGAAATCAGGGAATCATTTTTGAGTCCTCATAATTCACTACTTCTCATATCTCTTCAGAGCACTAGGTCTTGTCAATACAAAGCCATTACACTAGGTTTTGTCAGTACAAAATCAGTATGAAGCACTCTCTAGTATATTGCCTTTCCTCCATCTGCATGTGCTATCACTGCCTTTATACAAAGCACATTATCTCTTCACTTAGGACAGACAAGTTAAAAATAATTTTAAGGTAACACGATAACTTTCATACAGCTATAACACGTCATAGATTTTATTTAATTAATTAATGAGCGAGCCAGTAAGATGTTACAATTAGTTTAAAGGGGAAGTTAAAGTACCACACTTACATAGGTTAATAAGAGATGCTGAGATGAATTTACCAATATATTCAAACTTGGCTTTTTCCACAGTTGGGAGGAAAATTAATTTTCCATTCTCCAGACAATTCATTCACACATCTATGGACAAGAGTCATTTGCATTGATATGATCTACAATTTACAGAATTTTAAATAGCTCAGAGACAGTGAAAAACGCAAACCCCATAGAATCAAAACTCAGAAAGGTGTGCTCTGTGCTCTAGACAACACACATTTTGATTGAAGACACCTAGTAAAGTTTTTGGTCTATTTCAAAGTCTTTCACATTTTTTTCTAAAAGACTTTCTCATCATTTGTAAAACTAACATCTAATAATATCTCTCCCCAATTAAAAACTCCTCATTGTCTCCCTACCAACACAAAATAATATCCAGTCAGAGGCATAACAAAATGCTCATTCTTTCCCTAATACACTTTGCTGCTTTTTACTCATTATATTTCTTTTTCTTTTTCTTTTTTTTTTTTTTTTTTTTTTTTTGCCAATCAATGAGAGCTTGTAAGGTTGCTGAGGTTGGTTGGCCTTGAACTCTTGGCCTCGCCTTCGCAAGCGCCACGACATCCGGCCGGAGCCACTTTGGGCCCCATTATATTTCACATACCAGATTTTTCCTGGAATGTTCTTTTGTCCAACTAATAAAGCCTCATTATTGTCTCTTTTTTTAAAGTTTTTTTATTTTTATTTTTATGAGTATATAGTATGTGTATATATTTGTGGAGTACATGAGATGCTTTGATACAGGTATGCTGCCAGGTAATGTGGCTCACACCTGTGATTCCAGCACTTTGGGAGGACGAAGCGGGTGGATCACCTGAGGTCAGGCATTTGAGACCAGACTGCCCGTCATTGTGAACCCTGTCTCTACTAAAAATACAAAAAAAATTAGCCAGGTATAATGGCGGGTGCCTATAATCCCAGCTACTCAGGAGGCTGAGGCAGGAGAAATGCTTGAACCCAGGAGGCAGAGGTTGCAGTGAAACCAAGATTATGACATTGACTCCAGCCGGGGCAACAAGAGCAAAACTCCATCTTAAAAAATTTTTTTTAATTAAAAAAATAAAATATACAGGAAGGCAATGTGAAATAAGCACCTCATGGAGAATGGGGTATCCATCCCCTCAAGCATTTATTCTTTGTATTACAAACAATTCAATTAAACCCTTTTAGTTTATTTTAAAATATACAATTAAACAGTCATTCACTATAGTCACTCTTCTTTCTAACTATTTTTGTACCCATTAACCATCCCCACCTCTCCCCCAAATCCCCACTCCCCTGCCTAGCTTCTGGTAACCATCTTTCTACTCTAGGCTCATGTGTTCAATTGTTTTGACTTTTAGATCCCACATGAGAATACGTGAAAATACGTGATGTTTGTCTTTTGGACTGGCTGATTTCACTTAGCATAATGATCTCCAGTTCCATCTGTGTTGTTGCATATGACAGGATCTCATTCTTTTTTATGAATGAATGGTACTTTATTGTGTATAAATGCCACATTTTCTTTATCCATTCATCTGCTGATGGACACTTAGATTGTCTCCAAATGATGGTGATTGTGAACAGTGCTTCAACAAACATGGCGGTATAGATACCTCTTCAATATACTCATTTCCTTTCTTTTGGGTATACACCTAGCAGTGGGATTACTGGATCACATGGTAGCTCAATTTTTAGTTTTTTGAGAAACCTCCAAACTGTTCTCCATAGTGGTTATACTAATTTGCATTTCCACAAAAAGTGTACATAGGTTCCCTTTTCTCCATATCTCACCACCATTTGTTATTGCCTGACTTTTAGCTATAAGCCGTTTTAGCTGGGTTGAGAGGTTACCTCATTGCAATTTTGATTTGCATTTCTCTGATGATCAATTATGTCGGGCACTTTTCCCATGCCTGTTTGCCATTTGTGTTTTGAGAAATATGTATTCACATCTTCTGCCCATTTTTTTAATAAGACTATTAATTATTTTTGTATTGAGTTGTTTGAGCCCTTTGTATATTTTGGCTATTAGTCCCCTGTCAAATGGGGTCAAATGGGTAGTTTTCAAATATTTCCTCCCATTCTGTGGTTTGTCTTCTTACTTCGTTAATTGTTTTCATTATTATGCAGAAGGTTTTTAACTTGATGTGATCCCATTTGTCCATTTTTGCTTTGGTTGTCTTTGCGGTGTGATATTAGTAGTAGTTTAATAGTTTGCAGTCTTAGATTTAAGTCTTTAATCCATTTTTATTTGATTTTTGCATATGGTGAGACATAGGAGTCTAGTTTAATTCTTTTGCATATGGATATTCACTTTTCCCAGTAACATTTATTGAAGAGACTGTCTTTTTTCCAGTGTATGTTCTTGATAACTTTGTCAAAAATAAGTTTACTATAGCTGTGTGGATTTTTGTTTCTTTGTTCTCTCTTCTGTTTCATTGGTCTATATGTCTGTTTTTATGCCAGTACCATGCTGTTTTGGATACTACAGCTCTGTAGTATAATTTAAAGTCAGGTAATGTGAATCCTCTGGTTTTGTTCTTTCAACTTAAGATACTTTTAGCTAGTCTGGATTTGTTGTGGTTCCACATAAATTTTAGAATTCTTTTTTATTTCTGTGAAGAATATCATTGGTATTTTGATAGGGATTGGATTGTATCAGTAGATTGTTTTGGGTGGTGTGGACATTTTAACAATATTAATTCTTTCAATTCATAGACATGGAATATCTTTCCATTTCATGGTGTCCTCTTCAATCTATTTACAAATCCGAATTCAGAGGCCATATTTTTCAGAAAGACTCCACTTCCTGATAACGCAAATCATTTGTTTTCATATCTTACTTTTCTAACAGACTGAGAGCCGCCTAAAGACAAAGACTGAAAAGATTTACTGGATGGTGATTAACAGCAGAGACTTTAGAATCAGATTTGGGGATTCAAATTCTGAATCCATCACCTTCTAGTTGAGTGGCAAGGGCAAGTTACTTAATCTCAGTTTGCCTAAATTTCTTCCCCTGCAAGTGAAAGCGTCATTGTTTAGAATACTGGTTTGAATTAGAACAACTGTTTGAATCTCTTTCACTCTTTACAATCACTCTCCTCCAAGGCAAAATGCTTACCTTCTTTCCCTCAATTTCTTGATCTGTAAAACACAGTTGATAATATTACCTCACAAATTTGCTGAGGGTTACAAAGACCCAATATATGTAAAGCAGTGTAGTGATTAATCTTAGATGTCAACTTGGCCAGCCCATAGTACCTAGACATTTTGTCAAACACCAGTCTACCTATTACTATGCAGTCTATCTTTGGATGAAATTAACATTTAAATCAGTACCCTGTTAATGAAAGCAGATTACCCTCCATGGCATGAGTGGCCACATCCAATCAATTCAAGACCATAAGAGCAAAAGATTTAATCCCTCTGCTTCCCCCACAGAAGAAAAGAAATAAGAAATGCAAGTACATTTTATTTTTGTTTTATTATAGATTCCAGGGGTACATGTGCAGGTTTTTTACATGAGTATATTATATAATGCTGGAGTTGGGACTCCTAATGAACCCAAACCCCAAGTAGTGAACATTGTAACCAATAGGTACTTTTTCAACACCTCGTGCCCCTCTCATCTCCCTTTACGGATTCCCCAGTGTCTATTATTTCCATCTTTATGTCCATGCATACTCATTGTTTAGCTCCCACTAATAAATGAGAACATGTGGTATCTGATTTTGCCTCTGAGTTAAAAAAAAAAAATGGCTCCAACTCCATCCATAGTGCTGTGAAGGACATGAATTGAATAAAAAGACATGAATACTTCCTGACACCTTACACTAAAATTAACTCCAGATGGATTAAAGACTTAAACATAAGACCTGACACCATAAAAACCCTAGAAGAAAATCTAGGCAAAATCATTCAAGACATAGGAGTAGGCAAGGACTTCATGACCAAAACACCAAAAGCACTGGCAACAAAAGCCAAAATAGACAAATGGGACCTAATCAAACTCCACAGCTTCTGCACGGCAAAAGAAACAGCACTAGAGTGAATCGGCAACCATCAGAATGGGAAAAAATCTTTGCAGTTTACCCATCTGACAAAGGGCTGATATCCAGAATTTACAAAGAAATCAAACAGATTTACAGGAAAAAAACAAACAAGCCCATTCAAAAATGGGCAAAGGATATGAACAGACACTTTACAAAAGAAGACACACATGAGGCCAACAAACACATGAAAAAATGCTCATCATCACTGGTCATTAGAGAGATGCAAATCAAAACCACATTGAGATACCATCTCACACCAGTTAGAATGGCGATCATTAAAAAATCTGGAGACAACAGATGCTGGAGAGGATGTGAAGAAATAGGAACACTCCTACACTGTTGGTGGGAGTGTACATTAGTTCAACCATTGTGGAAGACAGTGTGGCGATTCCTCAAGGACCTAGAAATAGAAATTCGATTTGACCCAGCAATCCCTTTACTGGCTATATATCCAAAGGACTATAAATCTTTCTACTATAAGGACACATGCACACGAATGTTCATTGCAGCACTGTTTACAATAGCAAAGACCTGGAACCAACCCAAATGCCCATCGATGATAGACTGGACTGGGAAAATGTGGCACATATACACCATGGAATATTACGCAGCAATAAAAAATAATGAGTATGTGTCCTTTGTAAGGACATGGATGAATCTGGAGAACATCATTCTCAGCAAACTGACACAAGAACAGAAAAGGAAATACCGCATATTCTCACTCATAGATGGGTGAGAAAAATGAGAACACATGGACACAGGGAGGGGGTCTACTACACACAGGGGTCTATTGGGGGGAATGGGGGACGGACAGTGGGGGGGGGGAGCTGGGGAGGGATGGCCTGGGGAGAAATGCCAAGTGTGGGTGAGGGGGAGGAAGGCAGCAAAACACACTGCCATGTGTGTACCTATGCAACTATTTTGCACATTCTGCACATGTACCCCAAAACCTAAAATGCAATAAAAATTTTTTAAAAAAAGACATGAATATAAATGAAGGATATGATTTTATTTTTGGTGCCCATGCAGTATTCCATGGTGTATATATACCACATTCTCCTCATCCAGTCCATCACTGATGGATATTTAAGTTGATTTCTTGTCTTTGCTATTGTGAACAGCCCTGTAATAAATATGCAAGTGCAGGTGTCTTTTTACAAAATAATTTTTTTTCTTTGGGTAGGTATCCATCCAGTAGTGGATTTCTGGGTCAAATGGCAGTTCTAGTTTTAGTTCTTTGAGAAACTTCCATACTGCTTTACACAGGGTCTGAACTAACTTGCATTCCCTCCAAAAGTGTGTTAGTATTCTCTTTCCTCCACATCCTCTCCAATATCTGTTTATTTTTACTTTTCAATAATAGCCATTCTTACTGATGTGAGGTGGTATCTTATTATTTTAATTTGCATTTATCCAATAATTAGTGATTTTTTTCATATGTTTGTTGACCACTTATATGTGTTTTTTGAGAAGTATATTTTCATGTACTTTGCACATTTTGTAATGAGATTATTTGTTTTGTTCTCGTTTTGTTTATGTTCTTTATAGCCTCTGGATATTAGTTCTTTGTTAGATGCAGAATTTGCAAATATATTCTCCCATTCTATAGGTTGTTGGTTTACTCTGTTGATTGTTTATTTTGCTGACAGAAGCTCTTTAGTTTAATTAAGCCTCATTTGTTATTTTTGTTTTTGTTGCATTTCCTTTTGAGGCCTTAGTCATAAATTCTTTGCCTAGGACACTGTGTAGAATTTTTCCTAGGTTTTATTCTAGGATTTTTATAGTTTCAGGTCTTACATTTAAGTCCTTAATTCATGCTGAGTTATGTTTTGTATATAGTGAAAGGTAGGGATCTCATTTTGATCTTCTGCTTATGGCTGGTCACTTTTCCCAGCACTGTTTATTGGAAAAGGTGTCCTTTCCCCATTGTTTATTTTTTGTCAATTTTGTCAAAGATCAGTTGGTTCTAACTGTATGGCTTTACTTACCGGTTCTGTATCCTGTTACATTGAACTATGTGTCTATTTTCGTATCAATATCATGTTCCTTTGGTTACTATGGCCTTGTAGTATATGTAGTTGGAAGTCAGATAATGTGATGCCTCCAGGTTTATTATTTTTGCCTGATTGCTTTGTGCATTCAGACTGTTTTTCAGTTCCATAAGAATTTTAGAAGTATTTTTTCTAATCTGTCAAAAATGATATTGGTAATTTGACAAGAATTGTATGGAATCTATATATTGCTTTGGGCAGTATAGTTCATTTTAATGATATTGATTCTCCCTATCTGTGAACATGGGAGGTTTTTCCAATTATTTTTATTATCTATGATGTCTTTCAACTGTGCTTTGTAGTTCTTCTTGTAGAGGTCTTTCACCTCCTGAGTTAGGTGTATTCCAATGTAGATCTGCCAATTTCTTCTTCTAGCCATGCCTCTCTGTTGTGCGGGAGAATGTAGTTCTTCTTGGATGTTTGATCTCAACATTGGTAACCTCCATGTTTTATACCTCCTTATATTAACATCAATTATTCCCAATCCCTACACTATCTCCTCTGAATTTAAGTTCTTCACCATTTGTAGACACTCGCTCCCTAAAAAGAACTCTCATGTTACCTGCCTCACTGGTACAGTGGTTCTGAAATCTGAATGAATCTGACAATCACCTAGAACCACATGTTAAAAATAAAATTTCCTGAGTTTTATGTCTGGAGATTCTATATTTTTAATAAGTACTCAACATAATTCCAATGGATCTTATCCTAGAACTAGAATTTTAAAACCAGTTTTAAAAGGAAGATTCTACTCTGACTACTTTTTCGTTTTATCACTGATATTGTAGGCTATATATTTACTTCTGCTCTTTTTTCTTTCTGGTGATAGACAAACTTCAGACAAGTTCTGCAATTTCAGTTACAGAGCCCAAGTTTTCTGCTTGTTAAATTATAATACATTTGTCTTCAGGAGCCCAAACACATTTTTCTCTGAAACTTTTCTATGTTGAAACAACTGCAGGACATTGTAAAGGCATCAAAGAAAACCAGCTAAAAATCTGCATGACAACTCCTGATTGTTGTTTCTTTTTGATTAAATGTATTTGAAATCATTTAGAAAAATGTAACTAATTACACGGCAGAAGGTATTTTAACTAATATCTTAATTGTTTATGCCTAGTGTTCTCCTTTTGCCAGTGGCAACACTCGGTGAAGCCTGCTTTATCTGGGTAAGCTATTTCTTAAAGAGCATATGTGAAATGACGCTTGCAGAATTAGATGTTTCAGAGAGACCCAGGTCACATGTCACCAGGAAGGTTTTCCACAGTATTATTTATGATTTTTCATACTTAGGGACCATTGTGATGTGAAGTTTTTTTTTTTTAACTTAATACAGAAAAGCTATCTTCCCATTAAACTTTTTTTGTGAATGTCTTAAAACTATCCAAGTTACTCAATAACTACTAGAACTGATATGCCAGGAAATTTTTAATAATTTTAACTACAAACTGCACAAGAAGATAGCAATCAGTTTACGTGGGATAGGAGAGGAGGACAATGGTCTTGGAAAATGAAATGAATTTGTTCTGACAAGTAATAGACCAAGTTAGGGCCAAGTGTTAGAATATAGCCCCAAGTGATTCTCTAAGTCACAGTAACTTTAGATTCAGAGGGAATGTGCTGTAATACTGATGTAAACTAGGATAATCACCCTAATGCTAAGAGTCAATGGAGGCATAGAAACATATCCTCAGCTGTTAAGTAGTCAGTAATATTGTGTTGCTTTGTAAAGGATACCATCATAAACCAAACTTTATCCAGTCTTTGAGAAGACAAAAGCAGTCAGTTCAATGACAAACAAAATCACAAATCAAAACCATGTAGGTCTGGGCACTAGCCAAAACAAAATTTCCAATTCTCCATATGGACTTTCATTTCAGGCACATAAACAAAATGCTTCTCAATTTCCTGTATCATGTGAGGCTAACAGAAGCCTTTCTAAGCATCTAATGAGTGCCAACAAATCACTGGCAATATTTTCCAAAGGCCAGTCATGTGTTCTCAGAGGATTCCAGGGTCTTGTGAACAAGGGCTTTCATGATGTTTGTACAGCTTTGAGATCAAAAGAATCCATGGAATTTAAAAAGCTAGGTTCTTGCTTTGCATAATGATCATACAACAGTAAAAAAAAAAAAAATTAAAAAAAATAAAAAGCTAGGTTCAAATTCTGGCTCATCTGTTACTACCTGTGTGATTTTTGATCATGGGTACTTATGATAATTTAAAATTTTATGTTAAATATTTTAAAGCTACGATTATTATAATTTATGTGAAATATTGGTCTTGAAATATGGAAAACTGGTCTGACAACTCATCATAATAATGTGAAACATTCTACCATTAGTTAAATACAGGGCCTTATTTAAGTTCAAATATTAAAATATTAAAATAGTAATAGTAATGCCAGTTGAGCATGTGTAATCTGAAAATGTAATATCTGAAATACTTCAAAATCTGAAACCTTTTGAATGGTGACATGACACCACAAGTGGAAAATTCTACACTTGACCTTATGTGAGACAAGTAGGGCATAAGTGAGGTGAGGATCACATTTGAAATACAGTCAAAATTTTTTTCGTGCACAAAATTATTAAAAATATTGTATCAAATTACCATCAGGCTATGTATATAAGGTGTATATAAAATATAAATGAGGCTGGGTGCGGTGGTTCCCACCTGTAATCCCAGCACTTTGGGAGTCTGAGGCGGGCAGATCAGGAGGTCAAGAGATCGAGACCATCCTGGCCAACATGGTAAAACCCCATCTCTACTAAAAAAAAAAAAAAACAAAAATTAGCTGGGCGTGGTGGCGCATGCCTGTAGTCCCAGCTACTTGGGAGGCTGAGACAGGAGAATTACTTGAACCTGGGAGGCAGAGGTTGCAGTGAGGCGAGATTGCGCCACTGCACGCCAGCCTGGCACCTGGTGACAGAACGAGATTCTGTCTCAAAAAAAAAAAAAAGAAAAAAAAGTAAATGAATTGACTATTTAAACTTGGGTATCATCTTCAAGTTATCTCATTATTCATATGCAAATATTGCAAATTTAAAAAAAAATCCTGAAACCCAAAACATTTCTGGTTCTAAGCATTTCAGATAAAGGGTATTCAACTTATACAACACAGGAGACAAGATTGTTATACTTACGGCCCCTAATACTATGGCTTATCTTATAAATAGATGTAGGATTTAAAGAAATAGTATGAATAAAAACATCTGAAGCATAATGGATTCTTAAAAATTACATACATACATGTCATATTTAGACCCTATAAATAAGTTTATATTGCTCAAATTTGTAGTAAAGAATTTGACCTTGTCCAAAGAAAGGACTGGCTTTTGCCCTCAATTTTTGGGATGTGATGTATGTCATAATGGAGAGAAGTATCTTTACTTGGGGGTAGGGGCTGGACACACCCTGAATTTTACACCCTAAAGTACTTAGTCCTTGGAGTGTGAAATTTGGGTGGTGCAATATCTGTCAACCTGGCAACTGAGATCAAACATAAGGGCAATGAATCAATCAGTCATGCCTATATAATGAAGCCCCAGTAAAAACTCTGAACACAAAGGCTTGGGTGGGCTTCCCTGGTTAACAATACTCTGTGCCTAAAGAAACAGTGATTAGAGCCGGGCGCAGTGGCTCAAGCCTGTAATCCCAGCACTTTGGGAGGCCGAGACGGGTGGATCACGAGGTCAAGAGATCGAGACCATCCTGGTCAACACGGTGAAACCCCGTCTCTACTAAAAAATACAAAAAATTAGCTGGGCATAGTGGCGCCTGCCTGTAATCCCAGCTACTCAGGAAGCTGAGGCAGGAGAATTGCCTGAACCCAGGGGGCGGAGGTTGCGGTGAGCCGAGATCGTGCCATTGCACTCCAGCCTGGGTAACAAGAGCCAAACTCCGTCTCAAAAAAAAAAAAAAAAAAAAAAAAGAAACAGTCATTAGAGTGAATCAGCAACCAACAGAATGGGAAAAAATTTTTGCAGTTTACCCATCTGACAAAGGGCTGATATCCAGAATTTACAAAGAACTAAAACAGATTTACAGGAAAAAAACAAACAAGCCCATTCAAAAATGGGCAAAGGATATGAACAGACACTTTACAAAAGAAGACACACATGAGGCCAACAAACACATGAAAAAATGCTCATCATCACTGGTCATTAGAGAAATGCAAATCAAAACTACATTGAGATATCATCTCATGCCGGTTAGAATGGCGATCATTAAAACATCTGGAGACAACAGATGCTGGAGAGGATGTAGAGAAATAGGAACACTTTTATACTGCTGGTGGGAGTGTAAATTAGTTCAACCATTGTGGAAGACAGTGTGGCGATTCCTCAGGGACCTAGAAATAGAAATTCCATTTGACCCAGCAATCCCATTACTGGGTATATATCCAAAGGACTATAAATCATTCTACTATAAGGACACATGCACATGAATGTTCATTGCAGCACTGTTTACAATAGCAAAGACCTGGAACCAACCCAAATGCTCATCGATGATAGACTGGACTGGGAAAATGTGGCACATATACATCATGGAATATTATGCAGCCATCAAAAACGATGAGTTCGCGTCCTTTGTCAGGACATGGATGAATCTGGAGAACATCATTCTCAGCAAACTGACACAAGAGCACAAAATCAAACACCGCATGTTCTCACTCGTAGGTGGGTGCTGAATAATGAGAACACATGGACACAGGGAGGGGAGCACTACACACTGGGGTTTGTTGGGGTGAAATAGGGGAGGGACAGCGGCGGGTGGGGAGTTGGGGAGAGATAGCATGGGGAGAAATGCCAGATATAGGTGATGGGGAGGAAGGCAGCAAATCACACTGCCACGTGTGTACCTATGCAACTATCTTGCACGTTCTTCACATGTACCCCAAAACCTAAAATGCAATTAAAAAAAAAATAAAATTGAAAAAAAAAAACAATACTCTGTGCCTATGGACACACATCAATGCTAAGTGAATACTCTGTGCCTATGGACACACATCAATGCTAAGTGAGTAACACACCCTGAAGACACCAGAGGTTTCACATCTATAACTGTCCGTGACTTTGCCCTATTTGTCTCTTCCTTTGGCTGAATTTGATTTGTGTCCTTTATCTGTAATAACCCATAATCACCAGTATCATAGCTTTCAGTGAGTTATGTGAATAATTCTGGTGAATTCAGAACTGAGGGTGGTTATGGGAGCTCCTCAAAGATGCAATTGGTGTCAGAAGTGAGGACAGTCTTAGGGACCGTATTCTTAAATCTCACATTTTGCTAACTCTGAGTAAAATGATATTATATCATTTAAGTTTATATAAATGACAGCCCTTAACATAAACTTTACCATTTGTTATAAAGCCTTAAAAAAAGGTAAAATAAATGAATTACTGAACATTCTTAAACATTACTGTTCTATGAATTATGCATTTTTATTACAATTACAAGTTAACAAATAAAAAGACAAATTTCTAATAACAATCTTTGGTTGGCTAAAGATATGTTTCTTTAATTTTGACTGAAGGACATTCCCATATGATCAATCCAAATATTTAAGTTTTTGCATAATTAAAAAACAGTTAGGCTAACATCAAAATTATGTCTTTCTATAAAATCATAATGAATTGGTTAAAACTACTATATCCAGGCCAGAGTCCTGTGACACCTGGCAGATTTTTTTATATTCAGGAAACAACATCCTATCCACTTTTATTCTCTATTTGGAGAGCATTTATATCCCACCAAGATCAAGCTTCACAGTCTTGTGAACATCTGGAGAGGTAACACAATAAAAGACCAGATGATTACTACGGTTTTTTTTTTCTCGTCTTCAGTATAAAGATTTTTAAATTTTTATTAAATTACAGTCACTGCTATAGTCTTTCTCTAGAGTAGTGGTACTCAACTCAGTGTGATTTTTCCCCCCAGGACATTGGGCAAATCTAGAGAATGTTTTTGGTTTTAACAATTAGGTAGTGGGTTCTGTCATCCAGTGGGTAGAGGCCTGAGATGCCACTAAACATTTATGGGGCACTAGATCACCCCACATGACAAAGAACTGTCCAGCCCCAAATGTCAGTAATGCTGGGTTTGAGAAACCCTGCTCTCAAGATAGGTTTTAGTTTCAGTCAGACTGAATTCTATCTCCAAAATCAGTGCAAGGGAATTTTATCATGGCTCTTTCTGAATAGATCTCTATTCTTTCCTTATTTAAAGGGGGCAATTATGTCTACAGATACAGATCAAATATTCTTCCTTATTCAAAATAAAATTCTGAAGTATTTAAGCTTCACAGGGGCTACACATCAATATCCGCTGGGGAAATTGAAACTAGATTTCTTGGCCCAGGCTCAGTGGCTCACACCTGTAATCCCAACACTTTGGGAGGTATTGCGGGTGGATCATTTGAAGTCAGGACTCAAGACTATATAGAGAGCCAAATTTGGTCCATCAAACCCCAGAGGAGCTGAGACCATTAATATTTTGGTTACAAAAATAAATTCAAGTCTGATAGGACTCCACAGGATAAAATGCTTGACCTCTCCTCTGTGAAGGTATTGTCCGTGGTTCTGTTATAAACGCACTTTACAGAGAGAAGTGTCATCAGTAACTGTTCCTTTTCATGGATTTTGTAAGAAGAATATTTAGCCACTACTTGGGATTCTACATCCAGAATTGTAAATATTAACATAGTGGCCAGTAAAGATAATTAAGAAATCAGACAAGAGCTCATGACATGCTCAACTCTGCCAGTGCTGAAGCCCTTCAAAATTAGAATTCCCAAGTAAGCTTATTAGACATGGGTGCAAGAACTCAGCCTTGAAGTACACTTCTACTAATATTTCTTATTTAAGCACTTCAGACACAGCTCAGCACTGATAAGTATCTAACAGCTCACTTGTGTCAGGCTTCCCACCATCTGATTAAGATCCCATAAATGAGTCATACTTCATAAGCGGTGGCCATATCCAGTACTGGGCAGTCATAGAAAATAAACCAATCATCCAGAGGCCAGCTGTTCCATAAAGCTATAAGAAGCAGACAGTACTCATTGAAAACAACTGCTGTTGTCTTCAGTATGTGGTCAACTGCAGACACACAGTATCAGCTTGAAAAGAATATGAGCTATCATCTAATTTAGCCACCAGATGTTCAAATATTCACTACATGAACCAGCTCAGTGGTCCCAAATCTGGCTATGTGGCAGATTTCGTTTTTTGTTTTGTTTCAATTTTTTAAAGTTTTACCTTATTTTTAATTGACAAATAATTTTGCATCTTTATGGAGCACACAATTTAATATTTTGGTACATGTATGCATTGTGAAATGATCAAATCAGGCTAATTTACACATCCATTATCTCAAATATTTATGATTTGTGGAGAGAACATTTAAAATCCATAATCCATTTTTAGCCATTTTAAAATATAGAATACATTATTATTAACTATAGTCACCATGCTGTGTAATTACTTGAACCTATTCCTCCTGTCTAACTGAAACTTTGTACCCTTTGATACACATTCTCCAGCCTCACCTCAGCTCTGCTGCACTAAAAATCTCCAGAGGTGGTAGAATATCTAGCTTAAGGCTGTACTTTCTAACTTTAGGCAACTTTTTAAAATGCCTCATTATATAGTCATAAAATGATTCCCCACAATTTCCAATCATTGGTTCTTGTTCATCACCTGAGGCCTGATCTGTTTTCCTTTCTCTCAGCTAAAAGTCATCAATCTTTCCACTGTTCAATATGTGATATAATACTGAGTCAAGTTCTTACCATGAATGTTTTCTAGTTAGAGTATTAAAACCCAGAAGAAATGCAACATTCTAGTGCAGAGTGGAGCAGGACAGGCACCTCACTCACTCTACAGACCCTACTTCTATTAGCACAACCCTGTTGTTCTGTTTAATTATCACATTGACCTTACCTTAGCTAGAGCTCAATGTCTCTTTGCAATCATTTTACATTTTCCTGGTAAATTCCTCTTTCCCATTTCACAACACAGACTAGTCAATGTCTTTAACATTCTATTTAAGTCCCACCTCCAATCCCTTTCTCTTAGCTGAGGGCATGGTTTTCACAATCTGTGGAGAAAATACATGTATCCCTACCCACCAGATTAAAATACCATATTCTAATCCACCAAATTAACATCTGAGCACCACACAGCGTATCAAATTACCAAATCACAACCACACATATCAGAGACGTTACCTAGGAGCAAGTTTTATTAAAAATGTCAAGCACAAAAGCAATCAAGAGCCACAGAATAGAGCATCCTGCATGGTTTCTCAGGTCCTTCCTTTCCACATTGGACAGGAGCCATCGGCCCGAGAAGAATACACCAGGTCTCTAAGTGAGGTTTGGCAGTCAGCTACACATTTGGGAGAGTATAGTCACGAACCATTTCTATTTTAGGCCCTCAGAGAGTTTTAGGACATATGTGACAGTTTTCATGCCTTATAAATCCAAAATTATAGATGCATTTATTATAAGTAATCTGAAGTCAGGGACAACCTATAAAGGACATTTAATAGAAAAGAACTCTTCTCCTAGCAAATGTTAGTGTATTTACCCAAAATATAGTTACCATGTTTGCATGGAGATTTGACTGGCTCAAGTGCCTTCTTTGCTTTCCCTCAAAAGCATCACTTTGGTAATCAGTGCAGAAATGAATCATAGGTCTACCATTTTAACTCCTTCCTCCCCCAAATCTATACTTACCCATATTTATTCTAGTCATTAGGGAAGGAGTCCAGATTTACACTAATCAGGTGCTCTGAATATCATTCCCTCGGCTAATCTCCTTCATTGTACCTTCTGTTATAATTTTGTTTTCATTTTTATTATGTTCTCTTTCCCTTTTACTATGTCCTCTGATATAGCTTTAATGCATTCCTACCCACAAGCATCTTTTCCTTACCATATAAATATATTAATTCTCTCCCACTTAAAAATGACTCCTTAATTGGTTATTATTCCAGAGAGATCTAACATCTCTTCTTTACTATTACACCTACAATTTTTGATACTTGCTTAGACCTCAATATGACTGTTATCTCTAATATGGAACATTTATTTATGTGTTACTTAAACCACAGAAGACATTTTTAGCTGCCTACTGAATACAATCATCCCTCCGTATCCTTGGGAGATTGGTTCCAGAACCCCATGGATACAAAACTCCATGAATGCTCAAGTCCCTTATATAAAGTGGTGTAGTATTTGCATATAACCTATGCACATCCTCCCCTATACTTTAAATCATCTTTGAATTACTTATACCTAACACAATGTAATGCTATGTAATAGCTGTTATGTTCTGTTTTTCTATTTGTATATTTTTATTGACAATGAGTAAATGTGAAAGAAGGTGGGCACTAGATTCAAGGGAGTTCTCATGGAGAAAATACTGGCTGAACTAGGAGTTGAAGGATAAATGGGGTCACATAATTTGGAGATAATGTTGACAAGAGCATTTAAAATAAGTAAAATAGGACTTCTAGTCCTAACAAGATGGCCTAGACTTGTTTCTCTCTATTTTACAATGCTAAGTACAGCTATAAACACTGGAAATAAAATGAGGCAACCAAAAAGGAACTTTGAAAGGTAGAGAGTGAAAGGCAAACTGGGTAGAGACCCCAGGACTAAAGGAAAAACACAGTGGCAGAGCATCTCTTATCCCCACCCAACTGAAGAAGGTGATGTGATGCAAGCCCAGTATCTCCCAACTTCCCATCTAGCAACAGAAGGCAGCACAGGTAGGGTCCTTCCTCCTCTGGATGTAAAAAGAGTTCCACCCACAAGACCAGGCAAGTTCTGCAGGCCCCACCCCAGCCCCAGCAGTTCAGATCAATCAGAAGCCCCAATGATAATGAGGAGCCAGAGGAAGCATTCTCTGTCCAATCTACACACACACATTTCTCCACCTAGAAACACTACTGAAACTGACAAGGGGGGATCCTGCCACAGAATTGCCTAGCCCAGAAGCCTCTTTATCCCCAGAGGCCTCCTCACACAATAAGAAACACAGGGTGGCTGTGCCCATATGGGAAGCCTCTTCTTTTGGGTGAAAAGGAAACTTCCCTCCCCAACTTAGAGGTTCCAGACAGCCTGGCCAAAGGATGCTCTTTCTGCCCCCTCAGGTGGCACTAGGAGAACACTGGGAGTCTCAGGTAAATTAAGTTGACCAAAGTAACACCACAAAGTCTCTGACAATTAAATTTTCATTGGAAGTACTGTCCACAAAAACGTTTAAAAACTGTATGCTAAAACTAAGCATGCCTGCTACGATAAAAAATGTAAATAGGGCCCAGAGTGACCTAACATACTAATAGCAAAACGTCCAGGATACAAATGACTAAAAGACAATGAACAAAAAAGAAGCATGGAAGTATAGCAATCATTGTCAGGTACAGCAAGAATAAAAGGATGTCACAAACAAGAAAGTATCCGGGTAATAATAATGAGAGCTGGAGCCACGTTTGTTGCTTATAGTGTACCAGACACTGTTCCAGGAACTTAAAAGCAATGAACTCTTTTGTTACAATCATTCTATTGCTTAGGTATTGTTCTTATTATTTCTGGTTTTGCATGGATAAACTGAAGCATAGGGAGGTTAATTAACTTGAACTAGCCAAACAGCTCACAAGTGATGGAGTCAGGATTTACAAACTTTCAGTCATGTTCTCAGCTTCCACTCTCTACTTAGAGTGACATAAAGTATGACAGAGTAGACTGTGAATGGCCATGACTGTCTTTTTAAGGGATCTAGACTGTATTTTGTAGGCAAATGACTATATGAGCAAATCTATAAAAAATAACTCTGGAAAAAACAAAAAAGATTTAATTAGAAGAAGAAAGACTAAAATTGAAAAAGCAGATAATGTCCATAAGAAAGCAAAGGAAAGGATATTAAGAATCTAATCTACACAAGTAACAATATCATTGAGGAGAGGCTATGACCGGGATAAAAGGAAACTTCAAAAAGAAGACTTAATAAGTCTAAACATTTAGACAGCTAATATCAAAGGTTCAAGACACTCGAAGCAAAAACTGATAGAACTTCAAGGTAAAATACATGAATACATATTACAGCCAAGGATTTCAACAGACCTCTCTCAATGACCTGTGGAACAGGTGGATAGAAGTCACTAATGATACAGAAGAACTGAACAACACTATCAACCAATTGTTGATTCTAAAGTTGATATTTATAAAACACTCCAACAAAAACCAGCAGAATATTTTAGAACACAGAGTACTTACCAAGGTATGTCACAAGTTAATCCATGAAGCAAGTCTCAATAAATTAAAAAGGGACAATTTAGACAAGCATTTATGACAAATAAGTAATTAAATAGAAAACTAATAGTAAAAAGAAATCTGGAATATCCCCCGAATATTTAGGAATAAAATATACCCTCTTAAGTAACATATCTGTCAAAGAATAAATCAAACACAAAATTGCCAACTCTTAACTGAATGAAAACGAAAATACAAGAAATTGGAATAGGTGGAATACAACTAAAACGTGCTCAAAGAGAAATTAAGGCCTATATTAGAAAAGAAGTAAATATCAAATTATTAACCTCAGATTCATCTGAAGAAATTACAAGAAGAGTTCATAAGCAGAAGGAGAAAAATATAAATAATAAAGAGCAGAAGTCAATTAAAAGGGGAAAAAAAACAACTAACAAAACCAAAAGCTAGTTCTTTGACAAGGTCAATAAAACTAGTAGATCTCCACCCAGACTCATTCGGGAAGAAAGCAAGAGAGAGAAGATAGAAACTATCAGTATTTATCCATATAAGATATAAATAATTATACTGTAAATAGAAATAAAACATCATTGAAGATCCTACAGACATAAGAAGGACAAAAAAAGAACAAACAACATAAAAAAACCCTATTTTATTAAATAAATCAGATTTTTAGTTAAAAATTCTCCCAGAAATAAAACTCGAGGCCCTGATGGCTTTTTTGCTGAATTCTGTAAAACATTTGGCAGACAATTAACACCAATTCTGCATAATACCTATCAGATAAATAAAGCAGAGAAAACACTTCTCACTTCATTATGTGAGATCAGCATTACACTGATACCCAAACCAGACAAACTCATTTAAAAAAAAACAAAAAACCGTAGATCTATTTCTGGTGAACATAGTTGTAAAAATTACCAACAAAACTTTAGCACAATTGAATCCAAAAATATATTAAACAAATAGCATATTATGACTCCATTAGTTTTCACACTGCTTATAAAGCATACCCAAGACTGGGAAGAAATAAGAGGTTTAATTGGACTTATAGTTCCACATGGCTGGGAGGCCTCAGAATCATGGTGGGAGGTGAAAGGCACTTCTTACATGGCAGTGGCAAGAGAAAAGTGAGGAAGAAGCAAAAGCAGAAACCCCTGATAAATCCATCAGATCTCATGAGACTTAATTCACTATCATGAGAATAGCACAGGAAAGACAGGCCCCCATGATTCAATTACCTCTACCTGGGCCCATCCCACAACAGGTGGGAATTCTGAGAGATACAATTCAAGTTGAGATTTTGGTGGGGACACAGCCAAACCATATCCATGACCAAGTAGGAACTTTCCAGGGAATGAAAGGATTTAACATTTGAAAATCAATCAACAAAACTCACTACATTAAGTGACCAAAACTGAAAACCATATGGTGATCTTAATAGAGCCATAAAAAGCATTTGCCAAAATACTTCACCCATTTCTAATGAAAGAACTCTCAGCTAAGTAGAAATAGAAGAAAATTTCTTCAACCAGAGGAAAAAGGCATCTGTGAAAAACCTATAGCTAACATCATAATTTACAAGTCCTAATGATTTCCCCCAAGATCAAGAACAAGGCTCTCACCACTTGTATTAAGAGTTCTCGCAAGTACAATAAGTCAAGAGAAACAAATGGAAAGTATTTAAATAAGAAAAAAAATTAAAATGTATTTGCAAATGATATGATGTTCTATACAGAAAATTCTGAGTAATCTACAAAAAAAGCTACAAGAGCTATTAAATGAGATTGGGAAGATCTCAGTATTCAAGGCCAATACAAAAAGTCAATTGTATTGCTATATGATAGCAAAAAAAATTGGAAGGTAAAATGAAAAAATTAATAGCATCAAAAAAATAGAACACTTAATAAATTTTGTTAAACCAAAAGCTGCAAGTCATCTGAGAGAAATTAAAGAAAGCCTAAATAAATGTAGATACATATTAATAAGTGTGTTCATGGATCAGAAGATTTGTTATTATTAGAATATAATTTCCTTCCAAATTGAACTTTAGATTCAGTGCAATCTCAGCAAGAGTTTTTGTGGAAATACACTAATTCAAACATTTGCATGAAAGTGCAAAAGACCCAGAATTGTTAAAAACAACTTTTAGAAAGTAGAAAAATATTGGAAAACTAACATTACCTGATTTCAAGATATAAATCTACTGGTTTCAAGACAATGTTGAGTTGATGTAAAGACAGATCGATCAATGGAACAAAATAGAGTGTACAAAAATATACAACTACATATATGATCAATTAATTTTCAACAAAGACTCCAAGGCAGTTCAATGTGGAAAGATAATCACATAAACAAATAGTGTTGGGAGATGGGGCTACCTGGATGTCTAAAAACACAAAAGTTAACTTCATATTTCTTCTCACATCACATAAAAAGATTACTGATGACAGATCTTAGAATTAATTACTGATGACAGGACAGGCACGATGGCTCATGTCTATAATCCCAGAACTGTGGGAGGCCGAGGCAGGCGGATCACCTGAGGCTCGGAGTTCAAGACCAACCTGCTTGAACCCAGGAGGCAGAGGTTGCCGTGAGCCGAGATTGCGCCATTGCACTCCAGCCTGGGCAATAGAGTGAAACTCCATCTCAAAAAAAAAAAAAAAAAAAAAAGACAGAACAATGGCAGTTTTTGAGGAAAACTTAGAAAGAAATCTTAGTAATACTCAGTGTGGCAAACTGGAAATAACCCAAAAGTGTATCAAATGAATTTAAAATTTTTACAATATTCCTATAACTGAATACAACTTTGCAATAAAAAGAAAAATATATTGGGGCCGGTCGCGGTAGCTCAAGCCTGTAATCCCGGAACTTTGGGAGGCCGAGGTGGGTGGATCACGAGGTCAAGAGATCGAGACCATCCTGGTCAACATGGTGAAACCCCGTCTCTACTAAAAAATACAAAAATTAGCTGGGCATGGTGGCACGTGCCTGTAATCCCAGCTACTCAGGAGGCTGAGGCAGGAGAATTGCCTGAACCCAGGAGGCGGAGGTTGCGGTGAGCTGAGTTCGCGCCATTGCACTCCAGCCTGGGTAACAGCAGCGAAACTCCGTCTCAAAAAAAAAAAAGAAAGAAAGAAAGAAAGAAAAATATATTGATACTATTTACATAACAGTCTAGAAAAATGCATAAACATTTATAGTGACAGAAAACAGATAAGAAATTGTTTGTATATTTAGAGTAGAGGGGTGGAAGCAGAGAAAGAGAAGTTACAAATGATCACAGTAAGAACTTTTGAGTTATGTCCATCTTCATTGATTTCATTGTGGTGATGGTTTTATAGGTGTATACATTATGTCAAAACTCATCAAATTGTACAATTTAAGGAAGTATAATTTATTTTACTTAGTTTATACCTCAGGAAAGCTATCTTTAAAATATCTCACATTTACCAAAAAAATGTAAAGGTTAGCAGCCTCGAGACATTCTTACATTCGATAGAGACTATCACCTGTATGTGTTTCTATTCACGCTGAATCTTTGCCAATACTTTATTACCCTAAGTTCTATGTATTTAGATTTTCTTGCTTACACCTGTCTCTTACTACTTCAAATCAATGTTTCCGGCCCTAAATTTTTACAGCTACTCCTATTGGAACTTATATTTGCAGCACTTTTTAATTTGACCACCAGGATCTCATGAATATACTTGTTTACTATTTATACAGTGTACTCTCTATATATTCAGATACATATAAGCTCCACCTCAGCTCCAACTTTTAAGTGTTGAAAGTTTTCTCATGTTGCCAGTTAATAGATTCCATCTTTATTAAACATATTCTTATTCTAGTGTAATTCTGTACTCTCATGTGGTTTCCAAATCTAAAAAGAAAACAAGACACAATAGGAAATCTAAAATAGAAACCAAAAGTCCTAATTTAGAAAACCAAGTTTAACTGGATTTAAGTATCTCAGAAACAGAAAAAAGAGGACTTGAACATTTCATAAAAACAGTCCTCATTCTACATAGTTTAGAATAACATTTTCAACCTCAAATTTGGCACATACAAGAAAGAATGTTCTTGCAATAATTTTATAAAATTCTCAAAAACTTAAAATATTATATATTCTTGATTATTGAGGTAGTGAAGAATGTGACAAAATTCAACAATTATAGGATATCAAAGATTAACAAGGTTTGACATCATCAACCTAGAGTTTTCACTAAATGGAGAAATACAAATATGACAAAATTTTAAAAATTTTAAGGAAATCTCAACATTTCAGCACATTGCAATTAATTTGTAGCTAGACAAAATATTTTCCCCAAGTTGTTATAACCATGGAAAACTAGATGTCCTTTAATAGCAGACATCTTAGAATACTTATTATCTTGATGCTCTTTAAGAACTTCAAAAGTTTTTACTACAGTAATTTGATTTTATTCTAAGTTGTTCTTCATTACCAATTCATAGAGCAAAAAGCATAAGCCAAACTTCCAAAGGACTCATTATGTTCTTGGTTGAAATCAAATTAAAACTAAACACAGGAATGTGCCCTCAAGGCCATCTAAGTATATTTTTCTTTATATTTACACATTTTTTTTAGTACTTGATCTATGACCATCTTCATTTCACTGAACTGAAGATTTTTTACAAAGGAAATAAGTCTTTCTATCCAGACATTGAAATGTAAACTATACAAGAGGATAAAGAAGAACAACTAAGCTAAAACCAGGAAAGTAATGCTTGTCTCAGAAGGAATTAAATGAGAAGAGAATAAGAAATACAATGAATTATAATAAGGGGAAAGAGAACATCACATAACTTTAGATGTGTGATTAAGACTCAGGGAATTTAAAGTAGATGACAGATCTGCAGAAAAGACACTGGCTTTTCCGCTGGAAACGATATTTACTTATAAAGGAAAGGCAAAGAAAAGATGGCCGCAGAGCAAACTTTACCCGTGTCAACAGGTTTACTGTAGGAAGGATATTTTAAGTAATTTTTTTCAATTATAAACTTATTTCAAAATAGGCATTTTATATGCCACAGATTTGAATGAAAGTAACACAAGTAATTTTATACTGCTACAGTTTTTATTGTTCATTTTCCATCCTGTGTTCCAAGTCTTGGGGTTCTCTTTAATTTCTCTTATTGACAAAGCTACTTCCAGCTGCCCACTCTTTTCTAAAGTATGTTCTTCCAGAACCGCCTAGCTTCCAATTGCTAGCTTAGGTACAACCTGACTACAGTTCAGGATAGTTTTTTAAATTCTATATGAAAGACACCTTCCATTTCAAGAGTGGAAACCTGTTCATTGTTGGTATTAGATAAATCTTTATGGACAGGATTTGTTTTTAAAACCTCTTCAAGTTTTGCATCATCTTCTGAAACAACTGCTGGAATTCCTGCCTCCTGGGGTGACTGAACTCCAGTAGACATATTCGCTACCAGAGCCTCATTTTCAGGGGTTTGTTCAGATGGTGGAGGTGAACCTTCAGCAGATGCCTCTTATATAGGAAACTCCTCAGTCAGAAGCAAATCAGCGGGTGGGGAATGTTCATCAACAGGGACCTCATCAGCTGCGGGAGAGTGTACTTCAGCTAGGGTCTCTTCCTCAGGAGTCTCCTCAGCTGGTGGAAGCTGAACTTCAGCAGGGGCCTCCTCAGCTGATGGAGGCTGAACTTCAGCAGGGGCCTCTTCAGCTGGTGGAGGCTGAACTTCAGCAGGGACCTCCTCAGCGGGTGGAGGCTGCACTTCAGCAGGAAGTTCTGCAGGAGCTTCTGTAGCTGCTAGAAGCTGAATTGCAGCAGAGGCCTCTTCTGCAGCTGTTGCAAGCTGATGTTCCTGCGCCTCTTCTCTAGGAGCCTCTTCAGGTAATTGGGGCTGAGCTTCAGCAAGGGTTTCTTCAGCAGTGGTAGGCTCTAATTTATCTGGGGCCTCTTCAAGGGCACCCTCAGCTGGTAAAGGCCATACTTCAATGGGAGCCTTTTCAGATGAGGGAGACCAAATTTCAGAAGGAAGTTCTACTGAAGGAGACTTTTCAGCTGGTGGAGGCAGAATTTTAGTAGGAGGCACTTCTGAAGGGGACTCTTTAGCTGATGGAGGCAGAATTTCAGCAAGAAACTCTACAGAAGGAGACTCTTCAGCTGGTGGAGGCTGAATTTCAGCAGGAAACTCCACTAATAGAGCCTCTTTAGCTGGTGGAGGCTGAACTTTAACAGAATTCTCTGCAACTGCAGTGGCTGGCTCAGCAGCAGTGGTCTCTTCTGTTGGTGGCTCTACTTGGACATAGATATTTTCAGTGGTTCTAGGCTCTGCCTCAGCAGTGGACTCTTCAACTAATGCAGGCTGTATTTCAGCTGGGAATGTTTCTGTTGGTGGAGGCTCTATTTCAGCAGGAGCCACTTTTTCAGCAGCAGAACCTTCTTGTACAACAGGTACAGTCACTTCTTGTTTAAGCTCATCTTCTAAGAGTACCGGAGGACCATGTTTAGTCTCCTGAGTAAATGAAGTTCTGCTGATACTTTTCTGCCTAATTTCTTCATTACTACTTGTTGCTGGTTGAAATTCAGGGTGTTCACTAACAAAAATCTTTCCTGAGGATTTATGTTTCAGGGCTCCTTCCTTTGACTTTATAAAAGAACTATCTGGGAAGTGTAAATTAGTTCAACCATTGTGGAAGACAGTGTGGCGATTCCTCAAGGACCTAGAAATAGAAATTCCATTTGACCCAGCAATCCCATTACTGGGTATACATCCAAAGGATTATAAATCGTTCTACTATAAGGACACAGGCACATGAATGTTCATTGCAGCACTGTTTACAATAGCAAAGACCTGGAACCAACCCAAATGCCCATCAGTGATAGACTGGATAGGGATAATGTGGCACATATACACCATGGAATATTATGCAGCCATCAAAACGATGAGTTTGTGTCCTTTGTAGGGACATGGATGAACCTGGAAACCATCATTCTCAGCAAACTGACACAAGAACAGAAAATGAAACACTGCATGTTCTCACTCATAGGCGGGTGTTGAACAATGAGAACACATGGACACAGGGAGGGGGAGCACTACACACTGGGGTCTGTTGAGGGGAATAGGGGAGGGACAGCGGGGTGGGGAGTTGGGGAGAGATAGCAGTTGGGGAGAGAAATGCCAGATATAGGTGATGGGGAGGAAGGCAGCAAATCACACTGCCACGTGTGTACCTATGCAACTATCTTGCATGTTCTTCACATGTACCCCAAAACCTAAAATGCAATTTAAAAAAAAAAATAAAATAAAATAATGCTTAACTATAAAAAAAAAAAAAGGAAAAAAAGAACTATCTGGCCTGGAAATAACTACTATTTCTGATTCACTAAAGAATGTCTGTTGTTCCTTGTCCACTTTTTCTACGTGGGGGATGTTCATCACGGTCCAGTCTCCAGTACAGTTCGTCTGCTGAGATCTGTCCATTTTTAGTTGAACTGAAGGTATATTTGGTGGAATTTCTACTTCCTGAACACTCTCTGGTAATTCAATACCTGCTTCTCTAACACCAGCTGACTTTTCTTCAGGTACCACAGTTACCTCAACTAACTTGACTTCTTTTTTCTCTTCTACAATGGTATCTGTCTGGAGAGACTTACTAGTCTTTCCCGTCCATGCTTTCTCTTTGTCCATATTTGCTGAAGTTCAGAAGATATTCTGAGAGACTTACAGGCATTGGCAGGGTAGTTGCCTTTGCTTCCAGAAATATTAGCAATACTATGGGTGGCTTTGGGGCTAGATGACTGTGGCATGGCCATGTGTTTCCTTTGTCTTTTATATCAGTTTGCTGGGATTTGTCTACCATTGGTTGGATGGGTTGTGTTTTCTTTCGAATTTCTTGCCCCCATGCTGAGACAGACTGATCAGGGTCTTCACTTTCTTCCATTTTTAAGACTAGTGACTTCAAATTTATTAATTTTCAAGTAATGACCAAAAATCACAAATGTACCAAGTGTCAAAGACTTTACCTATCTTAGGTGTCGTTCTGTTGAGCTCCCTCAGGAAAAAGGTAATTCATAAGTTATTGCATTCCATACCCAATTCTTGTTGGATCCCACCTTATTCAGGAAGCATCTTTCTTGCTTAGTCTCTGTTATGACTAGATACCACTTTTAGAAGTTTCCTTCAAGGGTCTATGACATCATAGCCAGTTCTGCCTTCGAGATCCATCAGTTGTGTTCCTAGGACTTTTAAACAGTATACACTCATAGGTAATGGCTGCAAGTGAGACATCTACTTTTTGAAACAAGTCAAGTTGAAAAAAGCATTTGTCTACAAAAGAACATCAGGTAAATTTCAGTGATGCCATTTTCTAATTGCTGAAATTGATGCTTTTAAACTTTCTTTTTTTTTTTTTTTGAGATGGAGTTTCGCTCTCATTACCCAGGCTGGAGTGCAATGGTGCAATCTCGGCTCACCGCAACCTCCGCCTCCTGGGTTCAGGCAATTCTCCTGCCTCAGCCTCCTGAGTAGCTGGGATTACAGGCACGCACCACCATGCCCAGCTAATTTTTTGTATTTTTAGTAGAGATGGGGTTTCACCATGTTGACCAAGATGGTCTCGATCTCTTGACCTCATGATCCACCCGCCTCAGCCTCCCAAAGTGCTGGGATTACAGGCGTGAGCCACCACGCCTGGCTAAACTTTCAAATCTGTTCTTTGCATCCTATTATCAAAGACAGTAAGGCAGAATTGAGAATGCTGCATCCTATTTTCTTTCTTCTTTCTTTCTTTCTCTTTCTTTCTCTCCTTCTTTCTTTCTTTCCTTCTTTCTTTCCTTTCCTTCCTTCCCTCCCTCCCTCCCTCCCTTCTTCCTTCCTTCCTTTCTTTCTTTCTTCTTTCGACAGAGTCTTGCTCTGTCGCCAGGTGCCAGGCTGGAGTACAGTGGCAAAATCTCAGCTCACTGCAATCTCCACCTCCTGGGTTATAGCAATTATGCTGCCTCAGCCTCCCTAGTAGCTGGGACTACCTGCACACACCACCATGCCCAGCTAATTTTTGTATTTTTTTTAGTAGAGACAGGGTTTCACCATGTTAGCCAGTATGGTCTTGATCTCTTGACCTTGTGATCTGCCCGCCTTGGCTTCCCAAAGTGCTAGGATGCCTATTTTCTTTTTCTTTTTTTTTTTGAGACAGAGTTTCACTCTTGTTACCCAGGCTGGAGTGCAATGGCGTGATCTTGGCTCACCACAACCTCCGCCTCCTGGATTCGAGCAATTCTCCTGCCTCAGCCTCCTGAGTAGCTGGGACTACAGGCACGCACCACCATGCCCAGCTAATTTTTGTATTTTTAGTAGAGACGGGGTTTCACCTTGTTGACCAGGATGGTCTCGATCTCTTGACCTTGTGATCCACCCACCTCAGCCTCCCAAAGTGCTGGAATTATAGGTGTGAGCCACCGCACCCGGCCTATTTTCAATTGTAGAAAACAACCAATAACGTGTGAGGCTGTTCTATCAATGTATGTTAATATGACCTGAAAGAAAGTTACTACTGTTTGAAAAATGAATTCTGAAGTTCATCTCCATGTAAGCTCCTTTTCTACATCCTTAGCCTTCAGTAACTCAACAGGCTATTATCAAAATATAGAAGGCATGCTTATCTTCTAAAACATCTTGAGATATTTCAAGTTTTATTTATCTATTTTACAGGGTAGTTCTACCCCAAATTTGGCAACTAAAAGAATGAGTCTAAATACATGCCAAATGAGACAAAATGCACCTTTTGAAGTAGTCACATTAGACTCTGCTGAGTAACTACATGGGAATGAATTCCCCAATGTCGATAAAAACTTTATTTTTATTTTTGTTTTGTTTTTTTGAGACAGGATCTCATTCTGTAACCCAGGCTGGAGTGCAGTGGTGCAGTCATAGCTCACTGCAGCCTCAGTCTTCTGGGTTTAAGCAATGCTCCTACATCAGCCTCCCCAGTAGCTGAGATTACAGGCATGAGCCGCTGTACCAGCTGAAGATAAAAACATTAAACTGAAGCTATGAAAAGGAGGAATTCCAATCAAGCAGGATGTAGATGGCATTCTATTAGATTTGGAATACAGATAAAATTTTAACTCATATCACTCAAGAATTTTACTATAAAGATGAATATTGATCAAACAATGTGCGAAAATACTGTGCATTAGTCTGAGGAAAGTTAAGAAAATAAACTTTTAAAATACAGTCATAGGAGACAATGTAATAACCATATGCCAAATAATAATTATGACTGCATTAATCTGGGAATATTTTTAAATTTATTTATGCCATATTGCCCCTAGAAAACATAGTGAATTGAATAATTCTCCTTTTTTCACATGCATTGGTGTTATGAGCCGAATGTTTGTGGCCCCGCTCTTTATCCACAAATTCATATGTTGGAACCCCCAAAGTGATGGTATTTAAAGATGGGATCTTTGGGAGTTGCAGGCATACCTCATTTTATTACACTTCACTTTTTTGTATTTTACAGACCCTGCACTTTTTACAAATTGAAAGTTTGTGGCAAGCCTGCATCAAGAAAGTTCATTGGTGTTATGAATAACATACATTGTACCCATTAGATAATTTCTTATCATCCCTCACTTCCACCACCCCCCATACTTCTGAGTTTCCATTGTCTGTCATTCCACACTCTGTATCCATGTGGATGCATTATTTAGCTCCCAGTTATAAGTGATACGATGCATTGCCTTTCTGTTTGAGTTGTTTATCTTAAAATAATGGCTTCCAGTTGCATTCATGTTGCAGCAAAAAAACATGACTTTATTCTTCTTTATGGTTAAATAGCATTCCATCATGTATATACACTACATTGACTTTATCCAGTCATCCATTGATGGACACTTAAATTGATTCCTTATCTGTGCTACTGTGAATATTGCTGTGATAAACATTCTAGTACAAGTATCTTTCTGGTGTAATGATCACTCATTCTTTAATTTGATTATTTGGATTTTTTTTCTATTGAGTTTTTGAGCTTTTTTTTTTTTTTTGCCAATCATTGAGAGCTTGTAAGTTTGCTGAGGTTGGTTGGCCTTGAACTCTTGGCCTCGCCTTCACAAGCGCCACGACATCCAGCCGGAGCCACTTTGGGCCCCGAGTTTTTGAGCTTCTTATATGTTCTGGTTATTAATTTCTTGTCAGATGATTAGTTCTCAAATAATTTCTCCCATTCTGTGGTTGTCTTTTGACTTTCCTTTGCTGTGCCCATTTGTCTGTTTTTGCTATGGTTGCCTGTGCTTTCCCAGACCAATGTCCTGAAGTATTTTTAAGAGTTTCATAGTGTTGTATCTTAGATTTAAGTCTTTAATCCATTTTGATTTGATTTTTATGTATGGTGAAAGACAGGGGTCTAGTTTCATTCTTTTGCATATAGTGATCCAGTTTTCCCAACACCATTCATTGAAATGACTCTTTCCCCCATTGTGTGTTCCTGTTGCCTTTCTCAAAAATGAGTTGGTTGTATGTAAATTCTTGGATGTATATCAAGGTTCTCTATTCTGTTTTATTGATCTATGTGCCTGTTTTTATTCTAGTACTATGCTATTTGATTATTATACTTTGTAATAAATTTTGAAGTCGGGTAGTATGATGCCTCCAGCTTTGTTTTTTTTTTGGCACAGGACTGCTTTAGCTATTTAGGGTTTTTGTGGTTTAATACAAATGTGAGGATTTTTTTTTTCTATTTCTCTAAAGAATGTCATTGGTATTTCGTTAGGGATAGCATTGAATCTATAAATTGCTGAGCAGAATTGTAATTGTAATAATGTTCATTATTCCAATCCATAAGCATGGAATATCTTTCCATTTTTGTATACTATTCTACTTGTTTTATTAGAGTTTTATAGTTATTCTTTTCTAGATCTTATATGTCATTGGCTAGACTGATTCTTAAGTATTTTATATTTTTGTAGCTACCGTAAATGGGATTGCTTTATTGATTTCTCTTTTAGACCACTATTGGCATATAAAAATGCTCCTGATTTTTACGTATTTATTTTGTTTCTGCAACTTTACTGAATTTATCAGTTTAAACAGTTTTTTGGTGGAGTCTGTAGGCCTTCTTAGGTATAAGATCATGTTATCTGTGACCAAGGCTAATTTGACTTTTTCCTTCCCAGTGTGGATGTTCCTTGTTTCTTTTTCTTGCCTAATTGATCTATCTAGGGCGTCTAGTTTTAGGTTGAATGATGAAAGTAGGCACCCTTGTCTTGTTCCAGGTTTTAAAAGAAAAGCCTCCAGTTTTTCCCCATTCAACACAATGCTAGATGTGGGTTTGTCATATATGGTCTTTATTATTTTAAGGTATGTCCTTTCTATATCCACTTTGATGAGGATTTTTATCATAAAGAAATGTTAAATTTTGTCAAGTGCTTTTTTGGCATCTATTGAAATTATGTCATTTTTGTTCCTGATACAGTTGAGGTGATATACCATATTCATTGATTTACATATGTTGAACCATCCTCACATCCCTGGGATCAATCTCATTTGATCATGCTGAATGATCTTTTTAATGTGTTGTTGTATTTGGTTTGCTAGTATTTTGTTGAGGATTTTCGTATCTTGTTCAGTAGATTGGCCTGTAGTTTTCTTTTTTGCTGTGTCCTTCTCTGGTTTTGGAATTAGAGTAATGCTGGTCTTGTAAAATGACCTTGGAAGTTCTCCTGCCTCTTCTATTTTCTGGAATAGTTTAAAGAGAATTGATACTAGTTCTTCTTTAAAGTTTTCATAAAATGCAGCAGTAAAGCCCTCAGGTCCTGGGCTTTTCTCTTAGTAACTCTAGCTAACGGTTTGTTGATTTTACTTTTCAAAAAAAATCTTTTGCTTTGCTGATTTCCTGTATTGCTTTTTAGTCTCCATTTTATTTATTTCTGCACTGATCTTTATTATTTCTTTCCTTGTACTAATTCTGGATTTGGTTTCTTCTTGCCTAATTCCTTGAGGTGCATCATTAGGTTGTTTATTTGAAGACTTTTTACCTTTATAATATGTGCATTATTGCCATAAACTTACTTCTTGGTACTGTTTTTGCCATATCCTGTAGATTTTGGTATGTTGTATTTTCATTTTTATTTGTTTCAAGAAATTTTAAATTTCTTAACTTCTTCATTGATTCATTGGTTGTTCTGGAGCATGTTTAATTTCCATGTGTTTGTGTATTTTCTACAGCTCCTCTTGCTACTGATGTCTAGTTTTATTCCATTGTGTTCAAAAAATGTACTTGATATGTGCTCTTTTCATATTTTAAAATTGATTCAGACTTGCTTTGTATCCTGATATGGTCTATTCTAAAGAATTTTCCATGTGCTGAAGAAAAGAATGTGTATTCTGCAGTTAGGTTAAAGGTTCTTTAAATATCAGTTAGGCCTATTAGATCTAGTGTGTTGTTTAACTCTGTTTCTTTGTTCCTTTTGAGTGGTCTATTACTGACAGTAGAGTATTAATGTCCCCTACTAATATATTGAAGTTTAGCTCTCCCTTTAGATCTATTAATGTTTGCTGTGTACACTTGGGATCTCCAGTGTTAAAGGCATAGATATTTAGGATTTGCATGTCATCTTGCTGAATTGACTCCTTTATCATAATATAATGACTTTCTTTGTCATTTTTACAGTCTTAGATTTGCAGGCTATTTTATATAAGTGTAGCTACCCCTGTTCATTTTTGGTTTCCAGTTACATGGAGTACCTTTTCCAACATTTCACTTTCAGTTTATGTGTGTTATAGGTGAAGTGGGTTTCTTGAAGGCAGCACATAGGTGGGTCTTGTTTCTTTATCCATGCAGCCACTCTATGCCTTTTAATTAAATAATTTGTAACTGTTTACATTCAGTGTTATTATTGAAAAAACTTACTATTGTCATTTTTTGGCTTGTTTTTTCTGGTTTTAAGATTCCTCTCTTCCTATTCTCCTTCCTTTATGTCTTCCTTTGTGGTTAAGTGATTGTATTTCATAGTATGTTTTAATTGGTTTTGATTTTTAGTGAATTTAGTGTAGGTATTTGTACTGTAGTTACCATGAGGCTTACCAAGTTATTTTACATAACAAGTTATTTTAAAGAGATGACAATTTATCTTACATCACAAGCCAGATAATAGAAACAAAAGTAAAACACACACACACACACACACACACACACAAAGTCTACACTTTAACTCTACCTTCCCCTCTCCCACACTGTGACATTTAGTCCTCTCAATGTACATATTTTTATATTATCTATCTCTTAGCAGGTTGCTGTAGAATTATTATTTTTGGGTATTTGTCTTTTGGGCTTCATGCTAGATTTTAGAGTAGATTGCACACACTATAAATACAGTAATAGAGTATGCTAGATTTTCCTATTTACTTAAACAATGAGTTTTTTACCTTAAAGTTTTCTTTTGCACATTAGTGCTCTTTTCTTTCAGACTGATAAACTTCCTTTAGCATTTCTTGCAAGTCTGGTGTGGTGAATTCTCCCAGTTTTTGTTTGAGAAAAAAAAAAAAACTCTCCTTCATAGTTAAATGTTAATTTTGCTAGATGCAGTATTCTTTGATGACAGTTTTGTTTTTGTTTTTTGTTTTTTTTTTTTGAGTGCTTTGAAAATGTCATTCTACTCCCTCTGCCTGTATGGTTTGAGAAGTCTGTTGCCAGATGAATTTGGAATTTCTTCCTATGTCATTTGTTTCTTTTCTCTGTCATAGTAAACTGCCTTTTGATACTAGTATTAGTTTATTCATAAATATATCATGCATAGATAATTTAAAAAATTACCTAAGATTTCAAGTAGAATAATGAGAGATTTCATGGAGCAGTTTCTCATCCCATGCTTAAGATATACATATGTTTCTTTTGCTCTGCTCATCTATGACCCCACTAATATTATACAATCTTTCTTTGAATTTAGGATTTAGCATTTTATCTTTTGTTCTGGAAATCTCAGATGATTCAGCTCTCTCTCCCTCACTTGGTTCCCATCTGTTATGGGAATTGTATTTCCCCAAAAGATATGTTGAAGTCCTACCACCAGTACCTGTGAATATGACCTTCTTTGGAAATACAGTCTTTAGAGATGTAATCAGATTAAGATGATATCCTTATAAGAAGAAAGATTGGGGCTGGGTGCAGTGGCTCATGCCTGTAATCTCAGCACTTTGGGAGGCCGAAGCAGGTGGATCACTTGAGGTCTGCAGGTCTGCCTGTAGTCCCAGCTACATGGGAGGATCACTTGATCTCAGGAGGCAGAGATCACAGTGAGCCAAGATTGTGCCACTGGATACCAGCCTGAATGACAGAAGAAGACTGTCTCCAAAAAAAAAAAAAAACACAAAAAACCCATCACATTGTACACCTTAAATGTATACAAGTTTTATGTGTTGAATATATAAAGTTTCTAAAATATGCACACAACTTACCAACAATTCTACTTTCAAGAAACTTGATTTTGGGAAATAATTATTTTCTCAAGAAATGTTTTTGAGCATCTATATTTTCCAGCGACTGCTGCTAGGTGTTAGGAAAATGAGAAAACTAGACAATGTTTTTGACCTCATGTACCTTAAAGTCTAGTGGGAGAAACTGAACATATAAGCAAGTTTAAAAATAATAAAATGTATGTTAAGTAGTGAAGACAGAGTATACTTTATGTAGGTTAACAGGAGCTTGAAGGGGTTTGTAAGAGAGAGCTTCTAACTGAGAAAGCAAAATGGAGGCACATTAGGCGGTAAACACCATGTTCTAGAAACTGTAAGAAAACTGCTGTGGCTGGAGGGAAGGTCAAGTAAGGAAAGCATGTATGAGATACACTTGAAGAAGTAGACAGGAGCCTGATGATGCAGCAACTTACAGATTCTACCAAGAATTGTTATTTTGTTTTAAATGCCACATAAAAACATTGAAGAGTTTTAAGTTTCCTCTCTCCTCTGTGTTTATGTGATTGTTGGAACAAGGAGGAAGTGTATTAATGTCTATGCTGCATAGCAAATGACCACAAATAGAGAGTCTTAAAACAACACAATTTTATCCTGTTTGTGGGTCAAGGATCAAGGTACTGGTGAAATGGGTCCTCTGATGTGGATCTCACCAGGCTGGAATCTATGTCAGCCGCACCTTCAGTTAAAGCAGAGATGGATGTAGCAGGCCATCAATATATTGACAATGTCTGAAATCTTTGTGAGGGTTGGGGAAATGTCCAAAGTAAAAGGATTGAATTGCTGGGATCAATGAAAGATTGGAAAAGAATCAAATGTGTATGACAGTTGACCAAGACGGCCTTAATGTCCCCCTCAGCTTGACTAAATTTCAGATAGGCTTCTTCCTGACTCTACTTTCTGACCTGTTTTCTTAGAGCATTTACTAAAACAACACAAAACAAAACAAAAAACTTGTAAATTCTTTCTCCGCTCTTACAAGATATAAATCTTTCTAAAAGCATCTTGCCAGTTTTACAATCCAGGATTGCTTTCTCAAGGACCTGGGAGCCATCCTTTTGAAATGTGATCATCTAAGAAAAGTTCCTCTATCTTCTAGTCTCTGTGGGAGGATAGAAGACTAACTTCATTTAGCTCCAAGCTGTAAAACTACCTTCTGTCATGAAGATATGAGAAAATTTACTTTTCCTTTGGGTAAGGCCAATTATTAAGCACAGCACAGACGACCTAAGATTTGATGCACCCCAGGTCTTTGTCTCTCAAAAATCCTCCTGTCTTTGGTTTTAGTGAAGTTGAGTTCAGACAGTGTGTTCATCTCTCTCCTATTACAATAGCATTGAACAAAGTCTTCCTCACTGGTTCATCTTTTGGTTTGATCCAATTTTTTGCTTTGACAGACTAAAAGAATAGATTTTTCAGGCAAAGTTTAACATGTGTAGTAGCCAAAGGAACAAAGATATTAAGCATCATATGATAGTGTGGTCTCAATGTCCCCAAATATCTCAGATTAAAACATGTTTTATTCTAAGTGTAGGCTGCAATCTCTTACTCTGGTAACCCTTGTTTAATCACAGCCTTCTGAATTATTTTTGTCCCATTCTTCTCTCTATCTAGTGTTTATGGCAAAAGATATATATATAGGGTAGAGTTTGGTATTTTAGATACTGCTTTTGTCATTTTTTTAAACTAAAAGAAACATCCAGTAAATGCAAGTAGGTCTGGAATAGAAGGATATTTGTTTTTTTGTGTATGTGTGGATGCTTTTACAATTCTTTACCTCTATGATAAGAGTCCAGGGGTGTATGTGTGTTTATTAATTCAATAAAGTTAGTTCCAGAATGCATCAGTAAGTTAGGACATATTTAGAATAATCTCCAAAAAAATTATACAATTCAAATAAATATTCATATGATTATTCACAAACATTCAGAAATATTTGGGTGCCTCTGAATCTTCAAGTTTTAAATTACATATTGTTCTGTCTTCTATTTATTATTATGGATCTTTTCTTCACTCTTTTCCCTACATTTTATCCAAGGAGTATGGGCCAAATGGACTTCAACAACGAGTGACATTGCTCTCTGACTTTTGTTGAATTCAGAAATACACTTAGCAGAGTCTGATGGAGACAGAATAGTGAAGTTCTCCCAGCTCCTTTACTGAAGAGTTGCTTCAAGCTGGTTGACTCTCTCAGCCAAACACCACAGCTTTTATAAGACCCTTTGCACATAGCTCTCTCCAAACAGCACTCCCACTTCTTCTTGCCTCCAAACTAATATTCTCCTTCTCCTTTCAGCCCAGGGATAATGATGTTACTAGCCTCAAGGTATCCTTTGTGATTTCCCTATATGTAAGGTCTTTTAGGTTGACTGACTGTGCCATGGACGCCATGTTAACCTCTGTGACCTGCATGGACACTCCAGATGAGTTCCTGGAAAGTCTAAAGTAACTGGAAGACTGAAGAAATTATCAACCCCTGTGGCACCTACTTAACTTTGAGACATTCTCTATTGTTCCTTATTCCCACCCTAATTGATAAGGTCATGGGACTTTATAACCGACCTTGGTCAACCTCATGACTCCACACCCTATGACCCCCTCCCAGCTTGCAAACTTACGACCCCACTCCCAGTTTGCAAAAAACCACCCTAAAGTAACTTCTGTAATTTCCACTGCCCACCCCAAACCTATAAAACCTATACCAGCGCCCTTTGCTGATGCCCTTTTTGGCCTCAGCCCACCTGCACCCAGGTGAATTAACAGCCACGTTGCTCACACAAAGCCTGTTTGGGGAGTCTCTTCATTCTGAGCGCATGTTTGAACACTATACTCTTCACAGACGTCTGTAATTAGTTCTCTTAGTAAACTCTTCTTTTTTTTTTTTTTTTTTTTTTTTTTTTTGATATGGAGTTTTGCTCTTGTTACCCAGACTGGAGTGCAATGGCACTACCTCGGCTCACTGCAACCTCTGCCTCATGGGTTCAGGCAATTCTCCTGCCTCAGCCTCCTGAGTAGCTGGGATTACAGGCACGTGCCATCATGCCCAGCTAATTTTTTGTATTTTTAGTAGAGACAGGGTTTCACCTTGTTGACCAGGATGGTCTTGATCTCTTGACCTCGTGATCCACCTGCCTCGGCCTCCCAAAGTGCTGGGATTACAGGCATGAGCCACCGCGCCCAGCCAACTCTTCTTAAATTACACAAATTGAGCATTTTCCTGCAAAGCCAGTGAATGATGAACATATCACATAAATTTAGAGATTTGAGGATATTATTATATGTATGTCAAGTTGGCCAGGGGGAGACCTATGTTAATTCTATCTAAATAATTATAAGCTTGCTTGGCTTAGAGTACACTGAAGTTTGTACACCAAACTAAACTGTATTATTGGTGCAGTTAATCAGAAATCAAGCAGCGACAGGAGGCCTAAGGTAAAGACCATCCGAGAGCACAGTAACACCAAAGAACACCTCAGGGTGGTTGCAGAGCAGGGAATACTGCTCTGGCCCCAGGAATTCCTTCTCAATATGGAGACTGTATGAGGGCCTCGTAAAGAGGGCTTATGCAAAGATCTCTGAGAAGGGAAGTATCCTCTGCTCATAAGATCTAGGAGGGTCTTTGCAGATGGGAGCTGGCAAGGAGAAGAAAAGCCTTGCTGGGCAGAGATCACTGAACACCTCAGACTCTGCCTAGGTTCTGGGAATATGGAGTGATTTTAATTGCCCTATGTCCTCAATCCTCGGGAGATAAAAGCCCATTGATGCATTGGGTGAGGTCAGATCGGGTGGCTCCTCATCCACTACACTTCTGATGCAGTCCCACCCTGATAACAATCAGTGATAAACTCAGCGTACTAGTGACATGCTAATGTCTTAGAAGTATCTCAAGTGCTCTGGCTGTTACCAACTCCTTTACCCTCCCCTTCCAGGCCCATAAGATCAATGAGATTATCCACATAATAAGTGTTTGGGTCCCAGGCTTGCCTTGGTCCCCTGGACCCATGCTGTAATTCTACTCTTGTGTCCCTGTCTTTATTTCATTTTCTCAATCCCTTGTCACTGCCGGGACTAAGGGCACCCACGGGTGGGGTTGGGGCTGGTTCCCAACAATTTTATATATATAATAATTTGAAATCACTGGTATATGACTCCCAGATAAGTCATCTGGTATTATAACTCCCAGATAAGAATGTACAGTTACCCATACACTCCTTTATCTAACTGTTTTACATAAATAGTATTTGTTTCAGATTAAATCAGAATTTAGCTGGAGAGATAAGGGAGGTAAAAAGGAAGTTTATATCAGTTCTTTTTAATCCACCGAAAGAGAAAATCAATTCGAGTATTAATTCAATTACATTAAGCTCTTATTAGGCTACATTACAGGAGTGAGAGGGTAGAAGCTTAGAGACAACAGTCAATCATATGCCTTTCCTAACCTAGTCCTGCTACAACAATCCAGGAAGTCTCTTTTAGGACGAATATTGCTTAGCAATGAAGACAAAAATCATACTTTCATTTGGGCCATGGCATAGTTGTCACTGGGCCCTCAGGTTAGTCTTTTCTTACAAAGGATATGAGTTATTTGAGCAAAGTAGGATGCACAGCAAGTAGTCCTGGATTGTGACCAGAACTCAATGGTTTACAGAATAATTTCCTTCTTTAATGGAGTCTCCCTGTGTTGCCCAGGCTGGAGTGCAGTGGTGCCATCTCAGCTCACTGCAACCTCTGCCTTCCAAGTTCAAGTGATTCCTCTGCCTCGTCCTCCCAGGTAGCTGAGATTACAGGCTCAGGCCCCCACCCCTGACTAAATTTTGTATTTTTAGTAGAGATGGGGTTTCAAGAGGTTGGCCAAACTGGTCATGAACTCCGGACTTGAAGTGATCCGCCCGCCTCAGCCTCCCAAACTGCTGGAATTGTAGGCGTGAGCCACCACACCCAGCCACAGAGTAATTTCTTTACCAAGGTGCGTTCTGCTCCTTTTTCATTCAAACCACAAAGTTATGACATTAGAATCAGAACCTACTCCTAATCCCCCCCTCAAAAAAAAAAAAAAAAGCCCCACAGAAAGGACTAAAGCATTCCTGTACGCAAACATTAATTATCAATAGGAGGTCTTAACATTCCTATTTTTATCTATAGACTTACAATCCCTATACAGACTTAACATTTTTTTCTCCTTTCCATTTCTCCTGAGAAAATTAAAGAGAATTTAACAAAATCCCCTATGTAGACTTAAAGCTCAACATATATAAAACCACTCAAGTGGTTTTGTCAACAAAATGGATTTATAATAAAACATTAAATGACTCCTCCAAATTATCTCTAAATCTAAAACATTGCCTCTCCCAATCGAGAGAATATCAGAGTTAATCAAATATATTAATGAAAATTTTCCTACCTGTTTGGGTAACTTATTAACTCCTCCTAACTTCAGTTCCTCCTTAGACAAATGATATATGAACAGGCTCAAATGTTCCATGTATAGTAATTTGAATGAACGCTTTGAATAAAAATTTCTGTTTAGTCCAACACTACTTTTAAAAACTTGTTATTTAATATTATATAGTTTAAAATAGAACATTGTTTTGACAGAAATTTGAAAAGTATAAGCTCTACTTTGAATTTTCCTAATTATATAGAAGCAGAAATGCTCAAGCAGAAAAAAAAAATGATTGAAAATGCAAATTCAGCAATTTGAAAGGCTATTAAAAATTCTTTATTAGAAAAAGAAGTCCAAAGTTTTTAAACACGCTCAGAAAAAAAAAAAAAAATGCTTAGAAAAAATCCCCCAGAGACAAATTATGAACTTGCTGAGAAAGAACTTTAAAAGGATATCGTTATCCCTTCTATTCATTCTAACTTTAGATCATGGATGACTACAGGTCATTTTCATAAATATATCTACCAGAAGTTTCTCTAAAAAACATATTAGAGTTAGAGTATACTTGTGAAAAATACACTGCCCCATCCAGAATAAACCTACCTTCTGGCTCCTATTGCCCCACATAAGTTCACTGAAAGAAGGTTAAAGGAGACAATCTTGGACTAGAATTTTTGCAAATAAGATGGTAAGATCTGAGGTATAGCTGTGTTTTATCCAAATTACATGTGACCCCAAAGCTTGAATGCCCTTTGACTATTTGCCCCACGGAAACAACACACCTCAATTACCTTTTAGCATTTGCTTGATTTAAATAGCCCCAAGGTGTCAAGTAGGTTTAAAAATATCTACATCAACTCTTCATGAAAGTATACAGCCTTACATACACATAACAAAGGTAGCATTAGAGCAACTGAGAAAAAATACACTCCTACCAAATGAAGACATTTGAAATAATCCTTTGTTTAAGGGATTGAATGTACAATGGATTGAAGTTCTAGCTCAGCTGAACAACATAAGTCCTTATATTGGGCATGCTCCGCTCTTGCTGAAAGGTCAAAAGCTTTCCGTGGACAACAGAGACTACTTTACACACAAATGGAGCATAGCACATGACTCTGGAGATTCATTCTAAAAGTATGACTTGTCAGCCCTAGCTTTACAAAGCATTAAAACCCAAGCACTGTTCTCTGATGATAACATTGTTCCTAACTACTTGGCACCAGGAGTCACACTGGAAACCACTGACAGCAATAAAAGGCAGACTGAGGAAATAGGATCCCCACTCTTCTGAATTTCAGCATGACATTACACTGTATTGCATTCAGTACGCGGCTAAATCTTTTTAAGTCTGAAGCCCACGGGATTTGAGAGAAAATTTTGATGATGCATTTGGAAAAACTAGAAAGCATCCTCACCTCAACTCTACATACAAGTTTTCTGCTTCAATCATACAAACAAGCAACTATACCAACACCCTTCTGATTTGTGTTCTGTTGTTTTAAAAGAGTTAGTAAAACAAATTTTTCCAATGGCAGCTTCAGAACGAATGCCAAATCAATTAACAGAGATCAAATCACAACAAGCTCAACCCACAGAGATTTCAAGCAGGCATCTTGAAATCAAGTATTTTGAGGCAGACTGAATATTGATGTTGCATCAAATAAGACAGAATAGAAATGTCTACATTTCCAAAAATGGGATTGGATCCAGATTGCGAAAGTCAGAGAGCGTACACAGTTCTGTATGGTGGATTAGTTCTACACATACGTGATTGTAAACATAAAAGCCTTCCCCTAATTCTGATACTGAAAGTTTCTTTAATAAGAAACAAAGGCATTACATAAGAGATGCAGTCTGACATGCAAATATCATTCAAAGAAGAAAAACATTTATAATAAGTTTACAAATGACATTTCTGTGGGTTTTCCTTTTTTCAGAATAGGCTTTGATAGTGACAAAAAGGAAGAAAACATGTAGGTCCTAAAGATCCTTAAAAGAGGGAAAGAGCGGACACAAGGTAAAAAAGGGGTGGAAGATCCTGCAATAAACATAGGCTCATAGCCTATTTCACAGCTTTTTCAAGGTTTTATTATACCATAGAAAATTACCCCAAAACATACTTACACGCTGAGACCTCTATTATGTATTTGTATATATATATTTAAATACTAAACCAACATACCAACATACAAGTTTCTAGTATGTAACAATAAGAAGCATAGATAATAAGGAAAACACAATTTTGCCAGACCAACTTAAGGTTTTTTTAGAGAGCAATTTCTCAGTTTAAGGAGATCAGATGTCTGCAAGAATATTAAGATGCAGGATTAACAATAACAAATACATGTTTAACATTTATATTCAACCAGACAAATACCAGTGATGTTTACCTGGTGGAACTTTAAAAAATGACAATATACTTACTGATTTTGTTTAAAAGATAGGTGCTGTCCCAATGAGATAATTCAGATAAAGCTTGCAGAAGAAGAGAGTCCAAGATGGACCCCAGGGAAAATGCACAGGTGACCAACGCTCTCCTCATTCAATAATAGATTCATCCATATGCTAGTCACCATTTGCATAAATCTCCCACATTACTCATGTTCCTTTTCCCAAGTATCTAAAGAAATATTTTAGAACTTTGGGCAATACTAAAAATGTAAATCTCTATTTATGGCCTACTATGTGTCAGGGACAGTACTAAGCATATCATATAAATTATTTAACAAATATTTGAGTGTGGTAGACAGAATAATGTCTCTCCCAAAGATGTCCATGTCCTAATACTCAGAATCTGTGAATATGTTAGTGTATATGGCAAAGGAGAATTAGGACTGCTAATCAGATGACCTTGATATGAGGGGATTATCCTCAGTTGTCTGACTGGGCCAAATGTTCTTATAAGAAGAAAAGGGAGGCACAGAATGAGAGATTTAAAGATGCTATGGTGTTGGCTACTCTGTTTGAAGGTGGATGAAGAGCCATGAGCCAAGGAAAATACAGGTGGCCTTTAGAAGCTAGAAAAATAAATGACTTCTCCCATAGAGCCTCCAGAAGCAATGCAGCCCTGCTGATACCTTGATTTTATCCCCCAGTAAGATTCATTTCTGACCTCTGACCTTCAGAACTATCAGAGAACACAGATGTGCTGTCTGAAGCCATGAAATCTGTGGTAATTTGGTAGAGCAGCAATAAAAACCTACTACATTGACTGTTCCATTATTTCATTTAATCCTTATGAACTTCTATAAATGTATGATTATTGCCATTTTATAGATGAAGAAACTGAGTCAGAGACTTTAGTTAACTTGCCCAAATTTACCCAGATAGTAGGTACCTAAACCAGATTTTGAAATGATTCTAATTCCAAGGTCGACCCATTTAATTACTATAATTCTTCTCTCATGGGTTGATATTACCATACACTCAACATTACAACTCCCCACCATGTATTTATTCCAATAAAAGATATCATGACTGGGGCCTTATTCTGTATCTGCACATGAAGCAGCTGGTGCAGAATGTGGCTCTTCCAACTCAGAATGAATGAGAATGTGGTATAAAACAGTAAAACAGTGACTAAAAGCAAGGAGCAAGACTAGGAGTTTTACACATATAGATGTGAGCAATGAAGCAGGGAGGCATTCTGACAGCTGCTGATGACAAGCAGATTGGCTGCTATAGCACTTCAGACGCCATGAATCACAAGAGAGCTTTCGGTAATGGTTTCCACCAGTTCAGCCCACTGACACCATTTTTCAGTGTTGACAGACTCAAATAAACATTCCCATTTCCAGTGACTCATTGGACAGAGACAGTTTGACATATGGACTGACCCCTACTGGATAGAGATCCCTCTACTAAAGAACATTAATGTATATTGCAGTTTTACTATTAATCATGTAAAGTACTATTGTTTTTCCCTCTGATTTTTATTAGTTTTCATGGAAATAGCCATTGACTAAGCCTCATGCTCAGTATAAATCCACTCAGAAGTCCCTACTCCAAGTCTCAAGGTTTCACTCCTTTCCAATCAATTCTCTATCACATAAGAGATTTGGCAAGATTGCAATTTATGCTGTAATTCTGCAATCTGCACAATTAAATTTTGTGCCTGATTTTCAGCAAGCTATAAGAAACAAGAGATATTTTTAAAGCAGTTCTCTTGTTCTCTGATAATGACTTTGGCTGTAAGCTTAGAGACCCGGGTTTGAATTTCTTCTGTGAGTGCTCCAGTGCATTTGAAGAAACCATTCCAGACCACAGTGCTTATAGTTGTCATTACCTCCATAATGGTCAGCAGCCACCAAGGCACTTGATTATTAGACACTTCCACACAATTAACAGCAGATAAAAATTTTAATAATCCTGATGACACTATATACCATATATTACTAATATCTCATTACACATTTGCACAGAACTCAGTGCTGTATGCAAACTCAGGTACACACAATGCAATCCCCAAGTCTCATCTTTGAAGGTCTGTTTTTTGAGACTACTCCTAATACTAGTTTTGTATTGGCTGGGAGACGGGAGACAAAACCCACACCAGTTATTAACACAGAGAGAATCTAACATAAAAAAAATATTAAGCACATATTGGAAAACTGAAAAGAGACAGAAAGGAATATTAAGAAATCACTGGGATAGTAATACGAAGAGTAGCTACCACCTCCAGCAGCTGGGAATAAAAAGGGGGAAAGGTTGTCATGATACAACTTAGATGCTTGGAGAAGGGACCCACGGAACTGAACTCAGATCTCTGAGGAAGAGGCATTGTTCAGCTGGCACTGGTGTCCCTGAGCACTCATAATAAGGCTTGTTACATGGGTGTTAGAAAAACTGCAATTTGGTATCCATAGCAGCTATGGAAGGAACTGATACTGCTTCTAGAGTAAAGAAGCTTTGCTGGGGAAATGCTGGAGGGAGCAGGCATGAGTACCCCTACCTCCTCTATCCTTGCAAACTTCTAGTTCACCCTATTGGCAAACCCTGACGAGAACCAGCCTGCCTGCAAAGCAGACAGTTTGCAGTGTCTCAGCTCAAACATAGAAACACATGGTTCATTGTTTAGTTCATTCATTCATTCACCAAACATTTTTTTTTGAGACAGGGTCTCACTCTGTCGCCCAGGTTGGAGTGCAGTGGCATGATCTCAGCTCACTTCAACCTCTGTTCATGGGTTCAAGCGATTCTTCTGCCTCAGGCCTCCCAAGTAGCTGGGATTACAGGCATGCACCACCACAGCCAGCTAATTTCACTAAATGCCTACTATATTATGGCCACTGGGGAACACTGAACAAAATAACAAAGTCTCTGCTTTCAAAGTTGACATTTTGGTAGGGCGAGGCCAAATATAAGTAAATAGACAAATATTTAATATTTGAGGTGGTAAAAAGTGCTTTGAGGAGAAATAAACCAGAGTGAGAGGGTGGAGTGAGATGGAGCCAGAAGCAGTAGAGATGGAGGCAGCATAGACAAAGCGTGAACAGAGGAGCCACACTGTCAACACCTGAGTGCTAGCTCTCCTTCTTACTAAACCTATGACCTCAGGCAAGTGACTTAATTCTGTACCTAAATTACTTTGCATGCCAGATGGAGATAATGGTAAAGATGAAATAAGGGATCTCTATTATGTGGTTAGAATAATATGTGGTGCATAATAAGTTCCATATTGTTAAAGAATGGTATCATATAATGACAAAGAATACAATGAGTCTAGATTGGGAGGAGGGAAAGTGTGGCTATAGCAAAGAAAGAGATAAAAGGTATGGAAACGGTAATGAGGAACAAAGGAGACCTGAACTCCAGGCCAGTGATATGAGGGATATAAAAGAGAAAAGAGCTAACCATGAGAAGTCCGAGAGGGAGGCAGAGTCTTCAAGGGAGAGTCAGGTTTAAGCCACATTCAGAAAAGAGGCTGAAGATACTGTGCTGTAGAATCACATGACAGTGGATGCAATTTAGAGAAAGACATAAAGGTGTGCAAGAAGTATTTGCCAGTTACTACCTTACTTTTACTAAAGTAAAATTGCTGTGATTAGAATAATAGTTTCCTGATGGTTAAAAAAAAAATACCAAAACATTTATTATTAGCAATCATATAACTTGTATAATACTGTCTAGTTTACAAAATATTTTCATATCTACTATGTTATTGCTCATGATAAATTTGTGAAACTAAGATAATACATATTCACAATGAGAGTGAAGACATGGACAAACCTAGTATTAGTCCAATAATTCTCAAATTTTAATAATTGCTAGGAGAGTGAATATATCTACTGAAAACTTAAAATAAGGCTTTAGGGAAAATACGTTGTAGACACTAAGATGTTTTCCATTGCATATGTGAAACAGTAGATGCATTCTGAGCTTCTGATATTTCCAAATTTTTTTTAAAAAGGCTTTTTGGTAGAGGAATATACTAGTTAAACCACAAAATACCTAGACAGTGGATCCTAATGGCCCAATCACAAGGCCGCTTTTCAGAGTTCTGACTGTATTGGAAAACAGCTCTTAAAATGTGGCCATTCTGCATTCTTGTCAACACACTGAAATCTCAAGGCAACCCAGACTCAGAGGCCTGTCTGCTGCTCTTTCACCCAGCTGTCACTCCCAGAATAATTCCAAGGGACTCCAGGGACTTCCAACAGGTACTTTATATAGATCACTCAGAATTCCAAAATGCCGCGATACTATCTAAAAATAGATTTTTAGGATAACAGAATCGAAATTAGTTTCCTAGTGTGACACAAGATCTTAAAGAACCCTCATCTAGTCTCTCATGCTATTGATTTGAACAATAAAGGTGAGTGAAATAAAGTGACTTACTCAAGGGTGCACAGATTCACAGCTACATAGTGATGATGGTAGAGCTACATTTCTGGTGTCCTAGATACTGAGCCCAACGTTCTCATTCAGCTCTACATGCTGCCTCAATATTATTGGGAGAATGATACAGGAAAGGGAAGCAACCTGGAATCAAAACCTAAACAGGAAAAGAAATATTGGTGGTGAGAACATGTCTTACAGATGCATATGCCTAGTGCATTTAATCATTGTGTAACATGCACACATCTTCTGCATATATCTCAAGTGATGGGACTTAAAATTTTAATTTCTACCACTTACTATATTTATAGGCTCTGCAGTTGAATTGATTTGTAAAAACTTTGAAGATGACTCCATTTTCCACGTCTTGGTATTCCCTCAAGCCCATCAGAGAGCTGGGCCCACAATAGTTACTAATAACTGCTTCCTATGAAGCTGATTATAACACTTGCCAAAATATTCACCTTTTGATTATGAAAATTATTTTTAATTTTTTCTTTTTTAACAAAGCAACATTTAGAGTTATTCTAAAACTGTCTACTGATATATAGATTTTATTTAAAAAACAATTGTTTTATTCAGTCATTTTTTAGCAAAATTCACAATTTAAAATTACAATTTAGATTAATATAAAGTAACACATTTGAAGTTATGAAGCTTCGTTTCATGAAAGATTTAAGAAAACAAAGATTATTCTACATGAAATGCCACATAAAGCAATTTAGCAGACTTGAAAAGCAAGAAAGGGGAGGGAATGTGTGTAAAAACTACATAGGAATGGCGCACATTTAGTTTCTATGGTAACCAACATAAATGAATACTGTTTTGGAAAATGTACTAGCAAAGTCAGTGAGATATAAATTGATGAACACAAAAGCCAAAGACCCTATTCAATCCTATGGTGTAAGTCCACAGTTTGCCTTTAAGTGGAACTACAATTTTTTTTTTTAAAGCCCTCTTGCTAACTGGTCTGTTCAAAGGATTTTTTCCTTAATTTGCTATTCTGCCTTCTAGATATTTGTCTACTACACAAACGTTTATCAATAACTAGAAATGACTTTTTTATTGCTTGCTGGATCATTGATTACAACTCTAGTACAGAAGGCAATAAGAACATAATTGTCTAACAATCCCTTCTTCTCAACTGGGTGTGGTAAATTGACTCCAGAGACCAGGACTTATAACACGATAACTTTTTCAAAATTAACTGAAATATTAATAATAAAACAAAAAAGGTGAGATGTGTGTATGTTATTTACTTTTACCTTAGCGAGTAAATCCCCTTTGTTGTAAAAACTATGCTAAATGTATGTTTTCAGTTTTTCAAATGAAGAGAGAGGACTATGTTGGGTTATTTTCAGAGACAGAGCAACACCCATTGCCCTTGCACCCTGCTGTTCTTCTGACTGGTGTATGCTTAGCCTACTTGGTATAATAAAGATGGTGAAAGATTATACAATTTATACCCATTTAAACAAATATACTTTATTCCCAAAGTAAATGAGGACTTAAATGAGACACTTATCTAAAGAATAAACTTCCTGTAATCACATAAGTGTTACAGTGATGAAGAGAGCTATACAGTTATTTCAACATTTCATGTAAAGTTGTCATGAAAAGGAAAACATTTCACAATGTAAAATGCAAAATGCGTTCATTTAATACTTGTATTATTAATATCACTGAGTTGTCTGGAAATCAGTGTCTTTAAGCATACTGAGTTTGATTTTCAACACGCCAATTCTCTTACTCCAAGTGTTTATTCCAATGCTTTAAAAAGAAGAAATGCTATCTAAATGCTGGATGTCTGTATATTGACCTACCTCGAGGAAATGGTGATGCTGCTTCCTTCAGTCTCATATTGTAATATGTTCTTCCTGTATCATTCACAGTTATGATGTAATAAGATTTTTAAAATACGTAATTATTAGTATTTATCTGATTCCATAATAATGTTACTGATAGAGACTATGTGCAGACTAATAAGACCAAAGTCAAAATGATTGATCTTTCCAAAATATATTTTTTATTTTCTATTATTTATCAAGAAACACTATACAAGGTGCTGGAAATGTAAGGATGAGTAAGATGCCCTACTGTCCAGGAAATCAATCACAAGCTAGCAAGAAAAAGAAACAAAAAATGACTATAAAAATAATGTGGTTGCATAAAAATTCAGTAATTCAAAGAAAAAATTTAAATTAAAACAAGTTTTCAAAATTCATATTATAATGCCTACCACTTTGTGTTAAAATATTTCTATATTTGAAATTTTTAATTTTCCAAAATTGATATTTGTGGGAAAGTAATCACTGACACTCTGAAAGTTTAATATGAGCTATATTTAGAAAGAAAACTTCAGACAAATTAAATTTAGCAGAGTTTATTTTAGCAAAGGATTATTCATGGATCAGGCAGCACCCTGAACAAGTTGAAGTTCAAGGAGCTCCACCCATCAGTGTAGACAAGCAATATTTGCAGATGGAAAAAGGAAGTGATGTACAGAAACAGCATGGTTGATTACAGCTTCACATTTGGGCCTTATTGGGCCTGGTGTGATGAGGCATTTGCTTTATACGGACATGGCCTGATCAGTTGGCAGCCTGTGATTTGCTAAGCCCAGCTACTATGATTGGCTAAGACTCAACTACTTGTTACAAGAATATATTCTTAAGTTAGGTTGCAGTTTGTTTACATACTAAGATAGGTTGCTTTTTGCTACTTACAGAGGCAGCTTTAAGCCAAATTTAATTTAATAAGGCAGTTTCAAATATATGTGAGGCAATATATATGGAATTGCTCTCCATGAAGTATTTTGAATGAGCCTTTTTCTAGTGTCTGGAGAACTTTATACAATGTTAATATAATTAAATTATATATAATTAAAAATTTTTATATAAAAATACCATTTATTCATATATGTTAAGATATAGAAGGCTTATCCTTTTCTTCAATAAAACCACATTAACTATACTGGAAAGAAAATTTTTGGCCTTACATGGTTTCTATAATTTTAGTATTTCAAAGATGACATTATTTATTGTGTTATATTACGGAAAAGTAAAGATGTTTCTAGAAGGCACCAGGAGCTCTATCCACACTGAGCACCATGAAGTTCACTTGCATTGAGTTCTGATTTTACAACACTGACTCCCATACCAAAAAACAACTGACTCCCAGACCAAAAGATAACTTCTTCTCTCCAATCTATGTTCCAGGCAAACCAATAGACTCCAATTGTCTCCCAGCGACCTACAGCAAAGACACTTTGTCCAAAACTGAGTATCATGAAATGCTTAAAGTGCTTTTCCAATATTCACTATGTTTGGGAAACATATTAAAAATAGACAACAAAAAATTTTTGCTGTATTTTTTATTCTTAAACATGTAGAACACAGGGCTGAATAGTAATAAATATTACATGTTACCAACTTCAATTTTCATTATTGTTAATTTTGTCCTTCTGGGTGGACATGGATAGTATTGAATCACTTTGCAGATATGAAGATTGGTTTGAAAATTTGGGCCACTTTCGTACAATGCAGTTTGTCAGTTTCCCTAAAGACTTGTTAGGTGTTATCTAAAATCACATCTAGAGGAACTAGAAAACAAGAATAAACTAATTCCAAAGCTAAGAGAATAAAGTAAATAACTAAAATCAGAATAGAACTGAATGAAATCGAGACCCAAATATTGATACAAAGAATCAACAAAACCAAAAGTGGGTTCTTTGAAAAGATAAACAAGATAAATAGGCCACTAGCTAGATTAACAAAGAAAAAAAGAGAGACTAGATCCAAATAAGCACCATCAGAAATGACAAAGTGACATTACAACTGATCCCACAAAAATACAAAACATTCACAGAAACTATTATGAACACCTCTATGGACACAAACTAAAAAAGTCTAGAGAAAATGAAAAAATGCCTGGAAATACACAGTCTCTCAAGATTGAATCAGGAAGAATTGAAAGGCTGAACAGACCAATATCAAGTTCCAAAATTGAATTGGTAATTTAAAAACCTATCTACCATCTCACACCAGTTAGAATGGTAATCATCAAAAAATCTGGAGACAACAGATGCTGGAGAGGAGGTGGAGAAATAGGAATACTTTTACACTGTTGGTGGGAGTGTAAATTAGTTCAACCATCATAGAAGGCAGTGTGGTGATTCCTCAAGGATCTTGAATCAGAAATTCTATTTGACCCAGCAATCCCATTACCCAAAGAATTATAAATTGTTCTATTATAAAGTCACATGCACACGTATGTTCATTGCAGCACTGTTTACAATAACAAAGACCTGGAACCACCCCAAATGCCCATCAATGATAGACTAGACAAGGAAAATGTGGCATATATATGCCATGGAATAATATGCAGCCATAAAAAAGGATGAGTTCATGTCCTTTGTAGTGACATGGATGAATCTGGAAACGATCATTCTCAGCAAACTGACACAAGAACAGAAGATAAAACACCACATGTTCTCACTCATAGGTGGGTGTTGACCAATGAGAATACACAGGGAGGGTAGCATCACACACTGGGGTCTGTTGTGGGGGGGGATATGAAAGGACAGTGGGGGGTAGGGAGGTTGGGGAGGGATAACAGGGAGAATTGCCAGATGTAAGTGATGGGGGGGATGGAGGCAGCAAACAATCTTGCTATGTAAGTACCTATGCAACAATCCTGCATGATCTGCACATGTACCCCAGAACCTAAAGTACAATTAAAAAAAAAAAAACCTATCAATCAAAAAAAGCCCTGGACCAGATGGATTCACAGCTGAATTCTGCTAGATATAAAATAAAGAGCTGGTACCAATTCTACTGAAATTATTCAAAGAAAAAAAAATTGGCGAGGACAGACTCCTCCCTAACTCATTCTACAAAGTCAGTATCACCTGGAAACAAAACCTGGAAAAGACACAACAACAAAAAAACTACAGACCAATATCCTTGATAAACATAGACACAAAAATCCTCAACAAAATACTAGCCAACTGAATTGAATAGCACATCAAAAAGTTAATTTACCACGATAAAGCAGGCATCATTCCTGAGATTCAAAAATTGGTTCAACATATGCAAATCAATAAATATAATTCGCCATATGAACAGAAATAAAAACAAACCCATATTGAGATATGATTATCTCAGTAGATACAGAAAACCCTTTCAAAAAAAAATCCAACATCCTTAATGATAAAAACCCTCAAGGAACAAGGCATCAAAGAAATGTACCTCAAAATAATAAGAGCCGTCTGTGACAAACCCATAGCTGACATCATACTGACTGAACCAAAAGTAGAAGCATTCTCCTATGGAACAGAAATAAGACAAGGGTGTCCACTCTCACCACTCCTAATCAAGATAGTACTAGAAGTGCTAGCCAATCAGGCAAAAGGATGAAATAAAATTCATTCAAATCGAAAAAGAAGTCAAACCATCTCTGTTCACTGATGATGTAATCCTATACAGGGAAAACCCTAAAGACTCTGACAAAAGGCTGTAACAACAGATAAATGATTTTATCAAGATTTCAGGTGCAAAAATCAATGTACAAAAAAAAAAGTAGCATTTCTATACCCCAGTATAGTTCAAGCCAAGAGCCAAATCAAGAAAGCAATTTTATTTAAAATAGTCACAAAAAAATAAAATAAAATATCTGGAATACATAAAACCTAGAAGGTAAAAGATCTTTATAAAAAGAACTACAGAACACCGCTAAAAAGAAATGTAGATAACACAAACAAATGGAAAAATATCTCATGTGCATGGATTGAAATAGTATCATTAACATGCCTATACTGCCCAAAGCAATCTACAGAGCCAATGTGTTTCCTATCAAACTATCAATGTCATTTTTCACAGAACTGCTAAAAACTATGCCAAAATGTATATGGAACAAAAAAATAAAAAAGAGAGCCTGAATGACCAAAGCAATCCTAATCAAAAACAACAAACCTAGACGCATCACACTTCGCTTCACACTACTCTATAAAGCTATAGTAATCCAAACAGCATAGTACTGGTTCAAAAACAGACATATAGACCAATGGAACAGAATACAGAATACAGAAATAAAGCCATACACCTACAGTCATCTGATCTCTGACAAAGTTGACAAAAATAATTAATGGGAAAATAATTCCTTATTCAATAAATGGTATGGGAATAGCTGGCTAGCTATATACAGAATGAAACTGGACCCCTATATTTTATCATATACAAAAATTAACTCAAAATGGATTAAAGATTTAAATGTAAGGCATCAAATGAAAACCAAATACTGCATTTTCTCACTCATATGTGTGTATTGAACAATGAGAATACAAGGACACAGGGAGGGGAACATCACACATTGGGGCTTGTTGGGGGTGGGGAGCTAGGGAAGGGATAGCAGGTGATATGGTCATAGAGGAGCGATAGCATTAGGAGAAATACCTAATGTAGATGACAGGGTGATTGATGGATACAGCAAAGCATCATGGCACGTGTATACCTATGTAACAAACCTACATGTTCTGCACATCTACCCCAGAACTTAAAGTATAATTTTTAAAAAAGAAAACAAAAGAATCCTAGAGGTAAACCTAGGAAATACCATTTTGGACACTGGCCTTGGGAAATAATTTGTGACTAGGTTCTCAAAAGCAATTGCAACAGAAACAAAAATTGACAGGTGAGACCTAAAAAACTAAAGAGCTTCTTCATGGAAAAAAAAAGCCATTGACAAAGTGAACAAATAACTTACAGAATAGGAGAAAATATGCACAAATTATGCATCAGACAAAGATCTAATATTCAGAATGCATAAGAAATTCAAATAATAGAATAAGCACAAAACAACCCCATTTAAAAATGGGCAAAAAACATGAACAGACACTTCTCAAAATCAGACATACAAGCAGCAAACAAACATAAAAGAAAAAAATTTCAACATAAGTAATTATCAGAGAAACATGAAGCAAAACCATAATGAGATACTATCTCATACCATTCAGAATGGCTACTAATAAAAAGTCAAAAACAACAGATGTTGGTGAGGCTGCATAGCAAAAGGAACATTTATACACCATTGGTGGGAAGATAAATTAGTTCAACCACTGTGGAAAGAATTTTGGAGCTTTCTCACAGAACTACCATTTGACCCAGCAATCCTATTACTAGATATATACCCAAAATAAAACAAATTGTTCTACCAAAAAGACACATGTACTCTCATGTTCATTGTGGTACCATTCAAAATAGCAAAGACGTGGTGCCCATCAATGGTAGACTGGATAAAAAAATGTGTTACATATATACCACAGAATACTATGCATCCACGATATTTCCAGCAACATGGATGCAGCTGGATACCATTATCCTAAGTGAATTAACACATGAACAGAAAACCAAATACCACATGTTCTCACTTATAAGTGGTAGCTACACATTGGGTACTCATGGACATAAAGATGGCAACAATAAACACTGGAAAGGTGTTTCTCTCTAGAGATGGGAGAAAAGGAAGAGGGGAAGGGTAAAAAAAAAACTAACTGTTGGATAACATGCTCAGTACGTGGATGACATGATTATTCCTGCCCCAAACTTCAGCATCACACTATACGCCTAGGTAACAAACCTGCACATGTACCCTCTGAATCTATAATAAAAGTTGTAAAATAAGGAAAACAGAAAAACAACAAAAAACAGTTGTTAGCATGCCTCCTTCCTTCTTGGTTAATCAGTATATCCCTATGTACTGGGCTTCAGTGGAGAGTTTGGAGACAGCTTTCTACTCTGCTATTCTTGCCCATATATTCACAGTTTCTGGTGCTCTTTATTCCTCTCTTTAGATCTACATTCCCATCTGACATCATTGTACTTCTGCCTGAAGAGTTCCTTCAACATGTCTTAAAATGCTCATGCGTTCATGATTAATTTTTTCAGCTTTTGCTATAGCCTGGAAACTGAAGAAAATATACTGAGGCATGGAGTTCAGCTTTTCCCTTCTCATCATTTGTTTCCCTTTTCTCAGGAGTTTCTGCCGTATGTTGCCTATTGTTAAAGGTCTAAAAACAGTCCTTTGATGTATTTTTTCTGTTTTTGTTAATGTCATTTAAGGCAGGAGGGCAAATCTTGTTTCTGTTACTCTATCGTGGCCAGAAGCAGAAATCTTACTGTTTCATAGAAAAAAAAAAAAAAATATCTTTCTTTTTTTCCAGCTTTATGAAGTGCAATTAAAAAATTAAAATTGTATATATTTAAGATGTACAATGTCATGTTTTGATATACCTACACATTGTATAATGAGTATTATAATCAGATTAATTAAGACATCCTCACCACAAAGTTACCCTTTTGTGTGTAGAGGAAGGATGGAGTCTGAAGACACTTAAGATCTACTCTCTTCACAAATTTCAAGTAAAGGATACAGTACTGTTAACTGTAGTCAACACGTTTTGACCCTAGCAACTACCATTCTACACTCTGCTTCTATGAGTTCAACTCTTCTAGATTCTACATGTAAGGGGGATCATACAGTACTTGTTTTTCTGTGTCTGGCGTATTTCACTTAGCATGATTGCCTTCAGCTTCATCAATGTTGTCAAAAATGGCAGAATTTCCTTCTTTTATATGAATAATATTTTATGATATGTGTGTATGTGTGTATACTCTATATACACACACATAACAGTTTATTCATTCATCTATTGATGAATGATGATCTTGGCTATTCTGAACTTGCAGGTACAGATACCCTTTTGAGATACTAATTTCATCTGGATATATACCCTGAAGTGGGATTGCTTTATCGTATGGGAGTTCTATTTTCAATTTTTTGAGGAACTTTCATGCTTTTTTCCATAACAGTTGTTAACAATTTACCTTCCCACGAACAGTATTAAAGGTAATTTTTCCACATTCTCACCATCACTTTTTATCTCTTGTCTTTTTATAGTAATCATCATAATGGGTGTGAGGCAAGATCTTATTGTGGCTTTGATTTATATTTCCCTGATGATTCATGATTTTAAACATTTTCTTCCTATACTCGGCCATTTGTAAGACCTAGAATAAATACCTATTCAGGTTTTCTGTAAAGAAACTGTTGAGTTTGTTGTAGCCCCACCAACTTTTAATAAAACCTATGCCATGGAAATTATTGTTTTCATCTTTGTGTTAAGCACCTGATTTATTAAGAATGTTATAAAAATAAGCATAACACGATGTAAAGAAAAGATTTTTTTGGCTGTGCAAAACACCATAGGTACATCCCAAAGGATATGCTAAAACATATGCATGATTTACAAAGAATTTCACAGCTCAAACCCCTCACTCATATTGAGGTTACAAAAGGATTTGAATTTGATGGATATGAAAGAAAGCATTTCTCTAAAGAGAACTGAGGCTCTATTGTGAATTTCATCCACTCTAAGGAGAATATGGGTTACTGCTTAGGCAGAAGGATTTCAGTGAGGGACCTCAGAGTACTTAATGTGTCATCTGCAATTAGAGGGCTTAATGGTATGTTGTATATTCATACCTATGCAATCTACATCTTTATTTACTCTGGCTAGCTGTGTCTATGGCAAAGCAAGGAAGAATTTCTTGAGTTGCACGTGGCTTGTACCCCCAGAGAATGCATGAATTTCCCTTCAAAAACCAGGAGGAAAAAGCTGGCCTCACTGATGTTAGGCCCTGCCTAAAAAACTAACTAGAGGTACAAAATAGGTCTCAGAAAAAGAATCTGAAGGTACTACTGGGTTACATAGAGCTAAAAAAAGAAGTAATTTACTTTGTATAAATTAGATATGCTGTCCTCTATAAGGAAACTTGTCTCAGGTGAAACCTCACCAGCTTTTAAAAGAAACAGACTTGCGTTTAAACACCTATTGAAACCAGAAGAGCTCACAGGTGCCAGAGAAGGATAATAATACCAATCAAAAGAGAACTCTTTTCCTACCTCCGCCCAACCTGAAGGGCTAGAAAAAGGGTTTATGAGAAGAGAAAGAAAGGAAATTAGAAATGCTAATTAGAAGCCTCAATTTTAAAGCAAGTTTGGATATTTGATAATTAAAAACAACAGATCATATCAATTGCTATATTGAGATGCTATTTATGATCTCTAGTAACTATTAAAACTTTTTTTTTTTTTTTGAGACAGAGTTTTGCTCTTGTTGCCCAGGCTGGAGTGCAATGGCACAATCTTGGCTCACCTCAACCTCCGCCTCCTGGGTACAAGCGATTCTCCTGCCTCAGCCACCCAAGTAGCTGGAATTACAGGCATGTGCCACTATGCCCGGCTAATTTTTTGTATTTTTAGTAGAGATGGGGTTTCCCATTTTGGCCAGGATGGTCTCGATCTCTTGACCTCGTGATTCACCCGCCTTGGCCTCCCAAAGTGCTGGGATTACAGGTATGAGCCACCACGCCCGGCCTGGTTTCGTATATTTTTGTATACAAAATATATAATTTCTGCTTCTTCACTGAAGTTAATATTAATGGAAAGCTAAATCATAATTCTGCCACATAATATACCATAATGATTAAGGAAATAATAATGTTTACAAGATTATATAAATATGTAGAATAAATAGCTTTTTATTTACTTAAATTTATCCAAGAAGGTAGTTGAAATGAAAGTAAGAGAAAAGTCTCTTAAGAGCTCTTTTTTAAACCTCTTCATGGTGTCCTTTTAAGTTGCTCAATTTTAACAACTCTATTCCCTTCAGTGTAAACATCTTGATTTCAGCAACATTTTATAATCTAACTGACATGTAAAACCACATTAATGCAATGTCTGACTAAATTTGATTTTTTTCTAAAAAAATTTGTTCATTATAGACAAGAAAATACACTTCAAAGAAATCAGGAATTATTATCACATTATGAATTACAGCCATTTATTTGTGGAAATGGAGCATGAAATAAACTATTTAGTTCATTAGCTCAAGTAAGAGAGCACTGTTCAAGCATGTTGTCCATTAATCATTGATAACCAGTGTTAAGTGTGCAGACATGCAAGACTGCTAATGTGGCTAAATAATGTAGAGTCCTCTTCATAAACATCATAGTATATGCAACTTTTATGTGTGATTTATCACAGTCCCCTTGGCAGAGCCCATGGAAAAAAAAAGCTTTGGATGGAGATCAATTAAATAATAAATCTATATGTGTTTTCAGAAAACAGATTTTGAAATTTTCAAATATTATCCTTGTTCTTTTTTTTTCTTATGATATCACAAATGAAATTTGGCAAGACAACTGTGTGCCCAGTTAAATCTCTAATCCATTTTGAAATTATGGTCTACACTGTTCCTTATAAGATCTTATAACAAATTGATGTCCTGTCAATAATCATCTCCTGATGAATGCTGCTGAACAATCCTCAGTAATACTGAATGGGAGGAAATCCAAAGGAAATCTTGTACATAGTGTATTCAAATAATCATTTTCCTTGATTGAAATACTAGAGGTAGCTTGATTATACTTTAGAGGTAGAGCAGTGGATAATGTTTTCTTCCCAAGGTTATCAATAAAACCACTTATAAAATTAGCTCTGTCACTTCCCAAATATACTGCCCACCTATAATAGCCAAAGCCTTAAATTCTGTTTTAAAAAAAAAATAGCATCACTGTTCAACATTGTGATACTATGGAAATGTCAAAGTTCCTGTGACAACTTAATAATAAACTGGTTAGTCACATAATGGAGCACTTAGAGCGATGAGAATAAACACCCTGCAACTCAACAATACAGATGAATCTCACAAACACGTTAAGCAAAAGAAGCAAGACCTCACAGTTATATACTGTACGATTACATATATACTTATATAAAGTACAAAAAGCAAAAAAAATTGAATTGTGCTGTTAGAAGATAGGATGTAGTGACTTTTGATGGAGGCATCGGTGATGAGGGATGGTTAGTGACTAGCAAGGGATGTGTGAGAGGTTTCTGGGCTTCTGGTGACATCTGTTTTGGGCGGTGGGTGTTTCTTGAACACACATGTTGACTTTCTAAAAATCCATCTGTATACTTATGGCATGGGCTGTTTTCTATAGGTATATTATACCTCAATAAACTGTTACAAAATAGTGCTACATGGATGCAGAACAAAATATATAGATCCCTTTTTTTTAATAGCAGAGGATCTGGGTGAAGAGGGACTGAGACACAGGCATCATACAGCACAGGACAACAGTGCAGATAGAGGACATGCACGTTGAGGGCAACAGCAACAGAGGACCTGTACCATCTGAAGGCAGCCCTCACAATAGAGAAACATCAAGTCCCCCGAAAGGGAAGCAACGGACAGTTGCATTAATGAAACTGAATCAGGCTTTCTGCTTGTTATTAAATTTTACTTTCTGATAGTTGAGAAATGCTTGTAACTGAGGAAGTACTGACTTTTCTGGAAGGTGTATTTCCCATATTTATTGTGAGAAGAGGTAAAACCACAAGAAATATGATAGCAAAAAAATAACTCACCATATGTTTTGGGCTCAGGTACCCCAGCTTGAAAATCTATTTCTGTTTCAGCTTCCAGATAATTCAGTAGTATATGTCTTTTTATATTCCCATTTAAATAAATCTGGACTGCACCACAACTATTCTTTCTGAATATGTATAAACCACATCCTTGGATCTGCTGGCTATGGAATTTAAATATTTGCCCAAATTGGCCAATTGGCTTTCTCTGGTCTGGTAGTCCTCTAGCCCCAAATCAATCCCATACATCAGCTCCAATTGTTTCATCTCACATGACGATGTTTGGACATGTTTAGGGCTTGCCTTCAATGCTCTCCTTTACGACTTAATTTTTGGCATCTTCCATTCCCATTCACAGCCTGGTTTTCAGATACAGCTCCCAAACACCAAGTGGTCACAGATCCCACCTTCTACCACATCATTCTATCAGGGTAACCAGACTAGACAAAGAAAAACTTTAAGGAAGTATTACTCCTGTAAAACTCAGACGACACTCTAATAGCATTTGCTCTTAATTTTTGTATGAATTCATTCCCCAATTTATACACACTCACAAGATGGAGAGAGAAGTAATCATTGTTAATTTTAATAATAATATTGACTAACATTTAATCAGCCTTTACAATGTGCTAAGGACTGACGTAATGTGGTTATATGACTATCTTCTTTAAGCCTCACTACTGACAAAGATTCCCTCCTTGACCAAATTTTGGTCAGGTTCCCATGAGCCCTCTTCTGAGCTGGGACCCTGGCCCTAGCCTATTTAGGCTAGCCCAGTTATAGCATGAATCTTAGTAATTCCATTTAGCAAAAATTTCCCAATCCTTAATATATGGTCACCCTTAATGTCTGATCAAATTCATTATCCACCACCTTTGATGTGTGAATCTCTGGCCTACCTTTAACAAGAATTCTTTTAGAACAGTTTAGCAAGAATGTCCCTACCCTTGATCTCTCCTCTTAGCAATTTTCCATTCACTATCTCCTACACTGGGTTCTTTTGCTATAAATCCCCAGCTGCTCTTGTTGTAGTCAGAGGGAGCTCAGTTGCTCCCCACTACTGTGACAGTCATGACCCCTATTGCAATAATCTTGAATAAAGTCTTCCTTACAGTTTTAACAAGCATCAGAATAATATTTCTTTAACACAACCACTCTATGAGGCATGTAATGCTTGCATCTACATTCTACCAGGATAAAACTGAGACAGAAATTTCAAATAAAACATTTAAGTACACACAATAATAGCCAGGATTGGGAGCCAGGCACTATGACTTCAGAGGCTAAGCTCTTAGCTACTTTCCTTTGCAGGAAAATACCATTCTGCTTCAAATTGTGTTTTAGCCACACACACAAAAACAGTTCAATTGTGGTGATGCTAGACTAGGCTTTGATGGCTTATGAAGATGTAGGTTCACAGGAAAGAAAAATAGACCGAGTTAATCTTTCTCAATCTCTTCTAAAGAAAATGATGCTACATGAAATTCAATGGAAATAGAATTTAGTGCAATGAAAACATAGCAAGTGAGAATAAAGTAGAGAAAATGCTGTTTTGACAATACCCAGAGATAGTAAAACCTTCAAGTTCACTGTTTTTGTTGTTGTTGTTATTGACAAAATATAGATTCTGCTGCTGCAAATTTTAATTTTAATGAAAGAAAATACATTAGCTAGCTTTTAGGTGTATGTCAGTGAAATCCATATTAGGGACCACTTTTGCTACATATCAGAAATCTTTCTTTTAGGTACAATGTAGTTCTTTCACTCTTCATGCCAGACAATCTGGCTGGTTAAAACAATTTCATGTTTTTGAAGGTCATGCTTGAGGTGGGAGTAACAGATTTAAGAGTTCAACTACCCACAGGAAGAACAGGAAAAATTTTACTCCTACTCAAGTAGCCAACCACTGTCAAAACTGAAAGAAGCATCAGTAAAATTGGCGTTACTGTAGTATCAGTTGCAAAGAAATTGGGTCACCTAATGGGGAAGTCTGAGGCAGAGAAAGGAAAAAAAAGAAGGAGCAGGAGGACAGAGGAGATCAGTGTTTTGGGCCCACTACTGTCAAGCTAAGTCTGTGGGTCTGAGGACACCAAGGAACCTACATGTACTCAGAGCATTTCATATCCTGGGAGAACTGCTCTGAACATACGGAAGGTGTCCCACTTCCATGTTCTAGGGCATAGGAGGATATAAGAATGCACATCCACATATGTGAGCAGGGATAGGTAAAGACCATTCTTTCTCCCCATTGGTAATAGAGTCCCCATGTTTTAGATGGCATCATGACCTGCCAGCTAGATGCTTCATTTCCTAGGATCCCTTGCAGACAGTTGTATTAGAAAGATCTTGCCAAAGGAATGTGAACAAAAGAGATATGGGTAAATTCTGTGACTTGCCCTAAAAACAGGTGGGAGTGTTTTACTTCTTGCTCTTTTTCTTTCCTTCTTCCTCCACGGTGGGAATATGGGCAGAGTTCAGGTGAGCCAACTTCAGCCAAGTGGACAAGTTCCACGCCTTAGGACAGTGGCTATCAAAGTGTGCTTCCCAGACCAACAGTTTCTCAGACCAGTTCTGAAAAATATAAATTCTCAGGACCCATGTGAGACCTCTGGCAGTGGAATCAGCAGCTCTACAACTGGAAGCCTGCAGAACCTCCAGGTGATTTTAATGCATAACAAAGTTGATCACCCCCTGGTCTAATGAATAGAAGAACAATAAGACAGAAGGAACCAAATCTGTGGATGACCTTAGAGAGCACAGCCCCCTATTCACCCTGGATTGCCCAACTATTTCTGGGCTATTACAGAGAAGCCATGTTTTGAGGTCTCTTTATTCTAGCATCTCAGCCTGTATGCTAATTAATACAGAGCCTAAATCAAAATTTATGGCCCGACTCCAAGTTGTTGGTCAAAATTCACTCAACAAATTGAACAGATTCTGAGTATTTTGGAAATTCAGCTACTCTCTAGTGCCAAAAAGGGCTCTGTGTCCATCCTAGTTATTACCGCAGCCTACTGAGATACATTTGGGGAATTCTTTATTTATAATTATGCCCAGAATATTCCTGGGCATTATTTCCAACACAGTCCTAGACTTACAGCTTCTTAAACCCACAATGAGTGAGATGTGAACAGAGGTTCCCTTGGTGATCAATTCCATAAGGATCTCAGCCCCTAAGACTAGGATAAATTTTTTTCTCAGATGAAAGAATCAAGGCTTATCTTGGCTCTTCTTTTAATGCCGACATATCCACAGGCGGTCAAACCCTTGGCCTCCACCAAGACAGCTTCAGCCAAGCTATACCACCCACCTTTCAGAGTCCGAAGGCCTGAATCAATCCCTCTTTGATAAAGCAATGATGGTTTATTTCCAAATCTCTCAGCCAAACTGAACACTACCTGAAGACCAGTCTCTGCACCTCCATGAACCATGTGGATCACCACCAGGATTAGTACTTTTTTTACTCCTCCGTAAATATTTATAGATATCTGCTGTACAGCAGCTACTATGCTAAGTACGAGGAATGAAAGAACTAATGATAGACCATCCTCTTCTGAAAAAATCTTATAGCGTGGTGAGGGAGACAGTCAAGTTAAAGAAAAAAGTGCATACCATCATAGGATACTACAAAAATGGCTGGTGTATTTGTCTGCAAATGTGCTTTGAGAATATAGTAAAGCCTAAGGACAAAAAAAGTCAGACCAAAAAATCAAGGCAGCTTTTTCAGAGATTATGACACCTGGGTTGAGTCTTAGATGAAAGATTAGATTCAGGCAAGTAAAGAAAGTAAAGTCTTTCCAGAGACAAAGAAAGTATATGTACAATCACAAAACAGAATAAGTTCAGGAGACTATGAATGGTTGGAATGGCTGACAAATTGTTCACAAGAGAGCACAAAAGGACATAGGCCAGGACAGGTAAGTAAGAGCAGATATTAAACGTTATTGTAGACTATGACATAATATTTTATTTATTTTTTTTAATTTTTTAAATTTTTATTGCATTATAGGTTTTGGGGTACATGTGCAGAACATACAAGATAGTTGCATAGGTACACACATGGCAGTGTGTTTTGTTGCCTTCCTCCCCTTCACCCACACTTGGCATTTATCCCCAGGCTATCCCTCCCCAGCTCCCCCTGCTGTCCCTCCCCCATTCCCCCCAATAGAGCCCAGTGTGTAGTAGACCCCTCCCTGTGTCCATGTGTTCTCATTTTTCTCACCCACCTATGAGTGAGAATATGTGGTATTTCATTTTCTGTTCTTGTGTCAGTTTGCTGAGAATGATGTTCTCCAGATTCATCCATGTCCCTAAAAAGGACACAAACTCATCATTTTTGATTGCTGCATAATATTCCATAGTGTATATGTGCCACATTTTCCCAGTCCAGTCTATCATCGATGGGCATTTGGGTTGGTTCCAGGTCTTTGCTATTGTAAACAGTGCTGCAGTGAACATTCATGTGCATGTGTCCTTATAGTAGAACGATTTATAGTCCTTTGGATATATACCCAGTAATGGGATTGCTGGGTCAAATGGAATTTCTATTTCTAGGTCCCTGAGGAATCGCCACACTGTCTTCCACAATGGTTGAACTAATTTACACTCCCACCAGCAGTGTAGGAGTGTTCCTCTTTCTCCACATCCTCTCCAGCATCTGCTGTCTCCAGATGTTTTAATGATCGCCATTCTAACTGGCGTGAGATGGTATCTCAATGTGGTTTTGATTTGCATCTCTCTAATGACCAGTGATGATGAGCATTTTTTCATGTGTTTGTTGGCCTCATGTATGTCTTCTTTTGTAAAGTGTCTGTTCATATCCTTTGCCCATTTTTGAATGGGCTCGTTTGTTTTTTTCCTGTAAATCTGTTTGAGTTCTTTGTAAATTTTGGATATCAGCCGTTTGTCAGATGCGTAAACTGCAAAAATTTTTTCCCATTCTGATGGTTGCCGATTCACTCTAGTGCTGTTTCTTTTGCCGTGCGGAAGCTTAGGTCCCATTTGTCTATTTTGGCTTTTGTTGCCAATGCTTTTGGTGTTTTGGTCATGAAATCCTTGCCTACTCCTATGTCCTGAATGGTTTTGCCTAGATTTTCTTCTAGGGTTTTTATGATGTCAGGTCTTATGTTTAAGTCTTTAATCCATCTGGAGTTAATTTTAGTGTAAGGTGTCAGGAAGGGGTCCAGTTTCTGCTTTCTGCACATGGCTAGCCAGTTTTCCCAACACCATTTATTAAATAGGGAATCCTCTCCCCATTGCTTGTTTTTGTCTGGTTTATCAAAGATTATATGGTTGTAGATATGTTGTGTTGCCTCCGATGCCTCTGTTCTGTTCCATTGGTCTATATCTCTGTTTTGGTACCAGTACCATGCTGTTTTGATTACTGTAGCCTTGTAGTATACTTTGAAATCTGGTAGTGTGATGCCTCCCACTGTGTTCTTTTTGCTTAGAATTGACTTGGCTATGCGGGCTCTCTTTTGGTTCCATATGAAGTTCATGGTGGTTTTTTTCCAGTTCTGTGAAGAAATTCAATGGTAGTTTGATGGGGATAGTGTTGATTGTGTAAATTACTTTGGGCACTATGCCATTTTCATGATATTGATTCTTCTAACCACGTGATTCATTCTAACCATGAACACGAAATGTTTCTCCATCTGTTTGTGTCCTCTCTTATTTCGTTGAGGAGTGGTTTGTAGTTTTCCTTAAAGAGGTCCCTTATGTTCCTTGTGAATTGTATTCCTAGGTATTTTATATTCTTTGTAGCAATTGTGAATGGCAGTTCATTCTTGATTTGGTTCTCTTTAAGTCTGTTATTGGTGTATAGGAATGCTTGTGATTTTTGCACATTGATTTTATATCCTGAGACTTTGCTGAAGTTGCTTATCAGTTTCAGGAGCTTTTGGGCTGAGGTGATGGGGTCTTCTAGGTATACTATCATGTCATCTGCAAATAGAGACAATTTGGCTTCCACCTTTCCTATTTGAATACCCTTTATTTCTTTTTCTTGCCTGATTGCTCTGGCTAGAACTGCCAGTACTATGTTGAATAGGAGGGGTGAGAGAGGGCATCCTTGTCTAGTGCCAGATTTCAACAGGAATGCTTCCAGTTTTTGCCCGTTAAGTACGATATTGGCTGTTGGTTTGTCGTAAATAGCTTTTATTACTTTGAGATATGTTCCATCAATACCGAGTTTATTGAGGGTTTTTAGCATAAAGGGCTGTTGAATTTTGTCAAATGCCTTCTCTGCATCAATTGAGATAATCATGTGGTTTTTGTTTTTGTTTCTGTTTATGTGGTGAATTACATTTATAGACTTGCATATGTTGAACCAGCCTTGCATCCCTGGGATGAATCCTACTTGATCACGATGGGTAAGTTTTTTAATGTGTTGTTGCAATCGGTTTGCCAGTATTTTATTGAAGATTTTTGCATCTATGTTCATCATGGATATTGGCCTGAAGCTTTCTTTTCTTGTTGAGTCTCTGCCAGGTTTTGGTATCAGGATGATGTTGGTCTCATAAAATATTTGGGAAGGGTTCCCTCTTTTTGAATTATTTGGAATAGTTTCAGAAGGAATGGTACCAGCTCCTCTTTGTGTGTCTGGTGGAATTTGGCTGTGAACCCGTCTGGACCTGGGCTTTTTTTGTGTGGTAGGCTCTTAATTGCTGCCTCAACTTCAGACCTTGTTATTGGTCTATTCATAGTTTCGGCTTCCTCCTGGTTTAGGCTTGGGAGGACACAGGCGTCCAGGAATTTATCCATTTCTTCCTGGTTTACTAGTTTATGTGCATAGAGTTGTTTGTGGTATTCTCTGATGATGGTTTGAATTTCTGTGGAATCTGTGGTGATTTCCCCATTATCGTTTTTTACTGCATCTATTTGGTTGTTCTCTCTTTTCTTTTTTATCAATCTGGCTAGTGGTCTGTCTATTTTGTTGATCTTTTCAAAAAACCAGCTCTTGGATTTATTGACTTTTTTGAAGGGTTTTTCTTGTCTCTATCTCCTTCAGTTCTGCTCTGATCTTAGTTATTTCTTGTCTTTGGCTAGGTTTTGAGTTTTTTTGATCTTGCTCCTCTAGCTCTTTCAATTTTGATGATAGGGTGTCAATTTTGGATCTCTCCACTCTTCTCATGTGGGCACTTATTGCTATATATTTTCCTCTACAGACTGCTTTAAATGTGTCCCAGAGATTCTGGTATGTTGTGTCTTTGTTCTCATTGGTTTTGAAGAACTTCTTTATTTCTGCCTTCATTTCATTGTTTATCCAATCAACATTCAAGAGCCAGTTGTTCAGTTTCCATGAAGCTGTGTGGTTCTGAGTTAGTTTCTGAATTCTGAGTTCTAACTTGATTGCCCTATGGTCTGAGAGACAGTTTGTTATGATTTCAGTTGTTTTGCATTTGCTGAGGAGTGCTTTACTTCCAATTATGTGGTCAATTTTGGAGTAGGTGTGATGTGGTGCTGAGAAGAATGTATATTCTGTGGATTTGGAGTGGAGAGTTCTGTAAATGTCTACAAAATCTCTGAGTACTTGCTTGTTTGTGAAGGATTTTATTTTTCCTTCACTTATGAAGCTCAGTTTGGCTGGATATGAAATTCTGGGTTGAAAGTTCTTTTCTTTAAGGATGTTGAATATTGGCCCCCACTCTCTTCTGGCTTGTAGAGTCTCTGCCAAGAGATCTGCGGTGAGTCTGATGGGCTTCCCTTTGTGGGTGACCCGACCTTTCTCTCTGGCTGCCCTTAGAATTTTCTCCTTCATTTCAACCCTGGTGAATCTGTCGATTATGTGCCTTGGGGTTGCTCTTTTTGCGGAGTATCTCTGTGGTGTTCTCTGTATTTCCTGGAGTTGAGTATTGACCTGTCTTGCTAGGTTGGGGAAATTTTCCTGGATAATATCCTGAAGAGTGTTTTCCAGTTTGGATTCATTCTCTTCATCACTTTCTGGTACACCTATCAAACGTAGGTTGGGTCTCTTCACATAGTCCCACATTTCTTGGAGATTTTATTCATTCCTTTTTGCACTTTTTTCTTTAATCTTGGTTTCTCATTTTATTTTATTGAGTTGATCTTCGACTTCTGATATTCTTTATTCTGCCTGGTCAATTCGGCTGTTGAAACTTGTGCATGCTTTGCGAAGTTCTTGTGTTGTGTTTTTCAGCTCCTTCAATTCATTCATATTCCTCTCTAAATTGTCCATTCTTGTTATCATTTCCTCGAATCTTTTTTCCAATCTTTTTTTCAAGGTTCTTAGTTTCTTTGCACTGATTTAGAAATGTTCTTTTAGCTCACTGAAGTTTCTCATTATCCACTTTCCGAAGTCTGATTCTGTCATTTCATCACACTCTTTCTCCGTCCAGCTGTGTTCCCTTGCTGGTGAGGAGTTTTGGTCCTTTGTAGGAGGTGAGGTGTTTTGGTTTCAGGTGTTTTCCTCCTTTTTGTGCTGGTTTCTTCCCATCTTTATGGATTTATCCACCTGTCGTCTTAGTAGTTGCTGGTTTTTCGATTGGGTCTCTGAGTGGACACCCAGATTGTTGATGATGTAGTATTTCTGCTACTTAGTTTTCCTTCTAATGGTCTAGCCCCTCTGCTGTACGAGTGCTGAGGTCCACTCCAGGCCCTGCTTGTCTGGGGTACACCTGTAGCAGCTGCGGAATAGTGAGGGATGCTACTAGTTTCTTCTTCTGCTATCTTTGTTCCAGAATGTTGTCCGCCAAATGTCAGTGTGATTAGTCCTTTTTTGGGGTGACTCTTTGGATATACAGGGGTCAGAGAGCTGCTTGAGGAGACGGTCTGTGCTTTATAGGAGCTCCAGTGCTGAGCTGTGGGCTTCGTTGTTCATTCAGGGATGTTGGGAGGATATGTTTATGTCTTCTGCAACAGAACTCATAAACTCCCCCCCTTTTTTTTCCCCTTAGATGCTCTGTCTCAGGGAGTTGGGGCTTTCTTTATGAGTATCTGTTGCACTGTTCTGCCCAGCTAGGAGGCAGTCTATTTGCTATTTGCCTGCTGGGGCTCCACCCTGCTAGCACGGGTCCGCCCTGCTGCCATGGGCTCCGTTCTGCTGTGGTGCGCTCTGCCCTCTTGGTGGAGTCTCTCTGTTATGGCAGGTTGCCTCAGCAACAGCAGGCTGCATCAGCCCTGGGCGGTACTTCAGTAGGGGCGGATTGCGTCCGTAGTGGCGGATGCCCCTCCCCAACCGGGCTGCAGTGTCCTAGATGCCGGCAGCAAACTCTCAGCCCGGAGGGCCTCCAATCGCCGCCCTGCATGTCCCTGTGAGGGTGGGACCCGCCGAGCCCGATCACCCAGCTCCCTGCCTCAGAGTCCGTCCTCTCTCTCTCTCTCTTCCTCTCCCCAAGCTGAACGGTAGACTCTCTCACTGGCGCCCCAGTAGCCTGCCGACAGGGCACTGGGATCCATGCGATCTCCCGTGCCACTGCCCACTGCACCGGCTCAGATCACGTTTCCCCGGAATCTCCTGGTCTGGCTCATTGTCCAAGTCCCATTCAATCAGATGGATATGCCAATCTGCCCTTCCAAATCTCAGATTGCCGGTTTAACAGGGCCCCCGGTCCAGTGAGTTTTGTGCCGGGTGCCACTGCGGTGCGGCGCCAGCCGAACTGGCCCCGCGAGCCGGCTGCACTAGCGTCCCATGTCTCTCCCACACCTGGGACTTTCAACGTTCTGTGGGCAAAAAACGTCCGTCCGAGAACGCGGCTAGGACTCACCCTCTGCGCCTTCACTGAGAGCTGCGATCCTGAGTCGCCTCTACGACGCCATCTTGGGTCCTCCCCTGACATAATATTTTAACTTCATCCTGAGCATTATGGGGAACACAGGCTTTTAACTAGGAGACTGACATCAAGAAGCTTAAAGTAAAATTAAAAATAGGATGGCAGTCATAAAATTCATAATGGAGGCAGGGAAATAAATGTTTTTATATTAGTCCATTTTCACACTGCTGGTAAAGACATACCCAAGACTGGGCAATTTACAGAAGAAAGGTTTAATGGACTCAGTTCCATGTAGCTTGGGAGGCCTCACAATCATGGTAGAAGGTGAAAGCCATGTCTCACATGGTTTCAGACAAGAGAGCTTGTTCAGGGAAACTCCCCCTTATAAAACCATCAGATCTTGTGAGACTTATTCACTATCACAAGAACAGCACAGGAAAGACATGCCCCCATGATTCAATTACCTCCCACCAGGTCTCTCCCACAACACATGGGAACTGAGGGAGCTACAATTCAACATGAGATTTGAGTGGGGGCACAGCCAAATCATATCAGTAATCATGTTACATAAATGGTATAAATAAATGGTACTGTATTACCAATAAATAAATGCTACTATGTTAACTTAGATGGAAAAACAAGACATGCCTGAAACGAAACATGTCAATGGTAGTAGGGGAAACAGGTCAGATTTAAGAAATAATTATGGCTGGGCACAGTGGCTCATGCCTGAAATTCCAGCACTTTGGGAGGCTGACGTGGGTGGACCACCTGACATCGAGAGTTCAAGATCAGCCTCGCCAACATGTTGAAACCTGACTCTACTAAAAAAACTATAAAAATTAGCAAGGTGAGGTGACACATGCCTGTAATCCTAGCTACTCAGGAGGCTGAGGCAGGAGAATTGCTTGAACCTGGGAGGTAGAGGTTGCAGAGAGCTTAGATCACACCACTGCATTCCAGCCTGGGCAGCAGAACAAGACTCCATTTCAAAAAAAAAAAGATTAAAAAGCAAACCCTAAGATTCAGTGAATATGGCTTAAGGGATAGGTGATAGCCAAGATGTCTCAGCATGTATAGCTAGCTGACTGGGTAGTGGTGCCACTCACTGAGACAGAAAATACAGTAGAAAAAAGCAATTTTAAGGGATTGAGTAGAAATCTTGGTTAGTTACCACAACAAAGCTGATGTAACTGACATAGGAATAGAGCCACATCTTCCCTTCTTCGCAAAGGGTACCAGTGCCCCGAAAATACAGAAAAAAGACCTGATGCACCCCTTATTCCACAAGTTGGAGGACTTCGTGCTTAAAATGAAAGGGCTATTCATCAATGGCAGAAACAGAGGCACCAGCCTCCAGGAAGCACATTAACTGTACAGTCACTGTCATAATATCAGAGTCTTTGCCTTCTGCATTTGAAAATGCCTCTTCATGTGGGGACTCAAAATGCAGGATGACAGGTGGAGTAGAACCCAAAGCACACACATCAGAACTGAGACATAAAAGGGAGGCATGCAAAAGCCTAGTGCGGTGGTAGGAGAGGTATCAGCAGGAATGGCGAGCCGTTGCCAGAACCTGGGGCTGACCCGTCTGTCTTCCCTTCCGAGCCGAGCCCACTCAAGCCACAGCTGTGTCTGGGGACGAGATGATTTTTGATCCTACCATGAGCAAGAAGAAGAAGAAGAAGCCTTTTATATTAGATGAGGAAGGGGATACCCAAACACAGGAAACCCAGCCTTCAGAAATAAAAGAAGTGCAGCCAGAGCCAACTGAGGACAAAGATTTGGAAGCTGCTGAAGAGAACAGTAGGAAAAAAGATGCTTCTGATGATCTAGATGACTTGAACTTCTTTACTCAAAAACAAAAGAAGAAAAAAACTTAAAAGATATTTGATATTGATGAAGCTGAAGAAGGTGTAAAGCATCTTAAGACTGAAAGTGATGTTCAAGAACCAGCTGAACCAGAGGATGACCTTGACGTTATGCTTGGCAATAAATAGAAGAAAAAGAAGAATGTCAAGTTCCCAGATGAGGATGAAACACTAGAGAAAGAGGAAGCTCTAGAAGATGAAGACAGCAAAAAAGATGATGGCATCTCATTCAGTAATCAGACAGGCCCTGCTTGGGCAGGCTCAGAAAGAGACTACACATATGAGGAGCTGCTGAATCGAGTGTTCAACATAATGAGGGAAAAGAATCAAGATATGGTTGCTGGAAAGAAAAGGAAATGTGTCATGAAACTTCCATAGGTTGTACTAGTAGGAACCAAGAAAACTTCTTTTGCCAACTTTACAGATATCTATAAACTATTGCATCATCAGCCCAACATCTGCTTGCATTTTTGTTGGCTGAATTGGGTACAAGTGGTTCTGTAGAAGGTAATAACCAACTTGTAATCAAAGGAAGATTCCAACAGAAACAGATAGAAAATGTCTTGAGAAGATATATCAAGGAATATGTCACTTGTCACACATGCTGATCAGACACAATCCTGCAGAAGGACACATGACTCTATTTCCTAAAATGCAAAACTTGTCATTCTAGATGTTCTGTTGCCAGTATCAAAACTGGCTTCCAGGCTGTCACAGGCAAACGAGGACAGCTCCGTGCCAAAGCTAACTAATTGCTAATCACTGATTTTGCAAAGCGTGTCATGGAGATGTGGCTGGACAGGTTTGCCATCAGAGTGGATATACCATTGTATTAAAAACAAGATTAAAAAAAGCTGCCAAGTTATTTGGCGAGTGGTTGTTTGGTCTGAAATCCTTGCAAGACGCGGATGCTCAAGCTGTTGACATACTCATTACCTACTTTAACAGCTGTCAGGGAAATGTGATATAGAGTAAGGAGGTGCTTTTTAAAAATCATTCATAGATTTCTGTAAAACACAAGATAAATTAAAGTTATTATAACAGTGGAACAAAAGCGGGGAGGCATGAAAATTTTATGCCATGGATGCTCCAGCAAAGAAAGAGTAATAGAAATCAAAGATCACTATCTAAGATGATTAAGTAGCCACTCATCATTTTCTTTCATTTGCTATTAGAAAGGGTGCTGATCTTCATGCTATTCACTGTCATCAATAAACTTGTTTCGTTCTCATTTTCTATAAGGAACTTGTGCTGCAAGTGTAATCACTGCCATATGAATTAAAAATATGGCCTCACCCTCAATAGCAATTACCTGTAGGTGGTGGTCACTGAGTGGAGTTGAATGGGAAAATGAGATTGATAGACAGCTGGGCCTGCTGAACCAGTGCCTGGTCTATGACACTGCCGTAGCTCAGCAGTATTTTTTGTTTTTATCTGTTCAGCCTGAGTCCCATTCAGAAGTAGAAAACATCCTTCCTGTGATTGAAGTAGATATAAGGACATATACTATGATCAAAGTAGATATAAGTAGATATACACTATGTAGAGTACAGCACCTGAGAAGACAAATGCCTTCAGAAAAGTTGCCTGCAACTTTCACAAGCGCGAAACAAAATACAAGCACGGTTCCCAGGTTGGTGGGTGGAGAAATTTGCATCCAGTCATCCCCTGGTGTCTGAGTTTGCCAGAGCCCTAAAATTATCCAACAATAAGCACCAAAGTATATTAATTTAAAACACTAGAGCCTGACAACATGGTTCAAATTCCGATTCTGCTACTCAACATAGGCAAATTCCATACGTTCTTTGTGCCTCAGTTTCCTAATCTTTAAAAATTGAGATATAATAAAATCCATGAGACTCACATGCTTCTAGGTGAAAGGATTTCAAATGTAAAATGTAAAAACAGAACACTTACAGGTACTCAGCGAGTTGTTTACTCATTCATACTACTGGAAAAGGAGGTGGGGACCTGAAAGGTCCTGTTTAAAAATCAGTAACAACACTGCCATCTAGATTCCATCCTGAAGGCTTGTCATATCGACACACGATAGCCCAGGATCTAGCTTCCTTCATCTGAAATCAACAATAGCAGCGAAGATGTCCCAGGCATGGTGCACAGCCTTCCCCTAAGCCGAATAAATAGTTTCTTTACCAAAAAGTTACCTAGCTGGGGGATTTTTTTTCTCTATGTTCGACCAAGAGCAGTCACTCCTACAATTTCCGTACCTGCCAGAAGGCTGCATCTCTTTTAGCCTATTTAAAATATTGAATTCCGGAACCTAAAACTTTTGGATACCTTGAGTTGTGGAGAACATAAAGCATCACATTAAAATGTGTGGGGTATGGGACTAAACCTAAACTCAGACATGGAAACATTAAGGGCTTCTCTAGTGCCTGCTAAATTTGGGGCCACTATAGGTTTCTATCATAATAAATGGTATCTGGGAATTCCTGGCAATACAGGGCTACAATTTGGTCTACCTGCTCACTAGCAAAGTCTAAAAATGGCTCATGTCTTTGACCTCTCTGATAACTTGTGCTATCTGTGGGTTTGCTCTGAGCATCTGCTGCCTCCACAAGCTTCATACCCAGATGACTTTGTGGCAAGTGTGCTACTTTGTTCTCTACTTTGGAAAGGTTTTTTTCTTCTCTTTCTCCTTGTAAAAGTGCATTTACTACTATAATTTTTCAAGGGCAAACATATCCATGGTACCATGAAAGCTACCTGTGGTCCTATGTTACACGCTCCTCCTCCACACTAAGTTTACCATATTTGATTTAATGTAACATCTCCTTCCCCCAAATTAAGGTTTCTAACCAAGGTGTTTTGGGGCTTTCCTCTCCTCCAACTTCCTCAGCAACAAATACTTTGGGGAAACTTCAAGAAACACATCTTTAGTTGGACAAAAGACCACAAGACATGATCCAAAAAACCAGGGCTTTTGAGGAATTCTCAAAATTAGGAGAAATTTAGGAGATTATCCTAAAGAAAGGAAAATCCAATCATTAAGCAAGTATCTCCATTCCATTCAATCTTCCAAAAGAATAATTCCTAACCCTCAATATGGTTATCCATAAAATCTGGAGACCCATAAAATGCAAACACTGCCACATGCCCCAAATCTTTTCATTGATTTTTCCTTCCAGACTTGATAATCGTGAACTATAATATACTATAATATATTCACCTTCTAGTTGAAGTGAAAAACAGAGTGTGAAAATTATACCATTCTGCATGTCCTGCATCACTAGAAATGGCTCCAGGACCTCACTGATGGGAACAAAGTGAGGTACAAAGTACATCTTTGTACAAAGTACATCTTCAAGTTAGTGAGGGCATTCTCTGAAACAGTTTAGCACCACACTCTGTGCATAACCTGGGGCAAAGACCATGGATATATACGTCAGAGCCCACAGACAAGTCCTCTGGTCATCATAGCTAGAACAGCCTCTGCCAGTCTCCAGTGTCAGCTTGGTCCACACCCAAAATTTTGACTACAATTTATTAATACATCTCACTCTATTAAGTCCCCAGCTATTGTTTCAAACACATACACAAATGCACACACAACACAAAGAGGAAAAAACCTCTCCATTCCATTTAGGCAAGTAGAGATAGTTTTTGTTTTTTTAATTATGTCATGCCATCACTACAAGTTTGTCCTATTCTCTTTATTAATACCTGTCAAATCTCCCTTTTCCCACTTTATTCATTTTAGTTCTTGCATTAACAGAACCTACGCTTCATATTTTTAAAGGAAGACAGACTGAATAATTTAGGAAATGTTCCAGGTACACAACTATCATAAAAAGCAAGAATTATCTTTGAAGTTCTCCTCCAGAAAGTGTAGTAGCTAGAGAAATAGTATAGTATCATGGTAAACAGCAAGGACTGTGGAGCCACATTCATGGATTCAAATTTCAGCTCTGGCACTTACTATCTGTGTGACTTTGGGAAAATTACCTAACTTCCTTGTAGCTGTTTCTTCATCCATCACATGGGGATATTAATGAGACCGCATAATAGATTTTTTATGAGAATTATGAGTCTTGGTATATCTAAAGTGCCTAAAACAATGCCTGACACATAGAGAGCATGTGTAAGTGCTAGCTTATATTGTTTGTTGCTGATAGCCACTGCGTTATGCTATATCCTAAGGTAGAGAAGATAGGCTCTAGAGAAACAGACTTGGATTTGAATCCTGACTCTGCCTCCCCCTAGCTGAATAGCCTTGGACAGGTTACTTATGAATATGATGACACCCATCTTATAAGATTTTAATAGGATTAAACAAAAAAAGCACAATGAATATATACTCCTCAAAAACTGCTAGCAATTATTAGCATTAAAAGCTTTCAAAGGTATAAGACAAAGGAGGGATAAAAGCAAACAAAAATTTAAAAACTGATGAAACCCACAAAGTTTCTAACTTTGCTCTTGCTTAAACTAGGGAGTTAACACCTAGAAAGAAAGCCAAGGATGGAGAATGGGATAAGTAGTAATTAATGAAGTACAATGCCAGCATTTCTAAAATCTCAGCCTCTTCCCCATTGCTTCTAAGTAAATCCAAGCTACTCTCTCCTGTTCTAATATTCAAAACTGAGGGCTTATCACTATGAACCAAGAAAAATACAATTGTAAATCCCAAATGACAATTCTAATACAAAGGGTCCTGATTCTCAAAATGAACTTTCGAAAGTTATTCAGTCATTTAAAAAGTTTTACATTGACAGCATAGTGTAAAACTAAGTTGGGTTATCTAAATCACCTCTTTACTTTTATAGATAATGTAATTGAGAGCAAGAGAGGTGGAAAAACTTACCGAAAGTTACATGGCTAATAAATAGCAGAACTAAAATAAATTAACACAGATGTCTAATTCCTAATTTACTGGTCTTTTACCTATGTATGGTGCTTGCTTCTTTCTGTCTCTTTTTAAATCATGTACCAGAAAGATGTTTCTCCTCTTTTATTGATTCATCTCTTTGGAATGTATGTGTCTCTATATCCCTTGGAAGGTGAAACTAGCACATACAGAAAGTAGAATTAAATGCAGGAACACAGAAAGTGGCCATGCTTCATTAAAAGCAAATGGAGTAAACCAATGTGTAGCAGAGCAGCGATTTTGCCATAGCTATCTGATTTTCAATCTTACAGAATCTGTGTATTCCTTGCTCATGTCTCATTAAAAGTTGCTTCTGGTTTGCTGGGGTAATTTTAAAAGTTTGGAAGACAGGCTAAAGTTATTGCCCTACACATGAGGACTTAATTGCACTTGAGGTTCATTGACCTGTTTACCTTCCTCCAACATTTTGTGCCTATGATAATGAGAACTTGAAATAGACCCTAGTCAGTAGGAAGGACAGCATCATCTGCTTTTCAATTAAATTATCCAGCTCAACAATTTCTTATTTACACCAACGCTACAACCAGATGGAGGGGAGGACCTCTCACATCTATAGTTGACATTTTATTTTCTTTTCCAGATTCTACGCTCTTAACAATTTTCATCATTTCAATCTGCTGCAGGAAAATGTTCATTTTCTTATTTGAGAAACATAATTTTCTGGTAGGGGTAAAATATAAAACCTTACTAAATTAGACATCATTCTAAATGTTTTTGAAACAAGCAACTTCAAACATTTCATTATGACTGCTTTTCAGAGCAACTAAAATGCCTAATATACAAATGGCATTTTATTCATGCTATAAGCAAGGAAAGAAAACTGTAAATGCAACGTTTTGTTTTCAAAATATACAGTTTAGAATAATGCAACTTTTTTGCTAACAGAGATAATCTATTTTTTTTTCATTGTTAAATTAGTATAGGCCATAATGACAACCAAATTCTCATGAAAGTCTTATCTTTGTAGTGTTAATATTGTGGTACCTGCTAGTTACCAGATGTGAGTGCCATAGCACCATCTTGCTTATATTAAAGGGTCTTCAACTGGCTTTCATGTCATGGCTGAAAGATGAAGGTACGCACTAATCAAAGGACTCTAAGTTCCAGCCAAATATAAAACCTATATCCTTGTATTTACTAAAAACTTGAAAAAAAAGGGAAATCAAAGAAAAACAAGAATTTGGATAAAGGAGAACCCAAGAAAACACTTTTAGTGGGACTCACTTGAGAAGGCTTAATCTAGACTCAGACACTTTCAAAACTTGTTCTAGACTCCTCACAGGATTCTAGGAAACTGTGTGATCTCAGAAAGTATGACTTCAATCAGAGCTCCAAGAAACTACCTTTCCTATCCTCAGATAGAATGTTCAGGCCCATTCAAACAGACACGAGTGAAGAGGCAGAATGATATAGGACTGCCAGAGAACTTAGCTTCAGATCCTTAACTTCATAAAGGATCTCAGTGGGTCTGAAGGCGCTACAGATTTCTTCAGGCCAATTCCAAGACCAGAACAATCTTATACAGATATCCCCAATCCCATGTGCCTCCAGTATATCATTGTCTTTGGTGCTACAAGCTGCCCTACTCTGTCAATAAATGATACAAACCCCGTATCTTTGGGACATCAAGATGGCCTGCATTTTCATTATTGACTGTTTTTCTAATGTCCAAGTCTTTGGGCCTCATTAGGAGGAACTCCAATTAATGTGGTCAATTAAAAGAAACCAGCTAGACAAGAGGAACAAATTCTATGAAACCTCCATCTGATCAAAAGATAGCCTTCACAGTGGCTCCTCAATAGTCTATCCAGTAGCAGTCACCCAGGAGACATAACCCTCTTCATCCTATAATAATAGGAGTAGGTTTAAAGGGTGTGAGGAAAAAGTCTCCTAGCCCTCAATGGTGTTCAAAATTTTGATGTCTTTCAAGGACTTCATCTTCTAATCTAAGACTCATTGACTAGCTGACTATGTATACACACACTGACTATACATACACACACAATACTAACAATATACACACTAGACTGACCATATATACATATACTGACTATATATGCACACACACACATATATATTCATTATAACTTACATATATAGAAAGATTTTTGAAGTTATATTAGTATTTGTCATATTTTCCTGCCCTACATCAAATCCTTCTTATTTACATAACAGCAGCTGGGGAGATCTTATCTTTCCCCATTCTCAGTTCATGTAAGTAGATCTACCCCCTGGCTCTGAGCTTCCACATGCTTCATGCCTTGTCCATTAGAGCATCACACCTGATGACCAGAGGGATTTAATTTAGGAATGAGCATAAAACCCAAGCTACAGGGCCAAAGAAACTCAATCCCCTGGAAATTTAATTATAATTTTAGGAAAGAGAAATTTTTGCCTTTAAAAGTAAGGAAAGTGGTGGTGGAGGAGAGTAGCTGGTTGGCCTGCCTGAAATAAAGCTGATGCAGAGGGAAGGCAAAAAAAAATAAAATAAAAAAGGAAAGAAAAAAAAAGCTGAGAGGTAAGGATAAACTAAACTTTGAGGACTTTGTTTTAGTTTTAAAATACAGCTCTTCCAGAAGCCTGACCTATGCCTAGAATTTTCGGTTACATGAGTCAGCAAACTCGTTTTTTCCCTTTAAGTCAGATTATATTACATGCAGTGAAGAGTCCTCACTATGTAATTTTGTTAAACCTTTTTAGCTTCATTCAAGTCTTACTTTTCAGGTAAATTATAGTGCGAGCTTCTCGAAGAAAGCTAACTTTATTAATGAGTATCTTGCAAATCGGTACACACAGACATACATCATAAATGTGGGTAATTTATCTTTCTTTATGAGAAGGAAAGAGAGTAATAATATGAATATCAGTTAAATTCAACCAGAAAGGTTACTTTGAACCAGATCTAAAAATTTTCAAAATAGCATTAAATTTTTTTTATATCAAGCCAGAGAATATCTTTCGGATAGTAATAAGGCATGTCTGAATTTCAATAGAAAAACATTAAAAAATCAAAAGACTATACATTAAGCAGTAACAACTTTATTCAAAACATGTAAGACCTCCAAAAGTGTGTTTCGCTTTATAGTATGACAAATGCTACCTCGTTGGCAGTCTAAAGTGAACGGTGATGTGAAGAAAAGCAATCCTCTCAATTCTAAAAAGGAAAATATTTGCATCTACTCTAATAATTTTCTGTCAAGTTAAGAAAAAGGATTGTTCTCATTCTTTGTGTTCTCTCCAAAGCAGGCACAGAATATGTAGGAAATGAAAAAAAAAAAAAAAATGTCTAGAAGAGCTTGTTTTCATGCACTACAGATTCTAACCTTGTCTCCAAGAGCCAAGGTTGATGCATCCCATGCCAAATTAAATCTAAGATGTACGCAGTCATGAAAGGGGTACCGGTCCATGAAAAATTCTACTTTTCCGTTAAAGTAGCTAATGTTTATTAAATATGCAAAAATTGCAATGTCAATATAACTGCACAAATTAGGGTTTTTTTTAAAATGTTTAAGCACTGCACTGTAAAGAATGAAACAGCTGAACACTTTCACAGCTTGTTACCTGTATCTTTTTCTCAGAAAACCTGCACTAATAAATAAGCCATATACTTCCCAAAGATAAGGGATTTTTATTCATATCCCAGTAAGCAGTTTACTGAATATATTTGAACAAATTGTCTTTGTTCAATGACCCTGACTAATTCTCCTGCTAGTTGGATCAGTGTTCAAAACCTTGGTACTCTGTGATTCATAAGCATTCATATTTTTGAGCTGGTATATCCTCTCCATGCAGCTGATCATTTAGCACAAAGATGTTTTATATGAGAATAACATGTGCCTTATTTTTTAAAACTGAGATTTGCAAAGGCTTAAGGAAGCTGAGGCAACAGTATAAAAGATCTGAAATAAACATATATTTGAATACTGTACCAATAATGATTTTTTTGTCTTAAATAACTTTACTTTTTCTGATGATAACAGTCAATAAGTTTCAGTATGAAAATGCAGAAAACACAGAAAAAATACAGAAGAAAAATGACCTGTAATTCCTACAGGTGATTTTTTTGAATTTTTGAATTAATTCCAAATATATTAAAATTCTAAAAACCTCCAATTATTTCAAAAAACCTTGGGTGAAGAAATCCTTCCAGGCTTTTCTTTTTATTGTTCCTTGTTTCCCTCCAACTTTTATTTTAACATCAGGGGTACATATGGAGGATATTCAGGTTTGGTACTAGGTTAATGTGTGCCATGGTATTTTGCTGCACAGATCATCCTGTCATCTAGGTATTAAACTCAGCATCCATTAGCTCTTCTTCCTGATGCTCTCTCCCCTTCCAGCCCCTATCCCCCAATAGGCCAAATATAGAAATAAATAAATTTAATAAATAAATAAATTTTCTTTGAAAATTGAGATTATATGCTAAATACTATTTTGTATTTTTTTAGGTATTATTTTAAATTTCTGTCAGACAAGGAATGTGCAGACATGGTAACAAGGTTCAAGGGAGACACACACACCTCTGTGAGCATAAAAACGCGATCAACATGCTCAGCATTCTTTGTTTTTATAGTATATGTATCATGAACATTTACATCATTAATAATAGAATATGATCACTAACAACCTACAATAATCTATTGACTTTTTCATTTAAAACTATTTTTATTAGTTTACTAGAGGGAAGATGGCAGGAAACAGGCTGATGTGCAGCTCCCACTTAGAAGAACAGAGTGTGGAAACTCACATCATGGACTTTTACTCCAGGAAGCACAGCAGGAACATACCAGGAAGACTGAAAGAAATCACAGATCCTTTGAAAGAGGCAGCAGGCCGCTGCAAATTCTGTAAAACAGGCAAAAAACCTTCGAGTTCCCAAAGTGTGAGAGGGGAATACCTGCCTCTAAGCACATACCCACTGGGGAACCTGAAACTCCAAATTACAGGAGAAGGATTTAACCTTACCTGGAGCTACAATTAATTGAGTGTGAATATAAAAGTAGAAGCAGCAGTGGAAAGAGCATGGTAGGTGCTCCCATTCTCCAGCTTGAGCCCAGAAAAGCCATCCCTCACTATACCTCACAGGGACCCTTGGGGAAGTCAGCCAGCAGAATGTGGGAGGGGTCACAGGGTGAAAGACGCTTCCAACTGAACTTTGTAATAATTTTGGCTGGGCACAAACTCTTTTGAGCAGAATCTGGAGGTGAAGGGAAACTGCTGCAGAAAGAAGAGCAGGAGTCTGGCAGACAATGTGGGGAGATAGGCACAGGTGCGGCCTGAAAGCCATGCTTCCTTTCTCAGTGAGGAAACTTACAGCCTGAAGCTAGGTCTGAGTCCCACTCTGCAGGCTGCCTGGAGATAAGCTTGGGGCTGTTAGAGGAGGGAGCAAGACCAGCCATGCCAACTGTGTGGGAGCTGGGCGAGGCCTATTGCTACCAGCTTCCCCCACTTCCCTGGTGACAGAGGCAGCCATAATCCCCCTTGATAATAACCCCATTGGTCTAAAAATCACCCCTCATTCCTCATAGTGGCCATGGCAAGCCCTGCCCAAGGACTGTCTGCCAAACCCTGCCCCAGCTGATATTTCTCTACTCACCCTGGTAAATCACACAAGATGTAAACAACTCAGAGCTTTATGACCTTGCCTGTCACCTGACAAACCCAAATACTTATCCTGGCCAACTTAGGGCAAGCTTCTATTTCCTTTCTGCTATCAAGCTAGTGCTCTCTCAAAAGCTCCATCTCCTGGCAGGAGGCCAACAAACTCAGGAACTTAAGATATTACAGCAACTTATGACAGAACACCACTGCTCCAAGGAAAGAGAAAACAATAGCTAATTCCACTGCCTACAATATCCTGGCTAACCAGTGGTCCTAGTTTGTCCACTAGACAACTTCAAGGATAACATAACCAACGTTCAAGAAAACCACCACACTATCTATACACATATCTACAACTAAGGACTGTCAGAGAGCCTACTTCATACCCTTGCCACCTCTACCAGAGCAAGTGCTGATATCCATGGCTGGAAGATCTGAAGACAGATCACATCATGGGACTCTTTGGAGACATTCCCCAGCACCAGCAGAGGCTAGTAGCTCCACTGGGTGGCTATCATCCATAAGACTCCCCATAAGACAAAAGAATCTGAACAGCAGCCCTTGAGTTCCAGATTTTTCCTGAAAAATAATTTACCCTACTGAAATAGTCTACCCTAATGAGGGGAAATCAAAAAAATAATTCTGATATGACAAAACAAAGTTATATGATACCTCCAAAAGACCACACTATCTCCCCAGCAATGGATTCAAACCTAAAAGGAGTATCTAAACTGTCAGATAAGAATTCAGAAAGTTATTAAGCTTCTCAAAAAGACACCAGAGAAAGGTGAAAAACAAATAAATTTTTAAAAATACAAGATGAGAATTAAAAATGTTTCTGAGAAATAAATATCATAAAGAAAAAACAATCACAACTTCTAGAAATGAAAGAAACACTTAAATAAATACAAAATGCTCTGGGATGTTGCAACCATAGAATCAAACAAGTAGAAGAAAGAACTTCTGAGCTTGAAGATAAGGCTTTTGAATTAACTCTGCAGATAAAGACAAGGAAAATATAATTTTTTAATATGAAAAAAATCAAGTGTTTTGGATATGTTAAATGGCCAACTCTAAGAGGAACTGGTGTTCCTGAGGAAGAAGACAAATCTAAAAGTTTGGAAAACATATTTGAGGGAATCATCAAATTAAACTTCCCTGGCCTTGCTAGACATCTAGACATCCAAATACAGAAGCTCAAAGGACACCTGGCAAATTCATTTCAAAAAACATCACCAAGCACAGAGTCATCAGGCTATCTAAAGTCAAGACAAAGAAAAGAATCTTAAGAGCTATGAGGCAAAAGCACCAGGTAACCTATAAGGGAAGACACAGCAGATTAACAGCAGATTTCTTAGCAGAAACCCTACAGGCCAGAAGGTACTGAAGTCTTATCTTTATCCTCCTCAAACAAAATAATTGCCAGACAAGAATTTTGTATCCAGCAAAACTAAGCTTCATAAATGAAGAAGAGGTAGTCTTTTTCAGACAAACAAATCCTGAGAAAATTTGTCACTACCAAGACAGCACTACTAGCAATGCTAAAGGAGTTCTAAATCTTGAAACAGAACCTCAAAATATACCAAAATAGAACCTCCTTAAAGCATAAATCTCATAGGACATATAAAACAGTAACACAGTGAAAAAACCAAGGTATTCAGGCAACAACTAGTATGATGAATAAAATAGTACCTCACATCTCAATTGTAACATTGAAAGTAAGCAGCCTAAATGCTTAACTTCAAAGACACAGAATAACAGAATGGATAAAAAAAATCCACCAATCAAGTATCTGCTGTTTTCAAGAGACTCATCTAACACATAAGGACTCACATAAGCTTAAGTTAAAGGGTTGGCAAAAGATATTCCACAAAAATAAAAGCCAAAAGTGAGCAGGAGTAGCTATGTCTTATATGAGACAAAACAGACTTTAAAGCATTAACAGAAAAGACAAAGAGGGACATTATGTAATGATAAAAGGATCAATCAAAAAGGAAATATCACAATCCTAAATATATATGCACTTAACATGGGAGCTCCCAAACTTATAAAATAATTATTACTAGACACAAGAAATGAGAAGGATGACAACACAATAACAGCGGGGACTTCAATACTCCACTGACAGCTCTAAACAGGTCATCCATACAGAAAGTCAACAAAGAAACAATTGACTTAAACTATATCCTAGAACAAATGAACTTAACAGATATTTAAGAACATTCTACCAAAAAACTGCAGAATATGCATTCTTTCATCAGTACATGGCACATTCTCCAAGACAGACCACATGATAGGAAACAAAATAAGTCTCAATAAATTTAAGTAAATCAAAATTATATCAAGTACCCTCTCAGACCACAGTGAAATAAAATTAAAAATTAACTCTAAAAGGACCCTCAAGACTACACAAATACATAGAAATTAAATAATCTGCTCCTGAATAATCTTTGGGTCAATAATGAAATCAAGATAGAAATTTAAAAATTATTTGACTGAACCATAATAGTGGCACAACTTAACAAAACCCCTGAAACACAGAAAAAGCAGTGCTAAGAGAAAAGTTCATAGCATTAAATGTTTACATGAAAAAAGGGTGAAAGGCTGCAGATAGAAAATCTAAGGTCACACCCCAAAGAACTAGAGAAACAAGAATAAACCAAAACCAAACCCAGCAGAAGAAAGAAATAACAAAGATCAGAGCAAAACTAAATGAAATTGAAACAAAAAATACAAAAGACAAATGAAACCAAAAGCTGGTCCTTTGAAAAGATAAACAAAATTGACAGACCATTAGCAAGATTAACCAAGGAAAGTAGAGAGAAGATCCAAATAAGCTCAATTGAAAACAAAACAGGATATATTATAACGGATACCACAGAAATACAAAAGATCATTCAAGGCTGCTTGTGTATGAACACCTTTACATACACACACTAGAAAATCCAGAAGAGACAGATAAATGCCTGGAAACATACAACCCTCCTAGATTAAATCAGGAATAAAATGAAACTCTGAACAGACCAATAAGTAGCAAGATTCAAATGGTAATAAAATAAACTGCTAACAAAAAAAAGTCCAGGGCCAGATGGGTCCACAGCTGAATTCCATTAGGCATTCACAGAAGAATTGGTACCAATCTTAATGAAATTATTCCAAAAGATAAAGAAAGAGGGAATCCTTCGTAAATCATTCTATGAAGCCAATATTATACTAATACCAAATCAGAAAAGAACATAACAAAAGAAAGAAAGAAAAAAAAAACTACAGACCAGTATCCCTGATGAACATAGACGCAAAAATCCTCAACAAAATACTAGTTGACCAAATCCAGCAGCATATCAAAAAGGTAATATACCATGAACAAGTGGGCTTTATCCCAGGGATGGAAAGATTGTTTAACATCTACAAGTCAATAAATGTGATACATCACATAAACAGAATTAAAAACAAAAATAATATGATCATCTCAATAGATGCAGAAAAAACATTTGACAAAATCCAGCATTCCTTTATGATTAAAACCCTCAGCAAATTTGGCATAGAAGGGACATACCATAAGGTAATAAAGGCCTTCTATGACAAACCCACAGGCAACATTATACTGAATGGAGAAAAGATTCTCCCTGAGAACTGGAACAAGATAAGGATACCGACTTTCATCACTTCTATTCAACATAGTACTGGAAGTCCTAGTCAGACTAATCAGATAAGAGAAAGAAATAAAGGGCATCTAAATTGGTAAAGAAAAAGTAAAACTGCTAATGTTCACCAATGATATGATTATATACCTAGAAAACACTAAAGACTCATCAAGAAAGCTCGTAAATCTGATAAACAAATTTAGTAAAGTTTCAGGAAATAAAATCAATGTACTCAAATAAGTAGCATTGCTATACACCAACAAAGACAAAGCTGAAGCTGAAAATCAAATCAAGAACACAACCCCTCTTACAACAGCTGCAAACAAAAAATAAGATACTTTGGCATATACCTAGACAATATAGGCATATTAGGAATATATCTGACTAAGGAGGTGAAAGATCTCTACAAGAGAAACTACAAAACACTGCTGAAAAAATCACAGATGACACAAACAAATGGAAACATATCCCATGTTCATGGAGGCTAGAATCAGCATTGGGATAATGACCGTACTGCCAAAAGCGATGTATTATCAAAGCAATTCCCATCAAAATACCGCCATCATTCTTCACAGAGCTAGAAAAAAAAAAATCCTAAAATTCATATGGAACCAAAAAAAATGCCCACATAGCCAAAGCAAGACTAAGCAAAAATAACAAATCTGAAGGCATCACATTACCTGACTTCAAACTATACTACAAGACTACAATTACCAAAAAGTCATGGTACTGGTATAAAAAATAGGCACATAGACCAATGGAACAGAATACAGAACCCAGAAATAAAGCCAAATATGTACAGCCAACTGATCTTTGACAAAGCAAACAAAAACACAAACTGGGGAAAGGACACTCTACTCAGCAAATGGTGCTGGGATAATTGACAAGCCACATGTAGAAGAATGAAGCTGGATCCTCATCTCTCATCTTATACAAACATCAACTCAAAATGGATCAAAGACTTAAATCTAAGACCTGAAATCATAAAAATTCTAGAAGACAACATCAGAAAAACTCTTATAGACACTGACTTATGCAAAGACTTTATGACAAAGAACCCAAAAGCAAATGCAACAAAACCAAAGATAAATAGATGAAACCTAACTAAACTAAAAAGCCTCTGCACAGCAAAAGAAATAATGAGCAAAGTAAACTGACCACCCACAGAGTTGGAGAAAACATTTGCAAACTATGCATTTAAACAAAAGACTAATATCCAGTATCTACAAGGAACTCAAAGAAACTAAATACAAGAAACTAAATGCAAGAACAAAACAAATAATACCATCAAAAAGTGGGCAAAGGGTATCAATAGACATTTCTCGAAAGAAGATATACAAATGGCCAACAAACATATGAGGAACCACTAAACATCCCTAATTATAAGGGAAATGCAAATCAAAACCACAATGAAATACCACCTAAATCCTGCAAGAATGACCATAATTTAAAAGCTAAAAAAAAAAAAAAAAAAAAAAAAAAAAGATGGTGGTATGAATGTGGTGAATGGGGAACACTTTTATACTGCTGGCAGAAATGTAAACTAGTACAACCACTATGGAAAACAGGATGGACAATCCTTAAAGAACTAAAAGTAGAACTACCATTTGATTCAGCAATCCCACTACTGGGTATCTACCCAGAGAAAAAGAAATCATTAAACGAAAAGAAACTTGTACATATGTTTACAGCAGGACAATTCACAATTGCAATAATATGGAACCAATCTAAATGCCTATCAACCAATGAGTGGATAAGGAAAATGTGTGTGTGTGTGTGTGTATACACACACACACACACACACACACCCCATAGAATACTACTCAACCATAAAAAGGAATGGAATAATGGCATTAGCAGCAACCTGGATGGAGTTGGAGACCATTATTCTAAGTGATATAACTCAGGAATGAAAAACCAAACATTATTTGTTCTCACTTATAAGTGGGAGCTAAGCTATGAAGATGCAAAGGCATAAGAATGATATAACAGAGTTTGGGGGACTCAAGGAGAAGGCTGGGAGGAGGGCAATGAATAAAAGACTACCCATTGAGTACAGTGTCCACTGCTTAGGTGATGAGTGCACCAAAATCTGAGAAATCACCGTTAAAGAACTTATCCATGTAACAAAACACTATCTGTTCCTCCAAAACTATTAAAATAAAATTTTAAAAAATATATATTTTCATTGCAGGCCTAATGTCAACTAAGCACTATGTTAAACTCGGTAAGGAGACAGAATGGAGGTCCCTAATGGAGAGGCAAACATTAAACCATTAATTACATACTTGAATACTACTCTGATAGTTATTTTTTAAAGACACAGACAAGGTAGTGTAAGAGCAAATAATATAGGTGTTCAGCCTAATCTGAAAAAAAAAAGAAAGGCTTTCCTGTAAAAGCACAATTAAAGATGATGTCTTATGGAGGAGTAGGAGTTAAGTCCAGTGAAGAGAAAAGGGGAAAGTAAGAAAACAAAACAAGGTGTATGATGTCCCTGAACTGAAAAAAAAGCTTTAGAGTGTGTGAGAAACAGATGGGTCAGAGTGGTAGGAGTGTAGGGCACTGGCACAGGGGGCGGGAGTTCAGCAGGATATTAGGCCGATGGAGTGGTCAGGCGCAGAGCCCTCAAGGTCTTTTAGGACATATTTTAAAATGTGACTTTTATGCTAAAAGCAATGAGAAACCAAATGAAGGGATTTATGCCAGAAAGTGATATAATCAGATTTGCATTTTAAAAAGACCTCTTTGGCTGCTAGGCAGATGATGAATTATAGGAGAGCAAAGTGGAAGCAAAGAAACAGTAAGAGAGCAATTGTAATAATTCAGAGTTATTGGTTAGGATCAAAACAAAGTAGTGGAAAGACAGTGAAATATACCACAAAATATATGATGGAATTAGAATCAATGGGACTTGGCTATACATTCAATGTGAGAGACTCAATGAAAAACTGAGCAATTAAGGCCCCATTCACTAAATTGGGAGAGACTGGTGAAGGAAAAAATGTGAAAGGGACACTCAAGAGTTCAACTGAAAAGACAAGAAACTTGAGCTGCCTATGAGACAACAGAGTGAAAAAATTCAAATTAAGATTTGGATATGCAGAGAAATTTGGTCCTCAGAAAAGGACCCAGGTAGGAGACTAGATTTTGAAGTCACTGACAAATTTATGGTATCTAATGTCTTTCATAATTAGCAATATATTTTAGGAAGAGTATGTAGAGTAAGTAAAGAAGTACAGTAGGAACTTGCAGATATCAAAAAGATACAAAGTCTAAGCAAAAATATTATTAAAAAGGAATGGCTATATTGGTAAAAGCAAACCAGAATAGTGTAGTGTCAAGGAAACAAAAAAAAAGAGCATGTTTCAAAGATAGAAAATTACCCATGTGAATGAAAGTTAATGATGATGACTAAAAATGATCCCTTGGAAAACAATGTAGAATCCACAATGATCTCAATGAGAGAAGTTTAGGTAAGAGGTGGCAATGGGGGAGAGGCAAAAGTTAAATGAGAGTAGTAGAAGAGTGGCAAGGGATGAGGTGCTGAAGACAGTCTTTGTACAACACCTTTTTTGAGAATCTTGGCTGTAAAGAGCATTACAGAAAAAAATAGATGAGTTAAAGGAAAGGTGTGTTCATTTAATTGCTTACTTGTTTTTTGTTTTAGAGGAGAGATTCAAAAGCATGCTTGAATGCTGAACATGATCCAGTACCTAGCATAGGTTAAAGGGAGAAGACACAAAATAACTACTTGAACAAGGTCTTTTTTTTTTTTTTTAATTTTTATTGCATTATAGGTTTTGGGGTACATGTGCAGAACGTGCAAGATAGTTGCATAGGTACACACATGGCAGTGTGTTTTGCTGCCTTCCTCCCCTTCACCCATACTTGGCATTCATCCCCAGGCTATCCCTCCCCAGCCCACACCCCGCTGTCCCTCCCCCATTCCCCCCAATAGACCCCAGTGTATAGTAGACCACCTCTCTGTGTCCATGTGTTCTCATTTTTCTCACCTGCCTATGAGTGAGTATATGTGGTATTTCTTTTTCTGTTCTTGTGTCAGTTTGTTGAGAATGATGTTCTCCAGATTCATCCATGTCCTTACAAAGGACACAAACTCATCATTTTTTATTGCTGCATAATATTCCATGGTGTATATGTGCCACATTTTCCCAGTCCAGTCTATCATTGTTGGGCATTTGGGTTGGTTCCAGGTCTTTGCTATTGTAAACAGTGCTGCAATGAACATTCGTGTGCATGTGTCCTTATAGTAGAACGATTTATAGTCCTTTAGATATATACCCAGTAATGGGATTGCTGGGTCAAATGGAATTTCTATTTCTAGGTCCCTGAGGAATCGCCACACTGTCTTCCACAATGGTTGAACTAATTTACACTCCCACCAACAGTGTAAGAGTGTTCCTATTTCTCCACATCCTCTCCAGCACCTGCTGTCTCCAGATTTTTTAATGATCGCCATTCTAACTGGCGTGAGATGGTATCTCAATGTGGTTTTGATTTGCATCTCTCTAATGACCAGTGATGATGAGCATTTTTTCATATGTTTGTTGGCCTCATGTATGTCTTCTTTGGTAAAGTGTCTGTTCATATCCTTTGCCCATTTTTGAATGGGCTTGTTTGTTTTTTTCCTGTAAATCTGTTTGAGTTCTTTGTAAATTCTGGATATCAGCTCTTTGTCTGATGTGTAAACTGCAAAGATTTTTTCCCATTCTGATGGTTGCCGATTCACTCTAGTGACTGTTTCTTTTGCCGTGCAGAAGCTGTGGAGTTTGATTAGGTCCCATTTGTCTATTTTGGCTTTTGTTGCCAATGCTTTTGGTGTTTTGGTCATGAAGTCCTTGAACAAGGTCTTAAGGAAGATACGAGAGGATGGGATCCAGAGCACCCATGGAAGATTTCATCTTTCATAGGAGATGGGTCCCTCACCTACTGCCACAGAAAGAAAATAGCAAAAGCAGCTGTGCAAATATAAACAGCAGATTTGGAGTGACTATGCAGTAGCTTCCACTTTTTTTCTATACAGTATGTGGCAGTGTCACCATCTAAAACCCCAGGAGAGAGAACGGAGAGTGAGAAATAAAGAGAATTGAGATTTGAAAAGACTGCAGAAAAGGTGTACAAGTCTGAAACAATTTTTGTTTAGCACAAGGAAAGACCTGTCAGTGTTGAGGGCCCAGATGAAGTGAAAGCTAACTTTATCAACTCAACTCATTCAAAGATGCATGATTTTCTCCAATAATTCTTAATTGCAATACAAGCATGGGGAAAGCTACTAGGTGAGTTTTTCCAGAGCTAGAATTTTGCCTGAAAGTAGAGCAAGAGGAGAAGCGAAGCTTCTCTTTGTTTGCAGGAGAGTGATTATAACAAAAAATGGACTGTAAGCTGAATACAGTGAGACCAGGAAGAGAAGGTAGAGTCAGTCTCATAATTAATGAACCTATTTGGTTGCACATTTAAGTTACCCAAAATTTTTATTATTGTTAGGTAAAGATATAAAAATCTTTTAAAATAATTATTTAATAAAAACATTATTTTATTTAGAGTGATTTCTAAATGGAGTTTCTGGGTCAAAGTTAATAAACATTTTAGGAGTCTTTAATACACAGATCCAAATTGCTTTCTATTGGAGTATACATATATTTTAAAGTATATGAGAATTCTTATCACATTTACTAGCACTGAATATCATTACTTCTAATTTTTGTCTGTTTGATATCAAAAAAATGGAAGAACTAATTATCAGAAAAGAGATATTGAGACATGAAATCAAAATATATTTTGCAGAGAGTAATCTGTATTTTCCCTTTATCAACTCAATTTTTTTAAAACAAATATTTTATTAATATCAATACTTTTGACTACATGAAAATAGAACATAATATTAAAATGTATCAACATTCCTAAACTATATTTTGTCCTCCAATAACCCCTCTGTAGCCACATCCATTTTTCCATGTTTTTTGTTTTAATTTCACTTTTTATTTAATGCGGGTGAGGATGGATGTCTGGCAAATCATGTCTGCCATTAAAGACTTACATAATTCATGGGGAAAGCAATGTTAACTTGGCTATAAATATTTATTTCTACTGTATCAGGATTTCACTAGAGGCCTAAAAAGAATAACAGAGGAAAAGAATAAAAGGAGCTTGCCCTCAGTCGTTTACAATCCAGTGTGAGAGGCAATTGTATTCATGAAATTTCTTCAGAGCAACTGACAATGCAATACTTACGTGAACATAAATTATTAAAGTTCAGCAAGAATGATCCCCAAATGTATGCGAAGAAAAATGAGAAAAGTGTAGGTGGGTCAGCTTGTTCAAGAGCAAACTTCTCTTCCCTTACCCCAGACCTTGTCCCTTCTATTTACTCTGTCTCTAATTTATCCATCCTATTGCCTAAACCAGAAACCTCAACAGTCTCTCTGTTATATTCACATTCAACCATCCATGAAGTTCTATCCATCCCGGATCTAAAACCTCTTGCATTGGTAACTTCCTCTCTAACTCCACTGCTGTCTTAATTTGGGCAAGAGGACTGTTTCTTGCAAAGAGGACTAGATTACCATTCTTGACAGCACCCTTATGCCAGCAAAACCACTATGAAAGAACTGTGAATTGAATGGAATTTTATTTCATCAAACCATATCAAAGGGCAAAGGACCATGAACTTTAACCACTCAAGCCTCACTCATATATGATACCAATTGTTCGGGTACACACCCAGATTGTACTAGTACAGTTTTTTAAAAAGTTAGAAGTTTGATGTAGCTATATGATTGATATAGTTGTCACTAATTTTCCTTTCATTACTTAATAGATATTTACTTAATCTCTAGCACTATGTACATGGTATTTTTCCTTTAAATATCATCATTTTGATACATTCTCACAAAGGTCTACATATCATAAATTCCTCTGTAAGTAATTTTTGTTTCATTAAAAGAAAAATAAGGGATTGGAACTAGAGCAAGATAGTGGAATAGAAGACTCCACTGATGGTCCCCCCTTGGAAAGACACCAATTTAGCAACTGTCTACACAGAAAAGGAACACAACTTCATAAGAACCAAAAATCAGGCAAGCACTCATAGTACACGGTTTCAACTTCATATTGCTGAAAGAGGCACCAAGAGATAGAAAACACAGTCTTGAATCTCTGACACCGCCTCTCCTCCCCACCCCCATGCCCCACCCCTGCAGTGGTGGCATGGTGCAGAGAGCATCTCTGGATGCTGGGGGAGGGAGAACACAGCAATAGTGAGTCATTGACCTCAGCACTGTCCTGTTAGAGCAGAAAGGAAAACAACCAAACTCAGGTGACACCCACCCATCGAGAGAGCATTTAAACCAGGCCTAGAGAGAGGAAAATTGCAGATCCCAGTGGGTCTGAACTTGAGTTCCCACAAACCTTGCCAATGAAGGCTACAGTGCTCTGTGTCTCTAAGTAAATTTGAAATGTAGTCTACACCATTAGGATTGCAACTCTCAGGCAAGTTGTAGCACTCAACTAGACTGAGACAGTGGACTGGAGGGGCACGCAACATACTGAGACACCAACTGAGGCAACCCAGGGAATGCAGCATCACCTCTCCCCTAGTCCCAGGATGCACAGCCCTCAGCTCCAAAAGAGACCTCTTCCTTCTGCTTGAGGGAATGAGAGGGTGGAGTTGGGAGGACTTTATCTCCCATCTTGGATACCAGCTCAGACACAGCAGGAAAACTGGTCAGAGCTATGAGGCCCCCGTTCCAAGCCCCAGCCCCCAGATAACATTTTAAACACACCTTTAAATAGAAGGGAACCCACTTCCCTGAAGGAAAGATCCTGTTCCTGGCAGCATTCATCATCTGCTAACTGAAGGCCCTAAATAACAAGCAGTGATACCCAGGTATGACACTGAAAGCCTTGGGTGAGCCTCTAAAACTTGCTTGTTTCAGGTGAGCCTCAGGACATTACCAGATGTGGTGGCTACTGGGAAAAACAACTTCTGCTTGAGAAAAGCAGAGAAAAAAGTAAAGCAAACTTGGTTTTGCACCTTAGGTACCAGCAAGGCCACAGAGTGGGCAGAGAACCAAATGGGCTCTTGGGGGTCCCTTATTCCAAGACTTGAGTCCTGGATGGCATTTCTGGACCTGCCCTGGGGCAGAGTAGTGCCCATTGCCCTGAAGGATGGGTCCTAGGCCATGCAGCCTTTACTACAAACTGACTTAAGAGCCCTTGACCCTTAGCGGGACATCTGTGATAGTCTGGCAGTACTCCTTGTGGCCTGGAGTGGTGGTGGCTTCAAAGTGAGGCTCCTCTGCCTTTGAAAAGGAGAAGGAAGAGTAAGGAGGACTGGATTTTGTGGACTGAGTGTCAGCTCTGCCACAGTACAACAGAACACCAGGTTGACTTCTGGGTCTTTGACTCTAGTCCCTGAATCCTGGATTGTACCTCTGGACCCACGTGGAAACTAGAGGACCTCACTGCCCTGAAAATAAGTCCTTATTTTCAGGCCTGGCTGGCTTTGCCACCTGCTAAATGTAGAGCACTGGGGCCTTGAATCAACACAGGCAGTAGCCATAGAGGAGTAACAGTAGCCCTTGAGTGAAACCCAGGGCTGTGCTGGCTTCAGGTCTGACCCAGCAGTCGAAGTGGTAGTGGCCATAGGAGTGCTTGTGTCACTCCACCCCTAGCTTTAGGTGGCTCAGAACAGAGCAAGAAACTGTCTCTTTGAGAAAAAGTAAGTGAAGAGAACAAGAGTCTCTGCCTGGTAATCCAGAGAATTCTTCTAGATCTTGTACAAGACCAGCAAGGCAGTACTTCTATGAGTCTACAAGAACCATGGTGTTACTGAGCTTGGATATGGCTACAGCTTAGATGACAACATCCAAGTCCTTTCAAATATGTGGAAAGCCTTTCAAAGAAGGACAGCTATAAATAGGCCCAGAGAGTGAAGACTACAGTAATGTCCACCTTTTTAATGCCCAGACACAGATGAATATCTACTAGCATCATCACCATCCAGTAAAACATGGCCCCACCAAATAAACTAAATCAGGCACTAGGGATCAATCCTGGATAAACAGATATGTGAACTTTCAGACAGATCAATCAAAATAGATATGCTGAGGAAACTCAAGAAAGTCAAGATAAAACAGAGAAGAAATTCAGAATTCTATCAGATAAATTTCACAGAGATTGAAACAATTGGAAAGAATCAAGCAGAACTTCTGGAGTGGAAAAATGAAATTGGCATACTGAAGAATGCATCAAAGTCCTTTAATAGCCAAATTGATCAAGGAGAAGAAATAATTAGTGAGCTGGAAGACAGGCAATTCGAAAATACACAGTCAAAAGAGACAAAAGAAAAAAAAAAGAAACAATGAAACACACCTACAGGATTTAGAAAATAACTTCAAAAGGGTAAATCTAAAAGTTAATGGCCTTAAAGAGGAGGTAGAGAAAGAGATGGGGTAGAAAGTTTATTCAAAGGGAAAATAACAGAGAACTTCCCAAACTTCCAGATAAGATACCAATATCCAAGTAGAGGAAGGTTGTAGAACACCAAGCAGATTTAACCCAAAGAAGACTACCTCAACGTCTTTACAATCAAACCACCAAATGCAAAGGATCCTAAAAGCAGCAAGAGAGAAGAAACAAATAACATACAGTGGAGTTCCAATACATCTAGCAGCAAACTTTTCAATGGAAAGCCTATAGGCTAGGAGAGAGTGACATGACATATTTAAAGTGCTGAAGAAAAAAAAAAACTTTTACCCTAGAATACTATATCTGGTGAAAATATCCTTCAAACATGAAGGAGAAATAAAGACTTTCTCAAACAAACAAAAATAAGCTGAGAGATTTTACCAATATCAGACCTGTCATATAAGAAATGCTCCCTTGCTGGTGAGGAGTTGTGATCCCTTGTAGGAGGCAAGGTGTTCTGGTTTTGGGTGTTTTCCTCCTTTTTGCACTGGCTTCTCCCCATCTTTGTGGATTTATCCACCTGTCGTCTGTGTAGTTGCTGATTTTCAGATTGGGTCTCTGAGTGGACGTCCAGATTGTTTATAATGAAGTTATTTCTGTTTCTTAGTTTTCCTTCTAACAGTCTGGCCCCTCTGCTGTAGGACTGCTGAGGTCCACTCCAGGCCCTGCTTGCCTGGGGAAAACCTGTAGCAGCTGCAGGACAGTAAGGGTTGCTACCAGTTCCTTCTTCTGCTATCTTTGTCCCAGAATGATGCCTGCCAAATATCTGTCTGATCAGTCCTTTGTGAGGTGACTCTTTGGATATACGGGGGTCAGGGAGCTGCTTGAGGAGATAGTCAGTTCTTTATAGGAGCTCAAGTGCTGAGCTCCGTTGTTCATTAAGAGCTGCAAGGCAGGTATGCTTAAGTCTGCTGCAGCAGAACTCATAACCCCCCTTTTTTCGCCCAGGTGCTCTGTCCCAGGGAGTTAGGGCTTTATTTATAACTATCCGTTGTGCTGCTGCCTTTTTTTTTTCCAGGGCTGTCCTGCCCAGCAAGGAGGCAGCCTAGTCACTGCCTGCCTGCTTAAACATAAGACCCAACACCATAAAAACCCTAGAAGAAAATCTAGGCAAAACCATTCAGGACATAGGAGTAGGCAAGGACTTCATGACCAAAACACCAAAAGCATTGGCAACAAAAGCCAAAATAAACAAATGAGACCTAATCAAACTCCACAGCTTCTGCACAGCAAAAGAAACAGTCATTAGAGTGAATCGGCAACCAACAGAATGGGAAAAAATTTTGGCAATCTACCCATCTGACAAAGGGCTGATATCCAGAATTTACAAAGAACTAAAACAGATTTACAGGAAAAAAACAAACAAGCCCATTCAAAAATGGGCAAAGGATATGAACAGACACTTTACAAAAGAAGACATACATGAGACCAACAAACATATCAAAAAATGCTCATCATCACTGGTCATTAGAAAAATGCAAATCAAAACTACATTGAGATAACATCTCATGCCAGTTAGAATGGCAATCATTAAAAAATCTGGAGGCAACAGATGCTGGAGAGGATGTGGAGAAATTGAAACACTTTTACACTGCTGGTGGGAGTGTAAATTAGTTCAACAGTTGTGGAAGACAGTGTGGCAATTCCACAAGGACGTTGAAATAGAAATTCCATTTGACCCAGCAATCCCATTACTGGGTATATATCCAAAGGACTATAAATCATTCTACTATAAGGACACATGCACATGAATGTTCATTGCAGCACTGTTTACAATAGCAAAGACCTGGAACCAACCCAAAAGTCCATTGATGATAGACTGGACTGGGGAAATGTGGCACATATACACCATAGAATATTATGCAGCAATCAAAAATGATGAGTTCGTGTCCTTTGTAGGGACATGGATGAACCTGGAGAACATCATTCTCAGCAAACTGACACAAGAACAGAAAATGAAATATCACATGTTCTCACTCATAGGCAGGTGATGAACAATGAGAACACATGGACACAGGGAGGAGAGCACTACACACTGGGGTCTATTGGGGGAAACAGGGGAGGGACAGCGGAGGGGGGGAGTTGGGGAGAGATAGCATGGGGAGAAATGCCAGATATAGGTGAAGGGGAGGAAGGCAGCAACTCACACTGCCACGTGTGTACCTATGCAACTATCTTGCATGTTCTTCACATGTACCCCAAAACCTAAAATGCAATAAATAAATAAATAATAAAAAATAAATGCTATAGGGAGTTCAATAAGAAAGAAAAGGACATTAATAAGCAATAAGTCATCACCTGAAGGTATAAAACTCACTGGTAATACTAAGTACACAGAAAAATGCAGAGTATTATAATACCATAACTGTGATGTGTAAACTTCTACTCTAACCCTAAGTAGAAAGACTAAATGATAAACCAATAAAAATTGACAACTACAACTTTTCAAGACATCATCAATACAAGAAGATATAAATAGAAACAACCAAAAATTAAAAAGGAGGAGGATGAAGTTAAGGTGTAGAGTTTTTAGGGTTTTTTGTTTGTTTGTTTGTTTTTTGGCTTGTTTGTTTATGCAAATAGTGCCACATTGTTATCAGGTTAAAATAATGGTTTATAAGATAGTATTTGCAAGACTCATGGCAATCTCAAACCAAAAAGCATACTTAAAATGTCCATACTACTGAAAATCTACAGATTCAATGCTATCTTTATCAAAATATCACTGATATTCCTCACAGAAATAGGAAAAAAATTCTAAAACTTGTAGGGAACCACAGAAGACCCAGAAAAGTCAAAGCTATTCTAAGCAAAAAGGATAAAACCAGAAGAATCACATTACCTGACTTCAAATACTATATTACAGAGCTATAGTAACTAAAACAGCATGGTACTGGCAAAAAAAAAAAAAAAGCCATACATCTAGACCAATGGAACAGATTAGAGAACCCAGAAACAAATCCACACACCTACAGTGAACTCATTTTTGTCAAAAGTGCCAAGAACATACACTGGAAAAGATAGTGTCTTAAATAAACAGTGCTGAGAAAATTGAATATCTATACCCAGAAGAATAAAACTAGACCCTTTATCTCTCACCATATGCAAAAATTATATCAAAATGATTCAAAGGTTTACATCTAAGATTTCAAACTATGAAACTACTAAAAGAGAACATGGAAGAAACTCTTCGGGACATTGGTTTGGGCAAAGATTTCTTGAATAACACCCCACAAGCACAGGCAAATGAAGCAAAAAATGGAAAATGGGATCACATGAAGTTAAAAAGCTTCTGCACAGTAAAGGATACAATTGACAAAATGAAGAGACAATCCACAGAATGGGAGAAAATATTTGCAAACTCCCATCTGACAAGGGATTAATAATTATAATATACAAGGAGCTCCAACAACTCTATAGGAAAAAAGTCTAATATTTCCATTTAAGAATGAGAATAAGATTTAAATAGTCATTTCTCAAAAAAATGGCAAATAGGTGTATGAAAAGGTGCTCAACATACAACATTCATCACCAGAGAAATGCAAATCAGAACTACAATGAGATACATCTCACCCCAATTAAAATATCCAAGAGACAGTCAATAATAAATGCTGGTGAGGATGTGGAGAAAAGCGAACACTTGTATACTGTTAGAAATGTAAATTAATGCAACCACTAGAGAGAACAGTTTGGAATTTCTTCAGAAAACTTAAAATTGAGCTACCATATGATCCCGAAATCCCACAGGTGGGTATATACCCCAAATAAAGGAAATTAACATATCAAGGTAATACCTGCGCTCTTACACTTGTTGCAGCACTGTTTACAATAGCTAAGATTTGGAAGTAACCTAAGTAACCTGCTTGCCCATGGAGGGCAAGCAGAAGCAGAGTGGAGTCTCACCTCACCCAGAAAGTGCAAGGAGTTGGGGAACTCCTTTCTGTAGCTAAGGGAAGCCATAAGGGACTGTGTCATGAGCAACAGTGCTATCCAGCACGGATAATATGCTTTTCCCATTATTTTTGCAACCCACAGACAAGGAGATTCTCATGGGTGCCTATACCACCAGGGTCCCAGGTTTTGAGCACAAAACTGGGTGGCCATTTATGCAGACACTAAGCTAGCTGCAGACATTTTACTTCATACCCCAGTGGCACCTGGAACACCATCGAAACAGAACCATTCACTCCCCTAGAAAGAGGACTGAAGCCAGGGAGCCAAGTGGTCTTGCTTAGTTGATCCCACTTCCATGGAGCCCAGCAAGCTAAAATCCACTGGTTTGGAATTCTCACTCCAGTACAGTAGTCTGAAGTCAACATGGGAAACTCAAGCTTGGTTGGGGGAGGGTCATCCACCATTACTGAGGCTTACGTAGGCAATCTTCCACTCACAGTGTAAACAAAGCTGCTGGGAAGTTTAAACCAGTTGGAACCCACTTCAGCATGGCAAAGCCACTGTAGCCAGACTGCCTCTCTAGATTCTTCCTCTCTGGGCAGGACATCTCTGAAAGAAAGGCAGCATCCCCAGTCAGGGTCTGTTAGATAAAACTCCCTTCTCTCTGGGACAGAGCATCTGGGGGAAGGGGCAGCTATGGGCATAGCTTCAGCAGACTTAAACATTTCTGCCTGCTAGCTCTGAAGAGAGCAGCAGATTTCCCAGCACAGTGCTTGAGCTTTGCTATGGGACAGACTGCCTTCTCAAGTGGGTCTCTGACCCCTGTGCCTCCTGACTGGGAGATACCTCATAGCAGAGGTCATTAGACACCTCATACAGGAGAGCTCTGACTGGCATCTGGTAGGTGTCCCTCTGGGAAGAAGCTTCCAGAGGAAGGAGCAGGCATCAATATTTGCTGTTCTTCAGCTTCTGCTCCCTGCAAGCAAACAGTGTCTGAAGTGGACCTCTAGCAAATTCCAGCAGATCTATAGAAGAGGGGCATGACTGTTAGAAGAAAAATTAACAAACAGAAACCAGTAACATAAATATCAACAAAAAGGATTCCTATGCAAAAACCCCACCCAAAGGTCATCAGCCTCAAATATCAAAGGTAGATAAATCCACAAATTTTTTTTTTTTAAATCACAAAAATGCTGAAAATTCCAAAAACCAGAATACCTCTTCTCCAAAGGATCACAACTCCTCACCAGCAAGGAAACAAAACTGGGTGGAGAATGAGTTTGATGAATTGACAGAAGTAGGCTTCATAAGGAGGGTAATAACAAACTCCTCTAAGCTAGAGGACCATGTTCTAACCTAGTGCAAGGAAGCTAAAAACCTTGATAAAAGGTTACAGGAACTGCTAACTGGAATAACGAATTTAGAGAGTAACATAAGTGACTTGATGGAGCTGAAAAACATAGCATTAGAATTTCATGAAGTATACACAAGTATCAATAGCTGAACAGATCAAGTGGAAGAAAGGATATCAGAGATTAAAGAACAACTTAATAAAGTTAAGCATGAAGACAATATTAGAGAAAAAAGAATGAAAATGAACAAATAAAGCCTCCAAGAAATATGGAACTATGTGAAAAGACCAAACCTATGTTTGATTGGTGTACCTGAAGTGACAGGGAGAATGGAGCCAAGTTAAAAACACACTTCAGCATATTATCCAGGAGAACTTCCCCAACCTAGCAAGGCCAACATTCAAGTTCAGAAAGTACAGAGAACATCATAAAGATACTCCTTGAAGAGACCAAGCCCAAGACACATAATCATCAGATTTACCAAGGTTGAAATGAAGGCAAAAATGTTAAGGGAGCCAGAGAGAAAGGTCAGGTTACCCACAAAGGAAGTCCATCAGACTAATAGCAGATATCTCTTCAGAAATCCTACAAGCCAGAAGAGAGTGGGGCCAATATTCAATATTCTTAAAGAAAATAATTTTCACCCCATAATTTTATATCTAGCCAAACTATGCTTCATAAGTGAAGGAGAAATAAAATTCTATACAGACAAGCAACTGCTGAGGGATTTTATTACCATTAGGCCTGCCTTACAAGAGCTCCTGAAAGAAGCATTAATTTGAGAAAGGAAAAAGTGGTATCAGCCACTGCAAAAACATATCAAAATGTAAAGGCCATCGACACTATGAAGAAACTGTATCAACATGTGCAAAATAACCAGGTAGCATCATAATGACAGGATCAAATTCATACATAAAAATAATAAACTTAAATGTAAATGGGCTAAATTCCCCAAATAAAAGGCACACACTGGCAAACTGGATAAAGGGTCAAGACCCATTGGTGTGCTATATTCAGGAGACCCATCTCACTTGCGAAGCCACACATAGGCTCAAAACAAAGGGATGAAGGAAGATTTACCAAGCAAATGGAAAGCAAAAAAAAGCAGGGGTTGCAATCCTAGTATCTGATAAAAAACAGATTTTAAATAAACAAAGATCAACAAGGACAAAGAAGAGCAATTCACCATGGTAAAGGAATCAATGCAGTAAGAAGAGTGAACTATGCTAAATATATACATGCACCCAATATATAATAACCTAGATTCATAAAGCAAGTTCTTACAGACCTATAAAGAGACAGACTCCCACACAATAACAGTGGGAGACTTTATTACCCACTTTCAATATTAGACAGATTAATAAGACAGAAAATTAACAAAGATATTCAGGACATGAACTCAGCTCTGGACCAAGTGGACCTAATAGACACCTACAGAACTCTCTACCCCAAAACAACAGAATATACACTCTTCTCAGCACCACATAGCACTTGTTCTAAAATTGACCACATAATTGAGAGTAAAACACTCCTTGGTAAATAAAAAAAAAAACAAAAATCATAACAAACAGTCTCTCAGACCACAGTACAATCAAATTAGAACTTCAGATTAAGAAACTCACTCAAAATTGCACAACTACATGAAAACTGAACAACCTCCTCCTGAATGACTACTGGGTAAATAACAAAATTAAAGGAAAAAGTAAGTTATTTGAAACCAGCAAGAACAAAGACACAACATAGCAGAATCTCTGGGACACAGCAAAAGCAGCATTAGAGGGAAATTTATAACACTAAATGGCCACATGAGAAAGTGGAAAAGATCTAAAATTGACACTCTTACATCACAATTAAAAGAAATAGAGAAGCAAGAGCAAAGAAATTGAAAAGCTAGCAGAAGGCAAGAAATAACTAAGATCAGAGCAGAACTGAAGGAGATAGAGACATGAAAACCCCTTAAAAAATCAATTAATCCAGGAGCTGATATTTTGAAAAGATTAACAAAACAGACCACTAGCCAGGTTAATAAAGAAGAAAAGAAAGAAGAATCAAATAGACACAATAAAAAATGATAAAGGGGAAATCACCACTGATCCCACAGAAATACAAACTACCATCAGGGAATACCAGAAACACCTCTATGCAAATAAACTAGAAAATCTAGGAGAAATGAATAAATTTCCAGCTACATACACCCTCTCCTGTCTAAACCATGAAGAAGTCGAATCTCTGAAGAGACTAATAACAAGGTCTGAAATTGAGGCAGTAATTAAAAGCCTACCAACCATAAAAAGCCCAGGACCACACAGACTCACAGCTGAATTCTACCAGAGGTACAGAGAGGAACTAGTACCATTTCTTTTGAAACTATTCCAAACATTAGGAAAAGAGGGACTCCTCCCTAAATCATTTTATGAGGCCAGCATAATCCTGATACCAAAATGTGGCAGAGACACAACAGAAAAAGAAAATTTCAGGTCAATATCCCTGATGAACATTGATGCAAAAATCCTCAATAAAACATTGGCACACTGAATCCAGCTGCACATGAAAAAGCTTATCTACCACAATCAAGTTGGCTTCATCCCTAGGATTTAAGGCTGGTTCAACATATGCAAATCAATAAATGTAATCCGTCACAATAACAGAACCAATGTCAAAAAACCCATGATTATCTCAATAGATGCAGAAAAGGTCTTTGACAAAATTCAACACCCCTTCAGGCTAAAAAACACTCAATAAATTCGGTATTAATGGAATGTATCTCAAAATATAAAGAGCTATTTATGACAAACCCAAGCCAATATCATACTGAATGGACAAAAGCTGGAAGCATTCCTTTTGAAAACCCGCATGAGACAAGGATGCCTTCTCTCACCACTCCTATTCAACATAGTATTTTAAGTTCTGGCCAGGGCAATCAGGCAAGAGAAAGAAATAAAGAGTATTCAAATAGGAAGAGAGGAAGTCAAATTGGCTCTGCATATAACATGATTGTATATCTAGAAGACCCCATCATCTCGGCCCAAAATCTCCTGAAACTGATAAGCAACTTCAGTAAAGTCTCAGGATACAAAATCAATGTGCAAAAATCACAAGCATTCCAGTACACCAATAACAGACTTAAAGAGAGCCAAATCAAGAACAAACTGCCATTCACAATTGCTACAAAAAGAATAAAATACCTAGGAATACAACTAACAAGGAACATAAAGGACCTCTTCAATGAGAACTACAAACCACTGCTCAACAAAATAAGAGAGGACACAAACAGATAGAAAAATATTCCATGTTCATAGTTAGGAAGAATCAATATTGTGAAAATGGCCATACTGCCCAAAGTAATTTATAAATTCAACTCTATCCCCATCAAGCTACCAATGACCTTCTTCACAGAACTGGAAAAAAAAAAAAACCTTAAACTTCATATGGAACCAAAAGAGAGCCTGCATAGCCAAGTCAATTCTAAGCAAAAAGAACAAAGTGGGAGGCATCACACTACTAGACTTCAAACTATACTACAAGGCTACAGTAATGAAAACAGCATGATACTGGTACAAAAACAGAGCTATAGACCAATAAAACAGAACAGAAGCCTCGGAGGGAACACCACACATCTACAACCATCTGATATTTGACAAACCTGACAAAAACAAGCAAGGGGGAAGGGAGTCCCTGTTTATTAAATGGTGTTGGGAAAACCGGCTAGCCATGTGCAGAAAGCAGAAACTGGACCCATTCCTGACACCTTACACTAAAATTAACTCCAAATGGATAAAGGATTAAATATAAGACCTAACACCATAAAAACACTAGAATAAAATCTAGACAAAACCATTCAAGACATAGGAGTAGGAAAAGACTTCATGACCAAAACACCAAAAGCATTGGCAACAAAAGCCAAAATAGACAAATGGGACCTAATCAAAGCCCACAGCTTCTGCACAGCAAAAGAAACAGTCATTAGAGTGAATCAGCAACCAACAGAATGGGAAAAAATTTTTGCAATCTACACATCTGACAAAAGGCTGATATCCAGAATTACAAAGAACTAAAACAGATTTACAAGAAAAGAACAAACAAGCCCATTCAAAAGTAGGCAAAGGATATGAACAGACACTTTACAAAAGAAGACATACATGAGGCCAACAAACATATCAAAAAATGCTCATCATCACTGGTCATTAGAAAAATGCAAATCAAAACTACATTGAGATACCATCTCATGCCAGTTAGAATGGCAATCATTAAAAAATCTGGAGACAACAGATGCTAAAGAGGATGTGGAGAAATTGGAACACTTTTACACTGCTGGTGGGAGTGTAAATTAGTTCAACCATTGTGGAAGACAGGGTGGCGATTCCTCAAGGACCTAGAAATAGAAATTCCATTTGACCCAGCAATCCCATTACTGGGTATATATCCAAAGGACTATAAATGGTTCTACTATAAGGACATATGCACACGAATGTTCATTGCAGCACTGTTTACAATAGCAAAGACCTGGAACCAACCCAAATGCCCATCGATGATAGACTGGACAGGGAAAATGTGGCACATATACACCATGGAATATTATGCAGCCATCAAAAATGATGAGTTCGTGTCCTTTGTAGGGACATGGATAAACCTGGAAACCATCATTCTCAACAAACTGACACAAGAACAGAAAAATCAAACACCGCATGTTCTCACTCATAGATGGGTGTTGAACAATGAGAACACATGGACACAGGGAGTGGAGCATCACACACTGGGGTCTGTTGGGGGAAATAGGGGAGGGACAGTGGGGGGTGGGGAGTTGGGGAGAGATAGCATGGGGAGAAATGCCAGATATAGGTGATGGGGAGGAAGGCAGCAAATCACACTGCCATGTGTGTACCTATGCAACCATCTTGCATGTTCTTCACATGTACCCCAAAACCTAAAATGCAATAAAAAATAAAATAAAAAAGAAATTTACAAGAAAGAAACAACTCCATCAAAAACTGCACCAAAGATATGAACAGACACTTCTCAAGAGATGTTTTTGTGGCCAACAAACGAAAAAAAAAAAGCTCATTATTACTGGTCATTAGAAAAACGCAAATCAAAACCACAATGAGATATCATCTCATGCCAGATAGAAAGGTGATCATTAAAAGTCAGGAAGCAACAGATGCTGGAGAGGATGTGGAGAAATAGGAACACGTTTATATTGTTGGTGGGAGTGTAACTTAGTTCAACCATTGTAGAAGACAGTGTGGCAATTTTCAAGGATCTAGAACTAGAAATACCATTTGGATTTCTAGAACTAGAAATACCCAAAGGATTATACATCATTCTACTATAAAGACACATGAACACATATATTTATTGCAACACTATTCACAATAGAAAAGACTTGGAAACAACCCAAATGCCCATCAATGATAGAATGGATAAAGAAAATATGGCACATATACACCATGGAATACAATGCAGCCATAAAAAAGAATGAGATCATGTCTTTTGCAGGACATGGATGAAGCTAGAAAACATCATTCTCAGCAAACTCGCACAGGAACAGAAAGCCAAACACTGCATGTTCTCACTCATAAGTGGGAGACGAACAATAAGAACACATGGATACAGGGAGCAGAATTCTATCAGAGGTACACAGAGGAACTGGTGTCTTAGGAGAAATACCTAATGTAGATGACAGGTTGATGGGTGCAGCAAACCACCATGGCACATGTATACCTATGTAACAAACCTGCACATTTTTTGCATCGATCCCAGAACTTGAAGTATAATAATAAAAAAAAGAAAACATGGTACATATACACAAAGGAGTATTATTCAGCCTTCAGCCATAGAAAATAATGAGATCCAGTCATATGCAACAACATGGATGCCACTGGAGATCATTGTGTAAGTGAAATAAGTCAGGCACAGAAAGACAAACATCACATGTTCTCACTTATCTGTGGGATCTAAAAATCAAACAATTGAAGTCATGCACATAGAGAAAAAGATGGTTACCAGAGGCTGGGAAAGGTCATAAGGGACTAGAGGAGAGGTGGGGATGGTTAATGGGTTTCAAACAAATGGAAAAAATGAATAAGACCTACTATTCAATAGCACTACCGGGCTATTATAGTCAATAATAACTTAATTGTACATTTTAAAATAACTTAAAGAGTGTTGAATTGTTTGTAACTCAAAGAATAAATGTTTGAGGAGATGGATATCCCATTCCCCATGATGTGCTTATTTCACATTGCACGCTTATAACAAAACATCCCCTGTACCCCATAATACATACACCTACTATGGACCTACACAAATCTAAAATATTTTTAAAATCATGAATACTGTTTTCAATATCATTTGATTTCAAATTTCTTGGTGAGTTTTCTGAATTTTTAACCATATACCCTCTTCCACTTCATGTAGATAACAAAAAACCAGTGGAACAAAAAGAAAATCAGGGGAAAAAAAAAAAAAAAAGAAAATGAGGGAAGGTTAAAGAACATATTTAGGTCCTCCACTCTCGGTGCAACAACTTTTGCTTTTTTATCCATAACTTCCTTTCTTCCCAAAAATTTATATAGAAATCACTCTCTATCTAAATCAAAAAAGAAAATGAATAAAGATTAATTAATTATACCATGTTTATGTTTGACATGAAACGTGACCCAAAAATAGTATTTTTGAATGATATAGGATCTTAATTATCTATCTGACACATAACCTGTGTTTCATAACTAGTTGAAAGTTAAATTCTAATATTTGGCACTGGAGTGTATAAATGTTGGCAACACGTAGATCTAGAGCCTTCTGTTTTGGTTAATATGAGCCATGATTCTGACCTACATAAGGCTTAATATTTCAGTTAGCCTCACTAGGCTCCCTATTCCATTAGGAAAGAGCAGGACAAACAATTCACTTTCAGACACATCTTTCGTTCTCTTGATATACAAAAATGGTCTGCTTCCCCTTCTAGAAGGGGAAAAAAGATCTGTAATAAAAAAAAAAAAAACACTATGTTTTTACCTTAAGGGCAAAATCCAGAATGTCCTAACCTAAATTATCCCTCCTCTTCTGGTATATGTGCAGGCTTATATTAGTATTCAACATGTAATTTGATTAAATACAATATTTACATGTCTAATGGTTGCACTGCATAATCATTATACTCCTTCTGTAGAATGGGAATTTTTAAATCCCCTTCATAGAGTCTGAGTAATGCTTTTAGTAAAATTTATCATAAACTTGCTACTAATTACTGAAATAATAAGGGAGAGGGTTTTGAGGACTTTTCGTTAGTTTCGTTTTATTTTGAGATGGAGTCTCGTTCTGTCCCTCAGGCTGCAGTGCAGTGGCATGATTTGGGCTCACTGCAACTTTCACCTCCTGGGTTTAAGTGATTCTCCTGCCTCAAACTCCCGAGTAACTTGGATTACAGGTGCCCGCCACCATGCCGGATAATTTTTGTATTTTTAGTAGAGACAGGGTTTCACCATGTTGGCCAGGCTGGTCTTGAACTCCCAACTTCAAGTGGTCTGCCCACCTCGGCCTCCCGAAGTGCTGGGATTACAGGTGAGAGTCACCATACCTGGCTAGGGAGAAGTTTTTTTGAGGGAACAGTGATCAGATTATTAAGAGAGATAGATAGGAAGGAGAAACAGACAAGAAACAAATGAAAAAAATTAAAATATGGTTTTAAAATATTTTGGAAACACTGTAGTATCTGTTCACATAGAAACTAGAAAGTATAACCATCACAAGGAATAAATAAACCAGTTGGGGTCTTTTTTTTTTTTCAAAAGTGGTTGCTTCCCTAGATACTAAGCTGAAGCCAAGCTTGCTGGTTACAATTATTGGCTGCATACACCTGGCTCAGGTATTATTCTTTAATAATGCCTAAGGAGATCGTCTGATCGTCTATTTGTTCACCTTGGTACTTTAACTGGTCAGCAAAACTATTAACTCAGAAAAACCAAAGGCCTAGAATGGAAAGAACTGCCTTTGTTTAAACAGCAGGTAGTGTGTATAAATAACACACCAAATTACCAAATGCATACAGAAGTGGTTCATTTAACTTTAATTCAACTGTTACTGAATTTCCACTCTGTATCAGGTGTTACAAAGTTCCTATTTCCAACTTGGTGTTGATCAAACTCTCCATTTTTCACTGTTCTCTGTCTCCAAGCCTTGTTCTCTTTCTAATTGCACACCAGTAACAACCTAATAAACTAAATGCAAAGAGAAGTCCTTGAAAGTTCTCTCGTTGAAATAGATAGGCACCATGACCTACTGGAAAGAACACAGATTTTAGACAAAAACAGATGATTTTTAAATCTTAAATTTGACTCTCAATAATGTTGTGTCTTCAACTTCTTTAGCTATGATAATAAGAATTGTGCCCTACTCAGAATTCTCATAAAGATTAAATGTGATAATATATGTGAAATACATAGAACATAGTATGTATTTGATAAACAAGGTTATTTTTAAATAGAAACACTATCTTTCAAGGTCCTTGGGTTTTATTCCCAGTTCTGCTCTAACAGCCCAAAGTCCATGTTCCATGGATACTTTGGAATGTATGTACATTACATGCAGTTCCCTTCACGTGTCAATCATTAGTTTAAAGTGGGAGAAAAAAGTAATGTTTTTCAACCTCAGTTCCTGGCTTTTTCCCAATGCCCCAACAACCTATCTACTGTATTTATTTCCTGTCTCTCACTGTGATTTGATGCCCCACCACCAGCTTTTCCCATTTTAATTTACCAAACAGAAATTCCAAAAAAAGAAAATACCTGCATCTGGAACCAAGTTTAGACTCACCTAACCAGCTCACCTGCAGGTTAATTGTTTTATAATCACATGAAGAATACATAATAAACAAAACCATATACCCTCTTACAGAGATACACGCTCACATGAGACACCACACAGCATTTGCTGCTTTCTCACATATATATTCTCAGACATTTCTCTGCTCTCCCTCAGTGAGTCTATCAAAGGCTCAAATTTTCTGCAAAGAAACAATTCTCTAGACATACATACATAGGAATATTATTTTGAATACAAAGCATAAAAATTGGAAAAAGGTACATAGCTCTTCATGGGTAACATTTAGGTAAATTTTAAAATATGCACAACACAATAAATCATATTTTTAAGGATACATACATACTCAAGGGCATACAAAAAACACATCAGAATGAGTGCCTACAGGGAAGAAGATATTGGAGACATGAATCAGAAATTAAAATTAAAAAAAAAACGAGTAGACTTGCATAGATGAATTATGCTAAATGCCATTAAGTGGAGCTATTTTAACTATAGGGATTTAAGAAAAATAATTCAAGCAAATGTATTATTGTATTAGAAATGTTAGGCTAAGCTCTGCTGTCATAAGATACAAACTTGGAAGATAAAAGTATTACTTTTATTATTATTACAAAGCCAATGTTCTTGAATATGATTTAAATCTGAAAGCTTTCAGGCTCCTTAAAACCTGAACCAGAGAACTAGATAGGCTTAGTCATTGATAGCATTGAATCCATCAGACTTTCTAACATGAGAGGCTACAACTATAAAACAATGCAGAGGAGAAGGTCTGAATGTGTGCCTCCTTTCTGTGGGTAGCTAGCTCCCAAAGAGAATGGGGAGAGAAAGAGGATTTAATCTCTATACGTTGTTTGCCCTTCCACATTCAACAAATTGCCACTTGTTTCCCTTTACGGAAGGGAGTAAGGGAGTGCGGACAGGACAAGAATATTATTTAGTGGAACTCTCTTTACATGGGAGGAAGCATCAGGAGTAGAGAAGTTTCCCATCCTACCCTCAGTACTGACTAAACCACAGTGAAAGTTTAAATAAATATTTTGCCACATTTTTGGTCAGCATAAAAAATCATACTACCACTATTGAATTAAGACCCTTAAATACAGTCATGCATTGTTTAGCAACGGTGATATATTCTGAGAAATGTGTCATTAGGCAACTTCATCACTGTGTGGGCATCACAGAGTGTACTCACACAAACCTAAACGGTCTACCTACTGCACATTTAGGCTGTATGATACAGCCTATGGCTCTAACTACAAAGCTATATGCATGTTACCATACTGAGTGCTGTAGGTAAGTGCAACACAATGTTAAGCATTTGCATATCTAATCACATCTAAACATAGAAAGTACAGTAAAAATACAACTTCGGAGATTTTTTAAAGTTACACCTGTTTAAGGCATTTCCCATGAATGGGGCTTGCACGGCTGGAAGTTGCTTTGTGTGAGTCAGTGAGTGAGTAAGCGGTGAGTGAATGCGATGGCTTAGGATGCAGCTGCAGACTACAAGCGCTGTACACATACTCTACCCTGAATTTATTTATTTAAAATTCTTTCCTCAGTACTAAATTCATCTTAGCTTGCTGTAACTATTTTACTTTACGAACTTTTGACTTTATTTAACTTTTTGACTCTTTTGTAATAACACTTAGCTTAAAACACAAACACATCCTAAAAATATGCAAAAATATTTTCTTTCTTCACATCCTTATTCCATCAGCTTTTTTCTATTTAATTTTTGTTTAACTTTTTAAACCTTATTGTTAAAAACTAAAACATGGCTGGGCGCGGTGGCTCAAGCCTGTAATCCCAGCACTTTGGGAGGCCAAGGTGGGTGGATGACTAGGTCAAGAGATCGAGACCATCCTGGTCAAAATGCTGAAAACTTGCCTCTACTAAAAATACAAAAAAATTAGCTGGGCGTGGTGGTGCATGCCTGTAATCCCAGCTACTCGGGAGGGTGAGGCAGGAGAATTGAACCCAGGAGGCGGAGGTTGCAGTGAGCCGAGATTGCATCATTGCACTCCAGCCTGGGTAACAAGAGCGAAACTCTGTCTCAAAAAAAAAAAAAAAAAAACTAAAACACAGGCGAGGTGCAGTGGCTCATGCCTGTAATCCTAGCACTGTGGGAGGCCAACAAGGATAGATCATTTGAGGCAAGAGTTCAAGAGCATGCTGTAAACTAACAATTAAAAGTATGGTATAGTACATATACCAGTAACATATTAATAGTATTTATGGTCATTATCAAGTATTATGTCCTATACAGTAATTGTACATGCTATACTCTTGTATGCCTGACAGCACAGATTTGTTTACACCAGCATCACCTCAAACATGTGAGTAATGTCTTGCACTATGATGTCACTACAGCTACTGTGTCACTAGCCAACAGGAATTTTTCAGTTCCATTATAATTTTATAGGACTACTATCATATACACAGTCCATCATTGACTGAAACACTGTTGTATAGTATCTGGTTATAGCTAATTTTATGTGAACAAACTTCAGATTTTCTTGCTTCTAAATAACATTCTTTGTATTCTACCAATATTATAGCTTATATGAAATTAATTTTTTCTCTTGTTTACTGAAATGCAAAAACCAGTTCAGGATACCATTACTAGTCCTCTAATAGCTGAGTAAGTCACATAATTCATTCCTGTATGATGAAATAGAAAATAATTTAGGCTATCATAAGGTCTATAACTGGTTACTTCTAATGCTGTTTTTAAGCTATACCAGATTCAACACATCTTATGGAAAATATTGAACAATATCCTAAATTCAGATATACTTTTGAACTATTTTGATTTCTATTCACTTGTCTTTTCAAAGAAGAAAATGAATCTCTTCTCATAAGGCATACTATCTAAAGGAATAACTAATAAAAACATTTTTAGATATGTTTTGGGCACGAAATAATAGGATTTGAATTAAAATAAAACACTTTAGACAGTATACAGCATACATTTTCTGACCACTATATCGTTTAGATTGCTTAAATTCACAAACATCCTTTTTAAAATCTGTACATACTCTGCTACATATCTCAAACCATCTTTTATCATTGGTTCTTGTTCTCTTTAAGAAAGTTACTATGACAAATTTGGCATTATTGTCAGGTACTTCTGAAGCTGAAGAAGCCAATGATTATAGTGCAAATTTGATGTGTTATGAATGCACAATTTATATTTAAAAGGGAGAATTCTGTTCCTTTACATTTATTTAGTGGGTATCACCATGGTAACTGAGCACTTTCACAAAGCCTAATTTATGACACACACACACAAAAAAAAAAACATAAAGAAGAGAAAGCGCTTATACTTTTCATATTTTGCATATTGACAGAAAAACTTCTTGGTTGACACATATTTGGGGAGGAAAGAAAGAGAGGCAGGAAATGATATGGACAAAAGCAATCTCTTACTATATGTAAAGATTCTGGCTTCTCAAACCTATGTTATAAGGGAAATTACTGCAGGAAATAGCTTTTTCACAAAGAATAATTCAATCTCACTACAAAAATGGCCACAGAAATAATCTCTCCTAACCCTCTTGTTTTAAAGATGAGATCCCTGAAGCTTAGTCTATTGGTGTGAACTCTTCAAGATCACACACCCAATTTGTAACAGAACTCAGTTTCAACCACAGGCCAGTTGCCTTCCAGTCCTATGTTCTCTCTATACAATCGCATTTCAAATATTCCATTTCTACCACTTGTCGTCATTAAAACACAACTACTTTGAGAAGTCTGATCTGACAAGAACACATTATTATTTTCTTTAATAGCTAGTTCTTAAAAAGCTTATGTTGCCAATCAAGAAAGTGATAAATTATAGTATAAAAACACATAGAAAGTTAGGATGTATTCTTTTTTAAGTTTGTTTATGATAAATGTCAAGAACCATGAAGTGTCAGATTTTATCCTAGTTGCAAGCAAACAAATTAGCTCATTAGAGACAAAAGATGGATTTCTCACAGCAATAGCAGTAACTAGAGTATCAGTATTGCAACATGTTTCCAAACCTCAATTCCCAAGAGTAATGCAAAGAGGGCCACTGATGTCCTAAACTTAAGAGAGTAGAAATTTTTTATTACAGATGGTGAGCCTACCTGATCTTTCTGTAGAAGGGAGACTACTGTTATACTGGATAGTAAGCAAATATGACCTTTACTCTAGAGAAAAATATTATCTCTATTTTTCAAGGCTATTTTTATATAAATATCCTTAAATAAATAGTCCAGAAAAAAAATCAGCCTCTATTTGCAGAAGCACAAAAGATCTTTTGAGAATTGTCTTACACTAACCACCTCTCATTCTTATATTTTCTTAGCCTCTGAAAATTTTTCACGAGTACAACACTCCATCAGTTACGATGATTAATCTGAACAATAGAGGTCAAATCCTGCCTGCCACCAATTCTTTAAAAAGTGTTATTAAAACACAGCCATTCATGTATGTATTGTCTATGGCTGTTTTCACTCTTTAATAGGAGAGTTCACTATACCTTGACTATCAGCCTATTGTTGAGTACCTTTTGTGATGAAAAGCACATCACTGTCAGACTTCAAATGGTCTAGAAAAACATATTAATATATAACACAAAATGTTTTCAAAGGCCACAATAGTATGACCAGAGTCAGCTAATCAGACAGGAAAAGCAATTTCATAATCTGAAAAAGTATTAACAGCAGGAAGGCAACATTATATACCTTCAAGATGCAGTCAGCCTGCCAGACATGGGTGAGGGCTCTAATCCCATGTGGTGTGTCTTCCCTTACTAAAGGACAAATGGGCTTCTTTTGGCAGGAACTACACGTCTTTTATGCAGAAATAGCCTCTGCATCAGAAGCACAGGGGTCTTTACTTTGTGCCCAACCTATGATGGTGAATGTGTTGCCATGCCCAGGGTAATGATGGATCCAGGAAGCACTGACAACAATCTGGGAAGAGCAAACTTGATCAATAGTGTACTCCAGCTGTTCATATCAGAGAATTAGCCCTTATCATGGGCAGCTAGTGAGTGATCCAGACAGTTTTATCAGCAGCTACAATTTGTTTACATAATTTCCCAGGCCCAAAGAGGTGTGTCTTGAATTTACCAGCCATAATTTTTCCATACCAGCAGCTGGGACATTGATTACAACCTACAGCTGATAAATATATAACAAGGTTAGTCAAAGGGAGTATTGGCCAGAGGCAAGAGAAAAGCCTTGAGTTCTGCCCACCGTGCAGAATATTCATGTCCATTTCCAGTTCTATTATAGCTGGTGCTCAGGCTGAACTGCTGAGGGTCCATCCCAAAAAGGGATAGCTGGCACTCTTTCACATAAAGCCAAGATGTTATTCAAACCACTCTGACTGCAGTCTTGAAAATACAACTTCCTTTAGACAAATGAGACTCATGAAACCCTTCTCACCTTAATAATTGTTGAATCTGAGTTCATTCACCCCAAAATAAGAGCATCAGGATAGCGAGTCAAAAGTCCTCCAAGAGTCAGAACTTCAGTTTCAATAAGAGCCCAGTAGCAAGCCAATTTCAAAAAGAGTGTTCATGGTGTCAATATAAGGGAAGTGATGCACCTGAAGTAAAGCCCCAAGGTGTCTCAGGTGGAAGCTGCCTCCCTTTGCCAGAGGCTGAAGATAAAAAAGTCATTAGTCACTGAGACTATAGTTTGAGGAGGTCATCCAGCTTGTGGGATCCCAAAAGTATTATTACCTTCCAACAGATAGCTCTTTCTGATCAGAATTCCCTTTGGTTCTTATGGAATGGCAGGTACAAGCATATTCACATCAATTTCAACTACATATTCAAATATAGAAGCAACAAAAGCAGTACATTGAATTTTTCCAAAGGGCTCTACCAACTACAAACTTACATTAGTGTCTCTTCCCCACTGTGAAATTTGTCCAATCAGATAAGTTTAACCTGGGCTTCCTTCCCAACTCAAGATCAAGTGGGGTAATAGTATGGACACCTGCATACAATAGGGTCATACAAGTTCGAGTCTTTCTCCCTGAAGTTCTCCAGCATACTTCACTGGGTAGGTCCTTTGATCCCTCTTAAGGATGGGGAGACCTCAGCCTCACTCCTATTCATCTTTCTCCATAAAGAAGCTATGGAGGAGGCAGGAGGGGGCAAGGAGTGAGGTAGGGACTTTATGAAAAGATGCAAAGGGAAAATGTGGAGTAGCACAGATCATAGCTCACGACTCGAACAAATGAACTTCTGTTTTCAATCTGACTAACATTCTATATCAATTGGCAAGATTTGGATGGCTAGCAGCATCAATTTCAGTATTAGAGACCCCTGGATATAACAGCCACAGCCACACTGCATTCTCACTAAGGGTGCAAGGGTTATGCCCTTTGTCCAACTCAAGCCTGACACAACAGCAACTTCTTTAAGGAATTCACCTAAATCCAGAGCATCTGCAGCATCCCTACCAAAATAACATTCTCTTAAATTCTTTCAAGCTTCAATATAAAAACTAGGGGGTGTTCCAGGGTTGCAGGACTAACCATAAAATTTATCTAAGAATTTGGTTTAGTTTCTCATTCTCCAGTGGGTCACCTTCATCAGCATCTTAAACCCAATTTAGATCAGTAAAACCTTTAAATACTTGTTAATCCCTCATCTATGATTTTCCACAGGAGTCTGTCTCCAAATAATCTCTCAAAGAAGCTCAAGAATCTCTTATAATAACCATGAATCACTTTTTTAAAAAGAAAGAAAAGTCAGAAGACTTTATTTTCATCTCTAAATGGGTCTAAGATTCACATCATAGACTGCAGGAGGCATGAAGTCATATGACGGCATTTTTATTTTCATTCTTTTTAAACAAGTGTTTTATATATATACCCTAGCCCCTCATCTCTTGAGTAAATCAAGCAAATGCCAGCCATTTGCCTGGTTTCTGTCCATGTGGTTTCAAATTTTCCTCCTTGACACTCAGTAGTAGTGTTTTTCTATAAATATTATCAAAGAGAGGTAAGAACCTCTGGTCTCCCCAGGGCAAATTTTAATAATATTTGTTACAATGGAATGAATGTGGACCTGACCACCAGATTGACAAGATAGTCTTCCTGCCCAGAGGAGAATTAGATACAAACAGAGCACCATTCAGACAGCTGCCTTTGAACCTACTTCTGAATTCTCAGGCTGCAACACCCTCCCAAATTCCTCTTCATTAACACCCATTAAAGTGGAAGATTATTAATTGTCCTGTTGACCATTTGGTTTGGTCAAATGTCTGCTATCAATGCATGATGTTGCCTTAAATCGGCCATAAGGATCTCATTCTTCCTCTTCCAGAAAGTCATATTTCTTTCAGCATCCCATTCTCATCATCAAAACTATCAAGAACTTAAAATGGTCTGAAATTTTACCATATATAAAAGCTAACAAGAAAGACAGCCATAGTTTTATGGACACTGATGAAAGACATCAGACTCCTGCCTCAGAGACAAAGGTCAATCTATTCCTCAAAGCTATTGCGGCTATTGAAGTATGTAGAGTATGAGCATTTGTATCACATTCCTAAATCTCAGTTCCTAAGGATATCGTCAAGAAGGCACATGCTATGAGTTTCATTTTTCGTTATAGGAGAGAAACACAAGCTTAGGAAACACAGATCTTTTAAAATGGGTATGCCTGTCCCAAAAACAGACATTATCTTTTTCATACCAGACGGTAAATAAATCTCTATCTTCCAAGGCTTTTTGCTATATAATGATCATTGATAAGATAGTCTGGAATAAAGGCAGTCAGGGCCTCTGCTCAGAAAATGTGCAGAAATGTGAAAGACCTATCAACTGTACCCCAATTATGTAAACAATTAGTGATGTAGTGTTAAAAGGTATATCTCTATATAAGCTTGTTATTGTTATGCTAATATTTTTATTCTTAACACATTTATTGAGGTATTACTGTCATGTAAGAAATTGCACATATTTAGGGTAGAAATTTTGCTAAGTTTACATGTGTATATGTATGTATATATCCATGAAACAATGGGGTGGACCTGAGCCTGACCACCGGATTGACAGGATAGTCTTTCTGCTCAAAAGAGAGTTAGCAACTAGGGCACTAGGAGCATAATCAAGTTAATGAACATAGCCATCATCTTAAAAAGTTTCCTTATGTCCCTTTTTAAAGCATTCTTTTTCTAAAGACATCAGATGACTTTTATCTAAAGCAGATGAAATTAGTTGAATTGCCAATATCTCCTTTAAGGTAAAAATTATATTTCTGCCAGACAAGGTGTGATAAATGATTCCTGGTGGAGGTAAGGATATGTTTTAGGGCATAGTTGAAGCTAAATGATTGCACTAAAAGAAATCATGAAAGTTTTCTATCATTACTCTCAATGTCATGCAGATAAGACATTTAAAATTGTCACTGAGTTTCACTTTAGTCAATGGAGATTTTCATTCTGAAAACTTATCCATCAAGCATGAACTTCTTGCAGGATTTAAGTAATTGCTGAAATATAATGCTTTGATTTTCTTTCAACAGGTTTCCTGCCTACTTCTTTCCTTAGAGTTAAAATCTAAAAAAGATAAGTGCTTCCATTATATTATTCTGGATGTAAATGAGGATAATTTAAATGTCCTTCTCATCTTTTAAAGAAAGATGCCCTCATGTTTTTGAGTTTTCCAAAGTAAAGATTTTATTTCCATAGTCTTTGGAATATGGAAATAAATTATATGGAACATTATTACAGTTATATGTTACATTAAGATAGTATGAAACCATAGATAAACAAAATAAAATTTTTATATGCATGTTTCATCATATTATAAATCAAGTTTTACTTTACTTAAATAGTAAAGAACTAATAGGCTATACCTTGGATCATTCACCATGAAGTAAAGCAGATCTTACCAAAAAATGGATGCCTAAAAATTATTTGAAGTGGAATTTCATTTGCAATCGTCCTTGAAATAAATTCCTATACAAGAGAAAAACTTCAGTAGCAATATGTAAACATCTTCATCTTGGTGCCCCAATGGAAATCAATAGGATAATAATTAGAGAATAATAAAGAGCACACAAATTATATATTGTAACGTCTCATGTCTGTAACATGTAAACCACATAGCAAATAAAATCTATTTTTTACATTCATATTTATCACAGAGTTAATATTTTGTTGGCATTTTGGACTCATAAAACAAGGCAATTTTAAAACATTAGATCTTTTTTAAATATACCTTAAAAGTTAGAGATATATTCTAGGAACTTGGACCTCACTGCCTTTGAAATATACCACAAAGATGCATTATAAAAGGGGAGGAATAACATGGGGAGAAATGCCAGATGTAGGTGACGGGGGGATGGAAGCAGCAAACCACATTGCCATGTGTGTACCTATACAACAATCTTGCATGATCTGCACATGTACCCCAGAACCTAAAGCACAATTTAAAAAAAAAAAGAAATATTAATACATTTTTACACAGTGGCCTGAATAAAAGGTTGGAAATGAAGGAAATAAATGATAAATATTCATTATTTTGCTATCTTAAGCAATGACAGTTTGATAAGAAAAACTGAAAGATTTTCTGAAATTAAAATATTTCAATATGTTAGATAAATATCACTATCCAGAATGTGTCTGAGCAGGCATAAAAATATTTTATTGGCCATAGAAAATTTAATGAAATTCACATGCTTAAAAACTAGCAATTTGTAAGGAGATCATCATGGAAGAGGATATTGGGGATAACCAAAATCTTGCCATAATACTCTGGCATTCTGAGCACCTTTTAAATCACATGCTTTTTTCTCTCCTCTTTCTTTGCTATCTGTATTAATCCATTTTCACACACTGTTATAAAAAGGAACCTGAGACTGGGTAATTTATAAATAAAAGAGGTTTAGTTGACGCACAGTTCCTCATGGCCAGGAAGATCTCAGGAAACTTACAATCATGGCAGAAGGCGAAGGGAAACAAGGTGGCAGGAGAGAGAGAATGAGGAGGGAACTGCCAACCACTTTTAAACCATCAGATCTCCTGAGAACTCACTCACTATCATGAGACCAGCATGGCGGAAACCACCCCTATGATTCAATCACCTCCAACCAGGTTCCTCCCTCAACACCAGGGGATTACAATTCAAAATGTGATTTGGGTGGGGACACAGAGCCAAACCATATCACTATCTTAATTAAGAGCAGTACATGTTAATTAAACACTATGAGGAATTTTTAAACTTCTTGGTGCAATTTGTGCCATTACTCACTCTATGCCCATGTATTTCGTGGGTCTGCCCACACATTACATTCTTCTGACCTCTCTATTACCATTATTGTTCTACTTATAAATTCTCAGCAGACACTAATATAATCATGAGAGTTGGGCTTATTCCCGTAATCAGTCCTTTTCCATCCTCTTATTTATCCCACCCAATTTAAGTCCCATAGTTTGATCTTTAAACTAGAATTCAGCACAGAATGTTGAACCAGTAAAATACTTCTTTAAGGAAATAAGTCTGGAGATACATTTCCCTACCTGTATCCTGACTATGAATTTGGAAATCAGAGAGATAAAAAGGGACTAAAACAGAAAATAGACAGTGGTGATGGTTATATAACATTATAAATATATTTAATACCTCTAAACTATACACTTAAAATAATTAATATAGTAAATTTTATGTTATGTATATTTCACCACAATAAAAATAAATTGAAAAAATTATGGCAGGGACATTGGATTTGTATTCAATCAGAATTTAATACAAATTCTTGGCTCTAGCCATTTCTGATTTATATAGCAAATTACTTAACTTCACTGGGCACAATATTTCTCAACCATAAAATAGAGATAATAATTGTATCTACCCCACATGGTTCTTGTGGGAATTAAATTATAAAATGCAAGTTATGAAACTTGTTCATAGTAAATATCAAATAAATGTTAGTTATTAATCTAAACTTAAATCCATATTACTGATCATTAATTGTTGCCTATGTTTGGTGAGTTTTAGGATTTTGAAAGTTTTTTTTCTTAATCCGAGGCCAAGGTTTCTCTAGCATGCAAATGTTATACAGTTGCAAAGGTGGTCTTTCTAAACCAGAATCATTACCACATTCAAAGCTCTTTAGTTGTTTTCTGTTTCCATCCTTTCTAACTTCATTTCCCAGCTCTCAACGTCACATGTATGCTAGGCTCCAACCAAGCCAGGCTGGGACTAAGATCAACAAGGAATTTCCTGAAAAAGCCTCATCTTTCTCCTCTCCCCATTCTGAGGCAGTGTCATCCCTGATCAGACTGCCTCCTTGGCCCTCTTTCTTTTCTACTTGATCAAGTCTTATTCATCCCTCAAGCTTCAGCTCAATGACCCTAACTTAGAAAGCCTTCTAGGACCTCTGCAAATGTCAGTGTTCCTGTAGCATTTAATTCATGGGGCTCTTATAGGGTCAGTCTAGTTGTTGTATTTCTTTAAGTGTCTGCATGTACACTGGGCTGTGGTCCACTGGTAGGCAAAAAAGCTATTGATTTCTTTGTTTCCATACTACCCGACATATATTTGGCATTCAACAAATGAAAAATGAGAGTGAAAGGATTGGATTCTATTGGGAACATGAACAAATAAACATGTAAGTGATAACCACAACCACACATAGAAGATATTGCCCAACAAATTTTCCACTTTTGAACTGACATAGATTAAGACACATTCTCCAGAAAACCTCCATTCAAAGGTAAATGCCTTACACTGGAGGGAAAATATACTAAACTATTACTATATTTAAATGAATTTGTTTAACCAACCAGCGAGTCAGAATAGGATTCTAAGGGTTTGAAACAAAACCTTTTATGGGGCATATGTTGCCACAGAAGAATCCAAAGCAGATACTGGTGCTGAGGGAGAGAAAGAAGAAATGCAGGTGGACAATTATAGTGGGTGACACTAGATGGGTTCTATCTGATTGGATGTAAAATTAAAAATGACAAGAGGGGAAATCTGAGAAAAAACTGTTCAGTCAACAATTTGTCATGGAACAGACCTGCACCTACAACAGCACACAGCCTCCTCTGGAAAGACAGACTAATTTTAACTCTAGTAACATCAAATTTTATTAAGAAAGTAAATGCACTAAAGATAAAAATCATTTGGAAGATTAAATATAAATGATGCTTTGGATTTTCCATGCTATTGCTTCCCATATGTAGTGTGAATAGCTCAGAGCTAGTACAGAACCTATCACACCAAATGAAAAGCTAAGATTCTCAGCAAACTGACACAAGAACAGAAAATCAAACACTGCATGTTCTCACTCATAGGCGGGTGTTGAACAATGAGAACACATAGACACAGGGAGGGGAGCACTACACACTGGGGTCTGTTGAGGGGAAATAGGGGAGGAACAGCGGGGGGTGGGGAGTTGGGGAGAGATAGTATGGGGAGAAATGCCAGCTATAGGTGAAGGGGAGGAAGGCAGCAAATCACACTGCATGTGTGTACCTATGCAACAATCTTGCATGTTCTTCACATGTGCCCCAAAACCTAAAATGCAATTTAAAAAAAAAGAAAGAAAAGCTAAGAAACCGGCCAAGTGCTGAGAGAACCGCAGCTAAGTAACGTGTCAAGCACTCTTTCACTGCTCTTACTGAAAACACATACAAGAAAAGGTTAGTCCCATTTGTAAAAAGAGAATTCTTACAGAAAGAAAACTGCATGAAAAGTAGACTATTTTATATTAAACCAGTGTTATTTATCTTCATTGCTCACAGTAAGGGCTGGGTTAGGACAAAGGAACTGAGACCAATAAGACCCAGTGACCTCACAGGCAGAGATATATTGGCACTGCTACCCCGCAGCACTCAGGGAGGGAGGCTGGGAAGTTAACTCTGACACCAGGGCAAAAAGGGAGTCACTGAGAGGAGCAGACCCAGACAAGCAGTAAGGAATTACACTGCTCCCACAACCATACTTGAGGGAAATTGCTTGACAAAAGAGTGCAGACTTATTTCTCAGAGCGTGGGTTTCTTTTCCATCATTGTTTTGATATAACTTTATGTAAGTAAAATACCTCTCAGCTTTAAAATATTCCTCCCAAAAAATGTTTATGAAGAATTTAACAGTTTTGATGCTGTGGTAGATTGCATAACCTCACAAAAATGTATGGCCCTTCCTGTAGGGAATTAAACATTCTCACCCTGTTAAATGAATGGGCAGCATGAGACATGCTTTGGGCAATGAAACATGGGAAGGAAAAGGTATTCAAGTCGAACCTTTAGGAGCAATGTATGCTTTGTCATTCTGTCTCTCCTGCTCCCTCAACAATTGCCAATATTCAAGTGCAAAGTTTCTCCATTAGCCTAAATCCTGGGGTGAAGGTGACATGGAACAGAGCTGTGGCCAACTAATAATGACATGCAGCATGAATAAGAGATACGTTTTTGGTTTTTATTTAAGGTGCTGAGACTTGGAGGATTGAGCTTACTGCATAACCCGGCTCATCCTGTCTAGTAGAGCCATTTCTCAGACTGCAATGTGGCAGGTCAAAGGGAAGATGCTTGGTTTATAAGTTTGTAATACTCTTCTGCCATATGGGTGACAGTACCATCAGGCAATGGAATCATTAAGAATGGAGAGATGTGTACTTTGTTCTTAAATAGCTAGGATTCCTAAAACTAAAGCTGATACCTATTTAAAGTTAATTTTCAAAATAAAAACAAGTTGTATACTGAAAGATAATTTTAGGTCAGAATGCCTCTCACCAAGGAACCTTTATAAATAGAAATTAAAATCCTATGCTAGTCCTTTATTACTTTGTTTCTAAAAGTTAATATTATTTCAGTTGCTTTATGTATTAAAAATATAAGTCTGTCTTAGTCTCCATAATCATGTGAGCCAATTCCTTACATCTCTTTATTATATAAAGAGATTACTATATAATAAATAAAGATTATTTATAATAATTTCTTTATAATAGATCATATAACATATAAGAAATTATTATATAATAATTACACAAGGTTTGTATCATGTTTAACCAAATAATTATGATATATTATTATATAATAATCTTTTTTTATTATAAAGATTTTATTATAAAGATCTCTTTATTACAATAAAGAGATGTATTGTAAGGAATTAGGTAACATGATTATAGAAGGTAAGTCTAAGGCCCACAGTCAGCAAGCTGGGAATGAACCTAGGAATACTGATCGTATAAGTTCCAGTCTAAGTCTGAGTTCAAGTTTGAAGACAGGAGATCTATGTTCCAGCTCAAATACAGTCAGGCAAAGAAAAAGAATTCTTTCTTGCTCAGCCTTTTACTCTATGCAGGCCTTCAATAGATTGGCTCAGGCCACTCACATTGGAGAGGGCTGTTTTACTCAGTCTACCAATTCAAATGTTAATCTCACTCAGAAAAGTGCTCACTACAACCCAAAAATCATGTTTAACCAAATATCTGGGCACCCCATGGCTCAGCCAAGTCAACATATAAAATGAACCTTCACAACTTGTAACGTTGTTTCTTGAGATCAAATAGAAATTACAGCTTAAAGGCCAGAACTCAAGCAATTCTCCTGCCTCACCCTCCAGGAAAAAAAAAAAAAAGGGCCAGAACACCCACGCATACCTCCCAAATGTCACCAGGCCAGTAACAGGAAACATGTTTTTGTTTGATGTTTGTTTATATGTCTTATTTTATATTGTTATAGGTATTTATACTGTTTGTATATTTCATTTTATATTCTATTCTGTCTGCCCTGGAACAAGAGCAGAGACTCCCTGTGTACAAATCGTCACCTGCTCATGGGAGTATCAACATTTTTGGTTTCACAGATTCTAATAGTGTCAGCAAGCAGTGACAATTTAATTGGAAAAGTAAAGAGGAATAGAAAGTATCTCTGATAACACCGCATTAGTTATCTATTTCTATATAACAAATTACCCCAAAACTTAACAGCATACAATGATAAACACGTATTATCTCACACAGTTTCTCTGGGTCAAGAATCCATTTTATCTGGGTGGTTTTGGCTCAGAATCTTTCATGAAGTTGCAGTCAACTTGTCAGCCCAGGTTACCATCATGTGAAGGACTGACTGGGCTGGAGGATCCACTTTCAAGGGAATTCACTCACATGCCTGACAAATTAGTGCTGGTCATTTGACCCTTTTTTTTTTTGTCACATGGTTCTCTACACAGGGATCCTTGAGTGTCCTCACTCAAGCTGGCTTGAGTAGCTGGCTTTCCTCACAAGTAATACAAGATCAAGCCATGATTTTTATGACTGCCTCTAAACTCACATACTGTCATTCCCACATTGTCTTGTTAATTACACAGATCAGAGCCATTCAGTATGGAGTAGATGACACCAAATGCGAATATCAGGATGCAGGGATTCTTAGAAGTCATCTTGAAGGGTAGCTACCATATTTATATTTTTCCCACAACTTACGGAATATCCTAGTCACTGGCTTTCATCGTTTATTAAATTCAAGTGTATAGCTTTAGCTCATATAAAATTCTGACCAACATAATTCCAAATTTTACAGATGTGGAGAGACATCTGCAAAATCAAATAGAGAGATCATATTTTAAAATTCAGTCACATTTAAATGATAGGTAATAGAATAATTACTATAATTTATCTAATATATTTAGCTTTGTCATTTTCCCTGTGGTATGATTCACTTAGTACCAAAAAATAAATATCCAAAAGGTATTATCATCATGTAAATCTTCTCTTCTTAATTTCAATATATTATTCTTATTTGTATCTAGTAGAATCATACAGGTAAGGCTTAAGAGTAACACAAGAGCAGTGTAAAAAAATTCTATTAGTTTAATGCCAATGAAACAGATGTTATTACATTGAAAATGTGATCCTAGAAAAATTTTAAGAATAAGTTCTTGTTCAAAAGTCTAAATAAAACTTTCAAATATTTAATTGCAAGTGCTAAGGTTTATTTGCAGATTTTCAAATTGTCTTTTATATTAATTGTTTCAAGTCTTAACAAACCTAATTGAGAAGTATTTGCTAACATCCTTCACACCATTCTTTCAGTCAAAAGTACTACCAACCATGTCAAGTAAGATATAGTCTCTACATTCAGGATTGTACAGTCTAATAGAGGGAGACAGATATATAAGTAAATATGCTTCAAATGCATCTCAAGCATGATCAAAAGCTTGAGTGTCACACTAGCATTAATATATAAATCTTGCTAGTCCCAAGTCCTACTTGTTCACAAAAGAAAATCTAGTTCCTTCAGAATCCCTTCCTCCATCCTCACCAGCAACAAAACTTGCTGTTGAAACCTGGGAGTTTGCTTCATGTGCTAATGAATATGTGGAGGTTCTTCCTGTCACAGGACTCTGCTACTCTTAGCTATTCCATCTGGGTTGTCCTTAAGTGCTACAAGTTCTGATCTGCAACTTCTAGCCTTCCCTCTTCTGAGTTTCACCCACCACCCCATGTTCACTCAGAGCTCTCACTCCTCACAGATCTCTGTGCCTAAGGCATAGATCCATCTCAATTTACCCCAGTCCCCATGGTATCCAACCTTTTGGCAATTTTCTGTAAAATGGGGGGTAGTTTGCAACCTGTGTTACTCTGTGTTATTCTTAATAAAAGACTCCATTTCCAAGCCCCTTTAGTCCAAAGCACCACAGGCCTCTTCTCAGGACCTTGCTATGTCACACCTCAGTCTATGCCACCTCAGCCCACCTTCTGAACCTTTCCACCACTCCCTCTATACCAGCCCCTCCATTTGCATATAGGCAGCCAAAGTCTCTTCAGTGTTTCATGTACCTGACACTCTATAGGAGAAGCATAGTCTATATTTCTTGAGAAAGATATCTACACTCAGTATGCCTAACTCCTCCTTTTACCCTCAGTTACCCTCCCATTCTATTCTGGTACTTGCATCTGCAATTCCATGAAACTATCTAAGGTTAAGTTTATCAATAGACTCCTTGTTGTAAATCCAATAGAAACATACTTCTCATTGTCCAGTGGTTCTGCGTCCAGCGCTTCCTCACCCACTCCATGCCCTGGGCCTCTGTTCCAAACCAAGTCTTCCAATGACCTATTGTGATATGGAGATATGGCCATGCAGTCAGGAAAGCTGTGGGGTACTTGGTTTAGTTGCTTGCTACAAAGCAGGAACTTTGATCATTTTCATAAGGCATCCTGCTTGTTATGAGCCATAGATTCAAGCAGCAATTGAAGTCTTTTGGGTTTTTTGGCCATCTGCGTATTTTAGCTTCTGTGAGCAGAGTGCTGTACTCCAGTCCCTAGTTTTATGCTGTGAGCGTGGTTTTAGTCCTCTATCTCACATGAAAACATGCAACACTATTCTCCACAGAGGCCAAGTTCCTGCTGCCACTTCTCTGTTACTGGGTTCATAGCCCAGCAACCCTATGGCATTTTCCCCATGTTGTATATGTAGTCTGTGCTGGTCTGTAAAAATATCCATCTACTTTTTGACCTGAGCCTTGGCTTTTTGGTATTGGCCTTTAATATATCATTAGCATTAGTGGATAATTTTATCAGAAAGGGAGTGGAAGCATGATATATTGTGAACATGTCTCCCACCATTTCTTAACTTCACAGGCTTGTAGTGTGGATAAAACCCTACAAAGAAGGAGAAATTGTTTGTGAGCAGTAAGGTCTATACAAATGTTATTTAGTCATAATAAGCACAAATACTCAAGGAAGCAGGAAGACAGTTTATTAAAATATACTGGTTTCTCCCTTTCACACCTGATTTAAGAACCAGGGAGGAGATCCTAGAGGAAGGGGTACCCTGGCACTGAGAGGCTGCCTAAGGGAAAGCCTGATGGAGAATCATCAGAGTTCACCTAGTATCAGATATTTTTTAAGCTCTTTACAAATAATACCTCATTTAATTCATTATTATTCTTCCCATTTTACAGATGGGATACAGAATAGTTAAACTACTTGCTCAGGATGCCCTAGCTAATAAGAATCAGACTGCTGGAATGTGGCCTCCTAGCTCATACAGGAAGTTGCTTCTGCAGCAAGAAGGAGTAGGCCTTAGGTAATCGTGGGTGGGGAATTAAACACTGTATTTTCTTTTCAAAGAGCCCTTTCAATTGGCCCAGTCTCTTAAAATATCTCTGGATGCTTGAGAAGCAAGCAGAATCAGCTTACTTGGCAAACTTTTGTTATCAGCGAAGAAGGTAAGTTTAATGGTAATTCTATAGTGATGGGGATCAAAAGAGTTTCCTTTGTTTTTAATAATTGCTAATTTACCCTAGTACAGATAACTGAGTCAACCATTCTCATTTGCTCGAACTCCTTTAAAACATCTTATGAGCTGCTTTTGAATGAAAAAGAGAATACTGAAAAATAAACCATTCTCTTTCCTACTTAAAGAGCTGAAGCCTAGAGTATAGTTGGGGAAAACGAAAACTGTGAAATCACACTACTGTTTGAACAGCCACTCCAATTAAAAAGCACCCTGGGATGGGTGCAGATCTGGTCAGCATGTACGGCAGACATAAGAGCTCTGCTGGGAGTGCCTGTAGTGTCATTTTGGCAAGGCCTCCTCCCACAGCCAACTGATCAATAGGCATCTCTCACCTTTTTCAAAGTACGGCAGGAACTGAGGACACTGAAAAACAGCATCCTCCTCAACAAGACCACATTAACCCAAACCACAACACTACAGGTGCCAGCTCCAAGGAAGGAGGCCCTCCTGAGGGGACATCAGTGATAAGCAGTAATGACAGAGAAGTTTATTGCTTCAGCCACTATCTAGAGGTGCACTTCAGGGGACTGCCGGCCCAGCCATTGTCTCTATTTTTCAGAGATCCTTTATGTGGCTCAGTGGGTCATCAGACACATCTCATGCCCACGTATAAACAAAAGGAGCGGAAGTATAAGGGAAGTAGAGACTTTACAAAGTGCCCAGCATTACATCAAAGCTCAGTCCTCTGGTAGAGGGCTAAATCAAATGCTTTCAAGTAAAGCTAATATGTGAAACCTTCATTTAACAGAAGTGCAAAATTGAAAGAAAAAAACTAGAAAAGAATCAAAAGTTAAACACAGAGAGTAGAGGGAGGAATAATGAGGGGCATACGCCACTCAAAAGTAGTGACTGTCAATATAAGACACGATTTAGTAGCTCCCTCTTAAGAAGAGATTAAGCTTTGCCTCCTCTCAAAGCATGGAGAGAACAACATTCCCCTACCTCCATTCTCTGTCCTGTTCTTTTCTCCTCCTCATTCCACATCATTTCTAAGCTACAAATCCCCCATATTTCCATCTGCAACCACATTCTAGCACCACATTTTTTAAAGGGTAGTAACTTCTACATTCACTTACTAAGTGCTTGAAGTATCCCAACACCAACCAACATAAAAAATACTAAAGCCATGTCAGGTGTTGGTGGGAAGAGAGGGTAGTCTGTATTTACGACAGTCCCTAGACAAGTGGGGCTAAGTAAATATTTACCAAATTCACTTTAATTTGTTTGCTCTCTCATACACATACCCCCACAATGCCCACTTGGCCGGAATAATGTTTTGAATTACTGATCTGCTACTACTTTTTCTTCCTGTACTTTTCTCTTTGTTCTCTCCTTAATTCAAGCAGGCAACTAGACTGCGCCCTTTACTGGAGATAAATATGGAACAAAAAGGAAAGTCGCCTACAATTTTTCTATTATCTTCCAAAGCCTGATCTTGGGAGTTTGATAGTGGGGATTAAAAGTAGAGGATCCCCAAACATTGACAGTGTTTCTGACAGTCAGAAATGTGAAAAAGAAAAAGATTTCCTCCCGGGGGTTAAAAACACAATGGATTTCTTCCGGGTGAAGAAAAGAGAGACAGAAAGACAGAGACAGAGAGAGGGAAATGAAGAAAGAGAGAGAATTCTGTGGGTCTGAAAAACATGGAAGGCCAACAACTAAAACCATCAGGTTAGGCAGCAAAGCCCCTGAGAAGTAAGAAGTAGGGAGTAGGGAGGCAGACAGGAACATAGAGAGCCTTGCTGAAGATCGTGGAGGCTCATCTAAGGCTCCGGACTGACAAGCCCTGTAAACAAGGATGATAAATATCTCATTGACAAGCAACATAAGAAAAGGCTGCGGATCCTGGAGGCTCACTCCTTCCTACCCTCTGTGATGTGGCTGTAACTATGGCAGACACTGGAGGACTCTCTCTGTCTCCCTATTTTGAAGTGAACTCCTACTCTCCTTCCTCTTGGATGAGACACTTCGTCTATATCTGCAAATCCTCTCTGCACTCCGGGATTAAATCTTGAGAGACTAAGTGAAAGAAAATGTTAGGCATGTGACTTTCTGCTGATTGTTCTGCTACATCCATCCCCTGAGACTGTAAACACAAAAGAGTATATTATCCATTTGACACCTTGGAAAGAAAAATGGAAAATACAAGAAGAATAAAAGATAAATATCTCCTGTGTTATCTCAGCCATATTCTTTTCTAAATAAATATCTTATGCCTTTCCAAATCAAATGTCCTTTTCCTAAATGTTACTCCTGCCGGCTCCAGTAATCTAAGCCTCTGCTTCCTGCAACCTCGATATCTGGGGTAGGGGAATATCTGCTCCAGGCTCCCTAAAATCAGGTAGGTGAGCCTAATGTAGCACACTTCTCTCCTTTCAAGAATGTGTATGCATGTGTGTGTGTGTGTGTTGGGGATGGAGAGGGGACCATGTGACTCCTACTCTGGAGATTCTTCTCCCTGCCAGTACTGATTCCATACAACAGAGAGTTCAGTCACAGGTAATGGAGGCCAAGATCCTGACCGCATATTCCTCTCATGGATAAATTAAGCACTGACCAGCTATCTTTGGCAAAAGCCTGTTCTGATTGGTCAGAGATGGGGAGCTGATTCCCCAACTCTAGTCTCTTCTTTACCACTGGGGCCACCTTCCCCTTTACTTTTGCCTCTATGATGTGGTAGAGCGGTAATAAATGAATGAAGAAAATCTTCCCCTATCTAACCTCACCACCCTACTAAAAATGCCGGAGGTCTCTGTAGGAAGTAATCCCCTTGGGTTCATTTGGAATCTCACTGGGTGTCAGAGGAGGAAATTCCTGACTAATTCAGATTCCTTCAAAGTCCAAAATATACCCATTTCTTCAATGCCTACCTTAATAGAAAAATTCTCCATCTTCTTCAGTGTCTCTTATAACAAGTCTCATATAACTAAATGTATGATTAACATTAAATTCATCCACTATTAAGTTCAAAAGACATCAGAATCATAAATATGCTAGCTAGAGTGTTTAGTTGTCATTAATCTTTATGATTATAAAGGAAAAGTATTCTTAAGTGATAGCACTCAGACTGCCAGATAGTTTCAAACTAGTGCTTTAAAGTCAAAAAAAGTCTGATTTAGAGCTAAAGCTGAAAAGGCGGAAAAAAGAAAAAGGAAAATCTTCCTCAGACATTCCGCAACCTTCTCTCCCCAAGCTTCTACTTTAATTGCAAACACTGCTGTGAGAACTATCAATTTTAAACTTTCTTTCTCAACCAAAAACACTTTTAAGCCAAAGTAAAGTTAACTCAAGGGAGGGGAAAAAGGTTAAAAACATTCCTGCTAATATTAAGAGTCGTGTTGAGGACATACTTTCAAAACAACTCCAACCCAAATTCACTTGTCTCAACCAACAGAAAAAAAAAATAACGTTTGATTCTGAAGTGCTACAAGCAAAAGGCACTTCCTCTCATGTTTCTTGTTTGTATGTGTGCAGACATCCCCTGCCTTATACCAGCACAAATGTGGAGACGTTCCACAAAAAATTTACTCGGTTCAAGTCCACAAAATGTAGTAACACCAAATTTCAAAATAGGAATAAATTGAGGGGAAAAAGAAACATGAAAGTAAGAAATATAAGATGGATCCATGAATGAGATTAGCCTTAAAAGAAAAAGAGGCATATCAAAAGCCTGTTCATTTGTAAAAAATAAGCAAAACATTGGGAATTATATAAGTCACACCAAATGGGAAAGCATGAACAATTACTGTACATGTTTCTCAGTGTTCAGAAGATGAAATCCACCAATTCCATAGAAGAACAATTCCATAGCTCTCATGTAGAGCTGAGAGATAGTAAATTGTGTGAGATAGTAAACAGCACCATTAACAATAGCCTAAGAATAGACATGGCAATGTGTCGCATAGGACTGTTTCCTTTAACACCTTCGAAGTAGTCCAGTGATGTAATATCAAAGTGTAACTTAGCGAAAGCATTCCTACAGGGGCGACCAGAAACAGAATGAGATTCCCAGCTCTCTGCTTACCTGGTATGAGCCAGAGACTGATTTTTGGAATGAACAGTAAATCCTTTGGCCAAACCTGCATATATACTCTTCCTTTCCACCAAGTTTTCACTAGGTATTGAGCAATGGTGAGCTCAGATAATGCCTCTTTCAAGTTCCCATATTGTTATTTTTTCTATGTTACAGGCTAAATACAGCTCCTTCTGCTTTAACAGCCAGCCTCCTAATGGAATTGAGGTGCTTAAAGCAGACTTGACCCGAAGGCAATGCCACATCTGCACAGATGCTGCCAAAGGAGTAGCTAAGTGCCCTCTGTTTCAACCAGGAGTACTGGAGCCTCTAATGTTATCATAACTAAATTATCCTACAGCAAAGTTGAACTATCATCTTTATTTATAAGTTGGAAGAAAACAAAATCCTTTTAGAAATATAAACATATAAAAAGGAGGAGGAAGGGGGAAGATGGTGCTATAAGAGCAACTCAGGATTGCAGCTCTCAGTGAAAGCGCAGAGGGTGAGTGGATGCCACATTTACAGATGGATCTTTATTGCCCACAGACCAGGAAATTCCCAGGTGTAGGAGCCCCACGGGATACCAGCACAGCTGTTTTGGCTGGCATGGCCATTTCGGCCAGAGCCACAGCGCAGCAGCACTCCATGCAAAATACACTGGTCTGGTTTCCCTGTTAAACCGGCAATCTGAGATTTGGGAAGGCAGTTTAGCACATTCATCTGATTAAATGGGACTTAAACAGTAAGCCAGGCCAGGAGATTCCTGGGCAGTGATGCTTGAGCTGGCACAGTGGGTCGCTGCACAGGAAATCACACAGATCCCGGTGCCCTTTCAGCAGGCGACTGAAACACCTGGGAGAGGGTCAACAATTCAACTTAAAAAAAAAACAAAAGGGCTCTGAGGCATGGAGCCAGGTGATCAGGCTCAGCGGGTCCCACCCCCATAAAAACAAACAAAACAGCAATTGGAAACGCTTGGGGTTGAGTTTCACGGCAAGCACAGCTGAACCCAGGATGGTGCAGCATGGTGGAGGAGGGGCGAACACCATTACCAAGGCATTCCGCCCCTATGGAGGTACTCTCCCATTGCTGATGCAGCCTGCCATTGCTGAGGCAACCCACCATAATAGAGAGAGTCCGCCAATACAGAGGGGAGCCACCAATGCCACGGCAGTTCTAACCACACCCATATAAACAGGACTACAGGGAATTACACTTGGCAGCAGGGCAGAGGCCACAGCAGCAGGGCGGGGCCCATGGCAGCAGGGCGGAGCCTCAGCAGGCAGGTAGTGACTAGACTACCTCCTTGCTGGGCAGGACAGTGCAACGGATACTCATAAATAAAACCCTAACAGCTCGAGACAGAGCACCTGATGAAAACAAGGGACTTTATGAGGTCTGCTGCAGCAGACTTAAACGTACCTGCCTAGCATCCCTGAATGAACAACAGAGCTCACAGCTCAGCACTTGAGCTCCTATAAAGTACAGACATCTCCTCAAGCAGCTCCCTGACCCCTGTATATCCAAAGAGTCACCTCACAAAGGACAGATCAGACTGACATTTGGCGGGCATCATTCTGAGACAAAGATAGCAGAAGAAGAAACTGGTAGCATCCCTCACTGTTCCACAGCTGCTACAGGAGTTCCCCAGGTAAGCAGGGCCTGGAGTGGACATCAGCAGTCCTATAGCAGAGGGGCTAGACTGTTAGAAGGAAAACTAAGAAAGAGAAATATTTCATCATTAACAATCTGGTTGTCCACTCAGAGACTCAATGAAAAAGTCAGCAACTACTCAGACGACAGGTGGATAAATCCACAAAGATGGGAAGAAACCAGCGCAAAAATGAGGAAACCACCCGAAACTGAAACACCTCGCCTCCTACAGGACCACAATCCTTCACCAGCAAGGGAACAAAGCTGGACAGATAATGAGTGTGATGAAATGACAGAATCAGACTTCAGAAGGTGGGTAATGAGAAAATTCCGTGAACTAAAAAAACATGTTCTAACTAAATGCAGAGAAACTAACAACATTGAAAATAGATTTGAGAAAATGATAACAAGAATGAACAACTTAGAGAGGAATATAAGTGAATTGATGGAGCCAAAAAACACAACACAAGAACTTCGTGAAGCAGCACAAGTCTCAACAGCTGAACTGACCAAGCAGAAGAAAGGATATCAGAGGTCAAAGATCAACTCAATGAAATAAAACGAGAAGACAAGATTAGAGAAAAAAGCGCAAAAAAGAATGAACAAAGTCTCCAGGAAATGTGGGACTATGTGAAGAGACCTAATCTACGTTTGATAGGTGTACCTGAATGTCACGAAGAGAATGAATCCAAGCTGGCAAACACTCATCAGGATATTATTCAGGAAAATTTCCCCAACCTAGCAAGGCAGGCCAATATTCAAGTCCAGGATATACAGAGAACACGACAAAGATATTCCACAAGAAGAGCAACCCCAAGGCACATAATCATCAGATTCACCAAGGCTGAAATGAAGGAGAAAATACTAAGGGCAGCGACAGAGAAAGGTCAGGTCAACCACAAAGGGAAGCCCATCAGACTCATGGGAGATCTCTTGGCAGAAACCCTACAAGCCAGAAGAGAGTGGGGGTCAATATTCAACATCCTTAAAGAAACGAACTTTCAACCCAGAATTTCATATCCAGCCAAACTGAGCTTCATAAGGGAAGGAAAAATAAAAACGTTTGCGAACAAGCAAACACTCAGAGATTTTGTCACCACCAGGCCTGCTTTACAAGAGCTCCTGAAAGAGGCACTACACATAGAAAGGAAAAACCAGTACCAGCCATTCCAAAAACATACCAAATGCTAAAGAGCATCAGCAAAATGAAGAATCCGCATCAACTAATGGGCAAAACAGCCAGCTAGCATCAAAATGGCAGCATCAAACTCACACATAACAATATTAACCCTAAATGTAAATGGGCTAAATGCACCAATCAAAAGACACAGACTGGCAAATTGGATAAAAAGCCAAAACCCATCAGTGTGCTGTATCCAGGAAACCCATCTCACATGCAAAAATACACAAAGGCTCAAAATAAAGGGATGAAGGAAGATTTACTAAGCAAATGGAGAGCAAAAAAAGCAGGAGTTGCAATTCTCGTCTCTGATAAAATAGACTTTAAAGCAACAAAGATCAAAAGAGACAAAGAAGGACATTACATAATGGTAAAAGGATTGATACAACAAGAAGAGGTAATGATCTTAAATATATATGGACCCAATACAGGAGCACCCAGATATATAAGACAAGTTCTTAAAGACTTACAAAGAGACTTAGACTCCCACACAATAATAGTGGGAGACTCTAACACTCCACTGTCAATATTAGACAGATCAACCAGACAAAAAATTAACAAGGATATTCAGGACTTGAACTCAGACCTGGAATAAGCAAACCTCTTAGACATTTACAGAACTCTCCACCCCATATCCACAGAATATACATTCTTCTCAGCACCACATCACACCTACTCTAAAATTGACCACATAATTGGAAGTAAATCACTCCTCAGCAGATGCAAAACAACGGAAATCATAACAAACAGTCTCTCAGACCATAGTGCAATCAAGTTGGAACTCAGAATTCAGAAACTAACTCAGAACCGCAAAGCTTCATGGAAACTGAACAACTGGCTCTTGAATGTTGACTGGATAAACAATGAAATAAAGGCAGAAATAAAGAAGTTCTTCAAAACCAATGAGAACAAAGACACAACATACCAGAATCTCTGGGACACATTTAAAGCAGTCTCTAGAGGAAAATATATAACAATAAGTGCCCACATGAGAAGAGTGGAGAGATCCAAAATTGACACCCTATCATCAAAATTGGAAAAGCTAGAGGAGCAAGATCAACAAAAGTCAAAACCTAGCAGAAGACAAGAAATAACTAAGATCAGAGCAGAAGTGAAGGAGATAGAGACACAGAAAACCCTTCAAAAAATCAACAAATCTAATAGCTGGTTTTTTGAAAAGATCAACAAAATAGACAGACCACTAGCAAAATTGATCAAAAACAAAAGAAAGAATAACCAAATAGATGCAATAAAAAATGATAAAGGAGAAATTACCACATATTCCACAGAAATTCAAACCATCATCAGAGAATATTACAAACAACTCTATGCACATAAACTAGTAAACCTGGAAGAAATGGATAAATTCCTGGACACTTGTGTCCTCCCAAGCCTAAACCAGGAGGAAGCCGAAACTATGAATAGACCAATAACAAGGTCTGAAGTTGAGGCAGCAATTAAGAGCCTACCACACAAAAAAAGCCCAGGTCCAGATGGGTTCACAGCCGAATTCCACCAAACACACAAAGAGGATCTGGTACCATTCCTTCTGAAACTATTCCAAATAATTCAAAAAGAGGGAATCCTTCCCAATTCATTTTATGAGACCAACATCATCCTGATACCTAAACCCAGCAGAGACTCAACAAGAAAAGAAAACTTCAGGCCAATATCCATGATGAACATAGATGCAAAAATTTTCAATAAAATACTGGCAAGCCGATTGCAACAGCACATCAAAAAGGTTATCCACCATGATCAAGTAGGATTCATCTTGGGGATGCAAGGGTGGTTCAACATATGCAAGTCTATAAATGTAATTTGCCACATAAACAGAACCAAAAACAAAAACCACATGATTATCTCAATTGACGCAGAGAAGGCCTGACAAAATTTAACAGCCCTTTATGCTAAAAACCCTCAATAAACTCGTTTTTGATGAAATGTATCTCAAAATAATAAAAGCTATTTATGACAAACCAACAGCCAATATCATACTGAATGTGCAAAAACTGGAAGCATTCCCTTTGAAATCTGGCACTAGACAAGGATGCCCTCTCTCACCATTCCTATTCATTATAGTACTGAAAGTCCTAGCCAGAGCAATCAGGCAAGAAAAAGAAATAAAAGGTATACAAATAGAAAAGGAGGAAGTCAAATTGTCTATTCGCAGATGACATGATTGTTTATCTAGAAGACCGCATCATCTCAGCCCAAAAACTCATGAAACTGATAGGCAACTTCAGCAAAGTCTCAGGATACAAAATCATTGTGCAAAAATCACAAGCATTCCAGTACACCAATAATAGACTGAAAGAGAGCCAAATCAAGAACGAACTGCCATTCACAATTGCTACAAAGAGAATAAAATACCTAGGAATACAACTAACAAGGAATGTAAAGGACCTCTTCAAGGAGAACTACAAACCACTGCTCAACGAAACAAGAGAGGATACAAACAGATGAAGAAACATTCCATGTTCATGGTTAGGAAGAATCACTATCATGAAAATGGCTATACTGCCCAAAGTTATTTACAGACTCAACGCTGTTCCCATCAAGCTACCAATGATCTTCTTCACAGAAGTGGAAAAAAACACCTTAAACTTCATATGGAACCAAAAGAGAGCCCGCATAGCCAAGTCAATTCTAAACAAAAAGAACACAGCGGGAGGCATAACACTACCAGACTTCAAACTACACTACAAGGCTACAGTAATCAAAACAGCATGGTACTGGTATCAAAACAGAGATATAGAACAATGGAACAGAACAGAGGCATCGGAGGCAACACAACATACCTACTACCATACAATCTTTGATAAACCTGACAAAAACAAACAATGGGGAAAGGATTCCCTGTTTAATAAATGGTGTTGGGAAAACTGGCTAGCCATGTGCAGAAAGCAGAAACTGGACCCCTTCCTGACACCTTATACTAAAATTAACTCCAGATGGATTAAATACTTCAACATAAGACCTGGCACCATAAAAACCCTAGAAGAAAATCTAGGCATAACCATTCAGGACATAGGAGTAGGCAAGGACTACATGACCAAAACACCAAAAGCATTGGCAACAAAAGCCAAAATAGACAAATGGGACCTAATCAAACTCCACAGCTTCTGCACGGCAAAAGAAACAGTCACTAGAGTGAATCGGCAACCAACAGAATGGGAAAAAATCTTTGCAGTTTACCCATCTGACAAAGGGCTGATATCCAGAATTTACAAAGAACTCAAACAGATTTACAGGGAAAAAACAAACAAACCCATTCAAAAATGGGCAAAGGATATGAACAGACACTTTACAAAAGAAGACATACATGAGGCCAACAAACATATGAAAAAATGCTCATCATCACTGGTCATTAGAGAAATGCAAATCAAAACTACATTGAGATATCATCTCATGCCAGTTAGAATGGCGATCATTAAAACATCTGGAGACAACAGATGCTGGAGAGGATGTAAAGAAATAGGAACACTTTTACACTGCTGGTGGGAGTATAAATTAGTTCAACCATTGTGGAAGACAGTGTGGCGATTCCTCAAGGACCTAGAAATAGAAATTCCATTTGACCCAGCAATCCCATTACTGGGTATATATCCAAAGGACTATGAATCGTTCTACTATAAGGACACATGCACACGAATGTTCATTGCAGCACTGTTTACAATAGCAAAGACCTGGAACCAACCCAAATGCTCATCGATGATAGACTGGACTGGGAAAATGTGGCACATATACACCATGGAATATTATGCAGCCATCAAAAACGATGAGTTTGTGTCCTTTGTCGGGACATGGATGAATCTGGAGAACATCATTCTCAGCAAACTGACACAAGAACAGAAAATGAAATACCGTATGTTCTCACTCATAGGCGGGTGAGGAAAAATGAGAACACAGGGACACAGAGAGGGGAGCACTACACACTGGGGTCTATTGGGGGGAATAGGGGAGGGACAGCAGCGGGGGAGCTGGGGAGGGATAGCAGGGGGAGAAATGCCAGATGTGGGTGAAGTGGAGGAAGGCAGCAAATCACACTGCCATGTGTGTACCTATGCAACTATCTTGCATATCCTGCACATGTACCCCAAAACTTAAAATGCAACAAAAAGGAAAAAAAAAAGGAACACTGCTGTCCATCTACAAAGAAAGAAGTTGATACACATATACAAAAATTACAAAATCCTTAGTGAATATCACGATTCCAATATCGATGACTCAGTGCAATGAACTGGCCAGGGAGCCTAAATTAAATTGAGGATCATCTTAGGTGTGAGTCTTCCAAAAAGCCTGATCTGAACCCAAATGGCAAGACTATTCTAAGATGTTCAAAATGGCACCTGTAAATACCCTATCACAGCATTTATTACCCTATACATAATTGCCCAATTACTCTTTGTAATAGTTAGGATGCATTCAACTTTAAGTAACAGAGACTTTAACCAATAGTGATTCAAGTAACAGGAGTTTATTTTTCTCACATAAAAGTCAGTTTGCAGATAAGAAACTGCAGGTATTATTAGTTCAGTAACTCTGTGGTGTCTCCAATTCCTTGGCCATTTCCTCCATGGTCACTAGGTGCCTGCCAATGATTTATGTCTACATTGAAGACAGAAACAAAAGGATAAAAGAGAGGAGAATGGATGGTGTTATCAATGCCTGTTTAATTTACCAATGCAACAAAATGTTTCCACCAATCCTCCCAGAAATTCATTCATCTTACTTCTTATCAGCCATAATTGAGTCAGGTGGACAGCACTCACTTCAAGGAAGGCTGGAGAAGTAGGTGACAACATGACCATAAATGGCTTACAGTCTCAGTCTTACACTAATCATGATACACCATCTGGGACTGGGCACACTACAGGGCAAGAAAGAAGTGTAAATACTGACTTTAAAAGACTTATTATGTTTATTTCTTAAATGTAAGCTTCTTGGGATTTTATCTATTGCAATATATTATTCCCTCAGAACCTGGCATAGTGCCTAGCTCACAGCAAGCACTCAGTGAGTAATAAAAGAAAAAAGGAAGGAAGGGACGGAGGAATGAAATTTTAACTTCCTAGCTATCTGTCAACACAGTTCACAGTTGTATAAGGATATGAGATCAATATTTATGCAGGCTGAACACAGCTACATTCTGAAATAGAAAATATTCTATTCCTCTTTATTCCCAATTTAGGCATTCAGTAAACAGTGTTACTGATGATGATATTGCAAAAGTCTCTACAAGGCACTTTTTTGCAGAAAATAACAATGTTGACATCAAAATATTAATAAATGTTAAAAGTAGGTAGATTTATTGGCTCCATGAATACACAAAGGCTTATCCATTTAACAGGAAACTAACAAGAAGAACCTTGTCTTCTGAGCCCAAAGAGGCATATGATAATTAAGGTTCACGTGAACAGGCCTTATAAACTCAATTCTCTAAATAAATTGTTTAGGAAAAACTCCAAACAGAAGAATGATCATCTGTCTCAGAAAAAGTGGAGGGGGAAAAAAAGTATGACTGTGAGGCACATAATTTGTAGAAGGAATCAACAAATGCAAGCTTTATATTGGATTTAAACAAGAGCTTGCACCGAAGTTAAAGGAGCGTTCTTTATGGATTTAATTAAAATGCTGCATATGAGACCTTTCTAATCTTAGTGTGCTGCAACTGTATTAAGACACTCACATCAAAATATTTACATTTAAATATTTTACAATGTCATGCTTTAAAATATTAATGATGCCACAAGTAATCGGTGACATTTCTATAGCATTTTCTGTAGTAAGTTTGCAAGAAAACAGCAGTCTAACCGTGTTCTATCTAGTCAGCTATTTGAAATTCAGTTTAGCAAAAACACCAGCTTGCCCATTTCTACAATTCTAATGAAAACTCCTCTAAGAACTTAACTTCTTGCTATTACAATTTGTTCTTATTCTGGTCTAGATAGTGGCACCAACGGGAAGAAAAAGAACTGTTCTTGCTCTGTTAAGTGCCACTACTGAGTTTAAATGCACTCCTTTTCAAAGAGATAGTTTAATTGAAAGATTTCATTAAAAATATGAGAAAGGTAACTATAAAACATAACAAGTGAACCAGTCAATGTTATTGGTGTGTTCTTTACAGTGAAGAGATCCTTACAGAGACCTAAGAGCTATTTGGAGACAGATGTGTTGCAAAATATTGCATTTGTATATAATAATAGCCTTTGTAATTATAAGATTCATTTCTTAATTTTCTTTTTACTTGAAGGTATCAGAGAACTGCTACTGCTCTACAGTCACAGCTATAATCCTTTTCCTCTGCTTTCTTTTTTTCTTGTCACTGGCCAAAAAAGGCAACTGAGGAAGATATGACTCAAACTCTCATCTCTATAAAAAGTCAAGCACAAGTCTTGCAGTGATGATAAATATAGTGCAGACAGTAAATGTTGGCAGCATCACCTTCAAATATGAAAGATGATTATTTCATTCTTTGTTCCTTAGAGAAGCTAATTATTAGGGCTAATCATAAAGGAAGTTAATGACTAGAGGGATGGCAGCCAGGTGACAGAGACTCCAAAACCTGCCAACTCCAGCATAAATTTGCTAAGGGATTTCAGATGCATCCAGCTATCAACCTCTCTACTGAAAAAAAATCACATAATACTTTGAGAAGTACTGAAAACATATTTTGCTGCCTTCATTTGGAGTTAATTAGGGAGGGTTAAAATAGTGATTGTCCTAGGTTTGGGGTTGAGATAGGAAACATACAGTTACGTGATGAAATAAATTCCTTGTGGCAGGGATTTTCTGACTTGCAAATAAAGATCATAGAAAATAATGATGACTTACTCAGAGATACTTTTTTAAAAATTGTAATCTCAGGAGAATCACTTGAACCCAGGAGGCGGTGGTTGCAGTGAGCCAAGATCACTCATTGCACAGCAGCCTAGTGACAGAGTGAGACTCTGTCTCAAAAAGAAAAATTAAAATCTCTTCTGAACAATTTATACCAATGATGGTGCAGAACCTTATCTTTCTGATCATTCTAAGTCAGTTCTCAATGCTGTTTCTAATTGCTAACTGAATTAACCCTTCTGATACTTCTGTTCATGTCCTATAAGTTTTTTTCTCTTTTTCTTCTTGAAGAATATGTTTCTTAAAGAAAATTTCTTTTTCCTTTCTTGGAATTCAATACTTTTATCATGCAGCTAACCTTCCTGATGATACCAGAGGTTAGCTCGGCATTCACATGTTCCTTCCTGTAGAAGAAAAATATCTACTGTATTTCTTTAAAATATACTTAATTCATATTTAATATATTTTATATGGTTTGGCTCTGTGTCCCCACCCAAATCACATGCCTAATTGTAATTTCCAGTGTTGGAGGAGGGGCTTGGCAGGAGGTGATTAGACCATGGGGGCAGTTTCTATTGTTTTAGCACCATCCCCTAGTTCTACATGTTTAAAAGAGTATAGCACCTCCCCCTTCTCTGTCTCTTCCTCCTTCTCTGGCCATCAGAAGACATGTTTCGCCTCCTCTTCACCTTCAGCCACAGCTGTAAGTTTCCTGAGGCCTCCTCAGTCATGTAGAACCATGAGACAATTAAGCTTCTTTTCTTCATAAATTTCCCAGTCTCAGGTAGTTCTTTATAGCAATGTAAGAATGAACTGATACAATACTTAAGTGTATTAAAACATATTTTACTGTACTTAAAGTAGCATGATTTTTAGCTTTTTTCTAAACATTTATATCATTCAAAAAATTGGAAAGATAGGCTTGACTTTTTGAATTAGATAGTATAGACTAGTAAGATAAAAGGTAGAGACACCAATATGATAAAACACAGAAACATGAGATCTTTTACCCCAATCCACCTTTATTCACTGAGCCCAACAGTAGATGACATTTTACAAAACATGTATGACTTTCCTCTCTGGATTTCAGAAATTTGCATTCTAAAGCCCAATGTCCCACAGCAATCACTGTCAAAGCACTAAAGCAAATTGCCTGAAATAACTGGACAGGTTAGCTGCATCAGTGTGAATGCTTCTAGACAGTTGAGTGACATTTCACTTAGCTTTAGATCTGGAGATCCAAATTTAATAAATAAAAAGCTTTCAAGACAACAGCCACATTTTATTCTCCTTCCACCAAAAAGCAATTTAATTCAAGAAGTATTTAACAAAAATGTACTCTTATAAATGCAGTGGGGAGCTTTAACAAAGTAGGAGATGACATCCTATCTTCAAGTGGCTTACAATAAAATTGTATGGAGAAAGTATGCCTATTCACGAAAGCGCTAAATAACAATAACGGCAGTTTGATAGGCAGAATTCTGAGATGACCTCTATTACTTCCCATACCTGATTAAGAAGGAGATAAGTTTAGCAATTAGTGTGACATGGAAATAAATAATCTTCACTTGGTTTAAGTAAGGTGAATACAAAAATTTACAAAGTTTATGCAAAAGTTTCTCTACAGATTATTCAAGGCATATTTTAGTCAGTCAGATGTTTGATATTAATTTGCATTTGGGGAAGACAAAGAGAGAACTGAGATTACAGGCTTAGGGGTTGAGAGGGGAGAATACATAAAACAATGAAATTACTGAGAAAATTTTCAGAAATAACCCCTATAATGCTATCTCTTGTCAATAGTAGTTCACTAACAAGAGATAGTATTATAAGATAAAGATGTTAAGAAGCTTCTGTGAAGATGTGGGTCTTGTTTAGATTCATTGTGAATAGACAAAGTGAAGGCAAGAAGGATAGAATGTCTGAAGGCCCTGGAGGTAGGAAAAAGCACAACACTTGCTGCAAACTAGGACGGCCCTGTCCATTTCAGCCACATTCATCTTTCCTTCCTTTAAGTTTTCATATGCTTTCTCATTCCCGTTAATAATTTGACACTAATTATACACTGTAATACTGGTTTTCCATTGCTGTGTAACAAATGACCACAAATTTAGCAGCTTCAAACAACATCACTTAAAACAAAATAGTTCTGTAGTTCAGAAGCCCAAGTGGGCTCAATAGTGTTCTCTTGTTACAGTTGAACTATATCAGGGTGCTATTTTTAGCACTGCTATTATTACTTCTTGGGAATTATTTCAGCAGCCCTTAGGTCTCAGAATGTAAAGGCCTTAATGTAAACATATTAAATTTATATACTGCTGACATGCTGCTGGTTGGGCAGCAATCAGTTTCTTTGTGGTCATCTGAAATCGTTGCTTGCCCTGAAAAACATTTTTTGCTTCTCCCTTTGTTGCAGCTCTGTCCTGAAATGATTATTTGGTTTTCCCCTTTTAGTTCTTCACAAGATAAATACCTGCAGAAAACAATTGTCTCAAAAGAATGGTTGTTGCTACAAAGCAAAGAATAGTTAAAATATAACAATTAATATTCTTTCAAAAATCTTCAGAAGACCTCTACTCATTTCCCTAAAAGTGCTTTTTAAGGCTATTTTTTGTTTTCTTTGCTATCCTCTCCCATCTTTCTTCTAGGAATTTAAGGCTACTCCAAAAGAGTTTTCAGTAGTTGACATATTCATAACTATAAATCAGTAAGAACAATCAAGAATAGGCGACTTCACTGTATATTTAGAAGGAAACCATGGCTCACAAAAAATTTAGGTTTTAGTTCAATTCTTCCACTTCCTGACAGTTCCATCTTTTCTCTTTCCTAATCCCCAATTACCATATCTATCAAATGGAGGTAATCACCTACCCAGCAAAGTCACAGAATCAAATTATGCAAAATGCATTAAAGTTACTTTAAAAGCAGCAACATGCTTTATAAATGCAATGCACTTAACTATTAGCAAGTTGAGATGATAAATTATATACTATATGGTTGAATAACAGGAGCTCAAAATCTTATATTACTGCAGAGTCTAAGTCAAAGTTGATTTCAAATCAATAAGCATTTATTGACTAACCAAATATAATGTATCTGACTCAATATGATTAGCCTAAGATAAAAATTTACTTTTTCACTTTAAATCTATTATGATTAATTGCATATAGTATTAATAATATATGTGCTAATTAGCATTAAGTCGCTATGATAGGGGCTTCACATGTACTATGTCATTTAATTCTCAAACAACCATAACCATATCTTCATTCTACAGATGAGTCAGGAATCCAAGGTTCAGAGAATGCCAATTATCTGTCAAAGTTACACAGCTTATAAGTAGAGAGTCCAAGATTCACACATACTTGTACGGTCTCCAAAGTCCCTGTAATTTACTACCTCATATACATTAGAATACAATAAAGAATAGTATATAACAAAACAAAATGATGTGGTGCCTTACCAACTGCAATAAGAGAAAGGATCTGGACCAAGAAGGAAAGGCTACATGGAAGCAGTGATGCCGAGTTGAAATATGAAACGTGAACTTTGAGCCTGATGATTATTCCATGAAGCACTGAGTATGGACAATGTACAGAATGGACACTTAATAAATGCTTTTGAATAAATAAAGTAAAAGCAATTTTCCTAGCCCTGATACAGAGCATTTAATTTCAGAAGTCTACCTTCTAAGTTCATTGTTCTACCTTTTCCTTGATGAAATAAACTTTCTTCTTCTCTAATTTACCTGCCCTGCTTGACATTTAGTTTGCATCACCTAGACATACATAGGGACAGATACTCTGGGGTCTTATTGATGTTATCATCACCCTGAACCATGTTCGTATCGAGAATCCATTTGAAAATCAACCATGTAAAACTCTCTAAATGAAGATTTATTAAATAGTTACAAGTTCCTAAAATACTCAGAATATGCAAAAGGATTTACTCTAAAGGAATACTTTCAAAACAAGACTTCATAAATAACAAAGAGAAGTTTCAAACTGGTTAAATGACAAACAATTAGCCTTTTAATGTTGACTATTATATTCTTCCATCTGGCAAGCTATTCATTTTTGCCTTTTAATTTGAACTAAAAGACCATTGGGCAAGATTTTATTTCCTTCATTCAGTGTATTGTTGAGCATATCATGCAAAATGAAAGTTTTATATTTTATTCTTTGCTAAATATTAAAATTGAGCAATCAAAATAGTTAAAGCCATTACTTTCTACAATCCTTCCAAAACTACCATTCTGTATAAGCCTAGACTCCTCATTTTATAAGTAATGGGAAACTCAATTCAAACTGGTTTAAAACTATAAAGAGGATTTATTGACTCTTGTAACTGGACGGTTCAGAGGAATGGAAGACGTCAGTGTGGTTTGATTTATCAACTCGACAATAATATCAAAACCCTGATTTCTTTCCCTTTCCCCTGCCTTTATTTCAATCAGCACCATCCAATGTCTTTTCTTCTCTGGTGGTGACAAAAAAACACTTTGTTTCATTTCCACATATTGAAATCACACTATCTGGAAGGAGTGAAAGTACTGATTTTTCAGATCCCAGCATGCATCCTTTTCCAGCAAATACCCCAAATTTCCTAAGCCATTGTAGAAAGCACTGACTGATTGGCTTATACTTTTATTCTCTGAACACAGGGGCAAGATGATGGGGTTTACATGTTAGGGTTTAAAAAATTAGAACCCACTCTGGAATTCTTGATACAGTCATTCTCCAGCCCTCTCACTGCTATCCTACTACCCTTAACTGCATGAAGAATACAAAATGAGAGCAAGAGATAAGAGATAGTGAGGACACAACCACAATATCCACTATACAAGCCTGTCTGGTCATTTCAACAAACTGTTCTAAGTCTACATCAACCTTTCATCCACAAAATGTTCTAGGATCTTCTCAGCAGCTACTGCCCCAGATTCCTCCTTTACATTCCATGAACATAAGCAGACTTGTATTCCTTCCTCATGTTTCATGGAGTAAGCAGTCTGGGAAAGCAGGCTTTAAACTGTAAATCAAAGTTAAAGTAAGAAAAGGCACCACCACTTATAACCAAGTATTTCATATACTGGCTTGTCAAACGTAGATTCCTGGACTCACACACTGACATGCTACAACACTGGCATTCCAAAAGGGAAACATAGATAGCAAGAGAGGTAAAAATAAGTGGCTCCACATTTCTGAGCACAGCAACCTGTCTAGCCCTGTGAGCACTTTCCTCAGGGGCAGGAACCTAAGTATCAGGACATAATCCCACCTTCGTCATAAACTGGTAGTAATATTCATCTGTATGGTACCAACCTGTCCAGATAACATGCTCAGTGGAAGACTATGACCCTAATGATTATTACATTAATTAACACAACCAAATGCTTTGGCTCAATCCCTCAAGGAGACATTATTTTCCAGAAAAGGGCAAATTAATAGTATATATTTTAGTCACTATGTATCTAAGGTACATTTTGCCAACTAAAACAAACTGCGTAAAAACCTTACCCTCAAAACAAAAAGATCTGTAAAGGAAGAAAACAAAGAAAATCCCTATGTAAGAACAGAATATTGTTCAGTTTGAGCAATTTATTTTGAAGAGAGAAAATCAGCATCAAAATAAGCAGTCGTCTACACACATAAACATGACAAACATTCAACTAAATATCCTTTCATCTCTGTTTATGTGACAACACTTGTTATCACTTTCAAATGGACTTCTGTGTTCTGAACCCTGATTTAGAAATGATATACATAGCAAAGTTTCATAAAATTCATCAGACAGAAAAGCAAAGCTTTTAAAATCTCATTTAAACATGATTTGTTTATCTAGTAACCAAAATACATTTTCTAATTTAAACTCAAAAAAGCTTAATTAATTTAAATGCCACCTTGATTACCTCTACTATTGATCCAATGAAAGAATTTACTAACATGCTGAAACAGTTGAATGCTAGTCTCTTTGCTTTTTCTTTATTTAGCACACTATAAAAATCAAAGGATAATGTAAGAATCATGGTTTTCTGCTCGAAGTTAGAAAATTTCTCACACAGCCATTATTACTGGGTAAAACTATAGAATCTTGTCTACTTTCATTCACAAATTTTACTAACAAATATACTGTCTTTTAAGAAGAAATTGTTTTCACTCCCAAGCTATGTTCCCTATCATATCCCTTGCAAAGGACAAAGAAAAGTCTTAAATGAAAGAGGCAACAGCTTGGAAGTCTTAGTATATTATCTCCAGCAAACCTCTTTCTTTGTTCTCATTTCTTACAAGAATGTATACTTTCAGTGAAAACATGCTTTCCAAAAATGAATTTTGCTAAATGATACAAAGAAAAATCATAGTTTGAGTAAATTTGTTTTCTAATTACTAAAGGCAACTGAGGCTTTTCATTAATAGAGGTATTTTATTAATATTGCTATTACTATTAGCACTTTAGTAAACATCCTTCTTTGAGAAATGAAGATGTTTTTTAATTACCATAAATAATGGCTGATATTTCAAGTAACTTGATTGTTAATCTGAGTTGGAGACTGGAGACCTAGGCCAGCCTGAAAGTAGAGTGTACTGACCAGAAGACCAGAGTGCAGTCACAAGGTTTATCAAGACACTATGTCTAGGCGGTCTAGTGGAGGCATTACAACATGGGGACTAGGCATAGAGACAGAGGCCAAGTGTGAGCTGGAAATGTTAGACCAGAATATATGGCAGACTTGAAGAGAATCTGAAATGGAATGGTCCCCTAAGCCTCATTACAATACCAAGATGCCCTTTTAAGAACATCTGAGACTGCTGGCAGTGGATAGGGAAGGCCTATTTAGAGTGGCGAGCTGCCACAGACATACATGAGGAGCTCACAGGAGTGTCTGCTTGGATTACTGGTTGAGTATCTGTTATTCAAAATGCTTGGGGCCAAAGGTGTTTTGAATTTCAGATTTTTGGGGGATTTTGGAATATGTCCATTATACTTACTGGATCAGCATCCCTAATCCAATAATCTGAAATCTGAAATGTTCCAGTGAGCATTTCCTTTGAGTGGCACATCAACACTCAAAACGTTTTAGATTTTGGAGCATTTGGAATTTGGGATTTTGAGAATGTGATGGCTGTAGACTGTCTTGACTAGAGAGAGAGAGAGTCAGGATATTATCCAGGAAAACGTCCTCAACCTAGCAAGCCAGGCCACCATTCAAGTCCAGGAAATACAGAGAACACCAAAAAGATATTCCTCAAGAAGAGTAACCCCAAGGCACATAATCATCAGATTCACCAGGGTTGAAATGAAAGAGAAAATGCTAAGGGCAGCCAGAGAGAAAGGTCAGGTTATCCACAAAGGGAAGCCCATTACACTCACAGAGGATCTCTTGGCAGAAACCCTACATGCCAGAAGAGAGTGCGGACCAATATTAATCATTCTGAAAGAAAGAACTTTCAATCTAGAATTTCATATCAAGCCAAACTAAGATATATAAGCAAAGAAGAAAGAAAATCCTTTATGGGCAAGCAATTGCTGAGAAATTTTATCGCCACCAGGCCTGACTTATAGGAGCTCCTGAAAGAAGCACTAAACAAGGTAAGGAACAACCAGTACCAGCCACTCCAAAAAATACCAAATGGTAAAGAGCATTGACAGAATGAAGAAACTGCATTAACTAACAGGCAAAACAAGCACCTACCAACAAAATGGCAGGATCAAATTCACACATAACAATATTAACCTTAAATGTAAATGGGCTAAATGCCCCAATCAAAAGACACAGACTGGCAAATTGGATAAAAAGTCAAAACCCATCAGTGTGCTGTATTCAGAAAACCTATCTCACATGCAAGGATACACATAGGCTTAAAACAGAGGCATGGAGGAAGATTTACCAACTGAATGGAGAGCAAAAAAAAGGAATTGCAATCCTAGTCTCTGATAAAATAGACTCTAAAAGAGACAAAGAAAGGCATTACATAATTGTAAAAGAATCAAGGCAACAAGAAGAGTTAATGATCCTAAACATATACGCACCCAATACAGGAGAACCCAGATACATAAAGCAAGTTCTTAATGACTTACAAAGAGACTTAGACTCCCATACAATAATAGTGGGAGCCTTTAACATTCCACTGTCAATATTAGACAGATGAATGAGACAGAAAATTAACAAGAATATCCAGGACTTGAACTCAGACCTTGACTAAACAAACCTAATGGACATTTATAGACCTCTCCACCCCAAAACCACGGAATACACATACTTCTCAGCACCACATCGCACCTACTCTAAAATTGACTGCATAATTGGAAATAAATCACTCCTCAGCAAATGCAAAATAACAGATATCATAACAAACAGTCTCTCAGATCACAGTGCAATCAAATTAGAACTCAGAATTCAGAAACTAACTCAGAACCAAACAGCTTCATGGAAACTGAACAATTGGCTCTTGAATGTTGACTGAATAAACAATGAAATGAAGGCAGAAATAAAGATGTTCTTCAAAACCAATGGGAACGAAGACACAACATACCAGAATCTCTGGGACACATTTAAAACAGTGTCTAGAGGAAAATTTATAGCAATAAACACCCACATGAGAAGCAAGGAAACATCTAAAATCGACATCCTATCATCAAAATTGAAAGAGCTAGAGGAGCAAGATCAAAAAAACTCAAAACCTAGCAGAAGACAAGAAATAACTAAGATCAGAGCAGAACTGAAGGAGATAGAGACACAAAAACCCTTCAAAAAATCAATAAATCCAGGAGCTGGTTTTTTGAAAAGTTCAACAAAAGAGACTGCTAGCCCGATTCATAAAAAAGAAAAGAAAAATCGAATAGATGCAATAAAAAAAGGTAAAGGAGATATCTTCACAGACTTCACAGAAATACAAACCACCATGAGAGATTACTACAAACAACTCTATGCACATAAACCAATAAGACTGGAAGAAATAGATAAATTCCTGGACACTTGCATTCTCCCAAGCCTAAACCAGGAAGAAGTTGAAACCTTGAATAGACCAATAACAAGGGCTGAAGTTGAGGCAGCAATTAATAGCCTACCAACCACAAAAAGCCCAGGTCCAGATGTGGTCACAACTGAATTCTACCAGACATACAAAGAGGAGCTAGTACCAATCCTTCTTAAACTATTCCAAACAATCCAGAAAGAGGAAATCCTTCCCAAATCATTTTATGAGACCAACATCATCCTGATACCAAAACCCGGCAGAGACTCAACAAGAAAAGTAAACTTCAGGCCAATATCCATGATGAACATAGATGCAAAAATTTTCAATAAAATACTGGCAAACTGATTGCAACAGCACATAGAAAAGCTTATTTATCCATCACGATCAAATAGGCTTCATGTCAGGGATGCAAGGCTGGTTCAACATACACAAGTCTACAAACATAATTCACCACATAAACAGAACGATGAAAAAAAAACACACATAATTATCTCAATAGACGCAGAGAAGGCCTTCGAAAAAATTCTACAGCCATTTATGCTAAAAACTCTGAATAAACTAGGTATCGACGGAAGATATCTCAAAATAATAAAACCTATTTATGACAAACCCACAGCTAATATCATACTGAATGGGCAAAAATTGGAAGCATTCCCTTTGAAATCTGGCACTAGACAAGGATGCCCTCTCTCACCCCTCCTGTTCAATATAGTATTGGAAGTTCCAGCCAGAGCAATCAGGCAAGAAAAAGAAATAAAGGGTATTCACTTAGGAAAGTAGGAAGTCAAATTTTCTCTATTTGCAGATGACATGATTGTATATTTGGAAGACCTCATCATCTCAGCCCAAAATCTCCTGAAACTGATAAGCAACTTCAGCAAAGTCTCAGGATACAAAATAAATGTGCAAAAAACCACAGGCATTCCTATACTCCAATAACAGACTTAAAGAGAGCAAAATCAAGAACGAACTGCCATTCACAATTGCTACAAAGAGAATAAAATACCTAGGAATACAACTAACAAAGTATGTAAAGGACCTCTTCAAGGAGAACTACAAACCACTGCTCAATGAAATAAGAGAGGACACAAACAGATGGAGAAAAATTCCATGCTCATGGTAGGAAGAAGCAATATTGTGAAAATGGCCATACTGCCCAAAGTAATTTACAGATTCAATGCTATCCCCATCAAGCTACCAATGATCTTATTCACAGAACTGAAAAAAAACACCTTAAACTTCATATAGAATCAAAAGAGAGCCCACATAGCCAAGTAAATTCTAAGAAAAAAGAACAAAGATAGAGGCATCATGCTACCTGACTTCAAACTACACTACAAGGCTACAGTAATCAAAACAGCATGGTACTGGTACCAAAACAAAGATATAGACTAATGGAACAGAACAGAGACCTCGGAGGCAACACCACAAATCTACAACCATCTGATCTCAACAAACTTGACAAAAACTAGCAATGGGTAAAGGATTCCCTGTTTTATAAATGGTGTTGGGAAAACTGGCTAGCCATGTGCAGAAAGCAGAAACTGGACCCCTTTCTGACACCTTACACTAAAATTAACTCCAGATGGATTGAAGACTTAAACATAAGACCCAACAGCATAAAAACCTTAGAAGAAAACCTAGGTAAAACCATTCAGGACATAGGCATAGGCAAGAACTTCATGACTAAAACACCAAAAGCATTAGCAACAAAAGCCAAAATAGACAAATGGGATCTAGTTAAACTCCAGAGCTTCTGCACAGCAAAAGAAACAATCATTAGAGTGAACTGGCAACCAACACAATGGGAAAAAATTTTGCCATCTACCCATTTCACAAAGGACTTATATCCAAAATCTACAAAGAACTGAAACACATTTACAAGAAAAAAACAAACAAACCCATTCAAAAGTGGGCGAAGGATATGAACAGACACTTTTCAAAGAAGACATATATGAGGCCAACAAACATATGAAAAAATGCTCATTATCACTGGTCATTGGATAAATGCAAATCAAAACTACATTGAGATACCACCTCATGCCAGTTAGAATGGCGATCATTAAAAAATCTGGAGACAACAGATGCTGGAAAGGATGTGGAGAAATAGGAACATTTCTATACCGTTGGTTGGAGGGTAAAATGGTTCAACCATTGTGGAAGACAGTGTGGTGATTCCTCAGGGATCTAGAAATAGAAATTCCATTTGACCCAGCAATCCCATTACTGGGTATACATCCAAAGGATTATAAATTTTTCTATTATAAAGACATGTACACATATGTTCGTTGCAGCACTGTTTACAATAGCAAAGACCTGGAACCAACTCAAATGCCCATTGATGATAGACTGGACAGGGAAAATGTGGCACATATACACCATGGAATACTACGCAGCCATAAAAAACAATGAGTTCATGTCCTTTGTAGGGACATGGATGAACCTGGAAACCATCATTCTCAGCAAACTGACACAAGAACAGAAAATCAAACACTGCATGTTCTCACTCATAAGTGGGTGTTGAACAATGAGAACACATGGACACAGGGAGGGGAGTATCACACACTGAAGTCTGTGGGTGGGGACAGACTAGAGGAGGGACAGTGAGGGGTAGGGAGTTGGGGAGGGATAACATGGGGAGTAATGCCAAATATACGTGATGGGGATGGAGGCAGCAAACCATACTGCCATGTATGTACCTATGCAACAATCCTGCATATTCTTCACATGTACCCCAGAACCTGAAGTACAATTATATATATATAATTATGTATGTATAAATATATATACATAGTTATATAATTATGTATATTAAAAATTATATATATAACTATGTATATATAGTTATATATATAACTATATATATAATTATATATATAACTATGTATATAATTATATATATAACTATGTATATATAATTATATATATATAAAACATAGTATTTATGAAATCAAATAGCTTTTTCTTCAAGTTTCAAAGACCTTTGAAAACATAGTTACGCTTGATGATCACATTCTCTTTGAAATAACAACCAGCTTTTTAAAATCCCTTCCTTTTGAAATGCAATAAAAATCTGAAAATGAATTTTTCATCAGAAAGAAATTTTCATTAAAAGTACAGAACATTAGCATTTCTGGAAAAAATCTAGGAAATACAGACATCTATACTTACTGACTTTATTCATAAAATTCAAAGACATAGAACATTGAGGTGATCCTAGATCTTTCAGCTAAAAGGGAAGAAATCATTTACTCAGATTCCTGACTTTAGCAAATAAGATACTATCCCAATTTAGAGATGAGCAATTGAGAACTAAAGAAACTGACTCTCTCAAGGTCACAGTCAGTAAATTGAGAAAATACCATTCGAATCCAAAGTCTACTCCTCCTAACAATTTCTTCTAAAATGTTACTTTTAAATTGGTTGATGAATGAAAATAAAGTTTATGATCACCACAAATATTTTTGAATTATTTATTTTAGAGAATTGTCTATTTCAAATCAAATAATATTTATTATACTCAAAAAAGTTGTAATGATATCTGTGGGACTTCAAAAATTAAAGAAGAAGGGGTTGCTAAGGAGTCATTCTACTTATATCATATCCCCTTTCTGCTACTTTCCTGCAGAAGGAAATGCATATCAATGAAATATATATCAGTAGACCAAAATGAATTAAATTCAAAAATTTAAGATAAAAGATGGTTGAGGCAAAAGAAAAAAGAAGACAAGGAAAAAAATTGGAAAGTAGAATGGATACAAGAAATGGCCTCCTCCATGATGTAAGATAGCAAGAATTAACAACACAAGCATACCTAGGAGATACTGGAGGTTGGGTTCCAGACCACTGCAGTGAAGTGAATATCACAATGAAATAATTTGCATGAATTTTCTGCCTTCCCAGTACATATAAAATTTATGTTTACTTTCTGTAATATGAAATAGCATAATGTCTAAAAAATATATGCATACCTTAATTTAAAAATGTGTTATTCCTTAAAAATGCTAACAATCACCTGAGTCTTCACCGAGTCATCTATTTGCTTGTAGAGGATCCTGTCTCTGTTGATGACTGCTGACTGATGAGAATGGTAGTTGCTAAAGACTGCTGTGGCAATTTAAAAAAATAAGACAAAACTGATAGGTAAAATATTTCAAGGTGCCAACTAGAGATATGAAAGAATTACCAGGGCCCCCATTTGACTACTCCTAAACATCTATTTTTGTCCTCCTTTCTCTGGGAAACTATCAAAACTGCTGCCTCATCCATCTCTTCCTGAATAACCAAAGGCCCCTTGGGGAAAAGTTGCCCCAAATTACTTACTTGCCTATCTGGGTTTCCATCTTCCTGCAGATCTTAGTCTCGTAATTCTTCACAATCTTTGTTAGCTATTAAGTATGCATATAAAACTGGGGAGCAGGGCAGATACTTTACTATTCCACAATGAGAGGGTTGTTTCAGAGAACCAGGTCTACCATAACTGGAACTAGAAGTCAACAGAAAAATTTTTTAAAATTTCATTTCCCTAGACCTCATGCCCTCCTGGCTGCAAACAGCAGTTTCCCTCAAAGTTTCTTTCTCATCCACCCTGTAAACTTTTCAGCAAAACATTTTCAAATTCTTCTGGAAACAGGCTAGTTTTCCCTTCTTTCACAAATCATATTTTTCTTTACCAATATCTCTCTGTTTGTTTAACTAAACTAGCCTCTCTATTTCCTTGAGGTCACCCTCTCAACCATCACTCTGATTTCAGCAAAAACAAGGACAAGAAGCAGATTCTGTGGTTGATGGGAATATGGGTAGTTTTTATATCTTTATTGTTACCCATATTTTCTAAAGTTTCTACAACAAACGTGATTTTTTAAAATAATCATTTTTAATGTTGTAATGCTTAACAGATCTCAGAGCATATGCTATTATTTCATACATAAGCATAATTTGATATTTACCTCTGCAAAATCAAATCACCATGATCTACTTGCACTGGTGAGTTCCCTGTTCCTTAGGACTTTAAAACTTTGCAGCTGCTGTCATGCAGAAAATGAATTCCCACACAGGTATCCTTGCTTTAACAACAGACTCACAATTCTGTTTCCAGGCTTCCCTTTCAGCTTTCGCTTTTATTTATTTGGCATTCCTTTCCCCTTTTCTCGGTAGTATAACGGGGATACCATTTTTTGAAATATTTTCAGATGCATTTTCTTATCATGTAAATAACTTTGTCCTGTGACTCACTGACCACTCCTTACCCAAGAAAGGACTGACAGCAACTAGAACAGTATAATTACTGCTCAGCACTGACTGAGAAATTAGATTTTTTAAAATCCCTAACAAGATAATGGTCTAGAAAGCAAGCCTTGATAGAAAAAGAAACTTTTTTTGAGACAGTGTCCTGCTCTGTTGCCCAGGCTGAAGTGCATCATGGCTCCCCACAGCGTAGAACTCCTGAACTCATGCAATCTGTCTGCCTCAGCCTCCCCAGTAACTGAGATTATATGCAGGTCCCACCACATTTGGCTAATTTTTAAATTTTTCTTCTTTAGAGATGGGGCCATGATATCTTGCCCAGGATGGTCTCTAACTCTTGGTCTCATGCAGTCCTCCCACTTAGGCATCCCAAGTGCTGGGATTAGAGGCATGATCCACTCTGCACCTGGCTTTTTACATTTATTTACTTTTAGAGACAGGCTCTCACTCTGTCACCCAGAAGTACAGTGGTATGATTATGATTCAGTACAGTCTTGAACTTCTGGGCTGAAGTGATCCTCCTACTTCAGCCTCCTGAGCAGCTGCGACTAAAGGTGTGCACTACATAGCCATGCTAGCTTTTATAAGTTTTTTAGAGATGAAGTCTTGCTCTATTACCCAGGCCGGTCACAAATTCCCAGCCTCAAACGATCCTCCTGCCTAGGCCTTCTAAAATGCTGGGATTATTGTCATAAGCCACCCCACCTGGCCTGCCTTATAAATTCTTAAAGCTACAATTAATACATCAAGAGCTAAGCCTCAGTCTCTGGACATCAGGAGAGAGAGCTCAGGCTGTGATATAAAGCTCTCCCTGCCATGCCAAAAGCAGGAAACCCTGCCCACTGAGGCCCCATAGACTGCAGAAGGGAGAGGGAGACAGAAATAAAACATAAAGACATACACCTGGTATAAAATTCCAGGGAGGAGATATATAAGAGAAATTGAGGGATCTTATGTGATGTACCTGAATTCTAGGAAACTAGAACACAGGATAGCCCATCACAAATGCAAAATGCTACAGGAAAGCGATGTCAGCAATATGACATAAACAGATAGAGGACTAGAGTAAGCACTCCTTAGCCTCCCTTGGATGCTAAGATGAGGTAATGTAGAAGGAACCTTAAAGTCACTGCAAGCCTGGGGAAAGGAGCTGAGCTGAAGGCATGGAACTCTCATGGAACTATACTGATGATGAGCAATGACTGTTCCAGCAGCCATAAACTTGATAGCCACAGGCTAGGTGAAGAGCATGGTTCAGACTCAAAGAGGACTATAGTTCAGTGAGAACTATTGTAAGGTACATGGACGTGCTTTGGTCAAAGAATAGGCCCACGTAAACATCCTCCATGACTCAGCAAGTTTGTAACGCAGGCACACAATTCTAAGTATAATGTAAACACAAATATGTAGCCATAACATGGGAAGGCCATCACTTGGCTCTATACCATTATTGTCTATAAAAGGTATAATTGCCCTGCTGACACTGTATAGACATGCTCACACCCAAAGAGAGAAAGAGAGAGAGAAACAAAACTGCCAACTTTGCTGACCTTTGCAGCTGACCCTGAAGGCAAGAAAAAGCCGGCTGTGCAGTTGTGCATGGGGGCAGCCAGAGCAGGTAGCAACAGAGACAGGGATAGAGACTGTAAAAGAGCTACTGAATAAAGCCATAATTCACCTACCTATGGACCCCTGAGTGTTCTTTCAGCTATCAGTCATTCATCTACCCACTCCCTTCGGACCTCAGCATGAGCTGAAACCTGACCCTGGGCCTGACAACCGTGGTGGTGCCAAATCTACAAGGGTGACCAAGCTCTGCCTTATGCAAGAAAATAAAGTGCAATTTTGTGCGCCACACATTGGCAGAAACGTGGCCAAAATCTATATCATGATGTGTGTACTGCAGTAGGAATCAAAAGGCACAAAGAAAAGCAGAGGACCTCCTGGCAGATTCAAGGTCCTTTACCCAGCTCCACAAAGTGCTTTCATTGTCACCATACACCAGGCACCATCCATCTCAAAGTGGTATCTACACCCCCATGTTAATTACAGCATTATTCATAATAGCCAAGATGTGGAAACAACCTAAATGACTGTTGAATGAATGAATAAAGAAAATGTGGTATATACATACAATGGAATATTATTCAACCTTAAAGGAGAGAGAAAAGAGGAATAGGAATATGAATCTCTGAGCCTTTACTAAAAGAGAATGAATTTTCTGAAAGACACTATTTAAATAGGCAGAGACTCAAACTCAGTTGATTCAAAAGTTGGTTTCTTCCTTTTTATCTCCGCCAGCCAGGATAATGGGATTCATGAGAAAAACTAGATACATTATAGAAAATAAACATTTATTAAACCCAGAAATATACCTACTCATAAACATTTGATTTATGACAAAGATGGCACTGCAGAGCGCTAGGAAAAGATCTTCTTTTCAATTTATATAGCTGAAACAATTAGATTATCATATGGGGAAAAACAGAACTTGACTTCTACATTGCTCCATACACACATATCAATTTTAGATGGTGAAACAAGATGTCTTTTAAAAATGTCCTGCTCATTTTGATAGCCACTAGTCCCACGTGGCTATTAAACACTTGAAATTGACAAGTATGAATACTACTGCAGCTGTGTCAAATCCACACCAGATTTCAAAGTCTTAGTATGATTTATAAAATATAAAATATTAATAATTTTTACACTGAATAAATAATTGAAATGCTTATATTTAGGGTACATTGGGTAAAATAAAATATATTGTTAATATTAAATTCACTTGCTTTTACTTTTTTAAATATGGAAAATTTTCAGTTAAATATGTGGCTCTCTTTATATTTCTTTTGGACAGCTCTAAGACAGAAGATATTATTAGAAAATATCTTCTTAACCCAAGTTAGGAAAAGATTCTTTAAATGGAACAGATAATTACTAATCATAAAGAAAAAGAATGATAAATTGTACCACACTGAAATTAAAACTTCTGTTCATCAAAATGCACTGTTTTAAAGGTAAGCCAGAGTGGGAGAATATTTTGGCAGCACAAAAAACTAACAAAGGGTCAGTAGACAAAACATGTTTTTTAAAAAGTCTGGGGCTGGGCACGGTGGCTCACACCTATAATCCCAGCACTCTGGGAGGCTGAGGTGGGTGGATCACGAGGTCAAGAGATCGAGACCATCCTGGTCAACACGGTGAAACCCCGTCTCTACTAAAAATACAAAAAATTAGCAAGTTTGTAACTTGGGCATGGTGGCGCGTGCCTGTAATCCCAGCTACTCAGGAGGCTGAGGCAGGAGAATTGCCTGAACCCAGAAGGCGGAGGTTGCGGTGAGCCAAGATCGCGCCATTGAACTCCAGCCTGGGTAACAAGAGCGAAACTCCGTCTCAAAAAAAAAAAAAAGTCTGCTACAATTCAATAAGAAAAAGGAAGACAACACAGTTTTTTAATGGACAAGATAATTTAATAGGAAATTTATAAAGAGGAAATCTAAATGGCCAATAAGCATATGAAAAAAAATACTCAGCCTTATTATAATCATAAGAATACAAATGTAAACCACAGTGAAATATAACTACACATCTACCAGATACACATAAAATGGAAAAGCTTAACAATGCCATATTTTGACCAAGATATTAAATCACAGGAAGTCTTCATACAAATTTCAGATTGGTGCAACCAATTTGAAAATTAATTTGACATTATCAACCAAAAGTTGAAGAAAAACACTAAGCAATTTCCTCACCTAAGTGTACACTGTTGGTGAGAATGTTGAATAGTGTAGTCACTATGGAAAATAGTATAGAAATTTCTAAGAATGTTGAAAATAAAACTACTATATGATTCAGCATTCCACTTGAGTATATATCCAAGAAAATTGAAATCAGGATCCCAAAGAGCTGTCTACACTCCATGTTCATTACAGCATTATTCACAATAGCCAAGTCAGGGAAACCACCTGAGTGTCTATTGGATGAATGGATAAAGCAAACGTGACATATACTTACAATGAAATATTACTTAGACTTAAGAAAGAAAGTTCTGCCATTTGTGCAGAACATTACGATAAATGAGATAAGCCAGTCCAGTTGCAGAAGGACAAATATGCATGATTCCACTTTTAGGAGGTCTCAGAAATAGTCAAAGTTAGAGGAAGAAAATATGATGGTGATTTCCAGGGACTGAAGAAAGGAGAAATGTGGAATTTCTGCTCAATGAGTATAAAGTTTTAGTTATATATGATGAATAACTTCTAGAGATCAACTGTAAAATACAGTGCCTAAAGTTAAAAATATGGTACTGGGCACTTTAACAGACATTAAAAGGATAGATCTCACGTCAAATGTTCTTACCACAAACACACACACACACACACATGCACGAAAAGTTTTGGAATTGACAGACATGTTTAGTGCCATGATTGTGGCAATGGCATCACATGTGCATGCATATGTCCAAATGCATCAAAATGTATATACCAAATGTGTGCAGTTTTATGTAAACCAATTATATTTCAATAAAGCTTTAAAATGCTCTTGCATACTTACTAGATTTGGAAGTTTTCTTTGCAGCAAGAATTTTTTTTACAAATTTTATTTGTCTTAACCATTACTTAAAGGCTATTCCACAGTCATATTTAGAAAGTTTCTCTCTAGTTTTATTTTCTAATGAGAATTAAGAATTTAGTGTTTGCTAAAGGACCTCCCAAATTTATTCCATTTTAAAATTTTCTATTAAATATGAATCTTAAGATGTTGAATAAGGTTTGAACTATCCGAAGTACTTGTTAGTCTTATAAGATTTACCTCTGGTATGATTTTCTGCTGTTTGTTATGTAGGTATTGCTTAAAGTTCATGACAATGCTAAACTAATTTGTTAAGCTGTTATCTACATTTACTACATTTTTTTGTATTTATGTTATAGTTTATAACTAAAACCGTGAGAAAAAAAAGAGCTACCAATTTCTTTGCATATTTAAGTAATAGTGTGTTAACTTTGCCACCCTGCTGTAAGTAATTTATTACATAGCCTACTTCTTTCTTGTGACCATTTCAGCTATGACATCCTGCTCCTTTTACTCTAGAACAAGCTTTCAAGAGATACAAATTTTTGTTATCACTATGTCCATCCAAACATTTCTCAATAATCCAGCCCAACCGTATGTTAATATTTAAATACCTAGATATAACCATAATGTTATCAATTAATTTTTAGTCTCTGCATATATGAGCAGTATTTTCTCTCCATTCAGGTTGAATATTGGTAATTGAAAGAATAAAATTAAAATACTACTTTGAGAATGCCATTAAAAAAAGAAGTTTTAAACTCTCTAAAACTCATTTGGCATTCAGTTAAATTTTGTATCAGTAAAATAGATCACAGAGGAATTACTGTCAACCAAAAACCTTAGATTAGGCTCTCAGCTATTGAATTACCGTCCTAAGGCTGCATTAAAACAGTACTACAAACTTAGTAACTTAAAGCAGAAGAAACTTATTCTCTCACAGTTCTGGAGGCCAGAAGTCCAAAAGCAAGGTGTTGCCAGAACCACAATCCCTCCAGAGGATCTAGAGGAGAAAACTTCCTTGCCTCTTCCGGGTTCTAGTGGCCATGGCAATTCTTGGCTTTTTTGGTTTGTAGCCACATCACTGCAATCTCTGCCTTTATCTTTACATAGTATTTTCCTTTTTTTTATGGCTTTATTTAACTTTGGTTAAATAAAGGTTTTATTTAACTTTGAATCCCAACCCCTAACCTAGTTATGCTTGACATAGTAAACAAGCAGGAAATAATGCAAAAACACTTAATACATATTATATAAAATAAGTCAATAGCTACTCACGAATATAAAATCATTCTGTAGCTACTTACCACTAGTTGTGCCTGGGCTCAGAACCGGCTTCAGCAACATCAGTCTTAATTAGTTACAACTGGGCTCAGAACTGGCTTCAGCAACATCAGTCTTAATTAGTTACAACTGGGCTCAGAACTGGCTTCTGTAATTCATTTGCCTGGGCTCAGAACTGGCTTCAGCGACATCAGTTGTAATTAGTTACAACTGATGTTTTTGACTGACGTTCCTGCTTTATTTTGCTCAGCTGCCTGATGTTTTTAAAAATATATTATTTTCTTATAAGACACCTGAAAACCAATCATTGTGTTAAGCACTGACAACAAAAACAACAGAAAATGCAAACCTGGGGAGAGAAAGGAAAAACCGAAGTAAATGATAAAAGAGATGTGGGTGTTTTTGTCATGGGAAATGTAAAGGAAAATCAGAAAGGTAAAGAGAGAAATTGACACAGTGCTAGTCAAAGCATTTTGACACGTCCTAGAGGATTTTATAAGAAATCCACATGAATAGCACAAAGCCATGAATGGTAGAGAAAAGAGAAGAGACCCTCAAGGAATTGACCACAAGACGGAAAAAAAATTCTCTTACATAAAGGTAGAATTGGAATGGTCTATCTTAGAAAGAGAAAAAATAGTCGACCTACAGACAATATCTCAATGGAAAAAGAAATTGTAATGTCAGAAATACAAAATCAGGCCAGGCTAGTGGCTCACACCCACAATCCCCACACTTTGGGAGGCTGCAGCCAGTTTCGAGACCAGCCTGGCCAACATGATGAAACCCCTGTATCTACCAAAAATATAAAAAGTAGCTGGGCTTGGACACACCTGTAATCCCAGCTACTCAGGAGGCTAAGGCAGGAGAATCCCTTGAACCCGGGAGGCGGAGGTTGCAGTAGCTGAGATCATGCCACTCCAGCCTATCAACAGAGCGAGACTTAGTCTCAAAAAAAACAAAAAATGCCCGTGTGGTGGCTCACGCCTGTAATCCCAGCACTTTGGGATGCCAAGGTGGGCAGATCTCCTGATGTCTGGAGTTTAAGACCAGCCTGGTCAACATGGTGAAACCCCATTTCTACTAAAAAGTACAAAATATTAGCTGGGCGTGGTGGCGTGCAACAGTAATCCAAGCTACTTGGGAGGTTGAGGCAGGAGAATAGCTTGAACACAGGAGGTGGAGGTTGCAATGAGCCAAGATCGTGCCATTGCACTCCAGCCTGGGTGATAGAGCAACTCCATCTCAAAAAAATAAAGAAATATAAAATCACTGTCAAAGGTATGTAAAGCCAACTCTGTAAGTTGTAAAATAAGTCATAAGTCTATCCTTAGATGTGATAAAAAGTACACTTCTTTGAACAAAAATTTAAAACATGATCATTTTGTTATCACTCACTCAAGTGCCAGTAACTATCCAGCTAGTATTATGCCTGCTCATTTGTTCCCAGAAATGTGTGTTTGTGCATGTGTACATATGTGTGGGTACTGAGTGAACAAAATGATTTCACTCTGTTTCAGTTGAGATTTTAGTCAGGAACAACTGTAGTTTCTTTCTTTGTGTGCGTGATTATCTGTAAAGTATATCAATACACAACTTATCATTTTTGGAAAAATTCCTGAGAGATTATCCAGTGAGTTAAGAAGGATAAAATTTGCATAAAAATATTGTCACCATCAAAATATTTAATATTCTGGTGACAATCAAAAGCCAAATGTACTTAACTACCTCCTAATAGCCAAAATTCCTAGCGAAGAGGTAGCAAAAAACCTAAAAGCAGTAATTACAGGAAAAGGAACATTCACTGAGCAGAGGCCTTCATGATATTTTCAGAAAGGTGGAAAGGAAGCAGCAAACTATTATATAAAGCTCCCAGCAAGGCCTGATGTGTAGGTAGTGGCTGGTCCATCTAATTGGCCCAGGAGAAGCCCAAGAGTCAAGCCAGGAGTTAGAAAGAATAGTAATGGGAAGAGGAGCTGAAATCAGTAAGACTTATAAAAGTCTGCCTATGGAATTATACCCTTCCTATTTTCCCTCTTTGTCCCCACTCTGGCTCTCCACTGAGAGGCACTGTGTTTACCTCCTTTCACAAGTCATGCCATCTGCTTTAAAGAAATTCATCTTCTACCTCTGGCCCATCAGAGTAATTTTAAAAATGATTCCTGCAGCTTCCCTGCAGGCTGCTCCTCTCTGCCTGATACAAAAAGTTCATAGTCCGCAGTTCCAGATGCAACACCTTCTCCAGGAATATGAATAGAAAATTGAAACTCTTTAATATTTCAGAGAAAAACACACAAAATTGAAAAACTAAGGCAAACAAATGGAATGCACCCACAAACATTGATAATTCAGAAAAACAGAGAACAATAATTTTTATCTTAATGAGGATGCTTAGTATGGAAAATATACTGTAACAATCAATTACAATAGGATTCTATGCCAATGGAGCAGTTACAGAACTTTGAATATTGCCTTGGAAGGCTAAAGTGTGTTTGCTGAAAATTAGGAGATAAAAAACAGAAGAGCTAAAAAGTAAAGTTGAAAAAATGAGAATTAAAATGTGAAGGAAAAAATGGGAGACCAGTGCTTCTCAAATATTAATGTGAATACAAATTACCTAGAGATCATGTTAAAATGCAAATTCTGATTTCATAGATGTGAGATGCTGCATTTCTAACAAGCTCCCGAGTGATGCCATTTCTGTCGGTCCACCAGCCACATTTCAAGTAGTAAAAACTTCAAAGATAGGTGCTTGTGAAATTTCAGAACAGCCAAAGAAAATTTTTAAAAAGAAGGAAATACTAACAGTAGAGTCCAGCATCAGTCTCAAACCATTATTTGAAGGAATTAAAAAGGAACTCAAAGTGGTCCCATCAGTGACCCGGGTTCAGTCTTCATAATGCGTTCCCTCCTGGCCTCTCTCCAGCAACTACAAGCCTATAGCATTTCAAAACAGGATTTGTTCCTATTCAGCTTGTTTGCTCTTCAGACCAATTCAGAGAATCATGATTAATTCAGTGCTTTGTCTTTTAGGAAGACAAAATTTAATAATGGTAGAATTAATACTAGGTCATACTAACCTGTACCAAATTACCTCTAATTTATTATTCAATCTAGACAAGGGAATACTTGGTTTCTACACCTAAACATCTTGAATATAGTTCTCATATTAAAACAGAGACAATCATAGCAATATTCTGATACATATTGTCCTTTCCTTGTTCTCAAGGTAATATAATCACAAGCAAATTTTTTAAATCTTCTAAACAAGAGCAAAGTCACTCTGTGTATGAAGCTACATAGGTTGAATTTATAGATTTTGAACTATATCTTGTGTGTTAGCTGTGATTTTAAAAGTTAGGAAGAGTAAGGAACCATTACATACTTTAGTAAATGATACTTAAATACATTCAGGTAGCAGAAGAATAAAGAGGCTTGCTAACCTTGTTTTCCAAATTTGAATTTATCTTTTGTTTAAAACATCTTTATTACATACTAATCGTTTCAGGAATTTGAATTTATCTCTTATTTAAAAGCCCTTTATCACATACTAATTGTTCAAAGAAATTATTTCTAGAGAGTTTCAAAGGGAAACTCTTGACTATTTTCTTTTTCTTCTAATGTAAAATCAATGTAACACTTTCATTTATCATTGAGAGAAACAGTTAGTGTTTGTAAGACCATTTGGGAAAGAATGTTGGATTTAAGTCAAAAATTATCTCTAAATATTTCTAAGTTTTTTTGTTGCTATCTTTTTGGAGGAAAATATAAATTTTGATCCTCAAAATAGTTCCTGGAAGCTCTAAACATAGATCATATAAACAATATTTATGAGATAAACATTATGATATTAGAAATGCTTAGAGGTAATTATAGCAGTTTGTATATTACAATAGTAAATTTAAAGTCACATTTTTGAGAGTTTGGCTAACAAACAGCAAACTGAGAGGAAATCCAGAAATTTTTAAATGGAGTGAACCACTATATGGAGGAATAGCCTAACGTGGAAAGTTTTAAAGACTTGACATAAACTTTTGCTAGAATTTTTATTTTAGTAGAAATAGTGAAAAATTCAAGGTTCTCTATGATCCTATCAACTTCATCCATCTTAGCTATTCATTTTTCCAGCATGCTATTACAATACTGCCCCTTCTGTTAACTGTCTATACTGCATAGTTCTTTGATCTAGTCACTCACTATAGTAAGTACTGAAGGTTTCTTATCTATTTTATTTTATTTTATTTTTTATTTTTTAAATTTTTATTGCATTATAGGTTTTGGGGTACATGTGCAGAATGTGCAAGATAGTTGCACAGGTACACACATGGCAGTGTGTTTTGCTGCCTTCCTCCCCTTCACCCACACTTGGCATTTATCCCCAGGCTATCCTTCTCAAGCCCCCCCACTGTTCCTCCCCCATTCCCCCCAATAGACCCCAGTGTGTAGTAGACACCCTCTCTGTGTCCATGTGTTCTCATTTTTCTCACCCGCCTATGAGTGAGTATATGCGGTATTTCTTTTTCTGTTCTTGTGTCAGTTTGCTGAGAATGATGTTCTCCAGATTTATCCATGTCCCTACAAAGGACACAAACTCATCATTTTTGATTGCTGCATAATATTCCATGGTGTATATGTGCCACATTTTTCCAGTCCAGTCTATCATCGTTGGGCATTTATCTATTTTAAAACAAAAAGGAACCACAGTGGCTTGAGAGCCTATGAAGAATTCAGTAATATTTGTGGATTATTTTTACATTAGTTAAAAAATGGACACTGCCTTACTGATTGAATCTTACCTATTAGAATATCATAGTTTGATGAATGTGATATCTTTTGCACTTTTAAATATACAGGCACTAAATCTTTTTGCTAAAGATATAACTGGACATTGTAGCAGACATTGTCAGTGCATTGGTCATATCTCTTTGCCCTTCCTACTTAAGCATGCATCAATGCAATTTCCAACTGAAGACCTAAAGTCTTCTCTGGACATCGATGTCTACTCTGCCAACCCATGCAACAGGCCAGAAATGCTGAAAAATTAATTATCAACTGTCTCCGGAAACTCTGAATCAATGACTGAAAGCATTGGGTTTAGCTCCTCTGGTGAAATATCCCTGATGTATGTGCCAACACTGGTCCCAGAGTTTCCCCAAGGGAGCTAAGTTCAGTTACCCCCACTGGTAACTGGCTTGCTGATGTGCACTTTATTGGAAGCTGTCCCTTTCCTGTTTCAGTATTTCTTTCATCTTCCAAATAAATCACTTACACAAGGATTCCTGTCTTGGCATGTGCTTCTGATATAACCCAATCAAGAAAATGGTCCTAGGAGCAATCTTCAGGATGTCGTTCTGGAATCCAGCTGCTTGCCTGCCTAATGGCAACAACGACTGCATTTCTAAGCCTAAGTAAGGTGGTGATAATCTTTGACATAACCACATCTGTGGTTCTAGAGCAAGGCTATGTCAGTGCAACAGAAAATATTTCTCTGTTTGAAAGGTAGTTCCCAGAATGATAAAGAACCCTCATATACTCTGAGTGTCTGAGTAGCATATATCAAGCCACTATGCAATTAGAGATGCTCGTAACAAACTGGATGGATATTGTCAGCCACCAAGTGATCAGGCTGCAACATAACCTTTACTAGGGCTCTGACTTCTGTTGAATTGAAAGGAATAAGGTAAAAAGGAAGACCAGTCCCAGGACTTTGGGAGGCGCAGTCTGGTGGATCACAAAGTGAGGAGTTTAAGACCAGCCTCACCAACATGGTGAAACCTCGTCTCTACTAAAAAAAAAAAGAAAAAAAAAAAAAACTAGCTGGGCATGGTGGCACACGCCTGTTATCCCAGCTACTCAGGAGGCTGAGGCAGGAGAATTGCCTGAACCTCGGAGGCAGAGGTTGCAGTGAGCCAAGATCATGCCACTGCACTCCAGCCTGGGTGACTGAATGAGACTTTGTCTCAAAAGAAAAGGAAGACCAGGTCCATTTGAGGAAGAACCCTGAACAAGTATACAAGAAGTACATAAAATGGCAAAGGATAAGTAACCAAAAAAAAAAAAAAAAGCAATTAGTTATAGCATCTTTCTTCCCTGTCACTAAGAAAGAAGCACAGTATTTAGTATATACTATACATCTTTAGTTTTTTGTTTTGTTTTGTTTTTGGTTTTGGTTTTTTTTAGCTACTGGGGATCTCACTATGTTACTCAGGCTGGACTTTGACTTCTGGGCTCCAGGGATCCTTCCAAATCAGCCTCCTTAGTAGCTGGGATTACAAGCACGTACCATTGCACCTGGTTTATATCTTTAGCTTTTAGAGACTACATCACACACTTAACAGAATTTTTCCAAATACTTATCTAGGAGGCAGCCAATTTTGAGTAGTCCCAAAGCAATAGTTGGCTCTGTAATAGATTCAAATTATGGTACAAGAAGCCCTGCCACTTGGGCTATGTTACTTAGAAGAGCAAAAGGTGCTAGAGCTACCCATGATCTACTAAGATGCCCTGTGGATTTCTGGTCAATTTCAACAAGAGAAACACAGTGCAGACACCTTGGTTCTAGGGCAACCTTATGATTTCTGCAGCAGAAAATCATTCTCTATTTGAAAGATAATTTCCAGCATAATGAACCATAATATACTGCAAGTGCCTGAGTAGCGTACATCAAGCCACTACACAATTGGAGATGTTCATGATAAACTAAATATTGTCAGCCACCAAGTGATCAGGTTGAAATATCACAGCAGCAGTCATATGAAAAAAAATCCCATTTCTCAATAGCAGACCTGAGCAGGCCCAGAAGGCACGAGTAAGTTATACAGATAGGCCCAGACCTTCACGTGGCCTAGCTCCACCGCAGTGATTATAATGGCTCAACTCATTCCTGTGGCTTTTTAGGGGTTCTTTAGATGAGATTATGAAGAAGGGGAAAACCTGAGCCTGATTCACAAATTTAATCAACCCTGATTCATTAGCTTTTGCTGAAGACATTGCTGCTGTAATACAGTCTCTATGCTCTATAGAATAATTCTGAAAAGAGTGGTGAGGGGAAATCCTGCAGCGGGCTCAATTGGGTGGATGGGTTTTCATGAAAATACCAGGAAGATTTGGTTTCAGTGAGAGGAACATCGGGAAGGCTGAAATACTGAAAATAAACTGTACCTCTTTAAAATTTCTCCTACAGCCAGGCCAAACTGTCTAACCTGAGAACTACGGATCTAAGAGACACATTACAAAAACTGGGATCTTAACACAGACATTTTCTAGGGGCCACAACATTCCATCACTTATTCAGGAAAATACTTATCAGAGACTTAATTACAAACAGCAAAGAGTATAAAATTAGGTCTCTCTTAAAAACACAATCCTTGCCCATAAAGAACACCCATGTTAAAATCTCCATTGTCCTCCATTATCTAACACTAAGTATGAATGCATAATTCTGGAAAAGCTTGTTTTCTGGATTCACATTAGGGATGGGAACTTTCAGAACTATAAGGTGTAGGTAGATGTAAACACACACATACAGACAAGCACACACATCCATATACAGTAAACCTGTTCAAACTTCCAACTTAGCATTTCTGGATTTCCCCTAAAAGGTCCAGAATTTAGATTTTAGAGACTACATCACACACTTAACAAAATTGTTCTAAATACTTATCTAGGAGGCTGCTAGGCTCCAATCTTCTAAGACGTCTTCTAAGACGATTGGAGTACATGACATAAAATCCTTGCCACTGTCATCGTTATCACCACCCTTACTTCCGATTTATTCCCTACTTTTCTTACCTCTTTCTTTTCTTCTACCTCCTGTCACTTCTGTGACAGATTTCACACAGGAAAGTCTGCACTGTCTATTAATATCTCTATGCTCTATAGTCCCCCTCACTTTCTGTTTAGACGGAGAATGGACTAATCATTAGAGTGGCAAGGTTTCAGTTTCCTTACTCATTGCATAAATGGGTTTAGAATATTTTTCCAAACAAAGACACATTCATCTTTTATTTTTCTTACTTCTGGGCTCAGTGCCACTCAGATGCTTGAGAGTACAAGATAACAAAAGTTATTTATAAATGAATGTAATAATTCCAAGTGTGTTTATCATAGTTCCAACACTGATACATTTGCAAATCTTTTCTTTTATTAAGAGTAGATATAAGAAATGGTTTTTGATGAATATGTCCTGCTTCTGCAGAATCATTTTTCTAGACACTGCTGCTATTCGTGTCGCTAATAAGACACTTTGATTTACTCATATATTTAATGTGCATTTGCCAAGTTCCTATTATCTTCAGATAATAGAAAATATAAAGGTAAGTAACCTATAGTTTTGTCTTCTCAGGAAACCCACAGTCTATGGAGGAAAGATACAAGTACACAAGTAATTTTTCCATGATTCAGCAAATGCTATAGCAGAAACTAACAGAAAGACCAATTGAAACAGTGGAAGGCAGATCTAACTCTCCCTTGTCAGGACTGGAAAGTTCTCAGAAGTGTGACATCTGAGCCACATCTTGAAGAATGAATATAAGTTGGCCAAACTGAAAATCTATGAACTAGAGAGAAAAGAAACTATGTGTACCATGGCATGGAAGTACAGCTTAGCAATATATCTAGAGAACAAGGTGCACATAATTAAGTGAAGGAAATAAGGTTCAGAAGAAGTGCAAGAATGCAAACCATAATGATCTGGTATGCCATACTAGACATTGGCCTTTAGCCTGAGGGGTACATGGAAATCACTGAAGCATGAGAATACACATGCTTCAGTGATTCTTAGGCATGAGAGTAGCATGATCAGATTTGCACTTAACAAAAATCACTTTGATCATGCTAGAGGAAAAATTGGGGAAAGATAACATGAGAAACCAGATGATCAACTAAAAGAAATAAGAAGAACCTAATCCTAGTAGAGGCCAGAGGGTGATGGTAGAGCAGACAGACTAGAGAGACATTAGGAGATAAGATAAATAGAATCAGGTGATTCATTTGTATGTGAAGGAGGAGGAAGAGCAGAGGGGAAGGTAACATAAAAGTAAAGAGTCAAGCATAATGCCCAGATTTCCCACATAAAAAGCTGGATGATGGCTTTGGCTTCACTGAGTTAAACAATTTAGGGGCAGGAGAGTTTGGAGGTCAAGATGAAGAGTTGTTTTGGAAATGCCGAATTTGAATAGTCTATGAGCTAGCCTGATACAGATAAACGGTTGTTATACATAAGTCAGGATCTCAGGAGAAAGGCTAGACAGGTAAGACATCAGGGCTGGACAGATAAGACACATAGGTAGCAGTTTTTTGTTTGTTTTACTTTTTATTGTATACATTTAAGGTGTTTAGCAGGATGTTTTAATATATACAAACACCTAGTAAAGTGGTTACTACAATCAAGCTAATTATATAGGGTGAAATGGAAACCAAACCCAAAAGGATAAGACCTAGAAATTAATAGGCAGAAACCCTGCCCAAATGGAGACTAATATTAAAAATCACTTAGTTGGGCAGGGCGCAGTGGCTCACTCCTGTAATCCCAGCACTTTGGGAGGCCGAGGCAGGTGGATCACAAGGTCAGGAGTTCAAAGACCAGCCTGGCCAACATGGTAAAACCCTCTCTCTAAAAAAAAAAAAAAATCACTTAGTCACTCAGGCAGTTGGCTCCACCTTCTAAGACAAACCAACACTTCAAGAAAAACTGTATTTGTGATTTTTGCACATTGATTTTGTATTCTGAGACTTTGCTGAAGTTGCTTATTAGCTCAAGGAGATTTGGGGCTGAGATGATGGGGTCTGCAAATAGAGACAATTTGACTTCCTGTTTTCCTAACTGAATACCTTTATTTCTTTTTCTTGCCTGATTGCCCTGGCCAGAACTTCCAATACAAACATATGAAAAAAAGCTCATCATGGTCATTAGAGAAATGCAAATCAAAACCACATTGAGGCCACTTGTTCCATTAGCCGGTGCAGCCAAGACCACTACTCAGCATTTTCATACTGTCACAAGATTGCTCCTGTAATGGAATAATGCCCTAGTTTCTCTTGAGATGCTGTAAGTGGCATGTTACCTAAGGTATAGGCTTAGCTTGATTGCTGGGCTCACTGTGTTCTTAAGATACCAACCTGTTGCTCTTTTTTTTCCCCCCATTTAAAAAGATAGTACCTGTTCCCTCTAACCACCTCACCCCATTCCTGAATGACATTTTATCCTTTGGAAAGAACAAGGCTGTGATGAAGTGACTATTGTCTGTGTCTCCTGTGTGTGTCTGTTCTTGTCACAAATGTATTTGGGGACGTTGGATGCATTCATTTTTCTGTAATAAAGTTTCTTAATCACTCTTCAAAAAAAACCACATTGAGATACCATCTCACGCCAGTTAGGATGGCGATCATTAAAAAATCAGGAAAGAACAGATAGTGGAGAGGATGTGGAGAAACAGGAGAGCTTTTACACTGTTGGTGGGAGTGTAAATTAATTCAACCATTGTGGAAGACAGTGTGGCAATTCCTCAAGGATCTAGAAATAGAAATACCATTTGACCCAGCAATTCCATTACTGGATATATAACCAAAAAACTATAAATCATTCTATTATAAAGACACATGCACACATATGTTTATTGCAGTACTGTTTACAATAGCAAAGACCTGGAACCAACCCAAATGCCCATCAGTGATAGACTGAATAAAGAAAATGTGGCACATGTACACCATGGAATACTATGCAACCATTAAAAAGGATGAGTTCATGTCCTTTGCAGGGACATAGATGAAGCTGGAAACCATAATTCTCTGCAAACTAACACAGGAACAGAAACCCAAACACTGCATGTTCTCACTCATAAGTGGGTGTTGAACAATGAGAACACAGGGAGGGGAACATCACACACCAGGGCCTGTCAGGAGGTGGGGGGGCTAGGGGAGGGATAGCAGGGAGTTGGGGGACTGGGGAGGAATAGCATTAGGAGAAATATCTAATGTAGATGACCGGGGGATGAATGCAGCAAACCACCATGGCACGTGTATACCTATGTAACAAACCTCCACAACCCACACATGTACCCCAGAACTTAAAGTATAATTTAAAAAAAAGAAAAACTATGTTATCTTTCTTAACCTTGCCATTTATCAAAACCAAACTCTCTCTTCTCTTAGGTTTTAGACATTTGTGCATTACACTTATTATGTATTTTCAAATTAATGTAATCAATGGCCTCATGTATTTATTTCTAACCTTACTCTTGGGATGCTGCACAAGAGAGACCTTGCACAGATCTGAGGTACCTCTTTTCAGTCTAATGTGTGTTGTTCTAGTCCAGATTTGTTTTAATTGCTTACTCGAAATGAAAGAATTATGTCAAGCATTGAAATAAATAATATTGAAACCTTATAGTCATTCCAACTTTTAAAGTATTCTAAGTATTTCCTTCAAACAATAAATTCTGACCTCTAAAAAAATCAGTACAGTGGCCTCCTGATATGGTCAGCTTCCTACTTCATAAGGTATTCATCATCATCTCATTCAAATTCTGTGGTTCAAAGAATTCCTTTTAAAAGCAAGAACAAAAAATAATTTAGTAAAAGTTAAACATTATTCCTGAATCTCACTTCAGTATAGTCAGATTTTGCAGCACAATAAGGTTCTAATCACACCCTGATTGGTACAGATTTATGCAGAGTTTATACAAGAATTAGCGGACATTAAGAAAATCACTCCATGCATACTGATATGTGATTATGCCTGAAGACATGTAAAGCCACCCACAGCTGGAAACATGCTAAAATAATAAGACTACAGGGGGGCTGGGGGGGGATAGCCTGGGGATGAATACCAAGTGTGGGTGAGGGGGAGGAAGGCAGCAAAACACACTGCCATGTGTGTACCTATGCAACTATCTTGCACGTTCTGCACATGTACCCCAAAACCTATAATGCAATAAAAATTTTAAAAAAATAAATAAATAAATAAATAAATAAATAAATAAATAAATAAATAAAAAAAGACTACAGTTAGAAATGCTATTTTAATTATGAATTTCTTTTCTATTTTTCGATAGTACTGATCTCCACTTGTATTAGAAATACATTATTTTTGCTTAAATTTTGTTCCTTATGGCTCCTATATATAGAAAATTTAAAAATATATATTACTGACATATATCCAGAAAATTCCTAAGAGTATTTATGTTCAAAGAGAAAAAATAATATTAAAGTCACAAATAAATATATGAACCTAATTAAATTAGCTAAGTGAGGTTTAAGATACGTTTGTGTGATACAAGTATTGTTATCATGAACATAGGAAGGATAAAAGACATACTTCAAGGCCACCCAAAAGAACTACACTGTCCTGTTATTCATCTCTTAGCTTTGAGATTATCTCTGAATTATCGAGGAAGGGAATTATTTATTGAGCAGGCACCTAACCAGTTATATATTAATGTACACTTTGCCAAATTTACTTTTCAGTGTATAACTTCTTTTTCTTTTATGAAATGGAGCCATTATTACTGGAAAGTATTATCATTTCCATATCATAAAGGAAAAAGAAGTTTATATAAAGCCATTGTGATGGTTTTAAATATGGTCAAATCCATTGCAAAGGTGAAATCTAATTGTCTTCTCCTTAACTGTGGGTGGATTTAGTGACCTGGAATATGGCGGAAGTATCAGCTTGTGTCTCCTGAGACTGAATCAGAAAAGACACTGAGCCCTCCTACTTGTTCCCTCTCTTTCATGGGTGGCTCATTCTGAGGAACACTAACTGCCATGTCATGAAAATACTCAAGCAGCCTGTATTAATCAGCTTGGTCTCTCACACCATAGACTGTTTGACTTAAACAACAAATTGATTTCCCACAGTTCTGGAGATTGGCAAGTTCAAGAGCAAGGTGCTAACCTATTCAGTTCCTGGCAAGAGCTCTTTTCCTGGCTTACAGGTAGCCACCTTCTTGCTGTGTCCTCTCATGGCAGAAAGACAGAGCTCTGGTGTCTCTTTCTTTTTTTATAAGTGCACCAGCCCGATCAGATTAGGGACCCACCCATAAGACTTCATTTAACCTTTTTTACCTCCTCACAGCCCTGTCTCTAAATAGTCACATTTGGGGTTAGGATTTCAACATACAAATTTTGGGAGAACACAAACATGCAGTCTATAACACAGCCCTGTGGAAAGGTTAATGTGGTAAGAAACTAAGGCCCCCTGCCAACAGCCATATGAGTGAGCTAGCTTGCAGGCACTTCTTCTAGCTCCAGTCAAGCTTTCAGATTCCTGTATCCATGGTCAATATCTTGAATGCAACTCCATAAGAAATCTTGGGGCAGAGTCATCCAGTTAAGGTGATCCCATATATCTTACTCTAAGTATGTCAATATCTTACAGTGTGAGAAAATAAACACTTATTGTTTAAGTTGCTATTTGGGGGGATAATCTGGCAGCAATAGATAGTAAGTGGTAAAACAGGAATTAGAAGCCAGGTTTTTCTAATTGTTGAAGTGTTTATGCTCTTTCCACTACCCATACTTCTTCTTCAATATTTATTTAAAAGCTCATTCATGTATTGTGAGAGTTCACAGATACTAATTCAGTTAATCCTTATAGCAACTTTGAGATAAAGTTTTATAATACTACACAAAAAGTATATTTTTATAATTAAAAATAATTTTTAAATAAAGTAAATTACTGTGATATTATGAAATTGGTTGTACCTCCAAAGAATGTTCCAGTCAATCTACTTCTCTCCATCTCCACTATGACTACTCTGATCTATGCCACATCATCCATAGCCTGGATGACCTCAGTGGCCTAACTGGTTCCTTGCTTTTACGGTTTTCTTCCCCAAATTGTTCTTCACACAACAGGAGTGAATACTAAAGATGTAAATCAAACTATGATAATCTCCTATTTAAAATCTTTCCATGACTTCATGTGACTCGTTTTGCTGGTTACAGGTAAAATATCTAAATAACAGTGAATAGTACTATTATGGTTACTTAATTGATGGCAAATTATTGCAACTACAATGTAATACATATATGTGATGTTTCCTCATTCATTTCTTTTCATTTCCCCACACTGGTCTTTCTTCTGCCCCATGACCCATTCAGTCCTCAATCTGGACTCATGATCTTTGCAACTTACAACCAGGAAGATGAGCTCATTCTCCTTGGGGAAAGTAAAGAGTACTTTGTCTTGCAACTTGGATACCAGCTCATTCACAGTAGAATAGTGCACTATGCAGAGACCCCCTTTCTAGGCCCTACCACCCAGGAAACATTTCTAGACACAGCCTGGGGCAAGAGAGAACCTGCTGCCTTGAAGGGAAAGACCCAGTTTGGGCAGGATTCATCACCTGTTGACTAAAGAGCCTGTGGGCCTTGCATAAAAACAAGTGGTACCCAGGGAATACTCACATGGGCCTTGGATGAGACCCAGGCTGGTGCTGGCTTCACATGTGACCCAGTGCATTTCCAGCTGAGATAGCCACAAGGAGAGACTCCGGCTTGAGGAAAGGAGAGGGAAGAATAAAGGGACTTTATCTTGCAGCTTAGGCACCAGCTGAGTCAGAGAGCGATAGAGAATTCCATACCTTAGCTCTATATAGCATTTATGGACCCACCCTTGGCCAGAGGGGAGCTTGCTGCCCCGAAGAAAGAGATCTATGCCTGGCAGAATTCACCACGAGCTGACTGAAATGCCCTTGGACCTTGAGTGAACATCAGTGGAGGTCAAGCTTCACCACAAGTATCATGAGGTGGTGGCCACAGGGAGAGACTTCTTCTGCATGAGGAAAGGAGAGATAAGAGTGGGAAGAACTTTGTCTTGGGGCTTGGGTGCCAGGTCAGCTGCAGTAAAATACAGACCCAGGCAAATTCCTAAGGTTTCCAACTCCAGGCCCTGGCTCCTGGATGACATTTGTGGACCTGCCTGGGGCTGAGGTGTGGCTCACTGTCCTGAAGGGAAGGGCATAAGACTGGCTGAATTCATCACCTGCTCTCTGAAGAGCCCTTGGGCACTGGGCCAGGCAGTGGTCACTGTGGGACTCAGATGAGACCCAGTGCTGCACTGATTTCAGGCCTTACCCAGTACAGTCCCAGTGGTGGTGGCCAGAGGGGTGCTTGTGTCCTCTATCCCCAAGTTCCAAGCAGCTTAGCACAAAGCTACTCTGGTATTTTGGAGGAAAGTAAGGGAAGAGAACAAGAGTCTCTGCCTGGTAATCCAGGAAATTCTCTTGGATCTTACCCAGGACCGCAAAGCAGTACGTCTACAAGTCTGAAAGAGCCATAGTGTTACTGGGCTCGGGGTGCCCACTAATGTATACATGACCTCAGTGATCAATGATTTAGATCACAACACTCAATTCCTTTTGAAAACTCAGAAGGCCTTCCCAAGAAATATAGATACAAACAAACTCACACTGGAAAGACCTACAATAAATACTTAACTCTTCAATGCCCAGACATCAAATGAACATCACAAGCATTTAGACCATTTGGGAAAATGTGACTTCACCAAACAAACTAAATAAAGCACAGTGACCAACTCAAAGTGATAGAGATAGGTGGCATTTCATATAGAAAATTCAAACAAGCTGTTTTGTGGAAGCTCAGTGAAACCACAAAAGACCCATAATAGCCAAAGCTATCCTAAGCAAAATGCACCAAACTGAAAGAAACACATTATCTAACTTCAAATTATACTACAGAGCTCTAGTAACCAAAACAGCATGGTACTGGAATAAAAACAAACCCACAGAAGAATGGAACAGAATAAGGAATCCAGAGATAAATCTATACATCAACAGTGAACTCATTTTCAACAAAGGTGCCAAGAACATACATTGGGGAAATACCAATCTCTTCAATAAATGGTGCTGGGAAAACTGGATTTCCATGAAGAATAAAAGTAGATCCCTCTCTCTCACTATATACAAAAATCAAATCAAAATGGATTAAAGACTTAAATCTAAGACCTCAAACTATGAAACTACTAAACAAAAACATTGAGGAAACTCTCTGGGACATTGGTCTGGGCAAATATTTATTGAATAACACCCCAAAGGCACAAGCAACCAAAAAAAAAGGCACAAATATGATTATATCAAGATAAAAACCTTCTGTACAAAAAAGAAAACAATCAACAATGTGAAGAGAAAATCCACAAATGGGGAGAAAATATTTACAAACTAACCACCTGACAAGGAATTAATAACCAGAATATATAAGGAGCTCAAACAATTTAATAGGAAAAAATCTAACAATCTGATTTTAAAATGGGCAAAATATCTGAACAGTCATTTCTCAAGAGAAAACACACAAATAACAGACATATAAAAAGGTGCTCTTCATCACTGATGATCAGAGAAATGCAAATCAAGACTACAATGAGATATAATCTCACCCTAGTAAAAAATTGTTTATGTCCAAAAAAACAGGCAATAACAAACGCTGGTAAGGAGGTAGAGGAAAGAGAACCCTCATGCACTGTTGAAGGGAATGTAAATTAGTACAACCACTTTGGAGAACAGCATGGAGGTTTCTCAAAAAATTAAAATAGAACTACCATATGATCCAGCAATCACACTACTGGGTATATTCCCAAAAGAAAGGACATCAGTATGTTGAAGCAATATCTGAACTCTATGTTTACTGTAGCACTAGTCCTAACAGCCACGATTTGGAAGGAACCTAAGTGTTCATCAACAGATGAATAGATAAAGAAAATGTGGTACAGGTAAACCATATAAAAGAATGAGATCCTGTCATTTGCAACAACATGGAAGGAACTGGAATCAGTATATTAAATGAAATAACCCAGGCATAGAAAGACAAGCATCACATGTTCTCACTTATTTGTAGGAGCTAAATATCAAGATAATTGAACTAATGGAGATAGACAGTAGAAGGATGTTTCCCAGAGACTGAGAAGGATGGGGTGGGGGAAGGCAGGAATGGCTAACAGGTACAATAATATAGTCAGATGGAATGATTAAGATCTAGCATTTATAGCACATCAGTGTGACTACAGTCAACAATAATGTATTATACATTTTAAAATAACTAAAAGTGGTCAGGTGCGGTGGCTCATGCCTGTAATCCCAGCACTCGGAAGCTGAGGCAGGCAGATCACAAGGTCAAGAGATCAAGACCATCCTGGCCAATATGATAAAACCCCATCTCTACTAAAAATGCAAAAAGTAGCTGGGTGTGGTGGCACATACCTTTTGTCCCAGCTACTCGGTAGGCTGAGGCAGGAGAATCGCTTGAACCCAGGAGACAGAAGTTGCAGTGAGCTGAGATCCGCCACTGCACTCCAGACTGGGCGACAGAGCAAGACTCCATCTCAAAAAAAAAAACAACTAAAAGTATAAATCGATTGTTTATAACAGAAAAATGATAAATGCTTGAGGTAATATATTCAACAAACTTGGCCTAAATTAAATCCCAGATGATGTGACTCCAGAGCATGTATATAAGACCACAACCAGCCCCAGCTGAATGATGGCTGCCGGGAGATGTGAGGAAACACCCTGTCCTTGCTTTTAGCCATATCTCGTCCCTTCACACGCCTTACTCTAGGTTACAAAGGGTGACCACTGAATCAGAAAACACAAATACAGAATAAATAGTTTATTAACGACACACTATAATGTACAATAAAATAATAGTATCTGTATTCCCAAATGCTATGGCCACCCTATACACAAAACAGTGTGAACAATTATAGTCCCTACTCTCTGAGAGTTGATAAACTAAAATAAACAAATAAATGTTGCTGATAAAAGCACAAAATTGGCAAGAAAATTTAGCCAAAATAACCATGTCAAACTCATAACTAAAAATTTTTTTAAAAAGTTATGTGTCAGTAAATATGTTCAGTTTTTCTTCAACTGGTAAGGAAGAAGATATTCTCATGACACACAATTTTGTCTTGGTTTCTGTCCTTAAAATTGTTGCATTACACTTACACACCCAGCCAATCAAGAAATTAAAAATACATGATTGAATCATTCACCCACTACTTAGTAGATTTTTGAACAAAACATTTCTATTTTCTTAATTTTTTTAATTGACAAATATATATATTTATTGTGTAAAACATATTTTGAAATATGTATACACAGTGTATTGACTAAATTGAGCTAATCAACATATGAATTATCTCACACAGTTATCATATTTGTGGTGAGAACACATAAAATCTACTCCCTTCGCATTTTTCAATACATCATACAAAACCTTTTTTTACAAACTCCAAGCAAATGTCTAAAAAGCAAAAGTTGGATAAACTTTCTACCTGTTAGTTTTAGCAAACTTCACCTTCTCCTTGGAAGAAAAGCAAATATATGTTAATTGAAAGGTTAGAAGGAAAGCCTGCTGATTTCCAGGCAAACTGGATGTATTGGATGAGAAAAATGATTGATTTAGATTGGATACCTGGTAAACCCTTTAGAAGAATCTGTACCTTTCTCAGAAAAGAGCAATATGGTCCCAAAATGACCAACCAGATATACAGAATCATGTTCATTCCATTTTCTGCCAAGAGTTTTGTAAAAACTACAGGCATAAAAAATAAAAGGTTTTATTGCAGGACAGATGGGCATGCATGCTGGGAAGCCACATAGCTGGCCCACACAAAACGGATGAACAATCCCTGATTTTCATAACACTTCACTTGAAGACACAGCGTATTTCCTGCCTGAGCAATGAAGCCAAGGGAATAAGAAAGACTCCTTTCTAATATTTTTCCAGATAGTTAAATGTGATTGTCTAGAGAATTTCCATTTGCAGTTAGCTTGGCACACATTTTACCAGAATTCATTATTCCACTCAGTTTTAGAAGCCTAGGGGTGGTGGGGAAGAAGGGTTCTGTCCACATGGTCTTGATCTCTGCTGTCTGTTAATCCTACCTAACTAGGGCAGCTGCTGAGTTACATGATTTCTTCTCTGGGGCTATTTATATTTAACACAAGATTCAAGTAATGGTCTCCAAACCCTAGTCTGGGAAACATTAAAAAGACAGATTCTTTTATACAATTTAGCAAGTTTGGATGGGAGGAGGTGTTGTTAGAAAACTGTATTTCGACCATTATTCCCAACAAACAGACTCCCATTTGGTAATCACTACTTACAAGATCAAAAACTATTAGAACTCAAACTAATAAATCTCTAAAGTAAAATTTAATGCATGGGCAATGGAAATATACATTTTGAAAAGGAAATCATACACTAGCAGCTGCCTATTAACCTTTGCATAAATTTAACTGGATTGAGCTATTCTAAGTTTTCATCTAGCCAATATCTGAATACAGAAAGTTTAGACGAAATGACTCCCAACTTCAGTTCAAGAACTGTATGCAGTGATGAGCTTCTAAATGTGTAATCACATCTCTAGGAAAAGATGTATGCATATATATATATATATATATATATATATATATGTAATATACATAATATGTGCACACATATGTTTATTAGAAATTCTGCTGATGTAAAACCTATAACATAGAATTCACGAAAATAATAAAATATACAATATTTATTGTAAAATTCATATATATTTAACTTCATTGTGACTAGCTATTTCTTACAAATCCATTATCAATTTTTATAATCGTACGCCAACAAGAGTGTCACAAAATCAGACTATGAATATATGCTTGATTAGATCCAATTCAGCACAGAAATCACTCACATCATTAAGAAATGAGTGTAGTTATTACAAAATGTTGGTTGATAATTTTGTTTACATTAAGGAATAAGATGAAAGTGAAATAAGGAAGCTGTGTGCTGGAACTTCACTCATTCAACAATAAAGGGAGTGACTTCTTTGCTAAATTAGGTAACAGTTTGTAAATACTGGCAGAAATTTCTTCATGTTTTTTTATGCTAGTCACAATACCAGAACCACAGACAAGACACACTTTAAGTTTATTCAGCATTTAACATTTTCTCCATCACTTCTAAAATTTAGGCAATCAACAAAACATTAAATCAAGCCCTGATTTGCATCATTTGTTGATTGCTATAGTATGAAGACTCCCACCTGGCCAATTTCAAGTTACCGACATGAAGTCTCTGAGGACCAACTTTGGAAGAGATACAAAGAAGTGTCTCTTTCACCAGACAATTTATATATAACCTCAAGAGCAGAGATAATAGCTAAAAGTGATAAAGGAATTAGGAAATAATTAGTTTTGAATATTGAATTATTTTATTTTAATATAAATTGTGTTTAAATAATTTAATTTTTAATAATGATTGTGTTGGCCAGGCATGGTGGCTCATGCCTGTAATCCCAGCACTTTGGGAGGCCGAGGGAGGTGAATCACCGGAGGTCGAGAGTTCGAGACCAGCCTGACCAACATGGAGAAACCCCAACCCAACTAAAAATATAAAATTATCCAGGTGTGGTGGTGCATGCCTGTAATCCCAACTACTCGGGAGGCTGAGGCAGGAGAATTGCTTGAACCCAGGAGGCGGAGGTTGCAATGAGCCAAGATCATGCCATTGCACTCCAGACTGGGCAACAAGAGTGAAACTCTGTCTCAAAAAAAAAAAAAAAAATAGTAACAATAGTAATAATTGTGTTTAACAACTGAAATTCTGAAAAATTTACCATTGTTTCTCTCAAGCCAGTTAGCACCACTTAGAGCCATTGTTATATGTTTGCTTGCAAATATACAGATGGGAAGAGGCAAGGCCAAATAGATCAGTTAGCCAGTGTTATGGGAGGAGGTAAGAAGAGGAGGAATATAAAAAATACAGAAAAAAATGTTTTTACCTGTTTGCAGCTTTAACTCCTACATATTACCATTTCAATTATGTAATAGCAACTCACCAGCAGGATCCTACACAGAAGAATGAAAATCAACCAATGGATAGTGGACCATCATCTCTGGCCATGGCATGGTCTCTAAAAGCAATGGTCCAGTAGTTTTCAATCCTGGTGCCCATCAGAATCACCTATGTTGTTGTTGTTATTGTTGTTTTTAATACAGGCATCAGGGCCACCTAAACCAGAATTTCCTACAGTGATTCCACATTCCAATCTACTTTGAAATTTTAACCTAGAATGTTCACTGTTAATGCCATCTATTTGGCTTAAGTTTACAGTGGGGAGAGTTCATTTCTAAAAGCTCATCCTGAAACTAGGTAACTACCAATGTCAATTTCAACAATTACATCAAATAATTTGTGTTTAAATGGGAAATTATATGCAGTATGTTCTTTTTAGAATCAGCTATAATATAAAGAGACATCTCATTTATAAAACTTCTTACAATTTTTTTCTAATAACCAGTCATAAATTCCCCATGAGTGAAAAGTTTAAGTTCACAATATTCTGTTGCCTTTCTGTATTTTCAAAACTGAAAGATGAAGAAGCACCAAACTTTGATCTGACTGACATTATGATGACAGGAACAGAGAGAGACATTTTTAGAACATATTTTCAAAACTGTGCACATGAAATGACATTTAAAGTTTGGGAAATCATATTCCTTTAAATGGGATTTACATGGTTACCTTCCAAAGTACTTTGAAATTTTAACCTAGAATGTTCACTTTTGATGGTGTCTATTTGACTTAAGCTCATGCTGGATAAAAGTTGCCATTTCAACACTCAAGTATTTCACATTTTTGAAATAACCATCTAACATTTGTAAGCTTCTAATCAACTTTAACAAAAAATAATTAGCAAGCTAGGTAAAAATTGTTTTTAAAAAAAATTTAGAAATATTTCCAAGAAAATGTTTATGTAATCAAAACAGTATAGAGACGAGATTTAAAAGGATTGCAGTTCTGAACGCGAATTTAGAAATATTAGTAATCATCTGATGTTCTAATGCTTAGCATTAAAACAAAAGCTTCATATCTGGCTATTTATTTTCACTGCTAACCTCAAATGTTGTCGTATTTTAAACATTTTTCTGGATGATGCTTTCTCATTTAGAAGTCTGTATTTTCCTAACATAGAAGCAGTTTGCCAAAACCCCTCCCTGAGTCTCTATTTTTTCCATTTACATTTGTCTTCTCCTCCACCTCCACACCTCACAATAGTAGCGTCAGTATTGGTATAACAGTGTTTCCAAGAACATGAATCATTTTGCATGATAATCGCTTAAAGTTAGTAACACAAGTACAAGCTAATAAATGAGCCAGTTTAGGATTCAATTATCCATTTGCCCCTAAATTAACACCAAATTTTACAGATTAATTCACCGTCAGAGTATAGGTAGAAAATTCTGGTTGCAAACCATAAAATATCTCTATCCACAGTGCTAACTTTCCAAGTCATTTCATCTTTGTTCATTTTTCCCCATGTTTATTGCTGACAAACTCTTCTAGTGTATATATTAGTCAGATACCACCTAATGTTCTTTGGCATTTATTACATTTCCCATTAAGCTAAAATCCTAAAATAGCTTTTTAAATACTGAATTTATATCTCTGCCAATGAATGTGAAATTGTGAAACCTTCCTTATCCATTTTGCATCAAATACTTGATTTCCCCAGATGCTAAATCATTAATCTTGTCTGGATGTATTTGAAGATCGAAGCTCCCATTTTAATAAATTTACATGACAACCAAAAATAAATCTTCAGAGGCCCATCTTTCTGGCTGACCTGTCTAAATCCTCTCTCTGAAGCTGATACCTATACTGCTTCTAGACTAGGAAACAAAGAACATATTTAGGAGATTACATTTAGACACAGGCAGCAAGAATCTTCCTTTTATACATTTTTCTCCTTTCCAAGCACATGCAATAAATTTAAACCTCTGCAGGTTAACAGAAAACATGGATGTTATTATACATACTGCTTTGTTCCCTCTGGCTTTCTTCAAAATATCTAAGACCAGGGCCTCAAACAATTTTCTGTAACAGAACTTTGCTGCCACCAACTGAACACATTCACCCAATGCAAGTAGGTTTTGTTTTTTTTTTTTGGTTTTGGGGTTTGTTTTTTTTTTTTTTTTTTTACAAATTAGTGATGAAAAAGGAGATAAAGGGAAGACACATATTCTCTTGGCCCACATCCCAAACCCTAGCCATAACTCCATTTCTAATTAGTAATACAATGCAAGAATGGAAAGAGAGCTAAGAATTCATATCTTGACATTAGCAATGGCAGCCCTCCCTTTGCAACTCTAAACCACTTTATATTAATAGAAAACTCCTCCTTTATTTGTAAGCAAAGGGCACCTGTTTTATTCATACAAACAAGCATAAATCAAAGACTTTGTGCCAGGAGTGGCATGTCATGAAATGGTAATGTTGACCTGGCCATTGAGCTGGGCTAAGTGAAAGTCTTTGAATCAATAATAGTTACCAGGTCAGAAAAGCAAACTCCTCTAATCTCATTCTCACCAGGTAATTCTTGCAAAAAAATTCAAAGTAGTCTTCACAGGTGGCCCTCATTTCTTATTCCCAGTCCAAATCTACTTTGATCTTTTAAAGAGGTAAGAGACCAGTTAGTCAGTTTGTCGTAGACCTTTGCAGCACATTAGAATCACCTGGTAAAATCCAAACTTCAAGGCCCCTCCTCAGAACTCTCAATTACAGCCTCTCAGAAGTGGATTTGGACAACAGCATATATTTTAGTCCACAGGAAATCCTGAAACACAGTCAGAGTTGAGGAGCACTAGCTTAGCCCTATTCTCTCATTTCCTAAATGGGGGAACATGTTCAGAAGAGTAAAGGCAATCTTTAAAAATGTATGCACACCCCCTTACAGAACACCTTGAAAAGGCCTAGAAGGTTGGGTTTGGAAAATGTGATGCCTGGCTTCCCTAGGGAGGCTTATCCAAAAGGAAGCACATCCTAGCATGTTGATCTTTGTCACATTCTTTTGTTCTCTTGAACAATTCAACATAAGTAGGATAAAATGCTCAAGTGGTCAAAAAAAAAAAAAAAAACAGTCTTTGGAAGATACTAAGAAAAAATAACCTCACTATATTTTCATTTCATACTTGCCCCATTTAGCTTGAAATTTTTACCCTCTTGTACCTTATGAGTGCTGAAAATATCTTTACTGTGAGTCACATATGACCTAACTTGTTAATTCTCATGACCCTGATATTTTTCTTTAACATAGACAGCCCAAACACAGAAACTTTTAAGTAAAATTAACATATACTTGAAGTTTTTTATTTATTCAACTTAAGTTTACAGTATATAGAAGGAAACAATTTAATACATGGTATGCTGATTTTTTTTCTACAATTTTCTAATTTTCTTAGCTACTTCTTTGGAAGATTAATTTTAGATTTCTTCTAGTGCCTTATCAAAAAGATCTACCCACCATCACTACCAAGAAAGCAAGATAATGCTTTATGTTTCTCCTACTTCTTACACCTTCCCGATACTACCAGCTCCAGCCCCATCCAAACATAGCCCCGGCTCACCCAGTGGTAACTTTGCTGCAAGTCAAACTCTGATTCATCTACCTTTTTGCTTAGTAGTGTCTATAACTTGCTCTCCTAGTAAGCACTCAAGAATCTTTGACATCAAATTGATACTGCACCCTCATCTGATTGAAATGGCTTTGATCTTGACAATAAAAAGCTGATTTCACCCAATAGGGCTTCCTATTTTTGGAAATTCAATTCACATTGACTTCTCGGTGGTGAGGGGGACAGAAGCAAGCAAGACAGAGGTTGGTGGTGGAATTAACTTCAGTCCAAGACAGAGAGTTATAGCTCTATACGAGGCAAGAAATCTGTTGGGATGAAGAAATGATACACCTCCTGTGAGTAGTTAGGCCAAAGTAATAAAGTGGTCAGGCAAGCAAGTTTCTTTCAGCTACAAATCCTCAGTAGTTGGAGCAGCATAGGGGCACAAGCAAGACTGCTTTTGCACCCCATGTGGGAAAGTGTAAAGCTAAAAACAAGAGCATGTTTTCTTCCTGCTTGTTAACAAGACAGAATGGAATTGGGAGTTCTGAGGACTTTGGAAAAAACAAATATGATTTTGACCCCAAAGGACTTCAGATTATCAATGAAAGACAGAGAAATCTAACGAATATGATTACCCAAATGCCAGAGAGCAGATCAAAAGAAAGAGGCCAAATTAAGGAGGAGGAAGAAGAAGAGGAGGAGGAGGAGAAAAAGAAAGAGAGAAAGAAAGATAAAGGAAGGGAGGGAAGAAAAGAGAGGAGAGAAAGAGAAAGGAAGAAGGAAGGAAGAGAGGAAGGAAGGAAGGAAAATGAAAGAAAAGAAAAATATTGGGGGTTATGCTGTCTATGCTGTCGTTGGAAGAAGTGCTCAGTAGTATACTCAAAATATTTCTGCAAGTTTCCAATAACTAACTTAGGATCCATTTTATAGGGGGATAAAGGTGCTGAAATCACAGAAGAAACTACTACTACTGACCACCTCCTAGGTTTCACGTGCTGGTGATAGAAATTAGCTGGTTCTACCCCCAAGACGTTCACTTCCCTTGTCCTACCTGTCCAGATATTGCATGTCTTGGAAATAACTCTATGCCTTCTCCTCAGTACTGACATATTCTTATTATCCCAAATGAGAAGTTCCCAGAAGTGGCTAGCTGGGGAATGGGCAGAGGGGAAGGGGGTAGGCAATATCTTGGTGAATTATTGTCATAAAATAAATAATATTAAACCTAAATGTATTATATTTGTCAGACATTATCCTCTAATTAAATAAACACAACCAAAATAATTATATCCAATAAGTCTACTCTTACAAGAACTAATTTCACAGTTAATTCATTCTAGTAGTGCCAATGATATAGAATTTTTATAAAAATTCAATCATCTACAGAGATCATACTAGAAGTTCTACTATGGCAAGGCAATTCTTGACCTTGAATATTTTCAGGCTGAGATAATACATCTGATGCTCTAAGGTGTAAAAATTCTGTGCTCCACTGCCATGTGTGTACCTATGCAACTATCTTGCTCGTTCTGCACATGTACCCCCAAACCTATAATGCAATAAAAAAAAAAAAAAAAAAAAAAAAAAAAATTCTGTGCTCACAACCAACAACTTATCTAAGTTCTTTTAAGATATAAAAACGTTGTTCTTCTCATCAGTGCCTTAGAGCTGACACTTGAAAAGGTTAAGAATTACATTCCATCAAAAAATAGCACTAAGAAATATTTAGTCATGTTCATATGGACAGTAAATGACTATGTGTAACATCAGAAATGACTCCTCAGAGTCTCTCAAGTCCCGTGGTGATATACTTGGCCAATAGACCCTGATGGCAGCAGTCTGCTTAAAGTGGGTTTTGATGAGTCTGTGAGACCTGCCATTGTAGCTCTCCTATGCTATCTATTATAGTCAGCTGCCATTTGTTATTATGTGGGAAAGTCTGCTGGCCACAGACTACTATATCATTGTACCAGGGCACCTCTCTGCGGCTTTAAAAATTCTCATGCACCTTTGCTCTGGAAAGGAAGTACATTGGAAGTGTCTTAGAAGTACCTATTCTGGACCTCCACTATGTGTCCCTAGGACCAACTCTCAGGGTCCCTATGACCCACCCTCACAGTAAAATGAAGAATCTCACAGTAGGAAAAAAATACAATCACCAAAATGTTCCAAGTGAAATGCCAGTTTTACTATCTGAAATATTTTAATTACCAATTTATTATCAAAGTTTTGAGAATTTTATAAAAACTATTTGATGTAATCTAACACTACCACACAGTACTGATGGTATACAGTTCCGCCCATTCCACAGAGATAAAGAATATAAAACTCAAACTCAAAGCATTCGCCTTTGGTGATTGTCAATGATTCACTGCTACATAAAAGCTACTTTAAATTACATGGGGTATATACCAAGTAATGGTGCAGTGGAGGAGACTCTTCATCATACTCCCACTGTTGTATTCCTAGTATTGTAAAATATATCCCACCGTCCCAACATCTGAGATATATTCCAGTGAAAGACTAGTGGCCACAGACATTTAGCTGTATCATTCATATTCTTATAAACATATGATATACCAGCTGGTAGCTGCTGAATGATGAGCTAGCCTTTTGTGTAAAGGGTGGCAATCACCTGTTTTGAGATTTGAGGTCTCCAGAAAATCCTTAGTATCAAAAACTGTCTCTCTGACTTAGAAACCTCAATCTCTGGGAATTCGCCCTCTTGAACATTTTTAAATGGAAAATATTTCCCCCAAATGCACATCTTTCATTATCCCATACTAAAAAGATAACTATTTATCAGAGCTAACTTTTCAGTTGAGACTTGAGACACCATGGCCTGAAACAGGAAAGACAGTTATAAAAGAGGGAACTAGCAAAGAAATGGCAGGTAGAGCCCTGAAAAGAACTTGCCTGCTTTCCAAGCTGAGTAGTTTCCTGGCCCACAAAGGTCTTTGGCATACCAGTATACTTCTTTGATCTCAAAGGTGGCAGAAATGGAAAGCTGGCACTGAAGGTGAGACAGAACCATGGGAAAACCTGGCAATAATAGATGCTATTTTATAGGAAGTGTCAAAAATGAGAAGACAGAAAACTGTAATAGAAAGGGAGACAAATAGATTACATTGCCAAACCTCAGTTTCCTTACCTATAAAGTGCTGGAAATAAACCAACCACAGCCTACCTTGATCCCAGTGAAGCTCAGATGAGAAAATGAAAGCAGAGGCATTTTAGATATCCTAAGTATTATACAAAGGTAAAATATATTGCACATATCAGATCTTTTTCACATTTAACAACAAATAAGGGAAATTTTTCTGAATTTCTGATTGGTTGTCAAAATGTGAGCCCCTGGTGAGTTTTTGTGGCCCAAAGACTGCCTTGAACAAATTCATAATATCTTCTCTTCTTCTTCCCTTCAGGTTGGTATAAAGAAGAAAAATGGGAAAGAAAGGATGCTGCCTCTTTCTGATTTGTCAGTCTCTCTGAAGCTGCCATTACAGAGATTGCTTTTGTTTCTGAGATGAAGGAAGGATCCCACATTAGGGGCCTGTGCCTCGTGCCCAAAGCATGGAAATAAAGAAAAATCTTGAGTTCTTTCAAGGGAAACTCCAGGTACCCAGCTAGCTATGAGAAGTAAATGATCAACTTGATATTTCATAAGCAAGAAGGTACTGGTAACTTAAAACAATAGCTAAGAAAGTTAGAGTCGTGAGATGTGTTGTTCCTATGGAAACCATAAATAATATGTTAACATATGTCCCTGAGTTGTTTTTCAAAACTCAGACCCCCCACAAACAAATCTGCTGGCTCATAGACCTCAGATAAGAAGGAACTGCGGGCTACACTCTGACCAATGTTCTTTATTCTGAAGTTCTTCCTTGGAGGCATAGAGGAAGTCATACCCATAAGCCAGAACTAACGTTATTTTCTACTGATCCCAAATTTTCAACCAAGTTTCTCCTCTTTAACCAATTATAACTCAAATAAAAAATTTAATCTACCTATGACCTGAAAGCCCCTGGTTTAAGATATCTTGTCTTTTTAAGCCAAACCAATGTATAACCTTCATGTACTGATTTACAATTTTGCCTATAACTTCTGGATTCCTAAAATTTTCTTCTGCCTTTAAAAACTCTTATGTACAAGCTGTCAGAGAGGTCAGGACTTAAGTGCGAGCTGCCTGATTCTCCTTGGTTGGTGCCTTACAAATAAACACACTCCTTTCTCCCACTACAAGCTTCTATGTGGTTGTTTGCCCTTACTACACCAGACAAGTGGACCCCAGTTCAGTTCAGTGACATGTTTTGATTGTTGTTTCTGTCTCTTCTATCAGCACATCTTTAATTGAAACTGCAGAAGCTCTGGATACCAAAATACTATGTGAAGAAAATGAATTCAGAGAGAAAACATCCATAGAAAAATAATCCTTGACATGAAAGTTGCTAGAAGCTGCATTTAAAAATAACTTTCATAGAGCAACTGTTAACCATTCATTTAACACAGTGATACACTATACTGAATATACTAGTGAATGCAGACAATAAACAACTCTATGAATATGCAAAGAATCTGAGAAACTTATTCTGGGAAGTGGTTGGTATGATAAAGCAAAATGAGAAGGCAGACCCTTAAAAAAATAGGTAAGATGGACAAAAATCCTATTGAATCCACACCACTTCCTTTAGGAACATTGACTATTAAATTAGTGGTCACAATAGACACTAAATTTGTTCTAGGGTACAAGTTCTGGAAGTGAATATTGACCAAGGCTTCTAAATGATTTTTATTTACTTTCAAATGTAGATCAATGGAATAGAATAGCTATTCTATTCCATCTCTTTGACTAATAATGGACATAGATTCTGATAATCACCGCCACATTAGTCAATAATTACAGTGAAACTGAAATATGGCTCCAGGTTTACACAGTGTAGCATAAATTTGAAAACAATATGAAGTAAGACATTCTGAAGAAAAAGGGCAGAATACAATAAACCAGGAAAAGGAATAATAACAAAAATTAATTAAAGAAATATTTAGGGAACACTTACTATATTCAAAAACTAAATGATAACGTTTTAAGTATATTACTTACATTATTCCTTTCAACATTGTAAGAGAGATGGCATTAGTCCTACCTCATTGGAGGAAAAAAAAAGGTTAGAGACATTTTCCATTGTTATTCAGCTAGAAAATTAGGTAGTAGGCAATTAAACTGACTCTAATTTCAAGTTCTTTTAATATAATAACTTACCTTTAATGTATTAGTTTTCTGATTCTACTTAATATAGAAACAATGGGTTCAACAATTATAGCCCAGAGTTCCTGTGATGGTTAATATTGAGTAAAATTTGATTGAATTGAAGGATGATGGTTAATATTGAGTAAAATTTGATTGAATTGAAGGATGCAAAGCATTGTTCCTGGATGTGTCTGTAAGGGTATTGCCAAAGGAGGTTAACATTTGAGTCAGTGGACTAGAAGAGGCAGACCTACCTGCAATCTGGGTGGTCAGCAGGACCTAGACCAAACTCCTGGCGTTTCAGTAACATCCTCTTGCTCTCTTGTTTTCACACTCTCTTGTCCTTATGCTTCCTGCCATGGGATGATGCAACATGAAGGCCTTCTTCAGATGCTAGTGTCATGCTCTTGGACTTCTCAGCCTCCAGACTGTGAGCCAAAAAAAATTCTATCCATTATAAATTGTTGAATTTGTGGTATTCTGTTATAGCAATACAAAATGGACTAATATAACTGCCTTTAGTCTTGAGAAACTGTGAAACTGGGAAGTCAAGTGACTTCAAATTGGACAGACATTAATACCCAGTCATTATCCGAGAATAAGATAATTTAATTTGTTTTTTTACTGAGTGCTTCTGTTTATCAGTGTCTAGTTGAATGTTAATATTAAGGAAAATAATTTTATATTAAAAGAGAGAGCCATGGATCTCTGACTGCTTTGTTAATGTGAAGGATCACAGATACTTAGATTTGGCTCTTCTCCTTGACACTTTAAATAGTTTTCAATTTTCTCCATGGTAGCATTGAAACTGATTCCTATTTCACTGCTTTTATAATATTCTTATTTCATATTCCAGACAAAATTAAATGCAGACACTATAAACCTTAATAACTCACCAAGAGAAAGATAAAGGGAGGAAGTAAAGGAATCAAAGGATTGTCTTTAATCCTGCAATCCCTACATTGTATGCTTAAAGGGCAAAGGGTATAGGCCTTCTTGACCCATAGACAGCTGACAATCAGGTTTCCCTCCTTTGCTCACAGAAAGATGAATAATATTTTATGTACATTTTGAAATATTTTAAATTATCCATTCTCTTTACTATTTATTTCCTTCTATACAATGCACTATTAGAAAATGTGCTCACCGCACAGAAAGCTAATCACTGAGGCAACAAATATTGCCAAGGAAGAAGGCTTTAATCGGGTGCTGCTACTGAGGAGATGGGAGTTCAGTCTTAAATCCATATTCCTGACTGACTAAAATTAGTGGTTTACATAGCAGGGAAGAAATGTCACAATGTGTAAGAAGACAGGAAGTAGGGAGGAGCAAGGAGACACCTGGTACCATGATCTGGTGAGTTTCAGTTCTTTGGAACTTATTTTGAGAGGCTTTGAAGGTCATTCCCTGAGAAAGGAGCTAATATAAAACAAATACAAGTTTCGATCTTTAACAGTAGAATTGTCAGAATAGTCTATGGGACTATTTCTAGACTTGTTTCAAGGGGACTGAACTATCTTTTTATTTTTTGAGTATCACTCTTTTGTTGTGGCTGGAGTGCAGTGGTTCAATCTTGGCTCACTGTAAGCTCCTCCTCCTTTGTTCAAGTGATCCTCCCATCTCAGCCTCCCAGGTAGCTGGAACTATATGTGCATGCCACCATGCCCAGCAAATTTTTGTATTTTTTGTAGAAACAGGGTTTTGCCATGTTGGCCAGGCTGGTCTCAAACCCCTGGCCTCAAGTGATCCTCCTGCCTCAGCCTCTCAAAATGCTAGGATTACAGGTATGAGCCACCATGCCTGGCCTAAACTACCTTTTATAATAAACCTACTAACAATAACTAATTCATTCTTGTAATAACAATATTAATCCATTCATGAGAGTAGAGTCCTCATGATCCGATCACCTCTTACTAGGACCGACCTCCCAACATTGCTGCATTGGAGATTAGGTTTCCAACACATGAACTTGTGCGTGACACATTCAAACCATAGCAATAGTGTTACAATATACTTCTCACAGAAAGCATGCCTGATTCTTACAATTAATGAATGTGAAGAGACTAAATCAACATATTTATTCCAGAATGAAATTTGATACATCACCAGCACATTTTATTAAAAATAGAGTATTTGATTTTTATCCATTTAAGTAATAATTTTTGACAATTTTTAGTATTTATACTATTCCAAACTTGTTCCCCAGTTAATAGCTTAAGAGATGCAAGTGCTTAATTTGGACATTAATATTCTATGAAATAATGCTTAAAAGGCAAAATATTGTGGTCAGGGAAGAAGAAAGATTTACATCACTGAACCTTAAAGGGTACTCTCAATTTATTCTCTCCATTTCTCATCTTCTGCTTGAGCTGTTCACTCACAATTCCCAAATCACTGAAATTATAATAGAACAAATTCCATTTATAATTCTATAGTTGTTCTGTAAGAAATTCTCCTATCATTTTTTTTAAAGTAAGTCCTCTTAAGAGTATAACTGGGGGAGCGGGGGAAGATGGCGCTGTAGAAGCAACTCAGGATTGCAGCTCTCAGTGAAGGTGCAGAGGGTGAGTTCATGCCGCATTTCCAGATGGATCTTTGTTGCCCACAGAATGGGGAAATTCCCAGGTGTAGGAGAGACATGGGATGCCAGTGCAGCTGATTTGGCTGGTGCAGTCGTTTCGGCCGGTGCCGCAGCACAGCGGCACTCCGCACAAAACGCACTGGTCTGGGTGCCCTGTTAAACCGGCAATTTGAGATTTGGGAGGGCAGATTAGCATATTCATCTGATTAAATGGGACTTGGACAGTGAGCCAGGCCAGGAGATTCCCGGGAAGCAAAGTGTGAGCCAGCGCAGTGGGTCACTGCACGGGAAATCACACAGATCCCAATGCCCTTTCAGCAGGCGACTGAAACACCTGGGAGAGAGTCAACCATTCAACTTAAAAAAAACAAAAGGGCTCTGAGGCAGGGAGCCAGCTGATCAGGCTCGATGGGTTCCACCCCCACAGGGACAAACAAAACAGTGATTCAAAATGCTTGGGGTTGAGAGTTTCAGGGCGGGCACAGCTGAACCCAGGATGGTGTAGCTCAGTGGGGGAGGGGCGTCTGCCATTACCGAGACATTCTGCCCCTACTGAGGTACTCTCCCATTGCTGACACAGCCTGCCGTTGCTGAGGCAACCTGCCATAACAGAGACTCCGCCTATACAGAGGCCGGCTACCATCACCACAGCAGTTCTAACAACACCCATATAAGCAGGACTACAGGGAATTACACTCGGCAGCAGGGCAGAGCCTATGGCAACAGGGTGGACCCCATGGCAGCAGGGCAGAGCCTCAGCAGGCAAATAGTGACTAAACTGCCTTCTAGCTGGGCAGGACAGTGCAACAGACACTCATTAAAAAAGCCCTAACACCCCGAGACAGAGCATATGAGGGGAAAAAAGGGGTTGTATGAGTTCTGCTTCAGCAGACTTAAACGTACTTGCCTAGCAGCCCTGAATGAACAATGGAGCTCACAGCTCAGCACTTGAGCTCCTATAAAGTATGGACTGTCTACTCAAGCAGCTCCCTGACCCCCATATACCCAAAGAGTCACCTCAAAAAGGACTGATCAGACTGACATTTGGCAGGCATCATTCTGGGACAAAGATAGAAGAAGAAGAAACTGGTAGCATCCCTCACTTTTCTGCAGCTGCTACAGGTGTACCCCAGACAAGCAGGGCCTGGAGTGTACCTCAGCAGTCTTATAGCAGAGGGGCTAGACTGTTAGAATGAAAACTAAGAAACAAATACTTCATCATCAACAATCTGGGCATCCACTCAGAGACCCAATCGAAAAATCAGCAACTACTCAGACAAAAGGTGGATAAATCCACAAAGATGGGAAGAAACCAGCACAAAAAGGAGGAAAACACCCGAAACCAGAACACCTCGCCTCCTACAAAGGGCCAAAACTCCTCACCAGCAAGGGAACAAAGCTGGACGAAGAATGTGTGTGATGAAATGACAGAATCAGACTTCAGAAGGTGGATAATAAGAAACTTCCGTGAGCTAAAAGAACATGTTCTAAATCAATGCAAAGAAACTAAGAACCTTGAAAAAAGATTTGAAAAAAGATTTGAGGAAATGTTAACAAGAATGGACAACTTAGAGAGGAATATGAATGAATTGAAGGAGCTGAAAAACACAACACGAGAACTTCGCGAAGCATGCACAATTTTCAACAGCCGAATTGACCAAGCAGAAGAAAGGATATCAGAAGTCGAAGATCAACTCAATGAAATAAAACGAGAAACCAAGATTAAAGAAAAAAGCGCAAAAAGGAATGAACAAAATCTCCAAGAAATGTGGGACTATGTGAAGAGACCCAACCTATGTTTGATAGGTGTACCAGAAAGTGATGAAGAGAATGAATCCAAGCTGGAAAATACTCTTCAGGATATTATCCAGGAAAATTTCCTCAACCTAGCAAGGCAGGCCAATATCCAAGTCCAGGAAATACAGAGAACACCACAAAGATATTCTGCAACAAGAGCAACCCCAAGGCACATAATCATCAGATTCGCCAGGGTTGAAATGAAGGAGAAAATGCTAAGGGCAGCCAGAGAGAAAGGTCGGGTCACCCACAAAGGGAAGCCCATCAGACTCACAGCAGATCTCTCAGCAGAAACTCTACAGGCCACAAGAGAGTGGGGGCCAATATTCAACATCCTTAAAGAAAAGAACTTTCAACCCAGAATTTCATATCCAGCCAAACTAAGCTTCATAAGTGAAGGAAAAATAAAATCCTTTGCAAACAAGCAAGCACTCAGAGATATTGTTACCACCAGACCTGCTTTACAAGAGCTCCTGAAAGAGGAACTACACATAGAAAGGAAAAATCAGTACCAGTCATTCCAGAAACATACCAAATGCTAAAGAGCATCAACAAAATGAAGAATCTGCATCAACTAACAGGCAAAACAGCCAGCTAGCATCAAAATGGCAGTATCAAATTCACACATAACAATATTAACCCTAAATGTAAATGGGCTAAATGCATCAATCAAAAGACACAGACTGGCAAATTGGATAAAAAGCCAAAACCCATCAGTGTGCTGTATCCAGGAAACCCATCTCACATGCAAGGATACACAAATGCTCAAAATAAAGGGTTGGAGGAAGATTTACCAAGCAAATGGACAGCAAAAAAAAAGCAGGAATTGCAATTCTCGTCTCCGATAAAATAGACTTTAAAGCAACAAAGACCAAGAGAGACAAAGAAGGACATTACATAATGGTAAAAGGATTGATACAACAAGAAGAGCTAAAGATCCTAAATATATATTGAACCAATACAGGAGCACCAGATATATAAGGCAAGTTCTTAAAGAGTTAAAAAGAGACTTAGATTTCCACACAATAATAGTGGGAGACGTTAACACTCCACTGTCATATTAGACAGATCAACCAGACAGAAAATTAACAAGGAAATCCAGGACTTGAACTCAGACCTGGAACAAGCAAACCTGATAGACATTTACAGAACCCTCCACCCCAAATCCACAGAATATACATTCTTCTCAGCACCACATCACACCTACTCCAAAATTGACCACATAATTGGAAGTAAAGCACTCCTCAGCAAATGCAAAACAACGGAAATCATAACAAACAGTCTCTCAGACCATAGTCCAATCAAGTTAGAACTCAGAATTCAGAAACTAACTCAGAACCGCACAGCTTCATGAAAACTGAACAACTGGCTCTTGAATGTTAATTGGATAAACAATGAAATGAACGCAGAAATAGAGAAGTTCTTCAAAACCAACGAGAACGAAGACACAACATACCAGAATCTCTGGGACACATTTAAAGCAGTCTCTAGAGGAAAATATATAGCAATAAGTGCCCATATGAGAAGAGTGGAGAGATCCAAAATTGACACCCTATCGTCAAAATTGAAAGAGCTGGAGGAGCAACATCAAAAAAGCTCAAAACCTAGCCGAAGACAAGAAATAACTAAGATCAGAGCAGAACTGAAGGAGACAGAGACACAAAAAACCCTCCAAAAAATCAATAAATCCAAGAGCTGGTTTTTTGAAAAGATCAAAATGAACAGACCACTAGCCAGACTGATGAAAAAGAAAAGAGAGAACAACCAAATAGACACAATAAAAAATGATAAAGGGGAAATCACCACAGATTCCACAGAAATTCAAGCCATCATCAGAGAATACTACAAACAACTCTATGCACATAAACTAGTAAACCTGGAACAAATGGATAAATTCCTGGACGCCTGTGTCCTCCCAAGCCTAAACCAGGAGGAAGTCAAAACTATGAATAGACCAATAACAAGGTCTGAAGTCGAGGCAGCAATTAAGAGCCTACCACACAAAAAAGCCCAGGTCCAGATGGGTTCACAGCCAAATTCTACCAGACACACAAAGAGGAGCTGGTACTATTCCTTCTGAGACCATTCCAAATAACCCAAAAGAGGGAATCCTTCCCAATTCATTTTATGAGACCAACATTATCCTGATACCAAAACCCAGCAGAGACTCAACAAGAAAAGAAAACTTCAGGCCAATATCCATGATGAACATAGATGCAAAAATCTTCAATAAAATATTGGCAAGCCAATTGCAACAGCACATCAAAAAGCTTATCCGTCATGATCAAGTAGGATTCATCCCGGGGATGCAAGGCTGGTTCAACATACGCAAGTCTATAAATGTAATTCACCACATAAACAGAAGCAAAAACAAAAACCACATGATTATCTCAATTGACACAGAGAAGGCATTTGACAAAATTCAACAGCCCTGTATGCTAAAAACCCTCAATAAACTCGGTATTGATGGAATGTATCTCAAAATAATAAAAGCTATTTACAACAAACCCACAGCCAATATCATATTGAATGGGCAAAAACTGGAAGCATTCCCTTTGAAATGCGGTACTAGACAAGGATGCCCTCTCTCACCACTTCTATTCAATATAGTACTGGAAGTCCTAGCCAGAACAATCAGGCAAGAAAAAGAAATAAAGGGTATTCAAATAGGAAAGGAGAAAGCCAAATTGTCTCTATTTGCAGACAACATGATAGTATATGTAGAAGACCCCATCGCCTCAGCCCAAAAACTCCTGAAACTGATAAGCAACTTCAGCAAAGTCTCAGGATATAAAATCAATGTGCAAAAATCACAAGCATTCCTATACCCCAATAACAGACTTAAAGAGAGCCAAATCAAGAACAAACTGCCATTCACAATTGCTACAAAGAGAATAAAATACCTAGGAATAAAACTTACAAGGAATGTAAGAGACCTCTTCAAGGGAAACTACAAACCACTGCTCAACGAAAAAAGAGAGGACACCAAACAGATGGAGAAACATTCCATGTTCATGGTTAGGAAGAATCAATATTGTGAAAATGGCTATACTGCCCAAAGTAATTTACAGAATCAACCCTATCCCCATCAAGCTATTGACCTTCTTCATAGAACTGGAAAAAAACCACCTTGAACTTCATATGGAACCAAAAGAGAGCCCACATAGCCAAGCCAATCCTAAGCAAAAAGAACACAACGGGAGGCATCACACTACCAGACTTCAAACTATACTACAGGGCTACAGTAATCAAAACAGCATGGTACTGGTACCAAAACAGAGATATAGACCAATGGAACAGAACAGAGGCATTGGAGGCAACACAGCATATCTACAACCATATAATCTTTGATAAACCTGACAAAAACAAGCAATGGGGAAGGGACTCCCTGTTTAATAAATGGTGTTGGGAAAACTGGCTAGGCATGTGCAAAAAGCAGAAACTGGACCTCTTCCTGACACCTCACACTAAAATTAACTCCAGATGGATTAAAGACTTCAACATAAGACCTGACACCATAAAAACCCTAGAAGAAAATCTAGGCAAAACCATTCAAGACATAGGAGTAGGCAAGGACTTCATGACCAAAACACCAAAAGCATTGGCAACAAAAGCCAAAATAGACAAATGGGACCTAATCAAACTCCACAGCTTCTGCATGGCAAAAAAACAGTCACTAGAGTGAATTGGCAACCAACAGAATGGGAAAAAATTTTTGCAGTTTACCCATCTGACAAAGGGCTGATATCCAGAATTTACAAAGAACTCAAACAGATTTACAGGAAAAAAACAAACAAGCCCATCCAAAAATGTGCAAAGGATATGAACAGACACTTTACAAAAGATGACATACATGAGGCCAACAAACATATGAAAAAATGCTCATCATCACTGGTCATTAGAGAGATGCAAATCAAAACCACATTGAGATACCATGTCATGCCAGTTAGAATGGCAATCATTAAAAAATCTGGAGACAACAGATGCTGGAGAGGATGTGGAGAAATAGAAACACTTTTACAGTGCTGGTGGGAGTGTAAATTAGTTCAACCATTGTGGAAGACAGTATGGCGATTCCTCAAGGACCTAGAAATAGAAATTCCATTTGACCCAGCAATCCCATTACTGGGTATATACCCAAAGGACTATAAATCATTCTACTATAAGGACACATGCACACGAATGTTCATTGCAGCACTGTTTACAATAGCAAAGACATGGAACCAACCCAAATGCCCATTGATGATAGATTGGTCTGGGAAAATGTGGCACATATACACCATGGAATATTATGCAGCAATCAAAAATTAGGAGTTCGTGTCCTTTGTAGGGACATGGATGAATCTGGAGAGCATCATTCTCAGCAAACTGACACAAGAACAGAAAATGAAACACCGCATATTCTCACTCATAGGCGGGTGATGAGCAATGAGAACACATGGACACAGGGAAGGGAGTACTACACACTGGGGTCTATTGGGGGGGATAGGGGAGGGACAGTAGGGGGGGTAGTTGGGGAGGGATAGCATGGGGAGAAATGCCAAATGTGGGTGAAGGCGCGGAAGGCAGCAAAACACACTTCCATGTGTGTACCTATGCAACTATCTTGCATGTTCTGCACATGTACCCCAAAACCTAAAATGCAATAAAAAAATAAAAAATAAAAAAAGAGTATAACTGAAAAAAAAACAGAGACTATTTCAGCAATGATACTTAAAAGACACATTGGTTCATAAAGCCTTAGGGGAAAAAAGCAATTTTTAATCTCATAGCATTAGATTTTGTTAGGGAGATCCCAAACGTGTTCCCTTTGATTTCTTTTTTTTTTTTTTCTTTTCTTTTTTTTTTAATACGGAACGCTTCATGAATTTGCGTGTCATCCTTGCGCAGGGGCCGTGCTAATCTTCTCTGTATCGTTCCAATTTTAGTATATGTGCTGCCGAAGCGAGCACTGATTTCTTTCTTTTTTTATGATGCTGCATCCACCTATTTATTCAAGTTCACTTTCTTTCCACAAGCTCTGAAGATGGGTTATCGTAATACTCTCTTTGCTTTGCCTATTGAACATGGTAGAGAAAGGGTAGAGAAAGGAGAAAACAAATTTATATTATCTTATTTGATCTCAACAGCAGAACTCTGAGGCAAGAAGGGAAGGAAGGAGAACATTGAGAGGAGAGTTTAGAGATCAAGAGACTTGCCCAGAGCTAGAAAGTCTCTGTGAGAGCCAAGACTAGATTCAGTATTTTCTGAGCTGTACTTTTTGTTCTTTCCACATCACTGTGGATCTTTTCTATTTCCAGGATGATTAATGTATTTCCAGGAGGATTAATGTCCATTACTAAATTTCTTATCCTTCTTCTCATCACAAAGAAAGGGGAAAATATTGTTTGAATAGAAATATGCAGAAATTGAACTATTTCCTAAAACTTGAGGGCACATACTTTCTGTAAGTTTCCAAAATTAGTTATGTTAGCATAATTTGTATATGCAAGAGAAGTCAATCTACTTTCACTGTTATTACTTAAATTTGTACAAAATTATTTTTTATTTTCTGCTCAGATATCTTTTAAAACATTTGGGTTAATGATATTTTAGTAGTTACATCGTGTTCTTCACCCAAAACTGCCATTCCTAACACCACCACCCAGTTTTCTTTATCTTATCATTTATCTCATGATTGTGAACAATGCATCATGAGCTAACCCTGGATATAATGTTGTCTTTTATGTTTCACGTAAAGTAGCTACTACATTGTGAAGCATTCTTTACTTATTCAACATTATTCAATAATATTAAGGGTTTATGTGCATACAGGTCTTAATTTGGATGCATATCAAGCATTTGAAGTACACTTGAAATTTACTTTATTTTTGATAATGATAAGCATGAAAAACCTAAAGCCATGAAATCCTTGAGAAATTTAATCTCTGGCACTGAACAGACACATTTACATGCTGGCACTACCAATAAGCAGAGTCTCAAACCCATAACATCAAGTATTTCTTCTTTTTATTGTAATTCACAGCTTGCTCATCCAGAGAAATGTTACTTGCACATTATTATTCAGCACAGTTTCATCAACTTTATCCTTTAGCAGTGACCTTATGAAAAGAAATTAAGCCATTTTGAAATAACATTTGTAATTATTCTATTTTCATAAGATTAACATGTCAAATATCACAAGAATACATGTAACAGTCTTTTGAAGCTTAAAACCCCCGTTCAGATTTCACTTAAAACCATGAAAAGCATTACCACAATTTAATCAGTAGAATATAAATTGCTAGGTGGCCCCTGTGTTTGGTGTTCATTCCTTTATTTATTCATTCAACAAATATGTATTAATATGTAAGTTTTCCAGGCATTACAGTGACAGGGCTAAAAGAAATAGAGAAATAAGTTTAAGTTCTGGTTCTGAAGGCATTGACAATCTAGAGGGCAAGACAGACTTATTTAAAAAATAAGTAAATAAAAGTTATTCTGATAGACTATAAGAGACATGATTAGCATTAGAAGTCTTAAAAGCATAGCATGAGGAACATCACCATAACACACAAAAAAAGAAGACTTCAATAGAGGATATAACGTGCCCCACACAGAGGCATAAAAAAAATATGACATGTTCTAAGACTTATGAACAATTCAGGTGAAACCTGTGAAACACTATCTAACATTTCATCCCTTCTTCTAAAGTAATGGCAAAGGTGAGACTTTGTTCAAGAGGTTGGCAGAAAAGAGGTTAGAAAAGCAGATCTGGCACAGATTATGTAGGGCCTTGTAACTATGCCAAGGAGTTTGGACGAGATTTGGGCTTTATCCAGATGATGAGAAGACACTCAAAGTTTCTAAACAGAGAAGGCACATGATATGGCTCATGTTTAGAAAGACGAACATTGTGACTGATGTGGAAAATGGACTGTATGAAAAGATACTGGAGCTAGAGAAACTATTAAACTAGCCCTAATAAAGGCTTGAATAAAAATAGCAGTTGTTGTCAAGACAATGTAGGAGGAAAATTGGGGACAAATTCAAAAGATATTTACAGTATAGATTTCAAAATAATAATGAGTTAGTGAGTAACTAAGCATAGATAATGAGGGAGAGAATGATACCATACTTTCCGACTTAAAAGCTACATGAATGAACTACCTTTTAGATGGGGATGCCAGAAGCAAAATTGGAAAAAAATTTGTATCTTGAAGGATAATTTTTGTAGAGACATCAGTTGATGAAACATTAGGACCCTATAAATTCAGGGAACAGATGTGGAGAGCTGATAAAATGGAGGGAGTATGGCTAGAAATAGAGATTGTGGAGACCTTGGCAAATACAGGACACTTGCAGTCACATAACTGAATAACATAGCCTAGGAAGAGCATTTAAAGGATAAATCAAATATTAAATAATCTTTTAGCTTCTCTTAAAATATCTAGGATACTTGCCATGTGAAAGATGTGAATCAAACAGGAAGATATCCAATATTTAATACCTTCCCCTGTCTAAAGCAATGGCAAAATTAAGTAAAAATGTATGAAATGCTACTGACATTAGCTACTTTACTATTTAATTCATTTATTGTTGAGGTAGGTAGTGGAGAATAAGATACCAAAAGAAGATTATTAATATAAATAAGTAACCAAAAGTCCCCAGGACAGGATAATTCTAGAAAATATAGAAAGATATGATATTGTTAATACCTTCATTGTTTTAAGACGTTATATAGTAGATAATAATAATAGTGGATTACATTTATTTAATGCTTAGAGTAACATTAGACACTCTGCTAAACACTTAAGATACATTAGTTCACTGAAATCTGTGAGTTAGATATTATTATAATTCCCTTATTATACATGAAATAACTAAGGTTTATAACAATAAGTATCTTCTCTTAACCACTGCACTATACTGCCCAGTGTGTCTGTATCAAATACTTCCTGATTGTAGATTCAGTTTTTCTCACTGAACAAAAGAGGCTAACTCCACTATCACCACTTCTATTAAATATTGTACTAGAACTTGAAGCCAGGGCAATTAAGCAAATAAGAGAAATAAAAGGCATCCAGATTTGAAAGGAAGAAGTAAACCTCTTTATTCAAAGACAATACAGTTTGTATATAGAAAATCCTGTCAAAGTGTGGTACACACACTTGTAATCCCAGCTACTCAGAGACTGAGATGGAAGGACAGCCTGAGGCCAGGAGTTCAAGAATATTCTGAGAAACTTAGTAAGACCCACATCTCTTAATAAAATGTTTTTTTAAAAACAGGCATGATGGCACACACCTATAGTTCAGCTACTTGGGAGGGTGAGGTGGGAAAATCACTTGAGCCAGAAGTTGAGTGCTGCAGTGAGCTATGATTGCACCACGGCACTCTAGCCTGGATGACAGAGCAAGACCCTATCTCCAAAAACAGAGAAAAGAAGAAGAATCCTAATGAATTCACTAGAATTAGTAAATGACTTGATCAAGATCACAGTACATAACCACACAAAAATCAGTTGCATTTCTATACACTGCCAGTGAAGAATCTGAAAATGAAACTAGGGAAATAATTCCATTCTCAATAGCATCAGAAAGAACATAATGCTTAGTATTGAATTTAACCAAAAATATGTAAGACTTGTACATCAAAAAACATAAAACAACATTGAACAAAATTTTAAAAATTCTAAACAAATGGAAAGACAACTTATGTTCATGACTCAGGAAACACATTGTTAGAATATCAATACTCTACCGATTCAACACAATTTATCAAAATCCCTGCTGGCTTGCATGCAGATATTGACAAACTGATCCAAAAATTCATGTGGAAATACAAAGAACCCAAAATAAACAATCTTGAAAAATAAGAACAAAGTTGGAAGACTCATACTTCTGATTTCAAAACTTACTATAAAGTAGCCAAGAAAGTGTGGTACTGGCATAAGGACAGACATATAGATCAATGTAATATGATTGAGAACCCAGAAATAAACCCTTACTTCTTTGGTTAATTGTTTTTTAACAAAGGTACCAAAAATTCAATGAAAAAAGGACAGTATTTTCAATACATGGTGCTTGGACAATTGGATATGCATATGCAAAATAATAGTAATAACTTAAACTAACTCACACCATGCGCAAAAATTACTAAAATGAATTGTAGACTTAAATGTAAGTGCTAATACTTTGTAAGTCTTAGACAAAAACATTGGAGTACATATTTGTGACCTAGCATTAGATAATGGTTTCTTAGATATGAAAAATGGCAAAACCATTAAGAAAATGAGAAGACAACCCAAAAAAATTGTAGAAAATACTTGCAAGTCACACATATATCCAATAAAAGTCATACACCTAGAATGTGAGAATATATAAAGAACACTAACAACTTAATAAGAAAAAAAGGGTCAAACTATTTGAATAACATTTCTCCAAAGAAGTTATACAACTAACCAAGAAGCAAATTACAAAATGTTCAAGATAATTATTCATTATGGAAATGCAAACAAAAAAACGTAAGATACTACTTCACACACAGTAGAAATGAAAATACCCACACAAAGACTTGTACACAGATGTCCATAGCAGCATTACTCACAATCAAGAAAAAGTGGAAACAACTTAAGTATTCATCAGCTGATAGATAAACAAAATAAGACATATTTGTATAAAATAAATTATTTAGTCATAAAAAGGAATAAGTACTGAGGGCTAGAGGGTAGGGCCAAATGCCCTTTCTCAACAAAAAAAAAAAGAAATAAAGTATTGATTCATGGTACAACATGAATGAATCTTGAAAACATGCTCAGTGAAAGAAGCCAAGCATAAATGGTCACATAGCGAATTATTCCATTTATATAAAATGTGTAGAATAGGCAAACCTATAGAGAGAAAGTAGATTAGTGGCTGCCAGAGGCTGAAGAAAGAGACAATGGAGAGTGACTGCCAATGTGTATAGACAAAGGTTCTTTTTTATTATTGCAATAAAATACAAGCATATAAAATTTACCATCTTAACCATTTTTAAGTCTACAGTTCAATAGTATTTACATTGTGGTGCAAGCATCACCAACATCCACCTCAGAACTCATTTGGTCTTAAAAAACTAAAACTCTGATCCCATTTAATGCTAACTTCCAACTTCTGCCTCTCACCAGCCCCTGGCAACCACCATTCAACTTTTTGTCCCTATGAATTTATTCTTCCTACCTGATATAAGTGAGATCTCAGTGTATTTTTTTGTGAGATGTCTTATTTCATTTAGCATAATTTCCTCCAAGTTCATCTGTGTTTTAGTATATGTCAGAAATTCCTTCCTTTCTAAGGTGGAATAATACTTTACTGTATTATATACCACATTTAGCATATCCATTCATCTAACAATGGACACTTGGGTTGCTTCCACTTTTTGGCTATTGTGAATAATGCTACTGTAAATATGGGTACACAAATATTTCTTCAAGACCCTGCTTTCAGTTATGTTGGATATGACCTGAAGTGTAATTACTGAATATCAGACAGAGTTTCTTTTTAAGGTGATGAAAATGTTCAGGAATTAAATTATGGTAATGGTTGCACAACTCTGTAAATACACAAAAATCCACTGAACAACACAGTCTTTTAGAAAGAGAAATTACATTTTTCTTTTGAGAGAGACAATAGGTCTTCATGAATTTTCTGTTTAACTATAATTCAATTACAATTCAATAGTGAGGCAGTTTATCCATTAAATTGAACAACAAAAAATGTTTTTGTTTGTAAGTAATAGGATAAAGAGGGAAGAAGAAAATTGAGACAAAAAGAACAGAGTAAAAAATAAAGAAAGGAAGAACAAGAAAAACAATTTGATAGGTGAAAAAAATGAAAATGGACTTGGACCCATATAAATATTTGCATTAATGTGTAAATAATCAAAATTCTCTCAACCTTTTCTGAATCTCATCTCTCATTAAGATACCCTTACCCTAACTACATTAACCCTCTTTCTCATCTCAAATTTCCTCCTAACATAAGCATATAAATGTGAGCTAATATGTTCATGTTATAACCTCCAAATCACTTAACTTATAGGGATCAAAGTAAATTATCATCTATTAAGTAGAACTGTTTGCTGGAATGAAACCTGATTTAGGAGTCAGAAAACTTGGGTTTAATTCAATTCAACTATTTTCTAATCTCACATGCTGTCAAGTTGAAGTTCTGAGTATAGTACTTGTGGTTGAAAACTCTGAATTTCTCATCATATCAGTAGCAATTGATTTAAAGATCTAATAAAAAGCACTGAGAATTCAAAATACCCTCTATGGTTCATGTCAAGATGTGCCAGTTGCAAAATGCTATGAAATCAATATAACCTTGGAAGTAAAACTGCAATTTGCTAAGTAAATTTCAAGAGATTTTCACAACAGAGGTCACAAATTTAGTGACGTTTTTGACACAAAATAAAAGACATGAACCACTTTTCCTTAATACACAATGGATTTTAAACTCATTTTTTGGAAATATCATGAATACTTCATCTGTATTGATATTTTCATTAAACAAAAGTGAAACTTTCTGAGTTTTATTGTTTACATTCTAAGCATATTCCTAAAGACTGGAAAGTAATGTGAGGAATATATTAACTAAAACAATTGTTTAACATTTCTTTAAATATGTTCTAATAATTTAAGATCTTCATATGCTATTGTTATTGATTCTGTAGAATTTATGTGACTTTTACACACATCAAAAAAAGGCAAAAAATAAAAATAAATGAATGAAAATGCATAACTGGCCAGACACTCCTGATTTTACTCTCTCATAAGTTTTCATTCTTATAATCATTATCACTCAGTATTCACATTTCAACATTTCCGGAGAAACTCTATGCAAAAAGCTGACTAGGTTTGGGGATTCATTTAAGAATTAGAAATCTTATTTTTGAATCTGAGAAGATGATATTGCTTCCCAGAAAGCATTAATTCATGGCATATACAGTGATTATTTAAGATCATTATTATCTGTGATGGTTGAAGTACCTTGTGAAAGAGGTGGTCCTTGGAGGTTAAAACTTAAATAAACTGAAAAAATTAGGGAACGAATTCCAAATTGCATGAATAGTATGAGCAAAGGAAAAATTGCATGTGGCATGTCCAGAAATGGCAACATTTATACAAGTGCATTTAGAGCTGAGATTTCCTAAAACGATGTTTCAGTGCATGGTCTCCCTGGTTTGAGTTCAGCTCAATCTCTGCCATCTTAGGTGATTTCTAACCTTACTGAGCCTCAGAATTCTTATCTGTGCTTTCATCAAAATATAATGAATAGTAAACTAGATCACTTAGCAAAATGCCTTGCATAAAATGGGTTCTCAATAAGTATTAACTATGATTGTCTCATGAGGGAAGTGTCAGCCAAGATTGGAGACATGGTTAAGAGGCATATTGCAGACGATCTGAAGGTGGAAGCATGCCTGGAATTTCTGAGCAAAGTCACCCTCAATAAATCTGTATTCATATAACCTCTAATTCCACAATGTAAATAAACAACCACTGTCTTATATATAGCAATTAAATATACAGCTTCTTGTACTCAAACAGAGATTTAATGAATCAGATTCTCCAGAGCTAGGACATGAGAAATTTATCCTTGTTTAAATAATTATAATGAATAGCCGGGTTTGGAAAATACTGCCTCAGATCACAAAGCCCAAGAAAAATGTAGCCAAGACATGAAAATGAAGAACTAGAGGGGGAAAGCCTTTAATAATAGCCACAGATATTTTATTCTACTAAATTCTGAATATTAATAAAACCAGTCCTCCCCACAGTCACGTCTTGTATCTTGTCATCACAGAAACTGCACTACTTCTACAATCAAATCAAATGTCCCTATCGCTCACCATGACTCCCTCCCATCCATTGTGCATGTTCACCTACTATGACTGTTTGGGGGTTGTATATGTGTGCTTAGGCTGTTGTAACAAAAATGTCACAGTCTGGTTGGCCTAAACAATAGACATTATTTTCTCACAGGTCTGGAGTCTTTCATCCACAATCCCCTCTCCAAACTTATTTCCCTAATCAACCCTTCTCATTTATGGATTTTGGCTTAAGCACCATACACTCAGTAGGCCTTCAAGACCCAGTCTAGGTCTTTGCTGTTGCTCTAACAAAAGTATGTCTTCACTTAAGACTCAGTTTATAATTAAATAATTTTTTGAGTGATTGTGTGGTTAATGTCAACCTCCTGTGCTAAGCAAAAGTTCCATCTATTTAACACTATTAACTCCTTGACAGCAGGGATGATGTATATTTTTGATCACCCTTGATTTCTGTTAACTAGTTTCTGGCACTTTTTAGGCACTCAGTGAATATTTATTGAATACATGAAAGCAAACATGGATTTCTAAATAAAATGGCCTTGCCCATAGCCACTGAGAAAGAGGCAACCATATTTTACACCATAATGCCAGCAAAAGACTTAGCATGGCTGATTTAACCAAAAGTAGTAGATTAGTGCTTAAAACTTAGTGCTTTAAAACAACAGTCATTAATTTAGCTCATGATTATACGGGGCAGCAATTATTTGTGCTGGACTAACAGGTTGATCTGACTGGTCTGGGACAGAGTTAACTGATCTTGGTTGGGTTCGCTCATGCATTTTACAATCAGCTGCCAGGTGTCCAGGGGCTACCTAGTCTAAGATGGCTCAGCAGAGACTGCTTAGCTCTGTTCATTTGGTGTCTCCAAGAAGCCTAGCCCAAGCATATTCACATAGCCTGTTTCCAAGTGCTCAAAGCCTGCAGAGGACCAAGCAACAACTGCACATCACCTCTGCTCCATTACATTGACCAAAGTGAGTCATTAAGCTGGCCCAGATTCAAGGATAGAAAAATAGACTCCATCTCTTGGTGAGAAGAGCTGCAAAGTCACATTGCAAAGATGTGGCTACAGGGAGGGATGGGGAATTGTGACTTTTTGCAATCTCCCATACCATGAACTGGAAAGCCAATGACTTATGGCATGATATGGAATACAAAGGTGAGCTCAGACAATAAGATTCTTACTCTCCAGAATCTGAAGAATGCAAAAACACAAGGAGATGGCGCAACCTGTGAGAGCTGAAGCTAAAAGCAGGCAGGCAGGATGACGTCAATGAGCTCTATGTCATCCAGAATGATAAAGGAATTCAAGATCTGAATACGCAAAGGAAATTGGCAGAGAAAGAATGGCTCAGACACAGAACCAATTCAGAGATGCTATGGGAGACATCCTGAAAAAGATGGAGAAAGCAGCTGGAAATTTGAGCTGTTTAGTTCCTCCTCACCTTTCAGTCTGATACACAGTTCCCATAATTGATCCCAATTTTATTCAGGCTGAATTTTTCACAACCATAAGTCTAACCAAATCAGTATATGATAAGTATATATGCAATCTTTTCTTTTTCCTTTTCATTCCTTCTAAATAGAACTATCTCATACACACACACACACACACACACACACACACACACACACACACACACAGCTGTTTCATTGAATGCATAAATTTTACGACTAGGAGAAGCAAAAGTTTGACAGCACAACCTTCAAAACAACACAGTACAGTAAATAGAAGCAAGTGACAAAATAAGGTTAATTTCCATGAAAGAAAATATTCAACTTTCACACTGGAAAAGGTCGACATTCATACATAGTTGTGCCAGAGATACCCCTTTTAAGTCCATCTGGCATTTCTCCAATGTTTTCCATTTGAGAATTGCTGATACAAAGAAACATGGTTTCACTACAAGATGTAAACACTGCAATCTGCATGAAGAAAATCATATTACAAGCTAAATATTACCCATTTGGATTTGCAGCCAAGTTACAGTCCACTAAATCCTAAGTACATTTTTTCTCAACCAAAGCTATATTGCATTCCAACTCTCTTGTTAGAAACTGATGCTAGGAATTGACAAGATAATAGGATGGAGAAAGTTTTCGGATCTCATTTACAGCAGATCGGAGAAGGGTCAGTTTCTCAGGTAATGAAGCATTGTCTGGTTGTCCTTAAATCACTCTATACTATTCCCAGTCCCCAGAGGCTTAGACATCACCTGTATTATCACTATCCTTCAGAGAATTATTCTAATACCACAAAAAAGAAAAGATTTAATAAATGTTCTGGTATTTGAAAGACACAAATGCCCGACTTCAGATTTGAGTCAAAAAATAATAATCTACAATCCTTCTAAGAGAGAGGAAGACACTTAAAATTTATAGAAACAGCTTTTAATTTATATCTCACACTAAATCTTTTTGTCTGGTTTGTTCTTTCTCAAACTAATATGTCTTGAAAGCTCCCCTTGACAACTTGTTGCTAACAAAACACAGAGGAAAATAAAGGTTCACTACCTCTGCCTCGCATTGCAATTTTATTCTCATGACTCCAGGCCCCAATCTGTACATACTTTCCCACTACTCTTACCTTATAAAATAGTACCTGACCCTGTGAGGGATGTGTTTGGCTTCCCCGAGAATGCAGGGAACACGATATTGAAGATTAATAAAGGAGAAAAATAGTCCTTAATATTTCTGTCAATTTTAGTATCAAATAGGTGTCTTTAGCCTCATGTTTAATTCAGTTAATCCCACACAGAATCTCCTGACATTTTGAGGGACATAAGGCTTTTATAGAGCCCCCCCGGATTTCAAGAATGACATTTGGAATACTATGATAGGTACATAGATAAGGGACTCACTCGTCAGGCTGGAAGGAGAAGCAGTATTTATCTGCAAACATCATTACATTCCAGAAAGAATGTTCTAGTAGAAGCCATTATGAATTAGTCCAGAAACTTCCACTCAGCAAAAATTCATGCAGATTCACACCTCTTTACCCAGTCCTTTCAGGCCTTTATATCACAAAATCATGAGATAAAATCAGGATCCTAACAAATATCATACATACTACCATTGTAGACTATATTTTATATGCTATTAAATTTCTGATTATATCAACTTGATTTATTTGAGTCCTAGTCTATGAACCTGTGCCAATTTACAGTAATTAACTCATCATTTATTTTCTCATTGATTCCAAAAACCTATCACCACTTCCTGATACTTTACTCCACACCAGCTTGCATGAACTTCTCTTCAGACAAGTGTTCTTTCAGATTTCTATGCAGACTCATGTGCATGATCAGAGGAAAGGAAAATAATATTAAGACAGAATGATCATGATAAGGTGAAAAAGACATATATATTCATACATACAGGTAAGGTATCTTATAAAAGGTATTCAGCACACAAGGGGAGAATATTCATTCTCTCTTTCTTTCTTAAAAGAAATAGTTTAGACCAAGCCACTGTGACGCATGCCTGTAATCCCAGCACTCTTGGAAGACGAAGATGGGAGAATTGCTTCAAGCTAGGAACTTAATACCAGCCTAAGCAACATAGCAAGACCCCGTCTCTACCAAAAATAATATATAAAAATTAGCCAGATGTGGTGGCATGCCTGTAGTCCCAGCTATTCTGGAGCCTAAGACGGAAGGATCCCTTGTGGTCAGGAGTTGGAGGTTGCGTCATCAAGCCACTGCACTCCAGCCCAGGCAACCGAGCAAGACCCTGTCTCAAAAAAAAAAGAAAAATCAGTGAATCAGATTCCAATTTAACTCTTTAAATTTATTGCCATTTTACAATATAATAGAAATAGTGGCATCACTATTACTAGGAACATCTGGAGCCTGGCCAGGAGGACCCACGATGGGGCAGAGAAGGGGCTCTGGGACTAAAATAGAAAGGTCTGTGGGATGTTCACTTGATATTTACAACCTTCTTTTCACAATTATATTAGAACCAAAAACACTGTCCAGAGGTTCTTCTGAGAAGAAAACTATAATGAATGTATTCTATAGACGGACAGTAACAATTAGAATGGTTCAATTGAGGATTATTTATTTTGTTTAGCTTTTGATTTTGGCTTAATTTGGTTTGGGCAGCTTTAATTCTGTCCTTCTGCTTCAAATAATATACAAGCCACTCTATGATATAGCTTCCAATTTTCCTGCAATCTTACCTATATTTTCTTCTTTTTTTATTTTTTTTAAGATGGAGTCTTATTCTGTCACTCAGGCTAGAATGCAGTGGCTCAGTCTCAACTCACTGCAATCTCTATTTCCCGGGTTCAAGCGATGTTCCTGCCTCAGCCTCCCAAGTAGCTGAGACTATAGGGATGTGCCACCACACTCGGCTAATTTTTGTACTTTTAGTAGAGACAGGGTTTCACCATGTTGGCCAGGCTGGTCTTGAACTCCTGACCTCAAGTGATCTGCCCCCCTCAGCCTCCCAAACTGCTGGAATTACAGGTGTGAGCCACTGTGCCCAGCCTTTTTCTTTACTTTTACTTACCTATCCTCTTCAATAAACTCTGAAAGTCTGCTACGATTATAAATATACCTTATATTTATGTATCATTTAGTATACAAGTACTCATATATCATATTAATATAACTCTTATAACTCCATGCAGTGTATATTACTGTTACTACTCTAAAAATAAAGAAAAGGGGATTAAAATAAATGATTTCTTTTCAGTCCCAGTAACAGCTAACATTTATTGACTACCTGTAATGAGCAAGGCTTTGTGCTAGGTGCTATATCAGCACTGTTTCTTAGTTCTCACAATAACCCAGTGAGGTAGATATTATTAACCTTCCTTATGCTACAGATGAGAAAACACAAGCTCTAGCAAGCTTAAATAACTTGCCCACCATCACACAGCTAGTCATTGGCATAGTCAAGATTTTCCTGAGGTTATATAACCACCAAACAGCAGGCCCGGCACTAGAACCTAGGTTTTCTGATTCTGAATCTGGGGCAAATCTATTACTGGTCTTTTCTTTCAACTTCAAGCTCTGTGTATGGCAAAACACATTTGGTTGCCTTCTTTGGTTCAAACAGTCTAAATAAAAAGTGTTGGAAGGCATCCTAATAAATGGAAGTATTTTCTCTAGCAGTTATGCTTCACACACAAGAAGGCCGAGTAGAAAGAGTTAAAAGACACCACTGAACTGATTTATCCTGCAATTTATCTGGTGCTATAAAAATGAATGACTTCTTCAGTTTCCTGACGGCTTTGCTGTCTTAAAGGTGAAATGCCCTCTGGGTTCATAAATAGGTTTTGTTCTTTTAAAGTGCTCAATGTTCCAAAGTGTTTTTTATCTTTAAAATATTAAGTAAACACCGCATAGTACTTAAATGGGCTCTGGGGATATTTCTGGTTTGATTCTGGCCCTTCAGCAAAGCTACTCAAGTATAGATCTGGAGAACTAATCAAAAGAAAACTAAATTCACAGCTGTCTCTAAATATTTTATAGCATAACGTTTCAGTGTTTCACCTGCCTGCCGCCTCTGCTGATTTGTGAGCAGCTGCCCTGTGACCATGGACTGTGCTGCCTGCATGGATACTGCGTCCACAGAAGTGAGACCCAGCAGCTAGAGACTGGCTAAAGAGATGAACGTGTCAGCACCTGCCCGCTGCAGCCTCCTTTTATTTTTTGACTTCTCCTCTGTAGGAAAGCACATTAGGAGCTGCTTGAGATGAACAATAATTTGCCAGGTTTTCGTCATTCCTGTGGCAGCAGCGTCCACAAGGAGCACTTAACACTGCACAGAGAAAATGGTTCCCAGCCATTGACTTCCTCCCCGGAAGCAGCCAACCATTTCACAAATGGGGACCTGGAAAGTAGCAGGTTTGTTCTGGCTCAAACCCTACCCTGCTGCTGAGAAGAACAAAAACAGCCACTAAACAGTTTGCCAACGGAATGTACCAATAGCATCAGCGTCTATACACAAAGGCCTTTTAATAGCAATTCTAGATGAAAGTCCAACACATTTCCCACCTATCTGAACTCTCGAAGTTTCAAGAGCAACATCAGTCAGGGGATTTATTTTTAAGGCATGTCCTACAGTCAGTAAAAGAAAAAAAAAACCTGAAAACCTTTTTCCAGACTAGCAAGCAGTCATGCATGTGTGCACACAGACACACACACCTCTAAAGACAGACATTGTGATTTTTTTTTCTGGGCTCCAGCTATACATGCCATCAATTTAAGCCACTAAAGTGGGTTCTCATGGTGGTTTAGAGTTGCAGTTTCCAACCTTTTTGGCACTAGTGACTAGTTTCATGGAAGGCAATTTTTCCATGGACTAGGGGTGGGGGGATGGTTTTGGAATGATTCGAGCATATTATATTTATTGTGCACTTTATTTCTATTATTATTATATTATAATATGTAATGAAATAATTCTAAAACTCACCAAAATGTAGAATCAGTGGGAGCCCTGAGCTAATTTTCATGCAACCAGATGGTTCCATCTGAGGGTGATGGGAGACAGTGATCAATCATCAGGCACTAGATTCTCATAAGGAGCATGCAAACTAGATCCCACACGTGTGCAGTTCACAGTAGAGTTTGCATTCCTATGAGTATCTCATGCTGCCACTGATCTGACAGGAGGTGGACCTCAGGCGAGAATGCAAGTATTGGGGAGCAGCTGTAAAGACAGATGAAGCTTCTCTTACTTGCCTGCCACTCACCTCCTGCTGTGCATCCTGGTTGCTAGCAGACCACGGACCAGTGTCTGTCTGTGGCCCAGGGGTTGGGTACCCCTGGTTTAGAGAATGTGAACTTCATTTATTTACCTGTTTCTCCAAAGACCTGAGCTACTACAGCATAGATAAAGAGAAAAAAAACAGAGTCCTCATACTCCCAGCATTTCTTCTTTTCTCCAAAATCCATATATGCACTAAAATGTTCCCATCTACTCTGGAAACATGAGACTTAAATCCATTTGACATGTGCAGTTGAGCCACACCCCCTAGGATTTCTTTATATCCAGACTTAGAGGAAGAATGAGACACCTCAGAAGCAAGGAACTCAAATGTGGCTCAGGATTGGAATCCAGACATAAATGGCATATGCAACATTTAAAAGGGGATAGGGGTAGCGGGTGGGGAGAGAGGAGAAGAAGAATGTGGTAAATTGCCTGGGAGCTAGGCAGTGTCCTTGTGAAAGAGATCATTCCAAGTGAAAAGGTATCTGACATGATGAACCAGACTCAGCAACAGAGTCTACCGTTTAGAGGAAAGTGGCAATTGTGGGTAATTAGAAGGAGCTGTTTAACCCCGTCCCTACCCAGAAGAAAGGTGAGACTTGGCCACCTGGAGTTGCAGCAGAGCGTCATGGCCATCTAGGGCAGCGTAGATGGTGTGGCACCCAGTAGAGCAGTGACAGCAGCCACTTAACCATGCGTATGTGTGGACACCTCCTAGAAATGCACTGAGAAGCTGAGTCTGAGGGAACTCAAGGGAATAAAGTCATCATCCTGCCTTGAGGTCTCTGCTTTGAGAGGCATTCAGCCAGAAAAATCGTGGAACTACATATGAGTGGATCATATTTATACCTTCTGGATACCTCAGGTTACCAAAGCACAATTATTCAGTTTTCGGATATGTATTTTTAAGAGGTTATAAGCTACCCACTCTACAGGTCTACCAGTGGCTTGTATTCCCAGTATGAATTTCATATGGGAGCCTTGCTATATGTTTAGCTTCTCTGTGTTCTTATTGAATCGATAGCCATCATTTCAGACAGGTGGTGTCTGAATATCAATACAAACAAATAATATCTGAAGCCCAGGTTAGTATATGCCAAGGCATCTACACAAACATCTCCACTTAGAGTACTGTGGAGATTTCTAATGTACGAAGTGGTCAACACTTTTGGAACCTGTATTTGCAATTATTTTACTTTTATCTTCAATGTTACCCTAATTTTCAGAAATCAATGTAAATTATAAAGAACACATGGTTTTCGCTTTGAATAGAAAGTATATGTGGCCCGGTGTGATGGCTCATGCCTGTAATCCCATCACTTTGGAAGGCCAAGGCAGGTGGATTGCCTGAGCTTAGGAGTTTGAAACCAGCCTGGGCAATATGGTGAAACCCTGTCTCTACTAAAAATACAAAAAATTAGCCAGGCATGGTGGTGTGTGCCTGTAATCCCAGCTACTCGGGAGGCTGAGGCACGAGAATCACTTGAACCCGGGGGGCAGATGTTGCAGCAAGACAAGATCATGCCACTGCACTCCAGCCTGGGTGACAGAGCAAGGCTCTGTCTCAAAACAAAACAAAACAAAACAAAAGTGTATTTGAGCTGACTTCTTTCTTGACAAAGTCTTTTGAGATGTGATAGTGGAGAATTTTAATGTACCTTGCAGTCCAAATATTTTATTGCTCTATCTTTCAAATGAATTATTTTTAAAGTAATTGAAAAAGGTTTCAAACTTATACGAAAAAGTAGCAGTCATCCTATTTTTCTGGCCCTCTTTATAACAAAACTCCTTGAAAGAACTGCCTTCACTTTTTCTCCTCTCATTCTTTCCTGAATGCATTCCAATCTGTTCTGTCTCACAAGCACTATGTTGACAAATGCAATGTCAACACTTAGTCTTTATTTTATTCAATCTATGAGCAGCAGTTGACACCTCTGTACATTCCCTTTTTTTTTTAACTCTCAAATATATTTCTCTGGTCTGGACCTCTCTTTCGAACTCCAGACTTATATATACAACTGCTTATTTCACTTCTTCACCCAATAGCTATTTCAAACTTAACATAGAAAACCTAAGTCTTAATTTCTTCTCACTCTACCCAGTTCTTCCTCCTAACTCAGTAAACGACAATTCCATTCCTTCATAGGCAAAAAAACCCTGAAGTCACCCTTAACTACGGTCTTTCACTCTCACTCCATGATCAAATTTGTCACAAATTCTGCAAGATTGATCTTCAAAATATATCCCAGTTCTAACTACTCATCACCTCTATCACTGCTACCCTTGTCTGAGTTTCCATCATTTCTCATCTGGATAATTGTAATGGTCTCCTAACTGGTCTTCCTGTTTCCACCCCCTTGTTTCCAACAGTCTTTCTGCACACAGCAGTCAGTCACAATGTCTCTGTTAAAACATAATCAGATTGTCTGCTCTAACACCTTGCTATCTGTCACAGAGTGAAATCTAAATTTCCTACCAGGTCTACAAGACCTGACCTAATTTAAAGCTCACCACCTCTTTAATGTCATCTCCTACTACTCACCCCCTAGTTTCTTCCACACAGCCAGGCTGACCTACTTGCTCTTCCTTCAACACCTTAAACGTGTTTCCATCTGAAAGCCTCTGTACTTGCTGTCCCCACTGCCTGGAGTTATCTTCTCCCATCTTAATAGCTCATTCATTCCCTTCCCTCTGGTCTCTGCTTAAATACACCTTTACCAGAGAAGCCATTCCTGTTGCCCTGACTACTCTCTATAAAGAGAACACTTCCCACTTCCACTCATCACTCTTCTTTCTCTTTCCTGAATTTGTTTCCCCTTAAGAGCATTAATGGTTACTTGACATAATCATTTGCCCCCTGCCATTAGAATATGAGTTCCATGAGAAGAGAGAGACATATCTGCTTTGATCACTGCTGCAAACTTCGTCACCCAGAACATTATCTTACACATCTAATATGTTAGCTCTTCCAAGAAGTATTTTTATATGTTTTAACATCTCTAAATTGGGCCGCATCTTATAACATGCACTATTTTGTCTTTCTTAGTAGTCCATAAAACAGTGGTCTGTACCATAACTGAGATCTTAGAAACAACAAAATATGGCAATTTGCATTCAAAACATATTTCAAAAGATAAAATAAATCCCATTTATTATATTTTCAGAAGTATGGGGCTCCGGTTCTTGTGAGACAGCCCAATCATGATCAATCAATATATTAATTACCCCAGCCAAGACAAAAGAAAACACCAAGTTCTTGCCACTACATTATAATGCAATATACAATTAATCTACTGGTTTCTAATGTTTATCTGATTGATATTTAAATAGTGGTTGTAGAACAAAAAAAAATAGATTAAAAGTATCAAGAAAAGGGCACTGTTAAATGAAACAACCTAGAGTAAGGAAGACATAATAAAGACAAGAGAATCACCAGAACTTATTTAAAAATCTAAGGTAATTACTGAAGCAGACCTATATCACTCACTAGCCCCTTTGAGAAACATTGTATTAACATATAAAACAAAAATTATTCATAATGAAAACCGGAGACCTAGTCAGCAAAAAAAGGAATAAAATATGTAGTATGCTTAGTTCAAAAGGCATGAAAGTAGCACATTTGTGTGAGGTTTCCTTCAAAGAAATGGTTAAGACATACATAATTGACTTGGCTTTTAAAAGTGATAACATTTAATAATCTGGAACATCCATTTCTGTGGCACACTTTTGGCTCTTTTTATAGTGACATCCTCATTACAGTGGTTCTCAGAGAAGTCCAATTGGTATTCACAGTGCATTTGAACCAAATTTCATCAAGAGCCAAGACCATCTCATATAAGAAGAAAACGTGGGGAATCATAGCATTATAAAACTGTTTTATAGGAATTCTAATCTTCTTATTTTGATAGACGCTCTGAATTGAAATGTGTTGGAATATCACTGATCATTTTCTTGTGCTTATATATTTTATGCTTCCACAAATGAGCTTAATTTTTACCCACCTTGTATACTTCCTGCAAGATGATAAAAACAATTTCATAATTTTCCAATTATAATCTTTCTACTGTGTTGTTTTTATACACTTTTAAGTTCTGCATATCATCATAAATTTAGAAAATTTTACATCAAAATAAGAAAAAATGTGAAAATAAAGTCAACAGGCAAACCATGTGGTATAGGGGATGAAGGTTGTAATGGGGGCAGAGTTAGAATATCTATTTTCAGCTCCAAATACATCCAGTCTGTTAATGTAGGCTTGTTTTGTTCATGTAAAGGTATTATCAATAAAGCAAATTTCCCACGTCTCAGTTATTAAAATGTTACATTCTTTTAACTTTAATTCCCCAGCTGTTACATAGGAATAGCAATTTCTAAAAAAGTAATTATGAGGAATAAATAATACCATAATTCTGGTGAAGAAATCTGAATGATGTGTGTTACATAGGAAGAATTTAATCCTTATTATTACCATGAATCATTTTATTGTTGTAATTACTAAGGAATTAGAAATTAAGCTAAAACTTCCTAATCAAGGATCAATCTAGGGATCAAATCTAGATTCAACAAATGTCCCTCTTTGGGCTGTTTCTGTGAAGATTGTGGGTGTGAAAACGGGGTGAAAGGTAACCCCTCACTTAAGTAATCAAGGAAATGAGAAGAAAAGACTGTGGAGGATTGCCTGCATTAATTCTTCACCTTCTTATATGCATGCCTTCGTCTCGCAACTTTGTAGCCCTCTCCCTCTCTGGGCATGGCACTCTATACCATTCCTGGTTTCCTGGCTCAACCAAGTGACTTGCTTCAGCCAATGGGATGTTAGCAAGCAAATGCATAAAAAAACACTCACACAATTTCATTTATTCTTTTTCTCATCTGTCTTTGCCACAAAAATAAGGTCAGGCTAGCCTGCTGGGGAATGAGATCTAGAAGACAGTCAAGGGACCCCAATCGTCACTGCTAAGGCTTTTCTAAACTACACAACCACGATCCAATACCCAAATATGTGAGAGAGCCCAATCATGGTCAATCAATACATTAATTACCCCAGCCAAGACCAAAGGAAACGCCCAGCTCTCCTGAAAACTCAAGAGTTACGTAGATTGTCTTTTCCCACTGAGTATTGGATGGTTTTCACACAACATTGTGTGGCAATAGGCAACTGATAGGAAAACTGACACAGGGCTGAGTGGAGACAGTGAAAAGAATGATGCATCAGGGCCTTGGTCAAAAAGACTATAGCAATATTCAGTTAAACTGTGATAAATATCAAGGGCTTGGTGCTTGCTTTCCAAGGCAGTAAAAAACTAAAAACTCTGTCCCACTCCAAGTCAATCTTGGAAAATCAAAGGGAAGAACTGAGTGGTGTCAGCTTGAAAGAGGAAAGGAAACTGGGCAGAAGTCTTAGGTGTGCAACAAGCAGGAGACAGTGGGAGAAGCTAGCCTGGCTCTGAGGAGGACTGTGCAACCTAACCACCTTCTCGCTTACTCTTTTCCACAGGTGAGAGCTCTTGTAATAACAGTAAGAGAAAGGGTGATAATTTAGCTGCCACTAGGAGAAAATTGTTGGTGCCCATGTGGCTTGCAATGGGAGGAAGCTTAACAAAAGAAAATTGGATGGAGAAGGCCAACCTACCCCAGTCATATGAAAGTGACTTACTTAGCACATCCAGGAGCTATCTGTCCACACAGACCATATTTTGGTTGCCCCTATTATTGCTTCATGCAAATACTGCAAATTTGAGCATCAACATAAGCAGCTGAATTCTACTTAAAGATACATCTTAAAACATGATTTCTCAGTGATTTTAATGACAACCTGTGGTTTCTGATTAGATAATAAGCAACTTTCCACAGGAAAAATCTATTCATTCTTTCCCCAGACCATGTCAGCCCCCAAAGGGATAAACTTCAATAATTGAGTAATTGTTATTACAAGCATTGGCTCTAGTTTTGTGCAGAATCTTTGTCCTGCAAGTTTGTAGTCTGATCTGTTTGTCTTGTGTGGTTTTTTTAAAATTCAATTTATCCATTCAATTTTCCCACCAGACCCACCTGGAATTGACCCCAATTCTTTTTGGAAAGGAATCAAATCATACTATCATAATCATTGTGTAGACACTGAGTGAACATTATGTGGACACTGTGTGGACATGGTGTGGAAATTGCGGTTTGTTAGTCCCTCACCTCCAACACTTCATGTGGCCCTGTGAAGCTCAGGCTGCTGCTGTCTGAGCCAACATTTTTGTACAGCTGCCAAAGGTATCTGCTTTGTTGGAAGTTTATTGTATCTTCTATCTCTAATGGATGACAGAAAAGATTATTTTTTTCAACTAATTATAGATGGCCTTTGATCTATGTGATTACAGACCCTTTTGTCTTAAAAGACAGCCCCGCTCTTATAATTTCTATAAAACCTTCTGTGCAAGAACTAACAACACCAAGTTCCCAGGAGACTGGGCCACGGGTTGAGTCAGGTGATGCTCCCACTGTGTCACACTCTCAACCCTCCTATAGTTGTGAAGGAACTCACTCCTTCAAATCTTTTCATACCTCAAAGTGGATGAGATTTGTTTCCCAGGATGCTCCATCAATATTTAGAGCAACCTCTTTTTTTTCTTTCTCATTAAACAATTATAAATCTAGTGCCTAGGAGCAAAATCATCAGGTCCAAGATCCCCACAGCCACCTCTTAGGATTCTTTGGAGCCCTCCAGGAACTGGAACACCTAATGCCTAACAGAGTGCCCAGAATTTATGAGATGGTTAGGCAAATTCATCTATACCTGAACCTCATGCTATAACCATCAGTTTCAGGATTATATGAACAACTAGTCAACTGTAGGTTAATATGATCATACACATACATTTAAAACTATTTTGATACTGGATGTTTAGTCTTCTTTGTTCTAAATATTTGACCCATGACATCTTTGACCTTTTCTTAAGCTAAAACACTCACATAAATTTTTTTATACAATTTACAATTTCCTCTAGGACATTCAAGTTTACTGTGCTATGTAGAGTAGTCCTAACAAAATAGAAAAGGGAAGAAAAAAGGACCACAACAAGACAGTCGTTTATTACAGTAATACAATTCTGATTTCAACCTATTCTTTTAAAAAATCACTGCAGTTTGCCAATGGAAAGCACCAGCGAAACATAAAATGTTAACTGTAACTCACAGTGCCCCTAGGCATACATAGCAGTCCTCTTTCCCCATAACAGTGTTGTGAGCCAATTCCTTCCTAACAGACTTCTGAATCATTCTGATAAATAAGAACATCTCCCTGGAGGAGTCACCCAATGTATTCGCTAGACAGCTCTAGTTATCACCTGTGTTGTTCTTGCACCTTGAAAAAAGTACAGTCAGCTCAACTTCCTCGGTGAAAAAACTGTGGAAAGAGCTTTACTAATTACTGCTGAGTTGCAACCAGAATTACCTTTCATTTTGTATGCATATTTTTTTATTTAAAGTATCACTGTTAATACCACAGCATCTCATACCACTTTTGTGGAAACTTCTGAATATCCTATAGCTCCTAAATTTACCATTGTGAATGATATGGTTTGGCTATGTCCCCACTCAAATCTCATCTTTAATTCTCATGTGTTGTGGGAGGGGCCCAGTAGGAGGTAATTGAATCATGGGGACAAGTCTTTCCTGTGCTGTTCTCATGATACTGAGTAAGTCTAATGAGATGTGATGGTTGTTCTGATGGGGGTAGTTTTCCTGCACAAGCTCTCTCTTTGCCTGCTGTCATTTATTTAAGATGTGACTGGCTCCTCCTTGCCTTTTGCCATGATTGTGCAACTTCCCCAGCTATGTGGAACTGTAAGTCCAATTAAACCTCTTTCTTTTGTAAATTGCCCAATCTCAGGTATGCCTTTATCAGCAGCATGAAAACAAACTAATACAGTAAATTGATACCAGGAGTGGGGTGTTACTGAAAAGATACCCAAAAATGTGGAAGCGACTTTGGAACTGGGTAACAGGCAGAGGTTGGAACAGTTTGGAGGGCTCAGAAGAAAGAAAACTGTGGGAAACTTTAGAACTCTCTAGAGACTAGTTGAATGGCTTTGACCAAAATGCTAGTAATGATATGGACAATGAAATCCAGGCTGAGGTATTCTCAGAGGGAGATGAGGAAATTGTTTGGGCACTGGAGTAAAGGTGACTCTTGTTACGTTTTAGCAAAGAGACTGGCAGTGTTTTGCCCCTGCCCTAGGGATTGTGGGACTTTGAACTTGAGATTATTTAGGGTATCCAGTGGAGGAAATTTCTCCACCAGATAAAGCATTCAAGAGGTGACTTGGTGCTGTGAAAGGCATTCAGTTTTATAAGGGAAACAGAGCATAAAAGTTCAGAAAATTTGCAGCCTGACAATGTGATAGAAAAGAAAAAACCCATGGGGAGGAAGGCAGCACATCACACTGCCATGTGTGTACCTATGCAACAATCTTGCATGTTCTTCACATGTACCCCAAAACCTAAAATGCAACTTAAAAAAATTGAAGAAAGAAAAAAGAAAAGAAAAGAAAAAACCCATTTTCAAGGAGAAATTGAAGCAGGCTGCAGAAATTTGCATAATTAACAAGGAGCCAAACATTAATCCCCAAGACAATGGGGAAAATATCTCCAGGGCATGTCAGAGGTCTTCACAGCAGCCCCTCCCATCACAGGCCTAGAGGCTTAGGAGAAAATAGTTTTGTGTGAGGCCCAGGGTCTCCATGTTGTGTGAGGTCTAGGGACTTGGTGCCCTGCATCCCAGCCACCCCAGCTGTGACTAAAAGAGACCAAGATACAACTTGGGCTGTTGCTTCAGAGGGTGGAAGTCCCAAGCCTTGGCAGCTTTCACATGGTGCTGAGCCTGCAGGTGCACAGAAGTCAGGAATTGATGTTTGGGAATCTTCACCCAGATTTCAGAAACTGCATGGAAATACCTGGATGCCCAGGCAGAAGTTTGCTACAGGGCAGGGCTCTCATGGAGAACCTCTGCTAGGGCAGTGCAGAAGGGAAATGTGGGGTTGGAGCCCACACACAGAGTCCCTACTGGAGCACCACCTTGTGGAGCTGTGAGAAAAGGGCCACCGTCCTCCAGACCCCAGAAAGGTAGGTCCACTGACAGCTTGCACTGTGCACCTGGAAAAGCCACAGACACTCAACACCAGCCTGTGAAAGCAGCCAGGAGGGAGGCTGAACCCTGCAAAACCACAGAGGTGGAGTTGCCCAAGACCATGGGAACCCACCTCTTGCATCAGTGTGATGTGGATGTGAGAAATGGAGTCAAAGGAGATCATTTTGGGGCTTTAAGATTTGACTGTTCTGCTGAATTTTGGACTTGCATGGGGCCTGTAGTCCCTTTGTTTTGGCCAATGTCTCCCATTTGGAATGGCTATATTTATTCAATGCCTGTACCTGCATTGTATCTAGGAAGTAACTAATTTCCTTTTGATTTTACAGGCTTATAGATGGAAGGGACTTGCCTTTTCTCAGATGAGACTTTGGCCTGTGGATGTTTGAATTAATGCTAAAATGAGTTAAGACTTAGGGGGACTGTTGGGAAGGCATGATTGGTTTTGAAATGTGAGGACATGATATTTGGGAGAGGTCAGGGGTGAAATGATATGGTTTGGATGAATTGGAGCCATATTAGAGGTTGACTACCCCTGTCTGCCCTCTGGTCCACTATGATTCATGTCTTCCCCACAGGCAAAATTTCCTCATCCTCTCTCACGGCCCCAAGAGTTTCAACTCATTATAGCATCAGCTCAAGGAATCCTGTCATCTAAATTAGCATTGATGAAGTTTCTCAGGTGAAGTTCCTTAAGCATAGCTCTCAAATACAATTCCTCTTGATCTATAGACCTGAAATTAAGAAAAAAAAAAAAAACTTTTACCTATCCCACCCCTACACACACACACACACACGCTTATACACACTCAACAAACAATGGAGACAGGCATTGGAACATGACTGTGTACAACCTTGTTAAAAAGAAAAAGAGAAAATTGAGTATGAAAAGGAGTCACTGATCCATGGCAGTTCGGAAATTCAGCTGGGTAAATGATGAAAGTTCCTCGATTAGGTTTTTGTGTCTTAAGAATAATTTTTCCTCACTTAACTCTACCTTCTCAAGTTCATGTTTCTACCCTCTGTGTCTTCCTTCCTTGTTGTATAGGGCAGCATGTGCTGATGGCTAAAGAGCTATCACAGTCTCATTCCCTAGCAGGTCCAAAGGTCACTGCTAATGCTGTACTGTCTGTTTCCCTGGGTCTAAGCTGGGAGTATTCCTGCATATATAACTCTTTCAAGAACGTCACAGATCTCCTATAAATCGTCTTGGGGTTGACTTCATTTGACAAAAGCCACACTCGCAAATCACAAGATAAGCTCTTCTCTCTTGAGCCTTGGCTGAGATAGCTGAGACAGAACTTATTAAAATAAACAGACAAAAAAAGCACTAAAGCTTTCTAGAAGCAGTATTGTTTTATTCATAGGATCTGTGAGACGTACCATTAATGTTTATAAGGGACTCTTTGGATGACTGAAAGTATCCTGGGGCATGAAGTGGATCTTTCTATGATCTTAACAGAAGTGTTGATAGTCACATCCCTTGCTTCATCTTGAGACTGTGATTCTCCTATGAGTGCACTGGATCTGATCTTTAGTCAAAAGCTTTTTTGAAAAATGTGGCACCATTTTCCATCTGGAAAGACTGAAAAGTTTCAAAACTATCACATTTTGATCCCTTTTTATTTAACAGTCCTTACATCAATTCCTTCTTTCCTCTCTTATTTTACTATAAGCAGCAAGAAGAAACCAGGCAGCACTTTCAACACTGCATTTGGAAATCTCCTAAGCTAGATTACTCCATTCATGAAGCACATTTTCTACTTTCCACATTACTATAGGCAAAATGTTGCTAAGTTTTTGCTACTACCAACAAGGACTCCTCCTGCCTTGACTGCTGGTATTTACCATAAGCCTTATAGAAGACCAAAAGGCTTCTATTTACAGCTTCTTAAAGACATTTTATAGTTTCAATAACACTTTGCTGAAAACCCAGGGCCCAGTTCCAAAGCCATTTCTACATTTTAGGTATTCATGATGACAGCACCCTACTTCCAGGCCTTAAAATCCATATTCATTATCTTTTGATGCACAACAAATTACAACAAAAAATAGTGGTTTAAAACAATAAATATGTGTTATCACTCTGTTTCTGTGAGTCAGGAATCAAAAGCATTTTGGCTAAGTAACTTTGGCTCAAGATGTCTTATGAGGTTATAGTCCAACTCTCAGCTGGGACTGTAACCATCTCAAAGCTCAACAACTCAGCTATGAATGACAGATACACTTCCAATTTCACATGTTTATTGATAGGCTATAATTACTCAGGGGCTTTCAGAATGAGGATCTTAGTTTCTCAGAGGCTGCTGGACTGAGAATCTCAGTTCTTCCCCACACTATGTGGCCTTCTGCATATTGCTGCTCAAACATGGCATCATGCTTCCCAAAACACAGGTGTTCTGAGACAGAGAAAGTGCACACACTCAAGATTGAAGTCACAGTCTTTTTTAACATAATCTCAAAAGTGACATCTCATTGCATCCACATTTAAAAATGGGTCAGTAAATCCAGCCAACACTGAAAGCAAGAATATTATGTAAGGACATGAATACCAGGAGTGGTTAGTCATTATGGACCATCTTAGAAAACCCTGAGATGATAGGTAAAGGTCACGCAGCAGGACAGAATAAAAAAAGACTACCTGATGAACCTCCAGTCTCAGGAGACCTGGCTATTTCCTTGATTGTATTCTGTAATATTGTGAGGTTTCTCTGAACAATGAAAATAAATACACCCATTCTTAAGTAAGCTTGAGAAAATTTCTGCTCCTTATGAAAAAATTATTCCTAAAACTATATTCCATCTTCCTCCTGAGTCTGTACTCTACCTTCATGAGACAGAAAGCAAATACAATGCCCCTCTCTGCAACCTAAAGAAGACTAAGAGTATCTGAGCTGACCTGCAGATATTGTAGAGCAAGCATGTTCTGTATTCTGCTGACCCTGTCAGCAAAAAGTTCTCTGCCAGCACATTAAGGACAGCACATTTCTATTAGAAGCTGTGCTTTAATTTCTGTGACATGTAATGAGGCGGTCTCACTAGCCAGAATATTTTATTAGATCATAAAGTGTTAAATGTGGTTTAATCAAGAGGTCCCATTAGATAGCTTCCAAATGAACTTCAGATGTAAGGTGATCACACGACAAATCATCTATGGAACCCCTCTGAACTAATGTTAACAAAGATGAGTCAGCTCTACAATATAAGTATTTATATGCTCATAACTAATAATAATAATTAAAATAGCTAACATTTATTAAGTGCACACATAAGATTCTCTTATAACTCACGATGGCTACACTAGGAATGCTCATGTTCTTTACTTTCCATACACTCTTTTTCAGAAAACTTACAATAAGAAAAGAGAGCCTGCCTATATTGGTTATCTGAAATAAAACACTTAACATTTAAAACTCTAAAAGGCAATTGTCATTATTATCTGCATTTCAAAGCTAAAGAAGGTAAAGTTTAGCAATATTAAGCAACCAGTCCAAGGTCAAATATCTTGCCTCCAAATCATCATACCCTTGGGTAGTTCCTTCTCACATTGTATTAGAGATGGTCTATGTCATCGGTCATCATGGCAAACATGACAGTGTGTGACTTCTGGTGCTAGGTCACGAAAAAGTATTGCAGCTTCTCTTGTATCACTCATTCTGAGGGAAGCCAGATGCCATACTCTTAGAATATTCAAGAAGTCATAGAAAGAGTGCCATGTGGCAAATAACTAAGACTCATATCATCAACTTGCCAGCAATATCAGGGAGCCACTTTGGAAGTGAATCCTCCAACTCTGGTCAACTCCTGAGGTGACAGTAGCCCCAACTAGCATCTTGACTGTACCTCATGAGAGACCCCAAGCCAGAATCACCCAGGTAAAGCACCTTCAACTTCCTGTCACCTAGAAACTGTAAGATAATAAATATTATTATTTTTTCAAGCCATTAAATTTCTAGGTAGTTTACTACTCAGCAATACACAGATGATGTAGCAATAAAGTTCAGTGCCTCTGCCTTAAGTTCTCTTATAGACTGTAGTCGGGATGTTGGCCAAATGCTATAGTTCGTATGTTTGTCACCCTCAAACCTCATGTTGAAACTTGATCCCCAGTGTTGGAGATGGGGCCTAACTGGGGATATTTGGGTCATGGAGCTAGATTCATTATAAATAGTTTGATGATGTCCTTGTGGTAATGAGTGATTTCTCACTTTATTAGTTCTCAAGAGAGCTGGTTGTCAAAAAGAGCCTGGCACCTCCCCCACCCTTGCTGCCTCTCTCACCATGCAATCTCTGTAGATTCTGTCTCCCCTTCACCTTCTGCCATGAATGGAAATAGAGTGAGGTTTTCACCAGATGCCCAGTCTTCTACCCAGCAGACTAGAAGAGCCAAATAAACCTCCTTTTTTTAACCTAACTTCAGATATTCCTTTATAGCAACATGAAAGACCACTCACTCATGTAGCTGTTGGCAGGATTCTGTTACTGGCTGGTTATTTGTCAGAGATCTCCCTCAGTTTCTTGCCTTGTGGGCCTCTCTGTAAAGCAACTTAAAACATGGCAGCTATCTGACTTACTTAGAGCAATCAAAAGAGAGAAACTGAGTTTCTCTTCAGATCATATAAAAGAGAGAAAATAGGGAGCATCCAAGAAGAAAATCATTGTTTTTTGGAACCTACCCTCAGAAGTAACAATATATCAAATATGCCGTATTCTATTTCCTAGAAGGAAGTCACTATGTCAGTTCACACTCAAGGGGAGAAGATTACACTGGGGATAATTAGAGGCTATCATGAATATCATATACCACACTGGGATATGACTTCAGTGGTCTGAATTAATACTCTTCATCATTATACTCTAGGCCTTCCTTGAGTATATCCACATATATTATGAATTCTATTTTATATAAATCTAACCCAATAATTACTCTTCCCTGTAATCAAAGCACACCTCTCCAGGATATTTGGGGAGAAGATGGTTACTCTCAAGACCATTCCTGAGTCATCCCCATGTTACAGCTTTCTCCATGTTCCCAGTCATATTTCTACCACAGATCACTGTTTGATCAACTGTCCTCAAACTCAATTTCTTTCTTTCTCAAAGTACCACCAACTCAAGAATTCATTCACAGACAAATTTAATGATGGTTTCAGAGAAACTGAAATGATTATGTTGTCTCTCAGCAGATGACTTTAAAATTGGGCATTAGCCAATCCTGTCTACAATTATTCCAGCACCATAGGAATTGGTAACTTCTCAGAGATCATCTTTCAGAAAGGCCCCATCTGCTATATTATTCATCCCTCCTCAAGGCTGCCACATAGAGCTGTGCAGGTTGTTTACTGCACATGGATGTTTGGCTAAAGGGGTGAGTGAGAAGCTGAAATTCAGCTCATGCTCTGCTTCACAGTCTTAGGAGGCACATGTCCTAGGACTACTACCATATGGGAAGTTCTGTGCCCTTTTCATACTGCTTTTCAGGGCCCCCCTCTCTCATTTCTAAGACATTTGGGAAACTCCTAAGATTAAAAAAAAGAAAGAAAACTCTTATTATTTATAATTAATTCATCTAAGAGATGAATCCTAGAAGTTAAAGAACTCTTTGCTTATTGAGCACAGTATTTTAATGTAATAACCTAGATACTTGAAAATGAGTTCAGTGAAAATGCAAAATGAGAAAAATCTAAGCAAAGCTAAAGTGTTTTACTTACAAAAAGGAATATGGGGGAGATGCCATCATCAAGACGGTAGTATAGAAAGCCGTAAATACTCTTTCCTTCATGAATTAACAACAATACACAGACCAATTGCCTTTGTGAAAAATTCAGGAAGCAGTTCAGGTCCTTAAGAAACCCTGAACCTCTGCTTTTTCTCTCGGGGGAGGGAAGGGATTAAAATGTACATTCAGTGTTCTGACTTTTAAAATGGACTGTCAGGAAATAGGTCTTGCCTAATGCAAGCACTAACAAGAACACGATGATACCAGGTTGGGGTCATGCACCCATGTCAGCAGTACCAAAGGTACAGGATATATCCTCGCAAAAGATTTTAAAGGTTTCTAGAATATCTCACCAAGATGAGTGGAGAAAGTCCTTGCTGTATAAAACCAGACCATAAAGTATAGGAGAGTTGGCTGATTTTAAATTGCCAAAATCCCAACAGAAGATAACAAGATACACAAAGAAAGAGAAACAAAGTTCATTTAAAGGATTAAACTAAATCACCAGAAACTTACATCAAAGAAACAGGAACATATGAAAAGCTCACAGACAACTTCATACTGAATGAAATCTTTTCCTGTAAGATCAGGAACAAGAGAGGGATGCCTAGTTCCACCACTACTGTTCAACATAGTACGGAAATCCTGCCCAGAACTGTCAGACCAAAAACAAGGGGAAAAGGTGGCATCCAAATTAGAAAAGAAGTAAAATTATCTCTGTTTGCAGATGATATGCTGTTACATGTTGAAAACTCTAAAGACAACACACACACTCACACACACACACACACAAAATATACAACTAATAAATGATTTCTGCAATGTCGAAGAATACAAAAGCAATGAACAAAAATCAGTTGTGTTTCTATACACTAACAATAATCAATCTGAAAATAAAATTAAGAAAAACATCCCATTTACTATAGCATCATTCTTAAATTCATATGGAATCTCAAAGGACCCTGAAATAGCCAAAACAATCTGGAAAAATAACAAAGTTGGAGACCTCACACTTTCCTGATTTCAAAACATACTACAAAGCAAAAGTAATTAAGACAGTGTTGTACTAGCATGAAGACAGATATATAGACTAATTGAGCAGAAAAGGAGCCCAAAAATAAACTCTTACATATATGACCAAATGGTTTTTGACAAAGGTGTCAAGATTACATAATGGGGAAAAGACAGCATCATCAACAAATTGTCTCGGGAAGACTAGATAACTACATGTAAAAGAATGAAGTTGGAACCTTATTTTATAGGACATACAGAAGTAACTCAAAATAGATTAAAAACCTGAATGTAAGTAAGACCTAAAACTATAAAACTCCTAGAAGAAAACAGAGAAAAATATTCAGGACATTAGATTTGGCAGTGATTTCTTGATTATGACACCAAAAGTACAGGCAACAAAAGGAAAAATAGGCAAATGGGGTCACATTACATTTTTAAACTTCTGCACATCAAAGGAAACAATCAACAGAGTGAAAAGGTAACCTACAGAATGGGAGAAAATATTTGCAAATCATATATGTGATAAGGTATTAATATCTCAAATGTATAAGGAATTCTAAAACTCTATGACTTTAAAAAAAGCGAATAACCTGACTTACACATGGACGAAGAACTTGAGTACTCCAAAGAAGATATACAGATGGCCAAGAAGGATATGAAAAGATGCTGAACATCACTAATCATCAGGGAAATGCAAATCAAAACCACCAAAAAATACCACTTTATACACAGCAGGAGGACCACTATCAAAAGAAGCGAAAACAAGTGTTGATGAGGATGTAGAGAAATTGGAGCCTTGTACCCTCTCAGGGGAAATGTAAAATGCTGCAGCCATTATGGAAAACAGTATGAAACTCCCTACAAAGTAAAAAATAAAATTACCATTTGGTCCAGCAATCTCACTTCTGCATATATATTAAAAATATTCAAAATAGTATCTCAAAGAGATATCTAGACACTTCAGTTCATCATAGATTGTTCACAATAGCCAAATGATGGAAACGCCCCCCATATCAAGTGACAGATGAACAAACAAAATGTGGTATACAATGGAATAATATGTAGCCTTGAGAAAGAAGAAAATCCTGTCATATGCTACAACATAGAAGAAACTTGAAAACATTAAACATTATACTAAGCAAAAGAACCCAGTCACAAAAGACAAATAATATATGACTTCACTCACATGAAGTACCTAAAGTATCAAAATCATAAAAACAGAAAATAGAAAGGTGGTTGCCAAGGCTAAGTGTAGAAAACAGGCAGAATTAGTGTTTAGTGGCTATAGAGTTTCAGTGTTGCAAGATGAGAATTTAAAGTTCAGAAAGGTCAGGTAACTGCCACAAGGTAATAAAGTAAAAAGTAGAGTAAACAGAAATTATATCCATATCTCTCTGATATTGGAGCCCTGCTTTTGTTCCCTACAGCATATTATCTCTATACAGGTAGTTTGGTCTCAGGTAAAGTAATATAAAATGCTTAAACTCCTCAAACCAACATGTAATAAGCATACTTTTGATCAACATCCCTATTTTATGTGCTTCAAGATAGAGTGAAAGCTTAGCAGAATATTATCAGGAAGCACTCATCGGCATCCAAATTCTGTTCGCCTCTTAGGGAACTCAAAAAGACCAAAATTTTAACACACTCAATCCCTGTGCCCCATGGCATTAGCACTCACTATGATAATAACTTAGCACTCACTATGATAATTTACTTGAAACAGAATGTTTAATTTTGGGAATTTCAGCTAAGGTGCTAAGATAGGAAAGATATCAGATATCAAGTGATTTTTGAGAAAAAAAGCATGTGTTGATTTTCAAGACGTTATCCAAAGACCAGATCAAAATCTGAAATTGGTTTGTACCCACGGAGAGGTACAAAAGACTTGAGAAAGTAGATCTATGAAGCAAGGCACAGTGGCTCACACCTGTAATCCCACCACTTTGGGAGGCCAAGGTGGGTAGATCACCTGAGGTCAGGAGTTCAAGACCAACCTGGCCAACTTGGTGAAACCCTGTTTCTACTACAAAAACCCTGTTTCTACTTAGCTGGGCATGGGGGTGGGCACCTGTAATCCCAACTACTTGGGAGGCTGAGGCAGGAGAATCACTTGAACCTGGGAGGCAGAGGTTGTAGTGAGCCAAGATCACACCACTGCACTCCAGTCTGGGCAATAGAGCGAGACTTTAAAAAAAAAAAAATGAAATAAAGAAGAAAGAATGAAAGAATGAAAGAAAGAAAGATCTAGGGAGAGGACTTACGAATATGAGGATACTGTGTTGTGACCTTCTCTAACTATGAGATTACAAAGAAAATAATTGAAAGCTTGCTGCTTTTTCACCTCCAGCCTAGAGGCAGGGTGCTTCACTGGGACCATCTAGAGAGCCAACAAAAATTGGCTGTCTCTGCAGGAAAACTGGAGAGCTTCTCTTATGGCAAAGTAAGTATTGGTAGTTTCTCCATGAAGGAAGTAGCTGCATTTGCAGCAAACCATGCATGATGAGAATAAACTATAGACCAGATGTGGACCTCACAGGAGTCAACTAAATGTCCGGCTAATTCATCTCCCTGGAGGGGCCAACAGGACTCCAAATTGCATTCAAGATCAGCATGCAACCTGTGCAGTGTCATGGAACTCTGCACTCAGAAGGGCCCATCCCTGACCTGATGTTTGGTTTAATGTTCTGGGTATTAAAATTCTTAATAACTGTATGAACTTGTGTTCTGTAAGTCCAATAGGACAATGTGTGCTGGTCATTACTTGTTGCCTCATTTGCATACAGTATTTGTGATGTCCCATGACACTGAATTCTAGCAGACCTGCAATGCATGGGAGTTCAGCAAGACTCAAAGCGAGTATGAGGCAAATGCATCATACCTTTAACCTGGTAAGCAGTGCCTGCTTACAGGACCCACAGGACACATTATGCATGTAAATCAGAATTTGCTTTCAATAAAAAGAAGACAATAGCATTCTAAAAAACACAAATAACCAAGGAACTCTATCATATGTGTTGTAATTGTTCCTTCTTACTCATTTCACTTTTCTGAATCAGCTAACCATTTACACTAAAAATGATAACACAGAATGAAAGAGAAAGACAGAGTAAGTCATAATTCCTTTGTCTTTCAATCTTTCCTTACTCATTAGTAAGCCCAAGGTAGAGAGTGTTGGTAGGATGTACATATATCGAGAAGTGGAATAAAACAGTAAAGTTAGTTTTGGACACTGTTTCCATGGTTCTGTACATGTATGTCCCAGATGCAAAATGCAAGCTGTATAGTTTCAGTAACTGTGCATACAAGTCAAATGCTTTTCTATTTGCTTTGAAAAGAGGCAGTACAAAATATAAAGATGAACAGTAAAATAACACTAATTTAACTTTTTCTCAGGATGATATTAAATAGCAAATAAAAATACCATATCAAGTTGAGGCATACCGTGATACACAGGAAAAAGCTTTATATTTGAGTACTGTTAGGAACCTATTTTTCCTGCTTTTTGAACAAAGGACCCTACATTTCATGTTTGTACTGGGCCTGAAAATTATGTAGCCAGTTCTGACTGCATGTACCACTTAAGACTGTATTCCTTCCCCTTAATTCCCTCTAACCCTGGAAAGGTCAAAACACAGCAAGCTGGGAAAAGAGGAGAAGTATTATGGGGTGGAAGGACAAGGCCCTTCCCATCGCAATATAACAGGACCTGAAGGGAAAGAAGAGAAAATTTAACACTTATGTTTTGATGGCTGAGAAATGGACATTCTAACATTTGAATTGAGGCTGGTTCGGTCTCAAAAGTGATATCACTCTAAAGTGATACTGGTACGGTCTATTACCTAAATGTGAGCAAAATATTAATGGAACCAGCCCTCCACCCAGGGCAAAAGGGATTTATTTCACTAAATAAATTTTAAAGGAGCAATAGGGGACAAAAGTAAAGTTGCCTTTTTAGCATATCTCATGAGTCATGCTTGTTCAATACCTTAGTTACAAATGAAACATAAAGTTCAAAGAAGTCTGATCAGACTTTTGTATCTGGGGGGAAAAAAAGAAAACTTATCTTGGTTTCAAACACTCCAGTCACAAAAATCACATTGAAAATTATTAGATTCCGTAGCTGACTTTACCTCACAAATTACCCATATGTTCCAGCTCATGTTACAATTTCTTTCGGGAGCATTAAAATGATTTTTCAATTTTCTCACTCAATTTCTTCTCTCTCTGCTGAAAATAAGAGATGACATTGTAGGATAAGAGCAAGTCTCTTTAAATTAGACCAACTTGACTTTTGTCTTGCAGTCAAAGAAAGATCAAATGTGTTTTTCTCCAAACCCCTCAAACGTGAAAAATCCATAAAGAAGTGCTTCTGGGAGGATCCATGATGGCCAAATAGAAACAGCTCCGGAGTGCAGTTCCCAGCAAGAACAACACAGAGGGTGAGTGCCTACCACATTTCCAAACAAATTTTCACTGCCCATAAACCAGGAGATTCCTGGGCTGAAAAGCACCATGAGTTTTCAGCACGGTGGTTTCAGCCAGTGCCAGGTTGGTGCACAGAAACTCACACAAATCTGGGTGGCCATTTCAATTGGCACCTGGAACACCAGGGAGACACAGCTGCCCATTCAACTGAAAGGGAGGGGGCAGAGACAGGGAGCCAGGGGATCTGGCTTGGCAGGTACCAGCCCCACAAAACAAGCAATCTGAAAGGCTCTGAAATGAGAGTTTTGCAGCAAGTGCAGCTGGTTCCAGGACAGTCCAGCTCAGTGCAGAGAAGGGCAACCACCACTACCGAGGCAGTTCACACAGCAGCTGGGCAGAGCCTGTGGCAGCTCAGCAACATCTCTGCTGGCAGACTGTGACTACACTACTCCATGTGGGGCAGGGCATCTATGAAAAAAGGCAGCAGCATGACAGGAACTTATAAATAAAGCAGACCTTCCTAGGACAGAGCACCCAGGAAAAGAGGTGGTTGTGAGTTCCACTGCAGCAGACTTAAAGGTACCTGCCCAGCATCTCTGCATGGAACAACAGAACTCCCAGCACAGCATTTGAGCTCCTATAAGGGACAGACTCTCTCCTCAAGCAGCTCCCCAACCCCAGTATACCCAAAGAGACACCTCATAATGGAGAGCTCAGGTCGACATCTGGCAGGTACCCTTCTGGGACGAAGAGAACAAAAGAAGAAACAGGCATGTTTTGCAGCCCCACGGGTGATCCCTAGGCAAGCGGGGTCTGGAGTGGACCTCCAGCAGTCCTGCAGCAGAGGGACTGTTAGAAAGAAAACTAAGAAACAGAAATAACTTCATCAGCAACAAAAAGGACGTCCACTCAGAAACTCCATTTGAAAGCCACCAACTACAATGACCACAGGTAGATAAAGCCACTAAGATGGGAAGAAACCAGTGCAAAAAGGATGAAAACACCAAAAACCAGAACACTTCTCCTCCTCCAAAGGATCACTCCTCATCAGCTAGGGATCAAAGATGGATGGAGAATGAATCTGATGAACTGACAGAAACAGACTTCAGAAGGTGGGTAATAACAAACTTCTCAGTGCTAAAAGAACATGTGCTAACCCAATGCAAAGAAACTAAGAACCTAGAAAAAAGGTTAGATGAAATGCTAACTAGAATAAACAGCTTAGAGAAGAATATAAATGACTTGATGGAGCAGAAAAACACAGCATGAGAACTTTGCAAAGCATACACAAGTTTCTTTTTTTTATTTAAAAGGAAACTTTATTTCTACAATAAATGGGAAATGAGCATCTCTTACAATGAAAATAAGATCATTTCAAAAACATATACAAAAAAAAGAAAATATTATAACATTAAAGCCAGATACTATTACCTGCTGAGGCCCTCTTTGTTCAAAATGGAGATTAGAAAACCTTGGAGGCGTGTTAAAAATATCATACAGCTGGCAAAGTAGCTTACGCCTGTAATCCCAGCACTTTGAGGGTTTGAGGTGGGTGGATCACCTGAGGTCAGGAGTTCGAGACCAGCCTGGCCAACGTGACAAAAACTCAACTCCACTAAAAATACAAAAATGAACTAGGTATGATGGTTTGCACCTGTAATCTCAGCTACTTAGAAGGCTGAGGCAGGAGGATCACTTGAACTTGGGAGATGTAGGTCGCAGTGGGCTGCAGTGCCCACGGCACTCCAGTCTGGGTAACAGAGAAAGACTTTGTCTCAAAAACAAAACAAAATATGTTCAAAAGAAACAAAATACATTTAGGCCAGATACTATTACCTACTTAGGCCCTCTGTGTTCAAAATGAAAATTAGAAAATCTTGGAGCTGTGTTAAAGATATAGTAGACAATGAGATGGTTTGTGCTTGTAGTCCCAGCTACTTGAAAGCCTGAGGCAGTGAGCTATGATGGCACCACTGTACTCCAGCCTAGGGAACAGTGAGATTCTGTTTCACAAATAAATAAATAAGCAGGATGCAGCAGCTCATGCCTGCAATCTCAGCACTTTGGGAAGCTGGGGTGGGTGGATCACTTGAGGCCAGGAGTTTGAGACCAGCCTAACCACCAAGGTAAAACCCCATCTCTACTAAAAATACAAAAAAAAAATCAGCCAGATGTGGTGGTGTCTGCCTGCAATCCCAGCTACTCAGGAGGCTGAAGCAGGAGAATCTCTTGAACCCAGGAGGTGGATGCTTCAGTGAGCCGAGATCACTTCAATGCACTCCAGCCTGGGTGACAGAGTGAGACTCTCTCTCAGACAAACAAACAAATGAAAACTGGAATCCTGCTGAGCACAGGGAATGTGAAAGGCCCTAGACTGAGATAGCCTGAGGGGGAAGGGCAGCTATGCCCTCTCCTCCTTCCACTCAGCCCATGGGTTCTGTGGTCTTACAAAGTGGAGAACAGAAACCCATGCATTATTTAAAGGGTTTTTCTCTCTATCTGTCTAATTTCTGTCTCTTTCTTTCTTTCTCTGCCTCTCTCATATTCAAACATTCATAGTTGCATTTACCAAGTTAAATACAGGGATACTCTGACTCCACTGTGGCATACACAAGTTTCAATAGCCGAATCTACCAAGCATAACAAAGGATATCAGAGATTAAAGATCAACTCAACAAAATAAAATGATAAGGCAAGAATAGAAAGAAAAGAGTGAAAAGAAATGAACAAAGCCTACGAGAAATATGGGACTATGTGAAAAGACCTAATCTACATATGATAGGTTACCTGAATGTGACAAAGAGAATAAATCCAAGCTGGAAAACACTATTCAGGATATTATCCAGGAAAACTTCCCCAACCTAGCAAGGCAGGCCAATATTCAAGTGCAGGAAATATAGAGAACACCACAAAGATATTCCTCAAGAAGAGCAAACCCAAGGCACATAATCATCAGATTCACCAGGGTTGAAATGAAGGAAAAAATGCTTAAGGGCAGCCAGAGAGAAAGGTCAGGTTACCCACAAAGAGCAGCCCATCAGACTCACAGCGGATCTCTCAGCAGAAAAATCCTACAAGCCAGAAGAGAGTGGGGGCCAATATTCAACATCGTTAAAGAAAAGAACATTTAACCTAGAATTTCATATCCAGCCAAAGTAAGCTTCATAAGCAAAGGAGAAAGAAAAACCTTTATGGACAAGCAAATGCTGAGAGATTTTGTCACCATCAGGCCTGCCTTACAAGAGCTCCTGAAAGAAGCACTAAACAAGGAAAGTAATGACCAGTACCAGCCACTCCATAAATGTACCAAATGGTAAATACCAACAACGCAATGAAATAAATGCATCAACGAATGGGCAAAACATCCAGCTAGCATGAAAATGTCAGGAGCAAACACACATAACAACACCAACCTTAAATGCAAATGGGCTAAATGCCCCAATCAAAAGACACAGACTGGCAAATTGGATTAAAAAGTCAAGCCCCATCGATGTGCTATATTCAGGAACCCCATCTCAAATGCAAGGACATATACAGGCTCAAAATAAAGGGATGGAAGATTTATCAAGTGAATGGAGAGCAAAAAAAAAAAAAAAAGGCCGGAGTTGCAAACCTAGTCTCTGATAAAATGGGCTTTAAACTAACAAAGATCAAAAGAGACAAAGAAGGGCATTACATAATGGTAAAAGGATCAAATACATCAAGAAGAGCTAACGATCCTAAATATATATCCACCCAATAGAGGAGGTACATAAAGCAAGTTCTTAATGACCTACAATGAGACTTAGACTCCCACACAATATTAGTGAGAGACTTTAACATTCTACTGTCAATATTAGACAGATCAATGAGACAAATAATTAACAAGGATATCTAGAACTTGACCTCAAATCTGGACCAAGCAAACCTAGACATTTACAGAAATCTCCACCCCAAATCCAGAGAATATACATCCTTCTCAGCATCCCATTGCACCTACTCTAAAATTGACCACATAATCAGATGTAAATCACTCCTCAGCAAATGCAAAAGAATGGAAACCATAACAAAGAGTCTCTCAGACCACAGGGCAATGAAGTTAGAACTCAGAATTAAGAAACTAACTCAGAACTGCACAGCTTCATGGAAACTGAACAACTGGTTCCTTAATGTCAACTGGATAAATGATGAAATGAAGGCAGAAACAAAGATTTTCTTTGAAACCAATGAGAATCAAGGCACAGTGTACCAGAATCTCTGGGAAAAATTTAAAACAGTGTCTAGAGGGAAATCTACAGCAATAAATGCCCACCAGAGAAGCAAGAAAGATTGAAAATTGACATCGTATCATCAAAATTGAAAGAGCTAGAGGAGCAAGATCAAAAAAAACTCAAAAGCTAGCAGAAGACAAGAAATAACTAAGATCAGAGCAGAGCTGAAGGAGATAGAGACACAAAAACCCTTCAAAAAAATCAATAAATCCAGTAGTTGGTTTGTTGAAAAGATCAATAAAATAGACCGACAGCCAGATTAATAAAAAAGAAAAGGGAGAATAATCAAATAGATGCAATTAAAAAAACATAAAGGGGATATCACCACTGATTCCACAGAAATACAAAATACCATCAGAGATTACTACAAACAGCTCTATGCACATAAACCAGTAAAACTTGAAGAAATGGATAAATTCCTGGACACTTGCACTCTCTCATGCCTAAACCAGGAAGAAATTGAAACCTTGAATAGACCAATAACAAGGGCTGAGGTTGAGGCAGCAATTAATAGTCTACCATTCAAACAAAGTCCAGGTCCAGATAGGTTCACAGCTGAATTCTACCAGATGTACAAAGAGGAGATGGTACCATTGCTTCTAAAACTATTCCATACAATCCAAAAAGAGAGAATCCTTCCCAAATCATTTTATGAGCCCAACATCATCCTGATAACAAAACCCAACAGAGACTCAACAAAAAAAGAAAGCTTCAGGCCAATATTCATGATGAACATAGATGCAAAAATCTTCAATAAAATACTGGCAAACCTATTGCAACAGCATATTGAAAAGCTTATCCATCATGATCAAGTAGGCTTCATTCCAGGGATGCAAAGCTGGTTCAACATACACAAGTCTATAAATGTAATACACAACATAAACAGAACCAAAGACCAAAACCACATGATTATCTCAATAGATGCAGAGAAGGTCTTTGACAAAATTCAACAGCCATTTACGCTAAAAACTTTCAATAAACTAGGTATCGAAGGAACATATCTCAAAACAATAAAAGCTATTTATGGCAAACCAACAGCCAATATCATACTAAATGGGCAAAAACTGGAAGCATTCCCTTTGAAATCTGGCACCAGACAAGGATGCCTCTCTCACCACTCTTATTCAGTATGGTATTGGATGTTCTAGCCAGAGCAATTAGGCAAGAAAAAAAATAAAGCATATTCATTCAGGAAAAGAGGAAGTCAAATTGTTTTTATTTGCAGACAACATGACTGTATATTTAGAAGACCCTATCATCTCAGCCCAAAATCTCCTTAAATTGATAAGCAACTTCAGCAAAGTCTCAGGATACAAGATCAATGTGCAGAAATCACAAGCATTTCTATACACCAATAACAGACTAACAGAGAGCCAAATCATGAGTGAAATCACATTCACAATTGCTACAAAGAGAATAAAATACCTAGGAATACAACTAACAAAGGATGTAAAGGACATCTTGAAGGAGAACTACAAACCACTGCTCAAGGAAATAAGAGAGGACACAAACAGATGAAGAAACATTCCATGCTCATGGTTGGGAAAAATTAATATTGTGAAAATGGCCATACTGCCCAAAGTAATTTATAGACTCAATGCTATCCCCATCAAGCTACCAATGACCCTCTTCATAGAACTGGAAAAAAACACTTTAAACTTCATATGGAACCAAAAGAGAGACTGCATAGCCAAGACAATCCTAAAAAAGAACAAAGACAGAGTTATCATGCTACCTATTTCATACTGTACTACAAGTCTACCGTAATCAAAACAGCATGGTACTGGTACAAAAACAGAGATATAGACCAATGGAACAGACCAGAGGCCTCAGAGGCAATGCCACACATCTACAACCATCTAATAGTTGAAAAACCTGACAAAAACAAGCAATGGGGAAAGGATTACCTGTTTAATAAATGTGTTGGGAAAACTGGCTAGCAGTGTGCAGAAAGCAGAAACTGGACCCATTCCTGACACCTTACACTAAAATTAACTCTAGATGGGTTAAAGACTTAAACCTAAGACCTGACACCATAAAATCCCTAGAAGAAAACCTAGGCAAAACCGTTCAGGACATAGGCATAGGCAAGGACTTCATGATTAAAACACCAAAAGCATTGGCAACAAAAGCCAAAATAGACAAATGGGACCTAATCAAACTCCACAGCTTCTGTACAGCAAAAGAAACAATCCTTAGAGTGAACTGGCAACCCACAGAATGGGAAAAAATTTTTGCAGTTTACCCATCTGACAAAGGGCTAATATCCAGAATCTACAAAGAACTTTAACAGATTTACAAGAAAAACAAACAAACAAACCCATCCAAAAGTGGGTGAAGGATATGAACAGATTTTGTCAAAGGAAGTTATATATGAGGGCCAACAAATATATGAAAAAATGCTCATCATCACTGGTCATTAGAGACATACAAATCAAAACCACATTTAGCTATCACCTCAGGCCAGTTAAAATGTTGATCATTAAAAAATCTGGAGACAACAGATGCTGGAGAGGATGTGGAAAAATAGGAACACCTTTACACTATTGGTGGGAGGGTAAACTAGTTCAACCATTGTGGAAGACAGTGTGGCGCTTCCTCAAGGACCTAGAAATAGAAATTCCATTTGACCCAGCAATCCCATTACTGGGTATATACCCAAAGGATTGTAAATCATTCTATTATAAAGTCACATGCACATGTATGTTCATAGCAGCACTGTTTACAATAGCAAAGACCTGGAACCAACACAAATGCTCATCAATGATAGACTGGACAGGGAAAATGTGGCACATGTACACCATGGAATACTATGCAGCCATAAACAATGATGAGTTTGTCCTTTAGGGACATGGATAAATCTGGAAACCATCATTCACAGCAAACTGACACAAGAACAGAAAATCAAACACTGCCTGTTCTCACTCATAGGTGGGTGATGAACAACGAGAACACATGGACACAGGAAGGGGAGCATCACACACTGGAGTCTGTTGGGGGCAGCCAAGAGAGGGACAGCGGAGGGGGTGGGGAGGTTGGGGAGGGATAACAGGGTGAATTGCCAGATATAGGTGACTGGGGTGGGGATGGAGGCAGCAAACCACATTGCCATGTGTGTACCTATGCAACAATCCTGCATGATCTGCCCATGTACCCCAGAACTTAAAGTACAATAAAAACAAAAAAAGAAGTGCTTCTTACTTTTTTAGAAACATAGTTTCATCTCTAATTTTCTCTATGTTTAATCTTCTGTCATAGTGATAAGCTGTGAATTTTAATTTATCACTTTACCACATCTTCAAAACAAGAAAAAAGCCAAGGAATTTATTTCTGAAAGATAAACACAATAAGGTTTCTGTTGTAATATGCATCTTTAAAATGTAGAACTGTAATTATTTCAGATGGTGCACCAAAATTAGCCCCTACTGGTCAATAGATTTTGTTTCGGTTATTCTTTTTTAATAGAATTTAACTTAGAACTTCCAAATCCAGAGAACACCACAAAGATATTCCTCAAGAAGAGCAACCCCAAGGCACATAATCGCTAGATTCACCATGGTTGGAATGAAGGAGAAAATACTAAGGGCAGCCAGAGAGAAAGGTCAGGTTACCCACAAAGGGAAGCCTATCAGACTTATAGCAGATCTCTCAGCAGAAACCCTACAAGCCAGAAGAAAGTGGGGGCCAATATTCAACATCCTTAAAGAAAAGAATTTTTAGCCCAGAATTTCATATTCAGCCAAACAAAGCTTCACAACTAAAGGAAAAATAAATTTTTTTGTGAACAAGCAAGTACTCAGAGATTTTATTACCACCAGGCCTGCTTTACAAGAGTTTCTGAAAGAAACATTACACATAGAACAGAACAACCAGTATTAGCCTTTCCAAAAATATACCAAAAAGTAAAGAGAATCAACATAATGAAGAATTTACACAAACGAATGGACAAAATAGCCAGTTAACATCCAATGGCAGTAATCCTAAATTAAAATTGACTAAATCCCTTTATCAAAAGATACAGCCAAAACCCAACAGTATGCTGCATCCAGACCCATTTCACATGCAGGGATATGCAAAGACTCAAAACAAAGGGATGGAGAAAGATTTACCAACCAAATAGAGAGCAAAAATAAGTAAATTAATTAAAAGCGGGAGTAGCAATTCTCACCTCTGATAAAATAGATCTTAAAGTAACAAAGATATAATGGTAAAAGGATCAATGCAACAAGAAAAGCTAATGATTCTAAATATGTATGCACCCAATACAGGAACACCCAGATACATAAGACCTATAAAGAGACCTAGACTCTTCTAGACTCACACACAATAATAGTGGGAGACTTCAACATCAATATTATATAGATCAATGAGACAGAAAATTAATAAAGATATTCAAGACTTGAACTCAGATCCGGAACAAGTAAACTTAATAAACATTTATACAACTCTCCACTTTGAATACATAAAATACACATTCTTATCACTATCACATCACACCTACTCATAGTTTAAATAAAATATTGATCGGCCATTATTAAGCACAATTATTGGCATAAAAGAGGTTTTCAATACCCATTTTTAGAATAAAACAACATTCCTGTTCTCTCTCCCTCTTCTTCCCCTGTCTTTCTTTCTTTCTCTCCTTCTAAAAACAAAAAAAAAAAGAAGAACTTCCAAATCCAATAGCAAACTTTCCAATGGCAAAGCACAAATGCTTTTAAATTATTTTGAGAAAACTAATCAATACAAGAAACTCTATTTTCAACTGAAATTCTAAAAATAAAATTCCATTTTACAAAATTATAAAACATAAATATTATGTTTAGACCAAATAATGAATACAACAGATTATGGACTCAGTGTGTTGAAGGATTTGCTGATGAAGTAAAATGCCATGAATAAACAAATATGAATTTTAGGAGATCTGTCTGTCAAATCATGCTCTGCTTCTGAAATTAGACAGAAGCAAGAAATAGTTAGAAATTCTGAGTCCCATCTACGGGCATACCACCCTGAATGTGCCCGATCTCATCTGATCTCAGAAGCAAAGCAGGGTCGGGCCTGGTTAGCACTTGGATGGGAGAAATTCTGAGTCCCTCAAGAGTCCGTTAAAGTTTCTTGATTTGGGATGTTTTTCTTAATTCTTCATCATCCTTACAGGGCAGAAGTATTCTGGATGACATTTCACTAACTACTTAAAGACTGCCTCTTATGTGCCAGGTATTGTGCCAGGTGCTAAGAAACACAAAAATTAGTGCCTTCAGACTAACTGGGGTCGTCAGACAGAGTGTAGCGTTCCCTCTTAAATTTGAATTTCAGATAAAAATTGTTTTAGTGTAAGTATGTCTCAAATATTTTATGGGATATATTTTTATTTGTCAAAGCTGGTGAGTCTAGACTAGGGGAACTAAAGGTTTTGTTTCTGTGCTACCAAATTAGTACTTGATGATCCAGACATCGCCAGCTGAGCTTTGGCCCTGCTGACCCTCTGCTGGTGCCCTCCCTTCATCTCTCTCCTAGTTGTATAAAAAACGTAGCCTATTTTTCCTAAGGTTTATCTCTTCCTCCTTTTTGGAATAACACTTTTCTTTCATGAAATATATTTTCAAGTAACTTCCGTAAGTAATGATGTGTGGGAGGTAAAACTTTCTGAGCTCGCGGAGGTTTGACAGTGCCTTTATTCTGCCATCACATTTGATTGATACTTAATCTGAGTATAGAATTCAGGATTAAAAATGATTTTTCCTCAGACTTGAAAACATCACTCTGTTGTCTTACAGCACCCAGTATCTCTAATGAGAAATCCAAGGTCAGCCTGATTCTCCTTCTTTTGTAGGTAATTTGCTTTGTTTCTCTTTTCTGTAAGTATTTATGAATTTCTCTTCCTTCTTGGTTGTATTTGTTTGCTAGGGCTGCCATAACAAAATATCACAGACTGGGTGGTTTAAACAGTACAAATCTATTTTCTCACAATTCTGTATGCCCAAAGCCTAAGAGCAAGATGTCAGCAGGTTGACAGTTTCTTGTGAGGCCTCTCTCCTTGCTTGCAGACAGCCACCTCCTCACTGAGACCTCTCTCCTTGGCTTGCAGACAGCCACCTCCTCACTGTGTCCTTGCGTGGTTATCTTTATATCTGCGTTTTCTCTTTTCTGATTTCCTCTTTTAAGAACACCAGTCATATTGGATTAGGTCCCAACCCAGTGACTCTATTTTAACTTAATTACCTCTTTAGAAGCCTTTTCTTCAAGTACAGTCACATTCTGAGGTACTAGGCATTAAGAATTCAACATATGAAATTTCGGGGACACCGTTCAGCCCATGACACTGGTATTTTGAAATTTCACGTGGGGAGGAGGCAAGATGGTGTCGTAGAGGCGACTCAGGATTGCAGCTCTCAGTGAAGGTGCAGAGGGTGCGTCCTAGCCGCATTCTCAGATGTTCCTTTTATGCCCACAGAGCGTTGAAAGTCCCAGGTGTGGGAGAGACATGGGACGCTAGCGCACCCGGCTAACACAGCCGGCTCCCACCGCCTCTTCGGCCGGCGCCGCAGCAGGACCCGGCGTGGAACTCACTGGTCTGGGTGCCCTGTTAAACCGGCAATCTGAGATTTGGAAGGGCAGATTGGCATGTTCATATGATTGAACGGGACTTGGACAATGAGCCAGACCAGGAGTTTCCTGGGAAGCGTGATCTGAGCCGGGGTAGTGGGCAGCGGCACGGGAGATCGCACGGATCCCAGTGCCCTATCGGCAGGCTACTGGGGCGCCAGTGAGAGAGTCAACCTTTCAGCTTGGGGAGAGGAAGAGAGAGAGAGAGAGAGGACGGACTCTGAGGCAGGGAGCTGGGTGATCGGGCTCAGTGGGTCCCACGCTCACGGGGACAAGCAGGGCAGCGACAGGAGATGCTTGGGGCTGAGAGTTTTGCTGCCGGCATCTAGGACGGTGCAGCCCGGTGAGGGAGGGGCATCCACCATTGCTGATGCAGTCCACCCCCACTGAAGTACCACCCAGGACTGATGCAGCCCGCCATTGCTGAGGCAACCTGACATAACAGAGAATCTCCGCCAGGAGCCGGGAGCGCTCCACAGCAGAAGGGAGCCCAGCAGCAACAGGGTGGACCCGCGCTAGCAGGTCAGAGCCCCAGCAGGCAAACAGTGAATAGACTGCCACCTAGTGGGGCAGGACAGTGCAACAGATACTCATAAAGAAAGCCCCAACTCCCTGAGACAGAGCATCTAAGGGGGGGGAAACAAAAAGGGTGGTGTTTTATGAGTTCTATTGCAGCAGACATAAACAACCTCCCAACGATGCTGAATGAACAACGGAGCTCACAGCTCAGCACTGGAGCTCCTATAAAGCACAGACTGTCTCCTCAAGCAGCTCCCTGACCCCTGTATATCCAAGGAGTCACCCCAGAAAAGGACTAATCAGACTGACATTTGGCTGGCATTATTCTGGAACAAGGACAGCAGAAGAAGAAACTGGTATCATCCCTCACTGTTCCACAGCTGCTGCAGGTATACCCCAGACAAGCAGGGCCTGGAGTGGACCTCAGCACTCATACAGCAGAGGGGATAGACCATTAGAGGGAAAACTAAGTAACAGAAATACTTCATCATCAACAATCTCAGTGTCCACACAGAGACCCAATTGAAAAATCAGCAACTACTAAGATGACAGGCGGATAAATCCATAAAGATGGGAAGAAACCAGCGCAAAAAGGAGGAAAGCACCTGAAACCAAAACACCTCACCTCCAAAAAAGGACCAAAACTCCTCACCAGCAAGGGAACAAAGCTGGATGGAGAATGAATGTGACGAAATGACGGAATCAGACTTCAGAAAGTGGATAATGAGAAACTTCAGTGAGCTAAAGGAACATGTACTAAACCAGTGCAAAGAAACTAAGAACCTTGAAAAAAGATTTGAAAAAAGATTTGAGGAATTGATAACAAGAATGGACAACTTAGAGAGGAATATGAATGAATTGAAGGAGCTGAAAAACACAACACGAGAACTTCGCGAAGCATGCACAAGTTTCAACAGCCGAATTGACCAAGCAGAAGAAAGAATATCAGAAGTTGAAGACCAACTCAATGAAATAAAATGAGAAACCAAGATTAAAGAAAAAAGTACAAAAAGGAATGAACAAAATCTCCAAGAAATGTGGGACTATGTGAAGAGACCCAACCTACGTTTGATAGGTGTACCAGAATGTGACGAAGAGAATGAATCCAAGCTGGAAAACACTCTTCAGGATATTATCCAGGAAAATTTCCCCAACCTAGCAAGACAGGTCAATACTGAACTCCAGGAAATACAGAGAACACCACAAAGATACTCCGCAAGAAGAGCAACCCCAAGGCACATAATCGTCAGATTCACCAGGGTTGAAATGAAGGAGAAAATACTAAGGGCAGCCAGAGAGAAAGGTCGGGTCACCCACAAAGGGAAGCCCATCAGACTCACAGCAGATCTCTCGGCAGAGACTCTACAAGCCAGAAGAGAGTGGGGGCCAATATTCAACATCCTTAAAGAAAAGAGCTTTCAACCCAGAATTTCATATCCAGCCAAACTGAGCTTCATAAGTGAAGGAAAAATAAAATCCTTCACGAACAAGCAAGTACTCAGAGATTTTGTCACCACTAGGCCTGCTTTACAAGAGCTCCTGAAAGAGGCATTACACATAGAAAGAAACAACCAGTTCTAGCCATCCTAAAAGCATACCAAATGCTAAAGACCATCAACAAAATGAAGAATGTACATGAACCAATGGGCAAAGCAGCCAGCTAGCATCAAAATGGCAGTATCAAATTCACACATAACAATATTAACCCTGAATGTAAATGGGCTAAATGCACCAATCAAAAGACACAGACTGGCAAATTGGATAAAAAACCAAAACCCATCAGTGTGCTGTATCCAGGAAACCCACCTCACATGCAAAGATACACAAAGGCTCAAAATAAAAGGATGGAGGAAGATTTACCAAGCAAATGGAGAGCAAGAGAAAGCAGGAGTTGCAATTCTCATCTCTGATAAAATAGACTTTAAAGCAACAAAGATCAAAAGGGACAAAGAAGGTCATTACATAATGGTAAAAGGATTGATACAACAAGAAGAGAAAACGATTCTAAATATATATGGACCCAATGTAGGAGCACCCAGATATATAAGGCAAGTTCTTAATGACTTAAAAAGGGACTTAGACTCCCATACAATAATAGTGGGAGACTTTAACACTCCACTGTCAATAGCAGACAGATCAACCAGACAGAAAATTAACAAGGATATCCAGGACTTGAACTCAGACCTGGAACAAGCAAACCTGATAGACATTTACAGAACTCTCCACCCCAAATCCACAGAATATACATTCTTCTCAGCACCACATCACACATACTCCAAAGTTGACCACATAATTGGAAGTAAAGCACTCCTCAGCAAATGCAAAACAATGGAAATCATAACAAACAGTCTCTCAGACCATAGTGCAATCAAGTTGGAACTCAGAATTCAGAAAATAACTCAGAACCGCACAGCTTCATGGAAACGGAACAACTGGCTCTTGAATGTTGATTGGATAAACAATGAAATGAACGCAGAAATAAAGAAGTTCTTTGAAACCAACAAGAATGAAGACACAACGTACCAGAATCTCTGGGACACATTTAAAGCAGTCTGTAGAGGAAAATATATAGCAATAAGTGCCCACATGAGAAGAGTGGAGAGATCCAAAATTGACACCCTATCATCAAAATTGAAAGAGCTAGAGGAGCAAGATCAAAAAAGCTCAAAACCAAGCCAAAGACAAGAAATAACTAAGATCAGAGCAGAACTGAAGGAGATAGAGACAAGAAAAACCCTTCAAAAAATCAATAAATCCAAGAGCTGGTTTTTTGAAAAGATCAACAAAATAGACAGACCACTAGCCAGACTGATAAAAAAGAAAAGAGAGAACAACCAAATAGATGCAATAAAAAACGATAAAGGGGAAATCACCACAGATTCCACAGAAATTCAAACCATCATCAGAAAATACTACAAACAACTCTATGCACACAAACTAGTAAATCAGGAAGAAATGGATAAATTCCTGGACGCCTGTGTCCTCCCAAGCCTAAACCAGGAGGAAGCCGAAACTATGACTAGACCAATAACAAGGTCAGAAGTTGAGGCAGCAATTAAGAGCCTACCACACAAAAAAAGCCCAGGTCCAGATGGGTTCACAGACGAATTCTACCAGACACACAAAGAGGATCTGGTACCATTCCTTCTGAAACTATTCCAAATAATCCAAAAAGAGGGAACCCTTCCCAAATCATTTTATGAGACCAACATCATCCTGATACCAAAACCTGGCAGAGACTCAACAAGAAAAGAAAACTTCAGGCCAATATCCATGATGAACATAGATGCAAAAATCTTCAATAAAATACTGGCAAATCGATTGCAACAGCACATTAAAAAACTTATCCATCATGATCAAGTAGGATTCATCCCAGGGATGCAAGGCTGGTTCAACATACGCAAGTCTATAAATGTAATTCACCACATAAACAGAAGCAAAAACAAAAACCACATGATTATCTCAATTGACGCAGAGAAGGCATTTGACAAAATTCAACAGCCCTTTATGCTAAAAACCCTCAATAAACTTGGTATTGATGGAACATATCTCAAAGTAATAAAAGCTATTTATGACAAACCAACAGCCAATATCATACTTAATGGGCAAAAACTGGAAGCATTCCCTTTGAAATCTGGCACTAGACAAGGATGCCCTCTCTCACCACTTCTATTCAACATAGTACTGGAAGTTCTAGCCAGAGCAATCAGGCAAGAAAAAGAAATAAAGCGTATTCAAATAGGAAAGGTGGAAGCCAAATTGTCTCTATTTGCAGACGACATGATAGTATACCTAGAAGACCCCATCACCTCAGCCCAAAAGCTCCTGCAACTGATAAGCAACTTCAGCAAAGTCTCAGGATATAAAATCAGTGTGCAAAAATCACAAGCATTCCTATACACCAATAACAGACTTAAAGAGAACCAAATTAAGAACGAACTGCCATTCACAATTGCTACAAAGAAAATAAAATACCTAGGAATACAACTCACAAGGAATGTAAGGGACCTCTTTAAGGAAAACTACAAACAACTGCTCAACGAAATAAGAGAGGACACAAACAGATGGAGAAACGTTCCATGTTCGTGGTTAGGAAGAATCAATATTGTGAAAATGGCTATACTGCCCAAAGTAATTTACACAATCAATGCTAACCCCATCAAACTACCATTGAATTTCTTCACAGAACTGGAAAAAAACCACCATGAATTTTATATGGAACCAAAAAAGAGCCCACATAGCCAAGTCAATTCTAAGCAAAAAGAACACAGCGGGAGGCATCACGCTACCAGACTTCAAACTATACTACAAGGCTACAGTAATCAAAACAGCATGGTACTGGTACCAAAATAGAGATATAGACCAATGGAACAGAACAGAAGCATCGGAGGCAACACAACATATCTACAACCATATTATCTTTGATAAACCAGACAAAAACAGGCAATGGGGAAAGGATTCCCTATTTAATAAATGGTGTTGGGAAAACTGGCTAGCCATGTGCAGAAAGCAGAAACTGGACCCCTTTCTGACACCTTACACTAAAATTAACTCCAGATGGATTAAAGGCTTAAACATAAGACCTGACACCATAAAAACCCTAGAAGAAAATCTAGGCAAAACCGTTCAGGACATAGGAGTAGGCAAGGACTTCATGAACAAAACACCAAAAGCATTGGCAACAAAAGCCAAAATAGACAAATGGGACCTAATCAAACTCCACAGCTTCTGCATGGCAAAAGAAATAGTCACTAGAGTGAATCGGCAACCATCAGAATGGGAAAAAATCTTTGCAGTTTACACATCTGACAAAGGGCTGATATCCAGAATTTACAAAGAACTCAAACAGATTTACAGAAAAAAAACAAACAAGCCCATTCAAAAATGGGCAAAGGATATGAACAGAAACTTTACAAAAGAAGACATACATGAGGCCAACAAACATATGAAAAAGTGCTCATCATCATTAGTCATTGGAGAGATGCAAATCAAAACCACTTTGAGATATCATCTCACACCAGTTAGAATGGCGATCATTAAAAAATCTGGAGACAGCAGATGCTGGAGAGGATGTGGAGAAATAGGAACACTCTTACACTGTTGGTGGGAGTGTAAATTAGTTCAACCATTGTGGAAGACAGTGTGGCGATTCCTCAGGGACCTAGAAATAGAAATTCCATTTGACCCAGCAATCCCATTACTGGGTATCTATCCAAAAGACTATAAATCATTCTACTATAAGGACACATGCACACGAATGTTCATTGCAGCACTGTTTACAATAGCAAAGACCTGGAACCAACCCAAATGCCCATCAATGATAGACTGGACTGGGAAAATGTGGCACATATACACCATGGAATATTATGCAGCAATCAAAAATGATGAGTTTGTGTCCTTTGTAAGGACATGGATGAATCTGGAGAACATTATTCTCAGCAAACTGACACAAGAACAGAAAAAGAAATACCGCATATACTCACTCATAGGTGGGTGAGAAAAATGAGAACACATGGACACAGAGAGGCGGTCTACTATACACTGGGGACTGTTGGGGGAAATGGGGGAGGGACAGTGGGGGGGCTGGGGGGGATAGCCTGGGGATGAATACCAAGTGTGGGTGAAGGGGAGGAAGGCAGCAAAACACACTGCCATGTGTGTACCTATGCAACTATCTTGCATGTTCTGCACATGTACCCCAAAACCTATAATGCAATAAAAATTTTTTTTTAAAAAAAAGAAATTTCACAGTGGTACCTCTGGGCATGAGCCGTAGTTTTCATTCACATTGTTGGTATCTCACTAGACTCTCTCAATATAAAGATTTGTGACTTTCGACTCTGGAAAATTCTCTCCTATTATCTATTTAAAATTTTTCCCTGTCTTTTTGGAACTCGTTTATCAGTAGCTGTACTAGCAAGATAGGCTAAATACTATAGCAAGCAATGCCAATATCTTAGTAATGTAACAACACAAAGGATTTTTTTCTCACGGATAAGACAACGTAATGTGTGTTGGTGAAGTTTATCTCCTTGCTGGAGTGTCTGCCCCAGTTAGTGACTCAAGGACTATTTTTGATAGTCTTAATAATTTTCAATCCAACCAGTAGTGGTTATTTTAACGTAGTGGCTGTGTGTCACGCAGAGCCTTGGAGTCATTTTACTGTGTTCTCTGCACTCACCTAGTATCTGGAAGAGGATGAAGAATTTCACAGGACATGTTTGGGTTCCATTATAAGAAGGAGCCTGTATCACTTCTACCAGAACTCAGAACTGCAATGAAGGCTGGGAAATGTAGTAGAGCAATGAGCCAGAGGAGGAGAGGACTTTACAGTTATTGGTGAGAACTACCCAGTCTCTGCCACAGCCAACCATATGGAGGCTTTCTGCCTCTTCTTTCTAATCGTTTCTTTTCTTTTGAGAGGAAGTCTCACTCTGCTGCCCAGGCTGAAGTGCAATGGCACAATCTCAGTTCACTGTAACCTCCACCTCCCAGGTTCAAGCGATTCTCCCACCTCAGCTTCTGGAGTAGCTGGAACTATAGGCACATGTCAACACGCCCGGCTAATTTTGTGTATTTTTAGTAGAGATGGGGTTTAACCATGTTGGCCAGGCTGGTCTCGATCTCCTGACCTCAGGTGATACGCCCACCTCATCCTCCCAAAGTGCTGGGATTACAGGCATGAGTCACCGCACCTGGTCCTCTCTAATAGTTTCTATCCCTTTGTCTTTTGTTCCATTATTTTGGAGATTCCTTCCATTTCATATTCTAATTGTATATTTTATGTTTTTATTTATTTATTTTTTCTTTTCTTTTCCTTGAGACGGAGTTTCGCTCTTGTTACCCAGGCTGGAGTATAATGGCGCAGTCTCGGCTCACTGCAACCTCCGCCTCCTGGGTTCAGACAATTCTCCTGCCTCAGCCTCCCGAGCAGCTGGGACCACAGGCACGCGCCACCATGCCCAGCCAATTTTTGCATTTCTAGTAGAGACAGGGTTTCACCATGCTGACCAGGATGGTCTCAACTTCCAGACTTTGTGATCTACCCGCCTCGGTCTCCCAAAGGGCTGGGATTACAGGCGTGAGCCACCACGTCTGGCCTATGTTTTTATTTTTATGTATTGTTTTCAACTTCCAGGGTTTTTCCCCTACTCTATTGTTTCTTACTAGCATCCTCTTCCTGTTTGATGGGAGTGTCATTTTTCCAAGTCTTCAGCAATACTAACTGTAGTGTATTATATACTTTTTTAAAAAAGTTCAGTGCCTTGCTCTGTTTCCTTCAAAATATGTTGCTATTTATATGCCATTGTTATTTCCCCTCAGTTTGCCAGCTTCCCATAAATTTCTAGTGATCCTTAGATACCCATAGTTATTTATGAATGAATGGGTCAAGAGAAAAGCTGGCTGTGAGCACTGAGTAGCCAGAGAGTGTGAATATGGGGGGCCTTGCTAACTGCCTTAATTTTTCTCCAATGTGTTCAATTTCTATAAATAAATAAGGAAAAAAGATCTCCTTGTTTTTCTCAGTATGCTGGGCTGGAGAGAAGCATCTATTCTGCTGGTGGAGTTTCAGTCAAGCCTCTTGTTTTAAATTCTGCATTGCAATTCCACCCTCTATTGAACTTGGCATTTCTAGGTCCCAGGTCTCTCTGTTCTGTGAGCAAATCTTTCCCTCCTTGGCTACACTTCCTTTTATCTAATGTCTGGGTGGAGCTTCCTCATCTCTGCTCAGCAGGCAGTGTGGTCAGTCTGCCTTCATTGAATTCTCTTACCACTAATCACCCCTCCTCTCCTAACCCTTTTGTTTTTGTGGCTTGTACATTTTCTTCTTTCTTTTCTATTACTTTAATGTAGTCTGAGGAAGGACTCAAAAAGAAATTTAACAATTTCACTTTAGGATAAAAGAACAATGAAATAATGTCTTGCTAAAGTGCCAGAAAATCCTTAATAATCTTTATTTTATTTTTGCTGTTGTTGAGTTCTATATTTGAAGTTAATCTATGGCAGTGAACATTGGGGGATTATATATAGATTTGGTATTGTAAGAGTTAACCGAAGTTCTTATCAAAGAAAAAACTAGGTAACTAGGAACTAGCCAAATTTTTTAAAGTACTGATATGGTTGCAGAAGTGTGTTTTGCTTGTAGAAATATGAATCACAACAGTGAAAATATGAAAAAAGTATTGATTGTTATGAATGTTTCCATGAAGCATACTGAACCTAAGAACATTTTTCTTTCCTTTCATTTGGCTTCCTCCTTGGATGATTTTTTAGGATTTCTGTTAGTAGGCTCATTCCACTTCAGCAAATGTAGCAACTTCTTCCAAATCAGTTTTCTCAACCAGAGAGTACATCAGATCACCAGGAAAGCTCATTCAAAATACACATCCCTGCCATAGCCCACCCCCAAGGCTTATCAGGCTTTCTCAGAAGGGGTGCCAAGCACGTACATTTGAAAAGGCTTTTCAAGGGATCACAGTATTCTCTTTTTCATGTCCTATCATGCCCCCACCTTTTACATACTGTACACACATGTAACTACAAACCACTGTTCTAGAGGGTAGCTTGTTCCCAGCAGAATCATTCAAAACATTCATCCTACATAAAATGAATAATGTGATCCTTAAAAACTCAGGTTCTGGAGTCAAGTTGGGCTTGCACTCAACATTTCGTATGTGTGACCTCAGTCAATTCACTCTAATTCTACTGAGTATAGTAGTAGATACAAGTAACACTGAGTATTTCCTATGTTCCAGGCACTCTGCCAAACACTACACATGGATTAACTCACCCAATTCTGCAACAAACCTATGAAGTAGGTGCTGTTCAAGGAAATTAAGGCTTAGAGAGGGAATAAGTAATAGTTAACTTGGTTAAAATTACACAGCCAATCAGCACTGCAGCTGGAGTTACACCTAGGTCATCTAATTCTAAAGAATATGCACTTGGCTACTTCATTGTATTGTCTCTGAGAAATATAAAGAGAGGAAAAGAGAAAAATCTACAAAGAAAAAACAGGAATTAATGCATCTAAGATACAAATAATTCAAAATGAAAATCTGTGAAGGGTATTAGCCTGACAATGTGCTAGAAACTAGTAACCAACTGAAAACCAGGAACGGGGATAAGGTTCCAAGAAAGACCACAGGGGCAGCCCACAAAAGCACTGTGCAGCCACAACAGGGATTCCCACAGATCGGCTTTTCCCCAACAACCAACTTGTTAAATGAAGAATAACAGATGTGATGTCATTGTCACACTGGCCTCTTAATAAACGTATCCTGAAAGCACCGAAGGGTAGCCTCAGTATGCCAGCTGTTCAGCAGGAATAGAAACTTTCAGGTTCAGCTTTTGCACTGACAGTGGGAATGTGAATTAGCTCAACCATTGTGGCGATAGTGTGGCAATTCCTCAAGGATCTAGAAATAGAGGTGCCATTTGACCTAGCAATCCCATTACTGGGTACATACCCAAAGGACTGTAAATCATTCTATTATAAAGACACATGCACACGTATATTCATTGCAGCACTTTACAATAACAAAGACTTGGAACCAACCGAAATGCCCATCAATGATAGACTGGTTAAAGAAAATGTGGCATATATACACCATGGAATAATGTGCAGCCATAAAAAAGAATGAGTTCATGTCCTTTGCAGGGACATGGATGAATCTGGAATCAAAACTGACCCAAGAACAGAAAACCAAATACCTCATGTTCTCACTCATAAGCAGGTATTGAACAATTAGAACACGTGGACACAGGAGGGGGAATATCCCACATTGGGGCCTGTTGGGGAGTCGGGGGCTAGGAGAGGGATAGCAGGGGGTGATTGGGGATGGATAACATTAGGAGAAATACTTAATGTAGATGATGGGGGGGGATGGATGCAGCAAACCACCATGGCATGTGTATACCTATGTAACAAACCTGCAAGATCTGCACATGTACCCCAGAACTTAAAGTAAAATAAAAAATTTTTTTTAAAAAAAGAAACTTTCAGGTTCAAACTGGAACAGGAAGACACAGGGCTCTAGAAGGAAAGCTTCCAGAGGAGATGAAACAAAGGGGGACTAACAAAACATCATGTTTTAGAGAATTTGGGGGTAAGATTGAGACAAAAAATATGAACTAATTTTGAAGATATACATGAAGGAAATTAGATCTTCTTGGCTTTGTGGTGAACTATATTTGCCCAATTATAATTGTGTGAACACTATTGATGGCTTCCAGCTTTTTGAATCAACCTGTAGACCAAGCATAGAAGACCTAATTTTTGTTGCAATTGCTATTGTTGCAATAACTATTATTTTATATTTGCTTTAACTGTAAAACCAAATAACTTTCCTTTAGACATGACAGAAGCCTATTGCCCTTTGATGTGAACAGAGTCTGCAGTAAGTGGTCTGGGGCTGGTGTAGTGCCTCTCATCCAAAAGCATCCAAGCTGCTTCCCGACAAGACGTCCCTCAGGACCCAGGATGGCTGTTCAAGCACTAGCTATAACATCCGCATTGCAGACAGCAGGAAAGAGGAAGATATGGAGAAAAATGTGTCCTCTCCCTTTAGGGACATTTTCTGGAATTTATACTCAACACTTTGCTTACATCCTCTTGGCCAACCACACAGCCACATCTAGTCACAGAAACATTGGGAAAGGTAGATTCCATCCTGGGCAACTATATGTCCAACTAAAATAGAGATTCTATTACTAAGGAAGAGGGAGGAGTGAATGTTGAGTGACAACAATCAGTCTTTGCCACAGTTATCATCCTTAACAATGTAAAAGAATAGATAGCAGAAATAGAAGATGAAAATAAGGAATAGAGCTGAAGAAAAGAGTATAAACATTACAAAGCAACGAGTTAAGAAATACTATGTTTACAAAAAAATTAAAGTGCAAGTAAGAAATTTAAAATACAGTAGTGATACAGCTATTTGGCAGAGAAAATAATGGAGAACTAGTACAAGGAAAGTTTAATGATAACTGTCTTGCTTGCCCAGGGAAACAGATCTAGGAAGGGAAGAAAAGAGAGGGAAAGGGGATATAGGATAAAGATAAAGAGATACAATGAGAGGCAACTTACAGAGATAAAAGGGTCCATGGATACAAAATATAAAGAATCCAAAAATTAGACCCAGCAAGATGGCGTCATAGAAGCAACTCAGGATTGCAGCTCTCAGTGACGGCGCAGAGGGTGAGTCCTAGCCGCATTCTCGGATGGACTTTTCTAGCCCACAGAGCGTTGAAAGTCCCACAGGACGCTAGTAAAGTAAAACCGGCTAATGCAGCCCTCTGGCGCGGCCGCTTCAGCCGGCGCCGCTTCGGCCGGCGCCGCAGCAGGACCCGGCACGGAACTCACTGGTCTGGGCGCCCTGTTAAACCAGCAATCTGAGAGTTTGAAGGGCAGATTGGTGCATCCATCTGATTGAACGGGACTTGGACAGTGAGCCAGACCAGGAGTTTCCTGGGAGTTTCCTGGGAAGCGTGATATGAGCCGGTGAAGTGGGCAGTGGCACGGGAGATCGCACAGATCCCAGTGCCCTATCGGCAGGCTCCTGGGGCACCAGTGAGAGAGTCGAACTTTAAGCTCGCGGAGAGGGAGGGAGAGAGGACGGACTCTGAGGCAGGGAGCTGGGTAATCGGGCTCAGTGAGTCCCACCCTCACAGGGACAAGCAGGGCAATGACTGGAGATGCTTGGCGCTGAGAGTTTTGCTGCCGGCATCTAGGACGGTGCAGCCCGGTGAGGGAGGGGCGTCCACCACCGCTGACACAATCCGCCCCTATTGAAGTACCGCCCAGGGCCGAAGCAGCCTGCTGTTGCCGAGGCAACCTGCCATAACAGAGAGACTCCCAGGAGACGGGAGCTCTCCACAGCAGAAGGGAGCCCAGCAGCAACAGGGCAGAACCGCGCTAGTGGGTCAGAGCCCCGGCAGGCAAATAGTGAATAGACTGCCACCTAGTGGGGCAGGACAGTGCAACAGATACTCATAAAGAAAGCCCCAACTCCCTGAAACAGTGCATATAAGGGGGGGAAATAAAAGGGTGGTGTTTTATGAGTTCTATTACAGCAGACATAAACAACCTCCCAACAACACTGAATGAACAACGGAGCTCACAGCTCAGCACTGGAGCTACTATAAAGCACAAACCATCTCCTTAAGCAGCTCCCTGACCCCTGTATATCCAAAGAGTCACCGCAAAAAAAGGACTAATCAGACTGACATTTGGTGGGCATCATTCTGGAACAAAGACAGCAGAAGAAGAAACTGGTATCATCCCTCACTCTTCCACAGCTGCTACAGGTATACTCCAGACAAACAGGGCCTGGAGTGGACCTCAGGACTCATACAGCAGAGGGGCTAGACCACTAGAAGGAAAACTAAGTAACAGAAATACTTCATCATCAACAATCTCAGCATCCACACAGAGACCCAATTGAAAAATCAGCAACTACAAAGACGACAGGCAGATAAATCCATAAAGATGGGAAGAAACCAGCGCAAAAAGGAGGAAAACACCCGAAACCAAAACACCTCACCTCCTACAGAGGACCAAAACTCCTCACCAGCAAGGGAACAAAGCTGGACGGAGAATGAGTGTGATGAAATGATGGAATCAGACTTCAGAAAGTGGATAATGAGAAACTTCATTGAGCTAAAAGAACATGTTCTAAATCAGTGCAAAGAAACTAAGAACCTTGAAAAAAGATTTGAAAAAAAATTCGAGGAATTGATAACAAGAATGGAAAACTTAGAGAGGAATATGAATGAATTGAAGGAGCTGAAAAACACAACACGAGAACTTCGTGAAGCATGCACAAGTTTCAACAGCCGAATTGACCAAGCAGAAGAAAGAATATCAGAAATTGAAGATCAACTCAATGAAATAAAACGTGAAACCAAGATTAAAGAAAAAAGCACAGAAAGGAATGAACAAAATCTCCAAGAAATGTGGGACTATGTGAAGAGACCCAACCTACGTTTGATAGGTGTACCAGAATGTGATCAAGAGAATGAATCTAAGCTGGAAAACACTCTTCAGGATATTATCCAGGAAAATTTCCCCAACCTAGCAAGACAGGTCAATACTGAACTCCAGGAAATACAGAGAACACCACAAAGATACTCTGCAAGAAGAGCAACCCCAAGGCACATAATCATCAGATTCACCAGGGTTGAAACGAAGGAGAAAATACTTAGGGCAGCCAGAGAGAAAGGTCAGGTCACCCACAAAGGGAAGCCCATCAGACTCACAGCAGATCTCTCGGCAGAGACTCTACAAGCCAGAAGAGAGTGGGGGCCAATATTCAACATCCTTAAAGAAAAGAGCTTTCAACCCAGAATTTCATATCCAGCCAAACTGAGCTTCATAAGTGAAGGAAAAATAAAATCCTTCACGAACAAGCAAGTACTCAGAGATTTTGTCACCACTAGGCCTGCATTACAAGAGCTCCTGAAAGAGGCACTACACATAGAAAGAAACAACCAGTTCCAGCCATCCTAAAAGCATACCAAATGCTAAAGACCATCAACAAAATGAAGAATGTACATGAACCAATGGGCAAAACAGCCAGATAGCATCAAAATGGCAGTATCAAATTCACACATAACAATATTAACCCTGAATGTAAATGGGCTAAATGCACCAATCAAAAGACACAGACTGGCAAATTGGATAAAAAACCAAAACCCATCAGTGTGCTGTATTCAGGAAACCCACCTCACACACAAAGATACACAAAGGCTCAAAATAAAAGGATGGAGGAAGATTTACCAAGCAAATGGAGAGCAAAAAAAAGCAGGAGTTGCAATTCTCGTCTCTGATAAAATAGACTTTAAAGCAACAAAGATCAAAAGGGACAAAGAAGGTCACTACATAGTGGTAAAAGGATTGATACAACAAGAAGAGCTAACGATTCTAAATATATATGGACCCAATGTAGGAGCACCCAGATATATAAGGCAAGTTCTTAATGACTTACAAAGAGACTTAGACTCCCACACAATAATAGTGGGAGACTTTAACACTCCACTGTCAATAGCAGACAGATCAACCAGACAGAAAATTAACAAGGATATCCAGGACTTGAACTCAGACCTGGAACAAGCAAACCTGATAGACATTTACAGAACTCTCCACCCCAAATCCACAGAATATACATTCTTCTCAGCACCACATCACACCTACTCCAAAATTGACCACATAATTGGAAGTAAAGCACTCCTCAGCAAATGCAAAACAACGGAAATCATAACAAACAGTCTCTCAGACCATAGTGCAATCAAGTTGGAACTCAGAATTCAGAAAATAACTCAGAACCACACAGCTTCATGGAAACTGAACAACTGGCTCTTGAATGTTGATTGGATAAACAATGAAATGAAGGCAGAAATAAAGAAGTTCTTTGAAACCAATGAGAACAAAGACACAACGTACCAGAATCTCTGGGACACATTTAAAGCAGTCTGTAGAGGAAAATATATAGCAATAAGTGCCCACATGAGAAGAGTGGAGAGATCCAAAATTGACACCCTATCGTCAAAATTGAAAGAGCTAGAGGAGCAAGATCAAAAAAGCTCAAAACCTAGCCGAAGACAAGAAATAACTAAGATCAGAGCAGAACTGAAGGAGATAGAGACAAGAAAAACCCTTCAAAAAATCAACAAATCTAAGAGCTGGTTTTTCGAAAAGATCAACAAAATAGACAGACCACTAGCCAGACTGATAAAAAAGAAAAGAGAGAACAACCAAATAGATGCAATAAAAAACGATAAAGGGGAAATCACCACAGATTCCACAGAAATTCAAACCATCATCAGAGAATACTACAAACAACTCTATGCACACAAACTAGTAAATCAGGAAGAAACAGATACATTCCTGGATGCCTGTGTCCTCCCAAGCCTAAACCAGGAGGAAGCCGAAACTATGAATAGACCAATAACAAGGTCAGAAGTTGAGGCAGCAATTAAGAGCCTACCACACAAAAAGAGCCCAGGTCCAGATGGGTTCACAGCCAAATTCTACCAGACACACAAAGAGGAACTGTTACCATTCCTTCTGAAACTATTCCAAATAATCCAAAAAGAGGGAACCCTTCCCAAATCATTTTATGAGACCAACATCATCCTGATACCAAAACCTGGCAGAGACTCAACAAGAAAAGAAAACTTCAGGCCAATACCAATGATGAACATAGACGCAAAAATCTTCAATAAAATACTGGCAAGATGATTGCAACAGCACATCAAAAAGCTGATCCATCATGATCAAGTGGGATTCATCCTGGTGATGCAAGGCTGGTTCGACATATGCAAGTCTATAAATGTAATTCACCACATAAACAGAAGCAAAAACAAAAACCACATGATTATCTCAATTGACGCAGAGAAGGCATTTGACAAAATTCAACAGCCCTTTATGCTAAAAACCCTCAATAAACTTGGTATTGATGGAACATATCTCAAAGTAATAAAAGCTATTTACGACAAACCAACAGCCAATATCATACTTAATGGGCAAAAACTGGAAGCATTCCCTTTGAAATCCGGCACTAGAGAAGGATGCCCTCTCTCACCACTTCTATTCAACATAGTACTGGAAGTTCTAGCCAGAGCAATAAGGCAAGAAAAAGAAATAAAGGGTATTCAAATAGGAAAGGTGGAAGCCAAATTGTCTCTATTTGCAGATGACATGATAGTATACCTAGAAGACCCCATCACCTCAGCCCAAAAGCTCCTGAAACTGATAAGCAACTTCAGCAAAGTCTCAGGATATAAAATCAATGTTCAAAAATCACAAGCATTCCTATACACCAATAACAGACTTAAAGAGAACCAAATTAAGAACGAACTGCCATTCACAATCGCTAAAAAGAAAATAAAATACCTAGGAATACAACTCACTAGGAATGTAAGGGACCTCTTTAAGGAAAACTACAAACACCTGCTCAACGAAATAAGAGAGGACACAAACAGATGGAGAAACGTTCCATGTTCGTGGTTAGGAAGAATCAATATTGTGAAAATGGCTATACTGCCCAAAGTAATTTACACATTCAATGCTATCCCCATCAAACTACCATTGAATTTCTTCATAGAACTGGAAAAAACCACCATGAATTTCATATGGAACCAAAAAAGAGCCCGCATAGCCAAGTCAATTCTAAGCAAAAAGAACACAGCGGGAGGCATCACACTATCAAACTTCAAACTATACTACAAGGCTACAGTAATCAAAACAGCATGGTACTGGTACCAAAACAGAGATATAGACCAATGGAACAGAACAGAAACATCGGAGGCAACACAACATATCTACAACCATATCATCTTTGATAAACCAGACAAAAACAGGCAATGGGGAAAGGATTCCCTATTTAATAAATGGTGTTGGGAAAACTGGCTAGCCATGTGCAGAAAGCAGAAACTGGACCCCTTTCTGACACCTTACACTAAAATTAACTCCAGATGGATTAAAGACTTAAATGTAAGACCTGACACCATAAAAACCCTAGAAGAAAATCTAGGCAAAACCGTTCAGGACATAGGAGTAGGCAAGGACTTCATGAACAAAACACCAAAAGCATTGGCAACAAAAGCCAAAATACACAAATGGGACCTAATCAAACTCCACAGCTTCTGCACGGCAAAAGAAACAGTCACTAGAGTGAATCGACAACCATCAGAATGGGAAAAAATCTTTGCAGTTTACGCATCTGACAAAGGGCTGATATCCAGAATTTACAAAGAACTCAAACAGATTTACAGAAAAAAAACAAACAAGCCCATTCAAAAATGGGCAAAGGATATGAACAGACACTTTACAAAAGAAGACTTACATGAGGCCAACAAACATATGAAAAAGTGCTCATCATCATTGGTCATTAGAGAGATGCAAATCAAAACCACATTGAGATATCATCTCACACCAGTTAGAATGGCGATCATTAAAAAATCTGGAGACAGCAGATGCTGGAGAGGATGTGGAGAAATAGGAACACTCTTACACTGTTGGTGGGAGTGTAAATTAGTTCAACCATTGTGGAAGACAGTGTGGCGATTCCTCAGGGACCTAGAAATAGAAATTCCATTTGACCCAGCAATCCCATTACTGGGTATCTATCCAAAAGACTGTGAATCGTTCTACTATAAGGACACATGCACACGAATGTTCATTGCAGCACTGTTTACAATAGCAAAGACCTGGAACCAACCCAAATGCCCATCAATGATAGACTGGACTGGGAAAATGTGGCACATATACACCATGGAATATTATGCAGCAATCAGAAATGATGAGTTTGTGTCCTTTGTAGGGACATGGATGAATCTGGAGAACATCATTCTCAGCAAACTGACACAAGAACAGAAAAAGAAATACCGCATATACTCACTCATAGGCGGGTGAGAAAAATGAGAACACATGGACACAGAGAGGCGGTCTACTATACACTGGGGACTGTTGGGGGAAATGGGGGAGGGACAGCGGAGGGGGCTGGGGGGGATAGCCTGGGGATGAATACCAAGTGTGGGTGAGGGGGAGGAAGGCAGCAAAACACACTGCCATGTGTGTACCTATGCAACTATCTTGCACGTTCTGCACATGTACCCCAAAACCTATAATGCAATAGAAATTTAAAAAAAAAAAAAAGAATCCAAAAATTAATAGAGAAATCTTCATTTAGGGGTATAGGGAATGCCATTGGTTTCTGACTTAGAGACTTGGGGGGTTATTCCATTTATGAACACCTCACCTCTCACCAAAAATTTAATTTAGCCATGGTTCATATTCATAGAAGAAATAATAATGATATATCTTTATTAAGAAGTAAAAATTGAAGTTGAATTATACATAGAAAAGATGTGGTATATTTTACCTCCAATTTTTTTTAAACTGCCAAAAAAGTCCCTTTCCAAATCTCCTGAGGATTCTTTATCCAGCTCTTCATCTTCTTGTCAAATCTGCTTTTCCATAGGTAGTACTATTTGGAAAAAAGTTTAAACTACTTTTTTCCTTTTACATATCTACTTCACTTTCAGTATTAAAGTATTGTCCCAATTTAACATATAAATTTTATGAGTATGTACAATCTATGATACTTAAAAAGTGATGTCACAATGTTGTCTTGTATTTTATTTAATATGCTTGGAATTTCAGCTGCATTATAGGTTAATGTAATTTCGGCCAAGGAAATTTTAGGTTTACAAAAGCACCTGAACAGTTGATGTCATGGTGATGAAAGTGTGAACTGATAAATAAGATGACAACTCACGCCAAATGTGACTGTTTTATTGGATAACTTTGACGTACATACATTTCTAAGAAAAATAGCACGTATTTCTGGAACAATGCCATGTCTGAAATCCTTCTGTTTTGTGTAACATCAGCAGAATAGAGCCTAATGTCAGCAATGTTTTCTTGGCCTAGTCATATCTCATGGAGGGAGGATGTCAGCTTGCCAAAGAGAATATTATATGCCAAGCACTGAAATATAATCTACTGAATCTTGCCATTCAACAATATGGTACAACATTCATTCATGAAAGGTGGTGACAAAAAGAAGTTATCAATCTCATGGATGATCTAACAAAGTTTATCTGTTAATTATAAAAGATTGGCTTTCTGTGGAATTAATTTAGCAAATACCTTTTGTCCACCCAACAGACCTCTAAACTTTAAGCATGAATATTAAAATATATGAAAACATGCATATACCCTATCGCACTGAGTTTCCAAAAAAATTAAATTTTTTTCCCAATTAAAATGCCCTGTGTGACAGATGCCTCTAAACTGAGAAATTTTAGAAAGCTCAGGATTACAGTAGCAAAGCTTTAAGTTGACTCTTGACTTAGTAATGACTAAACTTCTTTGTTCATGCAAAAGGTCAGACTTCTTTAGTAAGTACAGACATGCAGAGTGATTACTTGGGAAAAGGATTTGTCTTTTTCTTTTTTGAGACAGGAACTTGCTCTGTCACCCAGGCAAGTTCCTGGGTGATCATAGCTCAATGTAACCTCAAACTCCTGGGCCCAAACAATCCTCCACCTCTGCCTCCTGAGTATGAATAACTGAGACTATAGGCACATGCCACCATGCCTGGCCAGTTTTTAAATTTTTTGTAGTGGCCAGGCACAGTGGCTGGCCCCGACCTGTAATCACAACACTACAGGAGGCCAAAGTGTGCAAATCGCTTGAGCCCAGGAGTTCAAGACGACCCTGGGCAACATGGCAAAACCCCTTCTCTGCAAAAAAAAAAATGCAAAAATTAGCCAGACGTGGTGGCACTGCTTGTAGTCCCAGCTACTGGGAAAGCTGAGGTGAGAGGACACTTGAGCCAAGGAAGTGGAATTTGTAGTGAGTCATGATCATACCACTGTACTCTAGCCTGGGTGACAGAGGCAGATCCTGCCTCAAATAAATAAATAACACATACATACATACATACATACTTTTTTGTAGAGCTATATTGCCCAATCTGGTCTTGAACTCCTGACCCCAAAAGCTCCAGTATACAAAATCAACATACAAAAATCAGTTGCATTTCTACATGCCAACAGTGAATAATCTTAAAAGAAATCAAAAAGTGATCTCATACAATAGTCACAGATACAATAGTCACAAATAAAATTAAGTACCTAGGAATTAATCAAAGAAGTTAAATATCTCTATAATGAAAATTATAAAACACTGATGAAAGAAATGGAAAAGGACACCAAAGCATTGAAAGACATTCCATGTTCATGGACTGGAAAAATCAATGTTGGTAAAATGTCCATACTACGCAAAGCAATCTATAGATTCAATGCAATCCCTATCAAAATGCCAGTAACATTCTTCACAGAAATAGGAAAAACAATCCTGAAATTTATATGGAACCACAAAAAAAACCAGAAGAACCAAAGCTATCATGAACAAAAAGAACAAAACAGGAGGAATCACATTACCTGATTTCAAACTATACAACAGAGCTCTAACAAAAATGGCATGGTACTGGCACAAAAACAGACACATATGGAATAGAACAGAGAATGCAAAAACAAATCCACTTACTTATAGTGAACTCATTTTTGACAAAGGTGACAGGAACATACACAGTTGCTTCAATAAATGGTGCTAGGAAAACTGAATATCCATTTACAGAAGAATTAAACTAGACCCCCTATCTCTCGCCATACACAAAAATCAAATCAAAATCGATTAAAGACTTAAATCTGAGGCCTCAACCTATAAGACTACTACAGGTAAACATTGGAGAAACTCTCCAGGACATAGGTCTGGACATTTTTTGAGTAATACCCAACAAGCACAGGCAGCCAAAGCAAAAATGGACAAATGAGATTATATCAAGTTAAAAAGCTTCTGCACAGCAAAGGAAGCAGTCAAAGTGAAGAGACAACTCATAGAATGGGAGAAAATATTTGCAAACTATCCATGAACAAAAAGATTAACAACCATCATATTTAAAGAGTTTAAATTATTTCATAACAAAAAAAAAATCTAACAATCTAATTTTTAAATGGGCAAAAGATGTGCATAAACATTTCTCAAAAGACATATAAATAGCAAACAGGCATGTGAAAAGGTGCCCAAGATCATTGACCATTAGAGAAATTCAAATTGAAACTTCAATGAGATATCATCTCACCTTAGTTAAAATGGCTTATATCAAAAAGTCAGACATTAACAAGTGTTGGCAAGGATGTGGAGAAAAGGAAACCCTTGTACACTATTGGTGGGAATTAATTAGTACACTATGGAGAACAGTTTGGAGACTGCTTCAAGAAACTAAAAATTGAACTACTGTATGATCCAGCAATTCCATTGCTGGGTATAAACCCAAAAGAAAAGAAATCAGTATATTGAAGAGATATCTGCACTCCCACGTTTGTTGCAGTGCTGTTCACAACAGCCAAGAACTGGAGGCAACCTAAGTGTCTATCAACAGATAAATGGATAAAGAAAATGTGGTAGTTACACACAATGGAGTACTATTCAGCCATAAAAGAAAGAATGAGATCTTGTCATTTTCTACAACATAGATGGAACTGGAGGTCATTATGTTAAATGAAATAAGCCAGGCACAGAAAAGCAAACAGCATGTTCTCACTTATTTGTAGTATCTAAAAATCAAAACATTTGAACCCATGGACACAGAGAGTTAGAAGTATGGATACCAGAGGCTGAGAAGGGTAGTGGAGGAGGTGGTGTGAGATGAGGATGGTTATTCAGTTAATAAAAAAATAATTAGAAAGAATAAGACCTCATATTTGATAGCACAGCAGGGTGACTTTAGTCAATAATAATTTAACTGTACATTTTAAAATAACTAAAAGAGTATAACTGGATAGTTTGCAACACAAAGGATAAATGCTTGAGGGGATGGATATCCCATTTTCTATGATGTGATTACTATGGATTGCATGCCTACATCAAAACATCTCACGTACTCCATAAATATATGCACCTAGTATGTACCCAGAGAAATTAAAAATTAAAAAAGAGTAACTTCCAAAGAAAAAGAAAGGCATATCCTAAATGTTGCAGTTTGTCTCATTCCCCAAACATCCAAACAGAAAATGAATCTTGTGCATTTGTTATATAATATTGGCCCCAGCAGAGCCCAGCAGAAATAAGATACGAGGAGCTGAAGATGTCTCCAATCCCATCTCCATTGTCTCACCTCCTACACATAGCAGAATCTATTTTTCTTAAGCTTCAGGGAGGGTTTTGACTGAAAGAGGAAGGACCGGGGTCCCAGGACTCACAAGAGATAGTGAGGTAGTCTGCAAATGAGGGAGGTATCTATTTGTCACCCAATTCAAAGAGCTAATCCAGAATCTTGATAGAGAATGGGATACAAGCAAAAGCCAAAAAGCAGGTGCTGTTTTGATGAGGGTGATAGCAAGACATTCAATAGTTCTGATCTCATCCCTTCACCCCTGGTTAACCTGCATTTGCTGATTACCTGGTTTTTCTCTATTTCATGACACCCCTTCAATTGACCCTCCACAAATCTACCAGAGTAGTCTTTCCAAAGAATCAATTTAATAATTTCAGTCTCCTGTTCATGAGACATCAAACGCTGTCCATACCTTTCCTGGCATATCCAATTTACTATCCTACTCTTCCTGTCAGTCCCAATGCCTGACTACAACAAATCACTGGTAGTTACTTGAACATACTCTACTATTTCATGCCACCATCATTTCACATAGCTATCCCGTTTTCTTGAGTCCTACCATTTTCCTTTCCTACATACCAATATGCTAACATTTATTTGTTCTTTAAAATTATTCAGGCATTGCCCTGCAAGGAAAGCTCTTCCTGTTCCCTAGAATGATTTATATATCCACCATCTGTGTCCCCAAAGCACTCTGCATTTACCTCCGCCACTCATCCACTGTTACCTTGCTCTCACTCCCATGAGAATGTAAGACTGTCGAGGTCTTTGAGAAAGTATTAGTCATCTTTCTTTAATCCCTGTACTGTCTGCTACATAACAGATACACAATAAATTTTTCTGCATAAACAATATAACATTGTTTTCATAGAAACATATTTTCCTAGTTCCAAACGAATTGATATACAAATATATTTTGTGAATTCAATCTGTTCATAAGTTTTATGGGCTCTATTATGGGAAATTGAAAGTCACTTCATACACCACACACGAATAATCAGTTATTACACAGAATACAATCAAATACACCAACTCTAAAACTGAGGCAAATATAATTTAACTTTTATTAATTTGGCACCTTCTTCATAACTTGGGATACCTCATAGGCATAATCATGAATATCAATTTCTATTGTATTATACATAAAATATGCTTACATAATGATAAAGATTTTTAGCTTTGATGCCAGAACATTTGGTGTATTAACATTTATTATTTTTCCAAAATTAATGCTAAGTTGCATGATGTACATTTCACCAAGAATGATCTTAGCTATCTATAGCTGCTACCAAAGCAAACTTCCAAGAATCTTAAAACAAATGTATGGTGATATCACCGACACCAACACAAACTCATTGGAACTGCAATGAAAGTCACCTTTCTTTTGTCAAGTTTTAATTTTGATAAATATGTGTCCAATGGGAAAAACGTCTGTGCTATAAAGCACATAGAAATTTCATAAAACACCCTCCAGATCTAAACTTTCTAAAAGTGCACAACATATCTACTTGTTGAAGATTATTTGTTCAACTTGCTAATGGCTAATTATTTTTAAAAATTAATATGCAGTTCCAAAGGGCAAAAATAGTCCTTTCTCTGCCTCGCTAGGCATCTCCTATTTTCAGAAATATTGTATATGTATTTTTCCAAATAGGTGTAAAAGGGTTCTTCCTAAACATTGTGCTAGACACACAACATCTAGTAAAAAAATATTATAATTATAGAAAAATCTTTATTTCAATGAATTGTGTGTGCCCTGTGCACGATCAACTGTCTCTTCAAATTATGATTTGAAATGCCTTTCACATTAAGGCATGTGTTATTTTTGTGTATGAAAATGAGGCTATTGAGCTGCCAACAGTGTGACTTGCATTTTGAGCTATTTTTCTAAACAAGAATAATAGGTTTTCTCTTAGCCGCCCATGTTTTCGTCAATGACAAGTATGTGTGAGATGGCTACCTGGAATTCTAGTATTGTTTATAGCCACATAATAGAGATTTATTCTGCATAATACAATGGATTTGAGAAGACAGAATATTTTCAAAGAACAGATCTCAGGAGAACTCACTCACTATCCAAGGACAGTACCAAGGGGAATGGTGCTAAACAATTCAAACTGGATCGCAGGAGATCCAGGAAGTCCTTTCAAAGCAGACTTCAACCAAGAGAGCTAACCTTAGAGATACACTAACTGTCTTAGTCCATTTGGGCTGTTATAACAAAAATACCATAGATTTGGTGACTTACACAACAAACATTTATTTCTTACATTTCTGGAGGCTGTGCTGACAGATTGGGCATCTGGTGAGAGCTCTATTCCTGGTTCATAGACAGCAGTCTTCTTGCTGCATCCTCACATAGTGGGAGGGATGAGGGAGCTATCTGGGGTCTCTTTTATAAGGACACTAATATGGTTGTGATCTGTGTCCCCACCAAACCTCATGTTAAATTGTAATTCCCAGTGTTGGAGGTGGGACCTGGTGGGAGGTGATTGGATCATGGGGGCAGAATTCTTACGAATGATTTAACACCATCCTCCTTGGTATTGTCCTCAGATAGTGAGTTCTCCTGAGACCTGAGCCTTTAGAAGTATGTAGTGAAAGTATGCCTGGTCCTCCACCCTCTCTTGCTCCTGCTTCACCCATGTAAGATGTGCCATGCAAGACTTCCCCTTCTCCTTCCACCATTATTGTAAGTTTCCTGACACCTCCCCAGAAGCAGAAACCACTTTGCTTCCTGTACAGCCTGCTGAACCATGAGCCAATGAAAACCTCTTTTGTTTGTAAATTATCCAGTCTCAGACATTTCTTTGTAGCAATGTAAGAATGAACAAATATAGTCACTAATCCCAGTCACAAGAGCATGACCTTCATGATTTAATCACTTCTAAAGGTCCTACCTCTAAATACCATAACACCAGGAATTCAGTTTCAGTATATGAATTTTGGGGAGGACATACACATTCTAACTACAGCACTAACCATAACTCAACAAAGCAAATTGTGCATTGAGAATGTACACTTCTGAATGTGATATGAGTGCTCCCATATCACAGTGATGTCAGTATCATGATCATGGTTGTTCTAACCTAAAAATTAAATTCCAGAGCTCTAGTCATTGGTAAATGCTGACAACTTCTAAAAGAGCAAAGCCAAAAGAACCATTAAATTAGCACATACTTCTATAATATAAACACTAGCCCTTTGATGCATATAAAAACTTGGACGATATTTGTCACCATTTAACATTATGTCCTCCCTTTTCAGGCTGTTTTTTTCCAGATAAGCCTTTTTTTCACACTCCAAAATTTTTTTATTAGCGCTTCTCCATGAAATGGGCCTTTTTATTTTTAGCTTTGCCTAGATTAAATTCCCTTTGATGTATATTTCAAGCTTCCCCCTTTGACTAGCTCAGCGTTATAGACCTCACTAAATCCTTATTCAAATGGCAGGCACGACACTGCTCCCTTCTCTAATCACAGCGGCCATCCTCTAACAGAAGCTATTCCAAGACTCCTGCAAAAAAATTATGTTTAATCTGTGAGGAGAAATTTAAGGTGGCAGGATTTCATTTCTCTAATGTACATACATGTGTATAAGATACAAGAAACACAAAAAGTGCTGCTTGAAGCTTTTTGTTTTGTTACAAAAGCAATACATAGGACCTGTGTATTGAATTACAATTGTTTCTGGCTTAATTTGACTACTGTGGGACATGGAATGTAATGTCTAAGGAACATCTATAAAACGAAGTTCGAATGAAGGACTCAGATCTCAGACAAACACAAATTGGGAGGTAATGATATAGCAAAATTGATAAGATTACTCCAGCCTTCATCCTCTCTATCAATAGAGAGACCTTTATTTACTTAACTTGCTATTTTCAAAGGAAGCATTATGAGAGAAAATTAAAGAACTATAAATCTATAAAAAAGGAATTTTCATCCAGATAAAGAAAATAGAAGCACCTAAGCCCTAGGAGTTTGAATAAGCATTTCTTTAAACTTATGCTTTATGCATAGCTGATAATAAAAACTCAGTCTAATATATTTACCAAAAAAATGTTTTCTTAATCCTCTTCATGTTCTATCTTATTTCCAGGTCGAAAATTAGTAGTTCCACTAGGGGCTTAGGTTTTACCTCAGCTCATCTCTAATGTATCCAAATTTACTCTTCAATTAAACATTATAAACTTAGCACTCAGCTACCTCAAGGGCTGGCAATAGATGCCTTAGGGAGAATGAGTATGTATAAAATAGTGGTTGCTAACTGTTAGATCCTATGACTTAGATAGCAGTCACTGATTTCACTTATAGCTTAATGAATGAATGAGACATATACATCAATATACGTAAAGGCAGAAGAATAGGAGCTAGATTGGAGGTATAAAGGGCTGTAAGAGCCAAAGTTGAAAGAAATTCCAACAGATTAGGGAAATGTTAAGATTTTCCTGAAAAAAAAAAAAAAAAAAAAACAGAGTAATTGAGATGTATCTTAAAAGTTGACTATGAATTGTAAAGACAGGCAGACAGACATAAGGAATCTGTAAGATATAAGGAAGTTGAACTAAAAAGAAAAGAATTTCAATGGCATGAGGTACAGAGAGACCAATAATAGCAGTCTGATTTGATTGAACTGTAAAGTTCAGGAGAAACTAGAGAATGGGAAAATAAGTTAGAAAGAGGTAAGCCAAGGTAATTTCATGGGAAGCAAAAGAAGGAATTTGTACTTTCATAGAAGTATGGAATTTTATAGTTGAAAGGAACTATAGAGCCATCTAGAACAACCTGCTGATTTTTCAGTTGTAAAAACAGAGACCCAGACAGAGAACATGAATGACACCACTCGATAGTGGCAAAGCCATGGTATGAATAAATGTCTCCAGACTCCCGATCCAATGCTCCTTCCACTCCCACTTCTGGGTAGAGAGGAGACAGGCTTAGAAGTATGTTAGGCAAAGATCACCCCAGCAGCATCTGAAGAAAAGATTTAAAATGAGAAGGAAAAGAAGCAGAGATTCTATTCAGAAGACTCTAATAGGTTAGTCTAGGTTGGAGATAATAAGAGCCTGAGCCAAAGTGAGAGTAATGAAAATAGAAAGGAGCAGATGGATTTGAGTGGCATTTCTCAAGCCGATAATTCTGTGGGGTTAATGAGTGATGAGAGGGGGAGAAATAGTTCTTGTTCATTTAATTTTGAAAGTGCTAGGTTAAGCCAAGATAAATATCTTCACAATAGGATTTCGAAAAGGCTTTGCTATGCTAACATGGACTAAGAACCTCCCACAGTGAGACAGAGAAAACAATGTTGCCCAAAGTGTTTTAAAAAGAATTTTTAATCAAATAACTATTAACATGAGTTTTCAGTGACAACCTAGTTTATGAAACACCATCAATATATGATAAATATGGAGGGTTTTGTGAATGCTCATACCATTGTGGGGGAAAAAAAAAGCAGTCAAAATTGACTCTTCATATTCAAAAGCCTAAGTGCAGAAGGGAGCTGGTTTGTTTTAACATCTCTATTGACTATAAATCAAAGGAATATATCTCACAGTGTCTATAACAAGAATCCAGTTTGTCTTAGCTAAAATTTCTTGTTGTTATACAATTTCATAATGTAGTTACACAATTGTTATACAAATTCTTATTGTTATACAGTTGGAAGGTAGGCTTTCAAAATTGTTTGGGAAAACAGTTGTTTCCTAAATGAGTGAATGGTTTTTTGTCCCAGAAAGATTTTAATATTAGTACGGAAATATTTAAAAGAACTAAGACTGTAGTATTAATATTTGTTTGCACATTGGTTTATATACACTTGTCATTGAAGAATATTTGGTCTATTTAAATAACAGTTACGACTTGTAAACCCAACTTAAAATATTGAGATAAATAATTACAGACTGGTGGTTTTAGTTGGCATATGACTCAAGAGAAATTAAATTTCACTGTATTAATGTCTAGTAGGTTTTTTTTTATTTATAAGCATTAAGAGCCTGAGAACCTTTTTATAGAAATGAATGATTTCAGTGTTTGAGACAAATCAAAAATATAAATTTCTAAATACCAGTTGAAATGTTTAAGTGAGTTCAATGAACTGAATTTGTAAATGTTCCCAAATATTTAATACTGATTAAAAGCTCCTTAAATAATGAAAATGTGTTGATTTATAAACAGAATAAAACTTGTGAGCTGAACCTGAGAGGTAAAGAAAGAATTATTGTTTTGTTTGTTGTTTGTATTTTTTATTTGTAACTTCAATAAATTATGTAGTAATTTTAAATATCAAAGTTCATACTGATGAACTTTGCATAGTGTTTTCTGCAGAGAAACCTCCCTAAAGACAGTAAACCTCACATTAAACACAATTACAAAGAAGTCAGTGAATTTTCGGCTGATGAGCAGATTACACCTTTGAGAGAGCGGGTTGGGCTCAGCGGTCAGAGCAGAGGGTGGAAGATGCTGATTGATGGTGAACATATGGAGACAGAGTCACAGACCATTGTGTTAGTTTCCTAATGGCTGCTATACAAGTTACTGCAAACTTACTGGCTTAAAATTACATGATTTTATTCTCTTATAGTTCTGGAGTTCAGATATCCAAAATGGGCTTATAGGGCTAAAATCAAGGAGACAGAGTTCGGTATCTCCTAGTCTGTACAAGCTGCTTTAACAAAATACCATAAACTAGGTGACCAATAACAGAAATTTATTTCTCCCAGTTCTGAAGGCTGGGGAGATCAGGGTGATGGTAGATTCACGTCTGGTGAAGGCCTGCTTCCTCATAGATGGCCAACCGCTCCCTGTGTTTAGCCACTACTGTTCTCTACCTTCTGCCACGGCAATGTTCCACATAGTGGCCACCTGTCAGCCTGGGTCCCAGACGAAGTGATACAAAGCCTCCAAAGCTGCCCCATGATATACACATACGGTGAGTGAGAAATAAACGTTGGTGATTTTAATCCACTGAGATTTGGGAGTTGTTTGTTGAAGGAGCATGAACCAGCCTCTTGTGATTAATACAAGGGTACTAAAGAGTTTCTACACATCCAGAAAACATTTGGCCTAAACTATAGGGCTTAAACTCCTACGTGGAAGATGCAGATTACGTATTCAGAAACATTTTCTCAGTGACAAAAAATCACAGAATGTGGTGCAAAACTGTAGAACTGTCTTTGCAGGCAGCGTTTGAGAAAAGGGTCTAATCTGGTTTAGGTTTCAAGCTGCCTAATGATAAGGCGGTAGATTATATAACCACTCAAATTTCCTCTGAGCCTTATGGCTTTACACTCTTCAGTATAATGCCATACTGGCAAGAAGTAGGTCACAGAAAAGAAACAATGTGGTTCATATTCTAGGTTAGTCAGCAGTTTCTATAGAATATGTCAGTTATTTTAAGATTCACAGTGAATTCAATGCTAACACTGATGAACTGCAATAAGGCCTTATATACAATACTTGGAAAAATGAAAGACCACAGCAGTGACCAAAATGTACACAGCCAGAGTATACTAAACACTTTTTATTTCACTCAAAAACATATATTAATCACTACCCAAATTCCAGGTACTAGGCTAGACCCACAGATAGAAAGATAAATAGGAAATAGTCCCTGTCCTTCAGGGCTTACAGAGGTACAGTAAAAAACTAATCACAGGGCAATGTGTTAAGTGCTGTAATAGATGGATAAATACAGCTTTCAGTGATCACAGAAGAGTAAGTAGTAATTAACAAAATATGTCAAAGAAAGCCTCTAGGAAGAAAAAAACTTCCATGCTATTAATTGTTGCTGAAATTACATATACATACATATACACATACAGTAACAGAGTTAGGATACACATACATACATACATGCATATATATGTATATACATATATAGATTTTAGCTACTTTAAATGCATGATTTATGCCCTCATTTACCTAAAACATGAAAATAAATTGAATATTTTGGAACAGAAATAGTAAGGCGTAGGTAGAATACTTAGGTTTATCCACTTTTAAAAGCTATTCTAAACATAATGACCTCTGTCTTTGATGATTCAAAGGGACTTACAGGATAATAAAAGGCCTTGAGTTGTTACCTATGGCAAGTGACCTTAACCTCTCAGCCTCAATTTCTGATCTATGAATGGGGATAAAGCCTTCCTGCAGGACTATTCTGAAGACCAGAAATAACACAAAAAAGCACCTGCCACGTAGCCGGCAAATAATTTGTCTGCAATAAATAGTAGTTGTTATGGTTAAAATGTATTTGTTAGCACTAGAATTAGGAAGCTAAACAGAACCTGCTCTGACCCTAAAGCATGCTGCGGAAGTTATGCTTTTGACGTCCTATTAAGATTTTGTTATGCTTTGTTTTTCTATTTTGATTTTCTTTTTCCTGTAAAATCATAGCATAAACTTAACTCCCCCCAAAAAATATCAGCAGATGGGCTTTTTGATTATATGAATTCAGAATCAATAGGAGTCCACAGGTTTTGAGGAAATGGAAGGAAGAGAAACAAAAACACTGTAAAGTGGAAAATGTATAAGAAAATAAAGGATTTAAAGATATCTGGCAACCCCAGTTATCAAATCAAAATATTCACTGAGCTACAGTTGCTGCTGGAGGATTATTTCAGGCCTAAAATAGTACGATCATCTTTAACATTTCTTTCTATACTATACAAGCAAAGCAAACTATGCCATAGCTAAATACATGCCTGGGTGGTAATTATTTACCTCTTGGTTACATAAATTACTCAAAAACAGTGCCCATGTTTACTAAATATCTATGCAATACTTTAAATAGTAGGCATATAATATAATATGAAGAAACAAGAGCAGATATAATGTCTAACAAACTCTTACATGCATTTCTTTTTGGAGAGTAAACTAATAATACAGTCAAATGATAAAAATAAACTTTCTTTAGTCTGTGATCACAGCTGATTGGGAAATGAAGATTTAACAATTAGATAACTAATGTTACACATCAAACTAGATTTATACTTAGAAACTCAAATCTATATCACATAAACATGTTGGGAGAAAACTTTCCATGGATTCCTCATGTTTTTGCATGTCTTACAAGCCGTAGCACTGAGAGTTTTGGTCCAGATTCCTTTCTTTTACAGTGTTTCTGTAAAATGATTTATCTCTTTTGTGATACTTTCTCTCTTTTTTCATCTTTATTGTGGCATAATTAACAACTAAAAACTATATGTACTTGAGGCAGACAAGTTAATGTTTTGATATACATATAAATTGTGAAATAATACCACAATCAAGTTAATGAACACATCTATCATCTGACATGGTTACTTTTTTTTTCATATGTGTGGTGAAAACACTGAAGATCTACACTCTTTAGCAAATTTCAAGTATGCAATACAGTATTGGTAACTATATTCCCATTGCTGTCCATTAGATTTTCAGAACTTACTCATCATGGGTAAATTTCACTTCTGGAATACATCCAAATAAATGAAAGCATTATCTAAAGGAGATATCTACATGCCCCTGTTCATTACAATATTATTCACAATAGTCAAAAGACCAAAATAACCTAAATGCCCACTGATAGATGAAAGGATAAAGAAAATGTGGTATATATACATAATGGGATATTATTCAGTCTTTTAAAAAATTTCTGCTGCTGGTGACAATGTGAATGAAACTGGAGGACATTATGCTAAATGAAATAAGCCAGACACAGAAATACAAATACCACATGATCTCACTTATATGTAAAACCTAAAATAGTCAAACATAGAAATGGAAAGTAGAACGGTGGTTGCCAGGGACTAGGGGGAGGCGGAAATGGTCAGATACTGATTAAGTGGTGCAGCTTCAGTTATGCAGACTACTTTTTCAAGGCTATTTTTATTACAGCTTTGATAAATGGATCTAAGTCTCCCTTGGGAACAGTGGACAGATTTATTTGCGTCCAATATAAGAATGTCTCCTTCCAAGGTAAAGACTGGGCAGTTTTGTTTGCAGCTCATTACGAAAGACTGGAATTCCCTAAGCTCAGAGTTCCTTAGCTGAGATGCACACTGTGATAGTTAATTTTATACATCAACTTGACTGGGATAATGGATGCCCAGATAGCTGGAAAAACAGTATTGCTGTGTATATCTGTGAGGGTGTTTCAGGAAGATATTAGCATTTGAAGTGGTAGACTAAATAAAAAATATCCTGGCCGGGCGCGGTGGCTCACGCCTGTAATCCCAGCACTTTCGGAGGCTGAGGTGGGTGGATCACAAGGTCAAGAGATCGAGACCATCCTGGTCAACATGGTGAAACCCCGTCTCTACTAAAAATACAAAAACTCAGCTGGGCATGGTGGCGCGTGCCTGTAATCCCAGCTACTCAGGAGGCTGAGGCAGGAGAATTGCCTGAACCCAGGAGGCAGAGGTTGCGGTGAGCCAAGATCGAGCCATTGCACTCCAGCCTGGGTAACGAGTGAAACTCTGTCTCAAAAAAAAAAAAAAAATCTCACTCACCAGTGTGGGTAACCATCATCCAATCCATTAAGGGCCCAAATAGAACAAAATTATGGAGTACGGGAAAATGTATTCTCCTTCCTAAACCAGGACATCCATCTTCTCCTGCCCCTGGACATTGGCCTTCTTTGGTTGTCAGGCCTTCAAACTCAGATTGGAACTTACTTACACTACTGGCTCCCCTAGTCGTCAGGTCTTTGGGCTTGGACTGGAACAGTACCACCAGCTTTCCTGGGCCCCCGGCTTGCAGATATAGGATAGAGGAACTTCTCAGCCTCCATAATCCCATGAGAAAACTCTTTATAATATATTATATATCTGTCTGTTTTCTACAGGTTCCTATTGTGCCATGAGTAATAGTTGTTTTGTTTTGTTTTGTTTTCTGGCCCAGAAGTTTCATGACTTTGATCAGCATCCAGGAAACTATGACAGGTTAACTTGTCAACTTGTTAGTAAGGTCAATTCTCAAACCCTTCACAGTTCTTGATAAGGCATAGCTTAAAGGTTAATCATTCAGTGACTTATGAACACACTTTAGAAAAAGGGTAACTTTCAACTCAACAGATATTTATTGAGAACCTAGAGTGTACAAGGTCTGCTGCCTCAATTCTCAAGTTCCAAATTGTATTTATGTCAATATGAGCACTGAGCAGGAATGCAGACATTAGGTTCTTTCAGCAAAAATAAAAGTTTTTAAGACTTCAAGAGACTTAAGTAATAACAAAATTCCATTGACATGTAATTGCAGTGCAGTGGGCCTAAAGCAGCCCTGTTCTAGTGTGTATCTCACAAAAACTTTAAATCCTTACGTGCCTGGATCTTCAAATGTCAGGTCTATAAAAATCTAAAGTCTAAGTTCTTACTGATAGACTTGAACCCTGCCCTCAGGATTCAGAGGGAGGAACTGGCTCATTTCATGTCCATTAACTGGTACCAAACCTACTATTATTACATCTAATGCATCCTAAGCTTATCTAAGAACACGTACTTTTTTAAAGAGAGAAATATCTTCAACTTCAAGGTTCACTGTCGTTAACAGGACCATACAACTTGTCATTCAACCAGGGACACTTTTGGGAAGTAAAAAGGGATGCTATTAATAATTATACTGAGGCAACAGACGTAAACCAGGACTGACTGAGGCAAACTGAGACATATCATTAGGCTGAATATACCACCTACATTCCAAGGAGTCCAAAGAAACCATTCCATTAGCAAAGTCATTCAGCGAGTTTGGAAGGAAATATTTTTGCATACAGCTCTAGACACGAAGCTTCTCTCACTTTCAGGCTGGTTATAAACTTACAATTAGAGCAAAGCTAACCAAAATCTAACACGTGCAAACAAGGGAGCTTTGCAAGCTATTTTTTAAAGCGTTTTCTGTGACTGGCTTAGTACACATTTACTTCTCACAGAGAGTTATTTTATTTTGAAATGACTTGCAAGATTTCATTCAGTGTCAGCCCTGCAGGGGACACAAACTCCAACTAGCATCAAGAGTTGTACTCCTAATTCCCTGAATACCATACTGTTAATTAATCTCGGTGAATAAAAGGATTTCTAATGTTAATTATTCTGATGTCATCCATTGCCTAAAGGTGTTTCTGATTATGAGAAGTGTCGAAAGATATGCTTTAGTCACCATGTGATAGAGAATTTGGACAAATAAGCAAGAAAATCTGGTTGAACTGAAGTCAGTGGTAGCTAGGTCAACAGAAGCCTGTTAAAGAACTTGAAAGAATTTCATTTTCCCAGGAGTCGTTTTCTCTTCCTAAAGAGCAACTACAACGAAATCAGAACATGAAACTTCACTAGGAAGTGACTATGAGGGACGATGAGTAATGTAAAACAACTCAGGCCATTTCCCTTCAAGGCCATTTCCCTCCAGAGAGATTCAATTTCGTTTCTTAATCATTGCAGGTAGTTGCTGAGGAATTCATGTTGGTGTTGTCTTTGCCATTTGAGCATTCTGAAGAAAATGACTTGTACTGTATATAATCAATATTTAACGATCCAGACATTGCTGTTATTGCCTCTCAATTTTCTCCTTTCTTTCCATGTTGTCCATCATTGCTATATAGAAACTATAAATCAAAAACATACAGCAGTGTGCAAGTTGCTTATATCCTCCTCATCTGGTTGATTCTTCCAGGAAAGAATGTCAAGTTCTTTAACATTCTTCTTTGATTTCTTCAATTCTCACCATCTATTTACTTTAAAAAGTGCAGGCTAGAGATCAACAAAAAACTTTGGTGGATTTGAAGCTACATATTTGTGATAAAGACAGTTAATTGCCCTTCAATATCCATTATCCCTTTCTTTCTTTTTCTTTCTATTTCTTTCTTCCTTCCTTCCTTCCCCTTCTCCCTTCTTCCTTTCTTTCTTCCCTTCTTTTTTCTTTTTTTTTTTTTTACAGAGTCTTGCTCTGTGGCCAGGCTGGAGTGCAGTGGTCAGGCTGGCATGCAGTGGTGCAATCTCGGCTCACTGCAACCTCCGCCTCTCCGGTTCAAGTGATTCTCCTGCCTCAGCCTCCTGAGTAGCTAGGACTACAGGCACATGCCACCATGCCCAGCTAATTTAGTAGAGATAGGGTTTCATCATGTTGGCCTAGATGGTCTTGATCTATTGAACTTGTGATCCTCCCACCTCAGTCTCCCAAAATACTGGGATTACAGGCATGAGCCACAACGCCCAGCCTTCCCTTTCTTTCTTTTGGTATTGCCATTCCTCAAATGTTAGGGCGGTTGTGTATTGCTACCCACCCTGCAGCTAGGTGTAGGGTACATTCCCCACCACCTCCTGCAGTCAGTAGGAGGACCTAAAGTAAGGTGAGAGCCACTTAAGCCAGTTGCCTTCTTCTTTCCCCCTTTCATAGGTCTGGAACTCAGGTATGTTGGTAATGAACCAGCTTAGAACAGGCAGCCAAGGTTAACACTCTACATTGTGGAGTAGTGAGTCAGAAGATGCCTGAGTCCCTGAGATGTCCTGTGGAGTGGTCCCACCTTGACACGCAGACTACCTTCCAACTCAGACTTTTATATCAGAGAACAGTTTCCAATCTTATTTAAGCCATTTGTATTTTGATCTCAAAGTAGCCAACTAATATCCTAATCAGCAAAATATTACAAACTAATTTATTTTAAGACCATCCTGTTTTTTATTTACCTCAGATCACTTAAAATGTCAGCATGTGGCTGGTAAATGTCTCTGTTAAAATATAAAATCTACTTCAAGGATCCATCAGAGAAAAATTTTGAAAACTCATTTGGTAATTGCATTTCACTGCCCATCAGTTAACCTGCTTATATATTCACGTATCCCGAGAGATGATTTACTGAATTAAATCCTTGAAGCTCAAATTCAGTTATTTAAAAACAAAATGTAATTTTTTTCTAAGCAACAACTTGAAATTAAAATTTTAGGCCTCCCAATTTTGATTTTATCTATTTATTGTTAGTGTTACATAAAAAATAAAATTATTTTATTAACACAATAGTATAGCAAGTATACAAGGTATTGATCAGCTATAAACTAATGAAACAGCAAAATGTCTATTTGTTGGGAATTTTACCTCAACCATATCAAGAACTCACAGTGCATGCCATCATTCCTTTAGTCGTCATTATTCAGTGTTCACTATAACATCATCAGTGAAGTACAAGCAAGGCTTATAACTCTATACTAGTAAGATTCACTTTATTGACTAGCTTTTGTTGTTTATTTTTCTCTTGTGTTTCTCATTGGGAGTGAAATTTAAAAAAAATTTCACAGGAACCCCTAGAAAACAAATGTGGTTACCAGTATTCAAAGTGGGATGTGGGGGTAAAACAAGATGATGTTGGTCAGAGTACAAATTTGCAGATGAGGTAAGTTCTAGAGACTTACTGTACAGCATGATGACTAAGTTAATCATAATGTATTGTATACTTAAAATTAGCTAAGAAAGCAAATTTTAAGTATTCTCAACAAACACAAAAAAGGTAATTATGTGAGGTAAGGATATGCTAATTAGTTTAATTGTCGTAATCATTTCACAATGTGTATGTATATCAAAACATCTTGTTGGACACCTTGAGTATATATAATTTTTATTTGTCAGTTATACCTCAATAAAGCTGGAGGGGAAAAAATAGAAAAAAATGATCTTGAATTATGACTTAACATTGTCATCTTCCTCGTGGTTTTCTTTATTCATTTAGTCTTGCATCTATTTATTGTTTCATTCAACAAACCTTTATTGAGTGATGTGTGAGCCTGGGAGATATAATGATAAACAATATGCATTCCCTCCACCCACAAGGATGCTAATAGACTCAGAGAAATAGAGAAAGAAAATAATGAAAGAAGTGGGTGAAGAAAATGCTAATCCCCAGAATTTCTCTGGGGAAGGGCAGTGTTTTGGGGGGAAGAATAACATTGTTATGCCACATTTGGGTGATGTGTATGACTCCCACATTTCATGCTTCAATTTTTTTTTGGTTATAAAGAGTATGTGTCCTGCTGACTGATTGAATTAGTAATGCAAATATGGAACTGCCAGCAGGGCTGGTTTTTTATATGTAACAGAGAGGACAAGCAAAAAAGCGGTTGCTTTGGACTATCAGATCTCTTTAGCAGGCCTCTTCTGGAATATAGCGAAGTTCACATTGGAAGGTAGAAATCAAAGTGAGGGGAAAGGAGTGAAAAGAAATCAAGAAGTCTTGGTAGGTTGGGCCTAAATTGTGAAGAGTCTTCTGTGCTATGTCCAGCAGTTTACTTTTATCCTAGAGAGAATAGAATTTTGAGAATGTTACAGGGTTTTCTGCAGTGACCGCAATCAAATGAGATTACAAAGTAGACTAAACGTAAGCAGCACACTTTGGGTGTCACTGTCTCCCATCACCCCCAGGTGGGACTGTCTAGTTGCAGGAAAACAAGCAAAGGGCTCCTACTGATTCTGCTTCTTTATGAAGTTGTATAATTATTTTGTTACATTTTACCATGCAATAATAATAATTGAAGTAAAGAAATGGAAATAATGAAAGTAAAGTGCACAATAAATGTAATGTGCTTGAATTATCTCGAATCCATTCCCCCAACCCCCACCTACCCTGGTCTGTGGAAAAACTGTCTTCTGTGAAACTGGTCCCTGGTGCCAAAATCTGATCTGAATCTGATCTGAATCACTGTGGTGTATTACCTCATATATAATATGTAAACGCAAGCTTTTCCTGAAACTCTTCCATGAAAGATTTAGAGTGAAATAATTTAGAATTGGTAACAGAAAAAATGAAAATTATAAATAAACAAACTAAACTGATTTATTTGTCAGAGTCAGATGAGTTTCAATCTTGTTAGCCATGACATAGCTTTATTCTTATCTAGGAAAATCATTTTCATTTGTCACAGGTTCTAAAATACAAACAATATGCATATATAATTGAGTAGTATTATTGCTACCAATATTAATTTTGCTTAAAATACCTTTTACAGATTCTATCATAATTACAACTTAATTTTTTAGTATAAAAGAACCTTATAATTACTATAAATTTTGCTTTATGTTGGAAATCATTTATGTATTTGCAATTGTTTTATTTATTGAATTGTTTAAATTTTAAAGAAGTAGGTAGTATGGAAATCTTTTAGCAATAAGGATACAATTGTAACTATAATGCATAAAAATGGGAATTTTTAATTAGTGAAAAAAACATTTTCAAGTTAAACTCTAAAATACAGCTTGACTTTTTTTTAGCTTCAGAATCCTATAAAATGAGTCATAAAAACCTTGTAAAACATGAGGAAGGACAATGGTTTTTCCAAATCATATTCAGTTACTAGCGAGCTGTTCCAATTTTATAATTCCAGTCCAAGAAATGAGCTCATCAGTCTGGAGTTACCAGATTAGCTATATGCACATCGGGTACCTGTGAAACAGGATTCAATGCAGCTTCCCTGAGCAGCCTCCCCCCCTAAGCAGGGAGAAAAAAAAAACTAGCATGATAAGTTATATCGATTCAGATTACCTACAGAAAAAAAAAATGCTTCATTTTGTTTTGAGAGGCCCCTGCATCAGACAGATCTCCCAGACTTCTCCACTCCTATTGGTTTTCTCCCCCTTAATTTCTTGTTTTTGCATTTTTTTCTGACTGGCTCATCTCTCTTTATGAGCAAAAGTAGCAGCAAAAGCACATCAAAAGAATTCACTAATCTTTGAGGTACACTGTGCCCCCAGCTTCAGAGATCCAGAGACCTGGTAAATCCATTTTCCCTGACATCCACCTCCTCTAGAGTTGCTAGGTGATAGTTTTTAGACCATCTCCTGGCAGAAATCAGTGGGACAGGGCAACCAAAGAGAGCTGAAAATAAAAGAGAGGAAAAGGCCTTCACTCAAGTGAAGGATTACATTTTACCAAATCCCTTTTTGTTAGCTTTTCATGGCATTTTTGTGTCACGGAATGGGAGCTCAAATGCTATGAAGGCCAACAGTATCCCACTTTCTTTCCATGCTCCCTGTTCCTCTTGGCAGCTACTGTCCTTGACTGTCACTCCAAGGGCTTTTACACCCGGGGTGCAAAGATGCACTTGCTGACTTGGAATTGGGGAAAACTGGAAAAGAAATTCCTGGACACTTGCACCCTCCCACGCCTAAACCAGGAAGAAGTTGAAACCCTGAATAGACCAACAACAAGGACTAAAGTTGAGGCAGCAATTAATAGACTACCACCCAAAAAAGCTCAGGTCCAGATGGGTTCACAGCCAAATTCTACCAGACATATGAAGAGGAGCTGGTACCATTCCTTCTGAAATTATTCTAAACAATTCAAAAAGAGGGACTCCTTCCCAAATCATTTTATGAGACCAATCATCATCCTGATACCAAACCCTGGCAGAGACTCAACAGGAAAAGAAAACTTCATGCCAATATCCATGATGAGCATAGGTGCAAAAATCTTCAATAAAATACTGGCAAACTTATTGCAACAGCACATCGAAAACCTTATCCATCACAATCAAGTACTCTTCATCCCAGGGATGCAAGCCTGGTTCATCCAGCAAGTATATAAACATAATTTTTATAACAACATAAAAAATATGCAAGTCTATAACATAATTCCCCACATAAACAGAAACAAAGACAAAAACCACATGATTATCTCAATAGATGAAGAGAAGGCCTTCGACAAAATTCAGCAGCCATTTATGCTAAAAACTCTCAATAAACTAGGTATCAATGGAACGTATCAAGGAATAATAAAGGCTATTTATGAAAAACCCATAGCCAATGTCATACAGAATGGGCAAAAACTGGAAGTATTACCTTTGAAATCTGGCACTAGACAAGGATGCCCTCTCCCACCACTCCTATCCAATATACTTTTGTAAGTTATAGCCAGAGCAATCAGGCAAGAAAAAGAAATAAAGGGTATACAAATAGGAAAGGAGGAAGTCAAATTGTCTCTATTTGCAGACAACATGATTGTATATTTAGAAGATTCTATCAACTCAGCCCAAAATCTCCTGAAACTGATAAGCAACTTCAGCAAAGTCTCAGGATACAAAATCAAATGTGCAGAAATCACAAGCATTCATATACGCCAATAACAGACTTAAAGAGAGTCAAACCAAGAATGAACTGCCATTCACAATTGCTACAAAGAGAATAAAATACCTAGAAATACAACTAACGAGGAACATGAAGGACCTCTTAAAGGAGAACTACAAACCACTGCTCAACAAAATAAGAGAGGACACAAACAGATGGAGAAACATTCCATGCTCATGGTTAGGATGAATCAATATTGTGAAAATGGCCATACTGTCCAAAGTAACTTATAAATTCAACGCTATCCCCATCAAGCTACCAATGACCTTCTTCACAGAACTGGAAAAAAACACTTTAAACTTCATATGGAATCAAAAGACAGCCCACATAGCCAAGTCAATTCTAAGCAAAAAGAGCAAAGCTGGAGGCATCACGCTACTTGACTTGAAACTATATTACAAGGCTACAGTAATCAAAACAGCATGGTACTGGTACCAAAACAGAGACATGGACCAATGGAAAAGAACAGAGGCCTCAGAAGCAACCCGACACATCTACAATCATCTAACCTTTGACAAACCTGACAACAATAAGCAATGGGGAAAGGATTCCCTGTTTAATAAATGGTGTTGGGAAAACTGGCTAGCCATGGGCAGAAAGCAGAAACTGGATCCCTTCCTCACAAGTTACACTAAACTTAACTCCAGATGGGTTAAAGACTTAAACATAAGACCTAACACCATAAAAACCCTAGAAGAAAACCTAGGCAAAACCATTCAGGACATAGGCATAGGCAAGGACTTCATGACTAAAACACCAAAAGCATTGGCAACAAAAGCCAAAATAGATAAATGGGATCTAATCAAACTCCAGAGCTTCTTTACAGCAAAAGAAACAATCATTTGAGTGAACCAGCAACCAACATAATGGGAAAAAAATTTTGCAATTTACCCATCTGACAAAGGACTTATATCCAAAATCTTCAAAGAACTAAAACAGATGTGCAAGAAGAAAACAAACCCATTCAAAAGCGTGCAAAGGATATGAACAGACGCTTTTCAAAGAAGACATATATGAGGCCAACAAACATATGAAAAAATACTCGTCATCACTGGTCATTAGAGAAATGCAAATCAAAACTACATTGAGATACCATCTCATGCCAATTAGAATGGCGATCATTAAAAAATCTGGAGACAACAGATGCTGGAGAGGATGTGGAGAAATAGGAACACTTTCACACTGTTGGTGGGAGTGTAAATTAGTTCAACCATTGTGGAAGACAGTATGGCGATTCCTCAAGGACCTAGAAATAGAAATTCCATTTGACCTGACAATCCCTTTACTGGGTATATACCCAAAGGACTATAAATCATTCTATTATAAGGACACATGCACAAGAATGTTCATTGCAGCACTGTTTACAATAGCAAAGGCCTGGAACCAACCCAAATGCCCACTGATGATAGACTGGACAGGAAAAATATGGCATATATACACCATGGAATACCATGAAGCCATAAAAAATGATGAGTTCGTGTCCTTTGTAGAGACATGGATGAACCTGGAAACCATCATTCTCAGCAAACTGATATAAGAACAGAAAATCAAACACCGCATGTTCTCATGTGGCAGGTGTTGAACAATTAGAACACATGGACATAGGGAGGGGAGCATCACTCACTGAGGTCTGTTGGGGGGGTCTAGGGGAGGGATAGTGGGGGATAGGGAGTTGGGGAGGGATAACATGGGGATAAATGCCAGATATTGGTGATATGGATGGAGGCAGCAAACCACATTGCCACATATGTACCTATGCAGCAATCCTGCATGTTCTTCATATGTACCCCAGAACTTAAAATGCAATAATGTGTGTGTGTGTGTGTGTGTGTGTGTGTGTGTGTGTGAAGAAGAAATACCTAATATAGGTGATGGGGGATGGATGGATGCAGCAAACCACCACGGCATGTGTATACCTATGTAACAATCCTGCACAACCCGCACATGTACCCAGAACTTAAAGTATAATTTAAAAAAAAAAAGAATACATTTTATCAGACACCTATTAGAATGGCTTAAAACCATTGCCTTTTACTTGAGAGTTTGTGTCTCCTGATCCTTGTAACTGAGGGCTGTATGTACCCTTGACTGGTTTCATAAGGATGCTGCTTACTACCCTGTGTAACTTAAAGACATGTTCAGCTTGGTTCCCTACCCCAAAATATCAGTCCTATCAAGGAAAAGCAAGTGGTTAGTGATTATCAGCCAAGACCCTGGTTCTTTGAGATGAGCAGTCACTACTGCTCTCTGAAACAATGAAACTTAATAGTAACTGACTCTAAAGGAGAGACCAGATCAATATCTTAAAGTTTTGTAGGCAGTGAGCTGTGACTCTGCACTACGAGCCAGAGAATCTGCACTAGGAGCCAGAGAAGTCAGTGGCAGATACCCTCTGTAAAAGGCATAAGACCATTCTTAGGACAAAACTACAACAGGAATGAAATATGCGACCAAATATCAAAAGTAAGGGAAGGGGATGAAGTTCAGAACAGAGCAGAAGCTGCCACTACCGGTTTTGTTGACTCAGCTCTGCAAGGAGAGCCTTTCACCCCTGGGAAGTTGATTGTAATCTGGAAACCAGAGAGAGGGACATGCTGATAGGAAAGGAGTATGCTGCATGATTTTGCCTAGGGTTGACCCTCAAATTACATATTTTCTTTAAAAAGGGAGAAGAGCAGAGCCTTAGCTCCTAAATGACACTTAGGGCTTTTAAAAGTGATCTAATAAATTATGTCTGGCCTTGGTGACTCATGCCTGTAATCCCAGCACTTTGGAAAACCAAGGCAGGCAGATCCCTTGAGCCTGGGATTTCAAGATTAGCTTGGGCAACATGGCAAAACCTCATCTCTAAAATGGTTAAAAAAAAAAAGTGATCTAATTGTGACACAGAGTCAAAACTAGGTAAACCAAATGCACAAACTTTCCATTCTTAAAACATATCCAAACAGATCTGTAGATCTTAAAATATATCCAAACTGCAGAAGTTAAAAATAAAGTCAGAGAAATTATCTGGGATCAATTGTAAAAAAAAAAAATTGTACTGAGCCACTTAAACAGTCAAGGAAGATGACTGCAGTAGGAGAGAGACTATTAAAACAGGGGAGAAAAATTGGACTCAACTCCACTGAAACAAAAGGCAGGAGGATTGTAAATGCTGGAGTAAGCTAATGGAAAATTCCAACAGACATTAGTGGAGCTGCTAGTCAACATGATTAGGCAGGCCATCTGTGTTTACTAACTGTTGCTTATAAAAGTTAGGCTCCTACCCTGCCACAGCTAGACAAGAATTCTAGCTTTCTTAATGACAATATTTCAAAGGGTCCTAGGTACTTGAGAAAAATATTTCCGGATTGTAGATTTACATCTCAAAGGGACAGAGAAAGAATTTACAGCTATAAGTTTTCTGAGTCAATGTTTTAAGAATAGAGAGATCAGCAAAGACTTGGAACCAACCCAAATGCTCATCAATGATAGACTGAACAGGGAAAATGTGGCATATATACACCATGGACTACTATGCAGCCATAAAAAACAATGAGTTCGTGTCCTTTGTAGGGACATGGATAAACCTGGAAACCATCATTCTCAGCAAACTGACACAAGAACAGAAAATCAAACACCGCATGTTCTCACTCTTAGGTGGGTGTTGAACAATGAGAACACATGGACACAGGGAGGGGGAGCATCACACACTGAGGTCTGTAGGGGGGAACTAGGGGAGGGACAGCGGCAGGTGGGGTGTTGAGAGGGATAACATGGGGAGAAATGATAGATATAGGTGATGAGGATGGAGGCAGGACACCACATTGCCATGTATGTACCTGTGCAACAATCCTGCATGTTCTTCACATGTACCCCAGAACCTAAAATGCAATAAAATATATATATAAATAATTAAAAATAAAAAATAAAAAAAGAATAGAGAGATCAAGAACCTATAGTTAGTAAGAAGCCTGTTTAAAGTTTAGTCAAGCTGAGGGAATGTTAAGGTAGGGAAGGAACATGCTTAGAACTATTTGCATCTGATGTAATAAAGGTCACCCTCTTTTTCCTGGTTCAGATTCTATTTTGCAGGTTAATTGCTTCAATGAAAGATTATTCATAAGGCAAAAGGCAATCATATAAAACTCCTCTTTGCAAATGCTGTTTTCCACTTTCAATCTAAATCTTCCCTGGGGGCTTGCTGCTCCCCAAACACACACTTAATGTTTAAACTGATAGTACTCTCCCACCTAAGTTAATCTTTCACAAGCAGAAGATTCCAAGTTTAATTGTCCACAATTGGCCACTGGAAAATCTTTTCTTCAAAGGATATTATATGGAAGAAGCTTTTGACTCAACTTAAAACTTACACTTCCTTCACATGTGTATCAGTCACTTGTCACGCAATTTGTCTAGAAAGAAGGAATGAAAGATTTCTGACAACAGTTCTAACAAAAACATAATGAAATTCTTCTGATGAATTCCATTTTAACAGGTCATGGCATCAGATTGACGGGTCCAGCAATTCATTTGACTACTGGAGCTTTGCAGGGAAAAATGAGGTCCGAGAAAACCAGCTGATAAAAAAGCACAGCAAAGGTCAAACAAATCAGAGAAATGATCAGCCAGATGAGTCACAAAATTATTTATTTGCTTGTAAAAAAGAAATTAGCCATACTTCACCATATATAACCAACACCTGTCCTACTTGACAGAACACATGATTGCTCAGACAAAAAGAAACAGGGTAGGGGTATTCATGTGTGCAGCTTCTGGGGGGACTACTGGATTTTTAACAATTTGAAAACACTGGAGACATACTGAGAGTCAAAATAATTAAGAAACCATTGTTGATTTAATCCAATATCTTGTCTTCTTGTCTGATGGGGCTTCCAGCTTGTTAAGGTGGTTACTGCATAACAGGGCATGAAAGAACTGAGTCCAAGTTCATTTGGTTATTAGGCTTCTACTTATAGTTCATATCCATCAGAATGTGCCTATGCTTACCTTGTTATTTCATCCTCCTGCTTTCAGAATAATCCCTTTTCCCCTCTAAAATAAAATATTCTGACAACAAACGTTAAAGACCTGCTTGTTTCTCTCTTGGTTAACTATTTTCTTGCATGTTTCCTTCCCCTACAATACAGATTGCCATTTAGATCTTGTTCTTTTTCTATGCACAAATCATCATTGTTCTAAACACAGGACATTAATATTCTATGTGCTGTGTTCCATCCACAGAACAAAAGAGTACATATACCTACTCCTTCCACTAATCCAGTATGGTACAGATGCAAGATGCAGTTTTATAGAGCCTAGTGAAGAGAGCTGCTTCACCTCTCCTCGGTGTGGTGCTTACCCTATGTTTCAGTTCAGCATCCTTCTGACATCTTGAGTTGGTGCTGTTAACCAGTGGCATTTTTCTCATGTAATTATAAGTAACTATAATCCTCCAAAAGAATGCAAAATACATTGTAAATGAGCAAAGACATGCTAAGTGTATATACTATAGAGGGAGGGAGACCTTAGGCAAGCATCATTAAAACAGAAACAAACCAGGTTTGGTTTTTTGTTTTTTATTTTTCATGTTAAAATAACAAAAAGGAAGTTATAAAACTTGTACATAAGCTCACTTGCACCCTTAACCTAATTTCCCCCAAAAGTGACATCTTATAAAACTGTACTACAATATGAAAGCCAGGAAACCAACATTGGTAAAATGCTGTCTGTTACACTATTAACTAGACTACAGAATTTATTTTATTTTCACCGTTTTTACATGCATATGTTTATATGTGTTTGTGTGAGTATATATAATTCTATATAATTTTATCCCACCTGTACATTCATGAAACCACTGCTGCAATCAAGATACAAATCTGTTCCATCAGCACAAAGGAACTGCTTCATGCTACCCCTTTCTATTTGTACCACCCATCCATCACACTCTCTCCCAATCCTATTCCCTGAAACAACTAGTCTGTTCTCCATCTCCATAGTTATATAAATTGTAATCATATCATATGTAACCTTTTGAGATTGGCCTTTTTCACTAAGAATAATACCCCGATAGCCATGCAGATTTTTCCCTGTATCAGTAGTCTGTTCCTTTTATTGCTCAGTGGTATTCCATTGTATGGAGATGCCCGAGTTTGCTTAACCATTCAATCACTGAAGGATATTTTGATTGTTTCCATTTTTTACTATTACAAATAAAACTGCTATGAAAATTCATCAATACGTTTTTCTGTAAACATAGGTTTTCATTTCCCTGGGACAAATGCCCAAAAGTGGAATTGCTGGATCATATGGTAACTGAATGTGTAGCTTTGTAAGAAACTGCCATATTATTTTCCAGAGTGAATGTACTATTTTACATTCCAACCAACAATATATGAGAGATCTAGTTTCTCCACATTATTACCTATATTTGGTACTATTGCTATTTTTTATTTTAGCTGTTCTAATAGGTTTATAGTACCATCCCGTGTGGTCAGAATGTATTTTTATGCAATATGTTCGCATTAATAAGTTACAGCCTCCTAAATTTCTCCATTGCTCATCGTTATAGATGCACTTCACATCCATAAGCCTACAGTTTTCTATTCTCTCTCCTACACAACCTTCTCGCTTCTATAGACATACAACTTAACAAATACTCTATAAAACAGCCTTCGATTTTGTTGTTATCTTTAATCTAAACTCTAGAATGTTGTAAGACTAACTAGAAAAGTGAAACTGGGTTGGCTTGTATTTAGGAATGAGAAAGCAAAATTAAGTGCCTAAAGACTCCATAAAGTATGCACCTTATGGGTTTGATTTCTTTCATGAAATACAGGATTTCAGATGAATCTTTTTTTTAATGAAATACAGGATTTCAAAGAAACTGTAGAGACTCATTTCCGTAGTCAGGCTAGTAGCTATGGATTCTATGTCCTATCAAAAAATGTGAGGGTCGTTATGTTTCAGGAGCTAATTTGGAACTGAGAAATTGAACTAATTTTATTTGTTCAGATAAAGGACTAATGAAAATATGAGATCTAGCTGTGGTGAAATCAAAGCAAACACAAAGAGTTGATTCTCATGGCTCCTGAGTAACCCAGGAAATCAATTACCTGCTGTGCTATCAAGGAGAACTTTGTGGCTATAGCAGACCCAATTACTGGTACTTGAGCTCATACCATATATCTTAAATGAGAAGTCTTCAGTGCAATCTACCCATTTGTTTATACTGTCTTAACAATGTATCATCACCGGATTAGTAAGGTTGCAGAACTAGTTTTGATTGAAAAAATAATTTTAACGTACAGAAGAACTGGCATCTATTTTCCATATCATATATAAATACTTTTATAATATTCAACACACTGCTCAAAATTCCAGATAAATCTATCCAGTTAAAAAAAAATGTAAATCTGTGCTGAATTTCCTCAAGGTTTTATTATTCAGAAAGAAGGCAGGGAAAAGAGCACATCCATAAGTGGTTATAAGTCAAAAAAATCATGACTCTTATGCTGAGTGCCACCCTAGCCAAATTAAAAAGAAAAAAAAGGCATGAAGAAAAGGTGATAAGGAGGGTACCACTTCAAATCAGGAACAACTAAAAGAAAGATTTTTAGATCTGAAAAAAACATAACTGGATCAAAATATTTACATCAAAGAAAAATTCTTAGGTCAATGAGTTAATATCTGCTTGTCTAAGAATAGAGCTTAAAATTTATGGGTTGTCAATATAGAGTTTGCTGTGTAACAAACAGCAACATGATCTCATTTGAAACTTGATAGTCAAAATCAATTCAAACAGATTGGGAACAATTTTGTTACTTTTTAAATTACATGTGTGTGTTTGCATATGCACTCATTACTGATCTTACAGCCAATCTCAAGTCTCACTTGACACATCACATCTGGCAACGAGGAAACTTGTGAAGTGTATTACCCCGTGTCACTACATTATAAACAAGCAAGGATAAACTTTAGAACTTCAAGAATATAATTGTTAGAGAAGGAGAAATATTGGGCATGGGTGGGAGAGTAGGAGACAGTTTCAAAAATAAGAAAAAACATTGTGTCTTCAAGGAAGATATGCTCTTTTCTCCAAAGTTATAAAATATGCTGATCCCAAGAGGGTAAACTCCAAAGGTATTATATGATCCCATCTTAACTAACCAACATCATCCATCTTGCTGTTATTAGACTATCACCATGCTCAAGCTGAGGTCTTTTCAATAGCATTTAATAGTCTTAAAATTACAGAATTAAAAATTAAAGCTCAGTGACACTTAAAAATTGGAGCTCATTTACATTTTAATACAAATTCTAAATAGAGATTTTTGATATATATCTTAAGATATTTGGTTGCAATTATAAAACACGATTTGAGTACTGACATATTTCCCTAAAGCATAAAGTTAGGAAAACTAAATTTCATAGAGAAAGAAAGAAAATTTCCTTCAGTGGCTTGGCTGAATTCCACTATTCATGTGCCTAAGGCAGCATGACACCACTTGGATCATTTTTCTTCCAGTAGTAGAATTGTGAAAGTTTGAGGTTAAGAAGAAAGGCATATAGGCCCTCAAGACCCAAATGTTTCACATTGTTCATTGACAGTGAACTTCAGAGATACACAATATCACTGATAACGCTGGGAAAAGAGTAGTTCACTTATCTATTTCTGGTTTGTTTGGCGTTTCTGAGGAATGTGCAGAAAGATTCAATGTGATCATGTGCTCAAACTTATTAAAGTGGAAATTCATGCTTCCTATTTCTATACATTTTGTTACTCTGAAGTGATGGGTTTCTATATCGACTGAAAAGTTTCTTCACATAATTATCCTAAACCATAAGTGACACCTTAACCTTTACAGTCAGAATGTTAAGAGATATTGAAAACTTGTCCTAAAAAATAGTGCTGGTGAGGCAAGTAGAACAGCTTGCAATTAATGTAAATTTTCACTCCCTTCAGATAAGATGTTAATAGTAAAATTAAGAGAACCATAAAATTGTTATGATGATGACTTTATTAGAAAAGAAAAATGGCATTAAACTGATATTTAAAGCATTATCATAGAAGACTACTTTATTACAAATATATATACCCCTTTAGGCATTGTTCTTTTAGCTGTCCTAGGCTATTGCTCAGCCAAACTAATAAGTCTGAACTGTTTACTAATTCCTGTGTAAAGATAAAGGTATTAAAAACTTAGCATGAATACTAAAGAAGAAATATATGCACTAGGGAAAACGCACCTGTGCATTGCTATTCTCTGTCTGACTCTCTAACTGCCACCATTAATATTTTTTGTGTTTCTCACAGCTGTCAGGACGTGCTGGCTTCTGCTTTATTCTCAGCTCTTAAACACATCTTTGTAAGTTACATGGTTTGCATGCTAATGTTTAACCAAAGCATATTATTCACTCAAATTTTGATCTTATCAAACATAGGACAAGGATTTTAAATGTAAGAACTATTCATACTAATTAAAAGAACTATTTAACAGCCAGTCTTAGGCTTCTGAAAGACTCAGGCAAAAATTAAAAATGAGCCTCAAAATTAAAATAACAGCAATAGCATAGAAATTCTTTAAATGTTCACATATGTTTGTTTTTTGTTTTAAATCCAATTGAGTGCTATTTTCAAATAATCCGAAATCTGAGGATATACCTATTTATACAATATAAGATCAAAGAATTTCAAGTCAAATACTATCTTTGAAATCATTTGGCATAACTCCATAATTTCATGAATGAAGAATCCTGGAGAGCATGAAGAAGTTTGCAATCTTACCCAAAGTCACATTGCGACCTAACGACAGAGTAAAGACTTAAAATCATACTGCTCTGTCTCCCAGCATACAAGACAAGCTGATATCAAACAGAAAAAAAAATGCCAAAGCATTTTTAGAATCAGAACACTTAAGAGATATTTTTAAATTGCTTGTTTGATGTAAAATTTCTATTCAAGACAAAATGATCAAATTTCCTTACAAGTCTTTTAGTTCTACTTTTTAATCAGAAGTGATCCCATCACCTCTCCTAGATGCTACGGTGGGAGCTGTAACATTTATGCTGTCAGAAGAGCTGCCATTGATCAACATGCCACTTCTCAAAATCTTACACTATTCTGATGTGGCCTTTTAACACTTTATTTGGAATATTGATTGACTCAATGCATAAGAGGCATAGCTTTCCAAACCAACCCTCCTCAGGAGACACAGCTTGACTCACTCAAATGAATATTTGGACTATTAATTAGCTCACCACTATTTAAATGATTTAGCCTACCCATACACTATTCAAAGAAAGTACATCTTTAGGCTGGGCATGGTTGCTCATGCCTATAATCCCAGAACTTTGGGAGGCCAAAGTGGGGTGGATCGCCTGAGGTCGGCAGTTCAAGGCCAGCCTAGCCAACATGGTGAAACCTTGTCTCTACTAAAAATACAAAAATTAGCTGGGCATGGTGGCCAGCACCTGTAATCTCAGCTACTAGGGAGGCTGAGGCAGGAGAATCACTTGAACCTGGGAGGTAGAGGCTGCAGTGAGCCGAGATTGCACCACTGCACTCCATCCTGGGTGACAGAGCAAGATCCTTTCTCAGAAAAGGACTCTATGAAGTACACATTTGGGTTTCCAAGTGCACAGTCCTCTACAATCTTGAAACCCATTTCTCACTTACAAGTGGGAGCTAAATAATGTGTACACATGGACATAGAAATTGGGATAATAGACTCTAGAGATTTGAAAACGTCAGGGGAGGAGGAAAGTGAGGGATGAGAAAGTACCAAATACAGTGTACACAATTCGGGTGATGGTTACACTAAAAGCCCAGACTTTGCCGCTAAGCATATATCCATGTAACAAATCTGAACTTGCACCACCTAAATCTATAAAAACTATGTAATTTTTTAAATGATCAAATCTGAAGGCTGTACTGAGCATACCTGCTGCTTTCATCATATGGAAGAGTCTGCATGCACAAGAGAAGGGAACAGATGAGGTAGAACTGCTTTGAAATAGTTCCCAAAGATGTTCAAATTTGTGATTTTATATGTTGAATATGCTAAGTAGATTGTTAATAAGACAGACTGATGAGAATTTGTGAATTTTCCACAAGATATGGGGAAAATGTATAACTAAGTATTGTTAACTAGAAATTTTTTCAGCTATGAAGACAGAGTGAACCTGTCAAACTAAAGGGATAAATTTTTAATTACTCATACCTTATATTAACTGGAAGTCTGAAGTTAGTAAAACACTGTCAAATTAGTAGAAGTCACAAGATGCCTTATGTTAGTAAACTGGTACATGACATGATTTTTGAGACTATGTCACTAACTTCATTATATCAAACTACTTAGAGTTAGTTATATATGAAAATATAGGAATGAGGTAGAGAACAATAAAACTTGGGGGAAAAATACAGAAAAGAGGAAGGACAGTAAGTAAAATACTCATTGGGTAATTGATCATCATATACCTAATATATATGTGAAAATCAATATACTTTGTGTTTGCCTTTTGTTCTGATACCTGTGAAGCATAAAGAGAAGTAGAACTTTCACCTGAGTTTCAAAGGAAACGTAGAGAAACAGAAGGGGTATAATTTTCCTGTTCTAAGACTAAATTGTATTCTCAGATATCAAGCTTCTTGAGAAACAGAATGAAAATATCTTGAGAACCTTTTATATTATACATTCACTCCTATAATCTCTGTTTCTTAATAGTCAATAAACAGCAAAAATCAACACAGTCTCCTGTTTGGGGAAAGAAGGCAATATGTAGATATCTTTAATTGGGAGAGAACCATGGTCTACACATTCAAACGTCTTTTGTACATTAATCTCTCCCTTCTTAATCATAACACTAATCTTGTAAAGAATCACACAGATCTAGAAATGTCAAAAAACTTCATTGCCGTATTTTGTAATTTTTGAGGATTATATCCTGAACACAAAGACAGATGGGAAAAGGCTTCTGGCTCCATTTCTATTGTGTCCTTGGGGGACAATCATAAGATAAGCAGAAGCCTGTTTGCAAATAGAGTAGCAAAGAGTAACATACCCTTTGAATGAAATGCTCATTTAATGATATGGCATTTCCTTTAGTGATCTGGAAATCAATTAGTTTTAACCAATTTCACTGTACTGACTACTAAGATGAACACAAAAGACTCAATGAGAATTCTTTGGCTTATACCAATGTCCCCTCCCTTCAAAAAATTCAGTTGGAGAAACTCAAGATTCTATAATGTGAAATTTTACAAAAGACTTTTTTTCTCATATAATGGAAACCGTTTGTTGTATTATGCAGTACACTTTATGTTTTCTGAGGCATATTTCCGTGGTTCTGCTTCACAGCACCCACATCTCCGTGGCAAGCAATGAAGTCTGTGTTTCTGTTATGACTGTCACTGTTATTTTGACTGCCTTTAACCTGCTTGGCAACTTGAGAATCATTTTGTCAAGATCTGCACCCATAAAGTGGCCATGGCGTGGCCTTTGTTGATAAACTGTTCTCACTTCACTGGCAGATATTTTCTGATGTCTTGAATATAGCCACAGTGATCTCACAGTGACAGCTAACACTAGAAAAATTCTACAATGCAATTTTAACTACAAGATGTAGAAGAAAACACAGAAGACATAAGTGAATGGAACTGACAGGTCAAAGGGTACAAAAACAAACTCCTTCCAGGATGTTTCAGAATGCCTGGTTATGTACATCCTTGCCAATATTAGGTATTATGATACTTCAAAACCTTTGTGGATTGATTTAACTAAAAATAATATCTTGTTACAATTTGTATTTTTCTTATGAATGCAGCTTAATATTTTTACATCTTAATTTGCCATTGCTATCTTTCCCTGTTCACTTTGTCTGCCTGTTTTTTCAATTGAGAGCATTGTCTTTATTGAATTGGAAGACCACTTTATGTACAGAATACCAATTCTAAAATTGAGAATATATTATAGATAAATGACCAATATCTCTTTGATCTGAAATGGCTGCAACAGGATAGTGAAAATGTTATTCGTTGAAATTCCAGAAGAGTCGGTGGGGAGGAAGTATATTTCTTTGCAGTCTCTACATGAAGAAAGAGTTGTTTTTGGAGCTTTGATTTTCGGAAGCTTGAGGCATACAAGAGGCATGAGAAAGGCAGTGGGAAGTGTGGGTGTGTGACGTGAATGGAAGCAATCTGAATGTCAGCAATAGAAGATTATTAAGTAAATTATAATATGATACACATAATGAGATGCTATGCAATTGTGTAGGCAGCTTCTAAAATCATTCACAGTGATACCCAGCCCCTGATATGTATGTCTTCGTATTAGCTCTTGAATGGATCTAGTGACTTGCTTCTAACAAACAGAATATGACAAGAGCCATGGGATATTGCCTCTGAGATGAGGTTACAAAAAGACTCTGCTTCTGTCTCGATCATCCTTTCTTGCTATCTCACTTCCTCTGATTGCTGTGAGCTGTCCTATGAAGAGGCTCGTGTGGCAAGGAATTAAGGGAGGTTCAGTCCAGTGAACTATGAGGAATGCAGTTCTCGCAGCACCATATGTGTGACGTTGTAAGCAAACCCTCCCCCAGTTGTGCCCTGAGATTTCTACAGCCCCAACTCACATAAATGTTTATTGTTTTAAGATACTAATCTTCAGGGTAATTTGCTATGCAACAATAAATAATGAATGCAGCAGCCATTAAAAATGATCATGCAGATGTCTGATTGTATATACAATGGGGGGATGTATGTGTGAGTATGTGCACATGTTGTTTGTTCTGCTGCAACACGTTTCTGTATATACACAATTAGTAAATAGGGGAATTACGGCAGTATAAGTTGGAGTTGTGCTGGTTCATATATGACTTTTTCTGGATGAGCAAAGCCAGAATAGGAGGACTGGACTTTTAGCCATAAGCAGGAAAGGAAAAACCCTCTGCTCAGCAGCTGCTGTGACAGTAGGAGCCCCTTGCCTGTTTTAAGAAATTTATAACACGCACTTAAGAATATAAAATATGGACAAGGCTATTTATTAAAGCATGATTTGCAAGATTCATAGTAAGAAAAGACTGAAAAAAGAAACCCCCAATTCCATCCAGTATAAGAAATCAGAAATCTGTTTCTATCTGTATTGTGATTATGTTAAACTATGGTATACCAGCCAATGTAGGACTACGCAGATATAATAGCTGATTAAAATTCATTATGGTAATGTAGAGTGATCTACAGGATTTAGCTATTAACTGAAAGACAGCAAGGAACTGAACAGTGAACTTCATAAAAGAGGAGAAATATCAAAATGTATAATGTTTGCTAAGATTTTCAAAAAGAAACTTAGAAAGATACCCAAAAAATATTTAAAAACATAACACCAAATCCAATTAACAAATTTTCCTTGAATTCTGATTTGAAGAAAGGAATGACAAAAAGATTTTTCTTTTAAGACAGAGTCTCGCTCTATCACCAGGCTGGAGTGCAGTGGTGCAATCCCAGCTCACTGCAACCTCTGCCTCCAGGTTCAAGTGATTGTTCTACCTCAGCAACCCAAGTAGTTGGGACTACAGGCACACCATACTCAGCTAATTTGTGTGTGTGTGTGTATTTTTAGTATACACTGGGTTTCACCATGTTAGTCAGGATGGTCTGGATCTCTTGACCTCATGATCTGCCCACCTTGGCCTCCCAAAGTACTGGGATTACAGGCGTGAGCCACCACACCCAGCTGATTTTTTTTAACTGGAAAAACTCGAACATGAATTTGATATTAGATGATATCAAAAATTTTGATCAATTTTGTTAGGTGGGAAAGTGGCATTATGTTTATAGGTTTTTAAAGTTTTTATCTGGTAGGAATATATACTGAGTTATTAGCAGGTAAAAATATAGATAGATACAACAGAATTAGAAAAATATAATTTTTGAAGCTAGATTTTGAATGCGTTGTATATTTTTTTACCTCAAGGTGTGCTTAAAATTTATCATAATAAAAAGTTGAAAAACAAATAAATTTTTAAAAAAGATTTGTTTGCAGACCTTTTTACTTAGGGAGACACAGCCCCAGAGAGCTGAGAAAGGTACAGCTCTCGGCTTATGGCAGATTCCACAGCTGCCAATGCCTACCTTGACAGTAGCCCCAGTGGCTCAGAAATCTCTTTCTATCTATACTGTGCATACTTTCGCAGAGCATGCTCCTTTCTGTTCTGATTAAAGGGTTGATGGCATTACCACTCTATTGTCCTGGCATTTTTTAAATCTCTCACATACCAGCCTGCAGTAATGTTGAATTGTCTGTCTGGCAGTCTATCTTATCTACCCAGGTACTAGTAATTGTTTTTGCTGGTGCCCTGGCTGCAAGTTTGCTTGGACTTTGAATACTCTGCCCTTAACCTTGTTTTCCAATTAATCCCTATCATTTTTAGTGTACGATTTTGCCAAATATAAGGTTTCTTGGAAATGTATACACTCCATTTTAGCAGAAATACCTATACCTGCAAAAAAATGTACAGATAAGAGCAACTTAGCAAATAATTTTTATATAGTGTAATTTGAATTGTGTTGAAACACATACATATATATGCATAAAAAAAGAATTTTGTAGTTGTTTCTATGAGTTCTCTAACTTTTCTAGAAGCATTTTTGTGGGTTTATAAAAGAAACAATAACAGTTTTTAAAATAAAACAAGCAACTGGTAGCCCAGAGCCTGACCATTTCTATAACTAGAAAGGTCAGATTCAAGGGCAAAGAAGTGGAGGTGGAGTAAATTCTGTAATTGCCTGTGGCTTAGAGAAGTCTCAACACTCCGTTCTGAGTGTCTCTGGAAGAGATCACTTCACCAACCCCACCCAGCAAATATTTAATTGTCCTGTGCCACGGCGAAAAACAGAATGGGCTGGGGGATTTGGAAGGATGGAGATGAAGATTCTGAATCTTATTTTGGCAAAGGCTGCTGAAAAGCTAAAAATCTGACAGTTTACCAAGATGATATCTTAAATTGAAAGATATTTTTGAAACTCACTTTTATCAAAAACCACCTTCTACTGTGATAGTCTTCTTTAATGTATCATCTTCACAAAATCTTTGATATATGTATAGCTCTCTTCACTTTACAGAGTAGGAAACACTCAGAGATTTAACTAATAGGATGAGGTTTGAACGTGGTAAGAACAGAGAAGGGAATTCATTCTTACCTCTCTCCTGAAAGTTTGTATTTCAGAGAAAATCACACATATTGTTACTAATCAACTTATTTTATGAGCAAGTTAGTTTCTCAAGATTGGACTAACTGGATGACTTTCCAAAATATCAGTTAATATTATCACAGTAAAGTAATCCCTAATATCATAATTCAGTTCCATCATTCTGATTACAACTAAATGCAAACATTTGCCCAGAGATATGTAGTTAATTGTTGATTATCTTTGTCCCTAGAACTGGAGGAAGGGGAGTTTATGTGAATAAGGAAGCCCACTTGCCCAAAGGCACACACAAAACTGGAAGCCAGGAGTTAAGTGTTCCTGTCCCTTCCTGAGAATGGACACTGAGGCAGTGCCTCTTAGCCCAGGCTCTCTGCAGGATCCCATAAAGTATAGCATATATAGTGGCCTGTCTTCCAATCTTTCTCTGTCCCTCTTCTTTCTCACCTGGGCCGTAAATATAGTTAGCATATCCTCCTGAATAAATTCATACAAATTATGCCATCAGTAGAATCATTACATTTTTAGTTTAGGTTTAATTTTTCTTTAACTTGTTAGAAATCTTAATCAATGTCTTACATGGCATTGCAAAGGTAACACCCTAAGGACCTCATAAGAGTCCTTTCTCAGTCCAGTCTATCATCGTTGGGCATTTGGGTTGGTTCCAGGTCCTTGCTATTGTAACCAGTGCTGCAATGAACATTCGTGTGCATGTGTCCTTATAGTAGAACGATTTATAGTCCTTTGGATAGATACCCAGTAATGGGATTGCTGGGTCAAATGGAATTTCTATTTCTAGGTCCCTGAGGAATCGCCACACTGTCTTCCACAATGGTTGAACTAATTTACACTCCCACCAACAGTGTAAGAGTGTTCCTATTTCTCCACATCCTCTCCAGCATCTGCTGTCTCCAGATTTTTTAATGATCGCCATTCTAACTGGTGTGAGATGGTATCTCAATGTGGTTTTCATTTGCATCTCTCTAATGACCAATGATGATGAGCACTTTTTCATATGTTTGTTGGCCTCATGTATGTCTTCTTTTGTAAAGTTTCTGTTCATATCCTTTGCCCATTTTTGAATGGTCTTGTTTGTTTTTTTCCTGTAAATCTGTTTGAGTTCTTTGTAAATTCTGGATATCAGCCCTTTGTCAGATGTGTAAACTGCAAAGATTTTTTCCCATTCTGATGGTTGCCGATTCACTCTAGTGACTGTCTCTTTTGCCGTGCAGAAGCTGTGGAGTTTGATTAGGTCCCATTTGTCTATTTTGGCTTTTGTTGCCAATGCTTTTGGTGTTTTGGTCATGAAGTCCTTGCCTACTTCTATGTCCTGAATGGTTTTGCCCAGATTTTATTCTAGGGTTTTTATGGTGTCAGGTCTTACGTTTAAGTCTTTAATCCATCTGGAGTTAATTTTAGTGTAAGGTGTCAGGAAGGGGTCCAGTTTCTGCTTTCTGCACATGGCTAGCCAGTTTTCCCAACACCATTTATTAAATAGGGAATCCTTTCCCCATTGCCTGTTTTTGTCTGGTTTATCAAAGATAATATGGTTGTAGATATTTTGTGTTGCCTCCGATGCTTCTGTTCTGTTCCATTGGTCTATATCTCTGTTTTGGTACCAGTACCATGCTGTTTTGATTACTGTAGCCTTGTAGTATAGTTTGAAGTCTGGTAGCGTGATGCCTCCCGCTGTGTTCTTTTTGCTCAGAATTGACTTGGCTATGTGGGCTCTCTTTTGGTTCCATATGAAATTCATGGTGGTTTTTTCCAGTTCTGTGAAGAAATTCAATGGTAGTTTGATGGGGATAGCATTGATTGTGTAAATTACTTTGGGCAGTATAGCCATTTTCACAATATTGATTCTTCCTAACCACGAGCATGGAATGTTTCTCCATCTGTTTGTGTCCTCTCTTATTTCGTTGAGCAGTTGTTTGTAGTTTTACTTAAAGAGGTCCTTTACATTCCTAGTGAGTTGTATTCCTAGGTATTTTATTTTCTTTGTAGCAATTATGAATGGCAGTTCGTTCTTGATTTGGTTCTCTTTAAGTCTGTTATTGGAAAATGTGGCACATATACACCATGGAATATTATGCAGCAATCAAAAATGATGAGTTTGTGTCCTTTGTAGGGACATGGATGAATCTGGAGAACATCATTCTCAGCAAACTGACACAAGAACAGAAAATGAAATACCGCATATACTCACTCATAGGTGGGTGAGAAAAATGAGAACACATGGACACAGAGAGGCGGTCTACTATACACTGGGGACTGTTGGGGGGAATGGGGGAGGGAAGCAGGGGTGGGGCTGGGGGGGATGACCTGGGGATGACTACCAAGTGTGGGTGAAGGGGAGGAAGGCAGCAAAGCACACTGCCATGTATGTACCTATGCAACTATCTTGCACGTTCTGCACATGTACCCCAAAACCTATAATGCAATAAAAATTAAAAAAAAAAAAAAAGAGTCCTTTCTCTAGCCTTTTTAGTGTTTTCACTTTCTATCTCTTCCAAATGGCCAACTTTCACACTTGCATACCCTTCTGATCCTTGGAACACTCCAGTGAATACACCTGACTTGCTGCTGAACTACTTTCTGCTCTTTTGATTCTGCTTCAAACATTCATTCCCCTTGAAACTCTCCTTGTTTGGCCCTTGAAACTCTCCTTGCTGTCTATTCCACCTTCTTCTAAGGTCAGTCTTGAGCACTCAAGAGAGGTAAGGGGCACTGAAAACACTAGAATTCTGTCCACCAGCCCTTTCAAATACCTATAACACATGTCACTGGCATTCCTAATGGAAGCCCTGAAGTCCTCCCATCACCCAATACCTACTAGATTATCAAAAAAAAATCAGTTATGGAAAGATAATTTTAATATTGAGCAATGTGATTCTATTCAGGCATTTAAAAATTAATAATACTCACCTCAGGCCAGGATTTCGAGACTAGTCTGGGCAACATAGCGAGACCCACATCTCTACAAAAGATTTAAAAAATTAGCCAGGCATGGTGGTGCACACCTGTAGTTTCAGCTACTCGGAAGACTAAGAAGGAGGACACTTGAGCCCAGGAGTTCAAGGCTACAGTGAGCTATGACCGCCACTGCTCTCCAGCCTGGCTAGCAGAGCAACATCCTATGTCTAAATATATATATATATGTACACACACACACACATATAATACTGGCATAAGTGTTAAATCTCACCACTTTTTTGCATTTTTTTATTGTACTTTAGGTTCTGGGGTACATGTACAGATTATGCAGGATTGTTGCATAGGTACGTACATGGCAATGTGGTTGGCTGCCTCCATATGCCCATCACCTACATCTGGCATTTCTCCCCATTTATCCCTCACTGACCCCCCCCAACCCCTGCCACCTATCCCTCTCTTGGAATCCCCAAAAAATCCCAGTGTGTGATGCTCCCCTGCCTATGCCCATGTGTTCTCATTGTTCATCACCCGCCTATGAGTGAGAACATGCAGTGTTTGATTTTCTGTTCTTGTGTCAGTTTGCTGTGAATGATGGTTTCCAGGTTCATCTATGTCCCCACAAAGGAGGCAAACTCATCAATTTTATGACTGCATACTATTCCATGGTGTATATGTGCCACATTTTCCTTGTCCAGTCTATAGTTGATGGGCATTTGGGTTGGTTCAAGGTCTTTACTACTGTAAACAGTGCTTCTATGAATGTACATGTGCATGTGTCTTTATAACAGAAGGATTTATAATCCTTTGGGTATATACCCAATAATGGGATTGCTAGGTCAAATTGAATATCTATTTCTAGATCCTTGAGGAAGCGCCACACTATCTTCCACAATGGCTGAACTAATTTACACTCCCACCAACAGTGTAAAAGTGTTCCTATTTCTCCACATCCTCTCCAGCATCTGTTGTCTCCGAATTTTTTAATGATCACCATTCTAACTGGCATGAAATGGTATCTCAATGTGGTTTTGATTTGCATTTCTCTAATGATCAGTGATGATGAGAATTTTTTCATATGTTTGTTAGCCTCATATATGTCTTCTTTTAAATAGTCTCTGTTCATACCCTTTGCCCACTTTTGTAAGGGTTTGTTTGTTTTTTTCTTGTAAATCTGTTTTAGTTCTTTGTAGATTCTGGATATTAGCCCTTTGTCAAATGGGGAGATTGCAAAATTTTTTTCTGATTCTGTTGGTTTCCAGTTCACTCTAATGATAGTTTCTTTTGCTGTACAGAAGCTGTGGAGTTTAATTAGATCCCATTTGTATATTTTGTTTTTGTTGCCAATGCTTTTGGTATTTTAGTCATGAAGTCCTTGCCTATGCCTATGTCCTGAATGGTTTTGCCTAGGTTTTCTTCTAGCGTTTTTATGGTGTTAGGTTTTGTGTTTAAGTCTTTAATCCATCTGAGTTAATTTTAGTCTAAGGTGTCAGGAAGGGGTCTAGTTTCTGCTTTCTGCACACTGCTAGCCAGTTTTCCCAACACCATTTATTAAACACGGAATCCTTTCCCCCTTGCTTGTTGTTGTCAGGTTTGTCAAAGATCAGATGGTTGTAGATGTGTGGCATTGCCTCTGAGGCCTCTGTTCTGTTCCATTGGTCCATGTCTCTGTTTTGGTACCAGTACCATGCTGTTTTGATTACTGTAGGCTTGTAGTATAGTTTGAAATCAGGTAGCATGATGCCTCTGGCTTTGTTCCTTTTGCTTAGGATTGTCTTGGCTATGCAGGCTCTCTTTTGGTTCCATATGAAGTTTAAGGTAATTTGTTCCAGTTCTGTGAAGAAGGTCATTAGTAGCTTGATGGGGATAGTGTTGAATCTATAAATTCAAATTTGGGCAGTATAGTCATTTTCACAATATTGATTCTTCCTAACCATGCGCATGGAATGTTTCTCCATCTGTTTGTGTCCTCTCTTATTTCCTTGAGCAGTGGTTTGTAGTTCTCCTTTGAGAGGTCCTTTACATCCTTTGTTAGTTGTATTCCCAGGTATTTTATTCTCTTTGTAGCAATTGTGAATGTGAGTTCACTCATGATTTGACACTCTGTTAGTCTGTTACTGCTGTATAGAAATGCCTGTGATTTCTGAACATTGATTTTGTATTCTGAGACTCTGCTGAAGTTGCTTATCAGTTTAAGGAGATTTTGGGCTGAGATGATAGGGTCTTCTAAATACACAATCATGTCATCTACCAATAGAGATAATTTGACTTCCTCTTTTCCTAATTGAATATGCTTTTTTCTTTTTTTTTTTCTTTTTTTCTTCTTTTTTTTTTTTTTTTTTTTTTTTGCCTAATTGCTATGGCTAGAACTTCCAATACTATACTGAATAGGAGTGGTGACAGAGGGCATCCTTGTCTAGTGCCAGATTTCAAAGGGAATGTTTCCAGTTTTTGCCCATTCATTACGATATTGGCTGTAGGTTTGCTGTAAATAGCTTTTATTGTTTTGAAATATGTTCCTTTGATACCTAGTTTATTGAAAGTTTTTAGCATAAATAGCTGTTGAATTTTGTCGAAGGCCTTCTCTGCATCTATTGAGATAATCATGTGGTTTTGGTCTTTGGTTCTGTTTATGTGCTCTATTACGTTTATAGACTTGCATATGTTGAACCAGCCTTGCATCCCTGGAATGAAGCCTACTTGATCGTGATAGATAAGCTTTTTGATGTGCTGTTGCAATCAGTTTGCCAGTATTTTATTGAAGATTTTTGCATCCATGTCCACCATGAAGATTGGCCCGAAGTTTTCTTTTTTTGTTGAGTCTTTGCCAGGTTTTGGTATCAGAATGATGTTGGTCTCATAAAATGATTTAGGAAGGATTCCCTCTCTTTGGATGGTTTGGAATAGTTTCAGAAGGAGTGGTACCAGCTCCTCTTTGTATGTCTGGTAGATTTCAGCTATTAACCCATCTGGACCCTGACTTTCTTTGGATGGTAGGCTATTAATTACTGCCTCAACTTCAGCCCTTGTTATTGGTCTATTCAAGGTTTCAACTTCTTCCTGATTTAGGCTTGAGAGGGTGCAAGTGTCCAGGATTTTATCCATTTCTTTCAGGTTTACTGGTTTATGTGCATAGAGTTGTTTGTTGTAATCTCTGACTGTAGTCATATTTCTGTGGAATCAGTGGTGATATCCCCTTTATCATTTTTTATTGCATCTATTTGTTTCTTCTCCCTTTTCTTTTTTATTAATCTGGCTAGCAGTCTGTCTGTTTTGTTGATCTTTTCAAAAAAACAACTCCTGGATTTATTATTTTTTTGAAGGGTTTTTGGTGTCTCTGTCTCCTTCAGTTCTGCTCTGATCTTAGTTATTTCTTGTCTTCTGCTAGCTTTTGAGTTTTTTTGATCTTGCTCCTCTAGCTCTTTCAATTTTGATGATACGACGTTGACTTTAGATCTTTCCTTGCTTCTCATATGGGCATTTGTTGCTATAAATTTTCCTCTAGACACTGCTTTAAATTTGTCCCAGAGAATCTGGTACATTGTGTCTTCATTCTCATTGGTTTCAAAGAACATCTTTATTTCTGCCTTCATTTCATTGTTTATCCAGTTGACAGTCAGGAGTCAGTTGTTCAGTTTCCATGAAGTTGTGTGGTTCTGAGTTAGTTTCTTAATTCTGTGTTCTAATTTCATTGCCCTGGGGTCTGAGAGACTGTTATCATTTCCATTCTTTTGCATTTGCTGAGGAGTGACTTACTTCCAATTATGTGGTCAATTTTAGAGTAGGTGCAAGGCAGTGCTGAGAAGAATGTCTATTCTGTGGATTTGGGGTGGAGATTTCTGTAAATGTCTATTAGGTTTGCTTGGTCCAGGTCTGGGTTCAAGTCCTAGATATTCTTGTTAATATTCTGTCTGGTTGATCTGTCTAATATTGATGATGGAGTGTTAAAGTCTCCCACTATTATTGTGTGCGAGTCTAAGTATCTTTGTAGTTCATTAAGAACTTGCTTTATGTACCTGGGTGGTCCTGTATTGGGTGCATATATATTTAGGATCATTAGCTCTTCTTGATGCATTGATCCTTTTACCATTATGTAATGCCCTTTTTTGTCTCTTTTGATCTTTGTTTGTTTAAAATCCATTTTATCAGAGACTAGAATTGAAACTCCTGCTTGTTTTTGCTCTTCATTTGCTTGATAAATCTTCCTCCATCCGTTTATTTTGAGTCTATATGTGTCCTTGCATGTGAGATGGGTTTCCAGAGTACAGCACACCGTGGGCCTTGACTTTTTCCAATTTGTCAGTCTGTGTATTTTGATTGGGGCCTTTAGCCCATTTACATTGAAGGTTAATATTATTGTGTATGAATTTTCTCCTGCCATTTTGATGCTAGCTGGATGTTTGACCCATTAGTTGATGCATTTTTTTCATTGTGTCGATGGTCTTTATCATTTGGTACATTTTTGGAGTAGCTGGTACTGGTTCTTCCTTTCCTTGTTTAGTGCCTCTTTCAGGAGCTCTTGTAAGGCAGATCTGGTGGTGACAAAATCTCTCAGCATTTGCTTGCCTATAAAGGATTTTCTTTCTTCTTCACTTATGAAGCTTAGTTTGGCTGGATATGAAATTCTCTGTTGAAAATTATTTTCTTTAAGGATGTTGAATATTGGCCCCTACACTCTTCTGGCTTGTAGGGTTTCTGCTGAGAGATCCACAGTCTGATGGGCTTCCCTTTGTGGGTAACCTGACCTTTCTCTCTGGCTGCTCTTAAGATTTTTTCTTCATTTCAACCCTGGTGAATCTGATGATTATGTGCCTTGGGTTTGCTCTACTTGAGGAATATCTTTGTGGTGTTCTATGTATTTCCTGGACTTGAATGGCCACCTGCCTTGCTAGGTTGGGGAAGTTTTTCTGGATAATACCCTGAAGAGTATTTTCTAGCTTGGATTCATTCTCTTTGTCACATTCAGGTACACCTATAAAACTTAGATTAGGTCTTTTCACATAATCCCATATTTCTTAGAGGCTTTGTTCATTTCTTTTCACTCTTTTCTCTCTATTCTTGCCTTCTCCTCTTACTTCATTGAGTTGATCTTCAATCTCTGATATCCTTTCTTCTGCTTGGTCGATTTGGCTATTGAAACTTGTGTATGCTTCGGGAAGTTCTCGTGCTGTGTTTTTTCACTCCATCAAGTCATTTATATTCTCTAAGTTGTTTATTCTAGTTAGCATCTCTTCTCATATTTTTCCTAGGTGCTTAGTTTCTGTGCATTGGATTATCACATGTTCTTTTAGCTCTGAGAAGTTTGTTATTATCGACCCTCTGAAGCCTGTTTCTGTCAATTCATCAGATTCATTCTCCATCCATCTTTGATCCCTAGCTGGTGAGAAGTTGTGATCCTTCAGAGGAGGAGAGGCATTCTGGTTTTTGGTGTTTTCATCCTTTTTGCACTGGTTACTTCCCATCTTAGTGGCTTTATCTACCTGTGGTCTTTGTAGTTGGTGACTTTTGGATGGGGTCTCTGAGTAGACATCCTTTTTGTTGCTGATGAAGTTATTTATTTCTGTTTCTTAGTTTTCCTTCTAACAGTGGCCCCTCTGCTGCAGGACTGCTAGAGGTCCACTCCAGGCCCTGCTCACCTGGGGATCACCCGCAGGGGCTGCAGAACAGTAAGGGTTGCTGCCAGTTTCTTCTTCTGTTATCTTCATCCCAGAAGGGTACCTGCCAGACATCAGCCTGAGCTCTCCTTTATGAAGTGTCTCTTTGGATCTATAGGCATTGGGAGCCCCTTGAGGAAACAGTCTGTCCCTTATAGGAGCTCAAGTGCTGTGCTGGGAGCTCCATTTTCTGTGCAGAGATGCTGGACAGGTATATTTAGGTCTGCTGCAGCAGAGTTCATAACCTCCTCTTTTCCCAGGTGCTCTGTCCTAGGAAGGTTGGCTTTATTTATAAGTTCCTGCCATGTTGCTGGCTTTTTTCATAGATGCACTGCCCCACACAGAGTAGTGTAGTCACAGTCTGCCAGCTGAGGTGTTGCTGAGCTGCCACAGGCTCTGCCCAGCTGCTGTGTGAACTGCCTTGGTAGTGGTGGTCACTCTTCCCCCCACTGAGCTGGACCATCCTGGGTCCAGCTGCTCTTGCTGTGAAACTCTCAATCCAGGGTGTTTCAGATAGTTTTTCTTGTGGGGGTGGTACCCGCCAAGCCAGATCGCCTGGATCCCTATCTCTGCCCCCTCCCTTTCAGTTGAATGGGTGGCTCTGTCTCCTAGGCATTCGAGGTGCCAGTTGAAATGGCTGCCCAGATTTGTGTGAGTTTCTGTACATGAAGCCAGCACAGGCTGAAACTGGCAGGCTGAACACTGATGGTGCTTTTCAGCCCAGGAATCTCCTGGTCTGTGGGCTGTGAAAATTTGTTTCGAAATGCAATGGGCACTCACCCTCTGCATTGTTCTTGCTGGGAACTGCACTCCAGAATTGTTCCTATTCGGCCATCTTGGATCAAATCTCAGCTTTTTATAATTACATAATCCATTTCCCCAGCAGGCCATCTAGAACAATGGTCTTTATTGTGCTGAGTTGAAAATATGCTTATGGAACAACATAGCCAAGATCTATCCCCTGCAGTGTATGTGTATAAGATTCCATGGCAGGCAAAAAGGCTTCACATGGAACCAAAAAGCATTTAACTTGTTAAAAGCATTCCCAGGAAAGAAAAAATTCTCATCCTGTGGAATTAGTTCGATCACTCTAACACCTGCTTCTCCTATTCTTATTTCCCACGATCTTGGCTATTTCCCCAGTTGCCAGGGTGTCTTGCAACTACAGCTCTGGCTTGATTGTTCAGCTTTCCCTATTTTCTGATGACTCATACCTTCAACCTTGACTGCTCACACAATCCTATCTATTGTCTCCCAGCTTCAATCTGATGCCCACTTGGTACTTTCTGGTTTTGACCCATGTTTGAACTCTGAGCCCTGGGTAGTAAGGGTGTCATACTAGACATATAGAAAGCTGTCTAATTACTGAACCTCTTGGAATATTAATAGGTACAGTCATATTCAGGTCCTGTTAAAGAAAAACAATTATTCTAACACTTTTTGAAATGGTAAAGAAGACTTTATTCAAGACTATTGCAATAGGTGTCAAGACTATTACAATAAAAGAGAGAAATTATGCTCAATTCCAAACATAGTAAAAGTACTTGGGAATTTATAGTCGAGGATTAGGAAGTGAGGGGTGTCAATGGTTAGAAAATTACTAAGAAGAAGCATCAAGTGTAGGGGAATTCTTGCTAAACCATCTTAACACAATTTTTGCTGAAGTTAGTTCAGGATGATCAGATATCAAGGGTGGCAGATGAGGAATGTGATCAGATATCAAGAGTGATCAGATACCAAGAGTGGAGGTACACTCTGTAAACTGCCTTAACAGGACTCTCGCTAAGACCAGACTCAGCAGGCTGGAAGACAGAGCCCTAGTTGAAAGATGGTTCAGAAAAGCCTGTCTAAAGTTTGGTCAAAGAGACACTTTGTCAACACACAACAGCATTTGTAAGCAAAAGAAGGAAAGGTGGAGAGAAATTAACACTCTTTTAATAACTGTCTGATTGTGACCCTGTGTCACTGCATGGTACTGCATATACATATTACATTATTTAATTATAAGTATTATGAAGAAATATCATTATCCTCATTTTACATGTAAAGAAACTGAGGGCCAAAAAAATTAAATAACTGGCCAGGGTATCAGAGGACCTGGATTAGATGTTGACTTTTTACCCTATTATCTCTGGTGACCTTAAACTAGTCTCTAACCTCTCTCAGTCTCACTTTATGTGCAAAATTGAGATAAGACACCTTCCTCCCAGAGCTTTAACAATTACCTTTGTGAGAATAACTCCAGAATATATATCTCTCTCTTTCTCTCTCTCAACTCTTATTTCGAAATTCATATCTCCAACTGTCTCCTATACAGATACTTCTACAAAATAATGTTACAAATTGGACTTATTATCTTGCTTCAAAATAACTGCATTTCTTTCTAAATTCTTAAACTCATTAGATAATACCTATATCATTTTCCAAGCTAGAAACATCCGGGTTACACTCAACTCTAAGTACACATGACCCCCGCACCCAAACACATATAGTTCCACAAGCAGATGCCTAGTTCTAAGAGAAATATTTCCCAAAACCACCTTCTCAATTATGTCTTTATGACACTGTTTCTTCTGTTTGTGCTCCAATCATCACACCTGGGCTGCTACAAAAAGCCTCCTCTCCTTATCAACAATCATATCTGCCCCAATCCACCCTCTTAATTGTCATTACAATTATATCCATGAAAACAGAATTTGGTCCTATCCTTGTGCCACCTAAAAACCTCTGTAAGTCCTTCACTGCCTATGAGTAAGATCCAAAATCCTTAGCAAGACATACAAGGCCCTTCACAGTCAGCCTCAACTTATTTTCAAGCACCACCTTTAACTGTCCCTCCCCACTGAGGGTCCATTCAGGGAACTCTCCCTCTGTATTAGTTGTTCCCTCCCCAAATGTCTATCCCTTAATCTTTCATCTGGTAAAACATCTTCAAGATCTGGGTCAAATGTCCTCTTCTTCCCTCAGTCTCCTTGGCACCATTTGCCCTCCTCTAGACCCCCACAGCTCTTTGTTCATACCTCTAGCACAAACCCTATGGTCTGAATGTGTCCCCCTAAAATGTTTATGCTAAAATCTTAACCTCCAAAGTGATGGTTTTAGGAGTTGGGCTTTTGGAATATGGTTAGGGCTCTGGCCTCATAAATGGGATCAATGTCCTTATAAAAGAGACCCCAGAGAACTCCCTTGCCACTTCTGCCATGCAAGGACACAGCAAGATTACAGCACTCTATAAAAAAAGAAGTGAGCCCTCACTAGACATAGAATCTACCAGCACCTTGATCTTGGACTTCTCAGCCTTCAGAACTGTGAGAAATGAATGTTTGTGGTTTACAAGCTACCCAGTTTATGATATTCTGTAGCTCTAAAGAAAGGAGCTCTCTTTGTCCAGAAAGGATGAAGACAGCCCTTAGCTACAAAGGAAGTAAATGTCTCAGACATGTTTCTCCTGTCAGACTAGATGCTTCTTGAACACAAAAACGATGTGTGAGTCACACTTATGTCCCCTGAGCCTTTCTTAATCTAAAATATCATTATACCTACAATTCATTTTCTAAACCACAAGATTATAGAAAATAAGACAGCTCTCTTTAGCCATCATTTAAAATAAAGAAAAATGAAGACAACTGCAATTCAATGTGCAATGTTAATTTAAACTCAGTAAGGTTCCCATTCATTTAAAATTAAGGAAGAATAAGATCCAAAATACTTTTCCCCTAGGATTAAAACACATTATTGCATAATTATAGACAATATTTTAAAAACTGAAGTGTGTTGCTTCTTTAGGGACTTGATTTATTTCATTCCATTTACTATTTTTATGCATTATGATAAGCCCCCTAAAGTCATTTGCAAACTTGTTACAAGAATAAAAGAAACTTAAATTAAATACCTTAAAGTTTTTCCTAAAAAATAATTCATCCCTGCCAATGACTTCCCAACCAATTTCCTGAGTTACTACAATTTTAAATTAAAGAATTAAATTCTGAGATAGAAAAAAATTTTAAATTACTCTGCATTTAAGTAATTATAAATGAATCAATAGCAACTTAAGGCATGTAAACTCATTATTTCAGATATTTTTATCTGTTTTAGTTATCAAACAGATGAGCTACAAATATTCTAAACTGTTCACGTTTACAAAATATAATTGTTTTAATTATTACAGAAACTACCTTTCCAAATACTAATTGTAAATATTAAATAACAAAGCTTAAATAATTGTATTTCTAAATAATTATTATATATGACCATGTTTTATAGTCTATATGATTCACATTCTAGAATTACTGTGAATTATAATCTAAATCTTACAGACTATTTCTGGGCAATGTTTTTCAACAGATAGAACCACATGGATGTCATACAAATTGTTCTTTAGTGTAGAACTTAAGCTTTCTTCTTTGCTTTACCCTACATTTGCACAATATTATAAAGAACATTTTACATCCACGCTTTCTAAAAACTTGAAACATAATTTTCTGTAGATAATTTTCGAAGCACTACCTCCAGGCGATGTGGCCTAGTCAATTTCATTTCTAAAAAAGGCAGATAAAAATTGTATTTACCTTTTAGGTATATTTTACTCTGTCAGAGACCGCTGGTTGCCTCCTCTATATCTGTTCTCCCCTTCTACACTAATGGAATTCCAATTTTGTTGGCTCCAAAGGAAGAGAAAGCAACCTCCCTTGCAGATAGGGGTGGCCCTGGGATATGGAGCAGGCCAATGCTTAGAAGTGAAAGTTAGGGTGTTTGGAGAAGCTTCAGAGAAAGGGAATTTGACTCAGCTGACAGTCATTTTTGTCATTTTTTCCCCCTCCATTTTCCTTCTTTAAATCTTAAGAAAAGGACTGAAAGAATTGCAGAAATCACAGTCCTGACACCCTCAGGAATCAAGCTAATACCAGCAACCAGGCTTTTCATTACATAAGAAAAATAAGCCCCTATCTTGTTTGAGCCACTATTATTTGGGTTTTCTGTTTCATGCAGCAGAACTGAGTACCTAACAGAAATCTGTACCAACACAGTAGTGTCTTTTACTACAATCACTCAGTGTACCTAACTGCACAAAAGAACAGCACTGCTTTCACACATGGATTTTGTTAAATTTTAAATTACAGCACCCTATTAAGTCATTAAACAAATCCAATTTTATCTATATATGAAAACCTTTTGAGAGACTGAGTCCCAAAGGAAGAGCACAGGGTAAAATAAAAAGCAAGACAATGACGGAAAAGAAGGTCAGCATCCTCAAAGACGGATTCCTGTACAATAGAGCCCTGAACAAAAATTAGGCAGAGTCCAACAGAGCTGTTTCTGAAAATAATGGCTATGTTAAAAAAAAAAAAAAAGGAAAGAAAGAAAGCCTAAAGAAGGAAAAAACCAGAACAGCATAGCCTTTGAAATGCACAGAATGTTACAAAAATAATGATTTGTTCTATATATCTGTTATTTAAATGGTGGCTTCATTATTTCTTTGAAATGCATTCATTTCCAGGATATCAGACATACTCATAAGTACAAAGTCATATACAAAAGTTTTTGGACTCATTTTCTCATTCACTGAATATTTATTAAATGCCTACTATGTGCCAGATACTATTCTAGGCCCTATAGATATGGCCGTAAACTAGATCTTCAAAGCTTCTGTCCTTAAGGAACTTGTGGTTTGAAGGGGAGAAAGACCCATGTAAACAAGTTTAAAAGTCACAGCACTGAAGAAAAGGAGGGAAAGAATGTGAGGTGAAAGGAATAGGTGCAATTTTAGAAAGGATAGTGAGGAAGCCTCACTGAGAAGATGACGTTTAGTAAAGGTCTAAAGGAGAGAAGGAAACAACTATTTTGGTATTTAGGGGAAGAACATCTCAGGTAGGTGGGAATGGGGTAGCAGGAGGGAGATGACAAAGTATAACTGTGGGATTGGAGCACTTCCCTGGCATGCAGTTGGAGTGATTTGGAACAAACAGTTTAGGCACCATTTGTCCATTTGTTCATCAACATTCATCTATAACATAAAAAACTTATATTTGACCCTCATAGTTTCTAATGACATTTGGTGGGGAGCAGAGTGAAAATTGTTCCAAATAAAATATAAACATCCAATTTTCTTGCCAAATAACTGAAAGACTAAAGTTCTCAGCTATGTATGTTTTTCAAGATAAAAGTTATCTATTGAGTAATAGTCTGGTTATCACAGAGTCAGCTACTACGGATCATTACATTAAATGTGGTTACTCAGCATAAACTCTTTTCACAATGCTTACTTACATTTTAAAACCTATACTTACCAAGCTTTTAAATGGGCAGTGTAACAACATTTTTAGAAGGAAGTTTCTTATATGCGATGTTTTATAAAACAATAGCAATAGAATTATTGACATAACATAAGAAAGTTTGCTTTTAAATAATTGATTATAAGGAACTGTGTTTTCATGTTGTTACTAATTTCTTCAAGTGATACCAGTCATATATTTCTAGCACTTTTTAAATCTCAGGTTTTCAAAAATGTGCTACACATATTAAGTACCAGTTTCAACTTTTAGAAGATTTTTATCCTGTAATAAGAGTAATTTTCTGAAAGAGTATTGCTTGTGTGAAGAAAATTAAGCACCTGTCTCAATTTCAGAGTATGTCTGAAAGAGCATACCTTAAAAGGGTTATATTCTTAGGGGTCAGAAATAGTGGATTGAGGTTTGTAATGTGTATCAAAATGGAAATTTTATTTTGATAGACTTTATATCAGTCCAATTGCCCCACTGAAATGTCTATATGAAAACACTAAAATCTACTGCATTAAAATGTTAAACTTGTTGCTCTAAAACGAATGTATCTTGACTACCTATGAGCTTGGGGTGAGTTATTTATCCTCTTATTCTCCCACAGGGAATTTGATTGCATTCAAACTACCCAGCTGGAGAATTCAGCTGCCTTTGGAAAAGTTACTACCAAAGAAGGAAAAGGAGCTCTCCTATCCTGCACAGGAGTTTGAATATGGTCTGCAGTGGCCATCAACTTTTCACAGCCAAGAATGCCAGAGTAGGTGTGGTGCAAACCTTCTTCAGATACTTTTAGGGTTTGTGAATTTACAGTTGCAGAAGATGAAAGAATGAATTTTAGCATGTTCATGTTTGTTTTCAAAGTAAAACCATTTGATTTAACCTACTTTATAGGTCCACAGTATTTTAAGTAAGTAAATGATGACAGTTATCTCTTTTATAGACCTTTATATAAAAAGAAAATGTGTCTACCATATATATATATATATATATATATATATATATAGCAGCTACTGTTTCAAATACCCTAAAACTATAAATTAATTCAATCCTCCTGCCAATCCTCTCAGGTAATTGCCATTATCACTTTATAAGAAAACTAAGCAACATGAAGCTAAGTAACTTGTCCAGCATCACATACCTGGTAAGTAGTAAGGCCAAGATTCAGACCTGACAGTGTGGGGTCCAGACTCTGGACTTTCAACCATGATGTTATGCTGTTTAACCCAAGTTCTCCGTGCTATAATCTCTTCAAATGAATCATGGCTACAAAATGTGAATCTGTTATTCTACAGATACGTAACTGTGCATAAGCAAGGCACTGCCAATGACAGGTAACCAAGGTACTTACCCCATGACAGGAAATGAAAGACATAAATCTACACAAACCATATTTAGCACTACTGACTTGTAAACAATAGTTAAATATGCCAAATGTATAGAACAAAAACTCCATGAGTTAAAAAGAATAACTTCTAAACTGAGGTTCTTATCAAAGGATTCAAAGTGAGAGGGACATTTGAGGTATCCATGAAAAAGATGAATAGGATTTGAGAAAAAGAAAAGCATAGAAGGGTCAGCTTGAACCAGGGATGTGAAGAAAGAAAGCGAAGTTTTGTAAACAGAACAGCCAATTACATCAACTGCTTTAGAAGCAGATTCACCAACATCAACGGATGGTCTAAGCATTTATTTCTTTAAGTATATAATGTTCTTAGACTATCATGGAAAAAAGTAAGTATTTAAATTAAGCCTGAAAACAGAGTAAAATGGAAATCCATCCTACTTTTATTTTTCATTTGCCTCATCAGATATCAAGGCCTTTCCTGGTCCTTTTAATTCTATAATCTCCAAAATTCTACACAAGCAATTTCTGTATAACAAAGGATATCTGCATTATTATTTTGGTTTCCTTTATGTACTTAAACATTAAAATGAAAGCTTATAGTTTTAATCCTCTGTTTTGTTTTATATGCAATTATTATACAAGTGTCATTTTCAGATGAGTACTGGGCTTATTCCATCAGAAGTGGCTCAGGGCATATCAAAATGTAGTTATCCCTAAATTTGTAATTTAAGATAACAACTAAGAAAACTAAATGAATATAGAAGGCTAAGAAGTTTTTGCCTATGAACAAGCTGTGCAATCACATGATACAGACTAAAAAATCTAGTAATATTTTGTGGCAAACTCCCTCTTCTCACGTATGTATAGATATTATAAACCCTGTGCAGGAAATGGGAGTCACTGTAACTGTAGATGTGCTAATATCCATGCTGAGGTGAGATGTACTAATATCCACAGTGAGTGAGAATACTATCGGTTAGATAGGCACATGTCAAGCATGTGAGACCCTGATGTATGTGAGCTGAGTCATTGATAGGCTATAAAGGGAAGAGGAAGCTTTAAGAAAGGCTGAAAGTTGAGAAAAATAAGAATATTAAGGTCTCCAAAACCTATTTCGTACAAAACGTGAAAGCAAAGAAAATACTTTAGAGGCATTGGGTGGCTTCAGCATGTGCCTTGAGTCACTTTTGTCTGTATCTGCCTGGGCACTTTAATTAGGGACAAGCAGAAGTGCTATGCTAAACTTTATGCACTACACACAGAATTCAGAAGTCAAACAGTCTTGGCTCTGTCCCTTATCTGTGTGATCTGGCAGGTTATTTAATTGCCTTACTCTCAATTTCCTAATCTATAAGAAATTGAAGGATAGATCTCAGATTAAAAAGGCAACTAAGTGCTCAATGTTAGGAACAAGGCATACACATACACCCCAAGACTCATCACTGTGAAATTCAGAACACTGATGGAAAGATTATAAAAGGATCCAGAAAGAGAAATGTAGATATACATATCATAGGAGAGATGATGGCTCCATGCATGTTATTGTCCCTGAAGACAGACCTTCCAGTGGGACAAGATGTGGGGTGGAAGACATTGATGTTGATTATTATGATCCTGTGTATGTGTATTAGTCCATTTTCATACTGCTATGAAGAAATACATGAGACTTGGTAATTTATAAAGAAAAAGGTGTTTAATGGACTCATAGTTCCACATGGCTGGGGAGGCCTCACGATCATGGCAGAAGGTGAAGAAGGACCAAAGTCACATCTTACATGGCAGCAGGCAAGGGAGCATGTGCAAGGGAACTGCCCTTTATAAAGCCATCAGATCTCATGAAACTTATTCACTATCACAAGAACAATATGGGGAAAACCCACCCCTGGGGTTCAATTATCTCCCAGAGAGTCCTCCCATGACACCTGAGGATTATGGGAGCTACAATTCAAGATGAGATTTGCATGGGAACACAGCCGAACCTTATCAGAATGCCAAGTCTAATGTGTGTGTTTGTATTATATTTGTTTTAATTTTTAACAAAAAAGAAAGTTTTTTTAAAAAGTAGTAAATAAGGGGAGAGAGATCCAAGATGGCCATCTAGCAGCATCTCAGGGTTGCAGCTCCCAGTGAAGGCACAGGGAGTGAGTGGACACCAGAATTCCAGATGAATTTTTGCTGCTTACGGACCAGGAGATTCCCAGCAGAGGAGCCCCACAACTTGCCAGTGCGACTCTTTTGGCCAGCACAGCTGTTTTGCTGGCATCCCAGCATGGTGGTTCTCAGTGCAGAGTATGTGGGACTGGGTGCCCTTTTAGTTGGCATTTGGAGCTCCAAAAAGGCAGAGTCACCCATTCAGCTGATTGAGAGGGGAACTGAAGCCGGGGGCCAGACCGGGAGATTCCCTAGCAGAAAAGCGCCATGAATCTCAGCACCACTGTTTCAGCCAGCGTGGTAGCCACATGGGAAATTGTATAGATCCCAGCGCCTTTTCAGCAGTTGACTGGGGCACCTGGGAGAGAATCAACCATTCAATTAGGAAAAGAAAAAAATGGGGTTCTGAGGTGGGGAGCCAGGTGATTGGGCTCGGCTGGTCCCACCCCCACAAAAAAAACAGCAATTGGAAATGCTGATGGTTGAGAGCTTCGCAGCAAGCACAGCTGAACCCGGGAAGGGCCAGCTCTGTGGGGGAGGGGCATCTGCCGAAAGAAAACAAAGAAACAGAAATAACATCACCACCAACAAGATGGACGTCCACTCAGAGACCCAATCTAAAAGTCAGCAATTATAAAGATGACAGGTGGATAAATCCACAAAGATGGGAAGAAACCAGCACAAAAAGGCTGAAAACATCCAAAATCAGAATTACTCTCCTTCAGGGGATCGCAGCTCCTCATCAGCAAGGGAACAAGGCCTGATGGAGAATGAGTGTGCTAAATTATCAGAATCAGGCTTCAGAAGGTGGATAATAAGAAACTTCAGTGAGCTAAAAGAACATGTTCTAACCCAATACAAAGAAACTAAGAACCTTGAAAAAAGGTTTGACAAAATGCTAATGAGAATAAACAATTTAGAGAGGAATATAAGTGAATTAATGGAGCTGAAAAACACAACACTAGAACTTTATGAAGTATGCACAAGTTTTAACAGTCGAACTGATCAAGCAGAAGAAAGGATATCAGAGGTTGAAGATCAACTCAATGAAATAAAATGAGAAGACAAGATTAGAGAAAAAAGGATAAAAAGGAATGAGCAAAGTCTCCAAGAAATATGGGACTATGTGAAAAGACCTAATCTACATTTGATAGGCATACCTGAATGTGACAAAGAGAATGAATCCAAGCTGAAAAATATTCTTCAGGATATTATCAGGAAAACTTTCCCAACCTAGCAAGGCAGGACAATATTCAATTCCAGGTAATACAGAGAACACCACAAAGATATTCCTCAAGAACTGCAACCCCAAGGCACATAATCGTCAGATTCACCAGGGTTGAAATGAAGGAGAAAATGCTAAGGGCAGCCAGAGAGAAAGGACAGGTTACCCACAAAGGGAAGCCTACCAGACTCACAGCAGATCTCTCAGCAGAAACCCTACAAGCCAGAAGAGCGTGGGGGGCAATATTCAACATCCTTAAAGAAAAGAACTTTCAGCCCGAATTTCATATCCAGCCAAACTAAGCCTCATAAGCGAAGGAAAAATAGAATCTTTTGTGAACAAGCAAGTACTCAGAGATTTCATCACCACCAGGCCTGCTTTACAAGAACTTCTGAAAGAAGCACTACACATAGAAAGGAACAACCAGTATCAGCCTTTCCAAAAATATACCAAAAGTTAAAGAGCATCAACATAATGAAGAATTTACATCAACTAATGGGCAAAACAGCCAGCTAGCATCAAATGGCAGTATTAAACTCACATATATTATTATTAATCCTAAATTTAAATTGACTAAATCCCCCAATCAAAAGACACAGACAGGCAAATTGGATAAAAAGCCAAAACCCATCAGTATGCTGCATCCAGACCCATCTCACATGTAAGGATATACCAAGACTCAAAACAAAGGGATGGAGGAAGATTTACCAACCAAATGGAGAGCAAAAATAAATAAATAAATAAATAAATAAAAAGCAAGAGTTGCAATTCTTGCCTCTGATGAAATAGATTTTAAAGTAACAAAGATCAAAAGAGGCAAAGAAGGATATTACATAATGGTAAAAGGATCAATGCAACAAGAAGAGCTAACTAACCTAAATATATACTCACCCAACATAGGAGCACCCAGATATATAAGACAAGTTCTTAATGACATATAAAGAGACTCAGACTCCCACACAATAATAGTGGGAGACTTTAACATCACATTGTCAATATTAGATCAACGAGACAGAAAATTAAGAAGGATATCCAGGACTTGAACTCAGACCTGGAACAAGTAAACTTAATAAACATTTATAGAACTCTCCACCCCAAATACACAAAACATACATTCTTATCAGTGCCACATCACACCTACTCTAAAAATGAACACATAATTGGAAGTAAATCACTCCTCAGCAATTGTATAGCATTTCACGGGTTTAAATGAAATATTGGTTGACTGCTTGTTTGTTATTTTCCTCCCTTATTCCTTCCTGTCTCCCTTGTTAAGCACAATTATTGGCATAAAAGAGGTTTTTAATACCCATTTTTAGACTGCATTCTAGCCTGGGGAATAAAGCAAGACTCCCGTTCTCTCTCCCTCTTTCTCTTCCTCTTTCTTTTTCTCTTTTATTCTTTTTTTAATTATTATTTTTTATTTCTTTTTTTTCTTTTTTCTAAAAAAAATAGTAAATAATGTTAAAATGGAAAAAGCTTATGAATAAGCATATAAAGAAAATATTTTTGTATAACTGTACAATATTTCTGTATATCTGAACAATGTGTTTTAAACTGTTATTATAAAACAGTCAAAAAGTTTTTTTTAATATTTTAAATATTTTAAGGTAAAAAAGTTAGAGTAAGCTAAGGTTAATTTATTGTTGAAGAGAGAAATTTTTTCTATAAATTTAGAATAGCCTAACTGTACAGTATTTATAAATTCCACAGACATGCACAGTAACATCCTGGGCCTTCACATTCATTAACCACCCACAGACTCACCCAGAGAAACTTCTAATCCTACAAGCACCATTCATAAGTGTCCTATAAAGAGGTACCACTTTTTACCTTTTATACCATATGTTTACTATACCTTCCCTATGTTTAAATGTACAGATACTTACCATTGTCTTCCAATTGCTTATGATATTCAGTATAGTAACATGCTATAGTCTAGGAGCACTAGGCTATACCATATTGCCTGCATGCATAGTAGGCTATGCCATCTAGGCTTGTGTACTATGTAAACCCTATGATGTTCACATATGACGAAATCATCTAACGATTAATTTCTCAGAAAGCAACACATGACTGCATGTATATGTCACATATAAGGCATAGGAAACGGAATGACATGTTTCACCAGCAATGCTGGAATCTATAAGTAATCAACGTCTTCAATATTCTGAGGGAGATACATTTTTAATACAGAATGCTATATTGAACAAAACTATTAACCAAATTGAGGGTGAAAGAAATTTTCAGACATGCAAAGAAGCATGAAAACTTATTTCTCAAATATCCTTTCTTAAGCAGCTACTGAAGAAGTTTCTCTCTTCAGAGATGCAAACAATACCACCAAAGGAAGTTATGGGATCCAGAATCATCAGAATGGCAGCAACAGAAAGTAATTTCCAAACCATAATTCAGAAATTTTAATTTAAAAATAGAAAAAATATATACACTAAGTACAAAATAATTCATTCAAAAAAAAGTCTTAGTCAAAGTTGGAGAAATCAAAACAATTTATCTATTTCTTATACTATATTTCCTCCACTAAAACATCTTTGTCTTGTCAACCCTTCTTGAAGGCAGTTGAATAATAGACAATACAAAATGTCTTTTCAAATATGAAAGAATCTTAGAATCTCTGAACAAGAAAAATTGATGGCTTATTGTTTGTTCCAATAATTTGAACTTTTTAAAATTCATCTTTCACATATTTTCTGGCTTCTAAAATTGGTATGTGAGACCAGGGATTCTAATTCATTATTCACTGTAATTTCAAAAGTCCTCAACATCTGGTAAGTGCTCAATAAATAGCTGTATAACCTAAATATTACATGCATAACAATTAAAGTGTAATTAATCTACATGAACTGCCACTTCAGGTATGAAGATTGTTAATGGTGCCACAGAAGAAGCTATTTTAAAAAACTGCACAATAAAGACAAAAGAAGAGTAAATGAATTAAGTAGGGCACCAGCATTTTGAAGAAAGCAGACCCTCCCTAAATATGTAGTGACAGAGACTCATTACTATACTGTGAGCAAATACTAAGCAAAGACTATAAAAGTTCTGTGATTCGTATTAGGGTTCTAAAACAAGAAACTGACAATCCAGAACAGGTGGCATGAGAAATGTAGAAGTGTGTCCCTGGAATGAACAGAATAAAGTGAAATTATAGGAAAGAAAGGAGGTCATATGAAGAGAGGAAAGGAGGGAGAACTAAAGAAGGGAAGGAAGGGAAGAGGAAGGTAGGGGAGGTGAAGGGAGAGAAGGAAAGGGAAGGGAAGACAGGTAAGGGAAAGAGGGAAGGGAGGGAGAGTGGAGGGAGATTCAAATGGAATAAACTAAAAACTATTCTCTTAGTGGTAGTAAATTAAAGTCATGATTAGGACTCACAGAAATTATCAGAATTCACTTTTTCATTCATTTATTTAACAAACATTTATTGTGACCCCATGTCAAATATTGTGCTAAGAATTAAGGATTCAACAGTATAAAATATACCTTGATAACTCTTCTCGTGGAGGTTACAATTTGTGTATAGACATATGTATGCCTAACAAAATGTATACTTCTCATGTTATTGTCTTTATAACTCTCAACATATCCTTTTATGTTTTCATTAAAATTCAAAATAAATAAACCATTAGGCCCTAACTGGATTGGTCTCATCTCACCACAGTCAGGATTTGGGGGAGAGGAAGATGTCAAAGCTATAAATAAGCAACACTCTACAGAATCATATTTTACTGAGACTCATTTTTTTCCTGGGTATACGACATAATACAGTTGCTGATTTGTTTGTATTACAGCTGTTGATGCTAAAGGGGACATTTGGAAACTAGGGATTAAAAGTCTTTAGCTCCACATGAGCTCAGGGTTATAGCCCCAGACCTTACACAAGTAACCCTAATCAGTTTTGCCAAGATTCTCATTAATAGAGTCCATAGGATCAAGACATGTGTCAAGGGTCTCATGTACTAAAATATATTTTTAAAGCTACGGTCTTTGGCATTCTCCCCCGCAGCCCACTAAACCACTGGGATACACTGAAGCAGGATTTCAATAAAGAATACCTTTGTATTTTACATGCAGAATTGAAACCAGACAGAAAAGACCTGGAATTCAGTCATAAGCAAGTGTTCAGACGAGTTATTTTATGCATCTTTTCTACACACAGACTAGAATCTATATCTCTCAAACGGATCCCACTGGGACCTGAGGCAAAACATTTTTCAGGGCGAATACATTATGCTAATTGCTTTACTCTATCCATTGGTTCCTCATCCTTTCCTGGTTTCCACTTTTCTCCTTACCTTTGCCCTTCAATAATCTCTCATGAGAGGGAAGTTATCTTTTTTTTCCTTTACAGTATGTAAAGGAAATACTCATAAGCAAGTAGTCATCTGAAGTAAGAACTAAGACAAAGAACACATTCAAGAACAGAATCCTTTTCTTAAAAAATGCTTTGTATTTTTCATTCACCAGCTTACGCAACTGAATCCTTGCAGGGGATCAGAAAAAGAAGCACCCCAGTTCTTTTACAGAAGGCCAAGCATAAATAAGGTCATTCACCCTTTCGCCTCTCCCTCTCTGTTACTTAAGCTATCCTAATAAAGAAGTGAATTTCCCTCTCCTCTATTTTCACAGTGTGTGTCACAGCCTCAGATGCACATTTTGTTATTCTGTAGTCCTTGTGGACAAAGATATTTGAGATGTGAGGGGCATGTTAAGAAACCATTTATAGCTTTTACAACAGAGCTTTAAAAAGCCCAGGGTCAGCACAGCAGTGCCCATTTCACCTTAAAGCCAAATTTTTAAGCCAAGGGAAAAAGAGAAATAGTGCTTTGAGTTTTATTTACCACATACTGATAATTCAAAAAAAGAAAAAACAGAAATAGCAGAGACTACTGTTGACTCTTTAATACAGAACAAATGATTTTTAAATGTACAAAATGAAAAATTTTTTAATTATTTGACAATATTTTTGTGTCCTGTCCTCAATTTAGAAACATCTCTGGAGCCAGAACTTTTCCAGAATAATATACACTTCTTTATCCTGAAGAACTGGGTTTCTAAACATCTTAATGATTATTATAAAAATTTACTTTCAAAAATTTTAATTTTTAGCCAAAGGACAACAGAATGAAAAAAAGCAGTATTTGGTTGTTACTAACTTGAAGTGCAATGCTGTAGGTTGCCTACACAATCTTTGATACACAGCCTTTAAGAGATTGAAACAGCGGTTTAAGGGCTTAAAAACATTCTCTTACCGTTCTATTAATCCTTACCTTAAAAGAATCTGTTTACTGGCTGCCTTTGGGCAAACTAGGAATGCAAAAGGTAACCGATTGTAAAAGTTTCCATAGAATCACATTCAAAAATAGGTAGCTAAGTAAGTGATGTGTGGGTGGGAACTAATGCATAACTAGGTTTGAGGAAGGAAGACAAAAAGATCAGAGTAGGAGAGGGAAACTGATTGGCAGGAGAATAAGGATAAGTCAGAGTAGGACAGGTGGATTTCTAGGAGGAGACTGAGTGACTGACGAAGCCACTTCTGTAACCAGTAAACACAGCTTCAGTCCCTTTTCAAAGAAACATTTTGTGCCTTCCAAGGAAATTGGGGTCAGAAAAAGAGAGAAAACCCACCACATATGAAATATTGTCACCCTTTTTTTCACTTCTTTAACTTCCACTCCTTCATCTATTTTGGAAGAAATTCTCCCCACCCTGCTCCCAAGACATAAAGAGTTATTTTGAGCCGTGGTGGCTCACACCTGTAATCACAGCACTCTGGGAGGCCAAGGTGGGTGGATCACATGGTCAGGAGTTCGAGACCAGCCTGACCAACATGCTGAAACCCTGTCTCTACTAAAAATACCTAATAATAATAATAATAATAATAATAGCTGGGCCTGGTGGGACGTGCCTGTAATCCCAGCTACTCAGGAGGCTGAGGCAGGAGAATTGCCTGAACCCAAAAGAAGGAGGTTGAAGTGAGCCAAGATCGCACCATTGCACTTGAGCCTGAGTGACAGAGTGAGACTCCATCTCAAAATTTAAAAAAAGAGTTATATTGTTGAATTAACCTAAAAGAATCTATAAGAATCTTCTTCCTAGAAGAGCTGCTGACCACAGTGGCCATTAGGTTTGGGAGTGCAGTCATCCTATTTTTGCAACCTCTGAGCCAAGTCTTGTGAGCAGCACCTGTAGGCTCCTCCTCCTCCAACCAGGGACTCTGACAACAGTCAGAGTACTAGAGAGACAAAGGGATTGCTGGTGGACTTGAGTCACCCTGCTGGGCTTGAATTCCAGCTCTGCTAACTACTAGCTATTTCAACATGAGCAACTACCCATCTGTAAAATGGGGTTGCTGATAATATCAGTATTCAGTATTATTATGAGGTTTGGCATTATAAAATGCCAAAGTGCCTAATTAGTGCCTGGCTTGCAGGCTATGATAAATAGCTTGTCAAATAAAGCTTAGGCATATTAAAATGAATTCATTTTAAAATTTTTATTGTGATTATGAATCACCTTTATTTGTGATTAAAATATAGTCACCTTCATACTTTACCTTTTTGATTTTTACATTTCTAGAATTGAAATCCCTGGGCCCCCATTCTTCTACTTTATACAACATTAAAAAAACTCAAAATTGTGTTTTAGGTAAGCATCTTGTCTCTTTTTTTTCCCTAAACACTATAGTATCTATCAATAGAACTTAAACTTGAGTGAATTATTACAAAAATCAACACTTTCTTAATAACATCCTTTCTTGTTCTCAAAGATATAGGGAAGCCTATATAGTAAAGGTTATTCCCTTATGGTTTTGTCACTTGCAGGCAGTACTTCCAAGCATAACTACAACAAAGAAGAAAAAGAAAGAAGAAAAAAAATACATTTCAGTCACTGAATCCTGTAAGCCAGTACAAAAGGATGCAGCTAAAGGGGCCATTTTCCATCCAAATATGTATCTTGAATGCAGTTCTTTGTGATAATTCCAATTTTTGATGGTATTTTAATGGAAGAAAATGGAAAATAAGGCCAGTCTGAGCAGTACTATATTATACGCTACTGCCATGACTCAGTGTAATTTGATTTAACCAGGTTCAATACTAGTTTCACAATGCATTCCATCATGAACTTCCGATTTTTCTTTGCAGTAAAACTCTTCTGAATCTTGATTTCCGGCCAACATTCACATCACATGTTGTTATTCTTAATTAGAGCAGTTTGACAAAAATGCTAAGGGCCAAAATTTTATACCTATTCAGAAGAAAGTCAGTCCAGTGCTCTCACTTAGGAAGGAAGTACAGAGCAAGCACTCAAAAGGGAAAAAAATGTGTATTATTTACTGATACCAAAAATGAAGACTCCTGGAAACAAGACATTTAAATTTTTCAACTCAATATGGGTTTAGAGTCAGAGTTGCAAAACTCAGGACAGAAACTAATCTATTTAGCCACAATTGTCATCAGTAGCATTTGTAAGTTTGAGACCAGAAGATCAAAGGTTTGCCACAACAGATTTATCACTTCTTAAGTCATGTTTCTGTCCATCATTCTCTGCTCAAGTTCAAGCTGTGATCAGTGAAAGGATGTCCACCTACAGCCCTGAGATTTGATGTATGGATGCTCTATAAAATTCAGCACTTTAAAGACATGTATTGACTAATATAATTCCAATACAAAGCAATAATTTGATGGTAGAGCCTTCACATCACAAAACTTGAAAGCTATTTTAAAGGCAGATTAATATATTTATGAAGAAATTGGTAGGTAAAATCCTCAAAAGAAAACTTTGAGATTATAATGTAGAAGTTGTTTAATTGGGTATTCACTGTCTAATAAGAATTATGTGATTTCAGTAATGTTTAACATTTATAAAATAAACCAGAATCCTTGGACACATGCAACCTCACATTAAAAAAAATAAAATCTAAAAGAATGAATCAAAATGGTAAAGATAAAGATGTAGAATTAAAAGCAGCAGCAGATTCTACAATATTCCATATGCCACTTTGCTTTCATGGTTAACAAGAAAACAGACTAAATATAAACAGAACCTGACAAGCTGTTTTCAACTATGAAGAGGGTAAAGACAGTGCCTCCAAATATGTTGACCCATACAAAACTCAAAGCCCTTTTTTAGAAACACTAAGTCAGAACTCTTTTGAGAAACACTTGGCCAAAGCCTTACTGATCATCCTCAAGTTGCATAAGACAGTAACCAAGATTTTTTTTAATCATCTTACCTTTCCTTTGGAGATAAAACTTTATCTTTTCAGCTCCCTCCTACCCCTGACACAGATACACACACCATGAATTCTTAACAAAACTGAAGATATGTGAAAACAGATGGCAATAATTAGATTTTCTAAATAATAAACATAAGGATTGAACCTAGTTTTTAAAATAATGTGTAAAATTCTTAAAAATATAAATGGCTTGTGAGATTTTTTCTAATTTATAAATAATATACATTACTTATAGGTTAAAAAAAGAAAAATAAAAGCACAAAGAAAGAAAGCAAAAGTCATCTATTACCCTATCACCTAAAAAAGAAACTACTAACTTTTTGATGTATTCTTCAGTCATATATAACAAAAGAATTTATTGCAGTTAGTTTTATAATGCAACTATTCTAAATAAAATGCGGTAGATTGATTACTTTTAGACGTTAAAAAATAAAACAGAACTACCTACCCAGAAATCTCATTAAAGGGTATATATTCAAAAGAAAATAAATCATTCCACCAAGAAGACACATAGTCCTATATTCATTGCAACACTATTTACAATCGTGAATGTAATGAAAAGACATTAGGTGTCCATCAGCCTAGGTGCCCATCGACAGTAGAATAGATAAAGAAAATGTGGTATATATATACTATGGGACATTATACAGCCATTAAAAAGAATGAAATTGTCCTTTACATCATCATGAATACATCTGGAGGCCATTATCCTCAGTGAATTAATGCAAGAACAGAAAGCCAAATACCACATGTTCTCAATTATAGGTGAGAGAGCTAAACATTGGATTCTCATAGACATAAAGATGGCAACAATAGACAATGGGGACTACCAGAGTGGGGAAAGAGGGAAGGAGACAAGGGATGAAAAATTAATTATTGGGTACTATGCTCAATATCTGAGTGATGGAGTCATTCATATCGAAACCTCAGCATCACACAATATACCCATAAAACAAACCTGAAAATGTACCCCTGAATCTAAAATAAAAGTTAAATTATTTTTTAAAAGGTTTATGGAAACATGTATTACGAAAAAACCATGTATGGAGTTTGAATATTTTCACACCAAAATAAACTTATAGCAACTTCTTATAACATGTCTGAACAGGACGTAGTTTGAGGCACTAAGAAGGATAAGACATCAGTTTGAATAGAGCCCCTATCAAAGCAACATGAATTCTGCTAAAATTAAAGAAAGAACAGACATCAAATTTATGGTGAACTTCGTGTGGAAAATAAGTGAAATCATTGATGCTTTATAAAAACTTTATGGGGATAATGCTCCAAAGAAATCAGCAGTTTGCAAATGGATAATTAATTTCAAAATGGGATGAAATCATGTTGAAGATAAAACCCACAGTCACAGATTACCCACATCAATTTGTGAGAAAAAAAAATCTTGGTCACGTCTTTCTTTTTTTATTTTTTTTATTTTTTTTATTTTTTTTTTGGAGACAGGGTCTTGGTGTGTCTCCCAGGCCAGAGTACAATGGTGTTATCCTACTCAGTGCATCCTCAGTCTCCCAGGCTCAAGCAATCCTCCCATCTCAGCCTCCTGAGTAGCTGGGACTCCTGGCTAATTTTTTTTGTTTTGTTTTAAGTAGAGACTGGGTCTCACTCTGTTGCCCAGGCTCTTGTTTTTGTCTTAATTGAAGAGGACTGATGATGAAAAGCAGAAACAATAGCCAATGCTATCAACATTTCAACTGGTCCAGCTTATATAATTCTGACTGACAAGCTAAAGTTGAGCAAACTTTCTACTTGATGGGTGCCAAAACTATTGCACCCAGATCAGCTGCAGACAATAGCAGAGCTTTAAAAGGAAATTTTAAGTAAGTGGGATCAAGACCCCAGAGCATTGCTTGGAAGAACTGTAATGGAAGATGAAACATGTACCAGTACAGTCCTGAAGATAAAATATGATCAAAGCAATGGCTACAAAGAGGTAGAAATGGACCAGCCAAAGCAGAAACAGACAAGTCAAGAGCAAAGATTATGGCAACAGTTTTTAAGGTTGCTTAAGGTATTTTGCTTGTTGCTTGGAGGGCCAATGAATAATAATAACTGCTTAGTATAAGAACGTTATAGGAAGTTAGCCAAAGCTTTAGCATAAAAACAGCCAAGAAATCTTCACCAGAGAGTTCTTCTCCACCACGACAATATTCCTGCTCAACCTTCTCATCAAACGGTAATTTTGGAAGAGTTTTGATGGGAAATCACTAGGCATCTACCTTATAGTCTAGATTTGACTCTTTCTGACATCTTTTTTTTTCATAATCCTAAAAAATCTTAAAAGGCATGCATTTTTCTTCAGTTAATAATGTAAAAAAAAACTGCATTGACATGGTTAAATTCCTATGACTCAGTTCTTTAGGGATGCTCTAAATGGCTGGTGTCATCACTTACAAAATTATCTTGAACTTTATATAGCATATGTTGAGAAATACCGTTTATAATTTTTACTATTATCTTTTAATTCTATTTTTCCATGAACTTTTTGAAATCTCTACGTGTGTATGTATGTGTGTGTGTGTGTGTACATATATATGAGTTTTTACAAAATTGGGATCCTACTAAAAATAGTTTTGCAAACTTAACACTTTCTAAACTTAACAGTACATTATAAACATTTTTACATCATTAATATTCTACTAATTACTTTAGTAACTACATTTAATTTCCTTGATTTGAAATTACAGGTGGTTTAATTTTTTCATTATTAAAAATGCTGCTTTAATAAATATACAAGTTGATATATCTAAAACCGTTTTCTTGGAAAATACTTCTAGAAACAAATTATGTTAAATTATAAGTATTTTTTTATGTTTTGACTCATATTGCCAGACTACCTTCTAAGAGGAACTTTTTAAAATGTTCTATATTTTATTTAATTGACTGTGTCATCAGCTAGATTAGCAAAAATTCATAGTCACCTAGACTCTTTTCAAGGTTCATTCAACAGGGCTTTATAATGCTGGCCTCCATTATACCAAAGAGGCATCAATTAGAGCTCCGCCATCACTGCCTGTAGCTAGAGAGGCCGCCATGAAGGAAAGTCTAGGCAAACATCTCTAACATCAGCCACAACTTCCTCAAGGGGTTGTTGAATTAACATCCTCTCTTTGTGATTGGGCGGCAGTAAAAAAGAAAATAAAAGTGCCTACATTTTTTTCAAAATGTTCAGAAATTAGGATTTCATATTTCAGGGAATTTTATACTAAGTCACAATATACAATTTATACTTATAGTAACTCCTAAATGAGTTTCAAAATAACTGTTTTGTCCAGTTTTTAACAAAGATTCTTCTTTTTGTGATTAAAGGATGATTTTGTGATTAAAGGCCACATAGTACTACTGTATTGTAGTTAAAGGCAAAGGTAAGTTCAGCAGTTGGCTTCGTTGTGTTTGAATCATTTTTTCATCACTTGCTGGTTCTGTAGTCCTGAGCAAATTATTTAACCTCTCTGAACCTCAATTTCTTTACTCACATGTGAAATGTGAGTAAACTAAGAATAAAATTTTTTCTGCAGTTATTCTAGGCAAGCGTTAAATAAGAGGGTCTGTGTAAAATACTTAACACCATGCCTCACACAATGAGCATTCAATATATCTTGGTAGTTGTTATTGTTAAGCAAAAATTACCTTTGGCTCTTGAAACTTGTTGCCCTTCATTCTTCATTTGCCTAATACAATAATATACATTCTGTGCAGCTTGTGCAGAAGTAAGCTCTCTTTCAGCTCTGTGATGCTAAATTGAGAGAGAGCTCTCTTTGGTAACTCTTAGAAGCTACCCAGTAAGCGTGCGGAGTGTTGATTAGTAATCATACAAAATCCTCTTGGGCTCCTCCAGAGCCACAGTCTGTTTGCAGTGAAACAACACTGACATCTCGTGATTAAAAAGATGAACTACATATTCTGACAAATACAAAAGCCTGTGTTCTTGGCCCAACTAGTTTTCCTATGGTTTCAGGGAAAATCCTAGGTAGATTTATGCATATGCTTTTTATGTTAGCTATATCTAATCCTTTGGTTGTCTGAATAACTGACGTCCATATTATCATATCTATTATATCAACCTTCACTTTCAATTGACTTGTGTACCTTAAAAATGTGAAAAAGAGAAATGTGGTTGGAAAGAAATATTAAAGTTTGTTCATTTCACTTTCAAGACAAGAATAAAAGTCTAGGAAAATAATGTAAATTATTTCAATGTGATATAGCAGGGATTAAAAATACAATAAGTGGTCTTGAATATTATATATTAATTTGTGAACTACATTTTACACAATTTTATAATGCAGATTACAGAACTGAAATGATGGTGTCAGATAAAATATAACCAGTCAAGGGTTTTTCTGTTTTGTGTATTTTATTAAGAGCAAAAAGGAGTTGAAAAATATTTCAGAAACTAGTTTACACATTCAATCACAAAACAAGCTTCAAGAGAATTTCTTTTTTTATTTTGAGACAGAATCTCGCTCTGTTGCCCAGGCTGGAGTGCAGTGGAATGATCTCAGCTCAGTGCAACCTTGGCCTCCCAGGTTCAAGTGATTCTCCTGTCTCAGCCTCCAAAGCAGCTGGGATTACAGGTGTGCACCACCACATTGGACTAATTTTTGTATTTTTAGTAGAGACAGGGTTTTGCCCTGTTGGCCAAGCTCATCTCAAACTCCTGACCTCAAGTGATCTGCCTGCCTCAGCTTGCCAAAGTGCTGGGATTACAGGTGTGAGCCACAGTGCCCAGTCCGATCAGGAAAATTTCTTACATGAAGGTTAGATAGTAACAGAAAATCCACAATTATTAGTCTATATTTACTGAAGCTGTACTAGTACTGGTTTGCCTTGTGTTCTAGTCATATGATTAAGCCCTTACAAGGAAACCTAAAGATTCAAATCAGCTGCTCAGAAGTAAATGCTAACAGCAGCAACTACATCATGAGAACAAAATTTAGAGGATCCCCTGAGTCAGCTGAACCATCTGTTTATCATCATCATTATTAATACCATCTAACATTTGCAGAACACTTATTATGTATCACACTCTGCGAGGCTCTTCTAATTCATAATTGTTCATTTATTCAACAAACAGACCACCTGCAGTCCTGCCAGACCATATAATAACTATGGTGGTTCACACCAGACAAAATCTCTATCCTTGTTGAGATTCTAAGCTACTGGAGAAGGCAGTAATAATTACGAAATGAAATATAAACTCTAAGTGTATGTTATGAATTGAGTTGTGTTCCCCCACTCCACTGCAAAAAAAAAAAAAAAATTATATGTTAAAGCTTCCAGTATCTCAGAATGCAACTGTATTTGGGGATACAGTCTTTAGAGAGGTAATTAAGTTAACGAAGGCCAAATAGGATGGGTCCTAATACAATCTAACTGTTGTCCTTATAAAAAGAGGAAATTTGGACACACAAAGACACACAGGGAAGCATGCACACAAAGAAAAGATCTTGTGAAGACTAGCAGGAAGGTAGCCACCAGTAAGCCAAGAAGAGAAGCCCTAGAAAAAAAATCAAACCTTCCAACACCTTGACCTTGGACTTCCAGCTTCAGAATTTTGAGAAGTAAATTTCTGAATCTTAAGCCACCCAGTCTGTGGTGTTTTTTTATGGGAGACAGCAAATAATAAACTGTGATAAAATGACAAAGAGAGTTCACATAATTAAGAGCTCATATAAGAGAGCATTAGGCCTAATCAAAGCATTAGAGAAGAATGAACTCTAAAGAATAAGTCAGAAAGAGAGAAGCAGTGTGTTTCAGGCTGAAGGGAGAGTTCATGCAGAGCCCTGCAGGGGGAGGAAGCAGGGCGTATTTCCAGGAACTGAAGGAAAATCGATATGGATGGAAGACAGACTGTGAGGGGGAGCATGCTGCGGAACAAAACTGGAAAAGGAAGCAGACACCAAATCATGCAGATTCTTGTAGGCCAAGAGTTAAATATTTTGGTCTTTATCCTGAGAAAACTGGATGTCATTGGTGTGTTTTAAGCAGGAAATAATATGTTTGAATTTTAAGAGCATTCCAGCTGAAGTAGGGAGAACAGATTGGAGGGCAGCAAGAAAAATGGGGAGACCAGTTAGGAAGCTATTTCAGTTGTCTAGGGTAGAAAAGTGATATCCTAAACGAGGGTGATAGCAGTGAAGGTGGAAAGATGTAGACATTTAAGAGTGTGACTATTATAGCTTCCTCATACAAATGGAATAATTCAGCATTTTTCCTTCTGTGACTGGATTATTTCACTTGGCATAATATCCTCCATGTTCATCTATATTGTCACAAATGATAGGATTACCTTTTTTAAGGGTGAATAATATTCTATTACATGTATATATACCACATTTCCTTTAACCATTCATCTATCAATGGACACAACAGTTGGTCATATCTTGGCTATTGTGAATAATGCTTCAATGAACATGGGACTGCAGATATCCCTTTGAGATCCTGATTTCAATTTTTTAAATATATTCCATAAGATAATAGTGGACATAATCAGCTGGAGGTAAAATGAGGCACTGTTTTTCCATGGGGATAAAGTTTCAGTTTTGCTAGATGAATAAATTCTAGAGACCTACTGTGCAACAGAGTAGAGTACATATAGTTAACAATAAGGTATGGTGCATGTCAAAATTTCTTAATAGGGAACACCTTGTGTTATGTGTTCTTACCACACACACACAAAGGAGCAAAAGAAAACTTTGGGAGTTGTTAGATATGTCTAATACTTTGGTTGTAGTGATTGTACCACAGATGTTTGCATATGTCCAAACTCATCAAATTGTATACATTAAATATCTGTAGTTCTTTGTCAATTATACTTCAATAAAGCTGTTTTTAAAAGAGAGATTTAAGAGATAAGGGTAAAGAGACATGGCAATGATTTGGTTATGCAGAGTGACAAAGTTCTTTCCAGATTCCTGCCTTGTAAAGTGGATAGATAAAAACACTATCATGGCCAGACACAGTGGCTCACATCTGTAATCCCAGCAGTTTGGGAGGCCAAGGCGGGTGGATCATTTGAGGTCAGGAGTCCAATACCAGACTGGCCAACATGGTGAAACCCCGTCTCTACTAAAAAAAAAACAAAAATTAGCCAGGTGTGGTGGTGGGTGCCTGTAATTCCAGCTACTCGGGAAGCTGAGGCAGGAGAATAGCTTGAGCCTGGGAGGCCAAGATGCAGTCAGCCAAGATTGTGCCACTGCATTCTAGTCTGAACGACAGAGTGAGACCCTGTCTCAAAAGAAAAAAAGGAAAGAAGGAAAAAAGAAAAGAAAGGAAAAATGCTACTATACTCTAAGAGAGGGAAACAAATGAGAGCAAGATTTGGGGAAGAAAAAATTTTAGCTCTATTTCGAATTCTTCTAGTCTGATGTTGAGTCTGAATTTGCCTTTTGAGACCTCCAAGAAGAACTGTCAACAAGTTCATTAGACAAGTGTGAAGCCCAGATAAAAGATCTGGGCTACAGATAAATCTGGGAGTCATTCGCACTTAAGTAAGAAATGACGCCAAGGATATAAGTGAGAAGATCTAGGGGATGAATGCAAAGTGAGAAGAGGACAGCCTAGAACTAAGTCTTAGAAACTCCAGAGGCAAAGAGATTGACAGAGAGGCAGGATGAAACCTAGGGGAGTGCAGTGTCACAGAGTCTAGGAAAGAGGGGCATTATCACCAAAGTAGAATGCTGCTAAGACATTAGGATCAATTTAGGAATATGTGAGAGTGGTTTCAAGATTGAGCTGAGAAGTGCATGCAAGGTGAGAAAATGGAAGCAGTGAAAATAGATAAGTATTTTGAGATAGTTCTCTAGGACAGAAATAGCTGTAAGGTTGACAAAAAGTTTGGGATATAGATTTGGGGATTTTGTGGGTATTACAGACTGAATATTTGCATACCCCTAAAATTTATATGTTAAAGTCCTAACCCCCAATGTGATGGTATTAGGAGATTGTATTGGAAGATAACGTTTTACAATAGAAAATATCCCCCTGAGAATCCCCTCATGCCTGGGAAGTAATTGGGTTTGGAGATTCTGGTCATGAGGGTGGAGCGTGAATTATAGGATTAGTTCTCTTATAGGAAGAGGAACAGACAGAGCTTCCTCTCTGCCATGTGGGTGGCCGTATACAAGCAGGAAGAGGGCTTTCATCCAGAACCAAATATACAGATACCTTGATCTTGTACTTCCCAGCCTCCAGAACTGCAAGAAATAAATATTGTTTAATCCACTAGGTGTACAGTATTTTGTTATGGTAGGCCTGTCAGAATAAAACCATTGCAGGGTCAGGGGAGAGGCTGTTATGTTTTATTGGGTTGGGTTGGGTTGGGTTGGGTTGGGTTGGGTTGGGTTGGGTTGGGTTGGGTTTGGTGGGAGAAAATAGGAATATGTTTTAAAGCTGATGGGAATCACACCATCTTTGAGGGAAAGATATTTTGGTACACATGTTATAGATCAGAAACCCAAGAATCATAAGGATTTAATAACTATTCCTAAATAATATAGCTAAGAAGTGGTTGAATGAGGTCCCAAATATAGATCTGTCTGACTCCACCTAGCTATTCTGCTCTCAATAAATATTTTCTGCACACCCGCTATATAAGATCAGATGATATCAATTCAAATTCAACTAGGACTGGGGACAGATTCAGTACATAATGTGATGATCGCACTCCATAGAAAAAGAATCTGTTCTCAAGTCTGGTACATACCAGAAAGACTCTTTCCCCTAGAACTGCTAACTTTGTATAGAGACAACATGAAATTTTAGAGTTGTCTAAAACTAAGAGCTGCCTAGGACAATTAGGAATCAAGGAAAAGGATGGAAAGATGGTGTGTAAGAGTAGAAAAGAGGGAATAAAGGCATGATTTGAGCCTAAGTTATATAATTATCCCATTCTTGGCGATCCATGAAGAAAAAAATGGGATCTCTAATTTATGTATTATCATAAATACTTCTATAGTACTGATGGTATCATCTCATTTCATTCCTAATGCACATATTCCTCTCTTATGGGGATTTTTAATAGGCTGGCATGGATGATTGTCAAGATCGAATAGTTTCAAGGAACACACTATCTTTGTCAGAGAGGGAATCCCTAACTGCTGCCCAAATTCTAGTAAGAAATATCCCCCCTGAGAATCCTAACCACCAACCATTCTTAAGACCTAACACCACTGGATATTTTCTTAGTGTTTTTTGTACTTCCCCAGGAAATATTTTTAAAAGAAAAAGAATTAAGAAAGTTCTCAACTTTGGCTCCACACTGTAATTACCTGAAAAGTTTTTTAAATTCTGCTTTTGAAAGCACTGATGTCTGGGTTCTTACCCAGAGATTCAGATATAACAGGTCTTGAGTGTGGCCTATGCAATGGAATTTTTAAATTTCCCCCAGAGGAACCAAATGGGGATGCCTGGCCCCTGCCACCCACACAAGTGCACTCTGGGGAAGTTCATTCTTGCATCCTTGCAACAGCCAATGTTCACTTCAAAGTAGATACCATGCTAGATACAGGGGCACAAAGATAAGTAAGACAAGATCCCTGTCCTAAAGGAGTTTGCTCCCTCATGGAGGGGTCAGATATAAAACAATTACAATATCTTCAATACACCCTCAGATACCAACCCCACCACCACCCCTTCTACTTTGGAGAATTTCATTTGTTAATTGGCAGAGTATTCAGAACATTTGTTTTATTTTTCTCCATAGCAGGGGAATTTTTCTTCAGGACATCCAGAGTTGTGGTTCTCTAGACTATGCTGCCACTGAAAGCAAATAGACACTGTCCTTTACCGTCCACTCTAAAGGTGAGTGCCCCCTTTCTTCCTGGGATCAAGGAAGAAAAGAGAAACAGCAAAACATCTCGTAGCAGATGTTGTTCTTTACCTACCACAGATATACTCCCACCCACCATCACCATTTCTTCCCCCTGTGCAACAAGAATATCAATTTTGTGTTCAGTCAGATAGGGAAGCTGGGCTTCCCCTCAGGTTCAGGAATTGATCAGGATCAACTGGAACCAGTTATGGCAATGCCTTTCCACTTTGCCAGATATGTTATTTCCCAGCCTCCTTTGCCACTAAAGGTGTCATAAAACACAATGTCAGCCAATAAAGTAAGAAGAGAAGTTTGAGGCTGAGTTTCAGGGAAAATTTCTCCACAATAGGACAAAGCCCTTTTTTTTTCTTATTCAAACAGATGTAATGCCTGATGCTGGAACAGATATCTCAAGACCATGAAGCAAAGCACAACAAACCAACATGCTGAGAACCAGTAGTCAGAAAGAGAAAAGAAACCTGAGTCCTCTGTGACCTTACTGAGCCCCTGCTCCAGCCTTAGACTTCATTCAGACTTCTTACCCTGTACAAAAAGTTAATCCCTATTTGGTTAAGTTACTCTTGGTCAGGTTTGCTGCTGCTATAAACATCATAACTAATATACAGCCTTCTTCCCTGCTACTTTGCCCACCTTGCCTCCAGAAGACTAACATATTAGATGGGAATGTAATGATGAAGTTGTTTTGGAGGGAAGTTCAGAAGAGAAATGTAGTATGAGATGGACAAAGTTAACATTCTAGCTAATCTGGACTTTTCCATCCACCATTTAAGCAAAGCATCTCCAAACTTTGGTCTTCATCCTTCACAACGAAGGTGACCACCTCAAAGCTTTCTCTATTTTGGATCAGACCCATTTCTCTCAAGTTCACAGCTGTGCTGTGGAGGTTTTCAGTGTCAAATTAGGGAACCACATTTCCTAGGATCTCCTTCCCTGGATGGCCTGAAGCAGATTGACCAAAAGAAGAATTTGCACAAGATTTGAAAGACAGAAGTAAAGCAGGGACCATTATTCTCTGGAGTTCATTGTTGACAGACATAGAGATGGACAGATGCAAAAATAACCAGCAGGTTTCATTTCATCCTCAATTACCACTGTTCTTCCCAAAAGCTGACCTAGTTGACCCCAGGCTTACCACAGGTAGTAACCATATAGAGGCGAGAACTTGCCACGATCTTTCCATGTGCTTCACCTTTGCAGCCCCATTTTTCTGGTTGGACATGCTTGGCTTCTCAGATGGACTGTTAGTACAGCCATTATGGAAAATAATATGGAGTTATCTCAAAAAGTCATTTATTTTCTGATCCTGAAACTCCCCTTTCAGATCACCACTTTCCCAGCACCTCAACTGTGTAAGATCTAGTTCCTATAATAAATCGCTTATCTCATAACATTCATATATACTCTGTCCCCTGACTGATACACCTGTTCACCCACTCCCTTCCTTGCTATACTCCACACAACAGGTGAAAAGACCCTATTCTCAACTTCTTCCTCAGATCAGATGGCGAGCAGTGATATTATCCCCACCCTATTGCAGTTTATTAACCAGAGTGAACATGTGTCCCCCAATCTAGTTCCAGCTTTCCTCCTGCGATAGTGACAAGCCTGCTGATTCTTTTACTAGGAGACCAATTAAATAGGCACTTTTCTCAGTGACAAAAATTAGCTTTCCTTGGAGATAAATAAGTCTCCATGTAGAAGAAAGAACATTTTCCCAGTAACAGGGCTCTGTCTTGCCATGGAGAAATAATGGGCAACACGTTTCAGCTCAGAAACACTGGGGTTTCATTCAACTGGGCAGAGACCAGACAGGTACACGAGAATCACACAGTGGCATCGCATTTCCCAGGTAACAACCCCCGCTCAGGTCATATCATATTGAGTTTTATCTCCTTTGATGAAAAGGTTAGGGAGTGGGGGTTATTTGGCAATTCCTCCCACCATGGACTGTGAAGTAAGAGCTATGAAAACACCAAATATGAAGCGATAATGGAGCTGGAGAGCAAAGAGCTTTCCATTTTGGCTAGAACCTCTCTTGTTAGAAAAGGGGGAGATTATTTTTCTAAGCTGAGTATCCCTCACTATCTGAATATATTCTATTCCTGGGTCCACACATTAAGAGCTGGAATAAAAAGGAGACAGAGCATTATCAGAGCCTATTCCAGTTCCTCAAACAAACTGAAACATGTTAGCACCTCCTCGCAAGGAAAGAGGAGGGAGAAAAGTTTTCACAGCATTTCAGTAAAATATCACCCTTGTTTTATTAGCAATATTTCTAGTCACAGGTTTTTAAACACAGAATCCAATGAATCATAACCCATAATCATTTTGGTAAAATAGCAAATGTTAGCACAGAAACCTCTTTGCAACCATTTTTTTCTGAGAGAGAGACAAGAATTGTCATTTCGACCTTTCTTTCTCAGATTTCAAAGCTGCCAAAAAATGAGCATACCTTGACCTCCTAGAATAAGAAATGTCATCAGTAGCACTCTATCTCTCCATAGTCTTTTCAAAAGAAGCAGTAATTGCTTAAAAGTTAAGCCTTAAATTTAGATTTCCTTAAAGACAGGTAGCACTTTAACATGTAAAATAGATCATAAAGTTCAGCTGTAAAATTAACTTTTACCCCAGTGAACTTTTCTTAAGCTGCTGAAATATTGCCATAAAAGGTCAAATCCTTGGTAAACTCCAGAGAGCAAGATTGTTCAAATAATGTTCAGACTGAAGCAGGCAAATAAATGTGCTAATCATTTGAGCAGGATGAGACTGGAGTACGTAGAAGTAGATGATACACAGCTTGGAAAAGTCTTTTAAATACAGCCAATACGAATTTCAGTCAACAAACTCACATACGAAATAAAAATCGCTTTTATTTACTATAAATCAGTACTTTGGGCCAGCAGAAAATTCAACCTGAGGCATTCTTGGTGCTCACACACACCCTCCCCAGGGTTAAACCAGGATTCCAGGGTTTGCCTAACAAGAATTCAAATGGAAAACCACTGTGGCCCCTGGCCTGTCCAAACAGACCATGCCTGTAAGCTGGTCTTCAAAGTACACTTCAAAGCCAACAGCCCTCTTCAGCTTCCTTGCCACCAATGGTACATGAGAGTCTGCTGAGGCTGGAAACCCAGCATTTGGGAAGCTGCATTCCTGGTCAGACAAACTCCCCTTGGGAGTCTGGCTGCTTCTATAGGATGCAGCCACAGTCAGTACACCTACATGCAGTGCCCACAGATCTCATTCTCCTTTCAGACCCGGATGGTGCCCACATATTCCTCCCAGCTTCCCCAGGACTCTGCCTGTAATCTCAAATCTTGTCATTCTTCTTTTTTAGCAAAACCCTTTGGTGGCTGAGTAAACCCATTATCTGAAATAGTCTCCTCCTCCTCTTCCTTCTCCTCCTCCTCCTCCTCCTCCCAGGAACCTTTATTTCCTTACTTGTTTTATTTTTTGTCTTACCACTTTTTTGAAATCAGATACCTGCATTTTTAATTGTATTGCTCTACATATATAAACATTTCTCTCTCTACATCTCCCTATACATTTACATAAAAAGTAAACTAGTACCCAGAATAATGGGTACTAGTAATAGATGCTCAACAAAGCATTACTGAATAATAAGTGTTGAACACACAATTTAGCCACCAACTAGTTACCCTATCCTCATGATCAGGGAGGGTTTCATCATCAGACCCTCCTAGGAAGCAGGTGAAAATATTTGTCTCACATCCATCTAGTACACTGAATACAAGAAAAAAAAGTTATGTTTCTATATTTCAACGAGTCTGAATGTTCTTATCTTGCCGTATGTTTTCAAGTTAAATCATTATTATGCTGCCTTGGGTCTCCCCAAGGCACCAACGTTGTCCAGAAGCTAATCTGTGCTGGGACTGGTGACCTACAGTTTTCTCCACTTGCAGTGCAGTGAGAGAAGCCTGTGACACCTGAGAGGAAGAAAGAGAAGGAGGACAGAATGGAGTCCTGATCTTGCTGTTTGTGCTCTACTTCTGTTGCATTTCAATCATTAAATTATATCATGAGGTTCTAGGAAATTGTATGAAAGTCTTTTTATTCAGAACAATGAAAACTAGTCACCTAAAGGGAGAAAATGTATAGGAATTAAATAAAACATTGTAACTGCCTAGTGAAAAAGTAATTGTTAAAAGGAAGATCCCTGTTAAAAATACAGCCTCCTCAGTTTAGTTTCATCTAACTATAGAAGAAAAAAACAAAAATCAATTTCACAAAAAAAAAAAAAAAAAAAAAAAGCCAGGTGTCACATCTCTTTACCACTGTGCAATTGCACTTATAATGTATTCATAGGACCTGTTGACTCAAGTTATTACATTCTAATATAGATTAGCTAAATTGTTGAAACGCAGATACACACTCAAAGAGAACATGAATTTTAAAATATAATTTGATACTACATTTCTTGAGAAGTTTTAGTATGGTTTGAAATCCATCCTGGAAGAGCTTAGTAGAATATTCTGCCCATTTGTATTTTATGTGAGAAAACCAAGAGGTTCACCATTTATTTCTAACTAAAATTGAATTGTCTGAGGATTGCAATAACTGTCCGCCTCTAAAGAGCTTATCTCACATCTCACAGTTTAATTGGATTGTTTTCTGAGGCAGCCTTTCCTTTTCGATTTCATAAAGACCATAAATGCTTCTATTATTGTTCTTTTGTTCTCTTTCTTCAGAATTTTGCTCATTTTAATTTGTAGTTACAGTGGCCTAAAATGACCCTGTTTTCTCTTCTAACTCAAAATTCAAGTGAACTGCAGCTATGGGATCATTTGACATCTTTCACTCTATAATTACATTGATAAGATAACTAGGAGTTTACTAAGGAAGGTGCTGAGTCATTTATAATATTTGCAAGTGATCAAAATCATAAAGGAGAAATGCAAATTTCATTCTACAAATGAATAATTTTTAAGTCATGTACCCAGAGATAGTCCAGTTATCAAGAAATCAAACTAGAAAATGACAGAAGACATTATTTTGTCATGCCAAATTTCCAGCTGTGAGTTCTCTAATAAGAGATAGCCCTTGGGTAACAAGGTACTCAACAAAACGTACTACAAAGCAAATTTGCAAAACAATATAAAAGTTCGTTGGCATTAAAAACTGAAATAGAGGCCTGGCATGGTGGTTCACACCTATAATCCCAACACTTTAGGAGGTTGAGGCAGGAGGATTGCTAAAGCCCAGGAGTTGGAGACCAGATTGGGCAATACAAGGAGACCCCATCTTGACAAATAAAAATTTAAAAATTACCCGGGCATGGTGGCTGTATTTCCTGTACTTCCAGCTACTTGAGAGGCTGAGATGGGAGGATCAATTGAGCCCAGGAGACAGAGGTTGCAGTGAGCTAAGATCATGCCAGTGCACTCCAGCCCCGATGACAGAGTGAGACACCATCTCAAAAAAAAAAAAACACTAAAATAGGATTATACTGAAAAAAATGTCACCCATAAATACATCATAATGTATTGAACTCCTAACCATTCTTAGCACTATATTAGGCACTAGAGTAATATAAAAATTTTACATCTCAATTTAAAATACAATTATAGCACAGATGTAAAAATAAAGCAAAATGGCAATAAATTTTTTTTAAATTCTTTGATAATTTTTTTAAAGTAAAATACAGAAGGAAATCTAGGCAGTACTCCACAGCCTCTTCTAGACACATACATAGCTACAAATATTATTTCAATTATATACATAAACATACACACACACCACTCCACACCCCCACACACATACACACATTAATTAATAGCAGCTATCTCTTGGTGGTAGATTAATAAGTAATTTTTTCTTCTTTAGATATTTGAAAAATTTTTATAATAACTAACTGTATATTACCTTGGTAATCAAATACTGAATGACCTTGGTAATCACACATGCATATTTGAAATCAACTTGGCTCCCTAAACGATACTTACTTGCTCCAATCTACTTATATTTTAAGTACCAAAGAATGCTCTATATATGTTGAATAAATAGTGAATCAGAGACATGAACAATATAATCCTATTATAGCTTCTTTGGAAATACAGTCTATCCCCTACTCTATTATAGTAGTCTGTTTTCACACTGCTATAAAGATACTACCCAAGATTGGGTAATTTATAAAAGAAAGAGGTTTTATTGACACACAGTTCTGCATGGCTTACAACCATGGTGGAAGGAAACTTACAAGCATGGCAGAAGGCAAAGGGGAAGCAAGCACCTTCTTCATAAGACTGCAGGAGAGAGAAAAGCCCCAGTCCAGGGCAAGTGCCCTTTATAAAATCAACAGATACCATGAGACTTACTCACTGCCATGAGAATACCACGGAAAAACTGCCCCACGATCCAATCACCTCCCGCTAGTTTCCTCCCTCTACATGTGGGGATTATAGAGATTACAATTCAAGATGGGATTTGGATGGGAACATAGAGCCAAACCATATTATCTGTTTATTCTCATAAGAATCAGAACTTCCCCTCCCAATCTGCCATGCCCTCCTCCACACACACACCAGAACCATGGCATATAAACCCTCCATTTCTTACTTGCATGTCACAGAGAATTTTGGAAGACAATGTCTGAGTCTTGAAGTCTTTATTAGATATTTTCAGGTAGGATACTGTTGAGATCCCTTCATATTTCACTATGTGGGACTACATCTGTCAATCAAGGGCCAGATTAGACACTTCAGAGGCCTAGACATTGAAAAGATTAAACCCTTCATATGGAATTTTTCAAAGTGACACCAAAAAATTACATACATACTAAAATCAAAATAGCCTCTGTCTAACTGTTGTACCTTCAAAGTTCAGGTTTAGAATTCCCTTTTCAGTAGTGGAGGCAGGTGGTTCTTTGCTGGTCCCCTAAGCTTGTCAATACTCCATTCACTGACTAATCCAGCTATGCACCTAGACAACGGACAACTCCGCTCACCTCCGCGGTTCTGCAGTAAATCTTTGACTGCAGAGGGAATTGAATTACCAGCACATACTCTATTTGAATAAATTTCCCACTTCACAAAATCAAGACGTTTCCAAATTAACAATAATAACATAATTTCTAAACTGCTGCTTTCTATCTTTTGAGTTTCTTTTTCTTCCTGTCTGAAGCACACAAAGCTATGCCTACAAGATTGGATATCAGTTCACACCTCGCCCCTCTCATTTCCATCTCTTACCAAACCATTCTTCTCTTCACAAAGCCAGCTAAACAAAAGACTAAGTTGAGTACAGTGCAGTTAGAATAATGTATTCCTATCTAGCTATATAAACACAAAAGTAATGAAATTCAAACATATATGTATGTATACATTTTGACATTTTAAGACTTGACTTTGAATTAAGAAAGATGCTATCAAAAGAGAGCTTGTGTACTGCAGGAAGCAGTTTGGTCAATACTCACACCCCACAGAATGAAAATGAAGACTGAATCCAGCTGTCTAAGTAATCAATTATCAACAGCTAGCAGTGGGTTTGTGTTTTGCTCAGAGTTTAAGTGTTAGCAATTATAAATTCACAAGTGTCACCAGCATCTAAAGTGAAGAAGAGAGCTTTTAATGCTACTATTCAAGCTTAGTTGACAATAAAGAAAAGGGGGAAAGAAGCTTCATTTGTAATCTGTAAAACCACACATGCACAAAAGAATACATTTCTACCATTATTCTTCCATAGTAGCAGTAACCAAAGAATTTAGAGCCAAATGATTCAGGAATTTAAGAGTCCATTAAACAGAGGGAAGAATTAGATCTCCAGTGGCTTCCCTTCCATTTGAAGTGGGTGTTTGTTACTCTTTCTATTTGATATAAAGTGACTAAGACCCAATAATGCTTCAGGTCACCCAGGGAGTGTCCCCAGCTGACACTCTCAATTGTCTGACCTTAGCAATGAGGCAGGACTGCCAGGCAATTTCTACGTTATGGCTCTAAGAGATCTCTAAGCTGTACCTCCAAAAGGAACTGATGGGAAAATTGCCTCTAACCCAATTCTCTTTCATCATCAAATGCATTTCAAAATAGTGTTCAGGCTTTTCTTTTCATTTAATCCAACAAAACTACTTGCAGAAAAGCATTAATATACAACATAAATGTACCTTATTAATGTTTAATTGTGATAGATCAGCCTTTCATGCATATGTTTATATTGTTGCTTTCAGATTGAGTCCATAAAGAGGCTGATTTTATACTTAGGTAAAAATCCAGGGTCACCACCTGGCATAAAGTTAGCTGAATGCTAAACAGCTCAGCCTTTCAAAATTACTCCTCTTGCCATGAGGGTTAGAAATTTCCACCATTTAAAACTCGCTGATTCATCCCAAATAACTCTAATAAAATAAAATAAAATAAAAATAAAACTCGCTGATTCTAGTAACCTCTTTGGAATACCCTTGGATACTATTATAATTATTTAATAATGAATTAATAAGAATTTATAATTAAACAATATAAAGTCGGTCATTTATAAAAATAATGTCCCACATAGAATAAAAGTTCTAAAATATTTGATTTGATTATGTAATGAAACCATAACAGACTATATCTTAGCAGGTTACTGCTATGGTTTGAATGGTTGTGCCCCTCCAAATTTATGTTGAAACTTAATCCCGAATGCAACAATATTAAGAGGCAAGGCCTTTAAAAGGTGATTAGATCATGAGGGCTCTGCCCTCCAGATTTGTGCATTATAAAGGGGCTTGAGGGATTGAGTTTGCCCCTTTCCTCAAGTGAGCCAGAAGTTGCACAACTGGTTCACAGTCCCTTTCTATTGGCCCTGGCTGCAGACTGGCTTCTGGTGGTGGTGCATCCAGCTGCTGGTTCCATTTTATGGCAAGTTGGGTAATCTTTGAGCATCCTGCTGGTCAGTTTTTCCATAACCTCTTTGTGTCAGGAGAAAAGTGGAACAGACCATTACCTGGGAGTTGTGGTAACAAACTCCCAGGTCTGTTCCATAGCCTGTGCGGGGTCTCAAAGCCTTGGATGTAGCAAATCAGTCTGTAAGCACAGATGCTTTCTAAAGCCCACTCTGGACCTTGAGGAAACCTGTTAATATCAACTATGACAGGCTCAGCTCCACAGGACACTAGGGCATATCTTTGCCTTCTTCTGACAGGTTATGCACTCTGCTCATTTTCTGCTGCCCTCCTACCAATCCCTGGGATCGATTATGCCTATAAGTTCTGCCTTTCAGAGAGCTCCAAAGAAAAAACTAGCACCAGGGCCTATATTAAATACCTCCAATTCAAAAAGAGAATTTCTTTGCAACCCTAACTTCAGGAAAGGATGAGGCACATAACATTCCTCTCTCTGCATGAGGTGGTGGAAAGGCACAAAGCACCTACAACTAATATTCCATAACCCCTTCTACCCCACAGAAACTTCCCTCTTCCATCCAGCTTGCCTTATATATCCCCTTTTTATTTGCTTTGTCATATTTTCTTACACCTGTCAAGATCTATATTCCACCTAGACACTGCTAATCTACTGCCTTTGTTCTCAGGCATGCTAAGTGGAAAACGACTCTAAAGAAAGGAGGAACAAGCTCTTATTTTACTTTCTAAAGTTATCGTCTTGAGTAAATACTTTATGCCTTCCTTATTCTACAATCCTTCAGTGATCCTATGAGTGCACTTGTCTCATGTCCCCCGTCAAAGATTGAGACCGCACTTGAAATCTGAAACCAAAAGCACAGAGATGAACCTGATGCTTAAGTCATAAAGAGCTATGCAGTCAGGGAGAGCAAACTTCTTATCTTTTAGAGCATTCTTGGGAAATGTTTATTGATTACAGAGGTAAAAAAGGGTTGGGATCATCTTGAAGAGCACATTTTGTGTTGATTACACAGACAGACATTTTTAATGTCAGCCTGAGAAGCAGTTTCGTTGGAATGAGAACACTGCCCATTACTGATCATTATCACTAATTAGACAATTAAAAAAGTTAAAAATCAGTGCTAACCCTAACACTAACCATGGCTGTGCAATTATCAATATTTTTCTAGAAGTCTGTAGACTATTATTCTCTACCCTCAATCACATTTTTTATATTCTCCCAGCCAAAGTTGCAGGAAATATCATCAGTATTGTCCAGATCTTCACCTTTGATTCTATTGAAAGGTCACTGATGCTCTTGGAAGCTCATTTGCAGAGGCCTCATTTCAAGTCTGAGTGTTCTTCAGCCTATTTTTACCTCTTTTATTTTGGATCATCTGTCAGGAGAGTGGCATGTAGAAACATTTAAGACTCTGGATAATAAACATGATATGACTGAAGAAAACAGGAACAACTAAGGTACCAAAATAAGGCACTGCAGGGGAGGGGCCAAGATGGCCAACTAGAAAGGGCTGCGGTCAGAGGCTCCCACTGAGAAGAATGAAAACGGCAAGCTAATTCTGCTCTAGCAACTGAGGTATCCAGGTTCTCTCACTGGGACTGACTAGGCAGTTGGTGTGACCCATGGAGAGCAAAGAAAAGCAGGGCGATGCAACAGCCTATCTGGAAGCCACACAGGGCAAGGGGAGCTCCCACCTTCAGGCAAGGGAAGCAATGAGTGATCGTGCTACCCTGATCAGGAAATTACACTTTTTATATGAATCTGTGCAACTTGCAGATCAGGAGATATCCTTCATGAGCCCAGACCACCAGTGCCTTGGGTCCCAAGCACAGAGCAGCCACTCAGCTGGAGACTGCCTAAGACTGCAGGGTTTCCGTGGGGAGGGACAGCCATCATCACCAAGGCTGCCTGCTGCCGAAGACAACCGAGCTCCTCAGGGGAGGGGCAGCAGCCAACACTGTAGCTCCAGTTTGCCATTTTTCTCCTGCCAGTGCTTGGGAGACTGGACAGTTTGGACCTGGGAGGAATTCCCCACAGCACAGCACAGCCACTGGGGCAGATTGTGGCCAGACTGCCTCATTAGGCCAGACCCTGACCCATCCCTCCTCACTAGGCAGGGCCTCCCTGCAAGGATTTCAGCAACTCCAGCCAGGGGTTTAGGAACAGATCTCTGATCTCTCTGGGACTAAACCCCTGTCGGGAGGGACGGCCAGGGTCTCTGTAGATCAGTAGACTTAGTCTTTCCCCCTGCTGGCTCTGAGGAATCAGGCAGTCAGAACAAGTGGGATTCCCCCCAGTGCAGCACAACTGCTCTGCCAAGGGGCAGCCAGAGTGCTTTGTTAAGCAGGTCCCAGATCCTGTACCTCTTGACTGGGTAAGACCACCTAACAGGGGTCACCAGATACCTTATACAGGACTGTTTCCACTGGCCTGTTCCCTCTGGCATTAAGTTTGTGCCTCTCTGGAACAGAGATCCCAGAGGAAGGAGCAGGCAGCCATCTTTGCTGTTTGACAGCCTCCACTGGTGATACCTCCAAGCGTGGGAGGGACCCAGGTAAATACGGTCTGGAGTGAACCCCCAGCAAAACAGAGCAGCCCTGAGGAAGAGGGGCCTGACTGTTAAAGAAAAACAGAAAACAACAACAACACCATCAACCAAAAATGTACCCACAAAAACCCCATCCAAAGGTCAGCAGCCTCAAAGATCAAAGCTAGATAAACTCACAAAGATGAGAAAGCATCAATGAAAAAACATGGAAAATTCAAAAAGCCAGAGTGCCTCTTCTCCTCCAAATAATCACAACACGTCTCCAGCAAGGGCACAGAACGGAGTGGAAGCTAAGATGGATTAATTGACAGAAGTAGGCAGCAGAAGGTGAGTAATAACAAACTTAGCTAAAGGAGCACATTCTAACCCAATTCAAAGAAGCAAAGAACCATTATAAATCATTAAAGCATCTGTTAACCAGAATCGCCAGTTTAGAGAAGAACACAAATGACCAGATGGAGCTGAAAAGTACAACCCAAGAACTTTACAATGCAACCACAAGTATCAATAATCAAAGAGACCAAGCAAGAAAACCCTTCAGAGCTTGAAGACTATCTTGCTGAAATAAGACAGGCAGACAAGATTAGAGAAAAAAAAGAATTAAAAGAAATGAACAAAATCTCCAAGAACTAAGGGATTATGTAAAAAGACCAAACGTATAACTGATTGGGGCACCTGAAAGATACAGGGAGAATGGGACCAAGTTGAAAAACATACTGCAGGATATCATCCAGGAGATATAGGTCCTTCCCAAACCTAGCAAGACAGGCCAATATTCAAATTCAGAAACTGTAGAGAACCCCAGTAAGATATTCCATGAGAAGATCAGCCCCAAGACACACAATCATCAGATTCTCCAAGGACAAAATCAAGGAAAAAATATTAAGGGCAGCCAGAGAGAAGGACCAGGTCACCTACAAAGGAAAGTCCATCAGACTAACAGTGGACCTCTAAGCAGAAACCCTGCAAGCCAGAAGAGACTGGAAGCCAATATTCAACACTATGTTTAAAAAACAAAAGCAATTTCAACCCAGAATTTCATATCCAGCCAAACTAAGCTTCATAAATGAAGGAGAAATAAAAAATTTTTTCAGATAAGCAAATGCTGGGGAATTTGTCACCACCAAGCCTGCCTTGCCAGAGCTCCTGAAGGAAGTCTAAATATGGAAAGGGAAAACCGTCACCAGCCACTGCAAAAAAACACTGAAGTACAAAGACCAATGACACGATGAAGCAACTACATTAACAAGTCTGCAAAATAACCAGCTAGCATCATGGTGACAGGATCACATGCATACATAATAATATTAACCTTAAATGTAAATAGGCTAGATGTCCCAATTAAAAGACCCAGAATGGCAAGCTGGATAGAGTCGAGACCTATTGGTGTGCTATATTCAAGAGACCTATCTCACATGCAAAGACACACATAGGCTCAAAATGAAGGAATGGAGAAAAACTTAGTAAGCAAATGCAAAGCAAAAAAAAGCTGGATTATCCAAGAGCTTATGTGATACTTATGAAACCTTTGTTAAACTGTAGGCTTACTTCCTTTGAGTTTGTCAGGACAGTTGCTATTATATTCCAAGAATATCTACAGCATAAGCACAGTTTCCTTTATTTATGTATTGTCTTAAAAAGAGGATAATTATTGGTAACACATCTTTCTATCATTCTTTAAATTGGCTTCACTAGCAATAGCTTAGGAGAGCTGAGTTACAGTTATGGTAATAATCACCCCTACATTTCTACACATCATTATTATTATAAGAGAATTATAATAAATTAAGTTAGAAATGTGTAAACATAAACCAGCAAAGAAGAAATAGCATGACAGAATTGATCAAATAGAAGTAACAACAGAAATGCATATAATCTCTGTGCCAGCTCCACCCTTGGCAATTTATACTGTACTCAGCAACAAAGGGGAAAAACTTTAGAATCTTCAAGGGGAAACAAGTTAGAATGTTTCAAGGTAACATAGTGTGACTGACAGTCTGAGCCACTACCCCGCTAAACTTTATCCTCAGCAGCCATGAACTGTGTAAAACCAAAAAGCCATCCTTGCCTCATATGTGAAGGGAGCAATGCTCATTGGAAAGAGCCTTAATGGTTAAAGCCTTTCTGCAAAGGCATTTGGGCTCATCTCTAGAAATAGCAAATATTATCATGAATGAATAGAAGAAATCATTGAGTATTTTGAATACATGCTAATGAATGGACTATAAAACATTTGGTCCTGCCTCAGAAACACCAACTCAGTGTACATTCATATCTGCATAGATCCTGTCCCTCTTCTACTACTCTTTTCCACCAGAGGCATTATTTAACCAAAAGTAGAAAAACTCTGAAAGTGTGTTTTCAAATCATTCCTGCTTAGGCCATCAACTTTTCTTTAGCCTAATAATGACGTGTTTACAGCCTGTGTTTCTGGGTGACCCATGTCTGTCTGAGAGGACCAGGGGAGGGAAAAGATCTTTAGGTCACAAGTGAAATAATTTGATGGATGATCCTGGGGTGCATTGATTAATACCTTGAAATGCTTTCCCATCACACACACACTGCCACTAAGAATGAAGCCATTGACTTCACTCTATTTCCTGATGTTATACTCAATGACCTCTGTTTCAGAGAATGTGTCAAAGAGCCAGAGCTGTGCAACCTCATGCAAGCAGCTTATAAGACTGCTATCACAGCAGCTCAATATAAATATGAGAGAAAAAACGGCACCTAGGAGCAGGACTACGAGATGAAGACTTGAAATTGGTTCTTGCCACAGGATTAGATAAAATGGATTAGGATATTGAGTGAGGACCTGACATTTGGAGTTTCATCAGTTGGAATCCCTTCCAGTTTCCAAAGTACAGCCAAAATGTGGGCCAGTCTGTCAAGGTTATGCTTTGTAATACTCTTCTAATCTTTGCAGAGCTGATGTAAATGATTTTACTCCATAAAATTGGGTTCTCAGTTTACATAGCAAGAGGCACAGAAACTAAGCTGAATCAAGGCGATAAAGCAGAGAAACACAACTATAACTTCCCAAGGCCCACCGAAGTTCAAAACTGGGACACAGGACCTTCTTTCCCACAATACCCAATACAGGATTAATTAGTCTGCTATAAACTGAATGTTTGTGTCCCTCTAAAAATTTGTATGTTGAAACCTAATCCCTAATATGATGGTATTTGGAGGCAAAGCCTTCAGGAGGTGCTTAAGTCATGAGAGCAGAACCCATAAATAGGATTACTGCCTTTATAAAAGAGACCCCGGAGAGCTCCCTTACCCCTTCTGTCATGTGAGAATACAGTGATAAGATGGACAGTTATGAACCAGCAAGGGTGCCCTCACCAGACACAGAATCAACCAGTGCCTTAATCTTGGACTTCCCAGCCTCAGAACTGTGAGAAATAAGTGTTTGTTATTGTTAAATGATCCAATCCATGATATTCTGTTATAGAAACCCAGATGGACTAACACAGTCAAAATCTAAGGATGATCAAAGGAGACATATTCAAGCTCACATTCAGGAACGGAAAGTAAGAAGGAAAGGTGTAAAAGAACAATAGACCCTTTGAAATGGAAGACCAGATCTATATGGGCATCTATAATCTCTTTATAAAGAGACAGTAGGCACCCCTCAACAGTCCTTAATCCAGTGTGGCAGTGGCATTTGCACACAGACCCAGCCAAGAGCACCAGGGAAAAGCTAGAAGACTAAGTCTGCAATAAGTACTGCCCAGCACAAAGGAATACCTTTTAAAATGAAAGAGAGGATCCAGGAGAAGACATTTCTGCCAAATTTCAGGGTTGGCCCCAGGCCCTCAAACAAGTTACATAACACAGAGAAGCTATATTCTCAGGAAAAACAGCTAATGCCTGCTGCTGGGCTTAATACGTAGGTAATGGGTCAATAGGTGCAGTAAACCACCATGGCACACATTTACCTATGTAACAAACCTGCACATCTTGCACATGTACCCCAGAACTTAAAATAAAAAATAAAGAGAGAAGCTATGCTCTTTCTGCCACACACTGACCTGCGAATGGTATGGAATATACTGCTTTAGCCTGAACCGAATATGATTCCAGGAGTCCTCAAACCGCTCTCAGCGAATCTGCCTCTTGCATAGCACACTACTCCTCCCTTCCCTGGACACGAAGGTGGTACATGGCCATTACAGACAAGAAAAGATACTAAAACCTACAATAAGTAAAAACAAGGGCATTTTTTTATCCCTTATAGACTGGAGCCTTGACAAGCTTTCTTACTTCTTGAGTACACTGTAAGGCACATTTTTTTCTTTCCATAAACAACCAAAGAGAAAGAGAGAGAAAGTACTTTGTTTATAAAAGTCGATTTTTTTTTTAATTTAACAAACACTGAGCACCTATTTTTGCCAGGCATTTTAGGAAACATCTTAAAAAATGCATAAATCTAAAAATCAGATGGTACTTCCAGCTAAAGCCTTCCAGAATTTTGTTGTTTTCGAATTGGAAGTGCTAGAGAATGTTAGGAACAGATGGTCTCCAAAGGATATCAGAAAATGGGAGCCCCAGGAATGAGAATGTGATTGCTCTTACCGTCTCTTGCCTAAAACATCACAGTAAATTCCACATTGGTGCCTCTGCATCCTTTCCATTATCTCCTCTCAAATCCATTCTTCTCATGCTATCAAATCTCTCTCTCAAAAAAAAAAAAAAATCAGTCTCAGCATTTCATTTCCTCCTCTTTTCTTCTCCGAATAATCCCACATAAAGTCCAAATTTCTTGTCATTCCATCCCAACTCATTTCTCATCTGGCTCTGACTCATCTTTTCAGTTTCATCCCCTCCACTGCAGAGGCCAACAGATCTCCCCCAGTCTACAAACTAGAAGTCTGAAAGATGCTATTAATATTGTTATAACTTCATAATGTCTGTAGCAGCTGAGACAATAATATGGTTGCCTTTTCCCAGAAACGTCTTGTCAAAACCCCAAAGGAACCAATACCTGAACTCATCCAAAATATCATCCTTAAATTAAGAAGCATTCTTGCTGCTATGAGCAGTGGGATTTTTAGGAAAGCTACTTAGAATATTATTTGTGCTGCAATGAAGGAGATTAAGGCCAGGAGTTTAATGAACATCATTAAATCTGCTAAGAATAAGCAGTGACCCAAAACCCTAACCTACTCCTACTCTGGGTTGTGACAATGGTTCAAAACAGACCCCAGGGTCTTATACTGCCATTGTTCTCTCTGAGTGTCCCCCTTCATTGCTGGGATAGCCTTAAATAAAGTTGCAAAATAGACAGTCCTCCTTGGGCTCAGAAAAAAGGAGTGAGAGAAAGTTACTTTCCTTTGTAGCTTGCCCACCCTCTGACCTGAGCCCCTCATGCCTCTGTCCCAGACTTTTCACACTACGTACCACACATCATAGTTAATTTTCTCTCTTAACGTACCCTCCTCTCCACCCAATACGATTCACATTCTTTCAGCGTCCCACTCCCATCTAGAAGTTGATTGAACATTGGTCCCAAACGTTCCCCATAATAGGATTAAACACCCATGCCCTTTGCTATGTCACTTGCTAGTGCCCTCCCACTGTGATTGAAAAATACTTTCCTGCCCCTTTGATATTGGCTGTTTTGATATTGAATGTCAGCGAATGTGAAATAAGCAGATATCTTAAATGTGCTTTTGGAGTTTGGCTTGTGCTTTTGTGCTGCTGTGATTTGCCATGAGAAAAATAACACCCCTAGGTAGCTGCTGGTCCAAGGAGAAATGAGAAAATGGAAGATAGCAGACATAAACACAAGTAATCCCAGCCAAGCGCATCAGAGCTACAGTCTACCCACAGTTCCATGATCAAAAAGATATAAATGCTTGGCTTTGGAAGACACTGAGTTTTTAAGATGGTTTATTACACAGAATTATTGTACAATAACTGAATTATACACTTAATAAATTAATTTGTATCAAGGCAATAATAATCAATACTACCCTCTATATGCCAGGTTTTGGGTTTTTTTCATTCTTTCTCATACCTGGTCATCTGCCATATGCCAGTTAATCTGTGAAATGAAAATAAGAATAACCTAACTCAAATAGTTATAGCAAGAAATAAGTAACATAACAATTACAAAGCTCTTGGACAGGAGTTGGCCCACAGAAAAACACAATATTGTTATTTTGAGATTGTGGTCATTATTTTTTAAAGACTTTATTTTTTGGAGTAGTTTTATTTCTCAGCAAAGTTGAGAGGAAAGTAGAGAGATACCCAGCATACCCTCTGCCTCAAACATATATAGCCTTCCCTATTCCATTATCAACATCCCCCACCAGTGGGACATTAGTTGCAATTGATTAGCCTACCTTAACACATTATTATTGCCCAGAGTCCATAGTTTGCATTAGGGTTCACTCTTATAGTCTACATGTTTGGACAAATACAAAATGTATCCACCACTAGAGTATTGTACAGAGTATTTTCTATGTTCTAAAAATCTTCTGCTCCACCTATTTGTCCCTCCCCACCCCTGGTAACCACTGACCTTACTGTCTCCATAGTTTTTTATTTTCCAGAATGTCATATAGCTGAGATTACAGTACATAGCCTTCTCAGTCTGGTTTCCTTCACTTAGTAATATGTATTTCTTTTCCTCTATGTCTTTTCATAGCTTCATAGCTCATCTTTTTTATTGCAGAATAAAATTCTATTGTCTAGATGTACCTCAGTTTATTTATTCACCTACTAAAAAAGATCTTGATCACATCCAAGTTTTGGCAATTATTAATTAAGTTTCTATAAACATTCATGTGCAGGATTTTGTGTGAACATAAGTTTTCAACTCCTTTGGATAAATACCAAGGAGTATGATTGCTGGCTCATATGGTAAGAGTATGTTTAGTTTCACAGGAAACTGCCAATGTGTCTTCCAAACTGGCTGTACCATCTTTGCATTCTCACCAGCAGTGAAGCTTCTGTTGCTCCACATTCCCAGCAGCATTTGGTTGTCAGTGTTCTGGATTTTGGTCATTCTAATAGGTATGTAGTGGTAACTCATTATTACTTTAATTTGCATTTCCCTAATGATTATGATATGGAGCAGGTTTTCACATGCATATTTTCCATCCATGTATCTTCTTTGATGAAGTGTCTGTTAAGGTATTTGACCCATTTTTATTCATATTTGTTTTCTTACTATTAAGTTTTAAGATTTATTTGTATATTTTAAATAACAGTCCTTGATATGTTTTTTGCAAATATTTTCTCCCAGTCTGTGGCTTGTCTTTTTGTTCTCTTGACAGTAGCTTTCACAGAGTGGAAATTTATTTTAAAGAAGTTCTGTATGTCAATTCTTCTTTTATGGAAAATACATTTAGTGTCATATCTAAAAAGTCATTGCCAAACCCAAGGTCATCTAAAATTTTTCCTATGTTAACTTCTAGTTTTATAGTTTTGTGCTTTACATTTAGGTTTGTGATCTGTCTTGATTAATTTTTGTGAAGGGTATAAGATTTGTCTATATTCTTTTTTTGCACATGGATGTCCAGTGATCATTATTTAACCTATTGTCTTTCCAAGTTTATTTGTATTTTCAGATGTTTTTCCTAAATCATATGATTGAATTTACAAGTATGGCTTCTAGTTTAGACCTCCTAGGTACTCTCTATTCAATAATAAACTGCTGTGCAGTGGTGCCTGTTTGAGAAGGCTCAAAAAGTAGAAAAATGTAGAGATGAATAACTGAAAGAAAGGAGAGGAAACACAAGAGAATTTACACTGAGAATTCAGAAGAAGATAAGAATAAGTTGACTGGCCAATATCTTATAACTGGTAGGCTCCTTTCTAACCTCCCTTGACTTACATAACAAAAATAAGACTTAATAAATTCTTCCTGGCATTAACCCTTTGCCTCCAACAATGTCTCTGACTCACAACTCCTCAAAGTTGACCTTTGAGGGAAGAATTACTCCATCCTAAGAAGACAGAGAGACTCGGTCAGAATTATTACTGATTTTTCCAAGTCATTTCCTAAAGGAATCTATTTATTTGACTAAATGCTGACTAAATATGACTGTCAAAGCTGAAATGATTCCCAAAGGAAGCTTGCCCTTTTCTTTTTCTAAACACTTTAAGTGACTGGACTGAAACCACTTCATGCTCAGTTACACAGTAGTTTTATTTGCAGTGTTTTAAAATAGGACAGCACTTTCATCCAAAGGAATAAATTTCTAATGGTGAACTTGGAAGCAGTGTGGCAAATGAATAATGGAGAGACATTTGAGGGGGAGAGGAAGCTTCATAAGGCCCTGAAAACCACAAAAACATCCATCCTCTTATTTTATCTGCCCACCAAACCAATCATGGTGGCTACATTAGAACAAAAGTACAAAAAGATTTAAATTGGTCTCTGATGAATCTGAAAAGCTGTAATTTCTTCTCTTAGAAAAAGTAATAGGTCAATGTGAATAGTTTTCATCACTCCTTGGGCCTCAAGATTCAGAGTCCTACCCTCATGTATGTCTACTCCAAAGGAATCTAATGTATTCTGTAAGAAGATGGAAGGACATTGAAAATAGTCACCTATCATGTCCTCTGCTAGGAAATTTACAGAGTTATAAAGTAGGCACAGGGCCAGCTTCATGGGCAGGCGACAAGTACAATCACATTAAAACCCTGCTCTCAAAAGGGTCCTGAACTTGGTTGAAAGCTCTGCTGTTAAGAATCCTTTCTGGTGCGAGGAATGATCCAAGATGGCTGACCGCTAACATCTCGGGATTGCAGCTCCCAGTGAAAGCGCAGAGAATGAGAGGATGCCACACTTTCAGACAAATTTTGGTCACTCACAGAGCAGAAGATTCCCGGTGGAGGAGCCGCACGGGTTGCCAGCGAGACTCTTGTGGCCGGCGCAGCAGTTTTGCCGGCATCTCAGCGCAGCAGCTCTTGGTACAGAGTAAATGGGACTGGTTCACCTTCTGACGGAGGTTTGGAGATCCAGGAAGGCAGAGTTGCCTATTACGAACTCAAGAAGGAAGCCAGACTGGAGATTCCTGGGCAGAAAAGCACCATCAGTCTTAACGCCACTGTTTTGGCTGGCACAGTGGGTTATATTTCAGCCCTGGGAATTAACAATGTGGACGTCTACTCAGAGACCTAATTTGAAAGGTGGTAATTACAAAGATGACAGGTGGGTAAATTTACAATTATGGGAAGAAACCAGCATAAAAAGGCTGAGAATACTCAAAATCAGAATGCCTCTCCCTCTAAAGAGGATCACAGTTCCTCATCAACAAGGGAACAAGGCTTGATGGAGAACGAGTGCATACCATTAACAGAATCAGGCTTCAGAAGATGGATAATAAGAAACTTCTGTGAGTTAAAAGAACATGTTGTAGCCCAATGTAAAGAAATTAAGAACTTTGAAAAAAGATTTGACAAAATCCTAATGAGAATAGACAACTTAGAGAGGAATATAAGCAAATTAATGGAACTGAAGAATACAATACAGGAACTCCGAGAAGTATGCACAGGTTTAAACACTTGAATTGTTCAAGCAGAAGAAAGGATATCAGAGGTCAAAGTCCAACTTAATGAAATAAAATGAGAAGACAAGATTAGAGAAAAAAGGATAAAAGAAATGACCAAAGTCTCCAAGAAATGTGGGACTATATGAAAAGACCTAATTTACGCTTGATAGGTGTACCTGAATGCGACGGAGAGAATGAATCCAAGCTGGAAAATATTCTTCAGGACATTATTCAGGAAAATTTTCCTAAACTAGCAAAGCAGGACAATATTCAACCCCAGGTAATACAGAGAACACCACAAAGATATTCCTCAAGAAGAGCAACCCCAAGGCACATAATGTTAGATTCACCAGGGTTGAAATGAAGGAGAAAATACTAAGGGCAGCCAGAGAGAAAGGTCAGGTTACCCACAAAGGGAAGCCTATCAGACTTACAGCAGATCTCTCAGCAGAAACTTTACAAGCCAGAAGAGAGTGGGGGCCAATATTCAACATCCTTAAAGAACAAAACTTTCAGCCCAGAATTTCATATCCTGCCAAACTAAGCTTCACAACTGAAGGAAAAATAAAATCTTTTATGAACAAGCAAATACTCAGAGATTTTATTACCACCAGGCCTGCTTTACAAGAGCTTCTGAAAGAAGCATTACACATAGCAAGAAACAACCAGTATTAGCCTTTCTAAAAATATACCAAAAAGTAAACAGCATCAACATAAAGAAGAATTTACATCAACAAATGGATAAAACAGCCAGTTAACATCAAATGGCAGTAATCCTAAATTTAAATTGACTAAATCACCCAATCAAAAGATACAGCCAAAACCCAACAGTATGCTACATCCAGACCCATTTCACATGCAAGGATACACAAAGACTCAAAACAAAGGGATGGAGAAAGATTTACCAACCAAATGGAAAGCAAACATAAATAAATAAATAAAAAGCAGGAGTTGCAATTCTCATATCTGATAAAATAGATTTTAAAGCAACAAAGATATAGTGGTAAAAGGATCAATGCAACAATAAGAGCTAATGATCCTAACACCCAGATACATAGAGACTTAGACTCAATGAGACAGAAAATTAATAAGGATATCAAGGACTCGAACTCAGATCCAGAACAAGTAAAGTTAATAAATAATTTATAGAGCTCTCCACTTGAAATACACAATATATATATTCTTGTCAATACCACATCACACCTACTTATAGATTTAAATGAAATATTGATTGGCCATTATTAATACCCATTTCTTTTAGAATAAAGCAACATTTCCATTCTCTCTCCCTCTTTCTCTTTTTCTTCCTCTTGCTTCCTCTCCTTCACTCCTTTTTTTTCTTTCCTTCTTTCAAAAAAAAAAAAGAATTGTGAATCTGAGTGTGTGTTTTTTAAGTAAATTTCATAAAGCAAGAGACCATGCATACTGCACAGTAGGTGTTATACACTCTGCACATGCCAGCTATAACTTGCCACCCCATCTGCATATAGATTTCATGGCTTCCATAACATGCTTCTTTCACTTCAAGTCTCACTAAAATACAATGCATAGTGGATCCACCACAATTCTGCTCATGTTCCATACTTCACTTCTAAAACTGAGTAAGTGATGTCACTGACAGATCAGAGAGTTTATGCTTTTCCTTTGAACCAAGACTTTGCTTGGAATGCAGAAAAGGGTAACGGTGTTCTAAGAAACACAAATGACCAAGGAACCCTATTACATCCTTTTTTATTCATGTCACTTCCGAGTACCACTATTGCTGAAAATGATGACTTAGAAAAAAAGAGAAAGATAAAACAACCCACAGCTCCTTTTCATTTCAATCTTTCCTTACACGTCAGTAAGCTGAAGTAAAGAGTATTGGTAGAATATGCACATATAAAGAAGTAAAATAAAAGTTAGTTTTGTTCCATTTTTTTTCTACTGTTTTGTTAAGAATGAAATATATATGCATGTATGACCTATAAAATGTTGATTCCATTTGAGTTAAATGCCCTTATATTTACACTTATATATTATAAACATATATTGGCACTATACAGTATAGAGAATGGTGAAATTCATGCCAATAATCTGACATTTTAATTTTTCTGTACTTAACAATTATACCATTAGGCTTTAAAATATTTTTAATTTTTCATTTAAAATACATTTAAAAGCTTTATAAATTTTATGCATTTAAAATATATTTTAAAACTTTATACATCAGTACTTTTAACAGTACTTTCTTCCTGCTTTTTGAACAAGAGGGCTAGCATTTTCTTTTTGCTCTCAGTCCCACAAATTATATAGCCAACCCTGAGTAGATACTACTATACCTCATTTGTAGATAAGAAAACTGTGACTCACTGAGATTAAGTAGCTTTCCCGAGATAATAGAACTAGCAAGAGGTAGACACCAGATTCAAACATAAATTGACACCAAAGATATTGCTCCTCTACTATCCAATACTGCATCCAATCTGCAGTTGGGAAAAGGTCCAAAGGAAACTATAACACATGCTTGGGACTGAATCTGTTGCTTCAACTCCTCCCTAAGTAGACTTAATTCAACTAAAGATTTGGGTTAAGACCCATCCCAGATATTGCAATGTGGCTGTTAAGAAGCCTATTTTAGGAAACTTCTACTAATATTATTTTCACTACTCTGTGAGCTGGTTTCTCAGCTTTGCCATCCATGAAGTTGAGGTCATCAACTAAAATAAAAGTTTATTATGCTTAGTTGTCAGTTGTCAAGACTTTCAATTCTCTCTCAAACCCTCTTTTTTCCTAAATTCTACATATTTCTTTCTCTTTTTTTTTTTCAGATACGGTCTTGGTCTTGTTGCCCAGGATGGAGTGCAGTGGCATAATCATATAACTTTCTCATTTTTTGTTATTATACTTTAAGTTCTGGGGTACATGTACAGAATGTGCAGGTTTGTTACACAGGTATACACATGTCATGGTGGTTTGCTGCGTTCATCACCTGTCATCTACATTAGATATTTCTCCTAATGCTACCCCTCCCCTATCCTCCCACCCCCTGCTATCCCTCTCCTAGCCCCCCACCCCCTGGCAGGCCCCAGTGTGTGATGTTCCCCTCCCTGTGTCCATGTGTTCTCATTGTTCAACTCCCACTTGAGTGAGAACATGTGGTGTTTGGATTTCTGTTCTTGTGTCAGTTTGCTGAGAATGGTGGTTTCCAGCTTTATCCATGTCCCTGCAAAGGACATGAACTCATCCTTTTTTGTGGCTGCATAGTATTCCATGATGTATATGTGCCACATTTTCTTTATCCAGTCTATCATTGATGGGCATTTGTGTTGATTCCAAGTCTTTGCAATTGTGAACAGAATCACTGTAACTTTCTACTCCCTGAGTTCAAGCAATCTGCCTACTTCAGCCTTTCAAAGGCTGGGATTACAGGCATGAGCCACTGCACCTGGCCAAATATTACATATTTCTAAATCCCAAAGATTGAGTCACATGAAAGTATTCATTTAATTTTCTTACGTTATATCATAATTATCAACTAGATGGGTACAAGGACTTGTGCTAATATGACTTCAATCCCCATTTTTCTAATGACTTTTGCCCAGTCCTTTTTTTTTTTTTAATTTTTATTGCATTGTAGGTTTGGGGGTACATGTGCAGAACATGCAAGATAGTTGCATAGGTACACACATGGCAGTGTGCTTTGCTGCCTTCCTCCCCTTCACCCACACTTGGTATTCATCCCCAGGCCATCCCCCCCACCCCCCCCGCTGTCCCTCCCCCATTCCCCCCAACAGTCCCCAGTGTATAGTAGACCGCCTCTCTGTGTCCATGTGCCCAGTCCTTTTTACCTGGTACTTCATAAGCATCCTGTTGTTCATAGGACAATTTATCTTGTGGCTTCAGGAGGCATTTTCCTAAATCCACAGCAATAGCTTCTAAGGCCCTCTCTCTAAACTTTCCCAGCCACATATGTAAAATCTGAATCAGCAATCTTATAGACTGATAGTTAAGGGAACATAATATTTTGTAACCTGTAAATGTTTAGTGAAAAAGTTATATTGTCACCACAACTGCAGGGGGAAATGCTGTTCTAAAGCCAGAATAGATCTTGCCTTTTGCCTTCTAGAAAGAGAAATCATCAACTATATATACAAATACATACATATGCACGTGCACACACACACACACACACACACACACATCTATATATAGAGAGAAAGGTGTATAATATATGTGATGTGCTTTTTAATATATATGTGCGCTCCTATTTGCCTCCTCCCCTAGAATTATGGAGTTACTGCCAAAGCCAAAAATGTGAAATATTTGCATCAAAAATTTTATTACAGCAACTCTTCCTTTGAGATCTTCAGAGAATTGAATATATTTTATAGATATTTCCAGACATAGAACACAAATACTGCTGTCAAGAAAATTCCCCATAAGAATGATGCAATAAAGATGCTACTGTCAGAAAAACAATGAATTTTTCAATGACAATAATTTCTGTAATACATTCCTGAGAGTGTAGGAATAACACTACATAAATATTCTTATTCAAACAACTTGAGAAGACATGCATAAACATAAACTGTATTTATAGGTTTAAAAATTATACTACATGAAGTCCAAAAAATATTTTTTGATTTTTTAAATCCATGGATTCTTACTGCTACAAAGAAAGAATAAATTGACAAATGGAAGATGGAAAGACACACAAGCAGGGACAGGGACTTTTAGACAAAGCCCAAGTGTACTATATCATCACAAAATGTTTTTAAATATGAGAGAAATTATAATTCTTCTTATACCAAAAACTTATTTATCTAGTCTCAATAGCACAAGAGCCAGAAAAGAAATTCCTATAGGGAAAAAAATTATAAGCCACTGTATAAGAAGACATTAAAAACAAATGATGTTCTTATTTAGAAGATGGAGCCTGAGAAACAATGATTCCAATTTAGAGTAAAACATATTTATTAAATACATAGAATATAAGTATAGTTATACAAAAAAAAATTTGATTGTGATATCCAGCCTTCCAAGATTGCCCCCATAATCACTGCCTCCTGGTCCTCCTCATGTCCATGACCTTAGGTAATCTTCTCCCATGTTGAATCATGGCTAGCTTGTGTAATAAAAAGAATACTGCAGAAAGAAAAGATATCACCATTTCCGAGTTATTCTGTCTCAGATTACTAGCTATGGGGGATGTCATTTTCCATGTCATGAGGTTATTGTTGAATGTCTCAAGTGAGAAGGAACTAAGTTCCACCACGAGTTATCAGGACCAACTTGCCAGCATGTGAGCAAACTCCTTTGGAAGCAAATCCTCCAGAGTCCATCAAGCTTTTCAATGAGTGCAGCCCTGGCTTACATTTTGATTGCAACCTCATGAGAGACCTCAAGATAGAATCACTCAGCCAAACTGCTTTGGAATTTCTGACCCACAGAAACTGTAAGATAATAAATGTTTATTGTTTAAAGTGAACATTTGGAGTCATTTATTACACAGCAATAGATAACTAATACAATGGCCTCCTCAACCCAATAGGTAGATATCCTGACATGACATTTACATCTTGGTAAGACTGAAAGGAGCATATCCTTTGCTTTCCAAGTTAATAAACTCAATTTTATCAGGTCACCCAGAAGTGATGAGTCTCTAGGAAATCAATCACTCCTATGAGATGTCAAACTCAGAACTGCATTACTCTTAACCCAAAAAGTCAATTTATTAATTTAAAATGGGAAGTAGACCTGACACTGCTCAGAATGTTAAGTGCTTTCAAGAGACTAAGTTAAAATCCAACCATAGTTTCATGAGAGTAGAATCAGATGGCATATCCTAGATATTCTTACAGAATATGTCCACAAAACATTATGAGCTAAATTTAAAAATCTTTCTCCTTTCTAGGAATATTTCTGCCAAAAGAACTAGTCACTAGAACAAGAGCACACTCTTCTTAGGCCATGCTGCATAGACTAAAAAAACTCTTTGCCATTCAGCTCCTCTGTTCTAATATTTATGGTATCAAGAAAAGTTTTAGTCATTAAAATTTTATCTCAAGCCAAATGTTACAGTCAATCAGCATGCAATTTAATTTACAAATTCTTCCCTGTGAAATATTAGGTCAAATCCTTATATGTCAGCTATTTGCCAAATTTCACGGTAATAACCCCACAAATAATTGATTCTTCAGGTTTATACTAATTTCTTCAACTTTAAAGAGGAACATTTCTACTGGCACAAAATTCTGGGAATATAAGCTCTCAGGATATTTCAAACTTCTGCAGATTCCCTGGTAATCACTGACTTCATCAGATTGTAACAAGACTATCTAGAGGCCATACTTTTAAGAGAGACACAAGGAAGAGATGCTTTCTGTAGCTAGTGACTTGTAGGAATCCATTTTCACAATGCTGATAGACATACCTGAGACTGGACAATTTACAAAAGAAAGAGGTTTAATGGACTTACAGTTATACATGACTGGGGAGGGCTCACAATCATGGCAGAATGTAAAAGCCACATCTCACATGGTGGCAGACAAGAGAAGAGAGCTTGTTCAGGGAAATTCCCTTTTTTAAGAACCATCAGGTCTCACAAGACTCATTCACTATCATAAGCAGCAAAGGAAATACCCATCCCCATGATTCAATCACCTTCCACGTGGTTCCTTCCACAACACATGAGTATTGTGGGAGTTACAGTTCAAGATGAGGTTTGGGTGGGAACACAGCCAAACCATATCATTCTGTCCCTGGCCCCTCCCAAGTCTCATGTCCTCACATTTCAAAACCAGTCATGCATTCCCAACAGTCTGCCAAAGTCTTAACTCATTTTTCAGCATTAACTCAAAAGTCCACAGTCCAACACCTCATCTGAGACAAGGCAAGTCACTTTTGCCTATGAGCCAGTAAAATCAAAAGCAAGTTAGTTACTTCCTAGATACAATAGGGGTACAGGCATTAGGTAAATATAACCATTCCAAATGGAAGGAATTGGCCAAAACAAATGGGATACAGGCCACATGGAAGTCCAAAATCCAGCAGAACAGTCAAATTTTAAAACTCCAAAATGATCTCCTTTGACTCCCTATCTCATATCCAGCTTACAGTGATATAAGCTCTGACCCTCTGGCTCAGCAGGGTACAGCCTCCCTCCTGGCTGCTTTCACAGGCTGGTATTGAGTGTCTGCAGCTTTTCCAGACACACAGTGCAAGCTGTAGGTATCATTCTGGGGTCTGGAGGACAGTGGCCCTCTTCTCACAGCTCCACTAGGTGATGCCACAGTAGAGATTCTGTGTGGGCACTCAAACCCCACAATTCTCTTCTGCACTGCCCTAGCAGAGGTTCTTCATGAGAGCCCTGCCCCTGCAGCAAACTTCAAGCCCCTAGGCTACACACAGCATGTGGATCAAAGTTCCAGTTTATAAAACCATTTTTTCCTTCTAGGCCTTCTGGCCTGTGATGGGAGGGGCTGCAAAAAACATCTCTAACATGCCTTAGAGACATTTTTTCCATTGTCTTGAGGATTAACATTCAGTTCCTCGTTACTTATGCAATCTTCTGCAGCCAGCTTGAATTTAACCTCAGAAAATGGGATTTTCTTTTCGATCACATTGTCAGGCTGCAAATTTTCCAAACTTGTATACCCTGTGTCTGTTTTAAAACTGAATGCCTTAAACAGAACCCAAGTCACCTCTTGAATGCTTTGCTGCTTAGAAATTTTTCCCACCAGATACCCTAAATAACCTCTCTCAAGTTCAAAGTTCCACAAACTTTGTGGAACAGTTACCTCTAGGGCAGGGGCTAAATGACACCAGTCTCTTTGCTAAAACACAATAAGAGTCACCTTTGCTCTAATTCCCAACAAGTTCCTCATCTCCATCTGAGACCACATCAGCCTGGATATCATTGTCCATATTATTATCAGCATTTTGAGCAAAGCCATTCAACAAGTTTCTAGGGAGTTCCAAACTTTCCCACATTTTTCTGTCTTTTTCTGAGTCCTCCAAACTGTTCCAGCCTCTGGATGTTACCCAGTTCCAAAGCACTTCAATATTTTTGGGTATCTTTTCTGCAGTGTCCCACTCTACTGGTACCAATTTACCATATTGGTCCATTTCACATTGCTGATAAAGACATACCCAAGACTGGGCAATTTACAAAACAAAAATGCTTAATGAACTTCCACATGGCTGGGAGGCCCCACAATCATGGCAGAAGGTGAAAGCCACATCTCACATGGTGGCAGACAAGAGAAGAGAGCTTGTGCAGGGCAACACCCTTTTTTAAAATCATCAGATATCATGAGACTTATTACTATTATGAGAACAGCACAGGAAAGCCCCACCCCCATAATTCAGTTACCTCCCACTGGGTTCCTCCCACGACATGTAGAAATTAAGGGAGTTACAATTCAAGATTAGATTTGGGTGGAGACACAGCCAAATCATTTCATGACTCCTGCAGGTGTGTCCATATTGGTGAAGCCTGCAAGTACAGTAGCTTCCAGAGGTATTTAAATTAATCAAAATAGAGCTATAACAGTTATTAATGGACTGTAAGAAACACTGAAATACATCCCTAAGTTTTCAGAGACAGCATTAATAGATACTCTTCCTAAAACATTTCTTCACTCTACTTCAGAAACAGCCTGCAGATCTGTCTGTCATTACAGTATGTTTCTGTGTTGAAGGTGCTGCTGGAAATAAACCTTCCATTTCTCTATCCCTTTGAATGCTTCTGCTCCATATAAATGTAAATTCACACTTGGGTATTTCCAATCAGGAAAGTTTCTTTGGCTTTGCTTTTCACTTTTTTCCTACTCCTCCTCCTCCCCCAATTCTTATCTCAGCTGCTTTTTCCTCCAGAGAGCTAATTCATTTACTGTCTGATAACCCGTTTAATATGTTAACCTGTCTAGACATATTTCAGGCTTCAGAAGCTTCTAATAAGGTCATGAGTTTTAAACTTCAGTATGCATAAGGCTTGTTAAGAGCTTATTTAAAGGCTGGGAATGGCAGCTCATGCCTGTAATCCCAGTACTTTGGGAGGCCAAGGCAGGCAGATCATTTGAGGTCAGGAGTTTGCGACCAGCCTGGCCAACATGTTGAAACCTCATCTCTATTAAGAATATAAAAATTAGCTTGGTGTGGTGATGCATGCCAGTAATCCCAGCTACTCATGAGGCTGAGGCAGGAGAATCACTTGAACCCAGGAGACAGAGGTTGCACTGAGTGGAGATGGCACCACTGCACTCCAGCTTGGGCAACAGAGTAAGACTCTGTCTCAAAAAAAAAAAAAAAAAAAGAGAGAGAGAGAGGGGGGTTATTTAAAATGCTATTATGCTATTCCCTTGTTTCACTTCTATATATTTTTAGTCCATAAATCTAAGGTAGGGCTCAGTAACCTGCATTTATAGCAAACAACCTCCCACCCCCATTCCCCATGTTGCTTATAGAAATGATCCAAAAACCACTCATTGAAGAAATGCAATAAAGGAAGATAATTTAGAACTAAGGGAGTCTAGGTTATCAGAAACTACTAGCAAGTATATTTCCCTACTCCTATCTTCAACCTGTTTCTTACAACTATATTTGCAATTACAGGTTTTCATTTGCTAAACAGTTGCATAATCCCATTGTTCACCCTGCAAATCCAGATACAAAACAGTCCACCTTTTCAACAGGCATGTAAGTTGCATCTTGGTTCAGATGGCTTTCGTTTTAAGGTCAGATTTTTGTTATCAAGTCCCGAGAGTTATCCTAGTGGCATAATTGATCTAAACACCATGTTTCCTGACTTGAGGCTTTTACCTATTCTGTCCTTTCTGTATTGCCTTCCCAACAGGATTTCCCAGCTTGAAAAGCTATCCTTCTCTGAGACCATAGACCTCACTCACTGACCCATTCTGCTGACCCAGAGCCTTGAGGATAACCCTCCTGAGTCACTGTTTTTCCTGGGGTGGTTAAGGAACCACTTATATCTTAAAATCTGAGAATTTGGGAATGAAACCATGAAACAAACATGTTTAATAAGTTCCCCAGGTATACTTGATATAAAAATCATTAGTGTTGGAGAGTTTCTCAAAATTGCCTAAGATATAAGTCACCTGGACACTGGGTGGAAAATATAGTTTCCCAGACATCATTGTCTGGCTAATATAAATGGGGAGGATGGGCTTTATTTTTGACAAGTGCTCCAAATAATTCTAATAATTGGGCAGTTTTGGAAACTCTGGCATAAAATATCCATATAAGGCTTTAACATAAAGATATCTTTCTAAGTTCAGTTTTATACTAGATTGAACATTAAAGCTAGGAGAATGAAGATAGACAGTATTAGAGAAGTAATCCTCAGAAGATAACAAGTAGCTTATTAAGAAGTCTTGCCCTTACATTTTATCTTTCACATGGAAATATCTTAAGTGGTAATGAAGGAATTTTTTTAAGTGGGTCCTTATAACAAAAGTGAGTTCAGTGCCCTTTTAAAACATTAATCATTCCATTCTTTAAATCATGTTTCAAATTTAGCCCCATAAATAGCATTTAAATGGGAAAACTTAGGGTATATATACTATAAATATAAAAATAAGCTATTCATTTTTTAAACACTATTCTAGGCCGGGCACGATAGCCCACACCTATAATTGCAGCACTTTGGGAGGCCGAGGCAGTTGGATCACCTTAGATCAGGAGTTCGAGACCAGCCTGGCCAACATGATGAAATCCTGTCTCTACTAAAAATACAAAAATTAACTGGGCATGGTGACAGGTGCCTAGAATCCCAGCTACTTGGGAGGCTGAGGCAGGAGAATCACTTGAAACTGGAGGTGGAGGTTGCAGTGAGCCGAGATCATGCCTTTGCTCTCCAGCCTGGGCAATAAGAGCAAAACTCTGTATCCATAAAAAAAAAAAGAAAGAAAGAAAAGAAAAAGAACACTTTTCTAGATATATAATTACTACTGGGGTTTACTTTTAAACATTCTGAGTTAAATACTGGTGGCATAGGTTTTGCTCATAATTCCAATTCCAATAAACCTGTCCTAAATCTTAGAATATCTCCCTAAAATAAATAGAGAGAATAGGAGGACAGGTCCAAATTTTGGATAAATAAAACCACTTACCCGGTGTCTTTTCTTTTGTAAACTGCCCACCAATAATAAAATTACAAGAAGTTCTAATATCATGGATTGCAGCCATCTCATTAGAAAATGCTTAAAATATTGAGGAATACAGCCAGAAGATGGAAGTGTTAAATGTTACATGGTCTCCCATCTGTGCACCTAACTGTATAGAATTGGTCTTTTTGGTAGTGTCATCCTTGGAAAGATAACTTGAAGAACTACTGATTTTTATAGTCTTAATCTGAACAGCAAGGGTAATGAAAAAAAGCACTTGGTTTATGAGACATAAGACCCTGAGTACAAATCATGGGCATCATGTATTGGCCATATGACCCTGGGTAAATGATATAATATTTCTGTACTTCGGTTGCCTCAACCATGGATGTAACAATGATCTGGCTGCAACATCTGTCACCCCATAGATTGCCAGGGTTGATTTGGCTGATTTGGCTGGTGAGGCAGGTGTCCCCTTCCTCCCTCACTGCTCCATGGGTGTTCCAACCAAAGCTGCACACTCAGTTGAAGAGGACAACCATCCCCGATAGAGGATAACCGGTCTTTGGTCAAGGGTATACAAGTAGCTGCACTCCCTTGCTAGGAATTCCAAACAGGCTTTCAGTTGCCTCAACCAGAAAAAAAAAAAAAAAAAACTCTTGCCTATTTCTACCATAAAAGTTGTTCTGAAATAATGTTTTTAAAATAAGAAATAAATTATTTATTAAAATCTGCATAAATAACAAACTGTTATACAAACAAAATATATTATTTTTCAACTCTGCTTTATTTAATAGTATAATTCGTTGTTGTTATATGGATGAACAGTTTCTGTGTTTCCCAGGCTGGCCTTGAACACCTAGCCTCGCCTCCTTATGTGCCAGGACAAGCTGCACCTAAACCACTGCAGCTCCCTTAATAGTATAATTTTATAAAACATAAACATATTTTTTTACAGGATATTTTTACCCTATCTCCCTTAGTTCTATTGCACCAATCAAAGCTTTTTCACCATATGACTGCCAAGTTCAGAGATCTTTAGCCTCATCTGATCCTGATACACCCAAGCTAATGCAAACTATTGGTGCAGGGAATGGGAAGGATCGGGATGCATAGAGCCCTTGGGCTGACCAAGCCCCTGAAACACTCTCCATGTAAAGCACATGGCCAGCCCTGGGCCCAGAGTATTGCTGCTACATCCTCTTCTCACTTGCTGTGCTGGCTTCCTGTTGCTGCTGTAATAAATTGCCACAAACTGAGTGACTTAAAATAATACCAACTTATCCTATTACAGTTCTAGAGGTTAGAGGTTCTAAATGAGATTTACTGAGTGTCATAAATGATCAAGGTGTTTGCCGAGCTGTGTTGCCTCTGGTAGCTCTAGAAGAAAATCTGTTTCCTTACCTTTCCAACTTCTAGAAGCCACCTGCATTTCTTAGCTCATGGTCCCTTCCTCATCTTCAAAGCTAATAGCATAGCATCATTAAATCTCTCTCTTGGGAGCCATTATTCTGTCTACACTTGCTCTATCTACTCTATCATTTATGGATATCTCCACTGCAAAGTGTGATCCCGTCTGCCCAGATTCTCACTATATTCCTCCCAATAAGAAAAAGAATAACCTTTTGTTTTAAAGGTTGCTAATGCTACTGACTAGGAGGAGTTAACAGGGGCAAGAAAATTACTAAATGAGGGGCACTATAAAGAGCTGGTGTTGGGGGCATTGGGAAGAAGAGCTGGGAAATCTTACAAAGTTGAAGAGCAATGACAGTGGATGAGAGCTTAGACTTTAGCATTGACCGTACCTAAGTCAGAGTCCCACATACCAGCTTGTGAATTAACAACATCTCAACTGGTTCATGTTGCTTATTAACACAGTCTGATTGCAGATATGTTTCTGTATGTATTAGTCTCATTTGGAAGAGGACAAGTAGACAGTTTTATCTTGAGGATTGAAAAGGGATAACAAGAATGTGTGTCAAGGACCTAAAACATTCTGGTTGAGGCATGAAGCCTGGATGCCTGACCAATTACTTAAACTCTCAGTGCATGTAAAGCATTTAGAAGAGTACCTAGTGTAAGGCCAGTTGCCTTGCCGGGAGTCAAACGGACACATTCATCACTCTCCGCACCTTATAACTGCATCATCACCTGAGCTCATTATCTGGCTTCCCCACAAAGCTTCCCCACACCTGCCTCTGCATACCATGTCCAAGCCCACACTCAGCACTAAATTATCCATCCAACCTCCAGCCCCTTGTTAAAAAATGCTGCAGAGAAATTTTTTTAAAGAAGCCCCACCTTTCCCTACTCAACAACAGCCTGCCCCATACGCCCCCAGCAGGCCCTTGTACCCAAAGTCCTGTCCACCTACCAATGGCAGCTACTTCCTACTTTAACCCCATGTACTTCCTGCTCCTCAACAGCCAATAGAAATGCCTTCTCTTCGTTTCCCCCACAGTCAATCAAGGCCCATTTACCCAAGGTCCCGCCTACCAATGGCAGCTACTTCCTACTTTAACTCCATGTACTTCCTGCTCCTCAACAGCCAATAGAAATGCTTTCTCTTGGTTTTCCAGTAACCAATCAATTGCCTGCACACCCCATAAAACCCCACGCCCTGAACAACCGGGTGCGACTTCTCTGGCCCCTCTTGGACTGCTGAGGTTACCTGGAAGCTGAATAAATTGGCTTCTCACTTTTTTTATACCTGCCTCAGTTTCCTTATTTTACCTCAGCAATAAATCTAACACCTAGCATGTAGGACAAGCTATACGAGTGTTAGCATTCCTGAAATGGTTATGATGGTTAATTTTAATGTGTCAACTTGACTGGGCTAAGAGATGCCCAGATAGCTGGTAAAACAATATTCTGTGTATGTCTGTGAGGCTGTTTCCAGAAGGGATTAGCATTTGAATCAGTAGATGGAGTAAAGATCCACCCTCACCAATGGATTGTGTAGGCATCAGCCAATCCATTGAGGGTCTAAATAGAACAAAAAGGCAGCGGAAAGGCAAAGTCTCTCTCTCTCTCTCTCTCTCTATCTCTCTCTCTCTCTCTTCCCCCCACCCACCCCCTCTTGATCAGGAACATCCATCTTTTCTTGCCCTCAGGCAAAAGATCTCCTGGTTCTCAGGTCCTTAGACTCTATTTCTTATACCAATACAACCCCCATTCCTTCTCTTAGCCTCCCACACCCATTATTGGGCCTTCAGACTCTAACTGGGAATTTGTGGACAACATATCATGGGACTACTTAGCCTTCATAATTTTCTGGGCATGAGCCAATCCCATAATAAAAAGTAAAATTCAGCCCAGATGCGGTGGCTCACACCTGTAATCCCAGCACTTTGGAAGGCCAAGGTGGGCGGATCACTGAGGTCAGGAGTTCAAGACCAGCCTGGCCAACATAGTAAAACCCCATCTCTACTAAAAGTACAAAAAATTAGCCAGGTATGGTGGCGGGCACCTGTAGTCCCAGCTACTGGGGAGGCTGAGGCAGGAAAATCACCTGAAACTGAAAGGTGAAAGTCAAAATGAGCTCCTATAATGCCACTGCACTCCAGCCTGGGCAACAAAGCAAGACTCTCTCTCAATAATTAATTAATCAATTAATTAAATGTAATAAAATTTTAGAGTTCCCCAAAGAAACAGAACCAACAGCATATATATATTGCTTATACAGGATATGGATATGTATACATATTGGTTATACAGGATATATGTGTGTGTGTGCGTGTGTGTGTGTGTATGTGTGTGTGTATTCTATTGGTTCTGTTTCTTTGGAGAACGCTGACTAATACAATGGTCTAAAAGACAGCTAAGCCTAATTCTGCTAACATATAAACAAAGAATGGGGGAAAATACAATGTGGTTTACAGTGAAAATAATAGCTAAAGTTCAATGCCAAGTGCCATGTATTTTTCTGGACAATTCATATTATCTCACCTAATTTTTACATCCTCACAAAAGCCCTATAAAGTGGTGCTATTATAATTCCTATTTAAGTGTGAGGTTATTATCCTCATCTTTCCTATCTCCACATCCCGGAAAATGTTGCCTCTTACCTCCCTGCTCACCCCCTCTTGCCTCCTCTTTTACTCACCATGCACACTCTTTGTCTTACCACTTGCCCACGGTTCCCCATGCCCACCCAAGATGGGTTAGGAATGCTTCCTGTTTCCCTATAATATCCTGTTCCTATTGCTAGGAACAGGATACATATGATCATGTATATCATATGACCATATATACAAAATGCTATCAAATTAACTTTTAGGTATTTCTCTCCCCATTACACTGTGAGATCTTGAGAGCCAGGACCCCTTCTTCTTAACAGTTATATTTCAGCCCCTTATTTAGTAATTGGCACATAATACATGTCCAACAGAGGAAGAAAATATAAAAGAATCATTAGAGAAGAACATAAAACATACAAAAATTTATGACATGGGACTATCCATATCACAAGTTGGAACTAACTTAAATGTTCAGCAATAGCGATTAGTTAAATGCATTTCATTTCATCCATAATTAATATTCCATGTTGTTCAAGATATTTAAAGTCGTGGAAGAGTGCCACTTTAAACAAGCAGGACACAAAATTGTATAGATAATATTATTGCAATTGTGTTTTGAAAATAGCCATATGAAGGGCCGGGCATGGTGGCTCACACCTATAATCCCAGCACTTTGGGAGGCCAAGGAGGGTGGAACACGAGGTCAAAAAGTCAAGACCAGCCTAGCCAACATAGTGAAACCCAGTCTCTACTAAAATACAAAAATTAGCTGGGCCTGGTGGCACACACCTGTAATCCCAGCTACTCAGAAGGCTGAGACAGGAGAATCGCTTGAACCCTGGAGGTGGAGGTTGCAATGAGCCAAGATTGGCCACTGCACTCTAGCCTGGCACCTGGTGACAAAGCGAGACTCTGTCTCAAAAAACAAAAAGAAAGAAAAAGAAAAGAAAATAGCCATATGAACAGAAAATATAAGCAAAAATACTAAAATATCAGTAGTAGTTTTATATGGATGGGTATGTGTGAGCAATTTTTATTTTCTTCTAGAACTCTTCTAGTTTTCAAACTTTTTATTAAAAAACATTATTGTTGTAAGTATTTTTATATAATACACATCCATTTTAGAAAATTTACACCGACAAATATAAAATTTTAAGTTACGTATAATCCCATGATCAACAGTGATTGATTAACTGAGCAATAGATAGATACTGTATGTAAGGTTTTATTGAAAGAGACAAACATAGTAGCACACAATCAGGGAACAGCTTTTTTTTTTCCATGCCACCTCCTTCAAACTGGTTCTAATAGCTCTCCTTTCACCTCTCCTGGTATGTCCTGAGTGGGTCCCATATTTTACTAGTCATTTATTGGCTGCAAGAACATTTTATCCTTTCCCCCATCTCAGAACTTACACAAGGACTGAAGTCCTGTGATGGTGTGGAACTGGAGGGAGGAGAATGTGGCTCTTCTTTCACATGCCTTGCTCCACCTCCTCCTACTTCTTCTGGCTCTGACAAGAGGATTGGATCCAACAAGCAGGAGGGATAAGAAGAAATGGCCTTTTTACTTAGTTGATGCCCTTGTAAAAAGCACCCACTGTCATGGCCAATGATCAAATTCCAGTTCTCTCCTGGGGAGAAGAGCATTATTTTCAACTTGTTTTGGAAACACTTCTCACCTCTATGGGCAACTCCACCTGTACCCTGATACTAAAAATACTTTCTATGATACAAGCAGTCCCTGCCGGTATCTTCCACCTGACAGTTCACCCATAGCCTCTTTTTGCTGGAGGCCCTTTCTAGGGCAAGTAGCCCACTTAAGTAAGACACTTTCAAGACCCTTAACACCTTCCTCAGTGGCTATGTGGCTGATGGAATTTACAAATCTTTTCTCCCACCCATCCTGACTGCTGCTCTCTCAAAAACAGCCTCCCAAAGCCAAGATTTTCCAAGCAAGAGGCAGTCACAAGTTTTGATCTTCCTTACATTTGACCTGAAGTTCTGGACACAGATATCCAGTTCTCTTGTAAAATGTCTCATGCGCCACACCTATGCACCTATGCAGCGCTCTGTAATAAATGTCCAGGCTTGACTTAAATAAGCAGCTGGGGTTATTAAAGGGCTTCTTTGACCCACTATATCATAGCAAGTCCTCTGGGATGTGCTTGCACCTCTTTTGAAAATTAGTGTGTACTTATTGTCCATTGTCCTCAGCTTTGACAAGTTAGTCAGAATTCCATGACAACAGAAAAGTATCATTTAACATCTGTTGTGTCATTTATTGCACTTTTACAAAACCGGGACCATATGTATATATTGATAAGCATTATTCCTCAAAATATATTGCTTGTCTATTATGCCCCTGGTATTGAGAGAAATAAAAAAATGAATATGATAAAAAAATTTTTTAAAGCCTACAATCAAGCAGGGAAGACATATGAACAAATAACTGTAATAAAAAGCATTACAAATGCCATAAATGTAAAAAAAAAAAGGCATTTTCAGTGATAAAGGGAGGGTTACTTCTAGAGTGGAGTGATTATTTGTTAGGAGGGGTTAAATATTCTGCCAAATTCTAAAGAATTGGTAAGATCTCAGTAGTATAAAATGGAGGTGGGGGAACACATATAGGAAGGAAATAGCATGAATAAAAGCACAGAGACTAAAAAACATAACTTTTTTTCAGAGCAAATTAAATAGTCTAATTTTTTAGGAATACAGTATTCCTCAAAGAACTTGGCATTTTTACAATAATAACAACAAGGCAGCCTAGATTCCTTGTCATGCACTGACACATTATTAGGGCACTATGAAAAATTTTGGGGACTATGTCATGAGCGGTATCTAGAGAATTTGGACTGTGAATTTGGCAGTGAGGAAGCACTGAAGAATTACAATTTATAAAGAAACACCAGGCTATGCAAGGGCCAAAGGCAAGAAGGAAAGTATCTAGAAGGCATGTGCAATAATCACTGCCTGAACTAGGACGGTGGCAACAGAAATGCAAAGAGCATGCCAACTCAGATGACAATCCAAACCTTTTGAGCATTCAGTCCATCAGTCACCCTAATAACACCAATAAAGCCTTGCAGGAGAGGCTGTGGGTTGACTGTTCACTAGTGATGAAGGATTTGCACTGAGAATACAAATTCCCACTTCTTATCCTCCTCAAGGCCCAGGTAATGTATTTTCAAAGAGCCTTTCTAGTGGTAAGGGGCCAGGCTGAAGTCACAGAAAGAAGCAAAGTTAACTAGCTTGTAAGGGAATCCAACTCACCAATAGAAACAAAGGGTCACAGGTGCATTTCAGGGGGTTTAAATGGCTCAACAGAGGAAAGGGATAGTAAGCTCCTAGCATCTTCTTGAACCTGCCAATAATAGCAAAACACCATAATGCTCAGGGTAAAATAATGTGTATTAATTAAGAAATAACGATAAATGCTACCTGGGGATTGTTAATATTTTGACATACAGTGTTAATTTAAAGTGCTATTCAGAACTCAATTTCTATTCTAGGTGCCTCAACAATGTGTCAGTCCAAGATCAGGAATTCTTAATATTCTAGGGTGCCTTTATTGTTATCATAAAAATACAAAATGTAATGGCTACTAAGACTTTGTAGTACTCAGGACCTGATCCAGTACCCTGTAGCTACTTTAATGTATTACAAATTTCACTTTGATGTCAGATATAATTAGTGATCAAATGTCTCAAGAGTTGGTCAAAGGGGAAATAATAAAAAGGGAAGACATTTTCATTGGCAGATGAAGGTCATCTTTATAGAAACAGAAACACCAATTGTGCATTACCAGCAGAAAAAGCCATGTTTCTTTAATGGTGCTGTACTGCCCTCTAGAGGCAAGCCTATGACATGCAGCTCTAGCTAAAAGCAAACTGAAAATCTAAAATAAATACAAGCACAATTCAGGCAAAACGGAAAATATAGAAAATTCAAGACTAATATTTTCAAAGAACTCCTAATTCAACAGGAAATAAAAATCGCTTCTAAGTCAAATATTAATGTAAGGATGTTTTGATGTAAAAGATAAGCATTTTCCCAGAAATCTGAAATATGAGAGTAAATGAATTGACTATGGAACTTACAGAAGTTTAAAGATCAAGCTATAGGCCAGGCACAGTGGCTCATGCCTGTAATCCCAGCACTTTTGGAGGCCAAGGTGGCAGATCACCTAAGTTCAGGAGTTTGAGACCAGCCTGGCCAACATGGTGAAACCCTGTCTCTGCTAAAAATACAAAAATTAGCCAGGCATGGTGGCAGGCGCCTGTAATCCTAGCTACTTGGGAGGCTAAGGCAGGAGAATTGCTTGAACCCTGAAGGCGGAGATTGCACTCCAGCCTGGACAACAGAGCAAGACGTCTCAAAAAAAAAAAAAAAAAATCAAGCTCTAAATAGATAAAAAGAAATTGGGACTGGAGACAATAAAAGGAAAAGTTTACTTGGAAAGCCAGAGCAATTAATGATTTGAATAGCAAAGGATGGTCCAGAAGTTTTACAGAGACAATTAAGTTTACTCAATAACAAGTAGCTAGATTAGTCAAGATATGAATCGTTTGCACTTTAAAAATTTGTTTGTAAAAATGACCATTAATAGCACTTCATTTTAACCTGAAACAATATTATATATAATACTACAACCAGGCCTCCTAATCAGCCCTTTGGAAAAGACCGCATCTAAATATTGGTATTAATTGCCAGAGGCTGAAAGCCCCGGACCCTCCCTATGGTCAGAGTTCTGAGCTCTGGGCTCCACTCACCTAAACTAACTCCTGTGTCAGAAATGACAGGTTTAGGGACACAGAAGGAAAGAGAGTGTCAACTAGATGTCATTCAAGGTCACTCTAATCTCTGAAATGTATAAGAACTCTTCTCAACTCTTATCCCAGGTCCACAGGGAAAGCTACTGCCTCCTAGGATTCCTGAGAATTCCTGGGGTCTCATAATCTCATAACTGCCTTGCACTCGATTTCCTAACTCACTCAATTCTTAGGTCTCCAGTCACTCCCTGATATGGAACTATCTCCTTTTTTACTTTTTTCAAAATACTGCCTGCACAAGGTTGAGGAAGAGTCATATTTAATCAAAGGTCTGGGAGACAAAGAACCACAGAGCTAATAAACTAACATTGATAGTAGATAACCCTGTTCTTTAAAGCCTAACATGGGAAAACATGTGCTGTTACCGCAGGGCAGAAGAAGACCCAGTCAGTCAGTAGTAGTTTTAATTAAACAATTTTGTTTCTGATTAAGAGTCAATTAACTCATTCCTTCTTGGCCCAAGGGCACGTTAACAACCACCCTCACCTATGTCTTCCAATTCCTTTATATGATATATTGAAAAAACATTATATATGTATAGTGTCATATTTTTTCAATGTGCTATTATAGTCCAATGAAGTGATTAAAAAGAAAAATCAAGGAGGAGGGAGGCAAGATGGCATCATAGAGGTGACTCAGGATTGCAGCTCTCGGTGAAGGCGCAGAGCCTGAGTCCTAGCCGCATTCTCGGATGTTCCTTTTATGCCCACAGAGCATTGAAAGTCCCAGGTGTGGGAGAGACACGGGACGCTAGCAGCCGGCTAAGGCAGCTGGCTCCCGCCGCCTCTTCGGCCGGTGCTGCAGCGGGACCCGGCGCGGAACTCACTGGTCTGGGTGCCCTGTTAAACTGGCAATCTGAGATTTGGAAGGGCAGATTGGCATGTCCATCTGATTGAACAGGACTTGGACAATGTGCCAGACCAGGAGTTTCCTGGGAAGCGTGATCTGAGCCGGGGTAGTGGGCAGCGGCACGGGAGATCGCACGGATCCCAGTGCCCTATCGGCAGGCTCCTGGGGCACCAGTGAGAGAGTTGACCTTTCAGCTTGGGGAGAGGAAGAGAGAGAGAGAGAGGATGGACTCTGAGGCAGGGAGCTGGGTGACCGGGCTCGGCGGGTCCCACACTCACAGGGACAAGCAGGGCGGCGACTGGAGGTGCTTGGGGCTGAGAGTTTTGTTGCCGGCATTTAGGACGGTGCAGCCCAGTCAGGGAGGGGCGTCCACCATTGCTGACGAAGTGCACCCCCACTTAAGTACCGCCCAGGACTGACGCAGCCCGCCGTTGCCGAGGCAACCTGCCATAACAGAGAGACTCCACCAGGCAGCAACAGGGCAGACCGGCGCTAGCAGGTCAGAGCCCCGGCAGGCAAATAGTGAATAGACTGCCACCTAGTGGGGCAGGACAGTGCAACAGATACTCATAAAGAAAGCCCCAACTCCCTGAGACAGAGCATCTAAGGGTGAAAAAAAAAAAAAAGTGGTGTTTTATGAGTTCTATTGCAGCAGACATAAACAACCTCCCAACAACCCTGAATGAACAACGGAGCTCACAGCTCAGCACTGGAGCTCCTATAAAGCACAGACTGTCTCCTCAAGCAGCTCCCTGATCCCTGTATATCCAAGGAGTCACCCCAGAAAAGGACTAATCAGACTGACATTTGGCTGGCATTATTCTGGAACAAGGGCAGCAGAAGAAGAAACTGGTATCATCCCTCACTGTTCTGCAGCTGCTGCAGGTATACCCCAGACAAGCAGGGCCTGGAGTGGACCTCAGCACTCATACAGCAGAGAGGATAGATCATTAGAGGGAAAACTAAGTAACAGAAATACTTCATTATCAACAATCTCAGTGTCCACACAGAGACCCAATTGAAAAATCAGCCACTACTAAGATGACAGGCAGATAAATCCATAAAGATGGGAAGAAACCAGCGCAAAAAGGAGGAAAGAACCCGAAACCAAAACACCTCACCTCCAAAAAAGGACCAAAACTCCTCACCAGCAAGGGAACAAAGCTGGACAGAGAATGAATGTGACGAAATGATGGAATCAGACTTCAGAAAGTGGATAATGAGAAACTTCAGTGAGCTAAAGGAACATGTACTAAACCAGTGCAAAGAAACTAAGAACCTTGAAAAAAGATTTGAAAAAAGATTTGAGGAATTGATACTGAGAATGGACAACTTAGAGAGGAATATGAATGAATTGAAGGAGCTGAAAAACACAACACGAGAACTTCGCAAAGCATGCACAAGTTTCAACAGCCGAATTGACCAAGCAGAAGAAAGAATATCAGAAGTTGAAGATCAACTCAATGAAATAAAATGAGAAACCAAGATTAAAGAAAAAAGCACAAAAAGGAATGAACAAAATCTCCAAGAAATGTGGGACTATGTGAAGAGACCAAACCTACGTTTGATAGGTGTACCAGAATGTGACGAAGAGAATGAATCCAAGCTGGAAAACACTCTTCAGGATATTATCCAGGAAAATTTCCCCAACCTAACAAGACAGGTCAATACTCAACTCCAGGAAATACAGAGAACACCACAAAGATACTCTGCAAGAAGAGCAACCCCAAGGCACATAATCGTCAGATTCACCAGGGTTGAAATGAAGGAGAAAATACTAAGGGCAGCCAGAGAGAAAGGTCAGGTCACCCACAAAGGGAAGCCCATCAGACTCACAGCAGATCTCTTGGCAGAGACTCTACAAACCAGAAGAGAGTGGGGGCCAATATTCAACATCCTTAAAGAAAAGAACTTTCAACCCAGAATTTCATATCCAGCCAAACTGAGCTTCATAAGTGAAGGAAAAACAAAATCCTTCACGAACAAGCAAGTACTCAGAGATTTTGTCACCACTAGGCCTGCTTTACAAGAGCTCCTGAAAGAGGCACTACACATAGAAAGAAACAACCAGTTCCAGCCATCCTAAAAGCATACCAAATGCTAAAGACCATCAAAAAAATGAAGAATGTACATGAACCAACGGGCAAAACAGCCAGCTAGCATCAAAATGGCAGTATCAAATTCACACATAACAATATTAACCCTGAATGTAAATGGGCTAAATGCACCAATCAAAAGACACAGACTGGCAAATTGGATAAAAAACCAAAACCCATCGGTGTGCTGTATCCAGGAAACCCACCTCACATGCAAAGATACACAAAAGCTCAAAATAAAGGGATGGAGGAAGATTTACCAAGCAAATGGAGAGCAAAAAAAAGCAGGAGTTGCAATTCTCATCTCTGATAAAATAGACTTTAAAGTAAGAAAGATCAAAAGGGACAAAGAAGGTCATTACATAATGGTAAAAGGATTGATACAACAAGAAGAGAAAACGATTCTAAATATATATGGACCCAATGTAGGAGCACCCAGATATATAAGGCAAGTTCTTAATGACTTACAAAGAGACTTAGACTCCCACACAATAATAGTGGGAGACTTTAACACTCCACTGTCAATAGCAGACAGATCAACCAGACAGAAAATTAACAAGGATATCTAGGACTTGAACTCAGACCTGGAACAAGCAAACCTGATAGACATTTACAGAACTCTCCACCCCAAATCCACAGAATATACATTCTTCTCAGCACCACATCACACCTACTCCAAAATTGACCACATAATTGGAAGTAAAGCACTCCTGAGCAAATGCAAAACAATGGAAATCATAACAAACGGTCTCTCAGACCATAGTGCAATCAAGTTGGAACTCAGAATTCAGAAAATAACTCAGAACCGCACAGCTTCATGGAAACTGAACAACTGGCTCTTGAATGTTGATTGGATAAACAATGAAATGAAGGCAGAAATAAAGAAGTTCTTTGAAACCAACGAGAATGAAGACACAATGTACCAGAATCTCTGGGACACATTTAAAGCAGTCTGTAGAGGAAAATAGCAATAAGTGCCCACATGAGAAGAGTGGAGAGATCCAAAATTGACACCCTATCGTCAAAATTGAAAGAGCTAGAGGAGCAAGATCAAAAAAGCTCAAAACCTAGCCAAAGACAAGAAATAACTAAGATCAGAGCAGAACTGAAGGAGATAGAGACAAGAAAAACCCTTCAGAAAATCAATAAATCCAAGAGCTGGTTTTTTGAAAAGATCAACAAAATAGACAGACCACTAGCCAGACTGATAAAAAAGAAGAGAGAGAACAACCAAATAGATGCAATAAAAAATGATAAATGGGAAATCACCACAGATTCCACAGAAATTCAAACCATCATCAGAGAATACTACAAACAACTCTATGCACATAAACTAGTAAATCAGGAAGAAACGGATACATTCCTGGATGCCTGTGTCCTCCCAAGCCTAAACCAGGAGGAAGCCAAAACTATGAATAGACCAATAACAAGGTCTGAAGTTGAGGCAGCAATTAAGAGCCTACCACACAAAAAAAGCCCAGGTCCAGATGGGTTCACAGCTGAATTCTACCAGACACACAAAGAGGATCTGGTACCATTCCTTCTGAAACTATTCCAAATAATCCAAAAAGAGGGAACCCTTCCCAAATCATTTTATGAGACCAACATCATCCTGATACCAAAACCTGGCAGAGACTCAACAAGAAAAGAAAACTTCAGGCCAATATCCATGATGAACATAGATGCAAAAATCTTCAATAAAATACTGGCAAACTGATTGCAACAGCACATTAAAAAACTTATCCATCATGATCAAGTAGGATTCATCCCGGGGATGCAAGGCTGGTTCAACATACGCAAGTCTATAAACGTAATTCACCACATAAACAGAAGCAAAAACAAAAACCACATGATTATCTCAATTGATGCAGAGAAGGCATTTGACAAAATTCAACAGCCCTTTATGCTAAAAACCCTCAATAAACTTGGTATTGATGGAACATATCTCAAAGTAATAAAAGCTATTTATGACAAACCAACAGCCAATATCATACTTAATGGGCAAAAACTGAAAGCATTCCCTCTGAAATCTGGCACTAGACAAGGATGCCCTCTCTCACCACTTCTATTCAACATAGTACTGGAAGTTCTAGCCAGAGCAATCAGGCAAGAAAAATAAATAAAGGGTATTCAAATAGGAAAGGTGGAAGCCAAATTGTCTCTATTTGCAGATGACATGATAGTATACCTAGAAGACCCCATCACCTCAGCCCAAAAGCTCCTGCAACTGATAAGCAACTTCAGCAAAGTCTCAGGATATAAAATCAATGTTCAAAAATCACAAGCATTCCTATACACCAATAACAGACTTAAAGAGAACCAAATCAAGAATGAACTGCCATTCACAATTGCTACAAAGAAAATAAAATACCTAGGAATACAACTCACTAGGAATGTAAGGGACCTCTTTAAGGAAAACTACAAACAACTGCTCAACGAAATAAGAGAGGACACAAACAGATGGAGAAACATTCCATGTTCATGGTTAGGAAGAATCAATATGGTGAAAATGGCTATACTGCCCAAAGTAATTTACACAATCAATGCTATCCCCATCAAACTACCATTGAATTTCTTCACAGAACTGAAAAAAAACACCATGAATTTCATATGGAACCAAAAAAGAGCCCACATAGCCAAGTCAATTCTAAGCAAAAAGAACACAGCGGGAGGCATCACGCTACCAGACTTCAAACTATACTACAAGGCTACAGTAATCAAAACAGCATGGTACTGGTACCAAAACAGAGATATAGACCAATGGAACAGAACAGAGGCATCGGAGGCAACACAACACATCTACAACCATATTATCTTTGATAAACCAGACAAAAACAGGCAATGGGGAAAGGATTCCCTATTTAATAAATGGTGTTGGGAAAACTGGCTAGCCATGTGCAGAAAGCAGAAACTGGACCCCTTCCTGACACCTTACACTAAAATTAACTCCAGATGGATTAAAGACTTAAACATAAGACCTGACACCATAAAAACCCTAGAAGAAAATCTAGGCAAAACCATTCAGGACATAGGAGTAGGCAAGGACTTCATGACCAAAACACCAAAAGCATTGGCAACAAAAGCCAAAATAGACAAATGGGACCTAATCAAACTCCACAGCTTCTGCACGGCAAAAGAAACAGTCACTAGAGTGAATCGGCAACCATCAGAATGGGAAAAAATCTTTGCAGTTTACGCATCTGACAAAGGGCTAATATCCAGAATTTACAAAGAACTCAAACAGATTTACAGGAAAAAAAAAACAAACAAGCCCATTCAAAAATGGACAAAGGATATGAAGAGAAACTTTACAAAAGCAGACATACATGAGGCCAACAAACATATGAAAAAGTGCTCATCATCATTGGTCATTAGAGAGATGGAAATCAAAACCACATTGAGATACCATCTCACACCAGTTAGAATGGCGATCATTAAAAAATCTGGAGACAGCAGATGCTGGAGAGGATGTGGAGAAATAGGAACACTCTTACACTGTTGGTGGGAGTGTAAATTAGTTCAACCATTGTGGAAGACAGTGTGGCGATTCCTCAGGGACCTAGAAATAGAAATTCCATTTGCCCCAGCAATCCCATTACTGGGTATCTATCCAAAGGACTATAAATCGTTCTACTATAAGGACACATGCACACGAATGTTCATTGCAGCACTGTTTACAATAGCAAAGACCTGGAACCAACCCAAATGCCCATGGATGATAGACTGGACTGGGAAAATGTGGCACATATACACCATGGAATATTATGAAGCAATCAAAAATGATGAGTTTGTGTCCTTTGTAGGGACATGGATGAATCTGGAGAACATCATTCTCAGCAAACTGACACAAGAACAGAAAAAGAAATACCGCATATACTCACTCATAGGTGGGTGAGAAAAATGAGAACACATGGACACAGAGAGGCGGTCTACTATACACTGGGGACTGTTGGGGGAATGGGAGAGGGACAGCAGGGGGGGCTGGGGGTTAGCCTGGGGATGAATACCAAGTGTGGGTGAAGGGGAGGAAAGCAGCAAAGCACACTGCCATGTGTGTACCTATGCAACTATCTTGCTCGTTCTGCACATGTACCTCCAAACCTATAATGCAATAAAAATTTAAAAAAAAAAAAAACATATAAACACACACACACACACACACACACAAAAAAGAAAAATCAAGAAGAAAAAACCAGACAGTTAATCAGAAACTCCCACAATGTTAAAAGGCATGCAAGATACCATGGTTGTTAGTCATGGAATGCTAAACGCATCCCAGAGTCATTTTCTTCTGGACATTTTATACCTTCTTATACTCTACTTAACCTTGACATTGCTGTCTTTCTGCTTAACATAACCTCTCAGCCACCACCAAACTGCAGAATAGGGAGCACAGCAAGCATGAGAAAAAAGTTTCCATGGTAAAAGATGACATGTTAAGCATGAATTTGCTAAGATTGAGAAAGTAATGTTGATTTATTTTACTGTAACAGATATGGAGTGAATTTTTAAAAAATCTTGTTGTCTCCTTCAGATATCACACATATGATCAGATTTCCTGTTGATAGCTGTGTACCTGTGGCAAATCCCAACATAAAGAGTTTTATGGATATTAGGCCAGGAAAGGTGGCTCATGCCTATAATCTCAGTACTTTGAAAGACCGAGGCAGAAGGATAACTTGAGCCCAGAGTTCAGGACCAGCCTGGGCAATCTAGTGAGACCCCACCTCTACAAAAAATGAAAACTTAGTGTGATATTGTGGCACATGTTACTTGAGAGGCTGAGGCAGGGGGGATCATTTAAGTCCAGGAGATTGAGGATGCAATGAGCTATGATCCACCAGTGTACTCCAGCCTGGGTGACAGAGCAAGACCCTGTGTCAAAAATCAAAAAGCAAAACAAAACAAAAAACAAGGCTGCATGGGGGAATTCCACTGTTTGTCATAGCTTCGGATTCAAATTGGGTCATTTTTTTTTTATTATTCCTCTTTTTCCTCTCCTTTTTTGGTTAAGTACAACTTATCTGGTATTTATATTACTTAGTTTCAGCTTATGGCTTTATCTCATAATATCTATTTTACCACACAAAAATAATCTTCAGATGGGAGGTAGAACAAGGTCTTTTGTATTCCAGGAAGCTCCATGCCTGGACTTGTCTTCACAGAACCCATATGCAGGGTCCTCATGACCTCTAATTAACATCTTACCTTCAGCTCCCATGGGTACCTTGTGTTTTTCCCTTTACTCAAGCACGTTGGCCTTCACCTTTTAGACCATCAGACAGTGAAGGCTTCCAAGAGATACTAGCTTCATTGTTTTTCATGTCCTGGAAAGCAGCATCACCTTTGCTCATGTCAGGCCATCTCCTATAGCTCACATTCTCACAAACATACTGATTTTGAGACAAAGATTTTGAAGTATTCATTGTGAATAATGACTCATTTCGTAACTGTCACACTGAACAAGAAGGACTCTTGGAGCAAAATCAGGAAGTAACTTTACTCTTTAAGTAGTAGTCCTTGAAATACAATCTGTGAAGCTAGATCAACCTCCCTCTCCAGTCAAAAATTAAGGCAGGCTTCACACCTTTCCTGTCTTTTAATACCAAGAGTTCTTCCCTGTAGCAAATGCCTCTGAAACCTGGGTCACATTCCCTGAGCCTATCCCTGACTTTCTTTTTTGTGTGTTTTCCAAGTTTTGGTATCAGGATGATGCTCGCTTCATAAAAGGAGTCAAGGAAGAGTCCCTCCTACTCAATTTTTGGAATAGTTTCAATAGAATTGGTATTAGCTCTTCTTTGTGTGTCTGGTGGAATTCAGCTGTGAATACATGTGGTCTGGGGCTTCTTTTTTCTTTTTCCTTTTTTATTTATTATTATTATTTTTTTTTTTTTGGTTGTTAGGGTTTTTACTACTGCTTCCATTTTGGAACTCAGCACTGGTCTGTTCAGAGTTTCAATTTCTTCCTGATTCAATCTTGGGAGACTGTAAGTTTCCAGAAATTTATTCATTTCCTCTAGATTTTCTAATGTGTGTGCATAGAGGTGTTCATAATAGTCTCTAAGGCTCTTTTGTAGGATCAATTATAACGTCATCTTTGTCATTTCTTGTTGGGGTCACCACCTGAGGGGGTCTGTCCTGCAGACCCTGACTCAACAGTGGATGAATAACAAACACTCAAACACAGAATATGGTGAATGAGTGGGCTGGGGTGTCTAGGCCACTCACAGACACTCGAAGAGAGTGCTGTCAATAGATAGCAACCACCAGCCCCAACCAGCCAGCAAGACTCTCATTTATTCAGTAAAGATTAATTGACAAAGGCTTGAGTCAACACCATTAGCGTATAGAGATTAAAGGACAGGTTCTGAGGCCTAAGCAAACACCATTAGTGGATAATATCCTTGGTCAACCTCCCCGCAAAAGAGTCAGCCAGAATGATCAAAGATTAGTTTATAGGACAACATGAGTAAACAAGTTATTCAGATAAATTCCCCCACATTTCCCAGCTATATGCTTTTCTTAGCAACTAAAGGTAAAGTGGATAAGACTGCCTTCAACCAAAACTTCTACTGAAACCATGCAAACTTCTTGGCTTTACAAGAATGTTTGTAACTATATTCTATAACTTTCTCTAATATTTTTCCCTTAATATTTTTGCCACCACCCTAACTGAACTCCCACAATTTCTGATTGTGCTTATTTGAATCTTTTGTTTCTTTGTTAAATCTATCTAGTGCTCTATTGATCTTGTTTATCCTTTCAAAGAACCACCTTTTAGTTTCTTTAATTTTTTGTATAATATGTATATTTGGATCTAAATTTTGTTCAGCTCTACTGTAATTTTAGTTATATCGTTTCTTCTGCTAGATTTGGGGTTACTTTGTTCTTGTTTTTCTAGTACTTGTAGGTGTCATATTAGATTGCTAATTTTCTAACTTTTAAGGTAGCTGTTTTGCACTATAAACTTTACTCTTATTACTGCTTTGTTGCATCTCAGGTATTTTGATATGTTGTGTCACTATTTTTATTTACTTCAAAGCATTTCTTGATTTCTGCCATAGTTTTGTCATATACTCAAAAGTCATTCAGTAGCAAGTTGTTCAATTTCCATGCAATTGTGCAGTTTTGAGAGATCCTCTTGGTATTGATTTCTATTTTTATTCCACTGTAATCCAAGAGTATGGTTGCTATGATTTCAATTTTTTAAAAAAATTTATTGAGATGTTTGCTTTATGATTGAGTATGTGGTCAATCTTAGAGTATGTTCCATATGCAGATGAGAAGAATGTATATTCTGTGGTTGATGGATAGAATGTTCTGTAGATGTCTATTAGTTCCAATTGGTCAAGTGTAGAATCTAAATCCACTAAAATTCTGTTAGTTTTCTACCTTAATAATCTGCCTAACACTATTAATGGGGTGTAGAAGCCCCTTACTATTGTTGTGTGGCTAGTTAAGTTTTTTTGTGGGTCTAGAAGTACTTGTTATTTGAATTTGGGTGCTCCAGTATTGGGTGCAAATACATTTAGAATAGTTAAATCTTCTTGTGAAGTTGAACCTTTTATCATTATGTAATGCCCTTCTTTGTACTTTTTTACTGTTGTTAATTCAAAGTAGGCTTGATCTGATCTAAGAATACTGACCTCAATCTTTGTTGTTTTCTGTTTGTGTGGTAGATATTTTTCCAACCCTTCACTTTGAGTTGATGGGTGTCAATACATGTGAAATGGGTCTCTTGAAGATAGTTTTGCACTCTGTGTTTTTTAAGTGGGTCATTTATGTTCTACTTTTTACTTCTATAAGATCTACTTCTTTTTAGCTTCCATGCATAAGTGAGAACATGTGGCATTTAACTTTCTGGTCTTGTCTCATTTCACTTAACACAATGTCCTCCAGTTCCATCCATGTTGCTGTGAATGACAGAATTTCATTCTTTTTTGAGGCAGAATAGTAGTCTATTGTGTAAATGTAGCACATTTTCTTCATCCATTCATCTGTTGTTAGACACCTAGGTTGATTTCATATTTTGACTATTTTGAAGAGTGGTGCAATAAACATTTGTGTGCAGATGACTCTTTGATATAACTGAGTTTCATTCCTTTGGATAAATGCCCAGAAGTGCTTTTCCCACATTTTAATCAGGTTGGTTTTTTAGCTATTGAGTTATTTGAGTTCCTTATATGTTTTGGATATAAACTCTTTGTCTGTTGTGTGGCTTTCAAATATTTTCCTTCATTCTGTAGGATGTTTCTTCACTCTGTTGATTTTTGCTGTGAAGAAGCATTTTAGTTTGATGTGGTCCCATTTGTCTATTTTTGCATTTCCTGCCTATGCTTTTGATGTCTTATCCAGAACAAACATTACCCAGAGCAGTGTGAAGATGTTTTCTCATATGTTCTCTTCTAGCAGTTCTTATGTCTTATATTCTTTGTCTTTAATATATTTTAGTTAGTTCTTTTTTTTTTTTTTGAGACAGAGTTTCGCTCTTGTTACCCAGGCTGGAGTGCAATGGCGCAATCTCAGCTCATCGCAACCTCCGCCTCCTGGGTTCAGGCAATTCTCCTGCCTCAGCCTCCTGAGTAGCTGGGATTACAGGCACTCACCACCGTGCCCGGCTAATTTTTTGTATTTTTAGTAGAGATGGGGTTTCACCGTGTTGACCAGGATGGTCTTGATCTCTTGACCTTGTGATCCACCCGCCTCAGCCTCCCAAAGTGCTGGGATTACAGGCTTGAGCCACCATGCCCAGCCTTAGTTAGTTCCTGTATATGATGTAAGATAAGGGTCCAATTTTATTTTCTTCATATGAATATCCAGTTTTCTAAACACCATTTATTGAAGAGACTGATCTTTTCCAATTACACAATGTCATTGGCATCTTTGTCAAAGATTTATCTGACCATAATGTTTGCACTTGCTTCTGGGCTTTGTGTTCCATTGGTCTACATATGTTTTTGTGCTAGTATCATACTGTTTAGGTTACCACAGCTCTGTAATATATTTTGAAATCAGGTAGGGTGATAGTTCCAGCTTTATTCTCCTTTTCTGAGATTGCTATGGCTATTCAGAGTCTTCTGTCACTCAATAAAAAGTTTTACTGTTTTTGTTCTATTTCTGTGAAATATGTCATTGGAATTTTAACAGGGAATCCAATGAATCTATAGATTACTTTGCATAGTATAAACATTTTAATAATATCAATTCTTCCAATTCATTAAGATGGAATATCTTTCCATTTATTTATGTCTTCTTTAATTTATTTAATCAGTGTTTTATAGTTTTCAGTGTAAAAATCTTACACCTTCTTGGTGAAATTTATTCCTAAGTTTTCATTTTTTTGTAGCTATTACAAATAGGATTGTTTTCTTGGCTTCTTTTTTGGATAGTACATTGTTAGCGTATACAAATGCTACTGATTTTTGTATATTGCATTTGTATCCTGCAACTTTATTGAATTTGTTCATTAGTTCTACCAGTTCCTTGCTTGAGTCTATAGGGTTTTCTATATATCAGATCATGTCATCTGCAAACAGAAAATTTTATCTCATTCTTTGCATTTGGGATGATTTTTTTTTCTTTTTCTTGACTAATTACTCTGGCTAGGACTTCCAATACTATTTTAAATAGAAATGCTGGCTGAGCACGATGGCTCATGCCTATGATCCCAGCATTTTGAAAGGCTGAGGTGAGTGGATCACCTGAGGTCAGGAGTTCAAGACCAGCCTGACCAATATGGCAAAACTCTTGTCTCTACTAAAAATACAAAAAATCAGCCAGGTGTGGTGGCATGCACCTGTAGTCCCAGCTACTTGAGAGGCTGAGTCAGGAGAATAGTTTGAACCCAGCAGTCAGAGGTTGTAGTGAGCTGAGATCATGCCATGGCATTCCAGCCTAAGCAACAGAGCAAGACTCCATCTCAAAAATAAATAAATAAGGTGAGAATTGACATCCTTGTCTTGTTCCTGAACTTTAAGAAAGAGTTTTCAGCTTTTCACTATTAAGTATAATATTAACTGTAGGTTTGTCATATATGGCCTTTCATATGTTGAGGTCCATTCCATCTATACCTAACTTGTTGAGTGATTTTATCATGGAAGATGTTGACTTTTTTCAAATGCTTCTTCTGCATATATTGAGATGATTATAAGATTTTTATTCATCATTTTGTTACTATAGCATATCACATTTGCTGATTTGCATATATTAAAGCATCCTCATATCCCAGAGATAAATTATACTTGATCATAGTATATAGCTTTTTTTTATTGCATTTTAGGTTTGGGGGTAAATGTGCAGAACATGCAAGACAGTTGCATAGGTACACACATGGCAGTGTGATTTGCTGTTTTCCTCCCCTTCACCCACATCTGGCATTTCTCCCCAGGCTATCCCTACACAGCTCCCCCTGACACTGTACCTCCCCTATTCCCCCCAGTAGACCCCAGTGTGTAGTGCTCCCCTCCCTGTGTCCATGTGTTCTCATTGTTCATCACCTGCCTATGAGCGAGAATATGCAGTATTTCATTTTCTGTTCTTGTGTCAGTTTGCTGAGAATGATGTTCTCCAGATTCATCCATGTCCCTACAAATGACACCAACTCATCGTTTTTGATTGCTGCATAATATTCCATGGTGTATAGGTGCCACATTTTCCCAGTCCAGTCTATCATTGATGGACATTAGGGTTGGTTCCAGGTCTTTGCTATTGTAAACAGTGCTGCAATGAACATTCGTATGCATGTGTCCTTATAGTAGAACGATTTATGGTCCTTTGGTTATATACCCAGTAATGGGATTGCTGGGTCAAATGGAATTTCTATTTCTAGGTCCTTGAGGAATTGCCACACTGTCTTCCACAATGGTTGAATGAATTTACACTCCCACCAGCAGTGTAAAAGTGTTCCTATTTCTCCACATCCTCTCCAGCATCTGCTGTGTCCAGATTTTTTAATGATTGCCATTCTAACTGGCATGAGATGGTATCTCAATGTAGTTTTGATTTGCATTTCTCTGATGACCAGTGATGATGAGCATTTTTTCATATGCTTGTTGGCCTCATGTATGTCTTCTTTTGTAAAGTGTCTGTTCATATCCTTTGCCCATTTTTGAATGGGCTTGTTTTTTTCTTGTAAATCTGTTTGACTTCTTTGTAAATTCTGGATATCAGCCCTTTGTCAGATGGGTAAACTGCAAAAATTTTTTCCCGTTCTGTTGGTTGCTGATTCAGTGACTGTTTCTTTTGCCATGCAGAAGCTGTGGAGTTTGATTAGGTCCCATTTGTCTATTTTGGCATTTGTTGCCAATGTTTTTGGTGTTTTGGTCATGAAGTCCTTGCCTACTCCAATGTCCTGAATGGTTTTGCCTAGATTTTCTTCTAGGGTTTTTATGGTGCCAGGTCTTATGTTTAAGTCTTTAATCTATCTGGAGTTAATTTTAGTGTAAGGTGTCAGAAAGGGGTCCAGTTTCTGCTTTCTTCACATGGCTAGCCAGTTTTCCCAACACCATTTATTAAACAGGGAATCCTTTCCCCATTGCTTGTTTTTGTCAAGTTTATCAAACATTGTATGGTTGTAGATACATTGTGTTGCCTCTGATACCTCTGCTCTGTTCCATTAGTCTATATCTCTATTTTGGTACCAGTACCATGCTGTTTTGATTACTGTAGCCTTGTAGTATAGTTTGAAGTTTCATAGTATGATGCCTCCCGCTGTGTTCTTTTTGCTTAGAATTGACTTGGCTATGCGGGCTCTCTTTTGGTTCCATATGAAGTTCAAGGTGGCTTTTTCCAGTTCTGTGAAGAAAGTCAATGGTAGCTTGATGGGGATAGCATTGAGTCTGTAAATTACTTTGGGCAGTATGGCTATTTTCATGATATTGATTCTTCCTAACCATGAACATGGAATGTTTCTCCATCTGTTTGTGTCCTCCCTTATTTCATTGAGCACTGGTTTGTAGTTCTCCTTGAAGAGGTCCCTTATGTTCCTTGTTAGTTATATTCCTAGGTATTTTATTCTCTTTGTAGCAATTGTGAATGACAGTTCATTCTTGATTTGGCTCTCTTTAAGTCTGTTATTGGTGTGTAGGAATGCTTGTGATTTTTGCACATTGATTTTATATCCTGAGACTTTGCTGAAGTTGCTTATCAGTTTCAGGAGTTTTTGGGCTGAGACAACGGGGTCTTCTAAATATACTATCATGTCATCTGCAAATAGAGACAATTTGGCTTCCTCCATTTCTATTTGTATACTCTTTATTTCCTTTTCTTGCCTGATTGCTCTGGCTAGAACTTCCAGTACTATATTGAATAGGAGTGGTGAGAGAGGGCATCCTTGTCTAGTGCCAGATTTCAAAGGGAATGCTTCCAGTTTTTGCCCATTCACTATGATATTGGCTGTTGGTTTGTCATAAATAGCTTTTATTATTTTGAGATACGTTTCATCAATACCGAGTTTATTGAGGATTTTTAGCATAAAGGGCTGTTGAATTTTGTCAAAGGCCTTCTCTGCATCAATTGAAATAATCATGTGATTTTTGGTTTTGGTTCTGTTTATGTGGTGAATTACATTTATAGACTTGCGTATGTTGAACCAGCCTTGCATCCCCGGGATGAATCCTACTTGATCATGGTGAATAAGCTTTTTGATATGCTGTTGCAATCAGATTGCCAGTATTTTATGAAGATTTTTGCATCTATGTTCATCATGGATATTGGCCTGAAGTTTTCTTTTCTTGTTGAGTCTCTGCTGGGTTTTGGTATCAGGATGATGTGGTCTCATAAAATGATTTGGGAAAGATTCCCTCTTTTTGGATTATTTGGAATAGTTTCAGAAGGAATGGTAACAGTTCCCCTTTGTGTGTCTGGTAGAATTTGGCTGTGAACTCACCTGAACCTGGGCTTTTTTTGTGTGGTAGGCTCTTAATTGCTGCCTCAACTTTAGACCTTGTTATTGGTCTATTCATAGTTTCAGCTTCCTCCTGGTTTAGGCTTGGGAGGACACAAGTGTCCATAAATTTATCCATTTCTTCCAGGTTTACTAGTTTATGTGCATAGAGTTGTTTTTAATATTCTCTGATGATGGTTTGAATTTCTGTGGAATCCGTGGTGATTTCCCCTTTATCGTCTTTTATTGCATCTATTTGGTTAGTCTCTCTTTTCTTTTTTATCAATCTGGCTAGTGGTCTATTTTGTTGATCTTCTCAAAAAAACAGCTCTTGGATTTATTGATTTTGAAGGGTTTTTTGTGTCTCTAACTGCTTTAGTTCTGCTCTGATCTTAGTTATTTCTTGTCTTCTGTTGGTTTTGCTCCTCCAGCTCTTTCAATTTTGACAATAGGGTGTCAATTTTGGATCATTCCACTCTTCTCATGTGGGCACTTATAGCTATATAATTTCCTCTAGAGACTGCTTTAAATATGTCCCGGAGATTCTGGTATGTTGTGTCTTCATTCTCATTGGTTTCACAGAACTTCTTTATTTCTGCCTTCATTTCATTGTTTATTCAGTCAACATTCAAGAGCCAGTTGTTCAGTTTCCATGAAGCTGTGCGGTTCTGAGTTAGTTTCTGAATTCTGAGTTCTAACTTGATTGCACTGTGGTCTGAGAGACTGTTTGTTATTATTTGAGTTCTTTTGCATTTGCTGAGGAGTGATTTACTTCCAATTATGTAGTCAATTGTAGAGTAGGTGTGATGTGGTGCTGAGAAGAATGTATATTCTTTGGATTTAGGGTGGAGGGTTCTCTAAATGTCTATCAGGTTTGCTTGTTCCAGATCTTAGTTCAAGTCCTGGATATCCTCATTAATTTTCTGTCTGGTTGATCTGTCTAATATTGACAGTGGAGTGTTAAAGTCCCCCACTATTACTGTGTGGGAGTCTAAGTCTCTTTGTAAGTCATTAAGAACTTGCCCTATATATCTGGGTGTTCCTGTATTGGGTCCATTTATATTTAGGATCGTTAGCTCTTCTTGTATCAATCCTTTGACAATTATGTAATGTCCTTCTTTGTCTCTTTTGATCTTTGTTGCTTTAAAATCTATTTTATCAGAGACAAGAATTGCAACTCCTGCTTTTTTCTGCTCTCTATTTGCTTGGTAAATCTTCCTCCATCCCTTTATTTTGAGCCTTTGTGTATCCTTGCATGTGAGATGGGTTTCCTGGATACAGCACACCGATGGGTTTTGGCTTTTTATCCAATTTGCCAGTCTGTGTCTTTTGATTGGTGCATTTAGCCCATTTACATTTAGGGTTAATATTGTTATGTGTGAATTTGATACTGCCATTTTGATGCTAGCTGACTGCTTTGCTCATTAGTTGATGCAGATTCTTCATTTTGCTGATGCTGTTTAGCATTTGGTATGTTTTTGGAATGGCTGGTACTGGTTGTTTCTTTCTATGTGTAGTGTCTCTTTCAGGAGCTCTTGTAAAGCAGGCCTGGTGGTGACAGAATCTCTGAGTACTTGCTTATTGGCAAAGGATTTTATTTTTTCTTCACCTGTGAAGCTGAGTTTGGCTGTATATGAAATTCTGGGTTGAAAGTTTTTTTATTTAAGAATGTTGAATATTGGCCCCCACTCTCTTCTGTCTTGTAGGGTTTCTGCCAAGAGATCTGCTGTGAGTCTGATGGGCTTCCCTTTGTGGGTGACCTGACCTTTCTCTCTGGCTGCCCATAGCATTTTCTCCTTCATTTCAACCCTGGTGAATCTGATGATAATATGCCTTGGGGTTGCTCTTCTTGCAGAATATCTTTGTGGTGTTCTCTATATTTTCTGGGCCTGAATATTGGCCTGCCTTGCTAGGTTGGGGAAATTTTCATGGATAATATCCTGAAGAGTATTCTCCAGCTTGGATTCATTCTCTTCATCACATTCAGGTGCACCTATCAAACATAGATTATGTCTCTTCACATAATCCCACATTTCTTGGAGACTTTGTTCATTCCTTTTTGTGCTTTTTTCTCTAATCTTGGTTTCTCATTTTATTTCATTGAGTTGCTCTTCGACTTTTGATATCCTTTCTTCTGCTTGGTCAATTCGGCTGTTGAAACTTGCGCGTGCTTCATGAAGTTCTCGTGTTGTGTTTTTCAGCTCCTTCAATTCACTCATATTCCTCTATAAATTGTCCTTTCTTGTTATCATTTCCTCAAATCTTCTTTCAAGGTTCTTAGTTTCTTTGCATTGAGTTAGAACCTGTTCTTTCAGCTCATGGAAGTTTCTCATTACCCACCTTCTGAAGTCTGATTCCGTCATTTCATCACACTCATTCTCTGTCCAGGTTTGTTCCCTTGCTGGTGAGGAGTTGTGGTCCCTTGTAGGAGATGAGGTATTCTGATTTCGGGTGTTTTCCTCCTTTTTGCACTGGTTTCTTCCCATCTTTGTGGATTTATCCACCTGTCGTCAGAGTAGTTGCTGGTTTTCCGATTGGGTCTCTGAGTGGGCATCCAGATTGTTGATGATGAAGTATTTCTGTTTCTTAGTTTTCCTTCTAACCATCTGACCCCTCTGCTGTAGGACTACTGAGGTCCACTCCAGGCCCTGCTTGCCTGGGGTACACCTGTAGCAGCTGTGGAAGTATTTCTTCTTCTGCTAGCTTTGTTTCTGAATGATGCCTGCCAAATGTCAGTCTGATCAGTCCTTTGTGGGATGACTCTTTGGATATATGGGGGTCAGGGAACTGCTTGAGGAGACTGTCTGTACTTTATAGGAGCTCAAGTGCTGAGCTGTGAGCTCCGTTGTTCATTCAGGGCTGCTAGGCAGGTACATTTAAGTCTGCTGCAGCAGAACTTATGAAGCCCCTCTTTTTCCCTCAGGTGCTCTGTCCCAGGGAGTTAGGGCTTTATTTATGAGTATCTGTTGCACTGTCCTGCCCAGCAAGAAGGCAGTCTAATCACTGCCTGCCTGTAGTGGCTATGCTGAGCTACCATGGGCTCTGCTGTGTTGCCATGGGCTCCGCCCTGCTGCCATGGGCTCTGCCCTGCTGCTGTGTGTAATTCCCTGTAGTCCTGTTTATATGCGTGTGGTTAGAGCTGCTCTGGTGATGATGGCCCACCTGTGTAGTTGCGGACTCTCTCTGTTATGGCAGGTTGCCTTGACAATGGCAGGCTGCATCAGCAATGGCAGTGTACCTCCATAGGGGTCGAGTGCCTCGGTAATGGTGGATGCCCCTCCCCCACCGAGCTGCACCATCCTGGGTTCAGCTGTGCTTGTCATGAAACTCTCAACCTTGAGTGTTTCCAATTGCTGTTTTGTTTGTTTTTGTGGGGGTGGGACCCACTGAGCCTGATCACCTGGCTTCCTGCCTCAGAGCCCTTTTATTTTTTTTTTTAAGCTGAATGGTTGACTCTCTCCCAGGTGTTCCAGTCACCTGCTGAAAGGGTGCCGGGATCTGTGATTTCCCATGCAGTGACCCACTGTGCTTGCTGTAACCACATTGCTGCCCGGGAATCTCCTGCTCTGGCTTTCTGTTTAAGTCCTGTTTAATCAGATGAATGTGCTAATCTGCCTTTCAAAATCTCCAACTGCCGGTTTAACAGGGCCACCAAACCAGTGTATTTTGTACGGAGTGCTGCTGCACTGTGGCCCTGGCCCAAACAGCCGTGCCAGCCCAAACAGCCACGCTGGTGGCCCATGGGGCTCCTACACCTGGGAATCTCCTGGTCTGTGGGCAATAAAGATCCATCTGGAAATGCAGCATCCACTCACCATCTGCAATTTCACTGGGAACTGCAATCCTGAATTGGACCTACAGTGCTGTCTTCTCTCTCGGCATATAGCTTTTTTAAATACATGGTTGAATTTGGTTTGCTAGTACTTTTGTTGAGGATTTTCATATCCATGTTATTTAAAGATATTGGCTTATAATTTTCTTCTTTTTATAGTGTCTTTGTCTGGCTTTGGTATTAGATAATGCTGGCCTCAAGAGTTTGGAAATATTTCTTCCTCTTCAGTTTTTTGAAAGAGTTTGAGAAGAAAAGGCAATTTTTTTAATGTTTTACAGAGCCAGCACATCCCTCCAGAGGGACACATGTCTTTGTGTTCAATCACCCTGGAAAACACATGTGCCAGGGAAGAATAGGTGCAGAAGCAGCCTGCAGAGTTGGTAAGAGAAATCATCAAACATCTAAATGTGCCATTTGGTGATGGACTAAAGCTGCTGTAGGTGAGCTAGAGAACCACTTCATTTGTAAACCTAGCATGACATTATTTAGCCTTCACTTGACACAAATAAGAAATTTATGGCCCACTCCTGCTTCCAGAACACAGAGAAGGCACAAGACCTGTACTTGCCAGTACCCCACCCCTTAGCCAATACCACCTCCAGTGCAATGGCACATATAGTATCCCACAAGACACCCCTGCTACTCCCAGTTGCATTGCCTCCACCCTTGTGGTTAATACTCACAAGAGGCAGGCACCTCAGCACCCAGTAACTCTCTGCCACAGCTGCCACTACAAGGATGGATCTTGTTGTCACTGCACCATGAAATGCTGTGGCTTAAACCACTCATTAGAGTGCAGTAAGTGGTTTGGTAGCACCTCATCCCTGACCCCAGCACAGTGGATTCCTAACCTCAAGGAGACAGAGAAGAAAAGTTGGGGCCCAATACAAGTCCCCAAGAGTTAGACCATACAGTCCAGGAGTTGGGAGCTGAGTATTGGCCCCCTAAAATCTCCCAGAAATGAAGTCAGTTGGCTGAATTCACCTTATACCACAATCAAACACTCAAGGTCATTAAATAGGATTAAAAAAATCCAAAGGTCAGCAACCCAAAAGACTGAAGGTGGCTAAGCTCACAAAGATGAGAAAGAATCAGCACAAGAACTCTGACAACTCAAAAAGCCAGAGTGCCTTCTTTCCTCTGAACAACCACATCACTATTCCAGCAAGTGTTATAAACCAGGCTCAGATGACTGAAATGACAGAAATAGAATTCAGAATATGGATAGGAATGAAGATTACTGAACTACAGTAGTACCTTGAAACCCAATCCAAGAAAGCTAGAAATCACATTAAAACAATGCAGATTTGGGACTGCAGTAAACATTTTTAATACCAAAAATAAATTTTTCTTTTAAATGCTGGCACTGAAGACAAAATTGCCAGTAGAAAAAAGAATGTAACTGACCTGATGGAGCTGAAAAATAGACTATAAGAACTTTATAATATAATCACAAGTATTGATAGCAGAATAGACCAAGTGGAGAAAAGAATATCAGAGCTGGAAGACTGGCTTTCTGAAATAAGACAATCAGATAAGAATAGAGAAAAAAATGAAAAGAAATTTTTTTTAACCTCCAAGAAATATGGGATTATGTAAAGGAGCAAATCTGACTCATTGGTATTCCTGAAAGAGAACCAACTTGGGGAGAATGGAACCAACTTGGAAAACATATTTTCAGTATACCATCCATGAGAACCCCCCACAGCTAGAGGAGCCAACACTCAAATTCAGGAAATGCAGAGAACACCAGTAAGATACTTCACAAAAAAATTATTCCCAAGACACATAATTATCAGATTCTCCAAGGTCAAAATGAAAAAAAAAAAAAAAAGGTTAAAGGCAGCTAGAGAGAAAGGTCACCTACAAAGGGAAGCCCATCTGACTAGAGCAGACCCCTCAGCAGAAATCTTGCAAGCCAAAAGAGACTGGTGGCCAGCATTCAACAATCTTAAAAAAAAAATAAAAGAAATTCCAACCCAGAATTTCATACCTGGTCAAGCTAAGTTTCATAAGCAAAAGAGAAATAAGACACTTTTCGGACAACCAAATCATGAGGAAATTTATTACCACCAGACCTTGCTTGTAAGAGCTCCTGAAGGAAGTGCTAAACATGGGGGGGGGGGAAGACCATTATGAGCCACTACAAAAACACACAGAAGTACACAGACCAGTGACACTATAGAGCAACTACATAGACAATCTGCAAAATAACCAGCTAATATCATGTTACATCATGCACACATATCAAACAACTAACTTTAAAAGTACCTGGGCTAAATACCCCAATTAAAAGACACAGAGTGGCAAGCTGGATAAAGAATCAAGACCTGTTGGTATGCTGTTCTCAAGAGACCCATCTGACATGCAATGACACACCTAGGCTTAAATTAAAGGGATGGAGGAAGATCTACCAAGAAAATAGGAAACTGGGGAAAAAAAGCAGGGGTTGCAATCCTAGTTTCTGACAAAACATACTTTAAATCAACAAATATCAAACTAGACAAAGAAGGGCATTACATAACAGTAAAGGGTTCAATCCAACAAGAATATTCAACTGTCCTAAATATATATACACCCAACACAGGAGCACATAGATTCATAAAACAAGTTCTAAGAGACTTTCTAAGAAATTTAGACTCCCACACAATAGTAGTAGGACACTTTAATAGTAGTAGGAGATTTTAATATTAGACAGATTATCAAGATAGAAAATTAATAGATACACATAACCTCCACTCAGCACTGAATTAAATGGACCCAATAGACTTCTATCAAACTCTCTGCCCGAAGAGTTATTCACTAGTCTCACTGAAACATAAGACATACTCTAAAATCAGTCACATAATTAGAAGTAAAACACTGTTCAGCAAAAGCAAAAGAACTGAAATTATAACAAACAATCTCTCGGACCACAATGCAATCAAATTAGAAATAAAGACTAAGAAATTAACTAAAAACCATACAATTACATAGAAATTGAATAACCTGCTCCTGAGTGATTTTAGGGTAGATAATGAAATTAAGGCAGAAATCAAAAAGTTCTTTGAAATTGTCGAGAACAAAGATACATTATACCAGAATCTCTGGGACACAGCTAAGGCAGCATTAAGAGGGAAATTTATAGCACTGAATGCCCACATCAAAAAGTTAGAAAGATCTCAACTTAACAAACTAACATCACAACTAAAAAAAGTAGAGAACAAAGAGCAAACAAATTCCAAAGCTAGAAGAAAATAAGAAATATAACTAAAATCGTAACTGAACTGAAGAAGATTGAGACATAAAAATAGCATTCAAAAGATCAATGAATCCAGGAGCTGTGTTTTTTTTAAATAATAATAATAAAATGGATAGACCACTAGCTAGGTTAATAAAAAAGAAAATAGTTCTCTCTTTAATAACACAATCAGAAATGACAAGGGGAATATTACCACTGAATTTACAAAAATACAAACAACCAACAGAGTGTAATATGAACACCTCTATGCACATAAACTAGAAAATCTAGAAGAAATGGATAAATTTCTGGACACATACAACTTCCCAAGACTGAACCAGGGAATTGAATTCATTTCATAAATTAAATTCATGAAAAGATCAAAAACAGGGTCTGAAATTTAGTCAGTAAAAAAGAGCCTACCAACCAAAAGGAAGTCCAGGACCAGAAGAATTCAGAGCTGAATTCCACTAGATTTACAAAGAAGAGCTGATACCATTCTTGCTAAAACAATTCCAAAAACTTGAGGAGGAGGGACTCCTCCCTAATTCATTTTATAAGGTCAGCATTATTGTGATACCAAAACCTGGCAGAGACACAACAAAAAAAGAAAATTTCAGGCCAATATCTTGATGAATATTGATGTAAAAAATTCTTAACAGAATACTGGCAATTTGAATTCAGCAGCCTATCAAAAAGCTTGTCTACCATAATCAAGTAGGTTTTATCCCTGGAATGCAAGGATGGTTCAACATACAAATCAAAAATGTGATTCATTACATAAACAGGACTAAAGACAAAAACCACATGATTATTTCAACAGATGTTGAAAGGGATTTCAATAAAATTCAACATTTATTTATGTTAAAAACTGTCAGCAGGCTGGATGTGGTGACTCATGTGGTAATCAGAGCACTTTGCAAGGTCAAGTCAGGTGGATCTCTTGACATCAAGAGTTCAAGACCAGCCTGGCAAACATGGTAAAACTCCATATCTACCAAAAACTAAAAAATTAGCCAGGCATGGTGGATGTATCTGTACTCCTAGCCACTTGGGAGGTTGAAGCAGAATTGCTTGAACCCAGGAAGCAGAGACTGCAGTGAGCAAAGATCACACCAATGCACTCCAGCCTGGTGACAGAGTGAGACTCTGTCTCAAAAAAAGTCAATAAACTAGGTATTGAAGGAACATACCTCAAAATAATAAGAGCCACGTATGAAAAACCCACAGTCAATATAGTACTAAATGGGAAAAAGCTGGAAGCATTCCCCCTTGAAAACTGGCATAAGACAAGTTCTCTCACCATTCCTATTCAACATAGTAGTGGAAGTCCCTGCCAGAGCAATCAGGCAAGAGAGAAAAATAAAGAGCATCCAAATAAAAAGAAGGAAGTTAAACTATTCCTGTTTGCATACAACATAATCCTATACCTAGGAAGCCCCATGGTGTCATCTCAAGAGCTCCTTAAGCTGATAAACAACTTCAGCAAAGTCTCAGGATACAAAATCAATGTGCAAAAACCACTAACATTCCTCTACACCAACAACAGTCAAACCAACAGCCAACTGTGGAATGCAATCCAATGCACAGTTGCCACAAAAAGAATACAATACCTAGGAATACACTAACCAGGGATGTGAAAGTTCTCTATAAAAAGAACTACAAAACACTGCTCAAAGAAATTGGAGATTACTGGCCAGGTGTGGTGGTTCACAACTGTAATCCTAGAATTTTGGGAGGCTAAGGTGGGCAGATCACTTGAGGTCAGAAGTTCAAGACCAGCCTGGCCAATATGGTGAAACCCATCTCTACTAAAAATACAAAAATTAACTGAGCATGGTGGTGCATGCCTGTAATCCCAGCTACTTGAGAGGCTGAGGCAGGAAAACCACCTGAACCCAGGAGGCAGAGGTTGCAGTGAGCTGAGATCGCATTACTTCACTCCAACCTGGGTGACAGAGTGAGACTTCCCCTGAAACAAAAAGGAAAAAGAAATCACAGGTTACACAAATGAATAGAAAAACATTAAAATATTTCATGCTTATGAATAGGAAGAGTCAATATCATTAAAATAGCTATACTACCCCATTGACATTCTTAACAGAACTAGAAAAAAAACTATTTTAAAATTCATGTAGAACCTAAAAAAAGAGCCCTAGTAGCCTAGGCAATTCTAAGCAGAAAGAACAAAGCTGGAGGCATCATGCTACTTGATTTAAACTATACTCCACAGCTAGAGTAATCAAAACAGCATGGTACTATTACAAGAAGAGATATATAGACCAACAGAACAGAATAGAGAACTGAGAAATAAGCCTGCACACCTACAACTATCTGATGTTCAACAAACCTGACAAAAAAACAAGCAAGAGGGAAATAATTCCCTATTCAATAAATGTTCCTGGGATAACTGGCTAGCCATATGCAGAAGATTGAAGCTGGACCCCTTCCTTACCCCATATACAAAAATTAACTCAAGATGGATTAAAGACTTAAATGTAAAACCCAAAACTATTTTTTCAAATCCCAAAAAACAATCTAGGCAATATGATTCTGGACATAGAAATGGGCAAAGATTTCATGAGGAAGGTATCAAACAATTGCAACAAAGGCAAAAAATTGACAAATAGAATCTAATTAAACTAAAGAGCTTCTGCACAGCAAAAAAAACAATCAACAGAATGAAGAGACAACCTACAGAATTAGAGAAAAATTTTGCAAACTATGCATCTGCAAAGGTCTAATATCCAGCATCTATAAACAATTTAAATTTACAAGAAAATTGCAAACAACTCCATTAAAAGGTGGGCAAAGGACATGAACAGGGACTTTTCAAAGAAAAGTATACATATGGCAAACAATCATATGAAAAAAAGCTTAACAGGGAGAAGATTCAAGATGGCGCTTTAGGAGCAGCTCAGGATTGCAGCTCCCAGTGAAAGCGCAGAGGGTGAGTGGACACCACATTTCCAGATGCATCTTTATTGCCCACAGACCAGGATATTCCCAGGTGTAGGAGCCCCACAGGTTGCCAGCATGGCTGTTTCGGCAGGCACAGCTGTTTTGGCTGGTGCAGCTGTTTTGGCTGGTGCAGCTGTTTCAGCCAGTGCGGCTGTTTCAGCTGGTACTGCAGCACAGCGGCTCTCCGTACAAAATACACTGGTGGGGTTGCCCTGTTAAACTGGCAATTGGAGATCCAGGAAGGCAGATTAGCCCATTCATCTGATTAAACAGGACTGAAACATAGAGTCAGGCCAGGAGATTCCCAGGCAGTGACTTATTTCAGCTGGCGCAGTAGGTCACCACATGGGAAATCACACAGATCCCGGTGCCCTTTCAGCAGGCTACTGGAACACCTGGGAGAGAGTCAACCATTAAACTTAAAATAAAAAGGGCTCTGAAACAGGGAGCCAGGTGATCAGGCTTGGCAAGTCCCACGCCCACAAAAACAAACAAACAAACAACAACAACAACAACAAAAAAACAACAGCAATTGGAAACACTCAGATTTGAGAGTTTCACAGCAAGCACAGCTAAACCCAGGACAGTCCAGCTCTGTGGAGGAGGAGTGTCCGCCATTACTGAGGCACTCCACCCCTACAAAGGTAGTCTGCCATTGCTGACCCAGCCTGCCATTGCCGAGGCAACCCACCATAACAGAGAGAGTCCACAATTACAGAGGCAAGCCACCATTGCTGAGGCAGTTCTAACCACACCCATATAAACAGGACTGCAGGGAAATACACACAGCAGCAGGGTGGAGCCCACAGCAGCAGGGCAGACCCAAGAGCAGATCAGCAAAGCCTCCACAGGCAGACAGTGACTAGGCTGCCTACTTGCTGGAAAGGACAGCCCTGAAAAAAAAAAAAAAAGCCAGCAGCACGACGGATACTCTTGAATAAAGCCCTAACTCCCCGGGAGAGAGCACCTGGGGAAATAAAAGGGGGTTTATGAGTTCTGCTGCAGCAGACTTAAACGTCCCTGCCTAGCAGCTCTGAATGAACAATGGAGCTCAGAGCTCAACACTTGAGCTCCTATAAAGAACAGACTGTCTCCTCAAGCAGCTCCCTGACCCCCATATATCCAAAGAGTCACCTCACAAAGGACTGATCAGACTGACATTTGGCAGGCAGCATTTTGGGACAAAGATAGCAGAGAAAGAAACTGGTAGTGACCCTTACTGTTCTGCAGCTGCTGCAGGTGATCCCCCGGAAAGCAGGGCCTGGAGAGGACATCAGTAGTCCCACAGCAGAGGAGGCAGACTGTTAGAAGGAAAACTAAGAAACAGAAATAACTTCATCATCAACAATCTGGATGTCCACTCAGAGACCCAATCGAAAAATCAGCAAGTACACAGATGACAGGTGTATAAATCCACAAAGATGGGAGAAACCAGTGCAAAAAGGAGGAAAACACCCAAAACCAGAACGCCTCACCTCCTAAGAGGGATCACAACTCCTCACCAGTGAGGGAACAAAGCTGGACACAGAATGAGTGTGATGAAATGACAGAATCAGACTTCAGAAGTTGGGTAATGAGAAACTTCCGTGAGCTAAAAGAACATGTTCTAACTCAATGCAAAGAAACTAAGAACCTTGAAAGAGATTTGATGAAATGATAACAAGAATGGACAACTTAGAGAGGAATATGAGTGAATTGAAGGAGCTGAAAAACACAACACAAGAACTTCGCAAAGCATGCACAAGTTTCAACAGCTGAACTGACCAAGCAGAAAAAAGGATATCAGGGGTTGAAGATCAACTCAATGAAATAAAATGAGAAGGCAAGATTAGAGGAAAAAAGCACAAAAAGCAATGAACAAAGTCTCCAGGAAATGTGGGATTATGTGAAGAGACCTAATCTATGTTTGATAGCTGTACCTGAATGTGAAGAAGAGAATGAATCCACACTGGAAAATACTCTTCAGGATATTATCCAGGACAACTTCCCCAACCTAGCAAGGCAGGCCAATATTAAAGTCTAGGAAATACAGAGAACTTCACAAATATATTCTGCAAAAAGAGCAACCACAAGGCACATAATCGTCAGATTCACCAGGATTGAAATGAAGGAGAAAATGCTAAGCACAGCCAGAGAGAAAGGTCAGGTCACCCAAAAAGGGAAGCCCATCAGACTCACAGCAGATCTCTCAGCAGAAACCCTACAAGACAGAAGAGAGTGGGGGCCAATATTCAACATTCTTAAAGAAAAAACTTTCAACCCAGAATTTCATATCCAGCCAAACTAAGCTTCATAAGTGAAAGAAAAATAAAATCCTTTGTGAATAAGCAATGACTCAGAGATTTTGTCAACACCAGGCCTGCTTTACGAGAGCTCCTGAAAGAGGCACTACACATAGAAAGGAACAACCAGTACCAGCCACTCCAAACACATACCAAATGCTTAAGAGCATCAACCAAATGAAAAATCTGCATCAACTAACAAGTAAAACAGTCAGCTAGAATCAAAATGGCAGTATCAAATTCACACATAACAATATTAACCCTAAATGTAAATGGGCTAAATGCACCAATCAAAAGACACAGACTGGCAAATTGGATAAAAAACCAAAACCCATTGGTGTGCTGCATCCAGAAAACCCACCTCACACACAAGGATACACAAAGGCTGAAAACAAAAAGATGGAGGAAGATTTACCAAGCAAATGGAGAGCAAAAAACAGCAGGAGTTGCAATTCTCATCTCTGATAAAATAGACTTTAAAGCAACAAAGATCAAAAGAGACAAAGAAGGACATTACATAATGGTCAAAGGATAGATACAACAAGAAGAGCTAACGATCCTAAATATATATGAACTCAATACAGGAGCACCCAGATATATAAGGCAAGTTCTTAATGACTTACAAAGAGACTTAGACTCCCACACAATAATAGTGGGGGACTTTAACACTCCACTGTCAATATTAGACAGATAAACCAGACAGAAAATGAACAAGGATATCCCAGACTTGAACTAAGACCTGGAACAAGCAAACCTGATAGACATTTAGAGAACCCTCCACCCCAAATCCACAGAATATACATTTGTCTCAGCACCACATCACACCTACTCCAAAACTGACCACATAATTGGAAGTAAATCACTCCTCAGCAAATGCAAAACAACTGAAATCATAACAAACAGTCTCTCAGACCATAGTGCAATCAAGTTAGAACTCAGAATTCAGAAACTATCTCAGAACTGCACAGCTTCATGGAAACTGAACAACTGGCTCTTGAATGTTGATTGGATAAACAATGAAATGAAGGCAGAAATAAAGAAGTTCTTCAAAACCAATGAGAATGAAGACACAACATACCAGAATCTCTGGGACACATTTAAAGCAGTATCTAGAGGAAAATATATAGCAATAAGTGCCCATATGAGAAGAGTGGAGAGATCCAAAATTGACACCCTATCATCAAAATTGAAAGAGCTAGAGGAGCAAGATCAAAAAAACTCAAACCATAGCAGAAGACAAGAAATAACTAAGATAAGAGCAGAACTGAAGGAGACAGTGACACAAAAAACCCTTCAAAAACTCAATAAATCCAAGAGCTGGTTTTTTGAAAAGATCAACAAAATAAACAGACCACTAGCCAGACTGATAAAAAAGAAAAGAGAGAACAACCAAATAGATGCAATAGAAAATGATAAAGGGGAAATCACCACGGATTCCACAGAAATTCAAACCATCATCAGAGAATATTACAAACAACTCTATGCACATAAACTGGTAAACCTGGAAGAAATGGACAAATTCCTAAACACCTCTGTCCTCTCAAGCCTAAACCATGAGGAAGCCAAAACTATGAATAGACCAATAACAAGGTCTGAAGTCAAGGCAGCAATTCAGAGCCAACCACACACAAAAAGCCCAGATCCAGATGGGTTCACAGCTGAATTCTACCAGGCACACAAAGAGGAGCTGCTACCATTCCTTCTAAAACTATTCCAAATAATCCAAATAGAGGGAACCCTTCACAAATCATTTTATGAGACCAACATCATCCTGATACCAAAACCCAGCAGAGACTCAACAAGAAAAGAAAACTTCAGGCCAATATCCATGATGAACATAGATGCAAAAATCTTCAATAAAATACTGGCAAGCCGATTGCAACAGTACATCAAAAAGCTTATCCACCATGATCAAGTAGGGTTCATCCCAGGGATACAAGGCTGGTTCAACATATGCAAGTCTATAAACGTATTTCACCACATAAACAGAACCAAAAACAAAAACCACATGATTATCTCAATTGACGCAGAGAAGGTCTTTGACAAAATTCAACAGCCCTTTATGCTAAATACCCTCAATAAACTCGGTATTGATGGAACGTATCTCAAAATAATAAAAGCTATTTATGACAAACAGCCAATATCATACTGATTGGGCAAAAACTGGAAGCATTCCCTTTGAAATCTGGCACTAGACAAGGATGCCCTCTCTCACCACTCCTATTCAACATAGTACTGGAAGTTCTAGCCAGAGCAATCAGGCAAGAAAAAGAAATAAAGGGTACACAAATAGGAAAGGTGGAAGCCGAATTGTCTCTATTGGCACACGACATGATAGAATACCTAGAAGACCCCATCGCCTCAGCCCAAAAACTCCTGAAACTAATTAGCAATTTCAGCAAAGTCTCAGGATATAAAACCAATGTGCAAAAATCACAGGCATTCCTATACACCAATAACAGACTTAAAGAGAACCAAATCAAGAACAAACTGCCATTCACAATTGCTACAAAAAGAATAAAATACCTAGGAATACAACCTACAAGTAACGTAAGAGACCTCTTCAAGGAAAACTACAAACCACTGCTCAATGAAATAAGAGAGGACACAAACAGACGGAGAAACATTCCATGTTCGTGGTTAGGAAGAATCAATATCGTGAAAATGGCTATACTGCCCAAAGTAATTTACACAATCAATGCTATCCCCATCAAGCTACCATTGAATTTCTTCACAGAACTGGAAAAAACCACCATGAACTTCATATGGAACCAAAAGAGAGCCTGCATAGCCAAGTCAATTCTAAGCAAAAAGAACACAGCGGGAGGCATCACACTACCAGACTTCAAACTATACTACAAGGCTACAGTAATCAAAACAGCATGGTACTGGTACCAAAACAGAGATATAGACCAATGGAACAGAACAGAGGCATCGGAGGCAACACAACATATCTACAACCATATAATCTTTGATAAACCTGACAAAAACAAGGAATGGGGAAAGGATTCCCTGTTTAATAAATGGTGTTGGGAAAACTGGCTAGCCATGTGCAGAAAGCAGAAACTGGACCCCTTCCTGACACCTTACACTAAAATTAACTCCAGATGGATTAAAGACTTAAACATAAGACCTGACACCATAAAAACCCTAGAAGAAAATCTAGGCAAAACCATTCAGGACATAGGAGTAGGCAAGGACTTCATGACCAAAACACCAAAAGCATTGGCAACAAAAGCCAAAATAGACAAATGGGACCTAATCAAACTCCACAGCTTCTGCACAGCAAAAGAAACAGTCGCTAGAGTGAATAGGCAACCATCAGAATGAGAAAAAAATCTTTGCAGTTTACGCATCTGACAAAGGGCTGATATCCAGAATTTACAAAGAACTCAAACAGATTTACAGGAAAAAAAACAAACAAGCCCATTCAAAAATGGGCAAAGGATATGAACAGACACTTTACAAAAGAAGACATACATGAGGCCAACAAACACATGAAAAAATGCTCATCATCACTGGTCATTAGAGAGATGCAAATCAAAACTACATTGAGATACCATCTCACGCCAGTTAGAATGGCGATTATTAAAAAATCTGGAGACAACATATGCTGGAGAGGATGTGGAGAAATAGGAACACTTTTACAGTGCTGTTGGGAGTGTAAATTCATTCAACCATTGTGGAAGACAGTTTGGCGATTCCTCAAGGCCTTAGAAATAGAAATTCCATTTGACCCAGCAATCCCATTACTGGGTATATATCCAAAGGACTATAAATCGTCCTACTATAAGGACACATGCACACGAAAGTTCATTGCAGCACTGTTTACAATAGCAAAAACCTGGAACCAACCCAAATGCCCATTGATGATAGACTGGACTGGAAAAATGTGGCACATATACACCATGGAATATTATGCAGCAATCAAAAATGATAAGTTCATATCCTTTGTAGGGACATTGATCAATCTGGAGAACATCATTCTCAGCAAACTGACACAAGAATAGAAAATGAAATACTGTATATTCTCACTCATAGGTGGGTGATGAAAAATGAGAACACATGGATACAGGGAAGGGGGTACTACACACTGGGGTCTATTAAGGAAAATAGGGGTGGGACAGCATGGGGGGAGCTGGGGAGGGGTAACCTGGAGAGAAATGCCAAATGTGGGTGAAGGGGAGGAAGGCAGCAAATCACACTTCCATGTGTGTACCTATGCAACTATCTTGCATGTTCTGCACATGTACCCCAAAACGTAAAATGCAATAAAAATAAATAAATAAATAAAAGTAAAAGAATAAATCAACATTAGACTTTGATTACAAAAATGCATGTTGTAATTTCTAGGTTAACTACTAAAAGAAGAGTAAAAGAATGTATACCTTCTAAACAATCAGAGGAAAAACTGGAACAATAAGCATTAAAAATTCAAAACATGAAAGTGGAGAGAAAAGACAGACTGGATAGGACAAAAAGAAAAATGTAGAAAATAAACTTAAAGATACATCAATAATTGTAGTAACTAAATATTCCTTATTAAAAGACAAAATTTGTTAGGCCAGATTAAAGAAAGAAAACTCAACTATGTGCTCTTCACAGGAAATATATCTAAAATACAAAATACAGAAAGATCAAAGTAAAACACAACACAAAAAGATATACCACCAAACACTAAAGAAACCTGATATAGTAATTATATTAATATCAAATAACTATAAAGCAAAAGGTATCACTAGAAATATAGAAGATCACTTTATCACCTTTGATGGCTCGATTTACCAAGAAGTTAAAACAATTCTAAATGTGTATATCCCTAACTCCCACCCCTCATTGTTAAATTCCCATGGATAAATTAAAGTTTCTACAAAATTAGAGCCCATATTTCTCTCCTTTCAAACTCTTATTCTGCTCAGTGTCAGCCCAAAGCTAACTACAGAGGTCCTGTGAGATCTGGCTGCCTTCATCAGCAGCAGCCTTAATGGTCTTCCACTGAGTGTCATTCCTTCAGCACCACCAAAGTTAAATTGACACTACCCTCATTTCTCACATGTCTAATTTTTCAACTTGAAAATATCATCAAGTCAGATGAGTATCTATGCCACTCCCAAACCCCTCAAAATTTAAAACAAATGTGACAGCTTCCCCAGTGGCATTTCCCAAGACAAAGCAAAGATTCTACATTGCTGTTGCCAGCCATGTCCTATAGCAGAGATTTGGTGTTTTCTGAGAGCAGGAGGATAGATAGAAAAAGCAGAAGAAAAATTGAGAAATTCTTTATGGTTCTATCTTGCCAGTATACCAGTCACATCAGGCTAAACATTTGAGGGCCACTTTATGAAATTAAACATAGCTTAATTCAATTAAACTCAAGGCTTACAGAAATGCAAGGAATTGGTAACCTGAGAGGCTGTAGTCTTCCTTTATCCTCAGAGACCCAAGTAGAAGCAACAATCTCTGCCAATTGCTTTTCACCAAAACTGTTTTCCTCTGCTGTTGAATTCCTGACAGTTTGGTTAATCCTCACCATGCCAAGGGCAGCATCCAAAAATAAAAATCCAAGCAAATAAAAATTCCTTGTTACTATCTGGTTTCCTACTGCAAATTACCTGATCTTCCCTGAAGAACAAAACAATCTGTTGGTCCTTGCTGAAAGATTTGAAAGGAAAAGCAGAGAAGAAAGGGGGGCTAGTGCTGCATAATAGCAAAATGCATCTCTAAAAAGCCTGAGCACCAAAGTTGTGCCATTTTGAAGTTAGTTGTCCCTGGCCCTAGCAAGAGTTCACCCTTTCCCTATGCACTCTGCTCACAATATTTGAAGCTGCCTCTGTAAGTCTACAGCCACCTTAGAGGTTCTTCTTGCCTCAAGAAAGTACTTCTTTCCCCTCTCAAGACCAGATCCCTGCTTGTCAGGGCTGCAGTCTCAGTCAAGCCTGCTTCGACCCCAAAATGAACCCTTTTTCTTGCCAAATCCAGCCAGGGTCCCATTCCAGCAAAACCATCTGCTGCAGCTGGGCTGCCACAATTTAGGGAGCTGCTGCACACCACACAAAAGTCAAAGTCTTCCCACACAGCACTTTGACTCCAAATTTTGGGCCCCCTGTTTATGCTCACTCAGCCCCACAATAAACAGCAATATTTAGGAATGCAAGGTGGGGTCTGGATGGCATTAGTCTACTCTTAAGTTCAAAACATGTCCTACCACTCACCTCTCCTGCCTGCATGTTTTCCAACCAAGAGAGCTATATTTAGGAAACAATAACTAGTGGGAAAATTACCACTTTATTAACAGCCAGATTAGCCTCCAGTAACTTTGAATGTTGAGGGCTGACAGAAGCTGGATTGAGGAACATGGCTTAGTCCTGGAGGCCTAAATGGGGCTTCCCATATTCTCCCCTAAATCTAAACTGGAAAGGCCTGCAGAAAAAAACAGACTCTGGCATTATGCCACCACCCAGTTATAGACCTGGAATGGGGAAAACGAAAAGCACAGATCTTGTCTAGACAGTTCAACACAGCAATTAAAGATACAAAAGAAGAGAAAGATGTCTGGCTTGCTCTAAAAGCACAGGACCTGCTTGGGTGTGCTTACCATGGGAAGGTAGGAAGAACAAAACAGAACACCATGCATAATTATTGACATTTAAAGCACAATGACCTGACATCTTAGTTTGGGCTTCTTTAACATAGCACCACACACTGGGGGGCTTATAAACAACAGAAATTTATTTCTCACTGTTCTGGAGGCTGAAAGCTCAAGATTAGGGTGGCAGCATGGTCAGGTTCTGGTGAGGGCCCTCTTTCAGATTATAGACTTCTGACTTCTTGTGGCATTCTCCTTTAGTCCTATTTTCTTTATTTTCTTTTTTTCCCCCCTGAGATGAAGTCTCACTCTGTTACCCAGGCTGGAGTGCAGTGGCACAATCTCAGCTCACTGCAACCTCTGCCTCCCAGGTTCAAGAAATTCCCCTGCCTCAGCCTTCCAAGTAGCTAGGCTTACAGGCACACACCACCACACCTGGCTAATTTTTGTATCTTTTTAGTAGAGACAGGGTTTCACCATATTGGCCAAGCTGGTCTGGAACTCCTGACCTCGTGATCTGCCCACCTCAGCCTCCCAAAGTGCTGGGATTATACACATGAGTTACCAGGTTCCTCCTCATGACCAAATCACCTTCCAAAAGGATCCATCTCCTAATATCATCACTTGGGGATTATGATTTCAACATATGTATTTGGGGGGGTGACAAATATTCAGTCCATAATATCTTCCTAAAAGTAATGCAGGTGCCAATAAATGCCTTGGGCCCTAGCCAACCAGAATATCCACTTTTCTTCACATGGGTAGGGGATACTTAGAAAAGGATGAGCAGAGGGCAGAAAATATAGGAAAATAAGTGTACATGAACACACACCTGCCACACACAGACATACACACACTAGGTAAATATACACAAGTGGTATCTACCTACACTTGTGTACTGAACAAAGTTGAATTTCTAGAGGAGCATTAGGACACCATCACAGATAGATAACTTCATAAGAGTATGAGCCAAGTCACAAAACCAGCTCTATTTTGACTGAATCAGGAACAGAACTAGGGTGAGCTAAGGGAGACACCAGTGGCCTCCTTATATTTTGCAGCCTAAGCTCTCTTGCCTCACCCTGGTTCTGGCATAAGACTGAATTAACATATATGCAGTAAGAAGCAATATAACTCAGAACACAGGAAAGCACTTTCTGCACAAAGGAAGCAGAGAAATCCAGGTCTGGCTAACAAAGAAGACTCAGGAGGAAGATGCAACTCAAGAGTCATCGCTGGATGAAAGGAACTCAGGTCTAAGAGAGTAAGTGCATTCCACCATGTCATAATAATCCATGAAGTATATTATTAGAATATCAAAATTTTTATTTTAAAACTCTTATTTGTTATCTGTTGCCACATAAAAAATTACTCAAAAATCTGTGGCTTAAAACACTTATCTCACAGTTACATTTGGGTAGGGAATTTGGGCATGGCAGTTGCTGGCTCTTCTGGCTCAAGGTCTCTCAAAGGCTGCAATCAAGATGTCAGAGGACTGAAGAGCCCTTAAGCCCCAAATAACCAGCAGCAATACCTGGGTATGTAGTGGGCCTTCTGTGAGACTCTGAGACCAGCTGGTTTCAAATGAGACTCAGCACATTCCCAGCTGTGGTGGCTATGAGGAGAGACTACTTATGTTTGAGAAAAGCAAAGGGAAAAGTAAAGGGGACTTTACTTAGGTACATGCTCAGCCATACTGCAGTAGAGAACCAAGCAGGATCTTGAGGTCCCTGATCCAAGGCATTGGCTCCTAGATAGCAATTCTGGACCTGTCTTAGGCCAGAGGGGATCCCACTGTCCTGAAGGGTGAATCCCAGGCCAGGCATCATTTACCACAAGCCAACTAAAGAACCCATGGGTCTTAAGTGAACATCAGTGGTAGGCTGGCATGACTCCCTGTGGACCTATGGTGGCACTGGCCATGCGATGAGCTTCCTCTGCCTGTGGAAAGGGGAGGGAAGAGTAAGAAGGACCACATCTTATGGTCTGAGTAACAGCTCAGCCACAGAACAAAGAAAGGAAGAAGAAAGAATTGGTGAGCTTTAAGACAGGCTGTTTAAAAATAGACAATCAGAAAAGACAAATGAATTTAAAAAAAAAAAAGCATGGCTACAAGATCTAGAAAATAGTGTCAAAAGGGCAAATCTAAGAGTTATTGGCCTTAAGGAGGTGGTACAGAAAGAGAAGGAATAGAAAGTTTATTCAAAAAGATAATAACACAGAATTTTCCAAACTTAGCAAAAGAAGTCAACATCCAAGTAAAACAAAGTTATAAAACATGAAGCAGATTGAACCCAAAGAAGACTGCCTCAAAGCAATTAATAATCCCAAAGGTCAGGGATAAACAAAGGACAAGAGAAAAGAAACAACATACAACAGAACTCTAGTATGTCTGGCAGCAGACTTCACAGTGGAAAGTTTATGGGTTAGTAGAGAGTGGCATGACATATTTAAAGTGTCAAAGGAAAATACTTTCCTCCTAGGATAGTATATTCAGTGAAAATATCCTTCAAACAGAGATGCTCCCAGACAAACAAAACCTGAGAGATTTCATCAACTCTAGACCTGTCCTACAAAAAAATGCTAAAGGGAGTACTTAAATCAGAAAGAAAAGGATGTTAATGTGTAATAAGATATTATCTGAAGTTAAAAAGAAAACTTGCAGGTAGAAAAGTAAGTGCATAGGAAAACACAAAATATTATAACAATATAACTGTAGTGTGTAAACTACTCTTAAGTAGAAAGAATAAAAAATGAATGAATTAAAAATAAGTACAATTTTTTTAGGATTAGACAGTACAGTAAGCTACAAATAGAAACAAGAAAAAGTTAAAAAGCAGGGAGAGTGGCCAGGCACAGTGGCTCACACCTGTAATCCAAGCACTTTGGGAGGCCGAGGTGGGCAGATCACCTGAGCTCAGGAGTTCAAGACTAGCCTGGCTAACATGGTGAAACCCTACCCTTACAAAAGTGCAAAAAAAAATTAGCTTGGCATGTTACTACATGCCTGTAATGTCAGTTACTCAGGCAGCTGAGGGAGGAGAATCACTTGAATCCAGGAGGCAGAGGTTGCAGTGAACCAAGACCATGCCATTGAACTCCAGCCTGGGCAACTAGAGGGAACTCTGTCTCAAAAAAAAAAAAAAAAAAAAAGCAGGGGAGAGGAAGTTAAGGTGTCAAGTTTTTATTAGTTTTCTTTTTATTTGTTTACACAAACACTATGAAGTTGTTATCAACTTAAAATAATGGTTTATAAGATAGTATTTTTAAGCCTCATTACTACCTCAAATCAAAGATCATGCAACAGACACACAAAATATAAAAAGCAACATATTAAATCATACCACCAGAGAAAATCCCCTTCACTAAAAGGAAGACAAGAAAAAAGGAAAGAATAAAGCAAAGACCAGGAGACAATGAAATGGCAGGAGTAAGACCTTGCTTATTAATAATAACATTGAATATTAACTAAACTCTCCAAACAAAAGACATAGCCTGAGGCCCAGCAGAGTGACTCAGGCCTGTAATCCCAGCATTTTGGGAAGTTGAGGTGGGCAGATCACTTGAAGTGAGGAGTTCCAGACCAGCCTGGCCAGTATGGTGAAATCCCATCTCTACTAAGAACATAAAAATTAACCAAGTGTGGTGGCACTTATCCACCTCTTAGGTTAAAGTGTTCCTCCGATCTCAGCCTCCTGAGTAGCTGAGATTGGAGGATCACTTGAATGTAAGAGGTGGAAATTGCAGTGAGCCAAGATTATGCCACTCCAACCTGGGTGACAGATAGAGTCTCCATCTTAAAAAAAAAAAAAAAGAGTAAAGGGGGAAGGGATGATCTGAGAAGATGGCGCTGTAGGACCAACTCAGGATTGCAGCTCCCAGTGAATGTGCAGAGAGTGAGTGGATGCCGCATTTCCAGATGGATCTTTATTGCCCACAGACCAGGAGATTCCCAGGTGTAGGAGCCCCACAGGCCACCAGCTCAGCTGTGTGGGCCAGTGCAGCTGTTTGGGCTGGGGCTGCAGCGCAGCAGCACTCCATACAAAATACACTGGTTTGGTGGCCCTGTTAAACCGGCAATTGGAGATTTTGGAAGGCAGACTAGCACATTCAGCTGATTAAATGGGACTTAAACAGAAAGCCAGGCCAGGAGATTCCCGGGCAACAACGTTGTTCCAGCCGGCGCAGTGGGTTGCTGCACAGGACATCATAAAGATCCTGGTGCCCTTGCAGCAGGTGACTAGAACACCTGGGAAAGAGTCAACTGTTCAACTTAAAAAAAAAGGGGGGGCTCTGAGGCAGGGAGCCAGGTGATTAGTCTCCGCAGGTCCCACTCCCACAAAAACAAACAAAACAGCAATTGGAAACGCTCGGGGTTGAGAGTTTCATGGCAAGCACAGCTGAACCCAGGACTGTGCAGCTCGGTGAGGGAGGGGCATCCGCCATTACCGAGGCACTCAACCCCTATGGAGGTACTCTGCCATTGCTGATGCAGCCTGCTGTTGCCGAGGCAACCTGCCATAACAGAGAGAGTCCGCCACTACAGAGGTGGGCCACCAATACCAGGTCAGCTCTAACCAAACCCATATAAACAGGACTACAGGGAATTACACACAGCAGCAGGGCAGAGCCCACGACAGCAGGGTGGAACCCACAGCAGCAGGGCAGAGCCCAAGACAGCAGGGCAGAGCCCACAGCAACAGAGCAGAGCCCAGAGCAATAGGGCGGAGCCCACAGCAGCTCAGCATAGCCACTATAGGCAGGCAGTGATTAGATTGCCTCCTTGCTGGGCAGGACAGCGCAACAGATACTAACAAATAAAGCCCTAACTCCCTGGGACAGAGCACCTGAGGAAAAAAAGGGGATTTATGAGTTCTGCTGCAGCAGACTTAAACGTACCTGCCTAGCAGCCCTGAATGAACAACAGAGCTTACAGGTCAGCACTTGAGCTCCTATAAAGTACAGACAGTCTCCTCAAGGAGCTCCCTGACCCTTGTATATCCAAAGAGTCACCTCACAAAGGACTGATAAAACTGACATTTGGCGGGCATCATTCAGGGACAAAGATAGCAGAAGAAGAAACTGGTAGCAACCCTCATGGTTCCACAGCTGCTACAGGTGTACCCCAGGCAAGCAGGGCCTGGAGTGCACCTCAGCAGTCCTACAGCAGAAGGGTCAGACTGTTAGAAGGAAAACTAAGAAACAGAAATACTCCATCATCAACAATCTAGACATCCACTCAGAGACCCAATCGGAAAATCAGCAACTACTCAGATGACAGGTGGATAAATTCACAAAGATGGAAAGAAACTAGCACAAAAAGGAGAACCAGAACACCTCGCCTCCTACAAGGGACAACAACTCCTCACCAGCAAGGGAACAAACCTGGACAGAGAATGAGTGTGATGAAATGACAGAATCAGACTTCAGAAGGTGGGTAATGAGAAACTTCCATGAGCTAAAAGAGCATGTTCTAACTCAATGCAAAGAAACTAAGAACCTTGAAAAAAGATTTGAGGAAATGATAACAAGAATGGACAACCTAGAGAGGAATATGAGTGAATTGAAGGAGCTGAAAAACACAACAAGAGAATTTCACGAAGCATGCACAAGTTTCAACAGCCGAATTGACCAAGCAGAAAAAAGGATATCAGAAGTCGAAGATCAACTCAATGAAATAAAATGAGAAGCCAACATTAGTGAAAAAAAGCACAAAAAGGAAGGAACACAGTATCCAAGAAATGTGGGACTATGTGAAGAGACCTAATCTACATTTGATAGGTGTACCAGAATGTGAAGACGAGAATGAATCCAAGCTGGAAAATACTCTTCAGGATATTATCCAGGAAAACTTCCCCAACCTAGCAAGGCAGGCCAATATTCAAGTCCAGGAAATACAGAGAACACCTCAAAGATATTTCGCAAGAAGAGCAACCCCAAGGCACATTATCATCAGATTCACCAGGGTTGAAACAAAGGAGAAAATGCTAAGGGCAGCCAGAGAGAAAGGTCAGGTCACCCACAAAGGGAAGTCCATCAGACTCACAGCAGATCTCTCGGTAGAAACCCTACAAGACAGAAGACAGTGGGGGCCAATATTCAACATCCTTAAAGAAAAGAACTTTCAACCCAGAATTTCATATCCAGCCAAAATGAGCTTCATACATGAAGAAAAAAATAAAATCCTTTGCGAACAAGCAACGACTCAGAGATTTTGTCACCACCAGGCCTGCTTTACAAGAGCTCCTGAAAGAGGCACTACACATAGAAAGAAACAACCAGTACCAGCCATTCCAAAAACATACCAAATGCTAAAGAGCATCAACAAAATGAAGAATCAGCATCAACTAATGGGCAAAACAGTCAGCTGCAGCAAAATGGCAGTATCAAATTCACACATAACAAAATTAACCCTAAATGTAAATGGGCTAAATGCACCAATCAAAAGACACAGACTGGCAAATTGGATAAAAAGCCAAAACCCATCAGTGTGCTGTATCCAGGAAACCCATCTCACATGCAAGGATACACAAAGGCTCAAAATAAAGGGATGGAGGAAGATTTACCAAGCAAATGGGGAGAGCAAAAAAAAGCAGGAGTCGCAATTCTCATCTCTGATAAAATGGACTTTAAAGCAACAAAGATCAAAAGAGACAAAGAAGGACATTACATAATGGTAAAAGGATCGATACAACAAGAAGAGCTAACAATCCTAAATATATATGGACCCAATATAGGGGCACCCAGATATATAAGGCAAGTTCTTAATGACTTACAAAGGACTTAGACTCCCACGCAAAAATAGTGGGAGACTTTAACACTCCACTGTCAATATTAGACAGATCAACCAGACAGAAAATTAACAAGGATATCTAGGACTTGAACTCAGACCTGGAACAAGCAAACTGATAGACATTTACAGAACTCTCCACCCCAAATCCACAGAATATACATTCATCTCAGCACCACATCACACCTACTCTAAAATTAACCACATAATTGGAAATAAATCACTCCTCAGCCAATGCAAAACAACTGAAATCATAACAAACAGCCTCTCAGACCATAGTGCAATCAAGTTGGAACTCAGAATTCAGAAAATAACTCAGAACCACACAGCTTCATGGAAACTGAACAACTGGCTCTTGAATGTTGACTGGATAAACAATGAAATGAAGGCAGAAATTAAGAAGTTCTTCAAAACCAATGAGAACAAAGACACAACATACCAGAATCTCTGGGACATATTTAAAGCAGTCTCTAGAGGAAAATATATAGCAATAAGTGCCCACATGAGAAGAGTGAAGAGATCCAAAATTGACACCCTATCATTGAAATTGAAAGAGCTAGAGGAGCAAGATTAAAAAAACTCAAAACCTAGCAGAAGACAAGAAATAACTAAGATCAGAGCAGAACTGAAGGAGATAGAGACACGAAAAACCCTTCAAAAAATCAATAAATCCAAGAGCTGGTTTTTTGAAAAGATCAACAAAATAAACAGACCACTAGCCAGATTGATAAAAAAGAAAAGAGAGAATAACCAAATAGATGCAATAAAAAACGATAAAGGGGATATCACCACAGATTCAACAGAAATTCAAACCATCATCAGAGAATACTACAAACAACTCTATGCACACAAACTAGTAAACCTGGAAGAAATTGATAAATTCCTGGACACCTGTGTCCTCCCAAGCCTAAACCACGAGGAAGCCAAAACTATGAATAGACCAATAACAAGGTCTGAAGTCAAGGGAGTAATTAAGAGCCTACCACACAAAAAGAGCCCAGGTCCAGATGGGTTCACAGCCAAATTCTACCAGACACACAAAGAGGAACTGTTACCATTCCTTCTGAAACTATTCCAAATAATCCAAAAAGAGGGAATCCTTCCCAAATCATTTTATGAGACCAACATCATCCTGATACCAAAACCCGGCAGAGACTCAACAAGAAAAGAAAACTTCAGGCCAATACCAATGATGAACATAGACGCAAAAATCTTCAATAAAATACTGGCAAGACGATTGCAACAGCACATCAAAAAGCTGATCCATCATGATCAAGTGGGATTCATCCTGGGGATGCAAGGCTGGTTCGACATATGCAAGTCTATAAACGTAATTCACCACATAAACAGAACCAAAAACAAAAACCACATGATTATCTCAATTGATGCAGAGAGGGCCTTTGACAAAATTTAACAGCCCTTTATGCTAAAAACCCTCAATAAACTCGGTATTGATGGAACGCATCTCAAAATAATAAAAGCTATTTATGACAAACCAACAGCCAATATCATACTGAATGGGCAAAAACTGGAAGCATTCCCTTTGAAATCTGGCCCTAAACAAGGATACCCTCTCTCACCACTCCTATTCAATATAGTACTGGAAGTCCTAGCTAGAGCAATCAGGCAAGAAAAAGAAATAAAGCGTTCAAATAGGAAAGAAGGAAGCCAAATAGTCTCTATTTGCAGACGACATGATAGTATATCTAGAAGACCCCATCTTCTCAGCCCAAAAACTCCTGAAACTGATAAGCAACTTGAGCAAAGTCTCAGGATATAAAATCAATCTGCAAAAATCACAATCATTCCTATACACCAATAACAGACTTAAAGAGAGCCAAATCAAGAATGAACTGTCATTCACAATTGCTACAAAGAGAATAAAATACCTAGGAATACAAGTAACAAGGAATGCAAGAGGCCTCTTCAAAAAGAACTACAAACCACTGCTAAACGAAATAAGAGAGGACACAAACAGATGGAGAAACATTTCGTGTTCATGGTTAGGAAGAATCAATATCGTGAAAACGGCCATACTGCCCAAAGTTATTTACAGACTCAATGCTATCCCCATCAAGCTACCATTGGCTTTCTTCACAGAACTGGAAAAAACCACCTTGAACTTCATATGGAACCAAAAGAGAGCCCACATAGCCTACTCAGTTCTAAGCAAAAAGAACACAGTGGGAGGCATCACACTACTGGACTTCAAACTATACTACAAGGCTACAGTAATCAAAACAGCATGGTACTGGTACCAAAACAGAGATATAGACCAATGGAACAGAACAGAGGCATCAGAGGCAATACAAAATATCTACAACCATACAATCTTTGATAAACCTGACAAAAACAAGGAATGGGGAAAGGATTCCCTGTTTAATAAATGGTGTTGGGAAAACTGGCTAGCCATGTGCAGAAAGCAGAAACTGGACCCCTTCCTGACACCTTACACTAAAATTAACTCCAGATAGATTAAAGACTTAAACATAAGACCCAGCACCATAAAAACCCTAGATGAAAATATAGGCAAAACCATTCAGGACATAGGAGTAGGCAAGTACTTCATGACCAAAACACCAAAAGCATTGGCAACAAAAGCCAAAATAGACAAATGGGACCTAATCAAACTCCACAGCTTCTTCACGGCAAAAGAAACAGCACTAGAGTGAATCAGCAACCAACAGAATGGAAAAAAATGTTTGCAGTTTACTCATCTGACAAAGGGCTGATATCCAGAATTTACAAAGAACTTAAACAGATTTACAAGAAAAAACAAACAAGCCCATTCAAAAATGGGCAAAGGATATGAACAGACACTTTACAAAAGAAGACATACATGAGGCCAACAAACATATGAAAAAATGCTCATCATCACTGGTCATCAGAGAAATGCAAATCAAAACTACATTGAGATACCATCTCACGCCAGTTAGAATGGTGATCATTAAAAAATCTGGACAACAGATGCTGGAGAGGATGTGGAGAAGTAGGAACACTTTTACACTGCTGGTGGGAGTGTAAATTAGTTCAACCATTGTGGAAGACAGTGTGGTGAGCCCTCAAGGACCTAGAAATAGAAATTCCATTTGACCCAGCAATCCCATTACTGGGTATATATCCAAAGGACTATAAATCGTTCTACTATAAGGACACATGCACACGAATGCTCATTGCAGCACTGTTTACAATAGCAAAGACCTGGAACCAACCCAAATGCCCATCGATGATAGACTGGACTGGGAAAATGTGGCACATATACACCATGGAATATTATGCAGCAATCAAAAACGATGAGTTCGTGTCCTTTGTAGAGACATGAATGAATCTGGAGAACATCATTCTCAGCAAACTGACACAAGAACAGAAAATGAAATACCACATATTCTTGGTCATAGGCGGGTGATGAACAATGAGAACACATGGACACAGGGAAGGGAGCACTACACACTGGGGTCTATTGTGGGGAATAGGGGAGGGACAGTGGGGGGGAGCTGGGGAGGGATAGCATGGGGAGAAATGCCAGATGTGGGTGAAGGGGAGGAAGAGAGCAAATCACACTGCCACGTGTGTACCTATGCAACTATCTTGCACGTTCTGCACATGTATCCCAAAATCTAAAATGCAATAAAAAAATTTTTGTAAAGGGGGAAGGGAAAGTTGTAAAAAAAAAAAAAAGACTTAGACTGGTTAAATGGTTATAAAAAATAAGATCATTGATCTGTTGCCACAAGAAACATGTTTCACCTATAAAGACACATGTAGACTAAAAAAAAAAAAGGATAGAAAAAGATATTCCATGCCAATGCAATGGAAAACAAAAAAAGACCAGGAGTTACTATACTTATATCAAGCTAAATAGATTTTAAGATAAAAGCTGTAAGACACAAAGAAGGTCACTATATAATGATAAAGGAGTCAATTCAGCAAGGGAGTATAACAATTTTAATTATATATCCACCCAACACTGGAGCACCAAGATATGTAAAACAAATATTACAACTAAGGAGACAGACTCAAATTCATTCTTAGCTGGCGACTTCAACAACCCACTTTCAGCATTGGACAGATCTTCCAGACAGAAAATCAAGAAGAAAACATTGGACTTCATCTACACTCTAGAACAAATGCACCCAATAGATATTTACGGAACATTTCATCCAATCACTACAGAATACACATTATTTTTCTCCACACATGGATAATTCTCAAAGATCGACCATACATTACAATACAAAACACATCTTAAAACAGTCAAAAAATTTAAATAACAGCAAGCATCTTCTCTGAAAATAGACTAAAACTAGAAATCAATAACCAGAGGAATTGTAGAAGCTATACAAGTACGTGGAAATTAAACATGTTTCTGAATTACCAGTAGGTCAATAAAAAAGTTAAGAAGAAACCTGAATAATTTCTTGAAACAAATAAGAGAAACAGAACATGCCAAAACCTGTGGGATATAGAGAAAGCAGCACGAAGAGGGAAGTTTATAGCTATAAGTGCTTATGTTAAAAAAGAAGAAAATTTTTCAATAAACAACCTAATGGTGCACCTTAAAGAACTAGAAAAGTGAAAACAAACACAAATTAGTAGAAAAAAATAATAGCTGGCTGGGCACCATGGCTTATGCCTGTAATCCCAGTACTTTGGGAGGCCGAGGCAGGTGGATCACCTGAGGTTGGGAGTTCGAGACCAGCCTGACCAACATGGAAAAACCCTGTCTCTACTGAAAATGCAAAAAAAATTAGCGGGGCATGGTGGTGCATGCCTGTAATCCCAGCTACTTGGGAGACTGAGGCAGGAGAATCACTTGAACCTAGAAGGTGGAGGTTGTGGTAAGCCTAGATCATACCATTACACTCCACTCTGGGCAACAAGAGCAAAACTCCATCTCAAAAAAACAAAAAAGAAGAAAGATATGAGCAGAAATTAATTAATTTAAAGTGAAGAAAACAGTATAAAAATTAATGAAAAAAGTCATTTGATTTTTTTTTTTTTTTTTTTTTTTTTGAGATGGAGTCTTGCTCTCTTACCCAGGCTGGAGTGCAGTGGCATGATCTTAGTTCGCTGTAACCTCCATCTCCCAGGTTCAAGCAGTTCACCTTCTTTGGCCTCCCAAGTAGCTAGGACTACAGGTGTGAGCCACCACATCCAGATAATTTTTATATGTTTACTGGAGATAGGGTTTCAACATGTTGGCCAGGCTGGTCTCAAACTCCTGACCTCTCATGATCCACCCACCTCAGCCTCCCAAAGTGCTGAGATTACAGGCATGAGCCACCATGCCCAGACCATTTTTTTAAAAAAACAAACAAAATCAACGAAGCCTTATCCAGACTAACCAAGAAAAAAGAGAGAAGACCCAAATAAATAAAATCAGAGATGAAAAAGAAGAGATTACAACCAATACTACAAAAATTCAAAGGATCGTTAAGTGGCTACTATGAGCAACTATATGCCAATAAATTGAAAAAGCTAGAAGAAATGGATAAATTCCTAGACACATACAACCTATGAAGACTTAACTATGAAGAAATCTAAAACCTGAACAGACCATTAACAAGCAATGAGATCAAAGCCATAATAAAAAGATTTCCAGTGAAGAAAAACACTGGATTTTATAGCTTTACTGCTAAATTCTACCTAACATTTAAAGAACTAATACTAATCCTACTCAAACTATCCAGAAAAAAGAGAAGAGGAAAGACTACTTCTAAACTCATTCTATCAGGCCAGTATTACCCTGATTCCAAAATCAGACACCACATCAAAAAAATAAAACTACAGGTCAATATCACTGATAAATATTGATGCAAAAATCCTCAACAAAATACTAGAAAACCAAAATTGACAACACATTCAAAATATCATTCTTTATGGCCAAGAGGAGTTTGCCAAGGAATGCAAGGATAGTTAACATATGTAGATCAATTAACATGATACATTATATCAACACAATGAAGGACAAAAATTAAATGATCATTTCAACTGATGCTGAAATTTCAACTAATGTTGATAAAATTCAACATCCCTTCATGATAACAAAAAAACCCTTAAAAATTGGAAATAGAAGGAACATATCTCAACATAATAAAATCCATATGTAACAAACACATAGCAAGAATCATACTGAATAAGAAAAAACTGAAAGCCTTTCCTCTAAGATCAAGAACATGACAAGATGCCCACTCTCACCACTTTTTTTCAACATAGTACTGGAAGTCCTACCTAGAGAAATCAGATAAGAAAGAAATGAAGGGGATCCAAATTGCAAATCAAGAGTTCAAATGTTCCTTGTATGCAGATGCTATGATCTTATATTTAGAAAAAACAAAGACTATACCAAAAAATTATTAAAACTGATAACAAATTCAGTAGTTGGTTATAAAATCAACATACAAAATCAGCAGCACCATTTCTATATGCCAACATTGAACAATCTGAAAAAGAAATCATGAAAGTTGTCCCACTTACAATAGCTACAAATAAAATTAAATACCTAGGAATTAACCAAAAAAGTGAAAGACTTATACAATGAAAACCATAAAATATTAATGTAAGAAACTGAAGAATATACCAAAAATGGAAAGATATTTCATTTTCATGTATTAGAAGAATCAAAATCATTAAAATGTCCATATGACTCAAAGCAATCTACAGATTTAATGTAATCTCTATCAAAATACCAATGACCTTCCTCACAGAAATAGAATAAACAATCCTAAAATTTACATGGAACCACAAAAGACTCAGAATAGACAAAGCTATTGCAAGAAAAAAAAAGTGGAGGAATCACATCACCTGCCTTTAAATAATACCACAGAGCTATAGTAACCAAAGCAACATGGTACTGGCAGTAAAACAGACACACAGACCAGTTGAACAGAATAAAGATCCCAGAAATAAATCCATACATCTACAATAAACTCTTCTTTGACAAAGGTGACAAGAATGTACATTGGAGAAAGTACAGTCTCCCTAGTAAGTGGTGCTGGGGAAAATTGATATCCATATGCAAAAGAAGAAAACTAGATTCCTATCTCTCACCATCTACAAAAATTAAATCAAAATGAAGACTTAAATCTGAGACCTCAAACTGTGAAACTACTACCAGAAAACACTGGAGAAACTCTCCAGGACATCAGACTGGGCAGATTTCTTGAGTAAGTGCAAGCACAGGCAACCAAACCAAACATGGACAAAAGGGATCACATCAAGTTTAAAAGCTTTTGCACAGCCAAGGTAATAATCAAAAAGTGAAGAGACAACATACAGAATGGGAGAAAATATATGCAAACTAGTCATCTGACAACAGTTTAATAACTAGTATGCAATGCATAATACAAGAGAACTCAAACAACTCAATAGGAAAAAAATCTAATAATCAGATTTAAAACTGGGCAAAAGACCTGCCAGCTACTTCTCAAAAAATACTTATGAATGGCAATCAGGTATATAAAAAGGTGCTCTTTATCTTTGATCTTTAGAGAAATGCAAATCAAAACTACAATGAAATGTCATTTCACCCCAGTTAAAAAGGTTTTTATCCAAAACCAGCCAATAACAAATGCTGGTAAGGATGTGGAGAAAAGGGAACCCTCATACATTGTTGGTGAGAATGTAAATTAATACAACCACTATGGAGAACAGTTTGGAGGTTCACTACAAAACTGAAAACAGGCCAGGCATGGTGGCTCATACCTGCAATCCCAGCACTTTAGGAGGCTGAAACAGGTGTGTCACTTGAGTCCAGGAGTCCAAGATGAGCCAGAGAAACAAGGCAAAACCCCATCTTTACAAACACACACACACACACACACACACACACACACACACACACACACACACACACACATTAGCCGAACTCAGTGGTGAGCACCTGTAGTCCCAGCTACTAGGGAGGCTGCAGAAGGAGGATTTCTTGACCTCAGGGGGCAGAGTTGCAGTGAGCCAAAATGGCACCACTGCACTCCAGCCTGAATGACAAAGTGGGACCCTGTCTCAAAATAAAAATAAAAATAAAACACTAAAAATAGAGCTACCATATGATCCAGCAATCCTACAGCTAGGTATACACCCAAAAGAGAGGAAATCAGTATACTGAAGCAATATCTGCACTCCCATGTTTGTTGTAGCACTATTCACAATAGCCAAGATTTAGAAGCAACCTAAGTGTCCATCAGTAGATGACTAGATAAAGAAAATGTGGTACAAATACTCAATGGAGCATATTCAGCCATAAAAAATGAGATCCTGTCATTTGCAACACTATGGATGGAAGTAGAGATCATTATGTTAAGTGAAATAAGCCAGACAAAAAAAAGACAAACCTATGTTCTCAATTATTTATGGGAGCTAAAAGTTGAAATAATTAAACTCATGAAAATATGGAGTAGAAGGATGGTTACCAGAGGCTGAGAATTGTTGTTGGGGTGGGGGGTAGTAGAGGGAAGTAGTAGTGGATAATGGCTATAAAAAGTAGTTTTAAAAAAATGAATGAGACCTAGTATTTGCTAGTACAACAGGGTGACTATAATCAAAAATAATTTAATTGCACATTTTGAAATAACTAAAAGAGTGTAATTGGATTGTTTGCAACACAAAGGATAAGAGCTTGAGGTGATGGATACCCCATTTACCCTAATGTGCTTATTATGCATTGCATGCCTGTATCAAAATATTTTATGTAACCCATAATATATACACCAACTTTGTACCCACAAAATTTAAACATAAAACAAATATTTAACTTAAAAACTAAAATTTAAAAAAAATTTTTTTTTTTTTTTTGAGATGGAGTTTTGCTCTTGTTACCCAGGATGGAGTGCAATGGCACGATCTCGGCTCACCACAACCTCCGCCTCCTGGGTTCAGGCAATTCTCCTGCCTCAGCCTCCTGAGTAGCTGGGATTACAGGCACGCACCACCATGCCGAGCTAATTTTTTGTATTTTTAGTAGAGATGGTGTTTCACCATGTTGACCAGGATGGTCTCAATCTCTTGACCTTGTGATCCACCTGCCTCGGCCTCCCAAAGTGCTGGGATTACAGGCATGAGCCACCGCACTCGGCCTAAAAAACAATTATTTTAAGATGCCAGAGAATGGGCTTCTAAGCTCACTAACATGATTGTTGGCAAGCTTTATAATGGCTGCTAGCCAAAGGCTACCTGAAGTTGCTTGCCACTTGGGCCTCTCCATCATGCAATTTCCTGCATTAAAGCAAGCAAGCCAAAAAGGTAAGAGAAGTTCCAACAAGATGGAAGTCACAGTATTTTATAACCTAATCTTGGAAATGACATTCTATCATTTTTGCTGTATTCTATTCATTGGAAGTCAGTCATTAAGTTCAGCCCACACCCAACGGGAGGGGATTACATAACAGTGTGAATACAAAGAAGTGGGGATCATTGGAAGCCGTCTTAGAAGGCTGCCTACCACACATACGAAGATTGGAGATGAACAGTAGTAGACATATTTTTCAAATTGTAACAGGTATATTCTATACTCCTTACACAATAACTCAAACTGAAGTTTCCCTGCTTGAAATTATGTGACCTCAATAGTTTTGCACCATTTTGATGAAATAGTTAATGCTAAAGAAGATCCATGATAAATTACGTTATCAACACAAGTCTTCACATTACATATCCAGGTAGGTGAATCTCGGTAAAGGACATCTGTGTTTTAATCTCCTCAGCATAACTGTTTCCAATGGAAAACTGCCCTTTCTCCAATTATATATGGTTCTTATAAAACTGATAATCACTAGACACCTCCTTGACCCCTGGTTAATCATACAACCATCCTCCTTTTCATGGTGATTGGTCAAAGGGATGATGGCCAGAGCCCATTCATGCAGACTGATATGAGAACACTGGAAGAGGAAAGGTCTCTTCTTCCTTCCTTTTGAATCATGAACAATAAAAATGAAAGCTTACAGCTTTGGGAGCCACCTTTCCCACTGCACAAAAAGACCTACTAGTAGAGCTGAAAGAAGGAGCAAAGAAAGAGAGAGGAAGTTAATGATACCATGTAAGCCCCTGGAAGTCACCATGGAGTACTCTAAGCAGCTCCACTCTGAACTTCCAGTTATACGAACCAATGAATCCCATTTTTCTCAAGTTTGTTTGAGTTTCTGACATTTGTAACCAAAAGAATCCTGATAATACAGGCTTATTTCTTCTTACTAATCAATATACACATTCCATCTCCATGTGGTTTTTAAGCCAGGAAACACAGAACAGTTATCTGAAAAAGTTTTTTTATGCAGATTTCTAGACCACACTGAAATCTACTGTTTCAGAATCTTTAGGGATAGGATCCTCACATCTATATTATTTTAAATTCCACAAATGACTCTGAAGCCCAGTCATTATGGATACTCACTAATGTTCTGGAAGCTAGGAGTCCAAGATCAGAGTACCAGCATGGTCAAGTTCTGGTTTGACCCCTTTTCCAGGCTGCAGACTGATAACATCTCATTGTATCCTCATATGGTGGGAAAAGGGCAGGAGCTATCTCTAGGAACCCTTTTATAAGGACACTAATCACATTTATGAGGGCTTCACCTTCACAAACTAATAGCCTCCCAAAGGACCCACCGCCTAGTATCATCACATCAAGGATTAGGATTTCAACGTATGAATGGAGGTGGAGGGGATACAAACATTCAGTTCATAACACTATTCTATCTACAAGAAGACAAACTCCAAATTCTAAGATGGCTTTCTCTTACTTGAATTGCAGGCATGGATCTCTCTGTCTAGAGTCCTACAAAGGAAACAGGTAGGTTTCCCTACATTCTACCATTAAACTGTTTTCCCCCAATAGAAAAATCAGTTAAATGTTTTTAAAAATACTTTTATAACAGAGACAGAGCCCCTCCCCCTCCCCTGTTGCTAGCTTTTTGCCAGCCTTTCTCCCTCTCCCTCTCCCTTCTCCTTCCTCTCGCTTCCTCTCTCACACCTGAACACACGCACCTGCCCAGGCCGGCTCCCTCTTCCTCCTCCCCTCCCTCTTTCCCTGCCAAAAAAAAAAAAGGAAGAAAAAATAAAAAATAAAAAAACAGAGACAGAGTCTGGCTCTGTCACCCAGGCTGGAGAGCCCGCAAACTCCTGGGCTCAAGCAATACTCCCAAAGCACTAGGATTACAGGTATGAGCCACAGTGCCCTGCCCATTTATTTATTTATTTTTAATTCTATGGATAGAAATAATTAGTGGGAAGAGTATGACAATGACAAATATGGTGATATTGGTTTAGCGCTCCTTCAATTCTCTATCATAAAACTAGCATAAAAATCTGAGTGAGCAGTAATGCAAATGACCTTCTAATGCAAATTTCTGTACGCAGTGGCACTAAACAGAGTTGAGCCATGGTCCTACAACTTTTTACATCGTACCTGGACAAATTGGTAAACTAATCTTACATGCTAACATTTTGGTAAGCACTAAGAAAAAGCAACTTTTTAAAAGAATGACATCGAGACTGGGTTTCAAGCTGACAATACAGAAAACCCGGCCAGGAGACTCTTGGCCAATTCCGTGAGGCAGGCTAGTGGGACTGGCAGAGCACTTTTTGGTCATTTGCAATGTCTCAATGATTCCTTTAAATCTGGATACACTCATTTGACAACTGAGACTATGACAGCATGGTACAGCAAAGTTTAAGTCAATCCGTTTGTTCAGAGTAATCTATATGTTATGTCAAGAGAAGAGAACCAAAGCAAGAGATCCTCTACAATCTTTATATCCTTTATAGTTGTGGCAATCTTTGCACGTTTGCTGGTGTGTGTGTGTGTGTGTGTGTGTGTGTGTGTTGTTCTGTTTTCATCTTGTTTGGGGTGTTTTTGAAACAGGATCTGGCTCTATCACCCAGGCTGAAGTGCATTGGCTCCAATCTCGGCTCACTGCAAATTCCTCCTCTCCAGCCCAAGCCATCCTCCCAACGCATCCTGCTGAGTAGCTGGGACTTCAGGCACATGCCATGACTGATTTTTGTATTTTTTGTAGAGATGAGGTTTCACCATGTTGGCCAGACTGGTCTCAAACTCCTGAGCTCAAGAAAACCACTTGCTTTGGCCTCGCAAATTGCTGGGTTTACAGGCATAAGCCACCATGCCTGGCCCACTGTTTTGTTTTATCACCTCCTAGAAGAAGACATGGATCCTAATAATAAGAAAAACTAGTGATCATCACTGCCAATCATCTGGGATATAAAATCAAGAGATAGGTTTAATATAATTCCTATCAAAACTTCAGTAAGATTTTTATAGACATAGATAAGGTTATTCTAAAATTTATATGGAAAGACACAGAACCCAAAATAGCTAAAACAAATTTGAAAAAAAAATAAAATGTGAGTAATTGCTCTACCCAATGTTAAGATTTTCTTTGTTTGGAGCCCCCAAGACCATCTCCAGATTAGATTATTGGCTAGGAGGACTCACAGACTCAGCATACACTCATACTCATGGCTATCATTTATTAAAGCATAGGGAAAAGGTATATTGAGCAAAATTTAGAAAAAGGCAGGCACAAGTTTCCAAGAGACCTTTCCTAGTGGAGTCATAGGACATACATACTTCCTCCAGCAATTATTTCTGATAACACATATGAAGTGTTGTCTCCCAGGGACTCTGTCTGATAAGACTCAGTCTTTTCAGGAATTTTACTTGGGGCTGATCTCACAGACACACTCTGCATAGCACATACTAAAATTCCAGACTCCCAGAAGCAAAGTAGGTGTTCACCATAATCATTATTGTTCACACAAACGGTTTGGGCATAGTGAGTCACTATTATCAGTTACGAAATTATAGAAACCTTCTGGATTAGCCACACTAATCAAGACAGTGTGGTAGAGGCAGAAGGACAGATGCATAAATCAATGGAACAGAATAGAGAAACCAGAAGTGAACCCACACAAATATGCCCAAGTGATTTTTGACAATGATATAAAGACAATCCAATGAAGTAAGTATAGTTTTTTTTCAACAAATGGTGTCAGAACAATTGGACATATATACAGAAAAACATAAACCACAACCTAAACCTAACACCTAATGCAAATATTAAAATGAGTCTTGGACTTATATTTAAAATATAATATTATAAAGATTTTTGAAAATGCAGGAAAAAATATTTGAGACAAAAGACTACAGAAAGAGTTCTTAGACCAAAAGAAAAGCTCAACATCACTGATCAATTGAAAACCACAATTCAAAACCACAATGAGATACTATCTCATACCAATCAGAATGGCTATTACTAAAAAGTCAAAGAATAACAGGTGCTGGCGAAGTTGTGGGAAAAAAGAAATGCTTATACACTATTGGTGGGAGTGTAAATTAGTTCATCCATTGTGGAAGACAGTGTGGGGATTCTTTCAAAGACCTAGAAACAGAAATACCACTGGATCCAGCAATCCCATTATTGGGTATATGCCCAAAGAAATACAAATTGTTCTATTGTAAAGACTCATGCACTCACATGTTCATTGCAGCACTGTGCACAATAGCAAAGACTTGGAATCAACCTAAATATCCACCAATGGCTGACTAGATAAAGAATGTGGTACATATACATCATGGAATACTATGCAGCCATAAAAAAAAGATCAAGATCATGTCATTTGTTAAAGACAATGGAGACCATTATCCCAAGCAAATCAATGAAGGAACAGAAACAAAATAGTGCATGTTATCACTTATAAGTGAGAACTAAATGATGACAGCACATGGACACAGAAAGAAAAAACAAATACTGGGGCCTATTGGAGGGTAGAAGGTGGGAGGAGGGAGAGGATTCAGGAAAAATAACTAATGGATACTAGGCTTAATACTTGACTGACAAAATAGTCTGTACCATAAACCCCATGACACAAGTTTACTTATATAGCAAACAAGCACTTGTACCCTTGAACTTAAAAGATTTTTTAAAAGTTCTTAGACTTGATACCAAAAGCATTATTTACAACATAAAAACTTAATATATTGGATCACATCAAAATTTTAAAATGTTTCCCTCTGAAAGACCCTGTTAAGAGGATGAAAAGACAATCTAAAGACTGGGAGAAAATATTTTGAAACCACAAATCCAGCAAAGGCTTGTATCTGTTGTATCTGGAATACATGAGGAACTCTCAAAAACAGTAAAGAAAAAAAAATCCAATTAGAAAATGGGTAACAGATATGACCATATATTTTACTGAACAGAATATACAGATGGCAAAGAAGCACAGGAAAAGATGTTCAATATCACTAGTCACTAGGGAAATGCAAATGAAAACCACAGTGAGATAGCTCTATACACTTATCAATGAAATAAAAAATCATAGTAACACCAAATCCAAGTGAGCATGTGGCAAACTGGATTACTCATATATTGCTGGTGGTATAGGTACTCTGAAAAAACATACAGCAGTTTCTTATAAAACTATACATTGATTTGCCATATGGCCTAAGAATTGCACTCTTAGGCATTTTCCCCAGAGAAATGGAAACTGTTCACTGAAAAACAGGTACACAAGTGTTTATAGAAATGTTATTCACATTTACAGAAACCTGAAACAACTCAAATATCATTCAACAGATGAATGGGTAAATAAACTGTAGTATGTAGTCTATCCATAGCAGAGAATGGATATACTACACTCAGCCAAAAAAAAAAGGTAATGAATTTTTGACACACACAAGAACTTAAACAGATCTCAAGGCAAATAAGCTGAATGAAAACCCACTAAGGCTGTAGAAGTGTATCACAAAAGATTCTTGTATCAAAACTGTTTTGTATCTTGATTATGTTGGTGGTCCACAAATATAAATGTTATAAAATTGGATGAAACTAATTGTGCACACATGCAGGCACACACATAAGTGGATGTAAAATTGGTGAAATCTAAGTCTTCTGGGTTGTACAGATGTAAATTTCTTGGCTGTAATGTTGTATCATTGTCATGTAAGGTATTACCATTGAGGAAACCTAGGTAAAGTGCACACAGGACTCTGTATTTCTTCCAAGTACATGCAAATGTATAATTATCTCAAAACGAATGTTCAAAAAAAAAAACACTTGAGGTCAGGCCTATAATCCCAGCACTTTAGGAGGCCAAGGCAGGTGGATCATCTGAGGTCAGGTGTTCAAGACCAGCCTGGCCAACATGGCAAAACCCTGTCTCTATTAAAAATACAAAAATTAGCTGGGCGTGGTGGTACACACCTGTAATCCCAGCTACTTGGGAGGCTGAGGCAGGAGAATTGCTTGAACCCAGGAGGCAGAGGTTGCAGTGAGCTGAGATCATGCCTCTGCACTCCAGCCTGGGCAACAGAAAAAGACTCCAACTAAAAAAAAAAAAAATTGACTGCCATTCACAATTGCTACAAAGAAAATAAAATACCTAGGAATACAACTCACAAGGAATGTAAGGGACCTCTTTAAGGAAAACTGCAAACCACCGCTCAACGAAATAAGAGAGGACACAAACAGATGGAGAAACATTCCATGTTCATGGTTAGGAAGAATCAATATCGTGAAAATGGCTTTCCTGCCCAAAGTAATTTACACAATCAATGCTATCCCCATCAAACTACCATTGAATTTCTTCACAGAACTGGAAAAAACCACCATGAACTTCATATGGAACCAAAAGAGAGCCTGCATAGCCAAGTCAATTCTAAGCAAAAAGAACACAGCGGGAGGCATCACACTACCAGACTTCAAACTATACTACAAGGCTACAGTAATCAAAACAGCATGGTACTGGTACCAAAACAGAGATATAGACCAATGGAACAGAACAGAGGCATCGGAGGCAACACAACATATCTACAACCATATAATCTTTGATAAACCTGACAAAAACAAGGAATGGGGAAAGGATTCCCTGTTTAATAAATGGTGTTGGGAAAACTGGCTAGCCATGTGCAGAAAGCAGAAACTGGACCCCTTCCTGACACCTTACACTAAAATTAACTCCAGATGGATTAAAGACTTAAACATAAGACCTGACACCATAAAAACCCTAGAAGAAAATCTAGGCAAAACCATTCAGGACATAGGAGTAGGCAAGGACTTCATGACCAAAACACCAAAAGCATTGGCAACAAAAGCCAAAATAGACAAATGGGACCTAATCAAACTCCACAGCTTCTGCACAGCAAAAGAAACAGTCGCTAGAGTGAATAGGCAACCATCAGAATGAGAAAAAAATCTTTGCAGTTTACGCATCTGACAAAGGGCTGATATCCAGAATTTACAAAGAACTCAAACAGATTTACAGGAAAAAAAACAAACAAGCCCATTCAAAAATGGGCAAAGGATATGAACAGACACTTTACAAAAGAAGACATACATGAGGCCAACAAACACATGAAAAAATGCTCATCATCACTGGTCATTAGAGAGATGCAAATCAAAACCACATTGAGATACCATCTCACACCAGTTAGAATGGCAATCATTAAAAAATCTGGAGACAGCAGATGCTGGAGAGGATGTGGAGAAATAGGAACACTCTTACACTGTTGGTGGGAGTGTAAATTAGTTCAACCATTGTGGAAGACAGTGTGGCGATTCCTCAGGGACCTAGAAATAGAAATTCCATTTGACCCAGCAATCCCATTACTGGGTATATATCCAAAGGAATATAAATCGTTCTACTATAAGGACACATGCACACGAATGTTCATTGCAGCACTGTTTACAATAGCAAAGACCTGGAACCAACCCAAATGCCCATCGATGATAGACTGGACTGGGAAAATGTGGCACATATACACCATGGAATATTATGCAGCAATCAAAAATGATGAGTTTTTGTCCTTTGTAGGGACATGGATGAATCTGGAGAACATCATTCTCAGCAAACTGACACAAGAACAGAAAAAGAAATACCGCATATTCTCACTCATAGGCGGGTGAGAAAAATGAGAACACATGGACACAGGGAGGGGGTCTACTACACACTGGGGTCTATTGGGGGGAATCGGGGAGGGACAGTGGGGGGGAACTGGGGAGGGATAGCCTGGGGAGAAATGCCAAATGTGGGTGAAGGGGAGGAAGGCAGCAAAACACACTGTCATGTGTGTACCTATGCAACTATCTTGCACGTTCTGCACATGTACCCCAAAACCTATAATGCAATAAAAATTTAAAAAATTTTTTAAAAAATTGAAAAGAATCAAACTAATAGGGGAAGTTAATTAAATGCCTTCCAAAAGAAAACACTCCCTTAAGGACAACAAAATGTAGACTTAAAACAACATAGCATTCATCATGGAGAGTATATGTTAAACATTACTAGGAATGTAAAGAAGCAGGAAAATACAGTCCATAACAACAACAAAATCAGCCAGTTGAAACTGACTTAGAAATGACTGCAATAATGAAATTAGTAGACAAAAACTATGTAAGAACTATTTTTTTTTTTTTTTTTTTTTGAGACGGGGGAGTTTCGCTCTTGTTACCCAGGCTGGAGTGCAATGGCGCAATCTTGGCTCACCGCAACCTCCGCCTCCTGGGTTCAGGCAATTCTCCTGCCTCAGCCTCCTGAGTAGCTGGAATTAGAGGCACACGCCACCATGCCCAGCTAATTTTTTGTATTTTTAATAGAGACGGGGTTTCACCATGTTGACAAGGATGGTCTTGATCTCTTGACCTCGTAATCCACCTGCCTAGGCCTCCCAAAGTGCTGGGATTACAGGCTTGAGCCACCGCGCCCAGCCAGGAAGAATTATTATATATATATTTCAAAATCACAAAAGCAGGGAGTATTCATCCACAGATACTCCAGTTATATAATGCTTGGTAACAAACTACCTTAAAACTCTGACTTAAAACAACAAACATTTGATTACATTTCACAAAATTTTTAATTGCTAACATGTTTATTATTGAAACCAAAGAAGTTATAAATGCATTTTAGTAATTTGCTGATAAAATAGTAACATTCTATTTTTGCAATCTGATAAGGCATATGGGAAGATATTGGTAAAAGCTTTGATGTACATTTCTATTATAATCAGGTAATCAGAACACATCAAATCACCTTTAGTGGTATACCATACCAACTTTTCAGAAAGGTGATCTTGAAACTCTACTGAATATCATCCAATGTTCAAAGACTGGGGAATAGGAAAGAAAGAGATGGAAGTAGTAAGCAGCACACATTTCAAAGCCCACTTTTAGGCCCACAATATTATGAATATTAAAAAATATATATGCTCCCCAAAAAAGGCAATTTAGCATTTTCAGAAAGAGCATTTGGCAATATTCAATGCATAAAGAGACTGTGCTTGGGGCCATCCACTCTCTCCAGATTTTCAGTGGTTCCTAGTTTTTCGAATGTTGATCAGAGCAGCTGTAGAAGGCATCTACGGATCTGACAATAACCATCACCTAGATGTTTGATGTGAAGATGTGAATGAATGTAGTGAAGATGTCAAGGAATGCAGTGAAGTTAGAATTTGTAAATTCCATGCTCCAGAAAGAAGTAACCAATTTACTTCAGCTCAGCTGAACTGCTTAATGCTGTTGCTGATCTTCTCAAACCTGTGGCCATCATGATGGTAATGGGAAATAACCGAGAATGTAGCTCTTTCAAACGGCAGAACTTCATCAACTTCAAGAATTTGCGCAAAATGCCTTAGGTTCATCTTCAGCTGCTGATCATTGGGAATCAGCTGATAGGCAATACTAGACCAGGCTTTGTAAAGCTTTTCACCCCAGGTGAATGTTTGCAAATAATCACACTCTAGTGGGTGAGACAAACAAATCAAGTCCGGGTATGAATGAGGCTCCGTCCATACTGTTCAAATACTCTTGATATGAAAACCTGTGAACCTATGTGTTCTGATTTCCCCAAATAATAAGGCTATGAGTTCTACTGAATTGAGTTATAGAAACTAGATTTTCATGCCTTTCCTCATTGTTATTGTTCTTTATATAGCTTACATATTTTCAAAAGCAGGAACTTCTTCAAGATCCTCAGGGACTCAAAGTTCATGATGGGAACTCAGCAAATGTACTGGGATAGACAGATAAATGGTATTTGTTCATGTCAAACTTGATCTAAAGACTACTTTACCAAGAACATGAGACCCAACAGAAAAATAAGACTTAAAACAGATTTTTTAAAGGATAAGTTTCAAAAATATATATAAAATGGGGTATATTTTAAATTTTAAAGACTGGTAGCAAGGTAATATGAATTATTTTTACATTTGGCTGGGCACAGTGGCTCATCCCTGTAGTCCCAACACTTTGGGAGGCCAAGTTGGTGTATCACTTTAGTCCAGGAGTTCAACACCAGCCTGGGAAATTGGAGTGAATCTCTGTCTCTACAAAAAATATACAAAAAAAAAATTAGCCGGACATGGTGGCATACACCTGTAGTCCGAGCTACATGAAAGGCTGAGGTGAGAGGAGCCCTTGAGCCTGGGAGGATGAGGCTCCAGTGAGTTGAGATTGCGCTGCTACTACACTCCAGCCTGGGCAAGAGAGACTCTGTTTCAAAAAGTAAATAAATAAATACTTTTAAATTATTTCATAAATTCCCATATAGCAGTAAAAATGTACAACAAGCACAGCACAAAAGACAGGAGTAAAATAGATTTAACTTTATGCACTGCAGAATCACTTGTTTTGTCAACCAGCACGAGAAACTGTCAGAACTGTCAATCAACGATGCAAGGGAGATAGAAAAGGTGCCACTTTCAAACAGTACAATAATAGAAATAATGACAACATCATTTTATCAGAGGGAGGAAAAAAGTGATATCAGGATATTTATTTCTCCAGGCCTCTCATTGAGGGGTAATTATGGGCTGGTTTTGTCTGTAACAGCCTCTCCAAACAGGCTCTGTGACCTTAAGTTCAGATATCAATGTCCTCCTCTCATCTTTTCAGATATTTTTACATCCCAGGGTAATCACTGGATTATCTGTTGTGGTGGACTCTGGACCTTTTTAAATATCTACCAACAAAGTTTATAGATTCAAAGCAAAAATTCAGCTTTTGGAAAAATGAGATGAAAAATATTTTACTATTAATGTAAGTTAGCATTATAATTTGAATTCTAAAGAGGACTTACTAAGACCAGTAGAAGGCCGGGAGCAGTGGCTCACGCCTGTAATCCTATCACTTGGGAAGGCCGACATCAGTGAATTACCTGAAGTCAGGAGCTCCAGATCAGCTTGGCCAACATGATGAAAACCCCATCTCTACTAAAAATATAAAAAGTAGCCAGGCATGGAAGCAGGTGCCCGTAATCCCAGTTACTTGGGAGGCTGAAGCAGGAGAATTGCTTGAACCTGGCCGGGTGGGGGTTGCAGTGAGCCGATATCACACCACTTCACTCCAGCCTAGGAGAAAGAGCAAGACTCTGTCTCAAAAAAAAAAAAGACTAATAGAGCAATATCTGTGTATGTTTAATGGAAAGCATCATGATTGTTTTGAAGTAGTTGACATGAAAATTTGAATGGATTGTTAAACTCATTATCATTATTACAAAGAATTTCAACCTTAAACTGCTCAGTGAGGGAGCTATTATATTTAGAGTAAAAAAAAATTTTTTGAGACAGTCTCACTTCGTCACCCAGGCTGGAGTGCAGTGGCACCATTTAGGCTCAGTGCAACCTCCGCCTCCCGGGTTCAAGCAATTCTTATGCCTCAGCCTCCCAAGTAGCTGGGACTACAGGTGTGTGCCATCAAGCCTGTCTAATTTTTGCATTTTTAGTAGAGATGGGGTTTCACCATGTTAGCCAGGCTGATCTCAAACTCCTGACCTCAGGTGATCTGCCCACCTTGGCCTCCCAAAGTGCTGGGATTATAGGTGTGAGCCACCGTGACTGGCCTGAATTCTTATTAGTGACAATAAAAGATTATCTGACAATTGAAGAAAAAGTAACAAACTATTTTCTGCTATTTGCCATCATCTACTTATGGGTACGAAGACTGGGCTAGCCTTCAAAGTTAGGTCATAAAAGGGCATGCAGTGTCTGGTCTTGTTCACTGAAATATTTGCTGTGTTAGAGCCCTGAGCCTCTGTGTAAGACAACCATGCTGAGGAAGCCACATTCTGCCAACAGAGCCAACTGAGCACAGTCTTACTGTCAATGGTAACTTTCAAGAATTTAAGGAGTTTATCATGAATACATATTGAAAGGGGGTTGTGTCAGTCATTTCAAGCATAAAACCTGGTATTAAGAAATCTTGTTCATGATCCCTCACTGCAGATGGCACAGTTTGAAAACCTGCTTAGCAGTGTCTTCTAAAGTTGAACGTGTAATACCATAAACTCAGTAATTTCACTTCTGCATGAACCTCAGCAAATACATGTATGTGTATTACACACATAAAAGTACTAAAAACATGTCCTAGAAATACATACATATGTATATGTTATATAAATAATACCAAAAGACATGTATTAGAATTTCAAATCAAAACTCTTCATATCAGCCAAAAACTAGAAACTACCCAAACACCTATCAAGAAAAAATTAGACAGATACATTTTGTGCTATTTACAAAACAGAATAGTAATAAGGACAATCACATAAAACAAAATAAATCTCACAATGTTGAGGAAAAGAAATCAGACTCATTAAAGCACATGTTTTATTATTCCATTTATATAAAATACAAAAACAGGCAACAGTAATCTCTGCTGTTAGAAATCAGAATAATGGTTACTCTTGGGGTGGGGGGTAATGAAAGGAAGGGGCGGTTGGGGTGCTGGTAATGTTCTGCTTTTTGATCTGGGAGTTTGATTCTCTGACACTCTGCCTATCAAAAGGTGAAGCCAGTTCCCTCCCCTTGAATATAGACTGGCCTCAGTGACTCGCCTCTAGCAAATAGAATGCAGCAGAACTGACACTGCATGACTTCGGTTACTAGGTTAGTGATATCCCTGCCCATATCTTATGTCAAATTGTAATCCCCAGTGTTGGAGGTGGCGCCTGGTGGGAGGTGACTGGATTACGGAGGCAGATTTCTCCCTTTGGTGCTATTCTCATGACAGAATTCTCAGAAGATCTGGTTGTTTAAAAGTGTGTGGCACCTCCCCCCTCTCTCTTGTTCTGCTCTGGCCATGTAAGACATGCTGGCTTCAGCCAGGCGCGGTGGCTCATGCCTGTAATCCCAGCACTTTGGGAGGCCGAGGTTGGTGGATCATGAGGTCAGGAGATTGAGACCATCCTGGCTAACATGGTGAAACCCCGTCTCTACTAAAATACAAAAAATTCGCCTAGCGCAGCAGTGTACTCCTGTAGTCCCAGCTACTTGGGAGGCTGAGATATTTGAATCTCTTGAACCCAGAAGGTGGAGGTTGCAGTGAGCCGAGATCACACCACTGCACTCCAGCCTGGCAACAGAGCAAGACTCCATCTCAAAAGAAAAAAAAAAGGAAAAAGAAAATGCAATAGAGCTTCCACCTGGCTCTCTTTCTTGGGACATTCACCTTAGTACCCAGTCACCATGCTGTGAGAAAGTCACAGAGCCACATGGAAAGGCCATTTGTAAGTATTCTGGTCACAGAGACAGCAAAAGTCCCAGAAAACAGGTAGTACCAACAGCCAGTCAAAGAGTGAAGGTAATATATTTTGGATTTGTGTCCCCTTCCAAATCCCATGTCCAGTGTTAATCCCCAGTGCTGGAGGAGGGCCCTGGTGGGAGGTGATTGGATCATGGGGCAGACATCCCCCTTGCTATTTTTGTGTGAGTGAGTTCTCACAAAGTCTGGTTGTTTAAAAGTGTGTAGCACATCCTCCTTCACTCTCTTCTTCCTGCTCCATCCATGTAGGATGTACCTGCTTCCCCTTTGCCTTCTGCAGGATTGTGTTTTTTTAAGGCCTCCCCAGCCAAGCTTCCTGTACAGCCTGCAAAACTGTGAGCCAATTAAACCTCTTTTCTTTACTATATTACCCAGTCTCAGGTAGTTCCTTATGGCAATGCAAGAACAAACTAATACAGAAGGAGACTTTGGATTCCAGGCTCCCAGCCTTCAAGCTATTTCAGCCTTGCCTAAATTTCAAATTCAGCAGTAAAATAAACATTGCTATTTTAAGCCACTACCTTGTGGGATTTGTTATGCAGGTATACTTAACTGGAATACACATCATGTGTGCTCACTGTGAAAATTCATTGAGCTATATAATCACAATATATACACTTTTCCTTAGGTATATTATAATTAGGTTTGAGTAAAGATTTGAAATTAAATTCATGTCATAAAAATAAGCTCATATTTATCAAATTTGGGATGGATTTTATTGAGAAGTTTTATATAAATTCAGCATTCCATATCATTCCTAATACTTTGCTTGTTCTTACAATGACATAAAGAAAATGTAATAAATTTTTTTTGCCACACATCATATAGACACTTTCTCACACCCATCAATTTACCCTCACACATTGCCTAATTCTCATCATTTACCATGTATTAATTTTTTAAAAGTTTGGACACACTGCTGTAGCAGACATCTCCCTAGCACTATTTCTTCTTCTGTTAATAGGCCCTCATTGTCCTTTGGGAAACCACCTCCCCACTTATCAATTAAGGTCGTGTCTTTTGTCTTCTCTTGTCTTTTCTACTTTTTTCTTTGAGACAGTCTCATTCTGTTGCCCAAGCTGGAGTGCAGTAGCATGATTAAAGCTTACTGTAGCTTTGACCTCCTGGTCTCAAGCCATCCACCCACCTTAGCCCTGAAGTTGCTGGAACCACAGGCACATACCATCACACCCAGCTAATATTTTTGATTTTTAGTAGAAATGAGGTCTCTCACAGTCTGGTCTATAAGTCCTGGGCTCAAGCAATCCTCTTGCCTCAGCCTCCCAAAGTGCTATGATTACAGGCATGAGCCACCATGCCCAGCCATTTTTTCTTTTCTTCAATTTTCTTTAAATTAATTCTATTATATCTCACATCCTTCCAATAAATTTTAACTTTCTTGAATTCTATTATATCTCCCCTCCTTCTGATAAATTTCCTATTTAAATTAACAATATTTGGTCTGTAGTCCTTGCAACCAAAGAACACTTATTGATACAGATCTCCAAGTGCTAGCATACTGTCTGACATATGGTTAATGATTGACAATAAGAAAAGTGTTTATAAAATGGTATTGGGCAACTAATTTTTGACAAAAGCACAAAAGCAATTCAGTGGAAAAAGTACAATGATTGGGAATCCATACAACAAATATGAACTTGGATACATGCCTCGAACTATATAAGAAAGTTAACAAAAATGCATCATAGATCTAAATGCACAGCCTGAAAATGTAAAACTTTTATAAGAAAGTTTTGATTTTATAAGAAAATTTTCTTATTTTATAAGAAAGTTTTTATTTCTTTGTGAGCTTTGGGTGGGCAAAAATGTCTTAGAAATAACACTAAAAATGCAATCTATAAAATAATAAATTAAACTTTATTAAAAGTTAAAACTTCTCTTCAAAATACACTGTTAAGAGAATGAGGGCCAGGTGCAGTGGCTGAAGCCTGTAATCCCAGCACTTTGGAAGGCTGAGGTGGGTAGACCACCTGAGGCCAGGAGTTCAAGACCAGCCTGGCCAACATGGTGAAACTCAGCCTCTACTAAAAATATAAAAATTAGGCTGAGCATGGTGGCTCACACCTGTAATCCCAGTACTCTGGGAGGCAGAGGTGGGTGTATCACCTGAGGTCAGTGAGACTAGCCTGACCAACAAAGTAAAATCCCGTTTCTACTAAAAATACAAAAATTGGCTGGGTGTGGTGGCACACACCTGTAGTCCCAGCTACTCAGGAGCTGAGGCAGGAGAATCACTTAAACCTGGGGAGGTGGAAGTTGCAGTGAGTCAAGATCATGCCACTGCACTCCAGCCTGGGCAATACAGCAAGACTCCGCATCAAAAAAAAAAAAATTAGCGAAGCATACTGATCTGCAATCCCAGCTACTTGGGAGGCTGAGATACCAGAATATCTTAAACCCAGGAGGCAGAGGCTGCAGTGAACCGAGACCTCACCACTGCACTCCAACCTGGGTGACAGATAAGGATTATGTCTCAAAAAAAAAAAAAAAGGCAGGGTTGGGGGGCATTAGGTAAGCAGAAACTTAAGGGTGATGGACATACTCATTTGATCATAGTGATGGTTTCAAGGGGGTATACATATGTCAAAACTGATAAAAATTATACACTGTAAATATACTCTATATATTCTATACAAATTATATTGCAATTAAGCTATCTTTAAAAACCCTGCAACTCACATGTCAGATTTTGAAGATAGTGGAAAAGATGCAGAATGAAAATTTCAATTAAAAGCCTCAATGAAGTTTGTGAATTATCCAAGTATTCAAGGAATTCATGCTTCCTCCAGCTAGCTGAGACTCACAGAGTTTAATGAGCAATCTCAATATTATTCTTCCAGAAATGGTATCATCCACCATATTATGGCTGTTTACAGGAAGACAATGACCTAATCAGTATAAAATGAACTCCATGTCTTGTGAGAGATTTATAATTAAACACACAATTCACATTTGCAAACATTTTTAAAGGGCTTTTCTACCTGTAGGATAGGCTTAATATTGAGAGAGAACTTTTTGCAAGTGAATTCCAACAGACTAGTTTAATCTCTAAGAGCCTCAGTTTCCTCATCTATAAAATACCGTAAGAAATAAGAAAACCCAGGAAACTAAAAAGAGCAGGGTTTGCCAGAGCTATTAATTCTTTTTTGGGTAGAACTAAAACTCAAGAAATAGATATCTCTCTTCCATTTCTAGACTTTTTTAGAGAGATCCATGAGGAAGGTCCCCTCCATAGCTTTGTCCAACCATCACACTGGTCAAAAAGGTATCCAGCCTCCCCCAAGCTCAGCCTGTGACCAAGAACCACACTGATCTATTAGGATGGCTTTGAGCTATCTCTTCAGCCCTCATGTATTCTGAAGGTTAGAGCTAACTTTCCAGACCCTCATTATTTGTTGAAAGGCCAGATGGGGAAAATCTCAACCAGATCTCCATGCCTACTTGGAAGTAGAGGTAGTTTTGCAGGGTGGCCTGTGTTCTCCAGATGCAGAGCCATATGGGGCCTTGCCTCTTTATGGGAGATGCAAAGCCTAGGCCCTAATAAACAGAAACAGTGTTTGAGCCCCCAAACTAGAATTAAGTTGTTCTAACTTTAATTTCCCGCTCTGTCGCTTGCTGTGTGGGACCTTCTTATCTCCAAAACCCATTTTTTAACTTTACAATGGACTTAAAGCAATCTAATTATCCAAAATGGGATTAACTTCCACTGTAAATTACAGTATATTGGCCAATAATTAACTTGAACACTAAAGCTGGCATTTAACAGGAATTCAACTGCTTGCTAAGTATATACTTAAAAGCTTTTAAAACTGTAATTTACTGAGAAAACAAAGCTTTCTTTCTGGTTAAGAATTTGAGAAAACAAGACCCAGAAGCAAACTAAAATCAAGTCCTAAAATGGTACAAACCTCAAAAAGATCATCAGGTTTGCCAATAAAGCTCCGCCTCCGTGCAAACCCTGCCCACTTCCGGCTTCCCCACCCACCTCCTAACACTGGAACACCGCCCCTCTCTTCGAGGTCCCGCCCCCTACACCTGATCCTTGTTCCCATTGGGCGAATGTGGATGCTGTATACACACCGACACACGCACGTTAGGCTGGGGCGTCTTCGCGCCTGCGCAGTAGCGCTGTCAGGCAGCTGGAAACGGGGGGTTTGGGGGAGGGGGGCGGAGGTCATGCTGAATCTTCCTCCGTAATAAGAAGCGACGTGTCCCGCTGTCCTGGCTCCGTGGGTCCAGCGGGATTGAGCCTGGGCGCTGGAGCTGCCGTGGCTCCATCCACGGCGGGTACCATGGAGGCTGTGCCAGAGACCAGAAACTCAGCCAGAGGAGGCCGAGACAGCCGGCGGTGCTCGTAGATGAGGCGGCGGCGACGGCGGCGGCGGCGGTGGCAGCAGCCCGGGCTCTCCATGAGCAAGCGGCGGCGGCGACGGGTGCGGCGGCACCGGCGGCTTTCGGTCCCTGGGGAGGTACAAGGAGTTGGCTTCCTGGTGGAGGGAGATTGGCCGGTGTGGGAACGCTCCGCGGCCCGGCCCTCCAGCCCATTTGCCCGCAGTCCTGGGCACTCGGCGGGGCACTGCCCAGACAGAGGTGGGGGCGCCCAGACGACTCGCGGTCTCTGACTCGAAGACCTGTCCGCCTCGAGTGCCAGGCCTTCCGGGCGCGGCCGCCCAGGGCCAGGGTGGGCGTGGCCGGAGCGTGGGGGCTCCCCCGGGGCGCACGCCTCGCGCCCGCCAGGTCCCAGTCCCGAAGCCCCGCGCTGCTGGGAGCGGGAGCGCGTGGCTGTTTTTTAGAGGTGTATTTCCGGCCCTGATTTGAGGGGATCTTTAGAACCCATGAGTTCTTAGGGAGTCCGGCGTTCAATGCCCTGGGCAGGTGGTGCTTGGGGTACCGATTGCCTCTGTTAGAAGTCACCACAAAAGAAAGATGTTTGCCAGAGAAATAGAGGTAGTTTTCCAAGTTTATTCAAATTGGAGGGGCTGTTGAGTCTAGAAAATAAAGCCACTGGAATAATCTTCTAGTCCTTCCAATACAGATCCTAGCTAAACAGAGAAGACAATTTTAAGTAAAGCTCGTTACAGCTATCTTTCCATTATTTCTCCCCACCCCCGCCCCTCCATTTTTATTGCAATTTACTTTGGAACAAATCACCAAGTTCATGCTGAAACTAGTATCCTCTAGTTCTTCCAAATTTTTCCTCTTCCTGTTTTTCCCAGAGAAAGACTAAAGTTAAGTTGCCATATATATATCATTATAGTTTAATTCTCTTAGAGTGTGACTATTGCTTTACAGAGCTAGTTACACTTCATTTGGTCGTGTCTAAAGATAATTTGAAGAAAATATCTTAGAGATTTATGCTTCCTTTCCAATGCAATATTTTAGGAATCTGAGCTCAGGCTCTTAAATCAATCTTAAACCTTGCTACAGAGATCCTTAAAAGTTAATGGAAGTAAACCATAAAGTTATTTTCGTTTTTAAAGTATTCGAATGCCTAATCGTTTTTTGTTTTTTAATTTTTGTTAGCAAAACTTGTCAGTTTATCTATTAAGAAACTGAGTTTCTGTTTTCCTAGGTTACAGATTTGCCACACCCTCTTATTCCTAAGTGGTTGACTAGAATCAACGTGTTGGCCAAATAGATATAAACATCCACACTTAATACTAAATATAGTTACTGGATATTTTAGAGTGTACAGTATCTTGCTTCAAGCTGAAAACAGTGTCATGTGTGTTTAATATATTGCAGAAGTGAAATTATACTCGTGTTGCAGAATGTTTTGGACTTAGTTTCTTTACGCAAATAAAACACATAGGACTGCAGCATTATTAAGGGTTGAGTTCATGTGTTTGGGAGGATGCAGCACTTGAAAAAATGGTCAAAACAAGACACTGATCTCAATCACTCATTTCTCTGTTTGCCTTCCTCAGATGCGTTTTTTCATAACATAACTTCTCTATAAAAGTAATGTTGGAAAACAATATGATGTTTTGAGTTTATTTGCTTGTCCCCAGTAAGGTGAAGCAATTTTTTTAATACAATTGAAAAAGAACTCATTTCTTTCAAAAATATGTGCGCTATATAACATACATATAACACAACATATTTATTTAAATACTCTCCATGGCTTTGAAAACAAAATGCCTAGGAGTCCTCAAGGTTGGGGGAAGAGTGCCAGTTTCAAAAGGGTGGATGCTTTGGTTCATTCTCAAAACATGCATAGGGAATAATCAGGATATTTATCAAGTTCTGAATCAGATAGTATGGCCTCTGTAGATAAAAATTATAGTATAAATTGCACAATTAATAGCACAATTCTGAGTTGCAAATAAAAATCCCAAAGCGAAGAGCAATATTAGCTATGCTACTATTCACTTAAAATTTCATGATTACTCCTCACGCTGTCTTTTGAAGGTAAACGTCAGAATTAGTCATGGCCTATTAGCAACAGGAGTTCTTTTTTTTTTTACATAGTTTTTCTCTACAACAGATAAAATATGTAGTATCGTTAATATAAAGGTTACAGAATGGCTATTATTCTGTACCCCCAATTAAGGATCCTATTATAAATTTCTTAAGTGGAACCACCCATATTAACAAGAAAATGAAGCACACCCTATATTTTGGAAGAAGGAGGAGGTTTACATCAGGAATATGCCTAATCAAATTTAGTTTATGTTTTTAGTATCTTTATTTTCATTTAGGATTTTTTTATTACAGGGTTTTCCTCTATCACAGATAAAATCTGCAATGCAATTAATATAAAGCCTATAAAATGGCCACCTATGTCTCAAAAAAAGACTGCAGTTTCCTAAATGGCCTTTCCAGAAAGCATGCATAGTGCCTGAAAAGTGGCTCACTTACATTTTTTTGCTACTTTGAGAAGCCTAATAACTACATTTGATTTGAGTCTTTACATATATTTATTTTCATTTAAATATATTATGCTTTTAATATACAAAGTCACAAGTTTATGAGTTCTGTTTTAAACTTTAAAATGTAGGATGAAGACACTGTTTGAAGAGATCAAAGCATCAATTAAAAATAACTATAACCAAGATCGATCATTTTGGAGGCCTGTTCTTCCTTGGGGGGGTGTTTTTACTATAAAAGCTGGCCGCAAAGCAGTATCCTGTACACCACTCTATGTTGAAATAAGACTGAAAAATACCTGCACCATAGATGGATTCTTGATGTTATTATATGTCATTCTTAATGAAAATGAAAATTTCCCCAGAGAACTCTCTCTTCATTTTGGTAGGGAGTTTGTAGACTGTTTTCTTTATTTAATGGACACCTACAGTTTTACAACTGTGAAGCTACTTTGGATTTGGGACAAGATGGAAAAACAGCAATACAAATCTGAAGTTCATAAAGCTTCATTAATAATTGATTTGTTTGGGAATGAGCATGATAATTTTACAAAAAATCTTGAAAATCTCATGTCTACCATTCAAGAGAGTTACTGTTCCAACTGGCGATGCCCAACTCGAGTGCAGGAAGATCAGCAGCGCACAATTAATATAAAGTAAGTCGGTCTAACGACTGTTTTGTCACTTTTACTTTTTTTAATGAATGTTGCTTTAGAAATGTAATTGTGTACCCCGAAATGACATTTGGGCCAACAGAGGACCACATATGCCATGCTGTTTTGTAAGATACTGTGTATTATACCCTTCTATGTTTAGGTACACAAAGACTTACCATTTTATTAAAATTGCCTACAATATTAAGTTTAGTAACATGCTGTACAGATTTGTAACCTAGGCTTTACCATATAGCCTAGGAGTGTAAAAGGTTATACCATCTAGGTTTATGTAAGCAGACTCTATGATGTTTACACACTATGAAATCATCTAAGGATACGTTTCTCAAAATATGTCCCCATTGGATGACAAATGACAGTATTGCCAAAGTACTTGTTAAAGTACAGAGCCTTTGTAATTACTTACGCATGAAGCAATCACACAAATGCAAGATTCTTCTGCAGGTCCCCTGAAAACAGTGGTGCAGCCTATTACCTCCAAAAATCTTAGAATTACTTTACAAAACCAACTGATAACCTTGTCAGTAGCAAAGTAATGAATTACTCCATATGAAAAATGTATTACTTTTACTTGAGTTTACTAATTTGACTATAGATGATACGAGTGTCACAAATTTAACCTCTCTAAGAGCACTTAATACTGTTTTGGAATGTATCACCCTTTGAATAGGTCTCTGTCAAAAGGGCTAGTTCCACGTGAATAAGAAAATTAAAAGTATTCTTTCTTATCATGGCCAAGAAACAATTATAGACAGAAACCTGGAACTTGGTATCTCACATGTAGATGTGGATGTAAGCAGCTTTTATTTTGACTAGGAAAAGTGCAGAGACCCAGATGAGTGTTTTTGGCTTTCAGAGAAAAGGCAGATCTCCAGCTCAGTAAATGATAGTGACAGAATCCATACTGGCAAGCCCTAGTGGAGTGTTGGGAAACATTAAAGCCTCCAAGGGACATGAGCTGGAAAGGGGGTAATTGCCAGTGGAAGAAAAAACAGACCCAAACACATTGTTGGCAGAAAGGTATCTGGCCCCATGGTCCAGAAAAACAGCCTGGTAGATTGTTACCATTTGGAAATGTACATTACATACCCTAATTCGTTAAACTCACATTTCTCTGAAATATACTTTGTCTATTTTCCTGTATTGCTAATTTGAAATATCTATCAATGTAAATGATTTTCAAGTCATAAAGACAACTCAGAAGTGTTGCAATGATCACAGCTCACTGCAGCCTTGAACTCCTGAGCTCAGGTGATCCTCTACCTCATACCTCACTGCCTCAGCCTTTCCAGTAGCTGGGACTACAGACATATGCCACCATGCCCAGCTAACTTGTTTTTTATTTTTTGAGACAGAGTCTCACTCCATCTCCCAGGCTGAAGTGTAGTGGTGCATTCACGGATCACTGCAATGTCGACTTCCTGGATTCAAGTCATCGTCCTGTCTCAGCACTCCCAAGTAGCTGGGACTAGAGGCATGCACCACCATGGCCAGCTAATTTTTGTGTTTTTTGTAGAGACGGAGTCTTGCTTTGTTGCCCAGGTCTGTCTCGAACTCCTGATTCACCTGCCTCACCTTCCCAAAGTACTGGGATTATAGGTGTGAGCTACCAGACCCATCTAATACCTTGTTTTATTAAAAACTAGTTTCTTTTCATCTGTAAATGTTTTGAAACTATAATGAAATATTTATAATTCTATATTTTATACTATTTTAAAATATTTTTCATCATACTCTATAACTTTTTAATTTCTGCCTACTTTTTTAAAATCCTATATTTAAAACAACCTCTCAAGTAATGTAGGAAAAAAATTTTTTTAACAGATCAGGTACCTGAGGCCAAGAATGATTATAACTTACATTTAGTCATGTAGCTAATCAGCTGCTCTCCTGATTCTGGGTCCTAGTTCCTTCCACCAGACCAGATTGCATTTGAATCCTCTCACAAATGTTTTAGATTAACGTAGCAGCAACTGGATATATCAGGATTTTTTTTTTTTTGAGACTGAGTTTCGCTCTTGTTACCCAGGCTGGAGTGCAATGGCGTGATCTCGGCTCACCGCAACCTCCACCTCCTGGGTTCAGGCAATTCTCCTGTCTCAGCCTCCTGAGTAGCTGGGATTATAGGCACGCGCCACCATGCCCAGCTAATTTTTTGTATTTTTAGTAGAGATGGGGTTTCACCGACCAGGATGGTCCCGATCTCTTGACCTCGTGATCCACCCGCCTTGGCCTCCCAAAGTGCTGGGATTACAGGGGTGAGCCACCGCGCCGGGCCCCAGGATTGTTTATACAAGAATGTTTCCTTGAAAATTTCATACATTAGTGTTTATGGAGTTCAACTAATTTCTATACTGTCGGGAAGAAATTCCAAAATGTATAATAGAGGCTGTACTTGGGATAACTGGTTTTGCTAATAATGGATTGAGCTGTAAAATGTGTTATAATAATATATTAAGATGTAAAATGTTGAAGCAGCTCTTACATGCATTTTATAATTATTATAGTCCTCCTCAAGAAATTCCACATGGAAACTTGATAAGACTGGCTGTGGATGAGTTATTCTGTTCCAAGATTGAACTGTGTGAAGAGCATGGGTGAGTATATGACATGACAGACGTTTAAAATGACAGTATGTATGTGTTCATAAGGAAACCTGGGCAGATGTGCTCCTTGAAGTAATTTATGGATCTTATTAACAAACCTACTTTACTGTGATATTTTATAGTGTTTTTATTATGGAGTATCACTACATAGAATATGGTACTACCACTGATTGATGAATACAAAGCAAATACCTTTTCTTTTTTTTTTTTTCCTTACTGCTGAGTAGGTACAATAAAACCTTGGTTAACCGGAACCCAGCTAAGCGGGACCCTCAGTTATCTGGATATTTTTCTGCACTCCTCATTTAGGAGAAAGAGGTAAATGACAACTAAAAAACTTAACCTAGTAAAAAAAGAGTTCAGAGAAGCAGAACATATTCATCCCAATCTCTTAACAATTTCTGTTAGTACATTATTGTATAATGAAAATTAATATTTAGAAGGATGATCATATAGCTAATTAATTACAAAAGAAGATAAAATTATGTTCTGTTAATTGTACCTATTAAGTCTAGAAAGTGAACTAATATATTGTAGCAACAAATACTGAAACAGATGGTTTTCTGGTTAATTTGGTTTAGTTAATAATGTCTGTTAACCAGAATACTATACCCTGAGCATTCCGGTTAATCAAGATTTTACTGTATAATTGAATTTGTTATATTCTGATTCATATACATAATACCTCTATGAGGAAACAGAATTTGTTCATGCTTATAAAAGAGTCTAATGACAAAAGGAAGCAATTAGAGTCATATTATTTACCCTCTGTGCTGTTATTTGAAACCAGCATAGAGAGAGAAATATAAAAGCATTCCTATCAGTTCTGTAGAGTTATGCTTTCATAAACTTATACAGAAATAGCTAGCATTTCCTGGAGTTTTAATATGTCATTTCTAGTATAAGGAGCACAGCTTATAAACTTCTAGAGCTATTAGGTAATATAAGATACTAATATAGCCATACCATTACCTATACCTATAATAGATGATTATAAGAAAATTAAAGTCATAAAGACAACTTAGAAGTGTTAAAAGGCAACTTTGTCCCAAGTATAATAATGTTCATGCCTGTTTTCTATTTTAGGTGTGGTGGCTTAAGAGAATTTTCCCAACGAATTTTCTGCCATGGGGCACCCCCTTTTGTTGTCTTAAATATGCAGCATTGGAAATCTGAAGATCTGGCATATGTACCCTATTACTTGGATTTGTCTGATCACAAGTAGGTGTTTATTTTGTTGCTTCTTTGTAAAACTAATAAAAAAAATTTATCCTATTATGAAAATTTATCCCATTATTCTATTATGATTTTGGCTAGCCCTTAAGAGATGTTGTTGAGGCTGGGCATGGTGGTTCACACCTGTAATCGAAGCATTTTGGGATGCCGAGGTGGGCGGAGCATGAGGTCAGGAGTTCAAGACCAGCCTGACCAATGTGATGAAACCCCGACTCTACTAAAAATTCAAAAATTAGCCAGGCAGGGTGGCACACACCTGTAGTCCCACCTACTCAGGAGGCTGAGGCAGGAGAATTGCTTGAACCCAGGAGGTGGAGGTTGTGGTGAGCTGAGATTGCACCATTGCAATCCAGCCTGAGCAACAAGAGCAAAACTCCATCTCAAAAATATATATATGTATGTGTGTGTGTGTATATATATATATATATACACACACATACACACACACATATATATACCCACATATATATGTGTATATATATATTTGAAAACAATCATATCTATCTCTAAATTTACGTATTCTGAATAGAATCAGAATCTATTACAGGGAGTCAGTTACTAGCAGTGCACATAGTGGGCAGGTATGTGGACTATAGAATAGACAGAATTGGGTTCAAATCCTAGCCCCATCTTTTATAATTTAACCTTGGGCCAGCAACTTAACCAGTCTACATGTCATTTTTCTTATCTATGAAACAGAGATGAGTGCAGTTATTGTAAAGATTTCATACATACTGAGCATTTAAGATAGTGCCTGATACATAATACTGGATAGTATAATAATACCACAGTATTTTGTTCCTGACACATACTGGCTAATACTTGTATTTAAAGTCAAAGAAGTGTGTAGTAGTATGCAGGTGGTCATCATTTAAACATAAAATGTTATTTGTTAATATAAATAAAAATATCTGCATACATACCAGGAAATAAAGGTTTCTTCTAACATTTTTCCTTTAAAAGTTTTCTTATGTATATGTTTACATGTTTTGAAAAGAACCATGCAGGTTATAAGTTCATCTGTTACAATATGTTTTTAAAAACTTCTGGCCGATGGTGGTGGCTCACGCCTATAATCCCAGAACTTTGGAAGGCTGAGGCGGGCAGATCATAAAGTCAGGAGATTGAGATCATCCTGACCAACATGGTGAAACCCCGTCTCCACTAAAAATACAAAAAATTAGCCGGGCATGGTGACACATGCCTGAAGTCCCAGCTACTCAGGAGACTGAGGCAGGAGAATCGCTTGAACCAGGGAGACAGAGGTTGCAGTGAGCCAAGATGGCACCACTACACTCCAGGTTGGGTGATAGAGTGAGACTCTGTCTCAAAAAAAAAAAAATTCGTAATTTCCACATTTCCAATTATATTACATGATTTATAGAGATGGATATCCTTTTCAGGTAACAGAATACAATGTCAAATTTATTCCTTAGTTAAGAATTTAAGGAATGTTTATCTTAAAAACAAAGTATTATAATTTTCTCCTATGCTATGTTATTTAATTTGCAGGTATTTATTGGAAGGTGCCACATTATTTAATAAAGAGGAACATCATTATTCTGCAGCTTTTCAGATTGATGGACATTGGATGCACTATGATGGGCTCAGAAATGTGAATTTAATTTTGTTAAATAAACCCCCAGAGTTTCTTCTCTTGTCATCATTGGTTTATATTCGAGCAACAGAGAAATAAATACAGACTGTTGGCCAAAAGTTGTTTTCCCTCCTGCCCATGCTCCCCCAGATGAAGGGCTTATTTTGTGTATTCTTGGTATCCAAGGAAACAGTTCAACTATACTAGTTTCAGAGGTGTATTTTCAGTGTTTAACCCCAGGTAAATGTTTTATATAAAGGATCTATGCAAAAATGTTTGTATTTCTTTTTTTTATATTTCCTGAGTTATTTTTATATGAGCATATTTTATGTTGAAATAAAATATATCTTGTGGCCTTTGTATTTTTTGTTTATATGTACCTCAGAGATTTTTAGAATTCTGTCCTTGAATTCAAGAAATATTTTGTCATCTGAATTCGAAATTTTTCTTTTTGGATATCCAAGTAAAACCTAGGTAAAAGTCAGTATTTCAGTTTATATAATTTAATTAAAAATATAGCTAACTATATTTCTTTGCCCTACCTCACTATAATCCAAAGTGCACTATTTGAACTAGTATGGATTTGAATGTACAATTTATGGATGGCTTAGTTTATTAATTTGATTTGCCCAATAGCCCTGCAGCAATTTTTTAAAAATGTATGAGAAATTTTTTGAGCTTAACCTGTTTCTTTATAATGGCAAATTACTTTAACTACTTCCTAAAGTATTATAAACCTACCAGTGGATTTTAAGTGATAAGTTAAGTTTCCAAGACTAATTCAAGTTATTACAAACAGATTATATAACTGTATCCTAAATGTTTATCTTAAATGTAATTTGAAATGCTCTAATATATTTTGCAGATAAAACAACTGTAAATGGTATTAGGCAACTGGATGTTCACTAGTGTTGGACTAACAATAGAAATGCACTTTAAATATATATTTAAGAAGAAACGGGTGCCTGGAAGTATTTCTTTTCCTAGTGAAGTTTTATATTGACACAGAGAAAAGAATACTTAAATTTTTGGAGTGATGTCTGCTGGCTTCCTTGTAAGTAGTGATTGATAGTGTGAAGCTTTGATTTGCAATACAAATCATTAGGATTTTATAGTTATGAGTACAGTATGTTTCTTTATAAAGACCTTAAGATCACTCTTCTTTTTACAACTTAAGGGAAAAATAAGGATTTTCAAGGGAAAATAATTTTTGAAATTTTTCACCACTTATTTTAGTGTTTACATTTTGAGATTAGTTGCAGTATATTTGGAAACTTTTACATGACAGCACAGATCACTGCCATCTGCTGAATTGCTAAAGCGCTTGGTGCCATGTTCAGAAACTTACCCAAGAATGAATGAATATGGGTGAAACATTACTGAGAATGCCTCACTTTAGCAAATGCTATGAAAATTCTTTTTTATATATCAAACTGATTTACAGAAGGAATTTTATCCCAAGATTTATTTAAATAGTTTCCCAAGTATAACTGAATAGGATTTAATTTAGAGTAAACTTTTCTGGGGACACCTGATTGCATGAATTGAAGTATACAAAAACACAAATATTAGAGTAAACATAAATGGTGTTAAAATTATTTCTAATGCAGATTTATTGCACTTTATTTGGAATACTAGTTTATCGTGAAACAAGGACTTACCTACCTCACAGGGTTGTTGTGAGGATTAATATGTTTGTTAAAATCTTGACTACCTGGAACATGCTAATAAACATTTTGCTACCTCCTTTATTTGCAGGCAAGACTTCCAGATTTTCTCTTACTATGAACTTTGCAGATTTTTGAAAATTATTTAGGCTGTAGTTCATATCACTAATGAGCGTGTAATTGAAATTGAGTATGCCTTCTTAACCCCATGCTGGGGTTAAGGAGAACAGATAGTTTATTTTTATGGTAGCCATTAGTTGATAGAAATAAGAAATCATCCCCTGCTGACCAAACAATGAATAGAAAAAGAGTCAAAAAGAATTAACTAGATTATCTACTGAATGTGAATGTGAAGGTATGGAAAATTCTTTGTAGTTCTATAAACACCCGTAGGAAAATCAGAATAAGCTACTGGTTGGGGAGGAGCTAAAGATATGAGAGAATAGTTAGAATATATAAACACATATTTGAGACAGAGTCTCTGTCACCTAGACTGGAATGCAGTGCTTCGATCTTGGCTCACTGCAGCCTCTGCCTCCCGGATTCAAGCAATTCTCCCACATCAGCCTCCCGAGTAGCCTGGATTACAGGCCCACAGCCACAACACCTGGCTAATTTTTGTATTTTGAGTAGAGAAGGGGTTTCACCATGTTGGCTAGCCTTGTCTGGAACTCCTGACCTTAGGTGATCTGCCCACCTAGGCCTCCCAAAGTGCTGGTATTACAGGCGTGAGCCACTGTGCCCAGTCCTAGGAGGTGTGTGTGTGTGTATTGCATTTTAGGTTTTGGGGTACATGTGCAGAGAACATGCAAGATAGTTGCATAGGTACACACATTGGCAGTGTGTTCTGCTGCCTTCCTCCCCTTCACCCACATCTGGCATTTCTCCCCATGCTCCCCTCCCCAACTCCCCCCCACGCTGTCCCTCCCCTATTCCCCCCAATGGACCCCAGTGTGTAGTGCTCCCCTCCCTGTGTCCATGTGTTCTCATTGTTCATCACCCACCTATGAGTGAGAACATGCGGTATTTCCTTTTCTGTTCTTGTGACAGTTTGCTGAGAATGACGTTCTCCAAATTGATCCATGTCTCCACAAAGGACACTAACTCATCGTTTTTGATTGCTGCATAATATTCCATGGTGTATATGTGCCACATTTTCCAAGTCCAGTCTATCATCGATGGGCATTTGGGTTGGTTCCAGGTCTTTGCTATTGTAAACAGTGCTGCAATGAACATTCGTGTGCATGTGTCCTTATAGTAGAACGATTTATAGTCCTTTGGATATATACCCAGTAATGGGATTGCTGGGTCAAATGGAATTTCTATTTCTAGGTCCTTGAGGACTCGCCACACTGTCTTCCACAATGGTTGAACTAATTTACACTCCCACCAGCAGTGTAAAAGTGTTCCTATTTCTCCACATCCTCTCCAGCATCTGCTGTGTCCAGATTTTTTAATGATCGCCATTCTAACTGGCGTGAGATGGTATCTCAATGTAGTTTTGATTTGCATCTCTCTAATGACCAGTGATGATGAGCAGTTTTTCATATGTTTGTTGGCCTCATGTATGTCTTCTTTTGTAAAGTGTCTGTTCATATCCTTTGTCCATTTTTGAATGGTCTTGTTTGTTTTTTTCCTGTAAATCTGTTTGAGTTCTTTGTAAATTCTGGATATCAGCCCTTTGTCAGATGGGTAAACTGCAAAGATTTAAGTCTTTAATCCATCTGGAGTTAATTTTAGTGTAAGGTGTCAGAAAGGGGTCCAGTTTCTGCTTTCTGCACATGGCTAGCCAGTTTTTACAACACCATTTATTAAACAGGGAATCCTTTCCCCATTGCTTGTTTTTGTCAGGTTTATCAAAGATTGTATGGTTGCTCTTCTTGTGGAATATCTTTGTGGTGTTCTCCGTATTTCCTGGACTTGAATATTGGCCTGCCTTGCTAGCTTGGGGAAATTTTCCTGGATAATATCCTGAAGAGTATTTTCCAGCCTGGATTCATTCTCTCTGCCACATTCAGGTACACCTATCAAACGTAGATTAGGTCTCTTTACATAGTACCATATTTCTTGGAGAGTTTATTCATTCCTTTTCGTGCTTTTTTCTCTTATCTTGCCTTCTCATTTTATTTCATTGAGTTGATCTTCGATCTCTGATATCCTTTCTTCTGCTTGGTCAATTCGGCTGTTGAAACTTGTGCATGCTTCGTGGAGTTCTTGTGTTGTGTTTTTCAGCTCCATCAATTCACTCATATTCCTCTCTAAGTTGTCCATTCTTGTTATCATTTCCTCAAATCTTTTTTCAAGTTTCTTAGTTTCTTTGCATTGAGTTAGAACATGTTCTTTTAGCTCATGGAAGTTTCTCATTACCCACCTTCTGAAGTCTGATTCTGTCATTTCATCACTCTCATTCTCTGTCCAGCTTTGTTCCCTTGCTGGTGAGGAGTTGTGGTCCCTTGTAGGAGATGGGGTGTTCTGGTTTCGGGTGTTTTCCTCCTTTTTGCACTGGTTTCTTCCCATCTTTGTGGATTTATCCACCTGTCGTCTGAGTAGTTGCTGATTTTCTGATTGGGTCTCTGAGTGGACGTCCGGATTGTTGATGATGAAGTATTTCTGTTTCTTAGTTTTCCTTCTAACAGTCTGGCCCCTCTGCTGTAGGACTACTGAGGTCCACTCCAGGCCCTGCTTGCCAGGGGAACACCTATAGCAGCTGCAGAACAGTAAGGGTTGCTACCAGTTTCTTCTTCTGCTATCTTTGTCCCAGAATGATGCCCGCCAAATGTCAGTCTGATCAATCCTTTGTGAGGTGACTCTTTGGATATATGGGGGTCAGGGAGCTGCTTGAGGAGACAGTCTGTACTTTATAGGAGCTCAAGTGCTGAGCTGTGAGCTCCATTGTTCATTCAGAGCTGCTAGGCAGGTATGTTTAAGTCTGCTGCAGCAGAACTCATAAAACCCCTTTTTTTCTCAGGTGCTCTGTCCTGGGGAGTTAGGGCTTTATTTATGAGTATCCGTTGCACTGTTCTGCCCAACAAGGAGGCAGTCTAGTCACTGCATGCCAGCAGAGGCTATACTGAGCTGCTCTGGGGTCCACCCTGCTGTTGTGGGCTTCACCCTGCTGCCATGTGTATTTCCCTGCAGTCCTGTTTATATGGGTGTGGTTAGAACTGCCGTGGCAATGGTGGCCTGCCTCTGTAATGGCGCACTCTCTGTTATGGTGGGTTGCCTCAGCAGTGGCAGGCTGCATCAGCAATGGCAGAGTACCTCCGTAGGGGCGGAGTGCCTTGTTTATGGCCGACGCCCCTCCCCCACTGAGCTGCACCATCCTGGGTTCAGCTGTGCTTGCCATGAAACTCTCAACCCCAAGCATTTCCAATTGCAGTTTTGTTTGTTTGTTTGTTTTTGTAGGGGTGGGACCCGCCGAGCCTGATCACCTGGCTCCCTGCCTCAGAGCCCTTTTTTTTTTTTTAAGTTGAACAGTTGACTCTCTCCCAGGTGTTCCAGTCACCTGCTGAAAGGGCGCCGGGATCTGTGTGATGTCCCGTGCAGAGACCCACTGCGCCGGCTGAAACAACGTAGCTGCCCGGGACTCTCCTGGCCTGGCTTCATGTTTAAGTCCTGTTTAATCAGATGAATGTGCTAATCTGCCTTCCCAGATCTTCAATTGCCAGTTTAACAGGGCAACCAGACCAGTGCATTTTGTATGGAGTGCCGCTTCACTGCGGCACCGGCCGAAACAGCCGTGCCGGCCAAAACAGCCGTGCTGGCGACCCGTGGGGCTCCTACACCTGGGAATCTCCTGGTCTGTGGGCAATAAAGATCCGTCTGGAAATGCGGCGTCCACTCACCCTCTGCGCTTTCACTGGGAGATGCAATCCTGAGTTGCTCCTGTAGTGCCATCTTCTCTTCTTCCTTCCACAAAATGTCGTCCTAGGATATATTTTTAATCAAAATACCACAAACTATTACTATACTTACAGGGACAACAAAAATAATTTTAAAACCTTTTCTACAAGTATTTATTATAAAGTATTTATTATAAAGTAGTTTATAATAATTTATAAATTATTAGAGTTTGTTTAAACTGTCATTAGATCTATTCCAATGAAAGAGGAAGATAAAGAATAACTGACTACCGGAGGCATGCTTACTAGGGTAAGTTCCATGTTCTGTTTCTTTCCTAAAGTATGAGCAAATAACTATGTAATCAGATGTCCACTATGACACATAAAAAGCCATACATGGCAGGACACGTGGCTCATGCCTATAATCCCAGCACTTTGGGAGGCTGAGGTGAGAGGATCACTTGAACTCAGGAGTTCCCTGGGCAACACAGGGAGACCCTGTCTCTACTAAAAATACAAAAATCAGTCAGGTGTGGTGGTGTTTACCTGTTGCCCATAGTGCCATTTATCAGGAAGCTGAGGTGGCAGGATGGCTTGAGCCTAAGAGGCGGAGGTTGCAGTGACCAGAGATCACTGGAGCCGCCTGGGCAATGGATGAGACCTGCGTCCAAAATGAGGAAAAAATAAATAACTGTACAAGTTGAGTGTATGAAAAATTTAGTTTTATAATGATTCAGTGATGTTTAATTATTAGAAAGTAACTGTAATGACGTATAAGGCAGAAAGGGTAAGAAGTTCATGTAAAATGGCTAATTAATATTACTAAACTATAGCCAAAGCAAACATTTAAATTTTTGAATTTTTCTCATTTTCCTTTGTCGATGCCCTAGCATTTACAATCAGCATCAAATTCTTCTGCCTTAAATTGCATTGCCTTAAAAGTTCATCTTATTGCCAGGCATGGTGGCTCACCCCTGTAATCCCAGCACTTTGGGAGGCCAAGGCAGGCAGATCACGAGGTCAGAAGTTCGAGACCAGCCTGGCCAACATGGTGAAATGCTGTCCCTCCTAAAAATACAAAAGTTAGTGGTGGCAGGCACCTGTAATCCCAGCAACTCAGACAGCTAAGGCAGGAGAATCACTTGAACCCTGGAGGCAGAGGTTGCAGTGAGCCAAGATCGTACTACTGCACTCCAGCCTGGGTGACAGAGCAAGACTCCATTTCAAAAAAGAAAAAGTTTATCTTAATGAGACATTTATACAAAGGTCTTAAATTCAGTGTCCTACTATCAGTGGTTCCTATATCCTACCTTACTGGCCCAAGCTTCACTCTCTGGTTACCTGGACAGCCTCCTTGCTGTGGTCTGAATGATGGTGTCCCTTTCAAAATTTACACTGAATTTAATCCCTGTGGTGGTGGTATTGAGAGCTGGGGGCTTTTGCGAGGTGATTAAATCATGAGGGCTTTGCCCTCCTGAGTGAGATGAGTTGCCCTTATAAATGGACTTTTTTTTTTTTTTGAGACAGGGTTTCACTGTGTCACCCAGGCTGGAGTGCCATGGCACAATCATGGCTCACTGCAGCCTCAACCTGCTGGGCTTAAGTGATCCTCCCATCTCAACCTCCCAAGTTGCTGGGATTACACGCATGCACCACCACACCCGGCTAATTTTTTTGTAAAGACGGGGTCTCTCTATGTTTCCCAGGCCGGTGTCAAACTCAGCTCAAGCATTCCTCCTGCCTCAGCCTCCCAAAGTGCTGGGATTATAGACATGAGCCACTGTGCCCAGTCAGAAATAAGCTTGAGAGACTGAATTTGGCCCTTTTGCTCTTCTGCCTCCTGCTATGTGATGACGCAGCAAGAAAGCCCACATCAGTTGCTGGCACCTCCATCTTGATTTTTCAAACTTCTAGAACTGTAAGAAATAAATTTCTGTTCTCTATAAATTGTGGAATCTCAGGTGTTTTGTTATAGCAGCACAAATGGACTAAGACACTCCTTTAACCTCAAATTTAATTTGATCCTGGGGAGAAAACAGCCTTTTACTCTATCCCTTGGAAGTTGAGGAGAAGGAAGTTAGTAAAAAGCCATTTGTAGCTAGATAATTTATTTATATGCTGAGGCAATTCGTTCCATAGTTCATCCACTGTTTTCTCAATAAGACCTTCTGCAAGGTATCAGAAGGAATATTGCTAAAAAATGAAAAGGTGAGCTGCTTTGGCAGGAACCTCAAAAGGATATGGAATGCAAAAGGAGCTTTGAGAGCAAATTCACTGTCTAGACAAGTTAGCCATAGTAGAATCAGCAACTTGCTATTTATATACTTGGATGGATTTTCATTACTTGTTTTATCTTTGAATTATCTTATTTTATTTTATTCATTTTTTTTTTGAGATGGAATTTTGCTCTGTTGCCCAGGCTGGAGTGCAGTGGCATGATCTTGGCTCACTGCAACCTCCACCTCCCGGGTTCAACCAATTCTCCTGCCTCAGCATCCTAAATAGCTGGGATTACAGGCATGCGCCACAACACCTGGCTAATTTTTGTATTTTTCATAGAGACAGAGTTTCACCATGTTGGCCAGGCTGGTCTCGAATCCTGATTTCAGTTGAGCCACCTGCCTAGGTATCCGAAAGTGCTGGGATTACAGGCTTGAGCCACCATGCCCAGCCCATCTTTGAATTTTATAGACTCATTTCATAATATGAATATAAAATGATATGTAAATCAGTAATACAAAAGAAGTTTGAAGAAGAAAATAAAGGTCATCCATAACTTCTCCACCATCATTTCTTCCATCCATAATTTATACAGTTATCACTGGATAGTGCAATGATTGCCTCACATTGGTAAAGACTTTTTACCAATGATGAGAACAAATCTTGATGTGTGTGATGGATTATATTGTTTACTAAGACTGACGGAAAGGATCACTGGGCCATTCCCAGGTGGGGAACTGCTCAGGGCATCTCAAAACAGTAAACAATATTTAGGTGTCATGCACTAGTTAAACCAGTTCTTAAAACACAGGATATGTGACTTTGCCCCCATTGCTCCCTCATTAAGAATGCTTTCTAGTTTATCTTTAATTAGTAATGAACAGGCACTAGCTGCCTGCCTAGTTTAATCTTTATTCTATGAAAAAACATAGAACACCTGCTCGTTAAATATAATCACTTGTTCACAAAGAATAAATACATGGATCAGAGTCTGCTCTGGGCTCTCAGCTCAGAATGCTGTCAGCCCCCTAATTCCCACTTTGCACTCTATTTCTTAATTCCTTCTTAAGTCTGTTTCTTAATTCCTTCAGCACCACTGGGTTGGGGTCTCTATGATTGAGCTGGTCTCGGCATGGAAAGTCTAGCATGGCTCTACGGTACCGAAGAGAACCAAGAACCAAGGAGTTAGGGCTTGGAAGGCAGAAGGATATACTCCTAGAGGCCAACATAGTGATGATACAGAAAATCAACATGAGAAAACTCCAAGAGGAAAGTAAGACTCAGGAAAACAGCCGTGGCCACCTGTTCAGGCATTTCTTTCCATCTGGACACTTGCCTTCAGAAACATTTGTCTTCTTAAACCTTCAATAACTCATTCTTTTATTTTACAAACGATATCATTCCTTTACACTCCTTTACCTACATATCAATCATAATATCCCAGGTGCTGAAGTCTGGAAGCAAGACCATGATGTATAAATTGTCCCTAAATAGATACAACCAAATAGACTTTCTGTTTTCCTATTAATCTAACACAGTGGTATAACGAAGAAAGATTAAAATACACTCAACATAATTAGCTTTAAGGGTAGGGTGGACAAAATCTGAGGGAGTTTTTGAAGATGAGGGAAGCAGATATAATAAGTATCTCTGCATACCCAACATATGAGAAGTTCATGGCAGTGGAAAGGAAGGGAGCGGGGAAGGAGAAAAAACACAGGAGAGCTGACCTGTGCTCAAGTTAAGAAGAGACCAAGTGCAGTGGCTCATGCCTGTAATCCCAGCACTTTGGGAGGCTGAGGCAGGCAGATCACCTGAGGTCAGGAGTTTGAGGCCAGCCTGGCCAATATGGTGAAACCCCATCTCTACTAAAAATACAGAAATTAGTTGGGCATGGTGACAGGTGCCTGTAATCCCAGCTACTTGGGAAGCTGAAGCAAGAGAATCACTTGAACCAGGAGGCGGAGGTTGCAGTGAGCTGAGATGGTGCCATTGCTCTCCAGTCTGAGGGATAAGAGACAGACTCTGTCTCAAAAAAAAAAAAAAAAAAAAAAACAGAAGTCATGTTAAGGCTTTGAAAAATGGAGAAAATGGCCAGCCAGCTAGGAAAACCCTTTCCCAAGCAGACTGTTTGATTGGAGGCTCCAAGCTAGAACAAGGTAATATCAGACATATTTTCTCTGCAGCATTCATTTAATGTATACTTACTGAGTATCTACTATTTGCTAGTTGAATTAGATATGCTTTCTGCCCTGAAAGTGTGTACATCCTTAGAGAGGGAGAAAAATGAGTAAAGCAATGATGATGGTATAAAGGGAAATACTATGGCAAGTACCTGGGGCTTTGAAGAGTACATAGGAGGAACACTGCAAACAACTGCTGAGACGTTTTTGAATCAGGCCTTTCACAGTTGCTGCCTACCACTCCTGGAGGAGGTCTGTAAAGGAAAAAGACTGCAGATTGTTCAGCTTGTGATTTCAAAAACAATTATAAAGTACTATTTCCTCTACCTCTACCCACAAAGCCTACCTGCCATTATTTCTGCTAGAATGCTATAAGCTTTACATTTAAAAACAAAAGGTTTTCAAACACCTTCAAAAGTTTTTTGAAAATGTGTCATAGCTAAAGTCATCCACACATATTAATCTCATTTTTTTTTTCTCTTTCTGATAAAAGGGAAGATATGTGAGGAAAGTGAGAGGGTCACTTGGGATGGGCCTTCTTTAGTAGCAGTAGCAGTAGTAGCAGTGTTTTGAGACAGAGTCTTGCTCTGTGGCCCAGGCTGCAGTGCAGTGGTGCAATCTCAGTTCACTGCAACCTCCACCTCCTGGGCTCAATAAATTCTCAGTCTCAAGCAATTATCCAGCTCTAAGCCCTCTGATTAGCTGGGACTACAGGGGCATTCCACCATGGCCGGCTAATTTTTTTGTGTTTTAGTAGAGATGGGCTTTCACCATGTTGGCCAAGCTGGTCTCGAAATCCTGGCCTCCAGTTGATCCGCCCGCGCTGCGTTAAAAAGTGTTGGGATTATACAGGCGTGAGCCACCACGCCCGGCCTGGCCTTCTTTGAACTCTTCGTAAATATGTTGTCCGCTGGACTTAAAGGAAACGGCTGATTCCCAACTCCTGCAATATTCTTTAAAAACACTAGGTGGCAGGAGCTCCACGGCAAAGAATGTAAAGGACCTGGAGTGAAAACAATACCTGAACGTTTTTGGCTTTAAAAGTATTAATCTACTTTTTTTTGTCCAGGCTGGAGTCCAGGCTGGAGTGCAATGGCGCGATCTCGGCTCACTGCAACCTGTGCCTCCCGGGTTAAGCCATTCTGCAGCCTCAGTCTCCTGAGTACATGGGACTATAGGGGCGCGCCACTAAACCTGGCTAATTTTCGAATTTTTTTTTTTTTTTTTTTTTTTTTTTGAGACGGAGTTTCGCTCTTGTTACCAGGCTGGGGTGCAATGGCGGGGTCTCGGCTCACCGCAACCTGCGCCTCCTGGGTTCGGGCAATTCTGCCTCAACCTCCTGAGTAGCTGGGATTACAGGCACGCGCCACCGTGCCCAGCTAATTTTTTGTATTTTTAGTAGAGACGGGGTTTCACCATGTTGACCAGGATGGTCTCGATCTCTTGACCTCGTGATCCACCCGCCTCGGCCTCCCAAAGTGCTGGGATTATAGGCGTGAGCCACCGCGCCCAGCTAATTTTTGAATTTTTATTAGAGACGGAATTTCGACATGTTGGCTAAGCTGGTTTTGAAATCTTGACCTCAAGTGATCTGCTCGCCTCAGCCTCCCAAAGTGCTGGGATTACAGGCGTGAGTCACTGGGCCCAGCCACTAACCTACTTTATAATTTGGGTGAAGCAAGCAAATTTTCCTTCTGTCCTATGACACTATCTACTCATAAATCGGAGGAAACAACAACCACGGCGCGTTTAATAAAGTTGGCTGTGCTCTCTGCCAGCACTCCCGCTAAAGTGTGATTTGTAAACTGACCTTGGGGTTTCTTCACCTATTTCCTCCCAACCCTCATGGCTTCTGAAATTATCCCCTTTTCCTTCACCTCTCATTTTGAGAAGGCTTAGGAATTTCTATTTTTAGCAAGCTTATAAAATGCCAGAAGACTTAATTAAGGACTGCCTTTTTTCACCCAGGAAAAAAATTGGAGTTGCAGACTAAGTATGAATCATGCTGTATGATCAATGGTTTATCTCTAATATTATTATTTATTGATTGATTTCTGGTTTTCAGGCTGTCGAGGAAAGGCAAGAATATGGCAGTTAAATCTGGACTCTGAAGTTAGATTGCCTGGATTCAACCAGGCTCAGTCATAGGCCGTGTGGCTTTGGGCCTGTGAGGCAACCTATTTCTGTTTCCTCACTGATAATACTATAATATATCTCATAAGGTTGTAGTGAGGATTAAATGAATTACTATATATAGCACTTACTGCCTGACACATAATACTATGAAAGTGCTAGCTACTGAGGCAGGAGAATAGGGAATTGGGGTAATGAAGGGTTAAGGCATAAGAAAAAGAACAGCAGGTGCAGAGAGTTCAAGGCAAGATTAGGCAGCATACAGGCCACATCTGGCTCCCGTAAACAAGACAAGTTTTCACTTCAACCTTCGACTGCTAGCCCAGCCTCCACTTCAGCCTTTGATTGGTCGTAGGCCAATCCTTCATAGGGTGTAACCAATTAGAGACCTTCAAAGGGCACATAGGGGTGTTGCCCAAGTTCTTTTTTGGCTTTATATAAACCCCAGGGGAGCATTTCGATATAGGGGCTTTTAAGCTGCTTCTTGAAGCCCATTCCCAGTCTGCGAAATGTACTTTCACTACGTTTTTGTGTGTTACTCCGTTCTTGTGTTGCTTTGTCCTTTGCGGTTTCCTTCTGTTGTTACTTTGTGTATTTTGTTCAATTCTTTGTTCAACACGCCAAGGACCTGGACAATTCACTACCATTATTGATTCCTCTTTCGATTTTTTTTATCAAGAAGCTACCGTAAATTATTGCGTAGTGTTGTCGTAGACAATGAAGTAAACTCTATGCAAATATTTTAAGTTCGTTGGCTGAAAACCATTGCTGGTATTTCTGTGGAAATTAAGCTCACAGAACAAATTACATTGTAAAAATAGTTTTTACAAAGTTAAATACATAAATTAGTTGAAAATGCAGGAACAAAGCAAAAGCAAAAATGTGAAGAGAAAGTGAACGAGAGCTGGTAGCAGTGGCTCACGCCTGTAATCCCAGCACTTTGGGATGCCAAGGAGGGCAGATCACGAGGTCAAGAGATCGAGACCATCCTGGCCAATATGGCGAAACCCCATCTCTACTAAAAATACAAAAAAAAAATTAGCTGGGCGTGGTGGCAGGTGCCTGTAGTCCCAGCTACTCAGGAGGCTGAGGCAGGAGAATTGCTTGAACCTGGGAGGTGGAGGCTACAGTGAGCTGAGATTGCGCCACTGCACTCCAGCCTGGTGCCTGGACAGAGTGAGACTCTGTCTCAAAAAAAAAAAAGTGAGGCCGGGCGCGGTGGCTCACGCCTATAATCCCAGCCCTTTGGGAGGCTGAGGCTGGTGGATCACGAGATCAAGAGATCGAGACCATCCTGGTCAATGAAGTGAAACCCTGTCTCTACTAAAAAATACAAAAATTAGCTGGGCATGGTGGTGCGCGCCTGTAGTCCCAGCTCAGCTACTCGGGAGGCTGAGGCAGGAGAATTGATTGAACCCAGAAGGCAGAGGTTGTGGTGAGCCGAGATCGTGCCATTGCACTCCAGTCTGGGTAGCAACAGCAAAACTCCGTCTCAAAAAAAAAAAAAAAAAAAAAAAAGTGAATGAATTAAAGTTTCCTAGACACCAAATAATAAAACATCCCATCTTGTTTCTGTGCAAAATCTTTAACCACCAGATACTGTCCAAAATTGTTTATCCCCCTGCTATAGTCCGAATGTTTATGTCCCCTCAAAATTCATATGTTGAAACTCTCATCCCCAAAGTGATGGCTTTAGGAGGTGGGGCAAAGCAATTAGATCATGAGAATGGAGTCCTCCTGGATGGGATTAGTACCCTTGGAAGAGACCCAAGAGAGATGCCGCCTCATACTACCACGTGAAGACATAACAAGATTACACCTATGAACCAGAAAAAGTGTTCTTACCAGACACCGATTCTGCCTTTATATTGGACTTCGCAGCCTCCAGAACTGTGAGAAATAATTTCTGTTGCTTATAAGCCACTCAGTTATGGTATTTTGTTACAGCAGTCCAAATAAACTAAGATACCACCATATATGTACATATATATACACACACACTATATATATGAATATGTAATGACTTTGATATCATATGTCTTAGACATAGATATATACATATATCTATATATGGACATATATGACATCAAAGTCTTTTAAAATCTGGCTATAAAACTTTTTCAGACATATTCCTCTATTTAGTGGGAACCACCTATTCTATTAAATTCTAGGACTCTTGCCTATTTAAATTCTTAACTCTCCTCAGGGCACACACAAGAATATACTTTCTAAGACTTCTTTCCTGTTCACTCAGACAAAAGTGATTAGTCCATCCTTATTTACATCCTGCCTAACTCAGTAAGAGATTTAAATCCACTTTTGAAGTACACTAAAGCATAAGAAACTTTTCAATTCTTTAACTATATTTTAACGTCAGATATAGTTTGAGCCAAAATGAACCTGAGGCCAGCTGACATCTTTTAACAAGCCCAAGTGGGGAGACTAATCAAAACAGCCTGTAAGGCCAGGCACAGTGGCTCACGCCTGTAATGCCAACACTTTGGGAGGCCAAGGCGGGCAGATCACCTGAGGTTAGGAGTTCAAGACCAGCCTGGCCAACATAGTGAAACCCCACATCTACTAAAAATACAAAACTTAGCCAGGCATGGTGGTACTCGCCTGTAGTCCCAGCTACTCGGCAGACTGAGGCACAAGAATCACTTGAACCCAGGAGACAGAGGCTGCAGTGAGCTGAGATCACACCACTGCTGGAGATCACATCACTGCTGGAGATCACTCCAGCCTGGGCAACAGAACAGGACTCTGTCTCAAAACAACAACAACAACAAAACAGCCTGTAAGGCACTTTTGTCTATTGACTATAGGTATGTAAAATGGAACAAACTTTTGGAAGAAGTGGGCAAGATCTAGCAATGTTGATGTCATCCACCCTGGCCCAGCAATTCCACTTCTGAAAAGGTATTCCCTAAATACAAACTGACAAATGCACAAGGCTGTTCATCACATTATTAGTAAAGGCAAAGGTCTGAAAACAACCGAAATGTCCATCAGTAGACTAGTTAAAAACCTATGGTATATCCACACAGGAAAGTGCTGTGCAACTGTAAAAGAGTAAGAATGATCTCAATATATTGATATGGAAAAAATCTCCAGAATATATTAAGTGAAAAAAGGTCAAAAAAGTGTTTTTGTAGTATGCTATCCTTTTGTAAGGAAATGGAGAAAATGGCATTTTGTTTGTTTGTTTGTTTGTTTGTTTATTTATTTATTTTTTGAGACGGAGTTTCGCTGTTATTACCCAGACTGGAGTACACTGGCAGGATCTCGGCTCACCACAACCTCCGCCTTCTGGGTCCAAGCAATTCTCCTGCCTCAGCCTCCCGAGTAGCTGGGACTACAAGCACACACCACCATGCCCAGCTAATTTTTGTATTTTTAGTAGAAACAGGGTTTCACCTTGTTGACCAGGATGGTCTCGATCTCTTGACCTTGTGATCCACCTGCCTCGGCCTCCCAAAGGGCTGGGATTATAGGCGTGAGCCACCGTGCCCAGCCCGGCATTTTATTTTTAAAGTGAAACAATGAAACCAATGTCTAATAAAAGTTATTAACTATAGAGAAATAAATTGAACATGGTGGAAAAGATGAAAATGCAGACAAAATTTCCGTGACTGCATCTTCTTGTATAGTTTCTACTCTAGAGTCAAGTAAATATTATATATAATTAAAAATTAAATCAAAAAGTATATCCCTAAATATTAAAAGCTGAATCAAAATAGCCTAACTGTATATTCATTAGGTTATTAACCAAAGAAAAGTATTACTTCATTTGACTCTAAAGCCAGCATTCATATCGTACATCCCTGTAAAATATAATCTAAAGATGGAAGAATAACAATCTTAACTTTTGGTCTTATTATTTATTGGTCTTAGTATTTATAGCTATATCAGTATTATTATTTTGAAACTATTATATGTACATTGTAAGGTAAAGCAAATAGGTAATTATGTCAATGTTGCTAGACCAAGATTTTCAGGCTACAAAAAAGTATCTTAGAATGAAAGCATGTAAGTAGAAGCCTGTTTTCTCTTTCTTAAAATTAAAAAGAAAATGAAGTATTTCCTGACTCTGCCTACTGAATAGCCTATAAGCAAGGACAAATCAGACAGCACCTCTAGCACCCATATTGGGATCTCTAAATACCATTTCCTAGCAAAAGGTCCCATAGGCCCTTAAAGGAAAAGCTGATTCTGGATCTGGGAAAGAAAATATAAAAGAAAACTAAAACAAAAGGATGCCTGAATCTGATACCTGAATTGTTGTTACAGAAGAGACTATCCTTATTCTTAGGATACATACACTGAAGTATTAAAGGATAAAAGGACACAATGTATGCAACTGACTTTCAAATGGCTTGAAAAAATTGAGAAAACATAAAAACAAATAAAGCCAAATGCTAAAAATTGGTTAATCTTGGTAAAAGTATAGAAGTGTTCTAACAACTTTTCTGTAAATTTGACAATCTTTTAAATTATTTAAGATAATTTAATAATTTTCTGGTACTTAAAAAAAAAAGAAAGAAAGAAAACTTTCAAAGGAACTTGGTGGGTATCCACAGGACTAGGATGGACAATTAATTGAAATGCATATATTGAAACAGATATGTGAAAATTTTGGGTTTCATGATACTTAATCATCTTTGGATGTTGCTAGGTCACCTGTTCATTACTCTGAAGATTGAGAAAGGAATGAATGAGACATTTTCCCCTGCCATTCTTGTATATTATGTATCTCAGAGTAACCAGATAAGTGACGAGGAAGTGTTTTACTTTAAAGTATTCCAGCTAATAAATGCAGAAGAAATGACAGAATTGGAAAAAAAATCACTCTTTTGTAACTCCTAATGTAGTATTAGGTTTTGGCACAAAGTAATTGTGCTTTTTGCTTTTAAAGTAACGGCAAAGACAGTAGTTACTTTTGCACCAACCTAATAACAGATCCAGCTGTGGCCATCAAGAGCCGCTAAAGTCATCAGGGGAGAGTCTGATAGGAAACTTGATAATGGAAGGATCAGGTTAGCTAAAAGTGAAATAACCAGACATAACATACCTTATGATGCAATGCAGTAGTAAGTATATACCACATCAATTATGCTTGACAAAAAAAAAAAACCCTGAATCTAATCAAGACTCTACATCCGGCCGGGCTGGTGACTCACGCCTGTAATCCCAGCACTTTGGGAAGCCGAGGTGGGCAGATCACCTGAGGTCAGGAGTTCGATACCAGCCTGACCAACATGGAGAAACCCCATCTTAAAAAAAAAAAAAAACATAGGCCAGGCACGGTGGCTCACGCCTATAATCCCAGCACTTTGGGAGGCCGAGGTGGGTGGATCATGAGGTCAAGAGATAGAGACCATCCTGGTCAACATGGTGAAACCCCGTCTCTACTAAAAATACAAAAATTAGCCGGGCATGGTGGTGCACACCTGTAGTCCCAGCTACTCTGGAGGCTGAGGCAGGAGAATTGCTTGAACCCAGAAGGCAGAGGTTGTGGTGAGCCGAGATCGTGCCATTGCACTCCAGTCTGGGTAACAACAGCGAAACTCCGTCTCAAAAAATAAATAAATAAAGACTCTACATCCACCTAAACCAGTTAAAAGAAAACTTGAAGAATGGGACAATAAGATAAACAATACCACAAAAAAGTAATTAGCTAAATCCAGCATGTGGGGCAATCTACTAGACAAATGGCCTCATTTCCTCAACATACACATGGCATGAATAAAAGGGGTGGGAGGTAGTGACTGGTAGAGATTAAAAGATATTTAAGAGACTTAACAGTCAAACACAATGAATAAACCTCATTTAAACCCAGAAGTAAAGCAACCAATGGTAATCAAAAATTGTTTTGAGACAATCATGGAAGTTTGAATATAGACGGTACTAAATATAGTAACAAATAAACCAATAAAATAAGTACTAAATAAAGTAATAAAAAAAGTAATAACTTTTCAGTGTGCATATATCAATGTGGCTTATGGAAAAAAAAATTTTTTTTTGAGACAGAGTTTCACTCTTGTTGCCCAGGCTGTAGGGCAATGGAGCAATCTTGGCTCACCACAACATCCGCCTCCTGGGTTCAAGCAATTCTCCTGCCTCAGCCTCCTGAGTAGCTGGGATTATAGGCATGAGCCACCATGCTCACCTAAGTTTGCATTTTTAGTAGAGACAGGGTTTCCCCATGTTGGTCAGGCTGGTCTTGAACCCCCGACCTGAGGTGATCAGCCCACCTTGGCCTCCCAAAGTGCTGGGATGACAGGCATGAGCCACCACACCCAGTCTAGAAAACTTATTGTTGTTTTTAGAATAAAATTTTAAAGTGTCCTATGAGTTAGAGATCCAGTTTCATTTATTTACTGGTTATATCATATGATGTCTGGGATTTCCTTTAAAATATTCCAGCAAAAACAAAAGTGGAGTGAATACGTGAAATAGGATTCGCAAAATATGGTTAGTAGTTGACGCTGGGGGTCACTCATGGTGGCTTACACTTGTAATCCCAGCATGTTGGGAGGCCGAGGCAGGTGGATCACGAGATCAGGAGTTCAAGACCAGCCTGTCCAATATGGTGAAACCCCATTTCTACTAAAAAATACAAAAATTAGTTGGGCCTAGTGGCATATGCCTGTAGTCCCAGCTACTTGGGAGGCTGAGGCAGGAGAATTGCTTGAACCCAAAAGAAGGAGAGGAGGTTGCATTAAGCCAAGATCGTGCCACTGCACTGCAGCCTGGGCAACAGAGTAAGACTACATCTTAAAAAAAAAAAAATTGACACTGGGAAATGGGTATGTGGAAGTTCAATTTCTATTAAAAAGAACAAAAATAAAAAGCCTGGAAGACATATCAAAACTCAGTTGAGCTCTTCTAATATGCATTGTCTTTTCATCACAGCACTCAATTTTACTCCTGGACTTGAGTTCTGGCTCTGCACTGGAAGGGTTTTTTTTGTATTCCATTACAAGTCTATTGCTGACTCCTAAAATCTTCTCATCATAGTCTTTCATATTACAGTTGAAACTTCCACCCCCATTACTGCTGCAAAGGAGAGGACTATCTAATAATTTTATGAAAGAACCCAAGAGGGTTCTTTCTAGACCTCTGCCAGACTTACACTTTTCTCTTTTCTCCCTTCCAGGAAGAAAAAATCTGAGGTAACTTTTTACATTCCTCAAGTGGATTGTGGGATATGTCTTATATTACACCTTTACACCTTCCACCAAGTCTTGCACATACTAAGCTCTCAATAAATGTCAGCTGACCAATTTTACAATGAATTCTGGGTAATGTGAAAGCTATCTTGGCATGTGTTAGAATAAAAAGGCAGAACTAAAAAAGCATCTATGTAACCAATAAATCTCAAGTTCAATATTTTAATGTGTACTCCATTTATAATGTATTATTTACACAATTTTCTGTGTCATCTATAATACACTTTAAACACTTCAGGATATGTATGTTAAGTTCCAGCTTCAACTCTAGAAGATGCCCTCATCAAGAACGCAGTTGAGATCTTTAACATCAAAAGAAATCAGTGTATCAGAGATATCTGCACTTCCATGTTGATTACAGCATTAGTCATAATAGCCAAGATACAGAATCAATCTAAGTGTCCATCAATGGTTGAATGGATGAATAAAATGTGGTACATATATACAATGGACTATTCAGCCATAAAAAGAATAAAATCCTGTCATTTGAAACAAGATGGATAGAAATTGAGGATATTATGTTAAGTGAAATAAGCCAGACAAATATTGCATGCCCTCACTCGTGTAGGAGCAAAAAAAAAATTGAACTCATGGAGGTAGAGAATAGAATGATGATTACCAGAAACTGGGAAGGGTAGTAGGGAAAGGGGAAAAGAAGGGATGGTTAAAGGTACAAAAATACAGGTAAATAAAAGGAATGTGATCTAGCGTTTGGCAACACACACAGGGCCTGTTGGGGGGACAAGGGAAGGGAAAGCATCAGGATAAATAGCTAATGCATGTGGGACTTAATACCTAGGTGATGGGTTAATAGGTACAGCAAAACACCATGGTACATACATGTTTATCAATGCAACAAACCTGAGGTCCTACAAATGTATCCTGGAACTTAAACTAATTTTTTTTTAAAAAAGATCTAGCCTTCAGTAGCACAATAGGGCAACTACAGTTTTGTTTTTGTTTTTTATTGAGACAAAGTTTCGCTCTTGTTGTCCAGGCTGGAGTGCAATGGCAAAATCTCTGCTCACTGCAACCTCTGCCTCCCGGGCTCAAGAAATTCTCCTGCCTCAGCCTCCCGAGTAGCTGGGATTACAGGCATGTGCCACCACACACAGCTGATTTTGTATTTTTAGTAGAGACAGGGTTTCAACATGTTGGTCAGGCTGGTCTTGAATTCTCAACCTCAAGTGAGCCAGGCCAACTACAGTTAACATTAATTTATTGCATATTTCAAAATAACTAAAAGCGTAGAATTGGAATGTTCCTAACACAAATTACAGACGTTTGGGGTGATGGATACCCCAATTACCCTGATTTGATCATTGCATATTATATGCTTGTATCAAAATACCATATGTACTGCATAAGTATGTACAACTATTATGTATTATAACAAATTATTTTGATAATATTTTTTAAGAATGGATTTAAGGGGTGGCTAGCTAGCATTCTAACTAGGAAACCCATGCTCAAAGCAACTTCAAGTATTTTTGTTATCTCGACATAATCTAATCAGTATCCAATGCTTTGCTAATTAGCATATTAAATGTCAGGAACCTTTCTTGGGGAAGTGGCTCATCGACTACAATGATATCAGAAAGTTGCTCTTGACCTGGCACGGTGGATCATGCCTGTAAATCCAGAAATCCAGCACTTTCTGAGGCTGAGGTGGGAGAATGGCTTGAGGCCAGGAGTTTGAGAACACCCTGGCCAATTATTTTGCAAGACTTCATCTCTACAAAATAAAAATTTTAAGAATTAGCCAGGCAGTGGCCCACACCTGTACTTCCAACTACTCACGAGACTGAAGAAGGTAGGATCATCTGAGCCAAAAAATGAAAGCTGCAGTGAGCCAAGACTGTGTCATTGCACTGCACTCTGGCAACAAAGTGAGACCCTATCTCAAAAAAAAAGAAAAAAAGAAAAAGAAAGAAAATTACTTTTACTCATAAAATAAAGATTGAATCCATTCAGGCCTGTAATTTACAATTTCCTAAAAATGGCACCAAAGTCTCAACAGCTTATTTCTTTAGGATTGTGTGTTACCTGATGCTGACCGTAAAAGTAATGGAATCCTCTTGCATAATTACCGTGTCTGCATCAAGTAAAGCTGTTTTTTTTTTTAAGATGGAGTCTCCCTCTGTTGCCCAGGCTGGAGTGCAATGGCGAGATATTGGCTCGCTGCAACCTCCGCCTCCTGAGTTCAAGCGATTCTCCTGCCTCAGCCTCCCGAGTGGCTGGGACTACAGGCGCGTGCCACCACGCCCAGCTAATTTTTTAAGTAGAGACGGGGTTTCACCATGTTAGCCAGGATGGTCTCAATCTCCTAACCTTGTGATCTGCCCGCTTTGGCCTCCGAAAGTGCTGGGATTACAGGCGTGAGCCACCTCCCCCGGACCAAACCTTTCTTAAAAGGCTGGGTAGAGCAGAGATCCTAAAAAGACAGAAATCTGGAATTACAATGAGCTTACTGAAGTCTTTTGCTCCTGTTTTACTTATGAATATTTCTTTGAAAATTCATAAGACGTTTACTTGTGAATGTAAATGTCTGAATGTGTGGCTGAATTTGGCCTAAGACGTGTTTTTACTGTAACCTGATAAAGAGGATGTAAAGGAGCGGCTACTCTATGGCTACTACCTATCTATGCAAAAGAACCTAAGAGTTGAGCATGACTAAGTTAGTTTGGTTGAGTTCACAATTATGACATAAACAAAGTAAGATTTTTCATTTTTATTGTAACATTTTACATTAAATGAAATTTAACCATAATCATTACAGAACATTACCACAATAATAGACACAAATAACCTTTAAAATAAAAAAGAATACAACTCTCAACTACTTAAATGCCACTTTACTATGTAAACATAAATAAAATAAAACCCTGATGCTAAAAAGGTACATGTCCAGAGGTAAAATACATATACAAAAACATTTAAACTAACATAATCCACAACTAGATCACATTCTTTTCAAGAGAGTACAAATATTAGTACTCTACAGCTACAAAATTTCAGAATCCTGTTAAAATCAAAACCACTGCTGGTTTATTATACACAGCACAATTCATAAGGCAAAAATATAGGCGTTATCATCCAGTTCTTTAATTTCACTTGTATTTTAAGGCAAACTTGGAACTTTTTGCTTAGTATTTTAAAGTAAATGGGACTTACACATAATAACTTGACAAAATTAACAATAAATTATCTCTAGTTGAAGATGTACACTATAAAAGACATACTGATAACAATTTTTCTCTGCAGAGATGTAAACTGGATTTTTATTTGACTCCATAGTCACACCAGTAGGAAAATTTGTAAACCTATTGTATTAAAAATGTATTGTATTCCTCACTCTTTTCAAATGTGCATCAACACCAAATCAATGTACTGTAAGTGAAAATCCAGTACATATCCAGCCATAGAATAATTGTTATCTAATTAAATCATGTCTAATTAAAGTGCTGTTTACAAAGGGAAAAAAAGGTTAAGAAATAGAACTGGATGTTAACTTGACATCTGACATCTTATAATTTCTTAACTTTTAGACTACAGAGGTTATGAGGTTATCACAAGTTTACTGAACTTTAAGCAGTAAGTGTTTATTATAGAATCTGATTTTCCTGAAAATGAGCACTTAGGTGACAATACCAGGAATCCAACACCAAAACTGAAAATAAACACATATACAGATATTTCTCTCAATGTCAGCCAGAGCCTTGATACTATCAGAAACACGTATTTTTAAATTTTCTATAGTTTTCCTACTAGAAAATACATTATCCAATTCTAGGAGATTTGGAGTTCCATAAATATTAGGTTTCTAAATGTTTCTTTTTCATGCCAATAAAACCTAATTGGACACTAAGAAATTGCTTATGCATAAACTAGGTCTCTAATCACATCTTATGACATCAGAGATAAGGAATTAGATTCATCCTTCTACATAATAGTTATTAGGGTCTCTCCAACTATATTTTACTCTCTTTGAATGAAAAAGAGTGTATCTTACTTATCTCTCTAGCTCCCACAGCATCTAAGAGAATATCTCATACATAAAGTAAACCCTCCATATGTGTCAGATGATCTAAATAAAATTTCAAAACCTAATGCCATTTTCCTATCACTTGATACCACTTCCTGTATTTTAATATTCACTCATATTTAAAATAATAGCAATAACATGGAATTTATAAATATCCTTGGAGCTACATTAAAAGCCACTTACATTCTATTACAACAACCAATGAATATTGAATAGCCAAAGATGTCTAACAGATTAACTCATTATAATTACAGGAGGCAATTATCTTGCAACTGATTATATTAGTTTCTATTTCCCAGTGCTGCTCTTTTCCAAAATATTTCTGGGAAATCTTAAATAGCTTTTCTTTTCGTGCCTGAATATGTGTAATTATTTCTAATACTTTTAATCCTGAGGATTTATAACTAAATATTTTGATCCTTTTAACATTAGAAACGTGGCTTTAAATTAATTTGTTAGCAGTGTTCATAATGAAACTTCTCACAAATTTGTAAAAGAAGGCTCTAATGTAAACATATTAGTTGTCAGGACAGATGAGTAGCTCTGGTTGTTATGAACAGTACAGTATGTTAAGCAATTCTAAAAGAAATATACCTGTACATTTTGAACATTTTTTCTCTTCCCTTCACAAATTTTCATGATCTGTTCACTGGTGTATGGCTCCTACTACTGCCCAAGGTGTTTCACATTTAGTCTTCCTCAAAACGAAATTTAGATTTTTTCAAAAACAATGACCAGTACATGTTTTTGATCTAATTTATCATATGATTATACAATAATTTGATAGTGGAGATGTTACATGAGTAAAACATTATTAAAATACAATGTATAGAATAGATGTGTTTATAATTAAAATCATTTTCTATAGTCTTTCAAATTCCCTTATCTTTAGGGAATAGGGGATTAAAAATAGTATAATAGGATATATTTAGTAATTAGATTGTGATATAAACAAAGAAAATGAAATTGGGGATTTAATTTAAAACTATTTTAAACTGCTTTTCTTTAAATAAAATCTGGGCCAACCACAATAGTGCACCTATTTCTATGTAATAGATTTATTCAAATCAATGAAAAAGTTATTGCTATATATTATTATGTTATTCAAACAAGCAACATAGAAAATACTCAGACTATCAATTGTATTAGTTGCTCCTGTTGAGTTCTAAATTAGAAGAGACTAAAAATCACTTGCAAGGTTTTATAATATGTGCAAATATTCATAAAGCATGATACATTTATGATTAAAAATGATTTTACATAGTTTCGTAGTATATATTTAAATCTACAACTGGTAGTTTACGGAAGAACAAAGAGCTGTAAATTGCCCGGCTATAGTATTCAAGAAATAAACATATATACTAACAAATGAACCTATGTTTTATCATTACAAATGGCTTCTTAACAATAGTCTAGAACATTATGGCACTTAAGAATATAGTATGAATTTTTTTCTTAGGAAAAGTTATACAGTGGTCTTGCAGAAACTTTATAAGGAGATTGCAGAAAGGTTAAAAAAAAAATCAAGGAAGAAAACCAAATGACTACAGTACCAAAATACAAGTACCAAAATCATAATAAAATGCAAGTGAATGTATTTAAGACTAACAGACATTTACTAAAACATGCTAAAATAAAATAAGTTAACCACTTCCTTTAAATAAGCTGTCATTAGCTACAGCAAACAATTTTGCTTTAAAAGATCATTTCTTTAATCAAAGTAGAACTCAACTTAGAACCATTACTCAAGTAAACATTGAGTTCCAGTTTTCCTCAATAACATTAAAATATTCAGTTACCTAAAGAAATGTACAAAGTAATACATAACTGCCTAGTGCTTTATATTTAATGCATATATTCTGTTTTCAAGGACATGTAATATATACCATAAGAAAAAAGATCAAAAGTATAACTTTCTTTAAATCACTATTCAGAAACCATAAAGCATAACATAGGCCATTTTGATGATTTTTGGATGTTAACAGTAGTGTAATCACTAACATATTTAATAAGCACAAATGAATCAAACCATGAAAAATGCAAAAGACTATCAAAACATGTCATGCATATCTCATACTGAACATCCAAAAGGACATCAGTTATAGCCTTGTTATAAATCCTACAATTAGCACCATTTTTTTTATCTGAACACTTTGAAAAAGCAAAAATCTTAAAAAAAACTAAAATTATTGTAAGGATATATGAAAAAAATTAATATGCACTAAGAATGGTACTAAACACTGCTCAAATATTTACATCAGCACTGGGAGGCCTGCTGTACTACCTAAGAAAAACTGAAACAACTGATATACTTAACTCTTATCCATGCTAATTATAGCATAGATAGGTAATTAAATTCATCCAATGTTAACCCGCTCATATACAAAAGGCATAAACAACACATTTATCTGACTTCCTAAAATAGGGCCCCAAATATCATGATAATAAAAGCAATTGTCTTAAAAATTTATTACATCCCTAGCCCTAAAACCATTTAGCAGGAAGAATATTCAGAGGACTCCCTATGGCATGTTATTTACAACCCTTAAAAGTACCAAAATAAAAAGCAGCCCTTTATTTGTTTTAAAACAAATAAAAAATGTGAAGCACAGGAATTTACATTTCAGAAGCAGTATCAGCACTCTGTCCATTCATTCAATATACTCCAGCACCTAAAGCATCGCTCATCCTAGGAAATCATGGTATCAGGGAAAAAGAGCTAAAATTTAAAAAAAAAGAAAAAAAAGCAGCAACGTTTTCTCTACACGGACACTTATGAATATAAAACTAGTATATCTCAGTCTTAGGGGGAAGTGCACAATTCAATTGGCAAGGTCTTTACTTATTTTTTCTTTTTGATTATTGATTTACTGTGTAATCAAGAGCAACCAAAACTACTTGTCAATTAAAAGTACCCAGCAAAACTTTGAGTCTTCATGCTACTTCAAGTTAAAAAGAAAGCAATGCAGCTTGTGGGTTTCTGAAAACCGGGCCATCCATTCATGCAGTACAAGTTTCACCATCTTATTTCCAAGAGTTCACACTTGTCAAAGTGCAGTTAACCCAAAGTTGCAGCGACAGTATATCATGCCAGCTGCATCCAGCCACGTATCTGAGATAGGATCATATTTCTGCACTGTATTCAGATAGGAAGACCCTGAGTGACCACCGACTACATAAAGGTAGTTATCAATTACAGCAGCACCAACTCCTAGGAAAGGTTGATAAAAAGAAGAAAGAAACATGTTAACCACGAAGTAGACTTTTTCTCACTAAAAATAAATTTGTATTTTAATGTTTTCTTAAAATACATTTTAACAATTATTAATTATACAAGCAATACAGCAGTCCCCTTATCTGAGTTTTTGCTTTCCATGCTTTCCTGCGTCAACCATGACTAGAAAATAGGGAGTAATGTACAGTAAGATATTTTGAGGGAGACCACATCCACATAACTTTTATTACAGTATATTGTTACAATTGTTCTATTCTGTTATTGTTGTTAATCTTACTGTGCCTAATTCACAAACTAAATTTTGCCATAAATATATATGTATAGGAAAAAACATTACATATATTGTGTTTGGCATTATCTGCAGTTTCAGTCCACTGGGGGTCTTGGAACACCCCCTGTGGGTATGGGGGGCCTAGTGTAGCAATATGTGTTTGCTGGAAAAACACAATCCTTAAAATAAAAGTGAGTTACTGAGGTGGGAGGATCACTGGAGGCCAAAAGCTTGAGGCTGCAGTGAGCTATGACTGTTTCACTGAACTCCTGTCTGGCTCATCAGACTAGGACCCTGTCTAAAAACGAAAATAAAATCAAGTTAAGAGTTGAAATCTTCCTTTACCTTTCCTCTCTAATCCTACTCTTCCATTTCCTTCACTACAGGAAAATGGAGTCTATCTTTCCATAGGCTTTCTTCCTTTTTTCTTTAAATTTCCTTTCATTCTAGAAGAATCATTTAATGAGGTTTTCAAATACACTGAAAGATTTAAAATATATTAAATAATTTATGCTTCTAAAAATTCCACTTTAGATATTATCAGCTATCATTCTAAAAAGAAACAGTTTACCACAAATTTTTAAATTCTCATTGTTTCTATGACTTTCCCTCTCAAGGATACCAAAGACACAAATTATAGTAAACATTAAAATAGCTCATTTCAGTTTGTCCTTTCAGTTTCTCTTGCATGTTTGTTTCAAGAGTTTCTTTCATCATAAATACAGGTTGAATATCCAATATCCCAAAATATGAAATCCAAAGTGCTCTGATATCTGAAACTTTTTTTTTTTGAGACAGAGTCTTGCTCTATCTCCCAGGCTAGGGTGCAGTGGCATGACCTCGGTTCAAGCAATTCTTGTGCCTCAGTCTCCTGAGTAGCTGACACTACAGCATGTGCCACATTTGAGGCTAGTTCTGTCTTTTTAGTACAGACGGGGTTTCACCATGTTGCCCAGGCTGGTCTCGAACTCCTGACCTCAAGTGATCCTCCCACCTCGGCCTCCCAAAGCACTAGGATTATAGGCGTGAGCCACCGTGCCTGGTCCAACATCTGAAACTTTTTGTTGCTCAAAGGAAGTGTTCACTTAAGCATTTCACACTTTAGATTTTTGAACTTGGCATGCTCAACCTGGTAAGTATAATGCAAATATTCTAAAATCCCAAATCCAAAATCTGAAACACTTCTGGTCCTAAGCATTTTGGATAGGATAGCCAACCTGTATGAGGAGTGCTCCCTAAAGCATTTCTATCAGTAACTTAAAATCTTTCCCGTAAAATGATGTGATGAGTTTAAGTTCAAAGATAACAATTTCTCCACAAAGGTGGATTTGTTTTTTTTTTCTAGGAACTCTGAAATGCAACCCTTTTTGATCAACTATACTCCTTGGGGAAGAAAGAACATTTGAAAGTGAACATACAAATTACTGATATACAATAGAAAACAAAACAGAACAATCCAAGGATTGTATGCATGTAACATGTGAAAAGATGACCTCTGATATATGGACAAAAATAGCTTCTATAAGTATACGCTCTAGCATAAGCATTTCCCAAAATGCATTCACCAAGTTTGAGAAACAATAATCTGCACATTGGCATATACAAGTCACAATAAAGAAATCTATATAATTTTGTCTAGCTAATTGTCTTTCAAGTTTACCACACACAAGTTTTTATTTTTTCTGGACGAGTAATATCCCTGCTGTTATATTCCAAGGAACTATTACTCCAATCACATCATTATAGAAAACACTACCTTATATGTTTAGAAATTAATAAATTATTATTACCTGTTCTAGGTTCTTTCATCGGTCTACACACAGTCCACTGATTTTGATGAGGATCATATCTTTCAATGCTTGACAAATGTGAGACTCCATTATGTCCACCCACCACAAAAATAAAGCCTAGCATGACACCCACGCCAAAGTGAATCCTTTTATCTGCCATGGATGCAACCATCTCCCAGGAGTCCTTACTTGGATCATAACGCTCCACACTGCAAATATTTTTTAAAAAAATAATTAATTGACAGATCTTTTGTATCATTCTTCCTGCCGAAGCAAAACTAAAACCCACTATAGCTTTAAAAGTTCACATAATAGATGTTAAACAAGAGTAGTCTACCACAAATGCTTAGGTTTTGCTGATAAGATTACAAGGATAAAATCTTACCTTGTAAACAGGGTACAATATCACATGCTATTCCATTATATTGTACAAGTAGCAAAGTCTATTAAGAGCATAGAACTTAGAGTCAGAAGACCTGGGTTCAAGTACTAATTCTGTATACCTAAGGCTGAACAAACCTTAGCCCTATTACTGTGGATCTGTGTAATCCTGAACAAGTCATTTCCTCTTACCTGCAAAAATGAGGATAGTACAACTTCAAGGGATTTTCACGTAAGAATAAAGTCAAATGAGTATGAACGTGACTTTGAAAACTAGTAATTGAATACAGATTTGGGTTTTGTTTCTAAATTTTAATTATTTATTTTAGAGACAGGTTTTGCTCTGCCATCTAGGCTGGAGTGCAGTAACACAATCATAGCTCACTGCTACCTCAAATTCCAGGGCTAACATGATCTTTTTGTCTCAGCCTCCTGAGTAGCTAGGACTAAAGGTACAAGTCACCATGCCTGGCTAGAATACAGAGGTTTTTAGGATCTTCTAAACAGTTAAGGAAAAGGAAGAGGAAGAGAAGGGGGAAAAGAAAAAAACATTTTTTTATTTCTCACAGAATAATTCATGTGATTTACTGCAAAGCAATTACTGCAGATTGCATAGCTGGCTAATCATAATTATCTCAGGGTGATTTAGGAGTACTCAGGAATTTCATAACTCGATCAAGACAGTTAAAAAAAAAGAATTTTTTAAAAAAGGAGTACTCAGGAAATTCAGTCAAGACTGTGTTCCAGAGAACCTGTGGCATATCCAAGCTGTGTTATGGAATCCAAATTAAACTAGAATTTTCAAAAAGCCTTCCCTAGAAAATTCTAGCAGCTGTTTAAGACTATGGTTTGCCCTGAAGGGGCACAAAGGTACAGAGGTGAGATTGTTGGGCTTGTTCTGGCTGTAACCTAATTTCCTGAAAAAACCTTAAGCATTTGAGAAGCTCTTACACCATTCTGGAGTTCATAATAGAGACTGGGTAACAATGTTCCTGAAAGAACTCCAGGATAGAATCCATTAGACCAAAATTACTGAAGAGTTGATGAACTGCAGCAAGAACTTCAAGAGCATCAAATTTAAAATACTTAACCTTTTAGCTTATAAATTTTGGCCAGAAGTTTTTCAAATAATAGAAATGCATGTCTATGTCCCAAATAGTTTTCCTTTAACTAAGGCAAAAAAAAAAAAAAAGGAGGAAAACTTTGGCTTAAATAGAAGTAAAAATTTACAGATGAAATGCTGTTGTGCCATCACTGTCTCAGTCAACAAACCTCAGCAGTTGTAGATGATTGGTTCCAGGATCCACCCCATCCCAAGGATACCAAAATCTGCAGTTTCTCAATTTCCTTACATAAAATAGTATAATATTTGCATATAACATACATATATCTTCTTGTATACTGTAAATCATGTCTAGATTACTTATAATACTATGCAAATAGCTATCATACTGTATTATTTTTATTAGTTTTTTATTATTGTAAATTTTTTCAAATATTTTCTTATCCACAGTTGGTTGAATCTGTGGATATGGAACCCGTGGATGTGGAGGGCTGACCATATGCTCAGTCATTAAAATACTCACCATCAAAATAACACAAACCACTCTAATTACTATTTAAAATAAAATCTTTTCTTTTTTCTTTTTGAGACAGGGTTTCATTCTGCTGCCCAGGCTGAAGTGTAGCGGTGCAATCAAGGCTCACTGCAGCCTCAAACTCCTGGGCTCAAGCAATCCTCCCATGTCAACCTCCCAAAGTGTTGGGATTACAGGCGTAAGCCACCATACCTGGCCAAAGATAAAATCTCTGGAACATCAATTTTCAATAAAGGTTCAGAATTATGATTAATTTCCCATATAACCAGTTACTTCACTTTTATTTTTTCCTTTATTCAGATAATACTACAGAATACAGATATCACAAATTTAAACTTCAGCACAAGTCAAATACCTAATGATACATGTATGATTACAGAATAAGAATTCAGAAAGGAATATTTAAATAAGGTTTTAAGTATATGATGGGTTATAATATTGTATAGACATATAGGAATTAAATTTCCACTTCTTTGAGCAATACAATAAAAGTTTACACACTGTGCACATATATATAATATATATACATTTATATATAATATACACATGTATATATAAAATATATATACAACATACATATATATATATATATATACACACACAGACACACGCACCACACAAAATCTAAAGTTGTCTAACTTCATCTTATTTTTAGGTTTCTGAGTTTTAAAATCTAGTCAATTTACACTGAAAGAATGTAAAATTTAATGAGAGGGATTTGATTGTTAGGTTTGTATTAAATTCCCATGTAAAATAATTACAATTATATCCTATAGAGCAGATTAAGTTTCTCAAATGCCGGAAGTTAATTCATATACACAAATTGTTTAAAACTCAGAAATCACTGCTAATGAGACTTTTAAAAATCCACAAACATATATGATTTAATTATTAAATTAAATACCTGTTCATGTGGGCAGGACCATACCCACCAATGGCATATATCATTCCATCCAATACAGCTGCAGCAAAACAACTTCTTGTTGTAGTCATTGGTGCCACAGGTTGCCATTTTCTTATTTTGGGAATATATTTCTCAACAGATTGTAAATAAGATTGTCCATCATAACCACCTAAGGCATAAAGTTCTCCTGCAAGTACTACTACTCCAAGAGTACTTCGGCTTTCATTCATTCTCTCTAGAGAAGTCCAAGTATTTGTATCAGGATTCCAACATTCTACTGAATTTTCATGCTTTCTGATAGTGACGCCAGGACGCACATTAGTTTCAATACCACCTATAACATATACTTTTTGGTCTAAAACGCATATTCCAAATTCATAGCGAGGAATGTTTAAGGGTGCCAAACCAATCCAAGAGTCATTTTGAGGAAAGTACATCTCCACACTAAGGAATAAGCAGAAAAAAATTAAAATTAAAAAACTGAAGTGGCCCATAAAGACAGATGTGTTTAATCTTATTAGTAATTAGGGACACAAAAATTAAAACCACGATAAACCATGACTTATTTTCTAAAGTGGCAAAAAATGTAAAGTCAGATATTAACTGTTGACAAGAATGTGTAGCAAGAAATGCATACTCCATTGGTGAGAGTGTAAGCTTGTATAAATTACTCTGGAAAACAATTTTACCTTAACTAAAATTGTTGAAGATACATGTTTCCTGACTCAGCAATTATATTCCTATGTATCTACTCTTCTGAATGTCTATTACAGTCAGTTTTGCATCTAGACACATATACAGAAATGTTCACAGCAGCACAACACAATCATCCACCAAAAGGAGAACAGTCAAATAAAGTGTACTTTATGTGTCCTGTGTGAGCAACTCTACTGAAGAGAAAGCATGCATACGTATATGTACAAGAGTGTTTACTACAGTATTATTTGTAACAGCTCCAAAGTGGAAACAATCCAAATGTTCATTCACTATAAAATGGATAAATTGTGCTGTATCATACAAGAGAATACTATATGGCAATGAAAAGGAACAAACTACAGCTACCTGTCGCTGGGGGAATATTACACACATAGTGTAGATAGAAAAAAGCCAAATTCAAAAGGATACCAATTAAGTTCAAAAACAGGTAAAACGAATCTCTGGATTAGGAATAAGGACAGTGGTCACCTTTAGGGAGGATAAGAAGGGAGCTCAAGGGTGGCTTCTCAGTGTTGGTCATACTCTATTTCTTGAATTGGTTTGTAATGTTTACTTTGTGGTAACTCACTGAGCTGTACATTTGGGATTTGTACATTTTTCTGTGTGCATTTAACACTTTAATATTTAAAATTAAAATGTTTATCATAGAAAGATAAAGTGTATTATGCTCGTACACGATATAACATAGCATTTCAATTAAGTGAACCATTTCCTCATGCAGTCTCACAGATGAATTTCACAAACATTGTTCCGTGAAAAAACATCTGTGAATAACATCTATTACTGCATTTATATTAAAATGTGTAAAACCTAACAATATATAAGGGCACATTTGATATGTGGCGAAATTATGTGAAAAGCAAGGGAATAGTTGATAAAAATTCAAGAAAGTGGTTATTTCCAGAAGGGAGGTGGCAGCAAGGAGGGACACAGGGGGACTTCAAAAGTATTGTTAATACTCTGTGAAGCTGGCTGATAGGTACTTGAGTATTTATTCTTGACACCCTGCACCTATACCTATATACTATATAATCTTTTGCATGTGTGTGTGTGTATATATATACGTGTGTGTATATATATATGTGTGTATACACACACACACACACACACACACCTATACACATATATATGCATGTAAATAGTTCTGTTAATAACCCACTGTTTCGCATTTGGTACATCTGTGTCTGCTAATACAGTTAGCTTTCTCACTTTTCTGCTTGTTTGTTGAGGCTGAATTAAAATTAGACTTTAAAAAAAAAAAGGGATTTCCCTTTCTGAGTTCCCCTCCCACAACAGCGTGGGTGCTGCCTTCTCTCTCTCTTTCTCTATCTATCTAATAAATTGCTCTTCCACAAAACTCTTTGAGTCCATGATTTTGTTTGGATAGTAAATTCACCAGTCTCCGGGCCCCTTTCCCCATTCTTCGGGGTTAGAGAGGCCAAAACCTACGAGCTGGGTACTCCCCCAGTAACGTCTGTTGGCGAGCCAGCCAGAAGACATCAGACTTCAGAGTGAATTGATGCCATAAGGCTACAAATCGTCCTGCAAATGGAACCCCAGATGTCCCTGGCTCATAAGTTCTATTGTGCACTTCTGTGTTGATCTGCACCACTGGAAGACTCCCCTCTGGAGGAAACCTCAATTGCAGGGCCCCTTCTATGCCCCAATTCAGCAGGAAGTAGTTAGAGAGGTATCGAAGCCTGTGTTCAACAGCAGTTGCACTGTTCAGAGGGGGACTGAGGGACTGTGTTAAAGAAATTTCTCTCCCTGTGTCTGCTAGGGGAGGGGTTTCAAATGCAGGAATTTCCCAGCTCCCTCCTGAGGCAGCTGGGGCTCCTTGAGCATCTCCTCCATGTGGGCCAGGTAACATTCTTTGTCTGATCTTCCTGCTTGTGGGAAAGTCAGATGGGGCTCTTTTGTCCCAAATTCCCACAGAAAGCTCTGGGAGGAGGGAACTCTGTCAGGGTTGTAGAACAAGTAGCCAATCTGCTATCAGAGTCAAAGATCAATCACTCCAGAGGAAGTCTGAAAGAACTCCTCATTGGACGAGAACATGAATGAGGCGGAGAACAACTCAAGGGTTAAAACTTAGCTGATTTCCCTCTCTGGGTTCCCCTCCCACGACAGCGTGGAGCTGTCTTTCCTCTCTCTCGCTGTCTAATAATCGCTCTTCCACAAACCAACATCAACATATATATGCTTCTTTATCCTCGAAAAGTTGGGAGAAAGTAGCTAATGTCCCCCAACTTAATGATGTAACTATTAAAAAAAAGTCCTCTAACCAGTATAATCAAGATATATTCATTCACTCAATAGTTACTGAATTCCTTTTTATGGTCAGTTGTTATAATATTTGTTTTAAAAAATATGAATTTGATGAAATGATATATCATGGAATACTCTGACCCTAACAAGGTCTAAAAGAGAACAGGAGATAAGGAAGTGAAAACAGGGGGTATAGACAATTTTCTAATGATTTTTACTATAATGAGTGAAATAAATATGAGGAGACAGCTACAAAGTGGAGCAGAGAAAGACCATGGGGACAAGAAAGGATTAATTTAATCTGGAAGCTTAAGCTAGAATGTGTTTGCATGCAGATGGTAATGATACATACAGTATAGAGGGAGAGGGAGAAGGTGATGATACAGGAGAGAGATAAGATAAATGGAAGAGCAGAGTCTGTGTCATGGAGTGAGTGAAATCTAGTGAAATAAGTATAGAAGTGGAAGGGTTGGTCTTAGAAATAAGTTAGTAGATTTGGTGTTGGGAAGATGAGGTAGTTCTCTTCTGGTTGCTCCCATCTTTTCAGTAGAATAACAGGTAAGGGAAATGGGTTTTGGATGTTTTTAGGAGAGCAGAAAGTGTGAGATATGAGGGAGTCAAATAATAAACTGATTAGAGGAAAGTAGAGGGGAGTGCTGGGGAGTGCTTAAGGCCCCACATGAGACCCGTTAAAATGAGTATGTAGGTTTCTCTAGTCATAGTCTGCTGCTCAGATGCAGCCATGGCATAAGTGGAGAACTGAATTTAACTAGAGGAGTATGATGAGGAACAGAAAGGCAAAGGAGCCACGGGGTATTTAAAGGATGATGTTGTGATGTTCTTCCAATCTAAGCTAGGTAAGCTGGGAAGATAAGAATATGTGGTAGTTAAAGAACGATTAGTTCTACTAACTGATTATGGGGTTAATGGATGAAGAATCCTGAAAGGAACAAAGACTCATTGGAGAGTGTGTACTGAAATAAATAAGCTGGCAAAAGAAAACCACAGTCAAAGAGTGGAATGTGTGAACCAAGATTTCTGAATGTGCTGAAGTTACCAATAATGACGAAGGCTGCCATGTTGTGTGTATTTAGCTAAATCATCTTCAGAAATCGGTAATTTCTAGATAATCCATCATCATAACCTTTAGTCTTACTATCATTTTTATTTACTCTCATATAAGTAAATATATGAGAGTCTTACTCTCATAAAAATAAATATATGGTCAGGCACCATATATACGCATTTTTGAGACAGAGTCTTGCTCTGTTGCCCAAGCTGGAGTGCTATGGTGCAGTCCTGGCTCACTGCAACCTCTGCTTCCTGGGCTCATGCGATTCTCCTGCCTCAGCCTCCTGAGTAGCTATAATTACAGGTGCCTGCCACCACACCTGGCTAGTTTTTTGTATTTTTAGTAGAGATGGGTTTCACCATTTGGCTGGGCTGGTCTTGAACTCCTGAACTTGTGATTCTCACCCCTCAGCCTCCTAAAGTGCTGGGATTACAAGTGTGAACCACTGTGCCCAGCCATATATTTATTTTTATGAGAGTAAGACTCTCATATATTTCTTTATATGAGAGTCATGGAGAGTGAGTGAAATCTAGTGAATAAAATCTAGTAAATAAAAATGATAGTAAGACTAAAGGTTATGATGATGGATTATCTAGAAGTTATGGAATTCTGGAGATGATTTAGCTAAATACATACAACATATAATGTCATTAGTCCTAATGGTCATTTGAGGGTGTCTTAGTTCATTTTCTGCTGATAGAATGCTATAGACTGGGTAATTTATAAAGAACAGGAGTTTATTTGGCTTATGGTACCAGAGTCTGGGAAGTCCAAGAATATGTTGCTGGCATTGGGAAAGGTTCATCTCATGGTAGAAGACATCACATGGGTTGCTAGCAAGCCTGTGCACAAGACAGAGAAAATGGCAGCCGAACTTATCCTTGTATCAAGAGCCCACTCCCGCAATAATTTACTCAACCCCACAATAATGGTATTAATCCCTTCAAGAGGGCAGAGCCTTCAGGGTCTAGTCACCTCTTAAAGGCTGTGCCTCCTAATATTGTTCAATGGCAATTAAGTTTCCAAAATATGAACTTTTGGGGAATACTTTTAAACCATAGAATTTTACCCCTAGCACTCAAAATTCATATCCTACTCACATGCAAAATATATTTATTCTATCCCAATAGCCCCAAAAGTCTTAACTCATTCTGGCATCACCTCAAAAGTCCAAAGTCCAAAGTCTATCTAAATCATATATGAGCGAAATTCAAGGCATGATAGATCCTGAGGCAAACTCCCTTCCAGCTGTGAGCCTGTGAAATCAAAACAAATTATTTACTTCCAAAATACTTTGGTGAGAGGCATAGGATAGATATTCTCCTTCCAAAAGGCAGAAAGAGGAAAGACACGGAGTAGGAGGCTGCAAGTAAGTCCAAAACCAAACAAAGAAAACATTAAGTGTTAAAGCTGGTGAATAATCTCCTTTAACTCCATGTTCTGCTTCCTGTCCACTGGGGCAGGAGTTGGGCCCCTAAGACCTCTGGCAGGCCTGCCCCCATAACTTTGCTGGGCTTAGCCCATGCAGCTCTCACAGGCTGGAATCTTGTGCCTACAGTTCCAACAAGCTGACATTGCACACTGCTTGCACTACACTTCTGTGGTTCTGGGGGTGGCCCCATTCCCATGAAGCCCCTAGCCATTGCCCTAGTGAGTGTGCTCTGCAGTGTTTCTGCAGAACCATCATGGCCTAATCACCTCTTAAAGGCCTCTTTTTTTTTTTTTTCGAGATGGAATTTCACTCTTGTTGCCCAGGCTGGAGTGCAATGGTGCATTCTTGGCTCATCGCAACCTCTGCCTCCCGGGTTCAAGTGATTCTGCCTCAGCCTCCCAAGTAGCTGGGATTACAGGCATGTGCCACCATTGCCAGGAATTTTTTGTATTTTTAGTAGAGACTGGTTTCTCCATGTTGGTTAGGCTGGTCTTGAACCCTCAACCTCAGGTGATCAACTCTCAACATTTGGGAGCCTTGGCCTCCCAAAGGGCTGGGATTACAGGTGTAAGCCACCACACCTGGCCAGGTATCATCTCTTAATATTGTTCCAACAACAATTAAGTTTCCAACACATGAATTTTGGAGGGACACATCTAAACTATAGAAGAAAGCAAATAATAATCAGTTCTAATGAGAGTTTCATTCTTGGAATTAGACCTGTAGTTTATCGTGTTGAGTGATGTGGCTGAATGTCCATTCAACATTTAACATATTTGCACAACTACTCAAAAAATGCTTTCAGTGTATTTCCATCGTTATGTGTAAGTAGAAACAACACAGTTCTCAGAGCTTCCCCAATTTTCTTAAGCTACCTACCCAATCCCCGCTTTCTTCTCTAGCAGGCCTCTTCTCTTAATTAAAGAAAAAAACTAAAGCTATTGGACAAGATCTGTTTTAAACCCTTGCTTTCGCCCTCCCCCTGCCAGTAAACCTAAATTGTCTTGAGGCATAAAGAGTCTCTCTTTCTCCTATTCAAAACTTTCTGGCCGGGCACGGTGGCTTACGCCTGTAATCCCAGCACTTTGCGAGGCCAAGGTGGGTGGATCACGAGGTCAAGAGATCGAGACCATCCTGGTCAACATGGTGAAACCCCATCTCTACTAAAAATACAAAAATTAGCTGGGTATGGTGGTGCGTGCCTGCAATCCCAGCTACTCAGGAGGCTGAGGCAGGAGAATTGCCTGAACCCAGGAGGCGGAGGTTGCGGTGAGCCGAGATCGCGCCATTGCACTCCAGCCTGGGTAACAAGAGTGAAACTCCGTCTCAAAAAAAAAAAAACTTTCTGTCCTTGCTTTTGATATCAATCTCTGCTATTTCCTCTAAGGTCTTGCTTCATCAATGAACATTTTTTTCTACCTTATATCTTTACCCTATTCCTCTTAACTCTTTTCTCATCTAAATATAAAAATACTCATGTCTCTTTCTTCAAGAACAAAATGAAACCAAACAAAACTTCCCCTGATGCTATCAGTTACTGCCTTAATTCTGTCCTTTCTGTCTCTGGCAAGATTCTTAAAAGAATAGTCTTAATTCATAGTTCATTTCCTTACTTAGTATTCACTTCTCAACCCACTGAAATGTATCTACAGCATTTCTACAACTCTGAAATTACCCACCAAAAGTCATCAATGATCTCCATAAAGCCAAGTTTAAGAGCCACCTTTCCATTTTTATCTTTCTGGATCTTTCCAGTGCATTTTACATAGTTTATCACATTCCTTCCTTCTCAACACACAAATTCTTTGTTTTTTTTTTATGGCACTATTCTCTTGATTCTCCTACCTCTAAAATTGTTCCTGCTGCCCTCATCCTAAATATTAATGTTCCCCAACTTTTCATTCACAATCCTTTTTCCTCTCTATATTTTCTCACCAGGCAAAGTAGGGAATAAACTGTACATAAGTCCAAAGACTTCACAGTTTGAATTTATACCTCTAATTTACACCATATGCAGCTGACTTCCAAATTTCCAGCCCTGAGCTCTTCTTTGAGCTGTGTACTCATATCCAGCTACCATAGAATATCCTTTACCTGGATATTTCATAAGCACTTCAAACTCAATGTGCCCAAAACTTTTCCCCTAAAAGTGGCTTCCCTTCCTATATTCTCTGTCTCTCTCTATCTATAAACATATATGAAGCATCCATGCAATCATCTAATCAAAACAGCTCATTCATCTCAGATTCCTCCCTCTTCCTCACCATCCCTCCCTCATATCCATTTAAACACCAAATCCTGTCAATTTACTCTCTTAAAACTTTTTTTAAATGAATGCCCCATTCTCTATCTTTACTACTTTTCTACCCTAATTTAGTATCTCATCATCTCTTGCCTATATTAGATAAGAGGTTCTAAAATAACAACTTATTTAATCAATCTGATATTATTTCTGGCCTCTCAATTTTTCCCATAATACAGTCAGAATGATCTAATATACAAATCTGATCATTTTACTAACCTCTTTAGAATGGTTTTGCAACCCACATAAAAGTCTTTATTTTTTATCATGCATATAATAACTTCTTTGACTTAGTTCAAAGACCACTGCCTGACACTTCTTGGTTAAATCCCTATACTTCTGAATACCAATCAGTTTTTAGTTTCCAGAATATTCCATACTGTATCATGCCATTGTGTCTTTGCATATTCCCTGTGACCTTTCCTCTTTCTATGCTTGATTCATGCTTAACATTCAACACTCAGCTTGTACATGAACTTCTCTACAATTTCTCTTCCCTAAATCCCCCAGATGGGATAAATGGCTCTCTTTAATCTTTCTATAAAATTATCTTGATCACTGCATTAACTAACGTTATTATTAACGTATTAATTAACTAACGTTATGTGTTATTATTTTCTAGATGTCTCCTTTACTAAATCATGAACTTGTTAAAGGCCAATTATCTAGCAGTGTATCTGATGCACAGCTGTTTAATATTTTTTATAGAGTTAAATTTAATGATCATTCAGGTTGGTTTTAATTTTTCCAAAGTTATAATAAGGCTGCAATAAACAGCTTTGTGCAAATAATACTTATAATTTTTAAAATTTTATTATGATGGATTATATAAGATTACTGTGACTAAAGATATGAACAGTTATTATTCTTCAACAATTTGTTATTTTTAATAGTTGAGAAAATAAGAGGCAAGTGCTAAAAAATTTTTACAATATAAATGCATATTTGAAAATTTTTGTCATATTACTAATATAATTTACTTTATGCCAGTAACCAGTGCATTTAAAAATAAGAGTTAAACAATAAATGTGTAGCTAACATAACTATCTATGCGTAGCCCAGTCTCAACAATACTAGTTTTAGATTACAGTTAAAAATGTATTATGAGGCTGTGTGCGGTAGCTCATGCCTATAATCTCAGCACTTTGGGAGGACGATGTGGGTGGATCACCTGATGTCAGGAGTTCTAGACCAGCCAGACCAACATGGTGAAACCCCGTATCTACTAAAAATACAAAATTAGCTGGGTGTGATAATGCACGCTTGTAATCTCAACTACTTGGGAGGCCGAGGCAGGTGAATTGCTTGAACCTGAGAAGCGGAGGTTGTAGTGAACCCAGATCGCACCACTGCACTGCGGTCTGGGCAACAAGAGTCAAACTCTGTCTCAATAAATGAATGCATACATACATACATACATACATAAAATGTATTATCAGACCTTTTTTTTTTTTTTCCAAGACAGGGCCTCATTCTGTTACCCAGGTTGGTGTGCAATGGTGCATTCATAGCCTACTGCAAATTCAAACTCCTGGGCCTAAGCAATCCTCCTGCCTCAGCCTCCCCAGTAACTGGGACTACAGAAGTGTGACACCATGCCAGTTAATGTTTTAAGTTTTTTGTAGGAACAGGATCTCGTTATATTGCCCAGGCTTGTCTCAAACTCCTGCCTCAAGTGATCCTCCTGTCTTGGCTTCCCAAAGTGCTGGGATTACAGGTATTGTGAGACTTGTTAAAAAATGCAGAATTTATCAGTTGCCATTGATGAAACACCAAGTTTCCTAACATTAGAAAGGGAAAGCAATCTACCAAATTTTTGGAAATGGTCAGAAAGAAATCCACAGTATTAAAAAAACATATGAAGTAATCCTATTAAGAAGCAAAAATAACTTCAAGCTATATTTTCAACATATAAAAGTTACTAATATAACATGCCAAATTAAGGGTTGACAAACTATTACCATGGGCCAAATTTAGCTCACTAGCTATTTTTATAAATAAAGTTTTATTGAAACACACCCAGCTTCATTCATTTATGAATTATCATGGCTGCTCTCAGACTACAATGGCAGAGTTAAGTAGATGCCACAAAGATCATATGGCTCACGAAGTCTTGAATATTTACTATTTGGTCCTTTATAGAAAAAGTCTAACAATTCCTGCTCTAAGTTATTAGGGGGAAAAAAACACACACTTCTTAATGCTGTCTTTTAAAAATACTTACACTGAAGAAAACAAATTGCACTTAAAATACCTAATTTATATCAGTATACTATTTTTTCTCATTTCTTTGGTAGCACTTCTAATGAACTGTTTTCATTCAAACCCATTCCTGTTCCCACTCTGTCCTCACCACATGTTCCCAGCTCTCTTCTTTGGTATCTTCCAATATACATGACAATAATAAATCTCTTCTGATGTAGTCTGACTCAAATAAAGATGTATATGGTTCCAGGAAAAAAAAAAAAGAAAGACTTAAAATGGAGGAAAAGTTAATGAGTAACCAGGTAGATAAAATGTATACTTGGGGGAGTGGTTAATAACTGAGAGTATTGTAGAGAATGACAATATAATAAAAAAAATCACATACATATTTTAGGCAGAAGAAAAAAAATCTAAAAAGAAGCAAAGAAAATTAAACTATTTTTAAAATACAGAAAATCTACACATTTAAAAAGCATAAAATGAATCAGAATCAGTATCATTCATTTTGGAAAGACTTCTATTTACCTATCCAAACAGGCAAAGAGTCCAGATTTCCCTCCTACTGCACAAAGTACTTTGGGAGCACAGCGAGGTCGTGTCATCAAGACTGTCTGATGAGACAGTCTATGTTCAGGCATAAAGTGGTACTTTAGGGCTTCATTCAAAAGATGTTTACAAGTGCGATCATCACGAATAAGATGATTTGCTTCATATAGTCTAGTGAGAAACTTAACACTTAACAATGGTAATCGTACACTGTTCAGTAACTGTGCTAAGTATTTCTGGCGTTCTTGTACATCATACTTGATCCAAGACTCTAATGCATAAAAAACAGTCTCTTCGGTAGCTACGTTCAAACAGTCATTGGAAACAATTTCATCCAAGTCAGCATGTGTAAGCTCAAAAAACTCTTCAGTCTGGCAAACAGCTTCAAAATTCTGGCATATGTATTTAGTGGCTGCCAAATAAAGGTCATGGCAACCATACGTTTCTGCGAAACGAGAAATTCCAATACAATTACCAGGATCAAGTTGGCTTTCAAGAAATGCACAACATTCTTTCAGGACAAGTTTTATCTGAAGTAGGTTTGCTGCTGGCAGGAGAGATTCAACTGTGTCCTGAGAAATAAAAACAGTCCCTGTGTAGGCATACTCCACAATGGCCTGGAGAGCAGTTTCATCAATGCACTGAAACTCAACCTCACTGTTCTCTTTTTCAGAAAGGTTTCCAGTGAACATAGCTTTGAAATACGGGCTGACGCTGGCAAGTACCACTTTGTGAGCATGAATTTTAACATCACCTACTCGAAGAACGATGTCACAGAGTTCGTGATGTTGGCGAAGAATATTCAAGCCCTGCAGAAGTTGTTCAGAATGCAAGTGGGTTAAGTTAGCAAGCATGTAGGTCGGGGATGTGTGGTCCATCTACAGAAAAATAAAAAAGTATGGACAGTTATTTCAAAGTAATCTTGTCAATGATACTGCTTTTCAAATAGTACAGAATAATCAGATTTGTAATTTATTTGCCTGTTCATTGGTTTTTAAATACTTCATAATAAATACTACAACTAGAGGCTTTCAGAGTTAGATGGGATTTAACGACCACATAATTCAACTTATTTATTATAGATATTAGGAAATGGAAGCCCAAAAGGTTACATGAAATGCTCCAAAGCATAAAAATCTCTGACAATAAACTTTTGGATCAAAACTCTACCAATTCTTTTCATTTTGTTTCCCTTGCATTAAATTCAGGTCTGAGCTATCACTGAAACAAAATGAAAATATGAGGGGAAAAACCTGCTAAAAGTAAAATTAGATGCAGAACAAACAACACTTTTTGCCAATCAACAGATGCTTTCATTGGACAGAAATTTCATGTTAACACACTTTACGCAAAATTTAAATAATTGCTTTGATAGATGGTGTTGAATTTAATGAAGGTACCATTACAACCAAATAATTTAATTATGAACAGAATTCAAAGTTCTATAACAAGGGCAGAAAGACTCACTTACTGATCTATACCATAACCACTCAACTTTTTTTTTTTTTTTTTTTTTTTTTTTTTTTTTTGAGATGGAGTCTCACTCTGTCACTCAGGCTGGAGTGCAGGGACATGATCTCGGCTCACTGCAACCTCCACCTCCCAGGTTAAGCCATTCTCCTGCCTCAGCCTCCCGAGTAGCTGGGATTACAGGTGACTGCTATCTTGCCAGGCTAATTTTTTTATATTTTTAGTAGAGATGGGGTTTCACCATGTTAGCAAGGCTGGTCTCGAACTCTCAACCTCATGTGATCCGCCTGCTTCAGCTTCCCAAAGTGCTGGGAATACAGGCATGAGCCACTACACCCCTCCTCAACTCTTGATCATTAACTCGGATCATGCCCAATCAATATACTTACCACTTGGTGCTTCTGGAAGATGAAAAAGAATAAAACTACGAGGGAAGAAAAAGGATGAGAAAGAAAAGAAAGTGGAAAGACAATAAAGACTATGGTAGGCAGAATAATGGCTCCCCAAATGACATTTACATTCCAATCCCTGGAACCTGTGAATATTACTTTATATGGCAAAAAGGAACTTTGGAAAGGATTAAAACTTTTAAGATGGGGAGGTGATCCTGGCTTATTCAACTGGGCCCAAATGCAATCAACATGTACCCTATAAGGAGGCAGAGGGAGATGTGACACAGACAGAAGAGGAGGTCATGTGACCAAAGAGGCAGAGACTGGTGTGCTGCAGCCACAAAGCCAGGAATGTTGACAGTCACTAGAAGCTAGAAGAGGCAAGAACAGATTCTCCCATGGAGCTTCCGGAGGGAACATGGTCCTGCCACCTTAATTTCAGTCCACTGACACTAATTTCAGACTTCTGGCCTCCAAAACTTTGAGAGAATACATTTCTTTCGTTTTAAGCAACTAAGTTTGTGTAATTTGTTACAGCAACCTTAAGAATTAATACATGGATATTTCAGAATGGACTATAGCAGCTGCTTAGACTAGAGAAAACAAATACAGGGCATGTATATGATATAAGATATTTCCTCTCTGTCTCACTCACATTCGAAACACAAGTTATGACAATAACAAGAAAGTATTTTGGTTTACATTTTAAAACCATCAATTCCATAAATTCAAACATTTTGAACACTATTAAATAATATAAATGTCAGCAGAATTGAGAGAGGATAGCACTTCGTTCCTGTACATTTTTAAGTGGAAAAAATTCAACAATTGAAATTTTTATCTTTGTCAAGTACTTAATTGTTTCATACTTATTTCACACTGAATTTTAATTCAGTTAATAAATTACATTAATATGGCCACTTTACAGCTGATAACAGCCTCTACTTCCGATCTCTGCAAATAAGCTCATAGTTATCTACCAGAAAAATTCTCAAATATTATTGCAGTCATGTATAAACAAGTCCCGAGAAGCTTCTGGGTCTTCCAGTAGGTACTTTTTTTCCTCCATAGTATAATACATACTACTAAGAAGATAGCAATCAGAAGGCATAAGTTTAGATCTGCATATGTTCTGTTAGTGACTCCACTGTTGACCTTTCTAACCTATGTAACTTCTTTTAGCCTCAGTTTTATGACAAAGTTAAAATCTAGACTTAAAAGTGAAGAATGAACAACAGTAAAGGCAAGTAGATAGAAAAAATAGGTAATGGGATTAAGAAAGCAGTCCTCGTTAACTTTACCTTCTCAATCTTTGTTTTCCTTATTTGCAGATTGAGATCATAATAATGCCTGAACTAGATTATTCAGGTAATAATGTAGCTGAGGTTTTTACAAATCAATTAGACAATGTACATGAAAACATGATAAACTATAAGAATAAGTGATACTGTACTATAATAGTACTATGGTAGTAGTGAAGCAATAGAGGTCTAACAGTATCAGTGAAGAACATAGACTTTGGAAATATAAGGGAATGCATTTTAGTCCCATCTGTGTCTTGAACTGTATTAGGTGAAATTGGTACCTTTCATAATCTAAGTATTAATCTTTTCATTCATCAAATAAGAATACCCTGGCGAGGCATGGTGGCTCATGCCTGAAATCCCAGTACTTTGGGAGGCTGAGGTGGGCAGATCATCTGAAGTCAGGAGTTCAAGATCAGCCTGACCAACATGGTGAAACACCATCTCTACTAAATACAAAAACTTAGCCGGGTGTGGTGGTGCATGCCTGCAATCCCAGCTACTCAGGAGGCTGAGGCAGGAGAATTACTTGTACCTGGGAGGAGGAGGCTGCGGTTAACCAAGATTATGCCACTGCACTCCAGCCTGGGCAACTTGAGGTGTTAAGAATATTTATGTCTCACTGTATTAAACTGCCGCTTCCCTATATCCCCACTTTCACTAATTCTCATTCCTTCTCAAATTCCCATCCTTTCCCACATCGACGTTTTACTCTTATAATGCTCCCGTAATGACTGCAGCTCTATTTAAAACTTGCTATCGGGGGGTGGGGAGTTGGGGAGACAGAGCATGGGGAGAAATGCCAGATATAGGTGATGGGGAGGAAGGCAGCAAATCACACTGCCATGTGTGTACCTATGTAACAATCTTGCATGTTCTTCACATGTACCCCAAAACCTAAAATGAAATAAAAAAAAAGAAAGAAAAAAAAACTTGCTATCTCCCAAATATTTTCTTAACCACACATTAGATTTCGTCTATAGCCTTTCTCCTCTCATCTTTCTTTCCTCCAATTCAAATTATCTAAATCAAGGTCAAAAATTAACTTTACCTGGGTGTCTATAAACATTTATTTACTATACTCCTTTACATGCAATTAATTTAATTATATGTGTTGCTTTGTGAAACATACCCCCTTCAACTCTCATTTTCTGATTTAACTAGGAGAATGATAGACTAAAAAGTGAAGGATGAACAACGGAAAAGGAAAATAGATATGAAAAATAAGAGAATGAATTAAAAACAGAGACCTAGTTACTTTGTAAATTCATCTCTCTCAGACTAAACAATTATGTTTCAAGGTATTTAAAAGAATCTGAAAATGAGATTCTTGAATCATTACCAGTACCACAGGAATAGAGACTATTTTCAAAAATAAGACAGGTTAATGAATAAATTCTATAATATGGTAAGATTTCTGTTCATTTCAGATAATAATCTAAAACAAATTATTAAAGATTTGACTGTGAATACCAATAAGAAGATATAAAGATCTTTAGGATTAAGATATATGAGCTAAAAATAGTAAGACATGTCACAGGCTAGGTTTGTTTCTTTTTAAAGATGTATTTAGAAGACTTGTAGATCAGAAAAGTACACTTGATATTTAACTGGATAATAGTAAGTAATTTTATAATGTCCTTCATGATTTTTCAAAGAACAAAAGTAAAAAAATTATAAGCTAGATTAGGTAGCTAAATTAGCAACTGGTGGAATAAATACCCCCTAGAGTACACCACTTAATGAGATGAGGCCTAGGGGGATGCTTCTAGTTGTATTCTATAAGGCCAAGATGAAGATAATGTATGTCCTGAACTTTGAAGACGACATGAAGCTGCAAAGGACAGCAAAAGCACTGACTAACACAATAAAGATCCCGAAAGACCTGATATCTAACAAGAAGAAATTTAAAGGGATAAATGTAAATATTCTACAGCAGATTCCAAACCAACTAGCCAAGTATAGAATAAGAGAGAAAAGACTCATCTATAGAACATGTTTAACAGGTTTAGGGATTTTAACTGCAGTGCTATTTTAACACCATAAGCTTATGTGGGTTTAAGCTGCATTAACAGAACTATAATACACAGCACTACAGAGGAGAAATTTTCGCTTTGCTCTGCATACGTCAGCCCGTATCTGTAGTACAGATTTTGGGTATCATCCTTTGAAAGGGATCTAAACAAACTGTAACACTTGATGAAGAGAAGAAATTCAAATCATGTCTTACAGGCAATGGAACCACAGTACTGAGTCTGGGAAAAAAAGGAGATCTGAGTTATCACATGAAAAACCAAGGAATAAAAGTTACTCAACAACAGCAGTAATAATAATTATAATACAGGATTGCTTTCAGGATTAAATGAATTGATACATAAAAAGGGCTCAGAATAGTGCCTATCACTTTGTAGGCTCCTAATAAATATGAGTTGTTACTAGTGACAATTCTTTGAGTTGTCCCTTGAGAGGAGTTCAACTTTCTATGTTGCACTACCTCTTACTATTAGATAAGAAATCTACTTTGTCTTCTCTGATACCCTGGGCAACACCAAGTATCGCAGAATTATTGATTGTCAAATCAAGGTGATGAACTATTGACTAGATTAATTTTTAATGTAAGTAGGAATCATACAGTGATAGATCCTTTATTGATTACCTAATTTTTGTGTGCCCAATTCAAAATTGGTAAATTACCATCAACATATGACATGCATGCCATATGACATGACATGACATATGACAACATATGACACGAAATAGGTCTAGAAATATATACACACACATATGTACAGACACAACACATAACTATACATTGACGTGTATATTTGTATGATATGCAGTATAGTTTTAAGAGACTGGGCTTTGGTATCAGGTTGCCCAGCTTACAATATGGTCTGTATTGTTTAACAGCTATGTGACCTTGGGAAACTCAGCCAAAAGTCTCAGTTTTCCCATTTGTTAAAAAACAGACAAAACTATAAATATCAGTTATAAACATGCCTTTCTATGTGCTGGTACATAAGCACTCAATAATTGGTAGATGTTATTTATTTTTATTGTTGATCAATGTTTAAAAAGCTTGTTTATTGCCAACTATACCCATGCAATGCCTTTGCATGCATACCAAAAAAGGAAGGAAGTTTGCTTACTGTCAAGGGAACAAATATGACCAAAGCCAGGACATAAGCCTCACTAATTCTATCAGTAAAGGGACATATGAGCCGTTTTAAAATTTAGATGGTTTATTAGGTTTAGATAGTTTATTACTTAGAGAGTAAAAAGATTAGCCAAAGAGCAAACTGCCTAGATCCTTGTCCCACACATCAAAAATGGTAACACAAAAAAGGGGCAGGCACAATGTAAACTATGGCTAAGCAGTTTTCTATTCTGAGCTCTATTCTAAGGGTATGGGGTGGGGTCAAAAGTCGAATACCTAATCACAACCAGGGAAGTGAAGAGAAATTGTCTCATGACACACTTCCAGGGGAAATAGAAAAGTGAGTGGGAAATTGGGAGATGACCTCATAGCAGCTCCTTAGAGGCCTCTCACCCTCTTATATTCTAAGAGAATCACAAGGTGTGTCAAGCCACAGAAAAGCTGCAGTCCTAAGGTCCAAGTCTTTGCCTATACGAATACATGCCAGGTCACCAGAGTGCCATGACAAAGTTGTTCCCCAATACTTATACCCCTATAATACTTTATCTCATTTTCCTAGATCTCTGTTGTTAAAACTTTTTAAATATTTTCTGAACATTCCAACTGGTGAGGAAAACATTCTGTTCATTTGAGCCAGCATGATTCATTTTACTCTAAAATAATAAAAATTATCAAAGCGTTTAAAATGGGCCAAAGAAAAGGCACTGATAAAGGTAACTTCATAAAAGAAAGCCCATGCATATTTTTATCATCATATTAGATGCATATGACATACTTTCATTCCTTTTAAGAACTACTGAGAAAACAATTTGCTTTTTAAAATTATAGTTTTAATGCTTAATCCAAACAATGTCAACCAGTAATTTCAAAAAGGTAAGGTAAAAATAGGGAACTTAAAATAAATTACACGGCCAGGCCTGGTGGCTCACTCCTGGAATCCCAGTTGCTCAGGAGGCTGAGGCTGGAGAATCACTTGAACCCAAAAGGTGGAGGATGCAGTGAGCCAAGATCACACCATTGCACTCTAGCCTGGGTGACAGAGTGAAACTCCATCTCGAAAATAAGTAATAAATAAATAAAATGAATTACACTAGCAATTTGTCATAACATAATTCTTTTTTGTTTTGTTTTTGTTTTTAAGACAGGGTCTCACCCCTGTTGCCCAGACTGGAGTATGATGGTGAGATCTTAGCTTACTCACTGCTGCCTCAACCTTCTGGGCTCAAGTGTTTCTCCCACTTCAGCCTCCCATGTAGCTGGGACTACAGACACACACCACCAAGCCTGGCTAGTTTTTCTATTGTTTTGTAGAGACAGGGTTTCACTATGTTAACTAGGCTAGTCTCAAACTCCTGGATGCAAGCAATTGCCAGCCCTGGCCTCCTCAAGTGCTTGTATTACAGGTGTGAACCATTTGGCATGGCCAAATTAATTCTTAAAATTTTTAAACTGACCCATCTCCTCTCTCAAAAAAATATGACTTTAGAAAAATGTATAGAATTCTAACTTTTTCAAATATAGAGTTTTTAAAACAGTGGGTTTCAAAATATGATCCTTGTACCAACAGTATTAGCAACATTTGGGAACCTTCTACAAATGTAAATCCTTGAGCCCCATCACAGATGTAAGCAATCAGAAATGACATGGGACAGTAGGGCTGCAGGAAATGGACAAACTGTGTTTTAAGTCCTCCAAGTTATTCTTAGGCATCTTAAAGTTCCAAAACCAGTTAAAATATTTACAGCTTAAGTTTAACGGCTTAAAAATTACTGAAAATTATTTTAAAGAAATATTTAAAATAAATTTTTTTTTAGAGACAGGGTCTCAGTACATTGCCCAGGCTGGAGGCCAGTGGCTATTCAAAGGCATGATCACGGCACAATGCAACCTCAAACTCTTAGGCTCAAGTGATCCACTTGCCTTAACCTCATCAGCAACTGAGACTACAGTTGCACACCACTGCGTTTGGTTCGAAAACTATAATGACTTCAAAATTATGAATGACAACTGTGACCAGATTTGGTTCTCAGTTATTTACCCATAAATGGCTAAACATAATTCAAAGAAATAATACTTTCCACTCTTCAAAGCCCATATTTGTCAGTTTTACACTGGCAGTTTCATTTATTTCAGTAACCACTTTGTGCAAAAGGAAGGGTAACTACCTAAAAAACAGGAAAGAACAGTGAGTAAAAGCACTAATTTTAGAGACAGAGAGATTTGGATTCAAGTCTATATTTTGCTACTTAATAGCTGGGCTACTTGATACTTGGGCAAATTACTTATTCTAAGTTTAAACATTTTCATTTGTAAAATTTGTTGTGGATTAATGGGATTAAATGAGAAGTATGTAAGGAAAAATAGATCAATGGAGAATAGAAAATATAAAAGTAGACCATTAGATATGCATGTTTAGTATATGATAAAGGTGGCATCTCAGCGAGGGAAAAGAGAAATGTTTAAATAAATGTGCTGAGACAACTGAATAGTCATATGCAAACAGGTAAAATTAGATTTCTGCTACATACCTACACCAACAGGATAAATTCCAAATGAATCTGAGGTATACATATGAAAAATGTAGCCGGGCGCAGTGGCTCATGCCTGTAATCTCAGCACTTTGGGAGCCCAAGGTAGGAGGATCATGAGGTCAGGAGTGTGAGACCAGCCTGACCAACATGGGTGAACTCCTGTCTATACTAAAAATACGAAAATTAGCTGGGTGTGGTGGGTGCCTGTAATTCTAGCTACTCAGGAAGCTGAGGCAGGAGAATTGCTTGAACCAGGAGGCAGAGGTTGCAGCAAACGGAGATAGCACCCCTGCACTCCAGCCTGGGTGACAGAGTGAGACTCAATGCAAAAAAAAAACAGAAAAACAAACAAAAAATGCAGTTAGCTAAATATCAGAATAAAATGAGGGTGAAAACTCATGTTGAAATTTACTCCTCAATGTGGTAGTACTGAGAGGTAGGGCTTTTAAGAGGTGACTGGCAGAATCCTCACAAATGGATTAATCCACTTAATGGATTAATGAAGTAACATGTTAGCAAATTAAAGTGTTATCACAGTAGTGGGACCAGTGGCTTTATAAGAAGAGGAAGAGAGAGCTTAGCTAGCACACTCAGCCCCCTCACCATGTGAGGCCTTGTGCTGCCTCGAGACTCTGCAAAGTTCCCATCAGCAAGAAGGCTCCCACCAGATGCACTCCCAAGAAAGCTCTCACCAGATATGGCCCCCTCAACCTTGGACTCTCAACCTCCATAACTGTAAGAAATGAATTCCTTTTATTTATAAATTACACAGTTTCAGATATTCTGTTATAAGTAACGGAAAACAAACTAAGACAACCTGGGATTAGGGAACAGTTTCCTAACTACGATACAAAATCCAGAAGACATCAGTGAAAAAAATAGATAAAATTGATTATATTTTAAAAATATGGAATAAAGAAATCATAAGTAAAAATATAGATGATATTGAGAAAAATATTTGTAGCATCTATAAAACATATATATCAGTAATATATGAAACGTTTCTAAAATTCTCTAGCCCTATCAAAAAGATTGGTTAAAGAAATAAACAGATGGTTAAAAATATAAATGGTTTTAACCATAAAAAAATTGCTCAACCTCACTTAAAAATCAAATAAATTAAAACTACATGAAATGAAGAATTCTCTCTTGACAGTATACTCTATTGATGAGGATGTGGGAAACAGAAAATCTCACTCATCGCTGTGGAAACAGAAAATGATACAAAACCTATGGAGATAAATCTGTCAAAATCTAGCAAAATTACATTTGGATTTAGCCTTTGACCCAAAAACCCTACCTCTAAGAATCTATCTAAAAATTATTAACTGCGAAAAGATATAAAGACAAATCCATAAGGCTAATAATAATTGCAGGTCTATTTATAAAAACAAAAGAATATACTCCAGTTTTTTTTTTTGAGACTGAGTTTCACTCTTGTTACCCAGGCTGGAGTGCAATGGCGCGATCTCGGCTCACCGCAACCTCCGCCTCCTGGGTTCAGGCAATTCTCTTGCCTCAGCCTCCTGTATACTCCAGTTTCTTATTCCTCATATTATTTTATTTTCATTTATTTATTTTTAAAATAGAGACGGGGTTTCACCATGTTGGCCAGGCTGGTCTCGAACTCCTGACCTCAGGTGTTCCGCCCGCCTTGGCCTCCCAAAGTGCTGGGATTACAGACATGAGCCACCGCGCTCAGCTTATTCCTCATATTTAAGAGACCAAAAGGCAACTGACCAAGAATTTTAAAACAACTCTAATGTTCACCAACAAAAGAATGGTTGTGAAAACTATAGAGCATCCACATAATAGAGTACTATACAGCGATGAAAAGGAATGGGGATTCTCTGTATAGAATACTCTGCAGTGATCTCCCTGATCTAAGCAAAATGTGTATTTGGTGTGTCACTATTTATCTACGAAAGGGAAGATTACAAATATACATAATCATTTCTATTAAAAAACAAAGGAAATATTAAACAATATATACTTTTAAACGTTATCTAATAGGAGGCGGTATGGAACAAACTAGAGAGGATAAGTAAACATCTTTAAATATACTCTGTTTTATAGATTTGACTGTGGGATCAGAAAAGTATTTTACATAATTACAAAGAAAAATTGAATCTTAAAAACATGATCCATAGAAATTTGAAAATACAAAGGAAGCAAATATGTACCTAGTCAGTGACCTTATCATACCATTCCAAATAACTTTAAAACAGTAATTTGACAGTATCTATTGTGATATGCCCTAAAATATATATCTTATGCTGTTTTCAGTAATCACATCACATTGTTGAAGAAGACATTGTTTATTTGTATTCTAACACTATTAATGTGTGTACTGTGCTATAAAGCAAATGAGTAATGATATGATATCCTAACATCCCTAGGGTCACTGTGATCTAGGATTCTGGGTATGGGAAAATGAAGATCAAGATGTAACACTGAGATGTTAATTATGAACCTCATAGTCTGTATTTGAATAAAAAGTATCAGAATAAATATATGTATATAAATAACAGTAAATATTCACATATACTAATATATAATTTATATATAATATATAAAATACACGTGAGATATACATACATATTAAATATATGTAATACTATTTTAAGGAAAAAAATTAATTATATTTCCTAGCTCTGTCTACTTAGAAAAGGTCTAGAAACTGACGATCCTAGCAGCAAAAAACATTTCTAGCATTCAGATGTAGTCCCTAATACCACTTTTCTCAAAGAGAACAGAGAACTCCTTGGACAAATGGCCGATTCCACGTCTGGGTCAGAAAATGTCAAGATAAATTTGGAATCTAAATCCCAGGTAGTGTAATCCTAACACTTTGGGAGGCTGAGGTGGAAGGATTGCTTGAGCCCAGGAATTTGAGACCAGACTGGGCAACACGGTGAAACTTCATCTCTACAAAGAAAAAAAAAAATTAGCTGGGAGTGGTGGCACATGCCTGTAGTCTCAGCTACTTGAGGGCTGAGCTAGGAGAATTGCTTGTGCCCAGGAGGTTGAGGCTGTAGTGAGCAGTGATCGCACAACCGTACTTCAGCCTGGGAGACAGAGTGAGACCGTGTCTCAAAATAAATAAATAAATCCTAGGTAGCAAGAAAGCTAACAAGTACTACAAGAGTCATATAAAAAATATTGAAGGACAAAACTGAATAGACTTTCACTAGTCAAAGACAGGACAAACTGACCATCAATAGTAATAACTGCAATTGATTAAAAGACATCTGATCCTTTAAATATATGAGTTAATATGATACTTAAAAAAAGTCCTAATGTCACCACTGGAGGATGCTAATGAACAAACTCACTATTTGAAACTGAGTAAACAAAGAAAAAGAATAAAACATTTATCATGCCTTTCCTATGCTGACTATACTACTGGGTTTCCAAATAGATGAGGTTTTTTTTTTTTTTTTTAAAAAAAAAGATAGGGTCTTACTACCTTGCCTGCCCACCTTGGCCTCCCAAAGTGCTGGGGTTACAGGCATGAGCCACTACACCTGGCCAAGTTTCAATTTTTAAAAGCATTCCTGGCCAGGCACGGTGGCTCACACCTGTAATTCCAGCACTTTGGAAGGCTGAGGCAGGTGGATCATGAGGTAAAGAGACTGAGATCATTGTTGCCAACATGGTGAAACCCTGTCTCTACTAAAAATACAAAAATTAGCTGGGTGTGGTGGCAACTACATTTTGTATTTAGTCTCAGATACTCGGGAGGCTGAGGCAGGAGAATCGTTTGAACCCAGGAGGCGGAGGGTGCAGTGAGCCGAGATGGCTCCACTGCACTCCAGACTGGTGAAAGAGCGAGATTCTGTCTAAAAGAAAAAAAAAAGGTGTTCCTGTTAATAAAGAAGGAATAATAGAATATTACCATTTTGTATCCTTCATAAATACTGAGATTATAAATGACTGTTTATATCAGAAAAAGAGAGACAGCCTTCTGATGGAGGAACACAACACCCATGAGTATTCTCACATCCCACCCCAACATCAAGCAAATTAAACTACAGTCAATTCTCTACCTCTATTAATTTACAAAAAATATAGAAAATAGAAAAATCATGTTAAACAATACCAGAAAGATGCAAAAACAGAGTGACTATGAAAAATCTTGTAAAATAAACTAAATTCCTCAACAAACTGCAAGGAATAAAGAGAATGAACCTATAAAGTAAATTTAAAAGACATAACAACCAAATACAACCTGTGAACCATACACTTGTGTGTGCACCCACATATTTAGAAAACAGCTGGAAATTTACAAACTGACTGGATTATTAATATATTAACTAAACACTTATTTTTTGTTACCGAATAGTGTTTGTGTTTTTAAGAGCTTTTATCTTTTACAAATACATACTGAAATTGGTATCCAATGGTACAATCATAGCTCACTATTACCTTGAACTCCTGGGCTCAAGGGATTCTCCTTTCTCAGCCTCCTGAGTAGCCAGAACTACAAGTGCATGCTACCGTACCTGGCTAATATTTTTTTTTTTTTTTTTTGTAGAGATGGAATCTCACTATGTTGTCCAGGCTGGTCTTGAACTTTTGGCCTCAAGCAATCCTCTTGCGTTCGCCTCCCAAAGAGCTGGGATTACAGGTGTGAGCCCCCACAACCAGCTGTATTGAAATATTTGCAGATGAAATAATATACTGTTAGGAATTTGCTTCAAAATCATAGGGGATGAAGGAGTGGAAGGGGGTATAGATATTGTCATGAGTTGATAATAATTGAAGATGTGTGATAGGTAAATGGATGGTTATCATATTGTTCTGCTTTTACATGTTTTTAAACTTTAACACAGTAAGAACATTTTTTCTTAAAAACAGAAAATATAAGGCATTTTGAATAAGACTTACAGTTTTAGAATCCTAAGTTTGGAGAGTTTAAATGAATTAACAAGATCACATCATTAGTAAAAGACATTACTGAGACTAGAATGTTTGCTTAATCTTAGAACAATGCTCTCTACACATTATATTCAAAAAATTAAATGCCAAACAATGTTGAGCTGCTTAAAATATTTTCTGAATCTATTTATAATTGTTGTCATTTCTCAAAAAATGAAATTATTCTACGCAACAGCATCTAGAATACCTTTGATGATCATAATGGACCAGTTAATGTTCTAAGCTTTTTACATGTATTAATTCCCTTCATTCTCAGAGCAACAATATAATAGGGCCTGTTATTGTTACTACCATTTTACAGATAAAGAAATTTGAGGCAAAAAGAAATTAAGCCCAAGGCAAGGTTTAAACCTTGGCACTCTGTCTACATAATTCTTAAATATTCTATTATACTGCCTCATTTATGAAATAAGCTCAGAATTTCTTAATCTTATTAAAATTTTAACTCAAATAAGAAACTAAAAATGTGCAGCACAGAAATCCAAAGAGGATAGATCATTCATATAAAATCTTTATAAAATATATACACATTGGATACAAAAATACATCAGGGCTTTAAAATGAAATCAAGAGGGATCTATGAAACAATCATTGCCTTCCAGTATTTGTCTAAAAGCAGATTTGGTATAGCAGGTTCCTCCATAACCCTGCCACAGTATTCTGAATCTTGGTAACTGCACTAGTCAATATTGAATAAAAAGTATCTACTTGAGGCCAGGCGCGGTGGCTCACGCCTGTAATCCCAGCAGTTTGGGAGGCCGAGGCGGGTGGATCACAAGGTCAAGAGATCAAGACCATCCTGGTCAATATGGTGAAACCCCATCTCTACTAAAAATACAAAAAATTAGCTGGGCATGGTGGCGTGTGCCTGTAATCCCAGCTACTCAGGAGGCTAAGGCAGGAGAATTGCCTGAACCCAGGAGGCAGAGGTTGCGGTGAGCCGAGATCGCGCCATTGCACTCCAGTCTGGGTAACAAGAGCGAAACTCCGTCTCAAAAAAAAAAAGTATCTACTTGAAATTAAAACAAAAACCAACTTTCCATAGTCTACAGTAACTTTAAGCTCTGAAACTAAATTAATAAAGGTCAAGTTGTGAGTTTAGTTCCTACCAACTTAATTGACACCTAAGCCACAAAACGGTGGTGCTGAAATCAGCTGGGAGGCAATTATCTGCCACCCTATAGAGATCACAACCACAGTAAATAAATGGGGAAGAGAAATCAAGAGTATGCTAAAAAAAAAAAAGATCAGTTTTCTGTAAAAGGAGAAAATAAGAAATGATTTATGAAATTAGGAGAATATTTTATTGCATCTGCTCTTTTCTTAATTTCTTTTCCACAGTTCAACTTTCCTAATAGGAGAATTCAACTAAGAATGGTATATAATTTTATCAGTGAGCCTGTGGAATAAATTGGGATTTTTTCCATTTCTCTGAGATTTGCCTTTTATTATTACTTGACTAAGATTATTATTAGAAGCCTGTCAGAGCCTTATGGGATGTGGTAATGGCTTTAGGAACTTGCCTTCTTCTGTGTTATTTCTGAATCCATGTTATGACAGATGTCTAAGTTACATAATGAACCCATCCACTGAAAAAGTGTTTGCAAGACGTGAAATTATGTTAACTTATACATAGAAATTAATATGCAATACAAGTTGGATTTTTGTTTAAAATTATGGTTTTGACTGAAGAAAGAAATATGTAATGGCTTTGGAAGATAAAGCTAAGTAGATGAAAATATATCACTCATATACATCAAGAAAACTGTAAATCCTGTATAAAATAAGCTCATAATTTCTTAACTTATTAAAGTGTTACCTCAAGTAAGAAACTAAAAAGATTTTGAATAGTAATTCAAAAAAGATCAATTAAAATATAATCTTCAAGCAAACAAGGATTTAAAAAATGAAAAAATATATAATCCAATGATATATAATAAAATATATTAATAATTAATAATGGAAAAAAATCTAATTTTATCCTGAAGTTTCAACACTGACCTCCAACAAAACTTTCTCCAAGCTCTAAGCAAATGTGAGGTATACTTTCTTCCTCTGTCCAATTACTCTTTTGTGGAAACACCCATAAAATGTGTCATAGTCCAAATGTAGAAGATGTAACCTCAAAAAATTCTTGTGAGGATTAAATGAGTTAATATTTACTAAGTACCTAGCATGGTGCATGGCACATAGCAAATACTCAAAACATGGTATTATTGTAATTATTTGTTAATATTAACAGCAACTTTCATTTGCATAGCATTTCTTCACAATAACTTCTCAAACTATACAAAATTCTTTATAGTTTGCAGAATTCACACTGACGTTCAATATTCCTGGATGTCTGTAAAATTTGAGTAAGAGCACAGAAAAATCATAGTGACTAGCCCAGGGAACTAATGTGTTATCTCTGATTCTAGAAATAAAGGAAGTTTTAAGGCAATTGTGTTTACTCTTAAGTTCAGATAAGAAAATTAACATATGTAACACAAACATTCCTATAATTCACTAATTTAACTACACTCTTAAAGTTACTAAAATTTTAAATTTGTTTTATCTGAATTTGCAAATTTCAATGTATCTTTAACCACATGCTTTTAGCTTTCCGAGGTGTATTATTAATAAAACACCTACTAGTGTATTCTACTATTCTAAAAACTGATTAAAAACTTGTACTCTATATAAATATGATTAAATACAAAAGGCTTAAGTCAATATATGAGGAATTCCTAGTTTTCCAAAGTAAGATTCTTTTTTTCCTGAGATGCAGTCTCACTCTGTGGCCCAGGGTGGAGTGCAGCGGCACAATCTTGGCTCGCTGCAACCTCCATCTCCAGGGTTCAAGCAATTCTTCGGCCTCAGCCTCCTGAGAAGCTCGGACTACAGGTGCCTGCCACCACACTGGCTAATTTCTGTATGTTTAGTAGAGGTGGGGTTTCACCATGTTGGTCAGGTTGGTCTTGAACTCTTGACCTCGTGATCTACCCACCTTGGCCTCCCAAAGTGCTAGGATTACAGGTGTGAGTCACCGTGCCCCGCCTCCAAAGTAAGATTTTTTAAAAAATCGGCTTCGTAGCAAACAGAATACATATTAAACAGATGAGATTCATGTTCCACAAAATAACTCTAAGAGATAATCAGTAAGACATGTGATGCTGATGAATATCCACCACGGAGACTAATGCACTGTCTAAGTCTTCAATCAAAGAGACAAAATATAACAGATATAAAATAAATAGCAATCTGCAATGTATAATAATCCACAGGGACATAAAAAAAAAAACAGTCAAAAGGAAGACTCATCTTGCTTTGTTCCCAGGAACAGGGCATGATAACTGCTTAAGTATCCACGTCTTTCATTTAAGACTTCTGAAGTTCCTTTTCTGTGATTCCATGATTACTACACAACCTCTAGTTATTAACTTGGCTTCCCAAGTTCTTGGTACAAGAGAGGGTGTACTGGATTTTCAACCTGAAAATTCCGATCCAACATAAACTGGCATTGTAATGTGTACATCATTCTCCAGGTTAGTTTGAACTGGGTTCCTCAAGTCTGGGCAATACATGAGCAGAAATCTATGCATTTAAGCTTCTTAGGTTGGAAATATGAGAACCAAATACTTTCTCATCAACAACTGCTACAATCATTTATTATTTTTCACCTTCTTATCTTTAACCTGTCCCTAAAATCAAACATGCTAGCCAATCCTAATTTAGGCAGATTCATTTAAACACGAAAATGGCCATTAAAACCAAAGTAACAACCTAGAATTTAAACCAAAACACAGGATGTATATTTACAAAGCCTCATTTACATTAATAGTCTATTCCCCTCCAATCCCCGCAAAAAAAAATCTGTGATATTCAAATTGTGCTTTAAGGCAAAAAGCCAGAAATTATTTTTGCACTTGCATCAGCTGGAAGCATTATTTATAAAGCTGTTTGGCATATGTGACTCAATCATTCCAAGGCTTTAAAAAGTATTTAAGAGAAATCCCACCTGGTACAGAGCAGGGTAGGAATACTTGCATCTGAAGTGCATAAATTTGGGTCTTCAAATGATAACTTAGACTTTTCGCACGGGTCATTCAAAAGTAATTGTATTACTCCTTCAAAAAAAAATCTCTCTTCCACACTCCAAAGTATTCGGGCTCACACTAGACATTCCAGCTCTTTCAGTGTGTCCGTTTAAGTATCATTTACGAGAAGAAAAATGCACACCAAATTCTCAGTTCGCCTAAAATAAAGAAATGTCTACTATCATTCCTAAATCCACAGGGCAGAATTCCCTTAGAACCGTGATGCCAAGAACTTCCACCGCAACTGAAACTGTCTTCGCAATATGTCTCTAGGAGACTGAAAGGCTGCAGAGACGCTTGAGGATCCTGCAGGGGACGAAGGGGGCGGAGGGAAGGGGAGAGTCCCAAAGAGGAACTGCATTAGAAGGAAAGACTGATAACGGCCAGGGGAGAAGCGGTTAGCTACAGAAAAACAAAAACAAAAACAAAAAAACAGACCTATTTCCAGATTGTGTGCGTTTTATAGAGAACGCAAAGTGATGGGGGTAAGGAAACAAGGCCGCCGCCCCCCACCCCACCCCCGAAAAATTAACCCTCCACGGCGGGAGGATTAAGAGAAGTCAACAAAAGGAGAAGGGGTAGGAGGGCGGGGAGAATAAAGGCCCCAAAGACCAGGAATTGAAAAAAAAGTACCCGATTTGTGAGCTTGGCCGTGGTCCGGATCTTCTGTCCTGAAAAGCAGATGACAAGAGGAAAGGATCGCTCTTACTCAGGGCTGTAGAGAGTAACGCGTTTACAAGGGTAACGAGCCCTGCACAAGAAGATGTCGCCTCTCTTTCCACCTGCTCCGTTCATTCCTTTGCCTCCTACTCTAGCACCAGTGGCATTCAGGCAAAACACTGCCAAAGCCTGCACCGCTGGAGGACAGCAAAAGGAAAATACCTGAGTCCCAGTAATCACGCTGGCAGCGACAGGAGGAGGAGTCGCGGACAACCGGAACCTGGGCTGGATCCTCAATAGCTACGGTCTAACCCCAACTCTTACGGGTGGGGCGGGCAACTTCCGCCCAAAGCAAGGAGAGCGTCACATCCGTCTAGTGTCTTCACCCCTCCTCCCTTCTCCGCTCTAGCTACGTTTACAGCGTTGTGACTTCCTCTTCCAGGAGACCTTGGCCTATTCTTAACATCTGACGTAAACTACGTAACCCAGCATTCATCACGGCAAGTGGATTTCCGGGTTAAGAGGTCCTCGCTGGGTACATCACCATGGAAGCGATCGGTTTGGTCACGTGGTGCCCCTGGTTACGCCCGGTGGCAGCTGTGGGGTCTAGGGCGCAGACGGGGGCCATTTTCCCAGAGGCTGCCTCCCGGTGTTGGGGGCGGCCTGGCGGCTGGTTGAAGCTGTCCTTTTTCCTATTCTGCAGCTTGGGCCTTGGAGAGGATCTGGAAGTCTGGGCTCCATTGAGCCCATCCGAGACGGCAATGGTTTCTTCTAGCCACCGCCACCTGACGACCCTGCAAGGCGGCTGCGCCCTCCGCTCTGCTTCTGCTGCCGCCCTTTCCAGTCCTCTGTGCCTATCAGCTCCAGAGCCGCAGTCGTCCTTCCGCCTTAGAGACTGATGATAGTCGAGTTGGGGACATTATGAGAGGAGAGAAAAACTGCTACTGCCGTGGAGCTGCTGGGGACCACGGTTCCTGCCCCACTGCCACCTCGCCTCTGGCCTCGGCCCTCTTGATGCCCTCGGAGGCAGTCTCTAGCAGCTGGTCTGGGTCTGGAGGCAGTTTGTCTGGGGGAGATGAAGAGGAGACTCGGCTCCTTCAGCTCCTTCGCACCGCGCCGGATCCTTCTGAGGCCTTTCAGGCTTTGCAAGCTGCTTTGCCGAGGCGGGGTGGTCGACTTGTCTTCCCCCGACGCAAGGAAGCTTTGTATCGTGCACTGGGCCGAGTGCTTGTGGAAGGAGGTAGTGATGAGAAGCGACTCTGCTTGCAATTTATCTCAGACGTTCTCCGGGGTCAGGGGGAGGCAGGCCAGCTGGAAGAGGCCTTTAGCTTAGCACTTTTGCCTCAACTAGTTGTCTCGTTACGGGAAGAGAATCCAGCCTTGCGGAAAGATGCGCTGCAGATTCTGCATATATGTCTGAAACGTAGTTCTGGAGAGGTGCTGAGAACGCTTATACAGCAAGGACTGGAAAGTACCGATGCCCGACTTAGAGCTTCCACAGCACTGCTGCTCCCCATCTTGCTCACTACTGAGGACTTGTTACTTGGTTTGGATCTCACCGAGGTGATAATATCCCTGGCCCGAAAGCTTGGTGATCAGGAGACAGAAGAAGAATCTGAGACAGCTTTCTCCGCACTTCAACAAATTGGGGAGCGACTTGGCCAAGACAGATTTCAGTCTTATATTTCTCGTCTGCCCTCTGCCCTGAGGAGACACTACAATCGGCGCCTGGAGTCCCAGTTTGGAGGTGAGATTCCTTATTATTTGGAACTTGAAGCCTCTGGATTTCCTCAAGATCCCCTTCTCTGTTCAGTGACTCTTTCCAACAGCAATCTTAAATTTGGGATTATTCCTCAGGAGCTGCATTCACGGTTGTTGGATCAGGAAGACTATAAGAACCGGACTCAGGCCGTCGAAGAACTAAAGCAGGTGCTGGGAAAATTTAACCCTAGTTCTACTCCTCATTCTAGTCTTGTTGGCTTCATTAGTTTACTATATAATCTGTTAGATGATTCTAACTTCAAAGTGGTCCATGGCACACTTCAAGTCCTGCATTTACTGGTTACTCGCCTTGGAGAGCAGGTACAGCAGTTTTTGGGACCAGTTATAGCAGCTTCTGTCAAAGTGCTGGCAGACAACAAGTTGGTGATCAAACAAGAATACATGAAAATCTTTCTCAAGCTAATGAAGGAAGTAGGACCTCAGCAGGTGCTTTGTTTACTCCTGGAACATCTCAAACATAAGCATTCCAGAGTGAGAGAGGAGGTGGTGAACATATGCATCTGCTCCCTCCTGACCTATCCTAGTGAGGATTTTGACTTGCCCAAACTGTCCTTTGATCTTGCCCCAGCTCTTGTAGATAGCAAACGCAGGGTACGCCAGGCAGCTTTAGAAGCTTTTGCTGTATTGGCATCATCAATGGGCTCAGGTAAAACCAGCATCCTTTTTAAAGCTGTGGATACTGTTGAACTGCAAGATAATGGAGATGGAGTGATGAATGCTGTGCAGGCCAGACTGGCTAGGAAAACCTTACCAAGGCTAACAGAGCAGGGATTTGTGGAATATGCAGTACTCATGCCATCTTCTGCCCAGGGTAGGTCAAACCATTTGTCATATGGAGCAGATACGGACTGGCTTCTGGCTGGTAACAGAACTCAGAGTGCACACTGCCACTGTGGTGACCACATGAGGGATAGCATGCAAATTTATGGATCTTACAGTCCAACTATCTGTACCCGAAGGGTATTAAGTGCAGGAAAAGGAAAAAATAAATTACCATGGGAAAATGAGCAGCCTGGAATCATGGGAGAAAACCAGACCTCTGCTTCCAAGGATATAGAACAGGTATGCTTCTCTAATTTTCTTGAGTCGAAAGTGTGAAGAATTTAAAATGAAAATACGCCTGTGATGACTTAAGGGTGAGCCTCCTTGAGGGAAACATGTTATGCTTTGTTTTAAATCAATCTGAATGTTAATGTGGGTACAGGTCACAAAGGACCATTTCATAGGTTCCTGCTTGATAGATTTGATTCAGTTTGAGACTGGTGATATAGACAATATCAAGATTCAGTTTTAGCTTGTTACTGTGGCATGTCAGTTATCCCATTCATACAGCAAACGTTGAATACCTACTAGGTGCCAGATAAAAAGCTAAATTCTGGGAATGAGGGTGAGGCCAGTTTCACACAGTATAGGGAAAAGATCAGACCTAGGAATTAGCAATTAACAAATTTGTTAGGTGCTAAAGTCTAAATATAAACAGAATCCTGAAGGAATACTGAAGATAGAAAAAAATAATTCCACTAGAAAAGTACAAAGAAAAGTCTCCACAGAAGATATGACATTTGAACTGAGATTCCACCCCCCCGCCCCCGGAAGCTTTTATTAAAAAAAAATCCAAATCTACAGGTAAGTTAAGAGTACAATGAATACCCATATACTTCATCTATATTTACCAGTTGTAACATCTTCATGTATTTCCTCCATATTTGCTGAACCATTTGAAAGTAAATTGTGGATATCTTGAGATTCACTCCTAAATATCTCGGCATGTATCTCCTAAGAATTACATTCTCCTTTATAACCATATATCATTATTTCACCTCAGACTATAAGTAGTAATTCAGTAATACATAACAGACAACCTGTATGTAAATATCTCCAATTGTCTCCAAAAGCGTTTTATATTTCTTGTTTTACTTTTATCATTCAGGATCCAGTCAAGTTAATGTCCCTTTTAATTTTATCTAGAATAATATCCTACTTGTTGTTTGTTTCTTTGTTTTTTTTTTTGTTGTTTTTTTTTTTTTCACGGTATTGGTCTTTTTAAAAAAGAGTTTGGGCTATTTTTATAGAATGTCCCAAGTTTTAAATTTATCCGATTGTTTCCTTGATTAGATTCAAAATAAATATTTTTAGGAAAATATTGCATAGAAGATACAGATATATATATTAAGCAGAAGATAAGTAGTGTGAACTTCACAGTACATTACATTATGAGGCAAATGATATGAGATTAGGTTGCCCCATCACTAATGATGCTTAATTTTGCTGTTTGGAGGGGAGGGACAGTGGGGAGGTTGGGGAGGGATAACATGGGGAGAAATGCCAGATACAGGTGATGTCGGGGGGAGGAGGAGTGGGGGGGTGGCGGAGGGGATGGAGGCAGCAAACCACCTTGCCATGTATGTACCTGTGCAACAGTCCTGCATGATCTGCACAGGTACCCCAGAACCTAACGTACAATTTTTAAAAAAAGTAAAAAAATCGCTGTTTGGATAAGGTGGTAATAGCTAGATCTCTCCCTTGTAAAGGTGTATTTTCCTCTTTAAAATTAGCATATAATCAGTAAAATGATACTTTAAGACCCTAAAAATACCCCAACAACTTTTCACCCACTGTGTTTTGCATCCACCAATGGTCTTTACCTGTATCATTTATAATGCTGGGGATTTACAAAGTAATTTTTAAATTACAAAGGCTGGGCGTGGTGGCTCATGCCTGTAATCCCAGCACTTTGGGAGGCTAAGGCAGGCGGATCATCTGAGGTCAGCAGTTCAAGACCGGCCTGACTAACTTGGTAAAATCCTGTCTCTACTAAAAATAGAAAAATTAGCCAGGTGTGGTGGCATGCACCTGTAATCTCAGCCACTTGGGAGGCTGAGGTAAAAGAATCCCTTGAACCAGGAAACACTTACAGTGAACTGAGATTGTGCCACTGCACTCCAGCCTAGGCAACACAATGAGACTCTGTCTCAAAAATAATAATAATAAAATAAATTACAAAAAGTAATTTAAAATATTGTAACATTTCTTCTCTATTTTCTACCTGAATTTTTCCTTCTATTTGAAATAATTAAGTACATATTATTTTCTGTTACTAAAAATTTTTTGACTTTTTTATGCTAAAACTGTTCCAAATTTGACTAGTGGCTGGCTCCCGTGTCCTTTTAACATCACTTTTCTTTAAGTCTGAGCACTTCCTTAACATAATGCTCAGGACGATTCCTTAAGGCCGGGAGTTCCAAACCAGCCTGGGTAACATATTGAGATCCCCATCTCTACAAAAATAAAAAAACTTACCCAGGCATGATGGTGCATGCCTGTAGTCCAGGCTACTTTGGAGGCTGAAGTGGGAGGATTGCTTGAGCCAAGGAGTTCCAGGCTGCAGAAGTGAGCCATTATTGTGCCATGGCACTCCAGCCTGCTCAACAGGGAGACCCAGATTCAGAAACAAAATGAAACAAGAGTAGCATGATGTCTAGCCTTACTTTGGTTTTTTTCTTGCTCCAGACCTGGAATCAGCCATTTTTTCAGAAGTCCTAGTACTGCCTATTTAGTGGAGAGTGGTATTTTTTTTTTTAATTTATTTATTTTACTTTAGGTGCATACTATATCTGGCATTTCTCCCCATGTTATCCCTTTCCCCACCCTTCCCACCCCACATTGTCTCTCCCCTAACCCCCCGAACTGTCCCCTGTGTGTGATGCTTCTCTCTGAGTCCACGTGTTCTTGTTGTTCAACACCCACCTATGAGTGAGAACATACAGTGCTTGGCTTTCTGTTCTTGGGTCAGTTTGCTGAGAATGATGGTTTCCAGATTCATCCAAGTCCCTACAAAGGACACAAACTCATCGTTTTTTATGGCTGCATAGTATTTCGTGGTGTATATGTACTATATTTTCTTTGTCTAGTCTATTGTTGATGGGCATTTGGGTTGGTTCCAGGTCTTTGCTATTGTACACAGGGCTGCAATGAACATACGTGTGCATGTGTCTTTATAGTAGAACGATTTATAGTTCTTTGGGTATACACCCAATAGTGGGATTGCTGGGTCAAATGGAATTTCTATTTCTAGATCCTTGAGAAATCTCCACACTGTCTTCCACAATGGTTGACTAATTTACACTCCCACCAACTGTGTAACAGTGTTCCTATTTCTCCACATCCTCTCCAGCGTCTGTTGTCTCCAGATTTTTTAATGATCACCATTCTAACTGGTGTCAGATGATATCTCAGCGTGGTTTTGATTTGCATTTCTCTAATGACCAGTGATGATGAGCATTTTTTCATATGTTTGTTGGCCTCATATATGCCCTCTTTTGAAAAGTGTCTGTTCACATCCTTCACCCACTTTTGAATGGGGTTGTTTGTTTTTTTCTTGTATATCTGTTTTAGTTCTTTGTAGATTCTGGATATTAGCCCTTTGTCAGATGGGTAGATTGCAAAAATTTTTTTCCCATTCTGTTGGTTGCCGATTCACTCTAATGATGGTTTCTTTTGCTGTACAGAAGCTCTGGAGTTTAATTAGATCCCATTTGTCTATCCTGGCTGGACAGTGGTATTTGAAAACAAAAGTCTGAGTAGAGACTTGCTCATTGCTATTTCTTGCCATTGTGGTTTGACCCTTTCAGTGGACAGAACAAGTACAAGGAGTACCTGTTTTTTGTTTGTTTTTTAATGAATTTATACTAATAACTCCAATTCAAACTGTACTACAGGGTTCTTCCTCATCTTTCTTTATTCCATATTTGAATCTCCCTTCATTCACAATAAAACTCCTGCTTCTCAACATCAGTCATATTTATTCATATGCTGTATCCTACAATAACCCCCCTCCCCACTAAAAAATTGCTAGACCAGTAACAGCAACCAACTACCTACTAAATAAAGTTCAAGATTTCATTACAGTTCTTTTTGTATTTAAAATTATTCCATAGTCAGAATTTTATGGTCAAACTTTTCTTAAATTAATTCTTTCATCTACCTAATTATTGTTTAAACACTGATGAAAGATGAATAGGAGTTTGCTAAGTGTGGATAAGTCCCAGTGAATTTCAGACTAAAGAAGTAGCGTGTTTAGAGACACTGATTATATGAAAGAACTTAGCAAATTAAAAAGAGAATGGGGAGTTTTTGCACAGTAGACACAAGGGGTCTAGAGGAATGGAAAGTAGCAGATGATACTGGAGATGAAGAAGGGGTAAAGTATGGAGATAATATCTTACAATAATTTTGGACCTTCTGCAGTAGACCTCAAATGGGAATAGGTGAACTGAGTCTTCTCTATGGTTCCTTCCAATTCCAAAATGTATAGATTTTTTTGGAAATAATTTTCAGATTTATATAATCTGGTCATATGGTTATTTCCATGTATTATAAGCATTATCTGGCAGTGATTCTTTTCAAAGCATTAATCTTAAGACTGCTTGTCATGTGTCAAGCCTAACACATCAGTGTATATGTTATTAAAAAGATTCTGGTGCTGTCCAAAGCAACAAGAATCTGAAGATAAGTGCATTTCTGAAATGCCAGCATAGACATATTTTGCTTTTGAAAGATACTGTGATGAAATTAAAACTTAACCCAGAAATCAAGCTATAATTACTTGTTCAAAAAAGGTCTTAGAGGAACTATATTAATAGAGGACAGGAAATAAATATCCTAACAGTTTTATGTGTAAAGTTTTTTTTAAAAGTGTGTGTGTGTGTGTGTGTGTGTGTGTGTGTATGTGTGTGTGTGTGTGTATATATATATATATATTTTTTTTTTAAACTATTGGACTTTATTTATTTTTATTTTTTTGAGACAGAATCTTGCTCTATCAGCAGGCTGGAGTGCAGTGGCACGATCTCAGCTCACTGCAAACTCTGCCTCTTGGGTTCAAGCGGTTTCCCTGCCTCAGCCTCCCTCCCAAGTAGCAGAGAATATAGGCATATGCCACCAGGCCTGGCTAACTTTTTGTATTTTAGAAGAGAAGGGGTTTCACCATGTTGGCCATGATGATATCAATATCCTGACCTTGTGATCTGCCTGCCGCAGGCTCCCAAAGTGCTGGGATTACAGGCATGAGCCATCACGCCCAGCCTTAGACTTTATTTTATTTATTTATTTATTTATTTTTGAGACGGAGTTTCGCTCTTGTTATCCAGGCGGGAGTGCAATGGCGCCATCTCGGCTCACCGAAACCTCCGCCTCCTGGGTTCAGGCAATTCTCCTGCCTCAGCCTCCCGAGTAGCTGGGACTACAGGCACACGCCACCATGCCCAGCTAATTTTTTGTATTTTTAGTAGAGACGGGGTTTCACCATGTTGACCAGGATGGTCTTGATCTCTTGACCTCGTGATCCACCCGCCTCGGCCTCCCAAAGTGCTGGGATTACAGGCTTGAGCCACCGCGCCTGGCCTAGACTTTATTTTTTAAAGCAGTTTTGGTTCTCAGCAAATTTGAACAGAAAATAGATATAGTTCCCATATACCCCTCTCCACACAAGAACAACCTAATCCACTACATTCTGCACCTTAGGGTACATTTGTTAGAATCAGTGAACCCACATTAGCATATAATTATCACCCAAAGCCCATAGTTTACATTAAGGTTCACTCTTGTGTGTACATTCTATGGGGTTTTGACAAATATATTTATGTCTTGTGTCCACCATTATCATAACAATAGTTTCAGTGCCCTAAAATTTTTCTGTTCTCAGGGCCAGGCGTGGTGGCTCATGCCTGTAATCCTAGCACTTTGGGAAGCCAAGGCGGGTGGATCACCTGAGGTCAGGAGTTCAAGACCAGCCTGGCCATCATGGTGAAACCCCATCTTTTAAAAAAAAATTTTCTGTTCTCTGCATGTTTATTCTTCCTTCCCTGACCCCATTCCCATCCCTTCGCAACGAATGATCTTTTTTTCTGTCTCTGTAGTTTTGTCATTTCCAGAGTGTCATATAGTTGCAATTATACAGTATCTTGTGTTTTCACATTGGTTTCTTTCATTTAATAATATGTATTTAAGTTTCCTTTATATCTTTTCATGGCTGGATAGCTAATTTCTTTTTTTGTTTGTTTTATTGTACTTTAGGTTCTGGGGTACTTGTGCAGATCATGCAGGATTGTTGCATAGGTACATAGATGACAAGGTGATTTGCTGTCTCCATTCCCTCATCACCTGTATCTGGCATTTCTCCCCATGTTATCTCTCCCAAACCTCCCCACTCCACGCCTGCTGTCCCTCCCCTAGCCCCCACCAACAGACCCCAGTGTGTGATGCTCCCCTCCCTGTGTCCATGCTCATTGTTCAAAATCCACCTATGAGTGAGAACATACAGTGTTTGATTTTCCATTCTTGTGTCAGTTTGCCGAGAATGATGGTTTCCAGATTCATCCATGTCCCTACAAAGGACATAAATGCATCGTTTTTTTATGGCTGCATAGTATTCCATGGTGTATATGTGCCATATTTTCCTTGTCTAGTCTATCATCGATGGGCATTTGGGTTGGTTCCAGGTCTTCGCTATTGTCAACAGTGCTGCAGTGAACATATGTGTGCATGTGTCTTTGTAATAGAAGGGTTTATAATCCTTTGAGTATATACCCAGTAATGGGATTGCTGTGTCAAATGGTATTTCTATTTCTGGATCCTTGAGGAATCACCACACTGTCTTCCGCAATGGCTGAACTAATTTACACTCCCACCAACAGTGTAAAAGTGTTCCTATTTCTCCACATCCTCTGCAGCATCTGTTGTCTCCAGCTTTTTAATGATTGCCATTCTAACTGGCATGAGATGGTATCTCAATGTGGTTTTGATTTGCATTTCTCTAATGACCAGTGATGATGAGCATTTTTCATGTTTGTTGGCTTCATATATGTCTTCTTCTGAAAAGTGTCTGGTCATGTCCTTCACCTACTTTTGAATGGGTTTGTTTGTTTGTTTCTTGTAAATCTGTTTTAGTTGTTTGTAGATTCTGGATATTAGCCCTTTGTCAGACGGGTAGATTGCAGAAATTTTTTCCCATTCTGTTGGTTGCCAGTTCACTCTAATGATTTTTTCTTTTGCTCTATAGAAGCTCTGGAGTTTAATTAGATCCCATTTGTCTATTTTGGCTTTTGTTGCCAATGCTTTTAGTGTTTTAGTCATGAAATCCTTGCCCATGCCTGTGTCCTGAATGGTATTGCCTAGGTTTTCTTCTAGGGTTTTTTTGGTGTTAGGTCTTATGTTTAAGTCTTTAATCCATCTGGAATTAATTTTAGTGTAAGGTGTCAGGAAGGGGTCCAGTTTCTTGCTTTCTGCACATGGCTAGCCAGTTTTCCCAACACCATTTATTAAACAGGGAATCCTTTCCCCATTGCTTGTTTTTGTCAGGTTTGTCAAAGACCAGATGGTTATAGATGTGTGGCATTGCCTCCGGGGCCTCTGTTCTGTTCCATTGGTCTAAATCTCTGTTTTGGTACCAGTAGCATGCTGTTTTCATTACTGTAGCCTTGTAGAATAGTTTGAAGTCAGTTAGCATGATGACTCCAGCTTTGTTCTTTTTGCTTAGGATTGTCTTGGCTATGCAGGCTCTCTGAGCCATGGTTCCATATGAAGTTTAAGGTGATTTTTTCAGTTCTGTAAAGAAGGTCATTGGTAATTGATGGGGATAGTGTTGAATCTATAAATTACTTTGGGCAGTATGGCCATTTTTATGATATTGATTCTTCCTAACCGTGAACATGGAATTTTTTCCATCTGTGTCATCTTTTATTTCCTTTAGCAGTGGTTTCTAGTTCTCCTTGAAGAGGTCCTTTACATCCTTTGTTAGTTGTATTTCTAGGTATTTTATTCTCTTTATAGCAATTGTGAATGGGAGTTCACTCTTGATTTGGCTCTCTGTTAGTCTGTTATTGGTGTATAGGAATGCTTGTGATTTCTGCCCATTGATTTTGTATCCTGAGACTTTGCTAAGTTGCTTATCAGTTAAAGAAGATTTTTGGCTGAGACGATGGGATTTTCTAAATATACAATCATGGTCATCTGCAAACAGAGACAATTTAACTTCCTCCTTTCCTAATTGAATACCCCTTGTTTCTTTTTCTTGCCTGATTGCTCTGGCTAGAACTTCCAGTACTATACCGAATAGGAGATGTGAGAGAGCGCATCCTTGTCTAGTGCCAGATTTCAAAGGGAATGCTTCCAGTTTTTGCCGATTCAGTATGATATTGGCTGTGGGTTTATCGTAAATAGCTTTTATTATTTTGAGATCCGTTCCATCAATACCTAGTTTATTGAGAATTTTTAGCATAAAGGGCTGTTGAATTTTGTCCAAGACCTTCTCTGCATCCATTGAGATAATCGTGGTTTTTGTCTTTGTTCTGTTTATGTGATGGATTACATTTATAGACTTGCATATGTTGAACCAGACTTGCATCCATGGGATGAAGCCTACTTGATCATGATGGATAGGCTTTTTGATGTGCTATTGCAGTCAGTTTGCCAGTATTTTATTGAAGATTTTTGCTATGTTCATCATGGAGATTGGCCTGAAGTTTTCTTTTTTATTGGGTCTTTGCCAGGTTTTAATATCAGGATGATGTTGGTCTCATAACATGATTTGGGAAGGATTCCCTCTTTTTGTATTGTTTGGAATAGTTTCGGAAGGAGTGGTACCAGCTCCTCTTTGTATGACTGCTAGAATTCGGCTGTGAACCCATATGGATCTGGGCTTTTTTTGGTTGGTAGGCTATTAATTGCTGTCTCAACTTCAGCCCTTGTTATTTTGATGCTAGCTGGTTGTTTTGCCCATTGCTTGACTCAGATTCTTCATTGTGTCAATGGTCTTTACCATTTGGTATGTTTTTGGAGTGGCTGGTACTGGTTGTTCCTTTCCATGTTTAGTGCTTCTTTCAGGAGCTCTTGTGAGGCAGGCCTCGTGGTGGCAGAATCTCTCAGCAATTGCTTGTCCATAAAGGATTTTATTTTTCCTTCACTTATGAAGCTTAGTTTGGCTGGATATGAAATTCTAGACTGAAAGTTCTTTAAGGATGTTGAATATTGGCCCCACTTTATTCTGGCATGTAGAGTTTCTGCTGAGAGATCCGCTGTGAGTCTGATGGGCTTCCTTTTGTGGGTAACCCGACCTTTCTCCCTGGCTGCCCTTAGCATTTTTTTCCTTCATTTCAACCCTGGTGAATCTGACGACTAAGTGCTTTGGAGTTGCTCTTCTTGAGGAATATGTTTGTGGTGTTCTCTGTATTTCCTGGACTTGAATGGTGGCCTGCCTTGCTAGGTTGAGGAAGTTCTCCTGGATGATATCCTGAAAAGTGTTTTCCAGCTTGGATTCATTCTCTCCGTCACATTCCAGTACACCTATGAAATGTAGATTAGGTCTTTTCACATCATCCCATATTTGTTGGAGGCTTTGTTCATTCCTTTTTGTGCTTTTTTCTCTAATCTTGCCTTCTTGTTTTATTTCATTGAGTTGATCTTCAGTCTCTGATATCCTTTCTTCTACTTGGTCGATTCCGCTATGGAAAATTTTGTATGCTTTGCTAAGTTCTCATGTTGTGTTTTTCAGCTCCAATAAGTCGTTTATGTTCTCTTCTTAGTTAGTTATTCTAGTTAGCATTTCATCTAATCTTTTTTCATGGTTCCTAGTTTCTTTGCATTAGGTTAGAACATGTTCTTTTAGCTCAGAGAAGTTTGTTATTAACCACCTTCTTAAGCCCGCTTCTGTCAATTCATCAGACTCATTCCCCATCTAGCTTTGTTCCCTTGCTGGTGAGGAGTTGTGATCCCTTGGAGGAGGAGAGGCATTCTGGGCTGGTTTCTTTCCATCTTCGTTGATTTATCTACCTGTGGTCTTTGTAGTTGGTGACTTTCAGATGGTGTCTCTGAGTGGATGTCCTTTTTGTTGATGTTGAAGCGATTTCTTTCTGTTTGTTAGTTTTCCCTCTAACAGGCCTCTTTGCTGCAGGACTGCTGGAGGTCCACTCCAGACCCTTCTTGCCTGGGAATCACCTGTGGGGGCTGCAGAACTATAAGTATTGCTGCCAGTTTCTTCTTCTGTTATCTTCGTCCCAGAAGGGTACCCGCCAGATGTCAGCTAGAGCTCTCCTTTATGAGGTGCCTCTTTGGATCTGTGGGGGTTGGGAGCCCGTTGAGCAGACTCTCTCCCTTATCAGAACTCAAGTGCTGTGCTGGGAGCTGTGTTGTTCCCTTCAGAGCTGCTGGGCAGATACATTTAAGTCTGCCGCAGCAGAACTCATAACCACCTCTTTTCCCAGGTGCTCTATCCTGGGAAGGTGAGGCTTTATTTGTAAGTTCCTGACATGCTGCTGCCTTTTTTCAGAGATGCTCTGCCCAGCAAGGAAGTAGTCTAGTCACCGTCTGCCAGCAGACGTATTGCTGAACTGCTGCAGCTTCTGCCCAATTACTGTGTAAGCTTCCTTGCAGTTTTGCTTACAGAGGTACAGTTAGAACTGCCTCAGTAATGGCAGACTGCCTTGGTAATGGCGATTGCCTGGGTAATGGTGGGCTTCCTGGGTAATGGCTGGCTGCCTCAGTAATGGCGGACTGCCTTGGTAGTGACGGACCCTCTCAGACCTGGACCTTCTCAGATCTGGCTGGACTTGCTGTAAAACTCTGATTCCAGAGTGTTTCAGATTGCTGGTCTTTGTGGTGTTGGGACCCACTGAGCCAGAGCACCTGGATCCCTGTTTCAGCCCCCTCTTTTTCAGTTGAATGGGTGTTTCTGTCTCCCAGGTGTTCCAGGTGCCAGTTGAAATGGCCACCCAGATCTGTGTGAGTTTTTGTGTGGAAACCCATGGTGCTGGCTGAAACAGCTGTGCTGGAAACTCGTGGTGCTTTTCGGCCTGGGAATCTCCTGGTCTGTGGGTGGTAAAAACTGCAGGAGAAGCAGCAGTATCTGAACTGGAGTGCTGGAGTGGATGGAAAAGCCCCCAATGGCTTCTGTTGGATAGGGAGGGGGGTCCTCCAGGAATTGTCCTTCCTGGGTGAGGCAGTACCCTACCTTGCCTCTGCTCGCCCTTCTTTGGCTACACCCACTGTGTAAACAGTCCCATTGAGATGCACCTGGTACCTTGTTTGTAAATGCAGTGATAACTCATCCTCTCTGTTGCCCTTGCTGGAAACTGCACTACAGAGCTGTTCCTATTCGGCCATCTTGGATCTCCATTCCTTTTCTTTGAGACAGAGTGTTGCTTTGTTGCTCAGGCTGGAGTGCATTGTGATCTCGGCTCACTACAACCTCTGCCTCCCAGGATCAAGCAGTTCTTCTGCCTCAGTCTCCTGAGTAGCTGAGACCACAGGCACGCAACACCACACCCGCTAATTTTTTGTATTTTTAGTAGAGACAGGATTTCACCATGTTGGCCAGGCAGGTCTCAAACTCCTGGACTCAAGTGATTGCCCACCCTGGCCTCCTAAAGTGCTGGATTTTAGGCATGAGCTACCACACCTCACCTATCAGATGTATCTTTTGAAAATATTTTCTCCCAGTTTGTGTCTTGTTATCTCATTCTCTTTTTGAGATGGAGTTTTTGCTCATTGCCCAGGCTGGAATGCAATGGTGCAGTCTCCACTCACAAAAGCCTCTGCCTCCTGGGTTCAAGCAATACTCCTACCTCAGCCTCCCAAGTAGCTGGGATTACAGGTGCTTGCCACCATGCCCAGCTAATTTTTTGTGTTTTTAGTAGAGACAGTTTCACCATAGTGGTCAGGCTGGTGTTAAACTCTTGACCTCAGGTGATTCACCCCAAAGTGGCCTCCCAAAGTGCTGGGATTACAGGCGTGAGCCACTGCGCCTGGCTATTGTCTCATTCTCTTGACATTAACTTTCTCAGAGTATAAGTTTTAAAATTTTAATAAAGTCCAGTTTATCATTTTCTTTTCTTTCATGGATCATGCCTTTGGTATCATATCTAAAAAGTCATCACCATACCCATGGTCATCTAAGTTTTCTCCTGTATTATCTTATAGGCATTTTATAGTTTTACAGTTTACATTTAAGTCTGTGATCCATTTGGAGTTAATTTTTATGAAGGGTGTAAAGTCTGTTTCTAGATTCATTTTTTTTTTGGGATGTGCATGTCCAGTTGCTGCAGCATCATTTGTTGAAAACACTGCCTTGACTCCATTGCCTTTACTTCTTTGTCAAAGATCAGCTGAGTATATTCATTTGGGTCTTTTACTGGTCTCTTTACTCTGCTCCATTACTCTGTCTATTTTTGCCCATAGCACATTGTCTTGGTTACTGTAGCTTTATAGTAAATCTTGAAGTTCCCTAATGTCAGTCTTCTGACTTTGTTTTTTTCCTTCTGTGTTGATTTCACTCTTCTGGGTTTTTTTGCCTCTCTGTATAAACTTTAGAATCAGTTTGTTGATGTCTACAAAATAACTTGCTGAGAATTTGATTGGGATTGCATTGAACCTATAGATCAAGTTATGGAAAACTAACAGCTTGACAATACTGAGTGTTCCTATCCACAAACATGGACTCTCTCTTCATTCATTTAGCTGTCCTTTGATATCTTGCATTGGAGCTCTATACTTTCCTCATATAGATGTTGTACATATTTTGCTACATTTATATTGAAGTATCCTACTTCTGTATGCTAATGTAAAAGGTTTTTTTTTTTTTTTAATTTCAAATTCCACTTGTTCATTGCTGGTGTAGAGGAAAATGTGTGACATTTACACATTAACTTTGTCCTGCAAGCTTGCTATAATATAATCACACATTAGTCACAGGAGGATTTTTGTTGTTGTTGTTAATTCTTGAGACTTTTTATGCAAATAGTCATCTTGTCTGTGAACAAAGACAATTTTTTATCTTCCTGGTCTGTATACTTATTATTTCTTTTTTTGTCTTATTGCTTTAGTTTGGACTTCTAGTATGATAGTATGATATTGAAAAGCAGTGATGAGAGCGGACATCCTTGCCTTGTTTCTAAACCTGGTTGGACAGTTTTGAGTTTCTCATGAATAGGATGTTATCTGTACACTTTTTTGTAGTGTTCTTTATAAAGTTGAGAAAGTTCCCCCTGTATTCCTAGTTTGCTGAGAGTTTACATCATATGTGGCCATTGGATTTTGTCTAATGCTTTTTCTGCATCCATTGATAATAATTATGTGATTTTTCTTCTTAAACCTGATGATGTGATGGGTTATATTAATTGATTTTCAAATGTTGAGCCAGCCTTGCATACCTGGGATAAATCCCACTTGGTTGTGGTGTATTATTTATTTTACATATTGTTGGATTGAATTTACTAATATTTTGTTAAGGATTTTCACGTTTGTTAGTGGGAGATATTGGTCTGTGGGTTTTTGTTTGTTTGGTTGGTTTTGTTTTTGTATTTTTTTTTTTTTTATGGTCTTTGCTGGTTTTGGTATTAGGGTAGTGCTGGCCTTGTAGAATGAGTCAGAAAGTATTCTCCCTGCTCCTATATTCTGAAAGTGAGTTTAGAGGATTTGTATGATTTTTTTCTTCAAATGTTTAATAGAATTCACCAGTAAACCCATCTGAATCTGGTGCTTTCTGTTTTGGAAGGTTATTATTCAATTTATTTACAGATACAGACCTAGTCAGATTATCCATATCTTCTTATATATGTTTTTGCACATTGTGTCTTCCAAGGAATTGATCCATTTTATCTAGGTTACCCAATTTATGAAAATAGTTGTTAATGTTATTCCTTTATTATGTTTTTAATGTTTTTGTGATTTATAATGATTGTCTTCCATTTCTGATACTAGTAATTTGCTTCTCTTGTTTTTCTTAGTGATTCTGATCAGAGGCTTATCAATTTTATTGATCTTTTCCAAGAACCAGCTTTTGATTTTGTTGATTTTCTATTGATTTCCTGTTTTCAGTTTCACTGATTTCTATGACAATTTTTTTTTTTTTTTTGAGATGGAGTTTCGCTCTTCTTGCCCAGGCTGGAGTGCAATGGTGCGGTTTTGGCTCATTGCAATCTCTGCCTCCCATGTACAAGCAATTCTCCTGCCTCAGCCTCCCAGGTAGCAGTAGCTGGGATTACAGACACCTGCCCCCACACCTGTATTTTTCGTAGAGACAGGGTTTCACCATGTTGGCCAGGCTGGTCTGAAACTCCTGACGTCAGGTGATCTGCTCGCCTTGGCCTCCCAAAGCACTAGGATTACAGCCATGAGCTATTGTGCCTGGCCTGTGTTAGTTTGTTGTTTTTTTTTTACTTTTCTCCTGCTTACTTTGGATTTAATTTGCTCTTCCTTTGCTAGTTTTCTAAGATGTACACTTAGATTATTGATTATAGATCTTTCTTCTTTTCTGATATATGCATTCAATGCCATAGATTTTCCTCTGCACACTGCTTTCACTGCATACCACAAATTTTGATACATTGTATTTTCTTTTTTCAATGGGGATGTTTTATTTATTTATTTATTTTAATTTTTATTGCATTTTAGGTTTTGGGGTACATGTGCAGAACATGCAAGATAGTTGCATAGGTACACACATGGCAGTGTGTTTTGCTGCCTTCCTCCCCTTCACCCACACTTGGCATTTCTCCCCAGGCTATCCCTCCCCAGCTCCCCGCCCCCTCCGCTGTCCCTCCCCCATTCCCCCCAATAGACCCCTGTGTGAAGTAGACCCCCTCCCTGTGTCCATGTGTTCTCATTTTTCTCACCCGCCTATGAGTGAGAATATGCGGTGTTTCCTTTTTTGTTCATGTGTCAGTTTGCTGAGAATGATACATTGTATTTTCATTTAATTCAAAATATTTAAAAATTTCACTTGAGATTTCTTCTTTGACTTATATGTAACTTAGAAGTATGTTTGATCTACAAGTATTCTGGGGTTTTCCATCTGCATTATTCTGTTCTCACATTGGTATAAAGAGCTATCTGAGATGAGGTAATTTACAAAGAAAAGAGGTTTAATTAACTCACAGTTCCTCATGGCTTGGGAGGCCTCAGAAACTTAAAATCATGGCAGAAAATGAAGAGGAAGGAGTCATGTCTTACATGGCTGGGGAAGGAGGAAGCGAGGGCAGGGGCAGGTGCTACACAACTTTTAAACAACGAGATCCCTTGAGAACTCACTGTTATGAGAACAGCAAGGAGGATATACAACCCCATGATCCAGTCATCCCCTAGCAGCCCTTCTTCCAACATTGAGAATTACAGTTTGAAATGAGATTTGGGCCTGGACACAAACCCAAACCGTGTCACCATCTTAATTTTGTCTGAGAGCAGATATTATATGATTTCTGTTCTTATAAATTTGTTAAAGTGTGTTTTTTTGAGCTAGAGTATAATGTTTATTAGTGTTCCATGTGAATTTGAGAAGAATGCGCAATGTGTTGTTGGATGAAGTAATCTATAGATGTCGATTATATCTAGTTGATTGATGGTGTTGTTGAGTTTAACTGTCTTTATTTATTTTTCCGCCCGCTGAATCTGTCCATTTCCAATTGAGGGATAATGAAGTCTCCAGTGAAAATAGTGGGTTTGTCTATTTTTTCTTGTAATTCTATTCGTCTTTGCCTCATTTAATTTGACACCATTGTTGGGCACACATTAAGAATTATTTTGTTTTCTTGGAATATTAATCCTATTACTATTATGTTATGCTCCTCTTTATCCCTGATAACTCTTCTTGTTCTGAAGTCTGCTCTGTCTAAAATTAATGTAGCTACTCTTGCTTTCTTTTGATTAATGTTATCATGGTTTAACTTTCTCCATCTCTTTACTTTTAATTTATATCTTTATATTTAAAATGCATTTCTTGTAGACAGCATGTATAGTAATTACTCATTTTAAGTTCCTCCATAGGCTCTTGGAAACTGTGACTTACAGTGAAATGATATACAATAGGTCCTCAAATAATGTTATTTTGTTCAACATCATTTTGCTCTAATGTTGATGAGAAAGACAAATTGGTTTTGTTATACACTGTGCTTAAAGTGGTAGTCTTGAATAACTTATCAGTGATGTTAAGTGAGAAATTACCGTAGTTGGGTCTTGGTTTTTTGATCACTCTGACAATGTCTTTTAATTATTAAACATTTATAGTGTTTATTGATGTAGTTGGATTAATATCTACTGTAATTGTTGTTTTCTATTTGTTGCTTATGTTCTTTGTTCCTGTTTTTTGGCATCTTGTGGCTTTTATTGACAATTTAACATGATTTGGTTTTCTATTCTTTCCTAGCATATCAATTATGCTTCTTCTTTTATTTGTTATTACTTTTTTTAGTAGTTTCCTTAGAGTGTGCAATACTCATTTACAACCAACTAATCCAAGTTCACTTTCAGGTAACAATATACTACTTCACAGGTAACTCAGGTACCTTATAGTAACAGAATATTCCTAATTTCTTCCACTTGTTTCATGTTGTCATCGATTTCACTTATACATAAACACACAGACACACACAAATAAGCATGTGTGTTATAGATATAGTTCCAGGTTTCTGACCTATATAATTTTCCTTTTCTTGGAAAAGCTTCAACATTTCTTGCAAGGCAGGTCTTACTAGCAACAAATTCTCTCAATTTCTGTTTGTCTGAGAATGTCTTTATTTTTCTTCACTTGTTAAAGATTATTTCCCAAGGTAGAGAATTCTAAGTTGAAAGATTTTTTTTTTCTCTCTCTCTCAATACTTTAAATATTTCACTCCACTTTCTTCTTGTTTGTATGGTTTCTGAGAAGTTAGATGTAATTCTTATCTTTGCTCCCCTATGGGTAAGGTTTTTTTTCCCCTTTAGCTTCTTTCAAGATTTTTCTTTATCTTTGGTTTTCTATAGTTTGAAAATGATATGCCTAGGTGTAGTTTTTCTGACATTTCTCCTTGTTGGTGTTCTTTGAGTTTCCTAGATCTGTGGTTAGGTTTCTGACATTAATTGGGGGGAATTCTCAGTAATTATTGCCTCAAATATTTCCTCTGTTCTTTAATATATTCTCTTTCTAATAATCCCATTATACATATGTTACACCTTTTGTAGTTTACCCACACTTCTTATATATTCTGTTCTTTTTTTTCTCAGGCTATTTTCTTTCACTTTTGGAAGTTTCTATTGTCATATCCTCAAGCTCAGAGATACTTTCCCCAGCTATGTCCAGTTTACTAATGAGTGCATCAAAGACATTCTTTGTTTCTGTTACAGTGTTTTTAATCTCTAGGTTTCTTTTTTGTACTTTCTTAGAAGCTACACTTGGTGGCTTACATTATCATTTTGTTCTTGCATGTTGTCTACTTTTTTCATTATAGCCCTTAGCATATTAATTGCAGTTTTAGAACATTCTTGGTATGTTAACACCAATATTTGCGCCATATCCAATGCTAGTTCTGATGCTTGTTCTGTCTCTTCAGACTTTGTTTTTGCTTTTTACTGTGCTTTATTATTTTTTTATTGATACGTAGACATAATATATTAAGTAAGAGGAATTGTGGTAAGTAGTTCTTTAGTAATGTACTATTAAGGGAGGTGCGGAAGCGATCTATAGTGCTTTAATTACACTTTTGATGAGTGTAATTTTATGGTTGGCATAAAATATCTTAGCATTTTAACAAAGAGAATTCCTGATACCTTTACCCCTTTCTGTGTGTGTGTCTGGAAAAAAAAGTTAATGCCAACATTCCTGCCATATCCGATACTGGTTCTGATGCTTGTTCTGTCTCTTGAGACTTTGTTTCTGCCTTTTACTGTGCCTTATTTTTTGTTGCCCGGTAGACATGGTATACTAAATAAAAGGAACTGTGGTAAATATGATGTCCTATTAAGGTGAGGGAGGAGGGGTAGTGTTTTATAATGTTTTAATTACACTTTTGATGAGTGTAATTTTATGGTTGGCTCCCCCAATTTCTTTAGCATTTTAACAAAGAGAATTATTGCTTCCTTTACCCCTTTCTGTGTATATGTTTTAAATACCAGAAAGCAATAATTTTGGTCAAAATTGCTAGATGATTGAAAACAGAACTTTTGCCCCTTTCTGTGTATGTTTTTATTAGCCACTCTCACATAAATCAACTGAAAACATCCAATAACTACATTGTACTGGAATTAATGAACTCAATAGGTGCCCTACTAGGTGAAAGCCTAGACATAATGTATAAATAAATACTAAGTTGAAGCAAGTTTTATTTTCTGTTAGAGGGAATAGCTATATCATAGATACTATTAGTTTTAGTGTCTTTGAAGGACTTAGTGAGCATCTTGTTAAAGGACTTAGTTTCCATATTTTCTCCATATTCCATATTCTTTATTACCTAAACTTCCCACACCTCTTTTTTTTTTTTTCCTGGATAGTGTTTTACTCTTGTTGCCCAGACTGGAGTATAGTGGTGAGATCTCAGCTCACTGCAACCTCCACCTCCCAGGTTCAAGCCATTCTCCCACCTCAGCCTCCAGAGTAACTGGGATTACAGTTGCATACCACCACTCCCAGCTAATTTTTGTATTTTTAGTAGAGATAGGGTTTCACCACGTTGGCCAGTCTGGTCTTGAACTGCTGACCTTAGGTGATCTGCCCATCTGAGCCTCCCTGGGATTACAGGTGTGAGCCACCACACCCAGCCTCTCCCGCCGTTTTTTCCATGAAGTGAGTTTGATGCATTTTTTTTTTCAAGTGACTCAAAAAGACACAGCTTTGGTATGAGGATAACTCCCTTGTTAACAATATAAGAACATTGAATATAGTATTTTGGTAGTATTGAGAGTGTCATGACTTATGAAATCTTCTTAGTGAAGTCAACCGGGGACTATATTTAGTAGTTTTCTAGCCCTGTTTATAGATTTTTTTTAAATTATTGTGAGATATGGTAAAGGTAAAATGATTACTAGATTAATTGTACTGACTTAAGAACTGGTCTAAGAACGAACCTGATCTTGTAACCCACATTTCAGAGTTCTCAAATCTCATCTTGATTACACTTACTGATTAAAATCCTCCACTGGCTCCAACAATCTTCAAGATAAAATACAGAATTCATTAATATCCCCCTTTCCCCATACTTCTTCCACAAAAATTGCCCTATCCTTTTTCCTTGCCTATCTACATTTAACTTATTGAGTTTTCTGGCCTTGCATATGCTGGTCATATCCCTAAATTGCCCTTCCATATCCATCCTCTGACCCCCTTTTCAGGACAACAACTAAACTTTGTTGTCTTATCTTAGGTCTTCTTTCACCACATGCCCCATCTCATCTTAAGCTTCCCCCATCACAGTGCTTATTATTATAATGAATTGAAATTTATTCTTCACAAGTCTTGTTTCCAACTATACTCTGAGCACATTGAGAACAGAGATTATTTCAGTCTTAGCATCCAGTATCTTTAGCACAGTGCTTGGCACACAGGAGGCACTTGAAGATGTTTGTTGAGTGAATTAAAGTTCTCTAAAGTGTAGATAATTTACTTAATCAAGCTTTACCTCTTAAAAAACAAAAAAAACCTCTTAAAATCATACCTGAAATGTGATGTTAAACTTTTAGCTACCAGTCATCTTGTGTGTATAGTCAGTAAGACCAGCACGTGATACTGGGTTTCTTATGTCTTATGTGAAAATCAGTGGTGAACATTTTGTTCTTAACAGTAAATTTAAGAATAATAGAGTGCTTCTTTGGTCTTATATTCTTATAGTTTCCTTCAGAAATGGTTTCGATATCAGTTACTACCAGAAGTGTCTCTCCTTATTAACTAGATTGGTGTACTAGCCCTCTGCTTCAAAACCTAAAAATTAGTATTTTTAAAATACCAGAAAGCAATAATTTTGCTCAAAATTGCTAAACAACTATAAACAGGACATTAAGAATACAATTACATTGAATTGCTTTGTTTCTTTTTAAAAAAAAAAATTTATTGCATTATAGGTTTTGGGGTACATGTGAAGAACATGAAGATAGTTGCATAGGTACACACATGGCAGTGTGATTTGCTGCCTTCCTCCCCATCACCTATATCTGGCATTTCTCCCCATGCTATCTCTCTCCAACTCCCCACCCCCTGCTGTCCTTCCCCTATTTCCCCCGGGCAGACCCCAGTGTGTGATGCTCCCCTCCTTGTGTCCATGTGTTCTCATTGTTCAACCCCCAACTATGAGTGAGAACATGCAGTGTTTGGTTTTCTGTTCTTTTTCAGTTTGCTGAGAATGATGGTTTCCAGGTTCATCCATGTCCCTACAAAGGACACGGAACTCATCGATTTTGATGGCTGCATAATATTACATGGTGTTTGTGTGCCACATTTTCCCTGTCCAGTCTATCATCGATGGACATTTGGGTTGGTTCCAGGTCTTTGCTATTGTAAACTGTGCTGCAATGAACATTCGTGTGCATGTGTCCTTATAGTATACTGATTTATAGTCCTTTGGATATATACCCAGTAATGGGATTGCTGGGTCAAATGGAATTTCTATTTCTAGGTCCTTGAGGAATCACCACACTGTCTTCCACAATGGTTGATTAATTTACACTCCCACCAGCAGCGTCAAAGTGTTCCTATTTCTCCAGCATCTGTTGTCTCCGATTTTTTAATGATTGTCATTCTAATTGGCGTGAGATGGTATCTCAATGTAGTTTTGATTTGCATTTCTCTAATGACCAGTGATGATGAGCATTTTTTCATGTTTGTTGGCCTCATGTATGTCTTCTTTTGTAAAGTGTTCATATCCTTCACCCACTTTTGAATGGGCTTGTTTGTTTTTTTCTTGTAAATCTGTTTTAGTTGTTTGTAAATTCTGGACATCAGCCCTTTGTCAGATGAGTAGACTGCAAAAATTTTTTCCCATTATGTTGGTTGCTAATTCACTCTAATGCCTGTTTCTTTTGCCATGCAGAAGCTGTGGAGTTTGATTAGGTCCCATTTGTCTATTTTGGCTTTTGTTGCCAATGCTTTTGGTGTTTTGGTCATGAAGTCCTTGCCTATGCCTATGTCCTGAATGGTTTTGCCTAGATTTTATTTCTAGCGTTTTTATGGTGGTAGGTCTTATGTTTAAGTCTTTAATCCATCTGGAGTTAATTTTAGTGTAAGGTGTCAGGAAGGGGTCCAGTTTTTGCTTTCTGCACATGGCTAGCCAGTTTTCCCAACACCATTTATTAAACAGGGACTCTTCCCCGTTGCTCGTTTTTGTCAAGTTTGTCAAAGATCGGATGGTTGTAGATGTGTTGTATTGCCTCCGATGCCTCTGTTCTGTTCCATTGGTCTATATCTCTGTTTTGGTACCAGTACCATGCTGTTTTGATTACTGTAGCCTTGTAGTATAGTTTGAAATCCAGTAGTGTGATGCCTCCCGCTTTGTTCTTTTTGCTTAGAATTGACTTGGCTATGCAGGCTCTCTTTTGGTTCCATATGAAGTTTAAGGTGGTTTTTTACAGTTCTGTGAAGAAGGTCATTTGTAGTTTGATGAGTATAGCGTTGAATCTGTAAATTACTTTGGGCAGTATGGCCATTTTCATGATATTGATTCTTTCTAACTGTGAACATGGAATTTTCTCCATCTGTTTGTGTCCTCTCTTATTTCCTTGAGCAGTGGTTTGTAGTTCTCCTTGAAGAGGTCCTTTACGTTACTTGTAGGTTGTATTCCTAGGTATTTTATTCTCTTTGTAGCAATTGTGAATGACAGTTCGTTCTTGATTTGGCTCTCTTTAAGTCTGTTATTGGTGTATAGGAATACTTGTGATTTTTGCACATGGATTTGTATTCTGAGACTTTGCTGAAGTTGCTTATCAGTTTAAGGAGATTTTGGGTTGAGATGATGGGGTCTAAATCTTTTTATTTCTAATAATTGAGTGAAATTATGTGATTTCATTTCTAAGCATATTTTTCTAAGACAAAGTAAAGTCAAATTGATGAATGTAGCCATCAAATGCCTCTAACTCTTCATATTCTACTTTTTATATGTGATTGATTGACTAGAAATAAAGTAATAATTTGGGGCTTCTGAAGCCTTAGGGTAAATGGAAGAAAATTAGACTGACTTTTTAAATAGAAAAATTTATAGTTAATGAAGTGAGTTTGAACCATTTTTTTTCATAGTTCTTCCTAAGAGACCCCACACAGAGAAATTGTAAATATCTTGGTCTTCTTAACGGTGTTAAATATATGACATGCTTTAGCCTTCTTTTTTTGAAACAGGGTCTCACTCTGTCACCCAGGCTGGAGTGCGGTGGCACAATCTGAGCTCACTGCAACCTCTACCTCCCCGGCTCAAGCAGTTCTTCTGCCTCAGCCTCCCAAGTAGCTGGGACTACAGGCATGTGCCACCATGCCCAGCTAATTTTTTTTGTAGTTTTTGGTAGAGACGGGGTTTCACCATGTTGGCCAGGCTGATCTGGAACTCCTGAGCTCAAGCAATCCTCCTGCCACTGCCTCTGAAAGTTCTGGGATTACAGGAGTGAGCCACCATGCCTGGCCTAACCTTCTTTTTGAAAAGAACTGGACAGCACCACATGAGCTGATTTAAGACAAATATAAAAGGTTTCCATTTTTATAATTACTTAACACAAGAATTTGGGGATAATTTATGTGTTTTAAAACTGTAAATGCAACATTCACAAGATCATTACAAGTTTTTAAAGATCTGTGTATGGGCATGTGCTTTCTGGAAAAGAGGGCACTGTTAAAAGTAGATTGAGAATCATGAAGAGTTAAGTTACCTATTGGAGCAAAATATGAGGTAAAGTTAGTTTTCTCCTCTTCACTCAAATTCTACTCTACCCTCCAAAAAAGGGGGAGCAGATTACAAAGGAAAGTTGGCTGTTCAGACAAAAAAATGTTTAGCTGATATGATCATTTAGCCTTCCTCAGTGAATGCTAACCATACAAGTCTCACATAAAAATGAGATTTTAGGCTGGGCACAGTGGCTCACGCCTATAATCCCAGTACCTTGGGAGGCTGAGGTGGGCGGATCACCTAAGGTTGGGAGTTTGAGACCAGCCTGACCAACATGGAGAAACCCTGTCTCTACTAAATGTACAAAATTAGTCACGCCTGGTTGTGGGCACCTGTAATCCCAGCTAATTAGGAGGCGGAAGCAGGAGAATCACTTGAATCTGGGAGGCGGAAGTTGTAGTGAGCTGAGATCGTGCTGTTGCACTCCAGCCTGGGCTTTAAGAGCAACACTCCGTCTCAAAAAAAAAAAAAACTAGATATTTTTGTGCCTGAATGTTTCTAGTTTACTTTGGGAGACAAAAATGTGAAGATTAAAAGACAATATAGCAAATTGGAGAGTTCAACATCAAATTATTGATAGAAGCAGTAGTTACTAAAAGAAGGTCAAAGCCCGGAGCTGTGGTTTCTGCCTATAATCTCAGCACTTTGGGAGGCCAAGGCAGGAGGATTGCTTGAGCCCAGGAGTTTGAGACCAGCCTGGACAATATAATAAGACCCCATCTCTAAAAAAATACAGAAATTAGCCAGGCATGGTGGCACATGCCTATAGTCCCAGCTACTTGGGAGGCTCAGGTGGAGGATCACTTGAGTCTGGGAGGTTGAGGCTACAGTGAGCTGAGATCATAGGGTCACTACACACTAGCCTGGAGGGCAAAGTAAGACCCTGTCTCAAAAATTAAAGTAAAAAAATCAAGAGCCAGGCATGGTAGCATACACCTGTAGGTCTGTAGTCTCAACTACTCAGGAGGATGAGGCAGGAGGATCATTTGAGCCTAGGAGTTCAAGGCCAGACTAGTCAACATAGCAAGATCCTATCTCTCTCTCTCTTTTTTTAAAAAAAGATTAGAGGAGAAAGTAAGATGAATTTTGATATAACAGTTAGGAGTCAAAATACTGGTTTATATTACCAGTTTAGCTTTGTGATTGTGGGCTTGACATAAACTTTGTATCCCTAATTTGCTTATTATAAATTACCATTAATAATAATATTAATATTTTTAAAGGCAGCTAATTCTTAATTCCTGCTGCAAAATGTCTTTGGGTAATTTATAAACAATAGAAATTTATTGGTCCCTAGTTCTAGTGACTGGGAAATCCAAGATCAAAACATTGGCTAATTTAGTGTCTGGTAAGGGCTCTCTGCTTCATAGATCGCACCTTCTTGCCGTGTCCTGGTGAGGTAGAAGGGACAAACAAGCTCCCTTAGGCCTATTTCATAAGGGCACTAATCCCATACTTGAGGGTGGAGTCCTCATAACCTAATCACCTCCCAAAGGTCCTACCTCTTAATACCGTCACATTGGGGATTAGATTTCAACGTGATTTTTAAAGGGACATTTATTCAGACTGTGGCAGCAGCTAACTCTTTAATAGTGCTTACTCTGTACCAGACATTATTCTAGATACAAAGATTAAATAACTTCCTTAAGGTCTCTTAGCTAGCTTGGCAGAGCTGATTTGAATCTAGGCAAAATGACTCCAGAGTTGGTGTCTTAACCATTTCACTATCAAATGATCTATAACTAACCTCTTTTCTCTGTACAGATTTTTTCATTTTAGCACCTTGGGAAACTAGCAGAGAGTTCCTGAAAAAAGGTGAATTCAACCTGTTCCTTAACATAAGCTAAGGCCTTAAATGGTCAGGAAGGTAAAATGCATTCCTGGCAAGGGAGATGGCGTGAACAAGAGATGGCATAAGGCATAATACAAGAATGTGCTTAATATGTGTTACCTTTGAGCTCCTAATGAACCACTGAACCTCAGAGCAAAATATATTGGTGCTATAATATTGAAAAAAAAAAAAAAAAAAACAAATTTAGACTACAGATAACCTTATTTAGTAGCTGAAGCTGGCTTCCTCTGTAGTCTTAAGACCACATAGCACAGCAGTCTCAGTACTTCCTTTTTTGTATGTCACATATTGAGGTGTCCTCCACCCTCAGTTACAGGGCTGGCTCCTGGTCTGATTTGTGCTGGCTCTTGGCCAGGCTCTCTACTTTAACATTTGCAGTACACTGTTTATCTGTTATTTCTATTTTATCTACATGTAGGATTGGTTAGTGACATTAAATATGAAATTTCCAGAAAAAAATCATGAATATTTCAATTACATACTCCTGTATCTCATTTCAGAGATAAATAGACCAGTTTGTTTTTACAAGAATGATTTTTTTAAATGTCGTGGTAGGCGGGGCACTGTGGCTCACACTTGTAGAGGAGTGGCTCACCCTTTGACAGGTTGGTGGGGAGTGGATCACTTGAGGTCAGGAATTTGAGACCAGCCTGGCCAACATGGTGAAAGCCCATCTCTAGTAAAAATGCAAAAATTAGCTTGGTGTGGAGGCACGCATCTGTAATCCCAGCTACCTAGGAGGCTGAAGCAGGAGATTCGATTGAACCCAGGAGGTGGAGGTTGCAGTGAGATGGCACCACTGCACTCCAGCCTTGGCAACAGAGCAAGACTCTGTCTCCACCCCTCCACCCCCCCCCCAAAAAAAGTAGTAGTGGTGGGAATAAGATTATAAGAGAGAGATAGGGGCTAGACTGGAGACTCCTGAATACCATACTAAGAAATTGAACCCGTTATTTTGACGGTAATTTGAGATTGCTGGAGGATTTTTATTTGTTTCTCTTTTGGGAGAAGGTGTTTTTTTTTTCAAGTAAAAGCAGCAATGTGTAGGGTTTTTGTTTGTTTTTAGAAAAGCTAGAGATTGGAGACTGGAAACCCGGTTAGATACTTATTGGACTGATTTAGATGTGAGTTGTTCAGTTTTCTGAGAATTAGCAAGGTATTAGCATTAGGCAAAAAGGGATGGATGCAAGGGTTATTTCAAAGGATTTGGTGACTAAGTGTTGGAGGAGAGGGAGAGAAAGAAGAATAACTCTAAAATTCGAACAAGGTAACTAAATGCATCATAGATCTACAAAAAGACATAAGAAAGCCTAGAAGGAGGAAGTTAATTTGTTGGGAAGTAAGAATTTTTGGTAAAAAAAAAGATAGAATATTCTACTTGAATTAGAAGAGTGTTATTTAAAAGACATGAATATAACTGGAGATGTAGATACTGGAAGTCATGTGCTGAAGTAATTGCTGAGAATGGATGGTCTCTCTAGTGAATGAAATACAGAGCAAGAGAAAGGGTAGGATCAAATCTTGTTATACAATCCCATTTAGGGAATAGCAGCAGGAGATATAACCAAATAAAGCAAAGGGAAATATGCCCACAAGTTGGAAGAGAGCCAAGAAAGAAAGTGGTGAGGGAATTTTAAGGAATCATCAGTAGTGTTAAATGCAGCACAGAGCTTGGGGAGAATGAATATTGGAAAGCACCATTTGTTTTTATATATCACAGCCTACTGCTTGGAAAATGATTTTTGAAGGTACTTTTCTCTTAATTGTATCTTTCATAATGTCCTCTTAAGTTTTCTGATTGTAAAAAGATTATACATGCTCCTTATAGAATATTTGAAAAATATGAAAAAGCACGAAGGATAATTTTTTGCCTTTTTATATTTCAAAACATTTATCTTACTCCTAGAGGTCTACAATTAATATTTTGTTGCCTATGCTTTCTTTTTCTTTTCTTTTTCTTTTTTTTTTTTTTTTGTTATTTGTTATTTATTTATTTATTTATTTGAGATGGGGTTTTACCATGTTGGTCAGGCTGGTCTTGAACTCCCAACCTCAGGTGATCCGCCCACCTTAGCCTCCAAAGTACTTGGATTATAGGCGTGAGCCACTGTGCCCTGCCTATTTTTTATTTTTTTTAAAAAGTGATCCTTGATGCTAATTGTTGCCTATGCTTTCATTATCATTTCAATTTATGTATACAGGTATAGATTCTTTTTTCCATCAATTAAAGCTTCCCCTTTTTACTTAACTTTTTTTTTTTTTTTTGAGATGGAGTCTCCCTCTGTCATCCAGGCTGGAAGTCAGTGGTACCACCTCAGCCCACTGCAAACTCCACCTCTTGGGTTCACGTCATTCTCCTGCCTCAGCCTTCCTAATAGCTGGGATTGCAGCCACGCACCACCACACGTGGTTAATTTTTGTATTTTCAATAGAGATGGGGTTTTACCATGTTGGCCAGGCTGGTCTTGAACTCTTGGCCTCAGTGTGATCCTCCTGCCTCAGGCTCCCAGAGTGCTGGGATTATAGGCATGAGCCACTGCACCTAGCCTGAACATTATTTTCTTTTAACATCAAATAATCTGTAGTGGGATCTTTGATAGCTACTCAATATTATATCATGTAATATTGTGGTATGTTTAACTGATCTCTTACTTTGGAATATTTAGACTTTTAATTCTGTTTTTGTTTCTACTATTCAGTGGATTTTTTTGTGCTCTGACATATTACAGATAATCAGATAACTGTGATATTCCAAGTTTGTATCTCTTTCTGTTAGGAGTATTTTATGGGTTCATGGGGTCAAGTAATCAGATATCACTAGCTGGCTACCATTTAGCTTTATTTTTCCTAACAGATTTCACTATAATGTGGTGGGAATCATAGTCATCAGTAACCTAGACTAAAAAGTAAGGAGTATATTTGTTTCATGTGTATATGGGTACTAGGTCTGTAGTTTGTTCAAGGTAGAGGAATTGATTATTCTATGTCACTGGGATGTAGAAAAGGGCAGTTTTACTAGAATGTTATAGGCAGGGACCAAATTTAAAAGTTTATGAGGTAGATTGATGAGGAAACAGCAGTAAGCAGTTATTCAGCATCTATCTTTTTAATCATCTAATCTGTGCAGAGTGGTAGTTTATAAACTACTCTTCGTAGCACTGCCCTAGGATTTTTGTCTCTTTTAGTATTTAGCACATGTGAATCATTTATTCCTTCTCCTCAATGATGGTAAGCAGTATGATGGTAGGGACTTTTATTTTTTGTTTAGTTAGGTTTTGTTTTTGTAACAACACTAACTACAGTGCTCTTCTCACAAGTGTCAACAAATATCTGTTAAATGAGAAAACCTCTAAGGGTTCGACAGTGAAAGAAAAGACCAAGCAATATAATAGCACAAGGGTATGGCAGGATAAGTTATTACTGAGTTTTGTTTTTAAGTACGGAACACCTGATTTGGAAGAGTCAGAAAGGAGCCATCTGTGAATTAAATATACCTACACTGTGTCTTTGTTATGGTAGATGTTAGACATACAAAGTGCAGGAGATTCAGTCCCTGCAGTCATACTGAAGAGGGAAAGGAAAGGAGGTATGCTCGTAAGTAAAGATCGAATGGGTCAAGAACACCAGTATAGAGAGAGATTAGCTTTGGGACAGAGGAAGAAATCTTTTTCTCTGAAGCTAAAGGAAAAACAAAGAGAAGATGACATAAAATGTTAAAAAATTTTCAGGTAGCAGGAAACAGTGTGTGTTTTAAGTTAAAAGAAAGAAAGATATGAGTTCTAGTGCAGTGTTTATCCAATATTAATGTGCATATGAATTGCCTCAGGATCTTGTTAAAATACAGATTCTGATTCAGTTTGTGTAAACTGGGGCCTGAGCCTACATGCTGAATAAGGTCTTAGGTGTTGCTGATGCTGGTGGTCTGTGAACCATATTGTGAGAACAAGGCTTCCAGATTCTGTTAAATTAAGAGGCAAGTATGAATGAAAAATAGGGATTAGGGATTTAAAGAATGTGGGATTTAGAATAGTTCATATAACAAAGTTGATAAGACAGTAGAAAAACTAAAATTATTAAATTGTACTAATGTGTTTAGAATGGATTAATCCTAAAACTTGAGATTTTCCTTGGATGTTGGATTGTTTTTGATAAGGTTTAATTTTCTTTTTAAAATTTTGTTGTGATGCCTGAAGAATTAAAAATATTTATCATGCTTGTAAAAATCATGAACAACACAAAAGCATGTCTACTTTTAGTATCCATGTTGCTTATGTCAGAGCTATGTAGAATGAACTAGTGGTAACAATACTTTACAGCAGAAAATTTTGAAGCTACTACTGGTATGTTAGTCTTTGGAGGCATTTGTTTTAGTCACCTTGTAGGAATAGTGGGTAAACTAATTAAAATTTGGCATGCACTAAGAATATTAATTTCCATTTTATTTTTCATGTGGAAATTGAATTTTAAAAAGTTTATAAGAGAAACTTATTACCTTAACATATGATTATGAGATATGTGTCTATAGATAAATGTTACAATGTTTACTAAGAGTAACAATATTTAAATCAAGTAAGAAAGTGAGAATATCCATATCTTTTAGAAAAAATAAACTTGTTAAAAATTATTTAAAACAGGGAAAATATTTTAGTAGTGTATAATATTAAAAAATATATCCATTTTTGGGAAATCTTTTATCATTTCTGTGATGTTAATGTATCTTTAGACACATACAAACATGGAATTAAATGATACCATTTAAAATTTCAAAAATTTTAAATAAATTTAAACATAACCTTAAAAGTGTATTAAATAAGACAATGTATATATTATATTTATTTTTATCATCTTTAAAAAGCTCTAACAGCTGGATGCGGTGGCTTGTGCCTGGAATCTCAGCAATTTTTGAGGCTGAGGCTGGAGGATCACTTGAGGCCTGGGCAATATACAAGACCTTATCTCTAAAAAAAATGAATACAAAGAAATTAGCTGAGCATGGTGGTGAGTGTCTGTAGTCCCAGCTACTTGGGAGGCTGAGATACAAGGATCGATTGAGCCCAGGAGTTAAGGTATGCAGTGAGCTATCATTGTACCACTGCACTCCAGCCTGGGTGACAAAGTAAGACCTCATCTCTAAAGATATATAAAAATAATAATTAGAAAAAAAATTGAAAACAAAGCTATACTAGTTTCCTTAATAATGAACAGAGCATATCAATTATCTTGTATACATATTTCTCTTTCCCTGTAACTTTTGTAACTAGAATATTGTCAGCTGTATATATTAAATACGGTCTTACCCAAAGAAACCAACTTTTGTTTCCTCTCAGACACAGATAAAAAGTCATGTAACCCAGAACTATCTTTTTATCTATGAATATACATTCAGATCCTTTTTTTTTTTTTTTTGGGAGGAAGGCAGGAAGGGAGGGAGGAAGGAAGGGAGGGAAGGAGGGAGGGAGGGAGGGAGGGAGGGAGAGAAGGGAGGGAGAGAAGGGAAGGAAGGAAAACAGGCAATGAGAGAGACATTGCCAACCTGGATCTAGAGGTCTACAAGTTGATTTCTTTTTTCTTTGTCTTTTTCTTTTTCTTTTGAGAGAGAAGGAAAGAAAAAATAAAGGAGTGAAGGAGAGGAAGAAAGAGGAAGAAAAAGAGGGAGAGAGAATGGAAATGTTGCTTTATTCTAAAAGAAATGGGTATTAATAATGGCCAATCAATATTTCATTTAAACCTATGAGTAGGTGTGATGTGGCATTGACAAGAATGTATATTTTGTGTATTTAAAGTGGAGAGCTCTATAAATATTTATTAAGTTTACTTGTTCGGGATCTGAGTTCGAGTCCTTGATATCCTTATTAATTTTCTATCTCATTGAGTCTAAGTCTCTATGTAGCTGGGTGTTAGGATCGTTAGCTCTTATTGTTGCATTGATCCTTTTACCACTATATCTTTGTTGCTTTAAAATCTATTTTATCAGATACGAGAATTGCAACTCCTGTTATTTATTTATTTATTTATTTTTGCTTTCCATTTGGTTGGTAAATCTTTCTCCATCCCTTTGTTTTGAGTCTTTGTGTATCCTTGCATGTGAAATAGATCTGGATGTAGCATACCGTTGGGTTTTGGCTGTATCTTTTGATTGGGGGATTTAGTCGATTTAAATTTAGGATTACTGCCATTTGATGTTAACTGGCTGTTTTATCAATTTGTTGATGTAAATTCTTCTTTATGTTGATGCTGTTTACTTTTTGGTATATTTTTAGAAAGGCTAATACTGGTTGTTTCTTTCTATGTGTAATGCTTCTTTCAGAAGCTCTTGTAAAGCAGGCCTGGTGGTAATAAAATCTCTGAGTACTTGCTTGTTCATAAAAGATTTTATTTTTCCTTCAGTTGTGAAGCTTAGTTTGGCAGGATATGAAATTCTGGGCTGAAAGTTCTGTTCTTTAAGGATGTTGAATATTGGCCCCCACTCTCTTCTGGCTTGTAAAGTTTCTGAGAGATCTGCTGTAAGTCTGATAGGCTTCCCTTTGTGGGTAACCTGACCTTTCTCTCTGGCTGCCCTTAGTATTTTCTCCTTCATTTCAACCCTGGTGAATCTAACGAATATGTGCCTTGGGGTTGCTCTTCTTGAGGAATATCTTTGTGGTGTTCTCTGTATTACCTGGGGTTGAATATTGTCCTGCTTTGCTAGTTTAGGAAAATTTTCCTGAATAATATCCTGAAGAGTATTTTCCAGCTTGGATTCATTCTCTCCGTCACATTCAGGTACACCTATCAAACGTAAATTAGGTCTTTTCACATAGTCCCACATTTCTTGGAGACTTTGCTCATTCCTTTTTATCCTTTTTTTCTCTATTCTTGTCTTCTCGTTTTATTTCATTAAGTTGGCCTTCGACCTCTGATATCCTTTCTTCTGCTTGAACAATTCGAGTGTTTAAACCTGTGCATACTTCTCAGAGTTCCCATATTGTATTTTTCAGTTCCATTAATTCACTTATATTCCTCTCTAAATTGTCTATTCTCATTAGGATTTCATCAAACCTTTTTTCAAAGTTCTTAGTTTCCACGTTCTGCACATGTACCCCAAAACCTATAATGCAATAAAAATTTAAAAAATAAATAAATAAAAAAATAATTAAAAAAAAACGAAGTTCTTAGTTTCTTTACATTGGGCTACAATATGTTCTTTTAACTCACAGAAGTTTCTTATTATCCATCTTCTGAAGCCTGATTCTGTTATTGGGATGCGCTTGTTCTCCATCAAGCCTTGTTCCCTTGTTGATGAGAGACTGTGATCCTCTTTAGAGGGAGAGGCATTCTTATTTTGAGTATTCTCAGCCTTTTTACGCTGGTTTCTTCCCATCATTGTAAGTTTATCCACCTGTCGTCTTTGTAATTACCACCTTTCAAATTAGGTCTCTGAGTAGACGTCCACGTTGTTAATTCCCAGGGCCGAAATATGAGCAACCCACTGCACTGGCCTAAGCAGTGGCATTAAGACTGATGGTGCTTTTCTGCCTGGGAATCTCCAGTCTGACTTCCTTCTTGAATCTGTAATACGCGACTCTGCCTTCCTGGAGCTCCAAACCTCGGTCAGAAGGGGAACCAGTCCCGTTTACTCTGTACCAAGAGCTGCCGGCTGAGGTGCCGGCAAAACTGCTGTGCTGGCCAGAAGAATTGCGCTGGCGACCCTTGCAGCTCCTCCACTGGGAATCTTCTGCTCTGTGAGCGAACAAAATTTGTCTGAAAGTGTGGCCTCCTCTCGTTGTCTGCGGTTTCACTGGGAACTGCAATCTTGAGATATTAGCAGTCAGCCATCTTGGATCGTTCCTCAGATCCTTTTTAACTGGCGAAAATAAGCATGTGTGTTAACATCATCCATAAATGTGTGTGTGTAGTAGATACAGATATATACTTTAACCCAGCAGTCCCCATTTCTTTTGGGACCAGGGACCAGTTTCGTGGAAGACAATTTTTCCATAGACTAGGGGACAGGGGATGGTTTTAGGATGAACCTGTTCCACTGCAAATCATCAGGCATTAGATTCTTAGAAGGAGTGTGCAACCTAGGTTCCTTGCATGTGCAGTTCACAATAGATTTGAGCCCCTATGAGAATCTAATACCACCGCTGATCTGACAGGAGACAGAGCTCAGGCACCAATCCCAGTGATGGGGAGCTGCTGTAAATACATTTGAAGCTTTGCTCCCTTGCCTGCTGCTCACCTCCTGCTGTGGCCTGGTTCCTAACAGGCCAGGACCAGTACCAGTCCATGGCCCTGGGGTTGGGGACCCCTGATTTAACCTATTCATTTGTTATTCTATGATGTAGAAATGTAAGACACAAGTGTAAATTATAAAAACAAGTTTGATGATTAGTGATTTGTGTTTTTATCTTAATTAGAAATTGTTCCGAATTTAAAGAGTTTTCATTAATTCAATTTTAGTCTAAAATCTTAAAGTTAGCTAGGGTCTAAAAATTACAATAGCAGCTGATATATTTAGCATTATAAGAATTGACCTCAGGCCGGGCACGGTGGCTCAAGCCTGTAATCCCAGCACTTTGGGAGGCCGAGGCGGGTGGATCACGAGGTCAAGAGATCGAGACCATCCTGGTCAACAACGTGAAACCCCGTCTCTACTAAAAATACAAAAAATTAGCTGGGCATGGTGGCGCATGCCTGTAATCCCAGCTACTCAGGAGGCTGAGGCAGGAGAATTGCCTGAACCCAGGAGGCGGAGGTTGCGGTGAGCCAAGATCGCGCCATTGCACTCCAGCCTGGGTAACAAGAGCGAAACTCCGTCTCAAAAAAAAAAAAAAAAAAAGAATTGACCTCTTTTTATAAAAGTATTGTCTTAAAAAACTTAGTTGAACACATGATTTTACAATTTTATATTTTGAAAGTAACCTGTGAAACCATTAGAGGAAATTTGAGAAATTTAAGTTAATTAGGTTTTTCAGGAAAAAAACTATGATAGGTTTTGCACAACTATATCATACTAATATATATGATAGTTTGCAGAACTGTATGATACTAATGTTATTCTTACATGGTGGTAAAATCCAGATAAATAGCTGTTTTTAAACAAGGCTAATTTGTCCAAATAGCTAACTTAATTAGATTTATTATGTGATCTTTTTTGTTGTTAGAGACACAGCCTTGCTGTGTTGCCCAGCCTGGAGTGTAGTGGCATAATCATAGCTCACTGCAACCTCAAACTCGTGGGTTAAAGCGATCCTCCTGCCTCAGCCTCCGGGGTAGCTAGGACTAAAGGCTGGGGCCACCACACCCAGCTAATTTTTAATTTTTCATAGAGACAGGATCTTGCTCTGTTGCCTGTTACCTAGGCTGGTGATGAACTACTGGCCTCAAGTGATCCTTCTGCCTTGGCCTTTCAAAGTACTGGGATTACAGGCATGAGCCACCATTTCTGGCCCAACTTTTTCTAAACAATTATATATCGGATACTACAGATACTAAACCTTTCAAGTTTGTTAAGAACTTTTCTTTTTATTGCTTGTTCTTTAACCAAGTAACTAAGGTAATTAAACTCACAACTAACCTGTATTTTCACCTCAATTTACATTTTGGTAACATTTTTTTCTTAAAGAGACAATACATTTAAATACATAAAAACAAAAAACGTTAAAAACTTTTGAATATTATTTAGTCTAATATGATATAAGCCCCTAAAATATTAATATGATGTTTATGAGCCAGTTGAAACAGGAGCTTGTTCCAACTGATTTTATCCTGATTTATTAATACTGCCCATAGGGTAGACAGCATATATCAATTTGTGTGCTCAAAAATGTACCCATGAAATGACACATTTTTTCCTTTTTTATAACATAGATAATCTAATTTTGATAAAGCAGCAGAATTTAAGATGGAAGCAGGTGCCAAACTATTAATAATGTTGATCAGCTACAGAAACAAAAACATGTATTCCTTGCAGCAGAAATATCATTATTGAGTGGTAGTTGTAAATATGTTTTCACAAATTCTTTGAGATTCTTTCTTTGAAGAGTTGGAGTCTAATTCCCCTCTGAGTATGTTTAGTATGTTTAGTATGAATAGTTCATTTCTAACAAATAAAATTAGAAGTAATAGTATGTGATTTCAGAAACTAGGTCATAAAAAGGAACTGCAGCTTCCATGTTGGTTGCTCTCGCTCACTTGACTTGCTCTGAATGAAGCCAGTTGCCAGGTCTTGAGAAGCCCCTTGGGAGGCCCAGATGGCGGAAAGGAGGCCTCCTGACAGTAGCCACATGAGTATACTTCAGTGATTCTCAAGTATCATCAAGCCTTCAGTTGGCAACAGCCTAGCTAACATTTTGACTGCCGCCTTAGAGTAACCTGAACCATCCAACTAAGCCACTTAGCCAGAATTATCCAGCTAAGCTACTTCCAAATTCCTGTTCTGCTGAAAAAGAGATAACAAGTTCTACTGAAAAAGAGATAACAAGTGTTTATTGTTTTAACCTACTGTTTTGGGATAACACATTAAACAACAATATATCATGAGAATTGTAATTCTCAGAAAAGACACTTGTTTTTCAATGTCCATATCCTATACAATGACATTGAATTTTCTTTGTTTTTAAAATGGTAAACTTGCCTAAGATTTGGAAAACTATTAAATACCATTTTATTTGGCTTTCAGAAAACATTTTTCTGACTTACTTCATCTAATTTATAATTAAATAAATGTTTTCACCATCCTTTCTTTAGCTTTATAGTTCTGAAATAATGTTAATTTGTAGTTATTTAATTATTTGTAGAAATCAAAGAAAACTGATCATAGAATGTTATAAATTTTGTTTCTTTTCTTCTGTGGTATTGAATTCCATTTTTGTAGATAGTGACAGGTATTAGGTCTATAATAAGCAAACATAAAAAAGCCTTGAGTTTTGAATGGAAAAGAAGAGTAAAGGAGTAGCCTGTATCAGTACATTAAAAAAAAATAAACTGTATTAGTCTGTTATCACACTGCTATAAAGAATCAGCACTTTGGTCAAAATCATTGGTCAACAAGTCTCTAGGAGGTTCCAAGCTTTACTACATCTTTCTGTTTTCTTCTGAGCCCTCCAGACTGTTCTAGCCTCTGCCTGTTACCCAGTTTCAAAGTCACTTCCACATTTCCAAGTGTCTTTATAGCAGTACCCCTCTACCTCAGTACCAATAAACTATGATAGTCTGTTCTTACACTGCTATAAAGAACTGCCCAAGATTGGGTAATTTATAAAGAAAAGAGGTTTCATTGACTCACAGCTGTGCATGGCTGGGGAGACCTCAGGAAACTTACAATCATGGTGGAAGAGGACAAAGCACATCTTACATGGCAGCAGGTGAAAGAGAGTGAGTCTGTGAAGGAAGAACTGTCAGAGACTTACAAGACCATCAGATTTCATTTGAATTCACCATCATGAGAACAGCATGGGGGACGTAGTCCCCATGATCCAGTCACCTCCTACCAGGTCTCTCCCTTGACATGTGGGGATGATGAGGATTACAATTCAAGATGAGATTTGAGTGGGGACACAAAGTCTAACAATATTGTAAACATACACCAAAAGACCAATAAGGAAACCAGATTCCAGATTCCCTGTCAGGTGCCATGTGACTAAGAATACTATCATCCAGCAGAAATCACTAAATAGACTGCAAAATCAAAACCAGTTTTACCCACTGCTGCCATCTGTGTGAACACAGTTGTCCGTGTGCTCAGTCAGAATCAGAAGCAGAATCAAGCTTTGCCAAGAATACAGTTGCACACTTACCTTTGTATATTGTATTGTGGTATATGAGCCACATTGCTCAGTCACTTATGTGAGGAAAGTTTAATTGAGAACTCAAGACTCTAGGTCTCAGAAAGAATGCACTTTCAGGCCACATGTTTAACTCTCCTGTTTGGACTCAGAGGGACAACTATTAGTGAAACCTACAGAAATAAATGTCAAACGAGGAATCAGAGACATTTAATTGGTTATTTCACACACTAGTTATTTTACATGCAGTTTGCAATATTTTTTCCTCTCTTTGGTCATTCCTGGTTCTTCCTTGATTCAGCTGATTACCTTACTTTTTAGCATGTATGAAAACAAACTGCACATAAAATAAGTAGTATATATTTTGTTTGCACATTTTATGGGTAAACTGGTTAGCTGACAGCTATAGAGAATTCAGTGTGTAGACAGTCTATGGATATTTAAAAAAAACACTTTAGGCTTTTTTTTCTTTCCTTTTTGAGATGGGGCCTTGCTATGTTGCCCAGGCTGATCTTGAACTCGGGTTCGAGTGACCCTTCCTCCTCCGCCTCCCAAAGTGCTGGGATTACATTCGTAAGCCACCACACCCAGCTGAGACTTTTTTTTTTTTTTTGAGACAGGGTCTCCCGCTGGAGACCAAGCTGGAGTGTAGTGGCACAGTTAATGGCTCACTGCAGCCTTGACCTCCCAAGGTCAAGCGATCCTCCCACCTCAACCTCGTAAGGTGCTGGGACTACAGGAACACAACACTAGGCCTGGTTAATTTTTTATCTTTTGTAGAGATGGGGTCTTGCCATATTGCCCAGGCTGGTCTCAAAACTCCTGATCTCAAGCAATCCTCTCACCTCAGCCTCTCAAAGTGCTAAAAATTAAAAGAATGAACCACTGTACTCAGCCTTGTTTTTTTGTTTTTTGTTTTTTTTTTTTAATTTTAGCTATGTAGCATATGTGACAGTCTTTCTAAAGTCTACCAGTCTCATCTGTCAGCACTGCTACCTTAAACCATGTATACAGCATTTCTCTCAATGGAACTTTTCCTTTTTAATATGAAAAAAAAATGGGGAGCAATCTGAATGTTCTATCAAAGGAGAATGGCACATCTAGTCAATGGAATATTATGCAGACATTAGAAATAATTTGATGTCCTTGGACTCAACAGTTCCATTTTTAGGACTTTTATACTATAGGAATATAATACACAAAGATATGTGTGTAACAATGTTCACTGCAATGTTGTTTATAATAGTGAAAAGTTGTGGCAGAGAAAATCTCCATCAGTAAGGAACTATGAGTCTAAAATAAGAAGATATGTATGGTCTTACATGGAAAAATGTCTCCATATTTACTGTGTGCCAGAGTATCATGTGATCTATTTTTGTTTTTTAAAAAGAACTTATTGAAGAATGGTTATATATAGAAAAAGACCTGTTAACAGGATTTATCAATAGGATTTCAGTGAGACGGGTCCCAAAGAATAAATTTATATCTTATTTCTAAGTTTGTATTTTTTAAATTTAATTTTTTTGATAACTTTGGTATTTTTGTATTTTTTACAATAAGCAATTATTATTTATTTATTTATTTATTTATTTTTGAGACGGAATTTCACTCGTTACCCAGGCTGGAGTGCAATGGCGCAATCTCAGCTCACTACAACCTCCACCTCCTGGGTTCAGGCAATTCTCCTGCCTCAGCCTCCTGAGTAGCTGGGATTACAGGCATGCGCCACCATGCCCAGCTAATTTTTTGTATTTTTAGTAGAGACGGGGTTTCACCATGTTGACCAGGATGGTCTCGATCTCTTGACCTCGTGATCTACCTGCCTCGGCCTCCCAAAGTACTGGGATTACAGGCTTGAGCCACCACACCCGGCCAAGCAATTATTATTTTTATAACTAAAGTTTATAGCCGGGCATGGTGGTATGATCCTATACTCCCAGATACTTCGGAAGCTGATGTAGGTGAAGCACTTGAGCCCATGAGTTGTAGGCCAGCCTAAGCAACATCGTGAGACCCTGTATCTTAAAATAATAATAATAATAATAATTGTATAGCACTTATAAGGGGTTTTAACAGCATGGGAAGTACTTTTACTATAATGTGAAGTGCAAAAAGCCGAATATAAAGTTTACATATAGTATTTCTTTTCTTTTTTTTTTAAGGGACAGAGTGTTGCTCTGTCGCCAGGCACCAGGCTGGAGTGCAGTGGCAATCTTGACTCACTGCAACCTCCGCCTCCCAGGTTCAAGCAATTCTCCTACCTCAGCCTCTTTAGTATCTGGGACTACAGGCACGTGCCACCAGGCCCAGCTAATTTTTGTATTTTAATAGAGATGGGGTTTCACTGTGTTGGCCAGGATGGTCTCGATCTTTTGACCTCATGATCCACCCACCTGGCTTCCCAAAGTGCTGGGATTACAGGCCTGAGCCACCGTGCCTGGCATTTTTTTTTTTCCAAGTCTTGCTCTGTCACCAGGCTAGAGTACAGTGGCACAATCTCAACTTACTGCAGCCTCCACCTCCCAGATTCAAGCAATTCCCCTTTCTCAGCCTCCAGAGTAGCTGGGACTACAGGCACACGCCACCATGCCTGGCTAATTTTTTGTATTATAGTCGAGATGGGATTTCACCATGTTGGTCAGGATGGTCTCAATCTCCTGACCTTGTGATCTGCTGCCTCAGCTTCCCAAAGTGCTGGGATTATAGGTATGACTATTTTTTTCTAAAGTGTACATAGGTAAATAATTTGAAAGATGAATACAATGATCTTTACAGAAGGTGACTGTGGTTAGTGGGAATAAAATTGTTTAATGCCAGAAGGAACTGGTAAAAGGTGAACAGTTCAAAAACTGGAGGTCAAGATAAAGTTAGGTACAAGTTCAGTAAAGCCAGGAGTATAGGTGATTTCTGAGAGAATGAGATATTAAAAGGTGGTTTTCTGGCAATTTGCTACCAAAATAAAATTAAAACTATTTTTGAGATGCTTTAATACTCCCGGCCAAAAGCTAAAATAAGATACATTAGGTCAAAGGATTAAACAACAAGAGTAAATTTTTGTAGTCTTTTTATTAAAAATATGCAGGGATTCAGATGCAAAGGTTAAGAGGTAATAGGCTGTGTGTAATGGCCCACACCTGTAATCTTAGCACTTTGGGAGGCCAAGATGGGCAGATCACTTGGGCCCAACAGTTTGAGATCAGCCTGGGCAACATGGCAAAAACCAGTCTCTACAAAAAGTACAAAAAATTAGCTGGGCATGGTGGCAAGTACCTGTAGTCCTAGCTACTTGGGAGGCTGAGGTGGGAAAATCACCTGAGCTGGGGAAGGTCAGAGCTGCAGTGAGCTGTGATCATGCTACTGCATTCCAGCCTGAGTGACAGAGTGAGACCCTATTTTAAAAAATAAAACAGAACAACAACAACAATAACAAAAGATTGAAACAGTAAACAACACTATAAAAATTTCAAACCATTATTAATATTAAGTATGAAACTTTCTTTTTAATATTAATTTCATTTACTATAACTTGAAGGAATTAAATAAATGTTTAGGTATTAACTGCAAAGACTGAAAATTCAGTTCCATATTCCTGAGAGTCATCAGGTGCTTTCAATAGACTACTTCACATTTTGTAACATTAACTCACAACTCTTTCAAGATTTATGAATTCTATTTTATTTTACTCTGAAAACTTTTTCTTCATTTATTGTTTTGTCCCATTAAAACTTACCCTAATGAAAATCATTTGCTTTTAAGAGAGACCTAAACAGATCTTTCACGTTAATAAAATTGGTATGTCCTATAGTCTGCCTTCAGATGCATAATCTGCTATAGCAAAACTTAATATCTGCCTGACTTCTCAAGATTTCTGAAAATGCCGCATTCATGTACACACACATACAAATAAATCACCACCCTCATCAACATTACCACCCCTACCAGTTGTTGTATGTATCTGGCCTATATACTAATATCTGTTTGCTAAACAGAAATTAATCACAAAGTAAATCTAACATAAAATGTATCCCTTACTGAAGAATTATTTCTGGATTACTCACTATTTAAACTGTGTTAATACGTCGTCTTTTTAATATATCTAATCAGAATTTGATTATAATTGATTTTGTTTTTATTCTATTATATCCTTTCAATATTGACTACTGTATAATCAATCATGGAAGTTAACTGGGTTTTGAGAAAATAAAGTCAATCCTTTTTTATCTGGGCATTCTTCTTCCTTTTTTTTTTTTTCTTTTTTGAGACACAGTCTCACTGTGTTGCCCAGCCTGGAGTGCAGTGGCATGATCTTGGCTCACTGCAAACTCTGTCTCCTGGATTCAAGCAATTTTCCTGCCTCAGCCTCCCGAGTAGCTGGGACTACAGGTGTGCACTACCATGCCTGGCTGATTTTTGTATTTTTACTAGAGATGGGGTTTCACTGTGTTAGCCAGGCTGGTCTTCAACCCTTGACCTCAAGTATTCCACCCACCTTGGCCTCTCAAAGTGCTGGGATTATAGGCATGAGTCACCACACCCAGCTGAGTGCATTCTTTTTTTTGAGACAGTGTCTCAATCAGTCACTCAGGCTGGAGTGCAGTGGCACAGTCTTAGCTCACTGCAGTCTCTACCTTCTAGGCTCAAGTTATCCTCCTACCTCAGCCTCCCAATTAGTTGGAACCACAGGCATATGCCACCATGCCTGGCTAATTTTTGTAGAGACGGGATTTCACTATGTTGCCAAGGCTGATCTCGAATTCCTGGGCCCAAGCGATCCACCTGCCTCCATCTTCCAAAGTGCTGAGATTACAGGTGTGAGCCACCACACCTGGCCTCATCTGGGCATTCTTAATTTTGTTACTTATCCTTTCTGGGTTAATTTTTGAAGGAGGTAATGGATTTTTCACAAAATTTGATGATGAATAAAGTGTACCTGAGGCATAATAGACATATCTTTAATTTTATTGTGCTATTTTGTACTTGGCAAAGTTTACAAAGAAACATACTGACAAGGTTTGCAGTTCACCACATATCTAGATTTGAGTCTGTGTATAAGCTCCAAATAAATACATAGGAAGTATAATGTCCTGTCAATTCATTCAGTTTTTTTAAATGTTTTATAGCCATGTTGAATGTCAGGTGATTCAGGACAACTGAGGTCATCATTGGTGAAGAAGAATCATGCTGTCATATAGTTCTTTAACTGATTATGTATAACTTTAAAATTGTGTTCTGGCACCTTTGTTCCTTAATGATCATATGGGGTTTATGGGAAAGGACTTGGAAACCATGAAGTAATAGACATATAAAAAGTATTATTTACTGATTTTAACTAAGAGACCTAGTGTAAGAAAATCTCCTAAGGGAACTTGACATAGGTTGCCAGGTCATTTACATTGACATTTGGGCTATAGATATGGCTAAAAGTTTGCCTCAGTAAGAACAGTATAGTAGAATGCTTGCTTGTTCAGTGACCTCCAATTAGCACTTATTATCTAGTACTCAAACAAAAATAGCATAGTTTGAGGGGTTATGCTGCTCAGTCAGATCATTCTGGTTGTCATTTCATCCTTTTTGTCATTTGTATTCTCTCCTTCCTTGTTGCCAGATGTATACTGTAGGATGGTAAGGAACAGTAAAGGGTTGGAGGGAAGTAGTAAGAAAAAAAATTAGCATTTCTGTTCTGGAATGAAAAGTAATGTTGGTGTACCATACTAAATATGGATGTTTATCTGTATAGTTACATATTTAATAAAGTAAAATTTATTCTAATCGAATTTCTTAATTGTATCTAGTTATTTTGTCATATTTATTACCAGGTAGAGTTAACACAATTTGCTAATTTATGATTCTGTTCTTACAGTTCTCAACATACGATTTCATCCCATCTCCAAAATTAAAGCCCTCTCAAGGAAAGCCAGTCAATGATGATTTATGTTTTAGCAGAAAAAGAGTATCAAGAAACTTATTTCATAATAGTCGTGATTTTAACCCAGATTCTTTTCCTGTCTGTGCTGCCGGTAAGTACACGTTGTTGAAGATGGACATGCTGAACTAAGATAGAGACTTCTCTTGACTTCATAGTGCATTCAAGGACTCATAGAACTTTTAATTTAGTAGGCAATTCAGATTCAGTAAGTTATTTATTGAAGATCTGATAAGAATGGACACTTACACATTATTTTCTCATAAAACCCTGGAGAGTTTCTCATTGAAATTGTTTAAGTATTAATGTAGGGCAATATTTGCTTAATACATCATCCATATTTATTGAGTATCTTCTATGTGTCAGGTGCTTTTCTAAGTACTGGGGGTCTGCCTAATAGAGCTTGCATTCTACTTGGGAATGACAGCAGACATTATGTAGATACAAGACACAGTAAGTTAGCTGATGATAAATGCTATGAAGGAAAACAAAGCAGAAAGAAGGCCATATTCAGGAAAGAATATTTAAAGCAAACCACTCTATGTATCAGGAGTAAAGAATAAATAATTTCAGGAAGAGGCAACAGCATAGAGTAAGAGAGATGTGTGTGGAACATGTTTTGGAAATATCAAAGGAACTAGTATGTCTGGAATGAATTGAAAAAGGGGAAAATAAGTAGAAAATTAAAGACTAATAGAGGTCCTTATTTAAGGCCTAGTGGACTTATAAGTGAACTTCACCTTTTACTCTGAATGAGGAGCATTTTGAAGAAAGAATTGACATCACTTGTTGCCAGGCTCATTTGGATTTTATTATTAAAATAGATGAAAGAGTATATTAGTCTGTTCTCACACTGCTATAAAGACATACCTGAGACCGGATAATTTGTAAAGAAAAGAGTTTCAATTGGCTCATGGTGCTACAAGCTGTACAGGCTTCTGCTTCTGGGGAAGCCTCAAGAAATTTACAATCATGACGTAAGGTGAAGGGCAAAGAAACGTGTCTTACATGGTGGGAGCAGGAGGAAGAGAGTGAAGGGGGAGGTGCTACACACTTTTAAACAACCAGATCTTGTGAGAACTCTATCATGAGAACAGCTCCAAAAGGGGCAATCTGCCTCCATGATCTAGTCACTTCCCACCAGGCCCCACTTACTTCCAACACTGGGGATTACCAGTTCAACATGAGATTCAGGTGGGGGCACAGAGCCAAACTAGGTCAGAGAGCAAGGTCAAAACAGGAAGACTGATTAAGCATCTGTTGTAGTCATCATGGCTAGAGTTGATGGAGGCTTTAACCAAGATAGCAAGAATGTGGTAAGAAGTGATTAGATTCTGATTATATGTCAAAGGTAAAGTTGATATAATTTGCCTGTAGATTGGGTATAGAGTGAGAAAGAAGTGTCAAGAATGCTTTAAGGATTTTTGGCCAGAGCAACTGAGAACGTGTTTAATTGACTAAGTATTATAGAAAGTAAATATTATGGCACTTGAGAGGAAATGGTCAATGTCATTGACCGTATCTTTTAGAAGAAAAAGGAGAGTGTAGGAAGAAACTACCTTTGTGGATATTCAATATACTAAATGACTAGATAATTTAGAAAGAGGTTGAGGCCGGGTGCTGTGGCTCATGGCTGTAATCCTAGCACTTTGGGAGGCTGAGGTGGGTGGATCACCTGAGGTCAGGAGTTCGAGACCAGCCTGACCAACATGGTGAAACCCTGTCTTTACTAAAAATTTATAAAAAATTAGCCAGGCATGGTGGCACACACCTCTAATCCCAGCTACCCAGGGGGCTAAGGCAGGAGAATCGCTTGAACCTGGGAAGTGGAGGTTGTTGTAAGGTGAGATCAAGCCACTATACTCCAGCCTGGGCTACAAGAGTGAGACTCTGTCTCAAAAAAAAAAGAGGTTGAGCTTGAGTTCTAAATAATCATTTAGGATTTCAAGATATAGCACCCAGAAAAATTGTAGTGTATTGACAAAGCAATACCCATTAGAAGGGAAAATGATTTAGAAGGTAAAGATTTGACTGTTATAGATTTAAAAATTTATTTAACACCTAAATGATAATAGTTTTCAAAATTTGTTTGGCTATGAGTTCAGATATATTATTCAGTAAACATTGTTCTCTAGGAGAATTTATAGACCTTTATGCAGTGAAATTCTGTAGTATTTTCATACAAAAATGAAATAGTATAATAACTGCATAGTTTATTTTATTGTTTAATAGAGAAGGAGAAATACAAGAATATCTCCAGTTATGTTTATAGCATTTTTAATCTTGATTTTTATTTATCTGTACCATTGAGAAGCTCATTTCCTAGTTGTACAGATTTTAAACACCTGGAGAATAAGACGATATATAACCTAATGCTTGATGGGATGATATGAATTACAAATATTATAAGAATTCAAGAGAGGAAGACATAAGTATTGAAGTGTTCATTAAAAGGTTGAGCTTGACTTTAAAGAAGGGAGGGGGGCTGGGTGCTGTGGCTCACGCCTGTAATCCCAGCACTTTGTGGGGCCGAGGCAGGCGGATCACCTGAGATCAGGAGTTTGAGACCAGCCTTGGTTAGCTGAGGCAGGAGGATCACCTGAGCCCAGGGAGGTCGAGGCTGCAGTGACAAGGTCCAGCCTGGGTGACAAGAGTGAGACTCTGTCTTAAAAGAAAAGAAAAGACATCCAGGACATGAAAGGTAAAGAGGCTTGATATGACAGGGAATGAATATTTTTTTAAATTATACAATTTTGGAACTACAAAGGATGGGCTAATTTAATAGAGGAATAAACTAAACGCCAGAGGAGTCCTTATCACCTTTTTTTCTTTAGGCTTATTCACCTTCCCAGGAATAACCTCAATCAGACACAGATGGGGAAACAGGAAGCGTGCCTGGATAAGCTTAGAATCTACGTGAATAGTATATTAGGGAAGAAAATAAAAGAGGTTGTAGTGGTTGCAGTGAGCTGAGATCCCACCACTGCACAAAAAAAGTAAAAGAAAAGAGTTTGGTGATAGGGCTTTTTGGGTAGTACATGTACTGCAAATACTGGAAAGAAGGAAAGCCCAGGTCTGGAGAAACATTCCATGGTGAGAAAAAGGAGAGTATAGGAAGAAACTGCCTTTGTGGATATTCTTCAACGCACCTCTCTTTTTCCTGTTCTTTGCTAGTCTGTCTTCTTGTCCTCTAACTGCTGCCACTAATCCAATTTGCTGATGTCAAACCTTTATGCCTTTCTTGCTTACCTAACTCGTTGCACTTATACACTTCTATTTCCACCCAAATTACACCAACATTTATGAAATAAGATGTGTTCATGAAATAAAGTTAACTTTTGCTTTCATGTTTTCTCCCCTCCTTTTTTCGAAAGATACTACTGGGACTCATCAAACAAATCTTTCTGGGAAATGTGTACAACTTGGGTTTTCACAAATATGTGGTAAAACTGGCAGTGTGGATTCTGACTTACAGTTCTTAGGGACAACTAGCAGTCATCAAGATAAAGGTAAATGTTTCAAGTTTACTTGGAAACAAATGATTTATAAATATTATTTGGGGATTCCAACACTAACTTACATGATATTTTGTGTAATCATACTCATCACAAAAAAGAAAAGGATTTTGTTATATTTTTAATAACATTTTTTATAATTGTTACCCTAAAGTATTAGGTTTCATAATCTTCATATAAATATGACTGATTAAAATTAGAGTTTAGATACTCATGGTGGAGACGAGTATTGCATTTGCTTTCATATATACATAATAGTGGTACATATTTGTGGGGTACATGTGATATTTTGATATATAATAGGTAATGATCAAATCAGGGTATTTGGGATATGCATCACCTGAAACATTTGTCATTTCTTTGTGTTGGGAACATTAAAAATCTACTCCTTTAGTTATTTTGAAATACATAATAAATTATTGTTAACTGTAGTCACTCTATTATGCTATACTGAGCACTAGATCTTATTCCTTCTAATTTTATTTTATTCTATTTATTTATTTATTTTAATTTATTTTGCGATAGAGTCTTCCTCTGTCACCCAGGCTGGAGTGCAGTGGCGGGATCTCAGCTTACTGCAACCTCCACCTCCGGGGTTCAAGCAATTCTTCTGCTGTCTCAGCCTCCCGAGTAGCTGGGAATACAGGTGCATACCACCACACCTGGCTACTTTTTGTATTTCTAGTAGAAACGGGGTTTTACCATATTTACCAAGCTGGTCTCAAACTCCTGACCTCAGGTCATCCACCTGCCTCAGCCTCCCCAAACACTGGGATTATAGACGTGAGACACGGCCCCCAGTGTCTAATTTTATGTTTGTACACGTTAACCATCTTCTCTTTATTACCCACTTCTCAGTGCCCTTGCCAGCCTCTGGAAACCATCATTCTGCTCTCTACCTCCATTTTTTGTTGTTGTTGTTGTTTTTTAGCTCCCACATAGGAGTGAGAACATGAAATATTTGTCTTTGTGCCTGACTTATTTCAGTTAAGATAATGTCCTCTATTTTTATCTAAGTTGTTGCAAATGACAGGAATTCATTCTTTCTATGGCTCAACAGTACTCCATTTGTAGATGTACCATAGTTTCTTTATCCGTTTCTTCTGCTGATGGACACTTCGGTTGATTCCATATCTTGGCTATTGTGAATAGTGCTGCAATAAACAAGAAAGTGCAAATACCTCTTTGATGTACTGATTTCCTTCTTTCAGATATATGCCCAGCAATGGGATTGCTGGATCATATGGTAGTTGTATTTTTAGTTTTTTTAAGACAGGGTCTTGCTCTGTGGCCCAGGCTGGAGTGCAGTGGCATGTGTGATCATGGTTCACTGCAGCCTTGACCTCCCGGGCTCAAGTGATTCTCCCACCTCAGCTTCCCAAGTTGCTGAGACTACAGGTATGCACAACTATGTCTGGTTAATTTTTATTTTTTTTGCATAATTGAGGTTCCACTATATTGCCCAGGCTAGTCTCCATCTCCTGGGCTCAAGCAATCCTGCCTCAGCCTCCAGCCACCATGCTCAGCACATTTTTAGTTTTTTGAGGTACTTCCTTACTATTTTCCATAATGGCTGTACTAATTTACCCTCCCACCACCAGTGTGCAAGCATTCATTTTTGTCAGCATCCTTGCCACCATTTGTTACTTTTTATCTGTTTGATAAAATCTATTTAATTGGAGTGACATATCTCATTGTGGTTTTGATTTGCACTAGACCTCTACCTTTCACCATATACATAAATCAAATCAAAATGTATTAAAGACTTAAATGTAATACCTGAAGTTATAAAACTGCTAGAAGAAAACATTAGTGAAATGCTTCATAACATTGGTCTGGACAAAGGTTTCTTGAGTAAGACCTCAAAAGCACAGGCGACCAAAGCCAAAATGGACAAATGGGATCACAATAAGCTAAAAATCTTCTGCATGGCAAAGGAAACAATCAACAAAGTGAAGATACAGCTTACAGAACTGGAAAAAATGTTTGCAAACTATTCCACTGATGAGGGATTAATAACCAGAATATATAAGGAACTCGAACAACTCAATAGTAAAAAACCAAAATGGGCAAAAGATCTGAACAGACATTTCTCAAAAGAAGACATAGAAATGTCTTAACAGGTATATGATAAAATGCTCAACATCACTAATCATCAGAGAGATGAGTATTTTAATGCCAGGTCATTGAAAATAACATCAATTAAAGAGTGTTTTGTTAGCAGATGACAGTTATTATCTGTGCAGTTTTAAAGTTTAAGGCTATGCAGAATGTATTATGTCTCTTGTTAGGAACCATAACTTACTAAAAGTGATCCTTTCACCTAAGACATAAGATACAGAAGAAAAGGAAGGATTTGAGGCTGGTTGTCAGCCAGGAATTTGGGGGTTGAAGGTGTTCTTAAATTTCTTGCTGTTTAATAGCTTCAACAATTATTAGATAGAGGTAGGATCAAATTAAGTATTTCTTTAGGTATTTTGAATTTTATTGTATGTCCTTCACTAAAATTTTTTCTAGTGATAGGGATATACTTCTCTATTTGTTATGAAAAAATAATGATCATTTGAAATAACTCAAGAGGATTTAGTGTATATAGCACTAATATTTTAACTACCCTTTTCTGCCCTCACCCCAAAGACCCACATAACCCCTTAAAGTTATTCTTTCATATTATCTACACTACAATATCCATCTTTCTTAATAATGTGGGTATTTTCTAACTTCCTGAATATCTTTGGGATTCATAATTGGTATAATCAGAGATAGCTTGATGTGCCACTTAACCTGTTCCTGTTAGGCAATCCCTGAATGATTACATTGCCTTTGAGGACTATCCACTGTTAGTGTTTAATCATATCTGCATAGTGGCTCTGGTTTTCTTTAATCTATTGGAATAGCTATTAGAGAAACTGGTATAAAGGGATATCATGTTTTTCTAAACCTAATAGAATTTAACTTTAATACTTGGTTACACATTAAAATTCCATCAGGACCACTACCACCTCAACTAATATTCCCCCTGTGATCTCTGAAGGACCTGTGGTATGGATGACAAACAATATAGATGTTTGTATCCTAATTTACATGTTGTGGTGATCCACACCAAGGGTTGGAAATTTTGGTGTATGTTGCATTGCATTGTTTTTATGTATATGCATAATAAGATAGGATGTTTGATTTCTTCATAAGAAATATTTTTAAATCTCTAGGAATACATGAGACACTCATTAAAGCACCAGAACCTGTTAATAGAACACTATAATTGAAATGAGGAAGCTGAAAGTTTTAATTCTTTATGTATATCTGTAACTAAGTCTCCTATAGTGTCTCTACCCAGATAAGATTTCGGTATAAGTAGAGGTTTTAACCATGTCAGTTATGAATTAAACATAAAGGATATATAATATATACAGTTGTTTAAGTCTTCAGAAGAATGTTTGCTTTGTTAATATACATAAGCTGGGTATTTGGTCATGCAAAACCTTTTTAAAAATATTAAAGGAAAATTTAAGGGAACCCCTAAAAGATTACAAATAGACTTTTTATATTAGTTGAAGAATAAAAAGATCAATAAGAGACAAAAAAAGAAGTAATAAAAAAACAATAAACAGAAAGTGTAAAATAAGAGGGTAGAATTAAAACCAAATATATGAATAGTTCCCACAATATAAATTGCCAGAACTTACAACTTAAACGACAGAGGTGATCAGGTCTCATTTTTTATTTTTTCATTGAAGTGATTTTTTTAAGAGTATTACCTAAAATACATCAAAATAGATTGAGAGAAAATAAAGCATGGAAAAGATACACTAGGCAGATATTCAGAGAAAAGCAAATAGAAATATGTTGATGATAGGGAAAATATGCACACCAAAATTAAAAACATTTTTAGTTCTAAAGAGGGTCATTTTAATGAGAAAAAGAATAATTCACTGAAAAGACAAGGCTTTTTTTGACATATAAGTATAGATATATGCATTTTATATATATATATATATATGCAATTTAATAAAATTACAAGGAGAAAATTAATTATAAAAGTAGAAAATTTTAATGGAATAAAGAAGTTTTGAATTAGAAGACACAGAATATTTGAATAACACAAATTAGTTCCTTACCTCATACATACAAAAATATAAATGCCAATTGGGATGAAAACTTGAATGGGAAAAGCAAAAAGCAAAAAAACTTTAAACTTTTAGAACTGTGTATACATAAATAACATATTATCTTTTGTTTTATTACAGTGTATGCTAGCCTCAATTTTGGCAGTAAGACACAGCAAACATTTGGTAGTCAAACAGACTGTACGTCCTCAAACGGGCAAAATCTAAGTCCAGGAGCCTACATCCTTCCATCCTATCCTCTCTCATCACCTCGAACCAGTCCAAAGCACACATCTCCTCTTAGTATATCTCCAAAGAAGTCTCAAGATAATTCGGTTAATTTCTCAAATTCCTGGCCTCTTAAAAGCTTTGAAGGACTATCAAAACCAAGTCCACAGAAGAATCTTGTCAGCCAAAAATCGTCTGATCCTACAGGTAGAAATGAAGGTAAAAGTCAGTATTTTGTTCAAATTTATTTGTATTTGAATTAGTACTTTGAAGTTAATGCATAGGGTTGTTAGATCTTTAAAAGCTAGTAAATTACATTTTATCTGTCTGAATTTAGGAAATATTTAGGAAAATATTTAATAGTGTGTTAAATAGATCAAATGTGTAACATTCAATTGAAATTCTCATTTCTTACATTACCACTTCAAAATCCTTTTTGAAACTAGGAAAATAATAATGCTTCTTTTTTTGGAAATAGAGAGGGGGTATTACTATGTTGACCAGGCTGTTCTTGAACTCCTAACCTGAAATGATCCTCCCATCCCATCCTCCTAAAGTGCTGGGATTACACACTTGAGCCACTCTGCTGGGCCAGAAAATAATAATGTTTTATAATAAACATGAACAGCATATGTTGTTTAAGAGCCTACTAACAAATTTTAGCATTACAAATATAAAATGTCATTCGTATGCTTATTGCAATTAATGCCTAGTAATCATTTATTCAACATTTATTGAGTGTTTACTATATGTTAAAGTTAATTTGAAACATTTTTTATTATTCGTTACAAACTAAAATGTTCTTTTCTTAATAACCTACTCCAAAATCATGAAATTAGCATATGTAAGTTCATTCAGGACAAATTCAGTCTTAAAGAGTTGGCTGAGCATAGTGGGTCACACCTGTAATATCAGCACTTTGGGAGGTCAAAGTGGTCAGATCATTTCAGGTCAGGAGTTCGAGACTGGCCTGGCCAGCATGGTAAAACATTGTCTCTACCAAAAATACAAAAATTAGCCCAGCTGGTGGCACATGCCTGTAATCCTAGCTACTTGGGAGGCTGAGGCACGAGAATCACTTGAACCTGGGAGTTAAAGGTTGCAGCGAGCCGAGATCACACCACTGCACTCCAGCCTGGGCTACAAGAGCAAGATTCCACCTCAATAAATAAATAAATAGAAATTAAAGGTATAATAAAGAAATCCCCTGCATCCCTCATGATCTTCTTTCCCCAGCCATTGATGTAAGATATTTCACCTTTAGACTATCCTACAAGTCCAGTGTTCAGTTTATAGCATATTCAGTCAATTGTATTATTTTCCTTAGCACTGTACTTTTATTCTCTTCTATTAATTTCTTTCTACATTTGTTTATTGTACAAAATCAAATATTACATTGAAAGTCAAGGCTGTATTCAGCTTGTTCTCCCCAGTGGCCAGCTATAATATGCTTTTTTTATTTTAAAACATTGTATTTTAAATACTTGTGATTATAACTCCCTCTTCTCCTCTAAAATTAAAAAAAAGAAAAAGTAAAATATTTATTTTTTATGCAGGAGAAAATTCTCAAGAAAAACCTTCAGTTCAGCTTACACCTGCTTTGGTGAGATCACCATCTTCCCGACGAGGCCTAAATGGAACAAAGCCTGTTCCTCCTATACCAAGGGGAATAAGCCTGTTGCCTGATAAAGCTGATTTAAGCACAGTGGGACACAAAAAGAAAGAGCCTGATGATATTTGGAAGTGTGAAAAAGATAGTCTTCCAGTTGATCTTTCTGAATTAAATTTCAAGGATAAAGATTTTGATCAAGAAGAGGTAATGACTTAAAAATATTTGCAGTTTTCTATAATATTATAGTTGCTATTTAAGGAAAAATCAAGTTCTTTTTATCCTATAACATCTTATTTCTAAAAATACGTTCTTTATAGATAATGTGGAAAATACCATCAATTATTAGGAAGGGAATTTATCACACCAGTTCCCACTACACAGAATAGCTTACTGTTAACACTCTACTGTATTTTCTTCAAGGATTTTTTTCTATGCATACATTATTCCTTTTTAAATTAAAAGTATGAATAATAACATAGCAAATAGACTCATGTACTGGCCCCTTCCAGTGAACAATTTGTCATATTTGTTTCCTGTATTTAAATAAATGAAACAGCATAGTTCTTTTTCCAGTTCAATGTCTCTTCCTTCTTCACCAGGGGCAACCACTATTACCATTTATTTGTTTTATGTATTTTTGTACTTTTTATATTAATATATTATTTTGTCTATTAATTTACTTATGGTATATTTATACCATTGATTATGGCTCATGATCAGTCTTTTGCTATTGCAAACAGTGAACTGCAGTGAACATATTGGAACTTGTCCTTTGTTCATATGTGCGAACTTACTTATCTTTATGAAATTGAGATCATATTGTATACTCATCTTTGAATCCTAGATCACTTTCTGCTATAAAAATGTGTTACCAATATGATAACTGTACATAATAATTATGTCAGAGAAGGAATGTGGTTGTTGTATTACTTTTTTCAGACTACTGTTTCCATAGATAGTACCTTTTTATCATTTCAGTTTGCCTCATGTCATGTTAAAAAAAAGTTTTATATTAAATATATAAATGAAAATAATTATGATATTTTACAGTCTTGTTTTAGTCTGTTTTTAAGGTATAAGCATTAATCATGTAATGATAATTTGCTCAATAAAATAGAGTTAATATTACTGTATATTCATTTATGAAGTATGTCTTTACTGTTAAGCACATATAAAACTAACCTATAAAGTGCCAAAGTTGGTTGTTAATGATTTAAAGTAATCACCCCAATTTCTGCTTGTGAAATCTTTCCTTTTTTCTTTCCTAACTCATTTGTATTTTAGTAGTGCTAGGAAGGGAATTCATTTGAAGGGAAGAAACATATAGAAAAGACTTTTCCTATATAACTTACAAATTTTACCTGATCCTACATGATTTTGATATGTTTTCATAATAACTTAAAAATAGTTCTTTTTTTTAAGTGGGTAATTGAAAGGTGAGTTTCTTTTACATAATTATTTGTAAAAACAGGAGGATACCATTGCTTTTAGATACTCAGTCTTTCAAGCTTTTAATAGAGAAGTGGCCTTAGTATTGAATCAACTAGTATAGTTGTTGAAAATTACTTATCCTCCCTTATAGTTGTTGAAAATTAGTTATCCTCCCTTATAGTGTCATATAAGTTCCTTATATGACACTCCTTATTTGTTATTTTGAATGGGTCACTATTTAAATTCCTTGGTGGAGTTACTTTTAACAAAGGCATAAGTTTTTATAGTGTTTAATGTGCTTAATAATGTATCAAACACTTTCATTTTCCTTACTTCATTTAATCTTTACAGTAACTCCCTAAGTTAATAAACAAGGCCACGTCTATTATGTTTTTTGTTTGTGTGTGTGTTTGGTTTTACAGAAGGGGCTCAGTGATGTTACATGTCTTGCTCAAAGTCAGAAAGTAAGTGGTAGGACTAGGATTCAAGCCCTGTTCACCTAACTTTATGTTCACTATGCTTTTCACTGTACTACATTGGTATAAATCCATTAAAGGGTTTTTTTTGTTGTTGAATTTGCCTTCCAACTATAAAGATTTAAGAAATTTATGGATGTTGCATTAATTGAAAACAGATACTCTCATTAAATGATTAATCTTATGAATCAGATGTAAACAAAAGTTTATGTATGTTTCTGTGTTCCTTACTTTGTTCAAAGTTATGTTGACAGCCTTTTTTTTTTTTTTTGAGACGGAGTTTCGCTCTTGTTACCCAGGCTGGAGTGCAATGGCGCCATCTCGGCTCACCACAACCTCCGCCTCCTGGGTTCAGGCAATTCTCCTGCCTCAGCCTCCTGAGCAGCTGGGATTACAGGCACACACCACCATGCCCAGCTAACTTTTTGTATTTTTAGTAGAGACAAGGTTTCACCATGTTGACCAGGATGGTCTCGATCTCCTGACCTCGTGATCCACCCGCCTCGGACTCCCAAAGTGCTGGGATTACAGGCTTGAGCCACCGTGCCGGCCTGACAGCCTTAATATATCAGTTTGTCATAACAATTTCTACTCTGCTTTTGCTTTTTATTTTTTTGAGACACTGTCTCGCTCTATTGCCTAGCCTGGAGTGCAGTGGCACAATCTTGGCTCATTGCATCTCTGCCTCTCAGATTCAAGCGATTCTCGTGCCTCAGCCTCACGAATAACCGGGACTACAGGTGTCTACCACCATGCCCAGCTGCATTTCTTTTATTTTCCTTTCTTTTTTTTTTTTGAGATGGAGTCTTGCTCTGTCACAAGGCAGGAGTGCAGTGGTGCGATCTCGGCTCAGTGTAATCTCTGCCTCTCAGTTTCAAGCGATTCTCCTGCCTCAGCCTCCCGAGTAGCTGGGATTACAGGCACATGCCACCACAACCAGCTAATTTTTGTATTTTTAGTAGAGACCAGGTTTTATCATGTTGGCCAGGATGCTCTCGATCTCCTGACCTTGTGATATGCCTGCCTCAGCCTCCCAAAGTGCTGGGATTAGAGGCATGAGCCACCGCTCCCGGCCACCCAGCTGCATTTCTAAAAATATGTGGCTTCAGAAGTTACATACAGTGATCTGTAATTTATTAAACACTTGCAAGCTTGATGTAAACGTCAAGTTTTAGAAAACTGATTTTCGTTAACCACCTCCCAGAGCTAGCATCTAAGCCACATCAGCACACCAGGTGTACCTCTTTAACATCAACTGATATCTACCATTTGATTTAATGATTCATTTATTAAATAATTGAATTAATGAAATATATTTAGTCCTTGTTCCCAGTGCTAAAGATACCCATGAAGAATAATCACTGAGATTCTTCCTCTCAAGGAGCTTCTAACCTAGTAGGTTGTTTTAAATACCCAAGTGATAAATCTGTATATTTATACTATGTACATATATGTTAGCATTCATCTTGTTTTAGTACAGGATTGGGAAGTGGTTAGCTGGGTATAGCTAATGGAGTTTAAAATTTAAGGATAACTTTTACCAATATAAGGAATTTATGTTATAAAGTTTATTGTTTTCATTTTTTCTTAGATGCATAGCTCTCTTAGGTCCCTTCGTAATAGTGCGGCTAAGAAAAGAGCAAAACTGAGTGGCAGTACTTCAGATCTTGAAAGTCCTGATTCTGCAATGAAGCTCGACTTGACAATGGACTCCCCGTCTCGGTCTTCCTCTCCAAACATCAGTTCTTACAGTGAAAGTGGAGTTTACAGCCAAGAATCATTGACTTCTTCTCTGTCTACAACTCCCCAGGGGAAGAGAATAATGTATTTTATTTTTTGGCATGATAAATGAATGCTCCTCTGTAACTAGTGATTTAGAGCCCTAATGTCATATTTGTAAAAACTTAAAACCATTTCTATTTTAGTTTTTAAAATGTTAAAATATATTTAAAAGACACTGGAAACATTTACAGATATTACCTTGCTTGGCCTTGGTTTCTGGTATGAGTGGAAAGGGAACACAACCCCAACTATAAACACAGCATTTAAATTAGTACAGACCCTGTTCCTAAAGCCCAAATTGTTCTTTCTGTCTAAGATTTATTCTAATGTTTTCTGTCCTTTAGCTCTTTTCTGGATCATTGACTCTTTTGCCAGTTAAACTATAGCTGATATTACTGCTTTTATTTATTTATTTATTTTGAGATGGAGTTTCGCTCTTGTTGCCCAGGCTGGAGTGCAATGGCGCTATGTTGGCTCACCACAACCTCCACCTCCTGGGTTCAGGCAATTCTCCTGCCTCAGCCTCCTGAGTAGCTGGGATTACAGGCACACACCACCATGCCCAGCTAATTTTTTGTATTTTTAGTAGAGACTGGGTTTCACCATGTTGACCAGGATGGTCTTGATCTCTTGACCTCATGATCCACCCGCCTTGGCCTCCCAAAGTGCTGGGATTACAGGCGTGAGCCACCGCGCCCGGCCTATTACTGCTATTATTTTAAGCTCAGCACCAATTTCCTTTAATTTATGGATAAGTTTCACACGGCTGTTATTTTCTTAGATTTTATTTCTATTGTCTTGTAGAAGCTCAAGACTTCATGTTATAGTTCTCATATCCTTCTTAGGAGTCTCCCTACAGCAATAGTGCTGCACTTAAAGTCCTGGCCACCCCCCACCAACAGAAGATTATTTTTCAGCATAGCAGTTGGACTAACTTCTCTAAGTCTTAAAGCTTTACCTCACTTAACTGATAAGTCATCTCAAACTGCTTTCTGAGCATCTCTGTGACCATACTGTAGGATTTTAGGGAATCCCTTCCTCTTTTATTGTGGACAAAACCCTAGTAATGGAATTAATAGGACATAGAGTAGATGTATATTTAACTTTTTAAGAAACTGCTAAACAGTTTTCCAAAATGATTGTGTAACTTTACACTCCTACCAGCAATGTGTGAGTTACACTTGTTTCACATTTTTGCTAACATTTAGTGCTGTCAGTCTTAAATTTTTTTTCTTTGATTTCATCCTGAACCAGAAATAAACATTTAAAATTAAAATTAATTTCACTTTAGTGAATTAGAACTTCTAATAAATGTAGGTAAATAGAGATTCATAAGCAAAGGAGAGGTAGTGTTCTAAATAGAAAATAATGTTTTATTCTGGCAGTTCATAGAATTTAACTGAATTTTTGTGTCCCATTCTTAGAAGTTTGTCTCAGCCCATTATTTTTTTATATACATTTTTAACTGAAATAGCAGCTTGTTTTGTACTTGGAAATTTTATCTTCCAACAGTTCCTTTGTTGTAATTACTTAGGTAGAATAATATGCATATTGACAAAATGAATTTGGAATGACAACATGGTCTAGTGTTTACATTAAGTTATAAGACAAAATATGTTTTTAGCTTTTAGAACTAAAGTCCTTTCATGATCTTCTATGAATCTGAAAATTTGATCTTATATAATCCTGCAGTTGCAAGGTTGTGTAAATAATTTGAAACATACTTAGGAAGAAAAGTTTATTTTATATGATTTAGAATACATAATTTCCTATGTTTTCTCACTGAGTTATTCTCTTCAGATACAGAATTCTGTGAGAAGGTAGTTCAGCACACCCTCATTTATAACTGAATTGCCATTAATGATTCTAAGATTCCACATTTAAGATTAGTGGCTTTAGAATAATTATTCTTAACCAGCTTGCATTCTACCTTAAGATTCATGGCCAAAGAAAGCCACTACTGCCTGATTCAAAGATTTATCTGTAGGTGGGTTAGGGAAGAAAAATTGTTGAAAATCACCCTCCTAGAGACTGAAATTTCTTCTTTCATCCAAGTCAACTACATTTAGTATAAATATAAATTTATAGTAATTTATTCTAGAGAAATTGCTCTTTCAAAATATTTAACAATGATTTCTCACTAGGTCCATTGACAAATATATTCCTATCCAGTTACTAAGAATTGTACTTCTTTGTAAAATGTCTTCTTTTTAATATTCGTCACTAACTTACTGACATTGCAACACTTATTGATTTAAAACAGTTCTCTTAAACTTAGATTTAACATTCTTCAGTTGGCTTTCTTAATGAAACAAGGCCTAGCAAAGAATAGTCTAAGAAGAAAGTGGCATTTGCCAAACTCACTTATTCCTGATCTCTTTTTTATAATTTAGCCAAGTCTCTATTTTTGTGTTATCATATATGAAGTTAAATTGTATGTTAGATAATTAAGAATGATTTGATTTGTTTATTTTTATTTTTATTTTTTTGAGACAGTATCTCACTCTGTCACCTAGGCTGGAGTGCAGTGGTGCAATCTCAGCTCACTGCAACTTTTGCCTACTGGGCTCAGATGATCCTCCCACCTAAGTCTCTGTAGCAGCTGGGACTACAGGTGAACACCACCATGCCCAATTAACTTTTGAGTGTTTTGTAGAGATGCAGTATTGCCATGGTGGCAAGCTGGTCTTGAACTCCTGGGCTCAAGTGATCATCCTGTCTTGGCCTCCCAAAATGCTAGGATTTCAGGCATGAGCCAGCACACTTGGCCTTGATTTAGTTTTGGAATGGATGCTTGGATCAGTTGGTTTTTTGTTTTTTGTTTTTTGTTTTTCCCCTTAGGGATTGTACAGCATAAGTCAGAGAGTCATTTTCTATGGGAATCGTATTATGAGCAATTAAGAACTGGCCATATGTTAAAACGGTTGGAAATCTAAAAGGTGAATTAAGAATAGCAAAAAAAAAAAAATACTATTAGCCATATTTTTTCAAGTGTCATATCTATTGCTCCCTTATTATCTAAAAGTTCAGTGAGTTAATAAGAATAGAGAATATGTCATGTTAGTATTGAACAGCACTAAATCTTAATGTTTATTGAAATTACTTTGTTTCATTGTAGGTCAGACATATTTCCAACATTTGCGTCAAAACCTTGTCCAACAAGACTTTCTTCTGCAAAGAAAAAAACCTCTCATATTGCTGAACAAAGCCCCAGCACAGGTATTCTATGACTGTTTATGAAAATAATTTATAAAAAGTATGATTTTCAAATGATATAAAAAAATGATAGCAAGTGCATTTCAGATTTTAAGTTGTTGTGGATACCAGTAGGACTAATCAGTTTTTCACTCCTTAAAAGGTCCATTTGACAAGAATAAATATTTTATTGTTTTTGGAAGAAAAAATATTTTTTTACCTGAATCATCGATCTCTTTTAAAGCTCATTGGCATACCTATTCTTGTCTCCTATACCCAGATATTTTTCTGAAGTTGGTGTGTAGTGTTGTTTAGTTGGTGTTGGCTGTCAGAGTTTAGAAAACCTCTCAGATGACTCTAATATTGCAGCATAGTTTGGGAACCACTGGGCATCCTGAAAGACAAATTTCTTTAAAAACAATATTTAACTATTAATAGTAGTTAAATTCATGTGTATCTTGTGTTAAGAATTTTTGTGAACTAACCTTTAAGTCTCTGGTTTTATAACATCACTTCTCAGATAATAGATTTAGTAATTAGTAGTCAATTAACAAAAGATTTGCATTATGGTCTATTTAGGGTGAGAACTGCATGTGACTCTTCATTATAATTAGTAAAACTATGTTGAATTGTGAATAAATTGTAACAAATTGGGATATGATGTTTAGTTTCACATGATCTAATGTAAAAGTCCTAACAACTTTAAGGCTGCTTTACATTATAACTACCTTCCTAAAAAACTGTATATTTATTTGATTATTTGCTAAGATTTTCAATTTATGGCTCTTAAATGTGTCTTAATCTCAACCCCTCTTTTTAGTCCCCACTACCATGGCTTGAGTTCACATTTTTCCTCATTTACTACCTACTTAGCCTCCTAAGTTTTCTCCCAGCTTCAATCTCACTCACTTTGAAACTGTTCCTCACAATGCAAATCTGACTATATTGGCTAGCCTGAATTCATTCAGGACATCCTTTCATGATCTGGTCTCTGCCTACCTCTCCAGCCTCATTTTTCACTACCTTCTTTGTATCTTGTATATTACCTGTTTGTATCGAGTTAAATCAGACCACTATCAGTACCGTTTCCTATCTCTTTGCAATTGCACATATGATTTTATCTGGATGAAATCTGGAATCCACACCACACCCTCTTTACCTGTGAAAACAGCTCAGTCGCTTTCTCTAGGAAGCCTTCCCTAATTCACAAACAAGATTATTACCTCTTTTGTTAGACCATTACATCTTGTACTAACACCTTTTATAATGATACTACTTTACTTTTCTTCAACTCTCAGATTCTTGATCCCCAAAGATTATTTCCCTCTGCTTACCTACCAAGTGCTTTCGTAATCATGAATGTGTGACTTAACCAGGTGTGCTTAGTATACTGGCTTGCATAAAACTAGTGTTAACAAGGCATACAAAGACAGTATATATGTGCTTTGGAGTCCAAAACGTGAGCTGGCACCACAGTCTGATGTTTAATAATAGTACTCATTTGCTTTGGAACTTAGTTCCCTCATCTGACAACATAAACCTTGAGAAGGGTAGTGCAAATCTAAGTTAATGACATATATAAAGCAGCTAGTGCATAGTAGGCACTCAGTATGTACTTTGTCCTCTAAAGGGAGAGAGTGACCCAAAGAAATACATAAACTTATCCTTAATCCTTTTTAAGGCTAATAATCCTAATAAATCTATAATTTTTCAAGTATTTATATAAAATTGAAGAGATATCTGATTGCTAGGTTGTATCTACTTTGTAAAAATGGAACACACTTTTGGAAGAATATATATTAGGCATTTCTAGGATCAAGTTTTAGAAATACTACTATTAGTGAATTCACTATATTAAATTTAACCTTTTCTCAAAATAAGTTGCTAATGTTTTTGGATTTTATATATTTCAGTTTGCTTTATTTTCAGTAAACAACTGATTCCTACAAATTTATTGTGATTTAATTTCTAAAATGTAAAAATGATAATGCTCAGAATAAAGACTATTGTAAGATAAACACAAAAATAACAATTATGTAAAAATTCCACCTATATTCTACCACCATCTATTAAAGCAAATTGTGCTAAATTTTCCGAATGATGTTATAATAATCTTTTCTCCTATAGTATTAGATTAGTGTTGCCTGTTAATAGAAAACATTTCCACCCAAAGCCAGTATGTTTGAATCTTACTTTATGAATTAACTATCAAGACTAAGAATTTATAAAGATATCTGTGTTACTTCCACAAATTCTCTATGATTCAATTATCAGATATTCTTGAATATTTTCTCTACAAACTTACTTAGTGCCCTTTATTCTACAGTTCTTTCTAGCCAGTTGCCACCAGCTATCTCCTCTTCTCACCATCCTGTTTTTATTCAAATAAAAAATTATTTTTTTTAAGTATATTTCAATTTCACTGGGCACAGTGGCTCACACCTGTAGTCACAGCACTTTGGGAAGCTGAGGTAGGTGGATTACTTGAGCCCAAGAGTTTGGTACCAGCCGGGGCAACATAGCAAAACCCCATCTCTATCAAAAAAAATAAAAAATAAAAAATAGTCAAGTATGGTGGCATGCACCTGTAGTCCCAGCTATTCGGGAGGCTGAGGTGGGAGAATTGCTTGAGCCCAGGAGGCTGAGCCTGCAATGAGCCAAGATAGAGCCATTGCTCTCCAGCCTGGGTGGAGTGACAAAGCAAGACCCTGTCTAAAAGAAAAAAATATATATACACACACACACACACGCACACACATATTCATTCACACGCACACACACACACGTATATGCATATACACACATCATTATTGCTTAATGATTTATTTATAAGCTATGTATAAAAATGAACCATGACTCAAATATATATTGCCTAGAATTTTGCATTTAGTGTAAGTTTTATGGTTGTAATAGCTGCAGAGTATTCATAAAGAGTTTAAACATTCAAATGTAAATTAAAATTTTTATTATTCATTAGAAGGAGGCCTACATTAGGGTTTGCTTTTGTTTTGTTTTGTTTTTAGTTATGGATCTAATAACATTTGGGTACTTGAAATGTGTTAGGTACTGCACTGAGGACTTTACATGTATTTTCTTCATTTAATCCTGACAAAAGTTGTAGAAGAGGTACCATTCTATTTTATAAATAAGGTTAAGTGACTTATCCAAGTCTTCTCAGCAGTTTGAGTAGCCATGCTATAATATAAAGCCAGGAAGCATGATTCCAGATACTGAGCTCTTTATCCCTATGTAGTTTACTGCCTCACTAGTGAAGCCAGTGTATGAGGATAAATTTCATGGTGAGTTAGTTTTTAAGATCTCTAAATCAGAATTGTCTGTAAGCATACCAATAAAGAAAAATTACTGAGTTTTCCCCATTTTCAGGTTTTTCCTTTTTCCGGGGAATAGGAGAAAAGAGAGAAATGGGGAAATAGGTATCTTTTAGGCCACAGTTTTAAAATTCTGGATTAAAAAAAAATTTTTTTTTAATGTAAAGTTAAAGATGTCATTTAAAAAGTACTTGTCAGGCTGGGCACAGTGGCTCACACGTGTAATCCCAGCACTTTGGTAGGCTCAGGTGGGCGGATCCTTGAGCTCAGTAGTTCGAGACCCACCTGAGCAACATGGTAAGATCCTGTCTCTATAAAAATTACAAAAATAAGCTGGAGGTGGTCGTGTGCACCTTTGATCCCAGCTACGAGGGAGGCCAGAGGTGAGAGGATCGCTTGAGTCCGGGAGACAGAGGTTGCAGTGATCTTGGATCGTGCCACTGCACTCCAGACTGGGGAGACTCTGTCTTAAAAAAGAAAAACTCTTGTCGTATTTTTAAAACACATACAGTATATTTAATTATCTCTTTTAAACATTGCATTAAATACATACCTTTTTTTCTTTTTTTCCAAGAGACAGGGTTTCACTCTGTCACCCTGGCAGAGTGCAGTGGTACAGTCATAGCTCACTGTAGCCCTGACTTCTGGGCTCAGGCAATCCTCCTGCCTCAGTTTCCTGAGTAGCTGGGACCACAGGCATGCGCCATTACAACCAGTGAATTGGTTTCTTTTTTGAGATGGAGTCTCGAATCTTCACCCAGGCTGGAGTGCAGTGGTGCGATCTCAGCTCACTGCAACCTCCACCTCTCAGGTTCAAGCAGTTCTTTTCCTCGGCCTCCCAAGTGGGATTACATGTGTCTGCCACCACACCCGGCTAATTTTTTTGTATTTTAGTAGAGTCGGAGTTTCACCATCTTGGCCAGGCTGGTCTTGAACTCCCGACCTCGGGATCCACCCACTTCAGCCTCCTGAAGCGCTGGGATTACAGGCGTGAGCCACCTCACCTGGCCCCCAGTGAATTTTTTAATTTTAATTTTTGATGGAGACAGGCTTGCTATGTTGCCCAGGCTGGTCTTGAACCCCTGGGCTCAAGCAATTCTCCTTCCTTAGCCTCCTGAAGTCCTGGGATTACAGGTGTGATCTACCACACCTGGCCTCATTGTAATTTTAAAGCCTATTTTATGAAATGTAGTATAGCGTATAATAAATGTTCTTAGCAGTTAGTAAAAGGAAAAATATTACATAATTTAAAATAGTACAAAACTTCAAAAAGTACTATAATGTTAGAGTTTCTAATATTATGTTACTGACCTTTTTAAAAGGTTAGAAGTTGAGATAAGTTTTGAGGGGAGATATGTACATTATGTATAGTATTACTTGAATCATTCAAATATTTTATAGGGATTACAACATCCATTGTAAGCATAATTTGTCAACATATGAACTATAGGTTTGGATGTGGTGATTTTGAAGATGATAGTTCACGTGATATTTCATCTAGCGCTTTAGAAATACAAAATAAAGAATACCCAAGACATTGTAAGCATACAAAAGATTCATAAATTTCATGACAAGTTAATTTTTAAGATTGAATATCTAAATCAGAATTCTTCTGAAGCATACCAATAATGAAAAATTAATGAGAATTTTCCGTTTTGAGGTTTTTCATCTTACTCTGCTGCTGATGTGTTGTTGCTCAAATAATTTTGCCAAACAGGAGAACTCAAGGCATCATATATGATTTATGGGCTTCCCCCAGGAGCCAGTGCAAGGAAGCAGCTGCTCATGAGGTTAACACTAGGGAATTTCTGCTGACTTTTGCCCCCAGGACGTGCACCAGATACATGCACATAAATCTCACACATACACACATTTTTAGAAGATATTTTGCCATTAATATGGGATGGAAGATGTGATGTGGATTGATGACTTCCCGATGTCCAGTTAGGTTGTAACCATGGAGTAAAGTTGGGACAACAGGAATGTAATTTTCCTCTGGTAGAACATGGGAAAGCTTTGCTGTTATCATTAACCACTGTTAAGAATTACTTTTTTTTTTTTTAACTTAGTAGCAGGTAGTACTTCTGTGACTGCTCTATTTCTTAAGAGATCCTATTACAGCTGCAATTTTAAAATTTCCCTTACAATAAAAAAAAAAGTAGTTTTGAAGGATATAAATATTTAAATAAATACAATATTGGTGTCAAAGTATTTGCGACTTTTGCCATTTTTAATTGCAAACTACATTTGTACCAACCTAATAATTAGAAGGTGCACCTTTAATCAAAAATATGTAAGTAAATAAAAAGCTGTGATTTTTACGTGCTTAGCAGTTGTGGTCATGATAAGGTCAACTTCTGTACTATGTGGGGTTTTTTTTTGTATTTTGTTTTGAGACCATCTCGCTCTGTTGCTCAGGCTAGAGTGCAGTGGCGTGATCTCAGCTCACTGCAACCTCCACCTCTTGGGTTCAAGTGATTCTTGTACCTCAGCCACCCTAGTAAATGCGATTATAGGTGCATGCCACCACGCCTGGTTAATAACTTACACTTTTTAGTAGGGACAGAGTCTTGCCATGTAGGCCTGACTGATCTCGACTCCTGGCCTCAAGTGATCTATCTGCCTTGGCCTCCCAAAGTCCTGGGACTACAGGTGTGAACCACTGCACCCGGCCTGCTATTTCTGATTATCTTAAATTATATATGAACAGGCAATCAGGCATTTTAGGACATGAATATTTTTTGTGGATGTAACTTAAATTGAGTAAGATGGAATTTGATTAGAAACTTTTTTTTTGAAAATTTCTTAAAATTTAGTCTGTGATATAATTTAATGTCTGTTCTATTTGGCAGCAATAAGTTGTTCATTGTTTTACAAAAAAGAATAAGATTTTTTAATATTTATTTATATGTTTTACTTCTCATGTAAAGGACAAAAAATGCTTTTTGTCTTAAAAGTAACGCATACCCTAATATAATTTTTTATTTATTTATTTTTAAATTGCTTTGAAATAACTGTTGAATATGTTCATTCACTGCCAGTAGCTTCCTTTTCTAGACAGCAGAATCATAAACATATTTACATCTTTTAGCCAGCAGTTAATTCTACTTCATAAAATTAACTTTCTTCCTAGGCCTATTTCTCTTTCTTTCGTGTCCATTTTTATTAGTAGCATTACCATTTTCCCAGTTATGAAGGCTTAACGCTTTAGAGTCACTTTTGTCTATTTCTCTTTTACCTTCCACATTTAGGAAGTGGTTCATCCTATCATTTACTCTTAGTAACTTAATGTATCTGCTGCCACTGTTATAATTTGGGCCCTCATTACCACTTTCCTGGATAATTACAAAAGCTTTCTGGTATAGCTGCCCTCTTATTTTCATTCCTTTTAAATCCAGGCTGCATAATCTTCCAGAATTGTCTTTCTAAAATACAGTCATCATCTTTTCCATCCTTAAAACCTTCATTGACACATAAAACTAACCCCTGGAAAAAAAACAAAAACCTTGAGTGGTTCTCTGTTTTCTGCAGAACAAAGTTCTACTCCATAGCATAACATTTTTTCTGTTTTTAGACAGAGTCTCACTCTTGTCACCCAGGCTGTAGTGCAGTGGCGATGCTATATCCGCTCACTGCAATCCCTGCCTCCTGAGTTCAAGCAATTCTTCTTCCTCAGCCTCATGAGTGGTTGAGATAACAAGCGTGTACCACGTATTTTTAGTAGAGACAGGGTTTCACCATGTTGATCAGGCTGGTCTCAAACTCTGACCTCAGGCGATCTGCTTGACCTCCCAAAGTGCTGGGATTACAGACATGAGCCACCATGCGTGGCCCTGTAGCATAACTTTTAAGACTCTTAATAATCTTGCATCAGCTTAATTTCTTTTTATTTCTCTCTTCGTCCCCCATGCTCTTGCACTTTTAATACTAGTTTTCTTAGTTTGTAGGTGCAGAACCTAGGGGCTCTTTCCTAGTTGTAATGGTCTAGATCATGTCTGCTGTGTCAATTAATGACTTGAGAAAGTGGAGTGCTTGAAGTATTAGTACATTAGAGCCCATGATGTACTATTTACTCTTTCTGTATTTGAATTAGATGGAAGTAGTATAACAAAGAAAAATTATATAATGATATTTGTGTGTGAAGGAGCCTTTAAACATGTTTTTCTACATATTTTAGAACTGAGACTTAGTGAACAATATTTCTTTCAACATTTCTTTAAGAAAAAATATAGTATAAAAAATAAAAGTATATTAAAAATGATTCTTATGAATGAAGTTAAACTACTTGGAAATGACATGTCCCTTACATTTTTTCCGATGAGATTTGTCTAATCATTCATTCATCTCTTGATAGTTTATAGATTTTATGTTTGTGTGGACCCTTGAGCAAATTGTTCCATTTACTGAGATTGGTTTCCCTTTGTCACAGAACACATTTTTGGGCCACCTGGTGTTTCTATTAGTCAATGTGTGCTATAAAAGTGTGTCCTAATTTTGATTATTCCATAATATAAGAAGAAATATGAAAAATGGTCACTTACATTGATTTCTTTTTTTAATCTTTGACATTTTCACCTAAAGCCAGGTTACTGTTAGCACTAGCAGTTAACAAAAGAATCTATCTGCTGCTTAATTTTTAAAAATCAGTTATATGATTGAATTTTCCACTGTTTCATGGCTTTTCTTTCATAAAACCTGAAATTATATATATTTCTCTTTTTTTTTTTTTTTTTTTTTGCCTTGATACATTCATTTAACGTTTATTTATTGAGTACCTAATATGTGCCAAACACTGTTCTAGGCTCTGGGAAAGAATAATCATCAAAACTAGACATACATCCTATCCCCATGGAACTTACAGTCTAGTACAGTTATAAAGAATCAGAAACAAAGGTAAAATTTAACCTAGAAAAGTACAGGGTGCTGTGAGATTTGACCTGATTTGTTTTCTAATGTCAGCAGATTTCCTTTTTGATGACCCTTTTGTTGCCTGATTATCATGCTGTGATAATTCACTTGTGTGCCTCTCACACCTCACTGTGACATGTGTAAACTCCTTAAGGAAAAGAAGGTTTATTTTCTCTCTAGTGCCTAGTCCATTCTAGTATTCCAGTTATAAATATTTATAGCGAAATAATAACTTAATTAACATGTGTGAATAAATTGTCAATTCTTTGTTCAAAGTAAATTTTCAGTTTTAAAAGACCATATTACATTATCCTAAGATACTACGTAGTCAAATATTTTTAATTATTTGTTTTTGTTTTTTGTTTTTTGTTTTTTTTAGGATTTACAGGGTCATCATCAAATACACAGCAAATTTCCAGTTTTGACTTCACATCCACAAAGACTTTATCAGAAAACTCAGTAGTAGTTGTTGGAAAAGGTATTTCAAAGTTATTAACTCTTAATTATATGTATTCATCATAGATATGCAAACCCTATCATTAAGGAATAGAAAAGAATGTAATTCAAGTGTTGAGTGGAGCTTCTTTTTAAAAATGTATCTTCATTATCTTCACTAAAAGCATTAGAAGTGAATACTTACCTTCACATTTCTATCTTCTAATGAAACTATAGTAAACTCATGTCATGAATCTTCAGAGAGATGTATTAGGTGACAGCTGCAGTTTAGGTACCTAAAACTTGGAAAGTTTTAGGATAGCTTAGATAGTTTTAGCATAGTTTAAATTCAAATAGCCCTTATTTATCAGCTGAATAATCAATATAAATTAATAAAATTATCTCCCATACAAAATCTAGACAAGTGAAAATTAAACTCCTGTTATATATTTTAAGGGGGCTAAGGGACCTTGAAGAAGTTAATTGCAAGGATCCTTTAAAGCTATTTTCTATTTTATTTTTTTCTTTTCTTTATAAAGTCTTTTTTTTAAATTGCATTTATCTATTTTCTATTTTAATTGAAAACTAGAATGTGGAGATATACATTGATTGTATGTATCTGATTTTTGTTCAATATAATAAAATAGAATAAACATCTTAAAATCTTTCCTAACTTCTTTGCTTGATAGTCTTAAAACTCTCCTCAGATTGGTTACAGCTTACTCTTGTAAACTTACTTTCTGTTATTCATTTGCCCAACCAAGCTCATTTATTTGCTCCACATAAATGCTTTATAAACTTTCAACTCTACATGTAAACATCCCCATTTCAGGATTTCCCCTCTCCTTCTCTACTTTATACAGATCCCTCTCCTGTCTTCAAATCCCAGCTCAAATCCTTGCTCCTTGAAACCATCTTAAACACCCAGCTCTGCCAGGCACAGTGGCTCACTCCTGTAATCCCTGTATTTTGGGAGGCTCACACGGGCAGATCTCGAGCTCAGGAGTTCAAGACCAGCCTGGACAACATGGCAAAACCCTATCTCTACCAAAAAAATCAAAAAATTAGGCAGACCTGGTACTGTGCATCTGTAGTCCTAGCTACTTGGGAGGCTGAGGCTTGAGCCTGGGATGTGGAGGTTGCAGTGAGCGGAGATTGTGCCATTGCACTCCAGCCTGGGTGACAGAGCGAAACTATCTCAAATAAAAATAGCTCACAGCAACGTTTTCTTTATGTGTGCTTACCACTTATAATATGCAGCTCTCACTTATTATGATAAACTGCCTTCTGGCACCTCTTATATTATTGCCCTGTTAGGGTATTTATTTTTATATTTTATAATTATTTAGCATGTTTTTCTTACTGTGGTGTTTGATTCTTGAAGGCAAGAGCCTTGCCTTAAACTTTGTTATCTAGAGTATCATCACATAATTAGTTAATGACTGTTTGGTGGTTGGTTGATTTCAGGCGTATTTGGAAGTTTAAGTTCAGCACCAGCAACCTGCAGCCAATCAATGATACCTTCTGTGGAAAATGGGGATGCATTTTCAATTAAGCAAAGTATTGAACCACCATCCGGGATTTATGGAAGATCAGTCCAGCAAAGTATTTCATCATATCTTGATGTTGAGAATGACAAAGATGTAAGATTATTTGCTAATTATTAGAATAAATTTAAGCTTCCAATAGGTCATTGTTTTGTGTATATCAGATGTGGGGTGGTGAAAGTATTTTGATTAAAATTTTTTTAATCTTGGCACAATTGAAATTTTGAGCCTTGGCAATGTGGCAAAGCCCTGTCACTAGGAAAATTACCAAAATTAGTCAGGTGTGGTGGTGTGTGCCTGTGGTCCCAGCCATTTGGGAGGCTGAGGTAGGAGAATCACTTGAGCTCAGATGGTCAAGGCTGCAGTGAGCCGTGATCACACCACTGTACTCCAGTCTGGGCAACACAGTGAAACTGTCTCAGGAAAAAAAACAGAAATCTTGATCCTTAATCATTTAAATAATAGATTATTTGCCCTTCCCACTTAATAAAGGCATTCTCATTCTGGGGATAAAGTACATAATATACTTTATACTCTCTGTATACTTTATATTTTACTGTACTATATATACATATATATGTATGTATATATTCAGTTTTCTAGGATATACTCAAGTAGTGACAGACTAATATCCTCAGACACAAATAAGTTATCTGAGATGAAGATATTTTAAATATCAAACTCCCTGAATATTTTCAGACTTTCAACTTTTTCATTCAGGCTAAAGTTTCTATTTCAAAATCTACTTATAACAAGATGAGACAAAAGAGGAAAGAAGAGAAAGAACTGTTTCACAGTAAAGATTATGAAAAGAAGGAACAAAATTCCTGGGAACGAATGAAACATACAGGAACTGAGAAAATGGCATCTGAAAGTAAGTGAAATTTAAGTTTTGTCTTGTTTGTTTTTGAGATGGAGTCTCATTCTTGTCGCCCAGGCTGGAGTGCAATGGCGTGATCTCGGCTCACTGCAACCTCTGCTTCCGGTGTTCAAGTGATTCTCCTGCCTCAGCCTGCCGAGTAGAGGGGTTTTTGAGCACCTGCCACCACACTCGGCTAATTTTTGTACTTTTAGTAAAGATGGGGTTTCACCATGTTGGCCAGGCTGGTCTCGAACTCCTGTTTCTAACCTCAAGTGATCCGCCCGCCTCAGCCTCCCAAATTGCTGGGATTACAGGCGTGGGCCACTGTGCCCTTCTGGTTTTTTTTTTTTCCTACTAATTGTCTAAAACTGGTGAAATGAAGTTCTCTGAGGGTAATACATGACTAAGAATGAAATATCTTGTATAACACTGAAATTTGCAAGACCCATAGCTTCTATTTTAATTATATGTAACTATTATAATAATATGCTTTCTCATAAAAAGAAAAATGATTGTATTTCTCCATTCTAGACTTAATGTTTTTGGAGATGAGTTGGGACTACCAAAAAATGAAAGTTCTCTTTGAGAAAACATTGCCTTCAGCTCTCCATTGAAAGGGTCCAGTTTAAAATGGTCACCATCTTTATTGTTTTCAGAGTCAGATAAGTCACTTATTTAGATATAAAGGGTAAAGTCACAAATGCTTGTTAAGCTGAAGAGACCACATGTGGTCCAGTGCATTTGTGCCAGAAACAGTATTGAAGGAGGAGTCAATAGACAGACCTGGCTTCTTAAGTATCAGTTCTGCCTTTAATTAGCTTTGTGACCAGGAAGCAGGCCTCAGTTTTCTGCCCCTGTGAATGTCTTAATTATCTCAAAGGTCCAGATTATCTCAAGGATCTCTACTATACTCCTTGGAAATAGTCCTGTTTTGCTAAGGAGTAGTATCCCATTTTATAGCAAGGACAACTAGATGGTTAAACTGGTTTATATTGTATCATGAGCCAAAAAAGTCATTGCATTTGTCATTTATTCAATCTATCCTTAAGTAACTAGTATGTTTTATGCTTGGCCAAGAGTAGGCTCTAGGTTTCCTGGTGTTGTTTTTTAAAATATTGAATACATGTTAGGTATAGTAGTAACTGGGAAAAATCGGAAGTTGAAACGAAAAATCATGTGAACTATAATAAACATTAAGTACTATTGCTTAATTATTATTTTGTTAAATATTAATTATTATTAAGAAAACTGCATGAAATATAAACACTCAAGTTTATGTTGTATCTGAAGTCTAGATAGCAACAAAATACGAAGTTTAGAAAAAAAATACTCTAAATATAATAGACAGTATACTTCTCTTGAAGATAAAAAAGATTTAACCTAAATTATTGTCTGAGGATTTTCCTAGCTTTTATTTCCATTAAAATACAACAAGTGTAGCAAACTGTATTTTCAAAGGTAATCATTGTTGAGAGTTGCCTAATGAGAGGTGTTAGCCTGTAAAATTGTGGCTAAAGATGTCCGTAAAACCCATTAAATGTAGGTGTTTGTGAAATTTAACCCTCTTAGCAGTCTCAGATAATTCACTATTTGTTATTGTCATAATATTCATGACAATAATATTATGGGAGAGAAAATATTATTGACAATAATATTATAGGGAGAGAAAAACCCACAAACTTCCTACCTAACTTAGTCAGTATGAAAAATAGAACTAGAAATACAAATATTACAAATAGTAATATATCATAAATTTAGAGCATGCATTCTTGATGGAGATATCAACTAATTTTGTGATTTCTGCCTATAATGTAGGCTTTAAGGATTAGGTTTCTGAGAAGTATAAGGAGAGTACTTTGAAGTCACCCTGATATTATTTGAAAATAAGAATATGCTTACACAGTTTTTTTTGTTGATCAGCTCAAAGTTTAGCTGTTCAGCTCTATGGTTATGAACATATTAGCAGAAATAATTTTTAATAGCTAAATTCTTATTGGATATGTCTCTAGTTAAGATACTTTCTATCCATTAGATCACTGCTACTCAAAGTGTGTTTCATAGACTGTATGAAGTTTATTACTTATCTATGATAACATAAATACAAACAATATTTTGCTTCTAGAAATTATTTTAATAATTTGACAGTGCCACAACACTTTCATTGTACTTTATAAAAGTATCAGTCTGAAACAAAGTGGAAGTTTAAAAAAAACTTTATGTCAGCATCACTACTTTCAATTGATATTCTATATACCTCCTTTTCCAAAATAGCATTCTTTTGGTGAAAACAAAACAAAGATAGGTGTCAGTACTTGATATTGTTATAATGTCAAGGTTGAAAACTTGGTGTTTATCTGTATCTCTTTCTAATGAGTTATTGTTTCATGAGAGTGGGAATGGATTAGATATATTAAGGGGATTCTTAAAACTTCCACATTGGTTTCTTCATCTGTAACGTAGGAATAATAATTATTACATAGAGTTGCTGAATGAATTAAATTAGGTAGTATAAATGAAGCACTTAGCACAATACTAGGGAAGATAATAAATGATAATTGTGCTATTTTTTAATATGCTATTATTTTAGGATTGGGATATTCTGAAGCTGGAGGATTCTGTTTATACATGTCAGTCTTATATGTGAAGCCTGAGGGTACACCTGAACCATTAAAAAAGTGAAAGGGTCTGTTATGTTCTTTAATTCATACATCATCTTTCTCATATAACAAAATCTGGTACTGATTTATCACTGTAGTAATTCAAAGCATCATATTTACCTTTTTACATTTTTTGTTAGATTTGTGATAAATTTTTTGAAAGTGAGATTCTTATATTCGTGATTTCCTTTAACATTTTATCACAGATAACATGGTTAATAAATAATTTTTGATGATAGTTACTTTATAGTGACTAATATTTCCTTTTTAAAAATATTTCTTGGCATGGCATGGTGGCTTACACCTGTAATCCCAGCACTTTGGGAGGCCAAGGCAGGAAGATCACAAGGTCAGGAGTTCAAGACCAGCCTGGCCAACATGGGGAAACCCCATCTCTACTAAAAAAAACAAAAATTAGCCAGGTGTGCTGGCAGGCACCTGTAATCCCACTACTTGGGTGGCTGAGGCAGGAAAATTGCTTGAACCTGGGAGGCGGAGGTTGCAGTGAGTCTAGATTGCACCATTGCACTCCAGCCTGGGCAACAGAGCAAGACACCATTTAAAAAAGAAAAAGCTCTTAATATGCCATTCTATTTGACTCTTTATCATACCTCCACTGCATGTGTCTCGAATTATACAGTGCTCTCAAGGGCATTATCCTGAGCATTAAGAATGATTTGTTTCTCCAACTTCTAGTACAGTGCCTTATATCTGGAAAATGATTGGTCAATGTCTTACTATAGAGGAAACATCATTCTTATTGCTACACATGGTCTTAGAATTTGTAATAGGCCACTAATTCTATATCAATAGAGAAAATCAACTAGAATTCTACATACAGATCCATGAAACTTCATCTTCAATTCTCAGTTGTGAAACAGGTATATATCCACATTTTTACAAAATGGGATCATACTGCTTCTTTTGCTTTTAGCTATTAAAATAAAGCTAGACTTTGTTATGACTCATGACTGAAACTACTTACATATTTATATTAAATATAATTTGTTAATAATTTTATATATAAAAAGTTTTCAATAGTTTTGGTTTCTGGGTAGTGTAATTTTCCTCAAGACTAAACTAATAGTACTAGTTTAGCTATAGTCAGAATAAATGTTTGTATCCTTTGTATAAAGAGAACTTGCTGGGTATAGTGGCTCTCGTCTGTAATCCCAGTACTTTGGGAGGCTGAAGAGGATGGATTGCTTGAGGTCAGGAGTTCAAGACCAGCCTGACCAACATGGTGAAACCCCCATCTCTACTAAAAATACAAAAATTAGCTAGGCATGGTGGTGTATGTCTGTAGTCCCAGCTACTTAGGGGACTGAGGCAGGAGAATAGCTTGAACCTGAGAGGTGGAGGTTGTAGTGAGCCAAGATTGCACCACTGTACTCTAGCCTGGGTGACAGAGTGAGACCCCATCTGAAAAAGATGAAAATTTAAAAAAAAAGATTCTCTTATAGTTTAATATATTTTGTTTTAGGTGAAACATCTACTGGAGCCATTTTGCAGTATAAAGAAAGGATGCCTTCTGTCACTCATAGTCCAGAAATAATGGATTTATCAGAACTACGGCCATTCTGTAAACCAGAAATAGCACTGACAGAAGCCCTGAGGCTTTTAGCTGATGAAGATTGGTAAGTTTGCCATCCATAACTTAAAACTGAGCAGAGTTCAAAAGCTTTCTATAAATATTTAATTAAAAATCTTGAAACACACTTTCTGTTAAAATAATCTTAGTAACAATTATTTAGTTCTTAGGCAGGAGAGTCTTTTCAGCTTATTAATGTAGCAGAACTCTGGCCTTAATAGTACTGTATTACAAGTTGTATTATAACTTATATGCCATAAGCATATAATTTAGCTTTATTATGGATTATGTAAAACTCTTTGATATTAGGATACAAATTTCACCATTTCTCAAAGTATTTCTCTGTGAAATATAATTTTTAATAGTCCTGGAAATACTTATCTGCTCTTATTGCAGTTATAGCAGTCACCCAGCCAGCCCAGCCAATAACTCAAAGGAGATAAAAAGACAGTGGCAGTGTGCATCCCATGTGTTTCCGCAGGAGCATCTGCTTACTGCCTTTGTTTCATTTCCTACCTTGTTCCTTTAATATCTCTCATTGTCCCTATCTTATACCCACCTCCTCATCAGTTTTGCCTCTTTCCTAGAGCATATTCGTCAACTTTAAAATGTGCCGTAATATCTCCTATTCTTTAAAAACCTCCAGGCCAGGTGTGGTGGTTCATACCTGTAATCCCAGCACTTGGGGAGGCCGAGGCAGCGTCGGATCACAAGGTTCAGGAGTTCAAGACCAGCCTGGCCAACATAGTAAAAACCCGTCTCTACTAAAAATACCAAAAAAAATTAGTTGAGTGTGGTGGCATGCACCTGTAGTTTCAGCTACTTGGGAGGCGGAGGCAGGAGAATATCTTGAACCTGGGAAGTGGAGGTTGCAGTGAGCTGTGATCGCGCCATTGCCCTCCAGCCTGGGTGACAGCGAGACTCTGTCTCAAAAACAACAACAAAAAAACCTTGCTAAACTGCACATCTTCTTCCTATTTCATCCCCCACCTACCCTTTTTTAACTAAGAGTCCTCAGAAGACCTGACTTGTTGTCTCTACTTTTTTACCTCATGTTCTCCTCTCAACCTTCTTTAATTGGCTTTCAGCCGTCTCTACCAGGACCACCACTTCACTAAAAACGAAAAAGTGACCATTTCCCTAAAAAAATAGTGGTCGTTTATTAGTCCTCATCTTACTTCACCTTTCAGTAACATTTGACATCTTAAATTTAACATATCCGGAAAACATTTAAGGGTCAAATCCAGAAAAGAAATCCTGAACTACTTCCTGTCAACATGGATTAACAGGTACTATATTTGCCCTCATACATGAAAGATCTAACAAAATTATACAAAATTTGTTAAACAATAGTTTTCAAGGACCAGACATGGTCGCTCATGCCTATAATTCCAGTACTTTGGGAGGCCAGATCACTTGAGATTAGGAGTTTGAGACCAGCCTGGCCAACATGGTAAAACCTTGTCTCTACTAAAAAATACATAAAATCAGCTGGGCATGGTGGTGCGTGCCTGTAGTACCAGCCACTTGGGAGGCTGAGGCACAAGAATCATGAACCTGGGAGGCAGAGGTTGCAGTAAGCCAAGACTGTGTCATTGCACTCCAGCCTGGATCACAGAGCGAGATTCCATCTCAAAAAAAAAAAAAAGTTTTCAAGATATTGTTCACCAGGCTATAGAAAGATTTTGATCTCTGAAAGACAGGAAATAAGCTAGGTGAGCCCTACAATTACCCAGCTTGCTTTGTGGAGAGAGTTTCCAGATTACAGCTAAAGGGGGGAAAAACAGGTAGATATCAGTAGAGATGGACATGGTGCTAGAAGTTTGAGGAGGCCATGGTGACTTGACCTTGCAGGACAATATGCTAGATAGAGCTCCATGGAGAACTCCAGAGATCATAAGAGGATTTTACTCAAATGTTTAGCAGACAACTGGTCAGGGAATGCGTGTAAATAAATTTTCTGATGCCAAAACAAGAACCACTCAAAACAGTTACAAGGAACAATTTCTGGAGCATAAACAGTGTCAGTAATACTTCCTGTTCCCACCAGCAGAGTGGAAAGGTTCATAATTCACAGGGCATTGGGTAGAATACTCGGAGAGTTTTGCTCCATAATGTAGTTAAGTAAACCATAGACTGAATGTTACTTAGGTTCCCACTTCATGAAGTTTAAAAGCAATTTTATAGTTATAAAGCAATTAATTCATCAAGAGAATTAATTCATTATTAATTCACCAAACTTTGGATCCTTATTTGAAATAAGTTTTCAAATAACTATATCCCAGAACAAAGCTGAAGAATATTTTTAGGAATATAAAAATAGCTAAAGTAAAATTTTTAATGGCTGCCATCCTATAAAAATTACCAGGCATGCAGAGAAGCAGGAAAACATATCCAATAGTGAAAAGAAAAAAACCAAGTGAAACCAATACAAAAATAACCTATAGAATTAGTAGACAAAGACACTGTAATTGTAACTACCTCATGCATTAAAGAGGCTGGAGGAAAGGTTGAGCAAATAAAGACATATAATGTATTTAAGAAACCCAAACCTAATGTCTACAGATGAAAAGCTACAATGTCTGAGATCAGAAATACACTGGATGAGACAGATTAGACTTTCTAGAAGATTAGTGAAGTTGAGGAGGTAACCATTGAAACCATTCAAAATGAAACAGTGAAGCCTGGCCAATATGGCCAAACCCTGTCTCTACCAAAAATACAAAAATTAACTGGATATCTTGATGTACACCTGTAGTCCAGGCAACTGGGGCAGAAGAATTGCTTAACCCCAGGAGGCAGAGGTTGCAATGAGCTGAGATCGCACCATTGTACCCCAACCTGGGCAACAGAGTGAAACTCTGTCTCAAGAAAAAAAAAAAATTTTTAATGAAACAATGAGAGAAAAAAGACTGAAGAAAAAGTCCAGAAAATCTGTCAATTGTGGGAGAACTTCAAGTTATGTGTAATTGGAGTTACCAGACAGAGAATGGGACAGAAAAGAATATCTGCAGAAAAAAGTGGATAAAATTTGTTCAAGTTTGATGAAAACTGTAAACCCAGAGATTTAAGAAGTTCAACGAACACCAAACACAAGAAACATTAAATAAGTATTTCAAAAGCGATATAATCAAATGGTCTAAGATTAGGGATGGAGAAAATCTTAAAAATAGCTAATGGTAAGACATTACATACAGAACAAAGATCAGACTACTCATCAATTACACTGCAAACAAAAAAACAGTTCAGTGAGATCTTTAGAGTACTGAAAGAAAAAACAATCAATCTAGAATTCTATATCCAATGCAAATATCTTTCAAAAATAAAAGTAGTGGGCTGGGCATGGTGGCTTACACCTGTAATCCCTGCACTTTCTGAGGCTAAGCCAGGAGGATTGCTTGAGCCCAGAAGTTCAAGACCAGCCTTTGCAATATAGCAAGACCCCATCTCTAGAAAAAAATTTAAAAATCTGGATGCGGTGATGTGCTTCTATGTAGTCCCAACTACTCAGGAGTCTGAGGCGAAAGGATCACCTGAATCCAGGGGTTCAAGGCTTCAGTGAGCTGTGATTGTGCCACTACACTCCAGCCTGGGCAACAGATTGGGAATTTCTCTCTTAAAAAAAAAAAAAAAAAAAAAGAGGCCGGGCAGGGTTTCAAGGCTTCAGTGAGCTGTGATTGTGCCACTACACTCCAGCCTGGGCAACAGAGTGGGAATTTCTCTCTTAAAAAAAAAAAAGAAGGCCGGGCGCAGTGTCTCAAGCCTGTAATCCCAGCACTTTGGGAGGCCAAGGCGGGTGGAACACGAGGTCAAGAGATGGAGACCATCCTGGTCAACATGGTGAAACCCCGTCTCTACTAAAAATACAAAAAATTAGCTGGGCATGGTGGTGCATGCCTGTAATCCCAGCTACTCAGGAGGCTGAGGCAGGAGAATTGCCTGAACCCAGGAGGCAGAGGTTGCGGTGAGCCGAGATCACGCCATTGCACTCCAGCCTGGGTAACAAGAGCAAAACTCCGTCTCAAAAAAAAAAAATTATTTTAAAAGAAGAAAATATCTGACATTTTGATACAAAGACCCAAAGGGAAGACATGGGAGTATTGTTTTATTATTCTTATATGTGAAATGATTTATGTCACTTCAAGGTAGTTATTACTATAAGTAACCAGTAAAATAACACAAAATTTTTGTTGGTAAGGCAACAGAGAAGATAAAATTTAACTACAAAAATAATTACAAAGAAAAGATGGGACAAATGGAAAACAAACAGTAAGATGATAGACTTAAACCCAGTCATCTAATCACATGAAATGTAGATGAACTAAACATCCTAGTGAGATTAGATTAAAAAGCAAGATCCAACTATATGCTCCCTGTAAGAAATTCAGTTTAACTATATAAGTACAAATAAGTTAAAAGTAGAGATGCAACAAGATGTTTACCATGCTAACAGTAATCAAAAGATAGATTACATGGCTATATTAATGTCAAAGTATATTTCAAAGCAAAGAATATTAATCAGAGTATTTATTTTATATTGTTATGTAACAAATTGCCACACACTCAGTAGATTCAAACCACACATATTGATTAACACTCAGTTTTCTGGGTTAAGAGATCAGATACAAGTTAACTCAATTCTTTGCTCAGGATATCACTAGGCTGAAATCAAAGTATCAGCCAGGGATGCGATCTCATCTCCCAATTTTCTTCCACTCATTGTTTGGAAGAATTGTCTTCCTTGTGGATGTGAAACTGAGGTTTTCATTTTTGTATTAGTCCATTTTCATGCTGCTGATAAAGACATACCCAAGACTGGGAAGAAAAAGAGGCTTAATTGGACTTATAATTCCACTTGAATGGGGAGACCTCAGAATCATGGTAGGAGGTGAAAGGTACTTACATGGCAGCAGCAAGAGAAAATGAGGAATAAGCAAAAGTGGAAACCCCTGATAAACCCATCAGATCTTGTGAGACTTATTCACTATCATAAGAATAGCATGGGAAAGACCAGCCCCCATGATTCAGTCACCTCCCCGTGGTTCCCTTCTGAGTTCTGGGACACAGCCACACCTTATCAGTTATCTTGCTAGCTGTCAGCCAGGGACCCTCTCATCTCCTAGAGGATAGATACCCTTATGTCCTTATTATGTGCCACACACACAGACAGATCCTCTCAACAAGTAGCTTACTTCTTCAAAGCCAAGAGAAGAATGTCTGCTGCTGCTGCTTATCTCTCTTAAGGGAGGTAAAGCCTCCCCACGATAATTTCCCTTTTGGTTAACTTGAAGTCAACTGATTAGGGACCATAATTAAATCTGCAAATCTCTTTTGCGATCAAACTTAATATGATCACAGGGAGTGATAACCCAACACATTCACTCTCATGGAGAGGGTGTAATACAGGATGTGTAAATCAGGGGTAGGAATTATGGATGCCCTTTTAGGATTCTATCTACACATCCACAATAAAGAGGGTCATTTTATAGGTTTTGTGTTTTTTTTTTTTTTTTTTGAGACAGAGTTTCGCTCTTGTTACCCAGGCTAGAGTGCAATGGCACAATCTTGGCTCACTGCAACCTCCGCCTCCTGGGTTCAGGCAATTCTCCTGCCTCAGCCTCCTGAGTAGCTGGGATTACAGGCACGTGCCACCATGCCCAGCTAATTTTTTGTATTTTTAGTAGAGACGGGGTTTCACCGTGTTGACCAGGATGGTCTCGATCTCTTGACCTCATGATCCACCTGCCTCGGCCTCCCAAAGTGCGGGGATTACAGGCTTGAGCCACCATGCCCGGCCCATTTTATAGTTATAAAGGAGTTAATTCATCAAGAGGACATGGCAGTCCTGATGTTTATTTACCATATAATATAGCTTGAAAATACGTTAAGCAAAATCTAATAGACCTGTGAGGAGAAATAAATCTCTAATTATAATTAGAACTTTAATGATCCTCTCTCATTAATTAATAGAACAAGTTGATAAAAAAGCAGTAAAGATGTAGAAGATTTGGACACTTTTTTATATGTATATTTAGTAGAAATGGGGTTTTGCTATGTTACTCAGACTGGTCTCGAACACCTGGGCTCAAGCAATCCACCCATCTCAGCCTCCCAAAGTGTTGGGATTACAGGCTTGGGCCACCACATCTAGCCTCAACAATAGTATTAACTAGCGTTCTCACAGGATCCTTAGGGTGTTAACTTGCCAGCCAAAGACCTCTTTGGCCAGTGGTGCCTTTGCCCAAGTTTTGCTAAGATTCACTTGGGCTTATTCTGCCCATATGTCCTCGCAGGCTGTGCTCAGCTTTTGCTACCAGCCCAAATCCCATGCCTGCAAAGGGTTAGCCAGGTAGAGAGCAGCAAGGGGTGCATGAGCATGGGGTCCAGCCACTATACACAGCCAGGCATATTGGCTGTGGCAGGATAGGCAGTTCCAGGCATTGGCACAACTGCTGACTTGCTGCTGCTACAGCTGGACCAGACCTACCACAAGCAGCTTCCACTGCAGGTACCAGGGAATGTGGTGACACCTGGAAGCTTGGAGATGCCAGCAACTGCAGAGCCCCAAAGAGAGTGTCTGTCACAGCCCTGGCTTCGGAAGCTCCAAGTCTGGGTTCCCCAAAGGGCCACAGCTCTTTTTTCCTCTCTTCTCTCTTTCTCTTTGCCTGCAATGTGATGAGCGGTAGGGTGTGGGGAGGGGCGGGGTTGAGCGTTGTTTCAGTCCTGTTTGTGTTACAGATTTTTCAGTCCCACCATTTGGTGTGTCCCTAATTCTTGTCCCGCATCCAGGAAGAATAAGGTATGTGAACAACTGGAACATACCTCCAGTTGTGGAGCAAGGTCAGAGATGCTTTATTGAGCAACAGTATAGCTCTCAGAAGAACCGAAGTGGGTAGCTCCTTTCTGCAGGCAGGTCATCCTGACACCTCTGCAGCCCTCAGTGGAAAGGAGACTTGCACTGGGTAGTTCCTATCCACAGTCAGGTCATCCTGATGTCTGTGCAACCCTAAGTGGAGAGGAGACCAGGAGTGGATAGCTCCTATCTGCAGACAGGTCATCATGACACCTCTGCAGCCCTCAGCAGAGAAGAGTCCCAGAGTGGGTAGCTTCTATCCACAGGCAGGTCGTGCTGATGAGTGTACAGCTCTCAGCAGAGAAGAGACACACTGAGGGTACTTTTCTCCATAGGCTGGTTGTCCATCTGCCGGAGTCTGGCTGAGTTCAGGATTTGTATGAGCTTCAGATGGGAGGAAGTGTGTGCTGATTGGCCCATAGGCAGGCCTGGAAAAAGCACCATAAGTTCACACTCTAGTCTGTGGAACTGGCAGTCCAGTCCCACAAGCTTCAGGCTATCCCTGGCTTGAAGTTGGGGTTTCACCTCCCCCTTTCTGCCCAGGAGTCTGCCTCCTGCTGCCATCAACCTGTTGTCCACATCACCCAGGCTGTTCATGCTGAGGGGTGCCTGCTGGCCCACACCAGGCTGCCCTCAGCACCCTCCCAGCTTCCCTCCCATGCTTGCAGTGTCCAAAGTCCAGAGGGGACCCAGACAGCAGGAGGCTGGCATGTCAGCACCACCACAAGTGCACACACACCTGGCCAGGTCCTGACAGCACCTGGGCTCAGCTGCAACTATACTCCAAAACTGGAGGTTTTGCTGGGAGTGGGGAGAAGCCAGGCAGTGGGAGAAGGCACTTCTGAGCCTTTGGGGGCAGGGAGGCTTTCAGGGCCTGTGAGAGCATAGGGATGCCCAGGTCTGCAGCTGCAGCTACGCCCAGGAGGGCGGGGCTCCCACCTCTTCTACTCAGAAAGGAGCACAGCTTCCACCTGTTTCTGGCTCCCACTGGCTCCGCAGAGCACATAATCTCAGCTGCACCTCCCCTGCTGCAGCCAGTGCCTTTGCTGCAGCCAGTGTCTTTGCAGCAGCCACTAAAGATGGGTCTCAACTGCTATCAGTGTGCCTAATTAATATTTATAATATATTCCATCTACAGCAGCAGAATTCACATTCTGTTCAAGTTCACAAGGTATATTTACCAAGAAAGACCTTATTTTAGGCTATAAAACAAGTAATTTAAAAGGAATCACATTTTACAAATTTTGTTCTCTGGAATTAAATTGGAAATTAATGATGAGTATTTGGAAAATGCTCAAATATTTAGAAACTACATAACACACTTATATGTGTAACCTGTGGATCTAAGAAGAAATCAAAAGGAAAATTAGAAATTATTTTAAATTTGATGAAATAAAGAATGAAACATCTAAACTTGTGGGTTGTAGCCAAAATAAAGAGGAATATGTCACACTATGACACCCATATTAGAAAAGAAGAAGAGTTCTATATCAAGGAAATAAGCTTTCACCTTAAGAAACTAGAAACAGAAGAGCAAATGAGGCTCAAAGTAAGCAAAGAAAGGAAATAATAAAGATCTGTGTGAAAATCATTGCAGTGGAAAACAATAGAGAAAATCAGTGAAAGCAAAAGCAGGTTCTTGGAGAAGATCAATAAAATGGATAAACCTCTAGTCAGATTGACAATGGAAAAGAAGAGGAAAATTGCTAATGTCAAGAATGAGAGAAGAAACATCACTACTGATCATACAGTTGTTAAATAGATAATATAGAAATATGATAAACAGCATTATGCCCCAAAATTCAACAACTTAGGTGAAATGGACAAACTATTTGAAAGAACCAAACTACTAAAATTCATTCATAAGGAAATAGATAACTTGTGGCTGGGCACGATGTCTCACACCTGTAATTCCAGCACATTGGGAGGCTGAGGCAGGCGGATCATTGAGGACAGGAGTTCGAAACCAGCCTGGCTAACATGGTGAAACCCTATCTCTACTAAAAAAAACAAAAACTAGCTGGGTATCATGGCTCGTGCCTGTAATCCCAGCTATTCAGGAGGCTTAGACATGAAAATTGCTTAAACCCAGGAGGAGAAGGTTGCAGTGAGCTGAAATTGTGCCACTGCACTCCAGCCTGGGCAACAGATCAGGACTCTGTCTCAAAAACAAAAAACAAAAACAAACAAACAAAAAAACTTGTTTAACCCAGTATCTATGAGTGAAATTGAATTTTTGTTTAAATTTTCCCACAAAGAGGTCGGGAGCAGTGGCTCACGCCTATAATCCCAGCAGTTTGGGAGGCCAACGCAGGCAGATCACTTGAGGTCAGGAGTTCAAGACCACCTGGCCAACATGGTGAAACATCTCTACTAAAATTACAAAAGTTAGCTAGATATGATGGCACATGCTTGTAATCCCAGCTACTCAGAAGGCTGAGACAGGAGAATCACTTGAACCTGGGAGGCAGAAGTTTCAGTAAGCCAAGATTGCACCACTGCACTCCAGCCTGGGTGATAGAGCAAGACTCCCTTTCACACACACAAAAAAAGGTTTCTACAAAGAAACCTTCATTTTCTGATAGTTTATACCAAACATTTTAGGAAGAAACCAATTCTGCATATACTTCTAGAAAATTGAATAAGATGGAGTTCTCATCTCATTGACTGAGGCCACCATTACTCTGATACCAAAATCATACAAAGACTGGAAAACTACAGATGGATTCCCAATATAGCACAAGAACATAGAGATAAAATTTCTTAACATAGAACTTTTTATTTCCTCTCTTCCTGATCTGAAATATACTTCTCCCTCAGTGTTCACTATCTTAGTTAATAGCCCTGTCATATACATTTGATGTTTTTTCCAAGTCAGGGTTTATTTTATTTTTTTTGTCTTTCTTCGTTTGAGACAAAGTTTCACTTAGTTACTCAGGCTGAAGTGCAGTGGCATGATCATGGCTTACTGCAACCTTAACCTCTGTGGGCTCAGGTGATCCTCCCACCTCAGCCACCCAAGTAGCTGGGACTACACGTACACACCACCATGCCTGGCTAATTTTGGTATTGTTTGTAGACAGAGTTTCAACCAAGCTGGTCTCGAGCTACTGGTCTCAAGCAATCTGCCCACCTCAGCCTCCGAAAGTATTAAGATTATATGCATGAGCCACTGCACCTGGCCTCTCATTTCTGTACATTCCATCAATTCTTATATTTTCAGAACATATCCTGAAACCAATTACTTACTGCAGTCTCTGCTGCCATTCCTCTAGTTCATGCCATAATTATCTTCCACATGGCTATCGTAGTTTCATCACTGGTTTTCATGCTTGTATTGTTACTCCATCTCATGTAATAGCCATTGCTACTGTTAAAATATAAACCAGACCGTGGGACTTCTCCACAGAAAGCACTTTGGTAGCTCCCTAGAACACTAGTGAAAAAAATTTAAAATCCTTACCAAAAATTGTAACTCTTTATTACCAAGGGTCAGATAATAAAGGACCAGCTAAGAAGGTCTATCGTTAAACCATAAAAGTGTGTGTTCATCAAGAAGATGTATTAGTCCTAGCAGACACACACACATACACATAGAGACAGCAGGCATACAAGAAGAAAAAAACTGATAGAAATTTAAGGATAAATAAATCTACAATTATATCTACACTATAATTGTATAAGGTACACAATTATAGATTGTTTAAGTTAATTATCTTTTAAATCTAAAAGATATAAAAGTTATATTTACACTATAATGTAGTCTAAGAAGTGAACAGTAGCATTATGCCTAAAAAATCAATATGCCTTAATTAAAAAATATTTAGTTGCTAAAAAAATACTACTGATCACTGAGTTGTAATCTTTTTGCTAGTGGAGGATCTTACCTTGATGTTGATGGCTGCTGACTGATTAGGGTGGTAGTGGCTGGCCGTGGCAATTTCAGCAATTACACTGCTCATTGACAGTGTACCTGGTCACTCATGAGCTGTGATGGAGACGTACAAGGAGATTAATGTTGTTTTCATACATTCTAATATAAATTCAGTTCTGAAAATTTAGCATGTAAGAATCATATTGATTTTGAAAGTCCAAGATGGCATCTTCTTCTAATAGGAGGCTGTTTCCTTTACATTGAATATCTGTTGCTTTGTGTAGCTACATGTATCTATTACCTTACCTGGATAACTTGCTGCTGCTTTTACATTAGCACCTACTGCTTCACATTGCACGTTTTTCCCCCCAGAGATGGAGTCTTTCTCTGAAGCCCAGGCTGGAGTGCAGTGACATGATTTCAGCTCACTGCAACCTCTTCCACCTGGGTTCAAGTGATTCTCCTGCCTCAGCCTCCCAAGTAGACGGGATTACAGGTGTGCACCACCATGCCTAGCTAATTTTTGTATTTTCAGTAGAGACAGGGCTTTGCTGTGTTGGCCAGGGTGGTCTTGAACTCCTGACCTTATGATCCACCCGTCTTGGCCTCCCAGAGTGCTGGGATTACAGGCGTGAGCCACCTCACCCAGCCCACATTGCACTTTTATGTTATGGAGATGGCATCTTTTCCTTAACCTCATGAACCAACTTTTGCTAAACTCAAACTTTTCTTCTAAACCTTTCTTACCTTTCTGAACTTATTCCTTGACAATATTCCATACACAGAAAAGAAGACATCTGTGATCCTATTTCAGTTGAGTCCCATTTAACGAATGATTTTGTCATTTCTTTTTCCCATAGGGAGAAGAAAATTGAGGGACTGAATTTTATTAGATCTTTAGCTGCTTTTCATTCTGAGATACTGAACACAAAATTACATGAAACAAATTTTGCAGTTGTTCAAGAGGTAAACTTATTTTTTTGATAAGTTAAGTATTATTAGAATAACAAGGAATAAATATGCTATGTTTATTTGACCTTTAAAATTTTTAAGCACCTCTGTACTATACGATATAAAAGGCTTGTATTTAATTAAAGTAGACCTTGTCTTAATTTGCAACATTAAGAGAAATTTAATGGATGTTGATTCTTAGGACAAAAGATAACATATATTAAGATATGGGGCTTTGTTTTTGAGATGGAGTCTTGCTCTGCTCCCCAGGCTGGAGTGCAGTGATGCAATCTTGCCTCACTGCAACCTTCTCCTCCTAGGTTCAAGCAATTCTCCTGCCTCAGTCTTCCAAGTAGCTAGCATTATAGGCACACACCACCATGCCTGGCAAATTTTTGTATTTTGAGTAGAGATAGTGTTTTGCCATGTTGGCCAGGCTGGTCTTAAACTCGTGACCTCAGGTAATACACCCAGCTCAGCCCCCCAAAGTGCTAGGATTACAGGCGTGAGCCACTGCACCCAGGCAAAGGTATGTTACTTGAAGACAGGAGTTCGAGACCAGCCTTCCAAGTATGGTAAAACCCCATTTTGACTAAAAATACAAAAATTAACCAGGCATGGTGGTTTACACCTGTAATTCCGGCTACTCAGGTGGCTGAGATGGAAGAATCACTGGAACCCAGGAGGTGGAGGTTGCAGTAAGCTGAGATCACACTACTGCACTCTAGACTGTGCAACAGAGTGAGACCCTAACTCAAAAAAAAAAAAAAAAGTAAAATTTCTTTCCAAGTTATTACTGATTTTCTTGCAGAATATCAGCAAAATGTACATTTTGAAATGTTTTTTTAGGTGAAAAATTTACGTTCTGGAGTTTCTCGTGCTGCTGTGGTCTGTTTAAGTGATCTTTTCACTTATTTGAAAAAGAGCATGGATCAAGAATTAGATACCACAGTAAAAGTTTTGTTGCACAAGGCTGGTGAATCAAATACATTTATAAGAGAAGATGTTGACAAAGCATTGAGAGCTATGGTTAATAATGTAACTCCTGCACGTGCAGTTGTTTCTCTTATCAATGGCGGACAAAGGTAATGTTTAAAATAATCTTGAAATGTCATTAAACTAAAGATGAATGTTGCAATCAGGGGTGTAGAAAAGAAACCAGCAAATCTTAGTATTATATCAATCAAAAAACTAGTATTACATTGATCAAAAAACATTTATTAAAAAGTTCCTATGATATAAACATTATACTACATGCTGAATATGAAAAGAATAATGTTGTTATTAGTTTTCTCATAAAATATTTATATTTCTTGTGTCCCTAGGGCACCTAGCAAAGTGTCTGCCACACAAAATCATCTAGGCAATTTGGTTTTAGACTTACAATTATTATTTTTATTAATTTTTATTTCAATAGCTTTTGGGATACAAGTGTTTTTTTGTTACATGGGTGAATTATATAATAGTGAATTCTGAGATTTTTGTGCACCCATCACTTGAGTAGTATACATTTTATCTAATGTGTAGTTTTTATCCCTAGCCCCACTCCTGCTCTTCTTCTTTCTCTAAAGATAATTATATATATCACCCTGTGTGGCTTTGCATACTCATAACTTAGCTGCCACTTATAGGAGAGAACATATGGTTTTTGGTATTCCACTCCTGTGTTACTTCACTTAGAATAATGGCCTCCAGCTCCATCCAAGTTGCTGCAAAAGACATTATTTAATTTCCTTTAATGGCTGGGTAGCATTCTGTGGTGTGTGTATATATATATATATATACCACATTTTCTCTCTTTCTTTTTTTTTTTTTTGAGACAGAGTTTTGCTCTTGTTGCCCAGGCTGGAGTGCAATGGTGAGATCTTGGCCCACTGTAACCTCTGCCTCCTGGATTCAAGCGATTCTCCTGTGTCAGCCTCCCGAGTAGCTGGGATTATAGGCATGTGCCTTCATGCCTGGCTAATTTTGTATTTTTAGTAGAGACAGGGTTTCTCCATGTTAGTCAGGCTGGTTGCAAACTCCCAACCTCAGGTGATCCACCCACCTTGGCCTCCCAAGGTGCTGGGATTCCAGGCGTGAGCCCTCGCACCTGGCCCACCACATTTTCTTTATGCACTGATTAATCAGTGGGCACTTAGGTTGGTTCCACAGCTTTGTAATTTTGAATTTTGCTGCAATAAGCACGTGAAAGTGTCTTTTTCACATAATGACTTCTTTTCGTTTCGGTAGGTACCAAGCAGTGGAATTGCTAGATCAAATGGTAGATCTACTTTTAGCACAATAAAAGTTATTTTAATAACCTTACTTTGTTGTTATTTCAATAATGTTATTTACACTCATAGATCTATAAGTAAATGTCCATTTTGTTTTGCTTTTAACTTTTTGGGAAATAATAAGTAATGCAAATAATTTGTTATTTTAGCCTCCCAGGATGATTGTTGAGGAGCTGTTAAATAATTTAACTTTAAGATAGGTGTTTGTCTTTGCATGGTGGCTCATACCTGTAATCCCAGCACTTTGGTTGGCCAAGGTAGGAAGATCCCTTGAGCCCAGGAGTTTGAGACCAGCCTGGGCAACATAGTGAGACCTCATCTATACTAAAACTAAAAACAAATTAGCTGTGTGTCTTGTCACATGCCTGTGTCCTCAGCTACTTGGGAGGCTGAGGTAGGAGGATCACTTGAACCCAGGAGGTTGAAGTTGCAGTAAGCCATCATTGCATCACTGCATTCTAGATTCAGTGATAGAGCAAAGCCCTGTCCCAAAAAACAAAACCAAAAACACCCCATAGATCCATAGATCTTCGGAGAATAGTTTATATAACAACTCTGTTTTAATTGATCATGTCTCTTTGTAGCCATTTACACATTGCCGTAAGAAGGTGTACAGCCCAGCATTTATCAGATGTATTGGAATTTATGGAACCAGAACGTATTTTATCTGCAACAAAGGATATGGCTGAACGTATATTACCAGCTGCTGCTAAGTTTGCTCAAGACAGTTCACAAGAAACCAGGTGAATATCTGCTAATGCTTGCTAAATCTGTTATTAATAAGGGCTTAAAAGTAGGAAAAGAAAGAAAGATTAAAGAAAAATGAACATTTTCTAAATGGAGACGTGGGGTCCCCAGGGATTGGTGCTGGGGGATGGTCTTATTTAACCGGTTTGTAAATATTCTTGAGGGAGTGCACAGTGAATTCTCCAAATTTACAGATGACACTACATACTTCTGGGTAGTGAGATGCCAAGTCACAGGGATGAACTTCATGAAAACGGCACAAGACTGTATGAGTGGGCAGAAAAGTGGCAGAAGAACTTCATTATGAGCAAATGTAAGGTAATGCATTTAGGGGAAAATGATATATTCTCCAAGCAATCAGGTAAAATCAAGGAACTAGGTACACATGAAAAATACAGGAGTACTACATAACAATATATTATGCCATGAAACATGAGATATCTGCAATCTGAAACTACACACATTTCTGATGGTAGTACTTGAAAAATAATTTTATGAAGTTTAAGAACAGTCAGAGATACCTGAGAATTATAAGCAAAAAAAAGAGAATAGTCAGAGAAAGACATACAGGGTGATATGTATATGACACATACAATAATTAAGATGTTGATAGTATTATGGCTGTGGTGGTGACAGAAATTTTGGATGTAGTTAGACACTTATGTTAAATTTCTTGTCCCCGTCATTGTTTGTTCTTAAGCAAGTTACTTAATTTCTGTTAGTCTCTGTTTCCTTGTCTATAAAATTAGGAAGGGTGGACTAGGGGACCAATAATGTCCCATATAAAATATAAAATTTTTATAACAATGATATGTGACCAGGCACAGTGGCTCATGCCTATAATCCCGGCACTTTTGGAGGCCAAGGAAGGCAGATCACCTGAGGTCAGGAGTTCAAGACCAGCCTGGCCAACATCGTGAAACCCCGTCTCTACTCGAAATACAAAAATTAGCCAGGCATGGTGGCACGTGCCTGTAATCCCAGCTATCATTGCACCCGGGAGGCAGAGGTTTCACTGAGCTGAGATTCTGCCACTGCACTCCAGCCTGGGAAACAGAGAGACTCCATCTCAGAAAAAAAAATAAAAGATTAATTTTTTAAAAGGATCTGGGCCATAAGGATTAAAGTAAAGAAGGATATAAAATTTTTAACATTTTGATCGTTTTGTAGTTCATGAGCATAATGATTGGGCGTTTACACCCTTCTGTGAGATGTGCCACCCTTAAAGCTTGTTACGACGTCGGCACATTACCCATCTGACCTGAAAAAAAAAATTTAACGTTTTAAGACAAAGATGTTCATTACTTTAGGTAACTGCCGGAGTTAATATTATGGAACTCATTATACTTAAAGATAATACAGAAAGTAAATGTATTAGTTTTTCATTGCTGTGTAACAGATTAACAGAAATGTAGCAGCTTAAGGCAACTCACATTTTTTGGCTTAGAGTTCTTTAGGTCAGAAGTCTAGCATGGCTCACCTCAGTTCACTACCTATGATTTCAGAAGGACAAAATCAAGGTGATAGCAGTGCTTGGCTTTGCCAAATTCAGTTCCTTGTGGTTTTAATGCTCAGGACGGCCAAGCATGGTGACTCATGCCTAAAATCCCAGAACTTTGGGAGGCCAAGGCAGGCAGATCACCTGAGGTCAGGAGTTCAAGACCAGCCTGGACAACATGGTGAAACCCCATCTCTATTAAAAATGCAAAAATCAGCTGGCCGTGGTGGCGCGAGTCTGTGATCCCAGCTACTCAGGAGGCTGAAGCAGGAGAATCACTTGAACCCAGGAGGTGGAGGTTACAGTGAGTTGAGATCCGCTGTTGGAGTTGCACTCCAATCTCAAAACAAATAGAGACTGAGGTCTGCATTTCCTCACTGGCTGTCAGCGAGGGTCCTTGCTTAGTTCCTTAACACTACTCACATTTCTTTGCATGCAGCCCTCCTCTGATTTTAAGCCTGCAATGACATGTTGAGCTCTTCTTCGTAGGATCTTTCAGACTTCCTCTTTTTCTACCAGCCACAGAAAGCCCTCTGCATTTAAGGGCTTGATTGGTTAGATTAATTCCACCAGATCATGTCATTATTATTATTATTATTATTTTTTAAAAGACGGGGTTTCACCATGTTGGTCAGGCAGGTCTTGAACTCCCAACCTCAGGTGATCCGCCTGCCTTGCCCTCCAAAGTGCTTGGATTACAGGTGTGAGCCACCACGCCTGGCTCATGTCATTATTTTAAAGTTAACTGTGTTATATGACATAACATAATCTTGGGAGTGATATCTTTTTTTTTTTTCTTTTTTTTTAAATTATACTTTAAGTTCTGGAGTACATGTGCAGAACATTCAGCTTTGTTAAATAGGTATACAATGTGCCATGGTGGTTTGTTGCATCTATGCCCCATCATCTACATTACATATTTCTCCTGTTACCCCTCCCTAATACCCCCACCCACTGCTATCCCTACCCTAGACCCCCCACCCCCCGACAAGCCCCGGTGTGTGATGTTCCCCTCCTTGTGTCCATGTGTTCTCATTGTTCAACACCCACTTATGAGTGAGAACATGTGGTGTTTGGTTTTCTGTTCCTGTGTCAGTTTGCTGAGAATGATAGTTTCCAGCTTCATCTATGTCCCTGCAAAGGATATGAACTCATCCTTTTTTATGGCTGCATAGTATTCCATGGTGTATATGTGCCACATTTTCTTCATCCAGTCTATCACTGATGGGCATTTGGGTTGATTCCAAGTCTTTGCTATTGTAAACAGTGCCGCAATAAACATATGTGTGCATGTATCTTTATAATTGAATGTTGTAATCCTTTGGGTATATACCCAGTAATGGGATTGCTGGGTCAAATGGTATTTCTAGTTCTACATCCTTGAGGAATCGCCACACTGTATTCCACAATGGTTGAACTAATTTACACTCACAGCAACAGTGTAAAAGCATTCCTATTTCTCCACATCCTCTCTAGCATCTGTTGTCTCCAGATTTTTTAATGATCACCATTCTAACTGGCGTGAGATTGTCAAGGAATGTGAAGGACCTCTTCAAGGAGAACTACAAATCACTGCTCAAGGAAATAAGAGAGGACACAAACAGAGGGAAAAACATTCCATGCTCATGGTTAGGAAGAATCAATAGAAAGAAAATGGCCATGCTGCCCAAAGTAATTGATAGATTCAATGCTATTCCCATCAAGCTACCATTGACTTTCTTCACAGAATTGGAAAAAAAACACCGTAAACTTCATATGGAACCAAAAGAGAGCCCGCATAGCTAAGACAATCCTAAGCAAAAAGAACAAAGCTGGAGGTATTATGCTATCTGACTTCAAACTATACTACAAGGCTACAGTAATCAAAACAGCATGCTACTGGTATCAAAACAGAGATATAGACCAGTGGAACAGAACAGAGACCTCAGAAGTAATACCACACATCTACAACCATCTGATCTTTGACAAACCTGACAAAAACAAGCAATGGGGAAAGGATTCCCTGTTTAATAGATGGTATTGTGAAAACTGGCTAGCCATATGCAGAAAGCTGAAACTGGATCCCTTCTTCATACCTTATACAAAAATTAACTCCAGATGCATTAAAGATTTAAACATAAGACATAACACCATAAAAACCCTAGAAGAAAACCTAGGCAATACCATTCAGGGCATAGGCGTGGGCAAGGACTTCGTAACTAAAACACAAAAAGCAATGGCATCAAAAGCCAAAATAGACAAATGGGATCTAAACTTACGAGCTTCTGCACAGCAAAAGAAACAATCTTTAGAGTGAACTGGCAGCCAACAGAATGGGAGAAAATTTTTGTGGTCTACCCATCTGACAAAGGGCTAATAATCAGTCTACAAAGAACTTAAACAAATTTATGAAAAAAAAACACAAATACCCCATCAAAAAGTGAGTGAAGGATATGAATAGACGCTTCTCAAAAGAAGACATTTATGCAGTCAATAAACATGATTTTTCATGTTTTTAGGCTCATCATCACTGGTCATTAGAGAAATGCAAATCAAAACCACATTGGGAGTGATATCTTATTATATTCACAAATTTTAGGGATTGGAGCAGGACATCTTTGGGGAATCATTTTAAAGTTCTGCATATCACATTAATGTTCAAAAAAATTCAAGAGAATTAGATCATGATAGGCTAGTTAGAAACAGAAGATGTTCTTTTCTCTGTCTCTATCACCTTGTTATTAAAAAAAGATTTCTTAATAGCTATTTTGTGTGCTTCTTTACTTAACCTTTCCTTAATGGCATAGTAATTCTTTCTAGCCCATTTTGTCATATCTTAGATTCTTACTTAAAGTTATAAAATTATAAAATGGTTACAGTTAATATTTGAGTTTTATATTTCTCACATTTTGTGTTCCTGTTGTTTGCTTACTTGTTCATATCATTGGGCCCTATAATAGACCTACAGTCCTTAACATTGCAGGCTAAACCTTAGAATTGCCCTTGAAAATATAACTGATTAGGGCTGCTTATCTGGATATAGACCTTATTCTGGTTGTGGAGAGAGAAAGGTAATATTCTTTGACTTCACTTCTCTCTCTGCAGTTTCATTACATTTGAATGCATCTGGTTGAGATACATGATCCTTTTCTTTTTGGAGATAGGGTCCTGCTCTTTCACCCAGGCTGGAGTACAGTGGCATCATCTCAGCTCACTGCTACCTCTGTCTCCTGAACTCAAGTGATCCTCCCACTGCAGCCTCCTGAGTAGTTGTGACTACAGGCGTGTGCCACCATGCCTGACTAAGTTTTGTGTTTTTTTGTAGAGATGGGTTTTGTGATGTTGCTGAAGCTTGTCTTGAACTCTTAGGCTCAAGCAATCCACCCACCTTAGCCTCTCAGAATGCTGGGATTATAGATGTGAACCACTGCGCCTGGCCAAGACAGGTGATCTTAAGATCATCCTGTATCCCCCCACCTATAAAACCCCACAAAAGCCTGTCCTTCTCTTGTTTCTTTTCTTTTTTTTTTTTTTTTGAGACAGAGTCTTACTCTGTCACCCAGGCTGGAGTGTGGTGGCGCAATCTCAGTTCACCTCCACCTCCACCTCTCATGTTTAAGCGATTCTTGTGCCCCAGCCTCCTGAGTAGCTGGGATTACAGGCATGTGCCACCACGCCTTTTTATATTTTTAGTAGAGACGGTTTCACCATGTTGGCCAGGCTGGTCTCGAACTCCTGGCCTCAAGTGATCCACCCACCTTGGCCTCCCAAGGTGCTAGGATTACAGTTGTGAGCCATCATGCCCAGCCTCTTCTCTGGTTCTTTTTGTGCATATATTCCAAGTTGTGAGTAAAAGTGTAACTGTAATTTATTTTAGGTCTTGGCCTCCTTGAAGATGAATAGTGTGGTACTATTTTGAAGTAGTATAAGAAACCTACATGCTAAAATGCCTCCAGTATGCACTGCTGTGATATCTGAATTTCCACCATTAGAATCACTGAGCTTAAAGTATTTCACTAAGATAATTATTTTAAATTCTATATATTCATATAATATAAAAAACTTAGTTTTTAAGATTATTACCTTTATTAACATATCAGCCACAATTTATCAACTAACCTTGGGTGTATTTTAGGTAGTAAAGAATAGGATTTTGAAGAATCAGAACTCTGGTAAGTTTTGGCTAAGGAAAGGGAGGGTTGACTCAGGCCAGAACATCTGGCCAGTAGGTGGACTGCAAATGGTCAATGGGCAAGGAGCCCAGGACAGAGACAAACTTCTTCTGACTCACAATTCTCCCTGATGCCAGTACTGATATATACCCTGGGGTGCCTGAAAAATAGAATCAAAGCTTTTGTCTTTCCATCTGACACAAGGCAGAAGGATTTGAAGACAGTGACTTTCAAAGGGAATTATAGGAGCATCCCAACAGATGTTTTTGTTTATTTGTTTTTGTTTGAGATGGAGTTTCTCTCTGTTGCCCAGGCTGGAGTGCAATGGTGTGATCTTGGCTCACTACAACCTCTGCCTCCCAGGTTCATGCAATTCTCCTGCCTCAGCCTCCTGAGTAGCTGGGATTACAGGTTTATGCCACCACATCGGCTAATTTTTGTATTTTCTTTTTAGAAGAAACGGGGTTTCACCATGTTGGCCAGGCTGGTCTTGAACTCCTGACCTCATGATCCGCTTGCCCCGGCTTCCCAAAATGCTGGGATTACAGGCATGAGCCACTACCCCCAGCCACAGATGCTTCTTAACTTACAATGAGGTTATATCCCAGGAAACTCATCATGAATAGGAAATATCATAAGCCAAAAGTGCATTTAATACACCTAACCTACCAAAGTTATAACTTAGTCAAATAATCATAACTTAACCAAGCCTTACCGTAAACATTCTGAGAACACTCTCATTAGCCTGCACTTGGACAGAATCATCTGGCAACACAGTACATTGTAGAGTATCATGATCACATGGCTGACTAAGAGCTGTGGCTCACTGCTGCTGTCCAGTATCTCAAGAGAGTGCCATACTGCATATCACTAGGTATGAAAAGATCAGAATTCAAAGTATGGTTTGCACAGAATGCATATCTCTTTCACACTATTATAAAGTTGAAAAATTACAAGTCGAATTGTTGTAAGTCAAGAACCATCTATACCCTCTAGGGTATCCTGTACAGTTAGGATATCTGTATTTTGGTGATTACTTAAAATAGGAATGGTAATCTTGATGTTTGATAGTTTTTCTTTTCCTCTATTAAAAACAATGCATCTAAGGACAGAAACTGAGCTTGTTAATGTCTAAAATGTAATATACCTATTTTTTCAAATATTCATAGGTTTTATGGTCGAAAGATGCTGTTCGTCATGATGTGTCATCCTAACTTTGAAAAAATGCTTGAAAAGTATGTCCCATCTAAAGATTTGCCATATATTAAGGAATCTGTTAGAAACCTACGACAAAAGGTATGTGGAAAAAGTTTGTTTTATAAACGACTTTAAAAGCAAAGTTTATTTTTACATCAAGGTAAAGGATAGAAATAATTACTTCTTTGATTATTTCTCTGTTAATCATTTGGAAAAATCTACATTAGCATTTCAACAACTACAGTACTAAGTACACATACATATTGTCCAGCCTTGGAAGTAAACGTTTATTGAATAGAAGCTTGATGTTTGGTGGAATATAATTTGGCTTATTGGAGTTATGAGACATGGGTTTGAATCACAGCTCTAACAACTGTGTAACTTACACGTTTCTTCATTTCTTTAACTAGAATTTTCACTTTATAAAATGAGGATAATAATGTTTACCATTCTTAGTCCCTGCTTTATTTATCTTGTATGTTCCACTATTAGAGCTATTACCACACTGCAGAACATTTATAAGTAGCTCCTTGAGGGTAAGTGCCATGTCTCATTTGTCCTGGCAGACAATGGGAATTCAGTAATATCCAGGAAATGAGTAACTGAGAGAATATCAAATGAAATAAAATACAAAAAGTAATCTATATATTATTTTTAAAATATGTTTAATAATGTAAATGCATTCTATTGTAGTTTATGTCATTTCTCTCTGATAACCTTGGGGTAAGGACTCACTTATAAAGGAATAACAAAGATATGTAACAATAGACATTTTTTTTTTTTTTTTTTTTTTTACTAGGCAAAGAACTTTATTAACCTTGGTTTCAAACTTGATTCCCAGGCTTCTTCGGCTTAATTAGCTGCAAAGAATGAATTGTGTATAAGCAAAAAACTGAAAAGAGCTGCAGTGTCCAAGGGGCTTGGGCTTAAAAATATTAGAGATCTAGATTTTATCAGATCCATAAACAAAAATTTCTTAAAAAGCAGTCATAATATAAAATAGCAGCTCCCAGTAACTTCTTCAAGTTTTATCTTCAGAAGTTGACTCAATTCAGTTTGCCTCATTCTTGGAAGCCTCATCAAAATTCTCCACAAGATCTGGAACTTCATCATCATCCTCCTCTCCAGTAGGAAGTGGTGCTTTTCCAGATTGTTTGGGCAGAGCTTCAGCCAGTCTCCTTAAACTAGTGGTGCTTTTCCAGATTGTTTGGGCAGAGCTTCAGCCAGTCTCCTTAAACTAGTCAGACTGTCTGCCCCAAGCTGGTTTAAGATGCTGGGTAGCATTTCTGTCAGCTGCTTTGTCTCAGCATGGCCTGTAATGGTGAAAGTGTTTGCTGCCAGAGATGCCTGAACTTCAGGGTTGTTAAAGTGGATCACTGTTCCTTGGTTTGTAAACATATTCACCTCTTCAATACCAGAGATACTGTTCACCCCTAACTTCTTTAAGGAGAACTGAAGTTTTTTATCATCTGCTGTGGCTGTTCTATGAACCACCTTCTTCTTTCTGCGAGCAGTTCCTTTCCCACCAATGCGCACTTGTGCCTGCAGTTTGGCGAGTTTTTCCTGGTTCATGATTGTTTCTTTCATCTTGTCGGAGCGGATAAGGGGTCGCGCGGGGGACTAGGGTTGGTGCTCAGGGGGTCTCGGGTGGACCAGCTGAGATTAGGCTCACACACGCGGGGACGCAAGATCAACAATAGACATTTTAGAGCACTGTTTTTCTGCCCATTGAGCTTGAAGATTTAAGCTTAGTTATCTTAGAGCTTATTAAAATAACCATGCAAAAAAAATTACCTGACTAAAATGAAGCAGATTGTATTTGTAAGTCTTTCTAATAATACAGGAAAGGTTTAAAGTAGTTCTGACCAAAATGTTTATTCTCACACTCCTAATGTTGCACAGGAACAACAGTGTTCAGTGTTTATGGACTGTGTCCATATGTTCTATTATAGATTTTAAGCTTTAAGAAGAGTGGTTACAAAATACAACGTATTATTATTATTATTTTATTTTATTTATTCATTTTTGAGATGGAGTTTCACTCTTGTGCCCAGGCTGGAGTGTAATGCTGCAACCTCAGCTCACCGAAACCTCCACCTCCCAGGTTCAAGTGATTCTCCTGCCTTAGCCTCCCAAGTAGTTGGGAGTACAGGCATGTGCCACCATGCCCAGCTAATTTTGTATTTTTATTAGAGATGGGGTTTCTCCATGTTGGTGCGATCTTAGCTCACTGCAACCTTCACCTACAGGTTTAAGTGATTCTCCTGCCTCAGCCTACTGAGTAGCTAGGATTACACTACCACAGCCAGCTAATTTTTGTACTTTTAGTAGAGATAGGGTTTTCCCATCTTGGCCAGGCTGGTCTTGAACTCCTGAGCTCAGATGATCCACCCATCTTGGCCTCCCAAAGTGCTCGGGTTACAGGCATGAGCCACCGCACCTGGCCCAAAATGCAGCATATTTTTAGTTTTTAACTAGTTTTCATAAGTCAATATATAATTTCCCATTAGTCACATATTTTGTTAATTTACTGCTAACTACAAGGTGTTTTATGTATCTCATACTCTTTAAAGCATAAGTATACCAGATTATTAAAATACTTTCCATCTTAAAAAATCAGTGATGGCTGCTTTGAAAATTACATTGTGTAAGTTATTTCACTACTAGATTTAAAACTTATTTTATACTAATTTTATATTTTTTTGCAGGGTTTGGGAGAGATACCATTGGATACTCCTTCAGCAAAAGGAAGACGATCTCATACTAGCAGTGTTGGAAATACAAGATCATCGTCTGTTTCCAGAGATGCTTTCAATTCAGCTGAAAGGTGTGACGATTTGATAGTCCTTATCATTAGAAAAATTAGTCCCTAGTTATAGTTGTCTCATTTGGATGTTTTCATAAACTACCCCAGGGGTATTTGCCAAAATGGAATAGAGTTTTAAAAGTTTGGTAAGGATCTAGAAAGTGTGAGGTAATTAGATTTAATAAGGGAATTATATTTACAGCAACCTGCTTTTTTTTTTCTTCCTGAGACAGTTTCATTCTTGTTGCCCAGGCTGGAGTACAATGGCGTGATCTCAGGTCACTGCAACCTCTGCCTCTCGGATTCAAGTGATTCTCCTGCCTCAGCCTCCTGAGTAGCTGGGATTACAGGCATGTGCCACCACACCCAGCTAATTTTTGTATTTTTAGTAGAGACGGGGTTTCGCCATGTTGGCCAGGCTGGTCTCAAACTCCTGACCTCATGATCTGCCCACCTCAGCCTCCCAAAGAGTAATTTGCTTTTAGATGCACTAAACATTAGTAATGCTGTAGTGTTATTGAACTTGTAAATGTTAGGCCTATTTTGGACAACTCATTTAAAAAAATACATATAGCCTTTATTTTTTCCCCTGATTGTAAAAGTAATACATAATTATATTTAAAGGAAAAAAATCCTTAGAAAATGATAACATTACAGGGATTTAGAAAGCTAGGCATGGTGGCTCACACCTGTAATCTCAGTAGTTTGGGAGGCTGAGGCAGGCAAAATAGCTTGAGCTCAGAAGTTCGAGAGAAGCCTGGGCAACATGGTGAAACCCTGTGTCTACCAAAAAAAATACAAAAATTAGCCGGGCCTGGTGGTTTTTGTTACCTGTGCTTTCAGGGTCTTAGTCATGAATTATTTACCTAGACCAGTGTCCAGAAGGGTACTGCCTAGGTTTTCTTCCTGTAGTTTTGTAAATGTAGGTCCTACATTTAATCCATTTAGTTGATTTTTATATATGGTGAGATACTGTGTTTAATTCTGCTTATGGCAGTCTAATTTTTCCAGCACTGTTTATTGAAAAGAGTGCTCTTTCCTCCATGTATGTTCTTGTCATCTTTGTCTTTTTTTTTTTTTTTTTTTTTTTGAGACGGAGTTTCGCTCTTGTTACCCAGGCTGGAGTGCAATGGCGCAATCTCAGCTCACCGCAACCTCCACCTCCTGGGTTCAGGCAATTCTCCTGCCTCAGCCTCCTGAGTAGCTGGAATTACAGGCACGCGCCACCATGCCCAGCTGATTTTTTGTATTTTAGTAGAGACAGGGTTTCACTGTGTTGACCAGGATGGTCTCGATCTCCTGACCTCGTGATCCACCCGCCTCAGCCTCCCAAAGTGCTGGGATTACAGGCTTGAGCCACCGCACCCGGCCCGTCATCTTTGTCAAAGATCAGTTGGTTATAGATAAGTGGCTTTATTTCTGGGTTCTCTATTCTGTTCCATTGATTTATGTGTTTGTTTTTAGACCAGTACCATGCTGTTTGGGTTTTATAGCTTTGTGATGTAATTTGAAACCAGGTAATATCATTCCTGTAGCATTGTTGGTTTTGCTTAAGATCGCTTTGGCTACTTGGGCTCTTTTTTCTTCCAAAAAAAAAAGGTGCAGTGAGCCACAAATTTTAGGATTGTTTTTTCTAATTCTGTGATAAATGATGTTGGTATTTTGTTAGGGATTGCATTCAAACTGTAGAATGCTTTCGGCAATATGGTCATGTTAATTATTCTGATCCATGAACCTAGGATATTTTTCCATTCGTTTGTGTCATCTATAACTTTCATCAGCATTTTTAGTTTTCGTTGTAGAGATCTGTCACCTCCTTGGTTAAAAGTATACTTCTAGATATTTTATTTCTTTTTTAGCTGTTGTAAGTGGGATTGTCTTCTTGAATTGTCTCTCTGCTTATTCATTATTGGTGTATAGAAATGCTACTGATTTTTTTAAGTTGACTTTGTATCCTGACACTTTACTGAATTGATTTATCAAATCTAAGAGTCTTTTGGTGGAGTCTTTGGAGTTCTCTAAATATAATATCGTATTAGCAAACAGGGATAACTTTATTTTTGCAGTTTGGGTGCCTTTTATTTTTTTCTCTTGCATGATTGCTTTGTCTAAGACTTCAGTACTGTGTTGAATAGAAGTGGTGAAAGTGGGCATCTTTGACTTGTTCCAGTTCTAAGAGGGAATGCTTTCAACTTTCTCCTGTTTGATATGATGTTGGCTGTGAATTTATATATATGGCCTCTATTATGTTGAGGTATGTTCTTTCTATGCCTAGTTTGTTGAGGATTTTTACCATGAAGTGATGATGAATTTTATCAAATGCTTTTTCTGCTTCCCTTGAGATAATTATATGGTTTTTGTCCTTAGCTCTGTTCGTATGATGTAACATATTTTTTTATTTGTGTGTGTTGAACCATCCTTGCGTCCCTGATATGAAACCCATTTGATCCTGACATTTTATCTTTTTGATGGGCTGTTGTTGCTATTATTTGGTTGAGGATTTTTACATCTATATTTATAGGGGATGTTAGTCTGTAGCTTTCATCTTTTGTTGTGTTTTTGCCTTGTTTTGGTATCAGGGTGATACTGGCCTCATAGAATAATTTAGGGCATATTTTCCCTCTTCATTTTTTGGAAAGTTTCAGGATGGCTCAAGTAAGTTTTTGATTGTTTGGTCATACATTTGATAGAATTGTGAATCCATCTAGTCCTGTGGGGTTTTTTTGCTTACTGATTCATTTTCACTACTCATTATCAGTCTGTTCAGGATTTCTGTTTCTTCCTGGTTCAATCTTGGGAGGTTGTATGTTTCCAAGAATTTGTTGATTTCCTCTAGCTTTTCTAGTTAGTGGAAATGTAGTTGTTCATAATAGTCTCTAATGATCCTTTGTTTAATCTGTCGTATCAGTTGTAATGTCTCCTTTCTGATTTTGTTTATTTGGATCTTCTCCCTTCTTTGTTAAGCTAGCTAGTGATTTATTGATTTTATGTTTTTGAAGAACCAGTTTTTCAATTCATTAATCCTTTGTATTTTGAAGGGTTGGGGGTTATTTCATTTAGTTCTCATGTGATCTTTGTTACTTACTTTCTTTGGCTAACCTTGGGAGTTTGGTTTATGGTTTTTCTATTTCCTTAAAGTGTGATGATAAGTTGTAATCTTTTTACCTTTTTTTTTTTTCCTAATAGAGACAGGGTCTCATTCTGTTGCCTGGGCTGAATGAAGTGTAGTGGAATCATTATAGCCCTCTGTAGCCTTAAACTCTTGGGCTCAAGCAATCCTCCTGCCTCAGCCTCACAAAGTGCTTCCTACTTTTTTCATGTAGGCATTTAATGCTACAAATGTCCCTCTTAGCACTGCTTTTGCTGTATCCCACAGGTTTTGGTATGTTGTGTTTCCATTTTCATTTACTTCAAACAATGTTTTAAATTTTTGTCATTGACTCTATGGTCATTCAGGAATATGTTGTTTATTTTGCATGTATTTGTTTAGTTTATAAATTTACTTTTGGTATTCACTTCTAGTTTTATTCTGTTGTGGTCTAAGAAGATACTTGATATGATTTCACTTTTTAAAAATGTGTTAAGACTTACTCTGTGACTTAACATATGGTCTGTGTTGGAGAATGTTCCATGTGCTGATAAGAAAGATGTATATTCTGCAGTTTTGGGGTAGAATGTTCTGTAAATGCTAAGTCCTTTTGATCCAAAGTCCAATTTAAGTGCAGTGTTTCTTTGATTATTGAGACAGATTATTCTGTCTCAATAATCTGCCTAGTACTGTGAGTGGAGTGTTGAAGTCCACACTTGAGAACAGTATTGTTTTGCAGTCTTATCTCTTTCTTTAGGTCTAGTAGATATTCGTTTTGTGAAACTGGGTGCTCCAGTGTTGGGTACATATATATTTAGAATTATTATAACCTCTTGCTGAATTCATCCCTTATCATTATATAATTATATTTTTTGTCTTTTTTTTTACTATTTTTTGTGTAAAGGTTATATTGTCTGATGTAAACACAGCTACATCTGATCGCTTTTGGCTTCTGTTTGTGTAGAATATCTTTTTTTTTTTTTAGACAAGGTCTCACTCTGTTGCCCAAGCTGGAGTGCAGTGGTATGATCTCATCTCACTGCAACTTCCACCTCCCTGGTTCAGTGTCCGGAGTAGCGATTCTCCTGCCTCAGTGTCCTGAATAGCTGGGACTACAGGCACATGCCAGCACCCCCAGCTAATTTTTGCATTTTTAGTAAAGATGGGGTTTCACTGTGTTGACCAGGCTGGTCTTGAACTTCGTTCTCCTTGGCCTCCCAAAGTGCTGATATTACAGACGTGAGCCACTGTGCCCAGCCTAGAATATCTTTTTCTACCACTTTAATTTTAGTCTGTATGTGTTTTTCAAGCTAGGGTGAATTTTTTATAAGCAGCATATAGTTAGATCATGTTTTTTATCTCGTTTGCCAATCTGTAACTTTTAAGTAGAGCATTTAATCCATTTGCCTTCCAGGTTGATATTGATATGTGAGTGTTTTTCCTGCCATATTGTTAACTGTTATCTACCTGTTTTATAAATTATTTGTTCCTTTCTTTTTCTCTGTTTTCGTGGTTTGGTGGAATTCCATCATGTTGCCATTTGATTCCTTTCTCTTCCTCCTTTATATGATTGCTTTATAAGACCTGTGAGTTTATATTTTCGTATGTTTTTATGATGGCAAATATCGACCTCTGTTTCCATGTTTAGGACCCATTTGGGTATTTCTTATAGGGCCAGTCTAGTGATGACAAAGTCCATCAGCATTAGCTTATTTCAAAATTAGCACTATGACCTCTTTGCTCTGTTATAAAATATATTTTATTTTATTCTTGAGACAAGGCTTCACTCACTGTGTTGCCCAGGCTGAAGTTCAGTGGCGTGATCACATCTCACCACAACCTTGACCTCCTGGGTTTACTCAGTCCTTCTATTTCAGCCGCTGGAGTAGCTGGGACCACAGATACACACTACTATGCCTGGCTAATATGTTTCTTTTGGCGAGGTGGTGTTTCACCATGTTGCCCAGGATGGACATAAACTGCTGGGCTTGAGGGATCCTCCCACCTTAGCTTTCCAAACTGCTGGGATTATAGGCATGAGCCACCACATCTGGCTTTAAATATATTTTAAACACTATTGGCCAGGTGCAGTGGTGTGCATCTGATAACCTAGCACTTTGGAAGGCCAAGGTGGATGGATTGCTTGGGTTCAAGACTTTGAGACCAGCCTGGGCAACATGGAGAAACCCTGTCTCTACTAAAAATAGAAAAAATTAGCCTGGCGTGGTGGTACATGCCTGTAATCCCAGCTACTCTGGAGGCTGTGGCTGGAGAATCACTTGAACCCAGGAGGCAGAGGTTGCAGTAAGCTGAGATTGCTCCATTGCACTCCAGCCTGGGCAACAGAACCAGACTCTGTCTCTTTTCTTTCTTTCTCACTTTGTTGCTAGGCTGGAGTGCAGTGGTGCCATCTTAGCTCACCTCAACCTCTGCCTCCCGGGTTCAAGCGATTCTCCTGCCTCAACCTCCCAAGTGGTTGGGACTACAGGTGCACACCACCATGCCCAGCTATTTTTTTTTCTTTTTTGTATTTTTAGTACAGACAGGGTTTCACCATGTTTGCCAGGATGCTCTTGATCTCTGGACCTCATGCTCTGCCTACATCCGGCCTCCCAAAGTGCTGGGATTACAGGCGTAAGCCACTGCGCCTGGCCAGATTCTTTGTCAACAAAACAAAACAAAACAAAACAAAAGAAACAAAAACAAAAAAACCGTATTGAAAAACTATACGAATACATAGTATTCATAGTATACATAGGTATCTCTCATATTTTCTGTATTTGTATATCTTTGAAATAATTCATAAACTAATGACTTTTATAAAAAATAATGATGTACGTGAAAGTATATGCTTTGGGACTTGATATTTTAAGTACAGCCAACAAAGCAGCAACATTGGCATCACCAAGGAGCTTTTTAGAAATGCAAATTTTTTTTTTTTTTTTTGTGACAGAGTCTTACTCTGTTGCCCAGGCTGGAGTACAGTGGCAGGATCTTGGCTCACTGCAACCTCTGCCTCCTGGATTAAAGAGATCCCTCTGCCTCAGCCTCCTAAGTAGCCAGGACTACAGGCATGTGCCACTACATCCTGCTAATATTTGTATTTTTAGTAGAAACAGGATTTCACCATGTTAGCCAGACTGGTCTCGAACCCCTGACCTCAGGTGAGCCACGCACCTCGACCTCCAAAAGTGCTGGGATTATAAGTGTGAGCCACTGTGCCCAGCCAGAAATGTAAAATCTTATACTCCTTCCAGGCCTACTAAATAAGAATCAGCCATTTTTCTACCTTGATATTATATAATCTCATAAGATCTTGGATCAGATATCTCAGTCAAAAAATGTTTTCTGGAACCCATTAAAATATGCTTTCTTAACATTTATTCAGAGTATACTGTATGGGAGGCTTTTTCTAAACATTTATTTCATAGATATTTCTCAAGTTGGGCTTATCTGATATTTTCTCACAATTAGATGGAAGTTACACAATTTGGCAAGAACACCACAGAAGTGATGTTATACCCTTCTCACTGCATTACATCACGAGGTACATGATGTTGTTACGTATTAATACCAGTAACATTAACTTTCATCATTAGCTTATGGTGGTTTCTGCTAGGCACTGTACTATTTTTCCCTTTATAATTAATAGATATCTTGGAAACTTTGAGACTGTGTCAATATCCTATTTCTTACCATATATATGCCTGCTAGTTTTAGCCATCACTGAGAGATTTGCCTATAGCAATTAGTACCTAATAACAATCTGCTAGTTTCTTGATTTCCTCTACATTTATTGGTTGATTTTTTTTCTTTACAGAAAACTGTTCCATTTCCTTTATATGTTTATTTATGCAAATGTTCATTTATCTTCATGAAGACTAATGGATTTCTATTTTATTCTGTCGGCTATAATCGAATACTGCCATTATTTCCCTCTTCAAATTGTTCCAGCTTTAGGAGCTCCCTCAGGTTGGCCGCTGTGCTTGGACAACATGCCCCATCTGTTTACTTTCTGTCAACACATGATTCTCCAGGATCTTCTTATATTTTATTTCCTCCTTTCAAGTTTTTATGCTTCTAATTTATTTTTCCTACTTAATACTATACTGGTTAGAATATCAAATATAATTTAAAATAAGATAACATCTTTACCTTATTCCTGATCTTTGGGACAAAATGTTCAGCATTTCACCATTGTGTATGATATTACCTGTAGGTTTCATAGAAAGCTCTTTATCAGATTAATGAAGTTCCCTTCTAGTTTGTGAGTTTTTAATCATGAATGCATGTTGGTTTTTTCTCAAATGCCCTTACAGCATCTATTAAGATAATTATATTTTTTGCTTATTTGTTATTATTGTGAATTGTGTTAATTGTTAAATGTTAAAAATGATAACTTGCATTCCTTGAATTAGCCCCACTTGGTGATGATGATGTGTCATATTTTTACTATGTTACTGGGCTTAATTTACTAAAATTACTTGAGTATTTTTGTGTCTAATCATGAGGTCTTTAGTTTTTTTGTCTTAGAATGTTTTGGATTTGGTATTGGGATAATGCTGAATAATGATACCCTTGTGGTTTCTCCTTTAATACAGGGGCTATTTAGAAGTGTGTTTAATTTTAAAATGTTTGGAGATTTTCCACGTATCATTTTATTAATGATTTTAAATTTAGTTTTGTTCTGTCAATGAACATGCTGCATATGATTCTAATTCTTTTAAACTTCTTGAGACTTGCTTTATGACCCAGCATGTGTTCTGTATTAGTGACTATTTTATATTTACTTGGAAGAATGTACATTCTGCTCTTGTTGAATGTAGTATTCTATAAAATGTCAGTCAGGTTAAGTCGATTGTCATTCCAGTGCTCTATAATCTTACTGATTTTTTTTTCTACTTGTTCTATCAGTTGCTGAGATAGCAGTATTGACATCCCCAGCGTATTTGTGGATTTATTTATACTTTCAGTTGTATCACTTTTTGCTTCATGTATTTTGACCTACTGTGATTACGTTTAAATACATTGAGGATAGTTGTGACTTTCTGATAAATTGGTCCTTTTGTCATTATGAAGTACGTCTATCTCTCGTAATATTCTTTGTCCTGAAGTCTACACTGGTAGAGTATCTTAGTTTATTAACCAGTTTTCTTTTGATAGAAGATTTGCATAGTATGTCTTTCTTTAAATTACAGTGTTAGGAAGGTGTAATTCACCTACTATATAATTTATCTATTTAAGGCATGCAATTCAATGTTTTTTAATACAGATGGTCCCCAACTTAGGATGCTTCAACTTATGATTTCTCAACTTTACAATGGTGCAAAAGCAATATGCATTTAGTACAGTAGAAACTGTACTTTGAGTATCCATAAAATCATTCTGTTTTTTACTTTCAATATAATATTCAATAAATTATTTATTGTAAAATAGGCTTTGTGCTAGATTATTTATCTTAGTATAGGCTAACATAAGTGTTCTGAACATGTTTAAGGTAGACTAGACTAAGCTATGGTGTTTAGTAGGTTAGATGTATTGAATTTTTTGACTTAAGATATTTTCAATATACAATGGATTTATCAGGATGTAACTCTATTGCAAATTGAGGAGCATCTCTGTATTCAATGAGTTGTATAACTGTCATGACAATTTTAGAACATTTTTGTTACCTTAAATCTCATATTTTTTTTTAACATCATGAAGATTTATTTCCCAGTTTTCATCTAATATTTGTACAGTTTTAGTTTTTATATTTAGGTCTTTAATATATTTTCAGTTAATTTTTGTACATAATGTTAGGTAAAGGTCAAACTTGATTCTTTTGTTTGTGGATATCCAGTTTTCCCAGGATCATTTGTTGAAGAGACTGTTCTTCATTGTATGGTCGTGGCATCCTGGTTGAAAATCAGTTATGCATATATGTTTGGGTTTATTTCTGGATTCTCAATTCCATTCCATTGATTATAGATGCCATTGTCAGTACCACATTGTTTGGATTACTGTAGTGTTATAATAAGTTTTGAAATTGGAAAGTGTGAGTCTTCCAACTTTTATATATATATGATTGCACTTTAGGTTCTGGGGTGAAATCTCATACTTATTAGCAGTCATTCTCCATTTCTCCACAATCTTCCCTTCCCCAACCCTAGGCAGTCTCTCTTCTGTTTCTATGGATTTGTTTATTCTGGATATTTCATACAAAAGGAATCATATGATATGTGGTCTTTTGTGTCTGGCTTCTTAGACTTATATTTATGTTAAGACTTATCCATTTTTTTAAAAAAATCAAAACGTCAAGGGCTCTTCCATGTTGTATCATTTACCAATACTTCATTCCTTTTTATGGGTAAATACTATTCCATTCATCCATATGTGGCTATAGCACACATTGTTTATCCATCCATCTGTTTGGTTTTGTTGTGGACATATGTTTTCAGCTCTCTTGGGTATGTAGGAGTGGAATTGCTGGATCATATGATAACTCTATGTTTAATCTTTTGAAGAACTACCAGAAAATTTTTCCAAAGTGCTACCATTTTACATCTCACCAGTAGTGTAAAAGGGTTCCATTTTTTTCACATACTCACCAATACTTGTAATTATTTTAGTGGCTATAAACCAGTATCTCATTTGACAAAGATTCTTCTTGACCAAACTGCAGGCATGCTTCTCTGAGGCCTGTTTTTAATTCAGCCTTGACCTTGGGCCCTGTCCTTGGCCTGCCTAACCCAGTCTTAGCAAGGTATCCTACTAGCTCATCTCTCCTTCCTTTGCTATATTATTACCTTTGATATCTGATAAAGTTATTCACTACCCCACCTTTGATGTATAAGTCTTTGGCCTTCCTTTAGCATGCATCTTATTAGGCCAGTTTTGCAAGAAACTTCCTACTCTTTAATGTCTCCTCTTAGTAATTTTCTATCTACTGACCCTCCACTCTCAACTCTGGTTGTGGGCTATCGATCGCTAACTGTCTTTACCATAGTCAGAGTTGAAAGCAGTTGCTCTCCCTTATTGCAGTAGTCATGATCCCTCTTGAATAAAGTCTTTCTTGCCATTTTAACAAGTGCAAAAACAATTTTTTCTTTAATGCATTGTGGTTTTTACTTGTATTTCCTAGTATGTCTTCTTAATTAAAAAACCATTTTATTAATTTTTAATAAAGGTCTTGCTATGTTGCCAAGACTGTTGTTGAACACCTGGGATCAAGTAATCCTCCAGCCTCAGTCTTCCAAAGAGCTGGGATTATAGGTGTAAGCCACTGTGCCCAGCCTATATCTTTTTAAGGAGTGTTTTTTTAGGCAGTATGTGACTCAGTCTTGTCTTTTTTGAGACAGGGTCTTGCTCTTCATCCAGGCTAGAGTGTGATGATGTGATCACGGCTCACTGCAGCCTCAACCTCCTACAGCTCAAATGTCCTCCCACCTTACCCTCCCGAATAGCTGGGACTGTAAGCCCATGCCACCCCAACCCTGGAACCCAGCTAGTTTTTTGTATTTTTTGTAAACACAGGGTCTCAATTTGTTGCCCAGGCTGGAGTCTTGTCTTCTTAACAAACTAAAAGTCTCTGTTTTTAATCAGGGTATTTGACCATTTAGGTTTAAAGTAGTTATTCACATATTCAAAAAGCCTCTCATTTTGATAGTGTTTTTCTCTTTGTCTTATATTTTCTGTTTCCTTTTCTTCTTTTTGTTTAATTGTACCTTAGGTTCTGGAGTACATGTGCAGATCATGCAAGATTGTTGCATAGGTACATACATGGCAATGTGGTTTGTTTGGGTTTATTTCTGGATTCTGTCACCTACATCTGGCATTTCTCCCCATATTATCCCTCCCCAGCCTCACCACTCTACCCCACTGTCCCTCCCCTGCTCCCCCCAACAACAGACCCCAGTATGTGATAATCCCTTTCCTGTGTCCATGTGTTCTCATTGTTCAACCCCTGCCTATGAGTGAGAACATGCAGTGTTTCATTTTCTGTTCTTGTGTCAGTTTGCTGAGAATGATGATTTCCAGATTCATCCATGTCCCTACAAAGGACACGAACATTTTTATGGCTGCATAGTATTCCATGGTGTATATGTGCCACATTTTCCTTATCCAGTCTATCATCCATGGGCATTTGGGTTGGTTCCAGGTCTTTGCTATTGTAAACTGTGCTGCAATGAACATTCGTGTGCATGTGTCTTTATAACAGAATGATTTATAATCCTTTGGGTATATACCCAGTAATGGGATTGCTGGGTCAAATGGAATTTCTATTTCTAGGTCCTTGAGGAAGTGCCACACTGTCTTCCACAATGGTTGAACTAATTTACACTCCCACCAACAGTGTAAAAGTATTCCTATTTCTCCACATCCTCTCCAGCATCTGTTGTCTCCAGATTTTTTAACGATCGTCATTCTAACTGGTGTGAGGTGGTATCTCAATGTGGTTTTGATTTGCATTTCTCTAATAACGAGTGATGATGAGCATTTTTTCATCTGTTTGTTGGCCTCATACATGTCTTCTTTTGAAAAATGTCTGTTCATATCCTTCAGCCACTTTTGGATGGGTTTGTTTGTTTCTTGTAAATCTCTTTTAGTTCTTTGTAGATTCTGGATATTAGCCCTTTGTCAGATTGCAAAAATTTTTTCCCATTCTATGGGTTGCCGGTTCATTCTAATGATTGTTTCTTTTGCTGTACAGAAGCTCTGGAGTTTAGTTAGGTCCCATTTGTCTATTTTGGCTTTTGTTGCCAATGCTTTTGGTTTTTTAGTCATGAAGGCTTTGCCTATGCCTATGTCCTGAATGGTTTTGCCTAGGTTTTCTTCTAGGGTTTTTATGGTATTAGGTCTTATGTTTAAGTCTTTAATCCATCTGGAGTTAAGTTTAGTGTAAGGTATCAGAAAGGAGTCCAGTTTCTGCTTTCTGCACATGGCTAGCCATTTTTCCCAACACCTTTTATTAAATAGGGAATCTTTTCCCCATTGCTTTTTTTTTGTTCAGGTTTGTCAAATATCAGATGGTTGTAGATGTGTGGTGTTGCCTCCGAGGCCTCTGTTCTGTTCCATTGGTCTATATCTGTTTTGGTACCAGTAACCATGCTCTTTTGATTACTGTAGCCTTATAGTATAGTTGAAGTCAGGTAGCGTGATGGCCCCGGCTTTGTCCTTTTTGCTTAGGATTGTCTTGACTATGCAGGCTCTCTTTTGGTTCCATATGAAGTTTAAGGTGGTTTTTTCCAGTTCTGTGAAGAAAATCATGGTAATTGATAGGGATAGCATTGAATCTATAAATTGGGCAGTATGGCCATTTTCATGATATTGATTCTTCCTAACCATGAACATGGAATGTTTCTCCATCTGTTTGTGTTCTCTCTTATTTTGTTGAGCGATGGTTTGTAGTTCTCCTTGAAGAGGTCCTTTACATTCTTTGTTAATTGTATTCCTAGGTATTTTATTCTCTTTGTAGCAATTGTGAGTGGGAGTTCACTCAGGATTTGGCTCTCTGTTAGTCTGTTGTTGGTGTATATGAATGCTTGTGATTTCTGCACAGTGATTTTGTATCCTGAGACTTTGCTGAAGTTGCTTATCAGTTTAAGGAGATTTTTGGCTGAGATGATGGGATTTTCTAAATATACAATCATGTTGTCTGCAAACAGACAATTTGACTTCCCCCTTTCCTAATTGAATACCCTTTATTTCTTCTTGTTGCCTGATTGCTCTGGCTAGAACTTCCAATACTATATTGAATAGGAATGGTGAGAGAGGGCATCCTTGTCTAGTGCCAGATTTCAAAGGGAGTACTTCCAGTTTTTGCCCATTCAGTATGATATTGACTGTGGGTTTGTCATAAATAGCTTTTATTATTTTGAGATACATTCCTTCGATACCTAGTTTATTGAGAGTTTTTAGCATAAGTGGCTGTTGAATTTTGTCGAAGGCCTTCTATGCATCTATTAAGATAATCATGTAGTTTTTGTCTTTGATTCTGTTTATGTGGTGAATTACATTTATATACACTTGGGTATGTTGAACCACCCTTGCAACCAGGGGATGAAGCCTACTTGATCGTGATGGATATGCTTTTTGATGTGCTGTTGCAATCAGTTTGCCAGTATTTTATTGAAGATTTTTGCATCTGTGTTCATCATGGATATTGGCCTGAAGTTTTCTTTTTTCGTTGACTGTCTGCTGGGTTTTGGTATCAGGATGATGTTGGTCCCTTCAAGGTTTCAACTTCTTCCTGGTTTAGGCTTGGGAGGGTGCGAGTGTCCAGGAATTTATCCATTTCTTCCAGGTTTACTGGTTTATGTGCACAGAGTTGTTTGTAGTAATCTCTGACAGTAGTTTTTATTTCTGTGGAATTGGTGGTGATATACCCTTTATTGTTTTTTATTGCATCTATTTGATTCTTCTCCATTTTCTTTTGTATTAATCTGGCTAGCAGTCTATTTTGTTGATCTTTTCAAAAAACCAGCTCCTGGATTTATTGATTTTTTTTGAAGGGTTTTTTGTTTCTGTATCTCCTCCAGTTCTGCTCTGATCTTAGTTATTTCTTGTCTTCTCCTAGCTTTTCAGTTTTTTTGATCTTGCTCCTCTAGCTCTTTCAATTTTGACGTTAGGGTGTTGATTTTAGATCTTTCTTCGCTTCTCATGTGGGCATTTATTGGTATAAATTTACCTCTAAAATTACTGCTTTAAATGTGTCCCAGAGATTCTTGTACATTGTGTCTTCGTTCTTGTTGGTTTCGAAGAACATCTTTATTTCTGCCTTCATTTCATTGTTTATGCAGTCGACATTCAGGAGCCAGTTGTTCAGTTTCCATGAAATTGTGTGGTTCTGAGTTAGTTTCTTAATCTTGAGTTCTAATTTGATTGCCCTGTGGTGTAAGAGACTGTTTGTTATGATTTCTGTTCTTTTGCATTTGCTGAGGAGTGATTTACTTCTGATTATGTGGTCAATTTTCAAGTAGGTGCAATGTGGTGCTGAGAAGAATATATATTCTGTGGATTTGGGGTGGAGATTTCTGTAGATTTGGCCCACTTGGTCCAGATCTGAGTTCAAGTCCTGGATATCCTTGTTAATTTTCTGTCTTGTATTTCTGTCTAATATTGACAGTGGAGTGTTAAAGTCTCTCACTATTATTGTGTGAGAGTCTAAGTTTCTTTGTAGGTCATTAAGGACTTGCTTTGTGTATCTGGGTGCTCCTGTATTGGGTGTGAACATATTTAGGATCATTAGCTCTTTTTGCTGCATTGATCCTTTTACCATTATGTAATGCCTTTCTTTGTCTCTCTTGATCTTTTCTGGTTTAAAGTTCATTTTATCAGAGACTAGGATTGCAACTCCTGCTTTTTCTTTTGCTCTCCATTTGCTTGATAAATCTTCCTCCATCACTTTATTTTGAGCCTGTGTGTGCCCTTGCATGTGAGATGGGTTTCTTGAATACAGCACACTGATGGGTCTTGACTTTTTATCCAGTTCACCAGTCTGTATCTTTTGATTGGGGCATTTAGCCCATTTACATTGAAGGTTAATATTGTTATGAGTGAATTTGATCCTGCCATTTTGTTGCTCTTCTTGAGGAATATGTTTGTGGTGTTCTCTGTATTTCCTGGACTTGAATGAGGGCCTGCCTTGCTAGGTTGGGGAAGTTCTCCTGGATAATATCCTCAAGAGTGTTTTCTGGCTTGGATTCATTCTCTCCATCACATTCAGGTACACCTATGACACATAGATAGGTGTTTTCACATCATTCCATATTTCATGGAGGCTTTGTTCATTTCTTTTCACTCTTTTTTCTCTCATCTTACCTTCTCGTTTTATTTCTTTGAGTCAATCTTCAATCTCTGATATCCTTTCTTCTGCTTGGTCGATTCAGCTATTGAAATTTGTGTGTGCTTGCGAAGTTCTCAAATCATTTATATTTTTCTCTAAGCTGTTTATTCTAGTTAGCATTTCATCTAACCTTTTTTCAAGCTTCTTAGTTTCTTTGCATTGGGTTAGCATATGTTTTTTTAGCTCTGAGAAGTTTGTTATTACCCACCTTGTGAAGCCTGTTTCTGTCAATTCATCAGATTCATTCTCCATCCATCTTTGTTCTCTAGCAGGTGAGGATTTGTGATCCCTTGGAGGAGGAAAGGTGTTCTGGTTGTTGGTGTTTTCATCTTTTTTGTGCTGGTTTCTTCCCATCTTTGAGGCTTTATCTACCTGTGGTCTTTGTAGTTGGTGACTTTCAGGTAGGGTCTCTGAGTGGGCATCCTTTTTGTTGATGTTGAAGCTATTTCTTTCCGTTTTCTTGGTTTCATTCTAACAGGGCCCTCTGCTGCAGGACTGCTGGAGGTCCACTCCAGACCCTGCTTGCCTGGGGATCACCCGCAGGGGCTGCAGAACCTTTAGAGTTGCTGCCAGTTTCTTCTTCTGTTATCATCGTCCCAGAAGGGTACCTGCCAGATGTCGGCCTGAGCTCTCCTTTATGAGGTGTCTCTTTGGGTATACGAGGGTTGGGGAGCTGCTTGAGGAGACAGTCTCTCCCTTATAGGAGCTCAAGTGCTGTGCTGGGAGCTCCGTTCCATGCAGAGCTGTTGGGCGGGAACGTTTAGGTCTGCTGCAGCAGAACTCATAACTGCCTCTTTTCCCAGGTTCTTGTCCTGGGAAGGTAGGGTTTTGTTTATAAGTTCCTGACATGCTCCTGCCTTTTTTCATAGATGCCCTGCTCAGCAAGGAGATAATCTATTCACAGTCTGCCAGCAGAGGCATTGCTGAGCTGCCGCAGGGTCTGCCCAGCTGCTTTGTGAACTTCCTTAAGGTGTTGTTTATAGAGGTACAGTTAGAACTGCCTTGGTATTGGCATACTGTCTCGGTAGTGGCAGATGCCTTTCCCCTCACCCAGGTGGACCATCCCAGGTCCAGCTGTGCTTGCTGCACAACTCTCAATCCAGAGCATTTCAGATTGCTTGTTTTGTGTGGGGGTACCCACTGAACCAGATCACCTGGCTCCCTGTCTCAACCCCCTCCCTTTCAGTTGAATGGGCAGCTCTGTCTCCCAGGCATTCCAGGCGCCAGTTGAAATAGCCGCCCAGATTTGTGTGAGTTTTTGTGTGCCATCCCGTGGCACTGGCTGAAACAGCTGTGCTGGAAACATGGTGCTTTTTGACCCGGGAATCTCCTGGTCTATGGGCAGTGAAAGCTCATTTGGAAATGTGGTGATCACTCACCCTCTGCATTGTTCTTGCTGGGAACTGCACTCCTGAGCTTTTCCTGTTTGGCCATCTTGGATCCTCCTCCTTTTCTTCTTTTTGTGCTTGTTATAAGATTGAATGAGAGGTTGGGGTGTGAGTGTATATGTATTTTGGTATTTCATTTATTTCCTTCATAGCTCTATCTTTTTGTTCCTTTTTTAAAGTGGTTGATCTAGACTTTGTAATATTCTAATGTGTATGTTTACTGTCTCACAGTATACTTTAAAATAGTGTTAGACCACTTTAAGTATAAGAACTTTACAACATACTTGCATTCCTTTACTCCCTTTTCATCTTTTGTTCTATATTTGTCATGCATATTATAACCCCCAATACATTATTATATTTAGTTTGAATAGTCAATGTATTATAAACAATGCTGTCATGAACTGTATTTATTCTTGATATTTTATCTACATTTTATATGCCTAGTGAATCTCTAGTTTGTTGCTACTTTATCTTTTTCTTACTAAGATATGTTAATTGTATTTTACTATCAACTCCATCCTGATTTGAACCAACAAAAGCAATCTCTGAAGGCCAGTTTGTTTCAATAATTAGATGGCTTTTTTAGGTGTTTTTTCTGTTTTACTCTTTTCATTTATTCACATTTTCTGTGTCAAATCAACTTAAATATTTCTAATTGTGTTTCTCGTTGCATAGGATTAATCATTTCACAAATTAACTTTAGATTAATTTACTTAAAAAATTAAAACTAATGATAAATATATCTGTACATTAGATTACAATCCTGTGTCCATTTTCAGGATGATTCTGAGTCATTCATTCATTACTGCCCTTAAGACAACCTTAGTGCTTATTTTAATAGTCTTAGTCATACATATGGTAATAATGCAATTGTTACCATTTTATTTGAGACTTGGCAGTCTGGCCAGGCACAGTGGCTCACACTGATAGTCCCAGTGTTTTCAGAAGCTGAGGCAGGAGGATCACTTGACTCTTAAGAATTCAAGGCCAGCCTGGGCAACATAGTGAGACCTCATCTCTACAGAAAATTGTTTAAATTAGCTGGTTGTAGATATGTGCCTGTAGTCTTAGCTGCTCAGGGGGCTGAGGTCGATGAACCACTTGAACCCAAGAGTTCAAGGCCAGAGTGAATTGTGATTGTGCTACTACACTCCAGCGTGGGCAACAGAGTGACTCTGCATCTAAAATACAGAGAGAGAGAGAGAGAGGCTCTGCATCTAAAATACATAGGTAGTCCGGGCACGGTGACTCACACCTGTAATCCCAGCATTTTGGGATGCCGAGGCAGGCAGATCACTTGAGGTCATGAGTTTGAGACTAGCCTGGCTAACATGGCAAAACCTTGTCTCTATTAAAAATACAAAAAAAAAAAAAAATTACTCAGGTGTAGTAGCATGCGTGTATAATCCCAGCTGGGAGGCTGAAGCAGGAGAATTGCTTGAACCTAGGAGTCAGAAGTTGCAGTGAGCCGAGATCATGCCACTGCACTCCAGTCTGGGCGACAAAGTGTGACTCTGTCGCAGAAATAAAAATAAAAATAAATACAGAGATAGATAGACAGACAGACAGATTGATTGACTAACCGACCTAACTGTCACTTTGCATGACTCTTTAGTTTCAAAGGGCTGATAATCTAAACAGGAGTGTCCAATCTTTTGCTTCCCTTGCCACAGTAGAAGAATAATTGTCTTGGCCACAGTAAAATATACTAACACTAATGATACCTGATGAGGAAACACACACACACACACACACACACACACACACACACACACACACAATCTCATAATGTTTTTAGAAAATTTACAAATTTACGTTAGGGCGCATTCAAAGGCGCAGACTGTGGGATGGACAAGCTGGATCTACCACATTGAGTTACCCCTTTATAGCTATGAAAAATATGCTACAAATACCATCATTCCCGTAATAATTCCTGCTGGTCTCTAGTTTCTCATTGTCCCATGCATGTTCACGTGGATACTTTGCAGGAAAGAGTTAACATAGCAGGCCTGAGACTGCTGTTCTTTAAAGGGCCTGCTTAGAAAGATTGCCCATTGGTTGACATCTGGGAACTTGGGTTTTAGAAAGATTTCAACTTTTCCTCATAAGAGTGGTTCACTTAATCTTCTATGGAGGATGGGTTTGAGAAAGAGATTCAAGGTAATTTATCTAGTTCTCAATGGGCAAGGAGCCTGTTCAGAAAAATGTTAACATTGTAGTCCTGTAACTGCTGTCCCTAAAAAACACTGCTTGCATGGTTAGCTCGTCACTGGCATGGGAACCTAGGATTTGAAGAGGATTCCCGCCGTGCCCTAACTGATAAGGTACTTTACTGTGCCTAAATTGTTTGGGCAAACAATATGGTTTATGCTGAAAGCCTGGTTTCCTTCTGGGAGTTTGGAATTTTGGTATGTCTTAGGCAGACAGTCTCTACATCACCAGCTCCCAGTAAAAACTCTGGACATAAGGCCTCTAATAAGCTTTGTTGGTAGATAACATTTCACATATTTTGTCATAATTCACTGCTGAAGGAATTGTGTCTTGTGTGACTCTACTGGGAAAGGACTCTTAGAAGCTTAGATCTGGTTACCTCTGGTCTTTGACCTATGTACCTTTTCTCTCTGCTGATTTTATTTGGTGTCCTGCTGTAATAAATTTTAGGCATGAGTAAAACTATATGCTAACTCTTACGAAATTTCCAAGCAAATATCTAAATCCGGGGAGATCTTGGGGACCCCCAACACAGATACTGTGGTTATGGGTTAAGTCATTTTATGCATTTTGGAAAATGAATGCATTTTGGAATAATGATTATTTTATGTATTATTATTTTATGCATTTGGAATGCATAAAATAATTCATTTTATTCATTTTGGAAAATGAATGCATAATGAGATTTGAAAATTATGTTTGAATAATAGTTTTTATAGGAAAGTACAAATGAAATTACATTCACCTTTCTTTCACTTTAGAGAGGTAACTGAAGTTCGTGAAGTCACCAGAAAATCAGTCCCTCGTAATTCCCTAGAAAGTGCTGAGTACCTTAAAGTCATAACTGGTTTATTAAATGCAAAAGACTTTCGTGATCGTATTAATGGGATTAAGCAGCTTTTATCGGATACCGAAAATAATCAAGAGCTTGTTGTTGGAAACATTGTGAAGGTAAGGACTTGTCAAAATTAATTTTCAGGCCAGGTATGGTGGCTCACGCCTGTAATCCAAGCACTTTGGGAAGCCAAGGTGGAAAGATCTCTTGAGACTAGGAGTTCAACATTCAAGTCTAGCCTGGGCAACATAGCTAGACCCTCTCTCTACAAAAAAGAAAATAAAAATGTATTTTTATTTGATATCTATATCAAACAAAGTTCATTTTTTAAAAAATGCCCTAAAGCTTAGTGTTTTATATACTCTATATATATACATATATACAAATTCCACAAATTTAAAATGGAATTTAATTAATAAATTACTAATACATGTATCATATATATTATTTTAAAGTGTTAAAATAAGCTTAGTGAAGAGAATGGATTGCCTGGGTTTTGCTATGTTAAAAGCATACTAGAACAACTCAAAGTAATCGAAACAAAATAAGAAGAATAGCTATTTATTTGACTGAATCCTGCCAGAAATGGTAAGCTCCTTGAAACTTCTGTATTCTCAGAGCTCTCAGAACCTGTCATTTAGTTAATATATGTTGAATTAATCAATAACTATTTTTTTTAAAAAAAAAAACAAAGACAAATAAGATACTTGATATTGCTTTAGAACAGATATTAAAACTTTTTGGCCGGGCGCGGTGGCTCACGCCTGTAAGCCCAGCACTTTGGGAGGCCGAGGCGGGTGGATCACGAGGTCAACAGATCAAGACCATCCTGGTCAACATGGTGAAACCCCATCTCTACTAAAAATACAAAAAATTAGCTGGGCATGGTGGCGCATGCCTGTAATCCCAGCTACTCAGGAGGCTGAGACAGGAGAATTGCCTGATCCCAAGGAGGCAGAGGTTGTGGTGAGCCGAGATCGCGCCATTACACTCCAGCCTGGGTAACAAGAGCAAAACTCCGTCTCAAAAAAAAAAAAAAGAGAGAGAGAGAGATAATAATACAAATGTAACTCTGAAACTGCATCTAAAATTTTAACAATAAACCTAAACTGAAACTAGGTTAAATCTCCACAGTAAAACTTATATTTCTACTTCTAGTGTGAAAAGAGATAAAAACAGAAACTTTTGGTTAAATCTCCACAGTAAAACTTATATTTCTACTTCTAGTGTGAAAAGAGATAAAAACAGAAACTTTTCTTAAGTTCTTAGAGTTCCCTAAGCTAACCTGCATCTTCCAGAAAACAAGATGTTTATCATATTTACAGTCAGTCAGTCATCTGCCTGCTGAGCCACATTTTTCACCCTTTATTAGGTTGTCTTTTGGGGTGATTTTTAGGCCTTTTCTTTTTGTTACAAGAAGATTTGACACTTAGATTTAGTACCTAAAATTTCATAAAGTTTCTGTTATTCAAGTTCAGGCAAAATAGGATGTTGACTATGTATTTAAACTGAGTAAAGTATGAGAAATATTATGAAATGTCAAGAGAATTATAAATACAGTAGCTATAAACATTATTTTATTTTAAATATTTTGCCAATTTACTTTCAGATTTTTGATGCTTTTAAATCTCGACTTCATGATTCTAATAGTAAAGTAAATCTGGTGGCTCTGGAAACAATGCACAAAATGATTCCTTTACTTAGAGACCACTTATCTCCTATTATCAACATGCTAATTCCAGCAATAGTGGATAACAATCTGAATTCCAAGAATCCAGGCATCTACACTGCTGCTACGAATGTTGTTCAGGCACTGAGTCAGCATGTAGGTAAGAAATCTTACTTTGGCACTCAAATTATTTTGACTCTCTTTTCATGTTTTTGTAATGCTAAAATCCTACTCATTCAGGTTTTACAATTTAATATTATCATAAAACTTTCTATTTTCTCAATAGTTTTAAAATTACTTTTAGTGATTGAATTCTGTTCCATTAAATTGACTTTCTTTTACTATATCTTTGACTTTTATTTCTTTTTCTGCCTCAACCTCACGTCTGATACAAAAGTAACTCAATACTTTGGCATGAGATGATGTGGAAATAAAGAAAAAATACAAAAATAAGAAAATAATAAACTAACTCAAAATGGATCATAGATTTAAATGTACAACTTAAATGTAAAACTTTTAGAAGATAATGTGAGAAAATCTTAGATCTTGGTGAAAAGTTTTACATATGGCACTAAAAGCATGATCCTGTAATCCCAGTATTTTGGGAGGCCGAGGTGGGCAGATCATCTGAAATCGGGAGCTCGAGACCAGCCTGGCCAACATGGTGAAACACTGTCTCTACCAAAAATACAAAAATTAACTGGGTGTGGTGGTGCACTCCTGTAATCCCAGCTACTCTGGAAGCTGAGGCAGGAGAATCACTTGAATCCAGGAAGTAGAGGTTGCAGTGAGCCAAGATTGTACCACTGCACTGCAGCCTGGGCAACAGAGTAAGACTCTATCAAAAAATAAAAAATAAAAATAAATGGATAAAGAGACAAGCTACAGACTGGGAAAAATATTTTCAAACCTCATATTAGAAAGAAGTCGTATCTAGAATATATAAAGAAATCTCAAAGCTCAACATCAAAGAAAAATCAAATAAGATCCAAGGATCCAAGATGGCTGATCGCTAACAGCTCAGGATTGTAGCTCCCAGTGAAAGCGCAGAGAACGAGAGGACGCCATACTTTCAGACGAATTTTCATCGCTCAAGGACCAGAAGATTCCCAGTGGAGGAGCCCCACGGGTCGCGAGCGCGACTCTTGTGGCCGGCGCAGCAGTTTTGCTGACACCTCAGTTTGGCAGCTCTTCGTGCAGAGTGAACAGGACTGGTTCTCCTTCTGACCTATGTTTGGAGCTCTGGGAAGGCAGAGCTGCTTATTACAGACTCAAGAAGGAAGCCAGACCAGAGATTCCCTTGGCAGAAGAGCACCATCAGTCTTATTGCTGCTGTTTTGGCCGGCTCAGTGGGTTGCTCGGATTCCAGTGCTGGGAATCAATAAATTGGATGTCCACTCAGAAACCTAATTAGAAAGGCGGTAATTGTAAAGACAACAGATGGATAAATTTATAATAAAGGGAAGAAACCAGCCTAAAAAGGCTGAGAATACCCAAAATCAGAACCCCTCTCCCTATACAGGAGATTAGTTCCTCATCAACAACGGAACAAGCCCTGATGGAAAAGGACTGTGTGCCATTTATAGAAGTAGGCTTCAGAAGGTGGATGATAAGAAACTTCTGGGAGTTAAAAGAACTTGTTCTAACCCAATGTAAAGAAACTAAGAACTTTGAAAAAAGGTTTGACGAAATGCTAACAAGAATAGACAATATAGAGAGGAATATAAATGAACTAACGGAGTTGAAAAACACAACACGAGAACTTGGCAAAATATGCACAAGTTTGAATAGCCAAATTGATCAAGCAGAAGAAAGGATATCAGAGGTCGAAGGCCAACTTAATGAAATAAAACGAGAAGACAAGAATAGAGAAAAAAGGATAAAAAGAAATGAGCAGTCTCCAAGAAATATGGGACTATGTGAAAAGACCTAATTTATGTTTGATAGGTGTACCTGAATGTGACGGAGAGAATGAATACAAGTTGGAAAATACTCTTCAGGATATTATTCAGAAAATTTTCCCAATCTAGCAAAGCAGGACAATATTCAACCCCAGGTAATACAGAGAACACCACAAAGATACTCCTCAAGAAGAGCAACCCCAAGGCACATAATCGTTAGATTCACCAGGGTTGAAACGAAGGAGAAAATACTAAGGGCAGCCAGAGAGAAAGGTCAGGTTACCCACAAAGGGAAGCCTATTAGACTTACAGCAGATCTCTCAGCAGAAACTTTACATGCCAGAAGAGAGTGGGGGCCAATATTCAACATCCTTAAAGAACAGAACTTTCAGCCCAGAATTTCATATCCTGCCAAACTAAGCTTCACAATTGAAGGAAAAATAAAATCTTCTATGAACAAGCAAGTACTCAGAGATTTTATTATCGCCAGGCCTGCTTTACAAGAGCTTCTGAAAGAAGCATTACACATAGAAAGGAACAACCAGTATTAGCCTTTCTAAAAATATACCAAAAAGTAAAGAGCATCAACATAAAGAAGAATTTACATCAACAAATGGATAAAATAGCCAGTTAACATCAAATGGCAGTAACCCTAAATTTAAATCGACTAAATCCCCCAATCAAAAGATACAGCCAAAACCTAATGGTATGCTACATCCGGACCCATTTCACATCCAAAGATACACAAAGACTCAAAACAAAGGGATGGAGAAAGATTTACCAACCAAATGGAGAGCACAAATAAATAAAAAGCAGGAGTTGCAATTCTCATATCTGATAAAATAGATTTCAAAGCAACAAAGATACAGTGGTAAAAGGATCAATGCAACAATAAGAGCTAAGGATCCTAACACCCAGATACATAAGACCCATAAAGAGATTTAGACTCAACGAGACAGAAATATTAATAAGGATATCCAGGACTTGAACCCAGATCCAGAACAAGTAAACTTAATAAATATTTATAGAGCTCTCCACTTTAAATACACAAAATATACATTCTCCACTTTAAATACACAAAATATTGATTGGCCATCATTAATACCCATTTTTAGAATAAAGCAATATTCCCATTCCCTCTCCCTCTTTTTCTTCCTCTTTCTTCCTCTCTTTCACTCCTTTTTTCTTTCTTTCCTAAAAAAAAAAAAAAAGAAAAAGAAAAATCAAATAAGAAAATAGACAAAAGACCTGAAGAAGTATTTAAACCATGAGGCTATATGGATGGAAAATAAGGGAGGATATATGACTGGCCAAATAGGCATGTGAAAAGATGTTCAACATCACTAGTCATCTGGAAAATGCATATGCAAGTAAAGGCCATGATCACCACACAAATATTGAAGCAGCCAAAATAAAAAATAGTGACATTACAAAATGCTGATAAGGTTACAGGGAAACTACATCTCATACACTGCTAAATATACCATGGAATACTACTTAATAAAAAAGAACTATTAAGAACATGGGACCTTTTGCTATAAAAACATTATTCATCGTGACCAAGTGGAATTTATCCCAGGGATGCAACAGTGGCTTAACATATGCAAATTAATGGTTCTTAAGTATTTTTCATCAGGTTTAGTATAATATCATAAACTTTAAGTGACATCATCAGACCTATATGAAGTGCCACTAGTGATGTTGGAAGGTTATCCCAATAAGCAAGGGAAAGTCATGACATGATAAATTTGAATTGCTTGATATCTGAGTAGCTTGAGCTCTGCAGCTGTGGTCGCCCACCATTTCAGACAGATGACTAATCATGTAAACAGATGACATAAATTTACATTATTGACAAATATAATACTGTAAATGTATTTTTCTTCTCTTTCCTAATATGATTTTCTTTTTTCTAGCTTATTTTGTTGTAAGAATACAGTATATTATACATATAACATCCAAAATATGTGTTAATTGACAGTTACTATATTGGTAAGGTTTCTGATTAACAGTAAGTTATTAGTAGTTAAGTTTTGGGAGAGTGAAAAGTTAAACATGGATTTTCAACTGTACCGGGGTTGGCCCCTCTAACCCCTGTGTTGTCCAAGGGTCAATTGTAGTTATTTAAGATGAAACCTTTGGGTGGAAGGTACACAGGACCTCTGCATAATCTTTGTAACTTTCTCTGTATCTATTATTATTTCAAAATTAAAACTTAAATTCAAAAAATGTAAAAACTGCTTCCCTTTTTCTGTTTTTTGATAAAACTATGCTATCATTTGGAATAAGATGACTAGGAGATTAAAGCACTTTTTTTGTTTGTTTTAAATACCACTTGATAGCTCCTTTAAAACTTTGTGAGGTATTTTTAGTTCTTATTTGCTTTAAGAACAGTACTCTGTTAAGATTGTGTTTGGTTTGGTTTTTCTTTTTGTTGAGACAGAGTGTCACTGTCACCCAGGCTGGGGTGCAGTGGCGCAGTCATAGCTCACTGCAGACTCCGACTCCTGGGCTCAAGTAATCCTCTTACCTCAGCCTCCCAAGAAGCTGGAATTACAGGTGCTAGCCACCATGCCTGGCCTGTTAAGGTTTTATAGAAAATTTTAAATAGTGATTAACTCTGTAGATTTTTTAAATGTTACACATTTGCATCCTAGAAATGAATTTTGTTCTGATCAATGCTATGTAATGGAAAATAAGAGCTCATTACTCTGTAAACATATGTCTCTGTGTTCTTTTTGTTTAGACAATTACTTACTTCTACAGCCATTTTGCACAAAGGCTCAGTTTTTAAATGGAAAAGCAAAGCAGGATATGACGGAAAAGCTTGCTGGTAAATACTTTGTAATTTCTAAAGAAATATTTTATTAGCTAAAGATAAACTGATAGACTATTTCAATTTAATTTTAGGGTAGCTACCAACTTAATATAACTACCCACAAAGTAGAAATAAATTGTGTAATGATCCACAAAAGGACCTTTTAATATTTTTATCCCAACAGTTTTCTTCAAAAGCATTTTATCCCTTTTTTTCCAGTAAATGTTCATTCTTCCTATAGTGTAACCAAATGCAGGTTCTGCCAATCGCCACTTGCAAAATTGAATTACAAGGATGAGGTGCAGTGGAAGAAAAGTAATTTTATTTTCCAAAGTTAGCAGTTGGCACATGGTTCAGGCTCCTACCTTAACAAAACTGCTTCAGAATTTTCAGGAAAAATGCTAGGGTTTAAGAAGGAGAAGTTTTGCAGTAAGGGCACGCAGTGGGCCAGGCAGTACAGTTCTACATGATTTGTTCCTTTGACTTATCTTGAGTTATTGCCCCATATGGTGAATGGGCTAGTGCTATCTTAGGCTGGACTGGGTTGTAAATTAGCACCACAGTCTTGAGGTAATCTCCTGGTAGGGGAGAATTCCATAGGCACCTGAATTGTCTCAAGATGCAGATTCAGTCTCTGGAAACTCTTTTTTGACAGGGAGTCTCACTCTGTTGCACAGGCGAGAGTGTGGGGTGTGATCTCGGCTCACTGCAACCTCTGCCTTCTGGGTTCAAGCGATTCCCCTGCCTCAGCCTCCTGAGCAGCTGGGACTACAGGTACCTGCCACCATGCCCAGATAATTTTTGTATTTTTAGTAGAGACAGGTTTTCACCATGTTGGTCAGGCTGATCATGAACTTCTGACCTCAAGTGATCTCCCTGCCTCAGCCTCCCAAAGTGCTGGGATTACAGGCCTGAGCCATCGTGCCCACCCCAGTCTCTGGAACTTCTAAGCAAACATAATTAGATAGGCTAGCAATGCAAAGGAGTGTCTAGTAGAAAGGAGGAGAGCAGAATGTATTATTTCATTACTAAAATGTTAATACAAAGGGCCACAAAAGGACAAGGAAAAAAAAAAAACTTAAAAGTAGGGTACTTGGTTACATTTGTAGAAATAATACAGAAAAAAAAAGACATTAAAATCAAATTTTGGTTCCTACAGAAAACTGCTATTTCAAAATCATGTTTGATAAAAGGTCCATGGGTTACAAATGTGTACATTTTTGTTTCACTGCCTTTGGAAAACATTGAGATGAATTTGGGTTCATTTTCTCTCTTCACTATTTTACCTGAACTAACTGTTCTATATGGGAGTCTAATATCATACTTGGAGATACCAGTCTTTGAGAGGAAAGTTTCTTACATTACTTCTTTTAAGAAGCCTACCTTTTTAGGACAAATGGCATAGGAAGAAGCTTAGTATATTTTAGTTGCTTCTTATTTCGCAAAGCTTGGGCTTATTAATTAAAAAAAAAAAAAAAACTCCTCACTGTTTTTTATGTTTCAGATATTGTTATGGAACTTTATCAAAGGAAGCCGCATGCCACAGAACAGAAAGTATTGGTTGTTTTATGGCATCTTTTAGGAAACATGACAAATAGTGGCTCTCTGCCTGGAGCTGGAGGAAATATACGAACAGCCACAGCTAAATTATCAAAAGCACTCTTTGCACAGATGGGTCAGAATCTGTTAAATCAGGCTGCATCTCAACCACCACATATCAAAAAGAGTTTAGAGGAATTGCTCAATATGACAATTTTAAATGAATTATGAATTTTTGATAAAATATGGTATGATGAACGAAAGTGTTTACATGATGACAAATGGAACTTTCTGAAAGTTACATTATCAGTGCCTGCAGTTCACATTCCAGCAAATTAAGTCAATGGCTATTTTTATTTGCAGCCTATGAGTACACAGCTGTCGTATATCAACCCTACCACTTGTAGCCAACACATAAAAACCTAAAGTGTATCATTCATGAATGAGAATTCATGAAATCTGAGGCACGTGGGATGAATTCAATTTTAATATTTTTGGGAAAAGTCTTGCTCATTTGCACTATTCTATACAAACTACAATTTGTTGCCCTATATATACAATTAGAATTATAATTAAAAATACACTTTTTATTATGTAATCATGTTCTGCTATGTCTCATTACTCAGCCTTATTTTATAACGTGAAGTCATTGAACTATGTTATCACAAACTAAGTTTTGTATATTATTTGTGAAAAACATGTATTTCTAAATCAGTCTGCTAATATGATTGTGCAGTATTGGCTCATTTTTGCTGCTGTGTTAATATATTTGCTTACCTTTTGGGTTTAATTATCTACACAATGGTGAAATTTAACAAGATATAATAAAGCATGACAACCAAAGTTTTAGAAAACATTAAACATTTTAAATGCACGTTTAAAATACGTGTTGAATGTAACCGCCCTATTTTTGTGTGCAAACACTAAATTTTATTTCTTTATGTTTTCACATTTATAAATGTGTTATTTTGCTACCCAGTTGTGTAATTCTCAAAAATAGTGCCAGGTCTTCTATAGCTTTTTTCAGAATTCTTGGGCTTACAAGTACTGTATGCATCTTTAAAAAGAAAAGGAGTGTTATAAAATAAAAGGATTTATTTCTGTAGATGTGTGAGAGAGGTTCTATTTTTCCAACTTCTGTACATGTTAAAATGGAAAAAAAGTGTGTGTGTGTGTGTGTGTATATATATATATATATGTATATATAGTATTAACCTATCAGTTTCACTTGATCTACTTGTTATGATATTGACCTATAAATAAACCTGAGTTACCATTCTAACTTTGTAGGAAATTAGGTGGGTGACCTTGGACAAGTCACTTGCTGGGTCTGGGCCTCAGTTTCCTCATCTCTAAAATGTAAGAGCACCGGGCATGGTGGCTCATGCCTGCAATCTCAGCACTTTGGGAGGCTGAGGTGGGCGGATCACTTGAGCTAAGGAGTTTGAGACCAGCCTGGCTGACATGGTGAAACCCCATCTTTAAAAGAAATTTAAAAAAATAAAAAAATAAAATGTAAGAGCTAGATTAGATGATTTTAAAGGTACTATCCTATTCTAAAATTCTTTTATTCTATGTTCATTCTTTTTTACTTCTGAGTCACTGACCAGTTTTCAGTTTTCTAATGTATATGGCTGCCTTTTTTTTTTTTTTTGGAGACAGAGTCAGTCTCTGTCGCCCAGGCTGGAGTGCAGTGGCGCCATCTCTGCTCACTGCAACTTCTGCCTCCCAGGCTCAAATGATTCTCCTGCCTCAGCCTCCCGAGTAGCTGGGACTATAGGTGTGTGCCACCACACCCAGCTAATTTTTTGTAGTTTTAGTGGAGACAGAATTTCACCGTGTTAGCCAGGATGGTCTCGATCTTGTGACCTTGTGATCTGCTCGCCATGGCCTCTCAAAGTGCTAGGATTACAGGTATGAGCACCATGCCCAGCCTGGCTGCTTTTAAAACTGTGATTTTAAAAAAATTTACTCTTAGCTTCTGAGGAAAAAAAAAAAAAAAAAAAACAAGGCAAGCAGGTTGCTTCTATTTCAAGCTAAGCAAGAAGAAGAAGAGGACGGGCGCAGTGGCTCAAGCCTGTAATCCCAGCACTTTGGGAGGCCGAGGTGGGTGGATCACAAGGTCAAGAGATCAAGACCATCCTGGTCAACATGGTGAAACCCCGTCTCTACTAAAAATACAAAAAATTAGCTGGGCATGGTGGTGTGTGCCTGTAATCCCAGCTACTCAGGAGGCTGAGGCAGGAGAATTGCCTGAACCCAGGAGGCAGAGGTTGCGGTGAGCCGAGATCGTGCCATTGCACTCCAGCCTGGGTAACGAGCGAAACTCCGTCTCAAAAAAAAAAAAATTGGCTACTTTTTATATAAACTTTTATTTGATTACATACTTTAAAAATACTTTATATTTTCTTCTAAGTATTCATTATAGTCTTCTAGTTTGGCATACTTTATGTATAGGGCCATAGAGTAAATATTTTTGGATTTGTAAGCCCTTATTTTTTAACACTTAAAAAATGTAAAAAATATTCTTAGCACAGGCCTCTGAAAAAAAAAAGAAGTGCTAAATTTGCTTTATCTGAAAAGAAAAAAAGAAAAATAGGCCTTTGTTAGATTCATTTGATCTCAGTTATAAACTCTGAAATCATCATTACATTTTGCTTCAACCCTACTTGATATCCATCATTGAAACAATAGTTACAGATTTTAAGTTTTATTAATTATGACTTCTGCCTTTGTACCTTTGCACTGGTGCTAGCTAAATTTGCATCAGTTGATTGTTAGATACATTGAAGGTAGGTTTTACATTTTAAAGGAAAAAGAACACTTTATGTATAAGCCTAATTATTCCTTAGTTTGAATTTTGCATTGAACAAAAGTACGTATTTGATCAGTCTAGGGAGAAAAAGAAGTACAGTAAATATAATCACTACTAATAATTTGGCAGCTTTACTTCATATAATATGTGAGCTACCTTTTTTTAAATAAAGAAAATAGCCATTAAAATAACGAGTCCCAAGCCTAAAGAATTTCTGTGTTTTACTAACTTGTTGATATTGAGAACTCAAAAGTCTAGCACTCTTATCAAGTTATCAACAAAGAATTACAGACTGATCACTGATTCAAAGAACTAAAGCAAAGCTGAAGGCCTGAATAAACAAATGCATTTACCTGGAGTAAATTATTGTCGTTTACTAGCAGTGAAAATTATAAAAGTCCACCCTCACCCAGCAATGCAACAACAACAAAAAATGTTAAGTAACATATTTACCCAATGGAATACATATCATATAGTCATTAAAAATAATGCCAAATGCTGTCATAGGTCAATGTTCACAGTGTGTTAAAGGAAAAACTTGGTACAGTATCTCTATCAATATATGTGCACATAGAAAACGGAAGTAGTAGAGTATACACCAGCATCTTAATGGTGGTAATCTGTGAGCAGGGAATTTAATTCTTTTTCAATGTACTTTTCTGTAATTTCTGTTTTTTCAGAAATGAAAAAGACATTGCTTATAGTAAAATTTAAATTTCCATAACTGAAGAGAATCTGAAAAGTAATGTGAAGAGGAAAAATATATAAAAAAAGGAGAGTAGCAAACATGAGAAAAGTGCTGAGAGGTGTATAGTGATGTACACCTCAAGGGAGATGACAGAGGAGACAAGTATTATTCAGATAAAGAGCATAAGACTTTGAATCAGAAAGCCTGAATTTGGGAACCCAGTTTTATAATTACCTGGTAAACCTTACATACAACCTGGGGTTATTGTGAAGTCCAAAATTTAAAAGGGATTATGTATAAGAAAGGATTTATAGGGCCAGGTGCGGTGGCTTATGCCTTTAATCCCAGCACTTTGGGAGGCCGAGGTGGTTGAATCACCTGAGGTCAGGAGTTCTCGACCAGCCTGGGCAACATGGTAAAACCCTATCTCTACTAAAAATACAAAAATTAGCCAGGCATGGTGGTGGACAACTGTAATCCCAGCTACTGGGAGGCAGGATAATTGGTTGAACCCAGGAGGCAGAGGTTGTAGTGAGCTGAGATCACGCCATTGCACTCCATTCTGGGTGACAAGAGCAAGACTCTGTCTCAAAAAAAAAAAAAAGTTTTTGTAAACCTCAAATGCTATGTAAAGGTAACATTCCCAACAGAAGGAAGACCCAACTGGCATGAGCAAAAAGGAATTATTTAATTTTGTATATTTATGAAGTACAACTTCATGTTTTCATACATTGTGGATCATTAAGTTAATTAACATACCCATCACCTTACAGACTTGACTTTTTTTTTGTGGTGATAACATTAAAATCCACTCTATAGCAGTTTTCAAATACACATTATTATAAACTATAGTCACTGTGTTATATGGTAGGTTTTCAGAACTTATTCCTTTTATTTATTTTTCTTTTTAATTTTATTTATTTATTTTTAATGAAAGAAAGAGAAAGGGGTAGAGAGAACAGGAGTCTTGCCCTATTGCCCAGGCTGGAATGCAATCTAAAAATAGGTATTAAAAACCTCTTTTATAACGATAATTGTGCTTAACAGTGGAGACAGGAAGGAATAAGGAAAGAAAAAAACAAACAGCCAACCGGTATTTCATTTAAATCTGTGAAATGCTGTGCAAATGCTGAAGAGTGCTTTACTTCCATTTATGTGGTCACTCAAAATAGGTGTAATGTGATACTGAAAAAAATGTATGACCTGGGGTGAAGAATTCTATAAATACTCACTGAGTTTACTTGTTCCAGGTCTGAGTTCAAATCATAAATATCCCTGTTAACTTTCTATCTCATTGATCCATTGAATATTAACAATGTGGTGTCAACATCTCCTGCTATTATTGTGCGGGAGTCCAAGTCTCTTTCTAAGTCATTGAAAACTTGCTTATGTATTTGGGTGCTCCTATATTGAGTGTATATATATTTATGATCATTGACTCCTATTGTTGCATTGATCCCTTTACCATTATGTAATGTCCTTCTTTGTTTCTTTTAGTCTTTGTTACTATTAAAGTCTATTTTGTCAGAGATGAAAGTTACAACTCCTGTTTTTCTTTTCCTCTCCATTTGATTGGTGAGTCTTCCTCCAACCTTTTATTTTGAGTCTTTGTGTGCCCTTGCTTATGAGATGGATCTGGATACAGCGTGCTGATGTGTTTTGACTTTTTATTCAGTTTGCGTATCTGTGTCTTTGATTGGGGCATTTAATCCATTTAAATTTAGGATTAATATTGATATTTGTGAGTTTAATATTATCATTTAATGCTAGCTGGCTATTTTGCCCATTCGTTGATATAGATTCTTCATTATGAAGATACTCTTTACCTTTTGGTAAGTTTTTGGGATGACTGATACTGGTTGTTCCTTTCTGTGTGTAGTGCTTCTTTCAGAAGCTCTGGTAAAGCAGGCCTGGTGGTGATGAAATCTCTGAGTGCTTGCTTGTTCACAAAAAAATTTTGTTTTTCCTTCATTTAGGAAGCTTAGTATGACTGGATATGAGATTCTGGGTTGAAAATTCTTTTCTTTGAGGATATTGAATATTGACCCCCACTCTATTCTAGTTTATAGGGTCTCTGCTGAGAAATCTGCTGTAAGTCTGATAGGCTTCCCTTTATGGGTAACCTGACCTTTCTCTCTTGCTGCCCTTAGAATTTTCTCCTTTATTTCAACCCTGGTGAATCTAACGATTATGTGTCTTGGGGTTGCTCTACTTGAGGAATATCTTTGTGGTGTTCTCTGTTTTACCTGGAGTTGAGTATTGTCCTGCCTTACTAGGTTAGGAAAGTTTTCCTGAATAATATCCTGAAGAATATTTTCCAGCTTGGATTCATTCTCTTCATGACATTTAGGTACACCTATCAAATGTAAATTAGGTCTTTTCACATAGTCCCATATTTCTTGGAGAATTTGCTCATTCCTTTTTACTTTTTTTTCTCTAATCTTGTCTACCCATTTCATTTCATTAAGTTGGTCTTCGACCTCTGATATCCTTTCTTCTGCTTGATCAATTCTAGTGTTAAAACCTGTGCATACTTCATGGAGTTCTCATATTGTATGCTTCAGTTCCATTAATTCACTTATATTCCTCTCTGAATTGTCTGTTCTTGTTAGAATTTCATCAAACCTGTTTTCAAGGTTCTTAGTTTCTTTACATTGGGCTAGAACATGATCTTTTAACTCACAGAAGCTTCTTATTATCCACCTTCTGAAGCCTAATTCTGTTATTGGAACGCACTCGTTCTCCATCAGCCTTGTTCCCTTGATGAGGAACTGTGATCCTCTGTAGAGGGAGAGAGGCATTCTGATTTTGAGTATTCTCAGCCTTTTTACACTGGTTTCTTCCCATCATTGTACATTTATCCGCCTGTCATCTTTGTAATTACCGACTTTCAAATTAGGTCTCTGAGTGGATGTCCAACTTGTTGATTCCCAGTGCCAAAATCTGAGCAACCCACTGTGCCGGCTAAAACAGCGGCATCAAGATTCTTGGTGCTTTTCTGCCTGGAAATCTCCAGTCTGGCTTCCCTCCTGAATCCCTTCTTCAATCAGCTGAATGGGTGACTCTGCCTTCCCAGAGCTCCAAACGTCCACCAAAAGGCGACCCTGTCCTGTTTACTCTGTACCGAGAACCGCTGCGCCAGCCACAAGAGTCGTGCTGGCAACCCGTGGGGCTCCTCCACTGGGAATCTCCTGGTCCTTGAGCAACAAAAATTTGTCAGAAAGTGTGGCATCCTCTCGTTCTCTGCGCTTTCACTGGGAGCTACAATCCTGAGCTGCTAGTGATCGGCCATCTTGGATCTCTCTCCCTTATTTATTTATTTTGAGACAGAGTATCACTCTGTCGCCAGGGCTGGAGTGCAGTGGTGCAATCTTGGCTCACTGTGACCTCTGTCTCCCATATTCAAGTGATTCTCCTGCCTCAGCTTCCCAAGTAGCTGGGAATACAGGTGCTTGCTACCATGCCTGGCTAATTTTTGTATTTTTAGTAGAGATGGAGTTTCACCATGTTGGCCAGGCTGGTCTTGAACTCCTGACCTTGTGATTCACCTGCCTCCACATCCCAAAGCTCTGGGATTACAGGTTTGAGCCACTGTGCCTAGCCTTATTTATTTATTTTATAAGGCCTCACCTCAGGTGATCCGCCCACCTTTGCCTCCCAAATTGCTGAGATTACAGGCATGAGCCACCACTTCGGCCTTCTTTTTTTTATTTTAAAAAAGTTTTAGGCCGGGCACATTGGCTTACGCTTGTAATCCCAGCACTTTGGGAGGCCAAGGCGAGTGGATCACCTGAGGTCAGGAGTTCAAGACCAGCCTGAACAACATGGAGAAACCCCATCTCTACTAAAATACAAAATTAGCTGGGTGTGGTAGCACCTGTCTATAATCCCAGGTACTCAAGAGGCTAAGGCAAGAGAATGGTTTGAACCTGGGAGGTGAAGGTTGTGGTCAGCTAAGATCAAGCCACTGCACTCCAGCCTGGGCAACAAGAGCGAGACTCCATCTCAAAAAAAAAAAAAAAAAAAAGCAGCCGGATAGGCACGGTGGCTCAAGCCTGTAATCCCAGCAGTTTGGGAGGCCGAGGCGGGTGGATCACGAGGTCAACAGATCGAGACCATCCTGGTCAACATGATGAAACCCCATCTCTACTAAAAATACAAAAAGTTAGCTGGGCGTGGTGGCGTGTGCCTGTAATCCCAGCTACTCAGGAGGCTGAGGCAGGAGAATTGCCTGAACCCAGGAGGCGGAAGTTATGGTGAGCCGAGATCGCACCATTACACTCCAGCCTGGGTAACGAGTGAAACTCTGTCTTAAAAAAAAAAAAAGTGTTGTTTAAACCTGTAAAAAATAAACCTGGCCACGCTGTCAGATAATTCAAAAAAGTTAGCTTGGAGTGTTGATGAGGCAAATGAAAAGGGAAAGCTACAACTAGGTGCAGTTTGATGAAAGTAAAAGGTAGAACAAAAGACTGAATTTGCTATTTGGAAGGGAAGGTGCTGGTGACAGGAAACATCGCCTTGCAGATAATTATTTCCAAAGGAGACAGATACCACATGAGGAACTTGGAGCCCAGTAGTAATACTACTGCACCTTGAACAAGAGATTACATGGTAAATGATGGGTGAATGCAGGGGCACAAGTGTAACAGAATCTTAAAGGGTGAGAGGTCAGATTTGAAAGAAATTTTTTTTTCTTAAAGTGGCGATGGCTGAAAGAAATTTTTTTAAATTAAAGTGGAGATGGTGGTACAACTGAAGAGGACTGCTAAGATTGTCAACACATGGCTTCTTTCAATTTGTCCAGAGAATAACATATCCCTTTAAAGTTTTTTTTGTTTGTTTGTTTTTGTTTTTTGCTTGGCCAAACTTTAGTCAGGCTTCTGCATCTTCTGCTAGGCATTTCTGTACACTCTTTTGGTAAAATCCAGTTTTAACAAAGAAGTCTGCTAAGTCAGATTAGCAATAAACCCCTATCCTTGATAGCTGATCATCCTCAACATCTGTTCAGATTCGTCAGCCTCCACCATCCCCAGGTGGTGTCTGATTGATTATCTTGGCCTTTCTTCAGCAAAAATCCTATTAGGTGGTTTAGCCAAAATTCCCCTTACCCTGATGTTTCCTCTTAATTTTACATTCACTTAATACTTCTCCTTGGCTACAAATCTCCACTTGCCCATGCTGTACCAGGAGCTGGGCCCAATATCTCTTCACCACTTGTAAGTCTCCACTGCAGTTAGTGGTCCCTATACCTACTGAGATGGTCTTGAATAAAATCCTCGTGTGTGTGTGTGTGTGTGTGTTGAGACGGAGTTTCGCTCTTGTTACCCAGGCGGGACTGCAATGGCGCTATCTCGGCTCACCACAACCTCTGCCTTCTGGGTTCAAGCAATTCTTCTGCCTCAGCCTCCCGAGTAGCTGGGAGTACAGGCCCGCACCAGCATGGTCAGCTGAATTTTGTATTTTTAGTAGAGACGGGGTTTCACCATGTTGACCAGGATGGTCTTGATCTCTTGACCTTGTGATCCACCCACCTCGGCCTCCCAAAGTGCTGGGATTACAGGCGTGAGCCACCGCCCTTTGTGTGTTTTAATGAGTGTCACTAAATATTGTTTTCTTTAACAATAGCGCGTTCTCCAAACCCCTAAGTCCACAGTTTAGTTTTCAGGAAACGATTGGGCCCAGGGTCTACATCATGTTGAGATTTGTGTGTTTAACGCTGAATTTCTGCCCGTTTTTAGGTACATTTTTTAGCGTGAAAGCTTGAACAATTGTTGGGAAAACCTCAGATTTGCCCCCAAACATGACATTTTACCTTTTTTGGAGGGGAGGCGTCAGGGCGCTGTGTTTCAGATCAGGTGTGTGAAAGGCCCGAAACAGCCTTCTTTTCTTTGGGAAGTCCCTACCACAGGGAAAAGCAGGTGGGAGCAGTGGTCCCCGCCCTCGCTGGGGGCGGGGCGAGGCTGCAGGGCGGGGCTGATTCCAAGGAAGGCCAGGCCTGCGCGCTGCAGACTCACGTGACGTTTTCGCCTCCCGGGACACCGACGCATGCGCATCGTGCTTTGGACCAGGCGGCCGTGGCGCGGGTGGTGTCTGCTGTGGTGGCTGTGGGGACTGAGGCGGTGTAGTACCTTCTTCGGCTAGGGTCGTCCCAGGCTTCGGCTCATGGCATCGAGTGGCATCTTTCATAAGGTCTGCTGGGGCGGGCTCCTTGAAATTAGCTGGGGGCGGAGAGTGGTTCTTGGGACAGAAAGGGGCCTGACGGGTTTCAGGCCGCGCTGAAGCCGCGGCCTCCCTCTCCCGCCCTGTTTAAGGCCTGGGTCGGATTTAGCGCCCAGCTGGCCATTCCTTTCTCCTTCCCACCTGTTGGGTGGAGTGGTGCAAGGTATTTTTTTCTTAGACCACACGTTTCACTTGTGGGGAGCGTTAGGTAGGGTGGGGAAGTGTTGGGCCTCCTTCGCCTGGATTTAGGAAGAGATTTGGGGGTAATTCTAAAGTCCTTGCTTCCCCGGAGCTGGAACACAGTGAGGCTGGGATTGCTGCAAGTGCAAGGAGCAGATTCGCAGCCGCCAGAGGATAGGGCAGATACGATATACATTCTCTTACTAAGGTATTTGAACGCCTTGTAGGGCGCGTTCTGCCGTCTGACTACACGAGCAACACTTTAGCGACTTTAAGTCACAGCACCCTAAGCTCTTGGCAGAATAGGGTAGAACAGAAAAAACAGACATCAAATATCTTGGTAAGATATTTTAAGGGAATTTGTTTAAGAATGTTCAACTTTGGTAATTAGAGACCAGCAGTGGTATTTTTCTCACTCTAAAATCACATCTTTATGTTAATTAATACTTGAAGTTAATAAATAATACTCTTCAGTGTATTGTTGATGATGCCATAATACTATGTAAATTTATGCCGACTCAAATGTTATTTTTTCGTGTGATACTCATATGGCCTTCTATTTGAGGACTTCAGATTATTTCTTTAGCAACTGATTTAATCTGTTCAGAAATAAAATTTGCTACAGCTGAGAAAGTGTGAGACTTGAGAAATAAGTTTTGGACAGGAAAGTATAGAGTTCATGTTGGAACTTAAGTGTTTTTGGCTCTATGGGAGCTTAAATAATGGAGTGAAAAGAACAAGAGTCTACTGTCAGGTTTCCCTCCTCCCTCTAGATTTATAATCTCATTCTACAGTTGCAAAAGTTGGAACTTTCCACTGTTCATTCTCTAGCAGGGATAAAGTAATGGAAAGAAGTTCTGTTAAAGAAGACTAGTACTTAGATTGCGAACTCTAGTAGGGATTGAGCATAGATGTCTAAAAGTAGTTGGTAGGAGACACTATTTGTTTAAAGTCTCAGAATATTTTTACTTGTTTATCTTATAATTGAATAAGAAAGATGATGTTTAATAGTCAAATGATAAAAATTGTGTGTGCTGTTTTCTGTGGTATGTTTTAACACATCTCCATGGAAGATAGGACTTTTTTAAAAAATTGAAAGTAGCCAAAGGAGGAAGAAAGTAGTATAGTTCCAGCCAAATGGTAAGTTTTCCAAAGATCTGAAGATGAGGTAGACATTTATGTAAATACGTATGCAAAGTCTAGTTTCTAGAACACAGTGCTTAATATGTGGAGACTTTAAAAAGTCAGCCTGTGACTACTTAGCCTACTTTGCCCCTAAAAACAGCCGCCAAAACCGTTGGTTATGATAGTCTCTTTTCTTCTTACATCCCAAATCTCTAGATGGCCTTATTTGTGAATGAGACAAAAAGTGATTTGTGTATTGCAAAGCCACTTGATTTGCTCTACCCAAAACTCCTTTCAGTCTTTAGTGATGACTTCAGATTTTTATACATCGCTCTGTTTGTAAAAAAGAATAGTCAGTAGTATAATTTTTAAGTACCTCTACAGGAATAAGGGGCATATAGATAATAAAAAAAAAAATGAGGTATTAGGTCAAATGTCCCATTTTTAAATAAGTGTTGGTAATTGAAGTCATCCTTCAAAAGACCTTTTACATTTTAAGATGGCATAATTGCCACTGAAATGTTTAAGGTATGTCATAACTATACTAAATGTGAAAGGTATGATAAATTTTTTTATGTACTGCATAATCACTTTATGTTTCCTTTTATACTCTTGTACTTTGTGCCTATCATACGATTTTATAATAAAGTATAATGTAGTGAAAAGAAATCAACTGGTTTGGTGAGTTGAAAAAAGAGAACTTTTGTTAGTCTCTGGGAACGGCTTGTGTCAACACTGAGAAAGGAAGAATCTAAGGGGTTCTGGAAATGGCAATGAGGAGGAGTATTGTAAGATTTTGGAAAGTTAAGTTGGGACTGGATATATCATTCAGAGATGTTATGCTGTTACATAGCAAGTATTATTTTAAGTTCTAGGGGGACAGCAGAGAACAAAACTGATAAGGCCTCTTTCTCAATGAATTTATTTATTTTCCTTTTACTCCTGTTGAGCTGTCATGAGGGAATTTAATTTTCAAGTAATAGTTTATCTGTAGCAGTAGTGCAGCAGTGTTTCTCAAAATTTTTTACCGCAGTCCATAATAAGATGTTCATGGACATCACTAACTCAGTAAACAGTTAAATTGTGTGTGCTTCAACATTATGCCCTTAATGTGTGCATGTACTCTGGTATATATGTTTTTCTTTATTTAAAAAATGAGGGGCCAGGTGCGGTGGCTCACGCCTATAATCCCAGCACTTTGGGAGGCCGAGGTGGGTGGATCACGAGGTCAAGAGATCGAGACCATCCTAGTCAACATGGTGAAACCCTGAAAAATTAGCTGGGCATGGTGGCACATACCTGTAGTCCCAGCTACTCGGGAGGCTGAGGCAGGAGAATTGCTTGGAGGCAGGAGAATTGCTTGAACCCAGGAGGCGGACGTGGCGGTGAGCCGAGATTGCACCATTGCACTCCAGCCTGGGTAACAAGAGCAAAACTCTGTCTCAAAAAAAAAAAAAATGAGGACCAGGCACCGTGGCTCATGCCTCTAATCCCAACACTTTGGGAGGCGGATCACTAGGTCAAGAAATAGAGACCATCCTGGCCAACATGGTGAAACCCTGTCTTTACTAAAAATACAAAAATTTGCTGGGTGTGGTAGTGTGCACCTACATAGTCCCAGCTACTCCAGAGTCTGAGGCAGGAGAATTGCTTGAAACCAGGAGGCAGAGGTTGCAGTGAGTCTAGATTGCGCCACTGCACTCCAGCCTGGTGACAGAGCAAGACTCCGTCTCAAAAAAAAAAATAAAAAGAGAAGCTGGTTTGAAGCAATCTGCAGTTTGAAAAACATTGATCTAGAGGAGAGAAAATAATTACTTAAATGATAACATTAGTAGTGTGAATGGAAAGAAGGGGATAGTTAATTTTTTAAGGTGTATTATCTTGCTCTGTTGCCCAGGTTGGAGTGCACTGACATGGTCAGCTCACTATAGCCTCTGCCTCCCTGGGCTCAGATAATCTTCCTGCCTCAGCTTCCCAAGTTGCTGGGACCACAGGCATGTGCCACCATACCCAGATAGTTTTTTAATTTTTTTGTGGAGACGGAGTTTCCCTCTGATGCCCAGGTTGATTTTGAGTGCATGAACTCAAGCAGTCCTCTCACCTCGACTTCCCAGAGTGCTAGGTGATTACATGTGTGAGCCACTGCATGCATGGCCCAGAGTGTATTATTATTTTTGACTGACAGATCATAATTGTATACATTTTGGGGTAGGAGATCATTTTTATACCAAGATACATTTGATTATTTTGTGAATGAGGCTTAGAGAGGTTATGTAATTGGCTCACAGTTCCCTAATGTGTAGCCAGAAGTCTGTTCTTTGGCCTCTAAAGCCCAAACACTTACCACTTTCCATTTGGTTGTGAAAGCAGTATACTGGGTTTTGGTATGGGTGACTGAAGGCTGTTATTTGTTTAGTGTTCAGTGAATTGAGTGTATGCTAGGCCTCCAGGTGTACTATATCCCTATGTATGGGTAGATCTTGTCCTTACTCTCAAGAAACATGTAATCTGGTAGAGAAAATGCACATTGAACAGGTATCACAAATTTGTTATGTGCTGTGGAGAAAAAGAATGCTGTGGGGGCATGATTGGAGGCAACCTGACTTACTTGGGGGTATGAGGACACTTTTCAGGAAGTGATATTAAACTTGCCCACTGTGATGATGGCATTTCTTATGACAATTTTGGGTTAATTATGAAAACAACTACTCTCTGAGCAATTGTTGAAAAAAATTAAAAAGTAAACTTTGCGCAGAAGGTTAGGCTTTAGTTTGAAGGCACTGAGTCAGAGTGTGGGGTGGGGTAAATGGATAAGAAAGCATCCAGGTAGAAGAAACTGCGTATACTAAGGTTCTGAAGCTGAAAGGAGTGGAATTGGAAAAAAACAGAAAGTAAAACTCAACAGAAATAGAATCTCTGGGCTGTACAATTTAGTAGAGAAGAGGCAAGAGTTTTGTTGTTAGGATGAGGTTGAAGTTTGGCTCTGTTTCTTACTGTTGGTATAAATTTAGACAAGTTATCTAACCTTAATGAATTTTGGTTTTGTCATCCTTAAAAGGGAAGGTAGCAGTTAACAAAATATTTGCTCAATAAATATCATCTCTGATTATCATTAATAGCTAGTAATTGAAGTTAGAGCAGTTCAGATTATATTCATCATTCATTCTTAAGTAATGAGTGTCTTTGTGTGCCAGGCAACTCAGCATACAATAGCTGAATTACATGTGTATGTGTATTATTACATTAAATTATCATAAAACAATATACTTTTACTATGCAAAGCGCTGTGCTAAATTTTTTTTTTTTTTTTTGAGACGGAGTTTCGCTCTTGTTACCCAGGCTGGAGTGCAATGGCACGATCTCGGCTCACCGCAACCTCCGCCTCCTGGGTTCAGGCAATTCTCCTGCCTCAGCCTCCTGAGTAGCTGGGATTACAGGCACGCGCCACCATGCCCAGCTAATTTTTTGTATTTTTAGTAGAGACGGGGTTTCACCATGCTGACCAGGATGGTCTCGATCTGTTGACCTCGTGATCCACCCGCCTCGGCCTCCCAAAGTGCTGGGATTACAGGCTTGAGCCACCGCGCCCGGCCGTATTATTACATTAAATTATCATAAAACAATATACTTTTACTATGCAAAGCGCTGTGCTAAATTTTTTTCTATTTTCCATTTGAAGAAGGGAAAAGAAACTGGTCTGAAACAATCTGCAGTTTAAAAATTACTAATAGACAGTGGAGAGATGATGATTACTTAGCCCCTTATTAGAGAGATGATATGCAAATATTTTCTCCCATTCCGTAGGTTGCCTTTCCACTCTGCTGATTGTGTCCTTTGATGCACAAAAACTTTTAAGTTTGATATAGTCCTGTTTGTCTATTTTTGGTTTTGTTTGCCTGTGCTTTTGGCGTTATCCAAGAATTCATTGTCAAACCCAGTATCATTAAGCTTCCCCTATGTTTTCTTCTAGGCGTTTTTTTTTTTTTTTTTGAGACTGAGTTTCATTCTTGTTACCCAGGCTGGAGTGCCATGGCACGATCTTGGCTCACCGCAACCTCCGCCTCCTGGGTTCGGGCAACTCTCCTGCCTCAGCCTCCCGAGTAGCTGGGACTACAGGCACGTGCCACCATGCCCAGCTAATTTTTGTATGTTTAGTAGAGACAGGGTTTCACCATGTCTACCAGGATGGTCTTGATCTCTTGACCTCGTGATCCACCTGCCTCGGCCTCCCAAAGTGCTGGGATTATAGGTGTGAGCCACCGTGCCCAGCCACTCTTGTAGGAGTTTTATAGTTTTAGGTTGTACATTTAGGTCTTTACTCCATCTTGACTTAATTATTACATGTAGTGTAAGATGAGGGTCTAACTTCATTCTGTTGCACGTGGATATCCAGTTTTCCAAGCACCATTTGAAGAGATGATCCCTTCCTCATTGAATAGTCTTAGCACTTTGTTGAGGGCCATTTGACAAGGGAGTTTATTTCTGGGTTCTCTATTCCATTGGTCTATTTGGCTGTTTTTATGTCAGTTTCACACTTGTTTTCTTTCTTTCTTTTGAGGCAGGGTCTGACTCTGTCGCCCAGGCTGAAGTGTAGTGGCACAATCACAACTCACCTCAGCCTTGACTCCCCAGACTCAATCCTCCCACTTCAACCTCTGGCTAATTTTTTTATTTTTTGTAGAGAATGGGTTTTGCCATGTTGCCCAGGCTCGTTTGGAACTCATGGGTGATCTGCCTGCTTGCCCTCCCAAAGTGCTGAGATGACAGACAGGAGCCATCAGGCCTGGCCCATTTTCTTTCTTTTAATAGCTATTCTGTACCCTTTCCCATTTTATGTTGCTAGTTGAAAGTTGTTGTTTGTTGTTGAGAGTAAACTGGTAATAATTGACATATAAAGAATATGTCAGAGTAACTCATTAAAAAATAACTTTAGTGTATTATTTTGGCTCTGTGATTTATGAAGTAATTATCAAAATGATCTCTATAAGTATAAGGCTGATGTTCTTAAATCTTTTTACAGCCCTGTGATTGCAGGGTGTGGAGTAATTGACAGTCTCTGAAGATGCAGGGGTGTGGTAAATTTGCTGATTCCAGAAGAAACCCTTATGTCTCAAGTATGAAGTTAGATTAAGGTAGCTAGTTAATGACTCAGAATATATCAGCCTATAGTGTTTTTTGTTTTTAAACTGAGCTCTGAAATATAAAACCACATACTGGTGACTAATTTGCATGTGGAAAATTAATCTTGAAATGTATCTTTTTCTTTAAAGGAAGAGGGGGAAAGCAAAATAGATTTACAAGTTACTTTGCCTTTTCCTAGGGCCCGAAGTGGTTAAACTTGGAAAAATTGTGACATTAAGCATTCATTCAATTAGAAGGGAACTTACTTTTTCTGGTAGTCTAATACTTAGGATTCTCTTTTATTATGCATTGGCTAGATTTGCATTTTGTATAATTTCTTCTCCAATTCTTGTGTCCATAATCTGGCTCTTATGCTACTTATTACTTCTCAGTACCAGCCACTTCATTCTGGTCATTCTGTCTCTCACCTTTCCAGTCATCATTTCTACCTTCTTGTCTGCTGTCAAGAAGAGTTGTTTAATGGGTTGTTCCACATTCTAGAATAGTTTACCATTCTTTATCCATGATTCCATGATTTTTCAAAGTTAATTATATTTTATGAGGGTTTTCATCTATAGATTACTGTCATTTTCAAATGATTTTTTTCTAATCTTTGACTTTGCTTCATTTGAAAGCTTACCTCCAAATGTGTGTGTGGTGTGTTTTGTGAGCTTTCTCTACATGGTCAGTAGACCTTAGTGAGTGAGAACTTTATCTTACACTTATATGTCACTACAGGCAATGTAATATAATGCTGGACCTCCATCAGGCATTGAAAAGTTTTTGTCTACATCTCTCCCTCCCCCTATTTCCCAGTTTTTCCGTTCGTATTTTCGTATATTCCCTAGTTACCTGGTTATAGCTGATTCTCCCAGTGGCATTCAGATTCAAAAGGTCTTTTGATTTAACATTTAAAATGTATTCTTTCTTAGGAAAAAAAAAACTGCTTCATACTATTTTGTTCTTTTTCTTTTTTTCTTGTTTTTAGTAGAATCTTACTCTGTCTCCAAGGCTGGAGTGCAGTGGTGTGATTGTAGCTCACTGCAGCCTTGAACTGCTGCAGTCAAGTAATTCTCCCACCTCAACCTCCTCAGCTAGGACTGTAGGCATGTGCCACTGCACCCAGCTAATTTTTAAACTTTTTTGTAGTGGCAGAATCTCACTTTGTTGCCCAGGATGGTCTGGAACACTTGGCTTCAAGCAATCTCCCCACTTTGGCCTCTCAGAGTTTTGGGATTATAGGCGTGAGCCACCTTGTCTAAGCATGCTACATTTTGAAATGGTGAAGATATTTTAAAATCTGGATTTTGTATCTGTGTGACAGTTTCAGAGAGGTCACACACAGACACACTCCCAAATGTAAAACTAATATGACAAACTTATAATAACACTTTACAATGTATTTCGCAAATATCTGATTTTCTTAGTTTACAAAGAGTGTATACAGACCAATAAGAAAAAAGTTAGTAATGAACAAAAAATATGGACAAAAGATGTGAAAAGACAGTATGAAAAATAAATAAAAATTTTACTTCACTCATAAAGAAATGAAAATCAAAATGAGGTGCTACTTTGTTTAAAAAAATTAGATGAGCAAGTGATATCTAGTGTTGATGAGGATATAAAGCAATGGACAGTCTCATGCACTATTGATGGCTGAATTGGTTAGAAATTCATTTTGTCTCCAAGTTACAGAAAACTTGTATATTGTTAGGAGTTTAAACAAATAGGAATTTATTTCCTCACAATAGGAAGGTGGCATTTTGTTAGCAGCTTGATGATGTCAGGGTTTTTCTTAATTTTCTTGGTCAATCCCTTACAGACTACTTTATGTACATGAGTTGTTTCAGATATGGTCATATCCAAGGTAAGAATACATTGGTAGAAGGAAGAACCACATTAGTTGTGATTGTCCCTTCTTATCAAAAAAGCAGAATCTTTCTCAGAGCTCTGAAGCAGATGTTCTTTTCAGTTTTCAGGTCACTTATATGAGATAAAGTATATTGCTGCTTTGAATGAAGTCAGTCTTTTGTTAGTAAGGAAATTACTAATAGTGAGAGGGGACATTGGGTAGGCAACTAAAAGTGTCTGCCAGGTGACTAGTACAACTTTTCCAGAGATAAATTGTCAGCATCTTCCCAAATTTAATAACGTGCTTATTATTTGATCCAGAATTACACTGTTCAGAGTTTACCCACAAATAAAGAAGTTTCTGTTTTTTTAGAATTATTTAGATAATTTGGTAGAAGTATAACTTTCTTGGCCCTTCCCTAGACCTCAGAATCATTGGAGTAGGTAAGGAATCTATATTAGTTTTAAACAGCTTACTAGTTGACTTGTTTGGAGGTAGATTTGCAAATTTCTGCATAGATGATAATGAAACCCAAATTTTTAAAGTATGGTGGTCATAAAATTGAAAAAAAAAAAAAAAAAAAGTATCCAGTCAAGCTATAGCTGGCTTTAAAAAAAAAATAGCAGAAAAGTTCTCTACCCAATTCAGTTAAATAATTGCAGATAAGCAAAAAGAATAAAGCACACATCTCACTTTTGTATGGAAAACAACTGTTAACACCAGCTGACCGTTTTATTGTATTTTATTTGGTGTAAATCCTTACAAATCTTTGAGTGCATGTATGTATGCATATACATGTATTTTTAAAATACTGGCTAGGTGAGGTGGCTCATGCCTGTAATCCCAGCACTTTGGGAGGCCAAGGCAGGTGGACCACCTGAGCTCAGAAGTTCGAGACCAGCCTGGACCACATAGTGAAACCCTGTCTCTACTTAAAAAAAAATTAGCTGGGCGTGGTGGTATGTGCCTGTAATCACAGCTAAAGTAGCTGAGGCTGGAGGATCGCTTGATCCTGGGAGGCAGAGGTTGCAGTAAGCTGAGTTTGTGCCACTGCACTCCAGCCTGGGCTACAGAGCAAGACTCCATTTTAAAAAATAAGAATTATACACACACACACACACACACACACACACACACACGTATATATATGTATGTGTAGTGGATATTTTTCTGTATCAATGCAGATATACATATTTCCTTTTTAGTTCTTCTTATTCCATTATATAAGTATACCATTTATTAAAGCAGTCTTTTTCTTAATATACCCTTCGTTTTTGCCGTATAACAGTGCTGGTAATGAATGCCCTGAAACAAATATATGACCTTTTCTGATTATTCCCATAGTATAAAATATGCTCAGTTGACAGTTGGTATGTGGTACATTCATCATTTTGGTTTATAGCTTTATTAGTAAAGATATAATCCTAGGCCGGGCGCAGTGGCTCAAGCCTGTAATCCCAGCACTTGGGGAGGCCGAGGCAGGTGGATCACGAGGTCAAGAGATCGAGACCATTCTGGTCAACATGGTGAAACCCCGTTTCTACTAAAAAAAAAATACAAAAAATTAGCTGGGCATGGTGGTGCATGCCTGTAATCCCAGCTACTCGGGAGGCTGAGGCAGGAGAATTGCCTGAACCCAGGAGGCGGAGGTTGCAGTGAGCCGAGATCGCACCATTGCATTCCAGCCTGGGTAACAAGAGCGAAACTCCGTCTCAAAAAAAAAAAAAGAAAAAAAAGGTATAATCCTTTTATATATTTATTGGTCATTTGCATTTCTTCCTTTGCATTATTATCTTTACAGTTTTAATCATCTTTTTAATGAACTGTACTATTAATATATTAAGTAGTAGTATATTCCAGGTATATTTTAAGAGTAAATCAGTTTTATGGTCTGCTTAATTTTGAGAATAATCCCTCATTTTAAAAAAAAAACAGACATGCTCTATAATTTAATGATTTGGTTTTCATTTAAGCTGTTAGTGAAAGAGATAGATGAAAGTAATTATGAAAATATGTTGTCATACTACCTTAAAGTGATAATTCCTTATCTTATAGCCTTAAAAATTAGATGACATAATTTTAAATATGTTATGCAGTTATTATCCAGACTGTAAGCCTTTCTCAAATATGTTTTTTAGAGATAGGGTGGTGTTCTGTTGCCCAGGCTGGAGTACTGTAGTATGGTCAAAGCTTAGGCAGCCTCAAACTCCTGGGCTCAAGTGATCCTCCTGACTCAGTGTCTCCTGAGTAGCTGGGACTACAGCTGTGTGTCACCACGCCTGGCCCTTTAAATGTGATTTTTATTCACTTTAAAAATTACTTTTTAATTTTTAAAACCATAATTTGTATCTTTTATAAAATTGAAACCTAGCTGTCAGGACTTAAAATTCATAAGTATATAAATATATTTAAGCAATATGATTTTCTCTTTTCTAAAACTTTATCCCAGCTAAATGATGAACTTGCTTTTCAAATGTTTATAACCATGACCAGAATTTTTGTCAGTTTTACTTTTAGCCTGCAAAACAGTTATTAGAGATAGGCTGTTTTCCGGTGATCGATAGCAAGGTAGTATTCAGGCACTGAATCAGATTCTTACCTAAATAAGAAACATTGAATTTTATTTTATTTTATTTATTTATTTTTTTGACAGAGTTTCGCTCTTGTTACCCAGGCTGGAGTGCAATGGCGCGATCCAGGCTCACTGCAACCTCCGCCTCCTGGGTTCAGGCAATTCTCCTGCCTCAGCCTCCCGAATAGCTGGGACTACAGGCATGCGCCACCGTGCCCAGCTAATTTTTTTTTTGTATTTTTAGTAGAGGCGGGGTTTCACCATGTTGACCAGGATGGTCTCGATCTGTTGACCTTGTGATCCACCCGCCTTGGCCTCCCAAAGTTCTGGGATTACAGGCTTGAGCCACTGCGCCCGGCTGAAACATTGAATTTTAAACAGTATTTTTTTCATTAAGTGGCAGGCAGGGTCCTTTTTTTTTTTTTTTTTAAATGAATGAGTAACAAATCCATAGTTATTTGGATTTTATTCAAATACCAACAACAAAATGGTAGTTTTGTCAATAATTTATAATTTTATTTATAATATAAAAGCTAATGAACCTTCTGATTCTGACTTGTAGTGGAGATTAAGAATCAAATTCATGTTTCTTTAATACTAAATTAGAGCTTTTTAAAAGGGTTGTTGAAGCCAAATAATTTTATTGGCGTTTGAAAGATATTTCTTTTTTTGTGTTTCCACAGATCATTAACTGAAGACAAAATAAGTAGCTATGCAAAATTCTCACATGGATGAATACAGAAATTCTAGTAATGGCAGCACAGGCAACAGTTCAGAGGTAGTGGTAGAACATCCTGCTGATTTCAGTACCGAGATTATGAATGTTACAGAAATGGAACAGTCACCCGATGACTCTCCCAATGTGAACGCATCCACAGAAGAAAGTGAAATGGCAAGTGCTCTGGACCTTCCAGTGACACTGACAGAAACAGAAGCAAATTTCCCTCCAGAATATGAAAAATTTTGGAAAACCGTAGAAAATAATCCTCAGGATTTTACAGGCTGGGTATATTTGCTTCAATATGTAGAACAGGAGGTTAGTAACTATTTAAATGGTATCAGAAGGAACAAATAAGTCCTGTTAATTTATAATGAAACAGTAGTCTTTATTGTTTTATGATTAAAATCGACTCATAATTTTCAGATGAAGTTGAATAACATTAGGTAGATACATTTTTAGCTTTGAAAATAGCTTATAGCTTTTTTATATTGTGGAGAGTCAGTGGTGTCAAAGCTTAATGTTTTGTAACAATTGAAGTATATGTGTGTGTGTGGAAAATTGCTGAAATATAAAGTTGACAAAATTTGTTCCTTTTGTTTCAATTGCATTTGGAAGGAAAAGGGGGCTGCTGCCTCTGGTTTTTTTGTGTGTGTTTTGTTTTGTTTTCCCAAGTGAAGGCAAATTTATTAAGAAAGTAAAGGAGTAAAAGAATGACTTCTCTATTGGCAGAGCAGTCCGTATATGTAGTTGTTAAGCCTGCCATTTATTTATATTTTTTAGATAATAACATTTGAAAGGAATAATAAATTTTTTTTGACAGAAATTTCCACAGTATTTAAATACGGTTTTATTTTTATCAGAATCACTTGATGGCTGCCAGGAAGGCATTTGACAAATTTTTCATACACTATCCGTATTGCTATGGTTACTGGAAAAAGTATGCAGACCTTGAAAAGCGGCATGACAACATTAAACAATCAGATGAGGTGCGTACATCACTGAATAAAGTTATCTCCAATAGGTACTGTAAGCCAATTAATTACAAAACAAAGATTTTTTTTTTTTTGGCTGGCAGTACCTACCTTTTATGGTCAAACAATTTTTATAGGGTATTTATTTGCATTTGTCACTCTTGTGGCATTTGTAGCTAATATTTTCTCTCTTTGTTGGCAGGTGCGTTAAACCTCTACAGTTTGTCAAGCTTTGCAGTGCAAGCCTCTGTATTACACTGCAGCTTAACAAGTAGGGCAGGGCTTTTCTCTCACTTACATTTATTTCTCATTTTCCAAACAATATAGTTGGTTTGCTAGTCACATTTGCTACGTCTTATTGCATTTTTGGTCAGACGCTGTCATTGATGCTCTAATGGGTCTGTGCCCTATGGTCTGTAACCCAAAGCCTGCCCACACAACCCGGTCAGAATGCAGGGACTGCTGCGCTTTGAAGATCAAGACTCTGCACGTGGGGATCAGAACATTGCCATGTTCTATCCAACCTCCACCCAAATGGTAATGGTAGATTATTTAAACAAAATTCCAGTAATTAGTATTTCTAAGGTTCACCGGATAACACAGTGTTGCCTCTCTGTTAAGAAATAAATAAATATTTGAAGTACAGTTTACTGTTTTCTTCTTAGGTTTATCGGCGGGGGCTTCAGGCAATACCTCTTAGTGTTGACCTCTGGATACATTATATAAACTTCTTAAAAGAAACATTGGACCCTGGTGATCCTGAGACAAACAATACAATAAGAGGGTATGTGGAACATTGATACTCAAATGTATTTTAAGATACAAATAATTATTCTGATGTTGATAATAGAGCTCATGAAAGCTAAGCTGGAAGTTTTAACTTTTCCATTGTTAAAAAAATAATACATGTAATAAACTTATGCTTTATGATTTGAAAATGTAGATGATAAAGCCCTCCTACCTTCCATACCCCTTTCCTTATGTCCCCAATTCCACTCCTCATGGTTAATATCTTGGTGTGTGTTCTTTCAGATATAGGTATATATACATATTTGTATGTGTATTTTCATATTGCTGTTTGACTTTTTAAATTTAACAATGTTTGGGAATCCCTTCCTGTTATATTTTTAACCATTGCAAAAAGTATTTTATAATGCCAAAGTACTATACTTTATTTCACTAAATCCTATTTATAGGAAATAATCAGTGCTACAGTGAACATTGCTGTACAAGTCAATATTTTTGTAGAATGTACTAGAAGTGGAGCTTCTGTCAAAGGGAACATACAGCTAAGTTTTATCAAATGTTCCTTCAAAAACGGTATCAATTCTTAACTCCCACAGTGTATGAAAATAATCATTTTCCCACAGCTGTGCCACATTTTTTTTTTTGTTTTACCTCCAGTAGCATCTCTGTTTTAGTTTGTGTGTATTTTGATTACTCATCCTGGTTTACCATCTTCTCATAAGCCATTTTTTAATTGCCTGTTGATAGCATTTGCTCATTATTCTTTTATATTATCTTTTTCTTATTGATGACAGTAATTTGTTAATGTATTTGTTTTTGGTTTTCAAAAAAGCATGTGTATATAGTTTAAGAACTTAGCTAATGTTAAACTGTAACAAAAAGTAACCCCTCCACCTCCCTTCAGGTATTAGCCCTTCTGGCATTTTCCACCATGTGTATAATGGTAGATGTATATTGCTTTCTTTCTCTCTCTCTTAGTTGTAGACATTAGGTATCTGTTATGGTAAATGAGAATTTTAACCCACTTACACTCTGTTTTTCCATTCCTTATCTTTTCAGTGTAGCTACAGGATAGGTTTCAATAATCAGCTTCAGTATTTTTTTAATCATTCTAAATCCATAAATAAGGATGAGCACAATGGCTTGCACCTGTAATCCCAGCCCTTTTGGAGGCTGAGGTGGGAGGATTGCTTGAGCCTGGGAGGTTGAGGCTGCAGTGAGCCGTGATTACACCATTGCACTCCAACTTGGGTGATAGAGTGCAACCTTGTCTCAAAAACAAACATTAGCTGGGCATGGTGGTGTGTCTGTAGTCCTAGCTACTTGAGGCAAGAGAATTATTTGAACCCAGGAGGCGGAGGTTGTGGTAAGCCAAGATTGTGCAACTGCACTTCAGCCTGGGAGACACAGCGAGACCCTGTCTCAAAAAAGAGATTAAAAACCTATAAATATTTTTCATTATACTGCCCTTTCGTTTTATAACCTTTTGGTTTTTTGTGGAGTTTTTTTACTCCTCCCCTGCCCATCTCATTTTCTTTGAACATTTAAGGTTTTTTCGTAACTCCAACAGCTTTGTAAAAGGCTTCAAGTGTAGCTTTCTATACAATCAGACCTGTATAAGTGCCATTTTTTTCTCTCCTTTGAGTTGTGTCTCCTGGAAACCTTTCTACTATAATCTGAACTGGTCTTCTAGCCTGCTGTACAAGAGTTGTCTTGGGATTTTCTTATCATCATGGTTCTAGGAGTTACCTTTACCTCACTCCTGGGTGAGTTTATAAATAGATCTCACTCTTTCTTGGTTTCATGTCCAGCTTTTAGAAGAGTGTGTCCTATAACTTCTTGTTAAAGGATGCTTGGATGAAAAAATAATTTTAAGGTTTGGTAAGGTATAGAATTTGGAGCTGAAAATTATTTTCTCTTTAGAACTTTGAAGGCATTCTTTTTTCTTTATAGCTTCTTCTGTTGCTTTTGAGAAGTCCAGTATCATTCTTGTAGAATAGATTCTATAACATGTTTTCTGGTGGAAGCTTTTAGGATGTTCTCTTTGAGTTTGAGGTAAATACAGTTTTATAATGATGAGCTTTGATGTGGATTTTCTTTTTCTTACTGGGATTATTAGTGGGTCTTTTTGATCTTAAGTTCTAATGTCCTTCTATTCTTAGAAATACTCTTATTATGGATATTCTTATTTTGACAATTTCTTTGCCTTGACTTTCTCTGTTGTTGTTAATAGTTGGCTATAGGACCTCCTCTTAATTATTATTTTCTCCTTCCTGTTTCTCATCTCTTAGACCTTGTCTAGCTTTTTGAGGTATTTCTTGACCCTTGTATTGGATTTTAAACATCTTCCATCAGATTCTTAATATCCAAGAATCTTTCTTGTTCTCTAAATGTTCTTTTTTTAATATTCTCCAATTCTCGTTTCATGGCTGCATATCTTTTCGTTGTTTCTTTGACGATATTAAAGACAGTTGAGGTTTTCTTCTGTTCCCAGCACTGTTTCCTATGAAATTTTTCTGTTTACTCATTTTCATCTCTGAGATATCTGATCTCTGGATTTCTGTTCCTATTATAGATTAGTAATTTTCTTAGATTAAGTTAGCTGGAAGATCCAGGAGATTTTATGCTTATTAAGAAACATCAAGCAGGCTGGGCACGGTGACTCAGGCTTGTAATCCCAGCACTTAAGAGAGGCCGAGGGAGGCAGATCACCTGAGGTCGGGAGTTTGAGACCAGCCTGGCCAATACGGTGAAACCCTGTCTCTACTCAAAATACGAAACAGCTGGGCATGGTCGCAGGAGACTGTAATCTCAGCTACTCAGGAAACTGAGGAAGGAGGATTGCTTGAACCTGGAAGGCGGAGGTTGCAGTTAGCTGAGATTGTGATACTGCACTCCAGCCTGGGTGATAGAGTGTGACTCTGTCTAAAATTTAAAAAAAAAAAAAAAAAGCCATATGGAAGCACTGTGTATTTTGTATGGGGCATTGTCAGTTGGTCTGTAGGGTTTCACTGTAGCATACATGTGGCCACTCTGGTTTTTGCTGGTAGCCCAGTGATAGTAACCTTATAACATATTCTTGAGCCAAGCAGTTTCTTTAGAAAAAGGTAATTTGATTTACCTGGGGAAGGGAAACCTAGCTTCTGAAATCCCCATAGCTGGGCAGGAAAGTTGAAGATTTCTCACCATTCATTAAGCAGACCTTCTAAACATTCTGTCTTTATTTCATTAACTCCTTCTTCCCCTTTCCTCCATACTTTTTTCAGTGTCTGATTAATTTTCTGAATCCTTTGGGGTTCTGTAGGGACAGTAACATCTATTTTATTCTTTTGAAAACCCCAAATACGCACATGCATACATGCACAGACACACATAATATGCTCTTCTTTCATTTCTAAATTAAACATATTCATTTATCGCTATATTAAACATATTTCCTTCCAGTATTGGTATGTCTTCAACTTTGCTTATGGTGTCTTTTATTGTATGGAGTTTTATTTTTCCTTAATGTGCTGCTCTTTTAATTCTTACTGGTTTCTGAGTTTTGTGCCTATTTAGCCAAAAATGTATAAATCCTGTATTTTGTTCTTTTTTATAGTTTTTTGCTTGTTCATTTATCAGACTTTAATTTCTGTCTCGAGATAGATGTTAAACTTTCATGTTTTTCTGCTGTTGAATTAAAAAATCTCCTATATTATACACTAAATACTCAAACACATTGATCTTTTTTTGTTTTCTTCACCTCTGTACTACTGATCCATTTTTCTGTTAACCTGGCCAGTGCCAAAAGTGTAATTACTATAGCTTCCTAGTTTCTTATATTACCTTTCAGGAAAATGCCTGCTGCATTGTCCTTTTACCAAGACATTTTGCATTTTTGTATACTATATGAACGGTAGAATTTGATTTTTCTTATTCCACTCAAAATTTTTTAGAGCCTTGTTAAAATTGTGTTAAAATTGGCCGGGCGCGGTGGCTCAAGCCTGTAATCCCAGCACTTTGGGAGGCTGAGGCGGGTGGATCACGAGGTCAAGAGATCGAGACCATCTGGTCAACATGGTGAAACCTCGTCTCTACTAAAAATACAAAAAATTAGCTGGGCATGGTGGTGCGTGCCTGTAATCCCAGCTACTCAGGAGGCTGAGGCAGGAGAATTGCCTGAACCCAGGAGGCGAAAGTTGCGGTGAGCCGAGATCACGCCATTGCACTCCAGCCTGGGTAACGAGCAAAACTCCATCTCAAAAAAAAAAAAAAAATTGTGTTAAAATTGTGGTTTAACTTAGTATATTTTTATACTTTTAAAAAAATCTCTCTTGATTTTAAGGTACTTATCTTGAAAGTATGTATCTAAAAGCTTTATTCCATTGGAGTATTAAATCCAGTGATTAAAATTGCATACAGAAATCTCTTGACATAACTAGGTATTTTAAAGTACTTTGTAACAAACCTTTTTTTTTTTTTTTTCTTGGAGACAGAGTATTGCTATTGTCAGCCAGGCTGGAGTGCAATGGTGTGGTTTCAGCTCACTGCAAACCAACCTCCCAGATTCAAGTGATTCTTGTGCCTCAGACTCCGGAGTAGCTGGGATTACAGACATGTACCACAACACCCAGCTAATTTTTGTATTTTTAGTAGAGATGGGGTTTCACCATGTTGGCAAGGCTGGTCTCAAACTCCTGGCCTCATGTGCTGGGATTAGGGGTATGATTCATTGTGCCCAGCCTGTGATAAACTTTAATGATAGAATTTTAGAATTGAGAAGGTCTTTTGAGAGGTTTAAAATGTATAGTTATTATCTTACAAGGCAGCTGGATTCCTTGATGGTAAGTTATTTTTACTTGAAAGTATTTTTTTTTTTTGAGACGGGGTCTCTGTCACCCAGTCTGGAGTGCAATCATGAGATCTCAGCTCACTGCAACCTCTGCCTCCCAGGTTCAAGTGATTCTCCCGCCTCAACCTCCCAAGTAGTTGGGATTACAGGCATCTGCCATCATGCCTAGCTAATTTTTGTAGAGACAGGGTTTCACCATGTTGGTCAGGCTGATCTTGAACTCCTGATCTCAGGTGATCCGCCCACCTTGGCCTCCCAAAGTGCTGGAATTACAGGTGTGAGCCACTGTGCCTGGTGAAAATATTCTTAAATTGAGGCGAAATTTGCCTCTCTTGAACTTCCTACTTGTTTTAGTTTTGTCTAATGTTATAAATAAATCTATACAACAGACATTTCACTTTAACAAATACTTAAATGTCTACTCCTACTTATTTGCAATGTGTACATTTTGTATTTAATTTTATATAAAATAACATAAAAAGTACATTTATCTATTCCCTTTGTTTTCTCATTCTTTTTAAGCAGCTGTTGTATGCTTTCCATTCTGTCTACCTCTTAATCCCTACTTGCATAGGAAGCAGTTGAATATAATTTTGAAGTTAGCATTATCTTCTAAATTTAGAAATATTTTAAAAATGATTTTATCTTGGAAAGGTAACTTAAGAGTAATTTAATTTTTCAGAACTTTTGAGCATGCTGTTCTAGCTGCAGGAACAGATTTCCGTTCTGACAGACTGTGGGAAATGTATATAAACTGGGAAAATGAGCAGGGAAACCTGAGAGAAGTTACAGCTATATATGATCGTATTCTTGGTATTCCAACACAGCTGTATAGTCATCATTTTCAGAGGTAGGTGGGAAATTCTGATTATTGAAACATCTTTGATTACTCAATTAGTTGGTAGTATTGAGAGTTATAATTCTCTTGAAATGTTATGTAAGCTTTTATTCGGTGGAAAGATGAATAAATTTTGTTGCTAATTATAACCTGCATGCTTGCTTTTGACATTTTTTCATATACCTAATGAAGTGTTTAGAAAATTTACTGTTTTTAGATAGAAGTTTCTCCTTATACATTTTAATAGATAAAGAAACACAGGAGTTCTGTCTTATCTAAGCTATTTCAGAGTAGTGCAGGAATAATAAAATAGGACCTAATTTATTTGTTTATTTATGGCATTAGATTGACACAGTGCCTGGCACATGATAGATGTTTAATTTTTTAAACTTAATGATTTGCTAAATATACATTCTTGGGATTGCTTTAACACCTTATATCCAAAACAGTGAAGGATGCATCTTGTATGGTAAATAGTATCTATTTTCTCAAACAATCAGGTATCATTCCATTTTAATTTTCCACCCTGATTTTTCTGTTACAGTTGGTATCCTTGTATTGATTACTGTTAAAACAACTAATTCTGTGTGTGATAATTGTTGTGTGCTGTTTTCTGCTTTATGCAGAATATCCCATCAGTAAGAATCCAGAAAGTCTTCCTGAACAAGTGGGAGGACTGTCTCTTTGCTTTTTTTTTTAAATTGGCATGTTCTCTATTTTTGTTACATTTTTAAGTGAGTAATTTTCTAAATTTTTTTTACTACCAAAAGTAGAAGACTTCGATGAAGCATTTGTAAAGTAGTAAGGATCAATTTGCTAGAGGTAGAAGTTATACAGAGTTAGTTTAGAAACAGGAAGCATGTAGATAGGCATATACTTTCTGCTTTTGATGAAATAGAGGAAGCAGGCAGATTTCTAAGGTATAATGACCTAGGAAGACATTTGCTGAAAGACATTAACACAAGCAAGAACTGGCATATGGAAATGTTTGGTAAATAATTACTGAACACATAAGTACTTAAATTACCTGATGGGCCAAAGAGGGTGTCTTTTCATAGACTAGTTCTTCTGTGATTTAAAGTATAGGAAAAATCTATGACTTCAAGAACTTTACTGATGCTGAAAAAAAAATATGTATAGGAAACACACATAGCATTTTCTTTATCACAGACACTGTGCTGAGTGCTTTGTAACTCACTTTATAATTCTCCCAATAACCCAGTGAGGCAAGTACTGTTGTTCCCATTTAATGAAAGTGGAGACACAGAGATTAGCATATTTATCTAAGGCCACAGAGTTTGTAAGTGATTGGAAGCTATTTGGAACCTAGACAGTATGAACCCGAAGTTTTTGATAGGTTCTCCTACAAGTCTTATTTCTAAATGAATAGCCCGCTAGGCTTTTATTTATTTTGCTTTAAGTCATCAGTTACCCTAGGCTTTTAAAAATGCATATATTCTTATAATAGATATTAGTGGGATTATATTACACATACTGATCTATAATCTGCCGTTTTTCACTTAATGCATTTAGAACCACTTTCCTTATCTGTAGCAAACTCACAAGTAGTCTTTATGCAATTCTTATAGTTTGTATAAGCTAACTAATTCAAATGACTAACTGCTTTGAGAACCACTGCTTTTTTTTTTTTTTTTTTTTTTTTTTTTTTTTGCCTAACACATGCCTCTTTCTTAAAGTCATTTATTTACCATTTGCTATGTACCTGTTGATAGGCTATTTAAGTTGTAGGAATGAAGGCCCAAAGCTGTGTGTAAATAGTGTTGCCTGTGAGTTGGTCAGAAGGGTAGAGGAGGAGGTGTGTGTTAAAAAAAAAAATATTCTAAGTTCCATACAATAATAATGGAAATAATTTTATTGTGCTTGTGCATTAGGCTTATATACTGGATATACACTGCAAATTGTCTCTGAGATAGTCTAATTTTAAATCTTTTTTAGCAAGAGGACTTTGTGATCTGGTCTAACATCCAAGTCCAATCCCCGGTAGTTCCGGAGCTCTAGACACACCTAAGTGATAACACTTCCCAAATGGCAGTGTTGTTTTATATCCTTTTTTTTTTTTTTTTTTTTTTTTTTTTTTTTTAGAGACAGGGTTTCACCATGTTGAACCAGGATGGTCTTGATCTCTTGACCTTGTGATCCACCTGCCTTGGCCTCCCAAAGTGCTGGGATTATAGGCGTGAGCCACCGCTCCCGGCCTTGTTTTATATCTTTATGACTGTTAATACCTTTTCCCCTTTCCACTTGTCTGGTAAACTCATATTCCTTGAAACCACACAGTTTTGTGTTTTCTCTGAAATTTTCTCTGGTTCGCCTACATTGACATATCTAGTCTGTCATTTGTGCCACCACTTTACCTATCTATTTACATTTATATTAGCACTACTAACACTGCTTTGAATTTATGTCTCCTATATCTTCAACATGCCTGTCAGTTTCTGAGGCTTAATTCTTTGTATCTCTAATATCTAGGAATAGAACTCAATATATATTAGACACTCATACAGTCTTTACTGAAAACATATTAGCTTTATAATACAAAAGACTGCTAAAAATTACTGCCTAATATGCATGTTTTGTCACTGTTTTAAAGAAGTTTCTGCATGATGTAGCAATCAATTCATTTTAAATTTACTGTATTATTTTTATGTACTGTATGTAGTTATTTTTAAATTTTACCTTATTTTAAGTTTTTAATTAATATGTTGACAATTTTGAGTTTTAATATTAATCTGTAATTAAATCTGTTTTTTCATACTACATATTTGAGAGTTACTTTCTCATTTTTAATTTTTTTTTTTTTTCTTTGCCAATCATTGAGAGCTTGTAACGTTGCTGAGGTTGGTTGGCCTTGAACTCTTGGCCTCGCCTTCATAAGCGCCACGATATCTGGCTGGAGCCACTTTGGGCCCCTTTAATTTTTTAACATAATGTAATTATGTTAATTTATTTCCTCTTGGTGCTGAAATGGGCCATTAGCATCTGTATCCATTGACTGGAAAATTTAAATTAGATTCCAATGTTATTTACTTTTTTTTTTTTTTTGAGGTGGAGTTTCGCTTTTGTTGTTCAGGCTGGAGTGCAGTGGCTCGATCTTGGCTCACTGCAACCTCTGCCTCCCAGGTTCAAGCCATTCTCCTGCCTTAATCTCCCAAATAGCTGGGATTACAGTTGCATGCCACCATGCCCAGCTAATTTTTTGTATTTTTAGTAGAGATGGGGTTTCACCATGTTGGGCAGGCTGGTCTTGAACTCCTGACCTCAGGCGATCCACTCACCTTCGCTTCCCAGAGTGTGCTGGGATTACAGGTGTGAGCCACCATGTCCAGCTTTTCTTTCTTTCTTTCTTTCTTTTTTTTGAGATGGAATCTCACTTTGTTGCCCAGGCTGGATTGCAATGGTGCAAACTCCACCTCCCAGGTTCAAGTGATTCTCCTGCCTCAGACTCCCAAGTAGCTGGGATTGCAGGTGCCTGCCACCACACTTGGCTGATTTTTGTATTTTTAGTAGAGAAGGGGTTTCACCGTGTTGGCCAGGCTGGTCTCGAACTCTTGACCTCAGGTGATCTGCCCACCTCAGCCTCCCAAGGTGCTGGGATTACAGGTGTTAGTCACTGTGCTTGGCCTTACATATATTTTTGAAAGTCTTAATTTAAGAAACTTGGAAAAAAATCTATAAGGTTGGAACATATGGGACATAGGCAGCCAGTCTAATAATTAGGTTGAAGAGGTAGGCCTGGGTCAGAATATGAAAGACTGCCTAACGAACAATCAAGAGAGGGATGTTTATTTGTTTGCATACTTACTGTGTGTGTGTGTGTGTGTGTGTGTGTGCGCGCGCGCGTGTGCGCGTAGTGAAGAGATCTTGGCTCACTGCAATCTCCGTCTTCCCAGGTTCAAGCAATTCTCCTGCCTTGGCCTCCCAAGTAGCTGGGATTACAGGCAGGCACCACCACACCCAGCTAATTTTTTGTATTTTTAGTGGAGATGGTGTTTCACCATGTTGACCAGGCTGGTCTTGAACTCCTGACCTCAGGTGGTCCACCCACGTCAGCCTCCTAAAGTGCTGGGATTACAGGGGTAAGCTACCATGCCTGCCCTTTTCTTGTTGTTGTTTTCTTTTTTTTTTTGAGACAGAGTCTCTCTCTATCATCCAGGCTGGAGTGCAGTGGCTCAATCTCAGCTCACTGCAACCTCTACCTCCCAGGTTCAAGTGATTCTCCTGCCTCAGCCCCCTAAGTAGGTGGGATTACAGGTGCATGCCACCATGCCCGGCTAATGTTTGTGTTTTTAGTAGAGATGGAGTTTCACCATGTTGGCTAAGCTGGTCCCAAACTCCTGACCTCAGGTGATCTGCCCAGCTCAGACTCCCAAAGTGCTGGGATTACAGGTGTGAGCCACTGTGCCTGGCCTGTTTGCTTACTTTTTAATAACATTTCTGATAGTAGTATTGAGGTGGGAATGGGAATTGTGAGACTAGAGGCTGTGAGGCTCTTTTAGGTTTATCCAGCTAAAAAGTGAGGAGGTGATGAAGATGTATTTAAAAGGTACAGTCAGTAGGGCCTGGTATCTAATGTAAATGTAAAGCTAGGTGGAAGAGATTGAGAAATTTAGTGGTTGACAGTACAATTTAATCAATATTAGAAACGATGAGGGTATTCATTTTCAGATGAAGATGACACACTTACTTTAAGACATTTCATATTTGAGGTTCCAAAGGTATGTTCATATTGTGATGGTGTACTTTAGCTCCTCAACCTGGTGTTTTTGATTAAAGTTTGTGTGTATACAAATTATTGCATGTTTTTTAATAGTGAAATGATATTTTCTTCAAAAATCTCTTTATAGATTAGCTTTAAACTAATCTGTATTTCTTTGTGCAGAGTATTGGCAGTTGGATATGCTAATCTGGATTAGGAGAAAGGTTTGGACTTGTTATAGTTTTGAGAGTCATCATGGTATAGGTATTTCAAGCTGTATTAATGGGATTGGCCAGAAGTATGTCTTAATAAAAGTAGTTCAGAACCAATCGGAGAGTGGAATTCTTGGGAATACTAGCATTTGGGGCAGGTAAGAAGGGGAATAGGACAAAGAGCAGCAGTCAGAGGCTTGGAGGACCATACTGCAAAACAAGTGTCCATTTAATTTTATATATGAGGTAATTGATAATCTTAATTGGGCAGTTTCATTGGGTTTTTGTGAACCCACATGTGGACTGAGGAGTATTTGGGAGGTGGGAAAGAACTGGTAATATTTGTTAATTATATATAAGTGATCATTTACAATTTAAATATGGATTTAAATATTTATTTTTACTGTAACTTTTGTGCCTTCTAGTAAAATAGATTCTATGAGACATAAAGAATAGGTATTGTCATCCCATTTTACAGTTGAAGAAACTAAGATTTATAGAAAGGAAAATCCTCCCTTAAGTCACATAACTAGTAACAGACAGAACTGAGGTTTTAATTTATGCTTATCCATGCCTTCTCCATTCCACTGCAAAGGAAGGAAGAAATTGAAGATGTCTATAGTAGTGTTTTATCATATGGTAGGGTTTCACTATAGAAAAGAAGGAGAAAGGGTATGATATTTTGCTGTCTTTCTTTAAATCAAATCCTTTGAAAAAGTAGTGCATAGTAGCAATCTCAATATGAGATCTAAAATTATGATTCAAATATAGAGTACGTATTTTTATTGTCTTCCTTTAGATTTAAAGAACATGTACAGAATAACTTGCCTAGAGATCTTTTAACTGGTGAACAGTTTATTCAGTTTCGAAGGGAATTAGCTTCTGTAAATGGACATAGTGGTGATGATGGTCCTCCTGGTGATGATCTACCATCAGGAATTGAAGACATAACTGATCCTGCAAAGGTAACCAGTCTTATTCTAAAGTTCTTCAGTGGTCAGGTGTGGTGCCTCACACCTGTAATCCCAGCACTTTGGGAGGCCAAGTTAGGCGTAACACCTGAGGTCAGGAGTTCAAGATCAGTCTAGGCAACATGGTGAAACCCCATCTATACTAAACATGCAAAAATCAGCCAGGTATGGTGGCACATGACTGTAGTCCCAGCTACTTGGGAGGTTGAGGTGGGAAGATTGCTTGAACCTGGGAGGCGGAGGTTGCAGTGAGCTGAGATGGCAACACTGCAGCCTGGGCCACAGAGCAAGACTCTATCTCGGCAAAAAAAAAAAAAAAAAAAAAAAGTCTTTAGTATAGAAGAAACTGGACCTGTTATCCCTTGACTCCTTGAGTGGCACAGTGATCACTTATATAGCTGGCCATTTACCCAGTGATTTGTAGCTTGTTTGAAGTTAATTTCTGATTAAGGCAAATGGGGTTCAGTAGCTGGTATGTATGGATTTAAGATAGAGAATCTATTTTACTATAAGACACCCCAAAAAAAAACTTTAGTTTAGAAGGAATATTTTGCCTAGGTTATGAATCTACTAGCCCAATTTATGAAAAAAAGAAAAAAATGTATGAAAGTGGTTAATTAGGAAGTTGTGTGATATATTTTAGTCTTGTTAATTGTATTTTGCACATAATTGCCAACAGTTAAAAATCTACCACTATCCTAAGACTAAAATATCTGCGAATACTTAAATGTAAGCAGTGATATGGAAAATTTTCAGTGTATAGCTTTTAAGATTTATTTTTTCCCTTTTTCTTCCCAAGCTAATTACAGAAATAGAAAACATGAGACATAGAATCATTGAGATTCATCAAGAAATGTTTAATTATAATGAGCATGAAGTTAGTAAAAGGTGGACATTTGAAGAAGGTGTAAGTGTTTTTGTTTTTTAAGAGTCTTTAAAATATAAAGATAGGAATACTTTATCTTTCTATTTTGATAGTAATATCTCTATTATAACTTTATCTTTGCATATTTAAGCCATAACTGTAAGATGCTTGTCTCATTTATTGTAATCATTCAGTTTTTCCATTTTCCCTGATGACTTTTAGAATGTTTGATTTGAGATTTACTTGAATTGCAAGATACATGCTCAATCTGAACAATTTTATTCTAATTGCTCAGTTTTTAAAAGTCAGCTTCTTGGAGTCATACTTTAGGTAGAGTACAATTGACCCATTTTAGGTATAGAGTAAAATGAGGTAATTTCCCACAATTTTAATTCTTTGCTTTTTTTTTTCTGATTGCTTTATTGAGATATAATTCAAATGCCATATAATTCATCCATTTAAAGTATACAGTTCAGTAGTTCTTAGTATATTTACAGATATGTACAACCATCACCACAGTCAATTTTAGAACATGATTACCACCTGAAAAAATAACCCTTAACTTTTAGCTGTCACTACCCCTACCTTCTCAGCTGCGATCCTCTACCCCCAACGCTAAGGTACCACTAACTGCTTTTTGTTACTGTAGATTTTCCTATAATGGCCTTTCATATGAATGGAATCTTAGAATATGCAATCATTTCGCAGATGTATGTATATTATAGTCATCACAGCAATCAAAATACAAAACTCTTTCAGCACTGCAAAAGGTGCTTGGCCCCTTTCCAGCCAGTGTTCCCTTCCCCAGTCCTAGCCCTAGGCAGCCATTGATCTGTTTTCTGTCACTATGGTTGTTCAATTTTAAAGTATTCAACAAAGTATAAAATGTTCTATATATTAAAAAGAATGTAATTGGCAAAATGGCAGAATAAATAGAAAATATATTGTTTCATTTGTTTGTAAAGCTTAAGAAATTTAAGGGATTTTAATTTTAAAAGTTTTTTTTTAATTATAAGTTATTAAAAATTTTTAATTATCAACTATACTTATATTTAAAATAATTTGTATTAACACTGTACTTGTGCATATTTTGGTGATATTGATTTACTTTCATTGTTATGTGACAATTTCATTACAGATTAAAAGACCTTACTTTCATGTGAAACCTTTGGAAAAGGCACAACTGAAAAACTGGAAAGAATACTTAGAATTTGAAATTGAAAATGGGACACATGAACGAGTTGTGGTTCTCTTTGAAAGATGTGTCATATCATGTGCCCTCTATGAGGAGTTTTGGATTAAGGTAAGAAAATCATGCGCTCTTAAACTTATATATTATAAACATTGATCTAGTGACTAACCTTTTTTGTACTTCTGTTGAATGTTGTTCATATAACTATATCTGTTGCATTAGGAGATGGTCTGCTTGCAACCAGATTTGACTGCTGCATATGCCAACCTCGTTGCCTCTCTTCGTCCTTCCTTACAGAAACTAGTCTAGTGGTTCAATAAAGGTGCTGAATGGGTTTAAAAATAGAATTTTATCGTTCTGTCACAAATTTAATGGCTTGTTCAACTGTAAATTATTCAGTATTTCCTCTTTTCTGTATATAGTATGCCAAGTACATGGAAAACCATAGCATTGAAGGAGTGAGGCATGTCTTCAGCAGAGCTTGTACTATACATCTCCCAAAGAAACCCATGGTGCATATGCTTTGGGCAGCTTTTGAGGAACAGCAGGGTAAGAGTAGAGAAATTCAGTTGATATTTTTGAGATCTCTAACTTATTTCAGGATACAGTGAGGAATTCGGTGGTAAGGGATGGTGTAAAGCAGAATGTGGCAAACTTTTTCTCTCAAAAGCCAGATAGTAAATATTTTAGGCTTTGTAAGCCATGTGTTCTTTTAGGCTTTGTAAGCCATTGTTGCCTCTGCCTCAGAGCAGTCGTAGACATTATGTGAATATGCCTGGTTGTTTCCCATTAGTTGTTGAGTTTAGCCCATGGGTGATTATTTGCCAGTATCTGGTATGAACATTATTTTATAAGTTTAAACAGAAGAATGAACATGTTAATTACTATTTCTAGGTAATATTAATGAAGCCAGGAATATCTTGAGAACATTTGAAGAATGTGTTCTAGGATTGGCAATGGTTCGTTTACGAAGAGTAAGTTTAGAACGACGGCATGGAAATCTGGAAGAAGCTGAACATTTGCTTCAGGATGCCATTAAGAATGCCAAATCAAATAATGAATCTTCATTTTATGCTGTCAAACTAGCCCGGCATCTATTCAAAATACAGAAAAACCTTCCAAAATCAAGAAAGGTACTTTTGGAAGCAATTGAAAGAGACAAAGTATGTATTTGTTTTTTAAAGTATCTTGTAAAAAAAAAAACCAGTGGTCAGTTTATTTTCACTGTGGCAACTGTGATGAAAGATTTGGTCTGTATGTAATGTATTTTATTACTAAATGAGGACAACAGTCCCTCTAAACTGATGTTGCCATTTAAAAAAATTTTTTTAATTGTTTTGAATTAAAAGTTTGAGACATTAAGATTATTGGGTTAAAAAGTGTTATAGACATTGTGATGCTTTCTGTTTTCTCTTTAGAAATTAACACATTTACTGTTTATTAAGTAGAACAGAGGGCTTAGGAGAGTACTTTATAAAGCATAGGTGTTTCCTGTGTTGTAAGCACATTTAGCAGTGAGACAATTTTGCTTCTCCATGGAATACTTTTTATATATCAATTGGTAAAAGGCAATGTATAGGGGTAATAGATAATTTCTCAAGTTTTAGAATTTTAGGTTTTGTTTTGTTTTGAGATGGAGTCTCACTCTGTCACCAGACTGGAGTGCAGTGGCTCGATCTCGGCTCACTGCAAACTCCGTCTCCTGGGTTCAGGTGATTCTCCTGCCTCAACCTCTTGAGTAGCTGGGACTGCAGGCATGCACCTCCACACCCAGCTAATTTTTGTATTTTTAGTAGAGACAGGGTTTTACCATGATCTGCCTGCCTTGGCCTCCCAAAGTGCTGGGATTACAGGCATGAGCCACCACTCCTGGCCAGTATTTTAGTTATTGCCAGATCTGTTTAACATACAGATTTATATCAGTTTGCTTCTAGCTGCAGTTTAAGATGTTTATCTTTTATCTTTTTTTTTTTTTTTTTTTTTTTTTTGAGACGCAGTCTCGCTTTGATACTGAGGCTGGAATGCAGTAGCTGATCTTGGCCCACTTCAACCTCCACCTTCTAGGTTCAAGCAATTCTCCAGCCTCAGCCTCCGGAGTAGCTGGGGATTTCAGGCATGCACCACCACATATAGCTACTTTTTGTATTTTTAGTGATCGGGTTTCACCATGTTGGCCAGGCTGATTTCAAACTCCTTGACCTCAGACAATCTTTCTGCCTTGGCCTCCCAAAGTGCTGGGATTACAAGCATGAACCACTGTGCCTGGCCTTTTTTTTTTTGAAATATAGTCTCACTGTCACCTAGGCTGGAGTCAAGTGGAGTGATCTCAGCTCGCTGCAGCCTCCGCCTCCTGGGTTCAAGCCATTCTGCCTCAGCCTCCCGAGTAGCTGGGATTAAAGGTTTGAACCAGTCAGACTCAGTGGCTCACGCCTGTAATCCCAGCACTTGAGGAGGCTGACGCAGGCAGATCAGGAGGTCTGGAGTTTGAGACCAGCCTGGCCAACATGGTGAAACCCTGTCTCTACTAAAAATAACAAAATTCATCCAGGCGTGGTGGTGGACACCTGTAATCCCAGCTACCAAGGAGGCCAAGGCAGGAGAATCATTTGAAACTGGAAGGTGGAGGTTGCAGTGAGCAGAGATCGCATCACTGCACTCCAACCTGGGCGACAGAGAGAGACTCCCTTTTTTTTTTTTAAAAGGTGTGCACTATCACTCCAGATAGTTTTTGTATTTTTAGTACAATATTTTTGTATTTTGTTTTACCACATTGGCCAGGCTGGTCTTGACCTTAAGTCATTCTCCTGCCTTGGTGCCTCCCAAGGTGCTGGGATTACAGGCATGAGCTTCCATGCCCAGTTAAGATGTTAATCTGTAGTTGTAGTAAAGATTTAAATTATCTGAAGCATAGGGATAATTTTTTTATGTTTTATTTTCTAATTGTCATGGTAGGTCAAGTCATATTAAACCCAAGATAGGATATATAGTTTTAATTTATTGGTATTTAACAATTTGCATAGTTTAGGGGATACTAGGATGATTGGTTGAAAAATTCATCAATGTGTTAATAAATTTTTTTACCCCTTTAGATATATGCTGAAAATAATTAGCGTGAGTTGTATTTGAATATAATTTTCAATTTTTTTTAAATTGAGATATAAAAATTGAGGCATTTTAAGTATCTTGGCTCTAATAAAAGTATTTTAGAAATATTAATTGATGCTGCTTTTTACACAGGAGAACACAAAGTTATACCTCAATTTACTTGAAATGGAATACAGTGGTGACCTCAAACAAAATGAAGAAAATATCCTAAGTTGTTTTGACAAAGCTGTACATGGTTCATTACCTATTAAAATGAGAATCACATTTTCTCAGAGAAAAGTGGAATTTCTTGAAGATTTTGGTTCTGATGTCAATAAGTAAGATCTTAATTATATTATCTATTTGAATGATAAATGAGCATTGATATTTTTGGATGGGGATTTGATAATTAGTACAGATTAATACATTGTTAAATTTTAAAATGTTCACTTAGTTTACTTTTTCCTCAGATACATATGGGGGTAAATTCAGTTTTTTAAATGTGTCTGTACTTGACAGGAAGGCATATGGTTTGTTTTTCCTTCCAAAATTTTTCCAATTTTAGAATGTCAGTTTAAACCATGACTGAATGAGAGAGGGCAGCAAGGAGTAATCCTGTGAAAAGGGAAAATGGGGATAAGGATTGAATCCTGCAACCCAAACATTTAATATATAGGTCAATAAGGATGGATGGGACTGATTTCCAGTAGGAGTGCTATTTTCTGAGATTGGAGATGAGAATGGATATGGTCCCACAGAACATGCCTAGTGGCCTCATCTTCCTTCATTGTAAAAGGCTAAAAGTTGAGGATGTTGAAAGGGAATGCTCCAATGGGTTTTAGTTTACTAAGAGTACAAATACTAGCTAGAGCATTTCTGAGGTTCCAGTCTTACCTGATTGTAGTAAGGAAATATACCAGTCCCTGTTAGGAATGTCCCTTCTCTGATTATTCTCATTTAGATTTCTGATGAAACCACTGTAGATAAACTGAGTATTAGTTGTATCTGAATGTTTGTATATGTATGTATGTATGTATATATTTTTGATGGCTGTGTAAAATTTCACTGAAACGAATATAACAGGTAATGTTTTTATTAGTGTATTTTAATATATTAATGTATTATTTGTGCTTGGCATGATGCTGAATGTTTTATATTAGCTATCTTACAGAAAATTTATAGCAGTAGAATGAGGGTAAAGGTTCTATTATCTTAATAGATAAGAGGATTTAAGAAAGATTAGACAATTTTTCTGAGGTCACGTAGCTGTTACTACATTGTGGAGCTAGGACTGAACCTACTTCAGAGTTTCTGCTTTTAACTGCTTGTGTGCTGTGTATTTATTGTCTTATGTTTACACTGAAGAATGTACAAGATATGTAATTTTAGCTTCTAGTCAAGTTAAATGATATGAGTAAAAAAGGAAGTAAGTATGAGGTAGCAAATAACTGCTAGGAGGGCTGTGACCTCTCTGGATCAGAATGGATTTGTCATGCTTCATAGAGGAGGTTCGGCTTTGTTTAGCTATTACTGGATTCTGACAAGCTGAGCAGAAGATACAGTAGCGGAAGCAAGTTGAAGCTCATATAGAAATAACATCTGCTTGATTGCAGGTTTTTGTGAAGTATAGAAGTATGATCTTGACTGTGTTGTGCATTGAAAGCTAGACTGAATTGAGAGCACATAGAGTAGGCAGTTGACAGTAGCTAGCTACTGGAATTTTGACCAGTGAAATTAAATGACATTATTTTAATTTGGCAAAAATAGGCAGACAAATTGGAGATTCAACACAAGTGTGTTGTTTAATCCATTGTAAGTATAGGGAATCAGGTGTCTTGAGTATCAGGACTATGATTTTAGTAGTAGAAATTTTGAAAATAGAGGAGCCACTTAGAAATTATCTTGGGCAGTTTCCGAAGTAAAAACAACTTTAAATAATAGGTTAGTTTTTGTTCATTCCAGAGGATATTTTTTTCTTCCCTTTCAGGCTTCTGAATGCTTATGATGAACATCAGACACTCTTAAAAGAACAGGATTCTTTAAAAAGGAAAGCAGAAAATGGGTAAGTTTTTGCTAAATTAAGAAGGGGTGCTTCATTATGGAAACGCCTTCAAAGACAAATGTTTTTAAGTTTTATTTTTATGTTGTAATTTACATACTTTATTTTCATGATTTGAAAGTCATGCGTGGTTCAAAATTTCAGTAAAACAGGTAACATTCATCTATTGGTTAAAGTTCTTATCTGTTGGAGTTTTGAAAGTTTCCATTTTGATATTTTATATAGATCAGAAGAACCAGAGGAAAAGAAAGCACATACAGAAGATACAACTTCATCATCTACACAGATGATTGATGGTGATTTACAGGCAAATCAAGCTGTATATAATTATAGTGCCTGGTATCAAGTGAGTCTGCATAATTATAATTATTTTTGTTCATAGATGTTATTAGCATAAATTAGGATAGTTTCTTTTTTTAGAAAACGTTTTTGTTCCAATTCATTAATACATTCTTTGGTGGTGAAGTACTAGAATTTTAGCAGTGAACACTTGTTTTCTTAAACATACCTGCTTTAATTATACTTTTACACATGGAACTGCCACAGTTCTAATATGCTAACATATACTTAACTTTTTCCTTTCAGTACAATTATCAGAATCCTTGGAATTATGGACAGTATTATCCTCCCCCTCCAACCTGATGGGAATATAAATTTCAAATGGAGTGTGTGAAAAATATGAAATTGTTATTTTTTTTAATGAGGGATGTAAACAGTATAAGCTTGTTGTATTTGATGACTTGTCTTCCTTGTTTCTGTGTAACACGATTTGTTTAGTAATAGGGAAAAACTGTCAATTAGTAGCTTACCACAGATACTATTTCCTACCATTTATAAAATTTACTTTTTATCGAAGAACTATTTTTTGATTTTTGCATTAAGTGGTCTAGAATTCTTTTGCAATGCATTTGCAACAGAATTTTGTAGCCTTAAGGGGTAGGAAGAAAAGCCTGACTGCAAATCATGTCAGTGTAGTACAAAATTCTGAAAACACATAAGGGCTGGTTATTAAGGATTTACCTCCTTTAAAAAAAAAAAAGGATTTTTAACCTTTGCTGACAGGTTTTGTCTGTTTCAGTTATACTTGTGAACTGTGATCTAACTGCAGAAAGGATACATTATTAAAATTCTATGCCTTGGAACAGAGATTATAAATGAGAAAATGGAATGTTTGCATCCCTTTAAAGAATGAAAATCATATCAAAAGTATGTTGTTTCAGGAGACTTTGTATTTAGAATATTCATGTAAAACTTGTGAACAAGCTTTCATTTTGATCAAACTGATCATCTTCATTTTTGTAATAAAACTGAAGACTCATCCAGTAATCGTTTATGAATTTATTTTGGGGGAATAAATTAGTAATATTAATTTTATGTTCACCTTATTAGTGGCTTATAGATTTTTGAAGTACACTTCTCCTAAATTCAGGTATTATCTTCCTGCCACGATTTTTTAGACCTTATAGCGTTTTGTTTCCCCTCAAGCCCTATACTTTTGCCTTATTATACAGGCAGTCTGTCCAGATAATTTTATTGGGAATTACTCCCTGGTTTGATGAGGTCTGTAGTTTCAGTTACTTAATCAGAACAATTAATATATTAACACCAAACAAATCAGTCCTATCAAGACACTGGATAAATTTTTACTGAGCCACTTAGTTTACAACATGAGGTAAAAGGAGTTTTCCTTGACCAGTATTTTACATAGCTATAGGAAGGTATTTTAGACTTCAGGGATTCATAAGGGATTACATCTCTCAAAAGTTGGGATCAAGTAAACAAACTTTATTAACTCCTTGAATTTTCCAGTTGACTCTTCCCTTAACAATAGTAACAAGTTCTAACTAGTTATATAAGTTTCTTCAAGGCCAAGTTTTGTCACTGTTGCTGATATCCTTAGAGTTGAAGCATTGCTATTTCAATCAATATCCACTAGTTCCACTTCAAAAATGAGTTTTGCATTTGGTGGAATTCTGTTGAAGAAGTCAAGGTACATTTGATAAAAAGTGCCTCTCCCCTACCCCCAAAACCTTAGTGTAAAATTACAATTATGTATTCTGGATATTAGTAATTAATCCCAAAGGGAAAAGCTTTGAAGCTGATTCAGCAGCTAATACATAACTAGCCTAGAGGTTCCTAAAAGTGGTTTTTTTTTTTTTTTTTTGGTTGAGACAGTCTTGCTCTGTCACCAGGCTGGAGTGTAGTGACGCAATCTCTGCTCACTGCAGCCTCCGCCTCCTGGGTTCTAGCAATTCTTCTGCCTCAGCCTCCCGAGTACCTGGGACCACAGGAGCGTGCCACCACACCCAGCTAATTTTTCTGTATTTTTAGTAGAGATAGGGTGATCCACCCACCTCAGCCTCCCAAAGTGCTGGGATTACAGGTGTGAGCCCCTAAAAGTATTTTTCATGATAAGAGAAAAATACTTGGAGATCATAATCTATCAGGATAGGCTGATTAGATAGGCTCACTAGATAAATTTAGCTAGGACTAGGATCATCCTTACCTGGATGCTTTACAAGTACTCCTAAATTAGCTACCACTTAGTATTAAGTACTCAAAAAAAAAAAGTAATACCATTCTAGCTGGGAAAAATATATGCTGTATTAAAGTTTTTATGAGGTAGTATGTAACTTTTTAAGCCTGTGCATTTTAAGCCAGGTACGGTGGCTCATGCCTGTAATCCTAACACTTTAGAAGACTGAAGTGGGTGGATCACCTGAGGTTAGGAGTTCGTGACCAGCCTGGCTAACACAGTGAAACCTCATCTCTACTAAAAATACAAAAATGAGCCAGGCGTGGTGGTGCATGCCTGTAGTCCCTAAGCTACTAGGGAGGCTGAGGCAGAACTGCTTAAGCTTGGGAGGCAGAGGTTGCAGCAAGCTGAGATTTTGCTGCTGCACTCCAGCCTGGATGGGTGAGACCCCTGGCTCAAAAAACAAACAAACAAAAAATGCTAACTTCTTCAGAGTTATAATTCATATGTGCATCAGATTGGTCTTCAAATCCTTCTTCACATGGGAGAGGGAGCTGCAGCTGGCCATTTGATTTTTTTTTTTTGAGACAGAGTCTCACTCTTGAGCTCAAGCTGGAGTGCAGTCATGAAATCACATCTCACTGCAACCTCCACTTCCCAGGTTCAAGCGATTCTCCTGCTTCAGCCTCCAGGGTAGCTAGGATTACACGCATGTACCACCACGCCTGGCTGATTTTTGTATTTTTAGTAGAGACTGGGTTTCGCCATGTTGCCCAGACTGGTCTCAAACTCCTGACCTCAGGTGATCCATCCTCCTTGGCCTCCCAAAGTGCTGGGATTACAGGTGTGAGCTACCTTGCCCATCCTGGCCATTTGATTTTAAAAAGCTAAGGGAGCTATTATATTCCCAAATATGTTTATCTGATAAGATGACAGAATGCTGCCAATAGAATTGTTTTTTCAAACTTACAATCTAACGGGTCCCAGGGGAATGGAACCAACAAAAGCCATCAACTACCTTCCCTCTTGGCTATTGGGTTGGTCTGGTCTTAATGGTCTGGAGGCATTCCTTGTTTTTTTTTAATGTTCACAAACTGGACTTCTCAGTGAGTATTGTCATTAGTAGTAATAATAAATGCTTACACTAACACTGTGTTGATTCTATGATCTCCTTCAGTTCACAACTGGTAATCTTCCACATCTATTCCATTTCTAAGCTTTGAATTTAATTGCCTGAAATTACACTGTACCATAAAATTAACTATGAGCCATATTTGCATCCTAGTTTGCTACAGTTTGTACTGGCATATTAGTAATTGCCTTTTAAGTTTAAACTTCACAGTTAAGGTCTTGAAAGTTAAGAATTTGAATAAGAGGTCGGGCGCAGTGGCTCAAGCCTGTAATCCCAGCACTTTGGGAGGCCACGGCGGGTGGATCACGAGGTCAAGATATCGAGACCATCCTGGTCAACATGGTGAAACCCCGTCTCTACTAAAGATACAAAAAATTAGCTGGGTATGGTGGCGCGTGCCTGTAATCCCAGCTACTCAGGAGGCTGAGGCAGGAGAATTGCCTGAACCCAGGAGGCGGAGGTTGCGGTGAGCCGAGATCACGCCATTGCACTCCAGCCTGGGTAACAAGAGCGAAACTCCGCCTCAAAAAAAAAAAAAAAAAAAAAAAAATTTGAATAAGAGGAAAAAAAAGATTCTAGCTGAAGTTTGAACTTTATCCCAATAGAAAATACTGTTGTCTATTGGAGGTGCTGATACATAAGCATCTAAATGTCAGGAAGACTAGTCTGGACAGGATTCTTCATCTAGAAGTTCACCTACCTAGACAGCATCTTTCACATTTTCATGTGATCCTGAGATTATTTTTTTTTCCCTTTAATTATGAGGGGAAAAAAGGATACTTGGCATCAGGCTGTCCTTTCTTTCCATAAGCCCATTCTGGTTCAATCTCCAGTCGCGCTTTTTCTCCTTTACTCATAGTCAAGAGAGCTTCATCCCACTAAAGGCAAGAACAAAATAAAAACTAATGGTATTTTGCAAAAAGCACATGCAATACTATGGCAGTCAAGACAAGGTTGTATGTTAAAACAAACACAGAATCTATTACTGGATTTCACTATATTCTAAGGTAATGTACTTCAGTGAGTCCCTAAATCTTTGTCTTCCATTTCTTCAATAGAAAGAAATAAGGGTATTTTAAGGAGGGCTTTTTAAATGTTAAAAGAACTTTTTGGGGCTGACTGTGGTGGCTCACACCTATAATCCCAGCACTTTGGGAGGCTGAGGCAGGCAGATCACTTGAGGTCGAGTTCAAGACCAGCCTAGCTAACATAGTGAAACCCCATCTCTACTAAAAACACAAAAATTGGGGGCCGGGCGCGGTGGCTCAAGCCTGTAATCCCAGCACTTTGGGAGGCTGAGGCGGGTGGATCACGAGGTCAAGAGATCGAGACCATCCTGGCCAACATGGTGAAACCCAGTCTCTACTAAAAATATAAAAAATTAGCTGGGCACGGTGGCGCGTGCCTGTAATCCCAGCTACTCAGGAGGCTGAGGCAGGAGAATTGCCTGAACCCAGGAGGCGGAGGTTGCAGTGAGCCGAGATCGCGCCATTGCACTCCAGCCTGGGTAACGAGCGAAACTGTCTCAAAAATAAATAAATAAATAAATAAAATAAAAACACAAAAGTTAGTGGGGGGTGTGTGTGGGGGGGGTGCCTCTAATCCCAGCTACTTGGGAAGCTGAGGCAGGAGAATCACTTGAACCCAGGTGGCAGAGGTTGCAGGGAGCTGGGATTGTGCCACTGCATTCCAGCCCGGTTAACAGAGTGCGACTCTGTCTCACAAAAAAAAAAAAAAAAGTTTTTGTAAACCTTAACATGCCGTACATTATTAAAACCAGTTTGTTATTGGCATCATCATACAAAAATCTGCTACACTTTTACATTACTGGACAAACTTGAGAGTTTATTTTTACTGGAATATACTGGCAAGTATTCAACTAAAATTGTCTTAAGATTACCACATTGTAATAGATTTCATGCTGTTAAATAAAATACAATTTTTAAAATGTTATGGCACTAGGGTCTTTTGCAAAAGGTAAAACTAACTTTTTCAAAGAAATTCAGTAAAAGGCTTCTGGGTAGGCCTCCCCATATTTTTCAAATTTTTCAGTTAGTTGCCAAAAACACTTAAATCCACATGACCACAAGGGTAATATTCCTAATATTACACTCTGTTGAAATGCAACAATCATTTAAAGCTCAAGGGACAAAGTTAGGCTGGTCACATTTGGACATTAAGCATATGGTAGACTAACTAGGCATAGTGGCTCATGCCTGTAATCCCAGCACTTTGGGAAGCTGATGTGGGTGGATCACTTGAGGTCAGAAGTTCAAGACCAGCCTGACCAACATGGTAAAACCCTGTCTCTACTAGGAATACAAAATTAGGTGAGGTGGCGCATGCCTACAATCCCAGCTACTCGAAAGGCTGAGTCAGGAGAATCGCTTGAACCCAGAAGATGATTGCAGTGAGCCAGGATCGCACCACTGCACTTCAGCCTGGGCAACGAGTGAAACTCCATCTCAAAAAAAAGTATATGGAAGACTAGAAGAAATTTGCCAATATGCAAGTAAGTTACAGAAATAGAAAAATGGCCCAATTAGATATATACTTGCTATCAACTTGGTAAAGGCAGATACAATTATGTTTTTATTTTTTTGAAACAGAGTCTTGCTCCCTTGCCCAGGCTGGAGTACAGTGGCGTGATCTCGGCTCATTGCAACCTCTGCCTACCAGGTTCAGGCAAGCATTTCTCCTGTCTCAGGCTCCCGAGTAGCTGGGGCTACAGGTGCCTGCCACAATGCCTGACTAATTTTTGTATTTATAGTAGAGACGAGGTTTCATCTTGTTGGTCACAGTGGTCTGGAACTCCTGACTTCAGGTGATCCACTAGCCTCAGCTTCCCTGTGAGCCACGGTGCCTGGCTAAGATGTTTTATATTCTGTATATGATTGTCTGAACCATATCTTAGGACCTACCGATAGTACAGAGAGTAATATATTGAAGGTTCTTATAACTGCATTTAAATAGGCATTTCAATTATTGATGTCTGATGTTCTGAGAATAACAATTTAAAACAAACAATGGGCCCAGCATGAAAGCCTGATTCATAGAAGGTGACAGTCAGTCCTGCTCTTATCTTCTTCTGTACACTATAATGGTCAATACAGGTCAAGCCTAACTTCCCCTTTTCTCAAAGTTTCCTTCTGTTATCTATCACTTGTATGTTAGATAAAAGCATGCAAGTTAGGTTAAAGCATGCTTATGTCTGAACAATTGTCTGGTATTGCAGCCTATGCTGTATGAAGTGAAAAGGCTTCTGAAACACTCTGCTTCTATGAGTACTAAAATGGAACATATTTTACCTTTCCCAATTATATGTAAATGGTACGATAGTTATAAAACATTATATAGGAATCTTAAAGACCAATTTAGAGGGCTAAACACTGTGACAAAGACTGACTGTATGAAGGAAAACAATAAAAGGGGTACACATGGAAGGGACTAACATTTAAGCCCCTACTGTATTGCTTAAGTTATGCTCACTTAATCTTCTGACAACCTTGAGGTAGGCAGTAATGTCCTCACTTTATAGATAGCAAAAACAGACCCAGACAACTTGTGCAAGATCAGCTAGCAGTGATTCTACTCAATCTGTCAACTCCAAGGTCTGTTTCCTTTTTATTATATCCCCAAGCCTAATTCTTTATGGCATCATACAACAAACAACATGTGCCAGAATATCTACTGATTCATTGGCATTCTTTACTTACTCCTCTGATAACTTTGCCTACTCCGACCTTAAAACTTAAAGGCTTGGCATTTTTCTTCTTCTTTGCACCTGTAAAACATATTTTCCTTATAATTAATGATATACTCTATTATTAAGAAATTAAGTTCCGATGGAAAAAATATACTGGTTTGATTTCAGAATTACAATACTATGTATTTTAAAAGAAAGAAAAATTTACAAAGCCAGATCATCCATCAATAAAATTCTAGCTGAAAAATAATTATATTCTTATCAAAGGGTAGAGGGGTAGGACCTATGCTTATATCACAAAACAGCATACTATCCTGCCTTTTCTATTCAAATACTAAAGCCTTACTTTGGGACATTAATCAGGTTTAGACTGAAATTCAATGAACAAGAGGTCTTTAGCCAGCCAATACTCAGTGAACTGAAGACCTCTTCCAAGTAGTTCTTGGGGAAAAGTACATCTGGATAAAAGTAGCTGACAGTTAAGAAAAAGGCTAACTACTCATCTATCTGCCACCCAAGTATTTTGTAATGTCTTTAAGCTAAAAACTAAGATTACATTTAGACTTACTTGTTTGAATATTAGTATCAAAAACAGTCCCATCTTGTAGTGTTCCTGTATACCAGCAGTGAACAACATCTCCCTTTTTGGGAAAATTGGTTTTATCTCCCTTTTTCAGAACAGATTTTGTATATTTTGGTGGACCCTAAAAACAAAAAACAACATACACACAGTTATTAATTTGTGTCTTTTAGAAGAATGACAAACAATAGCCAACAATGACCAAAGTCAGTTTAAAGAGTTTGACAGATTTGGTAATAAACTGTTTTCCGTCTAGTCCACCTCTATGACTTAAAAAAAAAAAAAAAAAACACTTCAGTGTCTCATTTCAAGGCTGCGATATGAATATCATGTAACTTAAACATCTATAATTTAATTTCAAAAAACTTCTAGCTTCTTTGGAAGCCAAAATTCTTCTAACAAGATTGTTAATTATTCAGCAAACCAAAAAATGATTTCAGTTATTTCCTAAAGTTTTTTTTTAAAAAATTACTATTTAATTTTTATAAAATCATAAGGCATTAATAAGGGATGGTAACTTTCCCCCTCAAATATTTTAACCGTTTTAGCAGCAATAATTGATATTACTAGGTGTTTTTATTATATCCAATTAGAATGAATACAGTGATCTTGCCTGTGTCCCTGATTTGAAAAATAAGTTCACACAATGGATGAAATTACCTAATGAAATTGCCGTAACAGGCATATTTCCTAGAACAAAGCAGAATTATCAGTGTCTTCTAAAAAAAAAGTTACAGATTAATTTTATCAATAGTAATTAATATATGAGAGGAAAGCAGAGAGATTAACTGTCAAGAATCTAAGGAGGTTAATTTAAAGAAAAAAAGAGATGGACCGAATTTAAAAGTATCCTCTTTACCTAAATCTGTTTGGTTTCTGAATTCAGACCAAATTCAGAGAGCTCTGCATTATCCAAATCTGTATGAGGTTTCTAAATTTCATAAAATAACAAAGGTGTGGTTGGATATCAAATATTTCAAATCTATTAGTTCCTGAGTTTGAAAAGCAAGAGAAACAGTTTTCTTTATTCCTGATCCATTTCTAATTAGGCAAGTTACGCAAACTTTTATTTACTTTCACTTCCCTACCTAGGATTTTTATCCTTTTCCAAAACTTGTAAGTAAAAAAATCCATACTGGGTGCAGTGGCTCACGCCTGTAATCTCAGCACTTTGGAGGCCAAGGCAGGCAGATCACTTGAGGTCAGGAGTTCGAGACCACGCTGGCCAACATGGTAAAACCCCATCTTTCTTAAAAACGCAGCAATTATCCGGGTGTGGTGGCATGCACCTGTAATCTCAGCTGCTTGGGAGGCTGAGGCAGGAGAATCACTTAAATCTAGGAGGCAGAGGTTGCAGTGAGCCGACATGGCACCACTGGGTAACAGAGTGAGAATCCATCTCAAAAAAAAGTCTGATCTCCTTGCAAAATAGTCTACCTCTTGACAAAAGATTATTTCCCTCACCAAACTCTAGCTAGGCTCCTCCGAGCCCTCTTCTTCACAAGGCCTCAACCTTGGCCCATAAAGATTTGAACAAACACAAGTTTCAAATAGCTCAAGGCCTTATTCCTAGGAGGACCCGATCCCTCCTTAAAGTGCCCGCCTAAGAAAACTTAAGGCTGCCAAAAAAATTTACTGTTTTTGTTCCAGGCAACATCTGAAGATGAAGAAAGGACCCATCTCTCAGTCTGTGGGAGCCTAACTCTGATAAGCACCAGTTAGCAAACTCAGATAGGTTTCATATGGATCAGTTCCCACTTCCTGCTTTTTTTTAATTTTTCACTTCCCTAACTTAAATCCCTCCCTACTCCCTCATGTTTCAAAAGACCCAGTTACCTCTCCATAAATGAGATTGGAGTTCAGCTCTTTCCCCAACTGTCAATAGGCTGGAAAAAAAAAATCTGTTTTTACCACTTTAATGTCCAATTGTGTTTATCTCTAACACCTTCAGCCGTCTACTCAATTGCTAGAGTGATGTTAATAATTACTGCTTAGAGTTCTGTATCCAAAGACCTAAACCATGCAGGATCTTAATCTATCCCTCCCCGAAGCTCCAGAATTCTACTGCCCTATGAACTCCTGTCTCTTCCATGACCTTTTCAGTAGAGCAGGTGCACACAGCATAGAAATATTCAATTGGTGAGGCACAGTGGCTCACACCTGTAATCTCAGAACTTTGGGAGGTCCAGGTGGGCGGATCACCTGAGGTCAGGAGTTCAAGGAAAATACAAAAAATGGCTGGGTGTCCTGGTGGGTACTGTAATCCCAGCTACTTAGGAGGCTGAAGCAGAATTGCTTGAACCCCGGAGGCAGAGGTTACAATGAGCCAAAATCTTGCCACTGCATTCTAGCCTGGGCGACAAGAGTAAAACTGTTTAAAAAGAAAATTTTATTTTCAGTACTTTTTTTTTTTTTTTGAGATGGAGTCTTGCTCTGTCACCCAGGCTGGAGTACAATGGTATGCTCTCGGCTCACCACAACCTCTGCCTCCCGGGTTCAAGCAATTCTCCTGCCTCGGCCTCCGAAGTAGCTGGGATTACAGGTGTGCACCAACACATCCAGTTAATTTTTGTATTTTTAAGTAGAGACCAGGTTTCATCATGTTGGTCAGGCTGGTCTCGAACCCCTGACCTCTTGATCCACACGCCTCTGCCTCCCAAAATGCTGGGATTACAGGTGTGAGCCACTGCACCCGGCTTTTTTTTTCCTTGTTAGAGACAGGGTCTCGTTGCTGAGGCTGGAGTGATCACATCACTGTAAAATATCTCAATATTTTACGATCATGGCTCACTTATAGGCTCAAGCAACCCACCTGCCTCAGTCTCCCAAAGTGCTGGGATTATAGGCGGGAGCCACTGTGCCTGCTTAATAATATTGCAAAAGCATAAAACTATTCTTGTCTGTAAGGGAGCAATGAAAGGGAGAATGGCATAAGATAAGGCTAGAAAAATACGTAGGACATGTTAAGAGTCTGGGTTTTTATCTTTAGGACATTAGCCAATTAAGAGTTTAAATAAGTATCAGAATCAGATCTGTGTTTATTTTATTTTTGAGACCAAGTCTCACTCTGTTGCCCAGGTTAGAGTGCAGTGGTGTGATCTCAGCTCACTGCAACCTCTGCCTCCTGGGTTCAAGTGATTCTCCTGCCTCAGCCTCCGAAGTCGCTGGGACTACAGGCAGAAGCCACCACACTTGGCTAATTTTTATATTTTTAGTAGAGATGGAGTTTCACCATGTTGACCAGGCTGGTCTTGAACTCCTGATGTCAGGTGATCTGCCCAACTCCACCTCCTAAAGTGCTGGTATTACAGGTTTGAGCCACTGCCCAGGAAGGCGTTTTAAATAGATCACTGTGACTGAAATATAAAAAATGATTTGGGAATCAAAAGTAGAAGTGGAAATACTTGTTAGGGAAAAAAACTAGTAGTCTAGGTCTAGACCAGGGTGCTAACAGTAAGAATGACAAACGATGAATGGCTTTGGGATGTATTTTGGAGGCAGAATCACCACAAGTTGGTATGACTACATATGAAGAAGTTATCAAAGATGAAGTTATCCAATTTTTGGTTTGGGTACTTTTATATTCATTTCTAGTTGCTAAGTGTGAGATTCTGTCCCACCTTATATTTTCTCTCCTGTACAATACTCATTCATACCTTGAAAATCTTCCTCACTATTTAATATATAATAGACAATAAATATACGGACTACAACTGATTTAAAGTCCAGTAAGATGTATTATACAAGAGTCTTTATATTAAAATATATAAGGTAGAAATAATGCAAATACTGTGTGCTTAGGAATTTATGCAGTTATGTATGTATACAGCAAAGTCTCACATGGTAAAAACTTCAGAGGAAGCAATGAGCCCATGAGCTGGGTCTTCACAGGAGCACAGAACTGACAAATAGGAAACTAAAAAGACACTCTAAGGAAGAAATAAAATACGGAGGTAGGAAAGGGCATGATTTAGTAGACAATGAGCAGACATTTGTGGTCAAAGAAAAAAATTTTATTTTTTGAGACAGGGTCTTACTCTGTCGCCTGGGCTGTAGTACAGTGGCACAATCTTGGCTCACTGCAATTATGGCTCCTAGGCTCAAGGGATCCTTCCCGCTCAGCCTCCTGAGTAGTTAGGACTACAGGGACACACCACCATGCCTGGCTACTTTTTTTGGTAGAGATGGGATTTGGCCATGTTGCCCAGGCTGTTCTTGAACTCCTGGGCTCAAACGATCCACCTGCCTTAGCCTCCCAAAGTGCTGGGATAATAGGCATGAGCCACTGCACCGGGCCAAGAATACATCTATAGAAACATGGAATATGGAATTTAGCAGTGGCCACATTTTAGAAGGCTTTGAATGCCAAGAATAAAATATTTGGATATATATATATATTGAAGACCAGTGGTGACTAATAAAAATGAGACTAATACAAATGTAACGTTTCTAACATTCCAGGTCTGAGGTCTTGCTTAGAATGCTTGAAAATGGAAAAAAAAAAATGAATATTTAAAATAAAAAAAGATGTCTGATAGCGTTAGTCCTGAAGGAGACATGAGAAAGGAAAAGTGAGACAGATTCAGAGAAATTTTAAGCTGGGAAGAAGGGAATGGCAATAGCTAGACATTCACATTTTGGTAAAAGAGAACACAGGAACATATAATGAGAAGGGCAGCCAGGCACAGTGGTTCACGCTTGGAATCCCAGTACTTTGGAAGGCTGAGGTGGGCACGTAACTTGAGGTCAAGAGTTCAAGACCAGCCCAGCCAACATGGAGAAACCTGTCTCTATTAAAAATACAAAAATCAGCTGGGCGTGCTGGCACATGCCTGTAGTCCCAGCTACTGGGGAGGCTGACGCAGGAAAATCACTTGATCCCAGCGGGTGGAGGTTGCAGTGAGCCTAGATGGCACTACGTCTAGCCTGGGCAACAGAGCAAAACTGTCTCCAAAAAAAAAAAAAGGTGAGTAAGAATTTGTGAGAAAATGTCAAATATCTTATGTGAGCAATGAGCAATGTGATAGAGAACAGGGAAAGGACAGTATAAATGTTGAGTAGCAATGAAACTAGAAAACATGCTTGGCTAATCTTAAGCATGAGTTTATACCAGGCTCAATAAAAGGTTTTATGATTATGTGTTTATAATGCCTGCTCTCTAGTCCCAAAGCATGAAGACAAAGTAGACAATAAGGGTTAGCAAGGGAATAGGCAAGAGGCTTTTGAATTTAGGGTGCTAGGAAAACTGACACAGTACATAATTGGGCTCAAGCTGGCCAGTTAAATGAAGAGGTTTTAAATAAAATGATATAGTTTAGGACCCTCATAAGATCTCTCTAGATTGTCGCTAGCTCTTATGAACTTGCCATTTAGTTTATTTGTAACTTCTTAACTCCTTAATGAAATACTATCTGTCTCCTAAAAACACCCTAATTCTAATTTTCTGGAAGGCAAACTATGTTACCAGTTGCTTCTGAAACCCTTCAATAATAATTGCTCAATTTACCTTAGTAGCTAGTCATTAGATATAACATCAAATGTTAATTGTGATAAACTTTTTAAAAAAAATTTTAATTTTTTTTTTTTTTTTTGGGAGACAGAGTTTTGCTCTTGTTGCCCAGGCTCGAGTACAACCTCTTATTGCCCAGGCTCGGCTCACTGCAACCTCCACCTCCAGGTACAAGCGATTCTCCTGCCTCAGCCTCCCAAGAGCTGGGATTACAGGCAGGCACCACCATGCCCAGCAAATTTTGTATTTTTAGTAGAGATGGGCTTTCTCCACGTTGGTCAGGCTGGTCTCGAACTCCTACCTCAGGTGATCCGCCCACCTCAAACTTCCCAAAGTGCTGGGATTACAGGCCTGAGTCACCACGCCTGGCAATTGTGATAAACTTTAAAATTGCTTTATATGCACATTTACCCACAATCATTAATTTGTGCTTTTTAGCCAATAGGAAAAAAATCATGCAAAATTAACTAGCTTTAATAAAATAAGCATCTATAACTGTATAATTGAACTTATACTTTCCACAAATATCCAAAAACTACACTGTCATCAATAGGCTACACCTCTTTACAAGAACTAACAATAGATTATTATCACTGATACTAAGACTGCTAGCAATGAGTGAGCCAATGAGTGAGTTTAGTTACATATGATTAGAAATGACAAGATTATAATCTATTCAGTTCTGCTAAGTTAGTTCTTAGCAGCTGATCTTAGCTCTACTAAGGCTGTCAATTTGCAGAAATGAATGAATCTGCTTCTTTAAACCTTTGTACTAAAATATAAAACCTGAGTTGGGAAAGCTGAGACAGATGAACCCACATCCTGCAGCCAAGCCTGGATTATTTATATTGCCAGGGACATCACGTACATTAGAAACAGCTAAAAATAATCAAAAGAAAGTTTATTTCACTTAGTCCAACTTAGAATCAAGATCTTAAAATAGCTTCAAAAGCTAAGAAGGTCTGGCCACCTATGGCAGCAATAATAAATACAATGTCAGAAGTATTTCACAGGATAGGCTAGTAACTGTAAAGCACTAGTTCTTAGGATCATTTCTGTCCCTAAGGGAAACAGCACACTCCAACTGTTTGGCTCATTGAAAGTGGTCATACTCAACCACCTTTCACTATGAGAAATTAGTGCAAATAATAAATAAATACAATTTTTAGAATCCACATGATAAAATAAGAAAATAGTATATACAGACCTCATCCAGAGTCTCTTCAGACTTGGTTTCTTTGGGTTTATCTTCATTAAGTTTCACATTTTTTACTTGCTCAGACACTTTACTTATACTTTCAGTACCCTTAAAACGCTGTAAGGAAAAATGTTCTAACATCATATTCAGGACAGGCTAAAGCCAAGGAATAACATCAAGATTTTCAGCCTCTCAATTAAATGAACATCTGCACATATATATATAGGTTATATAATACAATTGTGAATAAATGGTCTAAGGAAACTAAGAACAAAGAAAAAATTTTATTCATAATTTATTTTAAACATAAATTATTACTTTCAAACCAGCTTACAATATAAATTCTGAAATGAGAACCATGACATTAGAAAGGCCAACTCATACCCAGAGATATAAATACTATTCAAATAACTCCTGAATAAAGATTCTTTTCCTGTGGAAGATACTCATTTCATAGTGAACAAATATGGGAGAATATCTTTTTTTTTTTTTTTTGGGAGAATATCTTAAAATTTATTTTTGTAAATGCTCAGCTTAAATCTAAACCAGACTTTAAATTCATTAGTGAAATGGAAACTTATTTTCTATATAACATTTAATATATATAATAAAACAAAAAATTTAATATATACCATATGCTAAAGTAATATTGAAATACCACTGCCCTAATGAATTTATAACTTTAGTGGCCTTAAGAATTTGTTGTCTCAATTTAAGCTACAAAACTCAAACCCTTTGAAAATAACGAAACATTCTGCCATATTGCTGATTAGCCTTGCTAGATTTGACAGCTAGTCCACTTATGATAACGGTTCAGAAAAACTGCAGGTGGAGAAGCTCCAATACATTCAGCAAATAAATGCATTTTAAACATCTTTTAGGAAATAAAATTTCAAAAGCTCTGTTAGATTCTGTTAACAGAATCTTACAATACTCACCTTAGTTTCAAAAAGATGGTTATAGGCTGTAACCAAGTGGTCCTTGTTAGCAGTCTTGGCCACATTTTTAATGTTTCCTAATAATTTATGTTCTGCAAGAAACTATAAGGGGAAAAGCTGGGTAATCAAGATAACTTATCTCAAGCAAGAAATGTCTACAATTAGAAAATGACCTTTTTATGTTAGCAGTTGTATTTTCAATAGTACTAGTATCGAAGAAGAAAAAACCCTATAGTTTATGCTCTATTTAATTACAAAAAAATGTAAGATAGATTTTTAAAAAATTGGATATTTATAAGAATTATTCACAAGACTGGAATGCAGTGTTATGTACTGGACAGAGCAGTTCATCTTAACCTTTTCCCAGTCACGCAGCCACAAAAAATAACATTTATACAGCAAGCACACTGTGGTGACTTGAGGCAGTTGCTCACTGCAGGAGGATACTTGGGTGCAGCCTTTGAGAGCCTCCAGCCAGGTTGGGCATAGCTATCCTGAGGCATCTGTAACCTATTCTTGGGAGACTAGGAAGACTCACTGTTATACAAGCGGGTAACACAGGTATGTTGAGATAACCATGCCTAACATTACACACACAAACAATTGCTAGGTGTATGGTCTGTGGAATCATATTACCTAAGTTAAAAATCCTACCTCTTTGGGCCAGGTAGGGTGGCTCACACCTGTAATCCCAGCACTTTGGGAGGGAGGCCAAGGCTGGCAGATCGCCTGAGGTCAGGATTTGGAGACCTGTCTGGCCAACGTGAAGAAACCCCAACTCTACTAAAAATACAATTAACCGGGCATGGTGACATGTGCCTGTAGTCCCAGCTTGAAAGGCTGAGGCAAGAGAATTGCTTGAACCTCGGAGGCAAGAGGTTGCAGTGAGCCAAGATGGCGCCACTGTACTCCAGCCTGGGTGACAGAGTGAGATTCTGTCCCAAAAAAAAAAAAAAAAAAAAAAAAAAATCCAAGCTGTCTGATACTACAAAGGGGACTAAGCCTTTCTAAGGACTTAGCCTTGCCAGGAGGCTGAGGCGGGTGGATCACCAGAGCTCAGGAGTTTGTGAGTAGTCTGGCCAACATGGTGATACCCTGTCTCTACTAACATGCAAAAACTCAGGTGGACATGGCAGTGTGCGCCTGTAATCTCAGCTACTAGGGAGGCTGAGGCAGGTGAATCGCTCGAACCTGGGAGGCAGAGGTTGCAGTGAGCCAAGATTGTGCCACTGCACTCCAGCCTGGGCGACAGAGTGTGACTTCCTCTCCCAGAAAAACAAAACAAAAAAAACCCACAAGACTCAGCCATATCTGTAATGGAAGATTAATAATAGCATCTATGTCAAACAGTTGCTATAAGGATAAAAATGTAACAATCCATTTGATGCATTTAGCATAGAGTCTGTCACACAGTAAGTCTCCCCACCTCTTGGGTTCAAACAATTCTCCTGCCTCAGCCTCCCGAATAGCTGACATTAGAGGCTCCCACCGCCATGCCCAGCTAATTTTTTGTATTTTTAGAAGTGAGGTTTTACCACGTTGGCCAGGCTGGTCTGGAATGACTGGCCTCAAGTGATCCCCCTGCCTTTGGCCTCCCAAAGTGCTAGGATTACAGAAACGAGCCACCACGCCTGGCTGAGACTATGGATTTAAAAGATTACTATGTTATAAAAACATTTTGGGCCGGGTGCGGTGGCTCAAGCCTATAATCCCAGCACTTTGGGAGGCCGAGGCGGGTGGATCATGAGGTCAAGAGATCGAGACCATCCTGGTCAACATGGTGAAACCCCGTCTCTACTAAAAATACAAAAAATTAGCTAGGCATGGTGGTGCATGCCTGTAATCCCAGCTACTCAGGAGGCTGAGGCAGGAGAATTGCCTGAACCCAGGAGGCGGAGGTTGTGGTGAGCCGAGATCACGCCATTCCACTCCATCCTGGGTAACGAGTGAAACTCCGTCTCAAAAAAATTTTTTTGATAATCCAAGTCTGTTGAAATTGTCCCAAGTGGCCCAGTTTTACATTCGATTCCACATTGGCATGATTTGTTTCATAAGACTATGATGAAGTACAGGACAAAGGGATTAATAAATGTTAATATCTATTCTATTGTTTCAGATGAAATATTAATTAGCTTAAGAAAAAATAGCTGCATTAAAATGGGGTAAGTTCCCCGATATATGTTCTTTCTTTTTCGCTCTTGTACCTCCAAACATTGAGAATAGGTTTTGTTACAGATGTTGTATTAATATTTACTACATTAATCTAAGATGCAAATGCCAGGATAATGATTCAGGAAGAAGGAACTGGAAGTTGGAGAGTTCTTATATCGCCCTGTCAAGACACCCGTCCAAAATGAAAATAAAATATAATCTCCTCATGGTGGCTCACGCCTGTAATCCCAGCGCTTTGGGAAGGCGAGGCGGGTGAATTGCGAGGTCAGGAGTTCAAGACCAGCTTGGCCAATATGGTGAAACCCTGTCTCTACTAAAAATACAAAAAAGTTAAGGCCGGGCGTGGTGGCTCAAGCCTGAATCCCAGCACTTCGGGAGGCCGAGGTGGGCGGATCACGAGGTTAAGAGATCGACTATTCTGGCCAACATGGTGCAACCCCGTCTCTGTATATATATAAAAAAAAATACAAAAAAGTTGGCTGGGCATGGTGGCGCGCACCTGTAGTCCCAGCTGCTTGGGAGGCTAAGGAAGGAGAATCGCTTGAACCCAGGAGGCAGAGGTTGCAATGAGCTGAGATTACTCCACTGCACTCCAGCCTTGGTGACAGCTCGACTCCAGCTCAAAAATAAAACCCAGAAACAATTTTTCTAAATTAAACTTTAGAATTTTTAAAACAGTATAGAAAACACAAGCAGTCTGCCACTAGTCAGAGGAGAATGCGGCGTGCACAACTATCTCAGCAATTGAAGAGACACATTAATGATCTTAATTTCCAAAGAAAAAAAATGACAAAAATAACTTCACTATAGACGGATGGTTAAGATGGAGACTATGCTGACAATGGAAAGCATACAGTATAAAGAATTCCAAATAAATTTCTTAATCTGTTTATAACAATGGGAGACCACTGCACGAGAGAAATGTGCACGTACCTCCCTTAAAGTATAAAGGTGAGAAGGTCATTTAAAGGGTCGGTATGTTAAACCAAAACTTAAACCACAACCTACGGATTTTTAAAAAATCACTCGCATTAATATTAATTATTTAGTAAATTGTTGAGAACAGTCAAGTTGGATAACCGTTCCCATAGAACTCTTCACATCCCTTTCTCCCTAGTAGCCGACGCCCTGCTCCCAAGCAGTCTCATCCACACCACTATTCCTCGGCCTCCCCGCCCTAATCCCCAATATCTTCGGGTCCCTTTTTTTCTGGCCTCCACCCCTACTCAAGGATCCTAATGAGGTCCTAACTCTACAATTGCAAACCCGTGTGCCCCAAGAAATAAAGCTGCTCCACCGCCCCAGCAGGGCACGCCGAGGGGCGGGAGCGAGGCTCTAAGGCGCACGCTGGGCCGCTGCGGCCTGCCCGGCCACCGGCCGCGGGAAGACGAGGGCGGGGGCACAGAGGAATACGGAATGTATGGGCATCTCCAGGGGGGTGAGGCCTCCCTCAGCCGCACCAGCCCGGCCGCCCCTCCGCCTCCGGTACCGAATCTGAACCGTGGTCCTGCAGAAACTTGATAATGTCCTTCTTGGGCAGCTGCTCACTGCGCAGCTGCTCCACGGTCCACGCCCGCTGTGGAACAGCCGCCGCCATCTTCCCCCGCTGCCTCTGCTTTACTGAGCCAGCCCGCGGCAGTTCGGCATCGCCCCGCCCCCTGAGGCGTGGCGTGGCCCCTGACGGAAGTCGAGGGGCGGGTCACTGCTCTAGCAGTCGGGATTGGGACCTGTCTTTGAGTGACGTCAAGGCTGTGCTATGTGGGCTTCTTAGTTGGGTCCGAGTTAAAAAACGTACCGCTGTGCTCTCAGCGGTTAACAGAATTGAAGACCGCTAGTGGTCCTTAATTCTGAATTAGATCCCTTGTGAAGCGGCCGATGATGGTAGCGACATTTATCAGCCATTACTCACTTTTATTACGTATGGCAGCTATGGCTTTAAAGCTCAGTCTATTACCTGTTAAAAGAAAACAGCCCCTGAATGGGCTTCTCATCTCGTTTTACCTAGTTCTATCCTAAAAATTCACACCTAAACTTGTTCAGTCCTTGTCGATCAGGAAACCCACACCATCTCTTCTCCCCTTTTGTTTTTTTGAGATGGAGTTTTGCACCGTTGCCGGGGCCGGAGTGCAGTGGCGTGAACTCGGCTCACTGCAACCTCTACCTCCCGGGTTCAAGCGATTCTCCTACCTCAGCCTCCTAAGTTGCTGCGACCACAGGCACACGCCACCACACCTGGCTAATTTTTGTATTTTTAGTAGAGACAGGGTTTCACTATGTTGGCCAGGCTGGTCTCGAACTCCTGACCTTGTGATCCGCCCGCCTCGGCCTCCCAAAGTGTTGGGATTACAGGCGTGAGCCACCGCACCCAGTAATCCCAGCTACTCAGGAGGCTGAGGCAGGAGAATTGCTCGAACCCGGAAGGCGGAGGTTGCAGTGAGCCGAGATCGTGCTACTTACTGCACTCCAGCCTGAGCGACAGAGCAAGACTCCGTCTCAAAAAAAAAAAAAAAAATTAGGCTTACTCTGGGCATGCTGCCTATGAGTTAGCCCTGCACTGCAAGAAGCTTTTTTTTTTCTTTCTTTCTTTCTTTTTTTTTAATTCTGACGAATAGCTGGACCAGATCAAGTTCACTTCCCTTTTTATTTATTTATTTATTTTTTGAGACGGAGTTTCGCTCTTGTTACCCAGGCTGGAGTGCAATGGCGCGATCTCGGCTCACCGCAACCTCCGCCTCCTGGGTTCAGGCAATTCTCCTGCCTCAGCCTCCTGAGTAGCTGGGATTACAGGCACGCGCCACCACGCCCAGCTAATTTGTTGTATTTTTAGTAGAGACGGGGTTTCACCATGTTGACCAGGATGGTCTCGATCTCTCGACCTCGCGATCCACCCGCCTCGGCCTCCCAAAGTGCTGGGATTACAGGCGTGAGCCACCGCGCCCAGCCCACTTCCCTTTAAACAATGAAAATATAAAAATAGGCCCGCACAGTGGCTCACGCCTGTAATCTTAGCACTTGGGTAGGCCGAGGTGGGTCGATCACCTGAACTCAGGAGTTCGAGACCAGCCTGACCAACATGGTGAAACCCATCTTTACTAAAAATATAAAATTAGCCAGGTGTGGTGGCACATGCCTGTAATCCCAGCTACCTGGGAGGCAGAAGCAGAAGAATCGCTTGAACCCGACAGGCGGAGGTTGCGGTAAGCTGAGATAGCGCCATTGCATTCCAGCCTGCGTAACAAGAGCGAAAGAAACTACGTCTCAAAAGACAAAACCAAAGCAAAACAAAAACAGAATAAATAAACAAATAAAATAACGCGTTGCCACTCCTAGCATGGTGAAAAAGAGACTTGGCATTTTTTTCTCATACCAGATAGAGATATAAGACAAATTATCCTATCCACACCCTTTTGCTTTTTACCTTATATTCCGATTTCAAAGTACAAGGATTGGGAGGAGGATCACAAGCTTAGGAGTTTGAGACCAGCCTGGCCAACATGTTGAAACCCCCTCTGTACCAAAAATACAAAAATTAGCCGGGCGCCGTGGCACGCTTCTGTAATCCCGGCTATTCTGGAGGCTGATGCAGGAGAATCGCTTGATCCCGGGAGGCGGAGGCTGCAGTGAGTCGAGATCGCGCCATTGCACTCCAGCCTGGGCGACAGAGTTAGACTGTCTCAAAAAAAAAAAAAAAAAAAAAAAAGTGCAAGGACTGAGACACGTTAGAGGCTCAATAACATTAAATTCAAATATTGATGAGTATTTCATTGTACCCTGGTATATAATATTTTTTAATAAATCTCTTTTATAACATTTTAAGTGATTTATCACGTTAGCCATGACGCCCAGACACCTAATCATTGGAAACGGAACTTAAATTTAGAGCCCGTTAAAACAAAACAAAACACCGGAACTGCAAGGGACCATGTTTTGAGTAACGCCTTATAATACGCATGCGTCTCCGGAAGAGCGGAGAGTGTTTCCGGAAAGCCAGCCAATCATATTTCCAACGCAAATTCTGTGGCGGTATTTACAACTGGATAAACTGGCCTTAGTCCCTCCTTCTCGTTCCAGAATTTTGTGCGAAGAAAACTGATGGGGATCCGAACCTTTGCGGTTGAGCTGCTACTGCTACGGGTATCTGAGTGAAGCCATTGGCGGTTGTCGGCCTAATGAGCGGACGACAAAGAACGCTTTTTCAGACGTGGGGCTCAAGCATCTCCAGATCATCTGAGGCTCCGGGTTGCAGCTCCGGAACTGAGCGACCTCAGAGCCCTGGCAGCTCCAAGGCGCCTTTGCCAGCAGCAGCGGAGGTTGAGCCGGAGTCGGACGATGATGTGTTGCTTGTTGCGGTGTACGAGGCTGAGCAGCAGCTAAGTCTGGAGAATGGCGGGTTCTGCACTTCCTCGGGCGCCCTGTGGATTTACCCTACCAATTGTCCAGTGCGGGACTACCAGCTGCACATCTCCCGGGCTGCTCTGTTCTGCAACACGCTGGTGTGTCTGCCCACCGGACTGGGAAAGACTTTTATCGCTGCCGTGGTCATGTATAATTTTTACCGCTGGTTCCCTTCAGGAAAGGTGGTCTTCATGGCCCCAACGAAACCCTTGGTGACACAGCAGATCGAGGCTTGCTACCAGGTGATGGGTATCCCTCAATCCCACATGGCCGAAATGACAGGTATCTTAAACTGGACTAATTTGAAGTAAGAGCTGGGTTTCCAGGGAAAACATGCATTTCCGTGGAAATAGAGCTAAAGGAATTCCTGTTCCATGTGGAATAGTTCCCAAGCTACACAATACGTGCATCTTATGCCCCCATTCTTAAAACATTCTCTACTTGTAGCAAACGCAACACTGCTGAATAGGATTGCTTTATTCAATCTTCCGAGAGTATCTGCAGCTTGTTATAGTGTTTTGAAGTTATTACGTATGTATACCTCATGAGTAACTGAACATGATGTTTCCTGGCATTCTTCCTGAAAAAAGATTTCTCAGTTGAAGAGTTTGCATCTCTTCAAACATTATGCCATTTTGTAGGAATTCTCTAAAGACAATTTGGTTGTAGTCCTAGATAAGTGCCTGCTTTGATATTTGTAGCATTCCCATAGATTGTCAAATTGTTTTCCTCTTAAGATTACCAAAGCGTGTTTGCATTTTGAAAAGGCTAGACTATTTATATTTTATGGATAACAGTCAAGTTTAGAATGTAGAATGTCACTTTTATTTCCAGGGTCTACACAAGCTTTCACCAGGAAGGAAATATGGTGCAGTAAGAGAGTCCTTTTTCTTACACCTCAGGTTATGGTAAATGACCTTTCTAGAGGAGCTTGTCCTGCTGCTGAAATAAAATGTCTAGTTATTGACGAAGCTCATAAAGCTCTTGGAAACTATGCTTATTGCCAGGTAATAATTTTGTTAAACGGTATTTTGTAGTTTAACTGTATTGTTAAAGAGTATTTTGGTGAATAGTTACTAGTGATGGAAGTTATTGACAATATATTAAAGGTCTTTATATCTATTATCTCAGAACATATGGTGATAAAGAATACCTGAACTTTGTGTCATCAATTCTAATCAGTGTCTTTGTTGCCTTTTGCTGCTATTATTGTTTTCTTTTTCTTTCTTTTTGTTTTTTAAGCCTAAGCAGATAATTAATGTCAGATACAGATCAAGAGAGCCTAGTCATGGTTGGCACAGTGATCTAAAATAGGGTATGAATGGCGTTTTGGAATTAATAAAGATTGGTAGTGGATAATGCAGTGTCTTTTTTTGTGAGCTAGGTAAAATAATGACATAATATATGCCACATACCTAACACAGTGCCTTCCAGTTGAATACGACAGGAATATAAAATAAGATGAAGTAGTGGGATGTAGTTGTAGATATCATTTGTATCTTTGCACTGAATGAAATTGACTTTGTTTCCCTTTTCTATAAGGGAAACAACTTTGCTGCTTCTACTTAAGGGCCAGGTCATTAATATTTTATGCTTAACAGTTTGAAAGCACTTTATAGGCCATAGGGATAAAGCTGGTGGGGACTCATTAAAAGATGTTTAGCTGGGATGACAAGATTTGAAAGAGATTAGAGAGAAGAAGGCTAAAGGCAGGGTATCTAATGAGGGGAAGAAGGAATGTAGGATGGATCCCAGATTTCTGACTTGGAAAACTGTGAAGATTGTGAGTTCTGGATGAAAAGCAGGTTTAGGGGAACATGGAAAGATGGCTTAAATGTGTTGAGTTTGAGGTGTCTATGAGGAATTCAGCTGTAGATATTCATTAGGTGATACTTAACAGAAGTATAGATCTTGCTGGAGAGTTCTGAGGTAGAGATATAGATTTGCAAATTATAAGCATATAGATGGTAGTTAAAACTATAGTAGCTGATGATGACAGGAGGAGATTATAGAGCAAGAATAAAAGGGAAAAGATAGGGAAAGTTAAATTCATTTAGGGCATAGACAGGAATTTCACTGCCAATTTGTGAATTTGTGTAGCCGTTTCTTTGGGGACTCTAAATATTAGTGTATATTGTATCTCTGTATTAGGGAGAATTGTCATCTTTTTTAATAGTTGATCTTCCTAATTATATTCATGAAATTGATACGTTTTTCAACTTATTTGTATTATTCCAAATTAAATTAGTGCACAGCATGTTAAAAATTTCCACCTGAGAGGGGCATTTAAAAAATTTTAGCTTGAGCCGGGCGCCGTGGCTCAGGCCTCTAGTCCCAGCACTTTGGGAGGCTGGGGTTGACGGATCACGAGGTCAAGAGATGGAGACCATCCTGGCCAACATGGTGAAACCCCGTCTCTACTAAAAATACAAAAATTAGCTGGGCGTGGTGGCGCGCACCTGGAGCCCAGCTACTTGGGAAGCTGAGGCAGAAGAATTAATTGCCTAAGCCTGGGAGGCGGAGGTTGCAGTGAGCCAAGAACGCGCAACTGCACTCCAACCTGGCGCCTGGCGATGGAGTGAGACTCTGTCTCAAAAAAGAAGAAAAAAATTTTAGCTTGAGGCCAGGAGTTTGAGATCAGCCTGTTCAACATAGTGAGACCCTGTGTCTATAAAAATGAAATGAAATAATGAAACAAAGTTTTGTTTTGTATTGTTTTGTTTTGTTTTTTTAAATTCAGACAGTATGGAATACATGAAGATTTAGCTTGTAGTTAACTTATTTTATTTTTTGTCTGTTAATTTTTTTGAGACGGAGTTTCGCTCTTGTTACCCAGGCTGGAGTGCAATGGCGCGATCTCGGCTCACCGCAACCTCCGCCTCCTGGTTTCAGGCAATTCTCCTGCCTCAGCCTCCTGAGTAGCTGGGACTACAGGCACGCGCCACCATACTCAGCTAATTTTTGGTATTTTTAGTATAGATGGGGTTTCACCATGTTGACCAGGATGGTCTCGATCTCTTGATCCACCGGCCTCGGCCTCCCAAAGTGCTGGGATTACAGGCTTAAGCCACCGTGCCCGGCCCAACTTATTTTATTTTTAAAAAATTTCTAGACATTAGATGATTTTTTTTTAACAGCAAGACTTCATGAATATAATAAAGCATGCATTGACTTCATTAGTAACCAGACAGCCCTGAGAGTTTACACTACATTGAACATTCCAACAGGTACACCTGCTCCATGAAGCACACCATCATTTCTTCTTCTACAAGATGCTTGAGAATTTCTCCTGAAAAGAAGTAATGTATTTGTCTTACTTTTCTTTTTCCTTTTTTTTTTTTTTTTTTTTTGAGACAGAGTCTTACTTCATCGCCAGGCGCCAGGCTGGAGTGCAACGGCGAGATCTCGGCTCACTGCAACCTCTGCCTCCCAGGCTCAAGCAATTATCCTGCCTCAGCCTCCCGAGTAGCTGGGACCACAGGCTCAGGCCAGGATGCCCAGCTAATTTTTGTATTTTTAATAGAGACGGGGTTTCACCATGTTGGCCAGGATGGTCTCGATCTCTTGACCTCGCGATTCGCCCGCCTCAGCCTCCCAAACTGCTGAGATTACAGGCGTGAGCCACCGACTTTTTATATGTAACAGTTCTGGAAGACATATTGATACATGTGCCATATAACAATAAAATGATTTCGCTCAGAATTACCAAAACTCCCTCACAATCTGAAAGAACACCTTGAATTTTGGCTATCATACAAAACAAATTTTTTTTTTTTTTGAGATGGTGTTTAGCTCTTGTTACCCAGGCTGGAGTGCAATGGCGTAATCTCGGCTCACCGCAACCTCCACCTCTTGGGTTCAAGCAATTTTCCTGCCTCAGCCTCCTGAGTAGCTGGGATTACAGGCGTGTGCCACCGTGCCCAGCTAATTTTTTTTGTATTTTTAGTAGAGACGAGGTTTCACCATGTTGACCAGGATGGTCTTGATCTCTTGACCTCGTGATCCACCTGCCTCGGCCTCCCAAAGTGCTGGGATTACAGGCTTGAGCCACCGCGCCCGGCCTACAAAACAGATTTATTATTATTATTATTATTAGTAGTAGTAGTAGTAGTGTTTTTGAGACGGAGTTTCGCTCTTGTTGCCCAGGCTGGAGTGCAATGACGGGATCTTGGCTCACCGCAACCTCTGCCTCCTGGGTTCAGGGAATTCTCCTGCCTCAGCCTCCTGAGTAGCTGGGTACAGGCACGTGCCACCATGCCCAGCTAATTTTTTGTATTTTTAGTTGAGACGGGCTTTCACCATGTTGACCAGGATGGTCTCAATCTCTTGACCTCGTGATCCATCCGCCTCGGCCTCCCAAAGTGCTGGGATTACAGGCTTGAGCCACCGAGCCGGCCCAACAGATTTTTTAAAAAGCATCAGTCAAGTAAGCAATCTTTTTGTCTTCCTTGATTCACTCATGACTTTTTTTTAAAAATCCTTCTATGATATATAAGGATCATCACTTCCAGCATTAAGCTAAACTGAAAATGGTCACTAGGGATATTTTGTCTTGCGTCGGTTTTTACTTACAATAATTTTACTTGTTTCTGAAGAATAGTAAATCTAATGTTATGTCATATTCAATATTTTTTAAAACTCTATAAAATTTTTTCAGTATTAATTGAGATTCAGTGTTAGTCTCATTGAATTTGTTTTTGTCTTGGATTGAAATTGGAGTGATTTTTGGATAATCTGATTTTCTTGTTTAATTCCTGTGTTTAATTTGGGAACTATGGTATACTGAGAGCCATTTCTGCAAATCAGTCTACTTGGAAGTGCATTTTCCTCTGTATTGGAGCTTCACATGAAGTGGCATATGGGAATCTGGAAAATTACCAGTATTAATCATACTAGAAATGGGTGTTGAGTTCAAATCAGAAAGTGCAGATGGTGCTTTGGTGCTACTGAGGAAATGTTTTAGGATTTAAAAGGAAATTTAAACTTTAAAAATTTTATCAAATTACTATCTATCTGTCTCTGTCTCTGTCTCTGTCTCTGTCTCTGTCTCTCTCTCTATATATATATATAAAATAATCTCTCTCTATAAATATATGATATATATGATATATATTTATATATTATATATCATATATAATATATGTATCATATATATTATATATCACATATATGTCATATATATTATATATCACATATATATCATATATATCATATGCATGATATATATGATATATATGATATATATGATATATATCATATGTATATATATGATATATATGATATATATATTTATTTATTTTATTTTTTGAGACGGAGTCTCCCTCTGTCACCCAGCTGTAGTGCAGTGGTGTGATCTCAGCCCACTGCAACCTCTGACTCCCTGGTTCAAGCGATTCTCCTGCCTCCGCCTTCAGAGTAGCTGGGATTACAGGCATGTGCCACCAAGTCTGGCTAATTTTTGTATTTTTTGTAGAGATGGGGTTTCACCATGTTGACCAGGATGGTTTCAATCTCCTGACCTTTTAATCCACCCACCTCGGCCTCCCAAAGTGCTGGGATTACAGGCATGAGCCACCGCGCCTGGCCAAATTACTATATTTTTTTAATGAATACACTTAATTTAAAAACTGTGAGCTGGGTGCAATGGCATGAACCTGTAATCCCAGCACTTTGGCAGGGCAATGTTGGGGATCACTTGAGGCCAGGAGTTCAAGACCAACCTGGGCAATGTAAGGTGACCCTGCCTCTACAAAAAGTGAAAAAATTAGCCGGGCCTGGTGGCACATACCTGTAGCCCAGGCTGCTTGGGAGGCGGAGGCAGAGGATCATTTGAGCCCCAGATTTTGAGGCTGCAGTGAGCTATGATGGATGACATCACTGTGCCCCAGCTTGGGTGACAGATTAAGACCCTGTGTCTAAACAGTTATTTTTTTAAACTGTGAGCTTTGTGCATAAAACCTAACTTTTAAAAAGTCTTTCCCAAAATTTCAAATATAATTTCATATTGCTGTTTATAATTTTTTTGCAGTTTTATCTGTTAAGGTTTATCTTAATCTCTCAAGTGTGTATATAGATACAGCTATAAGGTTAAACTTTGGCCCAGACAATGGAGATTGAACTTTCTTCCTCTTCCATTTGACCTTAAAGCAGCCCTTTCAGGTTTCTTTTTTTCTCCTTTTCTTTTGTAGAGACCAGGTTTCACCATGTTGCTCAGGCTGGCCTTGAACTCCTGAGCTCAAGTGATCCATTCACCTTGGCCTCCCAAAGTGCTGGGATTACAAGCATGAGCCACCATGCCCAGCCCCTTTATTTTGATTTGCCTTTGATGTTACAGCTTTTTCTGTAGAAGAAGCCTTACTGTGTTATTAATTAGCATTGAGTATAAATCTAAATCCTTTGCTCTTCAGATAATATAACTGGTGGTAGTTTACTCACTAGACTGTCAATACACTGATTAAAGAATAATGATAAGGGACCATGTTGTTTAACAGAATCACTGTTATTTTTGCATTGAACAGATGAAACTAAATAACTTTTTTTTCCTTAAGGTTGTAAGAGAACTAGTCAAATTTACAAATCACTTTAGAATCTTGGCTCTAAGTGCCACACCAGGTAGTGATATAAAGGTAAGTAAAATGTTTTTCTATTTATTAATAGTTAAGAAATAAAGCTTTTGGCCAGATGCAGTGGGATATACCTGTAATCCTAGTGCTTTGGGAGGTGGAGATGGGAGGACTACTTGAGGCCAGGAGTTCCAGACCATCCTGAGCAACATAGTGAGACCTGTACAAAAAATTAAAAAAATATTGGAGCATAGTGGCACACACCTGTAGTCCCAGCTACTCGGGAGGCTGAGGCAGGAAGATCACTTAAGCTTAGGAGATCCAGGCTGCAGTTAGCTATGATTGCCACTGTTCTGCAGACTTCGTGACAGAGCAAGACCCTATCTTAAAAAATAAAGACATAAATGAATAATCCAAATAATAAGAAATTTTGTATGGGGCCAGATCAGTTTTTAATTGTAGTATTTGTCTAGTTTGATATGAGAACTACAATATTTCCTACAACCTGCGTAGCTTTTTTTCAGTGGTTGCAGGACTTTCTTTTCTTTTCTTTTTTCTTTGCCTTTATTTCCTTTTTTTTGTTTTTGATGGAGTTTCACTCTCATTGCCCAGGCTGGAGTACAATGGTGTGACCTCGGCTCACTGCGACCTCTGCCTCCTGGATTCAAGCCATTCTCCTGCCTCAGCCTCCTGAGCAGCAGAGATTATGGCGCCCGCCACTATGCCTGGCTAATTTTTGTATTTTTATTAGAGATAGAGTTTCACTATCTTGCCCAGGCTGGGCTTGAACTCCTGACCTCAGGTGATCTGCCTACCCCATCATCCCAAAGTGCTGGAATTACAGGCATGAGCTGCTGCATCCAGCCCAGGAGTTTCTTTCTTTATGTTTTTCTTTTTTCGAGATGGAGTTTTGCTCTTGTTGCCTAGGCTAGAGTGCAATGGCATGATCTTGGCTCATTGCACCTCTACCTCCCAGGTTCAAGTGATTCTCCTACCTCAGCCTCCCAAGGGGCTGGGGCTATAGGCGTGAGCCACCATTCCTGGCTTTTTTTTTTTTTTTTTTTTGTATTTTTAGTAGAGACGGGGTTTCACCATGTTGGTCAGGCTGCTCTCGAACTCCTGACCTCAGGTGATCCACCCACCCTGGTCTCCCAAAGTGTTTGGATTACAGGCGTAAGCCACCGTGCCCGCCAGAAGTTTCTTTCAATTAGTAGTTTTCAGACTTCAATGTGTATAAGAATCCCCAAAACCTGTTAAAAATACCCAAATTTTTTTAATAGTAAAAATGATTTTTAAAAGTTTTTACTGTTTTCACTTTCTTAAAAATTTTATTTTGAAATAACTTTAGACTTCCAGAAAAATTGCAAAAATTGAAGTCTTTGTTTGATCCTTTCCCATCTTTCTCTAATGTTAACCTATCACATAGCCGTAACAAAATTATCAAAGCCAGAAAATTAACATTGATATAACAGTAACTAATCTGCAGATCTTGTCTGAATTTTGCCAGTTTTCCCACTGATTGCTTTTTTGCTCCAGAGTCTAGTCTGTGATCTCACGTTGTGTTGTCATGGCTTCTTAGTCGCTCCTACTCTGTGACAGTTCCTCCTTTTTCTTGTTTTCCATGACCTTGATGCTTTTGAAGAGTAGGTGCCAGATATTTTATAGAATATCCCTCAATTTTTGTTTGTCTGATGTTTTCTCATGACATGGTGACATTATGCATTTGCTAACAGTAATCCAGAAGTGATGCTGTACCTTTCTCAGCACATCCTGTCAGGGAATATGTGATGCTGATTTGCTTTTTTACTTGTGTTGTTAATCTTGACTTAGTTAAGATGATGTCTTCTTGGTTTCTTCATTGTAAAATTACTGTTATTCACTTTGTAATTAATAACTATCTTCTGGGGGAAATACTTTGAGACTATGTAAATATCCTCTTTTAGCATCCAATGGTGGTTCTTGCTTGCAGCAGTTATTGCTGTGATATTTGCCTGTTCATTCTTTCTCTCTTTTACATTCATTAATTTGAATTCTTCTGCAATGAAGAGCTGTCTGTTTTCCCCCTATGGGCCACAGTCCAATACTGTTTTTATCAATTTTATTACAATTGTTTTAGCTTTGGCCATTAGGAGGGCCTTCAAGCTCCTGTGTCCCTTAGACCTACACTTTTTTTCTTTTTTTAAACAGGATCTCACTGGGTCTTCCAGGCTGGAGGGCAGTGCACAATAATATTTGCTGCAGCTACATTTCCCAGGCTTAGGTGATTCTCCCACATCAGCCTCCCAAGGAGCTGGGTCTGCAGGTGTGCACTACCACATCTGGAAAATTTTTGTATCTTTTGTAGAGACAGGGTCTCGCAATGTTATAGTGGCTGGTTTTGAACTCCTGGGCTCAAGTGATCCACCTGCCTTGGCCTCCAAAAGTGCTGGGATTATAGGCATTAGCCACCACACCTTGCCACCTTTTTTTTTTTTTGCCAATCAATGAGAGCTTGTAACGTTGCTGAGGATGGCCTTGAACTCTTGACCTCGCCTTCACAAGCGCCACAACATCTGGCCGGAGCCACTTTGGGCCCCGCCACCTTTTTTTTAAACGCTTCTGTAACTTACTGACATCGTAAGATACATTATGCTCTTTTAATATTTTTTCTGTCCAGCCATGGAATCAACTATTTCTCTGGGGAATTCTGGTTTCCTTTATTAAAGAATGGTAGAAATGCAGATTTTGAGACCTATTCTGTAACTTTTTTATTTTAATAGTTCTGAATGGTCTTCCGTATTGAGTAAGGATTTTATTGGATATATTCTGTGACAGCTTTTTAAAAAATTTTTTTATTTTTATGAGTACATAGATAGGTGTATATATTTATGGTATTCATGTGACATTTTGATACAGGCATGCAACACATAATAATCACATCAGGGTAAAGGGGTATCCATCACCTTAAGCATTTATTTTTTGTGTTACAAACAATCCAGTTATATTCTTTTAGTTATTTTAAAATGTACACTTATTATTGACTATAGTCACATTATTGTGCTATCAAATATTAGATCTTCTTTATTCTATTTGTTTGTACCCGTTAACCTAGGTTCCTCCCTCCTGCCCACCTCCCCCTCTACCCTTCCCAGTCTATAGTAGCCATCCTTCTACTCTCTGTCTCTATGAATTCAATTACTTTAATTTTTAGTGCCACTAAAAAGTTAGAACATGTAAGGTTTGTCTTTCTGTGCCTGGCTTATTTCACTTAATGTCATGATCTCCAGTTCATCCATGTTGTTGCAAATGACAGGATCTCTTTTTTTCTTTTCTTTTTTTGAGACAGAATCTTACTCTTTCACCAGGCTGGAGTACAATGGCATGATCTTGGCTCACTGCCACCTCTGCCTTCCGGTGATTCTCCTGCCTCACAGCCTCCCGAGTAGCTGGGACTACAGGCATGCGCCACCATGCCCAGCTAATTTTTGTATTTTTGGTAGAGACGGGGTTTCACCATGTTGGCCATGATGATCTTGATCTCTTGACCTCATGATCCGCCTGCCTTGGCCTCCCAAAGTGTTGAGATTACAGGAGTGAGCCACTGTGCCTGGCCCTCATTTTTTTTTTTTTTTTTTTTTTTTTTTGAGACAGAGTCTGGCTCTGTAGCCCAGGCTGGATGTTCTGATGAGTTCTTGGCTCACTGCAATCTCCACCTCCCAGATTCAATCGATCCTCCTGCCTCAGCCTCTTGAGTAGCTGAGTAGCCTCTTGAGTAACCACTATGCCCAGCTAATTGTGTGTGTGTGTGTGTGTGTGTGTGTGTGTGTGTGTGTGTGTGTGTTTAGTAGAGATGGGGTTACACCATGTTGGTGAGGCTGGTCTGGTAATCCTGACCTCATGATCCACCCGCCTCAGCCTCCCAAAGTGCTGGGGTTACAGGCGTGAGCCACTGTACCTGGCCTCATTTTTTTTTTTTAAATGGCTATTACTTCATTGGGTATATGTACCACAGTTTCTTTATCGATTCCATCTGTTAGTGGACACTTAGGTTGCTTCCAAATCTTGACTATTGTGAATAATGCTGTAGTAAACATGGGAGTGCAAGTATCTTTTTGATATACTGATTTCCTTTATTTTGGGTATATACCAAACAGTGGGATTGCTGGATCCTGTGGTAGCTCTACTTTTAGTTTTCTGAGGGAACTCCAAACTGTTCTCCATAGTGATCATACTAATTTACATTCCCACCAACAGTGTATGAGGCTTCCCTTTTCTCCACATCCTCACCAGCATTTGTTAGTGCATGTCTTCTTGATAAAAGCCATTTTAAATGGGGTGAGGTGATAGCAAATCTCTTTGTAGTTTTGATTTGCATTTCTCTGATAATCAGTGATATTGAGCACCTTTTCATATACCTGTCTGCCATTTGTATATCTTCTTTTGAGAAAAGTCTATTCAGATATCTTGCCCATTTTTTAGTCAGATCATTAAATTTTTTCCTATAGAGTTACTTGAGCTCCTTACATATTCTGGCTATTTATTTATTTGCTTTTGAGACAGGGTCTCATTCTTTAGCCCAGGCTGGAGTGCAGTGGCACATTCATGACTCACTGCAGCCTCAACCTCTGGGCTCAGTCAGTCCTCCTGCTTCAGCCTCCCAAGTAGCTGGGACTACAGGCCCACAGCACCACACTTGGCTAAATTTTTTTGTTTTTTGTTTTCTGTAGAGACAGATTTTCATCATGTTCCCCGGACTGCTCTCAAACTCCTGGGCTCAAACAATTCACCTGCCTCACCCTCCTAAAGTGCTGGAAATGCAAGCATGATCTACCATACCCAGCCTTCATATACATTTTAGGATTGTTTTTCCTATTTCTGTGAGGAATGTCATTGGGATTTTGATAGATTTAACATTAGAAGAAGAGAGAAAGATTACATTGAATCTTTAGATTGCCTTGAGTAGTATGGACATTAACAATACTGATTCTTCTAGTCCATGAACATGGAATATCTTTCCATTTTCTTGTGTCCTCTTCAATTTCTTGCAGCAGTGTGTTTTAGCTTTTATTGTAGAGATTTGTTACTTTGGGTAAGTTTATTCTTAGGTATTTTCTTTTATTTGTGGCTATTGTAAATCAAATTACTTTCTTGATTTCTTTTTCAGATTGTTCACTGTTAGCAAGTAGAAATGCTATTGATTTTTGTTGATTTTGTGTCCTGCAACTTTACTGAATTTGCTTATTAGTTTTAATAGTTTTTTGATGGAGTCTTTAGGTTTTTCCAAATATAAGATCATACGATCAAGCAAGGATAATTTGACTTCTTTATTTTCAGTTTGGTTTCCCTGTATTTCTTTCTCTTGTCTGATTGCTCTAGATAGGACTTCCAGTACTGTATTGAATAACAGTTTTGAAAGTGGACATCTTTGTCCTGTTGAAGATTGTAGAGAAAAGACTTTCAGTTTTTCCTCATTCGGTATGATACTAGCTATGAGTTTGTCGTATATTGCTTTTATTCTGTTGAGATATGTTCCTTCTACCCCCAATATTCTGAGCATTTTTATCATGAAGGGTCAGCATCAATTAAAATGATTATATGGTTTTTTGTCCTTCATTTTGTTGATACGATGTGTCACGTTGAATGATTTTTGTATGTTGATCTATCCTTCCTTCCCTGGGACAAATCCCACTTGGTCATAATGATTTTTTTTAACATATTGTTGAATATGGTTTGTTGATTTTTTTTTTTACGTCAATATTCATCTGGGATATTGGCCTGTAATATTCTCTTTTTGATGTGTCTTTGTCTAGTTTGGGTATCAGGGTAATACTGGCCTTGTACAATGAGTTTGGAAGTATTAACTTTTGCATCTATTTTTTAATAATAGTTTGAGTAAGATTGGTATTAGTTCTTTAATATTTGATAGAATTCCTCAGTGAAGCCATAGGGTCCCAGACTTTACTTTGCTAGGTGACTTTTTATTATGGCCCTTGATCTTGTTATTTGTTATTGATTTGTTCAGATTTTAGATTTCTCATGGTTCAGTCTTGGTAGGTTGTATGTGTCTAGGAATTTATCCGTGTCTTCTAAGTTTTCAAGTTTATTGGCATATAGTTGCTCCTAGTAGCCACTAATGATCCTTTGAGTTTCTGTGGTATAGATTGTAATGTGTCCTTTTTTGTCTCTGATTTTAGTTGGGTCTTCTCCCTTTTTTTTTTTTTTTTTTGTTAATAGTCTGGCTAAAGGTTTTCAATTTTATTTTATTTTTTTCAAAAAAACCAACATTTTGTTTTATTATTGTTATTTTTTTTCGTATTCTTCATTTTAAATTCATTTATTTCTGCCCTGATTTTTTATTATTTATTTTCTTCTACTAATTTTGGGTTTGGTTTGCTCTTGCTTTTCTACCTCTTTAAGATACACTGTTATTTATTTGAAGTTTTTCTTCTTTTTTGATGTGGGCACTTATAGCTATAAACTTGCCCCTTAAAACTACTTTCATTGTCTCCTGTAGGTTTTGGTATGTTGTGTTTCTATTTGGTATTCATCTGTTTCAGGAAATTTTTCAATTTCCTTCCTAATTTCTTCATTGACCCACTGGTCATTCCGGAATGTATTGTTTGATTTTCATGTGTTTATACAGTTTCTAAAATTCCTCTTTTTATTTTGTTTGATTTCTAGTTTTATTCCATTGTGGATAGAGACGATACTTGATATTATTTTATTGTTTTTGAATGTTTTAAGACTTGTTTTGTGATCTAACGTCTATATGGTTTATTCTTCAGAATGATACAAATGCTGAGGAGAACATATGTTCTGCAGCTGTAAATATCTATTAGGTGTATTTAGTCTGTAGTGAAGATTAAGTCTGATGTTCCTCTGTTGATTTTCTGTCTGGAAGATCTGTCTAGTGTTGAAAGTAGGGAGTGAAGTCTCCAGCTATTATTGTATTGAGGTCTATGCCTCCTCTCTTTAGCTCTAATAATATTTGTTTTATGTATCTAGGTACTCCAATGTTCGGTGCATATATTTTTAAAACTGTTATATCCTCTTGATGAAGTGACCCCTTTATCATTATTTATCTTCTGTCTCTGTATGGGTTTTGTCTTGAAATAAATCTATTTTGTCTGATGTATGTATTGCTACTTCTGCTCTTTTTTGGTTTCCATTGACATGGAATATTTTTTTCATCCCTTTATTTTTGGTCTGCTGGTATCTTTATAGGTAAAGTGTGTTTCTTTTTTTTTTTTTTGAGACGGAGTTTCGCTCTTGTTACCCAGGCTGGAGTGCAATGGCACGATCTCGGCTCACCGCAACCTCCGCCTCCTGGGTTCAGGCAATTCTCCTGCCTCAGCCTCCTGAGTAGCTGGGATTACAGGCACGTGCCACCATGCCCAGCTAATTTTTTTTGTATCTTTAGTAGAGACGGGGTTTCACCATGTTGACCAGGATGATCTCGATATCTTGACCTCGTGATCCACCCACCTCGGCCTCCCAAAGTGCTGGGAATACAGGCTTGAGCCACCGCGCCCGGCCGTAAAGTGTGTTTCTAATAGGCAACAAATCATTATGTCTTGTTTTTTCATCCACTCAGCCACTCTAGATCTTTTGTTTGGAGAATTTAGTTTATTTACATTCAATGTTTTTATTGATAACTAAGCTCTTACTCCTGCCATTTTGTTGTTTGTTTTCTGGTTGTACTGTGGTTTTGTCTTCCTTCTTTCCTTCCTTCCTGTTTCCCTTTTAGTGAAGGTCATTTTCTCTGGTGGTATCATTTAGTTTCTTGCTTTTATTTCTTGTGTATCTGTTGTATGTTTTTAGATTTTAGGTTATGAGGTTTGCAAATAATATCTGTAGCAGTTTAATTATTTTAAACTGATGACAGCTGTGATTGCTTACACAAAAAACAAGCAAGCAAGCAAAAAGAAAACTAAAAAAAATCTACACCTTAACTTTTTCTCCCTGCTTTTAAATTTTTTGTTGTCAGTATTTTTATCTTACTGTACTGTTTGTTTTGAAAAGATGTTGTAGTTTTTTTTTGAGACGGAGTTTCGCTGCTGTTACCCAGGCTGGAGTGCAATGGCACGATCTCGGCTCACCGCAACCTCTGCCTCCTGGGTTCAGGCAATTCTCCTGCCTCAGCCTCCCGAGTAGCCGGGATTACAGGCACACACCACCGTGCCCAGCTAATTTTTGTATTTTTAGTAGAGACGGGGTTTCACCATATTGACCAGGATGGTCTCGATCTCTTGACCTCGTGATCCACCCGCCTCGGCCTCCCAAAGTGCTGGGATTACAGGCTTGAGCCACCGCGCCCGGCCCTGTTGTAGTTATTTTTGACCAGTTCATCTGTCCTTCTGCTAAAGACATGAGTTGTTCACACATAACAGTTATATAGTGTTATAATAGTCTGTGTTTTTTAAAGGTATTTACTATTAACAGTGAGTTTTGTACCTTCAGATGATTTCTTATTACTCATTAATGTCTGTTTCTTTCCTGACTTAAGGTACTCCCTTTAGCATTTTTTTGTAAGACAGGTCTAGTGTTGATGAAACCCCTCAGCTTTTGTTTATCTGGTACAGTGTTTATTTCCTCTCATATTTGAGGGATATATTTGCTGGATATACTATTCTAGGGTACAATTTCTTTCCTTCGGCCCTTTAAATATATCATGCTGCTCTCTCCTGGCCTGGAAGGTTTCTGTTGAAAAGTCTGCAGCCAGGTGTACTGGAGCTCCATTGTATGTTGTTTTTTTTTTTTTTTTTTTTTTTTTTTTAGGATCTCTTCTTTATCCTTGACCTTTGTGAGTTTGAGTATTAAATGCCTTGAGGTAGATTTATTTGGGTTAAATCTTCCTGGTGATCTGTATCTTTCTTGTACTTAAATAATGATATCTTTCTCTAAGTTTGGGAAGTTCTCCCTTATTATTCCTTTCAGTAAACTTTCTACCCCATCTCTCTCTCTCTACTACCTCTTTAAGGCCAATTATGTTTAGATTTGCTTTTTTGGGGCTATTTTCTACATTTTACAGGCATTCTTCATTCTTTTCTATTCTTTTTTCTTTGGTCTCTTTTGTATATTTCATATAGCCTGTCTTCAGGATCAGTAATTCTTCTGCTTGATGAATTCTGCTTTTAAGAGACTATGCATTCATCTCCAGAATTTGTACTTGATTCTTTTTAATTATTTCCATCTCTTTGTTAAATTTATCTGAAAGAATTGTGAATTCCTTCTCTGTTTTATCTTGAATTTCCTTGAGTTTTCTCAAAACAGCTATTTTGCATTCACTGTCTGAAAGGTCCCATTTCTCCTGGTACCTCGTTAAATTCATTTGGAAAGGTCATATTTTCCTCGATGGTCTTGATGTTTTTGGATATTCATCTGTGTCTGGTTGTTAAAGAGTTAGGTATTTATTACCTATCTTTTTTGGGGGGAAGGATTTCCCCCAAAGGAACTTGTGTGTTGTGTGTATTCAAAGGGGCTTGTGTGTTGTGACCTAAGCCATATTTTCATTAACTGCACTCCACGTGCAGTCAACACTTTAGTTCTTGTAGACACAGTGGTACTGCCTTGATAGTCTGAGATGAGATCTGAAAAAATTCTCTGGATTATTAGGCAGAGATTCTTGTTTTCTTCTCTTACTCTCTCTCTCTCAAACAAATGGAGTTTCTTTCTCTGTGCTGAGCTACCTGGAGCTGGAAGTGTGGTGACACAAGTCCCCCTGTGATCACCGCCACTGGGACTGCACTGGATAACACCGGAAGCAACCACAGCACTGAGTTTCCCTCATGGCTCACTGTTACCACTGTGAGGTGCCTACTGCCTATGTTTATCCAAGGCTCTACAATCAGCAAGTATTGAAGCCGGCCAGGCTTCTGACATTTCTTTCAGGGTACCAAGTTCCCCCAGGTCCCAGGCTAGTTCAGAGATGCCTTCTGGGAGCCAGGAACTAGAGTCAAAAACCTTGGAAATCTATCTCATGCTCTATAATATTGCAGCTAAGCTTGCACTCAAAGTGCAAGATGAAGTCCTTCTCATTCTTTCTTTCCACAGGCAGAGGAGCCTCTCCCCATGGCCACCACCACAATAGGCCCATGGGGTGGACTGCCAGTCTACTGCTGATTTTCACTTAAAGCCCAAGGACTCTTCAGTCAGCTTGTGGTGAATGCTGCCAGGCTTGGGATTCATCCTTCAGGGAAGTGAGCCCCCCTCTGGCCTGGGACAGTTTCAGAAATACTGTTTAAGCCGGGCGCAGTGGCGCATGCCTGTAGTCCCAGCTACTCAGGAGTCTGAAGTGGGAGGATCACTTGAGCCCAGGAGTTCTGGGCTGTAGTGTGCTATGCCAATTGGGTGTGTGCACTAAGTTCGGCATCAATATGGTGACCTTCCAGGAGTGCGGGACCACCAGGTTGCCTAAGGAGGGGTGAACCGGCCCAGGTCGGAAATGGAGCAGGTCAAAACTCCAGTGCTGATCACTTGTAGGATTGCACCTGTGAATAGTCACTGCACTCCAGCCTGGGCAACATAGCAAGACCACGTCTCTTTAAAAAAAAAAAAAAAGAAAGAAAAAAAATGCTATTTAAGAGTCAAGGCCTGCAATCAGGTACCCAAGAGCCCATTTGTTGCTTTATCCTACTGTGGCCAAGCTGATACCCAAGGTACAAGATAAAGTCTCTTACTTTTCTCTCTGCTTTTCTCAAGTAGAAGTAGTCTCTCACCAGAGCCATCATTGCTGCAGATATGCTGGGTCCCACCTGAAGCCAGCATGTCTCAAAGTCTCACCCAAGGCCCATAGCATATTACTGGGGTATTGCTGATGGTTATTTAGGGCCTAGGGGCTCTTTAGTCAGTAGGTGATGAATCTTGCCAGGACTGTGGGTTTCCTTCTGGCCCAGGGTATGTCTAGAAAGGTTATCAGGGAGCTAGGGTCTGGAATGGGGACCTCATGATTCTGCCCTGTGGCAGAGCTGATAGCGAGGTTGCAAGGCAAAGGCCTCTGTTCTCTTCCCTCTTTTTTTCCTCAAGTAGAAGGAACGAATCACTTTCATTTCTATAAGCTGCATGGCTTGGGGTTGAATGAAGGTGGTGCAAGCACTCCTTTAACTGCCCTAGCTGGTGTCTCACTAGGTTATGTGCCCCCCCATGCTCATTGTCTCCAGAGCACTTGCCATAACTTAAGTTCTAGCCACTAGGATGGGCAATTCCCTTCTGGCTATGGCTAGTCTAAATGCTCCCTCTGGAGGTGGGTTTTGACTGAGTTCCACTTAGTTTTGCTTTTCACTGTGACAGAGCAACTCTTAGTTCAATGCATGGTCCCACAGAAACTGCACTGTCCCTCACCCAAGTTCTGAGATTCTTTCTCCATACCACAGGGCCACTGGGGGATGAGGGAGGGGTGGTGTCGATGATTCAAGATCATCTTTTCTACCCTCTTCAGTGCCTCTTTCAGCAATATGAAGTTAATACCAGGTAGTGTGATTACTCACCTGAATTTTGGTTCTTATGGAGGTGCTTTTTTTGTGTAGATAGTTGTCAAATTTGATGTTCTATGTGGGTGATTATCTGTAGAGGCTTGTTTTCTATCTTGCTCCATGCCTCCAATGATAGCTTTTAGCTCTCCCAAGATGCAAGACTTTTTCATCTATTCTTTTTCTGATAAGCTTAGAAATTTCTATCCTGTCTCTGGTTTTCTCCCTGACCCTGTTTAAACATTCATGTTTTTCAGTCAGCTTAAATGTTATCCCTTCGGAAAGATCCATTCTATCTAAGCTATCTTGTCAGTGTTCCCTGTGTAATTATTTTCTTCTTAACATTCATGATAATCTGTCATTCTTTTGCATATTGATTATTTGTTGTCTTTCTGCACCACTAAAATACCAGCTATATGAATGTAGGGATTATGCCTATTTTGGTCATTCCTCTATCATTAACTCAGTGCCTGGCATGTGGGAGTTACTCATGTATTTCTTTCATGAATGAACTATTAAAAACAATAAGCTTAATTTTATAAAATGGTCATAAATGTACTCTAGATTTTGAATACATATAGGCCTCCAGTGATTATGGTGTGCTATATTGGGCACTGTGCCAAGTATTAGGAATACTAAGAAATTAAGCCCTCAAAGCTTTCTGTCTTTTTTTTTGTGTGTGTGTGACAGGGTCTTGCTTCATCATCCAGGCTGGAATGTAGTGACAACTGTAGCTCACTCACTGCAGCCTATAACTCCTGAGTTCAAGCGATACTCCAGTAGGTGCTTGCTACTTCGCCAGCAATTGTTCTCATTTTTTGTAGATATGGGGTCTCAGCATGTTGTCCAGGCTGGTTTCAAATTCCTAGCTTCAAGCAGTCTTCCCAGTTTGGCCTCCCACAGCCCTGGGATGAGCCTTAGGCGTGAGCTGCTGCCTGGCCTAAACCCACAAGGCTTTCTAGTTTTTTTAAGAAAGCTTTTGTTTGGGCACCGCGGCTCACACCTGTAATCCTAGCACTTTAGGAGGCCAAAGAGGGTGGATCACAGAGATCAGGAGTTGGAGACCAGTCTGAGCAACATGATGAAACCTTGTCTGTATTGAAAATACAAAAATTAGCTGGGCATGGTGATGCATGCCTGTAGTCCCAGCTACTCAAGAGGCTGAGGCAGGAGAATCGCTTAAACTTAGGAGTCAGAGGTTGCAGTATGCTGAGATTGATTGTACCATTGCACTCCAGCCTGGACGACAGAGGGAAATTCCATCTCAAAAAAAAAAAAAAAGCTTTTAATTTTTAGATACTCTCAGGATCTCCATTCTTTTTTTTTCTTTTTAATTGTTTTTTTTTTTTTTTTTTTTTTTTGAGATGGAGTTTCACTCTTGTTACCCAGGCTGGAGTGCAATGGCACGATCTCGGCTCACCACAACCTCCGTCTCCTGGGTTCAAGCAATTCTCCCTTCTCAGCCTCCCAAGTAGCTGGGACTACAGGCATGTACCACCATACCCAGCTAATTTTTATATTTTTAGTAGAGACAGGGTTTCACCATGTTGACCAGGATGGTCTCGATCTCTTGACCTCATGATCCACCCGCCTTGGCCTCCCAAAGTGCTGGGATTATAGGCATGAGCCACCACGCCCGGCCTCTTTTTAATTGTTAATCACACTATCAGTACCATAGTCTTCCGGTACAGTAGTTGTTTACTTCAACAGATTATATGTTTTTGCTCCCGTTTCCTAATTTTACAATAAAGTCTCTTTATAAGCTTTGGGTAAATGCAATTTAGCCCTGGAAATATATTTACATAATATATGTTGATTTAAATGGAAAAGATTCTACTAATTTATCAATAATTGATTTAGTATTGCTAATCTGAAACTTTTGTTTTGTTTGAGTCTGTATAAAGATTCTATTTGGAAAGTACGAAACTACATTTGAGGAACTTTTGGAAAATTTGCAAATATTCTTATTTCTGGAATACTTAGCTTGAAGGTCTGTGTGGGGAAAAGATGTTTCAGAAGCATTTTTGACCTATTGTGTTACTTCTGATGTACTTTTTAATGGGCTTGTCTTCTTTCATTTTTTGGTATTTAATAATAATGAATTTCTGGAGCTTCTTTCAAAATTTTACTGCTATTTTATTTCTGTTAGTGACTTAAACTAAAAAATTTTAACATGTAATTTATAATCATACTTAATTGATTTTGCATAGGCTGTGCAACAAGTTATTACTAACCTGCTAATTGGGCAGATAGAGCTTCGTTCTGAAGATTCTCCAGATATATTGGCATATTCTCATGAACGAAAAGTTGAAAAGCTTATTGTTCCCCTTGGTGAAGAACTTGCAGCCATCCAAAAGACCTATATTCAAGTAAGCCATTTTTATGACATCCAGGGATTTCATAAATAAACTGGTAATTTAATTACTTTAGCTAACAGGATTTGGATGTGATAATCTAGTTATCTTATTTTTATATAATTGATATGTTGAAAAAATTCTTTGAAGTTAAAATTTTTGGAATGAGCACCATGTTTTATATATACTAGCAAAGTATTATTTAAAGGGAAACTACAAAAGATGGACCATTTGTAAAGCAAATAATAGCCTTACATGGTTTTGTATTTTTTTAAGTAACCCTTTTAACTGTAATATAGAACACACACACGCACACACACACACACACACACACACACACACCAAAGTAGACAAAGCATAAGTGTGTAGCTCAGTGAATTTTCACAAAGTGCACATGCTTGTAACATGAACACATACCAAGATTCAGCCAGAATTTTCTTAGTTTTCTTTTTTTTGTTTTTTGTTCAGCTCACTGCAGCCTCTTCCTCCCCAGTTCAAACGATTCTTCTCACCCTCCCAAGTAGCTGGGATTACAGATGCATGCTACCACATCTGGCTAGTTTTTGTATTTTATAATAGAGGTGAGGTTTCACCGTGTTGGCCACGCTGGTTTTGAACTCCTGACCTCAAGTGATTCTCTTGCCTCCACCTCCCAAAGTGATGGGATTACAGGCATGAGCCACCATGCACCTGGCCCCCAGGAGTTTCTTTGTAATGAAATAAATTTTCCTCCCTGATCCTTTATACAGCAGTGGTTTTCAACTGGAAATTATTTCACCCACCTGGCAACATTTGGCAATAACTTGACACATTTTTGGTTCTTACAACAAAAACAGAAAAAGGCAGGAGAGAAGGGGAGGTGAGAGGTGAAATGTGGAGTTATTATTGGCATCTATATATGGAGGCCAGGGAGCTGCTAAACATCCTATAGTGAATAGGACAGCAGCCCCACAACAAAGAATTATCTGGCCAAATGTCTGTATTATCGCTGTTAAGGACCTGCTTAGACGACTGTCATTTTCAGTGGGAGAAATGCGAGATAACACATTGTTTTTCTACAGTTCATAATTAATGTCATGGTAAAACAACATGCTTTTACATTTTCATTGCCATGGATTAAAGATGGTTACAGGAATAGATAACCAAAAAGTTATCTATCGTTTAATCTATAATAAGCCTTTCTTAAAGGGACGTTTTCTAAGAATAACGCTTGTTTTCTATTTTTAAATTATTTGTAACAAAATTCTAAGCATTATTGAGTTAAGGTATGGCAAAGTCTTTTTTTGTAATCATCCCTTTGATACTAATGCATTTTTAGTTGAAAATCATTCCATTTGTAACAATGTAAAAATGATAATTCATAATCATATGCAAATATAATTTAATTTTGTTGGTATTTTTAGAGTGCCTTATTAGGCCGTATGATCAGCAAAGCTGGAAAGAAGGGGAAAAATGTACATAGTTTAGAAGATACAAATTAGGCAAAAATTTAAACAATTACATATTGCTATAGAAGGTCTTTATCTGCAGGTCTCTTTTTGTGTCTTTAACCTCATTTCTACCCCAGGACCTTTTTGTTTGCTGTCTCCTCTCTCTAGAGTCCTTTGTCCTTAGAACCTAACATGGTAGACATACCTCATCATGCACATGTGAACTCATACCTCATCACATGGTAGACCTCATGATTCACATGTGAATTCAGATGTTCCCTCCTCAAAGAGAAAGTCTTTGTTTACCTTTTTAAATGGTGATCCCTTTTCTTTCAGACCCTACAGCATTATTGTGTTTTAGATTCTTAAATACATTTATCATAATCAAAATGATCTACTTTTTCTCTGTTCACTTTATTCTTTGCTTCCCTTCACTGGAATCTAAACTATTTGAGAGCAGTGACTTTATTTGTCTTAGCCACACTATCCGCAGCATTTAGAACAGTGCTTGTTACATAGTAGATGCTTAATAAATTTTTGTTGAAAAAAATGTATCAGTGAGTAAAATTAAATATACTCAAGACATTTCAATTTATTCAGTACTTTACAAATTACTCTCCAAACATCTACTGAGGACTTAAGTGCCAAACTATTCTAAGTACTGAGGATGTAACGGTGAAGAAATCAAAGGTCTTCTTTAATAGTGCTTAGATTACGGTATAGGTTGAGGGAGAGAGGAGTTAAGCAATAAACAGATAAACAAATGTGTTCTTAAATTATAGTTATATATAATAATTGCTTATATTGATTTTTATATGGGTAATATTTGGGAATAGATGTCAAGTTTGAAGTGCTGTTATCATTGCTGAGTTTAGTTAAATATTCATTTTTAAGACAGACTTTATTAAATATATAATTTCTATTTTAATATGTGAGAAAATTACTGTACTTGAAAAAGAACTTTAAAGCAAGCTTAAACTGGATTGCTTTTAAATTTGCAGATTTTGGAAGCATTTGCTCATTCTTTGATTCAGAGGAATGTTTTGATGAGAAGGGATATCTCAAATCTCACAAAATACCAGATAATTCTGGCAAGAGATCAATTTAGGAAAAACCCATCTCCGAATATTGTGGTAGGTATTTTTAAATAAATTTTGATGACAGATTAAATTTTCACTCAAATCCAGGATAAAACGTAGATAAAACCTAGGTAATGATTTTTTGGGTACTTATTGGTTCATCAAGAATTCAAAAATGAGGCCAAACACAGTGGCTGATGCCTGTAATCCCAACAATTTGGGAGGCTGAGGTTGGAGGATCACTTGAGCCCAGGAGTTCAAGACCAGCCTGGGCAACTTAGTGAGTCCCTGTCTCTACAAATGTTAAAAAATTAGCCAAGCATGATGCTATATACCTACTTCTCTAGGGGAGGATTGCTTGAGCCTGGGTGGTGGAGGCTACAGTGAGCTGTGATTGTAGCATTGCATTCCAGCCTAGGCTAGGTGATAGAGTTTAAAAAAAATTCAAAAGTGTTTATATAGTTTATAAAAGCATGAAAAAAAATCTAGCAAGAATACAATTTAATGATCTGCATTAAGATCAATTTTATTGTTGAACTTTTTCTTTTTTTTTTTTGAAACAGAGTCTCGCTCTATTTTTCAAGCTGGAGTGTAGTGGTACGGCTTTGGCTCACTGTAACCTCTGCCTCTCAGTTTCAAGCGACCCTCATGCCTTTGCCTCCCTAGTAGCTGGGACTACCAGCATGCATCACCATGCCTGGCTAATTTTTGTATTTTTAGTAGAGACAGGGTTTCACCATGTTGACCAGGATGGTCTCGATCTCTTGACCTCGTGATCCACCCGCCTCAGCCTCCCAAAGTTCTGGGATTATAGGCGTGAGCCGCTGCGCCTGGCCAAGATTCTTATTTCTAACCTTCACTGGAAAATAAATGGATAGGAAATTATCTATCAGACTGGGTCCAAAGTCAGAGAAGACACTGACAAACACGAAAAAAGGTACTGAGTCATTCTTCGAGCTGATAGGGAATGCCTGTGCAAAAGAACAGAGGCAATTGAATGAATGCCTATGGGAGACAATGAGCAAACCAGTTTGGCTGAGGATATGGAAACCAGATATGATAATATAGGTTGTGACTACATGAGAGTAAACCACATTATTCCACGAAATGTGGTCTTTATCGTATGGTGTCTGGGGGACCACTGAAGGAGTGTTTTCTGTAAAATTATAGTATATTATTATTTATAACTTTTTTGATTTCAGCTAGGTAATAGTAAATCTAAACCTGTTTAACTTAGATCTTAACTGGAACTGGTGAGGGGAAATTAGGGTACCATTTTAGGGCATTTATTAGTATCCTGGCAATACTTAAAATCACTAACACTGATGTTAAATACTGCTAAAAATGTTAGATAAAAAATGGTAGTCTTCATCTCAAAGGAAAATAATTAGAATATGTTCTCCATGGTCTCCTTGAAAATGATCTTATCAGACAGATACACATTCCATGTACTTCCATAAAGGAATGTGTCCCTCATTTTTCCATGAAGGTAGTGGTTGAAAGCACGAGCAATCTTAACCAAAATTCCTGGGTCTAAATAGTGGTTCTACTACTTAATGCCTGTATGAGCTTCCTCATCTGTAAAATGGGCATAACAATAGTAGCTACCTACTAGATACTAAGATTAAGTGAATTTGTGCAAATAATGTGCTTAGAATAGTTTCTGGGGCTCAGTGTCAGATATTATCATGGCATGTATACTAGGTATTAAATGTTGGCATTAAAACAGCCTGATTAAATATTTGTCCTCTTGCCAGTAACATTCATGAGGACAGGCCATATGTAACTTACTTTCCGTTTCCATTGTATCTAGCTCAGTGCTCCACATGTAGTAGATGCTTACTATATAGTTTTGAAAGAACAAATGTATCTGTATACTGCGAATTAATTTACCTGTAAAGAGAAACAGTATATTATAGTTTTTTCTCCTTTACTTATCTTTTTAAAATGTGAATTTCCTGTTTAATTAGAGAAAAAAGTGAAAGATTTTACATAGAAAATACACTGATGCCTTTCCAAAGCAACATCCTATAAGACAACATTTAATAACCAATCCATTATAGCAATGTAGAAGGGAATGATTATTATGATCACTTGGATTATATTATAAATGTTACACTGCCTATGGCCTGTCAACTTGGGCATGGAACATGTATGTTCATTTACTTCTCTGGTTAAATTTGACATATGTTGTTTTTCTAGGGAATACAACAAGGCATAATCGAGGGAGAGTTTGCTATTTGTATTAGTTTGTATCATGGTTATGAATTATTGCAGCAAATGGGAATGAGATCATTATATTTCTTCCTTTGTGGAATTATGGATGGAACTAAAGGTAAATTATATCAAATTATTTAAATAAATAATGACATTTATTATTTTGGTTAAAGACATATTGAAGGGCCGGGCACAGTGGCTCACGCCTGTAATCCCAGCACTTTGGGAAGCAGAGGTGGGTAGATTACTTTAGGTCAGGAGTACAAGACAAGCCTAGCCAACATGGTGAAACCTCATCTCTACTAAAAATACAAAAAGTAGCTGCGCGTGGTTGCGCATGCCCATAGTCCCAGCTACTTGGGAGGCTGAGGAAGGAGAATTGCTTGAACCTGGGAGGCAGAGGTTGCAGTGAGCCGAGATCGTGCCATTGCACTCCAGCCTGGGCAACAAGAGTGAAACAGCTCTGTCTCCAAAAACAAAAAAAAAAATTAGCTAGCTGTGGTGGTGCACGATTGTAATCCCAGCTACCCAGGAGACTGAGGTGGGAGAATCGCTTGAACCTGGGAGGTGGAGGTTGCCTTGAGTGAGATTACGCTGCTGCTGTACTTCAGCCTGGTCAACTGAGCAAGACTGTCTGAAAAAAAAAAAAAGAATTTGGATTACTTAAAATGATTTTTTTTTAAGAAAAAAGGCATTGGAATAATTAACAAATGGCCATGTTTCTTTGTTTTTAACAAATTGCTAGAAAAATGAAAACCATTCATTAGTACATATATGAATGTAGAACTGGAAAAAGTTGCTGGTTTTCATGTTTACACTTGAAAAACTTTTGTTTTTTTTTTTTATTTAAAAAAAAAAATTTTTATTGTTTTTAAAGATGGGGTTTCACCATGATGGCCAGGCTGGTCTTGAACTCCTGACCTCAGGTGATCCACCCACCTCAGCCTCCCGAAGTGCTAGGATTGCAGGTGTGAGCCACTGCGCCCGGCTCGAAAAACTTACATTCATTGCTAAAGTTTAATTTTGTTTTAATAAATAATACATTTCATCAGTTTTATTATTATTTATTTGGAAAACTTTTTTTTAATTTCTGAAGGAATGACACGGACAAAAAATGAACTTAGCCGAAATGAAGACTTCATGAAACTCTATAAACATCTAGAGTGCATGTTTGCACATACACGTAGTACTTCAGCAAATGGCATTTCTGCTATCCAACAAGGTCTGGTTTTTCTTTTAAAATTATATATTCTGTTATTTTGCTTAATCATAGTTAATTTTGAAATTTTGCTCTATTAATGCAAATGTCTGCAATTATTTGTAACAACAGATCTATTAAATGCATATATATTTCATTTTTAAAGTTAGGATTAATATATATATATATATTCAAGTTTAAAGTTTATATACTTTAAACAATGTTTAAACTTCTTTAAACAAGTTTACAAACTGTAGTTGTTAGTGGTAGTGAAAATTCTCAGAACTATCAAAACCTGACTTATAGTTTAATATATATTTTTGCTTTCTTTGCTGCTGATTCCTATTGGGGTTCTCTCAGAATGAAATGTTTATAAAAGTTCAAATTTCATTTTACAGTAAGATTTATGCTACCTAGATGTTACTCCTGGTTTAAATTTTTAAAAATCCCAATATATGCATTTGAAAAATTACTGTAATTGACTATGGAAAAAAAAATTTTTTTTTTATATTTTTGTTTTTTTCCAGGAGATAAAAAATTTGTTTATGGTCATCCAAAGTTAAAGAAATTAGAAGAAGTTGTAATTGAACACTTCAAGTCATGGAACGGTAGGTCATGTTTAGTAGCTTTAAGGGAAGACAAAGTTATTGCAAGAAGTAAGACTTCAACTTATGGCTGGGCACGGTGGTTCATGCCTGTAGTCATAGCACTTTGGGAGGCCAAGGCGGGTGGATCATGGGAGGTCAGGAGTTCAAGACCAGCCTAGCCAGCATGGTGAAACTCCGTCTCTACTAAAAATACAAAAATTAGCCAGGCATGGTGGCACATGCCTGTAATCCCAGCTATTTGGGAGGCTAAGGTAGGAGAATCGCTTGAACCCAGGAGGTGGAGGTTGCAGTGAGCCAAGGTCGTGACATTGTACTCCAGCCTGGGCAACAAGAGCAAAACTCCATCTTGAAAATAAAAAAAAGAAAAACAACACACTTTGGGAGGCCGAGGCGAGTGGATCACGAGGTCAAGAGATCGAGACCATCCTAGTCAACAAGGTGAAACCCCGTCTCTACTAAAAAAATACAAAAATTAGCTGGGCATGGTGGTGCACGCCTATAGTCCCAGCTACTTGGGAGGCTGAGGCAGGAGAATTGCTCGAACACAGGAGGCAGAGGTTGTGGTGAGCCGAGATTGTGCCATTGCATTCCAGCCTGGGTAACAACAGCGAAACTCCATCTCAAAAAAAAAAAAAAAAAAAAAAAGAAAACAAAAAAACTTCAACTTACTAGTTGCTAACACTTCCTGTGGAGAAGGTGGGCTTTTAGTTCCTCTGGATAATGAATATTAAAAATCTCTGAGAAATTTTCGAGGGGTTAGGGCAAGGGTAGTGGTGGGAATGTTAAGAATAAGGTACTCTATATATTAGCTTGGGACAATATAAGGGAAGTGGACAGTAAAACAATACATAGTAAAGTAGAAGGGTAAAGTAGGTAAGGAGAGAGAGAGAGAGTTAGGGAGGAGTGCTGTTTTACATATGATGGTTATAGAAGGCTTCTCTGTAGAGGGATATTTAAAGTGATACGTGATGGAGATAAGGGACCAAGCCTTGTGAGTTTTTGAGGTTGGGGGAGAAAGAATTCCAAGCAGTAAAAATAGCAGATTCAAAGGCCCTGAGCTGGCAGTAGGACGCTTGGTATGATTAAATAGACCAATGTGGTTAGATTAGTGTGACTGAGGCTACAAGTGGTATAGATGAAAGGTAGGCAGATAATATAGGACTTTGGTTTTTAATTTTTGAATATTTGTGCTTTGCAAAACCAAAGAGAGATACTTGTAGCAGTGGAATGACTTCAGATTTTAAAAGGATCACTCTGGAAGTTTTGTGGAGCATAGACATTGATAACTTAGAAGACTATTAGAATAGTCTCGGATGATGACACATAATGGTGGTGTGCATCAAGGCAATAGTGGTCAAGGTGCTAGGAAATAGAGTCTAGATATATATTCATATTGGAGCCAAGTTATTTGTTGATGGATTGGACATAGGATATAAGAAAAGAAAGAATCATATGGCTGTGTATGTAGGTTTATGTCTACATGTTTGCAAATGATTATATAAGCAAAGTGAAAAATGAAGAATAGAGATAAGTATGTGAGGTAATGCATATGTTAATTAGCTTGATTTAGCCATTCCACAATGTATATATACATCTCAAAACATATCGTACAATATAAATATATACAATTTTATTTGTCAAACAGATAACAAAAGGAAAAGGAAACATGTTAAGATGTTTTTGAGACATCTAAGTGTCAGGCATTGGATAAGCAAATCTGGATCTCAGAAGAATGGTTGGTGCTGTTTTTTATATATTTACATATATGTGAATATATTTTGGAGTTATCAGCAAAAAGGTAATATTTAAGGTTTCAGGAGATAGACAGAAGAGGGTCCAGAATGGAGTCCTGAAGAATATCAATATTTAGAGTTTGGAAGAGGAAAAACCACTAAGGAGCTTGGGGAGGAAACCAAACAAGTAAAGTGTCAGAGAAGCTGAAGAAAGAGGCTGTTTCAGAAGGGAAGAGTAAAGTGTATTAAAGTAAAAAATGTCCGTTGAACTTGGCAGTGGGGAAGTTATTGATTATTTTGCTGGAAGGAGCTTTAGTGGAATGAGGGTAAAAAGGCAGGCCATGACAGATTGAAGGAGATGTAGCTTTGTGATGAAAACAGCAATTCATTTAGGAGCTAGTTGTATACAGGGGCTTAATGCTTAATGCAATGATGATTCAAAAGAAGTTTACTTAGAATAATCTTTTTTTTTTTTTTTTTGAGACAGAGTCTCGCTGTTGTTATCCAGACTGGAGTGCAATGGCATGATCTCGGCTCACTGCAACCTCTGCCTCCTGGGTTCAAGCAATTCTCCTGCCTCAGCCTCCCGAGTAGCTGGGACTACAGGCACACACTACCATGCCCAGCTAATTTTTGTATTTTTAGTAGAGACAGGGTTTCACCTTGTTGACCAGGATGGTCTAGATCTCTTGACCTCGTGATCTACCCGCCTCGGCCTCCCAAAGTGCTGGGTTTATAGGCGTGAGCCACTGCACTCGGCCAATTTAGAATAATCTTACTTGGAACAGCTGCTTCTTCAGGTCCTACGTTTGATTTTGTATTGTACGTTAACTTTATTTTTTTTGATACAGAGTTTCAGTTTTGTTGCCCAGGCTGGAGTGCAGTAGTGCCATCTTGGCTAACTGTAACCTCCACCTCCCGGGTCCTGTCTCAGCCTCCTGAGTAGCTGGGAGTACAGGCATGTACCACCACGCCTGGCTAATTTTTTGTATTTTTAGTAGAGACGGGATTTCACCATGTTGGCCAGAATGGTCTCCATCTCTTGACCTCGTGATCTGCCCACTCGGCCTCCCAAAGTGCTTGGATTACAGGCGTGAGCCACTGTGCCTAGCCTAACTTTACATTTCATAAGTCATTTATTCCTTAGAGTTTTTTGAAGATTAAATGAGTTAACATATATAAAATGCTTAATGCTTATGATGATTCCTATAAGAAAAATCATTAGAGGCTGGATGTGGTGGCTCATGGCTGTAATCCCAGCACTTTGGGAGGCTGAAGTGGTTAGATCTCTTGAGCCTAGGAGTTTGAGAACAGCCTGGACAACATGGCAAAACCCCGTCTCTACAAAGAAGTGTTAAAATATAGCTGGGCATGGTGGCATGTGCCTGGAGTTCCAGCTACTCAGAGCGTGAGGTGGGAGGATCACCTGAGCCAAGAGGTAGAAGCTGTAGTGAGCCATGATGGGGCCACTGCACTCCAGCCTAGGTGACCAAGCATGACCCTGTCTCAAAAATAAATAAAAACAAATAACCAGAAACCCCACACAATTTGTAATAATTAACCAATTGCTGTGTGTGCAAAACTATATACCTTGTATTTACTTTTTCATTTATACATCAATCCATATTAGATAGGAAGAAACTAAACCTTAAAGAGCTTAAATAACTATGATGATCACCAAGTCACCCAGAGGATTAAGTGCCCTGCCACAAAGATCATGTTCTTATGAGTACATTCTACTACCTGCCACCCCCATACCCCACCGGCTCCGCTCAGCACAGAGATATCAAGAGCAGCTTTGGAATTGACTGTAGGGTATATTCTGCAGTTGTCTTTGGAGAATTTGAAAGTATTGTAGATTTGGGGACAGAATGCATCGCTTGGATTAAGACAGTGCCTTTAGTGAACAGAAAGGAAAGGGACAGTTTATGAAATTAGGGGGAGCTACATAGTTCTGTGCTTCTGGCTATCTTAGAAGGTAAAGAAATAACAATCATTATGCCTGAATTAAAGAACTAGTCAAAAGTGATTCAGGGAGTAATTCATATTTGATTTGCTTAGGACAGTATAACAGCGAATGACAAATAACAAGCTAAGATTATTAAAATTAATAGCAAGCATAGTTTAAAAAATCAGCAAAATTTCAAGATGTTTGAAATTATTTATTTGTTTGTTTGTTCATTAGAGACTGGGTTTTGCTATATTTCCCAGGCTGGTCTTGAACTCCTGGACTCACATGATTTCCCCATCTCAGCCTTCCAAGCGGGAACTACAGTGTATGCTACCACATACAGCTAAATTTTTTTTTTGAAAGAATTACCTTCATTAGCATAATACTTTCAGGTTTGTCTTTTGAACTAGTTCTTGTCTAAATGCTTTGTAAAAAGTTATAGTTAAAGTTTTTATATTTACAGCTGAAAACACTTCTGGAAAGAAACGTGATAAGACCAGAGTTATGATCTTCTCTTCATTTCGAGATAGTGTTCAAGAAATTGCAGAAATGCTTTCACAGCATCAGCCAATTATTAGAGTAATGACTTTTGTTGGCCATGCCTCAGGGAAAAGCACAAAGGGTTTTACCCAGAAGGAGCAACTGGAGGTAATTATTTTTAGAGTTGATAAAAATAAAAATAAGATTGATTAGCTTTGCACTTGTTCTTTGTTGGTTTTAACTCATTGGTCGATTGGGTACTTAAAAATAATTTTATAGTAAACATGTAAATAAAAATAAGCATATTTTGAAAGACCATAACAAATGTTTTATGTGGTTTTGGAACTTTTTTTGTTTGTTTTTAAAGTAACATAAAGTGTAAAAGTTAAGCAGAAAAGCTCTGGAATCATACTACCTGGGTTGGAATCCTGACTCTACCACTTAAAAGTTTCTTCTTGTTCCTCAGTTTTCCTTATCTGTAAACATACATCACATGGTTGTTGTAAGCATTAAAAGAGATCTTATTGTAGAGCCATCAATAAATGTTTACTGTTTATGTTAAGTCCCTTTAATAATTTATTCTAAATAAATAATGAGGCTATCTCTTTTTATTTAAAAATTTTATTTTAAAAGTGTAGTCAGAAGAAACCATAGTAGTAGTTAGGGTAGCCTCATGCTTTGAGTAAGAGGACATTAAGTTTTCTAGTGCTGTGATGTTTTGAGGGATATTTTACATTATTGATTTTTATAAAATCTTTGCAGCTTTTTATAAATTATATGTCTATACTAGAGTAATGACTGACAATTAGATATGTCTTTAATGTCTAATTCATTTTGACAGATCCATTTTGATTCTGCAGACAGATGAGGTATCCTTTCTTTTTTTTTTTTGAGATGGAGTCTCACTCTGTTGCCAGGCTGGAGTGCAGTAGTGTGATTATGGCTCACTGCAACTTCTGCCTCCCAGGTTCAAGAGATTCTCCTGCCTCAGCCTCCAGATAGCTAGGATTACAGGCACCCATGCCTGGCTAATTTTTGTAGTTTTAGTAGAGATGGGATTTCACCATGTTGGCCAGGCTGGTCTCCAACTCCTGACCTCAGGTGCCTATCTGCCTGCCTCAGCCTCCCAAGATGCTAATATTACAGCCATGAGTCACCGTTCCTAGCCAAGTTATTCTTTTTTGTTTTGTTTTGTTTTGAAATGGAGTCTTGTTCTGTTGCCCAGGCTGGAGTACAATGCCAATATCGGCTCACTGCAACCTTTGCCTCCCGGGTTCAAGTGATTCTCCTGGGTCAGCCTCTCAAGTAGCTGGGACTACAGGCGTGCACCACCATGCCCGGCTAATTTTTTGGGGGGGTTTTACCATGTTGGTCAGGTATTCTTTAAATACCTTTATAGCAGCCCTCACTACATTGAGAAGAGTCTGTTTAAGCTGACTGGATATGGTAGGGAGTGTCTTCCTAAATCTCCAGATAATACCTTTACCCATCATCAAGTCAGATTATACATATTTTAAAGGGTTCAGACAGCTAGTCAGTGATTACTACTCTTAAACATTTATGTATGAGAGAAAAATGAATTGGATTTTTGCATTGGAGGTCAAGCATTTTTATTATTTGAAATACCCAATCTGATCAATTTCAGTATTATGTAAAGTCATTATTTCCTGAGCTTGTCAGGCACCATAAAGAACCTTACTGATTTTACTGACTTTATCATTTACTCATTTATATCAATAATATTTTTATGTATGCCAAGTAAAAACTTTTTTTTTATTACTCCTATACGTTCTTGCTTTCATAACAGCTGTTTTATTTTGAAACAAGCTTTCAGGCAAATAATTGTACATTGCCCATTTATTTAGAAACAGGATATTAAGTCAGAAAAGAAATTGGGGTAGGATCCTTTAGGGCCCTGTATGTCATTTCTGTTTTAATGACTTTCTCTTTTACTCTGATTGCTTTGAGAAGTTCTTGGAAATTTTGGGGCAGAGGATGGTCTTGACCTGATTTATATTTTAAAAGAATCAGCTGGGCACTGTGGCTCATGCTTGTAATCCCAGCACTTTGGGAGGCTAAATTAGGCAGATTGCTTGAGGCCAGGAGTTTGAGACCAACTGGGGCAACGTGGTGAAAACCCTATCTGTACTAAAAATACAAAAATTAGCTAAGTGTGGTGACATGCTCTTGTAGCCTCAGCTCCTTGGGAGGCTGAGGTGGGAGTATGCTTGGGGTGGGAGGATGCTTGAGCCTGGAGGTCAAAGCTGCAGTGAGCCAAGACCACACCACTATACTTTAGCTTGGGCAGCACAGTGAGACCCTGTCTGGAGAAAAGAAAAAAAAAGAATCATATTAGTTATTGTCTGAAGAATAAACTTTAGGGGGCTAGGGATGGAAGTGGAGAGACCAGTTGGGAGACTAACAACAATTTAAGCTGAAGATGATGGCGACTTGGGCTAGGGTGGTAACAAGGAAGTTGGTGAGAAGTGGTCAGGCTGAAAGAGTGTATTGACAAATTAGAGTGGGGTATGAGATAAAGGCATGTGAAGTCTGACTGTAGGATGACTCCAAGGTTTTTGGCCTGAGCAACTGAAAGGAGCTGGTATTAACAAAAATGGGTAAGACTGCAGGAGAGGCCAGGTGCGGTGCCTCATGCTTGTAATCCTAACACTTTGGGAGGCCAAGGCAGATGGATCACTTGAGGTCAAGAATTTGAGACCAGCCTGCCAACTTGCTGAAACCCTGTCTCTACTAAAAATACAAAAATTAGCCAGAATATCAAGCTCCTGACATTCTCTAATTCTCCTGCCTCAGGCTCCCAAGTAGCTGAAATCACAGGCACCTGCCACCATGCCTGGCTAATTTAGATAAGTTAACTTTGACAAGCCTCTCAGATTAATGCTTTTCAAACTATCAAAACTGATGGAGGACCAGTTTATTTCCCCTACTACATCAATACTGATACTTTTGAACAGGATAATAAAAATGAATTACTAGAAAGTAAAATGGTTGAAAAAGTTGAAGTCCACTTTATCTTGTTGTCAGCCAGTAATAAACAGTTTGTGGACAGGCACCAGTGATAAACGGTTCGTGGAGCACACTTTCAGTAGCACTCTTTTAAACATCAAGCACAGATATTGGGTAAGCAATTGAATATATGTCTTGAGTTTGTGGAAAGAGTTCATGGAAGTGTATATTCAGTGGCAAATTAATATCAATCTTAAGCATGGAAGTAACAGTTTTGTTTATACATGTTAACCACAAAGGAAATTGACTTTATCTGTTAATTAAGAATTTCAAAAAATGTATCTTTAGCAATGTGGCCCTTTTTTTTTTCTTTATCTGGGCAAAAGGACATCTGTTTTACTATGTTATATGCAGGTTGACTTAATGTCATTACAAATTCCAAAGGAGGTGAATTACTCTGTTTGTTTGTTTGTTTGTTTTTTTGAGATGTAGTTTCATTCTTTTTGCTCAGGCTAGAGGGTAATGGTGTGATCTTGGCTCACTACAACCTCTGCCTCCTGGGTTCAAGTGATTCTCCTTTCTCTGCTTCCCAAGTAACTGGGATTATAGGCATGCACCACCACGCTGGCTAATTTTGTACACGGGGTTTCTCCATATTGGTCAGGCTGGTCTTGAACTTCCGACCTCAGGTGATCCACTCACCTCGGCCTCCCAAAGTGCTGGGATTATAGGCATGAACCACTGCACAGGATCAGGAAGTGAATTCATGTTTAATCATGATCGTTGTTTCTCCCTATACTCTTCAGGATTTTCACGTTGAAGGAAAATTGTTTGACCAGTGCAACTGAAATGTTTATGAGAAGACTTGACACGATACATTTATATTTATTGTCCTACTTTTAAGGTTGTCATTTTTAACAATAAAACTAGCTTACAGATTAAGATAGGTTTTTGGAATCAGAGACACCAACATTCAAATGCTGATGTTCATTAGTGAGACATTAGGCAAATAGCTTAACTTTTCAGATTTTCAGATTGTTTAATAAAATGCAATGATAATATCTACTTCTTAGGGTCATTGGCAGTAAAAACTAATATATACTTAGTATGGTACCTGGCATGTAGTGTGCCCTTCCACATAGTAGCTATCATTGTTTATCAGCGAATTCAGCTTTTGATGTTGCATTATCTCATTTAATTACCACCGCCACCACACCACTGTACAGAAACCTGCAATGTTGGTGTTGATGTATATGGAGAAATTGAGGCTCAGAGCAGTGGAGAACTAAGTTTATAAGGCTTAGAGACTTTTAGAAAATGATTCATTTTTTCATTAACTCTTTCTTACACTATTGTGGTTTCATTAAACCGATCAGAGAAATCCTAGAATGGTAGTATAAAAGCTAAGATATGACTTCTAGGAGTAATATAACATTCTTATTTACAAATATTATGAGAAATATTTATAAACCTATTTCAGATAAAACTATACATTTAGGTCTAAGATATGATAAATAGGAGTAATTGCTATAGGCTATTTACCTGCCCTATTCCCCTTTCTGTGGTGCTAAAAATAAACTCGGGGGTTTCTCATTCATTGAGAATCTGTTAAATTGTTGACAGATCCTTTTGACATTGCAACTGTTACTAAAGCAAAATAATTAGAACTGCTTATTTTACCATAATCTCTTTCAGCTTATATTGCCAGTTGGTTGCTACTTTTCCTATTCTAGACTATCTTTGATGCTGATTTGTTTTGTTGAAACAAGGTCTTACTCTGTTGCCTAGGCCAGAGTGTGGTGTCACAGTCATATCTCACTGCAGCCTCCAACTCCTTGGCTCAGGAGATCCTCCTGCCTCAGCCTCCCAAGTAGTTAATACTATAGGCATGCACCATCATGCTGGGCTAGTTTTTTCTTTTTTTTTTTTTTTTCGTAGAGGCAGGATTTTTGTATGCTCCCAGGCTGAGCTCAAACTCTTGGACTCAAGCAATTCTTCTGCCTTATCCTTCCAAAGTGTTGAGATTATAGGCATGAGCTGTGGCCAACTTTGAGACTGATTTTTAATCTGATTTCACTATTTTTCAGGTGAGTGGGGAACAGTATGCTTTGATCTTCAGTTCACTTATATTTGCATGTAATTATTTTTCAATCATTTTTATTTTAGGTAGTGAAACAGTTTCGCGATGGTGGTTACAACACATTGGTTTCTACCTGTGTGGGTGAAGAAGGTTTGGATATAGGAGAAGTTGATCTTATAATATGTTTTGATTCTCAGAAGAGCCCAATTCGTCTCGTACAACGAATGGGTAGAACTGGCCGAAAACGTCAAGGCAGGATAGTTGTTATCCTTTCTGAAGGACGAGAGGAACGTGTAAGTAGAGCTGCAGAAACACAGTTTGTCACTTGAAATTTGAGAAATAAAGCCCAAAGATGAATATCAACATTTTAGCATTCCAAGTCCAAACACTCTGGATAGTTGTGGTTTATTTGTATTGGATTCTATATTGTAACTAGGCAAATTTTTGACTGGATTCAGTTTCTTAATTTTTATCCATCTAAAGAAACACATTTTAATACTTAGGTAGTAATTCAGAGATACGTAGATCCAGAAACCAATATGTATTACTTTGTTTTACTATATCCCTGTGCTTCTAAAGAAGGCGTATGCTTTGTGTTTAGTTTACTTTTATTTTTGAATTATAGTAAATTGAGACTTGTTTTTTCCTTTTCAAGGGATGTCAAAATAACTAAATAAGAAACAAGGAATATATATAAGACAATATGTAGCCTGCAAAACCCAAAATATTTACTTTCTGGCCCTTTATGGAAGTTTGATGATGCCTATTTTAAGTGATAAGTAACTTGAATTATATTCAGATTTTGCTACAGTCTTGAGTGACAGGCCTTTCTAAATAAGATGGTATATAAAATACTATTTTATATTTGTTATACTAAGGTATTAATTAACTTTTGTGACTCATTGAGACTAGTTCAGTGGCCAAATATACAGGATCACATTACAGATTGCCTTAACAACTATGATAGTTTTTAAAAATTGATTTTAGGCTGGGTTCGGTGGCTCACGCCTGTAATCGCATCATCTTAGGAGGCCGAGGCCCGCAGATCACTTGAGGGTCAGGAATCTGAGACCAGCCTGGCCAAAATGGTGAAACCCCGTCTATACTAAAGAAATACAAAAATGAGCCACGTGTGGTGGTGCGCGTTCGTAACCTCAGCTACGTGGGAGTCTGAGGCAGAAGAATTGCTTGAACCTGGGAGGCAGAGGTTGCAGTGAGCCAAGATCCCGCCACTGCACTCTTGCTAGGGTAACAGAGTGAGACTCCATCTGAAGAAAAAAAATTGATTTTAAATATTTTAAATACTCTTTAAAATCATCTTGAAAAATGAATTATTTCTCTAATACTTTTCATGTGATTATAGCATATTCTTTTTTTTTTTTGAGATGGAGTTTTGCTCTTGTTACCCAGGCTGGAGTGCAATGGTGCGATCTCGGCTCACTGCAACCTCCGCCTCCTGGGTTCAGGCAATTCTCCTCCCTCAGCCTCCTGAGTAGCTGGGATTACAGGCACGTGCCACCATGCCCAGCTAATTTTTTGTATTTTTAGTAGAGACGGGGCTTCACCGTGTTGACCAGGATGGTCTTGATCTCTTGACCTCGTGATCCACCTGCCTCGGCCTCCCAAAGTGCTGGGATTACAGGTTTGAGCCACCGCGCCCGGCCCGATTATAGCATATTCATATGTAACATCTAGTTTATGCATAAAATGATCCTAATGAAATGTTTGGTAGCTTGTAAAAGGCCATATAATATCAATGAGTGGAAATGGGTTCTAATTGTATTCCCTAACCAAGTTACTTAACCTTTCCATTCACGTTAGGTTTCTTATCTGTAAAATAGTAACAGTGGCCACATTTACTCAGTATTTACATTATGCTGTGTAATGTTCCAAGTTTCAAATTCAGTATCTTACATAATTCTGTCAGCAGGATTACATAAAATAATTCTGGGGAGTAAAGCTTTTGTTATATACAGTGAAGGAAACTGAAGTATAGCGATATGAACAAACTGAAATAAAGGAATAGTTTTTAAAAAACACAAGACAATCATATACTTCTATGTAAATATCAACCTTTTTATAAAACAGCAAGATAACAAAGAATAGGTTTACTTTATGCAATATAACTGCTTTTGTAATAATGGACTTTGAAATGATTTTCATTGGAGATTAATCTAACAGTTTACTGATGATAGATTTTAAAATTCAAGACAGCTAGGCTCAATGACTCACACCTGCAGTTTCAGCACTTTGGGAGCCTAAAGCTGGAGGATTACTTGAGCCCTGGAGTTCCAGACCAGCCTGGGCAACACACAGCCTAACTCTACAAAATATTTTAAAGATTAGCTGGGTGTGGTAGCTCACACCTATAGTTCCAGCTACTCAGGAGGCTAAAGTTGGAGGATTGCTTGAGCCCAGGAGGTTGAGGCTGCAGTAAGCTTTGATCACACCACTGCACTCCAGAGCCTGGGTAACAGAGTAAGACTCTGTCTCAAAAACAAACAAACAAAATCAAGAGAACAGAAGCTCTATTCCCTCTTTTATTTTTTGAGATGGAGTGCAAAAAGGCTGGAGTGCAGTGGCACGATCTTCCGCCTCCCGGGTTCAAGTGATTATCCTGCCTCAGCCTCCTGAGTATCCAGGACTAAAGGCGCACACCACCATGCCTGGCTAATTTTTGTAGTTTTAGTAGAGACAGGGTTTCACCATGTTGGCCAGGATGGTCTCGATCTCCTGGCCTTGTGACCCACCCGCCTCAGCCTTCCAAAGTGCTGGGATTACAGGCATGAGCCACCTTGTCTGGCCCAGAAGCTTTATTCTCTAAGTATTTAAGTAGCTTGGGGTTTAATTTTATGTTTACAATAAATCCAAACTAATAATTGCCTGTTGTGGATAAATTGTTATTTACAGAAATAATCTGACATTTTATATTTGTTTTTACAGATTTATAATCAAAGTCAGTCCAACAAAAGAAATATATATAAAGCTATTTCAAGTAACAGGCAGGTCCTTCATTTTTACCAAGGAAGTCCACGAATGGTTCCTGATGGAATCAACCCAAAATTACACAAAATGTTTATCACACGTGGTGTCTATGAACCAGAGAAGCATTCTCGGAACTTGAAGCGAAAGTCATCTATCTTTTCCTTTAAGGATGGTAAATAAATTTTGCATTTGACACATGCATTTTTCCCCCTGTTCTTACTTAGCAGGTCCTATATTGATATAATATTTCTTGTTTGTAAAACTGAATCTGTGTTCTAGGATATTATAGGCATTCTCTTTGAAAAGGCTATAAGAGATTATTCCTGTGGCAAATGGAGAGACATTCGTAGTATAGAGTGACAGAAATTCAGTGTTAAAAATATCCTACCAACCCAGAGAACGTTCTCTGTAAAGTTTAGAAAAGAAAGAAAACAGTTTTATTTTTGAATAAGCATTAAACCAGATTACAGTATGCGCTGAAGACAATCTACTAAGATAATACCAAGACAGAAAGAAATTCCTTATATGTACTCCCAAGCATTTATAATCCTTTATATACATGTTCTCAAGACTAATAGTAACTTGTCCTCATATAAGAAGGCACCATTTGCTATATATTCCTTCATAGTTTATAACATATTCACCTGGCAATTGAGGTAGCCATTTGCATTAGCTGGTCGCCTTTATCTGAAGGAATAATGAAAATTTTTTTTATGTCTATAACAAGCAGAAATTGATAGATCTTAGAGAAATGCCTAAACACTCATGATGATGGCAGATAGGGACACTATCTTCCTTGATGTTTGTATTCCAAAGAAATAACCCCCAAACACTTAAAAAAACACATTTCTTGTTTGGAAAGTTGGATAGAGGTTTGCTTGGTCTTTACACAGATTTACATAGATATCAGAGGATTAAAGAAAGGATTTTTAATTTTTTTGAGACAGAGTCTTGCTCTGTTGTTTAGGCTGGAGTTCAGTGGTATGATCTCAGCTTACTACAAACCACCTCCTGCGTTCAAGGGATTCTCCGCCTCAGCCTCCCCAGATCACATTCATGTGCCACCACACCCAGCTAATTTTTGTATTTTTAGTAGAGACAGAGTTTCACCATGTTGGCCAGGCTGGTCTCAAACTTCTGACACTCAGATGATCCGTCCGCCTTGACCTCCCAAAGTGCTGGGATTACAGGCATGAGCCACCATGCCCAGCCTAAAGGATTTAGAAGCCGTTTGTGTCTCTGCAAATGCTCCTAGAAAGGGAGGGGCGTGGGTCTCTTTCCCTTTTCACAAAGGAGAAAATTTTTTTTTTTAAATTCACTTATATGCAAGATAATGGTAAAGTTAGATGAAATTATTGGTAATATTGAGACAGTAAGAAACATATACTTTGGTGCCAGAAGCATTGTTAGTAAGTAAGAAGGGAGAGTACTCCTAGCTTAAGAACTGCAGAGACATAATACCAAGAAAGTATCTTGAGGTATTTGCACTATGAAAGTGAGAAAAAAAAAGTTTATGTTTTGGATTTTACTTTATCTCAAATGAGGGTATTAAATAATCAGGTATCAATATTTTAACATTTGGAAGGAACCTTGGGAGTCATGTGGTCCAATTACTTAGCAAGGTGGGAATGCTTCTGCAGGATTCTTGTTAAATACATATCCAGCCTCAACTTGAATAACTGTGTTAATATAAATTATATTTCTTTATGAGGGTTCATTCCATTGCTGAATGACCCTGTATAGTAGAAGACTCTTACATTGAAAAATCTGTGTCTTTGTACCTTTTATCTCATTGATCTAGTTTTGCAGATAAAAAGTACAGTTTTCATCTTTGGTTTACCTTTATAACGGTTCTTTACGTATTTGAAGGCCATATCTTTCAAGTTTGTTCAACTGTTTGTTCCACTGATTTTCATACCATGCATTTTTGACGTCTTTACCCTCCTACTATTTGCTCTGGATTCAAATTTGCTAATGTTCTTTCCCTTAACTCAGAGCTTTCAATCAGTGTTTTTTTGGCTATGTCTATTAAACCTAATATAAATCCACTTAATAGGAGCATACCTGTCATTTTTCAAGATTTTGCCAGTTATTTGCTTAAAATAAAAACATAGCATGTCTTTTTAGTTTTCTTGAATTTGATAAATTAATAAAAGCATCAAAACTTGATTAGGTTGGATAAATCATTTTTAGTGATCATATTTTTTTATAGTTGCTGATTAATCTTATGTTTAACAATTATTTCTAAAATATTACTTGGGTGGATAGCAAATTCTTTATTGAATATCTGGAACCTATCCTTTTAAGAAATTGGGATAATATAAACTTACGTTCATTTTTCTATACTTGTTTCCTTCCATTTTCTTTGATTTTTCAAGTGTCAAAGATTTATCTTGCTAAATTATGTGATTTATGTATGGAATTATTCTATAATTCTATAATGGTGTATCAATATCCTAGTATATTTATACTAATCTATAAAATATATACTAGTGTATATACTATGTATTTGCTAGTGTATATAAGTTATATACTAGTGTATACGTGTAGTACATATTATATACACTAGTATGTAATTCATTTGAGCTTAAAGCTCTGAATTTATTTCATTTCATATTTCATTTCAGACAGAGTCTCATGCTATTGCCCGGGCTGGAGCTCAGTGGCATGATCTTAGCTCACTGCTGCCTCCACCTCTCAGATTCAAGCAATTATCCTGCCTCAGTCTCACGAGTAGCTGGGATTACAGGTGTGTGCCACCACACCTGGCTCATTTTTACATTTGTAGTAGAGACAGGGTTTCTCTGTGTTGGCCAGGCTAGTCTGGAACTTCTGACCTCAGTGATCTGCCCACCTCAGCCTCCCAAAGTGCTGGGATTACAAGCGTGAGCCACTGCACCCAGCAACTCTGAATTTATTTTAAGGGACTAGGGGTACCTGGATATTTCAAAATCTTAGAGCCTCTACATGTCAGGTCTGAAAGAAGCCTGAAAGATCATTTAGTTCAAACCCCCTTATTTTACAGATGAGGAAACACATGCAAAGAAGACTTTTTTTTTTTTTAACATTTTAAAAAAGCTTCTTACACTATATTTTGGAATACCTGAGGGATGATCCTAGCTCACTGAAGCCTCAACTCCTGGGCTTAAGAGATCCTCCTGCCTCAGCCTCCTCTGTAGCTAGGATGACAGGGATGCAACATCATGCTCAGCTAATTTTATTTTTTTAAACTTGGGGTCTTGATGTATTACCCAGGTTGTTCTCAAACTCCTGACCTCAACTGATCCTTTCTCCTTGGCCTCCCACAGAGCGGGTGTGAGCCACTGTACCCAGCCAGTTTTCTGATTTTTAATTCAGTAGCTCCTCAATTTTTCTGCTCTTCTATGTATTAGCCAGAGTTCCTGCTTTGTACTGTTAAGCCTTTTCAGTTTGGTGATTGTTAGAGATTATAGAAGCTGAAAAGAATTAATGTGTTATACATACTTTTTAAAGTCTATTATTATGTCCTTTTTTAAAGCAACAAGTCTGTTCCCCCAACCCTTTACTCCTTTTGCCCCCAACCCCCGTTTAAGACTTAAGATACATACCCTTTTTAAAAGTCTTGGCCTTTCCTGCCCACTCTCAACACCCCCACCAAGCTTCAGATGAAGTTTCCAATAGCTACTTGGCTCTGTTCTGTTAATAAATTCATTACCAAAGGTTACCTTCTAGACAAATAGGTACATTCAGAGAGGTGAGAGAAGTTTAGGAGGTATTTAGAAGCACAAAGTGATAAACTAAGTGGTTTTATATGAAGAATACTAGTTTTAAGAAATAGAATCAAGACTGAGGTGGGAATCACTTGAGCCCAGGAGTTTGGGCCGAATCTGGGCAACGTAGCAAGACTTGGTATCTACAAAAAAATAAGACAATTAGATAGGCCTGGTGGCATGAGTGTATTCCAGCTACTGTGGAGGGTGAGGCAGGAGGCTTGCTTGAACCCAGGAGTTCAAAGTTACAGTGAGTTCTGAATGCACTGCTGCACTCCAGCCTGGGTGACAGAGTTTGAATTGATATTGTGGATTTTTTTGCCTTGCAGATTTTTAAAAAAAATCTCTTTTCTATTATTTTTTCAACTTACAGGAACAAGGCAAAGTAACCTAAAGAAAGATTGGTTCTTATCAGAAGAAGAATTTAAATTATGGAACAAACTCTATAGATTAAGAGATAGTGATGAAATTAAAGAGATAACATTGCCTCAAGTTCAGTTTTCTTCTTTACAAAATGAGGAAAACAGACCAGTAAGTTGAATATTTTTTCAGATGTTCCCCCCGCCCCCACTTGAATGCTAAAACCCCTCAGATTTTTTTTATAATGATCAAGCAATAGCTTTGGGAGTAATGAGATAAATGTCATTAGATTATAAGAAATTAAGAATGTAATCTTTTTTTTTTTTTTGAGACAGAGTTTCGCTCTTGTTACCCAGGCTGGAGTGCAATGGTGTGATCTCGGCTCACCACAACCTCCACCTCCTGGGTTCAGGCAATTCTCCTGCCTCAGCCTCCTGAGGAGCTGGGATTACAGGCACGCGCCACCATGCCCAGCCAATTTTTTGTATTTTTAGTAGAGACAGGGTTTCACCATGTTGACCAGGATGGTCTCGATCTCTTTACCTCGTGATCCACCCGCCTCGGCCTCCCAAAGTGCTGGGATTATAGGCTTGAGCCACCACGCCCAGCCGAATGTAATCATTTTTAAAAAATGATTAAAGTCTAAGTTTACAAAACTACTAATTTTCTTATATTATTTATTGTATATATTTAACCAACTATGATATTTTTACATAAGTTCTGCCTTTCTTTCATTACTGTAATTTAAATATTTCTATATAGGCATAATCTTACATGGTTAAGGTAAGAATCCCAAAACACAATAGGTATATCTGCAATATACCATATTTTGTTTGACTATATACCTATTGTGTTTTGGGATTCTTTTCAACTTTTTTTTTTTTTTTTTTTTTTAAGAGATGAGGTCTTCCTCTGTTGTTTAGGCTTGCCATCAGCTCCTGAACTCAAGCTATCCTTCTACCTCAGCCTCCCAAGTAGCTGGGACTAAAAGTGTGCACCACTGCATCTGGCTTTTTCTATATATATATATATATTGAGGCAGAGTCTTGCTCTGTCACTCAGGCTGGAGTGCAGTGGCTCAATCTCGGCTCACTGCAACCTCCACCTTCTGGGTTCGAGTGATTCTTCTGCCTCCACCTCTTGGGTAGCTGGGACTACAGGTGCCCACCACCATGCCTTGCTAACTTTTTGTGTTTTTAGTAGAGACAGGGTTTCACTGTGTTACCCAGGATGGTCTCAATCTCCTGATCTTGTGATCTGCCTGCCTCAGCTTCCCAAAATGCTGGGATTACAGGTGTGAACCACAGCACCTGGCCTTCAATATTCTACTAACATAAATTATGCTTTCATAAGCATCCTCGTAAACCGTTTTTTTTTTATTTTTTATTTTAATAGTTTTTGGGGAAACTATTAAAATAGTTTCGTGGTGTTTTGTTACATGGATTAGTTCTTAGCAGTGATTTCTGAGATTTTGGTGCACCCATCATCTGAGCAGTGTACACTGCACCCAGTGTATAGTCTGTTATCCCTTGCCTCCCCCACATCCTTCCCCCCGAGTCCCCAGAGTCCATTATGTAATTCTTATGCCTTTGTGTCCTCATAGCTTAGTTCCTACTTCTAAATGAGAACATACAATGTTTGGTTTTCCATTACTGAGTTACTTCACTTAGAATAATAGTCCCCAACTCCATCCAAGTTTCTGGGAATACCATTGTTTCATTCTTTTTTTTAATGGCTGAGTAGTCCATGGTGTGTGTATGTATGTATATATATATATATATATATACACCACATTTGCTTTTTTTTTTTTTTTTTTTTTGAGACAAAGTCTCACTCATTTGCCAGGCTGGAGTGCAATGGATCTTGGCTCACTGAAACCTCTACCTCCTGGGTTCAAGTGATTCTTCTGCTTCAGCCTCCTGAGTAGCCGGGACTACAGGCCTGTGCCACCACGCCTGGCTAATTTTTGTATTTTTAGTAGAGATGGGGTTTCACCATGTTGACTGGGATGGTCTCCATCTCTTGACCTCATGATCCACCCACCTTGGCCTCCCAAACTGCTGGGATCACAGGTATGAACCACCACGCCCAGCCTATATACACCACATTTTTTTTTATCCACTCATTGGTAGATGGGCATTTAGACTGGTTTCATATTTTTGCAGTTTTGAATTGTGCTGCTATAAATATACATGTGTGAGTATCTTTTTCATACAATGACTTCTTTTCCTTTGTATAGATACCCAGTAGTGGAATTGCTGGATCAGATGGTAATTCTGCTTTTAGTTCTTTAAGGAATCTCCATATTGTTTTCTTTAGTGGTCATACTACTTTACATTCCCACAAGCAGTTCAAAAGTGTTCTTTTCACCACATTCATACCACTATCTATTTTTTTTTATTTTTTAATTATGGCCATTCTTTCAGGAGTAAGGGGGTATTGTATTGTGGTTTTGATTTGTATTTCCCTGATAATTAGTGATATTGAACATTTTTTATATGTTTATTGGCCATTTGAGTTCCTTACAGATTCTCAGTGTTAGTCCTTTGCTGGATGCATAGTTTACAAAGATTTTCTCCCACTCTGTGGGTTGGTTCTCCGTTTACTCTGTTGTATAAAAGCATTTAGTTTAATTAAGTCCCATCTATTTTTTTGTTGTTGCATTTGCTTTTGGGTTCTTTGTCCTGAAGTCTTTGCCTAAGCCAATGTCTGGAAAAGTTTTTTGAATATTTTACAGAATTTTTTTGGTTTCAGGACTTAGATTTATGGCTTTGATCCATCTTGAGTTGATTTTTGTATAAGGTGAGAGATAAGGATCCACTTTTATTATTCTGCTTGTGGCTTGCCAATTATCAGCACCATTTGTTGAATTTGTTGTCCTTCCCCCACTTTATGTTTTTGTTTGCTTTGTTGAAGATCAGTTGGCTGTAAACATAAATTATACTTTCATAAGCATCCTTGTAAACCAGTTTTCACTTTTTGTTTTGAAGTTATAGGTAATACTTTAAATTTGATCTTATTGTTCATTTATTATTAACAGATTATTGATTAATTTTATGAAAGTCAAGAGAACTGATCAAAGGTTGCATATGTGCCTGGAGAGCTAGGAAAACAACCTCAGGAAAGATTTCTTTTAGAATATTTAACTATTTTCTCTTAAAATGGAAATATGTAAACAGGAATATTGTCAACTTGTATGTCATCTAACAGTTATTTAACAAATATATTTTAAAGGTCATCTTTCCGCTTCATGAAATTATTTTGATTTTTTCTTCTCAGATTTTAGTTGTGAGTACCTAAATGGATGCAAATTATGTTAAGCTGATTACATGTATACTAAGTGTTTTTTTAAAATTTGTGAAATTTCAGTATGTTTTCATCATTTTTATTACTTTTCAAAAATTAAGATTCAGGAACCAACGACTGGAATTCATCAACTCTCTCTCTCTGAATGGAGAGTGTGGCAGGATCATCCTTTGCCTACGTATCAAGTTGATCACTCAGATCGATGCCGCCATTTTATAGGCCTTGTACAAATGATAGAAGGAATGAGACACGAAGAGGTAGGGTTTTATTTTAATTTTCTCTTCTGGTGTGATAGTAAAAGTAGAGTAGTTAGATTTTATTTTTCTTAATTTGAAGTAATAAGAAATATTTTGTTTTTCTGTATAGTTCCTTGTGACCTCAATAAGGAATGAGTTTCTGCCTTAAGAGAAGAAACTGATTTAATTAATTAGAAGAAGAATATCATCTGTAAATATTGATAGGTCAGAGTAGAATTTAATATACTTAATGATTTATGTAAACTGCTTATAAAGCTAATTTAGGATTCTTTTGGATTGCGATTTATTGAAATATTCTCTATCATCTAGGTTATTTCATATTTTTCTTGTATCCTGGTTGGTCCTAGTTTAGAGAATTGTAGATTCCTTGAGCAGTTCCTTGATTATTCTTCCTAGAGTCAGCATAGTGAACCAATTATGAGTTGCTTGTCAATTATCAGCACCATTTGTTGAATACCCAGAAATCCATAATGCCTGGGTTAGAATCCAAACTCTGTCTCCTACTGATTGTGTGCTTGTAAGTTATTTAATCTCTCAGTGCTTCAGTTTTATCTGTTAAACAGGAATAGTGATAATACTTACTTTATAAGATTGTTATGAGGATTAAATGACCTGATATATATAATGCACTTAGTAACTGGCATATAATAAGTACTCAGTAAATTGCAGTTCCTATTTTTATTATTAGCCTTTGGTCATGCATACATGTAAATTGTAGGGAATCAGCCCCTCCACATCACCCGTTGGTACCCCGAGTTCAGGGGCGACAAAGGAATGAGAAAAAGATTAAGAATGCACGAAGTGGGACCAGGGGGCCATCACTTGTCATGGAGGCAGTGAAGGCCCCTAACTCTGATCTCTCACACTATTTTGTTGGTTACAGTGACTTTGATCTACAGGGGTGGAGCAATGGTGGGGAGAGGGTGACCTGATGGTGGAGTGAATCAGTGAGCTGGAAATCAATCAGTGAGCCTTAACTGGTGTGTCATTCTAAAGATTGATAACAGTGGCGGTTTGGGAGTTTCACAAAACAAGAACATGAGGTTATCTTTAGTCTATTATCTATGTGCAGCTGCTGAAAAGCGGGCCTTACAAGGAGCCTACAAGTCTGGTTATGTCATAGTGCTACGAAGGGGTTTTACCTCCTTAAACACAGTGTTTATGGTAACACAGCTTAGGTCACCCTGTACCAGGACATGAGGCATGGAGAAGTTTGCCTCCACAGAGGCCTCCCGCCGTTTGCTGCAGTTTGTTGTTCCCAGTTTATATGTTACTCATAACCAGTTGATGTAGGCACTCTAAGTCCTTTCTCCTTTGCTGCTTCCCCCAACATAAATAAAGTAGTTAGTAGTAGCAAAATGTGTGCAATCAAATTAATGTATATTTATTGAGTGCCTTCTTTTTTTTTTTTTTTTTTTTTTTTTTTTTGCCAATCATTGAGAGCTTGTAAGGTTGCTGAGGTTGGTTGGCCTTGAACTCTTGGCCTCGCCTTCACAAGCGCCACGACATCCGGCCGGAGCCACTTTGGGCCCCTATTGAGTGCCTTCTATATGCCACACTCTGTTCCCTCCTTTATGGCTAACGCTGTGAGCAAACCAGAGAAAATATTCTGTTTAAGAGGAGTATATAAACTAGCAGGGAGACACCTTGGCTCACATTAATGCTTATTATATTTATTATTCATAAAAGCAGAGAAGACCAGGCGCTGTGGCTCACACCTGTAATCCCAGCACTATAGGAGGCTGAGGCAGGTGGGTCACTTGAGGTCAGGAGTTTGATACCAGCCTGGCCAACATGGCGAAATCCCCTCTCTACTAAAAATACAAAGAATTAGCCAGGTGTGGTGGCACATGCCTGTAATCCCAGCTACTCAGAAGGCTGAAGCAGAAGAATCACTTGAACCCAGGAAGCGGAGGTTGCAGTGAGCTGAGATCAAGTCACTGTCCTTTAGCCTGGATGACAGAGTGAGACTGCTCTCAAAAAAAAGAAAAAAGCAGAGAGGTAACTGCTCAAAAGTCTAAGAGTACTACAGGAATCCTGATTAAAGTAGCATTCTTGGGGGAATGGTAGAGATTTTAGTTTTAGCTAATAACTTAGAGATAAGTAAGACTTAGAAATTTACTATACAAATTCTTGATTAGGAACTTGTTAAAAATAGAAGTATATTCCAGGATACAACCTAGTACACATAGAGTTACAATTATGTTGGATGTTCTAAAAGCTATTCTTAGTTACTGCCATTGAAAGAGTAAATTTAACAAACATATGTGTTTTTTATTAATATACATGATTTTTAAAATATCTATTTTTAGAAAATTAGAATAATTCTGTAAAGTATTAGAAGTACAAAACTCAGTATTTATATTCTTACATATTCATTAAATTTGTCCTTTCTACAAATAGTTATCAAGGGTCTTTTGGGTATTAAATACTGGGGATATGACAAAGTTAGCTGATTAATGATAACTTGATAGTTTTGCAATAGTGTTCTTTATAATTTTTATTTATCAGAATAACTGTTAAGATATAAAGAATATCATTGGAATAATGTAATAAGGGAAATTTTAATATAGAGTGAAACTCCTCTCAGATTTGGCTTTCTGTTTTGTTTTCCTGTGGCTTTTAAAATTTTCTTTATTTATAGGGAGAATGCAGCTATGAATTGGAAATTGAATCTTATTTACAAATGGAAGATGTCAACTCAACATTTATTGCTCCCAGGAATGAATCTAATAATTTTGCCAATGACACCTTTATCACTCACAAGAAATCATCATTTATAAGGAACATACATCAAGACAGTTCGTCCTCAGTGATAGAATCTGATGAAGAATATGCTGAAATTTTGAAACAAACTCATATTAAACCTACTAAAATTGTTTCTTTAAAGAAAAAGGTGTCTAAAGAAATAAAAGATCAGCTTAAAAAAGAAAATAATCATAGTATTATAGATTCTTTAGATACTGACAAAAATTCTACTGTTGAAAATATTTTTCAAGTAGACCTACCAAATGATGAAAGGACATCAGATACAGATGAAGTTGCTGCCACATATGCTATTAATGAAAACCTTATTAAAGAGCCATGTGTATTATTAACAGAGTGCCAGTTTACAAATAAATCTAATTCATTTGCTGGAAATGTTTTAGATTCTGGTTATAACAGTTTCAGTGATGAAAAATCTGTTTCATCTAACTTATTTCTTCCATTTGAAGAAGAGCTGTATATTGTTAGAACAGATGATCAATTTTCTAATTCTCACTCACTGACAAAAGAGGTACTAGCTAATGTAGAGAGTTTTTTATCTCATTCTCCTCCATCTCTTAGTGGACTCTCAGACTTGGAATATGAATTTGCTAAGAGTTCTGCACTTGAGAATTTGCTTTTCTTACCCTATGCAGAGCATTTACAAAGTGATAAATGCACCTGTTTGATGTCACATTCAGCTGTGAATTCTCAGCAGAATTTAGAATTGAATTCACTTAAATGTATTAATTATCCATCTGAAAAAAAATGCCTTTGTGATATACCTAATGAAAATATTTCTGATGAGACAAGCTTCTGTGACCGTGACATACATAAACATAATCAAAATGAAAATTTAGTACCTAACAATCATGTCCAAATACACAGAGTCCCTGCACAGAATTTAGTTGGAGAGAACAATCACGATGGTGATAACAGTGACCTCCCAGTATTGTCCACTGACCAAGATGAAAGTTTACTATTATTTGAAGATGTTAATACAGACTTTAATGATGTGAGTCTTTCACCCTTGAAGAGTAAAAGCAAATCTTTACATGAGTCAGACAAGACTGCTATTAGTGAAATTCCTCTGGACTCTCAGTTCTTAATTTCTGATGAACTTTTGTTGGACAATAATTCTGAACCCCAAGATCAAATCACCTGTGATGCTAATAATTTTGAATCTCATAATGATTTGAGAGGTATACAGAAAGAAAAAGTGAAGAATGATGAGGATATTTTTGATTGCTCTAGGGATTTATTTTCTGTTACCTTTGATTTAGGATTCTGTAGTCCAGATTCCGATGATGGAATATTGGAACATGTATCAGATAGCAGAAGACCTCTAGATGATCTATCTGGAAGGTATTTGGAAATTAAGGAGATAAGTGATGCAAATTATGTTTCGAATCCACCACTGATACCAAGAGAGCATAGCAAAAATTTTACAAGTGGAACTGTTGTTATCTCATCAAATGAAGATATACAGAATCCAAAATGTGTAAATTTTCCACTGAGTACAGCAAAAAATGAAGAATTGTTATCTCCTGGTTATTCTCAGTTTTCTTTACCAGTGGGAGAAAAAGTTATGAGTACACCACTCTCTAAATCAAACACATTGAACTCATTTTATAATATAAGAAAGGAAATACTTAAGACACCAGATTCTAATAAGGAAAAAGTAAATATACAAAGATTCAAAGAAGCATTGAATTCAACTTTTGATTATTCAGAATTTTCTCTAGAAAAGTCTAACAGCAGTGGTCAGATGTATCTGCATAAGTCCTGTCATTCTGTTCAAGGTAAGATTCCATCTTTATAAAGTCTATAACTCTTTCTAGAATAATTACTCTACAAATGCTTTGGTAATTTTTCCAAATGGAATTTTTTAGTATATGGTACAATATAAATACTGAATTAGATAATTGGTTTGTTATATTTTTCTTAAGCTGATCTTACTAATATTACATTTATTTTATTTACATATACTATGGCATGCATGGTATGGAAAAGGTTATTATTGCTAGACATTATGAAATATATGAAGATGTATAAGATCTCACACTAGGTCTTGGTTGTAAAACATAATTACGTGACATATGTATTTAAAAAGATGCCAGTAAAATGTGGAAATAACTACCAAAAGAATAATCAGAGAGTGGCTGTTGAAAAGGTTGAGAGGATGATGAAATTTTGAGTTTGATTAGATTGGAAAGATTTTTTTTTTTTCCGAGACGGTGTTTTGCTCTTGGCCAGGCTGGAGTGCAGTGGCGCAGTCCTGGCTGGCTTACTGCAACCTCAGCCTCCCGAGTTCAGGTGATTTTCCTGACTCAGCCTCTCAAGTAGTTGGCATTACAGGCACTCATCACTGCTCTTGGCTAATTTTTATATATATATATTTTTTGAGACGGAGTTTCGCTCTTGTTTACCCAGGCTGGAGTGCAATGGTGTGATCTAGCTCACTGCAACCTCCGCCTCCTGGGTTCAGGCAATTCTCCTGCCTCAGCCTCCTCAGTAGCTAAGATTACAGGCACGTGCCACCATGCCAGCTAATTTTTTGTAGTTTTAGTAGAGACGGGGTTTCACCATGTTGACCAGGATGGCCTCAATCTCTTGACCTCATGATCCACCTGCCTCAGCCTCCCAAAGTGCTGAGATTACAGGCTTGAGCCACCGTGCCCGGCTAATTTTTGTATTTTTAATAGAGATAGGGTTTCACCATGTTGGCCAAGATGGTCCCGAACTCCTGACCTCAGGTAATCCGCCTGTCTCAGTCTCCGAAAGTGCTGGGATTACAGGCGTGAGCCACTGCATCTGATCAAGATTTTATATATAGTGTAGGTTTTCATTTTGGTTCCTTGGGAATATTTATGCTTTTGGTATGTTGAAGATACTAAAGACATAATTTGGGTGTTATAAAATGATGAAAGCAAGGAGAAAGAAGGAAAGTATGATTTTGGGAGATAGTCTGAAGTAAGAGTTTTAGGTAGCAAAATGTTTGAGAAATAAAAACTGTATTCAGAAGATTGAGACCAGACCACAAAAAGTCAGAGAAATCTCTGGATTTCTCTAATTTAACCATTACGCTTACAGAAAAACTAGAAGATATAGTGATAGATGTTTGATATGAAGTCCTGCTGTATAATACAGCTCCACAGATTATTATATCAAGCTGTTTATGAATTTTATTCCTTCTGTTAAAAGCTGAATAAAAAGTAGCTGTAAGATAAAAGGAGAGTTTCCTCTGTAAATCTTTTCCTGATGTTATTCTCGTTAGAATTGAGGACATGGTTCATGAATGTTCTATTTAAGATGAAAGCATGTTGGAAGTTAAAATAGGTTTAATTTTCAAAACCTGGCTGTTCTATATAGTCTGGGGTTGTGCCATGACGTATATGTATTTTACAAAGTGTATGTTGCTTATGAGTGTTCAGTATTTGCTTGAAAACCTCTATATGAAGTCCATGTTAATGAGTGAGATCATTTTTCTGGTTTTGTGTCAGATTTGCACTAAAACATTTTTTCTAGGATTGTACTTAACTATAAATCATGGGCAAAAGTAGCACATATCAGGGGGCCCAAAGTGGCTCCGGCCGGATGTCGTGGCGCTTGCGAAGGCGAGGCCAAGAGTTCAAGACCAACTAACCTCAGCAACCTTACAAGCTCTCAATGATTGGCAAAAAAAAAAAAAAGTAGCACATATCAGAAAAATTATTTATTGGGAAATGTTTAGTTATTTTTTATTCTACTTAATTCAAAAAAAGAATTTAAGCTCGTTTTCCATATTATATATGAAAAACATGTTCATTAAAACATCATGAAAGCACTTAAAAAGAAATCTTCCTGGAATGAGTTGGTTACTATAGCCGAGTCCTGCATTTAACTCTGGCTTCCTTAGAAGGTAATGAAAAAAGAAAAATGAGGTGATTTATATATTGCTCATCTGCAAAAAGGAAATCACCCAAGTTTATCTGTCTGGGTAGATGTTTTAACTAGCAGAATGTGAGGAGAAATTTATTGTGTGGGTTTGTATTTCTTATCTATTGCTGTTTAACAAAGTACCCCCAAAAACCTCAGTGACTTAAATAGTCAATATAATAAAAAAAAGCTTCTTAGAAGGCCTGTTGTTTGAGAGGATCGGTGAGGAGTTTCATTAAAATCCTTAATGGTCCTGGCACAGTGGCTCATGCCTGTAATCCCAGCACTGTGAGGGGCTGAGTCAGGCAGATCAACTGAGGTCAGGGTTTCAAGACCAGCATGGTGAAACCCTGTCTCTGTTAAAAATCCAAAAATTAGCTGGGTGTGGTGGCATGTGCCTGTAGTCCCAGCTATTCGGGAGGCTGAGGCAGGAGGATTGCTTGAACCCAGGAGGCAGAGGTTGCAGTGAGCTGAGATTGTGCCATTGTACTCTAGCCTGGGTAACAAAGTGAGACTCTGTCTCTAAATAAATAAATAAGATAAAATCCTTGCTGTTCGACTGAACAGTACTCTGAGGCACAACCTTTGACTTTTAAGGAGGTCTTAAAGCATTTAAACTACAACCTCAGCTTCATAATATTTTCCTGGCAGTCCTCTGGGTTAGATCTTTGCCTAGAAAATTTAATTAATTAATTAATTAATTTTGGCCAGTTGCAGTGGCTTACATCTGTAATCCCAGCACTTTGGGAGGCCAAGGCGGGCAGATTGCCTGAAGTCAGAAGACCAGCCTGGCCAACGTGGTGAAACCCCGTCCTACTAAAATGCAAAAATTACCAGGGCATGGTGGCAGTTGCCTGTAATCCCAGCTACTTGGGAGGCTGAGGTAGGAGAATTACTTGAATCTGGGAGGCAGAGGTTTCAGTGAGCCGAGATCCGGCCGCTGTACTCCAGCCTGGGTGACAGAGCAAGACTCAGTCTCAAGAAAAAAAAAAAAAGAAAAGAAACTTTCTCATTTTTAGTATTGTTTTCCATCAGGAGAGGCTAGGAGTTTTCAAAATCAGCAAATTTGAACTGTTTCTTTGTCCTTAATGTCTTTTCTTTTGCATTTTGCTGTTATAGCGAAAAGCAATGTTTTGTTTAGATGTCTCCTTAGCTAGGTTACCCCATAGATTAGGTACATTTATTCCTTTTTGTGCCAGTTGCAATGTTGCTAAACTTTCTGGTACTACATAAAGGATTTAAGATTTTTTCTACTTTTCTTTAAGCCCTCACCCACCATTTCCTCAATGGCCAACTAATCTTCCTACAATTTCTTTGAGGCTCTTCAGGCCTTCCTTCACTAAAACTCTCAAAGTTCTTTTAGCATCCACCCACTATCTAGTTCCAAAGCAACTTTCCCAGTTTAGGTTTTTGCTTTGGCAACTCCCTATTTCCAGTTATCAAAATCTGTATTATTTATCTATTGCTGTATTACATTCTACGTGCAAAACTTGATGTAAAATAACAGACATGTTACCTCAAAGTTTCCTTGCAACAGGAACTTAAGTGTGGCTTAGCTGAATAGTTCTGGTTTAGGATATTTCATGAGGTTATAGTTCAGACATTGGCCAGCGGTGCAGTTATCTGAAAGCTTGAATAGCTTTGGAGGATCTCCCCCGGCCCTTTTATTTTTGACAGTCTTGCTCTGTCACCAGGCTGGAGTGCAGTGGCGTGATCTCTGCTCACTGCAACCTCCGTCTCCCAGGTTCAAGCCATTTTCCTGCCTCAGCCTCTCAAGTAGCTAGGACTACAGGCACGTGGCACCATGCCCAGCTAATTTTTGTATTTTTGGTAGAGATGGGGTTTCACCACGTTGACCAGGATGGTCTCAATCTCTTAACCTCCTGATCCACCTGCCTCAGCCTCCCAAACTGCTGGGATTACAGGTGTAAGCCACCACACCTGGCCGGATCTGCTATTAAGGTGGCTCAGTCATATTGCTGTTAGTAGGAGACCTTGGTTTCTTGCCATGTGGACCTCTTCGTAGGGTAGTTGGATAAGTGTGGGTTTTTTGTTTTGTTTTTTTCAGACAGGGTCTCATTTTGTCACTCAGGCTAGAATGTATGGTGCAATCATGACTCACTGCCACCTGTCTCTTGGGCTCAAGCAGTCCTCCTGCCTCAGCCACTGGAATTACAGACATGTGCCACTATGCTCAGCTAAATATTGTATTTTTTGTAGAGACAGGGTTCTGCCATGTTGTCCAGGCTGCTTTCGAACTCCTGCCTCCTTCGACCTTCCAAAGTGCTGGTATTACAAGTGCGAGCCACCATTCCAGGCCTGATAAGGTCATAAAACATAGCATCTGACTTCTTCCAGTGCAGTGATGCAAGAGACAAAGCAAAATAAGGCCACAATACCTTTTATAACCTAGACTCATAAGTCATACACCTTCATTTTCATTTTATCCTTTTGTTAGAAGTGAGTTATTAAGTCTGGCCTGCACAGTTTTAGTTACAACATTGTATCATATTTATATATATTGTATTGTGTTGTATCTTACCAATTTTTATTTCATGCACACCCAAACACATATGGAAAACACATACATAACAAAGAATCTTTTCATGTATTGTTTTGTTGCTTACATTTTTTTTTTTTTTTTTGAGCAGATTTTCACTCTTTTTGCCTAGGCTGGAGTGTGATGGCACGACCTCGGCTCACGGCAACCTCTGCCTCCTAGGTTCAAGTGATTCTTCTGCCTCAGCCTCCTGAGTAGCTGGAATTACAGGCATGTGCCACCATGCCCAGCTATTTTTGTATTTTTAATAGAGGAGGGGTTTCTTTGTGTTGGTCAGGCTGGTCTCGAACTCCTGACCTCACGTGATTCGCCCACCCCAGCCTCCCAAAGTGCTGGGATTACAGGTGTGAGCCACTGGGCCTGGCTTGTAGCTTGCATTTTTATGCTTTAACTCTTTCAGGTAGAAAGAATAAGACACAGGGGGCAGAAAGACTACAGATTTTTAAAGATAAATTCTATTAAGAGAAACAGTGACTAATGAAATGACATTTTTGTATTTTTCTGGCCTCATTTCAATTAATTTATAAAATTGAACTTCATTTGAATGTGTTTATTAACAAAAGATATTGTCTTATTTTCTTCACTGGCATTTTAAGTTTTTTCTCTTCTTGTTGAGGTTTTTTGTCCAAAGTTCTCAAAGACTATCCTTTTTTTGAAAGTGAATGAATGTTGAGATCGCCTGAAAGAATTCTTAACATAGAAAAACAGTCAATAAAATAGATTATTATGATTGGGTAAGCTTAAATCTATTAACCATTCATTATTTTAAAAATATAGATGGACAATTATTAACAAGTAATGAAAGTGAAGATGATGAGATTTTCCAAAGAAAAGTTAAAAAAGCAAAAGGAAATGTTTTAAACTCTCCTGAGGTGAGTCTTTCAGTAATTACAATAGTGTAATCATATCAAAGGCTATTTTCCTTCTATACTTGGACTTCTGCTGATACTTTTGTTACCTTTTACTTTATTTACTTACTTTAGGATCAGAAAAATAGTGAAGTTGATTCTCCGCTTCATGCTGTCAAAAAGCGCAGATTTCCTATAAACAGAGTAAGTACATAACAGATAATGTATAATAATGTAAATTCCTTTGGGATAAAAATTACAAGAAAAATATATGTATAGATAAATGTAGGTATTTTTAATCCTTAATAGAAAGGTTGATATTCTATTGTATGTGATTGGAATTTCTAGCTTCTGTTAGTTTTCGAAGATGTATTCACTGTAAACTTTCCTAAGCACAATAAATATAATTATTAAATAATTTTAGACTCTTTGAAAACCATCCTATTTTTGTCAGTACACTTTAGCAGTTCAGCAAGTAGGTATCATTAAATACCTACTATGTGTCTATTGTGTAAGTTGCTGGGGATACTCTAAAGAATATATCCTGATATTATACTTACCTGGCAGGGAAGATACCATGATCACGAATTACAGACATGTGCCACTATGCTCAGCTAAATATTGTATTTTTTGTAGAGACAGGGTTCTGCCATGTTGTCCAGGCTGGTTTCGAAATCCTGCCTCCATCGACCTTCCACAGTACTAGTATTACAAGTGCGAGCCACCATTCTAGGCCTGATAAGGTCATAAAACATAGCATCTGACTTCTCCCAGTGCAAGTGATGCAAGAGACAAAGCAAAAATAAGGCCACAATACCTTTTATAACCCTGGGATCACCTTTATCACCACCTTCTGATCACGAAGGTGGTTTTCCCAGGGCGAGGCTTATCCATTGTACTCCGGATGTGCTGACCCCTGCGATTTCCCCAAATGTGGGAAACTCGACTGCATAATTTGTGGTAGTGGGGGACTGTGTTTGCACTTTCCCCTGGTAAAAGAAAAAAAAAGTAAAGAAAAGAAAAAAAATATATATATCCTGATACTGTTTTAAGTCACCCAGTAGGAGAGATAAAGAAGTAAACAGACAATCTCAGCATAATTTTTAAAGTTGAGTGATGAGAAGTTAAGCCCTTAACTTTGATCTTGGGATCTTCTGGCAAGCTTCTTGAAAGTCATACCTTAATTAAGTCTTAAACTGTATGTGGCAGCTAGGCCAAAGAAAGGAGAAGACAAGGCATTGTTAACAAAATGAACAGCTTAAAGAAAGATCCAAAGGTGAGAAATGGCATCTCTATGTTATTAGATTATAAAGACAAAAGAGTTTCAAGAAGTAAAATTGGAGAAAAATTGAAGTCAGGTATTAGAAGTGCTTATTCTTTCATTTGATCACTGAATGAGTTTGAAAGAAGGAAGGGAAGGAGTCCAGGATGGCTCTCTGGTTGCCTTGAGCTGTTTGGTAAGTGTGTTAGGATTTAGGCAAAACAAGAAAGAGATGGTAAGCTAAGTGTTGTACAGGTAAGAGTTTGAGGTTCCTGTGGGACAGTAGAGTCATAGTGTCTGGCAGGCATTGGTGACTGTGAATCTGAAGTTTGAGTAGATGGGCAGGTCTTAAGGTTAATGATAATCATCAGTTTATAGCTGATAGCTAAATTTTGAGACTAGCAAATCTTGTCTAATTCTCTAATACAGTCTAGGATAATTTGTATAAAATTACAGATGCTCCTCAACTTAGAATAGAGTTGGATCCTGAAACACATCATAAATTGAAAACATTGTATGTTGAAAACGCATTTAATGCGCCTAATCTACTGAATATCATAGCTTAGCTTAGCCTATCTTAAATGTGTTCAAAACCTTATATTTTGGCACACTCACCTAACACAAAGCTTATTTTATAATAAAGTGTTGCACTTTGGTGAAGTCTAAAAATCATAAGTTGTAAATTCCCATTGTAAATTGGGAACCATATGTAATTAAAAACGTAACCGGTCCATATTAACCTTTTGTACTCATATAAGACCTCACTAGAACAACTTGCTACCTTAACTAGAAGAAATGAATTAAAATATTATTAATACTGATGATCAATCTGTTTTAAACTAAATTTATTCCTGTTAATTGAAATGATATTAATAAACTTTTGATTCTTTTGACTGGTTTTATATTATTCTATAAGAGATATGGTGGTAGGCCTCATAATCAAAACTTGTTATTGGTTTCAAAGGATTCCTATGTTTGGACCGCTTTTGATGGCCAAATTTATAGACTTGTTCTTTGTGAAGCTTTTGAAGATCTTCTGAAGGAAATACTGTTAAACTAAAAGTATCAGTTTTCTAGGTCACCATAGTGTTTGCAGAAAAAATAAAAATAAAAACTAAAAGTGTGTTTTCATCAAATATATTTGATGTGATACTATATTGAATGAATACCTATACTAGTATTACCTATAACCTAATTTAGTATTTTAGCATTTTAATATTACCTTAGTTATTTACTTTTGCATTCTTAAGTATTTATAACATAAATATTATATATTTATAACATTGCTCTGAGTTGTGAGAGTAATTTTATTGATCTAGGAAGAAAATGTTGGGCCAAATATTTTAAAAGAAAAAAATGAAAATTATCATCACACTTGGCTAATTTTCTTTTGTATTTAGTAGAGAGAGGGTTTCACTATGTTAGGCTGGTCTTGAACTCCTGACCTCAAGAAACAACCCTTGAGAAATGCACTAAAATAAAAAAATTCAACTATTTTTTCTTATGCAAGATTTCTGTTGAATTATTATAGTCAGAATTATCATCTAGTGATGAGAGTGAGAATTTTTACAACCCATATTCACAATTAGAAGACTTCAAGGTTTGCAACAGGAATGCCAGAAGAGGCATCAAAGTCCGAAAGAGACAGAGTCACCTAAAGGTAATCTTTTTTTTTAGTTTATTATATATATGTGTTTTATCAGTAAAGATCATTGGTTTTACATCAAAGTAGTTTTCTCTATGAATTCTCTTTATAGAAAAAAATGTTAAGTATTTTGACACCCATTTAGTTTTTTTACTGGAATTAAATTCAAAGTATAGTGTTTTTTTTTGTTGTTGTTTCTCTTTGTGTTTTGATACTTTATCTTGCAGTGTTATGTTACTTTGAATGAATATCAAAAAACTCAAGTGTATTGAGAATTTATGTTTCAAATTGAACAATATAGAGTTAGAAATTTGAGTTTTAACATATTTGCTTTTATGATCATTATATTGTTTTTCTTATTTCTGTCCAATTTTCAAATACTTGAAAAAGTGTTCTCAGTACCTTTCCTTTCTGATTACATTCTTTTGTGGTGCAGTGATTTTTTTTTGAAAGAACTAAGCTGGAAGACTCAGGAGATTTTATGCTTATCAAGCAGGCTGGACATGATGGCTCATGCCTATAATCCTAGCAGTTTGGGAGGCCGAGGCAGGTGGATCACCTGAGGTCAGGAGTTCGAGACCAGCCTGGCCAACATGGTGAAACTCTGTCTCTACTAAAAATACAAAAATTAGATGGGTGTGGTGGCACATGCCTGTAATCCCAGCTACTCGGGAGGCTGAGGCAGGAGAATCACCTGAACCTGGGAGGTGGAGGTTGCAGTGAGCCGAGATTGTGCTACTGCATTAAAGCCTGGGCAACAAAGTGAGACTTTGTCTCAAAAAAAAAAAAAAAAAAAAATTCCCAGGTGTGGTGGCTCACGCCTGTAATCCCAGCAGTTTGCGAGGCCAAGACAGGCAGATCACCTGAGGTCAGCAGTTTGAGACCAGCCTAGCCAACACGGTGAAACCTCGTCTCTACTAAAATATACAAAAATTAGCTGGGCATGGTGGCAGGCGCCTGTAATCCCAGCTACTCTGGAGGCTGAGACAGGAGAATCGCAGGAACCCGGGAAAAGTAGGTTGTAGTGAGCCGAGATTGTGCCATTGCATTCCAGCGTGGGAGACAGAGCAAGACTGTCTCAAAAAAAAAAAAAAAAAAAAAAAAAAATCAAGCCGATATGCTGACTTTTACTTTTACTTATGACAGAATTATCAGAATTTTTAAATAGAAACGTAACTTTGTCATTTCTTCTTGGAATTTTTTTTTTTTTAAGATGGAGTTTTGCTCTTGTTGCCCTGGCTGGAGTGCAATGGCGCCACCTCAGCTCACTGCAACCTCCACCTCCGGGGTTCAAGTGATTCTCCTGCCTCAGCCTCCTGAGTAGCTGAGATTACAGGCATGTGCATCACACTTGGCTAATTTTCTTTTGTATTTAGTAGAGAGGGTTTCACTATGTTAGGCTGGTCTTGAACTCCTGACCTCAGGAGATACACCCACCTTGGCCTCTCAGAGTGTGCACACCATGCCCAGCGTAGACATTTTCTATTTTTATTATTTTATTAATCTAGAAAGCATTGATAAGAAATCAGTTTACCAGAATTATTTCCAATCATGAAAGAAAATTATTTCCTTAATGGTATCTTCATGTTTTCTAATTTGTCTTAGCATGTAGCTAGGAAGTTTTTAGATGATGAAGCAGAACTTTCTGAAGAAGATGCAGAATGTGTTTCATCAGATGAAAATGATGAGTCTGAAAATGAACAGGATTCCTCATTACTTGACTTTTTAAATGATGAAACTCAGCTTTCACAGGCTATTAATGGTAAATGTTATAATGATTCTTAAAATTTTTTAAAATGTTTTTATGTGCTTATATTTAAATCTTTTAATTAGTGTTTGATGAAACTGGACCTTAAAGGTAATTAAATATGGTATGTGAAAAATATTTATTTGGTCATTTTCATTCAAATTCTTTAATACTTGTTTTATTTTAGACTTGGTTTTTATAGACTTCTGCTAATTTGAATATTTCAAGTGTTTAATGCCTGCTATTACTTGGTACTGTGTAAGGCATTTAAGAATGATATATCAATGAACAAAATAGGCAAAGAATTCCTTCTTATGGAGCCTACATTGAAATGGAAAGAGACAATATACATACTAAATTACTTAGTTTACTGTAAGATAAAAAATCATAGAAAAATAAAAAAGTTGGACAAGATAAGAAAGATTTGGGGTAGTTCGAGTTGAGGGTATAAGTAACAGACAAGTTACAATTTTATTATTTTTAAATTTTTTTAGAGACAGAGTCTCACTCTGTTACCCAGACTAGGGTGCAGTGGCACAGTTATAGTTCACTGTAGCCTTGAACTCATAGGCTCAGGAGATCCTCCTGCCTCAGCCTCCTATAGGACTACAGGCATGTGCAACATGACCGTTAATCTTTTTGGCCTTTTTTTTTTGAGATGGAGTTTTGCTCTTGTTACCCAGGCTGGAGTGCAATGGCACAATCTCGGCTCACCGCAACCTCCACCTCCTGGGTTCAGGCAATTCTCCTGCCTCAGCCTCCTCAGTAGCTGGGATTACAGGCATGTGCCACCATGCCCAGCTAATTTTTTGTATTTTCAGTAGAGGCGGGGTTTCACCTTGTTGACCAGGATGGTCTCGATCTCTTGACCTTGTGATCCACCCGCCTCAGCCTCCCAAAGTTTTTGGCCTTTTTTAGAGATTTTGTCTCACTGTGTTGCCCAGGTTGGTCTCCAAGTCCTGGCCTCAAGCAATCCTCTCACCTTGGTGTCCCAGAGTACTGAATTATAGCTGTGAGCTACTGCACTCTGCCTAGTTGTGATTTTAAAATAAGGCAATTAGGAATAGACCTTATTGAGAAGGTGCCATTTCATCAAAGACTAGAAGAAGAGAAGTTTAGTGATGTAGATTGTTAAAACCAACTGAAATACAAAGCTAAATTTATTAAATGTGCCAAATAAGGGCAGTTTACTTTCAGAAAATGATGTGTTTAAATAATGCCTGAACAGATCTTACATAAAATACATTTAGAGGAAGGTGATTCAGATTGGCTGTAACAGAAGTCAGAAATATTCGGATTATCTCTTCAGTAATCTTTCACAGATCTCACCATTTATTCTGTTTTTGCAGTCTCTGATATTATTTAGTGGCAAAATTTCCCAAAGTTCATAATTGTAAAGAAAAAAGTGTTTAAAGACAGTGTTCTTAGTATTGCCCTTAATGCTGATATAATTTGCAGGATAAGATTTTATGCCCTTGAAATTCATTAATAGAAGTGGTTTTTTTTTTTGAGACAGAGTTTCGCTCTTGTTACCCAGGCTGGAGTGCAATGGCGCGATCTCGGCTCACTGCAACCTCCGCCTCCTGGGTTCAGGCAATTCTCCAGCCTCAGCCTCCTGAGTAGCTGGGATTACAGGCATGCGCCACCATGCCCAGCTAATTTTTTGTATCTTTAGTAGAGACGGGGTTTCACCATATTGACCAGGATGGTCTCGATATCTTGACCTTGTGATCCACCCACCTCGGCCTCCCAAAGTGCAATAGAAGTGGCTTTTTTAGGTTTATGATACAATCCAGTGGAAGAATGTTGATCAAAGACAACAGCCAGTGCAAAGGCCCTGAGTCAGTAATATACCTGGCCTGTTGAAGGGCTGGAACGAGGGAAAAGGGAATATAGTAGGAAGATCAGATAACTAGCAGCCAGATTATAATCTGACATAATTTAGTAGAATCCCTCTAGCTTCTGTGTTGAGAATGGCTTAAAGGGGGGAACAGAGGTAGATTGAGACCAGTTAGGAGACTGTTGCAGTTCTCCAATCAAGGAATGGTAGTGGCTTCTACCAAGATGGTAGCACTGAGGAGAGTGAGAAAGATTGGATTCTGGGGCCGGGCGCGGTTGCTCACGCCTGTAATCCCAGCAGTTTGGGAGGCCGAGGCGGGTGGATCACGAGGTCAAGAGATCGAGACCATCCTGGTCAACATGGTGAAACCCCTTCTCTATTAAAAATATAAAAAATTATCTGGGCATAGTGGCACGTGCCTGTAATCCCAGCTCAGGAGGCTGAGGCAGGAGAATTGCCTGAACCCAGGAGGCGAGGTTGCGGTGAGCGGAGATCGCGCCATTGCACTCCAGCCTGGGTAACAAGAGCGAAACTCCGTCTCAAAAAAAAAAAAAAAAAAGAAAGATTGGATTCTGGATACATAAAGCTGACAGGATTTTCCGATGGATTAGAAAGAAAGGAGACAGTAAGCTTGAACAACAAGAAGGTCATAGTCCCTATTATCTGATATTGGGAAGGCTGCAGATGCAACAGTTTAGATGGTGATTAGAGAGATCTGAAATTAATTCCATTTGAGACACAGTATGTTTGAACTATGTACAGTTTCAAAGCTTTTTTTTTTTTAAAGAACCTCGAAATTCACATGAACTTTTGTTTTTATGTATCCTGTCTCAAGTACCGTTCATTATATTATAACTTTAAAAAATGATAGGCATAAAAAAACCAATGTGTTTCCCGGGTTTCACTTAACTGAAAATTATGAAACATACTTTTTATTGGCTGTGTCTTTTAATATCTTTAGTGCATATTTGCTTTTCAGTCTAGATTTCTTATTTTTCTTGAAATTTCTGTAAATCTGGTACAGTTTTAAGGTCTTTGTATACCTTTGTTTTGAGTGAAGAGGTGCTATTTGAATCCTCATTTTCAGAGAGAGAGCTAAAGCAGGGAGCTTAAGTTGTCCATGATCACTCAACTAGATTATCTGATTTCAAAGACAAAACTCCTAACTTTATAGTTTTGAATAATTATTTATAGACATCTTTTAATATATATTATCTTATGTGTAAAATATTTGCATAAGGTTTGAATCATGTAAATTTGAAATAAAGTTAAATACCTTCCTGGTTTTCATTTAAATAATTTTGCTACTATATCTTAAATTCTTATCTTTACACAGATTCTGAAATGAGAGCTGTTTACATGAAATCTTTGCATAGCCCAATGATGAACAATAAGTACAAAATGATTCATAAGACACATAAAAACATAAACATTTTCTCACAGGTATGAACTATAGAAATATAATGGAGAATTTCTGGATGGCGATGTTGAAATATGTTCTTGTTAATGACGCCTCCATTTTGTTTCTAAAAGTGGGCTCTCAGAGCTATTTGAGATAATTTCTGCCTAAGGTAAGGAAGGTGGACTAAATGAATTCTTTTTTTTTTTTTTTTTTTTTTGAGACGGAGTTTCGCTCTTGTTACCCAGGCTGGAGTGCAATGGCGCGTTCTCGGCTCATCGTATCCTCCCCCTCCTGGGTTCAGGCAATTCTCCTGCCTCAGCCTCCTGAGTAGCTGGGATTACAGGCACGCGCCACCATGCCCAGCTGATTTTTTGTATCTTTAGTAGAGGCGGGGTTTCACCATTTTGACCAGGATGGTCTCGATCTCTTGACCTCGTGATCCACCCACCTCGGCCTCCCAAAGTGCTGGGATTACAGGCTTGAGCCACCGTGCCCGGCCTCTAAATGAATTCTTAAGATCCCTTTTTGGTTGGGCCTGGTGGCTCACGCCTATAATCCCAGCACTTTGGGAGTCCGAGACTGGTGAATCACCTTAGGTCAGGAGTTCGAGACCAGCTTGGTATAACATGTTGAAATCTTGTTTTTTCTGATACAAAAATTAGCCAGGTGTGGTGGTGCACACCTGTAATCCCAGCTACTTAGGAGGCTGAGGCAAGAGAATCACTTCAACTGGGGAAGTGGAGGTTGCAGTGAGCCGAGATTGCACCATTGTACTCCAGCCTGGGTGACAAGAGCGAAACTCATCTTAAACAATAAAAAAGAGGGCTGGGCACGGTGGCTCACGCCTGTAATCCCAACACTTTGGGAGGCCGAGGCGGGTGGATCACAAGGTCAAGAGATTGAGACCATCCTAGTCAACATAGTGAAACCCCGTCTCTACTAAAAATACAAAAAATTAGCTGGGCATAGTGGCACGTGCCTGTAATCCCAGCTACTGAGGAGGTTGAGGCAGGAGAATTGCCTGAACCCGGGAGGTGGAGGTTGCAGTGAGCCAAGATCTCACCATTGCACTCCAGCCTGGGTAACAAGAGCGAAACTCCGTCTCAAAAATAAATAAATAAATAAAATAAATAAAAAGATCCTGTTTTTGTTTTTGGTTGATTAAAGTTTATTGTTTGTATAAAAATGTTATATTCTGAAAATTATAGGTAAAGTCATTTATGGATAACATTTTCATATTAGTCTTGTTTGTTTATAAATTGCCATGTTCAGCTAGGTTATGTGTACTCTCTGTACTTTTATTGTGCTTATTATATAGCATTTATCTATTATTAGTTTCTACCTGCCTGTTACTAGACCTTACATTTCTAGATGGTAAATTACTCTTTTCCTTTATCCTCAAACTTCTCATTTTCCTCCATAAAGAATGTACTTAGTATACGTTAGTTGAGTAAGTGGCTGAATTAATAAAGTAAATGAAACAAATATTAATGAAGATTTCATGTGCTTAGAAGCATATTTTACATACCTGTTAATTGTCTGAAATAAATGTAAAATATTCTTGTGTTTTTATTGTAGATTCCTGAACAAGATGAAACCTATTTAGAGGATAGTTTTTGTGTTAATGAAGAGGAGTCTTGCAAAAGCCAATCAAGTGAAGAAGAAGTTTGTGTTGATTTTAACTTAATAGCTGATGATTCCTTTGCAAATAGGAGTAAAAGATATAAAACTCGACGTGCAGTAATGCTAAAACAAATGATGGAACAAAATTGTGCACGTTCAAAAAAGAAATTATCCAGAATTATTTTACCAGATGATTCAAGTGAGGAGGAGAACAATGTAAACGATAAAAGAAAATCTAATATTGCGGTTAACCCAAGCACTGTTAAGAAGAACAAACAACAGGACCCTTGTTTCAATTCAGTGCCTTCTGGATCTTCACTGCAGTCCAAGGAGCATTCTACTCCAGTAGTTCATCAATCACCAAAGCACAGAAAACAGCCATCACTTAATTTAAAGGATACAGTTTCTGAAGTCTCAGACTTCAAACCTCAGAATCATAATAAAGTGCAGTCTACCACACCACCATTCACTACTGTTGATTCACAGAAAGAATGTAGAAAATTTCCAATTCTACAAAAGGTATGGATCAAAGAAAGGAAAAATGTCTTCAGATGTTTACCGGAAGTTTTTCTTTTGTGTGTGTTTTGTAGTAAATAACTAGGTCAAAGAAAAATTAACAAAAAAATGGTAAAGAAAATATCTTCAAGCAAGAAATCAATACACAAAATTATATGGGCAATTCACAGGATGCTTAGGTTTTAATTTTTTAGATAATGTTATTTGTTTTCTTTATAACACTATGTAAGATAACTTGGTAATTTTATTAAAAGGATGTGGGAAAATAGGACTTTCTGCAAGGTAAAATTAACAAATTATGTGTTCAGAACTAGTTCCCTGGCCAGGCGCAGTGGTTCACGCCTGTAATCCCAATACTCTGGGAGGCCGAGGTGGGTGGATCACTTGAGGTCAGGACTTTAAGACCAGCCTGGCCAATATGGTGAAACTCCATCTCTACTAAAAACTCAAAAATTAGCCGGCGTGTTGGCACATCCCTGTAGTCCCACCTACTCAGGAGGCTGAGGCAGGAGAATCACTTGAACCCTCGAGGCAGAGGTTGCAGTGAGCCAAGATCATGCCATTGCACTCCAGCCTAAGTGACAGAGCAAGACTGTGTCTGGGGAAAAAAGAAAAGAACTAGAACTAGTTCCCAGATTAACTTTTCACGAAGGCTTTGGGTATGTAATTCTCTTTTTATTGGGTAAAGGAATTTAGGAGTACCAACTGGTTTCCTTAAGGGTTTTTTCCATTTCCTTTCAGAATGGCTACTAAGTAGTCCAGTTTTACCTTCTCCCTGTTTTACTATTTCAGAAGAATCACTGTAAAACTGTTTTCCATTTTTAATAGTTTATAGTTAAGTAATTTTGCTTAGGGGTTAAAGTGATAATAGGAACTGTATATATCGAATCATTTCTTTAATTAGGAATGTGACTGAAAATAGACTTACCAAAAATTAGTAATTTAAAAAATTGACATAAAAATTATATATCTTTATCAAGTATAACATGATGTTTTGAAATATGTATACAATGTGAAATGATTAGATCAAGCTAATTAATACAGTATTACCACAAGTATTTGTCATTTTTTGTGTTGAGAACACTTAAAATTTACTCTTGCAGGGATTTTTATAAAATGCCTTGTAATTAAGTAGAATCACCATGTTGTACATTCAACCTCTTGAACTTACTCTTCCTATCTGAGATTTTGTATCATTTGACCAACACCCTCTGCCCCCATCTTAACCCCCTACTAACCACTATTCCACTCTCTGCTTCTACTTCTCTTTATCCCCAATGTGTTTCACCACACGCTGCCTTAGCCACAAGCTCAACAGTATCCACACAATGGTCCTCATATTTGTGTTTCCAGTCTTAAATTATCCCCAGCTTTTTTCTTTTTTTTTGGCATAGTTACTTCTTGAAGGCATTATTAGGAAAAGATTGACTGTATTAAGTGTTTGTAATAGACTGGAGAACAAGAAAGTACTTAATTTCTTTGAGCTTCAATATCCTCATCTATAGTATAAAGTGTATGATGTGTCCTTATGTTGATTTCTACACGTCTGGTGGGACATTCACCTCATCCAGTTTTATGGAGTTTATTTCTCAGGGAAAGACTTATTTGTATGAATGGGTCTTAGGGTGTCGGTTTGGTGGGGTGTGTTGGCCTTTGTTCCAGGTGGATACAGTATTGTAGTCTCTGTCTAGTTTCTTCAGCTATAATTTACACTAGTAGCATTTGCAAGTGTCTCAGTATCCTAGGATTTCTTCACAAGGCAAAGTCCCTCCTGACCCTGGGCTAAGCCTAAACAGTGGAGATGAGGCTACAGAGGCTAGGTGCCTCCACACTGCCCTTTGGGCTTCTAATAACTGTAGGTGCCTATTCACCCCCACACCACACTTCAGTGCTCTGTACTTTGAAAAGAGAAGTAAGCACTGGTTAGCACTAACACTTTCAGCAATATTTCTACTTCGGTATGTCCTAACTAAAAAATAGATAAGGGCAAGTGATACTTTGAAGACTATGAAAAAGGATTAGTAGATTTTAATGGAAACAGGTTTTAAGTTTTCTACTATTATTGAATAAAATTACATATAGTATGCTTCTTATTACTTGAAATCCGGAGGGGAAAGAATTTGAGGTAAATTTGAAAAGACATAAAATAGACTCAATACCCTGACAAAAATCTTCGCAGATTAAAAATACTAACATTTGCATTGTCACGTGTATTATAAACAGTATTCCTCATGTTTTATTTGCTTTTTTGTTTTGTGTTTCTTGCTAATAAAATATAACTTATTTATGCAGTCTATATATTTTTTTCTGTAGTTTCTGACCTTGTTGTCATGTTTAGAAAGCCATACTTTAAGATAACTAAGTACTTCCAGTATTGTTTTCTAGTTCTTTAGTGGCCATTTCCTCCTTCATTACATATATTAATTATTTTTTAATGATTTAATAAATGTAAGTGATAATTTCTGAATAATTAGGATGTCTGCCATAGGTTAGCATGTTAAAAGGTGCAAAGTTCATCTTTGATGTAGAAAGGTGAAAGGAGTGTTGCTCCCATCCTTACTATAACAAAAAGCCAGTCATCTGCAAAATCATGTTTTCTTGAAACCATTACAGAGCTAAGGTTGTAGGGCAAACAATTAGACCGATATTTAAGGAAAAACAGGCCCCTCCAAAGAAAAACTTGCTGATTCATGGCAATCACTGGACAGTATAAAATCTAGTAAAAATAATTCAGCTGGCCAGGCGCAGTGGCTCGTGTGTATAATCCCAGCCCTTTGGGAGGTCAACACAGGCAGGTCACTTGAGGTCAGGAGTTTGAGACCAGCCTGGCCAACATGGTGAAACCCTGTCTCTACTAAAAATGCAAAAAAAAAAAAATTAGACAGACATGGTGGCACATACCTGTAGTCCCAGATATTCAGGAAGCTGAGGCAGGAGAATTCCTTGGAGCAGGGAGGTGTAGGGGTTACAGTGAGCCAAGATTGTGCTACTGCACTCCAGCCTGAGCAACACAGTGAAACTCCATCTCAACAACAACAACAACAAACTAAACAACCAAAAAAATTAGCCTGGCATGCTGGTGCACACCTGTAGTCCCCAGTACTCGGCAGCCTGTGGTGGATCACCTGAGCTTGGGAGGTTGAGGCTGCAGTGAGCTGTGATCGCGCCACTGCGTTCCAGATTGGGCAACAAAGTGAGACTCTGTCTAAAAAAGAAAAAAAATTAGCTATTATTGAATTGCAAAAGGCAGTGGACTAATTTAGAACCCCTGGGAGTTGTAGACAGAAGGGGAATTTAAAACCACACATGGGCTCTTCTCCACACACTCATCAGGCATTCACAAAAAAGACTGAGAATGAGAAAAAGCCATTTTCCTAGTACAGTCCTTGGAGAAGAGACAAGCAAGTACTGTGGAAAAGGAACCATGCCCCACCTTGTTCCTTCTGTGTTTCCCCAATGGAACAAAAAACTTTAAACCACTATGGAAGATCAGCAAACTCTATTACCCTCAGGGCTTAGGTGAAGACTGCAGATCAGGAAGGAAACAAGAAAAATACCTTCTCTACCTGAGAGAAGGGCAGGAAAACATCTTAAGTCTAGATAATTAGAGATCTTTAATCGCTGGGAAGGAGAGTGGGATCCCTGAGAAATTCCTATCCTCCAGACCTAGGAACACAGGTCCTGCCCAATACGATGGCTGAACCAGGACACAGAAAACACTAATTCCACACTCCTGGTTCTCCCTCCCACCATCCTAGCAAACACCAAGTCACTAGAGCAATCTGCTAACACAAGTATGGGAAGAGACTATCTTGCCAAATCCAAAGTCATGAAGAATTTCCTTTATGTTTCCTTGTAAGAGTTTTATAGTTTTAATTCTTCATTGTAGACCTTTGATCCATTTTGAGTTAACTTTTGTTAATGATACAAAGTAAAAGTCCAACTTTTGTTGTTGGTGGTGCATGGCTATCTTGCTTAAAATCAGTTGACCATATATGTGAGGGTTTATTTCTAAGCTCTCAATTCTTTGGCATACAAGTCTTTTTCTGTGCCACTACCACACTGTCTTGATTCCTGTAGCTTTGTAGTAAGTTTTGAAATTAGTAAGTCAGAGTTTTCCAACTTTGTTCTTTTTTAAGATTGTTTTAGATATTCAGAGTCCCTTAAAATATATGAAATTTAGTATGGGTTTTCCCATTTATATAGCTCTTAAGAGCCAATTGCATCTCTTTTTGGAGAGCACATTTTATTACTTGTTTAAGGTTTTTGTGGATCACACAGGTATTGTGTATTCTGGCTACAAGCCTACATGAGGGCTGGAGGGCCAGTGTATACAGACCAATTCTGAGATTTTCCCTCTATACCAGATAGCAAGATTGAGAACTACTTTTTGCTTTTATGGAGTAGATTTATTTTGTATTCACACTTACAATAAATGTTTAACCGTTTTTGGGGACAGAGGTTTGGACATCTAGCACTAATGTTTCCCATACCCTGTGCCTCTGCAAAAAGAGGAGCTCATGGTTCACAGGATTTGGCAGATTATTTTGGAAAGGAAAGCTGGGTATATTCTGGCTTAATTAACTTCCAAAATTCTCACTTCCATTTTGTTTTTCTTTCTCTTGTCAGAGAAAGTAAGGAATGAACCGAGGTCAGAAACAACATGTCAGATACGCATTTTTAAGTATTTTTAAAAAAACATGTTAGTTTTTAAAAACCTAAACAGGTTAAGTTGTTTTTAGCTGGTGATCCTTTCTGGTTATCAAATCTTCCTATTATTTTTCAAAAGTGTCTTCTCTAGTTTACTTATTTTTCATGATGAACTCTAATCTGCTGTAAGGTTAACTTCACCTTCCATTCTGTAGGCTAAAAAATGGTAATTTTCTTTTTTAACACTTCTTTCCTTTCCTGTTCATTTTTAGACTTTCTCCTATTTCTTTACATCCTACTGTTCTTAGCTTCTGTTGTTAATTATAGCTTTACAATTTTTTGAGGAATAAGAGTAGTGACTTATTTATTCCTTCATTTATTGTCACTTTGGTCAAGTTAAAGGAGGAAAACTGGACATTATCAGTAAGGAGAATCAACTTTGGGTGTGAGATGTTTATGGCATTTATATGTATTTAACCTGATTGTGACCAGTGCTTTCCACTTTTTCAGGATGGTAATGCTTTGGAGGATTCTAGCCCTTCAGGGGCATTCTGTTCCAATTCAAGACCACATTTAGCTGGGACACATACTTCTCTTCGACTTCTACAGGAAGGAAAAGGAACCTGTATTCTTGTAGGTGGTCATGAAATCACTTCTGGATTGGAAGTAATTTCTTCCCTAAGATCAATTCATGGGTTACAAGTAGAAGTTTGTCCTCTTAATGGCTGTGATTACATTGTGAGTAACCGCATGGTGGTGGAAAGGAGGTCTCAATCTGAGATGTTAAATAGTGTCAATAAGAACAAGCTCATTGAGCGGATCCAGCACCTGCAAAGCATGTTTGAAAGAATATGTGTGATTGTGGAAAAGGACAGAGAAAAATCAGGTTTGTATTTTTAAGTGTCTTTGTTTATAAGACTGTAAAGAAAGTTAACTGTTAACTTAGTTTATTCTTCTATTATTAGGATATGGGAAACTCTTAAAATAGAAACACCTGACTGGTGAATGTCATTTCATATTTTCACACAGCCATAATGGTTTTCATTAGTCATTGTATTTAAATGCAGTTTATGAGAACTGAAGGGTCAGAAATTGAAGGCAAGTCTGCCAAACCTAAGACTTTTTCAGGAACCCTTGAAGAATGAGGGCCTTAAATAAGGCAGCAGTGGGGAGGAGAAGTAGTATTTGGGAGATGTTTAGGATTAGCAAGACTTGGTGGAAGGAGTTGAGAATTACTAAGTTGACCAAATTCTTGGTTATTGGGCAGTTAAGTAGTGGTAATATTTATTGCAATTATGAATATAAGGGAAGCAACAGATATGAGGGGCAAGAGAAGTTCAGTTCTGAACATGTTAAGATCAAGTAAGTTCTCAGCGTGTCACTGAAGAGGGTGCCTAGGGTGCATTTGGACATGCAGGATTGGAGCTTAGGTAGAGAATTTCTGCAGTTTGGGCAAGCCCTCAAGAACAGTGAAAAGATGTGGAATCAGAAGACACTGGCTTCTCTGTGTGATTTCTGGTTTCTCTGTGAGATTGCATTGACAAATCACTCCCTGTGGGGAATTGATAATACACTTGTCCTACTCATCTTGTGACATTATGAGGACTAAGTAAAATCATGTAAGTGAAAGCTACTGTGGAAGAATTGAAGAATTATACTTTTGGTAATAGTGTAGTTTATGTAAAATAGCGGTGTGGGAATTGGGCAGCTTTTTCATCCCTGTGCTGTCATTGGTGAACCATGTGGCCTTCGATAAGTCATTTTATCTTTTGGTTACCCAATGTTTTTTTCTTTTCCACCCTTTTTTTTTTTGAGATGGAGTCTCTGTCGCCCAAGCTGGAGGGCAGTGTTGCCATCTTGGCTCACTGCAACCTCCACCTCCCAGATTCAAGCAATTCTCCTGCCTCAGCCTCCCTAGTAGCTGAGATTACAGGTGCCGAACACCACACCCAGCTAATTTTTATATTTTTAATGGAAATGGAGTTTCACCTTGTTGGCCAGGCTGGTCTCAAACTCCTGACCTCAGGAGATCCACCTGCCTCAGCTTCCAAAGTGCTGGGATTACAGATGTGAGCCACCACACCTAGGCTTCTTTTTAATTGGAAAAGTCAGGGATAAAGGAAATAGATTTGGAATACACAGGAAGGTAACATGGCAAAAGTTATAGAAAAGTATCGGGGGCCAAAATAGGGAGCACCAATAAAAGTATTTAAGTAGAATATGGAATAGAAAATGAACAAGAAAAGGGTAGGGAAGTAATTGTCAAGATGATGATAAAATGGGTGTACAGGGTATTTGTTGAGTTATTATTTGGAATAAAGATAATTTTATATCAGTTAAACCAATACTTAATGCACCCTTCATCAGAGCTAGCATGAAAAATTAGAGATGAGTAGTGTTGGCCTTCTGGAGTGAATTATCTAGGAATGTAAGCTCTTCCTTATTCACTCTTTTTTTATTTTTAAGTCATTGCCTCCAAATCAACTCACCCTTCTTTGTTGATTCCAGCTCAAGGCATTCATAGTTGTCCCTATTTTCTTTCTCAGATATTTGAGAAACATTAGTTGTAGGGTTTCTCATTACCGTATGAAGCTGAGGGACATTAATTGAAAAAAAAGAAAATAGGTGTAGGCATTCCTTTGAGAAGCTTAGAGCTCTGTGGAGAGACAATAAATAGCAGTTACATTTGACCTTGCAATCTAACATTTCTGGGTTGTTCAGTTCTATATGTAACTAGAAAAATGTTTGAGCATTTTACTAGTTTTGATCATTGTATTTCTTGAAGAGGGAGATTTTAGAATGTAATTCATTTTAATTAAAGGCCTACATCAAATGTTCTCTTAGCTCATGCTGCTATGATAAAATACCATAAATTGGGTAATTTATAAATTTATAAAATTATAATTTATACTTTTTAGAATGTGGCACTAGTTTGCTCAATGGTGTAGATCTTGGGATTTTAAACATATAAAGTGTATTAATGATTCTACTTAATATTATTTACTAAAGTTTGCCTTTCCCTAAATGTAAATATTTAGGAGATATATCAAGGATGTTTAGGAGAACAAAGAGCTATGACAGCCTGCTGACTACCTTAATTGGCGCTGGGATCCGAATTCTTTTCAGTTCCTGCCAAGAAGAAACTGCAGATTTGCTAAAGGAACTGACCTTACTGGAACAAAGAAAGAATGTTGGTATTCATGTTCCAACAGTGATGAATAGTAGTAAAAGTGAGGCACTCCAGTTTTATTTAAGTATCCCCAATATAAGTTACATAACTGCATTAAATATGTGTCACCAGTTTTCATCTGTGAAAAAGATGGCTAACAGGTATGTCTGTTGTAATATTTTAAATGATTACTTTTAAAAGATTCTTAAAAGCATTTCATAGAATTTTAATGTTAAAATAATTTAAGAAGAATAGTGCCTGTTGTATTATTTTATTCGGTAAACATTTTTTGCCTGCCAACATATATTAGTTACTGTATGAAGCTGAGGGACATTAATTGAAAAAAAAAGAAAATAGGTGTAGGCATTCCTTTGAGAAGCTTAGAGCTCTGTGGAGAGACAATAAATAGCAGTTACATTTGACCTTGCAATCTAACATTTCTGGGTTGTTCAGTTCTATATGTAACTAGAAAAATGTTTGAGCATTTTACTAGTTTTGAGCATTGTATTTCTTGAAGAGGGAGATTTTAGAATGTAATTCATTTTAATTAAAGGCCTACATCAAATGTTCTCTTAGCTCATGCTGCTATGATAAAATACCATAAACTGGGTAATTTATAAACAATAGAAATGTATTTATCCCAGTTCTGGACACTGGAAGTCTGAGATCAGGGTGCCAGCATGGCTGGGTTCTAGAGAGAGCCTTCTACAGAGTCATAAACTACCAACTTCTCATTGTATCCTATCATGGCAGAAACAGAGCTAGCTATCTTTTTACTTCTTCTTATAATAGCACTAGGATATCCTCCTGCATCACTGAATTATCTTCTCAAAGTTGCCACTTCCACATACCATCATATTGGGATTAAGGCTTCAACATACAAATTCTGGGGAACACAAAACATTCAGTTCCTTGAAGATACTGAAATTGTTATTGCAGATAATTTTAAGGAAAGGAAACAAGTAACTGTTTTATCCAAACTAATGTTAAAGACATATCAGCTCAATGGATAATGTTTTAGATGATTTTTTTTAAGGCTACTGTGTTTATTATTACCTAATACTAAATTTTGTAAAAGCCGAAAGTCCTAGTGTAATGATTTTGTCTCATTTATTTTTCAGCTCACCTCAAGAAATATCCATCTGTGCACAAGTAACTCATCAGAAGGCTGAGGAGATCTACAGATATATTAACTATGTATTTGACATACAAATGTTACCAAATGATCTTAACCAAGATAGACTGAAATCTGATGCATGATGAAGCTGCTAAAGATGGGGTTATCAAATAACTCACAATATTAAACATATTTCAGTAATCATTGCTGTTTTGTGATTATCAGTTTAAAATCTGTAAATAAGAGTATTTCCTTATCATTTAAATATATTATTTTATATTGTATATATTTTTATTTATATAGATAATTTTTAAAAATCTGATGTTCAGTGATCATTTTGACTAGATTATGAAACTAATTTTTTTATTAAATAAAACAAGGTTTATTAAAAGTATTACTACTAAGGATAGTTTAAGAAAGTAAAAGCTAAGTTAGAGATGCACCTTGGCATGTTCCTAAGATTGAAGTATGTACTAATGTGATAAACAGTAAAGTTGATATGTCTATGACTGCAGCCAACTTGTTGATTTTCCCTATGTGTAGGTAGCGTACTTTAAATTTTCTATGTGTAGATGGTATACTTTAAATGTACTGATTCTAAATATATGTACTTGGTAAGCTGTGGGTGAAAGGTGCGTTGTGAGATAAATGACCCACTAACTAGGAAAGTAGAAAACGTAACTGAATGTTTGTCTGACCAAAGGTGTATCCCAGTTAGGTATTGTCAAATCTATTACTATGAACTCTGATATGGTTTGTCTACGTCCCCAACCAAAAATCTCATCTTGCATTGTAATGGGAATGATAATCCCCACGTGTTGGGGAGGGACCTCGTGGGAGATGATTAGATCATAGGGGTGGTTTCCCGAAGCCGTTCTGGTGATGGTGTTTTCAGAGGATCTGATGGTTTTATAGAGCTTTTCCTGTTATCTCTGCCGTTCTCTCTCCTACGGCCATGTGAAAAAGGACATGTTTGTTTTCCCTTCCACTATGATTATAAGAAGTTTCCTGAGGCCTCCGAAGCCATGTGGGACTGTGAGTCAAACATCTTTTCCTTATAAATTACCCAGTCTTGGGTATTTCTTCATAGCAGTATGAGAATGGACTAATACAAACTCCCAGCTACATTACTCTTTTTGTTGCTGAAATATACTCAAGGAAGTGGTACATTGGTTTGGACTTAGAAAGTTTCTTTTTAATATAAATTACCAAATGCAGGCCCCCATTATATTCACCCCCTTACATTTACCATTTTGATCCATTCTATTGTTTGTGATGGCATTGAGAAGGCTTCACTTCTATCTGCAATATATACGTCATCTTCTAGTCAGTGTAGTACTGAAGCTGCCTTTAATTATGTAAGTCTTATTCTTGGCCTCATTTTTACCCCTATTACATTGTTGAGTAGTTGAACCAGCCTCACCCCAGAGAGCTTTCCTTACCTTAAAGCTGGCAAGGACTTCAGAGCGCATGTAATTCAAATCGCCTCTTTCCTTCCTTACCAAATGATAGTTAGGCCCAGAAACAAGTGACTTATTCAGGTTTTGACTGGCAAATCTAGAAGAACCCAGCAACTGGGTATCATTCTCTTTCACTCTATGGTGTGGAAAAAGGAGACAAGTTACTCTTGTTTACCTCCTTTGGGATAGTATCAACTCTCAATTCATCTGAAAGCAGCTGACTTCCTATGTCTGCTACCAGAGAGAGGAAGCACTAAAAGTTATTGCCTAGTGTGCAGTTACCGATTTATTATAACTGGACTTTTTGAGTATTTCTCCTCTAGTAGTGAGCACAATGCTAAGCTTTGACAGGGGAGGAAAGGAGCCTTTTTTTCTGGTTCCACTGTGCTACATCTTCATGCATCAAGCTCCTGCTACACTGTCAGCAGGACCTGTGGGTAGGGACATCTGGTGGTGCTTTGCCCCAGCTGCATACCAGATTCATGCAGTCCCTCAATAGTCTCACACAGAGGCTGGCTGGCTGACCTTGCAGCACCTCCCACACAGGTACTACCACATGCTGACTCATCTGTGTGTGTCTCCATCAGACAAAAGAACTACATAAATTGTTACAGACATAACCTAGAGGATTTTATTTATGTATGCTTGCTGTGTGGAGAGCTCTACCCATATTTAGGTTTATTAACAGCCTCCTCCTATACTCTCATTGGTAGCCATTATGATTAACTATTATTAACCATTGATTGATTATCAGTCCAAGTTATTATTTAAGTCTGTAAAGTATTTTTCTTTTCCACTTTTAAGTCTCTTTTCAGGGTTACTTAATAAGGTATTAGTTAATCTTACAACCTGATGGAAAGAAATGGGGACAAACCAGGTACCTGGCAGGTGACATATCTTAGAATAGGGAAGGTGCTGAAGGAGTTCTGATAGGACACAGCGAACATATGAGCAGTAGGAGGCCAGACTCTTAGTTTGAGTCAAGCTTATGACATTTCAGGTACCTTTTCACTGTTAAGGGACTTAACCACCTTCTTAACTCCTAAAATGCTATCCATTAACTTCAGGCAGTATAGCAGTAGATCAAATATTGGCAACTCAAGTTCTACGACAGTATTTTTTTGGGCCAATACAAAATAACCCTTTGTTTTGATCTATCCTGTACTGACCAAGGGTCTTTATGTCAGAAATAATCACGGTAGTTTAAAGAATTATCTTAGTCCAATTGCACTGTTCTTTTTACATCCTGTTTCTATACATCTTATAATTAAACTGCTGACTGTTACATCTAAATTCTTTTTTTTTTTCAAGAGAAGGAGTCTTTCTCTGTTGCCCAGGCTACAGTGCAGTGGCTAGATGCAGGCGTGCTTATAGCAAACTTCAGTCTTTAACACCTACACTCAAGCAATCCTCCTTCCTCAGCCTCCAAGGTAGCTGGGACTACAGCTATATGACACCATGCCTGCTCTGACTAAAATACTTAAGAAACAAGAAAATGTTATTACCTTTGTATTTGTTCTTGAGGAAACTTAAACAGGACCAGTAACAAAATGTGATTTGTTTTTATATCTATCATCCAGTAATTAATAATGAAAAACAAGAAACAAATACCATAAAAGCAAACTAACTTTATTTGAACAGTCCAACTAGAGAACAAGTTGTAGGTGAATGTGTAGTCAGAGGGAAAATATCCTATGACAAGTTTCATAACAAATGAAAATTTATTTCTAAAAGAAATTTCACATATTAATTTGACTCCTAATGGTGAATCTATTAACTGAATGTCTAATCTAGTCAAAATATTTAAGCTGTATCTGCATATGTAAATAAAGAAGTGATTTTGTTCTCTAATTTTACCTAGTAAAATAATGGCAAAGTAATAAACCAAATTTACATAGGTTTCATAGACATACCAATCACAAGTTAAAAAAAATCAGGAGACAAGCATGTCAGTTTCAACAATGTGTAATTTAAACATCAGGCTTGGACAACAACTGGTAACAAATCCTACTCTGGCTTGGATATGAACTGGTAACAAATGCTAACTTAAAAGTTTTCATGAATTCAGTAGCTGCCAATACAACCTCTGTGATCCTTTCACCTTCCCTTACTTAAATGGTCGCAAAATTTTCTTGAAATTAAAAGAAAAAATGGGAAACTATTTTCTTAAAGTAAACAGACTTAGATTCTCATTTAAAAAGTATCTATATATATTTTAATGTGCAAAAACAGAAATTTACAGATATCTACACAAGCAAAAGCAATTTTCTTTAAATTTTTAGTAAGCTGCAGCAATGAGGATATTTTACTTTGAATACAAACACATGAGACCTTCAAAAAAGTCCACATTTTCTTTTCTTTTTTTTGGGGGGGGGGGGGGGGCGGAGTTTTGCTGTTGTTACCCAGGCTGGAGTACAATGGCATGATCTTGGCTCACCACAACCTCCGCCTTCTGGGTTCAAGCAATTCTCCTGCCTCAGCCTCCTGAGTAGCTGGGATTACAGGCACGCACCACCATGCCCAGCTAATTTTTGTATTTTTAGTAGAGATGGGGTTTCACCTCATTGACCAGGTTGGTCTCGATCTCTTGACCTCGTGATCCACCCGCCTCAGCCTCCCAAAGTGCTGGGATTATAGGTGTGAGCCACCGCGCCCAGCAAAAGTCCATATTTTCATAAGCTACTTTACAAAGAAAATACATGTACTTTAATTGAAATACACTGTCTGCTTCATGGTAAAACCCCCAGGAATCATATTTTCTCATTTTACTCTGCAGAATCAGAGTTTGAAAAATAATAATCTTTCTCTTCTTCATCTAAAGATTCCATAGCATTAGTGAAAAGTTTTCCAATACCGGAGTTTTCTCCTAAATCTGTAAAGAGAAGTTTAATAAAAAGATTAATAAATTTCTAAAAGTACTTTTGATAAAACTGAAAACAACTATAAGGAACAAAATGCTAAGTCTGTCCACTTGAGAGCAATTAATTTTATTATCATTTAAATAAAGAACCTACTTTATAATAGAACTGAGCCACAAAAGAAAGATATATTACCTGGGTTAAATGGTGTTTTCCTTCTTGATGATGCAGCTGAGAAATCAGTTTCAACCTATAAAAGAGTTAATATTAATAGCTAAATGGTACCTCCTGGTGAAGCCTACCTCAAGCCTAGACAATTAGCATGCTTATCCCCAGAGTACTTTGAACATATGCCTATAACAATACTTTATCACATTAAAATTATCTGTGAAATGCCTAATTCTCTTGGGTTTATCCAGGGCAAGAACTATGACTCACTCAGTGTTGTTTCCCACTGCTGGCAAACACAGCTCTAAGAAATTATTATAAACAAATGCTGTTGCAGTTAAAGGATATAGTCTATGGGCCTCCAAAAGTTACCAGATGTACTAAGTAGTTAAGTAACGAATATACTCATTTAGTAAACAAAATATAAACACAATTTATTGTAATTATAATTACCATAATATATTGTCCTTTTACAGTAATTACTATATACAATAGGGAAGAGTAAATACTGTAACTACTTTTACCTATAGTCCGTTATTATATAGTACAATGTTTTATACTAGCAAAATTTTAATTCTCTGTACTTGAAATTCTTGGCTAAAATGGTAATAATGTATATGGCAAGTGTGAAGTGCACGCTCACACACATTACAATGCTTATCAAACTATTGGCCACGGCTGGCAATCTTTAAAAAATAAAAAAGAACAGAATAAAAAATATGATAGCCCTTACACTAAGAGTAATACTAAGTACTGTTTTTTTTTTTTTTTTGTTTGTTTTTTTGATTTGGAGTCTCTGTCACCAGGCTGGAGTACGGTGGCGTGATCTCGGCCCACTGCAACCAACCTCTGCCTCCCGGGTTCAAGCCATTCTCCTGCCTCAGCCTCCTGAGTCGCTGGGACTATAGGCACGCGCCACCACTCCCAGGTAAATTTTTTGTATTTTTAGTAGAGACGGGGTTTCACTATGTAGGTCAGGACGGTCTTGATCTCTTGACCTTGTGATCCGCCTGCTCTGGCCTCCCAAAGTGCAGGGATTACAGGCGTGAGCCACCGTGCCTGGCCAGTACTGTTTTAAGAAATTTTTGGATACAAATTCATGCTCACAGACTGTGATATAAATGTATTTTTTTTCTGAGATGAGGTAAAACACTTATATCACTTAGCCCTAAAAATCATTTGGTAACATAAACCAATATAATTGTGATCCCCATTGTCGTACCACACATGAATAAATTATTAGAAAGCTCAAGTAACTTGTTCAGTGTCATAAAGCAAGGGACTCAAGGGGGTTCCCATAAGTTACCATTCTCTAAGATTAGCTACTTCCTTTGAGGAAATTTAAGATGAAATAGGTTTTCCAGAATACTAGTACTTATATCTGGTAATCTGTTATTGAAATTAAAATCAGAAAACTAAAAATTTATAAAGTAATTCAAGGGGATAAGGGATTGTCCTAAACTCTTCCCTTAAGGACACAGATCATTCTATTAAGGCATCTTTCAGTTAAAAATTTTTCTGTTAGTTGGATTTTAAATGTTAGAATATGAAAAAAAAAAAAGTAGCTAAATCTGAAAAACATTTGAAACCATTTTAAAGCTGATAGGATTTGATGAAAAAAAATTTTTTTTTTTTTTGAGACGGAGTTTCGCTCTTGTTACCCAGGCTGGAGTGCAATGGCGTGATCTCGGCCCACCGCAACCTCTGCCTCCTGGGTTCAGGCAATTCTCCTGCCTCAGCCTCCTGAGTAGCTGGGATTACAGGCACGCGCCACCATGCCCAGCTAATTTTTTGTATTTTTAGTAGAGACGGGGTTTTACCATGTTGACCAGGATGGTCGAAATTTCTTACTTTATAGTTTTCCCACCCTTCATTTCCCAAATCCCAAAGTTTTTACCCATTTCCCCCTTGCAACAATGTTTCAGTCTATGTGATGCCATCTGTAATCCTACCGCATTTACGTGCTTACCTCATTCATGGCTTATTATAACTTGCTCGGTTATAAGCACCTCAGGGACAGGGACTGTTACATAACTTGTAAAAATTGTTTCAGAGATATGTGTTGGGTAAAGAAAAATACTTACTAATTTTTTCTTGATGTTGCCCCAGACAACACCACCATTACCTTTATGATATTTTTGCATACGAAAAATATATTTATCACAGTCATTCCTGTTTGGATACAAAACAATTTTAAGTCAACATCAGCTGTCATACTTTTATCCACAGGTTGAACAGCAATTGCCTAAATTAATTTCAATGTATTTCTTTTTTTAAAACAGGGTCTCATTCTGTCCCCCAGGGTGGAATGCACTGACAATGATAATAGCTCACTGCAGCCTCAACCTCCTGGGCTCAGGTGATCCTCCCAAGACAGCCTCCTAAGTAGCTTGGACTACAGGCACAATGCCACCATGCCTGGCTACCTTTTGTATTTTTTTTGAGACAGGGTTTTGCCACATTGTCCAGGCTGGTCTCAAACTCCTGAGCTCATCAAGCAATCTGCCCTTCTGGGCCTCCCAAGAGGCATGAGCCACCTCACCTGACCTCAAACGTATTTCCATCTTTAAAAATTACTTTCTGTATTTTGAAGACAATAAAATGTGCCTATGGCGATGGATAAAATGATTAAAAGACAATAAAATGTGCCTAGCAATGGATAAAACGCTTAAATCAAAGATTTTAAAGGAAACAGTGAATAAGATTATTTCGGGAAATTATGCTTTGCTTACTTTTCACTGTACCATCTACGATCTTTTCAGTATCTTGCTGCTTCTCTTTTCCAAAACTCTGAGACTTCTTGTCCTTGGACTCCCTTTTGCTATACCATTATCTCTCCTGTTCACTTCCCTTCCCTATCCTAATTGAATCTCAGTTTATTCACTTTAAAGATATGCCTGATTATTGAAAACCCTCAATTTTTCTAACTGTGTTGGGTTTCCAATACAGCTCATCAAGCCTTTTATTTCTGCACAATTGTATCTTTCTTGTATTCCCCATACCAACCACCAAGTTTTTTTTTTTTTTTTTCATTTCTTTTACCTTATCTCTTCCCTTATGTGTAAATAGGCTTGACTCATGACTTACGAGATTAAAAGCCAAGTAGAATGGTTGGTTGAATTCCCCAACCCCACAATTTCTAATCCCAGTTATGACAGTAAATACCAGCTGAACACCCATTTCCATCCTCTCCCTTGGCTCCAAGATCGTACATACCTGAGTATCCTCTGTCCTTTATGACTATTTGGAAACAACCTTAAAGGCATGACATGTAGAAATTTGTAAATGTGACTGTATTGAGATATTTATCTGAATCAAATACTGCTGTTTAACAATGACTAATCATGGTTAATTGTTAGCAAGTTGTTTAACAAATGAACAGGCCAATCCCAGCACTTTGAGAGGTGGAGGCTGGTGGGTCACCTGAGGTCAGAAGTTCAAGACCAACCTGGGCAACATGGTGAAACCCCATCTCTACTAAAAATACAAAAATTAGCCAGGCATGGTGGCATGCGCCTATAATCCCAGCTACTTGGGAGGCTGAGGCACGAGAATTGCTTCAACCTGATAGATAAAGGTTGTAGTGAGCCGAAACTATGCCCCTGCACTCCAGCTGGACCACTCCATCTCAAAAATGAACAAAAAAAAAACAACTACCAATGAACAGGCCTAGCCAGTTGTTCATGGTCAGCATGTGATAAAGTCTGTTATCAAAGAGATCTCTCTGAAGACAAAGAGTTTTTCACTTCTTAAGTGATACAACTGTTTCATTACTTAAAACTGTTATGAAAAGTAAGTCAATTACTACTGCTAGTGAAGAAGCCTAAGAAAATCATTTTTTAACAAAAAAGTTTTGGATAATATAGATCCATGACATAAGTGAGTCTGATTCCTATTAAAAAAGTGATATAAACTGACGGAAACCCCCCCCCAAAACAAAAACCAAAAACTTCCAACCCACACTGGTGTCATTCTACAACCTAGAAATAATAGCTGGTAATATGTAATTTAAAAAATTTCCTTCCTTATGAATTTGTTATATAAAATTGGGATCATACTGAATGTAGTTTTCCTAGGTTTTAGAAACTAGTATCCACTGGACATTTTTCTGTCATTAAAAATTCTTCTCCAGCCTGGACAACAAGAGCAAAACCCTGACTCAAAAAAAAAAAAAAAAAAAAAAAAAAAAAAATTCTTGAAGACACAGTTTTTTAGTTGTTTCATATTCCATTATATGGACAAATCTCAATTTATTATTTCTTTATTTTTGGATGTTTAGGTCATTCTCAAACTTTCAGTATTATGTTTGTGATGAACATCTTTGTTCATACAAATACATGCTTGTCCAAATCTCATATTTCCTTAGTGTTTAATAAAATTTAACAGCCAAAAGAATGAATATTTTAAAACTTTTGATGATTTGGCCAAAGTGCTTATCAAAAAGTTTGTCCAAAATTGTACTCGCAATATGCTTTCACCTGCACTAAATACTAAAAAAAATAAAACAATTTTGTAGATGTCCAGGAAAATTATATTTTTATCCAACAAATGCAAATTAAACTTTGCTTGCTTTCTGAGATTACTGAATAGTTTTTTTCTCAGTCATTATCATCTTGCTTCTGCCTCTCATTTAGTGGAAACTGCTCTAAGATCAGCAATGGCCTCTTACTTTCCAAATGGAATAGCCTATTTTCAGGCCTCATTCTTACTACTTTCCCTCTTCTTTTCTTTGACATTTTACTGTTGGTCACTCCTACTTTTTTCTTGATTTTATTTTTATATTTCAAATTGTTCCTATAATCACATGGTTCAAAATTCAAAAGCCCCCCCTCTCCTTCCTCTAGCTATTTTAATTCTTCTCCCTAGAGATCACCAGCGTTTTGGTTTCTTATGTATCCTTTGAGATGAAAGCAATTACACACACACAAATATATAGGCATACACATAGCTTCTATTTGCACAAACAGTAGTGTGTTATTCACTGCATCTACCTTTATTTCATTTAATATATCTTAGGCATTTTAGCCTAAGATAAATAAATAGCAATAAAAAAATCATTAATTTCTTTTTTATGAAACAGGATCTCGCTCTGTTGCCCAGGCTGGGGTGTAACTGCTGCAATCATAGTTCACTGCAGCCTAGACCTCTGGGACTCAAGCAGTCCTTCTACATCACCCTCCTAGTAGCTGGGATCACAGGCTTGCACCACTGCTAACTTTTTTCTTTTTGTAGAAATGGGGTCTTCCTATATCACCCATGCTAGTTTTGAACTCCCAGGCTCAAATTATCCTCCCACCTTAGCCTCCCAAAGTGCTGTGATTACAGGCTTCAGCCACTGTGTTTGGCTCTTCATTAATTTCTATGACTACATAAAGGACCAGAATTCATTTAATTAGTCCTTATTGATGGATTTTTTGAGGTTTTGCTATTATAAACAATGCTACAATGAGTAAACTATACATTCATAATTCTACAAGTAAAATTCCTAAGTCAAAGGGCATGTGTTATTTATAATTTGGATAGATACTTACAGATTGTTGCTGCAAAGATCACACTAATTTACCTTCTCACTAGCAATGCATGAAAATTAACAATGCATTTCTCGTGAATTTGTAGGAATGCTGTATATATTAGGGAAATCACCCTTTTGCCTGTGACAAGTTGCATATACTATTCTCAGGTTGTCTTTTGTTTGTAGTGGTTGGAACCAGGTAAAATACGTTAGAACATTTTTATACAGTTGACTTTATTCATCTTTTCATTAATGGCTAATAGGTTTTATATCATAGTTAGAAGGACCATCATTAATCTGGTATTATAAAATAATTCTCCAAGGTTTCTTTTGGTTGTGTGTGTGTCTATGTGTGTGTGTGTGTGTGTGTGTGTGTGTGTGTGTGTGTGTGTGTGTGTGTGTGTGTGTGTGTGTGTGTGTGTGTGTGTCTGTCTGTATTTATTTTAGTTTTTACAGGTAAAACCTTGATCCATTTCAGATTTATCCAGCTGTAAATGTGGGTTATATTACAATGCTATTTACTGAAAAGCATCCTGATTTGATGAAACTGTCCAACCTTAACTTCTAGAAATTATACATTCTTGATTTTTTTTTAAATAATAATGACTCTTCTCATTACTGGAATCTATGGTCCTCATGAAATGTTTAAATGTTCCTCACTACTCTGATGCAGAGAATTAACATATCATAGGCATGCATATTTACCTATTTATGGAAGCTAGCATTCCAGGACTGACGTGCTGACATTGAGGAGTTTTTGCCAATGGAAAGACAACAGATGATGGAGTTGCTGGATTTTTGTCCATATTTGGTAGAATATCATCATCATCTTCACTGTCCTGGAAACTTGGCAACTGGAAAAAAAGTATTTATTATCAGCTGGCACCCATAAAAATGTATTTTCTCATTATCACAAAATAGTTTTTGGTGGGCTGATAAGTTGGTTTTCCTTCTTATGACATTTAAAAACAGTAGTAGACAATTAAAAACATTGGTAGTAGGTGGAGGAGTGGAGGCTAGAGGAACTCCATTTTAGATGCTAATCCACCGTGCTAACTTCTAATTAACCCCAGTTCTGGAAATGCCTCTAAGATTTCTACTTCCATGTACTTATCGGAAATCTTGTCCTTAGGTCAAAACAACCTTTATGTTATCATATGTACACACATACTTAACATAAATCCTGCCCTTAGGCAAATTCCCCATGGTATATAAACCCTGGGTCTGGGGGAATAACAGTGTACACATCCACCATCTTGAGGCCACCCAAGAGATGGCTTCTGCTCAAAAGTCTCTATTTAATGTTTCTGAGAAACTGGATTTGTTACCCTCTTTATTCAGCCTGTAACCTTGTAGCATGGCTTCAAACCATGTTCTAAACTTTTTTCTTCCTTTCTCCCCAATTTTAAGATATAACTTTAAGATAAATTGCACATGTGTTTCCATTCATCTTGAAATACAGCCTCAAAATGTGCTATGAACCTTCATTCCCTTTCTTTGCCCATTCTATGCTCCCATGCCCTATGCACATGTATTTACCTAGATGCTTTTAAAGCATACACCTTAGAAGCTTCAGGGCCCGGATCTTGGCACAAAATGGACACCTCCAGGATTCTCTCCCCAGTCAAGGCCAAAACTCACTCCCATCTAGAAATTCACTGCAAGATTTACTACAATTACTTTGTAACCTGGTTGGGCCCAGGATGGTGCTGGCCCCTTCACCAAATGGAATATTTAAAGATAAGCTGTTGGAGAAGATTGAGCCACCTGACACCTCGTGCATTCCAAACCCTCTTTCTTTATAAACCCCTATGTTCAACTCTACAAATTGAAGCCTGGAACTTTTGGAATTCCACCCACACTTCCCTTTACTGGTACAGATAATAAAACTCTATCATATCTTACTCTTGTTATATTGGCTTCTTTTGACAAGTGGTGAGTAGTTGGATCCCTATGCTGGTTATAATTTTTGGTGGCCCATACAGGGAGCCCTGTGTATTCATTCACAGGAGGCTGCAGACCCATCTATCTGATCTTCTGTTGGATGGAGCCATGGCCTATGAGTGCCAGCTGCTCATGGCTAGCTGACCCCTTGGCAAGAACATTAGGGGAGCTTCCAGCAGCTGCCACGGTGCCTTTGTCTTGGGCAACCTTCCCTTCCTTTCTCTTTCTGCCACAGCATGTGCTGCTTCCAAAGCTTTGCTGACACAAAGAGTGATATTCTGAAGACATCAAACAATGGAACTGGGTGTACCCAACCTCCCTCTGCCTCTTTTAGGGTGCTGCTGGGGCTCTGCTCTGTTTAGACTTAGCTGTTAGTGTCACCATTTGGCCATTTTTATGCATTTGTATTTGCTGGCATTGGACTCAGTCCCCTGGGGAGGGCCATTTGAAACCAAGGCAAGGAGTTTGGAACTCTACCCAGCCCCGCTTAACTGGGGATTTGTTTGGAGGTGGTGTACCATTTGTTTGTCCATGTGTATGGCCCCTAATCTCTCTCTATATATCTTTTCTATTTCTCCCAGCTCCATCCTCCTGACTACTTTGGAAACAAGCCACCTACAGCCTAAACTCACCTGGGCCAAAAACCACCCTTAGCTCTTTCCAGCTAGAAACATCTAACCTTGACTGGTGACTTGTGGAGGTGGGAATGTTACAGCAGGTAAGCTAGTCGGGCATAAGCAGGAAATAAGCAGGCCTCCCCACCCCTCACCAGGAATGTTAGGCGACCATTCCATGGTCAAGCTGTTGTTAACTGTGTCTCTAAAATAGTAATTGTGGCCAGTACCAGAGAAAGGCAATCTCTCAATAAATAAAACACCTAAAACTGGTGATCAGCAGCTTCCTGATAAGATCTATGGAGTTTGGCAAATGGGCTCAAGCATGTGCATTAAGAGGCAAAAGGGGGGAGTTGAACTGGTACATAAGTTTCTAGGGACATTCTACTGTAAGGAAAGAAAACCTCAAGTGAGCCTGCGTACAAATCCGGTAAGCACACTCAAGTGCTAGCAGGCCACTGGGGACGCAGACAGCCCACCTCAAGGTTAGAATTGGGAGAAGAAACACAAGACCTCCAGAAGCATGCCAACGTGTAAACCTCCAACTCAGAAGGTTAGACCACACACTTGTCCTTCAAGTCACCTGCTTGGCCCTCTTCTGAGAGTAATTTCCTTCCTTTTGTTTCTGCTCTGAAGTTTTTAAATAAACTTCCATTCCTGCACTACAACTTGCCTTGGTTTCTCCTTCTGCCTTATGTTTCCTTGGTCAAATTCGCTTTTAAAAAAATTTTTATAATTATTATTTTTTAAAAACTAAGAAAAGGGATTATATTCATTTTTGAAAAGATGTTTAGGCCAGGCACAATGGCTAACGCCTATAATCCCAGCACTTTAGGAGGCTGAGACAGGGAAATCACTTGAGGTCAGGAGTTCAAGACCAGCCTGGCCAACATGGTGAAACCCCATGTCTACTAAAGACAAAAAAATTAGTGGGGCATGGTGGCACACACCTGTAATTCCAGCTACTTGGGAGGCTAAGGCAGGAAAATTGCTTGAACCTAGGAGGTAGAGGTTGCAGTGAGCTGAGATTGTGCCAATGCATTCCAGCCTGGGCAAAAAGAGCAAACTCCATCTCAACAGTAACAAAAAAGTAGCCCGGCGTGGTGGCACATGCCTGTAATCCAGGCTGCTCGCAAGGCTGGGACAGGAAAGATACTTGGACCCGGGAGGCAGAGGTTGCAGTGCGCCAAGATCATGCCATTGCACTCCAGCCTGGGCAACAGAGCAAGAATCCGTCTCAAAAATAAAAAATAAATAAAAATGTCTTAATTACAACACCATCTAAGGTTGGATGGTCCAAAGGGAGTCCCTGTTGGTCCCTCAACATTAAAAAAAGTTCCAAATCAGTATACTGTATTTTCCCCAATTTGGAGAAAATTTAAAAGCCAGAAAGTAAAGATTACAATGAGAAAGCCCGCCTGTAATTGGCTGGGTCAATGGTTAGACTGATTAAGACAGGGAGAAGGGATCAAGTCACTTGGCTCAACCCCCGGCTAGGAACCTAAAACCTTTTTCACAAGAAGGGGCAAAATGGCCGAGGGGTGGAAAAGCAAAGTTCCTGGGACTAGAACATAAAATATAAGGGTCGACAGGATTATGAAAGTTAGATTCTGTTTATACAAGTTTTATGTAAAGTAGTTGTGTCCCCTTTACCTATTTTATGGAAACAAACATTTATACAAGTTTTATGTAAAGTAGTTGTGTCCCCTTTACCTATTTTATGGAAACAAACATTGCATCTCATTGGTGAATGTTTCCCCTACCTTATACTGTAAAAGAGAAAATATGTAAATCTGCTCTTCAAGCAATATTAATTGGACATGCTAAATGGGAACCAGTTAAGACTGCCTGAGCCCACAGAGTATACAGAAGAAGCTGCAGTACTGGTAGGGATAAATTCATCACTTGATAGCCCTTTGTGGAAAACTCACTGGGGCTTACGGCAAAAGTCCGTGAGTACCTCCCAGCATAGACTACGGGACTACTCCAGTAAAGACAGGAGAATTTCACTTGAGGGACTTTTACTGCCTTGCTATGGGTTATTAACTGAAGCTATCCCTATGACTGAAGGACATAAAATGATCCTGACACTTGAAATACCTATGCTGTGTGAGGTGATGTCAGAGAAACACTGTAATGGGAACAGCAGTGCCCAGAAGCGTGCCATAATGCAATGGAAACAATTTCTACAGGGTCATGCTACTAGGAGAGTATGAGGCAGTATGAGCAGCGAGCCTTTTTTCCCACTAAGACTGACTCCGGAACTGTGTGAGGAGCTGCTGGATTCCACAGTACCTAATAAACAGCTCTCACATGATTAACAACTGCTTGGTTTGTAGATGGCAATTCCAACATGTTGTCCAAACCTTGTTTTGAAGGCTGCTACTCTTATTAAAGAAGAGTCAAGAACACCTTTTTTTCTTTTAAGCTATTTAGAGCTTACAGAAATTGAATAAAGTATACTTTTATAAGCAAAATTTACCTTTCTGAGTTCTCCAAAATTTGGAAACTGTTACATATTTTTATTTTGTAGCAACAATATGGTGATTTTCAACAAGAATATGTTTTCCTTTTTACTAGGACACATTGGAGACATGGGTTATTTTATATGCCGGCTTTGACTGAAAATGGCCTATTTTCAAATATGACCATACTGCTTTGAGAAATTGAGTTTAGCTTTATAGAGCTGTTAAAAAGCCCCTTGGAAAGATTGGTCTGGTATTTTGACTACACAGATTCCTTTACAAGATTCCTAATCCATGCTAAGTTAAGCATGTCACTATCTAACAGGCCTAGGAATCTCAAGTTATTTTTATACCTTGAGAAAAGAGGAACTTACCCATTTCAACTATGGTATTTAAGCCCTGAGTCTGTGGGTAACAGTGCAGGGATCCATCATTCTGAAGCCACCTGAGATATAGCTTGTATTTGTAGCTCTCCATTAAATGTTTTTCTCTGAGAAACTGAATTTGTCAGCCTCTTTCTTCAGCCTCTCAGCTCCCTTAGCCTTTGGGGATAGGTTTGCATATACCTACTCACCTTGGAACAAGGACAGAGCCTTAGCCTTTGAAGACTTAATTTATCTTGTGTAAAACAGAGATAATAACACCTACTTCTAAAGGTTATGTAGACCAGAGGTCAGCAAATGTTTTCTGTAAAGAATCAGACAGTAAATATTTTAGGTTTTGTAGTCCAATCTCTGTCCTAACTACTCAACTCTGCACTGTAGCATGGAAGTAGCCACAGACAATATGCAAACAAATGGGCATGGTTGTGTTCCAATAAAATTTTGTTTACAAAAAAAGGTGGTAGGCTGGATTTGGTCCACAGGGCCATAGTTTGCTGCCCCTTCATATCAACAGAACAAAACAAAACTATAATTCACTTACTATTATACTTAGCACTTAGTAGGGACTCAAGCTGTGTTAAGACTATGTCATAGAAAATGAGATAATTTGTTGCTGTCTATTTCTACTTTAGTTCTATTCTTTATGATGCTACTATTAGATTTAGGCTAAAATCTACATATATAGAAACTGAAATGATGGTGGGATAACATAAAGGGTACAACTCCTAGTGGACAATACTGTTGTGAAGAAAACATCAGGGCCTCTGATGGCTCTCTTAAAAGACTTCCCTCTGTAACCTGTATAAGCAAAAGGGGGGTCCAGCTAATGATGTTACTAAACTCTGCAAAGCATAGTGTAGCCTTTTAAATTGAAGATGATTTAATCACAACAAGAAATTGGTAGATGAAAAAAATTACCTTTATGTCTAGCTCGCTAACACAACTATTTGAATTTTTATACTCCATAGTCCAGTTGTCTATTATCCACACATTTTTTAATTACTTAAATCTTAATATTCTTTTTTTTTTTTTAATTAAGGAAGAGGCCAGTTTTATTTAAACACAAAACGTGCACATAAGCTGTCTACTCATTTTCTTCACTGCGCAGTCTGGCATTGGGGTTGGTGACTCTGATGGCCAGCTGGGCAGCTCTTTCCACAATGGCTTTGAGGTTCTTGGAGGAAACATTGTGAGCGATCTCAGCACAGTAAGATTTGTTGCACATCAGCAGCACTTCCAGCTCCTTGACACTGTGGACCAGGAACTTCCGGAAGCCACTGGGCAGCATGTGCTTTGTTTTCTTATTGCTCCCATAACCAATGTTAGGCATTAAGATCTGGCCCTTGAACCTTCTACGAACCCTGTTGTCAATACCTCTGGGTTTCCGCCAGTTACGCTTAATTTTGACATATCGGTCTGACTGGTGCCGGATGAACTTCTTGGTTCTCTTTTTGATGATCTTGGGTTTCACAAGGGGTCTAAGGGTGGCCATGATGCCGAGGAGGAGATCGCTGCTCAAATCTTAATATTCTTAACATTTATATTTAAATTCTAGAAAGTCTTAAATGTACATTTAATATCTGTATTGTATTTCACTGTGTTTATGAAAAACATCTTTATTGGATATACAGATTGTTTTCCAGTTTTTTGCTGTAAAGATAAAATTGCAATAAATATCTTTGCAAAGATTTTGGGCTTTTGGATTTCTTAGAATAACTCAAGAATAGAATAAACCTTTATAGCTTTTTGTAATATATTGCCATAATGCTTTCTTACTAAAAGGTACGATTCAATTTGTATACCCACTGATGTATGACTATATAAGTATCACTATTGCTTCTGTTAGCAGTGAATATTTTAACTTTTTAAATATTCTATAATTTAGAAAGTATACATATAATTCATTTTACTTTCTCGAATTACTAGATAAAATGACTTCTCCGACTGTTTATTCAGCCTTTTGAATTTCTTCTTAGTCACACTTATCCTGTGATCCTGGTACTTTTTGTTATTCCAGTAACATTTGAATTAGTTCTTAGTATTACAGATACTATCTTGGTTGCATTTGCTGTGAATATTTTACTCCAATCACTGAAATTTTTAGTTATGCTACTCTTCATATTCAAAAATTCTCTCATACATTCAAATCTTTCAATACTGTGCTACTATCACTTAATCCCTTCTTTCAATTACTACACAGTAGATAATAATCTTTCATTACCTTTAAAAAAAGTTAGCTTGGTAGTATATTAAACTTTAAATATATATGTTTGGCCTATTTCTAGGTTTACTTTACTGTTTGATTCTACAAACATTACCTTTGAACCAACAAAAGTGCAGACTCTGGAAATGAGTAAGTATGGCATGTATCAGCAGATTGTTTGCCATAAGACTACAACCACGTCTAGGGAAGCTACTGATCCTTGGCCTATTAGTGATGAACACCAACCATACAAAAAAAATGAAAGATGCAAAAGCCAATACAGATAAAGAAAACAATGATTTCATGCCTCTTACCAGTATTCTTTGATGTTGTAAAGGTGCTGTACTGAAAAAATCATCATGGTCATCTTTTGGCAACTGTTCCAGAAAATCCCTCATCTGTTGCTTCCTTTTAAGAGTTCCCACTTTGGCAGTTATCTTAATAGTTTGTTTCTGATCAGCATCGCCTCTCTTGCCTTGAATAGCAAAACATTTTGATAAGGATTTGGTTATTTACAGTAACTGCTCTATAAAGTTAACAGCCTTTGCAAGGTCTAAATTGTGCATTCATGTTAAAAAAGAAAAACACTCAGCCTCACCTAGGCTCAGTGGCTCATGCCTGTAACCCCAGCACTTTGGAAGGCCAAGGCAGGAGGAATGCTTGAGCCCAGGAGTTCGAGACGTGCCTGGGCAATATAGGGAGACCCTGTCTCTATAAAAAATATAAAGAAAGGAGGAAAAAAAAAAAAGAAAACTTAACTTGTTATTTTACAAGTCTCCTATAGAACAAATGATTATTTCTACACTGGGATCTGAGATTTGTGCAATATGATTAGCCCACATGATACTATGCCTAATTTGATTTTGCTAAAATATATAAACCTTACTGAATTACAACAGGCATACTGGGTGCTCACTAATGCTTATTATAGAAATTCTCTAGCATAATATACCTTTTACTTGTAATCATGAACAGGAGTATATAATCCTGGGACTATGACATTTTTTCTGAGCTTTCTCATAAATTACTTGGGGAATCTGACCCAAGTGGCCTTTTTAATTAAACCCTTAGAACAATAATTCAGATACTGAAATCTCTGGATCTAACTGCAGAATTCCTAAAACTCAAAGCACAAGGCTACTATACTACTACTGATGAAAGTAGCAACCTAGGTAAGAATTAAAAATTAAACAGATGATTTCTGAAGTTCTTTCTAGCTTTAATATTTTAAGAAAATATACCTATAAACAATATTCATGGATAAATATAAAATACATCTGATTTCAGTGATCAGACATCAACATTGAGCACTAGGAAAAAACTACTATGAAGATTACCATTTTGGTCTTTGGAATTGGCTGGCTTTTTCTTAGTGACATGTTTCTGGGATCGTTTTCCTCTGGGATTTTCCATGTATTTCCTCTGGCATTCTTCAGCAGATCGAGAACCGACAGCTGCAGCTACATTCGACCAGAAACCAGGTTTGTGCTTTGGAAGAGATGCAAATGCACTATGGAAGATCAAAACCAATTAAAGCATTAAGAAATTCAAACCAGTGACAATAACCTCTTAAAAGCATACCACTGAATTAATGAGATTTACTGGGATGAAGGAATTAGTTTTATCAAAACTATTCTGGATAAAATTAGGAAAGATATTCGCTCCCCGCAATAACTTACTCTAGTGCTTAAAATATGAAGATGTAATTCTGCATATCTAATAGATGTCTTAAGTATTTTGATGTGTTCTATTAAACCTGCAAAATGACCCCTCAGTCTTTCAACATGTTTTTTTCCTAAGTACAACTAATCGAAGATACGGTTTTTTGGGAGATTGTGGCATGACCAAATTTTCTACCCTGTTACCTTAAATCTTACTGGTGATAAATATATTGGACAATAAGCTTTTAGTTCTCTTACAGTCTAGGTTATAAGGTATTAAAAAGTTTTATGTTTGCTTTCATTCTGCTATACTTTGTAGAACTCAGTATTTTATTAGATAATGTAACAATGTAACAAAATGTAACAATGCTCTCTTAAGGAAAATGAAAAGTGACTAACAGAGAAAACTCTAAGGAGGTCCCTAATTTAACATCTGAGTTACATTCTACAAGTTCCTCTGTAAATGATTTAGAACCTGATACACACATTACCACCCCCACTCTCCCCAGATTTTATGTATCGTGGTTAGATTGACAATTTGGCCAGAAAACATCTATGTAACTTATCAATTAGCCTAAAGGTGATATTAACAATGTTATTTCAACTATACCAAGTCTTTATTTTTAATGTTTCTTTGACAAACATTCATACTACATACTTCATAGTAGTTTTTTCCTAGTGCTCAATGTTGATGTCTGATCACTGAAATCAGATGTATTTTATATTTATCCATGAATACTGTTTATAGGTATATTTTCTTAAAATATTAAAGCTAGAAAGAACTTCAGAAATCATCTGTTTAATTTTTAATTCTTACCTAGGTTGCTACTTTCATCAGTAGTAGTATAGTAGCCTTGTGCTTTGAGTTTTAGGAATTCTGCAGTTAGATCCAGAGATTTCAATATCTGAATTATTGTTCTAAGGGTTTAATTAAAAAGGCCACTTGGGTCTTTTTTTTTTTGGCAGGCCAAAACCCTAGTTTATTTCAGCATCAGCAGTATCTTAGCCATCAAAAAAATAAACTCTACCAAGGGTGACGAAGTCTCTACAGCAAGGCTAAGGGCTCGCCAGGCGGCGAACATCAGGGGTGCATGGTGGGCACTGCCCAGGCAATAAGTTAGGAAGCAGCAGGCTGGTGTCGGGTGTGGGCCGGGCGTGGGCCGGGCTTCACTTCTGGGCAGGCATGAGGTGACAAAGTATTTTTATTTTTACTTGGATTCCAATTAGTAGATAATGGTTTCATGTAGCGGTATGCAAGAAAATTTTTAATCAGCTCTCTGGGGTTAAACAGCCCTGATTTATAGTCTGACGATTTCCACAGGGTAAATACTCCCACTGTGGTTGATTTCAAGCTACCAACATGTCACTGACTGTGGAATTGATAAAAAAAATTGTGATAGCACACAGTTATATATATTTCCACCATACAAGAAAGATGAAGAGCCTCAAGAGCATACATAATAAAATGTAAAATAATTAGGAATAAGTTTTGAGCATTATGTTTTGAATAATTTAATTACAAGTTTATATAATTTAATTTTTAATGACTGTAACACTCAATTTGTAAAATTCCACAAAAGGTAACAATCAGCTCTTATGAATAGCTACCAGTTGACCACAGCATACTATTCCATGCAGAAAAAAATACTTACGAGCATTAAATACTTGTTAATGAATCTTACATAATTAATCATTCCACAGGTGTTCTAAAGTGAAAAACTAGAAGGACTTGGGAACTGAAGCTTCCCTATTTGTGTGTGTAGCTAATTTCTAAGTCTAGGACTATTACAGCTCAATGTGGCCTCCAGCTTCCAGGCTCAGGCAATCCTCCTCAGTCAGGAGGACTGGGTTGGCACTATGGGCAAATACCCCACACCCAATCTTTCAGTATTTCTAAATATGGCCTTTTCCTTTCTACTTTTGTGTATGCTATTGTAAGGTCCATTTGTCTTGAATCTTTGGCTTAAATGATTATTTACTGATATAGTGTTAAATACTATAACACTTGGGTAGTGTCCCTACCCAAGTCTCATACCTAAATGTAATCCCTAGTGTTGGAAGTGGGGCCTAGGGGAAGGTGACTGGATCGTGGAGGCAGATTCCTCATGAATTATTTAATACCATCCCTCCTGGTACTGGACTCGTGATAATGAGTTCTCGTGTAATCTGGTCATTTAAAAGCGTGTAGCACCTCCCCCTCGTTCTCTTGCTTCTGCTTTGGCCATGTGATGTGCCTGTCCTCCCTTCACCTTCTGCCATGACTGTGTTTGCTGAGGCCTCTGCAGGAGCCAAGCAGATACCAGCATCATGCTTTCTGTATAGTCAGTAGAATCATGAGCCAATTAAACCTCTTTGCTTTTTTTTTTTTTTTTTTGAGACAGTCTCACTCTATTGCCTAAGCTGGAGTGCAGTGGTATGATCTTGGCTCACTGCAACCTCCGCCTCCTGAGTTCAAGTGATTCTCCTGCCTCAGCCTCCCAAGTAGCTGGGATTTCAGGCATGCAATATGATGCCCGGCGAATTTTTTGTATTCTTAGTAGAGACAGGGTTTCACCATGCTGCCCAGGCTGGTCTTGAACTGACATCGTGATCCGCCCACCTCAGCCTCCCAAAGTGCTGGGATTACAGGCGTTAGCCACCACACCTGGCCAACCTCTTTTAAGTTACCCAGTCTCAGGTATCTCTTTATAGCAATGCAAGAATGGACTAATACACGGCTGGCACTACAGGTGCACACCTCCACCCCCATCCTTTTGGTATTTCTAAATATGCCCCTGTAATTCCTACTTTTAAGTACATTGTTCTACTAAGGTGGCTTAAATAATTCTTATTTATCCTTCAGATGTTAGTTCAAGTACCAGGCTTAAATTAACTGAGACTGCCCTGATACATGTATTATTTTTATAAATTTCCTACAATGATTATGTGCTAAATATCTGTCTACCCTATTCAGTTACAATCATGATGAGGGGTACAAGGCAGTGGACTGTAACTGAGGATCACTTTAGGAGCCTACAGCAAAAATGCAAACAAGCAAATAAGTAAGTAACATAAGCAGATAGATAGACTCTACTCCTGAAGATTTCAATTTAGCAAGTCTGAGATGTCAGTAATTTGCATTTCTTCAAAAGGACCTGCCTGTGATTATTTTGCTGTGTAGGCAGGATTGAAATTGCTTTTATGTTGTTCATAAGAAAGAGAATCACATATAACTGAGTGGTTAACAAAAACAGGTAATGATAGGGAAAGGCTTCAAGAAGTAGGTGGCATGGGAGATACAATTTGAAGAATAGATAAAAATATAAGAACAGGTAGACAATGAGGCAATAACATTGGCAAACAAATGAAGATGAGGAACTATGACATTTGGTTAGGGAACAGCAAACAGTTCATATTCATAGTACGATAAATTTGAAAGTAATGGCTGCAAATCAGAGCTTTGAAAAAAAAACTAGAAAAGCATAACTAAACCCAGAGGGAGCCCATATCTGAATATCTTAACAGTATGCACTTCTAACATGAACTTTTAAAATTAACATCCAGTAAAGTTGACTTTTTGGTATATGGTTCTATGAATCTTCACATACAGACCTGCATAACCATTATCACAAGTGGTTACCCAGAAGAGTTCTGCCACAAGGAAAGAAATCCATCATGCTACCTTTTTGTTGTCACACCTTCCCACAATATTAACCACTGCAATTCCTAATCTGTTTTCTTCCTCTCAAGTTTTGCCTTTTCTAGAATGTCCTATAAATGAAATCATATAGTAAATAACCCTTTGAGTTGGCTTCTTTCATTCAATATGCCTTTGAAATTCAACCAGGTTGTTATATGTATCAATAGTTCTTCCTCTTTATTGCTTAGTAGTCCACTGAAAGAATGTATCATAATTTGTTTATGCAGAAAGTATGACAGAAACCAGAGAAAGGGAGGAGATTGGCACAGCAACCCTTTAAAGTTGTTGACGAACTCCTAGGCCCATCCTGCAAATTTTGATGTATTTTCATTTTTGTTCAGTTAAGAATATCTGGCCAGGCTGGTGGCTCACACCTGTAATCCTAGCATTTTGGGAGGCTGAGGAAGGTGAATCACTTGAGGTCAGGAGTTTGAGAGCAGCCTGGCCAACATGGTGAAACCCCAACTGCACTAAAAATACAAATTAGCTGGGCATGGTGGTGCACACCTGTAATCCCAGCTACCTGAGAGGCTGAGGCAGGAGAATTGCTTGAACCCAGGAAGTAGAGGTTCCAGTGAGCCAAGATTGCACCACTGCACTCCAGTCTGAGTGACAGACCCAGTCTCTTGTCTCAAAAAAAAAGAGGATTTTTTACTTTTCCTTAAGCCTTCTTCATTGACTTACAGATTATTTATATGTATTTATGTTATTTAATTTTCAACCACTTGGAAATTTTCCTTTTATTGATTTATAGTTTAATTCAATTACCAGAGAACATGCTTTGTTTGATTTCAGCTATTTTAAATTTGTGAAGATGTTCTATAATCTGGTATATGTTCTACCTTGATGAATCATCAAACCTATCCTTGGAAATAATGTATTCTTTTTCTTATTATTGGGTGAAATATTCTGTAAATGTGAATCAGATACAAATGACTGATGGTGTTATTCAGTTCTATATCCTTGCTAATTTTCTGTCAACTAGTCCTATCTAATACCAAGAGATGAGTAGATTTGACTATCCTTGTAGTTTAGTCTGCTGCTTTCAGTTGTCAGTTTTTAACTCATGTATTTTGAGGTTTTATTGTTAGGTGCATACATACTTAGGAATTTTATGGCTTCCCTGTGACTGACTCTTCTATCATTTGTAATGTCTTTCTTTACTCCCAATAATTTTCTTCCTACTAAAATCTATTCTGACAGATATTAAAACAGCCACTCAAGCTTTCTTCTGATTTGTGTTTATAAGATACTTTTTTATCCTTGTAACCTACCTACATCATTATATTTAAAGTGAATTTCTTGGATACAGCTTATAGTTAGATCATGTTTTTAAATTCATTGTGACAATGTGCCTTTTAATTGGTATATTAGACCATTTAATTTAATTATGCTGGATTTAGGTCAATCATTTTATTATTTGTTTTCCGCTTGTTCCACATAAAAATGTCCTCCAATTTCTCTTCTTTTTTGACTTCTTTTGGGTGATTTGATTTTCTGGTATTTTAATTTATATGTGTGAATTTATCTCTTTGAATAGTTTTTTTTAGAAGTTGCTCTAGGGATGACATTAAATATATTTAACTTCAACAGTCTGCTTCGAATCAGTATTTTACAGCTTCAAGGGAAATGTTAATATTTTTCTTTTAGTAGGTCATCAAACTGGTTGTATCCCAAGCTAACCACTCAGTCTACTATGATTGTTGTTTCAGTGTCAGTTTCAAGGATCTATCCTGTGTTTGGGACACTGAGTAGCAAGCCTAGAAACTAGGTGTAGTCTAGTTTCAGTTAGCTCAGTTTAGTTCAGTTCTCAAAGACTTTTTTATATGCTGTTTAGGACCATGTCTACAAATGTACAACTCCTGGGTGGGCACAGAAGTTCATAAACAATTTTATGGGGCTGCCAGTTTCTCTCTCTGTGATTTCTGGTTCCTAGGAGTTTCCCTTATCAGTTCACTGGCCAGAAAGCTTGGGCTTTCATTACTCTGCTCTGCTGTATGCTTCACACAACTGAATTTTTGTCCAGTACCAAGCAACAGCCAACAGAAAGAGAACAGAAGCAACAGGTACTTGCCTCACTATTTTGAGACAACCAATCCTAATTGTAGAGGAGGTTCTCATCTCTCAGAGTTTTAGATATACCTCAGCCTCAGCTGATAATGTGATTGTAGCCCCTGCAGGATTGCATGGGGACTGAGCTAAGAAAAAAGATAAAAGAAAACAATGGATTTCCTCTATTGTTTTTTAGTGTTAGAAGTCCTCCTTTCTGCTCCTTAACCCAGAACTGGAGCACTAGAAACTCATTGATGATTTAGTGGTACTTAAAATTCCAGTCTACAATCGACCTGCTATTATTTACTTTTTTAAGTCAACAAAAAGCCACATCATGCATTCTGTCTAGGTTTCTTTTTTGAGACAAAGTTTCGCTCTTGTTGCCCAAGCTGGAGTGCAATGGTGCGATCTTGCCTCACTGCAACCTCTGCCTCCGGGCTAAAGCTATTCTCCTGCCTCAGCCTCCAGAGTAGCTGGGATTACAGGAATGTACCACTATGACCTGCTAATTTTTGTATCTTTAGTAGAGATGGGGTTTCACCACATTGACAAAGCTGGTCTCAAACCTCTGACCTCAGACGATCCACCTGCCTCGGCCTCCCAAAGTGCTGGGATTACAGGCATGGGCCACTGTACTGGACTCTAGGTTTTATAGGTGCACAGAAGAAATACAGTGGAGTGTATTTATTCCACCTTACTGGGAACTGGAATCTCTACAGCTCAGGTATTGTAAAATCTCCTCAGATGATTTGAATATATAATAAAGGTTAAGAAGCATTATTATATGGAAACAACAGGGGATATAGCTGGAAAGGATAATCAAGACTGTAATATGGATTGCTCTCAATGCAAGGCAGAAGAATCTTTAAATAATCTGAAGATTAGTAAGAATGCAATGAAAGTTTTTGATCAGAACCACAACCATGTATAAAGACTAACTATGTATAAAAAAGGTTACACAGGCAAAAAGAAGAAACTAAGAAACTACAAATAAGATTACTTCCATAGTTCAGACAAAATACATCATAGATCTAAAAGGGTAGTGTCAAGAAAAGAGGATGCAGACAGAATGACTCTGTGGAATAGCTTTTTGGCAACTAATTGAATTTTTAAAAAAATCAATAATGATGCCGGGTGCGGTGGCTCACGCCTGTAATCCCAGCACTTTGGGAGGCTGAGGCAGGTGGATCACAAGGTCAAGAGATCAAGACCATCCTGGTCAACATGGTGAAACCCCGTCTTTACTAAAAATACAAAAAATTAGCTGGGCATGGTGGCACGTGCCTGTAATCCCAGCTACTCAGGAGGCTGAGGCAGGAGAATTGCCTGAACCCAGGAGGCGGAGGTTGTGGTGAGCTGAGATCGCGCCATTGTACTCCAGCCTGGGTAACAAGAGCGAAACTCCGTCTCAAAAAAAAAAAAAAAAATCAATAATGACAAAGAATTTAAGAGTTGGTGGATCCCCGGGTTTCGGCACCAAAAAAAAAAAAAAAAAGAGCTGGTGGAAAGAATTACATTGCCAAAAAACAAAAAAACAAAATAAATTACATTTCCAGAAAAAGAAATGTTAGCAAAGTAGGCGAGCAGGGGAAAATAAGTTTGCTTTTGACATACTATGTCAGACCCATAGGTGAGGTTTATATAGTAATGCCCAGCAGGCAACAGGAAATACAAATCTAAATACAAGAATTCAGGGCTAGAGATACAGACTGGGGACTCATTGTACCAAAAAAAAGAATTTTGTGAGGACAAAAGATCACTGAGGGGATTCTACAGCAAGAAAGCAGACAAGGAAAAAATCTGGGGGGAGTAAGAAGGAAGATTACCTTTTCTGCCTGAAATTAAGACACAGAAGGAAAATTTAGAAAATTATAAAAGGAAGAGTACAATTTCACAGAGATGCTCTAGGAACAGTATTTCAAAAGGCAAATACAAAATGAATTATAATTGTTGTAAGGCTGGGGAGTACACAAGGAAGTAGAACACTAGATGTGGTATAGTTTTGTGTTCTCCTCCTCGCCTTTACCCATCATATCTTCCTTTCTTTTCACTAGATCACTTCCATCAGCATACCATCATATCTGGCAACAGCCATCTTAACAAACAAATAAGCAAGTAAGCAACCAAACATCTTCCTTTATCTTCACATTCTCTTCTATTATCTCTGCATTTTCTCATCCCCCATCATTGCCAAATTTCTTATGCTGTCTATCTAGGCTGTCTCTTTACCCTTCAATTCACTTTTAGTCACTCAACTATGATCTGGTTTCCAATACTACCAGACCACTGAAATGTAAATTTATGTAGCTATATCCAATTCTTTGTTTTTTTTTTGAGACGGAGTCTTGCTCTTTGGCCAGGCTGGAGTGCAGTGGCACGACCTGGGCTCACTGCAACCTCTGATTCCCTGGTTCAAGCAATTCTCCTGCTTCAGCCTCCCGAGTAGCTGGGACTATAGGCATAAGCCACCATACCCAGCCAATTTTTGTGTTTTTAGTACAGACAGGGTTTCACCATGTTGGCCAACATGATCTTGATCTCCTGACCTTGTGATCTGCCCACACCTTGGCCTCCCAAAGTGCTGGGATTACAGGTGTGACCCAATGCGCCCAGCCACTATATCCAATTCTTAATATACCTGATTTAACAGCAGCAATGGGCACCACAAATCACCCCGACACTTTTGTAAGATTCTCACTATGCGTCTCTGCAATACAACTTAGTCCTGGGTTTTTCCCCCATATTGGCCTCCTCCTCTCCCTCCTTTAAATACTTTTCTCAGAGCTCAAGATTATGCCCTATTCTCTTTTTTTTTTTTTTTTTTTTTTGAGATGGAGTCTTGCTCTGTCACCCAGTCTGGGGTGTAGTGGTACGATCTCAATGCTCTGCAACCTCAGCCTCTGGAGTTCAAGTTCTTCTCCTGCCTCAGCCTCCTGAGCAGCTGGGACTACAGGTGCATGCCACCACACTAAGCTAATTTTTGTATTTTTAGTGGAGACAGGGTTTCACCATATTGGCAAGGCTGGTCTTGAACTCCTGACCTCATGATCTACCTGCCTCAGCCTCCAAAGTGCTGTGCTGGGATTACAGGGATGAGCCATAGCACCCAGCCTATGCCCTTGTTCTCTTTACACCCTCCCCTTATATTTTCTCATCATTTCAATCTACTGGATTCAAATACCATCTTTATGCTTACTAAAGTTATATTGTAGCCTAGAACTCACTGAAACCTGCCTCTTAACAGCCAATCCAAATAGAACATGTCTAAAAAGAAACTCAATTCCCAATCTCAACTTATCCTTTCCTCAAATATTTCCCACACCACCATCTACCAAGTTATTTAGGTCAGGTGCCATACAATTGGTAGAATTTGTATTTGATACTGTACAAATATTGCTAGATTTAAACTGATTTTCTCCATCTTTACAGCTCCCATATCAGCGCAGACCACAATGGATTACAACAACCCTACAGTTAATGCCTTGTCTACCTCCCCAAAGGAATCTTCTTAAACTGTATCATGCCATCCTTAAATGTCTTTTTATTAGACCTAAAATCATAAAGAAAAACTCTTAAGCATGACCTAGAAGGTTGTGCCCAATATAGTCACAGCCTCTTTCTGCTCACACCCCAAGCCATTCCCCTACAACTCATTATGCTCAATAACAGTAGTCTTATTCTAGTTCCTCCCATATCAACATTTTCCTAGCATTAGGACCTTTGTTTAGGCTGTTCTCTGTTCCTGGAATGTGATTTCTCTAGTTCTTCATATGGGTGACACCATATAATCCTTTGATCTCCATTTAAGTAACACTGACCAAAAGAAAGCTTTCCTGATAATACTACCTAGAGTTCCCCATATCAGCTTCATGTTTGCTTCCTTCACAGAATGTATCACAATTTATTAGTTATTTTTATTTACTGGCTTACTTTTGTATTATCTATCTTCCCTATTAAATTGCTCCTTGAGGAAAAGAACCCTGTCTATTTTATTTCTGTATCTCCAAACATTACAAACTAATTAGTATATGGGAAGTACCCAATAAGTCAATGTTGAATTAATGAATGGAAGAGCAGGTTCTTTTTTTTTTCTTAAGGCACAGAGCTAACGGAGTTGGAGAAAGAGCAGGTTCTTAACTGAACTTTACTTGAATTTCTGTTCTAAGTATAAAACCTTGGGGCCAGGCACGGTGGCTCAAGCCTGTAATCCCAGCACTTTGGGAGGCCGAGGTGGGTGGATCACGAGGTCAAGAGATCGAGACCATCCTGGTCAACATGGTGAAACCCCGTCTATACTAAAAATACAAAAAATTAGCTGGGTATGGTGGTGCGTGCCTGTAATCCCAGCTACTCAGGAGTCTGAGGCAGGAGAATTGCCTGAACCCAGGAGGAGGAGGTTGTGGTGAGCCGAGATCGCGCCATTGCACTCCATCCTGGGTAAAAAGAGCGAAACTTCATCTCAAAAAAAAAAAATCTTGGAAAAAAACATCAATTTGAAACTGTTATTCCCTATAAATGAAAGGAAAAAGATTACATTAAGTAACCTGCAAATCTGAATTCAGCTTTATGGTTTTATAATAGTAAAGTTAATTATAAACCACTTCTTAAACTATGAAGCTATGTGAGAGAGTACCATCTGGCTACCTTGAAATATTACATGGGAATGAAAAGAAAGTCACTTTTGCTTTCCTCATACACAGGCTTTCCTCACACTTTCCTCGTATTAGAGATGACCACAAAATACCACTAGAAGTTATCTGTATTCTATCTCCATTCCCTGTACAAACTGTAATTTCTCCCCATTTTTCTGGGTGACATCTTCTGTGTTACTTGTCAGAAGTCATTAATTCAACCCCTTATTGCTGTTTTTATGACTTTAAAAACAGCAATAAGGGGTTGTTTTATGGCTGCTCTTTAGATATTTCAGAATCAAATCTAAATACTTACCAATGAAGTTTCTGTAACTCCTCCTCATTCCATTCCTTATCCTGAATTAAACCAGGTGAACATTCTAAGGAATGCATATTTGACTTCGCAGCTCCTGTTGCCTCAGTAATTGGAAACTCTTTCCTAACAGAAATCTTCTGAAGAGTTTCTTTGACAGAAGGTCTAGCTTTCTTTTGTTTGACATGAAATTCACTTTCACTTTCTTCAGTTTCAGGTTCTGAAATATTTGGAATATTACTTGTGGTATTTCTTGTGCTCTTTCTCAGGGGAACCACCACTTCTTTGGTATTTCTTGCTTTGGTTTTCTTAACAACTCCAGCTTTCCTTTTAATTTCCTCTTCTGTTTCACTTTCTTCACTTGACAAATCTGGTGAGGACTGATGCTTATAAAATGACATAGCTACCTGATTTTCTATTTTCTTCAATTTTGGTAACAACTTGGCATTTTTCTTAGAGTCAGAGGTGAGCATTTGTTCCTTTTCAAGGTTAGACATTTTTATTTTCTTGCTGACGCTAAGTAAATCACGTTCATTGCAGTCTTCCTTGTTTTTACTTTTACGACCTTCAAATGTATTTTCTGAAGTCCCCATGGACTTGTTGACAGGACTTTCTTTTTGATGCTCTGGCGTTAGAAAATCTGTTACTGCTTTAATGGTGTCAGAGGACAGATTATACCTCATGCATCTTTGCTCTATCACTTTTCTAGATTTAAGTGGTGTTACTAAAATACAAGCTTTTCTCTGATGGATGGTGATGTATTTTCTTTCTTCATCTGGGACAAACTGTTCCCTTGAGGTTAGAATGTCAATGGATATATCCGATTCTTCAGTTGTCTCTTTAATTTTGTTAGACAAAAACCAAAGACCAAAATCTCAAATTAGCTATAAACAAATATAAGCAAAGAAAACATATTTTCACAATATACCATTTTTATCCCCGCGCTACACTATATACCCACCTGTCATATTAATCTTTCTGAAGTCCAGGTCTATTCAGACCACTATCCCTTCAATTATAAACATATACTATTGTTAATACAAACCTGTCAGTGACTTCTCACAGTATTCTAGTAGACATATAAATAAGCTCCTTTGCCTGGCCTTCCACATAGTTCCAATCTCTCAATGTTCTGAAAATCTCAACTATATTCTATGTTTAGAACTACACCACTTGCTATTTCTCAGATTTTCTTTGTTCGTAACTTTCATTAATGTTGTTCACTCTGCTTTGAAAATGTTCTGGCCAGGCGTGGTGGCTCATGCCTGTTATCCCAGCACTTTGGGAGGCTGAGGCAGGTGCATCACAAGGTCAGGAGATTAAGACCATCCTGGCTAACACGGTGAAACACCGTCTCTACTAAAAAAATACAAAATATTAGCTGGATGTGGTGGCAAGTGCCTCTAGTCCCAACTACCCAGGAGGCTGAGGCAGGAGAATTGCTTGAACCTGGGACGCAGAGGTTACAGCGAGCCGAGATTGTGCCACTGTACTCCAGCCTAGGCGACAGAGCAAGACTCCATCAGAGAGCAGAGAGCAGAGAGCAGAGAGCAGAGAGAAGAGAGAAGAGGGAGGGGAGGAGAGAGGAGGGGAGAGAAGAGAAGAATGTTCTTCACTCATCTATAAACAAAATCACTACTTACTTCAGTTTTATTCTCTAACCCACCTAGTGTACAAACTTGTACACACTCCCTATACTGAATGAAAGCTCTCCTGCAAGTTTCCAGAATACTTTAAAATAATGCCATGTTTGACTTGAGTCTGGTACTATAATTGCACACTTGTCTTTCAATCAGACTGGAAAAAATTATTAATGGTTAGCACTTTTTCTTTATGGTTTGATTTTTTTTTTTGCTGGAGTTAATACAGAGCCTTTCACATATACAGTAAACAATAAGTAAATACTTGTTAAATCCTGGAGGTAAAATATTCAGAAGATACAAGAAATCCAGCAGAGTCATTGAAACCTTACTAAGCATGTATTATATGAGCTGTGCTAGTTAGGAAAACATTAACTCCATCTGCATGGCTCCACTTTCATTGCCAATGATATGTCAGAGAAACATTACCAAAACCGAATCCCCCCAAACACCATGAAGTACAGAACAAGAAAAACAGAACCTGAGAATCTTATACCTTGTCACTAAAGAAAGCAAATTAAAATGAGAACAATTCACCAATTCAAAACCTAAGTCATGAGAAGTCAAACTAACTGAAATGACCTATCCAACTGTAATCAGAAATACATGTAAACTGCAAATCATCCCACCAACTGTCATAGAAACATATTATGTGCCATTGTTTACAAGATGACTGACAAAATGAGACCGATGGATAATACTGAATGCTGGGGAGAAAAGAAGCCTCTAAATTATAATCCATGGAAAAAGGTACTAATCAAAATAACTTAGAAAGTTTCTACAAGATTTTCCACTGGCATCATGTATCTTCAAATTATGAGAAAAGTATTTTCTTCTAATTCCTCATACAAATCCAATTCAAATGTTCAATTGGGAATTTGAAAAATTTCAACATTCTAATTCTGAACAATACTTCCATTCAGAATATTTGTTAATTTTAATAAACCATTTAATAAAGATCCAGCTGTCTTGGATACTTTAACCCAACTTGCATAAACTAATCTACGTAGCATTGCTTTCCTATCTTCTTCTTCAAACAAATAAATGTTCTTCACTTTCACTTTTCACTTACAAGAAATAAAACTGAAAAAATGCTATAAAACTGATGGCTTTAGCTCAACATGAAATTGTAAACTTCCTAATGTTTAGAGGAAAGGCTCTAAATTATGGCCTGCAGGATTCCAATTAAATCGCTCTGAAAATCCACACTTAAACAAAACAAAATTATTGTATTAAAGTCATAAAAGGATTCAGTCTTTACACATTCCTGTAAGCATATTTTAAATGATAATTTTGGAATCTAAACAAATCTTTTAGTACCCAGATTAAACAGCGCAAACCTGTAAGTATAGGTGGCATTTAAAAGGGTTATTTTATTATGCAAATCATCTATGTAAAAATAACAAAACCAAACATTTAAAACCATTAAATAATTTGCCATTTTACACTAGGAAATTACAAGATTACTTTTATCATATAAAAACATTTCAAATAGTAGCTTTCTGCTTATCATTAAAAAACCATGAAAAATATATTACCTTGCTTCTGACTTATTAACCTTTCATTTGTTCTTTCACCATTTTTTAGTTTCTTTGAAGACATTTTATATTCTTTTTTTCCAACTAACTCCTTCAAAACAAAAACATAATTAGGTTTTATTTCAAAACTACTACCTAAACATGATCTGAAGAATTTTCATAGTATGCATCAAGCATACAAATTTCTAGGTACTTACAGTTCCACAAATTTCACTAGTGGACACATTCAGAAACTCATTTGCCAGAGCTTGCGTGCTACAAGCAACATATGGGTATCCATTATCCTATATATTTTCTTTATTAATTTAATATTTTGTGGTTTTTTAAGTGCTTTTAAAAATATACTTTATTTAATTTAAGCTTTTTCTCTAAAAGCTAAAACTTTTATGGTTGCCTGCATTCTGTCAATGAGAGACAGGGAAAATAAATATCAAGACATTCAGTCCCCAAGTTAATGAAAAGCTGATACTTAAAAAAATGTAACTCATGGAAGAGCGCAGCTCATGCCTATAATCCCAGCACTTCAGGAAGCCGAGGTGGGTGGATCACAAGGTAAGGAGTTCTAGACCAGCCTGGTCAATATAGTAAAACCCTGTCTCTACTAAAACCACTAAAATTAGCCGGGCGTGGTGGCATGCGCCTATAGTCCCAGCTACTCAGGAAGCTGAGGCAGGAGAATCCATTGAACTCAGGAGGCAGAGGTTGCAGTTAGCAGAGATCACGCCACTATACTACCGCCTAGGCAACAGGGAAATGCATCTCATAAACATGGAAAAAGGTACACACACACACACACACACACACACACAGACACAGAACTCATGTCCCTGATATGGTCCCACCCCCCCCCCCCCCAACAGAACTATGGTCCCAAACCACACACACACACACACACACACACACAGAGAGAGAGAAAGAGAGACAGACAGACAGGGAGAAAGAGACAGACAGAGAAACTCATGTCCGTGATATGGTCCCAAACCTTTTCAGTAGTAAATCACCCCTCTAAGTATCAACTTGTACTATGCAGTGTACAATAAAGACTTACCGGATTATATAAGTCAAATCCTCTTTCATTTTGAATGGTATTATTTATTTGGTCATCTGGGAACCTTAATGATGGTTTAATTTGGCAATTACTATGGCACACATTTAATTCTGTAGCCCCTGGCAACTCACTGTGCTTATTATTCTTCAGTTCTATGAATATAAAGATGGAGATCTCAATCAATGATTATATAAAAAGTAAGCTGCTTTTCTACATGAAGAATTAACTTTGAGGGTAGGTGTGGTGGCTCATGGCTGTAATCCGAGCACTTTTGGAGGCTAAGGGAGGAGGACTGCTTGAGCCCAGTAGTTCAAGACTAGCCTAGGCAAAATAGTGATACACTGATTCTACAAAAAATAAAAGGTTGGTACATGCCTATGGTCCCAAATACTTGGAAGCTTGAAGTGGGAGGATCACTTGAGCCAGGGAGGTCATGGCTGCAGTGAGCTATGATTGTGCTGCTGCACTCCAGTCTGGGTGACAGAGCAACATTCTCAGAAATAATGATAATTTTGAAAAAAAATCTGTCTAATTAATGTCATAAATATTTGTTATAATTTGACTATTATATAAAGCAATTTTATTTGGACAAAATCACTCTAAATAGGGCTATACTTTGTTCAAATCACTTTTCTTCAAAAATAAAAATAAAAAAAAAATTTAAAAACCTAGACAGCCGTATTATTCATGACCCTTTGTTCTGGATCTCCTTTGCCACATCTAAAGATAAGGTTAGGGGCCAGGGGCGGTGGCTCAAGCCTGTAATCCCAGCACTTTGGGAGGCCAAGGCGGGTGGATCATGAGGTCAAGAGATCGAGACCATCCTGGTCAACATGGTGAAACCCCGTCTCTACTAAAAATACAAAAAAAAAATTAGCTGGGCACGGTGGCACGTGCCTGTAATCCCAGCTATGCAGGAGGCTGAGGCAGGAGAATTGCCTGAACCCAGGAGGCGGAGGTTGCGGTGAGCCGAGATCGCGCCATTGCACTCCAGCCTGGGTAACGAGCGAAACTCCGTCTCAAAAAAAAAAAAAAAAAGATAAGGTTAATCCATTTTGTAAGTAAAAATTCATCCTAATTGCACATCAACAAAACAGAAAGCTAATAACTGTTCCTCTTCTATTTCTTCACGTATGTAGAATTATGTTTCAACTAGTTTATGTATTCCAATGTATAATTAAATTTCTGCTAATTAAAATTTTGAGCAAAACTAAATTATACAGTATATATGTTCAACAGTTACACAGCTGGAATTCTAGGTAAGTTAAAACAAATCCATAAAAAGTATAAAAACATTTTTTGTTATTCTTCTGGAATCTATACTTTAAAGATACACTGACTAGTCCTTGCTCTTGAAAATATTACCATATAATAAAGGAGGCTTCTATTATGATAGGTCATTCATCACATATTTTGGTAAGTGTAATAACAGAGATAAAGTGCTCTATGAGCAACAGTATGATATACAAGTACTTTTTAGGCAAATCACTAAAACACATACATACAATTACATTATCTTAAATTAACATGGGTTGGTATCTTTACATAACCTTAGCTATTTAATGTTAGATGTGGTTTTGTTTTCTTCATGCAAAGTATAATGATACTAAAATTATTAACAGCTCCAATCACCACTCAAAATTTATGTGGTATGAAGATAGAGTCTAACAGTTTCATTAAACAAAGATTTAATGTATCATACTAGAAAAATGATGCAACCATAACAGAATACAGTAATATCTGCCCCTAAACTAAGATCCCTGGGGGCAAGGGGTTTCCTGTCGTATTCATCTCTAAGTTCCTACAACTTTACATAGACAAAAGTTCATGGAAAGCATTTTTAAAATGTTGAGGCCAGGTGCAATGGTTCATGTCTATAATCCCAGCACTTTGGGAGGCCAAGAGGGGAGGGCTGCTTGAGGCCAGGAGTAGGAGACTAGCCTGGGCAACATAGTAGGCTCCCATCTCTATGAGAAATAAAAAGCCAGGTGCAGTACTGTATCCCTGTAGTCCCAGCTACTTTGGAGGCTGAGGTGGGAGGATCACTTCAACCAAGGAGGTCAAGGCTGCAGTGTACCATGTACTGTATACAGCCTGGGACAGAGAGCAAGACCCTGTCTCAAAAAAAAAAAAAAAAAAAAAAAAAAAAGCTGAGTGATTTACCTATGGACACAGCTGATACGTAAAATAATTTACCAAACTTTAGTCTTTTAAATTTGTATTAATTTCTCTTGCCACTAATTTTATTAAATACTTTACTGATAATATTCACAATTAAGCTCAAATCCCTAATAAGTGCTGGCGCTAAGTAAAACGGGGAAGATGAAGACATAAGAACTAAGACTAAAGACTAACAAATAATTAAAAGTGAACTACACTTTTAAAGATTTTCTTGTTTTTGTTGTAAAAAAGTAGATCGCACGTGCTGAATCCCCAAGATTCCAGCATACTCAAGATGTTCCAGGAATAACAATAAGCAATATGCCTAATTTAGGGAAAATAGGATGGCTTTTGATAAAAAGAGGAAGGACTGAGAAGGAACTAGAGCGATGGTGACTTTTTGCTAGCTCTCCTGAGGCAGTCATCTACATATTTAAGTTATTCGTTAAATAGTGTTCTCTGCATTAGAAAGGATAAGCAGTTTCAAGGATTGAAGTTCAAATGGGGGTTGGGGAGTGGTTAGAATAGGACAGAGGTCCATTTATATCCAGTATGGTGCTATCTTTTTTTTTCTGGATTCCTGAACTGTTTTTTAAGTTTTTTTAAGTTCTGTAAAGCTCTTGGTTACAAGGTCAAGGTAAAATCAGCAGAAATGTTTATAACATATTTCTGTAACTTTTACTCATCTATACTGTTCACAAAGAGCTGTAAGTTAATATCAATGTTCATACCTTTTTTTTATTTTTTGAGACAGAGTCTCACTGTGTTGCCCAGGCTGGAGTGCAGTGGTGCAATCTCGGCTCACTACAACCTCTGCTTTCCCGGTTCAAGTGATTCTTCTGCCTCAGCCTCCCAAGTAGCTGGGGTTACAGGCACCTGCCACCATGCCCAGCTAATTTTTGCATTTTTTTAGTAGAGATGGGGTTTCACCATGTTGGCCAGGCTAGCCTCAAACTCTTGATCTCAGGTGATCCACCCACCTTGACCTCCCAAAGTGCTAGGATTATTGGTGTGAGCCACAGCACCCGGACATGTTCATACATTTTTATACATGCGAAGCAGATTATAGTGTTGGCAAAGACCTGATACAGAACAGTTCTGCTCTGGCTAGTTGGTCTCCTTATTAAAAAAAAAAAAAAAAAAAAAAGAGGAAAGTTGAGCATGGTGGCTCATGCCCGTAATCCAAGCACTTTGGGAGGCTGAGGTGGGCAGATCATGAGGTCAAGAGATTGAGACCATCCTGGTCAACAAGGTGAAACCCCGTCTCTACTAAAAATACAAAAATTAGCTGGGCATGGTGGTGCATGCCTGTAGTCCCAGCTACTTGGGAGGCTGAGGCAGGAGAACTGCCTGAACCCAGGAGGCAGAGGTTGCAGTGAGCCAAGATGGCATTACTGCACTCCTGCCTGGCGACAGAGCGAGACTCCATGTCAATAAAAAAAAAAAAAAGAGGGGGAAAAAAAAGAACAGTTCTGCAATTTATTCCTGTAAAACAGTCATTCAAGGAAACCATTTTCTTGAATTTCATTTCCTCCACAAAAGGAAGCAGATTTTGCCAATTTGGAGGAATGAAATTTAGCACAAATTTCATTTTGTGTCTTTACAATAGGTTTGAGGTAGGTTGGCAGTTTAAATACTTTGGGTCAAGGAAACTGAAAGAACAATCATATTTCATTAATATGTTTATCAGTGTTCTTGGTATTCTGATTAATAAAAAGATGATTATTAACATTACTGAGCCAGGGCCTCACTCTGATGCCCCCACTAGAGAGTCAAGTAGGGCAAACAAGGTTCACTGCAGCCTCAACCATTTGACCTCAAGCAGTCCTCCAACTTTAGCCAAGAAGATGGGAACACAGGCATGTGCTACCATGTGTGGCTAATTTTTTTGACTTTTAGTAGACAGGGTCTCGTCATGTTGCCCAGGCTGGTCTCGAACTCCTGGGCTCAAGGAATCCTCGCATCTCAGCCTCTCAAAGTGCTGGGATTACATGCGTAAGTCACTGGGCCCAGCCATAGGTGATATTTAATGAAGCAAGCTGAATGCTGACTATGATCAATCTGCATTGTAGTGATTTCTCATTTTGTAGTGAAGCAACAAGAATTTTGGGGCAGTATAAGTCAAAGAATATAATACTATACACATTATAAACAATAAACAATGTAGATCATAGAAAAATTTACCACTGTACCAACAAGAGAAGTAAAGACAAAACATACCTGAGTTATCACAATCAAGATCGTAAGTGGTGGTGGCTCTTTGAATGGTATCTCTTTGGTTTTCTTGTGTACCATTTTTCATTGATTTTCTTATGTCAGGGTCGGATCTTCGAGTTTTCTGTTTTTTTCTGGCCTTTTCCCTGTTCTTTTTACCAGCCCTAAAAGCAATTATTTTTCCTTAATATTGATTCTCAAAAAAAACCCTTTCATAAACAAATAAAAATCCTTCACAGAAAGCTCTTTCCACCCAGGCAGGGTATCTTTAATTTTACATTATTAATCCTTCATGGCTCCCACTTCCTCCTTCACCAAGAACTGAGGTGTAACAAACAACTTAAGTCAAAGGACTCAAATATGATCTCCTAACTGCTTTCTACTATATGCTCTTATAATTCCTACTTAAACTGATGATACAGGAAAACTACCAGACAACTGCCAGTTGCTGCTTTTATAAATAAAGTTTATTAAAACACTGCCATGCTCACTCATGTACATATTTTCTATGGCTGCTTTTCTGCTACAAAGGCAGAGTTGAATAGCTGCAATAGAGGCAATGCCTGCAAGAATATTATTTTTGCAGAATATTTCCTTTACAGAAAAAACCTGCCAGCTCCTGTTATTGATTACTACATGTGCTGTGATTAAGTTTAAACTCTGTCTCCCCTATGTGCTCCGTAAGGGCAAGAAGTAATCAAATTCTTCTTTGTTTCGCCAGCATCAACTATGGTGAAAGGAGCAAGAACTGTACACTAGTATTTAATAACTGCATACATTTTGAAGAGCAGAAGATTAAGAATTACTCCTTGACATATGTCCAAAGTTTTATTTTCCTTTGAGATTTACTGATTATAACAGAAGTTCTAATAAAATGTTACTACTGCGGAAATGCTTCACAGACCAAAGCAACTTCAAAACTGGCATTTCAAACAAATACCTAAAACGTGAATTTAATTAAATGTAAATTATACCTCAGGCCAGGCACAGTGGCACACACCTGTAATCCCAATACTTTGGGAGGCTGAGGTGGGCAGATCACTTGCAACCAAGAGTTTGAGACCAGCCTGGCCAACATAGCAAAACTCCATTTCTATTAAAAATACAAAAATTAGCTGGACATGGTGGCACACGTATAATTAAATGTAAATTATACCTCAATAAAGTTGACTTCTAAAAACATAAAACAACATTTTACCTTAATTGTTCTAGATAATTATCAATGTGCTCTTTCCAATTTTCTGGAAATCCAAACATAAATTTCCTTATGAGATAGTTTGGATACCCTATTTAAGGATAAACAACAACAAAAAAAGTATTAAAAAGTCTCAAATTTTAAAGAGATATCATTAATTCATTAAATCATTTAATAAATATGTACTTATTGCTTAATATGTGCCAGACACTATTATAGATATTCAGAGTTCAGCAGTAAACAAAGCAGACAAAAACTCCCATCCTCATGGAACTTGCCTTATAGTGTGGATAAAGAAAGCTAACCAACAAGTATAATATCTTGTTTGTTAGATGGTTACGCAGGGAAGGTAGATACGGATATCAGTACGTTCATGGAGGAGTAGAGGGGTGAACAGAAATTTTAAAAAGGATAATCAGGGAAGTCTATTAAAGACTTAATAGACTTTAATAGTATGAAATAGCATTATTTGAATAAAGTGACTGAACTATGTGGCAATATAGGGTTAGAATGCTGGAAACAGAGAAAACAGAAAGTAAAAAACAAGAGTATACCTGGCCTGTCTGAAACAATCAGGAGGCTAGTATACTTGACTTGGCATAAGGAGGGGTTAGGACTTAGGAGGCCATTCAGATGAGTAACAGAGGCAGTAGGAAGTGTGAGAGATTATAATACAAGACTATTACAGTCATTTTATAGAACTGGCCATTTACTTTGGACAAGATGAAAAGCTATGGAAAGATTCCAAACAGAGGAGATACAGGCTCTAGTTTACTTTAATAGGACCACTAAAGTAAACTGCTATTTTGAGAAGAGCCTGTGGAAGAGCAAGGGGAGAAAGAATGAGACCAGTCAGAAGGCCATTGTAATGATCCAGATGAAAAATGAGGAAAGTATAGTCTGGACTATAATGAGGCTGCAGAGGTCTGAGTTTGGGATATATTTTGGAGATATATTAATAGGATGCACTGACACACACACACACACACTGATGTGGATATGAGAGAAACAGAATTTAAAGATGCCTCCAAGAATTCTGGCTAACCACTGGACACCTGGAAAGATGGGGAAGACTATCAGTTTAGCAAATTTAATGGAAAAGATCAGGTTTTAGATATATTAAGTTCAAAATGCCTACAGACATCCTAGTGGAGATGTCATATAAACAGGTGGAAAATGAACTGGTACTAAGGGGAGAGGTCTTGGTTTGAGATATAAAATTGCTGTTCATCATCATATAAATTATTTTTAAAGACTAAAAGCAATCAGCACACCACGGTGTGTATTAATAGAAAGAGCCCCAGGCTACCCCATTATGCAGAGGTAAAGAAGAAAGAGAGAAATACACAAAGAAACTAAGAAGGAACAGGCAGTGAGGCAGTATAAAAATTGGAATATGGTATTAGAGAAGCTAAATAAAGTATTTCAAGGAGGTAAGTATGATGAGCTCTGTTAAATGTATACTGAATGTAGCAATATGGAGGCCACTGGTGACCTTGATATGGGTGGTTTTGGTGAATAATTGGAGATTAAAGAGAGTTCAAGAAAAAAAAGAAAATTCAAGAAAAATTAGATTTACAGTAGTAAATATAAACAAACTATGAGTTGTTTTGCTATAAATGAGAACAATAGTGGCTAAAAAAAGAAATGTGGTTAAAAGACGGATTTTTTTTTTTTTTGAGATGGAGTTTTGCTCTTGTTACCCAGGCTGGAGTGCAATGGCGCAATCTCGGCTCACCGCAACCTCTGCCTCCTGGGTTCAGGCAATTCTCCTGCCTCAGCCTCCTGAGTAGCTGGGATTACAGGCGCGCACCACCATGCCCAGCTAATTTTTGTATCTTTAGTAGAGATGGGGTTTCACCATGTTGACCAGGATGGTCTCGATCTCTTGACCTTGTGATCTACCCGCCTCAGCCTCCCAAAGTGCTGGGATTACAGGCTTGAGCCACTGCGCCTGGCCCAAAGACGCATTTTTTTAAAAAAGAAATAGGGAATGAAGAATTACTGGAATAATGTCCTTGAGGAAAAGAGAAAATGAGAGCTAGTGTACAAATGGAGAGGCTGACATAGTCAGTAACATGTTAGTTCATTCATAATAAAACCAGGTGCTGATCCAAGCAGGTGAGTGGATATGGTAAAAAAAAAAAATCCTTCTAATTGTTCCTATTACTCAGGTGCTTTGCTCTCTTCCCTACTCTGCCCACCTGAGAGAGGGTAAAGGAGGAGGTATTGGAGACTTCTTAAAATATGAAGGAGTCATCATGAAGGATGGGAGAGAGAATAAATTAGGAAAATATGGTAGGATACCAAGCAGCACCAAGAAATCACTAAGGGACTATATGACTTCTTGCTAGTAAACATAAATTTAAAGTAGACTACTTGGATGTGTTTTTCTCAAGTTATATTCAGCTGTGTGCAAAGCATAGGTAGAAAATCAGGTTACACCAGGAATGGCGTTGTGCTAGGTAGTTTCAACAAAGAGAGGAATTAAGGAGTTAAGTTACATTCTTATAACATAATTCCTTATAAATAAGGAGTACTGAGTTTGATTTTTAAACAATCACCCAACTTAGGCTGGGCGCGGTGGCTCACACCGATAATCCCAGCACTTTGGGAGGCTGAGGCAGGCAGAACACCTGAGGCCACAATTCATACTGTCACCCAGTGTGGCCAACAGGTGACACCCTGTCTCAAAAATCAGGTGGGCATTGTGGCACAGTGGAGGTTACAGTGAGCTGAGATCGACCACTGCACTCCACCCTGGGTGACAGAGCAAGACTCTGTCTCAAAAAAAAAAAGTCCTAAGCCTCTTACACTTCTGTATCCATTTCCTGGGGGCATATGTGGATCCTGTGCATGAAAAGGACTGGCTTTATGGAACCAGCGTGATGCTCCATGCTTAAATATCCACAGCTGCAGCAGTTGCTATTGCATTATTTTTTTGTGCCATGTTGGAAGTGGTCATGCGCAGGAACAGCCTGGTGAAATCCCATCTTCACTAAAAGTACAAAAATTAGCCGGGCACTGTGGTAGGCACCTGTAGTCCCGGATATTGGCTGAGGCAGGACAATCATTTGAACCCCGGAGGCAGAGGTTGCAGTGAGCCGAGATTATGCCACTGCACTCCAGACTGGGTGACAGAGCAAGGCTCTGTCTTAAAAAAAAAAAAAAAAAAAAAAACCCCAACCACACACACACACAAATCACATAACTTATTTAAAATTGTCAATAAGAGTGATAAAAGTCAGAAAAAATTATCAATTTAATAAAAGTTTTACATAATATCAGTTGTTTTAATTTTTAGTTCAGATTTATTCATAATTTAAAAATACCTAATTAAAAAGTTAAAGTGTATTACTGTGAGAAATATAGTTAACTGCTTTACTTCTTAAAATAACTTATCAATAACGACAGTCATTTACCTGCTTCTTTCATGGAAATTCGGTCTATCATGCCTTTTAATATATAAACGTTGCCCGATAAAGTCCTAAGTTTGTTGTGCTCAATCCGCTCTATAATTACATTACTGTGCCAATATATATTAGTGATATCTCTAAAGAAAAAAATAGTTTTGGTAAGGTTAAAATATTCACATACAAATTTGTAACAGAAAATAATTTTAGACTCTAGCTACAGCAACACTAACAATGTTATTAGTCTAATTACAAAATATTTGAGGGCCAAACATTACAGCAGAACTCAACTGCTTGGCTATTGTAATCCTCAGATTATGTACCAAAAAAACTATACTGTGGCCAAACCATGTTCCTCCTATAAAATATTATTGTAAGGGAGCAAGGGCCTTGTCTAAATATCTGATGCTGGCAATAAATACTTGAAGCTTCAGCTTAACTGACGCTGAGCTTCCAAAGAATGATTTCCCTGTCCCTCTCTTTCAGGGTCTATACTTTGTTAGCTTTTATGCAGAGAAGTAGACTGGATCCAGCTAATCTTGTGGGTTTTTTTTTTCCCTTTGCTATACAGCCAAATATTTTTACCTTTCATTTTTGAAGGTACCAAAAGAGGTTTAAGTGGAAAAAAACAAATTATGGTATCAAATCACAAACCCATAATCTATTCTTCATATTTCTTTAAAGAATATGAAATAATACATATGAAGATGTATTAAATAAATGATGAACACCATCCCATTCATCAGATAACTAGTAATAATAAACATACGAATGATAAGCATGACAAATAAGGAAGTCAAGTTACTTTACTTTGGTCAATTGGAATTAAACTCATACAGTATACCTTAATACAGTGTTACTTCTCTTCAGTTCTTTTTTTTTTGCTTTATTTACTTATTTAAGAAATATTTAAATAACACTCTGAAAGCACTGTTCTCTAGACTTTCATTGAATCCTCAACACAACTAACAAGGTAAGTAATACAATTATCCACATTGTGCAGATGAAGAAACAGATTGACAGGGATAAGTGTAACTTGCCCAGGTAATACAAATAGTAAGCAGCAGCAACGTAATTCCCACAAAGGCAATCTACACTGCATCATCTTAAATAGTAAGGAAACGGGCACAAGGCAGACAGATAAAAAATGGACTATACAAGTACCTTAAACAGTTACAACTTTTTTTTTTTGAGATGAGTCTCGCTCTGTCACCCAGGCCGAAGAAGTTATAAGCTTTTATTACAAATATCTGTAGCCTAAGAAACTGGTCTTGAAGAATAGGAAACGGTGCTAAGACAGTAGCAGAATTAGGTAAAGCCCACTTACCTGATAATGCTCTCACTTTAGGGAGAACCAGACAGTACCAATCATTACTTAATACGTAGCTTTATGGCTAAGTTTTAAGTAATTTTGATTCCTTTTCTGGATCAGTAATTTATATCTGGTTGTCCCAATTTAGGTATGAGAATCTGGACTGAAATGCATGTAGTAAAATATTAACTGATCATATATAATTAAGCAGATAATACCAGTCCACTTATTAGCACTTCAGAAAAAAATGAAGCACTATACAAATTTGAACTGTCGCTATTTTTAAAAAACTTGAGTAAACATGCAAAAACAAGAAAGCTGGTAGCAATGAATGTGGCTAGGACCTGTAGAGTAATTTTACTTTTTTGCCTTCAGTTCATAACCCCATCAGGTCTTTGTTTTGTGGAAGATACTATTTCTCATGCATCACCTTTTAAGTGCTTATATATAACTAAAGTTTTATTAAAAGAATATTGAAATATTATACTTACATCAATTTTCCTTCTACACATATAGCAGTATTATTATTGATGCTTTTAATCATCCATTCCTGTAATTGAACTACCTAATCAAGTACAAAACAAAGAACATATTTCCTGTATTACTGGCAGCACAAGCTTTACAAAATTAACTTATATTAAAAGAAAAAACTTGTCTAAGTAATCCAAATATTCCTTAGTGCCCATTTATATAGGATTCACATTCTATTCTAGATAGTAATAGGTAAAATTCTTATATATAATTAAACAGATAAGACTGAATTCAGGTTGTATTGCATTTGCTCTGAACAATTATACTTCATTCCATTATCAAATCTCAACTGATGGGGGGAAAAAAATCATGTAAAATCCCAAGGTACAGATTAAAACACCAAGTCCTGGCCGGGAGCGTGGCTCACGCCTGTAATCCCAGCACTTTGGGAGGCCGAGGCGGGCAGATCACGAGGTCAGGAGTTTGAGACCAGCCTAACCAACATGGTGAAGCCCTGTGTCTACTAAAAATACAAAAATTAGGTGGGCGTGGTGGTGCGCACCTGTAATCTCACCTATTCAGGCAGGAGAATCGCTTGTACCTGGGAGGCTGAAGTTGCAGTGAGCCGAGATCTGGCCACTGCACTCCAGCCTGGGCGACAGAGTAAAACTGTCTTCCCCCGCCCCCCCCCCCCAAAAAAAAGTGCCCTATAAAAAGTCCGATAATGTGGAGTGAAAAGTCAGCTATGTTTTGTAACTAAAAAATTAGAGCTTTTTTTTTTTTCCTTTTTAAAGTTTAGAGCATCCCAATCTTCTACCAACTAAAAAGGTGACTGCTGGTAATCTACATTTAATGGCAATTTATTCCAAAGTTAACATGTGAATAGCTCAGAGAACTCTTTTATTATTTTAAGTAAAATATCATTCTACTGGAAAAAAAATTTGACCATCTGTGCAAAGAATTTCTTGTATATATTTCATAAAATTTAAGATTAAACTACAATGAGAAAAAAGGTCAAAATTTATGGAATAATTTGAGTGCAATTTACTTTATATATAAAGTTATACATCTACAAATAAAGACAAATTCTCTAGTTGTAGTTTTACACTGAGTCTGGAAAAGACATTAAAATGTGATAGTCTTTGTTATGACACGTGTCAATTACGTTCATTTAATAAATTACAAGTAATGGCCAGGGACAGTTGCTCAAACCTGTAATCCCAGAACTTTGGAAGGTCAAGTCGGGAGGACTGTCTGAGCTAGGAGTTCAGGACCAGCCTGGGCAATAGTAAGATTCCATAAAAAATTAAAAAATTTAGCTGGGTGTCATGGTACACACCTGTCGTCCCAGCTACTGGGGAGGTTGAGGTGGGAGGATCACTTGAGCTTGGGAGGTAAGACTGCAGTGAGCCTCGACAGGTGATGGAACAAGACCCTGTCTCAAAAAGTAAATACATAAAAATAAAAAATTATAGGTAGGATGGTTTATAAGCCGTGGGTCTCAGTAGTAATGGCAAGGGGATCCACCATCTTGTCTCACTCTCACCCAAGACACAGACAATGGCTTCTGTTTTTAAGCCCCTATTAAATGTTTCTGAAAATAAAAAATTATAGGTAGGACTTGGGGAAGGAACAGTAAATAATACTCCCTTTTTACCTTCTCCCACATTTGGAACTACGTAAGATATATCAATGCATCAGTCAGATGTAGATAATCCTGTACCATACTATTATACTGCTTATATATCAAAACATTCATTATTCATTCAACAAATATTTGTTGAGTTCTACACAATTTTAGATAGTGGATTCAGTGAGAAACTAAACAGCTGCCCTCTTAGGTCCAACATTCTTGTGTGTGTTGAGGTGCGGGGCGGAGACAAGCAGGATGGTGGCACTAAACAAATATGAAAATGTCAGGTAGTGATAATTACTATGAAAAATAAATATAAATGGAGTACTTTTTTAGACAAAACAGTCAAGGAATGTCTTAGAAGAGAAGTGAATAAAGTCAGGGATGAGTCACATGGATATTAAGACGAAGATTCTTCCAAGCACAGAGAGTTAGACCAAAGACCGAGGTAGTCACACGGAAAGGCATAGAAATTTGAAAGGAGTATGTGACAGGGAATAAGTGGTGAGGCTTGAGATCTCCAGGATTAACTAAGTACAGCTCCATAAACCATGGTAAAGGCTTAGTGTTTTCTACTGAGATGAAAAGTTACCGGAAGACTCTGAACAGAATAACAACATTTAATATTTTAAGGGGCTGTTGGGTAGAGATGAGACAATATAAAGATTCTAGCTTCTGTCTGGAAAACAAGACTGAAAAGGAGAAAAGCAATACTGGAAGCAGGGAGACGACTAGGCTATGACAGTTAACCCTAGACTAGGAGGTAGTGGTTGAACAGTGAGAAGAGGCCACATTCAGGAGAGTAGAGCCAATGGGATTTCTTCATGGTCTGGACGTGGAGCATGAGACAAAAACAACAGTCTGAGATTAATCTAAAATTTTGCCTAAATACTAGGGCCAATGATACTACAATGTACTAACACAGGACAATGGAGGCAAAGGTGCAGTAAAAACATCAAGAATAAGAATCTCACATTTTCTCACACTTTAAATTTGAGATGCCTATTTGATATCAATAGGAAAGTCATACAGACAACTGCACAGAGAGTAGAGTTTAGAAGAATATTCTGGGCTGGAAACATATTTGAGAGCTATTAGCATAGAGATGACATTTAAAGCTATGACACTGGAGATACAGTCTAGAGAGTACATGTAGGTAGAGAAACATAGGACTGATTTGTAGTAATTCCAACATTTCTAGGAGTGATTCTAGGGAAAGAAAGAGTAAAGAGTAAGGGGGACTGAGAATGGATGGCCAGCGACGTAGTAGAAAATCAGGAGAGATCTTGGAATACAAAAGATAAAGCATAACACTTTTTTTAGAAAGACATTTTGATTCACTGCATTAAACCTTCCTGAGAAACTGAGAATAAGAAATAAGAGGCCAAGCACGGTGGCTCATGCCTGTAATCCCAGCACTTTGGGAGGCCGAGGTGAGCAGATCAAGAGGTCAGGAGATAAAGACCATCCTGGCCAATGTGGTGAAAAACCTCATCTCTACTAAACAAAAAGTCATCTGGGTGTGGTGGCATGTGCCTGTAATTCCAGCTATTCAGGAGGTTGAGGCAGGAGAATCACTTGAACCCAAGAGGCGGAGGTTGCAGTGAGCAGAGATCATTCCACTGCACTCCAGCCTGGGGGACAGAGCAAGACTTCACTAAAAAAATATATATATATATATCAGTCGGCCAGCTGCGGGGGCTCATGCCTGTAAGTCCATCACTTTAGGAGGCTGAGGTGGGCAGATCACTTGCAGTCAAAAGTTAGAGACCAGCCTGGCTAACATGGTGAAAATCTGTCTCTGCTAAAAATACAAGAATTAGACAGGTGTCGTGGCGCATGCCTGTAATCCCAGCTACTCAGGAAGCTAAAGCAGGAGAATTACTTGAACCCGGGAGATGAAGGCTACAGTGAGCCAAGATCACACCACTGCACTCCAGCCTAGGAGACAAGTGTGAGACTCTCTCTCGGGGAAAAAAAAAAAATCTGTCACTGGATTTGGTGTTATAGAGATGACTGATGAACTTGAAAAGGGCAATATTCATAATAGTAGATATTTTATGCATAGTGCAAAGTGAAACATGTTCAAGAAGGAATGGAGAACTTAAAACCATGAATACGTAAGACCTCTTTCAAAGTATTCTGCTATAAAAGGGAAACAAAAAATGCTGTAGCAGCTAGGGCTGGATAAGGGATAAAGGAAAGATGGACTTTTGTTCGCATGTTTTTAAAAAAATGTTTTTAAAACTGTTTCAACATGTTTATATGCTAAAGAGAATGATCTAGAAAAAAAAATTGAGGGGGCAATTGAAAAGGCAATGTCCTTTAGATGGTAAGAGGAAATGAATGGGTCCTGAAAAGGAACATAAATTGTTCATCCATTTTTAACAGGAGGGAAAGCAGAGTATGTGAAAACAGCAGCAGTTAGATTCTGTGATAGGATTATGAAATTCTCAATGAAATGGGAATGAAGAGAAGGTCTGGAGGTTTTTGGAGAGAAAAAGTGAGTTACTCTTTCAGGAAAGTCAGAGAGTAGATTGACAAGTGAAATTACCAGGAGTAATGGGGCAATACTGAGAGGCCATTTAAGGTTTGCTGTCAAATTTAAATGAGATGAGTCAGCACAGTTGTGTGGTTTTGCTACAGCCATTTTCAGCTGTCTGGTACAGGAATGTAGAGTTAAATTTAAAGCAAGGGTTGAGATTTTGCCAGTGGAAGACGAAGAGAAAAAAAGAGTTGAGACTTATAACCTATAATGGTTATAGTGATGGACTAGGGAAAGGAGGACATGAGAGTTGATGGATGAATGCTGTCTTAGTGGGGTCAGAACATTGATGGGAGAACAGTGCTAGAGGGGAGTGATCGGAACTATAGAAGTTGGCAGTGAGAGAGCTGTACGTCTGAAAGAAAATTCAGTGCATGTTTATTTGGTAATGAGAAGGAATGGAGATGTCTATGGTAGAGGGTAAAGGTAGGAGAAGTCACTGACTATCAAAAAAAGAAGGTTGGATGGATCATCTGAATGAGTGCAGATGTAACCAGAGATTATGAAAGAAGTAGTACAGGGAAAACTAATAGGTGTCAAACACTTAAAAACCCAAGGTCATAACTAGGAGGTTGTATTACAGATGTATACAACTGGTAAAGTCTTATGGCATGTTCTTCAAAGAAGCTTTAGAAAAAAGGAAGAAAAAACTGTCTGAAATAGCAATAAGGAGAAAGAGAAGCACACCTTATGTCATCTCTAGGCCCAACAGAATTCAGGATATGAGAAAAAAGGAGCCACCACTTGAGTCAGTTGTTTGTAGAAGACGTATTTTAGTTAGAGCATGATTAAGAAATCTTCATAGAAGACAGGGAATAAAACATTTTGTTGATGACATAACTGGAGTTCAAAAGGACACAATGTAATGTATGTAGAGTTAGGTCTGAGTGAGAAATTGAGACAGAATTAGTGATGTACAGAACTAAATAGGGATAAGTCTTGCGAAGCTTGACTTCTTGTGGAAACTGAGATAAACAGCACTATAGAGATGATGGAATTAGTACTATGGGGCCTCTTAAAATAGTTGCCTTCAAACTTTTCTGCTTAACCCACTCACACATTTTTAAGTCAACATCTAAAACCTTTCATCAAAAGTTTAAATATTTTCAGGCCAGGCACAGTGGCTCACAACTATAATCGCAGCACGTTGGGAGGCCAAAGGAAGACGAATGACCTGAGCTCAGGAGTTTAAGACCTGCCCGGGCAACATGGTGAAACCCGATCTCTACTAAAATACAAAAATGAAAATAAAAAACTTAGCCGGACATGGCAGTGCATACCTGTAGTCCCAACTACTCAGGAGGCTGAGGCAAGAGAACTGCATGAAACCCAGGAGGCAGAGGTTGCAGTGAGCCAAGATTGTGTCACTGCCCTCCAGCCTGGGTGACAGAGCGAGACTCCGTATCCAAAAATAAATAAATAAATAAAAGTTTAAATATTTTCAAATAATGTGATTTCCAGTGAATATACTGAGATATAAAACCATAACTGGCATGTTGCACTTTAAAATTTAGGGCTACCAGATAGGCTTAGGTGCCCAAGAAGCCAGCCTGGGAAACAGAGTAGGGCCTCATCTAAAAAATTGATTAATTAAAATTTAAATGGAATTTATATACCATCTCAATTTTATAACCTCCATCATCCATTTAAGAATTAATGGTTGGATGCAGTGGCTCACACCTTTAATCCCAACGCTTTGGAACGCTGAGAAGGGAGGATCGCTTGAGGTCAGGAGTTAGGAGACCAGCTTGGCCAACATGGTCTCAAAATATAAATAAATAAATAAATAATGGGCAAACCTTTAACAACTGGAGATTTTACACTCCATCTTCCTCCTTAAGTCTGTATTTCCTTTCCACTTTCTTCAGAGAATTCATCCTAATGTAACCGTTTGATGCTTTAATGTCTTTTATTGATTACTCTATATTTAATTCGGGAAAAATTCTCAAATCTTCAGATGCTACAATTCCTTTCTATCTTAATTGATCTAATTATTTTAACAGCACCCTAAGTATCAGAAAAAAAGAGCAGATATGAATTCAGTGTTCATTACCAAAGGGAACAAGCAAATTATTGAAGACTACACAACTAGTAATACAGCAAGGTAAGACTTAACACCTGGGTCTTGTTACATTCAGCTCACTGTTCTTTTCATTAGGTCACTATAGTATATAATAAAACATGATAATGAAGACACTGTTAATAATGAAGCACACAGGTCCAAATCCTAGCTAGGAAAAAAAAAATGACAAGAGAACATTAAAAGCTCTTGAAGAATGGGGTAAAAATATAATATCTGCCTTAAAAGTTTTCCCACCTGATTTTTTTTAACTTCATTTGTTATAGTTTGAAATATTCTTGGAGAAAGCTTTGAAACATTTCTTTTTGACCTCCGAGGTATTGTTATATGAAGTCTTGGTGTTGCAAGTACAATTTTACATGTATCTTTCGTGGAACCTGGTAGACCAGTCACCCCAGGCACTGCTTTTTCATCTCCTTCCTTAACTTCCTGTTGCGAAGTGCCTTCTGTCGTCCTCTCACTCTCAGAAACCATTAACAGACTGCCAATAGGAACACAATTGGTACTGAGAGTCTCAGCATTAGTATTTTGAAACTTTTCATTAGCAGAATCTACGACTTCTAAAACAAATGTGTCCTTTTTAGACCCAGTGGTTGAAACTTTATTTTCCTTTGAGTGAAGAATTTGTTTAGCCAACTGAGCTCTAGTTAATGCCTTGTTTGGGGCTTCTGCAGCCAAAAAATTTTCCTGTTTTTGGTTCAGAGTTGGAAGTTCTGCAAAAAACATGAAACAAAACAAAATTTATAGAAGGATGACATAAAATTAAAAGAGAAATTTAGGTTAGGAATGTTCCACCCGCCTGCCCAGTCTTTCTCTGAGTGTCTCTTTTACGATTCAAGCTTTTGTCCACAGCCAAAGTTTAATGCCCACACAGGGAAAATAACTACCTAGGACATTTAACAATATACTTAAGTAACAAACTAAAAACAGACAAAAAATAGTTTACCGTAAGTTAAATTGTGCAGTGGTGCTTTCTTTTCCTGCTGGCACTGAATCTTTTGTTGGACCAGGAGGAAAGTATCATTATTTGATGATTCTAGAGAAACTTCTTGGACTGAGGTTAAGGTTTTGTCTTTTAAAGAAAGAAGAAGTTTAATTGTATTAGTCACAAAGAAAAAAACAGTTTTTAAAATTCTTGAAACAAAGACACTTAGATTTAGTAATGATCAAACCAGTATAGTACTTTTGCAATATATGATAGTTACATACATTTTTCACTGTACTATCTTTTCATACCTTTACCCTGTTCTCTATACCAACATTATGATGAGGAAGAATTTATTAAAACCTTCTCCAAGACAACCTGCCAGCTTTAGACTAAAGTATTAGACTTAGAAACCTAGAGATCTGGAATTCTGGTGCTGCCACAAATTGGATACGTATATGTTAACCTTACAATATAAAGTGTCACCCAGTCTTGAAAACTCTGATTCTTCTCTGCTTGCTGTAAATTTCGAAAGCATAAAAGAGTTCGAACTTAGTCATTCAAAATTAAAATGTTGAGATGCAGCAGCAGACTCAACCACAATTTATGTCCTTTAGACAGCTTTTTAGTAGGCCTCCAAACACTCAGAAGTCGAAGGTTTCTCAACTAAAACAAATAAAGACTAATAGCACAGCTTACATTTTATTATGCTTTACCTCCTAGATCTTTGAAGCTTAAGCTTCTCAAATGTAGTTTCTTTCACACAAAAAAGGCGGTGATAACAGACTTAAAAATTGATCCTGAGAATAATTATCTTATATGTTTAATTTTAAACCTTATACTTGAAAAAACTGGTAGTGACTATGCTTTAATTAAGTATGCCACTTTGATCTCAGAAATCATTAATATAAAGATTGTTATAACAACGTGTCACAAAAAGAAATTATAAATTTCTATATCTTTAACTCATTCTACTGAAAATGGCAAGACAATTCCGTAGTAATTCAATCAAATGCAACAAGTTATATTTATTCACTTATTTGGGAATCCAAGGTTCATGCAGACTCTCTAAAAGGTTTCTAAAACTGTAAATAAAATTTGTGTTTGTATTTGCGTGTATATTTTCTGGAGGAAAGGGGTCACCAAATTCTCAAAACAGGTATTTCTTACTCTCAAATGCTACCTTATTGTATTTAAACACTTTAATCTGCATTATTTCATTTGCTTCTTCCTTTTATCCTAGGCTATATGACAAATAGATGACTTTGTGAGTCTCCCCACTTCTACCCCCAAACTCCCTTAGAAAACTGTGTTGGAATATGTCACTGTCTTGGAAATTCAACAACATACCTACAACCTACTGTATAGTGGTTAAGAACATGGGCTTTCTAAGAGATAGCTATATTCAATTCTCAGCCTATCACTTGTTACCTATGAGACATACAGCAAGCAGACTTACTCTCTCTATAATCCCCATTTACAGACTTCTAATGGGTACCTACCCATAGTGTCTGTTGAAAGGATTAAAAGAGATAATAAGGCCAGGCTCGGTGGCTCATGCCTGTAATCCCAGCACTCTGGGAAGCCATAGCAGGCAGATCACCTGAGGTCGGGAGTTCGAGACCAGCCTGACCAACATGGAAAAAACCATCTCTACTAAAAATACAAAATTAGCCAGGCATGGTGGTGCATGCCTGTAATCCCAGCTGCTCAGGAATGCTGAGGCAGGAGACACGCTTGAATTTGGGAGGCAGAGATTGCGGTGAACTGAGATCATGCCATTGCATTCCAACCTGGGCAACAAGACCGAAACTTCATCTCCAAAAAAAAAAGAGATAGATAATACATGTAAAATATCTTTCATTATCAATGACTGAAACTCAGTAAAATCTCTCAATTTTAACTGTTGTAGTGTCTATCTTTCCAGATAATTCTCTCAAATCCAGTGACTATCCAAACAAAACGTTTACTTCTTCACAATCCCTCATCTCCTTCAGATCCTTTGCCCTCATTGATCAACTTAAATTTCACCATGACTCCTTCACATACACCCTCAACTCTTCTGTCCTCTGTCACTTTATTCTATTTGGCAAAATTATAACCCAGTTAAATCCAACTCCCTCCCTATTCTATACCAGCACCTTAGCAGCTACACAGAGTTAAAGGAAAACTCACAGCCATATTTAGTGGTTCCAGTTTAAATTCATCTCCACATATCTTAAAACAGCTCTTCTGTGTTACCCAGGAAATCAAATTTAGGTCTCTCCCAAACTATTCAAACCTCTACCTCCTCAAACTGCTTTCCACATTCGCTCAGCTGATGACTTTACTTCTTATTTCAGATTATTTGTGAAGTCATACAGTAATGACCCACCAAAGTCTGTGTAAACGGCTCTCTTTTCTATTAACAATTGGTCTGCTGTGTTCTGGTCAAACCTCTAATGATGCATTAGATTATATTTCCTCTCAATCAATTACTAAAGGGCATCATACTAGCAATTTCAATTTTTTTCTTCCTACCCCATTATTCCCAACAGCATACAAAAATGCTGCATTTCACCAAGTATTAAAAATGATAGAACTTTAAACTAGGCCAGGCGCGGTGGCTCAAGCCTGTAATCCCAGCACTTTGGGAGGCCGAGGTGGGTGGATCACAAGGTCAAGAGATCGAGACCATCCTGGTCAAAAAGGTGAAACCCCGTCTCTACTAAAGATACAAAAAATTAGCTAGGCATGGTGGCGCGTGCCTGTAATCCCAGCTACTCGGGAGGCTGAGGCAGGAGAATTGCCTGAACCCAGGAGGCGGAGGTTGCGGTGAGCTGAGATCGCGCCATTGCACTCCAGCCTGGGTAACAAAAGTGAAACTCCGTCTCAAAAAAAAAAAAAACAACTTTAAACTACACTTGCCATTATTTCTTTGCCCCCCTCAAAAAGAGCTGTCTATGTTCACTATTGCCAATTCCTCGTCATGTTCTCTCTTGAACCCTTTCAAATGTTTTCATTGCTACCATTCCTCCAAAACCACCCTTAAAAAGTCAACAACAACTTCATATTGCTGAATTGACCAGTAGAATCTCAGTCTACTTGACCAATTAGAAGCAGACAGCTGACAACTCCCAACTTAAAGTACTTCATTCTCTTGGTTTTCACTGTATCACTCTCCTGGTATTCTCAGTAGCCTTTCTGCCCTTTTTTTTTTTTGAGACAGAGCTTCGCTCTTGTTGCCCAGGCTGGAATATAATGGCATGATCTCGGCTCACCACAACCTCCGCCTCCCAGATTCAAGATTCTCCTGCCTCAGCCTCCTGAGTAGCTGGGATTACAGGCATGTACCACCACGCCTGGCTAATTTTGTATTTTTAGTAGAGACAGAGTTTCTCCATGTTGGTCAGGCTGGTCTCCAACTCCCAATCTCAGGTCATCTGCCCGCCTCAGCCTTCCAAAGTGCTGGGATTACAGGCATGAGCCACAACATTCAGCTGGCCTTTCTACTCTATTCTACCTTCTAAATGCTGGAGTACCCAAGGGTACAGGTCTTGAATGATTTTCTTTCTACACTTACTCCTTGATGACTTCATCTAATCTCATTGCTTTTGAAATACCATTTAGGTGGTAGAAATTCCCAAATGTACTTTTGTCACCTTAATCATTTCCTTATATTCCCATTAGTTTTTTCCAACACCCTAATTATACCTAAACTTAGATCTTTAATAGACATTATCAAAATTAACATGACAAAAATCTTAACTATTGAGCCCGCACTACATTCCTCCTTTAGTCTGTCCCATTTCAGTTAAATCATCCTCTTGGTTGCTTAGGCCACAATCAAATAACAAAACAAAAAACACCCTGAGCTGTCCTTTATATCTTTTTGTCTTATATTCTACACCCAATCTATGAGCTAATCCTATTGGCTATCCCTTCAAAACACAGGCGGAGTCCAGCCACCTAGTATCTTCACTACTAACACATGAACCAAGCCAACACTGGCTGTCATCTGGCTTACTGTAGTAACTATTTCAGAACAGCCAGAGTGGTATTTTAAAAACTTAAGTCATTGTACTCAACAGTTAATCAAAAAACCAACAAAACCCCTCATAATTCAGATCTTGTCATTCACATGCTCAAAACCCTCCAATGCCTTATTCTGCTCACAGTAAAAGGCAAAACTCTTATATTTACCTATAAGGCCCTTATATTATCTGACCCACCCTTATTTCTCCCTCCTCAGCCCTATCTAATCACTCCATGATACACTAACCTCATAGCTAGTCCTTCAACATGTCAGGCATGCTCCTATTTCAAGGCGTTTGTAACAGCTGTTACCTGCCTAGATCATCCTTCCCCATTCCTCAAGATACATATATCTATTATCTCATTCAATTTTGTGGGCTCAAATTTCCATCTTCTTATTGAAGCTTCACCGACCACTTCACTGAAAGTTACATCCCCCTCCAACTCTTCCCCATCATCCTAATTCTCCTTTTTCTTCTCTATTATGCCGTAAAAAATTACTTATTTAATATGCTCATTATGTCTTCCTATCACATGAATGTGAGTTACGCAAAGGCATGGATTTTTGTCCATTTTACTCACAGCTATATTCTAGCACCTAAAACACTTAAGACATTACAGCTTTTTAGCTAACACATAAAACTAACCTCTTAGTGAACTGTTATCTGACTGGAATAATTTGTTGTTTTCCTTTTCTTCACAGAGGTAGGTATGCTGCAGTAGTTTTTTGCCAACTCTGTTAGGAGTGAAGGTTTCACTATTTCCACTTTTCTGTGGTTCCAACAAACTATTGTTTCTTGATGGCTGCTCCTGCTTGTCACGCAGTACTTTTTCTTTCATTCTTTGAAATATTTTTCCTGGCGATTCATAGTTTGCTTTATTTTTTAATCCATCCTTGTTGGGCTTTATAACACTGATATCAAGAGAACTGTTAGAGATGGCAGCCTCTGCCAGCATGGTTGATTGAAATATATTTTTATTGTTAAAAGTTGTCATTTCTAGGAACTGATTCTTTTTATGGTCATTCAACTTTAAAGAGGAGTTCTGATATTTCACCAAATCTTTTACAGGAGTAAGTGTGCCTGAAGGTATGTTGTCAAAAAAGATTGCATCCATAGGTAGATTTTTCCTTTGAGACGATGTCTCTGAAGTTAAGTAAATTCTTGGATGTTTCAAAGGTGTTGCAATCATCTTGACAGGACAGTAGTAAGCAAGTTCTTCTAACAGAAAATTCACTTCAGCACAATTTTCCGATAGAACTTCAGCAGCCACCCACAGAAACCTGTAGTTCAATGTAAAATCAGCCTTTATCATGCTTAGGTGCAGAAAAGGTTTAAAGTTTATATGCTTTCCACAACACTATACTAATTAAAATGTTTAACTGGTTCATAACAATGCTAGATAATCTATAGCTCACAAATCAGACTAAGATTTTATTTTTGTTAAAGTCTACTTAAAAAAAGAGCTGGGTGGGGAGGGCAGTGGCTCTGGCCAGATGTCCTGGCCCTTGAGGAGGCAAGGCCATGAGTTCAAGGCCAACCTGAGTAACGTTACAAGCTCTCATTGATTTAAAAAAAAAAAAAAAGAGCTGGGTGTGATGGTGCACACACCTGCAGTCCTAGCTACTTGGGAGGCTGAGCAGAGAGGATCACTTGAGCCTCAGAAGTCAAGGCTGCAGTGAGCCATAATTGTGCCACTGTACTCCAGCCTGGGTGACAAAGAAAGACCCTGTCCCCCCGCTCAAAAAAATAAATAAATGATACATACACATGGCAATACATTAGGTTACAAAAGATAAAGTTTTACAAATATAATTTTTCCCTTTAGACACTTAAATTTTAAGGCAGCAACTACAATGATCTATTCTAATAAAAGCTAAAAAAAAAAAAACTATTCAATTATTTAATAATACCCAATCCTGATTTTTTTACGCTCCAGAGCATTTACATTTTAAAGTCTTAGTTGAAAAATCTTCAAATAAATGGTAGATTATTTTCATTCTGATTTTTTTAATGCTACTTAAAATTTTTAGCAGAAACATTGTACTTAAATTTACACAGTTTTAGCCTTGCTTTAACTTGTTTCTTATGTATAAGTTTTATTATTCACACCTAGAAATTAAGGTTCTAGGAGAGGAACCATACAGTTACATTAACTAATATTTGGTAAATAAATATTTCAGTCCAAGGATCCTGGAACTTACTAGTCTAGATTTACAGCTTCTCTTACTGCTGAATTTGTAACTATTCCAATTAGTTAATATATAAACATAAAAAACCTATGACAGAAAATTCTAACATAGCCAGACCAAAAGATATCAAGTATCTTTATCTACAGCAACATCTGTAAGAAATAAGCAATTAATATAAAAAGTATTATCTAATTCAATAATTTATGATAATAGAGAAAAAAAGGAAAATATTCCTAAATTATAACAGCCAACAAAGAAGGGTATCTTTGAAGTCTGGAACTCCAAAAACTGCTATAATTCTTCCACATAATATGAATCCTGCAAATACGTATTAATGCATGCATGTATATGTTTACTATGTGCTAGTTCCATGAGTTCTTGTGCTGGATTTTATATTAACCATTTACTTCATTTCTGTTTTGTTTTTGAGACAGTGTCTCTTTCACCCAGGCTGGAGTGCAATGATGTGATCAGGGATCCTTGCAACCTCAAAATCCAGGGCTCAATCAAGTCTCTTACCTCAGCCTCCAGAGTAGCTGGGACCATAGGCGCACATCACGACACACAGCTAATTTTTGTAGTAGTGTGTGCCACTGCACCTGAGCTATGTTTTGTTTTGTTTTGTTTTGAGAGGGAGTCTCACTCTGTTGCCCAGGCTGGAGTAAAATGGCTCAATCTCGGCTCACCGCAACCTCCGCCTCACGAGTTCAAGCAATTCTGTCTCAGCCTCCTGAGTAGCTGGGATCACAGGCGCATATCACCACACCCAGCTAATTTTTGTATTTTTAGTTAGAGATGGGTTTTCACCATATTGGTCGGGGGAGGGCGGGGGCGTCTCTAACTCCTGACCTCAGGTGATCCACTTGCCTCGGACTCCCAGCAGGCGGGATTACAGCCTGTTGCCCAGGCTGGTCTCGAACTCCTGGCTAAAGTGATTCTCCTGACTTGGCCTCCCACAGGTGCTAGAAGGAGTGAACCACCATGTCTGGCTTAGCTGTTCATTTCAAAGAAAGACAATAAAGCCGTATAATCGCTCAAAATTGAAAATGAATAAACTCGGCTGGGTGTGGTGGCCCCCACCTGTAATCCCATCACTTTGGGAGGCAAAGACAGGAGGATCACTTGAGGTTAGGAGTTCAAGACCAGGCTGACCAACATGGCAAAACTCTATCTCTACTAAAAATACAAAAATTAGCCAGGTGTGGTGGCACATGCCTGTAGTCTCAGCTACTCAGGAGGCTGAATCAGGAGAATCACTTGATCCTGAGAGGCGGAGGTTGCAGTGAGCTGAGATCACGCCACTGCACTCCAGCCTGGGCAACAAAGTGAGGCTCCATCTCAAAAAAAAAAAAGAATAAACTGGAAAACTGCAAAGCAAAATGGCAAAGAATGTTCAGGTTTACACAATCTCAATTTCTCAGAGCCTAATGAAATGCTAAACAGAAAGTAAAAACTGCAAATAAGCTAAGAGCACTGTAGAGACCCAATCTGTAATGGACATGCATTAGTGTCTCCATTTAAAGGCAGATAATTGTGGTCACATAGAAAGGTTCAAAGAACCACCAGAGAGATTTCTGTTTCCTAACATCTTTGCCCCCAGTTAAAGCAAGTAGTAGGATAAAGGTTGGGTAGCCAAGATTCTGAAAAGCCTTCAAATTCCACTTCCCCTCCCAAAGATGCAGAAAGTTGCTCTAAGAGACCTTTTTCCCATCATGTGATAAATAGCAACTCAACATAAGTCAAAAAAAAAAGCAGCCAATATTTGCCAGGGGTTTGTTAAAGACAGAATGAAGAGAAAAAAATAGTCTACAATTTCCACTCACCACAGAGGCTTTGCAGAGTAAATAAATACATAATAAAAAAAAACACTGGGTCTAGATAAACCAAGACAGATCTGAAGCTCCATTTCCTTCCTAGTTAAAAGAACAAAATAAATCAGCCTCTGATGAAACACAGACATTAGTGGAGACTAAATAACTGGTATCCCTCAAGTGGAGGAAAGAATAGTTTGTCCTGAAGCCAACCAAGCACATTTGTTGACCTAACAAATGGAGGTCACTCATTGTCAGTTCCCTCTCAGACTGGATAAAGTATGTTTCTCTTTTCATCAACTACTTAAAGTTGTTTGGAAAATCTAATCCTTAAAACTTATTCTAAAAGCTGACAAATGCTGATGTACTAGGAAAAAAAAATGTTTTCAATATAAAGACAAAGGAATGGGAAAACCATGTAGGGAAAGGTCTGCTGGCCATAGCATTTATAGTACAGTCATGTACTGCATAATGATGTCAGACCACACATATGGAGGTCCCACAAGATTATACCTTACTTTTACTGAACCTTTTCTATATTTTGATATGTTTAGATACGCAAATACTTATCACCATGTTACAACTGCCAACAATATTCAGTAAAGTAACATGCTGTACAGGTTTGGCGCCTAGGAGCAATAGATTATAACATATAGCCTGGGTTTTTATAAGTACACTCTATGATACTGGCACAGTGACAAAAATCACCTGAATGTATTTCTCAGAACATATCCCAGGCAGTTATAAGTGACACATATAAACACAGAACTGAAGCTAAACAATTGTTATGTATATGATCCTGAATATAACTACTCCTCCTCCTCCTCCCAAACGAGGGAACGTTCTTGTAAGAATTTACTGTAGTGGTAACAATAGTAATAGCTATTACTATGGAAGGAGTCAAAAACCCCAGAGCACACTAACCAAAACTGGGAGACAGAATTCGGAGTAAAAATAGAATTTTAAGTTAAGAGGTAAATGATACACTTCAAATTAAGTATTCAGCACCTATGACAAAGGGTTAATTTACATAACATTCAGAGACCTAATGAATCAATTAAAAAAAATGTTCAAAACAGAAAATGGTCACAGGACATGAAAGACAATTAATAGAAGAAATAGAAAAGGTCAATAAACAAGTCAAGTGACACCGATTTTACTAATAAATGGAGATGCAAACTATAACAGTGAGACTTCTTTTACATATCATATTGGTAAAGATTAATTTCAAAATCCAAGTCTGTATACCACTGACACAGAAATTCCACTTCTAACCTGTTTTTTTCTTACAGAAACACCTACGTAAGAATGCAAATATATATGCATCATAATAGCCGATATTCACTAAATATTTACATGCCAGTCACTATATAATCTAACAGCAACTCTAAAGAGTTAAGTACTGTGGTTATTACCAGTTTGAGGTATAGGTGGTTAAATAACCTGACCAAGGGTCACTTAACAGTAAGTGAGAAAGATAATCTGATTCTACCTCCAAAGTCTAAGTTCTTTACCAACAGGCAACACAGCGTATACAACCACTACACAGGGAAGTTCATGCTGCGGTACCTGCAGCATAAAATGAAATTAAACAACCCAGATGTCCACCAATAAAGGACAAAATAAATTCCGCCACATCCATACAATTTACTCTATGTATTCAACAAAAAGATATATATGTACTTACATGGAAAAAATCCAAGAAATATTAAATTGAAAAAATGTAGAACAGAACATATAATTGCATTTCTGTAAAAATAAATAAATAAATAAAACACATATAAGCATAGAGAAAAACTCTAGAAGCAAGTGAACCAAATTGTGAACAGTATTATCTCTGAAGAGAATACTGAGATCATTTTTTTGAACTCCTGACCTTAAATGATCTACCTGCCTCGGCCTCCCAAACTGCTGGGATTACAGGCGTGAGCCACAGCGCCGGACCATTTTCCAAACAATTTTATTAATATCTAAAGCTGTGTGCAACAAGTATGCAATTTAATCAGAAGAAAACATAAAATGAATGGATGAATTGCTTCTGTAGCCCTGGGTCCCCAAGGGGAAGATTTGGGTACTAGGGCACACAATTTTCCTACTTGGTATTTCTTTTTTTTTTTTTTTAAAGTGACTTTAGAACAAAGACCTAGAACGCTCACCATCGAAATAAATGTGAGCAATCGTGTTCTACTCTACAGTAGACACGCAACAAATAAACATCGAGTGCGCAGCTGTAAAATCAGTACCAAAGCCAGAAATCTACGAAAATTAATAATAAAACGGCGTGGGCCGAGATGCTGAAAAGGCAGGCCGCCCACCACCGGCGGGGACTCGCGGCGGTAGGCCAGCGAAGGACGCGGGGAGGACGTACCTTGGGTGAAGGGCCTGGCAGGGCGAGATTGTGGTAGTCCAGGCTTCGCTCCGCGCGGACGGAGGGCCGGACGCCGCGGGGCTCTCGTCTCAGGCCCACGGTGGCCCCGGCCCACGGTGGCCCCTGCCGCGGCGGCCGGGCCCCAAGCGACGCTTACCTCCTCCGCGAGGTTCTCTAACACCCACAACACTTCCGCAATTCAAATTTGAAGAGCCCGCCCTCCAGTCAGCCTGGGATTGGTAGGCTCAGAATTGCGCCACCGTGCGTCTCAGTGGGACGCAAGCAAATTTCTGGCTGCCTCAGCACTCGTGGACCGTAGTGTGTCCACAAAAAGTAGGCGACCATAAGCTGTCACAGACAGGGGGCGAGCTCCTCTGGTTGTCCTCAAAATTCGTTTCGTCTTCGCAGGGCACGCGCCCAACTTGAATGCCCTCATTCCTCTGGGGATGCTCTGTAGCTGCAAGGCTGACGCCGTAGACGCCGCAAGCCGCGCGCCGGGGCGCGCGTGTCTGCGATGAAGTTTGGGCCTTTCTAGCTGCCGTCCTCCCCTACGGGCTGTGCGCAGTAGAGGCTGCTATCCCTCCCTTCCATCGCCGGAAGTCTGCGTGCTTCGTGGGTTTGAGAGAATTTTTGTTTTTCTCAGTCCTCCATGTTTGAGGCAGATAAAGAACATTTTGTTTTTGAGGGAATGATGGATTGAATGTAAAGTTACGCACAAAGTGGGATGTTTAGTTTGAACCGTTTCCACAAGAAGTGTGATTTTTTTCGGGGGTGGGGGGTGGGGGACAGGGTCTCTCTGTGTCGCCCAGGCCTAAGTGCATTAGTGCAATAATGGTTCAGCTGCAGCCTGGAACTCCAAGGGATCTTCCCACCTCAGCCTCCCAGTAGCTGTAACTACAGGCGCGCGCGAGGAGGCTTCGCTGATTTTAAAATTTTTTTGTAGAGAGCAGGTCTCACCATGTTGCCCAGGCTAGTCTCGAACTCGTGGGTTCAAGCGATCTTCCCATCTCGGCCTCCCAAAGTGCTGGGATTACACAGGCAAGCAACTGCACCGGGCCAGGAAGTGATTAAAAAAAATCACCTCTCATTCTGGAAACATTAATCTTGACAACTTATGTTGCAGTATGCAGTTTGTAACAGTGGCCTCCAGGCTGCGTCCCTCGTTAGACTGCGCCCAATGAATCTGCACTCTTAACCACCGCAGAGTAACGGGTGTATCTTTTGCCTTGTATAGAACTCGTTGGTTCAGTCTTGAAAGTAGAGAAGTGGAAGCCAGGGTAATAAGGCGTGTTTTAAGCCCTGAATCTTGTCCGATTCCAATCCTGCATGAAATGTGCCCTCTTCCACCGCTCATCCGCATTTGTGACAAGGGAGTTTCTTTTTATTTTAACGTTCATCTAAGAAAATTGGTCAGCTTCCTGGTCATATATCACATTTTCCTGTTAAGACTTAGAGTCCTATACTGAAAAGGTTGTAATGGATTAATTTTGTAAAGTGACTTTTGCAATCCCTCGTAAGTCCTGTATCTACACAGAATGATCAGAATCCAAAATATAAATATAAAACATCCACATGACTGCAAGTAATGAAAAACAACAGTTGGAGGTAGGGGAAAGGAAGCAAATTTACCTGAATAAAATGAAGTTTCTTGCTTGTACATCATAATGAGAAAATGGTTGGACATGGATTTCCACTAGGTTTGTGGGAAAAGCCCGCCTTAAAACAGGTTAAATGACGTGTATGAAATATACTTTGATAGAGGAAGTTTGAAGGGATAGGCATTCCGATTTCAAAAGCATCTGAAATTGAGGTTTCTGTGCCCAATGAAGATGGCCGTGGCTCACACGTTTAGACAAAATAGGAACCCTGAAATATTAATGGCAGGCACTTAGAAATGCACATTTTTAAAAATTAGTCACTTCTCATGTGAGAAGGAAGTAGCATATAGTATGCCCCAACCTGAATGGCCACAGGAATTTACATAAGATGACTAATAATTTTCCAAACAAAACTGAATTAAACAGTTTGTGGATAGCAAAGTGTGATGAGGAGGCCTAGTGGCCAAGGGACAGTGTTCATGGGTCCATTAATGTCAACATGCTGTAACTGCCCAAGGGGTTCACCTTGCCTGCTGCCTACACAGAGCCGATTCATCAAGAGAAGGTAATTGCAATAGAGAAAAAGTAACTCATGCAGAGCTGGCTGTGTGGGAGACTAGTTTCATTATTACTAAAATCAGTCTCCCTTGAGCATTCTGGGATCAGAGATTTTAAGGATAACTTAGTGGGTGGTGGGGAGCCAGTGAACTAGAGTGCTGATTGGTCAGGGATGAAATCATAGAATGTGGAAGCTGTGTTCTTGCGCTCAGTTCCTGGGTTTCGGGGTGGGAGGTCACAAGATTAAATGAGCCAGTTTATTGATCTGGTGCCAGCTGATCCCTTAAGTGCTGGGTCTGCAAAATATCTCAAGCACTGATCTTAGGAGCAGATTAGGGAGGGTCAGAATCTTGTAACCTCCAACTGCAAACCATAATTTCTAATATTGTGACTAATGTTAGTTCTACAAAGGCAATCTAGTCTGCAGGCAAGAAGGAGGTCTCCTTTGGGAAAGGGCTGTTACCGTCTTTGTTTAAACTAGAAACTACAAACTTAAATTTCTCCCAAAGTTACTTCAGTGTGGAGGTTAGAAGCAAGATGGAGTCGGTTAAGTTAGATCTCTTTCACCGTCTCAGTCATAATTTTGCAAAGGTGGTTTCAATGTTGCCCTGGGTTGGTCCTCTAAGTTTCTGTCTGCTTGGAGGGGAGACCATAATGAGAAGATGATTGGACGTGGATTTGCAGTTCACAGTCAGCCACTTGGGATAATCTGTCCCATCCTAGGCCTATAACACATGGAAACACATGCAGACCCATGTCGGGTCTAAAAAAATGAACATAAAAGAGACTGAAAGCTTCACACTGTGTGCCAGTTGCTACCAAGGAATCTGGGCCTGCTTAGCCTGGAGGAATATTCCCAGGACTGTGATAAGTTCTAGCAGGACTACTAACTGACCGTATGACACTTTTGGAGAAAGTAGGAAAATGCTGTTTTATCAAAGCTAAGGGTTCTCAAGCAGGAACAGTTTTGCCCCCCCGGGGACAATTGGCAATGCCGGAGACATTTATAAATGTCACAATTAGGGAGAGCACCGGTGGCATCTTGTAGGTAGAGGACAGATAATACTACTAAACATAATGTTCACAGGATTGTCCCCCACCATTACAAAGGATTAACTATTTTAAAATGTCAGTAGTGCCATGGTTGAGAAATTCTACTCTTGGCAGATGTAGCCCTGAAACAGGATTTCAGCCCCCTCTTACTCTCTTAGCGGGGTGCCTTTATGGAAGGCACAAAGTAAAACCACTATTCCCCTGTATAGGCTACAGGAGGGAGGCAATGAGGAAGTTATCCAGGTTTTGTGAGAGGAGGACCCTTCAGTGAAAAAGGCTGCTGAGGAAATTGCTATGTGATGGAGGCAATATATAAACTCATATCATATTACAAATTGTGATAAGGGCTATAAGGATATATCAGTTTGCATTACCCAGGAAGCTGATGCCAAGTTGGAAGTAGGATTTTGGGAAATCTATCTGTGAAATACTAAAGGGAAGGAAGAAGAATTGAACCTGGTAAATCTTCAGATCTTGATACAGATCTGACATTTGTAAAAGGAAAGATTGATGCAAGTGGAATTGGGTAGGGGCATTCTAAGATTGCAATGGAGATTTGACAGAGTCTTGGCTAACCCAATAGGAAGAGAAGTCCTGCAGTGGGCAGACAAGGCCAGGCCCTGGTATCTGCCAGGCTGGAGGCTGCCTGGGAAGAAGATGGTCTTAGCACAAAGGCTTTAACAGATCTCAAAGGCTTTGCAGCCAGAGGCTGTTAGTTAACTTGTAAGTCCTTTCTGCTTTGCTGCTTTTCTCAGCAAACTGCACTCCTCACAGCTCAGTGACTGTTTTTTTTTAAACAAAAGATCAGAGTTAACGCTTCCATGCCTGTCACAGAAGAATAATTAAAAGAGTATAGCAGTAAGATTTTATTTTCAGGCACTTTCCATTTTTTTGTTGCAATCCACAATAAAAAATATTGTACATTATAACCTAATAATTATACAAAACTACACTTAACTAAAACAAAAGCTTTAAAAGCGTTATACTTAACATTTACTCTATGTAGTGCATGCTATTATTTTCTGTTTCCTCTTTAAAAAAAGAACTGCCTGTGGTATGCAATTGTAATACAATATGAATATTTTCATGTTTCTGCATGGTCAGGGCTTTTAATTTTTAAAAAAATCCTAAGGTAAAATTCTCTTAAAGTAACCACCTTAAAGTGTACAATTCAGTGACATTTAGTGTATTCACAATATTCTGCAACCATCACTTATAAAACATTTTTTATCATCCTAAAAGGAAATCCCATAACTCTTAAGCACTCTCTCTTCTCCCCTTCTCATAGTATTGAATCATACAATATTACAATATGGACCTTTAATGTCTAGCTTCCTTCACAGTTTTTTTTTTTCCCCTGAGGTTTATACACCTAAAAAATTATACATTGTAGATCAGAACTTTACTCCTTTTTATGGCTGAATATATTCCATATTGTGTGTGTGATTGTGTGTATACCACATTTTATTTACCTGTTCCTCCATTGACTTTTGGGTTGTTTCCACCTAAATCTATATTACCTCATTTGAAATGATACCAACTTAGTTTCAATAGCATACAGAAACTCTGCTCCTAAGCAGCTGAGTCCTCTCCTTTGTTTCTGTTATTACCAATTACATCTATATACATTGTATGTCTATTAACATAGATTTGTAATTATTTTATGCACTTGTCTTTTTTCTTTTCTTTTTTTTTTTTTTGAGACGGAGTTTCACTCTTGTTACCCAGGCTGGAGTGCAATGGTGTGATCTCGGCTCACCGCAACCTCCACCTCCTGGGTTCAGGCAATTCTCCGGCCTCAGCCTCCTGAGTAGCTGGGATTACAGGCACGCGCCACCATGCCCAGCTAATTTTTTGTATTTTTAGTAGAGACGGGGTTTCACCATGTTGACCAGGATAGTCTTGGTCTCTTGACCTTGTGATCCACCCGCCTCAGCCTCCCAAAGTGCTGCGATTACAGGCTTGAGCCACCACGCCTGGCAACATAGATTTGTAATTATTTTATGCACTTGTCTTTTAAATCATATAAAAAAAGAGAAACTACACACCAAAAACATATCAGTCCTGGCTTTTGTATTTAAAGATGTAGTTATAGCTATCTAACGTCTTGATTTCTTCTTATAGCTTTGAGTTGCTGTTTAGTTTTCTTCCATTTAAGTCTGAAGAACTCCTTTTGATATTTCTTATAGTAAAGGTCTACTTGTGACAGACTTCTTCAGCTTTTATTTACATGCTAATATATTAATTTCTCCCTTGTTTTTGAAGGACACTTTGCTGAATATAGAATTCTTGGTAGATAGTCTTTTTCTTTCAGCATTTTGAATATGTTATCCCACTGCCTTCTTGCCTACATAGTTTCTGATGAGAAATCAGATGCTATTATGATTGAGAATCACTTGTATGTGACAAATCATTTCTCTAACTGCTTTTAAGATTCTTTTTTTTTGGTCTTTGTCTTTTGACAATTTGATTATAATGTGTCTCAGTGTGGAACTGTTTTATCTTTATTGGAGTTTGTTGAGATTCTTGGGTTCTTCCAAAATCTGGGACGTTTTTGGTTATTATTCAACATTTTTTCCCACTGTTTTATTTTTCCTCTCCTTCTGGGACTCTTGTAATATGTATGGTGATACTCTCCATGATTCACATAGATTTTTAAAGACTCCAGTAATTATTCTTTATTTTATTTTACTTTTGTTTAAGACAGAGTCTGGTTCTGTCACTCAGGCTAACAGGCAAAATTATTACTGGCTCACTGCATACCTGAACTCCTGGGCTCAAGAGGTCTTTCCACTTCAGCCTTACAGGTAGCTCAAACTACAGACTTGCAGTATTATACCTAGCAAACATTTTTTTTTGGTTTTAATTTTTGTAAAGACAGAGTATTCTTATGTTGCCCAGGCTGGTCTTGAACTACTGGGTTCAAGCAATCCTCTTGCCTCACCCTCCCACACTGCAGAGATTACAAATGTGAGCCATGGCGCCCAACCATTCTTTTTTCTTTATGCTTCTCAGTCTGGATAATTTTGATTTTTATTGACAGTTTTAAGTTCACTCATTCTTTATTCTGCCTGCTCAAATCTGCTATTGCAACCCTCTGAATTTTTATTTCAGCTATTGTACTTTTCAGCTTCACAATTTCGACTTGGTTTCTTTTGATAATTTCTGTCTTTATTGATATTTTCTATTGTTAAGACATCATTCTCCTGGTTTCCTTTAACTCTTTCTGGTTTCCTTTAGCTGTCTGAGCATATTTAAGACAGGTGATTTTAGGCCAGGTGTGGTGGCTCACACCTGTAATCCAAGCACTTTGGAGGCCAAGCAGGCAAATCACCTGAAGTTGGGAATTCAAGACCAGCCTGACCAACATGGTGAAATCCCATCTTTATTTTTTTTAAAAAAAAAAGACAGGTGATTTTAAATTATTGTCTAATAAGTTCAGTGTTTGTTCTTCTTTAGAGCTCATATTAATTTCTTCTGTAAATAGGCCATACTATTTAGTTTCTTTGCATGCTTCATAACATTTTTGCTGGAAATTGGACATTTGAATATTAAAATATGCTAACTCAGGACATCATATTTTTCTGTCTTCTCAGGATTTGTTGTTGTTGTTGCTTCCTGTGGAATATAGTCATTTGTTTGTTTCATGTCTTTTCTACATGATCTTTGTCCTCTGTGTAGCTGCTTTTTTTTTCATGCTGAATAGGTTTCAAGTTATGTAAAACAAAGTCAGGTTCCTTGGGTCATTCTTTGAGGTAGTACCCTGTGATGGTAAGTTGTAAGTGTCTATTTTACTGCACCATGGATTTAATCACTAATTTTGTCCTTTCAAGAAAGTTGTATAAGCAGAATCATCATACATATAAACTTTTGAGGTGAGTGCTTTTTTACCCCACTTAGTATAATAGCCTTGTTGCATCCAAGTTGTGTATATCAACAGTTTGTTCATTTTATTTACAGATGTACTCACAATTTGTTTAACCATTCATCTATTGATTGGCATTTTCATTATTTCCAGTTTTTTGCTATTACAAATAAAACTGTTATGAAAAATCATATGTAAGTTTTTATGTAGACTAAATTCTCATTCCTGAGGTAAATGTCCAGGATGGCTGTTTCTGGGTAATATGAGAAGTATTTAGTGCTTTAAAGAAACTGTAAATTTATTTTCCAGAGTGGCTATACCATTTTGCTTTCCCACCAGCAGCAGTATGGGAGTGATCCAGGTGGTCTACGTTCTCACCAACATTTGAGCTTGAGAATAATCACTTTGACAGTCTGTGGAGAATTTATTAGAAGGGGATGACACTGTAGATGAGAATTCTGTCTCAAAAATTTTCGTAGTTGTCATGGCAAGACATGATCAGGGCCTCATCCAAAGTTCGGAAAGTGGAGATGGGAAGATTGGAGAGAAGTTAAGGTAATGTAGTTGACAGAATTAAATGATCAGTTTGATGTAGGACTTGAAAGATGGAAACTTTTTAAAGAAAATCTTCTTGTTTCTGATTTGGGCAATTTGATGAATAATGGTATCATTTAGAGAAGTAGGTAATACTGGAAGAAAGGTTTGTTTGGGGTTAGGAAGATAGCTTTAGTTTTAGGCTTGGTCATTTTGAATTTTCCTTGAAACATCTAAGAGGGACTGGCCAGTAGGCAGCATGCTACATAGGTCTGAAAATAGCATAGTCATTAAGGGAATGGATTTTAAAGTCAGCCCTGATTCAAAAACAGTTCTTTGTCTTACTCTCTGTATATCTATTGGCAAGTTACTTCACCTCTATTTTCTCATTAGTGAGATCGAATCATTGTGAGGCTTAAATAAGGCAAGGTGTATAAAACACTTAGCACTTATCAGGTACTTTGTATATGGTAGTTGTTATTGTTATGATTACAGATTTTCAATTTGGAACTATTTTTTTCTCTAATGTCAAATGCTGCCCAAAAGGCAAATGTAATAAAGGTTAAAGTATATTCTTTGGATTTAGCAATCATGGGACCTTGGGGACAGCAGGTTCATAGGGCAGAAGCTTGGTTATGGTAGTCACAGTGTAATCAAGAGGTGAGTGCCTGGAGACAGACACAAAGATATTTGTTCCCCAAGAAATATGTAAAAGGAAGGAGAGAGAAAGAGGTTAGACCAGCTAGAACTAAGGAAATATTTATCTCCAGCGTTGGAAAGACTTGCCTTTGACTTAGCTGAGATTATTTTTTTTCTTTGAGCAAAGATTAATGAATTGTTAGCCTTTTTTTTAGTTTGAGGGGGAGTCTTGCTCTTTTGCCCCGGCTAGAGTGCAGTGGCACAGTCTCGGCTCACTGCAACCTCTGTCTCCCAGGTTCAAGTGATTCTCCTGCCTCAACCTCCTGAGTATCTGGGATTACAGGCACGTGCCACCACGCCCAGCTAATTTTTTGTCTTTTTAGTAGAGACAGGGTTTCACGATGTTGGCCAGGCTGGTCTCAAATTCCTGATCTCCTGGTCCACCCGCCTCAGCCTCCCAAAGTGGTGGGATTATAGTGTGAGCCACCGCTCCTGGTCAGCCTTTTACAAACAGAGGGACATTTGTTTAGAATGACTAGCTGGGATGAACTATTCGTAGAGATGCACATGAGTGTTTTAGGTAGAGAAAAGTCTTCATGTTAAACTCTTTTCATGGCCTATATTTTTGTCAGTGAAGTAAGGAAGAGAGATCATTGGCTAAAATTAAGTTAGAAGGTATTGAAGTACTTAATCCTCACAAAGATTGCTTGGTGACAAATTTCGGAACAGTTATTAGAAAATGGGAGAGAACTTTCTTGAAAGAAACAGGAAGATTGCTATAGTATATTGAGAATCGAGCTAAAGTTGGAGTTGGGATTTACATTTGCACTAGTTTACAGGATTGACCATTTTTGTTTCTAATAAATTTTGTAAGGGAAAATATTAATTCAGGCCTAGAGTTATTTTGGAATGGATATAGCAGAATGAAAAGAATACATAGGAGTTATAAAGATATACTTAGGTGAGTTTAAGTGACAGACTTTTAAAAATTTTTGGATGAATGGTGATAAAATAAAGGCAAGGGAAGGCTATTACGAGTATTATTATAGAAGGATCAAGAGACAAGAAGTTTTGAGGAACCTGAAGACAGTAAGAATTAAGCAAAGAGAACTGGAAGACTTGGAGGTAGCCATGTGAGATTTAGAGTATAAATGATTCAGAGATATAGCCCATTTCTAGGCAACTTGAAAATTGATGAAATAGTTATTGATAGTTCAATTGCATGTAGGCTGAAGTTAGGGTGATATGGGAAGCCTGGTGTTATTAACAGTAACTATGTCTGTAATGCCTATTATAACTAATATTTTAGTTACAGCTAAAAATTAAGTGAGCTGGGAAGGTGGGGGCATCTATGATTTATATGATGTGGCTTCATAAAGCTTATTGTGTTTTCCCATGTCAGTTCATACTAATGGGTACAAAAGGCATACTGAAACTAGCTTGAATTTAAATAAATGGAACTCTTTTATTAAGGAGTCTTAAACTATTAGGAAATACACAGGAGATGGCTTGATTTTCCTAGTTCCTGCTTTTGAATGTGGTATGTCAAATACCTCTCTCTCTCTCTAAGTAGTGACTACTTTGAAAATATATTGGCCTAATCTGCCCCTGAAGGTTCCTGACTCTCAAATAAATCACAATATTCTATCCCCTTCCCAATCTCAGGGGGAAATGCCACAGTCTCACTCTACTCCTGCTGCTTCTAGCTCCTCTCCATGCTGAGATGACACCTAGGACATATAATTTTGGGGAAGAAGGAATGAGATGCCAACAGTGACATGGTTTTTTTCTTGCTAACTCATCTAGTTCCACAGTGAGTGACTGAACTGCAGTGTTTGCAGGGGTATTTATTAAGGGCCAAGAGGGCAGAATGCCCATGTCTAATCTAATATTTGAGCTGAGGATACCTGAGCCTCTTCAGCAACCACCTGGGGTGAGGCTTGAGGTCATGCCTCGTGATACATAAACCTGCTAGTGTTTTTGTTCTTGTTTCTGATTGTTATATCAATTGACCTAATTTCTGGATCACCTTTCTTTCTTTTTTTTTTTTTTTTTTTGAGACAGAGTTTCGCTGTTGTTACCCAGACTGAAGTGCAATGGCATGATCTCGGCTCACTGCAACCTCCGCCTTCTGGGTTCAAGCAATTCTCCTGCCTCAGCCTCCTGAGTAGCTGGCATTACAGGTATCTGCCACCATGCCTAATTTTTTTTTTTTGTATTTTTAGTGGAGATGGGGTCTCACCATGTTGGCCAGGCTGGTCTTGAACTCCTGACCTCACGTGATCCACCCACCTCAGGCTTGACTCTTTATTTATTTATTTTTTATTGCATTTTAGGTTTGGGGGTACATGTGAAGAACATGTAAGATTGTTGCATAGGTACACACATGACAGTGTGGTTTTCTGCCTTTCTCCCCATCACCTATATCTGGCATTTCTCCCCATGTTATCCCTCCCCAATTCCCTACCCCACTGCTGTCCCTCCCCTATTTCACCTGCTACAGACCCTAGTGTGTGATGCACCTGCTTGAATCTTGAGTCTTCTCATCACGTGCCATCCTCCCAGCTCCTAGACCATACTTTATAGTCTGCATAATTTGTTTTAGAATATTCCAAATGTCTCTTTTCAGCCATGATTTTTGCCAGTGAATAGCCCTTCGTTGCTAACAAACAAAAACAGTTAAGCTGAGGTAGGTTCTGAGGTAGGGCTTTCCTGCAGCTTAGCTCTGATGCCATCTTGTGGTCAAATGGGTATCTGCACAGGGAGCCTTTTATTCTGGTCTTGCCTGTTGCCTACTACTGTGCTAAGGATCAAAGGCAAATTTGCTCGGTTTTTGTTTGTTTGTTTTTGTTTTTATTTTGCTGTGGATCCGGATTTGGTTTCCCTCATTGAGGTAGGGAAAAACTCTGAGTTCAATGTTCTCTACACTGACAGTGGGTTGAAGGGAAGTTCTTTCCTTGCACCTCACAGACAATTTTGCCCACATTTCTTCTGCAGTTTATCTCAGTGAAAGGCTGTTTATACATTGCTAAGTCAGAGGCCCAAAAACCAGTTTGGACTGTTTCCCCCAATTCCCTCCTTCACCTATTCTGCCCCCCAATGGCCGCTAATTTTTTGTCCATTTCCTCCATTCCTTCACCACTGTCTGAATCATGGCCTCCAATATTTCTCATTGAAACCATTGCAGTTGTTTGACTCTGTCATGTCGTCGTGTCTTCCGTCTTCTAGCCTTGCCTACATCAACATTTTCCTTCATTTTTATTCCAGCATTGATTGAAGGTCAAACGAAATCCTTCAGTGCCTCTGCAGAGCCTACAGTGTAAACGCCAAGATCCTTGATGTGAGTTACAAGATACTCTTTGAGTTGGCGTTTGTCTTTTTCTGGGCCTACTCTGCATTCACTGCCAACTTTACTACATGGAACACCCAGTAGCACTTATAGTTCCCAGAACACAATTAACTGCTTCATGCCTATGATCATTCATTCATGCTTTCCCCTTTTGATTAGAAATAAGCATCTTGTAGGCCTTTCTCGGGCTTGTTCAGGCCGGTTCAGCAGAGGCATCCTGCAAAGTTGCTAGAGGGTATGTGACTCTGTGGGCCTATAAGAAACAGATGGATCACTCAAAGAGGAAATTGCAAAGAGCAATGAAAGGATTCCTTGAAGAGAGTTTAATGAGGAAAACATTACAAACCTTCACAAACAGGAACAATCAAGAGCTGGTAAAATACTCCAGGACTAAAATCAGCTGGAGGCCTTTACCTTTCCAAGGCCTAAAAGTGTACTGGAATTGGAGTGATCTGTAGTTGTATGTGAAAGGTCATCTACAACTTCAAACATCAAAGATACAGTTGCTGTATCTGAAAGTAGAAAAATGTAGTAACTGCCAAAAATGGCAGGGGAAGGGGAGAAAGAGAATAAAAGCCCAAACCCATGTCTCCTTTTACCCTCGATCTTATACTGGTGGCTTTCATTGGCTGAATCCAAATGGAAGCCAGAGACTAAGAGAGCCTGGGTGATACAGTCCACAGAAGTCAGTTTCTCAGAGCCAGAGAGAAAATGACAGAGAAAGGGCCAGGAGAAGCAAACAGAGCAGTCAGCACAGAGTATAAACCTGTCTGCTGGTGTTCTGTGAGACAAACTGGGGAAGAGGGTTAGGGATGTCACATTTTAGTATAAAGACTTTCAATTAATAACCTCTTCTCAGATGGCAACTAATCCCTCAGCTGCAAAAGTGCCTTCAAATTATGGGCTAAGAAAAGAGGACTGAGAAATGATTGTTTTAAAAATACAGACTTTTAACCATTTCTTCTGTTTTCTGCTCACCTCTACACTTTGCCTTCAGATGTATCTGGAGCCTCCAATTCCTGAAACTTTCTGGGATTTGTAGAACAAATCAGCTTGTTTATTACCTTCCTTGCTCCTAAAAGTGAGGTCTATGATATCTCTTTTCTATTAGGTCAGTTTTCAAGAAAATATTTCATCAGAGACACATTTACTGTCTTGGTCAGGAAACAAATATATGCTCTGCTCTAGAGGGAGACTCAACTTTTTATCTTCTAAGATTGTTTTCCATACATACATCCTTGAAAAGGTAGTCCGAAACAAAAGTTGTCAGTGCCTCTTCATGAGATATACAGAAACACAAGAGACCATTGGAGAATTGTCTCCCCACTTATGGAGGAGAGACACAGTCAACGCATGGACTGGCCCTTTTTAAAAAGAAGAATAGCATTCTAAATTTCTGTTTGGTGGAGATGCTGTATCCCTGACTTCAGAAACAGATAGCAGGAAAGGATGCATTATTTTCTTACTACTTGTCAGGCAATCTCTGTTTCATGAAGCAGAGTTTAGGAGCTTTTCACAGAAAAATTGCATTGTCTTAGAGTAAGGATTATTTCTCTCAGATTCAGCATTGAAATATCTATTAGTCTTAGTTTTTGGTATTGATGTGAGTTTTCACCTTCTTTAGTGGCTTCAAGGATGTTTAATGGAATGTTAGGAAAGGGTACATAGAATAAGTGGGCTGGGTGCAGTGGCTCACGCCTGTAATCCCAGCACTTTGGGAGGCCGAGGCAGGTGGATCACGAGGTTAAGAGTTTGAAACCAGCCTGGCCAACATAGTGAAACCTCATCTCTACTAAAAATACAAAAAATTAGCCAGGTGTGGTGGCAGGCACATGTAATCCCAGCTACTTGGGAGGCTGAGGCAGGAGAATTGCTTGAACTCTGGAGGCAGAGGTTGCAGTGAGCTGAGATTGCGCCACTGCACTCCAGCTCAGGCAATGGTGTGAGACTCTATCTCAAAAAAAAAAAAAAAGAATGAGTGAAGGTTAGCAGAACTTTTTCTATTTCTGTGTGGACAAAATTTAACTTGGATTAACTTTCTAATTACGTTTCCCTGGAAACCTGTAAATGGCAGAATGTCAACTATGTAACGAGCAATGTTGTTTATAGTAAAAGTAACTCTGATTGATAAATTTACCTTGACTAGTTGTGAAGAACTACAAATTCCTGAGGTGAGCCCAAAACTTTGGGCTTTCCTAAATAACTCGATAGTCTTTTGTGGGGAATAGGAAGTTATGCCCATGAATGTTGGTTCTTATCTGGGACATGGAGCATCTAATCCAAGATGATGATTGCACATGCCCATGAGGATCTCATTCTCTTCCACTTCAGTTGTTATATGGGAATGGTCAATGAAGACAAGCCTCTGGACTTGTGGATTGCTTTGAGAATCTGTATAGTGAGACCTATTCTGGTCTTGTGATTCCAAATGTCTAGATAGACTCAGGGATGAGCAACAGGAGCAATGCTGAATATTAAAAAAAATTTTTTTAGAGCAGTTTTAGGTTCATGGCAAAATAGAGAGGGAAGTACAGAGATTAGCCATTTGCCCCTGTCCTCAGACATGCATAGCGTCTCCCATTATCAGCATCCCCCAGCAGGGGGTACTGATATGCTAAAGTCTGATACGCTGAAGTCTACAGGTGACATGCTGAGGTCGGCTGTTAGAGTACATGGTCCAAACTATTTTGAGGTGTCGAAGTATCCCCATATAATTGCGGCTGCTGCTTTCTCCTTCTTCTTCTTCTCCTTTTTCTTCTTCTTCTCCTTCTTCTCCCCCTTCTTCTTCTTCTTCTTCTTCTTCTTCTTCTTCTTCTTCTTCTTCTTCTTCTTCTTCTTCTTCTTCTTCTTCTTCTTCTTCCTTCTTCATCTTCTTCTTTCTTCTTCTTCCTTCTTCCTTCATCTTCTTTCTTTTTTGAAAAATCCCAGGTCTCTTACACTTCTGTATCCATTCCCTGGGCATATGTGGATCCTGTGCATTTTGAAAAGGACTGGTCATAGGGAACCACGGGTATTGTTCCAGGCTTATTTATCCATGGCTGCCTGCAATTGCTATTCCAACATTTTTTTGTGTGTGTTTTGGAAGTGGTCATGTGCAGGACTTTTTTTTGGGCATATGAATAGAAAAATGTAGCTCAACATATATTTTTGGAAGTATGTGTATTTTATTTTATGAATATAAAAACATTCTAAGAATGGATCCATATACTTTTATCAGACTTCCAAAGGTGGTCCATGGTACAAAAAAATATGAGAATTCTTGTTTTCAGCCTTCTTCTAATATATGTTAGTCTCATTATTATGAGTTTCCCATACCTATCTGGATGTTTCTAAACTCGCTCAAGATTTGGACAGAAGTACAGGGCATAGGGGAGAGAGAGAGAGAGAGAGAGAGAGAGAGAGAGAGAGAGAGAGAGAGAGAGAGGAGAATCCAAGTATCTGACTTCTTGGTTCTAGCTTTTTTCTTCTTTTTTTTTTCTTCTATAACACTTTATACCTGGATGGGATGGACTTTCTGCTTCTATGTTAGTGATTCTCAAACCTCTTTGTTTCATGACTCTTTTATACGCTCAAAAATTTTCAAGGACCCCAAAGAAATTTGATTTGTTTGGGTTATAGTTATCAATATTTGCCATATAAGAAATTAAAGCAGAAATTTTAATGATATTAATTAATTATACTACATACCATATAATATTTTATGAACGATGACTATATTTTTCAAAATAAAACACCGTTGATGAAAAAAGTGGCATTATTTTATATTTAGTGTTCCCTTTAGTGTCTGGCTAAGTAGAAGATAGCTTAAATAGTAACTCATATTTGCTTCGGTATTCAATAATTTGGAATTTCATATAAAATGTAGCCCCTGGAAAACTCCATTTTCCATTCATGACAGTATGAGAGTGAAAAAAGTACAAAATGTTTTAGTACATTATGAGAATAGTTTTGACCTCACAGATGTCCTGAAAAGGTCATGAGGATCCCCATGGGTCCTCTGGACCGCACTTTGAGAACTGCTGTTCTGTGCCTTATACAGCAAGCTTCAGGGCCTAGCCATTTTAGTCAAAAGGAGTGCATTGTCCATGCCCTCTCTGCCCTATGGTCTGAGCCCTCGAGATTTTTTTCTGACGTGTTCTTGGAAGTAAATCAATTTAGAAAATACTAAGCTGGGGGCTGGGGGGGATAGCCTGGGGATGAACACCAAGTGTGGGTGAAGGGGAGGAAGGCAGCAGAACACACTGCCATGTGTGTACCTATGCAACTATCTTGCACGTTCTGCACATGTACCCCAAAACCTATAATGCAATAAAAATTAAAAAAAAAAAAAAGAAAGAAAATACTAAGCCTAGCTTTCAAGACTTGCTTTAAGATCCTATTCTGACTCCCAGTAGATGAATATGAACTTTTCCTTTCATTTGCATAATTGCTATAATACACTTAAATGTTCTCAAGGCACATGGATATCCCTGGCAGAATGTGGGGTGGTTTATCACAAAGAAATGCAAAAAGTGGAAAGTAGAAAAACGAAAGTTCTGGTTATTTTGTTCTAGTAAAGCAATCCAGTTTGTTTTGCTTGCTTTGTTTCAAAATTGCTTTTCTGGGCTTACCTGGAACTCCCACTCCTTTTTAATGTTTAAATTAAGTTACTAATTAACTTTTATTTTCTTTTATTATTTATTTGCTTATTTTGAGATGGAGTCTTGCTCTGTCACGTAGGCTGGAGTGCAGTGGTAGGATCTCAGCTCACTGCAACGTCCGCCTCCTGGGTTCAAGCGATTCTCCTTCCTCAGCCTCCTTAGTACCTGGGATTACAGGTACTTACCATCACGCCCAGCTAATTTTTGTATTTTCACCAGAGGCAGGGTTTCACCATGTTGGCCAGGCTGGTCTCCAACTCCTGACTTCAGGTGATCCAACCTCCTTGGCCTCCCAGAATGCTGGGATTACAGGCGTGAGCCACTGTGTCTGCAATAGCCAGAGCTCAGCAGTCTTTCTGGTTCATGAGATGACTTTGAGAATGAAAGCTACTTTCTATGGATGATGGAGAAGATAGAATGAGCCAGTGTCACTAATGCTTTTGTGGAGCCACCATTCTATCTCTGCAAGGAGAGAATAAAGTCTTGTGAGTTTAAAGTTTTTTTTTTTTTTTTTAAGTCTGTTTATACAGTTCCTGATACAGTAAGTTTTTCTGTGTACCATTATGTGTGATCTCCTTTGAAATCAATTATTGTATTGAGAGTAAGGATAATTTGTAGGGTGAAAGAATGAAAGTATGGCACAAAAGATCCTATTCCCTCAAAGTCACTTAATTTGCTTCCAGGGAGTAATCTTAGGCCTGAGGGATAGCTTACCTATAGCAATGGCTACTGTGTGTTCTGTGTTTATTCAAGACACTGCTGAAAGCATTTTATTTGAATTGACATATTTAATCCAGACTTATGAGACAACTATTTACTCATTTTGTATATGAAGAAACTGAGTCATAGAGAAGTTAAGTATGCTTGAAGTAAATCATACAGCTGATACAGCTGGATGTGTAGCTCTAGGGCTCATGCTCTTAGCCATTATGCTGCACTTTCTATAATAGAACTCTCATATTCTGAAAGTTCTGAAAGTAAATAATTCTATCATGCCTGAAAGAATTCTGAAAGTAAATAATTCTATCATGCCTCTTTCCTAGGACCCTAAGTCCATGAGATACTTTGTACCTGAAAAATTAAAGATAACTTGAGTTGTTAATGTGTCAATAGAAGTATGATATGGAATGTACAATTTTAGTGATTGTTATACGCAGAGTGAAATCATCCAAATGTGTCATGTAGCCTAAATGGTAATGACTTTAATTTTTTGGCTATCTTTTATATATAGAAAGAAAAACTTATTTTTACATAATGTGTATACCTTAAAGTATATTTGGATTATTTTCCTTTCAAATAGCTCTTTTTATTTTCCTTTGTTTGCTCTTTTAAGTGATATGAGATATTTATGTTTGGTTCAAGTGCTTTTTAGAAGCTGTTTATTTTTTATTTTTTGAAATGGAGTCTTGCTCTGTCACCCAAGCTGGAATGCAGTGGCATGATCTTGGCTCACTGCAACCTCCACCTTCTGGGTTCAAGTGATTCTCTTGCCTCAGATTCCCGAATAGCTGGGATTACAGGTGTGTTTTACCATGCCTGGCTAATTTTTATATTATCATTAGAGATGGGGTTTCACCATGTTGGCCAGGCTGGTCTGGAACTCCTGACCTCAGGTAATCACCCACCTTGTGCTGGGATTACAGGCGTGAGCCCCCTTGCCTGGGAAACTGCTTATATTTTTAATTCATACTATAGTTTTTGTAGCACTCATTTATCTCTGGTTAGTATGATGTCACATATGTGAGTTGGATTTAGTTGTCATCCTAAAATATTTAAGTGATTTTCCAAAAACGGATATAACTACTTTGCCATAAAATATTATGACCTGCAACAAAGTATCTAGTTAAAGCCTAATATTTGGCCAAGCATGATTGTACACGCCTCTTATCCCAGCACTTTGGGAGGCCAAAGTATGGGGATCACCTGAGGTAAGGAGTTCGAGGCCAGCCTAGCCAACATGGTGAAACCCCAATTAAACTAAAAATATAAAAATTAGCCAGGCATGGTGGCACACCTATAATCCCAGCTACTCAGGTGGCTGAGGCACGAGAATCACTGGAACTCAGGCAGTGGAGGCTGCAGTGAGCTGAGATTGCATGGCTGTACTCCAGCTGGGTGACAGAGCGAGACTCCATCTCAAAAACAAAAACAAAAAAACCTGATTTTCAAACCAATGTAGGCATTCAGAGAAAAGTTATGACTTGTTGCTTGAATGAAGCAGAGTAGATAGGACAATTCTGATAATTGACTAAAATAATGTAAGGATATCAGAATGCTCTGTTAGAGATTTCACTTGTTTCTGCTCTGGTGAGAGGTAGCAACTCAATGTGGAGACATGTGCATCATGTCTGGCCAACACCATCGAACTTGGGATGACATGCCCTATGGACATCTCTTATGGGACATGGGTTGTTTTACTGGTTATTAATGGGTAAGATACTTGAGTGCTGGGCTGATAATTCTGCTTCCCTGCCTACTCTTCGCCAGATTTATTTTCCACCATTCCCTGCCCTCCTTTTTTCTCCTGGTGATGGACCCCAATAAACTGTGTTACATAGACTTCCTTATACTGCATTGTACTTTCTTATACTCTTCTACTCGAGCTCCCATTGGTTCAGGCAATAACAAATACTAGCAAGGGGTTGCAGGAAGTGGGGAGATAGGAGAGATTAGGGCATTTCTTTCTTTTCCCCATCTCTGTCTTGTACCTGTGTTCTGGCTGTGGCTGCAGCTCTGCAACTACTGGCTTCCACTCCCCTAACTTCTCCATTACTCCATTATATGGTTTGGCTCTGTGTCTCCACCGAAATCTCATCTCCAAAGTAATCCCCGCGTGTGGAAGGAGGGGCCTGTAATCCCTATAGATTGAGGGAGGGAAGTGATTGGTTTCTGGTGATGGTTTCCCCCATGCTGTTCTCGTGATATTGAATTCTCACGAGATGTGTTAGTTTTATAAATGGTAGTTTATTCCTGTGTTCTCATTTCCCTCTCACCTGCTGCCACATAAAATGTACCTGTTTCCTCTTCTGCCACGATTGTTAAATTTCCTGAGGCCTCCTCAGCCATACAGAACTGTGATTCAATTAATCCTCCCCTACCCCCTCCTCCCTCCCTCCCTCCCTCCCTCCCTTCCTCCCTTCGTCCCTTCCTTCCTTCCTCTCTCTCTTTCGTTCTCTGTCTCTCTCCCTGCTGCTTTCTTTCTTTCTGCTTTCTTTCTTTCTACAGAGTCTCACTCTGTCACCCAGCCTGGAGTGCAGTGGCAGGATCTCGACTCACTGCAACCTCTGCCTCCTGGGTTCAAATGATTCTTCTGCCTCTGCCTCCCAAGTAGCTGGGATTACAGATGCGCGCCACCATGCCCAGCTATTTTTTTTTTTTTTTTTTTTGTATTTTTAATAGAGTTGGAGTTTCACCGTATTGACCAGGCTGGTCTCGGAACTCCTGGCCAAAAGTGATCTGCCTGTCTCTGCCTCCCAAAGTCCTGAGATTATAAACGTGAGCCATTGTGTCCTAAACCTCCTTTCTTTATAAATTACCCAGTCTTTGGCATTTCTTTATAGAGCGTGAGAATGGACTAATGCACTCCAGCTCCACTTTACCGCTTCAGGCCTAGGGGTGGTAAAAGTTTCAAAGTGCTCAGCATCCCTGTAACATCTCTTAACCCTATTTACACATCTGTAGTTTATTTATTATCTTATCTACAAACCTAAGCTGAGTGTCTTGTTTCTTGCTGATGAGACCCATACTCTGGGAATGAACTAAGGCAGGTTAGTCTACTCTTTCTTAGTGACATAAAAAGTGGATACTCTTATTAAAAAAGAGGGCTCTTAACAGATGAAAAAAAAACCAGAGATTTTTTCATTTGGAATTCTTTAAAAGTAAGAGAAATGTCTTTTTTTGGAATGGTTTCTGTCTGTTTAATAGATAAGGTAAGAATATTAATTGTCATATCTATGTGTGACCAAGAATTGTTCAGCACAGTCCTCCTCAGCCATTTCAGTTTTTCTTTAAAATTTAAATATATTTTTTGCTGTTTTACTTTTTAAATAAAAACTATATCTTGACTGGATGTGGTGGCTCACACCTGTAATCCCAGCACTTTGGGAGACCAAGACGGGTGGGTCAGGAGGTCAGGAGGTGAGGAGTTCAAGACCGGCCTGGCCAACATGGAATACAAAAATTAGCTGGGCACGGTGGCAGGTGCCTGTAATCCCAGCTACTCAGGAGGCTGAGGCAGAGAATTGCTTGAACCTGGGAGGTGGAGTTTGCAATGAGCTGAGATCATGCCACTGCACTCTAGCCTGGGTGATAGAGCAAGACTCCATCTCAAAAAAAAAAAAAAAAAAAAAACCCACAAAACTATAGCTGTATCTATATATATCTGGTTTAAGTAAAAAATATTCTGTCATAATTTAGTGTTTTAGTTTTTAAATAAAAACTAAAACATTCCTCTGCCTCCCCCCATTTATTATTGTTTTTTTTTTTTTACCTGAGTTATCTTAAAGAGGAGTTTTTATAGGAAAACTGTCTTGGGTTTTGTTTATGATTATCTAAACTTGAGAGTTAAAAATAGAATTTAAAGAAATGTAAAATTTATTCCAGCTGTACTTTGGAAATTTTTTTCTGCAGATGGTTTTCTTCCTTTGGATAATAGAAGCCAAGGCCGTACTAATGTCCAAGTTTCAATAGTGGTTATGATTTGTTTGGAAGCATGTTATAAAGATTAATTTTACTCTTATCAACATAACATAGAGATGAATGTGGCAATTTTAAAAACTGGTATTTGAACCAATAGTAATTTCTCATATTTTTGCCTCTGTTTTAGGAGAGGCAGTGAGAGAGAAACTCTCTGCCTGTGATGAAACAATTTTGAATTTTTTTCCCTCTGCAAGAATAAGTTTATTGATAAGCAACAAAAAGCTCAAAACTCTACTAGGAATTTGGGGTTCCTAGAGTTCGCCTTACATCTGTTTTGTTAGGATGACTTCCTCAGAGTCAGAACTATTTTTCTGAGGCCCTTAAAGATGGTAAAGATGCAAAACAGTGGAATAATCTAAGGTCTTCCATATGTCACATCCGTTGAAAGGGAACACATGGCAGGAACATGAGCTTTTGTTACCTTGGAAGCAGGATTGTTTGGGGTCTCTCCTCAATTCTACATTTGCCAGGTTTTAACTAACTGTGATGCTAGTTAATCTCAACGAACTAGGGTTTCATTAAACTTGGTTACCGGCCTCTAATATCTGTGATTCTTGGTTGAGTTTTACCTTCTGGATCAACATACCCTAAATATATAGGGCATAGTAGAATATGAACCTTGGGGAACTCTCCTGATGAACTTGTACTATTGTAGTCTTGTAGAATACCCAATTCCCATGATTACAGAAGTCTTTGACATCCGTTTTTTTCTGAATTGGTGTTACATGAAGCATAAGGTAAAGGATCTTTAGATGATCTCATCAGTAGGTGATATTTCTGGATGTTAACCAATCTTTCATTTTCCTGTAGTCTCTTAGAATCTAAGATTTAAGCTGGTTTCATTGGGAGTTCCTTACATTTAAGTCTGGCTGACACTGCCCAAGACTAGTATTGTCTTCTGTCTCCAGATGCTCACTAGTGCCCCCTACTGATAAATGAAAAACTGATCCCTTATAACTTACAAAACATATTAAATGTTTAATCTCACAAATCCTATTTCCTGCCAGCTTCCTTTTCTTTCTCCAATAAAATGGCTTCTTGGATACAGGTATTGTAGTGGAGTTTACATATCTTCTGTGAGATCCAAGACGGACTTGAAGGGTTAACATTGTGTGATCAACATACACCAACTAGATTTCTAGCTGTAACAGTTTCTTATGGCTCCTATAACAAATTACCACAAGCATGATAGTTTAAAACAACACAAGTCTGTTATCTTGCAGTTCTGAAGGATAGAAGTCCAAGATCAATCTCACTGGGCTAAGGATAAGGTCAGAAAATGTGTTATTTTCTAATTAAATAAGAGAATAAGAAACAGTTTATATTCATATGGAATGGACAGTAATATTTGTTTATAGATTTGTCCCAGGGCTGTTTTTAATCCTCCTGTCTTCTGGCATAATACAGTTTGAAGAGATCTGGACCATCTTGACATTTGACATTACTCTGATCAATTACTTTGATGACATTATTTTGATTGAGTTGGATTTGCAGGAGAGGGCTAGCACAGTAGAGGCATTAGCAAGATGTGTTCTAGTGTGTGAGAGACAGACCCTATGAAGATTTAAGTGCTTGCTATGTCTGTAAATACTTTAGGAGTTTAGTGATCAGGGCTGTGCCTATATTTGTCTAATATAAAAGACAAATTTTTGCATCTTGTACCTGCTGCATTAAAAAAGAAGCACAACATCTGGTGGGCCTCTGAGTTCTGCAGGCAGACACAATTCTACAACTAGGGATGCTTCTCCAGCCAACATACTGGGTGACATGGAATGCTGCCAACTTTAAATCAGATCTGGAGTAGGAAATATCTCAGCAACAGGTCTAGGGTGAGGTGCAAGCAGCCCTGCCACTTGAGTCATACAATTTAGTGGAACTTAAGGCAAGATGCTGTGTGGAGTTTGCTGCAAGTCCCAGTGGGCAAATTATAATGTTAGTCTCTTGGTTTCTGGAGCAAGATAATGCTGTTTTTGGTAGAGAATTATATACCTTTTGCTGTGCTCCTGAGCCCTGTTGGAGACAAGATGCCTGACCATGGAGTATCAAGTAACCATGTATATATTATAGAAATTCCCATCGTAAGTTGGGTTCTATCAGACTTACCAAATAGAAAGGTCAGACAGGCCAAGCAACAGTACTTCACAATGGAGTTGGTACATTTGAGAGCAAGTATAATCATAACCAAATGGCTCAAACAAGCTTCATGAGTAGGTATTATAGACCCCCATGGCACCTATCACTGTTTTAACAGTGCCCTTCATTCAACTCATGCCTTTGGTTCTATGGAGGATTCTACCTGAAGGACAAAGAAAAAAACTTAAGCTTGGTTGATGGATGGATCAGCTCAGTATGTAGATGAACGTCAAAAATAGCCTCATTCAAACATTGCTTTGAAAAGACAGAAGGTCCTTGGAACCGTTGTCTACTACATGCTTTGCACAGATGCGTTTGTCTCCCTGGTCTCACTGATACATTTTTTTCCCTCCTAACCATAGCTCTCGCCTCATTATATTTTAAAATTATTAACCTTTCAAATAATTTAATGGAATCCACTTACTTACCTCTTTTAAGAATTATCACCCATAACTTTGTCAAGTTTCCACCTTTTTATAGAGAGGACCTTATTCCACATGTAGATTGGTTACCTTTTTGACCCAAGAATTCTACATCATTGCCACAGCTCACGACCCTGCCAGTGTAATTTATTTCTTGAGATATGGAGTAGTTTCGTAAGACTTGCTACTTCAGGTTTTCGTCTCTGTGATGATTAAAGGAATAATATTTAACCCAGAAATATTTATTAAACCTGACAATCTGTTAAAAAAAACATTGCTTAGGATATTTTTTGATAGTAAAAGGAAATGGTTTAGGAGGCAAAATAGGTTAGAATTTTCTAATCAGGCTTTTATCCACAAAAAGATAAATGCAGGGAGAAGAAAAGGAGGTTGCTCATGGGAACAAAGAAATTGGGCCTTAAAATCAGAAAGAGACCTGGGAGCATGAGGCCGCTTATGTTCGTGACCTTTCTACATGAGCATTGTGGAAGAAATTCTGGCATATCTTACACTAAGTATGTCTTTTCTATCGTTAATTACTTTCTGGAATTTTATTTCAAGTCTGAATTGAGAATGGTGTGAAATATATGGTATATTGTAAAGCCAATCCCATTCAATCAGAGGACAGTTCAAGTTGGTAATTATTACTGTTAGTATTATTATTATTTTGTTCTACCGCAGAACATTTCCCTCCTGTAAATGTGCACAAACATGGTATATAAAGGAAGTTTCTCTCGAACATATTACAATGAACAATTTACCTTAATCTGTGAATTTGGCAGACTTATAAGAGGCATTGGAATTTAACAGGTTTCCACTAGATGGCAGGCCTCCTCTTTGAATTTCTCAGTGGCGTCAAGCTAAAAAATCGCTGCTGTTTAAAACTTACATCTTTGCTTGAGACAGCTGCACTTGTATCAAAATGATAAAGGCACCGATTCACAGATTTAGCCAAATTTAGAATCAAGCTATTCAAACTGAAACTGAAAATATATTGTGATGTTTAAAAGTTTTATTTGGAGAATATGTATTCATTTATTCATTTAACAAACATGAAGTGCCTCCTACATGTTTTTCATACTTTGTTTCATTTGCTCCCCCTAACAATGAGATTGGGTGTTTTTATTAATCCCAATTTAGAGACTGGGAAACTGAGGCTTAGAAAGATTAAATGATTTAGTAGTCCAAGATATACAGGTTTAAACCTACACAGTTTGTCCCAGAGACTGCTCTCCTAACCACTACATCTTAGTGCCCCCCATAAATAAATTGTAGTAAATCAGTGTATCATGGCACTGTGTCATGTTTAAAAGAATTATTTATTATTTTCTTCTTATAGGCATTAGCAAGGTTCAGTCTTCTGGTAGGACCTTTATGGAAGACTGTGCACAAACAAGTGAAAATGATTGCAAAACACACTATATTATAGCAAATAGTGTCTGTACAGTGTTGCCTATATAAGCATATGCAAGATGAAAGGAAATGGCATAAAACTCTGCAAAAGTACTACAGAAAAAAACAAATATAAAGAGACAGAAAGAGAGAGAGACTGAGAGAAACATACATGTGAAAGAAAAATGAGGAAACCATCTGTAAGAAATCATAATTTCTGGCTTGGTGCAGTGGCTTATGCCTGTAATCTCAGCATATTGGGAGGTCAAGGTGGAAGGATAGCTTGAGCTCAGGGGTTCAAGATCAGCCTGGAAAACATTGCAAAACCCCATCTGTACCAAAAAGTACCAAAATTAGCTGGAGGAGATTGTGCATGTTTGTAGTTCCAGCTACTTGGGAGGCTGAGGTAGGAGGATCACTTGAGCCCAGGAGGTAGAGGCTATAGTGAGCTGTGATTATGCTACTGTACTTCACACTGGGTGACATAGTGAGACCCTGCCTCCAAAAAAAAGGAAAGAAAAGAAAGGCCAGGCGTGTGGTGATTTATGCCTGTAATCCCAGAACTTTGAGAGGCTGAGGCAGGTCAATCACCTGAGGTCAGGAGTTGAGACCAGCCTGGCCAACATGATAAAACCCCGTCTCTACTAAAAATACAGAAAATTAGCTGGGCATGGTGGTGGAATGGAGGGGAGCCTGTAATCCCAGCTACTTGGGAGGCTGAGGCAGGAGAATCCTTTGAATCTGGGAGGCAGAGGTTGCAGTGAGCCAAGATTGCACCACTGCACTCTAGCCTGGGAAACGAGTGAAACTGTTACACACACACACACACACACACACACACACACACACAAAGGCAGAAAACAAATGATAATTTCTGTAACAGAAACCGTTTCCTGTGAATGTCTCTTGCTGTAGAAGAATTTTACACAAATAGAAATTCAATGAAATGAAAGTTTGAAGACGAGTATAAAACAACAGAATGAGATAAAAAGATAAGTGCAAGGTCAAGGAAACTCAGATGTAAAGCAGAATTTTAAATCTAATAAATATATTAAAATAATAAGTGGAAGAGACATAGTTAAAATTTAAATTAATGTGATAAAAAAAGGCATGAGTTAGAGTGAATGAGAAGCAAGATGGAGGTGAAGGCAATTAGGAAGAGGCTGTAGACATGGACCACTGACAAAACAACAGACATCTTGGAAGTAGAAAGCAGTTGGTGAGAAAAAGTATTCAGAGATATAATAATGGAAAATCTCTTTAATAATAAAGTACATACATCTAATAGGAAAAATGGATACTGAATTATCAACATTGACAAGTGTACTGTATGTTACTGAGTGTCAAGATGTTAACAACAAAAAAAAAATTCTTCAGACATCAAGTAGAAAAAGCAATTTACTTAACAAAAGGAAATTCAAGCTTGTGTCATCAGACTTTTTACAGAAACATTTAGCGCTGGAAGAAATAGAGCTGTCAGCCACATTCTTAGAAAAAATATTATATTCATCTATGTTATAATTCCAATATAAAGTAGTCAGGGCATAAACATTTAGGAGTTTTTTTTTTAACTCTCATCAAATGAAGTCCAGCTAATCCAGAAAGTAATACAAAAATAGAGAACCCAACAATAGAGGCACTCATCTAGTGAGAGTAGCAGTAAATTGGCTGGGCACAGTAGCTCATGCTTGTAATCTCAAAACTTTGGGAGGCTGAGGCAGGAGGATTGCTTGAATTCAGGAGTTGGAGATTAGCCTAGGCAACATAGACCCAGTCACTAAAAAATAAAGCCAAAACAAAAACCTAGCTGGGCATTGTGGCACATGCCTGTCATCTCAGCTACTTGGGAGGCTGAAGTAAGAGGACTGCTTGGGCTTGGGAGATTGAGGTTGGAGTGAGCCATGATAGTGACATTGCACTCCAGCCTGGGTGACAGAATAAGACTGTCTCCAAGTGGTGGTAAGTGCTTGGCAGTGTACCAAGTGATGGGGTTACAAAGATGACTAAGGCTGTAGCTGAATAGAAGATTCAGAGATGTTAATCAGAGTACAATGTATTAAGTGCTACTACATTGGTAGAACAGATAAAAGACTAATTTTATATAGAGTGACTGATGTCTATGGCCATATGATTCTGTACATGCCCAATCTCATCTATGTAGGGTAACTGAAACCTGAGACTTGGATGATGAGCATCCAGAAGCTAAAGGGCCAGAGAGACCATTCTAGGAAGCGGTAATGAAGTCCAAAGGTTTAGCAGTATGAGTTGGCTGTGTGGAATGGCTATATGGTAGGTCATGTCGAAGTGGAAGGATATGAGCCTGGAAAGTCATTAGCAGCTTACGAAGGGATATGTGTATAAATGGTCCCCGATTTACTTTAGTTTGACTTAACAATTTTTTGTTTGCTTTATGATGGTGCAAAAGTGATATGTGTTCAGTAGAAACCGAACTGAAAGTACCCGTACAACAATTCAGTTTTTCATGTTCGGTACAATATTCAATGAATTACATGAGATATTCAACACTATTTTAAAATAGGGTTTGTGTTAGATGATTTTGCCTAAATGATGACTACTGTAAGTGTTCTGAGCATGTTTACAGTAGGCTAGGCTGAGCTATGATGTTCATTAGGTTAGGTATATTAAATGCATTTTCATTTTCAGCAACGATATTTTCAGCTTGTGATGAGTTTATGGAGGCCAATCTCTATCGTAAGTTGAAAAGCATCTTTACTTGCTGAGGGGCTTGGTCTTAATCCTGTTGACACTGAAGGGTTTTAATGTAGGAAAGGACTACTTTTTCCATTTAAAAGATGATTGCTAGGGGCTGGGATGGTGGAGGGGAAATGGAGAGTTGTTGCCCCATTGGCATAAAGTTTCAGTTATGCTAATGATCTGCTGTACAGCATGGTTTCTTTTTTCTTCCTTAATTTTAATTTTATTTTGTTATTTTATTTTTTTGGAGAAAGAATCTTACTTTTGTCTTCCAAGCTGGAGTGCAGTGGAGCGATCATAGCTCACTGCAGCCTCTAACTCCTGGGCACAGTAATCTGCTTGCATCTGCCTCCCAAGTAGCTGTAATTAAAAGTGTGCACCACCATGCCCAGTTAATTAAAAATTTGTTGTTGTTGTTGTAGGGATAAGATCTTGATATGTTGCCTAGGCTAGTCTCAAACTCCTGGGCTCAAGAGATCCTCCCGTCTTGGCCTCCCAAAGTGTTGGGATTACTGACATAAGCCACTTTGGCTGACCCAACATGGTTTCTTTAGTTACAATGCAGTATTGTGTATTTAAAAATGTGTTAATAGGGTAGAACTCATGCCAAGTGTTCTCACCATAAAATGAAACAAAATAAACCATGCAAAGGAGCACAGTGAAACTTTGGGAGGTGATGGATATGTTTACTACTTTGATGGTGGTGTTGGTATCATGGGGTGTATGTATATGTCTAAACTCATCAAATTGTATACATCACATAGGTGATTTTTTTTGGTGTGTGTATCAATGATACCTCAGTAAAGCTGTTAAAAAATGGCTCTGGCAATAGCCTACCAACTGAAAAAAACCCAGGACCAACAGATTTATGGCTAAATTCTACCAGATGTCTGAAGAAAATCTGGTACCATTCCTACTGAAACTATTCCAAAAATTGAAGAGGAAGGACTCATATCAATAATGAGTTAAGGAGTTAACTCATTATGTAAGGCCAGCATCAACAATGACAAACAACTTCCAGCCAATATCCATTTTTCTTTCTTTCTTTCTTTTTTGAGAGGGGGTCTCACTCTGTCACCCACACTGGAAGGCGACCTTGCCTCACTGCAACCTCTGCCTCTTGAGCTCAATCCTCCTGCCTCAGCCTCCTGAGTAGCTGGGCCTGTAGGCACATGTCGTCACACTCAGCTAATTTTTTTGTGTTTTTGGTAGAAACAAGGTCTCTCCAGGTTGCCCCGGCTGGTCTTGAACTCCTGAGCTTAAGTGATCCACCTGCCTCGGCCTCCCAAAGTGCTGGGATTACAGGCATTAGCCACTGCACCTGGCCAAATAGCTTTGATGAACATCAATGCAAAATCCCCTATAAAATACTGACAAATCAAATCCAGCAGCACATCAAAATGCTTATAAACTACAATCAAGTAGGCTTTATTCCTGGGATGCAAGGTTGATTCAACATACACAAATCAATAAATGTGTCATCACATAAACAGAACTAAAGATGAAAATAACCACAAGATTATCTCAATAGATGCAGAAAAGGCTTTTGATAAAATTCAACATCCATTCACATTAAAAACACTCAATAAACTTGGTGTTGAATGAACATATCTCAAAATAATAAGAGCCATCTATGACAGACCCATAGCCAACATCAAACTGAATGGAAAAAACCTTTGAAAATTGGCACAAGACAAGAATGCCCTCTCTCACCACTCCTATTCAACATAGTATTAGAAATCCTGGCCAGGGCAATCAGTCAAGAGAAAGAAATAAAGGACATCCAAATAAGAAGAGAGGAAGTCAAACTATCCTCGTTTGCAGATGACATGATTCTATGTCTAGAAAACCCCAAAGTCTCAGCTCAAAGCTCCTTCAGCTCATAAACTAGTTCAGTAAAGTCTTAGGGTACAAAATCAATGGGCAATAGTCACTAGCATTCCTACACACCAGCAACAGTCAAGCTGAGAGCTAAATCAGGAAGAAACTCCCATTCACAATTGCCACAAAAATGAAAAAATACCTAGGAATACAGCTAACTAGAGAGACAAAAGATCTCTATCAGGAGAACTACAGAGCACTGCTCCAAGAAATCAGAGATGACACAAAGACATGAAAAAACATTCCATGCTTATGGGTAGGAAGAATCAATATTGTTAAAATGGCCATACTGCCCAAAGCAGTTTATAGATTCAATGCTATTCCTGTTAAACTATAATTGCCACTCTTCACAGAACGAGAGAAAACAATTTTAAAATTCATATGGGACAAAAAAGAGCTCAAATAACCAAGGCAATCCTAAGCAAAAAGAATAAAGCTGGAGGCATCACACTACCCAACTTCAAACTATACTACAAGGCTACAATAACCAAAGCACCATTGTACTGGTACAAAAATAGACACATAGACCAATAGCATAAAAAAGAGAACTTAGAAATAAGGCCATGCACCTACAACTATCTGATCATGGACAAACCTGGCAAAAACAAGAAATGGGGAAAAGATTCCCTATTCAGTAAATGGTGCTAGGATAACTGGCTAGCCATATGCAGAAGATTGAAATTGGACCCCTTCTTTACACCATATACAAAAATTAACTCAAAATGGAAAATACTTAAATATAAAACACAAAACTATACAAATTCTAGAAGAAAACCTAGGCAACACCGTTCAGGACATAGATATGGGCAAAGATTTTATGATGAAGACTCCAAAAGCAAGTGCAACAGAAGCAAAAATTGACAAATGGGATCTAATTAAATTAAAGAGCTTCTTTGGCTATGAACAGGGTAGACAAACAACCCATAGAAGGGGAGAAAGTTTTACAAACTATGCATCCAACAAAGGTTTAATATCCAGCATCCATAAAAAACTTAAACAACTTTACAAGAATAAATACAAACCCCATTAATAGTGGGCAATGGAGTTTGAGAACTAAATTCCAATTTTTTATCTTGCCCAAATTCCTATCTAAGGAGTCTAGGGAGTCATGCCCTATAAATCATAAATTCTCATCAGATGGGTTTTATTTAACCCTATATATTGTAACTTACTTTCCAACTTGACTGGCATAACATTACAAGAAAAAGAAGAAAATCAAAATATTTTACCCCAAAACATGTTTCTTTGCCATATCTTTAAATGACACTGTAAAGCTGTCCTTTTGGGGGGGAAATTTGCATTTGTAAAGAATCTCTGTTATCATAGCTGTATCTTTTTCTTCCAGGCCCTCCCAATCCTAAAGAGATTAACTAAAGTCTAGCACCTTTTTTTTTTTAATTTTTATTGCATTATAGGTTTTGGGGCATATGTGCAGAACGTGCAAGATAGTTGCATAGGTACACATATGGCTGTGTGTTTTGCTGCCTTCCTCCCCTTCACCCACACTTGGCATTCATCCCCAGGCTATCCCTCCCTAGACCCCCCCGCTGTCCCTCCCCCATTCCCCCCAGTAGACCCCAGTGTATAGTAGACCGCCTCTCTGTGTCCATGTGTTCTCATTTTTCTCACCCACCTATGAGTGAGTATATGCGGTATTTCTTTTTCTGTTCTTGTGTCAGTTTGCTGAGAATGATGTTCTCCAGATTCATCCATGTCCTTACAAAGGACACAAACTCATCATTTTTGGTTGCTGCATTATATTCCATGGTGTATATGTGCCACATTTTCCCAGTCCAGTCTATCATCGTTGGGCATTTGGGTTGGTTCCAGTTCTTTTTTAAAGATCTGAATAGAAAACATTTGCCATCTATTGTCTCTAAGGGTAGCCACTATAAGACTTCAAAAGAACCTTCGTTTCCACAATTTTTTATCTTAACCTGAACATTTCATTTCTATGACTCCAGGTCTTTAGATAACCAATTGTCAATCAGAAAATGTTTAAATTTACCTATAGCCTGAAAACCCCCCACCCCAACTTTGAGTTATAAATGTATTTGATTGATGACTCAGGCCTCCCTAAAATGTATAAAACCAAGCTGTGTTCTGATCCCTTTGGGCACATGTTCTCAAGCCCTCCTGAGGGCTATGTCATGGGCCAGGGTCACTCATATTTGGCTCAGAATAAATCTCTTCAAATATTTTACAGAGTTTGACATTTTGTCAACAGCTTGAACATGCATGTTTCAAAAGAAGGCATGCATGCGGCAAAAAAAAAAAAAAAAAAAGACAAAAAGCTCAACATCACTGATCATTGAAGAAATGCAAATCAAAACCACAATGAGATACCATCTCACAGCAGTCAGAATTGCTATTATAAAAATTCAGAAAATAACAGCAGCTAGAAAGGTTGTGTAGAAAAAGGAATGCTTATATGCTGTTGGTCTGAGTATAAATTAGTTCAACCATTATGGAAGACAGTGTGGCAATTCCTCAAAGACCTAAAGACAGAAATACTATTTGATCCAACAATCCCACTTCTGGTTATATACCCCCCAAAACATAAATCATTCTGTTATAAAGACACGTGCATGTGTATGTTCATTGCAGCATTTTCACAATAGCAAAGACATGGAATCAACCTAAATGCCCATCAATGTTAGACTGGATTATAAAAGGTGGTACATATACATGATGGAGTATTATGCAGCCATAAAAATGAACAAGATTGTGTCCTTTGCAGGGACATGGATGGAGCTGGAGGCCATTATCCTTGGCAAACTAACGCAGGAACAGAAAAATCAAATACTTTATGTTCTTTCTTGTAAGTGGGAGCTAAATAATGAGACCACATGGACATATAGAGGGCAACAACACACACTGGGACCTATGAGAGGGTCGAGGTTAGGAGGAGGGAGAGGATCAGGAAAGATAACTAATGGGTACTGGGCTTAGTACCTAGGTATTGAAATAATCTGTACAGCAAATCCCCATGACACAAGTTTACGTTAGTAACAAACTTGTAGATGTACCCCTGAACTTAAAAGTTAGAAAAGCTAGAAGAAACAAAAACTAAAACAAAACAACAAGATGTTGAAGTGGTTAATTGCTTGTGGTTGTTAAGGAGCAGTTTTGCCCAGGGATAGGACATAGGGCTTCTCCCCACAACATATAGGAAGGGTGACAGACAAGAGAGAAGGGCCTGCCTCATGATTATCTATTACACTGTCATGTCCATACACTCTTCTGCACAATTCATATTTCAAATGAAATTTTGCTTTTGGCATTGCAGTTTTCTTTGTGCCTTTGTCTTAGATGTGCTTCTTTGATTTCTGTATAGCTGTGTCATTTTGTCTTATTTAGTGGCATAATTTGCAATTTGACCAGCAGTTAGCATACCGAAAGAATGAATGATGTTATTTGTTTTCCCTGTCCAAAGACAATTTTTATGTAACCCTCATTCTTGCCACCATAGTCAGTTATTTGTTCATTATTTGACAAGTTCATACAATTTTTTATTCCAGCTAATTTAAAAGGAAGGCAGGATTCAATGAGACATCTATTATTGATGTGTTTTGGTTATTTAAATGGGAGTACAGGATTCTGGCTGTGGAGGATCAGAGCTAGAAGAGACTTTAAAAGTGTATTATGATAATGTTTCTCAAACTTAAATGTAAATATGAATCAACTGGGGTTGTATTTAAAATGCAGGTTCTGACTCAAGAGTTGGCATGGACCTGAGTTCTGCATTTTTAACAAGCTTCTAAGTAAGGTCAATGGGACTGGTCTACAAACCACACTTGGTACAATGATGCAGGGTACAAGGATACAAATAAAATATCCAAATATCCTATTTCTACAATTATATAATATATACAACTTAAAAATTCTCTGTTTGACTGTATCTTTCACATGGGCCATGAATCCATCAGGAAGTTCGGCAAATGCCACTGCTATAGTGTGACATTTAAATTAAAAATAGATTATTCATTGGGCTGTGCATGGTTGCTCATGCCTACAATCCCAACATTTTGGGAGGTTGAGATGGAAGGATGGCTTGAGGCCAGGAGTTTGAAACCAGCCTGGGCAACATAATGAGACCCTGTTTCTATTAAAAATAAAATTAGCTGAGCATGGTGCCACATACCTATAGTCCTAGCTATTTGGGAGGCTGAGGTGGGAGGATCCTTAGAGTCCAGGAGTTTGAGTTTGCTGTGAGCTATGATTGTACCACTGCATTCCAGCCTGGATGATAGCTAAACCCTGTCTCCAAACAAACAAACCCAATTAATTTCAAAATATTATGTTTGTTTTATATGAGTTACACTTCTACAGAGGGATATTTTTTATCTCATGATATCCTGAGGTGGTGTTACTCTCTGGTGGCTGGGGTTGTCATTGCTGTGGTCAGTCCCCATCACTAATTAGCTTATGTGGTCACTTACTTTCTCAAGGTAAAGGAAAAACAGTATTTGTTACTGAGCTATAGTTATCTTGGCACACTTACATATAAACACTCAGTGTATTATAAAAATAAGGCCTGGCCAGGTGCAGTGGCTTAAGCCTGTCATCCCAGTACTTTGGGAAGCTGAGGTGGGAGGATCACTCGAGGCCAAGAGTTCAAACTCAGCCCGGGCAACAGAGTGAGGCCTTGTCTGTACAAAAATTAAAAAAAAATTAGTTAGGCATAGCATGTGCCTGTTGTCCTACGATAGGACTATTTACTCTGCAGGCTGGGATGGGAGGACTGTTCAAAGTTGCAGTGAGCTATGATCATGCCAGTGCACTCCAGCCTGGGTGACAGAGTGACTGTCTCTTAAAAAATAAATACATACATATTAAGGCCTGATGTTATGTGATTTCATTAATTTAAAATTCATGTGGAGGAAAAGAAACACTTGAATGGCATAATAATTTTTTTTTTTTTTTTTTTTTGAGATGGAGTCTTTCTCTGTCACCCAGGTTGTAGTGCAGTGGCACGATCTCAGTTCATGGCATCCTCCGCTGCCCAGGTTCAAGCAGTTCCCCTGCCTCAGCCTCCTGAGTAGCTGGGTCTATAGGCATGCGCCACCATACCTGGCCATTTTTTTTTGCATTTTAGTAGAGATGGGGTTTCACCATGTTTGCCAGGATGGTCTTGATCTCCTGACCTTGTGATCTGCCCACCTCAGCCTCCCAAAGTGCTGGGATTACAGGCGTGAGCCACTGTGCCCTGCCCAGTATAGTAATATTCTAAGATCAGATTTAGTTTATGTTGAATTCTTATGGCACTCTGGGTTAAATATAAAACTTTTAAAAGCAAATAGAAAGCAGGAAAAGTAGAATTAATTATATTGGCAGACATTTTATTATCCAAATGAGTGGCCACTTTGCTGAAAAATATCTTTAAAGTGATGTTTGGAACCCATTTTTTTACTTGCTTGTAATTCAGCATAATTTTAGCAGACTTTTTCATTTCCGATAAAAAGGGCTTCTTTTCTCTGGAAAGTCACCACCCCTGGTTCCCATTTTTCTCATGCATTTCAGACACAGCCTATGTGTAATAGTAATAAAGTTGTGTGGTAGAGGTCTAACCTGGGTCATGAATGGGTATTCCTCCTTTGCCATTTGTGCTTTTTCTCTGAAACTGAAAAAGTCACTAGAAAAGTACAGAGAGAGTGCACAGTTTCTCCTGAAAGTGTTAGAGCTGACCCATATCTGTTGACATCTATTAAGATTCAGGTAACAGGAGATCCTCACTTCAAGGTGTAAGGCAGTGTTATTTTGGCTTTATACAAGGTGGTGGTGGTTGTTTTTGTCTCTGAACATCTGCAACTCTCTCAGGATTGTGCTGTGTACTAAAAATAAAACAACTATAGCTTGTGATTCACTTTGTTTTCACTGAGTCATGGCTGTAGAGTCCTGGGAAGATTCAATGACATAGGAGAGTTGTAAAAATGGAAATAAAATAGCTGAAACCGAAATGAAGATGATCACAGTAACTTGTGCATGCTAAAAATCAAGCCTAATATCTGGAAGCTCTGAATTCTTCTAGATTTTACATGAGGAAATAATTTTAATGTTGTACTGTTACAGTGCTTGTGATTACCTGCAACCCTTTGGGACTTTTTATATGGAGCTGTTCACCACAGATATTTGCATGAGAAATGATATATGTTAGAGTTTATGCTTAAAAGAAATCAGTAGATCATATCTCTCCAAATCAATTTCACTCAATGCAATACTTTTAATAAATTCTCAGCACAATTCAATCACCATTGTGGAAAGAAGAAATTAAAAACCTAGGTAAGAATGTGATTAGCCAGTATAGGCTTATGAACAGACAGACACCTACAATAGAACTCTCCTGGAAGACCACTTTCTCTCACAACTCAAAAACTTCATCTTTAGAAATTAATTTCTATTGGCCTTGCAGGTTTTTGATCTTTTAAAGCTCTCACACTAAAATATAAACATGCTTTCAAGGCACAGTACATTAAAAATGCAGGAATTGGATTTGTAACTGGTTTGAAGGCAGTGTTCAAATAGTGCCTAAGGTATATCTCTAGTAATGTGTCTTTGAAAAATTGGGTTCAACATTTTCAATTTAATGAGTATGTCATTTTAACAAAATTTTAACAAAATGACATACTCATTAAATTGGCAAATGATGAAGCTGGGAGACATAGCTATTATGTCAGATGATAGAATTAAAATCGAAGTGATCCTGATTAGCTGGAACAGGAGATAGAAGGTTACATTTAAGAAAATGAAATTTTCTGACACTAAACTTAAAAGTATTGCTTTCCTCTTTTCTTTTTTTCTTCCTTTTCTTTTTTAACATGACTAAACAACAACCATCAACAAACCCGGGCATAATGTATAATGTAGCACATATGGTAACATCTTAAGGGTATTACTGACTGTAAACTTAAAATAGTTGACAGTGTGGTGTATTTGCAAAAACAAACAAAACACCCAGAAACAGAAAACCCTTAAACTCATAATGCAGACATTGATCACATCACAAAAGAAGTGATATTCTCTCTTCCCTGTAAAACATCTGGTGGATCGTGTTTAATTCTGGGTGTCCCATTTTGAAAATGACTGATAAACTGGAGTATATTCAGAGAAGAGTGAATTGAAGCTGTATTGCATGAGGTGTAGTTGAGAATAGACAGTGTTTAAAATGGAAGAGAGAAATTGAATGGACCTGATTCTATCATTAAATAATTAAAAGATTGTCATGTGGAAGAATTATATTTATTCCAGAACACCCCAGAGGCTGACTTAGAAGCATGCAGGTGTTAGAGACAAAAAAGTATATTTTGGTTAAAGAGTTATCTGTAAACAGATGTTTTTCTTTAGAGGAATTTTGCCATAACTAGAAGTTCAAGTATTTGAGCAGAGACTTTTTAACTATTTGTCACGGATCATGTGGAAGATATTTTATGTTTAATGCTTTCTGCTATTCTTAATGAGCATCTTAAAGTACATCAAGGTGCAGTCCAAGAGTAGGACAAAAATTAGGTGCCTGGAGTTAGGGAGCAGCAGTACAAGAAGTAGAAGTAATCTTAAAAGGAGAGAATACCAAGTCAGACTTAATTTTTTTAAACACTTAGTGGGTACATGTGCAGGTTTGTTACATGCATATATTGCATGATACTGAGGTTTGAGCTTCAGTTGAATCCATCACCCAAATTGTGAGCATAGTATCCAATAGGTAGTTTTCAACTAGAGTTCCCAGGGCATATTGCTCTCATTTTTATGTCCATGCCTATGTAATGTTTAGCTCCCACTTGTAAGTGAGAACATGTGGTATTTGGTTTTCTGTTTCTGTGTTTAATTTGCTTAAGATAATGACCTGTTGCTGCCTCCATGTTGCCACAAAGTGCATAATTTTGTTCTTCTTTTATGGTGGTGTAGTATTCCATGGAATATGTGTATCACATTTTTTTAATCTAATCCACTATTGATGGGCACCTGTATCAATTCCATGTCTTTGCAATTGTAAATTGTGCTGCAGTAAACATGTTAATACAGGTGGCGTTTTGGTAGAATGATTTATTTTTCTTTGGTTATATATCCAGTAATGGGATTCCTGGGTCTAATGACAATCTATTTTTAGTTATTTGAGAACTCTCCAAACTGCTTTCCACATGTGCTGAACTAATTTACAATCCCACCAACAGTATATGAGTGTTCCCTTACTTAGCAACCTTACCAATATCTGCTATTTTTTTGACTTTTTCACAGTAGCCGTTCTGACTGGTGTGAGATGGTATCTCATTGTGGTTTTGATTTGCATTTCTCTGATTATTAGTGATGTTGAGCATTTTTTTTTTTATTTCTTGGTCACTCGTGTGTTTTCTTTTGAGAAATGTCTGTTTATATCTTTTACCCACTTTTTAATGGGGTTGCTCTTTTTTTTTTCTTGTAGATTTGTTTAAGTTTCTTAAAGATTCTGGATATTAGTTCTTTGTCAGATGCATAGTTTGCAAACATTTTCTTCCGTTCTGGTTGTCCGTTTACTCTGTTGATTGTTTCTTTTGCTGTGGAGAAGTTCTTTAGTTTAGTTAGATCCCAGTTGTCAATTTTTGTTTTGTGGAATTTGTTTTTAAGGACCTAGTCCTTAAATCATTTCTCTAAACTAATGCACAGAAGAGTATTTCCTAGGTTTTCTTTATGTAGTTTGAAGTCTTACATTTAAGTCTTTAATCCATTTTGGTTAGTTTTTGTAAGTGGTGAGTGGTGGGGGTCAAGTTTCATTCTTCTGCATATCATTAGTTTTCCCAGCACCATTTATTGAATAGGAGATCTTTTCACCATTGTCTATTTTTGTTGACTTTGTCAAAGAACAATTGGTTCTAGGTGTGCAGCTTTATTTCTGGGTTCTTTATTCTGTTCCATTGGTCCATGTGTCTATTTTTGTACCAGTACCATTCTACTTTGGCTATTATAGCCTTGTAGTATAGTTTGAAGTTGAGTAATGTGATGCCTCTGACTTTGTTCTTTTCAGGATTGCTCTGGCAATTTGGGCTCTTTTTGGTTTTGTATGAATTTTAGAGTAATTTTTTCTAATTCTGTGAAGAATAATGTTGGTAATTTGATAGGAATAATATTGAATCAGTAAACTGCTTTGGGAAGTATGGACATTTTAACAATATTAATTATTCCAGTGTGTAAGCATAGACTGCTTTTCCATTTGTTTGTGTCATCTGTGATTTCTTTCAGCAATGTTTTGTAATTCTCCTAGTAGAGACCTTTCATCCCTTGGTTAGCTGTATTCCTAGGTATTTTATTGTTTTTCTGTGGCTATTGTGAATGGGATTGTGTTTGGTTATCAGCTTGAATGTTTTTGGTGTATAGAAACGTTACTTATTTTTGAATGTTGATTTTATATTCTGAAACTTTATTAAAGTAGTTTATCAGGTGTAGTAGTTTTTTGACAGAATCTTTATGATTTTTTAGGTATGGAATCATATCATCAACAGAGATATAATTTGACTTCTTCTTTTCCTATTAGTATGCCTTTTATTTTTTCTGTTGCTCTGGCTGGGAATTTTAGTACTATGTTGAATAGGAGTGGTAAGAATAGATATCCTTGCCTTGTTCTTGTTCCAGTTAAAGGAAATGCTTTCAACTTTTTTTTTAAATTTTGAGTTGGACTTGTGCTTTTATTGCCCAGGCTACAGTGTAATGGTGTGACCTCAGCTCACTGTAACCTCTACCTCTTCGGTTCAAGCTATTCTCCTGACTCAGCCTGATGAGTAGCTGGGATTATAGGCATCCACCATCATGTCCAGCTAAGTTTTTGTATTTTTAGTAGAGATGGGGTTTCACCATGTTGGCAAGGCTGGTCTTGAACTCCTGACCCCAGGTGATCCACCTGCCTTGGCCTTCCAAAGTGCTGGGATTATAGGTCTACCCACTGTGCCCAATCAATGCTTTTAACTTTTGACCATTCAGTATAATATTGGCTATAAGTTTGTCATAGATGGCATTTTTTTTTTTTTTATTTTGAGATGGAGTCTCACTCTGTTGCCCGGGCTGGAGTGCAGTGGCACAATCTCAGCTCACTGCACCCTCTGCCTTCCAGCTTCAAGTGATTCTCCTCACTAAGCCTCCTAAGTAGCTGGTATTATTAGGTGCACACAACCATGCCCAGCTAATTTTTGTGTTTTTAGTAGAGATGGGGTTCCACCAGGTTGGTCAGGCTGGTCCTGAACTCCTCACTTTGTGATCTGCCCACCTCGGCCTTCCAAAGTGCTGGGATTACAAGTGTGAGCCACTGCACATGGCCAGAGGACAATTTTTATATTGAGGTGTATTCCTACGATGCCTAGATTGTCGATGCCTAGATTTTTTTTTTTATCATTAAGGATGTTGGATTTTATTTAGTGCTTTTTCTGCAACTATTGAGATAATCATGTGGTTTTTGTTTTTAATTCTGTTTATGTGATGACACATTTATTGATTTTCACACGTTGAACCATCCTTGCATCTCAGGAATAATGCCCATTTCATCATGATGGATTATCTTTTTGATGTGCTGCTAGATTTGATTTGTTAGGGTTTCGTTGAAGATTTTTGCATCTATATGCATCAAGGATAGTGGTTTGTAATTTTTCATTTTTCATTGTGTCTTTGCGAGAGTTTAAGACCAGGAATGGTACTGGCTTCATAGAATGAGTAAGGGAGGAATCCCTTCTGCTTGATTTTTTGGAATAGGTTCAGTAGGTTTGGTATTAGCTTTTCTTTGTATGTCTGATAGAATGAGATTGTGAACCCATCTAGTACACGACTTTTTTTGGTCTGGTATGTTTTTATTTAATTATTACTGATTTAATTTTGTAATTCATTTTTGGTTTGTTCAGTGTTTCTATGTTTTCCTGATTCAATCTTGGGAGGTTGTGTGTTTCTAGGAATGTATCCATTTCCTCTGGATTTTCTGATGGTGCACATAGAGGTGTTTATGTAGTTTCTGAGGATCTTTTATATATCTGTGGGATTGGTTGTAACATCACCTTTGTCATTTCTGATTGTGCTATTTTGGATCTTTTCTCTCTTTTTCTTTGTTAAACTACCTAGCTGTGTATTGATCTTGTTTATCTTTTCAAAAACAAACTTTTTGACTTGTTGATTCATTATATGTTTTTTTGTGGTCTCAATTTGCTTAGTTCTGATATGATCTTAATTATCTCTTTTCTTCTACTAGCTTTGTGTTAGTTGCATTCTTACTTTTCTAGTTCCTTTAGGTGTGAGACATTAGGTTGTTAACTTGAGATCTCTCTATCTTCTTGATATGGGTGTTTACCATTATAAACTTTCCTCTTAATGAGGCTGTTGCCACATCCCAGAGGTTCTGGTATATTGTGTCTCTATTTTCATTTGTTTCAAATAATTTTTTGATTTCTGCTTTAATTTTATTGTTTACCCAGAAGTCATTCAGGAGCAAGTTGTTTAGTTTCCATATATTTGTTGGTTTTGAGAGTTCCCTTGGGATTAATTTATATTTGTATTTCACTGTGGTCCAAGAAAATGCTTGGTATGCTTTTAGTATTTTGAATTTATTAGACTTGCTTTATGACTAAGTATGTGGTCAATCTTAGAGTATATTCTGTGTACAGATGAGAAGAATGCATTTTCTCTGGCTGTTGGGTGGAGTATTCTGTAGGTATCTATTAGGTCCAATCAGTCAAGTGTTTAAGTATTAAATTTGTTAGTTTCTGCCTCAGTGATTTGTCTAATGTTCTCAGTGGGGTGTTGAATTTCCCCCACTATTATTGAGTAGTTGTCTAAGTCTGTTTTGTATCTCTAGTAGTAATTGTTTTATAAATCTCTATTTATAAAACAATTGTGCTCTATTGTTGGGTGCATATGTCTTTAAAATAGTTAAATCTTCTTGTTGAATTGAATCATTTATCATTATGTAATTAATTCCCTTCTTTGTCCTTTTGTTGTTGTTTTTCACTTTTTTTTTTTTTTTTGAGACAGGGTCTTGCTCTGTTGCCAGGTACCAGGCTGGAGTGCAGTGGCATGATCTCAGCTCACTGTGACCTCCACCCGCTGGGTTCAAGCAATTCTCCTGCCTCAGCCTCCTGAGTAGCTGGGAGTACAGGTGCGCACCATCACACCCAGCTAATTTTTGTATTTTAATAGAGATGGAGTTTCACCATGTTGTCTGGGATGGTTTGATCTCTCTTTTTTTTTTTTGTGACGGAGTTTCGCTCTTGTTACCCAGGCTGGAGTGCAATGGCGTGATCTTGGCTCACTGCAACCTCTGCCTCCTGGGTTCAGGCAATTCTCCTGCTTCAGCCTCCCAAGTAGCTGGGATTACAGGCACATGCCACCTGCCCAGCTAATTTTTTGTATTTTTAGTAGAGATGGGGTTTCACCATGTTGACCAGGATGGTCTCGATCTCTTGACCGCGTGATCCGCCTGCCTCGGCCTCTGAAAGTGCTGGGACTACAGGCTTGAGCCACCACGCCCGGCTGGTCTTGATATCTTGACCTCGTGATCCACCCACCTTGGCCTCCCAAAGTGCTGGGATTACAGGTGTGAGCCACTGCTCCTGGCCCTCTTTTTCCTTTTTTACTGTTGTTGGTTTAAAGTCTATTTTATCTGATACACGAATAGCAATTCTCTGCCCCTTTTTATTTTCCATTTTTATAACAGATCTTTATTTCTTTATCTGATCCTGTAGGGTTCATTACATGTGATATGGGTCTCTTGAGGACAGCAGAAAGCTAGCCCTTGTTTTTTAATTCAATTTGCCACTCTATGTATTTTAAGTGGAATACTTAGGCAATTTACATTCAAGGTTAATATTTACATGTGAGGTTTTATTCCTGTCATGGTGTTTCTAGCTAGTTATTTTGTATTCTTGATGTGTAGTTGCTTTATAGAAACTGCAGGCTATGTACTTACATATGCTTTTGTAGTAGCAAGTATTGTTCTTTCATTTCCATGTTTAGAACTCTCTTAAGCATCTGTTGTAAGGTCATTCTGTTGGTGACAAATTCCCTTAGTGATTACTTGTCTGGGAAAGACTTTATTTCTTCTTTGTTAATAAAACTTAGCTAGGAAGGATGTGAATTTTTTTGTTGTAATTTCTTTCCTTTAAGAATGTTAAAAATAGGCCCTCAATGCCTTCTGGCTTGTAAGGTTTCTGCTGAAAAGCCCACTATTAGTCTGACTGAATTCCCTTTATAGCTAATATGGCCCTTTTCTCTAGCTTCCTTTGAGATGTTTTCCTTTGTGTTGACCTTGAAATGTCTGATGACTGTGTGCCTTGGTGATGGACATTTTCTGCAGTGTCTTATAGGAGTTCCTTGGATTTCTTGTATATTAATTTATGTTAACAAATAAATTAATAATAAATTAATAAAATATAATTAGTAAATTAGTATTTCTGCATATTAATCTCTGGTGAGATTGGGAAAATTTCCTGAATTATATCCTCAAATATGTTTTCCCAATTGCTTACTTACTCTTCTTCTCTGTCAGGAATGCTAGTGAGTCATAGGTTTGGTCACTTTACATAATCCCGTATTTTTTGGAGGGCTTGTTCATTTAAAAAAAATTCTTAATTTTTTTTTTTTTATTGGATTGAGTCAAAGGACCAATCTTCATGCTTTGAAATTCTTTCTTCTGCTTTTGTCTAGTCTGTTATTAAGGCTTCCAACAGTATTTTGAAATTCCTGTAGTGACTTTGTCAATTCCAAAAGTTATGTTTGGTTTTTTCTTTCTTTCTTTTTTTTTTTTTTGAGACGGAGTTTCACTCTTGTTACCCAGGCTGGAGTGCAATGGCGCGATCTCAGCTCACCGCAACCTCCGCCTCCTGGGTTCAGGCAATTCTCCTCCCTCAACCTCCTGAGTAGCTGGGATTACAGGCACGCACCACCATGCCCAGCTAATTTTTTTTTTTTTTTTTTTTAGTAGAGACGGGGTTTCACCATGTTGACACATGTTGACCAGGATGGTCTCGATCTTTTGACCTCGTGATCCACCCGCCTCAGCCTCCCAAAGTGCTGGGATTACAGGCTTGAGCCACCGTGCCTGGCCCCAGTTTTTTCTTAATATAACCATCTCATCTGTTCAATCTTGGATTGTTTTTCTGGCTTCATTGGATTGGATTTCAACTTTCTCTTGGATCTCATTGAGTTTTCTTGCCATCCAGATTCTGAATTCTATATCTGTCATTACATACATTTCAATCTGATTAAGATCTATTGCTAGGGAGCTAGCGTGATGCTTTGGAGGTAAACAAACACTCTTGCTTTTTGTATTTCGGAATTCTTGCACTTATTCTTTCTCATTTGTGGGACTGATGCTTCTTTTTCTTTTTGAATTTGCTGTGATATGGATGAAGCTTTCTGGAGTTTTTATTATGTTTCCCTTGTGGGTATGACTGTGGTCTATGTTGGGTATAATCAATTGGCTTTGTTTCTGTGTGCTTCAGAAAGTTAAGGCTCTGTATGGGTTCTTTGGTTTTAGATAGATTCCTGTGGTGGGTTTTACAGGCATTGCTTGTTGTAGCAATATATTTTTTGTTTGGTGTTATAATGCAGGCTGCAGTCTAGTAGATAATGCTCAAAAGAAGGAGTTGACATATAAGCTCTTATATTCAGCCCAGTTGTCTTCAGTGGGGGCAGAGGTGGCAGAGAAATTTGAAAAGTGTGCCCCCTGCTTGCACTCATCCCTTTTGTATTTCAGTATGTCTGCAACAGTGCACTGGGGAAAGGATGTGGGTCAGGAGGAAGAGAAGACTACCTCTCCAAGTCCGTTCGTGGGCCTTGGTGGTGCCCACTTCAGCTGTGTGTGCTGTGCCCACGTTTCTTTTGTCTGAAGAGGGGCTTTGGTGGCCTGCAATCCCCACTCCCTCAGGGGTGGTTCATGCTGATGGTAAGATCACCAGGTGACCTGCAATTTACCTGTAAACCTATTGGTCCTCTGTGCTTGCTAAAGTCATAGTGGGTTGTAGGGTCTGGATGGTCTGGTGGTGCAGTAGATCAAACGTGGAGGATTCCCAGGCAAGGCAGTAGCACTGCTGATATACAACTGGTATGGTGCCTATGGCCTGGGGTTTTCAGACCACCAGGTGGCTGTGGGTGTTGCCCAGCTCATGTTCCCCTGATCCAGCTGGTTGCTGGCATTCACCCTGGCAGGAGGCCCGAATGGCTAGGTCCTCCTGCCAGGGTGAATGTCAGAGACACCTCTTCAACCATGGTGTCTGTGTCACCTCTCTGTTGACTTTTAGTATTTTCCCTCAAAAAATCTGACTGAGGTGTGAAGCCATCTGTGCCAAGATTGCTGAGCTGTTCCAGGCATTCCAGGCTGTGAGACTGCCTGGGGAAGAAGCCATGGCTATCAGGCCATGCCCTTCCCAGTCCAGTTTTACTAGGGGAGGTGCATCCAACTTCTGTGCTGGCACATGAATCTATGCCACACTCCTCTCTGTGTTTTGACAGCAGGAGCTTCTCCCTAACTTGAAATCAGACCAGAAATCTCTCAGCTCGATATCCCAGGGCAGTGTGTTTGAGTTCTGAGGAGTTGGGACCAGGTCCATGGATTTTTCTGCTAGTGTCTTAGGGTCAAGCACCAGCTAGGATGGGGATGGTGAAGTGCTCCCAGCCTGCCAATACAACTCTAAGGTGGGGCAGTGAAGCCTGTGCTGTGGGTAGAACGGCCAGGTAGGTGGCCTTGAGTGGGACCAGCAGGCAAGAACGCACATGGATCAGATGCACCTCAGTCCTGTAGCAATGGCAACAGGACCTGTCTTGAGCATGTACCCAGGCCCTGCTTCCTCCCAGCTGAGCAGACAGCAGGTGCTGCAACCTCTCAGTGCAAGAAGGAGAACCTTGGCAGATGGGCTCCTATGACTGCATTTTGCTGCAGCTGTACAGCACAGTGAAGCCTTCTGGGCTCTGCATGAGTTCAAAGTGTGTTTCTATTTGCTCTCTGTGCAGCTTCCCCTGCCAGTCCAGAGATCTGTGAGGAGCATGGGAACTCTAGCTAGGATCTCAGAGGCCCCTGGTGGGAATGCAGTGGCCCAGGGTTCCTTCACTCACCTCCTCCTTAGGTCTGGTCCAGGTTCTTGGGCTGGTCCTGGCACTCAGGGACTCTAAGCAAGTTGCCCTCTTTCCTCCCTCTCCAACCATGGTGTCTCTGTCACCTCTGTTGACTCTTAATATTTTCCCTCAAAAAATCTGATTGAAGTGTGAAGGTTTACTCAATATTTTGGTTCCTCTCTAGGGAAGAGTCGCTTCTAGCTGTCTAGTCAGCCATGTTGTCCCTTTCTCCAAAGTCATACTTTATTTCCCTTTTTTAAGAGATAGGGTCTTGCCGTGTTGACAAGGTTGGTCTTGAATGCCTAGCCTCAAGTAATCCTTCCATCTCGGCCTCCCAAAGTACTGGGATTACAAGCCTGAGCTTACCTATCAAGTTGTTGCTAGGAGTCAACCTGAGTGGCTGCTGAAGGTGAAGTGAAAAGGAGGAGGTTGATGCAGGGTGCTGCCGAATGCTTCCATTTATTTGCTTAGTCAAAAAAATGCCATGTGTGAGAACTTATGCTAGGCACTGGAGATAAAAATCGAACAAAAAGTAATTCTTGCCCTCTGGAGCTCACAATCTGGTAGAGGAGACAGATATGTAGACGAATAATTCACAACGAAACATGATAAGTGGATTGTCAGTAGGTGGTAGGACTACATTGGATGGATCCCTGTGCCATCTGGAGACCTGAAAAGACAGTTTGTCTGGAAAAGCAGCACAAGAAAATTCCTTGAGACAGGAAATGTGCACTTAAGGTTTGCTTAAGCAATCATTTTGTTGACATATGTCCAAGAAATTGGATTATTATTTGAAAATTAAAAATAGTTCAATTGCGTTGCAAATCTAGTAGGGGAAATCAAACTTTCCCCTATCTCTTTCTGGGAAGTGTGAGTGTGTGGTGTGTGTGTTTCAAACTTGGAATGTGAAGGAGAGAATGCAGCTCAATAATTTAATTGAAAACATACAGTTTTTCCTTCTTTGGGATTTTTCACATGCTGAGAGTGTTACATGCTTCTGAAAGTTCTTATTCTCATCCTTCACACAGCAGAATGAGCAAAGCAAACCCAAACCAAAAGAGAGAGGTGATTCGCCATAGCTCCTTTCTGTAGGGAGAACACTCACAACCTGGAAATGAGTGATGTCATTTGGGACAAGGCAAAGTTTGAATGTTTTCTTCCTGTTTTCATTAATTTTGTGGTTGTATCTATTTTTCTTCAAAAAATGTTATTATTTTCATTATCAGCAATTTGATTCTTTGCTCCAGCATGTGTTCTCATTTCTTCCATTATTATGGCCAAGGGAAATAAATGCTAAGAGCTGACAGTTCAATTTCAGTGTCATTTAATTGGTTATTCACCATGTTTCCTATAGCAAGAAAAATAGTTGCTTGTGGTTATTTTTTACTCATTGCTATTATGCAGTTTTATTCAATGGACAGTTAAGACTCTCCGATATTAATCTACTACTCTTCTAATCTATCACTGCTTTCCCACCTTGCCAAAGTTTTGAAGTGTGTAAGATTTATTTGGAACTTAATTTGTTCCTTTTTAAGTATCCCAATGATGCCACAACACCCTATAAATATCTGTTGGAGAGAGAATTCTGCTATGAAAAATTTAGATCCTAATGTGAAGATAAATCAGTAGTTTTCTTCTCATAGAGTTATTAGAATTTTCCAGTGCTTCTAATTGCTAAATCAAAGATTTTTGCCCTATTAAAGTAATTTGGAAATCAGTGAGTACCTGGATTAAAGAAGATAAAATTAGATAACTGATAAGAAAGCACTTTGAAATTGAAAAGCCTTTAGAAATATAAGGAACTAGGTAAGGACACCCTCCCCTGCAAACTGGTTCTGATGTCCCTGTAACCAGGAAATATATTCCCACAAACACAGCATTGTACTAGAGTTCTTCAGACATTGACCTGATTTACCTGTCAGGACTTCTCAACATTATCCGTATTTGGGAGGAGGTTGGAGCTGATAATCTCAAATTGCCCTTCCAACTCTTAAATTTATAAGCTTACATAAACCACCTCTGATGGAAGCATAGTAAGTCCAAATCCACTCTTTAATGCAGGAAGTCCTAATAAAGCTGGTTTTACACAGCCAAAATGTATCATTAAAGCAATTGACTAGGGACTAGCATGTGGGATACACTGATCAATTAGGTTATAAAATAGCAACAAAAATCCTGGTGAAGTCATACTGATTCATTGTGAACTAAAGCATGTACTCAGGAAAGTGTGTGATTGGCTTGTTCTTTGAGAAATTATAGTCAGAGGAGCTTACTTCAATAATACTGCATGCAAAACACTTGGGCCTTTTATCTGCAAGCCCAGTGTGAGTTTACAATGTGATATGGCAGCAAAAAAGCCTATATTATTTTTTAAATGCTATAATAGCTGTATAGTACCTAGAATAATGTAGGTAACATTAGACCTCATCTGACATATATAAAGTACCGTGATTTAAGAGAAACATTGACAGTAAAAGCAAGATCATTTCTCAAGTTATATGAAGTACAATAGAAGGGATTGATTTTCTTTTTAGCTTGCAGAAGATAGGATTTATGAGGAACATAATTAAATATTTTAATGGCACTTAATGTCATGTAGAAGAATGATTAGACTTACACAGTTGTGGCTCCAGAGAATTAACTAGAAGAAACCACAGAAGTTTAAGGGAGGGATGGTTTGGCTTAGCCCCAAGCATATCTGTCTAATAATTGTAAAGGACTGCCTTTTGATCTAGTCCACTCTCTGTGTATGATGCCAATGATAACCTAACTCTTTCACCACTCCCTGCATCCATGTCCTTTTCCATGTAATTTTGTAGTGCCTCCTGCTATGGGAAGGGTTGTCTATCCTGCCCCTTAACTCTGGGCTGAATTATGTGAATTGCTTGGCCAATAGGACATTAGCAGATATGACACAAGCAGAGGATTGAAGTAGGCTTGCACATTGGGGTTTCTTTTCTCTTGCACCTTTGACAGTACAATGTGAATATTTTGGGGCAAGATGATTGGACAGTGAGATGTACAATACTTTTGAATACCATAGTTTGAAGTCACTGTGTTTTGAGGTGCTTTGTTATGCAATATTACTGTGCCAATAGATAACTGACACATTCCCTGTTGTTTGATCATGTTTAAGAAAGAAATGGATAGCCATTAGTTAAGACTGTTTTAGAAATGGACACTTGAATTAGGTGGACATAGACTAGATGAGTTCCAAAGATGGTTTCTGCTTCAGGGACTACCAGGGTAATATTCATATAATAATTCACAATTAATGAGCAGTTACTATCTGCCAGGCATTGTTTTAAAAGCTTTTTTTTTTTTTTTTAATTTTATTGCATTATAGGTTTTGGGGTACATGTGCAGGACGTGCAAGATAGTTGCATAGTTACACACATGGCAGTGTGTTTTGCTGCCCTCCTCCCCTTCACCCACACTTGGCATTCATCCCCAGGCTATCCCTCCCCAGCCCCCCCGCTGTCCCTCCCCCATTCCCCCCAATAGACCCCAGTGTATAGTAGACCACCTCTCTGTGTCCATGTGTTCTCATTTTTCTCACCCGCCTATGAGTGAGTATATGTGGTATTTCTTTTTCTGTTCTTGTGTCAGTTTGCTGAGAATGATGTTCTCCAGATTCATCCATGTCCTTACAAAGGACACAAACTCATCATTTTTGATTGCTGCATAATATTCCATGGTGTATATGTGCCACATTTTCCCAGTCCAGTCTATCATCGTTGGACATTTGGGTTGGTTCCAGTTCTTTGCTATTGTAAACAGTGCTGCAATGAACATTCGTGTGCATGTGTCCTTATAGTAGAACGATTTATAGTCCTTTGGATAGATACCCAGTAATGGGATTGCTGGGTCAAATGGAATTTCTATTTCTAGGTCCCTGAGGAATCGCCACACTGTCTTCCACAATGGTTGAACTAATTTACACTCCCACCAACAGTGTAAGAGTGTTCCTATTTCTCCACATCCTCTCCAGCATCTGCTGTCTCCAGATTTTTTAATGATCGCCATTCTAACTAGCGTGAGATGGTATCTCAATGTGGTTTTGATTTGCATCTCTCTAATGACCAGTGATGATGAGCATTTTTTCATATGTTTGTTGGCCTCATGTATGTCTTCTTTTGTAAAGTGTCTGTTCATATCCTTTGCCCACTTTTGAATGGGCTTGTTTGTTTTTTTCCTGTAAATCTGTTTGAGTTCTTTGTAAATTCTGGATATCAGCCCTTTGTCTGATGCGTAAACTGCAAAGATTTTTTCCCATTCTGATGGTTGCCGATTCACTCTAGTGACTGTTTCTTTTGCTGTGCAGAAGCTGTGGAGTTTGATTAGGTCCCATTTGTCTATTTTGGCTTTTGTTGCCAATGCTTTTGGTGTTTTATTCATGAAGTCCTTGCCTACTCCTATGTCCTGAATGGTTTTGCCTAGATTTTCTTCTAGGGTTTTTATGGTGTCAGGTCTTACGTTCAAGTCTTTAATCCATCTGGAGTTAATTTTAGTGTAAGGTGTCAGGAAGGGGTCCAGTTTCTGCTTTCTGCACATGGCTAGCCAGTTTTCCCACCATTTATTAAACAGGGAATCCTTTCCCCATTGCTTGTTTTTGTCTGGTTTATCAAAGATATGATTGTAGATATGTTGTGTTGCCTCTGTTGCTTCTGTTCTGTTCCATTGGTCTATATCTCTGTTTTGGTACCAGTACCATGCTGTTTTGATTACTGTAGCCTTGTAGTATAGTTTGAAGTCTGGTAGTGTGATGCCTCCTGCTGTGTTCTTTTTGCTTAGAATTGACTTGGCTATGCGGGCTCTTTTTTGGTGTTTTAAAAGCTTTAAACATAAATGTTAGTATTCATGCCTAGGAAGTAGTTATGAATATAACTGTTCTCTGTTATATTCTGTTAATTAACTGTTATTAATATCACTGTTCTCATGATATTAATTGGTAAGGAAACAAGCACAGATCACACAAGTAGTAAGTGGTAGATCTAGGACTAAATGTAGGTATCTGGCTCTAGAAATCACACTCTATCAGCACACCATGCTCAGACTGGCCCATGAGCTATGTTCAGTATTTCTTTTATTTATTTATTTATTTATTTATTTTTGGGAGGGTGGGTGGGAGCTTGTTGCACAAGCTGGAGTGTAGCAGTGTAATCACAGCTCATTGCAGCCTTGACCTCCTGGGCTCAAGCGATCCTCCTGCCTAAGCCTCTCAAGTACTTGGGACTACAGGTATGCACCACCAAACCCAGCTAATTTTTTATTTTTTGTAGAGATGAGATCTTAGTATATTGATCAGACTGGTTTCAAATTCTTGGCCTCAAGCAATTGTCCTACCTTGGCTTTCTAATGTGCTGGCGTTATAGGCATGAGCCACTGTGTCCAGCCTATTTGGTATTCCTAAAGCCCACTGGAAAGTGGGCATTTATGTCTGCATATATTGAATGGAAAAATTGATCATTATTTTTCTAAATACAGTTTTTGGATATAGGAAAGATTTCCCCCCCCTTATTTAGTTGATACATAAAAATTGTACATATTTATAGGCTACAGAGTGATATTTTGTTACATGTATGCAATATACAAGGATCAAGTCAGGCAATTAACATATCCATTACCTTAAACATTTATTATTTATTTGTGCTGTGAACATTCAAAATCCTTTTAGCTTTTTGAAAATACACACTAACTTGTTAACAGTATTCTCTTTTCAGTGCTACAGTACACTAGAACTTATTCTATCTAGCTGTGATTTTATTTTATTTTTTTGAGACAGAGTCTCACTCTGTTGCCCATGCTGGAGTGCAGTGGCACTATCTTGGGTTACTATAGCCTCTGTTTCCTGGGTTCAAGCAATCTTCCTAGGCCTCAGCCTGCCAAGTAGCTGGGACTACAGTCGTGCACTACCATGCCCAGTTAATTTTTGTACTTTTTTTAAATAGAGTCAGGGTGTTACCATGTTGGCCAGGCTGATGTCGACTTCCAGTGATTCACCTGCTTTTGAATCCCAAAGTGCTGGGATTATAGGACTGAGCCACCAAGCCTGGCCTATCTAAGCTGTACTTTTTAAATCATTGATTAGCCTCACCCTATCCTCTCCTCACTCCCCTTCTTAAACTCTAACAACCCCTATTCTACTCTGTACTTCTGTGAGCTCCTTTTTTATTTTTTATTTTAGCTCCCACATGTGATTGAGAACTTGTGGTATTTATCTTTCTGTGCCTGACTATTTCACATAATATAATATTCTCTAGGCTTATCCATGTTGATGCAAATGACACGATTTTCCTCTCTTTTTTTTGTTAATGAGTGAATAATATGCCATTTGTATACATATCATGTTTTCTTTATCCATTCATCTGTTGATGGACATTTGGATTGATTCCATATCTATTGTGATTAGAGCTGCAGTAAACATAGGGGTACAGGTATCTCTTCAATATACTGATTTCCTTTTCTTTGGATAAATACTCAGTAGTGGAATTGCTGGATTGTATGGTAGTTCTATTTTTAGAGAAATCTCCATACTGTTTTCCATGATGGCCGTACTAATTTACATTCCCATTCCCGCCAACAGTGTATGAGTTTTTTATTTGTCTTCTCCACTCGATATAGAAAAGCATAAGTCATTTTAAATAAAATTAAAAAGAGGTCCTTACTGGCTAAAACCTTGGTAGCTACTGCTTTAAGCAATCTTCAGTCTTTTACATTCTATGATTTTCGATATACCTTATTCTTTTTTTTGAGACAGAGTTTTAAAGCCTATCTCCCAGGCTGGAGTGCAGTGGCTTGACCTTGACTCACTGCAACCTCCACCTCCTGAGTTCAAACAATTCTCATGCCTCAGCCTCCCGAGTAACTGGGATTATAGGCGTCTGCCACCATGCCTAGCTAATTTTTGTATTTTTAAGTAGAGATGGGGTTTTACTATGTTGGCCAGCTGGTTTCAAACTACTGACCTCAGGTGATCTGCTGGCCGCAGCCTCCTAAAGTGCTGGGATTACAGGTGTGAGCCACTGTGCCCGGTCTAGGATACACCCTATTCTAATACTAAAATATGAAGGTTTCTTTTTTCTTCAAAATACTAATCTAGTGAAAAGCATTGCATACAAATTGCGTTAGACCACTTGTTTTACAGTAAATTCTTCATAGGGCCATTCCTGAAGGAAATATAAATTTATAGGTAATAGTTGAATATTCTGCTTATCTATCAAGGAAGTTGTGCTATAGCATGAAGAGAATTAAATAGAAAATGCATATTAGCCAAACTATGGGTGGTAGCATTGTGTTGCAATAAAACCCCTGTAATTACACTACATGTGGTGACAATTAGCAATAACTTTAAGTCTGTAAATTAAACATGTTGGCTATGTTAATATTTTGGGAAACATGAGTTAACCTTTTATGTCTCAGTGGATGCTGTAATTAGCTATGCCACTTTAGTGGTAACAAATCCATACTTTGATACATTCTTTGTAGCAGAGGATAAATATTGAATAAGACTCAGTTTGAATTGTTGAAAAACATCTTTTATAAATATACTAAATTTATGTAACATGAACTTAGCAGATGAGCTGTTTTAAAATTATTTTTAAAATTATATTCTCTTCTGCATTTCTTGCTTTTTCTAAAATCATACCTATTTTTAAACTAGGGAAATTGACAGCAATGCAGTAGAATGTAGAGCTTGTGACTGATCTCTTTTGAATATTTATTTCATTTCTTAAAAAAAACACTACTTTTTAAAAACTGTCTAATGCATGTGATCTTCTGCATTCCTCATACGTTGCAAAAAGGAATCTACACATTTTTCAATATGCAAAAATATTGTACCTAATGTTTATCCATAATGTATTTATTTTAAAATGTAAGCATTTATTGTGATGATCCATCGAGGCTTCTTGGTGGTATTGCATTGGGAATTAGGGAATTAGGTTTGAATTAGGGAATCCTGGACTAAAACTGATTTATTAATTTTCTGTAGATTTGCTCACACAGTTGCCCTTTCACATCTATGAGTGGATTTTCCTGTTCACACAAAGGCTAAACTAAGTGGGAAACAAACAATTTCTTTACACAGAAAATATTACTTACAGGACAACAAATACATACCTATACCAGGGATGGAAAACATGCTATTAAACTGTTTTGTGACCACAGTAGAGAACACTAATTGATAATGCTTTTCCCCTGAGTCCAGATTTAGATTTGGAAAATCTTATTGATTTAAAAATTTTGTAAGAAGTTGTTCTGATACATTAAAAAATACAACTCCACTTTTATTGAGCAAATATTGTATTTTCTTGGTTTCATTGGTTATTTCATTGCTATAGGCAGCTGCTGCCAATTGACTGGAGCTATAGACATGTTTGAACCTGTTTATTATCCTGGAGTTACACTGAACATAGAAATGCCCATATGATTGATCAGATTTTTAACGTGATAAAAATTAAACATCTAACGATCACTCTCTAGGTACCCAGGCACTGAGTTCAACGTTATACCTGTATTTACTCATAATTCTCATAGCATCCCTATGAAATAGGTATTATCATTATTCTTATTTTATAGAAAAGGAAACTGAGGCTTAAATGAATTAAGTAAACTTGCCCTAAATCATAGAGTTAGTAAATTAATGGTGCGAATATTCAAATTATCTCTTTTGACTTCATAGCCCTGGTTACTTCTTTTTATTGAAGTCCATGGTGGTGGTCAACATTCTGTTTCAGGCTTCCTCCATTCTGTGCTGATTGCACAATTGGGCAGAGCCTACTTGTTCCCTGGAAGTGGGGTGGAGGACTTGTTTTCGTGTGTGGGGGAAGGAAAGGAATGAGTCAAAAAGCACATTTTGAAAACAATGTATTATAGCATAGCACTGGGAATCTGGAACATCTTATTGATTTTGAAATCACGTAAGATGGCCCGATATATTAAAAATAATCTTCCTTTTAAATTAAGGAAATACAGTATTTTCTTGTTTTGAAATGATGCTTGGTTATTATGTGAAAAGTAGCTTATTCGGAATTAAACACTACCTTTTAACATGAGTTGAGAATGAAACCAAAACCTTAAATTGTACCCTAAAGTGATTTTATAGAACTGACAGTGTATACAGTCCTGGAAAATACTAATTCATAAAGAATAATAGATATTAATGCTCTGGTTAGCATTTCAATGTCACAATTAAAAATTCTACAGGATAGTTAATTAAATATTTTATGTTTCTAGAAAGGACACTGATCCTCAGAATTGCATACTAATTCTCAAATTCCTTTCATATAATGCAGAATTCCTTTAAGGAATTAAAAATTCCTTTATATTTCACAAGAGTGCATTATATAGTTTTACCAACTTTTTAAATGAAAGAAATGTCTAGAATTAATGTGTTAACTTTACATTTTTGGCTAAGTTAGACTTCTGGAACATAAAATATCCATGCAGATTATCATGATTCCCCTATGTAATCCTGCACCCTTTATATGAGTAATTATAATTATTTTTCCAACTGTAATGTTACTGAGTTGTCAGATGAGGTTGGAAAACATTTCATGGCCTGATTTTCCCAATTTTCATATATTAATAATCTTATTTGGCCTTTTCTCTTTTCTGTTTTGTAAGTTGAGCTTTTCAGCCTACCCTTTATTTTTCTCTTGATGCTAATTTATGAAATTCTGGTACTAGCAAGAAAACTGTAGGGATTTCTAACTACTGATGAAAATCTCAGCATGATAAGAAAGATAAAATATTCCCTCTTTCTCTATATTTGCAGAAACGTGGACACAATTTTATTTTTGTCATAAAACCATTCTTGGAAATTTTATTTTTAACAAAGGAGTCATGTAAGATGCCTGAATTTTATGCATTGTTGCCATGCTCTGGGAAGGCAAGCTGTAACCTCTAAAAAATTTGCAATTCTTTTGCTCATCTTAAACAATAATTTGTTGTTCTGAAAATAATATTTAAATCAACATTCCCTTTTTTTCTGAAAGATAAATATACTTGGAAGTTGAAAAGCTTAACAAAGATTAAGTGAGAAGGGAATTATTGGTAGTTCCCTTACCTCTCATATGCAGAGAGGAAAAAAATAAAACCTGTTGAATTTTTTATTTGAATTAAAATTTTAGGAGCCTAATGTATTTGATTAGAACTGTTTGTTACATTTATGATTATGTCTTACTGAAAAAAGAAAGGTTGAAGGGCTCTCATGAAATTATTGTGGTGTATACCACACTGTTAGGGGCAGGGAGAAAAGAAGTCTGTCATTTATTTCGTGTCTGTGATTTAGGCATCAATGCCAGATTTTTCTCATTTGAATAACTGAGGCTGTTACTTAGTAAAACACATCAGCCCAGGTTCAGGTGAATGGGAAGCACATAGTTGTGGAGGCAAGGGCGGGCCCAAGTCAGGGCCCTAGTAGGGCTGTTGCTTCATTGCTGGCCTGGTGGACTTTGCCTTTGCCACAAGCTTAAGTGGAGTTGGACAATTGGACAATTGGAGGAGTATGGATATTCTTCTTTGGAGTTATTCTCTTCCTTTTCTTTTCTTTTTCTTCAGCACTAGCTCTCCTCCCTTTCCAATGTGAAGTAACTTTGTATGATCCGACGTTGACCAGAGGTAGGAAACTTTTGAGGGATTAAGAATTCTCCATTCTTCTCTTGAGAGTCTTCCTCTCATGTTGATTTACTTTCCGCTTTCTGGTGGGCCACTGGGTAAGCATAATTTAAAGCATAAATACCAGACTCTTCTAGACCACTGAAGACCTTCCCCAAAGGAGATATTGATAACTAATTCTTTTTTGCATTTATTGTCTCTCATATCCCTTCCTGGAAGAATCCAGGAAAAAAAATGAGTGGTTGTTTTTGAGACTTTTGGTTAATAAGGTGTGGATAGATTTTAGTTTACCCAAGCCTGGTGAGAGTAACTGTAAATTGAGCTTTCTAAATTAGAAAAATTTTAATGCACATTATTATGGTATGTGCTGTTCTAGAACTGCTAAGCGATTTTCAATATGCATAAATCTCAGTCTTGGTTAGCTTATGGTAACATTATGTTATTGGATGATAGGTTGAGGTCAGAAAGAAAGAGCAGTATCTCAGACCATTAGGTTGTACCTTTTCACACCAACTTAGGTTGTCATTTTTAATTTTTCTTAGGAGGTTTCCTATTAATACGAACCAGACACTAGAGTTGCTGAAGTCCTTCTTGTATCTGAAATGCATGACTGGGCCACTTAATATGAGAAATGTGAGATTGTAGATTAAAACAGTTATGTGGTGTTTCTAGCCTGTTAACATTGAACGTTGATGGATATACAGTCAACCTTATTTTCAAAACATCACTTCATTGTGATTATAGAATTTCAGAATGACCCATGTTAGTTTTGAACAAAGCCAATGTGAAACCCAACATATACAATTTCAACTTTATGTATTAGAATAAATATTCACTTTACATTTTTAATAATTAAAATAGAAGATTTGTATGGAATGCACAATTAAAACTGTTTTCAAACAAAAGTACACAATTACTTCTATCTCTTGATGAATAAATGGTATTACAAGATAAATAATCACTAATATAAAAAAATCAATATGGTAAAAAAAGATAAAGCATATATTAATTGCAGTGACAAGTATATTTTACTCTGATGCTTCTGTGATATCTTTTCTTTTATATCCTGATTTTTTTTTTTTTTTTGAAATGAAGTTTTGCTCTTGTCGCCTAGGCTAGAATGCAATGACACAGTCTCGGCTCACTGCAACCTCAACTTCCTCGGTTCAAGTGATTCTCCTGTCTCAGCCTCCCAAGTAGCTGGGATTACAGGCATTCGTCACCACACCTGGCTAATTTTTTATTTTTAATAGAGATAGGGTTTCTCCATGTTGGTCAGGCTGATCTCAAACTCCTGGCTTCAAGTGATCTGCCCATCTCGGCCTCCGAAAGTGCTGGGATTTACAGGCATGAGCCACCATGACTGGCTGATCCTGATTCTTCTGAATTTGGATTTGGATTATATAATACGTACACATGCATGCATGTGTGTCGCATGTAATCTCATTATGTTATTCTTGTGAATTTCACTAATAAATCCTCTCATCTGAGCTATAATTACAAAAAAACCCCAAATAATTGTATCAAAACCAACTGAACACAAATCAAAGCAAAAGAGGAAAACCACTCACTCCTCCCAAACAACACACCCATGGGATTACTGAACATAATTTTAAAATTCTTTTGAGATGTTACCTTTTTTATTGTGGGAGACTGGAGTTTTACTATTATTCAAATGAGTCTTCTTGAGCATTCGAGGTTCAGAGTCTTTAAGGTGGGTGGTGGGGCCAGTGAGTCAGGTGTGCTGAGTGGTTGGGTCAGAGATGAAATCATAGGAAGTCTAAGCTCTCCTCCTGTGCTGAGTCAGTTCCTGCCTGGGGCGGGGGCACAAGATCTGATGAGTCAGTTTATTGATTTGGCTGGTGCCAGCTGATCCATCAAGGGCAAGGTCTGCAAACTATCTCAGGCACTGATCTTAGGTTTTATAATAGTGACGTTGTCCCCAGGAACAATATGGGAAGAGTCAGAATCTCGTAGCCTCCAGCTTCATGACTCCTAAACCATAATTTCTAATCATTTACTTAATTTGTTAATCTTACAAAGGCAGCCTAGTTCCCAGACAAGAGGGGGCTTCTTTTGGGGAAAGGGCTGTTGTCCTCTTTTGTTTTACACTATAAACTACAAACTAAGTTCCTCTCTAAGTTAGTTCAGCCTATGCCCAGGAATGAACAAGGACAGCTTGGAGGTCAGAGGCAAAATGGATTTGGTTAGGTCATATCTCTTTTACTGTCTCAATTATAATTTTGCAATCCCTCCCTTTGGGTTTTGTAACATCTTAATTTTAAGGTGTGGGCTAATTAAGATGGATAAAGGACGAAGACCACTCTAACTTCTTCCTGCTTACCAGTGGCATGCATAGTGGGGTAGGTGTTGACCTCAAAATAAGAAAAATGGAACCGTTTTGCAGTTGTCTTGTGTGTACTCCAGCAGGCTGGGCTGGGGTTCCAAGGCTTGCACAACAAAGGTGTTTGTATTCTCGTCTGTAGTTTAGGTACAGCATTTAAGCAAACAGCATACTACAGGGTAAATAATGAGTTCTAAAATGAGGAGTGCAGTTTCTAGTTTTTAAAGTAAAGAGTTGAAAGCATTAGTTTGGGGACTTGTAGCCCACAAATAATTTAGGATTTAGTTTAAATTGCAGCAAAAAAACTCAGGAACAACTAACAGTTGTACTATAGTTTTTTTTTTTGAAGCATAGTTTTTTCTGTCTTCAATACCCATTTTGATTAAAAATAAATCTTAGTAAGTCAAATTTACTTGCAAAATAGGTTTTAGTGTTACTGTGCTCTGGCTGATTATTTGCATAGGAATAATTATTTGCCATATAGGCTCTTTTAAATATTGGCTTTGCTGAAACTGTTCTCTAAGAAATCTCAGATTGTACTTTTCAAAGCCTTGAAGCCCTGCCATGGATTTTTCTCTTTCACTATGCCTGAATTTTCCTCCTTTCAAGGTCCCAAGATAACCTGGGGCTCCTGGGCTTGTCAAAAAGTGACATGCTTTACTTACCACAGGTCAGGAATTCTGTACAGGAAGTACATAGACAAGGTATGAGGCCAGCTTTCCCAAGGGGCTTTTATTGGCTCTGCAGGTCAAATTTAATTCCCTATAGCAGTGTGTTAAAATCTGAAAGTATGCCATTCTAGTCAAAGGCCTGATAAAATAACCATTTTCTCTAATTGTATTGTGTTATAAAAGAAAACAGATTCTCATTGCACTTATCCAAATAACTATACTGCCATAAGTTGAGAACGCTCACATATAGTTCTGGGGAAATCAGGTAGAGAGAAAGCAATGTACTTCAAATTTTGCTCACAGGAGTTATATTTTACTCAATTGCTAAAAGTTGTAGTAGCTCAAAAGGAAAAAGTTTCTTGACTCTGAAAAACAAAAGAATTAGCAGTGTTTAATACATGAGCTCTTTATGAGAGTCTAGAAATTTGTTTTTTTTTCTTCTATTCCAATAGCATAATTTCTAAAGTTATCTGAGACCTGCATTTAAGAGTGCTGTCAGAGTCCTATATCTGATTATAAATTCTCTTTTGAAAAGGATCAAAGCAAGACAACAATTATCTGTGGATGACGAAAGTCTTAGGATAGCTACTATTAAAGCCACAATTGACTAGAAATTTTGGTTACTTCTTTGGCATTCAACAATTTTACATAACACTCATAATTATTAATAATGTATACTAAGTCATATCAAATTATAGGAGTTTCCCATAATTTTGGAACATATACCAATAACATATATTTAAAAAATACAGCCTAAAGAAAGCCAAACACCATTTCATATTTGATAAAGCTTCCTATATGAGTTTTTTCTACCAAATAGGCCAAATATGCCATTTTTGGACTTTAGGGGACCTAATACCTAAAAGGTCAATTTAGGTCAGAAAGAGACATAATTTATAATTTGATTTTGGAAAATTTGTCAAATATCAAAGTGTAAAACACCGGCTATCATAAAATAGGATTACAAGTTGTTTAGCTGAAGTGGTGACTCAAAAAATTTTTTTAAATGGCGAAACCTCATATTCCTTGATAGAGGAGAGAATCAGCTTTCTAAACAACAAGACCCAATGAAGACAGCATGAGGTCACCTGAATCTGTCTCTTTTCTCTCTCTTCTTCCTTTTTTCTGCCATTAACCCAAAGGGACAAAGAAAAACCTTTCATTATTTTATATTACATGAAAAATGGCCAGGCGCGGGTGGCTCACGCCTGTAATCCCAGCACTTTGGGAGGCCGAGGCGGGTGGATCACGAGGTCAAGAGATTGAGACCATCTTGGCCAACATGGTGAAACCCCATCTCTACTAAAAACACACAAAAAAATTAGCTGGGCGTGGTGGCCTGTGCCTGCAGTCCCAGCTACTCGGGAGGCTGAGGCAGGAGAATTGCTTATACCCGGGAGGTGGAGATTGCAGTGAGCCGAGGTTGTGCCACTGCACTCCAGCCTGGCACCTGGTGAAGGAGTGAGACTCTGTCTCAAAAAAAAAAAATTATATATATATAATATATATATATATTTTTAACATGAAAATCTTGTTCAAAAGAGAAAGCCAAATTTTACCGTTGCATTAGTGTTCTATTAATGTTAAACATAATTCTTTTTTTTTTTTTAATTTTTAAAATTTTTATTGCATTATAGGTTTGGGGGTACATGTGCAGAGTGTGCAAGATAGTTGCATAGGTACACACATGGCAGTGTGCTTTGCTGCCTTCCTCCCCTTCACCCACACTTGGCATTTATCCCCAGGCTATCCCTCCCAGCCCCCCCACTGTCCCTCCCCCCTTCCCCCCAATAGACCCCAGTGTGTAGTAGACCCCCTCCCTGTGTCCATGTGTTCTCATTTTTCTCACCCGCCTATAAGTGAGAATATGCGGTATTTCTTTTTCTGTTCTTGTGTCAGTTTGCTGAGAATGATGTTCTCCAGATTCATCCATGTCCTTACAAAGGACATAAACTCATCATTTTTGATTGCTGCATAACATTCCATGGTGTATATGTGCCACATTTTCCCAGTCCAGTCTATCATCGATGGGCATTTGGGTTGGTTTGAGGTCTTTGCTATTGTAAACAGTGCTGCAATGAACATTCGTGTGCATGTGTCCTTATAGTAGAATGATTTATAGTCCTTTGGATATATACCCAGTAATGGGATTGCTGGGTCAAATGGAATTTCTATTTCTAGGTCCTTGAGGAATCGCCACACTGTCTTCCACAATGGTTGAACTAATTTACACTCCCACCAACAGTGTAAGAGTGTTCCTATTTCTCCACATCCTCTCCAGCATCTGTTGTCTCTAGATTTTTTAATGATCGCCATTCTAACTGGTGTGAGATGGTATCTCAATGTGGTTTTGATTTGCATCTCTCTAATGACCAGTGATGATGAGCATTTTTTCATGTGTTTGTTGGCCTCATGTATGTCTTCTTTTGTAAAGTGTCTGTTCATATCCTTTGCCCATTTTTGAATAAGCTTGTTTGTTGTTTTCCTGTAAATCTGTTTGAGTTCTTTGTAAATTCTGGATATCAGCCCTTTGTCAGATGTGTAAACTGCAAAGATTTTTTCCCATTCTGATGGTTGCTGATTCACTCTAGTGACTGTTTCTTTTGCTGTGCAGAAGCTGTGGAGTTTGATTAGGTCCCATTTGTCTACTTTGGCTTTTGTTGCCAATGCTTTTGGTGTTTTGGTCATGAGGTCCTTGCCTACTCCTATGTCCTGAATGGTTTTGCCTAGATTTTCTTCTAGGGTTTTTATGGTGTCAGGTCTTATGTTTAAGTCTTTAATCCATCTGGAGTTAATTTTAGTGTAAGGTGTCAGGAAGGGGTCCAGTTTCTGCTTTCTGCACATGGCTAGCCAGTTTTCCCAACACCATTTATTAAACAGGGAATCCTTTCCCCATTGCTTGTTTTTGTCTGGTTTATCAAAGATTACACGGTTGTAGACATGTTGTTTTGCCTCTGATGCCTCTGTTCTGTTCCATTGTTCTATATCTCTGTTTTGGTACCAGTACCATGCTGTTTTGATTACTGTAGCCTTGTAGTATAGTTTGAAGTCTGGTAGTGTGATGCCTCCGGCTGTGTTCTTTTTGCTTAGAATTGACTTGGCTATGCGGGCTCTCTTTTGGTTCCATATGAAGTTCATGGTGGTTTTTTCCAGTTCTGTGAAGAAATTCAATGGTAGTTTGATGGGGATAGCATTGATTGTGTAAATTACTTTGGGCAGTATAGCCATTTTCACAATATTGATTCTTCCTAACCACGAACATGGAATGTTTCTCCATCTGTTTGTGTCCTCTCTTATTTCGTTGAGCAGTGGTTTGTAGTTTTCCTTGAAGAGGTCCCTTACGTTCCTTGTGAGTTGTATTCCTAGGTATTTTATTTTCTTTGTAGCAATTGTGAATGGCAGTTCGTTCTTGATTTGGTTCTCTTTTAGTCTGTTATTGGTGTATAGGAATGCTTGTGATTTTTGCACATTGATTTTATATCCTGACACTTTACTGAAGTTGCTTATCAGTTTCAGCAGCTTTTGGGCTGAGGTGATGGGGTCTTCTAGGTATACTATCATGTCGTCTGCAAATAGGGACAATTTGGCTTCCATCTTTCCTATTTGAATACCCTTTATTTCTTTTTCTTGCCTGATTGCTCTGGCTAGAACTTCCAGTACTATGTTGAATAGGAGTGGTAAGAGAGGGCATCCTTGTCTAGTGCCAGATTTCAAAGGGAATGCTTCCAGTTTTTGCCCATTAAGTATGATATTGGCTGTTGGTTTGTCATAAATAGCTTTTATTACTTTGAGATATGTTCCATCAATACCAAGTTCATTGAGGGTTTTTAGCATAAAGGGCTGTTGAATTTTGTCAAATGCCTTCTCTGCGTCGATTGAGATAATCATGTGGTTTTTGTTTTTGCTTCTGTTTATGTGGTGAATTACATTTATAGACTTGTGTATGTTGAACCAGCCTTGCATCCCTGGGATGAATCCTACTTGATCATGATGGATAAGTTTTTTAATGTGCTGTTGCAATCGGTTTGCCAGTATTTTATTGAAGATTTTTGCATCTATGTTCATCATGGATATTGGCCTGAAGTTTTCTTTTCTTGTTGAGTCTCTGCCGGGTTTTGGTATCAGGATGATGTTGGTCTCATAAAATGATTTGGGAAGGGTTCCCTCTTTTTTAATTATTTGGAATAGTTTCAGAAGGAATGGTGCTAGATCCTCTTTGTGTGTCTGATAGAATTCGGCTGTGAACCCATCTGGACCTGGGCTTTTTTTGTGTGGTAGGCTTTTAATTGCTGCCTCAACTTCAGACCTTGTTATTGGTCTATTCATAGTTTCGGCTTCCTCCTGGTTTAGGCTTGGGAGGACACAGGCGTCCAGGAATTTATCCATTTCTTCCTGGTTTACTAGTTTATGTGCATAGAGTTGTTTGTAGTATTCTCTGATGATGGTTTGAATTTCTGTGGAATCTGTGGTGATTTCCCCTTTATCATTTTTTATTGCATCTATTTGGTTGTTCTCTCTTTTCTTTTTTATCAGTCTGGCTAGTGGTCTGTCTATTTTGTTGATCTTTTCGAAAAACCAGCTCTTGGATTTATTGATTTTTTGAAGGGTTTTTCGTGTCTCTATCTCCTTCAGTTCTGCTCTGATCTTAGTTATTTCTTGTCTTCGGCTAGGTTTTGAGCTTTTTTGGTCTTGCTCCTCTAGCTCTTTCAATTTTGATGATAGGGTGTCCATTTTGAATCTCTCCACTCTTCTCATGTGGGCACTTATTGCTATATATTTTCCTCTACAGACTGCTTTAAATGTGTCCCAGAGATTCTGGTATGTTGTGTCTTCATTCTCATTGGTTTCAAAGAACTTCTTTATTTCTGCCTTCATTTCATTGTTTATCCAGTCAACATTCAAGAGCCAGTTGTTCAGTTTCCATGATGCTGTGTGGTTCTGAGTTATTTTCTGAATTCTGAGTTCCAACTTGATTGCACTGTGGTCTGAGAGACTGTTTGTTATGATTTCAGTTTTTTTGCATTTGCTGAGGAGTGCTTTACTTCCAATTATGTGGTCAATTTTGGAGTAGGTGTGATGTGGTGCTGAGAAGAATGTATATTCCGTGGATTTGGGGTGGAGAGTTCTGTAAATATCTATCAGGTTTGCTTGTTCCAGGTCTGAGTTCAAGTCCTGGATATCCTTGTTAATTTTCTGTCTTGTTGATCTGTCTGATATTGACAGTGGAGTGTTAAAGTCTCCCACTATTATTGTATGGGAGTCTAAGTCTCTTTGCAAGTCATTAAGAACTTACCTTATATATCTGGGTGCTCCTGCATTGAGTCCATATATATTTAGAATCATTAGCTCTTCCTGTTGTATTGATCCTTTTACCATTATGTAATGTCCTTCTTTATCCCTTTTGATCTTTGTTGCTTTAAAGTTCATTTTATCAGAGACGAGAATTGCAAATCCTGCTTTTTTTTTGCTCTCCATTTGCTTGGTAAATCTTCCTCCATCCCTTTATTTTGAGCCTTTGTGTATCCTTGCATGTGAGGTGGGTTTCCTGAATACAGCACACCGACGGGTTTTGGCTTTTTATCCAATTTGCCAGTCTGTGTCTTTTTATTGGTGTATTTAGCCCATTTACATTTAGGGTTAATATTGTTATGTGTGAATTTGATACTGCCATTTTGATGCTAGCTGGCTGTTTTGCCCATTGGTTTATGTAGATTCTTCATTTTGTTGATGCTCTTTAGCATTTGGTATGCTTTTAGGATGGCTGGTACTGGTTGTTTGTTTCTATGTATAGTGCCTCTTTCAGGAGCTCTTGTAAAGCAGGCCTAGTGGTGACAAAATCTCTGAGTACTTGCTTGTTCGTGAAGGATTTTATTTTTCCTTCACTTATGAAGCTCAGTTTGGCTGGATATGAAATTCTGGGTTGAAAGTTTTTTTCTTTAAGGATGTTGAATATTGGCCCCCACTCTCTTCTGGCTTGTAGAGTCTCTGCCGAGAGATCTGCTGTGAGTCTGATGGGCTTCCCTTTGTGGGTGACCCGACCTTTCTCTCTGGCTGCCCTTAGTATTTTCTCCTCCATTTCAACCCTGGTGAATCTGACGATTATGTGCCTTGGGGTTGCTCTTCTTGCAGAATATCTTTGTGGTATCCTCTGTATTTCCTGGAGTTGAGTATTGACCTGTCTTGCTAGGTTGGGGAAATTTTCCTGCATAATATCTTGAAGAGTATTTTCCAGCTTGGATTCATTCTCTTCATCATATTCTGGTACACCTATCAAACATAGGTTGGGTCTCTTCACATAGTCCCACATTTCTTGGAGATTTTGTTCATTCCTTTTTGCACTTTTTTCTTTGATCTTGGTTTCTCGTTTTATTTCATTGAGTTGATCTTTGACTTCTGATATTCTTTCTTCTGCTTGGTCAATTCGGCTGTTGAAACTTGTGCATGCTTCGTGAAGTTCTCGTGTTGTGTTTCTCAGCTCCTTCAATTCATTCATATTCCTCTCTAAGTTGTCCATTCTTGTTATCATTTCCTCGAATCTTTTTTCAAATCTTTTTTCAAGGTTCTTAGTTTCTTTGCACTGATTTAGAACATGTTCTTTTAGCTCACTGAAATTTCTCATGATCCACTTTCTGAAGTCTGATTCCGTCATTTCGTCACACTCATTCTCCATCCAGCTTTTTTCCCTTACTGGTGAGGAGTTTTGGTCCTTTGTAGGAGGTGAAGTGTTTTGGTTTCGGGTGTTTTCCTCCTTTTTGCGCTGGTTTCTTCCCATCTTTATGGATTTATCCACCTGTTGTCTTAGCAGTTGCTGATTTTTCAATTGGGAGGATGTGTTTATGTCTGCTGCAACAGAACTCATAAAACACCCCCCTTTTTTCCCCCTGAGATGCTCTGTCTCAGGGAGTTGGGGCTTTCTTTATGAGTATCAGTTTCACTGTCCTGCCCAGCTAGGTGGCAGTCTATTCACTATTTTCCTGCCGGGGCTCCGCCCTGCTACCGCGGGTCCGCCCTATTGCTGCGGGGCTCCTGCTGTGGCTTGCTCCGCCCTGCTGTGGCTTGCTCCGCCCTGCTGGCGGAGTCTCTCTGTTAATGCAGGTTGCCTCGGCAACAGCAGGCTGCGTCAGCCCTGGGCGGTACTTCAGTAGCGGGGGATTGAGTCAGTAGTGGCAGACGCCCCTCCCGCACCAGGCTGCACCGTCCTAGATGCCGGCTGCAAAACTCTCAGCCCCGAGCGCCTCCAATCGCCGCCCTGCTTGTCCCCGTCAGGGTGGGACCCGCCGAGCCCGATCACCCAGCTCCCTGCCTCAGAGTCCGTCCTCTCTCTCTCTCTCTCTCTCTTCCTCTCCCTAAGCTGACCAGTCGACTCTCTCACTGGTGCCCTAGTAGCCTGCCGATAGGGCACTGGGATCCGTGCAATCTCCCGTGCCGCCGCCCACTGCACCGGCTCAGATCAGGATTCCCAGGAATCTCCTGGTCTGGCTTATTGTCCAAGTCCCGTTCAGTCAGATGGACATGCCAATCTGCCCTTCCAAATCTCAGATTGCTGGTTTAACAGGGCACCCGGACCAGTGAGTTTTGTGCCCAGTGCCGCTGCGCTGTGGAACCGGCTGAAGCGGCCGCGCAAGCCTGTGCTAGTGTCCCGTGTCTCTCCCACACCTGGGACTTTCAACTTTCTGTGGGCAAAAAATATATGTCCAAGAACGCAGCTAGGACTCACCCTCTGCGCCTTCACTGAGAGCTGCAATCCGGAGTTGCCTCTACGACACCATCTTGGAAGTCTCGTAAACATAATTCTTTTTTTTTTTTTTTTTTTTTGAGACGGAGTTTCGCTCTTGTTACCCAGGCTGGAGTGCAATGGCGTGATCTCGGCTCACCGCAACCTCTGCCTCCTGGGTTTAGGCAATTCTCCTGCCTCAGCCTCCTGAGTAGTTGGGATTACAGGCACGCACCACCGTGCCCAGCTAATTTTTTGTATTTTTAGTAGAGACGGGGTTTCACCGTATTGACCATGATGGTCTCGATCTCTTGACCTCGTGATCCAGCCGCCTCGGCCTCCCAAAGTGCTGGGATTACAGGCTTGAGCCACCTCGCCCGGCCAACATAATTCTTAATATAATCTTGTAGACATATTTATATAATCTTAATTAGTTTAACTATAAGGTAAAATTCTCATAAACTTTTTTTATAACCCCTTACAATTTTTTTGTAAAAGAGCAAAACAATGCTCTAAGAAGACCCTGTTGTACTTTCATTACTATGTTCAATTTATGGGATGTTACCTACTATTATATCAAGGAAGGGGGTCATTCAGAGTTGTTTTTTCTGTGATACTATGTGAATATGAAAGGTCCCAATTAGAAACTTAGTTCCGAGTCAAATTTATAGGCTAATGTTATGGGGGAGAAAGCAGGAGAGTGTTAAAAAGTGGAGCATCAAGACAGGATATAAAGAGAAGTAATTGCCCATTTCCCAAGGGATTGGACCACAGGGTCTCTGAAGCTCTGCCATTATCACTCTTTTTGTGGTGATTGTGGCAGGCACTGCTTTGCACATTAGTTATGCATATATATAGCTAATGTGCAAGGCAGCCAGTGAGATATGTATATAAATGTGTGACATATATATAGACACACATCTCTCTATATAGTGATATATGTAGATACACCCACTATATATTTTGTGTGTATATATATATATCACTATGTATATGCAGACACATCCACACATTTAAATATAATGCTAACTTCATCAAAGTGATCTATCTTCCCTTTTTAATAGTTTAAAATCTTTTCTATCATTTTATTAGATGCGGAGATCAGGAAAGATTGAATTTTGAGGGAAGCCTTTTTTTCACATTGACACAGATTTTCCCACTAAACACACCCATGTAAGTGAACAAATATCCTAGGGCTACTCTTACTTGTGTTCATTGGTTACCTTGTAGCTGTATTTTACACATAGAATTAACATGACAGTATTTCCTGATTTTGACCATGCATTTTGAAATTTATGTCTAATTAATTGTTAGGTTCAAATAGAGAAATTAGTTTTGCCATGAGAGGATGGGCACAGTTGGAGTATTTGCTCAGTTCTGGACAGTTAGTGCCAGTGCTTTCTTTTAATGGCTGTGAGCCATAATAATTAATAGCAGCACAGAGCTGTGACAAAAGCAGATATTTATGAGACCTATGCAGCATTGTATAGAATTACAATTATAGGTAAGGTCAAAAGGAGTTGGGATTATATGCCACACTACAGGTTTTGTTTGTTTGTTTGTTTTCAGAGTTTCAATTCATCCTCTTTGAAGAAGCCCCAATCATCTTGGGTCAATAGAGGGGCAGTGTGGTATATGGAAGAAACAGATGGACTGTGTTTGAGTCTTGGCTTTGTTTTTACCTTTCTGAACCTCCATTCTTTACTTGAAAAATAAGGATAAGTAATATTGTTTACTGCATCACAGTGTAATCTGGATTAAATGTTATAATATATATTTAAGTGCTTTTGTAAAATTGCTAAAAGCTATAAAAATGGCACTAAATAAGTACTTCTACCCAGCCTCCCCTCATCTATGCATTTATTTCTCCTATTTATGTCAGCTCTAAGTAGTATAATGACCATATCTGGGGATAAAGAGCTAGACTAAAGTGAAATGAATTTATTTTGCTCTGTGGGAAGTTATGTATGCTTTCCTTAGCCTTTCTACTTCTTTTAGATTGAGTTTGTGCAGATGAGAAAAAATGATTTTCTTAGGAAGATGTTATTTGAATAACTTTATACACAAAATGTAGCAAACAACCTATATGGTGAATTTGTTATTTTAGCACATATAACATATAATGCACATCATCTAAAGGAGAGAAGAAAAAGAAATGATAAAATAATGAGCATTTATGGTGATGAAAGCAATTTGCTTCACCTGCTCCTGGGTTAATATTCAAAGCTGTTTGGCACCAGTTGGGCTGAACTTTCTATGGTGAATAAGGAAGAAACAGCAGGATAAGAATGAGCAAGGAAGCCATTTCACACATACACTGGTCTGTCTTCCTTGTCAGCTGTCCTATTGGACACCCAGTTGAGGGCTTTTATCCAGTGCTCACAGACACAGCTTATCATAACTTGCAGCTTGTTTCTTTAGGGCATTCTTCCCCACACCCTACAAGGTAATGGTCTATGCTGCATGTGTTCTATCTGATAGTCTACTTAACAACCTTAATTATTACAGACAGGTTCAGTAATGCCCATATTAACAAAAAAATGACCTTTTGCACTTACATATTCTATACATAGACATATAGCTTTTACACTTTTATATTTCTATATAGAAACACATGAATTATTCAGCACCCATAGGCATTTGCCTTTATTTACAGACCTGGGGAGACAACAGCCATTACATTGTAAATGGTCAAGGAGGGTGAGTCCAAAATGTGTGAAGTTTTCTTCAGATCCTTTCATAAGAGGAAGTAAGTTGTGCTATCCCATTAATAATTAACACTGTTCTGCCATTAATTATAAGGAGGTCAGACAAATCAGATGACTTATCTTCTCCTCTCTTTTGCTGAAAATAATGTTAATATAACTTTGCATGGTTGTCAGTATGTTGAATTTCCTTTGTTGATCTCTTCCCTGTTAACAAATTAGACTAGTGTTTTTCAAACATTTTGACTTGTGACCCGTAGTAAGAATGCATTTTGTGTCATGATGTAACATATGTATACCTATAGACATATATATTACATAATTAAAATAATATCATGATTCACTAAACAGTTGCAAAGCATAGCTTGAAAATATTTTACTATTTGAAAGCCAGGTAGCTGAGTTCTGGAGGCTCATTTTCTAAGGATCAGTTACAACTACTTCAGAAAACAAGACTAATGTTGGAATGGTTAAGACTGATTTCTTTCACTATATATACCTTTAAGATTTTTGAGGCTTGTCTTCTGGCATTAAGGACTGTCATTATAGCCTGTTTGAGAGATCAAAGACTAAGATAACAACATTGATAGATTTAGAAACCTTTTGGGACAAAGACAGAAAGCTTTCCTGACAAAACTCTGTTTTCTTCTTCCTCTCCTCTTCTTTCCTTGTTAAATGGACATAGATGTATATTGAGACAGGGGAAAACTGGATGAAACTTACAAAGTTATTATAATATGGAGGCTTAGAAGATCTTCATGAAAACTTCAATGTAAGGCTGAGATCCTCTTTAATCTTCATAATATAAACGAAATATGATATGTTACAAATAAAATCTTAGAATCTGCCAGTCAAATTATGTTTGATTTAAATTTGTTACTCCAGGACCTTAGGAGCCATTGCTACTGGGAAGTGTTGTGTGGAACAGGGGAGATGAATTCTTGTAGCCTCTATAATATCAGTGATTTGTCTATTTTATCTTTAAACTGCTGTGGCATTTACTGTTTATTCCAGACAATATAGTTCTTTGCTTTGTGCAGCTCTCAGATGATAATGTCAATTTTTTCATGCATGTGAATTGTGTCTCTTCTAATGAATTTCTTGAGAACATCTTTTATTTACTTTTTGTATTATTTGCATAGCTCTAGATAACTCCTCCCAAACATCCATTATTTTATTTAGTGGAAGGGAAGGAAGAGTATTACATCTTTCTGTTCCATATTTAGGTCAATGAACTCACTTCAAGCATTGTACAGACTCCATCTAGATTGGACTGAGGCAGAAATATCAATTACATTGTTTACTTTCAACACTCCTTAGTTACTAAATTCATTCAAGTAATGCATTCCACAAATAATTAGTGAGACTTATTATGTGTTAGACACTATGCAAGGAATATAACTGTGAGCAAAATATTGTGGATCTTACAGTATTTTCTCTTTCTCTCTCTTACTCTCTTCTTTCCTTTCTTTTCTTTTGACTGGGGTTCAGTGGCACAATCTTGGCTCACTGCAGACTCCACCTCCCAAGTTCAGGTGATTCTCCTGCTTCAGCCTCCCAGCTAGCTTGGATTACCGCACCACCTGCAGCTAATTTTTGTGTTTTTAGTAGAGACAGGTTTTTGCCATGTTGGCCAGGCTGGTCTCAAACTCCTGTCCTCAAATGATCTGTCTGCTTCGGCCTCCTAAAATGAGCCACCACACCCAGCCATTACAGTATATTCTAATATTCATTTTTTTTTTTTTTTTTTTTTTTTACAAACTTAGTACTCTCATGTTTTCCTAAATCTTCACTGTTGAATCCTTATATTCTCTTCTAAATCCACCCTCAGATCTTTTCTTTACACTGTAGCATAAATAATCAATAATAAAGTGTTATCTCAAGATGCATTGATACTTTTTCAAACTAACAAGATTCCTTTAAGCTAAAGGAAGAAATTTAATCAGTCACATATAATGGCCAAGATTTAATAAGCATTTACCACGTTCCTTGTGCTTCTCTAATTACTATGGATTAACTCATTTAATTTTCACAGTAGCACAATTACGTAGCTACCATTATTATGTTAGCTTTATAGGTGAGAAAACTAAAACACAAAGAATTTAAGTAACTTGCCTAAAGCCACTAGGCCTTTATATGATGGAGCAAGGATTTGAAACTAGATAATTTGAATGTGAATTGTGTCTCTTCTAGAGAGCTTCTTGAGAATGACTTTTATTTAGTTTGGCTACATACATTTTGGCTTCACTATTCATGTAGTCAAACACAACCTTTCGTTACCTATGTTACCATTGAGTTATTTCTTTAGAAGATTGATCATTCCAGGTCCATGAAAGCATATATTGAGTAAAAATAATTTCAAGCAGGCTCAATTTCCAACTCAAGGCAGGTCCTTTCACTGCATTGAAACCCACAATAGCACTCCTGCCTTTGTTCCATGCCCTTTTCTAGCTGGGAGTTGAGATTCTGCTCTTTGTCAGAATTTATTTTTACATACAATTTGATTAAAAGAAAAATGGTTATATTATTCCTAGGGAAGTTTTAGTTGATTGGTGTGCCAGTTATTAAGCCATTATTTTCCATCTCCAAGTTGACCTTCTGTAATTGGTAATGCTGCTCTATAATTGGTAATGCTGGGTCTGGGACTGCCAACTATTTGTTCTTGGCTAGTTTTCTGTTAGTATCTGCCAGGAGCAGTAGAGGGAGATTGGAAGACAGGAGGTAAAAGAAGGGACTGGTCATTCCTGATTGTTTGCTGTTACCATCGGCATCATCTCAGCAATGCAACTTTATCTGGGTATCCAGGATATTCTTTTGGGCATGAAATTTAAGGAGGCTGACCTTGCATTGATTATATCCTTAAATTTTGTGTCCTAAGTGCCTCACTTGCATTACCCTCTAGTCCCTGCCATCAAAACTACTATTAACACTTTAGTATATTTCATTATAGTCTTTTGTAAAATGTACTTTTTATGTAGCTTTATTCATATTGTTGAACATTTGCATATTTAAAAAGATTTTATTTATTTAAATTTATTTTGAGACAAGAGTCTCACTCTGTCTTCCAAGTGGGAGTGCGGTGGCATGATCATAGTGCAGTGCGGCCTTGACCTCTCAGGCTTAAATGACCCTCCCACTCAGCGACAGATGAATAAAGTACACTGATGCACAGATATTATGCTTTGCCAGTTTGGCTGTGGGTCTGGGCTGCTTACAGATTCCCTGGTCCTGTAAACAGTTATGACCACCAGCTCTCCCCAGCCAGTGAGACTCACATTTATTTAGTAAAGTTTAATTGACAAAGTCTTGAGTCAACACTACTAGAGGTTAAAGATTAAATGATAGATTCTGATGCCCAAAGCAAACACCATTAGTGGGTAATATCCCTGGTCCACTTCCTCCCAAGAAGGTCATCTGGCTCAAAGATTAATTTTAAGACCACATGAGTAAACAAGCTAGCTAGGTAAACTACTCACATTCTGTTGTATTTGTGCCCTAATCTCTCTGGCAGTTGCAAAGAGACTCTGGCTGCCTTCAGCCAAGAACTATAGAAAAAACCCTTAGGCCTTCCAAAAGGGTTTGAGACTATATTCTATAACCTTCTCTAATATTTTTCCCTTAATATTTTTGCTGCCACTCTGAGTGAATTCCCATGGTATACTCTGTTCTACTTTTTACTTCTATGAGATCAACTTATTTTTAGCTTCCACATATGAATGAGAACATGCAGTGTTTAACTTTCTGTTCCTGGCTTACTTCACTTAACACAATGCCCTCTAGTTCCATTCATGTTGCCAGAAATAACACATTTTATTGTTTTTTTATGGCTGAATAGTATTCCATTGTGTACCATATTTCCTTTAACCATTCATCTCTTATTGGACACCTAGATTGACTCCATATATTGGCTGTTGTGAGTAGTGCTTTGATAAATATGAAGGTATAGATGTCTCTTCAATGTGCTGGTTTCCTTTCCTCTGGATAAATGCCCAGTAGTGGGATTACTGGATTATATGGCAATTCTACTTGTAGTTATATGAGGAACCCCCATATTGTTTTCTGTAGTGGTTCTACTAGTTTATGCTTTTATCAACAGTATATAAGAGTTCCCTTTTCTCCATATCCTTACAAGAATTTCTTATTTTTTGTCTTGTTGATAATAGCCATTTTGGTTGGGTGTGGTGGCTCATGCCTGTAATCCCAGTATTTTGGGAGGCTGAGGTGGGTGGATCACATGAGATCAGAAATTCGAGACTAGCTTGACCAACATGGTGAAACCCCATCTCTACTAAAAACACAAAATTAGCTGAGTGTGTTGATGCATATCTGTAATTCCAGCTACTTGGGAGGCTGAGATAGGAGAATCACTTGAACTCAGGAAGCAGTGGTTGCAGTGAGGTTGCACCCAGGCTGGAATGCAGTGGTGCAATCTTGGCTCACTGCAACTTCTGCCTCTTGGGTTCAAGCAATTCTCCTGCCTCAGCCTCCTGAGTAGCTGGGACTACAGGTGCATGCCACGAGGCCCAGCTAAGTTTTGTATTTTTAGTAGAGGTGGGGTTTCATCCTGCTGGCCAGGCAGCTCTCGAACTCCTGACAAGTGATCTTCCCGCCTCTGCCTCCCAAAGTGCTAGGATTACAGGCATGAGCCACCATACACAGCTAACAAACACTTTTAAACAATGAGCTATCATGTGAATTCAGTCACTATTGTGAGGACAGCACCAAGAGGATGGTGCTAAACCATTCATGAGACACTTGCCCCAGTGATCCAGTAACTTTCCACTGGGCCCCACCTCCAACATTGGGGATTACATTTCAACAAGAGATTTGGGACAAATATCCAAATGATATTAAGTACCTTGTATATTCTGGATATTAAAATATCCTTTGTCAGATGACTAGTTGGTAAATATTTTTTTCCATTTTCTGGGTTGTCTTTTCACCTTGTCGATTGTTTCTTTGCTATGCAGTAGCTTTTTAGTTTGATATAATCCCATTTGCTTACTTTTGCTTTTCTCTAAACCTGTGCTTTGAGGTCTTATTTACAAAATCTTTCTCAGACCAATATCCTGAAATGTTTCCCATATATTTTGTTCTAGTAGTTTTACGGTTTTGGGTCTTATATTTAGGTGTTTGATTCATTTTGAGTTGATTTTCGTATAGGGTGATAGGCAGGGTCTAATTTGATTCTTCTGCATACAGATATCTAGTTTCCCCAGCACCATTTATTAAACAGACTATCATTTCCCCAGTGAATATTCTTGGCACCTTTGTCAAAGAACAGTTGATTGTAGATATGTGGATTAATTTCTAGAAGCTCTACTCTGTTCCATTCATATCTGTCTGTTTTTGTGCCAGTACCATGATATTTTGGTTACTATAGCTTTAGAGCATACTTTGAAGCTGGTAGTGTGATTTCTCTAGCTTTGTTCCTTTTGCTCAGGATTGCCTTGGCTATTCAGCATCTTTTGCGATATTGTCTTATATTAGTAGAGATACTCTGGCTCACATTTGGTTTTTATGTGCATGGAATATCTTTTTTTCAATCCCTTCATGTTCAGTCTATATATCTTTACTGGTGATATGAGTTTCTTGTGGGCAGCATGTAGTTGGGTCTTGTTTTTTAAAAAAGAAATTAATCTAGTTACATTCAAGGTTATTATTGATAGGTGAGGACTTACTCCTGTCACTTTATTGATTTTTTTCTAGTTGTTTTATATATCCTTTTTTCCTTACTTTCTCTCTTATTGTTTATTTTGAGGCTGGTTTGTTGGTGATGAATTACCTTAGTTTTTGCTTATCTGTGAATGATTTTTTTCCTCCTTCATTTCTGAAGGATAGTTTTGCTGGCTATAATATTCTGGCCTGACAGTATTTTTCTTTCAGGACTTTGAATACATCATTCCACTCTGTCCTGGCCTGAAAAGTTTCTGCTGAGAAATTCACTGTTAATCTATTGGAGATTGACATATGCTTGATTTGATGCTTTTCTCTTTCTGTTTTTAGAATTGTTTCTTTGTCATTGACTTTTGACAATCTGATACAATGTGTCTTGGAGAGGACCTGTTTGGTTTGAATTGACTTGAGGTTTTTTGAGTTTCCTGAACCTGGATATCAGTTTATCTTCCAAGATTTTAGAAGCCTTTAGGTATTATTTCATTAGATATGTTTTCTATGCCTTTCTCCTCTCTCCTTCTGAAACATGCTTGATTGAATATTTGTTTGCTTAATGGTGTCCCATAAATCTTGTAGGCTTTCTTCATTTTAAAAAATTATTATTTCTTCTTTTTTTTTGTCTGTCTATGTTATTTTAAAATATATGCCTTCAAGTTTATTCTGCTCGGTCTAATCCATTGTTGAGGCTCTCAATTACATTTTTTATTCAATTTCTTGAAATATTCAGTTCTCAGATTTCTGTTTGGCTCTTTTTATATCTATCTTTTTGCTGAGTTTCTCATTCAAATCAAATTGTTTTTCTGATTTTGTTACATTATCTGTCTGCATTCTCTTGTATCTCTCTGAGTTTCCTTAAGAAAGATGATGATTTTGAAATCTTTTTCTGGTATTTTATATATGTCCTTATAATTGTGGTATGTTACAACAGAATTATTATTTTTAAGTGTCATGATCACTTGCTTTTTCATGTTTCATGTGGCATTCCTACATTTGTTTCTATGCATCTGGTGAGAAAGTTGCTTTTCCAATTTTATGGATAAGGTTTCATGGGAAAGCTTTATTTGTATGAGTAGTTGGCCTTTGTTCTAGATAGATACAGTAGTGTCATCTCTATGTAGTTTTTTCAGCTGTAATATACATGAATGACATTTGTTAGTGTCTTAGTGGCCTAGGCTGAGGGAGGTTGTGGCAGTGGTGTTGTGCTTTTGCTGGGAATGGGCTTTCTAGGCTGTTTCTCAAGTCAGAAGCACATGCATGTACAACTTGGGTCAGCCTACTTGAGGTCTGCCTGGCTGGGATTGAAGCCATGGGTCTGTTTCTCTGGCTGGAAGTATGGGCATGTGGTTGCTTGGTTGGTCTGTGGTGTATTTGTCAGGGGTGATTCACAGGGCTGTGTCTTTGTCCTGGTATATGGGTGCATGGCTCTTTACTTGGCCTGGGTGCTTGTCTGCTGAGGGTGGCCCATGAGGCTCCTTCACAGGCATGGGATGTTGATACAAGGCTACTTGACTGGCTTAGGCACTTTTCTGCTGGTAGTAACCCATGGTGCTGTTTCTCAGACCCAGTATGGAATCATATGCCTGTTTAGCAGTCCCAAGTATGTGCCTGCTGGGTGGCCCATGAGGCTGTTTCTCAGGCCCAGGACATGGACACATAGCTGATTGACTTGCCTAGGGGAGTGTCTGGCAGGGGTGTACTGCAAAGATGATTCTCAGGCTTGGGATTTGGGCACAAGGCTTCTTGGTTGGCTTGGGTTCATTTTTGCATGAGCTGGCCTATGTGGTTGTTTTTAAGGCCTGGGACACAGGTGTTTAGCTGATTGCCTGTCCTGGGGATATATTTTACTCAGTTCATTTGATGTTAGATCATAAGCATTTTCCTACATTACTAAAATATTTTATGAATATATTTAATTACTCTCAGGATTATTGACTCAAAATTATGAGATCTATTAGTTTGGAAAGGACAGCTTTCTTTCTTTCTTTTTTTTTTTTTTGAGATGTAGTCTTGCTCTGTCGCCAGGCTACAGTACAGTGGCATGATCTCAGCTCACTACAACTTCTGCCTCCCGGGTCCAAGTGATTCTCCTGCCTCAGCCTCCCAAGTAGATGGGGCTACAGGCACGCACCACCACACCTGGCTAATTTTTTGTATTTTAGTAGAGATAGTGTTTCACCATTTGGTCAGGATGGTCTCTATTTTCTGACCTTGTGATCTGACTGCCTTGGACTCCAAAAATGCTGGGATTACAGGCTTGAGCCAACATGCCTTGCCACTTTCTTTTTGTTGAAAAGGATTACAATCTGCAGGCTGGGAAGTGGAGCCTTTGGTTGATACTGAAAGCAGTGACTTTGAAGGAGGAAGGGTCGGACAGGAGTTTTATGCTAAGTAGATTGACTAAACATATATATTTAATAGGTTATAGGAGGATCTGAATATTCATAAAAGGGGTATGTGCATGCATGGTAAGCAAACATACATGTTACACTTGTCCCATATTCACTTTGGGTTGGAGAGTTAACATTAAAATACAGTGAGGGCTGGGTGTGATGGTGCATGCCTGTAATTCTAGTGCTTTGGAGGATGAGGTAAGAAGACTGCTTGAAGCCAGCAGTTCAATATCAGCCCGGGCTACAAAGTGAGACCCCCCATCTCTACAAAAATTAAGAAAAAATTAGCCAACCATGGTGACTTGTGCTTATAGGAGGCTGAGGCAAAAGGATTGCTTGAGCCTAGGCGTTCACAATTGTTACCACTGTACTTCAGCCTGGGTGACAGAGCGAGAGCCTGTCTCTGAAACAAACAAACAAACAAACAAAAAAACCCACACACAACAAGAAAAAATGCGATAAAATTAGGCTCTATACCTCAAAAGCTGAAACAGCACACAAGGGTGCTTAGTGTGCAGCCTGGTAAACTAGTCAGAACCATTTGTGATTGGTGGTCATTTATCAGGAAGGATGCTTTGTGACACTGGTCAGCTGCCACGTTGAAACCACAGAAATGGAGGAGAGTCTGTCAGGCAGTTGGCTGAAGTCAGTGGAGGAGTGTGTCTTTTGTTCTTTGTTTTATGGGGCTGGCCTCTGTTTAACTTTTAGTAAAAGAAAACAAAAGTCTGAGAATAGTTAGCAAGGAAGACTAACCTCCCATCTTGTCGTGGCTCAAAAATTTAGTTTTTAAAGTTTTTCTGGAGTCTCCTTGGCCAAGAAGTGTTCCTTCTGTTGGTTGGGGGTGCTTAGGATTTATTTTTATTTCACAGAATCTATCATGTAGATATTTGTATAATCATTACAAATGCTATTACTCTCATAGTCTTCCTTCAATTCTCACAATTTTAAGAGGTCAGTAGGACAGATGTTATTCATTTTATACATAGGGAAACTGAGGTTCTGGTCGATCAAATGTCTTGCTCAAGATCATAAAGGTACTAAATAGTAGAATCAGGATTTAATAGTCATTTATTACTATTGTTATTAGTAATAATAATCTGTACTCTTTGTTGAGGGTCTGATACAAAGTCACAGAGTTAAAGAGTGTCAGAGCTGGGTTTTCAACACTTGTTTCATCTTAAAGACTAAGCTCTTTATTATACCATTTTGCCTTTTTAAATCAAGACATATTGGGATTGTGTATTACAGACTTTCCTTCAGAGGAATTCAGAAGAGAGAAATGCTCAGGAAAGGTTTTCAGCAGGTTGTCAGATACGAATTAGACCTGAAATTGGAAGGGAAAGAGGAAGCAGAGAGGAAAGGTGGGAGAAAAGCAGAGAAGAGGAAGGAGAGGAGAGGAATGTGGGAAATATGAGAGGAGGGGGAGTTCATCTGAAACAAAAGAGATATCATAAATAAAAACATGGAAGAATAAATATAAGAGACTATAAAGCCCAACTAGATTAATGTGACCGATGTGTGGTTAGGGTGTGAGGACAAGTTAGATTATTGAAGCTGTTTTTATGGCCCTTAGAAAATTGGCAAGTGAGTTAAGATTTATAACCTACCAGAATGATCTTTTAGAAAGTTTACTTCCACATAAAACTATACCTGTTCATGATTGTATGGAAGCTGAGGGCATGAAGTAACTTTTTACATTGAATTTAATTTTTCTTGTGTATTTAGAAATCATCACGCTGGAACAGACTAGGAGTCTTACAGAGTGGGGTGAAATTCCTCAGTAGTTCACTTGATCGTATTTGTAGTACTATTCCTTAAGGGGTGTGTGGGGAAGATCTAATTTCAATCCCAGCTAGAAGTCAGCTTATCCACTAATGTCTCAGGATTGAGACCCATTGTACAATTTTAACAAGAAAGTATGTGGTAACAAACCATCACGTCTTGGAAAAAGTACCAATCAAACAGACCTTTTCCATCTTTTACATCCATAAAGCTCTTTTCACAGTGACATATTGACACACAAAGTTTTATTCCTAGTATGTCTTTTATGTTTCACTTTATCAAAAAATTGCTTGTGAACAAATAACAAACCTCGATAAATTAAATAGGAAATATTTGCTTAGTATACTATGTGCTCAGAGAGGCCTTTTTTGTACAATTGTATGGCAGAACTCTTCACAGATTTGCTATTATTTTTTAAATTCTGTTTTGAGACGGAGTTTTGCTCTTGTTTCCCAGGTTGGAGTACAATGGCATGGTCTCTGCTCACTGCAACCTCTGTCTTCGGGGTTCAAATGATTCTCCCATCTCAGCTTTCCAAGTAGCTGGAATTACAGGTGCCTGCCACCAGGCCCAGCTAATTTTTTGTATTTTTAGTAGAGATGGAGTTTCACCGTGTTGGCCAGGCTGCACTTGAACTCCTGACCTCAGGTGATCTACCCGCCTTGGCTTTCCAAAGTGCTGAGATTACAGGTGTGAACCACCACACGTAGCCTGTTTTTAAAATAATCTTAAATCACATTAATTATATGCATATTTAAAATTCCCACAAATAGATAACTATGTATATTGGATAGAATTCTGTGGCCTGCAAGTAACAGAAGCCCTAACTTAACGAATTTAAACAAGGACATTTGTTTTCTCAAATAACAGAGCATCTAGAGGTAAGGTAGGCTAGATGTTTAACTGCGTTAGTAGCTCATTAATGGCATCATGGATCTAGCTTCTTTCTGTTTTCTGTTATGCCATCTGCATTGTCTGACTTCAAACTAAGGCTGATTCCCTTTGTGATTTTAGGTGGTTGCAACTGAGCTACATGTTTTCTTGTTCATGTGTAGCTGTCCAGCTGTAGGAGACACCAGCTTTTTTTCTTACTGTGTTTTATAAACAAAGAATAGTATTTCTAGAGGTTCCTAGCATTTCTCTTTTCATATCTAATTGATAATAATTATGCCACTACAAGTGTATCTCAGAGATTTGCGGGTTTAGTTCCAAAGCGCTGCAATAAAGTGAATATTGAAATAAAGTGAGTCAGATGAATGTTTTGGCTTCCCCATGCCTAAAAAGTTATATTTACCCTATACTGCTGTCTATTAAGTATAAAATAGCATTATGTCTAAAAAAGTTATACCTACCATAATTTAAATATACTTTATTGCTAAAAAATGCTAATGATCATCTGAACCTTCAGTGAATCATAATCCTTTTGCTTGTGGAGGCTATTGCCTTGATGTTGATGATGCTGATTGATCAGAGTGGTGGTTGCTGAAGGTTGGAGTGGCTGCAGCAATATGAGGATAATAAAGTTTGCCTCATTGATTGACTCTACTTCATGAAAGATTTTCTCTGTAGTGTCCAAAGCTATTCGCTAGCACTTTATGCTAGAACTTCTTTTAAAACTGGAGTAAATCCTCTCAAACCCTGCTGCTGCTTTATCAACTGTCTATATGCAATATTCTAAATCCTTTTCTGTCATTTCAACAGTGTTCACAGCATCTTCACCGGGAGTAGATTTCATCTCAAGAAACCACTTTCATTGCTCCTCCATGAGAAGCAACTTCTCATCTGTTTAAATTTTATCATGAGATTGCAGCAATTCACTTCCATCTTCAGGGTCCATTTCTAGTTTTCTTGCTATTTTTCACCACATCTACACTTACTTCCTCTAGTGAAGTTTTGAACCCCTCAAAGTCATCCAAGAGGGTTGACATCAACTTTTTCCAAATTCTTGTTAACGTTTATATTGTCCAGTTTGCATTGCTACAAAGAAGTGCTGGATGCTGGGTAATTTATAAAGAGGTTTACTTGGCTTACAGCTCTGCAAGCTGTAAAAGAAGTATAGCACCAGAATCGACTTCTGTGAGACCTCAGAAATTTTACAATCATGACAGAAGGTGAAGGGGGAACTGGTGTGTTCCATGGTGAGAGAGGGAGCAAGAAGGGGATGCCAGGCTCTTTTAAACAACCAGCTTTCATGTGAACTAATAGAGCAAGACTTCACTTATTATCATGAGGAGGTCACTAAGCCATTCATGAAGGATCCACCCCACTGACCCAAAGACCTCCCACCAGGTCCCACCTCCAACATTGGGGATCACATTTCCTCATTAGATTAGAAGTGGACAAATGTCCAAACTATTTCAATGCTGGTACTTCAGTCTCCTCACGTGAGTCACAAAGGTTCTTAATGGCATTTAGAATGGCATTTTTTTTTCCAGAATATTTTCAATGTACTTTGCCCAGATCCATGACAGCAATTACTCTCTAGGGCAGTGATAGCTTTACAAAATATATTCCTTAAATAATAATACTTGAAAGTTGAAATGACTTCTTGATTCATGTGCTTCAGAATGGATGTTGTATTAGCAGGCATGAAAATAACATTACTTCCCTTTACATCTCTATCAGAGCTCTTGGATGACCAGGTGAATAGTCAATGAGCAGTAATATTTTGAAAGAAATTTTTCTTCTGAGCATTGGGTTTCAACAGTGGGCTTAAGATATTCAGTAAACCATGTTGTCAACAGATGTGCATCATCTAGGCTTTGTTCTTCCATCTCTAGAACACAGGTAGAGTAGATTTAGCACAACTCTTAAGGGCCCTGGTATTGTTGGATTGGTAAAGAGAATTAGCTTCAACCAAAAGACACGAGCTGCATTATTCCCTAACAATAAAGTCAACCTGTCCTTTGAAGCTTTGAAGCTAGGCTTTGACGTTTCCTCTTCAGCTATGACAGTCTAGGTGGCATCTGCCTCTAATAGAAGACTGTTCTGTTTACATTGAAAATCTATTATTTAGTGTGGCCCCTTTCATCAATGGTGTTAGCTAGATTTTTTGAGATAACTTGTTGTAGCTTCTACATTAGCACTTGCTGCTTCACCTTTCAGTTTTGTGTTATGGAGATGGCTTGTTTCCTTAAACCCCGTGAACTTACCTCTGCCAGTTTCTAACTTTTCTTCTGCAACTTCCTCACATCTCTCAGCCTTGATGGAATTAAAGAATTGTTAGGGCCTTGCTCTGAATTAGGCTTTCGCTTAAGGAAATCTTGTGGCTGGTTTGATCTTCTATGTAAACCACTAAAACTTTCTCATTATCAATAATGAGGCTGTTTTGCTTTCCTATTATTTATGTGTTCACTGGAGTAATACCTCTAATTTCCTTGAAGAATTTTTTCTTTGCAGTCACAACTTGGCTAACTGGTGTTAGAGGCCTGGCGCCTACTTTGCTTTTGACTTTCCCACTAAGCTTAATCTTTTCTTGCTTTTGATTTGAAGTGAGAGATATGCAACTCTGTCTTTCACTTGAACACTTACAGGCTATTATAGGGTTATTAACTGACCTAATTTCAGTAGTGTTGTGTCTCAGGGAATAGGGAGGCTTAAGGAGAGGGAGAGAGATGGAGCTCTAAAAACACACATTATATTTATATATTAAAATTGCCATCTTCTATTGGAGTGGTTCTTGGTGCCCCCAAAACATTATAATAGTAACATCAAAGATCACTGATCACATATCTCTGTAACAGATATAACAATAATGAAAATGTTTGAAATATTGTGGGAATTACCAAATGTGACTCAGAGACAGGAAGTAAGCATATGCTGTTTGAAAAATGGTGCCAGTAGCCTTGTTCCATGTAAGGGTTGTCACAAACCTTCAATTTATAAAAAATACACGACCTGAGAAGCACCCTAAAGTGAAGCACACTTAAATGAGGTATGTTTCTACTCATTCTTGGACCAGTTATTGACAAATGTACGCTTAGATAAGATTCTGAAACCATACATTTATTACTCAATGGAACAATGGTATAAGTAAATATTGAGCATCTTTTATAAGGTTCACCACTATTAAATGGTTATGGACTTATCTGCTATACTTTATAGTTTACATTATAATCTTATTATAATGTTACATTATAATCTTTATTAAATGGTTCTGGGCTTATCTGCTATACTTGATAGTTTATATTATAATCTTTCATATTTAATTATACAAAGCACAATATGGCAGAAATCATCTGTCACAGAGACATTTATTAGATATAAACATTATAAATATGTTTTTTTTTAAATTTTTGAGTCATTATAAGAATCTGCTTAAATACATTTCAGATATTTGGGAAACCAAAACTTAAAATGCTTTCCCCTCACTACATTTCTGAATCAGGAAGAATTTCTGAGGGTAGTAACAGAATGTTAATCTTCAATTATTGGAGAAAATGCTAAAATTCCATAGGGCAGAGGTTCAGACAAAGGGAATAAATCACAAGATAGACTGGTGGCAGTTATAAAGTTGGCAGAAGCTTTAGAATAGTCTCTTCTAGAATATTCCATGATTTAAACCTTTTCTTAGTGTGTATAGTTTTTAAGTTTATGTTTTGAGAAGAGATATAGGCTTAAGTGTGCATATATGCTCATGTCTGTATATTGGAAGAGGGAGAGGAATTATTGCTTTGTAATAGAATTACTATCAAAACGAATAGCCAGCTGATTATTCAGAATGCTAGACCTAAGCCTAGCTACTCAGAGCAATAGAAAAACAAACTTTCAATACTTGCTGTATCATAAACTTTGAAAAATATTTTGTTCTGATAGTTTGGTGAGAAAACCAAACACTAAGATATTTGTTATTGAATGTAATGACTCTTTAGTTTTTGTCAGTAGTTTAGGGCTTTCACTATTCCAGACTTTTGCTGTGTCAAACGTTGTGTTAAAGAAGAAACACATTTGGGATTGATATTGTAGTTTTCAATTGTTCTAGGTTAATTCATTTACTCAATAAATATATGTTGAAATACTCCAATGCCATGCTAGGTGCTGAGAATACACTGGTAAACAAAACATCTCTCTGCATTCATGATTCTTACAATTTAGTAGAATATGGCTGGAAGCTAGAAAATTGGTTTGTTGGTGATATAGATTGCTGAAAATGAAGACCAGAAGGAGCCTCATAGTTATTCCAGTCCATTGTCTCATGCAAAAGAGTTAGGAATGAAAATCTAGACAAGTTTCATTACTTAGCTGAGGTCAAATCAAGTCAGTGGCAGATCCAGAAATAGAATCTGTCTCTCAGCTCACTGAACTCCCAGGATCCTTTCTGATGTCACTGAACTCCTTCATCTTGGTGAAGCGCTGGATCAGGAATGCAATACAGTGTCTCGAGAGTCACAGGGTGTGCCATCTTACCCTTGGAGGTTCATTCAGTTCCCTCCTAAATCAGGTCCTGAGTGTGAAGCAGACGTCACTTGGACATTATCTCATTTTTAAACTCCAGTAAGGTACATTTGCATCACATTAGCTTACAAAAGCAAACATTTAGAAGACAAAGTAGCTGTGAGATGATTATTATTATTTAAATAAATGAGCTAGTTTAATAGATAAGGCATATACCCCAGTAACACAGATGATACATTTTGTAATCATTCTGCATTGTTTCATGTGGCTGTGAGAGTACTGCCAAGAATACAGGAAAAATTGGGCTTCATGAATTATTCATTGAATTCAGTTTAACACTCTCATTATTTATAGTGCTTCAGGTTAGTCTGTGGTGCTATTTGCCTTAATAAGGATGGGAATAATGACTTGGCAGTGTATCTGTTTATATTATTTTGTGTTATTGTTTACTGAAATAAAACCCAAGGTATTTTTAGAAATATATCTCTTTAAAAGTCATGGCTAAAAAACACTACATTCCATACTCTGTGGCCTAAAATTTTTCATTTGTATGAAATATTTTATTCTTTAATGAATATGATTAATACAAGGGAGCAGCATTCACATTTAGGTATTATTTCTTGTTTGGCTAATACATGGTGGGACTGTATACATCTTTCTAAGCCTGGTAATCTTGGAATTAACAAAGTAGTATTTAAAGAGACAAACTAGAAAAAGCTTGATTGAAGGTGGTTTATATACTGCTGCTCTGACATTTGAATTCCAATCATGGATATTTATTTTAGAGAGAAAAGTTTATATCTTAGATCATAGCAATTATTTCTTGAGTTATTTGTTGGATTAAATTTTTGTAAATATTGCATCTAATGGATAAACATATTTGATGGGCTAGTTCTGAAGAATGCAATTTATTAAATCTAAGCATGAAAGGAGGTATAAGTGTTTCTTTAGCCATATACTTTTCCATTTCTTTTGGATGTAAAACACCATGCTTCTCTTCAATCACGCCTGCCATTTTTAATTTTTAATTGTCAAGCTGTGATTAGACCACAGTGCAGGCAACTTTGTCTTAATTTGAAGTGTGATTCAAAGCTGCTTTGTGAGGATTTGCCAGTAGGAACTCCTGTAGTCCACCTCTATTTTGGAGAAAATTCACAGATTGGTTATATAAAAAAATTCATGATCTCTGACATCAACTGGGATCTCAAAGCTATTGAGAAGTTCTTTTATGGTTCCTTAGTCATGTCTTTACTGTTTTCCACAGCAGCTACTTAAAATTTCTTTATCCTTTTCAAGTTAAATCCTTCTACTTCTTCCATCATTATTAACAGATAACCCCAATTTCTACTTTTCAGAGAAAACAGAACATTGGATGCATACTCCCTCATTCCCTGGTACTGACAAACAACTTGACCTAATGCAGCATCCTTTTATTTTCCTCCTATGAAATAAAAGAGGTGCTCTTTCTTCCATTTAAGGCTGTTCATTTCACTCAGAGAACACTTCCTTCTTCTGTTCCCAGATATGTTGCATATCAATGATTTCCTTCTTTTTAAAGATATTTTTAACTTCTTTCCTTTAATACTATAACCTTCTGTATTAGTTATCTATTGCTGCATAACCACTTACCAGCTTAAAACAACACACATCTATTATCTCACAGTCTCTGTGCATCAGAAATTCCATAGTGACTAAGCTGGGTGATTTTGGCTCAGAGTGTCTCAGGAGGTTGCAGTCAAGATGTCTGCTGAGGCTGACAATTACTTGAAAGCTTGATTAGGGATAGAAAATCCACTTCCAGGATGTCTCACTTAGAGGACTATTAGTAGAAAGCCTTAGTTTCTTGCCACATGGACCTCTTCAGAGGGCCACTTGAATGTCCTCACAACATGACAACTGGCTTCCTCCAGAGCTAGCCATCCAAGAGAATGAGGAAGAAGTTACAATGTCTTGGCCAGGTGCAGTGGCTGATGCCTATAATCCCAGCACTTTGAGAGGCCAAGGTGGGTAGATCACCTGAGCTCAGGAGTTTGAGACCCACCTGGCTGACATGGTGAGATCCTGTTTCTATTAATAATGCAAAAATTAGCCAGGTGTGGTGGCACATGCCTGTAATCCCAGTTACTAGGGAGGTTGAGGCAGACAATTGCTTGAACCCAAGAGGCGGAGGTTGCAGCGAGCCAAGATCATGCCATTGCACTCCAGCCTGGGTGCAAAAGTGAAACTCTGTCACAAAAAAAAGAAAAAAAAAAAGGAAATTACAATTCCTTTTATGACTTAGCTTCAGGAATCATACACCATCATTTTCATATTATCCTATTGTTTATATAGATCTGTCCTATTGAATGTGAGGGTTGGGGAGTTGTAAGGTGGAGAGAAAACTACACAAAGCCATGAATTCCAGGAGGCAGGAATCGTGGAGGTGATTTTGGAGGCTGACTCCCATACCTTCCCATCAGCATTTAAACATATTCAATTTTCTCCTATTTTAAAACAAACAAAACAACAGCAAAAAATTACTACTCAAACAACTAAATAATCAAATCAATAAAATCTCTAGCAACAACTCTGACTAATCCTGCCTTATTTTTCTTCTTTACCTTTTTCCGTTTTACATTTGAGTCTCTTGGAAATGTTGTTCATGTGCTCTGTTGCTGTTTCATTACCTGCATTTATTTTTCAATCTGTTTGCAGATAGCATCCTTTCACTTCCCTGAAGTACTTCTGTCAGTGTCCTCACTTCCTTGTAGCTGAGTCCAGTGGGCATTTTTCAGTTCCTTTTACTATTACTTGATATCAGTGGCATTTGATGCTGCTGACCCAGTCACACTCATTTATCCTGCAAAATTCCTCTTCTAGTAGTTGCTCTGGTATGTTACTCTTCCATTTTTCATCCAGTTTCTCTGTCTTGCTCCTTGTCAGTCCCCTTTGCAGAATCCTTTCTTGCTGTCCATTCTTTACTATTCTTTAGGTAATCCTCAAAGTTTTGCCATACTTTTTTTCTCACTTGGTTACTATTCAGCACTATCATGGCTTTAAGAATTACCTCTATGGGGCTGACTCCCAAATCTACATCTCCAGGTCACAATTATCTCTCTCTCTCTCTCTCTCTCTTTTTTTTTTTTTTTTTTTTTTTTTTTGCTGGGGGAGGGTGGTGAAGGGGACAGGCTCTCACTCTGTCTCCCAGGCTGGAGTGCAGTGACGCGATCTTAGCTCACTGTAACCTCTGCCTCCCAGGTTCAAGCAATTCTTCTGCCTCAGCCTCCCGAGTAGCTGGAATTACAGGTGCCTGTCACCACACCCAGCTAATTTTTATATTTTTGGTAGAGACAGGGTTTCACCATGTTGGTCAGGCTGCCCTCAAACTCCTGACCTTAAGCAGTCTGCTCGCTTCAGCCTCCCAAAGTGCTGGGATTACAGGTGTGAGCCACTATGCCTGGCCTCACAATTATCTTTTAACTTAAACCCCAACAACTTTTTGTTATCTCTATTTGTTTTTCATCCAGATATCTTACATTAGTAATATCCAAAATCCCATTTAATATCTTCCTTCCAAACTTTCTTCCCCTATTATGTTGCCCATCTCTGTGAAAGGCACCTTTACCCATGTCAACCTAAAATAATCAAAAGGCTCAGGATCCAGTTAAAAGGGTTTATTCAAGTGCAAAGTATAAGGGCAGCTGTTTGGAAAGCATTAATGCTTAACTTTTCCCCTTGGCATAATAAATTTGAAAGGTCCTTAAATTTCATTTTCTTTTTACATCCACCAGGTAGTAAATTCAAGAAACTCAGCATCGTTCACATCTATTCTTTCTCTCTCACCTCCATCATCTTATCAACCAGCAAGTTGTGATGACTGTAATTTTTAAAATATTTTTTGGATCAGTCCATTTATCTCCATTCCCTTTTCCATTTCCATTTGTTCGAGCCCTATTTATTTCCTCCCTGGAGGACTATAAGACTTCTAAACTGCTTTCTTAGTGTCTACTCTTGTCCTCTGGTAATCTATTCTCCACATTCTCTTTCAAAATGCAAATCTGAATATGTTATTCTCCTACTTAAAATGCTTCCATTCCATTTCTCTGTCTGGCAATGCCATATTTAACAATTGTTATAGTTTTAAAATATGTTTTAATATTTAAAGCCTCATTAATTTTCCATTTTGAAAATTTTGGCTATTCCTAAATCTGTCAAAATGGATGGTTCTGTGGAAATAAAGCTGTGCACCAAAGATTCATTTCACCCTTTTGTTTGTAGGGAACAATACCAGAAAAAGGGATATAATTTTTTTAACCTGAGATTTGACTCAAACTCCCAGGGAAGTCCTGAATGCTAGTGAATTAGATTGGTTCTGAAGGACTTTTTTTTTTTTTTTTTTTTTTTGAGATTGTTGCCCAGGCTGGAGTGCAGTGGCACGATCTAAGCTCACTGCAACCTCTGTCTCCCAGGCTCAAGTGATTCCTCTGCCTCAGCCTTCTGAGTAGCTGGGACTATAGGTGCATGCCACCATACCCAGCTAATTATTGTATTTTTAGTAGAGACAGTGTTTCACCACATTGGCTAGGGTGGTCATGATCTCTTGACCTTGTGATACGTCTGCCTCAGCCTCCTAAAGTGCTGGAATTACAGGCTTGAGCCACCAGGTCTAGCCAACTTTTTTTTTTCTAGAAGAGGCGGATCAAAATGTACTCCTTTCCCTCAGGCTTTCTCTGGTTCCCACATGGCATTTAAGGAGGAAGAAGGCAATGAGGTATAGGTGGCGAGAGAGTGCCTTTTCCCCAAAAAGTGAAATACTTGAGTTCTATCTTATGTCTCCAGCATCATGGAAGTTAGGCATTCCCAAAAGATACCTAGTTCTATAACCCAAAGATTACCTTGTAATTTTTCTAATTTAGAAGAAGATTTTTCCTTTTTAGGGCATAGTGAAAGGGGACAGGGAGGGATGAGGAGCCTTCAGGATTTTCCTCTAGAATTGATAGTGGTTTGTTTTACTACTTTTCTTCAAGAAACTGGCATTGAATTTTTGCTAACACCAAATTCAAAGATATATTTCTTTGTTAGATGCTGATTATTGAAGAAGAAAATTTCATTAACAATAAGTTTACTGAAAACTTGGAAGTGAATTTCTTGTGTCTGTTTCTGGCTTTTTAAAATTAAAGCTAGAGGCTTAGCATAAAGATCAACTCTAAAGAAGTGATTTCAAGACCATTGTGCTTTATATAAATCCAGGGGATGCTAATCAAACAGACTATAAAGTATGTGTGTGTGCCTCTTACACAAAATTCTGAGTGCATAGTGCCCATGGAGTTTTCAAATGCAGTAGTGGCCCAGGTGAGTCTTCGGGGGACTAAACTAATATGGTCCAACTACGTAGACTTTGGGTGGTCCAACTTGATTCTTATCTTTATTTCATAGTAATGTGAAAGTTTCTTCTTCTTAGACTTTATAAATAGTTTAGATCATGTAGAAAAAAAAAGGCACATCGTTTTCTTTTGGGGAAATTTCTTTTAAATTTTCTTGGCTAAGTCTATAAAGAAAGAGGAAAACAGAAAATTTGAGGTTGTAGTTTTTGACAACAGCATAGAATCCTTTCTGTGAATGATGGCAGACAGGTGCACATGGGATAAAAACAGATAAGAAGGTAACAAAGTCAGGATTCTATTCTGAAATGTCAGGAGCCTAATCAGTGTGTTGTACTGGCCCGAGCATAGAATGTCAACATCAAGACAAAAGTATGCCAAATTGCAGGGTCTTTATTGCTGGTGACCACAGAGGACTCACATCTCTCCAACCTGTGGCCCTGAAAGGAGGGTGTCAAGACCTTTTATACCCATAAAACCACCTCAGGAGTGAGGGTGAGGGGCAGGGGTGGGGGTGAGGGGCTTCAGATGTTCTGAGGGCTAGTGGATTCTGTAAATCACCTCCTGGGCGGAGATGAGGGTGAGGGGCTGCAGACATTCCGAGGGCCAGGGGACTTTTGACATTCCGATTGTTACTTAAGTGGTTCACAAAAGTCAAGATAAACATTTGTTTACACATTGTCTGGGTAGGGTGGAAATTATAGTCCTTAATTACTTATTCACATTTGGGTTATAGAGAGAGCAGTTTCAACAGAAAGCCGAAGTATGGTTGAGGTATGCAGTTTTATGGGGCTTTTACCATGTCACAGTGAATGTACTGGACCATTTTTATACTCATTCATTAATTTATTCAACAAATATTTATTCATTAAAACTGTATGCACTATGATGAATGTGACAAATATATTCCTTATCCTGATGGAAACTTAATAGAGTCAAGGGACAAGTAAATGGGCAACTAAAAAAGTGTAATAACTGCTGTCTTAGATAAAATAGAGAAAGATACTAGACCTAGACTTAGATGGCTAGTACCGCAGAAGACATCCTAGAGGAATGGCATTCAGGCTGAGCTGTGAAGGATGAATAGGAATTAGCAAGACGAAGGGGATATGGATGAATTCTCTAAGCATAGCAATATGGGATAGATTGGACTCAACTCTGTTGTAGCAAAAGGTGAGTTTTATAAGCATTAGAGTGAGCTATTGGAAAGTATTGGAGGGTATTAGGGGTCAGTGCGGTTAGGCCATCTGTGTTCTGGTGCTTACTGAAGTTAGACTTCTACCTTCCCACAGACACTGGGAGATAGACGCTATCTTTCTTGATGATTACATTTCAGAAAGATGGCTCTTAAGTTCTTGAGAAAGACTTTCTCGGATTGTATTTACATCTCAAAGGGGCAGAACAAAAAAGAATTCACAATGGAAAGTTTTCTGAAAGTGAATGCTATAAGAAAAAAAGATTGGGGGCTTGTATTGAGGAGAAACTTGTTTAAAGTTGAGTTAAGTAGAAGGGAATGCTAAGCCTGTTTGATCATGTTAAAAATAAAGTTAGAAATTAACTGTTGATAATTTTGACACTAAGTTTTAAATCTTTTTTTTTTTTTGAGATGGAGTTTCGCTCTTGTTACCCAGGCCGGAGTGCAATGGCGTGATCTCGGCTCACCGCAACCTCCACCTCCTGGGTTCAGGCAATTGTCCCACCTCAGCCTCCCGAGCAGCTGGGACCACAGGCACGTGCCACCATGCCCAGCTAATTTTTTGTATTTTTAGTAGAGACAGGGTTTCACCATGTTGACCAGGATGGTCTCGATCTCTTGACCTCATGATCCACCCGCCTCGGCCTCTCAAAGTGCTGTGATTACAGGCTTGAGCCACTGAGCCCGGCCTTAAATCTTTAAGGATCTAGGGTCGCTGAATTTTTGTGACTAATTATTTGAATTGCAAAGGTATTGCATAGTATTTGAAACATCTCTAGACAGTCTGCTTAAGTGTACATTATTCTTTTTACATTTGTAGTAATAGGAAACTGTCTTCTATTTTAGGAATTGCTTTTAGATTTAATGGAAAATTTTTTTTCTTCAAACTCATCTTCCATATCACTGCCAAGATAGTTTTTCTAAATAAGATATTTGATGTTACAATCTTTTGTGATCCTTTCTGCAAGGTTCTTTGAACTGGCTACACCATAGGCCATATCCTAAGTAGAGCCATGGAGACCCCTATGACCCATACCTAGACCTCTGGATGGCCTGGAATTAGAAAATCTGAAGTAACAGGAAGACCATGAAAAGGGAAAGAATGATCAACCCCTGTGGTGCCTAATTAACTTGGGACATTCTTCTATTGTTCATTATCCCCACCTCAATTGGTAAGGCCATTGGACTTTGTAATCGACCTTGGTCAACCTTGTGACTCCAGACCCTACGACCCCCTCCTAGCTTGCAAAAACTACCCTAAACTGTAATTTCTGTAACTTTCCATTGCCTACACCAAACCTATAAAACCCACTCCTATCCCACTGTCCTGCTCTGACTCTTTTTGGACTCAGCCCACTGCACCCAGGTGAATAAAAAGCCATGTTTGGGAGGTCACACAAAGCCTGTTTGGGAGGTCTCTTCATTCAGAGTGCATGTTTAACACTTTCTCTTCAACTTCAGAATAAAATCCAAAATCTCCAGCATGACATTCAAGGTCTTTCTTAACATACGAAAATCTACATTTGATTTTTCTTAACAAAGATTCTACTCACCTCTCTAGCCTTTACTTTCATCCTTTACAGTTTCTATGGCCCTTTATTTTTCAGTTTCAAATGCAGTTTCCTCAGCCTAAGTTGCTGCTGTCTCTGTTTTTGAAGATAACTCTTTCAACTGGAATGACAAAATTGTGTCTTGGCATTTATCAAGCTATATTATTTTTCTTTCTCCCTGATTAGGCTATCAGCTCCTTGAAGGCAGGAACTATAATTTTTGTCTCTTTTTTCCCTAGTCAAGTAGAGTGGCTGACAAATAATTAATACAAGCCTTTGTTGTATACATGAATGGATAAAGGTGGGCAACTAATTTCTTTGAGAACATTGTGGTTAGCTATTTAGTGACAGTTATGGTTAATAAAATAAAGGAATTTTCTTGTTAATTCTTTTTTTTTTTTTTTTTTGAGGTGGAGTCTTGCTCTGTCCCCCAGGCTGGAGTGAAGTGGCATGATCTTGGCTCACTGCAACCTCCGACCCCCAGGTTCAAGCAATTCTCCTGACTCAGCCTCCCAAGTAGCTGGTATTACAGGTGTGTACCACCATGCCTGGCTAATTTTTGTATTTTTAGTAGAGGCAGGGTTTCACCATGTTGGCCCAGCTGGTCTTGAACTCCTGATCTCAAGTGATCCACCTGCCTTGGCTTCCCAAACTGCTGAAATTACAGGCATGAGCCACCATGCCTGGCCTTCCTGTTAACTCTTTATTTGTAATTTTCTTCTTTGTTCTTGCTACTCATCTAAAAGGAGAAGATGTAATAGCACTTAAACATTCCATAGTTAATTAAACTAAAACATGAATCATTATTTTTCTGTAGATACCATCTGGTTTGTAATGGGTTAAGGAAGTAAATATGTTAGCAAATTAGAATCTCTATTTTCAGTAAAAGAGTGAAAAATTATGTATCTTCCTTGAATCTTTCCTAATAGATAGCTGCTCTGTGGGTAGAAAAAGTTTAGAAAGATTGGAGAGTGTCCAACTCAAATGAAGCAATGTTCAGTCTGTTTAATTAAAAAAACAGATGGATTATCTGGTCTGCTGATGGCTAGAAGCTTTGTGAAGATGACATCTCTCTTTATTCAGAAGGAAATAGAAGAGGAGACTACCTATTGAAAAAGTTTTTATTTTTATCAACCTCCTTAGAGTCTGTTCTCAGCATACTGCTGACTTTTAAAAAGATCAGATAGGAATCAGAGAGGATTAAGGGTGAGTCCCTTAAAACATGGTAAGAATCTGTTGCATTTTTTAGATGTCAGAAAGTCTTAAGTATGCCATTTAAGAGCTCACTTCCAAATATATCTTATGCTTATTTGTATATTTTGTATATTTCTTCTTTTATTTCAGGACAGCTTGTCCATTTAGATAGTATTGATGGCATTAGAGAGCTACTTTTTCTGGAATTTTTGCTATATAAGAAAGAATTTTCTATTGTTCCCTAAGGCTTTAAAAAAATTTTTTGGTAGGTTTCAGTAAGTCCATATTATTCATTCATGAACCAAACAAAGAGATATTGATATAGGTTTAGTTCTTGCTCACATTGAACTTACAGTCAAGAAGGGAGATAGATTTTAATCAGATAATCTTATGAATGAATTTGAACTTATGATCAGTACCATAAAGAACATATGCATGGTATCCTGAGGGTAGTCATTTGAAGGATGAGTAGAAATTAATCAGATAAATGTGAAAGTGGTGGGAGGTACTGGAAGAGAGTATTTGAGCTGAGGGAGCATTATGTGCAAAGGACAAATGGTGGAGGAGACATGTAAGGTTCAAATTATGAAAGAAAGCCATTGTAACTGGAGGACACACATAGCTCTGGGTTGTGTGGGGACATGATGGAGTTATGGTTAGACCTGACCTTGCAGAATTTTCAGGACCCTGGTAAAGATATTGGTCTTTATTAAGAGAAATGGAAAGTCACTGAAGTATTCTGAATAGCAGGGTTGACATAATAAGATTTGTATTTTGATGAGATCATTCTGGCTGCAAGTGAAGAATGGAAGGAAAAGTTACCCCTAGGGACTAGTTGGGAAGCTCTTGTGAGGTTACAAGTAAGAGATAGTGGGAATTTGGACTTAGATGGACAAGGTTGCCCCATATAGTTGTGTAGCTAATGCACTGCAAAAAAGCTCCCAGCTCTACTTACTCACAAGACTACATCTATTCAAAGGGATTGTCAGTTGATGATGGATGAGAAATGTGAATTAAAAGATAAGGAATGTGAAGGATGACTCCTGAGTTATGGACTAAGCCACCAGTTGGATGGCGATGTTATTCAATATACATGGTTAAATTTATGACATAAAAAATATCTTTCTATGGATTGATGTATTTTTTTTGCAATGTACCCCCAAATACTCTCTCTAGCACCATTGTCTACTATTTGTCTGGTGGTACAGCACTGCCTAGCCATAGTAATGATGCAGAGTTCCTGAGAACTGAAAGGCAATTTCATGCTTCCATGCCTTTGCTAATGCTATTTTCCCTGACTAGATTAGAATAGCTTTTCCCTCTTACTAGACTGAGAAACTCCTGATTGAAAATTTAAGGTCTATCCAAAGAAGACCTAATCGATGCAGCGTCTCACCACCTCCATCTGCCCAAGGAAGAATGAATTCTACCTTCCTATGTTGTCCCTGAACGTCTTATACATGGCTTTCATACTACTTAACCAATTACCAGTTGATGTCGTCCATTAATTCATGGACACCTCGAGAGCAACAACTTTTTCCTTTTCTCTTCCCCTCTCTCTTTTTAAAGAGATTAGTTTTCTTCTTCTTGTTTTTTTTTAACCACACAGTTTAAAGAGTCACATAATAAACCAAAACTTGTTTCAAAAACCAACAGACTCCCCTATCTTCTTGCTTCCCATTTTCAGAGGCAACCATTTTTAACAATTTAACCATTTGCTTTTGATCATGTATTGCCAAATATTTGAACATCAAACTGGTACTGTTACTTTATTTTTCAGTTTTAGCTATTACCTATTGACTCCCTTCTATGAGGGATAATAGCTTTCTTTTCTTTTTCTTTTTTTTAAATGAAGGGTTTAATGTTTTTCCTTACACTTTACCTCAAGCACACACATTCAGTAGTGTATGTATATACTCTCATAGACTTCTGGTCCCTCATCCTCTCAATAGGGTTATATTACAATTTTGGTTAGATAAAAATTAAATGTTTACATTGCTATGACTCTGTATATGCTCTTGAAATCTGAACCATACAGTAGGCACGTATGCACAGCTTTTTGTTTTCCTTGAGGATAATAATATTCTTTATTGTTTGTTTTGCTTTCTATGTACTTATTAACTTATCTCCTCTCAATATGTTCAAACATATCAGATATTTCACCAATTTCATCTTCTTTAGAAGCTGCACAAAAAGTGTTGAAAATGCCCTTATTCTATTTTTACATATAACTGTTAGTTTGGCTATTATAGAATTCTAGCTCTGGAAAATAATACAATCTAGGAAATGATTTTCAAGGCATTGTGTCCCTGACCTTCAGCTTCCAGTGTGGCACTTGAGAAGTCTGACTTTATTTTGATTTCTGATCCTTTGTATGAAACTTCCCTTGGGATTCTCATAAAAGACGGGCCTGCAGTAGTCAGAGAAATTCTTACATTGAATTTCAATACACAAATAGGCATGTTGGCATTCTGGGGAGAACATGAGTTAGACACACTTTGTTCACATCTTGCCTCTGCCTGTAACTGGTTTAGCGACAGTGGGGAAGTGCTTTCATTTCCCTGAGCCTCAGTTTCCTCAGCTGAAAATGGGAGAAATGATATCTGTCACATGGAGTTAAGTAAAGATTGGAGGTAATGAGACCTATAGACAATATTTTACCAAATATCATTATTATTATTCTTTTTGTATTACCACAAAAAAGAATTAGCAACAATTTCTGAAGACATTAATATTTTACTGAATTTCAAGTAACTGCACAAAGATAAACCATGACCTTTCAATTAGGCAGGATTTTGTCTTTACTTCCTTTTTTTTTTCTTATATAATGTGAGTCCTACTCCAAAGTCCATAGAATTACATTTTAAATTCCTTTAAAGTTTTTTTTTGTGATTATAAAATATGTTCATTGTAAAATATCTAGCAAATATAGAAGCAGAAGGAATTAGGAGCTCAGATGTTAATTTGTTGGTTTCTTTCTACTTAATACTGATAGAACAGGAAGATGACTCTGGAGGTAAACAGCTGCATATGCAGATGTTCCTCATGAATATGAGTTGTATTTATGTCCTATGGATTAAAATACTAGTTGATTTAACTCTTAGTTAATGCATTTCATAAAAATAGGAGAAGATATAAGTCAAATTAATTATACTAAATCAAATACAATGAAAGAAAAAGAAAAATACTCATATAAACCAGTGAAAACAGTAGCTACTGATGATCTCATGTATGACTTGGAGCAAAGAGTGAAGAAGATGCACTCTATAGATGACACAACAATTACAGAGAGATCAGGACTGTTACTTGTGTCCCCAGATTTCTCCTTAGCATATTAAAAATGAGTAATAACATTGGTGATTTCAAACTGAGAACTGGAATATAGTAAAGTAACAGAATACGTTATCCAAAACAATTGACATGTTAATGCAGAGGCAGAAAGGGTATGATATCTTTACTCCGCTACATATGTTTTAAGGGCCACAGTCAGCACTCATAACAAAAGACAGGTTAGCAAGAGAAATCCTTAATAGATTTATTTAATCAAAGTTGTACATGACATGAGAGTCTTCAGAACTGAAGAGCCAAAGACTCTGGGAAAATTGTCAGTTTTTATGCTTAGGTTCAATTAAAAATAGACGACTTATGTAGAAATGTGATTAGTCACAAATGTGAAAGACACTATGCTCTGGCCAAGCATAGTGGCTCATTCCTGTAATCCCAGCTGAGCAGGGAGGATCGCTTGAGCCCAGGAGGTCGAGACCAGTCTGGGCAACATTGTAAGACAACTTCTTTATTAACAAAATTTAAAGGGTATGGTCTAATGGTAATAGACTTAGACAGAAAAGGCAAGGCTTATTTATTCAGATTCTTCTTGTCCTCTTTGTGTAGGATTTCTTCCTCCCGGGTCTAGGGCAGGACCTCTTTTGGAATAAGGGTCTTCTGACCTACTATCCAGCAAGATAGGTCAGAGGATTTCTTTTTGCCAGCTCTTACTCATAAAGGTAGGGGAAGGTTAGAGCAATATTTCTGGTTTCTGAGCTCCGCTATGGGGAAGAGGAGTTCTAGTTTTTATGGCCTGCCTTTGGAGAAAAGGGAGCAGGAGACAGGAGGACAGGAGAAGGTTAGAGAGGGGCTTTTGAGCACCTTCCAATGTCCTTGAGTTCAAAGTAGTAAGCATGCCAAACACCATGCTTTGGGGTATTGTTTCCTGAGCCCCAACATTAGGAAGGAGCAGGTGAATGTTGCTGTGAGCAATTATAAATATGCCTGTGAGCAATTACAAATATGCCTATGCATGTAACTATGAAAATCTATAGTTAAAGACACAGAAGAAGAGAAACAATTGTATTATGTAATTTTAGTATTGGTCACATTGCCAAATGACAGACTGGATGGTAAGTTTGTATTATCAGATCACAAAACTGCATAATGGTGAGCTACGGTAGTGATGGGTATTTTCACCTGTTGGAAACATTCTAAACCTCTTATAAACAAGAACATTTGACATTTCTTGACTGGCTTTAGTGATAATTTCAGCTAACTAAATAAGAGATCCACTAGCTGGAACTTAATTCTGACCAGAGAGTTGTTTTCTGGTGATGGGTAAGGTAAGATATTTATCAAGCACCTTCAACATGGCAGCCACTTGATATACATTATATTTCTTAATTCTCCTAGTAATTTTATGAGATATCCAGTAAAATATTAGCTCAATTTTCAAATGATGAAATCTGGCATCAGAGAAGTAATGTAACTTGCTAATGGCCAAGTTATGAGTAGAATACAGAATTATAATCCATGTCTTCGTGACTCAGCCTATTGTCTGTGACTGAATGACTGCAGACTTAATGACAACCAGTGAGAGAAGACTGGGCATGATAAACAGTGTAGATGTTAGGAAGGCAGATTTTACAAAGTTGAGAGGCAAAAAATAGGCATAATTGCATGGCATGAGTCCCTGAAAGAAAAATGAACTAAAGGTTTATATATCAAAGAGTCAACTCTTGCCGTATATTAAAATGTGAAGGAGGCAGAAGAACCCAAAGAAATCAACATGGAGACACTGAAGATTCTCTAATGAGCTCCGATTTTTAAATCCATAAACAAAAAGAGAGAAAGAAGAGCACATGACTAAGGATGAATGAGAGCCTGCCAGAGACTTTTAAGAATAGATTCAGAAGGACTTTATCTTCAAATGAGTTGGGTCTTGTATGATGAGGCTAAAAAGACCTTTTAAAAATTTAGGGTATAGTCGAGTCAAAGAAGTGACAAGTCCTGCTCAGGACTCATGGAAAAGCAGATGGGCGAAAAAGAGAAGAGAGAATTCACAAATCTAATTTTGCCTTTATCTCCTCTGTAAGGAAAATGATCTTAAGATGATCTTATAATTAATAAGGATCAAACAGTATTTAAAAAAGAACAGTAGGCATCCTCTTACAATCTCTTCACTTTCTTTGGGCTCTTCACTTTCTTAAAGGGCCTCTAAGGCCTCTAAGGCCTACTGTCTCCAAGTGAATTCAGCCTTCATAATGACCTCTGAGAGGACTTAGAACTGAACTTCTGTCAGTGTCTTGGTGTCTTAGTTCAATAGTGCTGGTTGCCCTGCAGCCAGGAACAGTGACTCAACAGGTTAAAGTGGAATTACCACTGCAGTATAAACAATCAAGTGGACTGTGTTTTGAGCTAAGGTTGGGAAGTTGGTAGATTTAGTCATCAGCACCAAGCAAAGGACAGAAAGGAATAAAAGGGATAAAGACTAGGAAAGACATTTGATCTGGTAGTGATGACAATCATGAGTGCACAGTATTAGCCCTGGAAATTTTGTGATTTTGAAGGCAGGATAGTGAATGGGAAAATAAGCTGATATTGAACGGCATTAGTAGATACTGAGATTTACTGAAAACTACAGACACCAAGGGAACTGAAAAGAAGTTAAAGTTGTCAAGGTTCAGGGAGGTTGGACTGGGGCAGTAAATGTGGGACCAATTCAAATAATTCTCTAGGATTGTTTTAAAAGCTGATCCTTTTTGGCCCAACGGCAACATATTTTATTTATCACAATTTTTAGCCCAGTTTAAAAAACTATTTGTAATGTACCATTTACAATGTTCATTAATAGAATAAATGAACTCTTTTTAAAAAACACATTTCAAGTCTCAAAAAGCTTAAAATTAGAATCTCTAGAGCTGAAATGTAAGCAACTTCATTCTGCAAACCATATTAAAAAAAGGAAGTGTCTGTCAAATATAGTTCAATGATACTCTCAAATAAAGATATCAGAAACAATGACTTGCTTTTCTCTGCTTCAGATGACCCTGTGATATGAATTCTTAGATTGCTATAGTGAATTTCAAATATAGCAGTGTCAACTTGGATAATATACAGTCATGTGTTGCTTAATGACAGGGATATGTCCTGAGAAATGCATTCTTAGGTGATTTCATCATTGTGCGAACATCATAGAGGGTACTTACACAGACCTAAATGGTATAGTTTATCATACACCTAGGCTATATGGCATAGCCTATTGTTTTTAGGCTACAAACTTGTGTAGCATGTTACTATACTGAACACTGTAGGCAGTTGTAAACAATGGTAAGTATGTGTATATCCAAACATATCTAAACATTGAAAAGATACAGTAAAAATACAGTATTATAATCTTAACGGGACCACCATCATACACAAGGACCATTGTTGACCCAAACATTATGTGATGCATGACTGTTTTTTAACTTCTCTGGGTCTCACTCTCCGTATCTATATAATAAGGGATAGAGAATTGATGAGTTCTCTCTCTGTCTCTTTTTTAGAAAAACCATTACATTCTATGGTTTTTCTGAGGTAGCCCAGAAATCAATGTCTTATCAAAACAAGTGCGATCCACATAAAAGAAACTGGCAAAAGGAGTGTATTGACCCTGTGACATCTTAAGTTCTTGCTGGCAGTTGACGGTTTCAAAGCATCCAGGTGTGAGAGCAAGCCTAGAAGGAATGTCAGGTTACAGAGAGAAACCGGGGCCTATGGAGGTTAGGAAAATATTGAGATTCAAAAGAAAAAAGGTCACAAGTGTGCCTGGAGATTAATGAGTCTAATTTATCTCAGATTTTTCTAAGTTCAAGAATTTATTATTTATTTCCCTCCTTCCATGAGCTTTTTCCTTTGTCAGCTAATTTTAGTATATGTTATATTCTTGGCTCTCCAACCCAATATTACTCTTTAAGCTTTAAAGTCTAAATTTCCTTTTATTTCTTCATTTTTGAATCTTGGCTCCAGCATCCTGGAAATGATTCCAAAGACATCTTGTCAGCAGCATTCAAGCCTAAACTATCTGAAGTGATAATAAACAAATTCTATCTTTTCTCCAGGGGAACACAAGAGAACCTTCAAAGTACAGTGTACTCTGTATTAAGAACCGTGAAGGGTCTAAGGTTTCACCTGTTTGCAAATTCACAGGTTAGCCCATACAGTTTCACAAAGATTGTCAGAAGACCCAAGATTCTTTAGTCAGATACAAAAGACCTGTTACTTACAGATCAGCTGTTACTCAGCGCACAAGTGTCAGCCTGAGCTTCATGTTCCCCTTCATTTCCCACCCCCTACAGTGGTTATATGGACACGGGCCCAGGTGGTTGCTGCACAGTGCTTTTGCATCAGAGTTGAGGAATCTGAGTTTAGAAACCCCAATTTTTTACAAGGGACTGTAAGCAAATCTTCTCAAACTTATTGCCCTAGGGGGAGATCTTTTTATTACACTGAACAACATGTTTATGGTATAAGCATCCTTTAAAAGATAGATCAATGCCCCAGCTTGCAAGAAACTCTAGAGACCATGGAGAACTGTCTCTCACCAGCCAGTTTCACAGAGTCCTTACAATCTTAATAAAAAATAATAATAAAAGGCAAAATAAGACAAGCACTGGCTTTCAAGATTTCTTTAAAATCTTTTCCCAGTTTTCCATTTGTACTCCATTATTTAAATCTATTTTTTAAACAAAATATGTAATATCTGTATTATATATGTATGTAATTTTAACTGTCATATCCCCAATTGTATATTCTGTGGCAATTTCATGCTTACCAAGTGAAAGAAAGGCAGAAAATATTCATAGGATGAAAGTCCATAAAAAAGTTTAATATAACAACATTTTTATTCAACTTAAGTTTGGAGCATAGGGTAAAAGAATCTCATCAGTAAAAAGTTTTGCCTTCTTTATTGGATCTTTCATTCTTTAGTTTATAGTAAAATATTTTAATGTTAAAGTGTTCCAAGAAGAAAAAGTTTCCAATTTGAGCTTGTAATTCTCTTCAATAAATCTCTCTTTATTTTAAAATTTTATTTATTTATTTATTTATTTTTTAACACATCATTCTTTATTAAAGAAGGGCTGTGGAAGTGGCGAGTGGTGGTGTTGATGTGCTCAGAAGCCAGGACCTCGTGCTAACATTCTAAAATGACATAACACAGAGTATTAGAAAATATGCTTCACAAGTCCTAGCCTCTGGGAAAAACATTTTGATAACCCTCATTGTAGGGATATGTTAAATTGTAACCCCCCATCTCTGTTTGTGGGTTGTAAGTCAGTCCCAAGTAAAAACAATTTATCCCTGAAATAGAGATGTTAATAATTTAAAACAATATTTATACCAACAGCACTCAAGACCATTGTGATTTAGTGTAGATGGGAATGTATGCCATCCTGGAAAGGATTAAATGTTGAGGTTTTCACATTCCCACATACACCTAGATGAAACATTGAATCAGTCCATCTAGTCAGGCCCCACATACACCACACAGTTGTGCTTCTAGAAGAAATTTCAAAAAACGTTATGCTAATTTTATCAGCGGAAATGTGTATTTCCCATGAAGCTAATTTTGAAACCCCTGGACTCATGTTAAAAAAGTAGTTTTCAGTACAATCACAGAGACTCAGGGAGAAAGTTTGATGCCTGCATTTTGATAGAGAGTTACTCATGGATAAGAACATTAAATTGGAAACTTCATTTATGCTTAGCCTCCTTTTCAGAAAAGGCCAGTGAAAAAATATAAGGGACATTACCATTCTCGGCAGAGTGATTTAACAACCTTGTGCCAGTGGCCAGGTATAACTGGAAGCCCCTGGGGACCTCACCTAGCGATCTGCCCCTGTCATGCCAGCATCCCTATTGCTCACAGTCACCTTCTCTGGGCAGAAGGAGGAGGGAAGCCCCATCTCATTTTGTCCTCCTTGTTTCTCCTTGAGGTCTGGCACAATTCCTTTTCCAACACTGTTAGCTGTTGCTTTCTTACTCCTGCTGTCAAAAATAGTTTGGACTGAGAGTGCAGAGGGATTATCTGTCCCAGCTTCATGACATTCAGGCTTTCTACACATGCTCTAATTCTTTAGCTATCCTGGCTCCAACCATTACCAAGCCTTGCAGAAGTACTCCTTCTTCTCTGTCTTCCAAGTTTTTAGTTGGCCAGCACCATGGACCTTGCAAAAATCTCTTGCAAAAGGAACTTTGTGTTTTGGACATCTGGAAGTTGAGCCTTTCTTCTTTCCTTGCCCCAAGAAAATTTCTTGCAGTTTCATCATTTGAACATCTCTGCAAGTTTCCTCAGGGACCTGGGAAGGTTTCCTTCTCCATCCCTCCAGCCCCCACCAATTTTTCAAATGGATCAGATATATCAACTAGACTAAAATTAGCATCTATCTTCTTGGGAAAGTCCATCCCAGAGAATGTACCAGCCCCAGTTTCAGTTCTGCACCCTCCCCTCAGTGCAGGCCAGTGAGCTCTGTTACCTGGCTTCACAGAGTGATTAATCTCCCCTCCCCTCCCTTGGAAGTTGGAAGGACAGGCTGGGCAAATCAAACATCTATCTGCCTAGGTTTCTTGGAATCCTTACACAGGAGTAAGCTGGTTAATAGCCCCCTTCCTTCTAGGGAGGATTCCAGGTACTTCTAAGCAGTGATGCTAACAAGTAGAGCAGGAAAGACAATTTGGGCTTTAACTATGTAATTTATCATTTAATTTTGGCTTGCCCAGAGTTAGTGGGAGAAGTAGGGTCATTGGCTGGACCTACAGAGCTTTTGTAAGAATTTTAAAAGCTCTTTCCACTAGGCTGATGCTGGCCTGATGAGTTATGTGCCCAGTGCTTAGCCTGGTAAATGGATTTCAGCCCCCACACAACCACTTGGTCATGCATCCCTGGGCAAGGTCTCATTTAAGCTGGAAGAATGTAGAGATTCAGTTAATTTTGTATTACATCTCTATAGTAATGACATGATGTAATGTAATAGTGAGTTTATTTCAGAGGCAGAATTCATTTTAATAGTTTTACAAATGACTCTAGTCTTCTATTTATGGAATCAGTAAGGGTCTGAAGTAATCACCTCAATTTTTCAGTTGTACCTCATTGAATTTTATGAAGGGAATATGTGCTTTTGTATAGTCACTGATTTGGGCAAGGTCTTAGAACATACTCTTGCATATAACAGTCCTGTGGTATTTTCAAAGCATTTGAATGACTCTGTATTCCTTTCTTTATTGTAAGGCTACTCTACATAATGTAATTGGGTCTATTTTATTTTTTCATTTTCATTTGTTTTTTGGATGAAATCTTGCTCTGTCACCCAGGCTGGAGTGCAGTGAAATAATTATGGCTCACTGTAGCCTCAACCTTTCAGGAACGCTTGAGCGATCCTCCCACCTCAGCCTCCCAAGAAGTTGAGACTACAGGTATGTAACACTAAAAAAATGGCAAATTTGTTTTTTTACTGGCTATTTTTTTTTTTTTTACTTTTACTTTTTGTAGAAACAGGGCCTCCCTATGTTGCCAGGGTTGGTCTTGAACTCCTGGGCTCAAATGATCCTCTTGCCTCTATCTCCCAAAGTGTTGGGATTGCAGGTGTGAGTCAATGCACCCAGCCAGATTGGGTCTGTTTTAATACTATTTTACTTAAAACATTACATATCTTCTTTTTTTGCATTCAAAACATTTAGAGAGACCTGATTTATACATATATGAGGTTAAACCAGTAGGGGTAGCAAATTTCCGCTTTGTTTTCTATAAAACCATGAAAATTAAATGTGCTGTTATTAATCATTAATATAGTAGGCACATTTATAATAGAAAAGTATCATGTATTTTATGCAAATATGAAAACTAACAGGCTATATCTTACAATTGTACATTGTACAATTGTACAATGAAATAATAAATCATAGAGTATTAAAATACATGATTTCTGAATATTTTGGGGCAAATTTCCAAAATACATTGTCTGGACTCAGAACATAATACCCCAAAACATGGCATTTCGGTATACCGAGTATTTTGAACTGAAGGAGATTGGAAGAGCCTCGGAAGCAGAGACTCTGAACTTCTCTTGCCCTCTTGTCTCCTACCCTTTTTACTCCCCCTAAATGAGACATGGGAAGCTGAATTCCTCTTTTCCGAGGTGTGTTACAGACACTTGAACTTCTATTTTCCAAAGTAAGCCATAAAACCTAGAATGCTCACTCTCTGACCTTGTCCTTTCTCCCTTGAAGACCTTCATTCCAGAGGGGTTCCGCCCCACAATCTAGAGGAAGTAATGTTACACAAAGAGGCCAAGAAGAATCTGAATAAATCTGCCTCGCGAAGTTCTCCTAGTTTATTACTGTGGCATCATACTGTTTTTTTGTCCGGTAACATTTCTACATGGCTGGGCATTCTTTATCGAATACAAGCACAGAAATATAGTTTTCCTTGGGTCTTTGGGTCTTCATTTCTGAAGGTTCTTGTGTCATGTAAAACTTTAATTAGATAAATTTATGATTTTCTCTTTAAAAAATTATTATTATTATTGTTTTTGAGACAGGGTCTCACTCTCGGTTACCCAGACTGGAGTGCTATATCTCAGTCACAGTTCACTGCAGCCTTAGCCTCCCAGGTTCAAGCAATCTTCCTGCATCAGCTTTTTGAGTAGCCAGGACTATAGGCACAACACTGTGCCTGCCTGATTTTTAAAATTGTTTATAGAGTCAGGGTCTCACTATGTTGCCCAAGTTGGTGTTGAACTCCTGGGCTTAAGCAATCCTTGATCTCCCAAAACTCTGGGATTACAGGGGTGAGCCACCACACCAAGCCCTCTTCTGTGGTTAATCTATCTTTCCTTATAAGGGTATCAGCCTTGGACCCTGGGATGAGTGAGGAAAAGGTATTAGACCTTTATGCCCCTATACTATCTAACACAAAGCTCGCTCTTTATTGAAGAAATCTGTTGACATACATGATCTGTAATTCCAAGGAACTGAGTGTGTATTAAAAACAAAAATGGAAGCAATTGTCCTGGAGTCATTTTGCTTTTTAAACAGTATACATGGTAATAATTGAGTAATTAAGGAATTTAATGCAGGTGAGTTGTAAACTAATTTAGCTATGAGCATCTACATCTTAAACCATGACTACAGGAAATGCTTTGTAAATTAAGCACCTTTTGATAATTTGAACTGCCTTTGTAATTCGTTATTCTTCACTCATCATTTAAAAAAAAATCTTTAAAAGCAGACGACATACTGGGATGCCATAAAATTTCCCTTTTAATCAGTTGATAGTGGCATGGATCACCTTTCAATACCTGCAGCATAAAAGCAGTGCACTCAAGAGCTTGAGTTTAATGTTTTACCAGCATAGCATGGGGTAACAGTTAATGTTTTTATTTTAAATAAAGGATTAGAATTAACTTTTTATAAAAGTGCTAGACTCCTGGCTATGAATATATACTAATTGATGAAGTAAAAAAAGAATGTTTTGTTGTGATTAAGAGCTAGAGATGAAGGCAATTTAAATTAGTTTTTAGAATAGTTTAGATATGTGCATAGCAGTGATCAATAATGAACAACGATGTAGTCGCAGGCCACTGTGTTCCCGATGCCACTGTATTCTCAACAATGGGAATGTATTATTACCAGCAGGGCATATGACATGGGCAAGTGGGGGCAAAGGGTGTGACGTAACAGCTTCACTCTAGTATTGAAAGAGGATGGGAGAATCATCTGGGGGCAATAGTGCAAAATGGCAAAGCAACAGAAGAGAAATAATCTGGGAAGCACCGCAGCCTTGGGCATGCAACAATGCTTTCTATTTTATTATTTATTATCCTGGAGCTATGCAGGACTTCTATTTGCTAGGAGAGGTATCCGTAATAGGAATTTCTTTCAGTGCTTTCGAGGTGAACAAATTTTTTTTTCCTCTGAGCTACAGTGGTTACTCCTCTGAATTTTGAGAGACTGACAAACTACCCTCTTCTCATCCATTTACTTTATATAAGAAATAAGGCTTTTAAAAATCAACTTATGGTCTAACATCAGAGATGAGCAATTCATGAGCCTTTTTCTTTTCTTTCCTTTTTTTGAGACAGGGTCTTGCTCTGTTGCCCAGGCTGAAGTACAGTGGTGCCATCACGGCTCAATGCAACCTCGATCTCCTGGGCTCAAGCGATCCTCCCACTTCAACATCCCAAGTAGCTGGGACTCTGCCAGACTAATTTTTGTATTTTTAGTAGAGACAGAGTTTTGCCATGCTCCCCAGGCTGATCTTGGACTCCTGGGCTCAAGCAATCTGCCTGCCTCTGTCTTCTGAAGTGTTGTGATTACAGGTGTGAACCACCACACCTGGCCAGGATGCTTTTTCTGTTTTGCTTCTGAGATACAATGAACTATATCTTAAGAATTCATAAGGCTCTAAAAGGTAAATACTTACAAGCTGAAATCTTTCTGACAAAGAAACAACATTACTCAAAGTAAGTGATAGTTTAGGCTCCCTGGAAAAAACCCAGAACTTAAGTGTCAGGAAATGTGGATAGTTTTGAATGTGCCTCTGGCTGATTGATGACTCTGGGCAATTCATACAGTACCTCTAACTTACGGTTTACTTACCTAAAGAATAAGGGGGTTGCCTATGTCTGTGGATTGAAAGGTGATCAGTGATGTCCCAGAGTTCTCAGCAGTGCCTCATTGGCTGTTTTGGAGGCTGTCAGGGGTACAGGTTGCTGCTCTCCACTGAGCCTGCTTTTAACAGAGACTTTCAGCTTGTATTTCTTGTATATATAAAGTAATATTAAATTTTAAAAAAGGTATAATCCAGCTATGAGAGTTTGAAAATACTGGGTTGAGATTCAAAATAAAATAAACCAAATATTTCAGAAATTATATTAGTCTGAAAAGATAGGACTGTGTCTCTTTGTTTTTTGTTTTTGTTTTTTTTTTTTTTTAGTATTTAGCACGTACTAGGTACTTCATACATATTTATCATATGAATATAATGGTTGTAATGAACAACTGGGAAGGAAATGCGAAAGCAGAAGCCACCATATTTGTGTTCCTGTTCCTGGGTGTCATTTCTATGTAGCTTGTCATAACCAGTAGTAAAGAATAACATGAACTATGTTTGATGGACAGCAACTAATTTTATTGGGTTTTTGTACATAATCAGAAATTGAGTTTCAAGACAAGCATATTACTATAAATTCCAGGAAATCTAAGCAGAAAAACTGGGCAATTGAGAACAAGCCTAGAAGAGTAACTCTTTCTGTTTGTCTGGAAAACACAAACTAAGGAATCAGGTCAGTTTGCAGTTTCTTTCAAATAGAATTGATGACTCTTGGATGCAGTTTATAAACACATAAAACATTTTTCTTGCTTGGAAACATCTATTCTATGACCTCTTCTAAATGAAGACAAGATTTGAAATTTTCTTCTGCATTAAATAATGTTTTGTGTACATGTTGCAAAAACAAGAGAGAAGCAAGAATAACTCTAGCAGATGCTTAAAGGTTTAAGATTAAAGACACATGTAAATGTGATTGATGGTGGGTGTTCTGTGCACTTGAATGAATATTTCCAAATCACAGCTAGAAAAATTTAGGAGTAAATTGACTTAACTTATGGTAAATCAATAGTGGTCCCTGAACTGGAGGGAAATTGATGAGCAAGAAAAAAAATTATTTGACAGGACTCCACTAAGGAAAACAACATTCAAGTAACAGATGAGGTATTCTACTGCCTAGAGGAATTACCCAGCCTTTAGCAAGGCAAAGTCAGCTTCAACTGGCAGGAGGTTTGTTCTAAAACTGAAATGAGAAAAAAGATCCAGGCTTACAGATGATGGGAAGATATATTATCAACAGGGGGAAAAAAATCCTAGAAAAAAGCAACTAACTTGTTTCCCCAGCACAACTGAAAGGATGAAGAAGGAAAGCAATTTAATGTACCCTGGTCATGCAGTTCCTTCCTTTATCCTTCTTAACAGGGCTTGTCAAGATAGTTCTGGAAATTGAATAAATGTAAGTAATGAATCATGATAGACATAGGTGAAATACTTTATCTCTATTTCTCTGGGTTCATTGTTCCTTGTTTGACTTTCATGGGAAGTTTACAGTTGTTTTCATTCTTTGCAAGCCAGTTCCTGACTTCTCTGGTCAAGAGAGTGAACACAAAATTAAGAGAAAGGAGGTATAGTCTGTTTGTTCTCTCTCTCTCTTTTTTGTTTTCCCTCTCCCCCAGCCTCTCTCTCCAATACATCAACATATCAATAGCACTGAATCATGCATGGACTCTCAGATTTTAAGTTTGACATTCAGATTACCACTCTGACTGTAATATGATAATAGCTACTGCCCTATTTGAGACAGTCACTATATTCTCCAATTTTAATGAACTTTCCTCTGAGCAGATGGTCTTATATAATATGCACAGGGTAAAAACAAATAGTTTCAGATTTTCTACTTATGATTCCAGTGTCCATGATTCTTTATGGTTGTTGTCTTTACTTTAATGGTTATTAGAAATGAAGGATTGTTTTTCTGACTTAATTGGTTTACTTAACTCGATTCTTATAAATAATATTACCATGCACTATTATTCTTTTTTATCTGATATCAGGGTATAGGTAGATATGCTTAATATCTAGTATATTCAGAACAAAAGAGAATTAACTACCCCTAATAACCAAACCTTTTAATCCAGATATGTTGCCTTTGCTTTAGTTCTTGTTCTTACAGACTGAGAAGGTGAGTTGGAGTTGGCTTTAGCACCATCGCCAAGTTCACTTGGGAGTGATTACGATGGCACATGGTCAAGTTAGCTGTTGAAGGCAAAATGCCTGGAGTTGAGAGTACCAATAATTATGAGCAAATCCTTTTTAGGTTTTAGTGCTTTTCTCTGCCAGTGTATTGACCTGTCACAGAAAATACCATGATTGTAATTCCAAGGGTCATCTTATTGAGATTTATTTAAATCATAAAGGACTGAAGTTTTAATATTGTCAATGTTTTTCAGGGTTTTAAAGCATTTATCATTCACAAACCTCCCAGATTGATGTGGATGTTTCGGGGCCTGGGTGTAATTGTGAGGGACAGAGAGAAGCAACAGTCTAGTATTTGCTGTGGAAGAAAAGAGAGCCAGTTGAGAAGCTACTACTTGTTGACTGCTGTTGTCTTCCACAGCAATGTCATAGAGTGATTTGGTGGGATTGAGTAGGACAGAGTCATGGCAGTTATTCATATCATGGATTTCTAGGGACTTAGTTATAGAATTAAATACTTTCAGAGGTAGAAAACGACTTCCTGATATGCTAAATATAAATCAAGGCATAGGGACTGTCTTCATTTATGCCTGCTGTCCTGGCATAATTATTGATAACCCCTGTGGTAGCCAGCCTCCAAGATGGTGCCTCATGATTCCAACTCCCAGCATGCACAATGTATGTAATCCCTTGCCACACTGTATCACAATTGGTCTATTTAACCATAGAATAAGGCAAAAGTGAGAGTATAACCCTTCCTAGATTAGGTGATAAAAACACTGTGGTTCCATCTTGCTCTTGCATTCTTTCTCTTTTCTTTCTGTCTCTCTGTCATCATTCACTCTAGGGGAAGCTTGATGCCTTGCCAAGAGCAGCCTTATGGTGAGGAACTGACGCCTTCTGCTAGCAGACATGTGAGCCAGCTTGGAAGCATATCCTCCAGCCTGGTTAAGCCTTTGGATGGCTAGGGTATGGGCCTGTATCTTGACTGCAGATTCATGAGAGACCCTGAAACAGAACTAAGAGCTAAGCCCCTCCCAAGTTCATGTCTCTGAGAAAGTGTGTGAGGTGTGCGTGTGTTGTTTTAAGCTGCTAAATTTAGGGGTAATTGGTTATAAAGCAATATATAATGAATATAGCACCCCCTTTAATCCCAAAAGTGTCTTGATTTGGATGAAAAACTATAAAGTCACCCCATGTTAACAGAGTGTAAATCATGAATTTGTTAGGGCTTTTTCTTTTTTATTGACAGAGCTTTCACTATGACATTAGTATGAAGACACTTATGAAAGTTGTCAGGCAGAGGCATTTAATAATGTCAGAAGTCTAAATCTCTAGACTCAGAATCATGACAAACAGTATGACAAAGTAGATAAGTATGGTTAAATAAAATTCACCTGTATCTGACACCACCATTCCCTGGCATTGAAGAGGCATTTAATTTCTCTCTGCCTCAATTTTATCATATAAAAAATGGGGATAATAATAGTACCTTCATAGAAATTTTGAGGATTAAATATGTGTAAAGCACTTACAATGATGCGAGTGTTCAATAGGAATTTTTATATTACAATGAGGAATTAAGTTGATCTCTTTCCATTGTTCCATTTATGTACAGATAGTCCCTGTCCAGTGGTATTCTCATAGATTTACTCCTTAAATATTTGTATGTTCCTACTGTATGCTAGAGATGTAAGATAGAAATATGTCACTCCTCAGGGAAATTACAAAGTAGTTAAGAAAATTCCCATGAGTTTATATATATTATATAATATCTATTCATATATATGTATGAATGTATGCATTATATATGTGTGCATTAACTATAAAAATTATTAAAGTCAAGGACTAGATGATAGATAAGGTATGCGTCGGATACAAGGGAAAATGGGAACAAAATGGAAAAAAATATGGGGTTGTAGAATTAGAATAGAATGGGTTTCTGGGTATGGCAAGGCCCTTTGAAAGAAATGAAATGCAGGAACTGGAAAGCCTACATAATGTGTCTAGTTGATTACTGTATCTCTAGTTTCTTGAGCAGTGCCTGGCACATAGTATTCAGCAAATACTTTTCAAGTAAATATGTAGACCTACTATGTATTCATAAAAATTAAAATAAAAAATTGAAAGAAGATTATGTCATTTGCAAGCAAGGCTAATTTGACTTCTTTCTTTCCAATTCGGATGCCCTTCCTTTCTTTCTTTCTCTCATCTAGTTGCTCTTGCCTGGACTTCCAGTGTTGTGTTGAATAAAAGTGGTAAAATTGAGCCCCAGGGCAGGTTGCACTTCTGCAGTGGCTCCTTTCTCAAAATGGCCCTGTGCTGTAGAAGTTTCGGTCCATGCAGCTCCCTAAACTGACATGGGGCCTTCTGTAGCTAGGATCGCAGGTATTCATGGTGGTTATAGGTATTGCTGGGGATCTCTCACTTAGTTTTTCCCCATAATGAGAAATTCCCTTGTCTATGGGACAATCCCACCTGGGTGCTTTGTTTCCCTTTCTATACAGCTATCCTGAGTTTCCTTGTCTCAGAGGATATTTGTCATTTCCTTGCTGGATTGCAGTGTTCTCCTTTAGACACTCTTCCCAAAGTACAGTTATCTGTTTGTTGTTTTGGTCCTTCTTTGTGGAGATCAATGTTGGGCACTTCAGATCAGCCCTCTTAATGACGTTTGTCCCTTATATCTTGCATTTTATGGGAATTATTTTATTGTATTAACATAAACTATTGCGTTATATAGATTTTGTGCAAAGGGAGTGATAAATTCATTTAGCATGGGTTTTTCACTTCTTTCAAAATTGTACATAAGAGTGAGAAAATCCAATAAACAAACATCTTAAGGTCATCTGCCTCTGTACACTTTCCTTTTGTGTACAGTATAGAAAATCAGTTGCTAGAGATTTAGCTGTGAAACTCTTCAGAGGTTTAAGTTCTGCATTTTATTAACAAGAAAAGAAATAGGATGGATTTTTTTCATCTGTCACAGATCTTATGCTAGAGAAAATGTTGTAGAATTTTACTGGGGGCTGTACTATTCTAACCTTAGAGTGATTAATGACACCTATCAATACCCTAAAAATCATATGTCTATGTATTCATTTCTTTCCCCTGTAAATTAATGTGTCTTTAAAAAATTGACATTAAAGGAGTTTTATGTTATGAAGTGATAGCTACATCAAGTAAGCTTGATATAGAAAAAAATTTAGATAAAAATTTAATAGTCATCCAGTGTATTCTCTGAAACAGTTTTATTTTCCATGAATAAAGGCCTCCTGTGGCTTCCTTTTTAAAGCTATCATAAACACATAGAAACCATGTAAAATTGAACTCATTATTTTCCTCTGGAAGAAGAAAAAATAACTCAAATGATAAATTCTACATCTAAAAAGAAATATACAAACTTTAGAGAAGAGATAATTTCTATATAAATTATTTGATTCTTAAGAATTATAATTTATTACTGTTTCACTAGCTGAAGTTATATAAGTTTGTGAAAAGAAGGAGGTTGGTGGGATGAGGGTCTTATTTCCTTGTAAAATTTCCCTGTCTTTGTTTTTCAGTCTTATTAACTAACTTCTAAAAGCTTCATATAATCATTTGAAAAATACATCATATCAACTTCAGCCTAGGTGAGCTATACCCATTTCTCTTTAAAGTTGGTGTATGCTTTTGGTACAAATCCTTCAAGGTAGTAGTGTCAATGGGGTGATGTTTTGGAACCTGACTAATTCTGATTGCTTCTCAGGTTGTTATGACTTTGTCCTAAAGCCTGGGAGAAATAAGGAAGTCCTAGAGTTTGAGTAGTGTATTTGCTGACACACCTAAGGAGAACCTGGAAGGTTGAGGTATATCTGCTTTTCTGAGTGCTTGTGGACTTAAAATAAATTGGCTTCTAGGCTAAAGGAGACTAATGTGAAGCCCAAGTAGTCCCTAATAGTGCAGTTATCTTTGGCATCTGTTCTGAAGACCATACTTGGATTTGAATAAAGCTTTAAAATCTCATTCCCTTCATCCCACAGAGAAAGACTATGGCTTTCTTTTTTTCTCGAGACAGAGTCTTGCTTTGTTGCCCAGGCTGGAGTGTAGAGGTGTGATCTTGGCTCGCTGCAACCTCCACCTCCCGGGTTCAGGTGATTCTCCAGGCTCAGTCTCTTGAGCAGCTGGGACCACAGGCATTATTGGAGATGGGGCTTTACCATGTTGGCCAGACTGGTCTCAAGCTCCTGACCTCAGGTGATCCGCCCACCTCGGCCTCCCAAAGTGCTGGGATAACAGGCATGAGACACCGCGCTCAGCCAGCATTTGCAATAAAACTTTTGTGCCAGTTTCACAATTTTTGTCGCCAAAGTTTGTAATTGATCCTACTTTTTATTGAAGATGGAAACCTTTGTCCTATTCACTGTAGATAATAACAGTCCACTGAATTTTATATAATCTACGTAGGATGTTGGAACTTGAACTTCATTATCTTTAAGAATATGCAGAGCTTTGATATTCTATAAGCATTCACATTTGTCTCTTCTATTTAATATTTTCTATTCACTAGCTATTAAAAAGCAAAGTAATTTTTAAATACTATAGCTGAAATCTTTATTTGACAAAAATGAATCATTAGTAGGTTTTCCGAGTGACATAATCATTTATGGAAACAGGAAGAATACAGGTCATGTGTTGATGAAAGATAAATTGCCTGTGTGAAGAGATATGTATTGTGGGGTAAGAAACTGACATCTCTATTTAAATGAAAGGAAGGCCTTACCTGGAAATGTCTTTCATACTAACTGAGTGACATAATGCATAATTATCTGTTACAGTTGTTGATGTGGTTTGTGTGTAGGTTAGAATGTTCATTTGAAGAACATCCTACTTACAAGGTTCACATAATACAAGAAATAAAGAAACTTGGTGCCTCAGAGTTTTAAAAGCCATTAATCATAGTGAATTAAGACAGTTAATCAAGCCTGAGACACTGATAAAAGATTGTCCCTGAGGATTTTTACCTTGAAAACATTTAGAAAATGATGGTTTCTGCTTTCTGCTTGACAGCTTTAGTAAGCCAATTCATTTTCTTCAGGAGAAGCTCAAGGTCAATGATATGACCATGTCATCTTTAAGCGATGTTTTCCCTCACTCCTGTAAGCCACTTCAATAGTTATGACTGATGCTGAGGGTGGTACTGTCAAGAAATCATCAGACTGCCTGGCAAGAAGTTAGGTAAAGAGAAAAACCAATAACATTGCAGATTTCAATTTGACTTAAAATAAATATATTTAATATTTTATTGTATAATTATACCTTAAGATGCAGTTAACATTTTTTTTTTACAATAAATGGTCAGTATTGCCTTACTATAAGAGTATGCAGAAGAATTGAGCTAAGAAGAATTGAGCTAGGCCATGGTATATTGTCCTGAGAAAAAAATCAAAGAAAATGTTTAACTGGGTTAATTTTTTACAAATCATATAATTTCTGTAATGAATTTTAAATAGAATTTCTTAATCAGTTTTTCCCCTTTGATTCCCAAGGCTCTCTATGGTAGCAAATTATTTCAGCACTAAATCATGAAGGCTGGATTCTTGAAGTCTGGCAGAGGCGAATGTCTCATTAATGTTGATCAGAGAGACATCTGTGATGCTCCTGAACATCAGGCCAATCTGCAGAGCTGATTGGTGGCTGATGAGTGGTCCTGAAGTGAGTCATGCTGGGAATGAAGACTCCACGAGAATGAGGTGATTACATCACTGTTTTCAGAAAATGACCTCATAACCCCAGACTGACATGTAGAATTTCTCAAGGCTTAAGTGTACATACTTCCAATATATCGCCCCCTTACAATTTGAATGTGATTAAATAATTGAGTCAACTCTCAGGAGAATTCAAGCTCCTTAAATCCACTTTGTCTTGAATACACTGGAATTTAGATAACTTGAAATTTGTTTAAATCCTTTATTTACTTTTGTAGAGGCTTTCTGGCCTCTGATGTAACAGTGGCAAATTCTTCTTTCCTAAATTGTGCTTTTTCTTTCAACAGGAAGAAAGAATGCCTAGGATTTATGGTAACAAATCATATTGAAAGAGGAATTTAAACAAATAACCATCTTTCTCTAGCAATATATGTCTGGCCTAGAGCTTATTGCTGGAATATACTTTATAGTGAATGGCAAAGTAATAAAAGAAAAAAGCTATTGGAAGTAGGTGACATTATAAATAGTAATATTTTCTGTAGTCCCAGCTACTCAGGAGGCTGGAGAATTGCTTGAAGCCAGGTGATTGAGGCTGCAGTGAGATATGACTGTATCTGTGAATTGCCACTGCACTCCAGCCAGTGCAACAGAGTGAGGCCCCATCGAAAAAAAAACCAAAAAGTAATATTTTGCTTTCATGGTCCTCCTTGGTAAAGAATGATGGCTAAAAGAAAATTAAAATCACTTAAAAATGAACTTGAAACATTAAGCTGAAAAATAAAAGTTAGAAATTGTTATAGCAACACAAAATGGTACTTCTGAAGAATTGGAACTATCTATTATGTACTTTTTTAGCCATTAACTTGTTTTTCTCTCCTTGTCACTAAACCCTACCTTTCCTTAGGCATAAATCCATGCTGATTTTTACTCATGTATCAATGGCAAGGATAACATGTATTGAAAACTATTTGAAATAAATTTAAAAACTGGTAAATAAATAATGAACATTGATGCTTAATGAATAATGTAAATTAAAATGGATAGTAGGTTGGTTTTCTTGGCTTTTCTACTTCCAACTTTTAGATATTAAAATTAATGTATATATAGAGAAATAAACATTTTGATATTTAGTTATCAACAGACAGGATCCAGAAGGGTAATGATTTAAACCAAGAATTCATACAATAATATTTAGAACTCTTTCTACTTTGAATATAAAGCAAGATCTTATAAATTAGTAATTTATTGCAACAGTGCTAATTATACTTATGCTGCTATAATTAAGCCATGCCATGATTAAGAGCCTGCCTTTCCAATTATAAATAAATATTTTAAGCCATTATCTCAGGATTCCATGCTGTTTTCAGGGGAAAATTTTTCTTCATCAAATACAAATCAAAGAAATTACATGAAGAAAATTGTGCTATCTTTTGCAGGTTTCATTGTAGTGATATGTGGCAATTAAGACAAGCATTCATAGTCTTAATTATCTTGTGTTAAGCAGAATGGAGACTAAAGCAATAAACGTTTAAAATAATTAAAACAAAAAGAAAGCCTGGGAAGAAATAGCTTTTGGGACTAAAAGAGTTTCCTGCCATGCTTTATTCCACTTCCTGTTTAGCTAGACTTCTTTGCCTACTTTTTGAACTTAGCTGTAAGAGAGAGCTGCGAATATATCCAAACAAGAGCTTATTCATAAGGGTGTATAGTTACCATGTGCTATATACAATACCTCCATATAGACCAGGTCAATATAATTGCTAGCACTTAATTCAACTGGGATTGATTAATCTAACCCAAATAACCTTATAGGGCACAGTAGGTCAACCATTTAATCCCACGGAATCATCAAAAAATAATCACATTTACCACACTCATGGTACTCTATTAGGCAGTATTTCTCTTCTCAGTGATCATTTACTGAGCACAACATACCTGCTATGCAGGTCGCTAGGTTATGGGGTAAAACGCATAGCTCCTTTTCTTATTGAACTTATAGTCTAACGCAAGAGCTAGGCAAGTAAACAGACCATGCTCTGAATAATATTTACTATAGGAGAAACAGCGTAAGGAACTTTGAGAACAGTGAAAAAGAAGAGTACTACTTGACTACAAGGGGTGGAGGAAGTCAGGGCAGAGTCTGAGATGAGAAAACAGCCTGCTTAAGTTTTAAAAGAAGTCAAGGTATTAGTTTAAAAAATGAAGGAAGGCCATCCTGGGGAGGGGACTCACCAGACAGAGGGAAGATTTGAGCAAAAGGATAGGATAATATATATATATATTTTGAGACAGAGTCTCACTCTGTTGCCGAGGTTGGAGTGCAGTGGCGTGATCTCAGCTCACTGCAACATCCACCTCCTGGTTTAAGCAATTCTCTGTCTCAGCATCCTGAGTAGCTGGGATTACAGGCATGTGCCAACATGCCTGGCTAATTTTTTTGTATTTTTAGTAGTGACGGGGTTTCACCATCTTGGCCAGGCTGGTCTTGAACTCCTGACCTCATGATCCACCCACCTCCCAAAGTGCTGGGATTACAGGCATGAGCCACCGTGCCCAGCTTGGATAATAATGTTAATAACTACTACGTATTTAAGTCTTTGCTTTATGCCAGTTGTCCCCTGGTTTCTTTTTACACATTTCCTCCATTTATTTAATCCTCATGAGAACTGAATGAGGTAGTAGTATCATTTTTATTTTACAGATGAGGAAACTGAAATTTTAAGATGCTAATTTGTTAAGGACAAACAACTTATGCTGTGTTAAGCAGAGAACTTAAACCTATATCTATATGACTCCAAAGTCCATGCTCTCAATATTCTTAAGTGTCAGCTGCACAAAAATGATGTAGTACAGACACTGTATGTTGTTATGAATTCATTTGTTCATTTATTCAAGAAATATTTGCTGATCCAGGCACTATGGTGGATCCCAGAGATACAAAGTAAATTCAGAAATGGTCTCTTTCTAGAGGAATATTTTGGCTTAATAGTTTGGATATGGCCTACAGATAGGACAGGTGAACAATCCCATGAGTTAATAGTGTCTTAACATTATAAGTGCTTTGTTAGGGTATATACGAAATTCAATAGGAGGGTTATGTTTTGGTGGGCATGGGGAATCAGTAGTGGGTTGAGAAAATATTAATTAAGAAAGTGACATTATCTGAGTCCCCAAAAACAGGAAAAACGAGGGCATTCCAGATAATAAAGCAAACTGAGAAAAGCCCTAGAAATATAAAATAGCCTGGGTTTGGAGGCAATATCCAGTAATTCTGCGTGATCTGGGTGCAGAGTGACATGATCAAATTTCGAGGGGATGGATAAGAAAAAATGTTTTTGAAGTAGAATAAATGGTATTTGATTATCTTTGGATATTGGGGTGAGGAAAAGAGAGGAATACATAATAACTCATAGACTTGTCTTTGTTGGTTGGGTGGCTGGTGACTACAAATTTCAAGAGTGAATATGATAAAAAATGGAGTTGAAATTGGATGGGGGAGAAATAATAAGAATGGTTAGTTTAGTTTTATGTATGTTAAGTTAGGCAGAGGTATCTGTAGGCTCTTGACCTAGACTTCAGGACAGTGTCTTAGTTGCAGATCTAGATTTATAGTTATGAACATATAGAAGGATGATTTCAAATTGCAAAAGTAGATGAAGTCCCTGTGGTGGTATATCAAAGAAGAAGAAGATCAAACATAAAACTGTGAAATACACCAATCTTTTAGTAGTAGCCAGAAGAATAAGAGCTTAAAGAGATATTAAGATGGAACGGTTAAGTATACAGTTAGAGAACCAGGAGAGAGTGATATCATTAAAGTATTAAAAGAGAGTTTAAAGATAATGGGAGAGATCCCAAGTTTTTAGATGCTCCAAAGAGGTCATGGAAGATGAAGTTTGCAAAGAGTTTTCAGAATTTGACATGTGTGTGATGGCAACACTGGTGAAATAGTAAAGTTGTGAACAGAGGAGAAAACGCTGATATACTTGTTATTGGAACTAGAAATGATCTGACTAGGATAAGGATTATGTATATGCTGCTCACTGGAGATCAGAGATCCAGAATTCAGTGATATCAGTTGGCACATTTGTGTGGTTTTCTTAAGAAGCTCTCAGCAGCCACGGTATAAGATCAGAGAAGGCTGATTGTTAAGTTTATCCTAGATTGAAAGTATTCAGAATGACTGTCGAAGAAAGATAAGGGGACTAGTATCAGTATTAAGCACATGAGGAAGAGATTAGATAAAAGGTTGCCTTATGGAGTTTAGGCAAATGAGGGAAGGAAGCAAAGCCATAGGGGAGTAGCAGTGAATGAGGATAAAATGGAGGGATCAAGCATCTGAAAAGCCTTGTTGAGGGCTACCACAGGCATTACTTCCGGAGAAGCCCCTGACCCTCAAGTCTGGCTTGTGTGCCCCTCAATAAGCCTCCATAGCATCCTGTGCTTCCCCTATCATAGTTATTTCCATTAATGCCTTGGGTAGTTGTCACTAGGCTACCAGCTCTCATTCATCCTTGTTTCTCCAGTGTCCCACTTTAATGCCTGGTACATGTAGGTGGTGGAACAAATAAACAAACATGAAATAGTGAAGGAGAAGGAGGAATATGAGTTTATATTCAGATTAATATTTCTGAATTAAGATTTCAAAGTTGATGCAGTTCTGGTTGATGACAAGGTCCAGACTGTGGTTGAAGTGCATAGAGCATAGTTGAAATTGAGAAGGTCATGAAGATGTGAGGCCATGGTATTACATGGATCATCTGTCTAGGTATTAAGGCTGTACAGAATCTTAGGAAGACTGGAAATAAAAGGAACTTAGGATCCCAGGACATAGTTCTCAATCAATAAGGGTGAATGAGCTATAAAGTTCAATAAATGAGAGCAAGGGAGAAAATAATATGGAAAAACAGAATGGCACAACCTTAATAGAGAAAGGAAGTTTTCATGAGGGTATAAGTGACCATGAGGACTACTTCAGGAGTATGGGGTATGGGCTGAATGAGTTGTGTGAGGCAGGAGGGCTAAAGCAGTGATCAATGGCAATGAGTATAATAAACCCAGCCAAGGATCTTGTTTTTGTTCCATGAATATTACAATATAAAGGATACAAAAATATCCTTTGCTTTTAAAGTGTGTCAAGGTAACTTTGGAAGAGTAGGGTAGTAAAACAAACAAACAAACAAACAACAACAACAACAAAACCATAGGATTTAAAACTGTGGAGACAGGGATTCTGGACTTGCCTCTACCATGACCAGTTTCTAGTTGAGTGTTGGTGGTCAGATTTCTTAACATTTTATGGGTGAAATGAAGGCATTTGATTACCTAGTTTTTAAATTCTTTTGCTTGGCTTGCAAAGTTTTGTAACCTGACACCGTCCTACCTATTCACCATTCCTGTATACCTCAATGTGACCTGCCGGGCTAATCTACAAGATATATCAAGAATACACACTGCTCATTTTGATTTTAATACTTTTGTTAGGTATTTAGAAGGTATTTGGGTTACCAGTGGCGAATCTGTACGGATCTGTAACAACCTCATTTCTTGCTTCCTCAGAAGAAAAAAATTGACTGATGGGTCTAGGGCAGAAAAAGAGACCAAGGCAAGTTTCAGAGCAGGAGTGGAAGTTTATTTAAAAAAGACTATTAGAGGAGGAAAGAAAGGAAAGTACATTTGGAAGAGACCCCAGTGGCCAAGCTGAAGGACAAATGTGGCATTTATACTTGATCCTAGGACTTTGCATATTGGCCCACTCTTGGGGTCTTGTGGCCCTTTCCTGTGGTAGGGCCCTTTCTTATGGCCCTTTCCTTGTGGCCCTTCCCTTAGGGCAGGCTGCCCACATGTGCAGTGCCCTCATTACACTTAGGAAGTGAGCATGTGCAGTGTGTTTAGGAAGTTGTACACATGCCCATCTGAGTCTTTCTCCCCTTTTCTGATATAATGCCATTTTGTCTCTTACTGTGCATGCCTGGGCTTACTCACCCAATACCTGAGATCTCATTATCAATCTCAAGTGTTCTTATCTGTTTGGGAAGTTGCTTTTCTCTGGTGCCTGCTCTCAATTAACACTTCAGTGTGATACTGTAGACCACCAGGAGATTGTCTATACCTCAGCTGCCAAATTATCATTTTTAGAGAGACAATGTTGGTATGGACAGGAGGCAGGGAAATACTGGGTAGAAGAGGATGGTTCCCTGGCAGAGGCTCCACCCTCAAACCTGGAAACCTGTGGCCCTTAATGGAAACAGGCATTCCTGTTTTTGCACCCAAGTCTTGCCTTTTGGCCCACCATGCCCCCCTGTCCTATACCCATATAAACCTCAAACTCTAGGCTCCATGAGTGGATGAGCAGAGGAGCAGAGTGGTATGGTAGAGAAGGAGAAAAGAGAAAGAGTATCTGAATTTCAAGAGGAATTTTGCTAGGGGCAGTCAGAGAGATTGGCTGCAGGACAACCAAACTTCAGAGGAAGATAATCTTTCTACTCCATCCTCTTTCCAGCTCCCCATCCATCCTGCTGAGAGCCACCTCCACCACTCAAAAAAAAAAAAAAAAAAAAAAAAATCCCTGCATACACCATCCTTCAAGTTAGTGTGTGACCTGATTCTTCTTGAATGCCAGATGTGCACCTGGGTGCCAAGAAGGCAGGGGGTAAAACGCTGTCACCCTGACTCTCTGCTAAGCTGGTTTAACACTTAGCTATCTGTAGATGGCAACTGCTAAAAGAACATTAATTGTAACACATCCCTAGATGCCACTGTGGTTCTGGAGCCCAAAAGGGCTTGCCCTGTCTCCTCTACCTGCTCTTCTGCATGCTTTCCCTCCCATAAAGGGTTTGAACAGCAGCGGCAGTAAATGAGCCACACCCCTGTCACAAGTGGTGCAAGGGGGTCAGATAACTCTCCTGTTTCAATGTGATAATTGCCCAACCATCACCTGATATTCCTGTTGAATGGGGGAGAGTCTTCTCCTGCCCCAATCATGCCTGTTTAACTACCTGTAACACTTTCATTCATTGTTTCCTTTTCTTGGAATACCCTACACATGCCTATACATTTATTTAAGGCCCAATGTAAGTTTCCTTTTTCTATAAAGCCTTCCCTGCCTTCACCAGTGCTCACTCCTGGCTATCCCTTCTGAATGTCAGCAGCTCTGAAGGTCTATTCCAGTACAGTTCAGCACTTACCTCTTATATTGTTCATTGTTTGATGGAATTTTAGGCAGTAAAATAAAATTCCCTATTCTGGAAGCTAGGAGCTTTGAGATTTAGTTTCTGTTGTAATGAATATTGTACTCTTGTGTGAGAGGTTTCCTGTCTTTAAAATGAAAGGATTTGACTGGAGAATAGCTTTCTTAGTTTGGGTATTACCTAAAAGCAAAGCCAAAGAAAGAGTTTGTGTGTAGGTGACTTATTTTGGCCAGTCATCCCCTAAAGGAGGAAAGACCTGGGGAAAGTGGAACAAGGAAGGAGGAAGAACTACTATAAGAGAATATTACTGAAGCTACTGATGGGGAAATGGGAATCCATTGTTGGGACCTCGCAAGAAGCATAAAGAGCACCTCCAATAATTGCTTTCCAGAAGAAGGGAGATGGAACAATTAGCTCCATCCCCCATAAGCCCAGAGTTGCTCTTGGGGATGCTTCCTCTCCTGAGTTTCTGAGGTACACATTAGCTGCTTATCTGAGCTACCTGGGGGCAGAAAGCCAGGAGGCATAGCACATCTTTGAGGTGCGATACTGTCAGTGTGAAGTCCAAACCATTCTGGATATATCCATTCACCCACAGCTGAAATCAGAGGAGAGGCTGAGAGGGAGTGAGTCTGGGTACTGCCAATTTCAGAATTCTATGACACAATGACACATTCTTAGATAAACTTTGCAAAGCTAAGACACAGTTTAGTAAATCTAGGGTATGCAAAACTCTTATTGCCTCTGAAGAGGGATATTGTAATCAATTCTAATAGTGGTAGCCAAAAAACTATTATAAGGAAAAAGTTAAACAGAATCTCTATAGGTCATTTAAAGTGATCCAATGAATGACTTTTGGAGAGACTGAAATAATGCCTCAGAATGACCTCTTCTAAAGTCTCTAGGAAGATCATTTAGAGATAAAATAAAGAGATTTGAAACTGAAATATAGCTAGTAATTACTTAAGCTACATGACCTACGCATTATATAATTTTAAGGGAAATTTGCAGAATCAGAACATCAGAGGCTATTTTATGATAAGTTAGTGCTTCTTGGAGAGCTCCAGGAATGAAAGATGACCCAGAGGAAACAATTCCTGAGCAAGAAACCACCACATAGAAACCTCAATATTGATAGTTCTCCAAGACTTGAGACAATACTTTTCTGAGTGCCTTTCTTTGAAGATTCTATTATGATTGAATTTTCACAAACCCACCTGAAGATTTTTAATTTCAGGGGGATTTCAATTGCTGAAAAGAATAGGGCTATAAAAAAATCTTAATTTCTTGGTCATGTTAGCCTACTGGCTCTCTTGAAGTCTTGCTCCATTGGGTACCTTTTCTTGGTATAGAAGGGCTTGTAAAGTATTTCTTGGAGGAGGATATAATGCTCAAGACCAACTTCTGTTCTTTCTGGTGAGTTTCGGATTTCCACCTGGACTCAATTTCTCCATACTTTGCTCCCACATATACCAGTCCCCTAGAGAAATTTCCATGTCCTTCATCCAACTGCTCTCATGATAATTATAATCTCCAGGTCTTTACAGGTATCATTAGTGGAGGAAATGAAGGGAGAGAGAAAACAATCTGCTATCCATCTTTCTAAACCTCTTGGTTTCTGTTCCCTGTCAAGCTAGACTTGAGTCATGTTCTTAGCTGAAGCTGAGCTGCCACTGCTATTTTTCTGCTGTGCAGTGACCAGTGGTCAAAAATTAGACAGGGCTGTGTCTTTAGTAGTAGCCATCCTACCAGTTGCCACACCAGAAATCTAAATGTCATCCTTAAAAACTCTGTCCCTGGCCGGGCGCGGTGGCTCACGCCTGTAATCCCAGCACTTTGGGAGGCCGAGGCGGGTGGATCACGAGGTCAAGAGATCAAGACCATCCTGGTCAACACGGTGAAACCCCGTCTCTACTAAATAATACAAAAAAATTAGCTGGGTATGGTGGCGCGTTCCTGTAATCCCAGCTACTCAGGAGGCTGAGGTTGGAGAATTGCCTGAACCCAGGAGGCGGAGGTTGCGGTGAGCCGAGATCACGCCGTTGCACTTCAGCCTGGGTAACAAGAGCAAAACTCCGTCTCAAAAACAAAACAAAACAAAACAAAACAAAAAAAAAGACTCTGTCCCCAACCCTCTGTGTCATTTATATCCAATAATCACAAAATCCTTCAGATTCCACCTTTTTAACATTTGTCTACTACTTTCCTCTATTCATATTGCCTTTTACTTTGCTTTTCTCTTCTCTGGATTCTGGAAATTGCCTTCTACTATCTACATAACACCTTGCTCCCTTTAATCTTTCACTGACCAGGTAAATGTTTGCAAAAGACCAATCCAATAGACTTGCTCTCTTGTTTAAAATTCCTTCAATAGTTCCTTCATTTACCCCAGAAGAATACAGAAGACCCAGTTTATTTCTCCAGACTCCTCCATTGCCACTCCACACTTTTCATTCTATGCTACATCTCTAGTGTATTACTTGCAGTTCCCCATGCAGTGTGGACACTCAGTTACACTCAGGTTATAATAGCATCAGGAGTGCTACTGAAAATATTTATCACCTGCTGTGGCATTGGCACCAAGCAATCAAAACAGAGAACAGTCCATTCAGAACGGATATTGGCTATGAACAGCCATCTAAATATCCACCCTGAGGAGTCCCCATGTATATCCACCTAGCATTTATTACAGTGTATTGCTAGCTTGCTTATTAGAGTAAAAGCTTCTTGTACACAAAGGAAGTATCTTGTTTCTGTTGTATTTCTGACTATGTTATAGAAACTCAAATTTTTAAAGTTAATTTAATGAATGAATTTCATGACTAAATTCCAGCTTAGGGATCTGTTTGTCAAATCCTGTTCTTCATCATGTTATACTGAATTTTAGATAATGGAGAAAATGGAAAAGTAGATCATCCTTTGATGAAATAAGTCATTGTCTATACTTTAGGTACCCACAGATTTGTCTCTCCCTTAACCCTTCCCACAAGCACTCCTAGAGTGAGAAGATGATGGATAACATTACTACCTTTAGAATCATTCATAATATAGTCACTTTTTGTGATTGTTGGCTTTGCATTTTTTCCTAAATTGCTGAATTTTTATTCTTAGACAGCTAAACCTTTGGATATTCAATTTTGCAGGACATGATGAGGCTGCCAAATGATAATGAAACCTGTTTATCAGTAAAGTTCTTGTGTAAGTTGTTAGGTAGGACTATAATGGTAAACTCTTATTTCTCTATCTTAAGCAATATCTCTCATCTTACATACTTTTCTAGAACCTTGGCATTTCCCTATCAAGAGATGGATTTATGCCCCCTACCTTTGTAGGTGGATTGGGCTTTGTGACTGCCTCAATATGAGAAGTGAAGGCCAGGCACAGTGGCTCATGCCTGTAATTCCAGCATGTTGGGAGGCCAAGGCAGGCAGATCATCTGAGATCAGGATTTCAAGACTAGCCTGGCCAGATGGTGAAACCCCATCTCTACTAAAAATATAAAAATTAGGCAGATCCAAGATGGCCAAATAGAAATAACTTTGGAGTGTAGTTTCCAGCAAGAAAACACAGAGGCTGAGTGAACACTGCATTTCCAAACAAGTTATTACTGCCCACAGACCAGGAGACTCCTGGGCTGAAAAGCACTATGAGTTTCCAGCATGGCTGTTTCAGCTGGCGCAGAGGCTCTCTGCACAAAAACTCACAGAAAATCTCGGCGGCTGTTTCAACTGGTGCCTGGGATGCCTTGGAGAGAGCTGCCCATTCAACGGAAAAAAAGGGGGCTGAAACAGGGAGCCAAGTGATCTGGCTTGTTGGGTCCCACCCCTACAAAGACCAGCAATATGAAATGCTCTGGATTGAGAGTTTCACAGCAAGTGCAGCTGGACCTGGGACAGTCAAGCTCTGTTGGGGGCAGGGGGTCCACCATTACCAAGGCAGTCTGCCACTACTGAGGCAGTCTGCCATTACTGAGGCAGTCCGCCATTATTGAGGCAGTCCACTATTACTAAGGCAGTCTGCCATTACTGACGCAATCCACCATTACTGAGGCAGTTTTCCATTACAGAGGCAGTCTGCCATTACTGAGGCAGTTCTAACTATACCTCTATAAACAAAACTGCAAGGAAGTTCACACAGCAGCTAGACAGAGCCCACAGCAGCTCCGCAATGCTTCTGCTGGCAGACCGTAACTAGGCTACATGCTTACTGGGCAGGGCAGCTCTGAAAAAAAGGCAGCAGCACATCAGGAGCTTATAAATAAAGCCCCACCTTCCCAGCGCAGAGCACATGAGCAAAAAGGCAGTTATGAGTTCCTTTGCAGCAGACTTAAACATACCTTCCCAGCAGCTCTGAACAGAACAATGGAGCTCACAGCTCAGCACTTGAGCTCCTATAAGGGACAGACAGTCTCCTCAAGCAGCTTCCTGACCTCTGTATATCCAAAGAGTCACCTAATAAAGGAGACCTCAGGCTGACATCTGGCGATTCTTCTGGGATGAAGATAACAGAAGAAGAAAGTGGCAGCAACACTTACTGTTCTGCAGCTGCCTCAGGTGGTCCCCAGGCAAGCAGGGTCTGGAGTGGACCTCCAGCAGACCTACAACAGAGGGGCCTGTTAGAAGGAAAATTAAAAGACAGAAAGAAATAACTTCATCATCAACAAAAAGGATGTCCACTCAGATACCCCATCTGAAAGTCACCAATTACAAAGACCACAGGGAGATAAATCCACAAAGATGGGAAAAAACCAGCACAAAAAGGATGAAAATACCCCAAATAAGAATGCCTCTCCTCCTCCAAGGGATCACAACTCATCACCAGCAAAGTAACAAAGCTGGATGGAGAATGAGTCTGATGAATTGACAGAAACAGGCTTCAGAAGGTGGGTAATAACAAACTTCTCTGGGCTAAAAGAACATGTTCTAACCCAATGCAAAGAAACTAAGAACCTTGAAAAAAGGATTGATGAAATGCTAACGAGAACAAACAGCTTAGAGAAGAATATAAATGACACAAGAACTTCATGAAACATACACAAGATTCAGTAGCTGAATCAACCAAACAAGAAAGGATATCAGAGATAGAAGATCAGCTCAATGAAATAAAATGAGAAGCCAAGATTAGAGAAAAAAGAGTGAAAAGAAATGAACAAGCTCTGAGAAATATGGGATGATGTGAAAAGACCTAATTGACATTTGATAGGTGTACTTGAATGTGATGGGGAGAATGAATCCAAGTTGGAAAGCACTTTTCAGGACATTATCCAGGAAAACTTCCCCAATCTAGCAAGGCAGGCCAATATTCAAGTCTAGGAAGTACAGAGAACATCACAAAGATATTCCTCAAGAAAAGCAACTGAAAGGCACATAATCATCAGATTCACCAGGGTTGAAATGAAGGACAAAAAGCTAAGGGCAGCCAGAGAGAAAGGTCGGGTTACCCACAAAGGGAAGTCCATCAGACTCACAGCGGATCTCTCTGCAGAAACCCTACAAGCTGGGAGAGAGTGGGGGCCAATATTCAACATCCTTAAAGAAAAGAACTTTCAATCTAGAATTTGAATATCTAGATATCTAGAAATTTCCAGTCAAACTAAGCTTTATAAGTGAAGGACAAATAAAATCCTTTGTGAACAAGCAATTGCTGAGAGATATCATTACCACCAGGCCTGCCTTACAAGAGCTCCTGAAAGAAGCACTAAACATAGAAAGGAACAACCAGTACCAGCCACTCCAAAAATGTGCCAAATGGTAAAAAGCATTGACACAATGAAGAAACTACATCAACTAATGGGCAAAACATCTAGCTAGCATCAAAATGGCAGGATCAAATTCACACATAACAATATTAACCTTAAATGTAAATGGGCTAAATGCCCCATCAAAAGACACAGACTGGCAAATTGGATAAAAAGTAAAAAACCATCAGTGTGCTGTATCCAGGAAACCCATCTCCCATACAAGGACACACATAGGCTCAAAGTAAAGTGATGGAGGAAGATTTACCAAGCAAAAGGAGAGCAAAAAAAAAAAAAAAAAAAAAAAAAAAAGCAGGAGTTGCAATCCTAGTCTCTGATAAAATAAACTTTAAACCAACAAAGATCAAAAGAGAAAGAGAAGGGCATTACATAATGGTAAAAGGATCAATGCAACAAGAAGAGCTAATGTTCCTAAATATATACACACCCAATACAGGAGCACCCAGATATGTAAAGCAGGTTCTTAATGCCCTACAAAGAGACTTAGACTCCCACACAATAATAGTGGGAGACTTTAACACTCCACTGTCAATATTAGACAGATCAACCAGACAGAAAATTAACAAGGATATCCATGATTTGAACTCAGATCTGGAGCAAGCAAACTTAATAGATATATACAGAACACTCTACCCCAAATCCACAGAATATAGAATATTCTCAGCACCACATCATACTTGCTCTAAAATTCACCACATATTTGGAAGTAAATCACTCATTAGCAAATGCAAAAGAATGGAAATCATAACAAACAGTCTCTCAGACCACAGTGCAATCAAATTAGAACTCAGAATTAAGAAACTAACTCAGAACTGCACAACTTCATGGAAACTGCACAACTGACTCTTGAATGTTGACTGGATAAACAATGAAATGAAGGCAGAATTAAAGATGTTCTTAGAAACTGAGAATGAAGACACAATGTACCAGAATCTCTGGGACACATTTAAAGCAGTGTCCAGAGGAAAATATATAGCAAGAAATGCCCACATGAGAAGCAAGGAAAGATTTAAAATTGACACCCTATTATAAAAATTGAAAGAGCTAGAGGAGCAAGATAAAAAAAACTCAAAACCTAGCAGAAGACAAGAAATAACTAAGATCAGAGCAGAACTGAAGGAGTTAGAGACACAAAAAACCCTTCAAAATCAATAAATTCAAGAGCTGTTTTTTTGAGAAGATCAACAAAATAGATCACTAGCCAGATTGATAAAAAAGGAAAGAGAGACTAACCAAATAGATGCAATAAAAGACAATAAAGGGGAAATCACCACAGATTTCACAGAAATTCAAACCATCATCAGAGAATATTACAAACAACTCCATGCACATAAACCACTAAACCTAGAAGAAATGGATAAATTCCTGGACACTTGTGTCCTCCCAAGCCTAAACCAGGAAGAAGTCAAAACCCTGAATAGACCAATAACAAGGTCTGAAGTTGAGGCAGCAATTAATAGCCTACCAACCAAAAAAGCCCAGGTCCAGATGGGTTCACAGCTGAATTCTACCAGATATATAAAGAGGAGCTGGTACCACTCCTTCTTAAAGTATTCCAAACAATCCAGAAAGAAGGAATCCTTCCCAAATCATTTAATGAGACCAACATCATCCTGATACCAAAACCCGGCAGAGACTCAACAAAAAAAGAAAACTTCAGGCTAATATCCGTGATGAAATAGATGCAAAAATCCTTAGTAAAATACCGGGAAACTGATTGCAACAGCACATCAAAAAGCTTATCCATCAAAATCTAGTAGGCTTCATCCCAGGGATGCAAGACTGGTTCAACTTAAGCCTATAAACGTAATCCACCACATAAGCAGAACCAAAGACAAAAACCACATGATTATCTCAATAGACGCAGAGAAGGCCTTTGACAAAATTCAACAGCCCTTTATGCTAAAAACTCTCAATAAACTAGGTATCAAAGGAACATACCTCAAAACAATAAAAGCTATTTATGACAAACTTACAGCCAATATCATACTGAATGGGCAAAAGCTGGAAGCATTCCCTTTGAAATCTGGCACTAGATAAGGATGCCCTCTCCCACCACTCCTACTCAATATAGTATTGGAGGTTCTAGCTAGAACAGTCAGGCAAGAAAAAGAAATAAAGTGTATTCAATTAAGAAAGGAGGAAGTCAAATTATCTCTATTTGCAGATGACATGATTGTATATTTAGAAGACCCCAACATCTCAGCCCAGAATTTCCTGAAACTGATAAGCAACTTCAGCAAAGTCTCAGGATACAAAATCAATATGCAGAAATCACAAGCATTCCTATACACAAATAACAGATTTAAAGAGAGCCAAATCAGGAAGGAACTGCCATTCACAATTGCTACAAAGAGAATAAAATACCTAGGAATACAATTAACAAAGGATGTAAAGGACCTCTTCAACGAGAACTACAAACTACTGCTCAGTGAAATAAGAGAAGACACAAACAGATGAGAAAACATTCCTTGTTCATGGTTAGGAAGAATCAATATTGTGAAAATGGCTATACTGCCCAAAGTAATTTATAGATTCAGGACTGTCCCCATCAAGCTATCTGTGACTGTCTTCACAGAATTGATAAAAACAACCTTAAACTTCATATGGAACCAAAAGAGAGCCTGCATAGCCAAGACAATTCTAAGCAAAAAGAACAAAGCTGGAGGCATTAGGCTACCTGACTTCAAACTATACTACAAGGTTACAGTAATCAAAACAGCATGGTACGGGTACCAAAACAGAGATATAGACAAATGGAACAGAACAGAGGCCTCAGAGGCAACACCACACATCTACAACCATCTGATCTTTGACAAACCTGAGAAAAACAAGCAATGGGGAAAGGATTCCCTGTTTAATAAATGGTGTTGGGAAAACTGGCTACCCATGTGCAGAAAGCAGAAACTGGACCCCTTCCTGACACCTTACACTAAAATTAACTCCAGATGGATTAAAGACTTAAACTTAAGGCCTAACACCCTAAAATCCCTAGAAGAAAACCTAGGTAAAACCATTCAGGACATAGGCATAAGGAAGGACTTCATGACTAAAACACCAAAAGCATTGGCAATGAAAGCCAAAATAGACAAATGGGATCTAATTAAACTCCAGAGCTTCTGTACAGCAAAAGAAGCAATCATTAGCATGAACTGGCAACCAACACAATGGGAACAAATTTTTGCAATCTACCAATCCTGGAGAAATAGAGATATATCACCTTGCAGAAAAAGAACTTAAAATAGCTGTTTTGGGGAAACTCAAAGAAATTTGAGGTAATACAGAGAAGGAATTCAAATTCTATTAGATAAACTTAATAAAGATATTAAAACAAGAATCAAGCAGAAGTTCTGGAGTTGAAAAATGCAACTGATGTACAAAAGAGTGCATCAGAGCCTTTAAATAACAAAATTGCAAGCAGAAGAAAGAATTAGTGAGCTTGAAGACAAGATATTTGAAAATACAGTCAGAGGAGGCAAAGAAACCCAAACAAACAATGAAGCATGCCTACAAGTTCTAGAAAATAGTCTCAAAAGGGAGAATCTGAGTTATTGGCCTTAAAAAGGACATAGGGATAGAAGTAGAAAGTTTATTCAAAGGGATAAGAGCAGAGAACTCCCCAAACCTAGAGAAAGTTAGCAATACGTAACTACAAGAAGGTAATGAAACCCTAACAGTATTAACCAAAAGACTATTTCAAGGCATTTAATGATCAATCTCCCAAAGGTCAAGGAAAAATAAAGAATTCTACAAATAGCAAAAGCAGACTTTTCAGTGGAAATCTCGTAAGCCAGGAGAGAATGGCATGACATACTTAAAGTGCTAAAGAAAAAAAAGCAACTTTTACCCTAGAGTAGTTTATCTCGTTGAAATATCCTTTAAACATGAAGGAGAAATAAAGACTTTCCCAGACAAAAGCTGAGAGATTTCATCAGTACCAGACCTGTCCTATTAGAAATGCTAAAGGAAGTAGTTTCATCAGAAAGAAAAGGAGGACATTAATAAACAGTATATATCATCTGAAGGTAGAAAACTAGTTGTTAACAGTGCACTGAAAAACACAAAGTAAGATTGTAACTATAGTGTGTAAACTACTCTTAAGTAAAAAGACTGAACAATGAAGCAGTAAAAATAATGACTACAACAACTTTTCAAGACATAGTACAATAAGATATAAATAGAAATAACAAAATGTTAAAAAGCCAGGGAAGGAAGTTAAGGTATAAAGTTTTTATTGGGTTTTCCTTACTTGTTTGTTTATGCAAACAGTGTTGTTGTTATCAGCTTAAAAGCATGGGTTATAAGATAGCAATTGCAAGCCTCATAGTAACTTCGTATGAAAAAAACATACACCAGATATACAATAAATAAAAAGCAAGCAATTAATTGACACCACCAGAGAAAGTCACCTTCAAAAAAAGGAAGACCAGGAGAAGGAAAAGAAGAAAGAGAAAACCAGAAAACAAATAACAAAATGATAGGAATAGCCTTTACTCATCAACATTGATGAGTAATAATAACATTGAATGTAAGTGAACTACACTCTCTAAAGATATAGTGTGGCTGAATGGATTAAATAACAAGTTCCAATCATCTGTTGCTTATAAGAAACACACTTCACCTATAAAAATACACATAGATGGAAACTAAAGGGATTGAAAAAATATTGCATAAATAGAAACAAACAAAAAAACAAACAAACAAAAAAAAGAGCAGGAATAACTACACTTACATGAGACAGAATAGGTTTCAAGGCAAAAACTATAGAAAGAGACAAAGAAGGTCACTATATAATTATAAAGGAGCCAATTCAGAAAGAGGATGTAACAATTGTAAAAACAGATGCACCCAACACTAGCACCTAGATTTTTTTTTTTTTTTTTTTTTTGAGACGGAGTTTCGCTCTCGTTACCCAGGCTGGAGTGCAATGGCGCGATCTCGGCTCACCGCAACCTCCGCCTCCTGGGTTCAGGCAATTCTCCTGCCTCAGCCTCCCGAGTAGCTGGGATTACAGGCGTGCGCCACCATGCCCAGCTAATTTTTTGTATTTTTAGTAGAGACGAGGTTTCACCGTGTTGACCAGGATGGTCTCGAGCTCTTGACCTTGTGATCCACCCGCCTCGGCCTCCCAAAGTGCTGGGATTACAGGGGCGAGCCACCGCGCCCAGCTAGCACTTAGATTTTTAAAGCAAATGTTATTAAAGCTAAAGAGCGAGAAAGACCCAAATAAAATAATGGCTGGAGACTTCAAGACCCCACTTTCAGCACTGGATATATTTTCCAGACAGAAAATCAACAAGGAAACATTGAACTTTATCTGCACTACAGAACAAATGGACCTAATAGATATTTACAGTATATTTCACCCAACGGCTACAGAATACACATTCTTATCCTCAGCACATGGATCATAAGGGAAAGACCATAAGGTAGGTCACAAACAAGTCTTAAAACATTCAAAAAATTGAAATACCAAGCAGCATTTTTTCTGACCATGTAGAATAAAACTAGAAATCAATGACAAGAGAAAGTTAGAAAACTATACCAACACATGGAAATTAAACAATATATTCCTGAATGACCAGTGGGTTAATGAAAAAATTAAAAAGGAAATTGAGGCCGGGCATGGTGGCTCACACCTGTAATCCCAGCACTTTGGGAGGCCAAGGTGGGCAAATCATGAGGTCAAGAGATTGAGACCATCCTGACCAACATGGTGAAACTCTGACTCTACTAAAAAACACAAAAATTAGCTGGGCATGGTGGCGCATGCCTGTAGTCCCACCTACTCAGATGGCTGAGGCAAGAGAATCACTTGGACCCAGGAGGCAGAGGTTGCAGTGAGTTGAGATTGCGCCACTGCACTCCAGCCTGGTAACTGAGCCAGACTCCATTTCAAAAAAAAAAAAAAAAAAAAGGAAATTGAAACATTTCTTGGAAGAAATAATGAACACACAACATACCAAAATATATGGGATACAGTGAAAACTCTAAGATTTTATTACCTGTAATATAATATAGATTACCTTGTACGGTGATAAAATGTAACATCTTTTCACGATAAAAACCATAAAAAAACTTGGATGTAGGAAAAACATACCTCAACATAATCAAACAATATATGACATATTCACAGCTAGTATGCTGAATGAGGGAAACTGAAAGTCTTCTAAGATTGGAACACAACAAAAATGCTCACATTCACCACTTTTATTCAACACAGTACTAGAAGTCCTAGCTAGAGCAATAAGAGAAAGACATAAAGGCCATAAAAATTGGAAAGGAAAAAGTCAAATTATCCTGGCTTACAGGTAATATAATCTTGTATTTGGAAAAAACTAAAGATTCCACAAAATTACTGTTAGAACTGGTAAAAATTTCAGTAAGTTTGCAGGATGCAAAATCAAACATACAAAAATTAGTAACATTTTTATATGCCGAACGTGAACAATCTGAAAAAGAAATCAAGAAAGTAATACCATTTGTAATAGCTACAAACAAAATAAAATACCTAGGAATTAACATAAAGAAGTAAAAGATCTCTACAATGAAAACTCTATATTGATGCAAGAGATTGAAGAATATACAAAAGAATTGAAATATTTTTATGTTTATAGGTTGGAAAAATCAATATTGTAAAATTTCCATACTACCCTAAGCAATCTACAGATTCAGTGGAATCATTATCAAAATACAGTGATATTATTCACAGAAATAGGAAAAAAATCCAATCCATAAAAAAAGTAATTGTAAGAACAAACAAAAGACCCAGAACAGCCAAAGCTATCCTAAGTAAAAAGAACAAAACTGGAGGAATTGCATTACCTGACTTTAAATCATACTACAGAGCTGACTGGGTGTGGTGGCTCACCCCTGTAATCCTAGCACTTTGGGAGGCTGAGGTGGGTGGATCACTTGAGGTCAGGAGTTCAAGACCTCAAGTCTGGTCAACCTGGTGAAACCTCATCTCTACTAAAAATACAAAAATCAGCTAGGGGTGGTGGTGCATGTCTGTGGCCTCAGCTATTCAGGAGGCTGAGGCAGGAGAATCACTTTAACCAGGGAATTGCAGGTTGCAGTGAACCAAGATTGTGCCATTATACTCCAACCTGGGTGACAGAGGGAAACTCTGTCTAAAAAAAAGAAAAAAAAAAAAAGAAAAAAAAAAAGGAAATAAATACCACAGAATACCACGGAGCTATAATAACCAAAGCAGCATGGTACTAGCATAAAAACAGACATATAGATTAATGAAACAGAATAGAAAACCCAGAGAACAATCCATACATCAACAGTGAACTTATTTTTGACAAAGATGCCAATAGCATACACTGGGAGAAAGGAAAGTGTCTTCAATAAATGGTGCTGGGAAAACTGGATATCCATATGCAAAAGAATGAAACTAGACTCCTATCTCTCACCATACAAAAAAATCAAATTACAATGAATTGAAGACTTGAATCTAAGACCTCACGCTATGAAACTACTAAAAGAAAACACTGGCTGGGCACAGTTGGCTCACACCTATAATCCAGCACTTTGGGAGGCTGAGGTGAGTGGATCACCTGAGGTCAGGAGTTTGAGACCAGCCTGGCCAATATGGTGAAACCCTCTTTCTACTAAAAATACAAAAAATTAGCCAGGCATGGTGGTGTGTGCCTGTAATCTCAGTTACTTGGGGTGCTCAGGCAGAAGAATTGCTTGAACCTGAGAGGTGGAGTTTACAGTGAGCCGAGATGGCACCACTGCAATCAAACTTGGGCGACAGAGTGAGACTCCATCTCAAAACAAACAAACAAACAAACAAACAAACAAACAAACAAACAAACCAAAGAAACATTGGAGGAGCTCTCCAGATCACTAGACTGGGCAAAGATTTCTTGAGTGATACCCCACAAGCACAGGTAACCAAAGCAAAAATGGAGAAATGGGATCACATCAAGTCAAACAGTTTCTGCATAGCAAAGGAAACAATCAACAAAGTGAAGAGAGAGCCCATAGAGTGGGAGAAAATATTTGCAAACTAACCGTCTGACAAGGATTAATAGCCAGAATATATCAAGAGCTCAACTCTATGGGGAAAAAAGTCTGATAATTTGATTTTAAAATGGGCAAAACATTTGTATAGACACTTTTTAAAAGAAGACAAACAAATGACAAACAGATATATGAAAAAGCACTCAACATAATGGATCATCAGAGAAATGCAAATCAAAACTTCAGTAAGATATCCCCTCACTCTAGTTAAGATGGCTTTTATCCACAAGTTAGGTAATGACAAATGCAAGGATGTGGGGGAAATTTTGTACACTGTTGGTGGGTATGTAAAGAATAGTTTGGATGTTCCTCAGAAAACTAAAAATAGAGTTTCCATAGGATCTAGCAATCTCACTTCAAGGGATATACCAAAAAGAAAGGAAATCTTTATATCAAAGTGACATCTGCACTCCCATGTTTATTGCAGGACTATGCACAATAGCCAAGACTTGGAATCAACCTAAGTGTCCATCAGCAGATGAATGGTTAGAGAAAATGTGGCACATATACATAATGGGATATTATTCTGCCACAAAAAGAATGAGATTCTGTCATGTGTTAAAACATGAATGGAACTGGAGGTCATTATGTTAAGTAAAATAAACCAGGCACTGAAAGGCAAACTGCATATTCTCACTTATTTGTGGGAGCTAAAAATTAAAATAATTGTACTCATGGAGATAGAGTGTAGAAAGATGGTTACCAGAGGCTGGAAAGGGGAGTAGGAGCATTGGGGTAAGTGAGGATGGTTAGTGAGCACAAAAAATAGAAAGAATGAGTAACATCTAGTATTTCCTAGCAGAACAGGGTGAGTATAGTCAAGGACAATTTAATTGTGCATTTAAAAATAACTAAAAGATTATAATTAGATTGTCACACAAAGGATAAATGCTTGAAGTGATGGATATCCCACTTATCCTGGTGTGATTATTACCATTACATACCTGTATCAAAATATCTCATGCAGCCTATAAATATATACACTTACTATGTACCCACAAAAAAAAAAAACTATAAAAAAAGATATATCCCTTTTAAAGATGTGAGCAGCTGAATGACTTCCTGCTGAATATTCAAATGTCCAATGGAGCGGCTGAATGACTTCCTGCTGGGTGTTCAAATGTCCCCCACTCTCTTGCAGTTAGATGGAGTCATGTAGCTGTTTGTGGCCGATGGGGTGTGAAGGAAAGTGATATGGTCACTCTTCCGTGGTGAACACAGAAGCTGTATTTTGGTGTGAAGGAACTACAATCTGGAAGCAGCCTAGATGGCTGAGCTACCATGACAAGTATACCTGCCCTAAAGAGCCACTTTGATTTGTACTGCACACACTGCCCCTGTGTGTTGAATCACTAATTTTTTTTTTTTTTGGTTGGGCATAGCGTATCCTGATGAATAGGCAGGATGGGACCAGCAGCTGGCAGTCCGACTGGCAGTTGGGATGACCATCAATATGGCCAATTATCTCCAGATTGTGCTCTGTGACCTCCTTAATAGGCAAACTCTACCCACGCATACACAGCCTTTCAATTTCTAACTTTTAAACATAAATGGACAGCAAAATATCACCAGATGCTGAAATAAATGTTCCCCTAACAGAGAGATTGACTATCAAAGGCAAACAAAAACAGATCTCAAAGGAAATAGAAACAAAGCAGTGAGCAAAGGAAAATTTCAAAAAAATGTGTAGCTTATAACCTTAAAGAAATGTGAGGAAATATTTTATTCCTGAAACAAAACCAAGTTGCTACTAAAAAAAAAAAAAGGAATAATAAGTGAAAAGAAATCAAGGAAGGGCCTTTGGGAATGAAAATTAAAGCAGCTGAAATTAAAGTTCAATGAAAGGGTTGGAAATAAAGTTAGAAAAATCTTCCAGAAAGAAATGGATAACAGGGAAGAAAAGAAGGTAAGGTCAGAGAAGAAAGTGAAAGAGTGAAATGTTAAAAGAGTGCTAAATCATCTCATTGCAAAATGAAGTATAATAATAATATCTAAGCTTGCTTAAATTAAGAAGTTTTGGTATAAGTATATACTTTAGAAATAAAGGGTAGCCAGATGGAATAATGTAAAGTTTGAAAAGGAAAACACAAGATGGGAAAATGCAGTTCAGAGGACTGCTATTTCTTTCATGAGAGGTTCTGTTAGTGCTATTTAACTTTTAATATTAGTTAATTCATTAATTTGATAAAATAATAAAAAAATAAAAATTCCTTATTTCTATTTTCCTCTAAACCTGGTTTTCTCACCCATGCATGGCACTATTGACATGTTAAACCAGATACTTCTTCGTTGTGAAGGCTGTCCTGTGTGTTGGAGGATGTTTAGCAGCATTCCTGGTCACTAAGGACTAGTCTGTGGCACCTCTCTCCTCCCTCCAGTTACATTAATAACAACTACAATTCTCTTCAGACACTGTCAAATTCCCTGGGGGAACAGAACTGACCCCTGGTTGGGAACCACTGCTTTGAATCTACACAATACTGACACTAAAAACAAAAAAAACCAGAGGTGCGAAAGCTCTCCAAATGTCCACCAACATGTCAAAAACATTTAGAATTCACTTTGAATTGTAAAATAACTTGAGTCCATAGGCTTCAAAATGTATTTCTCAGCATCCATATATTTAAATTTGTGATGTATTGTGTTGCAGGGGTAACACTGTTTGACTAAAAAAATATTTTTTTTTCTTTTTCTTTTTTGAGATGGAGTCTCACTCTGTCACCCAGGCTAGAGGGCAGTGGCGTGATCTCGGCTCACTGCAACCTCCACCTCCTGGGTTCAAGTAATTCTCCTACCTCAGCCTCCTGAGTAGCTGAGGTTACAGGTGCCTGCCACCACGGCTGGCTAATTTTTGTATTTTTAGTATACTTTGGCCAGGCTGGTCTCGAACTCCTGACCTCGTGATCCACCTGCCTCGGCCTCCCAAAGTGCTGGAATTACAGGTGTGAGCCACCACACCTGGCCTGACTAAAATTAAGATCTTAATACCCACTGTGTACTTTGACTTTCATTTTAGCTATGTGAATTGATGAGCAAATCTAACATAGGAGGCATCCTCTTGACTCCCTGCTGGATAGTATGTACACCCCTCTCATTCAAATGTTGTTGAATAATAATTCAGTGTTCCAAAGGAAAGACCTAACTATGGATGGGATATAATTAAAAATAACAAGCTGCGTATTCTGGTTACAACAGTAGCAAGTTTGGCTTTGGGTGGCTGAGCTGTTTGGAGGAAGATTCTGCAGTTTTAACAAGACTGCTTTTGTGTCCATATTAATCAATGTTCTTGTGGTCAGTCAGAAGTTTGATTGATGCTTTCATGAGGATAGAGTAACTCTGCCAGCTATGAATAGAACAATAACACAGAGAAGGTATAATAATAGACAGTTGGCAGTTTTAATGGCCACAGCCTTCCTTCTGGAGAGCTTGTCAACCTTGGTTAAGGAATCTGTAGGCTGATTTCTTTTTAATTTGGGGATATGACACCAGGATTTCATTTCTTTGCATGGTATAATGATCTAGTCGAGGAACCAGATATCAAGTAGTGCATTTGCATTCATGAAATTGAAAATAATGTTTTCTCACTGTATGGGGGGTGTATTTTCTTGTTCCACCCTCATAAAGTGATTTTCATAGCAAAGCAAGGGAGAGAGAGGCCTTATAAAGAAGTCTTCGTAATGGTTAACTTATTATTTTAGGTTTTAAACATTACACCAATTTAGAATTTCTTTGTACTGGATTTTATTTTATTTTCCCATGTTTGGTTAACTGACCCATCTTTTCCCATGAAAATGCTGACAGATTTTGCCTATTCCCTTAGCAGCTAGACTGTTGCGTTTGATTAGCTCCAGGCACTTAAAACAAAACAATAAACAAACGGATAAATTTTTTTTCTATTCCTGTTTTTTACTTTTCTTCGGCCTGTGGCATCTCTGGAGTGCTGTGCAGCAGATGGAGAAACAAAGCCTTCTGTTTCAGCTCATGAAAAGCTTACCTTAGTGATTCAAACTGGAGATCAAAGAACTTCATGGGTTTATAAGACAGACATATTAAGATCCAATCTTTTAGAATTGCCAATTTTTCATAAATCAACACAAAGGCAGCCTAGTCAAAGGCAATATATGCATCTTTTTCCATTAAAGAAGTAACAGAATGTAATTTTCAGGAGCATAAAGACTGTCCATTTTCATGAATATAGATTTGTGCTCAGAGATGGAATTATAAACTTATTCAAGAGCTTAAGGAAGTAAGGCTACATTTGGTTACGTGAAAGCAGATAGTGGAGAACAATATTTTTGAAACATGTTATTTTTTCAACTAAGGTGAGTAACTAAGGAGTAGAAATAACAATTCTACCTGTGTATCAAATAAGCAAGCTTCTTAGGACATAAAGAGGTTAGGAGCTGAGATAAAAAGAAACTGATTTGGAAAACTGGAGAAAGTCACAGATAAGTAGTTAATTTGTAACTATTCCTGCTGCTAGCTTCTTCTATAAGGAAAACTACTACTTTCTATAAGGTAACATTCTATACCATATTGGCTCTTCTGGACTGACCATACATGTGAGAGGTGTTGAATGAACTATTAGTAAGTGTTGAATGAACTAATTATAAAAAAGCTCACCGCATTTACATATGATCATCCTTGAAAATGGAGATTACTAAACTATGGGATTTGTTGAAAATGATTGAAACTTTGAGAAGAATCCTCCTTTTGTAATGATTCATTGAGTTCTTCAGGGAGTTAATGGGTAAAATGGGTACTCCCAACCAGTCATGCACTGGAGGAAATGTACTGCTTCATCTTTATGTTCCTGCTTCCTCCATTCAGCAAATATTTATTGACCATTTATTATGTTCCAGGTATCATGGCTGGTCCTAGGAATACAGAAACTCAAATACACAGTTGTTGATCTCAAGGAACTAGTATTATAGCAGAATGAAAGACATATTAACCGATATTTATGTTACTATGGTAAGTGCTAAGATGGAGCCATACCTAAGTGAGGCTGAGGATGCTTTGAGTCAGATAAAGCATTTCAGAGAAGAAATTGCTGAGGAAGAGCAATCAGCATTTCAGGAATTTGGGTCTAAGCTTATCTCTACTTTGTTGCTGCTTGGAACGGAATGTAGGTTGTGGTTGAAGAAGAGTTATGAGATGTATTTGTATTAGTTTTTGAGGAAGGGGCCTTGTCTTAGTCTGTTTTATGTTACTTATAATGGAATACCTAAAACTAATTTATAAGACATGAAATTTGTTTCCTTACAGTTCTGGAGGTTGGAAAATCCAAGGTCAAGTGAATACATTTGGCGTTGACCTATGCCATTAGTTTATATTCTTCTCAGGATTCTCTTCCTTGTATTAAAGCCTGAGAGTTTTTTGCATGCTTTTTGATTTGTTTCAGAAAGAACAATTTCATATGATATACTTTGAAGCCTATCATGGCAGTGAGGAAAAATTGTGTTGAAAGAATGACACAGCTAATTTATTTGATGAAGCAGTCAGAAAGATTAATGATTATTAGGTGCCACTTAATGCATGTGTTGACTGCTGCTTGCTTGTCTATTTGAAACTGGTGTTTAATCAGATAAAAACTGGATTCGGGTACAGTTTCTAGTTGCTCTTCAATCATGGGTGGTAAGAGGCAACTAGGACATGGGTTGAAATACAAAATACTCTGACATTTTCTGGATGGGCTATCTTTATCGGCTAAACAGATTTCAAATAAATCATGGAAGAATCACAATACAAGTAACCTGCTAAAGAACTACATATAAAATTAGCTTTTATAAGCTTTTACCTCAAATCTTTTTTGATCAAAAGAATAAAAAGTACATTTTCAAGTAACAGGATCCAAATTTGTTTTGACTAAAGCTAGCGTAAATTTTTAGTACCAAAACAAAAATGCATGCATTATCATAGCTTTTCTTTCATTATTACAAAACAACTTTGTCACAAAGCCCAGACAAATTATAAGACCAAAACATTAAATGCCATTAGATGTTAAAGGCTTGCCAATTAAGGATTTATCTTTGCAATAGGAGCAAAACATGCCATTTCCATTTTCTATAATCTGAGGAACTAGCTGGCAGCAAATCAACTATATGAATGAAATTGTGTATGTCTTTCAGCAAATCATTCACCCAAACCTGGCCTTCCTACATAGCCCTTCTTCATGTTTTGCTGTTTTGCATATTTACTAATAATAAGTATAGAAATGTAGTAAGTCAGTTGGAGAAAGGGTCTTGCCTTCCTTATGTGAGAAATGTGTATGACAAAAGTGGTTGGACTCTGGACTAAGGACTTTAGACTTCAGAGTGCTTACTAACTCAGAAAAGTTGGACTGGAACTTTAAAATAAAATGACAACTAAGTATATGGCTTGAGTCAAACCTCTAAAGAATTCGAGATCAGCTGTGCTGTCATGGTCCCATTAGTATACACATTTTTGTTTTCTGCTGTAAGTTACATTATTCACTTCAGCTCTAGCATATAGGTCCATGGCTGAGGTCTGACAAGTGGATATGGCCTCTGCATTACTGGGAAACACCTGGGGAAGGAAAGATGCAATAACTCATGTAGAAGGAGAAACTCTGCTTTCAAATAGGGCTTTGGTGTCTGATGCTGCCTTTGTGTGACTTTTTAGAAGATGTCTCCTCTGGGTAGGGCAGATTTTGGAGAGTGGAGTGCAAGTTGAATTTCAGGCATTATTCATCCCATCAACCAGGCACCCTACCTGGTTGGTAATGCTGCTTAAGTGGTTGGTGTTTTAAGAAGCTGTGAAGAGAAGCTTCCATAATAGTTGCAGATAATCTGCAGAAAGCACTTGCCCTAGACTCTTAAGTGTAAGGTTTATGTCTGTTTTTTTCCTGTTTTACCCTGTGCCTAGTATAAACCCAGCTCAATAATTATTTGATCTGTAAATGTGACTGATCAGCTGACAGATGGGTTAGAAGAATTGCTACTTGGTGGTATCTCCCAGATACATATAAGAAATGCTGATGTTGTGATAAGGCAATGGAGTTTTCTCTGCAGATCTAGACCTACAGTTTGACTCATTAGCTAGTCGTAGTAAAAGGTCCCTCATTAACATGGGTGACTTGCTACCCAACTGTTTCCTTTATTAGAGGAGGCTACATTAAGTACTTCAGTCTGTTCTTTATCATAGCATGGCCACATTTCTATGGAGACATGAATATTCATCAAAAGTTCAAAGAGATGACAAAGTGTAAAAACAGAGAGGGGCAGTGAGAAACAAAGAGAAGCAAAGGGGAGAAAAGTATTTGCAGAGATAGTGAGTCAGAGGTAACTGGCTCAGTAAATACTTTTCTTCTTCGCATATTCTTTTCCTTTCCATCCATAGGAGAATGTATTTTCTGAGTGGCATAAGGCTTTCTCCCCCAATTTTCAGCAAAGATGTTCCCTGATAGCTTAATACCTGGTTCATCAGAACAGATGCTTGTCTCATGAAACAGGGCTCTCCTGTTTGGACAGATTACATTAATTACAAATATGTGCTTACCTGTGAAGGGTTTCCTAGGTATAGCCTAAAACATCTTTTGAACATTTTTCCTTTGCATTCAAACTGTGTTCTGATTTTGTGCCAAAAAATATCTTGCAATTCCTTTCTTACCAGAAACCAGAGGTAACATTCTTAGTTTGGAACTGCGTGTCCCTTCTCTTTCATGCTTCTTGTTTTTTTTTTTTTTTTTTTTTTTTTTTTTTTTAATAGAAAGGAAGAAAGAAAAAAAGGAGTGAAGGAGAGGAAGAAAGAGGAAGAAAAAGAGGGAAAGAAAACGGGAATGTAGCTTTATTTTAAAAATGGGTATTAATAATGGCCGATCAATATTTTGTGTATTTAAGGTGGAGAATGTATATTTTGTGTATTTAAAATGGAGAGCTCTATAAATATTTATTGAGTTTACTTGTTCCAGATCTGGGTTCAAGTCCTGGATATCCTTATTAATTTTCTGCCTCGTTGAGTCTATATCTCTTTATGAGTCTTATGTATCTGGGTGTTAGGATCGTTAGCTCTTACTGTTGCATTGATCCTTTTACCACTATATCTTTGTTGCTTTGAAATCTATTTTATCAGGTGCAAGAATTGCAACTCCTGCTATTTATTTATTTATTTATTTTTGCTCTCCATTTGGTTGGTAAATCTTTCTCCAACCCTTTGTTTTAAGTCTTTGTGTACCTTTAGATGTGAAATGGGTCTGGATGTAGCATATCGTTAGGTTATGGCTGTATCTTTTGATTGGGGGATTTAGTGGACAAATTTAGGGTTACTGCCATTTGATGTTAACTGGCTATTTTATCCATTCGTTGATGTAAATTCTTCTTTATGTTGATGCTCTACTTTTTGGTATATTTTTAGAAAGGCTAATACTGGTTGTTCCTTTCTATGTATAATGCTTCTTTCAGAAGCTCTTGTAAAGCCGGCCTCGTGGTAATAAAATCTCTGAGTACTTGCTTGTTCATAAAAGATTTTATTTTTCCTTCAATTGTGAAGCTTAGTTTGGCAGGATATGAAATTCTGGGCTGAAAGTTGTGTTCTTTAAGGATGTTGAATATCGGCCCCCACTCTCTTCTGGCTTGTAGGGTTTCTGCTGAGAGATCTGCTGTAAGTCTAATAGGCTTCCCTTTGTGGGTAACCTGATCTTTCTCTCTGGCTGCCCTTAGTATTTTCTTCTTCGTTTCAACCCTGGTGAATCTAACGATTATGTGCCTTGGAGCTGCTCTTCTTGAGGAATATGTTTGTGGTGATCTCTGTATTACCTGGGGTTGAATATTGTGCTGCTTTGCTAGATTCAGAAAGTTTTCCTGAATAATATCCTGAAGAGTATTTTCCAACTTGGATTCATTCTCTTCGTGGTATTCAGGTACACCTATCAAATGTAAATTAGGTCTTTTCACATAGTCCCATATTTCTTGGAGACTTTGCTCATTCCTTTTTATCTTTTTTCTCTATTCTTGTCATCTTGTTTTATTTCATTAAGTAGGTCTTCGACCTCTGATATCCTTTCTTCTGCTTGATCAATTCGGCTATTCAAACTTGTGCATATTTTGCTAAGGTTTTGTGTTGTGTTTTTCAACTCTGTTAGTTCATTTATATTCCTCTCTATATTGTCTATTCTTGTTAGCATTTCATCTTTTTCAAAGTTCTTAGTGTCTTTACATTGGGTTAGAACAAGTTCTTTTAACTCCCAGAAGTTTCTTATCATCCACCTTCTGAAGCCTACTTCTGATAATGGCACACAGTCCTTTTCCATCAGGGCTTGTTCTGCTGCTGATGAGGAATTGTAATCCCCTGTAGAGGGAGAGGGGTTCTGATTTTGGGTATTCTCAGCCTTTTTAGGCTGGTTTCTTCCCTTTGTTATAAATTTATCCATCTGTCATCTTTACAATTACCGCCTTTCTAGTTGGGTTTCTGAGTGGATGCCCAGTTTATTGATTCCCAGTGCTGGAATCTGAGCAACCCACTGAGCCGGCCAAAACAGCAGCGATAAGACTGATGGTGCTCTCTGCCCTGGAATCTCCTCCCGTTTACTCTGCACGAAGAGCTGCCACACCGGCCACAAGGGTCATGCTGGCGACCCGTGGGGCCCCTCCACTGGGAATCTTCTGGTCTGTGAGCGATGAAAATTTGTCTGAAAGTGTGGCGTCCTCTCGTTTTCTGCGCTTTCACTGGGAGCTACAATCCCGAGATGTTAGCGATCAGCCATCTTGGATCTCTCCATGATAGATCCAAATATCTCCATCATATCTCTCCAAAGCATGATAACCATGCTTCTTGTTATCAGCTGTACTCAATGTTGTGTCTCCACAGGTGAATTAGATGCTCAAGAAATTTAATGCTCAGCTTCCTCTACCTCTACCACTGATTTAGAAACTATTCTTTTTGCCATGAAGACAGAGATGAAATGCCAGCAGTATTTTCACTTTCCTCCATGATCCACCTCTGTTTCTAAGAAATTTCTAAGTGTTGACTTCCAAATTTTTGGGCCTTCCTGGCAGTTATTTTTGTCCATGTGGAAACTGAACAGGAGCTGGAAATTTAGTAAATTTCACCATGTGAAATGTTTTTTGTTAAGAGCCACAATTGCATTCTTTCAGAATTTTACACGGTTGTGGTGGTGGCAGGGGATAGTGAGGCAAAGAAGAGCAAGAAATGCTTTTAAATATGCTTTAAGCTCTGTATGATCTTCATGAAAACAGTATTTATTCAGCTTAACCCGGGAATAGATAGCATGTACTGCAAAGAACAGCACACACTGAAAGCTGGTTTATTTTTCTTTGCCAAGTATTTTCTCATTCTTGAATGTGACCTCAATTATGAAAGGGTTATAAATTATGGCTCAGCCTGTCATCATCTTCATTTCTTGGTGTAGGGCTGTAGAGAGGTGATGGTTCCTGTGAAAGAAACTGCTCAAAAGTACTTGAAGGGGTGAGTGGCACATAGCTTGGGAACCCTATTTACTAGACCAGTGAAGGGAGGCTTAAGTCCCATTTGGCTAATCAGCAATTTCTTTTCAAAGCAGAAGGGATTCTAGCAAACTGTGTTTAGGCAAAGAAATAATAATGGCTTGGGGTGAGGCTACTAAGTCTCCAGCTATAACATTTGAGATTTAATAATGACCCCTGGCACTTTTCTGTAGTAAAACACCATGCTGACTAGCTTACATCAGCATGGATGTTTGCCTTCATTAGCTTCATGGCTGTCAAGACTGTGACTTGTAAATTTTCACCCTTCACCTTTATGTAAAAGGCCATGCACTCATGGTTACAAAGAGCACAGGAAAGCATTTTTTTCCCAGACGATTTAAGTGATTGGAATATTGGGCTCAATATTTTTCTTTTGAACTATGTCTGTTCTTCTGACTGTGTAACTAGATACAAAGATAAAGAAAAGGAGAAGGTTGAATGAGCTTTACCTGAGGCAAAAATGGTAAATTTAAGCAGTAATTAGCATAGGAAAAAAAGTGATTAGAAGCTGAAAAGCTAAGATCGAGAGCAAAGGGACAACTGGATTTCAGACATTTATTTTATTATTTTTAATTCAAGTATAAAATCAACTTTATTCTCATACATTAGATACTATATTTGTCCTTAGGAAACGATTGAGAAGTAATTAATCTTATATATTAGAAAGCCACTCATATTTATGGGAAGCTGGTTTAGAAATTTATATTATTTTCCTCTTGTGTGAGGACTCTCATTTAGAAGAGGATGACCAACAAATATCAGAAAATAAATATCAATGAGATATTTCTGAGAATTTTTTTGCCTTAGCTTTGTGTGTACAACACACAGATATTAGCAAAATTTTGTTCTTTTGATTCTTTCTCTAGGAGAGTGTTTATAATTATACCATTTGCAATATGCAAATGAATAGTTGTGTTTGAAGAATTTTTTTCTTTGAAGCAAGAACTGTGACTTATTAAGAAAAATACACCTAGGATTGTAATCATAAGCTCGTAAGAACAAAATCGTAGTATACACAAAGCTAGGATGTGTTCAGAACAGGATGGGAATGGGAATACATGTGGGAGCATGCCTGGGTGCTCAGCACTTCATAAAATGAATAAAATAATAGCAAATGTGATTTGGCAGTACATGGTCCAAGAACTGCAGGGCTCAAAAACAGTGTGAAACATTGCCTAATGATGAAAACTTCATTAGAAGTCAAGCTTTGTTGATTACAAATTAAGTGTTATCCCATTCTGCAAACTTAAGTTTAGGACCTTGGCCAAGAGTCACTGTAATTTTCTTTGAAACTTGGTCTCACTCCACTAGGCCAATCTGCTTTTTCTGCTGAAAATATTCTACAGAGAAGTTAGGTACAGTGGCATTACATGGAAAGGATACTGGGCTGGAAAAAATACTGGGCTGCAAATTTAAAAAGCTTGTCTTCTAGTTTTCAATGTGTCACTAATTAGGTATGTCAAACTCGACATATAAACACTCCTTTGTGTTTCAGTTTACTAAATGGTAAAGTGATCAGTATCCTTCCAGCAATAAAATTCTGAGTGGATAGCCTGTAGTCTCTCAAATCTTGGTGCAAAGGGAGGAGATTCATCTGAGCCCCACTAACATGAAAACTTTGCCTCAGGATCTAGTATTAGGAGCTACCTACTCATAGCTCAGAGCTACCCTATGAGCTACCTTTTTTATCTGTGATATTACTGGTATTGGTGAGGAAGGGGAAAGAGGTTATTTTATTTTAACATATGTGGGGGGTGTAGGATTCTTACATGCATATATTGTGTACTGGTGAAGCCTAGTCTTTTAGTGTACTCATCACTGAATAGTGAATGTTGTACCCCATGGATAAGTTTTCAACCCTCGTGCCCTTCACATTGTCTCATTTTCTCACTCTTTGTAGTCTTCAATGTCTATTTTTCCCTTCTGTATGTCCATATATACCCACTATTTAGCTCCCACTTATAAGTGAGAACATGTGGCTTTTGACTTTCTGTTTCTCCATTAATTCGCTTAGGATAATGGTCTCCAGTTCTATGTTGCTGCAAAAGACATTCTTTTATTCTTTTTTATACAAATGATGATAGACATTTAGGTTGATTTCATATTTTTTCTATTGTGAATAGTGCTATGATAAACATATGAGAGCAGAAATCTTTTTTATATGATTTCTTTCCCTGTGGGTAGATATCAATGGTGGGATTGCTGGATGAATTTTAATTCTTTGGGAAATCTCCACGCTGTTTTCTATAAAGGTTGTACTAATATAAATTCCCACCAATGATGTATAAGCATTCCATTTTCTCTTCATTCTTGGCAACATCTATTGTTTTTAGACTTTATAATAATGACCACTTTGACTAGTGTAGTTTGGTATTTCATTGTGGTTTTAATTTGTATTTTTCTGATTCGTGATTTTAAGCATTTTTTCATATGCTTGCCAGCTCCTTGTATGTATTCATTCAAAAATGTCCATGTTCTTTGCTCACTTTTTAATGGGGTTACTTGCTTTTTTTCCATTTCGAGTTGTTTGAGTTCCTTGTAGATTCTCAACATTAGCCCTTTTCAGATGTATAGTTTGCAAATATTTTCTCTTATTCTGTAGATTGTTTACTCTGTTGATTGTTTCTTTTGCTGTACCTAAGCATTTTAGTTTAATTAAGTCCCATTTACCTATTTTTTGTTTCTGTTGTGTTTGCTTTTTAGAATTTGGTCATAAATTATTTGCTTAGGCTAATTTCCAGAAGAGTTTGTCCTAGGTTTTTTTCTAGCCTTTTTATTCTTGTAGGTCTCATGTTTAGGTCTTTAATCCATCTAGAGTTAATTATTTATATGGTAAAAGGTATGGGTCCAGTTTCATTCTTCTGTATATAGGTATTGATATAGTTTGGCTGTATCCCTACTCAGATCTCATTTTGAATTGTAACTCCCACAATTCCCATGTGTTGTAGGAGGGACCCAGTGGGAGGTAATTGAACCAGGGGGTGGTTCTTTCTCCTAATAGTGAATAATTCTCCCGAGATCTGGTGGTTTTAAAAAGAGGTGTTCCTCTGCACAAGCTCACTCTCTCTTTGCCTACCACTGTCCATGTAAGATGTGACTTGTTCCTCCTTGCCTCCCACCATGACTGTGAGGCCTCTCCAGTTATGTGGAACTGTAAGTCCATTAAACCTCTCTTTCTTCTGAGTCTCAGGTATGTCTTTATCGAGCAGTTTCCTTAGCACCACTTATTGAATACAGTGACATTTTCCAAGTGTATACTTTGTTGACTTCGTGGAAGATTTGCAGGTTGTAGGTATGTGACTTTATCTTTGGGCACACTATTCTGTTACATTGATCTGTGTATCAATTTTTATACCAGTATGATGTTGTTTTGGATTTGTCTATAAATTTGTTCTTAATACAAGGCATCTCTGAAGCCTCTCTGAATCTGCTGTGATGCTGGGGGCTGCTTGATTCACGAATTGTTCTTTGCTCAATTAAACTCCTTTAAATTTAATTCAGCTGAAGTTTTTCTTTTACCAGATGGTGTCAAAAGTTGGGTCGGAAGTAGAGCCTCTAATGAACTTCAGGAGTGCTGAGTGAAGAAGCAAGGATCTGCTGGAGCTATTTGTGTCTTTTGATCTCTCAGCAGCTGGGGATCATGGTAAGTTCTCTCAGATTTCAGAGCTCCATGGATTTGTGTTTTGAGCTTTCCAAGTATCTTTGAGCAAATTTCTGTTCCAAACTGGGTTTAGAAGTTGTGGCAGATGTTGGACTAGGTTCAGGATGGGATTTAATCCAGTAATTAACTGGTTTGGATCCAGTTAGAGGCCTCTTACATCTGACTGGGTCAGAGAGAAACTGGCAGTAAATGGTAATGTTGTAGGGGCTTTAAAATTTAGCTTTTGAAAATTATGGGGATTTTTATGTTCTACCCGTTTGTTTCATTTTTCTTGCATGCTTAAATAGAAAAAAAATCATTGGCTAAGTTCACCAAGGGAACCTAAAAGCAACGCCAATATTTTAGGTAAAAATGGAGTCCTTAATTTCTGGAAAATTGAGTTCCTTCTGGCTTATATGTTCAGCCTGGGAGGCAGCAAAATCTTGCAGAAATGGCAAAATGTTACTAAAGGTAACTTACAGTGGAACATTCTGAATGAACAACAGTGTATTAAAAAAAAAAATGAGGGCTCCCAAATTAGTCTCATCTAGGGATGCCAATTTGTATGCAGAAGCTTCTAAAAAGATTTCAGTATTTTTATTTAAAGCACACATACTTTGCTCTGGCCAGAATGGAAAATGTTAGTTTGGTTACCCCATGCAATCCTTCCGGTAGCATCTTGCAAAATTGAGAGGATTTGCCTGTGGTTCTGTGATTTTCCTTTGTGATACAGCCTGGCCCCCAGTGGTTGCTAGGTCCACTCAGGAAAAAGGAACCCCAAAACCTGACATGTTGGCAAAAAAGTAAGGATGTCTTACCAGTTAAGACTTCTGGCCTCTCCGTTTTTGTGCAAGCTTACTGAATGAATGATAAAGATCCCTGTTTATATCCCCTGTAAAATTTTGATTAATTGAAAAAAGCACTTCTGAGGCTAGTCTCAAGCTGTAGCTAATCTGGTTTGCTTTGTGCATCCTTCTGTATGGTTCTGTCATAAGAAAAAAATACCTTAAGCTAGAATATGGGCTTAGGATCCCATAAGCCTGCTGTTCAAGCCAGCTGGCAAACTGCTCAGTTACAAAGTGCTACAGGTCTCTGAAAACACACGCACACACCCAAAACTGGACAGGCCTCCATTTTTTTTTAATGTCCTTGGGAGCCTTAATTATGTGGCAGTACTTTTTTTTGTTCTTGGCCATTTTACAGCAGCGGCCCAGGTTCAATTCTGACTTAGGGAATGAATGCTTTCTGGTTGATATCTGTGTGACCTTTACCATTTGCAGATTCTTTTCCTCTCCATGAACAACTTCTAGTTTCTTGTCTTAAATCTTCCTTTCTCTGAGCTACCTTTAAGGATTCTAGATTTTGTAAAAACGACTTACCACTGTTTTGGAAATATCTTGTACGCTTGTTAAGTCATAAGCTTAATTGAGGCTTATTGGTTTCACTTGTGAGGTGACTTTTGGTAAAGTTTAAAAGTGAGAAATATTGTACCCTTGGTGTGGTTAAAGTCGGGTCATAAGAGATTTAGAAAGACTTTTTAGTGCTATTGTTAAAAGTGGATGTTTAACAGCCTGGGATTCCTTGGGAAAAGCAGAGGAGGCACCACAGACCTTTTTAAAAAGACAAAAAGAAAGAAAAAAACAACAACTCTGTTTTCCTCATGAAAACTTAGGAATTAAAAGTGGATATATCTCTGTCAAAATCGAAGGCTCCGCTCTATTTTGCATTGCATTACCTGGTGTTTTTGACTTTTGGGGGTACAGAAATTACTTTGCATTATGAGAGAGCTTTGGTGTGTAATAACCAGGTAGGAGTTACACTTTTAAGGATAGGCTAGTTGCAAAATGGGCTAATTGGCTTTGGGTTGCCGTGCAATAAAATGCACAGTAAAAGCATTCCACTGTCTTGGCACATAGCATTCTCCTTTTTGTGATACAGGATGTGATGTAAAAATGGGAACCTTAATTTTTGAGATTTGTTTTTGTCTTCCAGCTGTGCCTGCTTATTAGGCTATAAAAACTGTGTGCTTTAAAGAGAAACTTAGAAACTGGCAAATGAAAAAAAAGTCTCACTACTGGATCTTCTTCTGTCTGAGTAATTGTGTATGTTTGTGTGTAATGTTTATATAAATGAGCTCTAATTAATTGGCCTAAAAAAAGTGCTTAGGTCAAATATTTTGTAAGAAAAATAAAAACTGGGCTGGGCATGGTGGCTCATGCCTATAAACCTAGCACTTTGGGAGGCCCAGGTGGGTGGATTGCTGAGCTCAGGTGTTTGAGACCAATCTGGACAACATAGTGAAACCCCATCTCTACTAAAATATCAAAAATTAGCCAGGCATGTTGGCATGTGCCTGTAATCCCAGCTACTAGGGGATTGAGACAGGAGAGTCACTTGAACCTATGAGGCAGAGGTTGCAGTGAGCCGAAATCATGCCACTGCACTCCAGCTTGGTGACAGAGTGATAGTCTAAAAAAAAAAAAAACCCTAAATAAAATAAAATGAGAAAACTCTAATGCTTTTTAGTTCCTGTGACTTTAGTAATCTTTGGGAATTAAAAAGTTTTAAAGATTATTGGCAAAAATAAAGACATTGGTCTAAATGAGGCAGGTCAGATATTAAGTTTACTAGATACTTTAAGATCATAAACTGCTTCTTTTACTTTTGAAAATTGTTCAATTTACCTACATTGGAGAATTAGGTTCTAGTCAAGGCTTTGGGACACGTGGAGAGCCATGGTCCTAGCTTTGCTGGAAAAAGTCAGACCTTACCTGGTATCCTAGGCTCCACGGTTAGTATATAATTAAAATTTTTAATTACCAAGATTTTTCACCAAAATTAAAAATTGCTAACAGTTATCATTATAATATATAACTGAGACCACTGAAAAAATAGTTTTACATGCAAGGTATGTGAAGAGAGTGAAATGTGTTTTTTGGTAAAGATTATAAGACGGCATGGGAATGTAAATTTTTGCCCAGTTTGGAGGATTAAAGGATTGTTTTAAACTAGTTGAGATAAACGTTTAAACAAGTTGTGGAAGTGTTGTAAAGATCATTCTTGTAAAGAAACCATGTGAACATATTGACTAAATTTAAAGGGGTATTAATTTGGCTTTTCTGTAAATTGAACATTAAAATAAAGCACAATAGGGTTTTTCTAGAGCACTAATCTTCTTTTTAACAAAAATTTATAAATATTTATAAAAGATTTATGAGAATCTCACCTTATGGTCAAACTCATTAAGATTGAATTGATTTGTTTATAAGGTTTTATTAAGAATTGGAGTAGACATTAGTGATACACTAATGCAAGGCTGAAATTTAGCTTTCTTTCTTGAATAAAATTTTCATGTAGTATTAAAGTATAATGAAAGATTTTTGCTTGCCTTTTGAATAAACTGAAAAAAAGAAGGGAAAGAAAAGACACTGTTTGGGAAGCTAAGTCTTTCCTCTTTCAATGAGTAAAAGTTTTTGCCTTTTAAAAAATGTTTAGGTCATCATTTTGGCTGAATTAATGACTTATGGTAACCTGGAATTCTGTTTCATAGTGTCAAGTGTTTTAAACCTTTAATATATTTGAAATGCTTTCCAAAATCAAATTTCAGCTTCAAAATTGTCTTTTCTGATCTCTAAGTTTGAGATCCTACAGAAGGCCCCCGAGGGATCCAAAGGAGAGGTAAACAGGGCTATTTGATATGTTAAGTTCCATGGAGGCATTGCCAAAATAAAAGGTAATGGCTAACCTTCTTCAGGTTGTATTCTAGTGTATTTCATCAATATGTTCCAAAATTGTATGTGATTTCTAGAATTCTAATATGCCTGAATCTATGCTATAATTATGGTTATTGTGTTAACATAAACCACATAAATAACCAAATTTCCTTATCAATTATGTTTTTGACTATTACTATTTAAAGTCATTTCCATAGTTAATTGCTTAATACTGATGCAGTTTCTGAAAACCTCACAAACACACAAAATCCTTGAATATGGTATCTTTTAAGAGATTCATGAAAGGCTGGAAGGACCCTGAAAAGCACTCTTGAATACAGGTTTCTAATAACTTCGAATCATATTATTTGAACTGGGTAATGAAAAGTCTGACTGAGTTATAAAACTGCTAACCCAAGTAGAACAAAACTTAATTGAATACCAAGATAATACCTTGCCAGATTTTCATGCTAAATCAGCTGATACTAAAATTATTTAGATATTTGGTTTGAATGAACTCCATGGTCTAAGTCAAATTATCTACATAACCCATCGGTTTTCAGTGCTATGTGCCTAATTTAGAGAATCAACCAATATCCAAGAGGATATAAGTCTAATGTTAATTAAGCATGGACTCATGCAGAATCAGTGTGGCCACCTTGTCCTTCCTGAGTTCTTAAAGCTTTTGTTATTAAAGGTTCTGTGTTCCATCACTCACCATGGGAAAGATAAAATGATTCAAATTAAATATATATTGATGTGGTGACTTCTAAATTGCTAAAATAGCTTATGATCAATGTTTGGTTTGTCAAACTTATATTCATGGTAAGACAATCAAAACTTCAGGTACATTTGGCTATCAAATGGGTCCTTTAAACATTTATAAGGGATTTCATTCAATTGTGATTGTCAATGAATTTTTTTTTCTGTTTGTATAAATGCTTTCCCATGCAAGAGAGCTGATATTATGAAGTAAATTATTATGCAACAGTGTATTTTCATCAGGTAAAGAAACTTTTTATGATTCAATGACTGAGGACAATCATCCCCTTCCCAGTCTAGAACTTGAAGATTGAATCTCCTGATAACATCAGAAAAAGACTGCCCTTGCTATCTACACTATAGCAAAACTTTGGATCTTGAACCATGGGTTCATAATCTCACAACTGAGAAGGGGGGCATCCCTCCATTCTCTTGGAACTGTACACCCATTGGAACCCTTAAGGTAAAGCTAACCAGGGAAATTTCTGCCCAGAAGAAGATGACATCCTTGATGTGAACAGCTTTTTCCAAGATCATGGGTCAAGACTTCTACTATTATGAGACACTTATCTTTGGATATATTTTCCTTGCTTATGCCTTTATGAACAACAGATGTGAAAAAGGGGTCTGTTATGTGCACTTATGGGATGTACTTTTATTTGTAAATGATTTTGCAGCCAGCCTTATACATGGATAACCTTGTAATTCGACAAAGATGAAGGCCCAATGTAGGTGAGAAACTTTAATGGTACATACATTGCCTTATAATCAGTCAGAAACAACACTGGTTCACTTCTCTTAACCCATATTGTGGGTTAGAGAGAACATTGCCAGGAGGCCTTCACTCTTCTAGAAGGGCATTGCTTTTTCCCCCATAGTTGGAGTAAAAGAGGCAATGATTAGAAATGTCTCCCTTACAATAGGAACTATAGTAGATTCTACTGTAAAGGCTATAGTTATACGACAGACTTTAAATTCTCTTGTGGAAATTATGCTAAATAATAGAATTGACTAAATAGAGAAGTATCTGTGAAGCTGCTGGCACTTATGATCTAAGGAGAAGACATTGGGTATTATAGAGAGTTGTAGGGGATTAATGAAAAGACTACTTAGTTAAGCAGACTCTTTAGCTCATTCTTTGATCAATTTGATTTTAGGTGATTTGGTTTATGGGAACCCATGATAAGGAGCATACTCCAAACTCTCAGTATTATCCTCCTTGTAGTCATGATAGTAGTCTCCTTGGTACACTGTATTCTCTCAAATGTTTTAAATGTTTGCATGTGGCCATCTCTAGTATGTCAAATGGTCTCTTTTTAACTGGAGTGACAAGAACTGAAAGAAATGTCTAACCATGAGGACACTGTAAACTATGAATGACATCCTGAGAACAGAAACCCAAAATGATGGTAACTGAGAGAGGCACTAAGGCCCTAAATTTTGGTCACATTCTTACCTAATTGAAAACCTGATGAAAAAGGGGATTTTTTTTTTTCTCTGATAGAGTCTCTAGAGTCTCAATCTGTTACCCAGGCTAGAGTGCAGTGGCATGATCTCCATTCACTATAACCTCTGCCTCCAGGGTTCAAACAATTCTCCTGCCTCAGCCTCCTGAGTAGCTGGGACTCCAGGCATGTGCCACCATGTCCGGTTAATTTTTGTATTTTTAGTAGTGACAGGGTTTGCCATGTTGACCAGGCTGGTCTTGAACCCTTGATCTCAGGTGATCTGCCACCTTGGTCTCCCAAAGTGCTGAGATTATAGGCATGAGCCACCATGCCCATCTGGACATTTTTTTTTTAAACAAAATTATTGAAGTGCATTGGCTAGGACTGAGCTCAAGCACTAGGTCCCAAGAGACCAGACCAAACAAAAATGGAGTTGCTTGTGCTAAATGCGACATAATCAAACTGACACTTTAAGTAAACTCTTAGATCCTAGAACAGACCAGGTTCTGTTTTTCTCCTGTAAACAGAATGCACCAGCATAAGGAGGTACCCTCTATTCAGTCCTTATTTCTATCTTTGCAAAAGTCACTATTCCACTGTTTCCAAGTGGGTTTCAAAACCAAAAAGTACATTAGGATGGTGATAGAATATCAATAAAGTTTTGAGAGTTTTTTCAATCTCTCAAAATTGAAAAAAATGACCAAAATGAGAATTATTAAAGCAAACTAAATGTGGCCTGAGAAGGATTTCATACTTCTATATTTGAGTCCTTGTGGATGAACTGCAAACTAACTCAAATGGTAGACAAGATTGAAAACCTAACTTAGGAGTATGCACCTGTACCAAAGCTGAGTCTTGGCCAATTCCAGCAGACATACTTCCACCACCCATACACTGCTGAGTGTTCAAACTGTGTTCAAATAAGGCAAATGCTGACCCGTGACCAATCCAGTAGTTTCTGTATCTCACTTTTGATTTCTGTATGTCACTTCCCATTTTTTGTCTGTAAATTTGTTCTTACCACGAGGTATCTCTGCAGTCTCTCTGAATCTGTTGTGATTCTGGGGGCTGCATGATTCACAAATTGTCCTTTCTTCAATTAAACCTATAAATTTAATTTGGCTGAAGTTTTTTTTTAACAAGGGGATGCTTTTGATTTTTTTCCATTAAGTATGATGTTGTCTGTGGGTTTGTTTTATACCTGTATTGTGTTGAGTGAGGTATGTTCCTTCTATGCCCAGCTTGTTGACAATTTTTATCATGAAGGTGTGCTGAATTTAATCAAATGCTTTTCCTCTATTGAGATGATCATATGGTTTTTGTTCTTAATTCTGTTGACATGATATATCATGTTTATTGATTTGCATATGTTGAACCTTCTTTGCATTCCTGTGATGAATCCCTCCTGTTCATGGTGTGTTATATTTTTGATGTGATGCTGGATTTGGTTTGCTAGTATTCTGTTGAGGAATTTTGCATCTATGTTCATCAGGGATATTGGTCTGTAGTTTTCTTTTTTTATTGTGTCCTTATTTGGTTTTGGCATCAGGGAGGTACTGACATAGTAGAATGAGTTAAGGATAATTCACTCCTTGATTTTTTGGAATAGTTTCAAGATAATTGGTATTCTTTGTATGTTTGATAAAAGTTGGCTATGAATTCATCTGGTTATGAGCTGTGTTTTTTTTTTTTTTTGGTTGGGAGATTTTTATATTCCTGATTCAACCTCTATTCATTATTGGTCTTTTCGGTAGTTCTGTTTCTTCCTGTTTCAATCTTGCTAAGTTGTGTGTTTCCAGGAGTTTATCCATTTCATCTAGATTTTCTAGTTTGTGAGCTTTTAATTGTTCCTAATAGGAGGAAAAGATTCTTACTGATAAAGTTGGATATTGAAGGTGAAAGAATGTTAGGAATAAAATAAAATTGAGGAATATAAATGGTACAAGGCTAAAAGAAGTCAGAGGAAACTTATGGGGTGATAGAGTCTAACACTTGAACAGGATGAAAATCAGACTTGATGCCTGGCTGCCAAGCTGTAGTATTTTCCAGAAAGCAGCTCTGTTTCTATGATTGAAACATGTGGAAATGTACCAGGGCACATTGGTACTTGTGATGGAAACACGTGGAAATGTACTTAGGAACCTCCTTACTGCTCAGGTTTCACTGACAAACCCAAACCTCAGAATTATTTCAATATGACCACTAGGTGGTACTAATGGTGCATTCTCTACATAATGCTGCTATCAACTTGAAGGATCTCTTTCCTGTTGCTGAATTTGCTCTGGGGTCACAGTAGGGGATCCTAGTTCTAGTACCTCCTGGCTATATCAAGAGCAAATGATTTAATACCAATATATCCTGTATGTTCTTAGAGGAAATAATTTTTATTCTGAGTCTTCCTAGAGAATGTGACGTAAAAATTTATTGAGCACACTTCCCCTGTATTTGTAAAATAATAACGTAACTTTAAGTCAAGATTGGTCTGCTAGCAACTTGCTATTTTTGTATGTACTTTCAGATGGAGAAGTATTAGGTGGTTTTTTTTTTTGCCTGCAGTACCTCCACAGGAGAAGAAGAGAATCTCTTAATTTCTCAGGGGCACATTTCTTGGTGTTTAGCTGATTTAAAAAATATATATATATATATTTTATTGTACCTTAGGGTACATGTGAAGAACATGCAGGATCGTTGCATAGGTACATACATAGCAATGTGGTTTGCTGCCTCCATCCTCATCATCTATATCTGGCATTTCTCCCCATGTCATCCCTCCCAACTCCCTACTCCCCACTGTCCCCCAGGCCCCCACAATAGACCTCAGTGTGTGATGCTTCCCTCCCTGTGTCCATGTGTTCTCAATATGCAATACCTGCCTATGAGTGAGAACATGCAGTGTTTGATTTTCTGCTCTTGTGTCAGTTTGCTGAGAATGATGGTTTCCAGGTTCATCCATGTTCCTACAAAGACACAAACTCATCGTTTTTTTATGGCTGCATAGTATTCCATGGTGTATACGTGACACATTTTCCCTGTCCATTCTATCTTTGATGGGCATTTGTGTTGGTTCCAGGTCTTTGCTTTTGTAAACAGTACTGCAATGAACATACGTGTGCATGTGTCCTTATAATAGAATGATTTATAATCCTTTGGGTATATGCCCAGTAATGGGATTGCTGGGTCAAATGAAATTTCTGTTTCTAGGTCCTTGAGGAATCGCCACACTATCTTCCACAATAGTTGAACTAATTACACTCCCACCAGCTGTGTAAAGTGTTCCTATTTCTTCACATCCTCTCCAGCATCTGTTGTCTCCAGATTTTTTGATTGGCAGTTAGAATGGTGAGATGGTATACAAGGACTTGACTGAACACCTTTTAAAGTATTATGGCTGGCATTATCCTTGAAACATTTTTTCCATATTTTTTCTGAATTTTCAGCTCACTGCTTCAGAGAAGTGATGTGGCAGGACAAAAAATAGACAAGTTATGACTCTCTCTGAGTATTGTGTTTCGGAATTCTAAGTCTTAATGTGAAGAGGATTTATGGATATCAAACAAATATTAATCAGAAGGTGAGAAGACATCAAGGTTGTATACCATGTCCCAGATGAGAAAAAACTTTCTTCAGGATGGGAAGTGGAAGGGGATAGAGGCCAATGAGGCCAGGGAAAAGAGGGACCTGGGACAAGAAGGACCTAGGGTTTGCTTACAGTGTCATTAGGGTGGCTGCAAAACCCGACAGAGAAGGTGGGAATCCTCTGGCATTATACAACATTTCTCTCCCAAAATTGTTTATGGAAATGGCAGAGATCCACAAAAACTGAAGAGGCTATGTCATCAGAGATAATGGATGTCACAGTAACAACCCACTTGTGTAGACTGGACCACTCCTTATTAATCATCACCCCCACAAACTCCAGTGCCTTGGCACTTTATATACATTTGGGGAAGGGTAAGACTAACACAAGTGTTTTCTGTTAGTCCACATTCTGGGGGCTTGGGATAAAAGTTGTAGAAAAGAAATATATATTTCTTTTACATCTGAATATGTGGACTGGGCTTCATTCTTCCTCTGCTGGGAGGTCTTTTCTCTGTTTAGTTTAGTATTCTGAAATTCTGATTTTTCCCAGCTTGGCTGAGACCCCATCACCTCCTTTGAATGCTTTTGCTCAGGGGGATTGGAAGTGACCTTTTCTTTGGAACTTTTGAAACATGTAAATTCTGTTACAGGATACTTTTCCATCCTAAGTTGAATTGTGGTTATTCAAGAACATGGCATCACAGCAAGGATCATAGTATATGCATGGTTGAAATTGCCATGACATTTAATATAATAGGTACAGAACTGATATTTGCTAACGTCAGGGAGTAAGTACAATAGTATAGTCATATCAATAGTAGTTTGAAGTGAAGCAGCAGATTCACAGGGAGCTACAATGGGCCCAAATCTCATGCATTTAAATATTCTTCAGTGGATTGCTAGGTTCTGGGAGATTTTCTTTTTCTTTCTGCTCTTTGATGATCTAACTACAAATATAAATGCCACTGCAATTAAGGTCAGGAATATTTATCTTGATATCATGCTCTGTTATCATTGAGAAATTATGGTTGCATAGGAATCTATCTAGTATCTGAAAGACATCGTTTTATTTTCTTTACAAATGTTGATCAATTATATAATGTTGCAGGATTGTTGAAAAAATTATAATATAAAACAAGATAGCAAGAAATGTAAAAATCACCTGGTATCATTTCAAAAAAGGCAATTACTATTAACATTTATGTTGACCCTTCCATATCTCTCTCTGTTTATATGTTTACATATGCAATTAATTCACATAAATAAGACTCATATATGTTATGAGGTAACTGCTTTTGTCTACTTATCAATATATGGCTTTCTATGTCAATAAATATGAATTTCTAAGTAACTTCTAATGGATACATAATTTTTCATCATATATATGTACTCTGATTTATTTAAATCATGTCCTTTTCATAGGCTACGCACTAACTAGATTACATTGGCAAATCCCAATATGTGCATAAATACAAGTTAACCTCAAATAGAGATAGAAATATATAAACTTTAAGAATCCAGATGAAATATTTTAGTTTCTTTAAAAAATACTGAATTAGTTACACAAAAACTTGAAAGCTGTTATTTTTAAATTATTCTTTTCCTAATTTTTTAAAACTATTTGAACTCATCATGCAACTTCAATATCAGTGTCGCTGTTGTTTGCAGAGGTCTGTTTTGAGTCATTGATTGTAGATCTCCTGCAAAAAAAGAAAATTTAAAGAAGTCTCCTTTTTTAAAAGATCAAAACTCTTTCATTTACAGCACTTTTTGAATTACTGTATGCAGCAGTCATTGAGAAGTTTATCATAGCTTAAAGCACCTGTTTGCTCTTTGTGATCTCTGTATGTTATTGTTCACTTTATTGCTTTTTTTTGCATTACCTTAAAATTATTTTCTATTTTAAATTTGAAATATATTACACATGTTGAGCAGAGCAGAAAAATGTATTATATTTAAAAAATATAATATTAATAACAATAAAACAGATTTTTCTGGGTAGCAGATACATAATTTGCAGCCTTTTTTTTGGGAGAAGATCAGAGTCCCTTTCAGTGTCTAATGCATGCTACAAACCTAATCAGGTTAAGTAGCAGAGTTTATTGAAGGAAGGTAAAGTACATTTCCTTTTATTTGAAATTTCCAACTTTTATGATAAGTTCAGGGGTACATATGCAGGATGTGCAGGTTCGTGACATAGGTGAATGTGTACCATGGTGATTTGCTGTACAGATCATCTCATTACTTAAGTATTAAGCCCGGCATCCATTAGCTATTTTTCCTGATGCTCTCCCTCCTCCCACCCCCAACCCTCTGACAAGCCCCAGTGTGTGTTGTTTTCCCCCACATATTCATACATTCTCATCATTTAGCGCCCACATATAAATGAGAACACATGTGTTTGTTTTTCTGTTCCTGCATTAGTTTGCCAAGGATAAGGGCCTCAAGCTCCATCCATGTCCCTGAAAATGACATAATCTCATTCTTTTTTATGGCTGTGTAGTATTCCATGGTATATATGTACCACATTTTCTTTATTCAGTTTATTATTGATGGACATTTAGGTTGATTCCATGTCTTTGCTATTGTGAATAGTGCTGCAATGATCATACATGTACATGTATCTTTATAATAGAATGATATATGTATATATATAATTTATTTATTTATGTATTTATATTTATTTACTTGAGATGGAGTTTTGCTCTGGTCACCCAGGCTGGAGTGCAATGGCAAGATCTTGGCTCACTGCATCCTTTGTCTTCTGGGTTGAAGCAATTTTTCTGTCTCAGCCTCCTGAATAGCTGGGAAAACAGGCACCCATCACCATGCTCAGCTAGATTTTATATTTTGAGTCAAGACAGGGTTTTACCATGTTGACCAGACTGGCCTTGAACTCCTCATCTCAGGTGATCCACATGCCTTGGCCTCCCAAAGTGTTGGGATTACAGGCGTGAACCATGGCAGTTGGTCAGAATGATTTATATTTTTTTATGTATATGCCCAGTAATGAGATGGCTAGGTTGAATGGTATTTTTGCCTCTAGCTCTTTGGGGAATTGCACAGTATCTTCCACAATGGTTGAAACAATTTACACTCACAACGACAGGGCATAAGCATTCCTTTTTCTCCACAATTCACCAGCATCTTTTTTTTTTTTTTTTTTTTTTTACTTGCTAATGGTAGCCTTTCTGACTGGTGTGAAATAGTATCTCATTGTGGTTTTGATTTGCATTTATCTAATGATCAGTAATGATGAACTTTTTTCATATGATTGTTGGCCACATATATTTCTTCTTTTAAAATATGCCTGTTCATGTTCTTGGCCTTCTTTTAATGGGGTTTGTGTGTTTTCTGGTAAATTTGTTTAAGTTTTTTATAAATGCTTGATATTAGACCTTTGCTGGATGCATACTTTGCAAAATTTTTCTCCCATTCTCTAAGCTGTTTACTCTGTTGATAGTTTCTTTTGCTGTGCAGAAGCTCTTTAGTTTAAATAGATCCTGTTCATCAGTTTTTGCTTTTGTTGCAGTTTTTATTGCTGTCTTGCCCTTGCCCATAAAACCTTTGCCCATGCCTGTATCCTGAATGGTATTACCTAGGTTTTCTTCTAGAGTTTTTATAGTTTGAGGTTTAGGTTTTACATTTATGTGTTTAATCCATCTTGAGTTAATTTTTGTTTATGGTGTAAGGAAGGGGTCCAGTTTCCGTTTTTTGAATCTGGCTAGCCAGTTTTTCCATCACCATTTATTAAATAGGGAATCCTTTTCCCATTGCTTTTGTCTGGTTTGTTGAAGATCAAATAGTTGTAGGTGTGTGGTCTTATTTCTGACTTCTCTATTTTGTTCCATTGGTCTATGTGTCTGTTGTTGTACCAGTACCATGATGTTTTGGTTACTGTAATCTGATAGTATAGTTTGAAGTTGGGTAGCATGATTGCTTAGAATTGTCTTGGCTCTTTTTTGTTCCCATATGAATCTTAAAGTAGTATTTTTCTAATTCTGTGAAGAATGTCAATGGTGGTTTAATGGGAATAGCATTGAATCTATAAATTACTTTGGGCAGTGTGGCTATTTTAAAGACATTTATTCTTCCTATCCATGAACATGGAATGCTTTTCCATTTATTTGTATCCTCTCTGATTTCTTTGAGCAGCTGTTTGTAGTTCTTAAAGAGGTCCTTCACTTTTCTTGTTAGCTGTATTCCTAGACATTTTATTCTTTCTGTAGCAATTGTGAATGGGAGTTCATTTGTGATTTGGCTTTCTGCTTGCCTGTTGTTGGTGTATAGGAATGCTGGCAATTTTTGCCTGTTGACTTTGTACCCTGAGACTTTGCTGAAATTGCTTATAAGCTTAAGAAGCTTTGGGGCTGAGACTATGAGGTTTTCTAGATATAGGATTATGTTATCTGCAAACAAAGATAATTTGACTTCCTCTCTTCCTATGTGAATACACTTTATTTCTTTCTCTTTAGCTGACTGTCCTGGCCAGAACTTCCAATACTGTGTTAAATAAAGTAGTGTGAGAGGTTATTCTTGTCTTGTGCTGGTTTTCAAGGGGAATGCTTCCAGCTTTTGCCCATTCAGGATGATATTATCTGTGGATTTGGCACATAGGGCTCTTAATTATTTTGAGGTATATCCCTTCAATATCTAGTTTATTGGGAGTTTTTAAAATGAAGGTATGTTGAATTTTATTGATGGTCTTTTCAGCATCTATTGAGATATTCATATTGTTTTTGTCTTTAGTTCTGTTTATGTAATGAATCACATTTATTTATTTGTGTATGTTGAATAAACCTTGCATCCTGGGCATGAAACCAACTTGGTCATGTGGATAAGCTTTTTGATGTGCTTCTAGATTCAGTTTGCCAGTATTTTATTGAGGAGTTTTACATTGATGATTGTCAGGGATATTGGCCTGAAGTTTTCTTTCTCTTTTGTATCTGTACCAGGTTTTGGTAGCAGGCTGATGCTGGCCTCATAGAATGAGTTATGGAGAAGTCCCTGTTTTTCCATTTTTTTTGGAATCATTTCAATAGAAATGATATCAGCTCTATTTTGTACCTCTGGTAGAATTCAGCTGTAAATCTGGTCCTGGGCTTTTTTTGGTTGGTAGGATATTGATTATTGCCTCAGTTTCAGAATTCATTATTGGTCTATTTAGGGATTTAATTTATTCCTAGTTCAGTCTTGGGAGGGTGTATGTTTCTAGAAATCTATCAATTTCTTCTTGATTTTCTAGTTTATATGCATTGAGATGTTTATAATATTCTCTGATGGTTCATATTTCTGTGGGATCAGTGCTGATATGCTACTTATCAGTTTTGATTGCATTTATTTGAATCTTCTCACTTTTTTTTTTGAGATGGAAATTAGCTCTTGTTGCCCAGGCTAAGGTGCAATGGCATGATCTCAGGTCACTGCAACCTCCACCTCCTGGGTTCAAGCAATTCTCCTGCTTCAACCTCCAAAGTAGCTGGGATTACAGGCATATGCCTCCAGGCCTGGCTAACTTTTTGTATTTGTAGTAGAGATGGGGTTTCTTCATGTTGATCAGGCTGGTCTTGACCTCAGATGATCCACCTGCCTTGGCCTCCCAAAGTGCTGGAATCTTGAGCCACCATGCCAGGCCTTTTTTCTTCTTTATTAGTCTAGCTAGCAGTCTGTCTATTTCATTATTATTAAAAAAAACAGTTCCTGGATTTGTGATTTTTTTTTTTTTTGAAAAGGGCTTTTTTTTTTTTTTTTAATGTCTCTGTCTCTTTCAGTTCAGCTCTGATGTTGATTATTTCTTGTCTTCTTCTAGCTTTGGGCTTTGTTTGCTCTTGGTTCCCTAGTTCTTTTCATCGTGATGTTGGGTTGTTAACTTGAGATCTTTCTAGCTTCTTGATGTTGGCATTTAGTCCTATAAATTTCCCTCCTAACATTGCATTAGCTGCATCCCAGAGATTCTGGTGTGTTTTATCTTTATTCTGATTAGTTTCAAAAAACTTCATAATTTTGGCCTCTATTTCATTATTTAACCCCAAAGTGACTCAGGAGTAGGTTGTTTAATTTCCATGTAGTTGTATGATTTAGAGTGAATTTCTTAATCTTGAGTTCTAATTTGATTGTGCTGTGGTCCATAGTTTTGCAATTTCAGTTCTTTTGCATTTGTTGATAAATGTTTTACTTCTTATTATTTGATCAATTTTAGAGTAAGTGCCATGTGGCAGTGAGAGGAATGTATATTCTGTTGTTTTTGGGTGGAGAGTTCTGTAGATGTTGATCAGGTCCACTTGTTCCAGAGCTGACTTCAGGTCCTGAATATCTTTGTTAATTTTCTGTCTTGATGATCTAACATTGTCAGTGGGGTATTAAAGTCCCTCCCTATTATTGTGTGTGAGTTGAAGTCTCTTAGAGTGTCAGTAAGAACATGCTTTATGAATCTGGATGCTCCTCCATTGGGTGCATATATATTTAGGATAGTTAGCTCTTCTTGTTGGATTGAACCCTTTACCATTATTTAATGCCCTTTGTCTTTTTTGATCTTTGTTGGTTTAAAGTCTGTTTTCTCAGAAACTAGGTTTGCAGCCCCTACTTTTTTTGTTTTCCATTTGGTTGGTAGGTTGTCCCTCATCCCTTTATTTTGAACCTTTGTGTGTCCTTGCATGTGAGATGGGTCTCTTGAACACAGCATACCAGTGGGTCTTGGTTCTTTATCCAGATTGCAATTCTGTATCCTTTAACTGTGGAATTTAGCTCATTTATGTTTAAGGTTAGTATTGTTTTATGTGGCTTTCAAGAGAAGAGTGGGCTGGCCTGACTGAAAAGTAGCAGCAATAGCAGGGTTTAAAGAGACAGTATACTCTGAAAGATGAGGCAGATAGCGTTGCTTGAGAGAGTGAGCTAGGAGCAGTTAGTGCTGGGGGACTCTTTATGAGAATCTTAATGATTAGTTAGGAAGGGGCATGGAAGGTGTCACTTGTAATCATGTTTTAGGTGGTCTCCTTGGACCTGCTTGTTTTGTGATTGTACATGCCAGCACACACGTTGTATTTCTCATTTGTACTTAAAATCTTCACCCAGGGTGTGTTTTTAATGATTATTATGAGTAAAAGGCTACTTTAGGGTGAGTTAATGGGGGAGTGAGAATCCTTATTCAGCAGAGAAAGTCTCTACAATGGTTGTCACTGGCTAGGGCCTGATAATTTCCCTTCAGATCCAGAGGAGCCCAAACACAAGGTCACAGGTAGCTAGTGTAGGCATTGTCTTTTTCATTGGCTGTCAGTTGGGCAGCACTGACTATCAGTGAGAGGTGTCTCCAAGACTCCTCCTCAGGGACTCTCTTGTCTGTTTATTTCTGGCTGTCTGGTTTCTCTAACAATGCTACAATATAAAATTCAACATGCAAGATAGACCAATCAATTTTAGTGTAACAGAAGTTTATTGTTATGGTTTCAGATTCCATATTGTAATTAATGTTTAAGGAACTTCTACTTGTTGAGTCTTGGTGTAGTATTGAGGAATATATGCAATTTTCTGAAAAGACTTTTAGAATACTCTGCCCTTTTCCAACTATACAGGTTTTATTCACATAGGCTAGTTTTTATTAATATGGTTTAACATTAAACAACAGTTTACAACTGATTGAATGCAGAAGAAAATATGAGAATCCAGCTGTTTTTTATGAAGCCAAATTAAAGACATTTTTGAAAATGTGAAATAAATGCCACTACTTTCACTCAATATGTTTGTTTTGGAAAATAAAGTTATTTCTCATAAAAATATGTTATGACTTTGCTGTAAGTAAATTATTTAAAATGACTCAACAAACATCTACTTTCAAAACATCCTAATGTTCATTTCTAAATTACATATTAATATACATAATATACATAAATAAATAAAGTATCTTTGAAGTTCTCAATAGTTATTAAGAGTATAAAAGTGTCCTGAAACCATACAGTTTGGGACAACTGAGATGGAGAGAGACGAAACTTAACTGCATTATCAGGAAAGGCTTATCTTTGCAGGTGTCATTTGAGTTGAGAATTGAATGGTGAGAAAGAAGCCTAGTAAAGATTTAGGAGAAGAGCATTCCAGGCAATGAATGGAGGTGGGGAGCAGCCAGCAGAAAAACTCTGAGGAGAGAAAGGGTTTTGAGTGCTTCCAGGAATAAAGAAGTCAGTAGAACATCAGGTGAGAGTGCTGGGCTAGGATCAGGTCATCAGAGTCTTATGACTCACAATAAGACTGAATATGTAATGGGATTCTATTTGAGATCTATAGGTAAAATAGTGATAAGATCTGACTTTTGCCTTTAAAAGATCACCTTTTTTTTTTTTAACCATATAAAGAGTAGACTGTAGGTATTGAGAGCAGAAGACATATTTAAGTGTTAGAAAGCAGTTGCAGGTGGGTGCAGTGGTTCATACCTGTAGTCCTAGCTTTGGAAGGCTGAAGCAGGTGTATTGCTTGAGTCCACTAGTTCAAGACATGCTTGGGCAACATGGCAAAACCTCATCACAAAAAATACAAAAATTAGCCAGTCTAAGGAGACTGTCTAAAACACGATTAAAAGTGACTATGGTGGCCCATGCCATAGTCCCAGCTACTTGGGAGGCTAAACAAAGATCATACCACCTCACTCTAGGTTGGCTGACAGAAGGACTCTGTCAAAAAAACAAGTTGTTGCAGTAGGTAGGAGAGAGGTAATGAGAACCTGTACTGTTTTAACAGTGGAGATCATATTTAGAATATACTTTTTTGATAAAAAATTAGCTGTGCATGATGGCACGTGCCTATAATCCCAGCTACTCAGGAGGCTGAGGCAGGAGAATTGCCTGAACCCAGGAGGCGGAGGTTGCAGTGAGCTGAGATAGTGCCATTGCACTCCAGCCTGGGTAACAAGAGCGAAACTCCGTCTCAAAAAAAAAAAAAAAAAAAAGAATATACTTTTTTGAAGGTAGAAATGACATAATTAAATGTATTATGTGAGGGAAAATTATAAGGTAGACTTTGGTCAGAGCAACTGGATGGATGATGGTGTCATTTAGTGAAATCAGGAAGAAAGAGAGGTACAGCTTTAGCAAGGGACAAGAGGGGGAATCAAGAACTCTGTTTTGTACTAGGAAGTACAGATTTCATAAGCACTATTATTCTCTACATTTAAAAAATGAGGATGCTGTGGTTGAAAGAGGATATTGAACTTGCCAAAAGTCACAGGTTTATAAATGGCGGTGGTAGGATTTGACCCTAGGCAGTCCAATTTTAGAGGCTGCTCTCTTATCCACTAAGATAAAAAAAGATACTTTGGCTGTGGGAAGGTGAACTTGAGTGATCTTAAATGAGTGATAAAATATAAATCAGATATTCCCTCCCTTCCCTAACCCATTAAATTTCTCCCTGACTTTCCACTGGCAGAGAGAAGAAAATTCAGACTTCCAAGGTTTGGTTTCTGCTTGTCTTTCCAACCTCACTTCGTATCACTCATCCTTTTGCAATGCTCCAACACAATGGCTTCCCTTCTCTTCCTGGAACATGGCAAGCCCCTTTCTGGGGTAGGGCCTATGCACATGCTGTTCCCTCTGCCTGAAATGCTTTTTCCCCAGCAGCTTGCCTGGCTGGCTCATTCTCACCCTTTACATCTCAGGTCAAAGTCGCCTTTTCAGAGAGAACTTCCTTGACCACTTTTTCTCAAGGAGACTCTTCACAGGCAAAATCTATCTTAACACCTTATTTCCTTACAAATCTTTTTATAATATGAAATTATCTTATTTACTTATTTCTTCACTTTATACCAAGGGTTTTTACCTCCAGACTGTGGGTTCCACAAGGGAAGGCTCAGTGTTCTTCTTTCACTAGTGTACTGTTAGTGCCCAAAATAATATCTGGAACAGGGTATGCATCTGACAAACATTTGAGTGTTGAATGAATAAATGAAATACTTTACAAGTGGCGAGTAAAGAAACAGATATTTATAGGGTGCTAAAGAAATAGAGGGAACAATTAACTCTATTTATTAACCTGTAACAGGATTAATGCTGGAATGAGGGTGGCTTAGGAAGTCTTTCAGTACGATATTTTCTGCCCTACATATACTGCTTGAAGTTCTTCATTTTGATGTATTAACACATCCTGAATTACCACAACATAAGACTATTTACTAAACATTAACAACTGTTCCTCTTTTTGCTTTTCCATTTGCTCTTGAAAGACAGATACTCCTGCGAGAGTAAACAAAACAACAGTCACATTTTAGTGGAAATCAGTCCAAATAGCTCCTTTTCTAATAATCTGGACCCTGGAGTGCAGTCACTGGACATTCAGAGAATGGCCCAGGTACAAGGCACCTGAAGTGAATGGGAGTATAGAAGTGAGTGAAGGACAGAGACAAGTACATAAGACAATTCCAAAGGCAAGTCTCCTTTTTTTCCTTCAGTTTTGGTCAGGACTGAACTTGGTGGTTGAATGATGTTTCAACCTCATTCAGAGTGCCTGTAACTTAGTTCATGAAATGTCAAAGTCAGTTATTTAAACCACTCCACATGAATTCAGCTGTAAAAACACTTTACTCCCAGAGATTTAACTGATGGAACCTTTGCAGGAGAATCGTATGAATTATTGAAATGGTAGAAGAAGCAGCAAGCAGTTACTAATTTGCCTTTGATGATGAATGGCAGGGATTTAGAGATTAATCTCTTTCTTTGAGAATTATTTTCTGTTAAATGAAGATGTAGACACTATCATTTGAGTTAGACTAGAGTGGAAAATATCTTTGCAAAGTTTATTCGCTTTCCAGCTGTGAATGTAATAGACAGCTTTTTGCAAATTAATGTTTGTTTTCATTCTTACGGTTTTAGCAATTGTTTTCTATTCTGTGGGATAGAAGTGAAGGTGTTGACTTGGGAATAAATTACCTCTGTTGTCTGTGGTTTCAGGCGTTAATATGTAGACATTTTCTGTAAAGTGAAAAAGAATCATGACTTTTTGGGGGCATCTATTACTTATGCTATTTTGTGATTACCTATCAAGAAAACTTAATTCCTTAAACTCAGAGCAATATTTTCTTCTTTTAAATAAATTCTCCTTTATTTGAATTTAACATGCAGTAATATGAAATAAAACATTTTCTCTATTAAGGACTGAAGGTCGATATTTCTAGCTTTGGAATATTTTAAAAATTAGGCTAAAGGAATTATTATAAATTCTGAGTAGTTTAAAATTATAATAAGAATCTTAAAATTTTAAAGTATAGCCAAAGGTATGGTCTTACAACTGGCTAATCTAAACCCAGAACTTTCTTCCTCTGTTGTTTATTCTTTCATCTCTGAGGTCTGCAACAGGACCATCAGATAATAGATGTTTTATAAATATGTGATGAATGGATGTGGCTGAATGAACTTTAAAAGATCTGTTTATTGATATTGAAGTATGGTTGTCTTGGTTGTGTGCACTTTGGTAGAATTATCATAGAGAAATCAAAGTCAATCCCTGAAGTCCTTTTGGTTAGTCTCTTTCTCCAATGAGTTTGGAAGATGATAATTATTTTCATAATGTTCAAAAATTAAGCAACATAAAATATCAATAAAGAAATAGAAAGCAAGTGTTAAATATTATGGTACAATATATAGGAATATATTCCCATATATTCCTAAAGAAATAATTATGATGTAATTCTTATCAGCAGTAGGAATTATCATGAGTAAGAAAATAGTATAAAGGCAGTTACTATTCTATTGGTTGTAGCGTTTGTTGTATCAGCAATTCATCATTGCCACATTCTCTGCATTTGTATTCCTATCACACAGCCGTACACCCAACACCAGCTTTCCCTAGCTATTTTTTGATTCCTGAACCAGGAAGCATGAAAATAGAATGGCTATTTCTAAATATAAGAGGAGTATCATGATTTCAACTTTATTATGAGCAAGTGAGCCAATGTGTTGAAAACAGTGGCAGTAAATCAAGACCATATGAGCTCATAACTTGGTCTTTCTTACTAGCCAGAGGGGACTTGGAAATATTTTATAGTATGCTTTTATAGTATTGTTGACAGTGATAGACTCAGTTTATATGCTAAGTCAGTCTTGCCCTCTCTCGTGCTGTGCTTGACACCTAGAGATGTTGCTAAAGTCTGTTCCAGAGACATTGCAATGCTTTCATTGGAGGTTAGTTGAAGAGTAATAAATCATTGAGTCCCTTAAGCCAAATATACTCCTTATGCTATAATCTATGCAAGGGCCATGGCTAATATTTCATCTTGCTTTGTAGTCCTTTGTGGTTTCTCTGTAGTTACACTTCTAAAGACCCAAAGCATTTGGAGTCTTAGATCTTCAGAGACACATCATGTACCTTAACATTTCCTTTGATTTGGAAGCAGAGAAAACTTAAATGGAAGTTAGTGAACAGGAGAACTATGGGGCAGATAGGTGTCATCTTGGAAAAGATAATTAACTTTGATCTGAAGAATAATGTACTAAGTGGAGATAATAAAGCTTTCATTGAATTTTAGCATTGCCTTGTTAAAAGTGGCTTTATTGTATTTTTGCACTTTTCTTGAAAAATAAAAGATGGCTATGGTAACTTAAATACATACATCTGAAATGCGTAAGGTTGAACATATTCAGTATGGCTTAATGTGAGTAATAAGTGTTCTGCATTTTGGCATGATATGATCCTGTATACAGTTTGTTTTTTCCTGCATCTTTTTCCTGTGAGACAGAATGTGCCTGTTTGTTCTATGATTTATAATTCTTTGACTCACAAGTCTGGAGATTCTGTTTATGCTTTTGAATTTAAATTCAACAATATCAAAATGCCAATGTGGTCTAATGATTAACAGGCAAGATGGAGAATTGGGAGAGTTTAACTGCAGGTCCTAAATATGTTGTTTTATTTTCTTTCTTACAATCCTCCTCATTATTTAAGTGTATGTTATTATTGAATCATTGGTATAGCAGTAACTCAGTTTTTAAAATCATTTTCAATTTTTTGCTTGTCTCTACACACAATTTGGGTAAATATATATATTGCCACTGTTAGTTTATATTAGTAATTTTAATTTAAATTTTGAAAGGGAGAGGGAGACTTAAAGATCCTCATGCCATTTACTTTTCAGAATGCTAGAGAAAGCTTCAGAGTATAACACAAGAACCCACTCCCAAAACTGAGAGATAGTTTTATGCAACTAATATTAACCAGAATAGTTGTTCCGGTAATTTCAGTTCAATGTTGATTGCAATGGCTTGCTTAAAGGTTAAAATCATGGTCAATTAAAAAAGTTAAGTAGATGGACTTAAAATTTTAAAATAAATAGTTTCTATTAAAAGTAAGAATATTTATTGTGAAACATTTGAAAATAACAGATCATAGAAAAAAGAAAAAAGTCCCACAGTGACCTGATATAATCCTTATTTATATTTCTAGATACTGAAATACCAGTCATAAGTGGAGTCATACACATGTAACTACTGTTGAACCCTCAGTGTATCATCAGAAAATCTGCTAATACAGTAAAGCTAAACTAAAACTCATTGTGGTAAGAAAGTCACTAGCTTGACAGAGAGTTCGATGTGGCTCAAAATGGGGAAATTAGAGAAGGGTATTTAAAGAGTTTTTAGGCCTGAATATTTTGTTATTTAGCATTTATAACTATTTGAATTAGACATTTTTGTTTGAGTTTCATTATGTTTATGGACACATCATATATTATCATTGCTTTTATCCATTTTTGGTACTTTACACAGACAAATTAGAAAGTAATTTTTAGTAAGTAAAAAGTTTATATTTACCTCTACTTAAACCAGTTTTTCCTAATGGTGGGTCTGCCAGATGTTTAAATAATTTTTTTTTCAATCTGATTGTCACTGGATTGTGAATAAACCTCACAATTCTGATTAAACTCTTAGGGGCAATATCAGTATAGCATATTGATATTGACTAACAAATAAATGAATTGTGAACACTTACCTCTCAAAAGGCAAGGTCAAAGAAATTTAATCCTGATATCAATTATACTATGCTTACATGAATAAAAGGCAACCTCAGAAATGACATTCATAAGTACCCCACCCCTAAGCAGTTTTTCTTTCTTTTGCTACTTCATGGTAATAATTCTCCCTGTTTGTATGCTGACTGTAGTGCACTAGGAAATCAGACATATTTTGCAGTTGTGTTAAAAGACTATTTTTTTATATGTGTGTGTGCGTGTGTGTGTGTGTGTGTGTATATATATATATATATATATATATAGACTATGTACTAATTAAGCAAACTACATCCATATAAAACAGCAATAAAAAATGTTCAACATTTACAGTTCTTAAGAAACAAGTTCATTTCAAAATGACAATTCTGGTGAGATGCAAAATAATGTAGAAATACAGTATAGGGTTATAAATGTTTGTCTGCAGGAAAGAGCTTTGCTTTATTTTATTTCACTGTCAACTCAACAGAATGTAAGCACACTTGCAATACTTGATATCTCTGTTTATATAATTAAAAATATGGTCTTTTTATAATTTTATAAAAATTATAAAATTTTTTTATAATTAATAGTTCTCATAACTTTGACTAGTTTACCCAATATTTTTGATCAAAGCATTCTTATTCTAACTGATTGTTGACATGGTTTGGCTCTGTGTCCCCACCAAAATCTCATCTTGAATTGTAATCCTCACATGTTGAGGGACCTGGTGAGAGGTGATTGAATCATGGAGATGGTTTCCCCCATCATGTTCTCATGATAGTGAGTGAGTTCTCATGAGACCTGATGGTTTAAAGTGTGGCATTCCCTCGCATGCCACATCTTTCTCTCTCCTGCTGCCTTGTGAAGAAGGTGCTTACTTCCTTTTCACCTCTGCCATGACTGTAAGTTTCCTGAGGCCTCCCTAGCCATGCAGAACTGTGAGTAAACTAAACTTTATATATTATCCAGTCTTAGGTAGTTCTTTATAGCAGTCTGAAAATTGACTAATACAGAAAATTGGTACCAAGAGTGGGGTATTGCTATAAAGATACTTAAAAATGTGGAAGTGACTCTGGAAATGGGTAACAGCCAGAACATGGAACAGTTTGTAGGGCTTGGAAGAAGATAGAAAGATGTGGGAAAGTTTGAAACTTCCTAGAGACTTGTTGAGTGGTTTTGACCAAAATGCTAATTGTGATATGAACAATGAAGTCCAGGCTGAGGTGGTCTCAGATGGAGATGAGGAACTTACTGAGAAATAGAGCAAAGGTCACTCTTACTATGCTTTAGCAAAGAGACTGGTCCTGTCCTAGAGATCTGTGGAATTTTGAACGTGAGAGAGATGATTTAGGGTATATGGCAGAAGAAATTTCTAAGCAGCAAAGAATTCAAGAGGTGACCTGTTTTTTTCTGAAAGTGTATAGTCATATATGTTCATAAGAGAGGATTTGAAATTGAAACTTATGTTTAAAGGGAAGTGGAACATAGAAGTTTGAAAAACTTTTTGCCTGACCATGTGGTAGAAAAGAAAAAACATTTTTCTGGAGAGAAAGTGAAGCCAGCTGCAGAAATTTGCACAAGTAATGAGGACCTAATTGTTAATAGCCAAGATAATGGAGAAAATGTCTCCAGAGCATTTCAGAGATCTTCATGGAAGCTCCTCACATCACAAGTTTGGAGGCCTAGCAAGGAAGAATGCCTTTGTTGGTAAGTCCTGGAGCCCTGCTGCTCTCTGCAGTCTTGGGACATGGCTTCTTGCATCTCAGCCACTACAGCTCTAGCCATGGCTAAAGGAGCCAAGGTATAGCTCAGGCTCTTGCTCCAGAGGGTGCCAGCCCCAAGTATTGGTGGCTTCTATGTGGTGTTATGTCTGTGGGTATGCAGAAGAGAAGAGCTGAGGATTGGGAACCTGCACCTAGATTTCAGAGGATGTATGGAAATGCCTAGATGTCCAGTCAGAAGTCTTATGCAGGAATGGAACCCTCATGGAGAACCTCTACTTAGGCAATGCAAGGGAAAATATGGGTTGGGACCCACACAAATAGTCCCAACACTGGGGCACTGCCTAGTGGATCTGTGAGAAGCGGGCCACCATTCTTCGGATCCCAGAATGGTAGATTAACTGCACTACCATTTTGGTAGTGCAAGACATCTTGCACTATGCACCTGGAAAAGCTGCAGGTAGTCAATGCCAGCCTGTGAAAGCAGCTATGGCGGTGTGGTGGTGGTGTACCATGCAGAGCCACAGAAGCAGAGCTGCCCAAGATCTTGGGATCCACCACTTGCATCAGCATGACTTGATGTGAGACATGGTGTTAAAGGAGATTATTTTGGAGCTTTAAGATTTAATGACTGCTCTGTTGGGTTTTAGACTTGCATGGGGCCTATAGACCCTGGGTTTTGTCCAATTTCTCCTTTTGAAATGGGAACATTTACCCAATGCCTGTACTCCAATTGTATCTTGGAAGTAACGAACTTGTTTTGGATTTTACAGGCTCATAGGTGGGAGAAACTTACCTTGTCTCAGATGAGACTTTGGACTTGGACTTTTGGGTTAATGCTGGAATGGGTTAAGATTTTGGGGGACGGTTGGGAAAGCATGACTGTGTTTTGAAATGTGAGAAGGACATGAGATTTTGGAGGGGCCAAGGGTGATATGATATGGTTTGGTTCTGTGTTCCCACCCAGATCTAATCTCAAATTGTAATCCCCATATGTTGAGGGTGGGACCTGGTGTGAGGTGATTGGATCATGGGGGCAGTTCCTCCCCTCCTGTTCTTATGTTAGTCAGTGACTTCTCATGAGAGCTGATAGTTTAGAAGAGTGGCACTTCCTTGTATGCTTTCTCTCTCTCTCCTGTTGCCTTATGAAGAAGAAGCTTTTCCTATGCCTTCTGCCATGAATGTAAGTTTTTTGAGGCCTCCCCAGTAATGTGGAACTTGAGTCAATTAAACTTATTTTCTTTAAAAATTACCTAATCTCAGGTAGTTCTTTACAGCAGTGTGAAAATAGACGAACAGAATGTATATTTAAGAATGCCAAACAAACCAAAGGAAAAATAAGTGTTAATTGATAGTTTGTAGACACACTACCTCAGAGCTTGGGATAAGTGAATTTTAGTTTTTTTTAAAAGTCAGTTTTATAAAGGTAGGTGGGATGATTTTAAGGTGAGCCTTGCAAAGTGGAATTCGATTAGGCAAGTTTTGTAACATAATAGCTTTGGATTGATTAACAGAGCATAGTATAGGTGTTGGATAAAGATTTGATAAGTAAACTCTACTTGGTAAGTGAGTGGTTTGCTCAGGTGAGAAGAGTGTTGCCTCATAAATCAATTTTCAGGGATTTCCAGGGCAGAAAGTATTTGTTGGTTTATAGTCTTAATTTTCCTGGGCAAATAACTGAGTCACGTTGATGATGAAGTCTTACTTCTTAGTCATCTTAATATTGGTGGTCACAGTTCTCACTGTTTTATAGAAACTTTTTCTTATTTAACATATATATCCTGAAAGTTAATAGAAAAAGGCATGAGTCCCAGGAAGGCATAATCACCTCTTCTTGGAGAGCACCTTAAAGTATACACACACACACACACAAACAGTGTTAAGTGGGAAAACTTTATATATTTTTATTTAAGCAAATGCCTCGCAAGTTGTACATAGATAATTTAAATCTGATTTATGCTTCAGATTTAAACAGAGCTTCTCTTTCGTAAGTTCATCTTAACCCTAGTTAACTGCCAAGCCTGAAACAATAACTCAGTCAGGTGTTTGAGTGGGCAAAGTAGAGGGAGTGTGCTGGCCAGATACCAAGTGGGCCTGGCTCCATTTATAAATCTAGCAGCTTGGAATAAAAGTAAGAGATAAAAAAACAATTCAAGTATGATGGCCTTTCATATACCCAAGAAGCATCCAGGAATCTCATTAAACTAATTAACAACTCCTAAGGGCATGAGTATGAAAAGAGAAAATCAAGATGGAAAGGAGAGTAAGCTTTCCTTTATCCCTGGGTGAAACCCTACCTTCCTCTAAGAGCACAGAAGATTCTACTGTGTCGTTCAAAATTTAACAAAAACGTATTTTCTAATCGTTCAAACTCTATACATTTGTTGAACTTCGGAATGAGCATACTTTTTATTTATGTTATTTTGCATATGTTAATATTTCTTTAGCTTTAATTTCTAATGATAGAATTAGAGGGTAAAAGGAATGCATAATATTTGGGGCTCTTAATCTGTAATGCCACACTGTCCTAAGCTATATGTATTTAATTTTTTTTTTAAATCATTGATAGCAGTGGGTGTCTGTCACCTGAGTATAATATATTTAAGTCTAGTCATCCTACTCTGCTATCAAATGTTGAATTTATCTTTTATTTCACTGTTTGTTTGTACCCTTTAACCCATTTCTCTGCATCTTCCTTCCTTTCCCCATGCACCTTCTTCAGTCTCTATTATCTATTTTCTACTCTCTACATCCATGGATTCAAATTTTTTGGCTCTTACATATAGGTGAGAACTTGCAATACTTGTCTTTTTGTGCCTGGTATATTTCACTTAAGATAATGACCTCCTGTTCCATCCATGTTGCTGCAAATGACATGGTTTCATTCTTTTTTATGGTTGAATAGTATTCCATTGCATATATATACACTACATATTCTTTATTCATTCTTCTGTTGTTGAACAATTAGGTTGATATCATATCTTTGTATTGTGAGTAGTGCTATTAGATTGGTGCAAAAGTAGTGTGTGTGTGTTTTTACATTTGCAATGATATTTATACCAACCTAATACAATAAACATGTGACTGCAGGTGTCCCTTTTAAACATTAATTTTTTTTTTCCTTTGGATAGATAGCCAGTAGCGCAATTGCTGAATCAAATGGTAGTTCTACTTTTAGTTTTTTGAGAAATTTTCACACATTTTTTAGTAGTGGTTGTACTGGTTTACATTCCTAACAATAGTGTATAAGAGTCTATTTCTCTGCAACTTACCAACATCTGTTAATTTTTTGTCTTTATGATAATAGCCATTATAACTGAGGTAAGACAATATGTCATTGAGGTTTTATTTTGCAGTTTTCTAATGATTAGTAATGTTGAGCATTTCTTCATTTACCTGTTGGCCATTTATATGTCTTATTTTAAGAAATGCCTGTTCATGTACTTTGCCCACTTTTACATGGGACTACTTGTATTTTTTTCCTGCTGAGTTGTGTTCCTTGTATATTCTGGGTATTTGTCCCCTGTCAGGGGAACAGTTTGCATATATTTTCTCCCATTCAACAGGTTGTCTGTTTACTCTGTCGATTACTTTGTTTGCTATGCACAAGCTTTTTGGTCTAATTATCTCATTTGTTTATTTTTGATTTTGTTGTGTATGCTTTTGAGGTCTCAGTCATAAATTTTTTGCCTAGACTAATGTCCAAGAATTTTTCCTAGATTTTCTTCCAGTATTTTATAGTTTTTGGCCTTATATTTAAGTCTTTATTTTGGATTGATTTTTGTATGTGGTGTGAGACAGTGGTCTGGATTCATTCTTCTTCATGTAGCTGTCCAATTTTCTCAGCACCATTTATTAAAGAAGGCATCTTTTCCCTAATGTAACTTCTTGTCAACTTTGTGGAAGCTTGGTTGGCTGTAAGTATGTGGCTGTAATTTCTGGGTTCTCTATCATGTTCCATTGGTTCATATATCTATTTTCATATTAATACCATGTTGTTTTATTTACTATAACCTTTTAATGTATTTTTTAAGGCAGATAATGTTATACCTAAAGCTTTGTTCTTTTTGCTTATAATTGCTTTGGCTATTTGGACTCTATTTGATTATGGGTATGAATTTTAGGATTATTTGTTCTAATTCCTTAAAGAATGATGTTGGTATTTTGGTGGAATTACATTAAATCTGTAGATTGCTTTGGGCAGTATGGTAATTTTTTCTTTCTTTCTTTTTTTTTGAGACGTAATTTTGCTCTTGTCACACAGGCTGGAGTGCAATCGTGTTGTTTTGGCTAACTGCAACCTCTGCCTCCTGGGTTCAAGCTATTCTCCTGCCTCAGCCTCCTAGGTAGCTGGGATTACAGGTGTGTGCCACCATGCCCAGGTAACTTTTATATTATTAGCAGACATAGGGTTTCACCATGTTGACCAGGCTGCTCTTGAACTTCTGACTTCAGGTGATCTGCTTGTCTCTGCCTCCCAAAATGCTGGATTACAGGTGTGAGCTACCATGCCTGGCCCAGTATGGTCATTTTAACAATATTAATTCTTCTGATGTATTAGTATGGAATGTTTTTCCACTTGTTCATAAAATCTATCATTTTTTTCTCATTAGTATTTTGTAGTTTTCCTTGTAGAGATCTTTCACTTCCTTGATTAAAGTTATTTCTGTTTTTTCTAAGCTATTGAAAACAGGATTGCCTTCTCAATTTCTTTCTTGTCTGGATCATTATTGGTTTATAGAAATGCTACTGATTTTGTGCATTTATTTTGTATTCTGAAACATCACTGAATTCATTGATCAAATCTAAGAGTTTTTTTTGTAGAGTCTTTATGTTTTCCTAGGTATAATATTATGTTATTAGCAAAGAGGGACAATTTAACTTCCTTTTTTTTCCAGTTTGGATGCCTTTTATTTCCTTATCTTGCCTGATTGCTCTGGGTAGGACTTCCAGTACTATGTTAAATGACAGTGGTGAAAGTGAGTATCCTTGTCTTGTTCCAGTTCTTAGAGAAAAGGCTCTCAGCTTTTCACCAGCTAGTATGATGTTTGTTGTGGTTTTGTCACGTGTGGCTTTTATTTTGAGTATGTTACTTCTGTGTCTGGTTTGTTGAGAGTTATTATGATGAAGGGATGTTGAATTTTATCAAATGATTTTTCTGCTTCTATTGGTATGATAATATGGTTCTTTTTTCATTCTGACGATGTGATGTATCACAGTTATTGCTTTGCATTTGTTGAAACATTCTTGCGTTCCAGGGATAAATCTCACCTCATTGTGATGTGTTATCTTTTTGATGTGCTGTTGGATTTGGGTTGCTAGTATTTTGTTGAGGATATTTCCATGTATATTCATCAGGTATACTGGCCTTTAGTTTTCGTGTGTGTGTGTGTGTGTGTGTGTGTGTGTGTGTGTGTCTTTATCTGGTTTTGGTATCAGAATAACACTGACCTCAAAGAGTGAAATAGGGAAAAATCTTTCCTCTTCCATTTTTTTTTTGAAATAGTTTCAGGAAGATTGATATTAGTTCTTCTTTGTATTTTTGGTAGAATCTTTGAACTTTTTTTGTTGGGAGACTTTTTATTACTGCATAAATCTCACTACTCATTATTGATCTGTTTAGGTTTTCTATTTCTGTGTGATTAGTTTTTTGGTTAATCTTAAGAGGTTTGTATATTCATTGTATACAAATAAACTTGTATACTGGTTTATTCACTTCCTCAAGGTTTTCCAGTTTGTCAGCATATTTATTTGTCAGTTCCTTTCATTAGTCTCTAATGATCTTTTGTATTTCTTTTTTTTTTTTTGAGACAGAGTTTCACTCTTGTTACCCAGGCTGGAGTGCAATGGTGCAATCTCGGCTCACTGCAACCTCCGCCTCCTGGGTTCAGGCAATTCTCCTGCCTCAGCCTCCTGAGTAGCTGGGATTACAGGCACGCGCTACCATGCCCAGCTAATTTTTTATATTTTTAGTAGAGATGGGGTTTCACCATGTTGACCAGGATGGTCTTGATCTCTTGACCTCATGATCCACCCTCCTCGGCCTCCCAAAGTGCTGGGATTACAGGCTTGAGCCACCGCGCCTGGCCAATCTTTTGTATTTCTATGGTATAAATTATAATGTCTTCTTTTTCATTTCTGAATGTTTTAATTTGGATCTTCTCTCTTCTTGGTTATTCTAGCTAGAAGTTTGTCAATTTTCTTTATGTCTTTGAAGAACCAATTTTTTTATTTTGTTCATGTTTTGTGTATTTTAGTTTCTATGTCGTTTAGTTCTGCTAGGATCTTTATTATTTCTTTTTTTCTACTAATTTTGGGTTTGGTTTGATCTTTTCCAGTTTCTTGAGGTTCATTGTTAGGTTGTACTTCGTAATCTTTCTACTTTTTTGATCGAGTTCTTCCTGGTTTTGTCTTGGGAGAGTGTATGTGTCCAGGAAATTTATTCATTTTTCCCTAGATTTTCTTGTTTATTTGTGTAGAGGTGTTTACAGTATTCTCTGATGGTAGTTTATATTTCTGTGGTATAAGTGGTAATATCCCCTTTATCATTTTTTATTGTGTCTATTTGATTCTTCTTTCTTTTCTTCTTTATTAGTTTGGCTAGAGGTCTATGTATTTTTTTAATCTTTTCAAAAAACCAGCTCCTAGATTCATTGATTTTTTTGAAGTTTTTTTTTTTTTGTGTGTGTGTCTCTACCTCCTTCAGTTCTTCTCTGGTCTTAGTTATTTCTTGTCTTCTGCTAGCTTTTGAATTTTTTTGCTCTTCTTTAGTTCTAATTGTGATGTTATGGTGTTGATTTTAATATTTCTCACTTTCTCCTGTGGACATTTGGTGCTATAAATTTCTGTCTAAACACTGATTTAGCTGTATCCCAGAGATTCTGGTACATTGTGTCTTTGTATTTATTGGCTTCGAATAACTTACTTATTTCTGCCTTAATTTCATTATTTACCCACTAGTCATTAAGGAGCAGGTTGTTCAGTTTCCATGTAGTTGTGTGGTTTTGAGTGAGTTTCTTAATCCTGAGTTCTAATTTGATTGCACTGTGGTCTGAGAGACTGTTTGTTATGATTTCCATTTTTTTTTGCATGTGTTGAGGGGTGTTTTACTTCCAATTATGTGGTCAATTTTAGAATAAGTATGATGTGTTGCTGAGAAGAATGTATGTTCTGTTGATCTGGGTGGAGAGTTCTGTAGATGTCTATTAGGTCCACTTGGTCTAGTGCTGAGTTCAAGTCCTGAATATCCTTGTTAATTTTCTGCTGCATTGATCTGTCTAATATTGACAGTGAGGTTTTGAAGTCTCCCACTATTATTGTGTGGGAGTCTAAGTCTCTTAGTATGTCTCTAATAACCTGCTTTATGAATCTGGGTGCTCCTGTATTGGGTACCTGTATATTTAGGATAGTTAAACTTGTTGCACTGATCTTTTTGTCTTTATATAGTGCTTCTTGTCTTTTTTGATCTTCATTGGTTTAAAGTTTGTTTCATAAGTGACCAGGATTGCAAACTCTTTTTTTCTCTCAATTTGGTTGGTAAATATTTCTCCATCCTTTTATTTTGAGCCTATGTGCATCTTCACACGAGATGGGTCTCCTGAATACAGCACACTGATGGGTCTTGATTCTTTTATTTTCTTTTTTAAAAATTTTTCTTATTAACCCCTTGGTCAAAGGGTCTTGATACTTTATCCAGTTTTCTAGTCTGTGTCTTTTAACTGGGGCATTTAGCCCATTTACATTTAAGGTTAATATTGTTATGTGTGAATTTGAGCCTAACCAGGTTAGCTGGTTGCTTTGCCCGTTAGTTGATGCAGTTTCTTCATAGTGTCAATGGTATTTGTATTTTGATATGTTTTTGCAGTGACTAGTACCAGTTTTTCCTTTCCATATTTAGTGCTCCTTCAGAAGCTCTTGTAAGGCAGCCCTGGTGGTGACAAAATCTCTCAGCATTTGCTTGTCTGTAAAGTATTTTATTTCTCCATTGCTTATGAATCTTAGTTTGGCTGGATATGAAATTCTGGGTTGAAAGTTTTTTCCTTTAAAATGTTGAATATCAGTCCCCATTCTCTTCTGGCTTGTAGGGTTTCTGATGAGAGATCTGCTGTTAGTCTGATAGGCTTCCCTTTGTGGATAACTTGACCTTTCTCTCTGGGTGCCCTTAACATTTTCATTTCAATCTTCATTTCAACCTTGGTGAATCTGACAATTATGTATCTTGGGATTGTTCTTCTCAAGGAGTATCTTTTGGTGTTCTCTGTATTTCCTAAATTTGAACGTTTGCCTGTCTTGCTAGGTTGGGGAAGTTCTCCTGTATAATATCCTGCAGAGTGTTTTTCAACTTGGTTCCATTCTCCCGTCCCTTTCTGGTATACCAATCAAACATAGGTTTGGTCTTTTCACATAGTTCCATATTTCTTAGAGGCTTTGTTCATTTCTTAACATTCTTTTTTCTCTAATCTTGTCTTCATGCTTTATTTAATTAACTCGATCTTCAATCTCTGATATTCTTTCTTCTGCTTGATCAATTTGGCTATTGATACTTATGTATGCTTCATGAAATTCTCATGCTGTGTTTTTCAGTTCTTCACATCACTTATGTTTTTCTCTGAACTGGTTATTCTAGTTAGAAATTCCTCTAACTTTTTTTGAAGGTTCTTACCTTCCTTGCATTGGGTTAGAACACGCTCCTTTACCTTGGTGGAGTTTGTTATTACCCACCTTCCAAAGCCTTCTTCTGTCAGTTTGTCAAACTCATTCTCTGTCCAGTTTGTTCCCTTACTGGGGAGGAGTTGTAATCCTTTGGAGGAGAAGAAGTGTTTTGGTTTTTGAAATTTTCAGCCTTTTTGTGTTGTTTTTTTCTTATCTCCATGGATGTATCTATCTTTGGTCTTTGATGTTGGTGACCTTCGGATAGAGTTTTGTGTGGACATCATTTTTGTTGATGTTGATGCTACTCCTTTCTGTTTGTTAGTTTTCCTTCTAACATTCATGTCTCTCTGCTGCAGGTCTGCTGGAGTTTGCTGGAGGTTCACTTTAGACCCTGTTTGCCTGGGTATCACCAATGGAGGCTGCATAACAGCAAATATTGCTTCCTGTTCCTTCCTCTGGAAGCTTTGTCCCACAAGGATATGCACCAGATGCTAGCCAGAGCTCTCCTGTATGAGGTGTCTTTCAACTGAATGTGAGTCCCAGTCAGAAGGCATGGGCATCAGGGACCCACTTGAGGAGGCAGTGTGTCCCTTAGCAGAGCTTGAGTGCTGTGCTGGGAGACCCATTGCTCTCTTCAGAGCTGGCAGGCAGGAACTTTAAGTCTACTGAAGGTGCACCCACAGCCACTCCTTTCCCTAGATCCTCTGTCTCAGGGAAATGGGAGTTTTATCTATAAGCCCCTGACTGGGCTGCTGCCTTTCTTTCAGAGATGCCCTTCCCATAGAGGAGGAATCTAGAGAGGCAGTCTGGCTACAGTGGCTTTGTTGAGCTGCAGTAGGTGGGCTCTGCCCAGTTTGAACTTCCCTGAGGCTTCGTTTACACTATGAGGGGAAAATTGCCTACTGAAACCTCAATAATGGTGGACACCCTTCCCCCGACCAAGCTTGAGCATCCCAGGTTGACTTCAGACTGCTGTGCTGGCAGTGAAAATTTCAAGCCAGTTGGTCTTAGCTTCCTGGGCTCTGTGGGGGTGGGATCTGCTGAGCTAGACCACTTGGCTCTCTGGCTTCAGCCTCCTTTTTAGGGGAGTGATAGGTACTCTCTTGCTGGTGTTCCAGGTGCCACTGGGGTATGAAAGAAAACTCCTTCAGGTAGCTCAATGTCTACCCAAAAGGCTGTCGAGTTCTGTGCTTTAAACTTAGGGCCCTGGTAGTATAGGCACCTAAGGGAATCTCCTGGTTTGCAGGTGTTGAAGACCATGGGAACAGCATAGCATTTGGGCCAGAATGCACTGTTTCTCACAGAACAGTCCCTCATGGCTTCCCTTGGCTAGGGAAGGGTTTCCCAAATCCTTGCGCTTCTCAGGTGAGGTGACACCCAACCCTACTTTCACTTGCCCTCTGTGGGTATACCTACTGTCTCACCAGTCCCAGTGAGATGATCTGGGTACCTCAATTGGAAATGCAGAAATCACCTGCCTTTTGTGTTGATCTCACTAGGAACTGTGGATTGGAGCTGTTCCTATTCAGCCATCTTGCCAGCCACTTCCAGTCTGTTTTATCTGATATAATCATAGCTCCTCCTGCTTGCTTTTGGTTTTCATTAACATAGAATACCTTTTTCTATACCTTTATTTTTAGTCTATTTCTATCTTTGCTGGTAAGGTCAGTTTCTTTTAAGTATTACATACTTGGATTATGTTTTTAAATTCATTCAGCCATTCTGTATCTTTTAAGAGGAGAATTTAATCCATTTATATTCAAAGTTATTATTGATATCTAAGGCTTTGTTTCTGGCATATTTTAATTGTTTTCTGGTTGTTTTATCTATTTCTTCTTCCTTTCTTTCTCTCTCATAGTTTGTCATTGGAATTGGTGAATTTCTGTAGTGGTACCATTTAGGTCCATTTTCTTTCTTCTTTGCATGATTGCTTTACCAGTGAGTTTTATACTTTCATATGTTTTATAATGGTAAATGTCATCCCATCCTTTTACTTTCAGATTTAGGACTCCTTTGAGCATTTATTGTAGTACTGGCCTAGTGGTAACAAATTCCCTCAGCCCTTCTCTATCTAGGAAGTACTTTATGGCCACCTTCCTGTCATTCCCAAATTATAAATGTTTTCTCATAGTTGAGAATATATTTCACTCATATATTTGAATATAACTGATCTTTTATTTTAGTATATTTTAGTTGTTTCTAATATTTTTTAGATTGTAATAGTTTGATAACAAACATATTTATTCATAAACTTTGCTATATTTCTGTTTATATTCTTGGTGTAGATACCTGTAAATGGAAATGCAGGGACAAATGTTCTAAACATAATCAGGCTCTTTATACATATATGTATTACAAAACTACACTACCAGTTTAGCTCTCACCTATATTGGCCTATTTTTAGTTCCTTAAGTGGTTCATGCTATTGTTATTGTTATTTTGCAACATTTGACCTGAGTTATTTTGCTTAATATGCAACAACAACTTAAAAAGGAGGTATTTTTACAAATAATGAGAGTCTTGTTTGTGCCCAATATCATAGACTGCATGTTACAAAAACCAGGCTTTTGCATGACTGACCTGAGCTTGTCCTTTCTGACTCCAGAGTTCATGCTGTTTCCTCTACTGGGAATGATTTTGAACTCAGGTATTGAATATTGCCAAGTTTTTTCTTATTTTTTTTTTTTAAATGGCAAATCTCTATTTGAACATTAAAGATTTTTTCACAGGTCTTTTTTCTACTTTTAAGTTTAAACAATTTTATCAAAGTTATTTTGACAGTTTTACTTCTCTGAGAGGCAGGCACCAAGGTGGGATTCAATAAGCAAGAGATTTCTTCAGGGAGATTCCTGTGAACCATAAAGGAATAGTAACAGCAGTAGACAGGGAAAGCATTCAGAATGTGATATAGATTGGATACCTGCAAAAGAAAAGAAGGAAGGAAAAATCAGGTAGGAAGAGCCTCAGAGCTCAGCACAGTTCTTATGAGGTTTCAGCTAGGCCAGTGGGATTCCCTGAGTCAAAACTGCCCATTACAGGGGTTGTGTTTCAGGCAGAATTGACTGGCACTAGAACCCCACTATGCTCATGGGAGCAGCAGCTAGTGCTGTCAGTCAGTCAAGTACACTTTTCATAGCAGGTTCTCTTGAAAGATATCTCAATGGTGCACCTTCAGGACTGCTATGCTTATGCATGCACATAGTTTAAAAATAAAATGGCACTACAATCTTACAATAAAAAAAGCAGTCCTATTTCTATTCTTACCCTTATCCAATTCTTTTTCCTCATAGTCAAGCACTTTTAAGTCTCTTAGCAAATTCTTCTGGGATTACACATTTTTAAATGACATTTGTATACTGCTATTTTTAGATTTTGTTCACTGTAAATTTTAGCCTCTGTTATCCTATTATGGAAGGTAAAATTTTAGCTCATTTACATATTCCCCAACAACCCCTCTTGTACAACAATTTTTCCTCCTTGATTATATTACCATATTTACATAAACTTTGGTCATTTAGTCAGAGTTTATATTATTATAACTTTGTAAATATTATTCACAACTGAGCCAAGTAGTGTATTATAGGTACTTTTTTTCCTTAAAAAACTTAATTCTCACTAGCATTAATTATCTTTTTTTTTCAGACAGAATCTCTTTCTGTCACCCAGGGTGGATTGCAGTGGTACACTCTTGGCTCACTGCAACCTCTGCCTCCTAGATTCAAACAATTCTCATGCTTCAGGCTTCCTAGTTGCTGGGACTCCAGGCATGTACCACCATGCCTCACTAGGTTTTTTTATTTTTTATTTTATTTTATTTTAATTAATTAATTAATTAATTAATTTATTTATTTGAGATGGAGTTTCGCTCTTGTTACCCAGGCTGGAGTGCAATGGCGCGATCTCGGCTCACTGCAACCTCCGCCTCCTGGGTTCAGGCAATTCTCCTGCCTCAGCCTCCTGAGTAGCTGGGATTACAGGCACGTGCCACCATGCCCAGCTAATTTTTTATATTTTTAGTAGAGACGGGGTTTCACCATGTTGACCAGGATGGTCTCGATCTCTTGATCTTGTGATCCACCCGCCTCGGCCTCCCAAAGTGCTGGGATTATAGGCGTGAGCCACCGCGCCTGGCCACCCAATTGTTTTTCTATCTATGATCTTAATATTTCTCTTTCCTTAACATACCAAGTTTCAACCTTTAATGCATAACAAAAGCCTTATCAACTCCTCAAACCCCTATTCTTGGTAAATGTGTACAAGATCTTTTATTATGTTAGAAATGTTTAAGGCAAATGTTAGGACGAAGTATTCTTTCCCTGTAACATGTCTGGATTTGTTTCCCACTTCAATTAGCTCAGGAGGTTGTTTAGTCAATGTTGCCTTATCATATTAAGAACATTAGTTAGCATCTAAAATTGTATTGACAGGATTAATTGCACAGAAATTGCATCCATGGGTTTGTTATAGGTAATTTATAAGTTGATGTTACTTCTCTAATATTTAATTTTTTGAAATGGAATTGGGTATGCTTTTTAAAAAATGATGCTACAGTGTTTCACTGGAGTGGAAAGTTTTGTTTGATATTTGCATTTTTACAAGACAGACTGTGGTATAAAAGTAACAGTGAAAGACATTAAAAATTACTGTGTTATATTAGAGAAATATAGTTGCAAATCAGAATGGAAGTTAATCAGAAATTGACAAGGTAATTTCCTATGTCTTTTTTTTTTTTTTTTTTTTTTTTTTTACAGTAGTCTAGTTACTTTTTGTCAGAATACTTGTGCTGTACTTGGATAAGCTTAAGTAGAAAAGATCTAGTAAGAGGCTTAGCGTTATGTAAATGGGGGAAATATATGACTTCCTTATTGGTGTAATTTGAAGGATACTAAAATTAATCTAAAATTTAGGAAAGTTATGGGCCTGGGGTAACCTTTAAGCACGGATAAGATGTTGCACTGGTTTAGGCAGCCAAAGAGTGGTTTGATGATCATGTTGTAGTGATGGGGTGGGGATGGAGGTAGAATAACATCAAAGATAAATACGGCCTGCTTTATAATTTTGCACAGGTGTTTGACTTGTCCATTTGCTTTCACTAAGAACGAGTAAAAGAGCAGTAACAACCTAGATTCTGCTGAGGACCAAAGCCAATCAGAAGAGGCAGCTTTAAACATTGAGATGTTTATGAAAGGCACTTCATATCCCGAGTGCCTTTCACACAATAGATACTTTGTTGAATGAATGAATGAAATGGTATATAAAAGGAAGAGGCTGGGAGAAGAAGACGAATGCAGAATTATTTCGTTTTAGAGGGTGGTAGCCATGATCATTTTGTTTCTTTTGTAGATTACCTTCCTTTCTAACTTGCTACATACTTGAAAAAATGGCTACCTATGAGAGGTTAAACCTTGAAATAGGCTTACATTTGAACAGAGACCTGGATGAAGTGAGGAAGGTAGCCAAGTAGTTACCTGGTGAGAGCATTCCAGAAGAAAATGAAAAGGCAGCTGCTGCAAATGATTTGGTCCCCATAGTACCTCACTATCTGTTTGCCAGCAAGCTGCCTTGAGTTTCTAGGACCTTTCCAATATATCCCACCTTTCTGTCTTCTTGGGGAAACTCCAGTGATGTTCCTCTTTATTGCTCACCTGTTAAGAATAATATCTCTCATTTACTGAGTTCCAGCCAAGCCCCAGACATGGGTTATTTAATTCTCTCAAAAACTATGCAAAACAGGCTTTGTTAGCTCTGTTTTGAAGATGAGAAAGCTGAGTGCCCAAGAGTTCATGTAATTTGGTAGCAGTGGCAGATCTGGCATTGAATGAAGGTTTTATAATTATGAAGCTCATTTATTCCCCCGTTTTACATGGTTTTAAAATATTAATTTGGCATATCTGTGTTATATTATAGTTGTGTGCAATTGTTGCTTTCAGGTAAGAGTGTATCTAATACCCCAATTCATTTAGTGGTTATTTTTTAAAATTTTAAATATTTTATTTTGAGATAATTTTAGATTCACATGTGGTTGTAAGGAAAAATACAGAGGAGATCTTGTATACCCTTTACCCTACTTTTCATAATGATAACATCTTGAAAAACTATGGTACATTTAGGAAGAGAAAAATTGAGGCAAGTCCTAATGATTGCACCCAACTGTAATATAACACAAAGATTTAACATTGACCTAACTCATTGATCATGTTCTGATTTCCTTTGCTTTGCTTGTACTTGCGTGTATGTATGTATGTGTGTGTGTGTGTGCGTGCATGCATGTGTTTGCATGCACATGTGTATATGTATTTAGTTCTGTGCAATTTTATCACATGTGAAGGTTTGTGTATCTATTACCACAGTCAAGATATAGAACAGTCTCATCACACAAAAAACCTTCATGTTGCCTTTTACAGCTACACTCATTTCTCTCTGCCTCCAAATGCCTTGCATTCTTAACCCCTGACAATCACTAATGTGTTCTCCATTTATATAATTTTTTTCATTTAAAAACTGTTATATAAATGGGATCATACAGTATATATCTTTGGGATTGTTTCTCCCCTTCCCATTCTTCATAATTCTGTATAGATTCATTCAAGATGTGTCTATCAATCCTCCAGTCCTTTTTAATTGTTGACTACCGTTCCACGTTATGGGTGTACTACAGTTTGATGAACCATTGAATGGGTTGATATTTTATTCCTCTTAAGAAATATGTGCATTTTAATAATGGCTACCAGCAGACAATGTCCTAAATCAAAAGTAGGGAATTTAATGTTGAGAATACCATTTGATATAGACTACAGGATTTTAGGGAAAGGTATGATCTTAAGTTACTTCTTGGTTACACCATGTAAGTATACGATCGTAGGAAACCTACATTTCCATTTTATGCTTGATCTCACAGACAGTGTTTCAGATGATGCTGCCATGGTATTTCCTGTAACTGGATGAGACACAGTGCTTTGCAGGAAGAAAACACTTTCATCCCATGTACATTGCCTTGGATTTTAAGAAGTATTGCTATGTAAGCAAGCATGGTTCAGTTTTACAAAAGAAAGACAGACAGTAATGAGAAATGTCATGTTTATCTTTTATATCTTATGAATGAATTTCAAATGCTTGTTTTCTTGGCTCCTGATTCCCAAGTCTAACCAAGTGTCACCACTTATCTGCTGTAAACTACAGATAGGCCAAATTCGTGAATTTCCTCCTACTGACCCAGGAAACTTATGAGATTTTTTTTTTTGCTTAATGCAAGTGGTTGGTTTTATTAAAACAAAAAAAGATATATTCTTTATGTGTTGGTTGGCCTCAGTTTGCTTTACAGGTATTAATTACTGATCCTCTTACTATGTTTGATTGTAGCTATCTAAGTTGCCTCACTGGTTTCCTCCTGTCCTGCCTGTACTAATCTTGAGACCTACCCACATTTTAACTTAATTCTCCTCTCTGTTATTGCTTATCTACTGCATCAAAGCCCATTTAAATTCACTGGCCAGTGAGGTTTAAAACTAAAATCTGTGTAATGCTGTGATGTATTTGACAGAGAAACATGCACATTTTCTTTTAAACTATGAGTCTGAGGTTTTATCAAGAGAAGAGTGAAGAGCACTTCACTCTTTAGTATTTAATTGAATTTAAATACTAAATTCAATTAGTATTTATTGGGCACCTATATTACTTAAGCCACCATGCCAGATGTTGTGATGGCCACAGAGATGAGCTGGCCTTCAAGGAACATGTTGTAACAGCAAAGGTAAGACATGGTTATCTTATCTAAGGCTGATGGAAACCTGAAAAGATCATGAAGATTTGTTGACCTTAAGTTTTTGTTTTGTAATATCAGTCTAATGTGTGTCATCTGCTATACTTTGCAGAATGCACTCACTTACATAGATATTCTTATTTAATGTTTATGATTCTTATCTATAGATTAAGACAGTAAGACTTGGTCATGTGGAGACAGAGTTCAAAGAAAAACCCAAGACTTTGAATGTGGCGTTTATGAGGCTTTACCAAGAGGCTTTACATTAATATATTTTGTTTTAGTAAGGATCTTAGGTTTTAAAATTTCACCTAAGGTTGCATAGACTGTCTTGCAACTGAATGATATAGAGGTGATGAATTCACAAGTTAATTAAATTTGTTTCGTTTTCCTTTAAATAATAATCCTAAAAATAAATACATTTTTTCTCCTATAAAATATGTGAATTAACTCTCTTCATGGATATAATTTTGAATTATGTTGATTGGAGGATAAATCAGGAGAACTGCATATGAGAATATGAATGTTTAAATAATTATCGTTAATTTAAGTGTCCTTAAGAGAGCTTTAGCTGCTCAAGTAAGCATTTGCTTAATTTAAATTGAATTAAAAATGATCTATGGGAGAAACAGTTTCTAAAGCACAACTAGAGTTTCATGAAAATGAGAGGAATCAGAGACGTTGTGTTGCAAAGATCTAACATTGCAAAGATGGAATTTTGGGCCACACTGATGTAGATATTCCTAAATATTATATTGGTACAAAATTACAATGTCAAATAGTGCTCTATAGGGGAGAATACTTAATGTTGAAGGTTTCTTTCCAATGGCCACAGAACCCTATGAAAGGTTCATTTCTTGCTTTTAAATTTAGGAGCATCAAGGAAATTCCTTGAAGGATAATTTTCTGTAGAATATATTAAAATATTCCAATCTTTCATCTTCTGGAAGGCTGACCAGAACTCATAAGGGAAGGACAATACATAAGGCTCATACGTGATATTAAATAGGTGCAACCTTCTTTTAGTTGCACCTGTTTAATATCACGTATGAGCCCTTATGTTTTAGATATGTATTTTTAGGGAAGTGCATAAGCAAACCAGTATGTATGGCATGGCTGTTGGCTCCTTGATGGGAATCACTTGGGCATGGTTTGAATCTTAAAATCATCCTGTCTGGCTTGGCACTTCTATTTCAATGGGAAAAGCAGTATGAGAAGTGGGAGTAGAAAGTGATGAGAAGGACAGCAGCTCTAGAAAAGAGCTAGGGAAAATGAACATACTGTCACAAATGTGGGTAGGCTCTTGTATACGTGGTCACTGCCATCATTGTACTCTGAATAGTGATAAAAGAAGCGGCACAAGACTGCCTCTCTTTGATTATCAGGTAGGTGAGGTCAGGCAGTTGAGGCAAAATAAGTGACTGAAAAATCCACCTAGACCTTAAGACACGGCCTTAGGGCTTAATCTTCCAGACTGTCTGAGACTGGGAAAGGAGTTCAAGTCAAACTTATCTAGACCTCAGGTGGCAGGGAACCTATATAGAAAAGAGCTAACATAGCTGGACTGAGAATATTTTTAGATCTGGTTGCAGGGTTAGCCCTTGGCTGACATCTGGGCACTTAGATTTTGGGCATGTTTCCTACCACTTTCTGACTTATAAGAGTAGTTTATTGTGCTTAAACTATTTGTGCAAAGAATGTGCCTTATGTTAAATACCTGACTTCATCTTGAGAATCTGGAATTTAGGTATTTCTGAGGCAGAGATTCTTATATAGCCAGCTCCCAGTAAGACCTTGGGCACTAAGTCTCTAATGAGATTTCCTAGGAGGCCACATTTTACAAGTGTCACAATTCAATGCTGGAGTGATTTAAGTTGCCTTACTTAACAGGGACAAGATCCTTAGAAATGTGTACCTGGTTTTCCTGACTCTGATGTCTTTTTTCCCTTTCCTGATTTTGCTTGTATACTTTTGCTGTAGTAAATCATATGTGAGTTCTGTGAGTCTGCCTAGCACATCACCAAATCTGGGGATGGGCTTGGGGACTCCAGGCACAAAACTGTAACTGCAATAAATTTACAGATGAAATAAAATTTGTAATATGGGACATGGTACATTCTGGAACTTAAACTAGGGATGTTTGCAATAACTATTTACTAATATTTAAACTCTTGACAACTGTATCCAGAAATTAATGTGTGTGGACTGAGGTCCTTCTACATAAGAACAATAAAATCAGATTAAGATAAGTAGAACCCATATAATCTTCCCCTGCTCCCAATATAATTGGAATCTTGTGAATCTACTAGAGGAATAGTTTATAATATGTTAATGGAAAATCCCTAAATGGACATTTTGGTGGAAAACTCCTAGTTCTAGCAGGGCACGCACAGATGAGGGAGAAGTCCCCACTGACAGCATAACAAGAATTTTATGGTTTGATCTTGTGCATCCAGAGTTAATATGATACTTTTTCTTAGTTAAATGCAAACCAAGTTCCTTTCACCTTTCTTTGCTGAACGTTTTTTAAATGTTAGTTTGACAGCAAACTCTGTTAGAAACCAAAACAGAATGCCCTTACGTCTAAGAGAAAGCACTAACAGAATTGTAAATACAAGAAATTTAGTGTTAGCACGTAGTCTGGCTTGTTCAATGTGTCCAAGTGGGACAAAGGCTCCATTTGGGGAAACAAATGCCTTTGCTTAAAAAAGTTGCAACAAAAAAAGTCAGGCTTTTCAAGGACTATATAAAAGAATGTTTGACTTTTATTTTACCATATAAAAGAATGTTTGGCTTTCATTTTACGTACTCATTCTCAAAAGTGAAGTGGGAAAATCTGCCTTTGAAGCTGTTTATTTTTTTTATAGGCAGTTTATTTATATAGCCCTTTTTGGTGTTTTGACACTCAAAGGTTTATAAAAGCGTGGAGAGGCTGCTACTCTGCCATATTCAGAACTCTACAAAAATTAACCTTGAAGGTAATGGTTTCTTACATAGACAAACAAAACTGGATTTATACACTGCCCTGTTGTAGCACCTAAATTAAGGGAGAATCTCGAAGTCATGTGGTTTTGGTTCTGCCTTGTTCTTACCATCGACTACTGGTTGGCATCTTCACATACTGATAAGGTAACTGGCATGTTGCTCAAAAAGCAAATGCATTTGGAATATGTGATATAGGTGATTAATTTGGATATTTTAGATTAAGATGAATTATTTTGGAGAGAGGTGAGGGTGTTAATTTCCCTTTTTGTGTATAGATGGGTCTTTGAAGTAGATCAAATAGGATGATCATATAATTTATCATTCAGCAGGACATTTTTGAGAGTGAAAGGGGGACGTATTAATAATTACATTGGGATAACACGTATAAACTGGGATTATTCCTGGGAGAACCGAGACGTGGTCATCTCAACAATGAACACTTATTTTCTACTCTTTTTCCTTTCGTGGGTATTATGGGTATTTGTGAGATTGTGAAGTATTTTACAAAATGTTGTGGGAGAAAATAATCAGCAAACCTGAATTTGTGGATATTGCAATTATTTGTCACTTAATCCATTGGGAGGTGGGGTATTATCCTCTCTGTGACACCACCCCTTGAATCTCAGTGGGCCTATGACTTCTTTGACCAATGTAGTATGATAGAGGTGACACTGTGGTTTACAAGCCTGAGTTAACAGGTGATCTAGCTTTTGCCTTATTCTCTGGGGCACTCTTATTTGGAGCCCTGAGCTGCCACATAGGAAATCTAGTTGCCCTGGGACCAGCAAGCCGTGAGGAAGCAAAGCCATAAATATGACAGGTCACATGCTGGTGCTCTGGTCAGCAGTCCTAGTCTTCAAGTCATCTCAGAGTAGATGTATATGAGTACATGAGCCTTTAGATGACCCCAACATGTAGGCTTTAACTTCCCAGTTGAGACCAGTGTTATTGTGGAGCAGAGATGAGCCGTATCTGTGTTACTCTTTCTAAATTTTCTGACCCATCAAATCCATAAGCATAATAAAATGGTTGTTTTAAGTGACTAAATTTTAGGGAAATTTGTTATATAGTAATAGTAATGGGAATACCGTGCTTTCTATTTTTGCATTTATCTGTTTCAAGGTACTCCTGGACTTTCCCTAGTACTCTTGGCTCTGAGCAGGGAAATCTCACTGTTCTACAAACACACTGTTGGTCCTCTCTGAGCTGGACCCCTATGTCTTGAGTCACTCTATCCACATATTAGCTTTCCTGAGACACATTTATTTTCTTGAAACTTATTGTGGACTCTGATACACACTGCCATTCTTCTCCAAATTATGACATTATCCACTATAACATCAATAGTGTATCGATACACCTTTAGTCTATGCTATTTGTATTGCTCACTGCTATTTTATATGTGTGTTTTCTCCTGAGGTGGGTGGTAATATAAGTTCCTTGAGGATAGGAAGCATGCTGTGCATTTTATATTGTGTAGCATAATATAGTGGTAAACACAGGGGACAGATTATTTTCCTGGTACTTTCTGAGACCACATTTATATTTCCAATATTTCTCTTTGATCTAAAAGTGTGGTAAATCCCTGATATTGGCATTTAAAAGCCATTATCAAGGATAATTTTGAATCATAAAGAAAGAGCAGAAGAGATTATTTTAGATATGCTTGTACAAGATAAGTTAATGAGATACTGGGAAATGAAAGCACAAAATAAATAGCTTTATTTGTGGGATAAACAAGGCTCTCAGAATGTGCCAATACAAAATTCTTTATTATTAGGTGGATTTAGATTCTTTTAAAGGTTTTGATCATGTTTTACAGGCTAATAAAATTTCTTTGGGGAAAAGTACAGTCTAAAATCTTTCCTATAAATTAGCTGATGATTTTATTTTTCCTAAATCCATGATCGTGTACAAATAAGGAAAGCTTTAAGAGAGGTTTCTTAGCAATGGATAAAAAGAAATTCTCAAAGAATTAGAAATATGCTAAGGAGATGCAGAAGAACATTTTAAGGTTAATTGCCTAGGTGGGTTTTCAGGTTCCAGGTCTATGAAAATAGGGTAGTCTTGATAAAATGCGAAACTCCTGTAGTGTCTTGTGGGCTGACAGTGATACCATTTATTACCTCTTCCTCATCCTTACTCAGTGCTGAAATCTGTAGTAGAAGACTGGGGTAAAAGTTTCTAAGTTCTCCATTTCATCTTTTGGGAGTAGCATAAAGTAGCAAGGAATGTTTAAATATGGAAAAAATATGTAGAACTGTAGATAATGTTGTCAGAGAACATTCAAATAAAGAAAGAGTAAAGACACCATTATACAGAACTAATCAACTGAGAGTGCTCTCTTGTTTAGTAGTTTTTTTTTTTTTTTTTTTTTTTTGAGACGGGAGTTTCGCTCTTGTTACCCAGGCTGGAGTGCAATGGTGCGATCTCGGCTCACCACAACCTCCACCTCCTGGGTTCAGGCAATTCTCCTGCCTCAGCCTCCCGAGTAGCTGGGATTACAGGCATGCGCCACCGTGCCCAGCTAATTTTTTGTATTTTTAGTAGAGACGGGGTTTCACCATGTTGACCAGAATGGTCTCGATCTCTTGACCTCGTGATCCACTCGCCTCGGCCTCCCAAAGTGCTGGGATTACAGGCGTGAGCCACCGCACCCGGCTGCTTAGTAGTTTTAAGAAAGAGTACAAGCCCCAAATGTAAGTTTTAAGTTGCTATAGATTTTTGGTTATGGATAATGATCCTTCAGTTTCTGCTTCTCAGGATTTTATTCTATCTCAGAAGTTGCCTTCTTCCAGGTCTCCGGATCAACATAGTATCTTTGATCCCATAAATTTTTTTTTACATTCTACTATTTTGAGGCTGTGATAAAGGGTTTGAGAGGTTTTAGTAATTAATGACTTTTTTTCAAAGGACCTTTGACTATACCAGTTGTGGCTCCTCATTAACCTTAGCTTTGAGCACTAGGAGTAATGGTTGACCCAGAAAGTGTTCTCTTTTTAGACTCGACACAGAAAGACTGTTCAGGATCTCTCTGCCACACTATTCTTGGAATAAATTCAGGAACCTAATGATATATGTTGATGGGCTCAGAAACCAATATTAATCAGGTGATTTAGAAAACATTTCAAAGACATCAGTCAGTGAATGCCTACAGGACAATTAATAATGGATACATAGCTTAATTCTAAAGTGTAGGGACATGAGCAGAGAGAGGTTGGCACAACATGCCCTGTGGCTTCTACATCTGAGGACTTGGTTGCTCAAAGGTAAAGTGAATTGGGTCTGTTGATTCTTGTTTTATAATTAAGCATCTCTTGGTTTATGAAATAAACAGCAGAGATACAAGAATGTGCCTTGTAGAATCATGTACATTTCAAAAGTATGCAGCTCCAAGTCATTAGAGAAAGGGTGGATGCTGGAGCACATATCTGTGTTCTAGTTGGTAGAGTCAGTGGTAGTCATCCTCTGCTTTTTTGTTGGCTGGGTATATATGAACATAGAAAAAGGCAGGTGGCTGCATTTTTCTATGTTCTGAATGAAATTTAGAGAGTCCTATATCATGCATTCAATTTGAAATGAGAGGTTTACAGTGAGCAACATTAAGAAAGGGAAGAAAAAAAACTGAAGTCTATGGGCAGGGAAACATTTGTATCAAGAAAGGACAATCATAAAATTTACAAATTAGCTTTTTGCTTACTTTTAATAAAAAAGCTACTTTTAATAGGGTTGACTAGGCATTCCTATTAGAAGTCTTCACGTCATCCCAGAGCAGATGGATGTGAGTGACTGAGACTTTAGATGACCCCAACATATAGGCTCAAAAAATATAATACATTTTATGAACACACAAAAATCCTTTAGGTTTATACCAGTTATGATCAAATTCAGCAATAGGAACAGCGGGTCTACCATACCTAAGACATTCCCAAGCATCCAGTCACAGTGATACCCCTGAAATATAAAACTCACATTTATTCTCCTTGTCATTTAGAACCTTTTACTCCACTAATTCAGTGGGCCCTTCTTAGAACATTCTTTAAGATGAAACTAACTAGGACATTTTGTTTTACTTCTAGTTAGCAGTTACCACACACACACACACACACACACACACACACACACACACACACACACACACATATATATATGGAATTTTATCAAAATACAGATAGCATAATGAGAAGGAAGCAATCTTAGGACAATAGAAAAAGGTATATTTTCAACTCCATTTTTGCTTACATCTTAGCTCTACTAGGTTAAACACCCACAGAGGTCTTGGCAAACCTCAGTTCTGTAATTTTAACAGTGTAAATTTTCTGATGAGTTTTTCTTGTTTCATTTGATTTTGCATAGGGTTCACTTACTATTATATTCTACCCTGAATTTACTGACTGATGGTTTCTTTTGTTTCTGTAATACTTAATAACAATTTCTCCTCCAGTATTGGTATCTCTGATCAATACCAGTAACACATTACCTAATATATTCCAGTGTATGAAGGTACTCTAATTTTCCAACATTGTGTAATATGAGCATCCTCAAATTTCTTTTTTGGTGTGTGTTGGCATTAGTTCTTAGGATGTATTTCCTGAAATAAAATTACTAGATCAAAATTTGTCAGAGCTTTGTGCAGTGGCACATATCTGTATTCCCATTTATTCGAGAGGCTGAGGTGGAAGAATTGCTTGAGCTTAGTTTGAGATCAGCCTGGGCAACATAACAAGACCTCAAGGCCCCATCTCAAAATTTTTTGTAAATGAATGTTTTAAAGTTCTTAATATATATTTCCAAAGTTCTTTCCACTGTAACAGCATATGGTATACATATGGTATACATATGAGGCAATTACTGGTAATGATAGCAAGATTGTGACTGCGCTTATTAGGAAGCATCTATTTGATATAAATGTACTTTACTGTATATTTATGATCTGTCTATGAAACATTTTTATTTTTTTATTTTTATTATTTATTTATTTATTTTTAACATTTTTAATTTGAAGCCTTATGATGAAACAATAAAGACTACCCTTCCCAACATACAAATGAGTGATAGTACATTTACTCTCTAATTAATTTAAGCATATATTAAATATAGAAACCATGAATGCTATAAATACTGTTGTAATATCCATTTCCAGTTGTTACTTTCTAAGGAATCAGGAAACATCCTTTGTTTATTATGCCAGGAGAATAGTTGCTCTTTCAGTGTGAGCTCTCTCTAAAATTGCCAATGACCAAAATACTCTTTTGAGTCTTCCATCCTCTTTCCTAACTCCCTCTCAGCAGTTGGTCCTTTTATTATTGAAGGGTTCTTCTTACTATTTGCAAAAATTTCTTGTTTTTGTCATTTCTAAATACCAAAAAATTTCTTAGAGTCATAGATGTTTGTTGACACATTAGTTAAGAAGTGTTGTTTTTGCCATTATGTTTTTGGTAGCATACTTTACTCATTCCTTGGAAATTGCTTCTTCCTACTTTCTCTTTGTCTTATTCATTTTCTTACTTGCACAGTAACTCACCTGCTCACATTCTGAATGGTGATCTCTAGCTATTGTTTAAAATGTATCACTTATTTAAGTGACAGCCAATAACTCCCAAATTTTTAACTTCTTCCCTGGTCTCTCCCAACTCCAGATTTGCCCAGATCTCTCCCCACTCTGTATTTGTATATCCAGCTGCCTAATTGATGTTTTCACTGAGATGTTGAGCAACATTTTAAATTTTATATGCAAAACTGAACTTCTAAACTCCTAATTCTTACACCAAAGATACTGAAACATTTGTTAGCAGATTTTTTTTTTTTCTCACTTGATGGCAATACATTCCTTCTAGATTGTTCAGGCCCAAAGCTTGGACTGATCATTGATTTCTGTCTTCCATGTTTTATTTTTAAGCTACTCATTAATCCTGTTAGTCTATCTTTAAGATAGAATAAAAATGTAACATTTCTTACTACCTCTACTGCTAACAAACCATTTTGAAGCACCATTAATTTTTATTAATGAATTATTTCAGTCACTTCCTAACAGGTCTTCTTGCTTATATCCTTGACTTACTATACTAGGTTGAATTGTGTTCCACCCGCCTAAGGGGTAATATCCTGAAGAGTGTTTTCCAGCCTGGATTCATTCTCTCTGTCACATTCAGGTACACCTATCAAATGTAGATTAGGTCTTTCCACATAATCTCATATTTCTTGGAGGCTTTGTTGGTTTCTTTTCACTCTTTTTTCTCTAATCTTGCCTTTTCATTTTGTTTCATTGGGTTGATCTTCAGTCTCTGATATCCTTTCTTCTGCTTGGTTGATTCAGCTATTGAAACTTGTGTATGCTTCACGAAATTCTCATGTTGTGTTTTTCAGCTCCATCAAGTCATTTATATTCTTCTCTAAGCTGTTTATTCTCATTAGCATTTCGTCAAACCTTTTTCCAAGGTTCTTAGTTTCATTGCATTGGTTTAGAACATGTTCTTTTAGCTCAGAGAAGTCTGTTATTACCCACTTTCTGAAGCCTGTTTCTATCAATTCATCATATTCATTGTCCATATAAATTACTTTGGGCAGTATGGCCATCACAATATTGATTCTTCCCAACTATGAGCATGAAGTGATTTTCCATCTCTTTGTGTCTTCTCTTATTTCCTTAAGCAATGGTAGTTCTTGAAGAGGTCCTGTGCATCCTTTGTTAGTTGTATTCCTAGGTATTTTACTATCTTTGTGGCAATTGTGAATCGCAGTTCATTCTTGATTTGGCTCTCTTTAAGTCTGTTATTGGTGTATAGGAATGCTTGTGATTTCTGCACATTAATTTTGTATCCTGAGACTTTGCCTTGTTCCCTTGCTGGTGAGGAGTTGTGATCCCTTAGAGGAGGAGAGGCTTTCTGGTTTTGTGTGTTTTCATCTGTTTTGTGCTGGTTTCTTCCCATCTTTATGGATTCATCTACCTGTGGTCTTCATAGTTGGTGGCTTTTGGGTGGGGTCTTTCAGTGGATGTCCTTTTTGTTGATAATGAAGTTATTTCTTCCTGTTTTTTTAGTTTTCCTTCTAACAGTCAGGCCCCTCTGCTGTAGGACTGCTGGAGGTCTGCTCCAGACCCTGCTTGCCTTGGGATCTCCTGCAGCGACTGCAGAACAGTAAGGGTTGCTGCCAGTTTCTTCTTCTATCTTTGTCCTAGGATATCCACCAGATGTCAGCCTGATCTCTCCTTTATGAGGTGACTCTTTGGCTATATGGGGGTTGGGGAGCTGCTTGAGGAGACAGTCTGTCCCTTATAGGAGCTCAAGTGCTGAGCTGTGAGCTCCATTGTTCCATTCAGAGCTGCTGGGCGGTACATTTAAGTCTGCTGCAGTGGAACTCATAACTACCTTTTATCCCAGGTGCTCTGTCCTGGGAAGGTGGGGCTTTATAAGTTCCTTATGTGCTGCTGCCTTTTTTCAGAGATGCCCTGCCCAGTGAGGAGGTAGCCTAGTCACAGTCTGCCAGCAGAGCCATTCCTGAGCTACCACAGGCTCTGCCCAGCTGCTGTGTGAACTTCCTTGCCATTTTGTTTATAGAAATATAGTTAGAACTGCCTTGGTAATGGCAGTCTGCCTTAGTAATTGTGGACTGCCTCAGTAATGGTGAACTGCCTCGGTAATGGTGGACTGTCTCAGGAATGGTGGATTGCCTCTGTAATGGTGAACTGCCTTGGTGATGGTGGATACCCTTCTCCCCACAGAGCTGGACCATCCTGGGTCCCGCTGTGCTTGCTGTGAAACTCTCAATTCAGAGCATTTCAGATTGTTGGTCTTTGTCGGGGTGGAACCTGTCTAGCCAGATCACTTGGCTCCCTGATTCAGCCCCCTTTTTTCAGTTGAATGGGCTACTCTGTCTCCCAGGTGTTCCAAGTGCCAGTTGAAATGGCCATCCAGATTTTTGTGTGGAGACCCACTGTGCCAGCTGAGACAGCCGTGCTGGAGAATTATGGTGCTTTTCTGCCTGGGAATCTCCTGGTCTGTGGGCAGCAAAAACTCATTTAGAAATGTGGTAATCACTCACCCTTTGTGTTCTTGCTGGGAACTGCACTCCAGAGCTGTTCCTATTAGACCATCTTGCATCCAGGACCTCTCTTTGGCCCAATTTTTAATCGGAGTATTTTATCTCTTTCCTATAGAGTTGTTTGAACTCTTTATAGATTTTGAATATGAATCCCTTGTTAGATTGGGGGCAATATTTGCAAACTACCATTCTGTGGGTTATCTCTTCACTTTGTTGATTGTTTTCTTTGCTGTGCAGAAGCTTTTAAACTTCATGTATTCCAATTTTTTGCATTGTGCTTTTGTTGCCTATGCTTATGAAGTATGACTCAAGACATTTTTGCCCAGACCAGTGTCCTGGAGATTTCTCCTAATGTTTTCTTGTAGTAGTTTTATAGTTTGAGGTTTTAGATTTAAATCTGTAGTTCACTTTTATTTAATTTTTGTATATGGTGAGAGATAGGGATCTAGTTCCATTTTTCTGCATACAGATATCCAGTTTTCCCAGTGCTATTTATTGAAGAGACAGTCCTTTCCCCGGTGTATGTTCTTGGCACCTTTGTTGAAAACGAATTTGCTAAACAACAGATATTGGTGAGCTTGCAGAAAAATCGGAAAGCTTTTACACTGTTGGTTAGTTCAACCAGTGTGGAAGGTGGTGTGCTGATTCCTCAGAGATCTAGAACCAGAAATACCATTTGACCCAGCAATCCCATTCCTGAATACATACCCAGAAGAATATAAATCATTCTGTTACAAAGATAAATGCACTCAGATGTTCATTGCAGCACTATTTACAATAGCAAAGACCTGGGATAAACCCAAATGCCTATCAGTGATAGACTGAAAAAGAAAATGTGGTACATATATACCACATCATGGAATACTATGCCACCATAAAAAGAATCAAGATTATGTTCTTTGCAGGGACTTGAAGCTGGAAGCCATTATCCTCAGCAAACTAATGCAGGAAAAAAACCCCAAACACCACATGTTCTCACTTATAAGTGGGAGCTGAACAGTAAGAATTCATGGCATTGGGAGGGAAACAACACACACTGGGACCTGTTGGGGGCTGGCATGGGAGGAGCGAAAGCATTAGGAAAAATAGCTAATGCATGTTGGGCTTATTACCTAGGTGGGGGGTTGATAGGTGGAGCAAACCTTCATGGCACACATGTATCTATGTAACAAACCTGCATATCCTGCACACGTACCCCAGAACTTAAAAGAAAAATAAATGAATTTAGTATAGGTTTGTGGATCTGTTTCTGAGTCCTCTATTCTATTCCATTGGTCTATGTGTGTTTATGTCATCACAATGCTCTTTTAATTAATATAGCTTTTTAGCATAATTTGAAGTCAGATAATGTGATTCTTCTAGTGTTATTCTTTTGCTCAGGACAGTTTTGGCTATTCTGGGTTTTTTGTGGTTTCATATAAGTTTTAGGATTTTTTTTTCCTATTTCTGTGAAGAATCTCCTTGGTATTTGATAGGATTGAATTAAATATCTGGATTGCTTTGGGTAGTATGGAGATTTTTACAATATTGAATCTCATAATCCATGATCATGGAACATATTTTCATTTTTTGGTATCCTTGTCAATTTCTTTTATCAGTATCTTTTAGTTTTCCCTGTAGATGTCATCCACTTCTTTGGTTAATTCTCAAGTATTTAATTTTTCTTGTGGCTATTTTAAATGAGATTATTTTTAGGATTTCTTTTTCAGATTGTTTTCTGTTGCCATATAGAAATGCTACTGATTTTTAATGTTCATTTTGTATCCTGCAACTTTCCTGAATTTGTTTATCAATTCTTATAAACTGATACTGGCATCAGTTTTCTGGTGGAGTCCTCAGGTTTTTCCAAATATGAGATCATATCATCTGCAAATAAGGATAATTTGACTTTTTCTTTCCCATTTGATGTACTTTATTACTTATTTTGTCTGATTGCTCTAGCTAGGACTTCTAATTCTATGTTGAATAACAGTGGTAAAAATGAACATCCTTACAAAATCAACAGAAAAATCACTAGCATTTCTATATACCAACAACAGTGAATCCAAGAGCCAAATCAGGAATGCAATCCTATTTAGTTTCCACAAAAGGAATAAAATACCTAGGGATATAGCTAACCAGGTAGGTGAAAGATGTTTACCATGAGAACTATAGAACACTATTCAAAGAAATCAGAGATGACACAAACAAATAGGAAAATATTACATTCTCATTGATAGGAAGAATCAATATTGTTCAAATGGCCACTGCCCAAAGGAATTTATAGATTCAATTCTGTTTTAGACAACTACCAATGACATTCTTCATAGTACTAGAAAAAAACTTTTAAAATTTATATGGAAGCAAAAAGAGCCTAAATAGCTGAGGCAATCCTAAGCAGAGAACAAAGCTGGAGGCATTTCTTCTCCATGTGATTCTGAATTTCTCTGAATTTCCTCAGAAAAGCTATTTTGAATTCTTTGTCTGAACAGTAACATATCTCTGTGTTTCCAAAATTAGTCCCTGGTGCCTTATTAGTTCATTTGGTGAGGTCATGTTTTTTTTTGTTTACTTTTATTTATTTTTTATTGCATTTTAGGTTTTGGGGTACATGTGAAGAACATGCAAGATTGTTGCATAGGTACACACATGGCAGCGTGATTTGCTGCCTTCCTCCCTTCACCTATATCTGGCATTTCTCCCCATGCTATCTCTCCCCAACTCTCCAACCTCTGCTGTCCCTCCGCTATTGCCCCGCAACAGACCCCAGTGTGTGATGCTCCCCTCCCCGTGTCCATGTGTTCTCATTGTTCAACACTCACCTATGAGTGAAAACATGCAGTGTTCGTGATTTTCTGTTCTTGTGTCAGTTTGCTGAGAATGATGGTTTCTGGGTTCATCCATGTCCCTACAAAGGACATGAACTCATTGTTTTTGATGGCTGCATAATATTTCATGGTGTATATGTGCCACATTTTCCCTGTCCAGTGGCCAGAGCAGTCAGGCAAGAAAAAGAAATAAAGGGTATTCAAATAGGAAAGGAGGAAGTCAAATTGTCCCTGTTTGCAGACGACATGATTGTATATCTAGAAGACCCCATCATCTCAGCTCAAAATCTCCTGAAACTGAAAAGCAACTTCAGCAAAGTCTCAGGATACAAAATCTTGGTGAGGTCATGTTTTCCTGGCTTGTCTTCATGCTTGTAGATGTTTGTCTGTGTCTGGATACTGAAGAGTTATTTACTGTAGTCGTCACTGTCTGGGCATGTTTGTACCTGTCCTTCTTGGAAAGGCGCTCCCAGATATTCAAAAGGACTTGGGTGTTGTGATCTAAGCTGTATCTACTTTAAGGAGCACTCCAAACCTAGTAAACCTGTGGTTCTTCCAGATTCAGAGAGGTACCACCTTGATGGTCTTGGACAATATCTGGGAGAATTCTCAGAATCAACAGGCAGAGACTCTTGTTCTCTTCCCTTCCTTTCTCCAAAACAAATGGAATTTCTTTCTTTTCTCTGAGCTATCTGAAGCTGGGGGTGGAGTGTCACAAGCAACCTGTGACCACCACCATTGTGACTGTGCTGTGTCATACCTGAAGCCAGCACAATACTGGGTCTTGCCCAAGGACTGCTCAAACCAACTCCCTGGCTGCTGTTTATCTTTGCTCAAGAGTCTGAGATTTTACAATCAGCAGGTGACGAAGCCAGCTAGCCTTGTGTCCTTTCCTTCAGGGTCACAAGTTCCCCCAGGCCCTGGATAAGTCCAGAGGTGCTGTTCAGGAGACAGGGACTAGAGGAAAAATCCTTAGAAGTCAACCTAGTGTTCCATTGCACTGCAGCTGAACTGGCAGTCAAACCACCAGATGCAGTCCTTCCCATTCTTCCCTCCCCTTTCTGAAGACAGAGAAACCTCAGCCTGTGGCCGTCACTTCCACAGCCCCAAAGGGAATACTGCCAGACTACCACTCATGTTCCTTTAAGGCTCAAGAGCTCTTCTGTCTGATTCTGGTGAGTGTTGCCTGGTCTGGGATGCACCCTTCACGGCAGGTCCAGAAATGTCATCCAAGAGCCAAGTCTTATAATTGGAGATCCCAATAATCCACTTGGTGTTCTACCGCCCTATGCCCAAGGTGGTACCTAAGGTGCAAGACAAAGTCCCCTTTACTTTCCCCTCCACTTTTATTAAGCAGAAGTAGTTTTCCCCCCACTTTAATTAAGCAGAAGGAAAAGACTCTTTTTCTCTTTTCCCATAGCCACAACATCTGGGAATCTGTTGTCTCACCTGAGGGCAGTAAGTCCCCAAATCTCAAGTTCTTCAACATAATACCTGGGTATTGCAGCTTATTGTTCAGGGCCCAAGGGCTCTTCAGTTAGCAGGCGATGAATGGTGCCAGGACTCAGTCCTTCTATTTAAGGTAGCAGGTTTCCTTCTGGCCCAAAGTGTGTCTAGGAATGTTATCAAGAAGTTTGGGAATGTAAAGTGGGCCTCATGCCTCTGACTGGTGCTCTATCCTTGTGGCTGAGGTGGCATTCAGGATGCAAGACAAAGTCCTACCCAGTATTCCCACTCCTCGCCTCAAGCAGAAGAAATGGGTCTCTTTTGGAGCTCTTTGAGCTGTGCAGCCTGGGGTTAGGGGAGGGTTGATGCCAACAATCCCTTAGCCACCTTGGCTGAGATATGTCAAGTGTCCCGCAGTCCTCTGACTCTTGGCCCAGTTTGTCACTAGGATTCACATAGGTGTTGCAGCCTGGATTCCCTTTCAGATTTATTTACAGCCCAGAGTACTTTAGCCCATGGTGATGAGGCTTGTGGGAACTCAAGTACTGTCCACTGGATTAACAATTTTCCCCCGGCTAAGGCTTGTTTAAATATTCCCTCCACAGGTGGGTGTAGGCTGAATTTGGTCCACTTTTCATTTCTTTTCTGTTATAACAGGACGGCACTGAGTTCAATGCATCACGATTGCTGTGCTTTCCCTACCTCAGTACACAGAAACCTCTCTGGACCACTCTGGCGCTGCTGCCAGGGGATGGGAAAAGGATATTGTCAGTGATTCAAGACTGTTTTTCTACCTTTTCTGTGCCTGCTTCAGCAATATGAAGTTAAAATCAGGTACCGTGAGTGTTCCCCTAATTTTTGACTCTTATGAAGGTGCTGTGTTTATATGTGTGTGTGTGTGTGTGTGTGCGTGTGTGTGTGTGTGTGTGTGTGTGTGTGTGTGTAGATAGTTGTTAAATTCATGTCCTCGCAGGGGAGATGATTGGCAGACCCTTCTGTGTCACCACCTTGTTCCACCTCCCCACTCCTCATTTTTATCTTCCCTTGTTTATTTTTCATAGTAAAATTATCTTCTAATATACCAAATAATTTACTTACTTTTAAGTAGTCTATATTTCCTCACCCCTCACAAGCATTACAAATGTAGCAATGTTTGTATGTCTTGTATAACAGAAGAGTGTCTGGCCTGTAGGAAGTCTTCAGATATTTTCTAATGGATTCATTCATTTATTCCAAAGTATTTTACTGGATGCAGTGTGTTATGCAGTGCTCTTACTGTATTTTCATGTGCTGCATTTTCTGTAGTGCTATAGCTCATGTAAGTATTTAAAATTATTTTAATAGCTATCTTTCAGGGTTATTATATGTAATTTGTGAGTTGTGAGGTATAATGTACCTAGGACAATCTTGGTACATACCAAGTGATATATAAATGTGAATTTTACTTTTGGAGGGAAAAGGAATTGCTTTCTATAATAAATATAGTCTAGGTTGCAAATAGGTTTCTTAGGCTGGAAAGAAATGTAAATACTATTATTCCTTGGCTTTCTTGAATACAGAAGCTCAGAAGTGCTCTTTTAAAATAATTTCACATGCATCATTCTATGGAATATAGTAGAATATATGTAATGTAACCATTGCTATTTTATATGACAAAAAAAGGCTTTATGTGAGACAAATGGGAGTGGGTTGGTAGAAGAATAAATACACTTAGTGGGGTCATTTGATTTTCAAGTAAGTGTATTTTTAGATTTTGGTACATTTTAAATTTCTTTCTGAAGGACCAGCATTAGTATATTTATCCTACAACATTGTATTTACAAATAGAGAGTACATTCTTTTAAAATTATAGAGATTTGATCTTCACTTGAAAATTCAGTGTGGCCTATACTAATCCACATAAAATAAGGAATATGATTAATGGGATTGCAAATAAAAATTATTTCTTAAATTTCTGCTGAGATTTAAATAAACTCTAGGACAGAGTAAAAGCTGATACAAAAATAAATTAAAACTATAAGTGAGTGTATATATGTAAGTATATGAGCATATATATATTTCTATTTTCTTCTTTTTGTAAGTCTATGTATGTATCTGTTTATTTACTTGTATATTATTGCTAAGGTATTTCCTTAGTCTTCTGTTTCTACTTGACCAGTGTGTTGTTATAACTTTTTTCAAAAGAAATCTTTATTTTCTCACAATTTTTAAAATTTGGTACATTTTGACTTTCGTTACTTTTTACCTTATGTTTTATGTATATCAAGCTCAAATTATTTTCACCCATTCAATTTGCCACAAGTGAATTTTTAATGTTTCATTATTTGTACTTGGAATTTTAAATAAAGCTTTATTTATTTATTATTTTTTCTATTTCTCTTACCAGTTTTCATCTCTACTAAAGTAAAGGTTACTTCATTTTGTCTCATTTTTGCAGTGATCTTTTGTTTGACTGGTATACCCTTTCTTCTCTTCCTCATCTGGCAAACCTCTACTTGTCCTTCATAACTCACCTCAGGTAAATGCCACCTTCCCGGGTGGGTCCTTGTTGACCAGATAGGAATAGGTGGTCCTTCTCTCTGCTTCTGCACCAACCAGTGCATATGCCTATATTCACATTTATTTTTTATCTGCTTGTCTTTTACTTGACATCCTTGACAGTGGGATTCTTTGGTTCACCTCTGATTTATAAGATCTCTGTGCATCTCCTGGAGCAAAGTAGATAACTCCATACCTTTATTTTGAAGATCCTTCATAAAAAAATTTATAGGTGGGAAAATGCTTTCTTTTGTAGGTACTTAAATTCAAATTGTTTAGAAGTGTTTGAAATTGTCCTGAAATCTTAAAAAATGCCAAGCATTACAAAACAAGCATTTGGCCAAAGTGTACTTTTTACAAATATCAAAGTAATGATTCCAAGACATTAACAAGAAGTTTTTGTATGCCAGTAAGGCACTGTGTCATGTGATTTTCCCAAATGTATTCTCGTTTTTGTTCTTACAACAACCTTGCCAGTATAATTCTCATGTTTATAGAAATAGATACTGAGTAAAAAGTAATATCCCTCTTTACCTCTTTAGAAACTAATAATGATCTTCCATCACTTATCTGTTCCTCTTTGGTATTTACATTCTTGGTGAATGGCACCTGTCTTCACCAGGTTGTTTCAGTTAGGAACCACGGTGCCATTAGTGACTGACAGTCTTCTCTCTCCCCACCTACAGCCCATCATAAAGTCCTATTGACATACCTTCCTCATAATAGAATTCATACACTTGTCCCTATTAATGTGGCTGCTCAGTTAGTCCAGGCTGCTTTCATTGCTGACCTGGGTGCCTGCCACAGTTTCCTACCGGGCCTCCTTGCCTCCAGCCTACCTGCAATTCGATTTGATTTCTACCAGTCCTCTTGCAATGAGAGGAATCTTTGTTGTGTCACTGTCCCTCTAAAAATATTTCCATGACTTTCATATGTTCTCAGGATAAAATAAAAATTCCTTCCTTATCTGGATCTTTCTTTTTCTCCCTCTTCATGAATTACTGTTCTGCAGTTCACTTAGTTCTCCAGTCAGATGGGATGTTTTGTTCTCCTGAGCTCTCTTGCTCTCCTCCCTCCTCCCTTCTTTGCAGGACTGTATGTGTTTTATGTGGCCACAGAACATTTTGTCTGCATACCTTCCTGTTGTTATCTCATGTTTCTGAGACCTGCTCATCTTCTTAGTCCTTATTCTAGAGATTCTGCCCCTGTAAGACATTTTCATGCTCAATGCTTATTTTGCCCTCAACACCTTCATCTTCATGCAAATGAGATGTGCTTCCTCTGTGCTTCTTTGGCATCTTTTGCCTTATCTATAATAACACTTACCACAGTAAATTGCTTCTGCCTATTTATTTCTCTGTGTCCCAAGGGCTGGGCCAGTGCCTTGTGCATTGTTATATTACAGTCATTTAATGCTGTGCTTGCTACACCTTAGGAGGCATGCAAATAAAGATTTGCTGGATTAATGAACAAGATTTCAATCCCATCTGAAAAAAAGAAATTGCTGTATTGCTGTAAATGTTTTTGAGTATCTCTTGGGGCAAAATTCAAATGTTAATGTCAAATATTTTTATAAAATTATTAAAACTAATATGTTTGTTTCTATTTTCCTTTAAAAAGGAGTTGTTAGCTTTGTATTGCACCCATGGACTTAATAGTTGGGCATTTCAGGAACCAAGACTTTAGTGTATTATACCAAGGAACGTATAAAGAAGAATACTAGCCTTAATTATACAGAGTCTAGGTCAATTTCTTAGACTGAGGTAGAGAGGAGTAACTCCATGGACTTTTTATAAATTAAAAGTTAAAAAGGATATCTAAAACACATATGACACACGGTGACTGCAAGACTCAGAATTGCTTAAAAACATAGGAAGAGTAGAATAAGCTAAAAAATAATTATAAATCTGGCAGTCCTAAGAGAAACAAAGAAAGAAGGAAAGAAAAGGAAGGATGACATGTCCTTTAGCTGAAGGAGGAAAGGAATTCTTTTGGGGAGAAGGATTAAGATACATGTTCATGTACATAGGTACATAGGGCGAACAAAATATATCACCCTTAGACCCAGAGTTTGCCCAGGACCATGAAAAAATAGAGGAATGTCTTAAAAGTTGCAGATAGGGAGTCAATACAAGAGCACTTATGGAGTCTTCTTTAGGTGACTGGAAAGGCTCACTAGTGATTGTAGAAAATTTGGACAGGCTTGAGATGGCTAAGCTGGAAATTTCAGCACCAACCTGGGACATTATTTGATAAACTTCAGGGTGACTACAGTAATTGCAGGTAGGGGAGCATATATTTTTAAGTCTGTTGGGGAAACATTGCCGTAACCTTACTAGATTTTTGACTCTGTGAGAATGCATATGAATTATGAGGCACATTAAAAGTGAGTCAGGTGAGATCAGTACAGACAAATAAAGCATTAGATTTCAAATTATACTGATGGAAGGCTATTTACTGAGTGGAATCATCCTGCTTAAGAAGTTGAAGGAAGTTAGAATGTATTTGAATAATACATTGTAGCTCATAAATGATTTTATATATCTCACTGTTGTAGAGGACTCCATAAGGCAGAATCTAGAGTTAAAAAGAACAAATTTGAGAGCTAGAGATAACGAAAAGGATATTAAACCAGTATCAACCAGAAAAGAGTATTATTGTTACTACTTCTTGGGATACAGAGGAAACAGGTACAACTTAAGGATCATGTGAATTGTTGAAACTTGCTTAAAAGGAATGAGGGGACTGTAGAGAGAGGTGGAATGCAGAGATACATTCCATTGTTACGGGAAACAAGATGGTAGAAGGAGGAGTTTCTGCTTCCAAATCTGGGAGTGTTCTTTGTGAGGGTGAAATAGACTTTGTGACAGGGAGCTAGATGAAGGAGTCTTGAGAAGCTGATGTTCAAGAGTTGTCACAGGTCCTAGTAAACTCACTTTAATATCTGGTGTCTGTAGTGTTGAAAAGGCATTTGAGTTTGCAATGACATGTAGGGGGTCAATGTTCTCTTGCATCACAATGATGAACTGACACCAATACTCCAGAGACAAGGAAAGCAGGTGCTCAACCACCTTAGGTTGATGCTTAATGTTTTGTAACATTGTCACTGTGTCTGGATTGGGCACAACAGGGGCCACTATTGTAGGGCCAGAGACTTTAGACTGATTGGCAACATTCATTTTAGTATGTGGACTCTGAGCCACTCTCTGAAACAACCTAGGATGACAAGGCAACGTTTTTGCTTCTCCAATGCTCAAGTAAAGTCATATATGCCTGTTAACTCCCAGCATTGACTGACTATAAGAAAGGACACACCTGTACTCTCTGCAGCCTCCTGTATTCATTACTATTTTTAGTGTTCTCCAGGCTTTTAATAAAGTTTAATTGTGCATGAGGGTTTTATTAAAATTATATGTATCTCCCCTTCCTTCTCCTCAAGTCATATAATATCAGTACCTTGTGCTGGTCATTGTTGGGAGCTTTTAGATGAGAGATCTTTCCAGGGGTAGAAGGGTTAGTAGTGATTCTTTTTGGGGAAGGGAGTTATTATCCCTTTGGCTTAAAGACAAATGCTGCTCATGAAATGAATGCTCTGTCTCTAGTTTCATTTAGAACTAATTTCCATGAGATTATGACAGAAAGCCTCCTTTCTGATAAAATTGGCTTGTCTCAGGGTGGGAAGTGGGAGGGCCAGGTAAAGAAAGGACTAGACCAGAGAATTTACAATGCCTCCTTCTAAGAACCAGAAGTTCTCATTCCCCATTATGAACTTAGCTGTAACATGGAGCTTTCATGAAAATGGGTTACATTGAGGACAGAACTAATGATAGGAGTGTGATAGCTTTAGTTTGGATGATTAGGTCCTAATAGTGTTGAGTGGCACAACCTTGTAAATGTGAAAGTACAATTTGTATTTATCTCTAATGTGCTGCCGGCTGAACTTTGGGCTCATTCAGGTTCAAGGCCACTTTTCCTTTTAAAATTGAATTTATTCTAATGTTTGACCCCCATACCCCAAACCTTGTCCAGTGGAGCCCAACTTCTAAAAGTCAGTATGTCATCCTTAGGCATCCCAACTAACTATAAAGAGTCAGCTATAAGGGAAGGTTGTGAATATTTTAGGTGGTAAGAAAAGCCACAGTCATTTTTCTTTCCACTTTGGATGCTGAAATTTTCCCATGGAACATAGCCACATCTAGATAGATGTGAGCTTTTTCTTCTGTTAAAATTATTCTTAATGTCTGTAAAAATGGTTTTCGTCTATGGAATATTTGACTTCATATTGACCTCTATCTGTAAAACACTTATTTGGGATAATATTTGGAAAATAGTAAATAACTTTTTCAAAAAAAAAAAAAAAAAAAAAAAAGAAGAGTTTTTACTGCCAATGAGTTGGTACAGGTTAAAACAAATTTGGGAAGTTAAAACTAATGGAAAACAAACTAATGAAAAACTTTGGGGACAAAAATAGATGTCAGACACAGTCTTATGTGGTCAGAAGATTTAAAAACATAGAAATTCAAGATGATTATCTAGTGGTGCAAATGTGGGGATCACGGATAATATTCAGCTTTGAATGAGGATTAGTAGGCTCAAGGATTTCTAGACCAGGAAGTAGTAACATCTGCCTTTTTGATGCAGGAGTCTTTCTGAGGATATGACACCAAGAAAAACAGATGACTTAGAATGTGGGAAATGCAAGATATGAAATTTGCTTGGAGGAAAGTGGAAGGTACTCTGTTTGTAACAGAGAGTGGAAGCTGCTAGTGTGCCAATAAATTTATAACTTACAAGTTAAGTTGTCCACATATGAAGTAGACATCAAAGGATAAAATAAAGCCTTGGTGTAAATTCTGAATCCTATCATTGTCAACCTTGTGAATTTCTAAAATTTTAAATAAGATACAAATGTTTAGATTCTGTTCCTCCAGAGAAGAGGAAAGATGGTTGGAGGATTTTCTCCCTTTGGATGTGGAGCATCAGTGTCACAATTACTTTCTTGAGAGGATACTTCTCCCAACTGTGTTTACATCACAGGTCACGGGCATTAAATACTGACAGGAATTCACCAGGCTCTTGGCAGGACATAAAAAAAATGATTTTTTCTTTTATGCTCTGTTGTATCTTTCTACACTTACTAACAACTATCCTCCAATAACACGAGATTTCTGCTCTCTGATTTACTTAGCCAGCAAAGCAATGTGGGTCTCATTGTAATACATGCTTTGTTCTAACAGTATTATTTTTTGCGGGTAGATGTGTTAGCAATAAGATACTGATTTTTCTTAGACTAGGATTTAATGTTATAGAAAAAGGCAAAGGAATGCTAGATTAAGGAAACTTGTTTCTTGGAGTATAGGGAAAATTAAAAAACTATTAGGAAAAATAAGTACAATCTTGCGATCTAGGATTCTAAAAGCAAATTGTTGCTTTGAGGGATAAGAGATTCAAAAAATAAATTTCTACTTTAAATTCCTGAAAAAAATCAATCATTGGAAAAACAGAGGACCTGTAGAAATTATTATAACTATACTAGATAATCTTTGATAAATCTAATAGACACACGTGTGCACATGCAAGAAAGGCCTATGAATAAAGAGGAAAGATATAAATGCTGTTTTTTTAGAGTAGTTAGAGCTGAGGATAAACTAAAATTCACACAATTGCTAGAGAAATATTAAACTTCTAAGTTGTATTTTGAAGAGCATGGGGCAGACAACTCTTCTGCTGAACATTATGTAATACTCATAGATGAGTTAGAATAGAGAACTTTAATTTTACATGAAGAAGAGAAATACTAAAATTGGAAAGGGCAGATCATAGTGTGTTATGGAGAAACTGAAATCCCAGGAAGGTGAGGAGATCGGGAGCACCTACTTTCTTTCAGTAAATTTCGGTCTGCAGGCCCCAAGGAAGTACATTCCAGAGATCTGAAAAGATTTTAAGATGATGACTCACCCCAATTAGCAATTCTCTGTTGTTTTTCATTTTGTGAGAAACAGAATGGGAAACAAATTATGAATAAATGTTTTCCTGTCTTTCTAAAAGATGAACACTAGATTTTGTAAGATAGGTGAGCTTGACATGGATTGTTATCATGATAAAATTATTAAAATAATTGGTTTGAACAATTAGAAGGAAGTGATGAAGAGTCATGAGTTTTCCAAGAACAATTTATTTTACAAATTTGTTTAGTTTTTTTGTTCATTTATTCTCAGCACATGGTTATTGAACATCAGACTGTCTCAGGCATTGTTTTTAATGTTGTTGGGAGAGCAGGGAAGAGACAAGTGGGGAAAGGCGATGAACAGACAAAATAATCTAAAACATTACTTTATCTGTTTATCGCATTTCCCCGCTTGTCATAATATGTGAAGATAATCACATATTATGGTACTTGTTATGAAGAAAATAGGCTGGGTAGAGAATACATTGGTGAGAGAGTAAGATAGGGTGGTTAGATAATGACATTTTTTTTTTTTTTGAGATGGATTCTTGCTCTGTTGCCCAGGCTGGAATGCAGTGGCTCCATCTCGGCTCATTGCAACCTCTCCTTCCTGGGTTCAAGTGACTCTCCTGCCTCAGCCTCCCAAGTACCTGGGACTACAGGTGAGCACCACCACGTCTGGATTTTTGTATTTTTACTAGAGACAGGGTTTCACCATGTTGGCCAGGCTGGTATTGAACTTCTTCTTCTTCTTCTTTTTTTTTTTGAGGTGGAGTGTCACTCTGTTGCCCAGGATGGAGTGCAGTGGTGCAATCTTGGTTCGTTGTAACCTCTGCCTTTCAGTTTCAAGTGATCTGCCCACCTCGGCCTCCCAAAATGCTGAGATTACAGATGTGAGACACCACACCTGTCCCAGAAAATGATTTTCTCAGGAGATAAATTTGAGCTGATCTAAGAGAATGAGAAGGAGCAAGCCATGTAATGACAAAGGGAATTTGAATTTTATTCCAAGAGGTTTGGGAAGCCATGAATGTTTCAAGTAAGAGAGTAATATGACATGATTTATATAACATTTTGTACAGAATAAGTTCCAGGGTAGGGCTGGAGAAAATGGAGGCAGGAAAACCAGATAGAAGGTCATTATAAAGGCTTATGTGAGAAGTAATGGTGGTTTAGATTAAGGTAATGGCAATGTACAAAAAGAAAAGTGATGGCTTAAACATATATATTGGAGATAGAACAAAGAAGTTCAGGTGAGTGATAGGAAACAAAGAAATCAGGGGTAGCTTTTAGTCTTTTGGCCTGAGGAACTAATTGAACAGTGACACAGTTTCCTATGATGGAGGAAGACAGGGAGAATCAGGTTTGTTGTGAACAGGAGGCAGGAGAGGACTCAAGAGTTGGATAATGTAAATTAGAGAAGTCCATTAGATATTTGGGTAGAGATATCAAGTGGGTAGTTGTATGTAAGAGTCTGAAACTCAGGAGAAAGTTCAGGACTAAAGATGTACATTTGGAATACAAATGGAACATATATTTGGGAGCATATTTGTTTCCCATTTTGTTTTCTCACAAAATGAAGAACAACAGAGAATTGGTAATTGGGGTGAGTCATCATCTTAAAATTTTTTCAGGTTTGTTGGGGCCTGCAGACCCAAATTTACTGAAAGAAAGTAGATGCTCCCTATCTCCTCACCTTCCTCAGATTTCAGTTTCCCCACAACACACTATGATCTGCCCTTTCTAATTTTAGTATTTCTCTTCTTCTTGTAAAATTAAAGTTCAATTAGAATTGAGTCTAAGATGCGTTTAAGGAAATGGCACTCAATTGAGTCTGAGATGTGTTTAAGGAAATGATTGTGACAAATTAGACAAGAGAGCTCAGGATGTATCCAGTTTTTGGAAGTTGGGGAATAAGGACACTAAAAAGACATGGCTGGGAAGAAAAAGGCAAATCAGGAAAGGTGGAGGCATGGAAGCTAAGAGAAGGGTGTTTATCAAGAGGAAGGCATAGTCAGTTGTCAAGGGCTGCTGATATATTGAGTAAGAAGACAGGGAAAAATCCATCGTTTGCACTTAGGCTGTGGATCTCATCTCCTTTTGCTCTTCAGGGACCTCTCTTATGCATTATGAATTTCTGTCAGAATCCTCAGCATTCAAACATGCCATAATATCACTCACCAAGAAGAAAAAATATCCCTTAAATGCTTGTTCTTCTCAGCTACTTCCATTTATCATTGATTATTTTTATAGCCTATTTTATTAGAATTAATTGCACAATTGGTCCTTCATTCCCACCATTCTGTTGAACTGGCTATCATTATGGTCTCAAATGACTTATACTTTGGCATATAGATTGAAGAATTCTCTGTCGTTATTTAAAGTCAACGACAATATTTAATATACTTAAAACATTTCTCTTTGCTCTCTTAATACCATGTTATCCAGGCTTTTCTCCGATCTCATTGGTTTTTCCTCTTTGCATCTTTTCCTGGTATCTTCTCATCTTTCTCATCTCTAAATTTGGAGTGCTTAAGCTAAGTCCAGGGCCTTTGTCCTTATATATCACCTGTAATAAAGCCCAAATATGTATCTTTAACCCTAACTTTTTTGCTAAACTCCACAATCAATTTTCTTCAACACTTAAACCTAGATTTCCAACCATCATTTCAAAATTATCATGTCAAAAACAGAACACTTAACTTCCTGACTTTCCAAATCTGCATAAAATCTTGGCCTCATTGGACTTTCCCATTTCAATTAAAATCTCCACCATTCATCTCTTTGATTAAGCCAAAAATTTTAGAGTTGTTTCTAATTCATCACTAAGGTGTGTTGGCTTTTCTTCAAAATATCCCCTGAATTTTATCATTTATAAATGATTTCTATTTTACAAATTTGTCCAAGCTAAGCTCATGTTCTCATGTAACTAGACCATAATGTCTTCCTGTTTTATCATTTTTTTTCTCTTCTATCGTTATTCTCTATTTCTCATAAAGTAGCTAGATTGGATTTATAAAAGGAAAAATCGAGTCATGTAACTTTCTTGGTCTAACACTAGGACAACCATATATTCTGTTTGCTCCATACAGTCCCAGTTTATCACTATTATTCTGGTGTAATTACCAATAGTGTTATTTTTACTCTTAAAATAATCATATGGTTAATCAGATATATGGTCTCCCTATCTAAAACCATCTAATAATGGCTGTGCATTACAAATAGGATAAAACCCACCCTTCTTACCATGGACCATAAGATCATATGTCTTCGCATGCCTTCATTGTGCTCTCCTCTTACAGTTTCCTGTGTGGTTCACTGCATTTACATTTCTTCTATTAATAACATTTGGGTTTTTTCCTAGTTGTTTTCCCTGCCTTAGATGTTCTTCCTCAGGTGGACATCATCAGGTAGACAACTCCTTCTCATCAGTTTGGGCTCAGGTCTAATTTCTTCTCTTCAAAGAGAATTTCTGTGATCATTTAATCTAAATTAGTGTCCTCCATTTACTTTCTATTCCCACACTGTTTTTATTTTTTTCTCATAGTACTTAGAATTGCACAAAATGATTTGCTTACACTTAAACTCTATCTCCCCCACTAGAATGTAAGTTCCATAAAGACAGTGACTTTGCTTTGTTCACTGCTGTATTTCCAGTTCTTAGAATATTGCCCACTTGATAGGTATGCAGTACATTTTTAAATAAATGAATAAACACAGAAGTTATTAGAGACCTTGATAAAAGTAGTTCAAATGGTATAAGGGGGAAAACTTTTCACTGTAAAGTGAATGAGAGGCAAGGAATTGAATGCATTAAGTTTAGAGAATTCTTTCTACAAGTATTTTGAGTCCCAGTTTTAATCAAGTCACCATGTTAGGAGCTTTTGGGGATGAAAGCAATTGATAATATGTTTCTTGTGCTCAGGATTTTTTTTTTTTTGGTTAGGAATTAGAGGATGAATAGACATAAGTACAGGGTAAGTCACATCAAACTAGTATCTTTTCACTATTAATATGCTTATGACATTGATAATGCCTAATAATAGATGTACTATACCTTTATGTGATTAGAACATTTGACGGAATATCTTATGATCTTTGTGCCAATAAAATGGCAAAATGTAGGCTGAATGAGAGGGCAAGATTAAGAGGTAGCTGAAAGCTTGTCCTCAGAAGATTGGTTAGCCAGAGTGATGTCAATTTGAATGCAACTTTTAAGTAGAGCAGGCATTGGTTATGCCTGAATTTATCTTAGTGAATAATTTTATGCTGCAAAGTGAGAGTAACCAGCAATATTTTGGAATACAGAGAGTTTATGCACTATGCTTTTCTCCCTGAAGGCACAGGAAAAATTTCCTTACCCAAGAGTTATATATACAGGCTTTTAAAAGTCATCCTCTTCCATCATGGATCTAACTCTTAAATTTTTCTGACATAGCACCTACTATCAATAACTGGGAGATAAACTGTAATTATAGCTTTCATTTAATTAACACCTACTCCCAACAGAGCTTGTTATTTGCTCATGACACTTAAATTTACTATGGTATAGAACAATTCATGTCTGGTATGTTTTTCAGCCTAGAGGTTGAAGAAATGTGGAAGTGGGAAGTTAATGAAGAAAATGGATGGGCATCAAGATAATATGAAAATGCTCATTTTTATAAATAGGGTTTTACTTTAGGGCCATGGTTCTTAACCAGGGAAGACTGTGCTTCCTAGGGGAATTTTGACAATATGTGGAGATATTTTTGATTGTCATGACAGGTGATGGATTTCTACTGTCATCTCATGGGTAGAGCTGGGGATACTGTTAAATCTTCTGCAGTGTATAAGATAGCTTCGTAAGACAAAGAGCTATCTGGTCCAAAATGTTAATAGTACCAAGGTTGAGAAACCTTTCTTTAGAAAGAGTTTCCTACATTTTGGTGTGCATCAGAATCACCTGGAAGAGTCTGTTAAAACATATTTCTATGTGGGGGGTCTAGAGTTAAAGTATCTGATTTAGGATGTCTGGATGGGACCTGAGAATGTAACACATCTTAGAAACACTGATGTTGCTGCTCTGAAGATCACACTTTTAAAACCACTACTCTAGGGCTAGTATTTTTATTTTATTTAATTAATTAATTAATTAATTAATTTATTTTTAGATGGAGTTTTACTCTTGCTGCCCAGGCTGAAGTACACTGGTACTATCTCAGCTCACTGCAACCTCTGCCTCCCAGGCTTAAGTGATTCTCCTGCCTCAGTCTCCCAAGAAGCTGGGACTACAGGCATGTACCACCACACCTGGCTGATTTTTTGTATTTTTAGTAGAGATGGGAGTTCACCATGTTGGCCAGGCTGGTCTCAAACAGCTGACCTCAGGTGATCCATCCACCTTGGCCTCCCAAAGTGCTGGGATTACGGGTGTGAGCCACCATGCCTGGTGAGCTAGTATTTTTTAAAGCAATTTTAAAAACTGCTGAAATAAAAAATAAAAATAAAAACAATCAATATTCTCATGATATAGAACAGTTTCATCACTACAAAAAACTTCCTTGAGTAATCCGTTTGTAGTCACGTCCTTCTACCCCTAATCTCTGGCCAATCACTGGTTTATTTACTGTCACTCTCTGCCTTCCTGAGAATGTTATATAAATGGAAGCATGCTGCATGAAATCTTTTGAGAAATCTTTGGTTTCTTCCACTTAGGCTTATGCCTTTGCGGGTCAGTCAAGTTATTTTGTGAATCAGTAGGTTTTTAAAATTGTAGAATAGTATTCCATTGTATGGATATATGACAGGTGTTTTCTTTATTGCTTTGTTTAATCCAGTCACCTGATGATGGGCATTTGGTTTGTTTCCAGATTTCTGTGGTTATAGAGTTGCTATAAGCATTCCAGTGGTACAGGTTTTTGCGTGAACATAAAAATTTTATTTCTCTAAGGTAAATACTCAACAGAAGTATTGTTGGGCCCATGAAAAATATTTATTAGAATCTGCAAAACTGTTTCAAGAGTCGCTATACCACTTAACATCCCCAAAAGCTATTTATGAGAATTCCAATTGTTTTGGATCCACCTCAGCACTTGGTATTGTCAATAATTTTTATTTTAGCTATTCTAATATATGAGTAGTGATGTCTCAGCATGGTTTTAATTTGCATTTTCCCAGTGGCTACTGCTGTTGAACATTTTTTTGTGTTTATTTACCATCTGTGTGTCCTTTTCTGTGACATGCCTGTTTAAGTATTTTTTGCCCATTTTAAAGACTAGATTATTTGTTTTCTTACAGTTGAGCTGTGAGAACTTTTTATGTATGTTTTGAATCATACATACGTGTGTCCTTTGTTGGACATGTGATTTGCAAATATATTCTCTAGTTTGTTGCTTGCCTTTTCATTAACTTAGTTGTGTCTTTTGTAGACAAAAATTTTTTAAGTTTTTTTCAATGAATTGTGTTTTTGTTGTAATGTCTAAGAGCTTACTAGTTGTTTCCTATTTGTTCCAACTGCTCCTTTTCTTCACTCTCCTTTGCTGTCTACTCATGGATTATTTGAGTACTTTTTATGCTTTAATTTTATCTCCATTATTGACTTACTAGTTATACCTCTATTCCTAATTTTTAGTTGGATGCCTCAGGGTTTAAAACATACATTGTTAATTTACCAGCTTTTCAATTTATCATAGACTAATATACCATTTCATGAGAAGTATAAAAATTTTGTAACTGTGTACTTTCCATTTGTTTCTTTCATTCTTTGTACTATAATTGTCATATTTTTATTTTACAAATAAATATATGACAAATTCAGAATATATTGTCTAAAGCACAATATAGTAACTGTTATCCATTAAAGTGATTGAGAGTAAGAAAAAATCTTTAAAAATTGTCCTTTATTTTTGCTAATTTGGGAACTCTTCATTTCTTTTAGTAGCTTCAGGTTTCAATCGTTTCTTTTTAAAAAATCAATATTCTGAAAAACATAGGCGGAGGGAATACATCCAAACTCATTCTACAAGGCCAGTATTACCCTGATACCAAAACCAGACAAAGACACATCATAAAAATAAAACTATAGGCTAATATTCCTTATGAATATTGATGTAAAATTATCAACAAAATACTAGTAAACTGATTTCAACAACACATTAATAAGATTATTCATCATGGTCAAGTGGGATTTGTCCCTGGGATGCAAGGATTGTTCAACAGTCACAAATAAATTAATGCGATACATTATATCAACAGAATGAAGGTCAAAAACCATATTTTCATTTCAGTTGCTGCTGAGAAAGCATTTGATGAAAATCAATATCCCTTCATTGTTAAAAAAACCCTTAAAAAACTGGATGTAGAAGGATCATACCGCAGTACATTAAAAACCATATGGGACAGAGCCAGAGCTAGTATTATATTGAATGAGGAAAAACTGAAAGCCTTTCTTCTAAGATTTGGACTACAATAAGGATGCCCATTTTTACTGCTGTTATTCAACGTAGTACCAGAAGTTCTAGCTAGAGCAATCAGACAAAAGAAGGAAGTAAAGGGCAAAGTCAAATTATCCTTGTTTTCAGGTGATATGGTCTTACAGTTAGAAAAATCTAAAGACTCCACAAAAAATAAAACTACTGATTAAAAAAATTCAGTAAAGTTGTACGATACAAAATCAACATATGAAAATCAATAACATTTCCACACTCCAACAGTGAACAATTTGAAAAAGAAATCAAGAAGGTAATCCCATTAATAAAGATTCAAATAAAATAAAATAAATACCTAAGAATAAACTTACCCAAAGAAGTAAATGATCTCTATAATGAAAACTAACATTGATGCAAGAAATTGAAGAGGACACACAATAAAATGGAAAGATATTCCATGTTCTTGAATTGGAGAAATCAATATTGTTAAAATCTCCATACTATCTAAAGCAGTCTACAAATTTAATGAACTGCATATCAAAATAGCAATGACATTCTTCACAAAAATAGAAAAATTACTTCCAAAAATGTGTATGGAACCACAGTAGCCCCAGAACAGCCAAAGGTAATCTTGAGCAAAAGGAATAAAACTAGAAGGATTACACTCCCTGACTTTAAATTGTACTACAGAGTTATAGTAACCAAAATGGCACTATACTGGCATAAAAACAGACACATAGAACAGTTCAACAAAATAGAGAACCCAGAGGCAAATTCACACATCTACAGTGAACTCATTTTTGATAAAAGGGCCAAGAATACACACTGGGGGAAGGACAATCTCTTAAATAAGTGGTGCTGGGGAAGCTGAATATCCATATGAGAAGAATAAAACTAGACCCCTCTCACTCACCATATACAAAAATCAAATAATAATGGGTTAAAGACTGAAATCTAAGATCTCAAGCTATGAAATGTCTAAACGAAAACATTAAGGAAACTCTCCAGGACATTGAACCGGGCAAAGATTTCTTGAGTAATACCCCACAAACACTGGCAACCAAAGCAAAAATTGACAAAAATCACATCAAGCTAAAAAGCTTCTGTGCAGCAACATAAATAATTAACAAAGTAAAGAGACAACCTGAAGAATTAGAGAAAATTTGTGAACTACCCGTCTGACAAGGGGTTAATAACCAGAACATATAAGAAGCACAAACCAACTCTATAGGAAAAAGTCTAATAATTCAATTAAAAAATGGACAGAAGATCTGAATAGACCTTTCTCAAAAGAAGACATACAAATGGCAAACAGGTATATACAAAGTTGTACAAATCATTGAGCATCAGAGGAGTGTAAATCAAAACTACAACAAGATATCCTCTTACCCCAGTTAAAATGGCTTATATTCAAAAACAGGTGATAACAAATGCCGGAGAGGATGTGGAGCAAAGGGAACCCTTGTACACTGTTGGTAGGAATGTAAACTAGTACCTCCACTGTGGAGTACACTTCAGAAGTTTCTACAAAAAACTGAAAATAGAGCTACCATACGTCCCAGCAATCCCACCCCTAGGTTTGTACCCAAAAGAAAGGAAATCAATATATCAAAGAGAGAACTGCACTACCATGTTTGCTGCAGCATTATTTACAGTAGCCGAGATTTGGAAGCAACCTAAGTGTCCATCAACAGAAGAATGAATAAAGAAAACGCAGTACTTCTATACAAGGGAATACTTTTCAGCCACAAAATAGAATGAGATTCTGTCATTGACAACAGCATAGAAGTAACTGGAGATCATTATGTAAAGTGAAATAAGCCAGCCATACAAAGATAAACATTGCATATTCTCACTTATTTGTGGGAGCTAAAAATTAAAACAATTGAAGTCATGGAGATAGAGAGTTGGGAGGATGGCTACCAGAGGCTGGGAAGGGTAGCTAGTGGAAGGAGGAAAATATTGCAGACAATTCTTGGGAATACTACTCACTATTGCCCAGGGTGTCAGGCGTAGCTTTCTAGCAGAAAGGTTTTTTTTAAGTTGAGGCATAAAGGAAGAAGATAATTAGGCCAGGTGAAAGGTAGATGTGAATAAAGAGAAGACTGTTTTGAGGCAGAGAAAACAGTACATATACAATCCAAAAGGAGAATGCAATAACTTCAGAGAACTGAAGACAACTCGGAATTGCTGAAATATAGATTGTGGAGTAGCAAAGTGGTGAGACAAGCAAGAAAAGGTCAGCGACAGTGGCTCAAGCCTGTAATCCCAGCACTTTGGGAGGCCGAGGTGGGTGGATCACGAGGTCAAGAGATCGAGACCATCCTGGTCAACATGGTGAAACCCTGTGTCTACTAAAAATCAAAAAATTAGCTGGGCATGGTAGCGTGTGCCTGTAATCCCAGCTACTCAGGAGGCTGAGGCGGGAGAATTGCCTGAACCCAGGAGGCGGAGGTTGCAGTGAGCCGAGATCGTGCCATTGCACTCCAGCCTGGGTAACAAGAGTGAAACTCAGTCTCAAAAAAAAAAAAAAAAAAAAAGAAAAGGTCAGCGACAGCCTGATGGCCCTTATAAAACATAAATTATTTGATTATTTGATAATTATGTTTTCATATTAAAAGTCACTATAGGTATTGATTAGTAAATAGATTGGATTGGGGTGAGATTAGAGTTAATATACAATTAGCATACCAATTCAGTCAAGAGATGGTGGTGGCATAAAAAAAGAACAGTGGAAATGGAAAACATTAGATGAATTTGAAGGGTCATTTTAACTTTATAGTAACTACATTAGGTTGATGAAAGACAACAAGGCAGGAAAGATGGCACCTCCAGTCTCTAGAATAGGCAATTGCAAGGAAATTGGCCTGAGTTATTGAAACAGGGGTAAACGGAAGCAGCAGATTTTTGAGGAGATGATTTCATGTGGGACATTCTGTATGTGAAGTACAAGCAGCCCAGTGAAATGTAGATGTATATGGTATAGGGGTCTGAGTCCAAGAGCTAGATGTGGGTAGAGTTGTAAATATAAAAAGAGTAAGTACATATGTAGCAATCGAAGTCACAGAAGGGAGCTTTGGACTGGTGTCTCAGGAAATACTGTCACCCAGGAGAGATCCAGAGGCCGAGGAGCCAGGAAAGCAGATGGAGATGAAATGGGCAGACAGCAGAGGAGAACAGGGAGTAAGATCTGTGAGGGGAAATGCCCAGGGAGGCAGAGAACATGGAAAGAGTCTTCAGATCAACATGTAGATCTGATTGCTATGCAGGAGAGCGGAAAGGAAGCATTTTTAAAAAGACAACCACAGTAGTCTAAAATATTAGCTACTTGAATCATGTGAAATTGCCAATATTTTACCCTATTTGATGAAATAACAAGTAATTCCACATTATTCAAGTTAATACATAACATTAGAGACCATGACATTTGGCAAGCCTTAATGTTGCTTTGTTAAACTCTTGTTTTATTCTAGATTAAAAAACAAACAAAAAAAAAAACCTACGCTTGATGACCAAAAGAATTTGAAACTCCCTGTGCTAGACTGTCACTCTCTTGCTGAGTCACACCACCGTGTTCTAGAGCACATACCTATGTGTTAGGGGACAAAACCTAGGCACACAATCTAAGGCTGGTCAATAATCCAGACTTCAACTGCATTTGTTTTTTTACATTTATTCAGCCTAAGACTTATACATTATTTTTTTCTTTATTCTCTCCTTTTCTTCCTAATTACCTTCTTCTTGCTCTTCTCCTCTTCCTGTTTCTCTTCCTTCTATACTTTGTTCCTTTGGTGGTTGACTTAGTTTAAAGTAAATGAAATGATCACAGAGTGCTATGGAGTGATTAGTTTCTTTTTCTGGTTAGTGAAATTGTCAGACATCTTACTTATTTCATTTTTAGTTACTCTAATTTGTTTTTGTGGCTTCTTACAGTTGGACACTTTGGGAAATATTTCTGAGTTCATCATTTGTAAAAATGTTTTAGAATATTGGGAAAATTGAGCTGGTACTATATCACATATTTATTATTTCAATTAAATTTTACTTTTGTATGGTAGGAAGTGTTTTCCTTTGTAGATGAGGAAACTGAAGTGCAGAACGAGGACATGAATCTACTTCACTTTTTGCTAAGTGAGAAATGTGGCAGTGTCTCTTTTGTATTAAACAGATCTCCTGTTACTAATGATAGTGAACAGTATTAAGTTGAATATGCATTTGACTCCTTCTGGAAAAGCTTTTAAGACTGTCTCTGTGGATGCAGATACCAATGATTCCACCCAACCTATATTCTTCTTAGTCTCTTAATCTTTTTACCTTGATTTTATACCCAAATAATCATCTTCACTTCAAAACCAAAATATCCCAATGAACTGCATAACAATTTGAGTTTTATTTATTTGTTTACATATTAGTTAGGATAATTTTTCTCCATTCATCAGTTATTTACATATCTTATCATGAGCTTTTTACACTATGAAATAGAATGCTCAAGCAGATGCTTTTAGAAAGCTGCTTGCTGCAGACTACGTGCCTTTATATCACATGAATTGCTGTCGCTGGGCATTAAAGCAGCTACAATATTTCCTGTCATTAATAGTCTCTGTTACTCTACCATCATGATTGCTGACCTTAGCTTGGCCCTCTGCTGTGAATTAGAATTTCTGTTGAGAGAGAATATTAATGAAACAAAGTTAAATTCCTCAGCAGTTTTCAATTGGAATTGAAGTCTCCGTTTAATTCTTGAAAGAAAATGGCTTTGCATCTATAAATATTGCTATTATAACTTCAAAATGATAGGCAAGGTGCATGAAAATCATTATGCACAGAAGCCTTTCTTTTTGAGGATGTTGAAGTAGGTATTTTGCTCACTTTATAAACCTCTTTGAAGATTGAAACACTTACTCTGAAGTACTGGTATAAATGTAAAGTGTAATTTACTCAAAGTAGGTATCAGCTAAAGAATTACTTAGTGAAAGCCACAAGGAGAAGTGCATTCTAAATCACCAGGTATGCTGCTAATTTAAATTACAACCTAGGCCAGACCATTATTTCTTTAGGTGTATGAACACTGGAGCAAAGAGCATATTCTATGCTATTTTTCTATGTGGGATTTTATGTTTTACTCAATTTCCCAAAGATGCCTTGTATATATATATTTAATATCAACTTATATTTTTATAGTGGAAATGTAATAAGGGTTGAGTGACATGTTAATTGAACTGGGTCATGCTTCAGGACAATCATAGAAATGACTGCCATACTGATAGAAATAAGACAGGCTTTGGAGACTTCATAGTTGTGATATTTAAAAAGTACTCTTGTAACCATTTTTAGGGCCATATATAAATGTAGACGCTAAACTTTTACCTTTTACTCTTATTACACTGTCTTGTGGGGTGCCTAACACTGTGGTAAGGTATCTAGACCATCATCATTGAATCTAAAAACTAAATAAAATCTTCTCAATGATATATTCTAATCACTTCATTTCAAAAAATGAGAACCCTTTTGGAAATTTTGGTAAATTGCTAGCTATTTAATTTGCTAACTCTTTAATTTATTGCTTGAAATATAAGCTTTGCTTTTGAGATTATTTCCTTGCATTAAATCCTCCTGCTGCTGTATTTCCTAGGTTTGAAGGATATTACTTGTTCACTTATCTTCTTGCTAAGGATATTTACTAGGGTAACAAAGGTTAGTAGCAAGAGGCATTACGCAACTCATCTGACATTCTGACTCTCATTTAGAACCTCAATATGACTTTATTACTTCTGAACACTGTCATGGAATGGAATTTTCTTAGAACTTTTTGAAATGGCATTAGGGTTCTCTGTCTCTCTGTCTCTGTGAATTATTCATCTGTATCTCCATGAGATGATAGATAAAAAATTGACTGGTATCATTATGCCGGTTCAAATGATAAAAAGATGACAAGATTAATATTTATGTGCATTGAAGGAATTTGTACAAAATAACACAGTTAACACCTATTCCTAAAATGCAACACTAGTTTTCACCTAGTAGAGATGTTGCCCCAATGAGCTATAATCCTAAACATTGTATTAAAGCTGAATTTAACCAGGGGATCCAAAAGCTTCCCTTCTCACTGCATTGCCTTACTTCTGTTTTTTTTTTTTTTCAAAGTGGAGAACTTATTTGCGAGTTGAATAAAATTTCTCTCCATAGTTGTGGGATAAAGAAATAGGCTTAAATATGAGATACTGGAGAATGGAGGATTTTTAAATGAAGAGAACCTGGCTAGAAGATTTGATTTGACTGTCTGCTATAATTCATTCTCTTAGAAGTCTACTGGGATAAAGTTTCAGAAACAATCATCTAGGTCAATTAGTCTGATATCTGTATTTACTTTTCTGGCAAGAAAACTCGCATTCTCAACCCTAGTTAAAAGGATTGTGGCTTCAGAAAAATATAATATAGAAATGAATACTACAAGATAAAAAATTAAAAGACATGACATGTCAAGCTACATAATTATCAGAGCAGCTCAAATAATTTGGCAATCATTTTGTAATCACAGAACTATTTCCCGCCCCTCAATCTGACAGCTGTAAGGAGAGCCAAGGGAAAAATTAAAGAAACTTTAGCAAGGTTATTTAATGTCTGACCTTCTTACTCAGACTCTACAAAAACCTCCTAGAAATTGGTTTATCACAAGGACTTCTCTTCTGGGTAGATAGTCAAGGTAGCCGTAGTTCAGTTTTGTTTAATCTCCTGTTAAGATGAGAGTCAAGTTAGGCAGTTTCAGTAAAACATTTCATTTGGTTTCAAGGTATAAGCACTTTTGATACAAACTTTGCTCTATGAAAAAGATGCACATACATCATAAACAAGATTATTTTAAGCTTAAAAAATGTGGAATATTCATACATAAACTAAACTAAATTTATTTTTTAATTATCTAAAAGTTTGAATAAACAAATTAGTATACATAAATTAGGGAATTATTTATCATATATTTTAAGATGTACACATGTGGTTTTGATATACATATACATAGTGAAATAATGCTATTGTTGAGCAAACTAATCAATCCTTCACCTTCTATAGTTACCTTTTGTGTGTGTGGTAAGAGCATCTAAAATCTACTCTCTTAGCAAATTTTCAATATATAATAGAATGTTATGAACTATAGTCCTCATGCTGTCCATTAAATCTCTAGACTTACTTGTCCTACATAATTGAAAATTTGGACCTTTGACCTATTTATCCCTGTTTCCTCCTTTTCTATACCATAGTAACCACCATTCTACTCTGTTTCTATGTGTTTAACTTTTAAAACATTCTACACATAAGTGGGATCATGCAGTAGTTTTCTTTCTGTATGTGGTTTATTTCATTTAGCATAATGTCCTCCAGGCTCATCCATGTTGTCATATATGGCAGTATCTGCTTCTTTTTAAAAGCGGAACAACAGTTCATATATCTCAATTTCCTTATCCATTTATCCATTTCATTGGTGGATACTTAAGGTGTTTCCATATCTTAGCTATTATGAGTAGCGCTGCAATAAAGATGGGAGTGCAGATATCTCTATGGCATGCTGATTTTATTTTCTTGGGTATATACCAAGCAGAGGCATTGTGGGGTCATATGATAGTTCTAATTTTAGTTTTTGTAGAAATTCCATACTGTTTTCTATAATGGGTATAACAATTTACTCCATACAATTTTTTCCATACCCTAGCTGACACTTATCTTGTCTTTTTAATGATACCCATTCTAACAGGTGTGTGGTGATATATCATTGTGGTTTTTATTTACCTTTTCTAATGATTAGTGATGTTGAGCACCTTTTTATAAACCTGAGGCCTATTTCTATATCTTCCCTGGAGATATATCTATTTGGGTACTTAGCCCATTTTTTAAATAGAATTAATTGTTTTATGCTGTTGTGTGAATTCTTTATATGATTTGGATATCATCGCTTATTAGATATATGGCTTGCAAATATTCTCTTACAATCTGAAAGCTGCCTTTTCTTTTTGTTGTTTCCTTTGCTGTGCAGAAGTGTTTTAGTTTCATATAATCTCACTTGTTTATTTTTGTTATGATTGCCTGGGATTTTGGTGTGATTTCTAAAAAATCATTGCCAAGGCCAATAGCAAGGAGCTTTTTCCATTATGTTTTCTTCTAGGAGTTTTAGAGTTTTATGTTTAGGTCTTTAATCTGTCTTTGAGTTGATTTTTGTGTATAGCATAAGATAAAACCAGTTTCTCTGATATCATTTACTGAAGAGGCTGTCCTTTCCCCATTGTGTCTTCTTGGTGGCCTTGTCAAAAATTAGTTGACTGTATGTTATTGGGTTCATTTCTGAACTCCATCTCATTCCATAAATCTATGTCTTTGTTTTTAAGCCAGTACCATAATGTTTTGATTACTATAGTTTTGTAAGGTGATTTGAAATTAGGAATTGTGATGCCTCCAACTTTGTTTTTCTTAAAATTCTTCTGGATATTCTGGGACTTCTATGGTTCCATACAAATTTTAGGAATTTTGTTTCTATTTCTGTAAAAAGATTATTGAAATTTTGATGGGGTATAGGGATTGCATTGAATCTATAGATTGCTTCAGGTAATATGAGCATTTTGACAATATTAATTTTCCCAATCTATACATAAGACAGCTTTCCATTTACCTGTTTCTTCTTTAATTTCTTTTATTAGTATTTTATACTTTTCAGTACACCAATCTTTCACTCCCTTGCTTAAACCTATTTCCCATATTCTTTTTTTAAAATTATTATTTCATACATTCTTTAATCTTTTTGATGCTATTGTAAATAGGATTGTTTTCTTGATTGCTTCCTCAGGTAGAATAATATTGGTGTAAAGAAATGTAAAAATTTTTTGGTGTTAATTTTGTATCCTGCTACCTTACTGAATTCATTTATTACAAAATTTTTACTGTGGGTGGCATCTTTAGGGTTTTCTACATATAGAATCATATCATCTGCAAATAGGGATAAGTTTACTTCTTTCTGATTTGAATTTCTATTATTTCTTTTTCTTGTCTAATTGTTCTTACTAGTTCTTCCAATACTATATTGAATAGAAGTGGCAAGAGAGACATTCTTGACTTGTACTGGGTCTTAGAGGGAAAGCTTTCAGTTTTTCCCATTGATTATGTTGTTAGCTGTAAGATCCTTACTAATGAGCTTTGTTAGGTTGAAGCAATTTCCTTCTATGCCTATTTTGTTGAGAGTTTTTTTTTTTTAATTGCATTTTAGGTTTTGGGGTACATGTGAAGAACATGTGAGATAGTTGCATAGGTACACACGTGGCAGTGTGATTTGCTGCCTTCTTCCCCTTCACATATATCTGGCATTTCTCCCCATGCTATCTCTCCCCAACTCCCCACCCCCCACTGTCCCCTATTCCCCTCAACAGACCCCAGTATGTAATGCTCCCCTCCCTGTGTCCATGTGTTCTCATTGTTCAACACCCACCTATGAGTGAGAATATGCGGTGTTTCATTTTCTGTTCCTGTGTCAGTTTGCTGAGAATGATGTTCTCCAGATTCATCCATGTCTCTACAAAGGACACGAAATCATCATTTTTGATTGCTGCATAATATTCCATGGTGTATATGTGCCACATTTTTTCAGTCCAGTCTATCATCGATGGGCATTTGGGTTGGTTCCATGTCTTTGCTATTGTAAACAGTGCTACAATGAACATTCATGATTTTGCCCATTCAGTATGATATTGGCTGTTGGTTTGTCATAAATAGCTTTTATTACTTTGAGATACATTCCATCAATACTGAGTTTATTGAGGGTTTTTAGCATAAAGGCTGTTGAATTTTGTCAAAGGCCGTCTCTGCATCAATTGAGATAATCATGTGGTTTCTCTCTGTTAAGGCAGGTTGCCTCGGCAACGGCAGGCTGTGTCAGCAATGGCAGAGTACCTCTGTAGGGGTGGAGTGCCTCAGTAATGGCAGACGTCCCTCCCGCACCGACCTGCACCATTCTGGGTTTAGCTGTGCTTGCTGTGAAACTCTCAACCCTGACCGTTTCCAATTGCTGTTTTGTTTGTTTTTGTGGGGGTGGGACTCGCCGAGCCTGATCACCTGGCTCTCTGCCTCAGAGCCCCCTTTTTTTTTTTAAGTTGAATGGTTGACTCTCTCCCAGGTGTTCCAGTCACCTGCTGAAAGGGCGCCAGGATCTGTTTGATTTCCCGTGCAGTGACCCACTGTGCCAGCTGAAATCACATTGCTGTCTGGGAATCTCCTGGCCTGGCTTACTGTTTAAGTCCCATTTAATCAGATGAATGTGCTAATCTGCCTTCTCAAATCTCAAATTGCCGGTTTAACAGGGCAACCAGACCAGTGTATTTTGTACGGAGTGCTGCTGCACTGTGGTGCTGGCCAAAACAGCCGCGCCGGCCAAAGCAGCCATGCTGGTGGCCCGTGGGGCTCCTACACCTGGGAGTCTCCTGGTCTGTGGGCAATAAAGATCCGTCTGGAAATGCAGTGTCCACCCACCCTCTGCGCTTTCACTGGGAGCTGCAATCCTGAATTGCTCCTGTAGTGCCATCTTCTCCTCTCATCAGCAGAATTTATGTCTGGATATCAGCCCCTTGTCAGATGGGTAAACTGCAAAAATTTTTTCCCAAACTGTCGGTTGTCAATTCACTCTATCGACTGTGTCTTCACTCTATTCACTCTAATTCACTCTAATCAACTGCAAGACTTTTTTTTTTTTTGCCATGCAGAAGCTGTGGAGTTTGATTAGGTCCCATTTGATTAGGTCTGCAAATATTTTGGCTTTTTTTTTTGCCAATGCTTTTGGTGTTTTGGTCATGAAGTCCTTGCCTACTCCTATGTCCTGGATGGTTTTGCCTAGATTTTCTCATAGGGTTTTTATGGTGTTAGGTCCTATGTTGAAGTCTTTAATCCATCTGGAGTTAATTTTAGTGTAAGGTGTCAGGAAGGGGTCCAGTTTCTGCTTTCTGCACATGGCTGCCAGTTTTTCTAACATCATTTATTAAACAGGGAATCCTTTCCCCATTGCTTGTTTTTGTCAGGTTTGTCAAAGATCGGATGGTTGTAGATATGTTGTGTTGCCTCCAATGCCTCTATTCTATTCCATTTGTCTATATCTCTGTTTTGGTACCAGTATCATGCTGTTTTGATTACTGTAGCCTTGTAGTATAGTTTGAAGTCCTGTAGTGTGATGCCTCCTGCTGTGTTCTCTCTGCTTAGAATTGACTTGGCTATGAAGGCTCTCTTTTGGTTCCATATGAAGTTTAAGGTGGTTTTTTCCAGTTCTGTGAAGAAGGTCTTTGGTAGCTTGATGGGGATAGTGTTGAATCTGTAAATTACTTTGGGCAGTATGGCCATTTTCATAATATTGATTCTTCCTAACCATGAACATGGAATGTTTCTCCATCTGTTTGTGTCCTCTCTTATTTTGTTGAGCAGTGGTTTGTATTTCTCCTTGAGGAGGTCCTTTACATTCCTTGATAGTTGTATTCCTAGATATTTTATTCTCTTTGTAGCAATTGGGAATGGCAGTTCATTTTTGATTTGGCTCTCTTTCAGTCTGTTATTGGTGTATAGGAATGCTTGTGATTTTTGCACATTGATTTTATATCCTGAGACTTTGATGAAGTTGCTTACCAGTTTCAGTAGATTTTCAGCTGAGACAACGGGATCTTCTAGATAGACAATCATGTTGTCTGCAAATAGAGACAATTTGGCTTCCTTCTTTCCTATTTGAATACGCTTTATTTCTTTTTCTTGCCTGATTGCTCTGGCTAGAAATTCCAATACTATATTGAATATGAGTGGTGAGAGAGGGCATTCTTGTCTAGTGCCAGATTTCAAAGGGAATGCTTCCAGTTTTTTCCCATTCAGTATGAAATTGGCTGTTGGCTTGTCATAAATAGCTTTTATTATTTTGAGATATGTTCCGTCAATACCGAGTTTATTGAGGGTTTTTAGCATAAAGGGCTGTTGAATTTTGTCAAAGGCCTTCTCTGCATTAATTGAGATAATCACGTGGTTTTTGTTTTTGGTTCTGTTTATGTGGTGAATTACGTTTATACACTTGCATATGTTGAACCAGCCTTGCAATCCTGGGATGATCCTACTTGATCATGGTGGATAAGCTTTTTGATGTGCTGTTGCAATTGGCTTGCCAGTATTTTATTGAAGATTTTTGCATCTATGTTCATCATGGATATTAACCTGAAGTTTCTTTTCTTGTTGAGTCTCTGCTGGGTTTTGGTATCAGGATGATGTTGGTCTCATAAAATGATTTGGGAAGGATTCCCTTTTTTTAGATTATTTGGAATAGTTTCAGAAGGAATGGAACCAGCTCCTCTTCTTGTGTCTGGTAGAATTCTGCTGTGAAGCCATCTGGCCCTGGGCTTTTTTTGTGTGGTAGGCTCTTAATTGCTGCCTCAACCTCAGATCTTGTTATTGGTCTATTCAGGGTTTCAACTTCCTTCTGGTTTAGGCTTGGGAGGAGGCAAGTGTCCAGGAATTTATCAATTTCTTCCAGGTTTACTAGTTTATGTGCATAGAGTTGTTTGTAATAATCTCTGATGATGGTTTGAACTTATGTGGACTCTGTGGTGATTTCCTCTTTATCATTTTTTATTGAATTGATTTGGTTATTCTCTTTTCTTTTTTACTAATCTGGCTAGTGGTCTGTCTATTTTGTTGATCTTTTTGAAAAACCAGCTCCTGGATTTATTGATTTTTTGAAGTTTTTTTATGTCTCTATCTCCTTCAGTTCTGCTCTGATTTTAGTTATTTCTTGTCTTCTGCTATGTTTTGAGATTTTTTTGATCTTGCTCCTCTAGCTCTTTCAATTTTGATGAGAGGGTATCAATTTTGGATCTCTCCTTTCTTCTCATGTGGGCACTTATTGCTATATATTTTCCTCTAGATACTGCTTTAAATGTGTCCCAGAGATTCTGATATGTTGTGTCTTTGTTCTCGTTGGTTTCGAAGAACTTCTTTATTTCTGCCTTCTTTCATAGTTTATCCATTCAACATTCAAGAGCCAGTTGTTCAGTTTCCATGAAGCTGTGTGGTTCTGAGTTAGTTTTTGGATTCTGAGTTCTAATTTGATTGCATTGTGGTCTGAGAGACTGTTTACTACGATTTCTGTTCTTGTTCATTTGCTGAGGAGTGATTTACTTCCAATTATGTGGTCAATTTTAGAGTACGTGTGATGTGGTGCTGAGAAGAATATATATTTTGTGGATTTGAGGTGGAGAGTTCTGTAAATGTCTATTAGGTTTGCTTGTTCCAGTCTGAGTTCAAATCCTGGATATCCTTGTTAATTTCTGTCTGGTTGATCTGTCTAATATTGACAGTGGAATGTTAAAATCTCCCACTATTATTGTGTGGGAATCTAAGTCTCTTTGTAGGTCATTAAAAACTTGCCTTATGTATCTGGGTGCTCCTGTATTGGGTCCATATATATATTTAGGATCGTTAGCTCTTCTTGTTGTATCGATCCTTTTACCATTATTTAATGTCCTTTTTGTCTCTTTGGATCTTTGTTTCTTTAAAGTCTATTTTATTAGAGATGAGAATTGTAAACTCCTGCTTTTTTTTTGCTCTCCATTTGCTTGATAAATTTTACTCCATCCATTTGTTTTGAGCCTTTATGTATCCTTGCATGTGAGATGGGTTTCCTGGATACAGCACACCAATGGGTTTTGGCTTTTTATCCAATTTGCCAGTCTGTGTCTTTTGATTGGTGCATTTAGCCCATTTACATTTAGGGTTAATATTGTTATGTGTGAATTTGATACTGCCATTTTGATGCTAGCTGGCTGTTTTTCCCATTAATTGAGGCAGATTCTTCATTTTCTTGATGTTCTTTACCATTTGGTATGTTTTTGGAGTAGCTGGTACTGGTTGTTTCTTTCTATGTGTAGTGCCTCTTTCAGGAGCTCTTGTAAAGCAAGCCTGGTGATGACAAAATCTCTGAGTACTTGCTTGTTCACAAAGGATTTTATTTTTCCGACACTTATGAAGCTTAGTTTGGCTGGATATGAAATTCTGGGTTGAAAGTTCTTTTCTTTAAGGATGTTGAATATTGGCCCCCAGTCTCTTCTGGCTTGTAGGGTTTCTGCCAAGAGATCTGCTGTGAATCTGAAGGGCTTCCCTTTTTGGGTAACCCGACCTTTCTCTCTGGCTGCCCGTAGCATTTTCTCCTTCATTTTAACCCTTGTGAATCTGAAAATTGTGTGCCTTGGGGTTGCTCTTCGTGAACAATATCTTTGTGGTGTTCTCTGTATTTCCTGGAGTTGAATATTGGCCTGCATTTCTAGGTTGGGGAAATTTTCCTGGATAATATCCTGAAGAGTATTTTCCAGCTTGGATTCATTCTGTCTGTCACATTCAGGTACACCTATCTAATGTAGATTAGGTCTCTTCACATAGTCTCGTATTTCTTGGAGACTTTGTTCATTCCTTTTTGTGCTTTTTTTCCTCTAATCTTGGCTTCTTGTTTTATTTCATTGAGTTGATCTTTGACCTCTGATATCTTTTCTTCTGCTGTTGAAGAAAAGGTCAATTCGGCTGTTGAAACTTGTGCATGCTTCACAAAGTTCTCGTGTTGTGTTTTTCAGCTCCATCAGTTCACTTATATTCCTCTCTAAGTTTTCCATTCTTGTTATCATTTGCTCAAATCTTTTTTCAAGGTTCTTAGTTTCTTTGCATTGAGTTAGAACATGTTCTTTTAGCTCATGGAAGTTTCTCATTACCCACCTTCTGAAGTCTTATTCTGTCATTTCATCACACTCATTTTCCATCCAGCCTTGTTTCCTTACTGCTGAGGAGTTGTGATCCCTTTTAGGAGGAGAGGTGTTCTGGTTTTTGGTGTTTTCCTCCTTTTTGCACTGGTTTCTTCCCATCTTTTTAGATTTATCCACCTGTCATCTTTGTAATTGTTCATTTTCAGATTGGGTCTCTGAGTGGACGTCCAGATTGTTGATGATAAAGTTATCTGTGTTTCTTAGTTTTTCTTCTAACAGTCTGACCCCTCTGCTTTAGGACTGCTGAGGTCCACTCCAGGCCCTGCTTGCCTGGGGATCACCTTCAGCAGCTGCAGAACAGTCAGGGTTGCTACCAGTTTCTTCTTCTGTTATCTTTGTCCCAGAATAATGCCTACCAAATGTCACTCTGATCAGTCCCTTGTGAAGTGACTCTTTGGATATACAGGGGCCAGGGAGCTCCTTGAGGAGACAGTCTGTCCTTTATAGGAGCTGAAGTGCTGAGCTGTGAGCTCCATTGTTCATTCAGGTCTACTGGGCAGGTACATTTACGTCTGCTGCAGCAGAACTCATAACCCCCCCTATTTTTTCCCCAGGTGCTCTGTCCCAGGGAGTTAGGGCTTTATTTATGAGTTTCCATTGTGCTGCTGCCTTTTTTTTCAGGGCTGCCCTGCCCAGCAAGGAGGAAACCTAGTTAGTGTCTGCTTGTAGAGGCTTTGCTGAGCTGCTATGAGCTCTGCCTGCTGCTGTGTGAACTTCCCTGCAGTCCTGTTGATAAGGGTGTGGTTAGAACTGCCTCAGCAATGGTGGCCCACCTCTGTAATGGCAGACTCTCTCTGTTATGGCAGGTTTCCTCAGCAATGGCAGGCTGCCTCAGCAGTGGTGGACTACCTTTGTAGGGGTGGTGTGCCTCAGTAATGGTGGATGCCCCTCCCCCACAGAGCTGGACCATCCTGGGTTCAGCTGTGCTTGCTATGAAACTCTCAACCCAGAGCATTTCCAATTGATTTTTTTTTTTTTGTGAGTGTGGGACCCACCAAGCCTGATCACGTGGCTCCTTGCCTCAGAGCCTTTTTTTTAAGTTGAATAATTGACTCTCTCCCAGGTGTTCCAGTCGTCTGCTGAAAAGGCACCAGGATCTGTGTGATTTCCTGTGTGGCAACCCACTGTGCTGGCTCAAACAACAGTGCTGAGATTTGTGGTGCTTTTTTGCCCATGAATCTCCTGGCCTGGCTCCCTGTTTCAGACCCCTGTTTAATCAGATGAATGGGTGACTCTGCCTTCCCGGAGCTCCAGTTGCCAGCTTAAATGGGTGACCAGACCAGTGTATTTTGTATGGAGAACTGCTGCTCTGGGGCACCGGCAAAACAGCCACGCTGGCCAAAACAGCCACTCTGGTGACCTATGGGGCTCCTCTGCCTGGGAATCTCCTGGTCTGTGGGCAATAAAGATCCATCTGGAAATGGGGCATCCACTCACCCTCTGTGCTTTCACTGGGAGCTGCAATCCTGAGCTGTTCCTAAATGGCCATCTTGGCAGAGATCCCGTTGTTGAGTTTTTATCACGAAGTTATGTTGGACTTTGTCAAATGCTTTTTCTGCATCTATTCAGATGATCATGTGGTTTTTATCTTTTTTTTTGTTAATGGGGTATATCACATGATTGATTTGCATATGTTAAATCAACCTTGCATCTCATGGAAATCTCATTTGATCATGTATATAATCTTTTTGATGTGTTGTTGAATTTAGGTGGCTAGTATTTTTTTGAGGATTTTTGCATCACTGTTCATCAGAGCTATTGACCTGAAGGTTTTTTTCTTGTGGCATCTTTTCCTGTCTTTAGTTTTAGAGTGATGCTGCCTTCATAAAATGTATTTAGAAGTATAACCTCTACTTCATTTTTTGAAGAGTTTAAGAAGTATTGGTATTAATTCTTCCTAGAATTTTGGTAGAATTCAGCTGTGAAGCCATCTGGCCCTGGGCTTTTCTTTGTTGAGAGGCTTTTGATTGCTACTTCATCTCTATTTGTTATTAGTCTGTTAAGGCTTTCTGTTTCTTCTTGGTTTAGTCTTGATGGATTGTATGATTCTAGGAATTTATCCATTTCCTATAGATTACCCAATTTGTTGGCATATAATTGTTCATAATAGTCCCTTATGATCCTTTTTATTTCTAAAGTATCTGTTGTGATGTCTCTTCTCTCATTTCTGATTTTACTTATTTGAGTAATCTCTCTTTTTTCTTTTTGTTTTTAGTCTATCTAAGGGTTTGTTGATTAAGTATATATACATATATTTTAAAAACTCACTTTTGTTGACTTTTTTCTGTAGTGTTTGTTTTCTCTATTTTGCTGGGAACTCTTGACCAGCAAGAGGGTTCCAACCTGAATGGGGAGCACACTGGAAATAATAAAGAATACAGAAAGTGGGGTCAGGAGGGATGAAGAGTTGTTGCTCTCTCATCAAGTTTATTATCTGAGGGCTAAGAATATATAGTTTTCAGGGTCTGACTGACATCATGGTAGGGAGAAAATAAGTAGCTAAATCATCAATTCTATACAATAAATTGACAGCTAAGCGAAAGGTGGCTATGGAAGATAATAATATCTTTGGTGCTCATAAGCAAGTTTCTTGTAGCAAAAAAGTTTGTTCCTCATGAATGCAGGGGGCCATCTGGTTTCACCTGTCTGGTTATCTTTTAGCTAGATTCTTCTTTTTTCCTGTCCTTGACTTCCCTATCTCTACTTCCCTCTGCCTAGGGGCTCTGCTTCTGGGGTCAACCTCCCATGAACACCACTTTGCAGTCTCACATGGATGGGTCCCCAACAGGTCCCCCTTCTTTTACTTTTAGTTGCAACTCATACAAGCCAAGTTGCAGCTGATGGAGGGAGGAGAACAGGAGTCAAACAACTAAAGGTAAAAAGAAAACCAAAAGAAGGGCCCAAACCCCTAAGCCAATTAAGGATGAAAAGGATGGTAAATTTGACCACTGCATCCATGAGGACAATGTATCCACAATATCTTTGGCTATATTAGTATCTACAGGAAGTTGTTCTCTAGAAGCATCAATTGCATGAATTTGTTTTTGTAATTTATAAATATCCAAAGACAAATTATTATGAGACCATATACCTTGCAAATGAGCCTTAACTAAAGGTCATTGCCATTCAGAGGCATTATATTCCTTATTAGTGACACAAATGAAAGCAAATTCATCATGGCACTGAAGTGCAAGATGATTTTGCATATTATACACTTTGTCTCCAAGAAGAGCAACAGTTTCTTCCAGGACATTTAACTTTGCTTCTAATTTCTTATCTATATCCATTTGAGTTCCTAAAGACATAGAAATATTCTTAGCTAAAAGATTAACATATGCAGCAGTTTGTATGTTCTGTGCTAAACTAACAGCAGCAGTGGCAGCAGTTGCAATAATTGTGACTATAGCAATGATACTAGCAATGAGCATTCCTAAAAATCTTTTTGGATGCATCATTAAGTCCCTAACCTGTTGCAAAACTTGTGATCCTCTATCATCATACCAAGGTTCAGAAATATTAACAGGAAGCATAATATAAGGAGGTTGATGTACAATCATAATAACTGGAGTTGGAAAAACAGTTGAATCAATACAATTAGTAAGAATACAATTAGGGCTAGATATAGAATAATGTCCATTGATTTCACTTATAGCTATAGCTATGAACATTACAGCTGGAGTTCTTGGAGTACCCTGAGAGTCCACAAGTTGGTCTGCTTCAGCACAAAGGCACTTCAGTTGACCCCAAGTGGGAAGATGCTGTGTGTTCTGGGCAGGCTGACGTCTCCTTCGACAATGACGTGGCAGTGGAGGGGACAAATGCAGTCATCTCAGTCGAGGGATCAGTGCCCCAGGCTTTTCCTCTGAGAGGAGATCCATGTTTCACCAGCTGCTCTGGGACCCACAGAGGACTTTCACCAGATCTAGGAAAAACACAAACATGTCCTCGTCCCCATATTAGGACGGGATCAGGTCCATTCCATTTGTTAGTCAGTACATCCTGCCATAGCACTTCAGCTTGTGCTCTGGGATTAGGGTGCCAAAAACGTTCAGCAGCAGAATGTCCTTTTGCATCAAAAATTAAAAAATTTAAAACATAGCATGTTTGAACCAAGTATGAGGAGTCCTATGTAAATCAGCTTCTGACTCCCCTTTCTTTATTTTTTGTAAAGTTATTTTTAAAATTGCATGAGCACATTCAACAATTTCTTGTCCCTGTGGATTATAGGTATACTTGTATGATGCTGAATGTCAAACTGAGAATAAAAATGATTAAATCCTTTGCTGGTGTAAGCAGGAGCATTATCTGCTTTAATAATTTTAGGAGGTCCTAAAATAGAAAAAACTAATAAACAATGAGCTATGACATCTTTAACAGCTTCTCCAGTATGAGCAGATGCCACTAGAAAATGAGAAAAGGTGTCAATGGTTACATGTATATATTGAAATTTACCAAAGGGGGTAAAATGAGTAACATCCATTTGATATATGTGGCCACTCTGTAGCCCTCGAGGATTAACTCCATAATGAACAGGAACTGGCAAGTGAGGAAGACAGGCGGAGCATTGTTTAACAATTTGTCGAGCCTGTTCTTGAGTAATTTTAAATTGTAAATGAAGACTGGGCATTTTGATGATGCAAGACATGAGATGCTTGTGCCTGTTGTAAAGGAGTTAAAACAGGAAACAGAGTGAGTGAGTGAATCAGCTTGTTGATTACCATCACTGAGAGGTCCTGGCAGGTTAGAGTGAGCTCTAATATGTCCTATGAAAATGGAATGATGGCGCTGTTGAATGGAGTCCTGCAATGGAATTAAAAGATGAATAATAGCAGAAGAGTCTGAAGAATGCAAAGGAGCAGTCTCCAGAGTTTGCACAAGCTGCACAATATAGATGTTAAGAGGAATATCAGAATAGATGTTAAGAGGAATATCCCATTGGAACAGAACAAATTGTACTGCAAGGAGCTCAACTCTTTGAGCTGAAGTTTCTTGCATCTGAAAAGAAAAGGGTTGCTTGTCAACAGTCCCAGCAGCAATGCCAGATGAGGATCCATCTGTGAATGCCAGTTGTGCCTGTGACAAAGGTGTTTTAACACATTTTTGAGGAAAAATAAGAGAATTTAGAGCATAAAATTGTAAAATTTTATCAGCTGGAAGATGACAGCTAATGTTTCCTGGAAATCCAGCAAAAGAAATTTGCCAAGTTTCTGAGAATTGCCAAAGCCAAGTTTGTTGAGGGCCTGTATAGGGAACAATGATTTCTGGAGGCTCGTATCCAAACAGTGCAAGAGCATGAGTTCTGCCTTTAGCAACCAGGGCAGCAACCAAATCATAATAAGGAGTGACTACTTTTCCATGACTAGCAGGAAGATGTAACCATTCTAATATTCCTTGTTGCCAGAAAACAGCTGTAGGTGTATACTGTGTACATAACACACAAAAGCTCCAGGGTGCCTTGTCTTGTAATCTATTTAATTTTTGCTTTGTTAAGGCCTTTTGAACAACTTGTAGTGTCTACATAGCTTCAGGAGTAAGCTTGCATGGGGAAGAGGGGTTAGAAGGTCCTTTTAGAAGGTCAAATAAGGGTTTTAAGTCTCCAGTGGTAAGTTTGAGGCTAGGTCTGATCCAATTTAAGTCACCCAAAAATTTTTGAAAATCATTAAGAGTTTTTAACTGAGAAGTATTTAATTTTGGAATTTCATAAAATATTTTTTGTGATTCAATTATTTTCCCTAAATAATGATAAGGAGCAGTGGATTGAATTTTTCCTGGAGCAATTACCAATCCAGCATTAGCCAAACAATTCTGCAATTGCATAAAGGCAGACTGTAAGAGATTGTTAGATGAAGCAGAAATTAAAATATCATCCATGTAATGAATAAGCATAATATTAGGATGTTGTTGTCTTACAGGAAGAATAGCCTTTGCAATGAAAGTTTGACATAGAGTAGGACTATTGGCCATGCCCTGAGGCAGCACTACCCATTCATATCTGTCCCAAGGTTGTTCATAATTAGTAGATGGGATGCTAAAAGCAAATCTTTTACAGTCTTGTGGTGCAAGAGGTATGGTAAAGAAACAGTCTTTTAAATCAATAACAATTACTTTCCAACTCTGAGGTATTGCCACAGGAGATGGCAGGCCTGGTTGAAGAGGCCCCATTATTTCCATAGTTTCATTAACTTTTCTTAAATCCTGTAAAAGTCCCCATTTGCCAGATTTTTTTCTTAATAACAAAAATTGGAGAATTCCAAGGGCTTTGATTAGGTCAGATATGTCCTGCCTCAAGTTGTTTCGGAACCAACTCTCGAGCGGCAGAAATTTTTTCCTTAGATAGGGCCACTGTTCTACCCACACTGGAGAGTCAGATTTCCAGCATATAGCATCAGCATGGGCATCAGGAGAATAAGTGGCCCCTAAGAAAAATATCCTAAACCCCATTTGTCATATTTTGGGGAAGGACAAATAGATTCTATTATTCCTTGTAAGTTTTTACCCAGACCTTTTCCTTCTTGATAGCCTTGGTCTCTCATAAGTTGCCAAGCAATATTTCCTGTAACAAGTTTAACTGCCATTATCTCTAAAACATCTTGACCCCATAAATTAAATGGAAATGTCCCTCATGTCCTTCATCATCAGTCCATTTAGTAAAATAGATTGTTCAGGATTTTTACTCATTCCAATTCCTTGTAAGGAAGTCATAGAAGGAGAACAAGGTCATTGTGAAGGCCAATGACTAGCAGAGATAATAGAAATATCAGCTCCAGTGTCTAGCAGTCCTTTAAAAGGCTTGTCATTAATCCATAATGTCAGTTCAGGGCAAGAAGCAGTAATAGATTGCACCCAATAGGCATGATTTGAGGATCCAAAACTTGAACATCCTCAAGTCTCAGTGGAAAGAGATTTGCCTATGGCAGTATTTATAGGTATCAAAAGGAGCTGAGCAATAGGCTTCTCAGGAGTCAAAGTAAATATTCCTCGAGGTACCCATGTTATAACCTTAATTTCTCTCATATAATCTGCATCTATGACCCCAGGAAGGACTTGTAGTCCTTTCATAGTCCATCCACTCCTGCCTAACAGGAGACAAAAATAACCTTGAGGCAAAGGGCCAAAAATTCCTGTAGGAATAGCTTGTGGACCCATTTCTGGAGTTAATACTTCTCGGAAGGAGATAATCACCACCAGAAAGGCATGCTTTAGCAAGCCAACCCCAATCATGAGGAGGAAGTGCTTCTCCAGCTAAGTTTTCTAAAAGAGAAACAGTGTATGGGGCTGTAGGGCCATATTGAGCAACAGCCTCTTTTAACTCTTTTAACATTTTAGGAGGAATAGGCTGATAGCTATGAACTATTTGTCCTTGAGCACCATGAACTTCCATAACAGGAAAAAGAGAAGGAAACATGCTATCTACATCAGAAAACCCTCTTTTATTTGACAACAAAGCATGCATTAAAGGAGTCATAGGAGCAGCATCTGTAACTCACAAAGTAACTCGGTAGGGTAAGCACAATGGGACCAGTTTGCCTGTTAGGCACATTTTCTGGAGGTTCAGGGGTCTGCACCATGACCTCCTCAAGAGGAACATCATAAGGATCAGAATCATACTCACTATGATGACTTTTGTATGTACAAAAGGTACATACCTCCAGGAGAGTAACTTCCCATATTTGTTTTGTTTCCCTGTGCCACAGGAAAGCACTGTTGATTAGTAACAGCATGGGAACAAAGGAAAAGTAAGTCCTGAAACTGTTTTAAAAAATCAGGGGGTAGGGTAAGCACAATGGGACCAGTTTGCCTGTTAGGCACATTTTCTGGAGGTTCAGGGGTCTGCACCATGACCTCCTCAAGAGGAACATCATAAGGATCAGAATCATACTCACTATGATGACTACAAGAACCTCTTTCAGCCATTTCCTCTTGCTCCCGCAGTATCAGAGGAAATGCTGAGTCTTCTGGTGTAGGGCCTTCTTGCGCCTGGCAAGCCATGGGCACAGAGACAGGCAGAGGTGGCATGGAATTAGGAGGGGCAGGGGGCAGCAGAGAAGGGCAAACACAGCCATGAAGCTTATTCCAAATAGTAGTTAATATAGCAGTTTGAGGTAGATTATTATTTTGAGAACAAAATTGATTGATTTTTTTCTCCAATACATCCCCAAGCCTTTTCATCCAAACTTCCTCTTTCAGAAATCCAGGGACACAATTCACGAATAATGTGCAAAAACTGCTGTACTTGACTAAACCTTATATCATGACCTTGAGTTTTAATCATAGAATACAATAAATGTACAAACAACTTATGTTCCTTAGATTCTAGTTGCCCCATTTTTATTCCTGATTAATTTCACTTGTTAACCTTTGTATTTACAAATCTTCTCAAACCTTTGTATTTACAAGAACTCTTTAGGCCTTTGTATTTACAAAAACTTCTTTAGATCTTTGTTACTCATCGCTGCAGCCACTCACCTGAAGTGTCACTAAGATCCCTGATTTCAGGTCCCTGTTTTCGGGCACCATGTCTGCCAGGAACTTTTGACCAGCAAGAGGGTTCCAACCTGAAATGGGAGTGCGCTGGAAATAATAAAGAATACAGAAAGTGGGGTCAGGAGGGATGAAGAGATGTTGCTCTCTCATCAAGTTTATTATCTGAGGGCTAAGAATATATAGTTTTCAGGGACTGATTGACATCATGGTAAGGAGAAAAATAAGTAGCTAAATCATCAGTTCTATACAATAAATTGACAGCTAAGTGAAAGGTGGCTATGGAAGATAATAATATCTTTGGTGCTCATAAGCAAGTTTCTTGTAGCAAAAAAGTTTGTTCCTCATGAATGCAGGGGGCCATCTGGTTTCACCTGTCTGGTTATCTTTTAGCTAGATTCTCCTTTTTTCCTGTCCTCAACTTCCCTATCTCTACTTCCCTCTGCCTAGGGGCTCTGCTTCTGGGGTCAACCTCCCGTATAGTGAACACCGCTTTGCAGTCTCACATGGGTGGGTCCCCAACACTATTTGTTTTGTTTCTTCTCTATTACTATTTCCTTCCTTTTGCTTAATTTGTGTTTAATGTTTTGTTTGCTATTTAGTTCCTTGAGCTATAAAATTATTTAGTTTCTTTGAGATGTTTTCCTTTTAAGAGGTAGGCATTTATTGGTATAAATCTTTCTTTCTTTCTCTTTTTTTGTTGACATAAAGTCTTTCTCTGTTGCCAGACTGGAGCACAGTAGTGCAGTCTTGGCTCACTGCAACCTCTGCCTCCCTGGTTCCAATGATTCTTCCACCTCAGCCTCCCAAGTAGCTGGGACTACAGGTGTGTGCCAAACACCCAGCTAATTTTTGTATTTTTAGTAGAGATGGGGTTTCACCATGTTGGCCAAAATGGTCTCGATCTCTTGACCTCGTGATCCACCTGCCTTGGCCTCCCAAAGTGTTGGGATTACAGGCCTGAGCCACTGTACCCAGCCAAATCTTTCTCTAATAACTGCTTTTACTGCATCCCCCAAATTTTGGAAAGTTGCATTTTTGTTTTGGTTTGACTACAGATATTTTAAAAATTCCCCAGTTGGTTTCCTCATTGGCTCAATGGTTATTTGAATGTCTTCTTAGTTTTCATATATTTGTCAACTTTCTTGCTGTTACAATTTCTAGTTTCATTCCATTGTGGTAGGAAAAGATACTTGGTGTAATTTTAATCTTAGATTTGTAGATCACCAGGGGTCAGGACGAGGCCCAGCCTGGCCAACATGGTGAAACCCCTGTCTCTATGAAAAATACAAAAAATTAGCTGGACCTTGTGGCAGGTGCCTGTAATCCCAGCTACTCAGGAGGTTGAGGCAGGAGCATCATTTGAACCTGGGAGTTGGAGGTTGCATTTGAGAATATAGTCCATGAAAATTTTCTAATCTTGTAAGAGAGATCAACATGCAAATCCAAGAAATACAGAGAACCAGAATCTCTGAGATGGAGCCAAAGCAGTGTTAAGAGAAATGTTATAGCCCTAAATGCCATCATAAAGACATTAGAAGTGTTTCAAATTAACAATCAAACTTGTCACCTAAAGAAACTGTGGTAAAAAAGAACAAAACAATTTGCAAGCTAACAGAATAAAAGAAATAACCAAAATTAGAGAAGATCTTAATGAAATTGAGATGCAAAAATCCATACAAAAGGTCAGTGAAACCAAGAGTTGGTTTCTGGAAAAAATAATTCCAATTGATAGACCCCTGGCTAGATTAACAAAGAAAAAGAAAGAGTAGATCCAAATGAACACAATGAGAAATGACAAAGATTATATTAAAATGGATCCCTCAGAAACACAAAAGATCCTCAGAGACTATTGTGAATAACTTTATGCACACATCTCATTAATAGAAAATCTAGAATAAATGAATAAATTCCTCGAGGTGCACAATCTCCCAAAATTGAATCAGGAAGAGACTGACATCCAAATAGTCCAATATCAACTTTTGAAATTGAATCAGCAACAAAGAACATACCAACCAAAAAACCCAGGACTAGATGGATGGATTCACAGTTAAATTCTACCACACCTACAAAGAACTGAAACCAAATTGCTGAAACTATTCAAAAAATTAAGAATGAGTAGTTTCCTCCTAAATTATTCTATGAAACCAGCATGATACCAAGGTCTGGCAGAGGTGCAATGAAGAAAGAAAACTTCAGACCCATTTTCCTCATGAACACAGATGCAAAAATCCTTAGCTAAATTCTGGCAAATCAAATCCAGCAGCACATCAAAAGGTTAATACAACATGATCAAGCAGGCTTTATTCCTGGAATGCAAGAGTTGGTCAACATCACCACATAAAGAGAACTAAGAGCAAAAACCATATGATCATATCAGTAGATTTAGGAAAAGCCTTTGATAAAATCCAATATTTCTCCATGATAAAAGGGAACATATCTCAAAATAATAGGAGATATCTATGACAAATCCACAGCCAACCAGCATCATACTGAATGGGCAAAAGCTTGAACCATTCTCCTTGAGAAATGGAAAAAGAAAAGAATGTCCAGTTTCACCATTTGTATTCAACACAGCACTGAAAGTCCTAGCCAGAGCAATCAGGCAAGAAAAAGAAATGAAAGGAATCCAAATAGGAATAGAGGAAGTTAAGAGATCTGTATTCACAGATGATAAAATTCTATACCTAGAAAACACCATAGATTCAGTCAAGAGGCTCCAAGAAGATGTAAAGGCTCCTAATTGATTATTTACTCATTTAAATACATGATTTTAATAGAGTTTTGGGATACAAAATCAATGTACAAAATTAGGCAGCTATCTATAGACTGAAAACATCCAAGCTGAGAGTGAATCAAGAACCCAATCCCACTCACAACTTCCACTAAGAAAATCAAATTCCCAAAATTCCCAGGAATACAACTAACCTAGAAGTTGAAAGATCTATACAAGGACAACTATAAAACACTGTTGAAAGAAATCAGAGATGATGCAAGTTAATGAAAAAACAACCAATGCTCATGGATTGGAAGAATTTATTTTGTAAAAATTGCCATACTACTCAAAGCAATTTACAGATTCAGTGTTATTCCTGTCACTGTCAATCTACTAATGTCATTCTTTACAGAATTAAAAAAACTGTTCTAAAATGCATATGGAATCAAAAAATAGCCTGAGTAGCCAAAGCAATTCTAAAAAAAAGAACAAAGCTGGAGGCATCATACCTGCATTTAAACCATATCATAAAGCTACAGAAACACAAACAGCTTGGTGACAATACAAAAACAGACACATAGACCAATGGAACAGAATAGAAAACTCAGAAATAAAGCCAAACATATACAACCATGTGATCTTGAACACAGTTGACAAAAACGAGCAAAGGGAAAAGGAATCCCTATTCAACAAATTGTACTGGGATAACTGGCTAGCCATATTTAGAATTTTGAAGCTGTACACCTAAATTTCAACATATACAAAAATTAACTGAAATGGCTTAAAGTTGTAAGTGTAAGACCTCAAACTATAAAAGTCCTAGAAGAAAATTTAGAAAATACTCTTCTTGATATCAGCCTTCACAAGGAATTTTTGGTTAAGTCTCCAAAAGCAATTTCAACAAAACTAAAAATAGACAGGTAGAACCTAATTAAATTGCTTCTGTACAGCAAAAGAAACAGATGATCTACAGAATGAGAAGATATTTGCAAACTATGCATCTGACAAAGGCCTAATATCCAGAATCTGTAAGGAACTTAAACAAATTAATAAGCAAAAAACAGATAACCCCATTAAAAAGTGAGCAAAGGATATCAACAGACACTTCTCAAAGAAGACATATATGTGGCCAACAAACATCTGAAAAAATACTCAGCATAACTAATCATCAGAGAAATGCCAATCAAAACCATAATGGGATGCCATCTCATGCTAGTCAGATGATTACTATTAAAAAGTCAAAAATAACAGATGCTGGCGAGGTTGTGGAGATAAAGTAACACTTACTTTATCTTGGTTGATAGGAATATGAAATAGTCCTGTGGAAAGCAGTCTGAAGGTTCCTCAAAGAACTTAAAACAGTCACCATTTGACCCAACAAGCCCATTACTAGTTATAGATCTAAAAGAAAATAAATTATTCTACTAAAAAGACACATTAACTCATATGCTTATTTCACCACTATTCACAATAGCAAGGATGTTAAATCAACCCAGGCACCTATCAGTGATAGATTGGATAAAGGATATGTGGTAGATATACACTATGAACTACTATGTAGCCATAAAAAAGAAGGAAATCGTGTCCTTTTCAGCAACTAGATGGAGCTGGGGGCCATAAATCATAAGCAAATTAATGCAGAAACAGAAAACCAAATGCTGCATGTTTTCACTTGAAAGTAGGAGCTAAGCATTCAGCACATGTGACATAAATATGAGAACAATAGACACTATGAACTACTAGAGGGTGGGTTTAAAAACTACCTATTTGGCACTTTGCTCACCACCAGAGTGATGGGATTTGTCCTCCAAACCTCAGGATTATGCATATTCTGATGTAACAAATCTGCATATGCAACCCTTATTTAAAATAAAAGTTGAAGTAAAAAGATTTATTAAGGCTTGAATTGTGTTCTAGCATGTGATCTATCCCGGAAAATTTTGTGTGTGTGCTGGAAAAGAATGTTTACTCTTTTGCTTTTCGTAAAAGTTCTGTATATAAGTTTAGTGTATAGTGTTAAATATGCTGTTTTAAAAATTGATGTTGTCTGGATGTTCTGTCTGTTATTGAAAGTGGGGTATTGGAGTCTCCAACTATCATTGTATTGATGTCAATTTCTCCTTTCAGATTTGTCTATACTTACTTTCTATACTTTGGTGCTATGATGCTGGGTGCATATATATTTATAACCACCGTGGCTTCCTCTTGAATTGACCCTTATATCAGTATGTAATTATTATATAATTATCATTATATCTTCTTTGTCTCTACAGAGATTTTTTTAGGTAGTCTTCTTCTGATATAAGTATAGCCACTCTTGCTTCCTTTCATTACCATTTGCATGGAATATCTTTTTTCATCCTTCCACTTTAGTCCACATGTGTCCTTGAATCTAAAGTGTGTTTCTTAGAGAAATTATTAATAAACACAGTGAAATAACTATTTTTCTCCAAATTTTTAAGCATAAATTATATATCAATAATTTTTGGAATTAGAAATTAGTTTCAACTTTTTATTAAAAGATTTGGATGTGTTAAAATTTATATTTTTACTGAAATTTAGTAAGCTTACAAGTACTTAACATATTTTTAAAAATAAATTTCAGTAATTTTTTTTATTGCATTTTAGGTTTTGGGGTACATGTGCAGAACATGCAAGATAGTTGCATAGGTACACATGTGACAGTGTGATTTGCTGCCTTCCTCCCCTTCACGCTTATGTGGCATTTCTCCCCATGCTATCCATCCCCAACTCCCTCCCATGCTGTCCCTCCCCTATTGCCCCCAATAGACCCCAGTGCAAAGTGCTACCCTCCCTGTGTCCATGTGTTCTCATTGTTTATCACCCGCCTATGAGTGAGAACATGCGGTATTTCATTTTCTCTTCTTGTGTCAGTTTGCTGAGAATGATGTTCTCCAGATTCATCCATGTCCCTACAAAGGACATGAATTCATCATTTTTGATTGCTGCATAATATTCCATGGTGTATATGTGCCACATTTTCCCAGTCCAGCCTATCATCGATGGGCATTTGGGTTGGTTCCAGGTCTTTGCTACTGTAAACAGTGCTGCAATGAACATTCGTGTGCATGTGTCCTTATAGTAGAACGATTTATAGTCCTTTGGATATATACCCAGTAATGGGATTGCTGGGTCAAATGGAATTTCTGTTTCTAGATCCTTGAGGAATCGCCACACTGTATTTCACAATGGTTGAACTAATTTACACTCCCACCAGCAGTGTAAAAGTGTTTCTATTTCTCCACATCCTCTCCAGCATCTGTATCTGTTGTCTCCAGATTTTTTAATGATCGCCATTCTAACTGGCGTGAGATGGTATCTCAATGTGGTTTTGATTTGCATTTTTCTAATGGCCAGTGATGATGAGCATTTTTTCATATGTTTGTTGGCCTCATTTATGTCTTCTTTTGTAAAGCTTCTGTTCATATCCTTTGCCCATTTTTGAATGGGCTTGTTTGTTTTTTTTCTGGTAACTCTGTTTCAGTTCTTTGTAAATTCTGGATATCAGCCCTTTGTCAGATGGGTAAACTGCAAAAATTTTTTCCCATTCTGTTGGTTGCCAATTCACTCTAATAACTGTTTCTTTTGCTTTGCAGAAGCTGTGGAGTTTGATTTGGTCCCATTTGTCTATTTTGGCTTTTGTTGCCAATGCTTTTGGTGTTTTGGTCATGAAGTCATTGCCTACTCCTATGTCCTGAATGGTTTTGCCTAGATTTTCTTCTAGGGTTTTTATGGTGCCAGGTCTTATGTTGAAGTCTTTAATCCATCTGGAGTTAATTTTAGTGTAAGGTGTCAGGAAGGGGTCCAGTTTCTGCTTTCTGCACAGTGCTAGCCAGTTTTCCTAACACCATTTATTAAACAGGGAATCCTTTCCCTATTGCTTGTTTTTGTCAGGTTTATCCAAGATTGTATGGTTGTAGATATGTTGTGTTGCCTCTGATACCTCTGTTCTGTTCCATTGGTCTATATCTCTGTTTTGGTACCAGTACCATGCTGTTTTGATTACTATAGACTTGTAGTATAGTTTGAAGTCCAGTAGTGTGATGTCTTACGCTGTGTTCTTTTTGCTTAGAATTGACTTGGCTATGCGGGCTCTCTTTTGGTTCCATATGAAGTTTAAGATGGTTTTTTTCCAGTTCTGTGAAGAAGGTCATTGGTAGCTTGTTGGGGAGAGCATTGAATTTGTAAATTACTTTGGGCAGTATTGCCATTTTCATAATATTGATTTTTCCTAACCATGAACATGGAATGTTTCTCCATCAGTTTGTGTCCTCTCTTATTTTGTTGAGCAGTGGTTTGTAGTTCTCCTTGAAGAGGTCCATTATGTTCCTTGTTAGTTATATTCCTAGGTATTTTATTCTCTTTGTAGCAGTTGTGAATGGCAGTTCCTTCTTGATTTGGCTCTTTTTCAGTCTGCTATTGGTGTATAGGAATGCTTGTGATTTTTGCACATTGATTTTGTATCCTGAGACTTTGCTGAAGTTGCTTACCAGTTTCCGTAGATTTTCAGCTGAGATGACGGGGTCTTCTAGACAATCATGTCATCTGCAAATAGAGACAATTTGGCTTCCTCCTTTTTTATTTGAATACCCTTTATTTCTTTTTCTTGCCTGATTGCTCTGGCTAGAAATTCCAGTACTATATTGAATAGGAGTGGTGAGAGAGGGCATTCTTGTCTAGCGCCAGATTTCCAAGGGAATGCTTCCAGGTTTTGTCCATTCAGTATGATATTGGCTGTTGGTTTGTCGTAAATAGCTTTTATTATTTTGAGATACGTTCCATCAATACCAAGTTTATTGAGGGTTTTTAGCATAAAGGGCTGTTGAATTTTGTCAAAGGCCTTCTCTGTGTCAATTGAGATAATCATGTAGTTTTTGCTTTTGGTTCTGTTTATGTGGTGAATTACGTTTATAGACTTGCATATGTTGAACCAGCCTTGCAATCCCAGGATGAATCCTACTTGATCATGGTGGATAAGCTTTTTGATGTGCTGTTGTAATTGGCTTGCCAACATTTTATTGAAGATTTTTGCATCTATGTTCATCATGGATATTGGCCTGAAGTTTTCTTTTCTTGTTGAGTCTCTGCTGGGTTTTGGTATCAGGATGATATTGGTCTCATAAAATGATTGGGAAGGATTCCCTCTTTTTGGATTATTTGGAATAGTTTCAGAAGGAATGGTAACAGTTCCCCTTGGTGTGTCTGGTAGAATTCTGCTGTGAAGCCATCTGGCCCTGGGCTTTTTTTTTGTGTGGTAGGCTCTTAATTGCGGTCTCAACTTAAGATCTTGTTATTGGTCTATTCATAGTTTCAGTTTCCTACTGGTTTAGGCTTGGGAGGACACCAGTGTCCAGGAATTTACCCATTTCTTCCAGGTTTACTAGTTTATGTTCATAGAGTTGTTTGTAATATTCTCTGATGGTGGTTTGAATTTCTGTGGAATCTGTGGTGATTTCCCCTTTATCATTTTTTATTGAATCTATTTGGTGATTCTCTCTTTTCTTTTTTATTAATCTGGCTAGTGGTCTGCCTATTTTGTTGATCTTTTCAAAAAACCAGCTCTTGGATTTATTGATTTTTTTGAAAGTTTTTTTTGTGTCTCTGTCTCCTTCAGTTCTGCTCTGATCTTAGTTATTTCTTGTCTTCTGCTAGGTTTTGAGTTTTTTTGATCTTGCTCCTCTAGCTCTTTCAATTTTGATGATAGGGTATCAATTTTGGATCTCTCCACTTTTCTCATGTGGGCACTTATTACTATAAATTTTCCTCTAGAGACTGCTTTAAATGATTCCCAGAGATTCTGGTATGTTGTGTCTTTGTTCTCATTGGTTTTGAAGAACTTCTTTATTTCTGCCTTCATTTCATTATTTATCCAGTCAACATTCAAGAGCCAGTTGTTCAGTTTCCATGAAGCTATGCTGTTCTGAGTTAGTTTCTGAATTCTGAGTTCTAACTTGATTGCACTGTGGTCTGAGAGACTGCTTGTTATGATTTCAGTGTTTTTGCATTTGCTGAGGAGTGATTTACTTCCAATTATGTGGTCAGTCTTAGAGTAGATGTGATATGGTGCTGAGAAGAATGTATGTCCTGTGGATTTGGGGTGGAGAGTTCTGTAAATGTATATCAGGTTTGCTTTTCCAGGTCTGAGTTCAAGTCCTAGATATTCTTTTTAATTTTCTGTTTGGTTGATCTGTCTAATATTGACAGTGGGGTCTTAAAGTCTCCCACTATTATTGTGTGGGAGTCTAAGTCTCTTTGTAAGTCATTGTAAACTTGCCTTATATATCTGGGTGCTCCTGTATTGGGTCCATATATATTAAGGATCGTTAGCTCTTCTTGTTGTATTGATCCTCTTACCATTATGTAATGTCCTTCTTTGTCTCTTTTGACTTTGTTGCTTTAAAGTCTATTTTATCAGAGATGAGAATTGCAACTCCTGCTTTTTTTTGCTCTCCATTTGCTTGGTAAATCTTCCTTCATCCCTTTATTTTGAGCCTTTGTGTATCCTTGCATGTGAGATGGGTTTCCTGGATACAGCACACTGATGGGTTTTGGCCTTTTATTCAGTTTGCCAGTCTGTGTCTTTTGATTGGTGAATTTAACCCATTTACATTTAGGGTTAATATTGTTATGTGTGAATTTGATACTGCCATTTTGATGCTAGCTGGCTGTTTTGCCCGTTGATGCAGATTCTTCATTTTGTTGATGCTCTTTAGCATTTGGTATGTTTTTGGAATGGCTGGTACTAGTTGTTCCTTTCTATGTGTAGTGCCTCTTTCAGGAACTCTTGTAAAGCAGGCCTGGTGGTGACAAAATCTCTGAGTACTTGCTTGTTCACAAAGGATTTTATTTTTCCTTCACTTATGAAGCTTAGTTTGGCTGGATATGAAATTCTGGGTTGAAAGTTCTTTTCTTTAAGGATGTTGAATATTGGCCCCCACTGTATTCTGGCTTGTAGGGTTTCTGCCAAGAGATCTGCTGTGAGTCTGATGGGCTTCCCTTTTTGGGTAACCCGACCTTTCTCTCTGGCTGCCTGTAGCATTTTATTCTTTGTTTCAACCCTGGTGAATCTGACAATTATGTGCCTTGGGGTTGCTCTTCTTGAGGAATATCTATGTGGTGTTCTTTGTATTGCCTGGATTTGAATATTGGCCTGCCTTGCTATGTTGGGGAAATTTTCCTGGATAATATCCTGAAGAGTGTTTTCCAGCTTGGATTCATTTTCTTTGTCACATTCAGTTACACCTATCAAACATAGATTAGGTCTCTTCACATAGTCCCACATTTCTTGGAGACTTTGTTCATTCCTTTTTGCACCTGTTTCTCTAATCTTGGCTTCTCATTTTATTTCATTGATTTGATCTTCGACCTCTGATATCCTTTCTTCTGCTTGGTCAATTCAGCTGTTGAAACTTGTGCATGCTTCGTGAAGTTCTTGTGTTGTGTTTTTCAGCTCCAGGAATTCACTCATATTCCTGTCTAAGTTGTCCATTCTTGTTATCATTTCCTCAAATCTTTTTTCAAGGTTCTTAGTTTCTTTGCATTGAGTTAGAACATGTTCTTTTAGCTCACAGAAGTTTCTCATTACCCACCTTCTAAAGTCTGATTCCCTCATTTTATCACACTCATTCTCCATCCAGCTTTGTTCCCTTGCTGGTGAGGAGGGGAAATCACACAGATACCAGCACCCTTTCAGCAGGTGACTGGAACACCTGGGAGAGAGTGAACAGTTCAGCTTTAAAAAAAAAAAAACAGGGGGGCTCTGAGGCAGGGAGCCAGGTGATCAGGCTCAGCGGGCCCCATGCCCACAAAAACAAACAGCAATTGGAAATGCTCGGGGTTGAGAGTTTCACGGCAAGCAAAGTTAAAACCGGGATGGCCCAGCTCTCTGGGAAAGGGGCATCTGGATAACCGAGGCACTCCATCCCTTTGTTCTCTTTCAGGTGTTTTCCTCCTCTTTGCGCTGGTTTCTTCCCATCTTTGTGGATTTATCCACCTGTCGTCTGTGTAGTTGCTGATTTTCAGATTGGGTCTCTGAGTGGACATCCAGATTGTTGATGATGAAGTTATTTGTGTTTCTTAGTTTTCCTTCTAACAGTCTGGCCCCTCTGCTGTAGGACTACTGAGGTCCACTCTAGGCCCTGCTTGCCTGGAGTACACCTGTAGTGGCTGTGGAACCATGAGGGTTGCTACCAGTTTTTTCTTCTGCTATCTTTGTCCCAGAATGATGTCTGCCAAATGTCAGTCTGATCAGTCCTTTGTGAGGTGACTCTTTGTATATATGGGGGTCAGGGAGCTGCTTGAGGAGACAGTTTGTTCTTTATAGGAGCTCAGGTGCTGAGCTGTGAGCTCCATTGTTCATTCAGAGCTTCTAGGTGGGTACATTTAAGTCTTCTGCAGCAGAACTCATAAACCCCCTTTTTTTCTCCAGATGCTCTGTCCCAGGGAGTTAGGGCTTTATTTATGGGTATCCATTGCATTGCTGCCTTTTTTTTCCCTTTTCAGGGCTGCCCTGCCCAGCAAGGAGGCAGCACATTCACTGCCTGCAGAGGCTTTGCTTAGCTGCTGTGGGTTCCACCCTGCTGCCGTGTGTATTTCCTTGCAGTCCTGTTTATATGGGTGTGGTTAGAACTGCCTCAGCAATATTGGCCTGCCTCTGTAATGGCAGACTCTCTTTGTTATGGTGGGTTGCCCCAGCAATGATGGGTTGCCTCAGCAATGGCAGGCTGCATCAGCAATGGCAGACTACCTCCATAGGGATGGAGTGCCTCGGTTATCCAGATGCCCCTTTCCCAGAGAGCTGGGCCATCCCGGTTTTAACTTTGCTTGCCGTGAAACTCTCAACCCCGAGCATTTCCAATTGCTGTTTGTTTTTGCGGGCATGGGGCCCGCTGAGCCTGATCACCTGGCTCCCTGCCTCAGAGCCCCCCTGTTTTTTTTTAAAGCTGAACTGTTCACTCTCTCCCAGGTGTTCCAGTCACCTGCTGAAAGGGTGCTGGTATCTGTGTGATTTCCCATGCGGTGACCCACTGTGCCGGCTGAAACAACGTGGCTGCCTGGGAATCTCCTGGCCTGGCTTTATGTTTTATGTTTCAGTCCCGTTTAAATAGATGAATGGGCTAATCTGCCTTCCCAGATCTCCCCTTGCCAGTTTAACAGGGCAACCAAACCAGTGTATTTTGTATGGGAGCTGCTGTGCTGCAGCATTGGCTGAAACAGCTATGCCAGCCGAAACAGCCATGCTGGCCAAAACAGCCATGCTGGTGACCCGTGGGGCTCCTCCACCTGGGAATCTCCTGGTCTGTGGGCAATAAAGATCTGTTTGGAAATGCGACGTCCACTCACCCTCTGCGCTTTCACTGGTAGCTGCAGTTCTGAGGTGCTCCTACAGAGCCATCTTCCCCCTAACTCCAAATTTCAGTAACTCTTATTGTTCTTTCTCTCAGTCTGAATTATGAAGTTGTGGTATATTATGTAATTACTCTTGAGGTGTATTGGCTGTTTTAAATTCACAAATAACTTTCTATAATCCTTTATTGGTAGCAGAGTGATAGATAGGACATACACAGAGATATCCTAGACATAAGTAAATAAAGAATAATGTGACAGGAAGGTGTCAAAATGCATCCCAGCTGTCAACATGATGATCCCAGTAATATATTATGACTTTAAGTTAAAATACAAAATACCTCTGATACTCCCAACTGTATCAAACTACTCTTAGCCAATAATGCTAACTAGAATGAATGTCTCAATGCATGTATTTGTTTACTCTTAAATTGCCATCAAAGTGGGGATAGGATAGGATCTAGATGGTGGCAGATTTTGTAATCAGGGAGATGCTGGCCTCATAGAATAAGTTATGGAGGAGTCTCTCCTTTTCAGTTTTTTGGAATAGTTTCAGTAGGAATAATACCAGCTCTTTATTGTATCTCTGGTAGAATTCAGCTCTGAATCCATCTGGTCCTGGGCTTTTTTTTTGGTTGGTAAGCTCTTGATTACTGCCTTGATTTCAGAACTTGTTATTGGTCTATTCAGGGATGGGATTCAATTCCTTCCTGGTTCAGTGTTGGGAAGGTATATGTGTCCAGGAATTTATTTATTTCCTCTAGATTTTTTTAATAGAATAATTCATAATATTCTCTGATGGTTGTTTGTATTTCTGTGGGGTCAGTGGTGATATCTCTTTTGTCATTTCTGATTCTGTTTATTTGAATCTTCTCTCTTCTTTATTAGTTTAGCTAGCAGTCTATCTATTTTATTTTATTTTTTCAAAAAATCAGCTCCTATATTTGTTGAGTTTTTGAAGAATTTTTTTGTGTCTCTATTGCCTTCAGTTTATCTCTGATATTGGTTATTTCTTGTCTTCTGCTAGCTTTGGGATGTTTACTCTTGTTTCTCTGGTTCCTTTACTTGTGATGTTAGGTTGTTAACTTGAGATTTTTCTAGCATTTTGATAATGGGCATTTAGTGTTATAAATTTCCCTCTTAGTACTGCCTTAGCTGCATCCCAGAGATTCTGGTATGTTATATCTTTGTTCTCATTAGTTTCAAAGAACTTACTGATTCCTTCCTTAATTTCATTTTTTACCCAAAAGTCATTCAAGAGCAGGCTGTTAAATTTCTATGTAGTTGTACGGTTATGAGCAACTTTCTTAATCTTGATTTCTAATTTGATTGCACTGTGGTCTGAGAGACTGTTATAATTTCAGTTCTTTTGCATTTGCTGAGGAGTGCATTACTTCTGATTATGTGATTAATTTTAAAGTAAGTGCCATGTGGCAAGGAGAAGAATGTATATTCTGTTGTTTTTGGGTGGAGAGTTCTGTAGATATATATTTTATTAGTCCATTCTCAAACTGCTCTAACCATGCTACCAGAGACTGAGTAATTTATAAACAAAGGAAGTTTGATCAATGTACAGTTCTGCATGTCTGGGAAGACCTCAGGAAACTTACAATCATGGCAGAAAATAAAGGAAAAGGAAGAATTTTCTTCACATGGCAGCAGGAGAGAGAAGCGTGAGCAAAGAAGAAACTCACCAAACACTTAGGAAACGATCAGATCTCATGAAAACTCATTCACTATCATGAGAACACCATGGGGAACACTACCCCCATAATCCAATCAACTTCCACCAGGTTCTTCATTCAACACTTGGGGATTATAATGCAAGATGAGATTTGGTTGGAGACACAAAGTGAAACCATATCATCTGTCAAGTCCATTTAATCCAAAGCTCAGTTCAGGTCCTAAATGTCTTTGTTTATTGTCAGTGGGGTGTTAAGTTTTACACTATTATTTTGTGGGAGTCTATGTCTCTTGGAAGATTTCTAAGAACTTGCTTTATGAATCTGAGTGTTTCTGTGTTGGGTGTGTATATATTTAGGCTAGTTAGCTTATTTTTATTGAATTGAACCCTTTACCATTATGTAATGCATGTCTTTGTCTTTTTTGATCTTTGTTGGTTTAAAGTGTTTTGTCAAAAACTAGGATTGCCACCCCTGCTTTTTGCTGTTTTCCTTTTGCTCTGGAAATATTCTTCCATTCATTTATTGTGAGCCTAAGTTTGTCCTAGCATGTGACATGGGTCTTTCAAAGACAACAACATACCATTGGTTGTTGGTTCTTTATTCAGCTTCTAATTCTGTGTCTTTTAATTGTGATATTTAGCTAATTTACATTTAAGGTTAATATTGGTGTATGTGGATTTAATCTTGTCATTGGGTTATCTTACAAACTATGTGGTTGCTTTATAGTATCACATGTTTTTGTACCTCAGTGTATTTTTGTAGTGGCCGGTAATGGTTTTTCCTTTCCATAGTTAATGCTTCAGGAGCTCTTGCAATGTAGGTCTGATGGTAACAAATTCCTTCAGCATTTGCTGTCTGAAAGGGACCTTATTACTCTTTCATTTATGAAGTTTAGTTTGGTAGATATAAAATTCTGGGTTGGACATTTTTTTTAAAGAATGTTTAATATTGGTCCTTAATCTCTTCTGGATTGTAGGGTTTCCACTGAAAGGGCTACAGTGAGTCTGATGGGCTTCCCTTTTTAGGTGTCCTTGCTTTTCTCTCTGACTCTCCTTAACATTTTTTCTTCCATTTTTACCTTAGGGAATCTAATGATTTTGTGTCTTGAGAATGATCTTGTGGAGTATCTTACCAGGGTTCTCTGTATTGTCTGGAGTTGAATGTTGGCCTGTCTAGCTAGGGTGAGGAGGTTCTCCTGGATGATGTATTGAAATATATTTTCCAAATTTGTTCCATTCTTCCCATCTCTTTTATGTACCCCAATCAGTTGTAGATTCAATCTCTTTAAATAATCCCATATTTCTTATAGGTTTTATTTATTCCTTTGCATTTTTTCTCTATTCTTGTCTTCCTGTCTTATTTCAGAAATACAGTCTTCAAGCTCTGATATTTTTTCCTTTGCTTGGTCTGTTCTGCTATTAATATTTGTGATTACATTATAAAGTTCTTATAGTGTGTTTTTCAGCTCTATCAGGTAGATTATGCTCCTTTTTCTACTGGCTATTTTGGTTATTAGCTCCTGCACTGCTTTATCATGTTTTTTTTTTTTTTTTTTTTTTTTTTTTTTAAAGCTTCTTTGCTTTGAGTTACAATATGCTCCTTTAGCTTAGCAAAGTTTTTCCTTATCCACATTATGATGCCTACTTCTGTCTGTTTAGCCATCTCAGCCTCACCCCATTTCTGAACCCTTGCTGGAGAGGTGTTTTAGTCATTTGTAGCACAGGTAGCACTCTAGTTTTTCATTTTCAGCATTTTTGCTCTGATTCCTTCTCATATTTTGGGGCTTATTTACCTTAGATCTCTGAGGTTGCTCACCTTTGGGTGGGGTTTTTATGTTTATTCTTATAGTTATTTGTTTGTTTTTCTTTTAATAATAGTCTAGCCACTCTTCTGTACGGCTGCTGTATTTTTCTGAGAGTCCCCTCCAGACCAGAGTCACCTCAGTTTTTCTATTACCTGGAGATATCAGCAATGAAGTCTGTGAAACAGCAAGGTTGGCAGCCTGCCCCTTCCTCTGGAAGCTCTGTCCCAGAGGGATATTGATCTATTGATGGCCTGAACATGTATGTAGGAGGTGGCTGGAGATCCCAGTTGGAAGGTCTCATCCAGTCTGGAGGGACAGCATTAGGGACTTGCTTAAAGGAGCAGTCTGGCTGCATTTTGGTAGAGCAGCTGCACAGTGTTGAGGAACCCTTCAGCTTCTGATCAGTTTGGGCTCTCCAAGACCCACATGATAGACTGGCTGAGGTGCTGAAACAGCTAAGGAGGTAGCCTGCCCTCTACTCCCCAGAAGCAGCCTGGCCATGCCTTGACAAAGCAGCTGTGATATGCTAGGTAACTGCATTTACCCTGGTTGGCTTGGACTTTCCAAAGCTCACACACTAGAATGGCTGAGTGGTCCCAATAACCAAGGTTGTAGCCTGTGCTGCCCCCTGGGAGCTCTATTCAGAAAGAGATCAGAGCTCCATCAATAGAATATGGGCAGATGGGGTAACTAAAGGCTGTGGCTGGGAGGTCCCACCCAGTAAGGAAGAATGGATTGGGGTCCACTCAAAGAAGCAGTCTAGTCATGCTCTGGCAAAGCAGCTGTGCTGTGTTTGGGGGACGCTTCCTCATCTGGACCATTTGAACTGGAATGGCTGAGTTGACTAACCAGCAGAGATGGCAGCCTGCCTCTACCTCCAGGCACTCTGTCTGATCTCAGGCAGGCTCCACCATGTTGATGGTGGCTGGTTGGATTTCCAAGCCAGTGGGTCTTACCTTGTGAGGTACTATAGAAGTGGGGCCCACAGACTGATGCTGCTTGGCCTTCTGGATTCAGTCTCTTTCCTAGGGGCATGTATGGACCTCCCACCTTGCCAGAGATTCTGGGGCTGGAGTATGTAAAGCCCCTGACTCTCTGTGCATGCCTGAGCAGCTGATCTACTGAGACTCCACAGCTCTGTATGTCAGACCCAAGGCCCTGGTGGGATGACCTCATGAGGGTATCTCCTGATCTGAGGGTTATAAAGATCCATGGGAGAAGTATGGTTTCCCAGGCTTGCAAATTCTCTCACTGCTTCCATTCACTGGGAGTTGGGGTTCCCTTGACTCTGTGTCACTCCTGGGTAGGCTGTCACTCCACCCTGTGTTTACCATGGGTTTAGTTGTTTTCCTGATCAGTTTCATGTGAATACCTGGATATCTCAGTTGAAGGTGCTGTATTCACTCTCTTCTTTGGTTTATCTCTGAGAGAGCCACACACCACTGCTTCCACTTGGCCATTTTGATGCCCTACAAATCATACTCATAACTTTCAAATCTGCCAGTGTTACATTGTTGCCATCAAGGATATTTTTCTTTTAAGTGACTGTTTAACACTAATTCTGTCATATAGTAATTTCTGAAACTGTGATAAATATACAAAATATCTGTTGCCTTTTGCAGAAAATTGTGTCTCAGGGCAAACAAGGATTAGATGAAATCAAAGTTGGTCCTTTGGATCCTTATTTTGTGACAGACCCACTGTGTGACTTGAATTAAACCCATTCTTTCTATTCATAATCTACTGAAGAAGCAGACTAATTTAGTCCAACTTGACAAACAAAGGTTGTTATTTGTGAGTGAACTTTATTATCTAATACAAATTTAGCACACAGAGAAATTACTTAATGAAATAAAACACTTAGATAAGTCATAAAAAGTGAAATAAAGAATTGAGAAAATTATCTGCAATAATTCAGACCTAGAGTAACTTTCACCTAAATTTTGAAATAATGGACAAAAATATTATGTGGACTTTTTGTTTTGCTTACACTTTCTGTTTAGTTGTCTTGCCTACTGTATGTATGAGGAAATCATCCACTTATCCATCTTCTAGTCTACAAATGTTTATTGAATGCCTTGTCTGGCTAAGAACTGGGAATGTGTGGTGAGATGAATAATACCATTCTTCCAGAACCTTGTTATATTGTTGAACTCTAAGTCATTTAGTAACTGGTTTTATTACTTTATAAAATATAAATGTGATACAGTTAAATCTAAGCAGTTATAAGGCCCATGCTTGAGATGTTAGCCATCAAGAACAAAACCAGATCAATTGCCAAAGATTCTGAAAAGCATTAAAATATCACATGAGTCTCTTGAAGCAAGCCAAGTGGGATTGAAATAATAAAGCTCAGCCAAATCTCCCCCTCCCATCACTTCTAACACAAATGAACTCTGTCTCTTAAATCTCTGAGCTCTCTCTCTCTCAATACCCTAAAAATATCTTCAGCTCTTGATTTCTCCCTTCCACATCTCCATATTCTTTTTCCTAGTAACTCTGACTTGTCAGAGTTCCTCAGTTCTTCCCTTGCTGAATCCATTGACTTGGAACAAAAGAAGACATGTCATAGAAATAGAATTTTCCTTTAGCGAGGAACACACACGTCCTTTTTCTCCCATACTGTCACTCCCTATATACTTATTTTTTGTGGCATGATTTTTTTCTTTTAATTTTGGAGAGGGAGGTTGAAGAAAAATCTTTCTGCTCTGTCTTTAAAAAAATTATATATATATATATATTTATTTATTATATATATTTTTTATTGTACTTTAGGTTCTGGGGTACATGTGCAGATCATGCAGAATTGTGGCATAGGTACATAAATGGCAACGTGGTTTTCTGCCTCCATCCCTCCATCATGTATATCTGGCATTTCTACCCATGTTATCCCTCCCCAAACTCCCTACCCTCTGCCCCTCCCCTAGCCCACCCAACAACAGACCCCAGAGAGTGATGCTCCCCTCCCTCTGTCCATGTATTTTCATTGTTCAACACCCACTTATGAGTGAGAACATGTGGTGTTGGATTTTCTGTTCTTGTGTCAGTTTGCTGAGAATGATGGTTTTCCGATTCATCCATGTTTCTACAAAGGACACGAACTCATCACTTTTTTTTTCTGGCTGCATAGTATTCCATAGTGTATATATTGCCACATTTTCCTTATCCTGTCTATCATTGATGGGCATTTTGGTTGGTTCCAGGCCTTTGCTATTGTAAACAGTGCCTCAATGAACACACATGTGCATGTGTCTTTGTAATAGAATGATTTTAATATTTTGGATATATACCCAGTAATGGGATTTTTGGATCAAATGGAATTTCTATTTCTAGGTCCTTGAAGAATCATCACACTGTGTTCCACAATGGTTGAACTAATTTACACTCCCATAAACAGTGTAGAAGTGTTCCTATTTCTCCACATCCTCTCCAGCATCTGTTGTCTCCGGATTTTTTAGTGATTGCCATTCTAACTGGCATGAGATGGTATCTCAATGTGGCTTTGATTTGTATTTCTCTAATGACAAGTGATGATGAGGATTTTTTTTCATATGTTTGTTTGGCCTCATAAATGTCTTCTTTTGAAAAGTGTCTGTTCATATCCTTCACCCACTTTTGAATGGGTTTGTTACTTTTCTTGTAAATCTGTTTTAGTTATTTGTAGATTCTGAATATTAGCCCTTTGTCAGATGTGTAGATTACAATTTTTTTCCCATTCTGTTGGTTGCTGGTTCACTCTGATGATTGTTTCTTTTGCTCTACAGAAGCTCTGGAGTTTAATTAGATCTCATTTGTCTATTTGGCTTTTGTTGCCAGTGTTTTTGGTGTTTTAGTCATGGAGTCCTTGCCTATGCCTATATCCTGAATGGTTTTGCCTAGGTTTTCTTCTAGGGTTTTTATGGTGTTAGGTCTTATGTTTAAGTCTTTAATCCATCTGGAGTTAATTTTAGTGTAAGGTGTCAGGAAGGGGTCCAGTTTCTGCTTTCTGCACATGGATAGCCAGTTATCCCAACACCATTTATTAAACAGGGAATCCTTTCCCCATTGCTTGTTTTTGTCTGGTTTGTCAAAGATCAGATGGTTGTAGATGTGTGGTATTGCCTCTGAGGCCTCTGTTCTGTTCCATTAGTGCATATCTCTGTTTTGGTACCAGTACCATGATGCTTTGATTACTATAGCCTGGTAGTATAGTTTGAAGTTAGGTAGAGTGATGCATCCAGCTTTTTCTTTTTGCTTAGGATTGTCTTGTCTATGTGGGCTCTTTTTTTGTTTCCATATGAAGTTTAAGGTGTTTTTTTCCAGTTCTGTGAAGAGGGTCATAGGTAGATTGATGGGGATAGCATTGAATCTATAAATTACTTTGGGCAGTATGGCCATTTTCACAATATTGATTCTTCCTAACCATAAGCATGGAAGGTTTTCCCATTTGTTTGTGTCCTCTCTTATTTCCTTGAGCAGTGGTTTGTAGTTCTCCTCAAAGAGATCCTTTACATCCTTTGTTAGTTGTATTCCTAGGTATTTTATTCTCTTTGTAGCAATTGTGAATGGGAGTTTGCTCTTGATTTTTCTCTCTTTAAGTCTGTTATTTGTGTATAGGATTGCTTGTGATTTCTGCAAATTGATTTTGCACCCTGAGACTTTGCTGAAGTTGATTATCAGTTTCAGGAGATTTTGGGCTGAGATGATGTGGTCTTCTAAATATACAATCATGTCATCTGCAAATAGAGACAATGTGACTTCCTCCTTTCCTAACTAGATACCCTTTATTTCTTTTTCTTGCCTAATTGCTCTGGCTAGAACTTCCAATACTATATTGAATAGGAGTGATGAGTGAGGGCATCCTTATCTAGTGCCAGATTTCATAGAGAATGTTCCCAGTTTTTGCTGAATCCCTAGTATGATATTGGCAGTGGGTTTGTCATAAATAGCTTTTATTATTTTGAGATAAGTTCCATGGATACCTAGTTTATTAAGGGTTTCTAGCAAAAAGTACTGTTGAATTTTGTCAAAGGCCTTCTCTGCATCTATTGAGATAATCATGTGGTTTTTGTCTTTGGTTCTGTTTATGTGATAGATTACGTTTATAGAGTCGTGTATGTTGAACCAGTCTTGCATCCCCAGGAGGAAATCTACTTGATTGTGATGGATAGGCTTTTTGATGTGATGTTGCAATTGGTTTGCCAGTATTTTATTAAAGATTTTTGCATCTATGTTCATCATGGAGATTGGCCTTAAGTTTTCTTTTTTTGTTGAGTCTCTGCTGGGTTTTGGTATTGGGATGATATTAGTCTCATAAAATGATTTGGGAAAGATTCTGTCTTTTTGGATTGTTTAGAATAGTTTCAAAATGGGTGGTACCAGCTCCTCTTTGTATGTCTGGTAGAATTTGGCAGTGAACCCATCTGTATCTGGGCTTTTTTTTGTTGGTAGGCTATTAATTGCCACCTCAACTTCAGCCCTTGTTATTGGTCTATTCAGGGTTTCACTTCTTCCTGGTTTAGGCTTAGGAGGGTCTAGTATTCAGGAATTTTGTCCATTACTTCTAGGTTTACTGGTTGATGTGCAGAGAGTTGTTGTAATCTCTGATGGTAGTTTGAATTTCTGTGGACTTGGTGGTGGTATCCCCTTTATTGTTTTTCATTACATCTATTTGATTCTTCTCTCTTTTCCTTTTTCTTCTTCTGGCTAGTGGTCTATTTTGTTGATCTTTTCAGAAAACCAGCTCCTGGATTTATTGATTTTTTGAAGGGTTTTTTTGTGTCTCTATCTCTTTCAGTTCTGCTCTGATCTTCATTATTTCTTGTCTTCTGCTAGCTTTTGAATTTTTTTTGATCTTGCTCCTCTAGCTTTTTCAATTTTGATGATAGGGTGTCATTTTTAGATCTTTCCTTGCTTCTCCTGTGGGCATTAACTGATATAAATTTCCCTCTAGACACTGCTTTAAATGTGTCCCAGAGATTCTGGTATGTTGTGTCTTCATTCTCATTGGTTTCAAAGAATATTTTTATTTCTGCATTTATTTCATTATTTATCCAGTCAACACTCAAGAGCCAGTTGTTCAGTTTCCATGAAGTTGTGGGCTTCTGAGTTAGTTTCTGAATCCTGAGTTCTAATTTGTTTGCACCGTGGTCTGAGAGACTGTTCATTACTATTTCTGTTCTTTTTCATTTGCTGAGGTGTGATTTATTTCCAATTATGTGGTCAATTTTAGAGTAGGTGTGATGTGGTGCAGAGAAGAATGTATATTCTGTGGATTCAGGGTGGAGAGTTCTGTAGATGTCCATTAGGTTTGCTTGGTCCAGATCTGAGCTTAAGTCCTGGATATTCTTGTTAATTTTCTGTCTCATTGATGTGTCTAATATTGACAGTGGAGTGTTAAAGTCTTCCATTATTTTTGTGTGGGAGTCTAAGACTCTTTGTAAGTTGTTAAGAACTTGCTTTATGTATCTGGATACTATAGTTAGCTCTTCTTGTTGCATTGATCATTTTACAATTATTTAGTGCTCTTCTTTGTCTCTTTTGAACTTTGTCGGTTTAAGGTGTATTTTATCAGAGACTAGGATTGCAACTCCTGCTTTTTTTGATCTCCATTTGCTGGGTAAATCTTCCTCCATCACTTTATTTTGAGCCTATGTGTGTTCTTGCATGTGAGATGGGTTTCCTGAATACAGAACACTGATGGGTTTTGACATTTTATCCAATTTGCCAGTCTGTGTCTTTTGATTGGAATATTTAGCCCATTTACATTTAAGGTTAATATTGTTATGTGTGAATTTGATTCTGCCATTTTGATGCTATCTGGTTGTTTTGCCCATTGGTTGATGCAGTTTCTTCATTTTGTTGGTGGTCTTTACCATTTGGTATATTTTTGGAGTGGCTGGTACTGGTTGTTCATTTCTACATTTAGTGCTTCTTTCAGGAGCTTTTGTAAGGGAGGCCTGGTGGTGACAAAATCTCTGGGTTACTGCTTGTTCATAAAGGATTTTATTTGTTCCTCACTTATGAAGCTTAGTTTGGCTAGATATGAAATTCTAGATTGAAAGTTATTTTCTTTAAGGATGTTGAATATTGGCCCCCACTCTCTTCTGGCTTGTAGTATTTCTGCCAAGAGATCTACCGTGAGTTTGATGGGCTTCCCTTTGTGAGTAACCCAACCCTTCTCTCTGGCTACCCTTTGTATTTTTTTTCTTGATTTCAACCCTGGTAAGTCTGATTATTATGTGCCTTGTGGTTGCACTTCTTGAGGATTATCTTTGTGGTATTCTCTGTATTTCCTGGACTTGAATGTTGGCATGCCTTCCTAGGTTGGGGGAAGTTCTCCTGGATAATATTCTGAAGAGTATTTTCCAGCTTGGATTCATTCTCTCCATCACATTCAGGGACACCTATCAAATGTAGATTAGGTCTTTTCACATAAACCCATATTTCTTGGAGGCCTTGTTCATTTCTTTTCATTCTTTTTTCTCTAATCCTGCCTTCTCATTTTATTTCATTTGGTTGATCTTCAATCTCTGATAGCCTTTCTTCTGCTTGGTCGATTTGGCTATTGAAATTTGTATATGCTTTGCGAAGTTCTCATGTTGTGTTTTTTGGCTGCATCAAGTCATTTATATTGTCCTCTAAGCTATTTATTCTTGTTAGCATTTCATAAAACCTTTTTCCAAGGTTCTTAATTTCTTTGCATTGGGTTAGAACATGTTCTTTTAGCTCAGAGAAGTTTGTAATTGCCCACCTTCTGAAGCCTGTTTCTGTCAATTCATCAGACTAATTCTCCATCCAGCTTTGTTCCCTTGTTGGTGAGGAGTTTTAATCCCTTGGAAAAGGAGAGGTGTTCTGGTTTTTGGTGTTTTCATCCTTTTTGCACTGGTTTCTTCCCATATTTGTGGATTTATCTATCTGTGGTCTTTGTAGTTGGTGACTTTTGGGTGGCGTCCTTGAGTGGAAGTCCTTTTTGTTGATGTTGAAGTTACTTCTTTCTGTTTTTTTAGTTTTCCTTCTATTAGGCCCCTCTGCTGTAGGACTGCTGGAGGTCCACTCTAGACCCTGCTTGCCTAGGGATCACCTCCAGGTGCTGCAGAACAGTAAGCATTGTTTCAAGTTTCTTATTCTGTTATCTTCATTCCAGAAGGGTACTTGCTAGATGTCAGCCTGAGCTCTCCTTTATGAGGTATCTCTTTGCATATACAGGGGTTTGAGAGCTGCTTGAGGAGATAGTCTTTCTCTTATAGGAGCTCAACTGCTGAGCTGGGAATTCCATTGTTTCATTCAGTGCTGCTGGGTAGGTATGTTTCAGTCTACTGCAGTGGAACTCATAACTGCCTTTTCCCCAGGTGCTCTGTCCTGGGAAGGTGGGGCTCTGTTTATAAGTTCCTGATATGCTGCTACCTTTTTTCAGAGATTTCCTGCCCAGCAAGGAGGTAGTGTAATTACAATCTCCCAGTGGAGGCGTTCTGAGCTGCGATGGGCTCTGTCCGGCTGCTGTGTGAATTTTCTTGCTGTTTTATTTACAGAGGTACAGTTAGAATTGCACCACCTCAGTAATGGTGGTCTGCCTCAGTAATAGCAGACTGTCTCGGTATTGGCAGACTGCCTTAGTAAAGACAGATTGCCTCAGTAATGGTGGACTGCCTCAGTAGTGGTGGACTGCTTTGGTAATGGCTGATGCCCTTCCCCACGCTGAGCTGTACTGTCCCATGTCCAGCTGTGCTTTCTGTCAAACTCTCAATCTAGAGCATTTCAGATTGTTGGTCTTTGTGGGGGTGGAACCTGCTCAGCCAGATCACTTGGCTCCCTGTTTCAGTTGAATGGGTGACTCTGTCTCCCAGGCATTCCAGGTGCCAGTTGAAATGGCCACCCAGATTTGTGTAAGTTTTCTTGCAGAGACCCCCAGTGTTGGGTGAAATAACCATGTTGGAAACTCATGGCACTTTTCCGCCTAGGAATCTCCTGGTCTGTGGGTAGTAAAAACTTGTTTTTTTACAGTGCAGTGATCACTCACCCTCTGCGTTGTTCTTGCTGGAACTGTACTCCAGAGCTGTTCCTGTATGGCCATCTTGGATCTCTGTGGCATGAAGTTTATGAAAAAGTATTTGAGTTAGATTTCTAGGATATCTGAATGTCTGAGAAAAACATATGATCAAATCTCAAGCATCAATTAGTTTATTGTTCCAGTCACTTAATGAGTTGATATAATAATTTTCTTTTGGTTTAGATCTTCATAATCTTGGACCAAATCAGTATGCCTAGGCTAAACCATTTTGCAGTTGTGGAACAGGCTATGATATCTGTATTATGTTTATTTCACAAACAAAGTTATTTTATTTTTAAATAACATATTTTTAATTACTGTGAGCATGTAATAGGTGCATATATGCATGGGGTGTATATATACTGATAAAGGCATATCATGTATAAGCATAATAATCACATCAGGGTAATTGGGATATCCATCATCTCAAGCATTTATCATTTCTTTGTGTTAGAGACATTTCAATTCCACTCTTTTAGTTATTTAAAAAATATAATAATTATTGTTGACTATAGTCACCTTGTGCTATCAAACACTAGATCTTGTTCATTCTATTTAACTATATTTTTGGACCCATTAAGCATTCCCACTTTTTTTTTTCTTCTCCCTCCCTCTACTCTTCCCAGTCACTAGTAAGGATCATTCTAGTCTCTATCTGCCTGAGATCAATTGTTTCAATTTTTATATTCCACATATCAGCGAGAACATGAGAAATTTGTCTTTCTTTGCCTCATTTATCTTACATAATATCATGTTCTCCAGTTCTATAATGTTTTTGCAAATGAGAGGATTGTATTTTATTTAATGGCTGAATCTAGTGCAGCAACTGGACTTTCCTAAGATTGCAATCTTTATGGCCACACTGCCTTTCAAATTTATTCAAGACCCCAGAGCTCTTTAGTTAGTTGGTGTTGGGCAGTAGAACTTGCGTTCCTGCTGCTGTGACAGAGGAGTCCCTTTAGCTGGGGCTACTTTAAATGCTCCCTCCATGGGTACCAACAGAATTCTTCCTTGTGTTGTGTTCTGCTGTGAGAGGGTTATACTGAGTTCCAATGCCAAGTCCCAGGATCACTTCACTCTCCTTCCCCTGTGCACACAGATTCTCTCTTCATGCAGTGTGGTGCTGCTGGGAGATGTGGGAAAAGTGGTATAGTTAATACAAGGCCTTCTTTCCTACCCTCTTCAGTGCCTCTTTCCTTGATACAATGTTAAAACCAGGTACTGTGATAACTTATCTGATTTTTCGTTCTTATGAAGGTTTTTTTTTGTGTGTGGATAGTTGTTCAATATGGTGTTTCTGTTGGGGGACACCTGTTGGAGGGTTCTATTCAGCCATCTTGCATCACCCTCCAGCTAAAAAAAATGAAGTAAGATATCTTCTTTCGACACTGGCAACATAGTCTGTTGTATGTCAATAGCTCTTAGTCTTTTAAATCCAAAATATTTAAAAAATACTCAACTATTTATGTGGGAAAAACTGCTGCTTTGTGCAGTAGCTTGAGTATGTGCCATAAAAATTTTATCTCTAGTGCCACTATACCTATAAGATGTTATGGAGTCATTTCAATCATAATAGTTCTGTTGATATCATAATTGCTCTGAATGCCCATTACAATGTAAATGTGCAAGTGCTTCTGATAAGCTGTGCTGTTAAATTAAACTACCTCAAACAAACTAAATGTAATAATGTGGATATAACAAACTGCTGAAGAAGTGGTGTTAAAGACACTGCCTTCCTTCTTAGCTAAATGAGTAGGGAATAAGGAAGCAAATTGTTTGCATTTTAGTTTAAGAATTAAGGTAGAACCACAAAACTAGAAGGGCCAAAATAGTCATTTAGCTCATCCCTTTACTTTTGAGAAGACAGGAAGAGACACAGGTAGGTTAAATGACTTATTTGAGGTTTCATAGCTAATGGCATAATCAGAACTGGAATTTGAGACTTGACTTCTGTTTAGAATTTCTTACACAAGATAGTTCACATTCAGCAACAAAGTAACTCCAAGTAAACATACCTGTTCTAAAATACATGATTTTTCCCTTCATTATGGGGAAAGTCTTGTTCCCTGCCCTATTATAAAATTTTAATAATTGTATCAGTCTGTTCTCACGTTGCTATAAAGAAATAAACTGGGTAATTTATAAAGAAAAGAGGTTTAATTGGCTCATGGTTCTGCAGGCCGTACAGGAAGCATGGCTAACAAGGCCTCAGGAAACTTACAATCATGGTGGAAGGTGAAGAGGAAGGGGGCATGTCTTACATGGTGAGAGCAGAGAGGAAGAAAGAGTGGGGAGAGGTGCCACATACTGTTTAACAACCAGATCTTGTGAGAACTCACTCACTATTAAGAGAACAGCAAGGTGGAAATAGGCCCCCATGATACACTTACTTCCTACCAAGCCCCTCCTCCAACACTGGGGATTCAGTTTGACATGAGATTTGGGTGAGAACACAAATCCAAACCATATCAACTACCATGTACCTTGTTCTTCAAATGAGAGTGAAGTGTTAATTAGTTTTTTGTTTTTTTTTTGTCAAAACTAACCCAAGTGACAGTAGAATGCTCTTCTCATATAAATAAAAATATTTTGGAGGGATAGAAGGAAATGAACTCTGAAACAGGATTGGACTATTCCTCTTCCAGAAAGATAAACAGGTGACTGCCTAGGAATATGTTCTTTCTGACCATTGCAGGATAGAGACCAGGAAAGCTTGGGGCAGTGGATTAGTGGGGTCAGCAGAGGCCTGCTAGCCTGGATGTTTAACTAATCTTGTATTTGGGGGTGGGCGGCTTGTTGGTCCTAGATCAGCTTGGCATTGAAAGACCTAAAGAGTTTGAAATGTTAAATTTTATCTTGTAGAGCATTATACATTTTAGTGAAAAATTTCCTTTGGAAACTTTTGATATAAGTGTCATTGCTCGTGTCTCCTTTCCATAAAATTAAGTGTATGTAAAAGTAAGCAACTCCAAGAGAAGGCACAACATCTAAATTTAGTCATTTGTTAATTAAATATATATATTTTGAAAAGGGGTCATGCTTTGTTTCCCAGGCTGGAGTGCAGTGGCATGATTATAGCTTACTGCAGCCTCAGACTCCTGGGCTCAAGCATTCCTCCAGTGTCAGCCTTCTAGGTAGCTGGTAATTTGGTGATTCTTCATTAGTAGTTTTAACTAGTGATTCTTTAGAGATAGCTGTTAAGCAACCATTGACAATTATTTGAAAAGTTACAGTTATGTGTACTTTGTAGGAGAATCCTTGAGTGCCATGAGAGGACAAAACCACAGTTGGCTTCCTTCACAAAGTGGCACTTGAGCTAACCTTAAACTGAGAACATAGTAGGAAATAAAAAGGCACAGAATAGAGGAAGACCTTTCTGGCAAAGGGCAAAGATCTCAAAGTATAAAGGAGTATGGCTTATCTAAGAAACAAAGTTATTAAAGCTGGGAAGCGGAAAAAAGTACAGGAATGGCCAGAAAAGAGGCTCATGAGAGTGAAGATCAGATGATGCTTAGCAATCAGATGTTTAATAAACTATAGATGTATATGTATTTAAGGCAATTTGAATTTTAAATAATAAAGTGGAATGACATTATAAATTAAAGATTTTGTGCTTCCAAATATTTCACTGAAGAGAGATTACCTGAGAGAATATTAGTAAAGAATATGTTAATGTGTGAAGTTAATAGACTTAATAAATTAGTGAATTAGTTGATATTTTATAAATGAGTATATTTCAAATTCAAGAAAGATCAGTTATTTTATTTAGAAGCAAATGTAACACATGTCTAACTTATAATGGAGTGAATTATATAATGAAATAGATTGATTTTAGTTGCTATGGTCCTTTCTCCAAGATGAGACATACTTGTTTTGTTTTCTTTTCTAATTATTCATTATTATTAAATTAGCTTTGTTTAGTCATTCAGCATTTTCCTAATTTTTCTTCCTCTTGGTTGATTATATTCTGAAAGATTGCAACTTGTGAGTCTGAAAATAATTTTAAAATTATTTAACTCTAAATTGGCTGATTCATTCTTCAAATCTCAGATTAGTTTGCCATAGGTGCTGCTGGGAAATATATGCTAACTCTGGCTACTGGGGAAATGATAGGAGATGATCAAGCAAACATAAGAAGTTAAACTTGTGACTGAAACTTTTAAACATAATTTTCTGATGAAAAGTCAGCCATTAAAAAATAGTTTAGCTTTTTTTCTTTATTTTAAATCTTTCTCTGTTTTAAATTTTTCTTTCTCTATTTTTAATGACATACAATTACTAATGTATTTTATTTGCAAACTTAATAATATTAAATAAAAATTTCTGTGTTGCCCAGACTTAAGTAGTGATATTATGGTTACTTTAACAGGTTTTTATTGACTTTTTTTTTTGAAAAACTATGGTAGTCATATGGTAACACATCCCATGTACCAGTGTAAGAGTCTAATTGAATATTTATTACTTTTTATACTTCCTGTATATATTTAGGTATACACATATTTCTAGTATGGGGTCACATCTCAAACAGGTACATAGATGCCGATGGACTTTGTAGTGAGCTTCAATCAAAGGCCAGGTGCTGTGTTGGGCCCCACAGTACAGTCAGGAGCTTATCAAGACAGGAATGGTATTTATGCTCATGAGACCTCTAGTCTGGGTGGAGAGAAAGAAATTTTAACGAATTATTTTAAATACAGTATCAAGCTTACAAGAGCACATGAAGAAAAGGAGCTAGCCTTATTTGATGTGGTCCTGAGGTAGGTGAGGGTACCCAGAAAAATCTTCCTTATGTAAACTACATTTAAGCAGAAAGCTGCAGATAATTACAATAGAAAGATGGGTAAAGTGGGAGGAGCCCTCGAGGAAAGGCCTTGAAATGGAGGGAGGAGGGATCAGGTCAGGGACTAAAATTTCTAGGCAGAGGCCAGTGAATGAGAACCACCAAAATCAAGTATTGCCACCTCCACCGCTCTACCTGCAGAGCAGGAATCTCTGCAGGTATTAAATTTGTTAAGATTTTTTTCTAGGTCCTTTTTACTTAACAGATTGAGAAAAATAAAAAAAAAATCACTGTTTTCACTGCCTTTTCTTCTCTTATGCCAAACTTTGAAGATCATGAAAATTTGTTTGCTTCCAAAGAATCATGAAAAACTGGAATTTAAACTGGGCTGTTTCACAAGAATGAAATATAAAAAGCTTTTCAGGAAAAGATGAAAATAGAAGAAATTATACAAGGGGGAGTGGGAATTATCTTTTTGTATTTTTTAAAATTGAAGTCAGTGAAGACATCACAAAATATGAACCAGGATTTTCAAAGGTTATGCTTTTAGGTATAGATTCTAATTAGCCCACAGACTTAAATTTGCAGAAAAAAAAAAGGCAGACTAAATGGTGTTTGCCTCAGGCCAAATCTGCCGTATTGTACCTACAGAGTCTACTCTAGTTTTGGGCAGGACTATTTTAAAATATGTCAGAAAATAGAGTAGGTTCTCTTTTAAAAAACTGAAAAAACTTTCATGCTGTGTAAACTTCAATTTATTGTCAGGGAATTGTGATTAAATTTAATTTCCATTATGCTTCCTGCTTCTCACAGGCTAGGCAGAGACAGAGGCAATATAGCTTACAGGTTAGAAAAGACTCTGACCATAGATTGCTGGGGATCCTATCTTGGCTCCTGCAGTTACTGGCTGTGTGCCCTTGGGCAAGCTTCTCGAATCCTTTTCGTTTAAAAGGGATAAATATTATATCTACATCATGGAGTCAGTGATGAGGATTAAATGAGATATTATGTAATGCACTTAGAGGATTGCCTGGCATATACTAAACAAACTGTAAACATTAACTGCAAAAAGGCCTTAGACTTCCTGTGTCTGCTCAGGCCATAGGCTAGTACAGTGTAAGTCTGGTAGGATGAACTAGGGAGGAGAAAGAGGTTCCTCTTACAGCCTTGAGAGTTGACATAAACCTAATAGTGGTCAGATGAAAGGCTGATAATGCTGCTATTGCTTCATTTTTTTTTAGAAACTGTAATTAATGCTCTCCTGCCTTGGAATATTTTATGAAATAAAAACATTCAGATTATGCCTTGCTAATTTTACAAACTCAATTTCAGTGAATCAGGGAATGTGAAACGTTATTCAGGATTGATCTGTAGAGGTGATTTACTTTTGTTCCTTATTTTATGTCTTACTGTAGGATATAAGTATTGATCCCACAAGAGGCTGTGATTTCTCTGAATTTAGGTTTAGATAAAATAACAAAAGGTGAGATATGTTGAGCCTACCTCTACTGAATCCCTCCGCTTTCTCATTTCCTTTTAAAAAATCTTAAAAACATTTAAAAATAAAACCATGATGTACTATTTGTCATCCCCTCCCTATTTACTTTCCTCCTTTTTATACCTTCCTCAAACCTTTCCTCTTGTTCTTGCTCCTTGACTGCCTTCTTAGATCTCTATACTTTCTGATCATCTTAATCTATGTCCTCCTTTGTCTGAATCCTGCCCGTATTTCTTTGTATTGAAGAGAGAAATGGGAAATGTTAGCTTGAGTAAGGAGAGAGAAGGAAAAGAGGAAAATGTGGCAAAAAGGAAGAGGTGGTCCTAAAAGATACATTAAATATATTTGGCTTATGCACGGAATCCTCAGCTCCAGCTTTGGCTGTGCATTTCTTGGACATAGACACATTTAATCTTCTATTTGTTTGAGATGACTGGTGTATTATCATTCACTATTTCTATCTAACTACGTTATGTATTCTGATTTTTGTCTCTCTCTCTCTTTTATTTTCATTTTCTTTTCAGTAAGATCATAGGAGAAAAGGGACAGAATAAGAGCCAAAAAAAAAAAAAAAAAAAAAAAAAAAAAGAAATAAGATCTCTGGAAGAGTCTCTCCCCTGTTTGTGTGCTTATTTTATAGTTTTATACTTATTTAGCTGATTAATTACTATTGCATTCCTAGAGTTCAGACTTGCTCCATCACAGGATCATTTACCTTTCATGCTGGGAGACAATTTACCTGACGTGCGTTCGCTGGTTCGCAGTGGTCCTACTGAGCTTCTGTCTGACTCTGGCTGTTTAGACCTTTGCCACCACATGTCATCCCAGCCTGGCAGTGAAGATCCATCTCACAATGCTGTGACTCAATGTCTGGCAGCCTGCAGGCCTGCAGCTCACTTCACTGAACGTTTTTGTGCTAAGACCCCTCCTGAGCCCTGTTGAAAAATGTCAGACAAATTCATGGACTGTGTGTATTAGCGTGTTATCAGAGAGGACTAGAATCTAAGTTACCATGTCCCCCTGTTGCTAAGCAGTGGCCTCAAGGAGGCCTTCAGCCCCTACTGGTGTCTCAGGGGAAGAGCAGTTCATAAAAAGTTTTCACATCCTGGTGGCCACACAGGTGGCTCTCCATGGGCACTAACTTTCTCTGCCAGTCTTGGTGTTGGTCCCCTCTCTATCGGGAACACCTTTCTTGTCCTGGTCTAATTGTCAGTACCTAATCTACATATCTTTCCTGACACTGTGCTGGGTCAGTTGTATGTGATTTATGTGGCAGAGGACCACGTACATTCTTTCTATCACAGGGATTTGTGCATTTGGATCTGATTTTGTACACACTGAACTCCTATGTTCCCACCATTGTGGAAGCTCCTTCAGCGAAGGCCCATATTCTCTTTATTCTGAATTACTGTCACTTTGCACATCACTTGGAACCTTGTAAGTGATCAATCCAGTATTAACATGTTACAAGAACATGCTATCTGTGTTGGGAAGACTAATAGATGAAATTTTGGGCCAGGTGACACAGGTTTTGAGGGGGAGGCAAAGAGCCACATGTGGACTATGTAGTAGTATTCCCAGATGGTGTCATTTAAGGTGCTGTTTCCGGGATCTTTTCCTAAGCTCAGATAATTATTCTTTGAAGGCATTATTTTGTATATCTGCAAATAACCTGAATGATTTATTTTTATTTTTATGTGTGGCATAAGAGGCAATGTGATTGATTTCCTGAGAATAGGCATTTTAAATCTTACATCTCTAATTTTTAAAATTTCTTTCCTAAAATATCAATTTTGGGTTAAACAGCTTTGGCTTTTATTTTTTTAAGTTAATATATTTTCTCAAAGTTTCAATCTTGACTTTTCATCATTTTCTCTCATTATTTTAGCTTGCTTTTAGTATTGTGGGTGAAGAAGGGTCATGTAGAGAGGTCATTTCTTTGTCCCCTTGCCCCAGGTGAGACAGCTGTGTCAGTCAGACAGTTGGCCAGAATCTTGTAGAGGAACATGATGAAAACTTGTCAATCTGTTTGTCAGTCTGTGTTTTGAAGCAAATGGCTAGTTTAGAAATCCTTACAGTAAAAGTCAGTGCAAATACTAATCCCTTGTTGCTTTATCTCTGTTCTGTATTGCACAGAAATGATTTTAAACACCGTTAATTATACATTGGTGCAAGAAAGAAAATGTAGCCCCTTAAAATGTAGATTCTAAAAGATGTGCACATTTGTATTACTATTTCTCTTTGAAATATTATAGTTTCTTTCATTCATTACAAGTAGGAAAAGAACTAGGAATAAACAGATTAATGGATTCTCTCTATCATATATTATATAGATGTTTGAGACACATGATTGATTAAAAATGCTACTAACAATATCACTATTGCTTTGAGGAAAAAGCCAAGAATAAAAACATACCAAATAGGGCATGTTAAGAAAAATTAAGATCTAACATATCTACTTACCTAGATTCTAATGTTCATTTTCTTTGTAGTTTGATCTCAGATAAGAATCAGTTTTTAATGTGAAATCCAGACAACTCTTTGCTTTTTGCATCTTTAAAATGTTTAATCAAACACATGTTGGTAACATTTCTGTTAATTGTCTCTGAATATACTGAAAAATTGCTGTGAGTATAGAATTGTTACTTAAGTAGGGTTGGAGGCCTGAAGAGCAGATTGCAAATTTTGCAATTGCATTTTAGAGCTGGCTTAACCTAGCCTATAACTGTTTTCTTGGCTGTTATTCATGTAATGGTTATGGGTGGTTTCTTTGAGCACCAGATTGAAATGAATATTGAAGTTTGTATTTCTTTACTTGAGAAGGCTGACTTTTCTAGTTAGGCCTAAAACACAGAGCTCTTTATGGACAAAAATAATCAGAACATTTTCCAAAAAGTGTATTTCAAGCCCTTCATCGTATGAACAATAGAATGAATGTTGAGAACTGCTCCTTGAAAAAGTGATTCTTAGAGTTTTGATGTGAATTTCTCACATATAGAAATGTGGCATAATTGCTTTTTCATCCTCCTCCCTCCTCTGTCCTATATACCTTCTTTCCTTCCCTGCCTTTAGTGAAGTTCAGCAACTTCAATGAAAATGTAAAAAGTAAAATTTAAACATTGTTTTCCTTAGTTTACATTAATTTATTTTCTGAGTAATTATATAGTATATGAATTCCAGTGTAAGTACCAAGTTGAATCCTATAAAATCAGTGTAATTTGTACACATACTTCCAACATACATACTTAAAATGTTTATTCATGTAAAAAAAGACTATTTTTAGAGCAGTTTTAAGTTCACATCAACATTGAGGAGAAAGCACAGAGAATTCCTGCATACCTCTGCCTCCACGCTAGCACGATGCCCTTCACCATCAACATCTCACACCAGAATAAATTATCACTCAAAATCCATTACTTACGTTGGTTCACTCTTGATGTTTTAATCCTACAGTTTAGAGCAATGTATAATGACATATATTCAATATTATAATGTCATATTAGAATAATTTCACTGATCTGCAAATCCCCTGAAATGTGTGTTGTTAATAATTCTATAGTATTCCATGGTGTGTGTGTGTGTGTGTGTGTGTGTGTGTGTGTGTGAGAGAGAGAGAGAGAGAGAGAGAGAGAGAGAGAGAGAGAGAGAGAGACATATTCCTATTCATTGACATATGAATCATTTTCAACATTAAAAAAATTATAATTTTAAAAAAATGTTGAAAATGATCCATATGTCAAAGACTAGGGATGTGGCTAACGCTCATTGGAGAAGGGAATTTTTTCTGTTTTTGGAGGGTATCTCTAAGTCACAGTGTGCAAGGAAGAATTGGATTAGAGCACAGAAGAAATGTTATAATACTCGTTTCTTTCATCCAATAAGCATTTGCTGAATACCCTCTGTGCCTAGTCACTAAAGTTATAGATGTAAATAAAATACAGTTCCAGGTAATTCTAAAAGATTTCAAGGTTTGAGAACCACTGATGCATATGTGACAGCCATTGTATGGCTCACTTCAACAGCAAAGAAACTTAATTTCACAGAAAAATTAGAACAAGACAATTTAAGTATTTAACAAAGTCATTAAAATAACACAAAAGTAGATATATTTAAGTATTTAACAGTCATTAAAATTAGATATATAAAAGTAGATATATAAAATTTAAGTATTTAACAAAGTCATTAAAGTAACACAAAGTAGATATATAACATTTCAGTATTTATGACCATTTATAGCTTCACTCATCCTGCTTTCTCCAGCTCTTTTTATGTACTTACATGAGTGGTAATATAAACTCTTTATGCTTTGGTTTCCTTAGTGTACCTTCCTCGTAGCCTTGTTATAGTGAGTAAAAGAGTGAATATACACAAATCCTTAGAGTTGTACCTGGCACATAGTAAGGTTCAAAATATCTCAAGTTTGTTTTCACTAAACTCCCACCCTCCCCACTTTCTCCCACCAGTTTCCTTAGCTCTGGAATTTTCCATGCTTCATCTTGCACTTTCTTATCTGATTCTAGTTATTGTTTTGTTTTCTTTTCCTGCCAGCTGCTGTATGTTCTGTTTGGTGTAGAGCTTACAAGACTCATTGGCCTCTCTCAGGCTTCTAGCTTTCATAGTTAGCCCCCTTTAACACCACAAAAGGCTTAAGACTTTTTCCCTTTAAATGGAGAATCTAAGAAAGTATTTTTTATTGTTGTTTTGTGTGCGTATGTGTGTGTTTTTTTTTTTTTTTGAGACGGAGTCTTGCTCTGTCACCCAGGCTAGAGTGCAGTGGTTCAATCACAGCTCACTGCAACCTCAAATTCCTGGGTTCAAGTAATCCTTGTGTCTTACCTACTGAGTAACTAGGAGTACAGGTGTATGCCACCATGTCTGGCTAATTTTTAAATTGTTTTTGTAGAGATGGGGTCTCACCAGCCCAGACTGGTCTTGAACTTCTGGCTTCAAGAGATTTTCCTGCCTCAATTTTCCAAAGTGCTGGGATACAGGCATGAGCCACCAACACCTGGCCCAAAGATTTTAATTGAAACATTTCTCTTTTGCCTAAAATTATATCAAAAGAATCTTTGAAAATGAGTTCTTCACTCAATTAGGTTCCTTTCTCTGATAGAGTTTCTGACAGCTCACATACTCTATGATGGTCCTTAAAGCCCCACTCCCATCATGTAGTTCAATTTTAATGTCTCTTTGACATGAACCCATACTGATATTGACACTGATGTTTGGTCAATAATGAAGATAATAATGATTAATATTTATGGCATGAGTATTATATGTAGTACACTAATACTTTGACATGCATTAAACATGCAAAAAACACCACACTATTCTAACCCCCTTTTAAAGATTTTATTAATCCTTACAACTCTTCAGTGAGACAGGTCCTTCTGTTACCCAGTTCAGTGAAAGAAGTCAGGTAACTTACAAGCTTACCCAGCAAGTGAGCAAAAGACCTGAGTCTAGATTTGAGCTCCCACCCAACCAATCTTGACTACCTCTTACACTTCCTATAACTATCCTGGTTTCTGCTAAGTGTATTCATAATAATTGAAAGTAGAGTATGTTTCATGTAATTCCCAGACCATCCTATTCAGCAGGTATATTGTTCCTATTTTATAGGTGAGGAAAAATGAGTCTTGGAGAGACTGCTTTGACCAGCTCTGTCAAACGAGTAAGTGGCAGAATGCACATTAAAACACAGATATTAATAATATGATCTTAGCTCCTGTATGTTTAACCAGTATGATAAATAATTCTCTTCCTTTTTCTTCAAAGCCAAACTTCTCCAATTATTTCAGCTCCATCTGCTTTACTGGATTCTCAGCCTTTGCTTCTCTCCTTTAAGTTGACGTTTCTTCAGACACCTGTCCAAAGCTCCCTCCTATGGCTTCAGTAGCTATCTATGTACCCATTCTTTCTGTATCTACAACTCTACCCACATCTTGCTCTTGTGTTTAGACCCATATACCATATACAGCTACATCTCACTGGGCAATTTGCATCTCACATACAGAATATCCCACATAAAGTCATCTCAGAAACCTGCTGCAGCTTCAGGTTTTCTCCATCTCAGTGATTCATACCACTTTCCTCACAGTTGCCTAATCCAGAAGCCGGAAGATCATCTTTAAGACTTTGTTCTCTTTTATTGCCCAAATCTGCTTGTTATAAACCTCAAATTTATACTCCCAAATCCATCTAATTTTCTCCATTTCCACTCTACTATCTTTGTTTGTGCTACCACCATCTCTTGATTGGATTAGTGCAATAGCCTCCTAACTAGTCTCCTAACTCTAATCTTGTCCCAATCTAATATATTCATTGAGTCACCAACAGTGACTTTTAATATATGCAAACATAATTATCAAATAATCAAATAACTAGTGGTTTATAAAGCTCACCATCATGATGCTGTCACATACCTTTTCTTACTTATCACTCATCACTTTCCCATCCTATGTTCTGTGTTTCAGCAATACTGAGTTGTCTTCAGTTCCCTAAGTCATTGCATTCCCTTTCTCTGGAAAAGATAGCATCTTGTTCTCCCTGCCTCAAAATACTCTTTTCCCTATTCAACTCTCCTCACCTTTCACCTTGCTAAATTAGCCTTATCCTTTAGAGCTCATCTTAGAAAGTCCTTCTCCTGGAATATTATGCCTGGTACCCAGAACAATTGTGGATATTTTTCTAAGTATTGTCTGTGAGATTTTCAGACAAACAGATGACTCTGTTTTGTTCTGCCAAAGCATCTTGGGACAGTAACTATTTGGATATTTAGTAGTTGTTTTTCTTGGAGCAATGCATAGGAACAAAAGTTGGATTGCAGTCTGTGCAAGGATTATGTTACTTCTCTTTCTTTCTTTCTTTTTTAAACACTGAAACAAACATATTAAGGCTCCATCCCATTGTGGATTCTGGTGTCTAACTCCAGGCTTTCAAAAGTACTGCCTACCTTCTCGTCCATCTCTTCTGGAATTGGCAAATGCCTTCAGGGGTCAAGCAACCACAAATAATGGGTTTAATTTTCTGGATATGTCTGTTGTAGATCATGGCTGTAATTCTTCACTACAAAATTAGCTCTCTCATGCATTCATATAGATAATTTTAACATAATTTATATTTTGCAGCTTTTCTAATTGATCTAAGAAAGAGACTTGATCTGAACTTACTGATTTATCATTTCTGGATGTGGAAGTTCAATTTTGTTTTCTTTTATTTTCTATTTAAGTATGGTTTAATAGTAAGATGATTCTTAAAGAGTGTTGAAGATAGACTGGAGGAGGGGAAGAGCATATAGTTACCACCAAATTGTTTTCAAAGCAGATTTACCCATTGGCACTTCCACTAGCATTAAGTGAAAGTTATAGTTCTTCCTTGTGTGTTTCTTTAACCTTGTTTGCCTGGCTAGGAATCCCTGAAAACTATCTTGTGTGTAAAACAATGAATTCCATCTTTGTTATAGGCGCTGAACTTCTGATGTGTGGGTGGGAGGGGAGGTGGCATATAGCCTGGTTAAACAGGTAAGTAGCTTTTTCGGTGGGGGAGTCATGGAAGCTTCTGGTTTACATTAACAGCTATAAAAATACTGCCTGCTCTTCTGGTGCCAAATGCCTACTCAAAATGTATCGTCAGTTAGAACTTCATCTTCAGAACTTATTTAGAATATTATCTTGGGGGTAAATGCTAAGTATTAGCCTCAAATATTCTGCTCTTCAATAATTACCTGGTAGAATCCCATGGCCATCTCCTTTCTTTGGCTGCCCTAGTCTATGTCTGTTTCATTCTCACCATTTTTATGGTCTGCTGGGAAAACATCCTTGATTGAAAGTTCCCTTTGTCAGTTGTGTGTAGTCATGGGTTTTTAGTCATTGGATTTGTCCATTAATTTATTCTCATTTGTTACATATTTTCCAGAAATTCTCTATTGCTTTTTCTAGCATTCATCCTTGTTATTTCTAATGTTTTATAAATAAAATATTTGTCACAAACAAATGAAAAACCATTCTATGCTCATGGATATGAAGACTCAATGTTGTAAAAATGACCATACTGCCCAAAGTAACTCATAGATTCAATGCTATTCCCATCAAAAATAATGCTACCATTATTTTTCTTCACAGAATTAGAAAAAACTACTTTAAATTTCATACGGAACCAAAAAAAGAGCCTGTATAGCCAAGACAATTCTAAGCAAAAAGAACAAAGCTAGAGGCATCATGCTATCTGACTTCAAACTATACTACAAGTCTACAGTAACCAAAACAGCATGGTACTGGTACCAAAACAGATACATAGACCACTGGAACAGAACAGAGGCTTCAGAAATAATACCTGCCCCCAGCTGCCACACACACACACACACACACACACACACACACACACACACAGAGAGAGAGAGAGAGAGAGAGAGAAGGAAAATGAGCACCCATAAATGTTTAACTGTGTCTTTATTAAAAAATTTTTTAAAATATTTTTTGGGGCAAGGTAAATTTTTATAATCAATGTATTAATATTTAGTTTTCTTAACCTGGAAGTCTGTAAAATAATATGTATATATTTCATGATTAATTTCATTTTACTTATACTATAATTTGATGATTTAAAAATTTTCTATATTATAAATGGTGACAGTATGAATGATTTTGTAAAAAAAAAATGCTTTTTAAATCTTCTTCATAGATGTAAAAAAAATATTCCAAATTAGAAAACCCTTAATGTTATTGTGAATTTTTAATCTTTTGGTATGACTGATTTTATTCAGAAGTAACTTCTTTTTAATGTTGTTATTTCAATCTTATGGGGGATGCTTTTATTTTAGAAGAATTTACTGTCTAGTTGGGTGAGTTATTTTTAAAATATTTATTTTACTTTTGGGGGTACAGATAAAGATTTGTTACATAGATAAACACATGTCACAAGGGTTTTTTGTACATATTATTACATTTCCCAGGTATTAAGCTCAGTAGCTAGTAGTTATCTTTTCTGCTCCTCTCCCTCCTTACATCCTCTCTCCTCAAGTAGACCCTAGTGTCTGTTGTTTCTTTCTTTGTGTATGAGTTCTTATCATTTACCTCCTACTTACATATGAAAACATGCAGTATTTCATTTTCTGCTCCTGTGTTAGTTTGCTAAGGATGATGATAGAGTGTAGTTCCATCCATGTACCTGCAAAAGACATAATTTTGTTCTTTTTCATGACTACATAACATTCCATGGTATATATGTACCACATTTTCTTTATCCAATCTGTCATTGATGGGCATTTAGGTTGATTTCATGTCTTTGGTATTGTAAAGAGTGCTGTAATGAACATTCACATGCATGTGTCTCTATGGTAGAATGCTTTATATTCTTCTGGGTATATACCCAGTAATGGGGTTCCTGAGTTGAATGGTAGTTGTGCTTTTAGCTCTTTGAGGAATCATCATACTGCTTTCCATAATGATTGAACGAATTTGAACTCCCATCAACAGTATATAAGGGCTCCCTTTTCTCCACAGCTTTGCCAGCATCTGTTTTCTTGACTTTTTAATAGTAGGGATTCTGAATGGTGTGAGATGATATTTCTTTGTGGTTTTTATTTGCATTTCTCTAATGATCAGTGATATTGAGCTTTTTTCCATATGCTTTATGGCAACATGCCTGTCTTCTGAGAAGTGTCTGTTTGTGTCCTTTGCCCACTTTTTAATGGGGTGGTTTGTTTTTCCCTTATAAATTTGTTTAAGTTCTTTATAGAAGCTGGATATTAGACCTTTGTCAGATGCATAGTTGCAAAAATGTTCTCCCATTCTGTAGGTCATTTGTTCACTCTGTTAATACTTTTTTTTCTTTGCTGTGCACAAGTGCTTAAGTTTGATTAGATCCCATCTGTCAATTTTTGCTTTTGTTGGGATTGCTTTTGGTGTCTTTGCTTTGGTCCTTTGTCCCGAATGGTATGGACAAGTGAGTTCTAAAATAATTATAGAAATATACACAATTTGTGTTTCTCTTAAACTTCTACATAGTATTTTTTCAAAGTAATAACTTGAATATAGAAAAATCAACCAATTAAGAGTATTTACTTATTGATGAAGAAAAAAACACTAACTTAATTTTAACAATTCTGCCTTTTTTTTTTTTTGTATGAATTTCCTCTTTTACTTTCAAGAACAGACTCCCACCATGTGTAATTAGTGGGGCTGCTCCCACCCCACGGCTCCAGGGATTGACACATGAATCAGACTCTGCACTTTGTAGCTGAAAGAATCTGTTAATAATAATATCATTGCCACCGTCAAACTATTGTTGTGTTTTAGGAACTGGGCAAAGGAAAATGACTGTATCTGAGGGATGTGTTATGCTAACTTATGACAAAAAAAAAATCTAAAGCACAGAGGTCATTTTGTTTATACATATGTCTACATAACTATTAACTTGTGATTGTCAAAATATAAACAATAATGAATCTAATTCTGAATGATTATAAGTTTAACTGCATTATATTAGGAAACTCATTTATGTAAAATTTTCCCAGTACCTTATAGAATCAGTCTTTACCACCAATCTTATATTATTTTGGTTTTCAGAATAATATTGTTTTTCTACCTGGAAAATATTCATAAGCTTTGTCTTTTCATTCCCCTATAGGCCATTGTTTTTCAATAAAGATTGCTTGGTTTAGACTTAGTTTGAAGGAATCCATCATATTGACTTCACTTGTGATCTACCTTTTATTTTCACTTAAATCTCCAGAGCAGGAAACCTACCAGTTGCACTAACTCTTCTCTTAGTGAGAATTCTGGATGGAGCAGAGAATAAATTGCCAAAGGCAAATAAAATATACTGTTGAAAAATGTTCTTTTTCTCTGTGCACCTCAGAATAATTCAAATGTGATTATTTCCTCAAGCGGGAGTTTAAAATAAGTAGTTTATTGAAAGGAAGTATTTGCTTAGACTTCAGCCCATTAACTATGCTGAGTCTTAGCATTCAAAAGTCATGGTTGTATTTTTATTCAAACAAGTCTAAACATTCAAATCATGTTTCTCTTTTCATAGGAAATAGAAAAGAAAACTAAACAATGGGTTTGTTTTTAAGGTTTGAAGAGATTATTTCTTGATCTATTTAGAAGCTAAGAAAAGTTACAAACTTAAGTTTGTTAGTGTCAAGTTATTTATTCAGAAACATTTTTACATTTAATTTGTGTGGGCACATAGTATATATATTTATGGGATAAATGAGATATTTTGATAAAGGCATACAATGCATAATATGAGGATAATTGAGATATCCGTCACCTCGAGCATTTATCATTTTTTTATGAACATTCCAATTATACTCCTTTAGTTATTTTAAAATGTATAATAAATTATTGTTGACTGTAGTCACCCTATTTTGTTGACCATGACTTTTGAATGGCCTATAGTAGAGGGTCTTCTGCTTACCTTTTACCCACAAGGGGAAGCCCTACTCAGCTCTGAGCCAATCTTGTTGGGGGAGTTGGGTTGCCAGAGGCAGGCTGCCTCACTCCTCCCTTTGTGCTGCCATCCTGGGCCTGTGTGTTCTGCAGGGACCTCACCACTCCCTTGCTCTACTCTAGCACTCTTCCTCAGACACTTCAGTTGAAGTTCAGTTGTTTCTTTGTTGCCTTTTGGTTTTACAAGAGAGACAAATGCCAGGTGCCTGTAGTTAGCTGTCTTCTCAGCTTTTTCTAGTCATGAATCTAACCTTGTGTTTTATTGCTCTCCTTCTGCTCACTCTCATCCCATTTCCAGACCTCTGGGGTCAGCCAATGATGAGTGTTCTTGAGGAAGCTCTGGAAAGACATGCTGGCTCTGTCTGCAATTCCCTTTCCCTGGCAGTCTGTGTAAATAATCAGGGATGCACCTGTCTCATTACAGAAAAGAGTAGAGAGAAATAATGAGTGCATGAGTTTTGGATTTTAGGAGCAAAATCTATTTTGCAGATTGGTCCTGCTAAAGACAGACCACAGAGAGCTTAAGGTAACGTGAATAAATTTACTGCAAGAAATGACACATGGCAGTAGTTTGCCTGAATGAGTCTTCCTATGCTTTTCCAAGATCTGGAATATTCAATTATCCCACAAAACTCCTAAGCCCAATTCACATTGAGTCCATGATAGAAATCCAAATATGTAGGAAGGATGTAACAAATGGTTGGTTTTCTAAATCAATTCTTGGTCCTAAAAATAGCTTCCGTTTTTGTATTTCTATGAGCTTGCCTTATGTTAATCTGATTTCATTGTTCAAAGGAGGTTAAAGAGTAAACATTATGCAGCTGTAAAGTACCAGATAATCACTTGAGCCCAGGATTTCAAAATCAGCAACAAAATGAGTCCCTGTCTCTACAAATAAGTAAAAAAATTAGTTGGGTGTGGTGGCACACACATACTTGTAGTCCCAGATACTTGGGAGGCTGAGGTGTGAGAATCACTTGAGCCCAGGAAGTTGAGACTATATTGAGCTATGATCATATCACTGCACTCTAGCACTCCAGCCTGGGTAACAGAATTAGTCCTTGTCTCACACACACACACTCATACTCATACACACACACACAAAGAAAAGGAAAAAGAGGAAATTGAATGATTATACACTCTCACCAAATTTGTTGCACTAACATTTTTGAGAGTGAATTTGCAAGTATTAAAATTGCCAATACTATAAGTGGTGTTATTAGTGAAGATGTCCCAACTTCAGTTCTGTGGTTTTAGGTTTTCCATTGTGAACTTTAGCAGGAGCTACTTTAGGCACTAAGGCTCTATACCATTTGGACTGGTCTTGTCTTTACTGCCTTTGACCAAAAATTTCCTATTATTGGACTTAGTGTGAGGTGTTTAGTTCTGTTTTCATTGAGTCAGAAAAAGTGTTCCTAAAAGGGTACAGCATAACTTTGTTTCAGCCTGAGTTAATTTTTCTTCTCTACCATAAAAAAAAAAATCACAAAATTTTGAGTAGTAGTATGAAAACTTCTTATTGACATAAAATTATTAAGATACGAATCATAGATGACAAAATTCTTCAGATCACTTTGATTGGTATTGGGCATTCTAATGGAGGTAGCTGGGGAAGGTTAAGAAAAATGGGATAGTGACTGGGAGCGGTGGCTCATGCCAGTAATCCTAACACTTTGGGAGGCTGAGGTAGATGGATCACTTGAGTCCAAGAGTTTGAGAGCAGCCTGGGCAACATGGTGAAACCCCATCTTTATGAAAGGTACAAAAAATTAGCTCGGTGTAGTATGGCACACACCTGTAGTCCCAGCTACTCAGGAGGCTGAAGTGGGAGGATCATGTGAGTCTGGGAGGTGGAAGTTGCAGTGAGCTGAGATCACACCAATGCACTCCAGCCTGAATGACAGAGAGAGAACCTGTCTGAAAAACAAAATTGGATGGTATATGCAAGAAATAAATGTTGCTGAAAACATAATCTAGGTATGTATTTAAAAACTGTATTTCCTTTGAATAGTGTCCAAGTGTTTTAAAGGTACTTAACATGTAGCTATTTGGTGTAGAGTTATTTCAAGTCAGCTACTGGTACTTCTTTTATACATGTCTATGGCTATCTCCAAAATTAGCCAAGTTCCTTATATTTAAGATTATACACTTTTCTGAAGCCTGTTTTTTCTTTTTCCTTGTATTTGTAGAATTGGTATATCTTCTCCAGATGAAATAATTTTTTCAGGAGCCAAAAAGCAAAACCCAAAAGAAAATTTTACATCTGAAGGAAAGAGCCCTTGTAATCATCAGGGAGATATGTAGCTATAGCATTGCTGTCATGCTCCTGTGAAACAGCCCCATCTTATTTTTACTCTTTTAATGTCTTTTTTAGAAGAGATGTCCTGTTGTGACATAGAATGAGCTGACATCAGAAATTTCTGTACTTTTAACCTAGAGGTAAAAATGTCTATCTTGAAGCTTTAGCAACATTTAAACAGTAACTTCGAGGCTGTTTCAACCATTTAGTACACAAATCAACAATATCTCAGAGCTCTGGCTGAAGAACAATCGAAAAAAAAAGAACAAAAATTTCACCAGCTTAAATACTTTACTACTCGTATAATCTGTTTTGAACCAAAATGTAGTAGCAATGCCTGGGCCCTTAAAAAGGTAAATTTTGACTATTTTTTCACGTTAATAAACTTCAGGATAAAATTATTCCAAACTAGGTCTTTTAAAACTTAATTTTCTACTATTACTTTTGGTAAACTTTAGGGTAAAAAATTATTTAAAGTCATTATATTTAAAAATGGCTACTTGAAGTATCTGGGGCCCTTTGTACAAAATCTAGAAGATTATGTTCATATCTGAGCAGTCAGGCACCAGAGCAGTTCGATCTGACTAGCAGTGTTCTGGTCTGGGAGTACTGCTATGCTTAGTTCCAGGAGACAGTGTTTGGTACATTTAATAAATCTTTGTGCCATTTTCCCCGCCACAACAGGTCTCTGTTTAAAATGATTTCAACTTGATCCCAGTGTCTTGGGCCAACTTTCATGAGACCCTCTTGAGTTTGTTTTTAACATACTGGATTTGAGCTGACTAGAGTGTATCCAAATGGAAATGTCTAAAAGACTACATCAGACCAAGTTCTCTGGGAAGCAATCACCAAGACAGAATTTGAAGTATAAAAGAATCATTAAGACAATGCCTATGAAAGATACAGGGGGTGGGAGCAGGAGTCCATATGGAATCTAACATGTGCAGATGCGATACCTGTAAAAAGAGAAGGGGAAAAGAGGTGGATTGATAGGAACAGCCTGACTGCAGTGCTGTTTTGAACACGTTTTCGACAGGCCAATGAGAGCCCCAGAGAAAAGATTGTCCAGCAGAGGAGTCCTGCATTCAGCGTGCATGTCCTGGAACTAGTATTCCCATTGTGTTTGGTCACTGGCAGGGAGCAACCAGGGGAGATGTGGCTTCTGCATGAGTGCTGTTTGGTGAGTCCTAAAGGTGAAGGTCATGAGCTACCATATTCCTTGTAGCTGGTTTTTACTTGAATTGGAATCTGAGCCATACTCCTCCATGGCCTCCACAAAGGCATGTGAAACTTGGCTTAAAGATGTGGGAAAGTTGTTTTCTTAAAAGCTGGCAAAGCGTTCATTTGAGGGAGTTTATTTGGAAAAACAATTTAATAAAACAATTGATGTAGAGGATGTCTGCAGAAACCCTATCACCACAAATAATAGCTAAGATGCTGTCTGTGAAAAAACTCATTTTATAGTTTACTTAATGAATATTTATTGAGGACTTATGGTATTTCAGAGTTTCTGAAGATAGAGTGTAATCAAAACAGACTACAGTTCCTTCTTTCATGAGGTTTACATTCTAGATGGTAGGAAAAGTAAGCAAATATATAAACAAGTTATGTAGACTGTCAGAAGGTAAGTATTCTGCAGAGAAACAAAGCGGGAAAGTAGATGAGTGATTGGGAGGTGAAGCGTTGCTATTATAAAAATGGTGTCTAGGCCAATAACAAGTTTTGAAATTGAGACTGTAATTAATAAACTACTGAACAAAAAAAGCCCAGGACCAAACAGATTCACAGCTGAATTCTACCAGAGGTAAAAAGAGTACCTTGTACTATTCCTTCTGAAACTATTCCAAAAAATTTAAAAGAAGGGACTCCTCCCTAACTCATCCTCTGAGTCCAGCATCATCCTAATAAAATAACCTGACTGAGACAAAACAAAAAAAGAAAACTTCAGGCCAATATCCTTGATGAATATCAATGCAAAAATCCTCAATAAAATGCTGGCAAACTAAATGCAGCAGCACATCAAACAAAGCTCATCCACCACCATCAAGTTGGCTTCATCCTTGGTATGCAAGGCTAGTTCAAAATACACAAATCAATAAATATAATTCATCACATAAACAGAACCAATGACAAAACCACATAATTATCTCAATAGATGTAAAAAAGGCCTTTGATAAAATTCAACATACCTTCATGTAAAAAGCTGTCAAAAAACTAGGTATTGATGGAACATATCTCAAAATAAGAGCTATTTATGACAAACCCATAGCCAATATCATACTGAATGGGCAAAAGCCAGAAGAATTCCCTTTGAAAACTGGCAGAGGACAAGGATGACCTCTCTCATCACTCCTGTTCAACATAGAATTGAAAGTTCTGGCACAGACAATCAGGCAAGAGACAGAAAGAAAGTATATTCTAATAGGAAGAGAGGAAGTCAAACTGTCACTGCAGATGACATGATTCTGTATCTAGAAACCCCATCATCTCAGCCCAAAAACTCCTTAAGTTGATAAGCAACTTTAGTAAAGTGTCAGGATACAAAATCAATGTTCATAAATCACAAGCATTCCTATACACAAACAATGGACAAGCAAAGAGCCAAATCATGAATGAACTACCATTCACAACTGCTACAAAGAGAATAAAATATATAAGCATACAGCTTACAAGGAATGTGAAGGACCTCTTCAAGGAGAACTACAAACCACTGCTCAAGGAAATAAGAGGTGTCACAAACAAATGGAAAAATATTCCATGCTCATGGATAGGAAAAATCAATATTGTGAAAATGGCCATACTGCCCAAAGTAATTTATAGATTCTATGCTTTTCCCATCAAGCTACCATTGACTTTTTTCATAGAATTGGAAAAAACTACTTTAAATTTCATATGGAACAGAAAAGAGCTGGTATAGACAAGACAAACCTAAGCAAAAAGAACAAAACTATAGGCATCACACTACTTGACTTCCAACTATACTACTAGGCTACAGTAACCAAAACAGCATAGTACTGATATCAAACAGACACATAGACCAATGGAACAGAACAGAGACCTCAGAAATAACACCACATATTTAGAACCATCTGATCTTCACAAACCTGACAAAAACAAGCAATGGGGAAATGATTCTCTATTTAGTAAATGGTGCTGGGAAAACTGGCTAGCCATATGCAGAAAATAGAAACTGGACCCCTTTTTTACACCTATACAGAAATTAACTCAAGATGGATTAAAGACTTAAATGTAAAACCCCAAGCCATAAAAACTCTAGAAGAAAACCTAGACATTAGCATTCAGGACATAGGCATGGGCAAAGATTTCATGATGAAAATGCCAAAAGCAATTGTCACAAAAGCAAAGAAGTGGACCTTAATTAGAAATAGGATTGAATTAAGGAGCTTCTGCACAGCAAAAGAAGATATCATCAGTGTGAAAAGGCAACCTACAGAATGGGAGAACATTTTTGCAATCTACCCATGTGACAAATGTCTAATATCCAGAATTTACAAGAAAAAAACAGCCCCATCAAAAAGTGGGCAAAAGAGATGAACAGACACTTCTCAGAAAAATATACCTATGTAACAAACATGCACATTCTGAACATGTATCCCAGAACTTAAAGTAAAATAAAAAAACAGTGTCTAGGAAGGTATCATGAGGTGGCAATTGAGCAGAAACCTGAAGAAAGTTTGAGAACTAGGCAGATTGATACCTGAGGGAAAAGTTTTGTAAGCAGAGAGGAAGACGACTCTGGGGAGGAGTGTCTTTGAGTAAGGAGGCCTTTGTGGCTGAAGCTGGTAAATAAGACAGGAGTGGTAACTATTATATTAAATATTTCATTTGAAAGTTTCAAGGGGACCCGGTCATGTAGGACAAACTGTAAATACTTTGGCATTTACTCATAGTGTGATCAGACTCTATTAAAAGATTCTAAGAGGCCGGGTGTGGTGGCTCACGCCTGTAATACCAGCACTTTGGGAGGCCAAGGCTGGTGAATCACGAAGTCAAGAGATCGAGACCATCCTGGTCAACATGGTGAAACCCCATCTCTACTAAAAATACAAAAAATTAGCTGGGCATGGTGGCGCATGCCTGTAATCCCAGCTACTCAGGAGGCTGAGGCAGAAGAATTGCCTGAACCCAGGAGGCAGAGGTTGCGGTGAGCTGAGATCACGTCGTTGCACGCCAGCCTCGGTAACAAGAGAGAAACTCCTTCTCAAAAAATAAATAAATAAATAAATAAAAAGATTCTAAGAGAAGAGTGATGTGAACTGATGAGTTTTCAAAGGATCCTTCTGCTGCTATGATGGAAGTGGAGAGCAGGAGGGCAAAGTGAAAGCAGAGACACCACTTAGGAGGTTATCTCAATAATCCAGGTAAAAAACGAGATGAATTCATTTTTCTTCCAGGATGAAAAGGTTAGAGATAAGAGAGGAAAGGGCAGTAGAAAGAGGAGCTGTATGGAAAGGGGCTATAATGGTGACATGGCTAGTGGAGGTTTCTCATTGTGGGGTGAATAATGGATATTTTAGAAGATGAATGTGAAATATTACCTTTGAAATTGTTGTCATGTTTCTGTTTTTTTCTGCATATTTCTAGTCATACCTATATTTGCTTTCAAATATATTCCATGAGAGAATAGACAGGTAGTTAGAGCTATATCAACATCAGTAGATCTATCTGTCTGTCTATCTACCTACCTGTCATTTTTTTCATCAAAAAAGATTCTGGGTGTTACAACTGGGTTGGAATAGTTAAGAAAAGAGGGTATTCAGGGTAACAGAAGCTTGAAATCAAACATCATCTGGAGAATAGAAGCCATGGAAGTTGGCAGAAGTCTTGGATAAGGCTTTGAATCTTGAAATTGGGATTTGAACAATTTTTTTTTTTTTGAGACAGAGTGTTGCTCTATTGCCAGGCTGGAGTGCAGTGGAGCAATCCCAGCTCACTGCAATTTCCATTTTCCAGTTTCAAGCAATTCTCCTGCCTCAGTGGGTTTCATTATGTTGGCCAGCATGGTCTCCATCTCTTGACCTCATGATCCACCCGCCTCAGCCTCCCAAAGTGCTGGGATTACAGGCTTGATGAACAAATCTTATCTAGGTTGCAAGAGTCTTGAAACATTCATCTGACTTCCGACTTGAGAGATTTACTTTTTTGAACCACCCCTCACAGAGATAATAGAGGGGTCCTTGGAGGAAAAACACAAGGGAAAAAAGGTTTGTACTTTATGAATTCTTCCAGATAGAAGAAAGAGATGGTCAATTTAGTAAATGCAGTGAAAGACTGAATGATAAGTGAGAACCAATATAGCATATTGTGGCAGATTCTGCTTGTTTCCTATCAAATCCACATTTCTACTTCATTTTTACACAACTCTAATTTTTATTGGACATCTAAAATACTATATTCCCTATCCTCCCTTTGCAACAAGACTTGACTCAGCTCTGGCCAATGAGATTTAAGTAGATGTTGGATGAAAGTTGTTACAGAATGGGAAGGAGCCTGAAAAGTGAGCAGACGTTTGGGAGTAGTTCTTTTTGTTTTTTTTGCCTTGTTTTCTGTCTCCAGGAAGTTGAATATACTATGATGGTTGGGGCTTCTGTAGTCATTTTGGACTAAATTCCTTTGAAGATGAATTGTAACTGCTCAGATGATGGAACAAAAAATAGGAAGAGCCATGGGCTTCCCATCTCAACACTTACTTTATATGGAAGAAAAATAAATTTATTTTTTATTTAAGTCACAATGAATTTAGGTTTTCTGTCTATACTAATATCTGCCATGTGCTAACTATAGCCACTATTGAGCCCTATTACATTTCAGGCATAGTGTTAAGAAATTTATATTATCAGCTCAATTAATAATCACAGCATTGTGAAGGCCCTCAGAGGGTGTTGATGCGTTGTGATTTCTGCCCAGTGCTCTGAATGGCAAAGTGAAGAAATTCAATGAAGCGTGGGTAAATGGCGGGAGAAACTATGACTATGACTTGCTTAAGGTAGCCAAATGCCTTGTCATCTAATTAGTGATGCACATGAATGGAGGAAGGAAATTCTCACTGTCCCTACCTACTATCCAGTGAAACCATAGCCAAGGGAACAGATTTGGTGGAAACAGTGGGGAATGAAGACCCTGTTGAGCTTGACTCTAGTCTGGCATGGTGAAGAGACATGAGAAGTGTAGAATAAGTGGGAGGCCCCCGGTGCCCCTTGTCCCCGAGAGGGGGCAGGGTGGGGTCCACCGGCCTTGTTGGCTGCCAGTGAAATACCACTACTCTGATCCTTTATTCACTGACCCGGTGAGCTTTGTAGGAACATGGGTGAATCTGGAAACCATCATTCTCAGCAAACTGACACAAGAACAGAAAATCAGACACCGCATGTTCTCACTCATATGTGGGTGTTGAACAATGAGAACACATGGACACAGGGAGGGGAGCATCACACACTGGGGTCTGTTGTGGGGGACTAGGGGAGGGATAGCAGTGGGTAGGGAGGTTGGGGAGAAATAACATGGGGAGAAATGCCAGATATAGGTGACAGGATGGAGGCAGGAGCCACATTGCCATGTATGTACCTATACAACAATCCTGCATGTTCTGCACATGTACCCTAGAACCTAAAGTGCAATAAAATATAGATATATAAAATAATAAAAAAGCAATTAAATATAGAAACATATTTAAAACTCACTGAAAATAGAGACTGCCAGAAGTGATAATTAGTGTAACAGACCATATAACTGGTATCTCAAATTTCATGTACATTATCCACCAAAAAATGAATTGAAAATTTTAAACATGTTCAAAGATAAAGACTAACACTCTGGCAAAACAAAGGCATTAAAAGGAATTTGAAATGACTGCAGAGGGATAGATAGCAGGGAACTTTGGGGGCTGATGGAAATGTTCTGTCTTGGTTGTACTGATGATTAAATGGGCACATACATTTATAAAATTTAATCTGTATTTATTCTTAACATGGGTATGTTTTGTTGTATGTAAGTTATACCAAGAGAAAGTTGGTTTTTAGAAGAATTTTGGAAAATAAATCATTCTAAAATTCCAAAAAAACAAAAAAAAGAAAATCACAGCAATCTTATGCCATAGGTGCTAGAAAAATAAAACATAGATGATGTACATTAATTGCCCAAAATCACATAGTTGGAATGTAGCAGAAATGAGCTTTAAACTTGTTTGATTTTAGTGCTTGGGTGTTACCTACTACGGCATGCTGTCAGGTGGGGATAAAACTTAATTGAAGTTCTGAGAGTCTTATTTGAAACTACTATGTTTCTCTAAGCTTAACAACTTTATCATTGACCAAATGTACTTCTCAGGCTTATCTTCTCTCAATACTGTTTTGACAAATCCCTGTCCTACCCAAGACCTCATTTCTCACTACAGTTATGCTACATCCCAATATGACTTTTAAATCTTGCCAAAATCAGTTTCATATAGTTCTCTCTGATAACAATTCCTAGGTTGAGGGAGAGCTATGCTCTCAGAGGGTAGGTCTTTGTTCAAAATCAAAAGAAGGTAGCAGCTGGCCTAAAATTATGACTAGCATCTGGTCTCAGACTCATTATGGTTGACCTGACGCTCTCTCAGATTCTCTGAAATGTTTTTCCTCTGAGATCAAAGCTTCCAGGAACCTAAAACACCTGTATTAACTGGTGACCTAAAAGGAACACTTACCTGCTAACTTCCTGGCTAGTTTTCAGGAAGTGGCTAAGACAGCAGGATGCATTAGCTCATGTAGATGTTTTTGTTTTAGAATTAATATAGATTGCAGAGATAAAAGACCATGAAATCTTTTTATTCATGTGTGTGATTGGGAGTGGATTATGAGAGGGTAGGTATAAATGGAAAGGGTTACTTAATTATTCTATTCAAAATTACTTTGATATTTACCATTTATTGAATTCCTATCAGGTGCCAAATGCCACATGAGATACTTCGCTTCTCTCATTTAAGACGATCCTTGCACCAGCTCCCATGAGATACAGAACAATTTGTAAATATGATGATGTTCAAGACATTGATTGAATTGCCAAAGTTCACACAGTGGGAATTTACATACAGATCTGTCTCCAACGTGCAGGCTGTTTCATTTTTGTAATGTCATGACAAAAGTTTTTGGTGCTTTGGAGTATTTTGAATGGAAATCTGTTTTATAGAACTTCAGGAATATTAAAAACTGAAGTCCCACTTGTAAACAACTCTGGATCACTGACTGGTCTGTTTTGACATGTCCAGGTACCACATCCTTTTCTTTCTTGCTGCTACCCTTTGACTATTTCATAAATGGTAGAAGAAAGAATACAGTTAATTAATATTTTTATTATTAATTGCCTTGGTAAAAGTTTTGATGTGGAAGAAAATGGAAATAACTGATTAAAATGAACTTTGTTTATTATCTTTCAATTTCATTTAATGGTACATTACCATTTTTCATCTCCATGATTTCTTGAATTGACTTAGTTAAAAAAGAAAAAAACCTTGAAATTGCTCTCATTTTAAGCAAGCAAATACAATATTGTTTTTACAAATAAGAACTTTTGCTTATAATAGTTTATAATTACCTTAATGGTCACACGAAGAAATAAAGTAGTCACGTGCTGCAGAATGGCATTTTGTTCAATGACAGACCAACCACACATATGACAGTGATCCCATGAGATTATAAAATCATATTTTAACTGAACATTTTCTATGTTTAGATGCACAAATACTTACATTACACACAATTGCTTGCAGCAGTCCCTACAGAATTCAGTATAGTGGTTTGCTGCACAGATTTATAACCTAGGAGCAATATATGCCATATACCCTAGGTGTGTAGAAGGTAATACTACCTAGGCTTGTGTAAGTATACTCTATGATGTTTGCATAATGAAAAAATTGCCTAACAATGCATTTCTCAGAATGTGTCCCCATTGTAAAATGACATGTGACTATAAATCTTTAAAGTAACCAGCTCTGTTGCTAGTTGAAGAGAGCCAATAGCCATAAAATAGTAGACTTTGTTCTGGGAGAGCTAAGTCTGGCAGAGTCTCAACTGAAGGTCATTGTCATCTTGGTACACGTGATGGCTGACCTGGCTCTGTATACAGTTGATGCTTAAAATCCTTAGGTAGTATTCATAAGATTCTATCACCATTCATAGTAACACACATACTGCACTATACTCTAGTTTCTACTTAAAAGAAATCTGTCATTTTCTAAATTTTACATAAAGGCAAAGCAGCAGTAACTATTTTAGTAGCTATAAAAAATGTATGCGCTTATTGGCTGTCCACTATGGAAATTTTGAATCAACAATTAATATTAATATTTGAATTTCATTTATTATATTGTTCTAGCTAATGGAGTTTGAAGAAAGCAATAATCAAACTGAGTTTTTTTCTCTCTTTATATTAAACTAATATAAGTGTTTTTCAGTTTTCTTTATGAATTGTATCTTGTCTACGGGTTATTACTGACTTATGAAATTATACAGTAAATTGATTGTTATATGTGTAGAATATTTGTTTCTTTGAAAACATATAAGGGAAAGAGAAAGTATTTACAAAGTCTTTGACAAGATTAAATAATTCTATTATCACTAATTTGTTGCTGGTGGAATTCCTGGGCAAATATGTAAGAAAAAGAGAGTTGATCTACAGATTCAGCCTCTTGGGCCTATGGCCTGGCATTTTCACACAGTACAAAAGCTTTCCTAGAGTTGGAGGACAAGTGGGAATCATATACTTCCATTTTTGTAATTTCATTGCAAAAAACAACAAAAACAAAACATTCTGTGAGGGTATAATTTTGCCTGGATTTTCTTTGATTTATAAAGGTTTACTTTCCTGGCCTTCTTTGTTATACAAACATAGGTGACATTTGTAGCCTCTGTTGTAGGATTTGGCTGCAACAAATTTTGGGAGGGACTTAACTAAGTGGTGATTCCCTGACATAGCAGGTTTGAAGAGGGCAATTGCAGGAGAGAAAATAGTTGCTTGAATAATGAGTTTTTCTCATTCCTTCTCCCCAGGATTTGAAACTGGAGAATATTAGGGTAGCCTCGGTCAAGGTTCAGGAGCAAAGACAGGAAATAGGACTTAAGAAATAAAAATGACTTTTAAGAAAGAAAGAGTCCTGGTTGGGCAGACCTAACATAAAAGACCAAAGGTCTCTGAAAGACGACTGGTTTTCTAACAGTTTGTGTGTGGCCGAGACCACCCTAGTGTGGTGGTTCGCAAACGTTGGCATGCTCAGGACTCTCCTGGAGGGACTGGTAAACACCGACGTTTGAGCCTCACACCCAGACTTTCCCACAGAAAATCCAACATGAATCTGTCTTGGTTTTTGACATGCCTTCCCCATTGAGCTTAATTATTTCTAGCTTTGATTTAAGGTGAGAGATGTGCAACTCTCCCTTTCAATTGAACACTTAGGGGCTATTGTAGGGTTATTAATCGGCCTAATTTCAATATGTTGTGTTCCAGAGAATAGAGAGGGCTGAGGAAAGAGAGATGGATGGGGGAATAGCTGGTTAGTGGAACAGTCAGAACACACACAACTATAGCTTTACAAAATGTATTTCTTAAATTATAATACTTGAAATCAAAATTACACCTGGATTCATTGGCTGAATGATAGATATTGTATTTACAGTTATGAAAACAACATTAATCTTCTCGTACCCTTCCATCAGAACTCTTGGGTAACAAGGTGCATTGTCAATGAGCAGGAATATTTTGAAAAAAAATCTTTTTTTTTTTAAGCAATAAGCCTCCATAAAGGGCTTGAAAAATATTCAGAAGACAATCCTGTAATCAGATGTGTGGTCACCCAGGCTTTGTTTTTCTGTTTACAGAGCACACGCAGAGTAGATTTAGGCTAAATTTTAAGGGTACTAGGATTTTCAGAATGGTAAATAAGCATTGCATCAACCTCTGGTCACCAGCTGCATTAGCCCCTAACAATAGAGTCAGCCTGTTCTTTGACGCTTTAAGTCCAGGCATTGACTTCTCTTCTTTGGCTGTGAAAGCCCTAGATGACATCTTCTTCATATAGAAGGCTATTTTGTCTACATTAAAATCTAGTGTTTGGTTTGGCCACCTTTATCAATTATCTTAGCTAGATTTTTTGGGATAACTTGCTGCAACTTCTGCATCAGCACCTGTTGCTTCACCTCACACTTGGATGAGATGAAGATGGCTTCTTTAACCTCAAGAACTAACCTATGCTACCTTCACACTTTTCTTTTGCACCTTCTTTACCTCTCAGCCTTGATGGAATTGAAGAGGGTTAAAGACTGGCGCTGGATTGGGCTTTGGCTTAAGAAAATGTTGTGGCTGGTTTGGTCTTTCACCCAGACCACTTAAACTTTCTTCATATCAGTAAAATGTTTTGCTCTTTCTTTAAATATTTGTGTTCATTGGAGTAGCACTTTGAATTTATTTTAAGTACTTTTTCTTTGCATTCACAGTTTGGCTGTTTGATGCAAGAGGCCTAGCTTTCTGCCTATCATGGTTTTCTTTTCTTTTTTTTAAGGACCAGACATAGCCTTTAATTCCAAATGTCAAAACACCATCCTGTCTTCTAAATCACAACTTTAAAAATTAATCATAAGGTTAAATAGTTCGAGTTATAAAATTTATCCACTTTAAATAAGGATACCTTTTATAAAGTACTTTATTGTGGTTTCACAAATTTCAAGGTGCTTCTACATGGCAAACCCTCAGTGAGTCAGGGTCCTCTAAGATTGAAATATTGAAAAGTAATGTGAGGTACAGTGAGATTAAGGCTCAGTGGCAAATGTTAAAAAGGCTCACACAACACACCACAATCAGAGCCCAGGTCAGATTCATGCTCCCCACCTCCACCCCACCCCAAGAAGAAATGTATTTTTTATTTGTTTTTATTTTTAGAAATGGAGTCTCCCCTGGTCACCCAGGATGGAGTGCTATGTCATGATCATAGCTCACTGTAACCTCGAACTCTTAGACTCAAATAATCCTCCTGCCTTAGCCTCCCAAGTACCTAGGGCTACAAGCATGTGCCACCACACTTGGCTAATTTTTAAATATTTTATAGAGATGGAGTCCCACTATGTGGCCCAGGCTGGTCCTGCCAGAACACCTGGCCTCAAGGAGACATTAGATTGAATGACAACAGCTGCAGCATTTCTTATTAAACTTAACCCTTGAAATAATAAAACCTACCGATCAAAATAGATGCTAAAATCTTTACCACAAATGAATAATTAACCCTGTGCTCAAACTGCTGCAAAAATATGAGATTCAAATGTTGGAGCCAGTGATGTTTATATAAAGGAGAGTTTTTGCCCATGGGATGTGGCAGTGCCGCTCTCCTTACACCTTGGCTGTCAGCCCTTTGGCTTGGTCTTGCAGCTCCATTGTTGCAATTGCTGAAAGGTAAACTTTGTCAGGTCCATCTGCTAAACGCAAAACTTGGGTTAAAGCATACATGTTAGCCAGAAGGTAATCCTGGGAAACACCAGCACCTCCAAACACCTAGATGGCTCGGTCAATGATTTTGCAGTCAGCCCGTGGGGCAGCCACTTTGATCACTGCAATCTCCTTCCTAGCGCCAGCACTGCCCAGAGTGTCTATGCTGTGAGTGGCTTTCAGAGTCAACAAGCGAATCTTCTCAATGGCAATGTGGCTTTCAGCAATCCAGTGAGCCACAACCTCATGTGCAAAAAACTTCTTCTTAAAGGCTACCCTTTGTGTTGCCTGCTAACACATGATCTGCAAAGCATGCTCCACCAAACCTATTGTTCTCATACATTGGTGGATTCTGCCTGGTCCAAGGCAGCTTTGGGAAATTTCAAATCCACTGCCTTCGCCTTGTATTAGATTTGTGGCAAGAACTTGCAGTTGATTTAAATGGATCTCAAAATGTCCTCCATGAAAATTATCTGTTTTGACAAAAACTGACCAAGGTCTTATTAATTCTACTCCAGGTGTGTTCATGGGAACAAGAATCATGCTGTGCTTTTTGTGTCTGGAGACAGAATTATTTTGAGTTCTCAAAACAATTGCGATTTTGCACTTGGGAATCCCAGCTTCACTGCTCCACCATTTCTTGCCATTAATTACATAGCTCTCTCCATCTTGTTGGATGCTGCCTTCAATATTTGTGGCATCACTTGAAGCTACATCAGGTTCTGTCATACAGAAGCAGGAGGTAATGTCCCCTTGAAGAAGAGGCTCAAGCCACTGTTTCTTCTGTTCCTCACTTCCATACAGGTGCAGAACCTCCATATTCTCTGTGTCTGGTGCTTGGCAGTTAAAGACATTTGGAGCAAAAAAGCATTTTCCTGTTTCTTCAGCAATCAAGGCATAGTCCACCTGGCTGAGACCACTGACAGGTGGCAAAAACAAGTTCCAGGGACCCTCTGCTTTGGCCATTTCCTTGAGTTTATTAATCACTAAAGGTTTTCCCCACTTGTCCACTGAATTTTCATTTTGAACATAGAACTCAATTACCTCGTTGTAGAGGAAGAAAATGAGGCAACACAAGAACACCTAACACCCTGCCTATCATAGTTTTCGACATGCCTTTCCTATTGAGCTTAATTATTTCTAGCTTCGATTTAAGGTGAGAGATGTGCAACTCTCCCTTTCATTTGAACACTTAGGGGCTATTGTAGGTTTATTAATCTGCCTAATTTCAGTAGTAGTATGTTCCAGGGAATAGAGAAGTCTGAGGAGAAGGAGACAGATGGAGGAACAGCCAGCAAGTGAAACAGTCAGAATACACACAACATTTAGTAAGTTCCTCATCTTATACGGACATCATTCATGGCTTCCACAAACAATTGTAATAGTATCAACAAAGATCACTGCCCACAGGTCACCATAACAGACATAATAATAATGAAAATGTTGTAATTATTGTGAGAATTACCACAATGTGACATAGAGACAGGAAGTGAGCACATGTTGAAAAAATGGCGCTGATCAGCTTTGCTTAATGCTGAGTTGCCATAAGCCTTCAATTTGTAAAAAAACTCTATATCTGTGAAGTGCAATGAAAAGAGGTATGCCTGTAAATCATAGCTGATATGATCTGTTTAGAATAAATAAATTTATGCATATTGAAATTCTTTTCTAATTTTCTACATTTGTCTACATAAAACGTAGTGTGCTGTTTGTTTAATTGACTAATTACTATTACATTATCTTCAGCCTTTGTCTTTTTTCCTCTTTTATTTGGTGAGTCATTTTACTCCTCCCATTATTTTATCTGTTAATTTGATTTTGTTTTCTAGTCAGGTGTTCACTCAGTTAACAATATAATATCTTTCTTATATATTTTTGGTCATTTTACTATCTACACTTTAGCTGGATAATACAAAGTTGAAGACTTTTCACACTTTCTGAAGCTTTCATTGCTTCTCTTAACTTTCACATAGTATAATTTTGACTCACCTTTTATTAGTCTCTGTAGAGTTTGTCTCATGAAAGAACAACACCGATGCATTTGTGGCATAGTTTTTTCTTTATTGCTGGGACATGGTATTCTCAGTAGCAGATTGACTTTGTTTTAGTAACTACTAGCGGAAGTTCTACATAACTACATAATTTAAAAAACTTTTAAGCCTTGAAATCTGTGGACATGTTGATTTTGTGACATCACACAACATTTACATATTAAGGTCTCAATAAAGATTTTGTCCAAATATATTTCTAAGCCTCTTATGGGCTTTATATCTGCCCGTATTTGTAATCTTCTTTGGAAATAGAATCAGGGAAGAAGCTCTTCTAAAGACTCTTTGGGTTAAACTACCTTAAAAGAGAAGCACTCCTGTGGACCTGACAAAAAAATCACAAAATTTGAATTTTGCAAATTTTTGCATTTTATAGAAGGCAAGAAATTTAGAAAGAAGAACCAGAGAAGAAACAATTGCTTTGAGTTTCTGGATTAGGCAGAAAATGTGTTCATAGTAGCTCTGGTTTTTGTAAATTTAGAACAAATTAAAGAACTAGTAATGTAGTTAATTATGCTATAAGAGAACATTTCTCATTAATTTTTCTGTAACTCAGAAGTTCACACTAAAGTTGGTAGCTGTGCAGCCCTGCAAAGCCCATTTCTTTTATATTGCCTGCTACTTGTTGGAGTGTTTATCTCTGCTTGGTCAAAAGAGCATCAAGCTGAGTCTTCACCCCAACAGTATTTAGATAGGTAAACTTCCATGATTGATCATACGGCTGAAAAGTTTAATAGTGAATTAAATACATTAGATACATTATCATTGCCCTTCTGTTTGCAACCAAACATAACATAGAAAACACTCTCCTAGCTCCTTTACCTCACTGATGAAGGTCAGAAAATGTTTGAATGGAAGCACCACAAAGGCTTTTCTGTGAGAGAATTGATTACATATGAAAGGGTAAATTCTGGTTCTGTTCTTGCTAGTTTATTTTATAGTCTTCAACTTCCTGTGGGAGAATACAAGTCACTTGAAGGAAAGAAGCATTGAGGAGGAGGTGAGGAACTGCCGCTAGAGGAGAGGGCACAAGGGATCCTTTTCCAGGGACATAACGTTGGAGCTAGGTCTTGAAGAATAAGTTATTTAAGGGTAGAATGAATGTTTTAGGGAGAGGATGCAGTGTGTACAAGGGCTGAAATCATCAGGGCAGGGTGTGTGATGCTTGTGTGCATGCACATGTATGAGTGTAGGGAACAGGAGAGCTGAAAAGGCAGGTCAGAAATGAAATAAGAAAGGTCTTTTTATCTTGTACATTGACCTAGGCCTGTGGTTTCAGACAGTGCTCCAAGAGCCCTTTCAGGCATCTATGTGGTAATGGGAGGGAATTGGGGCTTTGAAATCCTTATCTTCCTTTCAGCCAGGGTTAATGTACATATTGTATAAATTTTGTTTCTTCCTATCCTCTGTGTTAAACAAAGTGCTTTGCAGTTTTCATATTTACCTTTGGTGGTTATGTCTTTGTTCTTAGTTCTGGGATATTTTAATTTTTATCATGTGGTCATTAAAACCACGTGTTGTTGTCTTAGTCTATGACTTGCTTGGACCACTTTTATTTTGCTACTTCTCATTCTTCTCTCCTAATAAAATAATTTGTGATTGAATAATCAGAATGATTCCTGGGGAGGCTCTAGTCCTTTTGGCCTATCTTCCCTTTTAGGATGGCATGCCATAGACTTATATCAAGCCATCTAGTTCAACCTTTCCTTTGATGGCTATTGTAAGCCTCTGTGTGACATGGCCATTCAACCCTTGGATTCATGTCACTTTTGCTTCACCAACCCATTCATTTTTTGACCTTAAGTCTCTAAATACTTTCTAGACCTTCTTGATGCTCAAACTATGAAGACCAGTCCCATGCTTTGTTTGCACTGAATGAGAGACAAGAGCTATTGAGGTCCTCTCTACAACTGTGTCTATTTTGTGTCCTGTCTCAGTAATGCATTCTAGAATGGGCTCAGGAATGTTATGATATCATCACAGTACTTTTCATTTCTTTCCTTCCACAAATTTTTAGTAAAATATTATTCTCTGGTAATTTACTTCTATTGCATTTATCTTATACCTGACCAGTGAGTTTTTTTGTTTGCTTGTTTATATTTTTAATAGGGTAACTGATTTTATCGTTATATTTGAAACATAGGCTTATCCTAGCAATGATCAATAACACCTATCTTGTCATAGTCATTAGCCTATATTACAAATGTAAGCTTGATTATTTCAAGGTCAATCTTGATTTTCAGGACTATATACATAGTTCTGTAGCTGCTACGCTAACTTCAGCAACTGTAAGTAGCATCTATGATCTTTAAAATTGTTTCCTCATGGTGATTGTTAGATACATACTCTCTAGTTAGATTTTCTGGTAGACTGATGTGAGAGATGTGTCAGTCAGGGTAGAATTTTCAGGATTTCTCAGAAGATGCAGAAATGATTTTCTACTTTATGTTTAAAGTTAAGGATTCATAATGTAAAAACTCACTTGAGAGGCCTCTTTAAAAAAGAGTGGCAGAAAATATGAGAAAAACGTGGGAAAGTTTAGCTTTGCACACCCTTGGGGGTTTGGAAAGCTTCACATGTGATAAAACTTGACTAAATTTTCTCCTCTGTGGATCACAGTTGAGGACCCCACCAGACTGAGGTACACAATTGTATTCATCCATTGTAAAACAAAACTAAAACTGTAATGAATGTATTTGAAGAGAAATAAATATGAAAGAAATGAAGTGTAGTATTACTTGATAAATTGGGTGTGGAGTTAGGCAATTTGCTTTTGCTTATATAAGTAGGTTCAATTAGAGCAGGTCTGCTACAGATGACCATTAATTACTATTTAATTTGTTGGTAGTTTAAAAACCCGATTTATTTGAGCAAGTGGAATTATTTAGATTATTCTTGAAAAACACTAGTTCAGTATTATAATTAATGCATTTGAAAATCATGACCAGTTTATCTTTAGAAATAGATGCTATCTCAGCAGATGCTTTTCTTCTCTTCTTTCCTCCTTGTTGAGATGATTTCAATGTTAGTGCTCACATGCACAGAATGTTCACTCTCATGATTTCATTGCTCTTGATTTTGTTCTAAGCAGTGATGTCGGCCCTTTTTAAAATCATTCTTTGAGGTTATTCATTCATTTCTAGTGTTATTGGGGAATGAATGAACTAGATTTCTCTAGTTCGGCTGTTATGATTTCTTATATTTTAACATTACCTTCTCCATCCACCAAGAAAAATGAATGGAAACCTTCCATAGTAGGTGAGCTCTGCAATGATTTTCATCAGGTGAAAGCATGACAAAACCTGATGGGACTGAAGAGAAATATATAAATAAAAACACAACTGCTGCTTGAGCTCTTCCTGCAGATGGCACTGGTGTTACTTGGATAAAGAACATTTTTGTGCTCAGCAGCTTATAGTTCATTGTTCACACTGGAAAGGCTCATATGTACCGGGAAACTAAGTATATGTTTTGTAGTAAGTACTCACTTATCTGTGCATGATTGAATCCCAGCATGGTTCAACCAGTCCTTTCGGAGGTCTGCTTTTCAATTAATGCCTTCACATGGACAATAAAATCTGACGCAGTACTCTTTTTGACTAGGGAAGAGACCTACCACTAAAATCACATGAAAAAGTAAAGCTCCAGGACCATTCTCCCAGTTGCATCTGCTTGAAAAATCCAGCCTAGTCTGAGAATGCATAAATATTACAGGGGTTTGGAGGGAGATATCATGATTTTTTAAAGTAAAAAACATGTTATTCTGCTAAAATCCTGGGGAGATTTATTCTGATAATCTTAAAAGTGAATTTCAAAAGATTTATTGAACACTTATATAAGGCAATGCATTGTGCCAGATCGCTATGAAAGGTTCAAAGATTAAAAACAGAAAACAAACATGATCTGTATCTCCTCAGATCTCTCAAGCTAATTGCAAAAACAGACATGCATAAACATGTGAGATGCATGTTGGTTTGGTAAGTGTTATAAAAATTACCAGTAAGATGTTACTGGAGTAAGGGAGGGGTATCAAAGAAGATTTGAGATGGGCTGTGAAGGAAGGGAATATTCAGTGGAATATGAAGTGGGGAAGAGACCAAGTAGAATTTCCAATAAGGAAACTGTATGAACAAAGCTGTAGTAGAGAACAGTCTTCTGCTTGGGTTTAATGATTTATTTAAGGACTGATACACTCAAGGCTACCTGTAAGTTGCTGTAAAATATGACTGTATACCACTTTCTAATTTTGGACTCTTGGGCATGTTAGTTAACCTCACTGTGCCTGTATTTCCTCATTTCTGATGGAGGGTAGTGAGACTACCTCCCTGAACAGGTTCTGAGAGATTGAATGAGCTAACATATATATAGTGCCTGGCCATAGTAACAAATATTACTGTTATTATTAAAAAAAATTAGATGGGCATATTTTATGCCAATCGTTCTACAAGGAGAATTCTATCAGGAGACTGAGAATTAGGTATCAACACAATTGTACAAATAAAAACATTTAGTTTAGATAAGTTAACTTGCTAAAGATTATACAGAATAGATTTGTACTTGGGCCAAGTCTATCCTGTTCTTTGCTTCACTGTTCATCTCTTATATAATTAAGTTGATTGTAATCAGTCTGTGTGGTGAGTGGGTGGCAAGACGCTACAGTGACTTAAAGATGATGGGGGTCCAGAGGAGAAGCCTTCTGATGCTTGGTCAAGGGTTTAATCTTTATTTGTTAAGAAATAGAAAATTACTTAAGGGTTATCATGAACACCGCCCGTCTTCTGTGGCAAAGAGTGAAAGATAGTTGTGACCCAGAGAAGACAATTAATAGGTGTGATTGAAGGCTAACTAAAAAAATTCAAGTATTAACTGAGGGGTTTCTTTTAGTATAGAGGAGGGAACTCAGTAGTAGTTTGAAGAATTATAGAGTGCAAAGGAGAGCAAAAAGAAACAGATAGAGGAAAAGAGAAAGCAATAGGGTATTTTGGGATGGGCACAGACGATGGCTGAGTGAACTCAAAGGAGTGATTAGCGATGACAAGTGCAGACAAGAAACTGAATAGAATGTGGACCGCTGTCAGGAGAGTGCCAGTGGAGGAGAGGGAATAGACACTGTGGCAGTAGGTTGAAGAGTGACTGTGAGGTGTGTTATGCGAGAGGGAATTTAGACTGTTTCTTTGAGGAGTTGACATTCTTCGTTATGAAGAGAGAGAAGAGAGGCAGACCTAAAGGTGTCATCATAATCATTTTTGTTGTGTGTATATGCACGTGTTTTTCTCTTAGAGATGGAAGTATATTGATAGTTATTGAGGAAGCTGCCAATAGAGCTGAAGCCAGAGAAAGAGACGTGAGTAATGGTCAGGGAGGTGATAATAGTGAATGGAGTTAGGGGCTAAAAGTGATTAGTCATCCAGTGCCATGAAGATTGGAAAGTAGGAAAGAGACATGAGTATGAGATTGTGGGTGTACAGTATTCAAGGAGCACCTTTTTACTTTGCAGAAAAAAATAATGTGGCCAGAGGCTCTTAAATACACTAAATTCTCATATATGACACATAAATCCCTTAACTAATTCCTCAGTTTTAATCTCCTACTCCTCCAACGTGTTACACCACCATTTTAGAACTGTTACCAAATGCTATTCATATCATGTATTTTGCCGTATGATGCCCTCTATATTAAAAGGTTTTCTCTTTTTCAGATCATCTATGGTTCCAGTATAGTTTAATATCTCTCTTCTGAGGTCCACTGGGTCTTGAATTCTATAAATCCTTTCCGAGTAGACGTCATTAGATTGAGAGCACCTTAACAAAGACCATTTTCTGACATACTTTTATATTCTTACCACTTAGCACACAGTAGTTGTCCAATAAAATTTGTTGAATCTAATTTCATTTTCCAAAGTAAGACGTTTTTGTGTATTTTTAAGTTTTTGTAGCAATTTAAGATTACAGACTTTCCATTTATAAAGCTGAAGTACTTTGGGAGGCCAAGGCAGGTGGATCACGAGGTCAAGAGATCGAGATCATCCCGGTCAACGTGGTGAAACCCTGTCTCTACTAAAAATACAAAAAATTAGCTGGGCGTGGTGGCCCATGCCTGTAATCCCAGCTACTCAGGAGGCTGAGGCGGGAGAATTGCCTGAACCCAGGAGGCGGAGGTTGTGTTGAGCCGAGATAGCGCCATTGCACTCCAGCCTGGGTAACAAGAGCGAAACTCCATCTCAAAAAAAAAAAAGCTGAAGTAGAAGCAGAATTGATTTTAAAACTGGTAGAAATGATACTTTACTTGCTAAATCACCCTCTTAAATGCACACTACCTTTGCTAGTTTGATTTGGTGTATGTGTCTGTGTATGTGTGTGTGAATGATGGGTCACCAACAAGTGTTAAATATATGAAGGATAGAATTTTAGTTTTAATTTTTGAATCTACAACAAAGTCTTGCTAGACCCATGATCTATAAATGCCTGACAAACAACTAGTAAATTTTTATGTTTATACTGTTATGTACTATGTATGGGTCCAGTATCTTCTTGGAGGATTCATTTTATATCCCTGTGTCTTAGTTACTGCTCTGTGAAATGACTTCTTCCACTGAGTTCTTATTTTTTTTTTTTTTTAGACGAAGTTTCACTTTTGTTACCCAGGCTGGAGTGCAATGGCGCGATCTCAGCTCACTGCAACCTCCGCCTCCTGGGTTCAGGCAATTCTCCTGCCTCAGCCTCCTGAGTAGCTGGGATTACAGGCACGCGCCACCATGCCCAGCTAATTTTTTGTATCTTTAGTAGAGACGGGGTTTCACCATTTTGACCGGGATGGTCTCGATATCTTGACCTCGTGATCCACCCGCCTCGGCCTCCCAAAGTGCTGGGATTACAGGCTTGAGCCACCGCGCCTGGCCTCTACTAACTTCTACACCATCATAGTTCCGAATTAAGGAGGCTATATTTGATTAATAATTTTTGCTCATAGAAATAAAGCACTACATAGATGATTATTCACCCAGGGATAAGAACTTATGTTCCTAGTCATAAGCTGGCCTATTCCAACCATCTTCATACACAAAGTTTAGTAATAAATTATGGAGGATTTTGCTTTTATTTAAACGAGCATAGACCTATTGCCTTTGTTCTTTAAAAGTTCAGTTCTCTATGAGAACAGAAATGTCAAAAAAAGGAAAAAGAAAAAAAAGTTCAGTTCTCTTTTATTTAGAACACTTTTTATTTGCAACTTTCCTCTTCCATGGTTTGCTATACTTCTCATCTCAGTCCAAGATATTACTCCCTGATTTCTTTCTTTTTTCTTTTTTTAGCCCACAGGGTTTCTCACCACCTGAAGTGCAAACACTGTCAGAGTGTATTGATGGCTTTCATATTATATGTTGACGGTGCTACTACTCGGGAGTGGAAATGTGGTCAAAAAGACATATGAGTGTCCATCTTTCCAGAGAGTAGTGCTGTGGTAAGAAACATTCACATTATTTGTTTTAGCTCCCAAGATTACTTTGGTGTGTACATCTTACTTTTTATTTTCCAAACATATTGTTGCTAAGTTTCTGAACGTTTTGTTTAATGTTGTAACCTAGGGTTTTTGCTTCTGTGAGTTTTGCTTAGCATGCATACAAAGAATTATGGTGTTGACATTCTCTTATTTAGAATATTTTATCTAGGGCCCGTTGTACTGTGTAATTTAATTTTAAATAATAAATTGAATACAAATGGAAATAGTGTGCTGCCTTTCAAAACGTACTTCCTAGATCTAGCCCTTTTCTTGAGATTGTTGAGAGGACACTGTTACAGAAGCATTACCTCATTTACTGATCTATGTTTGAATGTGCTTTTGAAGGGCAATGACTCAAGATAGTGGGTATTTACATTGTATTTTAAGTCTTTCAGAAATTAAAAATTCAATATATTTTTTATTTTTTGAGACAGGTCCTCCTTTGTCACTCAGGCTGGAATGCAGTGGTGAACATGGCTCACTGTAGCCTTTACCTCCCAGTCTCAAGTAATCCTCTTGCCTCAGGTGTGCCGCTGCACCTCACTAATTAAAAAAACAATTTTTTTTGTGGGTTTTGCCAAGTTGCCCAGATTGGTCTCACACTCCTGAGCTCAAGCAGTCCACCTGCCTTGGCCCCTCAAAGTGCTGAGATTACAGGTATGAACCACTGTGCCTGACCTGGAATATGATATTCTATAAAATTCATCTCATGATGTTACATATGAACCAATTTTGTAATTGATGAATATTGATAAAATTACTGTTTCATTTAGACTCTTGACATTATAATCAAGAAGAATAGACTAAATTTAGTAAAAATGAATAAAATAGAAGCATATAGTTTGAGGAGGATGAAGGAGAATCTGTTTTTAACCCATGGTAGGAATGGTTATAAGTTTAGACACAAAATGTAGAATATTTAGTAGAGGAGATTGATCAATGTATTCACATCCAACTTTAAAACGTTTACTTAAATTTGATACTATAAAGTCAAGTTAAGGAGTACAATGAAAACTGTTTACAACCTCTTTATTTATTCATATGCTTATTCATTCTTTCCATAAACATTTATCAAGCACATACTATGTACCATGTGCTCTTTTAGGCCCTAGGGTTTAGTAGTGAGCAAAACAGATAAAAATCTCTGCTTTCATAAAGATTACAGTGGATTAGTGTGCAGAAGATATTTTAAAAACTCCTTCAAATTAAAAAAAAAAAAAAAAGCAAAAGTCCAATAGGAAAATTAGCAGAGAAAATGATCAGGCAATTAAAAAAGAACATACAAATGGCCAATAAATATTGTTTCTCTTTTAAAACTTCAGTAGTAACTGGAAGATGCAAATTAAAATGAGATAGCACATTTTTCTCAAAAATTAAGGAAAAGACTACCATTGCCATGTGATCACACAGCAAAAAGGCCCTCAGTAGATGCCAGTGCCTTGATCTTGAGCTCTCCAGACTTCAGAACTATGAAACAATAAATTTCCATTCATTATAAATTACCTAGTCTCAGGTATTCTGTTATAATGGCACAAAATGGACTAAAACAAACTGTATTAGCTTGTGCTGCCGTAACAAAATACCACAAACTGGGTGGCTTAAACAAGAGAAATTTATTTTTCACAGTACTGGAGGCTGAAAGTTTCAGGCCAGGTGCCAGTGCTGGGAAAGGATAGGTGGTAGCCATGATACAGGACAATGGGTAGTTTCAAGCACTTAGGTGAGCATGTAAATTGAGATAGTCTTTCAGGAGACAATCTGATAGAACTTTCCATTCTGAAACTCCTTTCTTAGGCATACATCTGCTACAGACTGAATGTGTGTCCCCAAAATTCATATGTTAAAACCCTAATCTCCAACGTGATGGTATTTGGAGATGGTGCTTTTGAGAATTAATTAGGTTTGAATTAGGTCATGAGAGTGGGAACCTCATGATGGGATTAGATATCTGCAAGCCAGGTAGAGGGCCCTTACCAAGAGCCCAACTATGCCGTCACCCTGATCTTGGACTTCCAGTCTCCAGAACTGTGAAAAATAATTTTCTCTTGTTTAAGCTATCCAGTTTTTGGTATTTTTGTGATGGCAGCTCAAGCTAATACAACTTCTGTCTTAGTCCATTTTGTGCTGCTGTAACAGAGATTGGGTAATTTATAATGAATGAAAATTTATTTGTTCACAGTTCTGGAGGCTGAGAAGTCTAAGATCAAGGCACAGACATCTTGTGGGGCTCTTTTTGCTGTCATCACATGACAAAATGTGGAAAAGCAAGAGCACACGAGAGCAAACCCACTCAGGAGGGTCCTTTTTATAATGGCATTAATCAATTCATGGGGGAAGAGCCCTTATAATCTAAACACCTCTTATTAGACCCCACCTTCCAGCACTATTGCATTAGAGATTAAATTTCCAACAGGGGAATTCTGACACACACATTCAAAACACAGCATTCTGCCCAGGTACCCAAAATTCATGTTCTTCTTATATAAAAAAATCCATTAATTCCTTCCCAACAGCCTTAAAACTTTCAATGTCTTTTAGCACCAACTTTAAAATCTAAGCCCAAAGTCTCAAATCTAAGCATTATATGACTGAGCCCGGTACAATTCATCCTGATGCAAATTATCTTCTAGCTGTAAACCTGTGAAATCAAAACAAGTTATGTACTTTCAAAATACAATGGTGAGACAGGCATGGGACATATTTTTGCATTCCAAAGGGAGAAATAGGCAAGAAGAAGGCAGTAACAGGTTCCAAACAAGTTCAAAAACCAATAGGGTAGACAATCCTAAATCCTAAGGCTTAAACTTTGACTTTGTGTCCTGTCTTCTAGGCACATTAAAACAGGAGTTGGGCCCCCAAGGCCTCAGGCAGCTCTAACCCTGTAGCTTTGCTGAACTCATCTCACTTAGCAGCTCTCGTGGGTTGGAGTCTCATGCCTGCATCTCTCCCAGGCTGATGTGGCATGCTAGTGGCTCTACAGTTCAAACGCTTAGGAATGGCCCTGCTCTCATGGCTCTACAAGGTATACCTTAGTCAGGACTCTTTGCAGTGGCTCTGCCCAAGTGGCAGGACTCTGCAGCACCCTTTGAAATCTAGGTGGAGGCATCTATACCTCCATAGGGCCAGTTACACCTGGGCCTGCTTGGGCTACAGTTGAGGTAGGGGGCTGAGGATAGCAGCACCAGGGGCCTGAGACAGCTCTGGGTAATAAACCCCAAATTCTTAAGGGTTTCCTAGGTCTTTCCCTCAAAACCTTTCTTCCCTCAAGGCCGTTGCACTTTGAGCCTATGATGGGAGTGGCAGCCTTGAAGATCTCTGAAATGCTTTTAGGATAATTCTCCCATTGTCTTGATAAATGGCCAGGCTTTCTTCTCTCTCTGGTAATCTCCTTACTAAACAGTCACTGCTCACACCCTTGATTTTCTCTTCTAAACATGCCTTTTCATTGTTGGGATTTTCCAAATCCCTATGTTCTGCCCTTTTAATTGTTAATTCCATCTTTAAATTATTTCTGTTTACTCACATTTTACTATACACAGTAAAGAGAAGCCACAGAGTCCCTTCCATATTTGCTGCTTAAAGATTTCTTCTGCCAGATATCCTAGTTCAATTCTCTTAAATTCTGCCTTCCATAAAACCCATGGCATGGACATAATTCAGCCAAGTGCTTTGCCACTTTATAACAAGGATGACCTTCAGTTTCTGATACTTTCTTCTTTCTATCCAAGGCCTCATCAGAATAGCCCCTACTGTCCACATTTCTACCAATATTCTATTTATAATTCTGTTAATAACCACTTAAGTAATTTTTAAGACATTTTATACTTTTCCTATATTTCTCCTCTTCTTCTAAAACCTCACCAGAATTACCATTATTGCTATGTTCATGGTAATACAGGCATTTTCTAGCCTGCTTCTTTAAATTCTTCCAGCCTTTATCCATTATATGTAGTTCCATAGCTGCTTCCACATTTTCAAGTATTTATTATAGCAACATTCTACTTCTCTGGTACCAGTTTCTGTCTTAGTCTGTTTTGTGCTGCTATAACAGCGTACCTGAGACTGGGCAAGTTATGATGAAAAGACATTTACTGCCTCCAATTTTGGGGGCTAGAAGTCAAAATCAAGGCACTGGTATGTATCTGACAAGAACCTTCTTGTGACATCATCACATGGTGGAAAGCAAAATGGCAAGAGGGCAGGAGTGCAGCAGAGCTAATGCGCATCCAGGCTTAATACCTAGGTGATGAGTTGATAGGTGCATTGAACCATGATGACACACGTTTACCTATGTAACAAACTTGCACATCCTGCACATGTACCCCAGAACTTAATAATAATGAAAAGGAGTGCACCCATCGCCACAAACCCTTTTTATAATTACATTAATCTATTCATGAAGGCACAACCCTCATGACTCAAACACTTCCCCTAGGCCCCACCTCTCAATGCTGCCTCATTGAAGATTAAGTTTTTAACACATGAACTCTGGGGACACATTAAAACTAGAGCACTATCTTAGAAAATATAGTGCACATTCACGTTTATTGGATTTTTGTAGCATTTTTTTTCAATGGCAAAAATGAAGATAATCTAAACATCTACTAGGGGTAAAATGGTAAAATAAAGCATGCTATAATCACACTTGGAAGATTATAGCAAAGCTTTTATTCATTCATTTTTAATATTTCAGCATTTATTTTAATTACAGGGGGTACGTTCATAAAATTTTTACATGAGTGTATTGAAGCCAGGTAGTGAGCACAGTTCCCCAGGTAGTTTTTTATTTTTAACCCACAACTCCCTCCCTCTTTGTCTCTCTAGGAGTTCACAGTGTCTAATGTTCCCCCTGTTTATGTTTATATGTGTGCTTAATGTTTAGCTTACATTTATAAGTGAGAGCATGTGACATTTGGTTTTCTATTCCTGTGCTAATTTTCTTAGGATTATAGCTTCGAGCTCCATCCATGTTGCTAAAAAGGACATGGATTTCCTTATTTTTTTTAATGACTGTGTAGTATTCCTAAGTGTATGTTTACCACATTTTCTTGAACTCCCGACCTCAGGTGATCCTTCCGCCTTGGCCTCCAAAGTGTTTGGATTAGAGGCGTGAGCCACCACGCCCAGCCCTGTTTACCACATTTTCTTTATTCAATTCACCATTGATGGAGGCCTAGGTTGATTCTATGTCTTTGCTATTGTGAGTAGCCTGGTGATAAACATATGAGTGTGTGTGTCTTTTGGTATAATGATGTGTATTCCCTTGTGTATATACCGGTAATGGGATTGTTGGGTCTTATGTTAGTTATAAGTTTTTGAGAAATCTCCAAACTACTTTCCACAGTAGCTGAATGAATTTACATTTCCACCAACAGCATGTAAGTGTTCCTTTTCCTCTGCAGGCTTATGGGCATCTGTTGTTTTTTGACTTTTTAATAATAGACATTCTGTTTGGTGTGAGATGGTATCTTACTGTTTTTTTGATTTGTATTTCTCTGATGTTTCATGATGAGCATTTTTGAAACATTTGTTGACCGCTGATATGTCTTCTTTTGATAAGTATTTGTTCATGTGTTTTGCTCATTTTTAATGGGGTTATTTGTGTTTTGCTTGTTGATTAGTTTACGTTCTCTATAGATTCTGGATAGTGGACCTTTGTCAGATGCATAGTTTTTGATTTTTTTTCCCCATTCTGTAGGTTAGTCTGTTGATGATTTCTTTTGTGGTGGAGAAGCTCTTTGATTAAATTAAGTTCCATTTGCCTATATTTGTTGTTGTTGCAATTGCTTTTAAAGACTTGGCCATAAATTCTTTGCCAAGGCTGATGTTGAGAAGGTTATTTCCTAGAGTTTCTTCTGGAATTTTCATAGTTTGACGTATGACATTTAAAATCCATCTTGAGTTGGTTTTTTAATATGGTAAAAGGCAAGGGTCTAGTTTCATTCTTCCATATATAGCTAGCCAGTTGTCCCTGCAAGATTTATAGAGTATGGAATTGTTCCTCCATTGCTTGTTTTTGATGGTCTTATGGAAGATAAGATGGTTATAGGTGCACAGCTTTTTTTCTGACTTTTCTTTTCTGTTCCATTGGTCTCTGTGTCTATTTTTGTATCAGTACCATGCTGTTTGTGTATGTAGCTATATATTTTGTAGTTTTATAGTATAGTTTGCAGTCAGGGAGTATGACGACTGGATCGGTTCTTTTTGCTCATGGTTGCTTTACCTATTCAGTTTCTTTTTTGGTTCCATAAGAATTTTAGAATAATTTTTTTCTAATTCTGTGAAGAATGATGTTGGTAGTTTGCTAGGAATAGCATCAAATCTGTAAATTGTTTTTGGCAGTGTGACCATTTTAATGATACTGATTGTTTCAATTCCATGAGCATGGGATGTTTTTCCGTGTATTTGTTTCATCTCTGATTTCTGTCAACAGAGTTTTATGGTTCTTATAGAGATCTTTCACTTTCTTGGTTAGCTGCATTCCTAGGTATTTTATTTTCTTTATGTCTATTCTAATTGAGATTGTGTTCTTTATTTGACTCTCAGCCTGGATGTTATTTGTGTATAGAAATGCTACTGATTTTTATACATTGATTTGGTATACTGAAACTTCGATCATAGGAAATCTTTATTACTGATATAAAAAGATCCTTAGGAAAATGGATAAGAAAAAATTTAAATGGTATTGGTGTATGATATTATTTATGTAAAACAAAAATATCATACAAAAGTCATATACTTTGTAAGTATATATGAAATGTAGTTATATGTTTTACACATATTTATGTCAGTGCATATAAAAGACTATGCAACAGTGGTTGCCCATCTGGAAAAAGAAGAGGAATTGGACAGAAGTCCAGAGGAATTTTATCATCACCTAACTTATTTGAAATTCTACACAAAAATGAATTCATTTAATAATTGTATACTGAAGTTGTTTTAAATGCAGACAATTGCAGGAAATATAAAGAAGTAAATGAACAGCTCATTGAGCAGCTGAGAGTATTACAGAAACTGAGTTTTTCACTATGTCTTCAAAGCACAAGACATAGTGTCTAGTCAGGTTTGTTTGAAGCACAAATCATCATTTCAGAATTGAGGAAAAAAATGGGACAAACTTAATTGGAAGTGTTTGCTAATGGTTTTTAAAGTTGGAGTAAATTTTATGATTAAATTTTAAGCAGAGATATGAAATTATTGGATCTATATTTTATAAAGTTGTATTTGTTGTACAGGATGAATTGGAAGGAAAGACAAAAGAGTTAGTTTGTATGTGTGTATGTGGTGTGTGTGCGTGTGTGTATGTGTTGTGTGTGTGTACATGGGAGAGAGAGAATGAGACTATTTCAGGAAGAAGGCATGTGTTAAGATATTATGTCTCATAAAACCAACTTACAAATATACTAGCAGTAGTCAGATAGTAGAAAAAACTTTGAGTATACTACACAGTATATAAAGACATCTCACATCTTCTATATAAAACTTATAGTATAGATGTAAGTATACACATTTCCCATATTGATTACTGCTATCTCTTATATATACTTAAAGAAATATCAAGATCTCAAGATGATTAGGAGTCAGCAAAAAAATTTAATCTGATATTTGAGAACACCTATTCTGCTTTTTCAACTCCCTTGACTTCAGATGCTTAAGAAATCATGAACCTTATATTAGGCCAAAAAGACAGATGATACCTACTGCACCAGCTGTCTCAAGGTGTATTTCTAACTTTTTTAAATAAAAAAGATGGATATTGGGAAAGTCATTAGTCACCACTGCCTTTCCATTTTCTGGTGATAGAGATGAAGTCAATCAACCTGAGCATCTGCCTGGGTCAGCAGACCAGAAGAGACTTTTGACATGGGAATATATAGCTCTCCCTCCAGAATGCTTTCTAATTTCAACTTTGGACTCCTCTTATTGTTTTTAAGAAGGAAGTTTGATGTTTTTATCTCAGGCAAACTGTCAACATTCTCTTATGCTGTTTTTCATCACCAAGGCATTTAAAGATGATCCATCTCATAATTTTAACACAAAACACATTTTCTGATTGCATTCTTACTTCCTAGAGCCTGATTTTAAAAAGTTAAAAGGGGAAAACAAAATCTGCCTTCTGCAAGACACAGCACACATTACTGCTGCGTATTTGTCAGGTTTCCAAAAGTAAAATTACAATGGGAATGATAAATGAAGGTGGTGGTCTCATGTTTCCTTCTCTTTTTAAGTCCACTTAATTCTCCTCCTCTCTTCCATGATCAATATTTTACCCTTAACAACACCAGTTCCTGTTGTTCACATTCTATTTAATTACACAGACATCTGTCCAGTTCTTATTAAGGAGTCTTGTCTTATGTGTGGATAGGAATGCACATTGAAAAGAATTGGAATATAGTGATCATGATTTATTAAAGATATAATTATTTTACTCAACAAATATTAAACACTAGGTACACAAAGATGGTTTAGATGCCAACTCTGCCCAGGTTATTAGAGAAGGACTATTATAAACATGTCATTATAATAGAACGTCCTAAGTGTTATAATTGAAGCACATACAAAATTCTGCGTAAGTTCGGAACAAGAACTCATGCAGAATAAGAACTATGAACTCATGGAGAGAGAGGTCAAGGAGGGTGTCATAAAGAAGTGGTACTCAGAAACAAAGGAGTAGCGCAGCAAACGAGGGTGTAATTGCTATTCCAGGCAGCGTGTGTGCCATGTGTCAAGAAATAGATGAGGAATATATTTATTATTTGGGGAAAGATAAATTGTCCCCTGTAGCTAAAGAACAGGGTAAGTAGGAGAAAATTTGGTAAAGAACTGGGGGTGGGGAAGAACTGGATGAAGTCTTGCATTGGCAGAAATGACCAATCACTGTTCTCAGTGTTTTATGTTTTTTTTCACATTTACTCCTCACAAAAAATCTGAGTCAAGTACTAGTATCCTTATTTTGCAAAAAAGCCATCTGCCCAGGTGAGGTAAAAAGAAAAATAAAAGTTTTCTAAATTTATATAGGCAGAAAATGGCAGAGGCATTAATTAGATTCAAGTCTAATAGGTTTTAACATCTGTGTTCTGATTCACAGAAGAATGGATGGTCAGGGGAAGACTGCTTTTGAAGACCTTGAATGTAATGGGAATTTGAATTTTATGTGTATGCAGTAAGAATTGAAAGAAACATTTTAAGCAACAGAAAAGGAAAGTTCATTATATCAACAAAGAAAGACTAGTGCTTTCAGGACTTCCTTTGCTAACATTAGTAATGTGCAGTCATTATTATTAGTCAAAGATTTGCTTCAAGTCAGTGATTGGGCAAGAACAAAATATAATTAAATTGTCCCATGGTACTGGATATGCTCATCTACATAAACTTAAAACTAAAATAGAATTTAATTTGATGAAACACCCTGAAAAGGACAAAAAGCTAAGGCATGATTTTCAGTATATTTTCAGCTCATTGATATTTAAATAAACTCAGAACTCAGTGACCAGCACAGATACATCTGCAAAAGCACTGCTTTTAGGTTGATGTCAACACAGGATGCAAACAGAAAGCTAGTATGACACAATGACTATCTTAGCCAGGCTTTTCAGACTTGGCAATAAATTTAAAATCTGTATAAATTTGAAGCAAAAGTATTAGCATCTGGTGGAGGTCAGTCCAACCCTATATTATATGTCCCGAGTTTATCTGAAACAAAGGCATACCGTAATCTTTGTTCTACGGGAAATAAAGTATAAATCAAGAAGGGGCTCTATATCAGGCCCTATGTTGTCCTTGAACTACGTGCACGGAAACTGAATTGACAATAAAAGCACAGTGCCCTGCTATGTGGCAAGTGACTGCATTTATTTCCTTTCCTTTTTTTTTCAATGAATGAAATCAGTAATAAGCCAGACAATTTGATGCATTAATCTGTTACATGGTCTTTTATTGCCAAGTATGTGTGTATTGTAAACAAAATCCTAATGTATAAATTACCTTGAAGAGAGGTTTTTTTTTTCAAAGTATAGAAGTAAAGAAATGATACTTTTCATCTGAATTCCATATTTAAAGATGACAATTGTAGGTTGAGTGAACTAATTTAAGATGATTCTTGTACTTTAACTTCCGATTGTTCCATTTATTGATCTGAACAATTTACTTAGCACTTCTCAGCCTAGTTTCCTCAGCTCAATTGGAAAATAGAAATAAAACTCTCCTCTCTTCCAGGACCTGTATGAAGATTAAATATGATAATATATAGGGTGCAGGTAGGTGCTGTGTTCATGGCAGCTTCTATCTGCCCTGCCTACAAAATGCCATATTTGAATTGTTTTGGTTTCAACATTTGGTTTTCTGCCAGAGTAGATAGTCCTACAGAGAAATATCTTTGTTTGTCAAAACATAAAAAGATGATTGTAGGTCTTAAACTTTAGCTGAATTTTAGACTTTTTCTGAGTAAAATGTTTTATATTCATATTAATTATTTATTAGAAAGTTTGAATTTTGATGCTTTTGGCTTCATTGAAGCAGTTGCTGTCCATAAGAAGAGATTTAAAAGTAGATAACAGTAGGACAGGTTGGCCTGTTCATGAAGAGACCCTTATCTGGTACATGACTTATGAAAATACTTTCTTTCCTCCCTACGTCTTGTATTAGATTTTTGCTTAAAAGAAGACAGCTTGGCTCTAATTGCTAATTTGCAGGAGAAAGCACAATCTCAATGTCTCCCTTATGGCAGAGGTGGTTTTGAAACCAAACCAAAAAGCCATCAACAATATCCAGGACAATCCTGCCAAGAAGTAAGGCAAGGGTCTTTTTTTTAAAAAAAATTATTTTCTTTTTTTCTTGCAACTGACTTTGGGACCTGTAATTTACAGGTTGTCATGGAAACAAGTTGCATGTGTTAGTTCCCTTGGCAAAAGTGTCAGTCTGTGAATGGTGAATATTCAAGGTGGCACCAGGCTCATCTATGCTGAGAGTAAGTTCAGTTCCAAAGCATCAAAAAAATCTTACTAGATGTAGTCACAACAAAGAGGGTACCGTTTCAGTGAATTCAGACAATTGTCTAATACATGTGTTACTGACTCAAATGTGCTTGCTTAGAAATAAATAGTCGTTCCCCAGTGTGAGTGTATCAGTGTGCATGTTTACATTTTGATCAGGTCACATTGATTTCTTCCCCACAAATAATGAATACAATATTAATAAGAATATTGGGGCTGGGCACGGTGGCTCACGCCTGTAATCCCAGCACTTTGGGAGGCCGAGGCAGGTGGATCATGAGGTCAGGAGATTGAGACCATCCTGGTCAACATGGTGAAACCCTGTCTCTACTAAAAATACAAAAATTAGCTGGGCATGGTGGCGTGCGCCTGTAGTCCCAGCTACTTGGGAGGCTGAGGCAGGAGAATTGCTTGAACCCAGGAGGTGGAGGTTGTGGTGAGCCGAGATTGTGTCATTGCACTCCAGCCTGGGTAACAAGAGTGAAACTCCATCTCAAAAAAAAAAAAAGAATATTGATTTGATATTTTAGTGTTAATTAGCTTTACTCTGGCAAAAGGCACCTTTGGTAGCTTTAAAGCTATCTTGAAAAATAACTCCTGTTAGTATTCTACTTAAAAACCAATTCTCATGAAACTGCTAAGAAAACAAATAACTATACATTGATACTATTGATTGCTAGTCTGGTTGTCAGTGGAGCTGTTATCATAAAACCTTACCATAAAGTAAGGTTAAGATTGACTGATAGTGTATTCTCATGGTCCTATGAGTTGTTGTATGTGCTTTACAAAGGGAAACTGTTTTATTTTTCTGGCCCTCATTCTATTCACCCATTTCACCACCTCCTTCACTTATGAAAATAGATAGCAAACCTTAGAATAGATCAAATAGATATAGAAATTTTCATTGGTATGTGTTCTGAATATGTCAGACAATTTCAGAGGTCAGGACACTGGAGATGTCACCTCTATGCATAATCAGTACTTTCATCTTGTTTTCATATACTTTGCTCCTGGAAGCCCCTGACATGACTAGTAAAATAAATTTATTTTAACGACTAAGGGGTTCTAATTGCAGAAACATATTGAGACTATTTCTGATGTTTTGACTAGCACAAAAATAAAATTTTAGCTTACTGTTCATATGTACGGTTGGAATTCACATTCTAATTCTGTTTTCATAACTCGGGTCTCAATTCCACACTTCTTCCATGATTTATTTATTTATTTTTATTTTGTTTTGTTTTAGTTTTCATTGTTTTAAATCTAGATTGATTTTTTTTTCTCTTCTGTGATCACACTGAATAATTATACCTATATGCTTTATCCTTCATCTACAGTTTGCACAAGGATAACTCCTTCTTTATTTAGCACATACATAGGTATATCAATATTTTATTACCCTCCAAAATTTGCATAGGAACCAAACTTTTTGTTCTTTATTTATAGCTGCCTTCATCACAGAAGATCCAAGGATTTTATTTGAAGCTTACAAAATTTGTCTGAAGTAGGTGTCAGAAACAAGTGCTAAAATGGAAAATGTGAAATCACTAGGCTTCAATGATAACATTCCGAATAATTCATACTAACATGTGAGGAAGCTTCATTCCCTAGCTCTCCCACCACTTGGTATGTGTTGAAAAGGTGCCTTGGTGAACAATAGACAGGCCTTTGTCAGATTTAGTTTGCCATATTGGATGTACATGAAGCCAAAGAGTGACTGGGAAGAATCCCAGCAGAGCACGAAAGAGCAACAAACTGTAAAAGGAAAAATGAGAATGGAAAGAGGGGAAAAGGTGAGAACTCAAGAGAAAATGCTAAAATGAAGCCAGAGGGAAATGTTGAAAAGGGGAGAAACACTACAGAGGAGGGAAAAAAGAAAAAGAAAAGTTGACAGATTGCAGGCAGAATCATTGTAGAACTGAACATATATATCTAAAGTGTCAGGCAATATATCTCTAAAAATGTAATTGGGAGGGCAGCCATTTCTTTTTAATAGTTGGCTATTCTCAAGTGTTATGAAAGTCATGTGAGATTCGATGTCAATTTTATTATTGGCATTCAGTCTTTCTTTATGAACATAAAAGGAAACCATGAGGTTAGACAAAAAGGTAAAAGGAAGTTTTCATAGAAGGGGAAGAAGGAAACAATACATTGACATTGAAAAAGATATTTTAGAAATACTACTCTTCTAATTGTTTACACATCTGTGCTGTTACTTGCAGGCAGATTTGATGGTATTGAAGTGCTATTGTTGCCAAACATTGATTTGAAATCAAATGCTTTGCATTCTTAACATTTCAGTATACTATCTTATATTTTAAAATGCTCTCCAGTAAAATACCCTGGGGAAATGTGAAGTCAGCTTTTCTCCATAGGAGTTGTAAAATTCACTTAGAGTGATGAAAGTTTCACATTTTTTAAACTATTAACATTCATCTAAGTAGAATGTATCAAAACCTTTGAAAACCTCAATAATTACAAAATTTTGAATAGTACAAGTGAGCTTTTGAACTTCTTAGCTATTTTTTGTTAAAGAAATTTTCTTTAGGTTTGACAACAATGATTTCTTTCAACTGCACATTTCCCTTCCATTAGACATGAGGATAAAAAGAATTGAAACTCTTTCCATGAAGGTATTTTATAAAAAGTGATTGATGTAACATATCTGTTTTGGATTTATTTTCTCTCACATAATCACAGCACAATTGAACTTAATTCAGAATCTTATGGTGGACAGAGACATAAAGTAGACTTCTGAATGCCTTATTGACAATTAGAACAAATTACTGTTTGGCAATGTGATAAGGATAAATAACTTGTAAACATAAAAAGAAATTATTAGGAGACTTCATTGCTGAATATGTTTCTATAATTCTTAACAGTTCTTTGGCATTACCAGACTGAGAAAGACAACTAAACATCTTATGCTAAGTATACAGCCTGTGTTGTGTGATGTTTGTAACTAGATTATACTCAAGGTAACTCAAATGAGGGCTAAGAGTCCTCAAATTTATCCAATTTTTGTGAGCTTTTCTCTTCTGGATAGGGAAATACATAACATTAGCTAATATTAGCTATTCACAAAACATTTCCTTCCAACTCCATTCTAAGTACCTAAGATGTCAATATAAATCTTAAAAAACATTGTAAATTTCAATTATTCCTAACTGTGACAATAATAGGAGTTGCTGGGAAATGAATCATTAATTTTTAGACTAAAGATTTTAATTTTGCCATAATTCTTCCTTTAAAAAGGAAGATTATAATTCTTTTAACTGTGATGAAATTTACTTAAAATAGCAGTCATTTCTCAAATATTGTTTGGTAGGAAAATTAATAAAGAACTCATCAGTTTAGGACAAGATAAAATATATAAAATTTTAGCACATGTAACTAATTTCATAGAAAACTTAAAAAGCTTATAATAAGTTTAGAATATACATATCCTTGAATAAAAAAGAGATATGTTTATATATGTGCATGCACACACCCAAATATGTGCATATATGGTAATTAGGATTTAGTATTAAAATTGTTTCTCCAAATTTCAAGTTCAGGATTCTATTCCATTCTTATATTCTTTTCCTTCTTTGACCCAAGTGTTCCAAATACTGTCTCAAAGGGAAAGTATATTTTAGAGTTTTTATTTTGATGTGTCACTGTCTCCTTGCAAAAAGTGCTCAAAGAGCTTTTAAAATATTTTTAGTTTAAAAAAGATGGTTTGAAAAATTTCTTCGCTTTTGGATTAATCAATTTGACTATTTAGAGAGCTAAACTGAAATAAAAAGAAACTTCTATATAGGAAGATTAAGTGTTGGCTGTGTGTGGTGGCTCACGCCTGTAATCCCAACACTTTGGGAGGCCAAGGTGGACAGATCACGAGGTCAGGAGTTCAAGACCATCCTGGCTGATATGGTGAAACCCAGCCTCTACTAAAAATACAAAAAAGTAGCCAGGTATGGTGGCACGTGCCCATAGTCTCAGCTACTCTGGAGACTGAGCCAGGAGAATTACTTGAACCCAAGAGGTAGAGGTTGCCATGAGCCAAGATTGCTGCACTCCAGCCTGGGCAACAGAGTGAGACTATGTCTTATAATAATAATAATAATAAAATGCTGTAAATGAAACTATAATTCGGTGTCTCTCATGAGCATAGACACAGAATCTTTTCTTTTTTAGATAGCCTTTTGCTCTGTCACTCAGGCTGGAGTACAATGGCATGATCTCGGCTAACTGCAACAGCTGCCTCTCTGGATCAACCGATTCTTGTGCCTCAGCCTCTCGAGAAGTTGGGACTACAGGGTGCTGCCACCACATTCAGCTAAGTTTTTTGTATTTTTAGTAGAGATGGGGTTTCATCATGTTGGCCAGGTTGGTCTTGATCTGCCTGTCTCAGCCTCCCAAATTGTTGAAATTACAGGTGTGAGCCATTGTGCCCATCCAGACACAAACTCTTCAACAAAATCAACAAAATATTAGTAAACAAAATCCAAAAATATATGAAAAGAATAATATATCCTGAACAAAAGAGATTTGTTCCAGGTATACCAGGCCTGTTCAACATTTGAAAATTAGTCCATGTAAAGCATCATATTGTTTGACACAATACAAACATTTGACAAAATCCAATTCCCATTCATAAAAACTCTCAGCAAACAAAATTAAGGAAAAATTTCTCAAGTTCATAAAGAAATCTACAAAAGAACAACATATAACATCATACTTATTGGTGAGACACTGCATGCTTTTTCCCTTAGATCAGGAACATGGCAAGAATGTCTTAACTGCTATTAATATCTTATTGAAAGTTCTAGCTAATGCAATAAGACAGGAAAAAAATAAATAGAAAATATACACATTGGAAAAGAAGTAAAACCATCTTCAATTACAGATGACATGATTTTCTATATAAAAAAATACCAAACAATTTACCAGAAATCTCTCAGAATTAATAAATAAGTAGATTAAGGTAGAATGTATACAAAATTACCATTATCACTTTGAAAAAATATTTTTGTATTAGACCAATTAAGAATAATAAAAGGTTTTATTTTACCTTCAGTTATTTTCTCTCTGATATTTTTTCTGTTTTAAAAGTTTAGATCTGAGTTTCTGACATATTTCCCTTCTCTCTGAAGAACTTCTTTTCACATTTCTTTGCTGGAAGGTCTGCTGGCTATGAATTCCCTCAGTTTTTGTATCTTTGAGAGTGTATTTCTTTTTCAATTTTGAAATCAATTCAATTTTTTTTCCTGCCTTTTGGAATACCTTACAAGTTTTTGTTGCAATCTGTATTGAGGTTAATAGGACATTAGTGTGAAATTTATCTGAATCTGACTAGCAATTGGACTATATTCAACATTTGTTGTAGCTGTAGGTGTCAGAGACTAAATTTCACTAATGTCCTGTTTTGGTTTCTCTGTTGGCTTCAGGTTTTCTTAAGATCTTTCATAGAACCTGAGCTTTTCAGCTTTTTCAGCTGTAATCTACTTTTTACTGTTAATGTGATGAAAAAGAATTGGGGAGAAAAATGCTTTATAATCTTATAATCAAATATTAATCTTTTAGTGGGCCAATGTCCCTGGAGTGAACCTTCACAAGTAATTCTTACATCCATATTCTCCCCTACTTAGATGAAAGGGTAGAGAGACCTGGAGTTGCATATTACTCTCCTGCCTATTGGAGACACAACTTTTGTAATGACTTCTTCACTGGACAGTAGCCTCTTGTTTTGGCATTCCAAAGTGATCACTTTCCCCATCTATCCATCAAAGATACGAGGTGATTTTTCTTTTTTTATTGTGAGAATCTGGTGGCATCTTTGTGGGTAAAACCTGTACAATTATGAGCTACAAGCTTGATATACAAAAGTCAGTTGTTTTCCTGTATAGCAGCAATAACAATTAGAATTTGAAAGTTAAAATAACAGACCATATACAATAGCACAAAAACATTTTACTTAGATATATATCTAAGAAAGTATGTACAGGTTGTGTATGCAGAAAACTATAAAATGTTGATGAAAGAAATAGAAGAAAATTCAAATAAATGGAGAGATATTTGTAGTTTATGGATTGGAAAATCAAATAATGATAAAATGGCCATTCTTCCCAACTGCATCTATATATATTCAAAGCTAATATGCAGCTATATATATTTTTTTCTTTCTGCTTCAGCTGAGAGAGCCTAGAAACAATGACATACGAGTAGCGATAAGCACAGCTAGCACCAAGATCTTTGTTTCTAATACTATTGTCCAATAAAATAAACCAGTGCTTCATGGCTTGTTTTAGTACTGGGGTAGGAAATATATAAGATGAGCCTGGAACATATTATAGTGCCAAAAAGTAAAGGAGAACTGAAAAAGCCCGCCTTGTTCCTAACAAAAAAACAGCCTCACGATGATGAGGGTATTTTAAAAGGACACAGGAGTCAGGCGAAAGAGCTCCCAATTATGAAAGCTGGAACAATTTGAGCAACAAAATAGAGTTGTATTGGATTATAATCTAAAGTAAAACAAATAAATTTCTGTGAGTTTTTACTGATTAAATAACTACATAAATATCTTCTTTTCCAAAATGCATAATCCCATTTTAATCATGAGAAAAATGTCAGAAAATCCCAATCAAAGAACATTCTGTAAAATATCTGACCAGAACTCTTCAAAACTGTTAAGATCATCGAAAACAAGGAAAGTCTGAAAACTGCCACAGTCAAGAGCAACCTAAGAAGAAATGGCTACTAAATCTAATGTAGGATTCCAGATGGACTCCTGGAACAGAAAAAAAAGAACATTAGGTATAAACTAAGGAGACCTGAATAGGGCATGGACTTTAGTTAATAATGTTATGTTAATATTGGCTCATTAATTATGACAAATGTAAGATGTTAATAAGAGCAGAAACTGGGAGGAGATTATATAGAAACCCTTTTTACTATCTTCTCTAATTGTTTGTAATCTAAAAGTAATAATACAAATACTTATTTAAAAAAGCATTGTAAAGCGTAATTTTACCTGCTTTAATCTACTCGGAGCACTAGAATATGAAAGGATCACCTAGACTAAATATTATTGATGTTGCAAACAGTATGTCTGTCATTCATTTTGGCTGCCCAGCAGCTTATGCCCTTTAAATACCTGAATGGATTTTTTTTAACAAAAACTTTATTAAAAAGTAGAAGTTACTGAGAATGCCTAAACACATATGCTGAAATGAGAATTACATACTTTTTATTGACTAAAGTATAAGTTAATAATATGGAGGGAAATCCTGATATTGACTTCTGTGTCACTGGGGAGTTGATAAGGTTTTTAGGCAGATATGACCAGGATAAGTATTTCTGTTCTAGATCTGAGTTTCTCTTCTTCTGGTCTTCAATTCCTGGTACTTTCTGAGTGTACATTGAGTTTCCTAGAAAGGACTAGTCCATTTTGAGATAATAGTTATCTCAAATTGAATTAAGTTTGGTCTAAAGCTTTCTCCATACATATTTTAGGTCTGGCCTAAAGGTTTATCCATACAGAGTAAATTGTAACCTACCTTGATGTATAAACAGACTATAACCTACTCTAGTAACATGTAGCTGTTTGAGCCAGTCACAGCAGCTGAATTTCAGCCAATCACAGGTGATCAACTGTTCAAACCATGTTCAAATAAGATAAATGCTGAACTGTAACCAATTCAGTTGTTTTTATATCTCACTTCTGTTTCTGTACATTACTTTTTTTTCCCCCTCTGTCTGTTAATGTTGTCTGATGATGTGACAGTCTTAGAGTCACTTTGAACCTATTCTGGTTCTGGGGCCTGCCTGATTCGTGCATCATTTTTTGCTCAATTAAACTCTTAAAATTAATTTGTCTAAAGTTTTTCTTTCAATAATACCAAATGATTATACAGCCCTCATTACAGGCCCAGTCTTCTTCTAGGTGTTTTATAGTTATTAACTCACCTAATACAACAATTCTATTGGATGCACTCTGTTATTAATGTCCCTGATAACAAATGAGGAAAATAAGCCTCATACCCTATAAGGGGCAGAGTAGGGACTATGAACTTTCCTACATTATTAGTAGTTAGCCATAAAGATGTGGCCTATGGTATTAGAGTCCGTATACCTAAATTACCACAGTTTTAGTTCATATGTGAAAAGTGCTCGAACTCAGGTTTTGAATAACAACTAATAAACTATACTTGGCACTAGGATGCTTTCATACCTTCAGTTCCTGTGCAAGGAATGCAACCTAATTTAGCACATAAACAAACTGAGAGTCTAATTTAGAATGTCTTAGCCAATTACAGCAGCTAAGTTTCAGCCAATCATAGGCTACCAACTGATTAGGTCTCGTTCAAATAAGGCAAACGCTAGGCTGTAACCAATCAAACTGTTTCAGTACCTCTTTTCTGTTCATAACTGCTAACAACCCACACTGCAGGGTTGAGCTTTCTGAACAGTTTCTGGTTCTGAGGGTTGACCGATTTGCAAATCATTCTTGCTGAGTCTGTTACATTTAATTGTCTATGTTTTGATTTTTGTTTTCACACGTATGTTCAAAGGAGAGTTTTGTTTCCTCCAAAAATGCTCAAAGGAATGCTTCCTGTGTGCTTCACATAACATTGTGAGGGATCATCAACTTCTGCTTGGCTCTGCCTCTTTGCTCTCTAATCTCAGCTTTCAGTATTCCTTAACGTTCTGCCCTGTAGGTGTTCTGCCCCAGCTGCCATCATGAAAGTAGTTCTAATGTGTTTTGTGTAATTGGAGAAATATGTTCTTGACTGAGATACAAGAGGAAAATAATTTTCAAACCACTCCCCACCCCAGGCCAACTGACATCAGTGATCTTTAGTTGTGACCTTGGTACAGTTTTTGAACTTAAAACTTTTGACCTACTTAATGAAAAGTATTGAAACACAGACTCTAAGATATCAAATGCTAATAAGAACCATAAAATACCTAATAATGGTTTTCTTTGCTTGATCAAAGATCTCCACAGGAAGGAGATTGGCAATTCAGTAGGTGGCACTTTTTCTACTGAGCCAGAACTAAAGCAAAACCTCAGGAATTCAACCTGCCCCAAGAATAGGTATCTTTCCACTGAGAAATGGGACAAAGGAGATATTTATTTGTGGCATTAAAAAATATTTTTTTGAAGTGCTCAGGTGTGTTGGTTAAAATCCAGTATGGATAATTACATTCTTCTCACAGAAACTCCACCTACAATTTTAACTGCCACCTCTAATTTCATCAGCAGTTTGAATTCTAAATAGTCTCTTTTTGACACATATTGTTCTTTAGTTCCACTGCAATGGCTGGCCAGTGGTCCCCTTCCTCATTGTAGCTGACAGTAATGAAGTAGCACAGGAAACTATTTCTGGGTATAATTATAAAGTGATTATAAATGAATGGCATTATATTAAAATGATGTAATATTTATTGTAACATGATATGAAAATGTAAACTTTCATAGATTTTGGAATTCCTTTGGTGAAGAATTTTTGGCACTTTCTTTGTGATTACTGCCAACCTAAAGATATACATGCTTTATGATGCTTCAAAAAAATATGTGAGTGTGTCACCTGCCTGATGAAGACATATTAATGCTTTGGTATTCATTTCATATAGTATGACACAAAGTAGTTGAGAGATAAAGCACTTTACATGGAAAACAGAATACTGAAGTAACGTGTTAAATCCCTTGCTTTAACTAGAAAATGTATAAAATAAAAAAAAGCTTTTTGTGTTCTCAAAGAGCTTATGATTTTTAAATGAAAGACCAAAAATTAATAAAAGTTTACCCTAAACTTAGTATTCAGAAGTAGTAAGTTATATCGCAGGGGCAAGCAGTTTTTCTAACTAATCTCATTAATATCTGTTGGTTTCCTCCCTTCCTCCATCCTTTCACACCAGCATTCTTATCCCCACATCTCAGAGAAATACATTTTTAGTTTCTCATTATTCCTTTCTACTAGTTCCTTTTGCATTACTGTTTTATGTCTTTCCTCTAAACATTGAGCATGAATAATGAATTCACATTTTCATTAATGCTTATATAATACATAATAATCACTATCCAGACAAAGAAAACAAAATCTTTTTGGAACACTGAGAACTTAAAAACACTGATACTAGTGCAAAGCATTAATCATTCAGTGAACAATTATGGTACATTCATTGTAAGATAGACATTAAAAAATGTAAGATATAATGATTATTTTATTTTACCAAATCAAGATTTGAGTCAAATCTCAGGGCTTCACAGCACATCTTGAGTAAAGCCTGGCTGATACATCTGTTCATTTTCTTCCGCATCTTGTTTTTAGTTATCTAATGCCAAAATGCCTCTTATATACTGTTGCAATCAGCATCAACAACCATACAGGAGCCTCCTCAATAGTCTGGTATATCTCCCTCAAAATATATCAACCCGGCTAGCTGTGGTGGCTCGTGTCTGGAGTCCTAGCACTTTGGGAGGCCAAAGCGGAATGATCACTTCAATTCAGGAGTTTGAGACCAACCTGTGCAACATAGTGAGACCCCCAACTTTACAAAAGATTTTTAAAAACTTAGCTAGGCATGGTAGCATGTACCTGTAGTCCCAGCTACTCTGGAAGCTGAGGTGGCATCATTTTTTTCTGGGAGGTTGAAGCTGCAGTGAGCTGTTACTGTGCCACTGCACTCAAGCCTGGGTGACAGAGCAAGACATCATCTCTAAAAATAAATAAATAAATAAATAAAATCCATGTCAGCCACTTTTTTTCATTTAGTAAAGTAGGAGAACAAGTGTTAAAGAAAAATTAGAGCTTGACAGTAGCTGACATGGTTAAAAACTTATACTATTGAGGAAAAACTGCAATAGGGAATAAAAGACCTGAGTAAAGGACTGGGCTCAGTTCTAACTACAACAGGGAAGAGGAGATTTATAGCTAAGAATTAGATTAATGGGATTGGTGGATAAAAAATTATTGAGAAGATGGGGTGATTCTTGCTAAATTGGTCTAACATAATTCTTCCTAAAGGAAGGCCAGTCTAATTCAATATCACATGGGGATGGGAGGGATGAGAAATTCAGTCAGTTATTCAGGGTGATCAGATACTGAGGGTGGGAGATGCTTGATAAACTGACCTTCTACTTATGAATAGTAAATCTGTCTTCCTGATGATTTTCTCAATAACTTTTTTCTTTCTTTAGCTTACTTTATTGTAAGAATACAGTATATGATAGATATATCATAGAAAATATGTATTAATTGAGTATGTATGTTATTTGTAAGGCTTCTGATAAATAGTAGGCTATTAATAGTTAAGTTTTTAGAAGTCAGACATTATTTGTGGATTTTCTTTTTTTTTATTTTAAATTTTTATTGCATTTTAGGTTTTGGTGTACATGTGCAGAACGTGCAAGAAGACATACATGAGGCCAACAAACACATGAAAAAATGCTCATCATCACTGGTCATTAGAGAGATGCAAATCAAAACCACATTGAAATACCATCTCACACCAGTTAGAATGGCGATCATTAAAAAATATGGAGACAACAGATGCTGGAGAGGATGTGGAGAAATAGGAACACTCTTACACTGTTGGTGGGAGTGTAAATTAGTTCAACCATTGTGGAAGACAGTGTGGCGATTCCTCAAGGACCTAGAAATAGAAATCCTATTTGTGGATTTTCAAATGTGTTGGGGACAGCAGTCCTAACTCCTATGTCCTTTGGGGGTCAATTGTTTACCTCATGTATAAATGAGACACACCCAGAGAAATGAAGAAATCTCAGAGATGGCTTTGAATGCCATGATCCACTGAAACATAGAAAAAGAGAGTTGGGGAAAGAACAGTCATGGGGAGATGCCTGGGAAAAGCAAGATAAACAAATAAAAGGCTTGTTATACAGATTTAAGTTATGCCTTCTCCATTGATAAGCATTTCTACTGATTCAGAGTCATCCTTTTCTACCTGATGCTGAGCCGGAGATGCCCTTAGAAATAATTTCCTATATAGGTGTAAATTTCCCTTCAGAAGGGTAACTTCTCTGTTTTCAGAGCTTCTTCTGTGTCTGCGGTTTTTAAAAATAATCAGCTTGAACTCACCCTTTGGAGTGGTATATTCTTGTCTTTTACAGTATACTGGTATTATTATAGGATATGCCCTTTATATTGATTTTCAAGGATAGGTGAAATATTTACAGTGAGCTACACACATTCCTTTCCCTTATCACCTTTAACACTAAGAGCATGTATTGAAAACAGTTAGCTTTTTTTTTTTTTTTTATGGTAACCTTTAACAGAGAAGAAAAATAATCTAATTGACTTGCAAAGGTCTTGAACCCATGACCTTGACCAAGTTCAGGTCTATAGCAAAACAAAAGCATTGAGAAAGACAGTTATTTCTATGATTTTTATCAGAGACCATGGCTTTGAACACACTTTACAGAATCCATACCACTCTCTAAGGATCATAGTATTATTTCTCCAAAGAGATAATATGAACTATGAACACTGAAAATACGAATCTGAAAACCTTAGAAACAACTGGTTTTTTGTTTTGTTGTTCTGCTTAGGGAATAGTTATCCTCATTTTTGTAAGAGTCTTCTGATTCTAGTCATCATTTACAATATGTGGTCCTTAGAAGAAGGGACGATGCTCTTTAATAAACTTGGGTTGATAAGTGAATTTTTTTTCAATATGTTTACAAGAATTTATCTCTATGATACTTGATTTAACAAAAATAATGATTTCATGTAGTCATTCCATTTATTTTGATGTGAATAATACTAACCTACTCAAAATAGTAGGGGGAAAACCCCTGAAAAATAGTATTAAATATAGAAATGCAAGTAAATAAAAATATAATGAGAAAAAGATGAACATTATTTTCAAATTCTAGCAGTATATTTGTTTTGGCAGAAACAAAACTGATTTTTATGCACTGAATTTTAGCTTAGATTCTGTGAGTATCTGCATTAGAATCAAAAGCTGCTTTCATGGCTCCTCCCTTTAAATTCAAGGGATATTGTCTCAATGCATCAAATTCATCATAAGCTGCCAATTCCAACAAAGAATCTGATGAGATTCAGATCATTTGAAGGTAATTAAAATGGAACAGTAAACACAAAGCTCTTCTACTTCTACAGTAGAATGTTACTTTTCCAAATGTAAAGTGAGTACAAAGAACGATCGTGTTATACTGAAGTATCAACAGAGTCAGGAAGTCACCACTGATGCTCCTGTCTGCTAAGCATATCAGAGGACACACTATCAGAAATCACTCAGTCTTTAGACTCTGCAGGCATGTGGTTAAGAGTGACACTGAAAAAGGCTAAAACACTCCCTATTTTCACAGCAAATGTCTGAGCGAACACAATTATCATGTGAGTCTTTCCACTTTACAACAAAAGTTTTTTTAGCCCATATGTAGCATAGTTAACAACTGTGCAGCTAACTAATGCAGTCTGATTCTTTCATGTACAAGTTCTCCTTTGTTGCGCCCACAAACTTGACAGCCCAACCCAAACAGGAGTTTTTTTGGTGGGTTGCCATCTTGCTCCAGTTGTCAGACCTGTGAAACTGCTTTAACAGATTTTCGAGAAGCCTATTGATCCACTCAGATTCATCTGCTGGAACATTACAGCTTCTGCCTGCTCTGCCATCTTTCCTTCAATATGTCTTTGCTTCATTTTTCCTTGGGTTTACCTTTCCCAAAAATGTTCACTGTAAAAATGACCTTTAATAAATCCATTTCAGCACATTTCCAGTAGTCCACAAAAGTCCATTCTTCAGAGCTCCAGAAATCAGAGTTGAATCTTCATTAAAGTTCCAATCACTTCAAAGCATGGCCATCTTTGTTTCCCCATTTATATGTTGTCATGTGGTTTAAAAAATATTTTTACCTTTCACTTTATTCACTTTATTTTATTCCTAAAATAGAAAACGTTCTCTGATAAAATAGCACAAAAATAATTTTGATTTTAACCTTCAGTTTTTTTCATGCTGTCATTTGTCTCCTGAATGAATATATGCTACTGTCCCCTGTTTAGCCAAGATCACGTCAAATCCAATACTTAGAAATGCCACCTAAGGCCAGGCCTGGTGGCTCATGCCTGTAATCTCAGCACTTTGGGAGGCTAAGGTGGGCAGATCACAAGGTCAGGAGTTTGTGACCAGCCTGGCCAACATGGTGAAACCCCATCTCAACTCAAACAAAAATTAGCTGGACATAGAAGCGTGTGCCTGTAGTCCCAGCTACTTGGGAGGCTGAGGCAGGAGAATTGCTTGAACCTGGGAGGTTGCAGTGAGCCAGGATTGTGCCACTGCACTCCAGCCTGGGGGACAGGGTGAGACTGTCTCAAAGAAAAAACAACCACCTAAAATATTACCATAATCTAATAATGTTAGCAGTTTTTATTTTTTCAAGTTTAATCCAGGATAAGACATTTATATTCCAAATATTCATTTAAACCAAATTCAAAATAAAGCTTCCGAAGTTTTTCTAACTTTTGACATTGTGGCATTATTTTAAAATATGGCTTCAGTCACAGAATAAGGAATGCTTTTTGTACAATGTTTCATAATAGTTTGATAATACTGTGGGTACATATAGTTCATAGACTTGCAACTACAGAAAAGATGTACATGAGCTATCTCAAACACACACATACAGATACATTTATGTCTACATATATCATATGTAATTATCATGTATGCATACATGCATAATAAAAAACTAGAAGGCAGTAAATAACCCACCTATTTGAAGTGAAAAACTAAAAAATAATTTTCTGGCTCCTCATTGCTTACAGTTCTCAAGAGAAAAAATGAAATTTAGACTAAATGTCAAACTTCTCTGCAGTATATCTAAAATGCCATTCTTTCCTTAAACCTTACACAATCACCTACTCCCATCCCAGACAACTGCTTGTATTTTCTACTTTGACTTCTCAAAGCAGTGTGAATCTCAGTTATTTATCCATCATCCATTTATCTATCTGTTTTCTTATTCAGTTTATAATTAGTGTCCACCTTTTACTGAAACAATATTAGGAATCCAGGAAAACATGCATTATCCCTGCTCTTAAAGTACTCGTGATCTTGTCAGAGATGGACAGCAATTTCACAAAAACCACATTTCTAATTGTACGTTTTGACATTACTTCTCTGTTCCCTTGATATGAGGACGCTAAGGCTAAGGCCTGTGTTTTCTTTGTCTCTGTGTCTTCTTACAGTGTTGGCAATATTACTTGCAATAGCTATTCAGTTAAAGATTTAAAATGTACAAGGGTTTGTATGCAATTCCAACTTAATTTTTTCTCCCTTTTAGTCTTCTTGGCAATTACTCTAATGAGAATTCTAGCTGTTAGGAATTTCTGCTGTTAGAAATTATCGTGTTCTAAGTTCACACTAAAATATAAAAGATATCTAATGATAACTATAGATATCAGCCAAGAAATTCTCCAAACTGTAAAGTTTCAAGCCTTATGTTTTCTGGGGAGAATTTTAAAAAATAATTTTGTTTTATTAGAGAATACAAATACATACAGATTTCTCCTGGCATAAGCATGTAACTCTATGACAAAATTTCCACAAAGTAAATACCTCAGTGAACACCCAGAATTGAAAATGGACTATTACAAGCCTCCAAGAAGCCCCCTCATGGTACTTACCAGTCAGGGCCTCCACCCATTCTCACCCCAGAGATGACCACTATACTGACTGCTAATACTATGGCTTAGCCTTGCATATTTTTTTAACTTTTTATTTATTATTAAAAGCACGTGCATTCGATTACTTCACTGTTCTCAACATAGTGCTCAAATAGTATTCTTGGAAAACTCTTTTTCACATGTGTGTTTAAACACATGCCTTCCAGTATGGGTCATGACATTCATTTTCTGAAATAACACTGTTTTTGAACTTTATTTAAATAGTATTTACTATTTTGTGTTTAACTTCTTTTGTTCATTATGTCTGTGAGATTAGTCCACATATTTGTTTACAGCAGTAGTTCATTGTTTTTTTTTTTTTTTTTTTTTTTTTTTTGAGATGGAGTTTCACTCTTGGTGCCCAGTGCAATAGTGTAATCTGGGCTCACTGCAACATCTGCCTCCCAGGTTCAAGTGATTCTCCTGCCTCAGCCTCCCAAGTAGCTGGGATTACAGGCACCTGCCACCATGCCGGCTAATTTTTGTACTATTAGTAGAAATGGGGTTTCACCACGTTGGCCAGGTTGGTCTTGAACTCCTGACCTCAGATGATCCACCTGCCTTGGCCTCCCAAAAGGCTGGGATTACAGATGTGAGTCACCATGCCTGGCCAGTTCATGAATTTTAATCAATATTTTGTATTCCTTTCAATTAATATATTAAAATGTATTTATTTGATTATTGATAGGTTCTTGAGTGATTTACACTTTAGAACTTTTAAAAATAATCCTTCCAGGAACATTCCTACAAATGTCATTTGGTAAACATATGTGTGCATTCATATTTAGTATATACCTAAGAATTGGTGTGTGTGTGTGTATATATACATACACACACACACCATATATATATATGGTGTGTTTCTCATGAGTGTGTTTCTCACTCAGTTTCTCAGAGTATTGTGTCAATTTACAGTTCTACTAACACTGTATGAAAGTTGCAGTTGCTATACATCCTCTCTGACACTGGTTTTATCTATCTTTTCAATTTTCGTCATTCTTATGAGTATATATGGTACTACATTGTGATTTTAATTTGCATCTGCCTGATGACTAATAATTTGAGCATTCTCTTACATGTTTATCTGCCATTTGGATATTGTCTTTTGCAAAGTGCCTGCACATAGCATTTGCCTATTTTTCTGTTGGGTTGTCTGCCTTTTTCTTGATTTGTAGATGTTCTTATTTATTCCGGGTTCACATATATTATTAAATTTATCAAAAATACTTTTTCTCATTTATTGACTTGCTTACTTATTCCCCTATAATTTCTCCTGAACAGCTGATGTTTTTAATTTGAATAAAGTCTATTTATAGTCTTGTTTAAGGAATATTTCCCAGTTCCAAGAGTATAAAGATAGTCTCCTATATTATTCTCTGACAACATTATTGTTTTATCTTTCAACATCTAGATGTTTACCTGAAATTAATTTTTATTTTTGATTTGGGGTAAGGGTTGCTATGGTCTGAATGTTTGTGTATTTCTGACATTTATATATTACAACCTAATCACCAAGATGATGGAACTAGAAGGAGTTGGGATTTGGAAGGTAATTAGGTCATGAGGACAAAGCTCTCATAAATGGAATTAATGCCCTTATAAAATAAGTGTGAAGGAGCTTGTTAGTCCCCTTTGCTCTTCAATTTTGTGAAGATGCAGAAAGAATATGCTGCCTTTAAGGCAGATAACAAGACCTCACCAGATACTGAATCTGCTGGTGCTTTGATCTTGGACTTCCCAGTCTTTAGAAATGTGAGCAATAAATTTCTGTTTGTAAATTACCCAGACTAATGTATTTTGTTACACAGCAGCAGGAACAGACAAAGACAGGACTCAAGTTTACTTTTTTCTTTCTTTAAGGGTATTCCATTGACCTAAAGCTATTTATTAAGAAGATCTTCAGTGAAGTATTTAGTTCACCTTTCAGGGTGAATATGAATTCACTTTTTAAGGTGGAGATTTTCTGTATTTTCAGAAAAAGGTACTACAGTGAAACTTTTAGGTATATGAAGATCTCGATATCTGCCAAAATGCAGGTATAGAGACATAGCGGCTTTTGGAACCTGAGAGAACATTACTTTTAAGAAAGTTGACATCTGTAATTAACTAGATTGTTTTGTGGAAGATGAGTTAGACACAGATGAGAGGGAAAAATAGAGAAGGTGATTTGAAACTAGATCTTTTTACTGGTGCTGGGTATGTACTTATTTGATTAGAGGGTTATGAACAAGGATGAGCAGCTGACAGAATTATTCACATGAGACTTCATGAGAATCTGATTAAAGATTAGTTACTTTATGATCCAGGTGGCAGTGTGTTACACAGAGCTAAATTAGAGCTTGTGTTCCTGGTTCTTGCCTAGGCCTCAGCATTGCTCTGGTTCTATTAGTACTGGCAGCATTGGGAATATCTGAGGACAGTACCCTTCCTAGGAATTTGAGCGTTCTCACAGTGGGCACTGATAGGAATAGCTATGGGTAATGAAAGTGGACAAGTGCGAGGCACAATCAGAGAGAATGAGCCTGGCTGGTGGCAAATGATAGCTGCAGGCTGGTTTGTTGGCATGAAAGTTACCACTTTGGGAATATGTTGAGGTAAATGCTGTGTCTGGCTATTATGTGAATGGGCCTATCAAATTAGCCTTCCTTTAGGTTATACTACCTTACAGTTTTAAGAATTCAGTAAATGTTATAAAAATGCTTTGTGAACTATAAAGGCCTATACAAATACAAAATCATGTTAAAACTCACTTTATGCAGTAGCTATACCATTGCCTTGGTACAGATTAGAATTTAATGTTTTACAAAAAATGCTAAATAATTTTCATAAAGCCTAGCTGGATTTGTTCTAGGTAAATAGGCTATGCTTATTTTTATACTTGTTCCATTAAGTAGTGTAAAAGAGCACACACTTTTCCATAAATACGTGCCAGGTGGGCATTCCCATCCCCCCAGCATCTTTGTCCTTTTGGCCTTCTGTTGCTCCTGCTTTGATGGCTCCCATACTTGAGTGAGCCTCATTCTCTGCTTCTGCTCTCACTGTTGCTGGATCCATTACAAATTCTCACTTCTCACTATTACGGGATCCATTACAAATTCATGCTGGATAGTCATTGGTCGTTAGAAATCATTTGATTCATCTCTTGCAGACTTCTATTATTTTTCTAGAGGTGGCAGTTCCAATTGGTTTGGAGTCTGCTTCTACTCTTAACTCTAACTTTTTTGTAATTGATTTCCTTTGTATTTACTGAGAAGTGTGAATGTTTCAAATTTTATAATTTCATCCTTTGTTTTCTTGTCATTGCTAATGTCCTACCTGGCCTTTTTGTTGTCCCATTGCTCAGTAATGTTCTTTGCTCAGTCCTAGTTCTTCTCAACTCTATGCAGCATTCTACATTGTTTATGCTTCTATAAGACCTGGATGTGTTAGGTAAAAAGGAAATGCTCCATTTGATCTTCTCCCTCTAGGCTTATATTTTTCTCTTTTCTTGGCTTCCATCACACTTTATATGTCCTGGCTTCTTTGCTAATCATTGTATATATTCAGAGCTAAGTTTTCTTCTCCTGTCCAGACTAAAACGTTTGAAGGAATTGACTTTTAAACTCCCTGACACAAGTATTTTTGGCTTAATAAATCCGCTGAAATTCTCTCATTTTTTTATTGATCTTCTTTTTATTATTTCATTCATTTATTTTTTTCTCTCTTCTCTATTTTTATAACAATTTCTCTTTTTTTGGCAACTTTCCCAAGACCTGTATATAGGCATAAGTTACCTTAATTAAGCACATAGACACAGAATAAACTTGTAAATTTTTTACTTGCAAACAATGGAAACCAATATGGTTAAATAAACATAAAAGTTATTTATTGTGAGTCTCATGAAAACAATGGGAAGGATAGAAAGCTAGGATCTGATTAGAAGCTGGACATATTTATATTTTCAAAAAAGTAGTACAAAACATAAGTAACATAAAATAACTTTTTTCAAGTATCTAAAATACATATTTATGTCTTACTTAATTCTCAATACTCTCCTCTCTAATGTTCTACCAAGGGAAGTAAGCAAATATCACTCCATCCACATGCAATTTCAGACTGGCTTATAATCAACTTCTCTTCAGGTCTTTTGTGATTCTGTCTTGATACTCTGCAACCTATAGACTAAATTGTAAGGTTACATACAACATAATACTTTATAAAAAGTGGCAAGGAAAAGAAAAAAGTAAAGGGAAATTATGCGTATAAAATTATTTAAACACATGCACACACACGGACATACATGTATGACCCACTGGTAGAGGAATCACAATAAGCTTCAGCCTTTATTTCTGTAACTAGTCATGAGGTTACACTGCTTTTGTGATTTCATCCTCCAGTACTCCTTTGATGTTTCCAGAGATTCCCTTAGGAAGGTTTATGGCCTCTTATTATATTGCGGTGGGAAAAAGAAGCTCCAGGGGCTTCCACTTGGTTCTATCATAATAGCCAGTAGAAGCATAGCAATGTAAGAGCATGAATTTCACTTAGGTGTGAATATCGGACTTTGGCACTTATTAGTTTTGTGATTTTGGGCAAGTTACCTAACCCATTTGTGCCTTAGATTATTTACCTGTAAAATTTGTAAAACAAGAGAGTAGTAATAGTACAGGTTTGCCATAAGCAACAAATAAGTAAATGCATGTAAAGAATTTATAAAGATGTCTGACACATAGTTATTTGTAAGTGATTTTGCTGTTAGTATTATTACTAGCAGTACTATGAGAAATGTGTGTTGCCTCGGGTCTGAGAATTGGATGATTCTCAAATATTATGAATCAGAATGTATTTTAGTAAGCTAAACATCTGTTTTGTTCCTAGGGGTCTTATGTCACCAAATATCCCTGTGGTCGAAATAGTCTGCTTACCACACTAGCTACACTTTCTATTATAGTAAACAGTCTCATTTTGCATCTTCTGACTAAGGATCACAACAGGGTTCTCACCACCACAAAAATCCTTCCTACCATATTGAAGTCATTTTGGGTACTTACATCCCAGACTATTACTGTTTTCACTAACTGTCACTCATTTACTGTAAGTATTTCTTTCTTTTCTTTTTTGAGACGGAGTCTTGCACTGTCACCTGGGCTGCGGTGTAATGGCATGATCTTGGCTCCCTGAAACCTCCACCTCCTGGGTTCAAGCGATTCTTCTGCCTCAGCCTCTTGAGTAGCTGGGATTACAGGCACCCACCACCACACCGGCTAATTTTTTGTAATTTTAGTAGACACGGAGTTTCACTGTGTTGGCCAGGCTGATCTCGAATTTCTGGCCTCATGATCCACCTGCCTTGGCCTCCCAAAGTGCTAGGATTACAGGCTTGAGCCACCATGCCTGGCCTGTTCTGAGCATTTCTTCAGAATGTCAAATTATTCCTATAATTTTCTTTTGGTTTTCTATAATGTATTACTTTCAGGCTTCTGCTGTTCTTCTGAGTCTTCATGTTTTATGATGAGCTTTTTTACTTTGTTTTCCACCTTGTTTTTTACATTTTAAGAAAGAAATAGCTAGGCATGCTGGTTCACACCTGTAATCCCAGCACTTTGGGAGGCTCAGTTGGAAGAATCTCTTGGGGCCAGGAGTTTGAGACCAGCCTAGTCAATATAATGAGACCACCATCTCTACAAAATATAAAAAGTGAAAAAGGAATAGTTTCTTCAGACACAGTATTTGTGAAAAGTTTTTGACTTTTCTATCATATGGATGGTGGTCAGTCTCCTTCTGGCTCTTCAGTGGGGTGTACTTTATAAGCAAGTTCCAGTATCCAGAAAGTTTAATGTCTTGTCGTTCTGTTGGTCTATGATGCTGACAACTGCCTGAATTCAACATGAAAATGACAGTCTTCACTACCCAGTTTTCAAAGCTTTTTTTTTTTTTGATATTCATTCCCTACCTACTAAGTTTCTCATGGGCAACAGACCTACTACAATGTCAAATATACCTTCTAGTTGTTTCTTCATTCCTTTTTCAACCAATTTTCTGGAAGATCTATCTCCTCCTGGGCATATAAAGATAAACGTTTATTAGGATTATGAGTACAATTCAGTATGACTTCAAAAGCTGCAGCAATGGATGGTTGATAAATTTCCTGTCCTCTCGGATTCTGACATTAGGTTGACATTAGGCTGTTCTTGCATTGCTATAAAGAAATACCCAAGACAGGGTAATTTATAAAGAAAGGAGGTTTAATTGTACAGGAAGCATGGCTCTGGCATCTGATCAGCTTCTAGCAAGGTCTCAGGGAGCTTTTACTCATGGTGGAAGGTGAAGCAGAAACAGTCATCTCACATGGCAAAGGAAGGAGCAAGAGAGACATTTGGGGAGAGGTGCCACACTTTTAAACAACCAGATCTCCTGGGAACTCACTCACTATGGCAAGGTCAGCACCAAGCCCTGAGGGATCCTTTCCCATGACCCAAACACCTACCAGGCCCCAGCTCCCAGATTGGGGATTGCATTTCAACATGAGATTTGGGTGGGGACAAATATTCAAACTATATCAACTATCAGATAGTAATTCTAATTTGTATGGATAGTGTGAATTTCCATTTATTTTTTCTTTTTTTTTGGTCTTCATAGTGTTTTAGTGAGAACATGTGAGAACATAGGAAAGGCTGCATCAAACACAAACGTGTCTTTATATCAGAAGCTTTCAGGCATAGAAACTCTTGGTAAGAATTTCCCAGAGTGTATTTTAAAAATACTATTTCAAAAAATTACATTAAAAATGTTTCCTAAGACAATCCTGGACCTTTGGACTTATATTGAAATAAAGAAAGTTAAACATGTTTATTTAAACTAGGGCTTCTGAAAGTTTTCATATGTGTATCAATAATGGTTAGTGTTAGAGGGTGCTGTGTTGCCCAAACTTATTTGGAAACAAATCCCTCCAGCTGTTATTTTCCATAAATTATTTGTTGAAACTAGTATTTCATGGAACATATTTGGGGAAAAGGCAGGTTATAGGCCATTTATTATTTTATGAAAGATGCTGAGATCTTACTGGAGGTATTCACTTTGTCATAGATTATCACTGAGAGGAGAGAGAGATGGGACTGGAGGGCATAAATTCTCAACTAGAGCTTTTTCTTTTCTTTGGGACTAGTACATCAATGAGTTTGTCAAAAAGTGGCATAAATATCTAAACAGTTCAGGTTCAGCAAAAAGTTATACATTTTTAAATTTGCAAATAAATTTACTTCTCAGGTGGTTGACTGTGAAGGAAGTTCACACACATATGGTTCACTTCATATCGCCTTGTTTGCTTCTGTTCTGACCTCTATTCAATCTTCCCTGCTGATTTAACTCAGCTGCTGGGATAGGATGAAATTTTGACCTCTGAGGGAAAAGGAGCAAAATGTAGAAAGATTAATATTACTGTGTTTTGTTTTCTGATCCTGTTTTTTTCAGGGTCCGAGCAGCTTGTTTTTGATTATGAGTAGATTGGGTAGGCCTGGTTTTACGAGATCTAAACTGGATCTCAGCTCTACTGCATTTGGAGGCTGTTAATCCTGAGTATCAGGAAGGACTCACTGTTGTCTAGAATAGTGTATTTCTACATAAGCTATACTGTAGACTGTTAGCCACATTAGTCAGGGGTTGCAAACTTCAGGGAGCATGCAGTTAATAACATTATGTGAAACTGTTCTATGACAAAACATAGTACTTGTGTAGATACATTGCCTTTTAAAACTTTGACAACAAAATGCTGTCAATGCCCTCCCGCCATGTCCATCACTAGAGCCTAAAAGTCACCAGCTGATAATCCTTAGTTCGAACACACAACAGTGAAATTCTGAGAACAAGGAGAGAGGAGGAACTGGGTAGCACTAGCATAGCTAGAAAGTAAAAAGGGAAAGAGAAATGAGGTGGTTTATGGTGGCAAACATTTACTTCGCCAGCGTCTGGGAACTTCCCTTGTTGAATGTCCATGGCAACTGTGTACCTGCCAGCCCCATCCTAGCTGGAGCTTGTTGAATCTGAGTCTGTATTTTTGGGAACTTTGCCAAGATTGTAATAACTATGAAACTAACAAATATTTACCATAGGGCAGACCCCATCACTGTGGTGTTAAAAAGCTTGCCAAATGCCAGTAAGTTATGCTTGAATTCTATATCTCAGATAAAATAACTATCCCTAATGTGTCAAAGGTGGTCAAATGTTTTTCATAGTTTCTAACAAGATCACCAACAGCAAATATTCCATATGGTGTTTACCCAGCAGTTACAATTAATTTGTAAGCTTCTTGATAGAAAAGACTGTGTTAAAGATTGCTGACTGAGAGCAAAAAAATCAAAACTGTTTTAGTTCAACAAAGAGATTTATTTGAAAAGTACTGGCTGGATCACTGTGTTAAAGGAAAAGCTGCTAAAATCCAGGGAAGTTTTAGTAGGTGTGGTGGGTAATATTGAGTGTCAACTTGATTGGATTGAGGGATACAAAGCATTAGTCCTGGGTGTATCTGTGTGGGTGTTGCCAAAAGAGATTAATGTTTGAGTCAAGGGACTGGGGAAGGCAGATCTACCCCAGATCTAGATTATGGGCACAATCTAGTTGGTTTCCAGTGAATTTAAAGCAGGCAGAAAAACGTGAAAAAGAGAGACAGTTCTTCTCTCCCAGCCTACATTTTTCTCCTGTGCTAGATGCTTCCCACCCTCAAACATTGGACTCCAAGTTCTTCAGTTTTGGGAGTCTACTGGCTCTCCTCGGTCCTCAGCTTGCAGACAGCCTATTGTGTGACGTTGTAACTTAGTACTTAATAAACTTCCCCTTAAATATATATATCTATATATCCTATTAGTTCTGTCCCTCTAAGATAACCCTGACTAATACAGTAGGCTACCTGTGGATATTTGATTGCTTTTAGGACTCTGTCTTCATATCTCTATCTTTTCTGCTTTTCTCCAGATTTTGATTTTATTGCCCCTTTCGTGTAGGTGAGATGTTTCTTTTGAAAGAAAAACCTCATTGAGGCTATGTTAAATTTTGGCATTGGTTCTGGAAGAATTCTGGAAAAATGCAGGTGCTCTGAGGATATCTGATGACTGGGTACTGAGTTGAGAATGATTTTAACCTCTGTCATTCTGACAGCATGGCTTATGTTTAGATGAGTAATTGCTAACACTGACAGAGTTAGATGAATCACTTGGCGGGGGAAGGAAGGAATTTGGCACCTAATCTCACTATGGTACCCATGAACTTAATGACTATTTTCTACCTAAATGCTTCTAGAAATAGGGATTCCTTTGTTCAAAGAAGTACACTTTATTAGTTATATCATTACATTATTTCTGTATATTGAGACGTATTATTACCTCTTAGATTTAGAGAGACTCTCTATGATCAAACATTCTTACACGATGCAGTTCTTCATTATTTGAATACTGTTTTCAAGTCCTTCGAAGTCATCTCCTCAGGGTTATTTATCTTCTGTTTTTCCTGTCACATCGCTGGTAAATGACACTTTAAAATTGCTGCAACTATTTAGCAGTACAAATCAAAACCCTGCTAATGTTTTACCTTATTAGTCCTACTTCTAAAAGTTTATTAAAAGGCAATAATTACATATATAAAGCTATGACTTAAGATATGTTGTGTGGGAAAAGGAGAGTAATTTATTAGTTGAAAGTTATAATGACTTAAATTTCCAATAATAATAAATTGGCTACATTTTGATTTGTTCATATGATGGGATATTATGCTGCCATTAAAATACTGCATAAATTTATCAGTTGACAAAAATTATTTTCATTCTAAAATGTTTCAGCTTTTTTTTTTTTTTTTTGCTGTATAATGAATCTCCCAGATATTAACACTTAGTTTTTGTTGCAAGAAATTAGTGGCTTAAAACAGAAACAATTTCTTTCTCTTGATACTGTGGGTCAGCAGTCTGGGGGGTTTTGCTTGTCTCTTCTGAGAGCACTTACATAGCTGCAGTTATGAAAGAGATTTGTTTGAAAAGTACATGGCTTTAGCAGATGCCAGAGAGCTCAAGATAGTTTCAGTTATCTGAATGGTGGTTGGTGATGCGAGTGGAGTACCTCTGTTATTTGAGGCTCCATAACTTACACAATGTTACTTTTGCCACATGGGTCAGTGCAGGTCACATATTCAGACCAGATCTCGGTGATAAGGAAATAGCCTACCTTTGGATGTGATGAATAGTGCTACAAATAATTTGTGGCTGTGTTTAAGATCTACTAAAAATATCTAGTAAAAACAGTGGGTTGTAAGAACTTCACTCATTTTTTATAATGTTGTTGTTATACATACACAGATAAATTTCTGGAAAGGTAAATGCACCAATGTTAAAAGTGACTTTTTTAGGGGTGATAGGATTATAATTATTTTGTGGGATTATTTTTATCAGTGGTTTACTTATGATTAATTTTTCACAGCTAATCAATTTTGTCTTTAATGTAAGACCTCTCAAAATAGAAATCTCTGTTTTCTTTATGTACATCCCTACTCCTCTGCTCTCTCACAGGTGCCCTGAAGGTCACTTTTCTCTTCCCTAGCTTAAAAAGCTTCGAAAAAGTTTTGCAAAGGAGGAGATTTGGATATAAGTTATCAATAAGAATAGGGAGAAGAGGTGGCATAGGGGCAACTTGGAGTATAGAGAAAAAGTGGAGGGACTCCATATGGGGAAGGGGAATGAGGGCTGTCTATCCTCCACCAGGAACACCTAAGCAGCCTTGAAGGTGCCCCCTTCATGAACCTGTGATCTACAGACAGCTCTCCATCCAACATCCAATTACATGAGACACCTGCAAAAACTCAATGAGTAGAATATGGTGGAAAGGAGAGAGAAGGTTCAACTGCTCCTGACAAAGGGATCAGGAAATAAAAAAATTTCACAATTTCCCTGTGAATGGGCAAAGGAAGGGGAAAGAAGACACACTGTTGTTATTAACTTTAAACTTAAACAAAAACAAAACCTTAAAATATTTGAAAAAAATCCTGGACCAAGCAGACTTTCTAGTAATCAGATGGGAAGAAATCATTAGACTAGCTTCTTTTTCTTGTTCCAATTTATTGTACAGTTTCTTTCTCTAGAAGCTTCTGGGGCTCCATAAATCAACATTTGTCAGATACAGTTATTTAATGAGATGTATCAAACTGGCACGTTATAGTATCATCTAGTTTCTATTTACCTATTTTTAATAGACCACCACAAAAGGGATTTTGTTAAATACTTTTTAGGAATTAATATGCACTCTGCTTATAGCTTTCCTTTTCTGAGGCTAGTAGCTTGAAAGAGGATGAGGTTATTTGGCATAGCTTATTCTTTGTTGTTCATAGTGCGTTGCAATGATCACCACTTCCTTTTCCAAGTGCTCACAAATTCCTCCCCAAATCGCTTTAATAATGCTTGCTAGGATTGTTGGGGATCATGCTAAGCTCACTGTATAGCACTGACAAAGTTATAGTTTAACCAGGAAAACCAAAATCACCTACACAAAATAATTGTTATTACTTAAGGGTTTGTCTTAATGTGTAACTACCCACTTCCTGAAATGTCTTGCCTCTAGCTTTGCCTCTTAATATGACCCCCAACACCCACACCAGCCTTTGTTTTAATTGCTCTTCAAAGTCTTCTCTGGTGTCTGGTGTACTAGGCCACATTTAACTCTTCTATTTCCAAATTTTTATTGCACTTACTGTCTGTACTTTGCAACCTAGTATTCAATATATTTTCACGTTGCCTCAGAAAGTAAGGATGCTATCTTCTGTTTTATCTCTGCAACAAGTTTATTATATAACTAGACTTCCATCAATAACCTAGCAAACACTGATTCACTTGACTGTTAAGAATTATTATTTTTCTTTTTAGTCTACTTTTTCTGAAATTGTGTATTACCTTCTGACATCTAGAATATTCCTTTTTTTTGGACCATTGTATACTGTCTTTTTAGCCTTTCTTGCCCTGTGTCTTCCCTGAACTTAGAATTTTGCCTTTGTCTTTGTAACTTTATTATTTTTTAAAACATTGATGCTTTTATGAGAATGGACTAACATTTCAACAGAAGGTTGAGAAGATGATACATTTTGAATTTTTAAGTCTGATATCCAGAATTTAAAAATTAATTAAGTTTCTTATTTATTTATATCAGCATTCAGGAACTTAGTGCAAGGGATAGCAGTATATCTTTTTTTAGGTACTCAAGAGCAATATGCTGAGAAGTAGTATTATTTGAATTAAAGTAATAGACTGTACTTGAAGTATCACTTCAAGTTTTAGAATGCCTATGTATGTTTCCTTCTTTTTTTATTTAAGACTTTGATTTTATAAGAACAGTTATACATTCACAGTAAAATTAAGAGAAAAATGGGAAGATTTCCCATATATTCCCTTCCCCGCACATACATAGTCTTCCCATCATTAACATCCCCCACGAGAATGGTACATTTATTAGAACTCATGAAGCTACACAGACACATCATAATCACTCAAAGTTCATTATATTAGGGTTTTTTTTTGGTGTTGTGCATTCTATGGGTTTGCAAAAAATGTATAATGACATGTATCTGTAATTAATTATAGTATCACACAGAGAATTTTTATTGCCCTCAAGATCCTCTGTGCCTGCTTATTCCTCCTTTCTTCCTCCAACTCTTGGACACTATTGGTTTTTTATCTCCACAGTTTTACCTGTTTTAGAATGTTAAATGTTAGAATCATGCGGTATGTAATTTTTTCAGATTGGATTCTTTCACTTAGTACTATGCATTTAGGTTTCCTCAATATCTTTTCATGGCTTTATAGCTCATTTCCTTTTAGTTCTGTGTAACACTCCACTGCTTAAAGGCACCACTGTTTATCCATTCATCTACTGAAGGATATCTTAGCTGCTTCTAAGTTTTGGCAATTAGGAATAAGGCTGCTGTCAGTACCCATATATAGGTTTTTGTGCAAATATGTTTTCAACTCTTTTGGATAAATACCAAGGAACACCATTATTGAATAATATGATAAGAGTATGTTTAATTTTGTAAGAAAATGCCAAGCTTTCTTTCAAAGTGGATATGCCATTTTATATTCCTAAAGCAATGAATGAGAATTCCTGTTGCTTCACATCTTCACCAGCATTTGGTATTATCAGTGCTCCATATGTTGGCCATTCTATTAGCTATATAGTGGCATCTCATTTTTTTGGTATTTTCATTTCTCTGATGACATGATTAGAAACATGTTTTCATATATTTATTTGCCATCTGTATAGCTTCTTTGGTGAGGTGTCTGTTAAGATCTTTGGCTCATTTTTAAATTGGGTTGTTGTTTTCATATTGTTGAGTTTTAACAGTTATTTATATATTTTGGATCACAATTTTTTTTATCAGATTTGTCTTTTGCAAGTATTTTCTCCCCTTCTGTGGCTTGTTTTTTCATTTTATTAACATTGTTTTTCACAGAGACGTTTTTAATAGAGTTCAGCTTATCAGTGATTTGTTTTATGGATTATGCCTTTGGCGTTATATCCAAGAAGTAAGTGCCATACCTCCTAGGTCATCTAGATTGTCTGCTGTTATCATCTAGGCTTTTTGTAGTTTTGCACTTTACATTTGAGTCTGTGAGTCACTTTGAGGTAATTTTTTATCAAGGGTGGAGGGTCTGTGTCTAGATTTTTTTTTTGCATGTGAATGTCCAGTTGTTGTAGCTCCATTTGTCGAAACATCTGTTTTTCTCCACTATATAGCCCTTATGACTTTGTCCAAGATCTATTGACTATATTTATGTCTATTTCTGAGCTCTCTATTCTGTCCCCTTGATCTCTGTCTATTCATTTACCAATACCACACTGTCTTGATTACTGTGGCTTTATAGTAAGTCTTGAAGTTGGGTAGGGGCAGTCCTTCAACTTTGTTCTTTTCCTTCAACATTGTGTTACCTATTCGGGGTCTTTTGCCTTTATGTAGAAACCGTAGTATCAGTTCATTGATATTCTCAAAATAACTTGCTGGGATTTTTATTGGGGTTACATTGAATCTATAGATCAAGTTGGAAAGAACTTGATAATATTTATATGTTATCTATGTATTGGTTATGGTGAGTCTTCCTATGCATGAACATGAAATATTTCTTCATTTATTCACTTCTTTTATTTTGTTCATCAGAGTATTATAGCTTTTCTTTTACATATTTTCCTAAATTTGTACATAAGTATTTCATTTTCTTGGGTGCTAATGTAAATGGTATTGTATTTTTAGTTTCAAACACTCTTTAATTTGCAAATTCAAATTAAAACCACAATGAAATACCACCTCACACCTGTTAGAATGACTATTGTCAAAAAGACAAAAGGTAACAGGTGTGGGCAAAGATATGGAGGAAAGGAAACCTTGTATGCTGTTAGTGGGAATGTAAATTAGTGCAATCATGTTGGAAAATAGTTGTGGAGATTCTTCAAAAAAACTAAAAAAATTTAATTACCATATGATCTAGCAGTCCTGCTACTGTGTATCTGTCCAAAGAAAAATAAAATTGCTACGTAGAAGAGATGTTTACATTCCCATGTTTATTGCAGCATTATTCATGTTGGCTTTTATATATTAACCTTGTATCCTACAATACTGCTTATTTGTTCCAGGAGTAGTTTTTTTTTTTAAATTTTCTACATAGATGATCATACCATCTGCAAACGAAGACAGTTTTATTTCTTCCTCTCCCTTATGTACACCTTTTATTTCCTTTTATTGCCTTACTGAATGTTAGTACTTTCAGTAGAATGTTGAAAAGGAGGTAATAAGAGAAGGTAATCTTGCCTTGTTCTTGATATTAGTGTGAAAATTTTGAGTTTCTCACCATTAACTATGATGTTAGCTGTGTGCTTGTTGTAGATATTCTTAAGAAAATTCTCCTCTATTCCTGGTTTGCAAGAGGTTTTATCATGAATGCGTGTTGCATTTTCTCAAATGCTTTCTCTGCATCTATAGATATGATCATGTGATTTTTCTTTTTTAGCTTGTTGATGTGATAAATTATATAATTGATATTAAAATGTTGAGTGAGCCTTGCATACCTGGTATAAATCTCAGTTGGTTGCAGTGTATAATTTCTTTATACGATGTTGGATTCAATTTGCTAATATTTTGCTGAGTATTTTTGCATCTGTGTTTATAAAAGGTATTAGTCTGTAGTTTTCTTTTTTTAATTTTAAATTTTGGTTTGGGTTGTACGTGTGAAGGTTTGTTACATACATAAATACATGTCACGAGGTCTCATTGAACATATTATTACATCACCCAGGTATTAAGCCCAGTACCCAATTGTGATCTTTTCTGCTTCTCTGCCTCCTCCTACCTTTCATCCTCAAGTAGACACCAGTGTCTGTTGTTTCCTTCTTTGTGTTTATAAGTTCTTATCATTTAGCTCCCACTTATAAATGAGAACATGCAGTGTTTGGTTTTCCATTCCTGAGCTAGTTTGGTGAGAATAATGACTTCCAAATTCATCCATGTCCCTGCAAAGGACATGATCTATTTTCTTTTTTTGGCTGCATAGTATTCTGTGGTGTATATGTACCACATTTTCTTTATGCACTATATGATTGATAGGCATTTAGGTTGATTACATGACTTTGCTATTGTAAATAGTGCTGCAATGAACATACACGTGCATTATAATAGAATAATTTATATTCCTTTGGGTATATACCCCGTAATAGGGTTGCTGGATCAAATGGTAATTCTGCCTCTAGGTCTTTGAGGAATCACCACACTGTCTTCCACAATGACTGAACTAATTTATGCTCCTGCCAACAGTGTATAAGATTCATTTTATCTACAACCTTTCCAGCATCTGTTGTTTTTTGACTTTTTAATAATAACCATTCTGACTGGCATGAGATGGTATTGTGGTTTTGATTGGTAGTTTTCTAACAATCAGTGACACTGAGCTTTTCTTCATATGTTTATTGATTGCATGTATGTTTTCTTTGTAGAAGTGTCTGTTTATGCCCTTTGTTCACTTTCAATGGGATTGTTTGTTTTTCTCTTGTAAGTTTAAGTTCCGTATACATGCTGGATATTAGATATTTGTCAGATGCATAGTTTGTATTTTCTCACATTCTGTAAGCTGTCTGATTACTGTGTTGATAGTTTCTTTTGCTGTGCAGAGGCTCTTAAGTTTAATTAGATCCCATTTGTCAATTTTTGCTTTTGTTGTGGTTGCTTTTGATGTCATTGTCATGAAATCTTCACTCGTTCCTGTGTCCAGATGGTATTGCCTATGACAATTTCCAAGGTTTTTACGGCCTGCAGTGGCACCATCTCTGCTCACTGCAGTCTCTGCCTCTTGAATTCAAGCGATTCTCATGACTCAACCTCCTGAGTCACTGGGACTACAGGTGTGTACCATCATATCCCGCTAATTTCTTTTGTATTTTTAGTAAAGACAGGGTTTCACCACGTTGCCAGGCTGGTCTTGACTTCCTGGCCTCAAGTGATTCACTCATCTCAGCCTCCCAAAGTGCTGGGATTACAGGCATGAACCACCACTCCCATTCTTAATCCATCTTGAGTTGACGTTTGTATATGTTGTAAGGAAGGGGCCCACCTTGGATCTTCGGCTAGCCGGTTGGTTAGCCAGTTGGCTAGCCAGTTATCCCAACACCATTTATTGAATAAGGAGTCTTTTCCCCATTGCACATTTTTGTCAACTTTGTCAAAGATAAGATGGTTGTAGATGTGCAGTCTTAGCTCTGGGCTCTCTACTCTGTTCCATTGGTCTGTGTACCTGTTTTTGTAGCAGTACCATTGCTATTTTGGTCACTGTAGCCTTGTAGTACCATTTGAAGTTGGGTAACATGATTCTTCCTGTGTTATTCTTTTTGCTAAGGATTGCCTTGGCTATTTGTCTCTTTTTTGGTTCCATGGCAATTGTGAATGAAATTACTTTTGTGACTTGCCTCTCAGTTTGGTTGTTGTTGATATATAGGAATGCTAGTGATTTTTGTACATTGATTTTGTATACTGCAACTTTGCTGAAGTTGTTTATCAGCTGAAGGAGCTTTTAGGCTAAGACTATGGGAATTTCATGTCATCTGCAAACAGAGACAGTTTGACTTTCTCTCTTCCAATCTGGATGTCCTTTATTTATTTATCTTGCCTAATTGCTCTGGCTAGGACTTCCAATACTATGTTGAATATAAGGGGTGAGAGGGGGCATCCTTGTCTTGTGCCAGTTTTCAAGGGGAATACTTTCAGCTTTTGCCCACTCAGCATAATGTTGGTAGTGGGTTTGTCATATGTGGCTCTTATTATTTTGAGGTATGTTTTTTTCGATACCTTATTTATTGAAAGTTTTTTTTAACATGAAGTGATGGTAAATTTTACCAAGACTTTTCTGCATCTATTGAGATGATAATGTGGGTTTTGTCTGTAGTTCTTTTTATGTGATGAATCACATTTATTGATTTGTGTATGCTGGACCAAACTTGCATCCCGGAGATGATGCCTACTTGATCATGATGGATTAGATTTTTGATGTGCTGCTGGATTTGGTTTGCAAGTATTTTGTTGAGGATTTTTTGCATTGATGTTCATCAAGGATATTGGCCTAAGTTTTCTTTTTTATTGTATAACTGCCAGGTTTCGGTATCAAGATGATGCTGGCCTCATAGAATCAGTTGAAGAGAAGTCTCTTCTCCTCAGTTTTTGTGGACTATTTCAGTAGGAATGGTACCAGCTCTTCTTTGTACATCCGGTAGAATTCGGCTGTGAATCAAACAGGTCTTGGGCTTTCCTTGATTGGTAGGATCATTTATTACTGAGTCACTTTTGGAGCTTATTATTGGTCTGCTAAGGGAATCAGTTTCTTTCTGGGTCAGTCTTGGGAGAATGCATGTGTCCAGGAATTTATCCATCTTCTCTATGCTTTCTAGTTTGTGTGCGTAGAGTTGTTCACAGTGGTTTCTGATGGTTGTTTTTATTTCACTGGGGTCAGTAGCAATATTCCCTCCCTATTTTTGTGAATGATATAATAGTAATAATCATAATCTCATTATTATTGTTTTTTTTGCCATAAAAATCTTTTATTAGGGAAAAGCACATACTATAAGAACGCTTTAAAATACAGCAGGAGGAGATAATAATAATCTTATTATTATTATACTTTAAGTTCTGGGATACATGCGCAGAACGTGTAGGCTTGTTACATAGGTATACAGGTGCCATGGTGGTTTGCTGCACCTGTTAACCCATCATCTACATTAGATATTTCTCCTAATGTTATTCCTCCCCTAGCCCCGACACCCTTGACAGGCCCCATTGTGTGATATTCCCCTCCCTGTGTCCATGTATTCTCATGGTTCAACTCCCACTTATGAGTGAGAACATATGGTGGTTGGTTTTCTGTTCCTGTGTTAGTTTGCTGAGAATGATAGGTTCCAAATTCTTCCATGTCTGGGAAAAGGATATAAACTCATCTTTTTATGGCTGTATAGTATTCTATGGTGTATATGATATTTTCTTTATCTAGTCTATCATTGATGAACTTTTGGGTTGACTCCAAGTCTTTGCTTTGGGGAACAGTGCTGCAATAAACATATGTATGCATGTGTCTTATAATTTATAATCCTTTGGGTATATACCCAGTAATGGGATTGCTGGGTCAAATGATATTTCTAGTTCTAGATCCTTGAGGAATCACCACACTGTCTTCCACAATGTTTGAGCTAATTTACACTCCCACTAACAGTGTAAAAGTGTTCCTATTTCTCCATATCCTCTGCAGCATCTGTTGTTTCCTGACTTTTTAAGAAACACCATTCTAACATTCATGAGATGGTATCTCAATGTGGTTTTGATTTGCCTTTCTCTAATGACCAGTGATGATGAGCTTTTTTTTTCTTTTAGTTTTTCTGAGCAAGGCAACATTACTTTCTGCAGAAAGGGTACTCCCATCAGCCATCTTGCCACAAGAAGACACTGAACAAAGGAGGCAGGGCCATTTATATCTAATGCATCCACCCTACTGCTGTGTCCTGATTCCATTGGCTGGAACTGGACTTCACAGTCTAGGGTGCACCTGGTTGGCTAACAACTTAAAACTTTTCTAAAGAGGTAAAGGCAGAGAACAAAGGAAAAGAAGTAACTTGAGGAGTGCTTAGAGAAGCAATAGTATTTCCAAATAAGGAAGGGAAATAAGCTATGACCTAACACTTGCCTGGGCTTGGCCAGGCATGTGAGGGCAAATATCTAGATTAAAGTGTAAGAACTAAGAACACAGGATACACTTATTTCCTTATTATGAATGACAGCTACTTTAAGATTATTAGCAAAAGCTTTAAATTAAATCAACATTTGAAGAAATGATTATTTATTCATAATGAACTAAGAAGAAAGATTTGAGGAGGAACCTTTTATTTATTCTTATTTCCTACAATTCCTCCCTTTTTCTAATTCTCCTTTAAACTTATTTAACATACCTTGACTCATTTGTTATGTTTGTTCTTCTAAAAAAATAATCTATCTGAATAGGGTGGAGGAGGGATTGGGGATATTTTAGTAAGAGTTGTGTCTACTAGCTAGTTGTGTCTACTAAGGGCAGAATGATGATGAGCTTTTTTTCAGATGTTTCTTGGCCACACAGATGTCTTGTTTTGACACATATCTGTTCATATCCTTTGTCCACTTTTTGATGGGGTTGTCTTTTTCTTGTAAATTTGTTTAAGTTCTTTGTAGATTGAATATTAGTGCTTTTTCAGATGGATAGATTGCAAAATTTTTCTCCCACTCTTTAGGTTGCCTGTTGACTCTGATGATAGTTTCTTTTGCTGTGAAGAAGCTCTTTAGTTTAATTAGATCCCATTTGTCTATTTCAGCTTGTGTTGCCATTGCTTTTGGTGTTTTAGTCATGAAGTATTTGCCCATGCCTACGTCCTGAATGATATTGCCTGTTTTCTTCTAGGGTTTTTATGGTTTTAGGTCTTACATTTAAGCCAGCATTATTCTGATACCTGGCACAAACATACCAGAAAAAGAATATTTCAGGCCAATATCCCTGATAAACATCAATGTGAAAATCCTCAATAAAATACTGACAAACTGAATCCAGCAGCACATCAAAAAGCTTATGCATCATGTTCTATTTGGCTTCGTCCATGGGATGCAAGGCTGATTCAACATATGCAAATTAATAAACATAATTTATCACATAAATAGAACCAATGACAAAAACCATAAGATGATCTCAATTGATGCAGAAAAGGCCTTCAGTAAAATTCAACACCCCTTCATGCTAAAAACTCAATAAACTAGGTATTGATGGAACATATCTCTAAATAATAAAAGCTATTTATGACAAACTCTCAGCCAATATCATACTGAATGGGCAAAAGCTGGACACATTCCCTTTGAAAACCAGCACAAGATAAATGATACCCTCTCTCACCACTCCTATTCCACATAGCATTGGAAGTTCTGGCCGGGAAATCAGGCAAGAGAAAGAAATAAATGATATTCAAATAGGAAGAGAGAAAGTCAAATTGTCTCTGCTTATGGATGACATGATTGTATATTTAGATTCTGTATCTAGAAATCCCATCATCTCAGCCCCAAATCTCCTTAAGCTGATAAGCAACTTCAGCAAAGTCTCAGGATACAAAACCAGTGTGCAAAAATTACAAGCATTTTTATACATCAATAATAGAGAGCCAAATCATGAGTGAACTCCCATTCACAATTGCTACAAAGAAAAGAAAATATCTAGGAATATAGCTTACAAGGGATGTGAAGGACCTGTTCAAAAAGAACTACAAACCACTGCTCAAAGAATTAAGACAGAACACAAACAAATGGAAAATTATTTCATGCTCATGGATAGGAAAAATCAATATCATAAAAGTGGCCATACTCCTCTAACTAATTTAAAGATTCAGTGCTATCCCCATGAAGCTACCATTGAATTTCTTCACAGAATTAGAAAAAAAGAATACTTTAAATTTTATATGGAACCAAAAAAGAGCCTGTATGGCCAAGATAATCCTCAACAAAAAGAACAAAGCTGGAGACATCATCCTACCTGACTTTAAACTATGCTAAAAGGCTACAGTAACCAAAACAGCATAATACTGGTACAAAAACAGAGATCAAGACCAATGGAAAAGAACAGAGGCCTCAAAAATAACACCACATATCTACAACCATCTTATCTTTGACAAACCTGATAAAACAAGCAATTGGGAAAAGATTCTCTATTTAATAAATCGTGTTGAGAAAACTGGCTAGCCATATGCAGAAAACTGAAGCTGGACCCCTTCCTTACACCTTATACAAAAATTAACTCAAGATTGATTAAAGGCATTCCCTTCATTTCTAATTGTGTTTAAATCTTCTCTGCTTTCTTGTTAATTAGTCTAGCTAGTAGCTTATATATTTTATTAATTAAAAAAAAAATCAACTCCTGGATTTGTTGATCTTCTGAATGTTTTTTTCGTGTCTCAGTTTCCTTAGTTCAGATATGATTTTTGTTATTTCTCATCTTCAGCTAGCTTTGGGGGTGATTCGTTCTTTTTATCTAATTGTTTCAGTTGTGAGTTTAGCCTGTTAATTTGAGATCTTTCTCCCTTTTTGATGTGGGCACTTAGTGCTATGAATTTCCCTCTTAACGCTGCTTTAGCTGTGTCCCAGAGATTCTAACAGTTTGTATCTTTTTCTCATTATTTTCAAATAATTTATTGATTTTTACTTTAATTTCATTCAGAGGTATGTTGTTTATTTTCCATGTAATTGTATGTTTTTGAGCTATTTTCATTGTGTTGATTTATATTTTTAGTGCACTGTGGCCCAAGAATGTGTTTGGCATGATTTTGGTTGTTTTACATCGGTTGAAGATGGTTTTACGTCTGATTATGTAGTTGATTTTAGAGGATATACCATGTGGTGATGAGAAGAATATATATTCTGTTGGTTTGGGGTTGAGGACTTCTGTAAAGGTCTGTTAGATCCATTTGGTCCAATGCTGAGTTTAGGTCCTGAATATCTTTGTTAATTTTCTGCATCAGTGATCTGTCTAATACTGTCAGTGGAGTGTCGAAGTCTCCCACTGTTACTGTGTGGGAGCCTATGTCTCTGTAGGTCTCTAAGAATGTGCTTTATGAATCTGAGTGCTCCTGTGTGGGTTTATATATATTTAGAATAGATTTTCTTCTTGAATTGAACCTTTTATCATTATGTAATGCCCTTCCTTGTCTTTTTTGATCATTGTTGGTTTGAAATCTTCTTTGTCTGAAATTAGGGTTGCAACCCCTGTTTTTTTCTGTCTTCCATTTGCTTTGTAGATTTTTCTTCATCCTTTTATTTTTAGTATATAGGTGTCATTACATGTGAGATGGGTCTTCTCAAGACAGCATTTCATTAGGTCTTGCTTTTTTTTTTTATCTAGCTTGCCACTGGGTGCCTTTTAAGTGGGAGCATTTAGCCCATTTATATTCAAGGTTAGTATGGATATGTGTGGATTTGATCCTGTCATTGTGCTGGTAGCTGGTTATTGTGTTGGCTTGTTTGTGTGATTGCTTTATAGTGATACTGGTCTGGGTTTTTAACTGTGTTTTTGTATAAGCTGGTAGCAGTCTTAGCACTCTTTCCTCTCTATTTTTAGTTCTCCTTTCAAGATCTCTTTTAAGGCATATCTGGTGGTAATGAAGTCCCTTAACATTTGGTTATCTTTAGAGGATCATATTTCTCCTTAACTTAGGATGCTTAGTTTGGGTGTATATAACATTACTGGTTGAAGATTTCTCTCTCTCTCTCTCTCTCTTTCTTTTTCTCTCTTTCTCTCTCTCTCTTTCTGCTGAAACAGTCTTACTCTGTCACTCAGGCTGAAGTGCAGTAGCCTGATCTCAGCTCACTGCAACCTCTGCCTCCTAGGTTCAAGCAATTCTCCTGCCTCAGCCTCTGAAGTAGCTGGGACTGCAGGTGTACACCACCATGTCTGGCTAATTTTTGTATTTTGTGTTTTTTTTTTATTTTTTAGTAGAGATGGGGTTTCACCAAGTTGGCCAATCTGGTCTTCAACTCCTGATCTCATGATCTGCCCACCTTGGCCTTTCAAAGTGTTGGTATTACAGGCATGAGTCACTGTGTCAGGCAAATTTTTTTTTTCTTTAAGAATGTTGAATATAGGCCCTCAATCTCTTCTGGCTTGTAGTGTTTCAGCCAAGAGATCTGCTGTAAGCCTGTTGGGGTCTCATTGTAGGTGACCTTCCTTTTCTCTCTATTTGCCTTTAAAGTGTTTTTCTTTCATTTTAATCTTGAAAAATCTGATGATTATGTGTCTTAGGGATGATCTTCTTATGTAGAATCTTGCAGAATTTCTCTGGATTTCCTGAATTTAATTGTTGGCCTCTCTAGCAAGGTTGGGGAACTTTTCATGAATTATATTCTGAAATATATTTTCCAAGTAATTTTCTTTCTCCCTCTCCCTTTCAGGGCTGCCAATGATTCATAGATTCATCGTCTTTACACAATCCCATATGTCTCAGAGGTTTCTTTTTTTTTCATTCCGTTTTATTCTTTTTTTTCTTTAATTTTCTGCCTTATTTCAGAGAACCAGTCTTCAGGTTCTGAGATTCTTTTCTCAACTTGATTTATTCTGCTGTTAATTCTTGTGATTGCATTATAAAATCCTTGCACTGTGTTATTCAGCTCTGTCAGACCTGTTAGATTCTTGTTTTATACTGATTATTTTGCCTTTCAGTCAATTTATATTGAATTGCCAGGCAGAAACTTTTCTTCTCTTTTCTACCTTTCCCCAAACAAACTGTTTCTTTGTTCTAAGCCACCCAAAGCTGGAGGTCAAGTGCCACAAGCACCTCTGTGACCTCCACAACTGTGTCTACAGTGGGTCAGACCCAAAGCCAGCACAGCACTGAGTCTTCCCTAAGGCCTACTGTAGCCATCCTCTGGCTACTGCTTATGTTCACCCAAGGCCCTGGGACTCTACCTACAGTCAGCAGGTGGCAAAGCCAGTCAGGCCTGTATGCTTCCCTTCAGGGTGGTGAGGTCCTTCAGGCCCCAGGTGGGTCCAGAGGGACTAGAGTCAAAAACCTTAGAAGTCTACTCGGTGATCTGTTTTATTGTGGCTGAGCTGACACTCAAACAACAAGACATAGTCCTTCTCACTCTTCCCTCCCCTTTCCAAAGGCAGAGAAGCTTCACTCTGTCGATACTGCCACCCCAGGCCACAGGGAGTACTGCCAGCCTATTGGCTAGTGTTTCGTTCATTCTTTCTTTTTTTAATCTTACACACAAGGATTTTATTTTTTATTTATTTTTTTAAATATATATTTTATTGCATTTTAGGTTTTGGGGTACATGTGAAGAACATATAAGATTGTTGCATAGGTACATACATGGCAGTGTGGTTTGCTGCCTTCCTCTCCATCACCTATATCTGGCATTACTCCCCATGTTATCCCTCCCCAACTCCCCACCCCACGCTGTCCCTCCCTTACAGACCCCAGTGTGTGATGCTCCCCTCCCTGTGTCCATGTGTTCTCATTGTTTAACACCTGCCTATGAGTGAGAACATGCTAGTGTTTCTTTAAGGCCAAGGTTTCTTTAAGGCTCTTAAGTCACCTTGTCAAGAATGCTGCCTGGCTGATGACTCACCCTTCAGGGCAGTGGATTCTCTTCTGACCCAGAGCAGGTCTAGAAACGTCATCCAAGAGTCAAGTCCTGGAATCCCAAGAGCCCGCTTGGTGCTCTGCCATGCTGATACCTAAGGTGCAAGACAAAATGCCCTCTACTTTTCTCAAGCAGAAGTTTTGTCCTGTGGTTATCACCACTGGTAGTGCACTGAGTCTCACCTGAAGTCTACAATTCTCAGAGGCTCATCTAAGGCCGTCGATGTAGTACCTGGATATCATTGCTGGTTATTCAGCGTTCAAAAGCTCTTCAGTTAGCAGGTGATAAATACTGCCAGGACTGCATCCTTTTTTTCATGGTGTCTCAGTAAGTTGCATGCCTCCAAAGACTGCTTTCCCTGAGCCTAGTTCTGCCCTAGGATTTGCCTGAGAGTTGCAGTCCTTATGACCTAGAGATGTTGATTACTTTTGCCCTCAGTGGCAAGGTTTGTGGGCACTCAAATTTGGGCTGCTGGGATTGACAATTCCCCTCTGGCTAGAGCTGGTTTAAATGCTTCCTCTGTGGGCAGGCATTAGCTGAGTTTGGTCTGGTTTTCCTTTCTGCTTCAGCAGAACAGCCCTGAGTTCAATGCCCCACAATTGCTGTGTTCTTCCTCCCCAAGTGCCTAGAGATACTCTCTGCAGCACATTGTGGAGAGGTGACATCAGCAATTCAGACTTCAAAAAAAATCTCTTCAGTGCTTCTTTCAGTGATATGAAGTTAAAACCAGTTATTATGAGTGCTTACCTTACTTTTGGTTGTTATGAAGGTGTTTTTTCTGTGTTGATATTTTTGTTGGTGTCCTTGTGATTGGGGTATCATCGGTGAGCCTTCTTTTCAGCCATCTTGCTCCATCTTTTACATTCACAAAATTTGTAAAGCTCACCCAGGTATTAAGCCTAGTATCTATTAGTTATTTTTCCTGATCCTCTCCCTGCCCCTACCCTCCATTCTTTAATAGACCCCAATGTGTGTTGTTCCTCTCTATGTGTTCATGTGTTCTCATCATTTAGCTCCCTCTTTTAAGTGACAGCAGTGATACTTGGTTTTCTGTTCCTGCGTTAGTTTCCTAAGGATTGTGGCCTCCAGCTCCATCCATGTCCCTGCAAAAGACATGATCTTGTTCTCTTTATGGCTGTATAGTATTCTATGATGTATATGTACCACATCTTCTTAATCCAGTTTAATACCTGGGTGATGGAATAATCTGTACGACAAATCCCCATGACACAAGTTTACCTATGAAACAAACCTACATGTGTATCCCTGAACTTAAAATAAAAGTTAAAAAAAGTATAGATAAAATCAGTGTAATTGAGATATCTGTTATCTAAATATTTGCCTATTTTTCTACTAGAAACATTCAAATTATTCTCCTCTTGGTATTTAAAAATATACCATGATTATTGTAAACTATAGTCACCCTGCTAATTGATCAAACACTAGGTCTTATTTCTTCCATCAAACTGTCTTTGTATCCATTAATCAACCTCTTTTACTCCTCCCCCACCCCTGTACTTTCTGTCCTCTACAGCCATCAATCTACCCTCTACCTTTATTAAATCCACATTTTGTGTTCCCATGTATAAGTGAGAATATGCAATATTTGTCTTTCTGTGCCTGGCTTATTTAGATGAACAAAATGAATAAGCCAGGTTATGTTTCCATTTATATTGCTGGAAATGATTTTTTTTATAGCTGAGTAGTATTCCATAGTATATACCACAATTTCCTTATCTGTTCTTCAGCAGAAGTTTAAGAACCAGGGACAAATTCAGTATCCACAAAAAAATGACACTAGGCCCATTGCAAGAGGGTAAGCCTGGATCTGGCTTCTGCAGTTCTTCGGGACATCTGGCATTCCTTTTACCTACCATTAATTTCCAACAGCCCCACATGCTTACACAGATTCCTGTTACCATGTTGCTTGGACATGAGAGGGGCACTACAGCCCTAACTAGTATACTGTTAAAATATAATATTTTTAATTCTTATGAAGATGAAACTACCTTGAAATCATGTATGTTAAAATTTCCAATATTTTATTTAAATACATATATTCAGAAAAATAGGAGATTGCCTACATTTTGTTCTCAGACCATAGATTTTATCTCTATTACTAATGATAACCATGAAATTTTCTAGAGAAAACTTTAAATTAAATCAGTGCAATATTATCATTTTGTTCTTCATAAAATTTTAAATTTGCTGATGCATTATGAATCTAGTGAGTCTAAAAATGATTAACATGACCTTTACCATCCTATTAAATTATATGTTGTAACATATATTCATTTACTTATGCTGAGAGATTCATTCTGTAGAAATATCCTTCTGTTTAAAAATGTTGCTAACTTAATGATGTATATTTCTAAAGGAAAGATATAAGGGGTGGCCTCAGAGGAGTGGCAGATGGTTCAGCACTGCACAGAGATGTAAAGCCATGTATGATGCCTAATGGTGCTTACTAGGATCAAAGTGGGGTATGAGTGAATGAAATATTGCTCTCAGTCTGAATCCTTCACATGTAGGCAAATTCTGGGAACTCAAACTTTTAGGCTTGTCCACAAGTGGGAAGGTGGAGTAAGTCTGGACACTTGACTACGATTCAGTTTCCCTGTTGCATTTACTCTGTTCCCAGGTTACCTAGAGGCCAGAAAACATGGAGGTGGGGATACTGTCTTAGTGGAGGATTATGACCCAGTCCAAGAATGAGCACTATCAACTTTTCTACCTTCATATATAGGTTAAAATTCTGTAACCCTGACAAACCTCAACTCTTGAGGAAATCTTAAGTAAATGAAAAATATGACCCTAGATACTTCATAGTTCTAGGGTCTTAGGAATCATATGAGGTCTAGGGAATGTGGTAAAGTAGCAATACGTAATCATTTATTTTTCCATCCATCCATCCATCCATCCAGTAATTATTCACAAGGTCTTAGAAAGACCACACATTCTGCCGAGTGTTAGAGTAGACAAGCAGATTACAGACAAAGACCCAGGCTTCACGGACCTTGTGGCTTAGGTTGACAATTATTTTTTTCTTTGAGATGTTTAGGTATACAAAATAGGGCTACCTATGTGGTACTGAGAACTACCTGTTCTTGGTCTTTTCCATGTAGTGTGCATATCTGCTCAATAGTACTTTGGTAGATAAGGCACCAAATGCAACCATGCTAGAGTTTGATCAGCACTTTCCTTAAAATTTATAATATACTTTTACTGGAGGAAAGTAGGTTTTGAAAAGAATTCTTTTAGTTCACATACCCTCCCTAATTATTAACTATACAGCTACACCAGGTACTTTAAGAGTGGGTTTCACAGTTTAGTCAGAGCAATGGAGGGAATGCTTGGTTATAGGTGGGCAACCTTCCCACCCTCCCTACCCCAAAACAAAAATTACCATTATGTTATGGAGAAAATGTTTGTGAAAAAGCGTTCATAGTATTTATCTCGAAAAAAAGATAGAATTACATTTGCATTAATAGTGGACTGTTAACAAGGTACTGTTGATTTCTGGTACTTGAGAAGGAAAAAGAATTTTAATTATTTAAAGGAAGTGACCAAGGTTACACCAGTCCTTTTATGCAGTGGATCTAGACGGAGGGAGCTGTGAGGACAGCACAAAATACACACAAGAAATCATTTATATTGATTGTAAAAATAATAAAGAGCTAGAGAATGAAAACAAAACTCAGAGTTTATTAATTAATAGACATTTATTAAGTAACTACTGTGGGTAAAGGCACTGTGCTGAGCACTGCAGAAGATACAAAAACAACTGTAATCATTGGTATCTGTTTTTTAGGAAGTTGCAGTCATTGAGGGTGAGGATATGACAAATATATATAACTATCATATATAGCATAGTACATTAAATATTTCCATAAAGAAAATAGATATAAATATTAAAAGTGTTCAGGAAAAGAAAGAGCTTCTGGTTGCATGCGTGTTTAGGGCTGAGGGGCACTGTTGAAATTAGAGATAAGGCATCTCTGCTGAGTCTAAAGATATATGTCATTTAAATAGGCAGAGATGGGCAGAGGTGCAGAAGTAAGAAAGCAGAGTTGAGGAAATGAACAGTAATGCTGTATCAGGGAATGCAGATCATTACTTTGGGGGAGAAAGGGCTGATAAAGCTAGAAAGACAGGATAGGGAAACTTGCAGATATTTCTTATGCTTTTTTATCCTCTTGTTTTTACCTATATATATTTTTGACTGACTGCTCATATCTTCTTTTTTTCTTTGCACCTACAAAAAGAAAATCTGTCAGACAACCAATCATTTTGCTTAATTTTAAGGTCATTTAAATGTATGTTAGTCAATTGTCTATGATATTTGATCAAAAATCACTGCAATGAATTAGGAGTACTCAGAAGTCTCCAGTGCAGCAAGTCTTAGGGGATCAAAAAAGAGAAAAAAGAATAATAGCTAAGCTTTAAATATATGGATGTGAAACCAGGTGGTTTTCTATAGCAACATTTTTCTCCACAGGCATATAGTTTTGATCGACCCCTTTTAACTTCTAGCGTATTAAAAAGAAAACTGAGTTGAAACAGATCAGTAATTAGGTTTTTCGCAGTCTTTTTACTTAAAGGAAGGAAGCAGGTTACTCTATATCTCTAGTTAGTTTCTTTTTGGCTCACCTTATAGTTGTTCAGCTTTGAGACATTTCGTGTTTAGATTAAGCATGCCTTTGGGCAAATTTGATTTTTATCAGAGTAATTTCCAGCTGTGTTGCAGTCGCAAAGATAAAACTATAAGAACTGTTTTCTGATCACCTTTCATAAGATAATGCTAGTGCTTTTGTTAATTTTAGAGGTAATGTCTTGTATAATATAATTGTTGTTATTGTTATAGCATAGATTAGTTATAATCAAACACTTGCTAGTTAGAATTAATAAAGGCCATAAATGATTAGAATTGTCAGAACTTGATTATTACTCTTATGGTTAATAATAAGCCTACTTTTAAGTCTAAATCATATTTACTTTAGGCATGAGTTTAATTTGTTGGTTTTAAAATGATTTTAAAATGCCAGATTAGATTTTCTTTATGATGGAATGTTTATTTATTTATTTTCATAGTTCCTGGGCTCAAGTTTGCATAATGTTGAAAATATTACTTAACTTCTCTTTGTTCAGATTTCTCATTTTATTTTTGTTTTGGTTTTTGTTTTTAAAAATAATCATTTATTTTTATGGATGCATAATAATTGTACATATTTATGGGGTACATGTGATATTTTGATACATGCATGTAATGCATAATTATAAAATCAGTGTATTTATTCACCTCAAACATTACTTCTTTGTGTTGGGAACATTTTAAATATTTTCTTCTAGCTACTTTGAAATATATAATAAATTATGTTGACTATAGTCACTATGCAGTAATATCAAACACTGCAACTGATTTCTTTTATCTAATTGTATGTTTGTACCCATTAAACCACCTCTCTCTGTTCCGCTCCTACCCTTCCCAGCCTCTAGTAATTGTTTTTCTTCTTTCTACCTTCATAAGATACACTTTTTAAGGTCTCATATGAGGGAGATCATCCAATATTTGTCTTTCTGTGCCTAGATTATTTCAGTTAACATATTGTCCTCCAGTCCAATTTGTGTTGCTGCACAGGACAGGATTTCATTGTTTTTTTTAATGGCTAAATAGTATTTCATTGTGTAAATATACTATATTTTCTTTATCCATTCATCTATTGATAGATGATTCCATATCTTGGCTAGTGTTAATAGTGCTGCAATAAACATGGGAGGGCAGGTACCCCTTTGGTATTTTGATTTCCTTTCCTTTGGATGAATACCCATTATTAAAATCTCTGTATCATATAGCAGTTCCATTATTAGTTTTTTGAGAAACTTCCATACTGCCTCCTATAATGACTATATTAATTCATGTTCCAAATAACAGTATATAAGTCCTTTTCTCAGCATCCTTACAAACATCTCCTATTTTTTGTCTTTTTGATAATAGCCATTTTAACTAGAGTGAAATGATACCACATTGTGGTTTTAATTTCCATTTTCTTGAAGATTAGTGATGTTGAGCATTTAAAAAATATATCTGTTGGTCATTTGCATGTCTTCTTTTGAGAAATGTCTACTCAGATCCTTTGCCCACTTTACAATGGGATTATTTGTTTTTTGGTGTTTTTTTTTTTTTTTTTTTTTTGCTATTGAGTTGTAGGATTCCTTATATATCATGGATATTAGTCATATTAAATGAATACTTTGGAAATATTTTCTCACATTCTACAGGTTGTCTTTTTGCTCTGTTGATTGTATACTTTGCTGTACCGAAGCTTTTTAGTTTGATACAGTCTCATTTGTCTATTTTATTTTTTGTTTTGTATACTTTTGAAGACATAGTCATAAAATCTTTGCCTGAATTGTTTCCCCAATGTAATCTTCTAATATTTTTATACTTTCTAACTTAATACATTTATAGTTTAGGTATTTAATCCATTCGGAGTTGCTTTTTCTATATGCAGAGAGATAGGCCAGAGAGTCTAGTTCCATACTTTTGCATATGAATATCTAGTTTTCCCAGCATTATTTATTGAAGAGGATCACTTTTCCCCAATATGTTCTTGGCAACTCTGTCAAAAATCAGTTGGCTCTAAATATGTGGATTTGTTTCTGAGCTGTCTGTTCTGTTCAATTGATTTATGTGTCTGTTTTTATGCCAGTACCATGCTGTTTTGCTTACTGTTGCTTTTGTGTATAATTTGAAGTCAAATAATGTGATGCCTTCAGATTTGTTCTTTTGCTTAGAACTGCTTTGACTATTCAGGTTTTTTTGTGATTCCACATACATTTTAGGTTATTTTACTATATCTGTGAAGAATGGCATTGGTCTTTTGATAGGGATTGCATTGACTCTGTACATTGCTTTGGGTAGTATGGACATTTTAGCAATATTGATTCTTGCAAGCCATGAATATGGAATATCTTTCTATTTTTTTTCCTTTGGTGTCCTCTTTGGTTTATTTCATCAATGTTTTACAGTTTTCTTATAGTGAGCTTTCACTTCTTTGTATAAGTTTATTCCTAGGTATTTATTTCGTTTGTGTCTATTGTAAATGAAATTACTTTATTGCTTTCTTTTTCAAATTGTTTGCTGTTGGTATCGAGAGATGCTACTGAGTTTTGTATGTCGATTTTCTATCCTGTAGCTTTAATGAATTTGTTCATGAGTTCTAATAAGTTTTTGGTAGAGTCCTTAGTTTTTCTATATGTGAAATTATTTCATCTGCAAACAGTAACAGTTTGACTTCCTTTTTTCCAATATGGATGTCTTTTATTCTTTTCTTTTTTTTTTTTTTGAGATGGAGTTTTGCTCTTGTTACTCAGGCTGGAGTGCAATGGCACAATCTCGGCTCACCGCAACCTCCACCTCCTGGGTTCAGGCAATTCTCCTGCCTCAGCCTCCAGAGTAGCTGGGATTACAGGCACACGCCACCGTGCCCAGCTAATTTTTTGTATCTTTAGTAGAGACAGGGTTTCACTGGCTAGAATTTCCAGTACTATGTTGAAGGAAAATAGTGGAAATAGGCATCCTTGTCTTATTTCAGTTCTTAGTGGAAAGGCTATCAACTTTTTCCCATTCAGTAAGATATTAGCTGTGGATTTGTGATATATGGTCTTTATTATGTTGAGGTATATTCCTTCTATGTCTAATATGTTGAGGTTTTTTTTTTTATCATGGATGTATATTGAATGGTATAAAATACTTTTTCTGCATCTATTGAGGTAAATACATTTTGTCCTTTATTTTGTTGATGTGATGTATCATTTATTGACTTGTGTATGTTGAACTAGTCTTGTATGCATAGGATAAATCCCCCTTGATCATGGTATACTATTGTTGAGTAACTTTTGTGTCTGTTTGTTAGGGATATTGGCTTGTAGGTCTGTTTGTTTTTGGTCTTATCTTTGGTTTTGGTATCAGGGTCATGTTGACCTCCTAGAATGAATAAGGGAAAATTCCTTTTAATTTTTGGAAGAGTTTCAGAAGAAGTGGTGTTAATTTTTCTTTATAAACTTGGTAGAATTCAGTAGTAAGGCCATCTGGTCTTGTGATTTTCTTTGTTGGGAGAATTTTTGTTCTGTTCAGGTTATCTGTTTCTTCCTGGTTCAATCTTGATAGATTGTGTATATCCAGGGATTTATCTGTTTCCTCTAGCTTTTCCAATTTGTTAATGTATAACTGTTCATAAGTCTCTAATGATCTTTTGTATTTCTTTTTTTTTCCTTTTTATTTATTTACTTATTTATTTAAATTTTTATTGCATTATAGGTTTGGGGGTACATGTGCAGAACGTGCAAGATAGTTGCATAGGTACACACATGGCAGTGTGTTTTGCTGCCTTCCTCCCCTTCACCCACACTTGGTATTCATCCCCAGGCTATCCCCCCCCAGCCCTCCCCGCTGTCCCTCCCCCATTTCCCCCAACAGTCCCCAGTGTATAGTAGACCGCCTCTCTGTGTCCATGTGTTCTCATTTTTCTCACCCACCTATGAGTGAGTATATGCAGTATTTCTTTTTCTGTTCTTGTGTCAGTTTGCTGAGAATGATGTTCTCCAGATTCATCCATGTCCTTACAAAGGACACAAACTCATCATTTTTGATTGCTGCATAATATTCCATGGTGTATATGTGCCACATTTTCCCAGTCCAGTCTATCATCGATGGGCATTTGGGTTGGTTCCAGGTCTTTGCTATTGTAAACAGTGCTGCAATGAACATTCGTGTGCATGTGTCCTTATAGTAGAACGATTCACAGTCTTTTGGATAGATACCCAGTAATGGGATTGCTGGGTCAAATGGAATTTCTATTTCTAGGTCCCTGAGGAATCGCCACACTGTCTTCCACAATGGTTGAACTAATTTACACTCCCACCAACAGTGTAAGAGTGTTCCTATTTCTCCACATCCTCTCCAGCATCTGCTGTCTCCAGATTTTTTAATGATCACCATTCTAACTGGTGTGAGATGATATCTCAATGTGGTTTTGATTTGCATCTCTCTAATGACCAATGATGATGAGCACTTTTTCATATGTTTGTTGGCCTCATGTATGTCTTCTTTTGTAAAGTTTCTGTTCATATCCTTTGCCCATTTTTGAATGGGCTTGTTTGTTTTTTTTCTGTAAATCTGTTTGAGTTCTCTGTAAATTCTGGATATCAGCCCTTTGGCAGATGTGTAAACTGCAAAGATTTTTTCCCATTCTGATGGTTGCCGATTCACTCTAGTGACTGTTTCTTTTGCCATGCAGAAGCTGTGGAGTTTGATTAGGTCCCATTTGTCTATTTTGGCTTTTGTTGCCAATGCTTTTGGTGTTTTGTTCATGAAGTCCTTGCCTACTCCTATGTCCTGAACGGTTTTGCCTAGATTTTCTTCTAGGGTTTTTATGGTGTCAGGTCTTACGTTTAAGTCTTTAATCCATCTGGAGTTAATTTTAGTGTAAGGTGTCAGAAAGGGGTCCAGTTTCTGCTTTTTGCACATGGCTAGCCAGTTTTCCCAACACCATTTTTTAAATAGGGAATCCTTTCCCCATTGCCTATTTTTGTCTGGTTTATCAAAGATAATATGGTTGTAGATATGTTGTGTTGCCTCCGATGCTTCTGTTCTGTTCCATTGGTCTATATCTCTGTTTTGGTACCAGTACCATGCTGTTTTGATTACTGTAGCCTTGTAGTATAGTTTGAAATCTGGTAGCGTGATGCCTCCCGCTGTGTTCTTTTTGCTTAGAATTGACTTGGCTATGCGGGCTCTTTTTTGGTTCCATATGAAATTCATGGTGGTTTTTTCCAGTTCTGTGCAGAAATTCAATGGTAGTTTGATGGGGATAGCATTGAATGTGTAAATTACTTTGGGCAGTATAGCCATTTTCACAATATTGATTCTTCCTAACCACGAACATGGAATGTTTCTCCATCTGTTTGTGTCCTCTCTTATTTCGTTGAGCAGTTGTTTGTAGTTTTCCTTAAAGAGGTCCCTTACATTCCTAGTGAGTTGTATTCCTAGGTATTTTATTTTCTTTGTAGCAATTGTGAATGGCAGTTCATTCTTAATTTGGTTCTCTTTAAGTCTGTTATTGGTGTATAGGAATGCTTGTGATTTTTGCACATTGATTTTATATCCTGAGACTTTGCTGAAATTGCTTATCAGTTGCAGGAGCTTTTGGGCTGAGGTGATGGGGTCTTCTAGGTATACTATCATGTCGTCTGCAAATAGAGACAATTTGGCTTCCACCTTTCCTATTTGAATACCCTTTATTTCTTTTTCTTGCCTGATTGCTCTGGCTAGAACTTCCAGTACTATGTTGAATAGAAGTGGTGAGAGAGGGCATCCTTGTCTAGTGCCGGATTTCAAAGGGAATGCTTCCAGTTTTTGCCCATTCAGTATGATATTGGCTGTTGGTTTGTCGTAAATAGCTTTTATTACTTTGAGATATGTTCCATCAATACCAAGTTTATTGAGGGTTTTTAGCATAAAGGGCTGTTGAATTTTGTCAAATGCCTTCTCTGCGTCCATTGAGATAATCATGTGGTTTTTGTTTTTGCTTCTGTTTATGTGGTGAATTACATTTATAGACTTGCGTATGTTGAAGCAGCCTTGCATCCCCGGGATGAATCATACTTGATCATGATGGATAAGTTTTTTAATGTGCTGTTGCAATCAATTTGCCAGTATTTTATTGAAGATTTTTGCATCTATGTTCATCATGGATATTGGCCTGAAGTTTTCTTTTCTTGTTGAGTCTCTGCCAGGTTTTGGTATCAGGATGATGTTGGTCTCATAAAATGATTTGGGAAGGGTTCCCTCTTTTTGGATTATTTGTAATAGTTTCAGAAAGAATGGTACCAGATCCTCTTTGTGTGTCTGGTAGAATTCAGCTGCGAACCCATCTGGACCTGGGCTTTTTTTGTGTGGTAGGCTCTTAATTGCTGCCTCAACTTCTGACCTTGTTATTGGTCTATTCATAGTTTCGGCTTCCTCCTGGTTTAGGCTTGGGAGGACATAGGCATCCAGGAATTTATCCATTTCTTTCTGATATACTAGTTTGTGTGCATAGAGTTGTTTGTAGTATTCTCTGATGATGGTTTGAATTTCTGTGGAATCTGTGGTGATTTCCCCTTTATCGTTTTTTATTGCATCTATTTGGTTGTTCTCTCTTTTCTTTTTTATCAGTCTGGCTAGTGGTCTGTCTATTTTATTGATCTTTTTGAAAAACCAGCTCTTGGATTTATTGATTTTTTGAAGGGTTTTTCTTGTCTCTATCTCCTTCAGTTCTGCTTTGATCTTAGTTATTTCTTGTCTTCGGCTAGGTTTTGAGCTTTTTTGATCTTGCTCCTCTAGCTCTTTCAATTTTGACGATAAGGTGTCAATTTTGGATCTCCCCACTCTTCTCATGTGGGCACTTATTGCTATATATTTTTGTCTACAGACTGCTTTAAATGTGTCCCAGAGATTCTGGTACGTTGTGTCTTTATTCTCATTGGTTTCAAAGAACTTCTTTATTTCTGCCTTCATTTCATTGTTTATCCAATCAACATTCAAGATCCAGTTGTTCAGTTTCCATGAAGCTGTGTGGTTCTGAGTTATTTTCTGAATTCTGAGTTCCAACTTGATTGCACTATGGTCTGAGAGACTGTTTGTTATGATTTCCGTTGTTTTTCATTTGCTGAGGAGTGCTTTACTTCCAATTATGTGGTCAATTTTGGAGTAGGTGTGATGTGGTGCTGAGAAGAATGTATATTCTGTGGATTTGGGGTGGAGAGTTCTGTAAATGTCTATCAGGTTTGCTTGTTCCAGGTCTGAGTTCAAGTCCTGGATATCCTTGTTAATTTTCAGTGTGGTTGATCTGTCTGCTATTGACAGTGGAGTGTTAAAGTCTCCCACTATTATTGTGTGGGAGTCTAAGTCTCTTTGTAAGTCATTAAGAACTTGCCTTACATATCTGGGTGCTCCTACATTGGGTCCATATATATTTAGAATCGTTAGCTCTTCTTGTGGTATCGATCCTTTTACCATTATGTAATGACCTTCTTTGTCCCTTTTGATCTTTGTTGCTTTAAAGTCTATTTTATCAGAGATGAGAATTGCAACTCCTGCTTTTTTTTTGCTCTCCATTTGCTTGGTAAATCTTCCTCCATCCTTTTATTTTGAGCCTTTGTGTATCTTTGCGTGTGAGGTGGGTTTCCTGGATACAGCACACTGATGGGTTTTGTTTTTTTATCCAATTTGCCAGTCTGTGTCTTTTGATTGGTGCATTTAGCCCATTTACATTCAGGGTTAATATTGTTATGTGTGAATTTGATACTGCCATTTTGATGCTAGCTGGCTGTTTTGCCCATTGGTTCATGTACATTCTTCATTTTGTTGATGGTCTTTAGCATTTGGTATGCTTTTAGGATGGCTGGAACTGGTTGTTTTTTTCTATGTGTAGTGCCTCTTTCAGGAGCTCTTGTAAAGCAGGCCTAGTGGTGACAAAATCTCTGAGTACTTGCTTGTTCGTGAAGGATTTTATTTTTCCTTCACTTATGAAGCTCAGTTTGGCTGGATATGAAATTCTGGGTTGAAAGCTCTTTTCTTTAAGGATGTTGAATATTGGCCCCCACTCTCTTCTGGCTTGTAGAGTCTCTGCCGAGAGATCTGCTGTGAGTCTGATGGGCTTCCCTTTGTGGGTGACCCGACCTTTCTCTCTGGCTGCCCTTAGTATTTTCTCCTTCGTTTCAACCCTGGTGAATCTGATGATTATGAGCCTTGGGGTTGCTCTTCTTGTGGAGTATCTTTGTGGTGTTCTCTGTATTTCCTGGAGTTGAGTATTGACCTGTCTTGCTAGGTTGGGGAAATTTTCCTGGATAATATCCTGAAGAGTGTTTTCCAGCTTGGATTCATTCTCTTCGTCATATTCTGGTATACCTATCAAACGTAGGTTGGGTCTCTTCACATAGTCCCACATTTCTTGGAGATTTTGTTCATTCCTTTTTGTACTTTTTTCTTTAATCTTGGTTTCTCATTTTATTTCATTGAGTTGATCTTCAACTTCTGATATTCTTTCTTCTGCTTGGTCAATTCGGCTGTTGAAACTTGTGCACGCTTCGCGAAATTCTCGTGTTGTGTTTTTCAGCTCCTTCAATTCATTCATATTCCTCTCTAAGTTGTCCATTCTTGTTATCAATTCCTCGAATATTTTTTCAACTCTTTTTTCAAGGTTCTTAATTTCTTTGCACTGGTTTAGTACATGTTCCTTTAGCTCACTGAAGTTTCTCATTATCCACTTTCTGAAGTCTGATTCCATCATTTCGTCACATTCATTCTCCATCCAGCTTTGTTCCCTTGCTGGTGAGGAGTTTTGGTCCTTTTTTGGAGGTGAGGTGTTTTGGTTTCGGGTGCTTTCCTCCTTTTTGCACTGGTTTCTTCCCATCTTTATGGATTTATCCGCCTGTCGTCTTAGTAGTTGCTGATTTTTCAATTGGGTCTTTGTGTGGACGCTGAGATTGTTGATGATGAAGTATTTCTGTTACTTAGTTTTCCCTCTAATGGTCTATCCCCTCTGCTGTATGAGTGCTGAGGTCCACTCCAGGCCCTGCTTGTCTGGGGTATACCTGCAGCAGCTGCGGAACAGTGAGGGATGATACCAGTTTCTTCTGCTGTCCTTGTTCCAGAATAATGCCAGCCAAATGTCAGTCTGATTAGTCCTTTTCTGGGGTGACTCCTTGGATATACAGGGGTCAGGGAGCTGCTTGAGGAGACAGTCTGTGCTTTATAGGAGCTCCAGTGCTGAGCTGTGAGCTCCGTTGTTCATTCAGCATTGTTGGGAGGTTGTTTATGTCTGCTGCTATAGAACTCATAAAACACCACCCCTTTTTTTCCCCCCTTAGATGCTCTGTCTCAGGGAGTTGGGGCTTTCTTTATGAGTATCTGTTGCACTGTCCTGCCCCACTAGGCGGCAGTCTATTCACTATTTGCCTGCTGGGGCTCTGACCTGCTAGCGCAGGTCCACCCTGTTGCTGCTGGGCTCCCTTCTGCTGTGGAGCGCGGAGTGTCTCTGTTATGGCAGGTTGCCTCGGCAACGGCAGGCTGTGTCAGTCCTGGGCGGTACTTCAGTGGGGGTGGACTGCGTCAGCAATGGTGGACGCCCCTCCCTCACTGGGCTGCACCGTCCTAGATGCTGGCAGCAAAACTCTCAGCCCCAAGCATCTCCAGTCGCCGCCCTGCTTGTCCCTGTGAGCGTGGGACCCGCCGATCCCAATCACCCAGCTCCCTGCCTCAGAGTCCGTCCTCTCTCTCTCTCTCTTCCTCTCCCCAAGCTGAAAGGCCAACTCTCTCACTGGCGCCCCAGTAGCCTGCCGATAGGGCACTGGGATCCGTGTGATCTCCTGTGCCACTGCCCACTACCCCGGCTCAGATCACGCTTCCAAGGAAACTCCTGGTCTGGCTCATTGTCCAAGTCCCGTTCAATCAGATGAACATGCCAATCTGCCCTTCCAAATCTCAGATTGCCGGTTTAACAGGGCACCCAGACCAGTGAGTTCCACGCCGGGTCCCGCTGCGGCGCCGGCCAAAGAGGCGGCGGGAGCCTGCTGTGTTAGCGGGCTGCGCTAGCGTCCCGTGTCTCTCCCACACCTGGGACTTTCAACGCTCTGTGGGCATAAAAGAAACATCCGAGAATGCGGCTAGGACTCACCCTCTGTGCCTTCACTGAGAGCTGCAATCCTGAGTCGCCTCTACGACGCCATCTTGCCCGTATCCCGATCTTTTGTATTTCTGCAGTATCAGTCGTAATTTCTCCCTTTTCATTTCTGATTTTATTTGGGTTTTCTTTTTGCTAGTGGAGTATCAACTTGTTTATTTTTTTCAAAAAATTAACTTTTCATTTTATTGAAACTTTGTAATTTTTAGACTATTGTGTTTAGTTCTGATCTCTTCATTATTTTATTTCTTCTACTTTTTGAGTTTTTGTTTCTTTGCTTTGTAGTTCCTTGAGGTGTATCCTTTTATTGTTTATTTGAAATTATTCTAGTGTTTTTCACATTGGTTTTTTTGATATACACTTCCTTTTAGCATTGCTTTTGATGTATTCCATAGATTTTGGTATATTGTGTTTCCACTTTCATTTGTTTCAAAAACTTTATTTCTTAGTTTCTTCATTGACCTTATGACTACTCAGGAGACTATTATTTAATTTTCCAAGCAATGTATGTTTACAGTGTCCAGAGTTCCTCATGTTGTTGATTTTTAGTTGTATTTCATTTTGTTCTGAGAAGATACTTGATATGATTTTAATTTTTAAAAATTTTTCAAGACTTGTTTTTTTTTTTTTTTGCCTAACATGTAGTCCATCCTAGGGAATATTGCACATTCTCAGGAGAGGAATGTGTGTCCTTTAGTTGTAGGATGAAATGTTCTTTAAATGTTAGGTGCATTTGGTTTCAGGCTCATTTAAATACAGTGTTTCTTCATTGATTCTCTTTCTAGATGATCTGTCTAATGCTGAGAGTGAAGAGTTAAAGTCCCCAAAGTTATGTGTCAGAGTGCTGTTGCATTGTGTGCATATATAGAATTGTTATATCCTTTTGCTCAATGGATCCTGTATTTGTCTTTTTTTTTTTTAATTGCAGTTTTTGACTTAGTCTATCCTTTTTTCTGATGTAAGTATAGCTACTTCTGCTCATTCTTGGTTTCCATTTTCATGAACTATCTTTTTCCATGCCTTCATTTTTAGTCTACATGTGACTTGACAGATAAAATGAATTTCTTATGGGTAGTATATAATGGGTCATGTTTTCTTATTATTCACCCAGTCTATATCTTTTAAGTGTGGGTATTTAATACATTTTCACTAAAGGCTATTATTGACGGGTGAAGACATTCCTGTCATTTTGCTAACTGTGATCTGGTTGTTTTATATATCCTTTGTTCCTTTCTTCCTCTCTTACTGTTACCTTTGTAGTTTGGTGGTTTTCTGTATTGGTAATGTTTGAATCCTTTCTCATTCTCATTTTTGTATTTGCTTTAACAGTGAGTTTTTATTTTTGTGTTTTTTAATGATAGTAAATATCATTCTTTTGTTTTCAGATATAAGACTCCCTGAAGCATATCTTGTAAGGCCAGTCCAGTGGTGATAAATTCCTTCAGTTTTTGATTTTCTAGGAAAGTATTTTGTTAAACTTATTTCTTTTTTATGCAAAAAAAGTCTCTTTAAACGTTTTTTTGCATAAAATGAAATCCTCATTGTGTTTCTAATTCTCAGATTCCAAAATTGATCATCCAGCCTTATTGTCTTTTATTCATATTAATGATCATCAAATAACATGCTAGAAGATTTATTTATTTATTCATTTTGAGACGAAATCTTCCTCTGCTGCCAAGGCTGGAGTGCAGTGGCCAGATCTTGGCTTACTGCAACCTCTGCCTTCCAGGTTCAAACAATTCTACCACCTCACCCTCCCAAGCAACTGGGACTACAGGCTTATGCCACCATGCCTAGCTAATTTTTGCATTTTTAGTAGAGGCAGGGTTTCACCATATTGGCCAGGCTGGCCTCAAACTCATGACCTCGTGATTTGCCCACCCTGGCCTCCCAAAGTGCTAGGATTATAGGCATTGTGTTTAGGATTATAGGCCACTGTGCCTAGCCAAGTTTTATTTATAGTACACATAAATAGGAAATGATGCTGTTTGTATATCAGTATACTCTGAAATTTAAAGATCTTCCAAACTAAACAAAAATTATCATTTTGTATAATTTTAATGTACTTATTTTTTGTCTTTTATTTCTAAATAAGTGTTTTCTCTAATAATATTAGATAATAAAATATGTATTAAATTTTATTTTCCTTCTTTAACCCTAATAATATTAGCATGCTTATTAAATTTATTTTGTCTTTCTTTAAGCCCTTATTATAATACTCAAACAATGTTTACTTTTGTTACTCTATTTACCAGTTAGATTAGATTTTGAAATGTTTAGATTAAATATGAAATAAGAACCTTATTTGTAATTTACATTTTTCTTTCTTTGGTTCACTGAAGAAATTCTTTCTTTATTAAGATGCCACTTCAGCATCATGTTGAAATAGAACATTTTTAATGAATAGTTAATTATAGTTGTTAAGCTTAATAGTATCTTTAGAAAAACATGCCTCTGGCCAAATATTCAATGTTGGAAATGAGTGTTACTGATGCAAATAGCATAAATTACACTCAGACTGTCTCCATTAGGGAGGGATGGACAAGACTCTCTTGTATATAGATGTAATTTGAATGTATGTGAAAATTAATTTTATAACTAATGCACTTATCTACACTAAGAAATAGACTCATCGGTCTAAAATATCAGTCTTCGGTGAGGTCAATTGAATGTCTTTTTGAAAAAAGTTTACAAAATAACAGTTCCCTTGAATGAAATAATCTCCTCTCTTTGACAAAAATAAAATGAAAATTTCTCTGTAAGACAAGATAAGCCAAGCCAATCTTCTACAATAATCTTGCTAAAGAATGGAAGCAACTCATTTTGATTGACTTCAGGTTTGTTTCTAAGAATGGAGAAGTGCTCTGGTTTAGTGCACTTACTGAACTATAAACTCAAAGCTACTTGTAGCCTCTTTCTTTGTTCCTATGCTGAAATTGGAGTGCTTAAAATTTATAAGGATGACTTAAATTTTAAAATTAAGCATATGTAGAAATGCTTAAAGATCTAGGCAAATATCCAGTTCAGAGACTGGAATAACATTTTTGTTGGCAGTATTTTCATTCTATTAACACCCTTGGGTGGTTTAATTCCCTGGAGGCTATCTTAATGATGTGTTTATGGAAAGCTGGCAGTCCTAGAATCTCAACTTTATGGTACAACTGATATTGATGGGAAATTACACGGAAGAAACATCCCTGTTCTATATGGCTAAGCTCTGGTAGACAATTTGTCTGGTAGACAAATTTTTCTGGTAGACAATTCTATTTTTTAAGTTCCAGGAAATATTAATAATTAGTACTTACTATTGCAGATACAGAATATAGGAATATGGGTATATATACATATACATATATATCTGTCAATAGCTGAGCATTTTTGAAAGGGCACAATGAAAAAAAATAAACATTGAGGGTATATTATTTTCTTTTCTCCTGACTAATTTGAACTCAAAGGTAATGCTCTCTTTTCTGTATCTGCATTCCTTTGAATACAAAAATTGTTCAGTGGATGTGCACAAGACCAGCATATGTAACATTTTCCTACACAGTTGAGAAAATCATGATGCAGATAATCAAACAGACCTTTTCTTCTAATTTGTATCTTTGACTTTTGTTAAATTCTTATTACTAATAATTTCCAGGACCTGTGAGATAAAGTCAAATTTAATATTTCTATTTGATACAGATGGTTTTAACCAGAATTTTAATTTCTGATGAATCTACTGTGTATATACTTCAGTTCAAATATACAGTTGATTTTTTAAGACAAAGATTCTAGAAACTTTTGTTTGGACTTAAAAATCTCCATCAAATGGATCCAGTAAGTTACCAACTGGTATAAAAATTTCATAAAATGAATTCTCACTACACTAGTAAGTAAAAATAATTGGAAGAATTTATCCAATTATCACATGCTCACAATAGCTATTTTTCTCTACTTTTAATTTGGGGAATACTTTTTTATTAATGGAATATATGATAAAGTAGTAATGAGATTATGATGAATTCTTCAGTTTTCAATATTGCTGTTTGCTAAAAGAATTTAATCTAAATTCTTAATCATTTGTTTTCTGATTGGTTACATTCATAGCTCTCACTCTAGATTTTAAAGATTGTATTTTATTTTTAATTTCTCATAGTGCCTGGCATAGGGCATTGAATATAGAATAAGTATTATTGGAGTGAATTAATATGACAGTCATGTTCATCTAAAAATTCTGTTGTACTTTTGATAAGGGAAACATTTAGAAGAGAACAATGGGTTCAACTTGTGTCATCATACCTGGCTTTTCTACAAAATTTCCAAGACTTCTATGCAGATCCTTATTTGAAGTTAACAGCTGAAGGTACTCCATCCTATATTACATGTTGGCTACAATATGGGAGATCACCTGGCATTTGAGGTATTTATATAAAGAACTAATGTGTGTTTGGGATATATAATGGTCTGAACTGCATTCATTCTTCTGCCATTTTAGGATAGGGACAAGTCCAAAGAATAGTCTGATAACATATTAAACCACTAAATGCCTATTTTTGTTGTGTTTGTTGACTTGGAAATTGCAATTAAAATGACTTACATGCAGTTCGATAATTATCCTCTTAGCATTCTGTTTACTTGCATGTGTGTACCATAGATCTCTTACATATTATAACAGTTTTCAATGTGGAATGTGAGAAGACCAAGTAGTATTACTTTAAACAAAGATAGGATTCAATGTCTGGGCATTTACTATATTCAATGTGGCAAATACCAACTTGTCTTTATCCTGTCTGAATTTGACGTATTTCCAGGTCACTGTAAGAAGTGTTTTCATCATACTGTCTCACTCCTTTTGTTTTTTTCTTAGTAGTTTAGGCAGGTTGGCTTAAAAATAATAAACAGGTAAATCCTTTAAATAATTAAAATATGGGGAAAGAGAATTTTTCAGTTTTAATACCAATGATTGCTAAATCAATACCAAAGCACAGAAATTAGAGAAGAGACTTGTTTAAATTAATGAAACCACTTCTTCCTGAATAGGAAGAGTCCTACAAATTTGGTATTGGTTGTTTAAGGTTTTTGTTTTTGTTTTAGACATACATTTTACTTCTTTTTCTTAATACAATCACTTTTCTGGGGAGAAAGAAAATTATACTAAACCCAAAAAGAGATTTGTAAAGAAAAATTTATCCCAGACAATAGTCAGCCCGTTGAATTCTGTTTCATTAGCACAGAATTAGTACAGTGCAAGGGACAGGGTTCTATCTGTTTTGCCTTTCATACAAAAATACTTTGTTTCTTCAAGCATCATGGAGCCAGTGGGATTTGGTTTTTGCATATAGGTAGATCAGCTGTAATGCCTGCTGTACACAGCTTGCTCATGCTTCCTCAAACCTTACAGCCAGCAATAAATGCCTTGCGGCCAAATATAAATGCAGTCCATGAATAAAAAAAATATAAACCATTAAATGGCACAAGCTTATAGATGGTGTTCAAGTTTCATTCAGGCTCTGGTATCTGAAAGTCTCTTATGACTTTCCTATTTCCTTTTGCTTCAGGACATTGAAGTGAGTGACTCAGAGACAAGATATGCATATTTATATATGTTTTATAAGAACAACTAACCTTGAAAAAATGCAGGATAACTTGGAGAGGGCTGAATTATGCTTACTTTTCAAATTCCTAATAGTCCCTTTTTTTTCAGAGCAGTGATTTAAAATCCTTGTGAGTGAAGAGCTTTTGAAAGAGGCATTTATTAATGTCCTCAATATGTTTATTTATGACCAAATATATTTTAAAAACAGCATGTGTCCTAGATTTGGAAAATGTGGTTAGGCCTTTTTTTTTTTTCAGTGTCATTTTACTTGCTTCAGAAAACTTATATTCTCAGAAAGTATTTTAATTTTGACTGGAGAAAAGACAGAAAAAGGAAATATACTAAAGTATTTTTAGTATGCAGTTGTTTATTCAGAATTACCTTTACCAGACTTCTCAGATAGTATTTCTATAAATCATACATCCAGTAATCATTGATTTTTATGATGAGTTTTAGTTATTGCTACGTATTGAAGAGCCTCTGAATCATTAAAGAGATATTATGATTAGATTCTTTTTAGTGTTAAGTGTTTAACATTTTATTTCCTTTCAGGGTATAATACTTTATTCATAGAGATGACTTTCAAATTGTCTTGTGCCTGGGAAAGCTGGGCAAGGCTGGTTAAACATCCCTTATGTTAGAACATGTTATAATAGATTAAAAGGGGCTTTTTTTTCTTTCTCTGTCTCTCTCTCTCTGTAATGGCTTTGTCTGTGTCAAGAGTATTTTAGAAATGGGTCTGGATAGTGGCTAAGTCCATTCTAATCATATCTGATTTTATGAGTCCCAGTATTTGGATTAATTTGGGCTATCTTTTGCATCGGTTGTCTTATACTGTCTTGTGTTGCTATAAAGGAATACCTGAGGCTGGAAAATTTATAAATGTAAAAGGGTTTATTTGGCTCGTGATTCTGCTGAATGGAAAGTTCGAGATTGGGTATATAGTGAGAGCCTCAGACTGCTTTTGCTTATGGCGAAGGCACAGGGGAGCTGGGTATGCAGAGATCACATAGTGACAGAGGAGGTGAGAGAGAGAAGGCAGGTGCCAGGCTCTTTTTAACAACCAGCTCTTGCAGGAACTAATACAGTGAAAATTCATTAAACCCCTTCCTAGGAAGGGCATTGAGATCTGCTTTAATGACCCAAACACCTCTTATCGAGTCCTGTCTCCAACACTGGGGATCAGTATGAGATTTGGTGGAGACAACTGTACCCAACCTATAGCACTGGTCTTTTCATGTGTCTGTCTCTTGACTCTTTCTGCAATCCATGCTTCACAATTTTAGAAAGATAATGATGCTAAAATATTCTTTAATTTGTGCCACACTTATAATCCTGCCATTTATTCCTTTGTCCATCCATTCTTCCTTTTTAATCTTTTTTCTGGTTGACGTTCAAAGTTTGAAATGGAGGTCAATGAATGAAAGAGGAGAGTGTCTGGAGGAAAAAAGCCTGAGATGGAAAAGTGAAGACAAAACAATTATAGATAAATGTTGGTTATTGGACACTCAGGACAAATTATTTGCATTTTAGTTAATTTGTGTCATGCTACAGTTGGAGGTACTGTTTTGTAACCCTGGAGATGTTTTTATTACTTACAGTGATGACCTGGTGTTGATTTCCTTTGTTAGAAATTATGATTTAGTTTGCTTACTTGGAAACCAGTGTGTAACACTTCTGCTGAAAGTTTCCAGAACACATTTGTTTTGAAATTCCTAGACACATACAGCCATGAAGACTAAACCATGAAGAAAACTGAAACCGGAATAAACCAATAACAAGTAATCAAATAGAGGCAGTAATAAAAAGTCTTCCAGCAAAGAAAACCCAGAACCTGTAGACTATATTGCTAAAATCTAAAACATTTAAAAAACGGATACCAATCTTACTCATATTATTCCAAAAATAATAATAATAAGGAGGAAGGAATACTTTCTTTTCCTTTTATTTTTTTTCGAGACAGTCTTGCTCTGTCACCCTGGCTGCAGTGCAATGGCATGATCTCGGCTCACTGCAACCTCCGCCTCCTGGGTTCAAGAAATTCTCCTGCCTCAGCCTCCCAAGTAGCTGGGACTACAGGTGCCCACCAATGCCTGGCTAATTTTTGTATTTTTAGTCGAGACAGGGTTTCACCATGTTGGCCAGGCTGGTCTCGAACTCCTGACCTCAAGTGATCGGCCTGCCTCGGCTTCCCAAAGTGCTAGAATTACAGGTGTGAGAAACCACAACTGGCCAAGCAGGGAATACTTTAAAACTCAGTCAATGAGATCAGATTACCCTGATACCAAAACTAGACAAAGATACAACAACAACAAAACTACAGACCAATATCTCCAATAAGCATAGACATAGACACAAACGTCCTCAAAAATTCTAGCAAAGCAATATAAACCACACATTGAAAAGGTCATTCAGGCTGGGTGCAGTGGCACTTCGGGAGGCTGAGGCAGGTGGATGGCAGGATCTGAGGAGTTTGAGACCAGCCTGGACAACATGGCGATACCTCATCCCTACAAAAAAATACAAAAAATTAGTCAGACATGGTGGTGTGTGCCAGTAGCCATTTCCTCAGCAGGCTGAGGTGGGAGGATCACTGGAACCTGGGAAGCGGAGGTTGCAGTGAGCCAAGATCACACCACTTAACTCCAGTTTGGGTGCCGTAGCCAAAACCCTGTCTCAAAAAAAAAAAAAAAATCATTCCTTATAATCAAATGGGATTCATCCCATGTATGTAAGAATAGTTCAGGAAATCAATAAATCAACATAAGTGTCATAACACATCAACAGAATGAAGAACAAACTATACGATCATTTCTTTCTAGTTGTTTTGGTTGTTGTTGTTTTTGAGATGGAGTTTTGCTCTGTTGCCCAGGCTGGGGTGCAGTGTTGCTATCTTGGCTCACTGCAACCTCCGCCTTCCAGGTTCAAGCACTTCTCTTGCCTCAGCATACCCAGTACCTGGGATTATAGGCATGTGCCACCATGCCCAGCTATTTTTTGTATTTTTAGTAGAGATGGGGTTTCACTATGTTGGCCAGGCTGGTCTTAACTCCTCACCTCAAGTGATCTGCCTGCCTTGGCCTCTCAAAGTGCTGAAATTACAGCCATGAACCACTGCACATGGGCATAATGATTTCGATCCGATGCCAAACAAGCATTTGATAAAAATTCAACATCCCTACATGATAAAAACACTCAAAAAACTGCCTATAGAAGGAACTTACCTTATCACAATAAGAGTCATGTGTGACAAACACATGGCTACTGTCATACTCAATAAAGAGAAACTGAAAGGTATTTCTCTAGGATCTAGAACAAGACAAAGATTTTGTCTTTTAACACTTTTATTCAATATAGTATGAGAAATTCTAGCCAGAGAAATGAGGCTAAAGTAATAAATAAAGAGCATCTAAATTGAAAATGAGGAAGTCAAATTATCCCTGTTTGCAGAAAATATAATCTCATAGTTAGAAAAACCTAAAAGTCACAAAAAAAACCATTAAAAGTGATAAATTTAGTGAAGCTGAAAGATACAAAATCAACATAGAAAAATCAGTTGCATTTTTATATGCCAACAGCAAAGAATCTGAAAAAGAAACCAAGAAAATAATCCTATTTACAATAGATACAAATAAAATAAAATACCTAGGAAGAAACTTAACCAATCAAGTGAAAGATCTTTACAATGAAAACTATGGAACATTATGCAAGAAACTGAAGAGGTCACAAACAAATGGAAAGATACTCCATGTTTATGGACTGGAAGAATAAATGTCGTTAAAATATTACTACTATGCAAAGTAATCTACAGATTCAATACAATTCCTATCAATATACCAGTACCATTTTTTACAGAAAAAAGATAATATCCTAAAATTTATATGGAACTACAAAATAAATAAATGAATAAAACTTTGAATAGCCAAAACAATCTTGAGGGAAAAAAATCTAGAGTTATCACATTATCTGACTTCAAATTATACTACAAAGCTATAATAACCAAAGCAGTATGGTACTGGCATAAAAACAGACACATAGGACAATGAAATGGAATGAAGAACCCAGATACAAATCTATGCATTTAAAGCAAACTCATCTTCAACAAAAGTGCCAAGAACATATGATGGGGAAAGGACAGTCTTCAATAGGTGGTGCTGGGAAAATCTGATATCCATTGGACCCATTTCTCATAATATGCATAATTAAAATCAAAATGAATTAAAGACTTATATCTAAGACTTTAACCTATGAAACTACTAGAAGAAAATATTGGGGAAACATTCCAGGACATTGGTCTGGGCAAAGATTTCTTAAGTAAGACCTCAAATGCAAAGACAACCAAGGCACAAATGGACAAATGGAATCATATCAAGCTAAAATTCTTCTGCACAGCAAAGGAAACAATCAACAAGGTCAAGAGATAACCTACAGAATGGAAGAAAGTATTTGCAAACTACCCATCTGATAGAGAATTAACAACCAGAATATATAAGATGAACAACAACTCAGAAGGAAAAAAACAAAAAATCCAATTTAAAAATTGATAATAGATGTGAATAGAGATTTATCAAAATAAGACATACAAATGCCCAACAACTATATTTTTAAAATGTTCAACATTACGAATCATTAGAGAAATATAAAACAAAGCTGTGATGAGATATCAGCTCACCCCAATTAAAATGACTTTTATCAAAAAGACAAGCAATAACCAATGCTGATGAGGCTATGGGGAAAGAAGAACCATTATACCTTGCTGGTGGGACTGTAAATTAGTACAGCTACTTGGAAGAACAGTGTGTAGGTTCTTCAAGAAATAAAAATAGAACTAGCATACAATCCAGCAATCCCACCGCTGGGTATCTATCCAAATGAAAAAAATCAGTATACTGAGACACTTACACTCCCATGTTTACTGCTGCACTATTCATAATAGACAAGATATAAAATTAACATAAGTGTCCATCAACAGGTGAATGGACCAAGATAATGTGGTACATACAGCAAAATATCATAGAGCTATGAAAAAGAAAGTGGTCCTGTCATTTGCAACAAGATGCATGGAACTCATATATAGAAGTCTAAAAAATTGAACTCATGGCAACAGAGAGTAGAATGATGGTTACCAGAGGCTATGAAGGGTAATGGGGAGAGGGAGAGATTGAGGGGAAGAGCAGAGGGTTAATAGGCACAAAAATGAAGTTATGAGGAATAAAATTTAGTGCATAGTAGCACAATAATACTATAGTTAACAATAATGTACTGCATATTTCAAAATAACTACCAGAGTGGAATTGGAATGTTCCTAACATAAAGAAATGTTAAATGCTTGAGGTAATAGATATTCCAGTTATCCTGATTTGATCATTACACATTGTATGCTTGTATCAAAATATCACATGTACCTATAAATATGTATAACTTGTGTATTTATAAATGTAAATAATCTGTATTAAAATGTAAATAAATAATAAAAACTTATAAATTTATTTTTCTAGATATAAAATTTTGGAAGGGTATTTACTAAAGTGTTATAGTGATTATGTTGGGTGATGAGAATATGACTTACATTTATTTTGTTTTAATGCTTTTTAATATTTTCATATTTATTTTATGGTAACCATTTTCTTATAATAATAAAGTCACCTACAGTCTGCAAGAGGAAATAGAAAAGAAAAAAGAACAAAATTTATTTTTATAAAACTTAGTTACTGAAGAAGGCATCCCTAGGTAGGTAATAAAAACTATCTGGTCACATAAAAATTAAATAAAAGTTAATCATATAGTAGGTGAGCTTCAACAATGATAAAAATTGCCATAAATTGCAATCTATTAAGTATGTTTAAATTTATAAATTCATAATACTTTTAAGAATGATCTCCTTTTGGTGACATGGAACTAGTTGTTATCTTAAAAACTAGTAAATAAAGGAAAAGAATAAAGCATGCATTCAACTTTTCCTATATAAACTACACTACTAGGTAATCAAGTAGGAGATGAAGGGAAATGTCAGTTTATAAAAGGTATTCTAATTTATAAATTAAAAATAAATGCCACAATTAGGAAACATCATTTACAATGGCCAATGATATTTAATGGAATTAATTGTAAATGATGGTCACAAAAAGACAGAAAACTAGACATCATATATCTAAATCATCCCAAATACTATGTATGGTCTTGTTAAAGGGATCAAGCCTGAGTCAGATCAACTGCTGTCTGGATGTGCAAGAAATACCCATGAGAAACAAACATGTTGAACTGTACCAGGATAGCGTCTTCAAAACTCCAAACTGTGGGAAACTCTACCTGTAGAATTTTCTAGTTCTTCAATAGACATGATAAAGAAATGAAAGGCATGGAAGAGAAAGACATACATTTTAAAATGACTTAAAAGATGTCAAAATTTTACAAATGTAGACTAGAATGTCTATATTTGAGTAATAGAACTAGAAAAAGGAATATACAAGGAAGTCATTACCATAAAATCTAGGATAATGGCAGGAGGGAGAGCATTATAACTGGGAAGTGGCAAATTAAAAGGGCTTCTTTAAGTGGCTGGAAAAGTTATTATTCTTGGCATGGGTGATGTTTACCTTATAGTAATTCATCAAGCCATATATTTGACTTGGGTGAATTTCTGTATCTGTGTTTTATTTTGCAATAAACATGGTTTACAATGTAAGCAGGGTTGACATATAATAGGGTTCTATAATTGTTCAACTTTTTCTCTTTGGAAGGAGAGGCCCCAGTGGGGTAAAGGCGAAAGGCAAAAAACTGCCTGAGATAACAGGATGCTACAAGGAGGACAGAAAGTGAAACACCATATGGGGAAGTGAATGGTGGTGAGAATTTCTCCAACTTTGTAATTTTGTCTTGCCCAGTTCATATCTCTTTTCAGATTATTAGAGAAATGTAAATCAAAAACCACAATGCAAATTATGCCAATCAGAATGGCTATAACTAAAAAGTCAAAAAACAATAGATGCTGGCTAGGTTGTGCAAAACAAGGAATACTTTTACACTTTTGGTGGGGGTATAAATTGGTTCAACCATTGTTGAACAGTGTAGTGATTTTTCAAAGACCTAGAAGCAGAATTACCATTTGATCCAGCAATCCTATTACTGGGTATATACCCCCCAAAATATAAATCATTCTGTTACAAAGACACATGCATGTGTATGTTCATGGCAGCAGTATTAATTGCAACAAAGTCATGTAGTCAACCTAAAGGCCCATCAATGATGAAGTGGATGAAGAAAATGAGGTACATATACACCAAGGAATACTATGCAGTCATGAAAAGGAATAAGATCATGTCCTTTGCAGGGACATGTATGTAGTTGGAAGCCATTATTCTCACCAAACTGGCTCAGGAACAGAAAACCAAACACTGCATGTCCTCACTGTTATGTGGGAACAGATTGATGAGAGCACGTGGACACATGGAGGGGAATAACACACACTGGACACATGTTGGGTGGTGTGGAGGAGGGAGTGCATAGGAAGAATAGCTAATGGATGCTGGGCTTAATACCTGGGTGACGGGATGATCTGTGTAGTGAACCACCATGGTACAAGTTTATCTATGTAACAAACCTGCACATCCTGCCCATGTAACCCCCAAACTTAAAATAAAAGTTGAAAAAAAAGATGATTGTATGATACACTGAAATTACAGGATTAGAGTAGTTTGAGGTTTTTTCATTTACTTACTTTTACCAGTGAGTTGTATACCTTTAGATACTTCCTGCTTGCTTATTAATGTCTGAAATTCCTTTAGCATTTCTTGTAAGATAGGTCTGATATTGCACAAATCCCTTAGCTTTTTGCCCAAAAAATTTTTGTTTCTCATTCAGATTTGAAAGATGATTTTTCTGGATACAATATTCTGGGGTGAAACTTTTTCCTACAGCACTTTTAAAATGTCATTCCACTCCCTCTGTTTAAAGATTTCCATTGGGAAGTCTTCTGCTAGATGTATCAGAGCTCCTTTATTTGCTTTCTTTTGCTGCTTTTATGATCCTTTCTTTATCTTTGTCCTTTGAGGATTTGATTAGTATATGCCTTGAGGTAGTCTTATTTAGGTTGAATATGCTTTGTGTTCTTTGACTTTCTTGTCCCTGGATATTCACGTCTCTTTCTAGGTTGGAAAAGTTCTGCTATTATTTTCTAAATAACCTTTCTTTTCTGATCTCTCTCTCTCTCTCTCTCTCTCTCTCTCTCTCTCTCTCTCTCTCTCTCTCTCTAACCATCTTCTTTAAGGCCAATAATTCTTAGATTTTCCCTTTTGAGGCTATGTTGTAGATTTTCCATGCATGTTTCATTCATTTCTTTCTCTTTTTTCCCTCTGATTGTATATTTTCATATAGCTTGTCTTTGAGTTCACTAATTATTTTGCTTGATCAATTGTGATATTGAGAGACTCTGATTCATTTTCAGTTTGTTGGTTGAATTTGTCAGCTCCAAAATTTCTGCTTGGTTTTTGAAAATTATGTTAGTATCTTTGTTAAATTTATCTAATAGAATTCTAAATTTTTCTCTGCGTTGTCTTGAAGTTCACCGACATTCAAGACAGCTATTTTGAATTTCCTGTCTGAGAGGTCACATATCTTCACCCCTCTGAGACTGGTCACTGGTATCTTACTTAGTCCACCAGATGTGGTCATGTTTTCCTGGATGTTTTTGATGCTTGTAGACATTTGTCAATGTCTAGGCATTTCCTCCTTAAAATCTTACTCTTTGCTTTATGTCTTTTAAAAAATCTAAATACATATAATAAATGTATTTCCATATTAATAAATATATCTGTATTGTCACTTTTAATATGTGGACAGGAATTAAGAGATATTTAGTTTCTGTTATTACACTTAATGCTACTAAATAGTTACTGAAAATAATGCTCCAATAAATAATCCCTTTTGTATTAGAAATGCAAAACATTGCCTGACCCATTCATATTTCCTTATGAATTTCAAATGGGCAGTGGAATACAGGACATGGCATTCACCATTCCCTCCGCAAATGGAATATTAATTTAGACTTTTAGAACTTTTGGCCTGGCTCAAAAAGATGAGATGAATACTAGCAGATTTCTGGCTCAACGATCTGGAACTATAAAACTAAAAATGTGCTGGCTGGGAGCAGTGGCTCACGCTTATAATCCCAGCACTTTGGGAGGCCAAGGCGGGTGGATCACGAGGTCAAGAGATCGAGACCATCCTGGTCAACATGGTGAAACCCAGTCTCCACTAAAAATACAAAAAATTAGCTGGGCGTGGTGTTGCGCGCCTGTAGTCCCCACTACTTGAGAGGCTGAGGTGGGAGAATTGCTTGAGCCCTGGAGGCGGAGGATACGGTGAGCCGAGATCGCGCCGTTGCACTGAAGCCTGGGTAACGAGAGCGAAACTCCGTCTCAAAAAAAAAAAAAAATTGTGCTAACCACTGATAGTTGAGTTGCAAAAATCCTTAATAAAATACTAGCAAACTGAATCCAGCAGCATGTGAAAAAGCTTATCCACCACAATCAAGCCATATATGACAGAATTAAAAATAAATTGAAAATCTATAGAAAGGCAAAAGATGGAGCAGACATATGACACCTACTATGTGTCACTTAGTGTTCTAGCTCTAGCTGCTTGGGATACATAAGGGAATGAAACAAAGATTTTTGCTTCCACATAGCAAACATTCTAGAGAAGGGAGACAATAAACTATTCACATTTTAAATGAGTGAGATAGCATATTGGAGTGCTATGGAAAGAAAAGAAAGGAGAGCAGAAAACGGGGGACTGGGAGAACAGGTAGTGAGGCTACATGATGTGGTTCTAGTGAGGTGGATGGAGAAAGCCGCTGCCTTGGTTTTGTCAACTCTCTAGTTAGTAAATTCAGTTTGCATGAATTCTTCCCAGCTGTGCTTATTTACAATACTTTGCTTTTGTGACTTTTAGGTATCCTTCAATATGTCTCCTTTCTTATTTGAAATAGTTTCAATTTGTTTCTGTTGTTTTAAACTTTGATTAAAATATTCTTTTTTATTTTTTTATTTTTATTTTTATTTTTTTTTTAATTTTTATTGCATTATAGGTTTTGGGGTACATGTGCAGAACATGCAAGATAGTTGCATAGGTACACACATGGCAGTGTGTTTTGCTGCCTTCCTCCCCTTCACCCACACTTGGTATTCATCCTAAAATATTCTTATGCATTGATTTTTGGGCACTTATCCAATAATTCTTGTAGGATAATTACCTATTAGAGGATTACCAAATTAATGAATATGCATATTAAAATTTCTCATTTAGTTTTTAACTGAATTTGTGTTTTAAGTTTATAACTCTCATAGTATTGAGATGAATAAATATTCACGTGACATTTTCAAACATAAAGTGTGTCAGAGAGGGTCCAGTCATAAGACAGAAACCATGCCAGTAATTTGAGCAGGGAAAATTTTATTTGAAGTATTTTTAATGAGATAAAAGTGGTTAGCTATGAAAAAGGGTAAAACAGAACATAAAGATGTACAGAGGAAGCATCTGTATAGAGTTACCGTGGGCTATTATTTCAAGAGACAGGGGGAAAGTACACAAGAAAGGAATTTGCCACGTGTGTACCTATGCAACAATCCTGCATGATCTGCACGTATACCTCAGAACCTAAAGTACAATAAAAAAAAAGGAATTTAGAGAAAGAATCTACAGGGCTGAGATTTAGACTTCTGAGGAGAAGGTGTGGCTGCCACTGGAAGATGCTCCTCACTACTATAGTGATCAAGGAACTTGATGGAGACTGCTTGCCTTGATAACTTGCACTTTGTTGGAGGGCATCTGCTGCTGAACTGCCAGGACAGTCACTAGCTGCTGGGACTTCTGCAAATCCCTTCTTTCTCTTCTAACCTGGCAGAGTCCCTCCAGGACTCTTGATTGGCTGTGCCTAACAATGATCCAATTAGCAAAGAGGAAATGTAGTCTGTGTAGGAAAACAAGGTGGATTTGGAGTTGAGAGAGGGAATATATTAATACACCTGCAAATGTGACCATCATATTCTTTAAATCCATAAGCAGAGTGGCTTTTACCTAGTAGTAAATAGACAGAAAAGCAAAGAATCCTTACACTTTTCTCGACACCGAATAGTGTATTTGGGTACAATCTTATTAGATTTTGTACCCAAATACACTATTTTGAACATAAAAAAAGTTTCTAATATTTTTCAAAATTCCATCTTCAGGCCATAATAGTGTGCTGCTATATGGAAAAATGATGGAGTTGTTTATTTCATCATTCAGTTTTATCACCCAAGTGAAGACCAGATAGTACTTGAGTCCAGAGAGAATTTTATTGATTTAAGTTTAATACTGTGTATTAATCTTGCTTTGAGCAGTCCTTTCTACTCATCGGATTCCCTATATACTGCTTACAATTATTTTCCATGTGTTACCTGCAAGCCTTTCAAATGCATGTGTCTCATGGGAATTCAAAAGCTCTGGAAAGAATTTTTTAGTATGTATTTTACTGGTTGCAGATTCAAGGAGCAGCAGCACCTGGTGAGATCATCACCATTCATCTGCTATCTCTTACAGAACGTAGTAAGTTCTCTAATGAACTAGATACTTTTTTGTATCTATCTCCTTTTTTTCATATTGCATCTGTTCAGCAAATTATACTAAGATAAAGGAAGAAAAATATTCTACATGACTACAATTTTTATTTACATGTAATAATCATCACTGCTGATTTTCTAATGGGCAAAAGGCATCCTTTTGTTATCACTCCATATTATACAACCTAAATTCAAACTCCCATCATGACTATTGGGCTAGGCCACTAAATTGTCTCCTATACTCTATTCTTACTTGCCTCACTTCTGTCCTTCATACTATTTTTATTTTTTAGGTCTGTGAAGTCTTTCAAAAAGTCTTAATCTTGTTGAAAATCAGCTCTTCTCCAGAAATAAAAGCCACAGTTGCTTCCCAGTGACCAAGTTCCATTGCAAGACAGACAAGGCTACATCTCCAGCTGCTCTCCCCTCTTACTCTGTATTTGAGTTTCCTGAGCCACTAGCTATTATGCAGAACCACATGCTGTTTCTTCCCTAGTGAGTTCCTACTCATCCTTCCAGACTCAGGTCAAGGGTTGTCATGAAGATGTCCCTCGGTCTTGGGAAAAATGGTTTGATCTTTGCCACCATTGTTTCCTTACAGCACTCATTTGGACGTTTCAAATATTTGAATACCTACTCTGGGCAGAAGAGAATAGAGAGGGATGAGATAAAAGATGGGAGATTTTAGATAGAATGACTTACTTTTCTGAGATAACATTGAACAGGGTATTGAATGAACTGATAAAGTGAGCCACATGGCTCTCTGGGCAAAGGACTTTTCAGACATGGGGTATAGTAAGTGCAAAGGCCCTGAGCCAGGGATATGTTTTGGTATAGAAGGAATAGCAAGGAGACATGACTGGAAGAAGAAAAGCAAACCAGGGGGAAAGTGGTTGAAGATATGGCTTGATATTGGGGTAGAGTGAGGGTAGATTATGTAAGGCCTTGTGGGCCATGGTAAGAATTTTGTTTTTTATTCTGAATGAGATGGGAAGAGAAATATTGTATAAAAATATATGGGATTGAGTCCCCCTGTTTGCTTTTATAGCAGAGAGAAAATGCATCCTTTAGAATATAGGGACATGACATTTCCTAATTACAAATCTCATTACTTTTACAGCAAAACCTGAAGTGCAACAATGGGTAAATCTACTGTTTTGCCTTTTGTAGGTAGGAGACACATTTAAATAAAATGAAATTATGATTCTTGGAAAATTCAATTTCTTCTTATCAAATCTCTGAAAATGAGAGGCTCACAATTTGTGCAACTCCTTGGAAAGTGGTCTTCTAGCCAGTAGTGGTTATTGATTGCGTATTAACCCATATTGCAAATTAAACTATTGCAATGGCACATTGGATTTTTTTGATCACTTTGTATCAGAATACATGAACTATATTTGTAATTTAAATTATTTTTTAGAAATTCATGGTACAATCTTTACAGAGGTAAGACAAATAACACAGAAGTATATAATTGTTTTCAGTATGGAAAGGACTTTTTAAAAGAGATGATATCTTTATTATTTTATAGAATGAATTAACATGCAATTTGCCCAACTTTTGTAATTTAGTAAGAATTCTAAAAGCAATGAAAGTACATAGGCTGTAATAAATATTGACTTTTAACTGATTTTTAGAAATAAAACAGGTATTTGAAAATCATAGACATGCTTAGAATTAAAACCACAGTCTATGTTAGAAATTGTATAAAAATCAGGGATGTGGAGAGTTTCAACAGTGCTGTAGTTTATACAACCAAAAGTGATAAAGTTATAACATTCTCTTTATAGTATGTGGCCCATTTCACCATCTAGTTTCTAGATGCATTTCAGAAGTGCATTGCACTGTAATACTGAATGTAATTTATCTCTGAAGAACTATATTAACTCCTTTTTAATAACTGAGGATGTTACATGCTAACATCTAAGCCTACCACACAAATTGATCAAAACGGTTTCAGCTACATATAACTGTACCAAAGTGATTTGAAGTGGCTTAGAATCCAATGGCAGCACAGATTTTAATCCACACTCATGTTTCTGCTATCGAAAATCTTATATGCAGTGTAAGAAGGTGATGAAGGTCAAGTTGGTTTTCCTATCTGTATGCTTAGAAGCAGGCACTCCAGAAGAAGAGGAGGAGGATGAACCAGAATGAAACTTTCTCAGAAAAGGAAATATCTTTCTCAAACTCTTATTATATATTATGTTTATGTTATTCAGTTTTAAATGCTTGATATTTTGACAAAAATGAGGTGTTTCTTTTCTGCCAAAGTCACATGCCTACTCCAAACATTTCCGTTTCCCAGAATTTCATATGAGTTCTAAGAGATACTCGGTGTAGAACTAGATAAAGAAAATAGATGAATAAACAGCCTTTCTATTCATCTGCACGTTTAGACTAAGCCCACATAATCCAACAAACACCATTTCACCGACAGTTCTTTTCTGGCATTCTTTGATTTACATATTTTCTCAGAATGACAAAAGAATTTAATATTATACAAGTGAGAATGATTTGTGTAATGTTACTAATATGGTTTGGGTGTTTGTTGTCTCCAAATGTTGAAATGTGATTCTCATTTTTGGAGGTGGGGTCTGGTGGGAGGTGATTGGATCATTTTGGTGGATTCCTCATGAATGGTTTAGCATCATCTCCTTGGTGATCAGTAAGTTTTCACTTCATGTGAGATTTGGTTGTTTAAAAGAATTTGAGAACTCTCTCTTCTCTCTCTTACTTCTACTGTTGCCATGTGACATGCTAGCTTCCCATCTTGGCCTTCTGCCATTACTGTAAGCTCCCTGAGACCCTCATCTGAAGCTGAACCGATGTTGGTGCCCTGCTTCTTATACAGCCTGCAGAACGAGGAGCTAATTAAGCCTCTTATCTTTATGTATTACCCAGCCTTAGGTATTTCCTCATAGCAACACAAGAATGGGTTAACATGGTTACATAGCTGATGTATTTATAGAAATAACTTTTGAATAGGATAGTAAATTTGGCCAGAGAGGAGAATTGACAGAGCAAACGAATTTTGTGCTCAGTACTCTTTGAAGTGGCCCAACTCCCTGGTCAAGCTGTATGCAGGAATCCCAGCAGTCCCAGATCCTTACTTTCCTAGCAGTCAAAATATCCTCATGTAAATTAGGCTGCCTAAATGCTTTTGTTGTGATGTGTTCTAATCCTCATGTATCTGATTCTGGATATTCTGGCCATGAAGTGCCTGGCAAAATTTCAGAAAGAACTTGGAAACAGAAATTTCCTTGTTGGTGGAGAGATGGTGGTAGATAGGGTTTGTCTGGTAATTATTTATCCTAGAGGACATGTTTTTCCTATTTCTATTCAGTCTGCAATCTCCATATTGCAGGCAAGAAATAGTGAGGCAAAAGATCTAGAAAAAAATGAATGCACAAGCAAATGTTCTAACAAAGATAAAGTAGAAGTTAAAATCTGCGGAACCCAATAATGGGAAATCACTTGAAAAGGAAATTACAGTAGTCTTAGAACAAATAAGATGTAGGAATCAAATTTATCAAAGACCAAATAAAAAGGGAGAAATACTGAAAAGGAAATAGAGAAGGTAGATGAACAAATGTTTCATTTATCTTTTCATTAAATAAAGCTCACTTAGTCACTTCCCACAATTCATTAATATGATGTGATTTTCTAACAAGAATATTTGCTTCCGATGCTAGAAGACCTAACATGAGAAATGTTCAGATTTTCCCTTTCTGCATTTTCTGAACATTGACAGTTTCTCTCACATGGTTTGGCCCTTTAGCAATGTTCTTGTAACCACGTTTCTTCTGCTAATCAACCCGGCAGGCCTTGGAGGTTATTAACACTGGCCTACTTTCAAAGTCCTGAGTTGAAGCCCCAGGGTATCCATTTGTGAAGAGAAACACAGACAAGAGAAATGGCACCATTTCTGTCTTTTTACAGGGAAGAAATCATTCCTGTTAATTAAATGAAGAATTTGAGAGGTGTTTGGAGAATTGTTTGTTGCTCTCCTGCCGAGTTTTCTTTGTCTTGTCTTCGGAAGTCGAGGCTCCAGTTCAAGCTTTTCCTATGTGAATTAGAGTTTGAACTCTTTTTCTTAGGAAAAATTTAATCTTTGCAATCAAACCACTAATTATAAATAAAAACCATAGATTACCAATGTAGTTTTAAACCAGCTGCCCCTCTACTTTTAGTTTTAGCTTTAGGGAAATGATTGGAAATCAAAGTGGTGAAATATATTGTAGACAGCAGCCAAACTTTTAACCAATTTTAAGCTGCCATTTGTCTCATCTCTCTTTGTTTAATATCTGTTATGAACACTGGGGCTTGAAAATGGCATCTGAAGGCAGCTAGGGGTCCAGACTCTGAGCCTTGAACTTCTTTAGGCTGTGTGTTGCTGTGAAGTTGCTGGCTTGTTTAAAATGCATTGTTACTTTACACATTAAGGAACATGGAATGACAGATTTGTGATATTGAAACAAGTCTTACTCTCTTTGCCAAAATATGGGAAAAAGCTTGAAATTTGGAGCCAAAGCTGGGTTCACATGTCTGCCTTACCTGTTTATAGGTGTGTAACCCTAAGAAGGTTACTTCTTTTTTCAATCCTTATATAGATGAGAACTTTGTACACTGTGTCACCTGAGACATTGCCAGCACCATAACTGATAGCTATTTATTATTTAGGCATTGAGTATTGGTTGTGCCACCCTGACTCATTTCTTAGAGTCTAAATTCGTCTAATGTTCATACACAGCTCCATTCTTGATTTAGGTACTTAAGGATTCAGGCATTTGGAAGAGATGGTTTTACTTTTTCTTCAAATTATTTGCATGCACGTTTTCATAGGGAAGGCATTACCATTGCATTCTGAGCATCTATTACCTCCAATATTGTCTCATTTTCCTCCCTTTTATCCACTTTTTATTAGGGGGAACTGCATTTTGTTGCATTTTAATGTTCTCTGTACTATTGTGGCTATTATAAGAAAGCCTACTGATTTCTTTTTCTTAATCTTCTACCCTAAAACTCAAGGCAAGCATATATATAACCTTTCCCCGCTGCAGTTTCATACAGTAGATTGATAACATTCTCCTTCATAGTCTCTTTCTAATGAAGTCCAAATTTACATCTAGAAACCCTAAATTAAACTCACTCTTCCCTGGACTTTGTCACCTGCACTGGTATAAATGGTAATTGTGCAAGGTCACTTAAGAGGACATCTGTCAGCTGCTGTATAACTTGGATTCCTCAGAGACTTTTAAAGGGCCAGGTTTCCATTAGTCTGAAGATTTAAAATTAGAACCAAAAATTCAAACAGAATTTTACTGAAGATCCTTCACACCCAAGTCATTTGTTTCTGTGTTGCAATCATGCTTCTCCAAAGCATTAAACATGTAAATAATGTTGCTTGATTTTGTAATACTGTAAGAAACAAAACAAGAAAACTGAATTTAGTTCAGCAGAAGATGGTAAGTTATAGCTCTGGTCAAATACAGCTCAATGTCATTATGTGGCTTTCTATTTAAGAATAGTTTTTACATTTGTAAATGGTTGGAAAACATTAAAAGAACAGTAATATGTCATGATACATGAAAATTATATAAAACTTAAATAACTGTGTCATAAATAATATTTTATTGGAATGGAGCCACTCTGATTCTCTGTGGTTGCTCTTGTGCTACAATAGCAGAGTTGAATAGTCGTGATAGGTATCTTATGGTCTGCAAACCCTAAAATATTTACTCTCTGGCTCTTTACAGAAAGAACTCACTGACCCCAGATTTAAAACCTTCCTTGTAGGGAATGTTGCTTACCTACTTTATGATTTATATAATATTAGACTCTCCTAAGGGGCTCAGCTTCTTCCATGTTATTAAAAATTTACCTAAGGTCACAGTGTTAGTGGCAGAGTTTGAGTTTCACTTATTGTCTCACCAACCCTGACATTTTAAATTTAATTTAATAAAAATATTCAAAGAATGTTCATATTGGAAGAAAAGTCTATATTTAAAAAACATACAATAATTTTTCTTTTCATTCGATAAGGATTTCTTCATCTCCAAGAGATTTTCCAAATTATGAGTAATTTATTGGATTTTTAAATAATATAATTGAATAGGGAATGAATAGATTTATGAAATGGCTAGTGATTAAATATAGGGTAAGTCCAAGATTGCACTAAAGATTTTGTACACACATCTATAGTGAATTTAGCAAAGGAGAAATGTCATGAAAAGCAGTTAACTTGGGAAAGAGTTAAAAAGAGTATCATTCATTCTTTTAAACTCTGTGATGTGTGATTTAAAATTTATTATAAAGATTCAATGTGATATGTCTAACATAAAATAAAACTGTTAGATAAACTAGAATAAGCCAGTTTTATTGTCTTTTGCACTGATTTCTGAATAAATGATAATCAGTAAGTGGTAGTTATTACTCTATGATATTTTTTGGTGAAAAACTGATGGATTGAAATTCTCTAGATATAAAAAGAATATTTGAAGAGTAAATGACTGACTGATTTTATAATCAAATATATAAATAAGAGGTAAACTTTGATCATTTTATAATCAAGTGATGGTTGTCTTTTTTTGGCTTAACCTTAATTTGATGTGGTATAAAAATATGCTACAATTTAGCAACACTCTTTTAAGAATTTTTTATTAAGACAATTTCAAACATATACAAAAATAGAGAGAATAGCATAACAAAACCTCTGTATAGCTACCGCCCAGCTCCAATAATTGTTATTTTAGTGTCAATCTTGTTTTGTCTTTAAAACCTCTCATTCAACCCTGGATTATTTTAAATTAAATACATATGAATAGTGCCTGTTTATATCTCTAAAAGTTAACTACTTAAAAAATAGTAACACTACCATACCTAAAAAATAATATTGTTAGGATTGAAATAAAATACACATTTTAAATTCCTTGCTGTGTTTCTTAAATCTGTAATTTCCCTGTCTCTCTTTTCTTCCTCCAGGCAATTTATTTGTTGAAGGAAACCAGAGCAGAGATTCTCATATTGTGAATCTTGCTGATTGCACTATGCTGATGTCATTTAACTTGCCCCTCTGACTATTATGTTTACTCTAAAGGGTATTTGGAATTAGAGGCTTGATCAAATTCAGGTTCAATTTTAGGGCAGGAATACTTTACAGGTGGTTCCATCAAAGGTACATGAAAATTCTGTGTGTCCCTCTTTTTGTGACTTAGGGGTCCTAGGGATCATTGATCAGATCTATTACTTCATTATGGTGACATTATAATTTTATAATTCCTTCTTCCTCTATGAGTTAGAAAAGACTTTAGTAAGGAGAAACTTACTCTCATTAATTATATATTACCTCAGGTATAGCTTATATAGGAAAAGCATAATGTAATTTTTTAACCTAGTGTATTAACTAGTCTTTTCTCAGGCTGCTGTGAAAAAAATACCCAAGACTGGGTAATTTATAATGAAAAGAGGTTTAATTGACTTATAGTTCTGCATGGCTGGGCAGGCCTCAGGAAACTTACAATCGTGGTGGAAGGCACTTCTTCACAGGGCAGCAGGAGAGAGCATGAGAGCAGAGTGAAGGGTGGGAAGCCATCAAATCTCATTAGAACTCACTATCATGATAACAGCATGGGGGAAACCACCCCTATGATTTAATTATCTGCACTAGGTCCTGCCTTTGAAATGTGCGGATTATTACAATTCAAGGTGAGATTTGGGTGGTGACACAGAACCAAACCATATCACCTAACATTCTCTTAAAGTGATGACACATTTTTTTGCTAGTGCATCATTGCGAACTCACTGATTTAAACACTTTAAGTTTAAATCAGTTGCAGCTGTTGTTTTTATTGTTGCTCAGAATGTTCCATACTTTTTTGTTGTTTGCCAGTGGGAATTTAGCCCTGAATTTTTAAATGTATTTTTAGAAAGTTCCCTTAATGTATGTCATGAGAGTTTCTGTGTAATTTTATTTAAAATGTAATTTAAGTTGTTTTAATGTATTATCCTTATATATGCAATGAATTTTACTGTGCATCTTTTTATTCAACTAAGAATTAAAACTTTAAATTTGAGTTTTGTGCTAGAGATGCCTTTATTGTGACTCTTCTAAGGATAGCAAGGATAGCCTTGGAAGTCCTGTGATCAGCCCACCTTGGACGAGGTTCCCCGCTTGTCTCTTCCCCTCTCACTATTTTCTTCTCATTTGAGGTGCTTTGAATGTGTTTCTGTGACCAGAAGGGCCTAAGACAGACATGAGAAGACTTGTTTTTGTTCTAACTCTGCCATTAACTAAGTTACGGTTTGTTGAATTGGTCTAGCTCAGCATTTTCCCCAATAATATCCCTCAAGACACTAGCTGCAGGATATTTTGTAATTTCTTGCTTAAATAAATTTCAGACATATTGCCAATAATTTTGGAGTATAACTAGGTCTATTAGCATAAAAGGCTACCAGAATTTTACAGGAAATAAATGAATTTAACTCGGTATAACTGTGTGGTTTCCTTAATCTGTCCTGCCACAGAATCTTTAACAGTACTATCCTGTGCCTCTGGAGTTCCAAGGAATACTTGGGAAATGCTGGGTTAGCTAATGTTTGGGTTTCTAGTTCTAACTCTGATAGTTTGACTGCAATGACAAAATGTGTCAGAAAATCAGAGTCCTTTTTCTTTCATGTGAAAACTGCTTTCCCTCTTGTGTCTTTCTCTGCTTAATAATTGACACTGACTTTATCTCATCTTAATGGAAATTTTTTTTTCTGGCTCCCAGACTTCATATTCAATGTGAATTTTTGGTTGCAATATTTCTAATGAGGACTAGAAAAAATTAGGGCTGGCTTTATCAAAGCAGACAAAAGTACATTTGTAGGAAGATTAGTGCAATGTTAGAGTATTAGATAATTAATTTAAAAGAATGAGATTTTGGAGTCATCCATAGTAGAGATTAAAATTTAAGCCTGGGTAGTCACAGTGGAAATAGAAAATGAAAGAATGAAGTTACTCTTTATAAACTGGGAGGATTTTTACTCTTCATAACAAACATCGAGCATCATCAGGGCTTTTGGGTTCATGGACCTTTTGGTTTATGGCCACTAAGTGGGTCACCCTCAGCAAACCATATACCTCTGTGGGCCACAGCTCCTTTATGTACAAAATGAGAGTGTTTCATGAAATGATTCCCATGTTCCCCTTCTGTTCTAAGTCAGTGATCCCTATGAAATGCACTTAAAAGGCTTCTGTGTTTGGTATACTATTGATCTATGGAGAAACACAGTCAAAAGGACTGTTCTTCTTAAGTGTATTTATACTCCCAAGAATCAATCTGACTTAAAATATGGGCCTGGAATTTTCCTGAAGATGTTGGTAATGTTCTTGGTGGAAAAAATATGGTGTTGGGAAAGGAATTGGTGACAAAGAAAGGAGAATTAAAGGGAAGATACAGTAAAACTCTAAAAATTATTTTTCTTTCCAGTACAGAAATGCACAAATAAATTTGAGATAATTATTAGCATCAGAGTAATGCAGAAAAAATTCCAAATGTAACTAATTTTGGTTATTTCAATAGATTATTGAAAGCAGAAAACACATAAATAAGAAATAGTAGGGAAAACATAGACTCTGGGACAAGTAGAGCATTTGAGGTAACTCTCTACACGGTGGAAAAGACCTTATGGGCAGGCTGGGACATCATTTCAGATTTTTATTTTCAATTCCCAGCGTGTTCCTTTACTAACCTTTTTCTTTTTAATTACATTCTCATTTTATCCAAGCCAGCAGCTTCAGAATTACTGTGCTTTTCGTTCATGCAGTCGGTTTACAAATAGAGCATGTCTGGGTTCCTCTGTGGCAAAGAGAATTTTTAAAAGTTAACTTTGATTCTGTGACAAAATGTCTGTAAACACAGCAAAACTTAGTTGTGGTCCCACACAGAGTGGCTTTATTAAGCTATCTGATCCTGACTTCTCCCAAAGTAAAGCTTTAAAACTCCTTGAACATATTTACTAGCTTTAAGCAATCAATTGTAAATGACCTTAATGTTTACTTCTAGTGAAGAACACTTCACATCTTGAGGTTACAAAAGTAGTCCAAGCATTCAACGGTTAAATAGAGCAAACAATTTTTTATTTATCACCTCTGGCCTGAAAAACTGTTGCATGCAGTAGTCATAAGCAGTGTCCACTTTTAATATAGTATTTGCAACTCAAATGTTTTCTTCTTCAGTTTTAATCTGCAATTGCAAATTCCGTATTCCCTTTTGCTTGTCATATTCTCAGAGCTTTGTTCTGCTAAATTGTTGGCTCACCACTTTCGATGGTAATTTATAGAACCCAGTTCACTTTGTGTCACTACAGGTTACAAATGAAAATGAAAACAATTTGCTGTTAAGAAATATTTCTGAAACAAAATGCAAATAACATATTGAAACAAACTATGGCTATTTTAAAATAGCAGTGAAGTATAATTATAGGGATTGTATTATAGTAAATGTCCTTTTTAAAAGCATAGTCTCTCTAAGGGTATTCTTCTGTATTTAAATTAAAATACTTTCTCTTAGGATATTTTTCTCTATTTCTGTTTTTCCCAGTCATTTGGCTTCACTGGACTGTGGTGGGAGTGGTGTTCTTCGAGATTTGTAATATTTAAAATTAGGCCAGGTGCAGTGGCTCATGCCTGTAATCCCAGTACTTTGGGAGGCCAAGGTGGGTGGATCATCTAAGGTCAGAAGTTTGAGACCAGCCAGCCAATATGGTGAAATTCCATCTCTTCTAAAAATACAAAAATTAGCCTGGCATGGTGGTGGTTGTCTGTAATCCCAGTTACTCAGGAGGCTGAGGCAGGAGAATTGTTTGAGTCAGGGAGGCAGAGGTTTCAGTGAGCTGAGATCATGTCACTACACTCCAGCCTGGACAACAGAGCTTCTCAAAATAAAAATAAAAAATAAATAAATATTTAAAACTAAAAGGAAATCATGGCAGTTTTTTTCTGTTGTACATTTTCTTAATCAACAGTTGTCAGATTTCACCTATATCAAATAAGTATTTTACATGTAAATCTAACAAGAAGTTTCTCATATTTGTAGTTGTGAACAACTTCCCTATGTAATTTGTTGATTAGTAGTTAGAATTAAGTTGGTCATTAAAAGAATCACCATGAATTGACAGCATGACTCTTTTAGAGAAGAGTCTCTTAATCATGAGTTCATGAACTTCTGGAAATTACTTGCTAAATTTTATATGTACAAACATATATGTTTATTTTTTTCTGAAGAGAAATGCCATAGCAATGTTCATACAGTTTTTAGAAGTGTCTGTGAACATAACAAGATTGGGAACTACTGTATAAAAAAACTATATGAGCCTGAAAATAGTGAGTAAACTGAATTTTCTTGGAATAATTTATATTTTTAAAAAATGAATAAAAATTCTCAAGTCTGCAAGTAAGAAGTTTTTGTACATTGCTTTGTAGTAGATTGTGGCATATTCCAACAATAAATTGAATATACTCTTGTAATTGCCAGTACATAAGGAAGAACTCAAACTCTTCATTCTTTCAGGGAACTATTACCAATGCTAACCTGTGTTTTTATCATTAAGTCACTTTTATTTTGTCCTCTGTATTTGTAAGGAGCTATCGTTTACCAGAAGGAATATTCAGACTAGAAATTGGGAGATTGGTTTTTAATTTCTTTTCCATTGCCTGATCTTTTATGATTGGGATAAAAAATTATGAGTTTTGGGAGGAGCTGGCAAGTTGACCAAATAGGAACAGCTCTGGTCTGCAGCTCTCAGTGAGATCCATGCAAAAGGTGGGTGATTTCTGCATTTCCAACTGAGGTACTTGGTTCATCTTACTGAGACTGGTTGGACAGTGGGTGCAGAGAGCCAAAGCAGGGTGGGGTGTCACGTCACCTGGGAAGCACATAAGGTTGTGGGATTTTGGTTTCCTAGCTGAGGGAAGCTGTGAGAGACTGTACCGAGAAGAATGGTGCACTCTGGCCCAGATACTATGCTTTTCCCATGGTCTTTGCAACTGGCAAACCAGGAGACTGCCTCCAGTGCCTGGCTCGCTGGGTCCCACCCACACAGAGCCCAGCAAGCTAAGATCCACTGCCTTGAAATTCTTGCTACTAGGACAGCAGTCTGAGGTTGACCTGAGACGCTCGAGCTTGGTGTGGGGAGGGGTGTCCACCATTGCTGAAGCTTGAGTAGGCAGTTTTACCCTCACAGTGTAGACAAAACCTCCTGGAAGTTTGAACTGGGTAGAGCCCATGACAGCTCAGCAAGGCCTCTGCGGCCTGACTGCCTCTGTGGCCAAATTTCTTCTCTCTAGGCAAGGCATCTCTAAAAAAAAAAAAAAAAAAAAAAAAAAAAGGCAGCAGCCTCAGTCAGGGACTTATACATAAAACCCCCAACTCCCTGGGACAGAGCACTTGGGTGAAGGGGCAGTTGTGGGTGCAGCTTCAGCGGACTTAACCATCCCTGTGTGATAGTCCTGGAGAGAGCAGAGGGTCTCCCAGTGCAGAGTTTGAGCTTTGATAAGGAACAGACTGCCTTTTGAAGTTAGTCCCTGACCCCTGTGTATCCTGACTGGGAGAAACCTCCCAGTAGGGGCTGACAGACATGTCATATAGAAGAGCTCTGGCTGGCATATGGCAGGTGCCCCTGTGGGTCAAAGCTTCCAGAGAAAGGAACAGGCAGCAATCCTTGCTGTTCTGCAGCATCTGCTAGGGATACCCAGGTAGACAGAGTCTGGAGTGGACCTTCAGCCAACTCCAGCAGACCTGCAACAGAAGGGCCTGTTAGAAGGAAAACTAACAAACAGAAAGGATAGTATCAATATTAACAAAACGGAAGTACACTCAGAGACCTCATCTGAAGGTCACTGATTTCAAAAATAAAATGTAGATAAATCCATAAAGATGGAAAGAAACCAGTGCAAAAAGCCTGAAAATTCCAAAAACCAGAACACCCAAAGGATCACAACTCCTCGCCAGCAAGGAAGCAAAACTGGATGGAGAATGAATTTGATGAACTGACAGAAGTAGGCTTCAGAAAGTGGGTAATAACAAACTCTTCTGAGCTAAAGGAGCATGTTCTAACACAATGCAAGGAAACTAAGACTCTTGAAAAAATGTTAGATGAATTTTTAACTAGAATAACCAGTTTAGAGAGGAACATAAATGACCTAATGCAGCTGAAAAATACAGCATGAGAACTTTGTGAAGCATACACAAGTAAAAATAGCTGAATTGATCAAGCAGAAGAAAGGATATCAGAGATTGAAGATCGACTTAATGAAATGAAGTGAGAAAACAAGATTAGATAAAAAAAAAAAAGAGTGAGAAGTGAATAAAGTCTCCAAGAAATATGGGATGGCAAAAAGATCAAACATGTATTTGATCCATGTACCTGAAAGTGACAGGGAGAATGGAACCAATTTGGAAAACACTCTTCAGGATGTTATCTGGGATAACTTCCCCAACCTAGCAAGATAGGCCAACATTCAAATTCAGAAAATACAGAGAACACCACAAAGATACTCCTTGAGAAGAGCAACCCCAAGACACAGAATTGTCAGATTCACCAAGGTTGAAATGAAGGAAAAAGTGTTAAGGGCAGCCAGACAGAAAGGTTGGGTTACCCACAAAGGGAAGCCTGTCAGACTAACAGCAAATCTCTTGTCAGATATGCTATAAGCCAGAAGAGAGTGGGGGCCAGTATTCAACAATCTTAAAGAAAAAAAAATTGAACTGAGAATTTTTTATCCAAACAAACTAAGCTTCATAAGTGAAGGAGAAATAAAATGCTTTACAGACAAGCAAATGCTGAGAGACTTTGTAACACCAAAGTCTCATGAAGGAATCACTAAACATGGAAAGGAACAACCAGTGCCCGCCACTGCAAAAACATACCAAATTGTAAAGACCATCAATCCTATGAAGAAACTGCATCAACTAATGGGGAAAATAGCCAGCTAGCATCATAATGACAGGATCAAATTTACACAAAAGAGTATTAAACTTAAATGTAAATGCGCTAAATGCGCTAAATCCAGTCTTGGCAGACTGGATAAAGAGCCAAGACCCATCAGTGTGCTGTATTCAAGAGACTGGTCTCATGTGCAAAGACACGCATAGGCTGAAAATAAAGGGATGGAGGAATATTTACAGAGCAAATGGAAAGCAAAAAAAAGCAGGGGTATGCAATCCTAGTCTCTGATAAGACAGACTTTAAATCAACAAAGATCAAAAGATACAAGGAAGGGCATTACATAATTGTAAGGGGATCGATGCAACAAGAAGAGCTAACTATCTTAAATATGTATGCACCCAATGCAGGGGCATCCAGATTCATAAAGCAAGTTCATAGATACCTACAAAGAGACTTAGACTCCCACATAATAATAGTGGGAGACTTTAACACCCCACTGTCAATATTAGATCAATGAGACAGAAAATTAACAAGGATATCCAGGACTTGACTTCTGCTCTGGACCATTGGACCTAATAGACATCTACAGAACTCTCCACTCTGAATCAACAGATTATACATTCTTCTTAACACCACATCACACTTATTCTAAAATTGACCACATATTTGGAAGTAAAATGCTCCTCAGCAAATGCAAAAGAACGTAAAGCATAACAGTCTCTCAGATCACAATGTTATCAAATTAGAAATCAGAATTAAGAAACTCACTTAAAACTGCACAACTACATGGAAACTGAACAACCTGCTCCTGAATGACTGGGCAAATAACAAAATTAAGGCAAAAATAAAGACTTTCTTTGAAACAAATGAGAACAAAGACATAATGTATCAGAATCTCTTTGACATATTTAATGCAGTATGTAGAGAAAAATTCATAGCACTAAATGCCCACAAAAAATAGAAGGAAAGATATAAAATTGATACCCTAACATTACAATTAAAAGAACTAGAGAAGGAAGAGCAAAAAAATTCAAAAGCTAGCAGAAGAAAAGAAATAACTAAGATTAGAGCAGAACTCAAGGAGGTAGAGACACAGATAACCCTTCAAAAAAATCAATGAATCCAGGGACTGGCTTTTTTTGAAAAGATCAACAAAATTGACAGACTGCTGGTCAGAAAATAAAGAAGAGAAGGGCAAGAACTCAAATAGACACAATAAAAACTGAAAAAGGGATATCACCACCAATCCCACAGAAATACAAACTACCATCAGAGACTACTACAAACACTTCTATGCAAATAAACTAGAAAATCTAGAAGAAATGGACAAATTTCTGGAAACATACACCCTCCCAAGACTAAACTAGGACAAACTCAAATCCCTGAATAGATCAAGAATGAGTCCTGAAGTTGAGCCAGTAATTAATAGCCTACCAACCAAAAAAAGTCCAGGACCAGATGAATTTAAAGTCTAATTCTACCAGAGGTACAAAGAGGAGCTGGTACCATTCATTCTGAAAATATTTCAAACCATAGAAAAATAGGGACTCATCCCTAACTCGTTTTTTGAGGCCAACATCATCCTGATCCAAAACCTGGCAGAGACTCACCAGAAAAAGAAAATTTTAGGCCAATATCCCTGTTAAACATCAATGTGAAAATCCTCAATAAAATATTAGAAAACTGAATCCAACAGCACATCGCAAAGTTTATCCATCATGATCAAGTTGGCTTCATCCCTGGGATGCAAGCCTTGTTCAACAAATCAATAGATGTAATACATTACATAAGCAGAACCAATGACAAAAACCACGTGACAATAGATGTAGAAAAAGGCTTTTGACATAATTCAGCACCCCTTAATGCTAAAAAATCTCAATAAACTAAGTATTAATGGAACATATCTCAAAATAATAAGAGCTATTTATGACAAACCCATAACCAATATCATACTGAATGGGCAAAACCTGGAAGCATTCTCTTTGAAAACTAGCACAAGACGAGGATGCCCTCTTGTACCACTTCTATTCAACATAGTATTATAAATTCTGGCCAGGGTAATTAAGAAAGAGAAATAAATAAAGGGTATTCAGCTAGGAAGACAGGAAGTCAAATTGTCTGTTTGCAGATGACATGATTGTATATTTAGAAAACCCCATTGTCTCAGGCCAAAATGTCCTTGAGCTTATAAGCAACTTCAGCAATGTCTCAGGATACAAAATCAATGTGCAATAATCACAAGCATTCCTATACACCAATAACAGGCAAATAGCCAAATCATGAGTGAACTCCCATTCACAATTGCTACAAAGATAATAAAATACCTAGGAATACAACTTACAAGGGATGTGAAAAACATCTTCAAGGAGGACTATAAACCACTGCTCAGCAAAATAAGAGAGGACACAAATGAGAAAACATTCCATATTCATGCATAGGAAGAATCAATACCATGAAAATGGCCATATTGCCTAAAGTAATTTATAGATTCATTGCTGTCCCCTCAAGCTACTATTGACTTTCATCACAGAATTGGAAAAAACTACCTTAAATTTTATATGGAACCAAAAAAGAGCCCACATAGCCAAGACAATCCTAAGCAAAAAGAACAAAGCTGGAGGCATCACGCTAGTTGACTTCAAACTATACAAGGCTGCAGTAAAAAAAAAAAAATAGCATGATACTGGTACCAAAACAGAGATATAAATCAATGGAATAGAACAGAGGCATCAGAAATAACATCATACATCTGTAACCATCTGATCTTTGAGAAACCTGACGTAAGCAATGGGGAAGAATCCCCTATTTAATAAATAGTGTTGGGAAAACTGGATAACCATATGCAGAAAGCTGAACCTGGATCCCTTTCTTACACCTTGTACAAAAATTAACTCAAGATGGATTAAAGGTTTAAATGTAAGACCTGAAACCATAAAAACCCTAGAAGAAAACTTTGGCAATATCAAAACCAAATGCAAAAGAACGTAGGACATAGGCATGGGCAAGGACTTCATGATTAAAACACCAAGAGCATTGGCAATAAAAGCCAAAATTGACAAATGGCATTTAATTAAACTAAAGAGCTTCTGCATAGCAAAAGAAACTATTATGAGAGTGAACAGGCAACCTACAGAATGGTAGAAAATTTTTGCAATCTATCCATCTGACAAAGGGCTAATATCCAGAATCTACAAAGAACTTAAATTTCCAAGAAAATAACAATCTCATCAAAAAGTGGGCAAATGATATGAATAGACACTTCTCAAAAGAAGACATTTGTGCTATGCAGCCAACAAACATATGGAAAAACTGCTCATCATAACTGGTCATTAGAGAAATGCAAATTAAAATCACAGTGAGATACCATCTCACACCAGTTAGAATGGCAATCATTAAAAAGTCAGGAAATAACAGATGCTGGAGAGGACGTGGTGAAATATGAACACTTTTACATTGTAGGGGGGAGTGTAAATTAGTTCAACCATTGTGGAAGACAGTGTGGCAATTCTTCAAGGATCTAGAACTAGAAATAACATTTGACCCAGCAATCCCATTAAGGTAATATACCCAAAGGTTTATAAATAATTATATTAAAAAGACACATGCACACATATGTTTATTGCATCACTATTCACAACAGCAAAGACTTGGAACTAGCCCAAATGCCCACCAATATAGACTGGATAAAGAAAATGTGGCACATATACAGCATAGAATACTATGCAGCCATAAAAATGTGTTTTGCAGGGACATGGATGAAGCTGGAAACCATCATTCTCAGCAAAGACACACAAGAACAGAAAACTAAACACTGCATGTTCTCACTCATATGTACAAGTTTAACAATGAGAACACATGGACACAGAGAGAGAAACATCACACACTGGAGCCTATCTGGGGTGGGGTCTGGGGAAAGAATAGAACTGGAAAAATATCTAATGTAGATGATGGGATGATGGGTGCAGCAAACCACCATGGCACATGTATACCCATGTTTCAGGCCTGCACATTCTGCACATGTATCCCAGAACTTAAAGTATAATTAAAAAAAAGATTGTGACTTTTATTCTAAAAAATGACAAATTAATTAAAATAATTTTTTTAGTTGTCTGATTTGAACAATCACAATATCCAGGCAGCTGACTGCTAAAAATGTTTCCTTTGAAACTAGTCACACTAGTATCAAGTAGTTACAAATTTAATTTCCCTTTTCTTCAATATTTGTACCTATGGAACAAATTTAAGTATATATTCCCATTTGCTTACTTGGAATGCTAAGAAAAATAGATATTATCTGTAAACTCAGAAAACTGAAATATGGTTTGTATTTCCCAGTAAATTTAGACTTTAGTCATCAGAAAATGCATAGTGCACAGATCACACATTTACTGTGTTTTTCACTTTCTTGAATTTCAGACCTATACCTTGGATCCCAGATGACCTGGTAATGTAATTTGGGCAAAGGTGGATTGTTCTTTAGTACCCACATAGTGTTGTCCATTATTAAATATCTACGAACACAACATTTCTTTTTCAAGATTGTGCAATGGGCAGCCAATGAATAAGAGACATTAGGTTTTCAAATATCACAAAATTCCTCCACATTATTCTGTGTATGAGAACGCATATATTTCTAGCTGACACCAGGTAATTTTATTTCAGCAATAACTTTTGATTAGTAAGCTAGACTATTTTATATTTTTGAACAATTTATTAAGATGAAATTTACCAACATTGAAATGTGTAAATCTTAATTGTAAAAGTCAGTGAGTTTTGACAAATGATCACACACGTAAATAGCATCTCAATCCAAATATAGAACATTTCAATCTCTAGCTAAAGTTTTCTGTACTAACCACTCCCATAGGCAACCACTGTTCTGATTTTTACCACTGTAGACTAGTTTGGATTATACATGAACTTTATGTAAATAAACTAATTTAATATGTACTGTTTTGTATCTGTTTTCTTTCATATGAACTATTTAAAAAAATCTGTCCTATTGCTTTTCTCTACAGTTTTGCCCCGATTTTGGTACCACAATATGTGTCTATGCCTGTCCTGTCCTGCTAATGGACATTTGGAGTGTTTCCAGATTTTGGCTACTCAAGATAAAGCCACTATATATATATATATATATATATATATATATATATATATATATATATATGTATGACAGAATCTTACTCCTGTCACCTAGGCGGGAGTGTAGTGGTATGATCATGGCTCATTGCATCCTTGAACTCCTGGGTTCAAGTGATCCTTCCACCTCATTTTTTATTTTCATTTTTTGTAGGGACAAGGTCTTACTATGTTGCTCAAGCTGGTCTTGAACTCCTGGGCTCATGTGATCCTTCCTCCTTGGCCTCCCAAAGTGATGGGATTATAGGTGTAAGCCACCATGCCTGGCATATAAACGTTTTATAAAAGTCTGTGTGTGCACATTTTTTCCTTGTTTCTTGAGTAAATACCCAGGAGCAAATATGCTCACTTATAGGGTAGGTATGATGGTTAAAAGGATGCTTAGATAGTTTATAAAGTATTGCTTCTGGGTTTGTCTGTGAGGGTGTTGCCAGAGGAGATTGACAGTTGAGTCAGTGGACTGAGAGAGGAAGACCCACTCTCAATGTGGATGGGAACCATCCAATCTGCTGCCAGCACAGCCAGTACATAGGCAGAAGAAGGTGGAATAAGCTGGCTTGCTGAGTCTTCTGACTTTCACCTTTCTCCCATGCTGGATGCTTCCATCCATCCCTCCTGCCCTTGGGCACCAGACTCCATGTTCTTTGGCCTTTGGACTCTTGGACCTATACCAGTGGTTTGCCGGGGGCTTTCAGGCCTTTGGCCACAGACTGAAGGCTCCATTGTCATCTTTCCTACCTTTGAAGACATTAGACTTGGACTGAGCCACTATTGGCTTCTTTCTTTCTCAGCTTGTAGAAGGCCTATCAAGGGACTTCACCTTGTGATCATGTGAGCCAATTCTCTCGAATAGACTCCCTTTCATATATACATATATCCTGTTAGTTCTGTCTCTCTGGAGAACCCTGACTAATACAGTAGGCATATATTTATCTTTATTAGAAATTGCGAGCAGGTTTATAAAATAGTGGTACAATTTTATAATTCCACCAGCAATGTTACAGGAGTATCAGTGGCTCCATATCTTTTTTTTTTTTTTTTTTTGAGATGGAGTTTCGCTCTTGTTACCCAGGCTGGAGTGCAATGGCATGATCTTGGCTCACCGCAACCTCCGCCTCCTGGGTTCAGGCAATTCTCCTGCCTCAGCTTCCTGAGTAGCTGGGATTACAGGCAGACGCCACTGTGCCCAGCTAATTTTTTGTATTTTTAGTAGAGATGGGGTTTCACCATGTCGACCAGGATGGTTTCGATCTCTTGACCTCGTGATAGCATTTGGTGTTTTCAGTCTTTTCCAATTTAGCTCTACTAGTAGGTGTGAAACAATATTGTCATTGTGGTTTTAATTTGTATTTTTCTGATGATTAAAGATGCTGAACACTCTTAAAGATGTGTTTTATGTATTTTTTTGTTATACTATATTCCTAATTTTAAGAATTAGACTGTCTTTTTAAATTAATTTGCTTTTTTTTTTTTTTTTTTGAGACAGAGTTTCGTTCTTGTTACCTAGGCTGGAGTGCAATGGCACAATCTCGGCTCACTGCAACCTCTGCCTCCTAGGTTCAGGCAATTCTCCTGCCTCAGCCTCCTGAGTAGCTGGGATTACAGGCACGCACCACCATGCCCAGCTAATTTTTTGTATATTTAGTAGAGACGGGGTTTCACCATGTTAACCAGGATGGTCTCGATCTCTTGACCTCGTGATCCACCTGCCTCGGTCTCCCAAAGTGCTGGGATTACAGGCTTGAGCCACCGCGCCGGGCCAATTTGTATTTTTTAAATGTTTTCTGGATGTGTGTATATGTTTGTTTTTCTTCACACTTTTTAAAGAAGCATGGACATTTTTAATTTTGATAAGGTTCAATTTATGTTTATTTTATGATTACTGATATTTTTGTACTCTCTAAAAATCATTACCTCCCCTAAAATTGTGAACATATCCTTCCATGGTTTCTCATAGATTTACAGTTTTAGCTTTTACCATTAGGTCTATGATCTGTCTTGAATTAATTTTTATTATAAATTGAAGTAATTTGCATTTTGGTCACTTGTTCCATCACCATTTGTTGAAAATATTCTCATTTCCCCACTGACTCTAAAGGCGGTGGTCTATTTCTGGAACTCTACTATTTCATTGATCTGTTTTTCCATCCTTATGCCAACACCATGCTATTTTGATTACTGTAATATTATAGTAAGTTTTGAAATCAGGTTGTGTTAGTGCTCTAACCTTGCGTTTCTTTTAAGAATCATATTTTGCTACCTAAGGTTCTTTGGGATTTCTTAAACATTTTAGATTTATCTTGTAAATTTGTATAAGAAAACTTGCTGGGGGTTTGATCAGAATGGTGTTAAATCTATATAGAATTTGGAGAGAATCGACATTGTTTTGATGTTGATTCTATTAATTCCTAAACATGGTATGTTTATTTACGTAGATCTTCATTAATATCTGTTAAAATATTTGTAATTTTTTTATTGCAGATTAAATTATTTTTAAATTTTACTTTCAATTAGTCATTACTAGTATACACAAGTACAGCTTCTTTTCTACATTGACTTAGTAGTCTAAAACCTTGCTAAATTACTTATTAGTTCTAGTATTTTTTGGTTTATTTGAGATTTTTATATGTTATACAAACTTTTATAAACAAAATGTTTATATAAGTTTATATACTTTTAATTTTCTGTGAATAAAGGCTTAACACTTCCATTCCAATCTTTATGCCTTTTATTTTTATTTTTTGGTTTTTATCACACTGGATTCCTGAACTTGAGGGACAAAGGATAATGTGTAGTATTTCACCAGTAAATATAGTGTAAGTTACAGGTTTTCACAGATGCCCTTTATCTCTTCCATTCCTGATTCATGAATTTTCATCTTGAATAGTCCCTGTATTTTGTCAGATGCTTTCTCTTTATTCGTTCAATGAGATAAAATGTATTAATTTATTTTCTAATGTAAATTTGACTTGGTTATGATATACCCTTTTAAAAATATATTTCTGTATTTGATAGATATTTTTAAATTTTACATCTATATTCATGAGGGGTATTTGTAGGGTGGGAAATCTGATTAAGAGAGTTATGCTACAAAGAGAGATTTTAAAATGGGGCAATAACTTGGAAAGTGTAGTCAGTAAGATTTTTCCTTTTAGTGTGAAAGAAATTAGAAGTGATCTTAAAAGGATGTTTGTCTTTTATTTATATTTATTTATTATTTGCTCATGTTCACTTTTTTCAGTTTTTTTTTTTTTCTTTTGAGTGGAGTCTCGCTCTATTACCCAGGTGGAAGTGTAGTGGCATGATCTCAGCTCACCACAATCTCCACTTCCTGGGTTCAAGCAATTCTCCTGTCTCAGCCTCCAGAATAGCTGGGACCATAGGCACATGTCACCATGCCTAGCGAATTTTTTTGTAATTTTAGTAGAGACAGGGTTTTACCATATTGGTCAGGCTGGTCTTGAACTCCTGACTTCAGGTGATCCTCCCACCTCAGCTTCCCAAAGTGCTGGGATTACAGGTGTGAGTCACCACGCCCAGCCTTTTCTCAAGTCTTTAAAAAGGTGGATTACAAAAAATAATGTAAAATAAAAAGGGAGGCAGTTCGCTTTACCTTTTTATAAGGGCTTAAAATTTATCCCTTCCTAGGAAATACAATGGGCATCATCTTGTATTTTGGAAGAGAAACAGGTGTAATTACTATTTGCCTGTCCAGGTAGACAGAAGAACTCACAATGTGATGTAAATGCTGGTTTTATAACCCTGTGACATATACACCATAGAGCCCTATCCCCAGTTTGTAAATTTCATTTTTGTTGCTAACATTAGAAGTGTATAACTTTGGTATCTATTTTGCCTGGCTGCTCCCCGAATCTGATTTTTCTTGTTACACTTAAAATAGCATAATGATATACTGGTCAAATTGCCTTTTATTTATGAAATGAGTCCTGAAATGTTATCTGTCTTTACAGGTAGAAACACATTGGCATTTCCCTACTCTTATTTTCACAATTTATTCTCAGGGTTATGCTTTTTTTTTCCCCCCCGAGATGCAGTTTCGCTTTTGTTACCCAGGCTGGAGTGCAATGGTGTGATCTCAGCTCACCGCAACCTCTGCCCCCTGGGTTCAGGCAATTCTCCTGCCTCAGCCTCCTGAGTAGCTGGGATTACAGGCACGTGCCACCATGCCCAGCTAATTTTTGATATTTTTAGTAGAGACGGAGTTTCACCATGTTGACCAGGATGGTCTTGATCTCTTGACCTCGTGATCCACCTGCCTCGGCCTCCCAAAGTGCTGGGATTACAGGCTTGAGCCACCAAGGTTATGCTTATAAATTCTACTTTTACATTTTATAATCTTCATTGGCCAAGAATAACACAAGTCTGCTTTATTTTTTAAAATTAAGTGTAGAAAGGTTTTGCTTCACAGTAAATGAGCCCTTTTGGCTGGTTAGTTATTACTAACATTTGTAATCCATATTTGCTTTTTAGCTTTCCTGATAGCTGAAAGGACTTACCAAAACAATTTCCTTAGGAATCAGACACCTTCTTATCAGAAAAGTGAAACTATTTTTACTCTCAATTTTCTTGGACTTCTTTTGTCAAAAAAAGATTCACTCAATCTCTCCACCATATATAAATCACCATAAGTAAAGAACCATACTATTCTACTTTGTTCTTAGATTATAAATCCCTTAAAGAAAGGCTCTTTTTTACCCTCACCACCTAGAATAATGTTTGATATGTTGCGAGGTACTCAATAAACATTTAAAGGATCAAATTTTTGGCTTTAAAATTTCTAAATAACATGCCAATCCTTTGCTAGAAAACTCAGTGTCCAAGGTACTTTTGTTTCTAACTATAGTTGCTTCTATAATTTAGATTATTTGGTAGATTTACTTTTGTAAGTAATCTTTATAAGTTTAGGCCGTATATTGTTTTATCTTCAAGTTAAATTTGAAATTTGAAGAACTATTTTAAAAGCTTTGTAATTTATAATTTCTTTAAAGGATTATAAAATATTTTGAAGAATTATAAAATGATTATTTAATAAGCTCTAACTTCCCTTAAAATATTACTTCTGTTTCTTATAATTTTTTTTTGTATTTTGTATTCTGTTCCAAATATGTTCTCCTCTTAATTTTGGCATTTCTTTTTTTTCCTATGGTAGTAGCTCTTCAGAGCATCCGGATCTCTTTGGCACTTCTAATTGTGATTTCTGAGAAATTTTGAAGTCTGAGATAGTTGACTTCGGAAGCCAAAATAGTGCCTAAGTCTATTTCATGCCCACACTCCCTTTTACTCATATATCCAAGTTCCTTTCCATGTATTTAGAGTCAGTTTCTTTTGAATGTTCTTCCTTTCCCAAAGGACTGATAAACATCCACACTTTGGTTGTTTTCTGGAGATATAAAAAATATTGCTTCCTCAGTTTTATTTTCTAGGATTTACTCATTCACTCTATTTATTAAAGAAGATTACATTAAATTCTTAGTTCATTAATATCATTGCAAGAATTTTTCATAGACAAAAAGCGATTTAAAAATGCACTGTGAAGATGAAATTGTCATGAACTGTAATTTTGCTACCTATGTATCCTCAGTTCTTCTACAGAACCACTTGTTTATAGATCAGAAACATAAGCTCATCCAACAGAGCAAAGAATGTTTCCTGTTTGGCTTGGAATTCATTGGTATATCAATCCTAGGCACCCTATGAAAGAAATGCACAGGGTTGAAATATAAAGGCACATCCACTGCCGGGAAAAAGAAGTCATCGAAACCATTATTTACTTGTCTCCATTTTCTGAGTTCAACCCTTAAAAACGTCTAGTGTGGTGAACAGAACGAATGAGAGCAAATTAACTTTCATTTTTCCAGCAAGGGGAGAAGGGAGATATGCGGGAGTGAATCGATCACACCGCCACTCGCTGCACTGACAGCATTCATCCGCGTGAGCAAACTTCTGTGTGGGCAATGCCAGTGAAATTTATTTCTCCGAGCGAGTTTACTGCTTACATTCAGGGCGTCTCATCTTTCTGGCAATCAGGATAAATTGTGTCTCAGTAATAACATTGTAGCAAGCTATTCTTTACCGTGAGGAGCCTGTAATGACCGTGTCTTACATTTGCATTAATTCTGACAAGATTTACTGGTGCTTGCTGATCTGTAAATTTCAAAATGGCAAACAGCAGCAAAGGTCAACACAGCAATAATATTAATAGCTTTAGAAAAAGGTTGAGAGACTCGGAGATTCCAGATGATAGCTTGGGTGAGAGGGAAATTCAGTGGATGTTTGTTACGTTCACAGGTCCTATTACTTTACCCTTTCTTTTATGAGGTAATTATAATACCCTAGGAAAGGAAGCATGAGGTCACAAAGTTCGAGAACAGGAAATGTAGTTTAATCATAGGTAATATTTTTCCAGATTAGATTTCTTATTAAAACACCTGGAAAATCTGGTAAGAAGATATAGATCCTTAAATATTATAGTTTTTATCTATAGCACATAGTTAAAACCTTTTTGAAGGTTAAGGACAACTCAGTAACATTTGTCACTCTTCTTTATAATATATTCCTCATTAAATGGAAAATTCAGGGTTAGAAAAGCATGTTTAAACATAAAGTAATATAGTTTCCTTGACTCTTTAGGTTTCCAGTAGGATAACATCATCTTGGATTTTCTGTCTTGCTTGAAACATTTCCTGATGCCTCTAGAACAAGTTAACCATTCCCCCTTCTGTATCATCTCTTACCCAGAGCTTCTTGCTGCGGATGCTCTCTTTGCATTGTCCTGTAATTGTTTTGTTTACTTATACTGCCCCTTTCTGTACTCTATTGTCTACAGGGTAGGAATTGTGTACTCTTCATGAATCAGAGTACTCACTTTATAATAGGTACTTCACAGCAATTGCAGTGAAAACCAGACTACCTGAAGGCATCTCAGTAACTGCTTTGTGGACAGACACCTCTTTGGTTCATATATGAGGAAAAGGGTTGGATAATTTTAGTGTATGGAACAAGAGGTTCCTGTGGGAAAAATGTTGACTACTGTAATGTATAGAACAGCCATACTGCAATCACCACAATGACGTTGACCAAAATAGTCAGACATGGTTTGACTACCCCAGATATTCACCTTGACAAAAACCTGAATGAGGTCTTTAGCCATCTTTAAGACACAAAGCAGTAGATATAGAATAACTGGGTCTACTGTATGGGAAGAGAACTAAGTGCAATTGGCTCTGTAGTTAAACTTAAGGGGCATTATATCCAGGAAACTCTTTTTTTCTTTGTGAGACGAGAGTTTTGCTCTTGTTAACCAGGCTGGAATGTGATGGCGTGATCTTGACTCACTGCAACCTCCGCCTCCTGGGTTTAAGCAATTCTCCTGCCTCAGCCTCCTGAGTAGCTGGGACTACAGGCATGCACCACCATGCCCAGCTTATTTTTGTATTTTTAGTAGAGACGGGGTTTCACCATGTTGACCAGGATAGTCTCAATCTCTTGACCTCGTGTTCCATCCGCCTGGGCCTCCCAAAGTGCTGGGATTATAGGCGTGAGCCACTGCGCCCGGCCCTATATCCAGCAAACTCTAAATGATATTGTGTGGTTTGCTGTAAAATGTGCTAGCTTTTCACAGTAAAGATATGGAGAAAATTCTAAAGTGGAAAAGGATATTTATCCTTGCGTATCGACTCTCTTTTTCTTTCATATCTTTTAAGCCCTGTGGTGATTTGAGCCAAGATTTTGCTGTTGTTATAATCCTTATTATGCTTTGTATAATCGTTACTCATGGAGTCTTCACTGACTAGATTCCAAAGGAAGTTTGGTTCCATGAATGACTTGGTACAAATAATCTTGGATAACTTTTCTGTTTGTGGGCCTCACTTGTTTGTGTTACATTGATCTCTGCATGCTCTGAGTTTTTCAGGCTAGATATTAAATTATCCCAGATATGGCAATTAAAGAGGCTGTATTCTGTCTTTTTGGTAAGGAGAGTTGTTTGCTGATTGGTTTCTAAAACAAAGCAGAGTTTACATTAGGCTGAAGGACTATGCCAGCTGTTCTGCCACACTGTTCAATATCCTTGGCAAAAATGTCTCTGTTTTTCTTTTGAATCATTAAACATCTGGTGAGATGTGAGCCTTGGAGATACAGAATAGGGGTGAAAGAAGAAGAATGTATGTATTTATGTAGACGCTTAATTTGTAATTGCTAATGTGACAAGTGTCATAAAGAACAGGAGAAGTATAAGGCATGGCCGCCATGGGGAAGAGACTTCTCCCTGTGCAGATGCACTGTGGTAGTGTGAATTTTACCACCACCAATTCTTCATCTCTCCTTATATCCATGCCCTTTGCTTTGTAATTGGAAGTTATTCCACTGCTAGCCAAATGTATTTTACCACCTCTAACTTGGAGGTTGGTCTTGTGCTTTGCTTCAGCCAATGGGATGTCAACAGAAATGGCATAAGCAAAGACTTGAAATGTATTTGGTTGGTTGAAATGTGCTCTCCTTTTTGTTTCATTGTCATTGCTATGTAAAGAGTTTCCGCTCTATAGCTGCCATCCTTTTAGCATGGACACCAGAACGAACATACTGGGGTGAATCTGAGGTCAACCCACAACTAATAGATAAGCCCAGCAGGATCCTTTAGTTTGAAGAAGATTTGCCCAGCTGAGGTCAGTTGACCTCCCTCCATGTGACCAACAATCCTGTGAATGAGAAGAAGTTGTGGCTGTTTTAAGGTAATGGTTCTGGAGTGGGTACAAATTTGTGATGTCTGGAAGCATTTTTGGTTGATACAACTTGGGGGATGTCATCTAGTGGATAGAGGCCAGAGATGTTGATAAACATCCTATAATACACAAGATAGCACCCAACTACAAAGAATTATTGAACCCTTTGAAAGTACTGCTGTAAAGAAACCCTATTTTAAGGAAATTGCCAACTGATACTCTCACTATCCTCTACTAGATGTTCCCTGGCCACCACAGAAGAAGAGTCATAATTGGTCAGCGCCCAAAACTATTTAAAGCTTACTAGTGAGCAGAATTTTTGTGCATTAATGCATGACTGTAAGCTATGTGTTATCTTGTGTTTTTGTCACTGTAGTAAATAAACCTAGGTAAGACCTATGTCGTTAAGGGTAAATCCAACCATCCCCCTGTTTTTTTCTACCTTTTCTTTCTCTAGGACCTCCTTTGCATTTCTTTCTCACTCCTTTCTCTTTTGGATGCTTTTGAGCTTGCCTTAAGGGTTCATGATACTAGTTTTGGTTTGTTTAATCATGAGGACTTTCTATTATTTGCTCAGCTATAAACACAATCGTACTTTGATTTCTGTTCTGTTTTTCTTAGTGCATAGGACTCCCCTAGGAACTCCACAGAGAAGAAGGGTGTTTGACATGACAGGATGCAGCGAGTTCTTGGTCTCAGGAGGGACTGTCATCAAGTAGCACTGAGATTTCTCCTTAGATCCTCAGCTTCATGGCTGTTAAATTGTCTGGTAAAAATATTAAATTCAATTGAAGTTCAAAGAAGGAGGTACAGAAGTCACTGGGTAAGACTTAATGAAGAAAATGGGAAACATTCAACAACTATTTGTTGAACCAGTTTTGAACAGGTACTGTTGGCTTTTGAGCACTCAGCACCTTTAAAATTGTAGCCACAACATTTTCCCCAGGCTTATCTACTACAGTTTTCTGTTTATTTAATGTATTCCACATACTAAACCAGAAGACATAACGCTTTTCAAACAAGCTTGTAGCTTTACACTGCTGTGGTGTTGTATGTGCTATTCTTTCTGCATCTAACTCATTTCCCTGAATCTATAGAACCCTTTGCATTTTAATGTTTATAACCAATCTCTAATGTCAGTTTCTTTTTTTTCTATGTTGTATTTTCTTCCTTTGAACTTCTTAAAACTGTGTTTGTCTACCTCTTGAGGTTTCCAAATTTCTGGAACATATTAATCTTTGGTATTCAGGAATGAAAAATAGGAATTTTCAGAAATACTTTGGAATTCCTGAAGCTTTAAGTTAATCTTAAAATAATTAATTGTTTTTATATTATGGATTTCCCAAAAGGTGAAATTAATAGATAATGTTAATTTAGGAGTATTTTGCAAAAAGAGTAGCCTAGAATGAACATTCAAACACTGGAAAATGCCCGTCATTGTTATTGAGTAGTGTTTGAACAGTATAAAATTTGGGTCTCTTTATAAGGTTGACAGCACTGCAGAAAATCACTTGTCAAAATTGCCAATTTAAGGATTTATATTGCTTCCATTTCTGATTATTTCTTTAAGCTTCTCTCATAGGGTTTGCCTGCAATATAGTATACATATAAACATATTAATATTTATTTTATCTGTAACAATAACTAACTATTAGCAGTAGATAGGAACATATTCATGAAAATACCTTATTATATAAGGCACCAGTAACAAACAACACTTACTGACCAGATTATGAATGCTTTTTTCCTACTTGTTCCTGATTCTGGGTCCTGGAAATGTAGACTTTAACCTTCAACACAGTGTGTCAATATTTTCTATCTTGCTTTCAATTTGATATCAGTGATTCCTTTTCACCAGTAATACTTTGATGTTAATTGTTAAACTTAATTTTTTTGCAGAGAAATTACAAGACTTTTAAAATTTTCTGATTTATTGAATGATTTTTACTAGGGTTTTGGATTTGGCAAAACAGAAAATATCTTAAAATATGCCAGGAAGGATGCATGAACTACCAGTGCCTTTCAACGTACATATTGTCTCCTATATGCATATTCAAACTTTTACATAACACCGGCCTGCTAAGTCTGCTGTAGGTTTTGTGAAGAACAGTAGCATGCTACATGTAGGCCTTTAGTGGGTTTAGTCTAAGAACTGAGAAAAGTCAAATTGCAGGTGTTAGAAAATAAAATGAGAGTTTAATAAATTTAGGTAGAGGTAAATTATAGAATGTGAATTAAGTAATTCAGATATGAAGAAAACTGGCCAGGAACAGGAAAAGAAGTAATAGAGAAATGAGTTAATAGTGATTTGAAGCTGGGAGTGGTGGCTCACACATACATACCCAGCATTTTGGGAGGCTGAGGCAGGAGGATTGCTTAAGTCCAGGAGTTCAAAACCAGCCTGGACAACATAGTGGGACCCTATTGCCACAAAAAATAAACAAAATTAGCTGGGTATGGTGGCACATGCTTATAGTCCCAGCTACTTGAAAGGCTGAAGCAGGAAGATTGCTTGAGCCCTGGAAGTTAAGATTGCAGTGAACCATGATCACACTACTGCATTTCAGCCTGGGTGACAGAGGGAAGTCCTATCTCAAAAAGAAAACCTCCCAAACAACAACAAAAGACAATAATAGTAACAAAAAAGACAGTGACTTGATGAAGACAATGGAGCAGAGAAATGGCCTAAGAGATGAGACACTAAGCTTGGGGACTAATGGAATTGTGGTGTACCAATAGAAATTGAGAATTTAAGAAAAAATCCGATTTTTATGAAGCATTAGCTAATAAACCAGGTATTATGTTACTCACTTTCATATGGTACCTAATTTACAAATGGAGTAGATTCAAAAGGGAAAGGCAATATGTTTGGGAAGTATATGTGGCATTGGAGGACATGAAACAGTGGTCATGTCCAAATGGCAATTGGAAATGGGCTTGATATAGGTGAGAGGTCAGGGTTGCACAGATGTATTTTTTTCTGTTCTCAATATTGTAATTTATAATAGCAAAGCAATTTTATTGCTTATATGGAGAAAGTCTGAGTGGTCTGGCTCAAAGATCAATCCAGCTACTAAATTCTCTTAAATCAAAACCTAATCCAGAGCAAGGCTTGAGTTCTCTTCAATCCTATGCAGGCTGATAGAGGTGAGGAAACTGCAAAGGAAAACTTTGAAACTAGAAAATGGTTCATGAGGCTTAAGAAAATAAGTCATTTACATAATGTAATAGTGCAAGGTAAGGCAGCAAGTGCTTATGTAGAAGCTGCAGCAAACTATCCTGAAAATTTTTTACTAGCTAAGATCATTGATGAAGGTGGCTACACTAAACAATAGATTTTTGATGTAGACAAATCAGCCTTTTATTGGAAGAAAATGTCATCCAGGACTTTCATTGCTAAAGAGAAAAAGTCAGTGCTTAGAATTAAAAGGATAGACTGACTCTTTTGTTAGGGCTAATGCAGCTGGTGACCTGAAGTTGAAACCAATGCTCTTTCACCACTCTGAAACTTTCAGAGCCCTTAAAAATTATGCTAAATCTGTAATCCCAGCACTTTGGGAGGCTGAGGTGGGTGGATCACGAGGTCAAGAGATCCAGACCATCCTGGTCAACAAGGTGAAACCCCATCTCTACTAAAAATACAAAAATTAGCTGGGCATGGTGGTGTGCACCTGTAGTCCCAGCTACTCAGGAGGCTGAGGCAGGAGAATTGCTTGAACCCAGGAGGCGGAGGTTGCGGTGAGCTGTGCCATTGCACTCCAGTCTGGGTAACAACAGCAAAACTCCATCTCAAAAAAAAAAAATTATACTGAATCTACTGTGCTGGTGCTCTACAAATGGAGCAACAAAGTCTGGATAATACCATATCTGTTTATGGCATGTGTTACTGAATATCTTTCACAATATTACTGCTCATTGACAACAAGCTAGTCACTTAAGAGCACTGTTGGAGAGGTACAAGGAGATTAATATTGTTTTCATGACTGTAAATAAAACATTGATTCTGCAGTCCATGGATCCTGGAGTCAATTCAACTTTTAAATCTTATTTAAGATATATATATATATATGTGTGTGTGTGTGTGTGTGTGTGTGTGTGTGTGTGTGTGTGTATACCTTAAATAATATATATATGTATGGCTATAGCTGTCACAGATGGTGATTCCACTGATAGTTGGTGGAATCACCATCTGTGGTGGATCACTTGAGGCTGAGGCAGGTGAATCACCTGAGGCCAGGAGTTCAAGACCAGCCTGGCCAACATGAAACCCCATCTCTACTAAAAATACAAAGAAAATAGCCTAGCATGGTGATACACACCTGTAATCCCAACTACTTGGGAGGCTGAGGTACAAGAATTGTTTAAACCCAGGAGGCAGAGGTTGCATGAGCCAAGACTGCACCATGCCACTGCACTCCAGCATGGGCAACAGAGCGAGACTTTGTTTTAAAAAAAATCTGATCATAGGAGAAAAATAAAATCACTTGAACTCCTGGTCTCAAGTGATCCACCTGCCACAGATGGTGATTCCACTTTTATATATATATATATCTGCCACAGATGGTGATTCCACTGATAGTTCTGGGCTAAGTCAACTGAAAGCCTTCTGGAAAGGATTCACCTTTCTAGATGCCTTTAAGAACATTTGTGATTAATGGGAGGAGGTCAAAGTATCAACATTAATAGGAGTTTGGAAGAAGATGATTCCAGCCCTCATTATGACTTTAAGGAGTTCAAGACTTTAGTGGAGGAGGTAACTGCAGATATAGTTAAAATAGCAAAGGAATGGAAATTAGAAGTGCAGCTTGAAGATGTGATGGAATTGCTTTAATGTCACGGTAAAACTTGAATAAATAAGGAGCTACTTTTTATTTATGAGAGAACAAAATGGTTTCTTGAGGTGGAATCTATTCCTGGTAAAGATATTGTGAACATTGTTGAAATGAAAAGAATGATCTAGAATATTGCATAAACTTAATAGATGGAGCAGCAGCATATTTTGAGAAAATTGATTCTGATTTTGAAAGAAGCTTTACTGTGGGTAAAATGTTATCAAGCATTTGTTATCAAAAATGTCATCAAACATTGCATACTACAGAGAAATATTTGTGAAAGGAAGAAAAAATAGTTGTTACTGTTTGATTTTAAGAAATTGCCAGAGTTGCTGCAAACTTCAGCATCCACCTTCCTGATCAATCAGCAGCCATCAACATTGAGGAAAGACCCTTCACCAGCAGAAGGACTATGATTTATGGAAGGTTATGGAAATTGTTAGAATTTTTAGCAATAGAGTATTTTAAAATTAAAGTATATACCTTTTTTAGACATAATGCCATTGTACACAATATAGTATAAACATAACTTTTGTATGCACTGGAAAACCAAAATTTGGATGACTCGCTTTATTGTGATAGTTTTATTGCATCCGTCTGGATCTGAGCCTGCAATATCTCCAACATATGCCCTTTATTCTGAATTTGACTACATACTTACCTTTACCTATGAGTTTTATACTTTCTTATGTTTTTGTTCTACCAGTTAGCATTCTTCTATTCAACACAAGTAACTACTACCTGTGGCAATTCTTGCAAGGTAGATTAAGTGGTGATTTGCTTCCTCAGCCTTTATCTGAGAAAGTCTTTATCTCTTTCTAATTTTGGAGGGGCAGCTTTTCTTGTTACAGTATTCCTGTTTAACAGTTTTTTTTCCCCACTACATTGAATATATCATCCTTTTCTCTTGGCCTCCAAAGTTTCTGCTGAGAAATCACTGATAGCCTCATAGGAGTTTCCTTGTATGTGAAGAATTTCTTTTCTCTTGGCTGCTTTCAAATTTTTTTCTTTGTCTTTTTATAACTTTATTGTAATGCATCCCAGTGTACTCTTCTTTGGATTGATCCTGTTGGGGAAATTCTGAGTATCATGGATCTGGGTGTTTATATTCCTCCCAAATTTGGGAAGTTTCCAGCCATTATTTCTTTAAATAAGTTTTTTGTCCTTTTCTCTCTCTCTTTTCCTTTTGAGATTTACGTAATGTGAATTATCTCTCTTGATGGTGTCTCATGTATATTGTAGGCTTCCTTCATGCTTTTCCATTATTTTTCTCCTATGATCAGATTTTTTTTAAAACAAAGTCTCACTCTGTTGCCCATGCTGGAGTGCAGTGGCATGGTGCAGTCTTGGCTCATGCAACCTCTGCCTCCCGGGTTCAAACAATTCTTGTACCTCAGCCTCCCAAGTAGTTGGGATTACAGGTGTGTATCACCATGCTAGGCTATTTTCTTTGTATTTTAATGGAGATGGGGTTTCACCATGTTGACCAGGCTGGTCTTGAACTTCTGGCCTCAAATGATCCACCTGCCTCGGCCTCTCAAAATTCTGGGATTGCAGGCATGAACCACCATGCCTATCTTGATTGGATATTTTCAAATTACCTGTCTTTGAGTTCATGGATTCTTTTGCTTGATCCAGTGTGCTACTGACTCTTCATTGAATTTTGAAAATTTTATTCATTGTATTCTTGAACTCCAGAATTTCTGTTTGATGATTATGATTTTTACCTCTTTGTTGAAGTCCTCATTTTGTTCATGTATTATTTTCCTAATTTTCTTGTGTTTTCTGTTTTCCCTTGTAACTCACTAGGCTTCCTTAAAACAATTATTTTGATTTCTTTGTCATATCTTTGGTATTAGTTACTGGAACTTTATTAGTTTTCTTTGGTGGTGTCATATTTGCCTGATTCTTAATGCTATGCTAATTTTGTATTGATGTCTATACATTTGAAGGAGAAAACACCTCTTCCTGCCGTGACAGACTATTTTTGGCAGGTGTATAACCTCCTGCAGGCTTTTTGAATTGATATGACTGACTCTGCAATTTCAGTCAAGTGGTGCTAGAGTAGAGTCACATGACTGCTTGCCGGTCTGTGAGGCTGTTACCAGACGTCTTTACTGCTACATCGAGGTGGATGGAATGTCCTTCCACCAAGTGCATGGCACTGCCTCTTACCAGGTAGCTATGACTGCCTCTAGGACCACGGTCATTGTCAAACAAGATTGGAGATTGTTTGCGGGGCTACCTCTGGTTCCACAGTCAAGTCTGTGAACAGTGGGCCTGTTACTATGTTTGTAGATGGGTATGGCTAAAGCATAGTTTCTGAGTGGGTTCCCACTGGGTCTCTGCGGGGGGGGGGGGCAGGACTGCCTCCATGACAGTGGTGGAGAGGGATTGGAGAGGGGCTGCCTCAGTGTGTTCAGTTGAGTCTAAGGTTGGCAGAGCTGTTATCAGGAGTATGGACAGGTATTGCTTCTTGATGGATGGGTTTCAGGACCATGACCAAAGAGGGCTAGAGTTGAGTCCGTAGGGATATGGGGCTGCTTTCAGTCTGCATTTGGGATCATGTTCAGCAAATCTGCCAATGGGGTGTGCGTCTGCCTTCTCAAAGTGTCTTTCCTTGGTCTGGGGCCTCAGTGGTGCTTTCTCCTACTTGGATCTGAAAACACCACAGAGGCACTTGTGCATGGGTGCCAAATCATTATTTGTGAGAGGGATGTGAGTTGGATACCTTCTCTTCTTCCACCTTGTTAGTGTCACTCTCCCACAGATGTATTTTTGAGGAATAAAAATTGGGTCAACGTTTGCAGCTGTGAAAAATGAATATAGGCTTCCTTGAGATTATCTAAGTATTACCACCATTTAGAACAGAACACTTAGGCATGATAAACTGAAAGGATGTGGGAAAGTATGTCTTTCCATCATTAGGATTGGCTTATGCTGGACAAATGCTAGATTATGATTAACTACCTTCCTTCTAAGTTTGAATACAGAACAAAGTTTATTAATTATGTAAGAAGCTTCGAAACTTAAGCTGTAATGAATTTGTTAGTACCTCTTGGGCTTGTGACCTACTATGCTAACTATATAACTTGTAGCCTTACATTTTCAGTGAGCACATGACCTTTTTGTGTTTTTGAAATGTAATTAAGTTGCTTTAAAAAAAAACCAATACCATGGATGATTTGTTGTTAGAATGAAGGAATGTGCAGCAGTTACAGTTTTAGGCTTAGATATCAAGCTCCAATGGTATTCTCCATTCTTTCATTGATTATATGAGTGATTAAGTATTCACCTGTGGCACAAAAAGAAGTCAGAGAAAGAATAATGAGCTGAACTCTGGTTCCAGAAGAGTCACTTACAATTTCTGAAATGTAGAAGGCCTAAGGAAAAAAATATCCTGTTAGGAAGAAACAGTGACCTTCCAATATATAACTAGTAAACACGACATAAGGATGGGACTAGTCAGGCATCGTGTTAGTATATTCGTTATCATGAACATCTTCTCCTAGAAGAAAAATTAAAAAGTGGCAAAGAGATTGGAAAAGAAAACTAAGAAAGTGGCTGGAAGGTGCAAACATGAATACTTCACTTTCGATCTTTTGCTCTCTGACTTTTCTAAACCCATTCATTTTTCAGTTGTATGCTTGTCTTCACTCCTTAAATTTCTTCTTTTCATGACGTGTATTTATAGCTCTTCTTTTGCATAATAGAATACTCTGCTTGTTTGAGTTTGATGTGTCTCCTTTAAATATATCATGAATATACATTCTCCCTGTGCTACATGAAGAATATTTGTCTCACAAGCGTAGGAATAATACACTTCAGATGCATTAATGAAACTAGGTTTAAAAGCCATTCTTCATTTCATACCATCAGCACTCTTCTTTTAAAAAAGAATAAGTTAATTATTCAAAGCCATATATAACCAGAAGAATTTTCACCAGTTAGCCATTCTCTCACAGAGCAGAAATGCAAATTATATGCTGCTTCTAGCCTCAGTGCAACTCTTATTGAACATTTTAGCAGATTGTAACAATACTCTGATTATAGAGAATCTATTATGAGAAGTTTTCTAAGTTACAGGCCAAGAATTGCATTGAATTTCAGTCAGAAATGGTGCATGTTGAATTATGATTATGAATGGAGTCTTTCTATCGTTTTAAAAAGGTAGAATACAACAGTTCAATGGCCCTCTTTTCTTTGTTTTGCATTCCTTTAGACAGTTTAAGTGACCACAATTGGATCTCTTAATTTTTGTCCAAACTTATTTTACTACCAAATAAATGATGCCATTTTAAAATAATTTGTTCAGCTACTGTGATTTTAAGGTTTCCATTTTTGTTCACTGAACAAATTCTTAATTATCTCAGGGCAATTGAAATGCTCCACAAATCTTTGTGCAGTCAAAGTTATTTCTGTGAATAATGTACAAACGAACCTCTTGGGAGCCCATCTATATTTGAAAGGTTTACTAATGGGCTGCTTCTTCCCCTTGCACATATGCTGGTTTGTAATTTACAGCAGCCTTCCAGGAGCTATGTCTAATTTCACAGCCCTGCCACACATCACAGCACATGGCTCTCAGCTGCCACAAATCCCTGGATGGGAACTTTCTGTTCTCTTTTTTGCCTACAGTTTACGGTATTTTGTTTCTATGGCTTTAGTGTTTCCATTACTTAATTGAGTCCAAAACATGTTAAGCTTCATGTAGTTAAAGAAGTTACTTCTTTCTTTGAGGATATAGATTTATATTTTTATAATATGTTACTTTTTAGTTCAAGATATGCATTGTTGTCATTTCTTTCTATGATTAAGTGATTGGTTAAGGAGACAAACAAGTGGAACGTTCTGAGAATGTTTTTATGGTTGTTTCACCCATTGCCGTTCATTACTACTCATCGTTCTGCTAGATCTGTTGCTTCTTCTGCCTTGGCAGATATTTCTTCAAGAATAAATTTCTTTGGGAATAGCAGTTGTCTTTTGTCTTTATGTTTTTTAGGCATGTGTTCACAATTAGATTGTGGAATGGATGAAAGCTAAGTTAATTACACTTTATTCTTTCAGTTCTTGATATGCATTTTCAAACAGGTTGCTATTGTATTAATTTAATGCCTCCTATATTAGAGGCCTCCACTAAAGAGACTGGATTGTATTATGTTATTTTTAGTCTTTACATTCTCAAGTAATTTAAGGAACTAAATTTAGGACTATGTTTCAGTGGTTTCCCCCCATTTTCTAATCCATTTTATTTTTTTTCGTAATTATAGCCCATACTTGTTGAATGTTTTTATTTACTATTTTACTGGTTTTTATTGTTGCACACTATTTTTGCTTCATTGTATTTCTGATTAGATGCAAATTGGATGTATTAGATTTGGGTTCTGAAACTGACAAAGACTTCAGATCTCTTTCTTCAAGAAGAAACTTTCTTTTTACAAATAGTGAGAACTTCTTTTTCCCTGTTAAATTTAGAGCATATCCTGTGGTCAAGCCATTTCATTTAATAATGAATCGTTTTTTCTTCACATTGCTTTTAATTTTATTTTGCTTTTTTTGGTATAATCCTAAGAGTTGTGTATTTTAAAGGGAAGAAATTGTCTGTCTGTGGTATTTGGAAAGTTAGTTTTTGCACCGCTGCTTCAATTGTAAAAGGTGTATTTACAAAAGAACGTGTCATTAAGAACAAGTTGTTTGTTGCACTAGTCATTCTTCTAATCTTTTTATTATCTTTTGAGCTATCTTAAAACTAGCTTTGGGGCCGGGAGATAGACTGTATAGTAACTTTTTCTACATTCTGCCCATTTATTTGTGAACTGAAAACTGCTCTATAAAAATAAAGTTTATTAATTTTAAAAAAGAAAGAAAAACCAGCCTGGTCCTGCAGAGAAGGAAGATTCAGGCTACTTGGACACAGCAGGGTGGGACTGCCATGAAAACAGAGCGTTAAGGCCATAATAGCTGATTTACATTGTAATACAATATTCTCATTTTCCTGTTAAACGTTTTGTCAGGAGAAATGATTAATCATGTGACATTTCTTTTTCATTACATTCTTTGTGACCAGCATATGAGACTGTGAAATGCCTATTACATTTTATGAATGATGGCTGGGTACAGTAACAGTTTGATTTGGTTTTTGACTATAGTGTATTGCTAGTCAATGCTCTCATTTGGTTTGACTATGCAGTGTTCTTATGGAATGGTTTAAAAGAGTTAGATAATACAAATGCAGAATACCAAGAACCTATATTTCAAAGCCAACATGAATCACACAGGCCACTGTCTAATTAAAAGAAGATTGTGGTGAGATATGAGAGCATCATAATATAAACTATTCTCATTAAAAGATTGGTATTCAAATTGGACAAACAGAAAACTGAAACCAATACTACTGAAAGTAATTTATTCCATTTTTCTTAAAACATGCAGTAGCACTGAGGAAACATTGAGTACTTACAGCATTTTTTAATATGAATACAAAGGCGTACGTTGTATAAGGATCATAGTTTTGAGTTTTAGAATGTTAGTGTTAATAACTGAGCATATTAATTGTAAAAACCCTCAGGTGGTGGCAGTAGCTCTGGAATGTAGAAAGAAAGAAATCAAGGTACGGGAAGCATGGAATATACTTCCAGTTCTATTAGACAGGAGACTGGGTCCCTTGATTCCTGTTGTAAGACATTTCATGCTTATTGATCTAGATCGCCACTCCCTTCTTGGGTAGCATGACATCACTTCTGTTTTCCCTTGGAGAACAACAAAATATTGAGATTTTTAAAAAATCTCAGATGAAAATGTTCAACAAAAATCTCCTTGTTAATAACAAAGGTAATGCTAATCACCTCATTTCACTGCAGTGGCAGCTCAGCTGAAATTCCTAAGGTGACTCTGAAATGATTCAGTTGTCTGTAGGTTTCTTGGGTTTTTATTAGTAGAGAATGACACTATGCTAGTTGATAGATACTGTGTCTGTGTACCTCCATCACTTTCACGAAACAATAATCACCTTGAAAGCAGCATCATTGTGTAAATTTATCATTGTATTCCTCACAGTTTGAAGTGTGTGGTACTATATATTTAATAGATAGTCAATAAATATTTATATAACTGAGTTGGGATCCTAATAAGAGGAAATGAGCTTACATGCCACAGCAAGTAGAATTTTAATTACTTTGACCATTGAGTTTACTGAATGGTTATTAAGGGACACTAAATGGCTATTTCTAAATGTCTCTTATTTGTTCAACTACACTTATTGAGTCCTACATGCCTGGTGTTGTGCTGGGAGCTGGGGACAGAGAGAGAGAGATCATTAAGAGCCCAGGCCCTCAAGGGGCTACTTGAGGTAGCAGGGAATCTTTAGGGATATTTAACTGGAATAGGTGCTAGATTAAATCAGAGGTTAGATAACAGTGTTGCTGAGATCCAGGTAAGTGGTTTAATTTTTGAATTCCATTTAGCCAGACACCATTCTCTAAGACTTGTGCTGCTGGTCCCAAGTGGGACCTGGTGATAGAATATGTGTGAATCGGTGTCAAGTCATTACTGCTATGGGGAAAATTCCTCTGAAACATGTTACCAAAGGTGATCAGCAGCATCATCTCCTTTTACAAAGAATATCTTCACTTCTAAGAGTGTTTTTGGTTTTGTTGTTCTTTGAGTCTTCTGGTTATGTGAAATAATTCTTTAAGTTTCTACTCTTATTTTCAAAATTAACCCAGGATGCTTGACAGCAATATTACTTGGTCTGTGGGAACTTCTTTGTGTAATTTTGCTAACTTTAGTTGTTTTATGACAAGCTATAGTGCTAGTAGCACTTGTCCAAGGTCTGCTAGCCTACCGATAGTTTTTGAAAAACTTATTAATAGGAACCTTCTCTAGGAAGATGAATTAGAAAGAGGTATCCACCATTTTTTTTCCTTTGGCTGATTCAGCCCACTAGGGCATAGGACTTGGTTGGCAGAGCTTACCCATGGATTGGAGTTTAACTGCACTCATACCCTCTGCTGTGTCTCCCTTTTGTCATATGTGACATATATCCCCTTTGTCTTATGTGACAATATGTGCAACTCTAGGCAGTAGCCCTGACATTTGAAATTAAAGTGAAATTTAATTTGTGCCTCTATTAATGACAGATGACTAATTTTTAACCTTAAAAAGAAGGCGGATCTTATTTTCATGAAGATTGTCATTAAAAAAAAGAAAATGGGCTAGAGGAAACTTTTGGAGATGATGAATATGTTCATGGCCTAGATTGTAGTGATGGTTTTGTGGGTATATACTTATTTCTAAACTCACCAAGTTGCATACCTTAAATATGTGCAGCTTTTTATAGTCAATCATATCTCAGTAAAGTGGTTAACAAAAACTCGTAATCTGCTGATGACACATCGCAGAAGTCATTATGCAAGTTCTCTTACATAATGCTTCAGAGAACATGATGTCTGGCAAGATTACTTGGTGCTACTTCATGGGTTCTCTGGGATAGGTGTGAAATAAAAACAGTGGGAAAGTGAAGAGCATTAAGTAGTCTGAGTGTTGCTGGTGAGAAACAGGTGTGTAGTACATGTTGTCATCTTTATACTGCTTGACAAGAATATATATGCTCTCCAGTTTATATTGCTTTGCTTTGTGAAGAGCCTTGTAGAATTATGTTTTTTAACTGCATCATGATGTGCTGCAAGATTTCAATGTTAATGGGCTAGGTTTTCTTTTAAATGTAATGCATCAAAAAGATCTCTCTGAATGCACATGAATCTAAGCAGGTGGCTCTGTAGTCCTGTAACACATCAGTTGTTGACCTTTACTTACTCATCTGAACATGTACTGCATTAAAGTACACTTTATATCATTTAATTTAAATATAATTGAAAATGACTTAAATTCTCCTCTACTTACTTGTCACAAGAGAACAAGATAAATAATACTGTCCTTACCATGATTCTTTCTGACTCCTTTTCCATTGCAATGTAAATTCTCCTGGGACAAGGGCCATGTTGCCTGGTTCATTCCAGTATGTCCAGATCCTATAACAGTGTCACCATATTGAGTACACTTTCTACATATTTTTAAATAGGAATCAATGTCTATTTATTTTATCACCACTAATTTTTCATTAGATATAAAGTGCGGTGATTTTTCACAGCTACATTAGAACTAGATGGAATATCTTATTAAACTTAGGATATTTTAGTGAATTTTGAATTCATGCCCATGAGGTTTTTTTTTTTTTTTAAATCTAGAGATAGCTTGTAGGGAACTTACAGAGAGTAGACCAGTATGTGCCATAAATTAAAAGAACACTAGTTATGGCTGACTAGAAATAAGAAGGTACTTTACCTAGCCATTATCTCATCCCACCTCTTATCTTTGAGAGTGGTTCTGGTTAGAAGGTGGCTAAAGAAATGAGGATGGAACAAGTTTAGAAAAATGTACTCTGGAACATAGCATGGTGATGCCTCAAAGACCTAAAAACAGAACTGCCATTTGCCTTAGCAATCCCATTATTGGGTATATACCAAAAGAAATATAAATTGTTCTATCATAAAGACACAAACACATGTATGCCCATTGCAGCACTATTCACAATAGCACAGACATAGAATTAACCTAAATGTCCATCAATGGTAGACCGAATAAAGGAAATGTGGTGCATATATACCATGGGATACTATGCAGCCATAAAAAAGAACAAGGTCATTTTTTTTTTTCTTACAGAAACATGAATGGAGCTAGAGGCCACTATCCTTAGCAAACTAAAGCAGGAACAGAAAACCAAACACCACATATGCTCACTTATAAGTGGAAGCTAAATAGTGAGGAGACATGGACATATAGAGGGGAACAACAGATAATGGGGCCTACCAAATAGTGGAGGGTAAAGGATGGTGGGAGGGAGAGGATCAGGAAAATAACTACTGGGTACTAGGCTTACTACCTGGGTGATGAAGTAATCTGTATAAAAAATCCCCATGACACAAGTTTTCCTGTATAACAAACCTGCACATGTACACCTGAACTCGAATGTTAAAAAGTGAAAAACATACTCTGAATGGAATGGACATTTTATAAAACTTGGAATTATAGTAAAATTTTATTAAAAATATATTTTGGCCAATTTTTAGTATCAACAAAATAAATTTTCTGGCAAACTGATTGTGTGGTTTGATTGTGGACTTACCCTTCAAAGATATAACGAATGATATATGTGTGTGTGTGTGTGTGTGTGTGTGTGTGTGTGTGCGTGCGTGCGTGTGTGTGTAAATAACTGTATAAATTCTATTTATCGAAAATAGCTCTGGTTTATTTTAAGACTGCATATTTGTGAGTTCTAGGATGAATTTTCTGTATTTGGGAAAAATAGGAGAGATCTTGTAGATTACTTAAAATTATATATGAATGCAAATCAGACAATTATTAACATTTCCATTTGTGCTGCTAATTAATTGGCAGATATTTGTAGCTCCACACAAGCCAACACTCTTATAAATTATTGGACTAGGTATTCAGGAAGGCAGAACATATTAGAATGACTGTGATAGGGTTATACTCTGAAGTGATATATAGTATATGTCTTTTTGTTCTATAACATCCTAAGAATAGGCAAAATAATTCAGCATTATAATTTGACCCACTTGAGACTCCAATGTAGAGACGATTTTACCACATGGCATAGAAGAGATAACGTATCTTGTTTTAGAGACTTGAGGAAGAACTCTTTTTCCTAATATCTCTCAGTGATGGTTATATATTGTTTCCCCCCTAGATTTATTCTATTTTACATTTGTTTTCAGGGCATAATTACTAATGCCTCTTTCACTCTTGAAATTGTCCCTGTTTTGACAAAAAATTATTTGGACACACTACTGCTAATGATTTGCTCTGAACACTGGCCCTAATCATGTATACTTTAGTATGAATGCCATTTAGAATGTTTCCTAAAAATAGATTTTTAAAATAAAAAAAATCAGATCAGGAGGAGGCATAGACTCTAAAAAGGGGTACATAACTGGAAGACTGGGGAAACAGAGGCTAAGTTAATTGATTTCACAGTTTTTCCAGAGAAAGACTTTTCAGGAATTTATACTTTAAATAGATTTACTTGATTTTATGCTTCTTATTCCCCTCTCTTTGATGTGTAAACTAAGATATCAGAAACAAACAAAAAAAGATTATTGGTCATTTTCTTTTAGTTACTCAAAAACTCCCTATTTTGGGGTCATTTTTATTCCTACCATATAGACTTTATTTTAATGTCTGTCTCCTTCTGCTTCTCTCTTTCTCTCTGAGTTCCTTTTGCTTCTCTCTTTGTCTCTGGGTCTCCTATTATATTTGCCTCTTTCTAGTTCACACTTTTCCCCATGTGTCTTTCCCATTCTCTTTCTGTCTCTCTTTGCCTTTTTCTATCTTCTCTTTCTCTACTTCTTCTTACATTCAGTGACATTTTTGCCTTTTTGCTCTTTCTCCTAAATTAGTAAGTCCAAGACCTCAAAATATATAGCAGAATACCCTGAAATATTTACAAAGCTTGGCTTTCAACACACCCTGATGTAATTATTGGCTTTGGACGGCTGTAATTTATGAGTTTTCCTGTGACCTTCATTATATTTTTATAACAAATTTGCTTTTTGACTGACTAGTGGCATTGCCTTGACCATGTGCTGTAGATTAAAGACTTCGATAAACTTGTGGAAAGTTTAGTGGGGTAGAGCTATACCTCTCATATCCCAGAAGATGGTTACAGAGTAGTTAGGGAAGATATTGATATGATTATAATACCTGGAATTTTAGTGCATTGTACAAGTCAGAATGGGCCCTGCTCCCAATTTATAAATAGGGTATGCTTCACGATGATTTTTATGATAGTATTTTGGAAATAGGAATGCTTTTTTAAGAAAAAAAAAAGAATCAAGTATGGCCAAAATAAATAGAAAAACTAGTTATGCTTGTAATTGATTGGGTTAATGGTGCTATACAGTTTAAATGCTCCTAGAAGAAAATTGTCCTAAATTTTAACTGGAATAGTAGAACCTTCCTCCTTTGGGGCTGGGGTATGTGTCTGGTAGCAGGGGGATAAACAAGAACTGTGAAAGAGGAAGGCACAACCATTTGGATGTTGAAGTGGTTTCCAAAGTCAGGTGTTCACAATTAGGGAAATTTGAGGGTAATATTATCCCAACCTTTGTAGTAGAAATAGTACATACTATAAAAGATCTGAAGAAAGCTGGGCACAGTGGCTCACGCCTGTAATTTTAGCACTTTGGGAGGCAGAGGTGGGTGGATCACTTGAGGTCAGGCGTTCAAGACCATCCTGGCCAACATGGTGAAATTCCACCTCCACTAAAGATACAAAAATTAATTGGGCATGGTGATGCACACATGTAATCCCAGCTAGTTGGGAGGCTGAGACAGGAGAATTGCTTGAACCTGGGAGTGGGGGGGGTTGCAGTGAGCCAAGATCATGCCACTGCGTTTTACCATGGGCAACAAGAGCAGTTTGTTATAAAACTTAAACTGAATATTAAAATGTCAATGCCTTCTTATTTACATTTTATACCATTTTCTTATATATTTATTACAGTTGGTTACTTCATGGGTTAGTCTGCCACTTCATCACCAAATGTCTTAATTGTTTGAAGTCTTCAGTTGGCTATTCCCATACTATTGCCATGTCCATGAAGCTACTTTTCAGATGGTAGACAGCAAAGGTAGCAAAAGAAGAGGATCTTTAAACCATGATTTCATACTTCAGTGATATGCACCTGACTTAATTTTTTGCATTAGAACCATCTGTATTTGAAGACTATCTTTCAGTTTCGAGATATATGAAGGTTGAGAAAATTTCTCTTTTTTATCTCTTATAAACTCAAGACATATTTCTACACTCTTCAATTCCATGCTAAGCTTTATATATTCAACTCTGCTAAGTAAAATTGGAAAAGTGTGCATTTTCTTGAAAGCTAACAGAATGTGTTTGAAAATGCAGTTTCAAAAATCTGGGTTTCAGACCTATATGATGACAAATATGTGTTACAGTGGAAAGATCATTGGACTTGGAGTCAGAAGACTCGGGAGTTGGTCTTGTTGGCTGTTTCTTAAGTCTGTCATCTTGGTGAAGGCATTGACCTATTTGAGACTCAGTTTCTTTATCTGGTAGAAGTAGATAATATTATAGGCCCATTTATCACACTGGAGGTTGTGAGGTTCAAGTAAGATAAACAGAAAATGGCACTGCTGTAGAAATGGCTCTATAAATCCTTGTTATTCTCCAGGCGTTGAATTACAATCTTAGGGCTTGTATGCCAAGGCTTCTAGAGTCTAATGGTACCTCCAAATACCATTTAGTCTATTCTACTGCCATTATGCAAATAAATAAGGAAATATAATCTTATTTTATAAATGCAGAAATTGAGACCTAAAGAAGTTAGCTGACATATACATTGTCAAATAAACTGTAAGTCCTGGAATGCTGAGGGTAGTTGTGTTAGTTCATCTGCATTGTTTTGAAGGAATACCTGAGACTAATTAATTTATAAAAACAAGAGGTTTGTTTATTTGTCTCATGGTTCTGCAGGCTGTACAGGCATGGCACCAGCATCTGCTTAGTTTCTGGTGAGGCCTCAGGAAGCTTACAATCATGGCAGAAGTTGAAGAGGGAGTCAGCATATCACATGGGTAGAGAGAGAGCAACAGACAGAGGGAGGGAGAATCAGGCTTTTTAAAATAAACATTGAGATCTCACGTGGACTCATAGAGTGAGAACTCACTGATTATCATTAGGATAGCACCAAGCTATTGATGAGGGATACAGCCTCATGACCCAAAGACCTCCCACTAGGCCCAATTCCAACATTGAAGGTCACATTTCAACATGAAATTGAAGAAGACAAAACATCCAAACCATATCTGTAGTGTTATTTCCATTATATTGGACTAGCTTTTGCAAAACTAATGAATTTCATTAGGGTAGAATATTTTTAAAGTGTGCAATTGCTTATTGCCTGAAAAACAAGACATATAATTAAAAAAATTTTATTTGTTTAAATTGACATCATAATTATTCATATATATGGAGTACATAGTGATGTTTATATATATTTTATATATATATGAAATGCATAGTGATCTGATCAGGATAATTGGCATATCCTTTATCTCAAACATTTATCATTTTATTGTGTTGTGAACATTCAAAATTTTCCTTCTAGCTATTCAAAACTGTATATTATTGTTAACTATAGTCATTCTACAGTGGTATAGAAAACAAGTAGTTATTCCTCCTATATAGCCCTAATTTTATACTTTTTAATTTTAATTTTGTATCTCCTTATTCCTGCTTCCCCCTACCATTCCAAGCTTCCAGCATCCTCTGCTTTACTTTTTACTTCTATGAGATCAACTATTTTTAGCTTCCACATATGGATGAGAACATATGATGTTTAACTTTCTGTTCCTGGCTTATTTTACTTAACATATGTCCTCCAGTTCCATCCATTCATCCTGTTGACAGGATTTCACTCTTTTTATGGCTGAATAATATTTCATTGTGTACATATACCACATTTTCTTTATTCATTTTTTTGTTATTGGACACCTAGGTTGATTTCATATTTTGGCTATTGTGAATAGTACTGCAGTAAACATGGGCATGCAAATGTCTCTTCGATGTACTGATTTCCTTTCCTTTGGATACATACCCCTTAGCAAGATTGCTGAATCACACTGTAGTTCTATCTGTAGTTTTTTTGAGGAATCTCCATGCTCTCCTCCCTTGTGATTGTGCTAATGTCCCACTCAACTGTGTATGAGTTTCCTTTTACCTACATCCTTGCCAGCATTTTTTATTTTTTGTCTTTTTGATAATAACCTTTCTAATTGGGGTGAGATAACTCATTATGGTTTTGATTTGCATTTACCTGATGATTAGTGATGTGGAGGTATTGAATATATATTTTTTGATCCCTGTTGGCCATATGTATGTCTTCTTTTGAGAAATGTCTATTCTATTCAGATCATTTACCCATTTTAAAATGACTTTTTTTTTTTTTTTGCTGTTGAAATGTTTGAGTTCCCTTTATATTCCAGACATTAGTTCCCTGCTGGATGAATAGTTTGTAAATATTTTATTTTCTTTTTTTTTGTTTGTTTTAGTTTGCAAATATTTCCTACCATTCTGTAGGTTGTCTTTTTACTCTGTTGATTGTTTTCTTTGCTATGCAGAAGTTTTTGCTTTTAAGAGAAGAGATATAGAATGTCTATAATTGTTACTGCTTTCAGAGTGTGAGTTTAGAACTTAGGGTACAGAACATCCATAACTGTGCTTCTTAGAACAATATCAGTTTAATTCAAAGTATCATTAGAATGCAGAAGAGTTTGTATTTGACCCTTTCTACTTGAGTGACTAAGATCATTAAACATTGCACAGGTTACCCATCAATGCCAAATTTGTGAGAATCAGAGCAGAAATGAGTATCTTGCAAATAAATAGAAGAGTATTTACAACGTTTGCTAATTAAAACAATTGCTATTATTTAAGTAAAAAGAAGGCTAAGCCAGTATTGAACATCTTCCCAAGTGATTAAGAAAAATCGATGAAGCTCAGCCTCAGATAGCTGACGGCTATAAATTGGGAAAAATTACACTTATCCAACATTTGCCTTACTTTATCCCTATGGATTTAGGAAGCTATTAGTGAGTTGTGCATGCAGGGGATCAACAGACTACACTATATATTACTCTCCTGATGAGTTACCACTCTAGCAATAATTAAAGAAACTTAAAAAAAAATGAGCAAAATAAAAATAACATCAGTAAACAACTAGCAGAATTTGTTTAAGTCTCTGGTCTAAGAGAAGGTTTATCAACTGTAGTTTAGCACTAATTGCTACAAAAGGACAAACAGAATATTCAGTCTTGCTTGGCTATTTTCTTTCCACTTATAGCGTTCATTGTGGCCAAAAGCTTTTTTGCAGTAGGCTATGAGCCTTGAGTTATAGCTGTTTGAAAAGGACAGAAGCTTGAGAAAATTATCTGCAGTGATATCATTTAATTAGCTCATTACTATGCTTGATATGAGGTGGCAGAATATGGTTCTTTATAGTTAAGTCTCAAAGAAACAAATACAAGTTTAGTTATTTACTAACATTTTTCCAGTTGGAGAACTTGAATAATAAATCTTGAGTTCTTGGGCTTTCTCAGTAGTTTTCTAGTATTTCAGTTCAAACAGAAAATACATGAAAATAGCTTTATAGTGTTGATTAGTTACTTCTGGTCTTAAATAAACTCAGAATAGTGGGGTGGCAGAATAAGATAACAATTGTACAGTAACATAGTCAGATGGCCCCAACTTCTCTTAGACTTTCAGGGCTCTATAGTTCCTTGTTAAATTTATCACTTATGCTATTTAACCTAAACTCTGGGTAATTGTATATAATGACCAATTTTATGTTTTTATAGTTTTTTGATGTCTATAATAAGATAACAACTGTATAAGTTGGAAAAAATATGGCTAATGTGATCACAAAAATTTATTACAGATCTCTGAACTAAGAAACAAAATGAAAGAACCCTGGTCAACTCCTCTATAGATTTTAAAAATAGGACCTGTGTTCAGAGAGCATTTCTAATTTCCTGAAGGTTTAAAGGTTGATTTATTGGTACAAGGAATTTTTAAAGAGAAGTAAAGTAATCAACATATATTAATCTTCTCCTCAGTTTTTACTGACTCAAAGTACTTAAAAATGGTTACTTGAGAACAAGTAGGCAAAGAAAATATGTACAATAGATAACACATTGAAAATAATTGGGTTTACAAGAAGTATAGGAAATTTATAGAGGGCATGTTTTGAATAAAATTTAAAATATAAATAGGTAAATAATCAGATTATAAAATGAATATGTTTATTATTGAAAATTTGAAAAAAAACTTGCCACTAATTATTATTGCTTTAAAAATTATTTTCCTACATATCTTCTTTAATAAATGGGATTTTTCTCTTTATGTTTTTCGATAATGTGTCATCAGTTAAAGACATACTATGAATAGTTTCCAAAATAACCTTTTACAATTTAATTTTTAATGAGTTTGTATTATTTCATTAAATGGAATGAAATAATTTGTTAGCCAACTCTTACTGATGTTCTTTTAGGTTATTGACTATTTCTTTGTGTCATAGGTTGAATATTGTCTATATGTTTGTATGTATTAATGTATGTTTATGGGTATATGTGTGTGTGTGTGTGTGTGTGTGTGTATATATATATATATATATATATATATATATATATATATATATAAATGTGTAATGTATATGTATGTAAATGTGTTGTGTCATTGGACATGTCCTTTACAATTTTTGTTGCATATTACCTAATTGCTGTGTAGAAAATCTGTATCATTTGGTATTTCCATAGGAAACATGAGAGAGTGCCTGTTTACCTGCATCCTTGAAAACAGTAGGTATTATCATGACTGAAGTAAAATTAAAATGGAGACCAGGCTTGAAAAATTTCTGAGCAAACAAAATCAAAAGCCATAACAATAACCTTAATCTTGCTAAAATTACAAACTTAACTGAATCTTACTTTAGGTATAACTACAAATATAAGCAAAACTTGGGTCATTTGTGATAAATGCTTATGTTAGGCGGAAATAAAAATTAACCCCAGCCAAATATAAGGAGCCAACTGTTAACAACGGAGTATGACATCTGCAAAGGAAAAAGAGAAAACTTTCTTTCCTATCAAGAAAACAACCTGAAGACTGGGGAAGCACAGCCACTGGTACAAATCAAAATGTGCTCTCCAAAGAAGGAAGGAAATCTGGTTTAAATAAGGAAAGTTCTCCCCTGGTTCTCAATCAGGTCCATTTATGCACATGAAGGATTCAAACTTCTTCAGTTCTGATTGGTCAAAATAGTTGAGCCCTGATTGGTGGTTTCCAAGCTCCCACCTAGAAGTCTCTAAGAGATGTTTATTTCATATGTTAGTCAGGGTGATAAGATGCAGGTTGGGGGTGGAGTTCTTACTGAAGTTTATCTTGGCACCAACAATAGTAACTGGTTTGGTTTGATTGTAGAAAGGAAGGTACTGTGACATTTTCACAACATCTTTCTGAGAACACAGAATAAATGACTACTCTCTTACCTAGGCAACTGGATTCTGTATAACATTTACACCTCAGATAGCCATGGGAAGTCTATTTTGTCTGTCAGCCAGTGGACCTTAACAGCACTAACATATGATTATATGACTAGGGACTTTCCAACAAGGTACCTATAAAGGAGCAACTTTGTAATTGCAAACCAATTAAATAATTTATTTATTTTGCTTCTGCATTTTCCCAATAAATGCTTACATCAGACATTTTGTCACTGGAACACTAAACCTTTTCTCCATCTGGCATTTCCCAACTCATGAATGCTTCTTACTCAGATAAACTCTTTAAAATTTTATTATGCCTCAGGTTTTTCTTCTACATCATTTAAATAAATCTTTTGCACTTTTCTAGGACAAAATGACACCTTATTGTTTTAATTTTCATTCATTCAGTTACTAGTGAGTTTTTGTTTGTTTTAGAGACAAGGTCTCACTCTGTTACTCAGGCTGAAGTGCTATGGTGCCATCACAGCTCACTGCAGCCTTAAACTCCTGTGCTGAAGCTATCTTCCCACCTCAGCCTCCTGAGTAGGTAGGACTACAAGCATGAGCCACCATGTCCAGGTAATTTTAAAGTTTTTTGTAGAGACAGGGTCTCACTATGTTACCTAGGCTTGTTTTGATTTCCTGGGCTCAAGTGATCCTCCTGTTTTAGCTCTCCCAAAGAACAGTGATTACAGGTGTGAACTGCCATGCCCAATCCTACTAGTAAGGTTTTGACTACTTTTCTTTCTCGAATTGTTGACTTATAGCTATCGCTGGTTTTTATTATTCTTAGGTTGTTTTCTTCTCTATTTCATTCACTTGGTGTCACGGAGAAGTTAAAATATTTCTTTTGTCATGTGTCACTTGCATTTGCCTGTTTGTCATATTTGTGACTTATGGATGTGTTTAATTTTTACGTCAAGTATCTATTTGATGATATCTGCTTTCTGTCGCACACTGAGAAAGGTGTTTTCCACCCTGAGATCTATTAAATATTTTTTTCTTCTAGAAATTTTTTTTTATACTTAAATAATTATACTTAACCATTTAAGAAAATATTTTTTTGGCAAGTTGTCATGTACGCATCTAATTTTATTGTTTTCAATGTTTAGCTGGTTGTTTTTAAACCGTTTTGTGATAATATCCCCTTCCCTCAGATTTAAAATGTTCTTGATATTAGATACTAAATTCTTATGGGCATTAGAGTCATTTTGAGGATCTTAATTCTGTTTCTTTGCTTTTTCATGCATTCTTGTACTAGTGTGAGAATAATTGCTGAGGCTTTAAAGTACATCTTAACACCTAGTTCTACCAAGTTCTACTTCCTTCTGTTTACACAGGTGTTCTTGTCTATTCTTGATTATGCTTCCAGATGAAGAATAATTTTGAATTATTGTTTCAAGTTATAAAACAATTTCCAATAGGATTTTCATTAAGTTTGTTAACTAATTGTGAGAATTGTGTAATATAGTGGTTTAAAATGCTATCTTGACCCAGTTTTGAGGCCCTGTCTAGAGAGTAGTCAGTGTTTTTTCTTGAACATTTGATTTTGTTTACACCCTAATCATATCCCTAAACTCTGGGCCACTGTGCATCAACTCTAATTGCTCCATAGCCAGGTACCAGGCAACAAGGACAGCATCTAGTCCTCACAGCTTTTTGAAATTATTCACACCAGCCAATCTTAAACCTGCTTTTCCGGCTTTACAGTTTCATTCCAGCAGAAACCACAATAAAGGCACTTGCACTCAGTTGCCCTGTCTCACTCTGCCTCATGACTGACCGTGGTGCTTCCCCTGAGTGGCCTTGTGTGGCCTGCTGTTTTCCCCCAGTGAACTGTGAATTGTGAGTACATAAAACCATAAAATCCTTTCCAGTTCCTCTTTCTTGATCTGTTCTCTTCTCACCATACCTCACTGAATGTAATATGAAGCTATACCAAGGTATATAATTTTTGCTTTTTTCAATCAGAAATAATATAGTGTTTTAAAAATAGTATGATCAACATGCAAATGTTTAGATAAATCTGATTATAAATTTCAAGACTACGAAAGGTAGAATAAGGTAAACAAAACATAGACAATCTTTAAGGGAAATAACTTACAGGTTGCCTATATCTTGATGACTCTCTAGTTAGTGTCCTGACCTCTTCTCTAAGTGTCAGATTTATATTTTGAGCTGTTTACTTGACCTCTGAACTTAGCTATATAATGGTTGTTTTACACTTAACATACCCCAAACTGAATTCTTTGTTTTCTTTAAATTTGCTTCTCCTCTGTAGTTTTCTCACTCTTAGTTGACACAATCACCACACAGGAATTTTCTAGAACTAAAAATTGGAGTCAGTCTTAATTTCTGTCTTCCGTCATTCCCACATCCAAACCATCCATTAATCCTGTTAACTCTCTCTTCAAAGTAAATGCAGATTCTTTTCATTTTTCATCATCTCCACTACTGCTATCCCAGCCCAAGTTCCAACATCTCTTACCTGCACCACTTCCTTAATTTTTTATTGGTCTTTCAGTAACCAGTCTTAGTGCATTTCAACAGAATTACTACAAGGCAATCAGAATGAAATAAACTTTTAACCATGACTTGTGCTATGCCCTCCAATGGCTCATGACTGTTGCTTTGATTTTATCTCCTATTCTATCTCTTATTCACTGTGACAATGCCACACTGGTCTTCTTTCTGTTCTTTGAGTGTTCCAAGCTCTTTCTTACATCAGTGCTTTTATCCTCCCCAGAGCCTCTTGCTCTGATCTTCACAAGATTGCCTTCTTTTAAGTTCTCTTAAATTCAGTTCTCAGGTCAGATACCTTCTGAATTTTCTGTTTTATTTTCTTCAAAACAAATAGGATACTCAAAAAGTATTTTGCTCATTTAACTATGTGATTATCGTTATTTTTTCCCAGTCATTAGAATACCCTTGTTAGAGCAGGTGCCTTGCGTCTCATCTCCACCAATGGATCTCCCCTACCTAGAATGGTGCCTTGCTCATAATGCTTGGTTGGAGAGTGGGGTGAAAAGATGGTGGTTAATCAGTATAAAAGTGTAATTAGAAGGAATAAGTTCTAGTGTTTGATAGAGCAATGGGGAATTTATAGGTGACAATAGTTTATTTTATATTTCAAAATTGTAAGAAGATAATATTTGAAATGATCTCAACACCAAGAAAAGACAAATATTTGAGGCAACAGATATTTTAATTAGCCTTATTTGATCATTACACATAGTATACATGTATCTATATATCACATGTACTCCCAAAATATATACAACTATGATATATCAATTTAAAGCCCATAGAAGTCATTTCATTAAATTAAGACATATGTTCCAAAATTTGAGGTCACAAGGAAGCATATTCTAGCTGAATTAACTGGGGAAAGCAATAAAAACAGGTTACATCTGAAACAATAACATAAAACTAAAAGATCTTTGTAACCTAAAAAATAAAAAGAAACCCCACAAACCAAATAACCGAAGTCAAGAGAAAATTATCAGCTTATTATGCTACAATGTTGTTGAAGTATTAAATATTAGAAAATAGGGACATGAAATAATATTTAGGCTTTCCCCCATTCTCTATTCTCTGTCAGATAAACAGAATGAGAAATGTACTTATGTTGAAATCTTGAATTATAAGTTAGTTTTGAAGGCATAATGTTTTTATTTATTCATATTTCATGTATTCTAAAATTAATTCAATGAATGACGTAGTATTAGCTATGTTATTTGCTAATTAATCTCTTATTTAAAAATAAAATTCTTTTTCTTTTCTTTTTGACATGGAGTCTCACTCTGTCGCCCAGGCTGGAGTGCAGTGGCATGATCTCCGCTCACTGCAACTTCCGCCTCCCAAGTTCAAACAATTCTCTGCCTTAGCCTCCTGAGTAACTGGGATTACAAGTGCCTGCCATCACATCCAGCTAATTTTTATATTTTTAGTAGAGATGGGGTTTCATCATCTTGGCCAGGCTGGTCTTGAACTCCTGAACTTGTGATCTACCTACCTCGGCCTCCCAAAGTACTAGAATTACAGGTGTGAGCCAATGCACCCAGCCAAAATTAAAACTTTTAATTTAGAATATCCCTTTAAATTTTAAGGGTAATATTTATCAATTTCTAAAAAAGTTGTATTGGCCAATATATGTTATCTAACTCTGATTTAGAATGAGTTAGATTGTAGTTTATATAGAATAAAAATACTTTTTCTGATAATAATTTATATGTTGATTACTGTATTAGTCCATTTTCACACTGCTATAAAGATACTGCCTGAGTCTGGGTAATTTATAAACAGAAGAGGTTTAATTGACTCAAAGTTCCGTATGGCTGGGAGGTCTCAGGAAACTTATAGTCATGTCAGAAGGCAAAGGAGAAGCAAGTACCTTTCTCACAAGGTGGCAGGAGAGAGAGATGGAGCATAGGAGCAACTGCCACAGACTTTTAAACCACCAAATATTCAACTCCCTCATTATTATGAGAATAGCATGGGGGAATCGCCTTCCATGATCCAATCACTTCCCACCAGGTCCCTCCCTCGGGGATTACAATTCAGGACAAGATTTGGGTGGGAACACAGAGTCAAACCATATTAATTATATTTCAGCTTAATAACTGTCCTAATAAAAAGGCACAATTTGATTTTCTAATTGACAATTGCAGGTATATTCTCTCCCAGTATACTCCTTTGTCAGTTAAGTGTTTATAAATGTCAAAGCCCCTTCTACAAAATGAAATGAATAACTTCATCCTGTCATAGGCTACTAAAAGATAAAAGGAACAAAAGCTTTGGTAGAGTGCTGTGCAATCACTGGAATGGGAGGAAACATCTGTAATCTGTTTCTGATGAACCAATCATTGTCCTAAAGCAGCTCGCACAAAGATAATATCACAGCACCATGATGATGCCAACAACATTATTTTATGAATTTTTATCCATTTTACAAATGACATGTATAACACTTAGAGAGGTTAAAGAACATGTTAAATAACATGTCCAGGGTTATATTAACTAGTAAGTGGAAAGCAAGGATTTTAAACTTAGAAATTCCAGCCCTGGATTCTCATGTCTATTGTTTCCTAGTTACATCTCTCCCTTTATTCAGGTCTTTTTTTTATACCTCCATAAAATTTAATAGTTCTCTTTCCGAAAGTCTTCCACATTTCCTAGTAGCTTTATTCCTAAGTTGTCTATATTGCTGTTATTATAACAGTTGTAATCATTTTTAACTTTTTTCCTTTACTTAATTATGCAGAAATACATGAATATAGTCATTACAAAACATTACAGAAGAGTAAAAACAAACATTCTTGTAATTAATGCTACAAACCCTCACTCCTCCTACCAAAGGGGACATTTCTAAAGAGTTGGGCTTATGTCCATCAAGACAATTTTCTATGCTCCTTAAATATTGTTGAGCTTTTGGCTTTGTTATGTTTTGCATAAACAAGATTGTAATGTGTATTTTCTTTATGACTTTTCATACGGCAGTGTTGTCCTAGAAAAGTTTCCAGGTCAGTATTATGCTATCATAAGAATTTGACAATACGTTTAATACATTTCCCTACTAATGGACATTTAAGTCACTTCAGGCTTTTCACAACTAAAGCACTATTTCACCAAACATACATATATATACATTTATGTACATATTTATGCCAGTATTTTTGTAGGTGAGATTTATGAAGATGGGAGTTCTGGGTCAACATATGAGCATTTTAAGAAATTGAAAGCTACTACCAAATTGCCCTGAAAAAAGGATTTACCATCTTGTGCCAACATTCTGAAAAAGTCCATTTTCCCACACCTTTTATATTTTACATTTTCATTCTCAATTTTTGGCAATTTGCCAAAAGGCTACTAAATAATTGTTTTTTGTTATTGCACTGAAGAACTGAGCATTTAATAATATTGCATTGGCCATATCAATATCTTCTTTTATAATCTATCTTTTCCTAGCTACTCTTTAATAAGCAATGGATTTTCTCCTTAATCCCATGAATCTGCTGTAAGAGCTCTATTTTATTATGAATACAGAACTCTTGTCTGTTATATATGCATCCCATGCTGTCATTTTTTTGTTATTATACTTTATATTCTGGAATACATGTACAGAACCTGCAGGTTTGTTACATGGGTATACATGTTCCACGGTGGTTTGCTGCACCCATCAACCCATCATCTACATTATATATTTCTCCCAATGGTATCTCTCCCCTAGGTCCCCAACCCCAACAAGCTATGGTGTGTGATGTTCCCCTCCCTGTGTCCATGTGTTCTCACTGTTTAACCCCCATTTCTGAGTGAGAACATGAGGTGTTTGGTTCTTGTGTTAGTCTGCTGAGAATGATGGTTTCCATGTACATCCATGTCCCTGCAAATAACATGAACTCATCTTTTTTATGGCTGCATAGTAGTCCATGGTGTATATATGCCACTTTTTCTTTATTCAGTCTATCACTGATGGACATTTGGGTTGGTTCCAAGTCTTTGCTATTGTGAATAGTGCCGCAGTAACTCATAAAATGAGTTAGGGAGGATTCTCTCTTTTTCTATTGTTTGGAATAGTTTCAGAAGGAATGGTACCAGCTCCTCTTTCTACCTCTGGTAGAATTTGGCTGTGAATTCATCTGATCCTGGGCTTCTTTTGGTAGGCTCTTAATTACTGCCTCAATTTCAGAACTTGTCATTAGTTTATTTAGGGATTCAACTTCTTGGTTTAGTCTTGGGAGGGTGTATGTGTCCAGGAATTTATCCATTTCTTCTAGATTTTCTAGTTTATTTGTGTAGAGGTGTTTATAGTGGTAGTTTATATTTCTGTGGGATCAGTGGTGATATCCCCTTTATGATTTTTTATTTTGTCTATTTGATTCTTCTTTTTTTCTTGATTAGTCTGGCTAATGGTCCATCTATTTTGTTAATCTTTTATAAAAAGCAGCTCCTGGATTTTTTTTAAAGGCTTTTTGTGTCTCTGTCTCCTTCAGTTCTGCTCTGAACTTTGTTATTTCTTGTCTTTGGCTAGCTTTTGAAATGTGCTTGCTTCTCTAGTTCTCTTAATTGTGATGTTAGGGTATCAATTTTAGATCTTTCCTGCTTTCTTCTGTGGGCATTTAGTGCTATAAATTTCCTGCTAAACACTGCTTTAGCTGTGTCTCAGAAATTCTGTTACATGTGTCTTTGTCTCGTTGGTTTCAAAGAACTTATTTATTTCTGCCTTAATTTCATTATTTACCCAGTAGTCATTCAGGAGCAGGTTGTTCACTTTTCATGTAGTTGTGTGGTTTTGAGAGAGTTTCTTAACCCTGAGTTCTAATTTGATTGCACTGTAGACTGATAGATTGTTATGATTTCCATTCTTATGCATTTATTGAGGAGTGTTTTGCTTCCAGTTATGTAGTCAATTTTAGAGCAAATGCAATGTGGTGCTGAGAAGAATGTATATTCTGTTGATTTGGGGTGGAGAGTTCTGTAGATTTCTATTAGGTCCACTTGGTCCAAAGCTGAGTTCAAGTCCTGAATATCCTTGTAAATTTTCTGTCTTGTTGATCTGTCTAATATTGAAAATAGGGTATTAAAGTCTTTCACTATTATTGTGTGGGAGTCTAAGTCTCTTTGTAGGTCTCTAAGAACTTGCTTTATAAATCTGGGTGCTCCTGTATTAGGTGCACATATATTTAGAATAGTTAGGTCTTCTTGTTGCATTTGATCCTTTTACCATTATGTAATGCCCTTCTTTGTCTCTTTTGATCTTTGTTGGTTTAAAATCTGTTTTATCAGAGACTAAGATTGCAAACCCTTTTTTATGCTTTGTAAATATTCCTCCATCCTTTTATTTTGAGCCTATGTGTGTCTTTGCACATGAGATGTGTCTCCTGAATACAGCACACTGATGGGTCTTGACTCTTTATCCAATTTGCCAGTCTGGGTCTTTAATTGAGGGCATTTATCCTTTACATTTAAGGTTAATGTTGTTATGTGTGAATTTGATCTTGTCATTATGATGCTAGCTGGTTATTTTGCCAATTAGTTGATGAAGTTTCTTCACAATGTTGATGGTCTTTACAATTTGGTATGTTTTTGCAGTGGCTGGTATCGGTTTTTCCTTTCCACATTTAGTGCTTCCTTCAGGAGCTGTTGTAAGGCAGGTCTGGTAGTGCCACAATTTCTCAGCATTTTCCTGACTGTAAAGTATTTTATTTTTTTCCTTTGCTTATGAAGCTAAGCTTGGCTTCCCTTTGTGGTTAACCCAACCTTTCTCTCTGGGTGCCCTTAACATTTCCTTCATTTCAGCCTTGGTGAATCTGATATTATGTGTCTTGGGGTTGTTCTTCTTGAGAAGTATCTTTGTGGTGTTCTCTGTATTTCCTGAATTTGAATGTTGACCTGTCTTGCTAGGTTGGTGGAGCTCTCCTGGATAATATCCTGAAGAGTGTTTTCCAACTTGGTTCTATTCTCTCCATTACCTTCAGGTACACCAAACAAATGTAGATTTGGTCTTTTCACATAATCCCATATTTCTTGGAGGCTTTGTTCATTCATTTTATTCTTTTTTTTCTAATCTCATCTTCATGATTTATTTAATTAAGTTGATCTTCAATCTCTGATATCCTTTCTCTCACTTGATCGATTTGGCTATTGATACTTGTGTCTGCTTCATGACGTTCTCCTGCTATGTTTTTCAGCTCCATCAGGTCATTTGGTTCTTCTCCAAACTTGTTATTCTAGTTAGCAATTCATCTATCCTATTTTTAAGGTTCTTAGCTTCCTTGCATTGGGTTTGAACATGCTTCTTTAGCTTGTAGGAGTTTGTGACTACGCACCTTCTGAAACCTACTTCTGTCAGTTCATCAGATTCATTCTTCATCCAGTTTTGTTTTCTTGCTGGCAAGGAGTTGTGATTTTTTTTTTTTTTTTGGAGGAGAAGAGGCATTCTTGTTTTTGAAATTTTCAGCCTTTATGTGCTGGTTTTTCCTCATCTTTGTGGATTTATCTACCTTTGGTCTTTGATACTTGTGACCTTTAGATGGGCTTTCTGTGTGGATGTTCTTTGTTCTTTGTGTTGATGTTGATACTAGATACTATTTCTTTCTGTTTGTTAGTTTTCCTTCTAACAGCCAGGCCCCTCTGCTGCAGGTCTGCTGGAGTTTACTGGAGGTTCACTCCAAATCCTGTTTGCCTGGGTATTACCATTGGAGGCTGCAGAACAGCAAAGATTGCTGCCTGTTCATTCTTCTGGAAGCTTTGTCCCTGATGGGCAGACCTGCCAGATGCCAGCCAGAGCTCTCCTGTACGAGGTGTCTATTGACCCCTGCTGGGAAATGTCTCCCAGTCAGGAGGCTTGGTGGGTCAGGGACCCACTTGAGGAGGCAGTCTGTGCCTTAGCAGAGCTTGAGTGCTGTGCTGGGAGATCCACTGTTCTCTTTAGAGCCTGCAGGCAGGAACTTTTAAGTCTGCTGAAGCTGCCCCCACAGCCATCCCTTCCCCCAGCTGCTGTGTCCCAGGGAGATGGGAGTTTTATTTATAAACCTATGACTGGAGCTGCTGCCTTTCTTTCTGAGATGCCCTGCCCAGAGAGGAGGAATCTAGAGAGGCAGCCAGGCTGCAGCAAGTTTTCCAAGCTGCAGTGGGCTTCATTCAGTTTGAAATTCCCAGTGGCTTTGTTTACACTGTCAGGGGAAAATCACCTACTCAAGCTTCAGTAATGGTGGACCCCCCTCCTCCCGCCAAGCTTGCTGGGCCCTGTGGGGGTAGGATCCGCTGAACTAGATCACTTGGCTCCCTAGCTTCAGCCCTTTCTCCAGAGGAGTGAACCGTTCTGTCTCGCTGCATTCCAAGCACCACTGGGGTATGAAAAAAAAAAGAAAAAATTCCTGCAATGAGTTCCGTGTCTGCCCAATGGCTACCCCAGTTTTGTGCTTGAAACCTAGGGCTCTGGTTGTATAGGCACCCAAGAGAATCTCCTGGCCTGTGAGTTGTGAAGATGGTGGGAAAAGCATAGTATCTGGGCCAGAATGCACCTTTCCTCATAGCACAGCCTCTCATGGCTTCCCTTGACTAGGGGAGGGAGTTCCCCAACCCCTTGCACTTCCTATGTGAGGTGATGCTCCACCCTGCCTCAGCTTGCCCTCCATGGGCTGCACTCACTGTGTAACCAGTATCAATGAGGGATGTCATGTACCTCAGTTAGAAGTGCAGAAATCACCTGCCTTCTGTATTGATCTCACTGGGAGCTGCAGACTGGAGCTGTTCATATTCTGACATCTTGCCAGCCCCCAATCATATTCTATCTTGCTATGCATGCATATGTACTGAAAGCTTTTTGTTGTCATTGTTGACACAGAATTTCACTCTTGTCACCCAAACTGGAGTGCAAAGACACGACCTTGACTCACTGCAATCTCCGCCTCCCAGGTTCAGGTGATTCTTCTACCTTAGCCTCCTGAGTAGCTGTGACTATAGGTATGCGCTCCCATACTTGGCTAGTTTTTGTATTTTTTTTTTTTTAGATGGAGTCTCATTCTGTTGCCAGGCTGGAGTGCAGTGGCACGATCTGAGCTCACTGTAACCTCCGACTCCCTGGTTCAAGCGATTCTCCTGCCTCAGCCTCCGGAGCAGCTGGGATTGCAGGCATGTGCCACCATGCCCAGCTAATTTTTTGTATTTTTAGTAGAGACGGGGTTTCACCATGTTGGCCAGGCTGATCTCAAACTCCTGACCTCAGGTGATCTGCCCACCTCGGCTAAAGGCTTTCTAGTATCCAGAAAGAATGTCTTTTGTGATAAAAAGGAATCCTTTCAATATTACCAGATAGATAAACTAAATGATTACTGAAAACCATTCAGGATTCTGATAGTATGTGGAAAGAATAGCCATTCATCAGTTGTGTTTTTACCTGATATGCTCTCTAGAAAATATTACTTCAGTATGGATATTTATAAAAAACCCCATGGAAATTATGTGACTACACAGGGGAAAACATCAGGTTTACTTAGATAAGTATTAGATACAAAGCATTATCTAATACTTGTATCTAAGACTTACAAAGCCATACCACAAAGTCATACACATTACAGATGAGGAAATTGAGGATTAGAGAATAGACTGATCAAACATAGAATGGGAGACTGAATTTTGCTACAAGATCTGTCTGGATAGAATAAAATCTGTTCTTGTCCTACTGCAGCACATTGCTTGATACATGTTCTATATGATAGATTTGTATCAGAATAAAATAAATTGCATGTGTGCTATGTTTATTGGAAAATGAAAGTATCTTTAATTCTTAATTATTTTAAATTGTGGTGCTATTTTTGCATAGATTTACAAAGTATAATTTACATACGATAGTATGTATTCATTTTAAGTTCTGTGAGTTTTGCTGAATGCATACAGTGCTGCAGCTACCACCATGTTCAAGATTTAGAACACTGTTATCACTCCACAATGTTTTCTTATGTCTCCTTGCAGTTACTCTCCATTCCCACCTTTAGTCTCAGGCACCATTGATCTGCTTTTTGTCACTATAGTTTTTCTTTTGTAGAACCTCACATGGCATCATAAAGTATGTAGTTTTTATGTTAGCACTGTAAAAATATTCAGCTAAGTTGTGTAAATGTGCATCATTAGTCTACTCCTTTTAATTGCCCAGTAGTTTTTTTATTGTATGGATATTAACACATTTTGCTTATCATTATCCATTGCTGGACATTTGGGTTGTTTCTAGTTTGGTGCTGTTAGGATAAGGTTGTTATAAACATTTGCATCCAAGTGTTTGTGAGGACATATGTTTTAATGTCTCTTGGGATGATACTAGGAATGCAATTTCTGGGTCATACATTAAGCATATAATTAACTTTATAAGAAATTACTAACGCAACTCTACCAATTTTCATTTCCATAAGCAATGTATGAGAGCCTTTATTACTTCATGTTATGGGTTGTATTGTGTTTCCTAAAAAATCGTATGTTGATTTTTTTAGAATCAGAATGTGACTGTTTTGGAAATAGAGTTGTTACAGATGTCATTAGTTAAGATGAAATAATTAGGGTGGGCCTGAATTCAGTTTGACTGAGGATCATATAAAAAGGGGAAATTTGACACATAAACACACATGTAGAGAAAATACAGTGTGAAGTAGGTGAGAGGCACCAAGCCAATTAGCTCTCACTCAGAGAGTTACCTCACTTAGCGAGTGAGGGAACCAACACTGCCAACATCTTAATCTCAGACTTCTAGTCTCTAAAATTATGAGATGATAAATTTCTGTGGTTTAAGCTACTCAGTTTGTGGTAGTCTGTTATGACTGCTCTAGCAAATGAACATGGTCCATACTCTCATCAACACTTGCTATGATACAGTTTTCAAAATTTTAGTCATTCTAATATGTGCATACTGATATTTCCTTGTAGTTTTCATTTGTATTGCCCTAATGACCAATGATGTTGAGAATCTGTGCTTGTTGACTTTTTGTGTATCTTCTTTTGCCCAGTTTTAATCAGGTTGTCTTATTTTTGAGATTTAGGAGTTTTTTTTTTTTTTTAATTCGGGATACAAGCTCTTTTCTTATATATAGTTTGCAAATATTTTCTTTCAGTCCGTGACCTGTCTTTTCATTTTCAAGAGATTGTCTTTGGAGAGCACATATTTTTAATTTTGATTAAGTCAAATATACCTTTTCCTCTTTTATGTTTTGTGGTTTTTGTGTCTTCTTTAAGTAATTTTTGTTTAACATAAGATCACAATATTTCTTACCTTTTCTTCTAGGAGTTTTATAGTTTAGCTCTTATATTTAGATCTAGTATCCACTTTGTACTTTTTGTGTGTACTATCTGAGGTAAGGGTTAAGGTTTCCCTGATAGATATATCCAATGATCCCATTACCATTTATTGAAAAAACTGTCTTTCTACAATGGAATTATTTTACAACTTGGTTGAAAATCTGTTGGCCATGTAAGTTTGGGTCTATTTCTGGAATCTTTATTCTGTTTCATTGATTATTTATATCTTCCTTATACTAATATCATACTTTTTTGATTAGTGTAGATTTATTGTAAATCTTAAAATTTTGTTCTTTAAACTATTTTTTTTTTTTTTACTATTCTAGGTTCTTTGCGTTTATATTTTTTCAAATCCTGTTATATATTTCTACAAAAGAAATCCTGCTTGAAGTTTTTTTGAGATTGCATTGACCTTATAAATCAATTTGGGGAATACTGACATCTTAATAATATTAAGATGTTATATATCTCCATTTGTATAAGATACAAATTGCTTTTTTGGGTATATTTCAGCAACATTTTATAATTTTCAGTGTACAGGTCTTCCACATCCTCTACTCAAAATTACATGTTTTATTTCATTGTGAAGGGAATTTTTCAATTTTGTTTTCAGATAGTTGCTTATAAGTAGAAATAAAATTGATTTTGTATATAGCTCTTGAATCATGCTATCTTGCTTCATTCATTATTAGTTCTAATTGCTTACTTGTAAATTCCTTATGCTTTCCTACATCAGAGTTAAGAATATTTTTTCTGTAAAGGTCTAAATGATAACTACTTTAGACTTTACAGGCCACTGGTTTCTGTTACAGCTACTGAAGCCTACAATTGTAGCATAAAAGCAGCCATAAACAGTATATAAATGAGTGTTCTACATATATAATCATGTATGTTATCTGTGAATAGAGAGTTGTATTAATCCTTTGTAGGCCTTTTTCACATGTCTTGCTTCACTGGTTACGATTTCCCGTGTTAAATAGAAGTGTTGAAAGTGGACGTTCTTCTGTACATAATCCAATTACAGTTTTAGAGATGTTGTTTTTCATCATCTTGTTTTTTCCTCCATACACTTTGATTGGATAATTTATATATTTCTGTATTCAAAACACTGATTCATTTTTTTTGCCTTCTTTAATCTGCTATTCAGCTCATCTATTTTTTAAATTTTATCATCGTATAAATATTTTTGTTCTTATAGCTCAAATATTTTTGTTCCTTTTATACTTTTAATTTCTCTACTGAGATTACTAATTTGTTTATCTGTTATTAGCATGTTTAAATTGTTGGAAAATATTTCCTTTTAATTGTGGAACATAGTTTTGTTAGCTGCTTTCAATTCCTTGTTTTGTGAATCCAAACATATGAACTTATGTGGGTCACACTTTATTGTCTTGGAATGTCTAATAGTTTTAGGTTGAAAAATGAACATTGTAACAATTCTGGATTATTAGTTTTCAGGATTGTTGGTGTTTTATTTTAGAAGGAAATTAACTTGGTAGGGGTGTGTGTGTGTGTGTGTGTGTGTGTGTGTGTGTGTGTGTGTGCGTGGTAATGGTTTTATTTTATTTTTTTAATTTTTTAAATTTTTTAAATTTTTATTGCATTATAGGTTTGGGGGTACATGTGCAGAACGTGCAAGATAGTTGCATAGGTACACACATTGCAGTGTGTTTTGCTGCTTTCCTCCCCTTCACCCACACTTGGTATTCATCCCCAGGCCATCCCCCCCAGCCCCCCCCCGCTGTCCCTCCCCCATTCCCCCCAACAGTCCCCAGTGTATAGTAGACGGCCTCTCTGTGTCCATGTGTTCTCATTTTTCTCACCCACCTATGAGTGAGTATATGCAGTATTTCTTTTTCTGTTCTTGTGTCAGTTTGCTGAGAATGATGTTCTCCAGATTCATCCATGTCCTTACAAAGGACACAAACTCATCATTTTTGATTGCTGCATAATATTCCATGGTGTATATGTGCCACATTTTCCCAGTACAGTCTATCATCGTTGGGCATTTGGGTTGGTTCCAGGTCTTTGCTATTGTAAACAGTGCTGCAATGAACATTCGTGTGCATGTGTCCTTATAGTAGAACGATTTATAGTCCTTTGGATAGATACCCAGTAATGGGATTGCTGAGTCAAATGGAATTTCTATTTCTAGGTCCCTGAGGAATCGCCACACTGTCTTCCACAATGGTTGAACTAATTTACACTCCCACCAACAGTGTAAGAGTGTTCCTATTTCTCCACATCCTCTCCAGCATCTGCTGTCTCCAGATTTTTTAATGATCACCATTCTAACTGGTGTGAGATGGTATCTCAATGTGGTTTTGATTTGCATCTCTCTAATGACCAATGATGATGAGCACTTTTTCATATGTTTGTTGGCCTCATGTATGTCTTCTTTTGTAAAGTTTCTGTTCATATCCTTTGCCCATTTTTGAATGGGCTTGTTTGTTTTTTTCCTGTAAATCTGTTTGAGTTCTTTGTAAATTCTGGATATCAGCCCTTTGTCAGATGTGTAAACTGCAAAGATTTTTTCCCATTCTGATGGTTGCCGATTCACTCTAGTGACTGTTTCTTTTGCCATGCAGAAGCTGTGGAGTTTGATTAGGTCCCACTTGTCTATTTTGGCTTTTGTTGCCAATGCTTTTGGTGTTTTGTTCATGAAGTCCTTGCCTACTCCTATGTCCTGAATGGTTTTGCCTAGATTTTCTTCTAGGGTTTTTATGGTGTCAGGTCTTACGTTTAAGTCTTTAATCCATCTGGAGTTAATTTTAGTGTAAGGTGTCAGGAAGGGGTCCAGTTTCTGCTTTCTGCACATGGCTAGCCAATTTTCCCAACACCATTTATTAAATAGGGAATCCTTTCCCCATTGCCTGTTTTTGTCTGGTTTATCAAAGATAATATGGTTGTAGATATGTTGTGTTGCCTCCGATGCCTCTGTTCTGTTCCATTGGTCTATATCTCTGTTTTGGTACCAGTACCATGCTGTTTTGATTACTGTAGCCTTGTAGTATAGTTTGAAGTCTGGTAGCATGATGCCTCCCGCTGTGTTCTTTTTGCTTAGAATTGACTTGGCTATGCGGGCTCTTTTTTGGTTCCATATGAAATTCATGGTGGTTTTTTCCAGTTCTGTGAAAAAATTCAATGGTAGTTTGATGGGGATAGCATTGATTGTGTAAATTACTTTGGGCAGTATAGCCACTTTCACGATATTGATTCTTCCTAACCACGAACATGGAATGTTTCTCCATCTGTTTGTGTGTTCTCTTATTTCATTGAGCAGTTGTTTGTAGTTTTCCTTAAAGAGGTTTCTTACATTCCTAGTGAGTTGTATTCCTAGGTATTTTATTTTCTTTGTAGCAATTGTGAATGGCAGTTCATTCTTGATTTGGTTCTCTTTAAGTCTGTTATTGGTGTATAGGAATGCTTGTGATTTTTGCACATTGATTTTATATCCTGAGACTTTGCTGAAGTTGCTTATCAGTTGCAGGAGCTTTGGGGCTGAGGTGATGGGGTCTTCTAGGTATACTATCATGTTGTCTGCAAATAGAGACAATTTGGCTTCCACCTTTCCTATTTGAATACCCTTTATTTCTTTTTCTTGCCTGATTGCTCTGGCTAGAACTTCCAGTACTATGTTGAATAGAAGTGGTGAGAGAGGGCATCTTTGTCTAGTGCCGGATTTCAAAGGGAATGCTTCCAGTTTTTGCCCATTAAGTATGATATTGGCTGTTGGTTTGTCATAAATAGCTTTTATTACTTTGAGATATGTTCCATCAATACCAAGTTTATTGAGGGTTTTTAGCATAAAGGGCTGTTGAATTTTGTCAAATGCCTTCTCTGCATCAATTGAGATAATCATGTGGTTTTTGTTTTTGCTTCTGTTTATGTGGTGAATTACATTTATAGACTTGCGTATGTTGAACCAGCCTTGCATCCCCGGGATGAATCCTACTTGATCATGATGGATAAGTTTTTTAATGTGCTGTTGCAATCGGTTTGCCAGTATTTTATTGAAGATTTTTGCATCTATGTTCATCCTGGATATTGGCCTGAAGTTTTCTTTTCTTGTTGAGTCTCTGCCAGGTTTTGGTATCAGGATGATGTTGGTCTCATAAAATGATTTGGGAAGGGTTCCCTCTTTTTGGATTATTTGGAATAGCTTCAGAAGGAATGGTACCAGATCCTCTTTGTGTGTCTGGTAGAATTCAGCTGTGAACCCATCTGGACCTGGGCTTTTTTTGTGTGGTAGGCTCTTCATTGCTGCCTCAACTTCAGACCTTGTTATTGGTCTATTCATAGTTTTGGCTTCCTCCTGGTTTAGGCTTGGGAGGACACAGGCGTCCAGGAATGTATCCATTTCTTCCTGATTTACTAGTTTATGTGCATAGAGTTGTTTGTAGTATTCTCTGATGATGGTTTGAATTTCTGTGGAATCTGTGGTGATTTCCCCTTTATCATTTTTTATTGCATCTGTTTGGTTGTTCTCTCTCTTCTTTTTTATCAGTCTGGCTAGTGGTCTGTCTATTTTGTTGATCTTTTCGAAAAACCAGCTCTTAGATTTATTGATTTTTTGAAGGGTTTTTCTTGTCTCTATCTCCTTCAGTTCTGCTGTGATCTTAGTTATTTCTTGTCTTCGGCTAGGTTTTGAGCTTTTTTGATCTTGCTCCTCTAGCTCTTTCAATTTTGACGATAGGGTGTCAATTTTGGATCTCTCCACTCTTCTCATGTGGGCACTTATTGCTATATATTTTCCTCTACAGACTGCTTTAAATGTGTCCCAGAGATTCTGGTACGTTGTGTCTTCATTCTCGTTGGTTTCAAAGAACTTCTTTATTTCTGCCTTCATTTCGTTGTTTATCCAATCAACATTCAAGAGCCAGTTGTTCAGTTTCCATGAAGCTGTGCGGTTCTGAGTTATTTTCTGAATTCTGAGTTCCAACTTGATTGCACTATGGTCTGAGAGACTGTTTGTTATGATTTCAGTTGTTTTGCATTTGCTGAGGAGTGCTTTACTTCCAATTATATGGTCAATTTTGGAGTAGGTGTGATGTGGTGCTGAGAAGAATGTATATTCTGTGGGTTTGGGGTGGAGAGTTCTGTAAATGTCTATCAGGTTTGCTTGTTCCAGGTCTGAGTTCAAGTCCTGGATATCCTTGTTAATTTTCTGTCTGGTTGATCTGTCTGCTATTGACAGTGGAGTGTTAAAGTCTCCCACTATTATTGTGTGGGAGTCTAAGTCCCTTTGTAAGTCATTAAGAACTTGCCTTATATATCTGGGTGCTCCTACATTGGGTCCATATATATTTAGAATCGTTATCTCTTCTTGTTGTATCGATCCTTTTGCCATTATGTAATGACCTTCTTTGTCCCTTTTGATCTTTGTTACTTTAAAGTCTATTTTATCAGAGATGAGAATTGCAACTCCTGCTTTTTTTTTGCTCTCCATTTGCTTGGTAAATCTTCCTCCATCCCTTTATTTTGAGCCTTTGTGTATCTTTGCATGTGAGGTGGGTTTCCTGGATACAGCACACCGATGGGTTTTGTTTTTTTATCCAATTTGCCAGTCTGTGTCTTTTGATTGGTGCATTTAGCCCATTTACATTCAGGGTTAATATTGTTATGTGTGAATTTGATACTGCCATTTTGATGCTAGCTGGCTGTTTTGCCCATTGGTTCATGTAGATTCTTCATTTTGTTGATGGTCTTTAGCATTTGGTGTGCTTTTAGAATGGCTGGAACTGGTTGTTTCTTTCTATGTGTAGTGCCTCTTTCAGGAGCTCTTGTAAAGCAGGCCTAGTGGTGACAAAATCTCTGAGTACTTGCTTGTTTGTGAAGGATTTTATTTTTCCTTCACTTATGAAGCTCAGTTTGGCTGGATATGAAATTCTGGTTTGAAAGCTCTTTTCTTTAAGGATGTTGAATATTGGCCCCCACTCTCTTCTGGCTTGTAGAGTCTCTGCTGAGAGATCTGCTGTGAGTCTGATGGGCTTCCCTTTGTGGGTGACCCGACCTTTCTCTCTGGCTGCCCTTAGTATTTTCTCCTTCGTTTCAACCCTGGTGAATCTGACGATTATGTGCCTTGGGGTTGTTCTTCTTGCAGAGTATCTTTGTGGTGTTCTCTGTATTTCCTGGAGTTGAGTATTGACCTGTCTTGCTAGGTTGGGGAAATTTTCCTGGATAATATCCTGAAGAGTGTTTTCCAGCTTGGATTCATTCTCTTCGTCACATTCTGGTACACCTATCAAACGTAGGTTGGGTCTCTTCACATAGTCCCACATTTCTTGGAGATTTTGTTCATTCCTTTTTGTGCTTTTTTCTTTAATCTTGGTTTCTCATTTTATTTCATTGAGTTGATCTTCAACTTCTGATATTCTTTCTTCTGCTTGGTCAATTCGGCTGTTGAAACTTGTGCATGCTTCGTGAAGTTCTCGTGTTGTGTTTTTCAGCTCCTTCAATTCATTCATATTCCTCTCTAAGTTGTCCATTTTTGTTATCAATTCCTCGAATCTTTTTTCACATCTTTTTTCAAGGTTCTTAGTTTCTTTGCACTGGTTTAGAACATGTTCCTTTAGCTCACTGAAGTTTCTCATTATCCACTTTCTGAAGTCTGATTTCGTCACTTCGTTACATTCATTCTCCGCCCAGCTTTGCTCCCTTGCTGGTGAGGAGTTTTGGTCCTTTTTTGGAGGTGAGGTGTTTTGGTTTCGGGTGCTTTCCTCCTTTTTGTGCTGGTTTCTTCCCATCTTTATGGATTTATCCGCCTGTCGTCTTAGTACTGGCTGATTTTTTCAATTGGGTCTCTGTGTGGACACTGAGATTGTTGATGATGAAGTATTTCTGTTACTTAGTTTTCCCTCTAATGATCTATCCTCTCTGCTGTATGAGTGCTGAGGTCCACTCCAGGCCCTGCTTGTCTGGGGTATACCTGCAGCAGCTGCAGAACAGTGAGGGATGATACCAGTTTCTTCTTCTGCTGCCCTTGTTCCAGAATGATGCCAGCCAAATGTCAGTCTGATTAGTCCTTTTCTGGGGTGACTCCTTGGATATACAGGGGTCAGGGATCTGCTTGAGGAGACAGTCTGTGCTTTATAGGAGCTCCAGTGCTGAGCTGTGAGCTCCGTTGTTCATTCAGGGTTGTTGGGAGGTTGTTTATGTCTGCTGCAATAGAACTCATAAAACACCACTCTTTTTTTTTTTTCACCCTTAGATGCTCTGTCTCAGGGAGTTGGGGCTTTCTTTATGAGTATCTGTTGCACTGTCCTGCCCCACTAGGTGGCAGTCTATTCACTATTTGCCTGCCGGGGCTCTGACCTGCTAGCGCGGGTCCGCCCTGTTGCTGCCTGGCGGAGTCTCTCTGTTATGGCAGGTTGCCTCGGCAACGGCAGGCTGCGTCAGTCCTGGGCGGTACTTAAGTGGGGGTGCACTTCGTCAGCAATGGTGGACGCCCCTCCCTCACCGGGCTGCACCGTCCTAGATGCCAGCAGCAAAACTCTCAGCTCCAAGTGCCTCCAGTCGCCGCCCTGCTTGTCCCCATGAGCGTGGGACCCGCCGAGCCCGATCACCCAGCTCCCTGCCTCAGAGTCCATCCTCTCTCTCTCTCTCTCTTCCTCTCCCCAAGCTGAAAGGTCGACTCTCTCACTGGCGCCCCAGGGGCCTGCCGATAGGGCACTGGGATCCGTGCGATCTCCCGTGCCGCTGCCCACTACCCCGGCTCAGATCACGCTTCCCAGGAAACTCCTGGTCTGGCTCATTGTCCAAGTCCCGTTCAATCAGATGGACATGCCAATCTGCCCTTCCAAATCTCAGATTGCCAGTTTAACAGGGCACCCAGACCAGTGAGTTCCGCGCCAGGTCCCGCTGCGGCGCCGGCCGAAGAGGCGGCGGGAGCCAGCTGCGTTAGCTGGCTGCACTAGGGTCATGTCTCTCCCACACCTGGGACATTCAACACTCTGTGGGCATAAAAGATCCATCCGAGAATGTGGCTAGGACTCACCCTCTGTGCCTTCACCGAGAGCTGCAATTCTGAGTCACCTCTACGATGCCATCTTGCTGGTAATGGTTTTAAAGGCACAGAAATTCTCATGTTGTCTCAGCCTTCCAGTTTTCAATGAAGTATTGAGTAAGCACATGTAATTTAATAGGAGATGTGAGTTTTTGATCTTAGTTCTATTATTATTCTCTGATATCCAGAATCTTGCAAGTTAACCACCTTCAGACTTCTATAAGCGACAAAGCCACAAGCGTCTCATTTTTCCTGATGAAAGAGGAGATAAAAAGCAAATGGATTCCTATCAATGAAGATGCATATTAAAAAATATTTTTCAGAGATTCTATTGATTTATTTTAGTTACATCTCCTTGGCATCCCTATTCACAAGGGATATTGGGAAACGTAATTCTCTGCCTTCCTGGGTAAAATGTAGTTTCTGTTAGGAAGAAAGAAAGAAGGGTAAATAGTGTGACTGTCTGTGCCATGAGAGATGGTTGTCATGAAGGTCAAAGTTCTACTCTTATGTACATCCAGGCATAACCTGTGTGTGTGGATACTTACCAAACATCACCAAACACATTTTCACAAGATTGGCAATTTATCTAATGGTCTTACACTTTTTGTTTTTGGTGCTCTTAATATTGCCTTCTTTAGTTCTAGCTATTGTGAAATAAATTTTCTGTGGACTTGCCCCAAGAAGGTCAAAGTCTTTTCATGGTTATTTTTATTATTATTATTTTTTGAGATGAAGTCTCACTCTGTCACCCAGGCTGGAGTGCAATGGTGCAATCTCAGTTCACTGCAACCTCTGCCTCCTGGGTTCAACCATTCTGCCTCAGCCTCCTGAGTAGCTGAGATTACAGGCACACACCACCACACCCAGCTAACTTTTTGTATTTTTAGTAGAAACTGGATTTTATTGTGTTGGTCAGGCTGGTCTTGAACTCCTAACCTCATGACCCACCCACCTTGGCCTCCCAAAGTGCTGTGATTACAGGAGTGAGCCACTGTGTCCAGCCTGCCTTTTCATTTTCTGGTGTAATATTGGCTTGCAGGCTTTTTTTTTTTAAGAAGACATTTTAAAAGACTTTTAATTTTGAAATAATTTCAGACTTCAGAAAAGTTGCCATAGTACAATGAATCTCCATATACGTTTTACCTAGATTCCCTAAATGTTAACATCTTGCCATGTTTACTTTACTATTCTCTATATATCCATGTTAGTTTCTTGGAAGTAAGTAGTAAACAAAATGTTCCTTTACCTCTAAATACTTCAGTGTATATGAATAGTTCCTGAAAAAAAAGACATTCTCATACATAACCATGGTACAGTTATCAAAATTTGGAAGTTAACAATACCATAACATTTACTACAGATTTTATTCTAATTTTGGCAATTATCCTGCTAATGTCTTTGTAGCAAAAGAAAAACTTTTTTTCCCCTTGGTCTGGCATCCAATCCAGGATCATGCTATGCTATCTTTAGCAACCTTTAATCTGAAATAGTTTTTCCATCTTTGTTTTTTATGATCTTAAGATTTTTGAAGAGTAAAGGCCAATTATTTTATAGAATGTCCTTCAAACATGGATTTTTTTTTTCCTTTTCTTGAGACAGTCTTGCTCTGTTGCCCAGGTTGGAGGGCAGTGGCATGATCTCGGGCTCACTGCAACATTTGCCTCCTGGGTTCAAGAGATTCTAGTGCTTCAGCCTCCTGAGTAGCTGAGAGTATGAGTGCATGCCACCATGCCTGGCTAATCTATGCATTTTTGGTAGAGATGGGGTTTTGCCATGTTGGCCAGGCTGATCTTGAACTCCTGACATCAGGCGATCTGCCCATCCTGGCCTCCAAAAGTGCTGGGATTACATGTATGAGCCATCATGCCCAGCCTCAAACTTGGATTTGACTGGTTCTTCATTATATACAAGTTATGCATTTTTGGCATAAATCTACAAAAGTGATGTTCTGCCATCCTCAGTGCATCTTATCAGGAGGCACACAATATTTATCAGTAATGAAACAGATAATATTGTAAACATACATTTTGAGACAAGTGGGGAAAACTGAAAACAGACAATATTAAGCTAATATTAAATTTTTTTAGGTGTTATAAAGGTATTGTGGTTATGTTTTCAAAAAATGATACTTATCTGTCAATGATATGCACATTTCAGGGAAAAGTGAAATTAACTGGCTTGATGTCTACTTCTAGGGAGTCTGGCAACCCTAGGCAGAAAGCAGTAATGATAATACAGCCAGCTATTGATTGTTCTAATATAATGGCCAATTTGCATGTTACCCATTTTTGACCATTTACCCATCTTTGATCATTTCTTCTTTCTTCTGTGGCTTTTCTTTTGGTCACTACATTTACACCTCTCCCAATATAGTACAAAAAGGATATTCAAATTTTGCACCTTAATGGATGAAGAAGATCCTTGGGGAGGAGACAAACTATTGATTGAAAAAATCAGGTTTATAAATAATTTGAACATTTCATTTCTTTATAATTGACATATCTTTCCATGGGTAATTATGAGTTTAATGAAATGAGATCATTTAAGATGATCACACAATAAAACTTTACAGCCAAAATCTTCATCTTATTTTCCTACTTCATTTTTTATGTAGTTCTTAGTAAGTGCATTTTTCTACTTTATTTTTTGAAAACAACATTCATTTTTGAAAAGTTTATTTCATGAAGGACTAATTCTTTGCTGATGTTCAAATTTAAATTATTCTTTCATGTCTGTCTCATAGGAGAAAAACACGAAAAATTGCTTCTGTGGTAGTTTCCTCTAGTTTTTCGAGCACTCTTGTAGTAGTAACTGGTTCAAAATACTGCTTTGTTTCAAAGCATGCAGTTTAGATGTATCTTCCCTGATGACGGAAACATCTTCATTTTGTTCTTAAGCTATCAGGTCACTTTCACTGTCAGACAGTGTACATAGGGGAGTGTCATTTTCATAGGTTGGAAAATAATACTCCAGTTGATCCCACACCTTTCTATCAGGGAGCAGTGAAGTGTGTTTAGTTTCTTCCAGGTAATGGTTGCTCCCAAGACCTAGGGAGCTGCAGCCCAACTGGAGAAAGACTGTGAAAGGAGCTGCAGCACAGTCGGGGGTGTAGGTTATGGGGGCAGTAAGGATTGTATCCTGGAGCCACTTTCCCTGCCAGAAAGTGCAAGTGGCACCACCACTTTAGAAGGTTCTCCATCTGTGCCTTGTATTTGCTGTGAAGAACGTTTTCCTGTGGCTGAACAAGAGAAACTTCTGAAGCACATGATTATTGAGCATAAGATTGCCATAGCTGATGTTGAATTGGTGGCTGATTTGGAGGAAGAGGTTCACTGAACAGCCCATCACAGATTTTTGTAGTGTGATAAGAACTAATTCTGCTGCTCCATTTGAAGAACAACAGAATTGTTTTTTGTTATGTGATGTTTTACCAGAGGATAGAATTCTTCCAGAAGAGCTTCAGAAACAGAGACTGAAAGAAATTCTGGAACAACAGCAGCAAGAACGAAATGATACCAATTTTCATGGCATTTGTATATTTTGCAATGAAGAGTTCCTTGGAAACAGATCTGTTCTTTTGAACCACATGGCCAGTGAATATGCTTCAACATTGGATTGCCAAACAACATCATAAACTGCAATGATTTTTGTGTACATTACAGAAAAAGCTTGACAATTTTCAGTTATTATACTGTGAGAAGACCTTCAAGGAAAAAAATACACTTAAAGATCACATGAGGAAACAATAGCCTCATAAGATTAATCCTAAGAACAGAGAATATGATCAATTTTATGTCATCAATTATTTGGAACTTGGAAAATCATGGGAAGAAGTTCAGTTGGAAGATGATTGGGAATTACTGGACCATCATGAAGATGACTGGTCTGACAGGGAAGAACACTCTGACTCTGCCATCTGCTTATTTGGTGAAAAGCAAGTCGAAGCAATTGAGAAGTTGTATGTCCACATGGAGGATGCACATGAATTTGATCTTCTCAAAATAGAGTCAGAAATTAGATTAAATTTCTATCAGCAAGTGAAACTGGTCAGTTTTATTCAGAGGCAAGTTCACCAATGCAGATCTTATGGCTGCCATGTGAAGTTCAAATCCAAAGCAGACTTAAGGACTCACATGGTTAGCAGGCTTTTATCTTGTCTCACAGTGTCTTCCAAAGAGTTGTTTGCCAGAAGGATGTGTCATTCATCTGGGACAACTGGCAGGATCAAGATATAATGCATGAGTTGGGTGGTGTCTCTGGAGTTACTGGGAATGTTAAGAAGAAAAGAATCAAGATAGTTGGGATTTCTCTTAGGTATTAAGTTTTACATCCAGACCTCTTCACTAAAGCTTATCAAACATTGTTTTAGTTAGCTCTTTGAGTTCCACTTAAAATGTCATCTCCTCTGTAAAGTGAACTTAAACTTCCAGGCAGAGTTAATAGCTCTTTGCTCAAACCTGTATTACTGCTCTTTTCATATTTCCTTGTAATGATCTATTTACATATTTTTGTGCTCACCAGATTTTGTCCTTAGCTAACTGACATCTTTTTTGACAAGCACAGTGCCTGGCTCATAGTAAATAAAGCTTTGTTGAATGGGAAGAGTTGATGTGCAAGATCTTTTCATCTGAGGACTCTTCCCTTTACTTCCTCCTTCCCTTCTTCCTTCTTTTTCTTTCTACCTTCCTTCTTTCCTTTCTTCCATGGAATTCTAAAGTTAATACTCTCATAAAGTAAAACAGTATTTTTAGCCTATTTTTGATTTGCTTGTTTTAAGATCTGCTGTTTAGATACCATTTAGTTATTTTAACCAGATCATTGTTAAAATGATGTTTTATATGGGAAAAATAGGTAAAGTTTCCTATTTACATGAATAAGCACATATACACAACTGTTACTGGAGTGTGTTAAAGAATTCATGTATTGGTTAGACACATCCTTCACTTTTATGGTGCTAGGATAATTTCAGGTGTTCCTCAGATACAGATTCCAATCATTCTTTCATAGAAGTATAGGAATCTGTTAATGAAAAAAACTCACAGTTAAAATCTACTGTTGTTTTAGGACATTTAAAAATAATATTTCCTAACCAATTATCTGTGGAATCTAAATCTGTTAACAATCCTGGTTTTCAGAGGACTCAGCATCGATCTTACTCGATGAATGAAATAGCTTCAAAATATTCTTTGCTAAACGTGTTCCCAGAAGAAATTCACATTTGTAATCTATCTGCTGAGTTTCAGTATTTCAGTTACTGAAATGGATTGCCTATAGCTGAAGGACTACCTTCTAAATTTTTAGATATAGAACATTTTTATTTTGCCTGGAATTCAGACTATAAGTCTAATTCTTATACTGCAGGCAAATAATGCCTTAATTTCTTCAGCCTACCTTCTCAAAGTATTTAAATAAGACTGTGCATATGTGGAGGGTAAAGGAGAGAAAGAATGAGATTAGAACAAAGTATGTTTTTTTTTTCATTTTCTTACTGATGTTTAAAATTTTAAAAGTATGGCTTATAGAGAGATGTGGCCTTCAGGAAAATAAAGTTAAATAGGATCTAATTTTTCTGGCAGTATTAGCCAATAACCATGCAATTTTCCAATTTCCATTACCAAGACATTGCAATATGAGAAAAGCAGAGAAAATAGGTCCTTGTAAACCTGTGACAAGCCAGGGTAAATACAGCTTCAATAATAAAGGAAAAGGAGAATAGACACACTTGAATTCTAGTCTATATATTAGTCTCAAACTGGAAACTTAATCCTTCAGAAACTTGAGATTCGTAGTGTCAAGGAAGAAACAAGTGTGATACTCACAATGAAAGAACATAGTTTGCTATTAGAACATTGAAGTTATTTACATTTTACTTCTCTGATTTCCATATAAATTTTTCTTGAGGCATTAGCTTTTAATTTCATTGGTAAAAATGCAAAATATAAAAACCTCAAATTATGTGAGATCGTTTAGAGATGTATGCATTTTACGTGCATGGTTGGTTATAGATTCCCTGAGGGAGCCAGTTATGTGTTTTATGAGTTCCTGGTGTCAGGGCCCGTTTTCATGTTATCCAGCATGCAGTGGTTCATATCTCTGCTTCAGTGTATTAGTTTTTAAAATTTCTACATTCAAATTTATCACAAATACAGGCCGGGCGCGGTGGCTCAAGCCTGTAATCCCAGCACTTTGGGAGGCCGAGGCAGGTGGATCACGTGGTCAAGAGATCAAGACCATCCTGGTCAAAATGGTGAAACCCCGTCTCTACTAAAGATACAAAAAATTAGCTCGGCATGGTGGCATGTGCCTGTAATCCCAGCTACTCAGGAGCTGAGGCAGGAGAATTGCCTGAACCCAGGAGGCAGAGGATGCGGTGAGCTGAGATCGCGCCATTGCACTCCAGCCTGGGTAACAAGAGCAAAAAAAAAAAAAAAAAAAAAAAAAAAAAAAAAAAAAAAAAAAAAAAAAAAAAATTATCACAAATATGGTGACTTAAAACAACATCTGTTTATTATCTCACAGCCCGTAGATCAGAAGTTGGCATGGTGTGGTTGGGTTTTTCTGCTTAGTATCTCACAGGGTTGAGATCAAGGTGTTGGTCGGGCTGTGTCCTCCTCTGAAGCCCTAATTTTCTTCCAAGCTCACAGAGCTTTTGGCAGAATTCAGTCCCTTGCAGCTCTGGTACTGAGATTCTTGTCTTCTTGCTTGTTGTAGGACCCAGATCCCCACTTGCTTGCTAGCTGCTGGGAGGGACCATTCTCAGAACCTAAGAGAAGAGCCTCAGGACCTAGCTAGATGGCCCTCTCAAAACCTTACAGTTTACCCCTTAAAAGTCAGCAGGATTTCTCATGCTTTAAATCTCTCTTTCTCTCTCTGTCCTCCTCCCCTTTTCCTTTTTCTGGAAAGCCTAACTCCCTTTTCAGGGCTTACTAAATTAGGTCAGGTCCATCTAGGATAATCTCTCTTTTGAAGAATTCAAAATCAACTAATTTGAGATTTAATTATATCTGCAAAATCCCTTCACATTTATTATATTAGTTCACTTAATTGAGGCAGTAAAATCCATCAAATTCATAGTTAACTTAAGTGGAGGGGATTAATCAGGGTGCATACACCCTGGGTAGGAATCATAGGTATTGCACTGAATTTTGAACTCTGCCTACTATACTTAGTGTTTTTTTTTTTTTTTTTTTTTTTTTTTTTTGTTTTGTTTTGTTTTGTTTTTTTAGATAGGACCTTGCTCTGTCACTCAGGCTGAAGTGTAGTTGTATGTATAATCTTGGCTCACTGCAGCCTCGAATTCTTGGGCTCAGATGATCCTCCCATCTCAGCCTCCCATGTAGCTGGGACTACAGGTGTGTGCCAGCATAGCAACCTAATTTTGTTTATATTTTGTTGAGGCTCTCCCTATGCTGACAAGGCTGGTCTTGAACTCCTGGGCTCAAGCAATCCTCCCATCTCAGCTTCTCAAAGTGATGCGATTATAGACATGAGCCATTGCACCTGGCACTTGGTATACTCTTAGATACTAAAAACTCATTTTCGGCCGGGCACAGTGGCTCATGCTTGTAATCCCAGCACTTTGGGAGGCTGAGCCAGGTGGATCACCTGAGGTCAGGAATTCAAGACTAGCCTGACCAACATGGCAAAACCTCATCTCTACTGAAAATACAAAAATTAGCTGGGTGTGGTGGTGTGTGCCTATGATCCCAAGTACTTTGGAGGCTGAGGCAGGAGAATCACTTGAACCTAGGAGATGGAGGTTGCAGTGAGCTGAGATCAAGCCATTGCACTCAAGCCTGTGCAATAAGAGTGAAACTCTGTCTCAAAAACAAACAAACAAACAAGACCAAAAAAACCCTCATTTTCATATTAAATTAAACAGAGATTACAAGGTATCCAAATTTGCTGAGAAAAAATAACATTTTCTTTCAACATTTTTCTCATGGATTGATTTTATCTGGTTGCATAAATTTTGTACACATCTCAAAATTTTAATTTTGGAACAAGTGGGATATAAATACTAAGAAAATTTTATTTAACCCAGATATTGGAGTGTTTTCAATTTTAAATTATCTGGATCACATGTCCTCTGATTTATTCTGCTGGCTAATACAGTACCTTTTTTTGCAGAACATTTTGTGATAGTGTGACTCAATGATCATTTCTATAAAGAGGGAACATTTTAAAGATTTTATTACTGTGTTAATTAATTTTATTTGTCAACTTGACTGGGTTAGGGGATATCCAGATAGCTCTTTAAACATAATTTCTGGGTGTCTCTACAAGTGTGTTTCTGGAAGAGACTAGCATTTGGATTAGTAGACTGAGTAAAAATGATACACCTTCAGCAATGTGGAGGAGCATCATCAAAATCCATTAGTTTTCCTTGTTCTCTAGCTGTAGGTGGTGTCTTACAGGACTCTTTGTATTTCATAATTATGTGAGCCAGATCCCATAATAAATCTCCTCTTGCAAATCTCTATATATCCTATTGGTTTTATTTCTCCAAAGAATACTAATACAATCACTATACTGCATAGCAGTTTGTTTTGAAATAAACATACTCGCCTGGGTGCAGTGGCTCATGCCTGTAATCCTAGCACTTTGGGAAGCCAAGGAGGGTGGATCATGACGTCAGGAGATTGAGACCAACCTGGCCAACGTGGTGAAACCCAGTATCTATTAAAATACAAAAAATTAGCTGGTGTAGTGGCACATGCCTGTAGTCCCAGCTATTTGGGAGGCTGAGGCAGGAGAATCGCTTGAACTCGTGAGGCGGAGGTCGCAGTGAGCCTAAATTGTGCCACTGCACTCCAGCCTGGTGACAGAGGGAGACTGTCACAAAAATCAATCAATCAATCAATATAGATATATATTGCAAATTAACAACTTTTGCTTTTTTATTTCCTAATTATGCAATTAATCATGGAAAATTTAGAAAATGTATATTACCTTGGCACCTCAGATTTTGCCAGTCACAAAACATATTAGTCCCATTACAATACCTGAGGTAATGCCCATTATGTCATTTCTGTGTAGAATGGAAGGGTAAGAGTAGTCTTGTCAGATACTTCTGGCTTTAAGGCTGACCTCAGCAATTGTTTTTTCAGTATATAAGCTTGAGCAAGTTATAAAACTTCCCTAAACTTTTTTTAATTTTATTTTTTTAAAAAAATATTTTTAGGCTGGGCACAGTGGCTCAATTCTGTAATCCCAACACTTTTGGAGGCTGAGGTGGGCAGATCACCTGAGGTCAGGGTTTCGAGACCATCCTGGCTAACATGGCGAAATCCCATTTGTACTATAAGTACAAAAATTAGATGGGCATGAAGGTGGGTACCTGTAATCCCAGCTACTCAGGAAGCTGAGGCAGGAGAAACACTTGATCCTGGGAGATGGAGGTTGCAGTGAGCCAAGATTGGGCCACTGCACTCCAGCCTGGGCGACAGAGCAAGACTCCATGTCACATATACATATATATTTAGAGGCAGGATCTTGCTCAGTCACCCAGGCTGAACTCTAAGTCCTGGCCCCAGGCAATCTTCCTGCCTGAGTGGACACCACTATACTAGACAAACATCCCTAAACTTTTTTTTTCTTTGTTTTTGTTTTGGTGACAACAATCATCACTATAATTGTGGGGTTACTGTGTGCATTAGATGTGATAGAGCATGTGAAATGCTTAGTATAGTATATGGCACCTAGGACACAATAAATATTAGCTATCAATACCATCATTGTCATCTGTGAATTTATTAGATCAATGGACTTTTCTTAATATCAAGCTTATTTCATTTGTGTTGAAGTCTAATAATTGCAGTGGGATGGAATGTATATTGAACGTGCACAGCACTGGCAGGGTAATAGTTGGCATGTGTTAGTGTTAGGGGGCAAAAGTAGGGATAATTCTGACAGGGAACTTTCCTCAAAATGTGGAGGGAGCATCAGATGGACAACAGACCCACTAGGAAACCTGGAAGGGGATTTATTGCCTTTCCTAATACTAGTCTTGCCACCTCCAATTTGTTATCTCCATTGGTGTCAGAATGGTCTTTCCAATAAGCAGATCCCTTCCTTCAGATCCTTCTGTGATATTCCACTGCTCAAGTGGTAAAATCAGATTCTCTTGTGTAGCAGACAATTTCAGTCTTTCATGAACTTTCCTTGTCTTTCCATTCACTCCTATCAGCTACCCTTTCTTCTCCCCTAATGTGTGCTCTACTTCATCTTTTCCTTGCATATTCTTTCTCAAATGATAAACTTGTCGTTTTCCAAACACACCACAGATTCTTATGCCACCATATTTGGCAGGATTGTTTTCCTCTGCCAAGAATGCCCTTCCATTTCTCTTATTTGCTGAATTCTTACCACAAGTCTCACTTCAGAGCTGCTGCTTTTCTTAACCCTCTGTGACGCCAAAGGTACATGCATACACTTGGTCACACTATAGTATGCATAGTCCTCCATCATGGTAATTATGATGATGCATTTCTGCCCTTCCCACTAATTTATAAGCTGGGACCATGCACTGTCAAATCTGTCACCCCTGGCCCAATACTTGCTCATATGTTTCAGACTCAGTTTCACAATAATCTCATTAACTAGTTAGATGGGAACAGATATACAAGGCTTTTCTAAAGTCACATAAATAGAAACTGGTAAGTCTAGGATTCAGATATAGGATTTCTAAATCCAAGTTTATTTTTCATTACTGAAATATTAAATTATAGTAAACCCACAGATATTTTAGAGTAGTAACCATGTTCAGATTTCAACATGGTGTTCTACAGGTGACAAAGATTTTTAAAAGAATATTCTTTAAAGATGGTACTGATCTCTTGATTAATACTAGGACAATGTTCTTTTCACTTGCTAGTAATTGATATATAGTAGGCATCAAATGTAGTTGTCAAAACAATGAATAGATGAATGAATCCTTGGTGATTATCAAGATAGTGCTTTCATATGGCCTTATAAATAAAAACTGACTAGGTAGTGACTCCTTCCTTAGAATATTTGTGGGTTGAAGGATTTTTTATTTATTATGGATTTCAATTTTATATATGTCAAGAAAAAATGAGTGGATGAGCTATAATATTATACAAATGAAATGGTATAACTCAAATTTAAAATACAAAAGATAGCATAAAAGAAATTAAGATTAACAGACACTCGCAATAAAGTAATTGGAGTTACATTTACAATAAAGTTTGATGGCCAAGGCGAAAAGGGATGTGTATTTAAAGTACACAGTTTTTTGAAAGAAGAAGGCATATAAATTCATTTTTTGAGATAGGCTTGCTAGGACCATAACGTTGAGTTGATTAATGAGTTTAACTAGATATTATCTCTTCAGTTCCAAGCAGTTGTCCTAAAAGGAGGAGCTTACAGAGACAATAACATCCTAATCTAGATATTCCCTACCGTGTTTGAACTCATGGGAAACCAGTGTCAAATTGCCATTTTCAGTAATACAGAATTATAGCCAGCTTCTCCAGGTTTTGTGAGGACTGAGTCCATTCTATTTTGAGGACTATCTTTAAGGAAACATAATTTAAAATTATGATTATAAAATTAAGTATGAATGTATGTATTTCTTTAGAATAAAAAAGAAATAATCAAAATTGCAGATTTATAAAAGCTGAAAAGTATCACAAACATTTCTTTCAGTTTTATTTTGGTTTCCAAAGAATATTTTCTTTTTTATTTTGGAAAAGAATGATAGACTCTTGGACAAAATATTGAGTGTTAAGCAGAGAATCTGACCAAGGAATAAGGCTAATCACTAGTGTTGAGGCTTGAGGGAAGAATACAGTATTCATTTCATGTTAGGAAATCAGTTTCTGAGTGCTGCTGTTTGGCTGCTGCTATCTGACCAAATTAATTAAGCACTGGGTAAGTGTTGAGCTGCCTATTTTTGGATTTTCAAGGAAGCATTTTGTTGTTGTTGTGTATGTGAAATAGTCGTTTCTAGACTACTACTCTATGTTATGTTTATTGCATAAGTACGGTGCTTATTTCATGATCGTGGCATCTCCAGTAGTTTTAAATGACAGTTCTGTACAGCTGTCAGGAGTCTGGGTGGTCATTTCAGGATTCACTGTCCCTTCTTTTCATCATTTTGTTTATTAAGAGGAGAAAGACTGACTGATCATGAGGTGTTCTGTCTTTTTCTGGGACCGAATCATCACTTTGCACATCCCTTCTAGACAGCAGCTATATGACAGCATGTAAGTACCTGCTAATGTCTCAAATCAAAGCAAAAATAATTATTGTGATAACACAAAACTCTGTTATTATAGTTGGGCAAATTCCATGTAAGCAAGCCTCCTATTTAACCTAGACAAAACTAAGTGAGTAAATATCCAAACTCAGCTTGTCATTTGAGAGCCAATCAGCATTTTTTTTTAAAGATATTTTTTCTACTTGTTCTGAAGTGCTAACCAGAAAGAGCAGAAAATATTAGCTGGAGAAAAGACATCTCTCTGTGAGGCCAGTAAATTCTTTAAAGTTGTATGATCTCCATTACCATGATAGCAAATGACTCAGGCTCTTTGGCTAGGCCCATATGGCTTTTACTATCGCCTCTGTAATTTCAGCCATAAAACTATGAAATTGCTCTACCTTCTAGGCAGTTTTCAACATTTCTGTTATTCATTCTACTACTTAAAAGACTTCCTCCTTTTTGCTGCTGGTATCACAATTCAATGTTTTTCCAATCCCAATACTTACAAATGAAGGGAAATTAGGTAACGTTTTAGCTGTAATTCAGGAGGTAAGTGTGTCCAGGGCTAAGCTTACAAATGAATCCTGATTCAATGTTCTTTGCAGAAAGCTTTTTCTTAAAAAACGGCAAAGATAGTTCCTGTGAAAGATGTTAATATGTAATTATCATGGAATATGTAACCATCAAATCAGGTATTGCTGTAATTTCCCAAGTGAGTAAACTAATACCTTTGAATTGATCCTACATTCTGGAACACACACAAAAAGGTGAACATTTAACATGTAGTAGATATATTTTAGTTCATGATTTTGGGGTGCTATGAAAGCAAAAGAAATTTGAGACATATTCACGTAATCTGATTAAAAAATGGTAAATTGATCAATTACATATTAAAAGCTATTAAGTCCCCAAGAAATGTCAGCTATTAAAATATAAGCTAATAGTATTTCAAAGATCACTACAGAAGCCAAAAGTAATGCCACTGGTAGTTTATTTGCTAAACAAGCAGTTCTTGCTTTCTAACCCATATAGGTGCTATTAAGTTGACATCTATCTTATTAAGCATTCAGAAAGACAATTGATTTAATTCAGCTAATTATAATTGCTTACAACTTAATTATTCGGTTTAACTTTTGCAACCAAAGCATAAGTAGTAGTAGTAGTTTCTCCCATTTTGCAGTTCAGAAATTTGAGGCTCAAATATGACAAATTTCTTCAAGGGAGCCAGTGTACAAAGCGAGGTCTTTTTGATGTTTAAATCCCTACTACAGTATTGCCAAAGGTTTTCTCTACACTTTAGAGCAGCCATTCTTTTTCTGTTTAATACAGAAAATTCATTCTTTTTTTTTGTTCTTTACTATCTGATGCAATTTCCCTTCAAAATTGCCTTTTAAAAAAATCTTTCTGGAACAAATATTTTCTGGAAATGTGTGATGTATTTCTCACTCCCTCCTCTTTTTGTCATTTTTCCCCAGTTTTTAAAAACTGGGCTAAATTACATGTAACATAAAGTGTACTGTGTTAACCATTTTAAAATATACAGTTAGGTGGTATTAAATATATTTCTAGAGTTGTGCAATCATCACTGCTATCCATCTCCATAACTCTTTTCATCTCATAAAACTAATTATCTATTAAACAGTAACTTCCTTTTCTTCCCTCTCTCCAGCCCCTGGCAATCAGCATTCTACTTTCTGTCTATATGATTTTGACTGCTCTAACTTCCTCACATAAATGAAATCATACTGTATTTGTCTTTTAATGACTGGTTTATTTCACTTAGCATAATGTCCTAAAGTTTTATTAATGTTGTAGCATTTGCCAGAATTTTCTTTCTTAAGGAAATATTATCACTGTATGTATATGCCGTGAGTAATAATTCTGAATTATATTGAATACTAATAATTACAAACATTTTAAACTAATATTTAATTGTATGTATACACTACGTTTTGCTTATTGATTTATATGTCCGTGGACATGGGTAGCTTCCACATTTTCGTTACTGTGAATACTACTGCTGTGAGCATGGTGGTGCAAGTATCTCTTCAAGACCCTCCTTTTAGTACTTTTAGATATACCCAGAGGTGAAATTGCAGGAGCAAATGTTAACTGAATTTTTAATTTTTTGCAGAACTTTCATACTGTTTTCTACAGTGCTAGAGTATTAATATTTTACATTCTTAGCAGTAGTGCACAAGGGTTCCGGTTTCTTCACATCCTTACCAACATGGTTACATAGTTGTTGTTTTCTTTTTTGGTAGTAGCCATCCTCATGGGTTGGATGTGGTGGCTCATAGTTTTGATGTGCATTTTCCTATTAGTGATATTGACCATCTTCCCAGGTACCTTTTGGATATTTGTGCATTTTCTTCAGAAAAATGCCTATTCAAGCTATTCAAGTTTTTTGTCTGTTGTTTAATATGGTTGATTTTTGTTGTTGTTGAGATTTAGGAGTTCTCCATACATTCAGGAGAGTAATCCAGTATTTGCTATATAATTTGCAAATTTTCTTTTTATTCTGTGGGTGGCTTTTTACTCTGTTTTGGTAGTGTGTTCTAAGAGACAAAATTTTTAATTTTCATGAAGCTCAATTTCTCCATTTTTTCTTTAGTTGTCTGTACTTTTGATCTCATATCCAAGATCCAGTAAATTATTGCTAAATCCAGTCTCAGGAATCTTTTACCCTTTGTTTTCTCTTAAGAGTTTTATAGTTTTAGATCTTACATGTAGGTCTTTGATCCATTTTGTGTTAGTAACTGTATATGATGTTAGATAAGGGTCCAACTTCTTTTTTTTTTGCATGTGAATATTCAATTTCCCCAGCACCATATGTTGAAAAGACTGTCTTTCCCTATTGAATGGTCTTGGTACCCTTCTCAAAAATTTGTCCATTCATGAAATAGTTTATTTATTTATTTTATTGTACTTTAGGTTCTGGGTACATGTGCAGATCATGCAGGATTGTTGCATAGGTACATACATGGCAAGGTGGTTTGCTGCCTCCATCCCCCTGTCACCTATATCTGGCATTTCTCCCCATGTGATTCCTCCCCACCCTCCCCACCCCCTGCTGTCCCTCCCATAATCCCCCTCAACAGACCCCAGTGTGTGATGCTCCCCTCCCTGTGTCCATGTGTTCTCATTGTTCAACACCCGCCTATGAGTGAGAACATGTGGTGTTTGATTTTCTGTTCCTGTGTCAGATTGCTGAGAATGATGGTTTCCAGATTTATTCATGTCCCTACGAAGGACACAAACTCATCTTTTATGCCTGCATTGAATTTCATGGTGTATATGTGCCACATTTTCTTTGTCCAGTCTATCATTGATGGGCATTTGGGTTGGTTCCAGGTCTTTGCTATTGTAAACAGTGCCACAATGAACATATGTGTGCATGTGTCCTTATAGCAGAATGATTTATAATCCTTTGCGTATCTACCAAGTAATGGGATTGCTGGGTCAAATGGTATTTCTATTTCTAGATCCTTGAGGAATTCTCACACTGTCTTCCACAATGTTTGAACTAAACTACATCCCACCAACAGTGTAAAAGTGTTCCTGTTTCTCCACATCCTCTCCAGCATCTTGTCTCCAGATTTCTTGTGTCTATTCATATCCTTTTCCCACTTTTGAATGGATTTGTTTGTTTTCTTTTTTCTTGTAAATCTCCTTTAGTTCTTTGTAGATTCTGGATGTTAGCCCTTTGTCAGATGGGTAGATTGTGAAAAATTTTTCCCATTCTGTTGATTGCTGATTCACTCTAATTATAGTTTTGTTTTGCTGTACAGAAGCTCTGGAGTTTAATTAGATCCCATTTGTCTATTTGGCTTTTGTTGCCATTGCTTTTGGTGTTTTAGTCATGAAGTCCTTGCCTATACCTATGTCCTGAATGGTTTTGCCTAGGTTTTCTTTTACAGTTTTTACGGTGTTAGGTCTTATGTTTAAATCTTTAATCCATCTGGAGTTAATTTTAGTGTGTCAGGAAGGGGTCCAGTTTCTGCTTTCTGCACATGGCTAGCCAGTTTTCCCAACACCATTTATTAAACAGGGAATCCATTCCCCATTGCTTGTTTTCGTCAGGTTTCTCAAAGATGAGATGGTTGTAGATGTGTGGGGTTGCTTCCAAGGCCTCTGTTCTGCTCCATTGGTCTATGTCTCTGTTTTGGTACCAGTACCGTGCTGTTTTGATTACTATAGTCTTGAAGTATAGTTTGAAGTCAGGCAGCATGATGCTTCCAGCTTTGTTCTTTTTGTTTAGGATTGTCTTGGCTATATGGTCTCTCTTTTGGTTCCATATGAAGTTTAAAGTGTTTGTTTTTTTCCAGTTCTATGAAGAAGGTCAATGGTAACTTGATGGGATAGCATTGAATCTATAAATTACTTTGGGCAGTATGGCCATTCAACAATATTTATTCTTCCTAATCATGAGCATGGAATATTTTTCCATCTGTTTGTTTGTCTGAGCACTGGTTTGTAGTTCTTGTATTTCCTTGAGCAGTGGTTTGTAGTTCTTGAAGAGGTCCTTTACATCCTTTATTAGTTGTATTCCTAGGTATTTTATTCTCTTTGTAGCAATTGTGAATGGGAGTTTGCTCTTGATTTGGCTCTCTGTTTGTCTGTTATTAGTGTATAAGAGGTTTTTTTGGGCACTTTATTTATTGGTCTACATACCTGTCTTTGGCACCATCCTGTTTTGATTATGGTAGCTTTGTATTTTTTTTTTTTAAATTTTTATTGCATTATAGGTTTTGGGGTACATGTGCAGAACATGCAAGATAGTTGCATAGGTACACACATGGCAGTGTGTTTTGCTGCCTTCCTCCCCTTCACCCACACTTGGCATTCATCCCCAGGCTATCCCTCCCCAGCCTCCCCACTGACCCTCCCCCATTCACCCCAATAGACCCCAGTGTGTAGTAGACCCCCTCCCTGTGTCCATGTGTTCTCATTTTTCTCACCGTCTATGAGTGAGTATATGCGGTATTTCTTTTTCTGTTCTTGTGTCAGTTTTCTGAGAATGATGTTCTCTAGATTCATCCATGTCCTTACAAAGGACACAAACTCATCATTTTTGATTGCTGCATAATATTCCATGGTGTATATGTGCCACATTTTCCCAGTCTAGTCTATCATCGCTGGGCATTTGGGTTGGTTCCAAGTCTTTGCTATTGTAAACAGTGCTGCAATGAACATTCGTGTGCATGTGTCCTTATAGTAGAATGATTTATAGTCCTTTGGATATATACCCAGTAATGGGATTGCTGGGTCAAATGGAATTTCTATTTCTAGGTCCTTGAGGAATGGCCACACTGTCTTCCACAATGGTTGAACTAATTTACACTCCCACCAACAGTGTAAGAGTGTTCCTCTTTCTCCACATCCTCTCCAGCATCTGCTGTCTCCAGATTTTTTAATGATTCCCATTCTAACTGGCGTGAGATGGTATCTCAATGTGGTTTTGATTTGCATCTCTCTAATGACCAGTGATGATGAGCATTTTTTCATGTGTTTGTTGGCCTCATGTATGTCTTCTTTGGTAAAGTGTCTGTTCATATTCTTTGCCCATTTTTGAATGGGCTTGTTTATTTTTTTCCTGTAAATCTGTTTTAATTCTTTGTAAATTCTGGATATCAGCCCTTTGTCAGATACGTAAACTGCAAAGATTTTTTCCCATTCTGATGCTTGCCGATTCACTCTAGTGACTGTTTCTTTTGCCGTGCAGAAGCTGTGGAGTTTGATTAGGTCCTGTTTGTCTATTTTGGCTTTTGTTGCCAATGCTTTTGGTGTTTTGGTCATGAAGTCCTTGCCTACTCCTATGTCCTGAATGGTTTTGCCTAGATTTTCTTCTAGGGTTTTTATGGTGCCAGGTTTTATGTTTAAATCTTTAATCCATCTGGAGTTAATTTTAGTGTAAGGTGTCAGGAAGGGGTCCAGTTTCTGCTTTCTGCACATGGCTAGCCAGTTTTCCCAACACCATTTATTAAATAGGGAATCCTTTCCCCATTGCTTGTTTTTGTCTGGTTTATCAAAGATTATATGGTTGTAGATATGTTGTGTTGCCTCCGATGCCTCTGTTCTGTTCCATTGGTCTATATCTCTGTTTTGGTACCAGTACCATGCTGTTTTGATTACTGTAGGCTTGTAGTATAGTTTGAAGTCTGGTAGTGTGATGCCTCCCGCTGTGTTCTTTTTGCTTAGAATTGACTTGGCTATGTGGGCTCTCTTTTGGTTCCATATGAAGTTCATGGTGGTTTTTTCCAGTTCTGTGAAGAAATTCAATGGTAGTTTGATGGGGATAGCATTGATTGTGTAAATTACTTTGGGCAGTATAGCCATTTTCACGATATTGATTCTTCCTAACCACGAACATGGAATGTTTCTCCATCTGTTTGTGTCCTCCCTTATTTCGTTGAGCAGTGGTTTGTAGTTTTCCTTAAAGAGGTCCCTTACATTCCTTGTGAGTTGTATTCCTAGGTATTTTATTTTCTTTGTAGCAATTGTGAATGGCAGTTCATTCTTGATTTGGTTCTCTTTAAGTCTGTTATTGGTGTATAGGAATGCTTGTGATTTTTGCACATTGATTTTATATCCTGAGACTTTGCTGAAGTTGCTTATCAGTTTCAGGAGCTTTAGGGCTGAGGTGATGGGGTCTTCTAGGTATACTATCATGTCATCTGCAAATAGAGACAATTTGGCTTCCACCTTTCCTATTTGAATACCCTTTATTTCTCTTTCTTGCCTGATTTCTCTGGCTAGAATTTCCAGTACTATGTTGAATAGGAGTGGTGAGAGAGGGCATCCTTGTCTAGTGCCAGATTTCAAAGGGAATGCTTCCAGTTTTTGCCCATTAAGTATGATATTGGCTGTTGTTTTGTCGTAAATAGCTTTTATTACTTTGAGATATGTTCCATTAATACCAAGTTTATTGAGGGTTTTTAGCATAAAAGGCTGTTGAATTTTGTCAAATGCCTTCTCTGCGTCAATTGAGATAATCATGTGGTTTTTGTTTTTGCTTCTGTTTATGTGGTGAATTACATTTATAGACTTGCGTATGTTGAACCAGCCTTGCATGCCCGGGATGAATCCTACTTGATCATGATGGATAAGTTTTTTAATGTGCTGTTGCAATCGGTTTGCTAGTATTTTATTGAAGATTTTTGCATCTATGTTCATCATGGATATTGGCCTGAAGTTTTCTTTTCTTGTTGAGTCTCTGCCGGTTTTTGGTATCAGGATGATGTTGGACTCATAAAATGATTTGGGAAGGGTTCCCTCTTTTCGTATTATTTGGAATAGTTTCAGAAGGAATGGTACCAGATCCTCTTTGTGTGTCTGGTAGAATTCAGCTGTGAACCCATCTGGACCTGGGCTTTTTTTTGTGTGGTAGGCTCTTCATTGCTGCCTCAACTTCAGACCTTGTTATTGGTCTATTCATAATTTTGGCTTCCTCCTGGTTTAGGTTTGGGAGGACACAGGTGTCCAGGAATTTATCCATTTCTTCCTGGTTTACTAGTTTATATGCATAGAGTTGTTTGTAGTATTCTCTGATGATGGTTTGAATTTCTGTGGAATCTGTGGTGATTTCCCCTTTATCATTTTTTATTGCATCTATTTGGTTGTTCTCTCTTTTCTTTTTTATCAGTCTGGCTAGTGGTCTGTCTATTTTGTTGATCTTTTCGAAAAACCAGCTCTTGGATTTATTGATTTTTTGAAGGGTTTTTCTTGTCTCTATCTCCTTCAGTTCTGCTCTGATCTTAGTTATTTCTTGTCTTTGGCTAGGTTTTGAGCTTTTTTTATCTTTCTCCTCTAGCTCTTTCAATTTTGATGATAGGGTGTCAATTTTGGATCTCTCCACTCTTCTCATGTGGTCACTTATTGCTATATATTTTCCTCTACAGACTGCTTTATATGTGTCCCAGAGATTCTGGTACGTTGTGTCTTCATTCTCGTTGGTTTCAAAGAACTTCTTTATTTCTGCCTTCATTTCATTGTTTATCCAATCAACATTCAAGAGCCAGTTGTTCAGTTTCCATGAAGCTGTGCGGTTCTGAGTTATTTTCTAAATTCTGAGTTCCAACTCGATTGCACTATGGTCTGAGAGACTGTTTGTTATGATTTCCGTTGTTTTGCATTTGCTGAGGAGTGCTTTACTTCCAATTATGTGGTCAATTTTGGAGTAGGTGTGATGTGGTGCTGAGAAGAATGTATATTCTGTGAATTTGGGGTGGAGAGTTCTGTAAATGTCTATCAGGTTTGCTTGTTCCAGGTCTGAGTTCAAGTCCTGGTATCCTTGTTAATTTTCTGTCTGGTTGATCTGTCTGCTATTGACAGTGGAGTGTTAAAGTCTCCCACTATTATTGTGTGGGAGTCTAAGTCTCTTTGTAAGTCATTAAGAACTTACCTTATATATCTGGGTGCTCCTGCATTGAGTCCATATATATTTAGAATCATTAGCTCTTCCTGTTGTATTGATCCTTTTACCATTATGTAATGTCCTTCTTTATCCCTTTTGATCTTTGTTGCTTTAAAGTTCATTTTATCAGAGACGAGAATTGCAAATCCTGCTTTTTTTTTGCTCTCCATTTGCTTGGTATATCTTCCTCCATCCCTTTATTTTGAGTCTTTGTGTATCCTTGCATGTGAGGTGGGTTTCCTGGATACAGCACACCGATGGGTTTTGTTTTTTTATCCAATTTGCCAGTGTGTGTCTTTTGATTGGTGCATTTAGCCCATTTACATTTAGGGTTAATATTGTTATGTGTGAATTTGATACTGCCATTTTGATGCTAGCTGGCTGTTTTGCCCATTGGTTCATGTAGATTCTTTTTTTGTTGTTGATGCTCTTTAGCATTTGGTATGCTTTTAGGATGGCTGGTACTGGTTGTTTCTTTCTGTGTAGTGCCTCTTTCAGGAGCTCTTGTAAAGCAGGCCTAGTGGTGACAAAATCTCTGAGTACTTGCTTGTTCATGAAGGATTTTATTTTTCCTTCACTTATGAAGCTCAGTTTGGCTGGATATGAAATTCTGGGTTGAAAGCTCTTTTCTTTAAGGATGTTGAATATTGGCCCCCACTCTCTTCTGGCTTGTAGAGTCTCTGCTGAGAGATCTGCTGTGAGTCTGATGGGCTTCCCTTTGTGGGTGACCCGACCTTTCTCTCTGGCTGCCCTTAGTGTTTTCTCCTTCATTGCAACCCTGGTGAATCTGACAATTATGTGCCTTGGGGTTGCTCTTCTTGCGGAGTATCTTTGTGGTGTTCTCTGTATTTCCTGGAGTTGAGTATTGACCTGTCTTGCTAGGTTGGGGAAATTTTCCTGGATAATATCCTGAAGAGTATTTTCCAGCTTGGATTCATTTTCTTCATCACATTCTGGTACACCTATCAAATGTAGGTTGGGTCTCTTCACATAGTCCCACATTTCTTGGAGATTTTTTTCATTCATTTTTGTGCTTTTTTCTTTAATCTTGGTTTCTCATTTTATTTCATTGAGTTGATCTTCGACTTCTGATATTCTTTCTTCTGCTTGGTCAATTTGGCTGTTGAAACTTGTGCATGCTTCGCGAAGTTCTCGTGTTGTGTTTTTCAGCTCCTTCAATTCATTCATATTCCTCTCTAAGTTGTCCATTCTTGTTATCAATTCCTCAAATCTTTTTTCAAATCTTTTTTCAAGATTCTTAGTTTCTTTGCACTGATTTAGAACATGTTCTTTTAGCTCACTGAAGTTTCTCATTATCCACTTTCTGAAGTCTGATTCCGTCATTTCGTCACACTCATTCTCCGTCCATCTTGGTTCCCTTGCTGGTGAGGAATTTTGGTCCTTTGTAGGAGGTGAGATGTTTTGGTTTTGGGTGTTTTCCTCCTTTTTGCACTGGTTTCTTCCCATCTTTATGGATTTATCCACCTGTCTTCTTAGTAGTTGCTGATTTTTCAATTAGGTCTCTGTGTGGACGCCCTGATTGTTGATGATGAAGTATTTCTGTTACTTAGTTTTCCTTCTAATGGTCTAGCCCCTCTGCTGTATGAGTCCTGAGGTCCACTCCAGGCCCTGCTTTTCTGGGGTACCCCTGTAGCAGCTGCGGGTCAGTGAGGGATGCTACCAGTTTCTTCTGCTGCTATCTTTGTTCCAGAATGATGCCCGCCAAATGTCAGCCTGATATATGTCAGTGCTCTGACTTTTGTTTGTTGCTTTTTGATCCTGCAACTTTCTTTACTGCATTTCTTGAAACAAATGAAAATTAAAACCCAACCTACAAAACCTGTGTAATACAACAAAAGCAGTACTGAGAGGGAATTTTATAGCAATAAATGCCCACATCAACAAAATAAAAAGATTTCAAGTAAACAACCTAATGATACATCTTGGAAACTAGAAAAACAAGGACACACTGAACCTAAAATTCATAGAAGAGAACAAATAATGAAGGTAAGAGCTGAAATAAGTAAAATTGAAAATGCTGTATTTAAATCTCTGACTATTATTGTGGAACTGCTTATTCTGCTTTCAATTCTATCAGTTTTTTGCTTCATATATTTGGATGGTCTGTTATTAGGTACATATATGTTTATAGTTTTTATACGTTCTTTCTATGTTGAACCTTTTATTAATATAAAAGATCCTTTTTGTCTCTTGCAATCTTTTTTGATTTAAAGTCTTTTTGCTATTAATATAGCCACCCTGCTTTCTTTTGGTTATGATTTGCCATTTTTTCACTTTCAATCTATTTTGGTTTTGGGTCAAAATCGAGTCTTTCATAGATAGCGTATCGTTGGATCATGTGCTTTTATTTATTCTTCCCATCTCATTCTTTTGACTCAATAATTTAATCCATTTGTATTTAAAGTGATTACTAAAAAACAAGAACTTTTGTAATTTAGCTGTTTTTAAAGTATGTATTATAGCTTATTTTTCTTCATTTTCTACATTATAGTTTTACTTTGTGTTTAGCTGATTTTATAATAAAACATTCATATTCCATTGTCTGTTCCTTTTGTATATATGCTATAGCTATTTTCTTTGAGATTACCCATAGAAATTACATTTATTAAATTTATACCACCTTCACTTCAATAGTACACAAAAGGTCTGCTATTTTTAACAAGACTTTTCTAATTTCTTCTAGTTGTTGATGTCACAAAATTGCATCCTTATACATTAAATACTCCAAATATAAGCTACAAAATTTAAATTTAAATTTAATTTTTATTTTTTTTAACAAAATATAATTATTTTGTCAAATTATATATAATTATATAAGTTATAATCATGTATAATTGTAGAGTACACAGTGATATTGTATACTCACATAGGGTATGCAATGATTGAAAAAAGCAAATTAACATATGTTTCACCTTACTTTTTACTTTGTTGTTTTTCTTCCCATGCTACACGGATGTATGTGTCACCTTAAATATTTATCATTTTATTCCTCCTAATTGCAACTTTTTATCCTTTAAAAAATCCCATTCTCCCAACTACTCCAGCTCTGGTAACTATCATTTGACTCCCTGCTTCTGTGAGTTTGTTTTAGATTCCATCTGTAAATAAGAACATGTTCATTTCTTGTTCTGTGTCTGGCTTATTTTATGTAGCATAATGTCCTCCAGGTTGATACATGTTGAAAAAGATAGAATTTCTTTTTTTCTAAGGCCAAATAGTATTTCCTTATGAAAATATATCACATTTTAAAAAATGTATTCACCCATTAGTGAACACTGATAGAACTTTTGTATGATGGTATGGGATGTAGTTTTTTTTGTTTGTTTGCTTTGCATATGTATATCCAATTTTTGTAGTGCTATTTGTTGAAGAGACTGTTCTTTTTCAAATATATATTTTTGGTCTCATTGCTGAAAATGAGTTGACTGTAAATAGATGGATTTATTTCTGGGTTCTATATTATCTTCTACTGGTCTTTTATGCTAATATGCTATTTCAGTTACTATAGCTTGGTAATATTATTTGAAATCAGTTAATGTGAATGTTTCCAGCATCGTTCTTTTTGCTTAATATTGATATGGCTAATGAGTCTTTTGTGGTTTCATATAAATTTTAAAATTGTTTTTCCTATTTCTGTGAAGAGTGTGTTTGGTATTTTGATAGGAATTGCATTGAATCTGTAGATTATATTGGGCAGTAGGGACATTTTCACAGTATGGATTCTTCCAATCCTTGAATATGAATATCTTTCTATTTATTCGTATCCTCTTCAATTTCTTTTATCAGTGTTTTATAGTTTTCACTTGTGAGATATTTCACTTCGATGGTTAAGTTTATTCCTAGGTATTTTTTTCTTGTATCTATTATACATGGGATTATTATCTTGGATTCTTTCTTAGATTGTTTACTGTTGATATATGTCAGTGCTCTGACTTTTGTTTGTTGCTTTTTGATCCTGCAACTTTCTTTACTGCATTTCTTGAAACAAATGAAAATTAAAACCCAACCTACAAAAACCTGTGTAATACAACAAAAGCAGTACTGAGAGGGAATTTTATAGCAATAAATGCCCACATCAACAAAATAAAAAGATTTCAAGTAAACAACCTAATGATACATCTTGGAAACTAGAAAAACAAGGACACACTGAACCTAAAATTCATAGAAGAGAACAAATAATGAAGGTAAGAGCTGAAATAAGTAAAATTGAGACTAAAAATACAAAATACAAACAAAATGAAAAGTTCATTTCTGAAAAGATAAACAAAATCGACAAAACTTTAGCCAGATTACCTAAGAAAAAGGAGAGAAGATCCAAATAAATAAAATAAAAGACAAAAAAGGAGACATTACAATGATACCACAGAAATTCAAAGGATTTATCAAAGGCTACTAGAAAACAACCATATGTCAGTAATTTGGAAGACCCAGAAAAGGATAAATTTCTAAACAGATACAACCTAAGAAATCTGAATCATGAAGAAGTAGAAAACCAAGATAGATTAAAAATGCATTATGAGGTAGAAGCAGCATTGAGACTGGTTTTATAGCCTAGAATATGGTCCATCTGGAGGTTGCTCCATGTGCACTTGAGAGGAATGTATATATTTTGCTGTTGGTAGGTGAATGTTCTGTACATGTTTATTAGGTTTTGTTGGTTTAACATTTTCTTCAAGTCTTCTGTTTCCTTGTTGCTCTTCTGTCAATTGCTCTATCCATTATTGAGAAACAGATTTTGAATTATCCAAATATTACTGTTAAATTGTATATTTCTTCCATCAATTGCATTAGTTATTGCTTCATGTATTTGGGGGTTCTGTTATTAGGCTCAAATGTTTATAATTGTTATGTCTTCCTGTTGGCCTGATCTTATTGTCATTAGAAACGTCTGTTTACTCTAGTAAGCATTTTTTGTGTTAAAGTGTATTTTGCCTGATATTAGTATAGTCACTCTATTTGTTGGTAGCTGTTTGCATAATATTTATTTTTTCAGTATTTTTACTTTTATTCCTTTAGTATTTTTGAACCTAAAGTGTATATTTTATTTCAAAATGTGTAATTGGCTCATATTTTTTCATTCTCTTTTATTTATCTCATTTATGATTGACAGATCTTTCTGGCTCTCTCTATCTTTTACCTGGAGGCCATTTAAATTTAATATTGCTACTGATAAGAACACATTTATGTCTACTGTTTTGTTTTGTGTTTTCTTTTTTAAAAATTTTATTTTAGGTCCAAGGATATTTGTATATATTTGCTAGGTACATATAAATTGCATATCATGGAGGCTTGATGCATAGATTATTTCATCACCCAGGTAATAAACACAGAACCTGATAGGTAGTTTTAAATTCCTCATCCTCCTCCCATTTTTCACCCGCAAGTAGGCCCCAGTATATGTTGTCCCCTTCTTTGTGTTCATGTGTTCACAATGATTAGCTCTCACTTACAAGTGACAACACAGTATTTGGTTTTCTGTTCCTGTGTTAGTTTGCATAGGATAATGACCTCAATTTTCATCCATGATGTTGAAAAAGACTTTATCTCATTATTTCATACGGCTGCATAGTATTTCATGTGTATATAGACTTCATTTTCTTAATCTATTCTACCACTGATGGACATTTGTCCATGTAATTGCTAATGTGATTAGTGCTGCAAGAACATATGTGTGCATGTGTTTTTATGGTAAAACAATTTATATTCCTTTGGTTATATACAAAATAGTAGAATTACTGGGTCAAATGGTAATTCTGTTTTAAGTTCTTTGAGGTATCATTATACTGCTTTCCAGAGTGGCTGAACTAGTTTACAGTTCCATCATTCATGAATTTGAATGTTAGCTGCTGTAGTTAGGCTGAGAACATTTTTTCCAGATGATATACTCACATATCCTTTCTACATTGCTAGCTTTCTGGCCCTCTCTTTCAGAGATATGAATGAGTCATGGATTTGGTCTTTTGCATAATTTCATGTTTCTTAGATGTGATTTGTTTTTTGGGTTTTTTTGAGATGGAGTCTCACTCTGTTGCCAGGCTGGAGTGCAGTGGCACAATCTCGGCTCACTGCAAACTCTGCCTTCCAGGTTTAAGGGATTCTCCTTCCTCAGCCTCCCGAATAGATGGGACTACAGGTGCGCACCACCACACTCAGATGATTTTTGCATTTTTAGTAGAGATGGGGTTTCATCACGTTGGCCAGGATGGTTGCGATTTATTGACCTCATGATCCACTTGCCTCGGTCTCCCAAAGTGCTGGGATTACAGGTGTGAGCCACTGTGCCCTGTCTGATTATTCTTTTATGCTTTTTTCTTTGTTTTTATCTGAGTTATTTTGGAGAACTGGTCTTCAAGCTCTGAGATCGTCTACTCAGCATTGTCTATTCTTCTGTTAATACTGGTCATTGTATTATGAAATTCTTGAGTTATTCAACTCCAACAGATGAGCTTGGTTTTCTTAAAATGCTCATTTTGTCTTTATGCTCCTGTATTGTTTTATTCTATTCCTGAGATAATTACCTGTATTGAGTTTTGACTTTCTCCTGAATCTCTTTGATCTTTCCTATTCAGATTCTGAATTGTTTTTCTGTCATTTCTGCCTTGTTAAGAACCATTGCTGAGTAACTAGTGCTGTTGTTTAGAGGTAAGAAGACACTCTGGGTTTTTGAGTTGCTAGAGTTCTTGCGCTTGTTCTTTCTCCACTGTTTGAGCTAATATTATTTCAGTCCTTGAAGTTTTCTGACCTTGAATGACTTTTTTTTTTTTTCTTTTTACAGAGTATCTCTCTGTCACCAGGCTGGAGTGCAGTAGGGCAATCTTGGCTCACTGAAACCTCTGATTCCCTGGTTCAAGTGATTCTCCTGCCTCAGCCTCCCAAGTAGCTGGGATTACAGGCATGCACCACCGAGCCCAGCTAATTTTTTGTATTTTTAGTAGAGACGGGATTTCACCATGTTGGCCAGAATGATCTTGATCTCCTGACTTCATGATCTGCCTGCCTCGGCCTCCCAAAGTGCTGAGACTGCACATGTGAGCCACCATGCCTGGCTAGGATTTTTTGCTTTTAAATTCCTTGCACCCCTTGGGGTTTGATTGTGGTAGAAGACAGTTTCAGTCAACTGACTTCATTTCTGAAAAAATTTAGGGGGCCAAGGCTCAGCTCAGCACTCCTGGGTTGTGTGCTCTAACTCTGATAGGCTGATACTAGCCCACTGGCTTTGTTCTTTGGTCCCTTTAGCTTAGGAATATACTGTTCTGGAGTGGCCAAGGTGTTCCTGGTCCACTAACCACAACACTTGATGGGGATGCTGGCCAACGTGCTTTGTTGGAGCACTGTCAGTAGGATTTGTGCTTACTCACGTGCCAGCTGCAGTAGCATCATGGCAAGGCATATGTGCATTGGCTGGGGTGGGGCACTGGCAGGGGTTGGGCCTAGGCATTTCTTCATGCACTTGCACCAGTGGTGACAGTGGCACAGCAAGGATGGGGTCCTGGAAGCAGGAGGATTTCTGGGATTCATGCTTGTACTTGTGCTGTTGATGGTAGCGGTGGCAGTAGTGGTATGGCAGGGGAGGGGTTGCCAATGACCATGTGTGCATTTGTGCTGGCAGTGGTGGCATGGCAGGGTACCTGTGCATCAGTAGGGGTAGTGGTAAGGAGCACTCACACCAGTAGCAGTTGTGCCATGGGGTTCACTCACGCACAAGCGCCATTTGGGGAGGAAAGGTGAGGTTTGCCCATGCATGCACGTGTGCTGGAAAAGTGTTGGGGAAAAGTGAATATTAGCAAAGCAGTAGGGTGAGACTATGCTGGGAAGAAGCTACTGGTGGGTGCATGTTGGTGGGATCCAGTCTGTTGGAGCTCTCCAATGGTCAGGAGTGATCTGACAGTGAAGGATTTATGATGAGGGTCCCTAGAAAGCACCTGGCAGAACACCCAAGGCTGCTCTGCAAGCAGACCCAGCCAGGGTGAGGCCCCAGGAGAGGCCAGTGAACAGGAGGGTGCTGAGATTGGGATGCTCCTGTCCTATGGGCAATAGTTCCCTACTCTTTCCATGTCCAACCATCACCCTAAGGCTAAAGACTTCTAGAGGAGCATGGTGAGCCTTGGGGTGGGCATTCCTGGCTGTACTCCATTGCAGATGTTCCCACACCAAACTCTCTCAACCCCACATTGGGTGGAGTCTTGCCCCTGCCACCTCTCTAAGCAACTCATACTGCCAGCTCATATCCATGAGGGTCATGGGGTCTCATGCTGCTGGAATTCCAGAGCTCCATGATAAAAGCACACCACTCCTTGCCTGTTTAACTGATCCCTTCCCCAAGAGTTGCTGGGGGTCAGGAATGAGTCCCAGTGCTTAGCTACCCTGTTTAGGGTTCTCAGATTTCTTCCCCCTCAGCCTAGTGTCTGTGCACTCCCTCTGTTCACTCTCAATGCCTTCTCTGTAAAGATCTGCTAGAAGGGTGCCAGCCTTCCCAATATCCCAATCTCTTAGTGGGAGATGTTCCTCCCGAATGTCTAGTCAGCCATCTTTGCTCCTCTAATTGTTCTGTTATCTAGTGTTTTATTTCTTTTGTTCTTCTATTGCATCATTATTGCCTTCTTAGGTATAAATTGATATTTTCTGGTATACCATTTCAATTAATTATTGTTTCTTTTACTATGTTTTTGTGAGTTATTTTCTTATTGGATGCCCTGGAGATTATAACTAACATCTTATGTTGAAACATCTAGTTCAGATTCTTACCCACATAATTTCAAGAGTATGCATTTTTTTTTTTTGCTCCAAGATACCTGTTTCCCACTCCACGTTTTTGTATTACTATTGCCATAGAGATTACTTTGTGAGCAGTCTAAGTAGTGGATTTTAACCACATTTGATGATGTGTGCATAAATTAAATGCTTTGTCAGAAGAGCAAAATGAAGACAACCCAAATTTTAACAAAAAGCATAATACTTGTATCATATTGCATGTATAATTGTTGACTATTTTAGTATTTTCTTACTGCTCCATCTGTTCTCTTTTTTACTTATTTCTCTTTTTTTGTTATGTGTTGTCAACGGAGAGGACAAGAAGAATTAAATGTAATTAGTGGCAAAGAAATAGACTATTTCATAACATTGCCCAATTTTTTCTGTTGGAACTTCAATCATACATTCTTCTTATTAAAGATACATGTTTTAAATTATTTGAAATATGTAATACATTTGTATAATTTAATCGTCAAATGGCACAAAGTAGTATGCTGTGGAAAATCTCCCTTCCCCTTGCAATCTCCCTCCCAGGCTAATCTTAGTGAATTTAAAAAAAGGCTATGGGCATCTTGCATTTTCTTCCACAGATATTCTATACAAATATAAGCAAATCATGTTTATACTCATATATATATATTCCTCTTCTTTTTTCATATTTTGTTTATTCACCCACCTGTATGCTGATCCCCTCTTTTTTGTACATAACTAGAAGCATTTTGTATATAAAATTCAGAAACTTGCTTTTCTATGTCATAATCTATCTTGGATATTATTCCACAATGTCTTATAAGGAGATCCCTGTTGTTTTTGTGTGTGTATAACTACAATGTAATATCATTACAATAATAAAAATGCGCTATATATAATTTACTTAAGCCAAGTACCTTTTATTGGATAGTTACATTCACATAGATTGTCTTGTTTTATTCTTATTTATCTTCTTTTTATTTATTTATTTTTTTTACTGCATTTTAGGTTTTGGGGTACATGTGCAGAACATGCAAGATAGTTGCATAGGTACACACGTGGCAGTGTGATTTGCTGTCTTCCTCCCCTTCACCCACATCTGGCATTTCTCCCCATGCTATCCCTCCCCAGCTCTCCCCCACCACTGTCCCTCCCCTATTCCCCTCAGTAGACCCCAGTGTGTAGTGCTCCCCTCCCTGTGTCCATGTGTTGTTGTTCATCACTTGCCTATGAGTGAGAATATTTCATTTTCTGGTCTTGTGTCAGTTTGCTGAGAATGATATTCTCCAGATTCATCCATGTCTCCACAAAGGACATGAACTCATCATTTTTGATTGCTGCATAATATTCCATGGTGTATATGTGCCACATTTTCCCAGTCCAGTCTATCATCGATGGGCATTTGGGTTGGTTCCAGGTCTTTGCTATTGTAAACAGTGCTGCAATGAACATTCGTGTGCATGTGTCCTTATAGTAGAACGATTTATAGTCCTTTGTATATACATCCAGTAATGGAATTGCTGGGTCAAACGGAATTTCTATTTCTAGGTCCTTGAGGAATCGCCACACTGTCTTCCACAATGGTTGAACTAATTTACACTCCCACCAGCAGTGTAAAAGTGTTCCTATTTCTCCACATCCTCTCCAGCATCTGTTGTCTCCAGATTTTTTAATGATTGCTATTCTAACTGGCGTGAGATGGTATCTCAATGTAGTTTTGATTTGCATCTCTCTAATGACCAGTGATGATGAGCATTTTTTCATATGTTTGTTGGCCTCATGTATGTCTTCTTTTGTAAAGTGTCTGTTTATATCCTGTGCCCATTTTTGAATGGACTTGTTTTTTTCTTGTAAATCTGTTTTAGTTCTTTGTAAATTCTGGATATCAGCCCTTTGTCAGATGGGTAAACTGCAAAAAATTTTTCCCATTCTGTTGGTTGCCAATTCACTCTAGTGACTGTTTCTTTTGCCATGCAGAAGCTGTGGAGTTTGATTAGGTCCTGTTTGTCTATTTTGGCTTTTGTTGCCAATGCTTTTGTTGTTTTGGTCATGAAGACCTTGCCTACTCCTATGTCCTGAATGGTTTTGCCTCGATTTTCTTCTAGGGTTTTTATGGTGCCAGGTCTTATGTTTAAATCTTTAATCCATCTGGAGTTAATTTTAGTGTAAGGTGTCAGGAAGGGGTCCAGTTTCTGCTTTCTGCATATGGCTAGCCAGTTTTCTCAACACCATTTATTAAACAGGGAATCATTTCCCCATTGCTTGTTTTTGTCTGGTTTATCAAAGATTGTATGGTAGTAGGTACATTGTGTTGCCTCCAATGCCTCTGTTCTGTTCCATTGGTCTATATCTCTGTTTTGGTACCAGTACCATGCTGTTTTGATTACTGTAGCCTTGTAATATAGTTTGAAGTCTGGTAGTGTGATGCCTCCTGCTGTGTTCTTTTTACTTAGAATTGACTTGGCTATGCAGGCTCTCTTTTGGTTCCATATGAAGTTCAAGGTTTTTTTTTCCAGTTCTGTGAAGAAAATCAATGGTAGTTTGATGGGGATAGCATTGAGTCTGTAAATTACTTTGGGCAGCATGGCCATTTTCATGATATTGTTTATTCCTAACCATGAACATGGAATGTTTCTCCATTGTTTGTGTCCTCTCTTATTTCATTGAGCAGTGGTTTGTAGTTCTCCTTGAAGAGGTTCCTTACCTTCCTTGTTAGTTGTATTCCTAGGTATTTTATTCTCTTTGTAGCAATTGTGAATGGCAGTTCATTCTTGATTTGGCTTTCTTTAAGTCTGTTATTGGTGTATAGGAATGCTTGTGATTTTTGCACATTCATTTTGTATCCTGAGACTTTGCTGAAGTTGCTTATCAGTTTCAGGAGTTTTTGGGCTGAGGTGATGGGTTCTTTTAGGTATACTATTATGTCATCTGCAAATAGAGACAATTTGGCTTCCTCCTTTACTATTTGATTACCCTTTATTTCTTTTTTTTCCCTGATTGCTCTGGCTAGCACTTCCAGTACTATATTGAATAGGAGTGGTGAGAGAGGGCATCCTTGTCTAGTGCCAGATTTCAAAGGGAATGCTTCCAGTTTTTGCCCATTCAGTATGATATTGGCTGTTGGTTTGTCATAAATAGCTTTTATTATTTAGAGATAGGTTCCATCAATACTGAGTTTATTGAGAGTTTTTAGTATAAAGGGCTGTTGAATTTTGTCAAAGGCTTTCTTTGCATCAATTGAGATAATCATGTGGTTTTTGTTTTTGGTTCTGTTTATGTGGTGAATTACGTTTATAGACTTGTGTATGTTGAACCAGCCTTGCATCCCCAGGATGAATCCTATTTGATCATGGCAGATAAGCTTTTTGAAGTGCTGTTGCAGTCAGCTTGCCAGTATTTTATTGAAGATTTTTGCATCTATGTTCATCATGGATATTGGCCTGAAGTTTTCTTTTCTTGTTGAGTCTCTGTCAGGTTTCAGTATCAGTATGATGTTGGTCTCATAAAATGATTTGGGAAGATTCCCTCTTTTTGGATTATTTGGAATAGTTTCAGAAGGAATGGTAACAGTTTCTCTTGGTGTGTCTGGTAGAATTCACCTGTGAACCCATCTGGACCTGGGCTTTTTTTTGTGTGGTAGGCTCTTAATTGCTGCCTCAACTTCAGACCTTGTTATTGGTCTATTCATAATTTCGACTTCCTCCTGGTTTAGGCTTGGGAGGACACCAGTGTCCAGGAATTTATCCATTTCTTCCAGGTTTACTAGTTTATGTGCATAGAGTTGTTTGTAATATTCTCTGATGATGGTTTGAATTTCTGTGGAATCTGTGGTGATTACCCCTTTATTGTGTTTTATTGCATCTATTTGATTATTCTCTCTTTTCTTTTTGATCAGTCTGGCTAGTGGTCTGTCTAATTTTGCTGATCTTTTCAAAAAGCCAGCTCTTGGATTTATTGATTTTTTGAAGGATTTTTTGTGTCTCTATCTCCTTCAGTTCTGCTCTGATCTTAGTTATTTCTTGTCTTCTGCTAGGTTTTGAGTTTTTTTGATCTTGCTCTTCTAGCTCTTTCAATTTTGACAATAGGGTGTCATTTTTAGATCTTGTCACTCTTCTCATGTGGGCACTTATTGTTATATATTTTCTTCTAGAGACTGCTTTAAATGTGTCTCATAGATTCTGGTATGTTGTGTCTTCGTTCTCATTGGTTTCAAAGAACTTCTTTATTTCTTCCTTCATTTCATTGTTTATCCAGTCAACATTCAAGAGCCAGTTGTTCAGTTTCCATGAAGCTGTGAGGTTCTGAGTTAGTTTCTGAATTCTGAGTTCTAACTCAATTGCACTATGTTCTGAGAGACTGTTTGTTGTAATTTCAGTTGTTTTGCATTTGCTGAAGAGTGCTTTACTTCCAATTATGTGGTCAATTTTAGAGTAGGTGTGATGTGGTGCTGAGAAGAATGTATATTCTGTGGATTTGAGGTGGAGAGTTCTGTAAATATCTGTCAGGTTTGCTTGTTCCAGGTCTGAGTTCAAGTCCTGGATATCCTTGTTAATTTTTTATCTGGTTGATCTGTCTAATATTGACAGTGGAGTGTTAAAGTCTCCCACTATTATTGTGTGGGAGTCTAAGTCTCTTTGTAAGTCATTAAGAACTTGCCTTATATATCTGGGTGCTCCTCTATTGGGTTCATATATATTTAGGATCATTAGCTCTTTTTGTTGTATCGATCCTTTGACCATTATGTAATGTTCTTTTTTGTCTCTTTTGATCTTTATTGCTTTAAAGTCTATTTTATCAGAGATGAGAATTGCAACTCCTGCTTTTTTTTTTTTGCTGTCCATTTGCTTGGTAAATCTTCCTCCATCCCTTTATTTTGAGCGTTTGTATATCTTTGCATGTGAGATGGGTTTCCTGGATACAGCACACTGATGGGTTTTGTCTTTTTATCCAATTTGCCAGTCTGTGTCTTTTGATTGGTGCATTTAGCCCATTTACATTTAGGGTTAATATTATTATGTGTGAATCTGATACTGCCATTTTGATGCTAGCTGACTGTTTTGCCTGTTAGTTGATGCAGATTTTTCATTTTGTTGATGCTCTTTAGCATTTGGTATGTTTTTGGAATGACTGGTACTGGTTTTTCCTTTCTATGTGTAGTGCTTCTTTCAGGAGCTCTTATAAAGCAGGCCTGGTGGTGACAAAATCTCTGAGTACTTGCTTGTTCATGAAGGATTTTATTTTTCTTTCACTTATGAAGCTGAGTTTGGCTGGATATGAAATTCTGGGTTGAAAGTTCTTTTCTTTAAGGATGTTGAATATTGGCCCCCACTCTCTTTTGGCTTGTAGGGTTTCTGCCGAGAGATCTGCTGTGAGTCTGATGGGCTTCCAATTCTGGGTGACCCGACCTTTCTCTCTGGCTGCCCTTAGTATTTTCTCCTTCATTGCAACCCTGGTGAATCTGATGACTATGTGCCTTGGGGTTGCTCTTCTTGCAGAATATCTTTGTGGTGGTCTCTGTATTTCCTGGACTTGAATATTGGCCTGCCTTTCTATGTTGGAGAAATTTTCCTGGATAATATCCTAAAGAGTATTTTCCTGCTTGGATTCATTCTCTTTGTCACATTCAAGTACACCTATCAAACGTAGATTAGGTCTCTTCACATTGTCCCACATTTCTTGGAGACTTTGTTCATTCCTTTTTGCACTTTTTTCTCTAATCTTGGCTTCTCAGTTTATTTCATTGAGTTGATCTTTGACTTCTGATATCCTTACTTCTGCTTGTTCAATTCAGCTGTTGAAACTTGTGCATGCTTTGCAAAATTCTTGTGTTGTGTTTTTCAGCTCCATCAATTCACTTGTATTCCTCTCTAAGTTGTCCGTTCTTGTTATCATTTTATCAAATATTTTTTTAACATTCTAGTTTTTTTGCATTGAGTTAGAACATGTTCTTTTAGCTCACAGAAGTTTCTCATTACCCACCTTCTGAAGTCTGATTCTGTCATTTCATCACACTCATTCTCTGTCCAGCTTTGTTCCCTTGCTGGTGAGGAGTTGTGATCCCTTGTAGGAGGCGAGGTGTTCTGGTTTCAGATGTTTTCCTCCTTTTTTCACTGGTTTCTTCCCATCTTTGTGGATTTATCCACCTGTCATCTGAGTAGTTGCTGATTTTCTGATTAGGTATCTGAGTGGATGTCCAGATTGTTGATGATGAAGTATTTCTGTTTCTTAGTTTTTCTTCTAACAGTCTGGCTCCTCTGCTGTAGGACTGCTGAGGTCCACTCCAGGCCCTGCTTGCCTGGAGTGCTACACCTGTAGCAGCTGTGGAACCATGAGGGTTGCTACCAGTTTCTTCTTCTGCTATCTTTGTCCCTGAATGATGCCTGCCAAATGTCAGTCTGATCAGTCCTTTGTGAGGTGACTCTTTGGATATATGGGGGTCAGGGAGCTGCTTGAGGAGACTGCCTGTACTTTATACTTGAGGAGACAGTCTGTACTTTATAGAAGCTCAAGTGCTGAGCTGTGAGCTACGTTGTTCATTTAGGGCTGCTAGGCAGGTATGTTTAAGTCTGCTGTAACAGAACTCATAAAGCCCCTTTATTTCCTCAGGTGCTCTGTCCTGGGGAGTTAGGGCTTTATTTATGAGTATCTGTTGAACTGTCCTGCCCAGCAAGGAGGCAGTCTAATTACTGCCTGCCTGTAGTGGCTATGCTGAGCTGTTGTGGGCTCCACCCACCTGCTGTGGGCTCTGCCCACCTGCTTTGGGCTCCGCCCTGCTGTCATGGACTCTGCCTTGCTGTGGTGTGTAATTCCCTGTAGTCCTGTTTATATGGGTGTGGTTAGAACTGCAGTGGTAATGGTGGCCTGCCTCTGTAGTGACGGACTCTCTCTGTTATGGCGGGTTGCCTCAGCAACGGCAGGCTGCATCAGCCATGGCAGAGTACCTCCGTAGGGGTAAGTGCCTCGATAATGGCAGATGCCCCTCTGCCACTGAGCTGCACACCTGGGTTCAGCTGTGCTTGCCATGAAACTCAACCCTGAGCCTTTCCAATTGCTGTTTTGTTTGTTTTTGTGGGGGTGGTACCTGCCGAGCCTAATCACCTGGCTCCCTGCCTCAGAGATTTTTTTCTTTTAAGTTGAACAGTCGACTCTCTCCCAGGTGTTCTAGTCACCTGCTGTAAGGGTGCCAGGATCTGTGTGATTTCCCATGCAGCGACCACCCACTGCGCTGGCTGGAATCACGTTGCTGCCCAGGAATCTCAGGGCCTGGCTTTCTGTTTAATTCCCATTTAATCAGATGAATGTGCTAATCTGCCTTCTGAAATCTCCAATTGCCAGTTTAACAGGGCAACTAAACCAGTGTATTTTGTACGGAGTGCCCCTGCGCTGCGGCCCCGGCCCAAACAGCTGTGCTGGCCCAAACAGCCACGCTGGTGGCCCATGGGGTTCCTACACCTGGGAATCTCCTAGTCTGTGGGCAATAAAGATCCATCTGGAAATGCGGCATCCACTCACCCTCTGCGGTTTCACTGGGAGCTGCAATCCTGAGTTGGTCCTACAGTGCCATCTTCTCCCCTCCCACATAGGTTGTTTAGTTGAAGAGCATAACAAACTGACTTCAGTAGAGGTTGTATCAACCACAAGCAATAAACCATAAACAATTTTTGAAAATATTCTCACTGACAGAGGATATTTTAAAACTTTTTTTTTTTTGCATTAAGTCTCAGGGTACATGTGTAGGGTATGCAGTTTTATTACATGGGTAATCATATACCTTGATGGCTTGCTGCACAGATCACCTTGGTATTAAGGTCAGCATTGATTTGCTATTCTTCTCCATACTTGCCCTCCTGTCAACCCCCACAACAGGCTCCAGTGTGTGTTGCTCTCCCCCATATGTCCATATGTTCTCATTGTCCAGCTCCTGCTTATAAGTGAAGATATGCAGTATTTGATTTTCTGTTTCTGCATTAGTTTGCTGAGAATAATGGCTTCCAACTCCATTCATGTCCCTGCAAAGGACATGATTTCATTTCTTTTTATGGCTGCATAGTATTCCATGACTTATATGCACCACATTTTCTTCATCCACTCTATCATTGATGCGCACCATTCTCATGATGCTAATAAAGACATACCCAAGACTGGGTGACTTATAAAGAAAATAACTTTAGTTGAATCAAGGTTTGGCATTGCTAGGGAGGCCTCAGGAAACACAATCATGGCAGAAGGGGAAGCAAACATGTCATTCTTCACATGATGGCAGGAAGGAGAAGTACAGAGAAAAGGGGAAAAGACACCACTTATAAAACCATCAGATCTCATGGGAACTCACTCACTATAATGAGAACAGCAGCATGGGGATAATCTCCTCATAATTTAACATGAGATTTGGGTGAGGAAACAGGCAAACCATATCAGGCTCTTATTATTTTGTGGTGTGTTCCTTCAATACCTAGTTTATTGAGAGTTTTTAACATGAAGGGATATTGAATTTTATTCAAGGCCTTTTCTTCTTGTTTTGAGATAATTATATGTTTTTTGTCTTTTGTTCTGTTTATGTGGTAAATTACATTTACTGATTTGTTTATGTAGAAGCAACCTTGCATCCCAAGGATGAAGCCAAATTTCATTATGGTGGATAAACTTTTAGATATGCTGCTAGATTCACTTTGCCAATAATATTTGATTGAGTTTTTTGTTTGTTTGTTTTGCATTGATGGCATTGATGGTTATTAGAAATATTGTCCTAAATTTTTCTTGTTTTTTTTTTTTTTCTTTTTTCTTTCTTTTTTAAATATATACATATATTTTAATCTCTGCTAGGTTTTGGTATCAGAATGGTGAGTTAGGTAGGAGTCACTTCTTTTCAAATTTTTGGAATAGTTTTAGTGGAAATACTACTAGCTCCCCTTTGTACTTCTGGTAGAATTCAGCTGTAAATCCGTCTGGTCCTGGGTTTTTTAGGTTGATAGACTAACTATTACTGCCTCAATTTCAGAGCTTGTTATTGGTCTATTCAGAGATTCAGTTTCTTCCTAGTTCAGTCCTGGGAGGTTGTATGTTTCCAGGAATTTATCCATTTCTTCTAGATTTTCTAGTTTATGTACATAGAGGTGTTTGCAGTATTCTATTATAGTTATTTGTATTTTTGTGGTCTCAGTGATGGTATTCCTCTTATCATGTCTGATTATATTTGTTTGAGTCTTCCCTCTTTTCTTCATTAGTTTAGCTAGTGGTCTATCTACTTTATTAATTTTTATCTTTTTTTTTTTTTCAAAAAACAAACTCCTGGATTTGTTGATTTTTTGAAGAGTTTTTTGTGTCTCTATTATAGTTCTGCTCTGATCTTGGTTATTTCTTATGTTTTGCTAGCTTTGGGGTTTATTTGCTGTTGGTTCTTTATTTATTTTAGTTGTGATGTTAGGTCATTAACTTGAGATTTTTCTAGATTTTTGATGTGGACATTAAGTACTATAAATTTTTCTCTTAACACTGCTTTAGCTGCATCTTGGAGATTCTTGTATGTTTTCTTTTTTCTTATTAGTTTCAATGAGCTTCTTGATTCTGTCTTAATTTCATTATTTTCCCTGGAGTCATTCAGAAGCAGGTTGTTAAATTTCTATGTAGCTGGGTGGTTTTGAGTGAATTTCTTAATCTTGAGTTCTAATTTGATTGCACTATGGTCTGAGAAACTGTTATGATTTCAGTTATTTTGCATTTTATGAGAAGGGTTTTACTTTTGATTATGTTGTTTATTTTAGAGTAAGTGCCATGTGGCAATGAGAAGATTGTATATTCTGTCATTTGGGGTGGAGAATTCTGTAGATATGTATCAGGTCCATTTGTTTCAGTGCTGAGTTCAGTTCCTGAATATCTTTGTTAGTTTTCCACCTTGATGATCTGTCTAATATTGTCACTGGAGTGTTAAAGTTTCCTGCTAATATTGTGTGGGAGTTTAAGTCTCTTTGAGTCTCTAAAAGCTTTATTTATGAATCTGGGTGCTCCTGTGTGGGATACATATATATTTAGGACAGTTAGATCTTGATGTTGAATTGAACCCTTTACCATTATGTAATGACCTTTTCTTGTCTTTTATGATCATTGTTGGTTTAAAGTTTGTTTTATCAGAAACTAGGATTGCAACCCCTGCTTTTTCTTGCTTTCCATTTGCTTGGTAAATCTTCCTCCATCCCTTTATTTTGAGCCTATGTGTGTCTTTGCAAGTGAGATGGATCTCTTGAAGACAGTGTACCAATGGGTCTTGTTTCTTGATTCAGCTTGCCGCTCTCTGTCTTTTAATTGGGACACTTAGCCTATTTACATTTAAGATTAGTATTGATATGTGTGGATTTGATCCTGTCATTGTGATGTTGGCTGGTTATTTTGCTTGTTTATGTGGTTGCTTTATAGTGTTGTTGGTCTGTGTACCTCAGTGTGTTTTTGTAGTGGCTGGTAATGGTCTTTCTTTTCCATATTTAGTGCTTCCATTGGGAGCTTTTGTAAGGCAGTTCTGGTGGTTACAAATTTCCTCAGCATTTGCTTATCTGAAAAGGATCTTATTTCTCCTTCACTTATGAGGCTTAGTTTGGCCAGATATAAAATTGTGGGTTGGAATTCTTTTTTTTTTTTTTTCAGTAGGTTGAATATTGGCCCTCAATCTCTTCTGGCTCATGTGGTTTCAGCTGAGATGTCTGCTGTTAATCTGATAGGCTTCCTTTTGTAGGTGACCTGGCCTTTCTCTGTAGTTGCCTTTAACATTTTTTCTTTCATTTTGATATTTGAGAATCTGATGATTGTATCTTCTCATGGAGTATTTTACTGGGGTTCTCTGCATTTTCTAAATTTGAGTATTGGCCTCTCTAGCTAGGTTAAGAAAGTTATCATGGATGATATTCTAAAATGTTTTCCAAATTGGTTAAACTTCTTTGAGACTTGTTTTGTGGCCTAACATATGGTGTGTTCTGAAAAATGTTCTATATCTAATGAAAAGGATGTGTATTCTGCAGCAATTGAGTTATATGTTCTGTAAATGTCAGTTAGCGTTGTTTAGTCTAGTGTATAGCCTAACTCAGATGCTTCTTTTCCTATTTCAGTTTAGATAATCTGTTCATTACTGAGAGTGAAGTGTTGAAATAGAAGTCCCATACTATTATTATATTGCAGTCAATTTCTCCCTTCAGATCTATTAATGTTTGCTTAGCAAACTTAGTTGTTTTGTGTTAGGTGCATATATATTTACAATTTCCATATATTCTTGCAGTATTCAACTTTCTATCAGTATACCATAATCTTCCTTGCCTATTTAGCAGTATTCTAATTGTAGTCTATTTTACCAACTGTGTTCTTGTTTTCTGATTGTTTTTTAACACCTCTATTCCTGTCTTTTTTCTTTCTGTCTTCTTTTGTAGTTAAGTGATTTTTCTCTTGTAGTATGTTTTAATTCATTACTTTTTATTTCTAGTATTATCTCTTATGCCTGTTATAGGATTTTGCTTTGTGACTATCATAATGCTTACAGAAAATATCATGTAACAAGTTATCTCAAACTAATGATAACTTTTCTTTGATCACAAATAAAAGAATAGAAAAAAACAAAGGAAAAACTAAAAAGAACTCTATATTTTAACTTTATCACCCCACATTTTGACTTTTTGTTTTCTCAATTTACATCTTTTTTATATTGCCTATCTCTTAATAATGTGTAGCTATTGTTGTTTTCAATAGATTTGTCTTTTATTCTTCATGCTAGAAATATGAATGAATTACACACCACAATAGAGTATTAGGATATTCTGAGTTTTTCTGTGAACTCACTTTTACCAGTGGGTTTTATACATTCAATTTTTTTTTTCATGTTAGTGGTTTTTTTTTAGATTGAAGAACTCTCTTTAGCAATTTTTGGTAAGACAGATGTAGTGGTGATAAATTTTCTTAGCTTTTGTTTGCTTGGAAAGACTTTATTTCTCATGTATCAAGGTATATTTGGTACAGCATACTCAGTTGACATGGGTTTTTTTTTCTTTTAACACTTTGAATACATCCTGTTACTCTCTCCTGACCTGAAGGCTTTCCATTGAGAAGTTTGTTTCCAGAGTAATTTTATGTGATTATTTGCCTATTTTATCATGCTGCTATTAGAACCCTCTCTTTGCTCTTGACTTCGATTGTTTAATTATTATATGCCTGTGGATCACCTTATTTGGGTTGAATCTGTTTGATGATCTCTGACCTTCCTGCACCTGGATATTTATATTTTTTACAATAGTTCTTATATTCACTTTTTTGAGGTAATTTTCTTGTAAGATTATTCTATTGTGTAGGCATTCTTCATTCTCTTTTCTCCTATCCCTGTGTATTTTCAAATAGCCTGTGTTCAATCTCAATGGTCCTTTCATCTACTAGATCCATTCTTCTATTGAGAACCTCTAGTGCATTTTTTTTTTTACTTCAGAACATGTATTTATCAGTTCCGAGATATCTATTTTCTTTTTAAAAAATTTTAATATTTTTGTTAAATTTCTCAGATAAAGTTTTGAATTGCTTGACTATATTATCCTGGAGCTCTCTGAGTTTCCTTAAAACATCTTCTTTGAGCTCTTTTCAGAGAGTTCATACATTGCCATCATTTTAGGGTCAGTCACTGGCTTCTTGCTTTGTCTGTATGGGGAATTCATGGTTCTGTTGGTATGGTTTCTCATAGTAGATGTATGTATGTGTGTTTACATTGGAGGATTAGTTATTTGTTCTGGTTTTCTCTGTCTTGTTTTGGTTTCCTTTGATATGTTTACTTAGAGATTCTTTGGAACATAGCTGTCAAATTATTTCATGCTAGATCACTGCCTCTTTTTGGGCATTAGATAGCATGATAAACCAAGGTTTGCCTTGATTTTAGCAAATGTTCAGAGGACTGCTTGTCCTAGATGACACTGATCCCAAAGAGGTCCCAGGCTGTGTGGGAAGCTTGTGCCCAGGGGACTCATGGAACATGCTTCCTACAGCAGAGGGCTGCTAAACAGCCACTATCATTTGGCATCTCCTTTGTCTTAGATATGGAGCATAACTTTAAGGGCTGAGGATGCTATTCTCACTACCCCCACTTGTTTATGGCTGCCTTTGGGGAATTTTCTCTCTTTGGGCACTTGTGATGCTTATCCTAGGTTGAGGCAGAAACAATTATACATCATCTTGGAGTTTCTTCACTTTTCTGTAGCCCTTGGAACTGGCTCATCCTCAGATTTGAGTTTAGGGGCATTGCCAGTGATAATTTTGGTGTATGGATATTAGTTTGGTTTTCTTTGGGGTGGTGTGAAGCCAGCTTGTGCTTACTTTTCCATTTTCATGATGCCACCTTCATCTATTTTTTAATTTATACTTTAATTGTCTCTAATTTTGTTCACCATGTATATGCATTTTTGTTTCTTTTTTTTTCTGGCTGCCTTTAAATGACTTCTAAGAGATGAAGGGAGAAGTTCTATATTTACTCTGCCTTTTAAAATTAGATGAGTTCCATGCCTGATATAAATGAACTGGCTCTGTTTACAATCTCTGTTGAATGGGAAGGCCAAGTGGTCATATTTTTACCACATATTTTTCCTGATTATGACTTGTTGGATCTGGGAAGAATCACTTTCCCAAGGGAAACAAATCAACTAGAACTTGCAAAGACCATCATATTTCCTTTCATCTACCCCAGATTTTAACTATGAATTTGTAATTAGCTTGTCACAGGCACTTGGGATGAAAGTTGTAGAGAAAGTTAATTAGGTTGGCCATACTGAGTTCTGACTCAGGTAAGTAACTGAGAGAAAGAGAAGACTAAGACTAAAGTGGAAGAGCAATGATAAAAAGAAGCAGAGATCATCCCTACTCCCTTTTTGTTTCAGATGAGAGAGAGAAAGGAAAAAACTCATCAGGCAGGCAGTTAAGATGGGTTCTTGGTTGAATTCTTTCAAACAAAATAATAGCATACAAACTCAAGCTGCAATCACAGATATGGGACTTGCACAGGGTAGCTTGCATAAGACATGCCCACAGCTGCACAGATAAGAAAGGCTACACAGGTGACCTGCCCAGATATGGCCCTAATGAAAAATTCCATCCCCTAACACATGTGCAGTAAGGAGAAGAAAGCAATATGGAGTAACTCAAGCTAAGGGTCAGCATGCACACTAGGAGGTGGAGCTACCAGAAATTTGCAGGTTGTGCAAATGAGATGCTCAGCCTCCATTGCTTTCTTATAAAACCCTTTACACTTGGCTATAAAAATAGCAATCCTCTTCTGGGCCACTTTTATGCAGTGGAGAGCTTTATTCTTTCATTTATTAAACCTTCACTCCACCCTTGTTTCCTTCTCAGTCATGAGACAAAGAACTTGGGGTGATATCTCATAATGAGACTGCTATATTATGGTGCATTGGTGAGGCTGTAACATTTTGGTGTATTTTCTGAGAAGGGAAACATTGGAAGGGTGAGTAAGAGTGAATCTCCAAAGGACTATAAATCGTTCTACCATAAGGACACATGCACACGAATGTTCATTGCAGCACTGTTTACAATAGCAAAGAACTGGAACCAACCCAAATGCCCAACGATGATAGACTGGACTGGGAAAATGTGGCACATATACACCATGGAATATTATGCAGCAATCAAAAATGATGAGTTTGCGTCCTTTGTAAGGACATGGATGAATCTGGAGAACATCATTCTCAGCAAACTGACACAAGAACAGAAAAAGAAATACCGCATATACTCACTCATAGGTGGGTGAGAAAAATGAGAACACATGGACACAGAGAGGCGGTCTACTATACACTGGGGTCTATTGGGGGGAATGGGGGAGGGACAGCGGGGGGGGGCTGGGGAGGGATAGCCTGGGGATGAATGCCAAGTGTGGGTGAAGGGGAGGAAGGCAGCAAAACACACTGCCATGTGTGTACCTATGCAACTATCTTGCATGTTCTGCACATGTACCCCAAAACCTATAATGCAATAAAAATTTAAAAAATTAAAAAGAAAAAAAGAAAAAAAGAGTGAATCTCCAACTCTCTACTTTCATTTCTGAGGCTTTTTACCCTCAGTTTTTTTGAAATTAAACAAAACATTGGGTCCCTATCAGCCAATTAAAGATGAGTCTTACAAGACTCAGGGAACAGGCTTGCTGGAGAGCCCTTTGTTGATTCCCCATCAGCAACATGTGGTGGGAATGTTGGTTCTGTTTCAATTCAGTTTCCTTTCATGGAGAACCTAGCCATCGTATGAGGTTGAAAGGAGGTCCTAGGGCAGCTGAAAGCATCTGGCTGAGGCTACTACAAGTTGGTGTTACTTGAAGGGCCCTAAACTAACTCTGGTCCCTGACAGCCCCTCAGGGTGTTGCTGTCAGGACTTCCAGACTTTTAAATTGAATTTTCTTCCTTTTTTTCATGGCTACTATGTCTCCTATTCCTTCTTTGTATATGCAATGTAGTGGGTGTTTTCACAGCCTGAGGAGATAATCCTATTAAGCAAAATCAGCAAGTAGCTTAGTAACTAGGAATGGAACTCAAAGAATTATTGTTTCTGTGATTTTCTGGAGATGGGATAACTTCAAGATTTCAGCCTAAACTGTCATCTAGCAAGGGCCTTTTTCGTTTCCCAATAATAGACATTCATGGCACTGTATAGGGGAATATTTCACCCACAGAAAATACCCTTCTCTCCATTTGTTTTTTTTTTTTTTTTAAATCCATGTAAGAGCTCAGCATTGTCCAGTGAATCTGAGCAATGCCTCTATGAAACAAACTAAGTTTCCTCTTCTGGGAAGCATATTATGCAGGCAGCCTATTAAGTCTCCAATATCTCTTTCTAAGCTTTGCCTGAAAAAATAATTTGAAGGTAGAGTATTTACCTAATATTTGAAACCCTACAGTGCCACCTAGTAGGGTGGGAGATTTCTCCATGGGTAGCCTTTTTGGCCCTTTGCCCAAAACCTCTAGTTCTCCAGTTCCTTTCTCATTTATGTCCCTCTCTCATTGATGAGGGACTTTTTGTAGACAGGAAAATTCCCCTTTCAACAGCTGGGAGGAAGCTACCCTGGCAGGACAGAGTTTATCTCAGTGTTATCTCCATCAGAGGAAAGACAGCATTCAATTCTTACATTTATTTAAGGTATCTGTTCTGTATTCAGCTACTTTGGCATCTAAGCAAGAAAGGGATGTTATGTTGGAAGTCAATTCTTCCCATTCTCTAGGAACTTATAGCATTGCCCAGGCAGTAGTAAGAGGATGTGAGGATAGAGTGAAGATATTCCCTCCATCAAAGGATCTTGTCTAAGTTCAACTGCTGTACAATCTCTCCTGGGGCCCCAAGAATCTCAAGAGCCATAAAGGCCAAGTGGGTCTAGGAAACCAGCAGGGAAGAGAGCTAGAGCCTTAAGCAGGTGAGCATGACTATTTCTGCTGACTTGCTTCTCCATACCTATTGGTGAAGGTCATGCTTGCATCTGTGGGTAGCACCTATGTCAGTCACCAGGACCCAGAGGAGATGTGGGGAAAGAGGAGAAAAGGGATGCATTTCTATCTTTTCCTAACCCCTGGGTCACTCTGAAAGGAGGAAGGAGACTGAGGGACACCTTTTTCTCTTCTCTTTTCTAGATGAGTGACAACCCATCTTCAAGCTTGCATTCTGCTTGAGTGTAGCCTGGATCTCCTTTAACCCTAAAGTTTCCTCTGGGTGGGCCTGAACTTCAGTGATACATATAGGCCTTTCAGGATTTAACCCAAGTATTTAAACCTTGTTGGAAGGATGTTATGTTACTCTTAAATTAAATTCTAACTGCTGCTGAGAAACAGGCAGTCCTACAGGTAGCAGAGAAATCTGGAGATGAACAGGATGTCTCCCATAGCCAATGAAGAAACAAAGAGAGCCAAAAGGGATAGAGGGTGAGAAAAAGGCAGAATCCCCATTCCCAATAGGAAGAGAGGCAGTGCCCCTTGAAAACCCTGACTGGAACCCTAGTAATCCCATAGATGAGAGGAAAAGAAAACACTTTCAGACATGTATATCAGAGGGCTTACAAAGGACCAGAGACAAACTTCTTAACTACACTAAGCTATCAGTGACAGATAAAAAGCTAGATGAAAACTCTCAGCCTTTTTAGAAAGGCTGAGAGGGCTTTGGTAAAACACACCTATCTACTAATTCAATTGAGGGACAGCTAATTTTGAAAGACAAGCTTACTCAGGTGGCCCCCTGACATCAGAAGGAAGCTGCAGAAACAGGCTATAGGATCAGATGTCACCTTAGAAAATCTCCTAAGGGTAGACATCTCAGTCTTTTATAATAGGAACCATGAGGAAGCCCAGGGAAAGGAGAGGAAACACATGAGAAAGGCAGAAAGAGGAATGGAATGCAGGCTTGGCACTCCATAAGGCCACACTTCAAGACAGCCTGGTAAAGTTGTCAGTAGCAAACTTTGCTGCAGGCCTCCATCTTGTTTTACATCCTTGAGGTGAGTAACCACTTGGCAGTACTTTTTTTTAGCCTCTGCCATTTTACAGTGGCACCCAGGTTCAATCCTGGCTTGGGGAATGAATACTTTCAAGTTAATAGTTGTGTGACTTTTACCATTTGCTAATTCTCTTCCTCTTCCATGAACAACTTCCAACTTCCTTTCTTAAATCCTTTTTTCTCTAAGTTGCCTTTAAAGCTTCTGGATTTTGTGAAAGCTGTTATCACCCCTTTGAAAATACCTTGTACACTCAGGGTTCAGTCATAACCTAATTGAGGCTTGTTGGTTTCACCTGTGAGGTTACTTTTGGTAAAGTTTAAAAGCCAGAAATATTAACTGCTTGGTGTGCCTAAAGTTGGGTAACAAAGAATTTAAAAGGATTTTCTTAAAGAGTACTCAACTTAATTGAAAGTAAATATCCAAGTTATAGGTACATTTAAAAGACCTTTATGTTTTTCTCCTCTTGGATCTTGTTTTTCTGGAAAAGAAAGAATTCTCAGTTGACCAAATTGCTTTTCTCCACTCTGTCTTGCCACTCTTTGTGCATGCATGGAAGGCCCTCAGATAATTTCTGATGGCTGGGGCTCCTTGGTAAAAACAGAAAATGTGCCATGGATTTCATTTTGGAGGAAACCTCTGTTTTCCTCTTAGGACCCTAGGAATTAGAGGCAGATAGATCCCTTTCAAAATATGTTTTTGTCCTCCAGCTATACATGTTTATTAGGCCCTAGAAACTTCTTGCTTTTTAAGCCCTGCTCTTAAAGGACCCTTCCCACAGGGCAATAATCCACTTAGAAGACTGACATATGAAAAATCTTATAACTCCTTGATCTCCTTCTGTTTGTCTATATAATTATATATGTGTTGTACATGATATCTGTAAAAAGAGCTCTAATTGATTGGCTTAAAGAAAAATAAGTGCTTAAATCAAATATTTTAAAAGGAAAGATAAAAGCTGTAATGCTTTTTAGTTCATATGACTTTAATAGTTAAGAAATAAAAATAAGTTTTAAAGATAATTGGTGAAATACAAATGTTGTCAAAATGTAAGTAAATAGGTGATCTAAATCTTGTAAGTCACAGACCAGGCTTGCTAAATGTTTCAAGGTTGCAAACTGCCTACTTTACAACTTGGTAAGGCCTGGGACATGTGAAATTAACCACATCCTAACTAAGCTGGAAGGAGTCATGAGTTATCTGCACCTAGCATATAATTAAACAACCTACCAGGTTTTACATTGAAGTTAAAAATTGCTGAAAGTTACCATTATAATATGTAATTGAGACTACTGAAAATAGATTTACATGCAAGGTGTATAAAAACAGTAAAATGTGTTTTTAGCAAAAGATTATAAGAAGGCATGAAAATGTAAATTTTGCCTGTGGTTGAAGGATTGTCTTAAATTAGATAAAATAAAGCTGAAGGTTAAGCAAGTTGTGGAGAGACTGTAAAAATTAATCTTGCAAAGGAAACACTGTATGTGAATATATTGACTAAATTTGAAAGGATATTATATGATTTTTGTAAATTGAGCATTGAAATAAAAGCACAATAAGTTTTTTTTTTTAAGATGCAAATCTGCTCTTTAGCAAAATTTGTAAAGATTTATAAACAGTTTGTAAGAATATCACCTCATGGTCAAACTGGTTAAGATTGGGTAAAATTATATATAAGGTTTCATTAAAAATTGGATTTGACATTGATAGTAACTAATGCAAGGGTGGAATCTGGCTTTCTCTCTCGAGCAGGATTTTCATGTAATAGTAAAGGCTAATAAAAGGATTTTGGTTTTTCAAATTTTTGAGTCATTATTTTGGCAAAATAAATAACTTATGGTAACTGGAATTGTATTTCATAATATCAAGTTTTTAAACCTCTAATATTTAACAGCCTTCCCAGAATTAAACTTTGGTTTCAAAACTGTGTTTCCTGATGCCTAGCTTTTGGATGCTACAGAGGGCCTCTGAAGCATCCAGAAGAGAGGTAAATAGAATTATTTAACATGTTTAGATACATGGGATTGCCAAAGTGATGTGTAATCTTCTTCAGGAATTATTTCAGTAAATAATATTAATATATGTTGCAAAATCATATGGGATGTCTAAAGTTCTAATGTCTGAACACACGCTATCAATCGTAATTAAGTTTATTATGTTAAGCTATTGTAAACCACAGAAATAACCAAACGTCTTGATCAATGATATTTTTGATGTATCGAGGAATATCAGTAGGAAGTAGCGAGGAATATATCATCACCCTGCCTACCTAACAGGAATTAGGGTCTCCACCACTTAAGGTGGGAAGAAGAGAGAAGAAAGAAAGAAACTGGTCAAGCAGCAGCTTGGGTGGGTCCTTGGTTGAATTCTTACAAACAAAAGTACAGCCTTAAAACTCAAGCTGCAAGCACAGATAAGGGAACGTGCATGAGGGAGGTTGCCTAGGACATGCCCACAGCTGCACAGATAAGAAAGGCTACACAGGTGACTTGCTCAGACATTCCTGAAATGGAAAACTCCATCCCCTAACACATGTGTAATAAGGGGAGCATGTGCAGTAAGGGGAACTCAAACTAAAGACCCTCGTGCACTCTAAAGGATGAAGGGGAGCTACCAGAAATTCACACCTTATACAAATGAGATACCCAGCCTTCATTGTTTTTTGTTTCTTTGTTTGTTTTAAAAGAAGATTTTGCATTCAACTGTAAAAATGGCAACACTCTTCTGGGCCCCTTCTCTGTGGCAGAGAGCTTTTTTCTTTCACTTATTAAACTTTCACTCCAACCTTACCTTTTGATTCCATACTCCTTAATTCTCTTGGTCATGAGGCAAAGAACTCTGAGTGATACCTCACAATGAAAGACTGCTACATTGTGGTGCATTGATGAGACAGTAACACCGTGAGGGTTGGCTATTGTTTATCTTACTGTTCAATTCTGTGAGATCTCTGTGTTTCTACAATAACACTGTGATCTCCGGAACAGGTTTAGTATGTCTTTGTTTCTTGTATTTGTCAAAAATAAAAGCAATTAAGAAAGGTTCCAAATCCAGGACTTATGGTACTTGAATTAGAAATGCTAAAAATAAAACAAACTAGCATCACACATATTGGAGTGATGGTTTGTATAATAAAAACTTTGGTATTCTAAAAAATTTCTTAGAAATAACTCTCTGTATAATGAAGAACACTTATCAAAGAGTTAAGATGGATCATATATAGTCTATGCTAATATGAGTTCATTTCAGAGAAGCCATGTTGATTTGGTGTGAGACAGTAAGTTAATTATTGCAGTAAATTAATATAGCATGCAAGTGATAATACTGTATCCAAAGCAATTTATTGGTGTTAATGTCTTTATTTGCAAATGCACAAAGTTCACCTGTTGAAATGGTTGTTTTAATATATACTATAAATTGCTTCTGAACTTGTACTTTTTAAAAAATTAGCTGTAATTTAGTTAAATTTGTGTGAGAGTACTGGAGAAGACCTTTCCCTCTTAACCCTGCGTAATTGAGTATTTGTGTTACGTATATAGGAAAGTAGGCACTGCCAAAGCCATAGGTAGAATTTGGAAAGATTGTGTATCTTCTGGTGGCTTTACGATCCTGTTTTCTTGCATGTTCTTTACTGCAGAGCTCGCTTTTCTTTTCCCTGACTTAAATTTTGAGGGTCTAGGCTTTTTCTTTTTTAAAATACAACTCTTAGGACAGGATCTAAAACAGGTTTATTCCAAGATTTAAGAATCTGATAAAATATTTTATTTTTAAGATTATTATCAGTAATATGCCTTATATTTATTTAGAACTTTGTACAGTACTTCCACATTCCACGTATCCTGTAATCACCACCTCAATTATGTAACATAGGTGTCTTCTCATTTTTACAAATGATGAAACTGAGACTTAGATACTAAAACAGGGCTTTGAGTTCAGGTCTCTAAACTGTGACTTTCCATAGCAATAGCTGTCTTATCAGAACATTGCACATTTGCAGGGATTAAAAATTGAAGCAAAATGACTCTCCAGCTGACACCACTTGTCTACAGTGAACTGTTTTTCTCTGTTTAACCATTTCATTCTGTCCATGATCACAGGCTCACAGACAGTAGCAGGTATTGACAGATTATTAGGATGAAAGCATGGGGGTAGAGAACATGCTATTTAATTTAGGGGAAAATAACTCTATGTAATTCATTAGTCTCTTAAGATTATTACAAAGAATTATGTAATGGTTAAGGCAATGTAGTATGGTGGAGGGAATAGCATCTTTGGAATTCTGTAGACATGGAATTTGAACCCAATCCCAGATATCCCACTTACCAGCTGTGCGACTTTGGGCAAAGTAATTGAACTTCTACTGAGTTTCATTTTCTTCATTAATAATTAGAGCTGTTACTTCCTGTTTCATGGGACTGTTGTGACAATTCATTGAAAAACACGTGAAATGAAAATAACAGTAGTAATTACTTAAGTACTTACTAAATGCTCCCTTAATTTATACAACTATGTGATAGGTCCTGTTGTTATTAACATTTAACAGATGAAGAATCTAAGCTTAAAGACATTTACTAACATGCCCAAAGTCACACAACTATTAACAGCAATCTGTGCACCAGTGTTCATTACCAAGTACCCCTGATTCTGATGTGTGATACAATCCATCTGATACTTTTTTTTATTTGGACAGCATTTGTAATAATGATTGTTTTGGTCTATCCAGGAATACTTCCTCCCTTCTTCTGTTAACAGTATTCATCTCATTTTGGGAAACTAGATTTGAGCCACTAATCAGTGGAACTCTTACCCCCAGCCACGGTTATTAGTACAAGAGGTTGGCAGGTGACTCAATAAAGTCAATCAGAACACTTCTTTGTGTTATGTACAGAAGAGTGAGAAGTCCTTTATTTCCTTTAGGATTGCTATGGTAAGATGATAAATCTGGAAACAGAAAAATAACTGACTTAATGGTAATGTAAGTCAATCACTTCCTCCACAGAAATGGAGGATGCCATGTGAAGTAAGAGAAAAGAGATCAATGCAGAGAGAAATGAAGATAAGAATGGAGGAGGAATCTTGATGATAGAGATTAAAAGCTTCCAAGTCAAGATTTCATATAGTCCAGTGAGCCAATATAGTCCTTGCATTTGCATGACCTAATTTGAGTTGGATTTCTGATGCTTACAACTAAAAGTAATGAAGAAGTTAAAGTGTTCTCAGTTCTTTTAAATGTGTTTCCTATCGTAATGACTTTCTACTATAAGGGTTTAAAATAAGATAATTTTGTGCTTAAAAATAAAGACAATTGGATGAAAAATTTTAGTCATAATTTCTCAGAGAGGCTAAAAACAGAAGTATGATTTTAGATTAGCAATACCTTGAAACTGCTAATTGATATGACAAATATCTTGTCATATCTTGAAAATATGACATAATAGATAGTGATAGTCATAATTTACTATTTATTACAGTTTTCTAAAATACAAGAGAAAATTTTTGACTAATTTGATACTTTTATAAAATTATATTTTAATTCCTCTGCTTGAAAAGCTCTTTCTCCAAATATTAAAGCAGCTCCCTCTCATAGTTTATTCAGGTTCCTGCCCCACATTACAGTGAGACTCTCCTTGATGGTTTTATCTAAAAAGTATCCGACTTCTGTTCTACATTACAGTGAGCCTCCCTCCCCGAGTATTTGATCTCAAAAGTACCTTCTTCCCAACATATTTTTTGCTTCATGGAATTTATAACTACTAGACATTGTACTCTACATGTTTATTTATCACTGTCTTCCATGCTAGAATATAAACTTCATGAGAATACGGGTTTTGTCTCATTATTGAATGAGTGGGTCCTTTTAGGTAGACTATTTGCTATGGAAATACAGTAATTCAGTGTGGCAAAAATAAGAGTATCAGAGACAGGCTGGCTGACTAGCTTTGATCAAATCTACATTCTTCTCTTGCTGGTGACATGTTGACTCCATATTTTTCAGTCTACCTCCTAGTTGGGCATGACCATATGATGAATTAGAATTTGAAAAGGAGTGCTGTACATGGCTCCAGAGCCTTTTCCTAAAACCTCCCATACATAGGGTTATAATCATCGTACCATGCCTAGGAGAGTTACAGGTTACACTTGGTCAAGTCTAGTTAGTGGCCCTTTCACTCTATAAAGTAGCCAGTTTAGACAGATTATATGATAGCATACCTACGCAAGACGTGCCAAGGCTTTTCTTCTTTTGCAGCATGTTGCACACAAGCCCTGTGACTCTGGAAGGGCTGTGACTTTTCTTTTTGGAAGAAGCACATTACGCATTGTGTAGCCACCAGAGGGAAGGATCCTGGATACTTGAATCACCACTTGAGTGAGAGCTGCTCATTCACCTGCTTTGAACTCTGAGTAAGAAAAAAAAATATTTTGTGATTGAGCTATTATATAATTTGAATTTATTTATCACAGCAATTGGCCTACCCTCACTAATAGAGGAATATAAAAGTCAAATTACTAGAATACAAAATACATAAAATTAGGAAACATACGTGCTTATTTTTAACTGATAAATATACAGTTTGACATTCCAATTGTAAAGTGGTTTAAAGCGCTCATTGAATTAGTATAATATTTCAGCATTTCATGATTTATTTTACAACACCACTGTTGTTAGTAAAAATCAACTTAGGGGCATAATGAATTGAATCTGGGCTGTCTGTTCCCACAGGCATGGTTAATCTGGCTATTTACTGTGGAATGTTCCATGTGCAAGCAGGAAAATCTTATATGATTGGTTGGAATAATTTGATTACTCTGTATTCACCAACTGGAAAGTCTAGTCATAATATCACTTTTGCCTTCATTTTGTCCCTTGATAACCAATTCATGAAGCCAATCAAGCTGAATCAATTCTTTCTGGAAGGCAGAAATCTTGCAAACTGTCTCTGAATACCATCTGCTGCCCAAAGAAAGAAAATATGGTATACTAATTAGTATGTTATGAAATTGCCCAGGGACTAAGTGGTGGTGGTTTGGAGTCACTGGATTTCTGTGAGACCCCGATTTTGGCAGATGCTAGAGAGTACATAGTACCTGGCTCTAGAAGTATAGAGAGAAGTTCTTACCTGAGGCTTGACTGCCTTTTCTGTGCCATTATGGTCGCCAGACAAGAAAGTAAAAGAAGATACATTTTAGCCAGTTGTATGCATATTAATTTTTCAACTAACACATGCTTACTGACACTATATCCAAAGCTGCAAAAAAAACTGCATTTTTTTTTTTTTTATGCTGCCCCAGATGTCTTTATTGAGGAATCTCATTTGACCCAAATACATTAACAAGTGATTGCTGAGATACAGTCCCAAGCTAAGTATCCTCCCTTCCTTCTGGCCAGGGACACAGGATTAGAAAGAGTGAGGGAGGGCTGTGCATAGATGGAGGGAACAGAACAGAGATGGGGCCCGTATATATGGCTAAAGGAGAATCACAAGAAAGAGTATGCAGAGTGATGGAAGAGACACATAATAGATGAAAGTAAGTTATGGGATAAGAAACAGAAGTCAGATGAGAAAGAGCTGGGCTGGTGTCTAGGGAAAAGTAGCTCATTTCCTCATCAACGGAGGGGGATCAGGGTCTCAGCACCCAGTGCATAGACCTCAGTTAGCTCAATGGCAGAGAATAACCTAGTGTCCCTGGAGGAACTCAGGGAGGGACAAGGGAAGGCAGGAGAGAGCATGAAAAGATCAGTGGGGCTGAAAGATGGTTGCCGAAGCAACTAGTCATCGTCGTCGTCATCGTCATCGTCGTCATCGTCCTCTGTGTTGATCTCGCCCTCTAGCACATCCTCCAGCCAGTCCTCCAGCTCCTCAGCAGAAGGCAGGTCCTCCTAATCGTCCATTTCCATCCATATGCTATCCGCATCAGTAACATTGATGACTCCTATCTGTGGGGCTGACAAGTCGATGTCAAACGTCTTCTCCCAGTATGGGACGAGCAGGGGGAAGTCATCAGGGTCAATCCAGCTGATACTAAGATCAGGGTTTTCAGTGTTTTCTTGGGCCACCACCTTGAGAATCTCTACGAACTCGAAGCCATCGGGATCAGCTTCCTCTGCGAAGCTCCCGGATCTCCAGCTCCACCAGCTCCACCATCTCAGAGTCCTGGACAGCTTCAGCCTTGTTCACATACACCACCACATGCTCCACCCCAATCTGTCTGGCCAGCAATAAGTGCCCTCGAGTCTGGGGCATGGGGCCATCATTGGCTGCTACCACAGGATGCAGCCGTCAAGGGGTGCGGTGCCCGTGATCATATTCTTAACATAATCTGCATGACCCGGGCAGTCTGTGTGGGCATAGTGGCGGGCGGCAGTGCTGTACTCCACATGGGCCGCATTGATGGTGACACCCTGAGCTCGCTCCTCCGGGGCATTGTCAATCTCCTTATACTTCTTGAACTTAGCTCCACCTCCCTCGGCTAGAATCTTAGTGATGGCTGCAGTCAGCGTCTTGCCAATGGCCAATGGTACCCACATTCACGTGTGGCTTGTCGCCTTGTTGTCCTTAAAAATCAGTTACTCTAATTCCAGGTGAAGCAAGCCCCTGGTAGCATCACCCTTATGAGAAGTGAAGGTTTTGTAAACTTTCCAGTATTAATTTGGGCGGGTATTCCCTCCTTGTGGCTTGTTTCTGTCCTAGCTGGAGGTATAAGATGCACAGTCTGTAGCAGGTAGAATACAGCTCCTTATCATTTTATGATCTTTTATTACTGAACTAGCAACTAGCCTTTTACACCTTTAAAAGTTGTGCCAAGTCATAATCATATTGTGTATAACTTGGAAATGGTGCTGTTTAAAAAACTTGTGTATTTATACGGTAACTATGAATTCATTAATCTCACCTGTAAAAAAAAAACAACAAAACTGTAAGTCTCCTTTTTCTTTCCCCCTTCTAAATCTTCATGGGTAGCCACTACTAAAAATTATTTGTTTGTGACTTTTATTTTGGAATATTTTCATAAGGTTCCAGTGGCCCTTGTTCTTTGTTCATCAAAATGTTGGTTGGGGCTGGGCATTGTGGCTCACACCTGTAATCCCAGAACTTTGGAAGGCCACAGCCCCAGGAGGATTGCTTGAGGCCAGGATTTCAAGACTAGCCTGAGAAATATAGCCAGATACTGTCTCTATAAAAAATAAAAAGAATTAGCTGGTTATGGTAGTACATGCCTATATGCCCAGCCACACAGGAAGCTGAGGCAGGAAGATCCCTTGAGCCCAGGAGTTTGAGGCTGCAGTGAGCCCTGATTGTGCTACTGCATTTCAGCTTTAGTGACAGAACCAGACGCTGTCTCTAAAAATACTTTTAAAAATATTGGTTGGTTATGGAAAATCAGGTACTTTTGACAAGTGAGTTTAACGAGGTGTCTGCATCTGACAAGCTGGCATTTTTACTGTCACAACCTGCAGTACCAATAGCTGTAGAATTTTTTTTACCCTGGAAGTCCATAAGTTGGCACATCCTTTTTGGAAGGAAGATAAGGGATGGGGGCCTGAGGGTCTCAGTATTCATCATGCAGATTTTACTTTACTACCCACCCTTCCAGTCTTGGGTCTCAACCCTTTTCCGAACCCAAACGCTCCTGAGGTCCAAAGTTTAGATCGTCTCCATCCAATTTACTCGGAATAAACCTCCCACCTCCCATCTCTCAATAGGGAGAGTTGGGTATTGTGTTGCTTGGGGGAAGGCTTTTTTTCTTACGCTAAACTGTGACTTTTTTTTCCCCTTGTGCCTTATCCTCACCTTTCTGTGGCAACCTCACCTCCTATGTAGCTTCATGATCCTTCAAGTGAAGTGGGAAAAGGAGATCCCCCTGCACATCGCAGTTTTTTGAATAATCATGTTTCATAGACTTAAGAACTTGTAAATAATTTATCATGATGTAACAAATATGAAGAAACATACAAAAAAGAATTTGCTAGTGTATTCATTGAGTGGGTATTTTATTAAGGAAATGCTTTCACTTGATGATGATAGCCGGTTTTCAGGTATCTTGACATTGTCCACGAAACTTCTTCAGTGGAAATGCTCTTAATTTGATTTGAAGAAAATATCGTATAACACATGACTCTTCTATTGAGTATCATGTGTTACACAATTATTCCATTCAAATCAAATTGAATAACTGAACTGAACTTGAAATAACTGGCTCAGGTTTTTCTTATGGTAACAGTTATTAGAAGGAGGTAATTACTTGGCAAAACTTTTATGATATATTATTCTCATGAAACAAAATATTAGAATACCTTCTGGACCCTGAATATTACTAGGACAATGAAACAATCCCTTTTATAGGCTAAACATAAATTTTACATCATAGTACCAAGTTTTCATAAGAGTAGGGATGAGATTGCACACCACATTGACACTGTCTCAGCACATGTCCAGCATTGAGGGGATGTAAGGAGAAACTGGAGAATTTTAATTTGAACAAGGTAATAGAAAAGTTGTATTTCCTATGCATATTAGTGATATATATTATTCACACCAAACAGAAATAACATGTAGTTGATAGAAGAAAGATGGATCAATATAGTTTGCATTCTATTAAATCTCCAAGCAAGTTTAAATAATTTAATTGTTTTGGTCTTAATAAATCTCCCTCTAAAAGTAAGTAGAATGAAAATATATAGGTAAAGATATTTTATTTGTGAGGGGAAATCTTCAGTCAGTATTTGAATTTGTTGTTTAAGATGCCGAGATGTTTACCAAAATTAAAAATCAGTACCTATACTGATGTGTTTATTGTGGTTGTTTTATTAAAGAAACATTTGAATTTACTGTAAGAAACACCAGATGCTTCTAGGAATGCAGCCTTTGGGAAGGCAGCCTCAGGAACGGTGTTAATTTCCTATTGCTGCCGTAACAAATTATCTCACATGGAGTGGCCTAAAACAACACAGATTTATTATCTTACATTCAAGGTGTCCACAAGACTTTGTTCCTTTTCTTGAATAGGAATGCTAGGCAAGACTCCACTTTCTTGTCTTTTAGCTTGTAGAGGCTGTCTAAATTCCTTGGTGTGAGACCCCCTTTTTCCATCTTCAAAGTCATAGGTGTAGCCTTTTTCTGATCCTCTTTCTGTTGTTGAACTTCCTTGTGAAAGTGAAGGTTCTTATTCCTCTCTTAAGGATTTTGAGTAGATTTGCCCTCCCCCGATAATCAAGGCTAATTTCTCCACCTCAAGGCCCTTAACCTTAATTATATGTAAAAAGTCCCCTTTGCTATGTAAAGTAACATATTGGAAGGTTCTGGGTAATAGGGTGTGAACATCTTTATGGGGCCATTATTCTCCCTATCACAGGTTCTAACTTTGAGTTCTTGGGCAAAATAGGGAGGCAGACTCAGTTCTAGACATAATCTAATGTCCACAGCATAGTTTTTGTACTGTTTTGCTGTAGGCATTATCACCATACAGTAGAAGCTACTGTAATTTTTTCATGCATTTGACAACTATATATTGAAATTTCAGGTAGGATGTCCCAGAGAGAATGATGTCCAAGCTTCTGTGAGTGCTTTGCGAAACTGGACCCTCTATGTCCATATGTAGAAGCTGAGTTATAGTTGAGGTTGTAGGACCATTAAATTTTGATTTATGTTATTGCTACATTCTGGAGATAATGTTGGTACAAGAAACAGATAAGACCTCTGTCTTCGTGAAGTTCAAAAGAAATGGGTATTTCGAGACCCAAAGAGTTTAGTGTTCTAATTTAATAGATTGAGCAGGAACGAGAACCTTTATACATCAAGTGTACAAGAAGGACAGAGAGAGTGGAAAAAAACTGAGACAGTTAAGGGGGTGACAGTTACGAGTGTAAGAGGATAGGAGGAAGTGCTCACTTGAAAGCCTCATTTTAGATTACAAGAACACTGAAGAAAGCAAAGGTGTTCGAAACTTGAGAAAGCTTACCTTTCAGAGTTTATTTTTTTAAAGTCTCAAAAATATTGAGTGGTAGACTGTTTTGAGTATTTTTATTCTTCAACTTCTTTTAAGATGGACTTAAGTTTAGGTAAATAAGTTAATCTGGATACACAGAGCAGAAAGGGTTCTAAACAGGAGAAAATGATTTTTACCAAAGCCAGTTATCACTTACTCGGCAGAAAGGACAACTTTACAAATCCAGTTTATTTTCCTGGTCTTATTTTTTGGATTATGGTCCTAAGCAGTTTATGTGTGATCTGACTATGCAATGCTCACTTTTCACTGCAAATTCCAGCAAACTTTTTTTTTGTATTTTTAGTAGACACAGGGTTTCACCATGTTGGTCAGGCTGGTCTTGAACTCCAGACTTCAGGCAGAATGCTTTTTAGTTAGCTGCCCTCTATCACCCCTTCTCATACCCCTCCCTCCCTCACCACCACCACTGCCACCACCACTCCCAACCCCCACCATGCCAATACAAAACAAAACAAAACAAAAAAACTGTCAAGTTTGGATGGTACTGCTATCCTGAGAATTCCCAAAGGGACTGTGTGTCTGGAGAAATTAGGGGAATGTTACTAAAATTTGTGAGAGACAAAGGAGAGCATAATAGCAATTGTGAAATATTTATTATCTGGGAAAATGACTTATCAGTCCTTTTTAAATTTTTTATTTTTGAGATGGAGTTTTGCTCTTGTTGTCCAGGCTGGGGTGCAATGCATCATCTCTGCGCACCACCACCTCCGCCTTCTGGGATCAAGCTAATCTCCTGCCTCAGCCTCCCAAGTAGCTGGGATTCCAGGCATGTGCCACCACGCGTGGCTAATTTTTGTATTTTTAGTAGACTCGGGGTTTCACCATGTTGGTCAGGCTGGTCTTGAACTCCAGACTTCAGGCGTTCTACCTCGGCCTCCCAAGGTGCTGAGATTACAGGCGTGAGCCACCGTGCCTGGCTAGTATCAGTCCTATACTATTCATTCCTACACTGCATTTTGCACTTCGAATTTCTCAAGTCTGAACTTGTCACTTGACTTATCTGTACTAAAATATCTTTTGGAAAACTGGACTAGGTCAAAGAACCTAACTTAACAGCAGATTGTTATTGCTTTATCTATCACAAAATGTTCTTAACTTTTGAAGAAAAATATCTGAGTTTTCTATATATTGTGTTAATTATTTAATTTAAACATCACATTGACAAAAATAAATAGATGAGTAACAACTAGCAAGGAGGTGAAAAAAACAGACAAATGTGCTTATTATTAGTTATGCATAAGAGTCTTAAATCCTATTCTCATATTACAATTTAAGAGGATAGGAACTCAAAAATTTTCAAGTAGAATAGGGGGCTCTTGTAGTAAAATATGAACATACATGTTATTATATTATAAAGATTTGCAATTATGCCTTGATCACAGCTAAGGGATTACATGCTATTTTTGTGTGTGTGTGTGTGTGACGGAGTTTTGCTCTTGTTACCCAGGCTGGAGTGCAATGGCGCGATCTTGGCTCACCGCAACCTCCGCCTCCTGTGTTCAGGCAATTCTCCTGCCTCAGCCTCCTGAGTAGCTGGGATTACAGGCACCCGCCACCATGCCCAGCTAATTTTTTATTTTTAGTAGAGACGGGGTTTCACCATGGTGACCAGGATGGTCTCGATCTCTTGACCTCGTGATCCACCCGCCTCGGCCTCCCAAAGTGCTGGGATTACAGGCTTAAGCCATCGAGCCCAGCCGGGATTACCTGCTTTTAATGAAGTGCATATTGTCAGTGTGCAAAGCAATAAAATGAAAAAAATACAGAACTGAAAATTTAATATATATGATAATACACATAAATCTCTTAGAGAAAGAAAAGTGGAATTAATTATAATTCAGTACCCTGAGGGTGAATAAAATGGTAAATAATTTAAAATAAAAAATTCATATGGTAATTAGTTTAGCATAGTAAAATTAAAAAGAAGTCTGTTTTTAAAAAAATGTTCCTCTAACATAAAATATTTCAGGAAAGGGAAGCAGCAAAAAGGTTAATTATAAGCAGTACCTGTTTTTGTTTTTACCAAAAAGTAAAAACAAAAACAAAAAATATGCTGTCTTGAAATAGTGATTAAATCTCTAATTAATTCATGGTCTCATTTCAAAAACTAATCACAACGATGTTTGGAATATTCTAAATGTTCAAGTGAAATGAAAAGACACGCTTAAAGCATCTGTGATGTTCAAGTGGTTTTGAGCATCAATTATTCTCTCCAAGCCTTTTTTAGAAAAGCAACGTGAACTGAAACTTTTTTTTCTCTTTGGGATTGTTTTCCACAGTTATAACATTAGTGAGAGTTGTGATGGGTTATTTGTCTGTACATGGACTTGTTCTTCATACATCAGGAAATACATTTTTATTATATAAGTGTTACTGTTTTCATGGTAGGGCTTTTACTATGATAAAGAAAATACTTTAAAGGAGCAAAGTAAAGACACAACAGTCAGATACTCTCTCTTCAGGCTTTACATGGAGTCAGGGCCTGTCTTAAAGTCACCTCTTTGATAACTCAGGCTTGTTATATGTCCGTTGTTTCTGATCCACAGCAGAATGGTGGTGCACACAATTTTGTATGAGCTACAACTTTAGCCAGTGCAGGGGTCAGAGAGATAAAAATTGCTTTCTGTGAATAATCACGGTTGATAGGTTGACCTATCTATCTATCAAGTTCAAGTAATTCTTGTACTTTTCATATTCTGTCCCTGAGGGTGTAGGTGTACCTCAAAAGTACTCTTAGGGACAATTATTTTAGTATATTGTAATATGTGTCAATGCAATTAATGCTGACATTTACATGACTCTTTCATCTGAGGTTGTCAACTAAAAGTTCTGATTCAGTTCCCCAGCTCATTACGTAGAAGACCAATGCACTGTGCTTAGTAAATTTAGACTCCCCCAAAACCTCCTTGGCTCCTTGTTTGCCTTTTGACTGAATAATCTGGTGAGTATTATTTTATGTAACTAAAATTTCTTGTCCACATGGAATTGGTAACCTGTTACAGACTGAATTGTGTCTTTCAAAATTCATAGGTTGAAGCCCTAACTTAAAATGTGACTGTAGTTAGAGATAGGGGTTTTAAGAAAGGAATTAACATTAAATGAGTTTATATGGGTGAAGTCCTAATCCAATAGGACTGATGTCCTTATAGAAAGAGGAAGGGATATCAGAGGGCTCTCTCCCTGCCATGGGCACAATGAGAAGGTGGCTGTCTACAAAGGAGGAAGAGAAGCCACACCAGAAATCATATCTGAGGGTCCCTTGATCTTGGACTTCTAACCTCCAGAATTATGAGAAAAATTTCTGTTGTTTAAGCCACCCAGTCTGTGCTGCTATGTGATGGCAGCCCAGGTAGACTAATACAGTACCCCCACTGAATTCATTGACGAAATTAAACTAAATATTTTGTGCTCATATATTTTGATATTCTTGTGTTGAAAGCCTGGAGATTAGATTGTAAGAGGATTGAAGATCCAGGTCATTTTCCTTATATGTGGTTTTGAAGTTTACCTTATTTTGGATACTATGTCAATACTCAGGAAAAGTAATGCAGTGATCAACTAAGCAGCCTCTCTGGTTTTCTTTCTCTTTGGTTTTATGTAAGTTATTATGTTCTTAATATATATTGATTTGTAAATTTTATGATTATTTTAGTGGAATGTTTACCATTTATTCACATTCTCTTAGGCTAGTATTTCCAGTAGTTTCAGATCAGTGGGTGTGACATTTATCTCAATACAGGCCTGCCTCTTGATTCAGATTTCTGTGTCTTTTGATCTCTGAAAAGAGTTCACAATGGGTAAAGATGTGTTAATGTGTATGATTCTATGGGGAGGATATGGGAAGGAGACTAACTCTCCAATATTATATCTATTTATTTAACCGTTTAGTTTTGTTTTAAGAGAAAGTAAACTTCACAGATTCTGTTTTCCAGAATTGTTCTGGTTAATAACTAAACAATTGGTAGTACTCGTGTCTTCATAAATTAAAAGCACTACTCTCTTCTTCCTTTCATCATTTCATTGAAATGTGCGTTTTCTATTTTTTTCACATAAGTTAACTGAGATGGAATAGTTTCTTATTTGAGTGGCATGTTCTCAAAAAGAAAAAAAAAACATGTTTTGGATACACATACAATTCCAAAAAATACTACTATTATATAACTTTGCAAAATATCAAAGCATTTATTTTTTATATTGCAGTACTGAAAACAAGTACTATTTCATAGCATCATACCTTTTATTTGTAGCAGTGTGATGTTATGAAAAAAAATAGAAACACAGAGAGACTGGAGCTTGAATCTTGGCTCTTACGCTTGTCCTTATTAAAGACATTTTACTTTTTGACTCTGGTTTATTATCTGTAAACTGTTAATAAGAATTCGTTTCTCAATGGAATCATTATAAAAAGTAAAAAAAAAAATTATGTGTTATACATAACATAGTGACAAGCACATAGGCAATGAAAGTCATTTTTCTAAAGAATGAACTTTTGCTATACTCAGTACCAAAAGAGAGAGCTGGGCCTGAGGTTAGCATAGATTGTTTTCAGAGTATCCTATGTCTCTAGCTGATGCTGAGATTACTAAACAGGCATGGAACTAATCTGCCAATTTCAACCTTACATTTTACTTGCATTTCAGGGTCTGTGGAAGGATGAACTGAGGTAATGAATATCTGCAGAGCACTTTTTATTGCCTCTGTGTTGCAGTGGGTGGCCACTGCATCCTGAAAGGTAGCCAGCGACATAAAGATCGTTAATCACACTTCAGGATAAGAACCACTCACTTCCCATTTCGGTACCTTGGTAGTGGCCCTGGACAATGATACAATGCTTTGGAGATTGCCTGTGTTTCTAATTCTAGGGCTTTATTTGTAGGAAAGTCTACATTGAATCAAACTGTAATAATAGAGAGGTACAGAGTAAAGGCCCCTTTGTATACTCTCTCTCACTGTTCTATCTAGTTCACATATTATAAAGGGTGAACACAAATTATTTGAAGAGAGATGAACTTAAAATCAAAGTGTCTTACATGGATGTCTTCATCTTTTTTAGCACAGTGATATGGTTTGGTTCTGTGTCCCCACCTAAATTTAACTTGGAATTGTAATCTCCATATGTCTGGGGAGGGACCTGGTAGAAGGTGATTGGATCATGGGGACAGTTTACCCCATGCTGTTCTCATGATACTGAGTGAGTTCTCATGAGATCTGATGGCTTAAGAGTGGCAGTTTCGCCTGCACTGTTTCTAATACACAAAGTGTTTGCAACTGTGTCAATAATATGCAAAGGTGTAGGATATCCTCTGCTTGATAATAATTGATAAACTATGTGATAACATAGAAAATAAGAAATACTTAGTTCAACTTGTGACAACAATTAGAAATATGTCATCTACATAGCGTTAGAAATGAAAATAAATTACTTTGCCGAGTTTCACGATCCCATGACGTATTTGTAATTCCATGGTTGAACATTCAGATGTCTGATATATTCCTAGATTTGTGTACCTGTATTATAAAATACAGTGTTTTCCTTGAACAACTGCTGTCTTTAGTGAGATTGTTTGTAGATTACCAGTAAATTACACTTGTAGAAAGAACTCTAGAGTCAGGAATATCACATATGGCTGATGAATGTGATAAAAGTAACAGAATTATCATAATGATCACATTTGGTACTAGAAAAAACAGTAGATTTTGTACAGATACAAAATATATACTTATTGAATCAATAATTTCTCGGTGGATCAAAGCTTATATATCATGGATAATTCCTTAGGTATGACATGCTTCTATTTCATGAGGGTATATAATATATATATAATATATATACACTCATGAAATTATAATTATTAGTTATATTATTTTTATAATTATAATTATTAGTTATATTATTTTGCATTAATTAGCCTAAGATGTGACAAAGATAATAGGAAGGAAACTAGGAAAACCAATTGCTTTTTTTTAACCCAGAAATAATCAGGAACTGTTAAATGGACTAGACTTCTCTTTGATGCCTCATAACCAAGCTCTACAGTTCTCTTCTTTGACATATTTCCATCCAGGCTTTTTTAATCCACTTATCCTCAGTGATAGCCGCCTTCCTCAGACAGTGTCTTCCAGTCTTTTCTTGCTTTACCTATCAGTACCTTGGACATCTTGATGTTCAGGCCTGTGAACTTAGAGTGAGACTCCATCTCAAAACAAACAAAACAAAACAAAAACAAGTGAAACAGATGAATTGAAATCCTTGTTCATGTGATTATGCATTTTCACTTTATGATTATTTGATGATCTTATAAGGACTTTAACATTTCTCCAGAGTTAAAAGCATTTAAGGTGAGAAATATTTTTTGGGAAATTTTCCATCCCCAAAACATTATTTTTCTTTTTTCCTTTAAGATAAAACCTAGCTCATATTGTCTGCTTTGGTATCTAAACAACTTTATAAGCATCCATGCTTTGAAAAAGTATGAGAGGCCAAGGACAGGACATTTAATTGTTTTCTTTCCTCTTCCTCTCTGGTCACAGGATAAATGTAAAATTTGTTTGCGTAGCTGCTGTTAAGTGGGTAGCTGAATTTCCTATCAGTGGACTTTATAGCCTGTGTATGCCTCTGAAGAGAGACAGGCTTGACTTGTGGCACTTTTCAGGATTGTTTCTTAAACTTGCTTCTGTGAGCTTTTCCAGTGACTTCAGGGAGATGAAGCACCTCCCTACTGCTATATATTACAGCAAAATTTAGCAGACACTTAAAAGCATTTCACAGTCTCAGAACAGAAATAAGATAAATTCAAATATTTGGATTTTTACCAAATCCTTCAGAGAGAACTCAAAAAGTCTTTCCTTTTTCAGTGGGCATATTCTGAAATTTCCCTTTAGGTTATGGATATTGAATAGAGAAAACCATGGCTCACATCTTTCCGAGTTGACACAGAAATTATTGCCCCCTTAGGGTGTTTGCCTGGCATTAATTAACACAGCCAAAGGTTGGGATTGGTTAATAGCTGCATTGTGTGTGTGTGTGTGTGTGTGTGTGTGTGTGTGTGTGTGTGTAGTACACAGCACTACATGTGTGCTGTATCCTTGTAGTAGTCAGAAAGCAGGTAGTAACTAACAAAGAAATACAAGAAAATAATAAAAAAATATTTGGGAATTAAATGAAGGTCACAGAAAATCTTGGAACCATCATGGTTATAAAGGCAAATTCTAGAGATATGAGGTTCTAATTCTGTGTCTGCAGCTTGCTTTCCACTGTGCAAGTCCCTTGGCAAGTTACATAATTTCTCTAGTTTCATTTACTTCATCAATAAACAAGGAATAATAAAAACAACTATCTCACAGAATTGTTATGAGCATGAATGAAGAATGACAATTACATAATAAGCATTCAATATATTATTTGTGACTGCTAATGTTGAAGAAAAAACGTCGAAGAATACCATGATAGACAAAAATCTGTGGCTTAATTACCTTCTTTCACAAGAAATTTGGGACCTCTTAGCCTTCTGTTGGTCCTGGGAAACTGCTACTCCCTGGTAGACTGAATATTACTTTTTGCTGATTCGTACTTTGTCTGCTCCCAGAGGGCCCTTGTTCTAAACTTGCTGCTTTGAAGTGCAGCTGGTGCTCCTGTTGGCAGTCTCTTGGGGATGCAAGGGTTTGGCCCAGGGCTTTGGCCCAGTCTTGCCAGATCAAGTGGGGTAATCTCCTGTCTCCATTAATATGCAATACTCAGGGGTTTCCAGCTGCTTCCTTGCCATTTCCTCCTGGCTTCATCCCTGTGAGGTTGATGGGTAATTAGCATGGATTTTATAGAGAAACTAACCCAGCAAATATGAATGTAGTAGAGAATTTAATTTGATGCTTCCTTCTTAGCAACCCACATACTATGCAAACAATTTTCAGCTCCTAAAATGTACCTGTGTTGGAATTCAGGTTCTTTTTCTTTCAAATAATGGTTTACTCCAAGGGAGTTTTCGTCATTAACAACAAACATACACAAACTTGCTGGTGGTCTATGATGACATTTATTCTGTTTCTACACCAGCAAGTTTGTGTATTATTTAAATAGTTATAGTTGGCAAGAAGAACAAAAAGTATCAAATCTTGGGTTTCTGTATGTCAGGCTACTTTAGAGATTCCATCTGACTTTTTTGAGAAAGAAAATTAACAGTGTTCATCCACCTAATTATATAATTAAATGCTTGTCCACTCCTTTCTCTCTCTGGCCCCTCAATTTCTGTGCATTTGCAGAATCTAGATTTTTGATGCATGTACATTTTGAAGATATAATAATTGTAAACAACATTTCTTGGGCATGCACTATGTGCCAACCTCTCTTCTAAGCCCTTGTACATGTAGACTTGTAGAAGACATTAGGAGAAACAAGAAAAAGTAAATCTTCATGCTTTCAATATTTCTTAGGGTGAAAGCTCCATTTTTTATTTATTTATATATTTTTCAGTGAAGAGGGTCAGACTTGTGAATTTCCTCCCAGTGAGACGAGAGCACTCCTGGTCTAGATGTTTGTTGACTTTGTTTTTGAAAAAGGCTACTGGCTTATCACATCAGTTAATTATTTTTGTAAGTGCCTAAGTCCTTGATGGCTAATTTTAAATATTGTTCTAGTGTCTCTTCTCTTCTACATGTAGGCTCCTATTTTAGGTTGAGATTATATAAACTAACATGATTATTTGTTTAATTAATGTACATTTTGAAAATTTATCTCACTAATAACTAAAATGTTTTTTAATGATAAAATGTAAATCGACTTTAGAATATTTTCTTTAAGATAGACAACAATTAACTACAGCCCTAAAATGAGGGAAAGAAATACTACATAAAGCAAAAGTTTTTTTTTTTTATCGTAAGATTTAATTTTATTTTTGTTAGCTAACATGAACCAAATATCATTCTAGAATCTGAAAGAGAGTACAGGCAGTTCTTATCACTGACTGTCTTTTAACATTCTGTTGTTCTGCCCTTTTAAAGGTATCGCTTTAAGGATCACACCTTCAAGATCTGCATTTTGTTTCTCACCATTTTCATGCTTATTGACAAATTCTGCTCAATTTCCGCTCAGCTGCCCCTACAAACCGAACTTAACTTTAAGATGACTTTATCTAAGACCCAGTTTCATGGAAACACGGAGTGGAAAATTGCCTGTATAGGAGACATAGACATATTTTAATTTGAATAGGCACAAGTTCTCTTCATGAACCCGTTGAAGCATCTTTCTGTACTAGAAAGTAAACTCTAATTCGGTAGGCTTCACATTCCATGCTTTACTTGCCAGCAGTGACTCAACAAACAACGAGAAGATAGCTATGCTCAATGTCTCATTTCAGCACAGCCTCTGAAAAAATACCTAGAATGATTTTGGCATGTATAAAATAAGTAAATATTTAATTTTCACTATTTTATATCCCCAAACATATGATGTGCATTCCAAATAATAATTTGCTAAAAAATAAATTTCTATAATGTACAATAACTAGATAGAAAGATGAGAATAATAGAATGATGGTTAATACATTAATGTACAGGAAGCAAAAAAAGAAGGCTGAGGAGGAATAAAATGTTCAAACAATGAAGTCCTACATAAGTGTAACATAACTTTTAAGTTATTATACTACATGAAAACTAAAAATTCAAATAGCATATGGAAACAATCAACTTTACAATAGGACTTCATTATTCTACATATAGTTAACTCTTAAGCAATATGGGGGCTAGAGTGCTGACACTCCATCAGTCGAAAATCCATGTATAACTTTTGACTTCCCCAAAACTTTAATAATAGCCTACTGTTGCCTAGAAGCCTTACCAATAACATAAATAATCAACATGTATTTTGTATGTTATTTGTATTATAATAAGTAAGCTAAAGAAAAGAAAATGTTTCTAAGAAAATTATAAGGAAGAGAAAATATATTTACTATTCATTAAGTGAATGTGGATCATTATAAATGTCTTCATCCTTATCATCTTCACATTGAGTAGGCTGAGGAGGGGGCGGATAAGGAGGAGGAGGACGATGAAGTGGAGGAGGAGGAGGGGTTGGTTTTGCTGTCTCGGGTGGCAGAGGCACAAGAGGTGGAGGAGGTGGAAGGGGAGACAGGAAAAGCAGGCATACTCGGTATCACTTTACAGAAATACGTTGTACTTCCTGTCCTTGTATTTTGCTTTTACATTTTTCTAAAACTGTTTCCATGTGGTACCTATCCTTCTTCAGATACCATTTACTGTAGTATCAGTGCCTGTATCACAGAAGATGCCATGTTGGAAAAGAAGCCAAAAGTAGTCTCATATAAATGGAACCCTTAGGCAGATTGTCTGATGTCAACTTGTTTTCTGGTACTGTCTCTTCTACATCTTCTTCCCTATTGTGTGGCATTGGTTTGGAAGCACTCATCTCCATCAAATTGTCTTTTGTTAATTTCTCTGATGTGGTATCTATTAGTGCTTGAATTTCTGCAATCCTTCACCATCCACCCACTGCCCCACCCCCGCCTTTTTGCTGTATCTATAATCTTTTTCATGATTTCCTTGATTGTCTCTGATATAAATCCTGTGACATTATGCACAACATCTGGACAGTTCTTTTTTCCTGTAGGAATTTATTATTTTGATCATGATGACTGTCACAGCTTTTTCTATAATAAGAATAGCATCTTCAATGATATAATCTTTCCACATTTTCATAATCTATCAGAATTCTCTTCCATAGCATTGGCAATCCTCCCTGTAAAGTACCTTGTATAATGAATCTTAAAGATCCCTGTCACCCCCCAATCTAGAGGCTGAATTAGAGATCTTGTGTTTCAGGGCAAGTAATCCACTTTGATGATTTTGCTGTTGAATTCATGGGGTTCTGGGTGGCAAGGGGCATTGTCCAATATCAAAAAACTTTAAAAGGCAGTTTTCTACTAGCAAGGTACTTCCTGACTTTACAGACAAAGCATTGATGGAATCAATACAGAAAAAGAGTTCTTGTCCAGGACTTCTTGTTGTACAACCAGAAGATTGACAGCTGGTCTTTATCTTTTCTCTTCAAGGCTCAAGGATTAGCAGCTTTAAGGATAAGGGTTGTCCCTACTGCATTTGCACAAAACAGTTGAGTTAGCCTACCCCTTCCTGCCTAAATCCTGTTGCTCACTTCTCTTCCTTACTAGTAAATGTCCTTTGTGGCTTTTTTTGCCCCCAGAATAAACCACTTTTATCTGAATTATAAACCTGTTCGGGCAGATATCTGTTCTCCTCAAATTTTCTTAATGCTATCTGGGAACTTGTCTACCACCTCTTTGTCAGCAAAAGCTGCTTTTCCTGTTATCTTGATAGATTTAAAGCCAGATCTCTTTCTATGATTATCAAACTAACCTTTGTGGGCATTACATTCTCCAGCTTTAGATCCCCCACCTTCCTTTTGCTCTAAGTTGTCATATAATGACTTCACTTTTTCTTGAATCATATTAGAGCCTATAGATAGGCCTTTTTTCTTCCTTTTACAACATGATGATCAGACTGGATAGATATGCCTTTCTTATATTCTGCATTCACATAAAAGCTGCATGTTCAGTATGAGATAAAAAGGTATTTCACAAAAACTGCAGGATTTTTCACTTGCTGATATAGCTGCAGTGATGGCTTCACAAATTTTCTTTTTTTTTTTCCAATGGTATTTATGCTGGATTCATTTATCTTGAAATAGCAGAGACTGCAGCTGCAAATCTCAATCTATGGCACATACCAAGTAATTCAACTTTTCCTTGTAATGTCATGACTTTTCTGTGCTTCTTGGGAGCGCTTCCAGCATCACTAGTGGCACTTATGGGTTCCATGGAGTTATTAAAGGTTTATGGCATTGCACTAATGAAAAATACATGAGAGCTACAAGGTGTCAGTTTTTACTGTGTTACACAATTTACTGGAGAGACTAACTGCTTACGCAGAGATGATTATTAGCATCACACGATATTTTGTAGGTATTTCCAACACTTAAGCTAACCCATTGCAATAGTACTGGAAGGTGGCTACAGTTACTACAGTAGTAGAGTATGTACTACAGTTTATTGTGTGCAGTTGTGATTTAATACTGCATCTTTACATTTGTTTACATTTCTCTCCACTGGGAATGATGCCTTGTATAGTCTATGTTTGTGTGCCTAAGTTTTGATAAATTTTAACTTTTTATCATTGTGTATATTTTATGGTAGTAAATGATGAAACATACTAGCATCTACATATATTTTATACATTCATAGCATATCTAACTTTTTCTTTTATATATATATATTTCAGGTTGTGGGTTTCATCTACAAGTTTTCTCTCATTGTCAGAGATCTCCCAAAAAAATTTCAATATATTTATTGAAACAAATCCACATACAGGTGATCCCATGCAGTTCAAACTTGTGTTGCTCAGGGACTAACTATATAAGAAAAATGGGGGAAAATATTACAACTCATTTTAAGTTTCTACCAGGTCTAAATTATTTCAAATTATGAATTTGCTTGGTCCAGATCAATGAAGTTAAGGGTAACTGGAATTTGTTTTTTATTAAATATGCAATAAGAAGAATAAGGAAAATTAAATTTTTGTTGGCATGTTAGATGCTATTAAAAGCACTGTTCATTCATGCTTACAGTTATACAGCATTTTAAATTACATAAAGCATGAAACTTTGAACCAAGTCATTTGTTATTTTCTCAATTCCCACAAGATGGCAGAATTTCAGAGCATTTTAAAGTATGTGTCTGGATAGGTAGCTAGAATTATTTTAAGTCTCATAACTAGATTAAGTGCAAATCATTTCTGATCAGTGATGCAGAAAACTCACACAGAGCAAGACCCAATTCTTATTTACAGATTCTACTAAACTGAAGGAATGAAACAATGTATTGCACAGAATTTATAATACTCCTGAAGTAGAGAAATACTTTCTTGTTTTATAACTCTAATTAGAGGTCATTCATAATAACCTAGGAACATACTGCTTCATCTGTGTGTTTCCTTTGTTTTATTCATGAGGGTCAGAGATGAACTGGGATGCAGGCTTTAACAGATGGGACTGCACGTTTTGGTATGTCAGAGGTTTCAGCCACATGGCAGTGTGGTACTGCAAGCAGTAAGGAGTAGTCAGGCCTGTCCATCACCAGGGTTGTGCCTATAAATATTTAAATGATTGTGTTTTACCCTTTCAGGGTTTGATAGACTTCAAGTGATACAGGCTTGTTTTAACTGAGAGTTGAATTCCTCAAGAAGGCAAATTCCTTTGCATTGCCTCTTTCTCCCTTCCTTTCTCAACATTTTCCTTTCGTTCCCTTTTCTTCTTCCTATTCCTCTTCTTCCTTCTCTTCTTGTTCTCCTTCTTCTTCTTAATGTTGGTGGGGGTGTTGTAACTGTTAGTGAGTTTCACCAAAGACAGGTCTCTAGGTACCCATTAATGCTTCTATCTTACTCCTTTCAAGCTTATATAAAAAATACCATAGACTAGATAATTTAAAAACAACAGAAATTGATTTTTCATAATTCTAGGGGCTGCAAAGTCCAAGATCAAAGTGCTATTATATTTGGTGTCTGCTTATGGCTTACTCTTTGCTTCATAGATGGCACCTTCTAGCTCTGTCCTCCCATGATGGAAAGGACAAATGAGCTCTGTCTGGCTTCTTTTTTAAGAACACTAATCCCATTCATGAGGGCAGAGCCCTAATCACCTCTCAACAGCCCCACCCCCAAAGTTTTACCATATGAATTTTGGAGAGGGACAAATACTCAGATAATAGCAACCTCCATAGCCTAAGAAGGGGGAGGGGATTTTTGGACCCAAATTGAAATAAGTTATATCAAATAACCATGGAAGAGACAGAGGTTTGAAGTGAACACTATTTCAAACCTGGCTTGAGTATATATTTTGCTTCCATTTGTCTTAATGGATATGGCTTTTATTTTTTTTAATGTCTTATATTTCTTTACCTGTGAATAGGATCATCTAATGATAAGCAACATTTCTTTTTGGAAAACACCTTTTAAAATTAGGGTATAGTTAGACAACTAGACAGTTCCTTCATTTGTTAAGTAGGATAGATATAATTTTGAAGCGTACTTTATCTAAGTGGTAATCCTGTTGCTAAGGTTATTACTTTGCATGAATCCACCTAGAATTTATCCATTGTTGGTGGGAAAGAGTTTGTGTTACAATGTGCAAAGCTCATGAGAAGAAAAACAATACTAACTTACTGATGACAAGCATCTCTAAACTGAGGATGAAGGATTTGTAATCTCATAATGTTACAACCATTAATTATAGTATCTGAATTCAGGAAATGTTTGCATGGGGTGGCTAGATGGAGGCTTGTGTTTATAACTGGTATATACATGGAAACAAGTTTATTTTGGGGAGTCGAACTTAAGTTCTTGCACAGACTGTTCCCAAAATGCCATGGGCACCACCAGGGCAATATTTCTCAAGATTCTGCAAACCAAGCTGTTTTTGACTTCCCAGTGAGTATGTGGAAAACATATCTATGGAAAAGGGGTACCGTGATGCAATAGCACATAGAAACTTTGAAATTCACCTAATTGTTTACTCATAACACCAGAGACCATCCTGAGAAGCGACATAGGATTCTTGTACATTCCACTCCCCCACCTCTGATGTACAGACTGAATGGCTTCTATCCTATTCCATCTCAGCATATGCCTAAAAAAACTCAAGGTGATTTTTTTTGAATAAGAAGGAGCTTCAGTATGAAATGAATATCTTCTGGGAAGAGAAAGAAATAACTTCTGCATGTAGATTTCTGTAAGTTGTTTCCAGTTTGAGTTTTGGAAAAATAGCTAGCAGCATAAAAATTTAACAGTATTTAAATAATATTTCAGGAATTATATCCTACTATAATAGTTAAATATACAGATAAAAATTCAGCAGCAAGGAACTGAATTCACTGTAGCCAGGTTAAATACAGAGATATATTACTGAATATTAAATATAATGTAGAATCTTTGAGAGGGCTGAAGAAATAGACTCCCAAAGTGTCACAGCATAGAAATGGACTACAAAGTTACTGCTGCTTCCAGCTCAGTCAGGTGGTTTCCTCTTAAATAAGGAAGTTGCTGCAACAGATACTGGCTGCAGAGCAGCGATGCCTGCGCCACAATCCACACCAGTAAATGGATGTGTGTGCTTACCTTTCTCTAGCTTAGTTCAGTTCAGAATTCAAGCCTTTTGTAGATATGTCTAACGGAAATAATAAAAATTAAATCATAATTTGAACACTAGTTTGCAAGAGAGTTGGGCATATTTACCACAATACAAATTATGGCAGAAGAGATAACTGAAATTTTAGAGTTGATCTTATCTTTTTCTAGAAAAAAACAACTAATTGGTTGCTGAATTATATTCTGTCTCAAGTATTTATACAACAGTTTTAGGAATTTTCTTATACCTATCTTCTCTTAGGTAAAACGTGTGTGTAGTGTGTGTGTGTGTGTGTGTGTGCGTGTGTGTGCGTGTGTGTGTATATATATAGAATAATGTGGTGTCCAGTTCTAGTCCCAATGTATAATAGAAAGCAAACAAAGCTTATGAAGAAAAATTCAAAGTAATGGAGGAATTTCAGATAAAATTGTGGAAAATAAGCAATGGCAACTGTAAACTTGAAAAAATGCACAGGAAGAAAAGGCAAAGTAGGATTTAGTTTGAATCCTGAACGAGTGGTTTTAAGGTAAATACAAGGAGGTGCTATGAGCCAACCAAAATGTGTTACTTCATTCTTACCATGTATGCAGCACTGGCTAGACCCCATAGGAATTTTACCAGTAGATAGTAAACTTGAGTACCCTGAGAAACATGAGTATCGTATATGCTCAAATATTTCTTTAATAAAAGTAAAATTAAAAAGGCATTCAAGACTTGTTATATTTCTTCATGAAAGATAGACTATCTAAAGAGGTCAGAGGATCAATATCTCTAAGCCTTTGGTCTAATATATGGAAAGGAATTGTCATATAATGGAAAGGCTTTGAGTTTAAGGCTGGATTTTAATTCAGTTTTGCCATTTGCTAGTTGTGTGATCTTAAGCAAATAATCTCTTGTAGCGTAGTTTCTTTGTCTGTAAACTGGAAGTTAGAGATGGAGAAAATGAAATATCCAGCTACAGTTGTGGTACATAACAGATACCAGAAACTGCGGTTATGTTTATCGCTACTTTGTTAGAGAAAACTGCCAGTGGGATGGCAATTATTATCTCTTTATCTATACGTGTAACTCTTTGTAGCATTCCTCATGTCCTTATGTATGTGGACTACACACACAAATTTTATTGATGTCATGCATTTTTCATATTGCCTTATTGCTATTGCTGAATGTTATGTTCTCCCCCAAATTTATATATTGACACCTAATCCCAATGTGATCGGATTAGGAGATGGAGCCTTTGGAAGGTGATTAGGTCATAAGGGCAGAGCCCTCATGAATGGGATTCATGCCCTTATAGAAAAGGTCCCAGAGAGCTGCCTTGCCCCTTCCACCATATGAGGAAATAGTAGCAAAAGGGAACCATCTAGGAGACATAAAGCAGGCCCTCACCAAACACCAAAATCTGCTGATGCCATGGTCTTAGACTTTCCAGCCTCTAGAACTATAAGAAATAAACATATGTTTATAAAACGCCCAGTCTATGGTATTTTGTTATAAAAGCCCAAACAGATTTATTCTTAGTTAATTGCACTAGCCTCATCACAGACTCTTTTGGTCTCTCCCACCTCTATGCCTGTCCCCTTTGTAGTTCACATGCTGCTCATAAAGTAATTTTACCATAATAGTCCCCTGCCAAATAGCTGCAATGGTTTCACATTATGCTTACAATTATTTTTAGAAAGTAAAATTTCATTCATTTCATCAAAATTCTATTTTATGGAGAAGGTGGGAGAATGGAATAGTGCTGGGATGGAATGAAAATAGATGGAGACAGTACATAGGTAAATTGATCTATAGGTAAAAAGCAAGGTGGGTAGTAGGTAGTTAGATGAGTAGGTATTTGGATTGATAGAGAGAGAGAGAGAGAGAGAGAGAGAGAGAAAGAGAGAGAGAGAGGAAATAGAGTATTGGAGGAAGGAAGATGGGGGTGTCAGATAAACAGGGCCTGTGTAGTACAGAGTGGACATGAAAATTGAGAGACACAGGTCCTGTACTTTTGTACCTAACATAAGTCTCTAATCTCTCTCAGCTGTCATATGAGCTATTTGGCTCATGTGATCTAATACTAAATACTTCTAAGTGAAGAAGGGCTATGGATTTTTGGAGGCACATTTACGAACATTGTGCCTTCATAACAAATCTAAGATTTAAAGAATGTTGTGGGTTTTCTTTTATTCTTTTCTTTCTCTCTTGCTTTCTTTCCTTCTGTTTCATTTAGTTGCAGTGTTTTTGTATTACTATTATATTTCTCAAATACTTTCAAGAAATACAATAAAATAAATTAATATTCTTTTTTTCTGGGTAGGAAAAGAAAACATCTTGTTACAAAAATAAGTACTAAGGAAAAAAGAAGCCCACCGTTTCACATTGAGCATTTATGGTATTTTTTTTAACTTTTATTTTTATTACTTTTAATGGTACTATAGCAGTAGAACTTCAAATAGTTGAATGATTGTTTTCTTTAGATAAAATCCCAGAAGTGGAATTCCTGAATAAGAATGTACATATTTTTAAAGGTTTGGACTTGTAGCCCATTTCTGCCTCCCTTGCTAAGGGTAGGGCAGGAGAATACTTGTTTCTTTACACCAACACTGGGTATTATTGAGCTTTTAAATATTCCCCAATCCTCCAGGTGAAAAATAGCATCTAATATATGTTTTAGTGTGCATTTCACTGATTAACAGTGAATCTTAAAATGTTTTCTTATAATTATTGGTCACCTCCAGCAGGCAATATATTATAGCTTATCGTAACACATCATTTTATCAAGAAATGACATTATCAACTCTGCAGCAAAAAGGAGTAAGCACGTGCTAAGCACGTTTCTCTGTGTACATTATTTTGCATACAGTTAATAAGAAAAGTTAAAAAATATTTTATTGGGTAGTGGCTCAATATATTATATCCAAAATAAAAAGGATTCAGAATCTGTACCCTATATCCTTATGCAAAAAAATGTCTAATTTTAGATTTTCTGTTGTATTCTGTTTTGCTAATGGGAGTTATATGGTGGAAATATGTGTGTTATGTGATAGTGATCTCGGAGTTATCATTTTGCCATAACTGTATTTCCCAGCATAAGTTAAACGTAGACTAACTTTAATATCTAATGCTTGCTGAAGTGGGGTTCAGTCTGCTTTAACCTATCTTTATGAGACAGTTCTCTGTGGATAATATCAGACAGTGGCATAGGCCATTGCCCAAACAACAGTAACATTCATGTTAGAATTGTCTTTCAAAAGACCTCTTACAGTGCTTCAGTGGCATTAAGTGGTAGGTATCTTTATTATCTATCTTTATAGATCTGATCTCCTAACTTTGAAAGGCAGAAGTAAGTCAAACATTTTCTATAATAATATTGAAGGGAGCAAGGAAAGAATCCAGTATCTTTGTTAATGTTTCTCTTCTAATCTCAGATTTCTGATATTTATTTAAGGCCATTAATTCTTTACTGATGATTTCTGCATGCATAGTCTGCTGATATGTGACTAATACACTAAGTGCTTTTTCCCAGTGGGGAGAACAAGATCATTTGGAAGAGATTCAATTCCAGACCTCCTTTTATCAGGGTTGCTTTATTAGCTTTGGTGCCTGGATGTACACAATATACCTTAGTCCTTTTGCAAGTGAAATTATTTGCTAGAGGAGGAAAACATTGTTTGCCCTTGAGGAACCTTCAAAGTGAGTGAAAATTGCTGTGATGCAAACTCTCGGAAGCAATTTGTAAATCTTTGGACCATGGGCATTGCTATTTCATATCTTAGTGTCTGTCCTTCCTATTTCATCACATTTTTTTATCTGTCTTGTTATGTCAGAAGACTTATTTCATTTGCTATAGTAGGCCCAGGGATATTATCTGAGGAGAATATCAAAATGCCAAGGCAATGTAACCCAGCAAGCAAGGACAGTGTTGGAATTTAAGGAAAATTCCATAGAAATGGGATGTCATTGGCTAAACTTCCCTTTCCTTTCCTATTTCCTTCAGTCATTTCTCTAGCAACCTATTGGATATGATGCCTTTTACCTCTACACTTCAAGTACCACCATAGCACACTCTGTTCTTCAAATGCACGAGTGACTTATGGGCAATAGTCTGGGTCTCTCACCTAATGTTGAGTATATATTTAATAAGTGCACTGAGTGGAAAAATCCCTAATGATCTCTGGGTAGAGACTATTTAGCCTTGGAATTCTCAGTAAGTTTTCTAATACAATGTTCTGTCCAAAGTATTCATCTTCAGGTGAAGTCTTTTTTATTTTATTGATGCAGAGGGGATGTGAATAGCTAATGCATTTATTTAAAGATATTAAATATTTTATCTTACAAGTTGTTCTAAGATATAAAGCAAAGTAGTAGATTTTGAGAGAGAAAAATATTAAAAACAAGAAGCCAGAAACATCTTTTAAAATATAAATAAGAAGGGAGAGAAAGGTGGTTACTGCTACAGTCTGAACATTTGTGTCTTCCAAGATTCTTATGTTGAAACCCTAACCCCCAGGATGATGGTATTAGGATGTGGGGCTTTGGGAAGTGAATAAAGAGCTCTTGTACTTGTCAGGGCTCTCCAGACAAACAGAACCAATAGAAGGTACACACACACACACGCGCGCGCGTGCGTGCCTGTGGTATAATTCAGTCTGTGTCTTAAGGCCTGAAAACTAGGGGTCACTGTAATGTAAGTCCTGGAGTTCAAACTTCAAATGTCTAAGACCTAGGAAAGCTCCAATGTCGGAAGACAGGAGAAGGTGAATTCCCTAGTTCCAGAAGAGAGAATGAATTACTGTTTGCAATGGATTCCATTTTTGTCTCCCCACCCACTGAAATTATGCTGCAATTCAATTACCATTGTAACAGTATTAAGAGGTGGGAACTTTAAGTGGTGTTTAGGCCATGAGGGCTCTGGCCTCATTAAGGGATGACTGTCTGTATTTGTCTGTTTTGTGTTGCTATAAAGGAATACCTGAAGCTGGGTAATTTAAAAAGAAAAGAAGTCTATTTGGATCACAGTTCTGTAGGCTGTACGAGCATGGCAAAAGTGTCTGCTTAGCTTCTGGTAAGGCCACAGGAAGCTTTTAAAAGGATTTTGCCTAATAAGACAAGTTCGCCCCTTTTTTGTCTCTTTCTTGTTTACTCTCTGAGACTTTCACTTCTGCCACAGAATAATGCAGCAAGAAGGCCTGTGTCAGATAACAGCTCCTCAATATCAAACTTCCAGAAGTGTGAGCCAATAGATTTTTATTTTGTATAAATTACCTAGTCTCAGGAATTCTGTTATAGCAGCATGAAATGAACCAAGACACCCCCTCGACCTTTTTGTTCTATTTGGATCTATACCAGATTAGACGATGTCTACCCTCATCTTTGGTCTACTGACTCAAATGCTCATCACTTCTGGAAATACCTCATAGACACATTCGGATATAATGCTTTACCAGCTATCTGACTATTTCTTAATCAAGTCAAGTTGATACATAAAAGTAATGATCATAGCCACCATTCAGTGCCCCTACTAAGTTCACTAATATTCTGCATTGGACCTTTTTCATATTAATAATAGTTATTAAATCAAGCATATAGAAGAGAATAGAGCCATGGCAGTAAGTACTTCTCAAACCATCATACAAGGTTGATGGTTGAATTATAAATACTGTGTTAGAATACATGCTTTTAAAGACACTGAAAATGGAAAAAAGGTTTTCATGTGACACTTGATTGTGCTATAATTACTGCTGAATGGTTCAGTTATTTTGTGAGTTTGAAATCCTCACATTTCAAGAAATATTGTAATATTTGAAATGGGTTTTTAATGTGAAAGCTGTAGACCCCTGTAAAGCTTCTAAGGGATTGGAATCCAGTTAGTTACTTGTATGATATTTTGCCTGGAATAATGTATCCTTAAGTACTTTTGGAGACAAATAATTAAATAGGATTAGAAAACTGAAAAAATAGATGATGTAAATGTTTGTCATAAATTCATTTGTTCACTTTTCTTTCAAATTTCCATGTAATGACTTACAATGTTTTAATGCAACTACAAAGATAAAAAAGGAAATCAGTGAGATGATGTCTTTTCCTCAAAGGGTTTACCATTTGTTAGAAGAAATATATTTAGTATGTCTGAGGAAACTGTATAACATTTGTGAGGTGACATGTAAGCACTAATCAAATATGTCAGTTGCAAATGACAAAAACCCAGCTTAATTAGTTTAAGAAAAGTGGGTTTATGGTTTACACAGATTAGAAATGTAGAAGATAAAGCTACCTTTGGCTAGATGGATGCCATTGGGCCGTTCGATCTCTCTCCATTCATCATCTCTTTTTTTTCCTGTGTTGGCTTTAATTTCAGGCAATATTTTCCTGAATGGAAGTAGAGTTGGCCATTGAAGGGAAGTTATGTACTCATTTTATCTTTTGAGTTAGCAGTTTCAATGAAAATATATGGCCTTTTCCCCCGTTCCTTGCAGCTAACGTCCCAAGGAAGGTTGTGATTAGTCTGTCCTAGGTTATGTGCCATCCCCTATTGTCCCTGTGACCAGTTTTAGGGTGTTCTGATTTACCCATTTGGGATCATATACTAATGCCTGTGTGAACTGAGGATGCAATGGGAAGTGCCATAAAATGAGCTTTCCATGAAAAAGAAATGCTGTGTAATAAGAAGAGAATGAGAAGCAGCATGGTGAACAGACAAAAAGTATGGTTGTCACAGTCCACTATCATTCATTACTTGCCTGCTTAACAACAAGCTTACTTCTTGTATGCATTATTTCAAAGTGCCACCACCTGACAATGGAAATATTAGACAGTGGAACTATGAGGACAGTCAATAATCCACTCATTCTCAAAGTAAGGGAGGCAAGTCAATGTCTCATCCAGGTACTGCCTTTACCTCTCAGGTCCTGGTTTATGTTGATTAAATCCCTTTCACATTTAGATTCTGTTACTTGTAACACCTCCAATTCCTGTTATTCCTGTATCAGTCAGGGATATCCTGCTTAAAAGTGACAGAAAAGCAGTGGAAACCATTTTAACTCCAAATAAATGTATTGTCTCCTGTAAATGAAAAGTTTGCAGTTAGCTCTCAGGCATGATGGATTCCTGAGTAAAAAATGATGCTATGAAGACATCACATTTCCATCCGTAATCTGACTTGCCTTTGGGTTAGTTAAATTTTGGGACAAATTTTCTTTTCTTTTTTTTTTCTTTGAATACTGTTTTTAATGACTCATTTCAGAATTATTGAGATGATGTGATTCCACTAGTTTTTTTCCTATTGTTTGCTAACTGTCAGATTAAATAGCATTATAATATTCTATTGTTTTCTTTTTCTTTTTTTTTAATTGCATTTTAGGTTTTGGAGTACATGTGAAGAACATGCAAGATAGTTGCATAGGTACACACATGGCAGTGTGATTTTCTGCCTTCCTCCCCTTCACCTATATCTGGCATTTCTCACATGCTATCCCTCCCCAACTCCCCACCCCCCCGTCCCTCCCTTATTACCCCCAATAGACCCCAGTGTGTAGTGCTCTCCTCCCTGTGTCCATGTGTTCTCATTGTTCAACACCTGCCTGTGAGTGAGAACATGTGGTATTTTATTTTCTGTTCTTGTGTCAGTTTGCTGAGAATGATGTTCTCCAGGTTCATCCATGTCCCTACAAAGGACACAAACTCATCATTTTTGATTGCTGTGTAGTATTCCACGGTGTATATGTGACACATTTTCCCTGTCCAGTCTATCATCAATGGGCATTTGGGTTGATTCCAGGTCTTTGCTATTGTAAACAGTGCTGCAATGAACATTCATGTGCATGTGTCCTTATAGTAGAACAATTTATAATCCTTTGGATATATACCCAGTAATGGAATTGCTGGGTCAAATGGAATTTCTATTTCTAGATCCTTGAGGACAAATTTTCTAACATGGTCATCAAGCTGACCACTGGTACCTCTATACTTACTTCAAAGGCAAAGCCAGCAATTTCAATGATTAGTGTCCACTTCTTCAGAATCCAACAAAATTTCTAGAGATGTATCTGATTGACTTGGGAGAAATGCAAATCCCTGAACCAGTTTCTTCTGCTTGTTGTTTGTGTATCTAGTTGGATAGAATGATCCTGATTTTGTTGAGCCTGCGTCATGTGCCAACCCCAGTGGTTGTGATGATAATAGGGAGATGTCAGCCCCAACAGGACCACAAAAAATGGGTTTCCTATAAAAATTAGAACCTGTTTCCTGCAGAAACAGATTACATAAAAAGATATTATGCCAACAAAGATAATAACTGCAATACTACACAATAGACAATAGAGTGAAGTAAAGAAATTAGTTTTTATTGAGTTCTTGTATTTATTGAGTATCTGGCTATGTTATTTCACATTTATTAGATAAATGTGCTCCAAAAGATTTAGCAGTGACTAGTACTACTAGGATTTTTTGAATCTGTACTAATGCATGACATTTCAGTGTCTTCCCTGCCACATTAAGGTAGGTGATTCTGGATTTCTTTCTTGTGTGAAGTATCAAATTTTGGAAAACTACGGAGAGGCATAGAGCAGATGAACAGAAGGATGGATGGTATGTAAATCAGAAAAAGGAGGGCATGTAAGAAATAACATTGCTATTTAGTCTGATCTGAAGTGATCAGAGAGACCCTAGAGTGGAGTAATGAGAAATATTAGTGAGCCAACACACTGGAGTCCTTTCACAGAGGTCTTAAATATTCCATGAGGAAGTTTGAATTTTTTTCTGAAGTATGATTTAAAAAAGAACTCACTAAACATTTTGAACAAAAAGGATTTTTGATGAAAAGCATGTTGAGATTTTTGCACAGTGGTATGTGAGGTGGACTGGAGAAGGCATTAGTGGAGAGAGATAAGCTGGCAGACCATTATCGGCTTCTTGATGTGCAGTGATAAGGACCCAGACTAGAGAAGAGACAGAAGTATTTGAAAAGCTAGACTCAGATGAGTGATTCTGAAACCCTGAGGTTGGCCAAATCACTGGTGGAATGAGCAAAAATGCAGATTCTAGGGATCCTTTTGTAGATGTTCAGATTCAGTAGGTCTAGAGCAGGGCATTGCAATATGTATTTCAACAAGCACTCATGGTGATTCTGATGCAGGTCATTCACAGACCACAGATTGTTTCAGAGGAGGACTAGGCAGATGTTTGATTAACTATGGAGGGCAATCAAGCTGGGAGGAGAGGGGAATTGACTGCTGATGGTAATTGGAAGGTTGGGAAAGGACCCTGATTGTAGAGAGAGTTGATGAATTTTGTTTAGATAATTGTTATTCATATTTATGTTTGAACCTTGGGTGCGTGGATTTCAGTTAGTATTTTCTGTGTATTTAAAGCTATTGGTTACAAGATGTCCTGGAATGGAAACGATTAAGCACTTGTCCTCGATCACCAACTCTGGAATGGTTCTAGGCACGTACAGCTTTGATGGAATAGGGAAGTCAATATTATAAGAGCCATGCTGAAGCTGTTGTGTTTAGAAATACCTGGACATTCTTTTTATTGTCTAGAAATGACTCAAAGTTGTTGAAACTAATCCCGTGGTATCAAAAAGTTAAGATGAGCAGATTTTTGTTAGTGTAACATACAGATTCTAAAATTCTCTTAGCTGGTCTCACACTAGTCAATATGTTAATAATGTTACTAATGTTGAAGGGGGCATGGAATGGGAACAGATGTTGAGGGTGCAAAGCTTCAGTTAGAATGAATACATTCTGCATATCTATTGTACAGCATGGCTATTATGGTTGATAATAATGTATGGTATACTTGAAATTGCCAAGAGAGTAGATTTTAAATATTCTCACCACAGAAAAATAAGTATGTGTGGCAATGTACATGTTAATTAGCTTGATTTAATCATTTCACAATGTCTACATACATAAAAATATCATGTTGTAGACCACAATTATATTCAATTTTATTCATTAATTACATCTGAATGAAAAATAATAATTTTACTAATGAACTTTTACCCCATTCAGGCAACAGTACCTGATGGGAAAAATTATAATTTCTTTTAAGCTAAGCCTTTGTGTGAGGTAATAGTCCTCTTTTAATTTGCCTTAATAGATTTAGAATCCCTTCCCTGCAAAATCTATGGATACTTATATAACATGTATGCAGCTATTACTCTCAGTGGTTGATTTCTCTTTCTATCTTTCAACTAAACTAGGGAGTGGGAAGCTAACCTTTGATTATGCATTCTGGAAGAAAGCAGTGGTTATAAAGTGGGCATATTGCTTCCTCTGCTGCTTTATTCATCTCCCATGGATAACTTTTGAGACTGATTAGGAGAGTTACTAAAGTCTCTCAAACAAGGCTATAAAGGTATTTGTAATTATGGCTTGACAGATAATACTACTCTACTGAATTGTTATCTTAGGCAGGTTGGCTCCCTTTAGAGTCATCTTCTGTTTATAGCCCTGGACCTGAGTGCGTTTGACTATGTCTCTAATCTCTTTACTGTGCCATCCGAGAGTGGATGGCTACACATTTAAAATAAATACACACATACCCACACACAGATACATACCAGAAAAACTCAGGGTAATACGTCTATCAGAGTATAGTGTGATTTAATTTTTTTTTGATAAGGATGGTGATGCGTAGGTATATTCTATGTTTTTACCAGTTGAGAGAGGATGAACAATAAATGTTTGCATTTTATATTTTATATCTGAATTGAAAATATATCTAATTCAGTACAGGAAGGCGATGTGCCTAAGAGATAATGAGTTTGATCATCATAATTAAGAAATCTGCCAGAGTCATGTTTGGAAAATCTGTTATACTTCTCTGAGTTTTAGTTTTTGTTTTCTAAAATAGAAATGCTAGAATTCTTTCTATCATTAGGCATTTGAAGACAAATGAGGAAGTGCTATGCAGGAGGAAAATATGAATAAAATTAGGAAAATTTTTTTGAAAATTAGTACCAATATTTTAGGAGTAATATGAATAATGATCACCCAAGAAATAGAATATACTCTACAATAGTGTTAGATTAAAGTACTTAAAAGTTTTAATACTATTTTAAAAAAATTATAAAAATATTCATTAATTTAAACACACTGTGTTTGGATGGATGCCAATATTGTGACCCAGATTTCTTTTAGTATAGTATAGTACTTTCCTAGTACATGTTTTCCTCTAAGATTTTATTTTCAAGCATTTCATTAATTTGCTTAAGAGCTTTATGAAGGTATACTGTTGTTATAACATAAAATTTATCCATTATAAGCATAAAATTCAATGAATTTTAGTAAATTTATAGAGTTCTGAAATGATCTCCACAATCCACTTATAGAGCACTATAATCATCTTAAAAAGGGTTCTCATGCAGGTGATTTCTGGTCCCAGTGATTCTCTGCTTTCTGTCTTCATGGGTTTTTCTACTATGGAGATTAAATATATATAAAATCAATGTGTAGTCTTTATACCTGTCTTTTTTTTTTTTAAACTTAGAATAATGTTCTTGGGGTTCATCCTTTTTTTGTTAGAGTGTATTAGTAGTTCACTCCTTTTTAGTGCTGAATAGTATTCCACTGCATGGATATACCACATTTTGTTTACTTTTTTACCAATTCAAGACATTTGGACAATTTCCACTTTTTAGCTATTATGAATAATGCTGCTATTAATATTTTATTTTCTTGTATTTCTTTTAAGGTCTACTGATTATAAATTCTCTGTCCATAAATATTCTTATTTCACTTTCATTCTAGGATATACAGAATTCTATGTTGCCAGTAACTTTCAGCGATTTAAAGATATTATATCAAAATTTTCATAGTTTATATTGATAAGTTGTTAACAAGTCTGTTGTTTACTATTGTTTTGAATGTAATGTGTCTTTTTCTCCTTCTGCTTTTAAGATATTATCAGTTTTACTATTGTGTGCTTAGGTGTCTTTATTCTAATAACTATTACTGGTAACAAACTACTCCAAATTTGGTGGCATAAACCAGAAAAAAATTCTACATGTCAGGAATTTGAACAAATTACAGCTGGATTGGCTTATTTCTTTTTTTTAATTGCGTTTTAGGTTTTGGGGTACACATGAAGAACATGCAAGATAGTTGCATAGGTACACACATGGCAGTGTGATTTGTTGCCTTCCTCCCCTTCACCTATATCTGGCATTTCTCCCCATGCTATTTCTCCCCAACTCCCCACCCCACATTGTGCCTCCCCTATTACCCCCAACAGACCCCAGTGTGTAGTGCTCCCCTCCCCGAGTTCACGTGTTCTCATTGTTCAACACCAGCCTGTAAGTGAGAACATGCTGTATTTCATTTCCTGTTCTTGTGTCAGTTTGCTGAGAATGATGTTCTCCAGGTTCATCCATGTCGCTACAAAGGACACAAACTCATGGTTTTTGATTGCTACATAATATTCCATGGTGTATATGTGTCATATTTTCCCTATCCAGTCTATCATCGATGGGCATTTGGGTTGATTACAGGTCTTTGCTATCGTAAACAGTGCTGCAATGAACATTCATGTGCATGTGTTCTTATAGTAGAACAACTTATAATCCTTTGTATATATACCCAGTAATGGGATTGCTGGGTCAAATGGAATTTCTATTTCTAGGTCCTTGAGGAATTGCCACACTGTCTTCCACAATGGTTGATCTAAATTACACTCCCAACAGCAGTGTAAAAGTGTTCCTATTTCTCCACATCCTCTCCAGCATCTGTTGTCTCCAGATTTTTTAATGATCGCCATTCTAACTGGCGTAAGATGGTATCTCTCTCTTTTTTTTATATATTTTAAATTTTTATTGCATTTTAGGTTTTGGGGTACATGTGCAGAACATGCAAGATAGTTGCATAGGTACACACATGGCAGTGTGTTTTGCTGCCTTCCTCCCCTTCACCCACACTTGGCATTTCTCCCCAGGCTATCCCTCCCCAGCCCCTCCCCCACTGTCCCTCCCCCATTCCCCCCAACAGACCCCAGTGTGTAGTAGACCCCCTCCCTGTGTCCATGCGTTCTCATTTTTCTCACCCGCCTATGAGTGAGAATATGTGGTATTTGCTTTTCTGTTCTTGTGTCAGTTTGCTGAGAATGATGTTCTCCAGATTCATCCATGTCCTTACAAAAGACATAAACTCATTTTTGATTGCTGCATAATATTCCATGGTGTATATGTGCCACATTTTCCCAGTCCAGTCTATCATCGATGGGCATTTGGGTTGGTTCCAATTCTTTGCTATTGTAAACAGTGCTGCAATGAACATTTGTGTGCATGTGTCCTTATAGTAGAACGATTTATAGTCCTTTGGATATATACCCAGTACTGGGATTGCTGGGTCAAATGGAATTTCTATTTCTAGGTCCTTGAGGAATCGCCACACTGTCTTCCACAATGGTTGAACTAATTTACACTCCCACCAAACAGTGTAAGAATGTTCCTATTTCTCCACATCCTCTCCAGCATCTGTTGTCTCCAGATTTTTTAATGATCGCCATTCTAACTGGTGTGAGATGGTATCTCAATGTGGTTTTGATTTGCATCTCTCTAATGACCAGTGATGATGAGGATTTTTTCATGTGTTTGTTGGCCTCATGTATGTCTTCTTTTGTAGAGTATCTGTTCATATCCTTTGCCCATTTTTGAATGGGCTTGTTTGTTTTTTTCCTGTAAGTCTGTTTGAGTTCTTTGTAAATTCTGGATATCAGCCCTTTGTCAGATGCGTATACTGCAAAGATTTTTTTCCATTCTGATGGTTGCCGATTCACTCTAGTGACTGTTCCTTTTGCCGTGCAGAAGCTGTGGAGTTTGATTAGGTCCTGTTTGTCTAGTTAGGCTTTTGTTGCCAATGCTTTTGGTGTTTTGGTCATGAAGTTCTTGCCTACTCCTATGTCCTGAATTGTTTTGCCTAGATTTTCTTCTAGGGTTTTTATGGTGCCAGGTCTTATGTTGAAGTCTTTAATCAATCTGGAGTTAATTTTAGTGTAAGGTGTCAGGAAGGGGTCCAGTTTCTGCTTTCTGCACATGGTTAGCCAGTTTTCCCAACACCATTTATTAAACAGGGAATCCTTTCCCTATTGCTTGTTTTTGTCTGGTTTATCAAAGATTATATGGTTGTAGATATGTTGGGTTGCCTCCGATGCCTCTGTTCTGTTCCATTGGTCTATATCTCTGTTTTGGTACCAGTACCATGCTGTTTTGATTACCATAGCCTTGTAGTATAGTTTGAAGTCTGGTAGTGTGATGCCTCCCACTGTGTTCTTTTTGCTTAGAATTGACTTGGCTATGTGGGCTCTCTTTTGTTTCCATATGAAGATCATGGTGGTTTTCTCCAGTTCTGTGAAGAAATTCAATGGTAGCTTGATGGGGATAGAGTTGATTCTGTAAATTACTTTGGGCAGTATAGCCATTTTCATGATATTGATTATTCCTAACCATGAACATGGAATGTTTCTCCATCTGTTTGTGTCCTCCCTTATTTCATTGAGCAGTGGTTTGTAGTTTTCCTTGAAGAGGTCCCTTATGTTCCTTGTAAGTTGTATTCCTAGGTATTTTATTCTCTTTGTAGCAATTGTGAATGGCAGTTCATTCTTGATTTGTTTCTCTTTAAGTCTGTTATTGGTGTATAGGAATGCTTGTGATTTTTGCACATTGATTTTATATCCTGAGACTTTGCTGAAATTGCTTATCAGTTGCAGGAGCTTTTGGGCTGAGGTGATGGGGTCTTCTAGATATACTATCATGTCGTCTGCAAATAGAGACAATTTGGCTTCCACCTTTCCTATTTGAATACCCTTTATTTCTTTTTCTTGCCTGATTGCTCTGGCTAGAACTTCCAGTACTATGTTGAATAGGAGTGGTGAGAGAGGGCATCCTTGTCTAGTGCTGGATTTCAAAGGGAATGCTTCCAGTTTTTGCCCATTAAGTATGATATTGGCTGTTGGTTTGTCATAAATAGCTTTTATTACTTTGAGATATGTTCCATCAATACCGAGTTTATTGAGAGTTTTTAGCATAAAGTGTTGTTGAATTTTGTCAAATGCCTTATCTGCGTCAATTGAGATAATCATGTGGTTTTTGTTTTTGGTTCTGTTTATGTGGTGAATTACATTTATAGACTTGTGTATGTTGGACCAGCCTTGCATCCCCGGGATGAATCCTACTTGATCATGATGGATACGTTTTTTAATGTGCTGTTGAAATCGGTTTGCCAGTATTTTATTGAAGATTTTTGCATCTATGTTCATCATTGATATTGGCCTGAAGTTTTCTTTTCTTTTTGAGTCTCTGCCAGGTTTTGGTATCAGGATGATGTTGGTCTCATAAAATGATTTGGGAAGGGTTCCCTCTTTTTGGATTCTTTGGAATAGTTTCAGAAGGAATGGTACCAGCTCCTCTTCATGTGTCTGGTAGAATTCGTCTGTGAACCCATCTGGACCTAGGCTTTTTTTGTGTGGTAGGCTCTTAATTGCTGCCTCAACTTCAGACCTTGTTATTGGTCTATTCATAGTTTCACCTTCCTCCTGGTTTAGGCTTGGGAGGACACAGGTGTCCAGGAATTTATCCATTTCTTCCTGGTTTACTAGTTTATGTGCATGGAGTTGTTTGTAGTATTCTCTGATGATGGTTTGAATTTCTGTGGAATCTGTGGTGATTTCCCCTTTATCATTTTTTATTGCATCTATTTGGTTGTTCTCTCTCTTTTTTTTTTATCAGCCTGTCTAGTGGTCTGTCTATTTTGTTGATCTTTTCGAAAAACCAGCTCTTGGATTTATTGATTTTTTGAAGGGTTTTTCGTCTCTATCTTTTTCAGTTCTGCTCTGATTTTAGTTATTTATTGTCTTCGGCTAGGTTTTGAGCTTTTTTGATCTTGCTCCTCTAGCTCTTTCAATTTTGACAATAGAGTGTCAATTTTGGATCTCCCCACTCTTCTCATGTGGGCACTTATAGCTATATATTTTCCTCTACAGACTGCTTTAAATGTGTCCCAGAGATTCTGGTATGTTGTGTCTTCGTTCTCGTTGCTTTCGAAGAACTTCTTTATTTCTGCCTTCACTTCATTGTTTATCCAATCAACATTCAAGAGCCAGTTGTTCAGTTTCCATGAAGCTGTGCGGTTCTGAGTTAGTTTCTGAATTCTGAGTTCTAACTTGATTGCACTATGGTCTGAGAGACTGTTTGTTATGATCTCAGTTGTTTTTCATTTGCTGAGGAGTGCTTTACTTCCAATTATGTGGTCAATTTTGGAGTAGGTGTGATGTGGTGCTGAGAAGAATGTCTATTCTGTGGATTTGGGGTGGAGAGTTCTGTAAATGTCTATCAGGTTTGCTTGTTCCAGGTCTGAGTTCAAGTCCTGGATATCCTTGTTAATTTTCTGTCTGGTTGATCTGTCTGCTATTGACAGTGGAGTGTTAAAGTCTCCCACTATTATTGTGTGGGAGTCTAAGTCTCTTTGTAAGTCATTAAGAACTTGCCTTATATATCTGGGTGCTCCTGTATTGGGTCCATATATATTTAGGATCGTTAGCTCTTCTTGCTGTATTGATCCTTTTACCATTATGCAATGAGCTTGTGTCTTTTGATCTTTGTTGCTTTAAAGTCTATTTTATCAGAGATGAGAATTGCAATTCCTGCTTTTTTTTGCTCCCCATTTGCTTGGTAAATCTTCCTCCATCCCTTTATTTTGAGCCTTTGTGTATCCTTGCATGTGAGGTGGGTTTCCTGGATACAGCACACCAATGGGTTTTGGTTTTTTATCCAATTTGCCAGTGTGTGTCTTTTGATTGGTGCATTTAGCCCATTTACATTTAGGGTTAATATTGTTATGTGTGAATTTGATACTGCCATTTTGATGCTAGCTGGCTGTTTTGCCCATTGGTTCATGTAGATTCTTCATTTTGTTGATTCTCTTTAGCATTTGGTATGCTTTTAGGATGGCTGGTACTGGTTGTTTCTTTCTATGTGTAGTGCCTCTTTCAGGAGCTCTTGTAAAGCAGGCCTAGTGGTGACAAAATCTCTGAGTACTTGCTTGTTTGTGAAGGATTTTATTTTTCCTTCTCTTATGAAGCTCAGTTTGGCTGGATATGAAATTCTGGGTTGAAAGTTCTTTTGTTTAAGGATGTTGAATATTGGCCCCCACTCTCTTCTGGCTTGTAGAGTCTCTGCTGAGAGATCTGCTGTGAGTCTGATGGGCTTCCCTTTGTGGGTGACCTGACCTTTCTCTCTGGCTGCCCTTAGTATTTTCTCCTTCATTTCAACCCTGGTGAATCTGACGATTATGTGCCTTGAGGTTGTTCTTCTTGCGGAGTATCTTTGTGGTGTTCTCTGTATTTCCTGGACTTGAGTATTGGCCTGCCTTGCTATGTTGGGGAAATTTTCCTGGATAATATCCTGAAGAGTATTTTCCAGCTTGGATTCATTCTCTTCATCACATTCTGGTACACCTAGCAAACGTAGGTTAGGTCTCTTCACATAGTCCCACCTTCTTGGAGACTTTGTTCATTCCTTTTTGTGCTTTTTTCTCTAATCTTGGTTTCTCGTTTTATTTCATTGAGTTGATCTTCGACTTCTGATATTCTTTCTTCTGCTTGGTCAATTCGGCTGTTGAAACTTGTGCATGCTTCGCGAAGTTCTCGTGTTGTGTTTTTCAGCTCCTTCAATTCATTCGTATTCGTCTCTAAGTTGTCCATTCTTGTTATCATTTCCTCAAATCTTTTTTCAAGGTTCTCAGTTTCTTTGCATTGATTTAGAACATGTTCTTTTAGCTCACTGAAGTTTTTCATTATCCACCTTCTGAAGTCTGATTCTGTCATTTCATCACACTCATTCTTTGTCCAGTTTTCTTCCCTTGCTGGTGCGGAGTTTTGGTCCTTTGTAGGAGGTGAGGTATTTTGGTTTTGGGTGTTTTCCTCCTTTTTGCACTGGTTTATTCCCATCTTTGTGGATTTATCCACCGGTCATCTTAGTAGTTGCTGATTTTTCAATTGGGTCTCTGAGTGGATGCCCAGATTGTTGATGATAAAGTATTTCTGTTACTTAGTTTTCCTTCTAACAGTCTAGCCCCTCTGCTGTATGACTGCTGAGGTCCACTCCAGGCCCTGCTTGTCTGGGATACACCTGTAGCAGTTGTGGAACAGTGAGGGATGCTACCAGTTTCTTCTTCTGCTATCTTTGTCCCAGAATGATGCCCACTAAATGTCAGTCTGATTAGTCCTTTTTTGAGGTGACTCTTTGGACATACAGGGGTCAGGGAGCTGCTTGAGGAAATGATCTGTACTTTATAGGAGCTCCAGTGTTGAGCTCTGAGCTCTGTTGTTCATTCAGAGTTGTTGGGCACCTGTGTTTCATTCTTCTGCAGCAGAACTTATAAAACCCTCTTTTTTTCCCCTTAGATGCTCTGTCTCAGGGAGTTGGGACTTTATTTATGAGTATCTGTTGCACTGTCCTGCCTGGCTAGGAGGTTGTCTATTCACTATTTGCCTGCCGAGGCTCCGCCCTGCTAGTGCGGGTCTGCCCTGCTGCCGCGGGGCTCTGTTCTATTGTGGTGCGCTCTGCCCTGCTGGTGGAGTCTCTTAGTTATGGCGGGTTGCCTCGGCAATGGCAGGCTGCATCAGCACTGGGCGTGTACCTCAGTAGGGGTGGATTGCGTCCCTAGGGGTGGACGCCCCTCCCCCACCGGGCTGCACCATCCTGGATTCAGCTGTGCCCGCAGCAAAACTCTCAACCCTGATTGCCTCCACTTGCCGCCCTGCTTGTCCCTGTGAGGGTGGGACCCGCTGAGCTTGATCACCTGGCTCCCTGCCTCAGAGTTTGTTCTCTCTTCCTCTCTCTTTTTCTCCCCAATTTGAACAGTTGACTCTCTCACTGGTGCCCCAGTAGCCTGCTGATAGGGCACTGGGATCCATGCAATCTCCCATGCCGCTGCCCACTGCACCAGCTCAAATTACGCTTCCAGGAATCTCCTGGTCTAGCTCATTGTCCAAGTCTTGTTTAATCAGATGGACATGTCAATCTGCCCTTCCAAATCTCAGATTGCCAGTTTAACAGGGCACCCAGGCCAGTGAGTTTTGTGCCCAGTGCCGCTGGGTTGCAGCGCTGGCCGAACTCGCCACGTGAGCCAAAACACCAGCTGCACTGGCGTCCCGTGTCTCTCCTACACCTGGGAATTTCCCCATTCTGTGGGCAACAAAGGTCCGTCTGAGAACGCGGCTAGGACTCACCCTCTGCACCTTCACTGAGAGCTGCAATCCTGAGTTGTTTCTATGGCACCATCTTCGAGATGGTATCTCAATGTAGTTTGGATTTGCATTTCTCTAATGACCAGTGATGATGAGCATTTTTTCATATGTTTGTTGGCCTCATGTATGTCTTCTTTTGCAAAGTGTCTGTTCATATCCTTTGCCCACTTTTGAATGGGCTTGTTTGTTTTTTTTCTTGTAAATCTGTTTGAGTTCTTTGTAAATTCTGTTTATCAGCCCTTTGTCAGATGGGTAAACTGCAAAAATTATTTTCCATTGTGTTGGTTTCTGATTCACTCTAATGAGTGTTTCTTTTGCTGTGCAGAAGCTGTGGAGTTTGATTAGGTCCGATTTGTCTATTTTGGCTTTTGTTGCCAATGCTTTTGGTGTTTTGGTTGTGAAGTTCTTGCCTATTCCTATGTCCTGAATGGTTTTGCGTAGATTTTCATCTAGGGTTTTTATGGTGTTAGGTCTTATGTTTAAGTCTTTAATCCATCTGGAGTTAATTTTAGTGTAAGGTGTCAGGAATGGGTCCAGTTTCTGCTTTCTGCACATAGGTAACCAGTTTTCCCAACACCATTTATTAAACAGGGAATCCTTTCCCCATTGCTTGTTTTTGTCAGGTTTATCAAAGATTGTATGATTGTAGATATGTTGTGTTGCCTCTGATGCCTCTGTTCTGTTCCATTGGTCTATATCTCTGTTTTGGTATCAGTGCCATGCTGTTTTGATTACTGTAGCCTTGTAGTATAGTTTGAAGTCCAGTAGTGTGATGCCTCCTGCTGTGTTCTTTTTACTTAGAATTGACTTGGCTATGTGGGCTCTCTTTTGGTTCCATATGAAGTTTAAGATAGTTTTTTCCAGTTCTGTGAAGAAGGTCATTGGTAGCTTGATGGGGATAGCATTGAATTTGTAAATGACTTTGGGCATTATGGCCATTTTTACGATATTGATTCTTCCTAACCATGAACATGGATTGTTTCTCCATCTGTTTGTGTCCTCTCTTATTGTTGAGCAGTGGTTTGTAGTTCTCCTTGAAGAGGTCCCTTACCTTCCGTGTTAGTTGTATTCCTAGGTATTTTATTCTCTTTGTAGCAATTGTGAATGGCAGTTTGTTCTTGATTTGGCTCTTTTTAAGTCTGTTATTGGTGCATAGGAATGCTTGTGATTTTTGCACATTGATTTTGTATCCTGAGACTTTGCTAAAGTTGCCTATCAGTTTCAGGAGTTTTTGGGCTGAGACGATGGGGTCTTCTAGATATACTATTGTGTTGTCTGCAAATAGAGACAATTTGGCTTCCTCCTTTCCAATTTGAATACTCTTTCTTTATTTTTCTTGCCTGATTGCTCTGGCTAGAACTTCCAGTACTATATTGAATAGGAGTGGTGAGAGAGGGCATCCTTGTCTAGTGCCAGATTTCAAAGAGAATGCTTCCAGTTTTTGCCCATTCAGTGTGATATTAGCTGTTGGTTTGTTGTAAATAGCTTTTATTATTTTGAGATATGTTCCATCAATACCGAGTTTATTGAGAGTTTTTAGCATAAAGGGCGCTTGAATTTTGTCAAAGGCCTTCTCTGCATCAATTGAGATAATCACGTGGTTTTTGTTTTTGGTTCTGTTTATGTGGTAAATTATGTTTACAGACTTGCGTATGTTGAACCAGCCTTGCATCCCCAGGATGAATCGTACTTGATCATGGCGGATAAGCTTTTTGATGTGCTGTTGCAATTGGCTTGCCAGTATTTTATTGAAGATTTTTGTGTCTATGTTCATCATGGATATTGGCCTGATGTTTTCTTTTCTTTTTGAGTCTCTGCCAGGTTTTGGTATCAGGATGATATTGGTCTCATAAAATGATTTGGGAAGGATTTCCTCTTTTTGGATTATTTGGAATAGTTTCAGAAGGAATGGTACCAGCTCCTCTTTGTGTGTCTGGTAGAATTCGTCTGTGAACCCATCTGGACCTGGGCTTTTTTTGTGTGGTAGGCTCTTAATTGCTGCCTCAACTTCATATCTTGTTATTGTTCTAGTCATGGTTTCGACTTCTTCATGGTTTAGGCTTGGGAGGACACAAGTGTCCAGGAATTAATCAATTTCTTTCAGGTTTACTAGTTTATATGCATAGAGTTGTTTGTAATATCTCTAATAATGGTTTGAATTTCTGTGAGATGTGTGGTGATTTCCCCTTTATCATTTTTTATTGCATCTATTTGGTTCTCTCTTTTGTTTTTTACTAATGTGGCTAGGGGTCTATTTTGTTGGTCTTTTCAAAAAACCAGCTCCTGGATTTAGTGATTTTTTGAAGGGTTTTTCGTGTTTCTATCTCCTTTAGTTCTGCTCTGATCTTAGTTATTTCTTGTATTCTGCTAGGTTTTGAGTTTTTTTGATCTTGCTCCTCTAGCTCTTTTAATTTTGATGATAGGGTGTCAATTTTGGATCTCTGCTTTCTTCTCATGTGGGTCCTTATTGCTATATATTTTCCTCTAGAGGCTGCTTTAAATGTGTCCCAGAGATTCCAGTATGTTGTGTCTTCATTCTCGTTGCTTTTGAAGAACTTTTTTATTTCTGTCTTCATTTCATTGTTTAACCAATCAACATTCAAGAGCCAGTGTTCAGTTTCCATGAAGCTGTGCGGTTCTGAGTTAGTTTCTGAATTCCGAGTTCTAACTTGATTGCACTGTTATCTGAGAGACTGTTGGTTATGATTTTTATTCTTTTGCATTTGCTGAGGAGTGCTTTACTTCCAATTATGGTCAATTTTAGGGTAGGTGTGATGTGGTGCTGAGAAGAATGTATATTCTGTGGATTTGTGGTGGAGAGTTCTGTAAATGTCTATCAGGTTTGCTTGTTCCAGGTCTTAGTTCAAGTCCTGGATATCCTTGTTAATTCTCTGTCTCATTGATCTGTCTAATATTGACAATGGGGTGTTAAAGTCTCCCAGTATTATTGTGTGGGAGTCTAAGTCTCTTTATAAGTCATTAAGAACTTGCCTTATGTATCTTCATGCTCCTGTATTGGGTGTGTATATATTTAGGATTGTTAGCTCTTCTTGTTGCATCGATCCTTTTATCATTATGTAATGTCCTTCTTTGTCTCTTTTGATCTTTGTTGGTTCAAAGTCTATTTTATCAGAGTCTAGGATTACAACTCCTGCTTTTTTCCTTGCCATTTGCTTGGTAAAACGTCCTCCATTACTTTGTTTTGTGCCTTTGTGTATCCTTGCATGTGAGATGGGTTTCCTGGATACAGCACACTGATGGGTTTTGGCTTTTTTATCCAATTTGCCAATCTGTGTCTTTTGATTGGTGCATTTAGCCCATTTACATTTAGGGTTAACATTGTTATGTGTGAATTTGATACTGCCATTTTGATGTTAGCTGGCTGTTTTGCCCATTATTTGATGTAGATTCTTCATTTTGTTGATGCTCTTTACCATTTGGTATGTTTTTGGAATGCCTGGTACTGGTTGTTTCTTTCTATGTGTAGTGCCTCTTTCAGGAGCTCCTGTAAAGCAGGCCTGGTGGTGACAGAATCTCTGAGTACTTGCTTGTTGGCCAAAGATTTTAATTTTCCTTCTCTTATAAAGCTCAGTTTGGCTGGATATGAAATTCTGGGTTGAAAGTTCTTTTGTTTAAGGATGTTGAATATTGGCCCCCACTGTATTCTGGCTTGTAGGGTTTCTGCTGAAAGATCTGCTGTGAGTCTGATGGGCTTCCCTTTGTGGGTGACCTGACCTTTCTCTCTGGCTGCCCTTAGCATTTTCTTCTTCATTTCAACCCTGGTGAATCTGATGACTATGTGCCTTGAGGTTGCTCTTCTTGCAGAATATCTTTGTGGTGTTCTCTGTATTTCCTGGACTTGAATATTGGCTTGCCTTGCTAGGCTGGGGAAGTTTTCCTGGATAATATCCTGAAGAGTATTTTCCAGCTTGGATTCATTCTCTTTGTCACATTCAGGTACACCTATCAAACATAGATTAGGCCTCTTCACATAGTCCCACGTTTCTTGGAGACTTTGTTCATTCCTTTTTGTGCTTTTTTCTCTAATCTTGGCTTCTCATTTTATTTCATTGAGTTGATTTTTGACCTCTGATATCCTTTCTTCTGCTTGGTCAATTCGGCTGTTGAAACTTGTGCATGCTTCATGAAGTTCTCATGTTGTGTTTTGCAGCTCCATCAATTTACTCATGTTCCTCTCTAAGTTGTCCATTCTTGTTATCATTTCATCAAATCTTTTTTCAAAGTTCTCAGTTTCTTTGCATTGAGTTAGAACATGTTCTTTTAGCTCACAGAAGTTTCTCATTACTGCTTTCTGAAGTCTGATTCTGTCATTTCATCACACTCATTCTCCATCCAGCTTTGTTCCCTTACTGGTGAGGAATTGTAATCCCTTGTAGGAGGAGAGGTGTTCTGGTTCTGGTGTTTTTCTCCTTTTTGTGCTGGTTTCTTCCCATCTTTGTGGATTTATTCACCTGTCATCTGTGTAGTTGCTGATTTTCAGATTGGGTCTCTGAGGGGACATCCAGATTGTTGATGATGAAGTTATTTCTGTTTCTTAGTTTTCCTTCTAACAGTCTGGCCCCTCTGCTGTAGGACTGCTGAGGTCCACTCCAAGCCCATCTTGCCTGGGGATCACCTGCAGCAGCTACAGAACATTAAGGGTTGCTACCAGTTTCTTCTTCTGCTATCTTTGTTCCCGAATGATGCCCACAAAATGTCAGTCTGATCAGTCTTTTGTGAGGTGACTTTTTGGATATATGGGGCTCAGGGAGCTGCTTGAGAAGACTGTTCTTTATTGGAGCTCAAGTGCTGAGCTGTGAGCTTCATTGTTCATTCAGAGCTGCTAGGCTGGTACATTTAAGTCTGCTGCAGCAGAACTCATACCCCTCTTTTTTACCCCAGGTGCTTTTTCCTGGGGAGTTAGGGCTTTATTTGTGAGTATTCATTGTGCTGCTGCCTTTCTTTTTCTCAGGGCTGCCCTGTCGAGCAAGGAGGCAGCCTAGTCACTGTCTGCCTGCAGAGGCTTTGCTGGGCTGCTGTGGTCTCTGCCCTGCTGCCATGTGAACTTCCCTGCGGTCCTGTTTATATGGGCGTGGTTAGAAGGGCCTCACTAATGGTGGCCCACCTTCATAATGGCACACTCTCTCTGTTATGGTGGGTTGCCTTGGCAACAGCAGGCTGCCTCAGCAATGGTGGACTACCTTTGTAGGGGTGGAGTGCCTCAGTAATGGTGGACACCCCTCCTCCACAGAGCTGGACCATCCCGGGTTCAGCTGTGCTTGCTTTGAAACTCTCAACCTTGAGCATTTTCAATTGCTGTTTTTTTTTTTTTTGTGGGGGTGGGACCTGCCGAGCCTGATCACATGGCTCCCTGCCTCAGAGCCTTTTTTGTTTCTAAGTTGAATGGTTGACTCTCTCCCAGGTGTTCCAGTCACCTGCTGAAAGGGTGCCAGGATCTGTGTGATTTCCCATGTGGCAACCCACTGCACCGGCTGAAACAACAGCTCTGCCCGGTCATCTCCTGTCCTGGCTGTCTGTTTCAGTCCCATTTAATCAGATGAATGGGCTAATCTGCCTTCCCAGAGCTCCAATTGCCAGCTTAAAAGGGCAACCAGACCAGTGTATTTTGTACAGAGAGCCACAGCACTGGGGTGCCAGCAAAACAGCCAGGCAGGCTGAAACAGACTCACTGGCCAAAACAGCTGTACTGGTGACCCATGGGGCTCCTCCACCTAGGAATCTCCTGGTCTGTGGGTAATAAAGATCCATCTGGAAATGCGGCGTCCACTCACCCTCTGTGCTTTCACTGGGAGTTGCAATCCTGAGCTGCTCTTAAAGGGCCATTAATAATCTGGATTGGCTTATTTCTTCTACAAGATGTAGGTGGATTAATCTAAGAATAGGGAAATAGTTGGTAACTAGAATCTTCTTGGAACCCTTTTAAGGCCAGATCTTGCACTTGTACTGGGATAACTGGAGTGTGTGCTCCTCTGAGTTTGTTGACCAAATCATCTACAGGTGAACTCTGCATATATATATTTTCCTAGTCAGTTTCCACACTAGCATCAAGCAAATACTGAACAGATTTCTGTCATAATAGATTAGATTTATCTTTTTTAGAGTTTAATAAAAATCAAATTATTCCATATGCATACTTTTTGGGATTAGGTCTTTGTGTTTGGATTGCTTTTTTGCTCCATCTTACATATAGAATATACACTATATTCTAGGTTTGTTTTTTAATTTATTGGTTGCATATTAATGCATTCTGCATTTTGTTTATCTATTCAACTGTTGATGGAAATTTGAGCTCTTTTCAGTTTCTGATTATAAATTAAACTGCTATGAACATTTATGTATCAAGTCTTTGTGTGAACATGTGTCATTTCTCTTTTGTTTTGTTTCTCAAAGTCACCTTATTTTCTGTGACCTTGCCAAACACCCTTACTAGTTCTGCTAACTTACTTTCCATGGAGATTTCTATATATAGCATCATTTTGTCTGAAAGTAGGGAGAAGTCTACCTCTTCCTTTTCAATTAATTTTCCTTATATTTTTTATCTTGTTTAACTGCACTGGTTATGACTTTGAGTACAACATGAATAGGCATGATGAGAATGAATATTCTTCTTTTCTTCTCAATTTTAGGGGAAATATTCAATAATTCACATTAAGTATAATGTTAGCTATATATTTTCTTGTAAAAATGTTTATCAGGTTCAGGAATTTTCAATGTATTACTAGTTTACTAGCATTTTCATAATGAAAGTTTTTTGCATTTTGTCATATTACTTTTTTTTGAGACACAGTTTTGTTCTGTCACCCAGGCCTGTGTGCAGTGGTGTGATCACAGGTCACTGTGACCTCCACCTCTGGGACTCAAGTAATTTTTCTGCCTTAGCCTCCTGAGTAGCTGGGACTAATGGCATGGGCGTCACCACATCTAGCTAATTTTTGTACTTTTAGTAGAGTTGGAGTTTCACTATGTCCACCAGGCTCGTCTTGAACTCCTGACCTCAAATAATCTACCCAACTTGGCCTCCCAAAGTGCTGGGTTTACAGATGGGAGCCACCATGCCCAGCCTTATTCTTATTTAAATACTGGTTAGAATTCAGCAGGTAAACAAATAGACTGCAGTTGCCTTTTGAGAAAGGTCTTAAAAGTCACAATAAATATGGAGCTGTTCAGATATTCCATTTCCTCCCTGATTACTTTTTGTAATTTCAGCCTTCCATGAAATGTTCCCTTATCACTTAGGTTTTTGAATGTATGCCCATAGATTTATTCAGAAATTTCTCTTGTTCTTTTAATATTGGCAGCATCTTTTGTGATGGCCATTTTGTCTAAGTTGTTGAATGTATTAGTACAAAGTTGTTCATAATATTTCTTTATCTTTTATTGGTCCACACATTCTATAGTGATGTGTTAATTTCTTTAATCTTATCACTGATACTTTAAACCTTATATTTTAGTTCTTATAATTCTAGATAGAGTGTTATAATATCTATTTATTTTTATCTAACTTTTATTTCAGGTTTGGGGATACATGTGTAGATTTGTTATACTGGCAAATTTTGTGTTGCTGGGCTTTTCACACAGATAGTGAATTGTACCTGATAGATAGTTTTCTCCTCATCCACCTTCCTCCCACCCTCCACCCTCAAGATAGCTCCAGTGTCTATTATTTCTGTCTTTGTGTCCATGTACGCTCAATGTTTAGCTCTCCCTTATAAGTAAGAACATACAGTATATGGTTTTCTATTCTTGTGATAGTTTGCCTAGGATAATGACCTCTAGCTGCAGTCATGTGATTGCAAAGGAATGATTTCATTCTTCATGACTGTGTATTATTCTATAGGGTATATGTACCACACTTTATTCAGTCTACTGTTGATGGGCATGTATATATACCACATTTTATTTATGTTTTCTACTGTTGATGAGCATGTAGGTTGAATCCATGTTTTTGCTATTATGAAAAGTGCTGCAATAAACATACATATATATGTGTCTTTATGGTAGAATGATTTTTATTCTTTTGGGTATATATCCAGTAATGGGACTGCTGGGTTGAATGACAGTTCTGTTCTAAGTTCTTTGGAAAATTTCAAAACTGCTCTCTACTGTGGCTGAAATAATTTACATTCCTACCAACAAAGTGTGTGTATTCTCTTTGAGAAGTGTTCACAGTTCTACTTTGAGAAGTGTTTTTTCATGTCCTTTGTCCATTTTTTAATAGGGTTGCTTTTTGATTTGTTTGAATTCTTGATATATTCTGGATATTAGACTTTTGTCAGATACATAGCTTGCAAACATTTTCTCTCATTCTGTGGGTTGTCTGTTTATTATATTGATAGTTTTGTTTGCTGTGCAGAAGCTCTTTAGTTTAATTAGGTCACATTTGTCAATGTTTTATTTTGTTGCACTTTTGGAGTCTTTGCCTTGAAATTTTTGTCAAGACCTATGTCCGGAATGATATTCCTAGGTTTTCTTCTAGAGTATTTGTAGTTTTATGTTTTACATTTAAGTCTTTAATCCATTTTGAATGGATTTTTATATAATTGTTTAAGGAAGGGGTCCTATTTTAAATCTCCTTCATATAGCTAGCCAGTTATTCTAGCACTATTTATTGAATAGGGAATCCTTTCCCCAACATTTGTTATTGTTGGTTTTGCTGAATAACAAGGTTTTAGGTGTGCAGCTTTATTTCTAGGGTTTTTAACCTGTTACATTGGTCCATATATCTGTTTTTGTACCAATATCACACTGGTTTAGCCTTGCACTATAGTCTTACTGTAGCCTTGCTGTATAGACTGAAGTTGGATAATGTGATGCCTCTGGCTTTGTTCTTTTTGCTTGGATTGCTTTAGCTATTTGAGCTCCTTATTTGGTTTCCTATGAATTTTAGAGTAGCTTTTCCTAACTTTGTGAAAACTGAGATTAGTAGTTTAAAAGGAATAACACTGAATTTGTAAATTGCTTTGTGAAGTATGGCTATTTTAATAATATTGATTCTTCCTATCCATGAACATGGAATGCTTTTCCATTTGTTTATGTTATCTCTGATTTCTTTCAGCAGTGTTTTGTAATTCCCAGTGTGTAGAACTTTCACTTCTCTGGTTAGCTTTATTCCTAAGTATTTTCTTCTTTCTGTGGCTATTGTGAATTGAACTGAGTTCTTGATTTGGACTTCAGGAATTTTTTATGTGTATGTTTCTTTGGTGTCTTTGTTAATGTCAACTTTGTCATTTCTGAATGTCTTTACTTGGATTTTCTCTCTTTTTTATTAGTCTAGCTAATGGTCTATCAATCTTATTTATGCATCCTAAAGACCAACTTTTGCTTTCTTTGATTTTTTTGGTATGGAGTTTTGCATTTCAATATTGTTCAGTTCAGTTTTGATTTGGTTTTTCCTTTTTTCTGGGTAGCTTTGCAGTTGGTTTGCTCTTGTTTTTCCAGGTGTGATGTTAAGTTGTTGACTTGAGAGCATTCTAACTTTTTGATGTAGGCATTTAGTGCTATAAAGTTTCCTCTTTATTATTATTATTTGTTTATTATACTTTAAGTTCTGGGGTATGTGTGCAGAATGTGCATGTTTGTTACATAGGTATGCATGTGCCATGGTGGTTTGCTTCATCTCTCACCCTGTCATCTACATTAGACATTTCTCCTAATGATTCCCTCCCCTAATTCCCCATCCCCCACTATCCCTCCCCTAGTACCCCATCGTCCAACAGGCCCTGGTGTATGATGTTCCACTCCCTATGTCCACGTGTTCTTATTGTTCAACACCCACTTATAAGTGAGAACATGCAGTGTTTGGTTTTCTGTTCTTGTGTCAGTTTGCTGAGAATGATGGTTTCCACCTTCACCCTTGTCCCTTCAAAGGACATGAACTAGTCTTTTTTTTTTTAATGGGTGCATAGTCTTCCATGGTGTATATGTGCCACATTTTCTTTATCCAGTCTATCATTGATGGGGATTTGGGTTGGTTTCAAGTCTTTGCTATTGTGAACAGTGCCACATAAATGGAGTTGGGAAAACTGGCTAACCATATGCAGAAAGCTGAAACTGGATTCCTTCCTTATAGCTTATAAAAAAAATTAACTCTAGATGGATTAAAGATTTAAACTTAAGTCCTAACACCATAAAAACCCTAGAAGAAAGCCTAGCCAGTACCATTCAGGACATAGGCATGGGCAAGGACTTCAAGACTAAAACACCAAAAGCAATGGAAGCAAAAGCCAAAATAGATAAACAGAATCTAATTGAACTTAAGAGCTTTTGCACAGCAAAAGAAACTATCATTAGAGTGAGCTGGCAACCAACGGAATGGAAAAAATTTTTTTGCAATCTACCCATCTGACAAAGGGCTAATATCCAGAACCTATGAAAAAGTTAAATTTACAAAACAAACAAACAAACTAACAAATAACCCCATCAAAAAGTTTCTTCTTAACACTTCTTTTGTTGTGTCTTAAAATTTCTAGTGTGTTGTATTTGTTGACATTATTTTCAGCTATGGGAGGCTATTTGGGAGGCTGAGGTGGGAGGATTGTTTGAGCCCAGGAGATTGAGGCTGCAGTAAGTCATGATTATGCCACTACATGCTAGCCTGAGCAACAGAGTGAGATCCTGTCCCCTCAAAGAAAGTAAAATAAAATAATATAAATTTTTAGGAGCAAATTTAACAAAGCATGTGAAAGATATGTACACTGAAAACTAAAGCACTGATGAAAGAAATTTAAGAATTTATAAATAAATGAAAGATAGCTTATGTTCATGGATTGAAACAATTAATATTGTTAAAATGTACATGTTACCCAAAACAATCTACAAATTGAATGCAATTCCTATGAAAATTTTAATGTCATTTTTCACAGAAATAGAAAAAAAAAATGCTAAAATTTGTGTGGAACCAGAAAGACCTTGAATAGGCAAAGCAATACTGAGCAAAAGAAACAAGGCTAGAAGCATCATACTCTTGTATTTCAAAACAGCATGGTACTGGCATACAAACAAACACATAAACCAATGGAACAGGATAGAAAGTCCAGAAATAAATTTAGGTATTTATGGTCAAAGATTTATTTTGAGGCCGTGTCTCACTCTGTCACACAGACTTGAGAACAGTCATGTGATCGTGGTTCACTGCAGTCTCAATCTCCCAGATTCAAATGATCCTTCTACATGAGCCTCTTGAGTAGCTGCAACTACAGGTTCATGTCATCATGCCTGTTTTATTTTTATTTTTTTAGTTTTTGTAGTGATAGGGTTACACTATATTGTACAGGGTTGTCTTGAACTCCTGAGCTCAGGCAGTCCTCCCACCTTGGCCTCCCAAAGTGCTGGGATTACAAGTGTGAGCCACCACACCTAACCTGGTCAATTGACTTTTGACAAAGATGCCAAGAACAAACAATGGGAAAAGGACTGTCTCTTTAATAAATGGATGAGGATACTGGATGTTCACTTGCAGAAGAATAAAATTGGACCCTATCTTACCACATATTCAAAAATCAGCTCAAAATGCCTGAAAGACTTAAATGTAAGACATGAGGTGGTAAGGCTACTAGAAGGAAACATAGAGTAACATCTCCAGGTATTGGTGTGGGGTATGATTTCTTAGACAGGACTCCAAGAACACAGGCAACAAAAACAAAAACACTCAAATGGAATTTCATCAATCCATAAAGCCTCTCCACAGCAAAAATAAAACAAAACAAAGCAAATAAAAAAACCAAAGACATACTCAAAACAAGGCAAAAACAATTAATACAATGAAGAGACAACCCACAAATTGGGAAAAGGTATTTGCAAACCATACATCTGATAAGGAGCTAATATTCAAAATATATAAGAAACTCAAACAACTCGATAGTAACAAAACAAACAACCCAATTAAAATGAGCAAAGGGTCTGAAAAAACATTACCCCAAAAATAAAATATGAGTAGCAAACAGATATGAAAAAAATACTAAACATTTCTAATCATAAGGGAAATGTCAATGAAAATCACAATCAGATATCGCCTTACACCTGTTAGAATACTATCATCAAAAAGGCAAATGGTAAGTATTGGTGAGGATTTGGAGATTAGGGAGCTTTTGTACACTGTTGGTAGGAATGTAAATTAGTACAAACATGTTGAAAAATAGTACAGACATTTCTTGTTAATTTAAAAATAAAATTGGTAAAAGAAAATCTTCAGCCAGATTAAATTTAAAGGAGTTTTATTGAGCAGTGAACTATTTGCCAATTGGGAAGCCCTTAGAATCACAGCAGATTCACAGAGACTCCAGCGCAGCCAAGTGGTGGAAGAAGATTTACAGACAAACAATAAATAAAAGGGAAGTGATGTGTAGAAATTGACAGTGAGGTACCAAAACAGGTGGATTGGTTACAGGTTGGCGTTTGCCTTATTTGAACACAGTTTGAACATTTAGCAGTCTATGAGTGGCTGAAATAGGGCCACTGGGATTGGCCAAGACTCAGTCGCTGTTACAGGAACATACTCTTAAGTCAGATTTTACTTTTGTCTGACTATTAAGCTAGGTTACGTTCATCCACAAGGACTCAAATATAGAAGTACAGAGTCTTTCTCAGGCCATATTTAGTTTTCTTTAACAGAATTACTATATGATTTAGCAATCTCATTTCTGAGTATACATCCAGAGGTATTGAAATTAGTATATCAGAGAGATAGATGCACTCCCATGTTCATTATAACATTAATCACAATAGCTACATTATAAAGCCAAACTAAGTGTCCGTCAACTAATGGATGGATAAAGATGTGATATATACTCAATGGTATATTATACAACTTTAAAAAGAAAAAATTCTGTTACTGTGACAACATGGATGCAACTTGAGGACATTGTGTTAAATGAAATAAGCCAGGCACAAAATGACAGACACTGTTTTATGTCACTTATATGTGAAATCTAAAAAAGTTGGTCTCGTAGAAACAGAGTAGAAAGGTGGCTTACCAGAGGCTTGGGGGATGGTGGAGAGATGGTGGGGAAGATGTTGATCAAAGGACACAGAGTTTCAGGTAGACTGTAGGAATAAGTTTCAGTGATCTACTGCATTGCACAGTGCCCATGGTTAATAATAATATATTGTCTATTTCAAAACTGGTAAGATAGACTATGTTTCACTGCACAGAAAAAAAGATAAATTAGAGAGGTCATGGATATATTAATTAGCTTGATTGAATCTTTCTAAAATATATACATAGATCAAAACACATTGTACTCTGTAAATATACACAATTATTATTTGTCAATTAAAGAAAAAAGAAAATATGTATCATTACCATTGAGAAAATGAAGCAATTCACTTAAAGACTAGAGAATAAAACATTTCAAATTATTTTTTGATAATTTATTTATTCTATTTCAAGCCATGTTTTCATTACTTATCAGTTTTTATTTTAAAATACATCTATCATTACTTTGTTATCTCAGTAAGAAAGGTATTTATTATCTTTGTTCCCAATGTCCTGATTTAAAATTCATTCTTGTCAAATAGTTTGGTCATGACTCAGATGCTACTGTGAAATTGAAAAGAGTACAGCATTATTCTGCTATGCTTTTGAAAATCTGTTGTATCTTTTATATTAGGTAAATAGACACAGTTCAAATAGGGGATATACATTTCCATTCTAATTCTTTTCATACTGATGTTACATAAAGCATGTCCTGAGAACCAAGAATGAACAAGAACTGCTTCTTAAAAAAGGAAGGATAAAGGAAGACAAAGACATCAAAGCCATTGCTGTTACATTTTATCTTGAAAGAAGCAAGAAATTACCAGGAAGGATCAGAATTTAACTGAAAGAGGTTACTGTTACAATTCCTACTGAGAGTTTCAAAAGGGAGGAGACATTTTTCAGGGGAGGAGATATATTTATCCAATGGAAAATGGGCCTGTGAAATTTTCTAGGTAATGCAAACAAAAGGCAGAGACTTTAATACACCTACTGTGTACCTGATGTTTTAAACTTCCATAGGGAAACATCTAAAAATGCACAAAGTGAAAAATATCTAGTGAAAAATTTTGAACAACTTTAAAGGTACCTTTAAGATTTCTCAAAGTATAATTTCAAGTTCAAAGTAAAGTCAGTGAGAACTTGTTTCACTAAGAACCAACATCAGTATCAACCAGAGGCAGTGGATTGTTAGGTCTAAGTTTTCCCATGGTGCCAAACACTGAAGAAACATTTTTTGTTATTTTGTAAGAAATACTTTAAAGCTCCTGCTTTCTGCAAGGCACTGTGCTAGAGAATGTAGAAGATTCAAAGGTGTTTGAGGTAATTATTCTGAGCTTAGCAAAAAATGGTAATACAAAATAGCAATTGTTGGCATATTTCAGAATACTTATCAAAAAATTAAATACAATCAATGACTCAAATTAAAATATACCATAGTCTTAGCTTCAAGAAATATTTTTTTCTAGCTGCACACCTGATTACTCTTCTGCAATCTTGTGTGAAAATTTCCCCCTATGCCTCCCACTGCCACCATACCTTGCCCTTTGTTGTGTGTGTCCTGGGGATCCCAGCACCATTGAAGAACATAGAACAATTGTGAGCTTAGGCTTGGAATGGGGAACTTGGGTTAGAATACTTCCCTCAGTAACTGTGATTTGAACAGGTCCCATAATCCCCCTCTGCCTCATTTTTCTCTCACATAAAATGGGAATAATAAGGCTGAATCTATAAGACTGATACAATGATTGACACTTATAAAGCATTTAGCAAATTGCCTAGCAATAGAAAGTACACAATAAGTGGTACTTCATTATTTTAAAAAATATATAAATCAGGGGATTTTCCAAGATGGCGTGGTAGGAACAACTTGGGATTGCAGCTCTCAGTGAAGGTGCAGAGGGTGAGTCCTAGCCACATTTTCAGATGGACTTTTGTTGCCCACAGAATGGGGAAATTCCCAGGTGTAGGAAAGACACGGACACCAGCACAGCCCTTTCTGCTTGCACGGCCATTTTGGCTGGCACTGTGGTGCAGCAGCACCCTGCACAAAACTCACTGGTCTGGGTGCCCTGTTAAACAAGCAATCTAAGATTTGAGAGGGCAGATTAACATGTCTATCTGATTAAACGGGACTTGGACAGTGAGCCAGACCAGTAGATTCCTGGGAAGCGTGATTTGAGCCGGTGCAGTGGGTCACGGCATGGGAAATCACACAGATCCCACTGCCCTATCAGCAGGTGACTGAAACACCTGTGAGAGAGTCAACTGTTCAACTTAAAAAAAAAAGAGAGAGAGAGAAAGGGCTCAGAGGCAGGAAGCTGGGTGATCAGGCTTGGCAGGTCCCACCCCTACAGGGACAAACAAAACGGCGATTCGAAATGCTCGGGGTTGAGAGTTTCACTGCGGGCTCAGCTGAATCCAGGATGGTGCAGCTTGGTGGGGGAGGGGCTTCTGCCACTACAAATGCATTCTGCCCCCACTGAGGTACACGCCCATTGCTGAAGCAGCCTGCCATTGCCAAGGCAACCTGCCATAACAGAGAGACTCAGCCAACAGGGTGGAGCCCACCACAGTAGGGCAGAGCCCCACGGCAGCAGGGTGGACCCCGTGGTAGGAGGGTGGAGCCTCGGCAGGCAAATAGTGTCTAGACTGCCTCCTAGCTGGGCAGGACAGTGCAATGGATACTCATGAAGAAAGCCCCAACTCCCTGACACAGAGCATCTGAGGGGAAAAAAAGGGGTTTTATAAGTTCTGCTGCAGAAGACCTAAACACACCCACCCAACAACCCTAAATGAACAATGGAGCTCACAGCTCAGCACTTGAGCTCCTATAAAGTACAGACCATCTCCTCAAGCAGATCCCTGACCCCTGTATATCAAAAGAGTCACCTCAAAAAAGGACTAATCAGACTGACATTTGGCAGGCATCATTCTGGGACAAAGATAGCAGAAGAAGAAACTGGTAGCATCCCTCACTGTTCTGCAGCTGCTACAGGTGTACCCCAGACAAGCAGGGCCTGGAGTGGACCTCAGCAGTCATACAGCAGAGGGGCTAGATTGTTAGAAGGAAAACTAAGTAACAGAAATACTTCATCATCAACAATCTGGGCGTCCACTCAGAGACCCAATCAAAAAGTCAGCAACTACTAAGATGACAGGTGGATAAATCCACAAAGATGGGAAGAAACCAGTGCAAAAAGGAGGAAAACACCTGAAACCAAAACACTCACCTCCTACAAAGGTCCAAAACTCCTCACCAGCAAGGGAACAAAGCTGGATAGAGAATGAGTGTGATGAAATGATGGAATCAGACTTCAGAAGGTGGATAATGAGAAACTTCATTGAGCTAAAAGAACATGTTCTAAATCAATGCAAAGAAACTAAGAACCTTGAAAAAAGATTTTAAAAAAGATTCAAGGATATGATAACAAGAATGGACAACTTAGAGAAAAATATGAATGAATTGAAGGAGCTGAAAAACACAACACGAGAACTTTGCAAAGCATGCACAAGTTTCAACAGCCGAATTGACCAAGCAGAAGAAAGAATAACAGAAGTCGAAGATCAACTCAATGATATAAAACGAGAAACCAAGATTAGAGAAAAAAGTGCAAAAAGGAATGAACAAAATCTCCAAGAAAGGTGGGACTATGTGAAGAGACCTAACCTACGTTTGATAGATGTACCAGAATGTGATGAAGAGAATGAATCCAAGCTGGAAAATACCCTTCAGGATATTATCCAGGAAAATTTCCCCAACCTAGCAAGGCAGGCCAATACTCAAGTCCAGGAAATACAGAGAACACCACAAAGATATTCCACAAAAAGAGCAACCCCAAGGCACATAGTCTTCAGATTCACCAGGGTTGAAATGAAGGAGAAAATACTAAGGGCAGCCAGAGAGAAAGGTCGGGTCACCCACAAAGGGAAGCCCATCAGACTAACAGCAGATCTCTTGGCAGAAACTCTACAAGCCAGAAGAAAGTTGGGCCAATATTCAACATCCTTAAAGAAAAGAACTTTCAACCCAGAATTTCATATCCAGCCAAACTGAGCTTCATAAGTGAAGGAAGAATAAAATCTTTTGCCAACAAGCAAGTACTCAGAGATTTTTGTCACCAACAGTCCTGCTTTACAAGAACTCCTGAAAGAGGCACTACACATAGAAAGGAACAACCAGTACCAGCCATTCTAAAAACATACCAAATGCTAAAGAGCATCAACAAAATGAAAAATCTGCATCAACCAATGGGCAAAACAGCCAGCTAGCATCAAAATGGCAGTATCAAATTCACACATAACAATATTAACACTAAATGTAAATGGGCTAAATGCACCAATCAAAAGACACACACTGGCAAATTGTATAAAAAACCAAAACCCATCAGTGTGCTGTATCCAGGAAACCCATCTCACACACAAGGATACACAAAGGCTCAAAATCAAGGAATGGAGGAAGATTTACCAAGCAAATGGAGAGCAAAAAAAAAAAAAAAAAAAAAAAAAGCAGGAGTTGCAATTCTCGTCTCTGAAAAAATAGAGTTTAAAGCAACAAAGATAGAAAGAGACAAAGAAGGTCATTACATAATGGTAAAAGGATCAATACAACAAGAAGAGCTAACGAGCCTAAATATATATGGACCCAATACAGCAGCACCCAGATATATAAGACAAGTTCTTAATGACTTACAAAGTGACTTAGACTCCCACACAATAATAGTGGGAGACTTTAACACTCCACTGTCAATATTCGACAGATCAACCAGACAGAAAATTAACAAGGATATTCAGGGCTTGAACTCAGACCTAGAACAAGCAAATCTGATAGACATTTACAGAACTCTCCACCCCAAGTCCACAGAATATACATTCTTCTCAGCACCACATCACACCTACTCCAAAATTGACCACATAATTGGAAGTAAAGCACTCTTCAGCAAATGCAAAACAACTGAAATCATAACAAACAGTCTCTCAGACCATAGTGCAATCAAGTAAGAACTCAGAATTCAGAAACTAAATTAGAACCATACAGCTTCATGGGAACCAAAAAACTGGCTCTTGAATGTTGACTGGATAAGCAATGAAATGAAGGCAGAAATAAAAAAGTTCTTCGAAACCAACAAGAATGAAGACACAACATACCAAAATCTATGGGACACATTTAAAGCAGTCTCCAGAGGAAAATATTTAGCAATAAGTGCCCACATGAGAAGAGTGGGGAGATCCAAAATTGACACCCTATTGTCAAAATTGAAAGAGCTAGAGGAGCAAGATCAAAAAAACTCAAAACCTAGCTGAAGACAAGAAATAACTAAGACCAGAGCAGAACTGAAGGAGATAGAGACAAGAAAAACCCTTCAAAAAATCAATAAATCCAAGAGCTAGTTTTTTAAAAAGATCAACAAAATAGACCACTAGCCAGACTGATAAAAAAGAAAAGAGAGAACAACCAAATAGATGCAATAAAAAACAATAAATGGGAAATCACCACAGATTCCATAGAAATTCAAACCATCATCAGAGAATACTACAAACAACTCTATGCACATAAACTAGTAAATCAGGAAGAAATGGATAAATTCCTGGACACCTGTGTCCTCCCAAGCCTAAACCAGGAGGAAGCCGAAACTATGAATAGACCAATAACAAGGTCTGAAGTTGAGGCAGCAATTAAGAGCCTACCACACAAAAAAAGCCCAGGTCCAGATGGGTTCACAGCTGAATTCTACCAGACACACAAAGAGGATCTGGTACCATTCCTTCTGAAACTATTCCAAATAATTGAAAAAGAGGGAACCCTTCCCAAATCATTTTATGAGACCAATATCATCCTGATACCAAAACCTGGCAGAGACTCAAAAAGAAAAGAAAACTTCAGGCCAATATCAATGATGAACATAGATGCAAAAATCTTCAATAAAATACTGGCAAACCGATTTCAACAGCACATTAAAAAACTTATCCATCATGATCAAGTACGATTTATCCCAGGCATGCAAGGCTGGTTCAACATACGCAAGTCTATAAACGTAATTCACCACATAAACAGAACCAATAACAAAAACCACATGATTATCTCAATTGACGCAGAGAAGGCATTTGTCAAAATTCAACAGCCCTTTATGCTAAAAACCCTCAATAAACTCAGGATTGATGAAACATATCTCAAAGTAATAAAAGCTATTTATGACAAACCAACAGCCAATATCATACTTAATGGGCAAAAACTGGAAGCATTCTCTTTGAAATCTGGCACTAGACAAGGATGCCCTCTCTCACCACTCCTATTCAACATAGTACTGGAAGTTCTAGCCAGAGCAATCAGGCAAGAAAAAGAAATAAAGGATATTCAAATAGGAAAGGTGGAAGCTAAATTGTCTCTATTTGCAGATGACATGATAGTATACCTAGAAGACCCCATCACCTCAGCCTAAAAACTCCTGAAACTGATAAGCAACTTCAGCAGTCTCAGGATATAAAATCAATGTGCAAAAATCAGAAGCATTCCTATACACCAATAACAGACTTAAAGAGAAACAAATCAAGAATGAACTGCCATTCACAATTGCTACAAAGAGAATAAAATACCTAGGAATACAACTTACAAGGAATGTAAGGGACCTCTTCAAGGAAAACTACAAACCACTGCTCAATGAAATAAGGGAGGACACAAACAGATGGAGAAACATTCCATGTTCATGGTTAGGAAGAATCAATATTGTGAAAATGGCTATACTGCCCAAAGTAATTTACAGAATCAACACTATCCCCATCAAGTTACCATTGACTTTCTTCACAGAACTGGAAAAAAGCACCCTGAACTTTATATGAAAACAAAAGAAAGCCCAGCATAGCCAAGTCAATTCTAAGCAAAAAGAACACAGCGGGAGGCATCACACTACCAGACTTCAAACTATACTACAAGGCTACAGTAATCAAAACAGCATGGTACTGGTATCAAAACAGAGATATAGACCAATGGAACAGAACAGAGGCATCAGAGGCAACACAACAGATCCACAACCATATGATCTTTGATAAACCAGACAAAAACAAGCAATGGGAAAAGGATTCCCTGTTTAATAAATGGTGTTGGGGAAACTGGTGAGCCATGTTCAGAAAGCAGAAACTGGACCCCTTCCTGACACCTTACACTAAAATTAACTCCAGATGGATTAAAGACTTAAACATAAGACCTGACACCATAAAAACCCTAGAAGAAAACCTAGGCAAAACCATTCAGGACATAGGAGTAGGCAAGGACTTCATGACCAAAACACCAAAAGCATTGGCAACAAAAGCCAAAATAGACAAATCAGACCTAATCAAACTCAACAGCTGCACGGCAAAAGAAGCAGTTATTAGAGTGAATTGGCAACCAACAGAATGGGAAAAAATCTTAGCAGTTTACCCATCTGACAAAGGGCTGCTATCCAGAATTTACAAAGAACTCAAACAGACTTACAGGAAAAAAACAAACAAGCCCATTCAAAAATGGGCAAAGGATATGAACAGACACTCTACAAAAGAAGACATACATGAGGCCAACAAACACATGAAAAAATCCTCATCATCACTAGTCATTAGAGAGATGCAAATCAAAACACATTGAGATACCATCTCACGCCAGTTAGAATGGCAATCATTAAAAAATTTGGAGACATCAGATGCTGGAGAGGATGTGGAGAAATAGGAACACTTTTACACTGCTGGAGGGAGTGTAAATTAGTTCAACCATTGTGGAAGACAGTGTGGCAATTCCTCAGGGACCTAGAAATAGAAATTCCATTTGACCCAGCAATCCCATTACTGGGTATATATCCAAAGGACTATAAATCTTTCTACTATAAGGACACAGGCACAGGAATGTTCATTGCAACACTGTTTACAATAGCAAAGACCTGGAACCAACCCAAATGCCCATCGATGATAGACTGGACTGGGAAAATGTGGCACATATACACCATGGAATATTATGAAGCAATCAAAAATGATGAGTTTATGTCTTTTGTAAGGACATGGACGAATCTGCAGAACATCATTCTCAGCAAACTGACACAAGAACAGAAAATGAAACACCACATATTCTCACTCATAGGCGGGTGAGGAAAAATGAGAACACATGGACACAGCAAAGGGGGTACTACACACTGGGGCCTATTGGGGGGAATAGGGGAGGAACAGCATGGGGGGGGAGATGGGGATGGATAGCCTGGGGATAAATGCCAAATGTGGGTGAAGGGGAGGAAGGCAGCAAAACACACTGCCATGTGTGTACCTATGCAACTATCTTGCACGTTCTGCACATGTACCCCAAAACCTAAAATGCAATAAAAATAAAAAATATGTATAAATCAAATATTATTACACCTCTGTTTAAAACTAATTGATTTCCACTGTGCTTAGAATTAAAATTGCTTCTTAGCCCTTAAGATCACCTCCAATACCTTAGAAAATTTTCCTTGTCTTGTCTTCCTTAGTGACCTTTTGTACAACTTTTCCCCTACATTTCGAATTTCCCTTGTATTCCAGATTTCTTCCTGTAGCTGGATGATGCTAAGCATCCTTTTTCTAGGGATCTTTAAACATGTTTTCTCTTCTATCTACAAAAACTCTTCAACAAGATAGTTGAGTGGCTACTTCATTTCATTCTTACATGGATCATTTTCAGTTTTAGTATCAATGCCACTTCCTTAGTCAAGCCTTACTTGGCCCTCATGTGTATGTACACTTGAAATTATTATTCTCATTAGTTATGTCCCTTCCCAGTCGCTCTTTGTCTTCATTACTTCACTTAACACTTAAATTCAACTTGTTTACTTATATTTGTCTTTCTTTACTAGAGAAGGAACCTGCAGAGGAAGGGGTTTTTGTCTTTCCACTAAACTATTATATCCTCAATTCCTATAAAATGCCTCACACATAGAGAGGCCCCCAAAAATTTCAAAGGACTGAGTGCATGTATTTTTATGGATAATAAGTCCTATGCTGCCTAAACCTGTCTCCAAAGAAGAAGTGTACTACTAATAATTTATTTTATTGGTGACTTCTTAAATTTCAACATACTTTCTTTAAATGAATGAAAGTTTTGAATTTTAACTACATTCTTATATGTAATTACATATAAGAATGAACAAATACAGACAAGATCTACTCACACTCATTTTTTGTACCTCAATTATAGACCTTAATTATTAAGTTATAATTGTGTATCTTAGTATTACCTATTGACTATGAAAAATTGAAATGCATTTGGAGTTTTAAAATCATGAGTCCTATACTTTTTGGTCAGAGAAAGATGAGTCACTAGTAACCGAAATATTACTTACACTTGAAGTTGAGAAAGAAAAGTAGCTCAGAGTCAAATTGGACTGAATGGAGTCCATTCACCCAGTGCAGCAAAGACAAACATTGGCATCAGGATTGCAGCTAGAAGTGAGGCATTTATCGCAGTGCATCAAGCAGTGAGAATCAGGCACCTAATGCTTAACACTCAAACTCCCTAATGTGACAGTCCCCAACTCTTTTGGTTTTGTGGAAGATAATTTATCCATGGACTGAGGAGTTTGGGGATGATTTTGGGATGATTCAAGCATATTACATTTATTGTGCACTTTATTTCTATAATTACTACATTGTAATATATAATGACACAATTACACAACTTGCCATAATGTAGAATCAGTGAGCTCTGAGCTTCTTTTCCTGAAACTAGATGGTCCCATCTGAGAGTGATGGGAGACTGTGACACCCGAAGTGTATTGTTTATGTCCAGTCTACTCTGTAATCTCATCGTGGTTGCTGTCCCTGCAGGAAACTCTGCTTCACAAAGAAAGGGTGTTGGAAATGGAAGTAGGGTTTTCAGTGCTTTTGTGGCCATTGCAGGATATTCCTCCTTGATGATTAAGACTGAAGTTGTCTCAGGCGTACTTTTAAGGCCGCTGCCATTTGTGATCTCATGTAGTTGATCCTCTTCTGGCACAGACAAAGTCAGTTCATCTGTCTTATTCACAAATGGGACACAGATCCATTATGTTCCAGTTTGGCAGTATTTTGTGGTGAGGAAGGAGTGCTCAAACTCTTGAAAGCTGAGATAGGTGATCAGGCACCAGCTAGAAAGACAAAGGCCCTGGCTCAGTCTCTTTCAAAATAACTGCTAATGTTTGAAATTGTCAAAAATTCCAGTGTTTACTTGTCATCCCCATAATTCCAGTTTGGCTTTGAATGCAGCCACTTTATCTGCTGACTTGAACACAGCTTTCATTCTTCCCTGAAGTGACAGATTGAGTTCACTGAGCAAGTTGAATATGTGACACAAATAAGCAAGTTTTGCAACCCATTCTGTGTCACTGAAATGTGCTGTCAGTAGTTACTGTTTTTCAAAATAAATCCCTGAAACAGGTCTCATAGCTGAAAAACTCTGGCTAGTGATCTACCTTTAGGAAGTCATCTCACCTCTGTGTGTTAAGAGAAGATGTCTATGTGCTCTGTGTCAATCTCCTCGCAGAGCTGTGACAATAGACCTGAGTTAAGAGCATATAATTTAATGTGGTTGATAGTTTTAATAACATCCTGCAAGATGTTGTTAAGTTTAGGTGGCTTTTTTTGGGGGTATCTAGCATTTCTCTATGGCTGTCACAGTGCATAGACTCACATTCAGAAATGATTTCTTTGATATGAGTAGTGAAACCAGAAAGCTGTCCAGTCATGGCAGCCTCTCCTTTCATGCAATACCAATACAAAAATGACCAATACAGTTTTCCTGATATGTAATTATTCAAAGACTTGAATAGTTCTGCAGCTGTGGTGTTGGTTGCCAACAAAAGTGCACAGAACATATCCTCATACACATCCTCCTGAAAAATGTATTGCATGGAAACAAGCATTGTTACCTTGTCAATATCTGTAGATTGTCAATCTGGATGAATACCACAGTGACTCATTAATTCTCTCTAAAAATTGTGCCTCAATATCCTCTGCTATTTCATCAATTCATTCAGCTATGGTGCTAGCTGAGAGAGGATCATGTGCCACCTTTTGAACTACAGCCTCTCCTAAAAGGTAACCACAAATGTCCTTAGCAGCAGGCAGAATGAACTCTTCACCAATAGTAAAGGATTTCTTGGCTTTAGCCATGCAGTTAGCCACTAGGAATTGTGCTCTTAGTGCAGACACATTTGCTGAAGTGGTGGTATGCAATAACTGTGTCTGTTATTTGTATTCAGATTTTTTTTTCTTTTGAAAACACCAGAGGATTGTCTTTTAATGCAGGGTGCTTGGTCTCCAAGTGAGGAATCAGTTTTGAAGGTGTAACAGCTTCATTGGATAGCTGGTTGCCACATATTTTACAATGTGGGCTTGGAGAATGTGGATCACCTGTTGTAATGAAGGAATAATTTAAGTAGGACTTGGTATTTTCTTGTAAATGCAGCTTTCTTTTTTTGGCAGTCTTACAGTCTTCTGCTCTCTCATCATTGGGTGTTTACCCCTTTTTACAAGAAGCTTTCTATTGATGTTTGGTTTTCACTCATTTTGGTCAGGATTCGCTTGTGGGCACCAAAACCGTGATTGAAACAAGTGTGCAGTGTGGGAAAGGGGCACAGAGAAAAGTGGTAAAAACAATAATGGGTGGACCACGTGCAGACAAAAGTAAGTATCAGGTTCTGATTTAAATCTTGTCATCAGATGCAGCTGTGAAATTGAAGTGCACCAACTCACTTGTCACTATAAAGCTGCCACCAGATGCAGCTTAAATGTCACTGCTACTCACTGATAGAGTTTTGATATGTGTCTCTAAGCCATTGTTTTAATATGGTCTCTGTGCAGTCAAAACTCTCTGCTAGTGTTAATCTGTATTTGCAGCCATTCCCCAGCACTAGCATCAGCACCTCAGGTTCACCTTAGATCATCATGTGTTAGATTCTCATAAGAAGAGTGCAACCTAATCCCTTGCATGCATGCACAGTTCACAATAAGGTTCATGCTCCTATGAGAACCTAATGACACTGCTGATCTGACAGGAGGCAGAGTTCAGGTGGTAATGAGAGTGATGGCAGTGGCTGTAAGAACAGATGAAACTTTACTGGCTCTCCCATCTCTTCACCTCCTGTTGTGTGGCTCATTTCTAATCAGCCACAGACCAGTATCAGTCTGTGGCTCAGGAGTTGTGGCTCCTTCCATAATGGGTTATAGAGAATAGTTTTCGGAGGCAGAGATGCAGAGGTTATAGGCTAAATCATAATTCAATATATGGCAGCTATACCTTAGTTTGACCTAAAAAGGTGGGATAGCCTGAAGCTTGAAGAGAGGAGGCCCACAGATTATAGGTGGAATCAAAGATTTTCTGATTTTCTTAGTGGTGGAAGAGATCTGAGATACTGGTGGCAAATCAGATCTGCAAGCAACCTCAATTCTTGCCTCCTCAAAAGAAAGAATTTAACTGAGGGGCATCAGGCAGAAGAATAGACCAAGGCAAACTTCAGTGCAGGAGTGGATGTTTATTAAAAAGCTTTAGCACATAAGGAAAGGAAGAAAAAAAATAAAAGAAGGAAAGTGCAACTTGGAAGACAGTCAAGTGGACAACTTGAGAAACCAAGTGTACAGCTTGATCTGACTGGAGGTTTTATACATGGGCCTACTTCCTAGATCTTTCCTTGCTTCTTTCCACTCCTGAGATCTTATTGGGGAGTTGCTGATCAGTTTCAGGTGTTTTCTACATAGGAGGAGCCTGTCTTCCCCAGTGCCAGCTGTGACCAATTATTACTTTATAAAAACAGTTAACAACTGTCTGACCATCACCTGATGGTCGTCCAACACTCTTGGTGTGTTTGGGGAACCCTCTCCTGCCCTGCTCATATGTGACTAGATAACTACTGTAACAATTTGATATTGGTTCAGGAGGCAAAGCTTTGTCTAAGTATTTGACATTAACAGAAAAGGATATTAGTTCTGACCCAGGTCATGGCCTCCTCCATGGCCCCTCAGGAAGAAGCAAAGAACAGTCCATGTTCATGACACTAATAAAGATATACGTGAGACTGGGAAATTTACAGAAGAAAAGTTTAATTGGACTTACAGATCTATGTGGCTGGGGAAGACTCATAATCATGGCAGAAGGCAAGGATAAGCAAGTCACGTCTTACATGGATGGCAGCAGGCAAAGAGAGAGAACTTGTGCAGAGAAACTCCACTTTTTAAAACTCTCAGATCTTGTGAGACTTTTTCACTATCAGGAAAGCAGTATGGGAAAGACTTGCCCCTGACTCAGTTACCTCCCACTGGGTCCCTCCCACAACACATGGGATTCAAGATGAGATTTGGGTGGGGATACCACCAAACCACATCATTCTGCCCTGACCCCTCCCAAATCTCATGTCTTCACATTTCAAAACCCATCATGGCTTCCCAACAGTCCCCTAAAGTATTAACTCATTCCAGAATTAATTCAAAAGTCCACACTTCAAAATCTCATCTGAGGCAAGGCAAATTCCTTCTACCTTGAGCCTGTAAAATCAAAAGCAGATTAAGTACTTCCTAGACAATGGGGGTATAGGCATTGGGTAAATACATCTATTCCAAATGGGAGAAATTGGCCAAAATAAAGGGGCTACAGGCGTTATGCAAGTCTGAAATCCAGCAGGGCAGTCAAATCTTAAAGTTCCAAAATGATCTTCTTTGACTCCATGTCTCACATCCAGATCATGCTGATGCAAATGGTGGGTTCCCATGGTCTTGGAAAGCTCTACCCCAGTAGCTTTTCAGGGTAGAGCCTCCCTCCTGGCTCCTTCCATGGGCTGGCATTGAGTGTCTAAGGCTTTTCCAAGCACACGGTGCAAGCTGTCAGTGGATCTATTATTCTGGGGTCTAGAAGACAGTGTTCTCTGCTCAGAGCTCCACTAGGTGGTGCCTTAGTAGAGACTCTGTGTGGAGGCTCTGACCTCAAATTCTGCATCTGCACTGCCTTAGCAGAGGTTCTCCATGAGAGCCTCACTCCTGCGGTAAACTTCTCTCTGGACATCCAGACATTTCTATACATCTTCTGAAATCTAGGCAGAGGTTTCCAAACCCCAATCTAGACTTCTGTGTACTGGCAGGCTCAACACCGAGTGGAAGATGCCAAGGCTTAAGGCTTTTACCCTCTGAAGCCACAGCCTGAGCTCTATCTTGGCCCCTTTCAGCCACAGCTGGAGTGGCTGGGACACAGGGCACAAAGTCCCTAGGCTGCCCACAGCATGGGGACCCTTTGCCTAGCTCATGAAACCACTTTTTCCTCTTAGGCCTCCAGGCCTGTGATGAAAGGGGCTGCCATAAAGACCTGTGACATGCCGTGGAGATATTTACCTCACTGTCTCGGGAATTAATAACATTCAGCTCCTCGTTACTTAAGCAAATTTCTGTAGCCAGCTTGAATTTCTCTTCAGAAAATGGGATTTTCTTTTCTATCACATTGTCAGGCTGCAAATTTTCCAAACCTTTATGCTCTGTTTTCCTTATAAAACTGAATGCCTTTAAGAGCACAAAAGGCATCTCATAAATGCTTTGCTGCTTAGAAATTTCTTCTGCCAGATACATGAAATCCTCTCTCTCAAGTTCAAAGTTCCACAAATTTCTAGGATGGGGCAAAATGCTGCCAGTCTCTTTGCTAAAACATAACAAGTGTCATATTTGCTTCAGTTCCCAGTAACTTCCTCATCAACATCTGAGACCACCTCAGCCTGGATCTTATTATTCATATAACTATCAGCATTATGTTATAGCCATTCAGCAAGTCTCTAGGAAGTTCCAAACTTTCCCACATTTTCCTGTCTTCTTCTGAGCCCTCCAAACTGTTCCAACCTCTGCCTGTTACCTAGTCCCAAAGTTGCTTCCACATTTTTGGGTATCTTTTCAGTAGTGCCCCATTCTACTGGTCCAGTCTATTGTACTAGTTCATTTTCATGCTGCTGACAAAGACATACCTGAGACTGGGCAATTTATTAAAGAAAGAGGTTTAATTGGACTTACAGTGCCATGTGGCTGGGGAAGCCTCGCAATCATGGTGGAAGGCAAGGAGGAGAAAGTCACGTCTTACATGGATGGCAATAGGCAAAAATGAGAGAAATTGTGGACAGGAATTCCTCTTTTTAAAAGTATCAGATTTTATGAGACTTATTTGCTATTATGAGAACAGCATGGGAAAGACTCACCCCAATGATTAAATTATCTCTCACCAGGTGGATTCCCTCCCACAACACCTAGGAATTCAAGATGAGATTTTGGTGGGGACACAGTCAAATCATATTAAACAGTGTCAGAGTTTAGTCTTTGTTTCTTTCTTATCTGAGGTGATGTGCCAGAGGATCTACTCGGTGATCTGGGTTTCTGAAAACAATTCAGGGCTATATGTTAAGATGTTTCCTTTAGTTTCCATAGGGAAATCAAACATTCTGTGATCTGACTTCCTTGGCTACTGTTTTAATATACTGTTAACTTCTTCCTTATCAAGTTGCTCACTTACTTCTCAAGGCTAGCTAGGTATCTGGAATTTCTTTTGTAGGAACTCAAGAGTTTCCTTATTTTCTGTGCTTTGAGGAGGGCCCAAAGCCTCTAAGATGGGTCCCTGCTTTGTTTCAAAAGCAGTATAAAGAATGTGAGGCAGGCGAAACTTAAAAGGCCCAGAGAGATAGGGGAATAAATCCCCAGTCACCCCTGTGCCAGCATGCAAGTCCCTCCCTGGGCCATTGTTTAAAGGTATTTTCTTTCTTCCTTGTAGTTTTCAGGCTAGCTGATATATTACCTAAAATGTTATTATAAGTTGCACAAGGTGACCCTCACTCATTATCTTCATTTTCCTGAAATTTTTGATACAAAAATAATGTATAGCCAATCAATAGCTTATGATCAATGTAGGAACTGCTCCTTCTTTTTTTCTTTTAAAAAAAACACTTGTAAGGGCTGTCAGTCAGAGTATATATTCAGGGCACCTTAAATCTCTGTCTCCTTGGTTGCAGTCTCAAATTTGGCCCAAATAAACTCTCTATTTATGTTAATTTTGTTAATTATGTTATGTTAGTTTCTTTATGTTGATGAAGTTCAAAGACTAAATCTTAATTTTATAGTCTTAGAATTTCACAAGTCTTCTGTTGTGTCTTGTTTTCTAACTACTTTATGTGAATTCTGCAGTGCAATAATACATTTTTAAATATTCTCTGGTAGTTGGTGCAATATAAAACAATTTAAAAATTTTCCAAAATATGTCAGAAGAATTGGATTAAAGTATTTAAAAAATATTTCATCTGATAGCGATTAGCTGACTTAGAAGAAAATGCAACTCTTTACTTTTCAGGTCTGCAAATGTAAACTGAACAGACCATCTCTTATCCAAGGGGACCCCATAGTAATCTTGAATAGTGAGTTCTCAGCTGTGATGGGATGGGGTGTCAGACACTCTTTGTTATACCCCCTCCTTTGCTAATCATGATTAGCTTTTCTTCCCTAAGGGCTTAACAAAAACAAGCCCTTTCAAAAGTTTCCACCACTGATAGCAACAAACAGCTTGGCACTACCCTTCCTTTTTTGTCTGATATGATACCAGTAACCACTGTGTGGCTCTGCCCCATCTATGGAGAAAGTGCAATATGGGATTTCATGTCTTTTGCTTCAAGTCTGGAAACTCCAGCTTTGGCTTATGCTAATGCCACCATTTTTTATACATGGGACCCATGAAGAGGCGTGAAGCTCAGTTGTGCATGTTCACATTTCTTCTTCATAAATATTCATGGTTCCTCCTATAGCTTATTAAATATGCATATTCAGCTATCCTGCTCAGCATAAATATCTGTTCTCTTTGTCTCTTCCTCAAAGTGTCTGTTTTTGACTTCTGACCAGAGGCTATGCTTCCCAGACTGTCAGAATGGCCATCCTGCCAGCCACAATCCTTTGAGAAATAAAGCTCTCTTTTCCAAATTTATGAACGTCATCATTTTCCACTTGACACATATTTCTCTAATGGAGCCTTTACAACGGATTTTGAGCTTCTTACTGTAAATTAGCCACTCTGCACTAAAGAATGAATGGGGAGAATGTTTAAAATGTGTGAAAGTGTCAAATAAAGTAGACAAATCCAGCTATTAAAAAGTTAAAGTTAGTTTTATTTAGAAATCTTACTGAGGACTATAGACTGAGGTCTACAGCCTGGGAGCAATTTTTTTTCAGGCTGCTTCTGCATGATACTTTGGCACACTGCTTCTAAATAGGTGGTGGGGGCTCAGTATATGCAAAATCATACCAGACTTGCTCAGAAGTTGCATTAAAGCAGAATTGCGTCAAGGTTCAGATGTAAGCGTACAACTGGTTATATATTACAGAAGAACAATTATTAACCCCATTAGACATTATGTTATATGTATAAAAAGGCAAGGACCAGGGTAATTTATCTTTTAAGTAATTTAGTGACTCAGGCGAAAAGTGTGGGAGACCATATCATGTTTTGTTTTTGAGGCTTCTTCCTGGAGAGCTGCAGGTCCTCACAGAGTCAGGGCTTTGTGATATTATGCCCTTATGCTGGCAAGTGGAAGAACAAACATGGCTTCTTAATTTGCTACTTTCTCTCACAAAGGTATTGTTTGTAAATTTAAAATGATAAAATGATTCCAATTTCCTGTTACCTTGGATATTAGTAAGTTCATTAAAGTCAATAAAAGATATAAAGGTTTTTATGCAATAGTGTTTAATTAAATAAATTAAATAAATCTTTATTTATTGCAAACAGGTAACTGCTCTTTGCAGTAAAAATTACATTGTTAAGGTATCTCATGTTAATTATAACAAGTTGCTCATTCACTTATTTAGCAAATATTTTAGTCCTTATAATGTGCCAGGCACTGAAGATGCATGAATGAACGAAACAGAAAAATCTTGTATGTAGTAAATTATGTTAGTAACCATTTAAATTATGTTTAACTTGGGCAAACTTAGAGTTTCTTCAATGTCTCTGTGAAAGGAAAGTAAAAACTGGGACCCCAATTCACTATGCCAAAAGAAAAAAAAAAAAGCTTAAACCTGAGTCATGCAAGAAACTGCCTTTTCTTTTATCTCTAAGTAGATAGTTACAGATAAAAGGTTAAATATCTCCACAGAGAGCTACTCTATGTTCACCTTATCTTATGTAAAGTGCTGATTTACTGAGCATGAGAGGAATACATAATCAATCATGCTCATTTAGTGAAACTGTCAGTGGTCTGTGAATCAGAACAACTGCATCTTGAATAGGAGCTGGGTAAAATGAGGCAGAAACCTACTGCGCTGCATTCCCAGATTGTTAAGGCATTCTAAGTCACAGGATGAGATAGGAGGTCAGTACCAGATACAGGTCATAAAAACCTTGCTGATAAAACAGATTTCAGTAAAGAAGCCGACTGAAACCCACCAAAACCAAGATGGCATCAAGAGTGACCTCTGGTTGTCCGCACTGCTGCACTTTCACCAGTTTACACATGCCCTGGCAATGTCAGGAAGTTATCCTATGTGGTCTAAAAGGGGAGGCATGAATAATCCACCCCTTGTTTAGCATATCATCAGGAAATAGCCATAAAAATGGGCAGCCCTCAGGGGTCTATGGAGTAGCCATTATTTTATTCCTCTACTTTCTTAATAAACCTGCTTTCACTTTACTCTAAAGACTCACCCTGACTTCTTTCTTATGCAAGATTTAAGAACTGTCTCTTGGGGTCTGGATTCAAATTCCTTTCTAGTAATAGTTTTGTTTGTCTAACTCTCCTAAAATGAAACCAGCTTGGCTATTTTATGATGTTCTCCATTAACTAAGAGAGAAAATAATGTGAAAATTGGGGTAGATACATTGCAATGTCAGATGTGCCCAGGAAATACAGGAATGGCTGGAAAGATGATTTAGTAGAAAGGAGTTTGCATAATACAACATAATTACAGATTTGGAGATTTGCTAAGGACTTGGCATATTTTTACATTACACAAACTCTATTGTTTTCTTTTCCCCTTGCTAATATTAAATCCTGAATGATTTAGGTATTTTTGTATTTTAATTTTTAAGCATATTTACTGTTGTACCATGAGGGTAGCTATTAAAAATAAGAAACTCTTGCTACTAATTTTTTGTTACTTACTTTATTTATGTAACTTCTTTGAAATATAGGAAAATGAAAAAAAACTACAAACATTTTGATTGTGTTTACATTTTAATCAATCATACTATTCAGAACCTCTCCATTTCTACTGCTGGTCACATCAATAGTGTTAGGTTTCACAGCTACAGTAACATTTGCCTCAATAGACTGTCCTGATGGTTTAGAAAGAAGAAATTCAAGGAAAAAAGCATATATTGAGTCTTTACCAGACTGCATCTCAGTGTGCTTTTAAAATTGCCTTCTAGTAGTTGGCAATCTTGTTAGAGAGGGAAAATTTATGTACGTCAGACAGTAAAAGAATCTAAGAATGATTAGTTGAATATAACCAAGAACCAAAATGTATGACAAGTATAACACAAGCCCTTTGTCCAGGGAAGGTTTAAAGGAAGAAGTGAACTTGAGGATAGATTTTAAAGGCGTAATTCTCTAGAACTTGATAAAGGAAATAGAGCAAAATGCTGTTAGGACTATAAAGGCAACATAAAGCAGGGCAATGGGGTCAGACGGTGATGAGACGAGGGATAGGAGAATCCTGAGAGTCTAATTTAGAAATAATTGAGGGAGACCTCTCTGACTATTTGCTATTTCAGTCTGAATAAAAAGAGGGAGAGATCCAAGATGATGTTTGGGGAAATACCACTCTAGATAGAAGGAATAAAATAAATGCAATGGTTGTGAAAAGGTAATTTTCTTGGGAAAGGTCAATTTTGTTGGCAAGGCCTGAGTGGGGTTGATAGTTATGGGAAACAAATCTAAGAGGGAACCAAGGATGAGGAGAGCATAGAAAGGGATATTTTGTGACATCTCTTTAGGCGCTGGTGAAGGCACTGATTCTGAATGGGATGGAAGGCTCTAGAGGATTTTGAGCAGAGCAGTGACTGTTCTGATTTACATGTTTAAAATATCATCACATTGAATAGCATGGCTATAGTGGAAGTGAGAGCCTGCTAAGAAGCAGCTTAATAATGTAGGCAAGAGACTAGATTGATAGTAATATGAATGAGCATGTTTGGGGATTAAATTTGATCAAGACTTTTGTTTAGAGTGCAGTAAGTATGAAATTTTTCTTAGATATTTAAGTTCAGATATCAAGTTAGCAGTTGAAAATAGAGACTAGGGCCCAGGAGATAGATCATATGTAAAGCCATGGGACTAGATAAAATTAATGGGGAGTGTGTGCAGATATATAGGAGAAGTATGGAGAAGATGCAAATCCAAGAAGATATGGAAATGTTGCAGACAATGAGTAAGTAGGAGTGGAGAGAAAGAGAGTGAGACAGAGAGAGAGAAAGAGAGAGAGTCTCAATAGCCAAAAAGAAAGTATTAAAGGAAAAAAAATAATTAAAAGGCATATTTTGATTTTTATCAGAGAAAGTGCGGCTAATGCTGGACTGTGAAATCTAAAGAGGGTAATAATGCAAAAAATATTGTGACAGAGATGATGGAGGAAAGAGAAATGTCAATAAACCCTAGGTCCCTGTCAGTTTGGAAAAAAAAATTGTTGGAGTTGTAGTAAAGAAAATGTAACAATATTCTAGTTTTGGAGAGTAGAATATTAGAAACTCAGACTGTGGAGTGAGTGTAATTATTGACAATGGTGATTTGTAGTTACTAGACTCTAATTTGACGGCTCTCAAAGTATAGTCACTGAACCAGCAGTATCGGCATTGCCAGGGAACTTAAGAAATGCACATTCTCAGGCTCTCCTCCAGACTTACCAATTCCTAAACTTTAGGGGTGGATCCAGCAACCTATATTTTTAACAAGGTGGTTATGATTCTGGCTACACTTTGAAAACTGTTCTAATCTATGATCATGGGAGCATATGGTATGAGTGAGATGTCAGATAAGCAATTTTGTTTGATAAGTGAGATGGTTTTACTCTGTGTCCCTATGCAAATCTCATTTAGAATTATAATCCCCACATGCTGAGGGAGGGATCTTGTGGCAGGTGATTGATTATGGGGGCGGGTTTTCCCTTGCTGTTCTTGTGATACTGAGTTCCCGCGAGATTTGGTGGTTTAAAAGAGCATGCCTGCCTTCACTCTCTCTCCTGCTCCAGCATTGTGAAGATGCGCGTGCTTTCTCTTCACTTTCACCACAATTTTAAGTTTCCTGAGGCCTCCCTGTCAAGCTTCCTATTAAATTTGCAGAACTGTGAGTCAATTAAACCTCTTTATAAAGTACTTAGTTTTAGGTATGTCTTTATAGCAGTGGGACAATGCACTAATACAGTAAGGTAAAAGGTAAAGGAACTAAGAAGATGCTAAGATCTTTAAGAACTATTTTAGGAGTAGCGGTATTAAGAGTAATAGTCGGGCTATACCCTCAGGAAGGAGAGGGAGTGCCTTGGAGCTTATAGATGTCTAAAATAAGGAGGAATCTTAAAAGGATTCAGAGATTTTCAGGGAGAAGTTTGCAACTATAGTTTGCAAACAACAATGACAAAAGTTACCTGTAAGAAAAACAGGTGTGCTTTGGTGAAGAATAGGCCAAGGCAGATATCCAAGTGAGTTTGGAGTGCAGGCGCGCAACTCCACTTGTTATATAACCTGTTTGTGTAAGTTAATACTTGGCTGTGAGCCACCATTGCCTGTAAAAGGTATAATTGCCCTGCTAATGTTCTGCACAAGGCTCTTGCTCCGAGAGAATGAAGCTACTGACCTTGTAAGGGAGAGCTGGTTGCCTTGAAGGCAGTCAGGGTGACCCAGGAACCAGCAAGAGTGTCAGGGAGTGCAGCTTGTAAGTGTGAGAGTGGCAGGAGACGCAAAGCCTGAGAAGGGCTGCAGCTGGAGCAGGTGGCCAATACAGAGGCTGAGAGAGCACAATAAAAGCCATATTCCCTTCCCTCCCCACCCCCCACCCGTGTTCTTTCAGCTATCTGCCACCTGCCCACCCACTCCCCTCAGACCTCAGCATGGGCTGGAACCTGACACTTGGTGTGACGTTACCCTACCTGGCTTTTACACCAGCGGTACTTGGGATGTGGGAGAGAAAATAATAAGGTGCAAAGAAAGTGGGGTTTTCGATGAGAATGAGGTTTCAGAGCAAGAAGGTGAGAGAACAGTCAAGGGTTGATGAGGACTCAGGTAATTTTGCTGATAACAGACTGGGAATTTTCTACGGCAAAGAGGGAGAGGGACAAGAGGAGTGGGAAAATGCGTCAGACAAGGGGTTGTATGGAACCATACCACAGGGATCACAGCTCAGAGGGTCTTAGAGTCACAGTGCTCTTGTATTCCTGAAGGCAACCAGGGCCCAAGGAGCCAGTCTTCTTAGAGTTGTAGGAAGGGATAATCAGAGTGAATTAGGACCTCCTTCTAAGTCAGTAGTTCTCACTCTTGGCTGTTTAGAATCAGCTGAAGGAAATTCTCAAACTCGCCAACGCCCAGGTAATGCCCATACCAATTAAATCAATTTCTTGGGGTGGGACCCAAATAGCGTTTAAAAAGCTCCCCAGGTGATTCCAATGTGCAGCCAAAGTTCAGAATTGGTTTTCTAATTTGTGAAACTAAAAAAAAGCAGCAAGAAATTTTGACTCTGGGGTCTGGGATTTGCATCATAAGATATGCCACCTCCAGCACTATCTGCGTGTAAGATAGAAGTCTGGTTGCTCTCCTCCTGGGTCAAATCATCTAATGAGCTAAGGCCTGTTAGAAAAGCAAACCGAATCACTCACAACAGTTCAGTGGATGTGTTTGTGTGTGTCAGCCTGTAAAAAGTGGAAAAAGAAAGTTTTCCTTCCCAAGAGTTGAACAATCACAGCTTGATGCTCTGTTCTGCAGGACAGCAGGTCACTGCTGATCTGGCAATTGATTCCATATACATTGCTCTGAGTGCACCTTAAGAACTTTCACTCTTTCAAAAGAACGTCAGGTGAAAGGTTCACAGCACAATTTTTCACGGTTAATTAGCAGTTAGCATTACTTCAAGAAATCAAATAGGAAGCAGCAGATGGACTCACAGCTCACCTTGGGGCAGTAATTTGTATGTCCCAGCCATTAGGCTTGGCTGTTAACATTATCTCGAGGTTATGTGATCTTGTATATTTTGCTTATATTCTATTTGGTTGCAAGTAATTTAACTTCCATATCTAATTTCTGTAAAAAAGAAAAATTAAATGAAATGTTAATATCAGAGCTGTTTAATTTCTAACTTGTTGCCATCATAATCTCCCGGCATTGGTGAAATGCTATAAAGCATTCCTGATCGCTTTAAGTGGCCAGACAACACTGATACGCTCTGGTGAGTGAAGAATTCCTGCTTGTAAATTGCAAATCGCACATTATATTTTACTGGCATCCCAATAAAATAAGTTACAGAGGAGTAAAAGATGTGTTTGGATTTTAAAAAATTCTTTTATTTTAGAACTTATTACTCAAATGGTCCTGTTTTTGAACAAACCTGGTTGTATTTTAGAAAGCCAGTAGTTTTTTTTGTTGTGAGAGGAGTTCGTTTTGCTATATTTTAAAAATAAGTCATTATTGCACAAACATTTATAGCACTCTGAAAAGGTTTTAAATCTTATTTTAGTAGTGCTGTAGCTTTTGAAACCGAGATGCTATGGGATCTGCTATAAATGCTCTCATTTTGTTAAATTTGTGTGTAAGTGACAGTATCAACCTAGGAGAGAGAAGTGATTCTTATCTTGCTCCACATGGATATGTGTGTTCTTTTTGAGAAGAAGACATTAATTACTCCCAGTTGGAGTAACCGTGAAATGCTGGGTGACATTTGTGAAATTACTGTCTTAGTGAAAATTTTCCTCCATATTGAGTAGACAAAATACCTACCGAGATAAGAACTATGGTAAAGACAGTGCTTGTCAGACATGTTTGTGGTGGTTCTCCATGATAGTTTCAGGGCCAGTTTCTAAAATTCACCTTGGATCAAAGTTTTCCAAGTCTATCTACTCTTCATCAGGCTTCTGCACTCTTAAGCCATGATGACCAATCCGAATAGGTTCTCAGCAGAATACTGCAGAGAGCAATTTAAATTTCTGTCTTCTTGTTCTGTCTGTGCCTGTCTCCTCCATACATTGAGAATGTTCCTAACAATGTAACCTTTATCTGCACTAACATACAGGGGACCAGATGGAATTTCACCTTCCTACATAAGAACTCCACGTGCCCAAATCAGCCCATATCAAGTCTTAAAAAACAAAAACAATGGGAAAATAAAACCAACCCAAAAACCTTGCCTGGACTCTACCTCAAACCAATTAAATCAATAACTTTGAGAATACAGTTGGAGAATATTTACGTTTAAAAGCTGCTCAGGTGATCCTAATGTACTGCCTGGGCTAAGGTTTAAAAGCTCCTCTGGTGATCCTAATGTACAGCCTGGGCTAAGTACCACTGTTTTAAGCCAAAACAATGGATCCTTAAGAGTGTAATTCTAGAGAGTTAGCAGATGGGTAAAGAAGATATTTAAAGACTAGAAATCCTTACAGGTTATAATTTGTGAGCCTAGAACAAATGAGATGACATTGTCTAATCAGTTTGAAGGGTGATGGCAGCAAAGTCTACAACCGTGTGAAATTCCTCAGTGGCCTTGAACCTTATTTTCTATAATCTCAGGCATCTGAGTTACTTTTTTTACTTTAAAGGTGGTACCCCACGCCTTTAAAGTGTTTTTTCTTATATTTGATATCATAATGTCTGCAAACCAGAGACTAAAATTGGTGGGACAAGGGGGTTAAGGAGCTGAGGGGTGGTTGGGGAGGGTTAGTAAATGGGGAGAACTCCAAACTTACTTGACTTTATTTCACAATGAATTTCTGATTCTAAGAAATGTGTAATAACATAATGACCGTAGAGTTATCTGTTCTTGCATGCTTCAGTTAACTTAGTGAATCTGTTTGCTTGGAATTGGCTGTCTCACTGTTCAGAATAATTGGGAGAGATGTTCTTAGAACTGCAAAAGTGCTGGGACATTGTCTATAGCCATGAAGACTTTGTGTTCAAAACCAGTTTCTTAAGCTCATTGCTTTTTGGATTTTGGACCAGGTATTAGAAAATAAATAAGTCAGGAATACAAGGAGTAATTTATTTTCTAATATATTTATTTTCTAATAAATATAAAGGACCATTTTATTTAAAAAATAAAATTGATAAATAAAAAAATTGACTCCTCATATTCTTGAGTGAGAATTTACATCTAATGGGCAGGTGTGGAGGCTCATACCTGTAATCAAGTTCTTTGGGGAGGCAGGAAAATTGCTTGAGGCCAGGAGTTTAAGACAAGCATGGGGAATAGAATGAGACCCCTGTCTCTATGGAAAATGTCCATTTACATATATGATACATATGACAAAGAAGGCTTTGGGGGAAAGTTGTATGTGATAAAGATTCCTATATTTACTTTTAATTTCAGGTTTTGAGCTCTTTTGAACTTTGACCTGATTGTAATAAATAAAACCTAATGTGTTTTATTTATTATATGTAAATGTAGTGAAATGGAGAAACCTGCCATATCTAGTTTCTGTTGAAGTGCTTAACACTTCTGCTAAGCAATGGTTTAGAAGACATACGTTTTTAAAATACCTTTTATGGGAATTTATCTCACAGCACTTTCACTGTAAACCTTGAGAGGAGTGCTAATTTTAATCAAAGTCATGAATATTATTAACAGTTTTAAGAGTTAAGCTTTTTGGTAAATGCTGGACAAGATTTAAATCTGTTTTATCCAAGAAAAAAAAAGTCTTTTATCCATTTGATCACTGTTTGATGGTTCTATGACATTTCTTTGGAACATTGTTTTTCAGTTAATTGTCTCAATAAGACCATCTTGTGGATATTTCTTGGGAATGAAGGCATTGCAAATATTTCTCACCTGCTCTGGAAATGGTTGGATTTGAAAAAATTAGATGCTTTTATGATTTTGGCAGAAACTGTTTTTAGTCCTTTATGTGTTATCTCCATTAGCAAGATGGAATACTGATAAGGAATATTGTGGCTTTAAGAACCTGGTAGTTTAGGCCTGCCTTTAACAACAAGAAGGTCTATGGTTTATGGGTTGTTTCCTCACCTGTCAAAACTGTGGGGTCCTCAAATTCATTTTGTGTCAGGTTCTTTTTAACCATAAATCATGTTTTTTGTTTGAGTGTTTAACATATGTGATTCATGTCATCAAAGTACAGTCTTATTTTATCTTCCATGTCAAGGAAACCTTATTCAGAGGGGCAGGAAATCCCAGCAGGCCCAAGACATTTCTTTTTCTTCTCTGGTGACAACAATCTTATGGCTCAGGTCCTTTCAAGTGGTAAATACAATGTAAATTCATTAAGTAAAAGTCTCAGTCCATAAAATATTTAATATTTTAATATGCAATGAAGATTACGACTCCTTTTCCATCAACAGAAGTGAGCTGTTGACAGCTTCTGTTTTCCTTAGGTAAGACCGTTAGCAGATGAGAACTTTTGTAAGAGGAAGATGATATGCTCAGCCTCTTTTCTCTTTTTCCTCCCTGTGGTCTGAATGTTTGTGTCCCCTCAAAATTCCGATTTTGAAACCTGAACCCTTGAGGTGATGCTATCAAGAGGTAGGGCTCTCAAGGTGATAAGGCCATGAGGGCAAAGCTCTGGTGAATGCAATTGGTGTCATAAAAAAGATGTCTCAGAAAGACTTAACTCATTCCACTCTGTGAAGAAATAGTGCAAAGGTGCTGTTGTATGAACCTGAAGTAGGCCCTTAAAAAATACTGAATCTGCCTGTGCTTTAATCTTGGACTTCCAGCCTCCAGCAACCTGAAGAAATAAATTTCCCTTGTTAATAAGCTGTCTAGCTTATAGTATTTTGTTATAGTAGACTGAATAGACTAAGAACATCCCTCTTTCTGCTTCACTTCTGTCATTCACTGTCTTTTTCAAGTGAAATAGGTGGAGACAAAAGAGGAAATGAGAGACCGAGAAATACCTTCCTTAAGAGAGATCTGGTACCATATAAGCTGACTTCATGATTTCTGGGCCTGGTAGGTGTTCCAGGCTGAATTTATTTTCTCCTGGTTTCTTGAGTGTGTTTGGGTGTGGCTTTGTTTTAAGATTTCTATTACTGGGCACTTAGCCAGCTCTGTATCTCAATGTCTCATGGTATATGCAGTAAAAACCATTCCCCAAATACTGCTCCTCTTTTAGCTTCTGTTTTATCTATAGTAGTCAACCCCATGAAGAAGCTATTGGTGTTTGTTGTCTTTTCCAGGAAGTCGCTAGGACTTAAAATGGCTCCAGCCTTGTTTATTAAGTATAGCTCAGCATCTTGGGCTTGAAGTCTGTGGGTGTAAAGGCCAGTGTTAACACAGCCCAATTTATTCTGCTGTCAGAAGCTACTTTAAGACTCTGAGGCATTCTTTGTAACTTCAAGCTTTACAGAATTGACATTCTAAGATCTGAGAGTACTATAATGGAAATGCTCTTTATAAAGCTTTAGGTGGAAGAGAGCACCTCCCACACCCATCCCTTCCTCCTTGGGAGGAGGTGGGGATTTGCAGTATGCCAACAACTCTCCACAAATTCACTCTCTTCACACTTTGACCTAGTTTATTATCTTTGATTTGCTTGAGTTCAGGAATTATTGCTGTGACATTTTCTTAACGAATTTTGCATGTAGGCATCTGCTTCACATTCATTTCCATATTTGATGTGCATCATATTGTTTTGCCTCAATTGAAATCAAAGAAGGACTTGTATTTAATGACCTGTTACATGTTCATTGGCCAGGTGTGTCTACTCTGTATCCCTTTCAAGAGCCAGGGATAAGAATAGTCATGTGAAAGAGAAATTGAGATAAAGTAGTTGGTATCCTCCCATTTGATTATGACCAACCCTCAGAAAGATTAATAATTTCTGATTAATTAGAAAATTGTGGCTTATTTTGCCAAATGAATCTCATAAATTTTAGATTACTACAGCTAGAAAACAGCTATTTGGAATAACTACCATAAGAAATAAAACTCTAGTGAGAAATATTGAGCCCTCCTACAGGAACAGTTTCCCATGGATTGAGTGAGGAGAATTGAATTTATTTTGTGAGGTCTCCAGTAGCTTCATGTACCAAATGACAATAGAGTGTACTGGGCCTGTCCTAATTCATGAGGCTGCAAAAATTCTTGCTAATTTTTCATCTTTAATTAGCCTTCTGTCCTCCGTCATCATACCTCATATTAAATGAACCATGTGAGTTAAAGTATTGCTGTGCTATCTGGACATTTATATTAGTATATCAGATCTTACTAGCCTTGTAAGATTTACAGTTAGAACATTTGAGGCATTAAGAAAGTGATTGTGTTTTATAAAGTTAATTCTTTTTAGCCTCTGTAATATGGTAAAATAAAATATTGCTCTGCTCCTAGAAAGTGTACAGATTTTTGTACTGTAGATTGCAGCTCTATATCTTTTATTGTTCAAAGGTGAATGTTATTAAAATGTGAACTATAGTTTTTTTGTACTTATATCCATGTTCACCATATTTGCTTGTTGAGAAGTTATTCAATTTTTTTTTAACATTTTTCTAATTTACTTACATTTAGTGATTTTTCTTTTTCAGAAAAATGCAATTCAATACTTGGTATGGAATAGAATTGGAATCTGGGGGCTTTATGGAATCATAGAAAGAAACACACACTGCACTTATAAAGAGACCCTTAGAAGATGGTTGAACCACTGGATGGAAGGTTTCCGGGTCCCTAGATGCCTATGTGAACCAGATAGGCATCATATACCACCTGCAGCATGCTATTGACCAAATAGAAAGATAGGGCAGTTATAGGGCTCACTTCATGTATTTTGTGTGTCTCAAGGATCATGTGATGGCACTGATTATTGTCCAACGTCTGAAAAAATAAGTATGTATTTGTCTAATTTTATGGTAGTATTACAGGAGGGCTATTCTGGTACTAGTTATTTCATCATAGCCAAAAGCAAAAAAGTCTCAGTTCATTCAGTCTTAAAACATGACATTCTTAACTTTTTCCTCATATTAGGCTCCCTCACCCACAACAGCCTTTAGTTATTCTTTATCAATGCTGCTTCTGTTTACTCAATCATTTCTGTGATCATTACCACCATCCTGAGATCATCATTCCCTCATACTTCTATGACTATATCTTTTTAACCAGTCTTCCACGTTTGATACACTACTACAGTCATTTACAGATTTTTAAAATGATTACTCAACCTGCATATTTAGTAAGAAAGTTTATTTCCTCCTCAACTTATGCCTCAATGAACTTAAGATTTATCTCCTGCTATGCCCCTAAATATACACTATAAATTACCCATATGTGTAGTTTCTCAACTTTGTTTTGTATTATCTCTGTTACATAGAATGCTTTGATTCTTCAAAAAATTTTTTTCAGCAAATACTTTTTAGGTGTCTAATGTGGGCCAGACATCATTTTTGTTTGTAGGAATATAGGATGAACAGTTTAAGGCCCATCATTCGTTGAGATATACAATTAAATACAAGAGATAAATATTTAAGAAAAATCACACAGATATCAATCATGGTTGTGTTAGCAGCTATAGCAAAGAAATATTGTGTGGCTTATGTGTTTTTACTATGCAGCTCTTTTCTAGACCTTGGGCTGCATTTTTCTGGGGAATTAGAGACCTTAAGCAGTGGTATAAATTAGCTGGACAAAATGGACAAAATGAAGGTGGGAGGGGGAGCTTTCTAGGCAGAAGGCACAGTTCAAGAGAAAAAGCCCCAAGGAATAAATATTATTCTGGGGGAGCTGAAAACAGTCAGTGAGCCTAGAGTATAATGATCAGTGAGTGGACGAGTCATGGGACTGGTGAATTCCTATAAGGTCAGATAACTCAGGTCCTGTAGGTAATAATCATACCTTACATTTTATTCTAACAGTAAAGAGAAGCCTGCAGGTCATTTCTACACTGTCATCTCCTTGCTAGCAGGCAGGAAGACTTAACGCCTCTCTCCAGTCTTCCACCAGTTACTACTGGAAGCGGCAGGTTACAGTAAAGACAGAGGTGTCACTCGGGGCAGGTAAATTGATTTATTGGGCAGAGCAGCAGCTGTTGTTTTGGGACATTGTGGTCCGGTACTGTAGCTCAGATTTGCCAAGGCATTAATCTATTCTTCATCCACACTGCTTCTCACTGGTTGGAAGCTCAGTTTCGTTTACTCCATTATTCTTTAGACTATATTACATTGTATTCGTCCTCATAAAAATGTAGTTTGGGTTGGAGTTTTAGTTTGTGTTGCGGGTACCATGAGAATAGAGTCAGCATTTACCTCTAGGACATTCTATTTTAGGAGCTAGTTAGGAATTGCTGGAGTATAGGAACTCTCCTGGTACAACAAAGCTTGAAAGGGGCCATAAATTCTGCTCCTGTTGCTCTTGTCCTTGTTATTGACAGAATGCAAGAATCTGTGGCGATAAACACAACAATGTGTGCATGTGAGACTGTTACTCATTGTCATTCTTACCTACTCAGAGTAGGCACACAAACTTATTTCATGTCTCACAAAGTTGTTTTAAGCAAGAAAGTAACATATTGAAATGATATTTTACTACAATTTTCCTTACTAAACTTTGGGGGAAAATTTTGTGCTGGTGCAAGTCAAGAATGGAAAATAGAAGGGGAGTGAAGATGCTTGACTATTGGCTTGAGAGGTCTGTAACTTTGGATAGGATGGTTGCTGTGAGAAGAGCTCTAAAAGTGGTCATTTAAATTGTTTCATTTCTTTCCATTAGTCAGTTTTGTAAAAAGTGATGTTTTTCTGATCTCCATTAATAATATAACTGCTTTGTGTTTCAGTGGCATAATTATTTCACTTCTTAGGTAGAATTGATTTTTATTTTAATTCAAAAATAGTAGTTTGTGTTCCAGATATTCTTCAAGGTGCTGTGGAGATACATGCCAAATAATGAGACAAGGTTCTGCCTTTGTAGGGTTTTTTAATCCCCATAAAGATGCATATACATGTATGCATATATATAATGCCAGTCACAAGTGTAATGCGTTCCATATAAAAGAATGTCCATTGTACTGACAGCAAAAACAAGGCAGGATTGACCTGTGATATGGAAGAAATATATTTAAACATTAAAAGGGGGGGAAGACACTTCAGGGAGGAAAAATACATTGATCTTTTGACTGGAGCAATTAGATGCATCTTAACAATAGAAAGATGGTCAACATAGTTGGAACTCAGAGATGAAAGGTAAAACGAACAGTAGGCAAGGATCAAGCAATTAACAACTTTATAGATCATGTTAAGGTTTTAGCCTTTATCTTATTAGCTTATAGCATGTATCTAATAAGGATTTACTTAAAGAACAAATCTGGGTGTCTCTGGAAGCAATTAGGACAGAAGTAGCAGATAGTGAAAAGACCAACTAGCTGAGATTTACAGAATGAGATCTGAGTGAATTATAAATGAGATGTTCATGGTGTAAGATGGTAAGAAGGTAGGCAGTGGTTTCAGTGTGGGATTTGCTGTTGAAATGGTAGGTGAGTCATCTTACTGGTGGAAAGAAAAGCTAGAAAGACTGGGTGGGTACATGCAAGAGATGGTTCTTCTGCTTCTTGAAAATGAAGCAGAGATTTGTAATCAGAAATGTGAATATTGTCAAGAAGCTTTAAGCGTGTTAAACATAAATGTATATTAGTGCTTGACAGTTGCAATATTGAAGGATATTTGCATGAACCAACTCAATGCCTGGCTTTTCTTTATAGTTATTTTCTGCCTTATGACTATGAGTGTTGGGAGTCCCCAAAACCAGTCCCTGCCTTAGTGATTTTCTGGGAGGATTCACAGAATTCAGCATACAGCCATAATTATGAACATGATCATTTACAGTAAAAAGGTTCAAAGCTAAATCATCAAAGGGAAAAGGTATGAGGCAAAGTCCCAAGGAAATAAGGTGTAAGCTTCTAAAGAGTCCCACTCCAAAAGAATAACAGAATACATTTAATTATCCAGAAATGAGTTTTGATGACACATGTAAAATACTGTCTACAGGGCAGCTCATAAGAGAGTCAGTGCCCAGAGTTTTTATTGGGAGCTGATAATTATGTACCCTTTCCTATCCTGTACCAAATTGCCACAACTGCAAGTGTTCACCATAAACATTGCTTTAACAGAGTTCAGGCACAGTGAGTGACTCATCAGTTTTAGGAAGGGGAAGAAACTTTGTTCAGGTAATCCTAGTTATGCCATGGGTCAACCTTGCAACCAGGCCTTTGTAAGGGTATGTTAAATCTTCTATGTACAGTGCTAAGAACAGAACTTGGAGAATGTTCTTGACTTCCTGGTTCTTTGTGAGATTACATTTTACGTGCTGAGTTCTCTAGCAACCTAAGAATGTATAGATGAGGCTGTCATTTATACATGAATACCACAGACTCCTGACTTTTCTACTTGTGGGTCATCAAATTTCTTCACTCTTTTTCAAACAATACTCTTGCAACACCACGTCTTTGGCTGAGCTGGGTATCCTGAAATTTAATCTCATGCTCCTTTCTTCCAATCTCTTCTCTAGTCATGATGTATTGATCTCATGTCATATCTAAGTTACTTTGAAGGTTAATGGAAAAAACATCCTTCACTTTGAAATGTCTTTTTATATTAGTTTGTAATTTACATTACTAACAACTCACAAAAATACCTAGGGTCTGCAGAATTTCTGATTGGAATTCAAAGATAATATTCGGGGGAATTTTAAAATTTAACAAAATCCCATAAAGATTTAATAATATAATGTGGAAATATGTTATCCAATTATGGTTTACCTTCTGGAAAAATGTATGCAGATGCTTTTACTAAACTGATGTTGCATTTATTGGGTGTAAGGTACACATTAATAGAAATCGCTAAGGTTATAGTGATCAGAAATGTGTTGCAGCAAATTGTTGTTGAGCTGTGATCTTGCTGTGTTGCAACACGATATAGTTTATATATTCTGTTCTGTATTACTCCATAGTAAATACCAAGGAGTTTTTACTTTTCTTCTAGTAATTGTTCTAATTTTCTAATTGCTTTTTATTCAAAAGTGTTCTATGAACCAGTAACAGTGGGGTTACCTGACAGTTTGTTAGATGTGTGATATCCCAGGCCCACTCCCAGACTTACTGAATAAAAGTCTATTGTTTCAGCAACATGCCTTAGCCTCTAGCCATTGTCTCAGTTTAGATCCACTTTTCTTGACTCCAGACAACTGTCTAAGGATGCATTTAGCACATTGTCATCAACCCCAACACTGATGCCCCTAAAAGAAAATCTCTTGCCTTTACATTGTCAATGCTGTTTCTAGGCAAGTGGTCACTACACTAGGTCACAGTTTAAGCTGGAGTCACTCACATTTCTCTTTGTCTTAGTAATTCCTAGGTAATTCCTTCCCTATTTTTCATTGGTACCTACTTGTTCCCAGATTCTGGACAGAACTAAGATGTCCCACAGCCTTAGGCAATTTAATGATTCTTTTGGCTCTGATTAAAGTGTATCTCGTGGTCAGGAAGAGTTTAATTCTTTTTCTCACTCTTAGTTCCACAAATAGGCAACCTGCTGCCTTCTCTGGTCCACTTTACATTTGGCTCTTCTCCTCTCTTAGTTGATTCAACCTAAGTACTTACGCTTCTCACTTAAAAGTTTTAGTGGATCACATATCCTCGGGAAATATTCCACAACTAAAAAATTTGGTTACATAGACTCATTACCCTTCCAATTAAAATTCAAGTTACTATAAGAAAATTTCTCAAATGGAAATCAAATTTCATACAAATTATAATTTAAACTCTGTTTGAATTTTATTATTAAAGGTTCTCTAGAAAGAGGTTAATAAACATTGGAGCTTGACCTACATATTGAGCAAATTTACTTATTAAAATGGAGTTCATAAGTATTGAGCTAATTTATACCAAAGGGAAATATTCTGTTTAGTTATTTGAATTCTATTTCTAAGGCAAATACTTTTACAGTTTCCTAAGACTAAGTGAATATGCAAAGTGATAGAATTAAACCAACTTAAGAATGAAAAGCCCTGAATTTTTTTTTTAACACTATGAAGTGACACTGTTTTCTAAATGGGTACTTTTTATTAGTTCTTTCCTTAAAGTGCTGTTTTCATTAGTCAGAGTAAACTGTATCTACTCAGTGTACTTTTGCTGAAGTCAACAGTCCTAATCCAAGACTTACTATTTTCAATTTATTACATGTATTCGGTGAAATTGAACAAAATGTGTTTATTTTATTCTGGATTTATCTTGAGAGTTCCCTATGAGAACAAGAAACTTTGTTAAAGGTAACTCAGTTTATCTGGGGTTTATAAAAATAATTTGGAACTTTGAAACACTGATTTGAATGCCTTAGTATGACCATTTGTACTCTTCCTTGCCATTATAAACCATTCCAAAGTTTATGCTATGAATTCATGTTTACAAGACAAGCCATTAGGTATAACAAATGCATGTCTAAAAGGGGGAAAAAGGTTTTTTTTCTAAGTCCCCTTGGGTCTAATTTTGTTGGAGTGCTCCACTAAGCCTGTCTGAAATCTCGCATTAAATAACAAAATCCTTCCCCTAGATGGAAGATTACTAGGAATTTGCTACAAACTCTAATGCCTTCAGGGTCTGGAAGTTCTCTAGAGCAGATACAGACTCTGAATGTAGCATGCATGTGACAGGTGGCATGCCTAATTATGATCAGGACATGCTTAAAGTTGTGGCTTTCTAAAAGTATTTATAGTTCGTATATTCTACATAGTCTACCATTCACAGATCATTTTGACTACTAAAATTGCTTGATAACAAAGTTATTTTATTTTCGTCAGTTTTTCAGGAAAATTGAGCCATTTTCCTTTTCAATTTTAAAAGTTTAAGGGACTCATATTTGTGGCCATTTTTGCATAGCACTGGCCTGGGAAGTCTCATGGTTAATAGGACTGACCACAAAAGGGTGACTTTTTTTTTTTTTTTTTTTTTTTTTTAATGGAGTCTTGCTCTGTTGCCTAGGCTGGAGTACAGTGGCGCCATCTCAGCTCACTGCAACCTCTGCCTCCCTGGTCCCGGTTCAAGCAATTCTCCTACCTCGGTCTCCCAAGTAGCTGAGATTACAGGCAGGAGCCACCATGCCCAGCTAGCTTTTGTATTTTTTAGTAGAGATGGGGTTTCACCATGTTGGCCAGTCTGGTTTTGAACTCCTAACCTTCTGATCCACCCGCTTTGGCCTCCCAAAATGCTAGGATTACAGGCGTGAGCCACCACACCTGGCCAGGGTGATTTTTTTTTAACCCTTTACCCACAGAGCCTAATCAAAAGTAACCTTGCAGGCAATAAAATGGCAATTGCTATACTGGTAGAACCTTTCTTTGTAAGGATTATAAATATTACCCTCTAATAATCTGGTGGTAAGCAGGAGATCTGAAAGCTCCTGTTGATATCAGAAGTTACCATGTGGCCCAATAAGCAGACAATACAAGTCACAGAAGGAAGAGATTGAAAGGTTCGGAACCTTGGACAGAAACTTCACTTCTAACCACACTGATTAGATGTGTTTATTAATCCTTCAGTGAGGAGGGATTTGCTTTGTGATTAAACAAGACTGCTTCTGAATTGTACATAGTAAAATTAATTGCCTCTGTGCCAAAGTTAATTGTTAGAAATGTAACATTGGTAATGAGTATGTATATAAATAGAGGCAGCAACTTCTCTTGATTATGAGCCCTGGAGTCAGACTGCCTGGCCTTGCCATGCCCTAGGTATGTGACCTCAGGGAAGTGATGTTTACTTCTTACTCCTCAGTTTTCAGTCTGTAGCATAAAGATAATAAATGTTTATTTTCATAGGGTTCGGTAAAAATTAAATCGGCTAATATAAGTAAAGCTCTTAATAAAGTGCCTAGAACAGTGTAAAAAACCATTAAGCAAATGAAAGTTAATAATCAACAAATGTAGTTTATTCATTATAATATTTCAACTTATCGTGATTGTTATTTACAATGCCTAGACTTACTAGGCTCCATTTGGGAAGTACAAATCAGGGGAAAAGTGAAACGAGTCCTAACCACAATGATTTCTAAGCCAGTCCAAAAATGGCTACACATTTGAGTCACTTAAAGAACTTGTAGAAACAGAATTCAAGTGTTGAATTTTCAGGGGCCCACTCCATCTTTACTCAAACTGTATTTCTGAGAATGGTTCTTTGAAAGACTTCCAGACAAGAACCTACAGATCTTAGAATTGAAAATTAATAGTCAAGACCACATGGTTTAGTTCTTCAAGGCATTATTTTCACCATTTGGGCTAGAGGTATCAAGGTTAAAAATGTCTAGCTTAGATAACTGAGTCATGGACAGTGGGTTAGGTTTCTACATTCACTTAGAACATTTCTTCATGCATTAAAATAAGCAGGCAAAATTCTATCAATCTCCATTATGTGATGATGGTGTATATGTGCACCTATGAATATTATGTTAAGTATGTCCACATATGTAGTACCTTTTGCTCATGACACTGTCTCTGCTGAGAGATGCAGTCCTCCACTGTAATTGGGTATTGTACAGACTAGGAAAATAGTTTACCTTAGAAAAGACCATACACTGGATGGTCGTTTTCGAGGTAGCCTGCTTTGGTGTGTTTCTGACATATTAATAGCCCCAGATATGGCGGGGGGGGGGGGGGGGGGGAAGTAGTTCTTAGAATCATTATAAGAAAAACATGGTAGGAAATATTTAAGACTATTACTTAACCCATCTAAAATTGCTGTTCTTTTAAATAGCATGGAAAATACTCAGTTAAATCAGCAAGTCTATTTTCCTACTGGAATTAGCACTCATTATAAATGTATAGGTCGATGGATTTGGAGAATTGTGTACAGTCATGTAACCATGACCACCAGCAAGATATAGAACTATTTCATCAGCAATATATAGAAGTGCAAAGAAGACTGGCTGGTTTGTGTTGAGAAGTGAATCACGAGACAGATGTGTAGAGAGAAATATTCAAGAGTGTAGTGGAATCAGTTAATGGCAAAGACTCTCCTCCACTTCACCCACTGGACAGTTAGTCCAAAGACACTCAAGGTCTGCTAGCACATAAACCAGCAGTAAAGTAATGGAACAATAGCAGTATCAGTAGCTATTCAGAGGGGAGAGAGATATTAGCAGTGTCACTGACCTAAGCAACCTAAGAAGCATACATGTAAACTGAGATAGCAGAATAGCCAAGCATTAGAGCAGAACTGCCATTTTACCCCTTAATAAACCCCTATCATTTAGCCAGAGTCTTTGACTAAATGGAGAAGAGGAAATGTTGTAGAGAAATCAAACATTTCTGTATCTTGCTGGTGATTTAGGTTACCTGACTATACAGTTCTCCAGATCCGTTGACCTATATACTTATAATTACATTTTATCTAACATAAATTATACCTTAATAAAGCTAAATGAAGTTTTTAATTAATTTTAATATAAGGTATTTGATTTTAAATAAATATGACCAAAACTATATGTTTAAAAGCCACAACAACTTTAGTTGTAGGAAAGTAAAAGCTTGGGTTAGATGTTGGTGTTTCAGTCAGAAGCCTAATTATATTGTAACTTGAAGCAGATGGACCCATGAAATCACTGGTTGCAGAAAATGGAGGCAACCTAAGAGCCAAAGTAACTTACAGATTTAATACTATAGGAACTTTGTAAAAGGTTGACTTTATTTACAGAGTGCACTGAGAAATAAAGTGTGAGAATGATTAAAATCTGTTTAAAATTATGGAAAGAGAGACAATAAATCAGAAAAACAAAATTATTTGAACTGTTTTAAAGTTTTGAGTAATTTGGAGAAGGTATATATTTTTTCTGTTTTTCTGGTAGATTTGATAGAATGAAAGCTGTCTTAATAACTAGAGATAACTATTTTCTAAACCTTAATATTTCAAACATACCAACTACATTATATTTATTATTGACTGTCCATTTCACAGGTTAACTTAGTTTTTGTTTCATAAAATTCACTTCTTTCCAACTAACACTCAAAGTTACTTGTGTAGTTACTGCAAATTTCAGTTTAGCTGGTAGGCCCAGTAAGTGCATTTAAAAATAGAAAATGGTCAAATCTGACCTTTGGATTCTGATAGCTGAGGGGTAATTGCACTGAAATCATCACCCTTCCAAGGAGGAAACACTGGCTGAACATTGACCCCCTGCTTAAATAAAATGGGGTTATTTTTTTTCTAACCAGGTGAATCTTTTGACACTTTGATGGCAAGTGTCATTACCTCTGTCTGGTCTGTGAATTGCTGAATCCTCAGAAAGTGTGATTTAATAGCCTGAATCTGTCATGAAATATTTATAGCATTTTTGTGCTTTGAAGATTTTGAATTTTACTTATAACCATATTAAAGAAATGCCATATATAGAAGGTGCCACAATGCCACAAGATAATATGATAATATTTATCTTGTGCAAATACAATTATTCTGATACAAGTGTATTTTGGGTCTTTTTATGGAACTTAGATAACGTCTAGTGAAAAGTCAAATATTTGAAAAGCCATGTGGACATCATTTTTATGAGCTTTAAAAGGATGATCCAATAGAGAAGTATAGCATTTTTAAACAGTTTTAAAACAAATTCAAAAGCAGAATTGGATAAGAATCTGAGAAACAGGTAAAAATATTTTTTTAAGTTATAAAAATTGTAATAGACATAAAATTTGTACATATTTATGGGGTACATTGTCATATTTCAGTACATTTATACATTATACAATGATAAAATCAGAGTAGTAAATCTGTCACCTCAAACATTTATCATTTATTTTTGGTATTAAGATTAGAAATTCTTTCAGCTATTTTGAAACATACAGTACGTAATCGTTAACTATAGTTACCCTACTGTACAGTAGAACACCAGAACTTATTCTACCTAACTGTAACTTTGTACCCCGTGACCAGCCTCTGCCTATCTCCCCATTCCCTACCCCTCCCTAGCCTCTGATAACCACTATTCTACTTCTATGTGATCAACTTCTTTTATATTGCACATATGAGTAAGATTATTCAGTATTTGTCTTTCTGTGTCTATCTCACTTAACATATCGTTTAGGTTCATCTATAATATTTCTAATGATAGAATTTAATTTTTTTTTATGGCTGAATAGCATTCAATTGTATATAGATACGAGATTTTCTTTGTCCATTTATAAATTATTGGCCACTTAGGTTGTTTTCATATCTTGGCTATTTTGAATAGTGCTGGAATAAACATGGGAATGCTGATATCTCTTAAAATACTGGTTTCATTTCCTTTGGCTATATACCCAGTAGTGTTATTGCTGGATCATATGGTAGTTCTATTTGTAACTTTTTGAGGAGTCTCCACACTGTTTTACATTATGGCCATATTAATTTATATCCCCACCAACAGTATGTAAGTGACACAGACAGGAGGCAGGGAGAAGGAGAGGGTGGTTCCCCAGCAGAGGCCCCATTCTCAAGCCTGGAAACTTCAGTCCTAAATAAGAACAGTTTTATGTTTTTGCCCAAATGTTGCCTTTTTGGGGCCTGCCCTACCCGCCCATCCTGTGCCCACAGAAACCCCAGAGCTCAGCTGGCAAAGAGACAAGTGGCTGAATGTCGAGAGAAGTAACTGCATCAGAGACTATGGATAGATGTGGCTTAACCTCAGACTGCATGACTTCAAAAAGGAACCCAGCTGGAGATGGCTGGACTTCAGGAAAAGATCACCTCTTCCCCCACCATCCTCTTTCTAGCTTCCCTTCTGCTAAGAGCCACTTCCACTGCTTAATAAAATCTCCACATTCACTATTCTTCAAGTCCACGTGACCTCATTCTTCCTGGATGCTGGATAAGAACCTGGGTACCAAGAGGGCAGGGTATAAAAGGTTGTCACCCTGACTCTCCACTGAGCTTGTTAACACCCAGTCAGCCACTAAAACACCTAGCTAGCAGCTTAAACACTTAGCCTGAAACTGTTAAAAGAGCATTAATTGTAACACACTCTTAGATGCTGCCATGGGGCAGGAGCCCAAAAGCACTCTCCACAGTCCTGGCACCCACTTGGCTGTGTGAGGGGTTGAACCCAGCAGATTTGAGCAAGTGAAGTTTGTCTCTGCCAGTCCCAAAGTGGGCAGCTGGACCCAGAGCTGGTGCACTCTAGTTCCCACCTGTGAAAGAATCAAGGGAACTCTACAATTTCACAAGAAATCCTTACTGTTTACATCCTCATTAACACTTGTTATTTGCTATTCTCATAATGGCTATTCTAACTGGAGTAATGTGATATCTCATTGTGACTTTGATTTACATTTCCTGCTGATTAGTGAATATGGAGTACTTATATTTATTTATTGAATATTTATTGAGAACTTACAGTTATGCCAGGCACTGTAATAATCACATATACATTAATGATTATACTTCCTAATCCAAAGAGAATATTTTCTGTTCTTTTTACTGTATTACATGTGTGTATGTGACTACTTTCATTGTATACTCACTGAGTGCTCAGGCATTAATCTGTCTTACATGAAGTAACATATTTCATCTTTATCATGAATCAATGAAGTAAGTCATAGTACTGATTACTATTTATCATTTAGTATTAAGGAGAGGAACACCAAAGCATAGTGCTATGGTCTGAATGGTTGTATCCCTTCAAAATTCATGTTGAAACCTAATCACCAATGTGATGGTATTAGTAGATAGGGCCTTGGGGAGGTGATTAAGTCATGAGGAAGCAGCTCTTATAAATAGAACTAGTGCTTTTATAAAAGAGACTCCAGAGAGTTGCCTTGTTCCTTCACCATCTGAGGATGCAGCCAAAAGGTGACCTTTAGAAGGCAGATAGCAGGGCCTCAACAGACATTGAGTCTGCCTTGATCTTGGAATTCCAAGGCTTTAGAACTGTGACAATGAATTTCTCTTTTTTTTAAGATAACCAATTTATTGTTACAGCAACCCAAAGAGACTAAGACAGAATTTAAGGGGCTTTTCCATTTCACTCAGCTGGTTTAACTCAGAATACTCTATAGCTAACACTGTTTTCCATTAGAGCCAACTCATATATTGGGTATCAAAAGCAAAATTCAGTGGTTATGTCATTTAAAGGAAAATATAGAAACAATGACCTAAATTATTTAAATTAAAAAAATCCAATTTTCTCTACTTATTCCTTTTAAACTTTAACTGCTTTTGTCTGAGCTCAAGTAACCGTTTTTATATTCATGTTTTACATTTATATTTTAGCAGGATATCTTTTACTGTTTATCTAAATGTGCAATTCAGTTAAAGAAATACTTCTCTTTCAAAAAAGTTTTGAATAGCTGGTTGTGTAATATTAGCACTTTAGGAGGCCAAGGCAGGAGGAATACTTGAGTCCAGGAGTTTGAGACCAGCCTGAGCAACATGGCGATACCCCATCTCTACAAAAATACATAAAAATTAGTAAACCATAGTAGCATGTGCCTGTAGTGCCAGCTTCTTGAGAGGCTGAGGTGGGAGGATCACCTAAGCCTGAGAAGGTGGAGTCTACAGTTAGTCATGATTGTGCCACTGAACTCCAGCCTGAGGGACTGAATGAGACCCCGTGTCAAATAATAAAATTAAAAATAAAAATTAGAATAGCATTTTTCCTACACATTACTCTTTTATTTTTGAGTAATAATTGACAATTATATTTAAGGTGTGCAATATGATTTGCTATATGTAAATATTGTGAAATTAGCACTATTGAGCTAATTAACATATTTGTCACCTCACATAGTTACTTTTTTATCTTTTTTACAGTGAGTACACTGAAGATCCATTCCTTTAGCAAATTTCAGTTATATAAAACAGTCTGTGTTGAATAGAATGGCAAAAGTTGGCACTTGTTATTAACTGTAGGTGCCATACTGAACAGTATGTCTCCAGAACTTACTCATTTTATAACTTGAAGTTTGTACATTTTAACCACTATCTCTCCATTTTCCCCATGCCCTAACCCTAGTAATCATTCTTTGACTCTGTTTCTGTGCACTTGACTTATGTGGATTTCATATATAAACAAGATCATATGGTATTTGTCTTTGTGTCTGGCTTATTTTACTTAGCATAATGTCCTCCAGGGCCAGACATGTTGTTGCAAATAGCAGGATTTCCTTATTTTTGAAGGTTAAATAGTATTTCATTATATGTGTGTGTATATATCACATTTTTTAAAAATCATTCCTCTGTCAATAGACACATATTGTTTTTACATTTTGGGTATGATGAATGCTACAATGAACATGAGTGTGCAGGTTGTCTTTTCAAGATAATAGTTGTATTCTCTGGATATATACCCATAAGTGATTTCATATAACTCAATTTTTAATTTTTTGAGGAAATTCTGTATTTTTCACAATGACTATAGCATTAATTTGCATTCTCATCTACAATGAATATGGGTTTCTTATTCTTCAACACGTGTTATCTTTTGGCTTTTTAATAGTGATCTTAAGAGGTGTGAGGTGATATTTCAATGTTCACATTTTTATTTCCCTGATTAGTGCTGTTGAGCTTCTTTTTGTATACTTGTGGGTCATTTGTATGTCTTATTTAAAAATGGCTATTCAGGATACTGCCCATTTTAAATCAGGTCATCCTTTTAAAACTGTGAGTTACACGTTTTTTTGCGATGTTAACCACTTGTCAGATGTGTGGTTTGCAAACATTTTCACCCATTCCATAGGATATCTTGTCATTTTGTTAAGCATTTTATGTGCAGAAAGTTTTTAGTGGTCTCACTTGTTTGGTTTTGCTTCCGTTGCTTAGAATTTTGGTATCATATCGAAAACCAAAACCTAAAACACGAAAAAATACTGCAAAGACCAAAGTAATGGAGCTCTTTGCTTATGTTTTCTTCTAGGAGCTTTATAGTCAAGTCTTACTTTTATCTTCATTTTGAATTACTTTTGTGTGTGGTGTTAAGGATCAAATTCTATTTTACTTTTTACATACAGATATCTAGTTTTACCAGTTTATCAAAGATGCTATTCTTTCATTTTATATTCTTGTTATATTCCTGACACCTTTGTTGAAGATTAGTTTACTGTATTTGAATAGGTATATTTTCTGATCCATACCTTCCATTCAGTTGGTCTATGTGTCTGGTTTTATGCCAATACTATACTGTTTAAATTACTATAGCGTTGTAATGTAATTTAAAATTAGCAAATGTGATGCTTCCAGGTTTTATTTTTTGCTCAAGATATACATTTTTGGATTTTTTTCTATATGAAATATGTGATTGAAATTTTAATAGAGATTATGTTAAATTTGTATATTGCATTATATAGTATGGATTTTTTTTTGCATTGGTACTTCTGATAAACATGGAATATCATTAAATTTCTTTGTGTTTTTTTAAATTTCCTTCATCAATGTTTTACAGCTTTGGTGAACAGATATTTTGCCTCCTTGGTTAAATTTATTCTTTAGCATTTTACTTTTTCAGATTCTATTGTGAATGATACTGCTTTCCTTAACTTTTTGGATGTTTCACTATTATCACTTAGAAATGCAACTGAGTTTAGTATTTTGATTTAGCATCCCATGACTTAACTAAATTATTAGTTCTCAAAGTTTTTGGGTAAAGTATATAACATTTCCTAGATAAAATAAAATGTTCTGTAATCAGAGACAACTTCTTTATTTTCAATTTGGAAGCCTTCTATTTTCTTTATTTGCTTAATTTTCTGCAGCTGAGACTTCTGGAGTCTATGTTGAATAGAATGGCAAGAGTTGGAATTTGTTATGGTGTGACTGTGTCTCCTAAAAGTTTGTGTTAGAAACTTAATTGCCAAAGTAACAGTATTAAGAAGTGGGGCCCTTGTGGTAAGTATCCTGGGAACAGAGTCTTCCTAAATGAATTAGTGCTGTTATCCCGAGTTATTGCAGGAGTGATTTAGTTCTCTTGGGAGCAAGTTAGTTCTCATGGGTATTAATGAGTTCACACAGGAACGGGTTGTTATAATAGTCTGGCTTGCTATTGCAGTCCCTTTTACACATTCTTGCCCTCTTAACATGTTTTGATCTAGTAAAAAGATCCTCACCATATCTGGTGAACTTTGAACATCCCAGGCTCTCAAACTGTAAGAAACAAATTTCTTACCTTTAAAAAATTACCCAGTATGTGACATTGTTATAGCAGCAGTGTAATAGGCTGTTCTTGTACTGCTATGAGAAATATCTGAGATTAGGTAAATTATAAGAAGAGAGGTTTAAATGGCTTATGGTTCTGAAGGCTGTAAAGGAAGCATAGTAGCATCTGTTTTGGGATGGCCTCAGGAAACTTCCAACTGTGGCAGAAGGCAAAGGGGTAACAAGCACATATGGAAAAAGAAGGAACAAGAGAGAGGAGGTGCTACACACTTTTAAATGACTAGATCTCAAGTAAAGACAGAAGGAGAGCTCACTTATCACTAAGAAGATGACCCAAGTCATTAATGAGGGATTTGCCCCCTTAATGCAAAAACTTCCCACCGGCCCTGTCTTCAACAGTGGTGATCATAATTCAGCATGGGATTTGGATGGGCATAAATGTTGAAACTGTATCGTGTTGCCCCTTGCCCTTCCCATATCTCATGTTCTTCTCACATTGCAAGATACAATCACGCCTTCCCAATAATCCTGCAAAGTTTTAACTCTTTCTGGCATTAACTCACAATTGCAGAGTTCAAAGTCTCATATGAGACAACGCAAATCCCTTCCACCTATGAGCCTGTAAAAGAAAAACTAGTTACTTCTAAGATAAAGTTGTGGAATAGGCAATGGGTAACACAAGCTCCATGGAAGTTTGAAACACAGGAGGGCAGTCATTAAATCTTAAAGCTCCAAAATAATTTATGACTCCATGTCCTACACTCAGGGCACACTGGTGTAAGGGGTGGGCTCCCAAGGCCTTTTGTATCTCCCCCTCTGTGGCATTGCAGGATTTGGCCCCTGAGGCTGCTCCCACAGGTTCTTGAGTTCCTGTAGCTTTTCCAGGTTCAGGGTACATACCACTAGTATATCTGCAATTTTTGGATCTTGGGGATGGTGGCTCCTTCCTCAGAACTCCCCTAGGCAGTTCCCCTCTGGGGACTCTGTGGGGATCCAACCCCACATTTCCTTACCAAACTTCCTCAATAGAGGTTCTCGGTGGGGAATCTACCTCTGCACCCCTGGCTTCTGCCTAGGCACCCAGGCTTTTCCATACATCCTCTGAAATCTAGGCAGAGGCTGTAAAGCGTTCTTCACTCTTGCATTCTGTATACCTACAGACTTAAAAGCCACATAGAAACCACCAAAGCTTATGGCTTGCATCCTTCAAAGTGATAGCCCAAACTGTATCTGGGCCCTTTAAGCCCCCTTTAAGCCCTGGCTAGAGTGAGTGCAGCCAGGATGTGGTAACCGGTATCCCAAGGCTGCACGGGGCAGCAGGGCCCTCGCCTTGGATCATGAAGTCATTATTCCTTCCTTGGCCTCCAGGCTTGTAGGAAGAGGCTGCCACAAAGGTCTTTGAAATATATTTCAGGTCTTTCTCATATTGTTTTGGCTGTCAGCAGTTGGCTCCCTTTTAGTTTGCACATCTCTCTAACAAGTGGCGAGCGAGCGAGAGAGAGAGGAGGGCGTACGCGCGTATGCGAGCGAGAGTGCGAGTGAGAGCCACACACTTTGAAATGACCAGATCTCGTGAACTCAGAGTGAGAGCTCACTTATTACCAACAGGTTGGCCCAAGCAATATATGAAGGATTTGCCCCTGTGACTCAAACACCTCCCATCTGGCCCCACCTCCAACATTGGAGATTACAATTCCACATGAGATTTAGGTGGGGACAGATATCCAAACTACATCAAGAATAATACAGACTAAGAAAAACTTGGTTCTGTGAAGTGAAGCATTTCTATGACACCTGAAAATGGGGGGCCTTGGAACTGGGTAACAGGCAGAGGCTTGAAGAATTTGGAGGCCTAGGCTACAAAAGCCTGTATTGCATGAATGGAGCATTATAGTCAATTCTGATGAAAAACTCAGAAAAGACTAGGGAAGTCTAGAAAATTCCAGATTACTTAAGTGCTTGTAATCAGAAGGCTGATAGAAAGGTAAACAGTAAAGGCCATTCTGATAAGGTCTCAGAAATGAGGAATATACTGAAAACTGAAGTAAAGGCCATCCTTGTTGTAAAGGTAGCAAAGAACTTGACTGAATTGTGTTTGGGACCAAGGGCTTCATGGATGATAAACTAGAATACCTGGCAGAAGAAACATCTAAACAATAAACAATTCTGGTTCTGCCTGGCTACTTTTAATTGCTCATAGTAAGATGCTAGAGGAAACAAATTATATTAAAACCACTTATAAATAAAAGTTCAAGGAGATTAAAAGTGTGCAGCCCAGCCATGTAAAGAACAAAAGAGCATGTAACAGTATGGTCAAGTGACACTTTGTGGGGAATATTAGTAGGAATAGAAGGGAACAAGGTGCCATTCATCAGGACAATGGGAGAAAAAGACCCCAAAGGCATTTCAGCCATCTTTGAGGCTGCCCATCTCATGGAAGGCTCTGAGATCTAAGAGGGCAGAATAGTTTCAGGTGATAGGCCCTGGAAGATCTCCACAGGCTCACTGCCCAGGAACACCTTCAGACTCTGTTCCCTGAATTCCAGTGCAGTGCTCCTCAACCATCCCATCCATGGCTCACATGGGCCCAGGTGCAGCTCCACCTGCCACTCCGGAAGGTATAAGTCATAAACCTTAAAATCATACATATGGTGCTAATTCTGCAGGCTTACAGAATGCAAGAACCATGGTGCCATCGCTTCCTCCACTTAAACTTCAAGAGATGTAGTGAATGGCCTGGAAGCTGGGGCAAGACTTGTTGCAGGGATGGAGCCACCACAAAGAACCTTTACCAAAACAATGCCTATTGGAGCTGTGGGAGTAGAACCATCACTGAGGCACCATATCTGTAAAGTTTCCAGTATATAATGCCAGCGGAGGAGAGCTGAAGCATGAGCTGAGCCCAGCAAAGTCATAGGAGCCGTAGATATAGAAATACCTGGGTCAGGCACGGTGGCTCAAGCCTGTAATCCCAGCACTTTGGGAGGCCGAGGCGAGTGGATCATGAGGTCAAGAGATTGAGACCATCCTGGTCAACATGGTGAAACCCCGTCTCTACTAAAAATATACAAAAAATTAGCTGGACATGGTGGCACGTGCCTGTAATCCCAGCTACTCAGGAGGCTGAGGCAGGAGAATTGCCTGAACCCACGAGGCAGAGGTTGCGGTGAGCCGAGATCGCGTCATTGCACTCCAGCCGGGGTAACAGGAGCGAAACTCCATCTCAAAAAAAAAAAAAAAAAAAAAAAAAAAAGAAATACCTAAGGCATTGGGGGCATTTTGACCATATGAGTCATTCAGTTTATGAACACGTATGTCTTTGAAGCAATATTTTATCATTTTCTGGGTTCAAACCTTGTACTTATATAAAAACATAATCCTTAGGTAAATTTTTTTAATGTTACTATGAATGCAGTTGCTTTCTTAATTTTAGTGTTTTTTTGTTGTTGCTATGACATAAAAGCACTCTTAACTTTTTATCATGTTCTTGAACCCTGAGATCTGTTAAACTTTTGTTGTAATATTTTGTGGATTGCTTGGAATTTTCTGTGTAGATAATCATGCCATCTGTGAAAAGAGACAACTTAATGTTTTCCCAACATTTTTGTTGTATTGCACTAGCTTTAACTTTCTATTAAACATTAAATAACATGCTTTATACTTGATCTTAAAAGGGAAATAATCTTTCACAATAAAATGTATTAGTTGTGTTTCTTTTTTCCTTTAAAAAGAAGGCTTTTCTTTGGGAGGCTGAGATGGGCAGATTGCCTGAGCTCAGGAGTTCGGGACCAGCCTGGGCAACATGGTGAAACCCCATCTCTAATGAAATATAAAAAATTAGTCGGGTGTGGTGGCATGTGTCTGTAGTCCAAGCTACTCCAGAGACTGAGACAGGACAATTGGTTGAACCCTGGAGGTGGAGGTTGCATTGAGCCAAGATCGCCTTACGGCAGGCACTCCAGCCTGGGTGACAAAGCAAGACTCCATCACAAAAAAAAAAGGCTTTTATCAGTTTTAGAATTTTTTTTCTATTCCTTGTCTTTTCAAAGTGTTTCCCATAATGGACATTGCATTTTGTCAAAAGCTTTTATAAAAAATCTTACATCTTTTGATACCACCATGGAATTTTTGCCCTTTGCCCCTTACTCTGTTAACAGATTGTATTATGTTAGTGGATTTTCAAGTGGTTACACTAAGTTGCTTTTTGGGTATAACTCCTATTTGATTATCTTATACAATTTTCGTGTTGTTGGATTTTATTTGCTAATAATTTGTTTAAGCTTTTTTTGCATCTACATTAATGAAGCGTATTCGTTTTCTTGTAATTTCTGTATCTGGCTTTGGAATCAAAGTAATACTGGCCTGTTGAAATGATTTTCAAAATGTTCCCTTCTATGTTTTGTAAAAGAATTTGTAAAACTTTGGTATTAGTTCTGTTACAATTTAAATATTTAATAGAATGTATCAGTAAAGCCATCTGGGCATTTTTATCTATAGAAAGTTTTACAGTTTTCAAAAACTGAATTTTCTAAATAAATTTTTAATTTATTTACTTTATAATTTATTTACATTTCTAGTTCTTTTAAAGTTTTGGTGGCTTTTGTCTTTCATGAAATTGGTCCATTTTATCCAACTTGTCTAACTTCTTGGAATAAAGTTATTAAAAATAATTTTATAGAAGTATTTTTGAAGTGAATACTAACATCCCTTTTTCTTTGCTAATTTTAACAATTTGTTGCTTCCTGTTTTTTCATTTGAACAGTCTAGCTAAAGGTGTTTCATTTTTAATTTTTTTTAAAAGGGATAATTTTCGGTTTCATTGTTATTTTCTATTTTTATGTTTCCTCTATTTTTTAAATTTTTATTTCCTTTCATGTATTTAAAATTTTTTTCTTCAAGTGTTTTAGGTGAAAACATAAATGGTTGACTTGAGATTTTCTTTTTCTGATGTTGGTATTAAATGCTACACATTTTCTTTAAGCACTGCTTTTGTTGAATTCAACACATTTATGTTGTATTTTGGATTGTTCAGTCTGAAATATTTTCTAATTTTCTTTGATTTCTCTTTTGATCTGGGTCATGTGGAAGTATATGCTTAATTTTCAAGTGTTTGTTGATTTCCTATATTTTTTTAGTTGTTAATTTCTAATTGTATATTGTTGTGGTTGGAGACATTGTTTGCGTAATACCAATCTTTTTAAATTAATGAAGGCTTGTTTTATGGCCTAACTTGTCTAATCCTTTGGAATATTCAATGTGTACTTTAAAGAAGTGAGCATTCTGCAGTTAAGATGAGTTAGTTGATAGTGTTCTGATGTTCTATGTATTTGTGAATGTTATCTTAATTGTTTTATTATTGACAGTGGGATATTGAAATCTCAAGCCATAACTTTTGAATTGTTTATCAGTTTTTGCTCTGTCTAGGTCTGTTTTTAGGTGAATGAGTAACCTTTTATGGTTGTAATTTTTTCCTGATATATTGCCCCTTATGTCATGAAATGGTCTGCTTTGTATGTAATTTTTTTTGCTATAAATTCTATTTTTGTCTTAAATTATTGTAGTCATTTCATCTTTTTTTCCCACCTTTTTTATTATTATACTTTAAGGTCTGCGGTACATGTGCAGAACGTGCAGGTTTGTTACATAGGTATACACATGCCATGGTGGTTTGCTGCATCCATCCCCCATCATCTACATTAGGTATTTCTTCTAATGCTATCCCTCTGCTAGCCCCTCACCCCCCTGCTATCCCTCCTCTAGGCCCTCACCCCCCAACATGCCCTGGTGTGTGAAGTTCCCCTTCCTGTGTCCATGTGATCTCATTGTTCAACACCCACTTTTGAGTGAAAATATGTGGTGTTTGGTTTTCTGTTCTTGTGTCAGTTTGCTGAGAATGATGGTTTCCAGCTTCATCCTTGTCCTTGCAAATGACATGAACTCATCCTTTATTTATGGCTGCATAGTATTCCATGGTATATATGTGCCACATTTTCTTTATCCAGTCTATCATTGACAGGCATTTGGGTTGGTTCCAAGTCTTTGCTATTGTGAACAGTGCCACAATAAACAAACATGGGCATGTGTCTTTACAACAGAATGATTTATAATCCTTTGGGTCTATACCCAGTAATGGGATTGCTGGGTCAAATGGTATTTCCTTTTTTAGATCTTTGAGGAATCACCACACTGTCTCCTACAATGGCTGAACTAATTTACACTCCCACCAGCAGTGTAAAAGCGTTTCTATTTCTCCACATCCACTCCAGCATCTGTTGTCTCCAGATTTTTTAATGATCTCCATTCTAACTGGCATGAGATGGTATCTCAATGTGGTTTTGATTTGCATTTCTCTAATGACCAGTGATGAGCTTTTATATACATATATATATGACATAAATGTCTTTTGAGAAGTGTCTGTTGATACTCTTCATTCTCTTTTGGATGCGGTGGTTTTCTTTTCTTGTAAATTTAAGTTCTTGTAGATTCTGGATATTAGCTCTTAGATGAGTAGATCTCAAAAATTTTTTCCCATTCTGTTGGTTTCTGGTTCACTCTAATGATAGTTTCTTTTTCTTTTGGTGTTCTAGTCATGAAGTCCTTGCCCATGCCTATGTCGGGAATGGTATTCCTTAGGTTTTCTTCTAGGGTTTTATGGTTTTAGTTCTTATGTTTAAATCTTGCATCCATCTTGAGTTAATTTTTGTATAAGGTGTAAGGAAGGGATCCAGTTTCAGTTTCCACATATGGCTAGCTAGTTTTCCCAACACCATTTATTAAATAGGGAATCTTTTCCCCATTGCTTGTTTTTGTCAGGTTTGTCAAAGATCAGATGGTTGTAGTTGTGTGGTATTATTTCTGAGGTCTCTGTTCTGTTCCATTGGTCTGTATCTCTGTTTTGACAACAGTACCATGCTGTTTTGATTACTGTAAACTTGTAGTATATTTTGAATTCAGGTAGTGTGATGCCTCCAGGTTTTTTTTTTTTTTTTTTTTTTGCTTTTATTTTTTTTTTTTAGAATTGTCTTGGCTATGGGCTCTTTTTTGGTTCCATATGAAATTTAAGGTGTTTTTTTCCAATGCTATGAAGAAAATCAATGGTAGCTTAATGGGGATAGCATTGAATCTGTATATTACTTTGGGAAGTATGGCAGATTACACAATATTGATTCTTCCTAATCGTGAGCATGAAATGTTTTTCCATCTGTTTGTGTCCTCTTATTTCCTTAAGCAGTGGTTTATAGTTCTACTTGAAGAGATCTTTCCCATCCCTTGTTTCATGTATAGGTATTTTATTCTTTGTAGCAATTGTGAATGGAAGTTCACTCATGATTTGGCTGTTTGTCTGTTACTGTTGTATAGTAATGCTTGTGAATTTTGCACATTGATTTTGTATCCTGAGACTTTGCTGAAGTTGCTTATCTTAAGGAGATTTTAGGCTGAGAGGATGGGGACTTCTAAATATAGAGTTCTGCCATCAGTGTATTGCGAGAATTTGACTTGCTCTTTTCCTAATTTAATACTCTTTATTTCTTTTTCTTGCCTGATTGACCTGGCCAGAAGTTTTAATGCTATATGGAATAGGAGTGGTGAGAGAGGGCATCCTTGTCTTGTGCTGGTTTTCAAAGGGAATGCTTCCAGTTTTTGCCCATTCAGTATGATATTGGCCGTGGGTTTCCCCTAAATAGCTTGTATTTTGAGATACGTTCCATCAATACCTAGTTTATTGAGAGTTTGTAGCATAAAGGGCTGTGTAATTTTGTTGAAGGTCTTCTCTGCGTCTATTGAGATAATCATGTGGTTTTTGCCTTTACTTCTGTTTATGTGATGGATTACATTTATAGATTTGTGGATAATTTTGAACCAGCCTTTCATCCCAGGGATAAAGCCGACTTGATTGTGATAGATAAGCTTTTTGATGTGCTGTTCGATTCCGTTTGGATTTGGTTTGCCAATATTTTACTGAGGTTTTTCTCATCAATGTTCATCATAGATACTGGCCTGAAATTTTCTTTTTCAGTTGTGTCTCTGCCAGGTTTTGGTATCAGGATGATATTGGTCTCATAAAATGAGTTAGGGAAGATTCCTTCTTTTGTATTGTTTGGAATAGTTTCAGAAGGAGTGGTACCAGCTCCTCTTTGTAGTACTTCCAGTAGAATTTGGCTGTGGACCCATCTAGTCCTGGACTTTTTTGGTTGGTAGGCTATTAATTGCTGCCTCAATTTCAGCCCTTTTATTGGTCTATTCAGGGATTCAACTTCTTCCTGGTTTAGTCTTGGGAGGTTGTAAGTGTCCAAGAATTTAGCCATTTTTTTCTGGATAATCTTTCTTATTTGCATAGAGGTGTTTATAGTATTCTCTGATGGTAGTTTGTATTTCTGTGGGATCAGTGGTGATATTCCCTTTATTTTTTTTATTGCATTTATTTGGTTCTTCTCTTTGTTAGTCTGGCTTATTGTTACTATTTACATAGTATTTTCCCCTTCTTTATGATTTCAGCTTATTTGTTTCTTAAATCTGAAGTCGTTCTCTTGTAGACAGTATATAATTGGATATTGCTTTTTGTGATGGTTGTCAACTTGATTGGATTGAAGGATACAAAGCATTGATCCTGGCTGTATCTATAAGGGTGTTGCCAAAGGACATTAACATTTGAATCAGTGGTCTGGGAAAGGCAGACAAACTCTTAATCTGGGTGGGCATGATGTAAACAGCTACCAGCAGGGCTAGAATGTAAGGAGGCAGAAAAATGTGAAAAGAGGCTTAGCTTCCCAGTCTACATCTTTCTCCTGTGCTGGATTCTTCCAGTCCTCAAATGTCAGACTCCAACTTTTTCAGTTTTGTAACTGGGTCTGGCTTTCCTTGCTTCTCAGCCTGCAGATGGCCTATTGTGGGACCTTGTAATTGAGTTAATACTTAATAAACTTCCCTTTATTTATACATCTATTCCATTACTTCTGTCCCTCTAGAGAACTCTGATTAATATGCTCTTGTAATCCGGTTTGACAGTCTCTGCTTTTTTGTTGGGATGTTTAGATTACATACCTGTAATTAAATTAATATTAACATAACGTGTTAATTAATGTAGAGTTACTGATATTTGTAGATTTTTATTTGCCATTTTGCAGTTTATATCTTTCTTTTGTGTAACTGTGCTTCTTCTTGACTACTTTGTATTAAATAATCTTTTCTAGTATACCATTCAAATTATTAATTTTCTTTTTTATACTATGTTTTTCAGTAGTTGCTCTGTGGAATACAATATGCATCTTATCACAATTTATTTCAGGTTAATACTAAGTTAATTTCAGAAATTTTTGAAACTTTGCTCCTTTCTTTCCCCTTTGTGGTACTATTTCATATATATTACATTTATATTTGTTACCAACCTGGCATTGTAACTATAGTTTTGTAAAATCTTATAAAATAAAAACAAATATTCATAGATTCTTTTAACCCACATGTTAAAATTTTTGGTACACTTCAATTATCCCTGTGAATTTCTACCATTTTTACCTACAGATGCCCTAGTTTTTCAGCCAGTGAGGTTTCTGTTACCTGATGAGGGATCTGTGATTTGGTAGAACACATTAACCGTTCAAACTGTTTTAAAATCTGCCCTGGGCTTTGCTTTTTGCATGGCTAATTCAAGTCTCTCTGCTGGTTTACAGCCTCGCAGTTGGCCAGAAATGTGTGACTAGCTTGGGGCCTCTCTGACACAGGTGTGCATATATTAGCCACATCCAGCATAATGTTTCATCCAGTCAGTACCACAAGGATAGCAGGGTAGAGCCAAGTATCACTCTGACCAACCTTGCGGAGGGGTGGATGAAGTATCCCCAAGCCAAAATGCCACAGATTTTCACTGTTCTTAATAGAATTTCAGTAGTGCAAGCATAAATTCTTCTTAAATCATATTCCTTTGGTTAGTTTTCAGAGGACGAATTTTCTGAAATAGTTTTTTAATATCCTTTCCCCCCCCTCAGGTTTATAGTGCTTTTTTGGGAGGGGAAAGAACTTGCAGTTCTCCTCCTTAGTGGAAGCCAGAACTCTCACTTAGAGTACTGTTTCTGAAGGATGATCAGGGGAATAATGCCTAGTAAAAGAAATCATCCAAATAAAAACATAGTTGATTCCAACATGTCTAGTTACAATATTTCTGTGAAATGTGGTTAAACTTTGAGTGATGGCAAATCGATAACATAGGAATCAGAACCTAAGAAAAAGAAATATTGATTATCTATAAAGAAGATAAAGAGAGCAACTAGGTAAAGTAAGAAGTATTAATTTAGAAATCATGTATAAATCTAAAGTCTGCTATATAGGATTCATGAAAGTGTGTGGTTAGGTAATTTTAGGCATATTAATAATGAAAAAATAATTCTTTGTTGAAATGAGGGTTGGATTTAATTAATTACCAATTAAATGCTGCCAGAATTCCTGGATTCTGTTGTGACTTATGTGACAATATGTAAGTTTTCCTCCTAATAATCGGCCTATCTTGACCTCTCAGTGAATGTAAACCTTGGAAAGAATCTTATTTGTATTTAGATTTATATGCTTCTTAGGAGTGTTTTTAAGATTAATGGTAATTTTGTAATTGAGTACCTGATTTAACATCTTAGAAGAATGTGCAATTTTACTGATAATATACTAAATAATGTATTATATAGATGGCTTCTGTTTTTTGAGAAGCAAGCTCAAAATTTATTTACTTTTTGAAAAGTAAGCTAAAATGACATAATCTAGGACAAGTTTGTCCAACCCATGGCCTGTGGGTCACAAATGGCCCAGGATGACTTTGAATGCAGACCAACACAAATTGGTAAACTTTCTTAAAACATGGTAAGATTTTTTGTGATGTTTTTAAAATTCAAAGCTCTTTAGTTATTGTGAGTGTTACTGTATTTTATATTTGGGCCAAGACAATTCTTATTCCAGTGTGACCCAGGGAAGCCAAAAGATTGGTGACCTTTGGTCTAAAAGTTAATGAGATTTGAGTCTGTTTTTGGTTCTAAAGGTGGCAATATTTTATATTGACTTGGAAATTTCACAAAATAGTAGAGGTAGCATATTCATAGCAATGAAAGCCAGAGAATATGCAATCGAAATAAGAACTTAAAATGTATGGAGAATAATTAGAATGAAAGTGTCATATAAGCCAAGAAAACAGTATTTCAAGAAGGGAGCAAAATATCTAGTAGTATAAGGGGAATAAAAACCATGAAAAGGCCTTTGGATTAGAAAGTATATGATAAAACTGTATGTCTGTCTTTAGCCTTAAATTACTATCACATGAGGGAGTCTGACTCAGTGACAGCTTTATTAGCTGAATTTAAAGTTGCAGATTTTTCAAATGAAGAGCTAGCACTGGATGATGATATGTATAACATTTCTGACTTGTCATTGAAAATAAACAGTTCAGAGAGTCACACCATGTGATCTCTTGTTATGTCTAAAAACTTAGCATTTCCCAGTGATTGAATGATTGAAATCATATGGTTTGTGATGTGTACTTTTTGGTATGTTATTATATAAGTTACCTACTGCTGTGTTGTGTTATGTAGGTGTAACAAATCACCACAAATTTACTTAAAGCAGTGCAACTTGACTTCCTGTTTCAACTCTAATATGTAAAGAGCTTGGAAGTTGTCACTCCAATCCTTATAACAAGAAAAGGCTGACAAAAAACAATTTTTCTTGGATTTGTTGGAGAACTTGTGAGGAAGTTTCCCATGTTCTCTGGCTAGGAGAAAGAATGTTCTTATGAAATACAGGGTTAAATGTTCCTCATCTAAAACACTTGGGATGAGCACTGTTTCAGTTTTCAGATTTTTATCCCAAATTTGAAAATCAGAAATCTTAAAAGCTCCAGTGATCATTTCCTGTGAGGGTCATGTTAGCAATCAAAAAGTTTTAGATTTTAGAGCATGTTGGATTTGGAATTTGAGATTATCAACTTGTATAGCCAGAGACATCTCCACAACACAGGGCTAGCTTCCAGCATGAAAAACTTAAGCAGAGATATGTCTTAGAACTGTGGAGGAAGGACATTCATCTCATTTTAGCCTTATTTACCTTTCCTGTCTCACCCTAAGGGATGGGAAGCTATATAAGAGGAAATGCTTGTGAAGTCCCTGGTCAGGGATACAGACACAAAAAAAACCAGATCTACTTGGAAAGTTATAGAATGCCCCTCTCTTCACATCTTACCAAGACCATACCAACATACATGGACTCCAGCATAATTATAGATTATATTTGAAAAATCTGAGAGAGACAGATGATGTATCTGAAGGAATACTTAAGAAAGTCCAAAGTCAGGAGGGGAAAGAAAACAAAAAACACTAGCTTCTGCCACATACAGCTACAGCAAACATCAGGCTCAGATGACACAGATGTAGAAAGTAACAAAATTTTTGAAAATATAATTACTGTATTAACAGATAACGAAAATGGTAGAAAAAAATAACAAATAGACAATGTAATGTAATTAGATTGGAATTCTAAGAAAGGATTAATAGGAAATGAAATAAAAAATGACTGAGTTCATTAGAATATTAGACACAGCAGAGGAAACAGTGAGCTTAAAGATATGTCTATAGATATTTCCCAAACTGAAAAGCAAAGAAAAAATTTTAAAAAGCAGGTATTCAAGAACTGTGAGAAAACTTCAAAATATATAATACATGCATAATTAGTATACTAGAGGAGAAAGGAAAAGAAAAAGTATTTCAGGTAAAAATGTCCAAAAGGCCAGGCACAGTAGCTCATGCCTGTAATCCTAGCACTTTGGTAGATCGTGGCAGGAGGATTGCTTTGAGCTCGAGAGTTCTTGATCAGCTTGAGCAACATGGCAAAACAAAACAAAACAAAAAACCTACAACCACCAAAAAAAATTAGCCAGGCATGGTGGTGCATACCTGTAGTCTTAACACTTACGGAGCTGAGGTGGGAGGATCATCTGAGCCCAGGGATTTTGAAGCCATAGTGAGTTGTTAAGCCACTGTATCCAACCTAGGCAACAGAATCAGTGTCTCAAAAAAAATTAAGTCTGGAGACTTTTAAAAATGACAGATAGTAAATCACTGATCCCAAAACTTCAGAGACCATCAAGCAGAACATGTACCCTCCAAATAAACCAAAAAGTAAAAAAAATTACACCTAGGAATATCATACAAAATTCTAGTAAACTAAAGACAAAGAAAATCCTGAAAGCAGCCAGAGAAAAAGACACCTAACCAATACAAAAACGAGGATAAAAATTACTAGGTATTTTATTCTTTTTGTAGCTACTGTAAATGGGATTGTATTCTTAATTCAGGTCTCACCTTGAACATTATTGGTGTACATAAAAGCTACTGATTTTTGTACATTGGTTTTGTATCCTGAAACCTTACTAAAGTTTTCTTTCAGTTCTAGAAACCTTTTGGTTGAGTCTTTAGGCTTTTCTAGGTATTGAATCATATCATCAGCAAGGGGAGATAGATTGTGATACAATATGGCTCTGCTCCCACTAAAATCTCATCTCAAATTCCCATGTATTGTGGGAGGTATCCAGTCGGAGGTAATTCAGTTATGGGGCAGGACTTTCCTGTGCTGTTCCTGTGATAGTGAATAACTCAAAAGATTTGATGGTTTTAAAAAGGAGAATTTCTCTGCACAAGCTCTCTTCTCTTGTCTGCTACCCTATGAGATGTGCCTTTCACTTCCCAAGCCATGTGGAACGTTAAGTCAGTTAAAGCTCTTTTGTAAATTGTCTATTCTTGGGTATGCTTTTATTAGCAATGTGAAAATGGACTAATACATAAATTGGTACCAGGAGTGGGGTGTTGCTGACAAAATACCCAAAAAAGGTAGAAACAACTTTGGAACTGGTTAACAGGCAGAGGTTGGAACAATTTAGTGGGCTCAGAAGAAGACAGGAAAATGTGGGAAAGGTTAGAATTTTCCTTGTTGAATGGCTTGAGCAAAATGCTGATAATGACATGTATAATGAAATCCAGGATGAGGTGATCTCAGATAGAGGTGAAATACTGGTTGGGAACTGAAGCAAAGGTGACTCTTGTGTTTTAGCAAAGAGACTGGTGGAATATATGTCTGTCCTAGAGATCTGTGGAACTTTGAACTTGAGATGGAAGATTTAGGGTAACTAGCAGAAGAAATTTATAAACAGAAGAGCATTAAAGTTGTGACTTGGATGCTTTTAAAGGCATTCAGTTTTATAAGGGAAGCAGAGCATAAAGTTTTGAAAATTTGCAGCCTGACAATGCAGTAGAAAATGTCTCATTTTCTGAGGACAAATTCAAGCCAGCTGCAGAAATTTGCAAAAATAATGAGGAGCTCAATGTTAATCCCCAAGACAATAGGGAAAATGTCTCCAAGGCATGTCAGAGGTCTTCATGACAGCTCTTCCTACCACAGGCCTGGAGACGTAAGAGGAAAAAGAGGTTTTGCGGACTGGGCTTAGGGTCCTCGTGTTGTATGAAATGCAAGTACTTGGTGCCCAGTTTCCCAGCTGATCTAACTATGGCTGAAAGGGGCCAATATAGAGCTCAGGCTTTGGCTTCTGAGGGCACAAGCCTCAGAAGGCTTGGCGGCTTCCACATAGTGTTGAGCCTATGAGTGCACAGAAGTCAAGGATTGGGTTTTGAGAACTTCTGCCTAGATTTCACAGGATGTATGGATATGCCTGGATGCCCAGAGAGAGTTTTGCTATGGGGTGGGGCCCTCATGGAGAACCTCTGCTGGGGCAGTGCAGAAGGGAAGTGTGGGGTTGTAGCCCCCACATGATTACTACTGGAGCACTGCCTAGTGGAGCTGTGAGAAGAAGGCCACCATCTTCCAGACTTGAGAGTGGTAGATCCACTGACAGCTTACACCATGTACTTAGAAAAGCCACAGACACTCAACACCAGGTCATGATGGCATCCAGGATGGGGGCTATACCCAACAAAGCCACAGGGGAGGAGCTTCCCAAGGTAGTAGGAGCCTACCTTTGTATCAGCATGACTTTAATATGAGACATGGAGTCAAAAGACATCATTTTGGTGCTTTAAGATTTGATTGCCCCTCTGGGTTTCAGAGTTGCCTGGGGCCTGTAGCCCCTTCATTTTGGCCAATTTCTCCTATTTGGAATAGATGTATTTACCCAATGCCTGTACTCCCACTGTATCTAGTGGGTAGTTGACTTGCTTTTGATTTTTCAGGTTCATAGGCAGAAGGGACTTACCTTGTCTCAGATGGCCTGTAAACTTTTGAGTTAATGCTGTAATGAGTTAAGACTTTGGAGGACTGTTGGGAAGGTATAATTGATTTTAAAATGTGAGAACATGAGCTTTGGGAGTGACCAGGGGCAGAATGATAGGGTTTGGCTCCGTCCCCACCCAAATCTCATCTTCAATTCTCAAGTGTTGTGGGAGGCACCTAGTGGGAGGTAAATCAGTCATGGGGGCAAATCTTGCCTTTGCTGTTCTCGTGATAGGAAATAAGTTTCATGAGATCCAATGGGTTTAAAAGGGGAGTTTCTCTGCACAATCTCTCTTCTCGTGTATGCTGCCATGTGAGACACACCTTTCACCTTCTGCCATGATTGTGAGGCTTCCCCAGCCATGTGGAACTATAAGTCAATTAAACCTCTTTTATAAATTGCCCAGTCTCAGGTATGTCTTCAGCAGCATGAATATAGAATAATTCAGTTTGATCTCTTACTCCATTTTGATGCCTTTTATTTCATATCTAGCCTAATTTCTCTGGCTAGGACTTCAAGTACTATGTTGAATAGGAGTGGTGAGAGTGGGCATCCTTTCTGGTTCCAGTTCTCAAAATGAATGCTTCCAACTTTTGCCTGTTCAGTGCGATGTTGGCTGTGGGTTCGTCATAGATGACTCTTATTATTTTGGGGTATGTTCCTTTGATGCCTAGTTTGTTGAGGGTTTTTAACATGAAGCAATGTTGGATTTTATTGAGAGTTTTTTCTGTGTCTATTGAGATGATCACATAAGGAAGACATCCTATACAATATATGATGCTGGGATAACTGGCTATTTATATGTAGAAGACTGAAACTGGAACCCTATGTATCATATATGAAAACTAACTCAGGGTTAAAGACTTAAATGTAAGACCTCAAACTGTAGGAATCTTGGAAGAAAATCTAGGAAATGCCTTTTTCAATACTGGCCTTTGCAAATAATTCATAGCTAAGTGCTCAACAATTGTAACAAAAATAAAATTGACAAGTGGGTCTCAAACTAAAGGGCTTCTGCACAACAAGAGAAACTATCAATAAACAGAAAACCTACAGAATGGGCAAAATATTCACAATCTATGAAGTGACAAAGGTCTAATGTCAAGAATCTATAAAGTTCTTAAGCAAATTGACAAGCAAAAAGCAAATAATCACATTAAAATGTAGACAAAGGACATGAACAGACACATCTTAAAAGAGGACATACAAGTGGCCAAATAACATTAAAAAATGCCATTAACACTAATCATCAGAGCAATACAAATAAAAACCACAGTGAGATAGCATTTTACACCAGTCCAAAGAGAATGGCTTTTGCTAAAAAAAATAGAACACATAGTGGTGAGGCTGCAGAGAAAAGGGATCACTTTACATTTCTGCCATTGAGGACAATGTAAATTAATTCAGCTGCTGTCTAGAGTAGTTTGGAGATTCCTCAAAGAACTAGGAGTTGAACTACCATTTGACATGCAATCCCATTACTGGACATATATCAAAGAAAAATAAACCATTCCACAAAAAAGACACCTGCATCTGTACGTTCATTGCAGTGCTATTCACAATAGAAAATCATGGAATCAACCCAGTTGCCCATCACTGGTAGAGTAGATAAAATGTCACAAATATATACCATGAAATATTACATAGCCATACAGAAATGAAACCATGTCCTTTGCAGCAATATGGATGCAGCTGGTAGCTGTTATTCTATGCAAATTAAGACAAACAAAGAAGTACTATAGGTTCTTAAAAGTGGGAGCTAAACATTGGGTACACATAGGCATAAAGATGGGAACAATGGACATTGAGGAATATGCAAGGTGGTGAGAAGGAGGTAGGCAAAGCCTGAAAAACTACTTAATGAGTGTTATGCTAACTACCTGAATAATGGATTCATTCACACTCTACACCTCAGTATCACACAATGTACCTTTGTAACAAACCTGCATGTGTATCCCCGACTTTAAAGTACAAGATTTGTTTTTTTTTTTTAAAACATAAGAATTATATTAGACTACTTTACAGAAATCACATGAGCAGAGTTGAATAAAATAATGTGTTGAAAGAAAAAAATACTACCAATGCAGAATACTGGGTCTTTTGAAATTACCCTTCAAGATGGAAGGAAGGATAAAGACCTTTCAGAGGGACATATACCAAAGGAATTCATCTCCAACAGAACTGCCCTGGGAGAGATGTTAAGAGTTTCATCAGGGGGATGGAAAATGATAAATCAAAAGCTTGAATCTATATTAAAGAAGGCATCAGAAGAGAAAGATGAAATATGTATATGTGTGTGTGTGTGTGTGTGTGTGTGTGTGTGTGTATATATATATAAAATACACAATATATAATATATAATATGTAATATGTATTATATAAGTTGTCTTATATAAGTAAGTTGTTTTCAGATTAGGGATTCAAATATTTAAAAATATACATAATATATAATACATATTATATATTATATATATGTATTATATAATATGTAATATATATTATGTATTATATAATATATATGATATATATTTTTAAATCCCTAATCTGGAAAGAACTTACTTTTCAGATTAGGGATTTAAAAATATATATTATATAATACATAATATATTATATAATATATATATAATAGGTGATAATAGTAACAGTGTATTGGGTAATTATTGAATATAAATAAGTGAAATGAATGACAGCATCAAAAGGGATGAAAGTGAGGAATTGAGACACTTTATTAGGTCTTCAGTACACATGGAACAGAGCCATGTTATTTGAAGGTGTACATAGATTAGCTAAAAATGTCTATACTGAACTTTAGAAGAACTACTAAAGTAACATTTAAATACATGTAATTGATGAGCTAAGAGAGAAAGGCCATCGTTAGTTTCTGAACAAGTATACTTCTCAATAGGGCAGCTTACCACATGGCAGCTTGCTTCATTAATGCCAGCAGGGAGGAGAGATTATTAGAATGATGGAAGTCTTATGTAACATAATCATGGAGGTGCTATCTCATCACCTAAGTAATATTCATTAGAAACAAATTGCAAGTCTTGCCCACTTACAAAAGGGAGGGTATTATACAGAATGTGAATACCAAGAGGGAAGCATTGTTGGAGGCTATCTTTGAGTCTCTTCCACAGTCACTGTTCTTCATATATGAGGAGCTATCTCTACAGAAAATGTTACAGATTATGGTGTGGTGTGCTACATCAAGTTGAGAAGGAAGTGTCTAATGTGTATCAACGTTTTAAATTATTTTTCCTCCCTTTTCTATTTCTCTTCACTTCACAGATACCTTCCTTTTCTTTGAGAAGGCAGAAGCCACTAGCCTTTGAATAATCTGAGCTTTCTGTATTCCACTAGCATTTATCTTTTTTCCTTCTTGTTGTTTTTCTAGCTTAGAGGGGAATAACCTTTTTCTATCCAAGTGACATAGACTATCATCTATCCACTTTTCTTTGTCTTGTCAAGTTCTTGTTCCACTAGCCTGCCAATAACCATTTCATGTAAAAATTTACACAAATTTCTCTAATTTTCATACATTTTCCTATTTTTGACCTTTATTTTTTTTAAAGTCTTGTACTATTTCAGAGTCACCAATTTAACTTTCCCATTTCCTATCCACTCTTTAGCATAGTGTACCTCATGGCTTCTGATACTGATACTCTGGGAAATCCTTTCATTTGAACATTATTATTTTTTAGATGCAGTGACTTACCAATTCCTATTGTAATTTGCTCTAATTTTTCCCTAATTATCTTATTTTGGACTATTATAGACTCCAAATTTTTTTCCCATTTTCCATCCGGTCTCATTCTAATTTATTCTATGCACTACAGTTCAGTATATCATATGTAGCCCTAATCATGTCCCATGACTCCCTAAAACTGCTTAAGTTAAATGTCATATAGAAATCCTAAAGATTGGGTGTAAATACTATCACACAAATTGTTGAATATAATTATCGCAAAATTAATAATGATAATTCCATATCTATAGGCATATTATTTGTCCTTTGGTGTCCATTGGCCATTGTAAATGCTCTGAAATAAAATTCTGTACTAGTATATAGCCACATTTTATATTTCTGACCCTAAAATTAACTATATGACTTCAGTATTTTTTATTAAATACTGACACTGATATTTAATTTTATTTGGTCCCAATAAATTGAGACTATAAGGTAAGAATGCAACTGCATAAGTATATAATCTACAATCCAGTTTTATCAGTTAGCTCTAGTGCTATATTTGACTGTATTGAAACCTCCCCTACCCAAATTAAAGATAATGAATTTTTCTAAAAAGGATATTTGGTATTCATGAACTCAGTCTCAAATATGTGAACTTCTTCTGCTCTTCAGACTAATGTTGAGATTTTAAAGCAGCTGTATAGACATGATACTCTGTCAGTTTGAACAGAATCTTACTAATCCACCTGACATTCATTTAAGTCATCTTATGAGCAACAGAGAGGAAAGCTGTCAGAAAATTTCTATCATTGCTGAAATGCAGCTGCCAAGGTTTATTTTTTCATAATGTTGGATGTAGAGGAGGCTTATTTTAATGTGCCAAATATACTTCCATTTTTCTTGACTTGATAAGCATAATAGGGTGTTTGCATTAATGAAAATGGGGTAGATTCTTGTGGTCTACAAAAGTGTCAGGACATAGTATTCTCAGAATTAGAAGCATTTGTGATTTCAGTATTAACTAATCTTTGATTTTTTGGTAAAACATAAAACTTCATTTTTAGATAATTAGTATGAAAATCCCTAAAAAAGCATGGTGTACTCTCAGCCTTTTGAAAGCAAGACAAAATTCTTAAGATTACTTTACCATGTGTTGCCTATTTATTTTTACAAAGTTATCTAAATCTTTATGGTTGTTTAGACTTTAAATTTTTCAGTGTCAAAAACATATGTTTCATTCTCTGTAAATGTCAAATTACTGTTCTCAGATCAAGTGTCACAAAGAACCTATGCTTGTGCTCCGTGGATTCATCTAGGGTGGTAAACACCAGGGCAACATGGGGAATTCTAGAATAGAAGATAAACATTGGTAAAAACATTGGTGTCGGAGATAATGAATAAATTATAATGAGTTCATTTAATAATTCTTGAGTAGCCAATAGCTAACATGGACTGAAATTTTAAAAGGAATCCCTTTTCTCAAGATACTTTATGGACATCTTCTGGAACACTGTTGTAATAAATATAAAAATCTATGATGACTACAGTGTGAATTCTTATAATTGTGTGGTACCTAATTTTTTCAACACTGAAGATGATGAAGAACAACCTATCCTTGCCATCACAGATAAAGATATATAAAGAAATAGTTACACTGTCTGATATTATTTGGACAAATAAGTGCATGAAAAGGAAAATAACTTAGAAGGAGCCATTAGAGAATGCCTCCTTGGTCAAGGGATAGTAACATTGAGATCTCACTGAGAAGATCTGCCACGTGAAAACTGTAGGAAAGAAGAGTGAACTATGTGTGCCGAGGCTGTGTCTTAGCTCATTTGTGCTGCTATAACAAAACACTGTAAGTGTAGGATTATAAGTAATCATCATTTATTTCTCATAGTTTGGGAGCTTGGAAAGTTCAAGATCAAGGCGCCAGCACCTGTTTCCTCACGGGTAGGCTTCTGTCCTTACATGGTGGGAGGGGTCAGGCAGCTCTGCAGCCTCCTTTGTAAGGGCACTAATCTCATCCAAGAGGACCCCACCCTCATGACTTGATCACTTCTCAAAGGCCCCACCACCTAATACCATCACACTGAGAATAAGGTTTCAACATAAGGAATTTAGGGAGGCACAAACGTTAAGTTCATTTTGGGCAGTTACACATGAAAGGAGTAGTAAGTATGTGTAAAGAACTAAAAGAAAACTGGATTGGCTAGAGCATCAGAAACTGGAGGGAGGACAGAGTAACTGAAAACAGCTACATGCAACAGTGAGAAATGGTTGTACAACTTATGGTCGATTTGTAAAAGAGAACACCATGTAGCCATCAATGAACACGTTTCTGAAGGATATTCTATGGTATGTGAAGTTACTCATTGTAAGTAAGAAGTAGAACATTAAACTCCAGGGTAAGTGTATATGTGCTATACAATTTTTCAATTTCATTGTGTCTGTGGGAAGAGTGAGTTATATAAAAATAGTTAAAGCAATTATTTCTATTGGTAAAATTGAGTTGTTTAAATTTTAATTTCTGTTTTTTTTTAAAAAAATGCTCAAGATATTCTCATGTGCAAAGAGACATATATAAGAAATTTTTGATGCTTCATTCATTGTCATAGGAAACAAATAGAATAAAATGAATTGTTCCTCAATAAGGGAATGGATTAGTACACTGTATTTTATCAATATAATAGAATGTAGCAGTCAAAAAAAAAAATACCTGGGACATTCATTAAAATACATAAATAATAAAAGTAAAATTTTGAAATGATCAAGTTAGTTGCAAAATGTAGCTATGTTACAGTTTTATATTCATTTTAAGAAGTTTTAAATATTCAGTTACAAATACACATATATACAGGTGTATATATTGTATGTACATATTCAGTTACAAATATATGTATATGTTGTATGTACATATATATTTAATACAATACAAATATTCAGTTACAAATATACAGATATATATGTACATATATATATACATATGTGTACATATATTGTGTGTACATATATGTATTTAATAAAATACAAGCTATGCTGTTGCATCAAAACAAATTTCCTTTGGATGAAGACTTTAGCTGCATTTATGGTATTTCTTTTTTAAATGGATCAATCTGAAGAAAATATGACAAAGTATTTAGCACTGTTTAATATTGTCTCCTGTGTGCCATTCTGTATGTCAACATATTAAAAAATATTTAAAATTTTAACTGAAAAATGTTAAGACTTATGACCACATATGGATATCATTACTTAAGGAATAGTATATTTTGGAAGAATCTCACGTCAACTTACAATTTCTACTGTAAATAAGACATGCATACTAAAGAGAGCATAAGACAAATACACAGGTTAGGGAGTAGCTACTAAGTAAATGCCTAATCACCACTCCAGGTCAAGAAGTAGAATGTTAGAATAGCTAAACCCAAAGTGGGCCACTTTCCTATTTTTGAACTTTATATAAATGAAATTACACTGTATATGTATAATCATATGAGATTATATATATATATAATTATGTATAATGTGAAATTATACATTTCATAATTATACTACATATGATATATATACTTTTGTATGTTGTATTAGCTCAGTTTTGTAAGATTATCCATCATGTTGCATTTTCGGATGGTTATTTCATTTTCATCATCGTGTAGGTTTATCCATGCACTTGTTAGTAGACATTTAGGTTGTTTCTAGTTTGAGCTATGTTATAAATGGTGCTCTGAACATTTACAAAGTGTATAAGTATACATATATGTGTATCCTTGCACACACATATACATGTGTCTCTAAGGCAAATGCTTAGAAATGAAATTGAGGGGTCACAGGAAATGCTTATTTTTAACATTATTACTGTATATACTGAACTGTCTTGCAAGCTGGAGTTACCAATTTACACTCCTACCAGCATTTTATCACAGTTCCAGCTGGTAAACAAAATTATTATTTCCCTGATTAGTAGTGAGGTTGAACCCTAGTTCAAGTGTTTAAGTCACTTAGATTTCCAGTTTTCAAGTGTTTTTGTGTATGTCTTTTGCCTGTTTTTCTTTTGGGATATCAAATTGTTTTTATTAAACATATATATACTTTTTTCTGAATACTAAGTCTTAGACATAGTCTAACAACTGTCTTCTTCCATTATGTTACCTGTGTCTTAATGTTCTATTAATAAACAGTACTTAATTTTCATTTGGCCAGTTTATTAATCTTTTTGTTTATGGTTCATAACTTTGTATATCATCCAAAAAATCTTTCTACAGTGATGTCAGGAAGATAAAAGCCTGTATTATCTGTTAAATACTTTATAATTGTGACCTTCTCATTTGATTCTACTTTGATACAGCTAGAATTGATCCATTTCAAATGCAACTTTTCTTCTCCTTTTCCTCATTTATTTAACAAGTTGCTAAACAAAACTAGCATTTTTGAGAAGTGTTTCCTGAGAAAATGTTGAAGATAGTTTTGGGAATGGGAAAATAATACAGAGTGGAGCAGGAAGTTTGATCTACAATAATATGTAAATTAAAGTCCATTTCATTTTATATAAATTGTGCTAATCTTCATATGTTTGGGGAGAAATAAAGGAGTAAATTTAAAAACTATAAATTGGTAAGAAAAAAATGATTGAATTTATTGGAAACATAGACATGCTTTAGCTGATAGGAACCAAAATTTGGGACTGCAAGTAAAAGCATCCTGAGAAAGGATGGATGGAGAAAAAAATAGAGGAGCTGGAAAAGAAAAAAAAAATTGTAGACAAAGAAAGTTTAGTCTTTTTTTTTTTTTAATTTTCTTTGGTGATAAATAGGAGCTGAAATATGGTCAATTGCAAAAGGTAGACAAATCTGAATTATTTATAGTTAGCTTGAAGGTTTTTTTTTTGTGTGTGTGCATGCATATAAGTTGGATGTAGAACTTAATTTTATATGGCTATGCTTAGGGCCTAGAATTTAAATCAAGTTAAAAAAAAGTCATGGAGATTTGATTCAGGGATTGGTTCCACTTTGCTCTCCTAAATCATTATCAGTCTCTCCTTCTGCTTATGCAGCAACTGAAAGGCCTATGTATGTATACACATGATAGAATTTAGAGCTAAATATCCTTACCCATCTAATAACCATCTTTAAAAAACAAATCCTGTGTAAAAGTTTTGGTTTTCAAGAACTTTTTTAAACGTTAAGATTCTAAGTACATGCAAAATAAGTACAAAGTATTAGGTGAACTATAGACAATTAGGTAAAATATTTCAGTTTCTGTAGCAGACTAGAAAGCAGAATTTATCAAACTGGCTTAATTTTTATTTATGGGTGAATGATATACCTAAGGTTTGCTTTATTTAAATGCAAAAATATTGTTAGGTGTATATATAAAATAAAGAATGGCAGCAAGTTAATTTTTTTTTAGTTGGGTGATGGGTATGAGGATGTTTATTGCACTCCTGTTTAATTTTTTTTCTGTGTTTAATAGTTTCCTTAATAAAAAATTATAAAGCTGATTTTTAAGAAAGTTATTTGTTAAAGGATAAAATCTGAAGGCTACAGATTAACATAAATTTTTTTCTGGGATGGAAAATCTACTTTGTTCACATACATATTCATGTCTTCATCCATCTCTATTCATTTATTCTCCCAAACATCCACCCCTTCAGCAATCCAATAACCACCAAGCCCTCTCTTCTAAGGCAGTGTACAGATCATTGTAGAATATAAAATTAATTAAGGAAAGGTCACTGAAACACTGAATTATGGAAATTGAAGAAAACTTGAAGCTAGTTTACCACAATCTACACTTTATAAATGATCATCTTGAGGCTCAGTGAGTTAAATTGTTTCCCCAAGATCACACACAATTTTCAGTGGCAGAGAAGCATATCCAAAATTGGACAGTTTTCTTACGTTTCATGTAATGAGTCACATACTTGATGTAGCAAAAATATTTGTTGGGTTCCGCTGCAATTGTGAAGACTGTCATGTGAGTGATACCTATGTTCTCTTATAAAACTCATTTAGTAGCCACAGTGGCCTGAATCCATTGAGTTTTTCAGTAACATCCAATTCTGCTGTATTCAGGCCCATCTTCATATGCTCTGAAAAAAGATTTCACAAATATGGAAGTGGTAAGAAAGCATGCATTACAAGCCTAAGTAACTTTGGCAGATTCACCTTAGGGATTTCGCTACAAAAAGCAGTTTCTGTGGGATACAAAGTATTTTGACATGGAAATCTCTTAATAACTCTATAAGGTTGTCAGTTTTTCTTAGGGGATTTTTTTTTTCTATCAAGATAAATTACAATTTTGCCTCTTTTGAGGTTTCAGAATGAAGGTTACAAAGGCAGAAAACTTGTGCCTAGAAAAGCAATAAGCTTGTTCTGCCTTAGTTGTAACTGTTTAAAAAATACTCAAAACTTTTGCAGTGCTTATCATGAGAAAAAGGTGTGTAATTTTGGAATAAGGTTGTGTAGTCTGATGGCTATCTGAGGCTCTGATTTCTACCAACTAGTGGCTGTGTAATCTTGGACAAGCTACAAAATCTCTCTGTGCCTATTTTCCTCTCAAGTAAATGAAGCTAATAACAAAACCTACTTCATAGTGTTTGGGTGAAGATTAAATTACATAAGTCATTCAAAGCTTTTAGGTCACTACCTAAAAAATCTAAGTGTTAAATTAGTACTTGTTAGTATTAGTCTTCATATTGTTTGATTCATCTACATAATAATTTATGGTAGAAAATTCAATCATTATTAGCTAAGTTGACTAGAACACTAATTTTCAAACCTGTCAAGAATTTTGAGCAGTGATTATCAGTTGCTGATCCAGAGATACATGTTAGTTCTCTGCTCCCTCTATCTTCCTTGAAGTAGGACCCATTTTATTTGGGGTAGCAAGATGTCCAAGAATGAGGCAATGTATCTTGGGCGAAGTATCTTGTATAAATTCTGGGTTATGAGATGTTTGCACAAGTAATTTCTGGGATACTGAGAAGGCTGCTTCGAGGGTAATCCATCAACTTGAGAGTGCTTCATTTTTTCTTCATCTCATTTTCTCCTTTTTCTGCTGCAAAAGAAAAAAGCAAGCTGATAATTTGGAACATGAATCAACATTGAAGAAGAAAGCCATGATTAAAGATGGTAGAGTAGAAAGAAGGAAACTGAGCTCCACTGAGTTTTCAGTGTTTCTATACCAATTTGGCACTTTCTACTTCCCAATTTCTAACAGAAAAAATGGAAATCTGCAAGTCTTTACTGTGTTTGAGCCTCAGTTATTTCAAGTTTTTATTGGTAGCATTTGTATAAGAAATTTAACTGATGAAACACCCTTTATGGAGACTGTTGAAAATATAGGTCCCTCCTTCCAGAGATACTCACTCATTCAGTAGGTCTTAGATGAGACCCAGGACCAGCTGAGTTTGGAACTATACTAGAGCATAACACTATTTGTTTTGAGTCATGGAAATTTCACAGGGATTTTACTCCAAGGATGTGTTAGCTTTTGTCAATTTTAGAGGGCAAATTCCTGCGAAATGTGAGAAGACTGTAAAAATAACCAGTGTATGGGCAACATGTATGTATTACTCAAGGAGGCAAACAATTTGAAATGCCTGTTCTACCAATAGTTACATTGTCATAAAGAAAATTTATCATGGGAGAGAAAGTATTGGATGGACTTTTAAAAAGTTTTATGAGATACTAATTGGGCAGGGAAGAAAAATGTTAGTTTGCCAAAATAATGGAATAATTGTGAAATCTTAGAATCAGAAGTCAAGCCTTAACAAAGGAGTCCACTAAATGTGGTTACTTTGTGGTTATCAACAGAGCCAGAGGGGGAAATGTCAGTCATTCTGGTACTATGGTAGTCTGGACTAAATCACAGTAATTTCAGATAAAATTGGCCAAACATCAATTCTAACAGCATGCTTATGTTAAAGAGAAAATATTTATGGTTCAAGAAAAGAATACTCTTTACAGCCTCTTGTGCACAAATATTTCTTGGCATGAATTAGAATATATTATCATAGCCAACATTATACATGCATGTAGTAAATGAACCTAAGAAGTCAGCCAGTCCCAACTGTGGAAGTTTGATTCAGCAAGATCAAAAAGCCATTAACCAGCATGATGAAACCTTTTTTGTGAAACAAGGTCTGCAAGGGTCAGATTTACTCAGCATTCAACCTTCATTACCTCTCTTTCAAGTAGAAACCCACTTGGCTTATGTTTTAACAGTGCATCTGTCTAATAGGGTGGTACCATTGAGATCCTGGGTAGTAAAGAGTATGGTGATTTGGATCCATTTTGATACCTTCTAAGCCTGAGCTCCAGAGCTGCAAGGTCAGTTTTCCTAACCACTCAATAGTCTCTGTCTAGAGTGGGATACAAAAATCTATTTTTGATATTTGGGCACCCTTTTGAAAGGATGAAAATCCAAGTTTATATCACTCGATGTGGAAAATAAAAAGCTTATGATATCTCTTTTAGTTGAAAGCTTGAATAACTCTCCTTGGTGATCATTTCCAGAGCTTTTGTTGCTGTGCTGAGTGCCATTGCCCTTCTTCTTAGAGTTGACCACATTTCTGAGTCTGAAGCACTTGTGGGCCCTTTGGGATGAAAGACACTTACCTTGCTAAGTGCCATCCATTTTTATTGCTATTATTGTTATTAAGTCAATTCCCAAAGTCACATTCACTAACATGGCGTTTTCAGAAATGACATATTGCAGCAGTGTACTGGGAAATGCTGTTCAGCTGGCTTTCCTATGCCAGCCTCATAAGTATTGCTTTTGTGGTGATACTTTTGGGAATGACACTTCTCTTTGGTGGCTCAATGTGCCCACAGGTAGTAAGCTATTAAGAGAATGATGGGCAAAAGCAGGTGGCAGATACTTTATGATAGGCTCATCTTCCACCTAAGGCATCTGTTGTTTAAGAGTGTATGTAGTCTCTGCACATAAAGACTGGCTTTTGAGAATAATGCAGAGTGATGATATTCAAACACATTCTTTGAGAGCTGTTAGAGTAATTGGTTTAAAATGCACTGTGTTATTAGACATCAATTGCAAGAAATATGCCAAGTTTGTGGAAGCATGGCTTTCCTATTTAATTTCCGGAGGGAATTTGTATAATGCCTTTTCATTACATGATGGTGAAATTTGCAGTGCAAATGTAACAGAAATTAGGCAACTATACAGAATGAGAATCTAGGGAAAAAAGCTATAATCCAGATTTTCATAGCACTAAGGTAAATCATGAGTAAACATCAAAGATATAACTCTCAAAATATTCATTTGATGTTAATAATTGCTAAATTAAAGAAATACAAAAGTGCATTTGGGAAAGATTTCTGAGGACTTGTATCTAGGCACTCGTTTGAATATGATATAATTTAGTGTTACATGAAACAATTCAGAAAAGGCTTTTTAATAATTTTTTTTTTTTACTGTACCTGATAAATGCTATGTATTCTAGATGAACTAAAGTAAGCAGTAAGTTTGGACAGAATGTTTAGTCTCAGTGCAGGCTTTGTTTTAGAAGCAGTTAGTACTTATTCCCAACTGCATTTCTCCATATACACTTTATCAACTAGAAATCATAGTGGTGGCCAAGGGACTCCTTAAATAAGGTTAATTCACCTATTTAACCCATACATTTCTTCAAGGATCTCATGTAGTTATGGTATGAGGACTGTAGTAAGATCATATGTTGAACATGTAAATGGCAGCCCTGCCACCCTCACACCCAGCCTTTTTAGCTTTGTATAAACTGCCCCAACTCAGAGAAGGCCTCAAAGAAAGATTCAAAGTATATATCATGAATATATTTTGATTAAGCTATAGAAAATACAGGGTTGCATTTCACATTTTTGTCTAAAAACTAATGAAAATGACTCTTTTAAAAAATGCAGAGTAGACATGTATGTGATTTCATTTTCTTTTCTGGTTTTATCTTTGAATACAAGTAGTCATAGCCTAGGTATTCTTTCTCAAGAGAAAAGTTGAAAGAAAAAAATTGAATCACAAATTTTGTAGGGGTAAGTTGAGTCTCTGTTGTTTAAAGAATTCTGGATTTGATAGGTGTTCTTAGTGGGACCCATAGATACCTGTATCTGCTATCTTTAAGAAATTATCTCCTGGAATTCTTGGATAATGAATTGCTAACCATGTTTCTAAAAATTGCCCTCTCCACAAAAGAGAAATGGATCCTATGTATTTAATTTTTAAAGGAGTAAAGGACACCACCAAATTTTATGTAGCATAAAGGAATAAAAAGAACTACATTTGCCTAATTTTGGAGAATATCAATTTCAAAGTTATAAAACTGAGGATGACATGTCCAAACATTTATGAAAGACAACCCTTACCAGACTTGCTCATCCTTGAGTTTTCCTGCCTTTTCTTCTGATCCAGGCCACAGAAGCATCATGACATGGTACTGTTTCTAACATCCTCCTTTGGACAGTCAATAAATGTGATAATGCCTTTGCTAAAAGTGACAATCTATAGATAGCTTCACTTAATGCTTTTGAGAAGACAAAATCCTTCTAGTCTCTTTCTTGCTTCTTTAGGGTAGTCAAGAAAAGCTGAGTATATATATTCAACCACAAAATTAAACTGAAACCGAAAGTTCTGATTCTACTGATTAACTGTACAAGCCTGCACAGTTCTAAATTGGCCAAGCTGTCACTTTTACTGCTCCACAGTGGGCACTGATCCAGAAATTAATTAGAAATACAAATTATGTCAAATTTGGGCCTATGCAGACTATTCAATTGAGCAATAAAAGTTGAAATTCCTAAAAAGTGTAGAAACCACATGTGGAAATAACCACAGCCTTTCATCAAGTTAAATATGTTTTATTGTATTTCCATTTAGGTTTAATATAAATGAATAAAGAACATATTTGTATAGAGATTGTATTAAATATATTTTAAAATTTTTACTATGTGTGGTTGATAATGACTTTTTGTTTCTGATTTTAACTTTAATATTTCATAGAATCTAATGAAGAGCCAAGATGCTATACATAGTTGTGATTTATTTTGCTCAGTAACGTATTTGCCACTTTATTACAATGGATGAGAATATTCTATTTTTAAATATTTAAGTGCTAAAAGATGGTTTAGTCATACCATATTCTATATAACATATTCATCTTTCTCAGTAGATTGCCTGTGATTCAATTTTCTTTGCTCTAAACTTGTTTTTAAAATAAAATTACCTCTATTTCTGGATCATCAGTTGCTGCTCTGAGTTTCTGTGTTACGGCTTTCTCTATACTAATTCATCTTTAATTTTCTCTCCTACTTTTGTTGAATTATTTCCCAAATTTGGAACTTAAACTTGATTTGCACCATTGATATTAAATAGTTTGTTTCATAAGTTGTCCTTGACACTATTAAAGGGAACATCAAATACTCAGTAGAAATTAGATTTAAAAGGCAGATGAATCAGTGCAGCTAAGATAGCACTATTTTACAATAGGCACTTACATTATAATCACATTTTCCAGAAACACATTATACTAAAAGAGAGAAAAAAAAGAATACATATGTAGATTGCTATATTTCTATAGAGTTGAAACTATATAACTTTTAAATAATCTCTCTGGGTTCCTTCTAAATTTATCATTTATGAAAGCAGTTATTTCTCTGGAAGTAGGGTGAGTCACAAAGTGTTTTGAACAATTGAAGACAGGGGTACCTAGTCTATTATTATAGAATGTATAAGGCAGTTTCTAGTATATTAAGGAGTCATGAAGTTCTAATGCAACAGAATTACACAATTAGGGGCTTATGATTTATTTAAATTGGTAATTTAAAAGCCATTTGAGTCTAGATTTTAATGGACACAAAGAAGGCATACTGCAGTGGAAACAGTATTTAGTCAGAAATAAGTGCTAGGAATCTCGTTTTTCCCTTACTAATTATGTAACTTTACATAGGTTACTCAATCTTTCTGTCACAGTTCCATTTTACATAAAATGAGCATAATACATACTTTACAAAGTTGTTACAACCAAATGTCCTATCATGTGTAGGCACCTAATACAAGGCTTTTTTTGTGTGTTGTCTCCAGACAGATGAAGAATAAACATCAAGACTGAGGTCAAATATTCCTCATGCTAAACCATGAGACAGACATTTAAGAACACTTCTCTGGTCTTTTGTGAACCATGGGATTTTGCCACAATTCTATGTCTTTAACAGCTCTTTTAATTAATTTTAGTTAAAGAAAAAAGGCCAAGTTAGTATCTTGACCTAGATTTAAATAGAATGTTTTTGTAAGGATTTTCATTATATTTAGTTAATAATAAAGACCGAGTGATTGCAGGTGATCCTGTGGTCAGTCGCATTAAGTAGTACATTTTTTGAAAGAAATGCAAATTTAGGAACTCTGCTTTGAACGGTGAATCCTCTCAAAGTTTGAGATAATAAGTCTTTGACAAATTTAGGAATTAATAAAAATTGATAATATGTCTGTGTTTCTTAATACCTTGTAAAACAGAAATGAAAATTTGGGGAGGTCAGCCTATGGGGAGAAACAAAGTATCACTCAGAATTTATGTGCAATCAGAAGTACATAAAGAATCTAAAGTGGAATTTTGGAGGCAAGAGCAAACTTGAGAGCTATGCTTGTATCTGGTGAGAAAGGAAGATGCTCAAATACATGTAAAAAGATGTCAAAGACAAAGTGTACTTATCTTCATCTGAAGCACTGAATTGAAAGTTTCATTCTTTTTTCTTAAGTATTTAAATTGCTTTGTGGCTGTGTTTTTTTTACAGGCTGTAATTCCCACCTCTGAATCCCTCTGGGAGGTTGTGGCCATTTTAGATATGCTGAAGTGAATTGAAGAGATCAATTCCACATTACAATTAAATTGATCTGGTTTTGAAATGAGTTTGGTATCCAATTTAGCCTTCATTTTAATTTTTGTCTTTTGGGAAAATGCAGGGTTTACTTTAATTTTACTTACACGTGCCTAGAGGCATTGTAATGGGTGGATTTTTACCATGAGAAAAGAAATTAGGCTACAAATAAACACATTCGTCACTGCTGGGGAGTGAATTCTACACTGACATGTTATTAAAGTAATGGCTTTGCATGAATATATTAACTGTAGTGAAAAATCAAAGATTATAATTCTACTAAAGTTAAATTTATTTTACTTTTAGGCAAGCCCTTTAAGTAGCTGTGATTTTCCATTTAATTTGTATTGTATAGTGGATAGTGGTGCTGCTTTTTGTTCCTCTTAAATGACAGTGTGCTGTCTACTGGCATTTGCAGGCTGCTACTTTAATATGCATAAATCCCATTATGCTCTACGGCTGATGCTTTTAAGATGAGATAGTAGCTTTCCTGGCGTATTTGTTGATTTATTTTAGCAACTGAGAAAGTATCAGGCCATTGAGGTTGGATCCTATTAATCTTTGCTTGCTTTCTATCTTTTCTCTGTAATTTTTGTCAGAGCTGAAAGCGAAAGAGTGCTAGCAAGTATGCATATAATAGAAAAAATGTTTTAAACTGGGAGAGGATCACAGTTTGGAAATTGATTGTGCCTTGCAGCATTGCTACAATGAAGAACTGTTTTAAAGTACACTTCTTTGACTTAAGTTTCTTTTCTTTTTTTTTTTTTTTTTTGAGACGGAGTTTTGCTCTTGTTACCCAGGCTGGAGTGCAATGGCGCGATCTAGGCTCACCGCAACCTCCGCCTCCTGGGTTCAGGCAATTCTCCTGCCTCAGCCTCCTGAGTAGCTGGGATTACAGGCACGCGCTACCATGCCCAGCTAATTTTTTGTATTTTTAGTAGAGACGGGGTTTCACCATGTTGACCAGGATGGTCTCGATCTTTTGACCTCGTGGTCCACCCGCCTCGGCCTCCCAAAGTGCTGGGATTACAGGCTTGAGCCACGGCGCCCGGCCTTGACTTAAGTTTCTATATCACATTAATATGAAAGTTTTTAAGCTCTAGGTTTTTCTTTTTAAGTAAGGGTCAATGCACCTTATATATAGCACAGTGTTACTTTTGGGATAAGTAAACTTACATATGTTTCAATAAATGGATTGCAATTTTCCAAGAAAATAATTGGTTAAATATAAAGAAATGCTTATTTTTAAGTTGGAACATGGTGACAACAGGGAAAATGTTCTACATTTGGTCTTTAGCTTATGTAATCTCTGCGTACTTTCTTATTTGGAAGACTTTTTTGCAACCAGAAATGCTAACAAGTGTTGAAATTTGCATTCAACAGTTACTCTCTTTATGGGTATCTAAATTCTGATTGGAAGCAGATGGTGATTCAGAGGCTGATAACCTGTAAAAAGTAAGAGTACATTTATAGATGTAAGAAAATAAGAAATCTAATATTTTAGAAAACTATTGATTTGAATTAAAATAGAAGTACTAGTATACTTTAGTTTTTCTATCTCATCTGAAAATGTGTAAGCATGAATTAGGGGATTTTAGTGGCTTTAGCATTATTCTGATTTTTAAAAAATTAGGCATGGACAATTATAATTCTGAAATTTATTTTGTCAGCAAACATTTATTAGTCATCTATTTTAATGACCTATTGCTGCATTAAAAAAAATTACCCCCAAGCATAGCAGCTTAAACAACAAATATTTAGTATCTCCTACAGTTTGTGAGGATGAAGAATCCAGTTGAAGCCTGTTGTGGCTTAAGATCTCTCATAGGGTTGTAGTCAAGGTGTCAGCTAAAGCTGCAGTCATCTGAAGGGTTTACTGGGCTAGAGGATCCAGATCCACATGCAATCATGTAACTGGGTGGCTATTCATAGGAGACATCATTTTCTCATTATGTGGAGCTGCTCACAACATCGCAGTTGTCCTGTTCCAGATCAAATGATCAAAACGAAAGAGAATGCACCCAAACAAAAGCTACCATGATTTTTATAATGTAAGCTTGGAAATAACATTCATCACTTCTGTGGTATTCTACTGGTTACAAATACCAATGCTGGTGCAATGTGTGGTGCACATACTAGGTGGTTGTGAGGATCACTGGGAGCCTTATTAGAACCTTGTTTTTACATCTATGTGTTCCACATACTAGACAATAAATAAAAACATGGATGAAATTCTTGTGTCAAATAATAAAGTCAAGATCAGACTGTTTTACTTCTTGTTTAAAAATACTTTTAGTTACAATGCAAAGGCATTCATTTAAAAATCAATTTCTTTTATAAAATTTCACATCTAAAGGAATACTTAATAATTTAGACTATATATCCTTAGAGAATAATTTAGAACAAAAAGATTGTTTTTCTTCCTCCTATTCTAAACGCCAAGACAAGTTGAAATTAAGTGAAATGCTCACTGCAGCATGGAAAAAAGCAATTTATATGGGTAACATTTTATTTTATACTTTGAGAGCCAATTTAATCAGTAGCTCCTTTCAATCCCAACTTAAAACCTTTCATTGCTTGGGAAGGTGTTAAATTTGTATAGTTAATGAATTTACATATATAAAATGAATTTTTGATAGAATTTCAAAGATAAGAGTAGTTTGAATTTTAGTTGGCTTTTTTTGTCGAATGCTTATTTTATCTTAAAGTATACATTTTCTAATTTATCTTCCATAGAATGAAACAATGAGAAGGAAGTGCTTAAATTTGTTAGTTTTATTATATATTTTTTTATTTAAGGACGAATCCATACGTCTATAAAGTCCCTCTCTTCTCTGGTATGATTCCTGTGTCATAGGAGTCATGCAAATAAGCTTTATTTAAATTTTTTATTTTATAAAGATCTCCATTTCCACAAACACTGATTAAACATCTATTATATGTAAGGCTTCATATATCCTCGTTTTGATAAATAGCAACTCACTTGGAACTGCCTTTAAAAAATGGGGAATTTGGCCAGGCAGGGTGGCTTATGCCTGAAATGTCAACACTCTGGGAGGCCGGGGTGGGGGAGATCACGAAGTCAGGAGATCAAGACAAGTCTAGCCAACATGGTGAAACTCCATCTCTACTAAAAATACAAAAATTAGCTGCGTGTGGAGGCCCACATATGTAGTCCCAGCTACTGAGGAGGCTGAGGTAGGAGAATCACATAACCCTGGAGGAGGGGAGGTTGCAGTGAGCCGAGATAGCGTCACTGTACTCCAGCATCGTGACAGAGGGAGACTCCATCTCAAAAAAAAAAAAAAAAAAAAAAAAAATTATAAGAACATTGAAGAAACTCATGGAATACAGAGAAGAGTTGTGTATTTTTGCCTCCAATAGGCAATTCATTGATTTCTGATTTATGCCTTTTCTCTAAATGTCGGTTTCTTTTTTTTTTTTCCTTGCAGACTGACTTTCCCCTCACTCCTCACCCCTGAAATCTTTAGTTTGGAAAAGGATCCCAAGGTTTCTGTATTTTATACATTATATATCCAGCTGTAACCATAAAGAGTAATTTAAGTTTCACAGATTTAGCTTCAAAATAACAGGGAAAAGACCTCTTACCTTCAATTGGTTCAGTTATTAATTTTTCTCTTGTTCAGGTGAGTCTGAAAAAAAATACTGTAAATGTCCTTGTTTATATTTGATTCTGGAACACTTGTGATGGGAGTGGCATCATATTTGTGAATCTCTTCTGGAACTATGTAAATGTAGATCAGGAGCTTTTTCCTGGAAAAGCTTTGGCATTTAATAGGTCTCTAATTTGGACATCCTATGATTTCATGAACTATTTTTGTTACTCAAGGTGAAATATTCTCTTTGTGTGTATTCTCATTTCCTTCCCTTTATTTTCTCTCTCCTATTTAGAGATGTTTTATTCATGGTAAAATCATACAACAGATTTTCTTTATTTTGAAGAGGGTCTTTTTATTTTGACTGTTGTATACAACTGCAAATTACTCAAAATTTTAAAACTTACGGCAGTGTAATAATCTACCTGCTGTTACTATTAAATGAAAAGATTGCAAGTTTAAACAAATGAGAACACATTACTTCATGTAGGTTGTACTTTTTATTATTTTTATTTACTTTTAATAGTCACGTTTCATGTGTATATAAAACTTTGTATTTATATATACAAAGTTACATAAATAACTTTGGTGAAAAATAAATTAATTGGAGGCATGGTGGGGTAACTCAGGGAGCCAAAGGAGATTTGGACAAGGATAGAAACTTGAAAGTCACTGGAAACCTAAGCTTCTAGCTATGGTCTGTCTCTTTATTTTTCTGTCTTTAGAGTTACCAGGGCTTTGCCTCTCTTGCCTTTCTCTAATTTTCTATCTCATCTTTCCTTTCTGCAGTATATCCTACCCTTATCCTCAGTCCACTTTTCAGTACTTTGTTAGGCATAATGCTGAAGACATTTCCCCCAGTTTCTGAAATTACATGTCCCTGGTACAAGTGACAATTAAAAAAAAAAAAAGTTAAAAGCCTCACAGATCCGAATACCCAGAAGAAAAAAGTAAGATTGTTTCATTTGAGGTGAGGTGCTTATTCCTGCTCCAACAGATTAGTTTTGGTTGGTGCGACAAAGGCATATCGTTACAGAGACTCATGGGGAGGGTGTAACCAGCTAGGCAGACATACAAAAAGGCATGCACTCTACTTTGGATTTGCAGCATGACCATCTAATTGTAATAATAAACTGCACTGCTAGGGATGTTTGAGGAACTTAAAAGCATTCAGTATGCTTGGAGTAAAGGGAATCAGCGTAGGAAAACTTGTGCATGGGCCTAGAGGTAAGCAAAAGCCAGGGAATTAAGGAACTTGAAGATTTTCTATGGATAATGAGTAGCCAATGAAGGCTTTTAAACAGGGAGAGTGAAGGGTCGGCTTAGAACTAATTTTTTAAAGGTCACTCTGACAGATGTATGACAATGAAGAAATTAGAATAGAGCAAGAGTAGAAGCACAGTGACCAGTTAAGAGACTTCTGAAGGCGAGGTAATGAGGGAGCTAAAAGATAGTGGCAGTGAGAGAAAGAATAATTACGAGAGAGACATTAAAATTATTGCTCGAGTAACAGATGACTAAATATGGTTAAGTAGCAGGAGAAAGGAGCACTCAGCTTTCTCTGACTTGAGCAGCTGGGCAGTTGGTATTGCTGTGTACTGAACTAAGTGAAGTCAATGTTAGAAGAGGAAAATGAGTTTTATTTGAGCTTTTAAGTACCTATGGGACAAATGACCTGGAATGGGCATATCAACATAGGGGTCGTAGTGAAGTTGAAAAAAACAGAATGGGGAGACATTTGGGGGTGTTCTATGAGAAAGCAGAAGATGGATTCTAAAAGGACACTGAGGAGTAATGACCACATACTTTCACATAGCTATTGTCTGTCTCTTCATTTTTCTGTCTTTGGAGTTAGCAGAGCTTTTCTTTTTTCTCTAACTTTCTATATCATTATGGTTTTAGATTTCGCATTTAGGAGTATGACCTATTTTGAGTTAACTTTTGTGTTTGGCAATTAGGTTTCTTTATTTTGCAAATGGGTATCAATTACTCTAGTACTATTTATTTAAACATCTCATAAATGACTTGATGGAGCTGAAAAACAGCACAAGAACTTCATGAAGTATATACAAGTTTCAGTAGCCGAATAGATCAAGCAGAAGAAAGGATATCAGAGATTGAAGATCAACTCAATGGCATAAAATGAGAAGGGAAGAAAAGAGAAAGAATGAAAAGAAATGAACAAAGCCTTCAGGGAATACGGAATTACATGAAAAGACCTAATCTACACCTGGTTGGTGTACCAGAAGATGACGAGGAGAATGAATCCTAGCTGGAAAACGTTCTTCAGGATATTATCCAGGAGAACTTCCCCAACCTAGCAAGGCAGGCCAACATTCAAATATAGGAAATAGAACCACAACGATACTTCTCTAGAAAAGCAACCTCAAGGTACATAATCATCAGATTCACCAGGGTTGAAAAGAAGGAAATAGTACTAAGGGCAGCCAGAGAGAAAGGTCGGGTCACCCACAAAGGGAAGCACATCAGACTCATAGTGGATCTCTCAGCAGAAACCCTACAAGCCAGAAGAGAGTGGGGGTCAATATTCAACGTCCTTAAAGAAAATAATTTTCAATCCAGAATTTCAAATTCAGCCAAACTAAACTTCATAAGTGATGAAGAAATGAAATTCTTTATAGACAAGCAATTGCTGAGAGTTTTTGTCACTACCAGACCTTCCCTGCAAGAGCTCCTGAAGGAAGCAGTAAACATGGAAAGGAAAAACCAGTACCAGCCACTGCAAAAAAGAACTACATGGTAAAGACCAACAATGCAATGAACAAATTAAGCCAACGGAAGGGCACAACAACCAGTAATAAAATGGCAGGATCAAATTAACTCATAGGAATATTAACATTAAATGTAAATGGACTAAATGCCTCAATCAAGACACAGACTGGCAAATTAGATAAAAAGCCAAGAACCATTGGTGTGCTGTATTCAGGAGACCCATCTCATGTACAAAGACACACATAGACTTAAAGGGATGGAGGAAGATTTACCAAGCAAATGGGGAACAAAAAAGCAGGGTGACAGTCGTAGTCTCTGATAAAATGAACTTTAAACCAACAAAAATCAAAAGAGACAAAGAAGGACATTACATAATGGTAAAAGGATCAATACAACAAGAAGAGCTAACTATTCTAAATATATATGCACCCAATACAGGAGCACCCAGATACATAAAGCAAGTCCGTAACAACATACAAAGAGACTTACACTCCTGCACAATAATAGTGGGAGACTTTAACACTCCACTGTCAATATTAGACAGATCAACGAGACAGAAAATCAACAAAGAAATCCAGGACTTGAATGCAGATCTGGACCAAGTGAACTTATTAGACATTTACAGAACGCTTAACCCCAAACCTACAGAATATACATTCTTCTCAGAACCACACAGCACTTCCTCTAAAATTGACCACAGAATTGGAAGTAAATCACTTCTCAGCAAATGGAAAAAAATGGAAATCTTAACAGTCTCTCAGACCACAGTGCAATCAAATTAGATCTCAGGATTAAGAAACTAACTCAAAACTGCACAACTTCATGGAAAATGAACAAGTGGCTCCTGAATGTATACTGGATAAATGATGAAGGCAGAAATAAAGATATTATTTGAAATCAACGAGAATGAAGACACAACATACCAGAATCTCTGGGATACATTTAAAGCAGTGTCTAGAGGGAAATTCATAGCAATAAATGCCCACATGAGGAGGAAAGAAAGGTCTAAAATTGACACCCTATGATCAAAGTTGAAAGAGTTAGAGGCAAGATAAAAAAAAAATCTCAAAAGCCAGCAGAAGACGAATAACTAAGATCAGAGCAGAACTCATGGAAATAGAGACACAAAACCATTCAAAAAATCAACAAATCCAGGGGCTGGTGTTTTGAAAAGATCAACAAAATAGATAGACTGCAAGCCAGACTAATAAAAAAGAAGAGAAGAATCAAATAGATGCAATAAAAAATGATAAAGGGGACATCACCATCAATTCCACAGAAATACAAACTACCATCAGAGATTACTACAAACAACTCTATGCACACAAACCAGTAAATCTGGAAGAAATGGATAAATTCCTGGACACTTGTAGTCTCGCAAGACTAAACCAGGAAGAAGTTGAATCCCTGAATAGACCAATAATGGGCTGAAGTTGAGGCAGCAATTAAGAGCCTACCAACTAAAAAAATCCCGGGTCCAGACAGGGTTTGCAGCTGAATTCTACCAGATGTACAAAGAGGAGCTGGTACTATTCCTTCTGAATCTATTCCAAACAATACAAAAAGAGGAAATCATCTCCAATTCATTATATGAGACCAAAATCATCCTAATAGCAAAACCTGGCAGAGATGCAACTAAAAGAAAACTTAAGGCCAATATCAATGGTGAATATAAATGCAAAAATCTTCAATAAAATACTGGCAAACAAAATGCAACAGCAAATCAAAAAGCTTATTCATCATAATCAAGTAGGCTTCATCCCAGGGATGCAAGGCTGGTTTAATAATACACAAGTCTATAAATGTAATCCATCTCATAAACAGAACCAAAGACAAAAACCACACGATTATCTCAATAGATGCAGAGAAGGCCTTCAACAAAATTCTACAGCCCTTTATGCTCAAAACTCTCAATAAACTAGGTACTGATGGTATATATCACAAACAATAAAAGCTACTTACAACAAACCCACAGCCAATATCATACTGAATGGGCAAAAACTGGAAGCATTCCCTTTGAAATCTGGCACAAGATGAGGATGCCCTCTCTCACCACTCCTATTCAATATAGTATTGGAAGCTCTAACCAGAGCACTATGGCAAGAAAAAGAAATAAAATTTATTGAATTAGGAAAAGAGGAAGTCATATTGTCTCTATTTGCAGAAGACATAATTGTATATTTGGAAGACCCCATCATCTCAGCCCAAAATCTTAAACTGATAAGCAACTTCAGCAAAGTCTCAGGATACAAAATCAATGTGCAGAAATCACAAGCATTTCTATACACCAATAACAGAGAGCCAAATCATAAGTGAACACCCATTCACAATTGCTACAAAGAGAATTAAAAAATCTAAAAATACAACTAACAAAGGATGTAAAGTACCTCTTCAAGGAGCACTACAAACCCCTGCTCATGGAAATAAGAGAGGACACAAACAGATGGAAAACCATTCCATGCTCATGGTTGGGAAGAGTCAACATCGTGAAAATGGCCATACTGCCCAAAGTAATTTATAAATTTAATGCTATCCCCATCAAGCTACCAATGACTTTCTTCACAGAACTGGAAAAAACTACTTCAAACTTCATGTGGAACCAAAAGAGAGCCCACATAGCCAAAACAATCCTAAGCACAAAGAACACAGCTGGAGGCATCATGCTGCCTGACTTCCAACTATAAAACAAGGACACAGTAATCAAAACAGCATCATACTGGTACCAAAACAGAGGCATAGACCAACGGAATAGAATAGAGACCTCAGAAGTAATATCACACATCTACAATCATCTGATCTTTGACAAACCTGAGAGAAGCAATGGGGAAAGGATTCCCTGTTTAATAAATGGTGTTGGGAAAACTGGCTAGCCATGTGCAGAAAGCAGAAACTGGACCCCTTCCCGATACCTTACACTAAAATTCACTCCAGATAAAGATCTAAACATAAGACCTAACACCATAAAAACTCTAGAAGAAAATCTAGGCGAAATCATTCAGGGCATAGGCATAGGCAAAGACTTCATGGCTAAAACACCAAAAGCAATGGCAACAAAAGCCAAAAAAGACAAATGGGATCTAATTCAACTCCAGAGCTTCTGTACTGCAAAGGAAACAATCATTAGAGTGAACCAGCAACCAATAGAATGGAAAAAAATTTTTGCAGTCTACCCATCTGACAAATGGCTAATAATCTAAAACAGATTTATAAGAAAAATACCCATTCAAAAGTGGGTGAAGGACCTGAACACTTTACAAAAGAAGACATCCATGAGGCCAAAAAAATACAAAAAAAAAAAGCTCATCACTAGTCATTAGAGATGAGAATCAAAACCACATTGAGATACCATCTCACACCAGTTAGAATGCCAATCATTAAAAAATCTGGAGACAACAGATGCTGAAGAGGATGTGGAGAAATAGGAACACTTTCACATTATTGGTGGGAGTGCAAATTACTGCATCCATTGTGGAAGACAGTGTGGTGATTCCTCGAAAACCTAGAAATAGAAATACCATTTGATCCAGTAATCCCATTACTTGGTATATACCCAAAGAATCATAAATTATTCTATTAAAAAGACACATACAAACATACATTAGTTGCGGCACTGTTTACAATAGCAAAGACCTGGAGCCAATGAAAATATCCATGAATGATAGACTGGATAAAGAAAATGTGGCACATATATACCACAGAATACTACGCAGCCATAAAAAATGACTTCGTGTCCTTCATAGGGACATGAATGAATGTAGAAATCATCATTCTCAGCAAACTGATACAAGAACAGAAGACCAAACACTGCATGTTATCACTCATAGGTGGGTGTTGAACATTAGAACACGTGGATACAGGGAGGGGAGCATCACACACTGTGGTCAGTTGTTGGGAGGCTAGGGCAGGGACAGCAGGGGCTGGGGAGGGTGGGGAGGGATAGTGAGGGGAGAAATACCAGATATAGGTGATGGGGGGATGAAGGCAGCAAACCACCTTGCCATGTGTGTACCTATGCAACAATCCTGCATGATCTGCACACGTACCCCAGAACCTAAAGTATAATAAAAAATAAAAAATAAGACTCTTCATTCACCACTGATTGCCTTTGTATATTTGCAAAAAATTAGTTTTCTATATATATTTGGATCTATTTCTCCACTCTCTATCATGTACCATTGATTTGTTTATATTGCTGTCAATAACACTATCTTGATTACTACAACTTTGTATAAAAAAACGTGTAATGTTGGTCTTTGAACTTCTGTGAAATACAGCTAATTCTTTTTTTTTTTTTTTTTTTTTTTTTTTTTTTGAGACAGAGTTTCGCTCTTGTTACCCAGGCTGGAGGGCAATGGTGTGATCTCAGCTCACCGCAACCTCTGCCTCCTGGGTTCAGGCAATTCTCCTGCCTCAGCCTCCTGAGTAGCTGGGATTACAGGCATGCACCACCATGCCCAGCTAATTTTTTGTATATTTTTAGTAGAGACGGGGTTTCACCATGTTGACCAGGATGGTCTCGATCTCTTGACCTCGTGATCCACCCGCCTCGGCCTCCCAAAGTGCTGGGATTACAGGTTTGAGCCACCGCGCCCGGCCTGAAATACAGCTAATTCTTGTTTCCATATTTCTTTTGCCAAATTTAGTCTTTAGTATTCCCTAAATTTTTTTTTACTGATTTTATTATAATTTGATCAGTTTCTAAAAATAAGTTTTTGATTGTGATTGTATTTGATGAGAACTAATCGATTAACTTGAGAAAAATGGATGTCTTAACAGCATTGTCTTTCAAACTACAAACGAGATTATCTTCATTTACTTTAATTTCTCTTAGTGATGTTTAATAAGCTTTAGTATTCAACTCTTTCACATCTTCTATAATATTTATGTTAAGTATTTTTTGTGCTATTATAAATGGTATTGCTTTTAATTTTCATTGTACATTGCTTGTATATGGAATTGATTTTTTCATTTTGATCCTGCATTCTGAAATCTTGATAAAATTACATTACTTTTAGTAGCTTTTTTGTATATTACATTAGAATTGTTACAGAAAAATTCATGTCAGTTGTGAATAAAAGTACTTTTCATTCTCCTTTGCAAATTTGGATGTCTTGTTTATTTTTACGACTCTTTTGCATGGGCTAAAAATATTGAAACAAGGTGATCACAGCAGACATCTTGCTCTCATTCTTTACAGGAGAAAGCATTCTGGTTTTTGCTCTTAGGTTTGGTTAGCTGGAGGTTTTAAGCAGATGCCTCATATTAAGTTGAGGAAGTTTTTTTTTTTTTTTTTTTTATACATTCCTGAGACTTTTTATTTGGCATAGATGTTAGATTTTTTGTTTGCTTGTTTTGTAAATCTGGTGACTTTTTGAAAGTTAAGACAACCCTATATTTCTGGGATAAATGGAATTTGGATATGATGCATTGTCCCTTTTATGTATTGATAAATTCAATTTTTAAAATTTTAACGTTTTAAATTTAGGTGTGTGAGGGCTCATCACCTGTAGTTTTCTTTTTCTGTAATATGTGTGTCTGGTTCTTGTATTAGGTTAACTCTGGTCTTACAGAATCAATTGAGAATTAGTCTCCCATTTCAATCTTCTGTTTGGGTTTGAGAGACTGTGTAGATAGGTATTATTTTTTCCTTAACTCTTAAATAGACTTCATGAGTGAAACTATCTGCTTCTTGTGTTTTCTTTTGGGGAGGCCTCACACTACAAATTTATTTAATAGATAAATATTTTAGTCATCTTTTTGCCTTAGCTTTGCTATTTTTCTTCTTTCAATAAATGTCTGTTTTGCCTACATTGTCAAATTAATTGGCATAGTTGGGCATGCTTTATTTTTCTAACATCCACAGAACCTGTGCTGATATTACCATTTATTCCTGATAGTAATTTGTGTCTTTTTCCTGATCAATATTAATAGAGTGATTTATTACTTATTAATCTTTCAAATCTATCAGCCTTTGGTTTCATTGATTTTTCTCAGTTGTTTTTCTGTCTTCCATTCATTGATTTCTACTATGATCTTTACTATTTCCTTTCTTCTATTTATTTACTAATTTGTTCTTATTTTTCTGGTTTCTTAAACCAGAAGCTGAGATCATTGAGTAGAGGTCTTTTTATAAATTTCTCCATAAGTAATGGTTTAGCTGTATTCCACAAATTGTCAGCTTGATGAGAGTTCCAAGTCGATCTAACACTAAAGGGTGTTGCTGTGGAGAGACTGCATACGTAGTTAAAGTTCCTAAGCAGTTTACTTTAAGGAAGACAATTCTATATTATCTGAGTGGGCCTGATTAAGAGTTGAAAGGCCTTAAAAGCAGTAATGAGGCTTCACCTAGAAAAATAAATTCTGCCTGTGATCATTAGTTTTGTTCTTTTTTTTTTTTAAACCATGGAGTTTTACAATGAACTCTTGATTTCCTAAATGCCTGCCCTGTAGATTTTGGACTTGCTTAGCCAGCCTCTACAACTGTGTAAAGTAATTATTAAAGATCTCTCTTTTTATCTTGTTATGTGTGCATGTAGATATATGTGTAAGTGTATATGTATGTGAGTATGTATGTGTACATAGATATATAGTGAGGGCTTAAATAATTATATATACATATTAATATACATATATTTTGTATGTATGAATATGTAATACTCATTGTGTATAGTTGAACCCTGACTGATACAGCAGCATGTTGGGCCTTACTTTTTCATCAATCTGACCTGACAATCTTTGCCTTTTGGTTGAGGTATTTAGATTGTTTTCCATTGGATGTTGTTGCAAATATGGCAAACTTTGTCTATTATTTTGTAACTTGTTTTCTATTTTTTCTTTATCTGCCTTCTTTTGGATCATTTGAATGTTTCATGGTTCTATTTTGTGTCCTTTACTAGTTTATTATAGCAATAATGTTTTAGTTGCTATTTCGTAGTAAGTTTTTATCTTTTAATAAATTTATTTTTAGTCTTGCTTTGTCACCCAAACTAGAGTGCAGCAGCACAATCATAGCTCACTATAATCTCAAATTCCTGGGTTCAAGGGATTCTCCTGCCTCAGCCCTCTCAGTAGCTAGGACTACAGGTGCATGCCATTGTTCCTGGATATTTTTCAAAAAAATTTTTGTAGAGACAGAATCTCACTTTGTTGACCAGGCTGTTCTTGAACCCCTGGCCTCCTGCAATTCTTTCACCAAAATGCTGGCATTGCAGATATGAGCCAGCATGCTTGACCTAATTATATAGCTTTTAAGTTATCACAGTATAACTTCAAGTGCTATTATATTATACAATATCATGTACAGTATAAGAATCTTAGTATATTTCTATTCCTCTACTACAACCTTCTTGCAGTTGTCATACTTTCATACCTCCACATGGCATTATTTTTATTTTTGTTTATATAGTACATTTTAAAGATACTTAAACAGTGTGAAAATATTTTCTATATTTACCTGTGTAATTAAATCTTCAGTGCTCTTCACCTCTTTGCTTAGTTCTATTCCTCTGTTGCAATTTTCCTTCTGCTTGTTGGATTCTTTGAGAGTTTGCATGTTTGAAAAAATCTTTACCTTCATTTAAAAAACACATTTTTGGTTGGTTTGGTATTCAAGGTCATCATTTTTTAGTCTTTCTGTACTGTAAAGACGATCCTCTACCATCTTATCACTAACATTGTTTCCGTTGAAAATCTGCTGTCATCTTTACTTTTGTGCTGCTTTATGTAAACTCTCTGGTTGCTTTTAAGATTTTTCTCTTTGATGCTGATTTTGTTCAGAAGATGCCTTGCTATAGTTTCCTTGTGGTTGAATATTGTGGAGCTTCTTGAATTTGTGGGTTTATTATTTCTATTAAATTTGGGAAAAAATCAGACATTATTTCCTGAGATGTTTTTGTTCTGTGTTTCTCTGCAACTTCTCTCCTTTTAGAAACTCCAGTTACATGCATATAAAGCTTCTTACAATTGTCTCACAGCTCTCTCTTCCTGTACATATTTTAAATTCTATTTTAGTTCTTGAGGTTAGCTCCTATTGCTGTTTTCAAATTCATTAATTTTTTTCTCTAATATTTAATCTGCCATTAATCCCATTTGGTATATGTTATCTCAAACATTGTAATGTTCATCTGTAGAAATTTGATTTGGATCTTTGTTTAATATCTTCCAGCGGCCCATGGTTTTAATGTTTAATGTTCCTGTTTTTTAATACTAAAAACCATGTCAGTTCTAGGTCAGTTTCAGTTGACTGACTTTTCCTCTCATTTTCTGTAGTATTTTCCTGCTTTTTTGAATGCTTGGTAGGTTTTGATTGGATGCTAAACATTTTGAATATGATCTGTTGAGGGCTGGATATTTTTGTATTCCTGTAAATATTCTTGAGCTTCATCATGAGATGCAGTTATCTGGAAGCAATTTGATCTTTTGGATCCTACTTTAAATGGGGTTTTGTTTTTGTTTTGGACTGGAGCAGTGCTCAGTCCAAAATAATTAGCCATAGGACTAATCATTTCCCAAGACCAGAGCAAGATTTCTGTACTTTACCACTGATCTTGTTTTTTACCCTTTTATTCAAGTGTGAAACAGTAATGTGGTGCCAAGAAATGCAGCAGCCATCAAGTGACCATTAAAAGTTAAGAGTGCCAGGTCAGGAAGTTATTATGTACTTGCGCAGCTATATCACTCTGTAGTACTGACCTCCGTTTTGTTTTTATATGAGCCAAAATAAACTACTAAAGTATAAATCACTATTGATGAAGTTTTCAACTGCTGCTAGTCTAACATTATCCTGCTTGATATGATCCTTTTTTTCGAGGCCAAAAATAAAAATGTAGAAATGTCCCCATGCAACTGTCGACTGTCTTCATCTGTTTCAGTCTGAGTGACTATGACTTTTTGTTGGATCAACCACTGTTATATCTGTAAGATGCTCAAGGAAAAGATAATGTGAAAAGAGACGTTGATTTCCTTGAAAGAAAAATGAGAATAAAGGAAATATTTTATTGGTTTTATACATTTTGATTTGTTATATTCTGCATGATCTAAATTTTGGATTATCCAAAGTTTTTAAATACTACTTAGAACTTATGTGAAAAATTTCTGTAAATGTAGTTTTCATACAATGTGAACACCAGTAGTAGAAAATGTTCTATTTTATTACACATAATACTTTTACATGTTTCTTGAAGATATCAACATAATATTGTTATTTTACTCTTTATTATTGCTGCAAATGTATTCCATGAAAATTTCAAAGGTAATTTCTTAGAATATTACTTAGCTAAGAGCATCATAAAAAATAAATCTTCCCAGATGATTACATCTTACTGTCTAAATTAGGTGTCAATAGATTTCATTTCACATAGAAAAAACCAAAAACTCTTTGGAGTCATTAATTTTAAGCACCTGAAAAACAGGATAAGTGGAATCAAAATAGCATATTTTTTATTCTTTTCTAAGTGATAAGGTCATCAATATCCAGAATTATTTAAATATTCATTTTGCCTAAACTTTGTTTCTTTTGAATAGGGTACATCTGATATTCATCCTCTACAGAATGAATAACCACTAATTCTAATCTATATTTAATCATTCATACTGACTCATACATTAGTGACTCATTTCAAAATCTAAAATTCAGAATATCAGTTATTTTTAAATAAGCCTTCTTTTTCCTATCCTGCAAAGAAAGTTGTTGAATTGGATTGCAAGAAGGGACCAACTAAAATGCATTTTTTCAGAGTTCCTTGAGGTTTTGAATAAGTTTAAAATAGCAAGAAATACTGCTTCCAGGAGAACATGAATTTCTAAAGTAGTTGATTTGAATTAGTCACTTTCAAAAAGAAGGATGTGACTTACAATGTCACAAATTGATCATTTCAGCCATGCCCTTATCCTTGTATTCCATTAGCATCTTTCTTTGGTCTTCTAAATATATTCATTGCCATCACTTAAAATTAAACAAGTCTCAGAGTGAAATCATATTTTACTCCTAATTGTTCTTCTAAGATGATTTGATTTGGTCAAATTATAGTATTATTTTTCTTATCACTCAAGGTTAACATTCTTCGGTTAATTTGACACCATCTAATTTCTCCACTTCCACATCCAGTAAGTCTTCAAATTCCATGCTAACTGCACTTACTATATGAAAGAACCAGCTTTTCCCCTTCTTCACTGGTATTCTTCAAGTGCAACTCAGGTCTACCTGAATATATGGATTATTTTTGTTTATCTTTAATATTTATTTTGTCTCTTAATTATTGTTCATATGACTCTCTACACAAGTATAATTTTTTTGTACAATTACTACTTTCTATCAAAGAGGTGTAGGAACCTCATGATGATTATATCTCTTACCAGATAATTTTTTCTCTGTTTTGATAGTTAATAGATTAAAGGGGTGAAAATCAGAGATTGAGATGCCTTAGAGTAGAAATGGAATTTTAATTAGACTCAATCTCTCTTTGGATTATATTCACTCCTAAATTGTGACATTCATGGACTACCAAGAACCTGTTAAGATGAAGCGACAAAGACTGTATCTCTGAAAGACTGTGGATGATTGATTTTCTCACACATGGGGTTTTCAGCTTATTTCTTTAATCTTCTGCCTCATGTAGCTTCAAAATTTGCCATGTGTTTTGAAGAGGATAATGGTCAATTGTCTGAGGCAGGGCCCCTTTAGCTGGAGAGTTTTGCTTCCCAAGCGCTGTAAGATCTTCGTCAAGCTTTTAGAAATTTTGGCATAGATTTGCAGCTTCACATGCAGCACTGTAAATTAGCAAATGTTGTGTGTGTGTGTGTTTCTGTGTGTGCTGGTTGTGTTTGAGGCCCCTCAGTTTCCTAATTTGTCCTCTATCCTCAAGTGAATTATTTGCTTAGCTTTATTGTGCCCCAACAGAAGATTTCTGCCTCAGTACATTGTTCCCCATCCAATGTGGGTGCACATCATCCAATCCATTAAAGGCCTGAATAGAGAAAAGGAAGGGTGGAGGTTGGGCGTGGTGACTCATGCCTGTAATCCTGTAATAAGCATGTAATTAGCTTGTATTACCTCTTATATGTGTTACATATAAGATATGTAACAATTAGCATGTATTACATGCCTGTAATAAGCATTTGGGAGGCCTAGGAGGGTGAATTACGAGGTCAGGAGTTCAAGACCACTCTGGCCAATGCTGTGAAACCCCATCTCTACTAAAAATAGAAAAAAATGAGTTGGATGTGGTGATGGACACCTGTAATCCCAGCTACTTGGGAGGCCAAGGCAAGAGAATCACTTGAACCTGAGAGGTGGAGGTTGCAATGAGCTGAGATAGCAACACTGAGCTCCAGCCTGGGTCACAGTGTGAGACTGTCTTAAAAAAAAAAAAAAAGAAAAGAAAAAAGAAAAATAGGAAAGGTAAAGAGAAATGAGCTTTAGTCCAGTATATCAAATGTCTTCAAGGAAGAATACAGCTGGCAAACACCAGCTTACTTGATAACACATCTCTCCCCTTTATGAAGTTTTACAACATTGAGTCTTTGTTTCTGCAACTGTCGAGATCTTTAAAAATGTAATTTTGGTAAATTTTCTGGCTTTTCTTCACTTTGGTGTAACAGAAGAAATAGCTTGCCAGAAACAGGTACATCCTATCTAGAGACAGAAGTTTCTAAGAATACTATTATTCCCTTATATTAGACTGTCAAAATGACTTGATGTATTAGTCAGGTTCTCCAGAGAAACAGCTGGAAGACTGTCTACCTACCTATCTATTAAAGGAGAGTTACTATGAGGAATTGGCTCATGCAATTGTGGATACTGAGAAGTCCCATAATCTGGTTTCTGATAAACCCAGGAAAGCCAGTGGCATAATTAAGTCTGAGTTTGAAGGCCTGAGAATCGGGGAAGTCAACAATGTAAATCCAGATCTGAGAGCAGGAGATGATGATATGAGATACCCCAGCTCAAGTAGTGAGGCAGGAACAAAGTGATGAATTCTTGCCTCCATCTTTTGTTCTGTTTAGACCTTCAATGGATATAATGAGGCCTAACCACAATGGGCTGATGATTTTACTAAATCTACACTGATGTAGATTCTGTAAAAGGAAATTACTTGACAAAGTAATGCAAGGGAAAAACAGGGCTGATGTTTATCTGATCTGCAAACACCCTAGAGAAATAATATTTAATATGGCACCCATGGCCAAATTGACACACAGAATTAACCAGCGCATTTGATACAACATTCTAACTTAAATATTATTTTCCTTTAATGCTTTTAAAAATTACTTTCTCATCTTAATACATTCACTTTTTTAATTGAAAAGTCAAATGTAAGCTAACTTTTTGATTTTTTTCTTCAGAGATTTTTTTACAATCTTACATTTGTCTTTGATATTGTTAATATTCTTATCCTTATGCTCACAGTGGTTTTTCCATTTTCTTTCATTATTGGTATATTATTAGACCTTTATATCTGAGTTTATCTTTTTTTAAATTCTTTAAAATATATCTATTACTTTAATTTTTCAGTTCCTTTTCATCCCCTCCTTTTAATCTCTTACTATCCAAAATTGCATTTCCATTTCTATCATGCATGTTTCTTAGCTTTGTTTCCTTTTATATATGCTATTTATCTCTAGGGGAATGAGTCAACCGTGCCACCTTGAACAACCTTGCACATACCTATGTAGGCCATGTAGGAAACCATAGCTGAGTCCTGGCAGAAATTCTGTAATCCTCATGGAACATGAGAAAATGAGAGACCTGTGAAGAACTGTTGACAAGACATTTTTTAAAAATTTATCTCTCTATCTACTAAGAAGTCTGTCATGAGCCCGTTTCTCCTAAGCTTTTTGGTTTTGTTGAGGTATGAGAATATCTGCTTCATCTATACTAACATACATGCAGATCTGTCAGACTGATTAGTTGTGGCATGGCATTGGCTTCTTGGCAACAGTGTGTCCCATCCCTAGTGTTGCAGTCATACAGCCTTTCTGATTTGGTAGCATCATACAGGATAAATAATTCAGGGACCTGGGAATTTTGGCTATTCTCACTTTCATTGTGTATATAAAGCTAACAAACTGTCTTCATGTTAAAAGGGCTTTTTTTATTTTTTTACCAGTGGAATCTACCAGGACTTAACTTTGCCTCGATATTCTCCTGCTTCTTCCAGGGAAGTTTCTCTATATAATCATTCAACTAATTTCTTTCTTTAGCTGTATCTGTCATACCATTTGCTTTCATCTATAGTTTTCTCTTTATTCAACTATTATTTTTATACCTGTATTAGTCTAGTTTCACACTGCTGATAAAGACATACCCAGGAATTGGTAATTTATAACGAAAAAGAGGTTTAATGAACTCACAGTTCCATGTGACTGGGGAGGCCTCACAGTCATGGTGAAGGCGAAAGGCACATTTTACATGGTAGCAGGCCAGAGAATGAGAGCCAAGCGGAAGGGGGAACACCTTATAAAACCATCAGATCTCATGAGACTTATTCACTACCATGAGAACAGTATGAGGGATCTGCCCCCATGATTCAATTATCTCTGGGTCCCTCCAGGGACGTGGGAATTATGGGAGCTATGATTCAAGATATTTGGGTGGGAACACAGCCAAACTATATTCATACCCAATAATTCTTGATTTTTAGTAATCTAAATCTTTTTATATATTAATATCTTTCCATATCTTTTTATATATGTTCATTACTCTTATTTCATTTTTTTTCTCTTCTAATTCTTCTTCATGGTGAACTTTTCAAATTTCAAAACTGCAAAGTTTTCAGAATTGTTTTCCTTTTACAGTGATGTACTCCTCAATTGTGTAGTTATTTTTCTTGGGGTATATCTGTTCTTCCTTCTGGTAATGTGAATTATGAGAGTCAAAGACCTGGCCCCATCTAGTATCAGTCCTAATGACTTTAAGGAGACTGAGGTTATATGCTCTAGAATAGATAGTTCAAACATACAAAACTGTTAGTGGCTCCCATTTTCTTCTACTCTGCCAAGTAATTCTTCTGTTCAGCGTTTTGCCTGTGGTGATATTTTAGGTAGTAATTGTTTCAAAGTAATGCAAGGGAAAAACAGGAAAATAATTTCAATTGTTTCTCTAATCTATTTTTCAATACCTCTGACCACCTTATCTTAAAAGCTGCAACTACTAAACTACCCCCTTTCTTCACTTTCTGCAAATCTGTTCAAGAACATTTTTTTTTTCTCCACTGGTGTCCATCTGTCTCTCTTTCTCTTTGTAGTTCTCTGAATTTATATTTCCTTTTCGAATCTGATTTTTCCAAAGTTGATTTTGGGGAAGGAAGCAGTGAGCCATGCGCTTTTTTCATCTTGTCAAAAATAGTGTATTACAGAACTTTAGAACCCAAGCAAACTGTAAGGAACATATACATGCTTTTATGTTTTCCGTATAATAGTTTAGAAACAGTAGACTTTGGGTAAGTAACGTTTGCCCCCTGGTCATACAGTCAGTTCGTGGTAGAACAGATGGTATAGTCTAGCTTTTTAATTTTTTTTTTTTTTTGCTGTAGTTTTTCAACTGAACATAGATACATTACCTAAAAGTGTCTGGACCTTAGTTACATTAACTTTGTAATTGTATCAAGGTTTATAGGCAAGTTCTTCTTCTTCTTCTTTACCTAAATATCTCTTTCTGTTATTTTATTCAAAGCCATGCTTCTAGAAGCCTCCACCATGAGGTTCATCAAATCACAAGAAAATTTACTTGAACTACTAGAAGTATGATTGAGAGGTCTGGCCATAATGATCTTAAAGAGGTGCAATAAGATGGCATGTCTATGAATATGTGAAAGAAATGACTAAATCCATTTGGACATTTCCTACTCCTGTTCGCAGCATGAACTCTTTTACATATTTCAGCATAAGTTTTGTGACTGACTTTGAAATACTTTAAATTGAATACTTTAAATGTCAGTACTTATCCGTAATAACAGACTTCAGGTGCCACAATCACATTCCTATAGCACTGCAGTGATGCGTGCTTGACACATGGCCTACTTACAGATTATTGTGTTTAGGCGGGAACATTAGTATGTTAGTAATAGAAAGGATATCAGACTCATATTGTACAAAACAACCAGATGTGAGTCTGTTGACATGCCAGCTGGAAGCTCTTAACATTTAGGTGAATTTGGAAAATCATATGCATGTTAGTATAAAGGGTCAATTTAACATTTAAGACTTAATTTGTATGGTTTCTGTGAGTTTTTTAAAAATAAAAATTACAGAAATTCAGATAGGTGGTATGAAAGTAAATTTTGGCTGCCACTGTATTGCTTGGCATCTAGGGTTTTTAAATTCTTTGTCATGAAGCATTTTTAGTTTCATAAACTTACTTATTTGTTTTACAGATTCATCTCTCTCTGTACTGAGTTTCATGTACTAAGACTTAAAGAGGTAAATAATATAGGCTAAAGTATTAGAATAGGCAACAGAAAAAGACACTCATCAGACACCTTTAACATCCTTCAAACATAATTATGAAAATCATACTATAAGAATGCTTTCAGGCACTGCCATGGACTCAAATGTTATCTGAGAATAAAGCTGAATGGAGAGAGCAGGAAATCAGATGGATCTCCTCTGAAACCCTGGCTCTCATATGCATTAGCCATAGATCTTGGATCATTCTGGGTTTGATTTTCTTCATCTGAAAAATAAGAATAATGATACTTCATGGAATTGCTGTGAGGATGAAATTAGGTGTGTAGGTAGAGTACATAGTATAATATCTGACTATAGTAAATAACAAATGGCTTAAATAAGTCACTAAGAACATTTGTCTGATCACTGATATGAAATATATTTATTACAATTACATTTTAAAAATGCTTTGAGTTTCTATTTTCATCCAAGAGCTGTTTAATGTAGTTTTGGTGTTTTTAGATGTAAGGACCTTTTGGTTTTTGGATTGTGTTTAAAATTTGTAATATCATTGTGTTCTAAATAGAGTATATTTGAATTATTTCTGATTTATCAAACCTTTTAAGATTCTTTGACACAAAATAAGAACAATTTCAATAGTCCTTGAGGATATTATCTCAAATGTCTTCGAGAAGAATATATATCCTCTATTAATAGTGTGTGTATGTGTTTGGTATGAGATGGCATTTTTCTCTATTCTGAAAATTACAGTGAGAGGAATTATTATATAAAAGTGAGTTTAGTAAATTCTGTGTGCATGATGGTATCTCTGCAAGTGGTAGCATTTTATCACCAAAAACAAGGCGAGAGTGAATACTTGTAATAGGAGATTTGAAGCAATATACAAAATATTATAAATGACAATGATCTTTAGCATTGGTTAGTTGATGATGATCTTCCAAGAACTGAAACAGATGGGCAGTGTTCTAAAGCTTACTTGGTCTGAGTAAGTGGTAAAAAATTAACAGAAGTTAGACTTGACTCATTAAAGCGTAAAGTTGAGGCTTCTCAACCAATTTATAGACTTCAGCCATTTCATAAAACCAAAGACCATTTAATGGAAAAAGTCTGAGTCATCTCTGCTCTGAGTAAGTTTCCTTAATTTATATTGTTAATCTTCCTACTAGCCTTCCTAAATGTACCTGTGACAATTTCTTGGATAGTTATACATGTGAGTGTGTATACTTAGTAAAAGGTTGATAATCAAACTGTTTGCTGATTAGTGGACAATGGCTTTGTGCCAATACAAATTCTTAGTGACGTAAAACTCTTTCTGGGTCTGCCAGAGAGAGTATGCCAGAGGGACTTATGAAGAACAGGTGGTCAATGGGGTTTTATCTTAGATTTGTCTCCCAGTGCACCCACTGTGTACTCGCAGTCACCCTATGGTTATTCCCAAGATTCTAGGAGGAATAATTTGAAGTGATAAACTCAGCAATTGGCAAAATTCTTACATTAGACATTTTGACAGTCTTAGAGCTATGTTGTTGGGCAAGGCCAGATGGAAGCAGTAGAACTAAGTGATGGTTAATTCTGTGTGTCACAGTGACCAAATAAACCTTTGTTCACACATTATTCTGGGTGTTTCTGAGAAGGTGTTTTTGGATGAAATTAATATTTAAATTGACAGACTTCCAGTAAAGCAGATTACCTTTGATAATATGGGTAGATCTTACTCAATCAGTTGAAGGCTTTAATGGAACAAAGACTGACCTTCTTAAGTAAGAAGGAATTCTGCCAATAGACCGCCTTTAGAATTCAAACTGCAAATCTTCCCTGCATCTCCAGCCTGTTGACCTACCCTGCAAATTTGGACATGCTGTCCAGAAAACAGCTGGAGCTTATGAACAGTGGATTATCATAAGCTTAATAAGATGATAATTTCAGTGGAAGTTGCTCATCCAGATTTTTCTTTTGCTATAGTAAATCAACACATATCCTGGTACAAATACACAAATTTGATATCTGGCAAATGCATCTTTATTGTTACCCGGTAGTAAAGACTGTTAGAAGCCATTTGCTTTTAGTTGACAGAACCAACATGGAACCACCAGTGTCCTACCACAGGGCAGTATCAACTTTCTAGCCCTATGTCAAAATATGGGCTGCAGTGAATTCATTTTTTTCCCCCCACGGGAATCTATGGTGGTCTATTACATTGATAATGTGCTGCTTATTAGATCTGGTGATCAGGAAGTGTCAACTACTCTATCTTGGTAAAACACAAGCACATCTAAGAATAGAAAATCTCATAAAATTTCTGGGGCCTATTTCCTCCATAAAATTTCTAAAGTTAGAGTGGTTAGTGTTATGTTGAGATATCCCTTTCAAGGTGAAGAAAAGTTGCTACATTTGGTTCTATTCTACTAAAAAAGAGATGCAATGCCTAGTAGGCCTCTTTGGATTTTGGAGGCAGCACATACCTCATTTGGGAGAGCTATTCTGACTTTGATCAAGTAAGTGAAAAAGAGTTTTGAATAATATCTTGTGTCTTGAGACTCTGAAACAGGATCAGGCTTCTGTGACAGCTGCCTTGCCTCTTGGGACAGGTGTCCCAATAAAATACAATGGGGTTTGACATGTTCCTGACATGTAGAAACGCATTGCAGAGCCATTAGCTATTATGCCTCTAAAAGTGAACCACCGCCCAGACTTGTAGGCTTTTGGCCAAATTATGCTATCATTATGCTATCCTACACAGATAACTGTTTGCTTCTTGGGACACACCAGCAAGCCTCAGTAGAGGCTTGAATGCTTAATCATTGTTCACTAAGTTATTCTATTATAAACTAGCCATAAATTGGGCATGAGTAGCAGCTTTTCATCACTAATTGGAAATGGCATATATATAAGACCAGGCTTGAGCAAGTCTGGAAGGCAATAGGAAATTGCATGAGCAAGTGGCACAGATGTGCATAATCTTACATCCTGGCTCCATTGTCTCTTACCTGTCTACCTCTACATGGGCCTGGTTAACAGGTGGTTCAGCTGCAGAGCTATAATTTCTCTCTGAGGTCTTCCTGAAAGAACAGTGGTGTAGGAAAATATCCCACTAGGTAGAACTTTGAAAAGCACACCAGATTGTTTATTCTGGCTGGAGGGAAAATTAGATATATGAATCTTTACTAAATGTACACAAAAATTATATGAATGGTATTCAGGAACCAATTAGAAAATTGGTGTCAATGAGGTTTTGGCAGAAAAAAAATGTATGTAGATATTTTGCTCTAAATGAGCAAAGAATGTGTGCAATATTTTATGTCTCATGTGAATACTCATCAAAGATAAATCTCAACAGAGGAAAATCTTAACAATCCTTTTTTTTTTTTTTTTTTGAGATGGCGTTTCGCTCTTGTTACCCAGGCTGGAGTGCAATGGTGCAATCTCGCTCACCGCAACCTCCGCCTCCTGGGTTCAGGCAATTCTCCTGCCTCAGCCTCCCGAGCAGCTGGGATCACAGGCACGCGCCACCATGCCCAGCTAGTTTTTTGCACTTTTAGTAGAGACGGGGTTTCACCATGTTGACCAGGATGGTCTCGATCTCTTGACCTCGTGATCCACCCGCCTCGGCCTCCCAAAGTGCTGGGATTACAGGCATGAGCCACCACGCCTGGCCAGATCTTAACAATCTTAATGGTCAGCTACATAATATAACCCATTTTGTGGGTGACAGAAAGCCTATTTTGACATCCTTGTCTTAACTATTAGCCTTATGCACAAAGTAGCTATGCCAGCAAGAATGGATTTGCACATGGACTCAGAAACATGGACTTCTGTTCAATTAATCCAATCTGAAAACTACTGATCTGTTCTCCATCTTTACAGTTTTATCAGTGCATGAATGTTATTTAAATAGAATCAAAGTATGTAAGCTTTAAGATTGCCTTTTTATACAGCATTATGACCTTGCAACTTATGTATATTGTTCTGTGTATTAATAATTCCTTTTTATTGCTAGATTCCATTATAAATGAGTTACCACAGTTGATATTTTCATTCACCCACTGAAGGACATTTAGGTTGATTCTAGTTTGGGACTATTACAAATGAAACTGCAGTTTACATACACATATTTGTATGAGAAGTTTTTATTTCTCTAGCATATATATTTAGGGAGCATGAATGCTGGATTGTGTGGTGTGATAATTCATTTTACGTTTTCATTTGCCACAGGGTCCCCAGAATTTGCTCAAACATTAATCTGGGTATTTATGTGAAGGTGTTTTAGATGAGGTTAACATTTAAATTGGTAGACAGGGCAAAGCAGATTGCCTTCCCTAATATATATGGGCCTTCTCCAATCAGCTGAAGGCTTGAATAAAACAAAAAGTCTTATTCTCTCTTGAGTGACTCTCTTCCTGCCTGACTGCCTTTGAACTGGGATGTCATTTTCCTGCCTTCAGACACTAACTGAAATGTCAGCTCTTCCTGGGTCTTGAGCCTACCAGTCTACAGACTAGAACTGCCCCATTGGCTCTCCTGGTTTTTCTGCTTGTTGACTCCCTGCAGAACTTGGGAGTTGTCTGCCGACATCATTGTGTGGGCCAAATCCTTATACTAAATCTCTTTATATATACTGTGTGTTCTATACTTACACACACATGTGCACTCCTAAACTTATTTGATTTCCCATATACTATCCCATCCTAAGTCAAGTATACTGAATGCATGTGACTATTACCCCATAGAATAGCGAAAAAAAATTGTCAATTGAATCATTATAAATTGGGGACTGTCTATATGTAATTTCTCTAGAGACCCTTAATGTGTTAAGTTAATATGTTTAACTTTTTGAAAACCTGACAGACTAATTTCCAGAATTACTGTACTATTTTACACCTGCATTATCATATGAGAGAGACAGTTTTTATGCATTCACATCAGAGTTTGCTATGGTTAATAAATACTTTAATTTTGGGGATTCTAATAGCTGCATTATGGGATCTTATACTTCAATTTTTATGTCCCTAATTATTAATGGTGTTGAACATCTTTCATGTGCTTATTTGCCATGGTGTCCAGTGATGTCTCTGTTCAACTTCTTTGCTTATTTTCTAGGTAGACTGTGTATTTCTTATTAAGAATTATTTTTATATATTCTAGATGTGAGTCCTTTGTGGTTTATAAGATTGGAAAACATTTTGTCTTAATTTTTTGCCTTGCCTTTTCATCCTCTTAACAAAAACTTTCACAGAGCAAAAGTTTTGTTTGTTTTTTATGAAATCAAATTTATCAAGCTTCTAATGTGGTGTGCTTTGGGTGTCACATTTAAGGACACTCCACTTAAAGCCTAGGTTATAAAGTTTTTTACCTCTTTTAAAATTTGATCATTTTATATTTAGATATAATGATCCATTTGATACAAAGTGAATAGTTTGTTTTGACATTTGTATTTTTGCCTGTGGATGTACAATTGCTCTGGCACTATGTATGGTAAATACTATCCTTGCTCTGCTGATTTCCTCTGGAAAATTAGTCAAAAAGAAGTTGGTCATAATTGTGTGGATCTATTCCTTGGTTCTCTACTTGATATGTCATTCTAGATGTCCATCCCTCCACCAGTCCCACAGGGTCTTAATTTTTGTTTTAGATTTCTTCTTTAGTATTCCACCTATAAATATGTTGGTTATTCCTATATCTTCTAAATCTATAACTTTCTCTCTGATGCTTCTGTTTTTTTTTTTATTGCTGAATTTTGAAAAATTGTAAGTTTATAAATTATATGGGGCACAAAATGATGTAATATATGTATACAGTGTGGAATATTTAAATTAGGTTGACATATCCATCACTAAAATACTTATTTTTTCTTGTGGTGAGTACATTTAAAATATGTTCTCAACAGTTTTGAAATATACTATAGAAAGTTATTCCTTCCCTATAACTGACACTTTGTACCTGTAGTGGTCAGGGTTCTCTAAAGAGACAGAACTCATATAGGATAAGTGAATATATGAAGGGGAGTTTATTCGAAGAATTGATTCACACAGTCACAAGGTAAAGTCACACAATAGGCCATCTGCAAGCTGAGGAGCAAGGAATACTATTACATAAGTTAACAACATTTAAATGCTGGTATGACGTCAATAAATCTTAGGTCACATGATAAAAAAGGAAATGAAGATATTTTCTGAGTGCAAGTGTATACATGCACAAACATGTTCTTAACAAAATGAGGAGGAGATACTCGTGACATAGTCCTTGTTTCTGTAACTGGCACTATGGTCATAGCTGGTATTGATGACTACCACCTTCTACCCATTCTGTATTCTCTTTGCCTTCAGCAACACCTCAGCAGGTCTTGATTTTTTTTTTTTTTTTTTTATCTAATGAGGTGACCAAAACCTTCATTCCCTGAAGGGTCTGGGCCATTTTCAGTCATGCCTGGATCAAGTTGTTTTAGTTCGCCATTGACAGTGGTAAGTGGGATGGTATAGTAAGAGACTTCCTAAGGGATCTCTTAGTATTACGAGAAGTATTAAGAGATGCTTACTCTTCCTTACCTCCATAATGGAGTAGTAGACTGATTTTATCTTGATAATTGGGGTCAGTCACCCAGGCCAATACTGTAACTCCCTTCTTAGCCTATTGACTTAGAGGTAGGAGGAGCCCAAAGTGGTCAGGTGGCAATCTTAACTTCTAGTTTAATGGAATCATTGTTGTGTTTCTTGGTGGCAGCATTCCTCCCTCTGGAGCTAAGATCTCTAGGCCAGCAGAACTTAGTGTCATGGGAACAGGAAGCAAATATTTTGCTAATGGGTCACTGGGGTGATGCTGAGTGGTGCCACTTCCATTTCCACCCCTTGATTCTGGCTTATGAACTCTGGCTGTGGGAGAAACAGTACAATATAATGGACACTGATTCAGAGCATACACAGCCCTCTGGAGAACTTTGCCTTAGCTCTGCAAAGTATTTTCACCTAGTTGGCATTATAATTGTGAGTTCAAAAGGCCATTCCACTGTACTGTCAACAAGCTGCTTCAGGATAATGGTGAACATTGCAACACTAGTGAATTCCATGAGCCTGAGCCCACTGCCACACTTTAGCTGTAAAGAGAGTGCCTTGGTCAGAGGCAATGTTTTCTGAAATACTATGATGTTGGGTAAGGCATTCCCTGAGTCCACAGATGGTAGTCTTAGAAGAAGCATTGTATGCAGGATAGGCAAACCCATATCCAGAGTAAGTATTCTGGTGAGGACAAACCACTGCCCTTTCCATGATGGAAGAGGACCAATATATCAACCTGCTACCAAGTAGTTGACTGATAAGTCCAAGGAATGGTGCCATATTGAGGGCTCAGTGCTGCTGGTAAATTGGGCACTCAGCAGTAGCTGTAGCCAGGTCAGCCTTGGTGAGTGGAAGTCCATGTTGCTGAGCCCCTGTGTAACCTCCATCCCTGCCACCATAGATACTTCATTTATGGGCCCACTGGGTGATGACAGGGGTGGCTGTGGAAGGAGACTGAGTAGTGTCCACAGAATGAGTCATCCCATTCACTTGATTATTAAAATCCTTCTCTGCTTAAGTAACCCTTTTGTGAGCACTTACATGAGATACAAATATCTTAACAGGTTTTGACCACTCCGAGAGGCCTATCCACATACCTCTTCCCCGAATTTCTTTGTTGCCAATTTTTCAGTCATACTCCTTCCAAGTCCCTGACCATCCAACCAAACCATTGGCTGTATCCCATGAACGAATATATAATCACACATTTGGCCATTTTTCCTTTCAAGCAAAGTGCACAACCAGATGCACAGTTAGAAGTTTTGCCCCCTGGGAAGATTTCCCTTTGCCACTGTCCTTCAGGGATGTCTTAGAAACAGGCTGGAATGCTGCAGCTGCCAACTTTTGGGTTTGCTTGCATATCGTGCAGAACTATCTATGAACCAGGCCCCAGTCTTCTCTTCCTCTGTCAACTAATCATGAGAAACTCCCCATGAGGCCATCGGTGCTGGCTGGGGGAGAGAAAACAAGGTGCCAGGAGTGGGGACCATTGACATTTGAGCCACTTGCTTATGTAACTCATTTGTGTCCTAAGGACCTGCTCGAGCCCAATCACATATTTGCCACTTCCATTTGATAATGAAATGCTTCTTTTCATGCCACACTTGATGGCTAGTTGGGTCAGCACCCAGTTGGTGATAGGCAGTTCAGGTAGCATGGCGATTTGACGACCCATAGGCAAACACTCAGTTTCTATCAAAGCCTAGTAATAGCCCAAGAGCTCTTTCTCAAAAAAAGAGTAGTTTTCTGCAGAAGATGGTAGAAACTTGCTCAAAAACCTAAACACCTTCACTGTGATAACCTATGGGGGCTTGCCAAAGGCTCCAAACAGCATCTTGGTCTGCCACTGACACCTCAGACACCATTGGATCTGCTGGGTTATATGGCCCAAATGGCAGAGCAGCTTGCATAGCAGTCTGGACCTGTTGTGGAGCCTTCTCCTGTTCTGGACCCCACTCAAAACTGGCAGCTTAATGGGTCATTTGATAAATTGGCCAGAGTAACACATCCAAATGAGAAATGTGTTGCCTCCAAAATCCAAATAGACCTACTCAGCATTGTGCCTCTTTCTTGGTTGTAGGAGGGGTAAAATGCAGCAACTTATTTTCTACTTTAGAAGTAATAGCTTGACAGGCCCCACACCATTGGGCCCCTAGAAATGTTGTTGAGGTAGAATGTCCTTGAATTTTAGTTAGATTCATTTCCCATTCTCTGACATAGAAATGTCTCACCAATAAGTCCAGTGTTTGCTACTTCTTGCTCACTAGATTTAATCAGTACCAGACATCTCCTTGGAGAATAATGGGAGAAATATTAACAGCATAAATTGTAAATAGTGTATTAGGGTCCTTTCTCAATGGTACCTGGCCTCTCCTTCGTTCATAGGGTTCAGGGTCTGTGAACTGATTCAAGTATGGAAATTGATTGAGGGACCCCCATGATTCTCTGTTCTTATAATTCAAATTAATTATTTTGTCTACTCATCTTGGAAGTTTTATGCCTATGTAAATTAAGAATGCAGTAGGCTTCTCATCAGTTTTACTTCTAGGAACACTATGATTAAGTAGCCAATGCCAGAGCTCTACAAGAGTCAGACAATTCTGTTGGCTGCTTTGCCTCTGATGCCCATTACGGTAACTATGGCCACTTGTCTTTGATGTTTGAGTGCCACCACTTCACCCCTGCTACCTCAAGATCCAACTATTCCTACTGCATTTAAGTTTTCCAATTGGTTGCTATGGTTCTTACTGTAAGATCTAGCATACAGAGAGAAGTGATCATAGAACTCAAGGGAAATAGGTGCTCCCCTCTCAAATCTGTTTTATTGGTGAAGGATGTGTCTTCTGGACCCTCCCAGTTGGGATGAGTAGGTCTAAAATGACTAATCCACTCTAGCATTTTCATCTTTCTAAGCCTTTGGATACATTCCTCTACATTAAACCAAGGAAGATCAGGCCATCTTTTGATCCATGATTCAGCTAACAAAGCAAATAAACTATCAGAAGCTTTCTTTAAAAAATTTCTGTGAGCTGCAACATTAAATGTAGAATCCCTGCTTAGTGAGCCCGTATTAATAAATTCAGCCTGACCCATCTTTATATTCCTTCCACCATTGTCCCACACCCTAATATCCATTCCTATGCCTGTTCAGATTTCTGCTTATATAAATTAGAAAACTCAAGCAGTTCTTCGAGTATAGCACACCTCCTTGTGGGACACACTCTGAACCTCATCTCTAAGGACCTGCCAGGCCTTTAGTCAAGTTGTACGTCTAGAAAAAAAAAAAGGATGTTGGATGTGGGTCGTCAGGAGAATCAACATTGTTTTGCCTGGCAACTGCCTCAGAGGAGGCCTTCACCATTGCCTGAGGCAGTGCAAGGTTAATCACTTCAGACAAAGATGAAAAGGCTAATGGCAGTGTGGGTTGGGGAGGGGAGGTTGCCACCACTGGGAATGGGGAAGCTCTTTCCTCTGGCAGAAAAAGCTCATCAGAGTTTACAAGCTCAGTGTCCTGGCTTCATCAGGGTCCTCCCACATATCCCCATTCTAAGTTGCAGAGTCCCATTCTTTTCCAGTCAGTGCCCTCACTTTAACAGTAGACATCTGGTGAGACTGAGGGTGCACCTTTTGTTGCAGGTCAGCCACTCACATAAGAACTTGTGTATGATTTTCTATAATTTCAGCCTTTTGTCCACAGGATATAAGGGTCTCACTCAGGGCAATCTTAGAAGACTTGATGGCACAGTGTGTGCTTCTAGAGCTGAGAGTTAAAATCCAGGAACTCATCTTTTTTCTTTTCATCACTTTGTCCAGTGAACTTAGGAGCACCCAACCAACTTCATTATATTTTTCGTTTCTCTACATATGGTTGAAGTTACTATGTATAGAGTCACTAAACTTGCATCTCACAAGGAGTGAATCAGGAGTATCAAATGCATTTATTTTGCAAAACTCTCTAAACAGTGCATGCCAAAGACTATTAGTGTTCTCCATACTGTGAGAAGAAGAAGTCCTTAGCATTTTGGGGTTTAAATATATTAAGCAGCTAACTCCAGAAACTCCAAAACCAACTAAAGAAATCCATTTTTAAATTTCTGTTCCTCTAAAACCACTCCTGTTACCAAAATCTATGTTAGGTTCTCTAAAAGGACAGAACTAATAGAGTAGATGAATATATGAATTGGGAGTTTATTAAGGAGAACTGTCTCATGCAATCACAAGGTAAAGTCCCACAATAAGCTGTATGCCAGCTGAGAAGCCAGGAAGTCAATCCAAGTCCCCAAACTTCAAAAGTAGAGAAGCTGATAGTGCAGCCTTCAGTCTGTGGCTAAAGGTCTGAGAGCCCCTGGCAAATCACTGTTGTAAGTCCAAGAGTCCAAAAGCTGAAGAACTTGGAGTCTGAGGTTCAAGGGCAGGAAGTATCCAGCATGAGAGAGAGAGAGAGATGGAGGCCAGAAGATTCAGGCCAGTCTAGCCTTTCCATGCTCTTCTGCCTGCTTTTATCTTAGATGCATTGGCAGCTGATTAGGTGGTACCCACCCAGATTGCAAGTGGATCTGCCTATCCTAGCTCACTGACTCACTTGCTTATCTCTTTTAGCAACACCCTTACAGACACACCCAGGAACAACACTTTGCTTCTTTCAATCCAATCAAGTTGATACTCAGTATTAACCATCACAGCATCCTTTGATCAACCCCATACCCCATTAGCCTTTTTTAGTTTGATTGTTATATATTCCACATATAATTGAGATCATGTCACATTTGTGTTTCTGCTCCTGGCTTGTTTAAATTAGCAAAATGTTTTACAGATTGATTCATGTTGTCACAGGAATTCCTTTCATTTAAAGATGAATAGTATTCCATTGTGTGTATGAACTATGTGTTCTTTATTCAGCCATTCACTGATGGGCACTTGATTCCATATCTTGGCTATTGTGAATAGTGTTGCAGTGAACATCAAGTGCAGATACCTCTTTGATATACCAATGTAAAATCCTTTGGTTATATACACCCAGAAGTGAGATTATTGGATTATTTGGTAATGCTATTTTGATTTTATTTATTTATTTATTTTTAGAAACTCCCAGTTTCCATAATGTCTGTGCTAACTCACATTACTATCAACCATGTACAAAAGTTCATTATTTTCCTCATCCAACACTTACTATCTTTCATTTTTTGGTAATAGCTATTGTGACAGGTGCAAAATAGTATCTCATTGTGGTTTTAATCTGCATTTTTCTAGTGATTAGTGGAATCAACTGTGTTTTCATATATCTGTTGGCCATTTTTTTTGGTCCCTTTTTAAAAAATATATATTTTATTGCATTTTAGGTTTTGGGGTACATGTGAAGAACATGCAAGATTATTGCATAGGTACATACATGGCAATGTGGTTTGCTGCCTTCCTCCCCATCACCTATATCTGAAATTTCTCCCCATGTTATCCCTCCCCAACTCCCCACCATTTTTATGTCCTTGAGAAATCCCACTTGAAGTTTTTTGTCCATTTTTTTAATCAGGTTATTTTCTTTCCATTGAGTTGTTTGAGTTCCTTCTATATTTTGGAATTAATCTCTTATGAGATGTATGGTTTGCAAATATTTTTTTCCAAATATATAGGTTGTCAGTTAACTCTTAATTGTTTCTTTTGCAGTGTTGAAACTTTCTATTTTGATACAATCACATTGTCTATTTTTGCTTTTGTTGTTCAACCTTTTAGGTTCCATTTAAAAAATCATTGTCTAGTCAAATGTCATCAGCTTTTCCATTATTTTTTTTCTAGTAGTTTTACAGTTTCAGGTCTTCATTTAAGTGTGTAGTTCATTTTGAGTTGGTTTTTGTTTATGGTGTGAGAAAAGGGTCCAATTTTATTCTTCTACATGTATTAAGTATTTCCAACATCACTTTTTGTGGAGTGTTTAGGGTTTGCTATATGTAAGATGTCATCTCCAAACAGGGCTTATTTAGTTGTCATTTCCAATAGAAGGCTGTTATTTTTTTCCTCACCTAATTGCTCTGGAAAGATCTTCCAATACTGAATTAAGTAGAAGTGGTGAGGGTAGGCATAAATGTCTTATTCCTTTGAGGAAAACCTTTCCACTTTTTAACATTGTGCTTAATATCAGCTGAGGGCTTGTCATATATTTACTTCATTGTGTTGAGCTACATTTCTTTTGTACCTAGTTGATTGAGAGTATCATGAAAGGATACTGAAATCTGTCAGATCCTTTACTGCGTCTTTAGAAATGATCATATGGTTTTTCTTCATTTTGTTAATGTGATGTATCACATTTATTGATTTGTATATGTTGAACCATTCTTCTACCCCAGGGATAAATCCCACTTGATCATGGTGAATGATCATTTTATTATGCTATTGAATTGTTTGCCTATATTTTGTTAAGAATTTCTGTAGCAAAAATGCTACATGTTCAGGAGCTTTATTGGCCTGTAAATTGTTTTCTTGTAATGTCCTAATCTGGCTTTGCTATCAGAGTAATTCTGGCATTATAGAAAGAGTTTGAAAGTGTTTCCTCATCTTCAATATATTAGTAGAATTTGAGAAGGATTTTGTGGTAGAATTCAGTAGTGAAGCCATCTGGTCCTGGGCTTCTCTTTTATTAGATACTTTTTATTAGTAATTCAATCTGTTTACTCATTATTAAGCTATTCAGACTTGATATCTTTTTATATTCAGTCTTGGAAGATTGTATATGTCTAGGAATTTATGTATGTCTTCTAGGTTATTCAGTTTGTTAAATATAATTATAATAGTAATTGTTTATGATTCTTTGTATTTTTATAGTATCATTTTAAATGTCTTCTCTTTCATTTCTGGTTTTATTTATTTGAGGATTCTTTTTTTTGTAATCTAGCTAAGAGTGTGTCAATTTTGTTTTTCTCTTTGTAAAACCAATTCTGTCTTGTTAATATTTTCTATAGTTTTTTCTAGTCTCTATTTCTGCTCTGATCTTCATTTCTTTGTTTTATATGTTTAAATACTCTGATGTTGGGTACTTGTATATTGATAATTGTTATGTTCTCTGCACAAGCTGTCTCCTCTTAGCAATTTATAGTAACCTTCTTTGACCCTGTTTTGCTTTTGTCTCAAAGTCTATTTTGTCTAAGCATAGTTAATCTGGTTCTCCCTTTATTTGTACTTACGTTGAATGTTTTTTAATTCTCTGTCTGCGTGTTCTTAAAAATTGAGGCAGGTGTCTTATAGGCAGAATATATTTGGGTCTTCTAAAAAATTCTGTCACTGTCATTTTGTTAGATTATTTAATTCATTTATTTAATACATTCTAGGCTATTGATAGGTCAAAACTTAATACTGTGATTATTTACTTTGTTTTTCTGGTTGTTTTATAGATATTGTTTCTTCCCTTCTTGCCATCTTACTTTGTGACTTGATGCTTATTGGTACTGGCATGCTTGTAATTCTTTTGTGCATAAACTACAGATTTTTATTTTGTGGTTACCATGAGGTTTATATAATATATTTTATAACAGATTATTTCAAGCTAATGTTGTTCTATCATTCCCAAGACTTTATTCTTTTTCAACTTCATTTTTATAGCACATAAGAACTCTACACTTTTGACCTCATTCTATATTTTTGTTGTTAAAATTCACATCTTTTTATAATTATTATTTGTTAACAGTTTAGCTTTTTTTAATAGTTTTGTCTTGTAATATTTTAACTAGAGATAAACTTGCTTTACATTCTAGAGTATTTTAATATAAACTTATTTTACTAATGCCATTACAAATTGTGCTTTTATATGTTTATTAGCAGCCTTTTGTTTTAGTTTAATACCCTTTTTATAATTCCTCTTAGGTAGGCCTAGTGGTAAATACTTTTCTTAGCTTTTGTTCTTTAGGGAAAGTTTTATTTCTAACTCATTTATGAAGGATAACTTTGCTGGGTGAAGTATTCCTATATCTTGTTTTTTTTTTTTTTTTTTTTTTTTTTTTTTCCTTCTCCAGCGCATTGAATATATCATGACACTGTGTCCTGGACTGCATGAGTTCTGCTTATGAAATCACTGATAGCCATATTGAGATTCTCTTATATATCATGTATTGCTTATCTCTTCTTGCTCTCATAATTTTTTCTTTGTCTTTAATTTTTAATAGTTTGGTTATCACATAGCTTGGTGAACCTCTTTGGATTGAAATTGGAGACCTCTGTACTTCTTGTACCTTAATGTTTGCATCTTTCTTCAGATTTGAGTATTTTTCAGTCACTGTTTCTTAAAACACGATTTCTGGTCCTTTTTCTTTTCTCCTTCTGCAATTCGTATTACACAAATGTTAGTCCGGTTAATGTTGCTTCATCATTCCCATAGGCTTTCTTTATTCTTTTCCATTGATTTTTCTTTGCTTTCTTTTTTGACTGGGTAATTTCAAATGTTCTGTTCTCAAGCTCACTTTTTTTTTTTTTTTTTTTTTGCTTTGATTCGAGCAAGTCATCTATTGAAGTGTTCTATTGATTTTTTTTTTTTTAATTTTAGTTATTGTATTCTTCATGTCTAGGATTTCTGTTTTTATTTTTTCTGTTTCTACTCTTTTGTTTCATGTGTTGTTTTCCAAGTTTCATTTAGTTTTCCATCCATATATTCTTGTAGTTTATTAATATTTTAAGGGGATCATTCTGAATTATTTATCAGTCATTTTATAGATCTCTGTTTCCTCAGGGGTTATTATTGGAGCTGTATTAGTTTATTTAAGAGGTGTCATGATTCCCTGATTCTTTACAATCTTTGTGTCCTAGTGTTGGTTTCTGTGTATTTAAGCAAACAGCTACTTCTACCAGTGTTTCCAGGTGTTCTTTGGCAGGGATAGAGCTCTAATACTTAGTTTAGCCTGTGATTCTGAACAAGTGAGTTGGTAACAATCCCATGTAGGCAGGGCTTGCTGTCAGATTCTTTAGTTAATTGGGTTGCTGCCTTTGCTCTGAGGTTGGAGATGGCTGCTGGTTGGGCTCCACTGCTTGGCAAAACTACTGGCTTGGCTTTTCAACTGATAGAGCTGTTATCTTGGAACCACAATCATAACTGATTGGGAAGAATTTCAGGGTATATTTCTTGGTGGAATGATCACACTATTTGTGTTTCACATTTGGGGAAGTCTCCGGGATGGGCTTGAGTTTAGACACAGCCATTGTTTAAAATATATGGGTCTAGAGACTATTGGCCATCAGAATAAATGGTTGAGGCTTGTCTCCCTGTGTGGATGGGGCCTCAGAATGGGCTTTGAGTCTGGGCATAGCTGCTGTTTGGACTCCTTGTTTAGGCAGGTGCAACCCTATGCACCACAGAAAAATGTTTTGGTTATATCTCTTTGCCTGGAGGGGAATTAGAGGCTTAGCCATGCTGCCATTTAGACTCCTGGGTTGGGCAAATTTATTTTGTAAACTCCACAGAAGTTCAGTGTTGTAGACATTTTCTTGCCTAAGCAGAACCTTGAGGTGGGCTCTGAGGTTTCTCTCGGATTTTCTATCCCCCATGCTCTGCTTATTGGCATGGAGGCTGCTATGTCTCTGCCTAGGTGGGACCAGAATCCAGCATTCATGGGTTCTGAAGCTGGAAATAGACACTGGCTATCCAAGGACAGAAACAAGTTTGAACTTCCCACTGTATCTCTGGGAGTGACAAACTTGGTTTTGTGGGTCAATGGTCTATGCCTTTGGCTGGTATCTATGCTAGGGTGCTATTGCTAGCAGAAATAAATAGCCACCACCAAGATCTGCATGCTGGTTACTCTAGGCTCCACTTCCTTTCTTTGTATCTACCTGACCCCAGGTGCTACAACCCTGCTGTCACCTGCAGTGTTCCTTGTGAGCCAAGACAGGAGTGGGCTTCCTAGGAAGTATCTCAAAATACTAGGGAAGCTGGGTATCCACCTTCAGTTTTCTTTTCCCTCTGTAGAAACTGCGGGACAAAGGGGTTCTTCTTTTGTGTCACTGTGCCTACTTGGAAATGAGAAGGAGTAACATGGCCACAGTGAGACTGTTTCTCTTCTAATGAGGCTTTTATTAGGTTAGGTGGTTCACATTTCCAAGTCATAGGGGTTTCACAAGGTGTTCTTGTCTGTAGATAGTCCTTACTTGAACTTTCTGTGGGACGTGGTAAGTCCTGAGACCTTTCATTCTGACTGTTCATGTCTATTTCTGTTTTTTGTTCTTTGGATTGTTTTCCTTATTCTCAATTATGCTTATTATGTTTTCAGACAAACCCTCTTTACTCTTACAATTTATTATTTAGTTTAAAAATCTGAGATAATTTTGCTTTTTTCTTAATTTAGATCTTATGAATAATTTCACATGTTTTGGTTTTGTCCATCTCTTTTTAGTCTTTTTTTAATGGGTGCATTAAGATGTGTTTTAAAAATATAAATGCTTGTTCCTTGATACTTAATTCAGGTTGCAGTGTTGTATTACATTTTTCTTTTGTTTTCCGGTTGATATCGAGAGGAGAATTTTTACCTATAAAAATATTTTGTTCTCTCTTTATCCACTGACTTCGTATGGATATTATCTGCCATTTTCTGTTCTTTCTAAATGTCATATTTCCTGAATAACCTGTAATAGGTGACACAGGCTAGGTAGGAATGAGGAGTTAGAGGGTCTTTATATGTCTTTTAATTCAACATTTCCTGTTCTTATTGGCATGAGGAAGTTTAAGTTTTCTAACATATGAGGCTCTTTAGGGTGTCTGCTGATTTTGTGATTACCTTTTGATTTGGTACATTTTTTTTTAATTCTGCTGCTTGTCTCTCTCTTCAACTTCTTTGTGGAATATCTAAAGTATATGTCCTCTTATTTGGGTTTTCTCTTTTTTTTAAACAGTATCCTTCTAAGACTGTTGTTCCAATGCATTTTTAAGCCTCCTCCTTTCAATTCCATTGCAGCCGGTTCTCTCAACCAACAGGCCTCAGGTGGCTTTCAGTATTTTCTCCCAAAAAGGGCAGGCCTCTTTTTGATGATAGTAATTTTATTTATCATCTTTTACCCCAACATCTGCAGAGTTCTCTCCTATTCTTTGTATCATATTTTTAAGACTTTCCAGTTCTTCCTAGGCTCTCGAGCTGGCTCTGCTGGTACAAGATACTTATTTTTCTACATATATGCAAATTAAGTTTTGCAATATGTCCTGTCTTCTTACACTATATACATGGAATATAAGAGTTCCGTTTGCTGTCTTTACTGAGCAATGTGGTTTCTAAATTATGTGAAGTGATTGAGGGTCAGGTGGCCATTTTTATTTATCAGAAACATGGAATCCCCTCCCATATAGATTAATACTTCGAAAAACATTACAGCATGAAAATTTCTGAGATTAGGGTACTGAGCAAAATAAATCATAAAGAATTATGATACTTAGTGGTCTTCAAATAAAAGGATTGGTATCTTAAGAGCATCTCAGAAAATTTTATTTAGTATATATACTATTCTTAGAAAATGCCACCAAGGTAAATCTAAGTTCAGAATTGTTGAATACATAAAGCATAATGAAAGATCAATTTTGAAAGATGTTTCTGGATCTGAAGCAGCCTACAAAGAGAAGCTGTCTTGCATGTAGGGAGAAATAATGAGGAAGTAATTTATCTGTGTTAATAATTGAGGAACAGTAAATGCACACATTAACTTGGCATCTCTGTGGATATTTTGTACTGCTCTATTAAGAAGAATTTTTTTTTACATGGGTTCAGCCAAGCTAGGAAGAATAGGTTTTGTGTTCTCTCCGCTTTGAGTAGTTCAGTAGGGAAAAACTAAGATTGCGTCTCATTACTGTGAACCTATTTTTTGAGTAAAATTATTGGAGAGAATTAAAATGCTTAAAAACTGAAGGGATAAATGATGTGGCTTTCCTTGAAAGAATAATCCACCTTGTTATGCTCATAATAATTTCACTGACCAAAAACAAATCCCTGTATTTTTTAGCTTTCTTAAGTGACTTAAAAAATATCACCAAGTTTTAACCTGCTCTTTTATATTCTTGGTTATAGTAGTTGAAAATACAACATTGTAATATGTGTATCTTGGCATTTTAGAAATTGAATGACTTAAGATATTGAAAGAGTTTCTGTTTAATGTATGCCTAGTCTTCCATAAAAACTTGCAGCAAATGCTAAATATCAAATATTTTCCGTATAACTAAGAATATGTTCAATCTAATCCCTTCTACTTAACATTCTACTTGGATCTTTTATCTAATACAGGAGGCAAGTGAAATTATTCAAAAATGAAAAGGATTTATAGATGAGACAAATGAAGCTTATAAAAGTTAAGTAACTTATCAGTGGTCACAAAAGTAGTAAATTGTAAAGTAATATTCAAATACTGATGATGGTTGGGGTGTATTTATCTTGAGAGGATTCATAACCTCTAGAATGTTGAGACTATCAGGAAAAAGACAACTTCTCATTAAGACTAATAGCTAGGTGACAGTGAATTGCCAGTAATAATATGGATAGTTCCTGACTTACAGTGGTTCAATTTATGAGTTTTTTTTTTTTTACAGTTGTGCAAAACAACTATAAACATGCAATGAAAAGTGTACTACAAATTTTAGTTTTTACCCTTTCCTGGAATATGCAGTAAGATACTCTCTCATGATACTGGCTAGCGGCAGAAACATACAGATTTGTTAGCCACTTAATCACAAGAGTAAACAACTGATACTCTACAGTGAACTGTGTTGTGAGATGATTTTGTGCACCTGCTGGCTAAGGAAAGTGTTCTGAGTACATTTAAGGTAGGCTAAGCTAAGCTATAATGTTTGATAACTTAGGTGTATTAAGTACATTTTCAACTTAGTATATTCAACTTGGATTTATTGAGATGTAACCGTACTGGAAGTCAAAAATTGTCACCTGTGTTTCCGATAAAAACTAAAACTGTTTGCTAAAAACATTGAACTTTTTTGTTTAATTTCTACACTCAGTAAACCTGTTGAAAACCTAGTTTCTGTTTTTAGGATATATGAATAGTCCTTAAAATTCATAGATTTGTAATGAGGCACCAGAAAGCAATAACAGCTAAATGTACTAAAAAATGTTAGATAGAGGCTAAGTTTAGATCATGACCAACAAGTGCAAATTATCAGTCTTGAATGTCTCTAACTTAATTATGAATGGACAGCTAGAACAAAGATAGGTGCCCTGTTCTTCAAACAGCTAAACACTGGAAGTGATGACTATGAACCTTGGTCTTCTAAACATATAAAAATTCCATTACATAGAGGCTGACCCTAATTTTTCTCCTAAGGAAAGTGTTATAGGAGGGTTCGAATTGAATTTATGTGCATGAATCTTTGATGCATACCAGGACAGGCATAACTACATTACGAGATGGACATGACTCGGCCAGAAATAGTTTCCAATCCCTTAAAGCAAGAGTGGAGCTTCCTGTAGTAGGCAATTACAGCTTCATTTCCAGCAATGGGTGGGGATTTATATTTTATCAGGAAATATGACTTCACAGTGAATGAAAACAGGCTTGGTTCTTTTGATTGATTGATTGATTGATTGATTGATTGATTGATTTAGAGGCAGAGTTTGGCTCTTGTTGCCCAGGCTGTAGTGCAATGGCACGATCTCAGCTCACTGAAACCTCTGCTTCCCGGGTTCAAGTGATTCTCCTGCCTCAGCCTCCCGAGTAGCTGGGATTACAGGCATGTGCCACCAGGCCTAGTTAATTTTTATATTTTTAGTAGGCATGGTGTTTCTCTGTATTAGCCGGGCTAGTCTCAAACTCTTGACCTCAGGTGATCCACCCACCTTGGCCTGCCAAAGTGCTGGTATTACAGGTGTGAGCCACCATGTGCAGCCAGGCTTGGTTCTTTTAAACAGGGAGTTTAAACTTGAGAAAGGCTAGATGGTTACGTTAGGAAAAGTCCTGTTCATGATAATAATTTTATCATATTTATAGGGCTGGAAGATATGAAAGAAAATGGAATATGAACGCTTCTTGTGTATTTCCTCTGTTTCTAAGTTACACTGAAACTTTACTCCTCAGAATTACTTTTAGGAAAAGACAGAATTGCTGAGACACACTATCTTTTTTAAAAAAAAGCTTTAAAAAACTTGTAAAATGATTTATTTGTGAAAAACTCTGATGCTCTGTGTTTATTTTACTTAAGTATAAAGAATCATTTCAGGGACATACTTTTTGCAGTGTGTGTGGTTAAATTTAGATTTTTGAAAAGATGCAAGTAAAGGCTGCTGAGAGAATAAAAGAGTAAAATGAGTGTGATTTCGTGCCATAAAATTTCCTGTATTTAGAAAGATTGTAAAGTAGTTACACTGTGATCACACAATACATCCATTTGGCTAAGATTTGGACAATTTTTTCTTGAATGAAAAGTACAATTTTGAAAAGATCTGAAACTTTTAGTATGGCAGTGGTATACTTTAAAGAGATTAACTTCTTCAAATATGGAATAAAAACAAACATGATATTCATTGGCCTTGGCTTTTATATGAATGTTAATGTGGTACAACAAGATAGAAGTAGGTCAAGTTTTCATTCTATTCTTAATGTAGTGAATCTTTTTGCTGGAGTCTTCATTAATATAGCTCACATTTTATTGTCATTGCTATTCAGTTCATGTGTCTGATTTTATTGCACCCTACTTTTCTGTGGAGTCAATGTATGTGTTTAGGCCTTTATACAAAACCTACTTAAATCTTTGAAACTATTGAAGCAATGTCAATGACCAACATGATTGAGATCCAAAATTAGTATCAACATTAAGGTAATAGGTAAGATCATAAATGTGTTTAGCTTCTTGCATTTCAGATTTTCAATCTGTTTCCTGACTTAATCATTCAAAGTATATTTCTCCCAAATTAAATGAATTTTAAAAGACCTTGCTGAGAAGTCAGAAACCAGTCTCTTCTAGAACAAAACTGTTTTATTTTCCTTTTTGGAGACATTAAAATACTTGCCTCATGGCCGGGCGCGGTGGCTCACGCCTGTAATCCCAGCGCTTTGAGAGGCGGAGGCGGGTGGATCACGAGGTCGAGAGATCGAGACCATCCTGGTCAACATGGTGAAAACCCGTCTCTACTAAAAATACAAAAAATTCGCTGGGCATGGTGGCGCGTGCCTGTAATCCCAGCTACTCAGGAGGCTGAGGCAGAATTGCCTGAACACAGGAGGTGGAGGTTGCGGTGAGCCAAGATCGCGCCGTTGCACTCCAGCCTGGGTAATAAGAACGAAACTCCGTCTCAAACAAACAAACGAACGAACGAACAAACAAACAAAACTTGCCTCTATTTTATTTTGAGTGACACACAATATTCATCAATTGTTTCGAAGATTGCAGAGTATTCAACAGGAAGAAGAGCATAGAAATTTGGAAAATTTGCAGCTCGACAATATGAAAGAAAACCCCATTTTCTGAGGAGAAATTCAAGCCTGCTGCAGAAACTTGGATCGTAACAAGGGGCTGAATGTTACTCACCAAGACGGTGGGTGGTGCGTGCCTGTAATCCAAGCTACCTGGGAGGCTGAAGCAAGCGAATAAAAATGACTAAGCATTTTTTGTCTAAAAGTAGAAATATTATAAAATTAAAAAAATTATGAAATATAATTATTAGAGAAATACCTTTCTTAAATATGATTAAGCTAACCATAATTTTAACGAGTTGCTTAATCTACTTTGCCACAGTTTCTGATACAGACCAATGCTGTCATTTTTTGCAATGGATTCTATTTAATTAAGCCTTTTTGCTGATTTTCTTTTTAAATCTCAGAAGCAATTATATAAACGCTGAGATTTTGTATGAAATAGAACAAAGATTCAGTTTACTTAAATGCTTGATTCCTGCCTGCCTGATGATCTCGGTAGGTGACACACGAAACCTTGTGAAACTTCTACTTTGACACTCAGAGAAAGGCTTGAACAATTCTTAAGGAGTGCTTTTCCTGCTGAGAAATGACAAAGATATTTAAACAGATGTTGAAGAAATGAATTCAATGCAGAACAATACAGCTAGGTAAGAAGAATTAACTGTTTCTTAAAGTTTCATTTTTGACAGGGATCTCTAAAATTAGTTACTTGTTGATTACTTCAATCTGGTTATCAGGCACTGAATTTTCTCCATTTGAACCACAGCACCTAATGGAACACTGGGATAGGTTTCTTTGATTCATGATCTCAGGATCAATATGAGAGTAAGTCAAGAGTGAATAAGACCAAAGATACAAAAAGGCGAAAAAAATAGAGGATTTTAAAATAGAAACTTTACTTCTGACAAAGGCAAAAACAATATTAATTTCTGCACTCCTACATCTATAAAAGTCAGTTATCAGTTAATGACATCAATTATTTATTTGGTCCTTATCCTTTTTTTAATGGTCTTCCTTATAATTCCTATATAAATAGAAACTTAAGGAAGAGGTAAAACATGGATATGAATTATGAGGTCCCATTTATTGCTTCTTTAATTTTATTTCAAATCATACCTTCTTTGCATGCAATGGAAGGAGATAGAATGGTGACCATATAAATTGTGACAAGATTTTAACAAATGAAGAATTTAACAAACAAGAATTTAACAAATCTCAAAAACCAAGCTGTTGGCTAACTTTTGATGGAGGCATGGTTACCATGGGTTCTGAGAACCGGTTCAAAAACGTCCTACTTGTCTCTTAGATCAGCTCTGGTCCCTCAGAGAAGACTAGAACTGAGAGCAATGAACAGATGTGCCTGACCTATGTATCTTGGAAAGGAAAAGCCTGGTGAAGGCTCCCCAAAACTCACTTCTAGAGACCAGAATTTGTGTATGCCTGTTACTATATTCTCCTCTGTTTTAGATAAAACACTGGAAAATTTTATTCTCAATCATTTACTAAGAATGAATATTTTATCTTTGGAATTGCAAATTGTAAATGTGTTAAAAGTTTGTCTCTTTGCATCATTGGTCTTCAGTTAAACCTGGATCCATTCAGTGGTATAATTCTGGGACCTAATTAAAGATTTAAAGGTACTCAGACCCCAGGTTTAATACATTGTGCGTAACAGTTTAGAAAATATATTTTGTATGCTTAATAAAGAAGGGAAACAATTGCCTAACAAAAGCTTAATTTGGTCAGTTTTTATTCACTTTTTAAAAAGTTAGAATATTTTGTGATAATTCAAGATAATGTGGCTAAAATTTTTATACAGCCGTCATACTGGGATATTTAACAATACCTTTCCACCCTCCCTTTTTTCTTGTGAATTATCATATACTTTGGCTTTAGATTAGATAAGCCTCAGAAGACATAATTAATTCAGAATGAAAAACGTACTTTTTATTTTTCTAAAGAAAGGATTTGTTAAGCAATATCCAGTAAAGGAAGTTAAAGGCTTTTTGAATGTGTGCTTTGTAGACTCTCTTAAAGGAAAGCTAATATGTTAAGTGGTGCGAATGAAATGTGACCCTTGGGTTTCCACTGCTTACAAATTGGATGCAAATTGTAACCCTAGGAAACCACTCTAATCTCTTCTGGGCTTCTATGCATCCTCTTTTCTTTGCTGAAAACTGCTTTCTTGTCCCTTCTACACTTTCTGTGTATGAAACCCAAAAGCTATGGCTAAGTCTAAGACTAATTACCTCCCACTTACAACCTCTTCCACAAACAAACTGAGACCAAGACAACCCCACTTCTCCATTCATTAGAAGATAAACCACACTTTTTATCTTATTTGTTTTACGTTTTTGAACCAAGAAAAAGCATTTATTTATTTAGATTTTAAAAAACATATTTGGCCTTTTGATACTGTAGACAGACCAATTTTTATATATTTCAGTACAGTTGCTTTTCTTGGATAGGAAGTGTAACAAGGTCACTGATGTGATATGGCTTTGTGTCCCCACTGAAATCTTATCATAAATTGTAACGAATTATAATTTCCCTGTGTTGGAGAAGGGACCTCGTGGGAGGTGATTAGATAATTGAGGTGGTCCCCCCACCATCCTGTTTTCATGATAGTAAGTGAGTTATTAGGGGATCTGATGGCTTTATAAGGGGCTTTTCCTTTTTGACTTGGTACTTCTTCTTCCCTACCCTATTCCTATCTGGATATTTCTACAGTTTGCCGCCGCCTCCAATGCACATCTGATTTGAACTATGAGTAAGTCATAGGGACATTGGCATGATCTCCTTAACTTCTCTCCAAAAGCCAAAGAGTAGAAATGTGAGAGGATACATTGCTTTCTACTTCATGCCTAATGGATCCTCAATTAAGTCATAACTTTCTGTTTCCCTATTTGCTCTGCTCTATAGTCTTGAGCAATAATGGTGAGTTGGGGAAAGGGCCAGAAACTAGCTTATTGATAAAGACAGTGATGTTGGGAGGTACACCAATAAGATTCTTTGTATCAGACTAGTCTTTTGTTTATGGTTACTTACTTGCCATTTTTAATTTACTTTATAATTATTGTAAAACCTGTAAAGCATAATAGAACAGTCCTTTAGTATAAATAATAATCGTAACTATTTTATATTATGCTGATGCCTTTCCTTTCAGACTCTGAATAGGTTGTTTAAACCCAAGATTATCTAGTAAAAATTTGATGTCATCTTGCAACATCAACCAGGACACAGTTGACAGCGCTGTTGATATTTCCATATTTCATATTTAAGCCCTACTAGCTAGGAACTAATATCCACACTTTGCAGAGAAAATTGAGGTATACAGAACAAGTAATTTGCTCAAGTTCCCAGAGCAAGAAGGTGACAGAACTGATATTTGGGTCCAAGGAGTCGGCTCTTTAGTCTTAACTCTCACATCATACTGTCTCTCTGATAGAAGAATCTACGAAGTATGGTTGCATAGATGTGCAATTGCTCTCATTCTTGCTATATATTCTGCACCAAAATGCCAGTGACTAAGCTGACATTAAAAATAAAGCCACATAATCATATACACACAAAGAACAAAATCTCTCTTGACTTTATATAACAAAAATAAAATAATTTAAATGATCAAATAGTTTAAATGTGAAAACAATCTAAAAATGAAAGTTTCACATCCTAATATTGGCCCTGTCAATAAGTCAAGGTTTCCAGAACAGACCCATTTGAACAAAAAGCTTTGTACCAGTATGGTTATTATACTTGTGATAACAATATCATAATGAAGAAATAGAAAGCATCTGCCAAGGGATATTTAGCAACGTGCATCCTGTATTTTCCTCCCGTGTGCCAATGCTCTCACTGATTTTTACTTTGCTTCTAAGCATAACATGCATTTTCTTTCTTTCTTTTTAGCGTATTTGTTATTCATATTACTTGGATTAAGCCCATTAGGACAATTAATGACTGACAGTGCTTCTCCCTGTTCTATTCATTTATCCATTCTCATTATACTTAAAGGTGGCATTAAATTTTCTTGATTTGAAACTTCAGAGGACAGGGACTAAAGGAGCAATCAGACAAAAGGATACAAGCAGGTAGAAATGAAAGATTGCCTGTCATTAATTTATGACTATGTGAAGTTATTTGTGTTCGTTTTCAAGGCGAATTTGCACTAAGTGTCTTTCATCTTGTACATGGCAGACATTAAGTGTGTGAGAGGAAAACGACAGACAAAACGTGGTGATTGAACTGGCCAAGCTATGTTTTCATCATTCCAAAACCAGCTAATAGGATCCTAATATAAAAGGACCCGGCTGAGTGAAGACAAAAAAATGAGACTCCTGCAGCTAATAACTTGAAAGATGTCAAAGTTTAATTCAGTTCTGTAATCTCCTTAAAACTTTAAATGAGAGAGGGCATCACAGTTGGACATAGGCATAGAAATTCCTAGAATATTCCAGCAGAGACTGTGAAAGTATTAAAAGTCTCTATATGACTTTTGTGCTTCCCCTTCCTCATTTTTTTGTTAGTTTTTCAGGATACAAAATGTCTTGCAGAACTTCAGAAACAAGAGGTTACAGGATTTATTTTGCTCCTCAGAGAAAATGATGCCAAAAGCTTAAATTTAGCAGAAATGACTAGCCAAGTTGATCACACCAGTGAATTGTGAATTCAGTCAAAATGGTCAAGCCATGTATGAAATATGTGAAACTGGTGCGCAGGCTTTGACCGAACCAGGGAGAGAACTGTATCACTAGTCACATTCCTTAATTTTCTGTTACAGATAAAATTATATAAGTCTAATCTTAGGGTGTTTATGCAGAAATTAGGTGAAAGAAATGTTCTCTATATATAGATAGCGCTGTCTCTCTCTCTATATATATGAAATGCTATATCTACATAGATTTCAATATAGGAACGCTACATATCTAGAGAGAAAGAGAGCATATATATATATAGACAAATCTGTTCACCTGCAATTACATGTGCGTGAGGTGCTAAAGTTTTTAATGGTAAGTGCTAATGGATTTTTGAAATAACCTGGTAGAAGTGATTAGATTTAGACCCAAATTTTAAAACTATTACCTGGAATGTATCAAAATATGTGATGCATTAATATTATTAAGTTTAGGTTTATTTCTCTAATTATTTACCCGGATACTATGCTTTTAAATATGCCCTATTCCCATCTTCGGCAATGCTGAGTGTTTAAATTTCGATTTTCAGCTTCGTTATTCCCAGCATCAACAGACACCATAATTAGCTGGCAAAAAACAATGTGGTTTATTTAATTAAGGAATGTAGAAGAGTCATTGTGTAGTTGGTAATTCTTTGAAGATGAATGTATTTCGATAGATCCTAGCTCTAATATCAATATTTAGAAGGCCATATTAAATCAGAAATTTTTGGAAAACTTCGTTTAAAATGTAATAAAGTTTTAAGGAGATTATATAACTGCCTATTAAATAGACATATTTTCGTGAATATTTACATAGTCATGGCTATTGGTATTTATATGTATTTGTTACAGGTTTAGGTACATTATTATATCAGAATCTCTGTTCCTTTCAAAGGGGGAAGATGACTGCACTCGTAAGCTCAGCTCACAATGTTAATGGAAGATAGGATTTCATAGTTTGCAAGGGTTAAAAATATGTAGAAACTTTACTTATAATCCCCAGCACCTATTTAGAGTCTCTGGTGGACATCAGCTACAAAGATGACATCCTGTCTGGAGGAACTTGCAGGCTGCCAGTGGAGATGGCAGATGGCAGAGCTCTGGTTGACAGTCTTCTTTGACTTTTTGAATCATTTTGGAATTCAGTCAGTACATTGTTACATCTCTCTTTCAGACTGAATTTCAAAAGTCTTTCATAAGAAATAATTTACTAAAGATTTAATGGGGAAGATCACTCAAACTGTCAGTTCATACCAGAAACTTAGTGAATTTCTCCAGTAGGTATACATGTTCTCTCCAGGGTTTCTCTGTTCTCCTGCCCACCTCCTTTGTCCACTCTTTCTTCTTTTACAGAGACTCTAGACTGCCTTTATTGCCCTAAGCAGTTTTGCATAGTCAATTCATTTGGCAAAACACAAGCCTGGTAGTTCATAGAATGGTGAATACTTGCTTCTAAGCAATGGCATTTGAATGGTTTCAATGCAACCCAAGTAGCTTATCTAAATAGTAACTCAACAAATGAAACTCGTTATGTGAACTATGAGGTAATAGATACTCAGATGGATATGCAATGAAATCTGCACTGGCTATGAAAAATTAATGAAACTAGTGACTTACAATCGGGATCTGAAGAATACATAAGGATCTTCCAGGGAGATAAGTTGAAGGTGCATTTTAGATAAAAGAGGAGGTTATGAACAGAGCACAAAGGAGGAAAATTGCATGCCTAGGAGGAAACTGTAGGTTGTGATGCTTAAATCATTGGCTGCTGAGAGTGTTAAAGAAAATTAAAATGGAGGCAAGGCCTGCAGAATGCCTGGAGAGACAAAGCCAGTTATGCCTCATAAGTGACCTTAGTCTTGAGTAGTTTTGCACGTATAAGCAACACTTAACTTGTGCTACTTCTTGTAGATGTCTTTATTTGAGAAAAATAAAACTTAAGGCTAATAAGTCAGAAGCTGCCAACTAGTTGTTATAACTAGGGACTTTCCAGCAAAATAGACGAAATAAGGCAACTGTATAACTGTAACCAATCAAATATTTTCTTGGCTTTATTTCAGTTTGCCTTATAAAAACCTTCCTCCTGGGTTCCCTTGGCAGGGCTCCCAAACCGCTTCCAGTCTCTGGTTGCCTGATTCTTGAATTATTATTTGCTCAAATAAATTCTTTAAAATTTTATGATGTCTCAGTTTAGCGTTTAACAAGGGCAAAAGGGTGCCTAAATATGAGGTTGAAGTAATAATTGTGAAAGGTCTTAAATGTCACGCTATGGAGCACAGGTATTTCCTTTAGGCAAAAGTGAGCTACAGGAAAGTAACTGCTATCTTGATAGCAGGTTGGCTGGATAAGTAAACAAAATAAATACCAATTATGAAATGGACTCTTAATTATTGCTACTACTTATTTTATGTTTACTTATTTCATATAACTGAATACTCATAAATTTTTTCTGTACTTGTGGACAGGTGGTAAAATTAAGTAAATTACACCTTTTTTTCTTTAAGTTTTTAAGTTTAGGGGTACAAGCACAGGTTTGTTACATAAACAAACTTGTTTTATGGAGGTTTGTTGCACAGAGTATTTCATCAGCCAGGTATTAAGCTTAGTATCACTTAGATATTTTTTCAACTATTTAAAAATTTTCTATTTTTATTGTCCTTCCTTTCACCTAAAAATGCTTATTTCCTGTTATAATGGTGTCATTATACCACACTACCACTTTCACTTCCTGAGATTAGTGCAAGCCCAAACAATTCCAAGCAGATTTCAGGAATTAGAATGTTTTCATTATTTTCTGTGTGTGTTCATTTATTCACTTATAAAATATTTTTTTAAAAAATACTCTGCCTGGCCCTGTGACATGCATAGAATTATATAGTTTTTCTGTAGCTGGACCCTTTGAGTTCCTGTGACATGTTTTAATCAGAGGTTATGTAATTTGACAGATAAATTTTAGGATGTGAAGAGACTTGCCCCAGGTTTAGCCTTAGTGGTGGTATAGACTGTACTAGGAATCAGGACTTCAGATACTTTTCCTCAGTACCAGATGTTGAGTAAACATCTGATCTGTAGCATAGAGACACTGGTTGGATCACATAAAGAGTTAACACTTTGTCCAGATGCCATAATCATTGAACAGCTGAATCAAATGAGTTTGGTCAGAGTTTGCTGATGTAATAAATCATGGAATGTTGACTGACTGTGCTACAGCTATAAATATCAGGAATTTCTTCATTACTTAGGGGAATATTCAACATTTCCACAATTAATGGATCACTGATTTCAGTTTTTTATATTTAAAATGGTTTGGATTGCCTTATAGATGAATCAGAGGTTAGTAACTACATATTATTAAATGCCTTATAGAAACATCGGATTTGAAATCAAAAGATTTTGTGTCCAGGATTCATCATGTTCTTTTGAGAGATCTTGTCTGTAAATAACAATCGAAATTCTTATTTCAAATGAGCATTTTGAGAAAAGCTTTGCAAAAGCAAAAGAGGCTATGATAAGGTATTTCAAGATTTACTCAAAATAATTATTAAGTAGTCTTAATTAAAAGTGATAAGAAGATATGGTAATTTCTACATAATTCTAAAAGCGAATTTAGTTTTTAAAAAATAATGAAAATATAAGAGTAGCAAGATCAATAGCTACTTTTTTTTCTTAAAATACTCCTCAAATTTTAAGCTTTGTAGACCCAGATATTTTATGATTCATACTCAATAATCTGTATCTATGAAAATACTATAATTTAGGTTTTTTTAATATCTTAATAATTTCAGTGTTTTCAGTGTATACTAATGATTTACATAAAATCTCGCAATTAACTATTAAAACAATTATTAATAGAATTATAAACTCCAGTTTATAGCCAAGAACACCTGAAGGTTGGAAACTTACCTAAGTTCATATAGCTATTTAATAATAATTGGTACAGTATACGGCTAGAACCAAAATTTGAGTGTAGGGACAGTGATGCCAGCACCTAAGCTAATGTACCCTTTTGTTAAACAAAACAATTTGTTAATTTAATAAAAAAGAGTTTTGTGTAATTTTAATCTTGTAGATATTATTAAAGATGTAAATAAACTCAATTTGATTTTGTTAAAAGACTAAATATAAAAGTATTTTATGCTAAAAGACTAAAATATAAAAGTATTTCCTCTGTTTTACCATAGTGAAAAAGGCTTTAAGCAAATGCTTGTCATCTTTATAGTTTGTCTTAAGGGGTTGCACGTTTTTTACCCTTGAGCTTTTACTAGAATGGCTTGTAAAGTCACATAAACTTCACATCACATCTGCCTCCCATCACCAAGTTGACATTATTCTGAAGAACCTGGAAGCAAAGGTTGAATGCACTTAGTAGAGAGAATAGGTGCTCACAGTTACCACTAGTTACTTAGCATAACTAGATTTAGCCTTATCCAAGCCTGTGAACTAAAAGGTCATCCAGCTGAAAATGTCTTCCATCTGTTTTTATTTTTTCCCTGTCCGGCATTGTGTTTTGATGCTTAAACATAAAATGAGTTCGTAATAAAAAAATTTTAAAAAGATTATTTGCAACTGTGGTAAAATGCTTTTGCTCTAAAGTATTTGGTAGTATGTCATTGATAGTTATTTTAAAATTTATTATAGGCTCTTGAATTATTTCGTTATGATAATTATGACAGCAGAAATTTAACTAGAAGTATTCTTCAGAGCATTTCCTATTAGTGTTTCCTAATATAATATGGATTAAAGTATTAAAATAGTTTAAATTATCTTCAAGAAGGTGAGAACAATGCTATATATATTTTTATATGTATGTATGATACATGATACCAAGGTGTATGCATTTGTATGTATTTATATTCTAAATCATTTATTTTTTTCTAGAGGTAAGTGGTTTTCCATATATTATTTGTTGATTTATAATTCTTAATTATTCTATACCTACTACAGTTAATGAACTATAATGGTGATCTGGTAATGCACAAAATAGACTTGCTTTATCTTAGAGAGACAATATTATCCTGACAGCGACATAACTAATATGAGTATTACAATTGTGACATGTTTTGAAGAAGCACATGATACTAAGTGCTTATATAATTAAATATTTGTACCAATATAGCTGGGTTAGTGTAGTTATACCAGTTGGTTTAAATACAGATTGTGAATATCAGAAAATAATTGAGAGACATAATAACTTTATTTAGTGAAATTTTTATTTATGCTGAGAAATAAATAAGATTGCTTGTAACCTGTAGTAGCTTATGGTCTGAGAGTGGAGTCAGAAAAGAAAACAAGATACTGTTAATGCGGCTTGTTAAGTGTTACGGTGGGGAAGCAGAGGAGCCCTCGAGGCATAGAAGTGCCCTCATACACAGTGAGGGGGCTGGGAAAGGTACATTGGCTTTGAATGTGAGACCTAAGTAGACTTGGAGTTCCCAACTATGTATTTATGTTATTTTAGTGCTGTGAATAACTTCCACATTTCATGATTGATACATATAACTTTAAAACCTCTGTATATCAAAAACTACAATGAACAAAGGCCAGGAGAAGATATTTGTAACATGTGGAAAAGATATTTGTAACATGTGGACAGGTTAAAAAAAAGTTACCAGAATTAATATCTAAAGGGCTCTTTTTGAAGCAATACAAACTACTCAACTGAGAAAAATGGACGCAGGACACAAAATGACATTTCATATAATAAATACAGTGGCCAACTAAGAGGGGTAGATGTCGAGCTTAATAGGAGTCAAAGCCATGAGTAAAGCAAGGCACTACTTACCAGAGATAATTTTTAATATTTGACATCAACATTGATTAGAGAAAAGCAGCACTCTTTAGCCCTGATGTTAGGAATGAAAAATAAAGTGAAAATTTTGGGGGATTTTGTTAAGGTGTGTTGAAATTAAAAAATACACCTATCCTTTTGACAGGAATTCTAATGTTAGAAATTTTTATAAAGGGAAATGATTGGATAATTGGACAAAGATTTAGGCTGACCATAATAATTATATAAAAAATAATTAAAGCAGTATAAATGTCTTGTTTTATTGGAATGGTAAATAAAATTAGGAATAGTTACTGGAATACTCTGGAAGCTATTAAAATTATTACAGACATATGGTCAACACATATAAATGAAACAAATTCCCAAATTAAGAATATGATTTTATTTAAAAGGATGACATGCGTATATGCATGAAATGTGAAGCATACACACCAAAATATAAAAGCAGTATAGAATTACAGGTGATTCCTTTAAACTCCCCTTTAGTTTGTTTTTCAACAATGAATATGTATTGCTTATATAATAAAGAAATGCAAAAACAGACACAAAGACCAATGGAACAAAAGAGAGAACAGAAATAAGACTGCAAACCTGTGACCATCTGATCTTCAACAAAGCTGACAAAAACAAGCAATGGGGAAAGGACTCTATTTAGCCTAATAAATGGTGCTGAGATAACTGGCTAGCCACCTGCAGAGGTTTGAAACTGGACCCCTCCTTATACTGTTGTAACTGAGCGAGTTAGGAGTCCTTTTTTAATGAGAGATGGCTAAGGCTCAAAATTCTCTCCGCCTGGAGCAAGGGGCTTGATTATCTTTTTATACCTTGATTTAGGTAGGGGAGGAGGAGCCTAGCCGAATCGGAATTTTACAGAAGCAGAAAAGGAGGTTAGACGAAGGGGGCACAGGTGTCACCAAGAAGGGGGATGTTCAGGCTTCTTCTACACAATGACCAAAGGGAAATTTGTTTTTTACAGTAGCAGGGGGCGGGGTATGCCAAGCAGGATGTGGTTACAGTGGTTACAAGTGTTAGGACCAGTACACTTCAATACTTCTAAGTACAGCATGACCCAGTTATGCACTCAGAGGGGCTGTCATAGGGAGGGGGAAGCCAGGTTGGAATTTACAGCTAAGATGGAGTCACTGATGCTAGCCCAGGGTAGTATTACAACACCATATGTGAAAATCAGCTAAAGATTGAAACTGTAAAAAGCCTGGAAGATAACCTAGGCAATATCATTCTGGAGTGGCCCAAGGATTCATGACAAAGGCACTAGAAGGAATCATAAGAAAAGCAAAAATTGACAGGTGAGATCTAATTAAACTTAAGAGCTTCTGCACAGCAAAAGGGAACATCAACAGAGTAAACAGACAACCTACAGAATGGGAGAAAATATTTGCAAACTATGCATCTGACAACAGTCTAATATCAAGCATCCATAAGTAACTTAAAGTGAATTTACAAGAAAAAACATCATTAACAAGTGGACAAATGATATGAAAAATTTCCTAAAGACATACATGCAGCCAACATGCATATGAAAAAAAGTTCAGCATCACTGATGATTACAGAAATGCAAATCAAAACCGCGATGAGTTATCATCTAACATTAATCAGAATGGCTATTCCTAAAATGTCAAAAAATAACACAGCTGATGAGGTTGTGGGGAAAATGTAATATGCATGGTTGGTGGGAGTGTACATTAGTTCAACCATTGTGGAAAGCAGTATGGCGATTCCACAAAGAGCTAAAAACAGAACTACCATTCGACCCAGCAATTGCATTACTGGATATAGACACAAAGGAATATAAATTATTGTACTCTAAGGATACATGCATGTGAATGTTTATTATAACACTATCCACAATAGCAAAGACCTAGAAGCACTCTAAATGCCTTTCAAGGACATATTGAATGAATAAAATATACATATACACTGTGGAATACTATGCAGCCATAAAAAAGAATGAGATTACGTCTTTTTCAGGAACATGGTTGGAGGTATAAGCCATTATCTTTGGCATACTAATGCAGGAACAGAAAACCAAAGACTGCATGTTTTCACTTAAAAGTGAAGAGTTAAATGATGAATACTCATGAACACAAAGAGGGGAATGACAGACACTGGGGCCTACCTGAGGGTGGAGGATAGAAGGTCATTGGAGGGAGAGGAGCAGGAAAAACTATTGGGAATTAGGCTTAGTACTTGGGTGATGAAATTGTCTATACAACAAACCCCCATGACATGAGTTTACCTATATAATAAACCTGCATATGTACTCTTGAACCTAAAATAGAAGTTAAAAAATACCTAAGTGAAAGTTTTAAATAATTCAAAAATTTCTACACAACTTTTATTCTCTTCAATTTGATCTGGATTTTTGCTGTAAATCCCAATGAGAATTTAGTGCTCAAAAACCAGAATAAGCTCAAGATAGAATATTTTTTAAATCTGCAAGCAAAGTATTTCAAGAATAATTGTCTACCTAAAATATTACTTCATTTACAAAATTATGCCATAATTTATTTTTACAAACACTACTATATAAAAAATAGAAAAATGAAGTCATAGAAGATAGTGAAATATAGTCATTAATAAGAGGAAAAGGGAAGACATAGCTAAATACACACACACACATACACAAATACAGATGAAAGGTACATGCAATCAAAATCCACAATAGTTTTAGATGAATGAAAGAATATGTTTGTACACATGAAATGTGGAAAGAGCCTATAGAAAATATTGTAGATAAATTGGTAAAGTATGACTTTTAATGATGGATCTTACAGTGTTTTAAATTGGAGAAACATTTTAGTGAGCACAGGGGAAGATATTTTAGCAGAAGAGATATTCTATATTAGGTTTGCAATAAAACTAAAGCATGAGCTTCCCAATGATGCCATTCATCACCTGGCTTGGTCAGTTTTCTGAGATTCCTCAGTGGAGTCTAAGCTCTGTTTTATTAAGATGTTTCTCACTGTTGTATCCTCAGTGTTTTACACTGTCCCCACCACAGGATTAAATGTTGACTGCCTCCTGTGAGATAAGAAGAGCAGCTATTCTTTTACAAATGTAGAACCCGAAGCTCAGGAATAATAATGGAGAAAAGATTTAAAATTAGATATTTTCATTTTAAATCTATGTTTTTTGATTTTGCAGTGCTGGTGAGATATTACCAGCAAGTAATTAATAAGATTGAATCCAATACTTTGGATCATTAGCTAGGGAGATAAAGATAATTTAAGATGAAATAATAATGGACTTGAAAACTCATATCACAATTTTTAATTTGAATCGAGAGCATTGCATCTCTCTGGGAAAAGAATCTTTTCCTTGAGCAGGCTACTACTAGCTGTTAAATAGTAGGTAGATGCAAGTGGAAATTGACAATCATTAAAGAAACGTGAGTGTGTTGAGATGTAAGGTTCATACTTAGCCTACTGAAGAAACAATTTTAACAGTTGTTTTTTTGTTTTGTTTTGTTTTGTTTTTGAGACAGAATTTTGCTCTTGTTACCCAGACTGGAGTGCAGTGGCGCGATCTCGGCTCACCGCAACCTCCGCCTCCTGGGTTCAAGCAATTCTCCTGCCTCAGCCTCCCCGAGTAGCTGGGACTACAGGCCACACATGCCCAGTTAATTTTTGTATTTTCAATAGAGATGGGGTTTCACCATGTTGACCAGGTTGGTCTCAATTTGTTGACCTCATGATCCACCAGCCTCGGCCTCCCAAACTGCTGGGATTACAGGCTTGAGCCACAATGCCCAGCCTATTTTAAGAGTTTAAGAAGATATTTGTAGAAGATGATTTTTTGAGATCCTGGGTAGATAACTTCCTTACCTTAATAATCATATAGTCTGAATTTCTTTATTAATCGCTCATATATAACTCTGCCTATGGATACAAAAATTATCTAACATTTATTAAATGTTGACTTTGTGCTTAGTGCTTGCTTAATCCTTTCCATCTGCTTTTTCAAATGATCCAACAATACTGTGAAGTATGTATATTATTATTCCTAATAGACAATCGGTGACATACTTGAGGTTAAATAATTTGTCCAAAAGTATTTAGCTGCTACATGATACATGGGAATTAAAAAAAAATTATTATAGATTTGGGGGGTACATGTGAAGGTTTGTTACATAGATAAACATGTGTCACATGGGTTTGTTAACTATATTATTACATGTCCAGGTTATTAAGCTGAGTACCCAATAGTTACTTTTCTGCTCTTCTGCATTCTCCCACCATCCACCCTCAGGTAGACCCCAGTGTCTGTTGTTTTCTTGTTTGTGTTTCTAAGTTCTTATCATTTAGCTCCCAATTATAAGTGAAAACATAGTGTTTGGTTTTCTGTTCCTGTGTTAGTTTGCTAAGGATAAGAGTTTCCAACTCTATCCATGCTCCTACAGAAGACATGACTTCCTTCTTTTTCATGGCTGCATACTATTCTGTATACATGGGAATTTGAATCCAGGATTAGCTGATTATGAAGTCCACTGACCTGAGGACACTTTTATGCTTACACATATGTTGTGGCATTAGAACATAGTTGTGAAACACATTTTTGATAAGCACTTATTTTTTTGAAGATATTAGACATATTTACTGTCTTTCTTTAAATGGAACAATCCAGCTCTCTTTAAATTGTATTTATCTGCAAGACAACCAAATAATTCACCACATTTACATCCAGATAGTTCCTGGGATTTCTCCTTACCTCCATAACATTTTACTGTAAGTCTTGTAATTTGAGGGATATAAACAAAGTAGCAAATAGAGTTTTAAAATACATAGATAATTTATATACATTTAATGTTAAAAACTCAAAACATCATTTGGTTGCTTTCCCAGAGTAACTAAAAAAGGTTAACTAAAAAAGAAACAGTGGCTCATGCCTGTAATCCCAGATCTTTGGGAGGCTGAGGTAGGCAGGTCACTTGAGTTCACGAGTTTGATTCCAGCCTGGGCAATGTGGCGAAATCCTGTTTCTAAAGAAAATACAAAAATTAGGTTGGCATGGTGCCATGGGCCTGTGGTCCCAGCTACTCTGGAGGCTGAAGTAGGAGGATGTCTTGAGCCTGGGAAGCAGAGGTTGCAGTGAGTAGAGATCAGCCGCTGCACTCCAGCCTGAGCTACAGAGCCAGACTGTGTCTCGAAAAACAAACAAAACCCAACAACTTTGTGTCAAAGGGGTGGAAAAGATTAAAAATATAAGTAAAAAATAATGAGAGAATAACCTTTTAAAATACGTACTATGTGTTCGTTTTCTAATTTACTTGAGTTTACATAAATATATGCCTTCATAGTATTACCGAGATGCTATAGATACTGTAGGTTCTCAAACTAAACTTCTCAAAAATCGGATTGTGTCGAACACAAACCACAGTCCCTATGATTAAATATGTGTCTTTAAACTGGATGAGCATGACAATTAAGGAAGTTTAATAGTAGTCACAGTTGTGTACAATGCTTCTCCACAGTAATATTGCAGATACTGTAAAATATGTATTAATAATTTGTAAGACTAGAATTCTATTAAAAATGAACATTTTGTTACTTTTATCAGGATGTATTCATTAGTCTGTGTTTGAAGAGAAAGCAATATGAATTTATCACAGTTTAACAAAGGCAGGATTTTTCAAAAGCATAATTTGAAGTTTCATAATAATGCAGTTACTTTGCCAATTTTTTAAAAAACCTAGGTTGTAACACTTTACAAATTTTTTTTTTAGAATAATGCTTTTAGAAATTATTTTATGTGGTAAGAATGCTTAACCTGAGACTTATCCTTTTAACAGATGTTTAAGTGTACAATATGTTTTTGTTGACTATAAGTATAGAACATACTTTTAAAGTACCATATCTTGGTCTGCAAAGTTTTTTCAGAATTTTAAATATATATTGCAGAAATTTTTCTCACATTATCAACTGGTAACAGGACATAATGTATACTAAAATTCTTTCATATGCTTGTTACATTCTCAAAAGATCAGATATCAACATGTTTCATACATCGGTTCCTTATGCAAACATTCTCTTGTCTGAATATAGTAATTAATGATATGCATTAACAATGATATTTATTCCAGTTTGGAATCAGTAGTTTCAGTAGTTTTTCTTTACATATTTCATATACTAGATGTTGTAGAATCTTGATAGATTCTCAGATAATTGTTGAGTTCATAGAATAGATAAAAAATTTTGGCTGAAAATGAGAACATTTTCTTGAGCATATTAATGAATAAGAAGGTTATAAACATATGGAGTGGAACATTAAATTAAGTGAAAATATTTATTCCAAAAGTGAAATGCTCATCTACTGCAAATATAGCATTCTTTAAATGATAGACATAAATATGAGAAATGCAAAGATGATGTTTACAGCCTTTGCTCCAGCGTTAATCTCTAGGAGTGATTTCTATCCCCTTCTGGTCCTACGTGGCTTAAAGGTAGGTAAACTGTTTCAGTGCATTGGTTTGCATGATCATAGAAAATGCCCTTTACAGAGTAATGATAAGGGCTAACACATTGCATAGCATAAAGAACGTAGTTACAAGAGTAAGTGACCAACTGATGGAAGAGATAATTCAAAGGAGGTAATGGCATTGTCTATGGCCATCACTAGAATGTACTGTCTGATGATATAAAGTTTTCCATATTAGGTCTGGAAACTTAAGCTATTATAGATTTTCATAGCTGTTATTTGTTCCTAAATTTCACAGACAGTGTAGTGTCAAATAAGTCATGTTTCAGTAACCCCAACTGCACTCATAGGAAAGTAGGCACAGTTGACATTGAGTATATGGCATGTCTCCAAGATCAAACACTTTTGTAAGATTAAAGCACCGTCCTTTCTTTATATTAACCATTCCCCATCTTTTTCCTTGCTGACAAAGGGTACAGAGATGACTAGAATAGTTCCAAAATGATGGTGGCAATTTTGGCAAGATAAAAATATTTTGAGAAAAACCTAAAAATTTTGGCCACATTTGCCTTGGATAATAATGACATTAGGAAAATTTATCAATGATAATATCAGAGAAATTTATCAACAATTTCAAGTGCATCATGGCAAATATTTTTAATTTATGTTAATGCTCATTGATATACATATTATAAATGTGATAGTCATTTGTCAATATTTTGTAGATTACTCCAACTTTAATGTATCTATATATTAATGTATTACTTCATTGTGGTAAGAAGACTTAAGATGACATCTACCGTCTTAAATGCTTAAGTGCATAATACATTATTGTTGACAATACGTACAATGTTGTAGAACAGATCTCTGGAACTATTCATCTTGCTTGACTGAAACTTTAAGACCCTGATCAACAACTCTCGTTTTGCCCCTAAACTACCCTTCTAATCTTTGACTCTATAAATTTAACTATATTCGATACCTCTTATAAGTGAAATCATGCAGTGTATTTTTGTCTACCACTGGGTTATTTCACTTAACATAATGTCCTCAAGGTTTGCAGATGTTATTGCAAATGGCAGGATGTCTTTAATCTTTTGTGTGTATATACCATTGTATCTTCATTCATGTGTCAGTGGACATTTAGATTGTTTTCACATGTGAGGTCTTCTTGTTGCTGTCATAAACATAGGAATGCTAGTATCATTTTTCATATCATGAATTAAATTATTTTGGATAAATTCTCAGCAGTGGGATTGCTGGATTATACAATAGTTCTATTTTTAGTTTTTCGTGGAATCTCCATATTGTTTTCCAAAGTTAACTTCACCTTTTTGCATTTCCACCAACACCATGCACGGGTGACAGTTTCTTCACCTTAATACCAACTTGAACTGTAATTTTTTTGTGTGTGGCAATAGTCATACTGCTGAGTATGATAGGATACTTCATTTTGGTTTTAATTTGCATATCCATGGTAAGTGGTAGCGTTGAGTACCTTTTCATTTAGCTGTTGGCCTATGTATATCTTCTTTGAAGAAATGTTATTTGAGTCTTTAGCCCCCTTCATAATCAGGATTGTTTTATTGTTGATTTATAGGAGTTCCTTATATATTTTGGAGCTTAATCCCTGGTGATATAGATGATTTGAAAATATTTCCTCCCATTCTTTAAGCTTCTCTTTACTCTGAACTATTTCCTTTGCTGTATAGAAGCTTTTAAGTTGGATATAGTCCCACTTGTCTATTTTTGTTTTTGTTGCCTATGCTTTTAATGTCAGATTCATAAAACAATTTCTAAGACAAATATCATGAGTCTTTTTCCCTATGTTTTCTTCTAGGAGTTTTACAATTTCGGGTCTTATGTTTAAATCTCTAATATATATTGGGTTGATCTTTGTGTATGCTGGTGAGAAAGGAGTCCAGTTTTATTCTTTTGCATGTGGATATCTTCATTGTATATTCTTGACACCTTTGTCAAAGTTTAGTTGACACCAGATGTCTGGATTTATTTCTTGGTCTTTAGTTTCTTTCATTGATCTACATGTGTTTATCTTTATGATTTTGAAATATATTTCAAGTCAGGAACTGCTATGGCTTCAATTTTGTTGTTTTTTCTCAAAATTGATTCAGTTATTGTTGGTCTTTGGTGGTTCCATATATTAGAATTGTTTTCTCTGTTGGACATAGTGGCTCACACCTGTAATTCCAGCTTTGTGGAAGGCTGTAGGTAGGAAAATTACTTGAGACCAGGAGTTTGAGACCAGCCCAGGCAACATAGTGAGACCCCCATGCCTAAAACATTTTTAAAAACAAGAGTTAGCTGAGTATGGTGTCATGTATCTGTAGTCCAGCTACTCCAAAGACTACTTGGAAGGCAGAGGTGGGAGGATCACTTAAGTTCAGGAGTTCGAGGCTGCCGTGAGCTGTTCTCAGACAACTACACTACAGCCAGAATGACAGAACAGGACCCTATATCTAAAAATAAGGTACATAAAAGTAATTGTTTTTTATATTTCAGTTAAAAAGTCACTGAGGTTGTGATAGGCATTGCACTAAATTTGTTCATCACGTTGGGTAGTGTTGACATTTTAATACTATATAATCTTCTAATGCATGAACACGGGGTATTTTCCTATTTGTGGTGAGTTCAGTTTCTTCACATTTTTTTAGGTTTTAAGTATACAAGTCTTTCATTTCCTTAATTAAGTTTATTCTGAGATATTATTTTTATGCTAACATAAAGGAGATTATATTTCTAATTGCATTTTTAGATTTGTAGTTAGAAATGCAACTGATTTTTGTATGTTGATTTTGTATCTTGCAACTTGACCGAATGTATTAGTTCTAACAGTTCTTTGGTGGAGACTAGGGTTTTCCATATATAAGATTCTGTCATCTTCAAACAGGGACAGTTTTACTTCTTCCATTTTGAATCAGACACCTATTTTTAGTCCCTTGTACTGCCTAATTCTTTTGGCTAGGACAGCCCGTGTTTGCTGAGTATAAATGATGAATGTGGACATTTTTGCCCTATTCGTAATCTCATAGAAAAGCTTTCAGTTTTCATCACTGAATATGATGTTGTGGGCTTGTCATACATAGCTTCTGTTATATTAAGGTAACTATTTCTATTCCTACTTGAAGACTTTTTAAAATTGTGAAATGGCATTAAATTTTGTCAAACCTTTTTTCTGAAAATATTTGAACAGTCGTGTGCATTTTGTCTTTTATTCTGTTTCTGTGGTCAGTTATTTTTGTATGTTGAACTGTTATTGTATCCTAGCAGGAAATCTCACTTGGTCTTATAGTATTTAGTTGAGTATTTTGCATATATATTCATCAGAAATATTGGTCTGTAGCTTTTCATTTGCCCTTTGGTGTTTTGCTTAGTTTTGGTATCAGGATAATGCTGAATAAAATGGATTTGGAGGTGATTCTTCCATTTCAATTTTTTGGAAGAGTGTGGGAAGTGTTGGCACAATTGCTCATTAAATGTTTGGTAGAATTTACCAGTGAAGTCATCAGGTCCTAGCACTGTACATCATCACAGGGTTTTGAAATACTTGTTATAGGACCGTTCAGACTTTCTGTGTCTTCAAAATTTAGTCTTAGTGGAATGTATAGTTTCAGGAATGTATCTGTTTCTTGGTTATCCAGTTTGTTGGAATATAATTATTTGTAAGTCTTTTATTCTTCGAATTTTTGTGGCATCAGTTTCTTGTTGTCAGTATACAGTTGGATCTTGTTTTTTAAAATTTATTCAGTCACCATGTCTTTTGATTGACATGTTTAACTCATTTATATTTAAAGTGATTGATAGCATAGGATTTACTATTGCCAGTTATTTTTCAGTAGTCTTGTAGTTCTTTTGTATTTTTTTCCCTGCTGTCTTAACTTCGTATCTTGATTTGTTTTTATTGGTATGCTTTGATTCTTTTCTCTTTTTCTTTGCATAAGTTCTATGTTCTTTTTTGTTACCTTGAGACTTACATATTTTATAACAGTCTATATAAGTCTGTAATAGTATATTTATGCTGATGAAAACCCAAGTTCAATTGCATATGAAATCTCTATACTTCTTCACCCCTAGATATTTTATGTTGTTGTTGTTAAAATTTTCCCGTATTCATACTGTAAATCTTTTAACGTTCTTTAGGTGTAGTTATTTTTAATACTTTTGTTATTTAAATTCTTAACTAGAATTAAGTGAATTACCCACTACCATTAACAGTAATTCAGTATTCTATAGTTGTCTATATATATATTTACTTTTATCAATGAGTTTCATAATTTCTTATATTGTGATATTACTGTTTAGCGTCTTTTCATTTAAACCTAAATAAATCCCTTTAACTCTTCTTGTTAGCCAGGTCTAGTAGTGATATACTTCCTGAGCATTGTATGTAGGAGACAATTTTTGATTCATTCTTTTGAAGTATAGTGTGGTATTCTGTAATATAATACTATAAGACTAGTATTGTATAAGAATACTGTAGTAACTATATATAGAATACTATGATTCTATATCTTTGAGGTAAGGTGCAGTGTTCTTGGCTGGCTGAATTTTTTCTTTTAGAACTTTGAATACATCATTATAGTCCCTTATGGCCTGTAACAGTATTGCTAGAAAATCTGTTAGTCTTCATGGAGTCTCCCTTGTATGTGACAAGGTGTTTTTTTCTTGCTGCTTCAAAATACTCCTTTTATCTTTAATTTTTGACAATTTGATTATAATGTATCTCACTGTGAATTTCTTTGGGTTCATTTTATTTGGTAGTGTTTTGAGGTTTTTGGACCTTGATGTGCATTTCCCCCTAGAATTTGGGAAGTGTGTGGCCGTCATTTCTTTAATCTTTCTTACCCCTTTCCCTTCTCCTAAGACTGTCATAATGCCTAAATTAGTGCTTGGATGCTGTCCCATAATGCCCTTAAATATTCACTTTTTAAAATTCCTTTTTTTTTTTTGCTCCTCTGACTGAATTATTTTCAGTGACCTATCTTTCAGTTCAGTGACCCTTTCTTCTGCTTAATCTAGTCTGCTGTTGAACACCTCCAGTGAACTTTTCCAGTTCAGTTACTGTGTTCTTTGGCTCCATGATTTCTGTTTGACATATTTTAATATTTTCTCTTTGTTGAAATTCTCGCTTTTCTTGCATTGTTCTCTTGATCTTAAGCAGCATTCTTACAAATAATATTTTTAATTTTTCTTACATTATTAACTGTTTCATTAGGGTTGATTTCTGGAGATTTATCTTGTTACTTTGTATAAAATGTTTTTGCCTATGTCTTTATTTTCCTTGACTTTTTGTGCATCTTTACATTATCCACCAAAGCAGACATCTCTTTCAGTCCTCAAATATTGGTCTTGTACAGGGAAAGACTCATAATAGTCTTGACACAGATTCTGTGAACCTCTACCAACCCATTTCTTCCCCAGGGGAAGCTGGGAGGTGGGTTTTTTATCCCCTTACTCTGTATTAAGCAAGGATGAGGATTGGTAGTGTCTACCAGCTCAAGCTATCACTTTCATTCTCTGCTAGGTGGCTGAACCCATCAGAGCTTAGGCCTGGCAAGATAGAAGCCAAACCTCTTGGGAGCCCCTCAGAAAAGTTAAAACACAGAAGGTGCTGCCCAACTTTTTTCCTTCCCTTGATATGTCTGACAGCTGGACGACTTTTCCCAGATCATGTTGTACTGGGCCGGATAGGAGTGTCTCAAATCTTTCTACTGGCTTTGACGAGTTTGTTTTGGCTTCCTGCAAGAACAGAAACAATACACTTTAAGTTAATTTCTGATTTGCCACAAAGAGAATTAGTTCATGAATCAGTGTACACTGATCAGTGTCCATGAATCAATTAGTACACGGAATCAGTGTATTTCAGGGTGAAGGAGGGGGATCCAAGACTTCCTACTTCACCGTATTGCTGACCTCAGTGTACATTAACCTGTTACATAGATTGTAAAATAGATCAAATCATTGTGTCTTCCTAAACCAAATGTCAGGAGGTGAGGTAATATAATTTTGTCATGTTACTGGCTTCATTTTCATACCATCATTATAGTGATACTTTGGTATATTCTGTACCCCCTATGTTCAATTGTAAAAATATAAGCAAATGCATAAAAATAATCATGTTATAAAAAGTCTGGATTTACAAAACAAATCAGGAACTCATTAAATAAAAGTATTTTAATTACATGTACATGAATACCTCTGGATTTAATTTGTGTTTAAAATTTGGTACTTTTTAAAACAGCAATGCAGATTCTAAAGGAGACCCTAAATTGGAAAGAACAAAAATGAAGAAAAGAAAGATGAGATAAGACCAATGTTTAATGGCTACACCCTATGTGACTGGGGCTTAATCACTTTGAACTTGTCTTCTCATTTATAAACAGCAGTGTTGGGTCTGGCTTAAGGTTTTCTGTACATGACTTGAAATTCGCATTGATGCCAAAGAATAGAGTGCTCAAAATTCTTTAAATCAACTTTTCCAGATGTGGAGCAAAAAGAAAAGAGGAAAATGTAAGACTTAAAAAAGTTTCAAATATCAAATAATGGAGCCATAATCTTTATTACACAGCGTTGTTCCTAATAGCCAAAAAGTGCTACAATCCAAATATCCACGAATATTAGTGACTAAACAAAGTATGGTATATCCATAGAATAAAATATTTCATAATACCGAAGGAATGAAATACTGATGAGACATGCTGCAGCATGGATGTACTCTGAAAATACTTTGCTAAGAGAAATCAGTCCTAGAAAACCACAAATTGTATGATTCCATTTATATGACCTGTGTAGTATAGATGACTCTAAAGAAGCAAAAGAAATAGATAAATAATTGCTTAGAGATGGGAGGTTGGTGTGGTTTGAATATTTGTCCCCTCCAAATCTTGTGTTGAAATAGGATACCTAATTTTGGAAGTAGGGCCTAGTGAGAGGTATTGAATTATCAGGGCAGGTTCCTCATGAATGACTTAATGTCATCCCCTTGGTGATGAATGAGTTCTTATTCTGGTAGTTCATGGGAAATCTGTTTGTTTAAAAGAGTTTCCCATCAGTGGCAGACTTGATGAAGAAAATGTGGTACATATGCACTATGGAGTAATATACAGCCATAATAAAGAATGAAATCATGCCCTTTGCACCAACATGGATGAGCTGGAGGCCATTATCCTAAGCAAACTAAAACGGGAACAGAAAAACACTACGTTCTCATTTTTAAGTGAGAGGTAAACATTGGTACAAATGGACATAAATAAGGGAACAGGAGAACACAGACACCAGGGCCTATTTGAGGGTGGAGGGTGGGAAGAGGATGAGGATCAAAAAACTATCAGGTACTATGCTTATTATCTGGGTGATGAAATGATCTGTAAACCACCCCCTCATGTGACCCAAGATTTACCTACGTAACAAATCAGCACATGTACCTCTGAACCTAAAATAGAAATAAAAAAATAAATAAAATTAAATCAGTAAAGTTTGATACCTCCCCACCCTTCTCTCTGGCTCCTGCTCTCACCATGTAACAGGCTTGCTCCCCTTCACTTTCTGCCATGATTCTATAGCCTGTAGAACCAGGAGCCTCTTTAATTATAAACTTCTTTATAAATTACTCAGCCTCAAGTATTTCTTTATAGTAATGGAAGAACAGACTAATACAGAGGTGGACTGGGAAGAAATTGTAAGTGACTGCCGATGGTACAGTTTTTCTTTTTGAAGTGTTCTGCAAGAGACTCAAAATTCTATTATGTTACTATGTTGCTGTTAGCTCAGGTAGACTTTGTTTCTTATTACTCTGTGAAATATAAAATTGCACTTTTTTCTCATACTGTTGTAAAGATAATGTACATAAAATATATGCAACATTTACTTAAAAACATAAAGGGTTGCTTATGTTTGATTCTGTAACTTTAGGAGTAAAATAACAATGAGAGTTCTTTGCTGTTTGTTACCCTACGCACAAGTCATTTGTTATATACCTGTTTTATCTCACTTAGTCCTCTCAACCTTGCAAAAGTAAAATTTTATGTTTTTACAACTAAGGAGACTGGCATTTGAAGAGATTAGGTACTTTCCATTTACATTCTATATATTTTTTCCATATATCACACTGCCTTTTACACAAAGGTTAATTGAATATTATTTAGAATTTCCGTCATCCACACACAAGCAAATTTCAAAATGTGGCATGAGATTGCTTTAAGTAAAATGTGAAGTTATAAATAGCTTCATTAAATGGCATGTCAACAAGATATTTACAATTTTATACTGCCAAATTTCAGATTTTATCTGTTTTTAATTCACACCAAACAAAAACATGACTTTGATGGCCTTTGTAAAACATGTCATGTGCGAAAATAAAATGGCAGAGCAACCTAAAATGAATTCACTTCAGGGGATTTTATGAACCATCAACTCAGCTTTCATTTGGCTCACGATGAAAAATGGATGTAATCGGTGAAAAAGCAAGAACTTAAAACAGTTCTCTTTGACATATAATGTGTAAGCAAGTATATGGCTAACAGTATATAAAATTCCATAGAAATATAGAAATCAGTTTTGATAATTAGAGCATTAATTTCATAGGTGTTTAGAAAATACCGAATTATAAAATATTCATTACAAAACATGTATAATTATTTATTAAAGAAGAATTAAGAATACCTGAAAACTATTGCCCTAACTTTAATTACAATATCTGTTGATTTCACTTTCAGAAAGTAGATCAGGAACACATTTGGAATAATAAATATAAATGTTCTGAGAGTGGTATTAACAATTGCTGAGAAAACAAATGCTTTTTGCTTTCCTTGTGAATTAATCGTTGAAAAAGTGAGTTGAGGGCAATAATAAGGTAAATTTAAGGCATTTGAAAACTTTCTGAAATTGTAGATGGCAGTGTAATGTAATGGTTAAGTCAAAAGACCTGAACTTGAATTCCATCTTTCACTTTTCTTACGTTGCAAATTTGGGCAAAGTGCTTAATATTCCTGAGCCTCAGTCTAAGGGCTAAATGGTAAAAGTAATTATTACCTGAAGTGGATTTAATACAGAAGAAATCAGCATTATATGTAAAGCATGTAGAATGGTGCCTGGTGTGAGATAAACACTCAATAAATGGAAGATCTAGCTATATATATATATATATATATATATATATATATATATATTAACTATTCAAATCCTCACATTGAAAAATGAAGTTGCAATACTGACATGCTGGTAAATTGAGTCTGTCTAGGTAACCAAATTTGATCATTCAGAATGGAAATATCTTTTAAATTAATCAAAAATGTATTCCTCGTGTGCTTTCCTGAAGAAATAGTATGTGTACTCTGTATTTCACATACACAAAGAAGATTAAATTACTTGGGTAAGTGATCCAAATGGAAACTCTGGAAAGATATTCTAGTAAAATCAAAGGAAAATATGGGTTGATATAAAGAACTAATTCAGAAAAGCAATTTAAAAAATAAGGTATCTTTTAACAATTTGGGCTAAAACTGCCTTAAAACTCATTACCTTCAAATTTTAAAAGAAAAAATTCTACACAAAATTGGACTCATTTTATTTGTATTGCCACATTATGCAGTTTGAGTGAAAAAAAATACTTTAAGCATTGTTTTTTTTTCTTTTTGAGACAAGGTTTTGCTCTGTTGCTCAGGTTGGAGTGCAGTGGCATGATGATGGCTTACTCCAACTGCCGCTTCCTGGGTTCAGGTGATCCACCCACTACAGGCACATTTCATCATGACCAGCTGATTTTTGTGTATATGTATAGATCACAGATGGGGTCTCACTACTTTGCCCAGCCTGCTTTTGAACTCCTGGACTCAAGTGATATGTCGTCTATCTTTGCCTCCTTGTTTTAAGTATTGAACTATTATTCTACTGGGATGGGAATTAAGCTTTTGGTTTAATGTGGTTTTATCCACTTAGAAATTTATTTACAGGTATATACCAAAGAATGGCCGGTTGAAACTAACAATATCCTGACCCAAACAACCTCAGTGAGAACAGTTAGTTACTCTGAATTTAAATTATCACAAATAAAAATGAAAAGAGCAGTAGGCTTAATGTAAGACATAGGTATGGCATAAAATATAAAACTTTGATCTTGATTGTATAATATTTCTGAAAGCTAAAAAATAGAACAAGTTTCTGCTTTTGCAAAGCTTCGTAATTTTTTTAAGAGTGGAAGTTCAAAACAATTTTGAAGTTTAAAATCTTTTTCTGAATTTGACTGTTTTATCTTTAGCTTAGCTAAAGTTTTTGACTACAACTTTAAAACAAAACCAGCTTTAATGTAATTCCACTTCATTTGTTAAATTATTGCAATTTACAAATTTATTTTTCATCTGAAAAAATAGGCACATTTATAATTAGGAGACTCCAAGACCGAGAAAGTGAAAATTCTCACCTTATCTGGAGACTGTTTTAGTAGTGACCCCTTTAATAATTACTAAAGTAATTCAAAAATGTGCTGCTATGTTCAAATGAATTTATCCTTCTCCGCTTTTATTTAGGTTGTGTTTGTATACAATAATAAGCTCAAATTTTAGGGACTGAATCAGTTTTAACAAATGCAATAATGTACGTGGAAGGCCAGCTTAAATACTTTACCCATTTTCTCATTAGGTTGCCATTTATTCTCAATCCAAGTCCTTTGTCAAACTGTGGCTTGCCTGTTTGTTTTTTTAATGATTATTTTGATAAGCATAAGTTTTTATTTTAATGAAATTTAATTTATTATTTTTTCTTTATGGTTTGATTTTTTTGGGACTTTTCTGAAAATTTTTTGCCTAACCAAGTGAGCAGAAGTTTACCTATGTATGTTTCCTTCTAGGCACCATCATGGTCCTTTTCTTTTTTGACCCTTGACTCTTATTTTAGATTCAGTGGGTAAATGTGAAGGTTTGTTAGAATGGATAAATTGCGTGTTGCTGAGGTTCAGTGTACAAATGATCCCATCAGCCAGGTAGTAAGCACAGTACCCCCATGTAGTTTTTCAACCCATTTTCCACTCCCACTCTTCCCTCACAAGTAGTTCCCATGGTCTATGGTTCTCATCTTTGTGTTCATGCGTATTCAATGTTTGGCATCTACTTATAAGTGAGAACACATGGTATCTGGTTTTCTGTTCTTTTGTTAGTTTGCTTAGGATAATGGACTCTAGCTGCATCCATGTTGCTTCAAAGGACCTGATTTCATTTCATTTTGTGACTGCATAGTATTCCCATGGTGCATATGTACCATGTTCTTTATCCACCCCATCATTGCTGAGTAGCTAGGTTGATTGCATGCCTTTGCTATTTTGAATAATTCTGCATTGAACATACACATGCACGTGTCTTTATAGTAGAAGTATTTATATTCCTTTGGACATATACCCAGTAATGAGATTCCTGGGTCAAATGGTAATTCTGTTTTAGGTTCTCTGAGAAGCCTCCAAACTGTTTTCCACAGTGGCTGAACTAATTTACATTTCCATCAGCAGTGTAAAAGCATTTCTTTTTCTTTACAACCTTTCCAACATCTGTTATTTTCTGACTCTAATAATAGCCAATCTGATTGGTTTGATTTGTGTAATATCCCATAGTAATTTTGATTTGCATTTCTCTAATGATTAATAATGAGTATATTTTCATATGCTTGCTTGCTATATGTCTTTTGAAAAGTGTCATGTCTTGCTCAATTTTTAATTAGGGTTATTTTTTTCTGCTTGTTAAGTTCCTTATAGATGCTGGATATTAGACCTTTGTTGATGCATAGTTTACAAATGTTCTAACTAGCTTCAAAGAGTTTCTTGATTTCTGCCTTAATTTTATTGTTCACTCAAAAATCATTCATTGAACTTCCATGTGTACGGTTTTGACAGATCTTTTTGATACTGCTTTCTGTTTTTATTGCACTGTTGTCTGAGACTGTGGTTGGTATGATTTCAATTGCTTTGAATTTGGGAGACTTCATGACTAAGCGTGTAGTCAATTAAAGAGCATGTGCTATGTGCAAATAAGAAGAATGCATATTTTCTTGTTGGGTGGAATGTTCTGTAGATGTCTATTAGAGTTGATGAGTCAAGTGTTGAATTTAAGTCTAGAATATCATTGTCAGATTTCTGCCTCAATAATTTGTCTAATGGTGTCAGTGAGTGTCGAAGTCTCCCACTATTATTGTGTGGTTATCTGAATATATTCAAATAGATGTGTTAGAATCTAGGTACTCCAGTGATGGGTGTGTATAAATTTAGGATAGTTAATTCTTCTTGTTGCATCAAATCCTTTATTATTATATAATGCTCTTCTTTTCCTGTTTGACTGTTGTTGGTTTAAAGTCTTTTTTATCTCATGTAAGAATAGGAACCATTGTTATTTTGTTTTTCATTTGCTTGGTAGGTCTTGCTTCGTCCCTTTACTTTGAGCCTATGGGTGTCATTACTTATTACATGTGGCTCTTAAAGACAGCAGACAGTTGGGTCTTGCTTCTTTATCCAACTCGCCACTCTGCATTTTAAGTGGGGCATTTAGCCCATTACATTCAAGGTCAATATTGATACCTAAGGATTTGATCCGGTCTTTGTGTTACTAGCTTTATAGCATCGATGGGCTAGTACTTGAGTGTGTTTTTGTGGTGACAGGTATTCTTTCATTTCCATGTTTAGCACTCCCTTAAGAAACAGGGATTCTCTGAATTTCTTGAATTTGCATGCTATTTTCTCTAGTGAGATTATAAGGTTTTTTGCGGACTCCATCCTCAAGTCTGTTTTCCACGCTGCTTGCTCTCCCACTCTTTCAGGAATGCCAATGAGTTGCAGGTTTGGCCTCTTCACATAATCTCGTATTTTTTAGAGATTTTATCATGTTTATAAAGTCTTTTTCTTTACTTGTGTCTGCCTATGTTGCTTCAAAGGAGTGGTCTTGAAGCTCTGAGATGCTTTCCTCAGCTTGTTCTAATCTGTTGTTAATGCTTCCAACTATATTGTGAAATTCCTGTAGTACATTTTTTATTTGAAGAACTTCAGTGTGATTCTCTGTTAAAAAGGCTACATCATCTTTCAATCCTCAAATCATTTTACTGTTTTCCTTCCGTTGGCTTTCAACTTTCTCATATATCTTGTTGAGCTTGATGCCATCCAGATTCCAAATGTTATTTCTGACATTTCAGCCATTTCAATGATGTTGTGAGCCATTGGTAGATAGCTGGTATGATCATTTAGAGATAAGGAGATACTCTAGCTTTTACAGGTACTAGAGTTCTTGAATTGGTTCTTTTTCATTTGTGAGGGCTAATGTTCCTTTATCCTTTAAGGTTCTTATCCTTTGGACAGTGCTTTTTGTTTTTATGTTATTTATTGCCCTGAGGGTTGAGTGTGGTGCATGTTGAGTATAGTCAAATAGCTTCATTTCTGGATGCACTGAGAGTGCCAAGGATCAGCTTGGTACTCTTGGGTTACATGCTTTAACTCTGGGAGTGTTGGATTAGGCCTGTGGCTTTATCCTCTAACCACTTGAGGTCAGGCACTAGACACGCTGTGGGGAGGCTCAGGTGCTCTCAGATCATGGGCAGTCATGCTCTTTTGGTGGCTGTGGGTGGAAGTGCTACAGTGGCATGGCTGGGAAGACCCCAGGTGGAAGTACTCTGACAGGGTAATGTGGAGTGCCACAGTGAAACATGCTCTGTTGTGGGGCTACCAGCAAAAGTGCTGTGGTGGGGTTGCAGGGCCTGCCTGCAAAAGTGCTCTGGTAGTGGCCACTGGGAAAAGTGCTCCAGTGGGGCAGCTAAGGCTGTGTTATGAGCTGATATAGCCAAACAGACTCTAGGTGGGGCCATTCAGTAGAGGGACACACAGATCAGAGTTGTCTCCATTTATGGGAAAGAAAGCCCTGCTCTCTCCAGGTCTGGCAGATAACAAAATCAAAGCCACCTAGAGGAATATTGAGAACGTTGTGGGATTGGCACCTAAGGCTGTGTTCCCTTGTAGCTGTCTTCTCCGCTAAAGCACCTGGGCTCCATATTGACTGAGTTTCTGTCTCCACCTCCTATCTGGGTAGTTCCCCCTGCCAACTCAAATGTCCATGAGAGTCAAGGGGCTGCCTGCAGCTAGGTTCTCAGAGGTATGTGACGAGAGTGGGCTACTGCCCATATATTTCACTCACCCTTTCTTTAGGAGACATTGAGGACTAGGAGTAAGTCCTGGCACTCAGCAACCCCATGCAGGGATCCCAGCTTCCTTCCCCTTCAGCCCCAGTGTCTACATCATTTCTCTTTCCACTCCCAGTACATTCTGCCTAAATATCTGTTAGGAACATGCCAGTCTACTCGGTATCCTTGTCCTTCTCAGTGGAAAAAATTCTTCCTGACAGCATTCAGATGGCTATCTTGTTCTAAGCTACTGTTACCTTTTCATGCAGTTTCTGGAAAGGAGGACAAATTGTCTTCTAGTACCTTAAAATTTCTTTTGGCCGTTCTTAAATGGTCATTATAATGAAAAGTTTTGCAAATTCCTAAGCTAATTCAGTTTTGCCTGTTTTACACTTTACAAAAATTGTATCATATTGTATTTAATCTTTTCTGTCTTGTTTCTTTATCACATCATTATGCTGAGAAATATCCATGTATTTGCTTATAGCTGTATTGTTGTTGCTGTTGCTGTTTTACTCTTTTGTTTTGTATACCACAGTGTATTTTTCTATGTAGATGAATATAGAGATCATTGATATTTCTTTCATGAATCAATGCTGAATAATACTGAGTATTTTTCTACATCTATTAACCATATAATTTTGCTAATGTAAATTACACATTGAAATTAAATATATTATGGCATATTTTACCTAAAGTGAACACAACTGAAGTACATAGTTTGAAGAGTTTAGATAAATGAACACACCATTGTAAACACAACAGTAAACATATACATATTTCCATCTCCCCCAAAGGATTCCTTTTTACCCTGTTCAGTGAGTAGACCTGTAGACCCATATAATTACTGATCTGCTTTCCAACACTGCCTTCAGATGTTATTTTCTAGAGTATCAGAGAAATGGAATGGTATAGTATGAGCTCTTTATGTGTCTGGATTATTTTGCTCAGCATAGTCATTTAAAAAAATTTATATGATACCATGTGTGTCTGTATGGTAGACAGAATGCCCTCCTTTCAAAAAAAAATCCTGCACACCCCAATCCTTGGAACCTGTGAATATATTTCATGGCAAAAGGAACTTTCAAGGTGTTACTAAGCTTATAGACCTTAAAACAAGGAGATTATTCTGGATTATCTGTGTGTCCAATCTAATCACATAAACCTTTAAAAACAGAACTTTTCTCTCATCTGAAGTAGAAGAGATGTGACAGAAGGGGAAGTTAGATACTTCACATATGCAAAGAACTCACTTCACTACCAACAGACTGAAGTCAACTTCAACTCCAAATAAAAGAATTAAATTACAAATTAATTACAAATAAATTTATTTTTATTTGGAGTCCAAGTCACTCCAGTCATTTGGTGGTAAAGTGGGCTTGGATTTCTGTCCATCATACTATGGCATCACATTCCCATCTGGTCTATGGTAGGTCAAGGAGATTTGTCTGAGGGCATTGCCCTGGAATCAGGAGCCACTGTTTTCTGCCTGGTATTGTGTTTTAACTCTGACAACGCTAGTACTAGTTTCCAATGCATACGTCTGTGTACACTTTCCTCTTATTCCCTCAAGTGGACAGATTTTCTTGGGGTTGCAGGAGCAGTGGTATAGGCAATGTGAGATTGTCTTTTCTGCCCTCTTAAATGTGTCTTTCCTAATTATTATGCTAAAACCAGGTACTGTGATCTGTCACCAGTTTAGCTCTTGTGAAGGTGTTTTCTTGCATGGATAGTTGTTAAAATTGATGTTTCTCTAGAGAGATTATTGCTAGAGGGTTCTATTGTTCCTACTCTCTTCCACCACGATTTTATTCTATTTACCTGCTAATCAACTTTGCATTGTTTCTAATTTTGGGTTATGAAAAAGAAGTTGGTATGCATATTTATGTAAAAGGTTTTCTTGTGTACATATGCTTTCCTTTGTAGAATCACTGAAGTGCGTAATAAGTGTAAATTGAGTTGTCTTAGAAAATGCCAAACATTTTTTCAAAATAATAATAGCATTTTACATTACAAAAAGGGATAATTTCCAGTTGCCTTGTATCATAAAAATTGTTTTATATTGCCAATCGATTTAAATGTAGACATTCTAATGTCTATGCATTGGTATCTTAAATATTTCCTTAAAAAATAATGAATGTATTTTACGTATTACTGGCTTTCTATATTTATATCCAAAATCATTAAAAATGTTGTCTTCTTAAAATTGACTTCTAAAATTGCTTTTTGTATTCTAGACGTAAGTTCTTTATCAAATATATGAATCAGAAATATTTTGTCCCATTCTGTAAGTTGACTTTTCATTTTCTTAATACTAATTTTTGAAGAGCAGAAAGTTTCAATATTTGTGAAGTACAATTTGTCAATTTCCAAATTTCTTCTTTTGGGTTCTTACGTAAGAAATCTTTGTATAACACAAGGTTACAAACATTTTCTCCTAAAAGGTTAATAATTTACCATTTTAAGTCCCTGACATTTTAAGTTAAATTTTGTATATGGTACAAGAGTTAAGGTTCTTTTTTAAGATACCAATTTTCATTTGTTTCAGTGCTACTTGTTAAAAAGACTATTACCTTGGTCATTGAATTCCCTATTTCTGAATTCCGTTCTATCCTTTGATTTCTATGTCCATCTTCCTGTTAACACAACACTGTCTTGAATGCTATGGCTATATTCTAAATCTTGAAATGGTAGATGTCAAGCCTCCAACTGGTTCATTTTTCAAAAGCATTTTGGCTATTCAAGGTCTATTGTATTTTCTATAAAGTTTAGAATCAATGTTTTAATTTCTAAAGTAAATCTCAGATTTTGATTTGAGTTGTATCTGTAAACAAATTTAGAAATGGTTACGTTTTATCAATATCATTGCTTATTTTTTATATTGTTGCTCATTTTAAACATAGTATTTTTAAAATTTCTGATAATTTTTAAAGAAATATGTTGTAGTTTCTATTGAAATAGATATATTTGAAAAATATATTCTTTAGTATTTAGTGCTTTTTGATACTTTGGTAAAAGGCAAGAGTTTATCTTTAAAATTCTATTTATCCGTTGCTTAGGTGTAGAAATAAAATTGTTTTTTTGTTCGTTGACCTGGTATCTGAAGAGCTTACCAAAGGTATTTATTGGTTTTAATAGGTTTTTTCTTTTTTTGGTAGATTAATTGGGATTGTTCAGTTAAGCCATTAAGTCTGCAAATACTGCTTTATTTTCTCCTTTCTAATTTTTATTGTTTATTTCTTGGAAAGTGTTCTGTCTTTAACCATTCATTTTAATAGTAACTGGCTTTTTTCTAGGTGTCTTCATTAGGGTTAAAGTTTCCTTTGAATACTTTTAAAGTGTCTATTGTGATAATTATATGATTTTGCTCTTTTCAGTATTTTAATATGGTGAATTACATGGACTTTTAAAAATATGTTAACTCTTACATTCTTTAGATAAACCCTCTGGTCAGGAAGCATTTTGTGGACACTTTTGCTAAAATTTTATTAAGGATTTGCCTTTATGAAGGATAGGTTTATCATATACAGTATTTTTGATTTTTTTTGTTTATGCCTGCATTTAAAATGTGGTTTTCTGACCTTTATTCTTTTTAATAAAAAATCAGGTATCATTATATATTTTCTTGCTCTGTATATAATGTATCTTTTTTTTTAAGTTTCTTTCAAGATTTTCTCTTTATCACTAGATTTCAGTCTAGTATTTGTCTGCATGTGGTCTCCTCATATCTATGTGCTACTTGGTGTCTGCAGAGCTTTTTGAGTTGGTAATTTGTATGTTTTGGCACATTTGTGGTACTTGGAGATTTTTTCTTTTTACCCAACTCCACCTGTGAATCTAATTACGTATGAAATAAACCACTTAGAATTCTTCCATAAGTCACAGAGGCTCTGCTTATTTTTCTCCATTTTTCCCATTTTTCCTAAGACAGTAAAATTCCTATTGGTAAATCATTAAGTCACTTATATTTTCTCCTACCAATTTCAATTTGCTGTTCATTCATTGTATATTTTCATTTTATTTATTGTTCTTTTACTTCTAGAATTTTTATTTGGTCCCTTTAATAATATTTTTTACTTTTTACTACATTTCCAATCTGTGTATTTCTTAAGGTAAAACTTTTCCTCAAATCATTGAACATATTATAATAACCACATCCTCTGAGTCCTATCACAGTTGGTTTGTACTGAGTCCTCTTTTTTCTTATTGTCATGTTTTCATTTCCCATGTTTTTTTTTCTTGTATGTGACAATTTGAATAATGCATTCTAGTGATCCTGTATTTCAGTGTCTCTCTGCAAGCTATTTAAACTTCTATAGCAGGTATTTTAACTTGGCTGGATTCAAACTAAACTTTGCCTCCTATGCAATGAGTAGCAACCAAAATACCTACACAGCATTTTATTTCTAACTGACAAATGTTGTTGGGCCTATTGCATTTTCCCCTTTGTATGCTTAGTTCAATCGTTAGCCAAAAATGTGAATCCATTCATACGTAGATTTTGAAACTCATTCATTTTGTAACTTTTCTCTTGTCCAGAATTCCTGTCCTAACTCTTTAATCACTCTACCGGAACTGAACTAGATCCTCTCATACTTCCAGCCAATAATGCTACAGTTTTATGCCACCTTTTTTTTTTTTCTTTTTTTCTTTTTAGAAACTGACACATAATTTGTAGCTACTTTTGGTTACTTTCTAAATTCTTTAAATAGTTGTCTTTGTAGGGTTGCTTTTATTTTTTGAGATATATAATTGTTTTCTGTAGTAGTGTAACGGAGGAGCGTACTCAGCTCCTGGTTCTGAAGAGGTTCTTGACCTGACTAACCCCAAAGAATGGGGAAAGGGGCCCTGGAGGCTGGGGAGTTTGCTGTTCAAGTAAATATGGTGGACCCAAAGAGTTTTGTGGAAAAGCGATTTATTAGCGAGAGAGAGACAAAGAAAGACAGCTCCCATGTGGTGGTGGGAAGGGACCCAGAGAAGGAACTTTTTACTTTTTTTCCTTCTGTTATTTCATGGTTATAAACTTTATGGCTATTCTTTTAGTAGTTACCTTTGAAGTAGGAGCAGCAGGAGTTTTATCCCTTGAGTTATTCCCGCCCCATTCATGTTCTTGTCCAGTGAGAGGAGTTCTTTCAAACTTCCTCTGGAGTGATTGATCTTTGACTCTAATATGGGATGGGCTGCTTGGTCCTCAACTCTGAATCACAGAGCCCTCTCCTCCTAGAGCTTTTGTCGGGCTTTTTGGGACAAAGAGCCTCGCCTGGCTTTCTCTACCTAGCCTGGCAGGGTGCGGGAAACTCAGACAAAGAACTTTACAATTGAAACTCCTCTGGTTCCTAGATGGAGGCCTGGAGTCAAGAAACCCCTGCCTTTGAAACCACGCCCCTCGTGGACCTGGGAAGAAAAGTCTCTCAGAAGGATATTTACATAACCTATTTGGCTATTTCCGGATACCAGAACTTCTCAATTTATTTTTAATAACCTAACTCAATTCTACCTCTATTTGATTTTAAATCTATCATCTTACTGTTTCTTTTCTCTGTGGTTCAATCATTCTGTTTCCTGTCTTTTATTGACTTATTTTTAATTGTTTAATACTTTTTACTTTTTTCCTTCTATTATTTCATGGTTATAAACTTTATGGCTATTCTTTTAGTAGTTACCTTTGAAATTATAAATTCTTGATTTATCAAGGTCTAGTGTTTATACTTTTACTGTATTCTGGTACAACCCAGTGATGGAGATATCTACAAGTTCATACCTCTATATAAACATTTATATAGATTAATGTATGTATTTATAAATGTACAAAATATATTTTGTAAGTATAAATGAATTCATATATATAACTATATAATCTATATAATATATGCATATGTTATGTATTATATATTTATAGTTATATATATATATATATAAATACATAAACACACATGCATGTTTATACATATCTTTGTTTTCCCTGCAATCATTGGAGTTTTTTAAATATAGGTAGTATATTCCCATTTTCCCTTACATACTTTCTTAATTTTTTTTATGAGGTATGTTGGTAGTATTTTTCTTCTGCTGAAAAAACTTCTCGATGTGTTTCTTTAGTGAAATATTCTTCTAGTAATTCTTCACTGTCTTGTGTCTTCTTCAATGCCTTTAAGCAAAGTGATAGTATACATTTGTAAATCTTTCCTTCTTATTCATGAGAGGTTATCTGAGAAATATGCTTAAATTTAATTGCCAGTTTATATATTTTCAAGTTTCTTAAAAATACATGTTCTTTAAAATCATTTTTAAGAGCAGCACAACATTTGGGTCTTTCAAGATTTTTTAACCACTTCCTTTTGTTTAATTACAAGTTCAATTTAAATAAAATATCTGAAAGAAACTTTCTTCTAAATCTTCATGATAACATGTACATTTTTCTTAGAATAAATTATACTGAATTTCTAGTAATATAAGTTGTGCTGTAAACATTTTATGATTGTAAACTGCCTTGCAAAAGGCAGAAAGTGACTCATCCGTCCTGCAACATGTTTAAGAGGATTTCTTAAAGCATGCTAAGGAAGGCCATGTTTTATTTTATGTTCTCTTTTTAGTTATATGTGATTATTTCAGCTATTATTCATTCAACAAATATATTTGCTATTATTGGTTAAAAGAGTTTCAGGTAATTGATTAAAAGAGTTTCAATATTTAAAACAAGTCAATTCTTTATATTTGTGAATTTCTTCATGTGTTTTGGTCATTTTCTAATGAGATACTATATTTTTATTGTTTTAGAATGTATAATATTTTTTCAGTTATAAGTGAGCAAGTTATTTTCCTCATCTTTTTGCATTTCCTTTTGGTTATGTTTTCCCACTAGTGAAACATCACATTTTGAACAGGAAAATCTATCAAATTTTTCATTCATTTGTGTTTTCCTTTCCTTTTTATGCTTAAACATAAGTAATAATATAAATATTTACATGTATTGTTGTAACTTCATTTTAATGTTTTGAAGTAATTGACTTTTTAGTTTGTGTAAAAATTTACTTCATTGGTTTTTACTGGCATTTCTGCATAACTGAATTTTTCTCATCTTTAGGTTTTAGCCCCTCAAAGGGAATTTTCTTGACCTGTTCCTCTGTTTCTTCAGGTTCCTTCAGTCGACCGTGTGAATTTCCCTCTAAGTACCTTTTATATCCAGAAATGTTCTTGGTTATTTGCCTATTTCTTAAACATTATTGCTTTCCCTTTATTAGAATATAATTTTCATAAAGCAAGCATGTTTTATAATTAAGTTTTCTGTATTATTTTAGTTTTGTGACTACCCTGCATGTTGTAGAAATGCAAATGTATTTGTTGAGTGAATAATAGCATTTATTGTTGCTTTAAAACTTTTAAAATAGGAATGTGAGATCTTTTGTTTCTTTTCCAGAGTTTCTTCATTATTATGAGATTATTATTCAAGAATACTTTTATGATCAACCACTGTCAATTTATCAAAATAATAGTAATTTTTTCACATTGCTAAATCATCTTAAAAACTAAAATAAAAACGCATGTCTAACGTGAGAAAGTGATACATCAAGAAGAAAAATGATTTCCACAGATACTTATTAGGGAGACAGAAAAGATTGTAAATGCTAATAGTATTCTAAAATAACCACAATTCATTTCTCTCATCTGCTCATTCAGTCCTTTTAATTATATCTTGTCCGACTGGATTTTGGTTCAGCACTATCCTTTCATAATATCTGCTTCTGGGCTAAAAAAAATTCTGAGAATCCTGATTCATTTCTTGGCACAGTCTTACTGTGGTCTACTCATGATAATAATGTCAACTTAAGCTGGAATCCCAAATATGCGAGAGTACTAATTGCAGGAGAATTAAGACTAGCAAACACAGGCTCTTCTTTTAAGGTTCTGAAGTTGTTCATTTTTACTGAAGATCTAATTTCTTGCCAATTTGACACGGAGGAACCTTGAAATAAGAGATGGTAAGATTGAATGGCTCTGGTAAATTATGGCAGAAATTACCAACATTCAAATCAAGAGTTGACATTCACCATTGGAATGACATTCACCATTGGAATGAACACATCCTATTTAATGAAAATTTAACCAATATTTTCCTGGTGAGTAAGAATATATTATAAAGATGGAGACATTGAAGAAATTCCAAAGGCTTTCACTATATGCTGTAAAAGTAAACATTTATACTAATAAATACCTACCTATACAAAAATTTTAATAGGAAATAAAAACTGGAGACACAACATATAACAGAAAATAGGACAGTTTTCTAGCTACATAAAAACTCATAAATAAGAAACATAAACTCAAAGCCAATAACAAAGTATGTGCCTATAGATTTAAAATGAATTAATACAGATAATAATTCTAAACTTTATTAATAGTTTAAAATGTAAGCTCACTTTAAGCATGTGTTGTTCAAGGGTGTCGACTATTTTATAGCACTTTGAATTTTTCTTCATTGATCATATCAGGTTTTTCTCATATTTAATCTTTTATACCAATATGTTTTTCTAGAAAATTGTCATGTTCACTGGCAATATTAGTTATAGTGATGATTTTATAATATAGAAATCTCTTCTGTGTTTGTGTCTAGTTTATTCATCTTAGTTTTAATTTTTTATTTTGGTCTACTTTTCCTTTTTTTTTTTTTATGATATAGTTTTCTCTGTCGCCCAGGATGGAGTGCAGTGGCACAATCTCGGCTCACAGCAACCTCTGCCTCTGTGGTTCAGGTAATTCTTGTGCCTTGACTTACAGAGTAGATGAGATTAAAGGTACACCCCACCATGCCTGGCTAATTTTCTGTATTTTGTAGAGATGGATTTTCACCATGTTGCCCAGGTTGGTCTTGATCTCCTGAGCTCAAGTGATCCACCCACCCTGGCCTCCCAAAGTGCTGGAATTATAGGTGTAAGCCACTACACCCAGCCTGGTTGAATACTTTTAAAAATTGATATATAATAATTGTACATATTTGTGGGTATGTGTGATATTTTGATATGTGTATACAATGTGTAATGACCAAATCAGAGTAATTGTGATCTCTGTCATCTTAAACATTGATCATTTCTTTTTGTTTTGGGAATACTACAGTTCTTCTCTCATAGCTATTTTGAAATACACACTAAATGATTGTTTATTATATTTTCTCTACTATGCTATTGAACACTAGAACTTATTCCTATTTTCTAACTCTGTTTCTGTGTCCTTTAACAAACTTACCTTCATTCCATTTCCTACCTTACCTTCTCTTCCCAGATTCTGGTAACCACCATACTAGTCTCTACTTCTATGAAATTCACTTTCTTAGCTTCTACGTATAAGTAAGAACATGCAGTATTCGTCTCTCTGTGACTGACTTACTTGACTTAACATGACCTCCAGTTCCATCTATGTTGCTGCAAATGACAGGATTTTATTATTTTTATGACTGAATAGTATTTCAGTCAGTGTGTGTGTGTATCACTTTTTATTTATTTTTTTATCTCTTGATGGACATGTAGTTTGATTCCCTATCTTGGCTCTTATGAATAGTACTGCAATGAACATGGGAATGCAGATATAGTTATGATATGCTGATTTCCTTTCTTTTGAATATATACCCAGCAGTGGGATTGCTGAATCATATAGTAGTTGTATTTTTAATTTTTTAAGCTAATCTCCATGTTTTCCATAATAAGCATAATGCCACATTTTAATTTTAAATGCATGGTAGGCAAAATTTTAGAATAATCACCAGTTACCCAAATCTATGTGTACTGTCCTCATCTTGAATGTGGGTAGCACCTGTAATTTTTTTTTTAGCAATAGAATATGGCAAAGGTGAGGGCATATTATTTGCATGATTACATTATTTGTTAGTGAAGGGGTTTTGAAGATCCAGTTAAGATTTCTAGTTAAGTGACTCACACCTGTAATCTCAGCACTTTGGAAGGCTGAGGTGAGTGGATCACAAGGTCAGGAGTTCGAGACCACCTTAGCCAATGTGGTGAAACCCCGTCTCTACTAAAAATACAAAAATTAGCCAGGTATGGTGGTAGATGCCTGTGATCCCAGCTACTCAGGAGGCCGAGGCAGGAGAATCACTTGAACCTGGGAGGCAGAGGTTGCACTGAGCCGAGATTGTGCCACTGCCCTCCAGCATTGGCAACAGAGTGAGACTCCACCTCAAAAAGAAAAAAATTTCTAATACGTTCTAGTTAATGCAAATGGAGATCATTTGTCTGTGCCTCATCTAATCAGGCAGGCATTATATATACATACATACATATAGATATATAAAATTATTGCACTTTAGGTTCTGGGGTACACGTGAAGATCAAGATCATGTCGGATTGTTGCATAGGTACATACATGGCAATGTGGCTCGCTGCCTCCATCCTCTGTCACCTATATCTCGCATTTCTCCCCATGTTATACCTCCCCAACCTCCCTACCCCCCGCTGTCCCTCCCTATTTCCACCCCCAAAATTGACCACATAATTGAAAGTAAATCACTCCTCAGCAAATGCAGAAGAACGGAAGTCACAACAAACGTCTCTCGGACCACAATGCTATCAAATTAGAGCTCAGGATTCAGAAACTAACTCAGAACTGCACAACTTCATGGAAACTGAACAACTGGCTCCTGAATATCCTCTGGATAAACAATGAAATTAAGGTAGAAATAAAGAAGCGCTTCGAAACCAAAAAAAAAAAAAAAAAAAAACAAAGACATAACGTACTAGAATCTCTGGGACACGTTTAAAGCAGTGTCTAGAAGGAAATTTATTGCAATAAATTCCCACATGAGTAGCAAGGAAACATTTACTTTGACACCCTATCATCAGAATTGAAAGAGCTAGAGGAACAAGATAAAAAAAAAAACTCTCAAAACCTAGCAGAACACAATAAATAACTAAGATCAGAGCAGAACCGAAGGAGATAGAGACACAAAAAACCCTTCAAAAACTCAGTAAATCCAGGAGCTGAGTTTTTCAAAAGATCCACAAAATAGATCACTAGCCAGATTAATAAAAAAGAAAAAAGAGAAGAATCAAATAGATGAAATAAAAAACGGTAAAGGGGATATCACCACAGATTCCACAGAAATACAAACTACCATCAGAGATTACTACAAACAACTCTATGCACATAAACCAGTAAACCTGGAAGAAATGGATAAATTCCTGGACACTTGCACCCTCACAAACCTAAACCAGGAAGAAGCCCTCTCTCACCACTCCTATTCAATATAGTACTGGAAGTTCTAGCCAGAACAATCAGGCAAGAAAAAGAAATAAAGGGCATTCAAATAGGAAAGGAGGAAGTCAAATTGTCTCTATTTACAGACGACATGATTGTATATCTAGAAGATCCCATCGTCTCAGCCCAAAATCTCCTGAAACTGAGAAGCAACTTCAGCAAAGTCTCAGGATACAAAGTCAGTGTGCAAAAATCACAAGCATTCCTATACACCAATAACAGACTGAAAGAGAGCCAAATCAAGAACAAACTGCCATTCACAATTGCTACAAAGAGAATAAAATACCTAGGAATACAACTAACAAGGAACGTAAAGGACCTCTTCAAGGAGAACTACAAACCACTGCTCAACGAAATAAGAGAGGACACAAACAGATGGAGAAACATTCCATGTTCGTAGTTAGGAAGAATCAACCGTGAAAATGGCCATACTGCCCAAAGTAATCTACAGACTGAAGTGATAAATGTATGTTGCCCTATGTCTCTATATAAACTTCTGGTAATTTGATTGCAACAATCAAAAATTGAATTTGATACCTAGAAGTGAAGTGCTGCTGATCTAATAAATGCTTAAAAATGTGATTTCAGCTTTGGAATTGGGCAGAAGCTAGGGAGATTTTGATGGTATTAAAAGAAGATTTAGAAGAGGATGGTACTCACTTTCTTCTACCAGATTATTAGAAGAAATGCAGATTGAGGATGCTTCTATGAAGGATCAGAGGAAGCGAGGAAGGGTTATAAGTTATTGTGGACCAGCGGATGGACTGGGAAACACTAATACAAAATGTATTTGTTATGATGGGTGAGTTTTAAAAACTTATTTTAAATCCATAGATGAGAGTTTATATCACCTTTAATTTTATTTGGAAATAACCATGACTATCAATTCTAATGACTAAATATGTCACTGTAACTCAAGAAGCCTTACATTCTTCAATCATTTAGGACAATATGCATCTTACAGTTTATTTATTTACAAATTGGATTGTCCTTAACAACACGGTAGTTATTAAAAATGCTTTTCTTAGAATGGTTGAAAATTCCTAATGTCAGAGAAAAGAGGGAATATAATGGGAGTTTTAAATCCTGCAGAAATACTTTTCAGTCTTTCCAGAGGAAATTTAAAGAATGGAAAAGCAGGGTTTACAAAGTGGGAAATGCTTTTCATACTCGTCTAAATTTTGTGCACATATTAATTCGTTCTTACTGCCATGGGCATGCTGTGTAAACTACATGGCTTTTTGAAAATCTTTTCACTTGTTCACACTAGAAAGAACATATTGCAAAAATGGCATTGCTTATTTCAGCATGCATAGTTATTAATAAATGTGTCATAATGTCCATGTTATTTAGAAATCTCTGTGAAACCTGACTTCATGCTGTCTGCATTGTAAATGGTTTAGTAATTCAGACTGCGGAGTAGCTGATTAAAAAAATGGAACCTATAGTCACATAATATTGCATGTTGGGTATACCATTAAAGTTAATTTATATATTCTTTTCAGAGTGTTGACAAGTTCTACTTAAACGTAGGTGCCTAATGTATGTACTGACATGAAACAGATATGAATAAAAAGTATATGATGGCTATAAAATGGAGTCAATGAAATTATTTCAAATTTGTAGTCTAATGGGGCAAGTGAACAATATTCTGATATGTGGAATTACAGTTGAAAACATTAATGCTATAATTGGAAGATAAGGAAATAACTTATGTAATAATGCCTGAAACGTTCAGCAAATCTTTTCTAAGGGTTAAAGGAATAAGTGTAAAATTTTTCTAAAATATCTTTAAAACTAAAAATAGTTTGGACTGCTTTTCTCACTTGTCTGGTAGTTGAACTTGATTGTACAGTCCCTATACAGATATTATTACCTGGTGTTCAAGTGAACACCTTAGACAAATTAACTTGTCAGTGAAATATTTTCATCCAATTTGAGTATAGGTTACTAATTTTTTTTTTCTAGAAATCTGTTTTCAGGAAAAAATAATCTTAAAAATAGAATAGAAACATCATAAATTGGTTACCTCCTTGACCACTTTAATCCTCTTGCATATATACATTGAAGGAAATGTAATGTAAACTTTAACCAAGTAGGAAAATAGAAAATAAGTTGTAAGAGTTTTGCTTTTAAAACATCAATCTGGAAGAACAGTGACTGTAGAGGAAACCATTGCAATAATCACATGTGAGCACATACAGCCTGCATTTGATTTGTTATTGTAGGTACCAATTAATAGAATAAACTCAAAACTGGATGTTCCCTTAAAGTACAGTGCTTTTATAATTGGGGTCTAAATTGTCTTAAATACTTTTATAATTGGGGTCTAAATTAAGTAATTCATTTGGTCTTTTTTAGATTTTGATGAAGACACACACACACACACACACACACACACACACACACACACACACACACAATCCAAGTCAGCTAATCATGCATAATGGAAGGGAGTAAATTAGATACAGTTCGAAATAAATGCCTGTGTTTCTTTAGTAATACTTAGTAAGTTGTGTATTGCCTCTCTTAGGTGATTAGAAAATGGAAGTTTAGTTCTGAAACTTACCTTAAAATAAACACTGGAAGCCACTTAAAGTAACACTCTTTTTTCTCTTTCTCTTATGCTATCAAATGTCTCTTCAGATAGCTCTTCCTCTTTTTTGAAGTTGGACCAGAAAAAAATACCAACTCCATGCCTAAGCTAAGTTGAAAAATAAAACTGAAACAGATAGCTTAAGATGTTGAGTCATCCGTATGTTTGACAAGGGGAAAAGAAGGAAGTGATATAGATTTCTAGGGTTTTACATAAATTTGGATCTTGTGTTCAGGCTCAGTAAGAAGAACATTTTATAACTTGTGAGAATTATCCATCTTGATATAAACTTTATTACCAAATCAAATGTTCCACTGATAAATGGAATTTAGAGAGAATCCTCCAGACATCTTTGTTGGTCAGTAGCGATAAGAAATCTTCATAGCATTTCCGGAGATGTGCACTCTTTGTATAATGCTGTTATTACTGCTAGTCCTGTTACTGTATAAAAAATAAAATGGTGAGCAAACTGGAAATAGATTGGTATTCAGAAGAGGGGATAGGCGATAATCCTCAGCAATATAGACACTTCCCAGATAACTGAAAACTGGCCACATACAGATTCTACATGTCATTGGCTTGTAGTCATGACTTAAAGGTGTTAATTACTTTGATATTACCATATTTTGTCATTTTCATATATCTGTTATTTCCTGCTTAATTTATATTCCTCCATGTGTAATCTTTTATTATGCTTTAGAAATTTTAGTCTCAGCCCCTTGTTAGTTCTCTTTCCTTTATTATGAATTGATGGGTATTTTTTAATGGGCCCTGATGTTTTATATACCTGAATATGTATGTGATAACCAATAATTGGAATCTTAAAATGATTTGAAAAGGGGGATACATAACAAAGCTTAAGGAACTGACCTTTACAGTAGTACACAGATGTAGGAGAGCTGATTTGAGAGAAGTGCTGAAAAAGAAGATGTATACACACTGGAGAAACATTCCGAGCAAGTATCACCATCTGTGAGATGGAGTGGACAGATAAGTGAAATGAAACTAAGATTCCAAAGTTAGTTATAAGGAGATAGGAATTAAGAGAAGTTACCTTGTGGAGACAAATACTCTAAATGAGTTATGAATAAATTTAGTTTGGAGTTGTATCAGCCAATGAAATGAACAGAAGGTAGGTGGAAATTTGTTACTCAAACTCCAGGTAGAGGGAAGGTCTAGAGAGAATTTTAATCAAATTCTTGGAGATAGATGAGTAGGATATAAAGACAAGGTCTTGGAGAATACGTAATTACAATTTTGGAAGTTACTTATAAAACTAAATTTATTACAGACCTAGTGTGTAGGCACTGTATTGGACAGTAGAAATACAAAGTATGAATGCAATAACCTTTTTATGATTTATGGTCGACTTGAAAAAAGATAGGTACACATAAATTCAATAGAATGAACCTTCTAGGGCTACCATAAACAAAATACCTGGTGGCTTAAAGACCAGAAATTAATTTTCTCCTAGTTTTGGAGGCCAGAAGCCCAAGTATTGGTAGTTTTGGTTTCTCCTGAGGCTTCTCTCCCTGGCTTTCAATGGCCGTTTTCTCACTGTGTCTCACATTACTTTTCTTCTATGTGTGTGTATTCCTGGTGTTTCTTCTCATTAGTTACACATCTATCAACAAATACAGGCTCTATCAACAAATACAGTCACATTTTAAGGTACTGGGAGTAAAGAACATCAACATGTAAATTTGGTAGGGGGCACAAATCAGTCTATAACGTGATAAAGCATGTGAAAATTACAATGGTATCACAGACAACAGCTAAGTTTACTGTGAATGAAATGGTGAAAAAGTTACAAAATGAGATAAAATTTAAACAAGTTAATCTTGAGCAAAATATAGAACATTTTAAGGGCAGGAAAAAGAAAATAGAAGAGTATGCCATGTTCAGGGGATGGTGAGTGGTCAGTAAATGAAGCATAGGTTGCAAAGTAGGAGGTGTTAGAAAATGAAGATGGTAGTATATTGAAAATAACTTCAGAAAATCCTCCTAGGACATGTCAAAGAAACTGATCTGTGCCTTTTTGGCCTCTTATCCTTCCATCCTTCATCCATCCATCCAGTCCACTGGATCCATTTAGTTTACCTTTTAAATCTGTTCATTTTTTTCTGTCACTACCAGCCTGGTTGAAAATGTCCCAAGCTCTTGCCTGAGAAACTGTAATAGCTTTTATATCAACACCTACAGCTTTTATTAAACATGATCTTTTCATTAGTTAGATTTAAACATTTCACTCCTTTTCTGAAAATCCCCCAAAGGTTTTCTGTAGCACTTACGATGCTAATCTTCATCAGGTCCCTGAAACCATGTATTAATTAGTCCCTACTTACCCCTCAAATCTCATTGCCCTCTATAGCTATACCCAACTTACCTTGGTCTCATCTATTTGCCAGTTTTTTTTCTAGTCTCAAAGCTTTTAGATGCTTTATTATTTCTGTTGAAATTATTTCCTTTCTCTTTTCTACCTAGTTAATGTTGACTCACTTCTGAACTCGGCTCATATCTCTTCCTTCAAGAAGTTTTTCCTCACTAGTCTAGCTAGATCAAAAATACCCATTATTTGTTACTAAGGTAAGCTTTTTGTACTTTTGTAGAATATATACAATGGGGAATTTTTATTATCCAACATGCTTTTAATACTTCCTCAGATAAGTATATAACCTCCAATAAGTAGAAATATGAAAGGCTTTCATCAGAATTCTATAAACAGTACCTTACATGGTTGGTAGCACATAATTAAATGTTCTTTTAATATTTGTTGAACTTTGATTTGGGGCTGTATAATAGAGTAGAGGATAGTGTCCTACATGGGGCATTGGTAATATTTTTTTACCATGCAGTCCTAGCTGTGAATGAGTCCTATAATAACATAATTCTTCTTTGGAAATGCATTTATGTTAAGTGGCATGGTATGATAGTTACAGGGATTTAAAACAATAAAAATGACCTATATATCCACATTTGCTTTACAAGTTCATTAAGAGCCCACATAGCCAAGACAATCCTAAGGAAAAAAAAAAAGCTGAAGGCCTCATACTACCTGACTTCAAACTCTACTACAAGGCTACAGTAATCAAAACAGCATGGTACTCATACCCAAATAGGGATATAGACCAATGGAACAGAAAAGATGCCTCAGAAGGAATGCCATGTATCTACAACCAACTGATCTGTAACAAAGCTGACAAAAACAAGCAATGAGGAAAGGATTCCCTGTTTAATAAATGGTGTTGGGAGAACTGGCTTGCCATATGCAGAAAGCTGAAAGAGAACCACTTCCTTAGATCTTATACACAAATTAACTCCAGTTGGACTAAAGATTTAAACATAAGACCTAACACCATAAAAACCCTAGAAGGAGACCTAGATAATACCATTCAGGACATAGGCATAGGCAAGGAATTCATGACCAAAACAACAAAAGCAATGGCAACAAAAGCCAAAATAGACAAATGGGATCTAATTAAACTTAAGAGCTTCTGTACAGCAAAAGAAACTATCATTAGAGTGAACCAGCAACCAACAGAATGGGAAAACATTTTTGTAATCTATCCTTCTGACAAAGGGCTAATAACCAGAATCTAAAAGGAACTTAAACAAATTTACAAGAAAAAACCCCATCCAAAAGTGGGTGAAGGATATGAACAGACACTTTGCAAAAGAAGACATTTATGAGGCTAACAAACATGAAAAAAGGCTCATCACTGGTCATTAGAGAAATGCAAATCAAAACCACATTAAGATACCATCTCACACCAGTTACAATGGTGATCATTAAAAAATCTGGAGACAACAGATGCTGGAGAGGATGTGGAGAAATAGGAACACTTTTACCCTGTTGGTGGGAGTGCAAATTAGTTCAGCCATTGTGGAAGACTGTGGCAATTTCTCGAGGTTCTAGAAATAAAAATACCATTTGACCCAGCAATCCCATTACTTGTTATATACCCAAAGGATTATAAATCATTCTATCATAAAGACACATGCAGGCATATGTTCATTGCAGCATTGTTTACAATAGCAAAGACCTGAAATCAATCCAAATGTCCATCAGTGTTAGACTGGATAAAGAAAATGTGGCACATACACATCATGGAGTAACATGCAGCCATAAAAAAAGGATGAGTTCATGTCCTTTGTAGGTGTATGGATGAATCTGGAAATCATGATTCTCAGCAAACTGACACAAGAACAGAAAACCAAACACCACATGTTCTCACTCATAGGCAGGTATTGAACAATGAGAACACATGGGCACAGGGAGGGGAACATCACACATTGGGGTCTGTTGGGGGTTAGGGGGATAGGTGAGGGACACTGGGGCATTGGGAGGTTGGAGAGGGATAACATTGGGAGAAATGCCTGATGTAGGTGGTGGGGGGATGGAGGCAGCAAACCATCATGGCATGTGTGTTCCTATGCAACAATCCTGCAAAATCTGCACATGTACCCCAGAACTTAAAGTATAATGAAAAAAAAAAAAGCATTTAAAAAATTGGTTTACAGAACTTTTGTAATGATGTCCCCAGACAAATAGCTGTCTCCTGAGAATTCCATGGACGTCTCTGCCAATCAGAACCTAGGAAGGGTTAAAATCTCCATGGTTGTCTATGGTTGTTTTTATACCTCATAGGACCACTTTTCATTGCTTTTCATCTTGACTCATCTTACATGTTTTTCCAAACATATTACAGAATTATGTTACTTAGTTAAGAAACTATTCCTGTGTAATAATTTGGGGGAAGTTCCTCTCAAAAAAAAAAAAAAAACCCTCTAGGTAATATTAAAACAACTGGCTATTTTTTTCCAGAAAAAGTTCATTCTCAATGTATGTTCATTTTCATATGTCTTTTCCATAGCTCTAATAATATGGTATATAAATCTTAGTGTTTAGGTCTCCACTTGCTGTGTTGTAAAACATTCCCTATGTTGTTGCTACATAGCTCTTAAATACTTCACATTAGGTTGATGTACAATAATTAATGGTAGGGATGCATCATATATTCCAGATGTTTCTTATTTTTTCCAGTAGATTTTATTTTTTGTTGTACCGTGCCAAGAAGATTTAGGACTCAGACACACACAAGGAAAAGTTTAGGAGCAGAGGTTTAATAGGCAAAAGAAAGAGAAAGGAGAATAACTCTCTTTGTAGTGAGAGAGGGGCTTCTGAGAGGAAAAGAATGGCCTGTGGTGGACTGCCCCGAGGTTTATAGGCAGGCTTGAGGAATTGTGTCTGATTTATATAGGACCCACAGATTGGCTCATCAGATGTGACGTTTGCAGAGCACAAGGGGAAGGCTGGCTACTCCACCCCAATCTTATTATGCAAATGAGCTTTCCACTTGGCCAGTGCTATTTTGTCTGTTCCTTACTGTACACATGGCTGGCAAAGAAAGAGAAGGGAAGATAGAGCCACCATTTTGCATAGGTCTAGTTTCAGGTAGCTTTTTCTTGCTGGCATTTACCTGTGCAAGGTTCCAGCTACTAAAGAGGACATATCAGTTACATCACCATACTCCTTAAAGGTGGTTCCCATAATGGACAAAAGTGGGGGTTAGACATGCTCTAAGCAATGTGGAGTGTAGTGGAATGTTAACTATCTAGATGCTATAGTTCTGATAATGACCATCACCATACTCCTTAAAGGTGGTTCCCATAATGGACAAAAGTGGGGGTTAGACATGCTCTAAGCAATGTGGAGTGTAGTGGAATGTTAACTATCTAGATGCTATAGTTCTGATAATGACTTTATGACTGAAGGAGATTTGAGGAGTCCATTCAATGTATATGAAGTTTCAGTTCTGCAAGATGAGTACATTATAGAGATCTGATGGATGACTGTGTGCCTTAATCATGGTGTACAGTAAACTAAAAAGTTTGGTAAGAGGGTAGATCTCGTGTTAACTGTTCTTACCACAAAACAAAAAAACACTAAACACTGAAGGAGACTCAAATCACCATTTCTTCAGCTTGATCCCATTGTGATTTTATACTGCACACAAATATAATCATATATTGTGCTATTTCTTTCAGTTGGTATTGGTGGCATAAACATACAGCTGCTAAATATTTCCCTCGTGTATTAACGTAGAAAGAATTTTCAACTCAGGCATTTATATAATTACAAGAATTTCAATTAATATTCAGTTATGTGTGATATTATAAGCATGCACTTTCACTGATTTTATTTTTGTTATAGCAATTATTTTGTGCAGTGTCAATATGATTTTGCTTTCTCATGACGTATCATGTTTCTTGGTTGAAAAATTAAAATCTAATTAGAAAATCTGGAACCTTCTGAGCAAAAACATAACTTATTTTCCCTACACATTTCTTCTTTTCAGCTTTATGAGGTTGAAAGTATGGCTAAATTTATGCCATCCTAGCAGCAATACAGACAATAAAAGGAGGCTTGTCTTTTTACTTTTAATTTTTTAATATGTATTTGTTTTTGTACTTACTATTGTTTCAAACTTATATTTTTAAATGTTTAGCAACTTCTTAAGTGCTAAAGGGGGAACTTCATAAGTAGATGAAAAATTTATATTATTTTATTGTCTAGGAGATTTACTTTAGTCTCAGAAAAACAGACAAATTAAGTGATTTTTCTCAATTTACATTCAATCCATTAACAACTCATTGAGTCTTTATCCTGCAGGTGATAAGTGTCAAATACAAAGTCTAATAAGACAAGATCTTTGCTTGTGTGGTGGTCATAGGTTATTTTAATCTCAGTCTTTAAATTCTAAATTCCATGAGATCTGATTAGAAGTTTAATTATTTTAAGGGGATCCTAAGTTATTTACTGCTATGTTTGAATTGCCTTGAGGTAATTCTGTGTGAAAGTCCTGAAGGATTAAAACAAGTCTTTAAGAATTTGACATAAGTAGTGGAAGAAGATAACATTTGCTGGGTATCCACTGTGTGCTGAGTGCCGTCATAGGGATTCTACACAAATCATCTCTATTTAAAAAACCTGTATCTTGTTCAGGTTCTTGTACACCTTATACTTCCCTTGTGCTTAATAGAAAGCTGTCCTCACATAGTTAGGTTCTAGTCACCTATCCATGACCATCACTCACTATTGTCATTTTTAGCCCAATAAACATTATCATAATCACATTACCCGTAAATCTAAGCTTCCCTTTGAAGCTCTATACAAAGTTTTAATTTTTGTTGCCAGTATGTTATATGTAAAATATGAATCTGATCAGGTATTTAACTTGCTTAAAACATCTGTTGCCTTTAGTTGAAACCCCATAACACTATTGCAACATTCTCCATAAGACGACTCCTTTTGCAGTCACCCATTCTGTCTCCTGAAATCCCCTCTTCGTTTGCTGCAGTCATTTGTGCTTTTTTTCATTTCATTTTATGTAGCAGAGTCTCTTATCTCTGCTATTTTGAGCGTAGTTTTCTGACACAAATATACTCCTGCCTATCTTTTCACCAGTTAAACTTTTAATACATTCTTTTACTCAACAGGAACTTCTCAAGTCCCCTAGAAGGTATACTAGAATATCCTATGTTCCCATAGCTATCTTTTAAAATAAGTATTCCTTAATTTGTTTAGTATATTCTTTTTAGGGTTTGTTTCCTGAGACAATACTTTCTCAATGTTGAATATACTGAGGGTTGGATATACTATGCCCTATCTTTTTACTTGTTGAAATACTTGTATAAGGAAAATTGTTGATTCTTTTTTTTTTTTTTTTTTTAAATTTTTATTGCATTATAGGTTTTGGGGTACATGTGCAGAACGTGCAAGATAGTTGCATAGGTACACACATGGCAGTGTGTTTTGCTGCCTTCCTCCCCCTCACCCACACTTGGTATTCATCCCCAGGCTATCCCCCCAGCCCCCCCCCCGCTGTCCCTCCCCCATTTCCCCCAACAGTCCCCAGTGTATAGTAGACCGCCTCTCTGTGTCCATGTGTTCTCATTTTTCTCACCCGCCTATGAGTGAGTATATGCGGTATTTCTTTTTCTGTTCTTGTGTCAGTTTGCTGAGAATGATGTTCTCCAGATTCATCCATGTCCCTACAAAGGACACAAACTCATCATTTCTGATTGCTGCATAATATTCCATGGTGTATATGTGCCACATTTTCCCAGTCCAGTCTATCATCGATGGGCATTTGGGTTGGTTCCAGGTCTTTGCTATTGTAAACAGTGCTGCAATGAACATTCGTGTGCATGTGTCCTTATAGTAGAACGATTCATAGTCTTTTGGATAGATACCCAGTAATGGGATTGCTGGGTCAAATGGAATTTCTATTTCTAGGTCCCTGAGGAATCGCCACACTGTCTTCCACAATGGTTGAACTAATTTACACTCCCACCAACAGTGTAAGAGTGTTCCTATTTCTCCACATCCTCTCCAGCATCTGCTGTCTCCAGATTTTTTAATGATCGCCATTCTAACTGGTGTGAGATGATATCTCAATGTGGTTTTGATTTGCATCTCTCTAATGACCAATGATGATGAGCACTTTTTCATATGTTTGTTGGCCTCATGTATGTCTTCTTTTGTAAAGTGTCTGTTCATATCCTTTGCCCATTTTTGAATGGGCTTGTTTGTTTTTTTTCTGTAAATCTGTTTGAGTTCTTTGTAAATTCTGGATATCAGCCCTTTGTCAGATGCGTAAACTGCAAAGATTTTTTCCCATTCTGATGGTTGTCGATTCACTCTAGTGACTGTTTCTTTTGCCGTGCAGAAGCTGTGGAGTTTGATTAGGTCCCATTTGTCTATTTTGGCTTTTGTTGCCAATGCTTTTGGTGTTTTGTTCATGAAGTCCTTGCCTACTCCTATGTCCTGAACGGTTTTGCCTAGATTTTCTTCTAGGGTTTTTATGGTGTCAGGTCTTACATTTAAGTCTTTAATCCATCTGGAGTTAATTTTAGTGTAAGGTGTCAGGAAGGGGTCCAGTTTCTGCCTTCTGCACATGGCTAGCCAGTTTTCCCAACACCATTTATTAAATAGGGAATCCTTTCCCCATTGCCTGTTTTTGTCTGGTTTATCAAAGATGATATGGTTGTAGATATGTTGTGTTGCCTCTGATGTTTCTGTTCTGTTCCATTGGTCTATATCTCTGTTTTGGTACCAGTACCATGCTGTTTTGATTACTGTAGCCTTGTAGTATAGTTTGAAGTCTGGTAGCGTGATGCCTCCCGCTGTGTTCTTTTTGCTTAGAATTGACTTGGCTATGCGGGCTCTTTTTTGGTTCCATATGAAATTCATGGTGGTTTTTTCCAGTTCTGTGCAGAAATTCAATGGTAGTTTGATGGGGATAGCATTGAATGTGTAAATTACTTTGGGCAGTATAGCCATTTTCACAATATTGATTCTTCCTAACCACGAACATGGAACGTTTCTCCATCTGTTTGTGTCCTCTCTTATTTCGTTGAGCAGGTGTTTGTAGTTTTCCTTAAAGAGGTCCCTTACATTCCTCGTGAGTTGTATTCCTAGGTATTTTATTTTCTTTGTAGCGATTGTGAATGGCAGTTCGTTCTTAATTTGGTTCTCTTTAAGTCTGTTATTGGTGTATAGGAATGCTTGTGATTTTTGCACATTGATTTTATATCCTGAGACTTTGCTGAAGTTGCTTATCAGTTGCAGGAGCTTTTGGGCTGAGGTGATGGGGTCTTCTAGGTATACTATCATGTCGTCTGCAAATAGAGACAATTTGGCTTCCACCTTTCCTATTTGAATACCCTTTATTTCTTTTTCTTGCCTTATTGCTCTGGCTAGAACTTCCAGTACTATGTTGAATAGAAGTGGTGAGAGAGGGCATCCTTGTCTAGTGCCCGATTTCAAAGGGAATGCTTCCAGTTTTTGCCCATTAAGTATGATATTGGCTGTTGGTTTGTCGTAAATAGCTTTTATTACTTTGAGATATGTTCCATCAATACCAAGTTTATTGAGGGTTTTTAGCATAAAGGGCTGTTGAATTTTGTCAAATGCCTTCTCTGCGTCAATTGAGATAATCATGTGGTTTTTGTTTTTGCTTCTGTTTATGTGGTGAATTACATTTATAGACTTGCGTATGTTGAACCAGCCTTGCATGCCCGGGATGAATCCTACTTGATCATGATGGATAAGTTTTTTAATGTGCTGTTGCAATCGATTTGCCAGTATTTTATTGAAGATTTTTGCATCTATGTTCATCATGGATATTGGCCTGAAGTTTTCTTTTCTTGTTGAGTCTCTGCCAGGTTTTGGTATCAGGATGATGTTGGTCTCATAAAATGATTTGGGAAGGGTTCCCTCTTTTTGGATTATTTGGAATAGTTTCAGAAGGAATGGTACCAGATCCTCTTTGTGTGTCTGGTAGAATTCAGCTGTGAACCCATCTGGACCTGGGCTTTTTTTGTGTGGTAGGCTCTTAATTGCTGCCTCAACTTCTGACCTTGTTATTGGTCTATTCATAGTTTCAGCTTCCTCCTGGTTTAGGCTTGGGAGGACACAGGCGTCCAGGAATTTATCCATTTCTTCCTGATTTACTAGTTTGTGTGCATAGAGTTGTTTGTAGTATTCTCTGATGATGGTTTGAATTTCTGTGGAATCTGTGGTGATTTCCCCTTTATCGTTTTTTATTGCATCTATTTGGTTGTTCTCTCTTTTCTTTTTTATCAGTCTGGCTAGTGGTCTGTCTATTTTGTTGATCTTTTCAAAAAACCAGCTCTTAGATTTGTTGATTTTTTGAAGGGTTTTTCTTGTCTCTATCTCCTTCAGTTCTGCTCTGATCTTAGTTATTTCTTGTCTTCGGCTAGGTTTTGAGCTTTTTTGATCTTGCTCCTCTAGCTCTTTCAATTTTGACGATAGGGTGTCAATTTTGGATCTCTCCACTTTTCTCATGTGGGCACTTATTGCTATATATTTTCCTCTACAGACTGCTTTAAATGTGTCCCAGAGATTCTGGTATGTTGTGTCTTCATTCTCGTTGGTTTCAAAGAACTTCTTTATTTCTGCCTTCATTTCATTGTTTATCCAATCAACATTCAAGAGCCAGTTGTTCAGTTTCCATGAAGCTGTGCGGTTCTGAGTTATTTTCTGAATTCTGAGTTCCAACTTGATTGCACTATGGTCTGAGAGACTGTTTGTTATGATTTCCGTTGTTTTGCATTTGCTGAGGAGTGCTTTACTTCCAATTATGTGGTCAATTTTGGAGTAGGTGTGATGTGGTGCTGAGAAGAATGTATATTCTGTGGATTTGGGGTGGAGAGTTCTGTAAATGTCTATCAGGTTTGCTTGTTCCAGGTCTGAGTTCAAGTCCTGGATATCCTTGTTAATTTTCTGTCTGGTTGATCTGTCTGCTATTGACAGTGGAGTGTTAAAGTCTCCCACTATTATTGTGTGGGAGTCTAAGTCTCTTTGTAAGTCATTAAGAACTTGCCTTATATATCTGGGTGCTCCTACATTGGGTCCATATATATTTAGAATCGTTAGCTCTTCTTGTTGTATTGATCCTTTTACCATTATGTAGTGACCTTCTTTGTCCCTTTTGATCTTTGTTGCTTTAAAGTCTATTTTATCAGAGATGAGAATTGCAACTCCTGCTTTTTTTTGCTCTCCATTTGCTTGGTAAATCTTCCTCCATCCTTTTATTTTGAGCCTTTGTGTATCTTTGTGTGTGAGGTGGGTTTCCTGAATACAGCACACTGATGGGTTTTGGTTTTTTATCCAATTTGCCAGTCTGTGTCTTTTGATTGGTGCATTTAGCCCATTTACATTCAGGGTTAATATTGTTATGTGTGAATTTGATACTGCCATTTTGATGCTATCTGGCTGTTTTGCCCATTGGTTCATGTACATTCTTCATTTTGTTGATGGTCTTTAGCATTTGGTATGCTTTTAGGATGGCTGGAACTGGTTGTTTCTTTCTATATGTAGTGCCTCTTTCAGGAGCTCTTGTAAAGCAGGCCTAGTGGTGACAAAATCTCTGAGTACTTGCTTGTTCGTGAAGGATTTTATTTTTCCTTCACTTATGAAGCTCAGTTTGGCTGGATATGAAATTCTGGGTTGAAAGCTCTTTTCTTTAAGGATGTTGAATATTGGCCCCCACTCTCTTCTGGCTTGTAGGGTCTCTGCCGAGAGATCTGCTGTGAGTCTGATGGGCTTCCCTTTGTGGGTGACCTGACCTTTCTCTCTGGCTGCCCTAAGTATTTTCTCCTTCGTTTCAACCCTGGTGAATCTGACGATTATGTGCCTTGGGGTTGCTCTTCTTGCGGAGTATCTTTGTGGTGTTCTCTGTATTTCCTGGAGTTCAGTATTGACCTGTCTTGCTAGGTTGGGGAAATTTTCCTGGATAATATCCTGAAGAGTGTTTTCCAGCTTAGATTCATTCTCTTGATCACATTCTGGTACACCTATCAAACGTAGGTTGGGTCTCTTCACATAGTCCCACATTTCTTGGAGATTTTGTTCATTCCTTTTTGTGCTTTTTTCTTTAATCTTGGTTTCACGTTTTATTTCATTGAGTTGATCTTCAATTTCTGATATTCTTTCTTCTGCTTGGTCAATTCGGCTGTTGAAACTTGTGCATGCTTCACGAAGTTCTCGTGTTGTGTTTTTCAGCTCCTTCAATTCATTCATATTCCTCTCTAAGTTTTCCATTCTTGTTATCAATTCCTCAAATTTTTTTTCAAATCTTTTTTCAAGGTTCTTAGTTTCTTTGCACTGATTTAGAACATGTTCTTTTAGCTCAATGAAGTTTCTCATTATCCACTTTCTGAAGTCTGATTCCGTCATTTCGTCACACTCATTCTCCGTCCATCTTTGTTCCCTTGCTGGTGAGGAGTTTTGGTCCTCTGTAGGAGGTGAGGTGTTTTGGTTTCGGGTGTTTTCCTCCTTTTTGCGCTGGTTTTTTCCCATCTTTATGGATTTATCCGCCTGTCGTCTTTGTAGTTGCTGATTTTTCAGTTGGGTCTCTGTGTGGATGCTGAGATTGTTGATGATGAAGTATTTCTGTTACTTAGTTTTCCTTCTAGTGGTCTAGCCCCTCTGCTGTATGAGTTCTGAGGTCCACTCCAGGCCCTGTTTGTCTGGAGTATACCTGTAGCAGCTGTGGAAGAGTGAGGGATGATACCAGTTTCTTCTTCTGCTGTCTTTGTTCCAGAATGATGCCCGCCAAATGTCAGTCTGATTAGTCCTTTTTTTGCGGTGACTCTTTGGATATACAGGGGTCAGGGAGCTGCTTAAGGAGACGGTTTGTGCTTTATAGTAGCTCCAGTGCTGAGCTGTGAGCTCCGTTGTTCATTCAGTGTTGTTGGGAGGTTGTTTATGTCTGCTGTAATAGAACTCATAAAACACCACCCTTTTATTTCCCCCCCGTTATATGCACTGTTTCAGGGAGTTGGGGCTTTCTTTATGAGTATCTGTTGCACTGTCCTGCCCCACTAGGTGGCAGTCTATTCACTATTTGCCTGCCGGGGCTCTGACCCACTCGCGCGGTTCTGCCCTGTTGCTGCTGGGCTCCCTTCTGCTGTGGAGAGCTCCCGTCTCCTGGGAGTCTCTCTGTTATGGCAGGTTGCCTCGGCAACGGCAGGCTGCTTCGGCCCTGGGCGGTACTTCAATAGGGGCGGATTGTGTCAGCGGTGGTGGACGCCCCTCCCTCACCGGGCTGCACCGTCCTAGATGCCGGCAGCAAAACTCTCAGCGCCAAGCGTCTCCAGTCATTGCCCTGCTTGTCCCTGTGAGGGTGGGACTCACTGAGCCCGATTACCCAGCTCCCTGCCTCAGAGTCCGTCCTCTCTCTCTCTCTCCCTCCCTCTCCGCGAGCTTAAAGTTCGACTCTCTCACTGGCGCCCCAGGAGCCTGCCGATAGGGCACTGGGATCCGTGCGATCTCCCGTGCCGCTGCCCACTTCACCGGCTCATATCACGCTTCCCAGGAAACTCCCAGGAAACTCCTGGTCTGGCTCACTGTCCAAGTCCCGTTCAATCAGATGGACGCGCCAGTCTGCCCTTCAAACTCTCAGATTGCTGGTTTAACAGGGCGCCCAGACCAGTGAGTTCCGTGCCGGGTCCTGCTGCGGCGCTGGCCGAAGCGGCGCCGGCCGAAGCGGCCGCGCCAGAGGGCTGCGTTAGCCGGTTTTACTTTACTAGCGTCCTGTGGGACTTTCAACGCTCTGTGGGCTAGAAAAGTTCATCCGAGAATGCGGCTAGGACTCACCCTCTGCGCCGTCACTGAGAGCTGCAATCCTGAGTCGCTTCTACGACGCCATCTTGCCGGGTCTCCTTGTTGATTCTTTTAAACAACTTCACACCTTTAAGATTTGAGAAAGCTTTCTTTACAAAGAATGGCTCAGCCTTGTAATCTCAGCTCTTAGCTTTAAGATTTATCTTTTCTTTGGGAATCACTCACTAATTTCATGCCCAGAAAGACATATTAAGTAATTTGCCAAAATCCATATTCTCTTCTGGTGTCAGTGAAAAGATAAGTTCTAATTATAAGAGAACTGTCAGAAGAGGAGTGGATGGACTACATAGTCCACTAATAGGGTAAAAGCTGAATTCTCGTATTTCCCTTCATAATCTCTCACGAATTATCTTAGGATTTGAGAGCTGGAGAAGTTTAGTTTTTTTTTTTTTTTTACTCATGTAGTTGTTTTCCATAGTGCCTATGAGAAATCTGCTCTATTTTCATAAAAATAAGTTCATTCAGTACCCTGATATAATGCTTTAGTGCATTAAGTGTGCAATAGCACAACTTTGAACCAAGAACTTCATGTAAAAGAACAATATATAAAATTGTCTTAAAACATCTACTAATTGGCCAGACGCGGTGGCTCAGGCCTGTAATCCCAGCACTTTGGGAGGCCGAGGTGGGCAGATCATGAGGTCAAGAGATTGAGACCATCCTGGCCAACATGGTGAAACCCTGTCTCTACTAAAAAAATAGAAAAATTAGCTGGGCGTGGTGGTGCGCACCTGTAGTCCCAGCTACTTGGGAGGCGGAGGCAGGAGCATGGCTTGAACCGGGAGGCGGAGGTTGCAGTGAACCAAGCTCACGCCACTGTGCTCCAGCCTGGTGCCTGGCAACAGAGCAGGACCATGTCAAAAAAAAAAAAAAGGTCAACTGAGAGAGAGAGTGAGAGTGTGTGTGTGTGTAGTCCTTTAATCGCATCTACAGAAGCTACTATATTAATAGACATATCTAGAAGAGATTTAGCTGTCATGTAGCCCAGGAATGGTTAATTTCAGGTGCAGATGTCACCACTGACCCATCCCATGATGAAAGCAGATGTATCTAATATATCACATTCTTAACTTCAAACCTTGAAGGTCAAATAAGCCTGTGACTAATTTTGCAACATGTACTTCATGAGGCTACTTCCATTTATTCAGAATTGACCCATAAAGAAAAACCTATTTGCCATCTTTAATTAGTAAAAACTCCCACAATTTACATTAGGTTAAGCAATGTCTTGTCAGTGTTAACTTATTTTGTCAAAATGACACCTATAGGAGGGTGTTGCGTTAGAGATAGGAGTCTCTCTGTTCTCACTTCTTTTGCAGTCAGTTCTGTTTTCCCATGCCCTTGACAAGATTTTTCTCAAATATTATTGTTTCAGGAAGAAAGTGTGATTCACTTTGAAAAATGAGATACTACAAATATTTTTGATGGTTTTGTGTGTATATATATACACACAAACACAAATATATAACTTGTATAAGTTGAGAATTAATAAATTGGCCATCTCATTAAAAAGACAATTCAAACCATAAGACTGGATATCATTTTCTCCCATTTTGGGTAGAATATGTGTATTTTAGTACATTTCAGGTAATACTTTTTTAAGGGGTAGCCGGACTTCTCTAGCCAAGTGTCCTTGTCAAATGATGATCAAGAAAATACATGAACAAATTACAACATAATCCCTTTTGTCTTCATCCGTTAACTTCTCCTAAGAAAACTTGCTCTGTAAATGTGGTGTTTAAGGATTAATTTGCTGAATTTGATTAGACTTGTAATAACAGGGGCAGACATAGGAAAATGGATGGAATTTTGAGGAAATGGTTTGTTCTTGTAAAGATCTGCACTTTAAAGCATTGAAAACTTTTCATTTTACAAAGTGATTCTAAGCCTAAACAATACATTTTCTATTTCATTTCTTAAAGGCTTTGGCAGAAATTTAAATACTTACAGTTCTCACTGAACTTTACCTTGACCTTTAAATCTAATGTCCTAATGTAGATAACCTTGGGAACATAAATATCTTGACATCTTAATGCTCTGACATTCTATTCTCATTGTCTGATTTTATTTTCTTCTTTTCCACTGATGCTTGAGCATAATTACAAGTACTGCCTTAGAAAGGCATTATTCAAAATGCACAAAAGGCTATTTTGCATTAGGGAATTAAAAATCCATTCACTTTGGAAAATAGGAAACTGACTTTGATTTTAAAATAATTTTCCCAAAGCTATCATCACATTTAAGAGAAAGATTTCTATAGGGCATGTTTGGCAAATCCTCACATGAAATAGCTACAGAATCACCAGGCTACAGCTATTTGCTAATGCATTCAGTAATAGAACAGTTTAGTATAGACTTTATTTAAACTTATACAAGGAATGAAAGATGTAGATTTGGAGCATTCACCAGGGAACAGTACAACATAAATGATTTGATGGATAGCTTGACTATGAGCTCTTAAAATAATTATGTTTTGTAAATGGAATTCATAAAGAACTCATCAGTAATTCTGTGATGTAGTAATGCATACGGAAATACTAATACAGTGAGCATTGGCATATAAACTTATTTTCTGCGGTGTCATTCAGAAACATACAATGCTATTTGAAAAGTTATAATATTTTACAAAAGCAATACACCCTCTTTTTAAAGGTTTTCTTTGCAACAAAGCATGTTATATCTTTAGTTCCTTGATTTTATTTTCACTCAGATAAATATTGTAAGATATTTAAGAATTCCCAGTTGCAGTAATCTCCTAAAGCACTTTCATAAAATAATCCTTATTATAGCTATATAATTAAATTATCTTAAGATAGCAGTGTAGACTATATTCCAAAATTTTTAGAAAAATTACTTTAGTGAAAGTGTTCAGTGTACTTAAAGTCTTTGTTTTTTGGATTCCTGACTAGGGCAGTATGAAATAATTCCCGTCTCTATCTCATGGGACCAAAACAGTGTTTGCCTTGAAGGCATTATGGAGTCAGACAAAAAGAATCTGTTCTAGGACCTGCTCTTACTTGCTTAAACTTGTCAAACTAGTTTATTAAGTTGAATGAGCTGCCTTTTTTTTTTCCCAAAAGAAAAAGATTAATAGACTAATAGTAATTAGGCTATGATTTGACATTTAAACAAGATAACTACTTTAACTGTTTTAATAAATGCATTTCATTTGTAACCTCAGTGAAGTTACATTGTATTCTCAAAATATTTTTATGAAGAATCTAGAAATTATTTGTTGAGTGGAATATAACTAGTTTACTTTTAAGAGAAAACATGCTATTGTAGTAAGAGATAAGTAAAACATAGATTAGAACTGCTTGTGCTGTACGAGATGAAAATTAACTTGAGAATGAAATATATGTGGGTTTAATTCTAGTTCCACCACTTAACAATTGTGAAATTCTGCATAACCTAATTTTCTTTTATAAATCTGTGTTGTGCTATCTGTAATTGGGATTAATACTTTAATAGGTTATTTACATAAGTGTGTTACGATAATCTGGTATTTTATTGTTCCTTTGGAGATGTCATTCAGTAAATGGCAATTCTTGTTGCCCCGCTACTATTATTGTCTTACAATCATGTTGAATTACTAAATTCTTTCATTGTCGCATATTACCACCATCATGAAATTTGGACTTACTTAATTTTATATTACTATATACATGTATCATATACAATATGTATCATATGTGTAGTATCGTATGTATAGTAGGGCATGTCCTATGAATGTATAAACAAAGATCTTTATGAGAAGTGGATAGTTAGTAAATAAAGAAGTGATAGTAAAGATAAACTCAATGATAATTGTGGCATTAGCCTTCCTAACATTTCACTGACTCCCGATTATCTACAAACAAATCTCAAATACCGTTACAGGGCCTGGATATCCTTTCCACCTAGTCCTACACTATCTGTCTTTTCATATATTTCTGTACTCAACCCTTAATTTAATTATTCAGGTGCTTATTTAATAACTGTGCAAATGGTTTTTGATGATCTACTGTGTTTCAAAAACTAAGTATTGGGAAAAGATGAGTAACACAGAATTACATTTATGAATTCCCCTGTGGTCTCATAGAAGTTGACCTGCGGACAGAAAAATGATGACACTAAATGATAAATGTTAGAGTCATAAACAAAATGCTAAATTAATAATTACATTTACAAATATAGTGTATATAATATACAGTTAAGACTGACAGTTCAGTTTGTTGTTGAATGGTAATTCAAAGACTTTTAGGTAGGAGAATGAGGGAGTATGCAATAGTAGAGGCTGGAAAGGTAAAATGGTTCTGTTACATTGATTTATGGTGGGAAAAAATTGGAGACTACACAGATGTCCAGTATCTGGATACTTTATAACATAAACAGATGAAAGAACATTTGCAAACATTAATAATGCATTTGAGAAACAATGGATATTTTTGTTAAAAATTCCTTGTAAAAAGGAACTGATAGATTCAGACAATATGGAAATGTGTCAAAAAGCCAGCATCATTCACAATAGCGAAACATTAGACTTACCTTTAAAATACAGACTTAAAAATAGATGAGTTTTATTTCTACTGTCATTTAACATTATTTCAAAATTACTGTGCCATGCAATTAGTTCACACAACAAAATGAGAATTATAATCATTGGGAAGGAGAAGAAAAAATTAATTATTTCTGGAGCTTTAATTTATACTTGTGACCCTAAGAGTAAATTGAAAAATATGAGAAACATTAAAATAATTCAATCAGCAGAATAGGCATGTGATTTCTATTACAAACCATAATCAATAACAATTAAAATATAATAAAAGGCATAATTTATAATAGCAATAACATACATGGCTCAAAAGCCACAAAGGAAAACTAGAAAGAAAAATAATACATTTAATTACCTAAAAGTTCTAATTCATTTGTCAAAAACACCAACAACAAAATGAAGACAAAAGCAAAATATCAATGGTAGGACTGGGACACCAAGGGTAATAGTAAGGGATAGATGTTCTTAATGTTTAAATCACCATGAAAAGACAAGTAGTCAAATAGAAAAAGGAGAAAGACTTCTCTTGTATTACAATAGAAGTCTTGGCCAAATGCAGCGACTCACGCCAGTAAACTCAACGCTTTGAGAGACAGAACCTGGAGGATCACTTGGCCCAGGAGTTTGAGACCAGACAGGACAACAAACTGAGACCCATATCTAAAGAAATAAAAAATTACCCAGGTATAGTGGTGCATGCCTGTAGTCTCAGCTGTGTGGGAGCCTGAGGCAGGAGAATCGCTTGAGCCCTGGAGATCAAGGATGCAGTGAGCTGACACCATGGCACTGTATCCAGCTTGTGCAGCAGGGCAAGAGCCTGTCTCAGGAAAAAAAAAAAAAAAAAAAAAAAAAAAAAGATCCTCAGGGGAATAATAATCAATGACCAAAAATCTTAATATGGTAAACCTAACTCATAATTAAATGCATATATATTAAGACAATATTATACCATTTAGACTTTTAAGATTGGCATATATTTTTTTAAGTGATAGTATTCAAGAAGGGCCAGGGAATATAAAAAATGTGTAAGGAAATTTGACAGTATTTATCTAAATTTAATATTTACACAGACTGATCTTGTAAGTTTGAATCTAGCGATTTAGCTTAGAGATACATATAAGAGTAAAACTATGTACATAAAAAATATTCATCAGGAGCCACATAGACTGTGGATAAGACTGTTGTCTCTAGATGCAGACTGGATTTAGAGTTTCAGCTGTGTAACCTCAGTTGAGTTATTTGACCTCTCTTAGGTAGTTTCCTCATTCATAAAATAACAGTCATATGTACAACATAGGTTTACTGTGAGGATTAAAAAGCATATTGGGATACTGAATAAAAATGACATAGAAAAACAATCTGAAGAGAAAGATTATAAATTGGATAAATAAAATAAGTTTTTCTGTGGACCAAAAGAAACCATAAAAAGAATAGAAAGTCACCAATGTTGAGAAGACAAAAGATTTGTATTGTGCGAATTAACAAAAAAGACAATCCGAATAGAATTGGGTCAAAATCACTGTGTAATTATCTTCTGCTTCTTCCTCCTATACCTCCTGGATACTTCCCTTCGTTTTCAATACTGCTGCTGTCTGACCCGGGGAGCCGATTTGTGTGATTATATCAGGAGGCCTTCCTGGCCTCCATATTCATATGGGTTTTGGCTAAGGAAGAACTGAAGACAGCAGGGAGGGATAAAAAGTATTCCTTTGGTTCCTTATCTGGAAAGGTTACTTCAGGTTGCGTTTGGAAGGTCACTGCATTTCTCAAGGTTGCCAAAATGACAAGGCTCCTTTTCCAAAACCCCTATTAGATAGAATTTAAACTTTCTGATATTTTTCTCATTTCTTAACTTTATCATATGGCATTAATATAATATTCATGAATATATTTTCAAGTTGAACTTCAAAGACATTTTGTGCCCATTCTTTTAAAATTCTAAGGAGATTTTTAGTTCAACAATTAATTATTTTTTTAAATGTTTATAACTTTGTGACTGATTCTTTACGTACATTTTTTCCTGCTTTGTAACACTATACTTTATCTTGAATATACTCCCTTCTTTGTCTCTGTAAATGTATTAAACATACTTATTTTACATTACTGTTATGATTACTCTGCCAACTCTCGTTCTTTAGGTGCAACTTCTGCATGTTGTATTCGTTGGGTGTCTGTCAATGTCTTAAGTTTCCTAAAAATGATTGATGATTCTTGGTTATGACTTAATATTCTGTGGCAAGATTCTTGAGGAAGCAGCTAAAGATCACTGTGGTGCCCTCTGTAATATTTCTAATTTGAGATATTTTTTACAGCTGCTTTTTTTTTGTTCAGCTATCTTTTTTTGTATTTTATGATTCAACTTTTAGATTCAGGGGGTACAGGTGCAGGTTTGTTACATGGGTATATTGCATGAAGCTGACTTTTGGGGCATGAATGATCCTTTCACCCAGGTAATGAGCATAGTACCCAATATGTAGTTTTTCAGCCATTGGCCCCTCCACCCTACTACTACTGCCCCTTCTAGTAGTCCCCAGGTTCTATTTTTCTCATTTTTATGTCCCAGTATATCCAATGCTTAGCTCCCACTTCTAAGTGAGAACATGTGGTATTTGGTTTTCTGTAACTATGTTAATTAGCTTACAATAATGACCTCCAGCTGCATTCATCTTGTTGCAAAAGACATGATTCATTTTTTCTGACTGTTGAGTATTCTGTTGTGTATATGTGCCACGTTTTCTTTATCCAGTCTATCATCAGTGAGCACCTAGATTGATTCTATGATTTTGCTATTGTGAATAGTGCAGTGATGAGCATACAGTTGATTGCATGTGTCTTTTTGGTAGAACAACTTATTTTTCTTTGGATATATATCTAGTAAGGGGATTGCTGGATCAGGGGTCTCCTCCTGATTTATAAGCATGTTAAAAATTTAACAAAAAGAAAAAATTTCTCTAAACATTCATTGGAAGTTGTTTTTTTTTTTTTTTTTGAGACGGAGTTTCGCTCTTGTTACCCAGGCTGGAGTGCAATGGCGCGATCTCGGCTCACTACAACCTCCGCCTCCTGGGTTCAGGCAATTCTCCTGCCTCAGCCTCCTGAGTAGCTGAGACTACAGGCGTGTGCCACCACACCCAATTTTTTTGTATTTTTAGTAGAGATGGGGTTTCACCGTGTTGGGGTTTCGATCTCGATCTCTTGACCTCGTGATCTGCTGACCTCGGCCTCCCAAAGTGCTGGGATTACAGGCGTCAGCCACTGTGCCCGGCCCAGTCTTGCTGTTTTTTAACTTTATGAACCTCATAGTATCTCCTCTTTTGCATCGGATTTCTTCCACTCGGCGTAAATCTTGGAGATTACCCAAAACCTATAATGCAATAAAAATTTAAAAATAAAAATAAAATAAAAATAAAAATAATAAAAAAAAAATCTTGGAGATTTATGCATGTACTGTGTGTTCAAATATCAGTTTCTCTTTCTCTCTCATAGAATTCTTTTGTATCGTTCTAGGAATATAACAAAATGTATCTTTTTATTTTGTAGATTTGGCTTGTTTTTGAAATTTGGGTCTATTCTGAGCACAAGTACAAACATTCTCCTATAAGTCTATACACCTATTTTAGTTATGTTTAAAACTAAACACCTATTTTAGTTATGTTTACTTATGTTTTTATTTTTCTTGGGTAAATACTTATAAGTGGAATTGCTAGGTTGCAGGGTATGTATGCGATGGACAGTATAACAAATAGTGTATAGTCTATTTCTAGTGCGTTATCAATTTTATTTTTCTATTAAAAGAATCAACTTCTAGCCTTGGTTATTTTCTCAGGTTTCTCTTAAATTGATTTCTGCTCTTACCATTATTATTTCATCTTGCATTTAATTTGGACTTTTCTAAAAAAAATTGTTTTGCTTCTTAAGGTGTAAGCCTATAGTATTTACTTCAGACCTTTCCTCTTTTCTAATATAAGAATTTAAAGGTATACATTTCCTGTAAGCACTAACTTAGCAGTGTCACTCAAATCTTGATATGTTGTATTTTCATTGTCATCATGTTAGAAATAATCTTTGATCCATGTTTCTTAGTCTATTTCTACTATGAAAATAGCATTAACTGGGTAATTTATAAGCAATAGAAATGTATTTCTCATAATACTGAAGCCTGGAAAGTGTAAGATCAGGGTCCTGGTAGGTGCAGTGCCTAGTGAACGTTCAGTCTCTGCCTCCCAAATGACGCCTTGTTGCTGTGTCACTTGGAAGTGACAAACTCTGTTTTCAAATGGCGAAAGGGATGGAAGGATAAATGGGGACTTGCTAGTTCCCTCCAGCTTTTTTTGAGAAGGTCACAGTCCCCTTCATGAGGGTGAAGCCCTCATGATTCAGTCACCTCCTAAGGACACCACTTCTTAATACTGTTGTGTTGGAAGTTGTTTTAACACTTCAGAGAGAACACAGGCATTCAAACTATAGTACATGTATTATTTAGAAACGCTTTGTTTGATATCCAAATATTTTGAGTTCTTCTGTCTAGCGTATTTTTGAGTCCTATTTTAACTTGGTTGTCAGAGAACAAATCAAGTAAAATTTCACTCTTTAAAATTTATTAGGAATGTCTTGTGTTGCAACATATAGTTTACCTTGGTGAATGTTGCATGTACACATGAAAAATTATGTATTTTACAGCTATATTTAATGTGCTATAAATGTCATTTATAGCAAGGTAATGTTCAGAGATTCTATATCATTACTAATGTTTTATTTGATGCATCAATTAGTGAGGGGGCATTAAAATGTCCCTAATTGCAGATTTACTGGTCTTTTATGTTCTTCTAGTGCATTTGTCCTATGTATTTTGAAACTGCATTCATCATGTATACATTCATGACTGCTCCATCTTATGAATCGACCTCATTCTTACAATTCTTTTTATCTTTGCTGACACTCCTTGCAGCAAAGTCTCATTTATTAGATAACAATATGGCAACTCCAGCTTTCTTAAACTTGCTGTTCCCATGGTATGTAACTTTCCACACTTTTACTTTCAATCTATACCCAGCATCATATTTAAAACACATCTATATCATACAGCATATAGTTAGGTTTTGCTATTTGATCCAGTGTAGAAATCTGTCTTTTAATTGAGGGGTTTAAGCCACTTACATGTAAAACATTTATTGACTTCATTGGGTTTACATTTGCTCTCTCTCTTTTTCTTTCTTTGTTTCTCTCATTCACTAATTTTTCCTCTGTTCCTCCTACTGTGTAGTCTGTTGAGTTAAATACATTTTCTTGAGTATTCCAATTTTATTCCTTTATTTACTTTAGCTATGCCTCTTTATATTATATATATTTATGAAATTAAATATAATATATATTATAAATATAATTAAATATATATTTTATTATAAATATAATTAAATATACATTATATATAATAGAGGCATAGCTAAAATATATTTATAATATAAATATAAATATATATATTGTTAATATAAAATATGTATTTAGTGTTCCCAATATGGATTATAATCTCAGTTTGTCACAGTCTAATAGAAAGTTAATATTGTATTACTTCAGGTAAAATATAAGACTCTCACAACAGTAGGGTTTCATATATGATCTAAACTCTGTGCTATTTTTATCACATCTATCTACATATAATATCAACTTTACAATATAGTGGTATATATGTGTGTGTCCACTTGTTACGTCTTGTTAAAGAAATTTCAAATACATGCTTTTATTTTTACTAACTTATTTATTATTTCTGATTTACTTATTCCTATAAATTCAGATTGGTATCTAGCATCATTTTCATTCATTCAGAACAAACTTTAAAATTTCTCTCAAATTCAAATTAAAACCACAATGAGATATCACCTCCTACCTGTAGAATGGCTATTATCAAAAAGATAAGAAGTGTTGATGAGGCTGTGGAGAGAGGGAGCCTTTGTACACTGTTGGTGGAAATGTATATTAGTAGAGCCCTTATGGAAAATTGTATGGACCTTCCCCCAAGAATTAAAACTAGAACTACCATAAAAAAAATTCTCTCAGTGCAGGTCAGCTAACAAAAAATTACCTTAGTTTTATCTGAAATGTTTTTATTTATTCATCTGAAAATGTCCTTACTTGAGCTCCTTTTTTAAAAACGTTTTTTGTTGCATATAAAATTCTAGGTTGGCCACATTTTTTTCCCAAAACAATTAATACATGTTTTATTGTAGTCTGGATTATGTTTTTATATTTAGTCAGCCATCACTTATTTTATCTATGTATAATGTGTATTTTTTCAGTATGTTTGCTTTCAAGGTTTTTTGTTTCTATTTAGCCTTAATATTTTAATTCAGTGTTATTTGATTACCTTGCTTGAGGCTTCCTGAGCTACTTGAGTCACGAGTTTATATTTTCACTGCATTTGAGAGTATTTGGGCCAAGTTTTCTTACAAATGTTTCTGCCTTTTATACTCTTTTCTCTCTCTCATAAACCCCAATTTTCCTTTAAGTAGACTTCTTTATATTGTGCCCTCAGTGACTAAAACTCTCATTTATTTTCAATTATTTTCTCATTGATTTTCAAATTGGGTAGTTTCTATTGAGCCACCTTTTTAAGTTATTTTTTTTTTCTTTTGTCACTTTCCATCTACTCTTAGGCTTATATAGTAGATTTTTTATTTGAGATATTGTACTGGAAAAACTCTAGAATTTCAAATTTATTATACAGTTTTATGTTCTTGTTGAAATGTCCCATCTGTTCATACATTATGATTATATTTTTTCTTAACATTCTTAAACATGTAAATTTCTATATTAAAGCTTGTGTCAGCTAACTACAATATCTGACTCATCTCATGATTATTTTAAATTTCCTTGTTTTTCTCTTTAAGGTGAGTCATTTTTTTTATTGATATGTTTTGTAATTTTTGAGGGTTTGTTGGACATCACTGATGAAAGATTGCAGAGAATATGAATTATGCTATCTCCTTAAAATTTGTTCTTGTAGGCAGTGAAACCACTAGCAGCTTATTTTTTTCTGGCTTGTATGTCTTGTTCTTATTCTTTGATAGGATGGATTTATTACTGTTCTGAATTTAGTCCTAGTGGAGATCCTTACTCTAGGACATAATTCTTTCCTAAAGGTTGGCATTCGGCTAAGGCTGAATGCCTGATATGCTCAGTAAAGTCTCTCAACTAAAGGTAGACTGGAACGCTGATATCTTCCAGAACTGCTTGACTTCTGGTATCTCCAGTTTTATTTGTATATATGGACCCTTCTTTCAGAAAAGCACCACAGTGGTTATTCCATGAAGTGTTCTGGGACATGCACTCCTGTCTTCTTAAATAGACTTATCTGACAGTTTCATTCACTGAAGCAAAACTGGAACTCCTTTTGTGGACACCTCATCTTCCCAATATACCTATGCTCAGCTCAGGCTTCACTTCCCTGCTTCTTAGCAGTAAAGTACACCCAGGCAGAAGGTCAGGGTGATCAAGGAACAATCAAGTGATGGCTGTTGTGTTTTTCTTCTTTCAAGTAAAATAATACTACGCTCCTGCTTGTTTGAAACAACAGTGCTTGGCTTCCTACATTTTTCTGGTATTATAACGTTTTGCTTCTCATGGTAAAGAAAATTCAGTATTAACTGTTTTGTTGGTTGAAAGTAAACATTAAGTAAGAATGTTTAAGCAATTTATGAGAAAGGGCACTGATTATTTGGTAATGTGAAAGCAATGTTTTTGGATGTAACATATTTTAAATACATGTCTATTGACAAGAGAACACTAAATATCCCTAATTCCAGTATAAGCAAATTAGGGGAAAAAGAGAATAATTTACTACAACTCTGACTCAATGAATCAAAATTTTAAAGTACTAAACTAAAACTTCCCTTGATGCTTTTATTTATTCATTAGTTAGAAACTGCACAGCTGTTGCATGTGCTTCCTTTTAGCTTAGGTAGGAAATGCTAGCATACATTTTGTTTCATTTAGCCAGCAGCATGTTTCAAGCAGAAAAGGTATATAATGTCACCTTGTCTACACAAAATCACATGGATTATATATATGCAAAAAGTTCCTCGGGTTTTGTACTACTGTTGTAAACTTTGATTTATTCAGAGTGATATTAGTGCTTAAGCACTAATGTATTCCATTTGCAACATACTGCTTTTTAAACCTCAAATGGATGTTCACTTATCCATCAAACCATTAGTGATGTTATTCTCCTTTACTACTCTTGCACATGGGCTGCTACCCTTCAAATACACGCTGTTTGAATTACATTAGAATACTTACAGGTGGGTTATTAAAATTTATTCTCATTTTTAATAGGCAGTGTATTAGCTTAGATTTATTTATAAATAATTATGAATCCTTTGTTGAATTTATTTCTAACTGGTAAATTATAATTACTGACCTTTTTAAAGAAACAAAACTAAAGAAGTAGTATGATTAATCATTTAACTGATGACTTCTGTGGAACTCAAAAGGTGATTTTAATACTTCATTCTAAATATATGTGGGTAGAATATTAGGAATTGAGGGGACTTATAGTCTTTGAATGAGTGATGCATGAAGATTAGATTTCCTTGTTTTGATGTCTGTCATAGGAACACTGTAAAAAAAAAAAAAAGGTTCTGTTTTACGAGGTCCTTCACATCCCTTGTAACTTGTTTTCCTGGGTATTTTATTTGCTTTGTAGCAATTGTGAATGGGAGGTCACTCATGATTTGGCTCTCTGTCTACTATTGCAGTATAGGAATGTATGTGACTTTTGCACATTGATTTTGTATCCTGAGACTTTGCTGAAGTTGCTTATCAGCTTAAGGAGATTTTGGGCTGAGATCATAGGGTCTTCTAAACATACAATTATGTCATCTGTAAACAGAGACAACACTGCCCAAGGAATTAAGACACAACACAAACAAATGGAAAGATATTCCATGCATGTGGATAGGAAGAATCAATATCATGAAAATGGCCATACTGCCCAAAATATTTATATATTTAATGTTATCCCCACCAATATTATCCCCTACCATTTCCTTTCTTCACAGAATTAGAAAGAACTACTCTTAAGTTTCACAGAGAACCAAAAAAGAGCCCATGTAGTCTTTAAAATCCTAAGCAAAAAGAATTAAGCTGGAGGCATCACACACCTGACTTTATTTTACAAGCCTATAGTAGTCAAAAGAACATGGTAATGGTACCAAAACAGACATACAGACCAATGGAACAGAAAAGAGGCCTCAGAAATAATGCCACACGTCTACATCCATGTGATCTTTGGCAAACCTGACAAAAACAAGCTGGGGGAAGGATTCCCGGCTTAATAAATGGTGTTGGGAAAACTGGCTAGCCATATGCAGAAAACCGAAACTGGAACCCTTCAATACACCTTATACAAAAATTAACTCAAGATGGAATAAAGACTTAAACGTAAGACCTAAAACCATAAAAACCCTAGAAGAAAACCTAGGCAATACCATTCAGGACATAGGCATGTGCAAAGACTTCATGACTAAAACACCAAAAGCAAAAGCAACAAAAGCCAAAAATTGACAAATGGGATCTAATTAAACTAAAATGCTTCTGTGCAGCAAAAAAAACTATCATCAGAGTGAATAGGCAACCTACAGAATGGAAAAAAATTTTGCAATCTACCCATCTGACAAAGGGCTAGTATTCAGAATCTACAAAGAACTAAAACAGATTTACAAGAAAAAAACCCATCTAAAAGTGGGAGAAGGATATGAATGGACACTTCTCAAAGAAGACATTTATGTAGCCAACAAATGTGAAAGAAAGCTCATCATCACTAGTAATTAGAGAAATGCAAATCAAAACCTCATTGAGATACCATCTCATGCCAATTAGTATGGTGATCATTAAAAGTCAAGAAACAACAGATGCTGGAGAGGATGTGGAGAAATAGGAACACTTTTACACTGTTGGTGGGAGTGTATATTAGTTCAGCTAATTTAGTTGTGGAGAACAGTGTGGTGATTCTTCAAGGATCTAGAACCAGAAATAATATTTGATCCAGCAATCCCATTACTGGGTATATACTCCAAAAATTATAAATCATTCTACTATAAAGACACATGAACATGTATGTTTACTGCAGCACTGTTTATAATAGTAAAGAATTGGAACCAACCCAGATGTCTGTCAACGATAGACTGGATAAAGAAAATGTGGCACATACACACCATGGAATATTAGGTAGCCATAAAAAGGAACAAGCTTATGTCCTTTGCAGGGACATGAATAAAGCTGGAAACCATCATTCTCAGCAAACTAACACAGGAACAGAAACCCAAACACCCCATGTTTTTACTCACAAGTGGGAGATGAACAATGAAAACATGGATACAGGGAGGGAAACATCACACACTGGGGCCCAGAGTGGGGTGGAGGACTGGGGGAGGGCTAGAATTAGGAGAAATACCTAACGTAGATGACAGGTTGATGGGTTTAGGAAACCACCATGGCACGTGTATACTACTTAAGAAACCTGCACGTTCTGCACATGTACCTCAGAACTTAAAAGTACAATAAAAGATCAGTTACAGCTGTTTGTCTCCTGCCTCCTGTTGAAGTCATTCTGTATCAGCTCTTACAGTATTTCATTTCTTGAAGTATATGTGAAGAACATTGTGGTTGATAATTTATGGTGTTGACATTTGTGAATAAGCTAGTAGAGTTAAAGTTATTCCTATAATAACAGTTTCAGTCACTTGTATTCCCACATGAATTTGTAAATTGTAAAGAAGGAAAAATTATAGCTTGTGGCCCAAGATTATCCATAATTCTCACTGTCTTATACAGCTGTACAGCACATATCCCATATGTGCCATCAATTTTGTGTCTCAGCAGATAAGTAAATATTTAAGAAGAAATGTTCCATGGTGTGATCTTTGTACCTAGGAATAATCTTTATTTTTGGATCCCTAGGGCTTGGCACATAGTCATTTAATTCTTTTTTTCAATGAATGATTGTACATAAATAAATTAATATAAATACATAAGGACTTCTGACTTTGTATTGGATGGTAACTGTTTTATGTATTTTTGTGATTTACAGTCTGAAAAATAATCTGGATCAGGAAGAAATATTCTGTACTGGCCTCTATCTTGAAACATATCTGCCCATGATTCCCTGCTACTGACTAATTTTACAGTGAAATAGTCTTTGAGGAGTCTTGTACATCTCCAACTAATCCATCCATAGCCAGTAGGGTGCTCAGCAACAACTATTAGCTATCTGCTAAAAATGGCTAATTGCACATATCACATCATCAGTATCCTAATGGCATGAGTGACAAACATACTGTCTATAAAACATGTTATTTAAAAATGCAAAACCTGAGATAATGATGAGACATGGATTCTTGATTTTAGATAAGTTTTTGTATAGAAGCTCTTCTTTTTTTTTTTTTACTTTAAGTTCTGGGGTACATGTGCAGATCTTGGAAGATTGTTGCATAGGAACACACATGCCATGGTGGTTTGCTGTCTCCGTTCCCCTGTCACCTACATCAGGCATTTCTCCCAGTGTTATCTCCCTCACTCCACAACAGACCCCAGTATGTGATGTTCCCCTCCCTGTGCCCATTTGTTCTCATTGTTCAACACCTGCCTATGAGTGAGAATGTGTGGTGTTTAGTTTTCTGTTCTTGTGTCAGTTTGCTGAGAGTTATGGTTTCCAGAGTCATCCATATCCCTGCAAAGGACATAAACTCATCCTTTTTTATGGCTGCATAGTATTCTATGATGAATATGTGCCACATTTTCTTTATCCAGTCTATCATTGATGGACATTTGGGTTGTTTCCAGGTCTTTGCTATTGTAAACAGTGCTGCAATGAACATACATGTGCACGTGTCTTTGTAATAGAACAATTTATAATCCTTTGGGTATATACCCAGTAATGGGATTGCTGGATCACATGGTATTTCTGTTTCTAGATCCTTGAGGAATCGCCACACTGTCTTTCACAATGTTGCACTAATTTACACTCCCACCAACAGTGTAAAAGTGTTCCTATTTCTCCACATCCTTTCCAGCATCTGTTGTCTCCAGATTTTTTAATGATCTCCACTCTAACTGGCATGAGATGGTATCTCAATGTGGTTTTGATTTGCATTTCTTTAATTACCAGTGATGAGCATTTTTTCGTATGTTGGTCTCATAAATGTCTTCTTTTGAAAAATATCTCTTATTATTTGCCCACTTTTGAATGGAGTTTTTTTTTTCTTGTAAATCTGCTTTAGTTCTTCGTAGATTCTGGATATTAGACTTTTGTCAAATGGCCAAAATTTTTTTGCAAAAAAATTTCTCCCATTCTGTTGGTTGCCGGTTCCCTCTAATGATTGTTTCTTTTGCTGTGTAGAAGCTCTTAAGTTTCATTAGATGCCGTTTGTCTATTTTGGCTTTTGTTGCCATTGCTTTTGTAGTTTTAGTCATGAAGTCCTTGCCTATGCATATGTGGTGATGAAAGCAATGAGAATGAAGACATAATGCACCACACACAGTCTCTGGGACACGTTTAAAGCAATGTCTAGAGGGAGATTTATAACTGTCAATGCCCAAATGAGAAGCAAAGAAAGATCTAAAATTGACACCCTTTTGTCAAAATTGAAAGAGCTAGAGGAGCAACATCAAAAAACTTCAAAAGCTAGCAGAAGAGAAGAAATAACTAAGATCAGAGCAGAACTGACAGAGATAGAGACACAAGAAACCCTTCAAAAAATCAGTAAGTCCAGGAGCTGGTTTTTTGAAAAGATCAACAAAATAGACCACTAGCCAGACTAATTAAGAAAAGAGAGAAGAATTGATGCATAAAAAATGACAAAGGAAATATCACCAGTGATTCCACAGAAATAAAAACTAGCATCAGAGATTAGTTTTATCCAGGAGTTTATCCATTTCTTACAGATTTACTGGTTCATATGCAACAACTGTATGCATATGCAACAACTGTATGCATATGAACCAGTAAATCTGTAAGAAATGGATAAACTCCTGGATACTTACCATCTCATGACTAAACCAGGAAGAAGTTGAATCTCTGGATAGACCAGTAACAAGGTCTGAAGTTGAGGCAGCAATTAATAGCCTACCAACCAAAAAAGTCCAGGCTCAGACGGTTCACAGCCGAATTCTACCAGACATACAAAGAGGAGTTGGTACCATTCCTTCTGAAACTATTCCAGACAATGCCAAAAGAGGGAATCCTCCCTAATTCATTTTATGGGAGGCTCTTGTTTAAAAAAAAAGTCTTGTGGTCAGTAAAATGACAGATTGCTTTTGGTCATCTAGCAAATGGTGCTGGTATTTTAGTAACTTTAGAAGGAAGTTGAAACAAATTTTGTTTATATACCCATCATAAATCTGAACTGTATGATTATGATTTTATAAAAATACTATTCTGTTTAATGATTTTCATATTTTCCAGGCTGCACATGGGTTATGGACACTTAATTGGTAATTTATCTTAACTAACACAATTATCTGAGTGTCTTTGTGTTGGTATAAAGGAATACCTGAGGCTGGGTAATTTATGAAGAAAAGAGGTTTCTTTGGCTCATGCTTCTGCAGGCTGTTGAAGGAGTATGGCCCCAGCATCTGCTTCTGATGAAGGCCTGAAGTTGTTTTCTTTTTTTCTTTTTTCTTTTTTTCTTTTTTTTTTTTTTTTTAGGAAAGAGAAAGGAGTGAAGGAGAAGAAGAAAGGACGAAAAAGAGGGAGAGAGAACAAAAATGTTGCTTTATTCTAAAAAAATGGGTATTAATAATGGCCAATCAATATTTCATTTAAACCTATGAGCAGGTGTGATGTGGTAGTGACAAGAATGTATATTTTGTGTATTTAAAGTGGAGAGCTCTATAAATATTTATTAAGTTTACTTGTTCTGGATCTGAGTTTGAGTCCTTGATATCCTTTTTAATTTTCTGTCTCATTGAGTCTAAGTCTCTATGTATCTGGGTGTTAGGATTGTTGGCTCTTATTGTTGCATTGATCCTTTTACCACTATATCTTTGTTGCTTTAAAATCTATTTTATCAGATACGAGAATTGCAACTCCTGCTTTTTATTTATTTATTTATTTATTTTTGCTCTCCATTTGGTTGGTAAATCTTTCTCCATCCCTTTGTTTTGAGTCTTTGTGTATCCTTGCATGTGAAATGGATCTGGATGTAGCATACCGTTGGGTTTTGGCTGTATCTTTTAATTGGGGAATTTAGTCGATTTAAATTTAGGATTACTGCCATTTGATGTTGACTGCCTGTTTTATCCATTTGTTGATGTAAATTCTTCTTTATGTTGATGCTCTTTACCTTTTGGTATATTTTTAGAAAGGCTAATACTGGTTGTTTCTTTCTATGTTTAATGCTTCTTTCAGAAGCTCTTGTAAAGCAGGCCTGGTGGTAATAAAATCTCTGAGTATTTGCTTGTTCATAAAATGTTTTATTTTTTCTTCAGTTGTGAAGCTTAGTTTGGCTTGATATGAAATTTTGGGCTGAAAGTTCTGTTCTTTAAGGATGTTGAATATTGGCCCCCACTCTCTTCTGGCTTGCAGAGTTTCTGCTGAGATCTGCTGTAAGTCTGATAGTCTTCCCTTTGTGGGTAACCTGACCTTTCTCTCTGGCTGCCCTTAGTATTTTCTTCTTAGTTTCAACCCTGGTGAATCTAATGATTATGTGCCTTGGGGTTGCTCTTCTTGAGGAATATCTTTGTGGTGTTCTCTGTATTACCTGGGTTGAATATTGTCCTGCTTTGCTAGTTTAGGAAAATTTTCCTGAATAATATCCTGAAGAATATTTTCCAGCTTGGATTCATTCTCTCCGTCGCATTCAGGTACACCTATTAAATGTAAATTAGGTCTTTTCACATAGTCCCACAATTATTGGAGACTGCTCATTCCTTTTTATCTTTTTTTCTCTAATCTTGTCTTCTCGTTTTATTTCATTAAGTTGGTCTTCAACCTCTGATATCCTTTCTTCTGCTTGATCAATTCAAGTGTTTAAACCTGTGCATACTTCTCGGAGTTCCTATATTGTATTCTTCAGTTCCATCAATTCACTTATATTCCTCTCTAAATTGTCTATTCTCATTAGGATTTCGTCAAACCTTTTTTCAAAGTTCTTAGTTTCTTTACATTGGGCTACAACAGGTTCTTTTAACTCACAGAAGTTTCTTATTATCCATCTTCTGAAGCCTGATTCTGTTAATGGGATGCACTCGTTTTCCATCAAGCCTTGTTCCCTTGTTGATGAGAGACTGTGATCCTCTTTAGAGGGAGAGGCATTCTGATTTTGAGTATTCTCAGCCTTTTTACACCGGTTTCTTCCCATCATTGTAAATTTATCCACTGTCATCTTTGTAATTACCAACTTTCAAATTAGGTGTCTGAGTGGATGTCCAAATTGTTAATTCCCAGGGCCAAAATATGAGCAACACACTGTACTGGCCAAAACAGTGGCGTTAAGACTCACGGTGGTTTTCTGCCTGGGAATCTCCAGTCTGGCTTCCTTCTTGAGTTCGTAATAGGTGACTCTGCCTTCCCGGAGCTCCAAACATTGGTCAGAAGGGGAACCAGTCCTGTTTACTCTGCACCAAGAGCTGCCGCACCGAGGTGCCGGCAAAATGGCTGCGCCAGCCACAAGAGTTGCGCTGGTGACTCTTCTGGGAATCTTCTGCTCCGTGAGTGACAAAAATTTGTCTGAAAGTGTGGTGTCCTCTCATTCTCTGCGCTTTCACTGGGAACTGCGATCCCGAGATGTTAGCGATCAGCCATCTTGGATCGTTCCCACAAGTTGTTTTCATTCATGGTGAAAGGGAAGCGAGCATTTGAGATTGCATGGCAGGAGAGAAAGCAAGCAGGACAGGGGAGGTGCCCGGCTCCTTTCATAAACAAGCTATTAGGGAAACGCTTATTGGAATGAATCTAGTGAGAACTCACTCTGTACACCCCCCAGTGCATCAATCTATTCATGAAGGATCCACTTCTATGACCCAAACATGTTCTGTTAGGCCCCATTTCCAACATTGGAGATTAAGTTGCAACATGAGGTTTGGAGGGGGAGAACACACAACCTGTAACACTGCTTTCAATTTATGTGGATTAAATTTTTGTTTAACTTTGGATATTTGTTGTTACTAATGTGATTCACTATATCTCCGGCTTATAAAAAGGTCTCAATTTCTTAAAAGTAAGTAGTTTGTAAACCATGCTGAATTTTTCAGTGGCAGTGGAAAAGTCTGTAAAACTTTGACCATATGCCAAATTGTACATTAGGTAGAAGAGCTTCCCTAATTTGTGTGTGTATATATTTGAGAAATGAGAAGAGTAAAGCCCTTGAATTTACTCACTTTAAATTTTAGATGAGTCATCACCATGATATTCTTAGAAGTCTTTCAAGAAAGATGAGGTTGAGAGGGAAGAGTGGCCACTGAAAACAGGGCACAGGATAATCAAGAGTAGCCACTGAAGAAAACTGAGACTCTCAGGAGAATTTAGAAAGGAATCACTTCAGGAAGGTGATCAGTGACTCTATGGAAGAGTAAGGACTCTCTATTGCTGAGTTCTGAAGAAGGCATGGAATGAACAAGTGAGAAAATCTTTGCTAATGTTTCAGAGAATTATGGATTAAGGACAGACATAAATAAAACATTTGAAACATATGGAAAAGAAATTTTTTAAATAACTAAAGAGTAGAATGGCAATTCAGTATGCTAATCACATTTTGTTCAAGCATTCTTTCTAATTGCATAAAGACTTTATTTTGGGAGTTAAATTTTCATAGTAAACTTTATTTTAAAAGTAAAAATAATTTTTCAAAATTTGACTCTATTGGTTCCAAAATTTAAAGTGGAAGGAACATTATTATTTTTTTTTAAAATCAAAGACTAGTTCAATTTCTTTTACTCAAACATACCAATTTCTAGGCAGAGTAACTAAATTTCTAAAATTTATCCAGAAAAAGAGTTACATCAGACTAAACTTGGCTTCTTTTTCAAGTCCTGTCATTCAATGTAGAGTAAAAGTTGTGTAATACATGCTTTGGTATGAAAAGTCACATTTATTCTAAGTCATTTCTATTTATGTGAGTGAAAACATTACTTAAAAATAGTTTGTCATATAAATCCCTTCATAATTGTTAATGATCAGTTAAAAGAGAAAGATTTTACATGTAACTGGAAAGAGTATGCCTGCTAGAAATAGTTCAGATGTAAAAGGAAAGCTAATTTCTTCAGTAAAACATCCCACAATTTGTTGTTTTGTACTACTAAGACTTGGTCTTCACAAAGATTAAGGGACAATATGATTTACTTTAAAAAGCCTTGGTCTGGTAATTAGAAAATAGGTTCAATAAAGAGCTTTGACACCCACTAGCTATTTTTTTTGCACAATTCACTCACTCTTTCTGGGTTTTCATCTTCTTAAACAGAGATACTAAAGTGGAATAAACATTTAAGATGATGATGATGATCCTAAGGATATTTCTGTAAAAATACATTGGCATCAGTACTGGCATGGAGAGAGCGGTAAAATGAGAAATTTCCTTAATGCTTTGTAGAAACTTTGCATATTTAGGGTACCTTACCAGAGTCAAAGATGAGAGATACAGCTCAGAGGAGCAGTGTTTTAGATAGTCTCCCTTTAAATCCAGTTTCATGAAGAGAAAGACCGACAGGAATAGACACTCCTTTTTTCAGAACAGGGAAGGGAGAAAGGAAATGAAGGGACCTGCAGGTCTGCACAGCCTTGTCAGAAATTATAAGTCTATAAATTATACCGATAGCTTTAGTTTGTGACTGGGGAGCTGTTCTACTCAGCTCATGCAGGTATGCCTACACTGAACAGAGGGTGATGACCATATGTTAGCTCCTTTTTTTCTAGCTGAATTGTTTCCAAGACTTACTACCTTGGGATGTTGGGTCAGTTTTGTAGAGTTCAGTGATTATTCAACCCTCCAGGAATTATAAACACTTGAAGTCCTTAATGTCTTAGGGCCAATAAAGGTATCTGCAAATTTCCCTTCTGCCTCCAAACTGAACAGCTTTTCTGTAGGAAAAAATATCTTTTTCCTTATTCATCTGACTTTGATTTACTCTTTCACTGTTTGATGTTTTTCAGAGTTTTTGGGAGAATAGCCTCAAATTGACATTTACACAAGTCTTTTAATTTGGCATGCTGCCATATTCAATTTAATAATCAGTTCTCCTTGTTCTCTGTGTAGCATTTGGCACTGCTTATCTTTTCTCTCCTGAAATTTGTTCCTTTTCACTTCGAACATATTGTGCCTCCTGTTACTCTCCAACCTGTTTGAAGCTTCTAGTCTCTTTCTTGTTTATTAAATCTTGGCAGTCCTCATGTTCCCTAGATTTATCTGAGGTTTTTTCTCAGCTTTTATTTACATATTTCAACTATAACCTCTTTAAAAATGACTGCTAAATATATGTATCAAGTTTTCTTTGGATGAGTGATAATTGAATAATTAAAAATTAAATATATTTTGAAAATGATTTGAAACTTGACCGGAGAGTTACTGTTTACCATAACCTTGAACTGAAAGTAGCAACATTTTACTTTAAAATTTCAGAGCATCTTCTTTGGTGTGCGGGTTTTTTTCACAGCACAGAAATGTCCTTATTCTGAATGTTATACCAAATTGTTTTGTGATTATTAAAGTAATAAATAGTACATAAACATGAAAATATAAAGATTAAAATATGAACGACTATGAAATAAAAATTTGGTTCTCTGACAGGCATTTCTAAAATCTTTATATGCATTGTGTAATTTATTTCTTATACTACAAATGAGATATTAATATTAGTTTCAATTTATTTTTGTAAAGGTAAGAGAGGGCGCTTGCCTCAGTTCACATAGCTCTTGAGAGGTAGTTATGGGATACAAACATGGATTTATCTGACTTAAGAGTCCAACTTCTGGGTCTCTTCCTTGTAGGGATAACAATTATAAAAATTATGCATCTTATTTTTCAGCCTCTCTTGTACATGCTATGCCATTATCTCTCTTGAACAAAAGCACCCTCCTCTGGATATATGAGGAGAAAAGGGGTTGTTTTATAACCAGTTTTGGCTCATCCCAATGGCTCATGCACATCCATGCTGTTCCTAACATCACTGTAGCCTGGGTCTTCCTTCGTGGTGGCTGTCCTATGCCCTACTGCCAATACAAGGCAGTCCTTTATAAAGAAGGGAATTAAATAATAGCAATAATAGTAAAAACAAAATCTTATAACTTGTAGTCACTATATAATAGAGTAAATGTTGCTGCATTATATGCTGTTTAATGTAAAACCTAACCCCCAGCTCTGCTTAAAATTAATGAACTCCCTATAAAACCTACCTTATCTGTTCTCCCCACATTCTCAGCAAAGTTCCCATGCATCTCAAGCCTCCTGTTTTTCTTGGTAACCAGTTGCAAGGTCACAGGGCAGGGTAACACCCAAAAAATATACAGTGCGTTTCTCAAAATGCTGTTTTTGAAATGTAACATACATCACAAGACATATTACAGATTTTTTTTTTTTTTTTTTCTGGCTTCTGTAAACCTGTTAGCTGCTAGGTCATCCTGGATGTATAAAAAGTACCCCATTTTCTTTCTCCTTTGCTCAGCTTTGGGATACTAATCTGTCGAGCCGGTGACCACCTTAAAATCCTGCTGTTTCACCCATTGGTCTCGCTGGTCTGCTGAATATTCTGCAACAGAGGCACTCCCTTTCCTCTGCAAGGGCCTTGGAAAATGAAGTGGATATGAGGCAGCCACATTCCTATTTTCTGTTTGATCCTTCACTCATGCTACCATTAGTAAAGAATGGAAAGGCGTATTAAGTTTTACTGAGGAGCTGGAGATAATTAAAGGAAATACTACATTTAAAACTGTTAACTATGACTGTTTCCTTATTATAATGTCAAGTCACAGGAAGGTTAAACCCCTCTGAGAGCAATTTTCTTGTGGATTCATCTCAGTTTCTAACCATGCTGCTCTACCGGTAGGCTTTTCTTTTCAAGAGGGCCTTCTTCCTTAAGACTCTGAGTTTCTACCCACTCCCTATTTTGGGTAACCTTACCTTTTATGATCTGGTCTCTTTTCCCAATTCAGGCCTGATGCCTCGGTTATCTGGGAAAGCCAGTATGTACCTGAGAGTATGTACCCTAAGCGTGACTTATTCAGTGTAAATAATACTACAGGAAACCAGCAGGACAGGTCAAGCTAGACTTTTGTACTTCAAGTACAACAAAACAGTCTCGTTTTAGGGTTTGGCATTCTAATGCCATGTTGGCTGAATGCTATTGTTTTAATAATATACCCAAAGTGGATGTGTTGGAAGCTTAATCCCCAGTACAATTTTGTTGAGAATTGGGGCTCTTGAAATGTAATAGGTCATTAGAGCTCTACCCTCAGGAATGAATTAATGCTGTTATTGCAAAAGCGGGTTTGTAATCACCAGAGTGGGTTCCTGATGAAAAGATGGGTTCCCCGCACCCCACCCCCACCGCCACCACACACTCTCTTGCCCTTTTGTCTTCCTCCATGGGATGACACAGTAAGAAGGCTGTCAGCAAGATGCCAGCCACTTGGGCTTGGATTTTCCAGGCTCCAGAACTGTCAGAAATAAATCTTCATTAACCAGTCCTACATACTCCGTTATAGCAATAGTAAACTGACTAAGACAGCCCCCAGGCATGCTCCCTACTTGTGTGAGATGAAAACGTATCTCTTCGCTTCTTGTAGGTTTTGAGCAACTATTGAATAAAACATAGACATTCACATATACCTCCCACAGATAAGCATTAAATCATAGAAACAGCACAGTGTGACTACATTCAACATTTTTCCTTCACTTATTGTGAAGAATCTTTATAGGAGCGGCCAGCATAGAATTACGGTGAGCAATAGCAAAAAAGGGAGTATAGAGATTTGGAATAAGGAGGAACTACTTACGCATAAATTCTTCTGTAGAACCTGATATAGTTAACAATAGAACATCACCATCTACCATCTAATTAGAGAAATAGGAAATAAAGGATAATGATGCCATAGTAATTCTTTGGGAATAAATTATTTCTAATGACTTTTCTTTTTTTATAATATTCTCTGAATGATTGTTGGTGTTGACTTTTATTTCAAGATACATGTTTCATATAAAATATATATTTTATAATTCCTAGTTTCAGGTCATTATTAAAATATTTAATTTTATGTAACTGTTTTGGAAGTAAGATAAATTTCTATTGACAGTAATGAAGAGAAATGATTTGATGAGTGAATATAAATACGAATATCTATATAAATATAGATAGGAAGTTGTTATAAAAGGTAGGGGAGATACATTATTTTTTTCAAGGAAAAAGCCATGTCACATCATTTTCATGAGACAGACTTAGCGTGTTAAAAAAATACAAGATAGCCATATTAATATAAATGAAAAAGAAACAAGTGAAATTGATTAAATTGTGTTATTTTAATGATCTCTTTCTTACACCCAAAATATTATTCCAAATGTAATCATTGCAAAATTATTATATTTACATTGGTTTATACCAAGTTTTCAAAATCCAGTGTATATTTTACAGTTAAAGCATATATTAGTTTGGACTGACACACTGAGACACAGAGTTCAGGTAGAGTTGGTAGTGGCTGACGGGGATGAAGAAGACACTCAGGATCTGTCCTGTCCAATACAGCAGTCCACATTTGAGATGTGTTTAGTTCCAGATGTTAATAGCTATCAAGATACGTTCATATCAGTTATATTTTGAAATGTCTTTTGGATATAAGAAGCATATTTTGAAACTATAAAATTAATTTTATTTATTTTAGCTCATTTTAAGATGGCTACTAGAAGATTTTAAAACTTGAAATTTAAAAATTACTTTAGTGGACTTCCTTTGTGGCTCTTTTTATATTTCTGTTGGACAATGCTGCTCTGTGGTTTTTTTTTCTAGAGTTGACCTTATAGAAAACCTCTTGGCTGGGCCTGGTGGCTCAAGCCTGTAATCTCAGCACTTTGAGAGTCCGAGGCAGGTGGATCACGAGGTCAAGAAATCGAGACCATCCTGGTCAACATGGTGAAACCCCGTCTCTACTAAAGATACAAAAAATTTGCTGGGCATGGTGGCGCGTGCCTGTAATCCCAGCTACTCAGGAGGCTGAGGCAGGAGAATTGCCTGAACCCAGGAGGCAGAGGTTGCAGTGAGCCGAGATCGCGCCATTGCACTCCAGCCTGGGTAACAAGAGTGAAACTCCGTCTCAAAAAAAAAAAAAAAAAAAAAAGAAAAGAAAAGAAAACCTCTTACCTTAAAAAACAGCTTATGCATATTGAAAAACTTGTGTCTTAACAATGACAAATATTTTCCCCCTCTACATTTACTCAGTCTTATTCATAGAACAAAGAAATGCTTATTTATTTCTTAGCTTTTAAGTCAAATATAGGCACCAACTGGTCTTGGAAGTCTCAGTAGCTGGGGAAATCAGTTAATAGGATCAGAGAAAAGACTCCCAATAAATGTGACTATAAAACAGTTCACACAACACAAATATTTTTTAGGAAAATTAAAAATGTTGTACTCTTAAAAATGTTTTGTTTTCCAATCGTTTTAAAATGTATTTGTCTACTTTGTTTTTAAAAGACTGACCATTCAGTTTTACTTTTAATACCGGTAGACATACGAAGTCATGCTGCAGACACATGGTTACCACTATAAACTTCAACTATTTGTTTCCCCAACTCACTAAAGTGGTGCAAGAAAACTATTTTTGAGCACCTAGCGGAAATGAATTTTATAAAGCCTACCTATGTTCTTCTGTGGCATATCATTTAAACTGTTTTCATATTAGAAGGTCTTTTCTTCAGTTTAAGACATACCTTTCATAACCTTAAATAAATTATCTTTAGTCATAGTTAAAGTTATCAGTTTGATGAATTTCTGATTTTGTTTGACTAGATTGAGTGCTATCATTCCTTTTGAATACTAAATAACTAATTTGCCAAACATGTTTTACTCATTTCATTTCAATTAAGATGTTTCATAAATACAATCAGATAATTGAGATATAATTACATTAATAAACAGAAACTTTATGTAAGGTATCAATGTGTTTTTTTTTTTAAACATACCTTTATAGCCACAAAGTCCTTCTACTTGTTTTTAGACCTTAATTCCTATATAATATTTCTCAACGAGGGAGATAGCAGCCCTTGGGGCAGAACAATTTATCATTTTGTTGTATTTTCTTACACATTGCAGGACTGTTAGCCTCTCCTGTTCCTACTCATTAAATGGCAGTAGCAAGTATCCAGTCACCCTCCCTTTCATTCAGGAAGACAACCCCAAACCCCTGTAACACCACCATACATTTCCCAACACCAGCTGGCCAGTACCATTCCAATAAACAGCCTTTCATAAAATCTTTGTCACCATTTTTTTGTGGCCTTTAATCTATAGTTTACCTGGTAAAATACTATTAATCATCATAAAATACTATACCTTACTCTGAAATACTATGAAAATACCGTGATAAACTGTCTTTCACTTTATCTACGTTTATTGCACACTGGCTGGGTGCCAGGCACTCTTCTAAGTGCTTTACCTGCAATAACTTGTTTATCTCTCACAGCAGTGCTATAACTTACTCCTATTTTCCTAGGTTGACAGAAAAGAAAACTGGAGGCAAGAGATTCAAGTAATTTGTCCAATGTAATCAATGAGAAAGTAGCAGGGCCTCAGTTAAGTCAGGAAATCTGGATCCAGAGTCAGATTTTAAACACCCTCTTTAGTTATATATTCTTAAAATTAAGAAGAATTAAGAAAGAAAAGTCTGAGCCCTATTACCTTTCTTTAAGATTCTACTAGAAATTTTATTATACATACTCTTTAATATGGGGATCCTATATCGTATTAACTTTTAATGTTACTAAATGGAGTGCAAAGCACAAAATTGATAGAAATGCCTCATTTCTAAAAATCAGATTCCGGTATTTGTTATGTTGTCCTCATCTCTCCATTCTAAATCTTGTACCAAGTCCCACTTATGTGTTTGTGGTGGGGGTAACATGCTATAAGTAACATGTTATAAATATGTCTCCATTTAATGTGGAAGAAAAAAGATCACTTTTTAAAGTTGCCATCCATAGTCAATGCAAAAATTGCAAGTCATTTTCTTATGCATTCATTTTTTCTTTTCATTGTTTTATATAGTAACAAAAGGGCCTTTCTATACACTCAGCTATCTCTAAAGTATAGTGTAATTTCAAATATAACTATAGTTGGTGTTTTGTTAGGGAAATTTACTAAGCTTGCATTTAAATAAAATGCATCGACTTATGTTGTAGAATAAAGCTCATTTGAATTTTGTAAAGCAAAACAGTTCTTTTGATATATGCATGAATTTAAAAATCTATATCCATGAGGCTGGGCACAGTAGCTCACACCTTGTAAACTCAGAACTTTGGGAGGCCAAGGCAGGTGGATCACCTGAGGTCAGGAGTTCAAGACCAGCCTGACTAACATGATGAAACCCCTTCTCTACTTAAAATACAAAACTTAGCCAGGCCTGGTATGGGAAGATGCCTGTAATCCCAGCTACTTTGGAGGCTGAGCTAGGAGAATTGCTTGAACCTGGGAGGTGGAGGTTGCAGTGAGCCAAGATCATGCCCCTGCACCCCAACCTGGGTGACAAAGTGAGGCTCTGTCTCAAAAAAATAACATAAAATTGTAACCGGTTTTTTGGGGTGTTGATGAGGCACAGCTCCTCCCAGAGAATGTTGTTGTTTCTTGGTCCCCGCCCTCTTAAGGAAAAGAGAAGGGACCACTGCAGGTGCATGGTAAGCTCACAAAAGTAAATATCGGACCCAAGAAGTGTTGCAGAAAGGGGATTTTATTTAGGTAGAGAAAAGAGAAGAAAAGGAGAAAAAGAGTCAGACTTCTACGGAGAGTGTGGAAGGGGATTCCAGAGGGGAAATCCAAGAGGGGAAACAGAGCTCCCACTATGTGGGAAGGGATCCCAGAGAGCTGAAAATCCAGTGTGGGTGAAGGAGCAGGGGAATTTATCCTGGGAGAAATTCCCACCTTCCCAAGTTCCTCTGGCCAATGAAAGGAGTTCCTTTAAACTTCCCCTGGGGTGATTAACTCTTACTTTCTTCCCCTACCCTGAGAAATTCAAACACAAACCGTTAAATCTCGCGTATGGAGAGAGACAGGAGGGGGCATGGCGCTGGGAAATTCTTGCCCTTAAAACTACACCCCCTTGTGGACCCAGTAAGAGAATACATTCCCGCAAAATCTGTATTCATGAATTAACTCTCTGTATCAATGGAATAAAAATTAGGATGTTTCTACCTAAGCAAGAACAGTAACTGTGTACAAAGTGGCCCTATAAACCAGACAATGATAATCTAAGTAAATGACACAGTTTATTTTTCAGGAAACATAATTATGAAATTATTTTTTATTTAATCTACATAGCTGCTATTTTGTTAGTTGTATTGCATCATATCTACATGAATTATCATGTGAGAACTTTTCTTTGCAATTTGTATGTGGAAGAATTTCCTTAATCCTCAGATGATTGTACAATTCTTCCTCTTTGTTAATAATAATTTAACAACTTCCTTTTACCCAGGCTGCAAGGGAGCACTGGACAAAATACAAATTATTCAAAGTGACTATGTTTATCTTAGCTACACATGCGTTTGCTAGTTTATTCCATTTTAAAGTCACTTCAAAACATTTTTAGAAAAACACGCAAGTTCGATAATATGTATTTATAGGGACCCAGCAGGATTTCTTACCAAAAAGAGAAAGGGGGAAAGTGTGTGTGTGTGTGTGTGTGTGTGTGTGTGTGTGTGTGTGTGTATGTGTATGTGTAGAGAAGGGAGGGAAAAAGGAATGAAGGAAGGAAGGCTGGATGAATGGACCTTCCAACAATGTTAATAACATCACTAAAATTTGGTGAGGTACCTTTTATGTGAAAGGTATGTGAAAATACCTAATACATTAACTATGTCTTCTCCACCAATATGTCTAACCAATCTGTTCCTTGGCCCCTTAACAGAGAAAAGTTCCTCTAGAACTGTGCTCATCCAGTGTTAATAAAGAAAAACAGCTGACTTGCTCTTAACTGAAGGGAAAGCAATTATCATTTAGTTCAGTGAATCAGCTAGTGTTACTCCCCACCTTCACCTCTATCAGCAACAAATCAAAATGTAATGCATGTTAAAGGCATCAGCAACACATCTGTTTTTGAATATCATATTGTTGAATCGAGCTCGCTTTTAATATCTTCCTGTGAAATGACAGACTATGTCCTCTGGAATGATTTATAAGAATGATTAAGTCTCTATTGAAAAATCTCCCCAATGTTTAAATTACCGTCAACATTGAAATAACAGAAGAGCAGGTGCTGACACTACTTAAAAAGTAAGTAAATGTGTGAGTCTAAAAAGAAATTTAAAGTATTTCCACATTTAAAATACTTGCATTGTTCTTTTCTTTCACTTGTTTCAAAAGGTAGTTAGAATCTATTCCTCACAAATATTATGTTCATAATAAGAACAAAGTTCTGTAGCCAATTAAAATACATGATCACTAAAACAAATTTTCAACTTGAATATGATGTTGCAGTAAAAACTCAATGCTCAGTTAAGCAGAAAATCTAATTAACCATACTTCTCATTTCTACAGAATCCCACTTGTTTTCACTTTTAATATTAAATGAATTTCATTATATTCTTTCTAGTAACTGCAGATAACTATAATAGTTTTTTTCAGTTTAAGAAATAATTTTCTAAAGGTTTAATTACTCTGATTTGTGCTAGATTCATGTGAAATTAAATAGTTTTTCATATAGTTATGGTTTTAAGTTTTCAAACATGTTTATGAGGGTATGTCCTCTGACCATCCATACTCTTCCATAAACCTCACAGTAGACGAGATAACACTGTTCCATCCTTTAATAAAACCTGTTAACATTTCTCATGTTTAAATTTACTTGTTCCGTGATAGCTATTATCCATACTCTCTGAACTTCTTAAGGGGAAGAACTATGTCTTTCAATTTACCTACCAGATCTCCAACCCTATTATAGAACATGGTACATAGTGGCTGTTAAAAAATATTTACTGAAAATTTGAATTAATCTGTTTAATGCATGAATTAATAAATGAAACTCTATTTTAAAAGCAGTGAATTTAAACTTTAAAATAAAGATGTGTGTAATAGGAATAGATTGCTTCTGGATGAACTTCTTAAACAGTTAGAAAATGTTTTCATTCACTAGAGAAGACAGCCAGGTAAAACATCACATTGAAAATGAGGCATATTTTGCAGTCCGTATATGATCTGGTACTGGAGTTTAAGTAAATTGTATTTATAACATAATTTTAGCAATATATTTAATTACTACGCTAATTACTAAAGCCTAGTCCTTTGATATTACTGTTATGAGTTTTATATTTTCATATGTCACAGACGTGGAACTACTGGAATAAACAACAGTGTCATAGAATTTCAAGATTTTATGTTTCTAGTATTCCTGAGAGATGTTTAATTCCCTTGTATGGTTTGTGAATTTTCTAAAGACTTTGTTTGTATTGTTAGAGAATTCCTGGAGTGTTGCTTTACCAGCCAGAAACCTCTGTGACCAGTGGTAACTTTGTCCAAGTTTTGCTCAGGCCCACTGGGCCCACTTGGCCTGGTAGAATGCACTTGGCTCATGCTACTGGTCTGAATCCAATGGCTGCCAAGAGTGAGTGAAGCAGTGAAAGGTTTATGAGCAAGTGAATATGGGGCTTGCTGACTGTGGTGGAGTGGGCAGCTCCAAAAACCAGCCTGGGTGGCAGCTTTTTGCAAGGCTGTAGCTGGACTAGGTGTCCCACAAGCAGCTTACATAGCTGGCAACAGGGAACATGGTGGTACCCAGAAGCTTGGAGATGCTGGAACCCACAAACTCTGAAGAGGGTGTCACAGACTTGGCTTGGGGAGCTCCTAGGTCTAGGCTCCCCAGAGGGCCACAGCTCTTCTCTTCTTGTTGCCCACAGTGTGGTAAGCAAGGGCGGGGGCACATTTCAGCGTTGTTTGTGTTACAGCTCTTTCAGCCCTGCCATTTGGTGGGTCCTTCTTGTCCCTCACTTAAGAAGAATGAGGTATGCAGACAAGTGGGGGTGAGCAAGGTGGACAGGAGCTTTATTGAGAGTTAAGGCAGCTCAGAGGAGATTCACAGTGGGTAGCTCCTCTCTGCAGCCAGGGTGTCCTGATGAACATTCAGGTTCTCAGCAGAAAAGAGATTCTGGAGTGGGTCGCTCCTTTCCAGAGTTGGTCACTCTGTCATCTCAGCAGTTGCAGAGAGGAGACTGGAGGTGAGTAGCTCCTCTGCAGCTGGTCATCTCATCATCTCTCTGAGTCTGGCTGAGTTCAGGGTTTTTATGGGCATAAGAGGGGAGAAAGTTTATGATGATGGTCCATGGGCAGCCATAGATGAGCCCAGAAAAAGCACCATCAGTTTCTGCTCTAATCTGTGGGGTCAGTAGTTTGGCCCTCAGGCTTCAGGCCTTCCCCGGTTTGAAAGTGGGGCTTCAGCAGGAACCTGCCTCTTTGCACCCAGGAACCTGTCTTCTTCCTGCTGCTGTTCACGGCACCCATGATGTTTCCTCTTGGCCAGCCATTTGTGCTTATTGGTACCCAAAGTCCAGAGGGGACCAAGACAGCACAGGGCTGGCATCTCAGCGCTGGCCTGAGCATGCACACACTCAACCAGGTTGTGACAGTGCCCTGGCTCAGACTCAACTTTACTTCCGGATCAGAGTGAGACCTAGGAGCAGAAAGAGGCCAGGGAGTGGGAGCAGGCATTTCTGAGCCTGTGGGGGAAATGAGGGTATTTCTGGACCTCCAAGAATGCAGAGATGCCTGGGAGCAGCTGTGGCCAGGAGGGTGGGGCTCCTGCCTGCTCCCAGACTCCCAAGAGCACAGGGAGCCTAGGGGAACCTAGGGATCATGAAGCTCTGACCATACCAACTCAGAAGGGGTCAGGGCTTCTACCTGTTCCACAGCTCCTGCAACAGCTAGTGTCATGGCAGTGGCAATTCTAGATGGGCCACAGCTCCCATCAGTATTGCGGATAATTCAGATTTAAAAAGTCACCTGACAAGTGGAAGCAGAGCAAGATGGCTGAATAAAAGACTCCAGTTGTTCTCCTAGAAAGAACATAAAATTGAACAAAAATTCACATAAGAAAGCACCTTTGTAAGAACCAAAAATCAGGTGTGCAATTACAGAACCCAATTTTAATCTGATGTAAAAGGAAGCAGCACTGAAGAAGACAAGACAATATTGGGTTGCTGACACAACTCCCCTATGCTTTCCCAGTGGTTGCCTGGTGTGGAGAGAGAATCTGTAAAGCACAGTGTTTATGGGAATTTGCATTGTAACTCCATGCTACCATGTTTCGGTAGAAAGCAGCGCGGGGAATAATTCAGCCAGTCCCACACAGGGAGCACAAAGAGGGGTGATTCCTCTCTGATCTACATGCTCTTATTGTGTATTGGTCTGCATGATCCCTATAGTCCCATAGAAGGAGCATGTGGACCAGAGGGGAATCGCCCATTTCAGTGGTTAGAATTTGAATTCTGGCTAGCTTCACCACTGTGGTATAAAGCGCTTTGGGTTTCTAAATAAACTTGAAAGGCATTCTAGGCCACAACAATTGTAATTCCTGGGTAAGCCCTGGTGTTGTGCCGGACTCAGAGCAAGTGGACTTGGGGTGCATACTACCTATTGAGACACCAGCTAGGGTCACCAAGGGAGTAATGCTTGTGTTACCTTTTCCCCAACCCAAGACAGTGCAGTCCCCAGCTCCAGGAAAGAGCTCTTCCTTCTATTTGAGGAGAGGTGAAGGAAGAGAAAGGAGGACTTTGCCTTACAACTTGGGTACTGACTCAGCCACAGGAGAACCAAGCGCTAGGCAGAGACTTGAGGCCCAGATTCCAGGCCCTAGCTCTCATTAATACACACTCTGGGCCAGAAGGGAATCTGCTTCCTTAAAGGTAATGACCCAGTCCCGGCAGGATTCATCACCTGCGGACTAGAGAGTACTTGTATGCTTTGTGTCCATTCTTCTTGGAACTGTTGAATAAACAGTAATGGTCTCAGGCAGTTATCACTGTAGGTCTTGGGTGAGACCTAGAGACACACTGGCTTTAGGTGTGATCCAGGGAATTTCCATCTGTGGTGGCCATAAAGAGAGAGTCCTTCTACTAAAGGAAAGGAGAGGGAAGAGTAAAGGGGATTTTGTCTTGTAGCTTGGACACCAGCTAAGCCACAGTGGGACAGAGCAACAAGTAGGCTCCTGGGGTCCCCACTTCCAGGTCTTAGCTCATAGGTGTCCCTTCTGGACCCAGTTCAGGCCAAAGGGAAGGTGACCACCTTAAAGGGTGAGTTCCTGGCCTGGAAGCATTCACAGCAAGTTGAAGGAAGAGCCTTGGGTGTTGAGTGATCATCAGCCATAGCGAGGCACTAATCTCTGTGGGCCTAGGGCAGAGGTGGCCACAGGAAGACTCCTGCTATAAGGCAAGGAGAGAGAAGAGTGGGAAAGACTTTGTCCTGTGGCTTGGGTGCCAGCTTAGCTGCAGTAGAATAGAGCACCCAATAGATGCTAAGATTCCTGCCTCCTGGCCCTGGCTCCTGGATGGCATTCCAGGGCCTGCCATGGGCCAATGGGAAAATTGTCTCTAGTAAAAAGTAAGATACAAACCTGGAAGTTTGCTATGTGCTGACTGAAGAGTTCTCTGGCCTGGAATAAACATAAGTATTAGCCAGGCAGTGGTCACCATGAGCCTTGGGCAAGGCACAGTGCTGCAATGGTCTTAGGTCTGAGCCACCACAGTCCCAATGGTGGTGGCCACAGGGGTGCTTGTGTCACCCTTCTCCCATTCTAGGCAGGTCAGCATAGACAGAAAGAGAGTCTGCTTGCTTGGGAGAAAGTAAGGGAAGAGAAGCAGCAACTCTACCCAGTAATCGATGGAATTCTTCTGCATCTTTCCCAAGACCACCAAGCAGTACCTCCACGAGTTAGCAAAAGTCACAGTATTACAGGACTTGGGGTGCCTCCTAATGCACATGTGGCTGCAGTTACCAAAGATTTAGATTACATAACTCATTGCCCTTTGAATACTTGGAAAACAGTTCCAAGAAGAATGGATACAAAGCAGCCAAGACTGTGAAGACTACATTAAATATTTAACTCTTTAATGCCCAACATTGACAAACATCTACCAGTATCAAGAGTATCCAGGAAAACTTGACCTCCACAATGAATTAAATAAGGCAGAAGTGACCAATTCTAGAGTGACTTTTCAGGTACATGAATTTTCAGATGGAGAATTCAAAGTAACTGTTTTGATGAAGCTTGGTGAAATTCATGGTGAATTTCTGTGTTAACAGAGGAGTTCAGAATCCTTTTGAATAAAGTCACTAATGATTGAAGTAATTAAAAAGAAGTAGAAATTCTGGAGATGAAGAATGCAATTAGCCTGGGGAGAAATGCCAAATGTGGGTGAAGGGGAGGAAGGCAGCAAAACACACTGCCATGTGTGTACCTATGCAACTATCTTGAACGTTCTGCACATGTACCCCAAAACCTAAAATGCAATAAAAATTTAAAAACATAGATTCTATCAAAGGAAGAAAGAATTAGTGAACTTGAAGAAACACTATTTGAAAATACATAGTCAAAACAGACAAAAGAAAAAAGAATAAAAAAGAACAAAGCATGCCTAGAAGATCAATAAAATACCCTGAAAAGGACAAACCTAAGAGGCACTGGCCTTAAAGAGGAGGTAGAGAGAGATTGGGGTAGAAAATTTATTCTAAGGGATGATAGAACTGTTCAAAAACCTAGAGAATGATATCAATATTCAAGTTCAGGAGGATTACAGAACACAACCATACTTAACTCCCCAACAGACAACCTTGATAGGATTTTGCTGTGTCCCCATCCAAATCTCATCTTGAATTGTAATTCCCATAATCTCCACATTTCGTGGGAGGGACTTGGTGGAAGGTAATGGAATCATAAGGGCAGTCACCCCCATCCTGCTGTTCATGTGATAGTGAGTTCTCATGAGATCTGATGTTTTTTTAAATGGGATTTTCTCCCTTTGGCTCATTCTTCTTGCTGCCACCACGTGAAAAAGCATGTTTACTTCCCCTTCTACTATGAATGTAAGTTTCCTGAGGCCTCTCCAGCCATGCTGAATCGTGAGTGAATGAAACCTCTTCCTTTTATAAATTATCCAGACTTCGGTATGTCTTTATTAGCAGCATGAGAATGAACACAGTAAATTGGTACAAGGAGTGAGTTGCTGCTGCTGTAAAGATTTCCACAAATGTGGAAGCATCTTTGTAACTAGGTAACAGGCAGTAGTTGGAACAGTTTGGAGGGCTCAGAAGAATATAGGCAAATGTAGGAAAGTTTGGAACTTCCTGGAGACTTGTTAAATGTCTTCGACCAAAATGCTGATAATGATACGAACAATGAAATTCAGGCTGTGGTGGTCTCAGATGGAGATGAGGAACTTGTTGAGAACTGGAATAAAGGTCACTCCTGCTATGCACAGATCCTGGTGGCATTTTGCTGCAGCCCTAGAGATCTATGGATCTTTAAATGTGAGAGAGATGATTTAGGGTATCTTGCAGAAGGAATTTCTAAGCAGCAAAGCATTCAAGAGGTGGCAGAGCATAAAAGATTAGAAAATTTGCAGCCTGACAATGCAATAGAAAATAAAAAATCATTTTTTGGGGAAAAATTCAAGCTTACTGCAGAAATTTGCATAAGTAACAAGGGGCTGAATGTTAATCACCAATACAATGAGGAAAGTGCATTCAGGGCAGGTCAGAGACTTTTGCAGTAGCTCCTCGCATCACAGGCTTGGAGTTCTAGGAAGAATAATAGTTTGCTGGTCTGGATCCAGGACTTACCTGCAGTGTGCAACTTAAGGACTTGGTGCCCTGCATCCCAGCCATGGCTAAAAAGGTTTAATGTACAGCTTGGACTCTGCTTTGGAGGGTAGAAGATCCAACCCTTGGCAGCTTTCATATGGTGATGAGTCTGTGGGTGCACAGAAGTCAAGAATTGAGGTTTGGGAAACTCACCTACATTTCAGAGAATGTATGGAAATGTCTGGATGTTCAGGCAAAAGTGTCCTGCAGGGGTGGTGCCCTCATGGAGAACCACTGCTAGGACAGCGTGGAAGAGAAATGTGGGATTGGAGCCCCCCATACAGAGTCCTCACTGGGACATTACTTAGTGGAGCTGAGAGAAGAGAGCCATTATTCTCCAGACCCCAGAATGGTAGATCCATCAACAGCTTGCACTGTGCACCTGGAAGAGCTGCAGGTACTAAGTGCCAGCCAGTTAAAGTAGCCAGGAGGGGGGCTGTACCCTGCAAAACCACAGGTGGAGCTTCTCAAGGCCATGGGAGCCCACCCTTTGCATCAGCATGATGTGGATGTGAGACATGGAGTCAAAGGAGATCATTTGGAACTTTAAAGTTTAATGACAGTTTTATTGGATTTTGGACTTTCGTGGGACCTGTAGTCCCTGCTTTCTTTGGCCAACTTCTTACATTTGGAATGGGCATATTTACCTGATTCCTATACCCCTACTGTATCTGGGAAGTAAATAACTTGCTTTTGATTTTATAGGCTCATGGAAGGAAGGGACCTGCCTTGTCTCAGATGAGATATTGGGCTTAGACTTTTGGGTTAATGCTGGAATGAGTTAAGACTTTGGAGGACTGTTGGGAAGGCATGATGGTGTTTCGAAATGTGAGGGCATGAGATTTGGCAGAGGCTGGGTGTGGAATTACATCGTTTGGCTGTGTACCCACCCAAATCGCATCTTGCATAGTAGCTCCCATAAAGCCCATGTGTTGTGGGAGGGACCTAGTGGGAGGTAATTGAATCATGGGGGTGGTTACCCATATGCTGCTGTTCTTGTGACACTGAGTGAGCCCTCGTGAGAGCTCATGGTTTTATAAGGGGCCTTCCCCTCTTTTGCTATTCTTTTCTCTGCTTCTGCTATGTGAAGAAAGTCATTTTTGCTTTCCCTTCTGCCATGATGGTAAGTTTCCTGAGGCCTCCCTAGCCATACTGAACTATTAGTCAATTAAATCTCTTTCCTTTATAAATTGCCCAGTCTTGGGTATGCCTTTGTTAGCAGCATGAGAACAGAGTAACACATAACTCAAGGCATTTAGTAATGCAGCTGTCAAAGATCAAAGATGAAGAGATCCTAAAAGCCTCAAGATAAAAGAAATAAATAACATACAACATACAAAGGAACCCCAGTACATCAGGTAATATACGTTCCTTTAGAAACATTACATGCTAGGAGAGAATGACATGATACATTTAAGTGCAGAAGGGGAAAAATCACTTTTATTATAGTAGGGTACATCCAGCAAAAAATCTCCTTCACATGTGAAGGAGAAATAATGTCTTTCATAGATAAAACCTGAGGGATTTCATCAACACCACACCTGTCATACAGGAAATGCTAAGGGGAGGTTTTTAATATGAAAGAAAAAAGCATCATAAGCAATAAAAATCATCTCCAGGTCCCCAACTAACGGGTAATAGTAAGGACACAGACAAACACGAAAGAAAATTATGTTGATAAAGACACTACTTTGAAAATTGCAGTTCATGTCATAGGGAGTTCAGTTGCCTGTAGGAAATGTTTTCTTAATCTTAAATTATATTTTAATTGAATTTTTCTTCATATACACTTTAATATTTGAAGTTGAATTTTAGTTAAATTGTTACACATTTTTGATTGATTATAATTTAAAATGTGTAATGCTAGGATTTAATGCAATTAGAATTAAATGCAATCCCTTGCATTAAATTCTGTATTTAAAAAAAATGGACAAATGTAAGAGAATAAAACAAAACAACCAAGAAGAAACAAAACAAGCAATAACAGACTAAACATGTTTTGAATTAGAGTAGGTGCTGTGGGCTGCTGATGAAACTTGGTATCTGATTTTGACCACTTTTGAACCTGTCTCATTTTACAGAATTGCTACACAAGTAAATTATTTCTGATGAGGTTCATCTTGTATTTTTGGACTATTTGGAACCTTGTAGCTTAAATTCATACTGAAGGCATTAGGAAATAGGTTCTTCAAAAGAAACATACTGTCAACATTAAGTATATAATACTATGAAAGACTTTTAGCAATTTGGAGCAAAGGCACTATAAAAATACAAAGTACATTATTAATAATTTGTATGTGCCACAGTGCCTTTCTCGGGGGATCTTTGAAGAACTTTGTTAAACTTTATAAATATATTCATTTTCATAGATGGTGGAAGCTGTAGTCTAACCCATTAGCGTGTCACATTTAATTAATGTGCAACTAGATTTGCACATCAAGGACCAGGACAAATAACTCTCTACAGAGTGATAATTTAACAGTAGTGTCATGACACTTCTCAGTAGAAAAAGAGATTCAGCATTATTTTATAATGCCACCTCCAGATTCATTGTGCTTATACTTGGCTCATCTTTCTCATTCTAATTTGGGCAAATTTAGGCCACTGTCAGGGTTTCATAATTTCCAGGGACTGGATACCAGAGAAATATCCTTGGAGCTGGAATTTATAGAGATGATTTTATCTTTTCCTTCTTTTTTCTTTCTCTAAGAAACTCTCAATGTTTACAGATCTGAATTTCAGGGCACACTTACTACCCTCTGGTCTGAATCTCAATTTCCTCCTTTGGTTTTGCCCCTGGGTTAGGTATCCATAAACCCCGGTCCCAGTGCTGACTTTGTTGGGAGAGTAAGCGGAGGAGGAAGGAGGAGGGAGGCAGAATAGTGTAATGGTTTTGAAATAGTACCTATCCTACAGGAAGGATAGTTGTAGAAATTAGGTGGTAAAGCACTTAGAAGATTCTTGACACAGTGAAGCCCTAGAAAATGCCGACTCTTACTGTCATTAATATGGTCTGCTTTACAGACTCATTCTCTTGTAATTCTGTGTTGAGGACTGTACATTTATTGTTTCAAGCACCTTTAAGATTATTTTAGATGACAATTTATTTATTGTTAGTCTTCAGCAAACTTTATAATTCTCACCTTTTCTTAACTTTCTAATCTTGTAATATTCTTGCCATGGTTTCATATCAGACTTCTGTTAGCATCATGAAATGACTTTCATGTCTTCCCAATTTTCTCTTTTTGGGAAAAAATTATGTAAGACGGCATTAGCATTTTCTTTGATGTTTAGAAGAATTGACTGTTGAGGCCATCTACTCATGAATTTTATTTATGGGAACATTTCTGTTTCTGGATTCTATGTATAACATTGTTACAGTGCTTTTAATACTTTCTGTTTATTCTTGTCTACAGTTGGTTAACATTTTTTTTTTTTACTAGTTACTATTTCATCCAATTTTTAAAATTTAAAAGTCTAAAGTTATTCATAATATCCTCTCTAGCTTTTGAATTCCCCCTTTTTTTAATCCTGCTATTGGATATTTGTGCCTTTTGTTATGTGATCATACTCTTACAAGGGCTCATCGATGTTTTCTTAAAGAATAATTTGTTCTATTGTTTTTCCATTTTATGATTGTTATTAATTTATTAATTTTTCTATACTATTTAATATCATTTTTCTGCTTTTTAAAAACATTGCTTTAAACTTTGGGCTCTTTTGAGGTCAATGCTAGTTCATCCTTTCTTATTTCTATTTTATAAATTTAAATCTATAAAACACCCTATGTAGAAGTGTCTTAGCCAATTTGAAAGTGATTGGTGGTTTCTAGATGTGATTGTTACTAACTTTTAGCTGAATTCCAGTATGGTTAGTTTACATTGTCTGTAAAAATTAAAACCAATGAAATTTGTTTATATTTGCTATATAATCCCAATTTTGTTAATTTACAAATGCCTGATATGCCATTGGAAGAAAAATGATACATTTTGCCATTGGATGAAATATTCTACATAAGTGAATGAAAATGTATTTGTTAGGGTATTATTTACATTTTATACATTCTTACTGATTTTCGATTTGTTATAATGTTTACTGAAAGAGGCATACTACACTCTTCCACTGTTATGTAATTTTGTCTATTTCTCCTTGCAGCTCTGTATATTTTTGAATTATATAATTTGATGATTTACTTTTAGAGGTATCAAATTTAATATTGTTATATCTTCTTCATAGATTGACTTTTTGACATTATGAAATGGCATCTTGGCCAGGCTTAGTGGCTTATGCCTATAATCCTAGCATTTTGGGAGGCCAAGGAAGGTGGATCATGAGGTCAGGAGTTGAAGACCAGCCTGGCCAATATGGTGAAACCCTGTCTCTACTAAATACAAAAATTAGCCTGGCATGGTGGCATATGCCTGTAATCTCAGCTACTCAGGAGGCTGAGACAAGAGAAACACTTAACCTAGAGGCAGAGGTTGCAATGAGCCAAGATTGTGCCACTGTACTCTAGCCTGGGCAGCAGAGCAAGACTCCATCTCAAACAAACAAACAAAAAACCTGATCTTTACATTTGATAATACTTACTTCATTTCTTTCTAGTTTATATGATATAATTGCTATACCAACTTTTACAGATTATTGTTTTCAGAGTATATTTCTCTTTATTTGCTTACATCTAACTCTTCTGGCTTCTGAATTTTTGTTTGTTTTTTCAGCAAAAGACTTATATTTAGTCCACTTATATATTGGCACCTCAATATATTTAGTCCAGTTATATTTAATGCAATTACTATTTTTCTTTGTTTTAAATTTATAATTTTATTATTTTCTATTTTCTCATTATTGTCTTTATTATCTTTTCTTCTCTTGGATTTTTAAATTTCAGTTTTCAAGTTCATTGTAGAACTTATAAATGCTTATTACATCTTTTTGTGATTGTTGTTATAATATACATTCTTAACTTACAAATTAACAAGAATGTTAATTACTTGTCTTGATATCTTACCAAGTAATGAATAACTTTAACACACTTTACCTCATTAATACTTTCAAATTTATGAACCACTCATACATTAAAAGTTTAATTCTATGTATATTTCAAATCTGACATGATATAATTACAATTGTTGTTAATAAAGACAATGTGTATTTATATTTTAAAAATAATATCCTTTTCTAAATGACTTGTGGGTTCATTTTCTTTTCACTTGAAAAACACCTTTTAGGAGTCACCTTAAGTTTGAATTTATAGTGGAAATTATTTAATTATTTTCTTAAATAAAAAAGATCCCTTTCACCATCCCTTTCAAACATCTTGTATATGTTTTCTCTGAGTATTTTATTTTAGTATGACAACTATACTTCTTTGAAAATAACATTTAACTGTCATACACACACACACACACACACACACACACATATATATATACACACACATATACACACACACATATATATACATATATACACATACACACACACACACACACACACACACACACACACACACACATATATATATATATATATATATATGGCATTGCACTTTAGGTTCTGGGGTACACATGCAGATCATGAAGGATTGTTGCATAGGTACATACAGGGCAATGTGGTTTGCTTCCTCCATACCCCTGTCATCTATATCTGGCATTTCTCCCCATGTTGTCCCTCCCCAACCTCCCTACCCCCTGGTGTCCTGCTCTTATTCCCCCTACAAAAGACCCCAGCATGTGATGCTCCCCTCAATGTGTCCATATGTTCTCATTGTTCAACACCCACCCATGAGTGAGAACATATGGTGTTTGATTTTCTGTTCTTGTGTCAGTTTGCTGAGAATTATGGTTTCCAGATTGATCCATGTCCCTACAAAGGACACCAACTCATCAATTTTTATGGCTGCATAGTATTCCATGGTGTATATGTGCCACATTTTCTTGTCCAGTTTATCATCAATGAGCATTTGGGTTGGTTCCAGGTCTTTGCTATTGTTAACAGTGCCGCAGTGAACATATGTGTGCATGTGTCTTTATAAGAGAATGGTTTATAATCCTTTGAGTATATACCGAGTAATGGGATTGCTGGGTCAAATGGAATTTCTATTGCTAGGTCCTTGAAGAATCACCACACTGTTTCCACAATGGTAGAACTAATTTAAACTCCCACCAACAGTGTAAAAGTGTTCCTATTTCTCCACATCCTCTCCAGCATCTGTTTGCAGATTTTTTAATGATCACCATTCTAACTGGTATGAGATGGTATCTCAATGTGGTTTGGATTTGCATTTCTCTAATGATCAGTGATGATGAGTATTTTTTCATATGTTTGTTGACCACATAAATGTCTTCTTTTGAAAAGTGTCTGTGCATATCCTTCACCCACTTTTGAATGGGTTTGTTTTTTTCTTATAAATCTATTTTAGTTCTTCATAGAATCTAGGTATTAGCCCTTTGTCAGATGAGTAGATTGCAAAAATATTTTCCCATTTTGGTGGCCACCAATTCACTTTAATGATTATTTCTTTTGCTGTACAGAAGCTCTGGAGTTTAATTAGATCCCATTTGTCCATTTTGGCTTTTGTTGCCATTGCTTTTGGTTTTTTAGTCATAAAGTCCTTGCCTATGCATATGACCCGAATGGTTTTACCTAGATTTTCTTCTAGGGTTTTTATGGTGTTAGGTCTTATGTTTAAGTCTTTAATCCATCTGGGTTAATTTTAGTTTAAGGTGTCAGGAAGGGGCCCAGTTTCTGCTTTCTAGACATGGCTAGCCAGTTTTCCTAACATCATTTATTAAACAGGGAATCCTTTCTCCGTCCAGTTTGTCAAAGTTCAGGTGGTTGTTGATGTGTGACATTGCCTCCGAGGCCTCTGTTCTGCTCCATTGGTCTGTATCTCCGTTTGGTACCAGTGCCATGCTATTTTGATTACTGCAGCCTTGTAGTATAGTTCAATGCCAGGTAATGTGATGCCTCCAGCTTTGTTCTTTTTTGATTAGGATTATCTTGGCTATGTGAGCTCTCTTTTGGTTCCATATGAAGTTTAAGATGGTTTTTTGCAGTTCTGTGAAGAGGGTCATAGGTAGCTTGATGAGGATAGCCTTGAATCTATAAATTACTTTAGGCAGCATGGTCATTTTCATGATACTGATTCTTTCTAACCATGAGCATGGAATGTTTTTCCATCTGTTTGTGTCTGCTCTTACTTCCTTGAGCAGTGGTTTGCAGTTCTCCTTGAAGAGATCCTTTACATCCTTTGTTAGTTGTATTCCTAGGTATTTTATTCTCTTTGTAGCAATTGCGGATAGGAGTTTGCTCTTGATTTGGCTCTCTTTAAGTCTGTTATTGGTGTATAGGAATACTTGTGATTTCTGCACATTGATTTTTATATACTGCGACTTTGCTGAAGTTGCTTATAAGTTTCAGGAGATTTTGGGCTGAGACAATGGGGTCTTCTAAATATACAATCATGTCATCTGCAAATAGAGACAATTTGACTTCCTCCTTCCCTATTTGAATACCTTTTATTTTTCTTGCCTGATTGCTCTGTCTAGAACTTGCGATACTACATTGAATAGGAATGGTGAGAGAGGGCATTCTTTGCTGGATTTCAAAGGGAATGCTTCCAGTTTTTGCCCATTCAGTATGATATTTACTGTGGACTTGTTGTAAGTAGCTTTTATTGTTTTGAGATACAGTCCATTGATACCTAGTTAACTGAGAGTTTTTAGCATAAAGGGCTGTTGAATTTTGTGGAAGGCCTTCTCTGCATCTTTGAGATAATCATGTGGTTTTTGTGGTGGATTACATTTATAGACTTGTGTATGATGAACCAGCCTCACATCCCCAGGATGAAGCCTACTTGATCATGATGGATAAGCTTTTTGATATGCTATTGCAATGAGTTTGCCAGTATTTTATTGAAGACTTTTGTGTCTATGTTCATCATGGATACTGGCCTGAAGTTTTCTTTTTTTGTTGAGTCTCTGCCAGGTTTTTGTATCAGGATGACACTGGTCTCATAAAATGATTTGGAATGGATTCCCTCTTTTTGTATTGTTTGGAATAATTTCAGAAGGAGTGGTACCAGCTCCTCTTTGTACGTCTGGTAGAATTTGGCTGTGAACCCATCTGGACCTAAAGTTCTGCGGTATGTGTGCAGAAAGTGCAGTTTTGTTACATAGGTATACACATGCCATGGTGATTTGCTGCATTCATTGCTCCCTTGCTCATCTACATTAGGTATTTCTCCTAATGTTATCCCACCCCAGTCCCCATACCCACTGCTGCCTCTTCCCTAGCAACCCCCCAACACCTGAAAGGCCCCAGTGTGTGATGTTCCCCTCTCTGTGTCCATGTGTTCTCATTGTTCAACACCCACTTATGAGTCAGAACATGTGGTGTTTGGTTTTCTGTTCTTGTGTCAGTTTGTTGAGAATGATGGTTTCCAGATTCATCCCTCCAAAGGACATGAACTCTTCCTTTGTTATGGCTGCATAGTATTCCATGATGTATATGTGCCACATTTTTCTTTATCCAGTCTATCTTTGATGGGCATTTGGGTTAGTTTGAAGTCCTTGCTCTTGTGAACAGTGCTGCAATGAACATACGTGTGCATGTGTCTTTATAACAGATCTATTTATAATATTTTGGGTATATACCAAGTAATAGGATTGCTGGGTCAAATGATATTTCTGTTTCTAGGTCCTTGAGGAATCACCACACTGTCTTCCACAATGCTTGTACCAATTTACACTCCCACCAATAGTGTAAAACATTTCTGTTTATCCACATCCTCTCTGGCATCTGTTATCTCCTGATTTTTTAATGATCGCCATTTTAACTGGCATGAAATTGTATCTCAGTGTGGTTTTGGTTTGCCTTTCTCTAATGACCGGTGATGATGAGTGTTTTTTTCATGTTTGTGGGCCACATAAATGTCTTCTTTTGAAAAGTGTCTGTTCATGTCTTTGACCCACTTTTTGATGGGGTTGTTTTCTTTTCTTATAAATCTGTTTTAGTTCTTTGTAGATTCTGGATATTAGCCCTTTGTCAGGTAGATTGCCAAATATTTTTCCCATTCTTTTGGTTGCCAGCTCAATCTAGTGATTGTTTTGGCTGTTCAGAAGCTCTTAAGTTTAATTATATCCCATTTGTCCATTTTGGCTTTTGTTGTTTTGGCTTTTGATGTTTTAGTTATGAAGTCCTTGCCTGTGTCTGTGTCCTTAATGGCATTGCGTAGGTTTTTTTCTGGGGTTTTTATGGTGTTAGGTCTTATGTTTAAACCTTTAATACAACTGGAGTTAATTTTTATATAAGATGTAAGGAAGGGGTTCAGTTTCTGCTTTCTGCACATGCCTAGCCAGTTTTCCCAACACCATTTATTAAACAGGGAATCCTTTCTCCATTGCTTTTGTCCAGTTTGTCAAAGATCAGATGGTTGTACATGTGTGGCATTACTTCCAAGGCCTCTGTTCTGTTCCATTGATCTATATCTCTGTTTTGGTACCAGTATCATGCTGTTTTGATTACTGAAGACTTGTAGTATAGTTTTAAGTCAGGTAGCGTGATACCTCCAGCTTTGTTGTTCTTGCTTAGGATTGTCTTGGCTATGTGGGCTCTTTTTTGGTTCCATAAGAAGTTTAAGGTAGTTTTTTCCAGTTCTGTGAAGAAGGCCAATTGTAGTTTGATGGGGATAGCATTGAATCTACAAAATACTTGGGGCAGTATGGTCATTTTCATGATACTGATTCTTCCTAACCATGAGCATAGAATGATTTTCTATTTGTGTCCTCTCTTACTTCCTTGAGCAGTGGTTTGTACTTCTCCTTGAAGAGGTCCTTCACATCTCTTGTTGTGTTTCTGGGAATTTTATTCTCTTTGCAGCAATTGTGAATGGGAGTTCACTCATGATTTAGCTCTCTTTTGTCTGTTTTTGGTGTGTAGGAATGCTTGTAATTTTTGCACATTAATTTTGTATCCTGAGACTTGGCTGAAGCTGCTTATCAGTGTAAGGAGATTTTGGGCTGAGAAGATGGGTTCTTCAAAATATACATTTGTTTCACTATGATCTTACTGAATTGTTTTGTTGAGAAATCTGTCAATATAATTGTTGATCTTTTGAAGGTAATCTGCACATTTTCTCTGGCTGCTTTCAAGGTTGTTTTTTGTTTGTTTTAAGCAGTTTTACCTTGTTTAGTGAGTATTTCAAAAGCACTGATATCCTTTTAGTGACTCAGTTACCTTTTCTGGAAGTGGCAGACACTGTGAGAGAACCAAATTTCAGGGTCCCCTCTACAATTTTTTTCCCTAACATTTTGCTCTTTTAATAAATAAAATACCTTTTAATTAATAAAATATCTCTCTTGTTATCTCTAAGATGATTTCATATAGTGGTTCTTGTATTATTACAGATACTTTTAAAAAGTGTTTTCTGTGGGAGGATTGTTTAAAATTTACCTGTCAAAACTTGAGGTAGAAGTATTTGGATAAATTTTAAATAAATAATACTGAACAAAAGAAAGAAAAATTAGAATGCCTTATTCCACTTATAAAAATTTCCAAAAAGCATAAATATTTGTTATAAAATTATAAAGAAAATCAAGAAATTCATATCACAAATATGTTAATGACAATAGCTTCTGCAATGAAAGAAATACTAAATTTCAGATGCGAGAGAATTATTGTGTATTGGTAAGTTTTATGTCTTGAGCTGAGGTGGAACACACCTTTATTTGTTACAAAAAGAAGTTAACCAAATAAATAGAAGAACTCTACAGTAAAGACTCTGAATATTGATCAGAAAAATTGAAAAAGACTCTAAAAAGAAGATATTCCATATTCATGAATGAGAAGAATTAATGCTGTTCAAATGCCCATACTGCTCAAAGCAGCCTACAGTTTCAAGGCAATACCTCTCAAAATATCAATATTCTTCCCAGAAATAGAAAAAAACTAACATAAAATTTACATGGAACCATAAAAGACTCTAAATAGCCATATCAATTCTGAGCAGCAAGAACCAGCTGAAGGCATCACATTACCTGACTTCAAAATATACTGTAGCTATAACAATGAAAACAGCATGATACTGGAATGAAAACAGATCACTAGAACAGAATAAAGAAACTATAAATAAATCTACATATTTAAAACCAATTAATTTGACAAAGGCAGCAATAATATATTGGGGAAAGCACAGTCTCTTCAACAAATGGTACAGGGAAAACTGGATAACTGTATACCATAGAATGAAACTAGACCTCTCTCTCACCATATAAAATTAAATAAAAATTGATTAAATATTTAAATCTAAGATCTGAAACTAGAAAACTACTAGAAAACTTTGAGGAAAATACTTCAGACATTGGTCTGAGCAAATATTTTTTTGGATGAGACCCCAAAAGCACAGGCAACAAAAGAAACGTAGACAAATTGGATAATATAGAATTTAAAAGCTTTAGCATGGCAAAGCAAATAATAAACAGAGTGAAGAGATACCCTGCAGAGTGAAAGAATATACTTACAAATTAATCAACTGACAAGAGATTAATAACCAGAATATGCAAGGACCTCAAATCACTCAACAGCAAAAAATAACGTGAGTAGAAAATGAACAAATGGGGCCGGGTGCGGTGGCTCAAGCCTGTAATCCCAGCACTTTGGGAGGCCGAGGCGGGTGGATCATGAGGTCAAGAGATTGAGACCATCCTGGTCAACATGGTGAAACCCCGTCTCTACTAAAAATACAATAAATTAGCTGGGCGTGGTGGCGTGTGCCTGTAATCCCAGCTACTCAGGAGGCTGAGGCAGGAGAATTGCCTGAACCCAGGAGGCGGAAGTTGCAGTGAGCCGAGATTGCGCCATTGCACTCCAGCCTGGGTAACAAGAGCGAAACTCTGTCTCAAAAAAAAAAAAAAAAAAAAAAAAATGAACAAATGATATTAACAGACATTTTATAAAAGGAGACATACAGATGGCCAACAGGTCTATGAAAAAATGTTCAACATCACTTTTGCAATTAAAATCCATGACGCAATTAAAAACCATGATGACATATAAACTCACCCAAATTAAAATGGCTATTTTAAACAAGAAAAAATTATCAAATGTTGACGAGGATTTGGAGAAAGGGGAATCCTCCGTCAGTGTTGATGAAAGTGTAAATTAGTGTAGATACTATGAAGAAGAGTATGGAGGTTTGTCAAAATAAAAGCAGGACTGCCATATGATCCAGCAATCCCACTGCTGAGTGTGCATCCAAAAGAAAGAAAATTGGTACATCTAAGTAGCATCTGCACTCCTGCGTTTATTGCAGTTTATTTGCAGTAGTCAAAATATAAATGCAACGTAAGTGAACTTAGCGGGGAAAATGGATAAATAAAACATTGTATAAATACACATTAGAAGATACTCGGCTACAAAAAAGTAAAATTCTGTCATTTGCGGCAACATGGATGGATCAGGGGGACATTACATTAAGTAAAATAAGCCAGGTAGAGAAAGAGAAATCACCCATGTTCTCACATGTGGAATCTAAAAAAGACAATCTTATAAAGGTAGACAGTAGAATGATGGTTACCAGAAGCTGGAAAGGGAAGGAAAGAAGAGGGAAGGATGAAGAAAGAAAGAGAAACAAATACAAAAATACAGTTAGATAGAAGAAACAAATTCTATTGTTTAATAGCACAGTAGGGGAACTTTACGTTTACAAAAATTCATTGCGTATTTCAAAGTTGCTGGAAAAGAAGTTTTGGAATTTTACCAACACAAATAATAAATATTTAAGGTGGTAGATATCTTAATTATCTTATTTTGATCATTACACATTTTACACATGTATCAAAGTATCACATATACACTGTAAATACATACACATATATCAATAAATTTTAAAATTTGTCACAAATTCTGACGACTGAACTACGTATCTTTATATTTAGTAATGAAAACAGCATCAAAGGAAGTCACACATATAATTTGTTATAGTTTGGCCGGGCGTGGTGGCTCAAGCCTGTAATCCCAGCACTTTGGGAGGCCGAGGCGGGTGGATCACGAGGTCAAGAGATCGAGACCATCCTGGTCAACATGGTGAAACCCCGTCTCTACTAAAAATACAAAAAATTAGCTGGGCACGGTGGTGCGTGCCTGTAATCCCAGCTACTCAGGAGGCTGAGGCAGGAGAATTGCCTGAACCTAGGAGGCGGAGGTTGCGGTGAGCCGAGATCGCGCCATTGCACTCCAGCCTGGGTGGGTAACAAGAGCGAAACTCCATCTCAAAATAATAATATTTTGTTATAGTTACTTTTTAAATTGTGTGTTATACCATATAATTACATAAAATTAAAAAGCTCAGTTTAGCTTAAGTATACATATAATTTGTCCTTATTTCAAATTTTAATTTAAAAAATATTTAGCATTTCAAGTATCTGTGTCAACTTTATTATAGTTTTGAACACATTTACATGCTGAATAACTGGTTTATTCTCTAAATTTTAATATTCTCATATATTGAAAATTGTATACACAGTGTATAATTAACATTTGTTAGTATTCTTAAAAATACATCTTTTTCATCTTCTATGTGCCAGTCAGAGAAGTGGTTATATACATGTATATTGCTATTTTGATGAAATGCATGTATAACTATTGATTTGAAATATGAATAGCTCCTACATTAAAAAGTACACAGTACAGTAGAAAAAGGTTTACTCAGTGAGTGAGCAGAAAAGCATTTATCTACTCAGTGTTTGAAATGTAAACATGTGTTTGGTGACAGTGAGTCTTGTCATTTTTGGCTTTAAGAAAATAAAAAACCACTTTAAGTATATATTTCATTTAAAAACTTGGCTACAGTTTCATTGAGGGTTGGGTCAATAACTTAGAGCAAACTATTGACAAAGAAACATTTCTAATTATAATTATGATTGGCTATGCTAATCCAGATAGTTTACACAAACATAAGCCTTCGATATCTTATAGAACTAGTTGATTTTTATTTAACACGTAAAACTTAATTCCATAAATCAATTTGGATTTCAGAAAATTATCTGTACTGTTTTTCTGAAGCTTAACTAAATGCAAGATTCGTGGCTATCAAATAACTATACTGTTTTATACATATGCGAGAGTCTTTATGTAAAAATACTACAATGCTGTAAAATGCAATTATGTTGTTGTATAGATAAATGTTGAAAGATTTTATCTTTTAAGACTTATGTTGGAGTCAATTAAAATATTTAAGGCACTATTATAAAACAAATGTACAGAAAAGATAATTTGGGAGAAAACAATTAGAATAAAAGGTACTGCTGATTTAGAAGAAGCAAACAAAACAATAGTCTATTAGAAAAAACATTGATATAAAATTTGAAATACTGGTCTTTAAGACGTTAAAACAGACCCTTGTAAACAAATCTTTCTTTGGAAAGGGTCATCTTTTCTTGGTGCACAAGCAAGAGCGTTTAATTTTTTTTTTTTTTTTTTTTTTGAGACAGAGTCTTACTCTGTCACCAGGCACCAGGCTGGAGTGCAGTGGCATGACCTCAGCTCACTGCAACCTCCGCCTCCCGAGTTCAAGCAATTCTCCTGCCTCAGCCTCCCAAGTAGCTGGGACTACAGGTGCGCACCATCAAGGCCAGCTAATTTTTTTTTGTATTTTTGGTAGAGTCAGGGTTACACCATGTTGGCCAGGATAGTCTTGATCTCTTGACCTCATGATCCACCCGCCTCAGCCTCCCAAAGTGCTGAGATTACAAGCATGAGCCACCATGCCGGGCCAAGAGGCCTGTAATCTTAAATCCTGGAATGATCCTGATCAGACTTGTGTGTGGACAAACCCCATTTGGTCGGTCATAGGCTTAGGTATACATTTTCAACTGTTAGATTTAATACAAACAGTTACAGTGTGGTGATTCCTCAAGGACCTAGAATAGAAATTCCATTTGACCCAGCAATCCCATTACTGGGTCTATATCCAGAGGATTATAAATCGTTCTAGTATAAGGACACATGCACACGAATGTTCATTGCAGCACTGTTTACAATACCAAAGACCTGGAACCAACCCAAATGCCCATCGATGATAGACTGGACAGGGAAAATGTGGCACTTATACACCATGGAATACTATGCAGCCATCAAAACCGATGAGTTCATGTCCTTTGTAAGGACATGGATGAATCTGGAGACCATCATTCTCAGCAAACTGACACAAGAACAGAAAATGAAATACCGCATGTTCTCACTCATAGGTGGGTGTTGAACAATGAGAACACATGGACACAGGGAGGGAAGCACTACACACTGGGGTCTGTTGGGGGGAATAGGGGAGGGACAGTGGGGGGTGGGGAGTTGGGGCGGGATAGCCTGGGGAGAAATGCCAGATGTGGGTGAAGGGGAGGAAGGCAGCAAATCACACTGCCACGTGTGTACCTATGCAACTATCTTGCATGTTCTTCACATGTAACCCAAAACCTAAAATGCAATAAAAAAAGAAAAGCAGTCCAGTTTGTTTAGAGACATAGAAGTACTTTGGGGAATGGTTGAGGATGGTGGGCCTGAAGAGATAGCAGAAGATTCTGGTCCACTGGCAGCAAGCTGTCTAGATAAACTAAGCAAAGAAATCAGGAGGGGAGAAAAAAGTAGTCTCAGTTTGCTTGCAGGATGTTTGGGAATAACAGTAGACCTTCTGGTAGGTTTCTCTAAGGTTACTCAAAAACAGCCAATCTTAAACATATATTAAGCAAACCTTTACCTATGAAAAATTTGATAAAGAGATAAGGAAGTGAAAATAAGGCTATTTACAGTCTGTTCATATATAATAAGCCACTGACTAATAAAGTGTCTTAAGATGCTATATTAGAAAGCAAGTTTGAACACAGGGACTTGATGTATGATTGTGAAACAGCTGCTGTGAATATTAACAACACTGGTTAATGATGTTTGTTTTCCCATGGCACGCCTGGAAATTGTTTTAAATTAATTTTTAAAATGATTTTTCCTCATTGCCTTTTAGCAGTTTCTGCACAGCATTAAGTCAGTTTACCCCAATGGGCTAATGTCTTTATGTATGCAAATATATAACCAATCACATGAAGACCTAAATAAACAGTGTACCTCTGTGGGGGTAGTGTTTTAACAATTAAAGCTGTGTTTCAGGGACTTAATGATGAATAGTTGTTTAACCTTTAAAATTGTAAACTGCAATGCCAAATTTTGGCTCTAAATATTAAATTTTTTTCAAAAGGATTTTTAGTATGCTGCTCTATTTAGTCTGTAGTACTTTCAAGATGGATTAAACATTGGTGCTTGTAGCATTTTATAATCCAAGATCGTGCCAAACAGAAAATGGAAAAGCTTCTGGGGAAAGTGACTTTCTTTCTGAACCAGTCAGTATTTCTCAAACTGATGTGTTTCATATTTGATAGGTCTAATTTCTCATGTATACCATTTGTTCTTAATGTGCCCTTATGATTTTGTCAGCTACATGAAAATTGGATCGTAATTTAGATGAGTTTCTCTACTTTTTGTTGACTATATGCACAATAAAAAAGAGTTTTTTCAGAGTATGAATAACTGTTAAATGATAATTTTATGATTTTATATAGAGAGCATAAAAAGTCACTGTTTTAGCATTAGAAATATTGTAGATATATATATTTTAAAAACCACTGAAGGTAAAAATATAGGTTTGAAAGTCTTTTAATAAAAGTTATAAACACAAATTGATAGAAACTAAGGCTAATTACTATATTAAAGTATGAAAAGTAAACTTGTCTTTAATTTTAGGAAGTGTATTAAATTTTTTAAAAGTTTAAATGTGTGCTTTAAAATATAAACTTTTAAAGACAATTTATACAATTATAACAAAGTTGAATGGTGTCTATATTGTGAACATTTAACTAGTTGTCAGTATCCTAGATACTTTTCAGAATTTTTCTATTTAGTTATTATAATTACATAGTATATATTTTGCATATTATACAAGCAAAACAACTAAGGCTAAGAACATTGGGAAAGTGCTCTCCATGGTATAGTATATATGTTTCATGTAGCTCCTATTTCAGATTTTTAAAAAAATATAAGGATGTTTGTATAGTAAATAGCATTGGAAGATAGAAAAAGCATCATTCATTCATGCAGATGGCAGTTTTTTTCTTCTCTGATCAGTAAAATAAAGCTTTAGGATTTTGTGTTATACTTAGAAAGGCTTTGTTACACTTAGGCTACAAAGTAACTTACCTATGTTTTGTCCTTACACTTGAATCATAAAACAGTGAAACTTTTTCTGGTATGTTCTATGTAGTATGAATCAAATTGGTTTTATTCCAAATGCCTATGCAGTTTTCCTAAAAAAAGTAGTTTGTAGTATATCTTCCCATTGATTTATGGTGACAACTTAATTAAATACTAAAGTGTCTTGTACATTTTGGTCAGTTTTTTAGATATGCTACAACCATTGACATAATGTCAATACCATTTTCAATTTCTGAGGCTTTAAAGTATGTTTTAATATTTTTTAGAGTTAATTAACTCACATTGCTTTTTTCTGCATTACTCTTTTAGGTATTATTTATGTTTACTTCAAAAAATAATGTGAAGTTACTCTTTCCTGTTTAAATCAATGGCTAATAGCAGACATCCTTGTCTCTTTCTTGCTTAATATAGAATATTCAGTATTTCAGCAGTGAGCACTGTTTGCTAGAAATTTCTCTCATACACATTCCTTATTAGTTTCTTCCTATGTTTTCTTGTCATGAATGAGTATTGATTTTCAAATTAACTTTTTTTATGCTGCTTTATTTTTTCAGTGTTTCAGCAGATTAATTTGGAATGTTAAACTAACCTTATACTGCTGGAGTAAACCTTACTTGGTCATGATACGTTTTTCCAGATAGATATACAGGTAGATTTAATTTGCTGATTTTTTATTTATAATTGATCTATATTATGAGAGAAATGGCAGTTTTTCTTTATTAATGTTATGTTGAAAAGTGTTATGTGTTTATTTTCTATTCTCTGGAACAGTTTATTATAATTGGTCCTTTTTTCTTTTATTTATTTATCAAATCCATAAATAAATCTTTATTTTTATTCTCTCCAACAAACTGATATCAAATATTTGGGTAAATACACATTTCTGATAACTATATGATATGGTAAATATGGGTACCATATGATGCCAGAAATGGGATTGCTGGATCATACCATAATTCTTTTTTTAGTTTTTTGAAGAAGCTCCATGCAGTTATCCATAATGGCTACACCAATTTGTACAGATTCACCAATAGCATTCAAAAGTCTCCTTTTCCCTGTATCATTGCCAACACTTATAAGAGTAAAGAGTTTGAATTTAATTTTTTAAGTACAATACAGTTCATAGAAGGCTTTAAAACAGAAGTTGGAAACAATCTTGTTTTTCTAGTTACCACATGATAATAGATTAAAGAGAACAAGAAGTAGTTTGAGTGAGACGTGGGGATGACTTGGATTTATGTAACAGTAGTAGCTCTGTTGAAGTAGTTTGATTCTTAAATATTTAAAGGTAAAGACAAAGTAATTGCATGTGGAGTGTAAAGAAAAGAGAAGAACAAAGATGATTTCAAAGATACTGGCTGTAACTCACTGAGAGCTATTTCTGTTTAATAAGATAGTGAATATTCAAGGATAAACAAGTTGTACTAAGGGGGAAAAGAATGCATGGAGAATAAAGAGTTCAGGTTTTGAGACAAATTTGAGGTGCTTCTTAGATCTCCTAGGGCTGATTTTAAGTAAGCAATTGAATATGCAAGTCGTGTTCAGGAAAAATTTGGGGCTAGGGAATTTATTTTGGGGAATCATCAGCATATTGATAGTACTTAAAGCTGCAAGAATGGAGGAGCTCTGTGAGAAAGTGAGTCTAGCAAGTGGTGAAAACTAAGTGGAAAGACAAGTATTGAAACATTCTAGCATCAAGTTTGAGAAGATGAGGCATCCAGCAAACAAGATTTAGGAGGGGTCATTAGTAAGTAAAAACCACATTAGAAAAATATTTGCTGTCACTAAAGCTAATTTTCACAAGTATTTCAAGAAAGGGGAGGTGTTAACTATGTAATGTTGCTGAGAGTTAAAGTAAGGGAAAGACTAAGAATTGTCCATTAGATTTAGCAATTGGATATCATTAATAATCATGACGTGAACATGTTCATTAGGGTTATAGGGGTGAAATTGTAATTGGGACTCATTAGGGGAAATGGAGAGGAGAGAGAATGGGGACATTGAGTGTAAACAACATTGAGAATGTTGAATGATTTGATGAAAATTGAAGTAGCTGTGTAGTTATGGGCAGGATTTTCTTAAGGTGAGGAGTATTATAGCAAGTTTGTAAGCTTATGAAAATGATCTGAAGAAGGGAAAACATTTCTGATGACATAGAGGAAAAAGAAGATGTTATTTGCATGGGAGAATTTTCAGGTAGATAAGATGAAATGATATCCACTGCACAAACAGGAAAATCTGAAGGGCGATATAAATTGTCTATCCACTGTGAAAGGGAATGCAGAGTAATAATGGGAACACATGAAGGTAGGTCTGCTAGTGGAAGAATGTGAATGTTGTCTTCTGAAATCTTTCTTCCCCCCATATATTAAGTAGTTAGGACATTGTTGAAGGTAGGTAGTGGAAAAGATTAGTTAGAAACTTTAGAAAAGTACTATTGAAATTGTCACTTTCTAGAGTGAAAAAGTGAATTAAACAGATAAATTATTAGGATTCCAGTCATTAGTTAGAAACTTTAGAAAAGTATTATTGAAATTGTCACTTTCTAGAGTGAAAAAGTGAATTAAACAGATAAATTATTAGGATTCCAGTCAATCTCTAGGACCCCACTTGAAGTTTGTAAACTTATATTTAAAACGAGACTGAATAGCATGGTTTATTAGTTTGTTCTTGCATTGCAGTATAGAATTATCTGAAACTGTGTAATTTATAAAGAAAAGAGGTTTAATTCACTCACAGTTATGCAAGCTGAACATAAATCATGATGCTGGCATCTGCCAAGCTTCTGGGGAGGCCTCAGGAAACTTACTATCATGGCAGAAGGTAAAGGAGGAGTAGGCACATCACATGTCTGGAGCAGGGGTAAGAAAAAGGCAGGGAGGAGGTTCTATACACTTTAAAATAACCAGATCTCATGAGAACTCAGTCACGATCATAAGAACAGCAACAAGGGGATGGTGCTAAACCATTTGTGATAAATCCACTGCTGTAATCCAATCACTTCCCACCAGACTGCACTTCCAACCTTGGGTATTACAATTTGACATGAGATTTTGGTGGAGACACATATCCACACTATATTACATGGTTACAGTCATTCTTCAGCTGCATTCAACTACTTTGGTGCAGACACAGAAGAGATAAAAAGCTGATTTCTCCAAGGTTGGAGTTACAGATTTTTCTATGTGTTGTAGGCTGAATAATGCTCGTCCCACAAAATGTTCATATCCTAATCTCTGGAACCTGTGGATATTACCTCACATGGCAAAAGAGATTTTGCAAGTGTGATTAAATTAAAGTTCTTGAGATGTACAGGTTATCCTAGCTTATGCAGATGTGCCAGATATAATCACAGGATTCCTTATGAAACAGAAGGTCAGAGTGGGGATAATGCAATGTCAAGATGAAAGCAGGGTTAGAGAGTGTTGCAGGTGTGAATCAAGGAGGGCCAAGCAGACTTTAGAAGCTGTAAGAGGCAAGAAACAAATTATCCCATGGAACTTCCAGAAGGAACCTGATCTACTGATATGTTCATTTTAGACACATGAGACTGATTTTAGACTTCTCTCTTCCAGCACTGTGAGATAATACATCTATGTTGTCTTACGCCATTATGTTTTTGGCAATTTTGTCACATTATTATAGAGATGGGAAAATAAGAACCTGTGTATATAGAGAGGGTCTTTTGAACTTAAGATTTTGGAAGATGTTAAGGACTGGATTTTTGTTGCTCTTGAAATTCATATGTTGAAGCACTAACCCCTAATATGATGGTAATAGGAGGTGGGGCATTTGGGAGGTAATGAGGATTCGATAAAGTCATGGGAACAAAGCCCTATGATGGGATTAATGTCCTTAAAAGACGGGAAAGGGAACAGAGCATTTTCTTTCTCTGCCGTGTAGGCACGCAATGATAAGCAGCTGTTTACAAGCCAGGAAATGGAATCTCCCTAAGAAGTGAATCTGTCAGCACCTTGGTCGTGGAATTCGTGGCCTCCATAGCTGTGAGAGAAATAAGTGTTCTTTAAGTCACCCAGTCACCCAGTCTATGGCGTTCTATTACAGCAGCCCAAGATGATTGAGACAAAATATGAGTATTTATGGTTTTGGATTTGAATTATCAATATATGTGACAGAGATGACATGTAGGACAAATCACTAGAAGTGATAATGTCAAAGAATGAGAAATCAGGGGCATATAATCTTATACAAGGATATTTAAATTATATGTAATAATGGCAGTATTGGTAGTAGAATTTCCAGGAAGCTAAGGTAATGCTGACCAAGGAATTCAAAAAATCTTAAAAATAACTGTAACAGATCAAAAAGCATAAGCTCTACAGCTTCAGCACAGAAACTGGTGAACATATAAACCTGATTTGTAAGTAGACAAATAACCACTAATTTCCAGCAGAATTATATAATTGGAGTCCCTAAAGAATGAAACAAAAAAATATCGAACTTATACCTAAAATTATCATTCAAGAACACTTTCAAGAAATGAAATAAACCTTGGACCTATATATTGAAATGGGCCATAGAAAAAATTACCCATAGCAATAAAATCTGAAGCATAGTCTAACAAAATTATCAGATTTTAAAGATAAATTCTCACAGCCTCAAATGAGCAAATAATTTGTAAGAGCAAGAAAATTCTGGTATCAGAATTCCTTACAGTAACATCACAGCAAAACAAAATAAAACAGCTTTATTCCAGAAACTCAGGAAAAGAAAGTCTGAACCAATTACTGTTAATCCTCATTATTAGCAGATTCTGCATGTGCAAATTTACCCACTTGCTAAAGTTTATTTGTAACTGCAAAATTAATACTCTTAGGGCTATAGACTTCATCTATGGGCATACACATGGACAAAGTATGAAAAATTTGTGTCATCTAACATGTGATATGTGCTTTTCCATCTGACATTAAAGAAAGCAACACTCTGCCTTCTGTTTTTAGCTTACATATTGTAAACAAAATATTTTGTTTGTGGTCTATTTATTGCCACATTTTTGTGCTTTTTGTTGGTGATTTTGCTGTTCAAAATGTCCCTCAAGCATAGGAAAGTGCTAAACACTGAACACTGCAGTGTCTAATGTTTATAAGCAGGAGAATGCTATGATATGCCTTGCAGATAAAACATATATTTTAGGTAAGCTATGTTCAGACATGAGTTACAGTGCTATCTATCATGAATTCAATGTTAACGAATCAACAATATGTTTTTAATAGGTATCAAGAGAAACACATATAAAGCAATGTTATATTTAGATCCATTGATGAAAATGTTCTAATCAGAGGCTCACAGGAATCTAGTGCTGTATTTTCCGTGGGAGCAATAATTCAGTGTTCCCTAACTCAGCATTTGTGAGATAACTTTATAAAACAAAAATACCATGAATAAGGAGAATCAACTGTCTTTTATATCTAGCCACTATATTTTTTTTAGTATTAAGGCCATAAAGATACAGTTTTAAACATTTAAGTACCCAGAAAACAGAGTACCAACTAGCCCTTCTTTAGCAATCTACTAGATATGAACTTACAAGCTTCATCTAAATAAGACATAACTGGGAAAAATTAGCAAATCATTGATGGTGAGCATTTAGGATATTAAGTGTAGATATAAGATTAAAGCAAAAGCAGGTTGAGGTTGGAAGAGCCATATGTAAATATATGTTATGGCAAAGTAGAAATAATGAAACTTAAAGACTGTGGAGGGAAAAAAGGAAAATATTTTATTTTTATTCATGAAATAGATGAGAGGTAAAAGATACCATTAAAATTGACACGTAAAGACAGAACGTAGGAACAAAAATATAAACCTTTTTAATCATCAAAAGTTTAAAGTGAAAGACGATACATCACGTAGAAAAGAAATAGCAAATATAATTATAACAAAATTAGATGACAGGGTTGAAACCAATTATATCAGTTATATCAATATAAATGATGTTAACTCGTCTATTGAAAGGACTCCAAAATAAGTCCCAATTGTTTGTTTTATTCAAGATGGCCCCAAATGATTCAGAAAGCCTAAACATAAGGTTAGACAAAGATGTACTATGCAGAACAAACCATATGGAAGGCACTGAAATCATAATGTCGAAGTAGAATTTAACCCAGAGTGTAAGGTTTATAATGGCCATTTTTAAATGCTAAGTCATCATTCACAATGAAGATATAATAGTTATGAATATCTGTGCACCAAATAACACATCAAATTCCTATAAAAGAGAAATTATGGGCCGGGCATGGTGGCTCATGCCTGTAATTCCAGCACTTTGCGAGGCCAAGGCGGGTGGATCACGAGGTCAAGAAATCGAGACCATCCTGGTCAACATGGTGAAACCCCGTCTCTACTAAAAATACAAAAAATTAGCTAGGCATGGTGGCGCGTGCCTGTAATCCCAGCTACTCAGGAGGCTGAGGCAGGAGAATTGCCTGAACCCAGGAGGTGGAGGTTGCGGTGAGCCAAGATCACACCATTGCACTCCAGCCTGGGTAACAAGAGCAAAACTCCATCTCAAAAAAGAAATTACACGAGTTGTAAAAATAGATGAAAGGAAGGACACTAATAATAAAATGATTTTATACACTAATTTCAGCACAAGATAGATTTCAATATATATGTACAGAATCCTAAATGATTTCATAAATTTGGAATAAGACCTTATCGGTATATTTATTTGTGTATGTGACTCTAAATAGATCCTGATTTGTGTAGCCTTAATTACAGTGTATAAAATGTTTACCAATAATCTGAATAAGGTAAGAGATGTACATGTTAACTCTTGTTCCAAATAATTAAATCAAATTTGGTGAGAAACCAAATGATTATACTTCCCAACATAAAAATCTCCTGTGGATAAAGCCAAGGTAAATATATAAATTGACTTTTAAAAAGGTGAGTGGTCAGGTTAGATTTCCATTGCATTTTAAGATACTGACATTCACACATACTGAATAGTCCTTCAGATGCCTCCATCTGTACAACCTTGAATTGTGCTGTGCACTGATCCAAAATGACATTTCAGTCTTTAGCTCCATCAGTACGCTTCTCTCTGTCATGTCTGCTGCTTACAGGAAATACTGTCAGGCATTCTGAGAACTATCTATCACCAGGCAGTCAGATGAATGAATAATTCGATCATTGAAATTATGTACTTGCTGAACAAAAGATAATCCATCTTGAGAATGGGAGGGGAGAAAAGCTTATTCCTGTTCTGATAACATCCATAGCATCAAATTCTGTAGTTTTCTATAAATAAAATAATGTAAACATGAAATCTTTCTCCTAGGCAAATGAAATAATAGTTATTCTAATGAAAATCTTAAGGCAAACAACACCATGATAGAACTTCTTAAAGCATAAAAGTTGGGAATAAAAAAGTTCTTAAAGACCCTTTATTCATCTTTAGTGGATTTTTCATGAGCACTTCCAGAATAGACTTGAGGTTATATGAAAAGGCTATAGAGAAACAAAACTGGAATTTATGTTAACATCTGTTGTTGTTCTCTCTACTTAATTTTTCGCTCATGACCTCTCTTTCAAAATAAAAGTGATCACCAAATGCCTCTTCAACTTTGATTAAGTTATATGTGTTTGTGTTATTTAGTACTCTTCTTTTCCTTTTCATTTTTTCTGTCTCTCCAGCTTTGGCCATTTTTTTGTTTGTACTTTTCTTATTTCTTTCCCCTTGCAGTCTACTTTGGCTAATCAGACTCAATACCTCTAACTTTATCTTTCCCTAATCTAATTATTGGTCTCTAAGCAGGTATACTATTTTATCTATTATTCTTTGCCTTGGCTTACTCAGTTCCCATTGCCTAGATGCCTTTACACGCTGCCATTTTTGAGATTGTAAATTTTGCTACTTTCTTACATTTCATCTCCTTCCTGTGTGTAACACCAGAAATTGTAGCTGATAATTCTCTCCTCCTCTTGCCCTTACTAATTTCTTGTGTAGATATTTTTTTCTTATTGTTTTATACCTGTGAATTTCCTGCCTCCCAAGTAGTGAGGTTGGGCAGTTTTCCATTTATTCTCAGAAGTTGGATTAAGTATGTGTTTCGTGGATATTTGTTAATGTCATCATGTCAGTAACTCCACCATTTGCCATAAAATAAATAGATCTATGGTAACAAATTTTGTGGCATAATTTTAGTAGAATCCAGGACATCCTTGATCTCTGAGTTGAAGAAAAATACTAATTAAGTCGTATTAAAAGCAAAATACAGTAACAAACCTGTCCCCAGGTGCTTCTGATATTTGAGAACAAGAGTGTTTCTAAGGAAAAATTAATCAATTTCCACAACATGAAAATACTTTTTTTATTTGTTTTTCTCCTGATGGATATATTCCTTCCTTGGGTACTAAGCCCTCCTAACAGCAAAGCCTAAGGTTGGAGAGCTGGGGAGGCAGCATTTTGCCAGTAGCTCATTAGATGTAATAGTAAGAGAGCCACTTCCACTGTAACATATACCCCATCCTATAAAAGAATATTGTGATACTCCATTGTGTTTTCCATTGGCGATGAAATTAAATCTGCAATACGCTATTCAACTGATCAATATGACCAGGCAGTTTGAGGTAACAGAAAATATGGTAAGAGCAGTGAATCTGAGTGCTTATCAGCTTACACCCTCATTTTCCCCCTGTGAAACAAACTATATTGTTGAGAGAATATGACTGTTAATGAGCTTTGAACATATTAATGGTCATGATGTCAAGAATGTCAGAACAGAAGGCAATCCATACTTGGTATAGGTGTAGTCTACCGAAAAATACATTGTCACTCCATCCATGATAGAATATTTCACAGTTGTGGTATTTATTAAGGAAAAGTATGTGTTATTGACCCTGTTCATAATTTCCAAAGTAACTATGTAGGCTTTTTGTTCCTGAGCCATAAAGAAGTGACTTCTGAAAGAAGCCAACCAACATCTACAGAATAGACTATTCTATTCATTGAATTGTGAAACACCTCCTCTTAAGAGATGGTCTTTTAATTAGCCTTTATTTAGTACATAAATATTTTCAAATATTGATCTCATCCTGAGTGCTATCTAGAATTTACCCCAAAAAAGTCGTGTTTCTTCCATACCTTCACAATTAGTAGATCTGGCCAGACTATTAGCAAATGAAGGTTCCTGAAGATAAAACCATTCTTGATACAACATTGACCCTGCAAACTAGTATAGTTATTAAATCATTCAAGCCCTACCTAACACACAAATACAAAAAAATTAATGGACTTGATACAGTTTGTATATCATAGCTGGGATATTATGGGATAATATGGATTAGTAAATAATTTTGAGTTTACAAATAAATTATGTAACAAATATGGTATCAAGTAAGCATATTAAACAATGCTTATCTAGCAGCATCATTAGCTGTTAGATAAGTGCAAATTGAAAACACAATGGGATGCTGTTATACATCTATGGAATGACAAATGCAAACAAATCCAAACAACTAAAGAAAAATCTAAATTAACTAAATAAACTGGCATAGATGCAGGGTGAGTGGAATTCATATATTGCTGATAAGAATACAAAATTATATAGTAACTGTAGAAAACAGTTTGCAGGTTCCCAGTTTCTTATAAGGATAAACATATACTTACAGTACAATTCAGTAATCATACTCTTAATATTGGTCTAAGTAAAATGTTAACCTATATTCAAACAAAAAAATCTGTATGTAAATGTTTATAGTCATTTTATGTATAGTTTCTCCAAACTGAAACAACCCTTCATACCAAAGTCCCTGGACTGGAGAAATAGATAAGCAAACTGTAATCTAGCCATATAAAGGAATATCCCTCAGCAATAAAAATGAATAATCTTTTGGTACATACAAAATCATGGGTGAATCTCAAATCCATTACACTAAGTAAATCATACATAATATATTATTACACTTAGATTAAGTTCTGGAAAAACCAAGACTACAGAATGAGGGCTAGACTAGTGGTTGCCTGAGGTTAAAGATGCGCTGAAAATTTCAATTCAAGGAATAACAAACGGGAATTTGGAGAGTAATGAAGGTGTTCTGTGTCTTGATTGTGTTGGTGGTTACATAACTGTGCATTTGCTAAAACTCATGGAAATATGCAACAGAATTAATGTACTGTATATAAATTGAAAAAAGAAAAATGAAAATAAGAAACCTGAGAGTTAGAGTGTAAAATGTGTTCATAGTCATTCAGTACTTCATTATTGCAGCTGGACTTCAACTCTAAAATCCTTTTGGTTCCTTCTGGGCTTCAGAAATACTGCAGTAACCCAGTCAGGTACCCATACTATCCGCCACACCCTTCCTGCAAGATATTAATAGCATTAACTATTCAGGCCATCTTACTTATAATTTCTAAAAGATGTCTTGATAGGGGAGAAAGCCTTTAAAATTGTATTTTACCAGTTTATCTGTAAAAATCAGTGAGTACTTAAAAATTGTACGCTTTTGTGTGTTACATTTCAATAAAAAGTGTTAAACATTTGAAAAATCAGAATTCAAGAGGACTTGTTTTGGGTGGTAGAGAATAAGTCTCGTTTCAGAAATATGCACATGAGGGGCTAACAACACATCTTGGTGTGTGTCCAGCAGACAATAGGGAATGTGGGAGTTTGAGATTAATGATAGAATCAGTGATGTTAATTTTGGAATTTTATTTATGCACACATCAGGGCATAAAAATTAATTTTTTGAGACAGGGCGGGAAATCTCAAAGTGGAGCAAGGTTCTTAACCTTGGGTTCATAGAATTGATTTAAGCAATGTTTTTAGGTGTTCTTGAACCCCTTTAAAATAAGCCAAGTCTTGTGTGTGTTTGAGTATATGTATTTTTGTGGGTTTTTACTCAGAAACCTGTTAGAAAGGAAAGTCTCCTTTCACATATTATAGAGGCTGAAGAGACTCAGCAGAATCTGTACCTTTAGGGAATATTTGGGAAGGGGGTTGGGGAGAGAGAGAGAAAGGAAGAAAAAGCAGGAAGGGAGATCATAGAACAAGACCTGCAGTTCCAGGGACTCCATCAAGGAAGAGTCAAATATTAGAGGAAAAGGTAAATAATTTCATCAACAATTATAGCAGCCAATAAGCTAAAGACTGAGAAAATATTTTCAGATTTGGCAATTAGGCATTCATTTTGGACTGCTAGGAAGACAGATCCAGAAGTTATTTTAAAAACAAAAACAAAAGCGAAAAAGCTATGTTGTATGCAGACAAGGGAAAATAGATAAGAAGAAAATATAGGTGGTCTGAGTAGTTAACTCTTCGGAGAAACTTACCAGTTAAAGGCAAGTAAGCAAAAACAAGCCATACCTTGAGATGTGTTAGGATGTAACAAATATTTTTAGGTTAAGAGAGATTATGTGATTGTGCATACATAGAAGGAAAAACATGAAAGGGATAAATGAAAGATTTAATAGGAGTTACTAGTAAAAGAGACAGTATAATCATAGAGGTCGTGGGGTGCTATTCAGCAAGGGACATTTCTTTACAGACAACAGTGAACAAGAAAATGCAGTGAACACTCAAGGATATTTGAAGGTGAAGAGCAAGACATTTGGTGTCTTCATTTTGAAGATTTTTTATTTCTTTAGTAAATAAGAGATAGTGTTTTTCTATTTAGTGTCAAGAACAGACATGGGTTTTCAGGATAAAAGTGTGGGTAAGTATTAGAACACTTGCTGTGTAAAGTAAAATAGCGATTTGAAAATAATGAAGATAAAATATATATTATGAAATCATTATATTTTATGATATATACTGTGTACACGTACATATCAAATAATGTGTATTACATATAAAAATGATTTTGTTCAGTATTCTATCTTCAGCACTTCTAATGGTGTCTGCTACATTATATAGGCTTTCAGTAAATGTTTCTCTAATATAAGAATAAACGGGTGAATGAGTCAGAAGTTTTATAACACTCTCCCAAACAACCCAGGAATGAAAAGAAAAAGTAAAATACACACAAAACCCGCTTTATGAACATGTGACCAGTGCAGTTGTGAAGGGTGCAGCTTGCAGTAGGGCCTCATGCATGATTTAATGTTCTGCTGCCACTGTCTTGTAATTCTTAATAATTTTTTATGAGACCCACATTTCTGTGTTGCACTAGACTCTGAATATATATAGCTAGCGCTGAATATACAGTTTTGTTTACCTGTTTTTAAAGGCTAGCAAAAATAAAAAGTGGAAAGACAAACAGTAAACAATTCTTGGGTAGAATTTAGGTTGGCCAAACTTAGTAAATAAAAATACTGCACACCAAGTTAAATTTGAATTTCTCAATATTGTATGGAACACACTATTCTTAAAGCTGTTTGTTGTTTATATGGTTTTTCAATTTAACTGAGTGTCCTATATATTTTCTGACAAACCTATTGGAAGTAAGTATATCATTGAAATGGCTACCTATGGATTCTAGGAAGATGAGTCAATGCTAGAGAATAGGAAACACTTGAAGAGTAAATGGTCAAAATAAGAACGAGGGAACAGTTTGGTAAGAGTGGGTAAGCAGCAGGGGATAAAAATTGGCCAGTGAAGGTAAGTTCAGAGAATTAAATCTTACAAATGTGGCTCTTTTAAGTCATAAATTCTAAGGTGTGGTTGTGCCAGGGAAAAGTTCAAGTTGAGTGGCAAGAGCATCAGATGTAGGAAGCTTAAGATGGTAGCTAGCATGCTAAAAGAGTTATCTAGGTGGTTATTTATGTCATCTACAGTCACAAATGGCAGGAGCTATGGTAGAGGGACCAACTGAATCAGATGCTAAAGTGGTAATTAAGAAAATGTCTTCACAAGTCAGAGGAGGAGAGGGTAATGTGGTTTTGTCTACAATCATTTAATTTATCAAATGTATTTCAACTATTTACACTAGAAACAGCATTTTCTTCAATGAATTATATATTCAAATTTAGTATATTTGATTAAATATAAAGGCTCACAAAAATCTAATTATAACATTTGTCTTACACATTATATGTTTAATTACATAGTACATGATATATATAACCAGAGAGCCTCAAATACATAATAAGATTCTATAATAACTATTTTTTCCTGAGTTAGGGCTGTGTTTTTGACAGTGACTTATTGAAATATTTTTGTAAATCAGAGTTTGTATAATTGTTAGAAGATTCTTACATTTGGAATATTATAATAAACATTTCTGGTCTCTCTGAAGAAGTCTGTGTGAAGGGAATGCTATTAATATTCATAAAAGCTTATTTTTATTTTTTATTTCTTTGCCTCTTTTTTATTGCATTTTAGGTTTGGGGGTACATGTGAAGAACATGCAAGGTTGTTGCATAGGTACACATGTGGCAGTGAAGAGTATCATTTTGTAGACATCAATCAAAAGATAAAATGTGACAAAATATGTAATTTGTTAAATTTTAAAAATTTAACTCAACAGTTTGCATTAAAGAAATTCAATGTAAATAATGCCTTGTGCCCCTGTATAATTATGTTGGTGATTCTAAAGCTAAACAATCTCTCTGATAAATTGCTTTTTTTCCTAATTTACATTGAAAAGGAGACAGACCAGAGGAGCCAAGGTCAGTTTCAAAGACATTTGTATTAGCTGTCATTTTATTTGCTTATGCTTATGGTTTAATTTTTAAAACTAGATGGTGGAGTTTTACTTGGCAATAAAAAGGAATGAGGTACTAATACATACTACAATATAAGCAAACAACAACAAAAAAATAGGCAAAGTGAGAGAAGCCAGTCAAAAAGTTTCCATATTATATGATTTCGTTTATTTGATATATTCAGTCTGGGAAAATCTACAGGGCACAGAAAGTAGATTTGTTTTTGCCTGGGGCTATTTTTGAGAATGGAGAATGTGAATGTGCACAAGAGATCTTTAAAATGGTGTGAAATGCTATAAAATTGGATCATAGTGATGTAGTTGCACAATACTGCAAATGCACTAAAAAATGTTCATTTAAAACAAATTTTATGGTATATAAATTATATCTCAATTAACTTTTAAAAACCCTAGCTGCTATTAATATATAATTCATATAGTATATCCCTGACATTGAAATATGTGAGTGAAATAAAAGAGAATTTTATATTAGGCATCAACCAAATGGGATTGTATTTCTTCAGAAAAATAGCCAAACAGAACACTAAAATCGAATTTATTTGTTTTTGCCAATTTTCTAGTGATCTAAAACAACACTTTCTGGCAATGTATAAGTATATGTGTATGTGTACATGTTACATTGGCTTGATATAGCTACCATTTTTGCTATCAGCACTTTGCATGTAGATTATGTTTTTCTCTGGGAATAGAATTAGATAAATTGTCTTCTAATTTGGTAGAAATTCATTACAGATTCTGCAATTGTTGTCACAGGGTGACTTTACTGTCTATATAAGCTTTTGACAGGAGTGAAAAATTACCAAAGTACCCAAGAATGAAGGTGAGCCTATAATGAATGAGCTTGCTAAACTGGCCTGTTGTTTAAAGAGAGCTGTAATTTTCCTAGAGCCATTACCATTTAAAAAAAATCAATGGAAACAAAAAGATAAATGTGAAAGAGAATACAGTGATGCCTATGAACTCTGTGGGGTTTTTGTTACTTCTAAGTAATATTAATCTTCAAATTATGTTACCGCAGTAGACTGATATAAATTCCAAATTTTATAAATGTCAATTCTGCCATTTTTCCCAAAATACATTTGAAAGAGAAAAAAAACACATTTCTACTTGTGAAATTGTGATGTGTGATAACTGTGTGACCCTGAATGACAGATACAGTCTTTATTCATCCCATGCACTTTTCCTAGCAGCCTGTGAGTGTTGCACTATCTCACACTACATAAAATTTCCTCCACTGGGATCATTCTTTTGAATTCATCAGTGTAATCTGATCGTTATTTCCAAAAGCCTCTTGGCAAAATGCTAGTACTATCTTAATGAGAAAGTCCTCTAGAATTTGTGGAATAGTGTGTTTCCATGTATTCCTTTAGTAAAATAGCTAGTTGTCATCTTGGAAGGTACAGAGATGGTAGTTTTGTGAAATATACCTATTTAACTGGGTAGGAGGAATTTTTTAGATACCAGCTTTGGCAAAAAGGCTTGACCAAGGCTTGTGGTATTTCTCAGTGTTGACCTTGGTACTAAAGAGTTTTAGAAAGAGAGGTGGCTTCTGAATGAGAACGGTATTTGTTAGTCTGTACTTGGTGCAGAGTATATTACTGAAAAGAATATAAATGATGTTGAAGTTAATATATTAACAGTGAAAAGCAATGTAAATCAATGTGTTTCAAAAAAGAAAAACACACACTATTCATAACAGAAATGCAAAATTGTGTAGTTTTTTCTAAATTTTAACAATTCATTAGTTTTTGAAGGAATTGGAATTGTGCCCAGTAAAGAACTGTTATCTATATAAATGATTTAATTAAATGATCTCAAATAAGGAACATTGACTTAGAAAACAACTGAACCTGCAGCAAGAAAAGCTTTTCATCTCTACTTATTTAAATATACTACTTAAGAACTCCATTCAAATGTTCAGCTCGCTATAATATTTCTAATATATCTTGCAAGTAACTGATTCTTGTAAAATCAGTAACTATTATACAAGAAATAAAATGTTTTCCAAGTATCATGCCAAGGCTCTTTTTATAGTTAAGGTGGCTAATCTATAATATATGACCAAATTTTTTCAGTGACAAATTATATACATTTTGTTTTATGTTGGTAAAATTCTATGGTATTAAGTATTTCTTAACAAAAGAGCCAATTTTCTTTTTTGATTGTTTTATTTCCAACTTGTATTTTAAGTTCAGGAATACATGTGCAGGATGTGCAGGATTGTTACATAATTAAACATGTGTCATCATGATTAGCTGCACAGATCCTCCCATAATATAGGTATAGGATCTATTTGCTATTCTTTCTGATGCTCTCCCTTCTCTGATCTCCCACCCTTTGACAGGCCCCAGTGTGTGTTGCTACCCTAGATGTGTCCATATGATGTTTTCTCATCATTCAGATCCCGCTTATAAGTTAGAAAATGCTGTATTTGATTTTCTGTTCCTGGATTAGTTTGCTGAAGAAAATGGCTTCTAGCTCCATCCATCTCCCTGCAAAGAACATGAGCTTGTTCCTTTTTGTGGCTGAACAATATTCCATGGTGTGTATATACCACATTTTCTTTATCTGTAATTGATGGACCTTTGATTCTGTGCCTTTGCTATTGTGAATAGTGCTGCAGTGAACATACACATACATGTATCTTTATAATAGAATGATTTATATTCCTTTGGGTATGTACCCAGTAGGATTGCTGGGTCAAATGGTATTTCTGCCTCTTGATCTTTGAGGAATCACCACACTGTCTTACATAGTGGTTGAACTAATTTATACTCCCCCCAACAGGGTAAAAATATTCCTTTTCCTCCATAACCTCACCAGTATCTGACTTTTTAAAAAACTTTTTAATAGTAGGCATTTGACTGTTGTGAGATGGCATCTCATTGTGGTTTTGATTTGCATTTCTTTAATGATTGGTGATGTTGAGCTTTTATTCACGTGTTTCTTGGCTGTATCTGTCATGTTCTTTGTCCACTTTTTAATGGAATTGTTTCCTTTATTCTTGTAAATTTAAGTTCCTTATAGATGCTGTATATTAGATCTTTGTCAGATGCGTAGATTGCAAAAATTTTCTTCCATTCTGTAAGTTGTCCTTTCCCTCTGATGATAGTTTATTTTGCTGTGCAGAAGCTGTTAGTTTAATTAGACCTCATTTGTCAGTTTTTGCTTTTGTTGCAGTTGCTTTTGGCATCTTTATCATGAAGCATTTTCCCTTACCTATGGCCTCAATGGTATTGCATAGGTTTTCTTCTAGAGTTTTTTTTTTTAACATAGTTTTAGGTTTTACATTTAATTCTCTAATTTAACAAGTTGATATTTGTGTATGGTGTACAGAAGGGGTCCAGTTTCAATTTTCCGTACATGGCTAGCCAGTTCTCTCAGCACCACTTATTAATTGGGAATCCTTTCCTCCATTGATTTTTTTTTAATCAGGTTTGTTGAAGATTAGATGGTTGTAATTGTGTGGTTTTTCTTCTGAGTTCTCTATTGTGTTCCATTGATCTGTGTGTCTGTTCTTGTACCATACCATGCTGTGTTAGTTACTGTAGCCTAGTAGTATAGTTTGAAGTCATGTAGTTTGATACCTTCATCTTTGTTCTTTTTACTTAGGATTGTCTTGACTATTCACGGTCATTTTTTCTTCCATATGAATTTTAAAATAGTTTTTTTCTGATGGTGTGTAGAATGAGAATGGTAGTTTAATGGGAATAGCATTGAATCTATAAATTGCTTTGGGCAGGACGGCCATTTCCACAATATTGATTCTTCCCACCCATGAGCAGAGAATGTTTTTCCATTTGTTTGTGTCATTTCTGATTGCTTTGAACAGTGGTTTGTAGTTCTCTTCATAAAGATCTTTTGCCTTCCTAGTTAGCGATATTTCTAGCGATTTTATTTTTTTGATAATTGTGAATGGGATTTCATTCCTGATTTGGCTCTTGATTTGACTGTTGTTGGTGTATAGGAATGCAGTGGTTATTGCACATAGAATTTGTATCCTGAGACTTAGCTGAATTAGTTTATCAGCTGAAGGAGCTTTTGAGCATAGACTATGGGGTTTTCTAGATACAGGATTATGTCATCTGAAAATGGGAATAGTGTAACTTCTTCTCTTCCTATTTGGATGCCTATTATTTCTTTTCCTTGTCTGATTGCCCTAGCCAGGATTTCCAATACTATGTTGAATAGGAGTGGTGAGAGAAGATATCTTTGTCTTGTTCCAGTTTTCAAGGGGAATGCTTCCAGCTTTTGCCCATTTGGTATGATATTAGCTGTGGGTTTGTCATATATGGCTCTTATTATTTTGAAGTATATTCCTTCAATACCTAGTTTACAAAGAGATTTTCACAGGAAGGGATGCTAAATTTTGTCAAAGTTATTTTCTGCATCTGTTGAGATAATCACGTGGTTTTTGTCTTTAGTTCTGTTTATGTGGTGAATTACATTTATTGATTTGTGTATGTTAAACACACACAAATTTATGTTGCCTCTCAGTGATGATGCCAACTTGATTGTGGCTTTTTGATGTGCTGCTGGATTTGGTTTGACAGTATTTTGTGGAGGATTTTTGCATCAAGATTCATTAAGGATATTGGCATGAAGTTTTCTTTTTTTGTTGTTGTATTTCTGTCTGGTTTTGTATTAGAATGATGCTAGCTTCATAGAAAAAGTTAGGGAAGAGTCTCTCCTTTTCATTTGTTGGGAATGGTTTCAGTGGGCATGGTACTAGCTTTTCTTTGTCCCTCTGGTAGCCTTCAGCTGTGAATCTGCCTGGTTCTGGGTTTGTTTGTGTGTTTGTTTTTTCTTTCTTTTTGTTTGGTAGGCTAATTATTACTGCCTCAATTTCAGAACTCGTTATTGATCTATTCAGAGATTTAATTTCTTCCTGGTTCAATTTTGAGAGGGTGTATGTGTCCAGGAATTTATCTATTTCTTCTAGATTTTCTAGTTTATGTGCATAGAAGTGTTTGTAGTATTCTCGGATGGTTGTTTGCATTTCTTTCGGGTCAGAGGTGATATCCCCCTTATCATTTCTGATTATGTTTATTTGAGTCTTCTCTCTTTCCTTATTAGTCTAGCTAGAGGTCTATTAATTTTTTTTTTCAACAAAAGCTCCTGGATCAGTTGATTTTTTGGAAGGGTTTCTGCGTCTATATCTCCTTCAATTCGGTTCTGATTTTGGTTATTTCTTGTCTTCTGCTAGCTTGGGGTTTGTTTGCTTTTCATTCTCTAGTTCTTATAGTTGTGATGTTAGGTAGTTACCTTGAAATCTTTCTAGCTTTTTGATATTATCAGTTATAATGAAAATAATCTTTGTCAGGGGTAAAAACTGGGAAATGCTAGCTGAAAGAAAACTTAACTTTGCTTTTTTTTTCATTATTTTTAACTAAAAGGTCTCTCCTATACTAATATGTGTAGCATGTGGATTTCCAGGAGAGGCATATCATGAAGTATTTCCCAAACTACTTCTTAACCAAGGAATCCTTTTTAATCTCTGCCTCTGTATGTGTGTGTATGTGTGTATGTGTGTGTGTTCTTTCTAGGAGAGATAGTTGGCATTTCAATAAGTGATAAAACTCATCACCCACTTATAAAGTTAAATTATAGAAGAATTTAGTTTTTTTAAGCTTCTTCAAAGGGCCCTAGGACAGTAATCACAAAAATATAGTTTCTTTGGCAATTTTTGAAGTAGATGTCAGATTTAAAGTTATTATGGAGAGCTAAAATGTGAACACATTGAAAAATGTGTTGGGAACTCATAGGATGTGACAAATACTCTCCTCTTAACCAAGCTTTAGTTTAGTTTCTCTGAGTCACCTCTTAAAATAGGCCTTGACCTTTGTCTGTGTTTGGTCCTTGGCCTTCCTAGCCCAGATTGAGCAAGAATCCTGCTAAATCAGTTTAGCAAGAACCGCCCGCACACCTCTTCCCCATGTATAATTCCTTTGATAGCTTATTACGTTTCTCATTCTCTGCCTTTGATGTATGTGTCCTTGGCCTGTCTTCAGCAAGAATCCTGTTTTGTTAATTTAGCAAGAATCTTTCTATCCTTGATGCCTCCCCATAGTAATTTTCTATCTGCTGACCCCCACACTCTGCTCATTGGCTGTAATTTACTGCTGTCTTTGCTGTATTGAGCACTGAAGCTGATTTCTCTCTGCTATGACAATACTTTTATTGCAATAGTCTTGAATTATGTCTTTCTTTCTGTTTTCACAAATATAAGATACTTCTTTCTTTAACCATTATGTCTTTTTGTTCTTGATGCAGATCATTATTGAATGTGAATGTGGCTCTTTCTTTTAGGGATACATGTGAAAAGATTTCAATAATACCTGTGAACAGAGGTAAAACTATTACCCCTTATTTTTAAAACAGATAAGATCTGTCACACTGAAAACTGAAACATATTTTCTGAGTTTATTGTGTATTAGAATTAAGGGCTGGAATGGATATTAGAAACAGCCTAGCTCAAAGTATTTAATGATTGTGACCTTCGAGTTCTCACAGTTTTCCATACTCTATATTTATAAGAATATACCCATGCAACCCTCACAAAAGTTTACATGATAAGTACTATTATTATCTCAATTATATTGCACAGAAATAGCAGTTTTCTGACATCTCTATCCCATATCAGGAAGAGAATGCTTCTAAAGAATTTGAAGGAACAGTCATCTCAAGTGAAACAGTAAGAAATGTATTCACAGATCCTGGAGGTTAAGAGGAAATTTGACACAGCAAAGAATGAAACCTTGGTAATGTGTGTTCGGTGAATTTCTTTCTTCAGTGGAATATAGCAGCCTGCCAGTGTCTGCTATGGAAAAACAGGTTGTCCAAACTTAATTTGTGTTTTCAAATGATGAGGTACTTGACAGCCATTGTAGAAGCATACATTTCTCAGCAGATCATGTGGGGAAAAATTATCAAGTCCAAAGAGGTCAGGAATAAACCTGTAGTAAGTTTCTGAGAAAGAGGCAATGGAATTTGAAAGAATAGATGAAAATGCTGTATCTTTTTAAAATTCTGTTTGAAAGAGAATGGATGGATGAAACAATGGGTGAATGACTATAAACAGTAAATTCGGATGATGCCATTTTTGAGATGATGATGAATGAAATAAAGAGCATCTATTATGAAATAAAAATGAATAATTTTAAGAAAAGATTTAGAGTAATCAACATGGCTTTAAATTAAATTTTTAAAAAGAGGTATGAATTCCAGCTAAAACAACAAAACTAAATATTAATATTAAAAGTATAAACATGTTTGACTTTCTGCCCTCAACTTCCTCAGATCACCCTGTATCTTCCAACTTAGTGACTTGTACATAGGTTCTGGGAGCAAGTCTTCTAGTTTGATGGAATGGAGCAAGTCTTGAACCAGTAGTTCAAAATATCTAAATTGACTTGACTAATATTATCTCTGTTTCCCAAATAGACCCTTTCTTATCAAACCTTGTAAACTGATTTCAGTAAGCAGACCCAGTTCCTCAATCCCATTTTCTTCTTCTTGTGGTCAGCTTTCTCTGAATATCTTTGCTTACTGTAAGAACAAATACAAATTAAAAATAGAAAGTTAATTCTCCCTGTTGAAAATAAGGAAAGATATTTCCCTTTCTCTCTTTTTCTTGGAACATCTACTTCACACAAAAAAATGCAATGGTAAGGTCTTTCTATGCATCTTTGAGATGTATGTTTATCTTCAAAATCTAAATTAGATGGCCAAGTAATGTCTTTTTGAAGGAGTTGGGATTTATCTTTAGACATCAAGAGACATAACACACCTCTCTCTCTCTTTCCTTTTTTTTTTCCTGTGTGGAAGAATAGGTGCTTACCTACCACAGATTTCTGGCTCCAAGTGCAAAACTATCTCCTAACATAAAGATAGAAATTTTGCCTCCTGCGTATAAAGTCTGTTAACTTACACAGATGGCCACCCGTCGCCAGACAATTTTAGGAGGGAATTTGTATATCAAATCGGTGCTATGCAGTACTCTTTTTTCAGGACAATTTATTATCTACCTCAAGAAGATACTATAAGTTGTATCTGCTTTGTCGTATGAATGGTGAGATTTCTTTCTGTCTTTGCAGTCTCTTAATAGATTGCCTGTGATACATATCACATTTTTGTTTAGTTCTTACTCAATAATTTTTTTTTTCACTTTTATGTTTCTAAATAGGTTTTCTGAGTTGGGAGAAATTTTCTTTTTAGTTATATTTTTCTAATACTACTCTCTCCCTTCAAGTTCTGCTGATGCCTAACTTTTCATCTAGACTTTCTGCTGTCACCCACAACTACAATTTGAATGTATTCCTGAAGTTTATATCTTGGAAACTTAATTCCCAATGCAATTGTGTTAAGAGGCGGAGTCCTTAAGAAGTGAGTAGGTAATGTGGGGGTGAGTTTGTTGTCTCAAGAGTGAATTAATAAAGTGAGTTTGGCCATCTCTTGATCTCTCTCATTCATGATCTCTTGCCCTTCACCTCTGTCATGGAATGATAATATAAGAAGCCCTTTGACAGATGCAAGTCCCTCAATCTTCGATTACCCAGCCTCCAGAATTGTAAGAAACAAATCTTTGTAAGAAATAAATTACCCACTATCGGGTCTTCTGTTATAGCAACATAAAATGAACTAGGATACCTACTCTAATCTAAATTAGTGCTCCACATCCCAATTTGGTCATTCAACCCTAGTTTTCAATAATGAAAACATATTTGACATAAATAAAAAACTTATACAAAAATAAAATTCACTAGTGAAAGTAACAAAAAAAGATAAATAGGGTAGGAAGTAACTAGTAAAAATTTCTAAATGCTAGAATCATGATAAAATAATTTTAGGGAAACTGAAGCTTACAACTACTTGAAGCTTGAGTTGAAAAATGTCATTTGGCAGCTGAATGTTCATGATTAATTCTATAGAAAGCAATCTGGAAAAAGCATAGCTGCAGAGAGAAATGATAGCAGATGTCATGGAGAAGTGGCAATTTCTGAAATCCTATTTCTTCCATTTTATCCAATAAGGAGAATGGTCTTGAAAGCTTACATAAAAGCATAAACAAAATGTTGGAAAGTGTTTTTCCAAATTAACTGAGAATCTGACAATTTTTTAAATATTTTATTTCCATAGGTTTTTGGGGGAACAGGTGGTATTTGGTTACATGAGTAAGTTCTTTCCTGGTGATCTGTGAGATTTTGGTATACTCATCACGTTGTACCCAATTTGTAATCTGTCATCCCTCAACCCTCTCCTACCCTTTCCCTTGAGAACCCAACATTTGCTGTATCACTCTCGTGCCTTTGCAAGAGGCTCTAATAACAAATTTGCCTACTGTTACTATCAAATAAATAAAAAATGCAGTGCCCTTAGGAAATATAGATAAATGTCCTTGGAACTCAAGTTAGCAATATATGTGACATGATGGAAAAAGTAAAGGAAGCAGAAAACTGGGATATTGGTAAATACTACTCTGATTTACTAGAAGGGCAGCTTCTTAAATTGATGGCTGAATACATTTGCTGAGTATTTATCTGGCAGTAGGTTTGTGAGGCCTTAGAAAAGAAGCCAACAACAGTTCCAGAGAAAACGTCATGGCAAATTTACCTCTTTTTGTATGTTTATAGTCATGTTGTTATCTGGTTGAGCAGAAGAACATGATACACATGGTAATTTTTGAAACATTTGATAGATTACAGTGTTTAAGAGAGTAATATGGGTTATATGTGGTAGATTAAAGAATAGAGAATGTTAATTTTTCTGGGACAAAATGGAAATAAATCTCTAGAGAAATTCTATATTATTTTATTGCTTTCCCCTTGGAAGAGCAAAGTTTCAAAATTAAAGAAAAATATGATTGTCATAGAATGTGGATTTTAAGTGGAAAAAGATTGCTCAGATAAAAAGCAATAGCGTTTATACTTGAAATGACTAGAAAACTTGGTTGAAACCAGCAAGATGCAATAATGCTCACTATTAAATCTTGTATCCCCTTTTAAAACATATTTTATGGCTTTGGAATTAAAATGTTAATTTTGTGTCAATTGATAATTTTGGAAAATGACTATTTGATAGTATGGTTCATACTGTTAGGTCAACCTAATTTCAAAATCTTTTTTTTTTTTTTTTTTTTTTTTTGCCAGTTTCTCATAATTTGAGGGCAGATTAACCTAGTAGTAATTATTTAATAATACTTTAAAAATATTATGCCATTCTCTACTCCCATAGAATCTTATGCATACCTCAAGCTTAATCATTACCATATTGGAAATGATATGCTTATTGGACTACTTTTTCTGTTACAGCTAAGCTTTTTGATGGCAGGGATTATTGCTTTGTTTTTACCATGTACATCTGGTGCAAGCATCGTGCTTTGCTTATGGAAACTATTTTTTTTAATGTCTTTGAACTGATTGATTTATATATGACTTTCCCCCCAAACAACTCTTTTGGTTGGGTTAGTAGAGATTATCCATATTACTGAAATTAAATGCCTTTCTTTACCTTTTATTTTTAAATTGTATCAGCAGCTGTGATTATAGTTCAGGAAGAATTCAAATTTGAGTAGGATTCTTGATGAATAGCTTTCAGAGTAAAGTCACTAGGATGGTAAGAACTGATGAGAGGAATGGTGGAGGAATAAATCCTATGAAGATACAAATCCAATACTAAAATTCACGGAGAAAGGAAGTAGACTGTGTGAGTTTCTGAAAAGGAAGTTATGAGGATAAAGGTTCAGCTCAATATTTTAAACAACTTTGTAAACAAAATATATTGTGGTAGATTTACTGCAAAAGCCTCAATTATTTCCTTCCCTCTTAAAAATCTATGATTCTCCAGCTTTGTCTTCTGCTACGTTTTGAATTTGTTTGCTCTTGCTTCTCTTGTTCTTTTAATTGTGATGCGAGGGTGTCGATTTTAGATCTTTCCCTCTTTCTCATGGGAGCACTTAGTGCTATAAATTTTCCTCTAAACACTGCTTTAGCTGTATCACAGAGATTCTGGTACATTGTCTCTTTATTCTCATTGGTTTCAAAGAACTTTCTTATTTCTGCTTTAATTTCATTATTTACCCAGTAGCCATTCAGGAGCAGGTTGTTCAGTTTCCACATAGTTGTGCGTTTTTTAGTGAGTTTCTTAATCCTGAGTTTTAATTTGATTACACTGTAGTCTGAGATGTTACAATTTCCATTCTTTTGCATTTGCATTGGGTTTTTTATTTTCTATTATGTGGTCCATTTTAGAAGAAATGCTATGTGGTGCTGAGAAGAATGTATACTCTTCTGATTTCAAGTGAAGGGTCCTGTAGATGTCTATTAGTTCAATGTGGTTCAGAGCCGAGTTCAGTTCCTGAATATCCTTGTTAATTTTCTGTCTGGTTGATCTGTCTAACATTGACAGTGGGGTGTTAAAATATCCCACTGTTATTGTGTGGGAGTCTAATTCTCTTTGTAGGTCTCGATGAACTTGCTTTATGAATCTGGGTGCTCCTGTATTGGGTGCAGATGTATTTAGGATAGTTACCTCTTCTATTTGCATTGATCCCCTTACATTATGTAATGCTGTTCTTTGTCTTTTTGATCTTTGTTGGTTTAAACTCTGTTTTATCAGAGACTAGGATTGCAGTGCTGCTTTTTATTTGCTTTCCATTTGCTTGGTAAATATTCCTCCATCCCTTTATTTTGAGCCTATGTATGTCTTAGCACATGAAATGGGGCTCCATCTATTGATCTATCTATCTATGACCCTTTTGAATGGGAATTTTCAACTCCTATATTCGAGAGGCACAGTCTTTTTCTCCATCCCTTAAATCTGAACTGGCCTTAATGACTTGCTTTGTCTAATAGAATATGACAGGAGACAGTGTATCAGTTCAAAGTCTAGTCCTCAAGGAGCCTTCAATACATTCTCTGTCTCTCAGCTCCTGTGCCTGCCATGTGCACAAGCCCAAGCTAGCCTGCTGGAGAATGAAAGGCCATGCAGAGTAGAGCTCAGTTAGCTGATTCAGCCCAGAAGCCCTAGACATTTGAGAGTATCCATTCCAAATTAACAAATGGATCCACAGCTGCAGCAGCTATTTAAACATACATGATTGAGGCTTTTCATCCCTCAGGTACCCCTAAGACTTGTGAGCTAATTACATGTTTGCTGTTTTAAGCCTTTAAATACTGACTTTTTGCAACAATAGCTAATATAAACATATGCAATAATAAAATAAGCTACTGCTTATGACAATGACCTCGTCTATTTGAATAATACCAGAAATCAATAAACAACTATCAGGAATGCTGCAGGAAGAAAAATCATATCGGGTGGTATACATGAAAGATGAGGTTAATTTTCTCTACACCACAGTTAACTGATTTCTTGAATCCTTACCAACTAATGGGATTATTTACTCAAGACATTATGGAAACAGCCTATCTTATTATTATAGTCTTTAAAAAGTAAAGTATAGGCCGGGCACAGTGGCTCAAGCCCATAATCCCAAAACTTTGGGAGGCTGAGGCAGGCAGGTTACATAAGGTCTGGGGTTTGAGACTAGCCTGGCCAAAATGGTGAAACCCCGTCTTCACTAAAAAATACGAAAATTAGCAAGGCATGGTGGCATGCACATGTAATCCCAGCTACTTTAGAAGGTGAGGCCGTAGGATTGCTTGAATCCAGGATGTAGAAGCTGCAGTAAGCCAAGATGGCGTCACTGCACTCCAACCTGGGTGACAAAGTGACACTCTGTTTCTTCAAAAATAATAATAATAATTAAATATTAAAGTGTAAATGAAAGTACTCAAATGTTTTAGGCAAAGTTTTATAATAAACCAGTAATACTTAAATAATCAGTTCCAAAAATTTTTTGCTTAAAAGAAAACCCCATAAGTTAGTATTAATAAGTAAATTCTAACATGGCTATTCAATAAATATTTGAAAATAATATTATAAAATAAAGTTATTGTAAAGGGCTACAAAATACTGGAAGAATGATAATACAATGACTCAGATATTGATAGTACTTGCTAGCATGGTTCTTTTACATTAAGGCTCATCGAGACAACACTTCATTATCCACAGTAGCAAAACAGGTTGTTAAATAATAAAACTAGTGTCAGACTATTTTATTTAATTTTCCAGCTAATCATTGAGGTATCTCCAGTGTTCTAAATTAACTGGCTATTGTAAACATTTATCTATAATTTACATTCACAGTGTTATTAAATGAATAACACTGTAATCATTTACTTGATTTACTTGATTAATATAAATGGTGTCAACTTTCATGAATTTTTTAAATAAGCCACAGGTGAGCCAAAAAGAAATCAATTGAAGAATTTCTTACTCCTGAGAAATGATAACATATTGACAAGTTTTCTCATCTAATGTGTAGTTAAAATGCCAAATTTATGGCATTTTCATTTGATTATATGAAACATGATTTCATAAATGAGATATATAGCAGGCAACATAGCTAAAAGCTCTTTGTTCTTTGTTTATATGTAGAATATCAGATATTCAAGTTACTACATCATGAAAAAGATTTCCAGACTAAATAAAACCACTCCCAGAAAATGTTAAAAAACAATTAACTGAACAAAATTATCTAAAGCTATTTCTCCTTCTAATAAATTAAGATCTGGATCAGCAGCAGTTCTAAGGAAGTGTGATGACTGCTAAGAGGCAATATGGCAGCCTCAGTAAATCTGGAATTGGATAAAGTATTAGATGAGAGTTGCTTATAGTATTTCTGTATTCAGAATGCCAGGAAAAATAAAATCTATTTTAAAGTTAGAGATGTATGTACTTAATGCAGATTCTTTATAAATATATTATTTTCTGGAGTGTATTTTGTCGGAAAAATACTTTTAAAAAATTATAGGTACTTAATAGTTATAGATGTTTAGAAGGTACATGTAAGAAATTGGTACAGTCATGTAATGTGTAATGATCAAGTCAGGGCAATTGGGTAATTAGCGTATTCTTCACCTCAAGCATGTACCATTTCTCTGTGTGGGAGACATTTTAATTCAACTTTTTTAGTTATTTCAAATGTACAACAGATTGTTAACTTTAGTCACCCTATAGTGCTACCGAATACTAGATCTTATTCATTCTAACTCTATTTTTGTACTCATTAACCATTCCCACTTTATCCCCAACTTGCTATTATCTTTCTTAGCCTTATGTAACCATCATTTTCCTATCTTCTCGAGTTCAACCTTTTTTTTGTTGTTGTTCCTTTACGTGAGTGAGATCATGCTGTAGGTGTCTTTCTATGCCTGGCTTATTTCACTTCACATAATGTTAACCAGTTGTATTCATGTTGCTGTGAATGAGATGATTACATTCTTTTTTATGGCTTAATAATGTTTCATTATATGTGTGTGTGTGTGTGTGTGTGTGTGTGTGTGTGTGTGTGTGTGTATGTCACTTTGTATCTGTTAATCTCTTGATGAACACTTAGACTGATTCCATATCTTGGCTATTATAAAGAGTGCTGCAATGAACTTGGGAGTGCATCAAAAAGTCGGGAAAAAACAGATGCTGGAGAGGATGTGGAGAAATAGGAACACTCTTACACTGTTGGTGGGAGTATAAATTAGTTCAACCATTGTGGAAGACAGTGTGGCAATTCCTCAAGGATCTAGAACCAGAAATACCATTTGACCCAGCAATTCCATTTCTGGGTATATACCCAAAGGATTATAAATCATTCTGCTATAAAGACACATGCACCCATATGTTTACTGCAGCACTGTTAACAATAGTAAAGACTGGAAACCAATCCAAATGCCCATCGGTGATAGACTGAATAAAGGAAATGTGGCACACATTCACAATGGGATAATATGCAGCCATACAAATGGATGAGTTTGTGTCCTTTGCAGGGACATGAATGAAACTGGAAATCATCATTCTCAGCAAACTAACACAAGAACAGAAAACCAAACACCACGTGTTCTCACTCATAAGTGGGAATTAAACAATCAGAACACATGGACACATGGAGGGGAACATCACACACCGGGGCTTTTTTGGGGATTGAGCGGGAGGGAAGTGAGGGAGAGCATGAGGAGAAATACCTAATATAGATGATGGTTGATGGATGCAGCAAACCACCATGGCATATGCCTGCCTCTGTCACAAACCTGGACATTCTACACATGTATCTCAGAACTTAAAGTATAATAATAATTTTAAAAATGCCTATTCAGATCTTTTGCCTATTTTTAGATTGGATTATTTGGTTTTATTGCTATTGAGTTGTTTGAGCTCATTATATATTCTAGTTATTAATCCCTTGTCAGATGTGCAGTTTGCAAACCATTTCTTCCATTATGCAGATTGTCTCTTTACTCCATTGATTGTTCTTTGCACTGTGCAAAGGCTTTTTAGATTGATGTGCCAATTTTTGCTTCAGTTGCCTGTGCTTTTGAGGCCTTACTCAAAAAAATTTTGGACAAATCAATGTGTTGGAATGTTTCCTCCAGTTTTATTGTCTAGTATTTTTATTGTTTTAAGTCTTAGGTTTAAATCTGTAATCTGTTTTGATTTGAAACACCATTCAGAAGCTAAAACCTGGGTTTTGGGAATCTGCTTGGTGCTTGATTTTACTGTCGCTGAGCTGATACCCAAATTGCAAAATAAAGTCCTCTGTATTCTTCTCTCTCCTTTCCCCAAGGGGAGGAAGTTCTCTCTGAGCTGTACTGCTTAGAATTTGGGTATGAGGGATACAGGTGCTCCCTCGGCTGCTAGAGCTGGTGTCGCCACTGGGTTGCACACACCCCAGGTCCACTGTATCCAAGACCAGGGCATCACGAGGGCTGGCCCAAAGACAGCAGTTTTTGTGGCTTGACAGCCAGGCCCCTGGCCACTTGAGTGAGCTAGTGGTGCAGCTTGCCAGGACTTGTTTTCCTCAGACTGAGACTGTGAATCCCCTTCTAGGCCAGGGTTGGTCTAAATGCACCTTCTTTCTTCCCTGTGATGTGTTCCACTGTGACAAAGAATCACTGGGTTCCTATGCAAAGACCCACACTCACCTTCTTCAAGCACACAGATACTCTCTCCTTGTAATGAATAATTGTGGAAGGGTGGTGCAAACAATGCAAGACTGACTTTCCTATTTTCTTCAATTACTCTCCTTGATATTATGTTAAACCCAGGTATTGTGATCACTTACCTGATGTTTTTTGTTTTTATAAAGATGTTTTCTCGCAAGTAGTTGTTCAATTTGGGGCTGCTGTTGGGAGGCAATCACTGAAGGGTGCTATTCATCTATCCTGCTCTGACTCCTCCTTTGGAAAAATGTTTTAACATGTTCTTTTTGGTATTACATATTGATTATACATATATATGATACTGCCATTTATTCTCTAAGGATATAAGTATTTTTGCTGAGAATCAGCTCCCCAAAGAGAAGGCAAATTTTGTGGAATCCCCAACAGAGAACATCAAGTTGGTATGATGTATAATGATACAGAAATAGGCTGCACTTGACTTTAAAAAGCTTTATTCTAGAAGATGTCTAGAATAAATAACTTGAGGTAGTGAAGGTCCTGTGAGATGTGACATAGAGAAACAGATCCTTTGGCCTTCACATATAATCATAAAAGAGAAGTAGCTCGGATGGCTTCATCGATTAAGGAAAAAGACAGAAAGCAACAACGGAATTTAAAGTGTTATTTTTAATTATAAGATAGCCGAACTATGTTCTGTGTGAAAGTTGAACTGTTTGCTGACTTCTGGGAGGGGTTTGCGTTATGCACACAACCGAGAAATGCAGCGGTCTCCCTTGGTATCACCCTTGCTTAAACCATACTAAACTAGAACAAGCAGAACCCTTTTTCTTACTACAGCTCTAACACCTCTTAAACTTATCAGACTAACAGAGGGAAACAATTTATATTCATAGTTTATTGTCTCCTGGACTTGCATGTAGTCAAATCTGACTGATCATCTTAGAAACTGTGATCAAATACTAGGTGAAATTGAGGACTAGCAGGATTTGTTACTAATGTCTTAAATTTAAATCACATGAAGTGTTTGGTAGATTTTTTAAAATCCAAACATATTAACAATAATTTTAAACATCAGGATCAGCACAAGGGAGCAAGGGAAAAAGGAAGTAACGGCAAAACTCTTTCATATTTTCTGAAAGACATGAAGGTACAGAAACAAGCAGTACAGTGCATGTAAAACAGGATATATTGAAAACTAAAACCAAGTTGTCAAGTGATAGTCCTTTTACAGAAATTTGAAAGAAGCCTGAAAAAAAGGCACATTATATACAAAGGAACAACAATTTGAATATCCATAGATTTGTCCTCTGAAATCAGTAAGGCCAAAAGACTATGAAAGAGTCTTTAAATTTGTGAAAGAACACATGGAAAGACCTAGAATTCTATATTTAGTAAAAATATGTCAGAAATGAAGCTGAAACAATATTTTAAAAGAAAAGAACACGGACAGGATTCTCATTAGCAAATATCAACTAGAAAAAAATGCTACAGGGAGTTTTCAGGCTGAGGGAAATTGTACCACAAAGAGACTTGGGTTACCAGGAAGGAATGAACACTAGAAATACTAAGTATCTGAGAATGAACAAAAAAACACAAAGGACTGTTTAAAGCTAAAATGAGAATAAAGTTATGTGATTTTTTTCAAATATAAATGATAAAAGAGTAAAATGGGAACATATATTAAAGTTTTCTACATTTTACATGAAGTGGTACAGTATTCACTTTAAACTCAAAGGTTAGGAATATATATTGTAATCTTCAGAACAACCACTTCAAAAATAATAAAAACAGGATATAAAAAGCCAATAATTGGGGTAAAATGGAATTCCAAGTAATATTCAAAACTGCTAAAGAAAGTAGGAAAGGCAGATCAGAGGAAAAAAGAACATAAGGAAAAATCAAATTGTATAGTAAAATAATGGAGCTAAATCCAACCATATTAATAACACTGAATGTTAGTGCTCTAAATATTTTAACTAAAAGACAGTTTCTTAGAGTAAATTAAAAGGCCAGATTCAGTTTTCTGATGCCTGCAAGAGCCATGCTTTAAATACAGAAATAGATAGTTTGGGAGTAAATGAATAGAAACAGTAGTGCCTCAGAACTAAAAAACATAAGATTAGACTATATATAATAAACTCAAATAATAGACTTAAAGAAAAAGTAATATTGGAGGTAAAGGAAGACATTTTATGATAAACTGGACAGGAAGACAATTATAAATATGCATACACTTAACAAAAGTTATGCACAATTTTGTAATTGTGAACTTTAATTCCAGAAATTGATGGAGCAATTCTCATCTGATAAAACTAGAAAAAAACATCTTTAATGAAACAGAAGATTTGGACACCACCGTAAATCACCTTGATCTAATTGATATTTAAAGAATGCTATACCAGACAAACACAAACTATATATTCTTTTTAAGTGTACTTGGTAAACTCATCAATATAGATTATCTGTTCTGTCATAAATAAGTCTCGATAAATGTAAAAAGATTGAAATTATATACAGTCTGCTCTCTCACCACAGTGGAACTTATTTATAAATGATTAACAATAAATTATCTGGGAAAACATTAAATACAACACTACTAAACAATTTATGGGTGAAGGAAAAAATCACAGGAAAATTACAAAGCTTTTTGAACTGCATGATAGTGAATACACACATACCAAAACGTGTAGTTCGCAACTAAAACAGTACTTAGGGAGAAATTCATAGCTTTAAATAGTTAAATTTAGAAAAATAAAGATATAAAATTAAACACCTAAGTTTTCTTCCTCAAGAAGAAAAATAAGCTGAAGACCAAAGTGAAAACAAACTAAGTGGAATGAAGGAAATTATAAATATAAGAAGCTCAAGAATACCCAAACACATGGATAAAATTCTTTATGAAGATGAACACTATTTGAAATCTTATAACTAGAATTGATCAAAATAAAAACAGTATACAAATCACTAATATCAAGAATGAAAAAGTATAGACTTATTAAACAGAAATATTATGAGCAGCTCTGTGCCAAAAAAAACTCAGAAACTCATATGACATGGCAAAATTTTAAAAAAAACAATACAAGGTTCAAAATTGACCTAAGAAGAAACAAAAATTCTGAGACCCATGTCTATGAAAAAAAAAATTGAAGTCACTATCAAAAACATTTTTGAGACAATATGAGACTTCTTATCTCTACAAGAATGCAAAATTAACCATTTGGCTTATTCCATTCTCTTGGCATTTCTCCAAAATCATTTTTGTTAAAATAAATCCATAAGTGGATTGACACGTACTGCAATATGCAAAGATGACATAGAAGATGCTTCTTCTATACCATATTTATCATTTCCAGAGGAGGCAAAAATAATACAGGTATAAATATTAATAGGATTTGAAAAACTAGTGAGCAAAAAGCTAGAAAGAAACAGCATTATTAGTACCTCTGAGACAACATAACAAAGTTTTTTCTCATATCATGACTCAAAAACACTGAATAGCACAGTAGTTTATGGACTCTAGAAACCGGACTACCTTGATTTGAAACCCAACTTTCCTACTTCATAGCTGTGCAACCTTAAGCAATTTATATAGCCTCTTTGAGACTCAGTGTTTATGCCATCAATGATAGAATGGATAAAGAAAATGTGGTACATATACACCGTGGAATACTAGCAGTCATAAAGAACAAGATCGTGTGTTTTTCAGACACATGGATGGAGCTGGAGGCCATTATATTTAGCAAACAAACACAGGAACAGAAAAGCAAAGGCTGCATATTCTCACTTAAAAGTGGGAGCTAAATGAAGAGAGAACACTTAGGCTCCAACATCCACTGAAACCTATTGGAGATTGGAGGGTGGGAGGAGGGAGAGGACCAGGAAAAATAACTAATGGGTGCTAAGCTTAATACCTAGTGATTAAATAATCTTCCCCACAAAAAACCCCATGACACAAGTTTGCCTAGGTAACAAACCTCAACATGTACCTCTGAACTTAAATAAAAGTTACCAAAATAAAATAAAATGGAGATAATATTGTCATGAAAACAAATATTTGTCAGGTGGTTGGAAATGAACCTTGCACAAAATAAACTTCTTCCAGTATTTATTAAATGTTTGAAATGTAAATAAAAATTACAGACTTGAATTACAATATCCAGTTAATATATTTTACAGAATGTGGTTTCAAATCTATAAAAATACTATATTATGAATTAATAATTAGCATTGGAATTAACTGTGATATCTTAGATATAATTATATTTCCTCTAAGTTCTGTTTTGAGAGTTAGTCATTATTTATAATTTATAGGTTACTTTGTGAATCAGGCCAGCCAAATATCAAATATAGCAAGTTTATGTGCTTTAGTTTATGTGAAGTAATATTAGTAAAACACAACAAATACAAATACTATAGTGAATATCAGAGTTTTCATTTGGTTCTCTGAAAATCACATTGATTGATTAATTATATATTTTTTTCTCAGATAAAAATTGACCATTCCTCAGCGTTCATCAAAATTTCACGGGTTTTAGAATTCATTAACAGATTTCTTGGCATTATGATAGTACCCATATTGAACACTTGAATTTTTGTAAATCATGTTTAAAATCATTGGTTTTATCTCTCTTGCAGTGAAATGACTTTTCATGACAACTTCTGTCATTTAATATGTGTTATAGTTTCATCTTGAGGTATTGGGAAGTGAAGAGACCTGAGAATTCACCGGACATTTTTGAAAGCATTACTCTAGCATGTATTTGCCTGAGTGGCTGCTTTGGTTTATTGGCTAAAGATGATTTGCCAGATTAATTTTAATACTTACAATTTTCTAGTTGTTAAGATTTCTTATCCAAAGTCAGTCTTTATGAATGTCAGAAGCACAAACTTCTAACTGCCTCATCTGAATACATGTAGGTTCCATGTTAAAGTTTGAAAATCTAGCTAAAAACTAATTCTAGCTAGAAATTATAGTCACAGAGGATGAATTCCAGAAATCCCTGGTGTACTTTAATACCTGAAAAAAGGTAAGAGGATAAATGCAGTATTAATTTTATGAGTTTTTTATGCTTGAGTAAACATAAAATTTGTAATTATATTTACAGGACTTGGCTGTGTTGAAAGATAAGGGATAATTACATTCATGCCTGATGGGAAAAAGCCTGCACAAATTATGTGGGTTTTATATGTTAACAAAACTATAGAATTAGGAACTTCAATCAAATGTTAATTAATTACAAGGAAAGGTGCTATCTATGAATGTATTACAACAAGTAAATCTATATATTTTGAGAATTAAAAATATTTTCATTTTTCCTCCCCATTATAATTTCTTCTGTCATCACAAAATACACCACAATTAGACTTTTACATGAAGCAGATAATTATGATATGAATAACATTTATGCAGCTTCCCAAGATAAATAATTTAACTGTGAGTCTTCTTAGTCATTACACAGTCCATATCACCATTACTTACATTATGAATCATGGGTTAGAGAGATTTTTGTCATGCAGTTTCTGATGTTATATGAAAACCAATCTTTCCTCAATAAATTCTCTGTATTTATTGATGATTATAATGACTTTTTCCTTGATTGCACTTAAATATGTAATAAACTCAACATGTAGGATAGTCAACTTATTTTTTTTAAATAAGAGAAATCACTTTTCTGCTACTTGTTCCTTTGAAAGACTTTAGTTGGTGTAGAACAGATTTAAATGTTATATTAGAAAAGTAATTAAATATTCAGAGAGTCTTATTCACTCCTGCTAACTTAAACCATGGAAGACTAGTCTCTATTCTTTTATTAGAGCATGTGTGTTATCTAAGACACATTGAACTGTTGGATCATACTTGTAGTATCACTGCCTGTTTTGACTTATCTTGAATGTAAACAGAGCAAAGTCTTCTAAATTTTAGTGATATGTTTGTCAATAATATTCTACAAATGGCATTAATTCATTCTAGAAATATTCTGAGTGCCAGCCTATATGTGAAAGGTTAGAAAGCCAAATGAAGCCACATCACCTTGAACTGCATTGCTTTGAAATAAAAAATTAAAATAAAACAAAAATGAGCTAGTTTTAAAGAGCTGGGAAAATCCTGTGCAAGTTAGCTGCATAGTTGATTCAAATTACTTAAATGGATCCATATCTTTTGCATTTAGTTTTTAAATTTAACATTCGTTTCTATTCTGATTAAGCTAAATAGAAGTACTTTATGGTTAGATGGTTCAAATTTGTTTGTTATTTTTATAATATTTTCTTACAAATAAGAAAAGCAGTTGATTTAATAAAGGAGTGGTGTACAAATTTTCTGTTTTCTGGTTCATAAAGTGTTGCTCTGTATAATTTTAATATTACTGGATATAACTAAGGTTTTTACATATAACCAACTATTACCAGCATTACAATAATGTTTAGTTTTGAGCAAATTCCTGATGTACCTTTGGTTCTATGGTTTTATATATACATATCTCTATGTTTTGGTCTTGATTCACTTATTGATTACGTCTAAGAGAACCTGGTAGCTGATGATGATGCTCTCATGAAAGCAGCCATTCAGATGAGGCTAGAGATTGTCGACTCAGTGACTGAAACATGAATTATTTTATCCAAATTTGCCTGCCATTATTTTCTGAATGGATATTAATGAGTTTTGTATGTGATAAAGGGAGATTGCTTGACAGCATGTAAATTTCTGCAATAGAAATGGACAGGCTTCCATGCTCAATAGAATTACTGGAACCAGCACATTCTACTGCCTTTTGGTTCTGGGTTTCTAGATTTTCCAGCTCAGCTATCACAACTGCCAGTCTAGCGTGTGACTTACTGGTGTGTACTTTCTCATCCAGTATTCTTAGATAACTAAAAGTTCCCATGTAGAAGCAGACAATGTAAATTCTTAACATACATACTAATAACTCCCTTTATTGCTTATTAAACAATTTTTCTATATTCCTTAAAACATAATGCACAACTTTTAGATATGATGGAAAAAATACATAAGCAAGCTATTTTACCATTTCATAATACTTTTTGGATATATTAAAATACTTTATGGAGTGACTAGAAAGTTCAAAACTGCAATCGAGAGAGGTTCAGAGAAATAAAAGTAATGACTAATTTATAGATTTTCTTGAAATTTAGTCACTCCTCAATTCACTTCAATTGCCAATTTCTGATTAACTGGTTGGCAAACATCTAGGAATGTGTAAAGTATAATAGAAGGTACAAACCTTTGGAATCTCTTTAGCTGGACCTTCAATTTCCAGTCAGTTTGTAGTGGATCTTCAGTCACCCTCACTATAATGCAACGTGCAAAATGAATATTTCTGTATTTATTTTGTTTTTAAACGGAACTACTTTAAGTCAATGTGATTCCATTTCTACAATAGTAATTCAATGAGGTGCTTTTTAATTGTAGTTATAGTGTAATGTATGTATAAAAATTTCTGAGGACACCCAGCAACTGGTAAGGGTTCACATCAGGTTTGATGCAGTAAGTCCAGGAGTTTAAAGGGCTTTGGGGTTAGAAATAAGCATATGATATTTCACTCTTTTAGATTAGGCACTAGAGTTGATTGTACTTAAGAATGTTTTCTATTATTCTGAGAGTTTATTCATTGATTCACTCCAGTAAAAGCTGTTTTAAACTTGACATTTTTGCCTTAAGAATATTTAAGAAAGTTAAAAAATAGAATTCTATAATTATATAAAAATGCAGGCAACAGAGAAAACTCTAAATGTATCACTCCAAAACTCTACCACCTAGAAATAAATTAATGTCTGATGCCCTTAATTGTAAACTTCTTTATATGCATAAACACAGATACAAATAGATAACAAAAATAATTCAGCTAAAGACTATAATTGTTTTACCAACATATAAAATTATTGTTTAATAGCATTTAAAAAAGAAATGCAACTGAATTGATCTTACTAAATTGTTACTTCAGATCATATTTTCCTTATAATAAGAGATACTAGTTTCTAAGATATCTCTCTAAAGGTAAAAATGTATGATAAAGATAGCAGACTGAGCTAATCGGCTTTGGTTTCTTTAAATACACATTCAATTTGGGACAGATATCTATTGTCTTCTGGTATGAAATAGAAGTATTGAGTGATTATTTACCTCTACCTGTTTTGTGCCCCAACATTTCAATCATTTTTCATTAATTTTCCTCTCAACATGCTACAGCTTATAATATTTTTGTGTTGTTTGTAATGAATATGCATTTCTTTAGCTTTATTTAAAGATGTATCAAATACATTATTTAATAAATATCAATCTTCATTTTGTTGCTGTTTTTCCCACTCCTCACCCACGTGATTTGCTTCACTATGCACTGGCCTTACTTAAGTTCTTTTTAGTTGTTGTTTATTTTTTAATAACAGTATATCTGTTTGGAACATGGGTAAATAGTATAGGTATAAAAAGGAAGGGGGTGGGAAATTTTGGTAATTGGAAGCATAAACAGTTCCAGTTGAAGTATATCTAGAACATCTTTTTACCAAATGTGACTTTTGTACTGAGAGCACATTATCTTTCAGTTTGAGATGCAGATGTCATATTTATAGTTACCCTTTAATTCACACACTCTCTCAGATGTGATTTTAGGGTCATAAGTTTTTCATTTCTTGTCACACTCGTTTAGGCACTATTTTTGTCATCATTAGAACTTAAATCTTTTCACTTGAACATATATTAATCATCTTGAAACCACAAGAAAAAGAACATAGATGAAAAGATAATAAATTAGAAATTTGAAGAGTTTAATAAGAAAAATTTGATCAATTTTTCAAGAGTACATTTTGATAGACCAGAAATATCATCTAAGATAAACATTATTTTAAAGTAAAATATCACATAAATTGATTTAAATAGTTCAAATATTTTCTGATACAGAAATTGCCAAATAATTTGATTTGGAGTAAATCTAACTTATAACAGAAATCCATCTATTATTACTTTGCTGTGTTTTCTTTTTCTTTTCTTTGAGATAGAGCCTTGCTCTGTTGCCCAGCCTGGAGTGCAGTGGTGGTATCTCCACTCGCTGCAACTTCCACCTCCCCGGTTCAAGCAGTTCTCCTGCCTCAGCCTCCTGAGTAGCTGGGATTACAGGTATACACCAGCATTCCCAGCTATTTTTTTTTTTGTATTTTAGTAGAGATGGGGTTTCACCGTGTTGCCCAGTCTGATCTCGAACTCCTGAGTGCAGGCAATCCACCCACCTCTACCTCCCAATGTGCTAGGATTACGTTTGTTGTCATTTTTGGACAACATCATCCTCCTGGGATAAAATTTTTCATATATATTTGTATAAGGAGCAAAGACCCTGTGTCTTCTTTCACGTAATACCATTCTCTCTGTGTTTCTCTGCCTCTTTCTTTTTTTAAAAGTTACATTTTGCTAATATTCTTCAACGTTATTTATTGTTAATTAGAGTTATTTGTGCCTCTTTGAGCAAAGGCTTATGGCTGGTTTCTACAGTGTATTTCTGATACATAAAAGTCTACCATTATATCTTTATTGCTAGTGACATTTATTTCATTTAATAGATAAGAGAATCTGTATTCATTAAACCAAATGTCAATAAAATCTTCATAACTTAATATGTATATTTTTTACCCATGACATGCCATGACAATAGAAATTTTTTTGGCCTTGTAGATTAAAGAATATTAAACTAGAGAATATGCTACTGATTCAAGGTAATGTTACATATATGAAGATGAAAATCACAGTAATGGTCATATGCTCATTTAAGAACAATATGAAATATGAATAATTATAAACTTTGTTTAATTTCTTTGAAAGAGTCGAATATATATATATATATATATATATATATATATATATATATATGAACTCAAATAATTTGGCATGTTGTTGTTCTTATTAAAACTAACTTCTGAAAAGTAAAAAGACCAAGAAATTTGGTATTATTTATTTTTACTTTTATATATATTTTTTATATCAAAAGAAAATGTATTAGGAATTGTCACGTTATAACAACCTTTGTTTCTCTGGAGAACCTCATAACTATGAGATTGCAATAATACATGCTTGAAATAAAGCATCCTATATTACTTTTATCATATAAGCTATATACAACATATATAATAATTTTACTTAATATTATATTAATATAATTTAATTTTATTTAATACTCTTTGATATAGTACATATATGTTAAATTTCCCTTGAATAGAATAACTTTAACAATTCTCCCATTATTGAGAATCATCAAGACACCCATGTCAGATAAGTAAGTTCCCAAAGTCCCATCTTCTGTATATTATTACCACATGTAATATTAGATGTGAGTATATACCAAGATGAGTAAAGAAAGATTCATGAAAATAATATTTATTCACTATAGAAAATTTGGAAAATACAGGAGCATAAAAATGAAAACTGCATGTAGTGTTATTCAGTGAAACAATATAAATATAGGGAAAGTTTCTTTCATGGTGTCTTTCTCAATGGATGGATGGATAGACTGACTATACTATATATAAATTATATGTTAAATTTATAATTTTTATTACCTATAATTTATTCTTTATGTACTACATAAAATGTATTACATACATACCTTTTTATACAGGCTATTTTGAATACTTACTTTTTCACCTAGCATTGTAAAATTGAATACTACAGTTTTAAGAAAGATTGTGTCACTTTGCGAAACTGTATAACTTTCTGACATCCTTTTTTCATATGAAATTCCATGTTTGGATACATCATTGAGAGAGTCATTCTTTCCTTAGAGAAGGGTTTTGTTGTATCCAATCTTGCAGAAATGACTTTCTGATTTATGTTCTCTAAACATAAACCTGAGGAGTCTCTTCCCAGTAGCCTTTTCTATTAAATTTCTCTTTGAATTTCTTAACCTGTTACAATTTGAAATAGAATATAAGAATACTTCCTCTTTGAACTTTTAGTTTTGAAATGTAGAATGTACTCATAAAGTCAAGTAGTGAGTGACTAATTTAGAGTTGACAATACAGAATTTCTAAATAATGGGATTATTTTTGATACCCAACTGAATCCTTGATTAACATTTTTCCAATCAATTCCTTGTTATAACACTGTATTAAATCACATACTGCTTTGTTCTAAAGGTACTTTTGTTGATGGTTTGTCAGTTCTTCCTATATGAAGCAGAAGAGCTCTGACACTTAATTATAGGAAAACATTTCCAGTTCAATTTATAAGGTACAAGAGATAAATCACAGTTTTTAAGTATATAGCTTTTGGAAGAGGTACTGTCAGAAGAAAAAAGCACATTTATAATTTAGCAAAATTACGACTCCTGCATTAAATAAGACAATATAGAAAGAGCCAGTTGCCCTTTGGATATCAGAAAGTCAAAATATGTAGAAGAAGCATCTGCACACAACTGAAGTTTCCCTCTCCTTATGATCTTGGAATAAATTATAATCTTACATACACCATTCCAGAAAGTGCTAGGTGGTTGTATTTCTTACATAACGTCATGTTGAAGTAAATAATGTTAAGCAGACCCACAAAACCAATGTAATAAAGAGCTGAACTTAAAAAAAAATAGAAGAAAAGCAAAATCATAAACGTATTTCTTTGAACAAAGTTTGCTGAGAAATAGCTCATCTTTTTGTTATGTGGTGACAATGGTAATTTCTTGGCATGTGTCGTAATCATGTTTGATGAAAACATCTATAGTGAGAATATCAAATTATAAATACATCATTTTGATTGGATCTACTTTAAAGACTAAAGGGTAAAGAGTAGTAAAAATCCAGGCCATTCCACAATAAAACCAGAAGGGAATGTTGATATTAAGTACAGCCGTAATAAGTGGGGAGCCAATAACAGAATGACTATAGTGGATAGTCTAGCAGAAATGCATTAAGTATGACATTGCCATGGAGAAGAAAATAATTCACACTAGAAAAATTATTAAAGTACTTTACCTCTTGGGGGAAAAGGCCAATTTGAGTTTAAGAGCCTGAAAAATTGTGGTAGGGTGAATTATCCCCCAGCCTCAACCTCAAAGGTGTTTACACCCTAACCCTTAAAATAAGTTATATTACATGGAAAAGGGGACTTTGAACATGTAATTAAGGTACTGACATTAAAATAGAGATATTATTCAATATAATTTAGATGGGCCCAATATGATTACCAAAGCCCTTCAAAACAGCTTTCCTAGGCTGGAGACAGAAGTGAGATGCAATGAGAAATCAGGGGAAGCCAGAGCAATTCCAAGCTGTGTTTTTCTATGCACTATGACTGCCTCTGAGATGTACAGGGTCATGTGCAAAAATCAAAGTGAAGCATTTAGAAATCACTGCCATCCACCAACTGACAGGCAGCAGGGAAATGGGGACCTCAGCCCCAGCCATGCAATGTCAAGGAATTGGATTCTGCCAACAATCTGAATGAACATGGAAGTATTTGCTTCCCAGATCCTGCCAACGAAAAGCATAGCCACCAACATCTTGATCTCACCTTTAGAAAACCCAGAGTAGGGAAATCAACAGACTCAGCCCATACTGCTGATTTACAAAAGTATGAGATCTTAAATTTTTGTTGTCTTAAGCCACTACATTTGTGGTAAGTTGATGTAACAGTAATAAAACACTAAAATGAAGTAAGCCAGTATTTATTAGCAATAACTTAGAAATAAGTGGGTGTTTGGAGATAAAAAACTATTTGTTTTCAGATTATTACATACACACAAAAGTTCTCCATATTGAAAATTATTATCCTTGGCATCCGTGTCTCCAAAGTTCATGTCACTTTCCATCGGCAGGGATGTAATATGTAAATGTGAAGGGACATAGGTGGTATACTAAATACTTCTTTTCTTTACCATCTAATCGAGAAATTTACAATTTTCATTGCTATCATATAGAAAGATCTATATTAAAAAATATAAAACTGTCACTTACAGATAACATGATTGTATATATGAACATTTCAAAATATAAAACATAATACAAAATTTATATAAAATTGAGCAAGATTCGAAATTATAGACCATATGAAAAAATTCCCCTATATACTTTTATGTACTATCACATATGTTTTTTTAAAAAATATTGTGGTATTTAAAATAGACTTGAAGAAATATGAAATACCTAGAAATGAACCTAACAAAAATGTGTAAGACTCCTACCCAGGAAGATGACAAAACAATATTGAAAGTAATTAAAATAAATCATTTTGGTTCAGAATACTCTTAACTGTAAAGATTCTAAATCTACCCAAATTGATCTATAGGTTTCAGGCAATACCAATCAAAATATGAGTGTATGTGTATATTGGCAAGTTAACTCTAAAATGTATGTGGAAATATAAAAGCACAAGGATAGCCAGGATGAATCTTAAAGAAAAAGATGAAACAAATTGAAGGACATATGCTATTCAATATTGTGATATAATGAAAAATATTTAGTTTTTTCCACCATTTCATGAAACGTAGTTTCCTAAAGCCTTGTAGATAGGAGCACAAGGACAATCTTTTGTTCTAGTAAGTCGTGTTTGACCCTAGTTTCTGATACAGAGCTCCCAAGACATTTGACGTTTTCTGAATGTTATGAGCCTCAGACACAGAGCTCCTAAATCCCTTGGAATTTTCTGGGTGATAGGAACATTTTTTTTTTCCTAAGGACGGAACTACTGATGTGTTCCTGTGTAGGAAATTCATAAACCCCACATCAGCCGTGGGTACCCCGAGTTTGGTGGCAACAAAGCAATGAGAGAAAGATTAAAAGCAGGATCAGAGGGCCATCACTTTACTACTTTGGAGGTGGCAGTGAAGGCCCCAAGCTCTGATCATCCACACTATTTATCAATTACAATCACTTTGATCTATATGGTAGGAGTGGAGTGAATCAGTGAGCTGGAACTGGTGTGTCATCCTAAGGATTGATAACAATTGCAGTTTGGTAATTTCACAAAACAAGAACGTGGTTATATTTAGCTTACCTATGTACAGCTGATGGAACTTGAGCCTCACAAAGAGCCTACAGGTCTGGCTGCAAGATGTTGTCATAGTGCTACGAAGGGGTTTTACATCCTTGAGCACATTATTTATGGTAACAGCCGAGGTCACCCTGCACCAGAACATGTGGCATGGAGAGGCCTTCCTCCTCAGAGGCCTCCTGTGTGGCCTTCCCCAGTTTGTTATTCCTTGTTTATTTGTTACTCATAACCAATTTATGTAGGCACTTTCCTATGCTGCTTTATCAACACTCCTGGATAGTCACAGGATTGGGGCTCATTGCCAGGGGAACCAACTTTGCAATTAGAGTTAGAACTTAGGGCCCCACCCTTCACCCTCCAGGAGGGAAGAAGGGGCTGAAATTTTAAACCCCCAAAGATGGAAATCAGAGGGCATTTTTAACAGTACTCATTTCTTAAGGTGATTTTTTTTGTTTGTTTTTACCAGATTTACTACTCGAAACCAACCTCTTCCCTATGGAAACTCCCTTTTATTTATTTTACACTATTAGTTTGCAATTGTTTTAAAATAATAGGCTATTTTTTAGAAAGTTTTGGATTTATAAAAAGATTTATGCACATAATTCAGATAATTCCTATAATTCACCATCCCTCCCACATAGTTTCTATTATTATCTTGCATTAGTATAGTGAAGTTGTTACAATTAACCAACTAATATTAATACACTATCACTAAAGTCTGCAATGTATTAATGTATAACACTGTATATGATAAATATACATTAATATTAATATATTGTCACTTTTTTTTTTTTTTTTTTTTTTTTTTTTTTTTTTTTTTTTAAATTTTTATTGCATTATAGGTTTTGGGGTACATGTGCAGAACGTGCAAGATAGTTGCATAGGTACACACATGGCAGTGTGTTTTGCTGCCTTCCTCCCCCTCACCCACACTTGGTATTCATCCCCAGGCTATCCCCCCCAGCCCCCCCCGCTGTCCCTCCCCCATTTCCCCCAACAGTCCCCAGTGTATAGTAGACCGCCTCTCTGTGTCCATGTGTTCTCATTTTTCTCACCCGCCTATGAGTGAGTATATGCGGTATTTCTTTTTCTGTTCTTGTGTCAGTTTGCTGAGAATGATGTTCTCCAGATTCATCCATGTCCCTACAAAGGACACAAACTCATCATTTCTGATTGCTGCATAATATTCCATGGTGTATATGTGCCACATTTTCCCAGTCCAGTCTATCATCGATGGGCATTTGGGTTGGTTCCAGGTCTTTGCTATTGTAAACAGTGCTGCAATGAACATTCGTGTGCATGTGTCCTTATAGTAGAAAGATTCACAGTCTTTTGGATAGATACCCAGTAATGGGATTGCTGGGTCAAATGGAATTTCTATTTCTAGGTCCCTGAGGAATCGCCACACTGTCTTCCACAATGGTTGAACTAATTTACACTCCCACCAACAGTGTAAGAGTGTTCCTATTTCTCCACATCCTCTCCAGCATCTGCTATCTCCAGATTTTTTAATGATCGCCATTCTAACTGGTGTGAGATGATATCTCAATGTGGTTTTGATTTGCATCTCTCTAATGACCAATGATGATGAGCACTTTTTCATATGTTTGTTGGCCTCATGTATGTCTTCTTTTGTAAAGTGTCTGTTCATATCCTTTGCCCATTTTTGAATGGGCTTGTTTGTTTTTTTTCTGTAAATCTGTTTGAGTTCTTTGTAAATTCTGGATATCAGCCCTTTGTCAGATGTGTAAACTGCAAAGATTTTTTCCCATTCTGATGGTTGTCGATTCACTCTAGTGACTGTTTCTTTTGCCGTGCAGAAGCTGTGGAGTTTGATTAGGTCCCATTTGTCTATTTTGGCTTTTGTTGCCAATGCTTTTGGTGTTTTGGTCATGAAGTCCTTGCCTACTCCTATGTCCTGAACGGTTTTGCCTAGATTTTCTTCTAGGGTTTTTATGGTGTCAGGTCTTACATTTAAGTCTTTAATCCATCTGGAGTTAATTTTAGTGTAAGGTGTCAGGAAGGGGTCCAGTTTCTGCTTTCTGCATATGGCTAGCCAGTTTTCCCAACACCATTTATTAAATAGGGAATCCTTTCCCCATTGCCTGTTTTTGTCTGGTTTATCAAAGATGATATGGTTGTAGATATGTTGTGTTGCCTCCGATGTTTCTGTTCTGTTCCATTGGTCTATATCTCTGTTTTGGTACCAGTACCATGCTGTTTTGATTACTGTAGCCTTGTAGTATAGTTTGAAGTCTGGTAGCGTGATGCCTCCCGCTGTGTTCTTTTTGCTTAGAATTGACTTGGCTATGCGGGCTCTTTTTTGGTTCCATATGAAATTCATGGTGGTTTTTTCCAGTTCTATGAAGAAATTCAATGGTAGTTTGATGGGGATAGCATTGAATGTGTAAATTACTTTGGGCAGTATAGCCATTTTCACAATATTGATTCTTCCTAACCACGAACATGGAACGTTTCTCCATCTGTTTGTGTCCTCTCTTATTTCGTTGAGCAGGTGTTTGTAGTTTTCCTTAAAGAGGTCCCTTACATTCCTAGTGAGTTGTATTCCTAGGTATTTTATTTTCTTTGTAGCGATTGTGAATGGCAGTTCGTTCTTAATTTGGTTCTCTTTAAGTCTGTTGTTGGTGTATAGGAATGCTTGTGATTTTTGCACATTGATTTTATATCCTGAGACTTTGCTGAAGTTGCTTATCAGTTGCAGGAGCTTTTGGGCTGAGGTGATGGGGTCTTCTAGGTATACTATCATGTCGTCTGCAAATAGAGACAATTTGGCTTCCACCTTTCCTATTTGAATACCCTTTATTTCTTTTTCTTGCCTTATTGCTCTGGCTAGAACTTCCAGTACTATGTTGAATAGAAGTGGTGAGAGAGGGCATCCTTGTCTAGTGCCGGATTTCAAAGGGAATGCTTCCAGTTTTTGCCCATTAAGTATGATATTGGCTGTTGGTTTGTCATAAATAGCTTTTATTACTTTGAGATATGTTCCATCAATACCAAGTTTATTGAGGGTTTTTAGCATAAAGGGCTGTTGAATTTTGTCAAATGCCTTCTCTGCGTCAATTGAGATAATCATGTGGTTTTTGTTTTTGCTTCTGTTTATGTGGTGAATTACATTTATAGACTTGCGTATGTTGAACCAGCCTTGCATGCCCGGGATGAATCCTACTTGATCATGATGGATAAGTTTTTTAATGTGCTGTTGCAATCGATTTGCCAGTATTTTATTGAAGATTTTTGCATCTATGTTCATCATGGATATTGGCCTGAAGTTTTCTTTTCTTGTTGAGTCTCTGCCAGGTTTTGGTATCAGGATGATGTTGGTCTCATAAAATGATTTGGGAAGGGTTCCCTCTTTTTGGATTATTTGGAATAGTTTCAGAAGGAATGGTACCAGATCCTCTTTGTGTGTCTGGTAGAATTCAGCTGTGAACCCATCTGGACCTGGGCTTTTTTTGTGTGGTAGGCTCTTAATTGCTGCCTCAACTTCTGACCTTGTTATTGGTCTATTCATAGTTTCAGCTTCCTCCTGGTTTAGGCTTGGGAGGACACAGGCATCCAGGAATTTATCCATTTCTTCCTGATTTACTAGTTTGTGTGCATAGAGTTGTTTGTAGTATTCTCTGATGATGGTTTGAATTTCTGTGGAATCTGTGGTGATTTCCCCTTTATCGTTTTTTATTGCATCTATTTGGTTGTTCTCTCTTTTCTTTTTTATCAGTCTGGCTAGTGGTCTGTCTATTTTGTTGATCTTTTCAAAAAACCAGCTCTTAGATTTGTTGATTTTTTGAAGGGTTTTTCTTGTCTCTATCTCCTTCAGTTCTGCTCTGATCTTAGTTATTTCTTGTCTTCGGCTAGGTTTTGAGCTTTTTTGATCTTGCTCCTCTAGCTCTTTCAATTTTGACGATAGGGTGTCAATTTTGGATCTCTCCACTTTTCTCATGTGGGCACTTATTGCTATATATTTTCCTCTACAGACTGCTTTAAATGTGTCCCAGAGATTCTGGTACGTTGTGTCTTCGTTCTCGTTGGTTTCAAAGAACTTCTTTATTTCTGCCTTCATTTCATTGTTTATCCAATCAACATTCAAGAGCCAGTTGTTCAGTTTCCATGAAGCTGTGCGGTTCTGAGTTATTTTCTGAATTCTGAGTTCCAACTTGATTGCACTATGGTCTGAGAGACTGTTTGTTATGATTTCCGTTGTTTTGCATTTGCTGAGGAGTGCTTTACTTCCAATTATGTGGTCAATTTTGGAGTAGGTGTGATGTGGTGCTGAGAAGAATGTATATTCTGTGGATTTGGGGTGGAGAGTTCTGTAAATGTCTATCAGGTTTGCTTGTTCCAGGTCTGAGTTCAAGTCCTGGATATCCTTGTTAATTTTCTGTCTGGTTGATCTGTCTGCTATTGACAGTGGAGTGTTAAAGTCTCCCACTATTATTGTGTGGGAGTCTAAGTCTCTTTGTAAGTCATTAAGAACTTGCCTTATATATCTGGGTGCTCCTACATTGGGTCCATATATATTTAGAATCGTTAGCTCTTCTTGTTGTATTGATCCTTTTACCATTATGTAGTGACCTTCTTTGTCCCTTTTGATCTTTGTTGCTTTAAAGTCTATTTTATCAGAGATGAGAATTGCAACTCCTGCTTTTTTTTGCTCTCCATTTGCTTGGTAAATCTTCCTCCATCCTTTTATTTTGAGCCTTTGTGTATCTTTGTGTGTGAGGTGGGTTTCCTGAATACAGCACACTGATGGGTTTTGGTTTTTTATCCAATTTGCCAGTCTGTGTCTTTTGATTGGTGCATTTAGCCCATTTACATTCAGGGTTAATATTGTTATGTGTGAATTTGATACTGCCATTTTGATGCTATCTGGCTGTTTTGCCCATTGGTTCATGTACATTCTTCATTTTGTTGATGGTCTTTAGCATTTGGTATGCTTTTAGGATGGCTGGAACTGGTTGTTTCTTTCTATGTGTAGTGCCTCTTTCAGGAGCTCTTGTAAAGCAGGCCTAGTGGTAACAAAATCTCTGAGTACTTGCTTGTTCGTGAAGGATTTTATTTTTCCTTCACTTATGAAGCTCAGTTTGGCTGGATATGAAATTCTGGGTTGAAAGCTCTTTTCTTTAAGGATGTTGAATATTGGCCCCCACTCTCTTCTGGCTTGTAGAGTCTCTGCCGAGAGATCTGCTGTGAGTCTGATGGGCTTCCCTTTGTGGGTGACCTGACCTTTCTCTCTGGCTGCCCTAAGTATTTTCTCCTTCGTTTCAACCCTGGTGAATCTGATGATTATGTGCCTTGGGGTTGCTCTTCTTGCGGAGTATCTTTGTGGTGTTCTCTGTATTTCCTGGAGTTCAGTATTGACCTGTCTTGCTAGGTTGGGGAAATTTTCCTGGATAATATCCTGAAGAGTGTTTTCCAGCTTAGATTCATTCTCTTGATCACATTCTGGTACACCTATCAAACGTAGGTTGGGTCTCTTCACATAGTCCCACATTTCTTGGAGATTTTGTTCATTCCTTTTTGTGCTTTTTTCTTTAATCTTGGTTTCACGTTTTATTTCATTGAGTTGATCTTCAATTTCTGATATTCTTTCTTCTGCTTGGTCAATTCGGCTGTTGAAACTTGTGCATGCTTCACGAAGTTCTCGTGTTGTGTTTTTCAGCTCCTTCAATTCATTCATATTCCTCTCTAAGTTTTCCATTCTTGTTATCAATTCCTCGAATTTTTTTTCAAATCTTTTTTCAAGGTTCTTAGTTTCTTTGCACTGATTTAGAACATGTTCTTTTAGCTCAATGAAGTTTCTCATTATCCACTTTCTGAAGTCTGATTCCGTCATTTCGTCACACTCATTCTCCGTCCAGCTTTGTTCCCTTGCTGGTGAGGAGTTTTGGTCCTCTGTAGGAGGTGAGGTGTTTTGGTTTCGGGTGTTTTCCTCCTTTTTGCGCTGGTTTCTTCCCATCTTTATGGATTTATCCGCCTGTCGTCTTTGTAGTTGCTGATTTTTCAATTGGGTCTCTGTGTGGATGCTGAGATTGTTGATGATGAAGTATTTTTGTTACTTAGTTTTCCTTCTAGTGGTCTAGCCCCTCTGCTGTATGAGTTCTGAGGTCCACTCCAGGCCCTGTTTGTCTGGAGTATACCTGTAGCAGCCTCTGCGCCGTCACTGAGAGCTGCAATCCTGAGTCGCTTCTACGACGCCATCTTGCCGGGTCTCCCCATATTGTCACTTTTTATACTGTAGTTCTATGGGTTTTGACAAATGCTATGCATTCAGCATTATGGTAACATACCTAATACCCTAAAAATCCCATGTCTACCTATTCTTCTCTTTTTTCCTCTCAACCACTGATCTTTTTGCTATCTCTACAGTTTTGCCTTTTGCAGAACGTTATAGAGTTAGAATCATACTGTAGGTAGCCTTTCAGGCAGGCTTCTTCCACTCAGAAATGCTCATTTGAGTCTGGGCACATTGGCTCATGCCTATAATCCCAGCACTTTGGGAGGCTGAGGTGGGTAGATTGCCTGAGGTCAGGAGTTCCAGACCAGCCTGGCCAACATGGTGAAACCTCGTCTCCACTAAAAATATAAAAATTAGCTTGGTGTGGTGTCATGCACCTGTAGTCCCAGCTACTCAGGAGGCTGAGGCACAAGAATAGCTTGAACCTGGGAGGTGGAGGTTGCAGTGAACTGAGAACGTGCCATTGCATTTCAGTCTGGGCAACAGAGCAAGACTCTGTCTCTAAAGAAAAAAAAAGAAAAAAGAAAAAAAATAAACATGCATTTCATAGTTTTCTATGACTTTTTTGACTTGATAACTTATTTTTGTTGCTAGTAATATTCCATTCTATGAATATACCAGTTTGTTAATTGGTTTCTGTAATAAAGAACATCTTGACTTTTTCCTATTCTTGGTGATTATGAATAAAGCTGCTATAATCATTTTTCAGAAGGTTTTTATGTAGATATAAGTTTTCAACTTAATTGGGTAAATACATAAGAGTACAATTCCTGATCATAAGTATATTCCTTTTCTGCAGCTACTAGAAAGTACCATAAAGTAAGTAAATTAAGAGAAATTTATTGTTCCACAATTCTGGAGGGTAGAAATATGAGATCTGAGTGTTGGTAGGGTTTCTTCTAACAGTAGGAAGAAAAATGCATTTCATGAAGAATACATTGCATGCCTTCACCTTAGTGTTAAGTAGTTCAGTTGCCCATTTTTGGCACTCCTTAATTTGTGGAAGCATAACCCTGAGCCTTCATTTTCACATGGTGTTCTCCCTGTATGTATGTATGTGTGTGTTCAAATGTCTCCTTATTGTAAGGATACCGGTCAAATTAGGGGAAAACCCTGCTGGAGTGTGACCTAATTTAGCTAATTACATCTGCAGTGGGACAATCCAAATAAGGCACACTATCTTCCCAAGTGGCTCTACAATTTAGCACTCCCATAAGCAATAAATAATAGTGCCAGTATTTGATATTGTCAGTTTATTATTTTTTTTTTTTTGGCTTTCAGCCATTCTAATAAGTGTACAGAAGTATCTTATTGTTTCTTTTCTACATGCAGTTCACTGATGATAGATGATGTTGAAGATCATTTAATATGCTTATTTATCATCTATATATCTTCTTGGTGGGAAGGCTGCAGAAATTTTTTGCCCATTATTAAATTTGGTTATTTGTTTCTTATGGTTAAGGTTTAAGAGTTCTTTGTACATTTTAGATACAAGTGATTTATCAATTATGTGTTTTGCACTTATTTTCTTCCAATCTGTGTCATGTCTTTTTATTCTCTTAAATTTCTTTCACAAAGCAGAAGTTTTAAATTTTAATAAAGTCTAATGTCACTTGTTTCTTTCATGGATCATGATTTTGGCATTGTATCTAACACTCTTAGTTTCTCATTTATTTTTAAGATGTGACATTTTGTTTAATCTAGCATGCACTGTGTCTGGATATTTTTACATTTATCTACTTTACCTTATATATGTATTATCCTTAGTGTTTGGTACAAAATAGGGATACATTAAATATGCATTCAATAAATGGATTACCTGAAAGAGATAGTGGATAAAGAATTGAATAAATAAGCAATTGAAAATGTGTGATTAGCTTCTAGTTTTGCTTTTGTGTTTTTAGGGCCAAAAATACAAAGTTTTTTTGCAATAGCACTTTGTAAAATGCACTGGGAAGCTTGTGGATGTTTGAGTTTTCCTCCCATTTTGTTAATATACTCATGTTTAGTTTTGATCTCCTCTAAATTATTAAATCCTTCCAGTTTACAGATATAGGAAAATGTAATAAATTCTTCCAGATATATAAGCTACTTAGAAATATATTTCTCATGTATTCTGATGTTTCCTGATATATGCAGAATACTGAAACCTCAAAATGTATTAAGTTTTTTAGAGATGCTAGAATTTTTAACATATTTTACTTTTTTCATTTTAAAATACTATAAAATTGATGAAAATACTATAATTTTCCAATAGATAATGAGTTTTTATACTTGTATATGTATTTCTCATCTTGGGAATATATTTCATGTAATACAAATGAAGAATATTACTGGATACTGCTGAGTAAACAAAGCCATCAATACATGTTATGAACTCAGTTTGTGAACTTATTAATAGCTGTCATCGTATAACATAGAAAGAAATTGTGCTTGTTAGTCATTAGAGTTTAACTAAAGGGCTTCTTGAGTTAACTATTTGCTTTTAAAATTATTAAGACTTCTGCTTTTTTTCTGAAACTCCAAAGGTCAAATTCATGGGGCATTCTTTTTAGTCAACAACATTTCTTTTACTATATTTAATACAAGCAACTACCCCCTTGTTTATTTAACTTTCCTCTCTGTTTTGGTTTTCTTCTTTTTGTCAATCTTAGGCTTATACATAAATGTGTCACTGAGAAAGAGAAGGAAATTGGCAAAATTGCAATCTAACAGGGCTTTTGTAAAATTCTTCTGTTCATCTAATTTTATAAATTACTATATTTACATTCTTAATGTCAATCACAAATAGTCTATAAGAGTGAAAGAAAAAAATTCCTCGTTTCTCATCATAAATTTAATTTTAACAGGGGCTATAATTTTACTGTTTAATTCTAGTTGATATACAATTGCTCTATCATTTTTTGATTATAGATAAAGTACAATTTTTATTTGAAATTATATGTCATTCAACATAATTTTCAAGCATTTACACAGTATTATGGAGAAATCAAAGAAGTCGAATTTGTCATATTAATTATGACTAAGGTGTTTTAGTTACATGTGTTAAGTTGCTTCTGAGAATAGAGTTCATGTAACACATAGGAAGCATATTCTTGGATTTTTCTGTGAATTCGTATACAGACAGGAGAACAGTAGAGGAGAAAAATACACATAATATGTAATTTTAACACAAAACTACCAATAGAATATAGAGAAGCAAATAATTGTTTTGAACTTAAAGAGATTATCAGGGAAAGGTTGTTACTTGGTCGAAGCCTCAATAAATGGGTAGAATTAATTTCAAGATAGGGAAATAGAAGTGAAAGAAATGAATAAAGAAAGGCTTACAGGAAAGACCTTGAGGCTGGGATGGGTAGTACAGTCATTTTTATGTGCATGAAAAAGAACATTTAAAAATAAGATTGTAAGACTATATTTAGTTATATTAATATTGGTCAATTCTGGTCAAATTAATACAAAATGAGTTTAAATTTTATTGTGGGGATAGATATAAAATTGGAAATATCTGAACATAGAATTTGCATTATAAGATGAGTGTTGCAATCTGTGGAATCTGTCAATGAAGGCAAAAATAAATTGAAAATGGAAAATAGAAACAACCATCAGGATACTAGGGAAGGAGTTCCTATACTGATGGTTCAGAATAGAATTAAAAGTTTGGAGCAAGTTAAAGGCAATGGGAATTTTAAAAAACACAGAGAAATGTACAATATTGTTGATATCTAATCCACTGACTTTAGTGACCACATGCCTTTGGTATCTAAGGAGAAAAAGAGTAAAATATAATCTAGAAATTTTGAACATACGTAATGATAGGAAGAATTAGGGGTTGGTTGGGATCAAGGGTTTGGTAGATAAGGGAACTGCTTGCACATTTCCCTGGCCAAGTTACAATTTCATTTTTTTATTTATTGCTTATCTTATTAGTTCTTAACAGAGCTTTGATTATTAAATAGGAAAATATCCATTAAGCACTCAGCATTGTACCTAAAATAAGTTTAATTAAGATTATATAATTATTAATAGTAGTATTGAATAGGGAGCAAGCAACATTGCTAACAAGTTTAGTTTTGGATGTATTAAGTATGATATTTTATGAAAAAATTCCAAGTGAATATGTAGAGTAGGAAATTTGATGTTTACCTTTAAGCTCAAGAGAGACTTTAATCTGTAGATGTCCATTTAAAAGCCATCAGCATAGTTAGTAGACGAAACCATCAAAAGTAGAAGTCAATAACATTTCCTTAAACATGTTTCTAATCCTGCATTGATTTTCAATATATATTGAAAAAATTATTTATAAATTATCAGAAAAACTTCAAATATTAAAATTAATGAAATGTGCTCAGATTTTAAAAATTCAATAAAATGTTAAATTTACTAGGAATAAAAGTTTAAATATTAAGATAAAGAACAAAATTCACACACCTATAGTGAAGTCATTTCTGACTAAAATGCCAAGAATATACACTGGGGAAAAGACAGTCTCTTCAATAAATGGTACTGGGAAAACTGGATAACTCTATGCAGTAGTATGAAACTAGAACCCTACCTCTCACCATATACAAAAGTCAAGTCAAAATGGATTAAAGTCTTAAATAGAAGACCTCAGACTATAAAACTACTTCAGCAAAACATTGTGGAAACTCTCCAGAATATTGGTCTGGGCTACAGATTTTTGAGCAATAACCCACCAGCACAGACAACCAAAGCAGAAATGGACAAATGGGATTAAATTAAGTTAAGAAAAACTTCTGCATAGCAAAGGAAACAATCAACAAAGTGAAGAGAAACCCACAGAATGGAAGGAAATATTTGCAAACTACATATCTAACAAAGAATTAATTACCAAAATATATAAGAAGCTCAAACAACTCATTATGAAAAAAGCTAATAATTAGATCAAAATTTGAGCAAATGATAGGAATATACATTTCTCAAAAGAGAAAAACATTACATACAAATGACAAACAGGCGTATGAAAAGGTGCTCGAAATCACTGATTATCAGAGAAATGCAAATCAAAACTACAATTAGATATCATCTCTCTCAGTTAAAATAGTTTATAACCAAAATACAGGCAATAATAAATGCTAATTAGTATGTAGAGAAAAGGGAACCCTTGTATACTGTTGGTCAGAATATAAATTAGTACAACTATGGAGAGCAGTTTGGAAGTTGCTCATAAAACTAAAAATTGAGCTACTATATGATCCAGCAATCCTACTGCTGGGTATATAACCAAAAGAAAGGAATCAATATATTAGGGAGATATTTGCACTCCTATATTTGTTTCAGCACTGTTCACAGTAGCCAAGAATTGGAAAAAACCTGTGTTTATCAACAGACAAATGGTTAAAGCAAATGTTGTACATATACACAATGGAGTACTATTCAGCCATAAGAAAATGAGATCCTGTCATTTAAAACAACAAGGATAGAACTGGCAGTGATGATATGTGAAATATACCAGGCACAGAAAGATTAATATAACACGTTCTCACTTACTTGTGGAATCTAAAAATCAAAACAAATGAACTCATGGACATACATATAGAAGACTGGTTGCCAGAGGCTGTGAAGGATACTGGCAGGCCTGGGGGCAGGTAGAGATTGTTAATGGGTACAAAAATATAGAATGAATAAGTTCTAGTATTTGATATCACCACAGGGTGACTATAGTCAGTAACAATTGTACATTTTAAAATAACTAAAAAGTGTAATTTTATAGTTTGTAACATAAAGGATAAATGTTTAAGAGGTTGGATGCCCCACGCACCATGATGTAATCCCATTTGTCCATTTTTGCTTTGATTGTTTATGCTGGTGGGGTATTTCTCAAAAAGCTGTAGCTCAGACCAGTACCTTGGAGAGTTTCCCCATTGTAGTCGTGAAGTAGTTTCATAGTTTGAGGTCTTAGATTTAAGACTTTAATCCTTTTGGATTTAATTGTTGTATATGGTGAGAGAGAGTGTTTTAGTTTCATTCTTCTTCATATGGATATCCAGCACCACTTATTAAAGTGTAGCCTGGGGATAAATACCAAGTGTGGGTGAAGGGGAGGAAGGCAGCAAAGCACACTGACGTGTGTACCTATGCAACTATCTTGCACGTTCTGCACATGTACCCCAAAACCTATAATGCAATAAAAATTTTTAAAATTAAAAATAAATAAATAAATAAAGTGACTATCTTCCCCCGGTGTGTGTTCTTGGCACTTTAGTCAAAAGTGAGTTTACTCTTGGTGTGTGAATTTGTTCTTGTGTTCTGTGTCCTGTTCCATTGTTCTATGTGTCTGATTTTATCTCAGTCCCATGCTGTTTTGTTTACTGTAGCTTGTAGTATAGTCTGAAGTCAGGTAATGTGATTCCTCCATTTTTGTTCTTTTTGCTTAGGGCAGCTTTAGCTATTCTGGGCCTTTAGTGGTTCCATAAACATTTTATGGTCGTTTTTGTACTTCTGTGAACAATGTCATTGATATTTTAATAGGAATTGCATTGAAACTTTAGGCTTCTTTGGATAGTATAAATATATTAATAATATTGAGTCTTTCCATTCATTAACATAAGCATCTGTAGGTATGATGTATCATGTTGATTAATTTGCATATGTTGAACCATCCTTGAAGTCCAGGGATAGATCCCACTTGGTCATGATGAATGAACTTTTTAATCTCTTCTTAAATTCAACTTGCTAGTCTTTTGTTGAGGATTTTTGCACCAATTTTCATCATAGATATCAGCTTGCAGTTTTCTTTTTTTGATATGTCTTTCTAGTTTTGGTATCAGGATAATATAAGCCTCATAGAATGATTTTGGAAGTATTCTCTCCTCTTCTATTTTTTGGAATAGTTTGAGAAGAATTGGTATTAGTTCTTCTTTAAATGTTTGGTAGAACTCAGCAGTGAAGTCATTGGATCCTTTGCTTTTCTTTAATGAAAGAAATTTTATTAAAGCATCAATCTTGTTATTGGTTATTGGTCTGTACAGGTTTCATATTTCTTCCTGGTTCAATCTCTGGTAGGTTGTATGTATCTAGAATTTGTCAATTTCTTTTAGATTTTCTAATTAATTGACATATAGTTGCTCATAGTAACCTTTAATGATCCTTTGAATTTCTGCATTATCAATCATAATGTCTTATTTTTCATTCTTAATTTTATTTAATTGGATCTGTTTTTTTCATAGTCTGGCTAAAGGTTTATCAATTTCATGTACCTTTTCAAAACACCAAATTTTTTATTGTGTTTTTCATTTCAATTTCATGTTTTTCTGCTCTAATCTTTGTTATTTCTTTTCTTCTACTAATTTTGGATTTGGTTTACTTTTGCTTTTCTAAGACGCATCATGAGATTCTTTTTGCTATATCCCATAGGTTTTTGTACATTGCGTTTCTATTATTTTAGAAATTTTTCAAGTTCCTTTTTAATTTTCTTATTTACCCACTGGTTACTCAGGAACTTACTGTTTAATTTCCAGGTGTTTGTATAGTTTCCAAGTTTCTCTTGTTTATTTCTAGTTTTATTCCATTGTGGTCAAGATGCTTGGTATTATTTCAATTTTTGAATGTTTAAGACTTGTTTGTCACCTAACATATAGTCTGTCTTTGAGAATGATCCATATGTTGAGGAGAAGAATGTATATTCTGCAGCCACCGGATAATTTGTTCTTTCATTATCTCTTGGATTCATTTGGTTTTGGATTTGGTCTGTAGTGCAGGTTAAGGTTTGGATTCATTTGGTCTGTAGTGCGGATTAAGGTTTGGATTCATTTGGTCTGTAGTGCAGATTAAGGTTAGTGTTTCTTAATTTTTCTGTCTGGAAGATCTGTGCAATGCTGAAAGTGGAGTGTTGAAGTCTCCAACTATTACTGTATTGGGGGCCTACATCTCTCTCTTTAGCTCTAATAATATTTGCTCTGTATATCTGGGTGCTCCACTGTTGGCTGCATATATATTTTGAATTGTTAAATCTTCTTGATGACTTCACCCCTTTCTCATTAAATAGTGACCTTCTTTGTCTCTTCTTACAGTTTTTTTTTCTTGTAATCTATTTTGCCTGATATAAGCACAGATACTCCTGCTTTTCTTTGGTTTCCATTTGCATTAAATATATTTTTCCATTTCTTTATTTTTACTCTATGTGTGTTTTTATAGGTGAAGTGTGTTTCTCATAGGCAACATATCAGTAGGTTTTGATTTTTTCATCCATTCAGCCAGTCTATGACTTTGATTGGAAAGTTTAGTTTATGTTCATTCAATATTATCATTAATATGTAAGGACTTCCTCCTGCCATTTTGTTATTTTTCTGGTTGCTTTGTGGTGTTTTTTTTTCCCTTCTTTCATTCCTTCGTGTCTTCTTTTAGTGAAGGTAATTCACTCTGGTGATAAGATTTTGTTTCTTGCTTTTTATTTTGTGTGTCTCCATTGTATGCTTTCTGAAGTTACTGAAACTTGCAAATACTGTCTTATAACCCATTAATTTAACCTAATAACTACTTAACATTATTTTTATAAACAAACAATTAACAAGAAGACTGCTAAAAACTCTATGCTTTAACTTCATCCTTTCACTGTTTAATTTTCCATTATTTCTATTTATATCTTATTGCACTGTCTTTGTCTTGAAAGGTTGTTGTTATCATTTTTGTTTGGTGCATTGTGTAGTCTTCCTCCTTAAAATAAGATTTGCTTATACACCTCAGTTATAGTAGTATAATATTCTATTTTTAATGTACTTACTATTACCACTGAATTTTGGGCCTTCAGATGATTACTTATAAACATTAATATTTTATCTTTCTGATTGAAGTTCTCCCTTTAGGGATTCATCTAGGCTCTTCAGCACCTCTTTCAGTGATATGTAGTTTGAGAGTTATTTCGATACATATATGCACCCATCTAAAAAAATACATATGCACAGCCTAAAAACTGTGCACATTTACATATGCAAAGCCTAAAAAAATTAAATATGACTATATTCCAGCTAGATTAAATATAATATGAAGTTTAAAGAAAGAATATCAGTTGAAGGGAAGATTTTTCATTCACTGCTTAAGCCATTCAATCACAATGTTGCCAGGGCCCATACAATTACTGTCTAAGTGAAAGGAATTGTAGTTAAGAGATTTTTAGTATTCCAGTTTCATTGATGAGACCATCCCACTCTCAGCTAGATGCCATAATTAGCTGGTTAGTTTCTCCTCCCACATTTTAATCTCATACCTGACAAGCATCCACCCCAGTAGAAATTGGCTTTTGTCTACATCCAACTGGTGTGGTTATGCAATCCTACCCCCTGCCCTCACCTGAGATAGGCAGATTTATTATAAATCAATTAAACAGAATCATGACTTAATGTATATGTTATTTTAGTTTTGGTATACCCCATTGAGAGAGGAGCTCTTCTCAATGTGCTAATAAAATCAGGTGTCTCGGATTTTGGATCAAGAAACCACAGTAATTGTGCAAAGCTCTGATCTGTGAAATGTGATAGAAACCACCAACCCTTTCAACATCTAGAGATTTCTCCTAATTATGTGTCTTTCATTTTCCATTTTAAGCTTGTACCCGTAGTACAACCTTATTTTCGCTGACAATAATAGCACTTGTATTACTTGAGTTATTGTTAGGATGACTACAAATTCTCAATTCTCTATTTAATAATGGCTGAAAACTAAGAATAGAGGCTAAAAGGGCTAGATCTTACTAATTACTGTTTTAAAACTTGGCCAAGCTCATCACAAGTTAGATGACTTTATTTTATTTGTATGTGTTTGCATGGTATATCATTTCTCTACCTTTTACTTTTTTAAAAACTTAAAATTCTTAAATCACTAATAATCTTTTCATGTTTCATAACAAATTTTGAAGATCGTCCCTACTTATAAATTCTTATGTCATTTTTCAAATGTTAAGTATAATTGGTGAAGAATTTGAGGAGGAATATGGTCTGATAAAGGTCCCCAAATTCTCTCTCACATCAAATACTTCACTTTTGGGGAAGCTCAAAACTCAAAGTGTCTATTTTCATCATCTTTGAGGCAAAAGATTTTGCCAAGTTTTCATGAAGAGTCAGCAGACAGGTGTCTTTCCTACCTTACCTGACGACCTCTTGTCACTCAGCTGAGTCTACCGGAGGAGGTATCTTTCTGCTTAGAGATCATTGGCCGTCATTGGCTGACCCATCTTACTGTGATGAAACCTGTTATGTCTTATTGCTTTACTTGATATGACACATATCAACCAGCTCCTGCATTTCACATGGCCAATAGAAAAAAAAATTTAATTTGCAATTTTTTAAGGCTTACACATTAACTTTGCGTTTAATAAAAAGACCGAGTTTCCAAAAACATAAGAACACAAGCCTGAGAAACCTAAACAGTTCATGCCTGATGTATATATGATATATCATATATCATATATACTCCAGTGTGTGTGATATATATATACTAGATATGATATATATATTATATATATAATATATATACTAGATATATAATATATATAATATATATACTAGATATGATATATATATATAATATATATAATATATATACTAGATATGATATATATATAATATATATATAATATATATATGACATATATCTACTTTGTCTTTTGTTGCTGCCTTTTTCAATATGCAAGAGCTGGTAATTTTTATTTCTCTACCTACCAGTATCTTCCACAATGACAAATGCTAGTTAAATTATACTCACTGTAGTTTGAATTAAGTAAAGCAAAATTAATTTATTCACTTAAGTAACAATTCTAAAGATAGTGAGGACTTCCCTCTCATTATTAAAATGTTTCTATCCCAGAAAATGAGAAATGAGTTTCTGGTACTGTGAAACCTTTTTTTCCCCCAAGTGTTCTCCTCTATAATTAGAGTGATTCATTTCATATTTACTTTTATTTGCATTTGTCAGTAAATGGAAGACTTACTGAGTTACTGTGATATGTGAGTTAACCAAGGATTAGACATGCATGATAAGTTTGTTTTTAATTTGCACATTTGTAATAACATTCTGTACATTTCTTCTTTCTAGTATTTGTATACATGGTTATGGTATCTATTAGTTCTTATTTAATAGGATAATATGATAATTACTACTTTACTTGGCACAATTTGGCATTTCTGAGCTATTTATAGTATCGTTAGGGAGAAAATAAAAATTTGACTAAAATGTATTTAATTTGCATTTCTCCTTGACATTAAAGAAGGTTATAGTTTTATCTGTACTATATTAAAATATTTTTAGTTTTTCTGTTCTTGCAAATGAAGTAGAACATTGTTGATATCTTCCTTTATAAAATATAAATTAGTTAAGAAACACTAATTCAAGTTAAATACTGAATCCTTGCTAATATCTCTATTCTTTACTCTGGAATATGAAAAATTTCTCCAAATGGAATTCTGTACTATTTCTCAGCTGCTTATAAAAATTATGTCTACGCTTCTAAAAGTTTTAAACTATTCTCTTTCTGAAATACCTTTCTAAGTTTTTTAAAGGCTTATACATTTACTTGGCATTTAATGAGAAGATAGAGTTTCCAAAAAAGTAAACTTGAGAAATCTAAACAGGTTGAAACTGAAATTCACTTTTTTATTTATTCTCCAGTCTAACATGAAGTGTTCTGTAGACAGAACAAAAAAAATACAAAAGCATATGTATTCACAGAAATCAAGGCAAGGAAGTGTTTTAAAGAGAACGTTGTTACCTGTGAATAGTACTATTGAGAAATCAAGTAGAAGGGTCACTCTTTAATGGTCATGATTTGGTAAAATGGAAGAGTTGTTAGTGACCTTGAAAAGAGCAGTTTCAAAGGAAGAGAAGCATAATATGAGTGAATGAGAAGAAGTTAGTCAATCAGTGAATACAGATAGTTCCTTGGGTCAGTGGAGCAAGTGGAGTCAAGGGAGTTTTTGCTGTTTTATTTATTTGCTTGCTTGCTTTAATAAAAGAGAAGCCAAAATCAGCTCTAGTTTTGATCATATATGCCATCCTTCTTTGTATCATACTGTGAAAAAAACACAAGGACCTCAAAGAAATTGGTTCCAATTGGACTCTGCTACTAAATCTGTCATCTTAATTATGATACATTCCCTTAATCTCAAATTCTCATGTAAAGTGACAGGGTTAAATGTCTATATTCAACATTAAATGAGCCTCCACAATGACATCATTTGTGATTTTGAAATAGATGTGCCTACTCACAACTCTGTCAGTTACTTTATTTTACTAAATCTCAATGGCTTTTGAGACCCTTCAAGAAAGGCAGGAGGTAAGAGAATGGAAGGTTTGAGACAAAAACATTTTATATAAGACTGTTGTAAAGAGAGTTCCTCGAGTGAACTTTTGGGTTAAAGGATGTAAACACTTGGGTTATTGAATACGGATGTCAAATTATTCACTCAAAATAATGAACATTTTGCTTGGCAACATGGACTGAATGAATCTCTTTAAATCATACAGGAGTTAATACAGATTATAATTATTAAAATATGTAGTAATAGCAACAACATGTTTTCCTTCATGAACTTACGTATGTTTGATTACTAATGTAGCTAACATTTTTCTGTATATGTACCATCTATTGTCTTCCATGTAAAATTTAAAGATTCATATTCTTTGTTCATTTATTTTAGGATTTTAACATTTTACTTATTTTACAAGGTCTTTATATGCAAAGGCTATTTGCTCAACTGTCCTCTCAAATTGCTGTGAGAGAATTAACTATTAAGGATGTGTTGTTGCTTTTGGGTACTCACTCAGATGATGCACAAGAGCCGTACAATGTTTCTTCTACAAAACAGAGTCATTTCTTTCTATCTCAAAAATAAGAAAAATCGTGCAGCCTCTGAATGGTTGATCTAGTTTTATCCAGTGGATATAAATACTGAAGCTGATTGATTACTCTGATTTCTTTAAGAAGCTAAGAGTTTAACTTATGGACAGACGTAAGTTATTGCATAGAATATTATGATATTTTTCTTCTGCTATTTTTAGGATCAGCATATTTTCCATTAACTTCGACCTTTCAATTTGTTACTCGTTATCTGTTATAATAATGTGCATATTTCTATAAGCCAGCTCCAATTCCACTGTGAAGCAATGAAGGGTAAAAACAACTCTAATAAACTAAAGAAATAATTTAGTAACTTTATTCAGTAGTAACTGCTGAAACTTTCTCTCATTTTAATTTTTGAAAAATCTTACAATGAGTTATATTTTAGATATCAATTTTCTTCTGTGATGTCTTCAATTCTTTTTTAAGCTTAGAAAGTACAATAAATGAGTCCTGACCATTTAACATGCATAGATAAAAAGATGAGGGAATACGAAATGGCTCTGAGGTTTTCCCATTCTGTACTGCCTTTCTACTTGAAGTAACTTAAACTATGCCTAGATCATAAGACTCTTGGACTTCATATGAATGCACAGTATCTTTGAAATTGTGAGATTTGGCAGTTAATGAAAATGTGATTATAAGTAATGAAAAACCCAACCAGTATCAGCCTTAACAGAATTTTTCTCCACCTAAAATAACTGTATTTGACATATCTGTGAATTTTTTTGGCCCTTCCCTCACAGCTGCAAGATGGTTGCCACATCCCCAGATATGAAATCTACATGCCAGAAAGGAATAAGTAAAGTGACAGAATAGTACGAGCCGACTTCTGCCCAAATCTCAATGGACAGAACTCTTTTGCATGGTCACCTTGAGCAAAGGGACAAGTGCTGTCTTATTTAGTCACATAGTGGAATTAACACAAAGCAGGGATGCTAATGAGAGTGAAATGATTTTTAATATTTGTGTGTGAAGCCACTTTCTAAATTCTAAGTTAATTACCTCTTCTCAATCAGATTATAAACTTATCTGGGGTTGGTTCTATTGCTTTTTGTTTTTCTCTGTAAGAATATCTAGCAAAATGCATAGAATTAATATTTTTAAATTATTTAAATTTTCAGGATAAAAATAACTACATTATTGGTTTTTGTTAAGTCTACAGTCTAATAGGGAGGCATAACCTAATTTTATAAAATCTCTTCATGGCAGCAGTGTTTGCCACCTGCATTATAACCACAAAATTATTTCTCTCAATAGATGTGAATGGGGTCATACCGAGGTCCCAAACCAAGCTTATTGTTTTAGAGCTATGTAGAAAATTAGATTATTGGTTACATTAGTTTCCATTGCTTAGTAACAAATTACTCCAATTTACTAGCTTAAAATAACACAAATTTATTATCTCAGTTTCTATGGGCCAGGACTCTGGGTATGAATAGCTAGCTCCTCTGCTTTGGGTCTCTTGAAGCTGAAATCAAGGTGTCAGGCAGGGCTATAATCTCATTTTGTTATCGTACCCTAGATCTCTGGTTTTTTGGCTCTCGCATAATTAAATATTTGCACCAATCCAAAGAAATTTTTCTCAGGCAAGGCTTAATAGGCTTGTGGCTGGAGCAATGCGAGGGAGCAGCATTACAGGAAAGGGATCCCGGTGTTAGCTCAGGGAAAGGCTAGGCTCTTGTCATTTTAAGGAAGCCGAGGAGGGGAAAGAGTGATATGTACACGTTTACGTGGGTTCTTCTCTGTGCCTGTGAAGTGAGGCATCACGCCTTAATGTGCGTCCCACGCACAGAAGAATGGCAGATAAAGTCTTGCCCTGGGTGGGCTCAGTATTACAGAAAATCAGTCCTGGAGTTCTCATCGCCCGCCAGCTGGATCTGGTCAGGTTTTTATCAGGAAAGCGAGTCCCAATTCAGCAACCTGGAAGACATTACTCAAGGAGATGAAAGGTTAGAATCTTCATTTTATAGTTAGGAATACAGCTTGGTCAGCTAAGTTGGGAAGGTGGCTTTCTGCTACTTGACTTAGGTCAGCTTAAGGGAGGCAAGAAGGTAGGGCAGAGAATATGTCCGGATATCCATCCTTGCCACATGGTCTGCTCTGGAAGAAGCAAGTCACTTCTTCCAGGACAGAAGCAGCACATCTCTCTTACTTTGAATTGCTCTCACTTTGGGAGTCCCTCCACTGCTTCTAGTCTTCATTTAAATGGCTAATTTGATTATATCAGCTCCACTCAGGATGATCTTCCTGTTCAGTACGTAATAGTCAACTGATTAGAGGTCTAATTACCTCTGCAAATTCCCCTGTCCCTTGCCAGATAACCTAATCATGGAGTATATCCTACATCGTGGTATCCTATTTAGAGACCTGATTCACGCTCAAAGCAGTGAGTTATACAGGACATGAACACTAGAGGCTGACACTGTAATTGTGGGTGCCCTTTTAGAATTCTGCCTACTATCCTAATAAACTTTAAGGATGTTTTTAAGAACTGATCATGGACGGGCACAGTGGCAGCTCATGCCTGTAATCCCAGCACTTTGAGAGGCTGAGATGGGCAAATCACCAGAGTTTGGGAGTTCGAGACCAGCCTCATCAACGTGGAGAAACCCTGTCTCTATTAAAAATACAAAATTAGCCAGAGGTGGTGGCGCATACCTGTAATCCCAGCTACTCAAGAGGCTGAGGCAGGAGAATTGCTTCAACCCGGAAGGCAGAGGCTGCTGTGAGCTGAGATTGCGCCATTGCACTCCAGCCTGGGCAACAAGAGCGAAACTCGGTCTCAAGAAAAAAAAAAAAAAAACTGATCATGAAGCACAGAGGCACAGAGTTAGAACGGCTTTAAAAGGTAACAATAATATCTGAGGATCTAGAGAAGTTTCTCAACTAATTTAAGGATTTATTTGCACATGAAATGTTTTTAATGTATGATCAATTTTATTACAATCAGAAAACCTCCATTGTCAATATTTTTAACCACTCTACAACACTTTCTCGAAAACATGTGAAAACAGCATGGTCCCTGTCACATAAAAATTGTTTCAGTAAATGTTACCTAAAATTATTCTGTTTACTGATGGATTAAAATATGTTTTCTATTTGGCACTGTTGCATGTTTTTGAATGTTGAATGACTAGCATTTTGCTAATGTAGTGATTAAGTACAGCCATACTGTGTGGTTGAAAATGAGCTATGCAGAGAACTGCAAAATTGTTTGACTTCTTGTACTTTAAAGAATGTCAAGAGAAATCGAGCTGATTATAAATTGACTGGGATTGAAAAAAAATTATGTTAAAAATGATTTTTTCAGAGAATTCTTATGAATCATTCCCTAGTGCTTTTTTTTCTTTTCTTTTTTGAGACGGAGTTTTGCGCTTGTTACCCAGGCTGGAGTGCAATGGCGCGATCTCGGCTCACCGCAACCTCCGCCTCCTGGGTTCAGGCAATTCTCCTGCCTCAGCCTCCTGTGTAGCTGGGACTATAGGCACGCGCCACTATGCCCTGCTAATTTTTTGTATTTTTAGTAGAGACGGGGTTTCACCATGTTGACCAGGATGGTCTCAATCTCTTGACCTCGTGATCTACCCGCCTCGGCCTCCCAAAGTGCTGGGATTACAGGCTTGAGCCACCGCGCCCGGCCCTTTAGTGCTTTTTTAAAAGACATTCTGTTTTAGCAATCACATTTATTCTCAGGAATCTACTCTGCTCTTGTGAACTTTGATTATATGACACTAATTTCATCAGTTAAAATGAGATGTAGGCAAAAAATTGTGATGTCATTTTGGGGACAATATCTATCTTGTGATTTGATGATACCTATGATCTTCGTAAGCATCTATGCAGAAAGAAAAACAGCTTATTATTTATGATAGAAAAAGTTATAACCTTGCTGTTCATCTTGACTCTGCCCCAACTACCCTTGAGAAATTAGACAAATTTGACCTTTTAAGAAAATTCAAGAAAAAATGACCTCTGAACCCCATTACTTTACTAATGTCTAGGTAGGGTGATGTGCAGTGTATGTAAGATAGTTTTAAAAATTTAATTAAATATATGGACTGTATGAATGTCATACATTAAATTTCCATGTTGATTTTTAGTTACACTGCATTTTTATCTTGTTTTTAGATGCAGAAATAGGGTAAAATTATGTTTTTATTATTTAATTTGGTAAGCTTTGAGTAAAAGAACTGTATTTTTCAACACACACACACACACACACACACACATTTTAAATACAATAACTGAAGCCATGACATAAGGTTAGAGAAAAATGCAAGTTCATCCAATTTAATTTGTTTTAGTACATTTTTACCTCATTAATTCATTTATATATTCATTAATAGACTATTGAAGGGAAAGTCAAGTAGCTCAGATTCAGGATAGAATAAATAGGGTATCATACATTTATAAGCATTATCTATATTTTGGAGGCAATAAATCCTTGTCTTATTTTAATTAAATTATGGGATCCAATTAAAATTATATGTATAGATACCAGCAATTCATAAATTCATAATCCTTTTGGATTCTACAACTAAAATTTATACTTATATCTTTTATACTTAGTTTTATTCTTGTTTTAAACTACAATGATTATATGCTTCCAAATTAAAAAAAAAAAAAAAAAAAAAAAACCATGGTTTTCATATTTACTTCCAGGACTTTCAATAGTAAAAATACCTCTTGTATTACTTCTCTCATGGTTACAAAAAAAAAGTTTCTCTTGTTACCAATGGTATTTCATTTAGAAATATGGTATTTAGAATAAGTGTAATTTGTGATTTGCATTTTCTCTTTTTTGTTATTTTGAATTATGGAACAATTGGGATGTCAGAGGTAGGAATATTTTTAAGCTTTAAAAATTAAAACTTTCAAAGCTGCTTCCTTTAACCTCCCAGTGGCATACTTCTTTTTTCAATTATGATTTCTTCTGACATTTTAAAGTTCTTTGCCAAACCCTTTGTAAACCCATGGTGGTATTTATCAGATGACTTGAGTTAGAAACCTTTTATTCTATTTCAGCTTCAGCCTCTTAACTCCTTGAATGACCTTGAAAAATTAATATTCCTCCTATCTGTAATGGTAAAAAAAACTCAGATGTTCTGAAGCTATATTATAATTATGATTCATAATAAAGTCCACAGAGATATCTCAAGAAAAGGCATTGTACTAAGATAAGATGTTATAAAACTCACTGGAGTCTTCATTTGTATGTTATTATTTACAACTTCAACAGAATTACATTTCAGTGTGCCTGTAGGGTCTTTGGTGTTTTTCTTTCAAACAAAACTTTTTCTCTTCATAATAAATGTTTGCTAGGCCATGGATTTCTTGAGGAGGAAATGGAATGACTTGAAATTGTTAACTAATGTTCATGAATTTTAAACTACCTTCATTTTATAATCAAATTGGGAGGAGTTTAAGTTTAAAGTATTAAGATATCTAGTACATACTTACAGTAAGTCTGCATAAATTATCTTATTCAAATCACCATACTTTTAAATTTTGATGAGGCAATAAAGAGACTTGTCTAGGGTCACTAGGGTATTCTTTTCATATTTCTACATATGCAGTTCTGTTTAAAGGGTATAGTCTAATATCTAGCATCTGAGTGCTAGTTATTACATATTATCTCTGTTTAAATCCTTGTTCTGCCTCCTATACTGTGTAACTTTCGGAAACATAAAGTAGTCTGTACCTTAATGTCCCCATTTATAAGATGGAGATAATAGAATGTATTATTAAATCAGTTAAATGAGATAATACATAAAAAGCTCTTAGTATTTGGAGCATGATAAGTGCTAAATAAAATTAGCCATTCTTACAGGGCTAGGCATGACTCTGTTCTCATATGTAGATAGTCTTTGTTGATTAAAATTAGAGTTAGCATCAATCAGGTAAGGGTATTTTCATTTCTTCTTTCATTTATGTTTATAATGTAGGTTGTTACCTGTTATAAAATTGGTCTATTCTGTGTTTAAACTTCTTCCTTAGGGTCTTTAGTATTATATAATCTCAGCTCTCATGTTTATTAATTTGAATTACATTATTCAAAGCAAAACTTTAATCTAGACACTTATTAATAATGAGTGTAATAATAAATATTTATTGAATATGTGTTATGTAAAGGGATATTTCCAAGTTCTTTTGATTCACTATTTCATTTAATTATCAGGACAGCAATCATGTTGGGTGTTACTATCATTATCTCTATTTAGAAATAAAAGAAAAAACAACTACGGCTATCAGAGATGGGCAGAGGCCATGTAGGTCTTATGGGACAGAATCAGAGTTTGATCTTACATTATCTGACAGTTAAACCCATGCATATATTTTACTCTATGTCTGTATCCTACTCTTTTATATCTCAGCTGAATGCCCCTGTGTCACTTCAAAATACATGTATTAGATATCAAACTCACCATTTTTTTCTATCCAGTCCAACCTAATGTTCGCAGGTATATTCAGATATACCTGTGATCACCTGTACATAGAATTCATGGTGGTTATCTATAACCTGCTTCCCCTTTCACTTCCCACCACTTGCTCCTGTTCTGTCTTGGTAGAATTTCTGGCTTTAAAATATTTCCATAAGTTATCCCACCAATCTCCTTTCTGGTGTGATCCTCACTGGCACTACTCTGGAGTAGGTTTTCCTAAGTACATATTTGGATTACTGCTTTTCCTTCATTGGTATTCTCCCCTAACTTTATTTTCTTACAATTTTACTCCAAGTTGCTATTTACTAATTATGTTACCTTGGCAAATTAGCTTATTTTCCTGTGATTCAATCTTAAAATGAGGATAAGGTTGATAAGAGATTTGAATATGTTCCTATGCATGAGGTTTCCTGTGAGGTTTCCATGAACACAGGACTTTTGCTGTGCTTTGTTCAGTAATGATTCCTAAGTCCCTAAAATCATGTTTGATGAAACAAATAAAATAAATATTGACTGAATAAATGCAATGTTTAGAACACATTAGTTAATTAATAGCATTATTCTAATAAACTACTGCTGTCCATGTCCTTGCTCTGTCACCTATAAACTATGTGACTTTGGGAAACAAAGTATTCTGACCTGTTCCTAGCAGGTATATTTCTAATATTTCTCTTATCACTCTTATTTGGAATTCATGTTGACCTCTATCACTAATTTCCTTACTAATTGTCCAAATTTCCTTAAGTAACTCCTTTTTAATGTTAGTCCCTTGTTCAGATAGGTTTATGACTTTTTATTGCCCATAGAACAAAATTCGGATTTCAAAACCTGGCATTGATAGATTGCCATAATTTGGCCCGTTATATCTAAAGCATACCTCTGTATTTACATCTACATCTTTGCATTTAACTCAACCTAGAATGTCCATGTCTTCCCTTCTTGGTATCTAGTTTTCTGGAGTGCATCAAGTTCCAGGAGGGGCCCCACTTTCTCAAGATCAGAAAGTTATTGCTTTTCTGAAAACCTATGGTACATATTTTGGGAGGTATTATTTATCACGACCCTTAAATAGTTTCAAGATTAATGAGTGTCCCTTCATTGACATTTTATCAGTTAGATTGCATCTTATCTTTTATGCCTCACAGTGTTCAGTTTAATGCTTCATATTTGGGGCCAGGGGCATTTAGTCACAATTATTGAATTATTTTGGATCTTAATCAATTTCGTTGTCACCCATTTATTCACATGTGGTTTGTAATGGAAATTGTAACTTTTCCCCCCAGGCTACCATTTCTCCCTTTCCTTGTTCTGTTGCCACTAATAAGTTTGGGGATAAACTTCACCTCTAGCTATAAGGACAGCTCTATTTTGCAAAGACTAATAAACTGTTCCTTTCTCATTGCCCCAGTGATTGGCTCATGAATGATGAATCAGTTTATCAGGAACCTAATTAGTGCATGGCAATAAACTGATCACAAGGATTGGTTAAGGGATAAGCATGTGACCTAAGTTGTTTCTAGAAGAGTAAATCTAGGTATTTTATGTATAATTTAGGTCAGTGGTTGTCATATTTGGTGTAGATCAGAATCACCTGAAAGACTTGGTATAATAGAGATTGCTGGACCCTACACCCCAGAGTTTCTGGGCTTATGGGTGGTACCCCAAAATTTTCATTACCAACGGTTGTCACAGTGCTGCTGCTGCTATTTGGAGAACCATATTTTAAAAACCACTCACTTAGGGCCTTACTACATGAAGTGTGTTCCACAGACAAGCAGCTTTGATTTTACCTGAGAGCTTGCTAGAAATGCAGGATCTCAAGATCTTTAGATCTGTATTGAAGGCCTAATGAATCAGAATTTTCAGTCTAACAAGATGTCAGGTGACTCACATGAACATTAAATTTGAGAAGCACTTCTTTAAGGAGAGATGCTCATTTTCCCTCTGGCTGTCTAAGAAGCAGACAACTGGTTGCTTTTGGCAGTCATCCTTTGACCATTAGAGGAACATGCCTTAAAATGTAGCTGATGATAGAAGGCAATGTGGTGATATGGGAAATGCTGGTTCCTTACTAAAATTGTTAATCATGGGTTCACTCTTATCTAAAGCCTGTTGCAAGTATGTGTTTTTTTGTTTTTGATCTTGGACCCAAAATTTGCTTTATTGTTTAATGCATTTTGAGTAGTTTCTACTTACGTTGTAACTAAATGAGTATCTGGTGGAAAAAAAGTCTATAATTTATTGGATTAGTAAAATATTGTTTCCATAGTATTTAAAAATTTTCCGATTCTGGAAAAAGATGACATCATCCAGATATAGGAAGCTTAGAGGATACCAGTCAAATTCAACTTAAAGAGGAAATACCCAAAGCACATAATAATCAAATTAGTAAAATTTATGGACAAAGAAAGGATACTTAAAGAAGCAAGAGAAAAGAAAAACACATTTAACAGAGCCCCAGTATGCCTTTCAGTGAATTCATCAGCCGAAACCCTGCAGGCCAGGAGAGTACACTGTAAGTTGCTAGTTGGAATATAAGTTAGTACAACTATTATGAAAAATAGCATGAAATTTCCCTCAAAAACTAAAAATAGATCTGAAATATACTTCAGCAATCCCCTGGGTGGCTATGAAACCCAGAAGAAAGAATTCCAGAGTTTTGAAGAGATATCTGCTCTCCTGTGTTTTTTGCAGCATTATTCACAATAGTCAAGCTATAGAATGAAAAAAAAGTGTCCATTAATAGATGACTAGATAAAATATATGTTCACATTGAAATATTATTTTGCCATAGAAAAGAATAGTATCTTGTCATTTGCAGCAACATGGGTGAAACTGGAGGATATTATGTTAAGTTAAAACGCCAGACACAGAAACACAAATATTGCATGTTCTCACTTACAGGCAGAAGCTAAAAAAAAAAAAAAAAAAAAAAAGTTGTTCTCATACAGGAAGGAAGTAGAATGATGATTACTGAAGGCTTGGAAGGTTAGGAGGAAAAGGGATGAAGAGAAGTTGATTAATAGGCACTGAAATGAATTTCAATAGAAAAAATAATTTATATTCCATAGTGTGACTATAGTTAACAATAGTTTATTATTCATTTAAATAGCTAGAGAATATTTGAAATATTTCTGTTACAAATAAATATGTTAGAAGTTGATGGATATTCTAATTGTACTGTTTTGATCATTATACATGATATGCATGTATCAAAATATCACATGTACCCCATAAATATGTACAATTATGCATCAATAGAAATGTCAAAACTGGAAGGAAATAGAAAAATACATGGAGATACATACTTTATTCATGATATTGGGCAAGAGTTGAAGAAAACATTGGGAAGAAAAGGATTAAAAGGAAAGAAATTGTTGTGGTTGATGTCCCTAGTCTCAGATCTTATGCACAATTGCACACTTCACCAAAGACAGAGAAAAATAACTATTATCTGAGTAATTATTACATATTATACATCATGTTAAATGTTTTCTATCCTTTATCTCATTTAGTTCTCATTTATGTAAGACTATTGAAAATCCTATGTAATATGTATGTCATTTGTACTGTATTTATTAGGAAACAGAAGATATGAGAGGCTAATTAACTTGAATACTCACACAACTTGTATAGGGCCTTAAATACACATAAGTCTTCTTATGTTAAACTATTGATGATTAACTAATAAGCAATAATAAGAGGGAAAATAGAATGGTTCTATTCTAGACAGTGCCAGTGATTCATCTACGTCACAGAGCTGGATATTGTCCATTCAGTAAGAATAAAGCTAAGGAGTTGAGAATATCTGGAAGGTATTCTTAGAAGAGTGATAAAAAGCAGTGCAAACTAGTTAGTTTTATGTACTTCTTGGTGTAAACATCCTTAAAATGTATTTTCCCTTATTTTTATAGGAGGTATAAGACACCTATAAAAGTGTCTAATGACTGTTAATTCCTTCATTTGTAAACAATATGACTCCCATTCAAAACAACCATGTATGTTCACAGCAATAGCAAAACACAAAATATTGATGCTTAATTAATGCCTTGTTTACATATAAATTTTTATGTATGATTTGTAAGTGTTAAACTATGCAGTAATTAATTTGGAGACTGAATTAAAATTAAAATAGTTACATGAAAAACAATAGCAAAATTCAGAAATATTTTTACTATTTATGAAACTTTGTATGTGTTCAATTACTGCTGATATCAAAGCCAAAGAAAACTATTGCCATATTTCAGCTGGCATTTGGAAGAAGAAATTAAGTCCATTCCTTAAAAGGAGAATCATTTTTCTCTATAGTCTTCTTCATGAGCATTTTACTTCCGAAGGCAAAATTATACTTCTTTTCTTACTATATCTACAGCAACTCTTACAATACTTGAAAAAATAATTTTGTGAGCATATTATTTCATAACATCACCAATTTTCAAATGAAACATAACTTTAGGGAGGAAAGGTATATGTTCAACATAATAAAATAAATATTTCCCTGATGTGTAATTAATACCATAACCTTCACTGTAAATTGAGAACAAGAAATACAGCTATGGGAACAACATCTATTTATATACATACAAGGGCTTAATGAATATTTCTAAAATATTGAGGTTTTCTCTATTAAAATGCTTATAAAATGGACATTATTTGTAGAACATTTCAATATTATGGTAGAAAATATAAAAATAGGAAACATTAAAATATTTTGGCTGAGAATATTACAATGTAAGATATGTTCATTAATTTGAATATAAAGGTAATATCACAGATCTTTTTTAAACATTATGCAATAGTCAGCAATGAGCACAGCCTTTTTTATATACTTTAAATTTCGGGGTACTTGTGCAGATCGTGCAGGATTGTTACATAGGTAAACACATGCCATGGTGGTTTGCTGTATCCATCCCCCCATCACCTACATTAGGTATTTCTCCCAATGTTATCCCTCCCCAATCCCTTAACCCCTGCTGTCCCTCCATTAGCTCCCCCTGCTCCCCGCAACAGGCCCCAGTGTGTGATGTTTCTCTCCTTGTGTCCATGGAACACAGCCTGTTTAAACACTAAAACAAAATGTATAGTGCAAGCTCTATTGCTCTAAATACATATGAATAAATAAACTTACCCAAGGAGGTGAAATGTACATGGAAAACTATGAAATACACATGAAAGAGATAAGGATATACAAATAAATATAATATTTATTGTTATGAATTGGAATATCTATTAACATATTTATACACCCCCAAATGATCTACAGAATAAATGCTATCTACATCAAAGTCCCAATAGCTTTTATATAGAAATAGAAAAAAATCCTGAAATTCATATGTAACCACAAAAGACCCAGAATGGCCAAAGCATATTGAGAAGGAAAAAAAAAAAGCTGGAGAGAGTAGACTACCTGATCTCAAAATATATTATAAAACTTCAGTAATTAAAACACTATGGTATTGACATAAAGACAAGCATATAGACAAATAGAACAGAATAGAGATCCCAGAAATAAAGTCACACGTGTGGTTAACTTGTCTTCAAGAAAAGTGCCAAGAATACACATTGAGGAAAGTAGTTTCTTCAAAAATGGTATGGGGAAAACTTGATATCCACATGCAGAAGAATGAAATTGAAACTTCATCTTATACTACACACAATTATCAATTCAAAAATGCATTAAAGACTTAACTAAGACTTGAAACTGTAAAACTGTAAAACTCCTAGAAGAAAACATAGGATAAGGGTTGTTTTGTTGATGTTGTTGTTGTTTTGTGTTTGAGATAGTTTTGCTCTTGTTGCCCAGGCTGGAGTGCAATGGTGCGATCTTGGCTCACTGCAACCTCCACCTCCTGGGTTCAAGTAATTCTCCTGCCTCAGCCTCCCAAGTATCTGAGATTATAGGCATGCACCACCACACTTGGCTAATTTTGCATTTTTAGTAGAGACGGACTTTCCCCATATTGGCCAGGCTGGTCTCAGAGTCCTGACCTCAGGTGATCCATCTGCCTTAGCCTCTCAGAGTGCTAGGATTACAGGCCGCCGTGTCCAACCGAGAAGGTCTTCTTGACATTGGTCTTGGCAATGATAATTTGGATATGACCCTAAAAGGATAGGCCAAAAAAAGGAAAGTAGGCAAATATGATTGTATCAAACTGAAAAGCATCTGCACAGCAAAGCAAAAAATCAGCAGAATGAAAAGACAACTTACAGAATGTGAGGAAATATTAGCAAACCCTGTATCTGATAAGGGGTATATTTCAAAATTATTTAACTCCTACAACACAATAGCATAAAAATGACCTCATTAAAATGAGCAAAGGATTTGAATAGACATTTCCCCAAAGAAGACATAAAAGTGGCTAACTGCTATTAAAAAGATAGCATCATTATTTATCGGGAAAATGCAAATCAAAAATCAAACCTACAATGTGATATCACTTTACACCTGTTAGGATAGCTGTTAAAATACAAGTGTTGGCAAGGATGTGGAGAAAGGTGGACCATTGTACACTGTGGGTGGGAATGCCAAACAGAGCAGGCACTATAGAAAACAGTATGGAGGTTTAAAAAAGAAAATAGAACTACCATATGATCCAGTAATCTTCCAAGTACAAAGTAATGGAAGTCAGGCTCTTAAAGAGATATCGACACCCCCATTTCTTTTACAGCATTACAAGAGCAAAGACATTGAATAGCACCCATCAATGGATAAAGAAAATGTATTGTATACATAAAATAGAATATTGTTCAGCCTCAAGATAGAAATTTTGCCATTTGCAACAACATTGCTGAACCTGGAGGATATTATTCACAGTAAAATAATTCCATCTCAGAAGGACAAATACTGTATGTTTCCACATATATGAGGAATCTATACTAGTAAAACTCATAAATAACAAATATAGTAGTGGATGCCAGAGGCTGGCATGGGGGGATATAGGGAGTTCAATGGCATAAAGTTTTAGTAATGTTAGATGAATGAGTTCTAGAGATCTTTTATTAAACATAGTACCTGTAGTTAACACAGTGTTCTGCATTTTAGAACTTGTAAAGAGGGGGTCCGGGTGCTATTGCTGAAGCAGAAAAATCACTTCCACTCAGTAGGCAAAGGTTGCAGTGAGCCGAGATTACACCACTGCACTTTATCTTGGGTAACAGAGTGAGAATCCGTCTCAAAAAAAATAAAATAAAAAATAAAAATAAAATTTGTAAAGAGGAAAAATAATATGTATGTTGTGTTCTTACTAAAAAATAAAAACAAAAGCAAAAATGACATCAAAGGACACATGGAAACTTTTGGAGGTTTTGGGATACATCTGTTACCCTGATTGTGGTGATGGTGTCAGGGGTGTTTGCATATATCCAAATTCATCAAATTGCTCATATTAAATATGTATAGTTCTTTGTGTATCAGCTATACCTCAAAAAATTGTATAAAAAAGAAATAGTGGCAGTATTTTCCACTGATATCTTTTACTATTTCTGAAAGATTTTTGAAATTTTTATCTTGAAATAATTTCAGATTTACTGAAATAATACAAATAAATTCTACTTTTTCATGAAAATGCACTAATTTACCAGTTGCTAATATTTTGAAAGTGTATACACATACTTATATGTTAATAATATGTTTTACTGAACAACATGCATGTAGGTTGCAGGCATCAAGCCTCCTTATGTGTAAATAGTTTTGAATGCCTTTTCCAAGAATAAAGATGTTTTCTTCTAAACCACAGTACAAACTGAAGAACTATGAAATATCAAGTTAACTTTTGCCAATCATCCTAATACATGTATTTTATAGAAATATTATTTCTCTGATCTGTGATGGCAAGGTAGGATAATGCATTGCATCCAGTTGTCATTTACTGCCTAGTCAGATGTGGCACAGGGCGATATTACTTAAATTCTTGAATTTTAAATTGCAGTTGTATACCGTTAGGGATATTTTCTAACTTCTCTGCATTTTAACTTGCAATGATATTGTTAGAATTAAATGAGAAACTAATGAAAATTACATTTCACAGTGCCAAGCACAAAGTTCTTACTCAAAAAATTGTAGCTTAAGAAAGAGATAAACAGTTTATGTTTAAAAAATAGATTAAAAAAAAACACAGCCTTTAACCTAAATTTAGTGAAAGACAAACCATTTACTTTTATTCTTTCCAGAATGCACCTCAATTGACCAAGAGCAAAAAGGTCAAGTCACTTTGAAAAGTAAAACACTTTCTATAAAGACACTCTATTTTATCGAATGGTATAGTGCTTTACAGCACATGATTTAATTATGCGCCTCACAATGGAAAGCAATAAAACTGTACAGCCACCAAGAAAAGAGGGTTTCAAGACAGCTTTTTAGACTATGAAAGAGCATTCAGTATTGAAACACAGAAAAAAGGTTAGTCTTGGATAAGAAGAAATTGCTTGAGACTATTCCCATGAGCGAAACATTACCTCATGTTTATGTTTAACTCAACAGTTACCTTAGAAAAGTGATGTGCAAAATAGCACATTTATTGATGAGGAACAGATCCCAAGAGAATACTTTGCCCTGAAGTCTTTCTCCTTTTGCCTTACTTCCTGCCATCCAAAGTCAGACCAACCACAGGCATAACCAGTCACCTGTCTTTTCAAAAGCTTATGATAGCTTGTCCACGTCAGCCAGTAATTTCCATCTTTGGAAACCCTTATTGTACCTGGACATGGTTTTGCCTCTGAACTGTAGCTGGTCTCACGTTACTGTTTTATTCTTTCATATATTAGGTATTTTCTCCCCAGTGAGATTGTTAGTTTTTCTATAACTTTTCTAGCTCTTTGATTTCTTTTGTGTAAGCCCACCATGCTTAGTACAGTGATGGTTACTTACATGTGCTAAAAGAATACAAGTGGAACTGTTTTTTTAAATCTATCTCTGAGTTTTAACTTTTATCACCCATGTTTCATTGGAGTGTAAAACCACCTCTTTTTGTCTCTACTTGCATGATGCTACAGAATTAAACTGCTGATAAATCTGACTGCTTTAGACTTTTAATGACTTGCTACTTCCAATTATTGTGAGATAGAACTTTATCCATTCCTTTCAGTGCAGGGAGTGGAAAACGAAGCAGGGAGCGAGAGTGAGTTATGTTTGCTGACCTTGAGTTTCTCACTTACCTTCTGGAGAATATTCTTCACCAGATCTTTTCCTTCTTTTCTTCTTATTGTGCAATAAAATTTTCCTCACTTACAGTATTATCTTCTGGTTATCTTGTCACTGCTCTGTGTATTATTACCATCACCTCCTCACACTGAAACTAAGGTCTTGGTATCTCTTATTTGTGATCTTTCTTTCTTACATCCACCTGCATTTCTTTCTCAAATACTTTAAGTACTTTCTTCCAAACCTGTCCTCATTCTTTTATTTTTAGACTACAACAACTAAACTATTTTTTTTTCACTTCATTGGACTTTGAATATGCAGATGTATTCATACTTTAAAAATTCCCTGCTTCTAATTTCATCATGAGGATATCCTATGGCCTTAACACTTCAGCAAAATATGTAATTACTAAAATCAATACATCAAGTTCCCTAGGTTGATTGAATTAGTCTATTTCTGCTTTGAGGTATAAAAGTAATTATATGTTTAGATATTTTCATATTGAGTGCATATATGTTTATAATTGTTACATCCTCTTGCTAAATAGACAATTCTCATGACTTAATGTCTTTCTTTGTCTCATTTTACAGTTTCTGACTTAAAGCCTATTTTATCTGATGTAAGTATGGCTACTGCTGTTCTCTTTTGGTTTCAATTTGCAAGAAATATCTTTCTCTATCCCTTCACTTTCATCTTAAGTGTCTCCCTATAGGTGATGTGAATCTCTTATAAGCAGCATATATTAGTTTATATATATATATATATATATATATATATATATATATTTAGCTACTGTATGTGTATTGATTGGAGAACTTAGTACATTTGGTTTGAAGGGAATTTTTGACTTACTGTATTGATTAATTACTGTCATTTTGTTAATTTTTGTTTTTTTTTTTTGTAGTTCTTATTTTTCTTTTTTTTTGGTGGATGTTTTTCTTTGTGATTGTTTTCCCTAGTAATACACTTTGATTTCTTCTTTTTTATGTCTTGTGTTACCTACTATACGTTTTTGTGTTGTGGCTACCATGAGGCTTACAAAACATTGTATATTTAGGTAAAATTCTAAAAAATACTCAATAATCACATAAATAAGTTCACAATAGGGAAATACAAATTAAAAGTACAATGAAATATTGCTAAACACTCATTTGTTGACTGAAATAAAAAATACTGAATAGAGCATTTTGATAAACGTGGAACAAATGAAACTCTCATATATTGCTGGTGGAAGTGTGAAAGAGTAAAGCTATTTTGCAAAATGGTTTGGCAATTTCTTACAAAAATAATGCTGTAATCCAATTATTCTCTATCTTAGTATTTAATCAAAAATGATAAAAATATAGGACACAGAAAAATTATATATGACTATACCAACTTCACTAATGATAGCTCAATACTGGAAATTGCCCAAATATCTACCAGTAAGAAAGTAGATACATTTTGGGATATGCATTCAGTGGAATATGTAGAAATAAAAAATGAACTCATGACTTATGAAAAAAATGAGTGAATTTTAAAAAAAACATGTTAAATGAAAAAGTGATTCCATTTTGATAAAATTTTAAAATAGGTAAAATTACTCTATGGTGCTATAAATCAGATTAGTGATTTTCTTCTAGGTCAGAGTTTATTGGAACGAGGAATGAGAGAAATTTTTAGGTTGATAGAAATATCCTATGTCTCAAGTAGAATATTGGTTGCATGAATGTAGACATTTGTCAAAACTCATGCAACTGTATACTTAAGATCTGCATATTTTACAATATTTAAATTAAATCTAAATTTTAAAAGACAAATAATTTGCTTAATATAAGAATAAATCCTTTCATAATTGTGGCCCCTGTATTAGTCCTAGTTCTCAAGAGAAACAGAACCAGCAGGGCATTTTAATATATGGTTATATAGAAAGAGATTTATTTTGATGGATTGGCATATGTAATTAAGGAGGCTGATAAGTCCCATGAGCTACCGTCTGTGAGCTGGAGTTTTGGGAAAGCTAGCAGTATAGTTTTACTCCAAACCAGAAGGCCTGATAACCAGGACGGTCAGTGTTATAAGTCCCAGTTCGGTCTCAATACCTGAGAACCAAGAGTACTGAAGCCTGAGGGAAGGTAAAAATGGAGGTCCCAGCTCAAGAAGAGAAAATTTGCCTTCCCTCCATTAATTTTTCTATTTAGGCTTTCAATGGATTGGATGAAGCAAACGTGTATTGGTGAGGGCAGATTCACTCAGCCTAACAACTCGAATGTTAATCTCTTTCAGAAACAGCCTCACAGACACACCCAGACATCCGATAGCCCAGTCAAGTTGACACATAAAATTAACCATCACAGCTCTTAAATTGAAGAATATACATGAAAATAAATGTAAGATTCTTAAAATTTTTATTTAGTTTTCTGTTGTTTAAATCACATTTTCCTCCGTGTTGTAGGTATTAAAGTATACCTCAAATAAAAGTGATTTTATAAAGATTTTATAAAATAGATTCCCCTGGTTTTCTGTTTCTCTGCCATTTTCCAACATAGCACTTTATGATGGCAAACTGGAGCATTTAGACAAACTATATTCAGATGGATAAATAAATATTTCTGCTAAAACCTTTATCTTCAGTCTTGCAAGATTCCTTTGTATATATTCTGGTAAACCCTCAGAAGAGATGAACTCACTATCTCTGTATACGTGAGCCACCCCAAAATCTAGACTTTTTAGCTATTTTTGATCATCCTCTACATTGTGTCTTTTGTATGCTATGAATAATTGGACTCTTAATTTTTTGGGACTAGGTTTACCTCCCTGATTTTTCTTCATTAATTAGTTAAGTAAAACTAACACAGGGCTGTTTTATATCTATTCACATAAAATATAATTATGTTTTTAACTTTTAAAAATTACATGTTGTCAGCAATAAAAGGGGAATTACTGGAATCTTCTCATTTAAAGGTCATAAAACAAAATATATTTTCACCTTCTAAGAAAAAAAAGATCTGCAAGTACAATGCCAGTGATAAAGTATTCTGTGCCTTGCTTGGAAAAACTGGGAAGTCTGGAGTCAGAAATATTCAGTCATTAGTGAAAGTTTAGCTTTCCAGCAGCCCATCATTCCTGACCTGATGACCCTCTGGGCAAGCTCTTCTGCATTTAACAAATGGATATACGCTTCAGTTATCTTAACCAATTAATTTCTTTTATTTCTTAAGATAGTTTAATTTTATTTTCTGTAACTTATAACCAAAGTAATTTTAACTCCTATGAAACCATTTTTAATCTTCAGTATAACTTTGGAAACAGCCAAAGTTCAGTTAATGTATAATCCATGCCCAGATATGATAGTTCTGAACCAGAACTATCTAGGCATAGATTATACATTAATGGCAGGTAGGACTTTAAGGGGAAGAGCTGATTGAATTCCCCTATAGTTAATTAATTTTGTTTTGCACAGAGCTGTGGAAGAATCTGTGTAGTTTTTAATACTTGGTTGTTTTATCTTTGATAATGGGTCTAATTAATTTGGCAAGTGTGAGAATAAACCCTATTCTATAAGCGTCTTCATTATCAATATTTCTAAGTATTGATGTAAACGACTTGTTCATCAAAATTATATTAAAAGTGGATAATATAGATATAACACAATATCAAATACTTAGAATTATAAGATTTTTCCCAAGAGAAAATTATTGAGAAGTAACAATAAATGAAAAATGTGATTTTGTTCAAATAACTTTGAGTGGATAGCAAAGAATACAAGTCCACTTGAATATGAGTAACTTAAGGTTTTTAGTGAATTAAGTTGGAGGAGCATTAAATTAAAATTCTAAAATTCAAACTATTTGGTTGATAAAGTGTAAAAATTATTTTTGTTCTGAACTTGTACTTATTCAAGATTGTTTGAATATTTTTACTTTCTGCTTTTTAGGTCAGTGACTATAAGAAAGACAAAAACCATATAAAGGCAAAGGAAGGAAATTGAAATAGAGAAACTATTTTTTAAATAAAAGAATGAAAGAATACACAAAGGATAATCATTCCCAGCCTTGATTTCTTAAGTGCTTACTATCTTGGTCATAGAGGAGGGAGGTTGTGACATTAAGGACCAAAACTGTTTGCAACCAATTCTTAGCAAGATCACCTTGATGGAATTATAATGCAAAGAGAGCATGACATACATAAGGTTTCAATAAGATGTAGTTTCTTTGTTAAAGGGAAATTAAATGGACTTTTTTTTTCCCCTGATGGATTAGGCTACTAAGTCCTAACAGTGTTCTCTTACTATTTTGAACATTTATTCCTCAGAAAACAAAACATGCTTCAAAAATGCTTAACTCAAAGAATTTCTATTTTTACTCTAATAGAGTTGCCATTTTTTCTCTTCTAAATGTTGACCTTCCTAATACTTGGAAATATAAATTCAGTAAAAGAAATGTGTTTAGAGTAAACTAAAATTAGCAAGATAATTTACATAAAAACTCTGAAGCCATAAAAATGCACATCCTCAATAATAAAAGTATAATTTAATTTTTAACTTGCAGTATTTTAAAACCAGACACATAAGCTAAAAATACCAAACCATGTCAATATTTAACTTAGTGGGACATTATATGTTCCAAAGAAAATGTCACAGCTTAAAAGATGCATAGCTAGAAAATTCTTACTTGTAGAGAAAATTGTAGGAAAATTCAGGTTGTTTAAAGGATGAAAGACATAGATTACAGGGTATCTGATCCACTTATTTGGCTATAGTAATAATTGTTGTAAGCTGCCAATATGATCGTTTCCTGAATAGTAACCACAGTGAAAACAGCAGAAATAAATGCGCTGGCTAGGCTTCTGTTTTGAAAATATATCTTTGGGGCTATTAAAATTTATCTTTGTGACTACGTATTTTAAATAATGTGTACTTTAGTCACTGTACATGGCTTATGTGTACTCTAGAGGCAAAGATAAAATAACTTTCAAAAAGTTAATTGACACTATCATATGTTGCAGCAATTGCAATTCTGAGCTTAAAGAAGTTGAAATCAGGGTCGCAAAAATTTATCTGTACCTCCACCTCCATTGCAACATTATTCACAATATTCAAGATATGGAAGTAACCTAAATGTTCATTGACTGATAAATGGGTAGATATAATACAATATATACATACAATGGAATATTGTTCAGTCTTTAAAAAGAAGAAAACTCTGCTGTTTGCAACAACATGGAAGAACCTGGTATGCATTATGCTAAGTGAAATAAGCATAATGTCAAATAAGCAAAAGTCACAGAAAGATAAATATCACATGGTATTACTTGTATGAGGAATCTAAAATAGGTCAAACTCATAAAAAACGCAGTAGAGCGGTGATTTCCAGGGGTTGAGGGATGGGTAAACCGGGAGGTTATAGTCAAAGGAAACAACTTTTAGTTATGCAAGATGAATAAGTCCCAGAAATTTGCTATACAGTGTAGTGCCTATAGTTAACAATACTGTGTTGCAGACTTAAAAGTTTGCTAAGAGAGTAAATTTATGTTCTGTTCTTATTACACATAAAAAAAAGTTACTGGATGGTTTAAAACAAAAACAATAAAAATATATTATGGTGTTTATAACAATCATAGAATTACATGATAATAATACAACTGGTGGAACTATGACATGGAAGCATGGCATTCTTTAAGTGCATGTAAGGTAGTATAATATTATATGAAGGTGGACTGTGATAACCTAATTCTGTATTTTGAATAAATTATAGCAGTGTTTTCAACTTTGGCATTATGAATATTTTGGTTAGATAATTCTTTGCTGTGGAGGGCTTACATGTTGCAATATGTTTAGTAGTATCCCTGGCCTCCACCCACTAGATTCGGGTAGCATCCCCCACCCCCAAAGTAGTGAGAGCTGAAAGTGTCTTTAGGCGTTGTCAAATGTCCTCTTAAAAAAATAAGAAATGTAAACACAACATAATACAATAATCAATAGAAATAATTAAACTTTAAGATAATTGATTAATCTGGAAGAAGACAGAAAAAGAAAATATAAAACAAGAACAGATTGAGTAGAAAATAACAAACAAGATAGTAGATTTAAACTCCTCTATATTAATAACTGTATTAAATACAAAAGATTCAGAAACTCCACTTAAAGATAATCTAAAATTGGATAAAAATACTTAACTGTATGAGATCTATGAGAAACTCATTTTAAATCTGAAGATACAGAAAAAAGTAAAAGGGTATAAATGATATATAATACACACTACACAAAAAATAAGGGTGATTGCATACATATCAGTTAAAGGAGGATTCAGAATGTAAAATACATGCACAAAATCTGATAGAACTTGAAAATGAAAATGAAATATCCAAAATTATAGTTGAATATTTTATTTCATTTTATTTTTTAAATTTCAACTTTTATTTTACTTAAGAGGGTACATGAGCAGATGTTACAAGTAATTATTGGCTGATGCTGGTGTTGCACAGTGTATGAATGCCATTACCTTGGTAGTCAGCATAGTACTTGATAGGTAGTTTTCTAAGCCACATTTCCCCTGCCCAGTGACTCAGTGTTTATTGTTTCCATATTTATGTTCCTGTATGCTCAACACTTAGCTCCCACTTACAACTGAAAACATGTAGTATTTGTTTCTCTGTTCCTGCATTAATTCTCTGTTCCTGCTGTGTGGTACTTTATGGTATCTATATACCACATTTTCTTTATCCAGTCTACAATTGCTGGGCCCCTGGGTTGATTCCATGTCTTTATTACTGTGAGCAGTGCAGCAATGAAGAGACAAGTGCATTTATCTTTTTGGTAGAATGCTTTTTGTAATTTATTTGTTTATTATATTTTAAGTTCTGGGGTCCATGTACAGATCATGCAGGATTGTTACATAGGTATACATGTGCCATGGTAGTGGTTGGCTGCATCCATTGCCCCTTCATCTACATTAGGTATTTCTCCTAATGTTGTCCCTATCCCCAATCCCCCTAACTCCCCGCTATTCCTCCCCTAGCCCCCCACCCCCCAGGCCCCAGTGTGTGATGTTCCCCTCCCTGTGTCCATATGTTCTCATTGTTCAATACCTACTTATGAGTGAGAACATGTGGTGGTTGGTTTTCTGTTCTTGTATCAGTTTGCTGAGAATGATGGTTTCCAGTTTCATCCATGTCCCTGCAAAGGACGTGAACTCATCTTTTTTATGGCTACATAGTATTCCATGGTGTATATGTGCCACATTTTCTTTATCCAGTCTATCTTTGATAGGCATTTGGGTAGGTTCCCAGTCTTTGCTATTGTGAACAGTGCCACAATAAACATATGTTTGCATGTGTCATTATAGTAGAATGATTTATAATCCCTTGAGTATATACCCAGTAATGGGATTGCTGGGACAGATGGTATTTCTATTTCTAGATCATTAAGGAATTGCCACATTGTCTTCCACAGTGGTTGAACTAATTTACACTTCAACCAACAGTGTAAAAGCATTCCTGTTTCTCCACATCCTCTCCAGTATATGTTACCTCCTGATTTTTTAATGATCGCCATTCTAACTGGCATGAAGCCTGACACCATAAAAACTCTAGAAGAAATCCTAGGCAATACCATCAAGGGCATAGGCATGGACAAGACTTCATGACTGAAACACCAAAAGCAATGGCAACAAAAGCCAAAATAGAAAAGTGGGATCTAATTAAACTTAAGAGTTTCTGCACAGCAAAAGAAACTATCAATAGAGTGAACCAGCAACCAACAGAATGGGAAACAATTTTTGCAATCTACCCATCAAACAGAGGGCTAATATCCAGAATCTACAGATAACTTTAAAAGGTTTAAAAAATCATCAAAAAGTGGGCAAAGGATAAGAACAGGCACTTTTCAAAAGAAGACATTTATGCAGCCAACAAATATATATATAAAAGCTCATCATCACTGGTTATTAGAGAAATGTAAATCAAAACCACATTGAGATACCAGAATGTTTTATTTTCCTTTGGGTATACATCTAGTAAGGGGATTGTTGGGTCAAATGGTAGCTCTGTTTTAAGTTCCTTCAGAAATCTCCAGGCAACTTTTCATAGTGGCTGAACTAATTTACTTTCCCACCAAGAGTTTATTAACATTTCCTTTCTCTACAGTCTCACCAGCATCTGAGGTTGTTTTGAGTTTTTAATAATAGCCATTCTGACTGGTGTGAGATGGTATTATCATGGTTTTGATTTGCATTTCTGTGATGATTGGTGATGCTGAGCATTTTTAATGTTTGTTGACCACTTGTATGTTTTTTTTCTGGGAAGGGTCTGCTCCTGTCCTTTATGCATTTTTAAATGAGGTTGTTTTGGTTTTGCCTGTAGATTTGTTTAAGTTCTTTATAGAGTCTAGATATTAGGTATTTGTCAGATGGACAGTTTGTGAATATCATCTCCCATCCTGTAGGTTGTCTGTTTACTCTGTTGACAGTTTCTTTTGCTGTGCAGAGCTCTTTACTTTAAGTATGTCTCACTTGTCAATTTTTGGTTTTGTTGCAATTGCTTTTAGGGACTTAGAATACATTGAGATGCAAAAATCTGTAAAAAGATTAATGAAACCAAAAGGTTGTTATTTGAAAAAAAAATAAGATTGATAGACTCCTAGCTAGATTAACAAGTAAAAGAAAGGTAATGTCCAAATAAGCAATATCAGAAATGACAAAGGTAATATAACTGAGTCCATATAAATAAAAAAGATTCTCAGAGACTATGATGAACAACTCTATGCACAGAATTTAGCAAATGTAGATGAAAATTCCTATAAACATGCAATATCCAAAGATTGAGTCAGGAAGAGATTGAAACACTGAATACATCAATATCAATTGTTGAAATTGAATCTGTAATAAAGAAACTGCCAACCAAAAAAAATCCCTAAAGCAGATGGATTCACAGCTGAATTCTACCAGACATACAAATAATTGTTACCGATTCTATTAAAAATATTCCAAAAAACAGGGGAGGAAGTGCTCTTCTATAACTCATTCTATGAAGCCATCATCAGCCTGATACCAAACCTGGTGGAGACACAATGAAAAAAGAAAACTTCAGAAAAATATTCCTCATGAACATAGATGTAAAAATCTTCAGCAAAATGCTAGCAAATCAAATCCAGCAGTACATAAATAAATGTATACACCACAATCAAGTCGGCTTTAATCCTGGGATGCAAGGTTGGTTCAACATACAAAAATTCATAAATATGATTCACCACATAAACAGAATCAAGCAAAAACCATGTGATCACCTCAGTAGATACAGAGAAAGTTTTCAATAAGATCCAACATGATCTTTGTGATGAAAGAAAATTCCACAAATGAGACATTGAAGCAATAGACCTCAAAATAATAACACCTATCAATGACAAACCCACATCCAACATCATACTGAATAAGCAAAAGCTTGAACGATTCATTCCCTTTAAGAACAGGAACAAGGATGCTCACTGTAACCACTTCTATTCAACCTAGTAATGGAAATCCTAGCTGAGCAGTAAAGCAAGAGAAAGAAAGAAAAGGCAGCCAAATAAGAAAAGAAGTCAAACTATGTCTCTTCACTGCTATGATTCTATGCTTAGAAAATCCTAAAGACCATCAAAGGGCTCCTAGAATTGATAAACAACTTTAGTAAAGTTTCAGCCTACAAAAGTCAATGTACAAAAATCAGTAGCATTTCTGTGCAACAACAACATCCAGGTTAATCATAAAACCAAGAAGACAATCTCACTTACAGTAACCATAAAGAAAATTAAATGCCTAGGAATACAGCTGTAACAATGGAGGTAAAAGGCCTTTACAAAAAGAACTACAAAACTACAAAACAGAAATAAGATATGACACGAACAAATGGAAAACCATTCTATGCTCATGGAATGAACGAATCAATATCATAAAAATGACCGTACTTTTCAAAGCAATTTACAAATTCAGGCTATTCCCATCAAACTATCAACATCATTCTTAACAGTATTAGAAAAAAGCCTTTTCTAAAATTCATATGGAACCACAAAAGGGCAGTTACAGCCAAAACAATCATAAACAAAAGTAGCAAAGCCAGAGGCATCACACTACCTGAATATAAACTATATTATAAAGCCACAATTACAAATACAGCTTGATACTGGTAAAAAACAGATACATAGGCTGGCAGAACAGGATAGAAAACTAGGAAATAAAGCTGCACATCTACAATCATCTGCTATTCAACATGACTGACAAAAAAAGAGAAATGGGGAAAGGACTTCTTATTCAATAAATGGTACTGGGAGAACTGGATAGCTATAAGCAGAAGACTGAAGCTGGACAACCCTTACCTTTCACTATATGCAAAGACTAACTCAAAACAGATTAAAGATTTAAATGTGGGGTCTCAAACTATGAAAATCCAGGGGAACATCCTAGGAAATACTCTTCTTGACATTAGCCTTGGCAAAGAATTTTTGGCTAGATGAAGATTTTAACATTTCTATTAATTGACAAATCAAGTAAACTGCATGTCAGCATATATATACATTTGAATGGTATTATTACTAACTTTATCTAATTGACATTTAGAGAGTACTCTAACCAATGACAGCAAAATGCACATTTATTCAACAACTATAATTAATCGTTCTGTACCTTTAAACAATGAATATACTTGTGCTGAGCAGATACTCTGGCTTGAAAACGTACTTGGAAAGAGAAAAGGTGTGAAATACAGCATGTTCCTGAGATGAAACGTTTCTTAGTATCTGTGATATGGCACAAAACTGTCCGTCATCCCTGCAGCAAAAATCATAGGTGGGCCAAGAAGAAATGGCACAGCCAAACAAAGGAGTCTGCTCAAGTAGAAATTATCATCTTCCTACAGTCACCTGTCCTTCAGGTGCCTTCTGAGAGGTGTATTTTATATGACCTCACAAAAATTACCATGTAACTTTTTTTCAGAAGAACCCAAACAAAAACACTGTTCTTCTATGACTTAAGGGCTACATTATGACTTTCATAAACTATAACCACTTTGGTTTCATGGGCCCCTCCTCCCATGATAAAGTATTAGAATTATATTTTACAATTATACTGGTATAAAGATAAATTAATTGATAATATGAATTTAAAATTTTTTATCTAAAAGTTTTGTTTTTTCTCCTGATTTTTAAAGATGTCAAAACATTTTTATAAGCCTCTGAAAATACTGTGGGTTCTAGATATTGTGCCTTTTATGCCTGCTGGATAACTTGGCTATGGCTGACTCAAAAATAGAGAGGGGTAGGAGGAGGCAAGGTGAGAGTAGTTTGCTTTTATTTTAGAAGGACAAAATTTCCAAAGAATTCTCTCACTTTCCAAATTTCTCTTACATGCTAAATACGTGGAGACTTTATGATGGTTCTGTTTTGATTTCTGTCATTTGATTCTCCCCAGATTTATATACATATAATTTATTATATCATAAAATAATATATACTGTATTTTTATATAGTATATGTTATATATTATGCAATATATGTTAATATATTAATAGTGATATTAATGGTAATGTTCTGTAGTATATAATTATATAATACATACAATACTTATATAATAGGTACACACACAGTCATGCACTGCTTAACTACATTTTAGTCAACAATGGACTGCATACAGGAAGATGGTTCCAAAAGATTATAACGGGGTTAGAAAATCATAATGCTATGATATTGTAGCTGTTACACATCATAGTACAAAACATTACTCATCTGTCTGTGGCAATGCTGGTGTAAACAAAACTACTCCACTGCCAGTCATTGAAAATGGAAATAAATAAATAAATACAAATGTATAGAATAAAAATTTAAAGAAAAAATATTTTTATATTGCTGGACATGTGTTTGGGTTTTAAACCATTATTACAAAAGAGTCAAAATTTGAGCAAAATTTTAAAAGTTTATAAAGTTCAAAAGTACTGTTGGTGGGAGTGTAAATTAGTTCAGTTACTATGGAAGACAGTGTGGGAATTCCTCAGGGACCTAGAAATAGAAATTCCACTTAACCGAGCAATCCATTTACTGGGTATATACCCAGAGGATTATAAATCGTTCTATTATAAAGACACATGCACACATATGTCTATTGTGGCACTGTGTACAATAGCAAAGAACTGGAACCAACCCAAATGCCCATCAATGATAGACTGGACAAGGAAAATGTGGCACATATACACTGTGGAATACTATGCAGCCATAAAAAATGTTGAGTTCATGCCCTTTGTAGGGACATGGGTGAATCTGGAAACCATCATTCTAAGCAAATTGACACAAGAACAGAAAATCAAACACCACATGTTCTCACTCATAGGTAGCTGTTGAACAGTGAGAACACATGGACACAAGGAGGGGAGCATCACACACTGGGGTCTATTGAGGGGAATAGGGGAGGGACAGCGGTTGGTAGGGAGGTTGAGGAGGATAACATGGGGAGAAATGCCAGATATAGGTGATGGGGGGATGGACCACATCCACATTGCCATGTATGTACCTGTGCAATAATCCTGCATGATCTTCACATGTACCCCAGAACCTAAAGTGCAATATATATATATATATATATAAAGGTATAAAAGCATACTATTTTTAATTTTATATATCATATTTTCACTGTACCTTTTCTATGTTTAGATATACTTAGATATACCAACTCTGACCACTGTATTACCATTGCCTAGAGTATTTAGTAGAGTAAAATGCTATAGAGGTTTGTAACATGCAAGCAATGTGCTATATACCACATATTCTGGGTTTGTGGTAGCCTATATCATCTAGGTTTGTGTGAGTACGCTCAATGATGTTTACAAATGGTGAAATCACCTAACACTGCATTTTGCAGAATGAATTCCTGTCATTAAGTGACACATGGCTGTACATATGTGTATGTGTGTGTGTGTGTGTGTGTGTGTGTGTGTGTAGAGATATACATATATATCTCTACACACACACACTCATGAATCAGCCAAAGTAGGAACTATCTTCATATATACATCAACATTTATTTTACAATTTGTCACTCCAAAAAAGACTTATGGTAAAAATAAATAAATGTATAATTGACTTTTAACTCAGTAAGATTTGCATCTTTTCTTGAGCCAGTGATCATGTGAAGGTTATTAAATGTCATATATAAATTAAATGGATAGTTTGAAGAATATGCTTGAAATTTAACTGTCTCAGATGATAACTGTGGAAAACTAATACACATAGCACATTTGTACAAACATTTTTAGTTACATTAATTTTTTAATGTGTGTAATTAGATACCATACTGCATAAATAAAATGCTTCATAAAATAAAACCAAGAGAAAATAATTGACTAAAGTCTTTTAAAAAATTTTTTTAATTGTACTTTAGATTCTGGGATACATGTACAGATCATGCAAGATTATTGCATAGGTACATTCATGTCAAGGTGGTTTGTTGCCACCATCCCCACATCAACTATACCTGACATTTCTCCTCACATTATCCATCCCCCACCCTCCCTCCCACTATCCCACCCATAGCACCCCCCAAAACAGACCCCAGTGTGTGATGCTCCCTTCTTTATGTCCATGTGTTCTCAATGTTCAATACCTGCCTATGAGTGAGATTATGCACTGATTTTCTGTTCTTGTGTCAGTTTGCGGAGAATGATAGTTTCCAGGTTCATCCATGTCCCTGCAAAGGACACAAACTCATCCTTTTTGATGGCTGCATAGTATTCCATGGTGTATATGTGCCACATTTTCTTTGTTCAGCATGTCATTGATGGGCATTTGGGTTGGTTCCAGGTCTTTGCTGTTATAAACAGTACCACTGTCTTCTGGCTTGTAGGTTTTCTGTTGAGAGATCTGCTGCGAGTCTGATGGGCTTTCCTTTGTGGGTGACCCAAACTTTCTCTCTGGCTGCCCTTAGCATTTTTCCTTTCATTTCAACCCTGGTGAATCTGATGATTATGTTCCTTGGGGTTGCTCTTCTTGACGAGTATCTCTGTGGTGGTCTTTGTATTTCCTGTATTTGAATGTTGGCCTGCTTTGCTAGGTTGGGGAATTTCTCCTGTATAATATTTTGAAGAGTATTTTCCAGCTTGGATTCATTTTCCCCGTCCTCTTCAGGTACACTGATCAAGCATAGGTTAGGTCTTTTCACATAATCTCATATTTCTTGGAGGCTGTGTTTGTTTCTTTTCTCTCTTTTTTTCCCCTCTTTTCTTGCCTTCTCTTTTTATTACATTGAGTTGATCTTTGATCTCTGGTATCCTTCTGCTTGATTGATTCAGGTATTGAAACTTGTATATGCTTCGTGAAGTTCTCGTGCTCTGTTTATCAGCTCCATCAAGTCATTTATGTTCTTCTCTAGGCTGGTTATTCTAGTTAGCATTTCATCTAATCTTTTCTCAAGGTTCTTAGTGTCTTTGCGTTGGGTTAAAACATGTTCTTTTAGCTCAGAGAAGTTTATTACCCACCTTCTGAAGCCTGCTTCTGTCAGCTCGTCAACGTTGTTTTCTGACCTGTTTTGTGGCCATGCTGGTGAGTCCTTGTGATCTCTTCGGGGAGGAGAGGCGTTCTGGACTTGGATGTTTTCATCCTTTGTGCACTGGTTTCTTCCCATCTTCTCTGAGTGGATGTCCTTTCTGTTAAAGTTGGGGTTATTTCTCCTGTTTGAGGCTTTTTTTTTTTTTTTTTTTTTTTTTTTGAGATAGACTCTCACTCGGTCGCCAGGCACCAGGCCGGAGTGCAGAGGCACAATCTCGGCTCACTGCAACCTCCGCCTCCTAGGTTCAAGAAATTCTCTTGCCTCAGCCTCCTGAGTAGCTGGGACTACAGGCGTATGCCACCACACCCAGCTAATTTTTGTATTTTTAGTAGAGACGGGGTTTCACCATGTTGGCCGGGATGATATCGATCTCTTGACCTCGTGATCCACCTTTTTTTTAAAGGCAGGTGTCAGTGTGCCACTTGAGACAGTCTGTCCATTGCCTGCCTGTGGAGGCGCTGCCGGGCTGCCGCAGTCTCAGCCAGGCTGCCATTTATGCTTCGCCTGGTTTCTGTGCTGGTGGGGTTAGCCCCGCCTTCCCAATGGCGGGCTCTTTCCCTCTGGGGAGCCCGCTGTTCCTGGGTGGAGGATGTGTTAACTGCAAAACTCTCCCAGGAAAGGGACTCCGGTTGCTGGATCATGTTGGGGAGGGGCCTGTCTGGTTGTTCCTCCTCCCTAATTTCAACTCTCCCTTCTGTGGGATGGGCAGTTCCTTTTCACAAGCTTCCTTGGTATTAGTCCAAATCTCTGCTATGGTCTGCACTAACAAGGCACTGGTCTGGCCAGGGCTGCCGGCCTGGGCTTTCCCCTGGGTCTTCGACTCCCGGTGGTTCTCAGCAAGGCATCATTTTCCTGCTCTGTGTGTTGCTGAAGTCTTGGAGTCAATTGCTGCATCTCACTGAGAGAACTGAGGAGATGATGCCATCCCTATCCTCCATGCCTGATACACTTTTCAGGTGGGGCACTGCCCCACCTTGCCTTGGCTGGATGCCTTTGGGCTGTTTTTGCTGCCTTTTTGGGGGGTTAATCCCACTGTTCAACCAGTCACTTTGAAACAAAACCAGTACCTCACTCAGAGACATGGATATTGCTCTGGTTCTGTCTCACTCGGTGTCAGCTGCACTCGGGAGAAGCTTCCTTTCGGCCATCTTCCCCTCACTTTCAAGTCTTTAAGAATTTTAAGACTAGCTAGTACAAACTCCTCATACTCCTCATAAAATATTATCTGCATTTATCCTCACATCCTTTCCTGAAATCTTAGATAATGACGTGACCTACAATTTCTATGTTTGATATGATTCCTCCAAAATCTGCTGAGTCTTAGCAAACCAATTTTTATCATTCTTACTTTATCTTTAATGTTTCCACCATCCTGATTTCCTTCTTTTAGTCTGAAATACATTCAAGTTTCTCCTATTAAAAATAAAAATAAAAAAACTCTCCATCAGCCTTCTACCTGCTTTTACATGTGCTTTAGATGCCTTCCCTTTGAAAGCACAATCTCAAAATATAAGTGTCCTGTAATTACACTAATTTTATCATGTTTGATTCGGTCTTAAGCTAGCATTGTAAGACTTCTGACCTCACCAAAAAGGCTCCAACAAAGTTACTGATGACCAATTTACTGCTAAATCTGCATATGTCTTTTGAGGTCTCATCTCATTTGGTTTTCTTGAAACATTTGACAACATATCCTTCATTAAATTAGCTTCCTAAGTTGCCAAACCATGGCAGCAGTTCATCTGGATATACAAGTAATGTCTTTTGTTCAGTGTGTTGAAAAACTCATCATCTTTCCCTTTAACCTAATCCTCCTTCCTCATTTCCTATCTCAAGTTTTGTAAATATCATTTGATCACTCAAGCTAAAAACTTGAGTGCCATGATATACCTTTTATTTTCCCCAAGAATTCTATCCCCATCTACCTTGATAATTAAATCTTGCAAATTCTGTTTTCTGGATATCTGTAATTTCTGTCTTCTTCTCTTTATCTTACAGAATTATGTTCATTTCTTTCATCTGTATCATTTCATTAGGACCCTACTCTAATCCAGTCTTCCTTCTGCATTGCTGCCAGAAATAGCTGGTTGTATTATTTCTCTGCTCAGATACTTCAATGTTTTGTGATTCTCTACAGCAGAACGTGAAACATCTTTGTGTGCATGAGAAGGAACAGTTTTTCTCTGTAGTCTCACTTAACACTCACACTACCACTTCACTTCTAGTCACCAAATGTCTGAATCTTTTCCCACAGCAAGCAGTTCTCCAATTCTCAGTGGATACCAACTAGGTGTTGAATTTATCTCAATTCTGACACTATCCTAGAGACAGTGTCAGATCCTACAGGTTAATAGCTCAGTCTCAAAAGATGCTCCCTACTTCAGATGACAGTTGCAAGTCTCTGCTGCAACCTGTGCTTCTGACCAACTGGCTATAAATCAAACCATCTTCTTGGGTTTGATTATTTGCTAGAATGGCTCACAGAAATCAGGTAAACACATTTACTGGTTTATTATAAAGGATGATATAAAGGATGTAGATCAATAACCAGATGAAGATATACATAGGGCAAGGTATTTGGAAATGGGCAGGGAGCTCCCCTGTCCTCTCCAAGCCTACTACGGTCCAGCATCTCCAGGTGTTCAGTAACCTGGAAGCTCTCCAAAACCTATCCTTTAGGGCTTCTAAGGAGGCTTCCTTATGTAGGCATGATTGATAAAATCATTGACCAGTGGTAACCAAGTCAACCTTCAGACCCTTCCTAGAGAAGGTCCGGGATTAGGGTTGAAAGTTCTTACCCTCTAATCACAAGATTGGTTCCGTTGGCAACCAGCTGTCATCTGGAAGCTATTCAGTAGTTCACAGACACTAGGCATCTCATTAACACACAAAAATACACTTATTATTTTTGGCCACTTCAAGAATTTTAGAGGCTCTGTGCCAGGAAATGGGTGAGAGGCAGATCAAATACATATTTCTTATTATGTTACAAATGCAAACATAAAGAACGGTATAATCAAGAAGAAATTATTATTTCAAATATATTTGATATTATTCGAGAATATATTCTAAATTCAGAAGAAATTAAAAATAGTAAACTACTTAAAGAGGAAGCCCATATTAAAGTAGGTAATATAATTCAGAGAAAACTGTCATGTAAGGAACATACACACAAATAGAACAAATATTACTGGCTATATGCCAATAAATGTAATAAGAAAATATGCAAATAAAAAAAGCTTGAAAATGCCAACAGAACAATGGTGTCATAGAAGTGAATGAGCAAATACCGCTGAATAACAGGGGGATGTGCACAGCTAATCCTACTGTATTGTGAAATTGACTACAAAATGTAAATGTAGACTGTCATCAGCATAAAATAAACTCTGGACCACATGTGCTGAGTCTCTTTGTGTGGTGAGACAGATGGCATCAATTTTGTCGTACCTCGTGTCTAAGTCAGTGTCACAGTGTACAGATCAAATGTAGCAGCTCTACATTTTTAACATATCATGAGAAAATTTGACCTGTCACTTTTTGGATGAATCTTGCTTAATCACAGATAACTTAAAATATTAAGTGACAAGTCAGGAGAATTTTCTTTTGCCAACATCTGACAGTGTGATATAAAATGGGTAAAGTCAGTGTAATTTTGATAATCTCAAAAATAGAATGTGAGATTAACCTTGAAGATATATTTGTTTTATACTGCTAAATTTATAAAATAAATATTTTTTAAACTTATAGATTGAGATTAAGTTATGAATGGTAAAATTTAGTTAAAATTTGGGGAAAAGTCTACATTAGGATAATTCTTTTTAAAACAAATATTTTGTTATATTTTGCTATATATAAATTAAGCTAGTAGCCAATAAGGTATTTCTTGTAAATATCAGTACTTCCCTGATGAAGAAATTAAACCAACTCTTTGTCATCACATTTGGGAATCAAGCATTATTTTATTCATAAAATAAAATAACCATGTCATAAGCATAATAAAATTAGAGTTAAAATTTTTCTCGTTTCTGTCTCTATACTGCTCACTCCACAATGTGATATGGAATAGTGACTTCCAAATAAACAGATTTCTTTGAAGGAAAAAGTAAACTCTAGTCTCTCTGTAGTCTACTTATTCCCAATAATGAATCAAGTTTGTGATTAATGAATATGTGTATAATACAGCGGAAAAAGGAATCATTGGGTTAGAAGGTCACATAATGACATCATATGGTTTTAATTTTCAGCGATCTTTGCACTAAGTAGTTATTACTCATATGAACTAATATGATGAACCAAAGATCAGGATACTTATTGATTGGTGTAAAATACTTTCCTAAGATGTGACTCATTGCTTTACGTCAAGGATCTAAAAGGACATTCAAATTAGGAATTTATTTACAAAGTCTAATGCTGGCAGTGTTAAATTTCATGACAAGTGCAAGACAAGGATCACAATATTATCTTTGAGATATAAATATGTTTTGTAGCCTAAGGCAATGGGAAGATACTGTCTCATGTGGGAATAATGGCTACCAGCAGTGTTAATTCCTTTTATATTAAGCTGCGAATGACTTATCTAATACTAATACATACAACAGCATTTTTGTAAAGTGCCAACTGATGTTTGTTGTAGCAGGTGAAAAGAAAATGATTTTTTAAGTTTTATGAATTCCCCTGTGATTTCTTTTGCAAACTTAAATAAATCATGTTCCTGTAGTCATGTAAATGGTGTTAACTTCCTTCTGCTCTTTCTAAAGCTAAGGTTACTAAAAATATGTAGTGCCAGACCACAGAGAATTAAATCTGACAGCATATGCTGGTGGAGCTAGGAATTATTAAAACAGACACTCTACCTGGTATGTTGAGAGACAAAAGTAGCTTAATTATTTAGTTATGCTGTTTTAACCTTCACAGTTGTCTTTTCTGGACTAATGCATTAAAGAGGCCATGCCAAAAAACAGAATCATCTTTTTTTGCCTATTAAGTGGGATCCTGCTTGAAAGCAGAAATATGGATGAGATAACCAAAATAAATCAGTTACACTGGCTGGCACTCTGTCCTTGTTTTGACCAGTGATTCCCAAACTTGGCTGCATGTCAGAATCACCTGAGGAACTTTAACTACCATTGAAGCCTGGTTCCATGCCCAGACATTTTGACATTATTAGTCTGGAGGGCTTTGGCTTCCCAATTCTAATGTGCAGCTAGGATTCAGAACCAGAACCACTGACTTACACAACATATTAGAAAAGAGCATGGATTTGCAGGAGTCAAAATAGACCTACGTAGAACTTCAGCCATATGTATGATTTAGGACATTTGATGATTAAGGAGCCTCTGCAGTAGGCTGTTGAGACAACAAAATAATGTTATTCATGTAAAAATTGGTGGCATAAATTGGCACTTAATAGGCATTAATAAATATTATTTTCCTATTCTCTCCCTCTGCATAACCCCTCAGCACCCTGGCCCTGTAGGAGGTAGGAGACTACATATAATAGCCGCTGTTCACTGCCTGTGTGATGTTTGTACTTTATTTAAATTGTATTTATTGTTTGAAGAACACTGCTGGATAATGAGGAAGATAGCAAATTTAATAAACATGGTCTCTTACCTCCCTACTCTGATTTCTGATTTGTTACTTACTGATTATCTTTAAGGTCTCCATTTGAACATTATGTCCTCAGGAAATCCTTTCCTAACTGCTCTCCCCACCTCAACCTAGTTTGGAGTCTACTCCATCTCATTTCCAGGATGTTTGTCATGAATTTCTGGAGTTTTCTGTTGTGTCCCATAGGTCACATAGTGACAACTTAATCATTTTAACCAGTTAAATAAATGAAGGAATTTAAAATAAAATAGGCAGTACAAGGCAGTATTTAGCTAAATTTCGAATAGATGGTTGTAGTATATTTTTTTTAATTTTTATTGCATTTTAGGTTTTGGGGTACATGTGCAGAACGTGCAAGATAGTTGCATAGGTACACACATGGCAGTGTGTTTTGCTGCCTTCCTCCCCTTAACCCACATTTGGCATTTCTCCCCAGGCTATCCCTCCCCAGCTTCCCCCTGCTGTCCCTCCCCTATTCCCCCAATAGACCCCAGTGTGTAGTACCCCCCTCCCTGTGTCCATGTGTTCTCATTTTTCTCACCTGCCTATGAGTGAGAATATGTGGTATTTCCTTTTCTGTTCTTGTGTCAGTTTGCTGAGAATGATGTTCTCCAGATTCATCCATGTCCTTACAAAGGACATAAACTCGTCATTTTTGATTGCTGCATAATATTCCATGGTGTATATGTGCCACATTTTCCCAGTCCAGTCTATCATCGATGGGCATCTGGGTTGGTTCCAGGTCTTTGCTATTGTAAACAGTGCTGCAATGAACATTCGTGTGCATGTGTCCTTATAGAAGAACAATTTATAGTCCTTTGGATATATACCCAGTAATGGGATTGCTGGGTCAAATGAAATTTCTATTTCTAGGTCCTTGAGGAATCGCCACACTGTCTTCCACAATGGTTGAGCTAATTTACACTCCCACCAACAGTGTAAGAGTGTTTCTATTTCTCCACATCCTCTCCAGCATCTGTTGTCTCCAGATTTTTTAATGATCGCCATTCTAACTGGTGTGAGATGGTATCTCAATGTGGTTTTGATTTGCGTCTCTCTAATGACCAGTGATGATGAGCATTTTTTCATGTGTTTGTTGGCCTCATGTATGTCTTCTTTTGTAAAGTGTCTGTTCATGTCCTTTGCCCATTTTTGAATGGGCTTGTTTGTTTTTTTCCTGTAAATCTGTTTGAGTTATTTGTAAATTCTGGATATCAGTCCTTTGTCACTTGGGTAAACTGCAAAGATTTTTTCCCAATCTGTTGGTTGCCAATTCACTCTAGTGACTGTTTCTTTTGCTGTGCAAAAGCTGTGGAGTTTCATTAGGTCCCATTTGTCTATTTTGGCTTTTGTTGCCAATGCTTTTGGTGTTTTGGTCATGAAGTCCTTGCCTACTCCAATGTCCTGAATGGTTTTGCCTAGATTTTCTTCTAGGGTTTTTATGGTGCCAGGTCTTATGTTTAAGACTTTAATCCATCTGGAGTTAATTTTAGTGTAAGGTGTCAGGAAGGGGTCCAGTCTCTGCTTTCTGCCCATGGCTAACCAGTTTTCCCAACACCATGAGAGAAACCATGAACATGGAATGTTTCTCCATTTGTTAAACAGGGAATCCTTTCACCATTGCTTGTTTTTGTCTGGTTTATCAAAGATTATATGGTTGTAGATATGTTGTGTTGCCTCCGATGCCTCTGTTCTGTTCCATTGGTCTATATCTCTGTTTTGGTACCAGTACCATGCTGTTTTGATTACTGTAGCCTTGTAGTATAGTTTGAAGTCTGGTAGTGTGATGCCTCCCGCTGTGTTCTTTTTGCTTAGAATTGACTTGGCTATGCGGGCTCTCTTTTGGTTCCATATGAAGTTCATGGTGTTTTTTTCCAGTTCTGTGAGGAAATTCAATGGTAGCTTGATGGAGATAGTGTTGATTCTGTAAATTACTTTGGGCAGTATAGCCATTTTCACAATATTGATTCTTCCTAACCATGAACATGGAATGTTTCTCCATCTGTTTGTGTCCTCCCTTATTTTGTTGAGCAGTGGTTTGTAGTTTTCCTTGAAGAGGTCCCTTACATTCCTTGTAAGTTGTATTCCTAGATATTTTATTCTCTTTGTAGCAATTGTGAATGGCAGTTCATTCTTGATTTGGTTCTCTTTAAGTCTGTTATTGGTGTATAGGAATGCATGTGAATTTTGCATATTGATTTTATATCCTGAGACTTTGCTGAAGTTGCTTATCAGTTTCAGGAGTTTTTGGGCTGAGGTGATGGGGTCTTCTAGGTATACTATCATGTCTGCGAATAGAGACAATTTGGCTTCCTCCTTTCCTATTTGAATACCCTTTATTTCTTTTTCTTGCCTGATTGCTCTGGCTAGAACTTCCAGTACTATGTTGAATAGGAGTGATGAGAGAGGGCATCCTTGTCTAGTGCCGGATTTCAAAGGGAATGCTTCCAGTTTTTGCCCATTAAGTATGATATTGGCTGTTGGTTTGTCATAAATAGCTTTTATTACTTTGAGATATGTTCCATCAATACCGAGTTTATTGAGAGTTTTTAGCATAAAGGGCTGTTGAATTTTGTCAAATGCCTTCTCTGCCTCAATTGAGATAATCATGTGGTTTTTGTTTTTGTTCCTGTTAATGTGGTGAATGACGTTTATAGACTTGCATATGTAGAACCAGGATAAATTCTACTTGATCATGATGGATAAGTTTTTTAATGTGCTGTTGCAATCGGTTTGCCAGTATTTTATTGAAGATTTTTGCATCTATGTTCATCATGGATATTGGCCTGAAGTTTTCTTTTCTTGTTGAGTCTCTGCCTGGTTTTGGTATCAGGATGATGTTGGTCTCATAAAATGATTTGGGAAGGGTTCCCTCTTTTTTAATTATTTGGAATAGTTTCAGAAGGAATGGTGCTAGATCCTCTTTGTGTGTCTGATAGAATTCGGCTGTGAACCCATCTGGACCTGGGCTTTTTTTGTGTGGTAGGCTTTTAATTGCTGCCTCAACTTCAGACCTTGTTATTGGTCTATTCATAGTTTCGGCTTCCTCGTGATTTAGGTTTGGGAGGACACAGGTGTCCAGGAATTTATCTATTTCTTCCTGGTTTACTAGTTTATGTGCATAGAGTTGTTTGTAGTATTCTCTGATGATGGTTTGAATTTCTGTGGAATCTGTGGTGATTTCCCCTTTATCGTTTTTTATTGCATCTATTTGGTTGGTCTCTCTTTTTTATCAGTCTGGCTAGTGGTCTATTTTGTTGATCTTTTCGAAAAACCAGCCCTTGGATTTATTGATTTTTTGAAGGGTTTTTCATGTCTCTATCTCCTTCAGTTCTGCTCTGATTTTAGTTATTTCTTGTCTTCGGCTAGGTTTTGGGTTTTTTTGATCTTGCTCCTCTAGCTCTTTCAATTTTGATGATAGGGTGTCAATTTTGGATCTCTCCACTCTTCTCATGTGGGCACTTATTGCTATATATTTTCCTCTGGAGACTGCTTTAAATGTGTCCCAGAGATTCTGGTATGTTGTGTCTTCATTCTCATTGGTTTCAAAGAACTTCTTTATTTCTGCCTTCATTTCATTGTTTATCCAATCAACATTCAAGAGCCAGTTGTTCAGTTTCCATGAAGCTGTGCAGTTCTGAGTTAGTTTCTGAATTCTGAGTTCTAACTTGATTGCACTATGGTCTGAGAGACTATTTGTTATGATTTCAGTTGTTTTGCATTTGCTGAGGAGTGCTTTAGTTCCAATTATGTGGTCAATTTTGGAGTATGTGTGATGTGGTGCTGAGAAGAATGTCTATTCTGTTGATTTGGGATGGAGAGTTCTGTAAATGTCTATCAGGTTTGCTTGTTCCAGGTCTGAGTTCAAGCCATGGATATCCTTGTTAATTTTCTGTCTGGTTGGTCTGTCTAATATTGACAGTGGAGTGTTAAAGTCTCCCACTATTATTGTGTGGGAGTCTAAGTCTCTTTGTAAGCCATTAAGAACTTGCCTTATATATCTGAGTGCTTCTGTATTGGGTCCATATATATTTAGGATTGTTAGCTCTTCTTGTTGTATCGATCCTTTTACCATTATGTAATGACCTTCTTGGTCTCTTTTGATCTTTGTTGCTTTAAAGTCTATTTTATCAGAGATGAGAATTGCAACTCCTGCTTTTTTTTGCTCTCCATTTGCTTGGTAAATCTTCCTCCATCCCTTTATTTTGAGCCTTTGTGAATCTTTGCATGTGAGATGTGTTTCCTGGATACAGCACACTGATGGGTTTTGGTTTTTTATGCAATTTGCCAGTCTGTGTCTTTTGATTGGTGCATTTAGCCCATTTACATTTAGGATTAATATTGTTACGTGTGAGTTTGATGCTGCCATTTTGATGCTATCTGGCTGTTTTGTCCCTTGGTTGATGCAGATTCTTCGTTTTGTTGATGCTCTTTAGCATTTGGTATGTTTTTGGAATGGCTGGTACTGGTTGTTTCTTTCCATGTGTGGTGCCTCTTTCAGGAGCTCTTGTAAAGCAGGCCTGGTGGTGACAAAATCTCTGAGTACTTGCTTGTTGGCAAAAGATTTTATTCTTTCTTCACTTATGAAGCTTAGTTTTGCTGGATATGAAATTCTGGGTTGAAAGTCTTTTCTTTAAGGATGTTGAATATTGGCCCCCACTCTCTTCTGGCTTGTAGGGTTTCTGCCGAGAGATCTGCTGTGAGTCTGATGGGCTTCCCTTTGTGGGTGACCCGACCCTTCTCTCTGGCTGCCCTTAGTATTTTCTCCTTCATTTCAACCTTGGTGAATCTGATGATTTTGTGCCTTGGGGTTGCTCTTCTTGTGGAATATCTTTGTGGTGTTCTCTGTATTTCCTGGAGTTGAGTATTGGCCTGCCTTGCTAGGTTGGGGAAATTTTTATGGATAATATCCTGAAGAGTATTTTCCAGCTTGGATTCATTCTCTTTGTCACATTCTGGTACGCCTATCAAATGTAGGTTAGGTCTCTTCACATAGTCCCACATTTCTTGGAGATTTTGTTCATTCCTCTTTGTGCTTTTTTTCTCTGATCTTGGTTTCTCTTTTTATTTCATTGATTTGATCTTCGACTTCTGATATTCTTTCTTCTTCCTGGTCAATTTGGCTGTTGAAACTTGTGCATGCTTTGTGAAGTTCTTGTGTTGTGTTTTTCAGCTCCTTCAATTCATTCATATTCCTCTCTAAGTTGTCCATTCTTGTTATCATTTCCTCAAATCTTTTTTCAAATCTTTTTCAAGGTTCTTAGTTTCTTTGCATTGCTTTAGAACATGTTCTTTTAGCTCAATGAAGTTTCTCATTATTCACCTTCTGAAGTCTGATTCCATCATTTCATCACTCTCATTCTCCGTCCAGCTTTGTTCCCTTGCTGGTGAGGAGTTTTGGATCTTTGTAGGAGGTGAGGTGTTTTGGTTTTGGGTATTTTCCTCCTTTTTGTGCTGGTTTCTTCCCATCTTTGTGGATTTATCCACCTGTCATCTTAGTAGTTGCTGACTTTTCGATTGGGTCTCTGAGTGAACGCCCAGATTGTTGATGATGAAGTATTTCTGTTATTTAGTTTTCCTTCTAATGGTTTAGCCCCTCTGCTGTACGAGTGCTGAGGTCCACTCCAGGCCCTGCTTATCTGGAGTACACCTGTAGCAGCTGTGGAACAGTGAGGGATGCTACCAGTTTCTTCTTCTGCTATCTTTGTCCCAGAATGATGCCCGCCAAATGTCAGTCTGATTAGTCCTTTTTTGAGGTGGCTCTTTGGATATACAGGGGTCAGGGAGCTGCTTGAGGAGATGGTCTGTACTTTATAGGAGCTCCAGTGCTGAGCTGTGAGCTCCGTTGTTCATTCAGGGTTGCTGGGTGAATGTCTGCTGCAGCAGAACTTATAAAAGCTTCCCCCTTTTTCTTTTCCCCCCAGATGCTCTGTCTCAGGGAGTTGGGGCTTTCTTTATGAGTATCTGTTGCACTGTCATGCCCAGCTAGGAGGCAGTCTATTCACTATTTGCCTGCCAGGGCTCCACCCTGCTAGCATGGGTCCGCCCTGCTGCCATGGGCCTCTGTTCTACTGTGGTGCACTCTGCCCCATTGGCGGCATCTCTCTGTTATGTCTGGTTGCCTCAGCAACAGCAGGCTGTGTCAGCAGTGGGTGGTACCTCAGTAGGGGTGGATTGCATCTGCAGTGGCAGACACCCCTCCCCCACCAAGCTGCACTATTTGGATTCAGCTTACCCCGCAGCAAAACTCTCAACCTGAGTGCCTCAAATCACCACACTCCTTGTCCCCGTGAGGGTGGTACCTGCCAAGCCCAATCACCTGGCTCCCTGCCTCAGAGTCCCTCCTCTCTCTCTCTCTCTTTTTCTTTCCAAATTGAATGGTTGACTCTCTCACAGGTGCCCCAGTCACCTGCTGATTGGCCACTGGGATCCATGCGATCTTCCTTGCAGCGGCCCACTGCACTGGCACAAATCGCTCTTCCCAGGAATCTCCTGGTTTGGCTTACCATTCAAGTCCCATTCAATCAAATGGACATGTCAGTCTGCCCTCCCAAAACTCAGATTGCCAGTTTAACAGGGCACCCAGACCAGTGAGCTTTGTGTGGGCTGCCACTGCGCTGCAGCGTGGCGCCAGCCAAAATGGCCACACAAGTGGGCTGCACTGCTTTTCTGTGTCTCTCCTACACCTGGGAATTTGCCAGTTCTGTGGGCTACAAAAGTGCATTTGAAAATGCAGCTAGGACTCACCCTCTGTGCCTTCACTGAGAGCTGCAATCCTGAGTTGTTTCTATGGTGCCATCTTGCCACATTCTCAGTTGTAGTATTAACATAAATTTAAGAGTGTCCAAAATGGCTGCACATGAGTAATTTTGTTTAATTCTTTCACTTATTTTCTTTATTTTCTCAAATGGTATTTTTTGATTTCTCATTGTTTTCTGACAGGCACTGTTCTAGATATTGGAGATGTAGAAGTGAACAAGATCCTGGACACCCGAGACGTCAGCAGTGTTTTGGTTCTCTTTGAGCTTGCATTCTAGTCAAGGTAAGTAAGAAAAAAAAAACAAGTAACACGTGAGTAAACAACATAGTATTATTTCAGTAGTAACAAATGCTTCAAAACAAAGAATGTAAGAGAATGGTTGTGGTGTCTGTGTTACAGATGTTGCATGGAAAGGGATTCTTTGAGAAGCTAACATCAGAAATGGTATTTCAAAGACAGTGAGCCAGCTACATGATATGATGATCTGAGGGTGTAAATTTAAATTTATAAGGTGAACAAAATGAAAATACAAATTCCTCAAACTGGGTCTGAGTTGCCATATTCTATGAACAATAAGAAACTCATATAACAACATAGGAAACAAGAAGAGAAAGATGGAAAATGAGATTAGAGGGTAGTGAAGGTACAGTTCATGTAGACATTTATATCCATGGTGTCTCATTTTTTATTCTAAATATGTTGGGAAATCTTTGGAGTCTTAATGTCTCTAAAGGTTGGGAAATTTATATTTAAACCCAAGAGATTTATATTTATTTAAATAATATAGCTGACATGTGGAGAATGGATTTGCTGAGCAGAGGAGTGGGTGTAGGAGTGAGGAATGGGAAATATATGAGCACCAGAATGGAAGTAAGGAGACTTGTTAAAGTTGTCCATGCAAGAAACGGTGGCAAATAATCATAAGAAGTAGGAGCAAAGCTGGAAACTTGGATGTAAAGAAAATATTCTGGAGTTAGAGCAGACAAGACTTCCTGATAAATCGGGTGTCAGTGTTGTTATTGGAGGGGGATATCTGAATATGTAACAGGCCAGCTCTGCCCCATATGATGGGGGCTTAGTGGTTGGGTGGTTTGTGTAGATGTGGGTCCTTCTATTGCATCCCTAATGACTTCCAAAGCACAAGATACAGGAACAATTTCTTTCTTTTATTTTTTTCTATTGTACCTTAAGTTCTAAGGTACATGTGTATGAAGGTTTGTTACTTAGGTGTACATATGCCATGGTGGTTTACTACACCCATCAACCCATCATCTACATTAGGTTTTTTTTCTAATGCTGTACCTCCCCTATTCCGCATACTCTCAACAGGCCCCAATGTGTGATATTCTCCTCCCTGTGTCCATGTGTTCTTATTGCACAACTTCCACTAATGAGTGAGAACATGAAGTATTTGGTTTTCTGTTCTTGTGTAAATTTGCTGAGAATGATTGTTTCCAGATTCATCCATGTCCCTGCAAAAGACATGAACTCATCCTTTTTTTGGCTGCATAGTATTCCATGGTGTATATATGCCACGTTTTCTTTATCCAGTCTCTCACTGATGAGAATTTGGGTTGGTTCCAAATCTTTGCTGTTGTGTACAGTCTGCAGTATACCTATGTGTGCATGTGTCTTTATAATAGAACGATTTATAATCCTTTGGGTATATACCCAGTAATGGGATTGATGGGTTAAATGGTATTTCTAGTTCTTGATCCTTGAGGAATTGCCACGCCATCTTTCACAATGGTTGAACTAATTTACACTCCCACCAACAGTGTAGAAGTGTTTCTATTTCTCCACATCCTCTCCAGCATCTGTTGTTTCCTGACTTTTTAATGATTGCAATTCTAACTGGCGTGAGATGGTATCTCAGTGTGGTTTTAATTTGTGTTTCTCTAATGACCAGTGATGATGAGCTTTTTTTCATATGTTTGTTGGCTGCATAAATGTCTTCTTTTGAGAAGTGTCTGTTCATAGGCTTCACCCACTTTTTGATGGGATTGTTTTTTCTTTTTTTTCTTGTAAATTTGTTTAAGTTCTCTGTAGATTCTGGATATTAGCCCTTTGTCAGATAGACAGATTGCAAACATTTTTTCCTATTCTGTGTGTTGCTGATTCACTTGGATGATAGTGTCTTTTGCTGTGCAGAAGCTCTTTAGTTTAATGAGATATTGTTTGTCTATTTTGGCTTTTCTTGCCATTGCTTTTGATATTTTAGTTATGAAGACTTCACCCATGCCTATGTCCTAAATGGAACTGCCTAGGTTTTCCTTTAGGGTTTTTATGGTTTTAGGTCTTAACGTTTAAGTTTTTAATCCATCCATGCTCCTGAATACAGCCTTGGTTGTGGGTGTCCGGAGAACTTTTACAGAAGAGTAAGAATATCAGTGGTTCTTTAAAGGATGATTAGCATTTGCAAGCTTATGTGTAAAAGCATGGAGATAGAGAAAAACAATCTTAAAAAGTTTGAGAGGTCTTGAGTAGATAAGTATGTGTGGATCTATGGTTATTGTAGGGGAAAGGTGAAAGCTACATATAAAAACCTGAGTTCATTTTATGGAGAACATGGAAAGTCATACTGGAATCCACAAATTATGGGTTTATAGAACAAAGAAAGTTTTTTGAGATAACTTTATATGAAATCATATGAGGGTGATTGATTTAGCAGTGTTCATATAATGGCTTGGAGGCCATGTAAGCCTAAAAGCAAAGAGACTGTGTAAAAATCATTTAAGCAAGATTTTCATCCATTAGTCTGTTCAGTTATTCATTGAGTAATTGTTGTATGCCAAACACCCATGGTCACCAAGACTCTATTTTTACCTAAGAGCTATAGCTACACACCCCCAAAGAGAGGGTAAAATACAAATCTCAAATCAAAAAAGAAAACGTCTGGAAAAGCAACTTTCTTTTACTATCCCAATTGGATCATACTGTGATTTGTAGTACTAGGGTGTGTTTATGTACATGAGATTTTTGTCTAAGAGATATATTTTAAAATATCTTTAATACTGCTCTGTAAATTAATTGTATATTTTATATATTCCCAAAAGAGTGTTTTGCAGTTCACCTGACTGATGATTATTTAAAAGTCAGATAATAAAATTTAAATCAAACTATTATAATATAAGTATGCTGCATTATATATGCTTTGAATTTAGATGTATTTTTCTTAGATGAAATAGTTGTGAAACTGAAAAGATATCCTTTACCATTGGGTGATTGCACTAAACCAAGTACTTTTAACTTACATATGGGAAAATTTATTAAATTAAAATATGAGTCTTTTTCTTATTTTAGGATATTTGGTATAAATTTTTGTGAGCTGGAACTTCTAACAGTAATGTATGAAACCTCAGCCAATTGTATTTGACACTATAATCCTTGACGAAAAGAGGCTATAACAAATGTAATTTTAAACATACTGAGAATATGTTCTAGGGATTTGAAAACAAGATGAAAATTTCTAATGTCTGGCATGAACAGAAGAGTGAGTAAAACTGAGTAAAGAAAAATTGGCAAAATGCTGAAAGAAAGTACACCAGAAAAGGAGAGTGAAAGCAACCGTTAGCCATAACACTACTGGCATAATGACCAGCATGGAGACAATGGCTCCACCTTACATTTCTTCCCCTAATGTTTTGATTTTGTGGTTAGGGAGCTCTTTTTGGGAGCACATGCCTAATTTTACATAAATGTCAATGCAAAAAAAAAAGATGCTTGAAAATTATTTAGAAATCATATTTTCAGAAGTTTTATGAAGTTTTACCTATTTTAAATATAATTCTACTCCAGAATAAAATGCTATAACATATTAGAGAATTAAAATTTTAAATATTCCTGATAAAATTACATATAAAATTTGCCAGTCAACTCATAATGTTAAGAACTTTTTGCTATGAATTTTGCTAAGAGTCTCTGCGGTTATTTCTATACCTTTGCTTTAAATCCATTATAGTCAACCAATGGTTATATTGTTCTTTATGTTTTCCTAGAAAGTAGAGCATAACTCTGGGTTTTAATTACCCACAAGAGATAGGTAGATTTTTTAAAAGATGAAAACCATCTGATAAATTCTTTATATAGACCTGAACAGAATCATAGCTACAAGATATGCTTGGGAATTAATTCTTAAAGAGTATTTTCTTTATATAGACCTGAACAGAATTACAGTTATGAGATATGCTTGGGAGTTTACTCTCAAAGAGTATTTCCTTCACACTGCATTTTTGAAACCTGCATTCTGTTTTCAAAGTAGTACTTGTATTAAGAAATATGCTGATAATATCACATTTTCTTTTAGAGAACTTTAGGAGCTTTGTAGAAAGCATATGCTTATAGTTATTTATATTTAAGTTATTTACTATAAAGAATACTTCAGCCGGGCGCGGTGGCTCATGCCTGTAATCCCAGCACTTTGGGAGGCCAAGGCGGGTGGATCACGAGGTCAAGATATCGAGACCATCCTGGTCAACATGGTGAAACCCCGTCTCTACTAAAAATACAAAAAATTAGCTGGGCATGGTGGCGCGTGCCTGTAATCCCAGCTACTCAGGAGGCTGAGGCAGGAGAATTGCCTGAACACAGGAGGTGGAGGTTGCTGTGAGCCGGGATTGTGCCATTGCACTCCAACCTGGGTAACAAGAGCGAAACTCCATCTCAAAAAAAAAAAAAAAAAAAAAGAATACTTCAAGTAAATCATTGAATTAATATTCAGATGACCGTATTAAAACAAGTATGATTGCATTGTATCTAATGCAAAATTCTTTAGGAGCATATTGAGTAATCAGAAATATTACAAAAGGTAAAAAAGAAAATGGTTAATCAAGACATAATGTTGTTCTAAAGCTCATTTAGCAATCAATTACATCTGATTCACTGAAAACCTGTAGGCTGCACCTTAAGTCAATTTCCAGGTGAGGCAAAGTAAATGCAACTGATGTCTTACTATGAGTTTTCAAAAACAGACTAAGTTAACCAACCCAAATTAATGCATTTCATAACTATAAGATATATACATTTTTAATGAATTAAATTACTTTTGAATAAACTTGAAAAAAGATCTTGAAGTCATGCCTAGCAGTTAATTAATAAAGTTTGATTTTGTACCATCTCTTTAAAAACAGTGTACATTAGAATGTAGATGTGTATTTTTTTACAGAATGGTTAAAGTTTATCAGTTTCTCAGCTAAGAATTTTGAATAAATGTCTTCATCATATAGAATATCATAATACATAAAATTGCCCATGTGACAAACCTCCATGTAATAGTGAATTAATAGACACTGTTAGGGGAGGGACAGTGGTGGTGGGGGGGGCTGGGGAGGGATAGCCTGGGGAGAAATGCCAAATGTGGGTGAAGGGGAGGAAGGCAGCAAAACACACTGCCATGTGTGTACCTATGCAACTATCTTGCACGTTCTGCACATGTACCCCAAAACCTAAAATGCAATAAAAATAAATAAATAAATAAATGAAAAGAAAGAAATCCTATGAGCCCTTTAGATTTGTGTTTTGAGAAAGTTTCCAGGCTGTGGTGTAGGAAGAGAAAGCCCAGCAGACACACTGAGTTAAGGAGAGAGAACTGAGAGACAAAGAAGACCATGGTGTCCGGGTGTTACAGAAAAGAATGTGGAGGAAGAAAAAGCCAGAAGGGCAGAATTCCAGAGATCTGCGGAGGATTCCCATTGAGTGTTCATCTGATCAGCAAATGCATATGGGAAAAGGACTTGTGGCCAGGGAAATAAGCCATTAGGAAGAGTATTCAGAAGGATAATAGAGCCCTGCACTTACACAGGGCCGTCAATAGTGCCTGTTCACGCCAGCCAGAATGGAAATCCCATGATTCATGGGACAGTGCATTGAGTTTGCAGAAGGGTCTTGCCTCACTAATGGAAAAAATTTGGCTTTAGACTCAGCATTGTTCTGTTCCTGCCCAACAGTTATTAAAACCAATATAAAAAAATAGACACTGTTCTATTTCTTCTGATCCTATGTCCTGTTTTTATTTTCTAAAAAATAAAGAATCCTTAATATTGGTAGCTCAGAAATATTAGAGAGCCTATGTAGCAGATGAGGATAAAATTTTTTGTGAAGCAATTTAATAAATGAATCTACAGCTGAATAAATAAAACTGTGTTTAAGAGTCTTTAATTTCTGATAGCATCTTTTGTTCTTTTGTTTTACTGGTTAATAAAGATTAATCAGTGTACTGCTTGGTTTACCCTGTCTTTCTGCAATGATTAAATAAGGTTTTATGATGTTGAATGTAGGTGATTCAATGATCATATTCAGAAGGACAGGGAAATAGCATCCAGCTCTCTCTAAAGGAATCAGGAGGCTTCTGAAATGAGTTGATAGTTGACCTAGATTTTTAACTTTCAGATTAAAAAAAAATACTGGGTGGGAAATACAAAATCTTATTCTAAGATTTGAAAGTCTACTAGCTATTTTAGGACAAGTTAGAATTGTTTATAATATGTTTTATTAATTTTCAGTTTAGTAAGTCAAATATGTCATAATTAATCTTTTTAAGAGTGAACCTTTTTGTGAGAGAAATACTTCTTTTTATTTTTATCCATCTCCCTAAGTAGTATTTGAATGTACCATATCCACAGCACTCTAGAAAGCATCAGGACTACAAATACAAATTAGATATGTTGATCACCTCCTCATTCATCCATTGAAAAACACACATTAAGTATCTACTATGTGTATGAAAATGTGCTTGGAAAGATAAAGACAAGGGAAAAAAGATAACTATGCAGTTGCAGCAGGTGCTATAGAGAAGAGATATATAGGACAATAAGAGAATATAAAAGATGGATCTGACCTCATCAAAGATGTCAAGAAGATGTTTTTAGAACACAGGACAACAAAAGCAAAACCTCAAAGGATAACTAGTAATAGACTAGGTGAAACCACATGTGTTAGAACGAGGTGGGGTATTCCAGGCAAGGGGAACATTGTGTGCAGAGGTGAAGACTTTGAGGCACAGAGCAAGTAAGATGAGAGAAGGCTAGTGTGCCTGGAGGTGAATGAGCTAGACTGTTCTAAAATTATAGGACAAAAATGAAATTTTGACTCAATTTTTTTTTTTTTTTTTTTTTTTGAAACGGAGTTTTGCTCTTGTTACCCAGACTGGAGTGCAATGGCACGATCGATCTTGGCTTACTGCAACCTCCGCCTCCTGGGTTCAGGCAATTCTCCTGCCTCAGCCTCCTGAGTAGCTAGGATTACAGGCACGTGCCACCGTGCCCAGCTAATTTTTTGTATTTTTAGTAGAGATGGGGTTTCACCATGTTGACCAGGATGGTCTCGATCTCTTGACCTCGTGATCCACCCACCTCAGCCTCCCAAATGCTGGGATTACAAGAGTGAGCCACCGCACCCGGCTCTCAATTTTTATAATTGATGCATAATTATATTTTTGAGGTACAGTGTGCCATTTCAATGTATTATACATAGTATAATGGTCAAATTGGCTTCATTATCACATCTATCACTTTATTGATCACTTATTTTTGGTGAAAACATTCACAATCTTCTGTTCTAGCTAGCTGGAAATATACACTACATTGGCCAGTTGTGGTGGCTCACACCTATAATCCCAGCACTTTGGGCGGCTGAGGTGGGTTGATCACCTGAGGTCAGGAGTTTGAGACTAGCTTGACCAACATGGAGAAACCCTGGCTCTACTAAAAATACAAAATTAGCCCGGCACAGTGGCACATGTCTGCAATTTCTGCTACTCGGGAGGCTGAAGCAGGAGAACCACTTGAACCCAGGAGGCAGAGGTTGCGGTGAGCCCAGATCATGCCATTGCACTCCAGCCTGGGCAACAAGAGCGAATGTCCATCTCAAAAAAATAAATAATAAAAAAAGAAAAGAAAGCAATATACACTACATTGTTATTAGCCATAGTCACCCTACTGTGATATGGAACACCAAAACTTATGCTTCCTGTATTACTGTAACTTTCCACTCATTGACCAACCTCTTCTAGCAACACCCTTCACCACCACTCACCTCTCTCCAATATCTGGTAACGACTATTCTATATGAAATCAACTTTAGATATCACGCGAGTGAGATAGTGCAGTGTTTGTCTTTCTGTGCCTGAATAATTTCAGTTAACATAATGTTCTTCAAACTTACACATGTTACGCAAATGACAAGATTTATTCTGTTTGATGAATAAATAGTATTCCAGTGTGTGTGTGTGTGTGTGTGTGTGTGTGTGTGTGTGTGTGTGTGTGTTGCATTTTCTTTATTCATCTTTAGATGAGTACTTAGGTTGATTCCATGTCTTGGCAATTGTGAATTGCACAAGAATAAACATGGATGTACAACCCATTATTTAATTTTTTTCAAGGCAAAGGAACAGTCATTGAAATATTTTAAGCAAATAGATGAATTAATTAGATTTGTGCTTTAAAACAATAATCTTGGCAGCAAAATAATTCTGGAGAACTTATTAATAGGAGGCTAGGGTAGATGTGGGCACAAAAGTTAGAAGTCCAAAGGAAAGAAAAATTGTCATTTATTTTAGGACATTTGTACAAGTGAACGTATTTGAGATATCTTTAGGAAGTAAATAGAAATTGGTGATGGATGCATATCGAGGTAATGGATGACCTTGAAGGGTCTAGTTTACTTAACTAGCAGAATCACAATGCTGTGAATTAAAATAGTAGATACTAGGAGAAGATTAGGTATAAGAAAGGATGTGGCTATATATGGAGAGTGTTTGTTAAGTTCACTTTTGGTGAAGTTATGTTTAATATGTCGCTTAGAGGAGATGTCTAGGAACATCCCAGAGAAGAAGTTTGCTTCTTGGTTAGATATGTGTGTACAGTGCTTATAAAGGAAGTCTGAGTTAGAAATAGAAATTTGTGAGTCATCTGCATATAGAAGATAATCGAAGCCATAAACCTAGATGACATCTCCGAAGAGAGAATAGAAAGAGAAGAAAAGCAATAGGATTTGGAACAGAGTCTTAATTTGCTAAAAATTGTAATGGCTTCAAAGAGCTGATATCCTGGAAAGAAAATAAAAATGCATCCACACAAATACTCAGTATTAATATACATTTTGTTAATGGCCATAATTGTCTTATTTTCTTCTATGTGGTTCAGGATAAAATATAGGACTTGTGTTGCCAAAGAATTCTGGTCAGTGGAATGGCAGAAAACATACACAGATATCCAAGAACAATTATGCAAGGGAGAATAGATCATTTCTATGGAAATATCATCTAATCTCAAATAAAGGGGAGTTTGGGGTCCAATACACTGGGCATGGAGCATGAGGCCATAGTGTAGATAAGGCATGTGGAGGAAAGTAGATGACATGAAATGCTTCAGGACACAGTCTGTTAATACAGTGCCTGCATTTGGGGTGCAGAGAGAGATCAGAAGATTGTCAAAATATGCACACAATATTTTGGAAGCACAGAAGACATAGATTCCTAACTTCCTCAAATGGAATCACAAAATCTTCATAGATTAGGGAGCACTTCTTCAGCAGGACCTTTTCATGTGAACAAGGGAGATGAGAACATTTTTTTTTTAATTAGAAAGTGTTTTAATTTAAATTACTTCAGGAAAGAGATACAAAACAATTTGTCTTCCCACTATTCATGAGATAAAATATGTGAAGGGTGAGAAAGTAAATTCAGCAAATTCCACTGCAAGTGGCAGAATGGGGAATTAAGAGTAAGAAGAGAACTATTATAAAATAAAGGACTGACTTCATGCAAAATTTTTCCCAAAACTTTATTTGAGAGTATGGAAAGGAAGGAAGGGTTCTGATCAGAAATGAGTTGTGAAGAACACAGAAAGATTTAAAGACAGTTATATCTCATCGTAAAGAAGTAGACAATATTATTCAGAGCGAAGGAATAAATGTGTGGGATGGCTTAGGGGGATTGAGGGGTGATTTGTGTTTTATAGTTGTTTTTAAACAGCATGTGCCTGTTTCTTAAACTCTGTATGTATGTGTATCTGTGTATATGTCTCTGTGTACAGACTTTGGCCTATATACTTATATTTTTAAAAATGTATTCTACATAGTCTTATAGAAGTGTATCTATTTTTATAATATGCAGTGTATTGGCTCTTAAAATAGTAGGGATGCATTGACTGATATCCATTTCTTGGCACAAAGATTAGAATACATACACTTCATTGCTTTTGAAAAAATTATGTTACCAGAAGACATAATGTCCCTGGAATAATATATGCTTCATAAACATTTGATTCTTTTTTGGAAAGTTAAAGAAAATAATAAGAACCACCATTTATTGAGAAATTACTGTGTTCCAATTACTGTAGTGGGAGTTTTATACCTGTTATTCAGTTTAGTCCTTATGAATTTGATTTTATTACTTTATCATTCCCATTTTGTACATGCCAAAATTTACTGGTTAAATCATTTGATCAAGGTCACTACATCCTAAAGGGGAGAGCAAGGTTTTCGACTGTGGTCTGCTTGAGTGCACAGGCTTTGGCTCAAACCACTCCCAAGTTTATCTTGATAATGATTTATTTATTTATTTACAACTCAAACCTTAAAAGTTGATTTTTTTAAAAAACTTACCTCATCTAATTTTCACATTTCTTAAATTTAGCCTTGCATAATAGATTAGCCCAGGAACAACTTGGCTTCATAGGAGTCAGTCTTAAGAGACTTTATGCAATGCCTTCCCTCCCTCCCTCCCTCCCTCCCTCCCTCCCTCCCTCCCTCCCTCCCTCCCTCCCTCCCTCCCTCCCTCCCTCCCTCCCTCCCTCCCTCCCTCCCTCCCTCCCTCCCTCCCTCCCTCCCTCCCTCTTCTTTCTTTCTTTCTTTCTTTCTTTCTTTCTTTCTTTCTTTCTTTCTTTCTTTCTTTCTTTCTTTCTTTCTTTCTTTCTTTCTTTCTTTCTCTCTCTCTCTCTGTCTCAGAAGGACAGACATAAATATCTTCAAAGAAGAATACAGTGCAGGACTTTGTAAAAATTTTCTTTAAATAACAAAATTCTATGAAAATATCTTTATACTGTAGCTTCTGCAGGCATTTATTTTTTGTATGTGTTCTCACCTTATATTTTCCTTCTAAAACCTTGTTTCTAAACTTACTCTCTCCTCCCCTTCTAGGATGGCTATGAGAGTATGCTTTTTTTCCCTCACACAACCACAACTTTCTGGAAGGTTCTAGCCTTTCCTATTTTTCTGCTCTTCAATTTGCTGTTTATCAACCAAAATGCCTAACCAAAAAACTGATTTTCTTCAAGATCCAATCTGCCATGGGGCAAAGGACATTATCTTTGTTTTCGTTCGTTGAAATATTGAGACACCATTTACATGACAGCAATAAAACTCTATGAACATTTTTGGATGTTTATAAATATAGTACTTTCTTCTTGAAACAACTAGAAATATTGAGCTATACCCTAAGACTGAACTGTATTTATAATTTAAGTCCTAAATTATGAATTCCAGATTTGAAAAGAACTGAGCCAAATAACTAGTACTTCCTTCGTTAAAAAAACCATAAATCTTGAACTTTGCTATCTTTTAGAAATTTGTATCAGTTATTTCTTTATGCTGAGAAACATAGCTTTGCAGCTCTACCTTCATATTCACACTATCTTCACTACATTATTCTTAGGAAACTATGTTAAATATCTGTCTATGATGATTCATTATAAAATTCAGATAAATACTTATAGTGAGTAAAGATAAAATGCACCTATCTTGCTGTATTTCAAACAGAGGCCTATAGAAAGGGCCAGAAGGAAATAGAGAAGGCCTAACGTATAATTATGAATTTAATTATTTATATGAGAAACCTTGGAAGAAGTTGAAGTTTTAAAATTATATACTCAACAGATACCAGTTGGCAATTAGTACCACAATTACATGTATCAAACCGATAAGCATAAAAGAGCAAAAATAAAAATTAACGGAGCATATGCCATTTAAAGAAGCCCTTAAATCTTTTTTCTCTGCTTGAAACTGAATGAAATAATGAAAACATTTTGAGGCTATTCTGAACAGAGCTACAGAGCTAAATGTGCTATAGAAATTGGAGAATTTTTGCACAGATGGTCTGCCACAGAACTTGCCAAATTCAGCCAACCCACGGGAGATCTGGGAAAGGCTTTTCTGCCAACAGGCGAATATAGTGCCTTTCAAATTTGGATGGTCAAAACCAAAATCTGGGAATGTCATATTGTGATATTGCTTACCACTGATGAGAATCATAAATAACCAGAACACTATACAGTTAGGAAAAAACTATTTGTGATCCACATCACCAGACTGAAAATTGAGCCATATGTATCCCCCTTGTAGCCATTTTTGCTCCCTTCCCATCTCTTCTCAGTACAAAGCAAGAGTGATTTGTTCAAAATGCAAATCTCATCTTGTCTCAGCCTCAAATAAAACTGATCCATGGCTTCCCTTTGTTCTTGAGATTATAACCCCAAATAGAAGACATGCTTCAGACCTGCCTGATAAGACCCCACCTCTCTTTAGTCTGAATATGGAGTAAGCTGTCTCTGACCCAGACCTATCAACCATGAGGTTCTAGCCCATGGACATTTGTTGTTACCTATATAGGAAAATGGATCATTATTTGTTTTACCACATCACTCACCAATTTGTGCTGGGACTTACTGAGTTAACTTGGGTTGTGTTAAATCATTTTTTTAGGAAATCCTTATCTGATAAATTCCCACCCCAACTCTCATCTTCACGAGCCCAAGTTGACCTGTTTATAGAATGTCATAGCATCTTATATTTTCCTTTAAATAAGATAGCATAGTTTTGCAAAGTATTTGAAATATATGTTAATTAATATTTGTAGAATAATGAATGTATTAGTCCATTCTCATGCAACTATAAAGGACTGCCTGAGACTGACTGGGTAATCTATGAAGGAAAGAGGTTTAATTGACTCACAGTTCTGCAAGGCTGGGGAGGCCTCAGGAAACTTAGAATCATGGTGGGAGGGGAAGTAAACATGTTCATATGACAGCAGGAAGGAGAAGTGCCAATAAAAAGGGGGGAAACAGCCGGGCACGGTGGCTCAAGCCTGTAATCCCAGCCCTTTGGGAGGCCGAGGCGGGTAGATCACGAGGTCAAAAGATCAAGACCATCCTGGTCAACATGGTGAAACCCCGTCTCTACTAAAAATACAAAAAATTAGCTGGGCATGGTAGCGCGTGCCTGTAATCCCAGCTACTCGGGAGGCTGAGGCAGGAAACTTGCCTGAACCCAGGAGGCGGAGGTTGCAGTGAGCTGAGATTGTGCCATTGCACTCCAGCCTGGGTAATAAGAGCGAAACTCCGTCTCAAAAAAAAAAAAAAAGGGGCGGGGGAACACGTTATAAAATCATCCGATCCTGTGAGAACTCACTCACTATCATCAGAACAGCAGCATGGGAGTAACTTCCTCTATGATTGAATTACTTCTCACCTCTAGGATTCAAATCCCTCCTGTGACAAATGGGGATTATGGGAACAAAAATTCAAGATGAGATTTGGGTGGGGACACAACCAAACTTTATCAGTGAATTAATAAAATTAAACTATTTTTAAACTCAAGTTGGAAAATAGTAAAGGAAGCATTGATATTATATTCATAAATATGTTTGTGGTATATATTTCAATCTCAAGAAATGTGAAAATGTAGAGATTGTATTTACACACCTTTTTTACGCAGTATTTTTAAAGATAAATAAAATACAAACTTACTCCTGTACTGGTTCATTGCTCAAAATGCAATATCCTAGTGGTGATAGTTGCATAAAACTCTGAACATACTAAAAACCTTTAAATTGTATGCTTTAAAAGGGTAAACTTTATAATATGTGAATATATCTCAATAGAACCGTTATTAAAAATGCAATGTCCTCATGAAACAGAGCTTAAAGAGAAAGCTATTCAGCACTAACTTGCAATAGTTTATTCTCAGTTTTTTGATGCTATCAAATATTTTAAAAATCCAGAGTTAGGCAAGGAGAGACTTTCTTTTAAAAATTACTGCAACAGTGGGAAGAGACTATTGCAATGAGGAGACCACTCTATCCAAAAGACCTGAAAGTGTTTCAATGTTCGGGTAGAAGGGGCTATTCTTTTATGGGAAAAAATAAACAAGGCTGGAAATAATCAGGTATTGGTGAGTTGGATGAGTAAGTGGCATGATGGGATGGTGAAGAGAAAAAAAATATTTTTTTTGGCAGTAGCTAATTCCCCAAAAGGGCCCTTAGTAGGAGGTTGTTAGGCACTCCAATGCTTGCTTAAACTCAAGGACAGGCCAAATTTTAGGGACTTAAGGGAGGTAGAGAAACTAGACTAAAGTGTGGCCTCTTCAAATTAGCAAGCATTTGTCCATATTGGTTAGTGGGGACAAACAGTTTGTAGATGAGACAGACAATGAGAACTTGGAGAGTCTGTATCTGGCCTTGCTGTAGGTAAATAAGGGGGCATGCTCAAGTTTTTGTTTGTTTGTTTTTTATTTTACTTTAAGTCTTGGGGTACATGTGCATATCTTACAGGATTGTAACACCTACCATGGTGGTTTGCTGCCTCCATGCCCCCATCTCCTATATTAGGTATTTCTCCTAGTGGTATCCCTCCCTAACCTCCCCAAACCCTGTTATCCCTCCCCTAGGCCCCCACCCCATAAAAGACCACAGCGTGTAATGTTCCCCTCCCTGTGTCCACATGTTCTCATTGTTCAACACTCACTTATGAATGAGAATATGTGGTGTTTGGCTTTCTGCTCTTGTGTCAGTTTGTTGAGAATGATGGTTTCCAGTTTCATCCATGTTCGTGCAAAGGACATGAACTCATTCATTTTTATGGCTGCATAGTATTCCATGGTGTTTATGGGCCACATTTTCTTTATCCAATCAATCATTGATGGGCATTTGGGTTGCTTCCAAGTCTTTGCTATTGTAAACAGTGCCACAGTGAACATACATGTGCATGTGTCTTTATAATAGATAGATTTATAATGCTTTGGGTATATACCCAGTAATGAGATTCCTGGGTCAAATAGTATTTCTAGTTCTAGATCCTTGAAGAATCGCCACACTATCTTCCACAATGGTTGCAATAATTTACACTCCCACCAACAGTGTAAAAGTGTTCCTATTTCTCCACATCCTCTCCAGCATCTGTTGTCTCCAGATTTTTTAAAGAGCACCATACTAACTGGAGTGAGATGGTATCTCAATGTAGCTTTGATTTGCATTTCTCTAATGACCAGTGATGATGAGCATTTTTCATATGTTTGTGGGACACATAAATATCTTCTTTTGAAAAGTATTTGTTCATATCTTACACCCACGTTTTGATGGGGTTGTTTTTTTCTTGTGTATTTGTTTTAGTTCTTTTTAGATTCTGGATATTAGCCCTTTGTCAGATGGGTAGCTTGCAAAAATTTTCTCCCATCCTGTTGGTTGCCAGTTCAATCTAATGATTGTTTCTTTTGCTGTGCAGAAGCTCTGCAGTTTAATTAGATTCCATTTGTCTATTTTGGCTTTTGTTGCCAATGCTTTTGGTGTTTTGGTCGTGAAGTCCTTGCCTATGACTATGTCCTGAATGGTATTGCCTAGGTTTTTTTTCTAGGATTTTTATGGTGTTAGAGCTTATGTTTAAATCTTTAATCCATCTGGAGTTAATTTTTATATAAGGTACAAGGAAGGGGTCCAGTTTCAGCTTTCTGCACATGGCTAGCCAGTTTTCCCAACACCATTTATTAAACAGGGAATCCTTTCCCCATTGCTTGTTTTTGTCAGGCTTGTCAAAGATCAGATGGTTGCAGATGTGTGGCATTACTTCCCAGGCCTCTGTTCTGTTTCATTGGTCTATATCTCTGTCTTGGTGCCAGTAGCAAGCTGTTTTTATTACTGTAGCCTTGTAGTATAGTTTGAAGACAGGTAGCATGATGCCTCCAGCTTTATTCTTTTTACTTAGGATTGTCTTGGCTATGTGGGCTCTTTTTTGGTTCCATATGAAGTTTAAGATGAATTTTTCCAGTTCCGTAAAGAAAGTCAATGGTAGTTTGATGGGGACAGCATTGAATCTATAAATTACTTTGGGCAGTATGGCCATGTTCACAATATTCATTCTTCATAACCATGAACATGGAATGTTTTTCCATCTGTTTGTGTCCTCTCTTATTTCCTTGAGCAATGGTTTGTAGTTCTTAAGTTTTGATAGCTGAATCCATCAAGCAGAAGAAAGGATATCAGGGATTGAAGACCAACTCAATGACATAAAATGAGAAGGAAAGATTAGAGGAAAAAAAGAATGTAGAGAAATGAACAAAGCCTCCCAGAAATATGGGATTATGTGAAAAGACCTAATCTACATTTGATCGGTGTACCTGAATGTGACGAGGAGAATAAATCCAAGCTGGAAAAAAACTCTTCAGGATATTATCCAAGAGAACTTCTCCAGCCTAGCAAGGCAGGCCAACATTCAAATCCAGGCAATGCAGAGAACACCACAAATATATTCCTCAACAAGAACCACCCCAAAGCACATAATTGTCAGATTCACTAGGGTTGAAATGAAGGAAAAAATGCTAAGAGCAGCCATAGAAAAAGGTCAGGTTGCCCACAGAGGGAAGCCCAGCAGACTGACAGCAGATCTCTGGGCAGAAACCCTACAGCCCAGAACAGACTGGGGGCCAATAGTTAACATCCTTAAAGAAAAGAACTTTCGGCTCGAGTTTTTTTCTAACTCATCTGGGGAAGGTTGATTGCAGAAAACTGATTTCTGGAACACAAAAATTTGGGAAATATATTAACTGTAGCTGTTTTCTAGGAGGATATGCCTCAGGTAAAGTTCAAAGTTGTCGGTACTCTCTAATGAAAATAATTATTTCAAAAGATGTTTTTGGTTACATTCATGAATACAGTGGTCAGTGCAGACTGTCAAGTGGAACATAGCTCAGATAACATTAAACCAGTGCATTTTCTGCACCCCATACATAATGAATTGTGGATATCTGCAGCAGATGGGTAGGCCAAAGAGGAGGTTCAGGTTTGTAGCACAAATATTTTCTGAATTCGGAAATTTGTCACCTTATTTTAAAGTATGCACAAATTTATTATTGCTTTGGGAAGCATTACTGTGGATACCCTGATAGAAGTGGTTAGAACATAGTTTTGGCAACAATTGTAGGCAGTATTAAATATTTTATGAGAAATACATTAGTATAAATCACCATTTTAAAAAGTGTACATGAATCACCACCCAAAGAATTGGACTTCAGTGCAAGAAATACTGATTTATCTTCACAGTCGATACTGTGTATGTAAATGCCATTTCTCAGAAGCATAAAACTCTGATATAATATATTGGTTAGTGTAAGCAGTACAATATATATTTTTCAGGCTGTGCTAGTTTCATTAATCATATATTTTAAGAATTTTAAGCTTATTTTTTATGAGGCACTGCATTACATGTGGCATTGATATGCATGTGTAATTTATTACTTGGCAAGTGAATTATCCTAGACTATTTTATGTGCTTGATGTATTGATTTTCAGTTGTGATAGATCATTTTAAGATTGCATGACTTTACTCATGGTGATTTATCCCACAGAACCTCATAGAGTGTGGGGCAAGCTGATGCAGCCCTTTGAACAGTTTCTATCAGCTATAAATAGAGTTGTTATGTGGAATTCTTAACTCCAGTAGAGAAACATATTTAGCCAGTTGAAAGAAATAACTTTCATTCAAGATCTAATTAGTTGCTGAAATAAGTGCCCATAAAAAGTAGTTTCAATATGTCTTTTTCTTGTATGTTATTAATCTTGTAAACCCCCTTTTCCAATAAGTGATGAGATGTACTGTCAAAGAATGATAAAGATGTCATTAGGTTGCTTAAAAGTTCTGTCTTCTATGATTGCTGATTGTCTTTTAATCTTTATCAGCTCAAACACATACATATGCATTGACTTGAATTATCATTACCACCTTTCCTTATAGAAAATGTACTTTAAACAGAGATCCATGGAGAAAAAGTTATGCAGTGCCAAAACACCAAATGCATGATGGACACTTGTGAAGTTACTGCATAAAACAGCCAGAGAAGTGAAAAGGAGTATTTTTAGAATTTTAGGATTACTTTTGGAGTACTTATTAGAACTTCTAATAAATAGTGTCAAGGTCACTCAAAGAATAGGTATCATTTTGTCACTGGTCACAAGGTACTCAAATCACATGAGCATTTGAAGTGATATCTGTGAATATCGAAGGGTTATTGTCACATACTAAGCAATTGAAAAATATTTTTGACTACATTAAGGAAAGAATGATTGAGTGAGTGGAAGTGGATTTGAAACTACATGTTCACTATAATGTAGTACTCACAAATTAGGCTTTAGAGTCAGACAGTTCTTTGGCATTTCTGAGCTGTCTGACCCTAGACAAATTGCCTGACTTTCTAAGCCTCAGTGTTGTCATCTGAAGATGCAGATATAGACAGTAAAGAGATTCTGTGAGGCTTAAATAAAATGATATAAGTACATCACCTGTCACACTTGCCTGGTAAATGACATGATCACAATAAACATCAGCTGTTGTTTATATTTTTATTTTTTATGTTTATCACTTAATAAGTCTTTCTTCATGCATCTAACTTTGTTCACAAATACGTCGATTGACTTAATAAATGACAACTATAAATAATAAAGGTGCGATTCTTTTTTTGTTTCAATAGAATGGCTTGTACTAAAATGAAACAAAAGATTTCAGTTTTAATAGGGTACCTTTAAAATAGTTTTCAACACATTTGAATGTGAAAAATGCTAATTTTACTAGGTGAGAAATATGATTTTTCTGTACTGTGTATTTAGAAGGAATGTATTTAAAGACAAGAATCAAAAGGAAAGTGTTTGGGAAAACAACAAACTATACATTTTGAGAAGGGGGATGACCTTCTGTATGGCCAAAGTTGTAGAAAACAGAATTTGACTCTCATATATTATAATTCTATAATTGAAATAATGGTTATTTTTTAAAAAGAGGAGTTGTAAATAAGTAGCTGAAACCCACCTACAAAGAATTGCATTAAAAACAAGGCAATAATTGAATCATTGGAATTCACAGCTGTTGTTGCAAAAGCTGCCACTAGATGTCATCCACTTCTTATGCTGTCTCCTAACAAGAAGTCTATTGATTTTATTAAGAAATATTGTGTCTTTCAAAATTCAAAAGGCTCTTGATGGACGTAGGTAATAAAGTATTGAGGTACATTAGGATTTGATAAAACTACCTAACACTAAGATTGTATCTATTTATAGAACTAAGAAACTATTTTGATCAAACTGACCTGTGATTTAACCACACTTTATTTAATTTGATAAGTCTGTTTTATGGCTTTGACAAATACTTTCCAGGCTTTTTGACTAATTTTGCTGCTAAATGCAGATTTAAAACACAGATATAGTCCTTGTTGTTCCATGTATTTATTCAACTTGGCTTTTTAGAAGTATTTTTGTGTTAGTGTCATAGAAGTCAATGCCTATTGGGTCTGTGCTGTGACTTTATCAGAGCCTATTTTATAAGCAGGGCTATTTTGTACTCTACTTAAGAATATTATTACTGAAATACGAAAGAATAAAAAACACCTAAAACATGTTCACAAACCAGAGAAAAAATACTAGCTTGTTTCCAATGGGATATCTCAACTTTTATTTTGAAGTTGGTATATATTTCTTCACCAGTAACATTTGGAGAAAATTAGCTAAAAGTACACTGGTTTGAAAGCTAGAAAACTTGTGTTAGTTACATAATTTAGATGTCACTTCTATCTTCCTAGTTATGCCATAAATTGCATGGCCATTTATCCATCCTTAGTTTTAATATTCCAATCTGTAACTGGTTTACATAATGTATTTAAAAGTTTTATAAATTTTACATTATTATGGATTTAGAAAGTTCTGTCACTTCCTGTAATTTTTATGTTAACAGTCCTAGAATCTCTCTGGGATAATTGGAGGTGGGGGATTAGGGTGTGTGAAAAGTGAAGGACAGGGGACAGACTGATATTTCTCCTAACGACATTTTCCCCTAGACCTTCTCTTTTGGAATTAGTTCCATTTGTGGAACTTTTTTGCCCAATTGCTTTATTTTATAAATACCACCATTAGGTTACATTTGTCACAAAATTTTCCTGAGGTAGTGTTTATATTGAAGCAGCTCAAACTTAAAATTGAATATTAAACTTCCTTATTGTCGGTTGGGTACCCCATCACTGGCAATTTTTCTCTGACAACACTTACCACAGGAGCCCTGCAGATTCCTGTATCTCGGCTCACCATGTTCTGCTCTCTCTCCCTCACTTCTCTGCTCCTATCTCGGACCTCCAACCTTCGTTCTTATTCTTTTAGGAGCATTATACATTTCTCGCTGTTAGGTAGAGTCAGTTAGCTATCTTTAGATTCTCTGTCTCTTTCCATGTCAGGTTCTTGAGATAAACAGTTCTCATTTAATGTGCCCTATCAAGATATTTTATAAATAAAGATGGTTCTAACTCTGACTGCAATTCTTGATGACAGCTTAAAAATTACATTCCATTCTTTTTTAAATTCACATAGTGTATGCTATGGTACTTACTGCACGAAAGCAATAAAACCTGTAGACCCAATGTCTACAAGTCTTATGGTGTGAAAAATAAAGCTGTCACATTTTCATATTATGGATACTCTTTTCTAACATTTTAAACTCAAGTTCACAGAATTAAATTATTCTCTATTTCATGAAATGCTGTTATATTGATTTGTGTAAGTATTCTTTATGCATTCTTTTATTATTTTTACTTTTTCCCCATCCCTCTATTCATACCTTTTCTACTCTTATGGATTTAATGAATATCAGATATATATACGTTTAAGTACAGAACTGAAAATATATATTGCTATTCCATGCTAGTGTTTAAAATGAATATAAACATCTTTATCCTATAAATCTCATTCTCTTTCTGTTTTTAAATATCTGTTTATTTTGAGATGTATCCTGGTTGCCATATGTAGATCCAGCACCAAGTGGTATATCATTTTATAGCATCATTTCTTTTCTGTGTCTGTATATAATTATAGTCAAACGGGGCCCATTTCTTATCTTTGTGAATAACTACATTTAAGTAATATGTAGAGGTTTACATGAAAAGTCCTTGATCAGTGGCAATAGTTACATGAGACTAATCTGAACATAATACATCTAGACTTTAATTCTAACATCTGTGATTAAATATCTAAATACTCTGTCTTCTGTTCCTTTTGGGACTGAAACTGTAAATTCTACGCTGAGTAATATAAAAAGATACAAAATTGTCTGAGAAATGTAATATGCTCTAGATTAGTGATTTCCAGATTTGGATGTATATCTGACATATCTAGAGAACTTATAAAAAAATACTGAGTTTCCACCACCCTATCTTTACTGATCATAATCACTGAGAATGGACCTCTGGATAGTGTGTGTGTGTGTGTGTGTGTGTGTGTGTGTGTGTGTGTGTGTGTGTGTACACATATAGACATAGCTGGACGTTCTCAGGCAATTCTGACAATTCTGAAGTAGCTAGTTCTGAATATGGTATTTCCAAAGTTGGTCAGAAATGGGTAGCCAGATCTTCCATAACTGTTCTGTCATAGAAAGGGACTAAATTCAGTGCTATTCATGTTGTCTTCTGCTGTCTTGAGACTGAAAACACTATTTATTGGGTAAGCATTTAAAGTAGAAAAAGAGTAATAGTGATAGTTACTACATAACTTCTCAGATTAATATTAGCTAAAATTTAAAAACTTGAACAACATCTTGAATTTATTCTTATTCCAATAATTTCTAGGTCTGAGTCTTTTGATGTCTCTCTGCATCAGGTATGATAAGTAAAAACATTTTTCAATATTATTTTAGATCAGTTAGTTAGTGGTATTTCTTTTCACATCACTTACATTCATGTGTTGGATTTCTAATTCTTTAGCTACTTATTGTAAATTTGTCGTGTGCATGTAGATATGTATCGGTAAAAGTAAAAGCTATAAGGATGTGGTTAAAACTCCCTATATCAAAGTTTATGTGCTAGTCTGAAGATCATAAATATGCTCACAATTTTTCTCAACACTTGTTCACTAACAGGATGAAGTGCTTGGTCAATTCAGTTAAGTCCAAAGCAAACTCTTGAGTAGATATGTACTTATTGATTTTAAAGAAGAAAATTGGTGACAGATTTACAAATCACTGTGGTTAAACATGCTGGCCTCAGCTATTTGGAAGGGAATGATTACTAGACATTTTACTTGCTGCTTAGAATTGCACCACAACCATTTTTAGAGCCAAATTTGATGAGGCCCTATGAATGTATAAATTCCAATCTAGCCAGAACTGATTATTATGGATTCATGCCAGACTTTTTTCTTTAACCAGTAGCTGGAAGATTTCTAAAAACAGGAGCAGAAAAAAAATATTTTCTAAACATAAGTTGTTGAGATATTGCATACATATTGTTTCACTGCATACATACCATTCATTATCAAATAGTACTTTACATTCTTTGAAGAAAATACACTTATTAAATGGTGACAGAAGTGATTGTGGAAGGTATTACATTGAAGTCACATATCATAAAGATGTTGTGGTACTCTTATTTTTTTCTTTTCTGTTAAGCTGTCAGCTTAAGATTGCTAAAACAGGAAAAGTATTCGAAAGGAAAAATGCACCATGTTTTTCTTCAAATGGAAAGAAGTAGAAATGAAAGATGAACAAGGAGAATATGATTATACATGTTCTACAACTAACTAAGGGACTCCAGGTAGCCAGAAGATTCAGGGCACTAAAATGCTACTTACCTTTTGGTATTTGGGGCAGCCTATGTGTCTTCTTAGGGGAAAAAATAGATAATATTATCCTGGTTTTATAATTCTTATTTAGCCTTAGCTCAGTGTCATTTTACTTGAGTCTAAGGACCGTGAATCATCTCAGAATGGCTCCAAGCTTAGACAGGTAGAAAAACAGAAATCTACTTTATTAGTCCATTTTCATGTTGCTGATAAAGACATAGCCGAGACTAGATATTTTATGGAAGAAACAGGTTTAATGAGACCCTTACAGTCGAACATGGCTGGGAGGCCTCCCAATCATGGTGGAAGGCAAGGAGGATCAAGTTACATCTTACACGGATGGTAGCTGGCAAAAAGAGAGTTTGTGCAGAAAAGCTCTCATTTTTAAAACCATTAGATCTCGTAAGACTCATTCGCCATCAAGAGAACAGTGCAGGAAAGACCCACCCCCATAATTCAATCACTTCCCACCGGGGTTTCTCTCACAGCATATGGAAATAGTGGGAGTTACAATTCAAGATGAGATTTGGGTGGGGACACAGTCAAACCATATCACCTAGAAAAGAACTACTTGTAAAGGCTAGCTGATTTTGGCTCATTTAAGTATTAGGAATGACTAAAAGAGTATATTAAATCATGGAAACTGAAAAATTTTGGGCATTAATAAGTAAAATTTTGAATGCATAAACTTTTAAGCAAGTCCTATTCATCAATTTTTACTTATAATGACTTTTTGTCAAATGAGAGAGAGAGATTAAAAGGGTAAGAAAAAATCAAGGCATGTGGTTTTCTACATAGAAATTTTTTGTAAAAGTGTGCCGTTTGGTTCAGGCGTGATACCTCACTCCTGTAATCTCAGCACTTTGGGAGGCCAAGGCGGACAAATCACCTGAGGTTAGGAGTTCAAGACCAGCCTGGCCAACATGGTGAAGCTCCATTTCTACTAAAAATACAAAAATTAGCCAGGCGTTGTGGCAGGTGCCTGTAATCCCAGCTACTCTGGAGGCTGAGGCAGGATATTCACTTGAACCTCGTAGGCAGAGGTTGCAGCGAGCTGAGATCATGCCATTGCACTCCAGCTTGGGGGACAAGAACAAGACTTTGTATCAAAAAAGCAAAAATGAAACCAAAAAATGTGTCATTTGTGTAGCCTATAACTTTCTTTATTTTATTCCTGGTACTGAAGATTCATAGTGTACTATGTGTTGGTATTTTATAAAGTAACTTTGTCAAGAAAGACTAACATTTTAACTGTAATAATAACTGTAGCACCAGCAAAGGTAATATTTTAAAAAGCATTTTACCTTTTTTAAATGAGAGCAAGGGGATATATTCAAAGATAATTGTTAAAAATATAAACATCATAAATTGCATTAATGCCTACTGCTGATTAGCCAGTGGAAGACAAAACAATTATATAATCATAACATGTGTATTGACATCTGTGGATTAAATGTTAGCATATGCGTGATGTTACCTGTGTAAGAGGAATACATGCCAATACCTAGAACTGGACGAAAAGCCTCAGACAATACCAGTAGACAATGCCAGAAAAATATATTTAAAGTATAATATGTACAGATTGAATTTTTACTTTTCCTTACCAGAAATAAATGAATTTCCTATATTTACATGCTAATTCATTTTATGTATTTTATCCTTATTTATATTTACTGCTACTATGAAGTAATGTTTGATGAGAACTCTTTCTCAAACATTCCCATGGGAAGATGGTAATGACAGAATTTGCTTTGAGCATCCAGGTACAATTTTCTAGTAATACAGGCCCATTAATGTTTTTGCAAAGAAAATGTTTTCTCAAAATTCTTTATGCAAATGATGTAATTTTTTAACAGCAACATAGACTCAAATGAAATGTCACTAATAACCAAGAAGCATATGGCACAATCTTTGGAATCAGAGCAAACAGTGACAAACGCTCAGCTCTGCCAGTAAAGAAGAAGTTATCTTGGAAAAAAATTCCTGTATCCTCCTGAACCATAGTTTCATGATTTCTAAGTTGGAGATCTTTATTGTATAGTATTGATATAAATCAATGAAAAAAACACATATAGTATCTTTAGTGTAGTTCCTGGCATTCAATTATCTCTTAATAATGTTAGCTATTGTTATTATTTTATTATTAAAATTCTTTAACCCACTGCCTATGACTGAAATAGCTGTAACATAGCCCCCAGCTTGACTAAACTATAAACAGGCTTCTTTTTGACCCTAGGCCCCTTACTTACCATTTCTTAGAGCATTCATTTACTTTAGAAAACTTGTAATTTTAATGTCTTTGTTTGCCCCCTTTGCATTGTAAATTTTTAAAAATGTCTTTTGCCATTTATGTAACCCTTATGTTTCTCAGAGACCCACACCCAGGCCCCATCTCTTTGAAATGTAGTCACTCAAGGAATATAGCCCTCAGATCTCCCAGTTTCGGTAGGATAGCCTAACTTCAGTGGGTATCTTGTAGTTGTAAAACTACTTCCCTGTCTTGAAGAGAAAGTTTACTTACTTTTTTGGTAAAGCCAACTAGCAAATACAGATGGCCTATGATCCTCTACTCCAGCTCTTAAAAACTCTCCTTCCCTTTATTTCAGCAGAGCTTCGTTTCCTGACTTGGTCTGTGCTCTCCCTCCTGTTGATGGCAATAGTGTTAGAATAATATCAACTTCTATTTGCTCATCTATCCCAATGCAACTTTTCTTTTAATACCTAAGGCATAGTAAGCACTCCATATAAAGCAGGAATACCTGCAAGAAACAAACCTCTCAGACACCGAACTGGGAAGGAAAGGGTGATTTATTTGACTGGGAGCAAGGTGGCATAGCTTCCTAAAAGCCAAGCTTGTCTAACAAAGATAATCCCTGTCCTTACAAAGGCTCACACCTCTAAAAATTACACGTGAAGGGGTCTTGGGTTTACAGATTTAGAAATTACATGTGAAAGGGTCTTGGTTCATGAGTTGGCTTAGGATATGTAGCTTGGGTGGGGGTTGATCTTATTTAAGTAAAAACAATGCCTTCCGGAAACATTCCCCCATACCATACCTGTGATCTATAGGAGGGTGATTAAGGTGGCACCCAGTCTGCCAGCCTTTACTTCTATTGAAATGCAATGTGGAAGTCAAGCGGGAGGTGGTCTTAGATGCTTAGGTCTCCCTCTTCATGTATATGGCAATAGTTGGTGTTGTCTTTAATATTATTAGAATAGTAATATGAAGCATCACTTTTCCTCTTTATTTTCCCCTCAGCATTGTATACTGTTAATTCTACAATGAATACGTTAAAATACACGCAAAAAAATTTAGAATACAAGAATGCAACATATTATACAGATCATGACAATTTGAGAATAATCAGTCTGCATTGGAGGAAGTATTCAAAAATAAAATAAAAATAGTAATCGGTAGGTCATGATTTGGAAACAAATGAGGTTGACTTAAAGTCTACTTCTGATTAGCCAGTGAGGACATTTTAAGAGGTTAGTGAAATGAGAGTTGAAAAAGAGGATGTATTCTGAAATCAGGCTATCCGTATACACATGGGTTATTAGGGTAAATGGTACACATAGATCAAAAATGACTCCAAGTAGAAGGTTTAAAACTTATATAAATACCTTGATGAGGAAAATGTGTTATTTGAAGTGCAGTTTGGATCTAGAAAATTTCATGTGTGCTGGGATTTTGCTTTTATGCCCCTTCATGGAAAAGAACGTTCTGAGAGAATCAAAGCATTCTACTCATACCAAGGGATTACTATGTACAAAAAATACTGTTGTGCAGCTTTATTACAAGACAATAATAAATGGATAAAAATACTGTTACAAAACTAATACTTACTTACAATATATTTGCAGTTGGTTTAAAAATATTCATTACCTAGTATAGAGATGGTGACCACAGGTGAATGTAGGAGGATACAAAGAGCTAGTTAAGCGATAGCATCTCCTAATTTATATATACCAGCTACTGGTAGTTTGACAATCTAGGTTTCAGTTACAACTATAGAGAGGTAAGGACAAAGTGGGAAGATGTCTAGCCTGTCAAATAAAAGATGAAAGTAATGGCGAAGGAATCCATGTTTAAACCCAGGTGAGAGTCCAGAAGCAGAAGTGCTCTCTGTTTCCCAGCTGAAGAATGGCTAGACTCTGCTGTCTCCCACAGAAGACTCTTTTCTTATGATTTCTTTTGAGTTCTCTGGTAGCACACATGGCAGATTTGGGAGGAGAAAAGGGACAGAGAGACAGAGAACAGAGCTAAGCAATGACAAGAGGGAAATTTTATTATAAGCACAAGGATAAAGAAGGGTTTGGATCAAATTTCAAATATAAAATATATTGATTATCTTGTGACTGTAGTGATGTTTTCTGAGGTGGTTAGAAAAATGTTTTAAGAAATGGTAGTACAAATGAATCATAGTCTTTCTCCTCTGGACCTTTCTTGGTTTAGGGTTTCTTCTTGAAATTCTCCTCTTCCACCCACAGTTTGGCTGGCTAACCCTGACACATGCTTTAGCTTTCAGCTTTAGAACTCATTTCCATTAGAAAGGCTTCCTGTAGTTCTAAGACATGGCTGATGCTCCCTTATGCATCTCCATAGTTACTTCACTTAATATGTGTCATCATAATTCTCTTCTCAGGAAGTTTATTCAGGCAGGCTGTTAGGATCAACAGCTGTGGGAGATAGGAAGGATGCCAGATTGGGAAGGAGAAGGACGACTATGGTGCCATCACAGAAGGTCAGTGGGCCCTTGAGAGTTGTGCTGAGTTGAGGTGAGGGTGTCAGGCTTCTATACACATGTTAGCTATCAGATGATCAGCAGCTTTCAGCCCTCCAACTACCAACTCAGCTCCTGGGGGAATAAATCCCTCAGCCTTGAAAGGGGATGCGACTGACACAGTACGTAACACTCTAGATCAGTTTTATATTTTCCATTCTCCAGGTCAAACTCAGTAAGTCTCAAATACAGCTAATCTATTAATATTTATTTGTTAGGCAAAGCTTTCTAGTTAAATGCATTCTCATCCTGTTTAGCAGAAGTGTTATAGAAGGTTTAATGCAGCCTTGAATTCCATCTGCCTTAATTCTTTTTCAAGTTAGAAAGTGCAATGTCAGGGTACAATTAAAAAAGGAAAATAAGGAAAAAGAAAACAAAGAATAAAGACCAAAGGAGGAAAAACAAAAGAAACCAATGCCTTAAGGCTTTTTGACAGTGTTAGTAAAGCTACTTCATTGAGTCCCAAGACCAAATATGCCTTTCATAGCCGAAGCTCAGGAAAGGAAGACTTTCTGCTTCATACGTAACAGAACAAACAAGTTTGGTTTTTAATGCCTTTTTCTGATACTTTAGGGAAAGCTGCAATGAGAATAGAAAGCAGCAGGGCAGGCTTCTTCTGTATCCCTTAGGATAGCCTTGGTCAGAGACTCCAACTTGTTGGTTTCGGAACACTTTTATACTCTGGAAAGTTACTAATGGCCTCAGAAACCTTTTGCTCGTGTGTGTTTCATCATTGATATTTATCATATTAGAAATTAAAACAAATTTTTAAAAGTTGTTTAACAGTTTCAGATCATTATGTTAGTATAAATAAGCTGTTTAAATAATAATTACTCTGTTTTCTAAAAAAATTTTAAATACATTTTTTTGGCAATATCTTTAATGTCTGGCTATTACACCAGATAGATGGCAACAAGACTCTCACCTTTACTTTTGCTTCCAATCTTCTGCAACATTTTGTTTTGGTTGATGAACAAGAAAAAAATCCAAATACACACAGATTTGTAGTTTTAAAGGGAAAATTTTATGGAGCTTCCAAAAGAGTTTCGGAGACCCCTAAGAGGTTTTCAGATCACACTTTAAGAACTTCTGAGCAAGACTATCCTAGTGTCCTCAGATGTCACTCGTTTACAACAAACACCAACTAAGTCTCAGAGACTTATTACAACAATGGCTTGTTTGCATCTTGCTCATACTGCATTCATCTGCTGGGGTTTTGCTCCATGGCACCCTCACTCAGTGGCACAGGCTGCCTGAGCAGCCACTGTCTGGATATTGCCCATCACTGGGGAAGAGCAAAAGGATCACAGTGATACATGGGCTAGTTCTAAAAGGTTCTGATGGGAAGTCACCTCACTGCTTTCATACTTCATTAGCCAGAGCACCTGTTTCAAAGAGGTGACAAGCATAAGCCTCCTCCAGCGAGGGGCACTGTATATTGGTAAAAAGAATACAGTTTAGCATATGCGTACCTACGATGACCATTAGATGCTTGTGAAAAAGTACTCTGGAATCTCTTTTGATAAAACTAATATGTCAAAAGAAAATAATTATTAAATAGTTATATTAAGTGATGTGATCTGTGTTTTGTGTTTTTCTGCTTTAGCAAGATATGAACTTCAAAAATTAAGTGGGCAAGCATATGTTTTTTAGCCTATGATATATCCAATTATTTTTAAATTTAAGTAGGAGTTCTTGTTAAGAAATGTGATTGTGTAAGAAAATAAAGCCTGACGTAATTTAAGCTAACAATACTATAATAAAAACTACAACATTCGCAACCATTTACTCTAAGTACTTACTGTATATTCCTATACTATGCTAAGTGGTTTTCTTTTTTTTCTTTTTTTCTTTTTTTTAAACTTTTATTGCATTATAGGTTTTGGGGTACGCTAAGTGGTTTTCATATTAGCTGGATGGATTTCTAGATGGATTCTTGTGTGTACTCATTCATAGAAATTATAATACACAGCATAGTAAATATGAATAAATGTTTCAAAGACAGTTAAAATGATTTGAATAAAGGAAGAGTTGGTCATAATCATTTGTTCAACCAAGAAATAAATCCTCTCATAGGTGCTAATGATTTTAAAATGAAGTGATTTTTCTTTCTTTGGAAAATGGTATTCCTTTCATGCAATGATTTATTTTATTATATCACTAACATTAGTTTCCTTTTGTTGCTGTAACAAATTGCCAAAACTTAGTGGCTTAAAACACCACACATATATTATCTTTCAGTTCTGGAGATCAGAAGTCCAAAATTATCTTACAGGATAAAAGTCCAAAATGATCTTAGATAAAGTCAGCGTGCCAGTAAAGCTGTGTTCCTTTGGAGCCTCTAGAGGAGAATCCATTTTCTTTTTTTCCCCCAGCTCACAGAGGGAGCCTCTATTCTTTGGCTTTTGGCTCTTCCTCTGTTTTCACAGAACATCACTCCAACCTCTGCTTCCCATGTCACATCTCTCTGACACTGACATTTCTGCCTCCTGCTTACGAGGACCTCATGGTTACATTGAGCCCACCCAAATAGTCCAGGACAATCTTTATATTTCAAGAGTCTTAATCACATCTGCAAAGTCTTTTTTGCCATAAAAGGTAATATTCACATTTCTTCAGATGAAGACATGAAATCTTTAGAGTGGAGGTTCATTATTCTGTCTACCATCTTTTATTTTAAAATGATTCAGGAAGTTTTAGAAGGATTTCAAATTATTTGTGTGACCATAGGAGCTGTATGTTTAGAATTTAGATGAAAACTTTTTATTTCCACAAAAATTGCCAAGTACTGCCAAATAATCTTTCTTACTCCTAGCTGTAGATTAGGTTATCCGTGAAGATTGATAACCACTGCAGTTTTATCTTATGGGCAATAGGTGCTGTTTTTCTCCACAGGAAATGGTTAATTTTCCTAAACAGTTTTTTATAGACAGCAGGGCAAGTCGGGCATCCTCCAGAAGGAATGCTGGGGATATTCAAAACATGGCAGAGCAAAGCAACATTATCAAGCACTATTACAGAGTGTTTCTCTTTTATTTCCTTTAAAATGTGATTGGTAGAAAACTCAAAATAACACAGCCAGAAAGTAAGGCAGATATGTCTCATTCCAAAGTGTGCTAGCAAGATTCTCTTTATGATGACATTTTATAACATTGCAAATGCATATTAGGGATTTGGGGTTCTGTTGTTTCTTTTGCTTTTCTTATATGTTAATATATCATTTAGAAATCTTGACTGTAAGCACTGTCTGAAAATAAAGTTGAAAAGGTTATTTATATACTTGGTGAGTAAATAATACCAATTAATACCACTTCCTCCTTGGAAAAAAACAGCTTTGTATGGAATGATAAAGGGAAACCTGTGCTTGCCAATAACTACCAGATGGGGCAAATCCAAGCAGTGATTAAGTGGTGGAAACAAATTTTGGGCTACTGGTTAACCTCAGAACCAAAAGTTAAACTTTGTGAGAAGGCAACCCTGTTATTATTACTGAAACATGCATTCTGGATGCATGACAAATATATATGTTTATGAATCCAGCATACCAAGTCCCATTACTCAGCTAAGGCCAAAGTTTCCTTGCAAAGATGTTTTTAATCAATTTACTGCAAATTGAGAAAAAATAAGGATTACACAGATTTTTCTTGAAATAAAACACTTATTTTAAAGAATGGATTTTTATATTTCAAAACCAGAAACCAACAGAATGGGAAAAAATTTTGGCAATACACCCATCTGACAAAGAGCTAATATCCAGAATCTACAGAGAACTTAAACAAATTTACAAGAAAAAAAAAAAACCATCAAAAAGTGGGCAAAGGATATGAACAGACACTTCTCAAAAGAAGACATTTATGCAACCAACAAACATGAAAAAATGCTCATCATCACAGGTCATTAGAGAAATGCAAATCAAAACCACATGGAGATACCACCTCATGCCAGTTAGAATGGAGATCATTAAAAAATCTGGAGACAACAGATGCTGGACATGATGTAGAGAAATAGGAACACTTTTACACTGTTAGTGGGAGTGTAAATTAATTCAACCATTGTGGAAGACAGTGTGACAATTCCTCAAGGATCTAGAGGTAGAAATACCATTTGACTCAGCAATCCCATTACTGGATATATGCCCTAAGGATTATAAATCATTCTGTTTTAAAGACACCTGCACATGTATGTATTGCGGCATTCTTCACAATAGCAAAGACTTGGAACCAGCCCAAATGCCCATCAATGATAGATTGGATAAAGAAAATGTGGCACATATACACCATGGAATACTATGCAGCCATAAAAAAGATGAGTTCATGTCCTTTGCAGAGACAAGGATGAATCTGGAAACCATCATTCTCAGCAAACTGACAAAAGAACAAAATCAAACACCGCATGTTCTCACTTATAGGGGGGTGTTGAACAATGAGAACACATGGACACAGGGAGGGGAACATCACACACCAGGGCCTGGGGGATGGGGAGTTAGGGGAGAAATAGCAGGGGATGTGGGGATTTGGGAGGGATAGCATTAGGGGAAATATCCTATGTAGATGATGGGGCAACAGATGCAGTAAAGCACCACCATGGCATGTGTATACCTATGTAAGAAACCTGCATGATCTGCACATGTACCCCAGAACTTAAAGTATAATAAATAAATTTTTTTAAAAGTAAAAGTATTCTCACCACACACAAAACTATCATAACTATGTGAGATCATGGATATGTTAATTAGTTTGTGGCAGTAATTTAACAATGTACACATACATCAGAATATCCCATTGCCTGTACTGTATACACTTTAAATATATACAGTTTTTATTTGTCAAGATACCTCAATTAGGGTGGAAAATATACTTACAATTTTCTGTTGTTTTTTGTATATTTGTAAGAAAAAAATATAAAATGTGTATACTTTCCACAAATAAAAATTATATGTTTAATGTAAACAAAAATAAAGCTTTTAAAATTATGTTCCTCCCAACACCTTCAAATTGTTTACTTGTCTGTGAAATTCAGCAATTGATACACTGTAAATCTAGTGCAGAGTATAGGCACAGGAATCTGATAATCTAGTTCATAGTTTATTTTAGTCATATTCTATGCATGCCTGTAAATATAAGTAATTCCCTCTGTTATAAACATTACATATACTCTCACTGACAAATTGGTTTAATGCATAGATGGACATGGAAAAGAGTAAATATCATTTTATCTATCGAAATATGTAGTAAAACTCATGGTTAAATACGCTTTCACAATTTGAATCACATGAGGAATGTGGGGACTGAGTGATTATGCCACATTACTGTAGTAGACCATCCAAGTTTGAAAAGAATATTTTTTTCTGTTATTTGTGTGCTTGTATCTAATTAAACCAGGATTGTAACTACTACTTAGTGCTTTCATGAATAAAGGAGTTGCATACATATGTTTCCAAAGAGTGCATGGCCATTTTGCTCCTTTCAAAAGACATTCTGGTTTGGCAGTGATATACACATTTTTTTCCTTGCTTTTGTGCTTTCACAATGACATGGAGGGAATTTTTAAAAAGCTTATGGCAGAAAAATCTCCCTAAATAAGTATTTATTCTAACCCCTCCCATGTGAGGGGATAGTAGCAGGATAAGAACATTCCAGTAGCTCAATGCTGATGCATACACATTTAGAAAAGATAGATTTCATTTATACAGAAATTCTCCAAGGTAAAGAGCCATTTGTGTTGGAAAAATAGGCTTAGTCCTTGTTATTGAAACTGAGTCCTCAGGGCCTGTTTATAGGCTTGAAATAATTTTATAAAGGAAGAAGAAAGCCCCTCTGATTAATTGAAAGAGAATTTGAAGCTCCAGAGGAGAATCCAAAGGATAGGGAGTAAGCAGAAGAGAAGGGTAAAGAAGAAATGTCAGAATATTTTATACTATAGAATATGAAATCTTATCAGAAGACCTACATATTTTTAATTAAGAAATAAAATCTAAAGAAACAAAAATTATGAGGCAATAGAGAAATTCTAAGTTTTCTTCAATGTCTGAGAGATATGGATGTCCCTGTGGTGATTTTCGTTATCCTGAGGTAAAACTTCATTTTTTGTATCATTATTTTCCTGTTGCAGAGGATTAAGTATTTTACATTAGATTTTGTAGTAAAAATAGCTCATTTGCTATTGCAACAGTTAAGATTGATTACATTGATTAGCTATAAATAACATAAAATTCAAACTGTAATTTCAATAAGATAAAGACTTACTTACCTTATAGCCATATAAAAATATGGATAACCATATGAAGTTTGAAAGGCAAACTCTCTCTGAACAAACATCTTCAGGCAACCCAGCCACATACTCCTTTTCACTTATCCCAGCTTTGCAATATAGTCCTTACCCTGATGTTTGTTAGCACTGCTGCAAAATAGCTGCCAATCCTGTAAGCATCAGGCCAACATGCTGGTGGCGGGTGGGGAGGAGGGAAAAGACTTGCCAGCAGCCAAGGCTATCACCTTCTCAAAAGTATATTTAGTTGGTACGCTATTAATTACTGCCTCAGTTTCACAACTTGTTATTGGTCTGTTCAGGGATTTGGCTTCTTCCTGGTTGAGTCTTGGGAGAGTGCATATGTCCAGGAATTTATCCATTTCTTCTAGATTTTCTAGTTTATTTGCATAGGGGTATTCATACCATCCTCTGATGGTAATTTGTATTTCTGTGGGATCCATGGTGTAGCCCTTTATCATTTTTTTATTGTGTCTATTTGTTTCTTCCCTCCTTTCTGCTTTATTAGTCTGGCTAGTGGTCTATCTATTTTGTTGATCTTTTGAAGAAAACCAGCTCCTGGATTCACTGGTTTTTTTTGTGTCTCTCCTCTCCTCCTGTTCTGCTCTGATCTTCATTCTTTCTTGTGTTCTGCTAGCTTTTGAATTTGTTTGCCCTTGCTTCTCTAGTTCCTTTAACTGTGATGTTAGGGTTTCAAATTTAGATCTTAGGTCTTTCCTGCTTTCTCTTGTGGGCATTAAGTGCTACAAATTTCCCTCTACATGCTACTTTAGCTGTGTACCAGAGATTCTTGTTCATTGTGTCTTTGTTCTCACTGGTCAAAGAACTTACTTATTTGTGCCTTTATTTTGTTATTTACCCAGTAGTCATTCAGAAGCAGGCTGTTCAGTTTCCATGTAGTTTTGCAGTTTTGAGTGAGTTTCTTAATCCTGAGATCAAATTTGATTGCACTGTGGTCTGAGAGATTGTTTATGATTTCCATTCTTTTGCATTTGCTGAGGAGTATTTTACTTCCAATTATGTGGTCAATTTTAGAATAAATGTGATGTGATGCTGAGAAGAATTAATATTCTGTTGATTTGGGGTGGAGAGTTTTGCAGATGTCTATTAGGTCCACTTGGTACAGAACTGAGTTCAAGTCCTCAATATCCTTGTCTTATTGATCTAGTATGAACAGTGGGGAGTTAAAGTCCCACTATTATTACATGGGAGTCTAAGTCTCTTTGTAGAGCTTTACCCGATGGATTTATAGCTGAATTCTACCAGAGGTACAAAGAGTAGTTGGTACCATTCTTTCTGAAATGATTCCAAAGAATAGAATAAGAGGGACTCCACCCTGACTCATTTTATGAGGCCAGCATCATCCTGATACCAAAACCTGGCAGAGACACTAGAAAAAGAGAAAATTTCAGGCCAATATCCCTGATGAACTCTGATGCGAAAACCTTCAATATAATACTAGCAAACCAGATCCAGAGGCACATCAAAAAGCTTTTTCCACCACGATCAAGTCAGCTTCATCCCTGGGATGCAAGGCTGGTTCAACATATGTAAATCAATAGACATAATCCATCACATAAACAGAACCAGTGACAAAAACCAAATAATTTTTTTAAAATTATTTTTATTGTACTTTAGGTTCTGGGGTACATGTACAGATCATACAGGATTGTTGCATAGGTACAAACATGGCAATGTGGTTTCCTGCTTCCATCCCCCCATCACCTATGTCTGGCATTTCTCCCCATGTTATCCCTCCTCAACCTCCCCACACCTTGCTGTCCCTCCTTTAGCCCCCCACAAATGACCCCAGTGTGTGATGCTCCCCTCCCTGTGTCCATGTGTTCTCATTGTTCAACACCCACCTATAAGTGAGAACATGTGAAATTTGATTTTCTGTTCTTGTGTCAGTTTGCTGAGAATGATGGTTTCCAGATTCATCCATGTCCCTACAAAGGACACAAACTCATCATTTTTTATGGCTGCATAGTATTCCATGGTGTATATGTGCCACATTTTCCTTGTCCAGTCTATCATCGATGGGTTGGTTCCAAGTTTTTTCTCTTGTGAACAGTGCCACAATGAACATATGTCTGGATTTGTCTTTATAATAGAACAATTTATAATTCTTTGGATATATACCCAGTAATGGGATTGCTGGGTCAAATGGAATTTCTATTTCTAGGTGCTTGATGAATCACCACACTGTCTTCCACAATGGTCAAACTAATTTACACTCCCACTAACTCTGTAAACGTGTTCCTTTTCCTCTGCATCCTCTCTAGCATCTATTGTCTCCAGATTTATTAATGATCACCATTCTAACTGGTGTGAGGTATTATCTCAATGTAGTTTTGATTTGCATTTCTCTAATGACCAGTGATGATGAGCATTTTTTCATGTTTTTAGGCCTCTTATATGTCTTCTTTTGAAAAGTATCTGTTCATATCCTTTGCCAAGTTTTAAATGGATTTATTGTTTTTTTTTTTTTTAAATCTGTTTAAGTTATTTATAGATTCTGGATATTAGCCCTTTGTCAGATGGGTAGATTGCAAAATTTTTTTCCCTATTCTGTTTGTTGCTAGTTCACTGTAATGATTTTTTTTTTCACTATACAGAAGCTCTGGAGTTTAATTAGATCCCATCTGTCTATTTTGGCCATTGTTGCCAATGCTTTTGGTATTTTAGTCATGAAGTCCCTGCCTATGCCTGTGTCCTGGATGGTTTTGCCTAGGTTTTCTTGTAGGATTGTTATGGTGTTAGGTCTTATGTTTAAGTCTTTAATCCATCTGGAGTTAATTTTAGTGTAAGGTGTCAGGAAGGGGTCCAGTTTCTGCTTTCTGCACATTGCTAGCCAGTTTTCCCAACACCATTCATTAAACATGGAATCCTTTCCCCATTGCTTGTTTTTGTCAGGTTTGTCAAAGATAAGATGGTTGTAGGTATGTGGCACTGCCTCTTCGGCCTCTGTTCTGTTTTATTGGTCTATATCTCTGTTTTGGTACCAGTAGCATGCTGTTTTGATTACTGTAGCATTGTAGTATATTTTGAAGTCAGGTAACATGATGCCTCCAGCTTTGCTCTTTTTGCTTAGCTTTTGCTTAGCATAGTCTTGGCTTTGCACGCAATCTTTTCATTCCACATGAAGTTTAAGGTGGTTTTTTCCTGGTCTGTGAAGAGGGTCATTGGTAGCTTGATGGGATAGCCTTGAATCTATAAATCACTTTGGGCAGTATGGCCATTTTCATGATATTGATTCTTCCTAACCATGAGCATGGAATGTTTTTCCATCTGTTTGTGTCCTCTTATTTCCTTGAGCAGTGATTTGTAGTTTTCCTTGAAGAGGTCCTTTACATCCTTTGTTAGTTGTATTCCTAGGTATTTTATTCTCTTTGTAGCAATTGTGAATAGTTTGCTCTTGATTTGGTTCTCTTTAAGTCTGTTATTGATATATAGGAATGCTTGTGATTTCTACACATTGATTTTATATCCTGAGACTTTGCTGAAGTTGCTTATCAGCTTAAGGAGATTTTGGGTTGAAATGATGGGGTCTTCTAAATATACAATCATTTCATATGCAAATAGACACAATTTGACTTCCTCCTTTCCTAATTGAATACCCTTTATTTTTTTTTTCTTGACTGAATGCTCTGGCTAGAACTTCCAATACTATATTGAATAGGAATGCTGAGAGAGGGCATCCTTATCTAGTGCCAATTTTTAAAGGGAATGCTTCTAGTTTTGTCCATTCAGTATATATTGGCTGTGAGTTTGCCATAAATAGCTTTTATTATTTTATGATACGTTCCACTGTTACCTACTTTATTGAGAGTTTTTAGTATAAAGGGCTGATGAATTTTGTTGAAGGCCTTCTTTGCATCTATTAATATAATCATGTGGCTTTAGTCTTTGGTTCTATTTATGTGATGGATTACATTTATAGACTTGTCTATGTTGAACCAGCCTTGCATCCTTGGGATGAAGGCTACTTGCTCGTGATGGATAAGCTTTTCGATGTGCTGTTGCACTTGAATTGCCAGTATTTTATTGAAGATTTTTGCATCTATGTTCATCATGGATATTGGCCCAAAGTTTTCTTTTTCTGTTGAGTCTCTGCCGGGTTTTGGTATTAGGATGATGGTCTCATAAAATGATTTGGGAAGGATTCCCTTTTTTTTTTTTATTGTTTGGAATAGTTTCAGGCGTGATACCAGCTCCTCTTTGTATGTCTGGTAGAATTCTGGTGTGAACCCATCTGGACCTAGACTTTTTTTGGTTGGTAGGCTATTAATCACTGCTTCAACTTCAGCCCTTGTTATTGGTCTATTCAGGGATTCAACTTCTTCCTGGTTTAGGCTTGGGAGGATCTAGTGTCCAGGAATTTATCTATTTCTTTCAGGTTTGCTGGTTTATGTGCATAGAGTTGTTTGTAGTAATCTCTGATGGTAGTTTGTATTTCTGCGGAATTGGTGCCGATATTTCCTTTATCTTTTTTTATTGCATCTATTTGACTCTTCTCTCTTTTCTTCTTTATTAATCTAGCTAGTAGTTGCCTATTTTGTTGATCTTTTCAATAAATCAGCTCCTGGATTTATTGATTTTTTTGAAGAAGAAGATTTTGTGTGTCTGTCTCCTTCAGTTCTGCTCTGATCTTAGTTATTTCTTGTCTTCTGCTAGCTTTTGAGTTTATTTTGATCTTGTTCCTCTAGCTCTTTCAATTTTGATGATAGGGTGTCAATTTTAAATCTTTCCTTGCTTTCCATGTGGGCATTTATTGCTATACATTTCCCTCTAGACAGTGCTTTGACTGTGTTCTAGAGATTCTGGTGCTTTGTGTCTTCGTTCTTGTTGGTGTCAAAGAACATCTTTCTTTCTGCCTTAATTTTATTGTTTATCCAGTCAACATTCAGGAGCCAGTTGTTCAGTTTCCATGATGTTGTTCAGTTTCTGTGAAGTTGTTCAGTTTCCATGAAGTTGTTCTGAGTTAGTTTCTTAATCCTGAGTTCTAATTTGATTGCGCTGTGGTCTGAGAGTCTGTTTGTTATGATTTCTGTTTTTTTTTTTTTTTCTTTTTTTTTTGTATTTGCTGAGGAGAGATTTGCTTCCAATTACGTGGTCAATTTCAGAGTAGGTGTGATGTGGTGCTGAGAACAATGTATATTCTGTGGATTTGGGCTGGAGAGTTCTGTAGATGTCTGTTAGGTCCACTTAGTCCAGATCTGAGTTCAAGTCCTGGATATCCTTGTTAATTTTCTGTCTGGTTGATCTGTCTAATATTGACAGTGGAGTGTTAAAGTCTCCCACTATTATTGTGTGAGAGTCTAAGTCTCTTTGTAGGTCATTAAGAACTTGCTTTATGTATCTGGGTGCTCTTATATTGGGTGCATGTGTATTTAGGATAGTTAGCTCTTCTTGTTGCATTGATCCTTTTACCATTATGCAATGCCCTTCTTAGTCTCTTTTGATCTTTGTTGGTTTAAAGTCCATTTTATCAGAGACTGGGACTGCAACTTCTGCTTTTTTTTTGCTGTCCATTTTCTTGGTAAACCTTTTTCCATCCCATGGATGCAGAAGAGGTAGTTGATAAAATTCAACACCACTTTATGCTAAAAACTCTGAATAAACTAAGTATTGAGGGAATGTATCTTAAAATAATAAGGTCTATTTATGACAAATCCACAGCCAGTATCATATGAATGGCTAAAAGCTGGAAGCATTCCCTTTGAAAACTGGGATAAGACTCACCAGTCCTATTCCACATATTGGAAGTTCTGGCCAGGGCAATAAGGCAAGAGAAAGAATAAAGAGTATTCAGGAAGGAAGAGAGGAAGTCAAATTGTCTCTGTTAACAGGTGACATGGTTGTATATTTAGAAAACCCCACCTTCTCAGCCCAAAATCCCCTTAAGCTGATAATCAGCTTCAGCAAAGTCTCAGGATACAAAATCAGTGTGCAACAATCACAAGCATTACTATGCACCAGTAAAAGACTAACAGAGAGCCAAATCATGAGTGAACTCACATTCACAATTGCTACAAAAAGAATGAAATACCTAGGAATAGAGCTAATGATGGATGTGAAGGACCTCTTTGAGAAAAAACTACAAACCACTCCTCAAGAAAATAAGAGAAGATGTAACAGATGAAATAATATTTCATGTTCATTGATAGGAAGAATTAGTATCATGAAAATGGCCACACTGCCCAAAGAAATTTATAGAATCAGTGTTGTCCCCATCAAGCTATCATTGACTTTTTTCACTGAATTGAAAAAAAAACTGCTTTAAATTTCATATGGAACAAAAAAGTCCATATAACCATTATCCTAAGCAAAAAGAACAAAGCTGGAGGTATCATGCTACTTGACTTATAACTATACTAAAAGTCTTTAGTAACCAAAACAGATATATAGATATAGATATAGACATATATTTATCAATAGAACATAACAGAAGCCGCAGAAATGATGCCACACATCTACAACCATCTGATCTTTGATAAACCTGACAAAAAGAAGCAATAGGGAAAGGATTCCCTGCTTAATAGTTAGTGTTGGGAAAACTGGCTAGCCATAGACAGAAAACTGAAGCTGGACCCCTTTTTACACCTTATAAAAAAATTAACTCAAAATGGATTAAAGATTTAAACGTAAGACCTAAATCTTAAAAGCCCTGAAAGGAAACCTAGGCAGTATCACTCAGGACATAGGCATGGGCAAAGACTTTATGACTAAAACACCAAAAGCAATGGCGGCAAATGCCAAAATTGACAAATGGGATCTAACTAAAGTAAAGAGCTTCTGCACAGCAAAAGAAACTATCATCAGAGTGAACAGGCAATCTAAAGAATGGGAGAAAATTTTTGCAATCTACCCATCTGACAAAGGGCTAATATCTAGAATCTACAAGGAACTTAAACAAATCTACAAGAAGAAAACAACCCCATCAAAAAGTGGGTAAAGGATATGAACAGATACTTCTCAAAATAAGGCATTTTTGCAGACAACAGACATAGAAAAAAAATCTCATCACTGGTCATTAGAGAAATGCAAATGAAAACCACAATGAGATACCATCTCACATCAGTTTAGAATGGTGATCATTAAAACATCAGGAAACAATAGATGCTGGAGAGGATGTGAAGACATGTGAAAAAATAGAATTGCTTTTATACTGTTGGTGGGAGTGTCAATTAGTTCAACTGTTGTGGAAGACAATGTGGTGCTTGCTTAAGTTATCTGGAACCAGAAATACTATTTGACCAGCAATCCCATTACTGGATATAGATCCAAAGGATTATAAATCATCCATATTGATCATAAATATATACTGTGTTCTTTACATTGTACTATTAGAAATTATCTTCATATTTATGTTAAATTTTAGTATTGTATCCACATGAAGTAATTGATGGGGATTGAAAATGACCACTCCAGATACTTAAACTGTGCTTTTGAGGATTTTCACACTACCAAGGCAATTATCACACATCTGACTGCCAAAATACAAATATTGTTGAAAGAATAATGCATTTTAAATGGCAGTTTCTTTGTATTAAAGATTAATTAGAAACCTACTTTAATGACAAAAGGAACTTGAAACTTGGCCTAACTTCCAAGATTTTAGAATATAGAGGCATAACTCAGGATAGCGCTGAATGGAGAAATGGAAGAATCTAGAATGTTCAAGTATGTAATTTAGACTAAAACTTATGCAAAGAGGAAGCTAAAACATTAAATCTTTAATGAGACCTGTTATAACCTCTTTTAGAATTTAGAGGTTATCAGTGTAAAATCTTCATCACAGCCTTCCCTGAAAATCTGTTTCTGCTTGAATAATTTCAAAACATACATCTTTGCTTCTGAATTATTTTTGTAGGGCATTTTCACATCCAGCTTAGTAAGGAACACACAAATGCAATGAGATAAATGATGTCCTCTCTGGTTGACAACATATTGAGATTTGCCATCTCTAATTCTGTTATCCTATGGTTATCATCTCCTCTGAATTATGCATATGTACTGTCAATTAAGTTAAAAACCTTTCAATAAACTATGCTTAGGATTGTGGAAACAGTTAATGTGATATTCTCTCTTCATTATTCCTTATTGATTTAAGAAAAAAGTGGCCTCTTAACCTTTTGCCAAATGTGCATATGCCATATGATTACGAGGGACCACTGGCTGGAAATGAGGAATCCTCTCTACTTACTATAATTTCACAAATAAGCAATGAGAACACTAGTCTGGATACCTCAGGACTGGTAACTGGTTACTAATTTACAGGAATAAATTGTTTTTAAAAGTGTTATGGAAAAAAGCCATCACCAAGGCATGTATACCTGCCTTGACATTCTACTGGCAGAATAACTACACATAACCTCTGTACTTTGATAGCCAGGATTAGGACCACCTACTTTGTGGCCTGCAAAAGGAAAGAGAAAACTATAGTTAGGAGGGTGTGGGTTTTTATCATTTTTGTCTTTTTAGTTTGAGAAAAGTTTCAAACTTACAGAAAAAGTTGCAAGACTATTACAACAAACTTTATTTTCTTAACCATTTTGCCGTTAATTGCCAACATAATGCTTTCTCACCTTTAAGTACTTGGGTCAGTATTTTCTATAAAAAAAAAAAAGAGGGTTGTTTTTCAATTACCACAATATAACCATCAAAATAAAAAAAAATTTATACCGATAGATTTCTACTGTATCAACCACAGACCCAGTTAGCTTTTGCCAATTGTCCCAACAATGTCTATCATGGCCAAATAATCCAGTCAGGGATCATGTATTACATTTTGCTGTGATTCTTTTTAGCCTCCTGCAATCTGGAACAGTTTCCTGGTCTCTTGATTTTCATGACTTTGGCACTTTTGAAGATTAGAGGTTAATTGTTTTGAAGAATGTCCCTCAGTTTGAGTTTGTCTGTTACATTCTTATAATTTGATTCAGGTTCTGCATCTTTGGCGGAAGTGTCATAGACATGATGCAGTGTTCTGCTCATTTAGTCCTATCAGGTGTCCAATGATTTTTCTTTTTCGTTACTGATGATAACCTTGATGACTTGTTTAAAGTGGTAACTGCAAGATTTTTCTACTGTAAATTCTTTCACTTGGCCTTTTCAGTATGCTTTTTGTCTAGAGGTATTTTGAGAAGGTGTAAATATTCTATTTCCTCTCTCGATTTTACTTACCAGTTTTATTATATATTGATATTTTTTAGTGAAATTACTTTTAGCTCTGATAATTGTCAAATGGTGAATTTCTAAACCTGTTTTTCTATGTTAGTTGACATTTTTCTGTAAGATACAGTTTTTTCTTTATTCATTTATACTAGTATGGACTAAAGAGGTTTTTATTTTCTTCAGAGTTATAATTTTTTTATTATCACCATTTATTTTATTGCTGAGATATCCCGTTTGGTCAGTTTGAACCCCTTATGCTGGCTTCTGAGTTAATTTTGTTTTGTTTTATTTCAGTTGTCTTCTTCTTCTTTTTAATATACATCCCCATCATTCTTCGAGCACTTCCTTACTTTCTGGCACAGTGAGATGTTGTTGTTCTTTTCCTGCTCCAGTCTTAGAGTCAGCCACTTGTGCAAAGTGTTCCAATCCTTTTAATGGAGATAGCATTAATCCTAATGCTATTTAGGAACCAGAGCTGTGATCTTGGTATGGTCATTTCCATTGAGGTGTTGCTCTTCTCAGGCCATACCAGTCAGTTGATAAAGCTATGAAATGTGTGTGCGCATACACACATACACACACACACACACAAAACAGTCTCTCTCACACACACACACAAAAACACACACTCACACTCACATACCCTTTTTTTGTCCATGTTGATGTCTATATCCTGATATATTGAAAACTATTACTTCACATGAATACCTCCTACTCTAGTAGCTTTCTCTATATTTTACAAATCACAAATTTCCACTAATGCCTCCTGTTCACACCAGTACATCAAATTTATCTTCCATTCCATACCACAAGGTCCATTTTAGTCTTCGTTTCTCTACTTGGAACTCCCTCAAGTAAAAAGTAATCAGTAGCCTCGTTTACCCATAATCTATTTGCTATTGGATTAATGCTCTCTTTGTGTATACTATCTCACATTTTCATTGCTACAATTCTCTCTGCACAGTTACTTCTTTACCCTACTTGGGCTCAAATAACACACCAGAATGTCCTTTTATCGCTTCCCTCCTCTCCCTCAGAAACTTGCTTATTCTTCCCAGGCTTTAAGACCCCACACTGGGCTGTTGCCTATGCTTTCCTCACACACCAGGGTTCTGATAACACATGTAGAGTCTCTGATGCACTTCCTTCCAGATGCCCTTCACTCCATTTAGGTTTCAACACTCAGAAGTGTGCTGCAGTCTCATTCCCCCATAGACTCTTAATTTGTTCAAGCTGTATAATAGTATTTAGGCTAAGTACTGGAATGAAGGAAGGAAGAGTGGGAGGGAGGAAAGAAGGGAGATAAAAGAATTATAGGAAGGAAGAGAGAAAGAAAAAAGTAAGCTATAGCATTATTTAAAAGATCAGAGAATACCAGTTTTTTTCTTAAAGGTATGAGAGAGGACACTTTCCCGCATACAGCTGGGGTGCTCATTATTTCAGTTCTTCAACAGCAAAATTTAACTGATTGTTGCTGAAAGGCATAATTGTGCCAAAAAGGTGATTTTTTTATAATAAAGTACAAAGTATATGGAGCAAAAGGCTTTACATCTGCTCCAATATCTTCTTGGCCATTTTCATCTTTATAAATACAGGATTCTTAGAAGGTAAGTAGGTAAGTACAAAGCAGAGTGTGAAGATTTTGAGAATTTTTATTGTTGGGGTTTGGCTATCTGGTTGTTTTGTTTTGTTTTTTGTTTGTTTCCAGAAAAACATACCAGAGAGGCAGAAGGAGGATTAGATGGTGGATGATTGTCATAATTTTGGTTTTGGTTATAGACTGGTTATTAGAATTTGATTGCCTGCAGCAGTGACTGACCTTTGGTACAAGGTAAAGAGTAGTTCTTGAAATCAAAGCCTAAACTGAGTGCATTGGCAATGATGATAAATCATACCCATCAACTGCCTCTGAAGATCCTGGACTGAAAGAGACTTTTGCATATTTTCAATTTTAAATTCTTATGTACTTGGATCAAAATCCTCATATTTTAGGCAAATATGGTCAATGTTCTTACACAGTCAATATTTATGATGCTAAGCTTGTGTCAAAATGACTCTAAATAATTATATTTGGCAAAATATTATATGTAAAAGCTAAAAATTAAGTGCAAATATAATTACTGTGTCGAGGAAGGGAAAGCATCCAAGAGTTGGTGGTGTTTTTTTCAGAAAATACACATATACAGACATACACACCACAATGACAGACAGCAGCTGACGACTTAAAATTTGGACAGCATTTTTTAAAGGAAATCTGTATTTTCCTAGGATCACTTTTGTGTCTGTATCTACAAAGAGGGTTATTTCTACAGATGGGTCATTTGCAGTGGTGTTCCTCAATATTTGGGTAATTCTAGACCTGAAATAGTCATAGTAAGTAATCAATCTCCTGTTAAAATGAAAATGCCCTCCTGTAACATATTAAAGAAATGGTCAGCAGGCTAATAGGGATGAAATTATTCATGTAGAACTTCAAAAATCTACTCGTCTTGCACCATGTATATACACAACTCAACTTCTGCTAAAAATGGGGACCTGTCACAGGGTCTGCTCTATGAGTCTGGAAGTAATGGGCAATGATGAAGAAAGGTAGAGGAAACAGAAAACTAAGTCAATATACATGTTAAGGAGCTTAGAGAGAGGGACAATTATTTCTATTTATGTTTCACTTCAATCAATGCTCATTGCAAAAAACTTTTATAGCAACACGTCCTTTCTCATTGACAAAATCTTTGCTTTTCTTAACCAAAATAATTTTAGTTGAATAACATCTTCAGAAGGATTTCTTACATCTGCTATTGTGAACTTTTGAATTCCTTACTTTTAACTTCAAACATGGACAGTAATATTAATACATGATATCTACTAATGTAAAAAAGAAGTTTAAGGCCAGTTTGATTTTTGGGTTTAGATTGTCTATAAATATACTATTTTTGCTGTCAAGTTCAACATAAAATTTTTAGTTTATTCTAGGGATTCCATAATGTTGCTAGGTTCTATGTTGTTTGTTAATTTTTATTTTAGTTTATTGCATATTCAGTTTCCCCTAATTTAAGATTTTTCTAGTGTTAATACTATTAAACACATTTTATTCTAAAATATTTTTATTCATTTAAAAAGATACAAAATGATACATTTTTATTGGTTGTTTCACTTTTTTCTCTTGCATCCAAATCATTTTGTTGTTTGATCTCTGTCAGTCTTTCTGTTACCTCCATAGGTATTTTAATACCTTTCTAATATCACTGTGGCTCCACTTTCAAGAATTGTTCCATTTACTTTACATTATAAGTGAATTTCTTAATTGTCTTCTTCACATTCCTGATTTGGCTTTCTTGTTGAACCAATATTGGCTATTTTGTTGAAACTTTTCTTTATTGCATCTCACAGAATTCACCTAGTTAATTCCTCTATCTAGCTTCATGTTCTCAGGAACTCATCATCTTTCAGTTCTATTCTACATTTGCACATTGTATGCTAGGTGCATAATTTTTATGCTAACAGAATATTTGCATAATTTCTGCATTGCTTCTGACAGAATAATTTATAGCCAATCCTTGTACTTGCCAAAAAAATTTGAGATGGATTTTTTTTCCTTTACTATTCTCCCTGTTTGCTAAAATATACTTAGAATCCTTTACTTAGTGACTGCTGAAATGCTGTGAGTTGATTCAGGGCTAATGATGCCCAGTGGAGCAAATAAACCTTACTTTTGAATACATACCCTTTGGATTTTGTACTATCTCTTTGTGTGTGCTGAGCCCAGAAATTTTTATAAAATGTAAGATTTAAGAAATTGTAAATGGAAAGGTTTTAATTAAATTTGTTGCCCTTATTTTCTGCCCTGTAGTCTCATGTCTATGGTGCCTTTTCCCTAAGAGATACATCCTCTCCTCAGTCATTCCACAATTTGTTACTAGCACCTGCTTTGTTTAGATGCTGTTTTAGGCCCTTGGGATACATCATTACAGAAAAACAAAATCATCCCCTCATAAAACTTAGAGTCCAGTTAGAGGAGAGAGGCAATGAATAAACTGTGTGTGTATGCATGTATGTGTGTATGTATACAGTTAAGAAGGTAATAAATGTAGAAGAAAATAGAATGGGGTAAGAAAATTGGGAAGTACACGAAGGAAATATATTGTAATTCAAAATAAGATAAAGTCTGAACAAATATTTGAGAGAAGTGAAAAAGCTAATGGTGGAGATAATTAGGAGAAGATCTTCCTCGGCACAAGTATCAACCAGTGCAAAGGCTTTAAAATGAGTATGAGCTCGGTGAGGGGCGGGGTATGTTTGGTAAACGAGAGAAACACTAGTATGGCAGGAATAGCATGGTGGCAGGACAGGTCAGGGAAGTGGAGGAGATGAGGCCAGAAATGCAGCAGTGAACTAGATTTTGCAGGAACTTGCAAGGCATTGTAAAAACTTTTCTTTTACTCAAAATAAAATTTAAAAAAAATGTTATGATTTTGACCAGAAGAGTAACATAATCACTTTGGAGATTAATATGAAGAATAAGTATAGTGAGTCAAGGATAGAAAAGCAGGAAAGCAAAGAGACTAATTCAATAATCCAGCTGAGAGAGAGACTAGGATGAGAGTGGTAGAGTTAATATAGAGAGAAGAGTAGCCTATAGTATTTGGTTACAGATTGTAACCAAATTCTGGTTACAATTTGAAGGAAGAACCAATAAAATTGCTGTCAGTATATGAGCTGTGCTGAAAACAGACAGCCTACAGAATGGAAGAAAATATTTACAATCTATGCATCCAACAAAGGTCTAATATTCAAAGGAACTTGAACAGATTTACAAGCAAAAACCAACCCAATTAAAAAGTGGGGTTTTTAATTGCTTTTCAAATAAAGACATACATGTGGCCAGTAAGCATATGAAGAAATGTTCAACATAACTAATCATTAGAGAGACGCAAATCAGAACCACAATGAGTTAGCATCTCCCACCAATCAAAAAATGGCTTGAAGATGTCAAAAGGAGATGGGTAAAGCCTTCAGGCAGCTTTTGGGTGGTCAACTCCACTGGAGTTATAACTTGCTTATTTTATTTTATGTTTTAAAACCACTTTACTGGGATGTGATTGAAAAAGCTGTATATATTTAATTTATACAACTAAATGAGTTTGGAGTTAAGTATAAATTCATGAAACCATCACCACAATCAGTACCATAAACACAGCCATCCCCTCCAAAAGGTTTCTCCTGCTGTATTTATTTAATGTAATAACTTTTTTATCCTGTATAACTAAAACTTCATATCCTTTGGCTGATACTTCTTCATTTTCCTTTCACTCCAGCCCCTGGAAACTGCCATTTCACTCTCTTATTCTGTGATTTTTACTACTTTAGATTTCTCATGTAAATGGTTTCATATAGTACTTATCCTTATGTGTCTAGCTTATTTTACTTAGCATAATGTCCACTAGGTTCATCTATGTTGTTGAAAGTGGCAGGGTTTCCTTCTTTTTAAAGGTTGAATAATATTCCATTGTAGGTATATTGCACATATTTTTCATTCGCTCATCTGTTGATGGTCATAACTATGGTGAATAATGCTGCAATGAACACAGAGATGCAAATATCTCTTTGAGATTCTGAATTGAATTATTTTTGTTATATAGCCAGAAGGGGGATTGCTGAATCATATGGTAGTTTTATTTTTAATGCTTTGAGGAAACTCCATACTGTTCCATAGTGGCTGTGCCAATTTACCTTCCCACTGGCAGTGTGCAAGGGTTCTCTCTTCTCTACATCCTCACCAACACTTACCTTTTGTTTTTGGATAGTAGCATTCTAACTGGTGTGAGGTGATATCTCATTGTAGATTTGATTTGTATTTACCCGATGATTAATTATATTAAGCACCTCCTTTGAAAATTTCCAAAATAATTTGGTTCTAATTATGTTGTGTTAGTCTGTTTCCACACTGCTGACAAAGACATATCTGATACTAGCCAATTTACAAATGGAAGATTAATGCACTCACAGTTCCTTGTGACTTGGGAGGCCTCACAATCATGGCAGAAAATAAGAGGCACATCTCACATGGAGGCAGAAAAGAGAAAAGAGCTTGTGCGGGGAAGATCCCCCTTTTAAACCCATCAGATCTGGTAATACTCATTCACTGTAATGAGAACAGCACAGAAAAGATCTACCCCCATAATTCAATCACTTCACACTGTGTTCCTCCCACGACCAGTGGGAATTGCCCTTGAATTAGAGAAGAGTTGATATGGGAGAAACCTACAAGGATAATCATTCCATTCCTTAGTTCAGTTAGAAATATCCCAAAGATCCAAAAGATAATCAGCATTTTAGGGAGTTATCAAGTAATGTGGTTCTCTGAGACTTTTCCAGGAGTCTCAGATTAGAATTTTTATTTAGTTATAAATACTCACTTTGGGGAAAAAACAAAAACAAAAAGACAGACCTCTAGATCATGTAAACAGAAAACAGTTTGACTTTCTCATCTCCCTGTGTAGGTTTACTTACTTTACAGCTGGCCGATAGACGAAATTTCTGACAGATAAGCATCACCCTTTCTGTTGCTCTTAGGTAGTAAATAGTCTACATTTATAGATGCTATAAACATGACATTTGAATAATTTAAAATGATTGCTTCTGGGTAATAACCAGTATCTTAAATTTCATAGAAGGTAGATCAAATTTCTCCCTCTCCTAGCTCAAACATACTGCAAGCCTGAAAGCCTATAGTATGAAAACAGAAAACCAATGGCTTCTCTTTCAATTTTCCCTGTTTTCTTCTGCTCCTCTGCACTAAAATCTGACATTGTTTTCTGACTTTTTCATGTCTGTGCTAGCAGAGTGGAAAGATGAGGCATGGTGGTGCTTGAATGTCACTGTCTTGTGGCATCAGTCCTCTTTGTGCTTCGTAGATGCAGTTAGGGACCTCTCATTGCCAGCAGATCCTTTATCTTGTAGAGGACTTTTGTAGGCTTTTGAGAGACCCCTTATCACTTTGGACTTTTTTTAACTTTTAGTTCCCTTGATTCCAAAATGTCTCCTTTGCTTACAGCTTTGCTTATCTTTTGGTTGTTTATAATTCTTTCCAGACATATGTACTGTGTCAGAGTCTCACGGCTCCTGTGGATACTTGTCTTGGGAAAAAAATCTCTTTACAATCCACCCTCCAAACCAATGCTTTCTCCCTTCATGATGAAATCTTGTCCTCAACAAGCTCTGATAGGAACATCTGGCAGGATGTTTCTAGTATTGCCATTTCCTTGTCCTTTATTGTCAGAAAGCTAGCCAGTCATAATTTTCCATTTGATTCCTGCTGTGATTTTTGTATCCACATACTACTGGGGTCATGATTCATATTTTATGATCACTTTGAATACTCTCGTCCCTGCCATGTGAAGATAGAAGTGTGATAGGGAGGAAGAAAAATGTGCCACAGAGACTTGTTTTTTTCAAATAAATTATTTCCCTGTTTGTATTAGTGCCATTCCGTCCCTTTCATACTTTTGAAGTGGTTGTTGGACCAAGGATTGCCAAATATTTTGGATTTATGTACAGTTTTACAAAGATGATCTGGTACCTCACTTTGAAATACGAAAGTACTTCCTAAATTTAAACAGAAGGTATTGTGTTTTAACATCTTATTATTTGTATAATTAAGGCTTGATATCTGAAGAAACAGGAATAGCAAAGTTTATAAGCTTTCAAGCTCTTGTAATGAAGAAAATGATGGTAGTCATTAAAACAGAGATCCCAGAAGTAATGTTTATTTTTAAATTATGATACTAAAGACAGAGTAAGAGTATTTTTAGCTTTTGAAAATTTGTCACTGGCTCTCAGAGCAGAAAGTTCATTTGTCTTACAATTGAAGGCAAAGATTGTGTGGAAAGATACATAGAAGCATATATTCTTTATCTTATAAATTGGGTTAAAATTCATAAATCAGTAAATAGGCTCTGTTCTGTCCAGGGCATTCTGGTTTCCGGTTTCTTAAATCTTGTTCAAACTCTTTCATGATTGTTTTTAAAATTAATTTCTGTTTAATTCATATGACTTTCGTTGTTTAATAAGGGGATCACATTCAATATACATAATAATGTTCTAATTTCTATTTACCTTAATAAGAGGCACTAAGAAGACTTATTTATCTTAAAATTGTCTCAGGAAACATAATGTTTTATTATTGTCAAGCAGTTATATCATACTTAACATTCCTTAGCTGGTTTAATTGTGTTCTCAGTCTATATCTTCTATCTATCATCTATCTATCTATTTATCTATCTATCATCTATCAATCTATATCTATCATCAATCCTATTCATATAATTTTCTCCTACCAGTTACTAAATCCTATGGACTATTCTGCGTATCTCTTTGTTGGCTTTGAATGCTCTTATAAGGTGATTTAGGTTTTTCAGGCAGAACAGAGGCTCATTTGAGGGAACACAGGAGGCCAGTCTTTTCATTGGTTTTCATTTCTGGTCCCACTCCAGGTATAAAAATATAGGATGACTCATGTGAGAAAGACAGTGGATTGGAATTAAAGAGTTGAATAACTCAAGTCTTGTGTCTTAATATATATGTATTTTCATCTTTCTTACCATTTTCCTCTACCTTGGTCTTCCTTTCACTAAATTCTTCATACATATATGTATATTTTGTTTTCGACTTGGTTTTCAATTTCTTAAAGGCAGAAACCTTAAAAATATTATTTGTATTCTGAACAAAAATGTAATGTGTATTATAAATACTACATAAACATATGTAAAGTAGTGACTGACTACATTTATTTCTACTTAGAAATTTCATCATGGGTTAGCGATGGTTCCATAGAACTCCGGGACTACCTGCTTGCAGCTTCATGGATTCTTAACTATAGATGTAACAAAGTAACAGGACTTCTAAGGCAGTAGGGTACAAAAATATAATCAACTCCATGTCATTAACATACGTTTCTCTAGTTTATACACACTTGTCTATGTACTACTCATAGTTTTTAAGTGCATTGTAACAAAGATTGTAAAGTCACCATTTGGTTGACATCTTGTATTTTTTTTTCCTTAATATTTATAAGAATTAATGAGACTCCATGTCAAAAACATCCAATTCATTTTTTATTACTTTGGAAAATAATAAGTACATTTTTAAAAAGTTTGATTAGACAATGCTTACTCTGGTGGTTTTAAATGAAAAACCTTAGGTACTTTAAAAAATAGGTTTTTTTTTTTTTGGAAAAATTGGGAACCCAATCAAGACAAATTAGGAACCTAAGAGTACAACAATGTGTTGCCCTATTTCTTGCCTGTTGAGAAAATATGATTGATGAGAAAAAGTATTTATTCATATGTTTAAATAACTTTTTAATCATTGGCTCATGTGTTAGGAAATGATCCCCAGATTTAAATAATTATTCATTATTTCTTATGTGTAAGAATAATTCAGTAACATTGAGGAGTTCCAGCAGGAAAGCACTATGCTATTTGTCTTTTTCAATCCATGCACTAGAGTTAAGAAATGATAAATCAGTATGATTTCAGAAGACAGGCTTATAATTAAATGATACCCACAAGTCACCCTTTCTGTTTCTTCAGAATTCTTTGTGAAAATCTCTTTAATCTCTTTAATTTGGCTTTAAAGCTTACATGTATGAATACATTCATTGTAACTCTAAATTGCTTCAAAACTTTTCACCTCAATTTTTTCCTATACAACTTTTAGCATTTCTACAGTCTTTTATTAGGCATTTTATTTATTATTGCTCAGCTACATTCATCTTTACAAATTCTAAATGTTTAAACATAGAAAAGAGGAACATTTTATTGTAAAGTAATTCTTGAGGTATTTCACAGAAAAACAAACTTTAAAATGAAAGTGAACTGGAGCTTTACAGGATTTCTAGAACATTTACTACTGTGTTGTGAACATGTCTTTTAAACCTCAAATTCAAAAGAGGTTTAGGTGTCTTAGAATATACATCACTTACTTGTCTGAATTACCCTGAAAACATCTGTGACCAGTCAGCTCTGAAATTAATAATAAAGGAAGTTCAACAGTATTCCCATTTATAAAAACAGCCAAAATTTGAAGAATTATAAAAAGCAAAATGTATAATTTCTGGGCACACATTAAGTGCTAGGTATTACTCAATATTAAGCAATCTTTGTAATGGCCACTTTTTTTTGTCTTTTAGAGATGCTGAAACTCAAAGGATTCTGCATCTTTCCTAGAGACATATAGTCAGAGGTGGGATTTCAATCTAGGTTTTCCTATTTTACAGTCAGATTTCCTTGACCACCTTTCCACTCCAGTATGTTATTTATGTTCCTATGAGATTATTCTCACTAACACATTTTAAAGTTTTGCATACAATAGAAAAAGAATGAAAGGATATTTATGATCATAATGCAATAGGCTTTATTTGTTATTCTTGCAATGAAGGTCATTTATGGTAAATTCTTGAAACACTTGTTTTTGTTTATAGAGAGTAAAGGGGATCTGGAAAGTTAAATAACTTTCAGCTAAAAATAAAATTAAGATTTATGATCCTTAGGAGACAAGGGTAAGAGGAACAGTAGCATAAAGTTTTCAGACATTCTGAAGTCACAACTACATGGGAGTAGTTAAGCAGATTATTAGTTTATAAGCTACACTAAAAGGAATGAATTGGAAGATAAAACCTGTTTTCATCAGTTTCCTACAAATAAAAACATATAAGAATCCACTATTTTACCAGCTGAAATAAAGAAAAGCTATTTCTATCAATCAAGTCTGCCGAGATTCATAGGAATTTACTTACAGTCAATTATATGGCAATTTGTTTATTCAATAATAAAACATTTCTGAAACTCAAAAATTATTTAATCAATGAGAAATTATATACCTTAATTTACTAACCTACTGTTATAAAAAGATATTACAGGAAAGGGTAAAATACAGAGAGAACGCATGTTTATTTCCAGTTTGGCCAACATTCTTCTCTGAGTTGCAGCTAGGAGCTGTCAGCTATGATACTGTGATAGTAAGGAATAAACTTCAAATTAGTGGCTGGGCATGGTGGCTCATACCTGTCATTCTAACACTTTGTGGGGCCAAGACAGGAGGAGTGCTTGTGCCCAGGAATTTGAGACCAGCTTGGCCAATATAGCAATAACAAGGCCCTATTTAATATAGAAAAGAAAAAGAACTCAAATTACCAATTCAAAAGTTGGATAAATAAGTAAAATTTACAACAGTTGCTCAGAGGATGTGAAGAAATAGGATCACTTTTACACTGTTGGTGGGAGTGTAAATTAGTTCAACCATTATGGAAGACAGTGTGGCGATTCCTCAAGGACCTAGAAATAGAAATTCCATTTGACCCAGCAATCCCATTACTGGGTATATACCCAAAGGACTATAAATCATTCTGTTATAAAGATGCATGTACACACATGTTCATCGCGGCACTGTTTAAAATAGCAAAGACCTGGAACCAACCCAAATGCCTATCAATGATAGACTGGACAGGGAAAATGTGGCACATATACACCATGGAATATTACGAAGCCATAAAAAAACGATGAGTTTATGTCCTTTGTAGGGACTTGGATGAACCTGAAAACCATCATTCTCAGCAAACTGACACAAGAACAGAAAATCAAACACTGCATGTTCTCACTCATAGGCAGGTGTTGAACAATGAGAACACTTAGACACAAAGAATGGAGCATCACACACTGGTGTCCATGGTGGGGGCTATGGGAGAGATAGTGGGAGGGAGGGTAGGGGAGGGATAACGTGGGGGAAATGTTAGGTATAGGTGGTGACAGGATGGTGGCAACAAACCACCTTGCCATGAATGTACCTATGCAACAATCCTGCATGATTTGCACATTATCCCTTAACCACTGTGGAAGCCTCTGCTTCTTGCCTTGGAACTCTCACTATTAGAATGTTTCCTCTATATACCAAATCACCACATTATGAGAAACCAAAGCCACTGGAGGTCATGTATAGAGATTCTTTCTATGCCATCTTGTAAATCCATCACAGTCAAGCCTTCAGATGACTACAGCCCCAGCCAAAATCAACTATGATCATACAAGAAACCCAAGTATAAGTCATCAAGTTGAACTCAATCAACTCATAGACCCATGAGAGAGAATAATTCTCTAACTCCTTAAGTTTCGGAGGGTTTTTTTTTTTTTTTTTTTTGGTAGAAATACCTAACTAGAATTATCTATCATTCTAAAGCTAAGGTAGAGTAGTCACTCCATTTTTTTTTGCTTAAAAAAAATCTATGTAATTTTTTAAAGTGCATAATAAATTTTATTCTATGCCATTGTGTTAGTCTGGGTTCTCAAGTGCAGAACTATGTGGTAATGCCTAATTGAGAATTTCAAACCCAGGGAACCAATAGTGAAAGAAAACAGAAATGAGGAAGAAGAGAAAAGCAAATATTCCCAAGATGGTAACAGTTTTATAAACACACCTCCTCTTTAAATCATGACCTGCCCAAAGGTCTCTGGGTAGGTCATATGGACTGTGGTACCTCAAAATAATCCCCTATGGCGACCAAATCAAAGGAATTAATCCTGTAGATCCTTCTAATGTGTTGTCTCTCGTTGATCAAAATATGCCCAAAGGACATTTATTTCCTCACCCTTCCAGATGGTGTTGCCTCAGCCTACTGGACAGCTTCTGAAGAATCCTGAATCATAATCATCTACATGGAATACCTTTTGAGTATGAGATTTGTGGAAATAGCCAAAGACCTTATTGCTGGCATTAGTCCAAGCTGTAGTTCCTGGAGCTTTTGCTAAACTGGAGCAATCAATTCTCTATCAGAGTCTAGCCCTCACTATGGGAAACCCTGAATTATCCATGAATCTTAAGAGGTGAAGTCAAATGTATTAGTCCATTTTCATGCTGCTGATAAAGAGGTACCTGAGACTGGGCAATTTACAAAAGAAAGAAGTTTAATGGACTCACAGTTAGCCTCACAATTATGGCAGAAGGTGAAAGCCATGTCCCTCATGGCAGCAGACAAGAGAAGAAAGTTTGTGCAGGAAAACTCCCATTTTTAAGACCATCAGATCTCCTGAGACTTACTCACTATCATAAGAATAGCGTGGGAAAGATCCACACTCATGATTCAATTATATTCCACTAGGTCCCTCCCACAATGTGGGAATTTGGAGAGCTACAATTGAAGATGAGATTTGGGTGGATATAAAACCATATTATCTTGGAGCACTCCATTCAACAAATGCCTGGGGTTCAGGAACCAAATACAATCAAATGAATCTCAAGAGTTACATGTGTTGGGTGTGACACAGGCCACTTAGATTCTCTTTTATATTCCTATGATACCCAGATCTAGAGTTATGAAATAGGAATAGATGGCACTCACTATTCTTTTTTTAAAAAACTTATGTTCAGGGGTACATGTGCAGGATTGTTATATAGGAAAGCTTGCATTATGGGGAATTGTACAAATTATTTCATCAACCCAATATTAAACCTAGTACCCATTAGTTATTTTTTTCTGATCTTCTCCTTCCTCCCACCCTTCACCCATCAATAGGCCCTAGTGCCTGTTGTCCCTCTCTATGTGTCCAACTGTTCTCATTATTTAGTTCCCACCTATAAGTGAGAACATGTGGTATTTGGTTTTCTATTCTTATCTTAGTTTGCTGGGGATAATGGCCTCCAGCTCCATTATGTTTTTTTAATGGCTCTATAGTATTTCATAATGTATATGTGTCCTACTTGAGCGAGTTAGAGAAAGCACCACACTCTGAGATTGAATCAGGAGTCCTTTACTTGCCAGTGATGGAGAGACAGCTAAGGATCAAAATTATCTCGGCCCTGAAGAAGGGGCTTTTGTTTTCTTTTATACCTTGCTTACAGAAGGGGAGGGGGAGCCTAGCTAAAGCAATTTTTACAGAAGCAGAACGAGCAAACAGTTAAACTATTGCAGAAAGATAAACAGTTGCAGATGTGGAGGCTTTCAGTTATAAGCGGGCACATTCCTAGCAGTGGCTGGTGCGATCGACAGATGCATCTGGCTGGTGCAGCTTAACTTGGTATCTTACCACTAAGGACTTTCCTGGGTCTGCTTGGAGTCAGCTTAACCCAGCTATATGCTTAGGGGAAGGGAAATGGCGGAGCGGGGGGCCGCAAGTGAAGAAGCTAACGTGGAGTCTGTACAGCTCTCAACTAAGACAGAGAGTCGAGTTAGGCTAACATATGGTAGGTTATCACATTTGTACCACATTTTCTTTATCCAGCCTACCATTGACGGGCATTTAGGTTGATTCCATGTCTATTTACCATTATGAATAGTGCTACAATGAACATACTGGTATGCGTCTTTATGATAGAATAATTTATACTCCTTTGTGTATATACTCCGTAATGAGATTGCTGGGTCGAAGGGTAGTTCTGTTTTTAGGTCTTTGAGGAACTGCAACACTGTTTTCCAAAATGGATGAACTAATATATACTCATACCAACAGTATATAATTGTTCCTTTTTCTCTTCAAACTTGCCAGCACCTGTTATTTTTTGACTTTTTAATTATAGCCCTTCTAACTGGTATGAGGTGCATCTCATTGTTTTTATTTGCATTCCTCTCTTTTTTTAATTGCATTTTAGGTTTTGGGGTACATGTGCAGAACATGCAAGATAGTCACATAGGTACACAGGTGGCAGTGTGTTTTGCTGCCTTCCTCCCCTTCATCCACATCTGGCATTTCTCCCCATGCTATCCCTCCCCAGCTCCCTCCCCCGTCCCTCCCCTATTCCCCCCCAATAGACCCCAGTGTGTAGTGCTCCCTTCCCTGTGTCCATGTGTTCTCATTGTACATCACCCGCCTATGAGTGAGAATATGCGGTATTTCATTTTCTGTTCTTGTGTCAGTTTGCTGAGAATGATGTTCTCCAGATTCATCCATGTCCCTACAAAGGACACGAACTCATCATTTTTGATTGCTGCATAATATTCCATGATGTATATGTGCCACATTTTCCCAGTCCAGTCTATCATTGATGGGCATTTGGGTTGGTTCCAGGTCTTTGCTATTGTAAACAGTGCTGCAATGAACATTCGTGTGCATTTGTCCTTATGGTATACCAATTTATAGTCCTTTGGATATATACCCAGTAATGGGATTGCTGGGTCAAATGGAATTTCCATTTCTAGGTCCTTGAGGAATCACCACACTGTCTTCCACGATGGTTGAACTAACTTACACTCCCACCAGCAGTGTAAAAATGTTTCTATTTCTCCACATCCTTTCCAGCATCTGTTGTCTCCAGATTTTTTAATGATCACCATTCTAAGTGGTGTGAGATGGTATCTCAATGTGGTTTTGATTTGCATCTTTCTAATGACCAGTGATAATGAGCACTTTTTCATGTTTGTTGGCCTCATGTATGTCTTCTTTTGTAAAGTGTCAGTTCATATCCTTTGCCCATTTTTGAATGGGCTTGTTTGTTTTTTTCTTGTAAAACTGTTTGAGTTCTTTGTAAATTCTGGATATCAGCCCTTTGTCAGATGGGTAAACTGCAAAAGTTTTTCCCATTCTATTGGTTGCCGATTCACTCTAGTGACTGTTTCTTTTGCCATGAAGAAGCTGTGGAGTTTGATTAGGTCCCATTTGTCTATTTTGGCTTTTGTTGCTGATGCTTTTGGTGTTTTGGTCATAAAGTCCTTGCCCACTCCTATGTCCTGAATGGTTTTGCCTAGATTTTCTTCTAGGGTTTTTATGGTGCCAGGTCTTATGTTTAAGTCTTTAATCCATCTGGAGTTAATTTTAGTGTAAGGTGTCAGGAAGGGGTCCAGTTTCTGCTTTCTGTACATGGCTAGCCAGTTTTCCCAACACCATTTATTAAACAGGGAATCCTTTCCCCATTGCTTGTTTTTGTCAGGTTTATCGAAGATTGTATGCTTGTAGATATGCTGTGTTGCCTCCGATGCCTCTGTTCTGTTCCATTGTTCTATATCTCTGTTTTGGTACCAGTACCATGCTGTTTTGATTACTGTAGCCTTGTAGTATAGTTTGAAGTCCAGTAGTGTGATGCCACCTGCTGTGTTCTTTTTGCTTAAAATTGACTTGGGTATGCGGGCTCTCTTTTGGTTCCATATGAAGTTCAAGGTGATTTTTTCCAGTTCTGTGAAGAAAGTCAATGGTAGCTTGATGGGGATAGCATTGAGTCTGTAAATTACTTTGGGCAGTATGGCCATTTTCACAATATTGATTCTTCCTAACCATGAACATGGAATGTTTCTCCATCTGTTTGTGTCCTCTCTTATTTCGTTGAGCAGTGGTTTGTAGTTTTCCTTGAAGAGATCCCTTATGTTCCTTGTAAGTTGTATTCCTAGGTATTTTATTCTCTTCGTAGCAATTGTGAATGGCAGTTCATTCTTGATTTGGCTCTCTTTAAGTCTGTTATTTGTGTATAGGAATGCTTGTGATTTTTGCACATTGATTTTATACCCTGAGACTTTGCTGAAGTTGCTTATCAGTTTCAGGAGTTTTTGGGCTAAGACGATGGGGTCTTCCAGATATACTATCATGTCGTCTGCAAATAGAGACAATTTGGCTTCCTCCTTTCCTATTTGAATACCCTTTATTTCTTTTTCTTGCCTGATTGCTCTGGCTAGAACTTCCAGTACTATATTGAATAGGGGTGGTGAGAGAGGGCATCCTTGTCTAGTGCCAGATTTCAAAGGGAATGCTTCCAGTTTTGGCCAATTTAAGTATGATATTGGCTGTTGGTTTGTCGTAAATAGCTTTTATTATTTTGAGATACGTTACATCAATTTTGAGTTTATTGAGGGTTTTTAGCATAACGGGCTGTTGAATATTGTCAAAGGCCTTCTCTGCGTCGATTGAGATAATCATGTGGTTTTTGTTTTTGATTCTGTTTATGGGGTGAATTACGTTTATAGACTTGTGTATGTTGAACCAGCCTTGCATTCCTGGGATGAATCCTACTTGATCATGATGAATAAGCTTTTTGATGTGCTGTTGCAATTGGCTTGCCAGTATTTTATGGAAGATTTTTGCATCTATGTTCATCATGGATATTGGCCTGAAGTTTTCTTTTCTTGTTGAGTCTCTGCCAGGTTTTGGTATCAGGATGATGTTGATCTCATCAAATGATTTGGGAAGGATTCCCACCTTTTGGATTATTTGGAATAGTTTCAGAAGGAATGGTACCAGATCCTCTTTGTGTGTCTGGTAGAATTTGGCCATGAACCCATCTGAACCTGGGCTTTTTCTGTGTGGTAGGCTCTTAATTGCCGCCTCAACTTCAGACCTTGTCATTGGTCTATTCATAGTTTCGGCTTCCTCCTGGTTTAGGCTTGGGAGGACACAAGTGTCCAGGAATTTATCCACTTCTTCTAGGTTTACTAGTTTATGTGCATAGAGTTGTTTGTAATATTCTCTGATGATGGTTTGAATTTCTGTGGAATCTGTGGTGATTTCCCCTTTATCATTTTTTATTGCATCTATTTGGTTATTCTCTCTTATCTTTTTTATCAATCTGGCTAGTGATCTGTCTATTTTGTTGATTTTTTCCAAAAACCAGCTCTTGGGTTTATTGATTTTTTGAAGGGTTTTCTTGTGTCTCTGTCTCCTTCAGTTCTGCCCTGATCTTAGTTATTTCTTGTCTTCTGCTAGGTTTTGAGTTTTTTTTTTTTTTTTTTGATCTTGCTCCTCTAGCTCTCTCAATTTTGATGATAGGGTGTCAATTTTGGATCTCTCCACTCTTTTCATGTGGGCACTTATTGCTATAAATTTTCCTCTACAGACTGCTTTAAATGTGTCCCAGAGATTCTGGTATGTTGTGTCTTCGTTCTCATTGGTTTCGAAGAACTTCTTTATTTCTGCCTTCATTTCATTGTTTATTTAATCAACATTCAAGAGCCAGTTGTTCAGTTTCCATGAAGCTGTGAGGTTCTGAGTTCGTTTCTGAATTCTGAGTTCTAACTTGATTGCACTGTGGTCTGAGAGACTGTTAGTTATGATTTCAGTTGTTTTGCATTTGCTGAGGAGTGCTTTACTTCCAATTATGTGGTCAATTTTAAAGTAGGTGTGATGTGGTGCTGAGAAGAATGTATATTCTGTGGATTTGGGGTGGAGAGTTCTGTAAATATATATCAGCTTTGCTTGTTTCAGGTCTCAGTTCAAGCCCTGGATATCCTTGTTAATTTTCTGTCTGGTTGATCTGTCTAATATTGACAGTGGAGTGTTAAAGTCTCCCACTATTATTGTGCAGGAGTCTAAGTCTCTTTGTAAGTCATTAAGGGCTTGCCTTATAAATCTGGGTGGTCCTGTATTCGGTCCATATATATTTAGGATCGTTAGCTCTTCTTGTTGTATCGATCCTTTTACCATTATGTAATGTCCTTCTTTGTCTCTTTTGATCTTTGTTGCTTTAAAGTCTATTTTATCAGAGATGAGAATTGCAACTCCTGCTTTTTTTTTTTTTTGCTCTCCATTTGCTTGGTAAATCTTCCTCCATCCCTTTATTTTGAGCCTTTGTGTATCCTTGCATGTGAGATGGGTTTCCTGGATACAGCACATCGATGGGTTTTGGCTTTTTATCCAATTTGCCACTCTGTGTCTTTTGATTGGTGCAGTTAGTCCATTTACATTTAGTGTTAATATTGTTATGTGTGAATTTGATACTGCCATTTTGATGCTAGCTGGCTGTTTTGCCCATTAGTTGATACAGATTCTTCTTTTTGTTGATGCTCTTTAGCATTTGGTATGTTTTTGGAATGGCTGGTATGGGTTGTTCCTTTCTATGTGTAGTGCCTCTTTCAGGAGCTTTTGTAAAGCAAGCCTGGTGGTGACAAAATCTCTGAGTACTTGCTTGTTTGCAAAGGATTTTATTTTTCTTCACTTATGAAGCTCAGTTTGGCTGGATATGAAATTCTGGGTTGAAAGTTCTTTTCTTTAAGGATGTTGAATATTGGGCCCCACTCTCTTCTGGCTTGTAGGGTTTCTGCCGAGAGATCTGCTGTGAGTCTGACGGGCTTCCCTTTGTGAGTGACCCGATCTTTCTCTCTGGCTGCCCTTAGCATGTTCTCCTTCATTTCAACCCTGGTGAATCTGAGGATTATGGGCCTTGGGGTTGCTCTTCTTGTGGAATATCTTTGTGGTGTTCTCTGTATTTCCTGGACTTGAATATTGGCCTGCCTTGCTAGGTTGGGGAAATTTTCCTGGATAATATTCTGAAGAGTATTTTCCAGCTTGGATTCATTCTCTTCATCACATTCAGGTACACCTATCAAACATAGATTAGGTCTCTTCACATAGTCCCACATTTCTTGGAGACTTTGTTCCTTCCTTCTTGCACTTTTTTCTCTAATCTTGGCTTCTCATTTTATTTCATTGAATTGATCTTCGACTTCTGATATCCTTTATTCTGCTTGGTCAATTCAGCTGTTGAAACTTGTGCATTCTTCGTGACGTTCTCGTGTTGTGTTTTTCAGCTCCATCAATTCACTCATATTCCTCTGTAAGTTGTCCATTCTTGTTATCATTTTCTCAAATCTTTTTTCAACATTCTTAGTTTCTTTGCATTGAGTTAGAACATTTTTTTTTAGCTCACAGAAGTTTCTCATTACCCACCTTCTGAAGGCTGATTCTGTCATTTCATCACATTCATTCTCTGTCCAGCTTTGTTCCCTTGCTGGTGAGGAGTTCTGGTCCTTTTTAGGAGGTGAGGTGTTCTGGTTTCTGGTGTTTTTCTCCTTTTTGCGCTGGTTTCTTCCCATCTTTGTAGATTTATCCACCTGTCTTCTGAGTGGTTGTTGATTTTCCGGTTGGGTCTCTGATTGGACGTCCAGATTGTTGATGATGAAGTATTTCTGTTTCTTAGTTTTCTTTCTGTCAGTCTGGCCCCACTGCTGTAGGACTGCTGAGGTCTACTCCAGGCCCTGCTTGCCTGGGGATCTCCTGTAGCACCTGCGGAACCGTGAGGGTTGCTACCAGATTGTTCTTCTGCTGTCTTTGTCCCTGAATGATGCCCGCCAAATGTCAGTCTGATCAGTCCTTTGTGAGGTGACTCTTTGGATATATGTGGGGTCAGGGAGCTGCTTAAGGAGACAGTCTGTACTTTGTAGGAGCTCTAGTGCTGAGCTGTGAGCTCCATTGTTTGTTCAGGGCTGCTAGGCAGGTACGTTTAAGTCTGCTGCAGCTGAACTCATAAAGCCCCCCTCTTTTTTTTTCCTCAGGTCCTCTGTCCCAGGGAGTTAGGGCTTTATTTATGAGTATCCGTTGCACTTTTCTGCCCAGCGAGGAGGCAGTCACTGCTTGCCTGTAGTGGCTATGATTAGCTGCTGTGGGCTCTGCCCTGTTGCCATGGGCTCCGCCCTGCTGCCATGTGTAATTCCCTGTAGTTCTGTTTATGTGGGTGTGGTTAGAGCTGCAGTGGCGATAGTGGCCCGCCTTTGTAGTGGCAGACTCTCTCTGTTATGGTGGGTTGCCTCGGCAACGGCAGGCTGTGTCAGCAATGGCTGAGTACCTCCATAGGGGTCGTGTGCCTCGGTAGTGGCAGAGGCCCCTCCCTTACTGAGCTGCACTGTCCTGGGTTCAGCTGTGTTTGCCATGAAACTCTCAACCCCAAGCATTTCCAATTGCTGTTTTGTTTGTTTATGTCGGGGTGGGACCCGCCGAGCCTGATCACCTGGCTCCCTGCTTCAGAGCTCTTTTTTTTTTTTTTTAAAGTTGAACGGTTGACTCTCTCCCAGGTGTTCCAGTCATCTGCTGCAAGCACGCCAGGATCTGTGTGATTTCCCGTGCAGTGACCCACTGTGCTGGCTCAAACCACGTTGCTGCCCGGGAATCTCCTGGCCTGGCTTTCTGTTTACGTCCCATTTAATTAGATGAATGTGCTAATCTGCCTTCCGAAATCTCCAATTGCCAGTTTAACAGGGCAACCAAACCAGTGTATTTTGTATGGAGTGTCACTGCACTGCAGCCTCAGCCCAAACAGCTGCGCCAGCCCAAACAGCCGCGCCAGCCCAAACTGCCGCACTGGCAGCCCGTGGGGGCTCTTACACCTGGAAATCTCCTAGTCTGTGGACAATAAAGATCTGTATGGAAATGCGGCGTCCACTCACCCTCTGCGGATTCACTGGGAGCTGCAATCCTGAGTTGGTCCTACAGCACCATCTTCCCTCAGTAGTCTGATTTGCATGTCTCTAATGATCAGTGGTGTTGAGCTTTCTTTCATATGCTTATTGGCCACATGTATGTCTTATTTGGAAAAGTGTTGATGTCATTTGCACACTTTTTAATAAGGTTGTTCATTTATATCTTTAAATTTGTTGCAAGCTTAATCATTCAGGATTAAAGCTATTTCCAATAATATTGAAAAGACTAATCCTTATTACAATACAAAGTTACAACTATACCTTTGGTCATAGTTATTATTTCACATTTTCCTTTCCCATTACTCATTTTAGAATTTTCTTTCTTCTTCTTTTTTTCTTTACTTTTACATGGCATATTAGCTTTTCTTTTTTTATATTGTTGGATGATCCACAGAATCATATTTAGAGTGTTTATTAATTCTTGTAAGAAAATTTCACTGAATCATTTAAGTTGAAAGGGTTTAATTTTATTGACTTGTCACCAGGTAGCTGGATGACCCTCATGAAGAATGATGTCCCATAAGGAAGTCAAAATAGTTCTTGGCTTCTGGCAGGTGGCTAATTCAGTAACATCAGTAGCTAAACCTACATAGTGAGAGGAAACCTATGCTATTTGATTATCAATAGCCACTATTTTGACAAAAGCAGGGGCCCATCATGCAATCATTGGAGTGGCTGATGAGAGTATGTCTGTCTCACATCCTCAGGATAGATTACTTTTTCCTTATTTTCTAATACATATTTTATCTGGTTGGTATTATGTGAGATATAAAAATATACACATTTCTGCCTCTTCTCTAGATATATTATCCCTGATTCTTAAGTGTTAGTGCTTTCAGATGTTTAGCCCACTAGCCAAGCTGGTCCTCATTGCCCAAGAATCAATAGATATCCATAATTCAGTCCAACTCTTCTTCTACATGTCTATAATCAAATGTACTGCTTGCAGTTCTGCCTTCTAGAAGGATTTTTCTTCATTTTTCTTCTTCTGGACTACTCTTAAGGGCAGCACAACCATAAAGCTATAGGTATGAATTGAGAGGCATTAGTGCCACAGGGGTAGGTGAACTAGGCTTGCCTTCTGGACCTGATTAAGCCCAATTATAAGTAAATTACTTTCACACCATAATTCCATTTTTTATGTTTCTTTGTTTGTTTTTGGCTGTTGTTGTTTGGCTATCTACACTCAATCCTGTGATTTGGTAGATGTGATAACACCAGCTCATTATAAGCTTCAGGTTATTTAGTGCTCCTTAGTCTCTAATAGTGTCTAATAGTACATCAAGAGTTGATTTTAAAATAAAAAATTTTTCTCCACTATGAAGAAGAACATGTTCTTGTTCCATAAGTCTAGGTGTTTATATGCTATGTAAATTTGATCATCTGAAATGTTAATATTTTGTAATGGGCATTTAATCTATTTCAATTTTTGTTATATTATCTTGATAAGAAATGTTAAAAATTTTTATTTCCCTGATTTTAAAAAATTTCTTTTTTTAATTGACAATTAAAAATGTTTACATTTATGATTTATAGTGTGGCATTTTGAAATAAGAATATGCTGTGGAACAGCTAAATAGACCTAATTAACATATACATCACCTCATATAGTTACCATTTTTTTTGTGTTGAGAATACTTGAAATCTACTTTTTCAGTGAATTTCTTTTTTTTTTTTTTTTCTTTTGAAACGAGAGAAGGAAAGAAAAAAAATGAGTGAAGGAGAGAAAGAAAGAGGAAGAAAAAGAGGGAGAGAGGATGGGAATATTGCTTTATTCTAAAAATGGGTATTAATAATGGCCAATCAATATTTTGTATATTTAAAGTGGAGAATGTATATTTTGTGTATTTAAAGTGGAGAGCTCTATAAATATTTATTAAGTTTACTTGTTCCAGATCCGAGTTCAAGTCCTGGATGTCCTTATTAATTTTCTGTCTCGTTGAGTCTAAATCTCTTTATGGGTCTTATGTATCTGGGTATTGGGATCATTAGCTCTTATTGTTGCATCGATCCTTTTACCACTATATCGTTCTTGCTTTGAAATCTATTTTATCAGATGTGAGAATTGCATCTACTACTTTTTATTTATTTATTTTTGCTCTCCATTTGGTTGGTAAATCTTTCTCCATCCCTTTGTTTTGAGTCTTTGTGTATCTTTGGATGTGAAATGGGTCTGGATGTAGCACACCATTGGGTTTTGGCTGTATCTTTTGATTGGGGGATATAGACGACTTTAATTTAGGATTACTGCCATTTGATGTTAACTGGCTGTTTTATCCATTCGTTGATGTAAATTCTTCTTTATGTTGATGCTGTTTACTTTTTGGTATATTTTTAGAAAGGCTAATACTGGTTGTTCCTTTCTGTGTGTAATGCTTCTTTCAGAAGTTTTTGTAAAGCAGGCCTGGTGGTAATAAAATCTCTGAGTCCTTGCTTGTTCATAAAATATTTTATTTTTCCTTCAATTGTGAAGCTTAGTTTGGCAGGATATGAAATTCTGGGATGAAAGTCTGTTCTTTAAGGATGTTGAATATTGCCCCCCACTCTCTTCTGGCTTGTAGGGTTTCTGCTGAGAGATCTGATGTAAGTCTAATATGCTTCCCTTTGTGGGTAACCTGACCTCTCTCTACCTGACCTTAGTATTTTCTCCTTCGTTTCAACCCTGGTGAATCTAACGATTATGTGCCTTGTGGTTGCTCTTCTTGAGGAATATCTTTGTGGTGTTCTCTGTATTACCTGGGGTTGAATATTGTCCTGCTTTGCTAGATTGAGAAAGTTTTCCTGAATAATATCCTGAAGAGTATTTTCCAGCTTGGATTCATTCTCTCCGTCACATTCAGGTACACCTATCAAAAGTAAATTAGGTCTTTTCACATAGTCTCATATTTCTTGGAGACTTTGCTCATTCCTTTTTATCCTTTATTCTCTATTCTTGTCTTCTCATTTTATTTCTTTAAGTTGGTCTTCGACCTCTGATATCCTTTCTTCTGCTTGATCAATTCGGCTATTGAAACTTGTGCATATTTCACTAAGTTCTTGTGTTGTGTTTTTCAACTCTGTTAGTTCATTTATATTCCTCTCTATATTGTCTATTCTTGTTAGCATTTTGTCAAACCTTTTTTCAAAGTTCTTAGTTTTTTTACATTGGGTTAGAACAAGTTCTTTTAACTCCCAGAATTTCTTATCATCCATCTCCTGAAGCCTACTTCTGTAAATGGCACACAGTCCTTTTTTATCAGGGCTTGTTCTGTTGCTGATGAGGAACTGTAATCCCCTGTAGAGGAAGAGGGGTTCTGATTTTGGGTATTCTCAACCTTTTTAGGCTGGTTTCTTCCCTTTGTTATAGATTTATCCATCTGTCATCTTTACAATTACTGCCTTTATAATTAGGTTTCTGAGTGGACGTCCAGTTTATTTATTCCCAGTGCTGGAATTCAAGCAACCCACTGCACCAGCCAAAACAGCAGCGATAAGATTAATGGTGCTCTTCTGCCTGGGAATCTCCAGTCTGGCTTCCTTCTTGAGTCCGTAATAAGCGGCTCTGCCTTTATTCTTGAAATCAGTGATTTTCAAGAATAAAGTTCATAGTTACCCTGTTGTACAATAGATCTCTGGAAATTATTCCTCCTATCTAACTTAAATTTTGTATTCTGTGATCCACATCTCTTTACTCCTTTCCTTCCCAAAGCCTGTGGAAACCACAGTTCTACTCTTTACTTCTATGAACTTGACTTTTTTAGATTCCAAGTGAAATCATATTTGTCTTTCTAGGCCTGGCTTATTTTATTTTATAAAGTATCCTCCAGGTTCATCCATATTGTTGAAATGGCAGGAGCCCCTTCTTTTTTTAACATTGAATAGTATCCCACTGGCTATATATACCACATTTTCTTTATCCATTCATTATCTGACAGACATTTAGGTAATTCTGTATCTTGGTTCCTGGGAATAATGCTGCAGTGAACACATATGTATCTTCCACATATTGATTGCATTTTTTTTAGATACATACTTTGATTGATATAATATGGAAATTTTATTTTTAATGATTTGAGGAACCTCCATACTATTTCCATATTGGTAATTTATAAGTAATTTCCATCAATGTTCTTTGGTGGGACACTGTTTCTTTTCTCCACATTCTGTCAATATGTATTTTTCATCTTTTTAATAATGGCTGTTCTAACAGATATGAGGTGGTATTTCACTGTGGTTTTAATTTCCCTAATTATTAATGATATTGAGAATATTTTCATATACCTATTGGCTGCTTATATGTCTTCTTTTGATTAATATCTATACAGATGCCTTTCCTGTTTTAAAATTGGGTGGGTTTTTTTTTTGTTACTATTGAGTTGTTTGAGATCATTGTATATTTTGTATATTAATCGCTTATCGGATATGTTGTTTGTAAATATTTCCTCCCATTCCATATGTTGTCCTTTTAATTTACTGTGTTTGTTTTGTTGTGCAGAAAGTTTTTAGTTTTTTTGCTGTTTGATTTGCCTATTTTCCCTTTTATTGCCTGTTCTTTTAGAGTCATATTAAAAATATTGTTGTCCAGACATTGTCATGGAGCTTTTCCAAATTTTTTTTAGTAGTTTTATAGTTTCAAGTTTTAAGTGAAAGTCTTTAATCCATTTTAAATAGTTTTTTATTGTCACATAATCGTTGTGCATGTTTATGTGGTATATTTGATATTTTGATACTGTAACGCATAAATACATAATTAGGATATAATATTTAGGGTATTTATTTATCATTAGATTATATTGGGAAGATTTAAAATCATCTAGCTATTTTGAAATGTTTAATAAATTATTATTAGTAGTAGTAGTAGTTTTTGAGATGGAGTTTTGCTCGTTACCCAGGCTGGAGTGCAATGGCATGATCTCAGCTCACCGCAACCTCCGCCTCCTGGGTTCAGGCAATTCTCCTGCCTCAGCCTCCTAAATAACTGGGATTACAGGCATGCACCACCATGCCCAGCTAATTTTTAGTAGACACGGTGTTTCACCATGTTGACCAGGATGGTCTCGATCTCTTGACCTCATGATCCACCCACCTCAGCCTCCCAAAGTCCTGAGATTACAGGCTTGAGCCACTGCACCCGGCCTTAATAAATTAGTATAAATTACATTTACCCTACTTTGCTATTGAACACTAGAACTGTTATATGATCCAGTAATCTCACTACTAGGTATTAATTCAAAGGAAAGAAAATCCATACATGAAATCTATACCTGCACCTCCATGTTTATTGTAGCACTAGTCACAATAGCCATAATATGAATTCTACATAAGTTTCCATCAACTGATAAATGGATAAAGAACATTTGATAAATATTCACAGTGGATATTCCTACACATAAATGAGAATGTGTGATAATCATCTCTCTCTGCCTGGCTTGTTGCACTTACCATGATAACCTTCAGTTTCATCTATATTGCTGAAAATGATAGAATTTTATTATTTTCTCTATCTGAATAGTATTCTGTATATGTATATAGAATATATTACACACACACGTGCACACACAACAGATTTTATTTATCCATTCACTCATGCATTTGATACATGCATACAGTATATAATGATCAAATCAGGATGCTTAGGATATCCATCACTTCAAATATTTATCATTAGTTTATGTTGGGAATGCTTCACATCTTCTAGCTATTTTGAAATATATAATAAATTATTGTAAGTTATAGTTACCCTTTTTTCTGTTGAACACTAGAAATTATTCTAACTGTATGTTTGTACATATTAAGCAACCTCTCTTCATCTTCCCTATTCCCATCTCCCCAGCCTCTGGTAACAGTCATTCTTCTCTCTACCTCCATGAGATCAACTTTTTATGGCTACCACATATGAATGACAAAATGTAATAATTGTATTTTTGTGCCTGGCTTATTTCACTCACCATAATAATCTCCAGTTTCATCCATGTTGCTGAAAATTATAGAATTTCAGTCTTTTTTATATCTGAATGATATTCCATTATGCATATATACCGTGTTTTCTTTAGTTGATGGACACTTAATTGTGTGTCTTAGCTATTGTGAATAATATGCTGCATTAAACATGGGGATGAAGGTATCACTTTGATATACTGATTTTCTTTTCTTTGGATATTCAGTAATGAGAATACTGGATCATATAATAGATCTATTTCTAGATTTGTGACAAATTTCCATGCTTTTTGTTATTTTTATCTTTTTGATAATAGCCATTTTAATTGGAATGAGATGATATCTCATTCCTATTGTGGCTTTGATTTGTATTTCCCTGATGATTAGTGATGTTGAGCATCTGTTTTTCATATATCTATTGATTTGTATGTCTTTTTTTTTTTTTTTAGAAGTATCTATTCAGGTTCTTGCCCATTTAATGGGATTATTAAAATTATTATTGCTGTTGAGTTGTTTGAACTCCTTGTGTGTTTTGGGTATTAGTCCCTTGTTAGATAAATCATCTTCAATTTTTTCTCCATTTCTACAGATTGTCTCTTCATTACCTTGATTTTTTTGTTATGTAGAAGCTTCTTAATTTAATATGGTCCCATTTGTGTATTTTTGATTTTGTGCCCTGTGCTTTTGAAATGTTAGCCATATATTTTTTTGTCTAGATTTGTATTCTGAAGCATTTCTTCAATGTTTTTTCTCGTAGTTTATAGTTTCAAGTCCTACTTCTATGATTTAAATTTATTTTGAGTTGGTTTTTACATATGGTAAGAGACAGGGATCTAATTTTATTCTTTATGCAGATGAGAATATAGTTTTCCCAGCACCATTTATTGAAGAGATTGTTCTTTCACCAATGCAAATGTTGGGTACCTTTGTTAAAAATTAGCTGTAAATATGTGGATTTATTTCTGGCTTATCTATTCTGTGTCATTGCTCTGTATGACTGTTTTTATAATAATACCATGCTGCTTTTGTTATAATCCCTTTGTAGTATGCATTTTGAAATCAGATAGTGTGATGCTTCCAGTGTTGTTTTATTTTGTTTTTGTTTTTTCTCAGTATTGCTTTGGGTAGTCAGGGTCTTTTGTGGCTCTACAGAAATATTAAGATTGCTTTTTCTATTTCTATGAAGAATATCTTTGGTACTTTGGTAAAGATTGCAATGATCTTCAGGTTGCCTTAGCTAGTAGGGTCATTTAAAAATATTAATTATTCTGATCCATGAACATGGGATGTCTTTTTATTTATTTCTAACCTCTTTAATTTATTTCATCAGTGTTTTGTAATTTTACTTATAGATAGTTTTTACCTTCTTAGAAAATTTATTGCTGGGAATTTTATTATTTTCTTGTAGCCATTACAAATAGGATTGCTTTCTTAGGTAGTACCTTATTGATTTATAAAAGCACTACTAATTTTGCATGATGATTCTGTTTCCTACAACTTTGCTAATTTGTTTATCAGTTCTAAATGTTTTATGTGTGTTTGCGTGTGTATGGATTCCTGAGGTATTTCTAAATATAAAATCACGTCATCTGCAAAAAGGCATAATTTGACTTCCTCTTTTCCTATTTTAGTGCCTTCTATTTCTTTATCTTGCCTGATTTCCCTGGTAAGGACTTGCAGTTTTACATTGAATAAGAGAAGCAAAAGTGGGGATCCATGTCTTGTTCTAGTTCTTAAAGTCTTTCAGCTTTTCCCTTCAGTATGAGTTATTTATGTGTTTGTAATATATGACCTTTATTATGTTGAAGTATGTTCCTTCTATGCTTAGTTTGTGGGAAGCTTTTAATATGAAGAGATGTTGAATTTTATCAAACATTTCTGCATGTATTAAAATCTTTTGTTTTTTGTCCTTCATTTTTTTGATGTGATGTATCACATTTGTTGATTTTTCATATGTTGAACTTCCTTTGCCTCCTTGGGATAAATTCTTCTTGATCATGGTGTATTATCTTTTCCTGTGTTTATGGAATCAGTTTGCTAATATTTTTTGAGGACACTTGCATCTATGTTTATTTGGGATATTGGCCTGTAGTTTTTTTTTTTTTTTTTTTTAATTTTGGTTTTGTCTGGCTTTGGTATCAGGATAATGCTGGTTTCACAGAATGAAGCAGGAATAATTTCCTCCTCTTTGATATTTTGAAATTGTTTGAAAAGAATTGATGTTAGCTTCCTAAGTTTGGTAGCTTCAGCAGTAAAGTCATCTAGTGATGGGCTTTTCTTTGTTGGGAGCCTATTTATTACTGATTCAATCTCATTACTCATGATTGTTCATGTTTTCTATTCCTTCCTGGTTCAATCTTGATAGGTTGTATGTGTCTAGAAATTAACTCATTTCTTCTAAGTTTTCCAATTTTTTAATGTATCTTTGGTCATAATAGTCTCTAGTAATTCTTTGTGTTATATTTCCGTGATATCAGTTGTAACATCTCCTTTTTCAGTTCTGATTTTATTTACTTGGGTCTTTCTTTTTTGTTGGTTAGTCTAGCCCATGACTTATTGATTTTATCTCTTCAAACAATCAACTTTCCTTGATTGATCTTCTGTATTGATAATAGTCTCTATTTTGTTTAGTTTTACTCTGATCTTTATTCTTTCTTTTCTTTCTAATAATTTGGAGTTTGTTCGTTTTTTCTTGCTTTCCTAGTTCATTGAGGAAAATTGTTAGGTTGTTTATTTGAAATATTTCTATATTTTTGATGTAAGTATTCATTGCTATAAACTTTTCTGTTAGCTTTTTTTTTTTTTTTTTTTTTTTTTTTTTTTTGCTGTTCACCATAGGTTTTTATATGTTGTGTTTTCATTTTTTACAAGAAACTTTTAAATTTCTTTCTTAATTTCCTCATTGACCCAACAGTCATCCAGTAGCAAATTGTCATTGATTCCTGGTTTTATCTGATTTGTGGTCAGAATATGGTTGGTATAATTTTAATTTTTGAAAATTTTTTGAGGCTTGTTTTTGGCCTAAAATATATTCTACCCTGGAGAATGTTTTACGTGCTAATTAAAAGAACATATATTCTGCAGCTGTTTATTGAAATGTCCTGTATGTGTATGGTTTATTTGGTCTATTGGACAGATTAATTAAGTTTGGTATTTCTTTGTTGATATTCGGTCTCAATGATAAGTTCAATGCAGAAAGTGGAGTGCTGAGATACACAAATATTTTGAGTTGATTCTTGTATATGGCATGAGAGAAAGATCTAATTTTATTCTACATGTGGATATTCATTTTTTTCGGCACCATTTATTGAATATTTTCCTTTCGCCGTTGTGTGGCCTTCACACTTTTGTTGAATATCAATTGGCCATAAATGTGCAGATTTATATGTGGAGTATCAATTTTGCTCCATTGTTTATGTGTCTGTTTTCATGCCAGTAGGGTGTTTTTATTATTAAAGCTTTGTCATATAGTTTGAAGTAAGATGGTGTGATATCTCCAGATTTGTTCTTTTTGCCAACATTGCTTTGGCTATTCTGAGATATTTCCCTGATTTTTAACATATTTTCCACCAAATAAAAAATAATTCTATAAATTGCAATAATGCATATGATGCACTCATATAAATAATTTGTGAAGTATTTCTATATTAGTTATAATTTTGCCAACAGGATTTTAAAATGTAAAAAAAAGAATTGTACAGAAAGTTTAAAATATAGGTTCATTTTTCTACTATTTTAAGTGTCCTTGGACTGTACTTCACATATCTAAATATGGTTTATTTGCTAAGTGCCTGTCATAATTCTAAGTTAATTATAATAATTTCTGAATATTGGAAGACCACAGGCACCTTTCTTTTGTCCAATTTGTGTTTCATAAATTTAAGAGCCTTTCTCTTTGGTTCTTAACCCTGTTCACCCAAGCTCAGATGGTTTAGTTGGTGAATTGAGGATTGAGAAGATTAAAATATTTGGCTTCAATTAACAATATTTCCATAAATATGCATAAATGCATCAAAAAAACTAATTGTTCCTGTGTGTAAACTTAAAACCATTTCACAGAACAGATGGTTATTGAGATTGACTCACAAAATGTATAACTTTTAATTTATGAATGATATATTCCACCACATCGTCGAGGGATAAACTATAACTTGAGAATATGCCACATACTTATATTTTTAAAGGATTAAAATATTATCAGACTGTTTTAGTATTTATGTTAAAAATTATATCTCTGACTAAATTCTGTATTATCTTTATCTTATTATCTGCCCACCCACATGTTGTTGCTTAGTCTTGTGGAAAATAAAAAGAGCAAAATTATTTTCCTATAATGTTTACTTTCTCATGAAGATTATATTCATATTTTTGCTCACACTTTGTTAATATGATGTAATCCTACTCTTACATTAAATTTAAAAATCTTGCAAGTTTTATTTTTACTCTTCATAAATTACCTTTTCTTGAAATATCTCAAATTTTTTAATACCTTATATATGATGATTATTTTTAAGCTTATATTTCAAAATAATTTTATATGGACAAATAATGTTGCAAGGGAAATAATAATACATAAAACCTCATGTATATCTTTAACTCATATTCATCACTTTTTAAACATTTGGCATATTTGATGTATCACTATGTCTTTACCCATTAATATTTCTGGGTACATTTTAAATAATATGATGTAACAACTCCTGATTTTATTTTTTTGTGTTTTATTTTTTTGAGAGTTTCTGTGTTTTTATTTGTTTATTTAATTAAGTAATTAACTTTTCTGGACAAGTAATGTGAAATCTGTTTTTCTGTTGTATGCTGTCTCCATGTTTTCATTTACTATTGAGATCTCCAATTTTGGGGGCATATTTTAAGGCCAAGTTTTAAATGTAAGCTATGCTCAGATCTTTTAGGCAATTAAGGTTTCCATTCTCTGCTTTCTGGGTGTGTATATGGTTTCAGAAAGACATTCAAAGAGAAAAAATTCTTAAGTTGCCCAAGGCTTTCAATTTTCGCTGGGCTTCTAGGGAGTTCTGCAGACATATGTTGTATATTGTAAAATTCATCCATGATCCTGGTGCTTTTGCATTCCCAGCAGCAATGTATAAGGATACCTGTTTTCCTATAGCCTCCCTGAAGGAGTACTTCGTTAAATGTTGGCACGCATGATAGAGGAGAAATTATAATATAGTTATTTTCATGTCCCTTACCGTAAGTTTACATCATTAATATATTTAATCTTATCTATTTTTAAAAGCTTATATTTTGTCCAATTTTTATATGATTCATCTGAGATAAACTTACTTACTAAATTATAATTTAAATACAATAAAATTCAAAATTTTGGCCATGCAATTTTATTTTTGTGGTGAGTTCTAACAATCTATAGTCTTGAAACCACTACTATCAAGAAAGAGAATATTTATGTTACTCCAAAAAAGATCATTTGTGACCCTTTGCAGTCAATAACCTCCTGCCATTTAAATCTTTTTAAATTTCTCTCAGTAGAGTGTTATGATTTTCAATATGGAGCTATTGAAAATCTGTGTCAGCTTTATTTCTAAATATGTCCTATGCTAACACTATAAATAGTATTATTTGTATATTTCTAATGCTTCATTGATAGTATATAAAAATACAGTTGATTTTTACATTTAAACATTTTATTCAATAATTTTGCTGAATAACTCATGAGTTCTAGTAGCTTTTTAATAGATTCAGTAAAATTTTCTTTGTAGACAGTTATGTCATCTGTGAATACAAGTTTTATTACATCCTAAGTAAATGGATTATGGATTATTATGATCATTATCATATTTGCCTTATTTTACAGGCTAGAAAAAGGATTGGTAAGTATTTCTTTAAAGGTCTAGATATTAAATATTTGGAGGTTTGTGGGCCTTTACAGTCCTTGTCACAAACTACTCAAATCGGCTCTTATTATGGGAAAGCTGCCATAAACAAAAGGAAAACAAGTGGGCATGGCTGGATTTGGCCCACGGGCTATAGTTTTTGGATTCTTTCCATCTTTTTTTCTGTTTCATTTTGTAGGATTTGTATTGCTTTATTTTCAGATTCTCTGATCATTTCCTTTGTAATATCTTACCTTTCATTAATCCTAATCAGTGTATTTTTATCTCTGACATTTTGCTTTCATCTTTAGATGTTGATTGCTTTTTAAAAATATCACCCATGTCTTTATTTAATATATTCAGTCTTTCCTCTAGTTTCTTGAATATAAAGAATACAATCATAAGATCCATTTAGATATGTTTGTCCATTATTTCTGTCATCTATTTCATTTTTCGATAAGCTTTAATAGGTTGATCTTTTTGTTTAAACCTCATTTTGGATTGTATTTTCCTACTTTTTTGCATTTCTGGTCATTTTTCTAATTAGATGATGGACATTGTGAATTTTATCTTATGTGAGGACTATTTTTCACTTTGGTATAAATTTTCTTGCACTTTTTTTTGCTGGCACATAGTTAAATTACTTGAAAAGAATTAAATCATTTGGGTCTTGCTTTTTAGTAGGCAGAACCAGGGCTATGTTTAGGTTAGGGAGAAATACCTAATGTAGATGACAGGTTGATGGGTGCAGCAAATCACCATGGCACATGTATGCCTACGTAACAAACCTACACATTCTGTACATGTACCCCAGAACTTAAAGTATCATAAAGAAATTTAAAGATAAAAGATCTTTTCCCACTATTAATGTAAGATTATATATATAATCATATATATATATAATCTTATATATATAATCATATATATATATAAGATTATATATATGATTATATATATATATAAGATTATATATATGATTATATATATATAAGATTATATATATGATTATATATATATAAGATTATATATATATGATTATATATATATAAGATTATATATATATATATGAGAGAGAGAGAGAAGTATATAATTATATATAACTTTTTTAAAATTGTACTTTAGGTTCTGGGGTACATGTGCAGATGATGCAGGATTGTTGCAAAGGTACACACATGGCAACGTGGTTTGCTGCCTTCATACCCCCATCATCCATGTCTGGCAATTCTCCCCTCTTTATCCCTCCCCACCCTTCCCTAGCCCCCCCCAACTGTCCACAGTATGTGATGCTCCCCTCCCTGTTTTCACATGTTCTAATTGTTCAATACCCACCTATGAGTGATAACATGTGGTGTTTGTTTATCTGTTCTTGTGTCACTTTGCTGAGAATGATGGTTTCCAGGTTCATCCATGTCCCTACAAAGTACACAAACTCATTGTTTTTATGGCTGTGTAGTATTCCATGGTGAATATGTGCCACATTTTCTTTATCCAGTCTATCTTTGAAGGACAATTGGGTTGGTTCCAGGTCTTCACTATTGTAAACAGTACTGCAGTAAACATATGTGTGTATGTGTCTTTATAACAAAACAATTTATAATTCTTTGGGTATATACCTAGTAATGGGAATGATGGGTCAAATGAAATTTATATTCATAGGTCCTTGAGGAAGCTCCACACTGTCTTCCACAATGGTTGCACTAATTTGCACTCCCACAAACAGTGTAAAAGTGTTCCTATTTCTCCACATCTCTCCAGCATCTGTTGTCTCCAGATTATTTAATGATCGCCGTTCTAACTGCCATGAGATGGTATCTCAGAGTGGTTTTGATTTGCATTTCTCTAATGGCCAGTGATGATGAAGCATTCCCTTTGAAATCTGGCCCAAGACAAGGATGCCCTCTCTCACCACTCCTATTCAATAGAGTATTGGAAGTCCTAGCTAGAGCAATCAGGCAAGAAAAAGAAATAAAGGGTATTCAATTAGGAAAAAAGGAAGCCAAATTGTCTCTATTTGCAGATAACATGATTGTATGTTTAAAAGACCCCATTGTCTGAGCCCAAAATCTCCTGAAACTGACAAGCAATTCCAGCAAAGTCTCAGGATATAAGATCAATGTGCAGAAATCACAAGCATTTCTAAACACCAATAACAGACAGAGAGCCAAATCAAAAGTGAACTGCCATTCACAATTGCTACAAAGAGAATAAAATACCTAGGAATACAACTAACAGAGAATGTGAAGGACCTCTTCAAGGAGAACTACAAAGTACTACTCAGTTAAATAGGAGAGGACACAAACAGATGGAAATACATTCCATGCTCATGGTTGGGCAGAATCAACATCATGAAAATAGCCGTACTTCCCAAAGTAATTTATAAATTCATCACTATCCCCATGAAGCTACCAATGACCTTCTGCACAGAACTGGAAATAAACACTTTAAACTTCATATGGAACCAAAAGAGAGCCCACATAGCCAACACAATCCTAAGCAAAAGGAACAAACCTGGAGGCATCATGCTGCCTGACTTCAAACTATACTACATGGCCACAGTAATCAAAGCAGCATGGTACTGGTTCCAAAACAGAGACATAGACCAATGGAACAGAACAGAAATTTCAGAAGCAACACCATACATCTACAATCATCTGATCTTTGACAAACCTGAGAAAAATAAGCAATGGGGTAAGGATTCCCTGTTTAATAAATGGTGTTGGGAAAACTGGCTAGCCGTGTGCAGAAAGCAGAAACTGGACCCCCTCCTGTTACACTAAAATTAACTCCAGATGGATTAAAGATCTAAACATAAGACCTAACACCATAAAAACCCTAAAAGAAAACCTAGGCAAAACCATTCAGGAGATAGGCATAGGCAAGGACTTCATGGCTAAAACACTAATAGCAATGGCAACAAAAGCCAAACTAGACAAATGGAATCTAATTAAACTCCAGAACTTCTGCACAGCAGAAGTAACAATCACTAGAGTGAACCAGTAACCAAAAGAATGGGAAAAAAATTTTGCAATCGACCCATCTGACAAAGGGCTAATATCCAGAATCTACAAAGAACTAAAACAGATTTATAAGAAACAAACCAACCCATTCAAAACTGGGCAAAGGATATGAACAGATGCTATACAAAAGAAGACATCTATGAGGCCAAAAAACATATCTATAAATATATATATATATATATATATATATATATATATATAAAACTAAGTCTGGTAAGAACAGTAATCTTGGTTAGCCTTGTATGAGCTGTATTCTGTTCTTTTCAAGTGATCCTTCCCACAGTCTCAATTTCCATACATAAATGAACTGATCAGTATTCAAGAGAATATTGACAGGAATCCTCTTTAGATCTATGATGTTCTCTCTGTGTGCAGTTCTCTCTTCTCTAGTATTCTGTCTTATAAAATTGCTGTTTGAAGCTGTCTTGGCCTTCTCAAATTCCAGCTCCATCTCTTCAACCCAGAGAGACCACTGTACTTCACCTAGATTTCCCCTCCCTATGTGACTCTTCAGAGAGCTTCTCCAGGATGTGACCGGAGACAATTGTCAGGCTTACTTTATTTCATTCCAGTCCCTCAGGGACCACTGTCCTTCATTGTCTGAAGCTCAGTATCTTGAATGTTGTTGTGTCATGCATTTTGTCCCAATCATTCAGGTAAATCTTGTCTATCTTACGCCATTTTGACTAGAATCTGGAGTCCCTAAGTTTTTTATTTTTATGTATCATAGACTTTTATGTTTTGTCTGTAATATATTTTGCAAACATTTTCTCCTAATTTTTATTTACACTTGACTTTGCTTGAGGTGCTGTATCCATGTAAAAATATGTTCTGTTTAATTTATGTGTAGTGAAATGTATCAATATACTCATTTTGTATTCTATATTTTGCTTTATATTATCTATTTATAATAGATATTTTGTATTCTGTATTTGCTTTGTATTATTATGCTGTTGCATTACCTATACATTCATGTAATAGAGAAATTCTGCATGTTTCTCTTAGGACTTGAGTCTGTGCAACTTTATAGAATCTGATTTCATGCCTTTCCAAAGGGCTATCCAGTTGTTCCAAAGTCATTTATAAAAATATGTTTGTTCTTATTATTTGAGATAATTATACTATCTTCCCCTTCATCCAGTGTTTTAAAATTATACTAATTTTAATAGTAATTCAAACCTAATGATCTGAAGATAAATTTTTATTTTCTAAAAGGTCAAGTAGAATCACAGAGGGTAGTTATTTTGGGCAAGAGTCCAGAGCCATTGGGTTTCTTAGAATTTTGGTGTTTATTTTGTATTCAGCATTTACACATTGATTAATTAGATATGAAGCAATTTCTGCCAGTACATGACTAATTCATTTCCTTTATCTCAGAATATGTAAATAATCCCACATATTACAAAATAGAATGCTTTTCCATTAGTAGAGCACAGACTCAAATATTAACTTTAAAAATATCTTCCATGCATTTTTTGCAGCATTTTATTTGACTGTTGTATCATCTGTAGGAATGTATGAAAAAAATGGATTTGTCTATGTTACAGTACTCCCAGTTCCCGGGTAATTCATACTTCTCCAAGAAGTTCTTTACACTTTTGAACAGTTAACCACAGATAGTCATTTTAATAGTTTATATATAACTGCAATCTACCTCATCTTATTATCAATTCATTTAAAAATATTGATTTATTTTTCATAAAATAACCTTTCTAAAGTTGAATGTTAATAGTCGTGTGTCTCTTAAGGTTTCTTTTTTTTCTAGGATGTTAAACCTGGAGAAAATGTCCTAACCCTGCTATGTATCACATTCAAGTGTATTTAACCATGTTAACTCCTCTGTTCTATTAGGTAACACTTTGTCTCTTAAATTGTTGCCCAGCATTGTACACAATCCTCTAGAAGTTATCTGAATTCTAAGAGTAGAACCAAATGCCTTCAGACCTACCAGATCTATCAGGTTCTAACTTATTTCTACCACGATGTGTTTTCTAAATAGTGCCAAATAAATTGTAGCCTGATGGGTCCTTTATATCTTAAATGTTATAATTTTATTTTTGAATCAAATTTTATATGCTTTTTAAAAGTGCTATATTTTTAATTTTAATTTTAATGGATATGTACTCATGTAAGTATGTATTAAGATGAGCAGACTTTTAAAAATGTTCATATCTTTTTTTCTTGCACAATATTCTTGTCACCTCCTTCCCCCCAAAATGAAATTCTACTCAACAATATCTTGACAGATTCTACATAACAAAGGTTCCATGATAAAAAAAAAAATTAGAAAATGCTGGGACAGCTTTCCCTTAAGATGTCATATGGCCAGGTACAGTGGCTCACACCTGTAATCCCAGCACTTTGGAAGGTCCAGGCAGGTGGATTGCTTGAGCCCAGGAGTTCAAGACCAGCCTGGACAACATAGTGAAACCATGTCTCTACAAAAAATATTTAAAAATTAGCCAGATGTGGTGGCACGTGTCTGTAGTCCCAGCTACCCAGGAGGCTGAAGTGGGAGGATCACCTGAGCTCAGGAAGTCAAGGTTGCAGTGAGCCATGTTCTCTCTATTGTACTCAGGATGGGAAACAGAGTAAGACCCTGACTCAAAAAAGGAAAGTCATAACGTATATTAATACTTTACAGACTCTGAAAGGTCCAGCAGTAAAATAACTACCAAATTTTACTTGGCCAAGCATTTTAGACTAGGAACTACTCATTAAATTGGAGGAAAAAAAGTATTAGTATTATGTAGCTTATTTGATGCTAACAATGTATAATGTGATGTACCATGAATACTGGAGGTGAAATGAATATGGAATTGAATAACAGCTGAATATTAGAATACCCTAAAATAACTATATGCAAATGGTAATAATTCATATGCACCAAGACTGAAAGTTCATTCCACTATTTGTAGATAGTTGAGTTCAGAAGTAAAGGTGAATTTTATTTACTGATTAAAAGTATAGAGATTCAGAGACCTCAGAAATTAGAAAATTAATTTTAAAAAGAGTTTATGAAAATACTGTTCTTGAGGGATGAAAGTGATTTGTATATATTTATGTAAAAGTAATTCTGTTGATGCAATAATTATGTAAATGCATCCAGACAATATATGTGATCCCATAAAGTATGCAATGGGAAGAGCACACTGATGAAATAATAACTATACTGCATTCAGCAGAACCCAAATAAACATCTCCCGTGTTAGCGCATGTTTAGCATGAGTCAAAAGAAAAAAAAAGTGGCATTTCTCACTTATCCATTTTTTATGTGTATTTTATGATCTTGACAATATATTTATGAATTATCTGCTACTTGAGTTGACTCCTATCACAGTGTTTTTATATTTTAGTGTCATAAATTAGATATAAAAATTGAATAAGACTGAATTGAATATTTAATTACATGGTATAAATAGTTAGATAAGTTTCAATGTTTTCCTTATCTATATTTTATGTTTTAGCTTTAATATATAAGCAATTAAATAATTTAACAGATGACTAACAGAGAATGCATTTAAATATCTTACTTAAATATTAAAGACTAAATTAAAGCCTCAACATGACAATATTGTTAAATAACCTAAGATGAAGGATAGATTACTTTTAAGATATACTTTCATAAAATAACACACACGTGTTCACTAGCCCTACTTATACAAAGTATTTATGACATTAATAAATAAAGACCTTGACAAAAAGAACTTGTGAAGTGATTAAAATAACTTATTTTGACTTTGATATTTTTATCTTTTTAAAATATGCACCTAGTTATTCAAATTAATTTAATTTAAAAATATTCCATATTTGATTCTGTATATCTACAAATATGTGTATTTTATATATTTATATATTTTTAAAATTATAAAAACCTACTCTCTCTCTCTCTATATATATATATATACTATGTGTATATATATGTATGTGTATATACTGTGTGTATGTATTGTATATAGACTATGTATAAACACACAATCGATGTGTAATATGTATAAAGTAGAAATATATACATATTACACACACACACACACACACACACACACACACACACACACACACAGGGTCAGTCTTCAGTATCCATGGGGGATTGGTTTCAGGACCTCTCGTGGGTACCAGAACCCACAGATGCTCAAATCCGTTATATAAAATGTTGTGTTTGCTTATAACCCATGCACATTCTTCTGTGTACTTTAAATCATTCCTTAATACAATGTAGTGCTGTGTAAATTGTTGTTATACTGTATATTGTTTAGGGAATGACCAAAAAAGTCTTACATACTCAATACAGGTGCAATATTTTTCAAACATTCTGATACACAATTTGTTGAATTCATTGGTGTGGAACCCATGGATATGGAGGACTCACTATATATAAAAATGAAAGTAAAATTAAGTTTTAAAGTGCTAAGAAAAATCATTTAAAAATATATGATATAAATAGTTTAACGAAGTAAAAGGTTTAGGAAAAAGTAGAAAAAATCCATTGAAAGTAAAAAATAAAATTCTACCACAATAATAGCATAGAAAATGACAGGTATCATTGTAATCAGAAGAAAGAATTCACATAGACTAGGCAGTTGTTTTGTTTTCCTTTCATTGCCTGAATGAGCATTATGCTAAAGAAATGGCATTTCTAATCTCAGTTTAGAAAGGTTTTTCTATTTTATATTCTAAAGCACAAAGAATATAAAATAAAATCAATGAATAAATTATCCCTGAAAAACAACTTTCTCAACTCAGAGGTGGCCATAAATTGAGGAGAGAACCATTTATAATACCTCATTGAACTAAAACTTAATACATTTTTGTCAAGTAGTTAGCAGTCTTTAAAATATTATGTGTTCCCTGTCGAGGTAAAATGATGAGAAATTTGATAACATGATCTTCCAATTTAATATTGTTTCTAAATAAATTTTCAAACATATAACTTATTTAAAAATCAGTAGGCCGGGCACGGTGGCTCACGCCTATAAATCCCAGCACTTTGGGAGGCCGAGGTGGGTGGATCACGAGGTCAAGAGATCGAGACCATCCTGGTCAACAAGGTGAAACCCCGTCTCTACTAAAAATACAAAAATTAGCTGGGCAGGGTGGTGCACGCCTGCAGTCCCAGCTACTGGGGAGGCTGAGGCAGGAGAATTGCTTGAACCTAGGAGGCGGAGGCTGCGGTGAGCCGAGATTGCGCCGTTGCACTCCAGCCTGGGTAACAAGAGCGAAACACCGTCTCAAAAAAAAAAAAAAAAAAAAATCAGTAGAGGTTTTCTTATATGTGGTGTTTATTTTCCCAGTTTTTGAGAAACTTTGCTAAAACTTGGTACATGCTAAAGTAAATTTTCTAGACTAGATTTGAGGATCGTTTTTACAGTGATGATACAATGTGAGATAACCTTCAGTTGTATGTTTTAAGCTATCTGGGCATATTTTTATATAAGGTTATATAAGTATGAGGTTATTCTGAGATGTACCCACCGTTGTGAAGCATTCTCTATATTCTAGGTTTTTGCAGTTCCAAATACAGCCCACAGACCAGGGAGCTCAGCATCATCTTGAGACTTGTTGGAAATGGCAAATATTAGGTCCCATCTTAGAATACGGCAACAGAATCTCTAACAGTAACAAGATTCCAAATGATTTACACTTACACACACATACAGTTTAGCAAGCACCTAGGGCCAACCCCCATTAAACATTACTTTGTAGGACTTCCAAAACCATTTACTAAAAACAGTGGCTTGATTTTTCATGATGATGAACTTTAAGGTTAATTCAAATCTAGATGCCATTACTTCCCTATTTCTCTTCCGTGGTAGGAATGATTATAGAATGTTTTTTCTTTTTCTTTTCTTTTCTTTTTTGAGACAGTCTGACTCTGCCTCCGAGGCGGAGTGCAGTGGCACGATCTCGGCTCACTGCAACCTCCGCCTCCTCGGTTTAGTCGATTTCTCCTGCCTCAGCTTCCTGAGTAGCAGGGATTACAGCTTCAGGGCCACCATCCCCAGCTACTTTTTGTATTTTTAGTAGAGACGGGGTTTCACTATGTTGGTCAGGCTGGTATTGAACTCCTGACCTTGTGATCCACCCACCTTGGCATCCCTAAGTGCTAGGATTACAGGCGTGAGCTGCTACGCTTGGCCATAGAATGTTTTTCTAAGAATGTCATAGACACAAAATTTATGTTGTCAAATAAATGAAAATGCTTTGTTGAGACTATTGGTATATAGGTACTAGTATGTTTTGTGATAGGTATCAATAAGGAAAGAAACAAAACAATTTCACAATAAAGTGTTCAGAACCAGCTGCATTTCTGATAGTCATTTCATTGCAGGTGGCTTCTGAATCATTTGATAGTAGAATGGTGGTAAATCTCTTGGATTGTGGCCAACCTTATTACCCAGGGTAATTTTGCTGGAAGAGACAATGCTGAGCAATCTGCCTCTCTGTTCCTTGCTGTCCTTTCAGAATCTCATCAGCTGTTGCTGTATGAGGACTTCATGGCTGTGTATTTCAGAAACTTCTGTCAGCTGTTTTATTGTCATACAGATCCTCAGTGTGATTGTCAATGGACCATGCATATTTGCCATCATCCTAAGATTTACTTGCTTCCATTTATTTATCAATTCAATGAGACCACTAATAATCCTGATACTCTCTGAGTTTTTCCACATCACTTCACCATCTAGTGGTTGAACTGTCTGTAGATACCTCTGCCTCAAGAACTCAGAATATTTCTAGAGTAACAAATTTTTATTTCTCTAGGTCAACAAAGGCTTTTGAGAAAATATTTTTCAACTAATCTTACATGAAATATGTAAAAGGATTTCTCAACTTTGATATTGTAGTTTTATTTTACCCAAGATAAAAGCCAGTTTTTTTTTAAGTGGAGCAAAATTTGATATGCATTTAATCTTTATGTGATGCTAACAGTGATGGCTCATCACAGCCCATCTGTGCAGAAAAGAGATTTATAGGCTCTGGGGACAGCCCTTTGGTGCTCAGTGCATCGCTTTGGCTGTTACCTGTTCTCTGTTTAGAGTGGTGTTAGGCTCACCTCAAACCTATGTCATTCTCCATTTCACCAACACACTCATGAGTTGAAATGTAATTAAATGGCGTGTCCTCCTTTGAGTTATAAAATTATGTCCTACACTTCACTGCTATATTATTGCTTAATTTTTTCCAAGTAAAACAACTTGTGAACTAACAAATTGCCTGACTAAAGAAATAACAAAAACCCAGAAAAACAAGAACCATCAATTAAAACCCCCAAACCCAAACAAAGTAAAGTAACTTAGAAGACAGCAACATTTATTATAAAATTATAATAATTTAGATAGGTGTTCTTTGACTCAAGAATTGACAAACCAAGGAAAAGCTATAGGCCCTAAAAGAAAAGTAATAGGTAATCAGATATTGACTTATGAGAGAAGGGACACTAAAAAGTAGTAGGAGAGAATACCCTTTTTGTATAATGATGCTGAAACAATTGGCGATCGATGCATGGAGAAAAGTGTAATTGGACTTCAACATGACACCATACAAAAGGTAGATTATTAGATCTGAAAAGCAAAAGTCTAAAATTTAAGATAATAAAGAATTTTTACCACATTTTGGCAGGGAAGAAGTTTTTAAGTAAAAAGCACTGACAAGAAAGATGGATAAATATAACTAAACTTAAAAGTTTTTATCAAGAGATTATATATACTATTGTGAAAGTGATACAGCAAGTCATGAAATCAGAAAAGGTATATGTAAAATGTGTTTGACAAATACTTTGTATCCAGAACACTAAAAAACTGCTCTTACAAATAAGAAAATAAAAGGAAATTATAGCTAACAGGAGAGTGAACAAAGGGGAAAAATTCAAATGACAAGCTAATGTATGCAATGGTATTTTGCTTTATTAGCAAGTATTATGTGCAAATAAAAAATATTACATATAGCAATATGCCCATCATATTGGAAAAATTAACTAGTTTGACAATAGCTTGCTTTTCTGAGCATAGGAAATAATGGAAATAATGACCAAACCATTTTTGCAAGTGGCTGTTCCACTTTATATCTAAGAACATATAAATGTTTCAGTTGGTGTTTTCTTTTATAAAAAAATTTTATCAGTTGGTGTTTTCAACACCTGATACTTAGCCATTCAATAGAGTGTGTAGTGCTATCTCATGTTTTTGAATTGCATTTTTCTAACAACCAATGAAATTGAGCACTCTTCAAATGTTCATTTTCCATCATATGTCTTCTTTGGTGTTTTCTGTTTAGATATTTTCCATTTTTAATTTAATTTCCAATTGCTGATTCGTGAGACTTTCTTTCTTTCTTTTCTTTTCTTTTTTTTTTTTGAGATGGAATTTTGCTCTTCTTACCCAGTCTGGAGTGCAATGGCGCGATCTCGGCTCGCGGCAACCTCTGCCTTCTGGGTTCAGGCAATTCTCCTGCCTCAGCTTCCTGAGTAGCTGGGATTACAGGCATGCGCCACCATGCCCAGCTAATTTTCTATATATATATATTTTTTTTTGGTAGAGACGGGGTTTCACCTTGTTGACCAGGATGGTCTCGATCTCTTGACCTCGTGATCCACCCACCTCGGCCTCCCAAAGTGCTGGGATTACAGGCTTGAGCCACCGCGCCCGGCCTAGTTTCTGGATACAAGGCATGTGACAGAAATATATGCATTTAAGAAGTATTTTGTTCGGCTGTGTTTATCTTTTCATTCTTTCAACAATGTCTTTTCCAGACAGAAAGTACAATTTATATTTTCATTTATGAATCATGTTCTCAGTGTCCTATCTAAAAACTCTTTGAGTCCAAATGCAAAATCACTAATAATTTCATTATAATTTTTTCTAGATGTTTTTTAACTTTGTGGTTTGCATTTAAAGGTTGTAAGACATTTTAAATTAATTTTTATGTAAGGTATAAGATGAATTGAGTTACACAGTTTTGTGTATGTATGTTCAAATTTTCAAGCAGCATTTCCTGTAGAGTCCCATCCTTTATCTCTTTACTTCCCTTTGCACCTCGAAGAAAATCAGTTGACATTGGGGGTCTGTTCTGGGCTCTCCGTTTAAGAGATGTATTGTTGATTGATGTGTTTATCTTTTCACCAATATCTCCCTACCTTGGTTTCTGCTTTTATCTTTATTACTGTTGGTGGTTTTGCTTTAGTTGAGTTTTTTTTTTTTTTTTTTAATTTCTTATTTGTGGAAGCATAAATTACTGATTTGAGACTTTTCTTTTTTTCTAAAATAAACAGTGCTGTGTATTTTTCTCTAGGCATTCCTCTAGTGGCATTCCAAACGTTTTGATACGTTATATTTTCATTTACACTCAGTTAAACATAGAGTTGCATTTATTCTAATATTTCTTCTTTCATGCATAGGTTATTTAGAAGTATGATGTTTAACAAGTTTTTCAGGGAATTTTTCAAATAGCTTTTCTTTTGTAATTGACAGTAATTATGTTATTGGAAACACACTTTGTTGTATTTCTTCTCACGTACATTTGTTAAGAATTGATTTATGATGCAGAATAGAATATATCTTGGTGATTGCTTCATCTGCATTTGAAAAAAATGTATATCTACAATTTTTGGGTGCAGTGTTCTCTAAATGTCAATTAGATCAACTTAATAGTTAAAAAATTTTTAAAAATCGTAATGCTTGCCCTATGTTATATAATGTACACCCTTGATTAATTATTGCACCTTCAAAAATATGATAGTTTACATATAGTATAAGTGCTTTACAACAGTATATTCCTAATTCCCTTTTCCCATCTTTCTATTTTGGTTGGCATACATTTTAATTTTACATATGCTATAAATGTACAATTATTTTACACTATTTTTATTTTACATATTAGTTATCTTCTAAAACGATGAAAACCAAGAAATAAGTAAAGAATTTAAACTATTAGTTAATCCAGTATTGTTTTACTGTGCAGATCTCTATTGCTGCCTCCACTGTTGTATTTCATCCAAAGAGCTTTGCTTAATAATTCTTATAGTGTAGGCTGGAAATGAATTTCCATTTTTATTTGAGAAAGTCGTCTTTTTTTAGAAAGACATTTTGTTTTCACTAGATAGAGTTAAATAGATACATGTTTCCTTTTCCTAGGCCTTCAATATAGGTGTTTGAATGGCTAGTCAGAGGTTAGACAGGGCTTGAAATAATACGTTGTTTCAGTTACCTACAGTGCATCACAGGATTCAAATTCTTCTGGCAAAATTTTTGGTTTAGGATGGGGGCATGTAGGCTTGTTGGCTTGAGGGTTGTTTAGAGTGGGGACCAATTTACCATTTCTTGGTGCCAGCTCCACCTTCAGCTTTCGGTCTTTTTATACTGTACCTCCATGAGATGTGCTTCTATATTCATTATCCCACTCATAAACAGCATGGTGGAGGTGTTTCCTGATAATGTAATATTATGCCTTCATCTTAGGCAGTTTCTGTGTTTTTAAGTATTAAGATTGTGGCCTTCACAATTGCTCCTGCCATGCTTCAGCTGTAACTTTCGGCTCAAGATAGTTTCCTCCCTCTCCCCAGGTGTTAGTATTTTCTGGTTCTTTCTTCTTATTGCAGTTGTTTTTTTCCTAGTGCCCTGAAATTGACAGTTTCTGTTGCCTTCTTCCAATGAATTAAAAATATGTTCCAAAGAAAATAAAATATTTAAAAAAATTCTTCAGCGAATTATGTCCTGTTGTGTCTTTCTTAACTGAAGCCTCAGAAAATAAAAGCCTGCATCATACTTTCCCCCATCTCCAAGAATCAACTGCCCACCAGAATCTGTTGCTTCTGTTTATTCTTCATAGACTTCAGGGTGCTGATTTGTATGTTATGCTGGGTTTTACTGCTGTTTTCTGAGGGGAATACTCCCATTACAGTCCTCTCCTTTCATTGCCCTCTTGAATATGATTTTCTATGGGTTTCTGTTGCTTTTATCAATCTGACCCCATGGCTTTCAGGAGTTATTTAGTTTCTAGATTTATAATGTTACCTTTCTTGTTTTAAATGTGGAAATTATGTTACCCTAAATATGAATATAAACACAAATACAAACATTTCTATGTAATTATAAATACATATATTTAAAAAATTTAACTATAATATGACATTTAAATGTTAAGTGTGAGTACTTTATGTAAGAGCTGAGGTATAATTTATTTGGTATATCTTGATCAGTCTCTTTTAATCCTTTTCCAAAACTATTTCATTTAAAATGGAAAGTGGCATTACATCTCACTCTGTAATCCAAGATGTTTACAATTTATTGCCCATTTCCCCAAAGCCTTTTAATTTCTCCAAACAGCTTTTAATTTCCAGGAAATATTCCTAGATGTAAAATGTGACTTTATGAATAATTTCTGCATTTCCCATTTGGGCAAGTTGCTGCTTATCTGGCAAGCTTTAAAAGATATTTTCAAAAAAAGCTTAAAAGAGAGGAGTAATTCGTTTTTTTAAACTTTGAAACATTCTGTTTGGATTTTGTTCCACATTAAGAATATTTTATAAGGTATTTCAGAGGAAATTTACTCCCTTTTAAAAATAATTGAATGCCATCTGTTATAATATCCATGAATGGGTTTAATTAAACCTTTTGCATTCAGAGATTTTTATCTTGAAAACCTAAGGCAGCCATGACACATGACATGTATTTAATAAGTATGCTATTAATGGCTATAAATTAATTAATTTATCTAGGGTATTAATATTGAATGTACAATGTTAAAGGTTTCTCAACAATCAGATATGTACTTTTAAAAAGATATTATGTTTATATTGTCTTTACACAAAAATATTTTTATTACTTTGCATATCTTAAATATTTTGATAATTCACTTTATTAGTACTGTTAAAATTATTGATATTAATCCTTATGACCTACTTAAAGTTACACCATCTTTGTATACTCTTTATATAACTCTGCTGTTGTTATAATCCCCTGTCTGTACTTAAAATAACGAATGAATAATCATTAGTATACACAGCAGAACACTGGAACATTGCATTGGCCCAATACTCAGAAAAAGACAATGCAGAAGAGAATCTTTCTGACTTATTTTATGGTGGAACATCTATTATGTTTCTCCCTAAACACAAATGTTCCATCTAAATGGATAGGTATTTTCTAATCAATTCCAGTGATTGATTAAAAACATCTCTCCAGATGAATCAACATGAGAAGTATTATAGATGATAATATATTTTAACATTTAAACTTAATATTAGCTTGCATCTATTAAGGATGATATTTAAATAACAGACTTCTTGCATAAATTTGCCACTAGTTTCTGATATAATTTTCAAACATTTGAAAAGAGCTAATTGAATTTAAAGTTATTAGGTAGTCTTTAATGCCTATTGAGACAGAAATTGAACTGGATTGCCAAAGTAATAAAACCACTCATAAATTGTAATGACATATAAATGAAAAGAACCGAAGAATGGACTTATTTTTTCCTGGCGTCCTCAGCACTGAGTAAGAGTTCTTTTTTGTGTCCGTCGATTTTGTGATCTACCTGTTTTTAATTTAAAATAAGAAATTTTAAAGAGTATTTTATTTTTGTTGTATTTGATTAAAATTATGTTTGTTTAAACTGTTTTAGAAAATAACAAAGGCAATTACACTGTACTTTGAAACTCATACACAATGCAGCTTAAATATTATTCACAGAAATTTCTGCCTTTAAGACTATTTATTTTACTGAAGAATGAGCACAATTAATCATTGAAATATTTCAAAAGAACCAAATCTTCTGAGAACTTAAGGAATTGAGATGAAATAAACATAAAATTGCACATTGATTTAAAAAAGCAGAATTAATGAATGACTAATAACTGGTCTTCTGATAGAAAAATTAGAAGAAAAAAGCCAGCATATCTCTAGAAAATTTGGTCATAGAAAATAAAATATACCAAAAAATGGGAATTTTTTAATGCCAAAAGTTTTTAAAGAAAATTTAAAAGTCAAAAAAATAGGATATATATTTGTATATACAAATGTATTTAAATATTCAGGAACACTCACTTCTAATAGGCTGATATTGCTTAGTGTTTGATACTTCATGGTTTATGAGCTGAAGATCTACCACTGAGGTTTGCATCTTGCTGATCTCTCTAGATGTTTATTGAAATACTCAACTTTCAAGGTGCTCTGATGGCTTTGGAGGTGAGAGAGAATAACGGCGTATGTCATTCCTGTTACTTAATTAGAAATGTTGTTTAGGGCCATACGGTGTTACAAAATTTATTAATAGCTAATTCTGCTTTCAAAATTTACACATGCCTCTTTTCTTCCCAGTGTATATCACACCAGAAAACAGTTACAGAGAGATACTTTCCATACTGCCTCAGCAATATACCCCAGGCCACTCTGGCTCTGTAGTGGAGTCAAAGTTTTATACCAAATTGCTTCCTCCTGATTTTTCTTAACCTACTCATTATCTCCTGTGATGGTTAATTTTTTGTGTCTACTTGACTATATCAGGGGTGCCCAAATTGACTAAACATGATTTCTGGGTATGTGTGTGTCAGCATGTTTCCACATGAGATTAGCATTTGATTGGGTGACTCAATGAAACTGACTGCCTTCACCTATGTGGATGAGCATCACCAATCTATTGAGGACTTGAACAGAACAAATTGCAGAGGAAGGGAGAATTTGCCCCAGTTTCTGCCTGACCGTGTGAGCTGGGACATCCATCTTCTCTTGCCCTCAAAGCTCCTGGTGCTCAGACCTTCAGACTGACTGGGATCTATACCATCAGCTCTCTCGCTCTCATGTCTTCAAACTATACCACCAGCTTTCTTGCTCTCCAGATAGCTGGTGGCAGATTGTGAGACTTCTTAGCCTCCCTGATCACATGAGCCAATTTCTTATAGTCTCATGTATGTATGTACATATAGGATTAATTTCCCATACATGTATCTCATATATATGCATGAGTATATGGATTTATTATGTATATATGTGTGTATATATATATATGATATAGATATATAGATATACAGATGGCAATTCTCCGGATTCTACTAATAATAGTAAAATAGATCATATAAGCCAGTATCAACTACAGGTCTTCAGATGATATCTTAGATAGGTTATTTTAATTAAAGAAATTTAAATAAACATATTTCTAAAGATAAAAGAAAAAGGCAACGTTTTCATCTAGTTAGTCATTCAACTAAAAGGATGTAATTGTACAAAGGATTGCAACAAAATCCTGGACATTCTTTTTGTTTTGTTTGGTTTCTTTGTTTTTGTTTTGGTTTGGTTTAGGACTTTTTTGTTTAAAGGATATGTGAAATCTTTTATAAATAAAATATATCTTTTTTATTTATGTCTGTTCACCAAAATGTTCTTAATAAATGGTCAAATGTTGATAGCAGGTATTGAGAAAAGACATTGGATAGAGTTTATCTTCTTGAAAACTTCTGAGCTATTATATTCCTTATAAAAGAATCCCTTACCACTATGGCCATGTGGGAACACAGAGAAGACAGCCATCTATGTTTGTCAGACATTGAATCTGCTGGCGCCTTGGTCTTGGTCTTCTCATCCTCTGAAACTATACAAAATAAATTTATCTTATTTTTAAATGACATAGTTTATGTTATTCTGTTATAGCAATCCAAATGGTCTAAGACAATAACTTAGATATTCTAGTAAAAATGATGGGAATACTGTCAAATTATTAGTTGAAATAGGTTGATTTCTGGACAATATTTGTCTTTGAATAACATATGTCAATCTATGTCAAAAGCTGATGATTTTTGTATTAACTAATCTTTTTAAGAAATTTTAGATATAATAACTTTTGGCTGGTAATCATATACTGCTACTTTGGGTTATATCTTTCACAAAATGAAATTTAGATTTTAGTCTCTATTTTAAAAATGTTCATAGACAAAGTTCAAATAAATTTTATTAGTCTCAGAAAACACTGACTCTGAGACAAACATAAATTTATTAATGAATGAGCTATTTAAAAATATATAAATCATGTTTATCCACTGCTTGAAGGAATAGAGAATACACATGCACTTAAATTCATTCTTACAGTGAAAATAAAAATGTATTATATGAAATCAAATATTGGAGAATGTCAGAGGTATATGAACCAGAGGACCTCCATTTTAAATAGGAGCTGGGTAAAATGAGGCTGAAACCTACTGGGCTGCATTTCCAGACAGTTAAGGCATTCTAAGTCACTGCTGCACTCCCAGCAACATCATGTCAGTTTACAAATGTCATGGCAATGTCAGGAAGTTACCCTATATGGTCAAAAAATTGGAAGCATGAATAATCCACCCTTCATTTAGCATACCATCCAAAAATAACCATAAAAAAAGGGCAACCAGCAGCCCTTGGTGCTGTTCTGTCTATGGAGTAGCCATTCTTTCCTTCCTTTACTTTCTTGATAAACTTGCTTTCATTTTGCATCGTGGACTCACCCTGAATTGTTACTTGTGTGAGATCCAATAACCCTCTCTTGGAGTCTGGATTGGGACTTTTTCCTGTAACAAGAATATTTAAATAATGTTAGGAAAGCTCACCATCATTAAATCAACTGCAACACTGGAAATGTTATTATTTTATAAGTGTTTCATAAAGGCAAGATTATAAATAACCCTGCATGCAAATATCTTAGCTCAGAATACCATATTGAAATGACCACTCAGTTTGAAAGACTTCAAATAATTCTTGTAAAACTATTTAGCAGACTATGGTTATGGCCTGTGTTAGTTATATATCCACAGTAGCAGTAGAAATAAGGATATGTGGATGGATAAGAAATATATTTTTGAGATGGAACCAAATAGGACTTGCTGCTGAATTTGGTATGAGGGTTTAGTGAAAGAGAGGAAATAATGATTACTCATAGGATTCTGGTTGAGCATTTGCTGTGGATGGAGGTAGAATTTGCTGATAAGGAATACTGAGACAAAAGTAGGTTTTCGTAGCATAGAATTGGTGAGGACATAAGCCTATAAAGGGCATAATAAGTATGAAAGGCCTATTACATATTAAAGTGGAGATAAAAAAATAATGTGTGTGCAGTGGGGAGGATAAGGGAGAGACTTAGATACATAGGGGAGAGATTAAGAAGCGGGGGTAAATGTGAGGCATTTGACCAAGATGGCCTTAAAGCTTCTTCCTGACTCAGTCTCCTCATCTCCCTTTTCTTGAGCATTAACTTTAGAAAACTTTTAAGATATAAATAATTTTGAAAGTCTTGACAGTTTTACAACCTAAGAATGACTTTCTTAAAGACCTGGAAGCCGTTCCTTTGAAATGTAATCATTAAAGAATATAATGCCCTGTCTTCCAGTCTCTGTGAGAGAGTAGGAATCTAACTTCAATGGGTGCCAATTAGCAGACACAAATGGCCTAAGAACAGTGAAATAGTTTTACACACTTAGTAATAAGTCATGCTTAACACCTTCTACTGATTAGCTTCCCCCCATAACTTCTATTTAAAAAAATAGACCATAAAATCTAGGCCTTTACTATTCTGAGCCAAGGACCAGCAATACTGGCCTTCCTGGGAGACTGTTAGAAAAAAAAAAAAAAAAAAAACCCTAAAATTTTCCTAAATCAGAAGCTTCATTTTGAATAAGATTCCCAAATGGGAATAAGTGGATAACGGAGGATGGAAAAGTGAGCTGGATGTGTAATTAAAGCTGATATATTACTGGAACGTGGGTTGTGGAATAAATTAAATGGAAGGATGGGATGGCCGGTCAAAGACAGCAATGTTAAATCTAGGCTGAATACAAAGTGAATTAGTGGGATTATCAGTGATGGCATGGTCAAATTTACAATCATGGGTGGAACTGGCTGACAGGAATCCAGGTGCTAGACTCATGGGTGAGGTGAGTAAGGAAGAGTGACTGGGAAGGAGGTCTTTCACGGTGACGGCCATCAAAAAGAGTGCATAGTGCCACGGCATGTGCTCCAGCTGTTTTGTGTTTTTAAAAACCAGAGGAAGGAAACATGGTTTAGAAGTGTTAGCAACACCCTCTTTATTGTCTCTAGTTGTAAGGGACATGCAAAGGAAATAAAAAACAGCCTTTTCTTGAGAGAGCTAGGTGGAGGTTGTGGCTTCAGGAAAATGCCAGGTTTCAAACAAGGCAGGAATTAGCACTGTTTCTGTAGAGAGCCAGATATCACATATTTCAGGCTTTGTAGGCCAGATGGTCTCTGTCACAGATACTCAACTCTGTTCTTGAAGTAGAAAAGCAGCCATAGATATTAAATAAATAAATGAGTGTTTCAGTAAAACTTTATGTGCAAAACAGGCAACAAGATAGATTTTGCTGGCGGGCTATAGTTTGTTGATTCCTAAACTAAGGCATTGAGATGAAGAGAAGTGAGGATGATAAATGGTAAAATGAGGATAATTGACCATGGGTTCCAGGAGAGTTAGTGGAAAGCATTGGCAAGCTGTGGAAGATTTATCTCAAGTAGAGAGAGGTGAACAACAGTGTGATATCTACTCTGAGTGAGCAAGATTTCTGCTGGTAGCTAAACAGCAACATGTGGTCATGGAGAATTAGTTCTGATATTGCCTTTTTAAATTATAAATTAACCACTTATTTTATAATATTGCATAAATATACAAGAATACATTTTAGGCCAGGTGGGGTGGCTCATGCCTGTAATCCCAGCACTGTGGGAGGCCAAGGTGGGTGGATCACTAGGTCAAGAAATCAAGACCATTCTGGCCAAAATGGTGAAACCCCGTTCGCTACTAAAAATACAAAAAAAAAAAAATTAGCTGGGCGTGGTGGCATGTGCCTGTGGTCCCAGCTATTCGGGAGGCTGAGGTGGAAGAATCGCTTGAACCCGGAAGGCGGAGGTTGCAGTGAGCCAAGATTGCACCACTGCACTCCAGCCTGGCCACAGAGCAAGACTCCGCCTCAAAAAAAAATTACATTTTAAACTATATAGAAGCTATAAAAGTAAAAGTAAATGAAGCTTGTGCACCCAACTTAAGAAATAGGATGTAACTAATGTTTTGAGGCACTCTTGCATCCTCTCACATTTATATCTGTCTTTCCCTTCCTCCAAATATAAGCTCTACTGTGCATTTTTTTGTTTTTGTTTTTCTTTTTTTAGTTTTTCTATACCTGGATTTAAGTTAAAGGACAAGTATAGAAAGTAGATGAATGAATAAATAGTTAAGGACCTCAGGAGACATTGAGAAACTTCTCTCCCAGAAGCATGTGCATATATTTCAAAGGCAGATAAAAATATTTTGCCAGCCATTCATTTATGTTCCAAAGAATTCAAAATTAGGAAACTTCCTCTTCTCTTCCCAGAGAAGATTTGTTTACATGAAGGAGATAAAATTATCCCCAGTCTCTGGAGGAGAAGGTGGCAGCTGGGCAGTTTGTAGCCCATGTAAGTTCCCAGAATTATGATTCTGGGATTTCTCGCCTTCAGTGCAAAAATCTTCTGGTATACACTTGCAGACTTGGCTCTCATTGCATCACTTTAAAGGGGAGAAATAGGGTACAGGAAACCAATGTGCTTTCTACTCTAATACTAGTCTTCCCCCAGTTTAGAAGCTTCATGTTTATCATCAGGGCGAAATAAACAAACATAGATATCAAAAACTAACCACCACTAGCAGTGGAATACATATTGTTTGTATTATACATCCTCTGGGCTCTGAGGCTTTAGAAGTCCTGTTTCCTAAAAGTACTCAAGAGATTCAACATGAACACAGAACAATCTTTATTTAACTATAAACTGTGGCACCTGTGTGAAAGCTGGGACTCCTCATATGTCCAGACCAGAAGGTGAGAAGAGGGAGGGGTCATTATCCTGGCTGCATTAATTGACTCATTTATCAGAAGGTAGGGCTGCTGCTCTACAACAGTGAAGAATGTGACACCTTGTTCATCCACTTGGGCACTCTTGATTATTCCTTATACAATTTTAATAGGACATAGGTATGTGTAGCAGCCACAACCCGTTAAGTACATAATATCCGGGGCACAGAGCACTCCAAAATGAAGGACTATACACCACATGAGCCATGGAGATCTGCAGAGGTGCTCTCTAAGAGAAAAGAATCTAAAGTGGAAAACAGAGGTTATGAGGGCCAGTTATGATCGATCTGACAGCAGCTGCAGCAATGACAGCCATCATTTGTCCCACTGATGATCCTCTTCTATGTTTCCCATAATAAAAGTAGCCTACCACAACCTTGCATGAACTGCTATCACAGTTTATAAGAATACTCAAGCAGCACTAGGAGTAGACGTTAGTGGATTCTGTGCTGCACTGCCCACATCCTCCTGTACGATTGAATGACTTGTTCTTTTAGCTTCTGGTGAGGAAGGAGACACAGGCATCTGGGATCACCTTCCCCTTTGACCTGCCGCTCTGCATTTCAGTAGAAGAAAAGGCTGACCAACTGGCACCTCCTGATTCACCTTCCTGTAGGTGGCAGGCTTGGTCTTGGGGAAACTCTCTGGAAGACACAGTTTTTACTTAAAACAAGCTCAAACCCAGAAACCTTTTCACATGTGAGTCCTGAAACTGTAAACCCGAAACCCTTTCTTATGTGATTTCTAAGGCTGTAAACCTACGATTCTTTCATGTGTAATATCTAAAGTATGAGACTATATAAAGGCAGAACCTTCCTTTGTTAGATGAGCTGAGCTTTGGACAAATTATCAATCAGGCTGCCTGGCCAAATAAACTACTTCTTTCTTCATTCGGTGTTCGAGAGATCCATTTCTCACAGCCGCTCCTGCTACACTGGTAGTGCTACTGCTGTCAGACAGTGGCCACCTCACAAAAAGTCATGTATTCCTGACCTGGCAAGCCCATATACAATGACTGTTCAATGCTGAGGGATAGTCTCCCCTCCCCTTCTATCAACATGGAACAAGTGGGAAGGGCATGAGATTGAGAGAGGCCTCCTGTGTCGACCCTGCATCACTGGCCACGTTCTCCCCTGTCCGCTCCTACTTTCTCCTTTCCTTCCTTTCCACAGCTCTTTTTTCCCAAAGAACATCCTTTACTACTTCAAATAGATTGATTTTAATCTCATTGTCTTCTTCTGGAGGAACCCAACCAATAATACATATCAATTAATAAATTATTTTTAAAACAGGTATCTGGATGATACACTGATACTTTGAGGGATAAATGTTAAAAGTGTCAGTTTATAAAAGTTAGAAACATTCTGAAAATTGCAGTGAAAAATACACAACCTGATGGTAGCACTCACCAAAGCTGAGCACCCGCTACAGCACCTTCCCTTAAGGACAGACGTAAATTCGTAGAGCAGTACTGTAGCACCTTTGCTAGTCAAGTGTGTAGCAGTGACAGCTGCAGAGCAGTCACCGCATTTGGGATCTTGTTAGGTTATCAGTCTCCGCCCAGACCTGCTGAGACAGAGTCTGTATTTTTTTTTTTTTTAATTTTTATTGCATTATAGGTTTTGGGGTACATGTGCAGAATGTGCAAGATAGTTGCATAGGTACACACATGGCAGTGTGTTTTGCTGCCTTCCTCCCCTTTACCCACACTTGGCATTCATCCCCAGGCTATCCCTCCCCAGCCCCCCTGCCGCTGTCCCTCCCCCATTCCCCCCAATAGACCCCAGTGTGTAGTAGACCCCCTCCCTGTGTCCATGTGTTCTCATTTTTCTCACCCACCTACGAGTGAGTATATGCGGTATTTCTTTTTCTGTTCTTGTGTCAGTTTGCTGAGAATGATGTTCTCCAGATTCATCCATGTCCTTACAAAGGACACAAACTCATCATTTTTGATTAGAGTCTGTATTTTTATAAGATCCTAGGGTAATTCCTATTCTCTGATTTAGATTAATGATTCTCAATTCTCACTGTAAGGTAGAATAACCTATGAGCTTTGAACAAAATACCTATGCCTGTGCTCCACTCCTAATAAATTCCATCAGATTCTCTGGGATATGATGTCTGAGCATTGGTATATTATAAAAGTTCCCAAGGCTTTTTCTCATGAGTTGCTAGAGTTAAGAGTCACTGATACAGAGAGTATCCAAGGTTCCTTTTCCCCTTGAATGTCTTAGGTCAATCACAAATTTCTATAAAATCCTTCTGGATTCCCATCACTAAGTTTCCATTTTTCTTTTAGAATTTTTAAACTTAAAAATGAAAATATGAAACTGTACATGGATCAATTTGTTTATTGTCTGATTGTAGCCTCTAGAAATTGCAGTTTCTGTCCTTCTCATGGTATTATGGAAAAGATGAAAAATAAATGGCCACAAAGCTCAGTTTCCAGGTACAAAAATCAATGCCATATTCACTCCATTTCAAATACTGTTTCAGTTCGGTTAGGATTTTCAATTTCAATGCATTTTTAGGGGTCAGTCAATGAGGTTTGGCACCAAGGCAAATTATTCAATGCTTTTATCTCCCTCAATGCTTTGATAAAAAGAACCAAAGTAAGGAATGAAAGAATATAAATAGCTGCAGGCCATTGATTCCTGCCCCAGCAAACATGTATCAAAGACAGGAGAAAGAAATTTCATCTCTTGCTTATACTCAAAATAGGAGACAATTCATATAGTCTCAAAAATATAGGCCTGAATAAAGTAACATACATAATAAATAATAAAATACACATGTATTACATAGAAATTTTAAGTATGCCGGGGGCACGGAGGTTTCGCCACATGTTTTAGGGACTTCCTGTTGACTACATACAGTCAGTGAAATATAGGAAAAGGAATTGATAGTTTAAATATTTAAAAGCCACTTAGTAATAATATAAGAAAGCATATAAATATATAAGTAGAAATTTACCTGCATGAATATTCTTTGCATGTTAAAGCTCATGTGAAAATATATATTTAAAAATATTAGAGCCAGGAATATTTTGTTACTGTTGAGGTTAAATGACTGAAAACAATATTTTGCTTGTGTCATTGGGAAGTTTATTAACTTGTTAAAATTTGGAATTTCGTAGTTTTGTCATTATTATTTTTAGAAATTTACTAAGGAGAGGATAGAAGAAAAATATCATATAGAAAAATATTCAACCAAAAGTCAAGTAAAGAAAGTTCTTCACAAATTGAATTAAAAACATTAGAATTCAACCCTTCCAAATATGCTAAAAAGCACTCAGTTCCCAGAGCATAATTAAAATCAGAATTATTTTTATGATTGTTTTACAATTGCCTTGGCTATAAGAAGCATAGACCTATAAATCATTTTGAAAATAGTTTGAAAATAATTTTGAACTGAATTACTTTATTTTCTGTTTTCAAATTCAGGAAATAATAACACTATCATTTTTCTGACTATAGTTATGCCTAAGAGGAAAAAAGTCAGGGCTGGTTATAACAATCATACAGGTTTTCTGGCAGTGAACATATATTTTATTGACTGAACTATAAAGTCTTGAAATTATATCATTATAAGTTAACTGTTATGGTCTACATGTTCATTTGATTTTAGAGGTAATTGAAGATTAAATACAATTTATGTAAAAATTTAACATGTAGAAAACAAGTATATACAGTCTTCCCCAAATTCACCAGTGGGGTTGTTTAATACTGCAAGTTATACCAGACTGAACCACATTCAGAGTAAGAAGTGATATTTACCTTTTAGTTATGAGGGAAGAGTAAGACTCTCATAAATATGTTTAAACCTGAAAATTTATGTATTTGTTAGTCTATAGAATGGACTGTCCCTGCATAAACTTGGAAAATATATTTCCTTTGGAAAATCAAGATAACTAAGTGTCTGAAGTATAAAAGGGATTTATAAAAGGGGAGGCTTTATATCAGAGTATGAAACTTCAAGTATTATGATATGTGCATGATTTAATTATTACAGCATTTTAAAGACCCTGTCAAAGCTTCAGATATTTTTATCTGTGGCTTCTGCCCTCAAATGGCATATTAATTAATTAAAAGTTTTGGCTGGATGGGTTTTTGCTCACATATGTTAACTAGTGTTGTTTGTGCGGTTTTAAAGGATACTGCTAGGAGTCTTAGAATCACGGAAACATTGGTGGAGTCCATCTGGTCCATAGTGTGATGACAGATTCTGTGACAGCAAAAATTAGGGAAAATACTTCTCTAGACAGCCTTCCCCAGTTAAAATACAGAATCCTATAACCACTTTTCCCCCCTGCTCTTCCTCCCCTCATCTGCTAATTTTTGTTTCCACTGTACCAACAGCAGCCTGGTAGCTTTAGTAGCTGGATTACTGGCCTCATGAGACAAGATGCTCAATAAACTTCTCCAACTTGAAAGCCTATTTAGTTATCAGTAACCTAGTGACTGTCAAAAACAGGGTATGCTGTGAATCACTACAAAACAAGTGAAAGAGGTTCTAGAGAAAACTGCTCCAAAAATGTTTTCTGCTTCATGCTTAATTAACTTGAATGGTCAGTCTTTGGAGCATAAACAAATGAACCTTTTCACCAGAACATATTGTCAACAACCCAGGAAGACATTATGGTGCAATAAGCTTTAGAGATAATTCTTTGCTGTTGTTAATGCATTTTGGATTATGAATATTAGAATTCATCACTTTCAAATATGCTGAAAAGGACATAATTCCTAGAGCAAAATTAAAGTCGGAATTATTTTTGTGATTGTTTTGTGATTAGGAATTGTTATTTCCTGGAAATAATTCCAAAATGTTGATATGTTTCAAAATCTCTAAATTCTTTTCTCTTCCATGAAGTATTTTTAATAACATACTCTCTATCATAGAAAGTATAGAGCCATTGTAACACTTCAGACATCTTAATTAAAAGTAGATTGATTTTTCTTTGCACATGAGCCTTCTATCAGCACCATCCTAGTAACATGGGAACACTTTTAAATGACCTGAAAATATAACATTTTTTTGTGTCCCAAAAATGCATTCCAAAAAGCAAGACTAGACCAATGGATATAATTGCAAATTCATAAACTTCATGCTAATGGAGAAAATTTACTAAAGTTAATTAAAATGAATAGGGGATTAATCTTGGTTATATATATTTAATATTATCTGTCATGTAAGTGTTTGAAAAAATACAAGACTTTAGACTTTGGACATAAATACACATAGTACTTCAGATTTTTCCAGTGCATTTTAAGTTGTAAAGGACACAATGAAATAGTGGTTTTTATAAACACAGGAAAGTTTAGAATTTCAGAGCTTCTAAAATGTGCAGATACATAGTACTGGTACAGATGGTATTTGCTGATGTTCAATTGAAGACTAAGTGGTTTTAAGGAAGTTGGGTGTTTAATTTCAAACTGTTGTCTAATTTTATTTGTAAAAGTACAATTTAGTAAATTCAGTAACTCATCTTAGTTATTCAAGTGTTTCAGTGACAACATTTTTAAATTGGAAAAGTATTAAAGCAGTATCTTGTTCATTATATAATGAATCATGAGAAAAACCCAAAATAATGCCTTAGCAAAACCGAAATAAATGAACACATACTTAACTTGTTAGAGAATACTGAGGCTTATGTTTGTACTTATTCTAAAATTACTGCCTACTTTATTAAGATGTTTTGGGGCCTTTCCTTGTGATAAATCTTATTAAAAGAAATTGGAATGTATCTTAAAGTAGGGATTTAAAAATAATTTATTTATTATACTTTAAGTTCTGGGGTACATGCGCAGAACGTGCAGGTTTGTTACATAGGTATACATGTGCCATGGTGGTTTGCTGCATCCATCACCCTATCATCTACATTGGCTATTTTTTTGATTAACTAAACAACAACAAACAAATCAACTTCTGCTTAACCAGTCATTGGACAGTAGAGCGATTTCTCTTTTCTAAAGAGTTTGTTTGGAATGTGGGATAGGTTGCATTTTATCTGATACAGCTTGGAATACAGGTTAGTTTATATACATACTCCTATTTTAGAAACTTCTAAACACAGTATCTAGGATATGAGAAAAACCCAGGTTTTTTTTTGTATGTTTCTCCACAAGAAACACCATTACTTCTGTGATTCTATGCAAATCAGACCTTTCAAATAGATCTAGGTCTTCCAAATTTTTACAAATTATTTCTCTGGGTTTATGTATTATCTACCATACGCAGTGCTATTGTTCTAATAATAAATTGGACTTAATTATCCTGAGCAGACAGTATTATTTTATAAAGTCCCTTCGCTGGTCAATCTCGAGAAGATACTGTCCACAAGCCTCCTCTCTTCTCTAGCTGTAGTATCAAATTGAAGATTCTAATATTATTGATAATATCAAATATTTTTCCAAATAGATTTTTATCAGTTTATGACCCTGTCAAAAAATATAAGAATGACTATTGACAAACATACTCATTTATATTTAGCATAACTGTTTTGTCAGTGTGAAAGGGTATTTGATCACTTCCCTGCCAAGGAAGATTAGTGGCTTTTTGTATATTTTTTTGGCAAACCATCTTTCCTTTCAGTAAAATGCATCTTTATGACTGTTGTCATTTTTCTAATTCTTTCATCTATTCAATATTTGTGGGAGAACTTTGTAGGTTATATTGACTAATTCTCAGTTTTATGTGCTGAAAATATCTTTCCCAGTTGTCTTTATGATCATTTTTGATGAATAAAAGTTTATAATTTTAATAGAGTTCAGTTCATCATAATTTTCTTTGCGATCTTTGTGCTTTTTAATTTTTTTGTTTTAAAAGCTCATTTGAAAACTTACCAAGATAATCTCTTATATCTTCTTCCAATAATTTAAAATTTTTACTTTTCGTACATGAGTCCAAAATCCATCTAAAGTTGATATGTATGTGTGGATGGACATACACCTTTCTTGTTGAAAAGCAATATAAATTTTCATATTGATTTTTGTGTGTGCATTACTTTATTTCTAATCTTTCCCTTCTTCCATTGGCCAGTATTATACCATATGCTAATAATAGCATATTGTAGTGACACAAATTTATAATAGGTCTTGACATATGATATTATACTGTTTTTATTTTTCAGGAGTTACTTTTGGCGGTTTGCAATTTGCCTGGAGTAGCAGATCAATTTTTGGATAATCTTTATTTTCTATTATAGAAACTTTTTCTATTTATAAACATAAACTAGATCTACATATTTCAAATTGTATTTAACAACTCTTTTATGATTTTCTGTAAAATTTTATAATTTTTTACATTATTTATAAGGTTTGTTGCTTGGAACATTACATTTTATCATGCTAACGTGGATTGTTACTTTTGATAAGCAGAGAAGACATCATATAAGTTTAAAAGAGAACTGATATGGTATAAATTATATTTTAGTTACTCTGGTCTACAAATAGACTAAGCAGGGGTGGGTCAAAGATGGATTAAGTATAGTCATTATGAAAGTTGTTGCTGTAATTCAGGAAAAGATTATGGCAACTTTGCCAAGATTGTAGGGGTGGAGATAGAAAGGAGTTGTGACATTTTTGACATATTTTGATGGCAGCAAAAACAGGATATAGTAATAAATTTGATATGCATTACGAGAGAAAGAAGACATGGTGAACTCTAAGGTTTTTGTAGATTGAGAAATGGAAAAAGTGATGTTACCATTTAAGAATATGGAGAAAATTGCAAGAGGAATACATGTGGGAGATGGGAATATAAGAAGTTCGATTTTGGAAAGATAAGTCTGAGATCCCTCTTAGATGCTCAAGTTGACATGTTGGGTAGGTATTTGGATATAAGCTTAGAGGAGAAGCCTGGTTGGAGATACACTTTTGAAAGTCGTTAGATATAGGATTTTCCATGTCCTGACAGGATGAGATGACAAAAACTTGATTTACATTTTTTAAAAAAAGCAAAACAGTTTGAAGAATGAGGCATGTGGCACATCAGTATTTAGAGATGCAGCCATGAGGTGTACCAGCAGAGGAAACTTCTAAGGTAGACACAGAAATGTGTTAGGAGTAGGAGTCAAGTATGATGTCTTGGAAGCAAGAGCTTGCAAAAGTGTTTTAAAGAGAAATGGTTGAGCAACCCCTGATAAACTGGGTAAGATGAGAATTAAGATTTGATCATTATACTTATCAGCATTGAATCATTAGTGACCTTGATGAGAAAGATTTCTTGGAGAAATAGGAATCAAAGCATGACTAAAGAGTACTCAAGGCTGTTTATGGAGAGGAATTATGTCTAGCTTCATGTGAACATGCCTGGACTGGCGTGATGGAAGATTAAGAAAAACATGTGAAACCAAAATGAGCCCCTAGCTCATTCATGAGCTAATCACAAGAACATAAGTAAACCAAACCAAGACCGATCAAATCTTCCAAACTGCACCCAGCACAAACTTCCAGTTCTGCTGAATTGTGAACTAAACTTTTAAAATGGAAAAGGAACAGACAACAACAAACCCAGAATGATAAAAAAAATAAAAATAAAAAAAAAACCAGCAAGAAAGAGTTCTTAAATTTCAACTATTCGAAACCCTGGAATATAAAATTGAGGAAATCATGCAGTAAGTGGGGATGGGGAACAACAGTAATATAGAAAAAAATGCACTTGAGATGAGAAAATTAAGGAAATAAACCAAAAAGTTCAATATGAATACAAATGTAAATTTAAAAATAGAAAAAGGAGACCCGGCAAGATGGCGTCGTAGAAGCGACTCAGGATTGCAGCTCTCAGTGACGGCGCAGAGGGTGAGTCCTAGCCGCATTCTCGGATGAACTTTTCTAGCCCACAGAGCGTTGAAAGTCCCACAGGACGCTAGTAAAGTAAAACCGGCTAACGCAGCCCTCTGGCGCGGCCGCTTCGGCCGGCGCCGCTTCGGCCGGCGCCGCAGCAGGACCCGGCACGGAACTCACTGGTCTGGGCGCCCTGTTAAACCAGCAATCTGAGAGTTTGAAGGGCAGACTGGCGCGTCCATCTGATTGAACGGGACTTGGACAGTGAGCCAGACCAGGAGTTTCCTGGGAGTTTCCTGGGAAGCGTGATATGAGCTGGTGAAGTGGGCAGCGGCACGGGAGATCGCACGGATCCCAGTGCCCTATCGGCAGGCTCCTGGGGCGCCAGTGAGAGAGTCGAACTTTAAGCTCGCGGAGAGGGAGGGAGAGAGAGAGAGAGGACGGACTCTGAGGCAGGGAGCTGGGTAATCGGGCTCAGTGAGTCCCACCCTCACAGGGACAAGCAGGGCAATGACTGGAGACGCTTGGCGCTGAGAGTTTTGCTGCCGGCATCTAGGACGGTGCAGCCCGGTGAGGGAGGGGCGTCCACCACCGCTGACACAATCCGCCCCTATTGAAGTACCGCCCAGGGCCGAAGCAGCCTGCCGTTGCCGAGGCAACCTGCCATAACAGAGAGACTCCCAGGAGACGGGAGCTCTCCACAGCAGAAGGGAGCCCAGCAGCAACAGGGCAGAACCGCGCGAGTGGGTCAGAGCCCCGGCAGGCAAATAGTGAATAGACTGCCACCTAGTGGGGCAGGACAGTGCAACAGATACTCATAAAGAAAGCCCCAACTCCCTGAAACAGTGCATATAACGGGGGGGAAATAAAAGGGTGGTGTTTTATGAGTTCTATTACAGCAGACATAAACAACCTCCCAACAACACTGAATGAACAACGGAGCTCACAGCTCAGCACTGGAGCTACTATAAAGCACAAACCGTCTCCTTAAGCAGCTCCCTGACCCCTGTATATCCAAAGAGTCACCGCAAAAAAAGGACTAATCAGACTGACATTTGGCGGGCATCATTCTGGAACAAAGACAGCAGAAGAAGAAACTGGTATCATCCCTCACTCTTCCACAGCTGCTACAGGTATACTCCAGACAAACAGGGCCTGGAGTGGACCTCAGAACTCATACAGCAGAGGGGCTAGACCACTAGAAGGAAAACTAAGTAACAGAAATACTTCATCATCAACAATCTCAGCATCCACACAGAGACCCAACTGAAAAATCAGCAACTACAAAGACGACAGGCGGATAAATCCATAAAGATGGGAAAAAACCAGCGCAAAAAGGAGGAAAACACCCGAAACCAAAACACCTCACCTCCTACAGAGGACCAAAACTCCTCACCAGCAAGGGAACAAAGATGGACGGAGAATGAGTGTGACGAAATGATGGAATCAGACTTCAGAAAGTGGATAATGAGAAACTTCATTGAGCTAAAAGAACATGTTCTAAATCAGTGCAAAGAAACTAAGAACCTTGAAAAAAGATTTGAAAAAAAATTCGAGGAATTGATAACAAGAATGGAAAACTTAGAGAGGAATATGAATGAATTGAAGGAGCTGAAAAACACAACACGAGAACTTCGTGAAGCATGCACAAGTTTCAACAGCCGAATTGACCAAGCAGAAGAAAGAATATCAGAAATTGAAGATCAACTCAATGAAATAAAACGTGAAACCAAGATTAAAGAAAAAAGCACAAAAAGGAATGAACAAAATCTCCAAGAAATGTGGGACTATGTGAAGAGACCCAACCTACGTTTGATAGGTGTACCAGAATGTGATCAAGAGAATGAATCTAAGCTGGAAAACACTCTTCAGGATATTATCCAGGAAAATTTCCCCAACCTAGCAAGACAGGTCAATACTGAACTCCAGGAAATACAGAGAACACCACAAAGATACTCCGCAAGAAGAGCAACCCCAAGGCACATAATCGTCAGATTCACCAGGGTTGAAACGAAGGAGAAAATACTTAGGGCAGCCAGAGAGAAAGGTCAGGTCACCCACAAAGGGAAGCCCATCAGACTCACAGCAGATCTCTCGGCAGAGACCCTACAAGCCAGAAGAGAGTGGGGGCCAATATTCAACATCCTTAAAGAAAAGAGCTTTCAACCCAGAATTTCATATCCAGCCAAACTGAGCTTCATAAGTGAAGGAAAAATAAAATCCTTCACGAACAAGCAAGTACTCAGAGATTTTGTCACCACTAGGCCTGCTTTACAAGAGCTCCTGAAAGAGGCACTACATATAGAAAGAAACAACCAGTTCCAGCCATCCTAAAAGCATACCAAATGCTAAAGACCATCAACAAAATGAAGAATGTACATGAACCAATGGGCAAAACAGCCAGATAGCATCAAAATGGCAGTATCAAATTCACACATAACAATATTAACCCTGAATGTAAATGGGCTAAATGCACCAATCAAAAGACACAGACTGGCAAATTGGATAAAAAACCAAAACCCATCAGTGTGCTGTATTCAGGAAACCCACCTCACACACAAAGATACACAAAGGCTCAAAATAAAAGGATGGAGGAAGATTTACCAAGCAAATGGAGAGCAAAAAAAAGCAGGAGTTGCAATTCTCATCTCTGATAAAATAGACTTTAAAGCAACAAAGATCAAAAGGGACAAAGAAGGTCACTACATAATGGTAAAAGGATCAATACAACAAGAAGAGCTAACGATTCTAAATATATATGGACCCAATGTAGGAGCACCCAGATATATAAGGCAAGTTCTTAATGACTTACAAAGAGACTTAGACTCCCACACAATAATAGTGGGAGACTTTAACACTCCACTGTCAATAGCAGACAGATCAACCAGACAGAAAATTAACAAGGATATCCAGGACTTGAACTCAGACCTGGAACAAGCAAACCTGATAGACATTTACAGAACTCTCCACCCCAAATCCACAGAATATACATTCTTCTCAGCACCACATCACACCTACTCCAAAATTGACCACATAATTGGAAGTAAAGCACTCCTCAGCAAATGCAAAACAACGGAAATCATAACAAACAGTCTCTCAGACCATAGTGCAATCAAGTTGGAACTCAGAATTCAGAAAATAACTCAGAACCGCACAGCTTCATGGAAACTGAACAACTGGCTCTTGAATGTTGATTGGATAAACAATGAAATGAAGGCAGAAATAAAGAAGTTCTTTGAAACCAACGAGAATGAAGACACAACATACCAGAATCTCTGGGACACATTTAAAGCAGTCTGTAGAGGAAAATATATAGCAATAAGTGCCCACATGAGAAAAGTGGAGAGATCCAAAATTGACACCCTATCGTCAAAATTGAAAGAGCTAGAGGAGCAAGATCAAAAAAGCTCAAAACCTAGCCGAAGACAAGAAATAACTAAGATCAGAGCAGAACTGAAGGAGATAGAGACAAGAAAAACCCTTCAAAAAATCAACAAATCTAAGAGCTGGTTTTTTGAAAAGATCAACAAAATAGACAGACCACTAGCCAGACTGATAAAAAAGAAAAGAGAGAACAACCAAATAGATGCAATAAAAAACGATAAAGGGGAAATCACCACAGATTCCACAGAAATTCAAACCATCATCAGAGAATACTACAAACAACTCTATGCACACAAACTAGTAAATCAGGAAGAAATGGATAAATTCCTGGACGCCTGTGTCCTCCCAAGCCTAAACCAGGAGGAAGCTGAAACTATGAATAGACCAATAACAAGGTCAGAAGTTGAGGCAGCAATTAAGAGCCTACCACACAAAAAAAGCCCAGGTCCAGATGGGTTCACAGCTGAATTCTACCAGACACACAAAGAGGATCTGGTACCATTCCTTCTGAAACTATTCCAAATAATCCAAAAAGAGGGAACCCTTCCCAAATCATTTTATGAGACCAACATCATCCTGATACCAAAACCTGGCAGAGACTCAACAAGAAAAGAAAACTTCAGGCCAATATCCATGATGAACATAGATGCAAAAATCTTCAATAAAATACTGGCAAATCGATTGCAACAGCACATTAAAAAACTTATCCATCATGATCAAGTAGGATTCATCCCGGGCATGCAAGGCTGGTTCAACATACGCAAGTCTATAAATGTAATTCACCACATAAACAGAAGCAAAAACAAAAACCACATGATTATCTCAATTGACGCAGAGAAGGCATTTGACAAAATTCAACAGCCCTTTATGCTAAAAACCCTCAATAAACTTGGTATTGATGGAACATATCTCAAAGTAATAAAAGCTATTTACGACAAACCAACAGCCAATATCATACTTAATGGGCAAAAACTGGAAGCATTCCCTTTGAAATCGGGCACTAGACAAGGATGCCCTCTCTCACCACTTCTATTCAACATAGTACTGGAAGTTCTAGCCAGAGCAATAAGGCAAGAAAAAGAAATAAAGGGTATTCAAATAGGAAAGGTGGAAGCCAAATTGTCTCTATTTGCAGACGACATGATAGTATACCTAGAAGACCCCATCACCTCAGCCCAAAAGCTCCTGCAACTGATAAGCAACTTCAGCAAAGTCTCAGGATATAAAATCAATGTGCAAAAATCACAAGCATTCCTATACACCAATAACAGACTTAAAGAGAACCAAATTAAGAACGAACTGCCATTCACAATCGCTACAAAGAAAATAAAATACCTAGGAATACAACTCACGAGGAATGTAAGGGACCTCTTTAAGGAAAACTACAAACACCTGCTCAACGAAATAAGAGAGGACACAAACAGATGGAGAAACGTTCCATGTTCGTGGTTAGGAAGAATCAATATTGTGAAAATGGCTATACTGCCCAAAGTAATTTACACATTCAATGCTATCCCCATCAAACTACCATTGAATTTCTTCACAGAACTGGAAAAAACCACCATGAATTTCATATGGAACCAAAAAAGAGCCCGCATAGCCAAGTCAATTCTAAGCAAAAAGAACACAGCGGGAGGCATCACGCTACCAGACTTCAAACTATACTACAAGGCTACAGTAATCAAAACAGCATGGTACTGGTACCAAAACAGAGATATAGACCAATGGAACAGAACAGAAACATCAGAGGCAACACAACATATCTACAACCATATCATCTTTGATAAACCAGACAAAAACAGGCAATGGGGAAAGGATTCCCTATTTAATAAATGGTGTTGGGAAAACTGGCTAGCCATGTGCAGAAGGCAGAAACTGGACCCCTTCCTGACACCTTACACTAAAATTAACTCCAGATGGATTAAAGACTTAAATGTAAGACCTGACACCATAAAAACCCTAGAAGAAAATCTAGGCAAAACCGTTCAGGACATAGGAGTAGGCAAGGACTTCATGAACAAAACACCAAAAGCATTGGCAACAAAAGCCAAAATAGACAAATGGGACCTAATCAAACTCCACAGCTTCTGCACGGCAAAAGAAACAGTCACTAGAGTGAATCGACAACCATCAGAATGGGAAAAAATCTTTGCAGTTTACGCATCTGACAAAGGGCTGATATCCAGAATTTACAAAGAACTCAAACAGATTTACAGAAAAAAAACAAACAAGCCCATTCAAAAATGGGCAAAGGATATGAACAGACACTTTACAAAAGAAGACATACATGAGGCCAACAAACATATGAAAAAGTGCTCATCATCATTGGTCATTAGAGAGATGCAAATCAAAACCACATTGAGATATCATCTCACACCAGTTAGAATGGCGATCATTAAAAAATCTGGAGACAGCAGATGCTGGAGAGGATGTGGAGAAATAGGAACACTCTTACACTGTTGGTGGGAGTGTAAATTAGTTCAACCATTGTGGAAGACAGTGTGGCGATTCCTCAGGGACCTAGAAATAGAAATTCCATTTGACCCAGCAATCCCATTACTGGGTATCTATCCAAAAGACTATGAATCGTTCTACTATAAGGACACATGCACACGAATGTTCATTGCAGCACTGTTTACAATAGCAAAGACCTGGAACCAACCCAAATGCCCATCGATGATAGACTGGACTGGGAAAATGTGGCACATATACACCATGGAATATTATGCAGCAATCAGAAATGATGAGTTTGTGTCCTTTGTAGGGACATGGATGAATCTGGAGAACATCATTCTCAGCAAACTGACACAAGAACAGAAAAAGAAATACCGCATATACTCACTCATAGGCGGGTGAGAAAAATGAGAACACATGGACACAGAGAGGCGGTCTACTATACACTGGGGACTGTTGGGGGAAATGGGGGAGGGACAGCGGGGGGGGGCTGGGGGGATAGCCTGGGGATGAATACCAAGTGTGGGTGAGGGGGAGGAAGGCAGCAAAACACACTGCCATGTGTGTACCTATGCAACTATCTTGCACGTTCTGCACATGTACCCCAAAACCTATAATGCAATAAAAATTTAAAAAAAAAAAAACAAACAAAAAAAAAAAAAAAACAAAAAATAAATAAATAATAAATAAAAAATAAAAAGAAAAAAAAAAAAAAAAAAAAAAAAATAGAAAAACAGAAAATGGAGAGTAGCAAGGTATTGAAGACATGATTTTTACAAAGCATATCCTAGAACTGAAGGGGATATATTTCTGAATTAAAAGGCTCCCAGAAAAAAATAGATAAAGGACATTATGTTCCAATTTTAGCACACTGGAGATAATGAGAAGACCCTGTATTAATTTCCTAAGGCTTCCGGAACAGAATGTCAAAAATTAAATGGAGTGCCTTAAACAGAAGTTTACTGTCTGACATATCTGAAGGTTAGAAGTGTAATATCAAGGTGTCAATAAGGCTGGTTTCTTTTGGGGGCCCAGGAAAGTATGTATCTAGTCCAGATCTCTTACCTTGGCTAATAGAAAGCTGTCTTCTTTCTATGTCTTTTGACATCACTGTCTCTCTACATCTACTGTTTCCATGTCCTAAGAGCTTCTTTTTGTAAGGACAGCAGTTATATTGAATTATGGCCCAACTAAGTGACGTCATCTTAATTAAATACATCTGGAAGGACAGTATTTGCAAATAAGGTTATATTTTGAGGTAGTGAGTGGGGAAGGCTTCAACATTAATTTTTAGAGGGCACAGTTTAACCCTTAACAAGCCCTAACATCATCCATAAAGAAAATGTATATATGAAACAGATCACATAGATGAAAGTGGATTCAGAATGACATTGGACTACTCAATATACCTTCAAAGTTCTGAGGGAAAATAATTTTCAACCTTGAAGTCTTTACACACAGAACTAATAATTAAATGCAAAGGTGGACTACAGACATCTTTAGACATGAAAGGGCTCCAGTGTTAACTTCCCATACTCCTTTTCTCAGGAAGCCACTGCTGCATATGCTTAATAAAAATAGAGGAGCAAAGGTGGATTTACTGTGAAGTTAATGAATCTTCTGCCTAAGAGTCCCTCATTTCAACAAGCACCTTTCAGTGGATAGAGGCAACCCTTGCAATGTGTTAACATGATCAAATGATTTGGTGAACATTTAGAAGAAATATTATTTAGCCACTATTGATTAAGAAGCCACTGCTTCCTACCCTCTTAGCTAAGATCAAGGCTTCTGTTTTCTAAGTCTGAGAGAGGATTTTGGACTAACCCAGCTGCCAGAGTTCTGGAAGTGTTCTGGTCTCTGGCAGGGGCTTAAAACAGATTCAGCTGCTACAGCAGTCACACTGCTACCACTTACATTTTTCGATCTAGTCTGGTGAGACAGAAAGCTCACACAAGTTCAGGCAAAGCAGCTTAGTTACTCACAGGCAGCAAGAATGAATGGAAGCTTAGGATCCATGGCAAGCCAATCTCCCAATGCTCAGAAAGCTTCCCAGGTAGGATACAAGTCTTCCCTGTGCATTTCCCACCTTGCACCACAGCTCAGATACTCTGAAAGTCTCAGAGACTCAACTCTGGGTTTTATACCCCAGGTGCAACTTGGATCATTGGGCACAAACATTGCCAGATGTCCTGCTCTAGGATAGATGAGAACAGAGCTTGCACTGTTCTGAAAAGATCCTCCTTAGTATAGGATATTGCATTCTTGGCACATTCTACAGTTATTGTGAAAACTGCAGGCAAGGCAGTGAGAACTGGGCAGCCAATATCAGCTGGGGACCTGTCCTCCTGCAAAGCCTGTTATAGTTCTTTATACAGGTGTGCTGGTGGAGCTGGCTGAAGGCATTTTGAAGTCCAGCTAAGAAGAAGATGTATTATAGATACACTATTTGGTACTTAGTAGGACATACTTAATGAATCTCACATCATTCCCACGTGTAATTAAATCTTTATCAGCTGTTCCAGTGTAAGAATGGCATCTGGTGATCTCACCCCACCATTATGCCCATTTATTGGATTGGTGGCATCAAAGTTCAGTCAGAGATTTATCTCAGTAAGAATGTATCCTTCCACAGCTAATACCAGAGGACATAGGTAGGAAAAGGCACAAAAGATGTGAAATTTACAGGGCCAAAATAGTTGGTGACAAAATTGACCAGCCCATCATGTGTATAAATGGTAAGCTGAACATTTTGTTTTCCTTAAATCCTAGAAAAAAATAGACGTTCTCTGCAAACAGGAATATAGTGGATAATAGAGGATACCTTATTATAAATGCACTTCATATTTCCTCTTGATGGAAATTGTGCCAAAAATAGATTTTTTTCTGAATTGCTGTGTTTTGAGGGCATATGATTATAGCAGTGCCACATAGTACATCTGAGTGTAAAATTGTGTGGATTGTATCTTAGCATCGTGTCCTAACAAATTTTGGAAATTCCAGATGGAATCTTCCCCTGAATAAAACAATCCATGGTGAAACAACCTGAGTAAACCAGTCTCAAGTGGTAAAATCTTACAAAGAATCTTGCATGTGTCAATATATGTGTACAATAAACACTTATGTAGCTCAATAAAGGCTAGCAGCAATTTGTAAATGCATTTAAATGTATACCATAGGAAATGAAAAGTAATAGGCAGTTATTATCTTCAGGAGAAACAAAGTTATTAGAGTTGTAATCATAGCACACCACTTTGTTTGACTGAATACTTACCCAGTCAGAAAAATTCAAGCATGGCATGTCAATTTAGTTAAACATTACAATGTAATGACATTAGGAAGTTATAGGTTGTATATTTGTGAGCCTCGTGCTTGTGTATCTGTCTGTCCCACATGAGTGCTTTGTAAGCTGGGTAAATCCTTATATTCCTCTTAAAAATTAAATAACTGTCTAAAATTGTAAGTTGAAGAACTAGCAGTAGAGGCATATTAGATAGTCAAGGAACAGCTAAAGGTGTATTAAGGTTGGTGCTGGGGAAAAAAATTAATAGGCTGGGAAGAGAAGGGTAGAAAATAGTACACTTTGTTATACACTTTCAAGTACTATTTGCCTTTTAAAAACATATGTATACTTTTTTTAATTAAAATTTAACTGAAAAACAGAGTCAGTTCTGATATACTTTCATAAAATGGGTCCTTATCAGCTTTCTAATACCCTCGTTTTCTAGATTACTACTAAAAGTGATTCACATTTTGTGTATGTGATACTAGTAGAACTATGCTTTCAAGATGAAAAAAATGATTAAAGAAATTATTTCGTGATCCACCCGCCTCGGCCTCCCAAAGTGCTGGGATTACAGGCTTGAGCCACCCCGTCTCTACTAAAAATACAAAAAACTAGCTGGGCACAGTGGCGCATGCCTGTAATCCCAGCTACTCAGGAGGCTGAGGCAGGAGAATTGCCTGAACCCAGGAGGCGGAGGTTGCGGTGAGCCGAGATCGTGCCATTCCACTCTAGCCTGGGTAACAAGAGTGAAACTCCGCCTCAAAAAACAACAACAACAACAACAACAACAACAACAACAAAAACTATTTCTCTGAAGAACATCTAAATTCTTATAAATCAGATGGTAATTGAGATGGAGTGGACTTTTGAATATCATTGCCTGAAGCTAATAATATTTTAAAGAAACAAAAGACTTAAATATTTATAAAATTGAGGATTTTTTTTTTTACTGTTTTCAAAAAAGATATTAAAATTTTACCACCTTTGTAGAACTGAGTTTTCTCTTTCTGTACTAGGCAGAAAAAAAATAGTTTTACATTAATAAATCAAAATATGTAATAAATGAATTGCTTACAAAATACAACTATATCAAAAATGTAGAAATAAAGTACAATATTGCAGTTTAGCTTCCTATGTTTGAATTTATTATATAATGCAAAATAAAGATTAAAAATGTATGCATTGAGGTTTTTGAAAACAGACACCGTACATTCATTCAGATTTTGTTATAGAAGAATCATTGATTTTATTCTTGCATCTGCATTTCACAAAGGAAGTATCAGAGGAAAAAAAAGTATGTCTCACAGGCAAGGTTGAAAGCTCAGTTTCACTTTATTTCTTATCTTAATAGCAGGGAGCTGCTACACAGTAAAAAATATATGCTTCAGGAAGATTGAACTTGCTACCTTTCGCAGGGCTGTTCATCTTTTCTAAAGGACAGTTATCAACTAAGCAAAAAAAGGAGGAAATGGCTATTCTGCTTGGCTTATGGTATTATAAATCTATGACCATGTAGCTAGAAAAATCTAAGCATTCTAACTTAGAGTTTAAAAATTAAGAGGACGGTGATAAAGTGCTGTTGTTGGGAGTATAGTTTTTGAAGTCTATAGAATATAGCATGGTAGGCATGCTCTAGAATGGCCCCCAATAATCTTTACCTCTTGGTATTCAGGCTCTTGTGAAATCTCAGTTTTGAGTGTGGATTGGACTTATTGACTTGCTTGTAAACAGTAGACTGTGGCAGAAGTGATAGGCTGTTGTTTCCAAGATTAGTTTATAAACGTCTCTAGCTTCTGTTTTTGGTGCACTCTCTCGTATTGCTCACTCAGAGCAAAGCCAGTTGTCACGTTTTGAGGCAGCTTTGGGGAGTCTCATTTTAGTGAGCTTAGAAGCAGATCTTCTGAGCCTTCCCAGAAGCCATATGCGTGAGCTTGTAGGAGGTACTTCAACAGTCAAGCCCTGAGATCACTGCCATCCAGCTGGCACCCTTATTGCAGGACCTTGAGACCCTAAAGCAGAAACACCCAGCTATTCCACCCCTGGATCCTGATCTATTGAAAGTGTGATGATAAATATTTATTTTTTCAGCTACTAAACTTTGAGTTAATTTGTTATGGAGCAAATGTTACTAATAACACAGACTTCAATTGAACCCCTGAGCCCACTTAATCTAAGTCTTAGATTCTACATTGTTAAAATGGAGTAACACTGGTATAGAATATAGCATGGTAGACATGCTCCAGAATGGCCCCCAATAATCTCTACTTCCTAGTATTAAGGCTTTTGTGAAATCTCATTTCTGAGTGTGGGTTGGACTTACCGACTTGCTTCTAAACCAATAGAGTGTGGCAGAGTAATAGGGTGTTGCTTCCGAGATTAGGTTATAAATGTCTCTGGCATTTTGTATTGGTGTTATGAAGACGTAATGGGATAATTTACATAATAACTCAGCATACATAACTGCACACATGTAGTACTCAACTAAAGGAGCTATTATTTTTATTGCTTATTTAATTTTTGGCAAGCTCTCTGGGAATCCTTTAGTTCATTTTTCCACTGTTAGACAGGAGTGTACCTTTTCAAAAGGTCAGTACACTACCAGTGGAACATAGAATTTGCCTTTAATATTTATTCTATGCCAGTATCAATCTTCCCTGCTTTTCCACAGCCATCAGTTACTATTCGTAGCCTAAGACTCAGTTACTTCCAAACCACTGAACTCATTCTGATTAAGCAGGCCGTAAATATATTAGCTATAGGAGGGAGGACTTGAACTCTGGACCAGATTGAAGACTAGCTGAAACAGGGAAGAGGTGAAAGTACCTCTGTTAGACACACCCATCAGTGCCATATATGTTTACCATTGCCATAGCAGCACCTGGAAGTTATCCCTTTCAATGGCAATGACCCAATGGCCCCAAAGTTACCACCCTTTTTCTAGAAATTTCTGCATAAGCCACCCCTTAATTGGCATGTAATTAAAGTGGGTGTAAATATGACTGCAGCCCTGCTTCTGAGTTGCTCCTCTTCACTGCCTATGGAGTAGCCCTGCTCTGCAGGGGCAGTCACAGAGCTGTAACACTGCCACTTTAATAAAGCTGTTTTCTTCTACCACTGACTCACACCTGATTTCTCTCCAAAACAAAGCCAAAAACTTTCTGGGACTAATCGCAATTCTAGGGCTCACTTTGCCTTCAACAGTCTTAGTCCCCAACCAGCTGAGTTTAGAATGAATGCTACAGTCTTAATCCCAAAACGAAATTAAGTTTGGGGTTTGAGGAATAATAGCTTCTTAAACTTCAGATTGTCACTGTCTCTCATTAGCTTTCTTCCTGGGCTGTGCCTTCCCTGATTTGTACAATAAGAGAGGATATCAAGCCTGGTGGCTCTATATCTATGCCTGACTCCCTAAACCAACCATACTTTCTCTATTAATTCTGATGTCTCTGTGATTCCTGAAATTTTTCTTCCTTAGGTGCAAATAAGTTCTCAGTTGGCCTATGTGGATTATGCCAGCTATTGTCAGACAGAATTTTGATAACTCCGTCATGAGGATGAGCTTTTATCATTTCCTCTGTAATCCCCTCAGAATAAATAGTCTCAGATCTTCCATTGCCTTTTCCCTCTTCTTCCTCCATATGTCCTATTTATCAACATTTGTCTCACTACACCTTCCTTCTGTCTTTATCACAGTAAGATTGAAAACAGCACATTTTTACAAAGGCAGTAATTTACTAAAGTTACGTGAGACATTGTTAAGAAAAAAAACAATGTCCAACAACTAGGATAAAGTATACCTTCTCAAAGTGAATATATGTCTCCAAAGATTGATTTTATTAAAGCCTTTATCCCTTTATCTCCACCCCCAACAAAATGTACTCAGTATGACCATTTTCTGATAACACCAACTCTAACTTGTACACTAAAGAAAGTATACTTTCAGAATGATGAGGACTATTTATTTCTATATATAATGGGATTGATATAAACTGCTATATTCTTTATAAAAAATCTTTAGAAAATGAAAGTTTCCCCCCTAATTTACTTAAGAGTGAAAGGTTGATTTTATAATTCTTCATAAATTATAGACCCATGGCTTGGCTATAAATTCAGCAGATTGGGAGACACAATAATTGTGATGAATTATTGCATATATAAAGTAAGATATCAGGACGATTTTGTAATAAGAATTGTATACAATATCACAATCATTCTGGTGAAAAATTTTGAGGCATTTAATCATTCTTAAAGCTAAAACGATGGACTTGAATAGTCCTACATTAATTTGTTTAGATAAATGTCTTCACTCAATAGATGTAGCACATTTTAGAAATGATGAGTCGATGTAAGATAAAATCAGTAATCTGCACTGATGGAGTTCACCCTTACCTCATTGTTTTCCAATTAGAGTGATGTTATAAATTAAACATAGTGACAACAAGGTAGGATAGTTTCTAATGTATAAATCCTGGTGTGAATATTTTTATTACTATAACATGCCAACAGATTTTACTTGTATACCCAGTTTATAAGGTATTTGATTACTACTATAATTAACCCCAACTTGAAAATAAACGCGAAGGTCATTTTAATTACTGATATTTAATCTGTGCATGAGTTATATGGAAAAATATTTTTAATTTTATGTCTTAAAGGTTGTTTGTCTCCTCTTAAAATTATTTTCTTTTTATTTTTCATGTTGTAATTTTCACCTTTGTTGTTCCTTCAAAAAGCACCATCCAGAAAATATGCATAATAGTAAAAACTGAGCAGTTACCTAAACATGCTTTTCTTCCCCTGAGACATGGCAGAGTACAGGGAAAATACGAAGAAAGAAACCCACCAGTAGTGATATTTTTATAACTACAACCTACAGGTAATCAAAAGTTTGCTGAAATGTTTTAAAAATATCTATAAACTTTACTACATGTGTAATGATCCTTTTACAAATTGTATCAGTTACAGAGAGACAATAAACTGTAGTGCATCTTTTCCAACCCTAAGGACAAAAAGTGTTTGGTGATTTAAAAAAATGTATATGTGTATGTTGTGTGTATACATATATATATATATATATATATATATATGTGTGTGTGTGTGTGTGTATATATATATATGTGTGTGTGTGTATATATATATATACATGTATATACATATACACATAGGTATATATATATACATGTATATACATATACACATAGGTATATATACATATGTATATATACATATATATGTATATGAAGACATACATATCTTCATATGTATATATATGTATATGAAGATATGTATTATATACACACAACACACACATACATATCAAATACTACAGAGACTATACCCCGTTAGAGTTTATAATTCACATTAGCAAATTACTCTGTGGGAAACCTTATTTAGGAAACACATTATGTCTCACCTAATTTTTCAAAATTTAATTAAAACTCCTCTTTTTTTCACTGCTCACATATCATCTTCTGAAAATGTTTTGTGCAGGGAAGACTAAAACCCATGTGGTAAGAAGTATCATCTTCATTTTATGTAGAGAAGGTAATTGAGTTAAAATATTAAAACATTCACCCATAGAAAGTTTATAAATGATAGTACTGCCATTTTAATATGGATCAACTCACTAACCATTCAGTTTCCTTTCTGTTACCCAAATTTGTCCTCCATATATATAATTATATATTTATTTATATATATTATTTATATATTTGACCTCTATATATATAGAGAGGATTTGGTTATGCTTTTAGAAAACATATTAAATGTTAAGGTATCTCTGAAGAAAACTACACATTGTATTTAAATTCTAATTAATGTTGCCACTAATTGCCGTGTAACTCTGTATGAACTTCTAGAATTGAAGATGTCAGGATTAAAACATACTGCCAGGTGAGCTGGTAGGAAAAAATGTGGATGTTATTACAGTCTCATCTTTCTGCTCCTCAAATGCAGAGTTTTAGGGGAAAAAAAAGTGTGAGTAGGTATGACTATGATACAGTTTCTCATTTGCTGAAAAATTACTGTTTAAAAGATTGAACACAGGCAGTGAATTACAGTGAAAACAGCTCTTGAATTCAGAGGACTTGAAATCTAGTCCTGGCTTCATTGTCTACAAACTCTGTACTTATAAGTAATTGGTAAACCATTAAGTGCATTATGAAGAATATTAGAAATGGGAAACATTTAAAAATTATTTTTTAATAATTTATGGCCATAAAACACACCAGTTATATACTGAAAAAGTAATTCAGATGTAGAATTGTATCTATATTGATATCTGTATCCATATTTATATCTAGATAAATACATAGACATGTAGACAGATGTACTTTAGCTGTAGATATAGGTAAAGGTAAAGCACAGATCTAGAGATAGAGATAGAAATGGCTATTTTCTTCCCAGAAAAGATAACAAAACCACTATCAGAATCTATTTTATTCAATAAACCTTTATCTGTGCCCTAATATATAGAAGGCATTGGTCAAGTCACTGTGATTATTTAGTGAAGTAATACTACTCTGACCTCAAAAATGTAATTAAAGTCTCATAGATGAGATCAGGCTTATATACCTGTAAAATAAAGGGGGAAGGGCAAGGCCTAATGCAGTAAATGCTGTATAAATTCTATAGTTGAGATAAGCCGATTGGAGGAAGGGATTACTGGTTCTGTTTCAAGGAACTGTTAAAGGCTTAATAATTGAACAGGCTATTTATTGAGCTTAAAATATCCAAAGACTTCACTCTAACACTATTTTATTAAATCTGTACCAGAAGGATCTAAAGTCCTTGAAATAACTTAGCTCTAATTAAATATACCAAATCCAGTTTCAGATTCTTTCACTGGGCCTTCACATTGAAAGTGAATGTTCAATTGAAGGTAACTTTCAGTTCACCTTCTGAAGTCTACAAAAAGAAAATCAGCTTTTCTCTAATGTTTAGTGACTTCTCTGTCTGCCTCTGAGGCATCGAAAGGCTGTAGACAATCAGCCTTTCTATCTTGATTTTAAAAAGGTACAATAATTTTAAGTAGAATGTAGAGGAAAAAGGCAAACATCTAAACCTGCAAAAAATAATTTCTTTTTTTGCACATAATACACTTCATTTCCCAGTGTATTATGAAGTGAGAGGAAAAATGAGATTATCTTCATCCTTTTCTAAGTGGAGTGCTAACTAGCCAAGTTCAGAGATTCATTCATGTGCATAAAATCACATTTAATTGTGATTTACGAAACTGGCTATGCCTGTTTCAGTTTTTTAGGTTCAAATAAAGATGACACTCAACTAATAAGTCATTATTACTCTCCACCATGTCCTTTTTCCCCCCCAGGGCATATATCCCTTTTGTTAGGCTTATTTTGTCAGATATTTTTACATGTTTAGATTGAGGTTATACATTATTGGTAATAATATCACAGAAGGAATGTGTCCATTTCTGTGCATTATATCAGGGGGTACAAAATGTCATATGTCATTATAACTGGTGATGTTAACTTTGATCATTTGGCTGATGTCATGTATGGCAGGTTTATCTACTGTAAAGTTACCGTTTTTGTATTCTATATTGATAAATATCTTAGAAGATACTCTGACACTACACAAATCCTATAATGCATCTCTTCTTAGAGTACATAATATTTTGCATAATAATTGTAGCATATAATCTTGCCATTAATAATCATGAATGTGCTGTTCTAATGAAAATGTTCTATTTTCTTCATTTCTTCTACATTTGTTAATTGGATTTATTCTACAGAACTACCCATTCTCCCACATTTATTTACTTATTCAATTAAACATTATATCAGTTGAACACATGGATGTTTATTGTTTGGGCAATAATACAATGTTCCATTATTTTGTTGCTCTAATTGTTCTATATTGGTCATTGGAGCTCTTTCAGAGTCCCCTCTGCCTTTTTAATGTGCCTCCACCCTTTATGAGAATTTCCTTACTTTTTGATGCACAAGATACTCTGGACTTATCTTGCATATTTCCTTTTCTTGATCTGGAATCAAACATTCCTCCTAAGAGCTCAAGTTCCTTGGAATGAAGAGTGCTCTTAAGACATTAAGATCTGAATGCTTGGTGTGCTCATTGCTACTGGAGTAATACTGTTTCTAGGACTTAACTCACAAAGCTTAGATTGAGCACACATGCACAAAACATTTGTATATTTTTCTCTGTCTAAATATTTGTGTAAGTATTTAAAAGCCATATTTATAATGATAGTTTCACCTGTTAATCTAACAAGCACAGGTTTTATTCTAGCCTTTCCACTTCAGTCTTTGTAATTTTTTCTCTGTCATTGAGAAACCAGAGTCTCAGTATATACAACATATTTATTTATTTGTTCAACTTTATTTAGTTTCAAATTTCCTAACCCGAATGCATTTGATAAAAAAAAAAAAGTGTGCTAACTAGAATGCAATGTTTGTTTATTGTTCTCTCTTAGTCTATCTGTTCTGCTGTAGCAGAATGCCTGACACTGGATAACCTGTAAAGAACAGAAATTTATTTTCTCACCGTTTTGGAGGCTGGGAAGTCCAAGATTCAGTCACTGGCATATTTCAAGGGCTTTCTTGTTGCATCCTCTGCAGAGAGGAAACAGTTTCCCCACACGGCAGAAGGCAAAGCGCAAAGAGGAAAACGGGACCAAATAGGCCCTTTTGTGACAGTACGAATCCCAGTCATGAGGGTGGAGCTATCACCTCCCAAAGGTCCCACCTTCTAACACTGCAACCAAGTTTCAACATGAGTTTGGGAGGGAACAAATTTTCAAACCAAAACAATTATTTTTGTCTCTAATCTTAAAATATTTAGTCAAATCACTGCTTTTCGGCGTAACTAAAGTTAGTTTTCTTTTTGTTTCCTACTGCATCATGTGTGGTTTTGTTGTTCACTTGTTCATTTAGGTTCATAGGTCACAGATTGTATTTGGTTTTGGGTTCCTCCCATGTACTGGTTATTTGTTTTTAATTTACATGCAGTAAAATTCACTTTTTGTAGTGGGTAGCTTTATAGGTTTTGAGGAGTCATATATTCATAGTCCTGATACAAAACAGTCTATCACACTAAAAGTTGTCTTGAACTTACCCACTCCATTTTTCCTGAATCTGATAACTACTGGCCTGTTTTAAGTCTATAGTTTTCTTTTCCGTAATATCATATAAGTAGAAACATACAATATGTAGACTAGGGGTTCTCGATGAGAGACAGATTTGTTCCCAAGGGTATATTTGACAACGTTTTTTGATTGGTAAGACTGGAGCAAGGGTAACTACTGCCCTCTAGTGGGAAGAGTTTAGAGATGCCACTCAGTCTCCTGCAATGCACAGGACAATCCCTGACAACAAAGAAATTATCCCGCCCCAGGTGTCAGTGGGGCCCAAGTTGAGAAACGCTGACACACATTTTTGGGTCTGGCTGCTTTCACTTTAGAAGCCAGACTCAAAGAATCACTTGAAGATTCATCCGTGTTGTTTTCAGATCAATCGTTGTTGAATCAAACCTTTCTAACCTTTTTTTCTGACTAGTATTACTTTGTGAGCCATATCACACATAGACTGTCCATTCATTTACACAGGAAGGATATCCTTTTGTTACCACTTTTTGGCAATTATGAATTAGGCTGTTATAAACATTTATATCCAGGTTTCACATGGACATAATTTCATTTGTCTTTGTCAGAAATGTGATTGTTTCTCCCAGTCTGTGTTTTATCTTTTTCTCTTCATAATACTGTTTTAGACCAAAAAAATTATTTTGATAACATCCAGTTTTCTATGGATTTTGTTTTTGTTGTTGTATCTAAATACTCTTAGCTTAAACCAAGCTCATAAAATTTTCCTTATGTTTTAATTGTTCTGTATTGTTTTTCTCTTTTTCATATTTGGCTTGCAGTCATTTTGAGTCAAATTTGTAAAGTTTGAAGCATGGGTCAAGATTTAGTTTTGCACATATGGGTATCCACTTGTTTAAGTTCCAGTTGTTAAGAAAATGAAATGACTGTGAACATTTCTCAAAAAATAAACTGATTATATTTGGGTGGATCTATTTCTGGGCACTCGAGTCCATTCTATCTATCTACAGGTCTGTTTTTCAGTGAATATCATACTGTCTTAACCACCGTAGCTTCATAGTAAGTCTTGACATCTAGTAATGGAATCATCTAACTTTTTACTTCATTTTCAAAATTGTTTTGGTTATTCTGTTTCCTTTGTCTTTCCATAAATTTTATAATCATCTTGTTAATATATATATTTAAAGAAAAAATTACTGGTATTTTGATTGGTATTGCATTTGATTTGTAATTTAACTTTAAAAGAATTGAATTTTTAACAAAGTGAGTCTTTCAATTCATCAACGCAGTGTATCTCTCCATTTATTTTGGTCTTATTTGATTTCTTTCATCCATATAGTTTTCTGCATACAGAAATATGTATGTATGCATTAAATATTTACATATCTCATTATTTGTTTTATTCATAATGGTAGTGTTTTTGTCTTTTAAGTAACTGGTTCATAGCTGGTATACAGAAATATAATTAATTTTCTGTAGAGTAATATTTTATCTTTAGACCTTTTTGAGTTCATATATTGGTTCTAGAAGCTTTTTAAAGAGTCTATGGGATTTTCAGTGGAATCAGCCATGTTTGTAAAGAAAGACATTATTTTTTTCTTACCTTCAATCTGTGCACTTTTTATTCCTGCCTTATTACACTGACTAAGATTTCCAGTATGATATTGGCTTGGCTTGTTTCCAATCTTGGCACAAAGCATCCACTGTTTATATCATTAAACATGTTGTAAGTTAAAAGATTTTATATCTCTTCCTCATTGAGTCAAAGAAGGTTTTATTCCCAGTGTTCTGAGATTTTTCTATAATCTATTCACTATCTATCCTTCAATAAAGAGATAATGAATTTTGTCAAATCCCGTTTCTGCTTCTAGAGTTAATTAAATGATTTCTCTTTTTAAATATGATAGGAATAATGTTAATTTTATCGATCAATTCCTGCATGTTAAACCAGTTTGGTATTGTTGAGATATACCAACTTTGGCTATGAAAAGCTGTTACTTTTATATTATATTTTGTTATTTATTTGCTAAAATATTTTGTCAGGATTTTTGCATCTATGTATATGAGAGAAACTGGTCTGCAGTCTTTGATATGACAACAGTGTTGGTCTTATAAAATTTTGGGGGAAGCATTTTTCTTTTCTTCAACTTTCTGAAAGAGATTATGTAGAAATGGTATTATTTTTTCTTTAATGTTTGCCAGTAAACCCTTCAGTCTCTGGGAGATTCATTTAAAATAAGTTATTTACTGAAAATTCTGCAGCCACCAGGCTCACCTGCCATTCCACCCTCTACCAATTTGTCAATTATTCTTGCTGAATTCTCCTTATTGTTGTCCAGTTTCTGTACTAGTTAAGCAAAGAATCAAATCCTGGCTTTCCCTGCAGATGCCTGTTTCTCCCCAGATCTTAGGTTAGCAGGTTGCCCTGTGATAGTCTCTCTCTGATGACCGCAAATCAAAACCACAGTGAAATACCATCTCATCCAGTCAGAATTGCTATTTATTAAAAACTTAATAAATAACATGCTGGTGAAGCTGTGGTGATAATGTGGTGCTTACACACTATTGATGGGACTGTAAATTAGTTCAGCCATGGTGAAAAGCAGTTTGATGAATTCTCAAAGAACTCAGAGCAGAATTACCTTTTGACTCAGCAATCCCAGGATTGGGTATATAACCAACGTATATACATTGTTCTGCTGTAAACACATGTGCACGTGCATGTTCATTGCAGCACTGGTCATAGAAGCAAAGACATAGAATCAACCTATATGACAGTCAATGGTAGACTAGAATAAAAAATGTGGTATGTATGCACTATGGAATATTATATAGCCATAAAAAAGAATGAGATTATATCATTTGCCATAATATGGAGGCAATTATGCTAAGTGAACCAACACAGGAACAGAAGGTCAAATATCGTATGTTCTCTCTCATAAATGGGAGCTAAACATTGAGTACATATGGACACAAAGAAGGGAACAATAGACACTGGGATGTATTTGAGGTGGAGAGAGGGAGGAGGGTGAAGACAAAAAAACCCTAACTATTGGGTAGCATAGGTAGCATATCTACCTATGCTTCTGTTTTGGGTAGTAAAATTATCCATACACCAAACCTCTGTAACATGCAATTTACCTATATAACAAACCTGCATGTGTACCCCTGAACCTAAAACAGAAGTTATAAATAAGTAAATAAATATTCAGAAAGAAAAATAAAAGCTATGGATTTGGAGTTTTTGTAGATTTTTCTTGGGAGAACAACATTCTTTCCAGCATTTGACATCACTGAATAGAAGTTGGAAATCACTTGAAGTGTTAAATTTTTAGTAACTTTATTAATTTCTAGAACATTTTTATTCCTTATCTATTTAGTAGCTTAAGCATTATAGAATGTTTTAAACATTGTTCTGTTATTACTGCGATTGTACTCAGCTGTTTTGCATCTGTTGACCTTCTCCTATGAGTACCTGGTACGGTTGGTAATTTGTCATCTTGTGCGATTTGTAATTTTGAACATGAACACATCTGGGCTTTTTTGATCTTTTCTTTTTTATTCCCACATCTATACACTGAATTGTGGAAATTACCTGCAGAGCAGTCTTCTGTTTGCCTCTGAAGGAGCTCTGACAATGGAATTAGGCAACAATCTTGCATTTAGTGCCAACTTGGGATTTTTATTTCTCATAAGTGAACTTTGCTTTTATTTTTCTACTCACAACCCTTCATGCTTCTACAGGCTTCCTTACCTTTCCTCAGTTACTTAGCAATTTTTCTTGGCCAAGTTTCACTGACAAAAATCTTTTGAGGCTTCCAGTTTTACAGAGGATTTGAACATCCTCCTCCCATAAGTTCTAAATCACACTTCCTTTTGAATAATCTGATACACTTATGTCTTCTGGCATTAGTTTACATTGTCCATGCTGGCTTGTCAGAAATTATACCATATATAGTTTATGCACCTTCAAATTCAGTTCACTATAATTTTCTGCTTAATTGTAATGATAACCTTCCAGGAAAGTCATTGTACAAAAAGGACACTGTCGCTAGTGATATGTGACCCAGCATCACAATTATGAAGTTTGACCTGTATGTAATTAAGAAATTAATGGATGCTGTTCTTGATCAGTTTGGGAGAAGATGCTCATTATAAGTATTGCAATGAAATGTAGCTGCTTTATTCCCCAGTGAATACAGGCTAAGGATTTTTTTAAATTGTGTGTACAGCATTTGTAACTGTTTATATCAGGTAAGACAGACCTCTCCAGAGCAGCTTAGTCTATATGTAAATTAATTCTCCAAAAACCCACAGATAATCTATATGGTAACCTATTCAACATTTGCCCCAAATCAGTGTCAAACTTGGTTATCTAAACTTTTCAAAACCATCTTCTGAAAATGGGAAGAGAGATTTCTGAAAAACTTCAGTCCTGAAGCCAAGCTTCCTGAACATGGTTCCCATCTCTAATGCTCAAAAGATGTAAGTACTTGAATGATTCAACCTTTCTCTGCTAGTTTTCCTCCTCTATTGAGAGGATTAAAGAATATGGGTAAAATATACATTATTATTGGCTGTTTCAGCCCTCTCCAATGTCAGTCTCCCTTTCACCTTATATATATATATATATATATATAAAGACAGTGACCTTGGGGGAGGAGGCAAGATGACATCGTAGAGGCAACTCAGGATTGCAGCTCTCAATGAAGGCGCAGAGGGTGAGTCCTAGCCACATTCTCGGATGTTCCTTTTATGCCCACAGGGTGTTGAAAGTCCCAGGTGTGGGAGAGACACGGGATGCTAGCGCAGCCGGCTAACGCAGCTGGCTCCCGCCGCCTCTTCAGCCGGCGCCGCAGCGGGACCCGGCGCGGAACTCACTGGTCTGGGTGCCCTGTTAAACCGGAAATCTGAGATTTGGAAGGGCAGATTGGCATGTTCATCTGATTGAACGGGACTTGGACAATGAGCCAGACCAGGAGTTTCCTTGGAAGCGTGATCTGAGCCGGGGTAGTGGGCAGTGGCACGGGAGATCGCACGGATCCCAGTGCCCTAACGGCAGGCTACTGGGGTGCCAGTGAGAGAGTTGACCTTTCAGCTTGGGGAGAGGAAGAGAGAGAGAGAGAGAGGACGGACTCTGAGGCAGGGAGCTGGGTGATCGGGCTCGGCGGGTCCCACGCTCACAGGGACAAGCAGGGCGGCGACTGGAGATGCTTGGGTCTGAGAGTTTTGCTGCCGGCATCTAGGATGGTGCAGCCCGGTGAGGGAGGGGCGTCCACCATTGCTGACGCAGTCCACCCCCAATGAAGTACCGCCCAGGACTGACGCAGCCTGCTGTTGCCGAGGCAACCTGCCATAACAGAGAGACTCCGCGCTCACAGCAGAAGGGAGCCCAGCAGCAACAGGGCGGACACTCTGCAAGATATTATCCAGGAAAATTTCCCCAACCTAGCAAGACAGGTCAATACTCAACTCCAGGAAATACAGAGGATACCACAAAGATATTCTGCAAGAAGAGCAACCCCAAGGCACATAATCGTCAGATTCGCCAGGGTTGAAATGAAGGAGAAAATACTAAGGGCAGCCAGAGAGAAAGGTCGGGTCACCCACAAAGGGAAGCCCATCAGACTCACAGCAGATCTCTCGGCAGAGACTCTACAAGCCAGAAGAGAGTGGGGGCCAATATTCAACATCCTTAAAGAAAAGAGCTTTCAACCCAGAATTTCATATCCAGCCAAACTGAGCTTCATAAGTGAAGGAAAAATAAAATCCTTCAGGAACAAGCAGGTACTCAGAGATTTTGTCACCACTAGGCCTGCTTTACAAGAGCTCCTGAAAGAGGCATTACACATAGAAAGAAACAACCAGTTCTAGCCATCCTAAAAGCATACCAAATGCTAAAGACCATCAACAAAATGAAGAATGTACATGAACCAACGGGCAAAACAGCCAGCTAGCATCAAAATGGCAGTATCAAATTCACACATAACAATATTAACCCTGAATGTAAATGGGCTAAATGCACCAATAAAAAGACACAGACTGGCAAATTGGATAAAAATCCAAAACCCATCAGTGTGCTGTATCCAGGAAACCCACCTCACATGCAAAGATACACAAAAGCTCAAAATAAAAGGATGGAGGAAGATTTACCAAGCAAATGGAGAGCAAAAAAAAGCAGGAGTTGCAATTCTCATCTCTGATAAAATAGACTTTAAAGCAACAAAGATCAAAAGGGACAAAGGAGGTCATTACATAATGGTAAAAGGATCGATACAACAAGAAGAGCTAACGATTCTAAATATATATGGACCCAATGTAGGAGCACCCAGATTTATAAGGCAAGTTCTTAATGACTCACAAAGAGACTTAGACTCCCACACAATAATAGTGGGAGACTTTAACACTCCACTGTCAATAGCAGACAGATCAACCAGACAGAAAATTAACAAGGATATCCAGGACTTGAACTCAGACCTGGAACAAGCAAATCTGATAGACATTTACAGAACTCTCCACCCCAAATCCACAGAATATACATTCTTCTCAGCACCACATCACACCTACTCCAAAATTGACCACATAATTGGAAGTAAAGCACTCCTCAGCAAATGCAAAACAACGGAAATCATAACAAACAGTCTCTCAGACCATAGTGCAACCAAGTTGGAACTCAGAATTCAGAAAATAACTCAGAACCGCACAGCTTCATGGAAACTGAACAACTGGCTCTTGAATGTTGATTGGATAAACAATGAAATGAAGGCAGAAACAAAGAAGTTCTTTGAAACCAATGAGAATGAAGACACAATGTACCAGAATCTCTGGGACACATTTAAAGCAGTCTGTAGAGGAAAATATATATTGCAATAAGTGCCCACATGAGAAGAGTGGAGAGATCCAAAATTGACACCCTATCGTCAAAATTGAAAGAGCTAGAGGAGCAAGATCAAAAAAGCTCAAAACCTAGCTGAAGACAAGAAATAACTAAGATCAGAGCAGAACTGAAGGAGATAGAGACAAGAAAAACCCTTCAAAAAATCAATAAATCTAAGAGCTGGTTTTTGAAAAGATCAACAAAATAGACCACTAGCCAGACTGATATAAAAGAAAAGAGAGAACAACCAAATAGATGCAATAAAAAACGATAAAGGGGAAATCACCACAGATTCCACAGAAATTCAAACCATCATCAGAGAATACTACAAACAACTCTATGCACACAAACTAGTAAATCAGGAAGAAATGGATAAATTCCTGGATGCCTGTGTCCTCCCAAGCCTAATCCAGGAGGAAGCCAAAACTATGAATAGACCAATAACAAGGTCAGAAGTTGAGGCAGCAATTAAGAGCCTACCACACAAAATAAGCCCAGGTCCAGATGGGTTCACAGCTGAATTCTACCAGACACACAAAGAGGATCTGGTACCATTCCTTCTGAAACTATTCCAAATAATCCAAAAAGAGGGAACCCTTCCCAAATCATTTTATGAGACCAACATCATCCTGATACCAAAACCTGGCAGAGACTCAACAAGAAAAGAAAACTTCAGGCCAATATCCATGATGAACATAGATGCAAAAATCTTCAATAAAATACTGGCAAATTAATTGCAACAGCACATTAAAAAACTTATCCATCATGATCAAGTAGGATTCATCCTGGGGATGCAAGGCTGGTTCAACACACGCAAGTCTATAAATGTAATTCACCACATAAACAGAAGCAAAAACAAAAACCACATGATTATCTCAATTGACGCAGAGAAGGCATTTGACAAAATTCAACAGCCCTTTATGCTAAAAACCCTCAATAAACTTGGTATTGATGGAACATATCTCAAAGTAATAAAAGCTATTTACGACAAACCAACAGCGAATATCATACTTAATGGGCAAAAACTGGAAGCATTCCCTTTGAAATCCGGCACTAGACAAGGATGCCCTCTCTCACCACTTCTATTCAACATAGTACTGGAAGTTCTAGCCAGAGCAATCAGGCAAGAAAAAGAAATAAAGGGTATTCAAATAGGAAAGGTGGAAGCCAAATTGTCTCTATTTGCAGACGACATGATAGTATACCTACAAGACCCCATCACCTCAGCCCAAAAGCTCCTGCAACTGATAAGCAACTTTAGCAAAATCTCAGGATATAAAATCAATGTGCAAAAATCACAAGCATTCCTATACACCAATAACAGACTTAAAGAGAACCAAATTAAGAATGAACTGCCATTCACAATTGCTACAAAGAAAATAAAATACCTAGGAATACAACTCACTAGGAATGTAAGGGACCTCTTTAAGGAAAACTACAAACAACGGCTCAACGAAATAAGAGAGGACACAAACAGATGGAGAAACATTCCATGTTCGTGGTTAGGAAGAATCAATATTGTGAAAATGGCTATACTGCCCAAAGTAATTTACACAATCAATGCTATCCCCATCAAACTACCATTGAATTTCTTCACAGAACTGGAAAAAACCACCATGAACTTCATATGGAACCAAAAGAGAGCCCACATAGCCAAGTCAATTCTAAGCAAAAAGAACACAGCGGGAGGCATCACGCTACCAGACTTCAAACTATACTACAAGGCTACAGTAATCAAAACAGCATGGTACTGGTACCAAAACAGAGATATAGACCAATGGAACAGAACAGAAGCATTGGAGGCAACACAACATATCTACAACCATATTATCTTTGATAAACCAGACAAAAACAGGCAATGGGGAAAGGATTCCCTATTTAATAAATGGTGTTGGGAAAACTGGCTAGCCATGTGCAGAAAGCAGAAACTGGACCCCTTTCTGACACCTTACAGTAAAATTAACTCCAGATGGATTAAAGACTTAAACATAAGACCTGACACCATAAAAACCGTAGAAGAAAATCTAGGCAAAACCGTTCAGGACATAGGAGTAGGCAAGGACTTCATGAACAAAACACCAAAAGCATTGGCAACAAAAGCCAAAATAGACAAATGGGACCTAATCAAACTCCACAGCTTCTGCACGGCAAAAGAAACAGTCACTAGAGTGAATCGGCAACCATCAGAATGGGAAAAAAATCTTTGCAGTTTACACATCTGACAAAGGGCTGATATCCAGAATTTACAAAGAACTCAAACAGATTTACAGAAAAAAAACAAACAAGCCCATTCAAAAATGGGCAAAGGATATGAACAGAAACTTTACAAAAGAAGACATACATGAGGCCAAGAAACACATGAAAAAATGCTCATCATCACTGGTCATTAGAGAGATGCAAATCAAAACCACATTGAGATACCATCTCACACCAGTTAGAATGGCGATCATTAAAAAATCTGGAGACAGCATATGCTGGAGAGGATGTGGAGAAATAGGAACGCTCTTACACTGTTGGTGGGAGTGTAAATTAGTTCAACCATTGTGGAAGACAGTGTGGCGATTCCTCAGGGACCTAGAAATAGAAATTCCATTTGACCCAGCAATACCATTACTGGGTATCTATCCAAAAGACTATAAATCGTTCTACTATAAGGACACATGCACACAAATGTTCATTGCAGCACTGTTTACAATAGCAAAGACCTGAAACCAACCCAAATGCCCATCGATGATAGACTGGACTGGGAAAATGTGGCACATGTACACCATGGAATATTATGCAGCAATAAAAAATGATGAGTTTGTGTCCTTTGTAAGGACATGGATGAATCTGGAGAACATCATTCTCAGCAAACTGACACAAGAACAGAAAAAGAAATACTGCATATACTCACTCATAGGTGGGTGAGAAAAATGAGAACACATGGACACAGAGAGGCGGTCTACTATACACTGGGGACTGTTGGGGGAAATGGGGGAGGGACAGCGGGGGGGGACTGGGGGGATAGCCTGGGGATGAATACCAAGTGTGGGTGAAGGGGAGGAAGGCAGCAAAACACACTGCCATGTGTGTACCTATGCAACTATCTTGCACATTCTGCACATGTACCCCAAAACCTATAATGCAATAAAAATTTAAAAAAAAAAAAAGACAGTGATCTTATGTGTGTAATTATAATTACAAATGTGAGTTTATGTTTGTATGTTTACATGTACATACTTATACAGCATAACATATATGTCTCTGTTTCTGTATATATATATATATATATACACAGAATATATATATATATCTCCTTAGTATCACCAAGATTATTTCCATGACCTCACTTATAAATGTCTTCAATACCCTGCACAAGACACTTGAGCTTATTTATAGTAACTAGGAGGTCTTTTACTACTTTAATCCTGGGCTTCCATTTCTTTTAGCAATATTTGTTCACCTTTCTAGGTTGTCCATCATTTTCTGTTTAAGAAAAACTCAAACAAAGTATCTGAAGTGTTTTCACATGCACTCTGTTGTCTATGTATTTGGCTAATATCAACCTGCTTCTTCCTTCTTCATTCTCTGTTGCCATGGAGTTTTCAGCCAACTCAGTTTTTGCCCTGCTTTCATTGAAGATAAAGACAAGTTTCTACATTGATAATGAAAAATACATCAACTATTTAAGCCTGATTTAATGAAAAAGGCATTAAAATAGGAGCTAAGTCTTCAGATTTATTATTCAGGCTCTATTTTTCACTCTTTGTATAACCTTTGAGAAATCACCTAACTTAAGACCTACCATGAAAACATATGGGGTTGGTGTTGGAGATAAATGAGAGTTTTCTTTATATATGCTTGCCTTGATTTTTTGGTAGAGTGAGTAGTATGTTTTTATTTCAAATTATGTCATAACATTGAAATGTTCAGAGGATAACATTGGTTAACATGAATAAATTTCCCCTTTAATAAATATTAACAATTGTGTTTTGCTTCTAATAAAATAAAAATGTTACAGAAAAAAATTAAGTCACCCTTTTCTATTCTCAAATATTTTAGTTTTTTTCTCATAAACAATTTCATGCTTTCTAATGTAGACATTTTATATAGGCATATCTTTAAAAAGCATATTTTTAATGTATGTCTTATACCCATCATTTCGACATCTGCTGTTCACTCAATGTTAAGATTTTAAAATCTGTGTTTACATATACACTGCTTAGTTTTTATTGATAATCTGTCTATGAATATAACATAATTTTTATACCACTTCGTCAATTGATAGGAATAAATTTGATTTTACTTCTTATAATTATACAGAATTTTTCAAAAAGCAGCTTTTGTTTAAATGCCCAACTTATATTTAGCAGTGATATTAAAATAAATGACAAAAATGATTTCTAATAAGAGAGAAATCTGTGTCCCCTCTAGAAATTATCTCTACATTGAATAAAGAAAATTAAATTGCCTCACATTCCAAGTAGAGAAGTGCAGCCTTTTCTTCTCTGCCAAATCTTCAGAAATACAATAAAAGATTTTATACATTGAAACCCACTTATTAGGTCATTTGTTGATAATAATCTCTTATAACATTTTAGTTGTGCTTCCAGATGAGTTATTTAATTCATCAACATTTATTGAATATCTACTGTGTTTTTACTGAGAGCAAAAAAAGAATATGATAACATAAGTGTCCTTAAGAAGTATATATTAATCAACTACTGCAGAATATGTGTTACATACTAGAATACATAGGAAGAAATGAGAACTTCAGGTGAAATGGTCATGGAAAGGTTTGAGAAAGTGATTTGATTCATGCCTTCATATTTGGCTAAGAGAGGCAGAGAATGAATTGCCCAAAATATGTGAGTATATGGAAAATTCAGATCTTTAGATTGCAAATTGGACTGTGCACAGAATTCAGAGCAGACTTTTTGGGAAGTGAAGCGGAGGGAGACTTACAGACTGAACTTTTATGCAAAGCTAAAAATACTGGGCTTTAGTCTTTAAAGAGGAAAATTGTATGATATGATTAGTGTCACATGGTGTGATGTATTTAATATATTTGATTGTGTTTCATCAAAATAAAGAGATAATTCTACACAAGTTTTTGGACTTTTTGCATTCTATTAGTTTTAGATTAAATTGAAGTGAACTGTATAATAAATGTATATTAATGGTGTTTTAAATTAACCAATGTTCTTGGGAATATTGATTTTTCAAGTCCAGACAATTTAAAAGTGTCTCTGGGTATATGAATTGCTAAACTTTTCTATTTATTTAGATACCAACATAGCATTTCAAACAAGAATTTTAGCTAGTGTCAAAATGATAATCGTGACCAGCACAAGAAAGTTATTAAAGCATTTAGATAATTAATTGATAAATTTGGTATGGTAAGATATTTTGCTCATATTTATACTTTTAAACCTGTCAGGAAGGAGGATCTTAATTAAAATTTATATTAACAATCACATGTGTTTTCTAATGTCATGATTTTAATCCACTAACATTTAAATGTAGTGAACACAAATTATTCAGAAAAAATAGTGTTTCCTTCCATATTTGTGATGCTATTTAACAGTAAAAAACCAACCTTGGTAGATGCTTTAAAACACAAGAAATGTATTTTTATAACTTTAGAATACATTGCTCTTATTATGTAGGTTAAGACTGCGGAAACAAAACAATATTGATTCACCTCCATGCTTCATGTAGGTTATTAAAATGGGCTGGATGAATTTGACGTAATTTCTAATGTCTTCAAGAGTTGGGTGCTTCTATCTTTACCCCATAACTTTCCTGAAGAAGGAAAATATCTGTTACTGTAACTTGAATTTTATAGTGTGAATTAAAAATAAGCTTGAGTCTTGGATGAATTAAAAAGTAAAACATAAAAGCAGAGCAATCACATTACCGCATTCGGTAAGTGTTCACAAGTTCTCGATGGTTGCCTCAGGCCTACAGTGAGGGGTGCGCTAAGGTCACAGCGAAAGAAAACAACACAGTAACCAAATGACATTTCTGTATCTCTTATTTATTCAGCAGAACTGTGAGCTAATTAACCAGTATTTCCTTTCCAGTCTCCAGGTGGACAACATCTATGATACTCTCAGCTACCAGTCACCTTTTCTTCTATAATAAAAAAGCCCCCGATGTTCAGATTTAAAGCCACAAGCATTTGTTTAGTCCATAATTCTAAGGGTGAGCAATTTGGTCTGGGCAGTTCTTCCCATTTCAGTGAATGAAGTCAGCTGCTGGGGGCTGGTGGTCTAGGATGGCCTCTGCTGGGAAAACTCAACACAGCTTGCACATAGTATCTCAGCCATCTGCAGGCCAGCCGGAGCTTGCCCACACGGTATTGGCAGGGTTCACAGAAGTAAAATCATGCCAGCTCTTTTAGGGCCTAGTCTCAGAACAGAGACACTCTCACTCTCATAACATTCTATAGCCAAAGCAAGTCACTGGGACATTTCCAGATTCAAGGAGATGGAGAGATACTCTCTACCTCTTGTTGGGAGGACCTAGAAAGTCACATTGCAAAGTGCATGAATATTGTGAGGGAGGAAAATTATTTCTACAACTATCACACTTCCATTGCTCTTAATGTAGCATTATATTCTCCTCCAAGGGCCACACAAACAAGCTTAGACAGCCAGTGTTTTCATATATATATATGACTGTTTATACAAATATCATTTGCATATGCTTTTTACATTTTATATAAATGGTATTAGTATAAATTGTTATCGTTTTTGTTCTGTTAATTCAATATTTTTGATTGCCATGAATATAGCTATATATGAAATAATTTCCCTTTGATTAGAATGTAATATTTCATTGTGTAACTGTATATGCAAATATAAGTACATAATATATCACTATCATTTACCTTATTTATGGGCTTTGAATGTTTCTAGGTTTTCATTATTCCCCAAAATGTAACAACACCCATCCAAATACCTTGTTTTATATATATATATATATATATATATATATATATATATATATATATATACACACACACAGACACACACACACATATGCACACACAATACTTTTATCAGGGCATATGATTAGAATTCTGATGGGAAATTTACCTTTTCAATTTTATCACATAAATTGCATACAAATTTATTTCCAAAGTGACAATATTAATTTGCATCCCAGCAACAGTGTATTATAGCTTCTATTCCTGGTATTCTAGCCAATACTAGATATCATCAGGATGTAAACTTATGAATGAGAAATATCTGATTATTGAAATAATAAAGTATGAATTGTTACTTTCCCATATAATACTACCTTCTCTGAAAAAATCTGGCATTTGTCCAAGAGAAATTGGGTTGAAACGCTTTCTGTACAACATGGAATGATAGTATCAACAACTCTCTTTGGGAGTGTGTGTGGACTCTACATTGAGTGTGTTTCTCAGCTCTTCCATTCACAACCACTTCAATTGCTAATGAGTACTAATATTTTCTGTGATTCCCTTCAATTATAAGGGGCTCTTGGTTAGACACAGGCAGAGAAATGCTTTAGGAATGTTAGCTAAAAAATACCTGCCTACTCAGTTGTCTTCTCATCAATTTCATTTCTCTATGAATCCAACCTCAGTTGGTACATTGCTCCAGCCCTCCTCAGTGTTTGTGGAAAGACATAAATTAGCAAAAGTTCTAGAGAACTCCTTGGATTGAGCTAGGTCTAGAGATTTTTCTAAGTCTTAAAAATTATCGTATATAAACTTATTAATCTTTTAAAGCAGAAAATATTAAAATAACTAAAAAATATATACCGAGTACCTGGAAGAAAAGTGAAAAAGTCAGTGTTGTTCAAAAGTCACAAACATCTGGAAGTTTACACATTTCAGACAACGTAATACACATTTTGAAGAATGGCTTGTATTTGTGTAATTATAAATTTCTAGTCCACTCAAGTCTGATAAATTAAGGTTTAGGTACATATATCAGGAGTCATTAACTCTTGTCTGAACACCATTTTAATCAACATATAAGTAGTGGGACTTTATAAGCAAAAAATTATTTAATAAAATAGTTATTTACTTAATAAATAATAATGTATTATTTGCTAGGCATTTTATTAGATATTAAGAATGCAAAGATAAGACATCTGTTGGGGATCTTACAAGTGAAAACAAGCATGTATAGCACGTATGTCTGTATGTAATGATATTTATCATAGATACCCAAAATATAGTAAGAAAAGTACTAAGAATATGAATTACAAAAAGATAATTGTATGTGCTTGTGTGTGTGTGTTGCAGACTAAAAATAAGATTCTAAGCTCCCCAACTGACTGAATGGGCCATCTTTTGGCCATGGAGACCCCATAGTAATCTTGAAAATTAAGTCTTGGCCATGATAGAAAGGGAGAGGAGGTTGAACGTGCCTCCTTACAGGTTCCTATTTCTTGCCAACTGCTGTTAGTCTTGGTTTCCTAAGGGCTAACGAGAAACCAGCCCTTTCAAGAAATGTCACCACTGATATCAACCAACAACCTAATGCTACCACTCTTTTTTTCCTCATAAGAGACCACCCAACACAGAAAGTTTCTGGACAGTCTATGGAGAATGCAGAGTAAGAGTTTTCATGTCCTCTGATTCACTGTTTGTCATCAGAGGGCTAAAAACTCCACCTTTGAAACATAATAATCCTACCAATTTTTGTACATGGGTCCCACAGAGAGGCATGAAGCTCAGTTGCACAGCTTTTATAAATATTTATGATTCCACCTATAACTTACTAAAAATTTATATTTGGCCACCTGATTCAGCATAAATTCCTGTTCCCTTCCCTTTGCTCCTCCCTCAAATTATCTGTTTCTGGCTTCTACTGGAGGCTATGCTTCCTACCCTATCAGAATGGCCATCCTGTAGGCTGCAACCCTTTATGAGAAATAAAGTCTCTTCCTCTCCTTATCTAAAATTATAAATTATATTTTTTATTGTACTTTAAGCTCTGAGATACATGTGCAGATCTTGCAGGATTATTGCATAGGCACCCACATGCCATGGAGGTTTGCTGTCTCCACCCTCTGTCATATACATCAGGCATTTCTCCCAGTGTTATCACTCTCCAACCTCCCACCCCTTGCTGTCCCTCCTATAGCCCCCAGTCCCCAATAGATCCCAGTGTGTTATGTTCTCCCCTTTGTGCCCATGTGTTCTCATTGTTCAACACCCACCTATGAGTGAGAACATGTGGTGTTTGGTTTCTGTTCTTGTGTCAGTTTGCTGAGAATGATGGTTTCCAGATTGATCCATGCCCCTACAAAGGACATAAATTCATTGTTATTTATGGCTGCAAAGTATTCCATGGTGTATATGTTCCACATTTTCTTTGTCCAGTCTGTTATTAATGGGCATTTGGGTTGGTTCCAGTTCTTGCTATTGTAAACAGTGCCACAATAAACATACGTGTGCATGTGTCCTTATAATAGAACAATTTATAATCCTTTGGTTTATTTACCCAGTAATGAGATTGCTGCCACAAATGGGATTTCTATTTCTAGGTCCTTGAGAAAGCGCCACACTGTCTTCCACAATAGTTGAACTAATTTACACTCCCAAGTGTAAAAGTATTCCTATTTCTCCACATCTTCTTCTTCACACTTGCTGAATTAAAAATCTCCAGATTTTTTAATGATCGCCATTCCAACTGGCATGAGGTGGTATCTCAGTGTGGTTTTGATTTGCATTTCTCTAATGACTAGTGGTGATGAGCATTTTTCCATATGTTTGTTGGCCTCATAAATGTCTTCTTTTGAAAAGTGTCTGTCCATATCCTTTGCCACTTTTGAATGGTTTGTTTCTTTTTTACTTGTAAATCTGCTTTAGTTCTTTGTTGATTCTGGATATCAGCCCTTTGTCAGTTGGGTAGATTGCAAAAATTTTTTCCCATTCTGTTGGTTGCTGGTTCACTCTGATTGTTTCTTTTTGCTGTGCAGAAACTCTTAAGTTTAACTAGATTCCTTTTGTCTATTTTGGCTTTTTGTTGCCAAGCTTTTGGTGTTTTGGTCATGAAGTCCTCGCCTATGCCTATGTCCTGAATGGTTTTGCCTAGGTTTTCTTCTTTTTTATGGTGTTAGGTCTTATGTTTATATATTTAATCCATCTGGAGTTAATTTTAGTTTAAGATGTAAGGAAGGGATCTAGTTTCTGCTTTCTGCACATGGCTAGCCAGTTTTCCCAACACGTTTATTAAACAGGGTATCCTTTCCCCATTGCTTGGTTTTGTCAGGTTTGTCAAAGATCAGATGGTTGTAGATGTGTGGCATTGCTTCTGCGGCCTCAGTTTGGTTCCACTGCTCTATATTTCTGTTTTGGTACCAGTAGCAAGCTATTTTGATTACTGTAGCCTTGTAGTATAGTTTGAAGTCAGGTAGCATGATGCCTCCAGCTTTGTTCTTTTTGATTAGGATTGTTTAGGTTATGTAGTCTTTCTTTTGGTTCCATATTAAGTTTAAAGTGTTTTTCCAGTTCTGTGAAGAAGGTCATTGGTAGCTTGATTGCAATAGTGTTGAATGTATAAATTACTTTGGGTAGTACGACCCTTTTCACAATATTGATTCTTCCTAACCATGAGCATGGAATGTTTCTCCATCTGTTTGTGTCCTCCTTATTTCCTTTAGCAGTGGTTTGTGGTTCTCCTTGAAGAGGTCCTTTACATACTTCATTAATTGTATTCCTAGGTATTTTATTCTCTTCGTAACAATTGTGAATAGGAGTTCACTCTTGATTTGGCTCTCTGTTAGTCTGTTATTGGTATATAGGAATGCTTGTAATTTCTGCATGTTGATTTTGTATCCTGAGACTTTGCTGAAGTTGCTTATCATCTTGAGACTTTGGGCTTAGATGATGTAGTCTTCTAAATATACAATCATGTCATCTGCAAATAGAGACAATTAGACTTCATTCTTTCCAAATTGAATATGCTTTATTTCTTTTTCTTGCCTGATTGCTTTGTCTAGGACTTCTAATACTATATTGAATAGAAGTGGTTAGAGGGAGCATCCTTGTATAGTGCCAGTTTTCAAAGGGAGTACTTCCAGTTTTTGCCCATTCAGTATGATATTGGCTGTGGGTTTGTCGTGAATAGCTTTCATTATTTTGTGGTAAGTTCCATTCATACCTAGTTTATTGAAGGTTTTTAGCATAAAGCACTGTTGGATTTTGTTGAAGGCCTTCTCTGTGTCTATTGAGATAATCATGTGGTTTTTGTCTTTGGTTCTGTTTACGTGATGCATTACATTTATAGACTTGCATATGTTGAACCAGGCAGAGTTGAAGCCTACTTGATCATGATGAATAAGCCTTTTTGATGTGCTGTTGCAATCTGTTTGCCAGTATTTTATTGAATATTATTGCATCAATGTTCATCATGAATATTGGCCTGAAGTTTCCTTTTTCAATTGTATCTCTGCCAGGTTTTGGTTTCAGGATGATGTTGGTCTCATAAATTGAGTTAGGGAGGATTCCCTCCTTTGAATTGCCTGCAGTAGTTTCAGAAGGAATAGTACCAGCTCCTCTTTGTACATCTGATAGAATTTGGCTGCGAACCCATCTGGACGTGGACTTGCTTTGGTTGGTAGGCTGTTAATTGCTGCCTCAATTTCAGACCTTGCTGTTTGTCTTTTCAGGGTTTCATCTTCTTCCTGATTTATTCTTGGGAGGGTGCAAGTGTCCAAGGAATTTATCCATTTCTTCCAGATTTACTGGTTTATGTGCATAGAGTTGTTTGTAGTAATATCTGATGGCAGTTTGTGGAATTGGTGATGATATCCCCTTTATCATTTTTTATTGCATCTATTAGATTCTTCTCTTTTTTCTTTTTGCTATTCTAGCTAGCAGTCTGTTTTGTTGATCTTTTCAAAAAACAGCTCTTGGATATATTATTTTTGAAGGGTATTTTATGTCTGTGTCTCCCTCAGTTCTGCTCTGATATTAGTTATTTCTTGTCTTCTGCTCACTTTTTAATTTTTTTTATCTTCCTCTTCTTGCTCTTTCAATTTTGATGATAGGGTGTCTATTTTAGATCTTTCCTCCCTTCTCATGCAGGCATTTGTTGCTATAAATTTCCCTCCAGACACTGCTTTAAATGTGTCCCAGGGATTCTGGTATATTGTGTGTCTGTTCTCATTGGTTTCAAGAATATCTTTATTTCTACCTTCATTTCATTGTCTGTCCAGTCATCTTTCAGAAGCAAGTTATTCAGTTTCCAGGTAGGTGTGCAGTTTTGACTGAGTCTCTTAATCCTGTGTTCTAATTTGATTGCACTGTGCTCTAAGAGATGATTTGTTATGATTTCCATTCTTTTGCATTTGCTGAGGAGTAATTTACTTCCAATTATGTGGTCTAGTTTTAGAGTAAGTGTGATGTGGTGCTGAGAAGAATGTATATTCTGTGAATTTGGAGTGGAGAGTTCTGTATATGTCTGTCAAGTCCTCTTGGTCCAGATCTGTGTTCAAATCCTGGATATTCCTGTTGATTTTCTGTCTCATAGATCTGTCTAATATCGACAGTGGAGTATTAAAGTCTCCCACTATTATTGTGCGGGAGTCTATGTCTCATTGTAGGTCATTTAGAACTTGCTTTATGTATCTGGGTGCTCCTGCATTGGGTGCATATATATTGAGGATATTTACCTCTTCTTGTTTCATTTATCCTTTTACCATTATGTAATAACCTTCTTTGTCTCTTTTGATCTTTGTTTGTCTAAAGTCCATTTTATCAGAGACTAGGGTTGCAACCCCTGCTTTTTCTGCTCTCCATTTACTTGGTAAAGCTTCTTCCATCCCTTTATTTTGAAACTATGTGTGTCTGTGCATGTGAGATGGGTCTCCTGAATACAGCTCTGATGGGTCTTGACTTTTTCTCTAGTTTGCTAGTCTGTGTCTTTTGATTGGGGCATTCAGGCCACTTATATTGAATGTTCATATTGTTATGTGTGAATTTGATCCTGCCATTTTGTTACTGGCTGGTTGTTTTGCCTGTTAGTTGACACAGTTTCTTCATTGCATCGTTGGTCTTTACCATTTGATATGTTTTTGGAGTGGCTGGTACTGGTTGTTCCTTTCCATGTTTAGTGCTTCCTTCAGGAGCTCTCGTAAGGCAGGTCTAGTGGTGACAAAATCTCCCAGCATTTGCTTGTCCGCTAAGGATTTTATTTCTCCTTCACTTATGAAGCTCAGTTTGGCTAGATATGAAATTCTGCATTGAAAATTCTTTTCTTAAAGGATATTGAATATTGGCCTCCATTACCTTCTGACTTGTAGGATTTCTGCTGAGAGATCCACTGCGAGTCTGATGGGCTTCCCTTTATAAGTGACCTGACTTTTCTCTCTGGCTGCCCTGAGCATTTTTTCCTTCATTTCAATCCTGGTGAATCTGACGATTATGTGCCTTGGGTTGCCCTTCTTGAGGATTATCTTTGTGGTGTTCTTCCTGTTTCCTGGAGTTGAGTGTTGGCCTGCCTTGGTAGGTGGGTAAGTTCTCCATGATAATATCCTGAAGAGTGTTTTCCAGCTTGGATTCATTCTCCCCGTCACATTCAGATACGCCGATCAAACATAGATTTGGTCTTTTCACATAATCCCATATTTCTTGGAGGCCCTGTTCATTTCTTTTCACTCTTTTTTCTCTAACATTGCCCTCTCCCTTTATTTCATTGGGTTGATCTTCAGTCTCTGATATCCTTTCTTCTGCTTGATTGATTCAGCTATTGAAACTTGTGTATGCTTTGCAAAGTTCTCATGCTATATATTTTTAGCTCCCTCAAGTCATTTATGTTCTTCTCTAAGCTGGTTATTTTAGTTAACATTTTGTCTAACTTTTTTCAAACTTTTTGGTTTCTTTGCATTGGGCTAAAACATGTTCCTTTAGCTCAGAGAAGTTTGTTACTACCCACCTTCTGGAGCCTGCCTCTGTCAATTCATCAAACTCATTCTCCATCCAGTTTTGTTCCCTTGCTGATGAGGAGTTGTGATCCCTTGGAGGAAGAGAGGCATTCTGGTCTTTGATGATTTCATCCTTTTTACACTGGTTTCTTCTCATCTTAGTGAATTTATTTACCTTTGATCTTTGAAGTTGTGATTTCAGATGAGGTCTCTAAGTGGACATCCTTTCTGTTGATGTTGAAGCTATTTCATTTTGTTTTTAGTTTTCCTTCAAACACTCAGTCCCCTGTGCTGTAGGACTGCTGGAGGTGCAGGCCAAACCTTGCTTGCCTGGAATCAACCACGGGGGCTGCAGAGCAGCGAGGATTGCTGTCTGATCTTTCCTCTGGTGGCTTCATCCTAGAAAGGTACCCACCATGTGTCACCCATCTCTCTCCTGTATGAGGCTTTATTATTATTATTATTATTATTATTATTATTATTATTATACAGGGGTCAGGCAGCCACTTGAGGAGGCAGTGTCTGGTCTGCCTGCAGAGGTGCAGCTGGGCTGCCTTGCACTCAGCCTGGCTACTGTGTAGGCTTCCTCTGTCTTTTGTTTACACAGGTGAGACTAGACCTGCCTTCACAATGGTGGACGCCCTTCCCCCCACTGAGATCCATTGTCCTGGATTGAGGTCAAAGTGATGGGCTGGCTGCAAAACTCTTAAGCAAGAGGGCTTCCATTTGCTGGTCTTTGTGGGGGTGGGACCTACCAAGGCATATCACCAGTCTCCCTGCTTTCAGCTTCCCCTCTTTCTGGGGGGGTGGGTAGATCTGTCCTGCCAGCATTCCTGGTACTAGTCAAAACTTCTGCCCAGATCTGAACTGACAACTTGTGGTGCTGGGCCTGCCAGAGCTGTCACTCAGATCTGTGTTGGTAACTTGCCATGCTTTTCGGCCTGGCTGCATTCTCCTGGACTGTGGTTGCAAAGGTTATGGGAAAAGTGCAGTATCTGAACCAGAGTGCCAAAGGGGTAAAGTCCCCAATCCTCCAGTCAGTTTCATGTTCTGTGTGGGACAGCACCCCACCCTGCCTCAGTTTGCCCTCCTTGGGCTACACCCACTGTCCAACCAGTCTTATTGAAATGAACCTGGTACCTCAGTTGGAAACGTGGAGATCACTCGCCTTCTACATCTCTCTCCCTGGGAACTGAGCTCCAGAGCTGTTCCTATTTGGCCATCATGGTGGGATTCCCTATAAATTGTATTTTTAAAGTTAACAGTATATGTATTCAGTAATTTAAATTAAGACTCTATGACAGATTGCAAATATCATCCACCATTGTGCAGTTCAGATATTTGGTTGTAACATGAACTGTAGCTGCCTCCAAGAAATCTATAGAATGAGATATACAAATCCACAGGAACAAAAATAATAGCAGAGGAACTACTGCATTGATTTCATTGCAGAAGCAGATTTATTTTTCAAGACTTATGCATGGACAAATGAATGCTAACTAGATTCATTCTCTTAGAAACTCCATAAATTTGAATTTCAGGGAAACAGTATTCAATTGACTAATGGAGTACAGAAAATCTTACAGAGTACCACAAGATGATAACCAGCAAGAAAAATGTCTTGTTCCCAAGGAACTTGGGTTCTCTTGGGAAGAATGCATGGATGCAAGAACGCCAAGAAACAACACTGACCACTAAAAGCACTGCATCCAAAAGATACCTTCTATGGACTAAATGTATGTGCCTCTACACACCAATTAATATGTTGAAATCTTGACTTGAAATGTTAGGACAGTATTAGGAGGTGGGACCTTTGGAAGTAATTAAGTCATGAGGGTGAAGACCTAATGAATGGGATGTATGTTTTTATAAGAGGGACTGCAGAGAGGTCTCTCACCCTCTTTCTGCCATATGAAGATACAATGAGAAGAGGGTCTGCACCAGACCCCAACTTTATCCTGAATTTCAACCTTCCAGAGCTGTGAAAGATAAATGTGTAGTTTATAAGCCACTCAGTCTATGGTACTTCATTATATAAGCCAGAATAGATTAAGACAATACCCATTTATATGTGTTTTGTACCAGTCATCAAGTTTTCCTGATTTGTAGGTACTCAGAGGTGACTATGACCCTGATTTCCTTTCTGCAATTCCATCTTGATTCTTTGACCTTTTCTATTATGTTCCACTCATAATACATTATTGGTATTTATTTCTGGCCCCCCAACCAGCCCTCCATTATTTTTCTCAATGATGCTGAGGTTTAAAATTATTTTTTGGCCTAACTCAGTGTCCAATGGTAACTACCATTCACTGAGTTGTTCACTTAAAATGTAGTAATTGAATTATGTGTGCTTCTAGGTACTAGAGGTAAAAAGGATAAGCAAGAAAAAAAGACATATTTTGTTGACTCTTGACATTGAGTGTCTTTTCATCTATTATTTGTTAGTTTAGTCTTTTTTCTTTTTTAACTTTTTTAATTGTTACTTCTCTTACCTATTTTTTCCATTTTGCTATTTCTTTTTTTTTAATTTTTAAATTTATTGGTAGTAGATACTTATTCAGCTCTAAATTTGATAAGAAAGAATTATATTTTTGTTTATACTATCAATAAGCTAGTTTATTCCTCCAGGAATCAAACTCTTGATTTTCTAGTTTCAAAGTGCAGGAACATAGAATTGACTTTTCTTTGAGGCAGAGGTCAAATATGTTGTCAATCCCAACAAATCAGTCATCAGCATGGAAACTGATAGAAACTCTAATGTTTCAGTATAGTTTTCTTAATACACACATTTATTTAAAGAGTAGAATTTTCTTTTCAAGATGTTTTGTCTTGCTTCCCCTTAAATTAGAATGAATATCTTTGCTTAATATTATATATGTAAATAGTTTGCCATCCTCTTCCAATTTTGCATCTCCCCCTCCATCTCACAACAGTTCACATCCTGAAACAACCATAAATGGAGACCTTAGAAGAAGAGATTGAGGATGCAATCTAAATCCTCAGTTTGACCTCGGAGGTCTTATTTTATCTTCCTCTTTTAAACACTCAGAGCCTAAGGACACACGATGCTTTCCTTCTATGTTGAGAAATTTTCATATGTATTCAAATTGTATGTGTCAGCTTTTAGTTGACTGTGTCCTCCTCTGTGCATGCATAGGATCAAACAGCAGAAATAAACCAATAATGAATATGTTTTGAAGAATGATCATGGAAATTTCAACTGGAGGAGACCTGGAAATGGAATCCATGGCCAAATAAGTTTTGGAAATATGATATCCTAAAATCCTCATATTCATAATGCACATGAAAGGTATTTAAATGCATACCTTGTTGTACAGATGTATATGGATGTGTGTGTCAATGTAAAATATTCATTAACATTCTGCTGATCTGGTGTTTTATAGAACATAGTTTAGAAAATACTGATGTCAGTGGTTTATGCTAATACAAGTAAAGTGATGGCAAACATTCAGAAGGAGAAAATTTTCAGAGTGTGATTAGGCATTGTTTATAAAATAAAAATGTTTTTAAATGAGGACTACATCATTGCATGATTGCAGGATGAAATCTGTGCCTAAACTTCGAATATATGGGAAAATGTCCAAAAGAGATAGCTATTTATTCAATAAATATATTTATTCACCTACTATGTGTCTGGCCTTGTTCAAGGCATTTGGTATAAATCAGAAAACAATGCTGAGAAATTCAGAGATAATGCTGGGATCAGAAATAAACTCTCTGATCTTAGGCAGTTCATTTTCTAAAAGAGAGGAGATAGACATCACTCCATAACCAACATGCAAATAGAATAGTATGTTACCAGGTGACAATTATGATGGGAAGAAAAGTAAGAATGTAAAAGATGTTGGAAAGAGGAAAGAGATAACAGTTTTATGGTGGTCAGTATAAATTTCAGTGAAAAAGGGATATTCGAAGAAACATTAAAGGAGACAATGGAAAGGCAAATGGAACAAACCATGGAAACATTTTACTGTAGGAAAGTACCTGGCATGTCAAAGGAAGAACAAGGAGTCCAGTGTCAGAGAGAGTAAGGAGAGTGTAGAAGAGAAAATTAGAGATGTAAAGGGGCTCTGCTCATGAAACGTTTTGTAGTCCAAGGTAAAACTTTTATTTTATTGAAATGAATAAGCTATAAAAGTTTTTGAATAACACAATTTCAAAGGGTCACCCTGGCAAAGGTGCTCATACATCCTGGGTTTGTCTAGTCTGTTGTACACCTATTGTCCCAGGTAAACCATTAATTGTGTTTCCTTTAACTCTCAAAAGTGTCCTGGTTTGTTTGGATGATAAATTACATGGTCCTCTAACTTTTCCTATTGTGTCATAAATTAACTTTAAGGGGAAACAAGATTTAATGCAGATCTGCAGCATTTAAAAAGGTTATACAGAAAGAACACTCATAATTACAGTGCATACTGGTCTCTCAGTGACTGACTTGGCTTTGAAACTGAATGTTCCATGTCTCAGAAATCCCTTCATTCCCTGACAAAGTAAAACAATTAGTCATCCTAAAAATGTTGACAAAGAGAAATGTTATAAATAAAGCAAAGTGTAGATATGAGATCAGAAAATATAAAGTTACTTTTTTTTTTGCTTTTAAGACTTTTAGACAGAAAGTGCTCTATTAATATTATTTCATTGTAAAGATGAATGTTTCCACCAATTAAGAAAACACTTACCAAAATGGGCAGTTAAAGTGATTTTGAAGTTCCATTACAATAATAGAATATAATGGTTTGATTTTCTTTTTTTTTAAGACGGTCTTGTTCTGTCACCCAGGTTGGAGTGCAATGGCGCATCTCAGCTCACTGCAGCCTCCACTCCCTAGGTTCAGGCCATTCTCCCACCTCAGCCTCCTGAGTAGGTGGTATTACAGGCGTCTGCCACCATGACGGGCTTTATTTTTGTACTTTTAGTAGACATAGGGTTTCACCATGTTGGCTAGGCTGGTCTCGAACTCCTGACCTCAAGTGATCCACCCACCTCGGCCTCTCAAAGTGCTGGGATTACACTGTGCCCGGCCTTAATTGGTTGTTAAAGTTAAGATTATAGCTTTTGTTTCTTTACATCCATGTCATGACTAGTAATAAATGATAGTAGGTCATTTAGTATTGATAGAAAATAAAGGTATTATGAGAATAGTCCTAACTTCTAAGGTGGACAGAAAGACCACTTGCAAACAAGCATACTTTACCATTAAATAACATTTGCAAACAAGATTTTCAAAGAATTACTATATTTCTAGATAACTTTTCTAATGTTTTCATGAGCAGCATTTAGGATTTATAAAGGCAAATATTTAGTAAATTTCTTATTTCTCTCACTTTTTGTAGGGCAATCAACATATTAGAAGAAATATTCTTTGTCACAAAGACACCCTTGGAAAAGATTATACAACCTTAGGAAAGTCTTGTAAAAATTTACTGAGATGAATTCACTCAATTTAAGTGAAGAAGTTGTCTAATACAGTCTTGGTATCAATATCTAAGAGACATATTCTGCTGATTTCTGACATTTTATTAAAATAAATGGCAAAAAACGTAATTACTTTTGTATCCACCTAATAATTTAAAACCGTTTGCAATAGAACTGTTTTAAGCCTAGATAAACTATGGATGAGGGTTTATCCACTATTCTAATCAAATACAAATTTTACTCAGTGGTATAAGCCGTATTCCAACTACCATAAAACAATTTTAAAATGTTATTAAGTGGAAATTCGAAGTTTATTGAGGAAAAAAAGCAATATTTTTCCACACTAAAGCATAACAAATACATCTTTGTTTCCTAAAATTGCATCATTTTCTCAATTGACATTTTTCTAATGGATACAGATTAAACCATGCTGCCAGGCTTTAGCCTTTGACTCACTCATAAATCTTCCTAAATGACTTTAGGATTCATTATCTTACCCCATTTCTACCATTAATTGATTTAAATGAAATATTTGCCATTTAAGGCACAGATGTCACTGTAAGCACAGATTTCCCTGCTTCTAGCTCTCTATGCACTTTATATCACATTGAATGGTAAACCTAATCTTTCTAATGCACTTTCAGCTTATCATGTAATATCTGGAAAACTTGTTTATTATTTACTTCTTTCTTTACAAATTGGGACCCTTCCTAAATTTCATCTTCAGTCTCATTACTCTTCAACATGAGATTTCCAATCTAGTCCGATTAGTCTCCATATTCTTTTTCCTAATTCCTTTTGTTTAATTCACTCTACTGTCAAACCTTTTTAGTTTAATCCTGTCTAGAAAATATAAATATTTTAATGTACAGCTCAATCTCTAAGATTTTCTCCTTGTCTATGTTTACCATTATAGACTTCTCCTTTCACTTAAAATTTATAATTGGACTCAGAGACACCCAATCATTGTTCTCTTTTTGTTTAATATGTGTAACTAGTCCCCCAAATAAGTATCTTTATGTCTTAAATGCAAAAAAAGCTAGGTCTTACATTTTTCTTGTCACAGTTTGCATACCTAGAACACAGCTGCACATATAATAAAGTCAGTCATATTCTTAGTGATTTATTGACTAATATTCGAAGCTGTTTCCAAACCAGAAATAAGAGTATAAAGTTTAGAGAAAACATAACTCTTCTGTTGGACCCACTGAACTGAAGGACAAGATTTAGAGCTAAGATAAGATGCTAAATTCTCACACATGTGTATCAGTCACCACTTGATAACTTTAGGATGAATTTTGTTTTTTCCCTGAATTTTTATGTGTTGCATTTGTTTCTGTGACTTCAGAAAGTGTCACTTTATAGATCTGTCTTCTAAGTTTAGGAATGACAAGTAATAGTTTTTACATATAAAGCTATATTGAGTATTAGAAATCAAACAGTGAATGGATCACCTGGCATGTAACTGGAACTCCCAAATAGAAAAGAAGATAAAATTGTGTACATAATAATTTTTATAACTGAACAACAAATTTAAAAATAATTCAAAAATTAAAAAGTGAACTTGAAATTGAGAAAAATAACATTTATAACATGCAAAATATTTCAAATGCTCTAATCATAAATAACAGAGAATTAGTCAAAAGAGGTGTATGATAAAACTAAATATACTAGTTTATAAACACTTGAAAATATACAAAACCTCACCTATGACTAAAACAATGAAATGATACCTTTTGTCTAAAAAGTAAAGATTTAAAAGCTTGATAATACAACTGCTATCAGAGTTTTGGGGAAATGCTTTCTCCCACATCACTGGTAGTACTAGTAATAGACATCACTGGTGGATTGTTCATAAGCCAATTTAGAAATAGCTTTCAAATTTCTGAATATACACCTGTCATTCATCAATTCCCCTTCTAAAAATCAATCCCTATGTTTTAAACATGCATGCAAGTAGTATGTGTGTGTGCATGTGTGTGTGTGTGTGTGTGTGTGTAATATTTTTATAGGGGAATAATGAAATCTAATATGAAAATAAATTATGAAAACAGTATAGTATACCTATTTCTGCTGATGTGGAATACTATATCTCTATTTCTTTACAATATATGTGTATATAAATGTGTGTTTGTGTAAATGCATGTCCATGGGTATGAATAGAGGCTTTCTGAAAGAATATGTCAGACACTATTATCCTTAGTCTACTCTGGAAATTGGAACCAGATGCCTGGTATAGCAGGAAGATTAACTTTCACCATATAATCATTTGTAATCTTTGCAGTTTTAATCATATGAGTGTATTACTTTATAATTATAAACTAATTAACTTATTACCTTATGTTTATACCATCCATTATGTTTTCTATATTATATATTGTATGTTAAACATGTATACACGTGTGAATGTGTTTATATGTGTACCTGTATATGTGTGTAAATATATGTATACATATGCACACCCAATGTACAAGTATATGTTTATATGTACATTTTGTATTACAAAGATTACAAAGGACAAAATGAAGCAAATTATTCAAAAGGGGAAAAATCTAGTCTATAAAATCCCATATCTAATTCAATTTAACAAATAAAGAGAACCAAAGAAATTTTGGTTAGTCCACGTTCACTTAGAGAATAAATTAAAACTGGTATTGAGACCAAACTCTGCAGTTCATATATTAGTCTAGGGCTATTTCCGTATTTTTCTTTATTTATAAATTTATATTTTTATTTATAAGGTAAGCAACCTTTTACATTTTTAATATAAGGTAATTTTGTATTTTAATTTTTATGTAACTCTTTGTTAGCTTTGCTGTTTCACCAAGGATTTTTCATTGCTATTTTTCTTAAATATTTCCAATTGATTGCAATGCGTTTTTAATTAAATTTAGTTTTTTTGTTGTTGTTCTTATCAAATTTTTATCTTTACTTTCCACAAGAATGAAGTTTTAAGATACTTTTCCTTCAGCCATATTTTGCTTTGTTAAAGTTCTAACATTAACAAGATAACTTTAACTTTGCATTGTTATTACTTGTAACATTTTTTTCCCATGTGTTTCACTATGTTTGGTTTTTATTGGTGTGAATATGAATTATGACACTGGGAATTTGCTTGGGAAACCTCAAGACTATTATTTTCTACATTCCCTCTGGAAAAATGTTAAAGTTGGCATACCTGATTTTATAATATCAATTTACTTAAATTAAAATTGCATCAGAAGTTTCGTTGACTTAAAGTCTAAGAATTTATCAAGGGAAGCAAAAATAGGTTTTATATAAATAAATGAGTATATGTTATAATATTTGCAAGAGCGCATTGGAATACCAGACCTAAATTGTAAACAATTTAATACTCCTGCGGTAACTGTTTTTCAGCTTTCAGGAATGTATTTACAGAGGTAATAGAAGAAAATTGCTACTAGTTATTTGCTTTTCCTTTCATTAAGAAGTGGGAATTCTCTTTCCCATATATCTGAAATAGCCCTAGTCACTTATCTGACAAGTAGAAGACTGTGATCTTCCAACGTTTGGGGATTTCCAAGGTTAAGTCATTAGAGCCTTGCACAGTCCCCCTAACTTGGCATGTTTGCTTCGAGTGGGCAGCCAGGGAAAGATGATACCAAGTAAGAAGCCTGACTAACTTGAGATCATGTAAGTCTATCTTGGTATGTGCATGCTATGAAGAAACTCAGACTAGATATGTGAAGGGGCTCCATATAAACAGTATATGGCCAGCCCAGATGTTCTATCCATGTAGTTAGTCATCAGACATGTGACTGTGGAAACCATACTTAAGATTTCATCCCAAGAAGATAATGCAATGTTAAGAAACAAGACAGCTGACTCTTGCCAGAACTGAGGTTTTATATAAACATCCATGAAAAAGTAATAACTACAGTTTGAATGTTTCTGCCCAGCCCCAAATTTGTGTGTGAAAATTAAATGTCAATGTAATAATATAAAGAAGGCAGACATTTAGAGATAATTAGGTCATGAGAGTGAAACCCTGATGAATGGTATTAGTGCCCTTATAAAAAAAGCTCAAGGGACCTTGTTGATGTTGGAGGTAGAGTAAGAAGCATCATATATGGGGAATGGGACCATCATCAGACACCAAATTAATTGGTGCCAGGATTTTAAACTTCCCAGTATCCAGGACTGTTAGCAGTACATATATTATTAGTCCAAGGTATTTTGTCCTAGCAGCACTAACAGACAAAGTCCATAGTCAATAGTCCATAGTCCAGATCAAAAACTAAATGGTTTTATTCAGAATACATACAGAAATGTGAGAGACTCAAGGGGAATTGTCTCCACTGGTACACTGGTACAAGTGACTACATGGGTAAAAATTTCACAAATGTAATTGAAAAGGAAACAGGGAAAATGAATGAATATCTAATTATTAGCTATTTAGGCTGGAAGCCAATAGTTATTCATCCTATTGTCAAATATAATTTATATGATCTTTAAGAAGTCATTAAAATTCTGTCATTTTCTATATGTGACTTCTGGTAAGTCACCTGAGTTTTTTCTAATATGTATTCAAAATGAGGTTTATCATTAAAAAGATTCATTTTTATTTCTAAGTAATATCACTACACAATTGGGGTAGGAGAATAGCAAAATTTAAACAGAATTTAAAGAGTAATTACTTGTTTTAAAAATTAATTCATGTCAAGAACAGATATCATGTCCCAGATTGCTGAGAAGCTAATTAAACCAATAGTTCAGGACCAATATTCTTAGAAAAAAAGCAAGAATCTGGCATTAGCAAAAATTGGCTATGCAGTATCACTGGTAGATATTTCATAATATTAATAGCATTTAATTTGAAAAAATAGTTTCATTTAAAATGAGATTAGAAATATTCCATTTTATATGGTTGAATTAAATTACCATTAGGCAGAAGATGACTTGATTTTCCATATATGCACTATGTGATGGAGAGTGTTAAACATTTTATTGCTGTCTATAACACTGGAAAACAGGATACAAGAAAATGTTGTTCTAAGTTATCAATTTATGAGTTGTGGAATAGGTCGGCCAAGGTCCATCAAGATCAGAGTGCAGATTGGGTACTTGTGGAATATCTTCATTTAACTTATTAAGCCTAGTATTCTTTTAAAAAATGTATTTATATTTGAATACAACTCTATACAATACCCTATTTTCTTGGAACTGATGGCAATTAATATATATATATATGACTGTTTATTCAGTAGGGATGAAAGCTCTAAATCCTGAAATTACCAATTCATAGACACTATGTCTTTTCAGTGAAGAAATATGCAGTGACTAAAGTTTAATGACTTTGAAGGGAAAAGATTTTCCTATAATTTCTGGGGGAAAAATGATTTAAAAAAATAATGAATATATGTATGATTTCAACTGGTATACCAGTGGATCTCACAGTCTATTTGGGATCATAAAGAGTCTGAACTTACTTTTTCAGAGCAAACTATTAAATTTTGTCTTGTTATTATTATCAAAAAGTCAAAAGATAACAAATACTAGCAAGAATACAGAGAAAGGGAAATGCTCATATATTGTTGGTGGGAATGCAAATTAGTACAACCACTAGGGAAAACAGCATGGAGGTTCCTCAAAAAATTAAATATAAAATGACTATAGGATCCAGCAATCCTACTATTGGGCATATAACAAAAAAAAAAAAAAAAAAATCAGTGTTTCTTTAGTATGTCAAAAATATATGTGTACTTCCATGTTGATTGCAGCAGTGTTCACAGTGGTCAAGATATGGAATCAACCAAAGTGTCCATTAATGGATGAGTAGAGAAAGAAAATGTTGTATGTATACACAATATAATACTATGTAGCCATAAAAAAAATGAAATTCTATCATTTGCAGCAACATGGATAAACCTGGAGGACATTATGTTAAGTGAAGTGAGCCAGGCACAGAAAGACAACTACCACAAGATACAACTCAGTGGAATCTAAAAATGCTGATCTCACAGAATAGTGAGTAGAATAGTGGTTACTAGAGGCCGAGGAAGGGAAGGAAACAAAGGGTAAGAACAGATTGTTTACAGGCACAGAGTCATAATTAGGAGGAATAAGTTCTGGGGTGCTATTGTACAGAAGAGTGATATAGTTAACAATTTTATGTGGTATATTTCAAAACAGCTAGAAGAGAGGATTTAAATGTTCTCACCATGAAGAATGAGATCTGTAATAATGGAATTGTTAATGTGTTAGTCCATTTTCACGCTGCTGATAAAGACATAACCAAGACTAGACAATTTGCAAAAGAAAGAGGCTTAATGGACTCACAGTTCCATGTGTCTGGGGAGGCCTCACAAGCATAGTGAAAGGTTGAAAGCTCGTCTCACATGGTGACAGACAAGAGAAGAGAACTTCTGTAGGGAAATTCCCCCTAATAAAACCATCAGATTTCGTGAGACTTATTAACTGTCCTAAGAATGGCACAGAAAAAACCCATCCCCATGACTCAGTTACCTCCCTCCAGGTCCCTCCCACAACACCTGAATATTGTAGGAGCTACAATTCAAGATGAGATTTGGGTGGGGACACAGCCAAACCATATCATTCTGCCCCTGGCCCCTCTCAAATTTAATGTCCTGGCATTTCAAAACCAATCAAGCCTTCCCAACAGTCCTCAAAGTCTTAACTCATTTTGGCATTAACTCAAAAGTCCACAGTCTAAAGTCTCATCTGAGACAAGGCATGTCTCTTCCACCTATGAGTCTGTAAAATCACAAGTAACTTAATTACTTTCTAGATACAATGTGGGCAGAAGCATTGAGTAAATAGAGGCTTTCCACATGGAAGAAACTGGCAAAAACAAAGGGGCTAAAAGCACCTTGCAAGTCCAAAATCCAGTGAGGCAGTCCAATCTTAAAGCTCCAAAATGATCTCCTTGGACTCAATGTCCACATCCAGGTCACACTAATGCACTGTGGTTTTGCAGGTTATAGCCCCCTTCCCAGCTGATTTCATGGGCTGGCATTGAGTATCTGCAGCTTTTCCAGGTGCATGGTGCAAGCTGTTGGTGAATCTCCCATTCTGGGATCTGCAAGACCTTCTTTTCACAGCTCCACTAGGCAGTGCCCCAGTAGGGATTCTGTATAGGGGCTCACACTCCTTAGTTCTCTTTATCACTGCCCCAGCAGAGGTTCTCCATGAGCGCCCCACCATTGCAGTAAACTTCTGCCTGCTCATCCAAGAGATTTCATGCATCCTCTCAAATCTAGTTAGAGGTTCCTAAAGCTCAGTTCTTGATTTCTGTGCACCCACAGGCTCAACACCACATGCAAGCTGCCAAGGCTAGGGCTTGCACCCTCTGAAGCCATGGACTGAGCTGTATTTTGCCTCCTTTTAGTTATGGATGGGATGTGGGGCACCAAGTACTTAAATGGCACACAGCCGAGGGATCATGAGCCAAGCCCACAGAAACATTTTTCCCTCATAGGCGTCTGAATCTGGGGCTGTGACAAAGGTCTCTGATATACCCTTATCAGAAAGGTATATCAAGACAATGAGACATTTTCCCCATTGTCTTGAGGATTAACATTGGGCTTCTCATTACCTATGCAAATTTCTGCAGCTGGCTTGACTTTCTCCTCAGAAAATGAGATTTTCTTTTTTATCACATTATCAGGCACAAATTTTTCATACCTTTGTGCTCTGTTTCCCTTTTAAAACTGAATGCCTTTAACAGCATCCAAGTCATATCTTGCATGCTTTGGTAATTGAAAATTTCTTCCTGCAGATAACCTTAATCATCTCTTTCAAGCTCAAAGTTCCACAAATCTTTAGGGCAGTGGTAAAATGCCACCAGTCTCTTTGCTAGAACATAAGAAGAGTCACCTTTGCTTCAGTTCCCAACAAGTTCCTCATCTCCATCTGAGACCACTTCAACCTGAATTTCATTGTCCAGATAATTACCAGCATTTTGGTCAAATATATTCAACAAGTCTCCAGGGAGTCCCAAACTCCCATATTTTCCTGTTGTCTTCTGAGCCCTTCAAACTGTTCCAACCTCTGCCTGTTACCCAGTTCCAAAGTCAGTTCCAAATTTTTGGGTATCTTTTCAGCAGTGCCCCACTCTACTGGTACCAATTTACTATATTAGTCTGTGTTCATGCTGCTGATAAAGACATACCTGAGACTGGACAATTTTCAAAAGAAAGAGGTTTAAGGGACTCACAGTTCCACATGTCTGGGGAGGCCTCACAATCATGGCAGAAGGTGAAAGCCGTGTCTCACCTGGTGGCAGACAAGAGAGCTTGAGCAGGGAATCTCCCCTTTTTAAAACCATCAGATCTTGTGAGACTTATTCATCATCACATGTGATTAATAACATGGGAAAGAACCGTCCCCATGATTCAGTTACCTTCCATGACATGTGAAAATTGTCAGAGCTACAATTCAAGGTGAGATTTGAGTGGGGACACAGCCAAACCATATAAATTAAAGACCCTGATTTGACCATTATATAATTTAATGATAAAAATGCTCTCACTACAACCTATAAATATTTACAATTATATAATTAAAATTTGCCTTGTTAAATATTTTTAAAACATTGACTTTTAATACACTCTTTTTAAGACTGCAATCCATAAAAAAAAAAACTGCCAAAAAAAAAAAGACTGCAATCCATTTGCATATAACACTGTCTTTTTGAATACATATTATAAAGTTTCTAAAAAGCAAAGAAAATAGTTTTGTGATTGAGGTTTGTCTTATCACATAATCATTTTATTTGTTCTTCAGAAACTTTATTACACATGTTTTAAAATCACATTTAAATTACATACACACACAAAAATCCTTTCCAGCTCCAATTTGCACTCATTGTAGTGTGGCTGTCAAAGTAGTTTCTATTTTCTTCAGCAGGAAATCATTAAATCATGGTGTTACTTTTACTCTTAAAAAAAAAAAAACTCATAATACTCAGAGCTACCAGATGTTTAGGTTGAATCACTGTGAATTAGAATTTTCCAACTTAATAGAAGAAATATAAGAAACAAACATATTAAGTGTAGATATTTACCTATGGTTATTTTCCATCAAGCTAAGTATAGGAATTATGATGAATTATGGAACACAATTTTAACCTATCATTTATATAAAACTACTTTTGTTATTACCATTACTAGGGACTACTTTCAATTTCATTATACTTTATAACTTAACATATAAAGATTTATGCTCTTAAAGTTTGTGTTTTATATGAATGCCAAGTGCTCATTAAATGTCCAGTGGACTTCAAAATTTGGAGAAATACTCATCTGCAAGACTGATACCATTATGAATAGACCCCAGACTCAGAATGCTTTCTGGAGGATTCTCTCTAATAGCCATATTTTGCTTAAACAATGAAAAGTTCACTCAAATGCCCCTTCACTGTTCTATTCTTTCTTGACCACATTTACCAAAGCTTTTATGACTGTGTAGACTGTATGGAACATTGATGTGTATATCCCTTTTAGGTTTTTAGGTCAGTTTAATAAAACAAGTGCTTATTAGGTACAAGTAATTTCCTAAAGATTCTCCTTCAATTATATCTACACACACAAAAAGAGGGCTAGCTGGCATACCAGGAAATTGTCAAAGAGGAGGAGGATGGTTTAAAAGCTGAATCCCTAGACGCAATCTGTATTGTACTTTATATGAGAGTGTTCTTTTTGCTTCTGGAGCCTGACCGAAAGTCCACAAGGCAGTAACTTGGAAAGAAAAGATGAACGTGAAGCAGGGGAGAGGCAGAGTTAAGCAGAGCCTGTATGAGCAGGAATCTTTACTGGCCTCTCATTTTAGTGATGAGATTGACTTGTAGGAGAAGCAGGGACCCTTCATTATGTTGTTAAATACACAATGGCCTACGAGTCAGGGAAGCTGAAAAACAGGCAAGAGTTGAAAGGGCTGCTGATCTGCTGCTGCTTCATGCCCACAAGGTAGGCTATGGGGTCTAAGACAATGTCTATGAATTTCAGTGTGTTCTGATCCTACATTAAACTTTGAAGAATAAACGTGGCTTTACTTCTTCCTTCCAAAAATTCATGGAATAATCTAATGCAGCCACTCATACCCAAGAACTATGGGGAAAAGGGATCCTGGGAAACCTAGTTCCAACTTGGTTAAGTTGGTAGAGTACGAAGCCACCACAGAAAGAACCACTGCAGAATCGGAGCTAGTGAAATTTTCTGAGCTACTACTGAACGTCTCTCTGGAGAGGAACCTTGTCTGAGAAGGTGCAATTGTATCCACTTTAATTCTGGTTGGTACCTAAATACTGGATGCACTGTGGTAATTGAATAGTCAGGGACCCCTTGAACTGTTTGGCAAGATGTTTCCTTAGAACTAGGGCATGGTAAACATGATAGAACTGCATGGGACGTAATGGTTCATGAAGCAGAGGAACCTCAAAAGTCATTGGATAAGGATCTTTTGTTGAAAGTTGTTTGATTTAAAAGTTAGAAGCATATATTTAGATGTCAGGATGTTTCTCTTCCACATACTAGCTCTATGATCCTGGGCAAAACATTGAACCACTCACTCATTTGTTCAATATCTGGATTTATCATGTGTAAAATGGGAATAAGGATGGCTTGATAAAGTTACTGTGAGCACAGATAAATGCTCTTTTTAAAGCACTTAGAACAGTTTTTGACACACACTAAGAATCCAATACATAGCAGGCATTTTTCATTGAGTTCCTGTTGTCAGAGGAAACTAGTTTGCATAAAAAGGGATAAAAGAATGAGAACATGCAGAGCATGACAAATTTCAAATTTAGGTAGTATAAGTTTTCTCTGGATTTAGCACAAGGGCACCAGATCTCAGGCATGGTGGGAATGAAGGAAATTTAGTTGTGTTTCAGTGGTTGAATCTAAGGTTAAAGGCATGTGATTTCCTCAGTATCTTCTTTGGCTAAGTTTGCAGGATGCTAACCAGGCCAAATTCTCAATTCTGTTTATTTTGTTTTGTTTCTTTGTTTCTTTGTTTCTTTGTTTGTCTGTTTCTTTGATTTTCTTCACACCATTAGATTAAGATGGATTATTATATTTATACATAGCGGATATTTTTTATTGTATGGATTATTATATTCTATTTATAACTTTCAACGAGAAACAGTGACATCCTCTCTCTTGAGGTAACTCCATTGGGCCTACAGTAATTCACATATTAAGAACAAAAGTCACAAATTAACTCCCCTACCCACTCTGCTCCAATAGATAAATACATCAAAAATATAATTAGATTACAAATTCCAAAATGCCATTATGTCTATATACTGAGATTCACAGTTTCTGGATTTATTTTTCCACCACTTAAACTGTGGATCGTTGCTATCGTATGTGGGAGTATTTGTTCAATTCCTCTTGCTGACGGGTCACTAAGGACGCTTTCTCTTCTAATTTTGCCTTTTGAGCCTCTAGGGAGGAAGGCTTAATGCTCAATACTTTTCTTATCTGTTCTGTTCTGCTTAATTCTTTTCTAAGGATATCAATGGTTTCTTCCTTACCTTCCCTTTCCTTTTGTAAAGTTTTCATCTTTTCTTCTTGTCCCTTTGTTTTTTGATGTAAATTTGCTAGCTTATATTCTGTCTGCTAGCTATTCCATACTTCTTTTCTCTGTTCTTCTTTCTCTATTAATTGGGCAATACTCTTTTCATTTTGTTCCTTGAGTGACTTACTCAACTTTTTCACTGTCTCTGTTTGCTCAGAGAATCATATGTGATCTGTAAGTCTTTATTCTTCTTTTCAGTACTTTCATTTCTCTGACGAAGTTCCATGTAGGATTTTTGTCAGTATTTCATGCTCTTCAGCCACAGACTCTAACTTCCTATTATGCTCCTATTAAGATGCTCTTTCTGATTCAGATGGTTGCGCCTTCAACAACACACTAAGCTCTTCATTTTTTCTCTCAACATACTAGCAAGTGTCTGTGCCTCTGTTTCAGCTTGGGTTAAAGGAACACTAATAATGTCTGAATATCAGGTTTTTTTTTTTGTTTGTTTTTGTTTTTAAGACGGAGTTTCGCTCTTGTTACCCAGGCTGGAGTGCAATGGCGCGATCTTGGCTCACCGCAACCTCTGCCTCCTTGGTTCAGGCAATTCTCCTGCCTCAGCCTCCTGAGTAGCTGGGACTACAGGCACATGCCACCATGCCCAGCTAATTTTTTTGTATTTTTAGTAGAGACGGGGTTTCACCATGTTGACCAGGATGGTCTCCATCTCTTGACCTCGTGATCCACCCGCCTGGGCCTCCCAAAGTGCTGAGATTACAGGCTGGAGCCACTGCACCCGGCCTGAATATCAGTTTTCTACAACCTAAATTCCATAGGCAGAGGACATCTAAAAAAAATGCCAGCTATTTAAGTAGTATTTCCCATGTATCTAGCCTATGTGGTGTGTAACTTTTATGCACAACTTTTATAATAAAATTTTAAATATAAAACAAAATGTTAATGCTAGTTAAATATAGATGAGAATTTATTTTAATGAATAATTATGCAAATAACACAAGGACAGGAAGCATCAAAAAAGTTTTAGGACTAAATCAACCTGTTTTTCTCAATTTGGGTTTCAGTTCTTTTGAGTCTTATTTTTCTTATCTATAAAATGGGTATAATAATGTATGATTCTTTGTATTGTTTGAGATACTAGACAACAAAATACATCTTTATCCTAGCTCAGATATTTCTCTATTTGTGGCTATAGATCATGAAATAATACTTTGATATGACAAACACTCAAGTTCAATTTTTAAAATAGTTTCTCCTACTTGAAGGCAGGAAGTTGACTTAAATGGCTTATGGATCATATGATTTTACTTTAAAATATTTTGTAAAATAGTTACATTATCATGTATGACACCCGTTTTATTTTCTTAACACTTTTGGGCCCCAGAATATCTCAAAAGACTATTATTCAAATACAATAATAATTCAAGGAAATATTAGCAAAATTATAAAGTTGTTTTTCTATATTTGAAAGAGTAAGAAGAAATATTAGCCTTTCAACATGTCTTTTTAGTTCTAGAATTTAGTCTTATGAAAATGGCTCTCCAGAAATTGTGCTATCACCTAAAGAGTAAAATTTATTTCTGTAGTCTGTCAATAGAAAAGAAGATTTACATCTAATAGATTTATTTAGAATAATAACCATGCATTTCTCGAGCTATAACTGTGAACAAGGAACCATGCTTGTTTCTACTAGGATAGAGAACGAAACGGAAATATTTTCTGTATTACAAATGGTCATCTAAGTATCTACATTTGTATAAAAAAAAAAGATTTTTCAAATCCATCAACTAATGGGTTCAAACCCATCTATTTACTTCATGTTTCAGTAATAAATTTGAGTATTCAGTAATTGATGAATTAAATCATTTAAGTATCTAAAATATAGGGAACCCAATTATTTGTAAAGACACATCGATTGAAATCTTAATTTTCTTCACTTGAATTTATTAAAATATGTGTTTACTGAAGGCACAATTGGCTTTCTCCTGTTAATAATTGTTAATAAACTGATAAATGGCTGATTTTATATGTATCTTCAAAAGGCAATTGTCTTAGCTTAAAGTGGCATAATATTTACTTTAAAAATTATGACCAATATTCTGGTTATGACTGAATTTTATACAGTGTAGCATCCTAACTTTATTATAAATGATACTAATTTTTATATTAAAAATTATAGTCTCAACAGTGATTTTCTTTTCCACATATTACTGTTAAGTCAGTAATATTGTCATTAAACTCTTGATATTAATGAATAAATGTAATCATCTTCATAAGAAGAAAAAATAGTGTGAGTTATGCAATCCTAAGTGTTGGACTCTAGAGAGAAAGTTTTGTTTTCTTTTTAATTTTTAACTGAAGTACTACACAGACTTCCTAAAACTAGTCTCCACACAGCTAATAACATCAGACATTCTTCTGCTTCATACTTTCATGCCTTTCCATCACACTTAGAATGAAATCTATAGTTTTTATCATGGACTCCAAAGCTGAGTATAATTTCCCTCTGACTCTCTTCAACCTCACCTCTTCCTTTCTCTGTCTTACTAAGTTCCAGCCATGCTGACTTCTTTTTTCTTTCCTGATCATCCCAAACTTCTCCCCTCTTTCAACCTTTGCACTGGACGTTTCTTTTCCCAAGGTGTCTCCTCCAGAATTGTTTTTGTCTGGGTCTTATTATTTAGGTCCAATTGAAATATCCCCTCAACCCAAGCCCAGTGTAAAGCAGACCCCTCACTTCACAGTCACTCAAATGTTGTCTGATTTTATTTTTGCTTTGTGCTTGCCCTTACCTGAAATTATCTGATTCATTTACTTGTGTACTTGGTTCTCACAAGGATATGCCTTTTATGAGAACAAGCACCATTTCTCTCACTACCACTCTATTCTCAATATCTAGGAAAGGCAGATAGTAAGTTTTCAATTAATATGAATTAGTAACTGCAAAGCCATTGAGATATCTTAGTTCTCTGTAATCTGAAGCTTAAGAAAAGATATATAACTAGTGTGAACATTTGGACTGGTGATCAATGAGTTAAATGAAACCACTAGCTCCATTCCCTTTTAATGTGATTATCACTAGCCTCCTTTGGTCAATGCAATCAAAATTGTTAAATAGTTGCATGTGTTTTCTCAGGATTTTATGGTAATGTAAGGAAAAATTAAACCAAATCGGTAATGCCCAGCCTAGGTTTCTGAATCCACATTCAAACAAAAGTGGTCTTTCAGTCATGTTGCCCATAGAAATGAACACATTCTTCTGGGTGCCCTAGTGAGTTATTTTCCCTCTGTGGTGTTGGGGCTCCTGAACTGTGTTATTTTTCAAGCAGTTCTGCAACTCCTATTTGTACAGAGGCTTCTGTCACTGCTCCTGCCACTGCTCCTGCCAAGTCACTGACTCCCAGCACTGCAGGCACAAACTGATCTGTGCTAAGTCACAGTTGTGCACGTCTAAAGAGTCACCACCACATTCTGTAGCCCTCTATATGGGCCAGAGCATGGAGAATAGGAGAAAGCCCTCACCCCTTCCTTGGGGAAGGTAACTTCTGTTGCCAAGTTCCCAGATGGAGCTGCTTAGGCTCTCAGCATCTCATGGGATTTTCTTTCATTATGGGGCTTGTTTTCAATATTATAATGATGTGCATTTTTAAATTTGTTAGCTCTTTTAGTTTTTGCTTGTAGTCAGTGTCTCTGAATGATTCAGACATAAACCCGTGAAGGCTGTGCCAGATGTTAACAATAACTTGAGGGCGATATCATGTTATTCTCAGAATCCTGTCTCCCCTCTGTCTCTAAGCTAAATTTGGTGGTGGTTTATTTTCCTTCCTTTGACTTTCATCCAACTAGACCCCAGACAGTCATACCCATCCTAGAACTCTGATATTGTCAATTTCTTAAGCACAAGACAATGATGAATCCTGAGCTAATGACTGCTTGGTTTCAAGTTAAGATTCCTGCTAAATAAAACTGTCTGATTTGGTCAAAACAGAGAGAGAGAGTGTATTCGTGATTCACTGAAATCCACTTAAATGCCCTTGTAAAATTTATTAATATTTTTCATCTTGATAAGACCTTGCCGTTAGGGCTGTTTTGAGACAAACATCCAATCATTAAACATATTTATAAAATATTTAAGATATAGTTAATATCATAAATAAAATATACAGAATATGTCACAGTTTTAGTCTTCCTTAAATTGGATCTTATTCTGAGAGTGGAAGTAGAGAGGTTCTTTTCCAAAGTAAAGATACTTTGTAACTTTCTAGTCACAGGAACTTGAACAAACTCCCTTGACTGCACTCATAACTAATATAAGATTTTCTGCTTAAATATCACAAAGCTGTATTGAAATTTAAATAAAAAGATTTTTAAACATTTTTTGATTTTTAAAGAACAGTGCAAATGTTTGTCACCCATTCTTATCTTTCGACATAAAGTTACTAAGACTATTTATCTTATAGGTGGGTTACAAACATTTCTCAGAGAGCTCTGGTGAGGATTCTGTGGCAGAGAAGGGATCAAGAGGAAACAGTGCCATTATTGATTAGTGCTATCTAACACATAGAAGCAGCCAAGAAGGGCGAAGAAAGGTCCTGTCAATCTGAATAGCATGATGAGAGTGGCAGATGCTACCATCAGTGTCCTGTGTTACTCTGGGGAATATCTTAGTAACTAGCAAGGATAATGTAACAGCAAGGAAGAAGGGTCCTGGCAATCCTAATAGCATGATGAGAGTGACATATGCTACCAACAGTGTCCTGGATTACTCTGGGGAATATCTTAGTAACTAGCAAGGATATGGGAGTAAAGCAGACTGTTACCAAAGAAAATCTTTAAAGGAGTTTATTGTCTCTAAATCATAAGCTCCTTTCCATGTAATTCAGAACAAGTCATGGCCCAATTCAAATTCGGTTTCCCAAGGCTTATTCATTGAAATACCACAACTATCCTCTCTCAGGAAATTCTTCCTATTTTTCTTATTTATTTATTTATATTTATTTATTATACTTCAAGTTCTGGGGTACAGGTACAGATGGTGTAGGTTTGTTACACAGGTATACACCATGGTGGTGGTTTGCTGCATCCATCATCCCGTCATCTACGTTAGGTATTTCTCCTAATGCTATCCCTCCCCATCCCCCACCCCTGCTATTTCTCCCCTAGCCCCCCACCCACCGTGTTCCAGTGTGTGATGTTCCCCTCCCTGTGTCCATGTGTTTTCATTGTTCAACACCCACTTATAAATGAGAATATTTGGTGACTTTTTTTATACTTTAAGTTCTGGGGTACATGTGCAGAATGTGCAGGCTTGTTACATACGTATACATGAGCTGTGGTGGTTTGCTGCAGCCATCACTTCATCACCTACATTAGGTATTTCTCCTAACGCTATCCCTCCCCTATTCCCCCAATCGCTGATATCCCTCCCAACCCCACCCTCATACCCCCAACAGGCCCTGGTGTGTGATGTTCCCCTCCCTGTGTCCATGTGTTCTCATTGCTCAACACCTACTTAGGAGTGTGAACATGCGGTGTTTGGTTTTCTGGTCTTTTGTCAGTTTGCTGAGAATGATGGTTTCCTGCTTTATCCATGTCCCTGCATAGGACATGAACTCATCCTTTTTTATAGTTGCATAGTGTTCCATGGTGTATATATGCCACATTTTCTTTATCCAGTCTATTATCGATGGGAATTTGGGTTAGTTCCAAGTGAACAGTGCCATAATAAACATACATATGCATGTGTCTTTATAACAGAATGATTTATAATCCTTTGGGTATATACCCAGTAATGAGATTGGTGGGTCAAATGGAATTTCTATTTCTAGATCCTCGGGGAATTACCACCCTGTCTTCCACAATGGTTGAACTAATTTACACTCCCACCAATAGTGCAAAAGTGTTCCTATTTCTCCACATCCTCTCCAGCATCTGTTGTCTCCAGATTTTTTAATGATTGCCATTCTAAATGATGTGAGATGGTATCTCAATGTGGTTTTGATTTGCATTTCTCTAATTAACCTGAGGATGGGCTTTTGTTCATATTTTTTTGCTGCATAAATATCTTCTTTTGAGAAGTGTCTGTTCATATCCTTTGCCCACTTTTTGATGGGGTTGTTTGTTTTTCTTCCTGTAAATTTGTTTAAGTTCTTTGTAGATTCTGGATATTATCCCTTTATCAGATAGGTAGATTGCAAAATTTTTTTCTCATTCTGTTCATTGCTGGTTCACTCTAATAATATTTTTTTTGTTTTTTTTTTTTTTGCTTTGCCGAAGCATTTTAGTTTAATTAGATCCCATTTGTCTATTTTGGCTTTTGTTGCCATTTCTTTTGGTGTTTTAGTCATGAAGTCCATGCCTATGTCCTGAATGGTATTGCCTAGATTTTCTTTTAGGGTTTTTATGGTGTTAGGTCTTATGTTTGAATCTTTAATTCATCTGGAGTTAATTTTTATATAAGGTGTAAGAAAGGAATCCAGTTTCAACTTTCTGCAGCTTCAGAAGTTGGGTAATTCTTCCTATGTTGATATTAGTCCTCACAGCAAAGAAGGTACAAAAGGAAAGTATGGATGATATATCTCTGTGCAAATAATTTTCTTGCAATTGATAGTCAGATGTAGATTTTAAGGAACTCTTTAGCATTCAACTATGAAATTCTCCATGTCCTATGTTGTGTTTATCACTGGGAAAGTAGGTACATTTTTTCCTCCATAATGTCTCTCTTTCTCTCTCTCTTTTTTTTTTTCTACTTTAGTGCAAAAGTTCTCAAGGGGAGGGGAGTACAATTTTCCACATTAGAAAATGTCTGAAGACATTCTGGATTGTCATAACTTGAGGGGAGGTGAGAAAGTTAATGCTGCTAGCATGTAGTAGGTGGAGATGAGAAATGCTGCTAAACATTCTATGATGCACAGGACAGTCTCTCAAAACAAAAAATTATCAAACCCTAAATGTTAATGTTGTAAAGGTTAAGAAACCTTATTTGAGAAGAAAGTGTGCTATCACAGCATAATTCTTAGAAGTCTGCTTAGAATTCTCTTCCATTCTCAATTACCAAAGAATAGGGGTTTGGGGAAGAAGTCATTTATGCAGACCAGGCACATATAACCATTCTTGTCTTAAGAATACTGGAAGAAGGGTAGTAAATGTAAAGTTATCTGTCTGAAATAATCTCTAGATTTACTTTGTATTAGATTTCATTGTGTGGAATATCAGACCTCTCCATAAATATGACAGCTTCAATAAATGCAAAGCACATGGCAAATACAATGGTAGGCTATTTTCCTTCCATAATATCTATGAATGGTCATGACTCTTAACTCCAGTGTAATATTAGATGATAGAAAATTTAAATATATTTTAACTTATAACAACCTGACTCTTGCTTTTCTTCAAATTATTCCCCGCATGATATGGTTCTATAGTTATTTGCAAGTCAACCTTAGTGACTTCTCATTACTGCATAGTTAAAAAGTGCTACAAGCATTTATGAATATCTTTTCATTCTAATTCCATGTGATAATTAAAATGTAATGAAAAACATTTATGTTTTCTCAAATCACTTTGACATCTTAGTTCAAGAAAATGATTTTATAGCATCTCTTTCTCTAAGTAAGGCTAATAGCCTAACAGTCTTTTCACCAGGAACCAAAATAAACATGACAATATTAAAGTATTCAAGTTTGTTTTCGATTAAAATATACAAGTGTATAAATGTAAAAAATATTAAACATGAGATATTTTGTGATTTACCTTTTTCATTGTTTCATTTTTTTGAAATAAATCAGGTGAAAAATAAAATGTGCTTATTGTCCTCTTTACGTTTTTTCTTTTCTTTTCTACACAGTTACATCTCACTTTTATTATGTTGAGTTACTGCATGGTTCTTTACATATATCACGATGAAAATAGTGACAGGCTCAATGTTTTTCATTTGTCCCTGATTATTCTGTCTTTTTCACTAAATAATGTCTGTAGTAAATACTGAGTTGTTTTCATAAGTCAGAATCTGATACATTTTTATGGGATATTTACTATTTAAATACTGGTATATTGAAACCTTCCATGGATTTTCTTTTTTCTTTCTTTATTTCTTCTAAAAAGAAAAACATGGAATACATGTGAAGAATGTACAGGTTTGTTACATAGGTATACACATGCCATGGTGGTTTGCTGCACCCATTGACCCGTCCTCTAAGTTCCCTTTCCTCACTGCCACCCCTCAATAGGCGCTAGTATGTGTCATTCCCCTCTCTGTGTCCATGTGTTCTCATCATTCAACACCCACTTATGAGCCAGAACATGCAGTGTTTAGTTTTCTGTTCCTGTGTTAATTTGATGAGGATGATTGCTTCCAGGTTCATCCTTCCCTGCAAAGACATGATCTCATTCCTTTTTATGGCTGCATGGTATTCCATGATGTATATGTACCAAATTTCCTTTATCCAGTTTATTATTAATGGGTATTTGGTCTTTGCTATTGTAAATAGTGCCACAATAAACATGTGTGCATGTGTCTTTATAACAGAATGATTTATATGCCTTTGGGTATATACCCAGTAATGGAATTGCTGGGTCAAATGGTATTTCTGGTTCCAGATACTTGAGGAATTGACCACACTGTATTCCACAATGGTTGAACTAATTTACATTCCCACCAACAATGTAAAAGCCTTCCTATTTCTCTATAGTCTTACAAGTATCTATTGTTTCCTGACTTTTTAATAATGGACATTCTGACTGGCATGAGATGGATCTCATTGTGATTTTGTTTACATTTTTCTGATGCTCAGTGATGTTGAACTCCTTTTCATGGGTTTGTTGGCCATATAAATGTTTTCTTTTGAGTTGTATCTATTTATATCCTTTGCCCACTTTTTGATGCAGTTGTTTTTTTCTTGTAAATATGTTTAAGTTCCTTGTAAATCCTGGATATTAGACCTTTGTCATATGGGTAGATTGCAAAAAAATTCCCATTCTGTACATTGCCTATTCATTCTTATGATAGTTTTTTCAATAGTTTTGTTTGTTTGGTTTGTTTGTTTTTTTGTATTGTTTTTTGTTTGTTTTGTTTTTTGCTGTGCAGAATTAGTTTAATTAGATCTCATTTGTCAGTTTTGGCTTTTGTTGCAATTGCTTTTGGTGATTTTGCCATGAAGTCTTTGCCCATGCCTATGTCCTGAATGGTGTTTCCAAGGTTTTCTTCCAGGGTTTTTATGGTTTTGGGTTTTACATTTAAGTTTTTAATCCATCTTGAGTTAATTTTTGTGTAAGGTAAAAGGAAGGGGTTCAGTTTCAGTTTTCTGCATATGGCTAGCCAATTTTCCCAGCACCATTTACTAAATAGGAGATTCTCTCCCCATTGCTTGTTTTTGTCAAGTTTGTCAAAGACCAGATGGTTATAAATGTACAGTGTCATTTCTGAGGTCTCTGTTCTGCTCCATTGGTCTGTATGTCTGTTTTGATACCAGTACCATGCTGTTTCAGTTATCATAGCCTTGTAGTTTAGTCTGAAGTCAGATAGCATGATACCTCTAGCTTTGTTCTTTTTGCTTAGGATTGTCTTGCCTATAGAGGGGTCTTCTTTGATTACATTAAAAAATACACCTTAATAAGTGCAGAAAAGGCCTTTGATAAAATTCAACATCCCTTCATGTTAAAAACTCTCAATAAACTAGGAATTGATGAAACATATCTCAAAATAATAAGAGCCATTTATGACTAACCCACAGCCAATATCATATTGAATGGGAAAAGCCAGAAGCATTCCCTTTGAAAACCAGTACAAACAATGTTGCCCTCTGTCAGCAGTCCTATTCAACATAGTATTGGAAGTTCTGGCCAGGACACTCAGGCAAGAGAAAGAAATGAAGTGTATTCAAATAGGAAGAGAGGAAGTCAAATTGTCTCTGTTTGCAGATGACATGATTTTATATTTATAAACCCCCATTGTCTCAGTCCAAAAACTCTTTAGCTGATAAACAACTTCAGCAAAGTCTCAGGACACAAAAGCAATGAGCAAAAATCACAAGCATTTTTTTTACACCAGCAATAGGCAAGCAGGGAGCCAAATCATGAATCAACTCCCATTCACAATTAATTGCTACAAAGAGAATAATATACCTAGGAATACAGCTAACAAGGGATGTGAAGGACCTCTTCAAAGAGAACTACAACCCACTTTTCAAGGAAATAAGAGAGGACACAAACAAATGGAATTCCTCTAACCTTTTCCCAAGGTTCTTAGCTTCTCTGCATTGGAATAGAACATACTCCATAGCTCTTCGTAGTTTTTTATTACCCATCTTCTGAAGGCTGCTGCTGTGATTTCATCCATCTGATGCTCCGTTCAGTTCTGCACCCTTGATGGAGAGATGTTATGCTTATTTAGAGAGGAGGTGCTCTGGCCTTTTGGGTTTTCATCATTTTTTGTCATTGATTCTTTCTCATTTTCATAAGCTTTCCAGTTTTAGTCTTTGAAGCTACTGACCCTTTAATAGGGCTTTTGTGAGGGCCTCTTTGTTGTTATTGATGCTGTTGTTGTTGCTTTCTGCTTGTTTTTCTTTCAATATTCAGGTCCCTCTTTTTGTAGGCTTGCAGTTTGCTGGGAGTTCACTTCAGGCCCTATTTAACTGATTTGTCCTTGTGCCTGGAGTGTCACTCAAGGAGACTGGAGAGAAGCAAAGATGGGTGCCTGCTTCTTCTTCTGGAACCTTTGACCTCAAGGGGCACCAACCTGATGCCAGTAGGACACTCCTGTATAGGGTGTCTGACAACCCCTGTTAGAGGGTCTCACTCAGTTTGGTGGAACAGGGAGCAGGACCCATGTAACAAAGCACACTTTGTCCCTGGATGGAGAGGGTGTGTTTTGCTCTGGCGAAACCCTCTCACCTGGGCTGCCCAGATTCCTCAGAACTACCAGGAGGAGAGGCTAAGTCTGTTGGTGTGCAGAGACTGTGGCCATCCCTCCCGCTATGGGCTCAGATCCAGAGCGATTCAAATTCTGTCCCTGAGCCTCTAGCGGGGGTGATTGGAGTTTTCTGTGGGGAATCCCCACCCACTGAGGAAAGATGGGTCAGAGTTAGGCCTGATGAGGCACTCTGGCCCCAGATTGTCACAGCTGGTGTGTTGGGCTCTAGGGATAAGTCTTGGGACAAAGCTGTCCAGCCTCCCTGGCTCCTGCAGGGAAAAAGCACAGCCTGGAGCTATAGAAATGAGTGTCACTCTTGCCTCACCCAAGGAACTTAACTGTTAGGCAGTTGTCAGTCACAGGGCTGGCTGCTGCCCCTCCCCCAAGGAGCTCAAACAGCCTAGACAGCAGGTAGTCCCAGCCAATGCTTCTTCAACTAATTTTGTGTAACATACCTGCAACCATTTAAAAAATGTGTTGTCAGTGAAAAAATTGTTTCGTTTGATGATTGAGGAACCAAGAGAATTCCAAGAACATTTCAGGGATTCACTAATTCAAACTTATATATTGGTAAGCAATCCATTAAAGGACAAAATAGTCCATAGATTTTAGTAGCTTTATAATAACCTTAAGCTAGATCACATGGTTATGTGCACTTTCTACCTTCTACATTATTATAAACGACAGTCCTGCTAAACTTTCAGCCACTGTTTAGTAATTATACCTTACCTCTAGTTTCCAGTAAGACTTTCTTCACTTCCCTTTAAGTCTTTATTGATAGTTGCCTTAAAGTCCAAATTTCATGAAAAATTTGTTCAAGACTCTTTAAGTGTTTACTAATATTACCATCAAAGTCCACTGCCCTGTTCCAAAGCAATTTCTTTAAGTTTTTGATATGGTAGCATCCTTTTTTGTTATCAAAATCTATATTCATTCTTTTTCTTTTTTTTTGAGACGGAGTTTCGCTCTTGTTACCCAGGCTGGAGTGCAATGGCGCGATCTCGGCTCACCGCAACCTCCGCCTCCTGGGTTCAGGCAATTCTCCTGCCTCAGCCTCCTGAGTAGCTGGGATTACAGGCACGCACTATTCATTCTTTTTTGTTGTGTAACAAATCACCACAAAAATTAGTGGCTTTAAACGACAAACACTTACTATTTGATGTTTTTCATGGGCGAGGATTTTAGGAATACTTTAGTTGGATGTCTCTCATGAAGTTGCTATCAAGATACTGCTTAGGCTGCAGTCATCTGAAAGTTGAGTGGTGCTGATGACTTTTGTCCAAATTGGCTCAGCTACATTGCTGTTGGCAGGTGGGCTCAGATCCTATTATAGTCCCAATAGGCTGCTCGAGTTTCCTCATGGCATGGCAGCTGACTACCCGTAGAGCGAGTGATCCAAGTGAGAGAATCTAGGAAATGACATAGCATCACTTGTGCTATGCCCTGTGAGTCATACAGACAAACACTGAAAAATGTGAGACAGGATTACATAAAAGTGTAAATACATGAAACAGGAATTTTTGTAGGCAAAATTGGAGGCTGACTACCACATACACTTTTGCAATCCATGTGCTGCTCTGCCCCTGACTGCATGGAACCACCGATTTGCTTTTTATTACTATAAACTACTTCGGACTTTTTAGCATTTTCAGTGAATGAATATGTATCCTTTTGTGTCTGGCTTCTGTCACTCAATATAATTTTGAAATTTATCTATATTGAAGAGTCTATTAGTTTTTTTCTTTTCTATTGCAGTAAGAGTTTCACTGTGCAAATCTTACACATTGTATTTATCTATTTACTTGCTCTTTGATATTTGGGTTTTTACCAGGTTTTTATATATAAGGAAAGTTTCTATAAATATCTGTGTCTATCACACATATTTTTTCTTTTTCTTTCTCTTTTAATTGCATTTTAGGTTTTGGGGTACATGTGAAGAACATGCAAGATTGTTGCATAGGTACACACATGGCAGTGTGATTTGCTGCCTTCCTCCCCATCACCTATATCTGGCATTTTTCCCCATGCTATCTCTCCCCAACTCCGCAACCCCTGCTGTCCCTCCCCTATTTCTCCCCAACTATCACACATTTTATGTAAACATATGACTTTATTTCTTATGGAAAATGACCTAGGAATGGAATGACTGGGTCCTGTGGTAAGTAGGTGGTTAATTTTTTAAGAAACTGCCGAACTTTTCCAAAGTGCTGTACCACGTTACAGTACTATATTAGAGTGCCAATTGTTTTACACCCTTGACGTCATGTAGTATTTGTAGTTTTCTTAAATCAAACCATTCTAATATCTATATAATGGTGTCATATTACAGTGTAAGGTTGCATTTCTCTCATTTTGTACCTTAACATTGCTACATTTACTTATTAATTATAATAATTTTTAAGACCCTGAGGATTTTTTTGTATGAAAACAATCATTTCATATATAAATAGAAGCAATTTTATTTCTTCAATTTTGATTCTTATTACTGTTATTTCTTATCTTGCCTTGTTCCAATGGCTAAACATTTTATACCCTGTAAATTAAAAGTTATTTTAGATCTTCTGTGTATGTGAGAGAGGAAGATAGCATTAGTATTGAGCATCGCTCTACTATGTATTATATTAACTGTCAAATTTTTATTCATGCCTTTTACAAGACAGAGATAGTTCCATTCTATTCATAGTTTGCTGGTAACTTTCACCATGAATTGGTGATGAATTTTGTCAAATAATTTTTTCTGCCTCTGTCGAATTGCTTATGTGATTGTTCGCTTTTATTTTGTTATTTTGCGAATTACATTGATTGAATTCTTTGGAAGACTACTACTTGATTATGATGCATTATGTATTGGTAGATTTCATTTGCTATAAATTTTAAAGATTGTTACATTTATGCTCACAAAGGCTATTATTCCATAATTTTTCATGATTTTACCTTTTTTTTTACTGCTTTCAAGATTTTATTTGATCTTTCATTTTCGTCACTTAAGCTATGATATTTCTAAGTGAGATTTGTTCTTCCTATTTCTCTTATTTGAAGTTTGCTAGGTTATTTAAACTATAAATTGATATTTTTCACCAAATTTAAGATTTTTGTCATTTAAAAAAATATTTGCTTCTGAGACTCCACTTTTACAAATGTTCACATTTTATATTTTCCCATAGATTCCTAGGATTCTGTTCATTCATTATGAATGTATTTTTCTTTATTTCATTGAGCATACTTGTGATAGCTGCTCTAAAGTTCTAGTTTAATAATTCCAATATCTGGGTCATCTTGGAGTTGGCCTGTGTAAATTATATTTTCCCTTAAGAAAAGATGACATGCATTGGTTGTTTCAAGATGTTTTAGATTTTATCATGGAAATGTTGAATATCAAATGTGGATTGTGTTACATTGCTTCAAAAGCAGTCACTTTTTTTTTTAACAGTCAGTTGGTTAGATTCACAATACAATGCTGTCACACCTGCTTTATCACATTTGAGTCTTATTCCCAAACTGCTTTGAGACATGTCTGCATATTCCTTGTTCGGGGCTGTAGTAAACTATGAGACATACTGGACATCTAAGGTTAATGATAGACATAACGCCCACTCAAGCATCTTGCAGAATAGATACAACATGTTACTTTGTAGTGTGATGGAAGCTGGCCCAGGAATTTTCAACTCTGGTCTGAGGATTTCCAAGAGAGAAAAACACCTTGCAACTTTCATGAACCTAAAAGCAAAGCTTATCCTTACAGGAATAGCTTAAACTCCCTTTATGAATCACCTAGTAATTGATCCAGACTGAATACAGGTATAAAAAAAAAGAGAGAAGAATCCCCCAGACTCTAAGAGTAGTCTCCAGACAGAGACCTTCTGGTTAGGCAGTCATATGGCCCCCTATATTTGGTCCATGTCACTGGCCTGTACCTGCTATTTATCTTTTAATAGCACTGCCAGAATAAACTGCCGGAACATCATATGGTGTCTAAAGTTCATCTTTGATGTGAGTCGAGCTGAAAGGAAAAACTTGTCCTTTGGGCAAGCTGGTTAACTTGGACCATCCGGAGAGCTTCAAACATGACAAAGAGTCAACCAGCAACTTCAGCAGAGTTTATACATATAACCTAGGGCACTCTTTCTTTGGTTTATGCCTTTCCAGTATCCCTAGCCCCCTCCATTACCAGCAGACGTGGTCACTTCAGACTCTGTTACCTGGTTAATTATGCTGGAAACAGAGAGAATTTTATAATAAAGTTTCATCCACCTTGTATCATGCCATAATTATGGCACATCTTCAAGGCAGTCCAAAAAACAAAAAAATAGAAACCCAATTATTCTGATGTTCTCCATCATGTTTGGACCTCTATCCAAAATGAGTTTTAATATTTTCCACTCTCTGAAGCCTTGGCCAGTTTTTGTGTGTGTGTTCAAATCTGAGTTATATTTGTTCTCTCTAGTAGAGTTTTCTTAGAGACCTACTTTGCCATACAGGAAGCAGAAGCGCTAGTGTTATTTAGCATTTGAGTTTTCAAACTAATAATACATTTCTGGAAGACAAATAAAATATGAGATTGGAAAACAGTGTCTACTTCTCTGTATTGAAAATGTAGAGGGCACTGCATTAAATATATCTGAAAATCATATATGAGCTCTATGATCTTCCAAAATGTTTCTAAGATGAGTAGTTAAATGGATTTAAAGGTAGTGTTGGGAGTTCTAATTCAACTGTGTGTCATGATGTGTATGGAATGTGTTTGTTATGTATGTGTTGGTTCAGATACTTTAAGAAGAAGAAGGAAAGGCACAGAGGCAATTTATTAGGAGAAAGATATATGACATTACTGACTAAAGTTCCAAGGCTATAAACAATTAGGCATGGATTTCAATTATGTAAAATGATAGTGATAATGATAGGAAAATAGCCATAATAATTTTAGCTAATATTTATTAATCTTGTGTGTGTAAAACATCATGTTAATTGGTTTGCACAGTTTTTAGATAAACTCTCACAACAATGAGAAGGGGAGCTATTATCTCAGTTTTACAAATGAGAAGATCTGGGCGTAGAGAAATTTGCTAATTTTCCAAAGATCTTAAATTAGTAGAGAGCAGGAATTTGAATCCACTTTTGAGCTTAACAATTTTTCATATGCTATAGACCAGATGTTTGATTCAATATCTCCTTGTAGTATTTACCCCAATAATCATTTTCAAGTATTCCTATTACTAGGTTTTATCTGGGATTACATGCTATCATTCACTATTAGCCCACATTAATAGTCAAATACTACATTTTTATAGACAACTTTAAAACGAAATTTTAGTCATTTAGCCATGTACACATAATTTTTCCAAGTTATTTTCTATGTACAGTCTCTGAAAACCCTGTCAATGTAAATAGCTTTTGTTGTGTTAGCTCAAGTGCAAAATCTATGTGCCAGGTGTTGCCCTTGTTAAATTACTGGTGAAAACATGTTTTTGTCAGCTGCCGGAGGAAACTTCTGAGGTTGTGCCTCTGGTTTAACAATTATTTTTAATATATAAATTGATGTGTGGCAGGAAAAGAGCAGCATGCACAAGTAAGCTAACTTTTAAAAATACTGAATTTAAAATAACAGTACCAGCGCTTATGAAAACAAAGGATGAGCAAATGCTATAAATTAATTGATGTAATCCACTTTGAAAATTCAAATTAGATAAGACAAACACAATGTAATCCAAAGAAACGTTGTTAGTGAATGAAGATTTTTGAATAAGTTTAGCTCTTTTCTCTGCTTTGAGAAGTTTGTCAACTTTACCTGAAGGTGATCTCTGAGACCATCTGTGTGTGAAATTTCTCCTCTGCCCTTTTCTCAATTGTACATTCACCTTGTTAGTTCTGACCTGAAACATGTGTATGCAATTGTCAAAAAGATTATTTTGAATAATTTTAAAAACCATATTTCTTTTTCAGAAGATAAAATGTTATAGTAAGGGCCGGGCACGGTGGTGCGTGCCTGTAATCCCAGCTACTCAGGAGGCTGAGGCAGGAGAATTGCCTGAACCCAGGAGGTGGAGGTTGCGGTGAGCCGAGATTGCACCATTGAACTCCAGCCTGGGTAACAAGAGCGAAACTCTGTCTCTAAAAAGAAAAAGAAAATGTTATAGTAAAACTGTATGCTTTTTATTGTTGCTGGCTTTTACATGATTGGGCCATGTTTATAATTATTTTCATTGGACTGAAAATGATTTTTCATTACACTGAAAAATTTTCATTACACTAAAAAAATTCATTTTTTTTCTTTCTTTTGGTAGAGGTGAATGACTACATGTAACTCAAAAAAAAAAAACAAATAATTGGTCACAGAATATAGTTAAAATTTATCAAAGAAATTTAAAGCCTCTTTCAGGAGAAAATGGAGAATCACAATATTGTAGGAATTTGCAGGCATTTCAATAGGGTTGATGTTATCAACACTGTCTCTAAGTGTCCATCTACAGCATGATGAAATAATACATAAGGGTCTACATAAGCTTTTAAATGAAGAAATAGCATGCTTGCCCCAGTGAGATTTTTTAAATCTTTTCTCTGATAAAACAGGAAAGAGCTGAACAAAGAGGCAGGCTTTCCAGCAAAACTTAGAACAGATCCATATTCTGAACTCTTTTATATGCCTTTAGTAGAATCACTATGTGTGATGAGTTGGAAGAAAGGGAAGCAAAAGTACTTAAAGTTTTTGTTCCCACAGAAAAGTATAAACATATGCTTGTATTTGTCCAAGAGACAGGACAAATACTCTCTAAGGGATAACCTCACTCTTTTTTCTTCATGAACGACTCACTTCAAGTGTAATGCTGAAAAATAAATCCATATGAAATATTCCAGAAAAGAAAAGACTGCAGATATGGTACTTTGATAGCCTTGGAAATCAACACTGTTTTTGAATCTAGGGTTCACTGCTAAATTTGTGACTTCTTTGTGTCTCAGCATTCCCATCTGTAAAGTGGGCATAATAATAATAATAATTTTGTAGGATAGCTGTGGGAATTAAGGAAGATAATTCATGCAAAACATTTACAACAATGCCTAGCACTTAGTGAGCAGTTAGTAAATACTGTTACAAATTCAATACTACTATGTTCCAAAATGAAAAATTTTATATGAACTTCCCAAATATGTGCAATATATTTTCTCTCTTCCCCTAGTTTCCACTCTTTGGACATAGGATTCTTCTCAGGGTACTGTCTCCTATTAGAGGATGAGTGTGACAATTAGGTACATTGGAGGAGCTAAGTCAAGAGCATGTCAGGGTGAGGCGAGGAACTGAAACTTTAAAATGCTAGCAAAAGATCACTAAGTTGAGTGACTGAAATTTCCATAACAGCAACAATAACAACAAAGAAAGCACAGAAAGGAGGAAAGGAAACGACAGGAAAGAGAAGGGAAGAGATGGGGGGAAAAAAAAAAGACTTTCCAGCAATACCGTGATTCCTGGAGCATTCCTGGAGAGATGAAACTCTAGAGCTAGCAACTGTATATTTAGGCCTCTACACAAATGGTTAAATCAGCACATGTTGTGGAAAATAAAATACTTGTGTTGCTGTTGGAATAAAGCATCCAATATTAAACTTTTGGTATATAAAATTGGCTCATAATTATCTTCTCCTAAAAAATGCCTTTTCTCTAAATGTATATTATTAACATTAGCACCAGATTTGTAATAGAATAGCCATCTCTTATTGTTAGCATTTTTAAGAAGCTTTCATTGGAAGAAGTCTGGAAGGGGCAGACTATATTTTATATATACACTTACAGATGCTAATGTTTTCCTTGTTTTATAATTTAAAAAACAGTAGAAAGAAGATGGTAGTGTCAAAGCAAAAATTGCACCAGGCAATATTAAACAGGTAAGAAAGACTGTGTAGAAGGATCTTGTAATAAAAGAGAGAGACCAAGATGCAGTTTGAACTCAAGAGGTAAAGACATTTTAAGAACTGGGATTGGGAAGAACATAGGCCATCTGTGTTTGCTAATTGACTTAACCCAAAATAAATTCCTGGTGTCATCCTGACAGGAGGTATTTTTACAACTTGAAGAAGTATCACTGAAGATAGGCTTCTACATTCACACAAAGGCTGATGATTATATTTCGAAGAGCGTCTCCAAGGTCTTTAAGAAAGACAGTCCTGAGTTGTAAAAATGGGAAGAGGGTTGTCTCTTCATTTTGTTGATTGGTTCCTTTGCTATACTAAAGCTTTTGGCTTGATGTGATCCTATTTGTCCATTTTTGTATTTGGATGCCTGTGCTTTTGAGGTCTTACTCAAGAAATCTTGCCCCAGACCAGTGTTCTGGAGTGTTTCTCCAATGTTTTCTTCTAGTAGTTTTATAGTTTCAGGTCTTATATTTAAGTCTTTTATCCATTTGGATTGGATTTTTGTATATAGTGAAAGATAGTGGTCTAATTTCATTCTTCTGAATATAGATATCCAGTTTTCCAAACACAATTTATTGAAGAGATTGTCCTTTTTCCAATGTAAGCTCTCGGCACCTTTGTCAAGATTAGTTGACTGTAAGTGTATGGATTTATATATGGGTTCTGTGTTTAGTTCATTGGTCCACATGTCTGTTCTTGTGCCAGTAACATACTGTATTGGTTACTATAACTCTGTAGTATAATTTGAAGTCAGGTAATAATTCCTCTGCTTTTGTTCTTTTTGCTTAAGATGGATTTAGCAATTTTGGTTCTTTTGTAATTTTGTATAAATGTTAGGATTTTTTTTCTCTTTCTGTGAAGAGTATCATTGGTATTTTAATAAAACTGCATTGAATCTGTAGATTGCTTTGGGTGGGATAGAAATTTTAACAGTATTGAGTTTTTCAATTCATTAGTACAGAATATGTTTCCGTTTTTTTGTGTGTCCCCTTCGATTTCTTTCTTTTATAGTGTTTTATAGTTTTTATTGTAGATATCTTTCACTTTTTTGGTTAAATTTATTCCAATGTATTTTATATTACTTGATCTGTTGTAAAATAGGATTATTTTCTTGGTTTCTTTTTCAGATTGTTGCTGTTGGCATATGAAAATACTGTTGATTTTTGTATGTTCCTCTAGAATCCTATAAGAATTTATCAGTTTTAACAGTATTTGGTGGAATGTTTAGGCTTTTCTAAATGAAGTAAAAGTGAAGAAACAACCCACAGACTGGAAGAAAATATTTACAATCTGCTTATCTGACAAAGGATTAATAACCAGAATCTATAAGGAACTAGAAAAACTCAATTAAAAAAATAATAATTAATTTTAAAATAAGCAAAATATTTGAACAGACATTTCTCAAAAGAAGAGAAATAGCCAAGAGGTGTATGAGAGAAGTGCTTAATATCACTGATTATCAGAGAAAAGCAAAGCAAAACTACAATGAGATATTATCCCTTCCCAGCTAAAATGGCTTTTATCTAAAAACAAAAAACAAGCAATAACAAATGCTAGAGAGACTATGGAGAAAATGGAACCCTGGTACACTGTTGATGGGAAGGTAAATTAGTATAACCACTTTGGAGAACAGTTTGGAATGTCCTCAAAAAGCCACATGAAGGAATATCTGTACTTGCCTATCTGGGAATATCAGCAACAGTATTTAAAATAGCCAGGATATCAACCCAAGGGCCCATCACTGGATGAATGTATAAAGAAAATGTGGTACATATGCACACTGAAATATTAGACATAAAATGAATAAAATCCTGTCATTTGTAAAAACAAGGATGAAACTGGAGGTTATTTTGTTGAGTGAAATAAGCCAGGCATGGAAAGACAAATATCACAGGTTCTCACATAAATATGGAGCTAAAAGAAAAATTGAACCCAGAGAACAGAGTAGAATGATGATTGCCAGAGGCTGGGAAGATAGTGGGGACAGAGACGTAAAGTGGGCATGATTAAAGGGTACAAAAATACAATTAGAGAAAATTAGAACTAGTATAATGGATCAAATATTGCAATACAATAGGATAGCTATAGTTAAAAAATAATGCATTATACATTTTAAAAAACTAAAAGGGTAGAATTAAAATGTTCTCAACACAAAATGATAAATTCTTAAGATGACAGATACTCTGATTACTCTGATCATTACACACCGTATACCTGTATCAAAACATAACATGTAACTTATAGATAACTATTACTCATAGTAATTAAGTAACTTAGTAATACAGACAACTATTACTCATAGTAATTAAAAACTAAAAAATTGGAATCAGTTTTTTGAAAGAAATTTACATTTCAAAGGGTCACAAAAATTATCTACAGTTACAAATTTTTTTTGTTGTTGTTATTTTTTTTAAAAAATTGTTATTGCATTATAGGTTTTGGGGTACATGTGCAGAACGTGCAAGATAGTTGCATAGGTACACACATGGCAGTGTGTTTTGCTGCCTTCCTCCCCTTCACCCACACTTGGTATTCATCCCCAGGCTATCCCCCCCAGCACCCCCGCTGTCCCTCCCCCATTTCCCCCAACAGTCCCCAGTGTATAGTAGACCGCCTCTCTGTGTCCATGTGTTCTCATTTTTCTCACCCACCTATGAGTGAGTATATGCAGTATTTCTTTTTCTGTTCTTGTGTCAGTTTGCTGAGAAAATGCACTGAGAAAAGTGAGGAGAGAGAACTCTGTGCTTAGGCCATCTGGATTTTGCACGGATCGGTGTGAGAGGGAGGTCAGAGGCCTAGAGACAGGAATAAGCCTGTCTGAAGTTTAGTGAAGTTTAAAGAAACATTAAGGCGATCTTCGTCAGCAGAGAAAAATATCTGGTGCTAGTAAATGTGATTGAAAAAAAGACTTAGCAGGAGTTTTGTAAAATTCAGAATGTTAGGTCTTTGGCATTTAAATAATTTTTTTATCATTTTTTCATTTACGTGACCTAAAAATATTTAGTCAAAAATACTTTTTAAATTTTTAGACTTTTGAAAAAACATGAAATTTAAATAGATTAAAAAAAAGTGAATAGAAAGAGTTCTAGAGCTTTAACTTAGTAGAATGAAAATATAAATGGTGACATAATTGCTATATGGGAAAAAAATTCTCCACTAACAGAGAAAATTAAAATGGATTAATGTTTAATAGCACTTGTGAGTTAAATATAAGGCATACTTCTCTGTTAAATACAATTGAATATTAGAGGTATGTTTGGAACAACGGCCTTACACATATGTTACACTGAATTTCACCTTCACCAATTGTTAGAGAGTCCCTTTTTGATATCTTGGCTAGATTCAAAGACTTTCCAGTTCCTCTCTGCTATCAGAACAGTTTCACTTTGCTATAGAGATAAAGTCCTGTTTGTTACAAAACTTGAATCCCCATCTCTTTTCATTGTCTCTGCCTATGCTGACTAGGTCTCAGTGGCTTTAAAGACAGAGTATAAAGGGAAGGCATGGTCTACTCTTTTTACACTCCTCTTCAGTCAAAGGTGTGTTTTCGGGGTAGTGGTGGAGTGACAAGAAGGATGAAATGTGTAAAATATCCAACCGGAAAGGTTGTACTTGTCTTTTTATTAGACTTAAGCACCTTCTGGTTATCCTTTTGTCTATCAACTAAAAGGAGACAGATTACTATTCCAACAGGCTTCACTATGTCTATTAGAGTCACTTCTTCCCTGCACCTCCCTGAGGCCTGTGGTATCTGTCCATCCACATCCCCTGCCGTTCTTCATCTGTGACATTCACAATTTCTCCCTCTGACATGTGATCTTTGTTCCAATGCTTTGAGTGCCCCAATAAAGCTGGAGCCTCAAATTTATCTAGCCTCTCTGGCCAACAATCCAGATTGCACTGGAACTCTTTATCTAGCTTCTGCACCTTTTAGAAAACAAAACCGGAACAGAGAAGATTCTTGCTTTCTCTCTGCTTGGCAGTTCCCCCAGAAACCATTTATTACTGTCTGTTCTCTCTTTTGCCTTGCCTGGTTAACACAGGAACAGATCATCAAGTTGAGACTCTCAAAAGATATCCAAAAAGGGGAAAAACTGCGACTCTGTGTTGTTAGGGATCTTTTATCTTTAAAAGTGAGTCTCTTGGAGCTCATTTCCTTGACTCAAGGAAGCAAGGTTATAGTTCAGAATGATTTAACTTCTCAGTAAGCCAATAACATCCTTAATTTTTTGCCCTCTTCTTGTATTGACTACAATTGGGCTAGGTAGAATAGGCTAGACTTCTAAATGGCTACTTTGAATAGTCCTGCTGGACTGTGGTTTATTCTGATTTATGATAACTTCTTATTGTGAAAAGAAGGTAGTGCCTTTGACCTCAGTCCAGGGTTTATGATACATATTTGAACAGGAAAAATTCCCATAGGACACGTGGTTGCATATAAAATATTTTCTCATAGGATTGTTAAAGGCAGTACATGAAATACTGTGTGTTAGCATCAGTGCTTAGAATATTCTGGACACGCAGTGAAAGTTGCCATAATTATGTTTCTCCTTTCCATCTTGAAATTCTTTCTTACACTGGCCTTAGTCACAGTATCCTATTCAGATTATCTTGTCTCAGTTTTACCACTTACTGGTTCCTCTAGCTGTCAACAACTGGGAGGAAAGCACCAAAATTTCACCAATATTGTAATATAATATATACATATACATATATATTCATATTTTAGAGGTCATTTCTTTCAAGTTTCCAGGCTCATGTGGCAAAGTATCTCAAGAGTATTGATATGCAGTTATTTCAGCCTAATCTCTATTTTTAAAGCCAATTTTTTATCTAACCAAAAGTATTTTTCCTCACTGTAAGTTCTGTAATTTTTTGTCTTTGTTTTTCCTCTATAACTTAAGACAAAAAACTTCAAATTTTATGTGAAATGTTCTTTTCTGTAGTGCAAGAAAATTAGCCAAATAATACATTTTATCAGCTTTTATTTTTTAAAAAATCAAATTTTTCTTTCGTTTTTCTTCTCACTGCAAGCAAAGGCAAACTCTTAGAATTTCATGTGTGGGTACCTGTGATAAGCCATTAACTGGTTACCCTTTGGTTGCTCTTTTCTAATCTCCGAATCACACTGCCCAGTGCTTTTCCAAACCAGTCTGCATTATTCACCGCTTTCATAAAGGCACTCTCCTTCCAAAAAGGAAACTTCAGTACTCCCCTTTTGTCTTCAAAATAAAGTTAAAACTCCTTTATACAGCATTCATAGAATTAAATCTCTCTAAATCAGCCCCCAACTTTTGCCCCTGAAAATCTCTGCTTCAGCTGAAGTGGTCTCTTCACCATTTCCAAGATATAACTTGCTCATCTATACATAGAATATATTACTTTTACTTATTTGCTTAACTAAAGCCTACCCTTTCAACAACTACCTCGAGTTTTACATTTCCAATGAAGCATTATAGGCAGCACCCCCCATAGCCTTGGAGTAACTTTTGCCAAATACATTTCTTTTTAGGTAACATTGAGTTTTTGAAAGTTTAGTATGTATATTTTAGAAACTTGTTATTTGTATTGTATCCATGATTTCATTCAATACCTTAAAAAAAAACTTGAAAAATACGTATTTCATCTACATCTTTCAGACAGAAACCTAAGCATAAAGATGTTTCAAAATAAGTCAAGTTTCTTTATATGGCAATACTAGGATTCAAATGATGGGGGTGTACTAATTGTGAAATTCTTTTATTTTCATTACTTTGCTGAGGTATTTGAGAGATCAAAATTAATGGAGACAAGGAAAAGAACTTTTGATTTCATAGAATATTGGGAACTTAAGGCAGACTGAAAATGTTAGGAAACTAACAGGTGCTAAAAAATAAGGTAATAGATTTACTTAGTATTTGGATTCATTTTATATATATGTGTGTGTGTGTGTGTGTGTGTGTGTGTGTGTGTGTGTGTGTGTAAAATTATATGCATAATTTAAAACTAGATGGTGTCCATGCAGCAACATAAAGATTTAAAATAAAAATAAAATGAAACGATGGGGAATAAAAATAAATAGAAGGGCTTTCCAAAGAAAAGTATGCTAAGAAAGCTTTCCTGTGGATAGTCACTTTTATGAATGGCATGATGTTGTTAAGCTATATTCCCAGTGAGGTAACATCAGATAGCAGAGTGCCACAGATAATAATTCCATATTAGCACAGAAATGCAAAAGGTATATATGTGCTCCGTTCCAGTGACCTTTGCTGCACATTCTCATGTTTGCCATAAAATCACTAAAAAGTATGGTTAAAAGGGAATTGAAACTCTTGCAACTGTGACTAAATTATTTCTAGAAAAGTAAGTAGTGCCACAGTTGTTCATGTTTAAAATTAATGTGTGCATTTTTCCTATTAATAATTATACCCATTTAAAGCAACCATTACTCCTATAATGTGAATTTAATGAGAAAAATATCTGAGAATATTATTAATTTTCTTTCTGTTAAATTAACAAGCCCCTTTGCTGACATGTAATGTAAGTATCATTAATAGAAGAAAAATCAATTAAAGTCAAATACAAAGTTGATGAGGATTCAAAAATAGCTTCAACTCACATATAGCATACTGCCATTAAAATCTTAGAAAATAATTGTACAGGTTTCTACACTAAAGTAAGCATGCATAAATAATTAATGTGGTGACTGATATTACATTCATGAAGTCTTGCATCTATTTTCATATCATTTCCCATAAAGTAAACATAACATTGTGAAACTAGTGTTGAGCAATATTTTTTAAAATTTTTTATTTTAAAATAATGCAAGAACAGAAAATGTATAAAAATAGTACAAATAATTCATGTACACCCTTCATCCAGATTCCCCAAGCATTAACATTTTAATACATTTGCTTTATTATTAATATTCTGTCTCCCTATTTTCCTGTCTCTTTGTCTCTCTCTCTATACACAAACAGGTGAACACACACACAAGCACACACACACACACACACACACACAGTTTTTCTAAATGTATGAACAACTCATACAGTTACTTTATGTTCTTTCCTCTAAATAACCTGCTAATAACAAGATTCTTATACACAAGCAGAGAACAAGGATCAAAATCAGATTATTAATATTTTACATTCTTATTCAATATACATAATTTACTCAAAATTTTCTTAGCAGTATTTTCAAAACACTTTACAAGCATACCTTGTAATATCACACATTGCTTTATTGCACTTCACAGACACTGCGTGTTTTACAATTGAGTGTTTTGGCTACCTGTGTAGAGCAAGTCTATTCATGCCATTTTCTTCAGTATCATATGCTCACTTAATGTTTCTATGTCATCTTTCGGTAATTCTCATGGCATTTTAAGCTTATTCATTATTATTGTATCTGTTATGGTGAACTGTATCAGTGATCTTTGATATTACTCTTCTAATTGTTTTAGGGTACCATAAGATGGTTAACTTAATAGATACAATTGTGTTTTGACTGTTTCACCCACTAGCTGTTCTTGTTTCACTCTGTCTCCTCTGGCCTCCCTATTCCATGAGATACAACATTTGCATAGGCCAGTTAATGGGCTAAAAAGGTCTCTGTGTTCAAGGGAAAGAAAGAGTCAAACAAACGTCTCTCAGTTTAACTCAAAAGCAGGAAATGATTAAGCTTAGTGAAGAAGGCATGTTGAAAGTCAAAACAGGCCAAAAGCTAGGCCTTGTATGCCAAATAGCCAATTCATGAATGCAAAGGAAAAGTTCTTGAAGGAAATGAAATGTGCTACTCCAGTGAATACAGGAATGAAAAGAAAATGAACAGGCTTATTGTGATATGGAGAAAGGTTTAGTGGTCTGGATAGAAGATCAAACCAGTCACAACATTCCCTTAAGCCAGAGCCTAATCCAGAGCAAGACTCTAACTATGTTCAATTCTTTGAGGGCTCAGAGCAGTGACAAACTTGCAGAAGAAAAGTTTGAAGCTAATACATGTTGGTTCATGAGGATTAAGGTGAGAAGCCATTTCTATAACAAGATAAAGCAGCAGGTGTTAATGTAGAAGCTGCAGTAAGTTATCCACAAAATCTAGCTGAGATCATTGGTGAAGGTAGCTACACTAAACAGTTAGATTTCAATGTAGACAAAACAGCCTTCTGTTAGAAGATGCCATCTAGGACTTTCATAGCTAGAGAGAAGAATTCAATGCTTAGCCTCAAACTTCAAAAAGCAAGATGTCTTATCAGGGGCTAATGCTGATGACTTTAAGTTGAAGCCAATGCTCATGCACCATTCAAAAATCCTAGGGCCCTTAAGAATTATGCTAAAGCTACTCTGCTGTGATATACAAATGGAACAGTAAAGGCTAGATAGATGATAGCACATCTGCTCACAGTGTAATTTACTGAATAGTTTAAGCCATCTTTGAAACTTACTTCTCAGAAAAAAAGATGCTTTCAAAATAGTATTGCTCATTGACAATGTACCTAGTCAACAAGTACCCTGATGGAGATGTAAAAAAAGGTGAATAATTTTATGCTGGCAAACACAACATCCATTCTGCCGCCCATTAATCAAAAAGTAATTTTGACTTTCTTTTTTTTCTTGTTTTAAGAGATAGGATCTTGGTCTGTTACCCAGGCTGGAGTATGGTACTGTCATCAAAGCTCGCTGTTGCCTCAAACTCCTGGGCTTAAGTGATCCTTTTGCCTCAGACTCCCATGTAGCTGGGACTCCACTGATTTCTATAACAATTTTTTAAATTTTGTTATAGAAATGGGGTCTCACTATTTTGCCCAGTATGGTCTCAAACTTCTGGGCTCAAGTGATCTTTTGATACTCACTCCTTATTTCCCTAAGTGCTGGTATTACAGGTGTGAACCATTGTATCTGTCATAATTTTGACTTTCAAGTCTTATTATTTAAGAAATAAATTTCATAAGGCTGTAGCTGCCATATATAGTGATTCCTCTGATGATCTAAGCAAAGTCAACTCAACTGAAAACCTTCTGAAAAGTATTTAGCATCCTAGATGTCATTAAGAACATTTGTGATTTATGAGAAGAGTTGAAAATATCAACATTTAAAAAAGAGTTTGGAAAAATTTGATTTCAATCCCATGAATGAATTTGAGGGGTTAAAGACTTCAGTGGAGAAAATAATGGCAGATGAGGTGGAAAGAGAAAGAAAACTAACATTAAAAGTGAAGCCTGAAGATGTGACTGAATGGCCACAGTCTGATGATAAAACTTGAATGGATGAAGACTTATTTATTTGGTTTTATATTTGATGAGGATTTAGAATATTACACAGATTTATTTGATAAAGTAGCAGCAGGGTTTCAGAGCATTGATTCAAATTTGAAAGAAATTCTACTGTGGGTTGAATTCTGTCAAACAACATCACATGCTACATAAATATCTTATATTAAAGGAAGAGTCAATTGATGCAGCAAACTTCATTATTGTCTTATTTTAGGAAATTGCCACAGCCCTCCAAGCTTCAGTAATCACTAACCTGATCAGTCAGCAGCTATTGGCACTGAAGCAAGACCCTCAACCACCCAAATCATGGTGTGAATTCACTGAAGGCTCAGATGATAGTTTGCATTTTTTTAGCAGTAAAGTGTTTTAATTAGACAATGCTAAAAAATGTAAGTATACTTTTATATGCACTGGGAAGCCAAAAAAATGCGTGTGGCTTGCTTTATTGTGATATTCGCTTTATCACAGTGGTCTAGTACCTAACCTGCAATATCTCTGAGGCCTGCCTGTATATAACCATAAACATTCATTTGTTTCTGGGTAATTTTAAGACTTCCAGAAATGCTACTCCTGTACTAGATGTTCACTCTATGAATTTAGTGATGGAATACACTCCTCTCTTTCCACCCCAAATAAAACTCATCTAGTCTTCAAATGTTATTAAAAGGAATTTGAACTGACAGGCTCAAAATAAGTTGACTAAATATAAATAAATTTTAAGGTTCAGATATCAATGAAAAATAAAAAGCTTACATCAATGGTTTCAAGTGGCAACCTGGATCTGCTCTAGGACCTGCCACTTAGAATGTAGTAGAATACCAGACATTTAGATAATTATTTTTATATGTCATCTCAATCCTCTCAACAATATTAAGGTCAATATTATTAAGTAACTTCACTGATAAAAAATCTGAAACTGAGTTTTAATAACTGGTTCAAGGTCATAGACAACAAAAATATGTAGAGTTTAGAACTGATCCTAAGTATGTGTCACAAAGCTGAATCCAAGCATTTCATTATGTCTGCCTTTGTGTCTGCTATGAAATTCACATTACCATGGCTTCTTATCTTACTGTCAGACTTTGCATAAAAGCTATTCCTATGCTTCTTTGCTTATCTTAGGAATGTGACTATAGCATTCCCTTTGCCTTCTCAGACTTATCATTTAAGGTCTGTATTGTACCTACATACTTGTCCCCACACATCTGCCACATGACTCCTGTTAAAGACATCTGCCAAATGATTCACAAATAGCTTATTATGCACATGGTACATAGTAAAATATTTGGTCCAGAGGCTGGACATGGACAAAGATTACATACCTAGCAGTTTCTGTTACTTTCTGAGCTGTTCCCCATGTCAACCTGCTCTTCCTTTTTACCTTTAAAAATAAGTTTGGTTTGTATAAAACATAACCTCGTATGAAGTCACAAAAACTATGGCTCAGAATGCTGGCAGCTTACTTAGGAAGATCATCGACGGCCCTTTCTGTGACTGTTGCTTGTTTTTCTGAGCTGAACACGTTTGGAAACGCACATTGAAAAGAGTTCTAGAATAATCTACCCTAGAATACAGATACAAACAATAGTTTCATATCTAATTTCCTTAAGACCTGAAGAGAGAAAATTCAACAAAATAAGGATTGTCATATTTGTTGCAAAAAATCTTTGTAGGTAAGTGGAATTAGCTGTTAAATACTGATATTTTCTTTCCTTGTTTTTCCTGAGAAACTCTTGGAGTAGGCCCTTAGGGTAACTTTAATTTTCTCTTTGCCCTGACTTGGTGGCTTGATTTACATGATTCATAATCCTGCTTCATATATAAGTCATTCATTTGCCTTCTTCTCTGAAATCCAGAGAACTTCCAAATGCAGAGATGGTACCAGTGAATGTGCGCATGCTGACACCTAAAAGCTAACAGGAATTAATAATGTATACACACAAAGCATGTTTAATTTACGAAGTCAGACCTGCGTTTGTAAGGTTATGTGCCTACTGACATCCCTCTACTAATTTTTAATGAGATGGTGAGAAATCTGGAAACTGTATGAGATTTCTGAGAACAGGAGTGCAAAAATAATATGGGTTATGTTCAATTGAGAGCATTCTGTAGTCTCAGAAGGCTTGCCCTGAAGTACAGTAGAAATAGAATACAGGGTACATGTAAAAGAAGAAAACTGCATAGCAAAAGTGTTTCACAAGATAATACTGAGACCATGCAGTCACTAGAGCTTAGTGTTTTAAAATACAGATAAATGTAGAGTCTTTCATGAAGAAAAAACTATGATTGTATTGTTCTTTAATAGTGTTTTTGTGGCTTCCTCAAAAAGCTCCAGTGTGAAGAGCTGCTTAAAATAGATCTCTAAAATCAGTAAGTAATAAAATAAAAATAAAATATGTAGCTTTTGTATATTGTACCTTGAAAAATCATCTGCATTTTATCATCTGGGAGAAACATTTTATAGAAATATTTGTGTTTTCTTTAATATGTACTACAGAAATATATTTACGTGTTAAAAATGCACATAAGTAAAAAGTGAATTATATATAATTTTATTTTAACATTAAACTATATAGAAATTATACAAATAAGTTATAAAATATATATTTTTACAACTGCATTGGATGCTTTTTGTATTAATTTAGTGAATCAAGCTAATAATTAACCAAAATAATATTTTTTAAATGTGAAAACAATATATCTCAAGTATTTTCTAGACCCACTGTTACTAAAGCAATTAGAGGTTTATTTTTTCCAGTAAAAATCTGTAGGTTATCTTACAGCATTCTCAATTTAGAACACTTTTCCTATCCAAAAAGTGTTTTCTACCTCCTCAGAAGAAATCCACTTTTGTATGTCTTTGCTGCCTTTGAACTCTTTAATGACCTATTGAGTACAAGAGATACTTTTGTGCGGAGATCTGGAGAGTGGAATAAAGCTGTACTTACTAGCTTTATGCTTAGAAGGTTGAAACAGGTACTTTGGCAACTCTTATGTGTGGCACTTATCTGCTGGATAATTTGGTCTGAGGCAGAAGCCAGGCCTGCAATTACTCCATCTTGGCCTGGTAGATCTTTGCTGACTGGGGTTTGAAAGTGCCTAACACTGTGATGAAATGTGACAGCTTTCCTTGCAGGACACCTAAGGGTTCTAGTTCATCTTTATGACTTCCAGCCAGCTTATACTCACAGATTCCAGATCATGGTTGTGTGTTTAAATTTATTCTTGCTCTATGCACTTTACATTCGTCTTTCTTTCTTAATGGCCACCATGTGGACTTTGAGCTCTAGCAATAGAAGCAAAGATAGCAGTTGTATAGTGTTCAGCCAACACCTGTGATGGCTAGTGTCTTTGTTTTTCTGGTTGAACCCTGACACAGTCATTACTATCATCAGAAATAATTTGTAAATCAGGAAGGCAACACAAAAATAAAATTTCATCTAACAATGTAGGAAGGAAAAACAAGCTCCACAAAAATCTTTTAAAATGATTTACATTTGTAGCAATCTTTATTTCTTGGCATCCTTATTTAAAGATTTCAGACAACTAAAAGATACCAATAATTAAGCTGTTGTTTCTTAGCTTCAAATCCAGCCTTCTTTGTGATTCTGGAGTTAGAGTTCTACAATTCTCCCCTTATTGGCTAGAATCCTATTGGGTTCTACAAATTAGGAGCATAAAGGGAAACTACTGCATGAATAAGAGAGAGGATTTGCTTTTTCCCATTTGTTTGCTATTCTTGTTAGAGTCTCCCTAGGGATGGCTCTGCTCTGGCAGGAACAGTTGGTTATATGGTTATAGTAGCCAGCTTCAGTTAATTCTGAAGCCTGTTTACCAAAACCCCTTATGACCGCCAGTCAACCAGCCCTGACCTCCCCAGAATTCTGAGCGCTTGTTCCATGGGCCTCTCCTTTTATCAGCTAAGGCACTAAAAAACAAAACAAAACAAAACAAAGAAATCCCTCCTTAGAATGCTAAGTACCTGTCCTAAGGAGTCCTTCATCTGTGCTTCTCTCTGCTGCCCCTCACACTGTCATATTATTTCACCCAGTCTTAGAGGTGGCCTCTTTCTTGTGTTTTATTTTTGATTTTTTGATATTCTAACACCTTTGGCCAGTTCCCTGTATTAAATATCAGTTAAAAATTCAGAGTTCTTTCTGAATTCCTCGCTACATCCTGAAAGATATGAGACAATCACAAATTCTTTTCACTAAAGTATTTTAAATACTAACTTCGTTTATCACTTTATGAAATTCTAAATGACAAGCTAAAACTAATTATGTAGATTTTATATGAAAACTCAGACTGTGTGACCTTTAGTTAACAAAAAGATGCAATACTGAGTGGAAGCAAAACAGATTATTTTTGCCATGTTGTATATGACCACATAATATGCAGCTGAAGATTTTAATAATGATATTTCTTTCCAAATTCCATTGTCAGTATTCATATATGTGTCAACTTTTGGTTTAGTATATGATTCGTTTGTTAATGTCTCAGTTTCCCTTTTTCCATTAGCATTTATATATGTTTTTATATATTTTTTTAAATTTTCTGCACAATAATTGAGTAATTATTCAGTTGAAAAGTTTTCTTTTAGCTTTTCTTATGCCTAAAGAAATAAATGATCACATACAATATATGAAGAAGGTATTAAATTAAAATAGCTTTACAAAATAACTTTCTGCTAAAAACATTATAAAAGGCACAGATAATTTTCATGGCTCTTTTAAATTTTATGCTGGAAGAATATTTACTTTGACTGAGCCAGTTGCCCTATTTGGACTTGTTATTTATAGCAGTTTTTTTTTCACATGAACAATTTATATTTTAACACTTTATCAAAGTGTTATTTTATGGATAGTTGCATCTGAACTTTATCAAGTAACCTATTGGAATATCTAGGTGTTACCTGCAATCTCTGGAATGTTTTGGAATCAGAGAGTAGCTGAAATAAATACCTTATCTTCTGAACTGTATATATATTTACTGACTATTAACATTGCTTTAAAGAAATCTGAGTCCCTTCAGGGAGGGGGGAGAGAGAGAGAGAGAGAGAGAGAGAGAGAGAGAGAGAGAGAGAGAGAGAGAGTGTATTTATGTGTGTCTGTGTGTTGTGTCAGAAAGAACAAAACCAAACACAATAAAGTAGACTGGGGAGTAAAACTGTGACATTCATTCAGATAGAAAGGGAAAATATCAGTTTACCTCAGTCCCTGAAAAACAATATATTTGACAAGTTCAGACATGCCCATATTAAAAAGTGATGATTTGGTGGGGGGTTTCTTTCTTTCTTTCTTTCTTTCTTTCTTTCTTTCTTTCTTTCTTTCTTTCTTTCTTTCTTTCTTTCTTTCTTTCTCTCTCTCTCTCTCTCTCTTCTTTCTTTCTTTCTTTCTTCTTTCTTTCTCTCAATTACTTTTAGTTTAATCATTACTTTGCTGGGTGTAATGGCTCATGCCTTAATTCCAGTGGCAATGTTTCTTGAGATGGAGTTTCGCTCCTCTTGTCCAGGCTGGAGTGCAATGGCGCACTCTTGGCTCACAGCAATCTGCGCCTCCCCGGTACAAGCGATTCTGTCTCAGCCTCCCTAGTAGCTGGGATTACCAGGGGATACCACCACACCCGGCTAATTTTTGTATTTTTCAGTAGGGAGGGGGTTTTGTAACAGGGGAGCGCCAACGTCCCCAGCTCCCCATTCCAAAGGGGTTCTTGGCCTTTCTTACCCAAAGAATGGGGAAGGAGGCCAGGGAGGTGTGATGAGCTTACTGTTCAAATAAATATTTTGGACCCAAAGAGTTTTGCGGAAAAGCAAATTTATTAGAGAGAGAGAAAGAAAGAAAGACAGCTCCCATGCTGTCATATGAGGGGACCCAGAGAAGGAATCCTATATATAGGAGCAGCTGGAGTTTTAACCCATATTTCCCCATTCATGTTCTCGGCCAATAAGAGGAGGTTTTTTTTTTTTTTTTTTTTTTGAGATGGAGTTTCGCTCTTGTTACCCAGGCTGGAATGCAATGGCGCGATCTCGGCTCACTGCTACCTCCACCTCCTGGGTTCAGGCAATTCTCCTGCCTCAGCCTCCTGAGTAGCTGGGATTACAGGCACGTGCCACCGTGCCCAGCTAATTTTTTTGTATGTTTAGTAGAGACGGGGTTTCACCATGTTGACCAGGATGGTCTCGATCTCTTGACCTCGCGATCCACCCGCCTCGGCCTCCCAAAGTGCTGGGATTTCAGGCGTGAGCCACTATGCCCGGCCCAAGAGGAGTTCTTTTAAGCTTTCCCTGGAGTGACTGACCTTTGATTCTGATACCGTATTGGCTGCTTGGTCCACAACGCTAAGTTTACAGAGCCCCATCTTCCCAGAGCTTTCCTCCGTTTTTTTGGGACAAAGGAAACTTACCTGGCTTTCTCTACCTAGTCCTTGCCGGGGATACCCAAAGAACTTTACATTTGAAACCCCTCTGGTTCCCGGATGGAGATGTAGAGCCAGAAAACTTCTGCCTTTGAAACCACACCCCTCACAGACCGGGAAGAGAAATTCCTCAGTTTCACCATGTTGGTCAGGCTGGTGTCAAACTCCTGGCCTTATGATCCACCCACCTCGACCTCCCAAAGTCCTGGTACTACAGTCTTGAGCCACCACACCCAGCCTACTTCTTAACATTAATAATTTTATCATCAATTATGTGGAGTCAAATTTAGTAGCCTGCTTTATATTATAAACTTTTACAAAAGAAAAAGGTAGGGAAGGGAAAGGAGGCGAGGGGCAAAGGAAGGAAGGAAAGGAAGGAAGGAAGAAACAAAGAAAACAACAATAAAAGAATGTATGTGTTTGTTAAGCACCGGCCATGGTTAGACCCTATGTTGGTCTAACACTGCTGATTTCTACTGGCCTTTCAGGCCCCTTATGTGGAGTATGTTGCCACAGGGCTACAAGCATAATTCAGTATCGTGGCCCTGGTCTACTCCATGATGAGATATCATCTGTTAGTCCCTGCATATGTTCAGGAAAGTTGCCGTATTTTTTCCATAGGAAATTATTATGATTCCAAAGGCAGTCCACAGCTTATCTTAATATTGGTCATTAATAGAGAAGAATAATTACAAAAGCACTTGTTTTTGGAAGATGTCACAAAGATGTTCTTGAATAATATAGTTAACTAAACAGACAATGATTCCTTAGGCAGGACACTTTGGAGGTCGTCCTTAATATTATGGAATATTCATTTAATAATCTTAATATCTTTTACCAGACTTTTCCCTCTTCATATTTAAAAATGGCTAAACCTCATATTCCTTAGGTACCAAGTACTTGTTGGAAAAATTGTGGGAGGAGACCTCTGTGTCTAAAAGGCAATTATAATTATCGTGTTTGTTAACATTTTTCAAGAATTTCATGTTCTAATGCAGAACTGTATAAGTAGATTTGCATTCTAAATTTCTCTGCAAAATTTTAAATGCCATAGTTCAGAGAGTTCACAGTTACAAAGTTCAATAATAATAGTCATTGTAAAATTGGACTTTGTGAAAGTTTTAATGAAATCTGTGTCACATTTTGTTGTATATGTAAGGAAAATTGAAACTTTTCCTCACAAATGACGTATTTTCCTTATGATGTTTATTTTGGAGTGAGATTTTGTATACATACCTACAAAAATGCACTTATAAATTTTTAACCCATGATATTTAAATTCAAAATACAAAGTACTCAATGTATTTTGTATTATAATGATTTAAATAAATTTTAATATGTAATTTTTAAAAATCCTATCCTAATTTGGTATTTCTGCAAATTTGTTAACTTTCAGGAAATGTTCCTCTATATTTCACATAATATTAGATTTAGGAAAGATAAATAACACATAACATTTAATCAAATGCCTGAATAAGCAGAATACAATCAGCTACTAGAAAACTGGTTATGTTCCTTTTCGCATTGCAAGTAAAACACTCCCAAATCTGACCCTTGGTAATGCTGCCAGAGATCTACTTAAAATCAGTGCTTAACAAAAGGATTTCTCTTTGCAAATGTAAAATCCTAACTCATTTCCTTCTGAATCCACCAGATCCACAGCTTTTCCTCTCTCTCAATGGCAGAGTTGTGAAAGCAAACAGCTGTCCCTCCATTATTTTTTTTCATTACATGCTACAGACTGTCACTAGCTCTTATAAATTCAGATTGAACTGAACAGTCTGAAGAAGTTCAGTTCAGGGCCATGCTCCCTGAAATAGAATGAAATTGTGTATTGCTGGAAACAAAGGGTTTAATCTTGGTGCCAAGGGTCATAAAACAGAATCATCTGGTCTTTCAACCGTTGCTCTTCTACTGTAGGTAGTTCCCGGACTATTCGTAACTTTCACTGATTGAAGGAAGAAACTGTCAGTTGCTTAAGAGATGAGAAAAATGCTGTAACCTATCTGTGACTTGGACTTGATTTACTGAAGTTCTGCTTCACTGACATATTCAATAAATTGCAATTAGTTTTCGCGGACTGAATATTCAAAAATCCATGGTTACTGGAGTGTGCTTTGGAAGATTCAGTCATGTAAACCAGGGCAATATATTGATGCACATGTGCTACATGTTTTAGTGACATTACTTCTGTTTGATTTGATGTTCTCTTTGCACAGCAATATTTCAGCTATTCTAAAAATGTCCTCCTTCACAATTCACAACACAAAAAATTATTTTTTCCCCATATCAGGTAGAAAAGAAACAGAATTCATGCTTAAAGATAACTAAGAAGATATTATGAAATAAAATTATACTACAGTTGCCTTTGTAAAGCTCTTTATGAATAATGAGAAATAATTATTCATTAAACAAGCATTTTTGAGTTAGTGGTTAAAACTTTATTCAAAGAAAATAATGCAAAAATAATTTTATTTTTTGACATAAGTAAGAAAATAAGATACATGACAGAAGGAAAGAAGATACATAGAATGAGTCTAGGTGCTGGTAATATTTTTTGTTATACTATATTGTTTGACATTTTTTCTGAATTTCCCTTATGCTAACAGCTAGAATGTTATGGTGAAAGTCATGTTGTATTTTTTTAGTTTGAGATTACTTTAGGATATATGTTTTAGAAAAATACTTATTTTAACTTATCCTTAATTTTAATAACTCAGATTATATGTGAAACACACACACACACACACACACACACACATACACACACACACACACACATACACAGACTTATAGAGTTTCATATGATTAGCAACTGATGTTCTGTTTCTGGTTCGAACTGTGTCTACATTTCTTTTTAGAAACCAATATACAATGAGTATTTATTACTTTCTATTTGCCTGAAGTCATATACTAAATGTTTTCTATCTTATTTTTCTTCTGTAACTTATTATTTTCTCTTAATTATGAACAGAAAATAAACTTAATCAGGCATGATTTCTCATGTACATAAGAAAGGTATAATCCCTACCCTTAAAACATTTTAATTATAAATCACTCGGAACAACTCCATATTCTATTATTTATTCTCAAGTGTAAATTCTCAGATTCATCAAAGTTTTTACTGAAGATATAGTCAATTCTACAAACAAAAGCATGCTTTCTAACAGGTTGTGACAACAATATGTTTTTTTGAAGTTACAGGTATATTAGACAAATTGGGGTTTTTAAATGGCCTTTGTAGTTTGTAATTTTCTTGTGGATGCATGTATTCACTTTTTTGAAATATTTATTTGTTGTTGAATTAAAGTCTATCCTTCAAAAGAATGTCCAGAAGCTCTGTGAGCTTATGAGAAAAAGTAGAAATGGATAAAGTAAGAAAGAAAGTAAGAGGGTCTAAGAAAATTGCATACTTGAAAATGAAAAATCTCAGTCAAAAGTAAAAGTAAGTTGAGTGTATTTTATTTAGACTATTACTTATTTTAAAGTATTTTATATTATTAAATTTACTTTAAATTGCTTTTATGTAACTATTTTGTCTACACATTTTTTGTTTCACGTACAAAATAGAATTGCAAATTCCTCGTATATCTAGATTGAACCTTAAGATTAAAATCTTTTAATATTTATCCTTCTTAACTATCACTGAACTATATTTTTCTTAAGATACAAGTGCTACCTAATCTTTGAAAGTATGGAAATCTATAAAAAATTATGTATGTTTTCTTCACAGTATTTAAATCACACCAACTACACTTTTGATAAACTGCTTTTTTCCTTGATGATTTAGTATTTCTTACTTTTGCTAAGTAGAAACAGTTTAAAATATGTATTTAATCTCACAAATATTTTAATAATATAGTTGATTGAATTACATAACAAAATTTAATCATAATAGTTGTTTTAAATTCCTTATAGATAATTTTTTTCCAGGGGCAATTAATAATGGAAGCTCTTTACCTATTCAGATATATCCAAATACACAGGCTAAAAGTTTTTACTAATGATGAGTAATAATATAACACATATTGAAAATGAGTACCATTATTTTACCTGACAGTCTTTGGTATGAAATGTAAGGAAAAAAAGTAAATTTTTTATACTCATGGAAACTCTATAACAAACTTACGCTGACACAAATTTTATCTATAAGAGCCTATTGATTTAACTTTTTAAATAATTATGTTCAAATAGTATTCACTCACTTCATGAGTGGCTTTTGCATTTATAATAATTTCTAATTTCTTCTCTTTTCCTTGGGAAATATACCTTTCTAAGATCTCATTTCAGGAATTATAGATTCGAATATTCATTGCTGGACTTTTTGCCACACAATCTAATAAGTTAATTTTATTTGATTCTTCTTTTCAACTCTGTTAGACGGCAACTGTAACACTATCATGACACACTTCTCTAAAAGTAAAGGTGATTAAAAATGCTAGGGTAATTCGAAGTGTCGCTGTCTTAAATATGTGAAAATTCAATTTTATTTTCTTAAGCTGCCTCGAAGCATTTCTTGATATTTACTTCAGTAGTGCAGACATTTCAAATGTTGATAATTTAATAGTGCTATTGATTTTGTGAAAATTCAGAAAGGATATACCTTTTAACGAATCATAAAATTACATGCGGGTAGGTTTCAGTCATATCAAGATCACTAGATACTTTTTGCCTGGCATCAATCAAAGTATAAATATTCAAAATAGCTTTTTGTTTTGTTTCGTTTTAGTTTTAGTTGTTTTCTTTTTTAGAGACGACGTCTCACTCTTTTGCCAGGCTGGAATGCAGTGGCATGATCTCGGCTCAGTGCGACCTCTGCCTCTCCGGTTCAAGTGATTCTCCTGCCTTAGCCTCCCGAGTAGCTGGGACTACAGGAGTGCGCCACCACACCCAGCTAATTTTTGTATTTTTAGTAGAGATGAGGTTTCACCATGTTGACCAGGATGGTCTCAATCTTGACCTCATAATCCACCATCCCTGGCCTCCCAAAGTGCTAGGATTACAGGAGTTAGCCACTGCACCCAACCAATTTTTATTTTTTTTACCTTTGTGGAAGTCTTGGTAGTAAAAATAAGGATCTGCTTACAATTTTTTTGTATGTTTTTATTCTTTAGCATTTCTGTTATTTTCCTTATTTTAACTGTGTTCTTTTTCACATTCTGCTCATTTCTCATCAATTCATCTTTAGAAAGAACATTTTTATAAAAGGGTGATGAAAAAGTAAGGATAATTGAATTTAAAGCAAAGGAGTTTAGAAAACATGTCCAGTCTTAAGGTATCTAGTTATAACATACGCTTCTTTTTTTCTTTTTAAGACTAGTACATGCAGTAGTGAGAAGGGAGTATTTCTATAGGATGTTTATTGTAACTGAAACATTATTTTAAATAAACTTGTTTTGTTACAGCAGTCTTTAAATAGATTTGCTGAAGAATGTGTTATACTGTTAAATGCATATGTGTATGTGCATACAAACTTATAGTATGAATCTAATGTAAAAATATATTTTAAAAAAGCATTGCTTTAACAAAAATGTAGAAATAATTAGATGACAGAGGAATTACTGTATCAGAATGAAAAATAAGTTATCAAGTTATAGAATTTAAATTTACATAATATTTTCTTTTTTTATTTTGTAGTAAGAACTATGTTGTTTGTTTTTTTAAGGAAAGAGTAGAATTCCTTTTTTAAATTTTTTTGCTTTTAATTTTTAAAAATTATTATTATACTTTAAGTTTCGGGGTACATGTGTATCACATGCAGGTTTGTTACATAGGTATACACATGCCATGGGTTTGCTGCTTCCATCATCCCGTTATCTACATTAGGAATTTCTCCCAATGCTATCCCTTCCCTATCCCTCCATCCTCTGCTATCCATCCCCTACTCCCCACCCCTCAATAGGCCCTGGTGCATGATGCTCCCCTCCCTGTGTCCATTTGTTCTCATTGTTCAACACCCACTTGTGAGTGAGAACATGTGGTGTTTGGTTTTCTGTTCTTGTGTCAGTTTGCTGAGAATGATGGTTTCCACATTGATTCATGTCCCTGCAAAAGACATGAATTCATCCTTTTTTATGGCTACATAGTATTTCATAGTGTATATGTGCCACATTTTCTTTATCCTGTCTATCATTGATGGGCATTTGGGTTGGTTCCCAGCCTTTGCTATGGTGAACAGTGCCACCATAAACATATGTGTGCATGTGTCTTTATAACAGAATGATTTATAAACCGTTGGGTGTATCTCCAGTAATGGGATTGCTGTGTCGAATGGTATTTCTAGTTCTAGATCCTCGAGAAATCATCACACTGTTTTCCAGGTTGAACTAATTTACACTCCCAACAGTGTAAAAGTGTTCCTATCTCTCCACAACCTCTCCAGCTTCTGTTATCTCCTGATTTTTTAATGATCACCATTGTAACTGGTGTGAGATGGTGTCTCAATGTGGTTTTGATTTGCATTTCTCTAATGACCAGTGATGATGAGTTTTTTTTTTCATGTGTTTGTTGGCTGCCTAAATGTGTTCTTTTGAGAGGTATCTGTTCATATCCTTTGGCCACTTTTTGATGGGGTTTGTTTTTCCTTGTACCTTTATTTAAGTTCTTTGTGGATTATGGATATTATCCCTTTGTCAGATGGGTAGATTGCAAAAATTTTTTCCCATTTTGTTGGTTGCTGGTTCACTCTGATGAAAGTTTCTTTTGCTGTGCAGAGGATCCAAAGTTTAATTAGATCCCATTTGTCAATTTTGGCTTCTCTTGCCATTGCTTTTGGTGTTTTAGTCATGAAGTCCTTGCCCATGCTTATGTTTTGAATGATAGTGCCTAGGTTTTCTTTTAGGGTTTTTATGAATTAGGTCTTACATTTAAATCTTTAATCCATCTTGAGTTAATATTTGTATAAAGTGTAAGGAAAGGATTCAGTTTCAGCTTTCTGCTTATGGCTAGCCAGTTTTCCCAACACCATTTATTAAATAGGGAATCGTTTCCCCATTGCTTGTTTTTATCAGGTTTGTCAAAGATCAGATGGTTATAGATGTGTGGCATTATTTCTGAGGCCTCTTTTCTGTTCCATTGGTCTATATCTCTGTTTTGGTATCAGTACTGTGTTGTTTTGATTACTGTAGCCTTGTAATATAGTTTGAATTCAGATGGCGTGATGCTGCCAGTTTTGTTTTTGTTTTTTTGCTTGGGATGGTCTTGGCTATGCAAATTTACATAGTATTTTCTAAATGTTGCTTTTTCTGATATTGCTTTAACATTAGTAAGGTTGCAATTCTAGTGCCCCTTTCAAAAAATGCATCATTGAAAACTTATTTTGAATTAATGTAATTGTTGAATTCATTCCATTTATTCTTTATTAGGTGATATACTGGTACAGGGGCTCTGAAAAGGAGTAATTCATCTGGCCTTCAAGATTATTATCATTAACAATAGATTTAAAGGAATAAGTGTCCATTTTTAGAAAACATTGATTACCATTGATTCCCTGGAAATATTATTTTCCGGATGAAGTGACTATCTATAAATTAAAATTTTATATGTTGTATTCATAATACTTATATGTGTTTATACAGTTATGGCTTCTTATTATATATGAGCTCACTATGACTATAAAAGGGGAATATAAAACTTTTTGATAAGGAGATCTTCTATAATATTTGAGCTTCTAATCAGTGAAATTTTCCTTTCTGTAGTTTCTGTAGAATTGCTGACACTTATTCTGTACAGAGAATTTATGAAAACAAACTCTTACCTAGTTTCAATGGGACAAAATAAATAATCATATTTTATAAGCTGCCTGCTCGGTATGAAAGAAAATTTATTTTTTGCTAGAATACTACATGCAATTATATGCATTACTTTTGCTTTTTGAATCTTAGGTTTTTTAGCAATTAAAATATTTAGACCTAACCTGTAAATACATTCAATTTAAATAAGTTGAATGGTTTAACAATTAAATTGGAAGGTTCTATTTCCTGTTCTACAGGAACAAGCTATTTCTTTACAATTCTTTGAAAACTCAAATGGAAGAATGCTGTCTGTTCTTGGATCCTTGGTCCAAAGCATAGCTGCTTTGGGTGTCAAGTTATAATTTTCACTTCTTCTGGGCTCTCCCTGATTCCACATGGATAAATCTTGGAGGTTCTTCTCTTGTGTCCTGTGCTTATTTTTTAATACTTCTTATGTTTTATTTTATGCTCTATTATGACACAGAACATACACATAATGTTTGTAGCTGGATCTCTTGCACTTTTTAGTACAAAAATGATAATCATTATAACAGTATTATGCTTTTATTTCTTAGTTTATAAGCTATAATAACTAGTACATTGAATTGTGAGATTCTTCTGATTATTTTTGATAAAATACTTTAATTTAGAAATGAATATAAGTTTAAAATATTATAATGCTAGTTAAATTGAGCTTAATGATAAAACATTAATATTTGCATACTTTAAGTTCAATACAAACATCAATAAAAATGATGAGGATGCTGAAATAAAAGAAGTATTCTGTAAATGTAGCAGTATTCAGTTTTTATTCTTTTATGTGTTACTCATATATAAAACATAGACATTGATAGATTAATATTTAAGACATAGAAATTTACTTTGGGAGGCTGAGGCAGGTAGATCCCCTGAGATCAAGAGTTTGAGATCAGCCTGACCAACATGGTGAAAGCCCATCTCTACTAAAAATACAAAAATTAGCCAGGTGTGGTCCCAGGTACCTGTAATCCCAGCTACTCTGGAAACTGAGGCAGGAGGCAGAGTTTGCTGTGAGCCGAGGTCATGCCATTGCATCCAGCAAGCTTCATCTCAAAAATAATTATTATTATTATAAAATTTAAAAATAAAACATACAAATTTGATGACCCCTAAATTCAAGAGTAGCAAATGGTCCTAAGGTATGCACATCCAAAGACCAAATCCAATGTGGAAAGCTATTCAGAATGATAAGTATGTAAACCTATATTAGAAAAGTCTGAATCTTCAATAAAATAAAGCTCTGTGAAGAGATGCTAGAGATCTCAGATCTGACATTAAAGATTTACAGCAGTAAGTGAACAAGTTGACTGACTCAAGACAGGCATGGAATGAAGGATATGTATGTTTCTGATGTAATGTTAGGGATTAAAAGGTCACCCATCACACAATCTTTTGCTTATAAGAACAAAGCATATTGCATATATCAAAGAGACATCAAGCAAGTTAGTAGGTAATAGGAAGATCTTTAACAGTTGGGACTATCACTGTGGAGTATTATTACTGTATTGATTGTTATTATTCTCCAGTTCTGCAATTAGATAAATTTAAAATGTAATGCTTATATATGTGGAACAGTTTTTGGAAATGTAATTGCCGAAATTTTTCCCTTATAACCCCTGAATCTCTCTGAAATCTACCTGCCTCTTCCTAATGTCGATCTGCAGCTAGATTGTCTGGGTTTGTAGTCAGATTTCAACACTTACTATGCCACATTTAGCTCTCTACACTCAATTTCATTCTCTATAAAATAATGATGATAATAATGGTATCAGTATCATAGGTTAGTGGTAAGTATTAAGTTAATTTATTTAAGTAAAGCTCTTAGAAGTGCACCTGGCAGGTAGAAAATGGATTGTAAGAGTTCATTATTATTTTTCTCATTTGCAGTGCTTTGGTTTAAAGTTGTAGATTTTATAAAGATTGTTTCAGATGACAAGTGCTTTGGACATGCATGGCATGCATATACACAAAAGGTTAGCTATTGCAATTTTGAGTCTGGTATGGCATGTGTATCATCTTTCTACTAGTAATAAGGGACTTTTTAAGCTTATTAATGGATTAATTTCTTGTTCAAATATATAGTGAAGAGCTTATTAACAAAATTGATAAACTCAGTTTGTTGGTACTTTAAACATGACTTTATATCAAGTTTGGGATACACATCAAATTTTTTTGAATGCCTAAAGTTTATTCACTAAGTGCTGCTTACTTGCCAGCAACATAGGAACAATTTTGTCACATGCTAAGACTGATTAATTGATTGTGTTATCAATACCACAAATGAGAACCTTCCTGTTCTACTGAAATAATGAAACAAACCATGACCCCTTCCAGAAAACTCATACAATAGAGTCAGCAGTAATAAATCTATACAATCTCCATGCCAGAACCACATATATTTTTCTTATATACCAGAGAATATAAAAACTTGATCTTTTATAACTATATAGCTACTGTGGAAAGATAGCAGTATAAAGTGAAATGACAGGCTAATAGAGTCACCTTGAGCTGGGACTCGTCTGCTGGGGACACAATTATTGTTGTAAGAAGTATCTTTTAGTTCAAAGGTAATATATCTCCTCTTAAGTAACTTTTGCTTTCAGCTAACCATAAGAGTAAAAAATAATCCAAAGGATTTGGAAGCCAGAATATGTCAAACTGAATCCTGGAGTTAATTCCTGAGTATCCAGCTCAAAGAAAGATGCCATTGTTTAATATCTGGATCATCAGACTAATATCCTCTATTCTTGACCACATTTAACACATGAACATCTTATTCTTTTATTTTTTCTTCTTTTTTTTCCTTTAGAACTTTTTTATCTTTTGAAATTTTTCAAACATACAGAAAAGCTGAAAAATAGTACAATAGAAATCTACATTCTCTTCTAGATCCCACTAATTATTAATATTTAGTACATTCTCTCTTTCTCTCTTCTGAATTACTTAGAATTTAGTTGCAGACTTAATGACAATTCTTCCCTAAGTAGTTCATCATTGGTTTTTAAGAGCTATTTTCTTATATAACATAATACAGTCATTATTTAATGAAGACTTATTACTGATAGAATGTTATCTAATACACAGTTTATATTCAAATTTTGCTAGTTGTCTCAATTTTTATAGCTTTATTTTTTCTTCTTCTGGATTTAATCAAGGAAAATGCTTTACATTGGTTTTAATATTTTCAAGTTCATTTTCTCTTATGGCAATTGATGTCATCTTTTTGAAAGCATAAATAAATTATATCATCTCCTTTAATCTTTCAGTTACCCTTAAAATGAAATACAAATCTCTCCTTAGCACCTCAATGCCATGTCATTTATGATCAACTTCAAATTCTTTTTTAGTTATATAAAATTAACTTATATTTCCAGAAGTCACCACACTCTCTCTTATATCTATGGCTTTGTGTGTAATGTTTCTTCATCAAAATATTCTTGAACCTTAATTCCTCTCTTCACCTGGCTAACTTACCCTTGTTCTAAGAGTCAAAACTAGCACATCAATGAGAATGAAATATCTTTTCTATTGACATCAGACTGAATTTAGTGCCTCATTTCATGCTCATGGAGCACGCTACAGTAATCATCAGAAGAGAATTTAACATGTTGATTTATTCACCTGGTTTTTTTTTACTAGAATTCTAATTTAGATTGTGAAGTTTCTTAAAGACAGAAACTATCTATCTTGCTCACCAGTGTATTCCTCTTGCTCACTGAGTATTTTTCACATGATTGGTTCAGTGAATGTTGAGCAATAAGACACATAAAATCATAACTGCTACTTTGAATCCTTAAGCCTAGTCTGAATAAAATTATAACTGAGTGGTCTTGGTGGGTTCTAGGTTATTTCCATGTCAGAAACAGGCAGAAAAATGCAGTTATTACTGTTAGCTGATCTCTGATAATATTTTCACAATTTATGTTTTTTAAATGATTATTTGTGTGATGTAATTGTTGTAACACAAAACTGTAAAAATAAAGAGTAATGATCAGGATTTGAAGCCTTTCCCAAATCTCCCACCTTTAAGAAATCTAAGTTCATATTGATTGATTAATCTTTAGATTTAAAACTTGTTACCAAAGGTAAATGATTTCCGGGAAAACGTGCTTATCACTAATGGTAACATTGGAACATGGAAAAAGAAGGCCAAATACCTCGCTGCTTCTAATTTGTGTTTTTCTGTAAAGAAATTATTCCCTTAGAAACATATTTTTATACTTTAATGATGACTACCACAGAAAACCTACAGAACTACACTGAAAGAGAAGACATTCTTTAACTTGTACCTCTCTACTTTATGTTAATAACATTAAAATATTCACTGATTCATAAGGCTTAAAAAATACCTTAAAAATGATCTAATAACTCTTTTACATACAATAAAGACTATGTATGTACCATTTCAAATACTTATTTTTCCTTTCTTATAAACAAACACAAGCTTTAGGTAGACAATGATTTTTCGCACTAATGATTCCATCATAGACCCAGAGCTATTTCTACAAAAAGGTCCCATTGTTATAGAAACTCAGAAAATTATAACAAAATATTTTTTTTACTCTAATAAGGCTGGTCTGCAGAAAAAGATGGAATTTTATTTCTTCAAGGATGATAAAATTAATTAAAATAGGGTTGTATCTGACCCTCAGCAATGGAAATCTACACAGATAAAGAAAGAAAGACTACTACTTTAATTTTAGGAAAACCAATATTGGCATCTACAAATTAAAGAATTTCGAACAGAAAAACTGCAAATCAGGTATAGTCATAAATAGATTGACCTATAGAATTTAGAGAATCTGTCTAATTTGAAGTAGCAATGAACATCACTGGAATAAACTGCCATTCCCGAAATAGCTCTGTTTTTCCATATAATGACTATAACCACTACACAATCACATCTCCCCTAAATTACCACAACAAACAAAATAAGAAATTGCATAATTCAAAGTACTGCACCAATATTGAAAAACAGCAGCAATACATTCCAATTCATTTCATTGTTTTATTTATTCATTTGAGGAACTTGTAATTTAGTGTGTAACGGAAATAAACAATTATCAAAAGTTCAACTAAGACTGTGTACAGTGTGCTTTGGATCACAGTAAGATGACAGAACAGAAAGTCTCAACCCTGATTGCCTACAAAAATATCAATTTAACAATGCCATATGGATCAAAATACCATTATAAGATTTCTAAAACGCAGTTAAGACATTGCAGAGCCACAGGGGAAAACATAGCTGAGAACAACAACATTTAGATGAGTAAAAAGAGTCATTTTATTTTTCCCACACACCTGTTTTCCCCAAACCCACAATACTACAGCTCAATACTTCTCCACTGGGGAACAAAGAAAAAGAAAAGGAATGCATGTATCCAATATTTTAGCTTTCTCAGAGGGCTGCCCAAGAATCTTGCTATGGTTGGCACAACTCAGTGCACTCAGGAGAAAGAGCGCAACACAAACCTTCTACCTTAGAGAGGAGGAGGAGGAGGAAGGCAATGTGTATCCAGTGTTCTGGGTTTTTTGGAGAGCTACTTGAGCAACTGGCATCTGTCTCGCGTTACTCAAGGCATTAGAGGGAACTGACACACTCTGAATGCGTAGATGCCATTAAGAACTTGAGAAAGAAGGAGGCTTACTGGTGTAGAACCAGAAAACTTTCACAAAGACACCAGAGAAGCAAGAGATTAGAAGATGATCCTGAAAAAGAAACTAATAAACTATTTTTTGAGACAAGGGCTTGCCCTGTTGCCCAGGCTGGAGTGCAATGGTGTGATCGTAGCTCACTGCAGTCTTGACTCCTGGGCTCAGGTCATCCTCTGTCCTCAGGCTCTTGACTAAGCCAGAACTACAAGTACACGTTCATGCCATCACATGCAGCTGATGTTTTATTTTTTATAGAGATGGAGCCTTGCTATGTTGCCCAAGCTGGTTTTGAACTTTTGGCCTCAAACAATCCTCTTACTTCAGCCTTGACAAGTATTGAAATTACAGTACAAGTAACAATGCATGGCCTATAAACATCTCTAATTGAAAATTAAATGCACAGGCCCTAGGGAGGTTCTATCCTTCCAGAATTTTCAGAGACCCCCAGAATTTATTGAGCTGATTGGTGACAGTCTTCCCCTATACAAAGTCAATTCATAAAGAATAGGAGAGGTGGCGGTTTTTCAGTTGTGTAGATCCCAACACAAAGTTACGAGTTATACACACACAAAAAAAAAAAAAAAGAAAGAAAGAAAAGAAAAATCTGACCCAAAAAGAGGAATAAAATTTCCAGAAACAGATCCTAGAGAAACAGAGGTATATGTGTTACCTGACAAATAATCAAAAAAACCTGTGACAAAAATGCTCTGTGACCTCAAGAAATGATTCCTGTACAAAATGTGAATATCAAAAAGAGGTAGAAAATTTAAAAATAGCCAAACAGAAATTTGGAGCTGAAGAATACAATAACTGAAGTTAAAACTTTAATAGAGAGGTTCCATAATAGACTTAATGCAAGCAGACAAAAGGAACTGGCAAACTCAAATATGGGTCATTTGAAATTATCCAGTCAAAGGAAAAAAGAATCAAAAGGAGTGAAGAAGGCCTAAGAGACTTATAAGACACCATCAAGTGCACTAACATGCACATTATGGAAGTTCCAGAAGAAGAGAGAAAGGTGTGAAAAGTTTAAAGAAATAATGAGCTAAAACTTGCCAAATCTGTGGGTGTAAATGAACACTCAGATTCAAGAAGCCCACTGGATGTCAGCAAGTAAGAATCCAAGAGTATACACACCAAGACACATTATACGAAAACTGTCAAAAGTCTAAGACAGAGACTTTTGAAAGCAACAAGAGAAAAACAACTTATCATACACAAGGGACCTCAGTAACCATTATCAGTAGATGTCTATCAGTAGATGTCTTGGCAGAAATCTTGCAGTTCAGAAGAGAATGGAATGATTTTTTCGAAGTGCTCAAAAACCAAAAAAAACTGTCAGCCAAGAATGCTATCCAGGAAAACTATCCCTTAAAGATGAAAGAAAAATAAGGACCTTACTAGAAAAACAAAGCTGGGGAAAGGTATCACCACTATGCATGCCTTACAAGAAATGCTAAGTGTACTGCACACCTTAAAATTTATTTAAAAGGTAGTTCTCTTTACATACTTTAAGTAAAAATAATAATGCAACCTCTTTTATAAACAAACACATATACAAGCATTTTCAAATCTTAGATACAATTTTAAAGCAATTTAAGTGTGGAGATAATTTTTTAAGTAGGAAAAGGAGGTGAGTGACCCTTGAAAGTTGTCCTTATTTAAACATCAAAAGCAGAGTCTGAGTTTTTGTTAAAATTCACTCCTGATTTTTTATCACTTTCTTCCTTTGGGGCTAGTGGGAACTTCAAATGATGCAAGCTCTGGCCTGCATGTTAGGAACCTCATCCCAGCCCTATCCCCTATATCAGCTATAAAACTCAAAGCCAGTGTTCTGTCCCTGTTCTCTCAAGCTATTTTCAGACTATCCCAGGAGCCTTCCCTGCTCTTTCCAGAAAGTTTTATCATTGGAATAATAAACCTTTTCATGACTTTTTGATATATGTGTGGCAATACATGTTGATATTTAAGCCAAATCTTACATGGAGATCTATCATATTTCTGGTGAGTTTAACATGTTTCATTTATTGAAAAAGCAAGGGGTAAATGATAAAAAAGCATGTTTTATTTCATTTTCCATTTCTGTTTCAGTTTTAGAATAGTCTTGTGATATGTGCTTTTTCTCTCTGGACAAGTGTGGTTAGCTCTGAGCTACATCTATTTATTCCTGGCACTTCCTTCTTCAGTGTTTTGCTTGTTTTCATTAAGAAAAGTATAAATTTTACAGGGAGTTCAGGATTCATGTAAACAACAAAGACCTATACAGTTGGAGCCTTATTGCTTAACTAGGATGTTTAAAAATAGAATTTATTAATACCAATAAAATATATTAAAAAGATCCCAGGCCAGGCACAGTGGCTTACACCTGTAATCCCAGCACTTTGGGAGGCGGGTGGATCATGAGGTCAGACGTTCAAGACCACCTTGGCCAACAAAGTGAAACTCCATCTCTACTGGAAATACACACACAAACAAAACATTAGCCGGGCCTGGTGGGGGGTGCCTATAATCCCAGCTACTTGGGAGGCTGAGGCAGGAGACTTGTTTGAACCTGGAAGGTGGAGGTTGCAGTGAGCCAGGATTGAGCCACTGCACTTTAGCCTGGGTGACAGTGTGAGAGTCCATCTGAAAAAAAAAAAGAAAGATCCCAGACATCCATATGGATTCTATACTAAGGCATGACCTGTGGAAAAGTAATTTCTTAAATAAGATAGGCTAAATACTTGGTGTATTTTGTGATTTCAGTTTATTCAATGTCAACATCCATGCTAGATAATCACACAGATCTTCTAAGTCATGCTTTCCTAAAAACTATTATCACCAATAAATCCAGTAAAATGTAGCCAAGGAATTGTTGCCACAACCTCTGGAATAACAGTCCTATGTAATTCCCTTTTTATCTCCTGCACCTACATGATTTGTGTTTATTATTGTGAAATGTCTTGAATCCCTAAGTAACTTCCTGTTAAAAACTTACTTCCATACTTGATTTGGAAAAAGTAGTGGCTCCTTGTTATTTATGTCATTTGAACAGTCAGAAAACGTGTATCAGAAGAGTTTTTGAGAATTATCTTTTAATTTATGTGTTTTATTATTAATCATTCTATTATTATGTCATTAATCTCTTACCTATTAATTTACCTATTTGTTATGTGAAGCAGTGAGAATATGTAATTGAACACTGTAAGTTTCTCAAAGCAATCAAAATAATGTGAGAGATAAAAAAAGATTGATAATTGTACAGTGGTATAGATACACATTTTACATCATTTTAACTTTTATGAATCATTCCAAATAATTTCAAGATAGTCATTCTATATTCTTCTTTTCTAGAATTATGAAGCCTGTCTGTAGTGTGAGACAATGTTACCATTAGTATGTACTAAAATATATAACTTGACTTAATGAAAACAATGTATGCAAATATATTAAATATATAGACTCTATGTAAACACATTTTTTTTGTAATGAATTGACACCATTGGGTAACCCCATCTGGGATTTATTAATGGAAAATTAATACATTGTTTTGTTTATATATGTGCCTAGGAGTTTGATACAGCCATTTATTCATACATTTCAACTCTGCCTCTGTTGAACTTTTATCCTTTATCTTTCCCAGCACTGTTCAGCCTTATTCATAATTGGCCTGTTATCTTCATGTTTTATCATCCAGTAGATATGGTCATCCCCCAATGTATAGCCTCACCAAAATTTTCTCAGTGTCTTTAGAAGAAGACTTGTCTATAATTTATGAAAAGAAAAGAAGTATAAAATGTTGTGAAAACCAGTATTTTGAATACCAAGAAATATTCCTAATATCACAGTAAAACTGTGAGGGTAGAATGGAATGTTAGACATTTTTAAAGACACAGTGAACATTTTTGTATTTGCAGAAAGGAGTGGAAAGATACAAGATCAGACAAGGGTGATCTCTGAGGTGAAATGAGAAAGCAGAAAAACCTAATAAGGATGAGAATATTGTCTTTGTGTATACCTTAGTGACTAGAATACCTGGGTTAATATAATATTTTTGTGGCTAAGCCTAGATTAATGGAACAGACATTGAGTCAATCGATATTTAGGGGTAAATTAATACATTATTTTGTTTATTTTAAACATTTCTACCTTTACATTTGAATCGCACTCATAGATTCCCTAAAGTCAAATAATTTTTGGCTAAACTGATAAAATTTTGGATCTGTAAAATTTAAGGCCAAGCTGCTGGATACTGTGATCCACCCAAATATCCAGGCATCTTAGGAGACCCTTCATCCACATCTACGAACCACTGACTGACTTTCCTCTCCTCTACTACTCTGCTTTGTATATGCTGGTTGACTTTATCTTTACAACAGCTTTGAAAGAGGATTTTTTACTCTCACTTCTCAAATGAGCAAGCCTTATAAGAGAAAGTGACTAAATACTCATACATACCAGATCAATGTTAATTGAAAGCTGGAGGACATTCAGTTGTATTATGTTATCTGTCCTACATTCAAAATTCCTAAGCCTGCACTGTCGAAGAGATATGGAAGTTCTTCAGTATCCGTTGTAATCCTATCACAGAGCCGAAAATGTTGGAAAGTTAATTTTAAAAAATTTTGTCTGAACATAAATATATACAAATAATTTCAAAATTCATCAAATATCCTTTTCTTAGTGACTAATGAGAACAATAAGAAACCTAAATTAAAATACTTTTGTTTTGCTTAAACATTAATTTCAAACAGTTGTACTTTTCTTTCCTTTTTTTTATATTCTGTTATTTTTCAAGTGAAGTGACCCCAGGTTATGAATATAATAGAATACAGTTGAATCTTCAACAATGCGGGTTTTGGAGACACTCACCCCTGTGCAGCAGAAAATCTGTGTTTAACTTTTGACACCTTCAGAACTTATCCATAGTAGCATGATATTGACAAGAAGCCTTGCTAATAACATAATTAACATATATTTTGTATGTTACAATGCATTATATACAATATCCTTACAATAAATTAAGTTAGAGAAAAGAATGTTAAGAAAGCTATTAAAAAGAGAAAATGCATTTAATATTCACCAAGTGAAAGGTCATCATAAAGGTCATCTTTGCCATCTTTACATTAAGTAGACAGAGGAGGACACTGAAGAGGAGAGATTGGTCTTGCTGACTTTAGGGATGATGGGGTGGAAGAAACTCCATGTGTAGGTGGATTATTGCAGTTCAAACCATGTTGTTCAAGGGTTGACTATAATATAACAATAACATAAATTATTATTACAACAACAATGCAGGCTTCACTTCGTTATAGTTTGTCTTGCATTTCTCATTAGCTACATGTATATGAAGAACAGAAGAAGCAATGGCCCAAAATAGGAAAGCATTATGTTTCCACTATAAAAAGTTCTGTTACTCATATTGATTTTTGACAAAACTCATCTGGGTAGGTAAAAATCATGTCCTAACAAGAAAACAGACTGAGTATTAAAAATGTCAAACTTGTAAACACACCTGTGAATTCAGTTTTACTGAAAGCCATTGTTTCAAATAAATACTTACAGGAATTCTTAAAAGTTTGTCTTTAGTGTCTATGTCAAAACAAGATAAATATTATGCACATTGATTAAAAAGTGAGCAAACAATTTATAAGTTAATTTTTTTTTTTGAGACGGAGTTTCACTGTTGTTACCCAGACTGGAGTGCAATGGCACAATCTTGGCTCACTGCAACCTCTGCCTCCCAGGTTCAAGCAATTCTCCTGCCTCAGCCTCCTGAGTAGCTGGGACTACAGGTGCGCACCACCATGCCCAGCTAATTTTTGTATTTTTAGTAGAGATGAGGTTTCACCTTGTTGACCAGGATGGTCTCGATCTCTTGACCTCGTGATCCACCTGCCTCGGCCTCCCAAGGTGCAGGGATTATAGGTGTGAGCCACCGTGCGCGGCCCTGAGTTAATTTTTTTCCTAATTTTTAATCTTTGCTTATATACAACAGGAGAGTTATTAAAGAATATTTTCCTGATGTATCATTTATAAAAAATCATTTTGAAGAACTCAGTAACTTCAAAAAATTACTATAATTGCTTTAGGTAAATCTGCAAATGAACACTTAGCAAAGTGTAAAAAAAATCTGCTGATTTTGGAAAATTATTCAGAGTGTGGAAATACTTTCTTCTTAAATAAACCTAAAAGATACATGCTACAGATTTATGTTGCCATCTTCTGAAGTTCTAGTTAAAAATTAATTAGTGGCTCTGACAATTATCTTATTTGCTAAAATAGTTATACTAGATCAACAGCCAAATGTTTCTTTTGTTTTAAAAATATATTAGCATTAACACAAATGGTACACTAATTTTCAATATAATTGTAAATTAATTTTATTTCATGATGATTCTGTTTATTATATTCATACCTAGTACACTAAATATCATACTATTTGAAAACCACATTAGTATTTCATTACTATGCTAAAATATAATAAATTATTCTTGTACATGTGACAAAATGTTTGCTAACTAATCTTACTTTATCTCCTCCTGCCCACCCACCACATGCTACAGTCCATTCACTAAAAATTAGCACTAATTTGAAATTATAAAAATGCTTTTATGCTTACAGTTTTGATTTGAGGCATTTCTATTTGCTAGAAAATGTGTTAGTAGCTTATCTTCTGCTAACATACCTCTTTAGATTAAATCTCAGAGAAGGATTAGGGACAGATGGGCCCCCAGATTCTACCTGAATTACAGGAATCCCTGGCTTCGCTACCATGCTATACAGTAACCACCCAAGTACAGAATATGTCTATCATGTTCTGGTTAGATGCTTTCTAAAATACAAGTTATTATGAGAGTAAAGGTAGCATGTTCTTTGGTAGAATTTCCAGAGCACTGAAATGAAACAAACTTCTATAAAATGCAGTCCACAGGCAAGTAGTAGCAGCATTACTTGGGAACTTGTTAGAAATGAAAAGTTTCTGTATCCATTACAGATCTGTAAAATCATATACTCTGAGGTTGGGGTCCAACAGTCTATGATTTTAGCACTGTCAAGTCATTCTAATGCATTGTAAAGATTCACCTTCTTACAATGAAGGTAAGTGGTCACTCTGAAATCACTAAAACTTGGGTAAGAAGAGAATATGGCAGGGGAAAGAAAAGTAAGCCAATTTCCTTTAAAAAGTACTCATATATTTAGTAAGTTGTCATTTTCCACAGTGGTTAGCATGGGGCTGGAGTTTTTCCAGTCTAGAAATTTTCTAAGAGAAGTTAGAGAGGACAGAGTAAAAAAAGGATAATGCAGTTTTGCAGTCTTCATTTTAAAACATTTAAAGAAGACTAACCCTGTTCTGTGATCCGATAAACTTTTTAAAAATCTGCTTCCTTGAGTTTGAAAAATATAAAACAGCTTAAATAAATACTATTATATTAAGAATAAAGAAAAATGAAATTGGCAAATAATCTATTTAAGTTTTTTTCTGGTACAACCTCTAATTTACTTTGATTTCTTTTTCATAATTTATAAGCCAGTGGAAAATGAAATAACCAGTTCAATCAAAGTTGTGATTGAAGGTCCAACAACTGTAAGATAAAAGATGAAAACGAAAAGAGTGATATTTAACTGGCGAAATTGCTCCCTGGGGGTGTCTGCACTTTGATCATTAATCTTAATTGGATGGGTCAGTGACCAGAAAGGAAAGGCTGTTTCAGAGAGCAATACAACTTTGTAATCTGTAACCGTGAAGAAAGTAGCTACAGATTGACACTATTAGCCACTGTTCTTTCCATGATGTCAATCAATGACATTGGGATATTTACCAAAGATTTAGCTAAATTGAAGTTGCTATTAAAATGTGCACATAAAGGAATGCATTTCAGAATCTGAAAAATATAAAGGAACATATTTCAGAGAATGGAAGTTTACAAAGTCAAAGAGAATAATGTTGTTGTAAAGTTAAACAGCAATTATAAGTTTTAGGCTCCAATTTTTACATGGTAGAGGAATTTACATTTTAGTAGAGAAACTTTTATTGTAACAAATTATTAGCTGAATTATTTTTAAACTAAACAGAACATGCTATAAACTTTCTTAGATGACAGAATCACATTTTGAACATCAGTCAGTATGTTATCTTATAGTGGATAATTGAGATGCATTTTCAAATAGTTCAAATTATTTCTTGTATCAGTTCTTAATGATCCTATTTTATCACCACGTGCACTTTCACATACCTTTAGAGTTAAACATAACCAAGATGATATAGCAAGAGATATTAAACTCTAATGGTGTAGAACTCAAGCCTTGGCAGGACACTGACTGGTTTTGATTCTGAGGTTTTATAATTGTGGAGCTTTGGAAAGTTATTGATCATTTCAGTGTGGATTTTTGCCTTAAATGTAATAGTTATGATAATGGTATTTACCTCCAGGTTTGGTTCTGAGTATTACATGTGTATTATGTTGTTAGAGTTATATAAATGTTGACAGCTATTGTGTATGCCTTCTGTTAACTTTACAAATGTAAGCATCTTTCTCATAAATAAGTTTCTCACTCCTCTTCAAAGAAGCATTTATTTACTTTCATTTTACACCCATTAGGAATATTAACTCTGATTGCTGCATTACCACACCGAAGGTTATTTGGTGTTAGTTAAGCATATAAGTCCCTCATGTCTTCACTGTCTTTGTGTTTTGTGGGATAGGTTGCACACATACATACAAGGTAGTGTAATCCCAGAAAGTAATTGACATTATCTTAAGAAAAATATGTCAGGAAAAACTTTGATATGAATATCCCTATCTTCCATCTCCATTCTATTTTTTTTTGAGACAGAGTCTCACTCAGTTGCCCAGGCTGGAGTGCAGTGGCGTGATCTCAGCTCACTACAACCTTCACCTCCCGAGTTCAAGCAATTCTCATGTTTCATCCTTTAGAGTAGCCACCACACCTGTCTAATTTTTGTATTTTTAGTAGAGATGGAGTTTCACCATGTTGCCCAGGCTGGTCTCAAATTTGTGAGCTCAAGCAGTCTGCTCATATCAGCCTCCCAAAGTGTTGAGATGACAGGCATTAGCTACTACAGCGGGCTTGATATCCTCCATTCTTAAGGCTGTTGTCAGGATCAGAAGTGTAAGACTTGGGTGGATCACCAGGTCAAGAGATCAAGACCATCCTGGTCAACATGGTGAAACCCCACCTCTACTAAAAATACAAAAAATTAGCTGGGCACGGTGGCGCGTGCCTGTAATCCCAGCTACTCGGGAGGCTGAGGCAGGAGAATTGCCTGAACCCAGGAGGCGGAGGTTGCGGTGAGCCGAGATCGCGCCATTGCACTCCAGCCTGGGTAACAAGAGCGAAACTCTGTCTCAAAAAAAAAAAAAAAAAAAAAGAAGTGTAAGACTAAGAAACCCATTAAAATTCAGCCATCCTGGTCCCCCAGACATACTGTGAAAAAATTTAGTGTGTTAGTGTGTGTTTGTATGTGTGTGTCTAAGTGTGTGTGCAAACTGTAACAGCTGTGTGACCAAAGAGATGAAAAATGGGAATCCAGACTTCTGGCCCTCTTGTTGGGATTATAATGGAAGCAGAAATGGCAAATTTTGAATGGATTTATTGATGCTGCCAAGTGTACAATTCCTTCAAACACATCCATCAGGATTGAATGAGTTCTAATGTATTCCATACTTACGGATTCCATCAGATTTTGGTGCAGATAGTTATGTATGGTATTCCTAACCTTAACACCTAAAATAATAAACTGATGGTAACCTCTTAGCCATATGCACCCATTTTTCCTAGTTCACTTTAATATTTTTGGACATGGGCTGTATTAAGCAGTTCAAACTATTTTAACTTGTCCTAACATAGACTGGGTGGCTTAAACAGTAGACATTTATTTCTCACAGTTCTTGTGGCTGGAAAGTCTGAAATCAGGGTACCAGGATATTGTCTTCTGGTGAGGCCTCTCTTCTGGGCTCATCTTCTTGCTGTGCCCTCACATGGTGAAAAGAGAGGAAAAAAGAGAGAGGGATTTCTTATGTCTCTTCTTATAAAAAGCACTAATCCCATCAGGAAGGCTCCATCTTCATGTCCTCATCTAAACCTTGTATCTCCCCAAAAGGTCCTATTTTCAACAATTATCACATTAGTGGCTAAGGCCTCACCATATGAATTTTAGAGGAACACTATTGAGCCCATTGATGGGTATCATGAGGAATACTTCAAAAATTTAAGATTTAGTGCTATAAAAATATAATTTAATATTTTAAAATTATATCAGGCAACTAGTTTTCCAAGCTTTCCCTAATCCTGTAGAGAGTGTCAGTTTATTCATCATGAAGAGGATAGGGTACTAAGGGAAACATGTCGATACCTGCTAAACAATGTCAGCTGGATCTACAGTCGACTAACTGAGAAAGAATTTTCAGAATGTGTTACTGAAAAGCAAAATACAAACAAAGTATATAATGAGCGTTATTTGTTCGTTGTAGGAAATAAAACCAAAAGAAAATCATAAATGTGTTTTTCCATTTGTTTTTTATTCATAGTGAGTGAAACAAACCCAGGTCGGAGCACACAACAGAGGAACCTGATAATATATGATGGTAGGAGAACTATTCCTTTAGCGTCACTTGCAGAGAGAAATCATCATTTCCTCATGAGAGGAAATAGTCTGATAACAGGAGATATTGTATAATCCTATATCTATCTGCATATAAATATGTATGATAAGCTGTACAATTTTAAAGTTTACTAATAGTTTTATTCTTAAAAGATTTAAAGTGATTTATCAAAAAGATACATAATAGGCTGGATACGGTGGCTCACGCCTGTAATCCCAGCACTTTGCGAGGCCAAGGCAGGTGGAGCACAAGGTCGAGAGATCAAGACCATCCTGACCAACATGACGAAACATGGTTTCTACTGAAAATACAAAAATTAGCCGAGCATGATGGCATATGCCTGTAGTCCCAGCTACTCTGGGAGGTTGAGGCAGGAGAATCGCTTGAACTTAGGAGGAGGGAGACGAAGCTTGCAGTGAGCTGAGATTGCACCACTCCACTTCAATCTGGTGACAGAGTGAGATTCTGTCTTGAAAAAAAGGTACATAATAAAGCACGATAATTTAATATAAAAATGCAGTAGCAGTAAGATAGTGAAAAATATGAGGAAAAATGGATTATGGGTGAGATTAGTGGATAACATGCACACTATGAGATCTTTTAATGCTTCTTAATGTTGGGTCATAAATTTGAATCTAAAATCTCTGGCATCAAACTTCCCCATGAGAGCTGTGAGGGAAGCCTTGTTGATCAAGTATAGCTGAGTTTATTAATCTTACTGCAGTAAGAAAGAACACCACTTCAATAGATCCTTAGTAGTATCTGAAAAGGAAAACATTAGGGACAGGTATGTATAGAGCTTCTGAAAATAGGGACAGGAAATTTTTAAGATGGGTATTGCATGTGAGGCTGCCTTATACTTGGTTTAGCACTCTCTCATTGCCGTTTTTAAATTCTTAATTTATCTTTGAACTTGTGCTTTCTAAGTGTAATGAGAGATGAGCACATTTGTGAGCAGAAACCGTATACACAGTGCGTTTATCTATCTTCATTGCCAATTCACTTGCAGAGATGTTCATGATGCCCTGTGAGTAAAGAATTCCTGTTGTATTCGTTTTCACGGTGATAAGGATGTACCTGAAACTGGGAACAAAAAGAGGTTTAATTGGACTTACAGTTCTACATGGCTGGGGAGGCCTCAGAATCATGGTGGGAGGTAAAAGATACTTCTTTTTTTAAATTTTTTTATATTTGTTATTTATTTTTTTCTTTATTATACTTTAAGTTCTGGGGTACATGTGCAGAATGTGCCGGTTTGTTACATAGGCATACACGTGCCATGGCAGTGGTTTGCTGCATCCATCAGCCATTAGAAATACCTAATGTCATTTACATTAGGTATTTCTCCTAATGCTCTCCTCCCCAATCTTCCCATCCTACTATTCCTTCCCTAGCCCCCATCCCCAGACAGGCCCCAGTTTGTTATATCCCCTTTCCTGTGTCCATATGTTCTCATTGTTCAATACCCATTTATGAGTGAAAACATGTGGTGTTTGGTTTTCTGTTCTTGTGTCAGTTTGCTGAAAATGATGGTTCCAGCTTTCTCAATGTCCTTGCAAAGGACATGAACTCATCCATTTTTATGGCTGCATAGTAATCCATGGTATATATGTGCCACCTTTTCTTTATCCGGTCTATCATTGATGGGCATTTGAGTTGGTTCACAGTCTTTGCTACTGTGAACAGTGCCACAATAAACATACATGTGCCTAGTCTTTATAATAGAATAATTTATAATCTTTTGAGTATATACCCAGTAATGGGATTGCTGAGTCAAATGCTATTTCTAGTTCTAGATCCTTGAGGAATGCCACACTGTCTTCTACAATGGTTGAACTAATTTACACTCCCACCAACAGTGAAAAAGCATTGTTATTTCTCCACATCCTCTCCAGCATCTGTTGTCTCCTGATTTTTTAATGATCACCATTCCAATTGGTGTGAGAGGGTCTCTCAATGTGGTTTTGATTTACATTTCTCTAATTACCAGTGATGAGCTTTTTCTCATATATTTCTTGGCTGCATAAATGTCTTCTTTTGAGAGGTGTCTGTTCATATCGAAAGGCACTTCTTACATGGCAGTGGCAAGAGAAAATTGAGGAAGAAGCAAAAGCAGAACCCCCTGATAAACCCATCAGATATCGTGAGACTTATTCACTACCACCAGAAGAGCAGGGAAAGACTGGGCCCTATGATTCAGTTAACTCCCCCCAGGTCCCTCCCACAACATGTGGGAATTCTGAGAGATACAATTCAAGATGAGATTTGGGTGGGGACACAGCCAAACCATATCATTCTGCCCCTGGCCGCTCCAAATCTCATGTCCTCACATTTCAATTCCAATCATGCCTTTCCAACGGTCCCCCAAAGTCTTAACTCATCTCAGCATTAACCCAAAAGACCACAGTTCAAGGTCTCATCTGAAACATGGCAAGTCCCTTCCACTTATGAGCCTGTAAAATCAAAAGCAAGCTAGTTACTTCCTAGATACAATGGGGCAGGTATTGGGTAAATACAGCCATTTCAAATGGGACAAACTGGCCAAAACAAAAGGGTTACAGGGCCCATACAAGTCTGAAATCCAGTGGTACAGTCAAATCTTAAAGCTCCAAAATGATCTCCTTTGACTCCAGGTTCACCTTCAGGTCCCGCTGATGCAAGGGGTACATTACCATGGTCTTGGGCAGGTCCGCTCCTGTGACTTTGCAGGGTACAGCCTCCCTCCTGGCTGCTTTCACAGGCTGGTACTGAGTGTCTTCAGCTTTTCCAGGTACACAGTGCAAGCTGTCTGTTGAGCTACCATTCTGGGTTCTGGAGGACAGTGACCCTCTTCTCACAGTTCCACTAGGCAGAGCAGTGCCCCAGCAAGGACTGTGTGTGGGGGCTTTGACCCCACATTTCTCTTCCACACTGTCCTAGCTGGGGTTCCCCATGAAGTCCCCTGCCCCTGCAGCAAACTTTGGCCTGGACATCCAGGCATTTCCGTACATCTTCTGAAGTCAGAGGGTTCCAAATCTCAATTCTTGAGTTCTGTGCACCCAGAGGCTCACCACTGTGTAAAGCTTCCAAGGCTTGGAGCTTCCTCTCTCTGAAGCCTCAGTCCAAGCTATTCCTTGGCCCCTTTCAGTCATGGCTGGAGCAGCTGGGAAACGGCACCAAGTCCCTAGGCTGCACGCAGCACTGGAACCCTGGGCCTGGCACATGAAACCACTTTTCTCTGCAGGACTTCTGGGCCTATGATGGGAGGAGCTTCTGTGAAGGTCTCTGACATGGTCTGGAAACATTTCCCATTGTCTTGAGAATTAACGTTAGGCTCCTCACTACTTATGCAAATTTCTGCATCCAGCTTAAATTTCTACTGTACCATCAGGCTGCAAATTTCTGAACTTTTATGCTCTGTTTCCCTTTTAAAATGGAATGCTTTTAACAGCACCCAATGCACCTTTTGAATGCCTTGCTGCTTAGAAATTTCTTCCACCAGATACTCTAAATTATCTCTTTCAAATTCAAAGTTCCACAAATCTCTACAGCAGGGGCAAAATGCTGCTAGTCTGTTTGCTAAAGCATAACAAGAGTCATCTTTGCTCCAGTTCTCAGCAAGTTCCTCATTTCCATCAGAGATTTCCTCATCCTGGACCTTATTGTATCACTATCAGCATTTTTGTCAAAGCCATTAAACAAGTCTCTATAAGGTTCCAAACTCTCCCACATTTTCCTGTCTTCTTCTGAGCCTCCAAACTATTCCAGCAGTCACTTCGACATTTTTGGGTATCTTTCGTCCAGTTCCAAAGATGCTTCTACATTTTTGGTTATCTTTTTAGCAACATCTCGTCCTACTGGTACCAGTTTACTGTATTAGTTTGTTCTCATGCTGCGATAAAGACATACCAGAAACTGGGAACAAAATGAGGTTTATTTGGACTTACAGTTCCACATGGCTGGGGAGGTCTCAGAATCATGGCAGGAGGCAAAAGGCACTTCCTAGATGGTGGAGGCAAGAGAAAAATGAGGAAAAAGCAAAAGCAGACATTCTGATAAATCCCTCAGAGCTCGTGAGACTTACTCGCTATTATGAGAATAGCAAAGGAAAGACCAGCCACCATGATTCAATTACCTGTGAATTCACAATGCCTGGAGTTCAGCAAAAAACAAGACAAAGTAAGTACATAGTGGGTTAGGCCTGCAACTGGGTAAGCAAGGATACTGACAGCTTCAATAAGGCCATACTGTCCTTCAACCGGAACTTGTTTAAAATGCAGAAAAAGAAATTTTGTTTCAGAAACATGAACAAAGAAACCTATATCCATATAGATAGATAGATAGATAGATAGATAGATAGATAGATACATATGTGTATCTATCTATCTATCTATCTAGATATATATGTGTGTGTGTATGTGTGTATATATATATATATATATATGGATATATATAGATAGATATATGTATATATAGATATATATATACATACACACACACACACACACACACACACACACACACATATATATATATGTCCACATAGGTTCCATATACACAATTATATCTATAGATCCATCACATCTGTTTATCTGTCAAATCCATATTCATTCTTACTCCTATTATTTCTAAGTATAATACAACCTCTTATGCTAAAACGTATAGATAGGGCAGCACATAGTTCCTTTTTTTTCTGTTTTCCTTACTCATCAGTAAGCTAAAGGTAGACCGTATTGGTGGAATGTTTGCTCATGAAAAAATGAAATAAAAATGGTTAGTTTTATGCAGTATTCTTACTGTTCTGATAAGAACGATGTACATATCAATGTTTGAGCTGCAAAATATAAATTGTGCATTTTGGTGACTCCATATAACAGTTAAATATCTTTAAAACTGGTATTTCACGATATAAAGGTGAAAAAAATCATGCTAATGATTTAAAATTTTAATGTTTTAATAAAAAGCGTTGTTTAATAACAAATAAAAATATGACATGTCAAGAATTAGGCCATGAAAGAAATAAAAAAATTTTGTATTTAGTACCTTAATATCATATTGTTCTCACTTTTTGAAGAAGGGGCCCCAAATTTCATTTTACACTGAACTCTGTACCTTATGTATTTGACCCTGGTTTCAGAGTCGTAAATGTGTAGGGATCTGTCAGAGTTTATGACGTGAAAGCTTTGAACTGGTGGTAACTTGAAAGTAAGTGTCTTAAAGTATGTCTTGATGAGAAAGCTGTTCATACAACAGTCAGAAAAAGCAAGCTGTTAGACTTGATATGTGAGCCGGTTCAGCTGGTTCTAAGTCCTATTTTCCTGGTACACCTATTTCCTGAAGCAAGCAGCTAAGGCATTTGTTACTGTTTTCACTATTGATTAACATAGGGATAGAAAACTATATTGCTTTAAATTTCTAATGATAATTTAGACGGAAATGAAAATTTACAGGTTTTGCAGTGAGCATCCACAAAATAAAAATTTCTCTCTGGTGCATGTCTACTTTTACCCAGCCATAGTAATTTGAACACGTATAGTCTCCATTTGTTTTTTTCTGAAACCAGATCATATTCAATTATCAAGCCATCTGTAAATTATGAGGGCTTTTCTTCAGTTTAGTATCGGAGGACTCAACTTACAGTGAACTGAAAGGTAGAAGAAAAGTATAGAAAACATATGTAGGTTACCTTTCTGAACTAACACTAAGAAAATAGAAGCAGGTAAATATTGAGGAGAAATAAATAATTATTGAAAGGGAGGATTTCTAACAACTTAGGCCACGGTATTCAGTGGGTCTTTTCATCAATCCTTAACTTTCCAATGGCAAAAGAAATGTAGAATGAAATAATGCAATTTAGTCTTTCGGGCACTATTTTTAAATTTATTTTTTATTTTGTTTATTTATTTATTTATTTGAGACGGAGTTTCACTCTTGTTACCCAGGCTGGAGTGCAATGGCGCGATCTCGGCTCACCGCACCCTCCGCCTCCTGGGTTCAGGCAATTCTCCTGCCTCAGCCTCCTCAGTAGCTGGGATTACAGACACGTGCCACCATGCCCAGCTAATTTTTTGTATTTTTAGTAGAGACGGGGTTTCACCATGTTGACCAGGATGGTCTCGATCTCTTGACTTCGTGATCCACCGCCTCGGCCTCCCAAAGTGCTGGGATTACAGGCTTGAGCCACCCTGCCGGGCCTATTTTTATATTTATTAATACATGCCCAAGGGAAATGCTTCTTTGAATTTTCTGCTGCTGTTGTGGAAAACCATTGTCAGTCATTAGTGTGTTTCTTTATACTAATATGTAATGTTTTCTGGATTATTACTGGATTCAGAAACTTCCTGAAGGCCTTAAGGCCCAGAGATTTATTTTATATTTATTTGTGCCATTAATAGTGCTCTACATTCATTGGGGAAAAACACTGAGGGATGTTTCTACTGAAAAGAGAACAATTTTAATTACTTTATATATGTACTGTTTATGAAGTTACAGTAAACACATATTTCTTACTCCTCTTAATAATTGGGCATTTTCTAGGGTTAAACTACAGCAGAGAGAGAATCAGTCTTACAGAAAATCAGAGAGTGGCAGACTAACTCCGTTATGCAAATTAGTCAAGTATGTGAAGAACTAACAGATTATACAGTGTTTACATAAAATTATGCACTAGAGCTGTATATATAGTTAAAGAGATTACTTCAATATAGATGAGTGCATGTGATCTTCCTTTTGATTATCTCCACATGAAATTTTTCTAAAAATCCGTGTTTTATTGAGAAACTTGAAGAGTTTTACATCATACTTGGTGGTTCTTTATCTTAAAGTGATGCTCAAAATAGCAAAGGAGAAAAATTGTGGTCAAACATTTCTCCCATAAATAACCATTACATTGTCATTCATCCTTCCTGTGTCCTGTGTCTTTATTTTTTTTAAGTAAGCACATACATGCAATAGAATGAATATGTGTGTAGATGTCTCTGTGTGTTTGCATCTGTGTATATATACATACATTCATACATACATATATATGTCCATATTGCATGGATATTCAACAGGTTATTCAAGCAATATTATCTGTTGACATTTGTTTTCATTTTGTTTTGCTCTGAAAACATAATGCCACATTGATTAACTTCATGGTGATTTCTTTTTTTCATATTACTGAAATTTTATCTTCAAGAGAAATTCTGTGCTAGGGTCAAATTAAGTCTCTATGCAATTCAACCCAAATATTTTGTGATAATTTTGCTGTTTTGCCACAATTCAAATTAACAAACATTGAAATTAGACTTACAAGTAATTCACATAATGGAATTAAAGGAGTGAACACTCAAACAATTATCCTTGAAATTTAACAAAAGATAAGATATTTAAGAAGCTTAAGAATAGAAAAAGATAGGATATGAGGGTGATCTGGCTGTGACATCTGTCACCCCATTCAGGGTTGATTCAGCTGATCTGGCTGGCTAGGCAGGTGTCCCCTTCCTCCTCACCACTCCATGTGCATCCCTCCCAAAGCTCTGCACTTGGTCGACGAGAATGACCATCCCTGATAGAGGAGGACCAGTCTTCGGTGAAGGTTATACGAGTAGCTGCGCTTCCCTGCTAGAACCTCCAAACAACCTCTCAAGAATAAAAAAAGATATAACAAAGGGAGGATAATTTTTTTAGAAAAAGACAACACTTAAAAATAAATGTTTAATAAAAATCAAAACTTGGTTTATGACTTATGTTACAGATTAGACGGATTTGAAAAGGTTGTGAGAAAACTAACTGGAAGATAGTCTCAAATAATTAAGCAAACAATACATAGAGGCATCGAGACAAGAAATAAAAATGAGAGTTGAAAATACATGGAAAATAAAATAAGATTTAACATGCACCTAACTAGATTTCAAGATGGAGAAAGTAGATAAAGCTGGAAAGAGTTAATATTTGAAGAGATAATGGTTAAGAAATTCTAAGTACTGATGAAAAAATGATTTGCAAGTAGAATGAATAATGATAATAATATATATCATGATATTTTGTGGCCAAATATTGAGTATTTAAGACAAGAAGAGACTCTTAAAAGCTGTCCAGGAAAAGATAGTTTATCAACAAGGGCATAATGATTAGACTTCTCAATAGTCTAATCAATAGTCAATAGTCAATAGTCAATCTCAATAGTCAGAATAAAGAAAAAAAGTAGACTGGTTGTGGTAGCTCACACCTGCAAGCCCAGCTCTTTAGAAGAACTAGGAGGACCCCTTAAGCCCAGGAGTTAGATACAAGCCTGGGCAATATAGTGAGAGCTCATCTCTACAAAAAGTTAAAATAATTAGCCAAGCATGATGATGTAATCCCTATAGTCCAAGCTACCTGGAAGGCTGAGGTGGGAGGATCATTTGAGCCTGGGAGATCCAGCGTTCAATGATCCAAATTGCACCAAGGTGCTCTAGCCTGGGCAACACAGTGAGCCACTGTCTCCATAAAGAGAAAAAAATGTAAGACACTGGAATAGTCTTTAAAAAAAATAATTTCAACTTTTATCTTAGCATCTTTTAAATACAATGAACAAAATAACTGTAAACCCTGAATTTTAAATTAAACTAAGCTATCATTCAAAAATAAAAGCTAAATAATTTTACAGGCAACAGAAACTTAATAGAATTTATAGCCTAGTTACTTTCACCAAGGGAATTTTGAAATGCTATACTTCATCAAGAAGAAAATACCTAGAAAGTGGTACTAAAATTTCAGGAATAGTGGGGAAAACTTGCCACATATCTAGGTGTAGTTAAAGGAATATTGACTCTCTGTAAACAAAACAGAAGTAATTATGACTAGTTAGAAACATAAAAAAAATAAGAACAAATTTCTAAATAATATGCCAGGGAAAAGAGATCAGAATGAGGCTTAAAATGCTAGGTTCTGGTTCTCTTTAAAAAAAGAATGTACCATCTTCGGCAACAGGGGGAAACACCATCTCTACCAAAAAAAAAACAAAACACACACACACATTAGCTAAGCATGATGGCATGCATCTGTGGTCCCAGATTCCCAGGAGGCTGAGTAGGACCATGAATTGAGCCTAGGGGTTCAAGGCTACAGTGAACAGTGATCACACCACTGAACTCCAGTCTGGGTGACAGAGTTAGACCTAGTTGTATCAACAACAACAACAAAAAAAGAATGGAAGGATTAAGTGTAGACCTTTTGGAAACAAATACACATGTAAATACATCAAGAGTAACAAACAAAAGAGGAGAAATAGAAATTTAAAAGCAATTAAAGACCAAGAAAAAGAAGACTGCAATAATTTGACTAATCTGATTAAAGAGAGGAAAGCAATGGCAAAGCAAAATAAGTGGAAACTAGTATAAGCAAAGAAAAGACAAAGCAAAATAGAAAGTATAAAGTTGTTAGTCACTGACTAAAAGTAATTAATGTAGCATTTTATTAAACTACTATTTCAGGGGTGGCTGGCAAAATGGCTGAATAGTAACAGCTCCAGTCTGTAGCTCCCAGCAAGATCAATGCAGAGGTGGGTGGTTTCTGCATTTGCAACTGAGGTACCCGGCTCATCTCATTGGGAGTGGTTAGACTAAATATGGAAAGGAAAAACTGGTACCAGCCACTGCAAAAATATTCCAAATTGTAAAGACCATTGGCACTACGAAGAAACTACATCAACTAATGGACAAAATAACCAGCTAGCATCATAATGACAGGATCAAATTCACACATAACAATATTAACCTTAAATGCCAATGTCCTAAATGCTCCGATTCAAAGACACAGACTGTCAAATTGGATAAAGAGTCAAGATCTATCAGTGTGCTTTATTCAGGAGACCCATCTCACAGGCAAAGACACACTTCAGCTCAAAATAAAGGATGAAGAAATATTTACCAAATAAATGGAAAGCAAATAAAAGCAGGGGTTACAGTCCTGGTCTCTGATAAAACAGACTTTAAACCAATGAAGATAAAAAAGACAAGCACCTTGCATAATGGTAAAGGGATCAATGCAACAAGAAGAGCCACATATTCTAAATATATATGCACCCAGTACAGGAGCAACCACATTCATAAAGTTCTTAAAGACCTACAAAGAGACTTAGACTCCCACACAATAATAATGGGAGACTTTAATACCCCACTGTCACTATTAGACAGATCGACAAGATAGAACATTAACAAGGATATTTAGGACGAACTAAGCTCTGGACCAAAAGGACTTAATAGACATTTACAGAACTCTCCACCCCAAATCAACAGAATATACATTCTTCTCAATACTACATCACTCTTATTCTAAAATTGACCACATAATTGGAAGTAAAACACTCCTCAGCAAATGCAAAAGAACAGAAATCAGAACAAACAGTCTCTCGGACCACAGTGCAATCAAATTAGAACTCAGGATTCAGAAACTTACTCAAAACCACATAGCTACATGGAAACTGAACAAACTGTTCCTCAATGACTATTGGGAAATTACAAAATAAAGGCAGAAATAAATAAGTTCTCCAAAACCAATGCAAACAAAGACACAGCGTACCAAAGTCTCTGGGAGACAGCTAAAAGCAGTGTTTAGAGGGAAATGTATAGCATTAAATGCCCACAAGAGAAAGTGGGAAGGATCTAAAATTAACACCCTAACATCACAATTGAAAGAACTAGAGAAGCAAGAGCAAACAAATTTAATTCATTAAGTTTATCTTCAGTGTTTGATATCCTTTCTTCCACTTGATTGTTTCAGCTATTGATACTTGTATATACTTCATGAAGTTCTTGTGCTGTTTTTAGCTCTATAAAAAACCCACAGCCATTATCATACTGAATGGGCAAAAGCTAGAAGTATTCCCTTTGAAAACCGGCACAAGAAAAGGATGCCTTCTCTCACCACTCCTATTCAACATAGTATTGGAAGTTCTGGCCAGGGCAATAAGGCAAGAGAAAGAAATAATGGGTATTGAAATAGGAAAAGAGGAAGTGAAATGGACAAGTCTCTGTTTGCAGATGAAATGATTGTACATTTAAAAAACCCTATTGTCTCAGCCCCAAATCTCCTTAAGCTGATAAGCAACTTCAGCAAAATCTCAGATACAAAATCTATGTGCAAAAATCACAAGCATTCCTATGCGCCTGTAATAGACAAATGGAGAGCCAAATCATGAGTGAACTCCCAGTCAAAATTGCTACAAAAATAATAAAAGATCTAGGAAAGCAACTTACACAGGATGTGAAGGACCTCTTCAAGGAGAACTACAAACCACTGCTCAAGGAAATAAGAGAGGACACAAACAGATGGAACAGCATTCCTTTGTTGTTCATGGATAGAAAGAATCAATATTGTGAAAATGACCATACTGGCCAAAGTAATTTATAGATTCAATGATGTCCCCATCAAGCTACCACTGACTCTCTTCACAGAATTAGAAAAAACTACTTTAAATTTCACATGGAAACAAACAAACAAACAAAAGGCCATGTAGCCAAAACAATCCTAAGCAAACAGAACAAAGCTGGAGGCATCACACTATCTGACTTCAAACTATAAGGCTATGGTAACCAAAACAGATATACAGACCAATGGAACAGAAAAGAGGCCTCAGAAATAATGCCACACATCAACAACCATATGACCTTTGACAAACCTGACAAAAACAAACAATGGGGAATGGATTCCCTATTTAATAAATAGTGTTGGGAAAACTGGCTAGCCATATGCAGAAAACGGAAACTGGACCCCTTCCTTACACCTTATACAAAAATCAACTCAAGATAGATTAAAGATTTAAACTTAAGACATAAAACTATGAAACCCTAGAAGAAAACCTAGGCAATACCATTCAGGACATAGACATGGGCAGAGACTCTATGACTAAAACACGAAAAGCAATGGCAGCAAATGCCAAAATTGACAAATGGGATCTAATTAAACTAAAGAATTTCTGCACAGTGAAAGAAGCTATCATCAGAGTGAACAGGCAACCTACAGAAGGGAAGAAAATTTTTGCAATCTATCCATCTGACAAGGAGCTAACATCCAGAATCTACAAGAAACTTAAGCAAGTTTACAAGAAAAAACAACCCCCTCAAAAAGTGGGTAAAGGATGTGAACAGACACTTCTCAAAAGAAGACATTTATGTGGCCAAAAAATATATTTTAAGAAGCTCATCATCACTGCTCATTAGAGAAATGCAAACCAAAACCACATTGATATACCATCTCATGCCAGTTAGAATGGCGATCATTAAAAAGCCAGGAAACAACAGATGCTGGAGAGGATGTGGAGAAATAGAAACACTATTACACTGTTGGTGGGAGTGTAAATTAGTTCAACCATTGTAGAAGACAGTGTGTCAATTCCTCAGGGATCTAGAACCAGAAATATCATTTGACCTGGCAGTCCCATTACTGGTTATATACCCAAAGGTTTATAAATCATTCTACTATAAATATACATGCACATGTATATATATTGCGGCACTGTTCATAATAACAGAGACTTGGAACCAACCCAAATGCCCATCAATGATAGATTAGATAAAGAAAATGTGGCACATATACACTATGGAATACTATGCAGCCATAAAAAAGAATGAGTTCATGTCCTTTACAGGGACATGGATGAAGCTTTAAACCATCATCCTCAGCAAACTATCATAGGGACAGAAAACTAAACACCACGTGTTCTCACTCATAAGTGGAGTTGAACAATGAGAGCACATGGACACTGGTAGGGGAACATCACCCAGACTGGGACTTGTCAGGGGTGGGAGTTTAGGGGAGAGATAGCATTAGGAGAAATACATAATGTAGATGATGGGTTAATGGGTGCTGCAAACCACCATGACATGTGTTTACCTATGTAACAAACCTGCATGTTCTGCACATGTATCCCAGAACTTAAAAGTATAATTAAAAAAAAAAAGTAAGTTTATGTTTCAGCCTAATTCATCAGATTTCAGTGTGGCCAATTCTGATGATAGTTGTTAGTGTTTGAATTCAGTATAAGAATTCAGTAATAATGGAAATGTTCTTTGGGTAGCAGTCAGAGATCAATGTCACAAAGAAATAAACAAAACAAATCCGTAAAGTTAAGGTTTATTTAATCAATCATAACAGAACATTCATCACAAAATGAGCATGACTTTTAAACTACTGGTGATACTTGTCTATCATGGCTAGTCTTAAGAGTTATTCTGACGATTTTCACAGATTTTTAGAATCCACGAAATAGAATAGATGGATTAGTTCCCTGAGGCTACCATATCAAATTAGCACACACTTTGTGGCTTGAGAAAACACAAGTTTATTTTCTTACAGTTCTAGAATCTAGAAGTCTGAAATCCAGCTGGATAGTTGTGTTCCTCACAGGGGTCTAGGACAGAATCTGTTTCTTGCCTCTGCTAGCTTCTAGTATTTTGTGGCTTACTTGGCCTAAGGCCAAACTCCAATTTTTGGCTTAATCTTTACATATACTTCTCTTCTGTGTCTGTTTACTCCTCTGTGGGCCTTTTGTAAGGACAATTGTCATTAGATTTAGGGCCCACCAAGACAATCCAGAATGATACCTTTATCTCAAATTCTTACATTGCTGTGTCTGCCAAGACTGTTTTTTTTTCAAGTAAGGTAATATTTGCAGGTTAAATTAGGGGATTAGATCATATCTTTATTAGAGGTATCATTCAACCCACTACAGAATTATCCTGGATTTCTCCTGAAAGATCTGAGGTGGCTCTTAGGGACAAGAAAGATGATGATACAGTGGGGTTTTAGTTTGATTCTACTTATGATAGCATGCTCGTACATGGAGTAGGCAAAAGATGCTTGAGAAACACTACTACCTCTGTCCTCTGGTCTCCTGGTACATGATGAATTTAGTTTCAAATGAGACAGGAAACTTGCACCAGAAAGTAAACCTTTATTGCCAAAGTCTTTCTAGGAAGAAAATGTCAGCCAAACAACACGGAATGTTTAGAGATTAAGTAATTTTCCTTCCCTAATGAGTTTACTACCTTTTAGCAGGCTAGGAATAATATACAAAGCAGAAGTTTGTATATCTTTGTTCTAGAGGGTTTTCAAATTAGGCTTCTTTCTCGTTTTCCTGTTCTCTGAGAGATTGCAACTTGATTTTGAGTAAAGGTGTTTAAAAGTCCACATCTTTTACAGCCATTTAACTTTTGAGGTTCATTTGTAGAAAAATTATAAATTGTGATTTTATTTTTTACTCATTGGGAACATGTATATGCTGAAGGCTTTGGTTTTACCATTTTATGGTAATCAACATTTTTTAAATGTTGATCAGTTATACCTAACTTGACATTTTAAATTCAGGATTCCTTTCCCCTTTGAATTTGTCATCTTAAATCTTCAACTCCCATCTTGTCTTTCTGTTGATTCTCAAATAATAACTAAAATTTTAACATGTGATTATTATTTTTATTACAATTACTTTTAACAATTTGAAAATCATGCCTTTTATGTTCCTTTTAATATAAATAATATTATCTAAGATTATCTGGCAACATTGGCTATAAGCTCCCCCTTGTTAAGCACTCTCTGAATGAAGAGACCACCTAAACAGGCTTTGTGTGAGTAACAAGGCTGTTTATTCACTCTGGTGCGAGTGGGCTGAGTCAAAAAAGAGAGTCAGCAGAGCTTGGTGGGATATGAGCTGGTTTTATAGGTTGAGGGTAGGCAATGGAAAGTTACAATTTAGGGTGGTTTTGGCAAGCCCTGTGAGGGGTGTCACAGTGTCACAAGGTTGACCTATCAATTGAGGCAGGAACACTGGTAGAATATTGTAAGGTCAGTTAATCAGGTCACAGGGTCCAGTGTCACAAGGTTGACTTAGCAGTTGAGGCAGAATAATGATGGAGTGTCACAAGGTCAGTTAATCAGGTACTGCAGGAGCTAGCTATTCTTCTCCTCTTGCAGTTTTTCTTTACTTTCTGGCTCCAGGAGGCGATTTGGAGGTGTAAGTGTAGGTCACAGCAGTCACCATGGCTTGACTATGGTGTGGTCCATGGTGCAGCCAGTTCAAAGAACCTTGCATTCCTGCCTTTTTATATCAATAATATAAAGGAAAAAAGTAAAAACTAGAAAAAGTCAGGGGACAGCGAAATTTTGGGGCCAGGACAGAGGGGTGGTGGGCCTTTTTCAGGGATTCTTCAATCAGGAATGCGGGTGGCATGGAAACCTGAAAATGGGAGAGATTTTAGATTGTCAAGAGATTTGGGGGCAAGGTGTGTATTGCGGGGCTGTTAGAAGGAGCATTTGCCATGTTGACTGATTGGTTATAGCTTGAATATGTTTTTGTAGGAATTGAGAGATTAGTTGGAAAAGACAAGGTCCAAATAACAGAAGGAAAAGAATAGATATTAAGGGGCCTGCTAATGGAAGGAGCCATGATACACAGAGAATGGCCAGCTAGGTCCGGAATAATCAATTGCCTGATGAGTAAGCTTTTGGGCCCTGTCTTCAAGTCTTCTGATGACATTGTATACAAGGCCGGATTGGTTTAGATAAAAGCAGCAATCTTCATTTAGGAATAGGCAGAGTCCTCCGTTTTCAGCAGTTAATAGATCAAAGCCTCGGCGATTTGGGAGGACAACTGTAACTAGGGAATTAACTTGGGCTTGGAGAACAGACAGCATTTCAGTTATGTCTGAAATGCTGGCGGAAAAATCATTAGAGAGACCGTGGAATGTGGTGATGAAAGGAGTAAGGCCTGCTATACCTCTCCTGATTGCAGAAGTGGAGATTTCTAATCCTAGAAGCAAGGGGATTAATGGAATGATTCTTTTTTGTCCTGTAGGAGTTACAAGGGGGACAGGGAGGTGTTCATTTCCGTTGGTAAACTATATTTTGGGAGTAAAAAATATTAAGGTACAGATGCCTGTCCAGTTGGTAAGCAGATAGATGTAAGTGGAAGAGCCACAGAGGAAAAAATTCCTTGGCTGAGGCAGAAGTGGAAATGTAAACTGAAAAGGTGAGAAAGTGTTTTGGGGGGCTGAGGTCTTGTACCCAGATACCAAGGGAACCTGCTCACAGTTACGTTCTCTGTCTGCCCCTTCCTCAGGAAGAAAAGTAGCTGGATTGAGTGCTACACAAGTGCACAGCTGAAGTACAGACCCTTCAAGCGTTATGTCCTGATATTTGAGTAAGCAGTCGTTGGACAGCCATAAACCTCCTTTAGAGGCCAGAATTCCAGCTACATCATGTGAAGTCCATACAGTTAGATCTTTCCCTTGCAACAGTCAGATACTTCCCTTGCACTATTTTAACAGCTTCTGAGACCAATATAGCCACCGTGGCTACCACCCACAAGCAGTGTGGCCAGCCTTTTGTTACTGCATCAGTTTCCTTACTTAGGTATGCCACTGTTCGTGGCATGGTCTCACCCTGAGTCTGGGTGAGAACCCCCAGTGCCGCTCCTGATTTTTCCATAACATATAGGGAGAAGAAACTCTCTGCACCTGAGATTCAGTGTAAATCCTTCCCTGTAGGAAGGCTTAGAGCTGGAGCCTGCAGTAGTGCCTGCTTCAGGGTCTGAAAGGCTGCCTCAGCTATAGGGTCCCATTGTATTAGATGGGTGTTAGCTTTTTGGGTTTCCTTAATCAGAGTGTATAGGGGTTTGGCTAGTTCACCATATCTGTGAATCCACAATCAGCAGAAACCAGTTATTTCTAAGAATCCCAGCAACTGTTTTAAAGATTTTGGATGGGGAAGGTGAGTATGCATTGGAGACGTTCTCCATCAAGGGCCTGAGTGCCCTTAGACAAGACAAGTCCTAGGTATTTTATCTGTGGCCTACCAAGTTGAGCTTTTGATTTGGAAACCTTATATCCACAGGTGGCTAGAAAGTTTAGGAGGTCCTGTGTGGCCTGCTGACACTGGGTTTCTGAGTTAGCAGTTAAAAGCAGGTCATACATATATCAAAGAACCAGGGTACCTGGATGTGAAAAATGACTAAGGTCCTGAGCTAGAGCCTGGCTAAACAGGTGGGGGCTATCTTGAAAGCCTGGGGTAACATTGTCCAGGTGAGCTGAGAATTCTGGTCTAAAGGGTCTTCGAAGGAGAACAGAAACTGGGAGTCAGGATGTAATGGAACACAGAAAAAGGCATCCCTAAGGTCCAGGACTGTAGACCATTGTGCCTCTCTTGGTGTTTGAGAGAGCAAGGTGTATGGGTTGGGTACAGCTAGGTATAATGGGATCACAACTTCATTAATAAGCCTGAGATCTTACACCAGCCTCCATTGTCCATTAGGTTTTCGTACTACTAAAATTGGAATATTACAAGGGCTGTTAACGGGACCTCACTAGACCCTGAGCTTTTAAGTTATTTACAATATCCTGTAGCCCTTTTTTGACTTCCAGTCTTAGGGGGTACTGTCTTTGGTAAGGAAAAGAGGTAAGATCCTTTAGCCTTATTTGAATTGGGCAAGCATTCTTTGCCCACCCAAATTGTCCCCCCATTGCTCAAACCTCAGGATTAATCTCTTCTTCAAATAATGGGCAGCAGAGAGGGATTTTTCTCTCTGACGTTCATATACATAATGATTCCTGCTCTGGCGAACAGGTCTTGCCCTAGTAAGAGAGTGGGACTTTCTGGGATGATGAGGAAGGCAGGGGAAAAAGCACATCTCCCCAGTTACAGCTTAGGGGCTGGAATAAATATCAGGAGACTGCTTGTCCTAGGATTCCTTGGACAGTTACTGACTTGGAGGATAACCACCCAGGACAGGAAAGTCAAACTGAGAAGGCCGCACCAGTGTCCAGGAGAAGATTGACCTCCTGGCCCTCTATGGTTAATTTTACCCGGGGCTCAGTGAGGGTGATGGCTTGCGTTGGTGCTTGCCCCAGGCACTCTCAGTCCTGCTGTTGGGTCATCTAGTTAGCCGTCTCAGGCCCTGGGAACCTTTGTCCCCTGGGACAGTGTGCCTTCCAGTGATTTCCCTTGGCACAGTGGGCAAGGATGAGAAGGTGGTCTGTTCTTCTGGGGACAATCTTTCTTAAAGTGTCCCAGTAGGCTGTGATGGTAGCAAGCTCTGCCAGACTGATGGCTAACCCAAGCCTTTCTTTCCCTTTTCTGAGCCCCTTGGATCTGCTTGCCTGAAGGCCATGGGTAGGGCTGCGGCCTTTTTCTTGTCCCTCCTGTTCCTTTCAGCCTTTTCCTCCTGGTCTCTGCTATAGAACACCGAGGTTGCTAGATTTAGTAATGATTCTAGACTCTGTTCTGTCCCCAGGGCCAGGTTCTGGAGCTTTCTTCTGATGTCCGCTGCTGATTGCATAATAAATTTGTCTTTTAGTATTAGCTGTCCCTTGATGGAGTCTGCTGACAGGGGAGTATACTTTCTTAAGGCCTCCTCCTGCCCCCACTGCCTCCCCTAGCTACAAAACCCCTCCCCTAGGGGACCCAGGTAGAGAAGTTCCTTTAACACAGTCCCTCAGTAGAATGTTGCAAGATCCATTAATCAGGCACTGCAGGAGCTAGCTATTCTTCTCCTTTTGTGGTTTTTCTGCTACGTCAGACTTTCTGGCTCCGGGAGGCCATCTGAAGGTGTACAGGTTCAGAGAACTTTGCACTCCCTTTCAAGTATTGGAGATATTTTTCGTTAACAGGTTTTTCAGGAAAGGGTTTGTATTTCACATTTCAGTAGGAATTCATTCATTCATTCATTCATTCAGCCAGCCAGCATTTCTCGACATTATGGATACAGAGCCTCCTTAGGCATATTTTACTCTTAAGAATTAGCAGACTGATAATGGACATTAAAAAACACAGACACACACATAGTTATGGTAAAATTTGATACTGGATAATTATAAATGTCATAAGAGAACATAGGAGGGCTATCTAATTCAAATGAAAGATCCAATATTTCCTGGGGGGGGGTGACTACTAGAGGTAGGTGTGGAAGAGAAATTAGGAATCCATTCACTGCTGAATTCTCCTTAGCCACTATCACTCTAAAGGAATGGTTATTATGTTTCATAAAAAAAAGAGATAATATTGGCATGTCAGCTCTTTCTAGTAAGATCTGGTATGGACTTTGGAAGAGACATAGAGCAGCATGGGTAGCTCCAGAAGCTAAATAAAGGAGTTGCCAGGACATATAAAGAAAGATAATTAAGGGTAAGTAAAAAGACACCTCAGTAAGGTTTTACATCTTTTCTCACATGTCTTGGTATGTGAAAGCCATCATTCCCATAGTTTCATTTTTTGAAAAAATCTCAAGTGATGTTTATGTGAGTGTGACTTAGACTTAAGTAGGTAACTTATAAACTAAGATATATCAAAACTGATTATGATCATTTTTGCTTCTTTTCCACTCTGTTCCACATCTCGCCTTATGCATCACTCTTCAAGACACTGCCCTAACTTCGTCAGGAGGTTTTCTGCCTTACCAGGGTAAGCAATAAACTTAGCTTTGTCATATTAATAGGTTGTATTTGTGATATTGGAGAAGCAACATTTTGACAAGATTAAGCGTGTTATAGGTAGTTAGACAGGCATGGTCAAGGCAGGAGAGGGCTCTCCCCACGCACCCATCAGAAATATCAGGCAATCAGGTGATGATTCAAGGGTTGTCACTTTGCCTCTCTAAAAATTATAATTTGGCAGCCGGCACCATGGAAGGACACTCTCCTGCTGATCCACAGCTGTTAACATTAAGCTGTTAACTGAATGTAGATGCCAGGGAGAAGCAAGAAGGGCCTCCAGTGAAGTATCAGGTATTGGGTGAGTAAGCCCAAGCCTGTGCAGTAAGACAGAGAATGGAGGAGTATGAGCTTCCAGGGGCACTGCACCAGAACAGGGAAGAAAGCCTGGGCATGCATACTACTTCCTAAACACACTGCTCATGCTCACTTGCCAAGGATAAGGAGGGCACTGCACTTACAGGGAGCCCATCCGAAGGTAAGAATCCTGGGAAAGGCAGGCAAGACACCTGAGTTTGGCCAGCCTATAAAGTTGTAGGATCAAGGTTAAACAGAGCAGTTGCTCTTCAAGTGGACCATTTGGCTCTCTCCCAAGTGTACTTTCTTTTCTTTCCTGCACTAAAGTTTTTAATAAACTTTCACTCTTGCTCTGAAACTTGCCTCAGTCTCTTTTTCTGTCTTATTCCCTTCAGTCGAATTATTTCTTCTGAAGCAGATAAGAATTGAGATTGCTGCAGACCCAGATGGATTCACCAGCAGTAACTCAAATACCTTCCACTAGTAACCAACTGGTGGAAGAATAGTTGACAGTCATAGTTTGGCAAATTCATAAGCCAAGTGGCTTGAGTCTTGGTTTAGAGAAAAAACGATACTTTTTCTTTGACTTCTTAAAGTCTTCTTTTTTGAGTCAGTTGGGTGTTGGGCTTTTCTCTGGAATAGTCTTGGTGAATGTGCAGAACAAGATTTGAAACTAACCTCAAAATAGCATACAAGTTTTTGTTGTTGATGCTGTTATTGGCATAATGATTTACTGATTAAAAGGAGACTGTTGTTCAGGCAGCAGGACTGGCAACTCAGTATGTGGTTTGCTTATAAGCCTGTGAACACAGAACTTTCTGCTCCTAGTGGGTAAGGATTTTATCTTTTCCTAATCATTAAAGATGTGTTTGTATTAGCATATGGAGTGAAATACAAAGACTCTATCTTAAATAAATGAAACAATTTGTCACTGCATGTGACAAGACTTCCTCCCTGTGATAATGAATACTGGTATAGGAGAGGAAACTGCAAAGAACTGGGAACTGAAAAACAAAGAGGGGAGCTGAATCTTACCTTACTGAAAACAGAGCTTTTGCTTTTAAGTGTAAATCTACCATTTATTAGGTTCTCTGTTAGATAATGGTATTATTCAATGTGTTTTAACTATGACCTTGAAAACTTACAAGGAACGTATACTGCAGAAGAGAAAAAATTAATTAGGTTTAACACTAAAAGACTTTCTTTTGTTTAAATTATCTAAAGTAAAAAGAATTATTAAGCATTTGTAAAATGAACTTTGACTCCTTTTCTAACTATCAAGTGAAAATTTCCATAATTAATTATTTGTTTTACAAAGGCAAGTTTCCAAACCCACATTGTACTTGGAATAAGATTCATTAAATTACATAATTTTATGCTGAAACTGCATCTTAGATTTATGGAAAGGAAATTTTTACAACTCTTGCCATATATAAATAGCATACAGTGTGAATAACCATACTTTGAAGGAATCCGATAAATGTAAAATTAGAACTGCCTTAATTTAATATTCCACAGAATCTTGCAAACCAATGTGTAAGACTCTGAGACATTAATTTTGTTTATAAAAGAATTGCAATAATAGAGTTTAAATAAGAAAATAGATCTGCCATGAGAATTACAAATTAGAGCTTTATTAGAAGAATAAAGTCTTCTGTAATTGTGGGAGAAACTAAGGGAAAAAAATCTAAGGGAGATTTCAGAGATCACAAATCAGTCCTACTAAAATCATAATTTATGCAAAATGTCAGGAGTTGCAGGGGGTTCTGGGAAGCTGGTAATGTATGGCTGCTAAATAAAATGGAAACATCCCAGAAGTAAAGGGAAAAAATTAGGCAAATTGTCCACATTGCATAAATCTTGCTTTTAAAAGTCTTCAGCAAAACCCATCTGATTGTGGACTTCAGTTTCTTTTCAGCCGCAGGGCTGGCAGTGAGAGGAGCTGAACACAGAGTAACACAAGACAGAATCCACTCTTTCTGTCTGTCACAGCATTTAATTTAATCACCTTCAAAGAGTAATGGTAGCTACTTAACTTCGGTCTTCTAAATGTGAAACAATTTCTTATTTTGGCTAACTCTAGTGACAGTGACAGGAAGCAGCTAAATGCCTAGGCAGATAGGGACGGTCTCTGATGAAACCCCACCTCCAAGACCAAGACAGGTTAAAATCTGAAAGCCGAGCTACAAGTCAAATCCACAGACTGAATTAAGAACCTATTTTCCCCATTTGGCAAGCTTTCCTCGGATTGATCCTCACCCTTCACCTATTTTACATATCCCTACCCTTTCCTAATTGGTTTTCTACGGTTGTGCCCACCTTTGTGTGATGTTATTGTTTTAACCTTTTTTGCATACTCAAAACCAGTCAACAGGCACTCCCTGTTCTGAGTCCATAAAATTTTTGGATACAGCCACACTGGAGGAGAAACCCACATGACTGGGGGTGAGGAACCACCCCCATGTCTCCTCTCCACTGAGAGCAGTTCCGTCACTAAATAAAATTATTCCTTGGCCTCCTCACTTTTGAAATTGTATCCTCATTCTGCTTGAATGCAGGACAAGAGCTTGGGAACCACTCAGTGCAGGTACAGGCCATACCCCAAGCGGGCCAAATGGGCAGGGTGGCTTCAGTGACAGGCCCGGGGCCGAGTTAGGCCTGGGTGGCAGGGAGTCAGTTTTGGCTGTGGAGGTCCCTGGTTGGCATAGTGGCTGAGAAAAATTCTGCATCACTAGGCTGGAGCATATAGGATATGAAATTCAGGGCAACGGTTTTAACATAACTAAGTGGACAGAGTACCTACTGCTACATAGTTGAATATAAATTATGTAAACACTTGCAAGTGGTGGCTAAGAAAAATAATTGAGACAAGTGCATAGAAACTAATCTAGTAACAACCACATCAATTCTGCTTTTACCATTATAGAAAATACAAGTTTATAGAAGGTAGAAATGTATATAATGATAATAAATTAAAATTTCAGAAACTTTTGGACTAAATACAGTAGCATCCGAAAAAACTCAGATAATTGTAGTTAAACATGAAGAAATTTAATTTTACTTTGAGGATAAAAAGAACAAGCTCATTGATTGTCTGAATCTTTTTTATATGGAAAAATATTACAGTTAATAGAAAATAGAAATATTTTAAATGATTAGCAAAATTACTATAGAAATCTCTCCAAAAACATCTTACATAAATAGATTAGTGAGGTCATTCTTCATGGAAAATGAATGAGAGTAATATGAAGATTTCATCCATGTAAATCACATCTTCTTGTACATGGATAGGCCCTTCTATACAGGAATTCACTGGAACCTCAAAATCAGAATTTCAGGATAGTTTTGCCTTATGTAGCAACAGGGAGTAAAAGAAGGTAAGCAGAAAAAAAAAAGATGGCAAAATATTTTTATCTTGTTTCATCTTTAATTTTTCCCAATAATTTTTTTTATTTTAATTCTACAGAACTTTATAGTAAACCACCATACACTTTTTACTCAGTATTGGCAAGTTGCTAAGAGTGTGCAATATAGGTATCTATAAATAGATAAATGGATGATTATGTAGATGGACAGATAGGTTGCCAGATAGATAGATATGGATAAAGTGTATTTAAAATACTTTCTAGCTCCTCATATCAATGGCAAGGTTGAATCCCAACCACTTGAATTGGGATTCAATCCCAACCACTTGAATCTGGGATGGTCTTTGGTCTTGCTTTGATCCATGGAATGCAGCAGAAGCGACATCATGTGGGTCCTCAATCAAGATCATAAACTCCTAGAAGCTACATCTCTCTTCTATTGGAAATCTGCTATGACAGGAATATGCTCTAGCTAACCTTCACAAAGTCCACATAGGACATAATTAAGGTCCTTAAACCAATAGCCTACAAACCACTAGGCATGTGAATACAGTGATCCCAGATCATCCACTCCCAGAAGAACTGTCAGGTGACTGACTCCATTACCATTGAGCCCAGGAAAATAAGCAGAGTCGTTCATCTGAGCCTATTCCTGATTGGCAACTAGACATTTGTGAGTTAATAATTGATTGTTACATTAAGCCATTAAGTTTCCGGCCATTTGGAACAGAAACATCTAAATGATACAATGGATAAATGACTACTTTAGCCATTACTCAGTGAACAGACCTAAAAATTCTTCACTGTTAAGTACTTCAGCATATAACTCCTAAGAATATATAATTTCAGTGTAATTATAGTACTGAAGTAAGTTAGCTCATTAATATTATTTAATATATGCACTAAAGTTTTCGTAGTTCAGTAATGTTTATTATATCATTTTCACTTTTTATTTGGTATAATCAAATATCAAAAATAAATTTAGTAGTCATGCCTCCTTAATCTCCTTTAATCTAAAAGTATAGCCTTATTTTTATGGTGTTTACATTTTTTAGAATCTTTGCCAATATTTTGCCGAATACTTCTCAACATAAGTTTTTCAAATTATTTAGTTATGATTGGATGTACATAAAGCATTTTTGATAGATAAGACCCATAGGATGCGATCTACTTCCTAGTGCATTATATTAAAAAGCACATGATTTCAGTTTGTGCTGAAATTGGTACAAAATCAATTATGCTAATTTTCATCATTTGGTTCAAGTGGTGTCTGATTCTGTCACTTTTTAGTGCATCTTGATTTTTTCATCACAGCAAGAAAGTCAATACCCATATCCAGGTCCCAGGCGAATTTATCCATGCTGTGTGTACATAGTGTGTACATATATTCTTTTGATTCTCTATGATTTGAGGTACAGATCAAATTTTATAATTTCCTAAATGGCTACTCAAGTAATTTATACCATTCATTAAATATTATTATAGCGTTGGCTTGATATTTCATCTGCAACACAAATTAAATATCTATATTACTGGGTGGGTCAGTATATTTTGACTTTGTTTTGTGCCTGCCTCTCTCTAGTCTTGAAGCAATATTGCTTAATATAGAAGCTTTGGGCAATCTACTCCAGTAGACTTGCTGAGATAACGGAAATGTTAAATAGCTGTATTGTGCAAAATGACAGCCAACTGAAATATGGCCAATATGGTTGATAAACTAAAATTTTATTTTATTTACTTTTAGTTAATTTAAATTTTAACTTACATAGACAATTGTGGCTAGTGGCTACTGTACCATAGAGTGTACTATCAAGGGTGTTATTTGTCAGGGGTCAACTGTCCTCATTGCTTTCATTTTTATTTTTCTAGAATTTTTTGAATGTCCATTTTTCCACATAGAATTTAGAATTGACTGTTCCCTAATTGCAGATAAAGAATGTTGATATTTTATTGGAATTATATCAAAATATAAATTAATTTAGAAAAACTCAGCATACATGTTTGCATAGTAAACAATTCATCCTTATCTGAAAAGAGGTCTGATCTTTGCCTTCAGATTTAGGGTGTGACTTAAGGTGGGGGCATTGGGTCCTGCAATATAAGATTGAAGTGCGAGGTCAACCTCCACCAAAAATTATAGACACCAAGACTCAGGTGAACTTCCTTGGCTGGCAATATTTAATGCCTGACAATATTAACACAGTGGTAATGTTGTACATGACTTTACTGTAAAGGGACAACTAAAAATTCTGTATTTGGAGCTTTTCTGGACTCTGCTTCATGATTTTAATGCATGCCCTTTCTCTGTAATAAATGATAACTATGAGTATGGAAAGCTTTCAGTAAATTTTTTGAGTCCTAGTCAATTATCAAAGCTGAAGGTGGTCTTGAGTACCCCAAAACTTGCAATTGATGTGCGAAGTAAGGGTGTTCTTGATGACCCCTAACTTTCAGTTGGTGTCTGAGTTAGAGTGATCTTGTGGGCTGTTTTCTAACCTCACAATATGACAATGCCTTTCATCTAAAGAATGCGTTTTCAACAAATAAAATAAAATAAATAAAAATAAAAAAGAATGCATTTTCAGTTGCTTAAGACTATTTTTATATCATTTGAGGGTTTTTTTTATGATTTTTCTTATATAGATTTTGCATTTTTTTTTTTTTGCTGATTTTATTCCTGAGTGTTTTTTCTTTCTTTTATTTTTGGAATATTGCTAGTATTAGAAGAGTTTTCCCTTCTGTTTCATCTCCTAACTAGTTTTTGTTTGAGTATGTGAATGCTACTATGCTAATTGCATATCTGGTACCCTTGGGAATTATTTGTGTTGAGTTAGTTCTATGATTATCAAATATTCTTCAGATATATTATTAGTTCTTATGGAAATAGGGACAGTTTTACTTTCTTTTCTAATTTCTGTATCAAATTCTTATGTCTTTTCTAATTAAATTGGATAAATTGAACATACACATATAAAGTATCTGTAAATTCCTATTTTATTGTTTTTTTTTTAAATCAAGGATGAGAGTTGCATTTTATGATTATCTTTATTTCAATGAATATGATTAATTATATTAATTTATATCCTAATATAGAACTGTCCTTTCACTCTTGCATTTTTAGGGTAAAATCCTACATGGTTTTGCTGTAAGAAATTCTCAGTGTACTGCTCTAATATATATGCTAATATTTTATTTATGGTTTTTATAGAGATATTTGTAAGTGAAATGGGTTAGCTTCCTTTCCACTTTCTCATATTATTTTTTTATGAATTTATCAAGTATGGGTATCAGTGCTACATTTGCTTCAGTATGTAAAGCTGAGGTTTTTCACCATTTTTATTTTCTGGAACAATGTATATAACATTGGGATTGACTGGCGTTTGAAGTTTAGGGTTAGAAAAGCATCTGGACCTGGTGAATTGGTGAAGTGTGTGTGTGTGTGTGTGTGTGTGTGTGTGTGTGTGCACGTGTGTGTGTGTTTAAGAGAGAGAGAGAGAGAGAGAGAAACCATTTATTAATAATTTACTTCTCTGAAAGCTATGGATCAATTTTGGTAGATTGTATTTCTTGCCATTTTTTTCCATTTTGTTTAACTTGTACTGCACTTAGATGTAAAAAGGGTCTTAAGTTTTTTTAATGTCCTGCTTCATTTGAAGCACATTCATCCTCATGAGTGATTTCTTTACATATTTATGGCCTAATGTATAAAGTTTAGGTGCAACATGTAATCTACCAGAGCTTGTATGCGAGTTTTTGTTCAAGTTCCCAGTGCTGTTCAAGGCCTAGTATTTACCTTCTGTGCTGTATGAAGTCATTAATACAGAAGAGTTGCAGATTGACCAAAGGTCCATGGTAGCCTCAGACTTAGACATTTTTTTACTTCTGATCTTGGAAATGTCCATTTATTTCTTTATGAGCTCAGTCATGTGCTAATACAATAAATGATATGTTTTATCAGAATTTTTAGTGAGAAGAATTTCAGTTTGTCTAATCTCTCATAAAAATTTGGCATAAACGAATACAAATAACATTTTCCAGTTTATATTAAATAAAATCACTTCCTGTTGATTGCTTTTTCCACTACTAAATTTGTTGTTGTATTATATCACTAGTGATCCGTTGTCTTCATCCATTCTTACTAACAGATAATTTTATGTTGAAAATGCATCTTAGGAGTTCTCATTTATAAGTTCTCTTAAATATTTTGTAAATCAGTCAATACTGAGGTATTATTTTTGAAAGCACATTTCAAATTAATGCAAATACTTCTTTTAAATACCATTGATTACTATGATTATACAATGTCTTCACAAAGATCATTAAATTTAAACTATTATTTGTTTATACAATTCCTACACCTAATTCTAATTTACAACTCTCTCCATCTGTAGTTCATAACAAATAAGTAATATCTGCCTTTTCACATTCCTTTCTTAGAACATCATACAAATATTTGGTCTTCATGGCAGTAAGGAAGTTTTTTTTTTTTATACGGAGTTTCGCTCTTGTTACCCAGGCTGGAGTGCAATGGTGTGATCTCGGCTCACCACAACCTCCGCCTCTCAGGTTCAAGCAATTCTCCTGCCTCAGCCTCCTGAGTAGCTGGGATTACAGGCATGCACCACCGTGCCCAGCTAATTTTTTGTATTTTTAGTAGAGATGGGGTTTCACCATGTTGACCAGGATGGTCTGGATCTCTTGACCTCGTGATCCACCCGCCTCGGCCTCTTCTGGGATTACAGGCGTGAGCCACTGTGCCCAGACGGCAGTGAATAAGTTTTATGGATTCTATGTATGTTATAGAAAGTTTTTAAAAAAATAGTTTTCTTACAATTGCAGAAAAAAGGTTCTTGCTGTCAGTTCAAGTAGAATGAATGCTAAGTAACTAATTCACTAATGGAAAAACCAGCTCAAGATAAACTATTTTCTGTGTTCTACCTAGAAATGTTACTGTGAGTAGAAAAAAAAATTCTAAATAATAACTGGAGGTTGTTTGTCATAAATAATTCCTCTTGAATACAAAACTAAAATCTGCATTAAAAATAAAATATTTTATATCTGTACACAGAATATTCAGATGACAAAAGGAGGCCAACTTCATAATAGGAAAACTTAAATTACAAGTAACTGTTAGGAAAATTTTTCATTGAGTGCTTATTGCTTTATATGTCAACATAGACAGTTGACTATTTTCCAGTTTTATTGGGGTATAACTGAAAATAAAAATTGTATATGTTCATTTTATACAACATGATTTGATATATATATATATACATTCTGAAGTGATTACCACAATAAAATTAATTAACACATTACCACCCAGTTACCCTTGTGTGTGTATATGTGTGTGTCTGACTGTGTATAGCAAGAAACTTTCCTGAAAATTTACTATCTCAGAAATTTCCATTAAAGAATACATTATTATTAGCTAAAGTCACTATACTATACATTAGAATCTTATATTTTATTCGTCTTATAACTGAATTTTTGTACCCCTTTGACCAATATCTTTCCATTTCCCCTATCCCCCAGCCCCTGACAGCCACCATTCTACTCTGTTTCTGTAAGTTTAATATTTTTACTTTTTACATATAAGTGACATCATACGGGATTTATCTTTTTGTATCTGGCTTGTTTTACTTAGTATAATGATTCAGGTTGTTGCAAATGACAGAATTTCCTTCTTTTTATGGTTTAACAATATTCCAGTGTATATGCATACCACATTTCCTTTTTCCATTTATTTGTTAGCAGACACTTAGGTTGTTCCCAGTCTTGGCTATTGGGAATAATGCTACAACAAAATAGGGGTGCAAATATGTCTTTGAGATATTGATTTCATGACCTTTGAACATATATTCAGAATTGAAATTGCTAGATATAATAGTTCTATTTTTAATTTTTTGAGGTACCTCAATAATGTTTTACACAATGACTTTACCAATCTACATTTCCACCAGTGGTGAGTGAGGGGTCCCTTTGTTCCATGGCTTTACCAACATTTGTTTTCTTGTCTTTTCGATAATAGCTATCCTAGCAGGTATGAGACAGCATCTCATTGTGGTTTAGATTTGCATTTCCCTTTAGTGTGTTAGCATTTTTCATATACTTGTTGGCCATTTTAATGACTTCGTTGAAAAGATGTGTATTCAGGTCATTTGCCATTCTAAAATCAGGTTATTTGAGGTTTTTTTTGTTTTGTTTTGTTTTTTGTTTTTTTGTTTTGTTTTGTTTTGTTTTTTGCTAATCATTGAGAGCTTGTAAGGTTGCTGAGGTTGGTTGGCCTTGAACTCTTGGCCTCGCCTTCACAAGCGCCACGACATCCGGCTGGAGCCACTTTGGGCCCCCAAGGTTTTTGTTTTTTGTGGACATTTTTGTTATTGAGTTGTATGAGTTCTTTATGTATTTTGAATATTAAAAGCAAAAATAACAGAAGGGGTTTGAAAATGAAAAGCATCTTCACAGCAAAGGAAACAGTCAACAACAGGCAAGCCAAGGAATGGGGTAAAATATTTTCAAAACATATATTTGAGAAAGGGTTAATATCCAAAATATATTACTTACTCATAGGCATTTTACTTTTAATTTAATTCTTTTTAATTTGGTAACTTTTTTTCTTAAATCTTAGTATCTCTTTCTGAATCATATCTATTCATCTGTATATATATCTCATCACCCACACACACATATATACACATACCCACATACATATATATATAAATATTTGTTTGTATGTTTATGTATATCTTTCTGACTCCCAGGAAGCTCTAATGCAATGTATTATCATAGCAGGTTGTCTAAAACATAATCAATGACAAATTTCTGAAGTGTATTTGCTCTACAGAGAATTTCAGCAAGAGATAATAAACTAAAGCATTTTTAAAATGTAATAATTTAAGATAGTCTATACATAGCATTTAAGATAATATTTATTGAAAAAAATCACAAAACACAAAAGCATATAGAAAATTATATAAATCTATAATTCCACTACCCAAGATGCATGATGAATGTTTTGCTACAGTTGCTTTTAATTTTTAACATATCTAAATGTGTATTTTTAAAAAGCAGTAACATTATTGAATATTATTGTATATGTGTGTGTCTGACTGTGTATAGCAAGAAACTTTCCTGAAAATTTTTTTGAACTTTTTTTCTGTTTTACATTGTACTAGGAGTATTTTTATAATAATAAAATGTACCTTTTAAAAACCTAGTCTTTAAAGACTAGACAAATGGTTTGCCACCCATTTAATTGATGCAGTAATTCTATTTTGGAAAATGTCATATGCTTACAATTTAGTATTACAAAACATGCCACACTGATACACATGCATATCAAAATTTTCCTGAATAATTTATTATTTTTAAAGGTTGAATTACTGAATCAGAGTACATGTTTTTCAGAAAGAGTATGTACATGTAATATCCCATTAATTTAATGTAAATTTGTCTATTACATAGATCAAAATGATATATTTCTTCAGATATTGCATACATTTCTTTTATTCCAAGTAAATGTGAAAGTTTTTATGGGCTAATTACAATATTTTCTTTAATATTATAGTGTTAAGAATTCATTTTTTTGGAATTGAGGTAAAATCTACATAGAATGAAATGCATAAAATACTGAATTTTGATACATGTGCACTCAAATAAGCATCATCAAAATCAAGGCATAAAGTATTTCCATTTCCTCAGAAAGTTCTCTTGTGTCTCCTTTCCAACAACCACAAACAACCCTTTTGATTTATATCACAACAGATTTGTTTAGCCTCCCCTCAAACTTATATAAATGGGTTTATATCTATTTTTAGTGTCTGGCTTTCTTTATCCAACAAAATATTTTTGAGTCTTTTTATGGTGTAAATGCTGCATGGATCAGTAATTCATTTTTATTTATTAATTTTTGTTATTAGTATTTAATTGTCTGACTAAAATGTTAGTTTATCTCTTGTTGGTAATAATTGATTCCAGTTTTATTCTGTTTTGAAAAAAGTATACAAACATTTTTATACATTTTGTGACTAAATACATTTTCCTTTCTTTAGATAAATATGGAGCATTCATATTGTTTGGTTGATTAGAAATTGAAAACTCTTTTTCAAATTGATTGTATGCAATGCTATTAGCAATGTAAGAGATGTTCTTCCACATTCTTGCCAACATTTAATGCTATTGTGTTATGTTAGTCATTTTAGATGTTCTAGTAGCTCATTGTGATTTTATTTTTGCCTTCTTTTTTTGTTCTTTAAGTTTGGGGTACATATGCAGAACATGCAGGTTTGTTACATAGGTATACATGTGCCATGGTGGTTGGCTGCACCCATCATCCCTTTCTTCTAAAGGTATGCAATAAAGGACATATAGGACAAGCTCACAACCAGCATCATAATGAATGAAGAAAAGTTGAAAGCTTTCACTCTAGGAACTAGAATTTTACCACTCTTAGGCAACTTAATACTGAAAGTCCCAACCAGAGCAACTAGGAAAGATAAAGAAGTCCAACACATTGAAATTGGAAAAAAGAAAGTAAATTGTCTCTGTTTGCAAATGCCATGATCATATAACAGAAAAACCTAATGGATCCATCAAAAATCTCTTGTATCTGACAAACAAATTCAGTAAATTTGCAGGATGTGAAATCAATATACAAAAAACTACAGCATTTCTATATACCAACAATGAACTAGTAGATACAAGTATCAGGAAAGCAATGCCATTTATAATAGTTACAAAATAAATAAAATAATGTAGGAAGAAATTTTCTGAAGAGATGAGAGATTTTTACAATGAAAACTATAAAATATTGATTTTACAAGTTGAAGAGCACACACAAACAAAAATAGAAAGACATCCTATGTTTATAGATTGGAAGCATAAATTTTGTTAAAATGACCATACTACCAAGATGACCTACAGATTCAATGCAATTCCAGTAAAAATACCAAAGATATTCTTCACAGAAATAGAAAAAAATTCCTAAAATTTATATGGAACCAGAAAATGCCTTAAGTAGCCAAAGCAGTCTTGAGCAAAAAGAACATAGTTCAGAGGCATCACATTACTTGACTTCAAATTATGCTACAAATCTATAGCAGTCAAAACAGCATGGCATTGGCATAAAAACAGACATATAGACCAATAGAACAGAATAGAGAACCCAGAAATACTTCTACATATTATAGCCAACTGCTTTTCAATAAAAGTCCCAAAAACATTGGGTAAAGACCATCTCTTGAATAAATGGTGCTGGGAAACCTGGATACCCATATGCAGAAGAAGGAATCTAACCCTCCATCTCATACCATACACAAAACCAATCAAAATAAATACCTAAATGAAATACTTGGAAACTATGGAACTACTGGAATAAAACATAAGTGAAATGCTTTAAAATATTGATCATAGCAAGGATTTTATGGTTAAGACCTGAAAACCATGGGTAACAAAGGCAAGAATAGTGGGATTATATTAAACTAGAAATGTTCTACACAACAAAAGAAGCAGTCAATTCAGCTAAGAGACAACCTGAAGAATGGGAGAAAATATTTGCAAACTATTCATCTGGTAATTGGTTAATATCCAGAATTGGTGGATATTGACACTTTGTAGATGTAATATGACCGTTCTTATACATCTCTAACTACTGTTGAGGATTCTACTTTTAGTATAAATAGTACCATTGACTTCCATTCAATTAGTTTCCACACATCCAAAAGAGAGTAAATAAGCTGACATTAGCCCTAATAACTGACGCCTTATTGGCCCTATTATTAATCAATAATACATTTTGACTTCTGCAACTTAATATTTACACGGAAAAATGGAGCCCCTATGAATGTGGATTTGACCCAATAACTTCTGCCCACCTTCCCTTTTCCATAAAAATTTTTCTAGTTGCCATCACATTCTTCTTTTTTGACTTAAAAATTGCTTTACTACTACCTCTGCCATGGGCCATTCAAACAAATAACCTGACACTAATAATCACTACAACCCATATGCTAATTATCATTTCGATGCTAGGCTTGGCTTATGAATGAACCCGAAAAGGATTAGATTGAGTTGAATTGGTAAATAGTTTAACTCAAAATAAATGATTTTGACTCATTAGATTATGATAGACCATATTCACCAAATGCCCTCTATTTAGATTAATATTATATTACCATACACCATGTCACTACTGGGAGTATTAGTCTATTGATCCCACCTAATATCATCCCTATTATGCCTATACTATCAATATCTATTATAGTTACTCTTATGACTTTAAACATACATTTCACTCTAGCATCCATAATATCCATCATCCTCTAAGTATTTGCTGGCTAGGCTTGATGTAGCTAGTATAAACAGGAGGCCCGTATTAAAATTAATTAGGGGATCTGGTATAGGGTGGGGGGGGATTCACAAGAGGAGAGCAATAGAAAGGGACAGGGTTGGAGCAATAACATAAAGGGTTATAGTAGATGTTAAGGGTCATAAGCGATCTTTGATGAAACGTTTTACTGCATCAGCAAATGATTGAAGCATTCCGTAGGGACCTACAATGTTAGGTCCTTTACGGGACCTATATAGGCTGTATATAACCTAAGAGTTTTTGTTCAGTGAGTGTAAGAAATGCTATAGCAATTAGAGTGGGAATTATAAGTAGGAGAACGTTAATTATAGGCATGTTTAGAAGACGAGTTGAACCTCTGATTATAAAGTTTTATGCAATTGCTGGGCTCTGCCATCTTAACAAACCCTGTTCTTGGGTAGGGTAAATAATGGTTTGTTAGATTGAGATGATGTCATCTATGAGGCAAGCATGCTTTATGAAGTGGGCCCTATTTCTCTTATCCTTTCTAACTGGGAGAAATATTAAACAGAAACTGACCTGGATTACTTCAGTCTGAACTCAGATCACGTAGGACTTTAATTGTTGAATAAATGAACCCTTAATAGTGGTTACACCATTAGGATCTCCTAATCCAACTTCAAGGTCATAAACTCTATTGTCAATATGGACTCTAGAATAGCATTGCACTGTTATCCCTAGGGTAACTTGTTTGCTTGATTAAATTATTGAGTCAATGTATGTTAATTCACTTAGACTAGTGCGGTCTTAGTTTAGGTTGTTCGGAGGTTGAATTATGCTCCAAGGTTACCCCAACCAAAATTTTTAATGCAGAGATAGTGGGTTAGAGCCTGGAGGCTTTTTGAGTTTTTATTTGCATTAATGAATTGAAGCTCCATAGGGTCTTCTCGTCTTACTTGTTTATATTTGCCTCTTCGCAGATAGGTTAATTTCACTGATTAAAAGTAAGACAGCTGAACACTCGTGTGGCCGTTCATACAAGTCCCTATTTATGGAACAAGTGATTATACTACCTTTGCCCGACCAGGATACCATTGCTATTGAGCCTATGTCACTGCGCAGGCAGTGCCTTTAATACTAGTAATGCTAGAAGTGGTGTTTTCGGTAAGTAGGTGGGGTAACATTTGACAAATTCCCTTGACTTTTTGCAATCTTTTTTTAGAACATGCCTGTGTTGGATTAACAGTATAAATAATAGGGTGCTTACTATATAGTATATTAATATTAGTCTTTTAACTGTCAGTGAATATTCCAGTCTGATGTAAGCTTATGCAATGGAGAATATTTTCATGTTACTCGTATTATTGCTTCTATCAAGTGAGAGATTAGTCCAATGTGATGTTAGGAGTTCAGGAAAGTGAATAGGATTAAAAATAGTTATATGTTGAGCTTGAATGCTTTCTTAATTGGTGGCTGCTTTTGGGCCAACTATGATAATAAGATTTTTTACTCTGTAGAAAGGTTGTTTCCTAGGTTCTAAAGAGCTGTCCCTCTTTAGACTTACAGTTAAACTTATAGGGAGATTAAGTAATTCTGTGGGTAAGTTTACAGTTGAACTAAGATTCTGTCTTGGACAACCAGCTATCACCAGGCTGGGTAGGTTTGTCACTGCTACTCATGAATCTTCCCACTATTTGGCCACATAGATGGGTATGCTCTTTCAGCTATCCTTGAGTAGCTTGTCTGGTTTTGGCAGACTTGTCTGTGGTTCTCTAAGCAGAGTATTTCTAGTTAACACATTATGCAGAAGGTAAAAGTGTTTGTCTTTGCTTCTTCATATTTGATTTAGTTCTTTCATCTTTCCCTTACGGTACTATGTCTATTGTGTCAGGGTGAAAATTCTATCATCTATACTTTTGTTTAAGGTATATGGTTTAAGATAATTTAATAGTATTTTTTAGTGAAATTTAGGGCTAGAGTTAGCTCGAAGTGATCAGGTTGTGATGAAATCTTCCAGGTGTAAGCCAATGCTTTAGGTTAAGCTATGCTTTGGTTTGTTCAAGCATACTTTCCAGTACGCTTACCATGTTATGACTTATCTCCTCTATGTGTGTGTAGAGAGTTTTTAGAATAATAATTTCTAGAAGAATATTTGAAGAGAGTGAAAGGTGATGTGTGCGTGCTTCATGGCCTTATTCAACCAAGCACTCTGTTCTGGGTTTTCTGCTAAATCCTCCTTGGGCCTTTAAATTTCATAAAGCCTGTTTTGAGATTTTCTAGGGATAGAAAATGTAGCCCATTTCTTGCCACCTCATGATCTGCACCTTGACTTAACATTTTTATGTGTGTACTTATGCTTACTTATGACCTTTTTAGGGTTTGCTAAAGATGGAGGTATATAGGCTGGGGCAAGAGGTGGTGAGGTATATCGGGGTTTATTGATTATAGAACAGGCTCTTCTAGAGGGATATAAAGCACCACCAAGTCCTTTGAGTTTTAAGTTGTTGCTTATAATATCCTGGTGAACGATTTTGTTAACATAACAATTAGAGTTTAGGGCTAAGCACAGTGGGATATCTAATCCCAGTTTGGGTCTTAGCCATTGTGTCCAGTATATTAAAGCCACTTTTGTGGTGTATTTTATTTCAGCTGGAGTTTTTTACAACTTAGATGGAGGCTAGCTTTATTGAGGGCAGACCTTAAACACTCTTTATGCCGAGTTCTATTTCTTGGGTTAATCGTATGGCTGCAGTGGCTATCAGGAAATTGACCAACTCTATGAATTAGTATAGCTTAAACTTTCCTTTATTGCTAAAGGTTTATCACTGCTGTTTCCTGTGGGTGTGGCTGAGCACAGTGTTTTGACTTGCCTTTGTGTATGCTTGATACCTGCTCCTTTTGATCTGGGTGATCTAGAGGACATTTTCCCTAGGGTGGGGATGCTTGCCTGTGTAATCCCACTAAAATGTAAGAGAAAGGCCAGGACCAAACCTATTTGTTTATGGGGTTGTGCATACCCATCTAGATATTTTCAGTGTCTCGCTTTGAACAGTTAAGCTACATTAGCTATGTAACTATGTAAGCATAAAGTTAAAATATAAGAAGAATAGAAATAAATATAAAGAACTATCTATGGATCTGGGGACTCAGGGCCATAAATGTTGAACTGACAGAGGTTTGGTTGAGAGGGTTATTTAAAACTAGGATATGATTGATTTAGAATGTGAGACATGGGGTAGTGCTTTCAGAGGGACATATTCCAGGTGTTATTATAGTATTAGGGTGAAACTTTAGTTGTGTTTATTATTCAAAATGGAATTCTAATTAGTAAGAGGGATTAATGATTTTTAGGAAAATAGCATCAATCAAGGGGTAGCTGTTGGTATACTCACGATTAAAATATGATCTCTGGGTTCTGACTAGGTTGCATTTAGTCTCTTGTTTTTGGGGTTTGGTGAGAACATGTTTATCTGGGTTGATGGAAAAAAGTCAGAGATGGGGTAGGAAGGTTTGTGGTGTGGATTGCATTAGAAGTTGTTCTTAAAAGTAAGCATAGGTATGTGAACTTATGCATCTATTAATTATTATGTCCAAGCATGAATAGGTAACTCAAACAACTCAACAGCAAAAAAATAAGAATAAAAATTGATCAGAATGCTCAAACGATATGAATAGACAGTTCTCAGAGGAAAACATAAAAATGGTAACTACATGAAAACATGTTCAACATCAATAATCAATGGGAGAAAAAGCAAATCAATGAGATATTATCTCACCCTGGTTAGAATGACTGTTATTTAAAGAAAAAATGGTGGTGAGGATGCAGAGAAAAAAGAACTCTTATACATGATTTTTGGGAACATAAATTCCTGTGGATATTCATTAAGAAGATAAAAACAGGCCGGGTGCAGTGGCTTAGGCCTGTAATCCCAGCATTTTGGGAGGCCAAGGCAGGGGGGATCATGAGGTCAAGAGATCACCTGGCCAACATGGTGAAACCCCATCTCTACCAAAAATACAAAAATTAGCAAGTCATGGTGGTATGAGCCTGTAGTCCCAGCTACTTGGCAGGCTAAGGCAGGAGTAATCTCTTGAACCTGGGAGGCAGTGGTTGCAGTGAGCCAAAATCATCACTGCACTCCAGCCAGTCAACAGAGTGAGACTCCCTCTCAAAAAAAAAAAAAAAAATTGAATTGCCATATGATCCTTCTATTCTATTACTGGGTATACATGCAAAGGAAAAGAAATTTGTCAAAGAGATACCTACACTTCCATGTTTATTACAGAACAATTAACAACAGCCAAGATATGCAGTCAACCTAATGTCCATCAACACATGAATGGATAAAGAAAATGTGGTATATATACACTATTCAGCCATAAAAATAATGAAGTCCTGTCATTTGTAGCAAAATGGATGGACCTGTAGGCCATTATGTTAAGTGCAATAAGTCAGGCATGGAAAGATCAATACCATATATTTTCAGTTCTATGTAGAAACTTAAAGTTGATCTCATAGAATTAGAGAGCAGAATAGTGGTTACCAATGGCTGAGAAGAGTGTGTAGGAAAGTTGGTTATGGATACAAAATTATAGCTTAGTTGGAGGAATAGTTCAAGTATACTATAGAACTGTAGAGTGAATATAGTATACAATAATTATTTTATTTCTTTCAAATAGCGAGAAGAAAGGATTTTGAATGTCCTTACCATAAAAAATGATAAAGTTTTGAGGTGATAGATATGCAAATTACACTAATTGGATCATTACTCATTGTATACATTATCAAAATATCACATTATACCCCATCAATATGTACAATTATGTGTCACTTTGAAAATATGTATATAAAAATTTTTTTTAGTATTTATTAAACCAAAATGGGTGCGGGTATTGGTCAAAACTCCTATATTATTAATTTTATTTTCTATCCTATTACTAAAACATAGGTATTAAAATATCTAAGTATGAATACAGATCATCTGTTTCTCTTATTTGTTCTGTGGGTGTTCTCCTGATGTATTTTGAAGCTTTGCTATTGAAAGTATGCACATTTATGGTTATGTCTTCATTTGTAAAAATTTCTCTTTATCTTTATAAAATTATTTTCTTTATCCCTAATGATCTTCTGGTCTTGAAAATTCACTTGTTTTTGTTGAAACAGTCTGGCTTTCATATACTTATTGTTTATACTGTCTATCTTTTATTCATAATTTTGCTTTCAACTTAGAACTTTTTGTGGTGCTTTTCAGCCCGGGATTCTCCTGGTCTGTGGGCAGTAAAAACTCGTTTGGAAATGTGGTGATCACTCACCCTCTGCATTGTTCTCGCTGGGAACTGCACTCCAGAGAGGTTCCTATGTGGCATCTTGGATCCTTGAGCGGGGCTCCACCCGCCTCTTCCTTGCTGAAGTGTACACATATTATAGACACCATATAACTGTTGAGCTCTTTTTAAAAAATCTGATCTCAAAACACCTAACATTGTAGATATATAGTTGTTGATCTGCTTGAATTTGCATCTACCATTTTGTTATTTGTTTAGTATTTAACTCTGTATATTTTGTGTTTCTCTATTTCTTTTTTTCTGCTTTACCTTAGTAAGTGGAATGTTTCTTTAAAATTCAAGTTTAATTTTTATATTTTATTTTACATTTTTAGAGGATCCTCCTTGAAATGTACTGTTCAATACAGTAGCCTATATGTACCCTTATGTATCTATTTAAGTTTCAAATTTAATTAATTAAACTTAATGTAATAATTGGACTGTCACTCTCCTAGAGGTGGAAATAACAGTCAAATTTGCATTTCAGGAAATAATTCACATTAAGACTGTTATATAGGATGGATTCAAGGCAGGAACACAGAGGATCAGAAAACAAAAACAGAAATATAGAACAAGAGGATTTTAGAAAAATGAATTATTATTAAGTAAGCTAATATAATGAGGGTCTGAATTATAGAAATGGCAGTGAGTTTAGAATGGATTCTAGAGATACTTGAGCAATAGAAGCAATGGGAATTACTGAATGGTGTTAGTGAAAGGCCTGTGAAAGAAAAAAGATGTCAAAGATGAAATTTGGAATTAGATTGACTGTTCTTTTGTTAATGTTTTATGAGCATCAGGAATACAGAAGGAGACAATTTTAAAGTGGGATGAATAAAAAAATGAAATTAACTTTGAACTTAAAATTGTGTGCCTATGGCTTTTGCATGTGTCCAGTAGGAAGGATGGAAGAGCAATATATTTTAATTTTGTGCAGTTATTAAAATAACTTGATAGTCTCAAAATTACAAATCTTTGTACAGAAATTTATAAAATAGAAGCAAATTGGACAGTCTAATAGAATATGAAAATAATGAAATGGCATCTCAGTAATTGTCCGATCATTCTTTTGTTTTGGAAATAAAGATTTCCAAACTACCCAATGCTGCTTTCATTGCTATTTTGTTGTTGTTGTTGGAGTTGTTGTTTTAGAGTCTTCTGTTTCTGTTTTGGATAGCTCTTTTGCTTGTCCAGCTCCCTGTTGCATTCAGTGAAAAGGGCTCTCAAGTTAACCTGTCAAACTTAATTAACCGCTGTAAGCTGTCCATGGTGACACTTGCTATAATTAATTGAGAAAACCAGCATAAATGCATCCTTCAGGGAATTCTGTAATTGAGTATGAAGTCTCATGAGATCTCTTGCTCAATTCCAAGTGTATGGAGGTTTTGTATGTTTTGTGGGTTGTGCCATAGAAACCATTTATAAACAAGTTGTGTGGTGTATTGCCCAAAATTCCAAATACCAACAGATTTGCACTCAAGAGTCATGGTTTGAGAACACTGAGAGTTTTCTGTTTCAACAGGCAGTTTTAACTTCTTTCTTTGCTTGTTTATCCAAATAGGTATTTCAGAATTTTCTCTTCTTACTCTCACCTATCTATAAAAGAAAATTATTTCAGTCTTCTATAATATAATGAGCATTGAACCATGTTTAATTCTAGGTGAGAATTATATAATAATTTAATAAAAATAATGTTATCTTTCAAAAATAGCAAGCAACATTTGCATAGTACTTCTCTTGCTATTCACAAAATTTGATATATTTTCATAGTGGTCAATTTCATTAACACAACTACTTACAAGATAAAATGTTAAAATGTGCAGAAGTAGGAAAAATGCCATTAAAATTTAGGATTTTATGCTCTTTTCTAAACAAGCATTGAGCAATATAACTTTTGTCTCTGTAACAGAATTCCCAAACCTTTCTTGGAGTGTCAGGATGACAATTCTGATTAAAAGTTAAATTGATCACTACTAGATGGTAGCCTAGTTAGGGATTATTGGTCCATACTGTTAATTCCTAGGTTTGTGATGGGACAATAAGATAATACATATACATATATTATAACTATCACAGTTGTAGGCATAGAATGGGCACTTAGTAAATTCTAGTCATTATTTTTATTTTTAAATTAACATTTGTTAAACATTTACTGTGTATCAATCATGGTACCAGGTAATCTAAAACTTGATTTAATAATCAGCTATTTTAAATTTTTTGATTCTGAATTTTTACTAAACTTTGTTTATATGTTTCATATATTACACAGAAATATATTTAATTTTATATATTTTAGCAAAATTATTTTTAACAATAAATTGATAATTACAAGTACACTCTATTAATCTTAATTAAATACTAAGGGCTTAACATATTTTTTGCTATTTTTTAAACTTCAACATTTTCCCACCATTTATAGGTTATCAAAGCTCTTTGTGTAAAGATATTATTCATAGTTACTTACAACATTAATTTCACGCTCTCATGATATCAATGTTCATATTCTCTTAAGTTATAATGTTTTATGTAGTGTACCAAAAAAAACCCACACAACTCATAGAATAAAAACTACTTACCAGACTCTCTAAAAGATACAGTGGATGAACATTCCTTAAATACTTAAACAATGTTTAAATGCCCCCCTGCATTTTAATAATTTGACCTTAGAAATTTTAATTTTACAGATGCATAAAGACATTACAATTCTTACAATCAGTTAGATATGATAGATAAGTAAAAATTGAATTCAGTGTATTCTTGCCATATTTTAACATTAAGACTTTATTTTTTAAATAAAAATAATGTATTTATGTTTTATGGAATATAAATCTGCTATAGAGACACATGCATGTGTATGTTCATTGCAACACTAGTCACAGTAGTAAAGACATAGAATCCACCTAAATACCCATCAATTATAGACTGGATAAATAAAATGTGGTACATATATACCATGGAATACTATACAGCCATTAAAAAGAATGGTATTATGTCCATATAGGCACATAAATGGAGCTGAAGGCCATAATCCTTAGCAAACTAATACAAGAACATGAGGCCAAAAACCACTAAATGATGAGAACAGATAGACACATAGAGGGAAACAACACACATTGGGGCCTACTGGAAAGTGGAAGCTGGAAACTGGGAAGTGGAAGAGGATCAGGAAAAATAACTAATGGATACTAGGCTTAATACCTGGGTGATGAAATAATCTATACAGTAAAACCCAATGACACATGTTTACCTGTGTAACTAACTTGCACTTGTACTTTTGAACTTAAAAGTTAAAAAAATAGAGTTTTCTCTTAGCATTGATGTATCTAAGCCAATGGATTCATTAACAATGAGAATCAATACTGCCATAATGACCACACACTCAGGGTCTAGGGGCAATGCATACTGTTTCTATAAAACAGACTGGCACATAGTTCAGAATTACAAATCAAGATTGGTGGGGACCGTATGACTTGCTGTGTTAGTTTTAAAAATGATTTTTTAAAATTAGGCTATGGCTGCTTTGAAATGTACACAATTGTATGATTTCTTTATGGTGATTTTTAATGCAAAATGCATTAATGTGTTGATTTCACAATTCACTCTCTGAGAGCAACATTCATATTCCTAAATTCTTAGGACTATATCTCACTTTAACATCGAGATAAAGATAACAGTGTTTCTCTTTACTTTTTATTTGTTTTAATCTGCCTGTCAGTTCTTATATAAGTTCCACTCTCCTTTAACTATGGCAATGGTTGAATATATTTTAATATCTAGAGAAAATTTTAATTTTTACTCTTCTAGTCAATACTAGTTATTTTTACCTCTTTCTTATTCAACAACAATTTTAGAAGCACCTGTGTTTTTAAATTTTTAAAAATAATATTTTGAGATTATTATTGTAGCTAAATGAATTACATAAATATTAGAATAATAGAAATGTTTACATCTTCAAGCCATATTATTCACAAACACTATTTGCTTCTTCATTAACTCAAGGTTTTTATATTAACAGAATTTTATTATATTTTCTTCATTCAGACCTTACATAATGTTCTTCTATTTTATATTGATGTAGAATTATGGACAAGATTTTTTTTATTACAGTGTATTATTGCTGGTATTCAGAACATTTTTCATTGGAGAACTGGAATATTGGAAAAATTCTTTTTTTAAAAAAAGAGTTCTTTATCTTCATTTGAAATGGTCTTGTATCCAGGCCATTTGTTGAACTATCTCATTATTCTTACCCAATTCTATCCACCAGATCCAGTGCTTTCATTCATTGAGGGAAGATTTATGACCACATAGCAGACACTGGGTGAACCTGTGAAGATAGAGAGATAAAGAACTTTTATAACCAGTGCAAGAAGGCAACTCGTTCTAGCAAATGGGAAAGGATGAAAAGAAAAGTAGATGAAAAGGTGGCATTGAAAAAACCGAACAAATATTCAGCCTAGAGAGTCAGCATATTACCATGCAATGCCTTGTAGACTTGCCTCAAACCACTTTGCTTTTCTTATAGATTTGTTCTTCACTGTGTGTTTCCTTGCTAATATGTGAAACTGCTTTATCTCATTTGATTCATAAAGTCTTGAACTTTCTAATGATGTTTAATTGCCACATTATACATATTAATGGGTTACAGTGTGATATTTCAATATATGTATACAATGTGTAATGATCAAATCAGGATAATTAGTATAAGGTAAGGTAATGGTATCTTAAACATTTATTATTTCTTTGCATTGGAAAAATTCAAAATCCTTTTCTAGCTATTTGAAAATACACACTAAATTATTGTTGACCATAGTCACTCAACAGTGGTATTGAATGCTAGAACGTATTCCTCCAATCTAGCTGCAATTTTGTGTATATTAACCAACCTCTCCCTATCCCCTTACCCTTTCCAGCCAGTATATATAATAAAATCTTGCATTACTACTTTTCAAAAGATACTATATTATTCTTAAAAATTGTCGTGCAAAAATGACTTGTCTCTAGGCATCACTGTACAAATATTTTTTTTCATTTTGGGGCAAAGAATCAATCTGGGAATATAGATAGATCCTATAAGAATCATAGATACTAATTTGGAAAATAGTAGTATAATATCCTTTTTTTTTACTTTCAAAAAAATTCAAGCAATGATTGATTATTTTGGAGTGAGGATGTTGAAAATGTATAATATAAGAAAGTAATACATGGCCTGGGAAACCATGAGCTGTGAACTCCAAAACTTTGATGGATAGTAAAAAAATGTTTTATATTCAGGGGCTAAAAATACTGGCATTTATCTAAACAGAGTTAACATTGTTTCAATACAGAACGTACCTATTTTGAAGAGAGAGATAGTGATCTCTTCCAAATAAAATAATGCCAAAATCTATTGATTTAATTGATATTCACCTTTTTAACCCCAAGCCCAGGAAATTTTCAGGTTTCGCTGCACTTCTTGTCTGCAATATCTCCTTTTATATGTCCATGCATACATATATATATGTGTATATATATATATATATATATATATATATATATATATACACACACACACACACTTATTGTAAGTTAGAATCTCTTAATAATGTATATTCAGCTTTCTGTTTTCATATTTCTTTCTAGTCTTGGGGAAATAGTATGGCAATACGTATCTGATGGGGTAACAGAGCAGTATTGTTTGTCTTTTTGCTCCCTTATGTTAGCAAAAAATCATGATTGTAAGAAAATACAGGAAAAATTCCAGAAAGACATGGGGAAGTATTTCTGGGGTATCACAGAACTAGTAGTAAAAATTACAGCTTCTGACTTGCTGGGGCTGTACTTCTTCACTATGTTATTGGAGCTGTTGTGCTTCTAATTTGAAAAGCAAAAGGAATGATGTCATGGGAGCAGCTTTTGAATATATGGCTAATACATATTTTTAAATTTTCTGGCAAAGAGGAACATCTTATATACTTATTTACTATTCTGTTTTAAAAATTCTAGGAATGTGTTTGTATATGAATTATATGAGAAAATATAAAATTTTGGTAAATTACACACAGATACATTTTTGGAGTTTATCAATTATCAAATACCATTTTTAACTGGGAACTGAAATCATAGGCACAAAACCTAATGGGCCTTCAACCAAGCATCATATTTTGGAGCAATGTCAGCCTTACAGAGGTTTTTTTGTGACCAACTATCTGGCTATCTGGCATAGAATTAATTAGCTCCCAGACCAAGAATTCACTTGATTGTTTTCAAAGAATTACTTCTTTGTGTTACCCCAGGAGGAATTCATATGTCAAATCTACAAGCAAACTAAGAACTCAAAACACTGTTGAGAGACAATAGGGAAATGAATTTTCACATAGAAATCAAGAGGCGCGGGTTCTTATCACATTTTAACATTAGGATTACATGTGTGACACTAGGAAAGTCAATTCTTCTGGTTTTCAAGTTCTTTCTTTACCAAACAAAGTGATTGGACTAAATAATCAATGCAAAGATATTTTGATACTGTCACATAGCCATGTTTAATGGCTATTGGATAGTATAGAACAAGAATTATAGAAGTGAAATGGTGATTGTTACATTTACCATGATGAATAATCGTATCCTTGGACTTATATAAGGATCTGAGTTCAAATAAAATTTTAAGATTGTTGAAAAGAATTATTTTTGCTCTTCTAATTTCATTTTCTTTTCTATGTTTATGTAATCTCATGAAGTATGATTAATTTATGAATTAATCATAATAGTGGAAACAGACTCTAAAGAGATTTTTCTAATGGTAAGGTAAATGTAACCAACAACTGATATTTGAATTCATATGGTTTTTTTTACATGTAGAAATTGCCTTCTCAGAAAATTAGCTCAGCCCCATTGAATCAAACTTTGGAATGTGTGGTAAGATATAAGAGGAAGTTTTAGCATTGCAGAGTCCAAATTTTGCTGACTAGAACTCTGCCACAGTACCTCCTGATTTAGAAAAGAATAAACAGTATACAAACCAAACCCTGCTAAAGTAATCATTTTTGTTAGCTCGATTTTCATCTGACCCTGAATTGACCCTGGAGCTCTAATTATACTTAAACTTTAAGTATAAATGTGAACATACGGTAAATGAAGAATACATGAACCTGAGTACATTTACAAAGTCAGCTATATAAAAACAGATTCTTAGAGGTCGAACTAAACTAATATGTAAATCCATAATGATTTTCACCTCTAGAAATAGAGCTTATTCTTTCCCTCAAAATAATTACTGTCATTCTAGCTTTATAAGTATGCATTGTTATTGCTTTGTAAGACAAGCTGATTTCAAGTCTTACTTTTCCCTCTATTTTTTAATTTTTATTATAGTATTTTTATGTTGCTCTATTCTCCTTTTAAAATGTTTGTATTTTCTTAATGCAGAAACAGTTGATCTTGTCCGGAGCAATCTTGTTTTTATGTAAAATTTCAAGCTGGAGATGACATGTATCAAAGGAAAAGTGCTGCAAGCTGTAAATGCTGTTCAGTTTGCATTCCATTACATTAGCATATCTAAATGATCCTCTTTAGCCCAGTAAGTACCTATCCTGTGCTTACTCTTTCCAAAATGTTTTCCATTTTTTTAAAATCCAAGTTGATGATAACTCTTTCATAGGGCAGAATTCAAGTAAATATTGTAAAGAAATAAAGACCTTGCAGTGACCTTTCTATATGTGATTATACAATGCAATCCCAAATTATTTGAAAAGCTAAAGATTAGGCAATAAGCTGGGAGCTGAATGAGGAGACCCATATCAACAACAATAATTTATACTTCATTTATAAATGTAGAAAGTATTTGAAGTATTATGTATATTTTTCTTTCTCTTACTACTTAATATTAACAAGACTTGGCCATGATTAATGATTTTTTGCCTGGCAATTTAATTATGAATCAGCCAACAAGATTATCTCATACTTCAAAGAAATAGTCCTTTTCCTAACAGTCTCTGTATTATCTGATGTGTATTTAGGAAAATTATCACACTAGCTTACCATCAAATATAGTATTATTGATATAAAAAAATTAAGACCACATACAGAATGATTACAGAAAAGTAATTACAAGATATTTGAGGTTACTTTTGATGGAATTATTAAATGAAAACCAAAGAAAATACTTGATTTAGATCAGGCAAATAGAATCTCCTTTCGTCAAAGCTCCAACCTCATTTTATTTAATATTAAAACATTAAAGTAACTAATTAGAAGTTCCAAACACATTTGCTAAAAATCTAATCATGTTTACATTTTAACAAAATTATGGCTTCCATGAACTTCTAGATTTGACATCCAAATACTTTATGCAACTTCTCAATTATCTAGCAAAGCAACTGACAGCAAATCGAGACAAGGTACAGGAGACCGTAGCACGATTGGAGAGCACATGCATTTTTGAGACAGAAATAGAAAATTAAGACTAATAAGACATCTAGCATGGTGCTTGGAACAGTGGGTGATAGGTTTTTGTTGATTGTAGGGTTGATTCAGTGACAACGTATGAATGACTGACTCCACTTGGTTAACTAGGATAACCCCACATGTAATAGAAACAGATTCAATCTCAGTGTTACTATAAATCTCAGTCCTAGGGCAAAAACACAAATTAGAAAGACATCTGAGCAGCATGTGAATTGTAATGTTAAAGATTTCACTTTTATTTCATTTAATGAAGAATAAATAAGTTTATTGAAGTCTATATTTATTTTGCCTACTAGCTTCGCCACAGATACCCATAATGCTTGTCGATCAACTAGGCTGGTTCTCTGTGGTCATCACCGTGTATATCTTTATAAAAACACTGAAACACATGCACCCATAGTAGGAATACAATGTTAGGAAAACCATTTCTACCACCTAAAAACTGTTCTACAGGGAGATTCTCGACTTTTAATAACATAAAGAGAAAGGATTCCATGAGCTTTCAAACATATAGTATTTATGTTTTATTCATACTTACAAAAGGGATTATATTGAGTATTTAGAATTCTTATACTAGATTATAAAGACTGTTTCTATAAACATTGCATTTTGAATTCTATCCTGAATAGGTACTTGCAAACAGCAATGTCTCATATAAAACTATAATTTGAATTTTCTTCCAAGTTTTCATTATGAATTCTCTTGTAACTTATTCTAACACTTTAAAATGTCCTAAGTGAAGATCGTTATTATACAACATAATGTTTTCTGCTTCACATGAAACTAGTCTCTCTATTTTCTTTCTAAATGTGGAATATCTGTTCATTATTCTTTATGATATAGGCTTACATTCTTTTGTTTGGTGGATGTTATTAAGAACCACATTAGTCCTATATTTACAATGTCTGTAAATGAATGGGCAATTAATGACATTCTTCTTTAAAGCTAGTTTTTCTTTCAGTTGAACTTTGCATTTTCTACCTATAGTGTTCTTGTGCAATTATGATACTTCCCTTACTAAATTTGTTTTCTTATTGAATGTGTTTTCAGTGGTCTGCTTTCTGATTTAAGAATTTGGATAGCAATTAGGAGAATGGTAAGGTGGTAGCCTGATAATTTATGATAATTTCATATTCCTTGTGGAAAATTTCAAGAATAATTGAAAATGGTTGGCACATCATAGGCACTTCAGGAGCATCTAAGACTCTGTATTCTTTTTGTTGTTGAAGTATTTATATTTTGAAAGTTAAAGTTGAACTCTAAATGTGATTTTATATTCACTAGCTTTTTAACATATCTAGAAAATATATCATTTTGCCTCACTAAGATATCACCATTGCTCACCCACTCATTTGCCACTCAATTTTTACTTGTCTTCTGCCTTCTTCTTTTGAGTAAACCTTATTACTAATAAAGTTGTTAGTATTTACCCTTCACTTAAAGAGACAGTCCTGTAAGTAAAAAGAGCCCAGAAGAATTGAAAATAAGCAATTTCGTAAAAATATATATCAAAATGTATTAAGTTCAGCAACAGTAATACCAATTGAATTCATATTTAGGAGAAATCAAACTGATAGAAATTATAGGGAAATGTACAGCAACAAACACTATCAAAAAATAAATTTTGAAAATTAACAGCAATTAACTTAAAATAATTTAATGAACAGTGAAACAAATTAAAAGAAAATTTAACAAAGCAATTAATATTGATAAAATGGAATATTGATAAAAATTGATCCTAAAACAGAAGTTAATTTTGGTTCTTGTTCTTTCCAAAAATAAAATAAAATACTACACAAATGTCTAGTAATAATGATCACAGGGAAATTTTAAAAAAGTAAACATAGATAAATAAAATTAGGAATAAAAAAACAAAATTATAGTAGAAACTGAAATATATGTAAGACAATAACCAGGATGAATTGCCTGCCAAAACATTCAAAGACTTAACTGTAACTGATGCTTTTAGAGGAATGTATTCATTGACAATTTTGACTCATGAAATTGTGGCAAACTTAATAAAATATAACCATTAAAGAAATTGAATTTGTAGTAAAAAAATTTCATAAAGGATACTTTTTATTGGTTTGTTTACCAATCCAAGAGACAGTTAGTTCCTATTTTACAAAGAATATTTCACATAAAGTGGAAAAGGTATTCAACTTGTTTTTATGCCAAAATTGGAAAGAATACAAGAAATTTGCAAACATTTTTTTCAGTTATAAATTTGAATGCAAAGTATTTTCAGACAAAATGAAGCAGGGTACTAGAATGTATGTATCAGGAAAAAGTAGTACAAACACCTTGAATATAATGTCATTCACCATTACATAAATTTATCAACATAACTCACCTCACGAACATAAAAATTATTTTACCAAATGCAACATCTATTCTTAATTTAAAAAAAAAGAAAAAAGAAAAAACTTGACAAGTTAGGTATGGATATTATAGGCTGAAAATTTTTAGTAGATATACTTTTATATATTTTGTATATTTGTACTTACTCTTTTCTTTTTAACTAATTTATAGATTTAAAAAATTATAATATTGATTTTAAATTTCCAAGGTAGATAGGTTTGTATGTCTGTGTGCCTATGCATGTCTGTATATGCATACACATATATTTGTGGGTCTGTGTGTGTGTGACAGAAATAATAAATAAGAAAGACATAACCAAAACTAGCTAGCTCTAGAATATACACTGAGATTGGCAAGAAAGAAGGGTATGTTGGAATTTTCTTATTTTTATTGTGTACAATATTTAGTGTTTGCATATCTATACGATATACATATATTATTTTCTCTATTTTGTTTTAGAAACTTGTGAGTTTTTTATTTCTGGAATCTTTCTTTTTAAAAACCTTTTAAGTTGAAGGGTACAAGTGCAGGTTTGTTACATAGGTATCATGGGGGTCTGTTGTACAGATTATTTCATCATTGAGGTATTGAGTTATTTTTCTGATCCTTTCCCTCCTGATACCTTCCAGGAGTTTGTTGTTTCCCTCTATATGTCCATGAGTTCTCATCATTTATTAGGTTGGTGCAAAAGCAATTGCAGTTTTTGCCATTAAAAGTAATAGTTCCCACTAATAAGTGAGAACATAAAGCATTTGGCTTTGTGTTCCTGCATTAGTTTGCTAAGGATAATGACCTCCAGCTCTATCCATGTTCCTGAAAGGACATGATCTCATTCTTTTTTTATGACTGCATAGTATTCCAAGGCATATATGTTCCACAGTTTCTTTTTCAGTCTATCATTGATGGTCATTTAGGTTGATTCCATGTCTTTTCTATTGTGAATAGTGCTGCAATAAACACGTGCATGCGTCTTTATAATAGAATGATTTATATTCCTTTGGGTATATACCACTAATCAGATTACTGGGTCAAATAGTATTCTTGTCTTTAGGTCACTGAAGAATTGCTACACTGTCTTCCACAATGGCTGAAGAAGACATTTATGTGGCCAAAAATCATATGAAAAAAAGAGCAATATCACTGATCATTAGAGAAATACAAATCAAAACCACAATGAGATACTATCTAATGCCAGTCAGAATGCTTATTATTAAAAAGTCAAAAAAAATAAAATAAAATATTCTGGCAAGGTTGTGGAGAAACAACATTGTTGGTGAGAGTGTAAACTAGAAAAGTCTGTTTTTGATGTATTGACAAATTATGATTCAGACTATGGCAGTCAGAAAGCCAGTCCCTGTATTGTAGTAAATTCATGGAATCGCTTTTCTAGGAAAAGTCTTGGGAGGCAATGTGATAGCTTTCTCCTGGTAATATCTGACTTCGCCGTGTGCACGTGACCTTTTCTGTGATTTCACAGTTGATATTTAATAAATATTATGATAAAATGGTGACACTTTGCTTTGTACAATAAAATAGATTGAGAAATTATAGTATTCAGCAACAAATTAATGTCTCTCCCACATTCAAAAAAATTTAATTGCTCTGAAGTGCTTAAATGTGAAAATAAATAAGCCAGATGAAAATGAAGGTGAAAATTTGCCTCTAGATGAAAATCATCTCTGGATGAAAATACATCTCTGGATAAAAATCACTTTCTGGTCATAAAAGTATTAAAATAAGGTTGGGCGTGGTAGCTCATCCCTGTAATTCCAGCACTTTAAGGAGGGCAAGGCGGGCAGATCGCTTGAACCCAGGAGTTTGAGACAGCCTGGGCAAGACAGCAAAACCCTGTCTCTACTAAAAATACAAGAAATTAGCCAGGCATGGTGGTGCATGGCTGTAGTCCCAGCTACTCAAGAGGCTGAGGTGGAAGAATCACCTGAGCCCGGGGAGGTAGAAGTTGCAGTATGCTGATGTCATGCCACTGCACTCCAGTCTGGGTGACAAAAGTGAGACCCTGTCTCAAAAATAATAATAAAAATATTTTTAAAAATTAATGGGTTTACCTCAACACATTACAATTTTATCTAAATATCAAAAAGTTAAAACTACAGTTGAGAAACAAACATTATTGAAAAATAAAAAAATAAGATAGTATCTGTAGCAAACAAACATTTTAAAAAACATCAAACTGGGCACTGGGGCTTAGGCTATAATCCCAGCACTTTGGGAGGCTGACTCAGAAGGATCAGTTGAGGTTAGGGGTTCGAGATCAGCCTGGCAAACGTAGTGAAGCCCCATTTCTAATAAAAATACAAAAATTAGCCAGGTGTGGTGGTGGGTATCTGTAATGCCAGCTAATTGGGAGGCAGAGGCATGAGAATTACTTGAACCTGAGAGGCAGAGATTGCAGTGAGCCAAGATTGTGCCGTAGCACTCCAGCCTGCGCAACAGAACGAGATCCTGTATCCAAAAAAATAAAAACTCAAAACCCATTGTTAATAGACAAAGACTATAAAGACACAATTCCCAAAGGAGGAAATATATAGGATTAATAAAATTATGAAAATGTGCCCAATGTAGCAGTAAAATACAACAGAAAAATGAAGTATACATCTTAACTGTAAAATTAGAAATAATAAAATTAGAAATAATGAACAAAAGTATTAATATTTACAGATTGAATGAGACAGGTAAACACTTACACTACTATTTGGAAAAATAAAAATAAAAAACTTTTTAAGAAGCAGTTTGTTGATATTTACTTAAGTCTGTTGATCTATTCTTTAAAAGAAACAGAAAAGTGAATTCTATGTCCTACAGGAAAAAATGTTGCAATCTCAGGCCGTCATTCCAAAAGATACAAAAAATAAAGAGCAATATTAAACATGCAAATTTTTATTGCTAACATTTTGGTGGTACTGGTACCTCTGAAGTTATCTCCAAGCTACTTTCAGAACAAGTCTGGAGACAAATGTCACCCAATCTACCTCTCCCTCTCTCTCTCTGTCTTTGGTGGTGATAGTGATGAATGAGAAATAAGGAACTAATTCTCTAAGTAGAATACACACACATGCACGTGTGCGTGTGCGAGGGTATGCACGCATGTGCGTGTGCGCGCGCGCGCACACACACACACTGCAATTTGGATTCTTTGGGACAATTGTAGGTCATGTCTTAATGTCTGGGTTCTTGAGACTGTGCTCTAGAGTGTAATTAATTTTCTTAATGACTTCTCTTATTCTTGCTCTGTTAGCTTGTTTCTCCCTTATTCTGTTCTAATCTATTCATTTTAGCAGCACATTCTCAGAACCAAATATCAAACATGATTTTAGCAAGAGAAATTAAAGTATTTAGAGTCTTAACACACAGTACTATAATTCTTCCTTAGAGATTAATTTCTTTTGGAATTACTATAATTGTGGTGTTTGGGAAGGGCATGCCTATAGGGAGCATGAAATAAGGCAGCAGATTTAACTTTAGGTGACTGTAGAAGTAACTAGTAACTTTTATGCCACATGAAATATTTACATGGTTAAAACAAGCCCTCTCATATCAAATATTAGGGTTCTCTGTGGACATTCCTAGAACATGTGGATTCCTCATTTCTTAAGGGTTTCATGTTCCAAAAGAAGAAACATTGTACATGTTTATGTAATAATTTAGATATATTAGTGTAAAATCATCCTTTGGGATCCTTGAGAGGATTGGTTCCAGGACTGCTTGAAGACAGCAAAATTCACAAATGCTCAGTTCCTTATATACTGTTCTCTATTCTGGGACTGCAAGAGAAATGGAATAAGCAGAACATTGACTGGAACAGCTGTGAGACCATGTGGAACAAGGTCAATACAATAAAGATACTTTTGATATCACATTCAGTTATTAAGATTTCCATCTTTGAAGCCTTCATAAGTTTCATAATGTATTCAAAGAGTTCAATATGTATTGACTTATATTATTCTCACAATGCCACAAAGATAAAGGTAAATTTAGTATCATTATTTTAAAGCTAAGCAGATTGAGTTACAGAGAGTTTTGCTTGCCCAAATTCACTCAGTTCTTAAGTGACAGAGCAGGGATTTAAATTCAAGATACTATGTTTAATATACTGATCTCTGACTTCGTTACTGTGAAGGTATGTACATATCTATCCAAATACAGATAATTTAGCATTTATTTGTAGGCAAAGATTTTGTAAAATTTAAACTATTAACTGGTTGATTACAAGAACAGTTGACAAATCACTATTTTAAAATCTTCATACATTCCATGAATAATTTAATTTCTTTTAGTTGCCTTATTCTGGAGATTTTATAGAAGGCAAAGAGTTCTGAGTGTACACCCTCTTTTATGTATACTTAACCCAAAATATAGGACAAGTTTGAAGATCAAGGTGCTCAGAGTGTGTTTCTGGAAATTCTTCACTGAGCAGCTTCTGTGCATGGAAGAACTAGGACCTGAAGAATAGGAGTGTCTGTGATAGAGAGAGGCTGTGTAAACCTTTCCTTTCTGTGTATGGATACAAACAGGTGTTTTTTTTGCCAGTAGATGTTGACACTGGTGCGTGGGATAACAAGGAAAGAGTCACTCCTCACTCCTGCCCCTCCAGTATCTCATCTCTAACGTGATCACTATAGCAGTTCTCTAAAACTCTTTCCAGTTGGAAAATGTATGCACTTAAGTTGCTGTGAATATTCTCTTCGTGAATCTCTGACTTTCCTAGTCAGAGACTTTTGAAAGGCCACCCCTTAACTCTCTAAGATTATTAAATTCAATAAAATGCTTACCATGAATTCTGAAAGTGTTGCCAGTCTCCCATTCAGATATTTACAAAACTTTTTATTGACTTGAATAGAAAATACCTTACTCCTAAATTGAGATCCTTTGCTTTTGCTGTCAGAAAAAAAATGTTAATGGGAATTAAGAACGTAGTAAGAGGGGAGGGGAAGAGAGCAGAGAGGGATAGGAAAAATGGGAGCTGGAGTGATCATGCAGGTTTGTAGCATTACAGAACAAAGCTAAATGCTAACTATGACGGAGCAAGGTTTGTATGGATATTACTTCCCATTGAAGTTACAGGTTTCATTTATTCAAAATCTTTTTAAAGCAGTCAGGTATACAGCCAGCCCAAATTTAGAAAAAAACTTCTATCTTTCTCAAAGAATAAATTCAGTTCTGACTAATGAATTGCAGAGAGCTAACTAATTTTATTTTTATACTAAATTTCACAGCTTTGAACAGTTTTGATGAAAAATCACTCATGTAAAATACCTCCTGTCTTCAGGAACAGAATATTTAAAGTGCTTCTGAAGAGAAAGGGATTAGATTTTAAATAATTGAAAACAATTTTTTCAGAAATTTATCTTCCTTTAGAATTGTTTATTGAATAAAGGATTAGAATAAAAACATCATTACATATGAGAATTATCTTTCCAGGAAAGGATCTTTTCAGGAAAGAATCAAGGAGAGAATACAAAAGGGTAGCACAGGAGGGATTTGGAAGTGTCATTATGATGACAGATAGGACAAACTTTAGATAAGAAAAAATGTGTGGTCACTGATGCTGTTTTATTTCTGTTCGTTGGAAAATATGGAGAGGTAGACGTGTTTGGAAGTGATTGTAATACAACCTAATTTGATAATGAGGGAAAAATAACAAGGCAGTAAGAATGATGGACATAATCAAATGTACAAGAATTATTGTCTCAGAAAAGGTGAGAAGAACGAAGAGTAAAAATGAAGGCAGAAATCTAAATTCAATGGTTTTAATATCAATTCATAAAAATACATTTATAGGAGTGAAAATAAAGGGGAGATGACTTCAGGAATCTTCTCATAACTGTTCCTGCTGGTGCTGCTGTTAAATAATCAAATTTTACCATATTTTTGCCCAATAGCAATAGCAACGGCATGACACAGGCCTAACAACAAACTGAAAACTATGAACGTTCAGCAAATACTTAACTAAATCACAGAGTGTCCATTAGGAATATTTATTACAAATTATTTGAAACTGGACCAAATTTTAATAAAAAGAATCAAAATAAGTTATATTACTTGACTATGTTGATTTTTAAGTATTTTAATTCCTAAAATACTTTTATATCCTAATTAATTAAAGAATTAAATTTGATGTTATATTTTCTAAATTCCAACTCAGATGCACATGAAATACGGAAGTATGATAAACTTCAGTATTGTAAGAACTCAGCTACGTCTTTATGAAATTTAAATTTTCTGAGTGTATTCTGGAAGCATTTTTTTTTGTGAAAAAAATAACATTTTAGTTAACAAAACATTCATTTCAATATATAGAAAAGTAGACAATATTATTCAAGTAATTTATTTCATTCTTATTGATAGCAGGAGTATAATGATAGCCTTATTAATAAATTCATTGTAATCTTTTTTAAAGTTAATAGAAACTACAAATAAAGTATATGTAAAGCACCTGGTACAGTACTTGGTACAGCATAATTAATGATTGGTTGATAAATGTGTTGTTTAATGTCTCATTGTATTCATTCATCTACTTATCTACACACAATTTAGATATATATGATATACAAAGCATATATAATGTAAATATATACATATATATGTATGTATGTAGAGACACATATGTAGATTTTTTTCTTATTTGAACCTGTGAGTTGAAAGGTCACTGAGTAATTCTGTTGCATGTATATTTCTGTGTTGAAAAATATTTAGGTTCTAAATATCAAGGGCTGCAACCATTTACTCTGTGATCTCTCTGACCCAAGTGCCTGGCACATAGTACATGCTCTATTGATATTTATGGATTGAATTTCAAAATGAATGCAGTATTTTGAAGGGACACCTGTACTTTAGATATCTTAATATTTTTCATATACACTACATACCACGGTGTCTTACTGGCTTTCCTCCTCCTTTCCCATGACCTTATCAATGTATGTCCCATATATTAAAGCCCACCCATTATACTTTTGCAGATATGCAGACATGGCTTTTCTTTCTGAAGTTTTGTCATCTATTTGTTCATAGGGTCTTCATTTTCTGTAAATTTTTGGCACCTAAAAGCTTCCACACTCTTTCTCATTACTTACATCGCATTAGCAGCCTTTTGTATAATTATTTAACTTTTGAGGTAATTATCTCTAATTTCTTAATAGAATTTGAAATTGAAAGCAAATACTGGGACCCATATTCCTTTATATAAATACAAGTATTTTTATTTCTTCCAGTAAGAGCTCAATGAATATTTAATATCTTGGGAAGTTTTCCCAAAACAGAAAATTATTTCTCAATAAAATACAATGATGTGGGCAAATTGTCACTCTCATATACTGCTTGTGGGCAGTAAATTTAGTTTAGTTAAATAAATATCATTAAGTAGGCCTCTGAAAACCTTTGCCCCTTTTCATCTCAGCCACTATGAGAAGTTTCTCCATTTGTTCTTATGGCAAAGAATGCATAATCCTAGCACTTACCTGTGTCTCTTAATACTCTGAAATTCTTTGAAAATGAAGACCTGAAAATGTCCTTAGTGTTCAGCCCAATTCCTATGTAACATTCACTGAATTAATGTCCGTTAAGTGGGTTATAAAGTTATAGAACTTTTCTGCTTATTTTTTTTATTATCTGCTATTACATTGACAAGAAATATTCTAAGATCATATGATGTTATTCATGGAGTGATCAAAATAGTTTCTAACAAATGGACTTTTTGTTAACCTTATTATTCCTGATTTTAGGCAGTAAAAATCATTTGAATGTATACATTCTTTTATTTGATTTTTGGGGATAAATTCTACTATAAATTCAACTTTCTATGTCTTACTATAACTAATAAATGTAAGATAATGAAAGTTTTCTCCTAACTAGAAGAAATAATTTTATGCCAGTCTAAATATAGCACCCATTTAGAGGGGGCAATCTGATTTTTTCACATATAGCGACACTGCCTGCAAGCAAAAAGTTGAGTTCCAATCTGTCAACATGTTTATCCAAAAAACAGTATCTGTATAATTATTTATGCATTTTGCTGCATTTTTTAATAAAAATGATTAACAGTAGTGACAAGAAGTATATCTCATAAATGGAATGCAAATTAAACAAAAATAAAAACACTTTACTTATCAAAATGACTAGCCCTACTTAGACGGTCCTTGGGATTTAATTCCTCCATCTGTGAAGGAAAAGAAACGAATTGTTAAATGTATGTGAAGTATTATACTAAAGAACTATTATCAATGATTTTGTCTAAAATTAAGTTTAATTTTGGAGGTTGTCACATTTTAAGCTCTTTTAAAACAAAACCAAGTTCATAGCATCCAATTCAGTTGTTCAGTGTTAACTATTCTTTCAAGAAAAATTTCAAGAACCCATTAATAATGAAACTGACTATACTATACAAATCCAGATTATTATCTTAGTCTAGCCTAGAGTTAGAAGTAAACTCTGGGCAACCCCTTAGCAGACAACTAAATAATATTCAGAATGTTATTCAGAATGAATACATGTGGAGTAGACAACTAAATAAATATTTGAATATGTAAATATATTAATGAGAAAATAAAAATTTAAAAAGTCTGACTTTTCCCACAATTGGGAGCAATTTGATTATACTTATTCAAAAGGGGTAAGATATGGGGTCAGTGCATAACCTACCTTATAAAGCCATCCTAAAGTTTCCTAGAAAACATGAAGAGCTTGCTTTTATTTTGATACATACAAACTTACATGTACTCCCATTTCAGCATATATTAGCTTGAATTATGTGACTGTTTTTAAGTCTTTTTTTTTCCTCGTAAGGCTATGGATATTTTGTGAGAAGAGCCAACTTTGCATTTCTTTTGTTTTTCATTATAAGTTTTATTTTAGGTTCAGAGATGTATGTGCAGGTTTGTCATGTAGGTAAACTCTACATCATAGGGCTTTGATGTACAGATTATTTCCTCTCTCAGGTAGTAAACATGGTATCCAACAGTTATTTTTCTAACCCTCTCCCTCCTACCCACCTCCACCCTGAGGTAGGCATTGTTGTCTGTTGTTCTGCTCTTTGTGTTCATGTTTTCTTGTTTGGCTACCACTTATAAGTGAGAACATGTGGTATTTGATTTTCTGTTTCTACATTAGTTTGCCTGAGATAATGGCCTCCCGTCCCATCCATGTTACTGCAAAGAACATGATCTCATTCTGTTTTCTGTTAATGTGGTATTCCATCATATTTATGTACCATTTTTTAAAAATCTAGTCTACCATCGATGGGTATCTAGGTTGATTCTCTTTGCTATTGTGAATAGTGCTGCAATGAACATATGCATGCATGTGTCTTTATGGCAGAGCAGTTTATAATCTTTTGGATGTATATCTAATAATGTGATTGCTGGGTCAAATGGTAATTCTGTTACAGGTTCTTTGAGGAATTGTCACACTGCTTTTCACAGTAGCTGGACTAATTTACAGTCCCACCAGCAATGTATAAGGGTTCTCTTTTCTCTGCAAACTTGCCAGCATCTGCTATTTTTTAACTTTTTAATAGCAGCCATTGTAACTGTTATGAGATAGTATCTCCTTGTGGTTTTGATTTGCAGTTCTCTAATAATTAGTGATGTCCAGCATTCTTCATCACTTTGCGTTTCTTTATGTATCCTTATCACCTAAAAAATACCACACATTTAGCAGATGTTCAAAAAACTGTGTATTGAAACTGAGAGATAAAGGAAACCAGTAAAAGCAAATAAGGAAAGATCCAAGAAGCTTGTTAATCATAATATTTTCACATAATTGCTGTGCAGTATGAGACAAAGGTTAGAGAATAAAAACAGCTCCTACTGCACAGCAAAAGTGTGTATACATGTTGCTACTTTTTCCTCCAACTCTGTTGATAAAATTGCAGGCCTTTTAAGTAGTTCAACTGGGAATTCAGGATTACTGTACAGTTTGTGGGGAGAATAAAATGTTAGATAATTTGTAGTTTTGTCTGGATAAATTATGTACTCTAATCTTGATACTGATTATTGCAAAATAATCATTGTGCTATAGTGTGCTAAAATATTTGTTGGAAACTAATTGTTGTGAACTTTTTATCTGCACTCAATGAGCTGCCTATGAATTATTAAAAGGCTAAGCAGGACAAAACTGTTTAGTTAGCAAATTAATCTATAATGCATAAAATGCAAGCTTCTGCAAAGCTCAACCTTTTGGCTAAAGATTTTAGGTCACCACTTTCCATATTTTGATCTCCATGACATTCAGATAACTGGCTGAAATGTTAAAAATTCAGTCAATGCTGAAGTTGTTTATGCCTACCTCATGCCAAACATCTAGTTTGACATTTTGCACTGAATTGTTAGAATTGATCATTTGTCTTAACATCAGGTGGTTACATTGATACACCTCAGATACACATATACATGTGCACGCATACACACATGCACATACACAGTGATGACTTTTCTGCTTTGTAAGTTTTATTCATTGTAGGAAATTACAAAATCCAGGTAATTATGAATATAACTGGTTTATGGCATGAGTTGGGCTTCTTAGGTTGCAGGCAGAAAGTAATTTTATAGCTTTCTGTTAATTTCAGTTTCTGAAACAAAATGCTATGGTGATCCCATGTTTTTAACATTATTTTTAGTAAGTACAAATTCTTTAGGTCACTATTAGTTGCAAAAACATCTTCCTTTCAGTAAGTAAATCCCCATCTACCACATAAATGGAAATTTCAAATTCACATATTTCTTGAAATGTTCTCATCCCCCCGTGCCAGCCTGCCTGAGTGGACAACAGGTCCTGAAGCAAGGGCAAAACTGACTTCTGTTTTGCTCCTACTTCTCTGCTAGCTTGCAACTGCTTCTGACATCTACACAGTTAGGCTAGAACAAGAAGTGAAAAGATCAAGTTTTTCATTAGCTGAATCAATTGCCATCTGGGATCTGGTTTGTCTGTGTGTCAAATGGACAATTCCTAGCTCTGTTTCATGGGGAAGGGACTGCTGTGATGTCTTTGATGTGGGTCTGCATCCCTTGAGGGTGGTTGCTCAGCCCTCTCCTCAGCCCTTCTGACAGAGCTACTCCTTTTGTGCTCCCTTTATTCCCAGTAGTCATTATTGTTAGTGTCTCTTATAAAGTGATTACAGGCAGACTGTCTGTTGCAGGGTCCACATTTGGACCCTGGAAAACATTGGCCATTGCCTACTCATCAGTGGAAGTGCATCATTCATCAATGTCAGCACTTCACAGTGGTTCCTTACCGGACATGAGAAGTACCAGCCACATAACCTTGCCTCTTGGCTTCTAAAGGGTGAGTCAAATGGCAGTCCCTATGTCCTGCAAATTCTAGGATTACCTATCAAACTCTCTGAGTGATCTTGTTGAAGCTCCCTTCACCTGAGGCAAGGGGAAGCCACCTCCATGTGCTGAGCACATGAAGTCTTTCAAAATATTTCCCAGCCTCCTAAATACCAAGCTCTTTCTTGAGCCCTATCTTAATGACAGGCCAGTTCTAGCAGAACTTGATTTGGACTACACCTTTTGCAAATCCTCGAAAAGAGATGCAGCAACTCATCGAGATGCAAGGTTTTCAGAATTAATTAGTTGTTCATTATAGACTCTAGAGTCTCTTTTAAAACACTGAACAGAGAAGAAAATTCACGTTTAGTATCCAATAGCATAAAGAATAACACAAAAATTACTATCCAAGTACAAATGTTACTTATTTTTCATTCTTTTTCTTTCCTTTAATACAAACATAATTGAGTTTATATTTTAGGTAGAGTTATAGATCACTTGTTCTTACTCATTGTTGCTTGAGAGGTCATAAGCATTTCTCCACATTGCTAAATATTCATCCAAAATGGAAATATTTAAATAATCGACCAGTATTATTGGGTTATGGTACATGGGAAACAGATAACTTTTCTTCCTAGTTCATAATTGCTGGGCCATATGGAGCCATGTCTTGACCTGTTAAATAGGATATGTCTATGATCTGAAGTTCCTGTGGATTGATTGAGCTGGTCTGGTGACTGCTGCTTCTCTGCATTGGCTCACTTAAGAAGGAAATGAGTGGTTTTTAAGTGTCATTGAGAGAACGAAATAGAAGTGTAGGCCATTTCTTTTTTCTTCTGAGCAGGAACAAACTTACATTTTTGAGCCTCTTTTATAGGTAGGTTCAGCCATGAGAGTAAAGTGTGGGTAAAAGAATGTAGGCATTCTGTCCCATTAAAACCTCCTGAATGATTTATCCTCTCTTGTTTTCTCCACTCATTTTAGAGTTCCAAGCTTAAAGCCATATTAAATGATTTTGTGTTGAGGATAGTAGAACTTTTTTTTTAATCTTTGTATAGCAGGCTCCTGTTATGGAGAAAATAGGCTCTTAGCCCAATGTACGCAGCAGTCAACACCTATGGTTCCAGCTTTTGAGAAAAGATAAGCTGTATTGCAAAAACAGCCAGTTGAAAGGCTATTGTTAGGCTTAAATATATCTACCCAATTTGAAGTATGGGACACATTTTAGTGGATCAGTGGGCAAGAGAAAGGATTTAGGAATGTTGGCTTAGCAGGTTCTGATTAGAGGTCTTCAAATTTGACCGCTTACAGTAAGATATGTGGAGGCAGATTTTACCTCGGATCTTCTGGGCCAACAGACTCCACAATTCTGAAAAAGTTCTACCATTCAGGCTCCAGTCATGTCTCAGTCTTTTTGGCTCTCAGGGGAAGAATCACTTATTCCAGGTTGCTAGAAGTCAAAGCTTTTGCTGTTGTGCATGCCCAAGCTACATGAGAAATTTTGGCTCTGTCTTGTTAAATGATGACTTTTTTTATTTGAAAATAAATGTAGGGTTTTTTTAACTAAAGTAAAAAAAAAAACTAAGACATTTGTTTAATAGATTTATCTATGTTAAAAAAACACGGGTGGCATAAAATATAATCTTGGACTAATAACTACAAATTTGAATGTGACACTTAAAAATAGGTGTGTTAGCAAGATTGGAACTTCAGCCAATCTTTGAATGATGATTTTGCAAGTAAACTAGTTTTTAAAAATCACAAAATTTACTTAAAAAGAATTTGTTTTTATGTTGAAATTACAAGAAGTTTTATTTGAATCCAAATTTAGCCTAGTAGATTGTCATTTAGTTCATTGTAGAAATACATGTGTGAGTGATGGGAGAGTTGTTGGATTAAAGTAGAGATTTTATACTACTGACATACTGACTGAACAAATATAACTCTTGGTTGAGGGTCGAATCACATTCAGAGATTTAACAAGAAGTGAACTTAACTTTATCAATAATTTAAAGCAAAGTTAAATATTAACAATTTATATTTTTCAAAATTCTTACTGTCTTGGTGATAAAAATTATAGAACTGTTGGGGTGAATTTTCCTCATCAGCCACAAGAATGACCTTCTGGCATACAAGACACCTCTTACCATGTAATGCAGGAAAAAAAAATGTCAGGTAAGGGGGTTCTCCTTAGAAACCTTATGGTATCTGTCACTTTCACTTTTTGTTTGAAGGAGTTCTTGTATATAAATTACCTGATATTTCACAATGTGACATTGCCACATCTCATTGGTATGGGCAGTCAAGAATGCTCTGACAGGTGAAGAAAGATTCTATACTACCTAGTGACTTATTGAACTAAATTATCTCTTTTGGGGGTCAGGGATTGAATGTTGACATAGAGATTTAACCAGAAGTTAACTAACGCAGACTTAAAGAAACCAGGAGACAGAGGGCAAAAGTAGAAGCTGTGAAACCACAGAAACAATGGGTAAACGAAAGCTACAAAGGGGAGCAATAAGGGAAAGAGAGTAGGTGATCACAGAAAATGTCAGTAGACATAAAAGCAGAAACAAAATAATTGAATCACTGTAATGGAAACTACAGACCTCTAAGCATTGGATACTTACTGGTGAGGTGAGAACATGATTACTAGGTGGTTAGAACTGAATACAACCTGAAAAGAATTATATAACTTCATTACACATGAAGCCATGCAGCTATTGGGACTCTATAGTTCTTTCTTACTTCTCCACTGGTGGCTTTAAAACAGTATCTCGTTAACTGCAATTATGTACATGTATCTCTTTTACCCAGAACTCATCTGACAATTCTAACACAAATGGCTAGAATGCTTTTGAGTAGTCAAAACATTTTTTATTTCATGATAAAGAATTTTAATTATAGTCTTACATTCTTGTTTATAACAAATCAGAACATTTGTGTTGTTCTGTCTTGTGAAAGTTTTTATATTTCTTTCATAGATGAGATAATAGAGATAGAGAGGTCAAATACCTTGCCCAAATATCTCTGGCAACTAAATAGAGAAAAAGGACAGATGCATGAATATAAGTGTACATGATTTTTGCAAAAAATGAGAACTCCTCCACAATTTGTTCTATAAATTGCTATTTTACCATTTTTTATATAGTTATTCTTCCATGTAAGTATACATATTTCTTCCTCAATCTTAACTGTTGAGTAGTATTTCATAGAATTGAAATACTGAAATTTGTTTAACCATTTCTCCACTTATGGTTTATTTATTTCCAGTTTTTTTTTAATTCTGAAAATGTAGCAGATTATCAGGTGATAGCTTATTTATTTCCAGTTTTTCATACCTTGAAATGTAGCACGATATCAAGTGAGACTTTTCTCGTTCCTAGGTACAAATCTGAGGACAACAGAGCTAAGTAAAAATGATTTAGAGGTGGCCTAATCCTTCCTTAGAATAACTACTAAATAGGAGGAGAAAGAAAGAACCTTGTAACTGTGAGTTGTCAGCCTGCCAAAGAATACAGAAACTTTTCCTTCATAAATTGGGAGTATGCTCATAAGCTTTGCTTACCCATGGTTTTGGTTATTTCACTGCTTCCATTTTGCCCCATCTCTTGGTTTCTTTGAATCAGCATTAGTTTCACTTGCTGTTAGATCTCTATGTCAACATTTAGTCCCAAGTTAAGTGAGAAAAATCCAACATTTAATCCACGTTGAGGGAGAAAAAAGTCCAAAAGTCCATAATGATTCTCTGAATTTGAAGATTCCTGAGGAAGAGAAAATCAGCATCCCATTTACAGCTGTACATCTGCAAACATTCAGGTCCTCAAGCACACTCCTTGCCAGTACCTGACTTCTTTATAAACCAGGACAGTAAATAGAGTTTGCCCTGACAAACATACTTGTTAACAGTGGTTGATTAAAGATGAAAATGGCCATCCAGGATAAGAAAGAAAGTAACCAACAAAGAGGAATGAGTAAATGCCAGTAAGATACAAATATTTTATCAGTTTTTTGTCTTCCTCAATACTCTACCCTGCTCCATTACCAGAAAAGAAGAATGTAAAGGGGCCTAAAGAATAGCTCATACCTCTCCATCATCTGAGCACCTCAAGCCATACTGTAATCTGTTCTGAGAAAGGGTAGGACAAACTGGCATTCAGTGTGATAATACAATCCCTCATTCAGACCATCCTTCCCACTGATAACAACTACAAACTCCAGAAAAAAACAGCAAAAACAACTACCTAAGTATTTAGAATTCAGTGGCATCAAACTTGGAGAAATGACAATAAAAGTAGTCAGCTTCCCATTTTCTTGCAGTTTTTCCCTGCATTCTGACCACAGGCACAGAGCAGCCCATCACAGGCAGCTAAATTCTGTTAAAAACATAACTTACTTTCTGGATATAGAAAAAGGAAAAGGATCCTGGACAACCATGGCCAGTTATCAGAAAATGAGGGGAATTCTTGCAGGAGGTAAAAAAAAAATGGAGGATGAGAGCCATGATTCTGCATATGCACACAATCTCAGATTGATCTATAAACCATGTAAGTGAGAATGAACTCAAATCACTTCAGCAAATTATAGGATGGAGATTTGAACAAGCATTCATAGAATATGAGACTGAGCTAACAGTCTAACTTAAAAATATTAATTATTAGCTAAAACAGAAGCATCAACATAGATGAATATAAAAGATCCTGGAGTGAACACAACATACTATCCACAGTGTCATAGTCCAAAATCATCAACATTAAAACAAAATGAAAGTATAGATCATAACAAAGATGTGAAAACAAGTGGTTATAGCCCTTTCATTTACAATACCAAAAAATTGGAAATAACCCAAACATATATCCACATATGAACATAAAATCAAAATGTGTTCAATAGAATGCCGAAAAAGTCTGACTATCCAAGTGCTGATAAAGATGTAGGGCAACTGGAACTCTCGAATACTGCTGGTGGGAATGTAAAAGAGCCCAGCTACTTTGGAAAACAGAACACAGGAGTCAATCCCAGCATCCCGGGGCAATTGAATGACTGATTGACTCTTTAAGGAATGAACCTTGCTAGGGTTTGCCTCCAGAAATAACCCGGTCAGGCCTGACTTACCTTCTCCACAGAGCAGGACTGAGGACTCAGAGGAATAACTTGGTTGGGCACACCAGGAGTCAATCCACTCTCCTCTGGAAAGTGGTGGCCTACGGGGCTCTGGAAGTCTCAGGGAGCGCCTCCCCTATAGTCCACCTCTTAACCCAGGGGATCCCAGAGTGAGTCTGATCTACACCTGGTGACAATATCTTGCTGGGGCCTCCATATATTATACCCGAGCGAGTTAGAAGGAAAGTGCCCCACTCTGATTTCCAATGGAAAGTCCTTTATTGTCGGTGACCGAGAGTCAGCTCATGCTCAAAATCTCTCCGACCAAGGAAGGGGCTTGATTCCATATATATATATATATATATATATATATATATATATATATATATATAAAATAAATGTAATGTATACAAATGTAATGACATGGTGTGTGTGTGTGTGTGTGTGTGTGTGTGTATATATATATATATATATATATATATATATATATATATATATATATATATTGCATTTTAGGTTCTGGAGTACATGTAAAGAACATGCAGGATTGTTGCATAGGTACCTACATGGCAATGTGGTTTGCTGCCTCCATCCCTATCACCTATATCTGGCATTTCTCCCCATGTTATCCCTCCCTTTTTATACCTTTCTTAAGAAAGGGGAGGAGGAACCTAGCCGAAGCACAATTTACAGAAGCAGAATGAGCAAGTTAGATGAGGCTGGTAACCAGGAGGCAGGAGGTTTCCATGATTGTTGATTACTAAGGTGGGTATATACAAGCGCTTCCCATGATTGCTGGTCACCCAGGGGGGTTTTCGGTACTTGTCATACAATCAATCAAGGGGGTATTCACAATAGCAAGTGGGCTTGCCAAGCAGGATATGGTTACAATGGTTATATGCCTCTATAGTTCGAAGCACAGCATGACCCAGCACAGTATCATGACCCAGGTATGCACTTAAGGGAGAAATGGCGTGAGGGGTGAGGTGGAGGTTAAGATGGAGTCTGTCTGGCTGTCAGCAAGATGGAGTCTGTCAGGCTAACACAGGGTAGGTTAGCACAATCTATGTAGATCAGTAGTTGGCTAAGGACAGGAGTGATGAAAGATCAGATTGCAAAGAAGAACATGGAAAATTGGGGGGAGTGAAAGAAGTGTACACTGTCTTGATTGCAGTTATTTCACAAGTATATCACACATTCCAAAACTTACCTAATTATGTACTTTCCATAGTTTATTATACATAAAATATAGTTCAATCAAGTAATATAAAAATGTAGATTTGAGATAAAATTTAACTGTAATTAACTGGAAATTTCTGGACATGACCTGGTTGTAATGAAAGGGACTGCTACTGAGTTGGCAGAAGAAATTTAGTACAGTGGGATTAGAAGGAGCAAAGAAAAATAATACTGTTCGATGTTTGTAGCCCACAAATTTCAAACTGCTACATGCCCTAGATATCCAAATACTTCATTAATGACCTTTACTCATTTTATATCTTGATAAATACTGCCAAATAGCACTTCCAAACAGTTAAACTAATTTTAAAGTCTGACAAGAAATGCTTGTGACTGCTCATTTCCCCCTCTGCATCATCATTAATACTAAAGAGTTACAATCTCTTTATGGAGCAAGATGATCAATGAAAACCTTAAAATAAAATGCAAGGCAGGAGCCAAAAGAATGGAGATATTCAAAACTTGAAAGGTTATAAAAGGGGGAGAAAAAGAGGGGGAGAGAAGCTTTCCAGAGCCAGTATAAGTAATGTCAAATACTGTAAAGAGGTCAAAGTTTCTATTTTATTGAGGAACATGTAGGCTGTCAATGGTCTAGATGAAAGCAATTTCAGTTTATAGTGGTGAGAACAAAGAGTTGATTATCATTGTTGAGGAGTATGTGAGGTGAATGAGTGAAAATATAATCTGTTTTATTGTATTTTGTTTCTGGAGAATTTTCCTCAAATAATTTTACTGTGAAAGGAAAAGACAGTCATTATAGTATACATGTTATTTTTTGTTTATTTAAATGTTTGGAAGTGATTTTACTTTGCAAATGACAGATACTTGAGCATGCTGCAACATTAATGAGAAAGTTAATGGCAAGGTCATTTTTTGAGAGGAAATAGTAGAAATTTGATATAATGAGATTCCAAGTGAATGAGATGCAATATGATTATATGTATAATGTTAGGATAAATATGGTTGCCATTTTAGTATTTGAGAAGTAGACAAGCATTTATGTAAATACAATAAATTCTGTAAATCTGGAATTCTGATGTTCCTTGTGAATGGATCTTTTCTCTGAGAATTATCAGGCTATTACAGGTGATGGATATTGTGAAGTTAAAAAAAAAATGATTCTTAAAATGGAAGAAAGAAACAAGTTGGCTTGGCAAATATGAAATTTCAGCTCAGCACTGCGACAGGTTTCAATAATCAGATAGGCTATCCCCACTCCAGGTATCTGGAAATAACTACAGGACTTATCTAACTCCTTCTAAAGATACAGTAGGATTTAGTATGTTTTAATCTGCACTAAAAAATAAAAACATTTAAATGTAATGACATGGTTTATTTACTACATCTATACTCATAAGTACAAACAAAATATATTTTCTTTTTATTTTCTATGATGGAAGTAAACTTTTCCTTCAAGTATTCCATTTTACTTACTAGAACAAATAAGAGAAAAATATTTTAAACTTGCCAATTCGTGGTATCAGAGTCTGGAGTATAAATAATCTAATTTAAATGGCTCTTTATTTTAGATAATTCCTAGTCATGTTCTTTTTTACATCTTTGCCCTTCATCTCTCCTTTACTTCTTCATTCCTTTCCAAAAATTTGTCTGGATGTATAGGTGATTTTTATGGCAGTCACAGATGTTGTTCAATCATCAAATTGATAATACCTGGGGTGTGAACAGACTCAATTGGCATTTTGAATCACTGTACTGGCACACAACAGTGTATACTTGGTCCTTTCTTTCTGTTAAAAACTATCTAAATGTCACTGAAGCCCAGTTTCTGTTAGTTCCTCTTCTTTGCAGCACTCATAAGACACACAGGAATTTACACTGTGGATAACTCACTACTCATGGGAGTCTCTCTTGGGTTAATACAACTGAAACATTCTTTCTGCTAATGTGCTATCCTCTGTCCTCAATGACAAATGGGACACCCATGTGGATGCAGCCTCATCTTAGCATCTTGCAGTCTTCTTCAGGCAAGGCCAGAGGAAACAGGCCACCAGCCAACTGTTCTTAGAATCCTCCATGCCCATTTTTATATTTTCTGGTTATGATTGACCCCAGGGAAGGGCAGTAGCTACAACAGGTAGACGGTAGATGAGGATGTCAAATAAATTAATTAATTTGAAGATACAAAATACTGTTCCCCTTATTTTTATCTTCTATAAATTTAATCAAATCATAAATGTTGTATAATAAAACATAAAGACTATGTGAGGTAAATGAATTTTCAATTATTTGTCAGTAAGTGACAGGTGACAATATTTAGTTTAGTAAAGATATTTAGAAACCAGTATCGTTCATGGTTCACTCTACATTTGTCTTCTTCCACTTTTGTTATTCCTATCCTTTGTCTCACAGGTTTTGGCCCAGTGCTCACATTTGCCAACATATCTTTATCCCCAGCCTGTACTTTTAATCAGAACCTTAGTACTGTCTTGCTAAGCAGACTGTCCCATCCAGTATAATATTCAAAATACTGTCTGCTTTCACTGTTAGCACAAGAACGGCTGTATAATCTTTCAGCTCCTCTCTCTTGATCTTTCTAATTTCAGAACTTCACTTTCATAATCAAATACATCTTCTTCAAATGTGAACATTCTGTTTTTTAGTGACTTGAAATGATCCTGGGCTGGAGATAGTTTTTGACTGGATTCAAACTTACAGTAAATTCTCCCATTAGTTAAATATTGAAGGAATTGATGCTACTGTGCATTATCTCTCAGTCATGATTACAACCAGGTAAGGCATGTTACCATCTAACCATTTCAATCTGCCATGGATGTTTGTCCCATATTTGCCTACTCAGCATCCACATCTGCTTTCTATATCTGTGAGTCATGGTTTAGGACATGACTCCAAGTACACCCACTGAGAGGAACCACTATGCCTTGTTCCCACCACAAGACACCTAGAGCATAAGCATGGGAGCTGAGATACTGAATCTGGCTTGAGTAGAAGAAAGAAAAACAGAGCAATAATGCACTCACGGTGGCTGGCCTAAACAGTGTGGTACCCACCAATCGGGCTGTATGCTAGCAGCTGTGGATTACTGCCAAATCTTGGTTTTTAGCTTTCAATTTTCTATATTTAAATCTTGCTCTGAAAAAAGAACATTAAGTTCTCTTACACAAAATTATTTCCATGTATTCATAATTGTTGCTCCTCATTCTTACTGTATGATAAAACATGTTTAGCCGAATAAATAATCACCATGGATATTATATCACCTTGCTAAGCTGACTGAGAGAGGAATCACCATGTGGGAGGACCTTCATGGTATCTGCAGATCTTTCAGCTGAGGGGCGATCTTTTGGCTACTCTAACAAAATACCATGGACCAGTGGTTTATATACAACAGAAGTTTATTTCTCATAATTCTGGAGACTGGTCCAAAATCAAAATGCTGGCAGATTCAGTGTTTGGTGAGAGCCCACTTTCTGATTCAAAGATAGCACCTTCTAGCTGTTTCCTCACGGGGTGGAAAAAGGAAAATAAGTTATCTTGGGCCTCCTTTGTAACAGCGCTAATCCCTTTCATGTGACAGAGCCCTCATAACCTAAACACCTCCCGATGGCCTCACTTTCTAATACCATCACATTGGTGATTAGGTTTTAACATATAAATTTTAGTTCAGCAGAAACATTCAGTTCATAACAGGAGCTGATACAGTTTCTTTGTGTCTGCATGTTATAAAGTTAATGGTAGAATTCCAGAAGCCATGAATAAGAAGGAGGCCACTAAGTTTTCTCTAGCTCCTCTGTAGGCAGTATGGAATGTTCTCCTTGTCTCACCTTTTGTGATGTTCATGAGTTCAATCTCTAATTGACTTAGGATATTAGACCTCAGTATCACCATCTAAGTTTGTTTTCAAGGACAAAAGGGGCCAGTCACCATAATTAGTAGGGTGAATGTGACACCTTATTAAACCTTCCAATTAATACTTCTGTTTTCAACAATGTCTTATTTCACCTGGTGCTTTTAATTGTTTAGAACAATGGTTCTCCAACTTCAATGTGTATCAGAATCACCAGACGAGCCTGTTAAAACACAGCAGGCCCTCCTCAAATACAATGATTCAGTGTATTTAGAGTGGGGCCCAAAATGTTGCATTTTAACATGTTATCTGGTGAAGATACTGCTGCTGATCTGGGGATAAGACTTTCAGCTTTATCCAGTTTGCTAAGTTAATCACTGCACTTTCTCTTTTGGGGTTCTAAGGTTGTCTACTTTTTCTCCTCCCTCCATCTCTTTGTCCTTGGGGGTTTAACCTTTGAATATTTTTCAGAGTATGCTGTTTAAGTTCTACAAATTTGTGAATTTTCCAAATTACCAGCTGATTTCTCTTTTTTATTCCAGCATTTCTCTGGAGAATAAATTGCTCCATGCTCTGCTCCAGTTTTATTTTGACTCCATGTATGAGTAATATTTGAGCCCATTCTTTGACGTATGCTCAGACCCCAGAGGGTAATTCTTAGAAGTCCTATTCACTGGAAATGGTTCTCTCTGACAAACTAGCTGGACTGTACCTTAGTTTATTGCTGTCATAGAGCTACGAGCCTTCTCTTACTGCTAATCACCCAAATCTCCATTTTGTTCGAGCATACAGTTAGGCTTGAACTTCCTCATGCTCTGTCCTAAGTAAAATCAGTTCCTTTGGGGTGAGCTTCAGTGAATTCTGTTCCTGTATTCTTACCCCAGGAAAAAATTCAGATTTATTGCTTCAGACTTATGATCAAGACAATGGCCAGATTTTCTTGTAGTTACATACCTGCTTTATGAGCAGAGTTTTGAGCATTAGTGTCATCCTCTGGTCTTCCCAGCTTGCCTCCCCTCTGCGGAACTTCTATATTATGAGAAAGTTGGGTCGAGGCTATTGGGGTATTAGTTGTCTTGGACTGTGGTACCTGAGTTAGACCCTCTGCTCTAAGAATGGGTGCCAGGTGGAAGATTGGAGCCTGAGACATCTTGGCTAAAGTCATCTGGAATTTAGCCTCTGCAAAACAGAGATCAAAGAGATGAAAACGATGGCGATCTGCTTTTTCTGATGAGATACAGTAGCCATTGATAGGAAGCTGGGACAAAGAGAATGTCTGTCTTCTTGTCCACACCTTCCTACAATGGAGATGCTGTCATGCTAAGCTGGAGGGGTGGGGGCAGAAGGATCAGGCTATAACTCAAGTCTGACAGATTAGCTGTTCTTACAGAGATTTAGTAAATTTCCCTGACTAACTGTTTCTTGGTTTGCTCTATTCCCTGTGTCAATTTTCAGGGACTTAGAATGTTTGTTTGCATTTTTTAAGTAATTTTCACCAGTTAATGGTTTTGCACTGGGAATAGGTTAAATTACCATTGATGATGTATATTAAATTTCTATTTCTAGTCTAACAGTGTCATTGAAAGCCATTTTTATTTTTTCAGGCACATCACAAATCTATTTATCTGTGGAAGGCCAGATTATATGAAGAAAATGTTTTCTGGTATTATTTCCAAAGGCTATATGCTTCCTCTTTATGATTTAGTTTTTTTTTCATCTTTTTATTTAACTGCCCTATTGTGTGAAAGGCTTTCAGAGGCATATTGAATTATATGTTGCATACCATAACATTCTAAGTCTGAAGAACAGAATTTTTGGCAGTGAATTACCAAAAGAATATAGCTTAGACATTTCTAGAATAAATGTCCATTGCTCTATTTCTTTTTGTGTAAAATGGAGATAATTGTTTAGTGTTGTTTTGAGGATTAAACTAATATATGCAGACTAGTTAAAGAGTACCTGGCACATGGTATGCACCCAGTAAATGTTGATAATTGTTGCTGTGATTATTGTAGTTGTTATTCTTGTGAACGAAGATGGCTTGGTGGTGAAACATAGGTTTAACAATAAAACATTTTTCCCAGAATAAATTTTGATTTAAAGGTATAAGGAAAATTTCATTTTCTTTTTACACTAAACATTAGTAAGTTTCTTGAGAGTGTAGAGATGTAAAATTGGCATTGGCTCAAATTCAATCTTTCACTAAGAACAGTTTTTGATATTCTCACCCTCTGATTTAAAAGCTCACTTAAATTCAAAGAAACATAGTAATTTCTTTGATTCCAGTTCACATCATGAAGCCATCTTTTGAGAAATGCCATTGCTTAGCTTTGGAGCAGAATACAGATTCTTTTTGAATTCTACTTCATCCACATTTCTAATCTGTTTTCTATACTGATCTTTTTGAGATTAAACAATCTTAAATCAAAGCTTTGTTTGTTTGAGCTTATAGAATGTGCTGCAATTGTTTAAGAATCACCAGCTTCTTCTGTACTCAGCAGCTGATACAGATTTTCAGAAGAACTTGTGAGTACAAAGGAACAACACAAACATCAAATATGATAGTAAATTTGGCTTATTCACTACCTTGATATGAAGTTTCTAACAATTTAACTTAAATGAAGTAAAACATTCATATCTTTTCCAAAAAAATATTCCAATATGAGCTCAAGAAAATTGGTTGAAATTGTAGACACTGTAAATATTGAAATTATTATTTGCATATGTTAAATTAGTATAAATCTTTATCATTTTTCATCAGGTAGTTCAATAGGATGTTGGAAAACAAGACTTCCACGCTAATAGATTGTAAAAATGATCATATATTTAAGTCATTCTGATTTCTTTTAATTGCTTCATAATCCACTGTAAAGATTTGCTCTGATCCTAATAATTAAAATTTTCTGCTTTTATTCTGCTTTTCTCTCCCATAAATTGTGTGTTTTATTCTTTTTCCTACTTATTAAATTTACACGATTCTGTGTTGAGTACGGAAAGGTGGAAGTATACAACCCTGTTCTCTGTTTTTAGTGCTCGTATCTTTTTGTTTCCTTTTCTGTGGAATCAGTTTTTTATTGTCCTTAAAAGGAGATGCCATTTTTTCAATCCTTCCTTAAAATCTAGCTTCTTTCCCAAGTGATTTATCTTCCTTATAGGACAGTGAATGTGACTGTTGTACTGATGGGTCCCTTTACATCGGCATTATAACTTTTAGGTATTAGCTTACTTCCATGTCATTGTTATTTCATATAACATTGTGAACATACATTTTCCAGAAAGAGGATACATATTGACCTGAAAGAAATTTCATCTAAAAGAAAACCTGCCTAATGTGCTGTATTTTTATATTTCAGAGGAATTACTTTTAGTGTAATTCTGATAATCTGTAACTCTGATATATAGTGACCTATGCACTAGTTTGTGAACTGATTGTAACTGGTATAGTAGGTAAGAAGCTCGCGAAAAATGTAAATTAATTGTTGGGAAAAGCTGCAAAGAAGAAAGGACTTACAGAGTGCCTATATAAATCGGTTATGAGTAACACATAAACAAGGAACAACAAAATGCAGAAGGCTGCAGGAGGTCTCTGAGGAGGAAGCCCTCTTCATGCCTCATGTTCCGGTGCAGGATGACCTCGGCTCTGCTACCATAAACATTGTGCTCAATGATGTAAAACCCCTTTGTAGCACTATGACGTTGCCAGACTTGTGGGCTCCTTGTAAGGCCAGAGTTCCATGAGCTGTACATAGATAATAAGCTAAAGATAACCACATGTTCTTGTTTTGTGAAATCTCCGAACTGCCACTGTTATCAATCCTTAGAATGACACGCCACTTCCTGTTCACTGATTCAGTTCCAGCTCACTGATTCACTCCACCATCACCTCTCCCCACCATCACTCCACCCCTACCCTGTAGATCAAAGTGATTGTAAACAATAAATAGAGTGGATGAACAAAGCTCAGGGCCTTCACTGTTGCCTCCAGAGTAATAAAGTGATGGCCCCCTGGTCCCACTTTTTCTCTTAATCTTTCTCTCATTCCTTTGTCGTCACGGAACTTGGGGTACCCATGGGTGATGTAGGGCTGGCTCCCTACAACTTATGTCATGTCAATTTTTTGGTAGAAAGACATTTTCTATGAAGATACAGTGTGCTTATTTCCATTCTAGAATAAGCTATCACCTAAAACACTGGTAACAGTCTGTAGACTGGTACTGGTTCACAGACCCCATTTTGAGGTCTATAGCACTGTACAGAGAATTTTAATTCTCCCTTTAAACCCATGTACCTGAGAAAAAACTTTATATTGCCTGTGCCTATAGAAAGAAATATAAATTTACTCATTTTTCACCTAAGAATAAAGAATGCTTACTTATGGAAAGTTGGGGACATGCAAGTTTCTTACATATGACTCAAAAATTTGGTTATTAATTCCTTTCTTTCTGTGGGTATTTTTTTGAATTCTTAAAATTCCAAAATATGTTGATTTTGTCAGCTACAAATGTACTGATTATAAAACTGTTCTTTTCTTTCATAGAAGTAAGCATGGCTTTATGGCTGAGAAATTGTATCTTCAGAGTACAGTCTAGAAAATAGAAATATGCTACCTATTTCAAAGGGGATATCAAACAGGGAATTGGTTAAAAAGTGTTAGAAGGGCTGGTATAGCAAAAGGGAGAGATGTCGGCAGAACAGAAAAGAATAAGTATATTTTCCAGAAAACTACAAATGCCACTGGACTGGAATCCAGGAACCTACTGTGTCCACTGTTGGTCTGCAGTAGGACAGCTATTCAGGTGCTAAAATTGCTAAAATGTTAGCATGGATATCAGAGCTATGCTAGTGCTTGCTTACCAAACAAACACTAAGGAAGTTTAGCCACTGATGGAACTGTTGGAATTGTTAGTCACCTAATCTCATCTGAGCTATAGCAACATCTGAGCTATAGCAACATCAGCAATTGCCAGCAACTACCAGCAATTGCCACTGCTATGTATACTAAAAGCTTTTCTGTTCTAACAGCCTTCAAATTACCTTTTGGAGGCAAGGAGGGAGCATGCGAAAGCAAGAGCAAGAGAGAGGGGAGAAGAGCCACACATTTTTAAACAAGCAGATCTCACTATCACAAGAACAGTACCAACAGGGTGATACTAAACCATTCATGAGAAACTGCCTCCTGTAATCCAATCACCTCCCATCAGGCCACACCTCCAACACTGGAGATTATAGTTCAACATGAGATTTGGGTGGGGACGCAGATTCAAACCATATCACAGGCCAAGATCAAGGCTTAGTTGAAAAATGGCTCAGAGGATGCTGATCAAAATTTGTTTCACTTTTGGTTGATATTGCCAAATTGACCTCCATTGATGTGTACAAGATGCCTAGTTTTTCACATTTATAAACCAGCTGTTTTGAAATGTGTTCACCTTTGTCAATCAGATGTGCAAAATTAGGATGTCTCCTTACAAACTTTCTGTTAGCGAATATCAAAACCCATAAATGGGTGCATCATCTTTTCTAATAATATATGACATGTTGTTTATAATAGTGAAAAACTGGAAGCAGCCTAAGTATGCCTTTGGGGATTTGTTAAATAAATTATAGCACATTCACAGGATGAAATTATTCATAGAATCAACAATCATGCATAAGACCTGGCAGGGTCACTCATGCTTATAGTTCCAACACTTTGGGAGGCTAAGGCAGGAGGATTGCTTGAGGCCAGGAATTCTAGAGCAGCCTGAGCAGCATATCAAGACCTCTTCTCTACAAATAAAAAATTAAACAATCAGCTGGGTGTGCTGTTCCTATAATCCCAGCTACTCAGGAGGCTGAGGCAGGAAAACTGCTTGAGGCCAGGAAGTGAAGCTGCAGTAATATGTGATTGCACTCCATCCTGGGCAAGAGAGTACAATCTTGTTTTTATTTAAAAAAAAAAAAGTCAAGCATAAAATTTTATGAAATGTCTGTTTCTGGGCTTATGAGGTTCCCTCCCCCATATTGGTCCCATCTGAAATCTTAAATTACTGCTCATAAACTTTTCATTAAAATATTTAATTATTCAAATAATTGGCAATGTATAAAAACATGGAAACACAAGTGAAATACTAACCTTTTCTTTCCCCATTTATTCCCATTACTAGTAATAACTGCAGCCAGTTATGTAAAGACTAGTAGACCTTCTTCTAAAATGCATTTCATGTAGTGCTTTTGGTTTTACTTTTTTACTGAAGTAATACGTGAATAAATTCTCAGTCTTGAAGTGTGCAAACAACACAAAGTTATGTAGACTAAAGTTCTTGTCACTTTTTGGCCATAAATATTATTGCTTTCTCTAGAGGAAACAACCATGAACATGCTGATACTTCTCTTCTAGATCTTGTTTTAAGAATTCAAGCTACTCTAATACTGACAAAAAAAAAGGTGTTTTTAATTATTTTATTTTTAATTAGCATTATGAAAATCTAAAAGAAAAAAACATAAACAAATCACCTTCCAAGACCTCGCATTGTCTGAACATAACAGAGAGCAAGTGTGCAAGGGAGCCTGGGAAATGTAGCTTGCAGGCTCACAGCTGTAGCATTTCAGAGTGCAAAAGAACCACTACAAAAGCACAATTAGTAACTTTGGTTACTTGCATTCATACATATACTTCTATCCAATTTAAACATATATTGGAGATATATACATAGACACACACACACATATATGTAAACATAATGGAATATATATATCCAGCCCCATTTTTAACCTTAATACATAATATAAAGCAATCAAAAAGTCATGCTTGGACTTCCACCAAGATGGCCGAATAGAAAGAGCTCTGGTCTGCAGTTCCCAGCTAGAGCACACCAGAAGACAAGTGATCTCAGCATTTCCAACTGAGATACCGGGTTCATCTCATTGGGACTGGATGGACAGTGGGAACAGCCCAAGGTAGGCAAGCCAAAGCAGGACAGGGCATCGTCTCACCCAGGAGGAACAAGGGGCCAGAGAACTCTCTCTCCCAGCCACAGGAAGCCATTAGGGACTTTTCCAGACACTCTAGCACTCCAGCTCAGAAACTATGCTTTTCCCATGGTCTGCATAACCCACAGACCAGGAGATTCCATCCAGCACCTAAATTCCAGTGCCCCAGGTATTCAGCACAAAACTGGGCAGCCATTTTAATTGAGTGGAACCTGGAACACCAGCAAGACAGAACTGCTTATTCCCCCTGAAAAAGGGGGCTGAAGCAGGGAGCCAAGCAAGCTAGCTTGGCAGGTCCCACTTCCATGATGACCAGCAAGCTAAGATCTATCGGCTTGAAGTTCTCACAGCCAGCACAGCAGTCTGAGTTTGACCTGTGACCTTCAAACTTGGCGGGGGGAGGGGAACCCACCATTGCTGAGGTAATATTGCCTATGTAAACAAAGCCACCACCCGGGAGTTTACACAGCAGCTGGGCATAGCCCAGCATGGCAGCTCAGTAAGGCCTCTGCAGGCAGATGTCAAGTAGATTCCCTTCTTGCTCAGCAAGGCATCTCAGGAAAAGAAAGGCAGCAGCCTGTCAGGGACTTACAAAGCCCCCACCTTCCTGGGATAGAGCACCTGGGAAAAGGGGCAGTTGTGGGTTCCACATCAGCATACTTAAAAGTCCCTGCTTGGCAGCCCTGAAGGGAGCAACAAATCCTCCAGCACAGTGCCTGAGAGGTCTTTTAAGGGATAGGCTGCCTCCTCAAGTGGCTCCCTGACCCCCCATGTAGCCTAACTGGGAGACATGTTACACAGGAGAGCTCTGGCTGACATCTGGCAGGTACCCTTTTGGGATGAAGCTACCAGAGGAAGGAATGGGTAGCAATCTTTGCAGTTCTGCAGCCCCTGCAGGTGATTTCCAGGCAAGCAGGGTCTGGAGTGGACCTCCAGCAAACTGCAGCAGAAGGGCCTGTTAGAAGAAAAACTAACAAACAGAAAGAAATAGTTCAACATCAACAGAAATGATGTACACTCAGAAACCCAATCCAAAAGTCACCAACTTCAAAGACCAAAAGTAGATAAATCCATGAAGATGGGAAGAATCCAGCACAAAAAGGCTGAAATCACCAAAAGCCAAAGGCCTCTTCCACAAAGGATCACAATCTCTCACTAGCAAGGGAGCAAAACTGGATGGAGAATGAGTTTGATGAATTGACAGAAGCAGGCTTCAGAAGGTGGGTAATAACAAACTTCACTGAGCTAAGGGAGCATGTTCTAACCCAACGCAAGGAAAATAAGAACCTTGAAAAAAGGTTAGACGAAATGCTAACTAGAATAACCAATGTTGAGAAGAACATAAATGACTTGATGGAGCTGAAAAACACAGTATGAGAACTTCGTGAAGCATACACAAGTTTCAGTAGCCGAATCCATCAAACAGAAGAGAGGATATCAGAGATTGAGGATCAGCTCAATGAAATAAAGGGAGAAGGCAAGATTGGAGAAAAAAGAGTGAAAAGAAATGAACAAAGCCTCCAAGAAATATGGGATTATGTTAAAAGACCAAATCTATGTTTGATTAGTGTACCTGAAAGTGATGGGGAGAATGACACCAAGTTGGAAAATGCTCTTCAGGATATTATGCAGGAGAAATTCCCCAAGAATTTCTGCAGGTGATTGTACTAGAAGTATTCTGGTTAGAAGGTAAGCACTGAAGCTGGAATAAAATGTGAAAAGTATCAAACAAATGGAAGGTGTTAGAGATTGTACATGATGTAATAAGATAGTCCTATTCCCATCTCCCTTAGAACAGCTATTAGCTGTTTTGCAAGATCCTCATATGAATAAGTTATGAACTGAGGGATTATATGTTGAAAACAAAAACAGTATGATTCATAAGAGATAACCTATTTCAATAGGTGTTGTCATTCATGCTTCAAGCTTCAAGCAATGTTTTAAAATTTTCAAGAGGATTAAAATAGTGATGCCATGAGTTACTCATTTTGATTAGGTAGAGACATCTGAGATAAACTTCATAATTCAGTTATGAATTATAAACAATGCTTAGCTATTTATATTCAGTTAAATGAAACTGAGGCCCAAATGGAACACAGAAAACACTTAAGAATATGTTTATCTTTATTTTAAGCAAGTTTCAAATGTAAAATCCACTTTATATATTATAAGAAAATACAAAAGAATGTCTGAATTATGACTTGTCACTAGCTTCTTTATGAATTTCATGAAGCTCCACTCCAGCATGGGTGACAGAGAGAGACTCCCTGTCAAAAAAAAAAAAAAAAAGAAGAAGAAGTTCATCTGATAAGAAAGCAACATATTGAAATTTTTTTAGAATAGTTTCTCTGGGAAATACAATCTGTGAAAAACGTACATGCTAAGGTTTAATAGGGAGGCATAAACCCAGGACAGCCAGAGTGTGGAGAAAAGAGAAGTGAGGTAGAGAAGGGTCGAAAGCAAATACAAGGTGCTGAATTCCTAAGCTGGCCAGAGTATCTAAGAAAAGGCAGCTGCCTCCTCAAGCATATATGGCTTCTTCCAGTTAGTTTATATGAAACTGCTGTTTTTTGGAATAGTCCATCACAGAGAAGGAAGGAAAGCATATCTGTCAGTTCCTTCCCATCATCATATTTTACTCTGAGAGGCAGTAGTCTTATCCTTCAAATACATTTGCAGTTGCTATTATCTGGTATCTTTGGACACATATTGCAGAATCCCATTTTTTATTCTCCATATTGGGACAATTCATTAGGTCTCAAAAGTGGTTAAAAAATAATAAGCCAGTGAGTCAAGTGTGGTTAGACTTCCTGCAGTTGCCAGTATCTGACTTGGAGAGGACTGAGTGCCAACAGTGAGAGGAGGTAAGACATTAAAGACAGTGGCCCCAGGTCTCCAAGGAAGAAGCTGCTAGGGCTGATAAAGCAAATGGAATGATTCATGAAATGAGTCTAATACATAAGTTAATTTAAATAGTTACAGATGTAGCAATTTAGGCATCTTTATCTAATCCTCGATCTCTACTCCAATTTTCAAAAGTAAATGCCACATGGAAGCAAATAGCTTCAGAGAGAGTAAACTCAGGAAACCAGAATCTAGTGTTAGCATTTCATAATTCAGTGTTTGTTTTTCTCCTGCTAAGAGGAAATTCAACCAATCACTAAGCGAACAAATGCATAATATACCTCAAACATCTTGCTCACTTACTATATGCCAGAAATGATACTGGACTCTGGCAAAATCATAAATAAGTAACATCAAGTGGAACACACGAAGTTGACAGTCTTTTGAAAATGAAAGACTTCTAATCAACCTAGTTCCAAGCAATATCAGAAGTCAGAAAACAAAAATATTCTACTTAGTCATATCAAAATGAAGGGTTTATCTAGTCCTCAAAGAAGATTAAATGCCTAATATTTCTCAAAAAGGATAATTACAAATGTTCCATGTTGAGAAGTATGACAGGAATAGCACAAAATTACAGATCGATCTGGCTTCTAGACTTCATTTTATTATATTTTAGTTCTAGGGCTTCAGGGAGTGAGTTACTCTCAAAGATTTGTTGCCTTTACTATAAAATAGAGAGATTGGAATGGACTACACCTAAAATCAGTATAACCATATATGATAAACCCACATCTAGTACGTTGAACAGAGAAAAATGGAAAGCCTTTCTATAAGTTCTGAAACAAGAAAGACAAGGATACTGCTTACTTTCACCATCTTTATTCAACATAGTTCTAGAAATTCTAGCCAGAGCAACTAAGCAAGAGAAAGAAATACAGGACAGCAAAATTGAAAAGGAAGAAATACATTTTTTTGTTGTTGTTTGCAAAGATATGATCTTAAATGTGGGAAAACCTAAAGACTCCACCAAAAACTATTAGAACTGACAAATTCTGTAAAGTTTTAGGATACAAAATAAACATATGAAAATCAGTAGCATTTATATATTAAAACAGCCAACAGTCTGGAAAAGAAACCAAGAATGTAATCTCACTTACAATAGCTACAAATAAAATAAAATGCCTAAAAATAAACTTAACTGAAAAAATGAAAGATCTCTATAATGAACACCATGAAACACTGATGAAAGAAATTGAGAAAGAAGTGGACATATAAAAAATGGAAAGATATTCCATGTTCATGGATCAGATGAATCACTATTGTCAAAATTCTCATACTATACAAAGCAATCTAAAGATTCAGCAGAATTTTTATCAAAATACCCATGATATTTTTTAAAGAAAGAGAAAACAAGAATGCTAACATTTACATGGAGCCACAAAAGACCCGGAATAACCAAAGCTATCTTGAGCAGAAAAAAACAAAACTGTAATGTGAAGGAATCACATTACTGACTTCAAATTATGCTATAAACCAATAGTAACCAAGACAGCATGGTACTGGCCTAAAAGCAAACACACAGACCAGTGAGACAGAACAGGAAACCGAAAAATAAATCCACACATTTACAGTCTACTCATTTTTATCAAAGGTGCCAAGAACATAGATTGGGGAAAGGACAGTCTCTTCAATAAATGGCGCTGAGAAAATTGGAGATCCGTATACAGAAGAATGAAATTATATCCCTATCTCTCACCATACAAAAAAGTCAAATTAAAATGGATTAAATACTTAAATCTAAGATTTGAAAATATTAAACTACTTCAGGAAAACAATGGGGAAAAACCCAGGACATTGGTCTAGGCAAAGATTTCTTAAGACTGCTAAATATTTCTTAAGTAAGATGGCAACAAGAGTAAAAATGGACAAATGGGATCACTTCAAGCAAAAAATCTTCCGCACAGCAAAGGAAACAACACAATAATGAGACAACTCACAGAATGGGAGAAAATATTTGCAAACTACCCATGTGATGAAAAGGAATTAATAACCAGAATATATAAAGAGCTCAAACAACTCAATAACAATAAAAATAATGCAAATTAAAAATGAGCAAAATATCTGAATAGACGTTTCTCAAAAAAAGACATAAAAATGACCAAGAAGCATATAAAAAATGTTCAATATCACTAACCATCAGGCAACTACAAATTGAAACTACATTGTGACATCATCTCACACCTTTTAAAATGGTTTTTAATCAAAAAATCAGGAAATAAAGGATGCCAGCAACGATACAGAGAAAAGGGAGCCCTTGTACACTGTTGGTGGGATTGTAAATTAGTGCAGACACTATGAAGAACAGTATGGAGGTTCCTTAAAAAACTAAAAATAGAATTCCCATATGATCAAGCAATCCCACAGCTGGGTCTACATCCAAAACAAAAAAAAGTTATTGAAAATATATCTGCACTTTCACAGCAATATTCACAATAGCCAAGATATGGAATCAACCTAGGTGTCCATTGGTGAATGAATGGATAAAGAAAATGTGCTGCATATACTGTTCAGCCATAAAAAGAGTAAAATCTTGTCATTTGAAGCAGTGTGGTTGGAAATGGAAAAGATTATGTTGAATGAAATAAGCCTGGCACAGAAAGGCAAATATCACATGTTCTCACTTATATGTGGGAGCTAAAAAATATTGAACTCATTGAGATAGAAAGTAGAATGATGATTACAGAGGCTCGAAAGAATAGTGGGGAGGAGGAGATAAAAGGGGTTGGTTAATGGGTACAAAAATACAGTTAGAAAGAATAAGATCTAGTGTTCAGCAGCAAAAGATGGCTACTATGGTTCACAATAATTTACAGTATATCTCAAAATAGTTAAGAGTGGAATTGGAATGTTCCTAACACAAAGAAATGATACCTATTTGAGGTTGTGGATAATTCAGTGACCCTGATTTGATCATTATACATTGTACGCTTGTATCAAAATATCACATGTACTGCATAAATATGTAAAACTAGTATGTATCCATAACAAGCAAAAATAAAAACATTTTTAAAATTTTTTTTAAGTTGATTTATCCCTAAAAGTCTATATTTCTTTGTGTTTTAGGAATACCTATGTGTCTATGTAATCTAAGATCTTGAGTTGCACCTTCTAAACCATAGCTCACATTTGTATTTCCCCCATTTACTTTACTTTTGAAAATATGGTAACTTAGAAAACGTTTTTCCTCCTTCCTTCTTTCTCCAAGTGGCAGTTCATTATTTTTTACCATTACCAACACTTGCCATGAATCTTTAATACTAAGTCAGCTTTTCTGCCTTGAAGGAAGGCATTTGCTTATCTGGCTTTTGATTAATGTCTAGATGAGCTCCTAATGCTTTTCAAATAAGCTGTGCTTTGCTATTTGCCTTTTTAGGCTTTCTTATAAATACTCTTTAACTCTTTTATTTTCTTCATCTTTCAAATCCTATTTTTGGATATTGCACAGCTCTTCAGAAAGTAGAATTTTGTTTTCCCTTTGAGAAGTTGCTGCCTTGGTGATGATTTAGTTGCACATTAGATTAGTGGTTGTTATAAATAACATAATATTAAGATAGAGTAGTATCGATATAGGACGTGATACCCTGAAGTGGTTTCCTGACAACTTGATTTTTTTAAAATTGATTCTTGAAGTTGGAAAACCTGATTTTCAAATAGAGCTATGTTTAACACCCATGGTGGGGAGCCAACATGAAATTGCCACATATGACATTTAATTATAAGATCTTTATATATAACAAGTCTGGCATATGAACGTCCATATTCTAAGCAATATTGAGCATCTGTGATCTATAAATGAATTTCTCTTAAAGATCCCAAAGTCACTCTAGGAATGAAGTATTTGACATGTGAAGTGTGGGAAGCATTTTCTCAGGTTATATTTGGTGAACTGTTTCATCAAACTCATTTAGTGATTGGTTGAATTCCTCTTGGCAGGAGAAAAACAAATACTGAATTATAAAGTGCTAACACTAGATTCTGGTTCCCTGAGCTTACTCTGTTGGAAGCTAGTTTCTTTTTTTATGGCATTAAGTTTGAAAAAGTTAGAAGTACAGATCTAGTATTTAGGTTAAAATTTCTGGTTCTATTTTCCACAGTGTATCCAGGACACGAACAATAGGATTATATACTTTGTCACATTAGATATCTAGTTGCTGGTGATAAATATTGCCAGATAAACATATTGTCAAGTATAAAGTAGGTTTTAGCAATCGTTGATAAAACTGCTGTAGGGAAGGCAAAATTCTACCTCCATTTATTTAGGGTTCCAGTTCAAGGAATAAATTTATATAAGATAGATTAAAATGAAAAAGATCATACAAATTTACATAATACAAGTTTTACAGGTCATAGAAGCCCTGACAAGAAAATGAAGACCCAAAGAATGAGTTAGAATCTTTCACTTATATTCCAAATTTGGTAAAGTATAATAAATTATGAAAATGTGATAAGGCAAAAGGGCTTGAACTAGGATAGTTAGCTGGGGAGAAAAGTGGCCAGGAAGATATGAATTAAGTGTAACAAGATTTGTTTGTACAAATTTTCTTTGGCTTCAGTTTTACATCTTTCATGATAATAATGTGACTTTTCTTCTAGGAGAGGGAGAACATCTTTCACCTAAGAATTTCATCTCTTGCTTTTAAGAAAGCAAAAAGGTCAGAATGATCTTATAATTGTTGTTTTTCAATTGCCTTTAACTTAAAGAATCAGTATGCCAGAATGGCATATTTTGGATGGCATATTCTTAACTCCTTCATTTTACAGCTGAATTAGAAAAATGCTTATTTTGGCAAGAATCTTGTTGTTTTACTCATTAATATAACTTGTGTGCATAGTATGGTTCCTGGCCCCACAGAATTTGCTGAGTAAGTATTTTGCTTATAAATATTAAAATTAATTTTAGTCTGTGTGTATATCCATAGCTGTACATACATCCATAGCTTTAAAACCTCTGAGTCCATTTTAAAATATTTGAAGACACTTTTTGTAAAGATATAAGGACTAGCACAATAGTCAGAATAGACTTCAAGTGTTGGCTCCTCTAAAAATAAGATGTATGGCTTTGAATAAATTACTTCTTTTTGTTGGTATTCAATTTCATGATGAGTAAGAAGAGTGAGTTGAACAAGAAAATTGTAATATATCAATAGCAAACATTCTTTAATTTGTATTGACTTTCAAAAACAATAGCAAATGATACAAAATTTAAACCATATGAAGAAGTAAAATATATGAAAAAACATGCACAGTGTGCAGTCATGAATAAATGGAATTAAACTGTTATATTATTCTAATGTCTTTAGAAAATATTAGGTTGGTGCAAAAGTAATTGCTGTTTCTTGCCATTGAAAATAATGGCCAAAAACACACTAACTTTTGCACCAACCTAATAGTAAAAGTGCTACGGTAAATGAAGAGTATATATTGTTGTTCATAGGCTAACCATTAAAGAATAATACAATATTTGACTAAAACATATTTTCTGTATATGTGTTTGTATGTGTGTATGCTAAACACTATAATTAACAGATATTTTTAGTCTGTATAAGAAAAATAAGAAATTTATGCAGTTATATATATAAACCATACTATAAATATTAAGGACACAGAAATATCAAAAATAAAAGGAAAGAAAAATGTACCATACGAATACTTTTTAGTCTACTAGTAAAGGAAAGTTAATCTCTTAAAATAAGAGTGAGTAGACTTTGAAACAAGAAATATCATTAGCAAAAAAGAGGAACATTCTATAATGACGAATGTATTGATTCAAAAGAAAGACATAACAATGCTAAATTTACATGCATCTGAAAAGCAAAAGAAGAAAATCTAACACAGTAAAAGGAGGTACAAGCAAATCCACAGTTGTATTTGATATTTTTACACCACATTCTCAGTATCTGGTAGAATGAGCAGATCAAAGAAATAAGGACTATGTATTATTAGCAACTTGATCCAGTTGGAATACATAAAACATTAATTAAAATAAATATATAACACATTCAAGTGGACATCATCTATCAAGTATCATCTATCTCTGTTGATTATTTCAATCATATATTTGCAATTACATTTTATCTCTATATTTGGTTTTTATATTTATTATTTTCTTCTTTCTACTTCCTCTGGTTTAAATTTGCTCTTCTATTACTATCTTCTTTAGTTGGAAATCTGTATCTTTGGTGTTTAACTTTTTGTCGACGTATACGATTAGCATCACAAATTTCTCTCTGAGCAATACCTCAGCTGCATCCCTGCAAGTGGAACAATGCCCTTATATTATGAGAGTTAATTGTAGTAGGCTTTGAATTGATGTGAGCTATTTTGCTGAAGTAACAAACATGCTTAAATGATAGTCGTTCCTAGTCAAGAGATGGAATATACTGATCAGTGTTTTTTTGTAACCATGTGTCCAAGGTGAGGTTTGAGATGCTTTACATAGGCTTGTCAGCATTGTTTATTGGTAAGAGTTAGACTGATTATATGCTTGATCTTAGGTAAAACTTTGGAGGGCTCTACCAATGAGGATGTCTGCGCAGCATGAAAATGCCTATGTGATCAGAAGGAAATAGGTTTCGGACACTTTATTACTCTGGAGGCGACAGTGAGGGCAGTGAAGGCCCCAAGCTCTGATCATCCACACTATTTATTGATTGCAATCACTTTGAACTATAGGGCAGGGGTGGAGTCATGGTGGAATGAATCAGTGAGCTAGAGGTGAATCAGTGGCCGGAAGTGAATCAGTGGCTGGAACTGGTGTGTCATTCTAAGGATTGATAACAGTGGCAATTTGGGAGTGCAACAAAACAAAGACATGTAATTATCTTTAGCTTATAATCTATATACAGCTGATGGAACAAAGGCTTTCCAAGGAGCCTACAAGTGTGGCTATGCCATAGTGCTAGGAAGGGGTTTTACGTCCTTGAGCACAACGTTAATGGTAACAGAGCCGAGGTCACCCTGTACCAGAACATAAGGCATGAAGAGGCCTTCCTCCCCAGAGGCCACCTGCAGCCTTCCGCAGTTGATTGTTCCTTGTTTATATGTTACTCATAACCAATTTATGTAAGCATTCTTTAAGTCCTTTCTCCACTGCTGTTTTTCCCAACAAGAGAGAATATAAATTACCAATACTGTCAATGACAAAAAATGGAACAGTACTATGATAATATGTCTACAATACAAACACATTTTTGTCAATAAATATAACAGTTTGGAGGAAATGGACAAAATTATTTGAAAAACACAACTTGCCATACTGAAAAAAGAAGAAAAACAAACCTGAATGAGTTTCTCTTTATTGAAAAATAAGAACATGCCATCCCAGATGATTATACTGGTCAAAGAGAAATACAAAAATTCCAGGCTCAGATAATTATATTGGCAAATTCTTCCAAATATTAAATGGAAATGATACAAAGCTTTCATATATTCTTTCCCAGAATGAAAACAAAAGAGTGTACTTTTCCACCTCATTTGTGAGGCCCCATAATTTTTTAATCAAACCTAACAAGGAAAGTAATAAGAAAGGAAAATTACTGGCCAATATTTCTCATGAACATAGGCACAAAAATCCTAAAAATGACATTTGGAAACTGAATCCAGAGATATGTAAAAAGAATAACTCATCATGATCAAGTAGAATTTATTCCAGGAATGCAAGTTTGGGTTAACATTAAGAAATCATTCACTGTAGTTTATCACATTAACAGATTAGTGGAAGGAAGCCAGGTAATCATCCCAATAGATACAGAAAAGCATTTATACAAGTCAATACTTATTCATGATAAAAAAAAAAAAACTTTCGTCAAACTAAAAATAGATGAGCAATTTTATAATCTGATGAATGATATTGTATTAGGCAGGGTTCAACCAGAGAAACACTCCAGCAGAAGATATATATTTGAGATTTATTGCAGGAAATTGGCTTACATGATTGTGGGGCCTGCTAGGCAAGTTTGAAATCTTTGGGAAGGTCATCAGGAAGGGCAAGCTAAAACTCATGGCCTGAGGTAACATTGCAGTCTGCCAAAAACTTGTATCCAGAATGTATAAAGACCTTTAAATAATTTTTTTTAAAAGGCATGTAACAACATGGACAAAAGTGGATATAGAAATAGCCAATAAACATATAAAAACAGCTCAACTCTATTAGTCATCAGAGAGTGGAAAATTAAAACCACAAAATCTCATCTGCCAATATGATTAAAACAAAAAAGACAGAAAATACCCAGGACTGGGGAGAATGTGAAGGAAGTAGAACTCTGTTGCAACGATAGTTGTGAGGACTCTTACTCAGCTTGGGAGGAGCACCTTGGAAAGCTGGGACTTATCTACTAAAGTTGATTGAACACAAGCCCTGTGATTCCGGATGACCCAGTAATTCTACTTAGGTCTACAAGTGGTGGAAAAATTACATGTAAATACCAAAAAGCATGTGTACAGAATAGTTCAAACAATACAATTTATAGTAACTCCAAACTGTAACCAACCTAAATATATTTCAACAAAGGAATGGACACAATATACATTATGGTAGAATCATTCAATAAACCACTCCAAGCAAAAGGAATTTTAAAAAACTTGTTGTACACAAAGTGGATGAATCACACAAACAAAATTAGGCAAAAGAAATGATTTATACTTGATATGCTTCTCCATATAAAATCCCAAAATCGGCAAATTTATTCTAGTAATTATACTTTTGAGTAGGGTTGGGTATAACCAGGGATGAATACAAGCAGGATTTCTAAGGTTCTGCTAATGTTCATTCTTATTTCAGGGTCTGGATTCAAAGTTGAATTTCATCTGGTTCAATTTATTTTAAAAAATATTGAGCTGCATACTTTTCTCTGTATATCATTCTCTGTGTATTTATTTTAAAAATTATTATGCTTACATGGTGGTAAGAACACAGTTTGTGGTAGTTAAATGATCTGTTCTACATTTTATTTATGAGAGGTTTGACCTTTGGCAAATGATTTATCCTCCTTTTCAGTTTCCCCATAGTAAGATTGGGGATACTAATATTACCTACCATTTAAGGCTGTTGTTAGTGAGGGGGAAAGTGAAAATGCATGTAAAATATTAAGAACCAGGAAGTGCACAAACTAATTTATCTATTGTTATTATAAAATTCTGTTGATGATCAATATGTGCATATTCATGTTTTTAGATGGGCACACATGCATACATACATAGATATAATATCATCTATGTTTTATTTATATCCATGGCAGTTCCTCCTTTTTTGTTTATCCTAATAACCCAGAATCTTATCTTTTATTGCCTTGTTTCTCTCTTGCAGTCATGTACATAAAAATCTGGTACTAAAATGTGGTTTATGGCAGCGCTATGAGAAACAGACATTGCAATAGCACCTTTATTTTCATTTTCAGACATAACACTAAATTCTATGTAACAGCCTAAATGATAATGCTGTGTCATTTTTAATTCATATAACTGGAAGATTAAGCCATATCATCATTACAAAATCCATTTTCACTACTTGTAAACAATTGACTGGTTTATTATCCTAAAGCAAAGCCAGGTGCTGTTAGCGTATTATATATTATTTATGACTATGGTGGAGACATGGTCACTGGCATTAAATTAGAAGAAAACAAAATACCAATGTCAAGCTTCTGAACAATAAATTGGGCATGGGAGATTTAATAGTAGGGAGGGGGCAAAACCCAGAGAGGGTGATGATGCATGTTTTCTAAAACCCTGGCAACTACTTAATGGGCAGGAACTCAAGTTAATTTACGTAGAGTGACCATATCATGGTTTTGACTAAACTAGGACATTCTTGAAAATGAAATGGAATGTCAATAATTTTTCTGTGACATAAGAAGTTAGCTAGGACTCCTCTAAGCAAACTGAAAATAGAGTCATCTTAGTTACAAGATTTCCTTTGAAGGAAAATTTAGACCTAAGTGGTGTGTGTGGTGGGGGCATCAGTTGAGGTGCAGAAGTGTATTACTATTTGTGTAGGCAAAATTGTAGTCTAAGCTCTAAATAAAGTTGAACGTAAAGGGTTCCTGAATAAGGTAGCACAGCACAAATGTATACTCTCTAAATTCATACCTAGTTCAGCCACAAGTACCATATCACTCCATGCAACATTTTAATGAGGCTGTGAATCTTCATGATTTTAAAAAGATACTGTGGAATAGGTAAGAAGCAACAGGCTCCTATACTCATGGTTAGGTAAATATTGCTATGACATGGAAAACATTTAAGGTCAGAAATTGTGACCTTATGACTGACTCTTGTGACATCCAAACCACCCACCTCTCTCCAAAGAAGATGCTCCTCATTCCCATGCTCAGTGTAGACACCTCTCCATATCCCCAGAGCACATTATGCATACCTCCATCAAGTCACTTTTCAAAGGTCTCTCAAGCATTATTTGTGTCTTTGACTCATTTTTAAGGCTTTAGATAGTACAGACCATATCATATTTACCTTTATGTTTCTAGGGCCAAACATACTTTCTAGTGCTCAATGCTTTGTGGTCATTAAAGCTTTATTAAATACATGACTAACATTTGAATAAAACTTTGTATTTTACAAAGCATCTGTTTCACAACCATTTATTTTATTTAAAAATTGCTGAGTGGATGCTCAGTTAAATATATGAGTTGATACTTTTATCTATTCAGAATGATGCAAACATTCTGCTAAGTTTATATTTCAATAAGTGTTTACCATATTTTAAGTAAAAATCTTAATAAATTGGTTTGTCTACAACCTGCAATTCAATTTGCATGAAACGGTTAGAGGAAGAAGTCATTCAGGCTTCTGAATGTCTGGTAGAATGGCTATCTCAGCAGCAGTGATTAATAGACTCGTTCAGTATATTCAAGAAACGTTGCAATACAACAGCAAAAGAACACCAATTTCGTATAATGCACTGTTGATCCTAATGTTTTATACATGATTTCTTAGCTCATTCCAGACACATCAAAGTTCATTACTGACCACTGATAAACACATTCATCCTTGTCTGAGAACTTTGCAAGGGCTTCTTTCACTTTATTGTCTTATTTAACATACTCTAGGTGCATCATCCCAGTGAGAACTGCTGTCTTAATGCTTCCATTGTTTGCTTTAGAATATTACTTTTTGCTTGTGTCTTTATTTGAAATGGCCTTTCAAAATTTTACATTTTTCTCTACACATAGTGTTTCAATTAATTGTTTAGGTAGATGACTAGACATAGATGTTTTAACGTATTTACCATAGGACATCTTTATTTAATTCTGAAGTTTTGTATTCTACTTAATTTCTATCTTTTTCATTTTTTTATTATGTAGGAAAATCTTAAAGACTTTAACAGGGAACTTATTCATCCATACATAGTTTTAAATTTGACTTCGATATGTGTTATTCGATTCTTAACTTTTAATTCTTTATGTTAATTGTATGTGCTTCTGTTATAACCCAAATAAAAACTGATGTTTACGGTGAATAACATTTATATGTATATATGTATCATATATATGTGTGTTTGTGTGTGTGTGTGTATATATATATATTAGTTTATGCTTATACTGTGACTAAAAGTAGTTGATTGGTCAAAAATACTATATTCTATAATTTTCGTATCAGTATAAGAAAATGTAGTCAAGACCAGGTTCCTAAAAATAAAACTTAGAAAGTAAAGCATGATGTTATTTAAACAAGACTCTAGTAAATATTAAAGATCGCCTTTAAAAAATATCATTGATTGACTTTGGCAACAGAATTATGAAAAAGGCTACAATTAATACTTTGTTATTTGATAGTCATTCTTTAACTGACATAATTTTCTAATATTATACAACTTTCACTTTTCCTACTCTTTCAATTTAAAAACTTGTTTTCTGTAGTTAGTCATATATTGTTACCTAGTATCCTTTTTGAATTGTTCCTCGTCTTTATTCCAGAAATTTAGTTGACCAATTCAGGGAAATTGAAGCTGTTAAAGAATCCCAAAGAAATCCTGCAGTGTGGATGTTTAGGATATACTGTAGCTTTCTTTTCTGTACTATAAAGCTAACAGTTTCAGATTCTGCCAGACATAACCATCAATCAGTGTAGTGTTGTTCTTCTTATTTTGATTTTAGCGATATGAGTTTCTGACCAATGTGGAGGCCTCCTTTGACTCTCCTTCCATTAAATAGAACATTATACTTACTTGAACTTGTTTTAAAAAAGACAGCAGCTGGATTAAATATAAAGTATTTCCTTGAAAATTAGCTTTTCATCTCCGTATGTAGATCATTGTACTTTCCAATATAAAATATAGCAACATATTCAAAGAGATAATATACTAAAATTATTTGATCAACTGGGTTTCTATAAGGTTAATTTTACATACAAAATGTATTTCCTTATATTAGGATTTTACAAAAATATAGTTTTTCTTCCCATGCCAGTAAAAACCTAGCACTATATTTAGGGAAAGAAAGCTGTATAGCAAACACTGTCAGAAAGTAGACAAGACTAATCAGACAACTGACTAGATATTTTTAAAGCTCACTGACTTAATCAGCTTCATTTTATCACAACAAGTTTCAAAGGACTCACTGGTTTGTTGAACTTGTTCTAAATGAAATAATGTCCAGGGAGCACTTTAACAGGAATCAGCAAGAGAAACAACTTTCATTACTGAGTTGCTGAATTTGCACTCTAAATCCTCCAAGGCAAGGCTTACATTAACAGAATTGAGATTTACACATAAAAAAAGACATGCGGAACTGTATGAAGAGAACTATCTCAAACTCATATGACACTGATATATACCCTCAAATCTAAATTGATGGCCTCAAATCTAAGAGGGATGAATTCAGTTATGCCTTCAGAGCTAAAAGGGAATGACATTAACTCTTTTCCTGACATCCCACAGTATTATTCAATCAACTTCCTATTTCAACTTCAGGATCATCTGAGTCTGCTCATGTTTGCGATATTTTCTTAATTTTTTTCTTTCAAGATTTTATGTTTTTATTTTTATTTTTGCTTATGGTTAGTACTGTAAATGTTTTTAATAATGGATTATTTTAAAGAAGGTTTGTTAATCATTTTAAATTTATTATTAAATATTTCTTTAATATAAAATATCAATTGAGGAAGAACTTAGACATGTACTGTCCTATAAAGGAATCTACATCTGATGATAGTTAACTACTAAATTTGGAGAACTAATCAGAAAATAAGGCTAAAAATCTCTGTTGTATATGAAGCATAAAGAGAAGTAGAAAAACAGTTAAGTGGGTTATCAATAAGTGGATAAATCGGTAGAGAGAGGTAGTTCAGTCTGTCAGTTATAGTTACAGGAAAATTTTCCATTGCAGAAAATACGTGTATATATACATATATTTTTTTGTCCCAGAAGTTAAAGTATAATATGTGTGTGTATGTATATATGTACATACACACACATATTATACTTTATGTGTATATATATATATATATATATATATATATATATATACACACACACATATTATACTTTAAATTCTGGGATACATGTGCAGAACCTACAGGTTTGTTAAATAGGTATACCCATGCCATGGTGGTTTGCTGCACCCATCAACTCTTCATCTATATTAGGTATTTCTCCTAATGCTATTCCTCCCCTTGCCCCTCACTCCCTGACAGGCCCTGGTGTATGTGATGTTCCCTTCCCTGAGTCCATGTGTTCTCATTGTTCAACTCTCACTTATGAGTGAGAACATGTGGTGTCTGGTTTTCTGTTCCTGTATTAGTTTGCTGAGAATGATGGTTTCCAGCTTCATTCATGACCCTGTGAAGGATATGAACTCATCCTTTTTTATGGTTGCATAGTATTCCATGGTATATGTGCCACATATTCTTTATCCAGTCTATCATAGGTGGGCATTTGGTTGAATTCTAAGTCTTTGCTGTTGTGAACAGTGCTGCAGTAAACATATGTATACATGTGTCTTTATAGTAGAATGATTTATAATCCTTTGGATATATACCCAGTAATGGGATTTTGGGATCAAATGATAATTCTTGTTCAAGATCCTTGAGGAACATCACACTGTTTTTCACAATAGTTGACCTAATTTACCCTCCTACCAACAGTGTAAAAGTGTTCCTATTTCTCCACATCCTCTCCAACATCTGTTGTTTCCTGACTTTTTAATGATCGCCATTCCAACTGGCATGAGACGGTATCTCAGTGTGGTCTTGATTTGTATTGCTCTAATAACCCATGATAACGAGCTTTTTTTCATGTTTGTTGGCTGCATAAATGTCTTCTTTTGAGAAGTGTCTGTTCATACCCTTTACCCACTTTTTGATGGGGTTATTTTTTTCTTGTAAATTTGTTTAAGTTCCTTGCAGATTTTGGATATTAGCCCTTTGTCAGATGGATAGATTGCAAAACTTTTCTCCCATTCTGTAGGTTTCCTGTTCATTCTGATAATAGTTCCTTTGACTGTGCAGAAGCTCTTTAGTTTAATTAGATCCTATTAGTCTATTTTGGCTTTTGTTTCCATTGCTTCTGGTGTTTTCATCATGCAGTCTTTGTCCATGCCTATATCCTGAATGATATTGCCTAAATTTTCTTCTAGTGTTTTTATGGTTTTAGGTCTTATGTTTAAATATTTAATCCATCTTGAGCTAGTTTTTGTATAAGGTATAAGGAAGGAGTCCAGTTTCAGTTTTATGCATATGGATAACCAGTTTTCCCAACACTATTTATTAAATAGGGAATCCTTTCCCCATTGCTTGTTTTTGTCAGGTTTGTCAAACATCAAATGGTTGTAGATGTGGTGCATTATTTCTGAGGCTTCTGTTCTGTTTTATTGGTCTATATATGTTTTGGTATCAGTATCATGCTGTTTTGGTTACTGCAGCCTTGTAGTATAGTTTGAAGTCAGGTAGTGTGATGCCTCCAGCTTTTTTCTTTTTGCTTAGGATTGTCTTGGCTATATCAGCTCTTTTTTGCTTCCATATAAAATTTTAAGAAGGTTTTTCTAATTCTGTGAAGAAAGTCTGGTAGCTTGATGGTGATAGCATTGAATCTATAAATTACTTTGGGCAGTATGGCCAAAGTATTTTATTTTCATGATATTGATTCCTTCTATCCATGAGCATGGAATGTTTTTCCATTTGTGTATGTTCTCTCTTATTTCCTTGAGCAGTGGTTTGTAGTTCTCCTTGAAAAGGTCCTTCACATCCCTTGTAAGTTGTTTTCCGAAGTATTTTATTATTTTGTAGCAATTGTAAATGGGTGTTCACTCATAATTTGGCTCCCTGTTTGTCTATTATTGGTGCATAAGAATGCTTGTGATTTTTGCACGTTGGTCTTGTATCCTGAGACTTTGCTGAAGTTGCTTATCAGCTTAAAGAGATTTGGGGCTGAGATGATGGGGTCTTCTAAATATACAGACATGTCATTTGCAAACAGAGAGAATTTTACTTCTTCTCTTCCTATCTGAATAGGCTTTATTTCTTTTCTTGCCTGATTACCCTAGCCAGAACTTCCAATACTATGTGGAATAGGAGTGGTGAGGTAGGGCATCCTTGTCTCATGCCAGTTTTCAAAGAAAATACTTTCAGCTTTTGCCCATTTAGTATGATATTGGCTGTGGGTTTGTCATAAATAGGTACTATTATTTTGAGTTACTTTCCATCAATATCTAGTTTATTGAGAGTTTTTAGCATGAAGCATTGTTGAATCTATCAAAGGCCTTTTCTGCATCTATTGAAATAATCATGTGGTTTTTGTCATTGATTCTGTTTATTTGATAAATTATGTTTATTGATTTGCATATGTTGAACCATCCTTGCTTCCTAGGGATGAAGCCTACTTGATTGTGGTGGATAAGCTTTTTGATGTGTTGCTGGATTTGGTTTGTCAGTATTTTGTTGAGGATTTTTGCATTGGTGTTCAGAGATGTTGGCTTGAAATTTTTTTTGTTGTGTCTCTGCCAGGTTTTGTTATCGGGATGATGCTCGCCTCATGAAATTAGTTAGGGAGGATTCCCTCTTTTTGTATTGTTTGGAATAGTTTCAGAAGGAATGGTACCAGCTCCTCTTTGTATCTCTGGTAGAATTCTGCTGTGAATCCATCTGGTCCTGGGCTTTTTTGGATGGTAGGCTATTAATTCCTGCCTTGTTTTTGGTCTATTCAGGGATTCAACTTCTTTCTGGTTTAGTCTTGGAAGGGTATATGTGTCCTGGAATTTATCCATTTCTTCAAGATTTTCCTGTTTATTTGTGTAGAGATGTTTATAGTATTCTCTGATGGTAGTTTGTATTTCTATGGGATCAGAAGTGATATCCCTTGCATCATTTTTTATTGTGTGTGTTTGCTTGTTTTTTGTTTGTTTTGAGGTGGAGTCTCCCTCTGTTACCCAGGGTGGAGTACAGTGGGACAATCTTGGCTCACTGCAACCTCCACCTCATGGGTTCAAGCGATTCTCCTGCTTTAACCTTCCTGAGTAGCTGGGACTACAGGTGCTAACCACCACGCCCAGCAAATACTTTTTGTAGTTTTAGTAGGCATGAGGTTTCACCATGTTGGCCAGACTGGTCATGAATCCTTGACCTCAGGTGATCTGCCAGCCTTGGCCTCCCAAAGTGCAGGGATTACAAATGTGAGTCACCACACCCAGCATTATTGTGTCTATTTGATTCTTCTCTCTTTTCTTCTTTATTAGTCTGTCTACTGGTCTATTTTATTAAACTTTTCAAAAAACCACCTCCTGGATTCACTGATTTTTTGAAGGATTTTTTTGTCTCTCCTTCAGTTCTGCTCTTATCTTAGTTATTTCTAGTCTTCTGCTAGCTTTTGAATTTGTTTTCTCTTGCTTCTCTAGTTCTTTTAATTGTGATGTGAGGGTGTCTATTTTAGATCTTTCCCACTTTCTCCTGTGGGCATTTAGTGCTCTAAATTTCCCTCTATACACTGCTTTAACAGAGATTCTGGTACATTGTGGATTTGTTCCCATTGGTTTCAAAGAACTGATTTATTTCTGCCTTAATTTCATTATTTATCCAGTAGTCATTCAGGAGCAGGTTGTTCAGTTTCCATGTAGTTGGGAAGTTTTGAGTGAGTTTCTTAGTCCTGAGTTTTATTTTGATTGTACTGTAGTATGAGACTGTTTGTTATGATTTCCATTCTTTTACCTCTGCTGAGTTTTACTTCCAATTATGTGGTCAATTTTAGAATAAGCGCAATGTGGTGCTGAGAAGAATGTATATTCTGTTGATTTGGGGTGGAGAGTTCTGTAGATGTCAATTAGGTCTGCTTGGTACAGATCTGAGTTCAAGTCCTGGATATCCTTAATATTTGATCTGTTTAATAATCACAGTGAGGTGTCATTGCCTCCCACTAGATTCTGTGAGAGTCTAAGTCCCTTTGTAGCTCTAAAAAACTTGCTTTATGAAGCTGGGTGCTCCTGTATTGGGTGCATATATATTTAGGATAGTTAGCTCTTCTTGTTGCATTGATCTTTTTACCATTGTGTAATGTTCTTCTTTGTCTTTTTTGGTCTTTGTTGGTTTAAAGTCTGTTTATCAGAGACTAGGATTGCAACCCCTGCTTTTTTTTTATTTTTCTTCCCTTTGCTTGGTAAATCTTCTACCATCCCTGTATTTTGAGCCTATGTGTGTCTCTGCATGTGAGATGGGTCTCCTGAATACAGCACACCACTGGATCTTGACTCTATTCAATTTGCCAGTTGGTGTCTTTTAATTGAGGCATTTAGCATGTTTACATTTAAGGTTAATATTGTTATGTGTAAATTTGTTCTGGTTATTTTGCCCATTAGTTCATGAAGTTTCTTCATAGTGTTGATGGCCTTTACAATTTGGTATGTTTTTGCAGTGGCTGGTACTGGTTTTCCTTTCCATATTTAGTGCTTCCTTCAGGAGCTTAAAACTATAAGTCAGTTTTAAAACTTATTTAAAGCCATTATACTTTTAAAAAGAAGTGACGGTAGGCCATTTAAATTAGTAAAGCTGCGTTTTCACCAGAAATCCAAGAAGTGGTAAAATCTTGATTGTACAGATACACATTTTTGTAAAAGTCTTTAGTAGCTTGAAAATTTTACTTTATTTTAATGCTTTATATAATTAAAAAGTAATTAAAACACTAAAAATAATTGGTTTCTTTGTTTTTTTGTTTGTTTGTTTTTGTTTTTGTTTTTTTTTTTGAGATGGAGTTTCGCTCTTGTTACCCAGGCTGGAGTGCAATGGTGCGATCTCGGCTCACCGCAACCTCTGCCTCCTGGGTTCAGGTAATTCTCCTGCCTCAGCCTCCTGAGTAGCTGGGATTACAGGCATGTACCACCATGTCCAGCTATTTTTTTGTATTTTTAGTAGAGATGGGGTTTCACCATTTTGACCAGGATGGTCTCAATCTCTTGACCTCATGATCCACCCACCTCGGCCTCCCAAAGTGCTGAGATTACAGGCTTGAGCCACCGCACCCAGCAAAATAATTGTTATAATTTAATTCTTTGTAGCTCACCAAATTTCCCTGTGATGTTTGTTCCCTTCTTCAGAGGAAACTTTGTATTGCCATTTATAATAAGTGTATAACTTTACACATCTTATAATTGAAATAAATTTAACAAGATTACTACTTTACTAGATCTTTCTCATCACAAGGAACCCATCTTAGCTCATGAGGGTAAAAAAAAAAAAATAGTTAAAACCCAAAAGACTATGCCTCTCTTCTATTCTCCACCTTGCAAGGAAGTCAGGACAAGTCACAGTAATCCAATGAATTCCTGTTCATAAGAGGCATTGCTCAAGGTCTGATGGGACCTGAATTTCATCCCAGTATAGACAAAAAATGTCTGCCCTTCCCACCACAGTGTCAACATATACATCTCCTAAACTTTGTACCTCATTTGTTCTGTGGCCAGTTTCCAAATGAAATTGATTATTTTTGGTGCTTGACAAAATTGTTATCACTTACATGAATTTGAATCAGACAGAACCTAAAAGTGCCTGACTCATTTTTTTTTCTGGTCACTAACTACACTGTCCCCCATATTTTGAACTAGATCTTTCCATTTTCAATCACTGCATTACACAGCTCCATCGACCTCACACTTTCTCTCTCCTTTTTCCTCATATCTGTTACATTGTTGCACTGATAATCCCTGTCAATCTCTACCTTTAAAAACTGCTGTTATCTTTCAAAGAAATTCTTTCACATAAGCTTCATAAAGCCATCAGAGTATATTTGGTCTGTTAAATTAGATTAGATCCTTCAGAGATTTAACTGAGGACAATAAAATATTAACTTCCTACTGTTATTCTAATGACAGTGAACCTTCTCTATTGTTCTAATATACTCACTTGCCTTTCAAATGACATTGTGTGGATGCCATCCTTTACACACAATATCTAGCTAAAATCAGGAATATGGGAATTTAGATATTATTGATGTGCCACAATTTTAACAAGGTTTTCATAAGTACAGAAATATTCATAATAAGACATCTTGTTATAAAAGGAGTTAATTTCTCAAAAGAGGCATAGCACATTTGCTCCTGATGCAGCATAACATCAATTTATGAAGCAATGATCATTATTAGTTAAGAAAGATCTTAGCTTTATTGACATTTTGGGTGGAAGAATTCTTTATTGAGGGGGGAATTTCTTATGCTATGTAGGATGTGTAGGGTCCCTGACTTCTACCCACACGATAGGTGCCAATAGCCCTCACCTTCAAGTTGTGACATTTCTCCAGATATTGTGAAATATCACATGGGGAACAAAATTGCCCCCTGTTGAGAACCACTGGGGTAACACTTTTTTTGGGGGGGGAGGAAGGCAGGAAGGGAGGAAAGGAGGAAGGGAAGGAGGAAGGAAGGGAGGAAGGGAGGAAGGGAGGGAGGGAGAGAAGGGAAGGAAAGAAAATCAGGCAATGAGAGAGACATTGCCAACCTGGATCTAGAGGTCTGCAAGTTGATTTCTTTTTTTTTTTTTTTTTTTTTTTTGAGAGAAGGAAAGAAAAAAAAAGGAGTGAAGGAGAGGAAGAAAGAGGAAGAAAAAGAGGGAGAAAGAATGGAAATGTTGCTTTATTCTAAGAGAAATGGGTATTAATAATGGCCAATCAATATTTTATTTAAACCTATGAGTAGGTGTGATGTGGTATTGACAATAATGTATATTTTGTGTATTTAAAGTGGAGAGCTCTATAAATATTTATTAAGTTTACTTGTTCCTGATCTGAGTTCAAGTCCTTGATATCCTTATTAATTTTTTGTCTCATTGAGTCTAAGTCTCTATGTATCTGGGTGTTAGGATCATTAGCTCTTATTGTTGCACTGATTTTTTTACCACTATATCTTTGTTGTTTTAAAATCTATTTTATCAGATATGAGAACTGCAACTCCTGCTTTTTATTTGTTTATTTATTTTTGCTCTCCATTTGGTTGGTAAATCTTTCTCCATCCCTTCGTTTTGAGTCTTTGTGTATCCTTGCATGTGAAATGGGTCTGGATGTAGCATACCATTGGGTTTTGGCTGTATCTTTTGATTGGGGGATTTGGTTGATTTAAATTTAGGGTTACTGCCATTTGATGTTAACTGGCTGTTGTATCCATTCGTTGATGTAAATTCTTCTTTATGTTGATGCTCTTTACTTTTTGGTATATTTTTAGAAAGGCTAATACCGGTTGTTTCTTTCTATGTGTAATGCTTCTTTCAGAAGCTTTTGTAAAGCAGGCCTGGTGGTAATAAAATCTCTGAGTACTTGCTTGTTCATAAAAGATTTTATTTTTCCTTCAGTTGTGAAGCTTAATTGGCTGGATATAAAATTCTGGGCTGAAAGTTCTGTTCTTTTAGGATGTTGAATATTGGCCCCCACTCTCTTCTGGCTTATAGTGTTTCTGCTGAGAGATCTTAACAGAGACCCCAAAAAACAAAGGTTTAGAAAACAGTAGTTCATTTGCCTCATAATATTCCTGGGAAGGTAAATAGATTAGTGAGTCATCTCTCTTTCATGTAATCTTTAGGGATACAGGCTGAGGAAACTGCCATCTTCCATAGTCTTCCAGTTTTGTCTTTTATTCTCCATGTAAGCCAGTCAAAAGGGTAAACAGAGCATCAAAGGGGAACTTAAACGCCGTAAAAACTTTGGCCTTGAAATAATGCATGTATCTTCAATTTACTTTCCACTGGTGAGAATAAACTGCATGGCCACAGTCCACAAGAGAGGCTGCAATATTACTGTAGCTCTATGCCTAAGAGGAGAGAGAAATAATTTCAGTGAACGATTAGCCATAGGACTTCCTACTCAGCAAGTATCCATATGCATTCTTTTTCACTGGATCCTTGTTACATCCTTGCGTACCCAACACATTCAGATCCTTTTTACAAGAGACACAACCTAATTTATTCTCCCTTTACTCTATTTAGTTCAAACCCCAGCATCTCAGGGTTATACAGAGTGTTCTTTATTGAGATCAGTTATGGTTCTTCATGGTGCAAAGACCTATGAAGAAACAATTTATTGGCCTCACCAACAACTATCTCTCAATGTAAAAAGAGATACATCTCTCAATGTAAAAAGGCTACTCAAATTCTAAAAAGCTTGGCCTAGAGGTGGCACACATCATTTCATTTGCATTTCATTGGCAGGAGCTAGTCACAAGACTACATCAATGGAGGTTGAAATATGTAACCTAGCACAAAAAGAGAACTTCATTTTGTTGAACGAGTAATAGAGTTATTAGTTTCTGGCACATAATGTAATTCAAGGAGTAATTAGATTATATGCTAAGAATAGAAGATTAAGCCCCCAGATAATATTGAACATGAGACATGACTACAACATTTTGCTTCTAAATTATCAGTCAGAAATAAGTAGATTTTCAGAAGAATCTGGGATGTCTAAAGGAGAACATTTACTTCCTCTGTGAGAAGGGAGTGTCAGGACACAGACTGAGTTTGAAGGCAGAGCATTATTCCCAACTGGAGCACAAAACTAAAAAGCAAGGAGAATGCTTCTTGTTTTAGTTTTTTTGTTTCTGTTTTATTTTTGTTTTTAAATAAGTGGATAAGAACAAAAGCCTCTTTTGGGCACATTATTTTCCAATTATTATTCTAGATAGTGTGAAGACTGTGTTTAAGATAACAATTCTAAATTATAATCTCAGCACCTAGAAGGAGAGACATGTTTAGAAACAGGTCATAATTCATCTGATGAGATTGAACTTCCTCAGGTTAAGCCAACACTGAATGGCAGTCTCAAGCTAGAAACAGACACCCATTCTCTTTAATGTTACTTTGGTTTCAGCTTTTTCATTAAATTTTTGTCTTCTAAATGTTTAAAAGCTGGTTTAAAGATTTTTTAATATTTAGCTCCTAGAGCTTTTGCCAAGCAAAAATAGCGTCAGACAAGTTAAACAGGTAAGAAGACTTTATTCAAGACTATTTCAAAGGGAGACAGAGATTGCACTCCAACACTGCTTTGAAAAGGTGGGAGAATGTTTAAGAACTGAGGTGAACTGGTAAAAATAAGGATGTTAGTCAGAATGCCTCTCCTCCTTCAGGGGATCATAGCTCCTCATCAGCAAGGGAACAAGGCCTGATGGAGAATGAGTGTGATGAATTGTCAGAATCAGGCTTCAGAAGATGGATAATAAGAAACTTCTGTGAGCTAAAAGAATATCTTCTAACCCAATGCAGAGAAACTAAGAACCTTGATAAAAGGTTTGATTAAATGCTAACAAGAACAGACAATTTAGAGAGGAATATAAGTGAATGAATGGAGCTGAAAAACACAACACAGGAACTTTGCGAAGTATGCACAAGTTTTAACAGTCGAATTGATCAAGCAGAATAAAGGATATCAGAGGTCAAAGACCAAGTTAATGAATTAAAATGAGAAGATAAGATTAGAGAAAAAGGTATGAAAAGGAATGAGCAAAGTCTCCAAGAAATATGGGACTATGTGGAAAGACCTAATCTACATTTGATAGGTGTACCTGAATGTGATGAAGAGAATGAATCCAAGCTGGAAAATACTCTTCAGGATATTATCCAGGAAAACTTCCCCAACGTAGCAAGGCAGGCCAATATTCAAGTCCAGGAAACACAGAGAACACCACAAAGATATTCCTCAAGAAGAGCAATCCCAAGGCACATAGTCGTCAGATTCACCAGGGTTGAAATGAAGGAGAAAATACTAAGGGCAGCCAGAGAGAAAGGTCACGTCACCCACAAAGGGAAGCCCATCAGACTCACAGCAGATCTCTCAGCAGAAACCCTACAAGCCAGAAGAGAGTGGGGGGCCAATATTCAACATCCTTAAAGAAAAGAACTTTCAACCCAGAATTTCATATCTAGCCAAACTAAGCTTCACAAGCAAAGGAAAAATAAAATCTTTTGTGAACAAGCAAGTACTCAGAGATTTCATCACCACCAGGCCTGCTTTACAAGAGCTTCTGAAAGAAGCACTACACATAGAAAGGAACAACCAGTATCAGCCTTTCCAAAAAATACCAAAAAATAAAGAGTATCAACACAATGAAGAATTTACATTAATGAATGGACAAAACAGCTAGCTAGCATCAAATGGCAGTATTAAACTCACATATATTATTATTAATCCTAAATTTAAATTGACTAAATCCCCCTATCAAAAGACACAGACAGGTAGATTGGATGGAAAGCCAAAACCCATCGGTATGCTGCATCCAGACCCAACTCACATGCAAGGATACACAAAGACTCAAAACAAAGGGATGGAGGAAGATTTACCAACCAAATGGAGAGAAAAACTAAATAAATAAATAAATAAAAAGCAGGAGTTGCAATTCTCGCCTCTGATAAAATAGACTGTAAAGCAACAAAGATCAAAAGAGGCAAAGAAGGACATTACTTAATGGTAAAAGGATCAATGCAACAAGAAGAGCTAAGGATCCTAAATATATACGCACCGAATACAGGAGCACCCAGATACATAAGACAAGTTCTTAATGACTTATAAAGAGACTTAGACTCCCACACAATAATAGTGGCAGACTTTAACTACATTGTCAATATTAGATCAACGAGACAGAAAATTAACAAGCATATCCAGGACTTGAACTCAGACCAAGAACAAGTAAACTTAATAAACATTTATAGAACTCTCCACCCCAAATACACAAAACATACATTCTTATCAGTGCCACATCACACCTACTCTAAAAATGACCACATAATTGGAAGTAAATCACTCCTCAGCAATTGCATAGCATTTCACAGGTTTAAATGAAATATTGGTTGGCTGCTTGTTTGTTATTTTCCTCCCTTATTTTTTCCTGTCTCCATTGTTAAGCACAATTTTTGGCATAAAAGAGGTCTTCAATACCCATTTTTAGACTGCATTCTAGCCTGGGCAATAAAGCAACACTTCCATTCTCTCTCCCTCTTTCTCTTCCTCTTTCTTTCTCTCTTTCATTCTTTTTTCTTTTTTTAAAAAAATTTTATTCTTTTTTTTCTTTCTTTCTCTTTCTTTCTTTCTTTTCTTTTTTCTTTCTTTAAAAGAAAAAAATAAAATAAGGATGTTAGGTGGGAGGTCGGTCAATGTGATTAGTCCATTTGCATTTGCTAATGGCTACTATGGTGCCACAAAGACTGGGAGTTAGAGGCAGTGGCTTCGTTGGTGATTATGTTTCAAAGGGATGGCTCCCAGATCCTTAGGAAGGACACTGCTTGGTTGTAAAACTGTCCAGAGGTTATGAGAAGATTTACATCTCAAAGGGCAAAGAAGAAATTGACAAATACAAGATTTTTCAGTAAATGCTCCAAGAAAAGAGAGGTCATAGACTTTTAGTCCGGAGGAAACCTATTTAATATTTATTTAAGCTGAGGAGACCACTAAGACCATCTATTTAGTATTGAAATATAAAAGTGGTATATTCAGCGGAGAAGTGGAGGCAATTACTTATATGTTTTTAGATTATACAGTCCAAAAATCCATTTGCTGTTTGGTGACTCACAGAAATCTATCAATTTAAATGGCTCACAGAAATCTCTGACCCAAAATGACTTAAAGCTTTTTTGTTTGTTTGTTTGTTTGTGGACACAGTCAGACATTTCGTTTGGTTTCACAGTCACACGCTGTCTTTTCTATATTTGAAACATCTTAATTTTGAATTTTAATAGTTATATATTTTATATAATTATTCAAAACTTTGAAAACATATTAGAAATATAAGGATAATGTAACAGGGTAGAGGTTATCTGTTTTTATTAGAACTCTAGGATCAGGTTAAGTAAAACCTGATTTATGTAATAAATTAGCATTTAGATTATGAGTCCCCACCTATTCCTACCTATGGTCATATGCTGTATAACAATGATTCAGTCAATGATGAACCACATGTACAAAAGTGGTTCCATAATATTACAGTAGCTATACCATATAGCCTAGGGTGTAGTAGACTATATGGTATATCTAGGTTTGTACAAGCACTCTTTATGATGTTTGCACAATATCAAAGTCACCTAAACTGTATTTCACAAAGCTTATACCTGTCATTAAGTGACACATTACTGTATTTGCCAACTACTTTGAGAAAATTCAGGTATGCAATTTTACAAAAGTACACACTGTTTTTCAAATCTCAGTAAAAAACGGAACAAGTATAATGTCCTGTGGCTATTTTCAGAGTGGTCTTCTCTTGCTGCTGATCATTAGTCCAGTATTTCCTTAGTTATCCTCACAATTTAAACCTAATATTTAACTTCCATGTTTTTTTCTCAGCATATTTTCTGTGTGTCATCTAATTTTCTTAATAATAATGTTTCTTTTATGTTACTCTTATTTTATTTGACTATTTCATGACTACCCACTTCTCTATCTTCTTTTCAAATTATTTGTATAAACACTTTTTGGCCAGAATGCAATGATTTTATTTAAATAAATATAGTGTTAGAAGATAAGGCACTTTTCTCTCGTTTTGTTATCCTAAGATTAAATTCTCCCAAATCCTGTATGTATTCATATGCTTCATATTTCTCCTTTGTCACAGAGGTGCCTCTCACCCTCAGTTACTTGTAAAATAATTGACTCCTTCTATGGTTATTTTGTAACATTAATGTCTCCCATGCATACTTTGAAAGAGTTATTTTGCTCTTTGGCAATTCTAATGCCCTAGACTTTGTAGGGTGCCCTTGTCAGTCCTCAGTGGGCCAATTTCTTTCCTTTTAGAAGAACATAATAAAGTTTTGTTGAGATAATGACCTTCAGTTTCAACTTTTATAAAAACAGAAATAAATTTTTACCACAGAATTAATTTAATGGTCCTTAATCCTCAAGAATTTTTGAAAAAGGTATTTCTTATTTTTTTAAAAAGATAAATAATGAGACTATGTTTGGAGACCTCTTTAATGACTATTTAAATTGGTTTTTATCATTAATTTGTGTGACTTGAAATAAAATTGAAATATTAAATTTAAAATACATGAGTCTTAAAGATCATGAGCCTAAGTTAAATATGAAGTCAATAATTAATCACATTTTGATCCTTTAAAAAAATTTAGACTATCCAAAAGGGGAAACGTTTATTGTGGACTCTGATAATTTGTTATCAGAAGATCAGTCGAAATATGCTGTCATTCATCATATGGGTAATGATTATGATTATGACGGATTCATTTTCTTAGAGCTGTTATTATTCCATTGGTAGTAAAATTATTGATAATATAATATAATTAGAGAATTTTCAGAACTAAAGGAACATTGGAAATCAAAGATTCAGTTCTTGGTAATCATGGAAGTCACACAGATTCTTGAGATATAACAAGGCTTAATAATTATTTGAAAAATAATAGGTGTATGGATTTAACATCCATGCTATAGAAATTAAATTAAATTTAGGATGTGTGAAAAGTTACCATATGTTTAAGTCATGAACTCAGATTTAATTGTTTTGAGCCTAACGTGCTGAATCAAGTTCTTCTGATAGTGAATGAGCCTAGTTTACTGTTCAGTATATGCATCTCAGTGTGGTAATTATGCTTTCTGTTGAATATGTAATACTTTTGTGGAGTGAAAGAAGAAATCACCTGTTTTAGTTTCAAAGGGCTAAATTTTCAAATTAGAAATAATTGGGTGGCTTGAAACAATAGAAATTTATTCTTTCATAATTCTGAAAGCAGGGAGTTTGAAATCAAGATTTTCACAAGGCGTGCTCCCTCTGAAAGCTCCAGGGAAGAATCCTTTCTTGCTTCTTCCTAGCCAACAGTGATTTTCAGTTATCCTTTGCACTCCTTGGTTTGTAGCTGCATCATTTCAGTCTCTGTTTCCACCTTCAACTAGCTGTCTTCCCCCGTGTGTGACTGTGTTTCTGCATGGCCTTTCTATAATGACGGCAGTCACGGGGTTATCTAGGTAGGGTTACCTCAAAGAAGACACCTTTGTTTTCTTTTCCTCAAGTTAATTTCCTCCTCTAAGTAGGAATAAGTTAGGTTACAGAATTTTTGAGAGGATCAAATAGAAAGTGCTTTGTGAAAGAGGAAGTAATGGAAAAATATTTGTATCCTTTTAACTTGTACCAGTGGGCGATGGAAGCACACACCTCTCCCCAAAAGCACTGCCATGGCCTGAGAGCAGAAGAGATCAAGTAGAAACAGCAAGCTGAAAATGAACCTATTGGACTACAGTGTAGAACTAGATAGAGATCTGAGAAACATCTGCAAAAAAGTGGTGCTCTAAGAGCTTTGGAAATGTAATCATAAAATAAATACTATAAATTCCAATTTTGAATTAGAGTTAATATTGTGCAAATATAAAGCATGTATTAAATCATATACAACTTTTAAAAATCTCCTTGGCTGGGCACGGTGGCTCAAGCCTGTAATCCCAGCACTTTGGGAGGCCGAGGTGGGTGGATCACGAGCTCAAGAGATCAAGACCATCCTGGTCAAAATGGTGAAACCCTGTCTCTACTAAAGATACAAAAAAAAAAAAAAAAAAAAAAGCTGGGCATGGTGGTGCGTGCCTGTAATCCCAGCTACTCAGGAGGCTGAGGCAGGAGAATTGCCTGAACCCAGGAGGCGGAGGTTGTGGTGAGCCGAGATCGCGCCATTGCATTCCAGCCTGGGTAACAAAAGCGAAACTCCGTCTCAAAAAAAAGACAAAAAAATGAACAACAACAACAAATAACAAAAAAAAAAAAACAAAAAAAACTCCTTATATGTTTAAACAGCATGTGAAAAAATAATTTGTTAATATGGAATCAAAGGCGTATCTTAGGTTTATATTTTTTAACCTGGCATAGTAATCTATTTTAAAAAGCAGACACATAGTTGCAAAACATGAGCATTCTAATTTCTAAGATGGTCGGTAGCCATAGTTTGTAGATTGCAACTGACATGAGTTCTGATCATCTGTGCATTTTTGGGAAGCAGAGTATTTCAGCACAAGCACATGGGTAAAGAAGATAGAAAGAAATAGGCAGAGTCAAAGGACATAAAGTTTCAGTTACATAGAAGAAACACAATCAAAAGAGAATTATTATACAACATAATGATTGTAGTTAATATATTGTGTTCTTGAAAAATGCTAAGAAAGTAGTTGTAAAGGGTTCTCACCACAAGAGTGATAACTTGGTGAGGTAATACATATGTTAATTAGCTGGATGTGTCATTTTACAATGTATATATCCTTCAAAACTTCATGCCATCCATAGTAAACACATAGAGTTTCATATGTCAATTTTTTTAAAAATTAATAATGGGCAGATTCTAAGGTGAGAACCAGCTGAGATGTGTGGTTTCTCCCCTAGAAGTGACAGTGATTGAGTAAATGAAGAATGTATTTCTGTCCACTTGACTGAGGTCCAAATACGTTGTCCTCATTCAAGTGGTCAGAAATTCATTCATTCATCTACTTATTTAATCAAGTTACCTACTGAGTGATTTCCAAGTAAGAGGAACTGTGTTAGATGCTGAGGAGATAAGTGAATCAAGCACAGCACCTATCTTCAACCTAAAAATCTAGTGGAAAAATGCTACTTAAATTAGTATTGTTTAATATTAATTAATCACTGTTAATGATAGCTGATATTTATTGACTAAATACTTGACATAAATCATTCAAAAACTCTGGGTTAAAAAATCATGTAAAAAACTCTACCTTAATTAGTGCCTGCAATTGCTAGGGGCTATGAAGGGCAGGAGCTCAAAATTAATATTTAATTTTATATAAGTTTATGCATGTAATGAAAAACTCATTATTTTGAATCATAATATTGGAAAGTTGAAGTAGAAAAAAGAAAAACGCTGACTGTTAGAACTGAAAATTTTTTAGAGATCCTCATTTCTCACATGGGGAAATAGTAGCTGAGAGTTAGCAAATGAGAACATTAGGTTCAGTTATAATGTTTGGGAAGAGATTGGCTGATTTTGTCTTGAAATTGATTTCTATTACTTTGTGGTTATTGTCTTTTTACACATTAGGTAGGCAGAGTGATCTTTAAATGTGTGTGTGTGTGTGTGTGTGTGTGTGTGTGTGTGTGTGTGTGTATGTTTAAAGCTCTTGTTTCAAATCCTTAAATAGTTTTCTGTGGCCCTTAAGAATAACCAAAATTGGCCCGTAATTGGCCCACACTAAAATAGGAATAGATCTAGGTTGTCACAGAAGGATGGAAAAACCCAAACAATTGCCAAAACAAGAACTAGGCAAAGAAACTACAGGATAGGCCGAGCGCAGTGGCTCACACCTATAATCCCAGCACTTTGGGAGGCCGAGGAGGGTGGATCATGAGGTCAAGAGATCGAGATCATCCTGGTCAACATGGTGAAACCCCGTCTCTACTAAAAATACAAAAATTAGCTGGGCATGGTGGTGCGCACCTGTAGTTCCAGCTACTCGGGAGGCTGAGGCAGGAGAATTGCTTGAACCCAGGAGGCGGAGGTTGCAGTGAGCCGAGATTGCGCCATTGCCCTCCAGTCTGGGTAACAAGAGCGAAACTCTGTCTCAAAAAAAAAAAAAAAGAAAAGAAAAGAAACTACAGGATAATAGAAAACCCAGAATAAGGGAGAGAACATGGCTAAAACCCATCAGGATGACATATCCATGACTCTTCTGGGCAAACCCAAATAAGGGAGAAAGAGATAAGTAACCAGGAGTCCCTGAAATCCCCTCCTTTTCCAGAATATCTAATGATTATTCTACCCCCTAATTAAAGAAACACCCATAAAATAAGAATGCTGGGTGGTCACAGGAGAAGTGGGAAAATAAGCAGCAATTTCACACAGCAGCAAGAAAGGAGCTGTTCAAACTAGCTACAAGGACAAGGCCAAACCTGGGCTGTTAAGATCTTAACAAACAAGATGGGAGCTAAGCTGGTTGAAACTACTTGTGTCCAACAGAGTGTTGGGTTTGACCCATGCTCTACCCCAGACCTAATCATATGCTCATTATCACACTGAGTCACACACCCACCAGCATCATGACAGATAGGAGCATGGCCATATTTAATATAAAAATGGGTGGCACCCCAATTCCAAGAAATCTCTACCTTTTTTTTTCAAAATCCTCATCATTCTACCCCCTAATCAGTAGCAGCATAAAATTAGAAGCCCAAACTCTGAATTATTTATTGAGTCAGTATCAAGAAACTGGAACATTGGCAGGGACTTTGGGCTCAGGCATCTGGAGACCCATCTAAGCCCTCCAGCAACAATACTCCTTGAAAGAGCTGGTCCTCTTTCTAACCACTGGCTTCCTGCATCATAGCCACAGTGACAGCCTCTCTTTCTCCCAGAACTATAAAGCTGCCTGTGTCCTCAGTTATCTGCACATACTGTTTCCTCTGCCTAGATTTCTCCTTCCACTCACCTTGTTCAACCCAATCTTCAGCTCGGACCCCATTTCCTAACAGAGGCCTTCCTGAACTCTTTTGACTTGGTGAACTACACCTGCAGTATGGTCACATAGCTTTCTAAAGTATTTGTTATAATTGTACATTTATTTTTAAAATTATTTAGTCTGTCTCTGTCATATCTTGCTCTAGGGTTTCCCAGAGCAGAAGAAAAAAAGGCTTTTGTGCAAGTAATTAAATTGGAAATGGATTCCGGGGAATAGGAGTGAGAGACCAGACTGAAATAAGTTAAACCAGGGAGGTAAAAAAGGCTACTATGGACTTAAATCTGCTGTGTTCCACCCAGGCTAATAAGAAACTTGAAGAAATGCATCTCAGAACTGTCTGGCTTGCAGATGACTGAGGAAATCATTCATTGGTTCCATCCTCTTTGGTCCAGGGTTAGCCCATAACATCTGTGCCTAAATACTATTTCTCCGGTTCACTATTAATAGACATCTAGGCTGATTCCATTACTTTTCTATTGTGAATAGTACTGCAATGATTATATGAGTGTATGTTGTATATCTATCTGGTAAAATGACTTACCTTCTTTTCCATAGATACCCAGTAATGACCCCACTACGTCAAATGGTAGCTCTAAGTTCTTTGAGAAATCTTCAAACTGCTTTCCATAGTGGCTGAACTAAATATGTTCCCATAAAAAGTGTAAAAGTGTATGTGTTCCTTTTTCTTTATAGCCTTACCAGCTGATCTGGGGTGTGTGTGTGTGTGTGTGTGTGTGTGTGTGTGCGCACGCACGTGTTTGATTTTTAAATAATTACCATTCTGACTGGTGTGAGATGATATCTCATTGTGGTTTTGATTGAATTTCTCTGATGATTAGTAATGTTTAGCATTTTGTAATATGCATGTTGGCTGCTTGCATGTCTTCTTTTGAGAGGTGTTTGTTCATGTCTTTTGCCTACTTTTTAATGGAGTTATTTGTTTTGTTTTTTTTGAGACAGAGTCTCAATGTCTTTTGCCCACTTTTTAATGGAGTTATTTGTTTTGCTTATTAAGTTAAGTTCTTTAGATTCTATATAGCTGACCTTTGTCAGAGGCATACTTTGTGAATATTTGCTCCCATTCAGGAGGTTGTCTGTTCACTCTTTTGATAGTTTCTCTTACTGTGCAGAAGCTCTTTCATTTATTTAATTTTTTTTTTTTTGGTCGCAATTGCTTTTAAGAATTTTATTGTAAATTCTTTGCCAAGGCTGACGCCCAGGGTAATATTTTCTATAATTTTTTTCTAGAATTTTTATAGCTTGAAGTTTTACATTTAAATGTCTGATCCATCATGAGTTTATTTGTGTATATGGTGAAAGGTAAGGATCCAGTTTCATTCTTCTGCATATAGCTAGCAAGTTACCCTAGCACCATTTATTAAATATGAAGTCCTTTCTTTATTGCTTATTTTCGTCTAATTTGTCAAAGATCAGATGGCTGTAGGTGTGTGGATTTATTTCTGAATTCTGTATTCTATCCTGTTGTTCTATGTGTCTGTTTTAGTACCAGTACCATGTTGTTTTGGTTACTGCAGGCTTATAATATAGTTTGAAGTCAGATATCACTTTTTCCTTTTTGCTTAGGATTTTGTTGGCTGTCTGTGCTCCTTTGGTTCCATATGAATTTGAATCATGTTTTTCTAGTTCTGTGAAAAATACTGTTAGTTGTTAGATAGGAATAGCATGAAATCTATAGATTACTTTGAGCACTATGGTCATTTTAATGATATTTATTCTTCCAATCCATGAGCATAGAATACTTTGGCACTTTTCTGTGTTATATATGATTTATTTCAGCCATGTTTTATAGTTTTCCTTGTAGAGATCTTTCACTTCATGAATTAGATGTATTTCTAGGTGTTTTATTTGTTTGTGGCCACTGTAAATGGGATTGTGTTCTTGATTTTGCTCTCAGCTTGAATGTTACTGGTGTATAGAAATGCTACTGATTTTTGTAGAATAATTTTGTGTCCTGAAACTTTACTGAAGTCATTTTTTAGTTCCAGGTGCCTTTCGGATGAGTCTTTAGTGTTTTTCAGGTATAGAATCATGTCATCTGCAAAGAGAGAAAGTTGGCTTTCTTCTGTTCCTGTTTGAATGTCTTTTATTTCTTTCTCTTGCCTGATTGCTCTGGCTCTGACTTCCAGTACTATGATGACTAGGAGTGATAAGAGTGGGCATTCTTGTCTTGTTTCAGTTTTCCATGGGAATAGTTCCAGCTTTTGTTGGTTCAGCATGATGTTGGCTGTGGGTTTGTCAGAATGCTTATTATTACTTTGAGTTATGTTCCTTTGAGGCCTAGTTTGTTCAGAGTTTTTAACATGAAAGGTTATTGTATTGTTTCAAAGACTTTTACCATGTCTATTGAGATGATCATATTGTTTTTGTACTTAATTCTGTTTTTATGGTGAGTCACATTTACTGTTTTGTGAATGTTGAACTAACCTTGCATCCCAGGAATGAAGCCTACTTGATTATGGTGAATTAACTTTTTGATATACTGCTGGATTAGGTGTACTAGTATTTTGCTGAGGATTTTTGTGTCTATTAATATGTTAATCAATGATATTGGCCTGTAGTTTTTATTGTTGTTTTTTTCCATTGTGTCTGATATAGTTTGGCTGTGTCTCCACCCAAATCTCATCTTGAATTGTAGCTCCCATAATCCCCATGTCATGGGAGGGACATGGTGGGAGGTAATTGAATTATGGGGGCAGGTTCTCCTGGGCTGTTCTCATGATAATTAAACATTTCATGAAATCTGATGATTTTATAAAGGGCAGTTCCCCTGCACATGCTCTCTTGAATTCCACCATGTGAATAAAACATGCTTTTGCTCCTCCTTCACCTCTCACCATGATTGTGAGGCCTCCCCAGCCATGTGGAACAGTGAATGCATTAAACCTCTTTTTCTTCATAAATTACCCAAATTACTCAGTCTCTGGTATGTCTTTATTAGCAGTGTAAGTACAGACTAACACAGTTTCTTTTCCAAGTTTTGGTATTAGGGTGATTCTGGCTTCAAATATTAAGGAATCCCTCATCTTCAATTTCTTTTTTTTTTTTTCTTTTTTGCTTTGTTTTTTTTTAGGTGGAGTTTTGCTCTCGTTGCCAAGGCTGGAGTGCAATGGTGAAATCTTTGCTCACTGCAACCTCTGCCTCCCAGGTTCAAGTGATTCTCCTGCCTCAGCCTCCTGAGTAATTATGATTAAAGGCACGTGCCACTGTACCCAGCTAATTTTTTGTATTTTAAGTGTTTCATCATGTTGGCCAGGCTGGTCTCAAACTCCTGACCTCAGATGATCCTCCAGCCTTGGCCTCCCAAAGTGCAGGGAATATCGGCATGAGCCACCATCCCCAGCCTCAACTTTTTGTAATAGTTTCAGTAGAACTGGTACCATCTTTTCTTTAAATGTGTGATAGAATTAGGCTGTGACTCTATCTGGTCCTGGACTTCTTTTGGTTATTGAGCCACCATGCCCAGCCTCAATTTTTTGTAATGGTTTCAGTAGAATTGGTACCATCTCTTCTTTAAATGTCTGATAGAATTTGGCTGTGACTCCATCTGGTCATGGGCTTTTGTCAGTTAGCAGGTTTTTATTACTGATTCAATATCGGAACTTGGTATTAATCTGTTCAGAATTTCAATTTCTTCCTGGTTCAATATTGCGAGGTTGTGCATTTCTAGGAATTTACCCATTTTCTCTAGATTTTCCAGTTTGTGTGCATAAATGTATTAATAATAATCTCTGAGAATCTTTTGTATTTCTGTGAAATTGGTTGTAATGTCACTTTTGTCATTTCTGACTGTGATTATTGGGATCTTCTCTCTTTTTTGATTTGTATTCTAACTAGCAGTCAACTGATTTTGTTTATCCTTTCAAAAAGAAAACTTAATTTTATTTATTCTTTGTATGGATTTTTGGGTCTCAGTTTTGTTCAGTCTGCTCTGATTTAGTTATTTATTTTCTTCTGCCAGCTTTGGGCTAGTTTGTTCTTGTTTTTCTAGTTCCTCTAGGTGTGATATTTGTTCATTAATTTGAGATCGTCCTAAATTTTTGAGATATGCATTTAGTGCTATGAAATGTTCTCTTAATACTACTTTTGCTGTGTTCTAGAGAGATTTTGTTATGTTGTATCTCTTTTTTTTTTGTTTCAAATAATTTGTTTAATTTTTGCCCTAAGTTCATTGTTTACCCAAAAGTCATTCAGGAGAAAGTTGTTTAGTTTCTATGTAATTATGTGGTTTTGATAGATCTTGGTATTTATCTTTATTTTAATTCCACTGTTGTCTGACAGTATCATTAGTATGATTTCAGTTTTTTTTTAATTCATTGAGACTTGCTTTACAGCTGATCATGTGGTCAATCTCAGAGTATGTTCTGTATGCAGGTGAGAAGAATGTACATTGTGTGGTTGATGGGTAGAGTGCTCTGTAGATGTATATTAGGTCCAGTTGGTCAAGTGTTGAATTTAAATCCAAAATTTCTTTATTAGTTTAATATCTTGATCTGTCTATTACAGTCCCCCACTATTGTTCTGTGGCTGTTAAATTATTTCCCATGTCTAGAAGCAGTTGTTTTATGAATCTGGGTGCCAAAATTTTGGGTGCATCTATATTTAGGATAGTTAAGTCTCCTTGTTGAATCAAATCCTTTATAATTATGTAATGCCTTTCTTGGTTCTTTCTTTGCTGTTGTTAGTTGAAAGTGTCTCTTATCTGATTTAAAATTGTGATGCCTGTTCTTTTTTGTTTTTCATTTGCATGATAGATCTTTCTCCCACCCTTTCCTTTAATCCTATAGGTGTCATTATGTGCAAAATGGGTCTCTTGAAGACAGCAGATTAATGAGTCTTTTTAAAATTTAATTTACAACTCTTTACCTTTTAAGTGAGGTGTTTAGATTGTTTACATTCAAGATTAATATTGATATGTGAGATTTTGATCCTATTTGTGATGTTGTTAGCTGGTTGCCTTATAGTTTGTATTGTGTGGTTGCTCTGTATGCTTGCTCAGATATGTTCATAAGCATGTTTCTTCAATTCTAATACATATTGTTCTTTTGTTTCCATGTTTTGAATTTTCTTAAGCTGTGTACCCAAATCTTTTTTGTACCAGGTCCAGTTTCATGAAAACAATTTTTCCATGGATGGTGGGGGATGTGGGGTGGGTCATGGCTCTGGGATGAAACTGTTTCACTTCAAATCCAGGTATCAGTTAGATTCTCATAAGGGGCACACAACCTAGATCCCTCACATGCACAGATCACAATATGGTTTGCGCTCCTATAAAAATCTAATGTCACCACTGATCTGAAAGGAGGTAAAGCTCAGGCAGTAATACTTCCTGGCCCACCAGTCACCTCCTGCTGTGCAGCTCAGTTACCTAACAGGCCACGGACTGATACTGATCTCTAGTCCAGGGGTTGAGTACCTCTACTTTTAAGGTCTCTTGTAAATGGTTTTATTGTCTCATGGTAATGAATTCTATTAGCACTTATTAGAATAGATCTTATTTCTCCTTCACTGATGAAGTTTAGCTTGGTGGGATACGAAATTCTTGGTTAGAATTTCATTGCTTCAAGAATCTTGATAATAAACTACCAATCTTTCCTGGCTTGTGAAGTTTCTGCTGAGAAGTCTGCTGTTAGTCTGAAGGGGTTCCCTTTGCACATGATCTGACCTTTCTCTTCAGTTCCCCTTGAGATTTTTTTTATTAGCTTTGATCTTAGTCTGGCAACTCTTTGCCTTGGAGGTGTTGGTTTTGAATAGTATCTTGCAGGTGTTTTCTGCATTTCTTGTATCTACATGTCTACCTGTCTGTCAAAATTAGGAACAGTTTCTAGAAGTACTCCCTCAAATATGTTTTCCAGGTTGTTTACATTTTCTTCTTCTCTCTCAGAAATGTCAGTAATTCCCAGACTTGGTTGCTTTATATAATCACATCTTTCTTGAAGATTTTGTACACTTTAAAAAATTTTTTTCTTTTTCTTTTTTGTCTGAGTTAGTTTGAATGATCAGTCTCGAGCTCTGAAATTTGTGCTAAAATTCTTCTGTTTAGTCCAGTCTATTGATAAAGCTTTCACATGTATTTTGAAATTCCTCAGTTGAGTTTTTCAATTCCAGAAGCTCTGATTCATTTATTTTTAAGATATGTATCTCTTCCTTTATTTCCTGGATCAATTTAGAAGTTCCTTTGTGTTGACTTTAAACCTTGTCTTGGTCTCTTTCATCTTCCTTGCAATCCATGGTTTGAGTTCTTTATCTGCTATTTCTGAATTTCTCTTTTGGTTAGGGACCATTGCTGGAGATCTAATGTGATTTTTTTCGTGATGTCACTACAATCATATTTTTTATGGTTCCAGAATTCTTGTGCTGGTTTCTTCTCATCTGGACACACTGATACTTCTGATTTTTGTAATAAGTTTTGTTTTAATTTTTTTTTTCTTTTGCTTTCCCTTTCACCATCCCCTCTCTGGGTGGTGTGACTATAGAATATGCTGAGTAGGGTATTTTGGCTTTGCTTCCATAGCTCTATAACATCTTTGGGCAGGTTTTATATTAGGCTGTGCAATTCAATCTATAAGCCAGTAGATAGTGCTTATAGGTAAGAGCCAGCTGCAGCCAATGTAACTAGATATACACACTTGACTTTCATTTACTGGGAGAAGCTCTCTGTTGCCTCACTCAGTGGACTGATTCATGGAGCGTGCAGTGGTCTGACCTACCTGCTCAGCCCTGAGGTGGGGTGGGAGGGGCACAAGATGGGCCAGACATAGCAAGTGCCCTAGTAGCATGCACCCACACCATTGCAGAGAGAGAATTCAGTGAGCAGTGACCAAGAACCCAGAGGTGTGCCTAGGTATGGAGACAGGAAAACTTCTTGACCCCAGGTTCTTAGAACAGGCAATGGGAGCAGCCTAAACTCTTAACCCAGGATAGAGTGTGATTCCGATGCATTTAGATCTGCCTAGGCATGAAATACAGAGAGCCATTCTGTAACACAATCTCTGCACAGGAAAGGTCGGGCTGTTCAGGCTTGAAATCCAGGCAAACAGGTATTCTGACTGCCTGAATATGAAGCAGAGCAGGTGCTGCTGCACTACAATCTCTGTTCAGGAAACATGGGGCAGCTCAGACTGCCAATATGAGCAAGGAGGTGCTTTGAATGCCTGGAGATCTGCCTGGACTTGGAGTGGTGAAGCCTTCACCCTGCACCAGGATCTCTGTAAAGGAAGAGTGGAATGAGTCAGGGTGCTGAACTAGGCAAGCAGGTGCTCTGAATGCCTGCAGATCTGCCTGAGCATGAATGAGAGAGAGTCCCACTGCACCACAATCTATGCACAGAAAGGGTGGGGCAGATTAGGCTTCTGATCAAGGTGAGCAAGTTCTCCAACTACCTGGAGATTCACCTAGATGTAAAACATAGAGGGCCCCCTGCACCAGTATCTCTGCACAGAAAGAATGGGGCACCTGAGGTTGCTAGTCCATGCAAGCAGGTATTCTGAATGCCTAAAGCAGGCATTTAAAAGAACTGAAAAATAAGACAGAGAAGGATAAACCCCACTAACAGCAGAGAAATAAAACAGGTTTTCTACACAGGACTTGTAAATAAACTTGGCAAAAATCAACATAGTCCCTGTAATCACATGATGCTGTTTTCTGCTCATCAAAGAGGATTTCTTGCCCCTACTTTCTAAATTAGCAAGCCCTTCCTTGTCCTTTCACACTCTATCACTTTATTTCTATATTTTTTTCTTGGTGCTTATTCTCACCTAACATATTCTACATTCAGTTGTTAATTTATTGCTATTAATTACAACATAGTAAGTTATTAATTTATTGTGACTAAACTCTGAGTTTCATGTGACAGGTAGTTTTTTGGCTGCTCTATCTTCAAAGCCTAGAACAGATATTGGCATAAAGTACTAGCTCAATCAATATTTCAAGAATAATTAACCCAATGAAAGAATTCATGCATCAATCTAGAGCAGGAGTTGGAAAATTACAGCCTGGCTCCTGCTTTTGTAAACAAAGTTCTATGGGAACACAGCCATATTCATTTACATATTGTCTATGGCCACTTTCTCACAACAACAACAAATTGAAGTAATTATGATAGACCATATGGCCCACAGAGCTGACAATATTTACTATCTGAACCTTTACGGAATAAGTGTTCTGTTTTAGAGTCCTAGAACACAACTCAGAATTTATAATTGTAATTCTCATTTTCTAAAAATCATATCATAGATGCAGACTTAATTTTTTTGGCTTTTCAGTATATGTACATATATTTATATATTTTTTGATATTTTTCTGAATGCCACATAAATGATGTCATAACATCTGTTCTTCTCTGATAGAACTTAATTTTCCCCATCCCTGTTAACTCTTCTTAAGGGGAATAGCTGTAAGCTAAAAAACAAAATTCTGTAAAATTTCCTAGAAATATATCTCCAAATTTAGATACAGAAGATGTTTTATTCTAGTTAAACCACTGCCATTAACTCTATGTGTAAGCTTACATCATTTAACTATCTAGAAGAACATATTTTCTTGCCGAAAACTGGGTTAGATGAATTTTCAAGGTGTTTCTGGCTTTAAAATTCTCATATCAGTGATTAGCTACGTAAACACTGAAGATATAAATTTTGAAGACAAATAAGAAGGTATTTCAGTTAAATCAGTTCAATGTATTTATAAGCAGGAAATTACAAAACTGAGGTAAAATAAAAGGCATGTATCAGTGTATTATTTTTTCTATATCTAGCTGACAGAATGTGACAAAGAACTAGACAGAACTGGGATTGTAGTTATCTGAACTGGACTAATGGAGTCTTGACGTTGTACAAATTAAGACTGAATAACTCAGATTTGTGTATTGTACTGTGGAGTATTGTCAATGATTCGTCTTGACCTATAAGAGTCATATTACTTCATTTTTGAAAGTGTGTTTAGGAAGTTTGGGGTTCTTGTTGTTCTAACAGAATGTTCATTTCCATTTTCAGTTATTCCGTGGATGGTATTTAGACTGAAGAACGAGATTACTCCTCTTTTTGACTGAGGACAATTTAAGGTGAAGTATGAAAATCCTTGTTAATGAGAATTGATTTAGCCCTGCCAGGTAAAGTTTTGCTAGGAGTGGGTTATGTAACCTGAGGCTAGGTTGAAGCAGTGGTCACTCTTAATAGAAATCATTATCTATTTTTTTTCCTCCTTCCCCAAGTTTTCCTCAAAATTTCATTAACTGTTATAAATTTATATAACTTGATTTTGACAGAAGATGCTATTTATTTTTCCATGGTGCTAAACATTCTCCCCAAGACTACAGAATCTGCCACATTCACCTGTAGGAAAAAAAAGTTTGTCAGGAGACTTGCTAGCTGAAAAAAGCTATTACTTTTTTTCTGTTATACTGTTAGAGAATAGAGTATAAGAAATGAAGAAACATCCAACCTGGATCAAATCCTGGCTCTATTGTTTCTTTAAATTATGGCCAAATTAGTGGCCAATTCAGTTTCTTCATTTGTAAAGTTAAAATAATTATACTTGTTTCATAAGGTTGTAACATATTAGAAGATATTACTATAAAAATTACATAGCCTAGTGCCTAGACAAATCAAGTGCTCAGTAACTAAGCTACATATTTTTCTAGTCATTATGAAATTTTCTGTGGATAAAATGATTTGTGAGTTACGGATATAATATTCAAGAAATGTAAAGTAAAAACTATGGAGTCAGATATGAGTGAGCAAACAAGTTTGGCCTGAAAATGAGAGAAGAAAAAGCTACAGACAGTCAGACATAGATGAGAGCAAACAAGTTGAACCTAGGAAAATGCTGATAAGTATACAAAACTTGGGAAAAATCAGCAGCACCATTTTGGAAGAACACAGGAGAGGCCACATATATTAATAAATGAGATGTGTTTGACTTTAGATAATGATGTAATGGAGTGTTTAAAAAGTGATTTGAGAATACAGTAGAGTTTAGAAAATTGTCATTTCAAAAGGATTAAGGGAGCAGTGGTTAAAATTTGACAGTGCAACATCAGAATAGTGTCCAGTTTTTAGCTTTTGCCGGTTACTAAATGTGCAACTTTGGTAAAGTTATTTAACTTCTCTGAGTTATAATTTTCTCACCTGTACAAATGGGAATACTATAATATATACAATACATTTGTTGGGAAGAGTCAAAGAAATAATAAGTAAAACTCGTTGGTACTGAACTATTACTCAATATATAGCCATCATATGTTATTCTTATTATCAGTTGTTATCTTCAGTATATAATTTGAGAGGGATAGAATTAGCAGGTTATTATGTAAGAAATATGAGGCTCAGAAACATACAAATTACAGAGATTATATATGACCTCAGTGACTTATCTGTTGTATAAATGACAGAGAGATAAAACAGAGTTCAAATATTAGCTTGAGAGTTTCAAATAAAACCCTGGTTACTTAAAAAAATCCTAAAAGTTGATCATAAATATAAATGTAAAACCTAAGACTATGAAAACTTGTAGAAGAAAATGGAATAGAAAATCATGGAAACTTAGGATAGTCAAAAGTTTCTTGAAACTCAAAAAGCATGAAACACAAAATACAAAAAGTATTGCTCTATGGTACCTACCTAAATGAGTAGAAAACGTTGGTCCTGCATATAGATATTCACAGATTTATTTATAACTGCCAGTCTTAGAATCAAACAAGATGTTCTTCAGTGGATGAATAAGTAAACTATAAGACATCCAGAAAACAGAATATTATTCAGTAATAAAGGGAAATAAGCTATAAAACTATGAAAAGCAAAACAAGTCAATTTGATAAGCTTACATGCTATATAATTCCAACTAAGTGATATTCTGGAAAAGGCAAAACTGTGGAGACAGAAAAAAGGTAGAATGGAGAGCAATAACTAGGTGATGCACAGATTTACTCTGTGCAGTAAAAAATATTCTGTATGATATTATGATAGTAAATACATGTGACTAGGCATTTGTTCAAACCTACAGAAGGTACAGCACCAAGAGTAAACCCTAATATAAACTATTGACTTTGTGTGATTATGATGTAGATGTAGGTTCATCAATTGTAATAAATGTATCACTCTGGTGGGGGAAGTAAGTAATGGGGGAATATATATATATATTGAGAGTTTCAAATAAAACCCTGGTTACTTAAAAAAATCCTAAAAGTTGATCATAAATATAAATGTAAAACCTAAGACTATGAAAACTTCTAGAAGAAAATGGAATAGAAAATCATGGAAACTTAGGATAGGCAAAATTTCTATATATATATATATATGTGCATATATATATATAGATATATATATATACACACACATACATATATCAGGGAAATGGACTGTATAGGAGGTCCATAACTTTCTCTCAATTTTGCTGTGAACCTAAAACTGCTCTTATAATGTCTTAAACATTCATATATCGGACTTAATCAAAACTAAGAAATTTCTCTTTGAAATACACTATTAAGAAAATGAAAAGGCAGGTCACATGTTAGAAGTAAACATCTCACATATATCAATGAACTTTTTAATTTGTAATATGTAAAAACTCTTACAACACATGGTAAGACAAACATATAATAAAAGATAGGTAAAATATTTGAAGAGACACTTTACAGAAGAAGATACATTAATTACCGAGAGCATATGGCAAGATTTTCAATAATATTGGTAATCAAGAAAATGTAGGATAAAATCCTAATGAGACACTACTTTTTTAGAATAACTAGAATAAAACAACACCATGCCAGGTATTGGTGAAGGTATGGAGGAACCGGAACTGGACTTGATAAGACTGTAAAATGGTATAATCAGTTTGAAAGCGAGTTTGGCAGTTTCCTAGGGAGATGAATATTTACCTACCACACAATCTGTTCTGCTTCTAGACATTTACCAAAAAGAAACAATGACATATGTCTACATCAAGGTCTGTATTTCCATGTTCATACTTGCTTTACTTGTAAGAACCCCAAGCTGGAAACAACCCATATGTCCATCAGCAAGTGAATGGGCAAGCATATTTTGGTACCATAAAATGGAATAATACTTTCCAATAAAAAAAGTATAAACTACTCTTATATGTAACATCATGGATAACACTTCAAATCATTTTCACTAAGTGATAGGAACTAGAGCAAAAATTAAAATGTACTGTGTCATCCCATTTATATAAAATTCTATGCAATCTAAATCAATTTATAGCCACAGAAAGCAAATCAGCATTTGCCCTGGAACTGGTATGGAAAAAGATAGGGCAGGAGTACTTACAAATGGGCAGAAGAAAACATTTGGCCTTGATTGTAGTAATTGTTTTATCAATTTCTATTAGTCCATTCTCACACTGCTATAAGGAATACTACCTGAGACTCCCTAATTTATAAAGGCAAGAAGTTTAATTGACTCACAGTTCTGCATTGCTGGAGAGGCCTCAGAAAATTTACAATCATGATGGAAGGGGAAAGGGCAAGCGGGAACCTTCTTCACAAGGCAGCAGGAGAAAGTGAGTGCAAGTGGGAGAAATGCCAGATGCTTATAAAACGATCAGATCTTGTGAGACTCACTCATTATCGGGAAAACACCACAGGGCAAACCACCCCCCCATAATCAAATCACTCCTCTCTCTTGATACATGGGATTACAATTCAAGATGAGAGATGAAATTTGGGTGGGGACACAGAGCCAAACCATATCAGAGCGTATAAATATGTCAGAACTCAACAAATTATGGCCCTTGAATATGTGTAGCTTATTGCATGTCAGTTGTACCCCAGTAAAGTTTAAAATAAACATTGGAATTAATATAATGCAGTGAGAGTCCACTGGACACTCAATGATGTTGGTATTACTGGCCTATTCAGTAAGATCTGAGTTTGACATGACAAATTGATATTCAGATACCTTGAATTGTCAGTAGTCTACTCTCTAGTTGCTTTTGTGTGCGGTCTTCTATGCTGAATTTTTAAAAGAAAATATTGAGCTGTTTTATAATCAGAATAAAAATTTTGTGTCCAAGATACAGAAGTTTTCAGTTGCTGCCCTTTTTAGAATACATCATCTACATTTTTAGAAATTGCTAGAAGAAAAGCATTTCTTTAATATTTTAAAAGGAATAAGACTAAAATATTTATAAGGGAGGACTTTCTCATAAAAGTCTTCACCAATCTTAGAAAATTGCTTGATTTTCTTTTTTTCTCCCCACAGAAAATGGGTGGAAAAGTAAATTTATGGTTTCTTCTTTCATAATAATGTTATATACTCCACATAATTTACATTCAAATAAATATCACAAGATTTTTTAAGTGTTTTCATAAATTTTTTATTGAATAGGTAGAAGTATCTGCTTATACAATAGTAGTAACTAGAAACTTACCTTAAAAGGAATCTTTCTGTGCCATTCATTGAGAAGTCTACGTGAACTTTGGTATATTCCTGGAGAGCAATAGCATGCAGGAAAATCTTTGTGAGCAACCAGGAAACTAACTAAAGAACAGTTGAAATAAGCTATAACCACTGAGAATATGAAATTCAACATAAGAAAGTTTTAAAAAAAAAGATTTCTCAGCAAAAACAGACTGTACTAACCAGCATTTGCTGACATTTTCTTAGAAAAATACTGTAAAGTATTAATCAGTATGTACTTGGCTGGATTGGGGCTGTTTAGAAGCTTTCCTATTGTTTACTTGAAGTTTTATAGTCTAGGTTTTTAGTGAGAAATAGATTGTAAGGTATTTCTCTCTTTCTAATTTTAAATATGAGTGGCAATGTTTATGCATCAGAAAATGGCATCTTGCAGTGATTAAGAATTTTTTAAATATTTGCAAGTCATATTTCATATACACATGTTTTAGCATCAGTAAGAACTTTTCAATCAAATATTCTGGGGGGTATTATGGTTTTGAACATATGAACTAACACATAAATTTAAAGAAAAATAACCAGCCGGGCGTGGTGGCTCAAGCCCGTAATCCCAGCACTTTGGGAGGCCAAGGCAGGTGGCTCACGAGGTCAAGAGATCACGACCATCCTGGTCAACAAGGTGAAACCCCAACTCTACTAAAAATATAAAAAATAAGCTGGGCATGGTGATGCATGCCTGTAATCCCAGTTACTCAGGAGGCTGAGGCAGGAGAATTGCCTGAACCCAGGAGGCAGAGGTTGCGGTGAGCCGAGATCGCGCCATTGCACTCCAGTCTGGGTAACAAGAGCGAAACTCCATCTCAGAAGAAGAAAAAAAAGAAAAATAACCACATCGTTTCATGAAAGCTACCTCCTAGTTAACAAAAACTCACCAAATGAAATGTCTGTATAATATTTTTCACTTTAAACTATCTGAAGCTTGACAATAAAACTTTTTTTTTAGATTTCATCAATAAGTAGAGTTCTTGTGACCAGGCCTAAAAAGTAAAACCTATTTACTGTCTGTGACTGATTAATGAAGTGACTTATATCCCTAGTCTGTAGGTGCTTTGTTTCTCTGAACTGGACATTGTGCATATAACTTACAGAGCTTCAGAATAATTCAAAGCCACAAGACTTTATGTCCATGAAGCCATTTTAGTTTTTGTTTATCTAGAAGGGTCTTACTATATATTAGAGAGTATATGCTATTAATTGATGTCATTGGAACTATGTCGAGTCCTGTATTTGGGAATGTATATTAAAGGAAGCAGAAAACACTCACTTCAAAAATCTTAGAAATAGGGAATGTTTAATGAAGATAAATGATTACACTGAAGATGGATGTGCCAAGGGACCAAACAAACCCAAAATTATGAATAATAAGAGGTACTCCTCTTGCTAGTGCTATAGGGACAAAATGCAGATTTTGTTATCAGAGCTGAAAAATCTGAGCCATTTGGCAGAATTGAGGCTGAGGAAAAGATGTTAAATGCCACAGCAAATGGTGGGATACCTAAGTTTCTCCCCTACTCTTACCCCTCCCAATTTCCACTGGAGTTTGCAATTGGTGACCTTTCTGCAAATCTGGAAGGCAGTTTCCTGTCAGAAGTGTGGGGCACTGGTAGACAACAAATCTGAAAGCAAAACAGGTAGTCTATTTAGCCAGAATGCACATGAGAAATGAATTTAGTACACATAGATGAGGAGAAAGTAATAAGAATCATAGCATTTGGCTTATATAAATCATATTATTGTATGAATTCCCTTAAGTGCTATGGAAACATCACAAGCATTGGAACAGATCATCAGGAACAAGTTACATTCTATACTGCCACTTTTCTCTGTAACAAGGCTGGCATTAGAAATTAAGCATTACACAACTTCTGGGATTGGACACCAAATAATCACAATCAGACTGAGAAAAAAATAAAATTTCTCAGTGATGAATCATTATTATATCTAATTCTGATAAACTTTGAGATAACTTGGCCTTATAAACACCTTGGCTCACATTCTTGCACGCTATACAAGAAGCTATGGTGTCAGCATCTGTTTCCCAGGCCTCAGGAAGCTTCCACTTATGGCATAAGGTGAAAGGGAGTAGATATCATGTGGCAAGAGAGAAAGAGTGCAGGGAGAGAGGTGCCAGGCTCTTTATAACAATCAGTTCTCCTGGAAACTAATAAAGTGAGAGCATACTCTTCCTTCATGACTCAAATACCTCCCATTAGGACCCACCTCTAACATTTGGAATCCAATTTTAATGTGAGATTTGCAGGGGACAAATGTCCAAACTATATTACTTACCAAACTTAAAATGTGTGCTGAAGTTAAAGAGAAATTAATTTTCTACTTAAAATATCTAAAAATTGTTTAATATTTCATTCTTTGGCTAAAAATTAACATAATTCATTTTTATTATGCATTTTTTCATATTCTCTTAAAGTGCATTCCTGAAAAAAGTTACCAACTTTGTTCAATAGTGATATATTTAAAATTTCTTTAAGTAAATTAGAGACAATTTTAATTTTGGCCAAGGTTTATAAATAGCTTTGGAATAAAACTAGACTTTTCAAGCATAGTGTCTTGGGAAGATTCATAGTTCACAGAATAAATTTCTATTCTCTTCTATTAGTTATCTCTAGAAAAGCAACATTTTCACTATAGAATAAGTAAAATGACACATTATTCACCTAGTAATATTATATTAAGGAATATTTCAATGTATTCAGAAAGGTTTTTTTTTTTTTATTTAAAAATGGTTAGTTTTATTCGCCTGTGGATGAAACAGTCCAATCATCAGCTCTTTCGATTTTAGGTGAACAAACATGAAGCTATTTGAAGAAAATACTTTCAAAATTTTTCTTCTTGAGTCTAAATATTGGAGTTGTTTTATTACAGTGTAGGTTTAATCTTGTCTTCCATAGACGATTGTCTTGGTCTTTCACTTTTTGCCTGAATGTTTCAGTCCCATGTCTATGCAGCAGGTGTTCCAGAAAATGGAGGAAGTCAGCTTTTCTATATAAGTTAAAGCCTTGCAAATTAGTGGCTCACCATTGTGCTGTTCGGCCCACACAACATGCAGAAGAAACAATAATCTTTGATCAAAAGTTAAAACTTGGAAATTCACACACAGATACACACACACACACAAAATCTCACACTCAGAGTAAATTACCTGCTGATTTTGAAAACTCAGATGTGGTTATCCTGTTTCCATATTCCTCTTATCGACAATCCACTGCTTCTTTGGATTTTACACTGGGCATACTCTTTCCAGTTCACCAAGGCCACTGTCACTTTGTCATTGGGTTTGCTCATTCAGTGAAATGGGTCAGATATTATTACCTGCATGCATGATACCTGTATGCCTTTGAATTTTCCATCACTGCCATGAGACAAGATTAGATTAGATTATAACTCCAATGTCCTCCAAGCTGACTGTAGGATTCTACTATTTTATACAAATGGAGTTCCTAATTTTTTTTTTTGTAACTTTCATTTTGAGTTTAAGGGTACATGTGCAGGTTTGTTACTTAAGTAAACTTGTGTCATGGAAGTTTGTTATACAGATTATTTCATCACCCAAGTATTAAGCATAGTACCCATTAATTATTTTTTCGAATCCTCTCCCTCCTCCTACTCTCTACCCTCCAATAGGCTCCAGTGTGTGTTGTTCCCCTCTATGTGTACATGTGTTTTCATCATTTAACCTCTAATGATAAGTGAGAAAATCCAGTATTTGGTTTTCTGTCCCTGCATTAGTTTTCTAAAAATAATGGCCTTCAGTCCCACCCATGTTCTTGCAAAGGACATTATCTTGTTCTTTTTTATGGCTGCATAGTGCTCCATGGTGTATATGTAGCACATTTTCTTTATCTGGTTTATCATTGATGGACATTTGGGTTGATTTTATGTCTTTGCTATTGTGAATAGTGCTGCAATGAACATAAGTATCCATGTGTCTTTATAAGAGAACAACTTATATTCCTCTGGATGTATACCCAGTAATGGGATTGCTGGGTCAAATGGTATGTCTGTCTTTAGGTCTTTGAAGAATCACAACACTGTCTTTCACAATAGTTGAATTGTGAAATGTATAAGCATTCCTTTTTCTCCACAACCTCACCAGCATCTGTTATTTTTAGACTTTTTAATACTAGCCATTCTGACTGGTATAAAATGATATCTCATTGTGGTTTTGATTTGCATTTCTCCAATCACCAGTGATGTTGAGCATTTTTTTATATGATTGTTGGCCACATGTATGTCTTCTTTAGAAAAGCCTTATCCATGTTCTTTGCCCAGTTTTTAGTGAAAAATTTTAATGTAAATTTGTTTAAGTTCTTTATAGATGCTGGGTGTTAGACCTTTGTCAGATGTATAATTTGCAAATATTTTCTCCCATTCTGTAGGTTGTCAGCTTGTTGATAGTTTCTTTTCTGTCCAGAAACTCTTTAATTAGATCATATTTGTCCACTTTTTCTTTGGTTGTGATTGCCTCTGGTGTCTTTTTCATGAAATATTTGCCATGCCTATGTCCTGAATGTCATTTCCCAGGTTGACTTCCAGGGTTTTATAGTTTTGGGTCTCATATTTAAGCACTTCGTCTGCCTTGAGTTAATTTTTGTACATTATGTAAGAAAGGGGGTTCAGTAGCAATCTTCTGCATATGGCTAGCCAGATATCCCAGCACATTTCTTGAACAGAGAATCCTTTCCTTATTGCTTGTTTTTATCAATTTCATCAAAGATCAGATAGTTGTAGTTGTGTGGTCTTATTTATGGATTATCTATTCTCTTCTATTGGTCTATGTGGCTGTTTTTGTACCAGTAATATGCTGTTCTGGTTACTGTAGAACTGTAGTATAGTTTGAAGTCAGGTAGCATGATGCCTCCAGCTTTGTTCTTTTTGCTGAGGATTACTTTGGCTATTTGGGCTCTTTTTTGGTTCCATATATATTTTTAAATAGTTTTTTCTAGTGCTGTGAAAACCCCAATGGTAGTTTAATAGGAATAACACTGAATTTATATGTTGCTTTGGGTAGTATGGCCATATTAACAATACTAGTTCATGAGCATGAAAAGTTTTTCCATTTGTTTGTGTCATCTCTGATTTCTTAGAGTAGTCATTTGTAGTACTCCTTCACTTCGCTTGTTAGTTGTATTCCTAGACATCAAGTAGATTTTATCCCTGGTATGCAGGATTGGTTCAACATGCACAAATCAATAAATGTGATTCATCACATAAACAGAACTAAAGACAAAAACCACATGTTCATCTAAATGGATGCAGAAAAGACTTTTGGTAAAATTCAATATCCATTCATGTTGGGGCCTTTGAAAGATAATTTGTTTTAGATGATGTCATGAAGGTGGGACCCTCATGATGGAATTCGTGCTCTTTTAAGAGTGCCAGAGTGCTCTCTCTCCCTCTCTCCCCCAACCTTTCTCTCTCTCTCTTTCTTGCTCCCCCTCTCTTTACCATATGAGAACCCAGCAAGAAGGCAGCCATCTTACTACTCAAAGAGAGACCACTCACCAGAAGGTCTCCATGCTGTTGCCTTGTCTTTGACTTCCAACTTCCAGAAATGTAAGAAAGTAATTTTCTGTTATTTAAGCTACCCAGTCTATGCGATTGTTGTGGTAGCCTGAGCTAACTAAAATACCCAGTGAAAATGTCTCAAAAATGGATGTAAAATAAAAAGAGTTATACAAAAGTGAATATAGTCTATCACCATCAGACTCACAGTACAATAAATGCAAGAAATGTTAAAGGAAATCCTTCAAAGAGATTGGATAAAAAGCAAGACCAGAGTATATGAATCCTTTGGGAAATTCACTTTCAATATAGGAAACACAAAATGGATAAAAGTAAAAAGATCATAAACAATATACTATGCAAACACTAAATAAAATTAATTATCAGTGGCTATATTATTTTCAAGGTAATTTTAAGAGCAAAGGACATTACCAGAAATAAAGATGTTTGTTTCATAATGATAAAGGACTTTAAAAGGCTATAACATTCCCAAACAATAAAGCATCTAATTATGTGTAAACCAAAATCAGATGGCTCTGCAAGTAGAAATAATCAAATCCACAGTTTTGAATAGTAATTTCAACATTTTTCTCAAAAATAGAACAAATGAAAAATAAGTTAAATATACCACTTGACTTAATTTACATTTATAGAACATTACAGCCTAAAACAGCAAAATACACATTTCTACAGTGTATATACAACATTTGCCAAGGTAGATAAGATTTTGGGACACTTTTTAAAAAGTCTCAATCACAACTACAAAAAGACAAAGGGAATGTTTTGGAAGTGATAGATGTGTTTATTATCTTGATTGTGATGACAGTAAAATGAATGTTATATAAGTCAACATTTGCCAGTTGTTCACTTTATATGTGGGTTATTTTTCATTTATATTTCAATTTTATCTCAATCTGATTCATTTCACATCGTTACAAACTCACTAAAAATACAATTTTTAGTGAGTTTGTAACGATGTGAAAAAAAAAAAACTCTGAGGAAAAATGACAAGATCTAGTTGATCTACAAGTGTTACAATACCTTTCATTTTCATTATACTACTTATAATTTCTTGGACATTGTTTACACTAGCATTACACAGGAAATTTTCTAAAGTCTAAACTAATTAAGAAAATACATAGTAATAATACTATTAAGTTAAGGTAAATATGGGCAACAACAGCAAAAGGAGCAATATTGACTTTGGACACCATTCAGTGTTTCTCATCTACTGTAACAGGTCATATTCTTCTTAAATTATGGTCAGTAGTTTTCATCACTTCATCTTCCAGCCTTGGTACTTGTATCCTTTTCTTACCTATGTGTCTTGCTGGTGGTCAAGAACCACAGATCTCAAAATGGAAATGTTTAAGAAACAGACATTCTCCTTTTTAAAATTTTTGATCCATGATGCAGGCAAAGTGCCTATTACTGCTTACCTAGATTATAATAGTCTAGATTGTCTTCGGATTTCTACATTGCTAAGGGTATATTACATCTCATATCATGTGTCTTTGCATTTTTAAACTTTGCTTCTCTGTTGTCTTCCAACTTAAAGATACAATCTTCAGCTTGACATTCAAAGCCCTTCATGATTATGCAACTACCTATGACAACCATATTCTATTCATGTTTTCAAAACTCCAGTAAAAGCAAAGTACTCACAATTTTCTCACATTTTAATATTTTCCTACCTAGTATACTTCATTTATTCTTTTCCTTCATGTATCTTTCTGGTGAGAGTCTATGTCTCTGCTACCCCTTTCATAATACTTTCATAATTCTCCCTATTAATGGTAATATTTCCTTCTTATGAATTGTTGTAAGTTTGTCAGAAATTTACTACAGACTATACCTTGCATTGGAGTTCTTTCCAGTTGTTTAATGTACCTACTGTTGCATCCTTTAGAGCAAGAGGAAGGACTCTGCCATGTTTATTTCTGTATTTACCAAACTCTTAAACACAAAGCAATGCACAACAGATTGCCAAATTTTTCTTAGGTTTATATTAATGATGATCATGTCAGTGATTAATCATAAAATGTGCTCAAATTGTGCTCATGTTTCCTTCTATTTCATTACCTCTTTTGTGCAGTACTATCTCATTGATTTTTGTAATCAGTATCTGGCTTAGGTATCTGTTCCTACCCTATAAGACATATGACATTGATTAGATATGGCCTAACCTCTTTTTACTTCTGTTTCCAGGATATGCCTTCTAAGAAATCCACTGAGAAATAGAAGAAAAAAATAAGGTGTTGAAATGTGGTTAGAGGCTAACCACATCATAAGTTTGCCACATTAAATATAGAGATTCCTGGGGTATTTCTTGATATATAGATAATTATGAGTATGCAAACCACAAAAGCTTATGACTTCATGCCAGGATTCAAATATGTGGCCTAAACTTCACACAATGTAGATTAGTTTCTGTTTAAATACTGGATGAGTTTATCATAGCATTTTTCAGAGGGAATGAGTCATCTCAAAAAGATACATAAATATTATGCTGCTATTTTCCAGAAAATAGCTGAATCCTCCAGAAAAAGTACCTTCAACAAACAACAGACTACATCAATTCACCATACAATGCAGCTATAGGCAAACTATGTTTGGACTCTACAAGGGAAGTATTCTCTTGTCTTAATTTGTATCCCAAAGCCTTATATGTATTATCAGAAGAATTTTCAAGTGAAAGGGAGAAATTGATCAAAGAGTTTCAGTCTTTCTGCAAGAACTTCTTTCTTTTCCCTGCAATATCTACCATATAAGCCAAGGACATTGTATGCTCCTCCTCTAAATTTTTGGCCCAGGTGTGAAAGCAAGCTCTTTAATATGTCTTTTCCTGGTATTGTTAGTGCTATATTAAATTTTAAAAGTTCGAAGAATTATATTGTTCTTTAAAATTGAGGGGGCAAAAGCAAAAAAACCAAAAGCCTGAGAAAAATGAAAAAATACAATTAAAAACTCACAGAAAAAGCTATAAAAATGGCTTTTAAACACCTGAAGATATGCAAAATTTAGTCATGAAAAAAGAAATTCAAATTAAAAATATTCTACCATTTTTCTTATATTAGAAAAGCAAAAACTCAAAAGCAAGAAAACGTAATTTGTTGCTTAAGTTGTGAGGAAACAAGCACTCTATTAACTTTGGACTCCTAGATTTATGTTTTCTTTAATATCATCATTATCCTTTTCTGGTCATGCAGTGGTAGTTGCTTCATACAGTTACTACTTCCACCCAACTCAAAAATCCTTTCCACAAAAGTAATAGAGAAAGAAAACAGTTTATTATTGAATACGTTTACATCAGAATGTGACATACAGTACAATCTGCTAAGAGGTTGCAAAGACAAAAAATACCTCAGCCTTTTATATAGCCAAGCAGACCCAAGTCATTACATACATGTTTTCAAAATAAATGATTACTAGTTTTTCAGAAAGAAGATTTGACAGCATAATTTGTCATAGTTTATCCTAAAGTCAGCATGGTAATTGTAATAATCTGCATTAGTTAATTGTACTTATTCAGAGGAAACACTAATTTATTCTTTACAACCGGAAGTATTCCACTACTTAGAGTAATATGTTCACCTAGGTTAGCCCTTTACATTCCCATAGAAGCTGGAATCTGGGGTTATCTTCCTTGTTGCTTAAATGTCAAAGAAATGATTTCCCGATGCTTGAGAAAAGACATTCCTGGGTCATAAAACTTACAAAGATCCTAATTAGTTTTCAAAAGAATATATAAGCATGTGAGAGAATTCATTATGCTACCCAAAATACAACAATTTAAAACTTATGAGTTGTTTATTTCTGGAAGTTTTTATTTAATCTTTTCAAAATTCTGAGTTCTAACTTGATTGCACTATGGTCTGAGAGACTGTTTGTTATGATTTCAGTTGTTCTGCATTTGCTGAGGAGTGATTTTCTTCCAATTATGTGGTCAATTTTAGAGAAGGTTTGATGTGGTGCTGAGAAGAATGTATATACTGTTGATTTGGGGTGGAGAGTTCTGTAAATGTCTATCAGGTTTGCTTGTTCTAGGTCTGAGTTCAAGTCCTGCATATCCTGGTTAATTGAACTCAGAACCGCACAGCTTCATGGAAACTGAACAACTGGCTCTTGAATGTTGACTGGATAAACAATGAAATGAAGGCAGAAATAAAGAAGTTCTTCAAAACCAATGAGAATGAAGACACAACATACCAGAATCTCTGGGACACATTTAAAGCAGTCTCTAGAGGAAAATATATAGCTATAAGTGCCCACATGAGAAGAGTGGAGAGATCCAAAATTGACACCCTAACATCAAAATTGAAAGAGCTAAAGGAGCAAGAAAAAAAAAACTCAAAACCTAGCAGAAGACAGGAAGTAACTAAGATCAGAGCAGAACTGAAGGAGATAGAGACACGAAAAACCCTTCAAAAAATCAATAAATCCAAGAGCTGGTTTTTTGAAAAGACCAACAAAATAGACAGACCACTAGCCAGAGAGATAAAAAAGAAAAGAGAGAATAACCAAATAGATGCAATAAAAAAATGATAAAGGGGAAATTATCACAGATTCCACAGAAATTCAAATCATCATCAGAGAATATTACAAACAACTCTATGCACATAAACTAGTAAACCTGGAAGAAATGAATAAATTTCTGGACACCTGTGCCCTCCCAAGCCTAAACCAGGAGGAAGCCAAAACTATGAATAGACCAATAACAAGGTCTGAAGTTGAGGGAGCAATTAAGAGCCTACCACACAAAAAAAGCCCAGGTTCAGATCAGTTCACAGCCAAATTCTACCAGACACACAAAGAGAAACTGTTACCATTCCTTCTGAAACTATTCCAAATATTCCAAAAAGAGGGGATCCTTCCCAAATCATTTTATGAGACCAACATCATCCTGATACCAAAACCCAGCAGAGACTCAACAAGAAAAGAAAACTTCAGGCCAATATCCATGATGAACATAGATACAAAAATCTTCAATAAAATACTGGCAAACCGATTGCAGCAGCACATCAAAAATCTTATCCACCATGATCAAGTAGGATTCATCCCGGGGATGCAAGGCTGGGTCAACATACACAAGTCTATAAATGTAATTCACCACATAAACAGAAGCAAAAACAAAAACCACATGATTATCTCAATTGACGCAGAGAAGGCATTTGACAAAATTCAACAGCCCTTTATGCTAAAAACCCTCAATAAACTTGGTATTGATGGAACATATCTCAAAGTAATAAAAGCTATTTACGACAAACCAACAGCCAATATCATACTGAATGGGCAAAAACTGGAAGCATTCCCTTTGAAATCCGGCACTAGACAAGGATGCCCTCTCTCACCACTCCTATTCAACATAGTACTGGAAGTTCTAGCCAGAGCAATCAGGCAAGAAAAAGAAATAAAGGGTATTCAAATAGGAAAGGTGGAAGCCAAATTGTCTCTATTTGCAGACAACATGATAGTATACCTAGAAGACCCCATCACCTCAGCCCAAAAGCTCCTGAAACTGATAAGCAACTTCAGCAAAGTCTCAGGATATAAAATCAATGTTCAAAAATCACAAGCATTCCTATACACCAATAACAGACTTAAAGAGAACCAAATCAAGAACGAACTGCCATTCATAATTGCTACAAAGAAAATAAAATACCTAGGAATACAACTCACTAGGAATGTAAGGGACCTCTTTAAGGAAAACTACAAACCACTGCTCAACGAAATAAGAGAGGACACAAACAGATGGAGAAACATTCCATGCTCGTGGTTAGGAAGAATCAATATCGTGAAAACGGCTATACTGCCCAAAGTAATTTACACAATCAATGCTATCCCCATCAAACTACCATTGAATTTCTTCACAGAACTGGAAAAAACCACCATGAATTTCATATGGAACCAAAAAAGAGCCCGCATAGTCAAGTCAATTCTAAGCAAAAAGAACACAGCGGGAGGCATCACGCTACCAGACTTCAAACTATACTACAAGGCTACAGTAATCAAAACAGCATGGTACTGGTACCAAAACAGAGATATAGACCAATGGAACAGAACAGAAGCATCGGAGGCAACACAAAATATCTACAACCATATTATCTTTGATAAACCAGACAAAAACAGGCAATGGGGAAAGGATTCCCTATTTAATAAATGGTGTTGGGAAAACTGGCTAGCCATGTGCGGAAAGCAGAAACTGGACCCCTTCTTGACACCTTACACTAAAATTAACTCCAGATGGATTAAAAACTTAAACGTAAGACCTGACACCATAAAAACCCTAGAAGAAAATCTGGGCAAAACCATTCAGGACATAGGAGTAGGCAAGGACTTCATGACCCAAACACCAAAAGCATTGGCAACAAAAGCCAAAATAGACAAATGGGACCTAATCAAACTCCACAGCTTCTGCACGGCAAAAGAGACAGTCACTAGAGTGAATCGGCAACCATCAGAATGGGAAAAAATCTTTGCAGTTTACACATCTGACAAAGGGCTGATATCCAGAATTTACAAAGAACTCAAACAGATTTACAGGAAAAAAGCAAACAAGCCCATTCAAAAATGGGCAAAGGATATGAACAGAAACTTTACAAAAGAAGACATACATGAGGCCAACAAACCTATGAAAAAGTGCTCATCATCATTGGTCATTAGAGAGATGCAAATCAAAACCACATTGAGATACCATCTCACACCAGTTAGAATGGCAATCATTAAAAAATCTGGAGACAGCAGATGCTGGAGAGGATGTGGAGAAATAGGAACGCTCTTACACTGTTGGTGGGAGTGTAAATTAGTTCAACCATTGTGGAAGACAGTGTGGCGATTCCTCAGGGACCTAGAAATAGAAATTCCATTTGACCCAGCAATCCCATTACTGGGTATCTATCCAAAGGACTATAAATCGTTCTACTATAAGGACACATGCACACGAATGTTCATTGCAGCACTGTTTACAATAGCAAGGACCTGGAACCAACCCAAATGCCCAACGATGATAGACTGGACTGGGAAAATGTGGCACATATACACCATGGAATATTATGCAGCAATCAAAAATGATGAGTTTGTGTCCTTTGTAGGGACATGGATGAATCTGGAGAACATCATTCTCAGCAAACTGACACAAGAACAGAAAAAGAAATACCACATATACTCACTCATAGGTGGGTGAGAAAAATGAGAACACATGGACACAGAGAGGTGGTCTACTATACACTGGGGACTGTTGGGGGGAATGGGGGAGGGACAGCAGGTGGGGCTGGGGGGGATGACCTGGGGATGACTACCAAGTGTGGGTGAAGGAGAGGAAGGCAGCAAAGCACACTGCCATGTGTGTACCTATGCAACTATCTTGCACGTTCTGCACATGTACCCCCAAACCTATAATGCAATAAAAATTTTAAAAAAAAAAGAGAACTGAAGGGGATCATTGGAAAGCCATCTTGGGAGATGTCCTTCAAACCACAAGGGAGACTGCAGATGAACACATCCTAGCGCTTTGCTCTTAGGAGTAGATTTTACTGACGCAAAGCAGGCAGCTGCCCTAACAGTACAGTTATTGCCTGTGCCTTTCAAACCTACACAAAAGTTCCTTGGTATTTATTTTACTGAAAAAACAATGTACTCCAGTATTCAGATAAGTGTCAGAAAAATAATTTGTAGGGAGCCGTGCTTATTAATTGTTCAATGATAGAGTAATATATATGTTAAATGTTATAACTATGCCTAAAAGTTTTCTCTACAAAAATAAAATTTATTCATATTATCAAAAAATAAATATTTTTAGCCTAATATGGGCAAAGCAATGTATTTAAGCCAAAGAAAAAAATTTATCAAATCTGTTCTTTTACCTTTATTAAATATATACATAACTATAAGTATTAGCTAGAGATTTTTTTTTTAACCATAGGAAAAACAAAACAGCACAGCATCCAGCCTCATGACTTTACGTGGTCATAGCTCCCAAATTTATTTCCACAGGCCAGGCATTCACACTGAAATTGAGAAAGACTACTTGACATTTCCAGTTGAATATCTAATTGGGATCACAAACCCAGTATTTCTAAAATAAACTGTGATTTTATCTACTAGAACTTGCTCTTCTTCCTTGCCTTTATAGTTCAGTAAATGTTTCTATGTGCTTATTTCTTTCTTGCTCTCATTATCTACAACCAACAGTTAGATAACCCTAGCCACCTCTCACATACATCTTTTTTGGGTTTTTTTGTTTTGTTTTGTTTTGTTTAGACAGAGTCTATCTCTCTGTAGCCTAAGCTGGAGTGCAATGGCACCATCTCAGCTCACTGCAACCTTCACCTTCCCTGTTCAAGCGATTCTCCAGCCTCAGCCTCCCCAGCAGCTCGGACTACAGGTGTAGTCGCTGCATCTGGCTAATTTTTAGTAGAGACGGGGTTTCACTGTCTTCGTCAGGCTAATCTCAAACTCTTGACTTCATGATCCACCAGCTTCGGCCTCCCAAAGTGCTGGGATTACAGGCATGAGCCACCACACCCAACCTCTCTCATATACATCTCTAATATATCCACGTATTTCTTTCTCCATTGCGTCCATTTGATCAAAAGCATTATCTTTGATTTGGACTATTGTAATTTCCTTACTGATCTCTTGTTTTCCACCCTTGCCACCCCTTCTCAAAATCTTTTAAACTTACAGAAGAGCCAGAATGATCTTATTAAAATGTATGTTTTTTTAGAAGGTCGAAATGTGAATCAAATTATGTCACTTTGTGTTAAATCTTTCAGTGCCTTATAATTACACATTGAACAAAATTCAAATACTTTATTGTGGGTGCAAATTCCTGGATTACCTGTTATCTTCCCATTTCTGTTACTTCGGCTGATTTTCCTCTCCCCCAAAGCACTGATAATTACTTTATTTATTACTAGTGAATTTTCTTTATAGTTACTTTATTACTAGTGAATTTTCTTTATGCCATCACTTGTACAGTCTTTGTACTTATTCTTTTAAATTCCTCTCCTAGCATGTGTCCCATAATGGCCCTCCTTGATCATTTGTTACAGAATTTGCACCAATCTGTAATTATCTCCTTTATTATTTCTTTATTTCTCCTATGTCTCTTTATAGATTGCAGCATCCAGGAAAGGCAGGAACCTGGCTGCCTTTGTTACTGCTATAAGCACATAGAATAGGACCAGAGAAAGTCGGTATAAATGTTTTTTTACTAAAATAATAAATACAGTATTCCAAATATTTCCATTACCCCTGATTCTCTTTTAGTCTTTATTAACAGTGTATACATATTTATATTGGGCTACATAATTGCAATGACTACAAATATTGTAAGCAGTATATAGAAACTTATTATTTAACATGATATATAAATGTTCACAGTAGCATATTAGTTCAGTTCCATTTAACAAACATGTATTGCTCACATATTGTATATCAGGCTTTGTGTTGGGCAGTGGTAACACAGAATAATACAATATGGATCACTGAAATATTAGCGCTTGTAGTTCTGGAAGTATCATAGGTAATTTTTGTTTTATTCATCTGTTCTGTGTTTACTTTTCATAATTTATTAATTTTTACATTTTAGTTATTTCTTTTTGTGATAAAAATATTTTTGTGTTTACTGGTTTGTTTTGTTTTGTTTTTTGTTTTTGAGATGGAGTCTCTATGTTGCCCAGGCTGGAGTGCGGTAGCATAATCTTGGCTCGCTGCAACCTCTGCCTCCTGGGTTCAAGAGGTTCTCCTGCCTCGGCTTCCCAAGTAGCTGGGACTACAGATACATGCCACCAGGCCCAGATAATATTTTATATTCTTTTAGTAGAGACAGGGTTTCACCATGTTGGACAAGATGATCTCGAATTCCTGACCTGGTGATCTTCCCAAAGTGCTGGGATTACAGGTGTGAGCCACCGCACCCAGACTGTGTTTACCAATTCTGAAAAAAATAGCACATGTATGTCATGACAATTCAAACAGCATAAATGTGTATGTAAGAGAACATCAAAAGTCTTTCCACATATTCGACATCAATCTAATAGCATTAGTTTTAGTTTTATTCCTTGAAAGCAAATTATAACTACTGCTATATAGTCAACTGTTAACTTACCAGTATACCAGGAATATATTTTCATGTTTACCTATTATAACTGCATAATAGTCTACTACTAATTACTTAATTTTTATTTATTCTGTTAGAATTTTGCAAAAGCAAAAATGTAAAGCAACTTTGAATACCCATCAATTACCTATGTTAGATGAATTTTATATCTTTGATTATCTCTTTTTAAAAAACCATTTTATGCAATATGAGTTTGTTTAAATAAAAAATATACTTCTATTTAATGTGTACTTATTTGTTATAATTATATATTTGTTTGGTATTTGTTTTTCTTTTATTTTCAATATATTGTATTTCTTTTGCTTTCTTGCTTTTTCCCTCTTCCTGTTTCTTCCCAAATTGATAATTTTTTTGTATAGATTTTCCTCTCTTTATAACTTTTCTCGATTGCACTGATTTACAAGCCGGATGCTAGAATTGTCTGCACTGTTTTTATCTAAAAGATATTCTGATAGTTCATTTTTTACTATAACCCACTCTGGATAATTTGATTTAATTACATCTTGAATCATACTGAGAATACAAATTAAACTATGTTATGAACTTAATTATGTCCCCCTCTCTCCCAAATTCATATGTGAGGACATAATCCCTAATACGATGTTATCTGAAGATGAGTCATTGAGAAATAATTAGTGTCATAGGAGGTCATGAGGGTGGAGTCTTCATGATGAAATTAGTAGATTTTTAAAAATAAAATAAAGATCTCTCACCCCCTTCCCCACCTACCACTTGAAGACAAAGTGAGAAGGTAACTGTCTGCAAGCCAGGAAGAGGGCTTTCACCAGGAAACAAATTTTGGTCTTGAACAAGCCTCCAGAATTGTGATAAAATGAATTTCTGTTAAGTCATGCAATCTATGGTATTCTGTTACGCAGCCTGAACTGTCTAAGACAAACAATGTAATCTTTTGCATTTGGCATCAACTCCCTTTCCCTGAGGACCTCAATCTCTGTACTGAATTTTCTTATGCTTGCAGGTGATAATCTACAACAGTAGTTCTCAGAATGTGTTATGCTTCATAATTACATCTTGAGAGTTTTTATTTTCTAAAAATATGCTTGCCTGACACACCTTCACATGTCCCAAATCAGAATCAGGAAATCCAGACAGACCTATGATCCAGGGTATTTTAAGAGAGCTGTTCAGGAAATTATTATACACACCCTTGATTTAACAAGAAAATGGGTCATATTGACATATTGATTTTTTGTTTGGACTCCTTCAGCAATTAGATAAATCAAAATTTCACTGATTTTCACAATCATCTGATCAATCTTCAGGAAGTGGCAATGAGCCTTCAGTTCAATAAATGAACTGAATTGAAATTCCTGAATAAGTAAACTTGGGGTAAAATGCTGCAGTCAGGCCTTTTGGTAGCCAGGTCCTCCTGTGGCTCTGCTGTGGTTTCTTAGATGTGATTTTATTTGGTAAGAGCTAAAAGTTATCAGTTGAAAGTAGGGTTATACTAAAAGCTAATCACCTTAGTGTTTTATCAAGATGAAACTAGTTAGAGATTTTGCCTCATCTCATTTTCATACTAAGAGTATCATTTTTTTCACTGGAACTTTAGATACCCTTCATGGCACAGATCTGGGAACTGTCGTCACAATGCAAGTCATAGAATAGGATGTTCTACTGCTGCTCTATTTATCAAAAAGTAAATTCATCTCTGTATCTCCTGCTTTTGTTTATTCTCTAATGCCGTCAGACAGTTGCTTTTTAATAATGTGTCCAGAGTGTATAGCTTACCTTATTTATGGAAGGCTTGGTCTGTGAGAAGCTTACCAGGCCATAAGGAAAGTGCTACTAGTTTGTATTACCCATATCATTGCAGAAAGAAACAATCTTTCAAGGAAGAAAATCAGAATCCTCTCAACCGCAGTTTCACTTTCTGTGGTTTCAATTACCCATAGTCAACCATGGTCCAAAAATAGGTCAGTATGGTACAATAAGCTATTATTGAGACAGAGACAAAGAGAAAGATACCATATTCACATAACTTGTATTACAGTGTATTATTATAATTGTTCTATTTTATTATTTATTGCTAATCTCTTACTGTGCCTCATTTATAAATTAAACTATCATAATGATAAATGTACAGAAAAAAACATAGTATATAAGATTTGATAGTATCTGCAGTTTCAAGCATTCACTAGGGATCTTGGAAAGTATCTCTCTCATATAAGGGGGGAAATCTGTAGTCTCTTCTTGTTACCAGTGGAGGGTGTCTAGAGTCTTTGTGTCTTGAACAAAGAATTGGATAAAACACACAAACAAAGCAAGTAAGGAATAAAGGGATTTATTGAAAATGAAAGTACACTTCATGGTGTGGGAGTGGGCCCAAGCATAGGTATTCAAGGGCCTCATTACAGAATTTGGGGAGTTTAAATACCCCCTAGAGAATTCCATTGGTTACTTGGGATATGCCCTATATGAATGAAGAGGATAAAGTAAAGTTAGAAAGTTATTTACTTGGCCTTCACCCTATGGAGAGAATATTTCCTGTCTTAGCTGAAATGTGAATTGGCCTTATGTTCCCTGCCTTCGGACCTTCTTTCCCTGCCCAATCTCCCCTCTCAGCGATGTGATTCCCATCAATCTTTACGGGAGGCAGAGAGACTGGTGTTCTTTTTTCTGTGTCTGCTTCATGCTGGCTTGGGGTGTAGTCCCTACCTACTAAGGAACATGGAACTCTCACCCTGCTCTGTCTGGTGGTGGCAAGATAGCTTCTTGATGGTCAGGAGTAGTGTCTACACTTGGAACTGGCTGGACCTTTTGTTGCATAATTATCTGAATGTTAATGGTCTCTAGGCAAGAAGAAATTAATTTGGTTAAAAGATTTATTGGGGACTTCATGGGGTGAATACCTACACTATCAAAAATGTTTGTTATAGAAATTTGCAGGAGAAAAATAACCTGGTTTGTTCTGTAACTTATGTGTTTTCTTAAAGTTTACACACAAGTGACTCTGTTTTGATTTGGCTTGGTCTGTTGGGGCCTAGTGAATAAGTTAAGTCCAAAACAATGGTCTCCCAGAATTTTATTTTTAAAAAATCCCCCTTTTTGGTCTGGTTCTCCCTTTGGTGAAAGTGTGACCAAAACTTAGGGCAGTAGCACCACTCTTAGTTGCCACCATTTTGGGTTTCCTGTCTCAACATATCATTCGTAGGTTACTGTGTCCTCATGGTTGCACATTTCTTTCAGCCTCTCAGCTCTTGTCATTCCAGTTGAAGAGGGGCTGCATGATATTCTAGAGATAGCTGCACATAAGCACTTAAAGCCTTTGAGAAAGTACGGCACACCAGGGAGACTATTACTATGACTACTGGGAGGATAATTCCAAGAGTTTTGAGTATACTCCTTCCCCAAGTTCCCCACAAGCGAAATCTCCTAAAATCAAAGATATCAAAGAATGAGCTAGATAGTTTACTCACTTAACTAAGCAGTCTCTTTGTTAATCCCCTACAACTGAATTACTATCATCTTCATCTGATGTATTTTTTTTGTAGGCCACAGTGCCAGCAGCTGCACAGATACTTATTTGTTTAGCCAATTCTATTCATAACTTTCACAAAAGAATTTAAAAGTCTGTTGTGCATCCATAGCCTTTACAGTAGAACTTGAAATAGCTCTTCTCATGGGAAATACATTTCTAATCATTGCATCTTTTACTTTAACTCAGAAAAAGGACCTAACAAATGATGCCCTTCTATAAGAGTGAAGGCCTCCTGGCAATGTTCTCTTTAACCCATGATGTGGGTTAAGAAGGGTCTACCAATGTTTTCTTTTTGAGTGATTACGAGGCAACATACATACCATTAAAATTTCTTGCCTACATGGGGCCTTCATCTTTTATCTATCAAAATATGGCCCCATAAAGAGTTAGCAGCCACGGCCCTGATCAGCCACTGAAGTTCACATTTATTTAGTACAGATTAAATTCAAAGGTCTTGAGTAAACACCGCTAGAGGGTAATTGACATTGCAGACCTTCCTTAGTAGAGAGCAGTCATGCACCTGTGAATAATCAAAGGTTTGTCTTAAGACCATATGTGTAAACAAGCTATTTAGATAAACTCCTTTACATTCCTATGAATCTATGCCCTAAGCTTTTAAGAGAATTCAGCTGCCTTCTCCCAAACCTTTTACTGAAGCTATGCAAACCCCTGGGCTTTCTAAGGTTTGTGACTATTTCCTATAACTATAATTTTCCTTTAAAATTTTTACCACCACCCTGACTGAACTCCCGCAGGTCCTGAGTTGGAAACCAAGAGGGGGAGAGAGAGAAGAAAGAAAGAGATATTCCCCAGTATGGAGCAGAAGGGAAAAGGAGACAGGAGAAAAATAAATCCCAAACTTTGGGCTTACCTCTTCCTCCTGGCTGGCTCACCAAAATATGTCACTGGTGGAGGGTGTCCAGGTTCTTTGTGTCTTTAACAAAGAATTGGACAAAATGCACAAAGTAAGGAAGGAACAAAGGGATATACTGAAAATGAAAGTACACTCCACAGTGTGAGAGCCCCTGAGCACAGGGGCTTGAGGGCCCCATTAAGGAATTTTGGGGCATTTAAATACCCTCTAGATGATTCCATTTGTTACTTGGGTAAGCCCTATGTAAATGAAGAGGATGAAGTAAAGTTACAGAGTTATTTACTATGCCCTATGGAGTGGATATTTCCTGTCATAGCTGAAGTGTGAATTGGCCTAAGTTCCCTGCCTCCAGACCCCATTTTCCTTCCTCATTTTCTTGAGAGACTTCCATTTTTCAGAATTACCATTTCTTAGTATATGGAATCAATTTGCTTAGCCATGTCTTATTGGTCATGTGAGTTCTTTTTCATATTTACAGTAATAAATATCACTTCTCAGAATATTTTGATAAAATAAGGGATAGAGGAAGTGGGGGACAAGTCCCATGGAGTACATTTCCCAAGTATTTTACTTGGGAAATACTGTATATGAGTAACTTATTTAGGACATATTACATATAAGAAATTTGCTCTCCTGAAACATTGATGAGATTTACAGTGCTACTGTCAACATGTAAGTATATCTAAATTATATGCAATTTATCTTTATTATTTTAAATAGGTGACTAACGGTATCTATACATAGTATTTATTGCTTTGGGCTATTCAGTATCTTTCTCACTGTTCTAGTAACAGAGGTTTTGCAAAATCAGTATTTCCCTATCTGCATCCACATGGTTTGAGTAGGCCAACCTAAGAGAGGTTCTTCACTAAACATGAAACATTGACCTAAAGACTAAAAATGACTCTAATATATTTATCCTGGTGGATGCACAGCTGGTAAGATTGTGTTTTCATTTCAATACCAAGATCTCCAGAGCTGTATTACTCTTGGCCTTTACTGAGCCTAACTCAGTGGCTTTTCCTTTGAATATATGAGCCTCTCCATACAATATCCAAACAATCATTTATTTCCTTAAATTTGTGACAGTAATTCCATTGTTGAAAGAAAATTACTGGTTCTTATATCGTATTATTTTTTATTAGCTTTTTATTTTTTATTATTGAGAACATGAGTTTCCTTTATATTTTGAACTAATCCACTTTGTTCGACTCAACTAGCATATTTTGGGCATTCTATTAATTGCTATGGGATAAAAACATTAGTGTGTTATAAAAATTCTGACTCAGAAAGCTTACAAAATATTTGCATAGGTAGACATGTAAATATCTAACAATAAGCTATACATTTCAATCAAACATTTCTTTTTATACTTTTCGAGTATAATTGGTCCCTTAGATTAAGATAGCTTAATAGCTTAATATATTTTTTGCATTTGGATAATTGCTATTCTGTTATGTTGGTAAATATTTTCCTGATTTATTTGCTTTTCTTTTAATATTTATTTTCATTATGTTTTATTGTATGCATATATACAATAGTATAAGTTTTAAAATATAATAGCCATCCTTCTGATTTATTAAGAATATATGTATCCTCATCATAAAGATGATTTTCAATCATTTTATATATATATTTATGTTTATATATATTTATATATATGTATATTATGTATTTATCCAGAAAATGCTATGATGTGGTATCAGATCTATTTCACATTTTCCTCATTCTCATATTTAATTATGCGAATATTTGCTTAATGAAACACTTTCTCATTGCTGATTTTCTCTCTTCACTTAAGCATACTGTAAAAGTTTGAATTAATTTTTTGAAACATTAATTTTTGGAAAACATAGATTATTATCTTTTCTATTGAAATATACTGCACATGTTAGAGAAGTTAAATTTATAATATACTTTAAAAAATATGAAAGGCATGTCTACTGTCAATACATTTAAAAAAAAAAAACTTGTGCTTGCTTTTCCAGCAGGAGTTTACTTTCTTTGATGCAAGTTTTATGAAATATTTCACAAGGATGTTAAGTAGAAACAACTTGTCTGTATATTGACTTAAGGGTGCTGTCATCCTTACTATATTTAGTCTTCCTAGCAAGGATAAAAACCTTATAGTTATTCATGTCTTTATCTTCCTTAAATGATTTTCCTTTGGTTTTGAGTAAGTAGCCTCGCTTAAGTTAAATTAGTCTCAAACCAATTTTATTTACTATTGTAAGTAAAGCATCTTTTATTTTCATATTGCATGTTACTTGCATACAATAATATAAATGACTTTTAATGATTAATGGTATACATTCCAAACTTGCTTAATTAATTTATTACCTAAACCCATTTTTAGTTCTTTTCCTTATGGCTGCATTTATGCTAACTACATAGATTTATTTTTAATTTATCAATTAATGTACTTTAAAATTACTTATGGCCAGGCCCAATAGCTCATGCCTATAATTCCAGTAATTTGGGAGGCAGGATAGATTGCTTGAGCCTAGGAATTTGAGACCAGCCTGGCAACATAGTGAGACCTTGTCTCTACAAAGGAAAAAAAAAATTAAAAACTAGGATTGCTTGCTCCCAGGAGGTCAAGGCTGCAATTAGCCATGATCCTGCCACTGCACTCTCACCTGGGTGACAGAGCTAGACCCTGCCTCAAAAAAATAAAATATTATTTATTGATTTTTACTTGGATTTAAGACTTATATTTACAACAAACTGCTTGAAAGGTTTTTACTGTTAACTTATCAATTGCAATGTATCCTAAGTGAAATGATAATTTCATTTCAAAAGTGAAAATGAAACTTCAGGTCTAGTGGGGTGGCTCACCCTATAATACGAACACTTTGGGAGGCTGTGGCAGGCAGATCACTTGAAGTCATGAGTTCAAGACAAGCCTGGCCAACATGGCAAAATCCTGTCTTGAGTTAAAATACAAAAATTATCCTGACATGGTGACATGGGCCTGTATTCCCAGTGACTTTCCTCGAACCCAGAAGGCAAAGGTTTCAGTGAGCCAAGATCATGCTACTATACTTCAGACTGGGTGACAGAGTGAGACTTTGTCTCAAAACACAAAAACAGAAAGTGATATTGAAACTTAACTTTTTGAACATTATATTTTATACCTGAATTTTCTCTACTCCGTTCTCACCATTGTCTTTGTTATCTAGGTTGAAATTCTTGGAAATTTCTTGTTTAGTTCTAAGTCCACATTCCATACAGCTAATTATTTACCAAGTCTTAAGGATTCCTTCTTTACAGTGTTTTTCCAGATACACCTTCATGTTTAATTTTACTGTCAACTCTTTTATTTAGAAACTGCAGCAATTATTCTGAACTAATTTCCATTTTCCTTTAATCTCCATGCTACATTCATCCTAGATATATGCCAGGTTAATCTCATTTTCACTTCACAACTCTTATAGTCAAAGGTCTTTATAAACTCTTCACTAATTTCTAGTTTTAGTCTAAATCCCTCTGCCAAAGGACTCCTAAAACATGTTCCAAAATCATCATTCCAACCTTTTCTCTGAGTGGTACTATTGCATATATCCTGAGCTGCAATTATATTTAGCCAATCACTGTTCTTCCTGTCCAGGAAATTTGAACAGAAGTCTTACATGTTCCTGAACTGTTAATGCCCTTAGAAAAACAATATGGCCACTCCTCAAATGTTTCTGTGATTTGTCCTGCAGACTTTGCTACAGAAGTTGATCAATCAAAGTCAAACACATCTTTGAAAGACTGAAGAACTAACCCTTCTTTTTGCATTCCTTTAAAAAAAAAAAAAAAACTAGCTCCACCATACCTGGATTCTGCCTGTATTGAAGATAACATTATAGAAATGATCTATATGGAACACACAATACCAATGACAATATTCTCTCCCTAAGCAGGGGACTGAGGCACTTTTCAAGAAAATAGCTTTTCACAGATATCAGCATTTCATTTTATCTACCAATACACCTAAAACAACCTATAGTGTCTTTAAAAATAAGAAGTAATTTTATAAATGAGTACCCAAAGCGTAAATAGGGTGGATTGCCTTAATTATGCTATACTTAAAACAAGTTCAATGTTCAGTCTGTAAATTCTCCAGAAATAATATAATTTGACCCCACAAAATAGTAGACTGTGACTCAACACAAAACTTCCCTTTTGCAAATGCATTTTAGTATTCCAAGAAATAGGAAAGAAAAGGCATTCAACAAAAACTCCCAGGTACAATATCTGGGATGTATGCAGACTGTGGCAAAGACAGACACCCCATTTAAACCTCACTCCATGTTTTGAGTCAATTGTGGTCTGGTAGCTGGAAGACAGATTCACTATATATGCTTCCATGTTTTTCTTCCTCTAATATAGGTTCTGAATAATGACAGGTCAAGTCTGGACATGGGCCAAATTTATTCTGGCAAACATCTCAGAAAAATTGGAAATAAATACCTGGGAGATAAACTGGAACCTGAATTAACAATCTCATGGACAGAGTGGTATCCTGGTACAGGGGTCTGAACACATCAGAAGAAATATAGAGAGAGAGGAATTTTAAACTAGCAAACAATCACTAAAGTGAGAAAATAGATTAAACTTATTTTAGACATACCAAGTCTCAATAAGATTTACTACACATATGTCTTTTCTAAATAAGTTACTGCCAGATATCATGCTGTGTATTAAGAAAGGAAATCAAGGCAGAGAGAAAAGTAAGATGCAGAAAACAGTGCATCTTCATTAACATCCTAGTGAATAAAAGTCCCAAAGCCCGGTTTTATAGAGAAGAATTAAAATGGTCTTCAATACCATTATCATTCATCATAATCATTTGTACAAATATTTTGTACAATATTTATTGTCCACTGACTATCTTCAAGTTGCTGGTTAACATATATTAACTCATTAAATACACACACATTCCTATAAATTGGATATAGTTGAGACTAAGTTCCTTGCCCAAGGAAAACTATAAGTGGGGACCAGGCCACAAACACAGTGTCTAATGCCAAAGACTCAATATCATCCAGTAGCCAGCTGTTATTTTAATCTGTCACAAATCACTTGGGTGTGCATAAGTGCCCCCAAAAAGGAACACTAAAATAAAATAAAATTATTTTAATCTAGCATTAAAACTATATATCATATAACTTTGGTTTAGCAAATTAGAAAAAATGGTCATTACCTTGAAAAGATTACTTATCCAACTACACAAACCAGTTATCCATGAAAAGAAAATTCTCATTGAATAATTAAGTCCCTTGAAACTTCAATATTATACAATTTTCAGGTCCAATCTGTAGAACTACATTATAAGTTTTGATTTGTTTTGTTTTGTTTTACCACATCAACCACTGAATATTCTCATTTGGGTACATTTAAGAAGAAATCTACCTTATCATATGTATTATATTAATTAATATATAAATATTAATATTTATTATATTAATATTAATTAACACAAACATTATATAATATTAGTTATTATAATGAATAATATTTATTACAGTAAATTTATATCTATATTGAAGCACCACCCATAATGGAACAATTATTTATCATTTTCATTGATACAGTATAAAGCTATAGCTAATATAATGTGAGTTTTACTACATGCTGCCTTATCTTAAAAGTTATTTCTAGAAAGTATATATAGTTGTTTTATACAAAGTTTATTTATAACCTATTATATTTTGCAAATGTTAAGTGGCTTATGCACATTCTTAAGTTATAACATCAATACTAAATAAGAATGAGTAAGGAACTTGGAATACATATAAAAATGGAAGTAAAACATATTTTTAAAGGTAATATATGACAGGATTCTTTGCATATGTCAGGATTCTCTTAATTGTTAACAGAAAAGCAGCTAAAGCTAAGTTAATTATAAATGAGAGTTGCTATAGAACACCGAGGTAGCTCAGACTAAAGAAGCCATCATTATGAAACATGAAGATGAGAGCAACTCTGAAGTCATCAGTTACTGTATCAAGAGGCAGGAACAGTGTTTAGATTATCTACATTCATATTTTTTTCTCTTTCCTTTGAAAACTTTATTCTTTTTTTTTTTTTTTTTTTTGAGACGGAGTTTCGCTCTTATTACCCAGTCTGGAGTGCAATGGCGCGATCTCGGCTCACCGCAACCTCCGCCTCCTGGGTTCAGGCAATTCTCCTGCCTCAGCCTCCTGAGTAGCTGGGATTACAGGCACGTGCCACCATGCCCAGCTAATTTTTTGTATTTTTTTTAGTAGAGACGGGGTTTCACCATGTGGACCAGGATGGTCTCGATCTCTTGACCTCGTGATTCACCCGCCTCAGCCTCCCAAAGTGCTGGGATTACAGGCTTGAGCCACCGCGCCCGGCTGAAAACTTTATTCTTAATTGACAAATAATATTTGTATATTGTTATGGGGTACAATGTGATTTTTTTTCTATGTATTCATTGTAGAAGTTTAAGCTAATTAACATCCTACCACCTAACCAATTTATTTAAGTGTCAAGAATATTAAAAATCCATACTTTCAGTAATTTTGAAATATACAGTATAATTATCTGTGGTTCCTATGTGGTGCAATAGATCACTCAACCTTATTCCTCTAGTGTAACTGAGGCTTTGAACATTTTGGTAAACATTTTCCCTTTCCCCATCTCTTCTCCTTCCCTGACCAGCCTCTGGTAACCACCCTTCTATTCTGTTCTCAAAATATTGACTTTCTTATGTGATACATGTAAATGAGATCATACAGTATTTTTCTTTCTCTACCTGGCTTATTCATCTTAGCATAATGTTCTCCAGTTTCATCCATGTTGTTACAAATCATGGCACTTCCTTCTGTTTTAAGTCGATTGTGTATACATATAATAAATGTCCCTTTATTCATCTATTGATGGATACTTAAGTCACTTCCATATGTTGGCTATTGTAAATAATGCTGACAAAAATATAAGAATGCAGGTATCTATTCAGTATACTAATTTCAATTCCTTTCACTATATACTCAGAGATGGGATTGCTGGATCATATGGTAATCCTATTTTTAGTTTTCTGAGAAATCTTCTTAATACCAAAATAGCTGCACTAAGCTACATTTTCACCAACAGTGTACAAGGGTTACCTTTTTTCCACATCCTTGCCAACACTTGTTATCATTTGTCATTTTTCTGATACCAATTCTAATAGATGTGAGTTGGTATCTCATTGTGGTTTTTTTTTTTTTTTTTATCATTGTGGTTTTAATTTGCATTTCCCTGAATATTGGAGATATTGAGCATTTTTTCATATACTTATTGGCCATTTATATATTTTTCTTGAGATGTCTGTTGAGATCCTTGGCCAATTTTCTAATTGGGTAATTTGTTTCTTTGCCGTTGAGTTGTTTGTGTTGCTTATATATTTTAGATATTAGCCCCTTGTTAAATGTATGCTTTGTAAATATATTCTCCCAATTTGCAGGTTGTCTCTTTATACTCTTTATTGACATTTTCCTATGGCTATAGTGATTTCCGTGTGATAGAACAGTTTTTAGTTGGTCAAGAGTTTACATATTCATAAATGAACTACTAGAAAACAAAGGTAATTTCCTTAAAGGACAAATTAAAAAAAAATTAGAGAAAGACTCTGGCTCAGGTTGGGTCATACAGCCAGCCATAAATCCAATGCTGTGTCTGTGGAAGTAAAATGCTAATATTAGCTACTTTGGGTCAGATATTTTAGTAATTTGCCCTAGTGTCACATGATCTATCCCCACATTCCATTCCCTTGCCAGCTCTAATTTCAGCTGCAGCAGCATTAGACAGTGCTTTGAAAATTCAGACTTATTCTGGAACTATTCTACCTCGACCTAAATCGAGGTTTTATTCTGCTTTCATTCTCCAGGACTTCAAGAAGCCATAACAGCCCATGTACTTAAGAAACCTGGTAAGATACAGAAGTCAATGTTCCAGAGAGCATTCCTCCATCAATGGAGAATGGGAACTGGGGAAGGAGAGCTTTAGATAATTCTGAGAATCCCTAGTTTCCACGGTGGTAAACAGATCAATAATGCACCTCTATGTTGATCTTTCCCTGTATCATTCTTTCCATTCCCTCATTCTGGCTTCATGATAATGTCCCAAATAAACTATCCTTTCCCAGTTCTTATATTAGGCTCTGCTTTCAAGAGAACTCAAACTAAGATTTGAGTTGATCAATTGATCAATAACTTGATCAATTATTTTATCCAGGAAGTTTGTTTTCTCTTACTTTTTCTCCTAATCAATAATTTTTATTTTTTAAAAAATGCTGGGTCCCCTTTATTCGTCAATTTAAAATTTTTATGGTTTCCACATCTTCTCTATCTATGCTGCCTGAATAAATTATGTGGACTCTCATGTCTTTAAAAATCATCTGTAAATTTGATGATTACAAATTTATACTTCCAATTGGGACTTATTCTTTGTATTATACTTTTTACCCAAATGACTACTGAAATTGCTTGGCAGTCTATTAGGCATCTCAAAATTTGCATGTCCAAAGAAAAACTCTCAATACTCCTCTCAAACCTGCTCTTTCCACAGTCTTCCCAACTCAATACATGCCAACTCCATTATACCAGTTGTTCAGGCTCCAAAGTTCTCTAGCAACTTAAGAATTTCAGTAGTATCTATAGTGATTTCCATTCTCCACCATTGCCCTCCTAAAGACTCTTCTCCAGGCAGCACAGAGAATGATCCTTAAAAACACAAATCAAATGTTAACACTCTGTTGTTCAACACCTTCCAACAGCTTAGTATGGCATTCAGAGAAAAAGCTAAAGTCCTCATAAAACTATATATAATCTGATGGTTTTTCTTCTGTTGCTATCATCTGCTTCACTTTAGCCACATTGACTTCCTTGCTTTACTTGAATAGACCAAGCATATTTTCCCCAAAATCCCCACAGTTCAAATCTTCTCTTCCTACAGGTTTCTACTCAGGTCACCTAATCAGAGAGGCCTTTCATGAATACCATTTATAACATATTCCTTGAATATACCTCTCCATATTTCTTTAACCTCTTTAGAAATGTAATCTTACATAATACCAGTTGACAAATACATTTATTGTTTGTTGTCTTTCTTTTCTCTCTAAATTATAGGCTTTATGAAGGGAAGGAATTTTCCACTTTTTTTTTTTACCTCTCTAGTTACAAGACCTCTGAGAGGGTTTGACTTGTAGTAGGCTCTCAACTTTTATTTGTTGAGTGAATGGAAGAAGATAGATGAAAGAAGATAGTTCTAGTTCAGTTCAAGTGACTGAATCAGCGAGTCAGAGGTAGGAAAGGATGTTCTTCTAAATGAAACCTGAAATATGAGTAATTTGGGTAATCACTGGAAACCAATGGGAACAGAGTGGCACCCTCTCCATCCCCACTGTTATACATTACTATTACTAGAATTGAGTTACAAATGTGAAGCTGTATTTTTCAGGAACAAACACACACACACACAATTCACAATGACAGTGGGGTAAAATATATGAGAGCCTTGTGAAAAGGACAACACATTTTGGCTTAAAAATGGAGAAAATGTTTTTCTTGAGGCCTCAAAAAAGAAGATATTATGTAAAAAAAAAAATAGCCTCAAAAATCTAATTACAGTAAATATAGCAATATTGCTTTTTTATTTATTATGACTATGGTTTTTTATGTAGCAAGAATGCAGTGTTTTCAAGATATTTTATTTTTTATAGTTTTTGATTTTTTTAAAGTGTTCTTGATAATTCATCTGAATTAAAAATTGATCATTCAATAGACAAATATTAAAGAGGAAACCAGTGGTTAATGAAAATTGAATGTCCTACAAAACCTCTTATAATTTTCAAAAATTGTAATTTAAAAATAAATCTTCTTTCATAATATCTCTATATTCCCCACATCAAAATGCTGCAATCAACCCATTGTATCATTATGAAAACTGGATTAAAATCCATCTATCTTTTTTATTACAATTCTAAAGTGTTTCGCAAATCAAGGAAAATTTAATAAATCTTTTCAGGACTTAATAAAAGAACAGAAGATTTATATATCTAATAAAAAATGCATTCAGTTCCGATAGTTTTATTTAATTTGTTTTCATAGGTCTTCTTACCGCCTATTAGATATCATTTTGTTTCTCAAAATTCAGAGTGAAAATCACTTCTAAAATAATTTTTATGGAAAAAAATATAGATTACTCAGGTATCCCATATGTCTGTCCTTTAAAAAATGTGACTTGCACAATCAGAGGACATCAGGGGAAGGACTTACTGGCTATTGAACTTCAGATCAATTTGGTGATTTTAACACTGTTTTTTCATAACTCATACAAATTTCCTCTATAGAGTTTCAGAGAATGAAGAAGAGTTAAAATAAAGCATTTTGAAATGTATTTGAAATTCATTTCTGTAGCTAGACTACAATCCAAGCCTCCACTTCTTTTTGTTTTTAATAGCAAAGAGGCGACTTTAATGATGAATATTTCATAGGATGTCAAATTGTGTGATAATCCTTCTTTTCTCAAGGATAAATAAGTGTAGGTCTCATTTAAAAGCTCTTTTGAGTATTTATAGCTCATCAATAAAGAATTAAGAGCAATTAAAAAGGAATCTGTAAGGTTAACCATTTGCTGATAATTAGAATGTGACTATTCCGAATATAAGCATCTGAGGATTTGGATAATGGGGGTGGCTTTGTTTCGTGAAGATAACATTGGATGATGATGGTAATATTAATTTCCTTTAACAAAGTATGCCCTTCCTTTGAGGACCAGAAGAGAGGTTTTAAAACTGATATGGAGCACAAAATAAATGAGAATTCAGCACTGGCATAAGCTTTCTTAAGCCACGTGAGTACTGTACTACAGCATTTACCGAGAGCACTATGCAATGACTACCGCAGCAGCCGACTGGAAACCTTTACACTAGACCCTCTCTCCCGATTAACTAACTATGTGACCTAGTACAATCTCCTTAACCCTTTAGCGCCTCTTTTTTTTTTTTTTTTTTTTTGTAAAATACCAGGAACTTTCACCAAGAAACTCTTTTCTGATTTAATACCATCCTTTGTTTCCAAAATAATATACATGAAGTTTTCCTATTGTGTTTAATCTCTAAAATATTTACAAAATTGTACATTGTTGTTAACATGAATGGTTTACACATATTCTAACCTCAGATTGTCATAGGACTGTCAGGCTTTCCAAAATATAAATATTGAAATAAACCCTTAAAACTCATAAATCTAACAAATAAAACAATACTTTATCTAATAAATTATAGAATTTCCTTATTTTTTATTAACATCTACAAACTGTAGTAAGTTTCAAGATGGCAATAGAAAATCTAAAATAGATGGGCCATATGATTCTTTATCTCCTAATAATAAGAATGCTTCAAATTTAGCACAGTTTATATTATTTAAATATGTCTTTCTTCATCAGCAAATTTTGCGTCTGAGGGAATATATATTTTTTCCCTAATATTTATATCTGCCTTTTTCTAAAGACAATCTTAAGTTAGAGTTTATGTATTAACTTCACAACTGCCTGCTTTGTCATATCATTATATTCTTGACAGCTCATAAATATGGCCCAGTGGTAGATTAAGACTGCAGTGATTCAATTTGTTTAAATTAGTTGCATAAATCTGCTGGCACATAGAGAAGCAGTTCCATCACTGTAGCAGTGTGCTCTGATGATCAGTTGTTTAAAGAAAAAAGTATAAGGGGGCCGGGCGCGGTGGCTCACGCCTGTAATCCCAGCACTTTGGGAGGCCGAGGCGGGTGGATCATGAGGTCAAGAGATCGAGACCATCCTGGTCAACATGGTGAAACCTCATTTCTACTAAAAATACAAAACAATTAGCTGGGCATGGTGGTGCGTGCCTGTAATCCCAGCTACTCAGAAGGATGAGGCAGGAAAATTGCCTGAACCCAGGAGGCAGAGGTTGAGGTGAGCCGAGATTGCGCCATTGCACTGCAGCCTGGGTAACGAGAGCGAAACTCCGTCTTTAAAAAAAAAAAAAAAAAAAAAAAAAAAAAGTATAAGGAATAAACAATATGATATTATAGTAAAAGAAGAATACACATCTTTTAAAGTCAATTTGACTTTCCAGTATGATAGAAAATAAATGAAGGTTAAAGAACCAGATAGACAAACAGATTGAAAAACATGTTAAATAAAACATGTCTACGGACAGGGTCAGTGGCTCACACCTGTAAACCCAGCACTTTGGGAGGCCAAGACAGGCAGGACACAAAGTCAGGAGTTCGAGACCAGCCTTGCCAACATAGTGAAACCCCATCACTACTAAAAAATACAAAAATTAGCTGGGTATGGTGGCAGGCGCCTATAATCCCAGCTACTTTGGAGGCTGAGGCAGGAGAATTGCTTGAACCCAGAACACAGAGGCTGCAGTAAGCCGAGATCGTGCCACTGCACTCCACACCAGGTGACGGTAGCAGACTCTGTCTCAGGAAAAAAAAAAAAAAAAAAAAAAACATGTCTACTAGTGTTTAGTATTTACACATGTCTAGTCTTCAGTGATTATAAAGTAATCAAAGTTTATCTTTTCCAATATTAGTCTTTTAACTTACTACCTTTTTGTGACCACATTATTTTTTTACAGCAGTGAACAAAACAGACAAAAAGATCCTGCTTCACATTTGAGGGTGAGGGGTAACAGACAGCATAAAGTAACCAAGATAGCCTTACCATTCTCCTCTGCCTGACTAAACTTTGGACAGGCTTATTCTTGTATCAAGACCCCCAACTGCCCTTTCTCCCAGGTCCTTGCAGAATCTAGATGACCTAACTACATCAGTCCCTCCACTTCTTTGTCTTAAAATATACACTGTAGAAAATTTGTAATTGCAAATTCTTCATCTGCTCCTTTTAAATATAAATATTCTCATAGCCTTTTGCCATTTGTACAGCCCAGGACTATCGTTTTATGAAATGTAATGTTTTTACACTATGAAATGTAATTGTCAAGAAATACAGTGCCTCTGTCTCCTTCTCTCTTTGGGAGGGTAGAGGCTGACTTAAGTGAGTACCTCGGTCCAAGTTGTAATGCTACCTCATAGCATGAAAAATTTTTTAAGTTTACTTTTTCTTACAGTAATGTTAATCAGGAAATACAGAGGGCCTTTGATTCTTCTCACTCCAGCTCTTAAAAACTCTCCAGTCCTCTGTTTCAGGAAAATTGAGTTCAGACCATTGCTTTTGTTATCTCTCCCTTATTGCAATAGCCTAAATGAAGTCATTTTTTTTTTTACCTGTTTTTAACTTTACTGCAATTTTTGCTTTTACAAATATTATATGTAAGTTTGTCAAAAGAAAACCTGTGGGGGGAAAATAAGCAGGGTTTAGAGCACTAGTGATGTATGTCTTCACAATTTTAAGAAGAGTGATCAATATAATCTTCAAGGAAAAGGAAACATTTGAGAGAATACTTGAAGGTGAACAACAATTCCTGTGGAAGGATCCTGCCAGACAGAGGAAACAGTGAATTCGAAAACCTTGAGATGTGAATGAAGATGTGCAAGATGACAGTGTTTTCATACTGAAGTGACAAGGGCAGAGAAATACAATATAAAATTATGGCGGTTACAGGTGCTGGTAATACAAGACCTTGCAGGCCATTGTAAGGATTTCTGCTTTTTCCTCAAGATGGAATAAAATGTTGTCATGGAGGACTGAGCAGGAACAGGTCATGATCTGAATTTTGTTTTAAAGGGGCCACTGCTGTATGAAAAATAAACATTCAGGGACAAGAGTAGAGAAGCAAGGAAACCAGTTAGAAGCATATTGCAATAATTGAGAGAAAGAGAGAGAGAAAGAAAATGGTTCTTGAGCCAAAGTAGCATGGAGATGTTAGGAAGTGGCAGGATTCTTGTGTATTTTAGGTTTAATTTGAATAGAGAGTCAGTATCGTTTCCTAACAGATGGAGATGTAAGAATAGAAATGTTAAACATGGATTGAAGTGTTGTTATTGTTCTATTTTGTTTCTTTGTATTTGTTTGGTTGATTTCAATGTTTTATTGTTGTTCATTCCTCCTTGAAGCATCATGTTCCCATTAACTGAGATGGTCAATTTGGGGAGAAAGTTCAGGAGTTCAGTTTACAGTGTGTTAAGTTAAAATATTTATTAAACTACTTGAGGCCAACAGCATAAATGAGTAATATAAGCATTGATTTCAAAATGTTAGTTATGAGAATCAAAAGAGGTTTCACATGAAGGGTTGTGTATTCGAACTCTCTTTACCTTGTCTTTGGCAGATTAATAAGCTCAAGAATTTCTCATATTTAAACACACACAGATGCACATTATCCCATAGTGTTCATTTCATTTAGGTCAGTTCTTGCTATTTAACTTTCCTAAGCTTTGATTTCCTTGTTTTTAATTGTGAACTGCTGTACAAATACATTTTATGACTCAGAAGGGACATTACATCTCCTAGTATCATCATATATCAATCATTCTTGGAAGCTGCAAAACCATTACAGATGTGTAATGGTTATCATATTATCTAACATGCAAATATAATCCAACTTAAATTATGGAATGAGTATAATGAATGAGTATGTAACAAATAAAGCCAATTGTCTATGAAAAATGTAAGATAAGACATTGATTTATAGTGAAATGAAGGGGTTCAGTTTCAATCTTCTGCATATGGCTAGCCAGTTATCCCAGCACCACTTATTGAATGTGGAGTCCTTTCCCCATTGATTGTTTTTGTCTATTTTGTGGAAGACCAGATTGTTGTAAATATTTGGCCTTATTTTGGGGCTCTCTCTTCTGTTCCATTGCTCTGTGTCTTCATTTTTGTACCAGTAACATGCTGTTTAGGTTGCTATAGCTTTGTAGTACAGTTTGAATTTGGGAACTGTGATGCCTTCAGGTTGTTCTTTTTGCTTTGGATTGCTTTGGCTATTTGGTATCTTTTTAAATTCCATTTGAAATGTAAAGCAGTTTTTCTTTCTAATTCTTTGGAGAATGTCATTAGTAGTTTGATAGGAATAGCATTAAATCTGTAAGTTGTCTTGGGCAGGATGGCCATTTTAGCAAGATTGATTTTTCTTGTCTATGAACATGAACCATTTTTCTGCTTGTTTGTATCATCTCTGATTTATTGGAGCAGTGTTTTGTAATTCTCACTGCCCAGGTCTTTTGCCTCCTTGGTTAGCTATATTCCTAGATATTTTATTTTTTTTGTGGCTATGGCGAATGGGATTGTGTGCTTGATTTGGCTCTCAGCTTCGGCACTGTTGGTGTACTGGAATGCTAGTGATTTTTATACATTGATTCTGTATCCTGAAACTTTGCTGAAATTGTTTATCAGATCTAGGAGCCTTTGGGTAGACACTACAGGGTTTTCTTGGAATAGAATCGTATCATCTGCAAACAGGGATACTTTGACTTCCTCTCTTCCTACTTGAATACCTTTATTTCTTTCTCTTGCCTGATTGCTCTGGCTAGGACTTTCAGTCTTAGGTATTATATGAGTGATGAAAGTAGGCATCCTTGTCTTGTTCTGGTTTTCAAGGTGAATGCTTCCAGCTTTTGCCCCAATATCAGCATGATATTGGCTGTGGGTTTTTCATAGATAGGTTCTTATTGTTTTGAAGTGTATTCCTTCAATGCCTAATTTATTGAGGGTTTTTTAGCATTAAGGAATGTTGAATTCTATTGAAAGCCTTTCTGCATCTGTAGAGATGATCACATGGTCTTTGTTGAGTTCTGTTTATGTGGTGAATCACATTTATTGATTTGTGTATGTTGAACTAACATTGCATGCCAGAGATAAAGTCTACTTAATCATGGTGGATTAGGTTTTGATGTCCTGCCAGGTTGGCTTTACTAGTATTTCATTGACTATTTTTGCATCTATGTTCATCAAAGATATTGGCCTGAAGATTGTGTGTGTGTGTGTGTGTGTGTGTGTCTCCCAGGTGTTGGTATCAGGTTGATGCTGGCTTTATAGCATTAGTTTGGGAGGAGTCCCAGCTCCTCAATTTTTTTATAATAGTGTCAGTAGGCATGGTACCAGCTTTTCTTTATACATTTTTGTAGAATTTGGCTGCAAATGTGTCTGGTCCAGGGCTTTATCCACACCAGTGGTAGACTGGTTAAAGAGAATGCAGTACATATGCATCATAGAATACTAAGTCCTTTTCAGCAATAGTAGAGCTGAAGGTTATTATCCTAAGCAAACTAACATAGGAACAGAAAACCAAACACTGCATGTTCTCACTTATAAGTAGAATCTAAACATTGAGTATAAATGGACACAAAGAAGGGAACAATAAACACGAGAGCCTATATGAAGATAGAGGGTGGGAGGAGGGTGAGAACTGAGAAACAGATGATCAGATACTCTGCTTATTACTTGGGTGACAAAATAATCTGTACATAAACTTCTATAGCATGCAGTTTACCTTATATAATCTATACAACTCTACCTAAAACATTGTTAATAACTAAGTGCATTGACGAACAGCTAATACTAATGTGTTTAAAAGAGTAATAGGATTAACTCACTCATTTGAATCAGAAACAGAAACCAAATAAATGTAGTAAATATAAAAGAAATAATACATTAGGCAGAACTGGATGTGACTTTTATAGTTATTTAACTTATCCTAAGTTTTGGAAACTTATTTAACTTCCTAAGCATTGGTTTCCTCTTCTCTAATGTGGATATATCAGTTTTAACTTCCACACTGGATCCTTTTAATTTTAGCTGAGATACTGTATGTAAAGTGCTCAGGATAGTAAGTATTCAGTAAACTAGTATTCTATACCTTTCCTTCTTTACCAGCATAAAGATACAGGACATAGAGTGTAGATTTAGACCACCTGGATCAAATTTCTGGTCCTTGATGTACTAGCTTTATGACCTTTGGACAAATTGCTTAAACTTTCTATGCCTTAGTGTCCTCATGTGTAAACAAACTACATCTGCAGGGATTAAATAAGTTAATACATATAAATTACTTTTAAAATTTGATTTATGTTAAGGAATGTAATGAGATTCTGTCTTATCTTCCTTATTCTTCATCTACTACTTATTACTACCATCATCATCATCATCACCAGAATCAGTTTTGTAGAAAGAACAGCTGTACTTAATGTCTCATATTTCCCATCTCTTTGACCCAGTACTATCTAGCTTTAGCTCTCCTCTCTCAACATTTTCTTGTTCATTCTTGTTAAGATATCGTTTATCCTCTTGTAAAACACAATGGCCCCTCTTCAGTTTTTATTTTGGTCAAATTTGGTTATCCCCCTGCTTTTATTAACTCCTTTCTTTCTTGTCTTAATTCCACCTGTGGTTTTCTTTATACCTCTTGTTCCTTCTACATTATAAGGCATATTTTTTCTACACTCATTTTCTTTCCTACATACAATGGTGGAATTAGTCAAGGACTATGTGATTAGCCCTTTTCGTCCTCACTCTGAACATGATTATTGGGAAATCCCAGCTGTGACTGTGGCCCCATCATCTAACATACAAATCATTACTATGAGCCTTCTTTCTGGTCTCATCATAAATGACAAAACCTCAGTGATGCATTTTTATATTCCCCCGATGGAGTAGGTCTCATAGTAGTGCACATTTCTGTAGCATTTTGATAGTATATACTTATTTAAGACAATTCAAGTAGTTTTCTCAAATTATAACTTTATTATCCTGTTTTCACACCAGCCTGTAAGCTATATGGGATTCAAACTCTGTTTAATTCACCAGTGCATCACAATAACCTCATTTCTGACATTCAGGTATGGTTGTTAACTGCACTGAACTGAATCTAAGCTCTATAACTGAATATCCACAACCATTTGCAAATATCAATCAGAATGTCCCAAAGGTCCCAGAAGCATAAATCCAGAAAGCAAATATTATGTACCTTTTTTTGGTCTCAATATATTCCCATGGAATCATTGCTTGTGTAATTATTTAGGTGCAATAAATTTCCTTTACAACATCTCCAAGAAATTTCCTTAAAGTTACAGCCTGAATAATAGATTTTGGAGTGAACCTAATTTTCTTTTGAGGTATTGAATGAATGATAGATACTGCCAATTTTTCTTTCATATGTATCTTGATATGTTGAAAGGTTTTCCCATTGATATGCTCTGAATAATCTTTTCATCAACATTAATGTATTAGTCATTGAAGGCAGAGATAGTATATCTTTAGCACATTTTTGGGAACCACATACATAATATGTAGCAGGGAACCACAGAAAGGGAGATCCATTTCTTTTTAACAAAGATCAGATTATAATAAAATAGAAACTGTTTAGAGAAGCACTGAGAGCTCTTAGACGTCCTGGCTTCTAAGGTCAATCCACTAGGGTTCTAACTCATCCCTATCTACTACATGAAAAGCAGCATCCTCAAGTCACTATCAACAAAGCTGGGACTTCAACTTCTGAAACATCAGCTATAAACTGAATTAGGTCCCCATGTTTCTCTGTAACCTTGCCCAAATATGCCCCAAATGCAGGTTGAAGAAAAGATATTCCATTGTGTTACTTGAAATATCTCCAAGCTGTGTCCGCTCTTTGGTATGGAATTTGATTATCATGACCCTTATGTGTGTTTATAGTTTTACTTACTCTAACCATTTTTCTCTTATTAAAGATATACCCATTTCTAAAAGCTTGTATAGCTCTTCCACAGGGAAATTTCATTTTTACTGTCATTTTCATCTTTGTCAAAAGATGAAGTTCCTTTCATCCCCTGCTATATATTCAAACATACATAAAATATGTATGTTTTACATATACTTCCTCTGCCATCTAAGAGTAGGATGTTGTTTTAATAGAAGAATTATTCATAATATAGCAAATATATAAAATGTCAGAGTTTCAAGTTACATATGGTGCAAAAACCAGCAACATCAATCATTCATTCAACAGCCCAATGGGAGATTAAGTTCATTCTAAAAATCTATTATTTATATTATAATTACAAGAAATTTTTGTACCTAAATAATCAAACAAGGAAACATCAAAATGAGGGAAAAGTATTCAAATGACAGCCATTTTTAAGAACATAATCAAAAGGATAGAAAATAAATAAAATCTTCATTTATTTTTCTTTGGAAGATAAGTTTACCAATGGTCACAAAATCCAAGAAACACATTCATAACAAAAATGGCATGAATCTAGATTTTAGATTTTCAACTTTATAGAGGTAATGATGTTGGATTATTTCCATTTTCGTAATAATCATGACTGCTTTAAATTTACATACATGGGTAAATTTATGTATATGTATACTTATATAATTATATACACATTTATAAAATAAATATTTAGATGGTTAAATTTCATTTATTGATTGCACTGCATATATCTGGTGCTTTGTATATCACTTCAACTCATTTTAGTCTGAAATACATTTTGATCTAGGCTAAAAAAGAAATTCAGGTTAATTTAGTATATATTATTTGAAATTTTGGAATTAAGAAGAGATGAACCTTAAAGTTTTAATATTTACATTGATGACTTTTAAATTTTCTGGTAAAAACTCATTGCTATGTTCTTTCACTCAGCCTCCTGTTTCTCAGGGTTCTCCTTACTGCCAACATCAGCATGTTTTTGGGATGCTATTATCTTGCAAAACTAAGGCATTTGGGATTTACTAGAAAATAAAAATAGGTTTGAACTTGTTCATATATTCACCTGCTGTTTTCAAGATGAAAACACTCAGGAGATCAATTTGGGACTGCTTAAGACTTTTTCTTTTTTTTAACTTAAAGAAATTATTATATTTAATGAAAGTATGTCCACTCAATTTTGCACCAGAGAGAAAACTTCTAAGCTTTAAACAGTCATGTCTTGGTGGAAGCCTAAACCTTTTTATGCTCCTATTTTTTTTACCTACCAATAATATAGATGTTTAATTGAAGAAAAAAGCAGCAATATGTACAATATATTTTAACTTCTCTCTGTCCTAAGACTTCATAATTTTGGTAGGTGGTTTCTAGGGAGTGTACACCACTTCTAATTCTACTGTGAACACATATTCCCCTCAAAATGATATGGTTTGTGGGCCAGGGAAATGAAAAATGTGTGTGTGTGTGTATATATATACACATATATGTACACACACATACTTAATGATTATGTGTATATGTATGTATATATGTACATATGTACATATAATGATTTTACTGATATAAGGATAATGTACATATAATGATTATGTACATATGATTATGATATAAGGACAATCATGTACATATACAAATAATCATTATATGCATAATTTTATCATATGTACAGATACATATGATTAAAATATGAGTATATACATATAATAAAATATGTATGATTTTATACAATATATAAAATTAATACATATATTAATACATACATTTGAGTGACATCAAAATGAGGGAAAAGTATTCAATCAAATGACAGCCATTTTTAGGAACATAATCAAAAGGATAGAAAATAGATAAAATCTTAATTTATTTTTCTTTGGAAGATAAGTTTACCAACAGTCACAAAATTCAAGAAACACATACAATCCAAGGCAACACCAAACCAGCTACCAACAGTTCCTGAATTACATCCTATTAGAATTAGTCTTGGTTTTAGTTAAGTTTTATATTTGATTGGCACTGGGAGTTCATGTAAAACATGAGTCTTCTATTCAGCAAGTTCTGTGTTCAAACCCATGTTTGGCTTCTTATGAGCTGTTTGACAGTGGACAAGATACTTCTCTGAGATTTGCTGTATTCATCTGTAAAAATAAGATAATGACATGTTTTATAGAACTATTGTGAAGGACAGATAACTGAGTTGAGAAGTGTCCGGCATAGTGTAGGTGCATAATAGATTTTTTTTCTGTTTCTTTTCCTTACACATGTTTATGCATACAACAAATACTTTCTTTTTGGAAAGGTCTCACAATCTCCTCTTTTTGCATCTTAGTAATAGTTTTATCGCACCAGAAATACTTTAGCAGAAAATTGGGTTTGAAGGGCAGCTACTTAGGTACTGGAGTGGTGGAATTACAGTGATTACAAAAGACACCTCATTTACTTGGCATTTCCTTCTAGGGTTGTATTATGCCTCTTTTAAACCCCTCTTGCATGTACACTTAAGACAAATGGATATCATCTCAAATTCTCCTTCTAGGTTCCTACTTTCTCCCCTATCAAACTATGATTTGCAAATATTTTCTTTCAGTCTGTAGGTTGCCTTTTGTTATGTTGATTATTTCTTTTGCTGGGCTTTCTAGTTGTTGTGCTAAGAACATCAAGAACTTTTCCTTGTGTTTTGTTCTAAGAGTTTTACGATTTCAGGTCTTACATTTAGATTTTTTTTAATCCTTTTTGGGTTGATTTTTGTGTATGGTGTAAGATAATGTGTAAGATATGGTCTGATAAGAGGTTAATATCCAAAATATATAAGGAACTCATGCAACCCAATAGCAAAAACAAAATCTGATTTTTAAAATGGGCAAGTGATCTAAATAGGCATTTTTCTAAAGAAGATATGAAAATGTCTAACAGATATCTGATAAGTGCTCAAAATCACTAATCATCGGGAAAATGCAATCATAAACCATAATGAGCTATCACCTCACATGTTTGGATAGCTATTATCAAGGAAGAAAGAACACAGGTGCTCAAGAAGATGTGGAGAAAAGGGAACCCTTGTACACTGTTGGTAGAAATGTAAATTGATACAGCCATTATGGAAATTGTATATAGCTTCCTCAAAATATTAAAAATAGAACTTCCATATTACCCAGAAATCCCTCTATACCCAAAGTAAATAAAATAATCACCTCATAAAGAGATCTCTGCTTCCATGTTTATTGCAGCACTATTAACAATAGTGCAAGATATGGAAATCATCTAAGCATCAGTTGATGGATAAACACTAGGTGAAATCCGCGAGACACAAAGAAACAAATATTGTGTGATCTCACATATTTGTACAACCTAAAAACAAATCAAATACATAAAAACAAACAGTGGAAATGTAGCTAACTAGGGATAGGGAGGGGAAGAAAATGAGAAGTGGGTACAGATTTGCAGTTGTTAGAATGAATATGTCTAGAGATTTAATATACAACATGAGCACTAGAGTTAACATTGTATACTGAAAAGTTGCTGAGAGAGTATATTTTAGGTGCTCTTACAACTCACACATTCACAGGTAACTATTGAAGGTGATTGATAGGTTAATTTGTTTAACTGTAGTAATCATTTCATTATATACATGTATACCAAAACAGTATGTTGTACATCTTAAATAAATATTTAAAAATATCAAACTATGAGTGTAGCTTTGCCTAATGAATGTAATGGATAATGAGTAAGACATTGTGACCCTTTATACTCCTTAAAATTTTTATACTTCATATTTACAAATCTGTTTTGTTAGCTACTATTTTCAGGACTAAATATTTTTCTGGCTTGTATTTTTATGGTACTTGGCCACGGGTTGCCAGACATACTCATTTAGGAAGAAGGAAATCAAGATAGGCTTCTTAGTCCATTCTCACACTGCCATAGGAAACTTCCTAGGACTGGGTAATTTATGAAGAAAAGAGTTTTAATTGACTCACAGTTTCTTGGACTGTACAGGAAGCTAGCTGAGAGGCCTCGGGAAACTTACAATGATGGTGGAAGGTGAAGGGAAAGCAAGCACATCTTATGATGGCTGGGCAGGAGAGAGGATGAGCAAACGGAGAGATGTCACACACTTTCAAGCAACCAGATCTCATGAGAGCTCACTCTACCATGAAAGCAGCACGGGAAAATCTGGCCCTATGTTCTCATCATCTCCCACCTGGTCACTCCCCCAACACTGGGGATTACAATTCAGCATAAGATATTGGTGGGGACACAGAGCCAAACCATATCAATAGGCAAATGAAAAACTGTAATTGACAAAGGAGAGCTAGAAAGTTTTCATGGAGTAAAAACTGACAAGATTCCTTTGCTTATGTTTTAGCAAAGTAACAAATATTGAGTGACCTGGGTTTATTTATATATTCTGAAACTAATTTTCATCTTTCAAGAGAAAAACAGCCCTCTAAGAAATGTTAATTCTTTTATACAAAATTAGAAACATTTAAAAAATACAGTATAGGATATCAGGAATCACTCTACCATTCAATCTCATTAATTTGTCTCTCTAGAGAATTTATAGTCCTAGTTATGAGAAATGTAAAGAAGTTGGAAAATGTTAGCTCTGCACATTTTAATATAAGTGATTGATTTCATGGCATTATACAGTTTAAGCAAGTCCTCTCAAAGAAAAACAACTTTTGAAGCCTTTCTTCAAAGAATATCTTTAGAGAAACCGAAAATAGAAAAGACAGTGAAAGCTGGAATTTCTCTTATTGAAAGAGGAAAGGACTTAAGAGAGTTTGTCCCTTGTTCCTGTACCATCTGGAGTCATTTCTGGGTCCTCAGATGACTTAAGCTCTAGGATTTCAGAGCACAGGTCAAGATAAAGCACTCTCACTACTCTCAGAGGCAATCTACTTATCTAAACAGTTTTCCATACAGTAAAAGAGAGATACTGTCTTAGTCCTTTGCGTATCTTGGTCTGTATGTTAATGCCAGGCCTGGCTTTTAGTTTCCTTATCCTAACAAGGCCAAAGATAGCAGTCTAGTAAAAGTGTTTTCTGTGTGTATATTCAGAAACCTGATTTGCAGCAGCTTCTGTTATGGATTTTGTATTTCAGCCACACGTATGGCACAGCTGTACAAGAACTGTATTGCTGCTTGGCATATTCATGGCTCACAAGTAATCAGTACATATATACTATATATATGTTGGGAGCTCTTCTATTCAAGACATTGCCCAATTTGGTTTTCCCTTTGAAGACTGAATCTTGATGAGATACATATTTCCAAACCACTGTATTGCTTAACCACAAGAAAGCACTTTGCTTCATGTGGAGTCCTGCATAAAAGATGTGAAATACAAATGTGAGAAAATTCAGCCCACAGACTATTGCAAATGTTTCATCTCATGTACATTCCAAACAAATGTATAAGGAAAATTTAATTATTTCAATTTGTCACATCACTTGGTATATATTGTTTAGTTGAGAAATTCTGAAAGGCTTTTCAGATTTTTCTCTTATCTTTAAAAAATTGTTTTATTTGTAGGGACATGGATGAACCTGGAAACCATCATTCTCAGCAAACTGACAGAAGAACAGAAAACCAAACACCACATGTTCTCACTCATAGGTGGGTGTTGAACAATGAGAACACATCGACACAGGGAGGGGAGCACCACACACTGGGGTCTGTTGGGGGGAAATAGGGGAGGGACAGAGGGGTGTGGGGAGTTGGGGAGAGATAGCATGGGAAGAAATGCCAGATATAGGTGATGGGGAGGAAGGCAGCAAATCACACTGCCACGTGTGTACCTAGGCAACAATCTTGCATGTTCTTCACATGTACCTCAAAACCTAAAATGCAATAAAAAAATTGTTTTATTGTTTTATGTCTCATGTTACTTCATAAGCGTGATTTGAATGGAGTCACAACACATCCATGATTTTCTAAGTAGATCTTTATGAATGAAACAACTTTTTATTTTGTGTACCTTCTGTATTTCTTAAAATATATCCACCTCCTTTCAAGAAATGAAAATTCCTTGAACTTACATATGTAAGTTCATATGTAAGAATACATATGTAATAATAGTTTTATGTAACAATATGTAATTTATATTAAGATACTGCTCAGCACAGTGGCCCATGCCTGTAATTCCAGTGTTTTGGGAGGTCAAGGCGGGCAGATCATGAGGTCAAGAGATTGAGACTGTCCTGGCCAATATGGTGAAACCCCATCTCAACTAAAAATACAAAAATTCACTGGTCATAGTGGCACTTTCCTGTAATCCCAGCTACTCAGGAAGCTGAGGCAGGAAAATTGCTTGAACCCGGGAGGCAGAGGTTGCAGTGACCTGAGATCACACCATTACACTCCAGCCTGGTGACAGAGCAAGACTCTTGTCTCAAAAGAAAAAAAAAGAGATACTATACAGAGTATTTTCTCACTAATTAATGAAATGAACAATGAACTGGATTTGAAAAATACCTTATTACTAGGAACCACACAGCCAAAATGTATATACATGTAAATAAAATATTAAGTTGAAGCGAAATCATTTGTCAAATTCTACTTTAAAGTAATTGTTTAATTATTAGGTTTTCAAAATTTTTATGAAGTTATTTGTTCCCCATAGAGGAAATATTTGTATTTTTTAAAAATATATTAAACTTGTTCTCTAGCATATTTTCTTATTTTATTTTTTAATTTTAGTTTCCAGTGTACATGTGTAGGATGTGCAGGTTTATTATAAAGATAAAGATGTGCCATGGTGGTTTGCTGCATCTATCAACCCATCACCTAGGTATTAAGATTGCCATGCATTAGGTATTTTTCCTGATGCTCTCCCCACCCTCTTCCACCATCCCCCAACATTTTTAACATTTGAGAAGTCAATTAGCAATTAGGGAGAGTTTATTTTGTACATATATTTTTGGCTGCAATATTAATTTCTTGATTATCATGAATAGTGCTGCAATAAACATGGGAATGCCCTTTTAATTGGGGAGAGATGATGTCTCATTCTGGTTTTAATTTGCATTTCTCTGATGATTAGTGATTTCGGTATTTTTTATGTACCTGTTGGCCATTTGCATGTCTTCATTTGAGAAATATCTGTTTCAATCTTTTGCCTACTTTTAACTAGATATTTCTTTTTTGCTATTGAGTTTAGCTCATTTATACATTCTGATTATGAATACCTTGTCAGATGAATATTTTGTGAACATTTTCTTCCATTCTCTGGGTTGTGTCTTCACATTGTTGATTATTTCCTTTGCTGTGCAGAAGCCTTTTAGCTTGATATAATCCATTTATCTAGCTTTGTTTTGTGTCTTTGCTTTTGAGGACTTACTTTAAAAATGTTTTCCCAGAAAAATATCCTGGAACATTTTCCCAATATTTTCTTTCAGTAATTTTGGGTCTTAGATTTAATTCTTTAAATCGTTTTGATTTGAATTTTTTATATGATGATGATTAGGGGTCTAAATTCATTTTTCTTCATAAGACTGTTCTTTCCCTGTTGTTTATTCTTGGTGCCTTTATCAAAAGTGTGTGGACTATAAATCCATGAATTTGTTTCTGGGTGCTCTGTTCCATTAATCTATGTGTCTGTTTTCATGCCAGTATCATGCTGTTTTGATTATTATAGCTTTGTAGTTTGAAATCAGATAATGTGATGTCTCCAGCTTTGTTCTTTTTGCTCGATTTGTGTGTGTGTGTGTGTGTGTGTGTGTGTGTGTTTCCCATATAAATTTTGTAATTGTTGTTTTTCTATTTTTGTGAAGAATGGCATTTGATAGATATTTTGTTGAATCTTAAATTGCTTTGTGTAGTATTGCCATTTTAACAATATTAATTCTTCCAATCAGTGACCATGTGTTATATTTATATTTTTCGTGTGTCCTCCAATTTCATTCATCAGTGTTTCATAGTTTTTCTTATATAGATCTTTTAATTCTTTGATTAAATTGATTCCTAGGTATTTTATGTTCTTTGTAGATATTGTAAATGGTATTACTTCCTTGAATTATTTTCCAGAATGTTTGCTGTTGGCATATATACATTCTGCTGATTTTTTATGTTAAGTTTGTACCTAGTGACTTTACTGAATTGATTTATTAAGTGAGTTCTATTTTTTGGTTGAGCTCCTAAATATAAGATCATGTCCTCTGTGAACAAAACTAATTTGACCTTTTTCTTTCCAATTTGGATGTTCCTTATATTAATTTCCCTTGCCTAATTGATCTAGTCCTAGTCCAGGACTTCTAGTACTATGTTGAATACAAACAGTAATAGGGGATATATTTCCAGATCTTAGGGGAAAGGCTTTCAATTTGTCCTTGTTCAATATGATGTTTGCTGTGGGTTTGTCATATATGGCCTTTGTTACTTTGAGATATTTTCTTCTATATCCAATTTGTATAAGGTTTTTATCATAAAGGTATATTACATATTATCAAATGCATTTTCAGAATCCATTGAAATGATCTACGGTGTTTGTTCTTAGTTTTGTTAATATGATGCATCATGCTTATTGTTTTGCATATGTTAAATGTTCCTTGCATCTCTGGGATGAATCCTACTTGATCATAATGAATGATCTTTTTAATGTGTTGTTGAATTCAGTTTGCTAGTATTGTGTTGACAGTTTTTGCATATATGTTCATCAGTGATATTAGCCTATAGTTTTCCTTTTTGGTTGTGTCCTTGTCAGTTTTGGTAAAAGGGTAATGTTGGTGTCATAGAATGAGTTTGAAATATTCCCTCCTCTTTAGTTGTTTTGACATTTGAGTGGAATTGGTATTATTTCTTCTCAAATATTTGATGGAATTCATTGGTAAAGCCATTAGGCTCTGCCTTTCTTTGATGGGAGACTTTTTATTGTGGTTTCAATCTCATTATGTTTACTGACTTCTTGAACTTTTTTTCCAATTTCTTCATGGTTCAATCTTGGTAGGTTATATCTGTCCAGGAATTTATCCATTTCTTTTAGGTTTTCTAATTTGTTCAGACATAGTTGTTCATAGTAGTTTCCAATGATTATTTGTATTTCTGTGATGTCAGTTATTATGTCTCCTTTTTGTTTTCTATATTTATTTATCGGGGACTTCTCTTACTTTTTTTTTATTCTTAGTCAAGTTACAGGTTTGTTGCTTTTGTTTGTCTTTTCAGAAAAAGAACTTTTCATTCTCTGTATCCTCTGTATTTCTTTTTGATCTTAATTTCAATTATTTCTGCTCAAACCTTTATTCTTTACTTCCTTTTACTAATATGGGGTTTGGTTTTTTCTTGTTTTTCTAGTTTTTTTTTAGATACATTGTTAGGTTGTTGTTTATTTGAAGTCTTTCTGTTTTGATATGGGCATTTATTGACATAAACTTTTCTGTTAGTAAGGAAGGCTTTTGCTATATCCTAAAGATTTTAATATGCTGTATATCCATTTTCATTTGTTTCAAGAATTTTTTAAATTTTCTTCTTAATTTCTTCATTGTTCATTGGTGATTCTAGAGCAAGTTGCTTAATTTCCAAGTGCTTGAGTGTTTTCTGAGTTTATTTTTGTTATTGATTTCTAGTCCATTGTGATCAGAAAATTATTTGATGTAATTTCTATTTTTTTTAATTTGTTGAAACTTGTTTTGTGACCTATATTAACTTGTTAAATTGACTAGATTTTTGCAAATGCATCATATGTTTATTGGTCTTCATAGCGTATCACATTCAAAATAAAATTACAATAATTAAGTGCTTACAAGTACATAATTTTGTTTAAATGAAACCTTGGGAACAGCTGACATTAATTAGAGATGTATTAAAATATCTCATTATGTACTGTATCCCAACCACACATTCTTTCTCCTTTATGTCTGCATTTCTAATAGTGAAAACTACATCTTTACAGCCATTCAACCTTAGAGACACTGAGTTACTTTCTCTTCCTTTACCTCTACATATTTAATTATCAGTCCTGCATTCTCTACAAATCTTTCTTTCAATTTTTAATATAATACTATTCTTCTTACCTTTTGTTTTAGTGATTGTATCAACTGATTGTTATTCTTCTTCCACGTATAACTTGTTTTCTCCTCTATTGCTAAGTTAATTTCTTAAGGCAAAACCATGATTATAGTCGGATGCTGGGTCATAAATGTATTCTGGATTCTTTATGGCCAACAGAATAACAAAATACGTAACAGATCATAATCTAGTCTGAATCACCCTCTCCTATCATGTCTGTGGAATTGTAACAAACTCTTCACTTCCACTTTCACAATTAAGCACTGTTATTCTTCCACCTATGTCTTGGCCACTTATATCATGACTATATACCTTCAACTTGGAATACTCTTCCTTTTATCTCCATTATCAATATGTAACCTATCCTTGAAGGGGAACCTGACATTGAGCTTCATGTTTTAAGTTTTGTTCTCTATTTTAGCTAAAAAAATATTGATCTGCTATACTTTATCATCAATATAGAATATATCAAAATATACCATGTCTTAACTATCTGTATACATGTCTTATCCCCATGCAGTAAGCTATAAAATCCTCAAGCATAGAAAACATGCTTCATTTATCCTTGCACCCTTATCTAGCAGAATTTCTGACAGAAACTCATGGAATATTTATCAAATTGAATTATTTGATAACATATAAAATGTCCAAACTAGCACATTGCCTTTAATAATTCCTTCTCACCTATGATAACTCCACTTAATTAAAAGCGACCTGGCTGTCTATTATCACACCTTAGAGAATATTTCCTGAACTCACTCATTCCATTTAACTGAAATTTGCTTTATTTACTTCAGGTAGCTGCCCACACACTCTTCTTCAAAATCTCCTTGAATTTGATGCTTTTTAGTTCTCTTTCATTCCCAAAATTTTCATGGAAGTTTATCTTTTATTAAAAGAAACTTTCTTTGGCTTCTCTTGGCCATTTCTTTTGTATCCCTTTGTACGCGCGCGCACACACACACCCACACACACACACACACCCACACACACACACACACACTTCTGTGGGAGTTAGAATTTAAGCCTCGGCCAGCTAATTACTTTTGTTATTGTGGTTCGGACTATTGTGTTTTTATGGTTGGGTATTTTAGGTATTGCACATTTCTTAATAGCAGTAAGATTTAGAAAGAAATGTATGCACTGATTATTAATTTTACTAAGAGTTAAATCCAAAAATTAAAATTAAATATATTACAGGAAAAGCAAGCAAGTTTGGTTAGGACAAAATAATAAAGAGAAAATATTGTTCCATATTCAATCATGATGGCATTTTTTCCTTAATTTTTTCCATGTAAGAACTCTTGTATATTTTGCTCACATATTGCCTATGTGATCTTTAATATTTCCTTCTTTAGTTAAAATACTTCACTTTCTCTTTTTTTTCTTTTCAGTATGTAAGTATTTATATCAAAGAAAAACAAACACACTTAGTGTCATTCAAGTAGAGATTTGAAGAAGTGGTTCTGCCTGACGCTTTGCATCCTTCATGTTCTGTTTCATTGCTAAAACAAAAGGGAAGAAGTAAAGGAAGTTGTTAAGAAGTTGGAAACGCATTGTGCAGTGAAGAAGTCAGATAACTTATGAGCAAATCCCCCTGATTATATACAAAGTGAGTTTCTGATTACCACATAATACAGTCTTCAAATTAGTTTGATAATCTCCAAGACAAAGAGAAAAGATATTTTACATTATCCTTACCACAACTTCTATAGTTGGCCAGAATATTAGGGGAGTGTCTTCATAAATGTGGAAGAGGAGGTGACCATATGGGTCTGTTGAGCCATATAAATGACTAGAAGATATGTCCAGTGGCAAATATCTTTTGATTCAATATTTGTGTGCTGAACACACAAAGTAATGTGTGAACAACTGGAGCATGAGGACTGCTCAATAAAAGGGTAGTAATTTGTGAAGTCTAATGTAGGCAGACAAATAAATATCAGGGAAACTAGAAGAAATAACTGGTTATCAACAAATAGAAATGTCAAGAAATTCACCCAAACCATAACTGACCAAGTAACACTCAGATAAGAGAAGGTCCTGAGAAAGAGAAAGAGATCAGTACTTAATGAGGAGAAATTTGAAGGCATGTCCAAAGCAGCAGGTAAACAAGGTGGAATGGAGTGAAAATTCTTCAAACGACTAAAGGCTAGAAGCATTAAATCAAAGAAAAATCAAAATTTTATAGTTGAAGTGTGGAGACTAGGAAAGGAAGAAAGAGGATAAACATAGAAAGAGAGTAAAATAACAATATCCGGTGGAAAAAGAAAAAATATGCAAATGACAAATTATTGCTGCTTTTGGTAAGATGATAGAAAAAACAAATAAACATGAGTTATTTATGTAGCTCACCAAATTGAGATATATAATTTCCACTAATCACTTTTTAACATCCAGTAATATCTGAGAAGGCAAGGTTAGAAGCAGCAGATGAGTATTAAAACATTAAAGAAACACACATACACATACACAAATAAAACTCCTGGGTTGCTTTTATTACATAGTAACAAACAAAAATAATCCCTTCAAATAGGAAAAGAAAAAAAAACAAAATGAAAAAGGAGAAAGATGATGAAATTTTGAAATTCAAAGACTAGAAACAAATGTTTGAAAAATTGTCAATGTAGAGGAAATGCTGTGTACAAAGATGTCTTTTATGGAATTTGTAGTAATTATCACAGAGAAGCAAAACAAAAGCAATGACATCAGGATAGGAAAGGGGGACTGTGACCATGAGGTTGAGTAACAAGGGAAAAATATAAGGAATTAGTAAATATTTAACACAGAAAACCACATAAGGAAGGAGAAAAATAAGGAATTTAAATAAGCAAACAGTTAAAGGAAATCAACATAAAAAAGATTATGACATGACACAAATGCCTTGTGTACCTTTGTGCAGTCCTGAGACAAGGTAGATAATTTGGTTATAGCTGATTTACAGTATTTCACCTCAATAACTCCACAAGTGACAGAAATTTGAAAGTGCTATCCCTTTGGGATATTTTAGTGAGGCATGATGAAGTTAAAAGGCTGAGGTTTGCAATCATATCTGATTTGGCCATGCTACATCTATTTGAACCGAGGGTGGATGCCACAGTACACATAATGGAAAGAAAACAAGGGAATGTGACAAAGAAAATAATAATTAAGCACATGTAAGCCTGAGAGAAAGAGAGAGGATAACACTTCAATAGTCAGCAATTTTGTATCCCAGCCACTAAGTATTGGCTAAAATCTTCCATTGAAATTCTGCCCTGCACCACTTCCTTCATAGCGAGCAAAGCCATTCATCAGTTCTTTCATGCTGGTTCAATTAAATCCTATAGTGCTCCCAGGCAATGTAGCATCAGCTCTGGTGAAGAATTTCAATTCCGTAAACAGGCCTGTAAATATGCTACTGTGGATAAATTGGCCATCAGTGTGATAGAGAGTAGCAAACGAAAATGTGTGATTACAGCTAGTTTTAGTGTGCTAGAAAGCTGCTGAGCCATTACTGTGAGCAAGAAAAATATTTTTGCCTTCTCTGCTTATCTAGTGTTTTTGCTCTTTCCATATTAGCTCTTTCCAGGCAAATACACTTTGTCTGATTTTTATTTCTCACTTAGTTACTCTCACAATGACCCTGACCTAGATTTTTTGGAACTAAAGTCTAACGTATCCTTCAAGTCCATTCTCTACCATGTAACATCTTCATCATACTTCATCCTCCTAGGCTCTCCAATCTTAGAGTACTGGAAATGTAGGCTGGCTTTCTGTTTTGTTTTTAACCTTTAAAATAACTACAAATGGAGAACTCTGACCTATCTTCACCGTTGAGTTTTTCTACTTTTGTATCTTTGTTTTTATATAACACTTAGACAATCAACTTTATACTGTAATGGAAAAATGATTTAAAGTTTTTTACTGTCATACCACTTGTCTTCAAAGCAAATGTCTTTTAAAAAGTAATTGGTTTAAAGGAAAACCACTACTGTTGTATAAAGCTATCAAAATTGCTGTCCTGTAATAAACTAGTTATCTCAAAAACTTCCAGAGATAAGACTTGGGCATTAACAGAAGAAATAACTTTGTGGACAAAAATTCTGGAACTTATTTATATTTATCAAATACAATGAAATTTGTTCTGCCAAGAGAGGTAAATGCAGGATTTTCTATGTTCAATAAAATAAACAACATGTTAAGTCTTGGATTTAAGGGTTTTCAAATATAAAAGCCCCAAGAAAGGCAACTATGTAATTGTTTTGACATAGCTAATCACTATGTACTGAACTTTAGAGTTTCACATGTTTTTTCCTAATACAAAATTAATATGAAAGTGGATTTTGTGTTGAATATTACAGGTAAAATCATAAATCAGAAGATTTCTATAATCTTCATTAGCCATTCACCAGCAATAGAGGCAACAGTCTCTCTGACTGCTACTTTACTTAGTATTAGCAATCACAATTCTGTTCACCTAAAAATGCTGTATAGACTGGGTGTGGTGGCACACACCTGTAATCCCAGCAACTTGGAAGGCCAGTGCAGGAGGATCCCTTGAGGCCAGGAGTTTGAAATTAGCCTGGGCAATATAGTGAGATCCTGTGTCTATAAAAAGTCAAAAATATAAAAATAAAAGCTGAGCCTGGTGGTGCATGCCTGTAGTCCCAGCTAATCAGAGGCTTGAGGTCGGAGGATCACTTGAGCCCAAGGGTTAGAGGTTGCAGTGAGACATGATTGTGCCACTGCACTCTACCCTAGGCAACAGAATGAGACACTGTCTCAAAAAGAAAAAAAATGCTGTATTCCTTCAATGCATTGTTCTTTCAATTGTATTCTAAGAATTCAGTAGAGAAGACTCAACTCTACTGCTATATTTACAAGTAAATATATTTGAACAGAGTTAGATTAATATTTTCCTTGATTCTAACATCAGCTCTTTTAATTTTAACTATTTAAATGAAGTATGATAGAAGTGTGTTAGGTCACAGATTTATTTGTCAGAGAGGCATTTGAAACAATTTAAAAATACATAATTTTTTTAAATAAGATGTACGCGGAGAAATGTTTTAAATCAGAGTAGCATTTGAAATAGATGGAGAATAATTTTGAGGCTAGTAAATGGGAATAAAGGCTGAGATATGTTCCCTTTATTTCAGTGTCTAGGATTATAAAACACTTCTTAGACCTGCATGTCTTTTATTCAGAGTGAAAGAAAATGTGTTCCCATCCTTTGTATAAAATGAAAGTAACTATGCTATGATTAGTTCTATTTAAAAACATACTTCAGTCATGTGGGGTTTATGCAAGTTCAGAATTAATGATTTTAAAAAGAGATCTTAGTAGATTTTAACAGAGCCATCTATGAGCATTCCAAAACTTTTATCTTTTACATTCTTATAAATATTCACATAATTGTCAGAGGTAATAGACCAAGTGGCCTCAGAATAGTTGTGCAAACTGCAGTGCAATGATGAAGTGATTTAGCCTAGATTTGGATTGAAATTACAGATCTGCTATTTACCAGATATAAAAGGTCATTTAACAATTGATAAGGTGTTGTTTAACAAGGAATATACATCTTTCCCAAACCCTGGTTATTTGTTTATCCCTCAAACTTCAGTTACTTCATTTGTAAAATAAGAAATAATAGTAATAACTCATTGGATTTTGAGAAGCTTAAGTCACATAGCACAAGAAAGATTCTCAGCATAGTGACTGTACAACAAATGTTAGCTAAGCTAATGAATCGTAATACATTGATTTAACTTGCAATGACTAGCACAATGAAGTGATTTTTCCTCCTTTTGTGATATAAATGCCACCTCTATAAAGTGGCATGCACATTTTTAATACAAATTTTGAAATAAGTGCTCTGAGATTCTACAGAGTTTGATGAACTATATACCCCATTGTACAAATCAAACTCGCAGGCTGACTTTTAGTCTTATTTGGAAGACAACCTGCCCATTTGTTTTCAAGTCTGTGGTGGCTTTTGAATGTCAACAAAAGCGTTGAGTAGTTATTTCAGACACTGAATGGCCCACAAAACCTAGAATATTTACTATCCTACCCTTTACAGAAAAGTTTATGAACCCCAGGTCTATATCATGCTAAACATCTGGATTTTTTCAAGCTGAGTAATTTCATGGGAATTTCAGAGTTTTCTCAAAGGTTTTATTATTATTAGCATATTCTTTCTGTCTGTAGGATGTCAGTGAACCAAAACATAACATGCTGAAACAGAAATGTTAATTCCCTGCCATCCCTTGTCTAGTGTTGTTTCTCTCCCAGTCTTTCCTTTCTCAGCTAATGGCACTCAGTTTTCTAAGGCAATTTTTTATTTGTTTTTTGCTTCCACCCCACCCTATCTAATCCACCAGCATGTTTCATAGAACCTGGCCCCAAAATACTTCCTGATGCTCATCTCTCCTCTTTATGACTTTGCCCCACTCTATTTCAAGCTATCTGTATGAGTTTCCTATAGCTACTGTAACAAATTGCTACACGCTTAGTATCAACATAAAACAATACAAATTTATTATCTTATGGCTCTGGTGGTCAGAAGTCTGAACTGGGTTTTACTAGGCTGAAATCAAGGTGTCCACAGCTGAGTACTTTCTGGAAGCTCTAAAGGAGAATCCATTTTTTTAGATTTTCCCAACCTCTAGAGGTTCACTTGCATCTTAAGAGACAGCAATTGCCAGTTGTGCCTTTCTCATGACAGAGCCAACTCTCTGGTTTTGACTCTTCTACCTCACTCTTCCTCATTTAAGGACCCTTTAACAATCCTGGATAATCCAGGATAATCTAATTTTAGAACAGATGATCAGCAACCTTAATTCTATCTACCACCTTAACTCCCGTTTGCCATTTAATGTAAACCATTCACATGCTTCAGAAACTAGGAAGTATGCCTTTCATGGTGGAGGGATGTTATTCTGTCTTTTTATTGAGTTTAAACTATCCATCTGGACTACTGCAACAGGCTCTGACCTGTTGTTTCTATTTGTATTCCCTTAAAATCTATTGAATCCACTGATGTCACCATATACATCATAAAACCATAAGACTTCATGAGATCATGCTTCTTCCCTAATAAAAACCTACCAGCAACTTTCCACTTTACACAGAATAAATGCCCAAACACTTTATGGGACCCTTCAAGACTGTGTGATCTTCTGTTTATCTTTTCCATGGATCGCTTCCATCAATTTCCAGAAAGAAGGGTATTAGGACAGCATCTTGACCTTTCCAAGCTTATTATTACTTCTATAGCTATGTACTTCTTCAGTCTTTTCCCAAATCTTTACATGGTTAGGTCTTTTTTGTCACCTAGGTCCATGTTCAAAGGCCACTTCTTTAGAGAATATTTTTTTTCTAGCACCCAAACTAATAGTGTCCCTCGACAAATAATTCACTCTACTACAATACCAGCTTTATTTCCTTCCCTAATTATTAATTTGTTTGATTGTTTATGATACATCTTTTTATGTCAGATTTAACTGAGAGCTGGGACTTCATTTATCTTGTTGAGGATGCCATGTCTGCCCATTGAGTAGGATGAGGAACAAATACTAAATAAATATTAGATGAATAACTAAAAGAAAGAACAAAAGAGCTAAAGCTGGCAATCATGATGAAAACTCTCTCCGCCACTAGTATACCTCATTTAAAAAATAGGTTTAATAATTAATATGGATTGTAATAGTAAATTCACAGTAAATATTAGCTGTTATCATCATATTATTATTTCTCCAGTAGTACTAGTGCTCTAATTTTCTGCTCAAATGTACAAAAGTGCTCTAGAGCAAGGGTAAATGGTAAACAAGGGATGATAATGTAATGACAGCTAATAATTTTTTCATATTTTAGCATTTTATAATCATAGGAAATAATTTATAGAGATTATCAAATTTAAGTTTTATCTTCAGTTTTACATAAGAAGAAACTAGCCCTTTATGAATTTAAGCAACTACAAAGTGGCAGAGTTGTGAAGCAAAATCCATGCTCTCAATATCTAAATACCCAAAGAAACTCATGAACTCAGTACATAAGAGTTCAAATGCCACACAGGAAAGAAAATGAAAATTAATCAGTGGTAACAGAATGGATTTTGAATTCTTAAAACAATTATAAACAAAGATGGCTTTAAAACAAGGCAACAAATTCAGGAAAAGTTTATTAGATGTATAATGACTAAAAGGTAGAACCCTCTTCCTACACACCACTCAGCTGTTTAATTGAGTTCTGCCATAAATTTTAAAAACAAATTAGTAAAACTCGTATTCCTAGATAATGCTGACTTAAATAAAAATTCAAAAATGATCATAGTTGCTTATTGCTTAAAGAAAAGCCTTTCCCTAAAACTAAATTAAAATGTCTTCATCTATAAAAAGAGCTTTCAAATAATGATAAACAAGAGTAGTCATGAAATAGAAGCTCTGCAATGAAGTAAGAAGTATATTGCCGTTTAAAAACAAAAAATACCACCACAAAATGCCCAGAGTTACAAATCACATAGCAATCGTAGAATAATGGATCTCATATCCATTCTTGGAGTGCATCACTTGTCAAACAAAGGGGGCTCTCTCCACTTCTTTTACTCTGTGCTGCTGAAGCACTACAAAGTCTTCACATGTATAAGGAAACCACGAGTATGAATAGGTTTATAAGAAAGGAGAATAAAATTAGGCTGTATATGATGCACAATGAGTGGAACATAAAAATGTAATAGAGAAAGACTAACATGGACAACTCAATGGTTTGAAATGAGACATAATAACAAACGGGTAGAAAAGATAACTGCAATATTCATCTCTCACATACAAAAAGAGTCATCTCTTATGTTAAATGTGACAATATTAATAATCTAAGTGAACATGAATAAAACACTAGTATTACTATTTGGAAAATGGTTATTTTGATGAAAAATTGTGCATTTTTTCTAGCACAATATTTGTGTAATTTGTGTTCATTATAGCTGTTTTACAGATTTATAAATTGTAAGCTACTGATGGCAAAGCAAAAAAGTTCTTTTCTTTAGATATACAAACTGTCTTGTCAGGGAGTACCTCAACTGACTTCTCTCCCCCTAGTAGAAGTTAGTTTTACCTCCATTTATGAATTCAATTTAATGTTCATCTTCTATAATTACGGCTGTTCTTTAGATCCTCTTTTGAAGCCATTATAAAATTTTCCTGGTTTTCTCATTATTAGTTAAATAAAATGTCTAGCATGCATTCATACTTATATCTTTATGATAGTCCTAATTTTACCTTTTTTGAAAATTATCTCATAACACTAATGTCTGTATTAACCATGCAAAGCCACCATGACTATACCTAAATCTACTTTTTTTTTTTCTTTTTATAAGGAGCTTTTCCCCTTTGCTTGGCATTTCTCTCTCCTATCACCATGTGAAGAAGAATGTATTTGTTTCCCCTTCTGCTATGATTGTAACTTTCCCCAGGCCTCCCCAGCCCTGCGGAACTGCATCGATTAAACCCCTTTCCTTTATAAATTATGCAGTCTCAGGTATGTCTTTATGAGCAATGTGAGAACAGACTAATACAATGCCCAAGAGTACCTTGCATAATCTTTTTCTGTGGGGATCTGAGAGACTCTTTCACTGCTGAATATTTAGCATTCAGGCATGCAACTGATGGCAAGAGTTTTTAGTCTCAAGCGATCCTCTGGTGTCAGCCTCTCAAAATGCTAGGATTACAGCGATGAGCCACAGCCCTTTGTTCAGGATTCTTGATCTATGTTCATCAAGAATATTGACCTGTAGTTTTCTTTTTCATTGTGTCTCTGCCAGGTTTTGATGTCAGAATGATGCTGGCCTCATAGAGTGAGTTAGGAAGGAGTCCCTCTTCCTGAATTTTTTGGAATAGTTTCAGTAAGATTGGTTTCAGCTTTTCTTTTTATGTCTGGTAGCATATGGCTATGAATCCTCTGGCCCAGGGATTTTTCTGGTTGGTAGGCATTTATTACTGATTAAATTTCCCAACTTTGTTATTGGTCTGTTCAGGGTTTCAATTTCTCTCTGGTTCAATCTTGTGAAGTGTATGTTTCCAGGAATTTGTCTCTGACTTCTATGTTTTCTAGTTCATGTGCATAGAGATATTCATAACAGTCTCTGAGGATTTTTTTTTTTATAGTTTCGTGGGATCGGAGGTAATAGCGCTTTGTCCTTTCTGATTGTGCATATTTGAATCTTCTATCTTTTTTTCTTTTTTTTCTTTTTTTTTGAGACGGAGTTTCGCTTTTGTTACCCAGGCTGGAGTGCAATGGTGCGATCTCGGCTCACCACAACCTCCGCCTCCTGGGTTCAGGCAATTCTCCTGCCTCAGCCTCCTGAGTAGCTGGGACTACAGGCACGCGCCACCATGCCCAGCTAATTTTTTGTATCTTTAGTAGAGACGGGGTTTCACCATTTTGACCAGGATGGTCTCGATCTCTTGACCTCGTGATCCACCCACCTCAGCCTCCCAAAGTGCTGGGATTACAGGCTTGAGCCACCGCGCCCGGCCTATCTTTTTTTCTTTATCGATCTAGCTGATGGCCTATCAAATTTATTTATTCTTTCAGAGAACCAACTTTTAGTTTCATTGCATTTTCATATGGTTTTTTATGTCTCAATTTCTTTAATTTTAGCTCTGATTTAGGTTATTTCTTTTCTTCTGCTACCCTTGGATTTGATTTGCTCTTGTTTTTCTATTTCCTCTATGTGTGATGTCGGTTTGTCAATTTGATATCTTTCTTACTTTTTTTATGTAGGTATTTGGTACTGCAAACTTTCCTGTTAACACTGCTTTAGGTATTTCTCAAAGATTCTGATATGTGGTGCTTTTGTTTTCATTAGTGTCAAAGAATTTTTTAATTTCTGGCTTAATCTGTTTACCCCAAATATTCATTCAGGGTTAGGTTGTTTAATTTTCATGACATTGTGTAGTTTGAGAGATCTTAGTACTGATTTCTACTTTGATTGTACTGTAGTCTGAGAGTGTGGTTTGTATGATTTGTTTTAAATTTTTTTAGAATTGTCTTATAGCTGAGCATGTGGTCAACTTAGCACATGTGCCATGTACAAATAAGAATGTATTCTGTTGCTGTTAAATGGAGTGTTCTGTAGATGTCTGTTGAGTTCAGTTAGTCAAGTATTGAGGTCCAGAATATCTTTGTTCGTTTTCTGCTTCAATGATCTGTCTAATACTGTCAGTAGAGTATTAAAGTCTCTCATTACTATTGTGTAGTCATCTGAGTCTCTTTGTATGTGTCTAACAACTTGTTTTATGAATCTGGGTACTCCAGTGTTTGGTGTGTATCTATGTGGAATATTTAAATCTTCTTGTTGAATTGAACTCTTATCATTTCATAATGCCCATTTTGTCTCTTTTCAGTTACCTTTTCTTTTTCATTTTATTTTATTTTTGAGACAGGGTCTTAGTTTGATGCCCAAGCTGGAGTGTAGTGGTGTGATTGTGGCTTACAGCAGCTTTGACCTACCAGGCTCAAGTGATCCTCCCTACTCAGCCTTCCAAGTAGATGGGATTGCAGGCATACACCACAACACCTGCCTAATTTTCTCATTTTTTAAATAGAGACAGTATCTTGCTTTATTGCCCAGACTTGTCTCAAACTCCCACCTCAAACAATCCTCCCACTTTGGCCTCCCATCTTTATCCTTTTTGATTGTTGTTGGTTTGAAGTCTGTTTTGTCTGAAATAAGAATGGCAACACCTGCTCTTTTTTTGTTTCACATTTGCTTGGTAGATTTTTCAACATCTCTTTGCTCTGAACTTGCGGGTGTCATTGCATGTGATATGGGTCTCTTGAAGATAGCACACAGTTGGTTTATTTATTTATTTATATCCTACTTGCCACTCTTTGCCTTTAGCCCATTTACAATCAAGGTTTATATTGATTTGTGCAGATGTGATTTTGTCATTGTGTTGTTATCTGGTTGTTATGCAGTAATTGCTTTATAATGTCAATGGCCTATGTACTTATATGTGTTTTGTGGTGGCTGGTAACAGTCTTTTGGTCTTTTAGCATTCCCCTAAGGATCTCCTGAGGGCAGACCTGCTGGTAAGAAATTCCCTTAGCAACTGCTTATCTGAAAAAGATTTTATTTCTCCTTTACTTATGAAGCTTAGTTTGGCTGGATGTGAAATTCTTGTTTGGAATTTGTTCTTTAAGAATGCTGAACACAGGCCCTCAATCTCTTCTGGCTTGTCAGGTTTCCACTGAAAGGTCTGCTGTTAGCCTGGTGTGCTTCCCCTTGTAGGTGACCCACTGTTTCTCTCTAGCTGCCTTTAATATTTTGTCCTTTGCATTGACCTTTTCTGGTGACTACGTGTCTTGGGGATAGTCATCTTGTATAGCATCTCAGGGGGGTTGTTTGCATTTCCCAAATTTGAGTGTTAACATCTTTTGAGATGTTTCGGATATTTTCATGGATAATATCCTCAAATATGTTTCCCAAGTTGCTTGTTCTTTCTCCTTCTGTTTCAAGGATGCCAACAAGTTGTAGGTTAGATCTCTTTACCTAATCACATATTTCTCAGAGGTTTTGTTTATTAATTTTTTTTATCTGACTGAGTTAACTCAAAGAACTAGTCTTCATACACTGAAGCTCTTTCCTCAGCTTGGTCTGTTCTGTTAATACTTTGATTGTATTATGAAATTCTTGATGTGAGTTTTTCAGCTCTATCAGATCAGTTTGGTTCTTTCTTAAAGTGGCCTTTTCACCTTTCAGCTCTTGTATTATTTGACTGGATTCATTCTACTAGATTCCTTAGATTCTTTGGATTGAGTTTCAGCTATCTCCTGACTCTCAATGATGTTTGTTGCCATCCAGATTCTATGTCTGTCATTTCAGCCATTTCAACTTCATTCGGAATCATTGCAGGGGAGTTAGTACAGCCACTTGGAGGTAAGGAGACACACTGGTTTTTGAATTGTCAGAGTTTTTGCATTGGTTCTTTCTCAATTCTCATGTGTGGGCTGATGTTCCTTTAATCTTTGAACTTTCTGTCCTTTAGCTGAGACTTTTTTTTTTTTTTTTTTTTGAGACAGAGTCTTGCTCTGTCGCCCAGGCTGGACTGCAGTGGTGCAATCTTGGCTCACTGCAACCTCTACATCCCAGGTCCAAGTGATTCTCTTGCCTCAGCCTCCCAAGTAGCTGGGAGTATAGGTGTGCCACCACACCCAGCTAATTTTTGCATTTTTAGTAGTGACAGGATTTCACCACATTGGTCAGGCTTGTCTTGTGATCTGCCCACCTCAACCTCCCAAACTGCTGGGATTACAGGCATGAGCCACTGTGCCCAGCCTGGCTGAGGCTTTTTAGGTTTTCTTTGATGCTTTTGAGGGTTTGACTGTAGCATAACTTGGATTCAATCAAGTGGCTTTGTTTCCAGATAATTTTAGGGGGCTAAGGCTCAGCTCAGCACTCCTTGGCTTTGTGCTCTATCTCTGGATGGCTGAGACCAGGCCCAAAGCTTTGTTCTCCAGCCCTTCAAAGTTAAGCACCTGCTGCATTTGAGAACCTAGGTATTCCTGGTGTGCTTGCAACAATACTCCAATGGGCAGAGTCTGGAAAAGCACTTTGTCAGAGCAGTGCTGGTGGTGTCTGCAATGTGCACTGGCAGGAGTGGGGTAACTGCAGTGAAGTCCATGCATGCACAAACACACTGCTGGCAGTGGGGTACTGATATCCACTCATGCAGTGGCAAAGTGGTGTTGAGAAGCTACGGGTGGTTGACTGCCAGGAAAATGGTGTGGGAAGCTATGTGTGGGTGCACGTTGGAGGGGGACCATCTGTAGAAGCTCTACAACAGTTAGGCAGGACCTACCTGCAAATGAGCTATGGTGGCTGCTGCCAGGAAGTACCCCATTTGGGCATCCAGGGTTGTACTTCAAGCAGACATGGCCAGGGAGGAATCCCAGGAGAGGCTGGTAGGCAGGGGTGCATTCAGATCAGACTGACTCCATCCCATGAGCAAGGTTGCCTTTATCTGTCCAGGTTTGACAGTCAACAAAAGCCAAGGCCACCTAAAGCTGTGTTGTGAGCCTGGTGCCTGGGCATCCCTTGCTGTGCTCCAATGCAGCTATTCCCATGCCAAACCTGTGCTGAGCACAATCTGGAGTCCTGTCCCTGCCACCTCTCTAAGGTGGCACAAATGTCTGTGGAGGTTGTGGAGTCTCCTGAAACTAGAATTCTGGAGGTATGTGGCAAGAGTAGGCCACTTCTCAGCTATTTAACTCACCAAGAGCCACTGTGGGCCAGAAATGAGTCCTGGTGCTCAGCATCCCTGTGCAGGGTTCCCAGCTTCCTCCCACTTCAGCCCCAGATCTATGTCCACCCTCCATCCATTCTCAATGCCATCCTTTCTAAGATCTGCTCAGAGTTTACCTGTCTTCTTTATGGTCTCATCTCTTGGTGGGAGATGCTCTTCTTTGCTGTGTCTTTTGGCCACCTTAGTTCATCTCCAGAAAAAATGCTTTTAAAGAAAATATAAATAGTAGAAACAATAGAGGAATTATCTTAAAGAACATTTTTTTAAAATATAAGCAATAGAGAAAATAATATATATAAATAGACTAAATTTCATTTGCATGTATCAAAATACTATAAAGAAGTTGAAAAGGTGAATCACAGATAAGTAAAAGACATAAGAACCATATAAAATATATTTCATATTTTCAAATCTAATATTCAGAAAAACTCTATGTCCAAAGGCAAAATAAAAACAGTCATGCAGAATATGTCCAAAAGAGAGAATATGTCATTGCACAAAAGAAGAGAAATGAATGGCCAAATCTCATTTGAAAACCTGTAAAAGCTCCTTAGAAAAATGAAAATTAAAATCATATTTAGATATCATTTCAAGCTTATAAAATTATTTAAAAGCATAAAAAGTCAAAAAAGTTATGGAAAATAATTGGGAATGAAAATCTCATACATTGCTGATAGAAGAATAAATTCACATGGTCTTTTTGGAAAAGGTTTTAGCATTATTTGGCAAAATTGAACCACTGTATAACCTATAATTCTATTCATAGATGTTCTCCCTAAAGAGATTCTTGCACATGTGAAATCTGTACAATATATGGTTTCCTCTAAAGCACATGGAGTAATAAAGGGACCACTTTTACTCAAGTTTTTTTTTTCATTGCATTTTAGATTTTGGGGTACATGTGAAGAACATGCAAGAATGTTGCATAGGTACACACATGACAGTGTGATTTGCTGCCTTCCTCACCATCACCTATATCTGGCATTTCTCCCCATGCTATCTCTCCCTAACTCCCCATCCCCCGCTGTCCCTCCCCATTTCCCCCCTACAGACCCCACTGTGTAGTGCTCCCCTCCCTGTTTCCATGTGTTCTCATTGTTCAACACCCACCTATGAGTGAGAACATGTGGTGTTTGATTTTCTATTCTTGTGTCAGTTTGCTAAACAGTTATACATACCATAATTATGAACCCCATTTTGAGCTTTTATCCCAATTCTGATAAGTTGATCAATTAATATATTAATAAGCAGCCTATTATCCCTTTTACAGACCTGAGAGTATCTTCTTAGTCTTAATAATACTTCTATCTGAAACTAAAGTCCTGTTGCTAAATCCGATTCTTACGATTTTTATCCTAGTAGTTACTGAGATTTTTTTCTTGCACTGAGAGTACCAACCTCACTGGAACTGGAATTTCCATAACATTTCCATACCAGCTTGTAAAGATGCCTAGAGACTTCTTGAAATTGCACCACTTATAAAGAGAGCTTTGCCTATTGTTACCTGTGTCCATATTTTTAGTTAGAATGTTCTACCTTTTCAGATGAAATTGGAACTTCATCTCAGGGATTCCATTTCCAGATCCCATTCTGGCTCAGTCGACCACATCCCACTAAAAGTATTTAATATTCAGATTTACCCAATAAATGGAACATATTTATCTAGTAATACATCTGTATTAATAAATTATATTATTTATCTTTCATATACCTACTCCATATTTGCATGAATAATGGATTAATTAGGGGTTGATAATAATGAGCCTTATTACATTATTCAGACTACCTTTCGTTGTAAGACTTTTTAGGGTCATTATTGTGATTTGCAAAAAGTAAGCTTAACTAGAAATTATATACATCATTTTTAATTCCTTCTTACATATTAACATCTTATCAATATATTAATAATTATTTTTCTCAAAGTTCAAAATATTATGCCTGATTATTTCAATATCAAAAATTTTTTGACAAGTAGTTGATATTTAAAAGATTTCATTCCAGAAGTGATTTTTCCTTTCTTCCACCCTTAATTGATTGGCCTGGGATTAGACTGGATTGAATATGAAACTTCCAAATTTGCTGGAGTACTGAGTGACTGATCATCTCAAATATATGTATATGTAAAAAATGTATACACATATATGTGTATGTATGTGAGCATGTATGCATGTGAGTAGGGGGGAGGGAGAGAGAGAAAAAAATTCTTACAAATCAGAATCTAGCATGAAGAATTTGCAATTATGTGAGAATTTGATGCATTGGTGAGGTTAAGTCCAAATGAAAGACAAAGCCTAGGTCAACATTCCTTAGGATCTTACAGTTGCAGTCCACCTTTTTTAAATGGATTTAATTTATACAGCCCATTATTTTATTTTATATGCCTCTTAAAATACATGAAGATAAATTAAAATGGTTTCTCTACATTAATCATAGCTTTTCATGGTTCTTTAAATATAATATAATATATTCAAATATCCTGCTGTAGCTTGTAAGTTGGAAATAATGAATTGTTTGGTATTTCTATATTGCTATAAAAATAATTACTTTATAATATTCTTTCTCATACAAATAATCCCTTATGAAATTAAAATTATGACTAAATGCCTTAAAAATATATTAACATATAATTTAAATGAGACACTCTCTCATTGCAGTTAGCAATTACTAAAAAGTCATGAAACAACAGATGCTGGAGAGGATGTGGAGAAACAGGAAAGCTTTTACACTGTTGGTGTGAGTGTAATTAGTTCAACCATTGTAGAAGACTGTGTGGCAATTCCTCAAGGGTCTAGGCCCAGAAATACCATTTGATCCAGCAATCCCATTACTGGGTATATACCAAAGGGATTGTAACTCATTCTACTATAAAGAAGCATGCACATGTATGTTTATTGCAGCATTATTCATAGTAGCAAAGACTTGGAACCAACCCAAATGCCCATCAATGGTACACTAGATAAAGAAAATGTGGCAAATATACACCATGGAATATTATGCAGCCACAAAAAAGAATAAGTCCCTGTCCTTTGCAGGGACATGGATGAAGCTGGAAATCATCATTCTCAGCAAACTAACATAGGAACAGAAAAGCATACATTGCATGTTCTCACTCAAAAGTGGGAATTCAACAATGAGAACATATGGGACACAGGGAGGGGAACATCACACATCAGGGCCTGGGGGTGGGGGGCTAGGGGACGGATAGCATGAGGAGAAATATCTAATGTAGATGACAGGTTGATGGGTGCAGCAAACCATCATGGCACATATATACCTATGTAACAAACCTGTTTGTTCTGCACATGTATCCCAGAACTTAAAAGATAATTTTTAAAAAGTTAAAATATATCAGAATTGCTAAGCTACAATAGTTATTTCACATAAATTTTATGTGTCTTCAGTACAAAATCAGAATTAATACACCAGGTTATACTGGATATGAGGGCTATTACATACCTTTCAACATTTAGATTCAAATACTTCATCATTGTTTGATTTACCCAGAAAAGAATAAATACAATGTTTACCTTAAACATGAATTTTAAAGATAGCATCAAGAGATTTGGAGATTCTGCAATCAAAATCAGTGCCGCCTGATTTCATAACCCGAGTAATGATATAAATTAATTTAGCTAATACATAGTGAATTCCTTTTAAGTTCTGATATTTAATAAGAAAGAACAATAATAACAAGCAACATTATTCATAGTGTACTATGTCCCAGAAGTTGTGCTAAGTGCATATTCTCATAAATACCATTATAATGGTATAATGGTATAATGTTGCATTATAATGCTTATTTTACAGTTGGGAAGTTTATGAAGCTTAGACCCTGAAAGGTTCAATGAACTCCTTAGGATGAAAGGAGAAGTAGTTGGCAGAATGAAGATCCAAAGAGAAGTCTGTATATTCCAATATATTTGCTCTTTTTAATAGCTACATTGAACCAAGTTTTGATTCTTTTCCTGATTTTAATGATCAATAATGGCCATAGCAGTTACAGTTTGCTCAAGGAAGAAGTATTAAGATTAATATAGAATAGGAGATTTATTATGGATATTAGACTTTGCATAATAAAGAGAATGACTGGGAAAATAACAGTCTTGAAGGAGACAGTGTGATCAGATAAAAGTCACCTAAATCACTCGTGTGGTTTCTATCTGTGTCCTTGCCCAAATCTCATGCTGAATTGTAAAATGTTGGAGATGGGGCCTGGGAGGAGGTAATTAGATCATGGGGACCATTTTTCCCTTCCTAGTGTGTTGTCATAGTGACTGAGTACTCATGAGATCTGGTTGTTTAAAAATACATAGCACCTGCCCCCTCTCCCTCTTGGTCCTGTTCCTGCCATCTAAGACACCTGCTCCCACTTTGCCTTCAGCCATGATTGTAGGTTTCCCGAGTCCTCCCCAGAAGCAGATGTTGCTATGCTTCCTGTACAGGCTGCAAAACTGTGAATGAATTAAAGCTCAGGTATTTCAGTTATAGCAGTGTGAGGATGGACTAATACAGTCACCAAGTAGGGACAATGAAATTTCTTGAATGTGATTGCCTCTTTTCTGATGGTGAGCACAAAATTGCTACAAGTCAGTAAGGCAGGCAAATGGGAGAAAAAAAATGCAAAGTAAAGGTAAGTATCTCACAGGACAAATGGAACTCACAAGGATAGATTGAAATCCATGAAAATAATCTAAAATCCAGATTAATCTAAAATACGTCTAACTCCAACAATGTCTGTGAACAGAGGTCTGTGCCACTCGGCACAAAGATGCACTTATGCCTGGCCCAGGTCTATGAGAAAGTTAAGGGCAAGATCTTGCAAGGGCTGGAGGAACTAATGTTGCTGGCATCCTTCAATTCAGTGAGCCAACAAATCAACCATAGCATTTCTGAATCACAGTGATGCCTGGGGCCCTGCACCAATTTTATAATTGCTGCTTCATTTCTGCCTTCCAAATCTCATGTCAATTTCTCCATAGGGTGATTAAGCATCCTATGGTGAAGAGAAATCTGAAAAATATATTTCCAGCTTATGTAAGATAAAGCAATAAAAAGCCACCATTTTGTACAAAGTATTTTGGATCTTAATTTTGGAAGCAGATAATAAAATTAGAAAGACTATACTATGTATGAATCTGTATACATCAGTATGATTCCAGGGTACAGGTATCATGGCATTTTTAAAGAAACAGAGAAGAAATCACAATATATCACAAGACTTCCACTTAGCAGTACGGTAGACTATGTACTGCTAGTGATCCTCCCATCTAGATATAACCAGATTCTGCCTACAGTCTTACCTTTTAATACATTTCTAGGTTCACTAGAAAATAAGTAAATCCTCAAGGACTTAAAGGACTTAAAACAGAAGTAAACAAACAAGTGGGAACTGGAGCAGAAAGTTGTGAATGGTTAGTACATGTAAGGTGGTGGATTTATCAGGGACAAACAATTACAGAACCTGAGGGCACAGCAAAGTCAGAAAGCTCGACCTGAGTACCACACATTTTTATCTTTCATGACAGGAGAAATTGGTTTCAGGATAGTAGCATCCTAGGGAACAGGCAGAATCTACTGCAAATTTTCTCTGGTGGAAAAGTGTAAGAATTAAAGAAAGAGAAAAGAAACACAAGTAAAAAGTACACAACCTTGATCTTGGTACAAAAGAGAATAAGTTTAGCAAAGTATAGACCCACAAAAATACAAAAACAAAACAAAACACACTATATGAAATAGGAATTAAAGCATAAATAGAAAATAATAAATTTACATTTCCCAAGACCTCCATAATAAAATTATTAATTATACAATATAAAGTAATACATTTTTAAGTTTATAAATTTAATACATTTTTGAAGGCAACTGACTGTAGTGATTTTACAAGCTGGATTTTCAAAAGAATTGTTGGAAGGCAAAAGTTCCAAGAAAAGCCCAGAAATACTGATGAATAGTGACCCGAGAGGACTTGCTTTAAAAGATAAAATATTATAAATTACCCTCCAAAGACCATCCCTGTTCCTCCCCTGCCATGTTATGCCCAACCCATGCAACCACTATCCTAGATTTTCACAGTTAGCATGATTTTTAAAAACTAGATTATATATTTATTCACATATAACGCAATACTTCCTCTGGTTTTTCTGCTTTTGGAATTTTTAAAAATGGCATAATACTATTTAGAGTCCTATTTTTTTTTTCATTCAATAGTTTCTGAAAGTTATCCATGTTTCAGCTATAGATGTCATTCATTGATTCTCACTGAGTATAATAGCTCCCATTGTGAATATACCACAATAGATATACATTCATTGTCCTCTTTATGTAAATTAAGGATAAAAAGTGTTTACTATTATGAACAATGCTATGAAGGCTCTTTTCATATATCTCCTGGTTTATATAATTGAGAGCTTTTCTACAATAGATATCTATAATGTTATTACTGGATCTTAGGACATAGGCTTTTTCAAATCAATTATGTAATAAGTTATTTTCTCAAGTTCAAGGGCCCATGAACTTCAAATTCACTAGTTCTGTTAATAAATCCTAACCGTGTTTACCACAAATATGCATGAACTGTACTAATGAATATAATTTTTAAAGTCTAATAATGTAAAAAAATAGAATGGGGAATTTTTAAAACCTTCCAATGTAAAATTGGGGTTTAATAATAATAGCTTTTGAGCCTATTTAACAATAAGGATCTAGAAGAGAAATCTGAACTCTAGTGTGTCTGAATCAGAACTATAAGTATAAAGGAAGTAAACTTCCAATCTTAGAACAGAAAAAATAAAATGTTGTATTAACCTGAGTCCAGCAAGAAGACCATAAAATGTCTGAACTCAAAAATATCCCCCAAGCTATCACCAAACGGAAATGTCAATACATTGAAAATAGAACTTACAAAACTGACAGAGATCAGTGAGTGCTTAGGTATTAAAATAGAAATTGTTTTCCACTGAAAGATTTCCCTGTTCTAAAGGAAGACTCCTTTGAATAATGTTTCTGACATATACACAATCCACAGGTGTATATCAGCTGTCCCAAATAAAGCAGCCAGAGATTGGGACTCTACATTCATCTCACACATTTCTAAAATTGCAATTTACATTTGGGCAGTAAATCTCAATTATTGTATAGAAATTAGTGAACCATGCCACATGGCAAAGGTACATGTAATTTGTAATGGCACGGCTGTTGAAAAGAATTGCCTATATATCCAAATAAAAACCCTAATTAGAGGAAAAAAATAATTTTTAAAGTTTCAACTGTGCTTTTAGGTATGGTGATTTTGACCTTGTAGACTGTTATATTTTGACAACTTAAAATTATCATTTGAAAAATGTATTCAACTATGAAAATAACATTTTTACTAATGTCATTTTTAGCAGTTTTGTTTAAAAAATGGATGGCTTACAATTGCAGAGTATTGGCATAAATTGAAGCAGTCCATTATATGTATAAATCAAATCCCTATTGAGTAGATGGAAGATATGCTGATAGGCATTATATTTGGAAAATTTGGGAGATGTATAGGTAGGTAGTAAGTAGGCAGATAGGTAGGTAGATAGCTGAGAGACAAAATTTGACTACAGCCACAGGAACTTGGGTTTCAGTGATAATAATTTAAAGTGTACTTATATTTAAGCATTTATACAAGTTAGAGAGTTAAAGGGACCATTGTTAAAAGTGTATCTAGGAAGTGGTATAGAAGTTTCTTTGTGTTGAATGAGGTTGTACTTTTGTCTGGTGAAATTTCAGTGGTATCATGCTGTTTTAGTAATTTGGACATTTGCTACCATGCTTAGAGGAAGTTTTTCATCAAAATGGTTATGTAACTGGTTTGACAGGAGAAATACCAAAGTGCACATGAAATTTTTATTTTTCAGGAACAACCAGTTGGGCCCCATTGAAGTTCTATTGCTTTGTGAGTAGTACATTTTCTTAATGATATCTAAGCCTCTTTGTATAACTTTTCGATCACTGCCAATTATGAAAATTGTTACTTATTGTTTTAAAATCTTTCATCTGTTCCATTCGTGTAGCCTAGACTAATAGTTTCAGCTACTTAAATCAGGAAAGAAGAAATTATATGCTTTCTAATTCCTCTGAATCTTTTTTCTCCCCCATCCCTAAATCAATAATTTAGATTATTGAAAACAGAATATAAAAATAGACAATATTCTCTTTGCTAAATGACTTCAAGTCACGGGAGGCAGATTCTCCTCCACCTGTTGCTGGTTCTCTATACTACTGACTATCTCTCGGTTCTCCATATATTTGGTGGCCAAGTGCTGAGTCATTTATAGGGTCTATTTGTCAGTTTCTTAGAAGATAGTGGAATTTCTCTCCCTATCCTATTCCCTCAAAGGAAATCTGGCTAAGGTACAGTGGCTCTTCTCACCCTGCCTGCAGCTGCAACCATAGAGTAATTCCCAATGACAGCCTCTTGCTGCCATGTTTCCCCTTCCCAAGTAACAATGCTTTTGCAGAATAGGGCACAGAACATACAGTGTTGCTTAGATTTAAAACACCATAACGGCCCCATGTTCACGGGAAATGTAAGTCTTATCCTTATTTTGCCAGAGACTAGATGTAAGGGCTGTTTCCTGACAATTTCTACATCAGTTCCACTATCTCTTCTGTCTCCACCATCATCATTAAGTCTCAGGTTAGTGACACATGATTTGGGCAAAAGAAAACACCATTTCCTGTCAATCCAATCTCCTGTGCCACTCTGAGAGAGATGGGATAGTTTCTCCTTTAAGAAGACTGCCTTTGCCAAAAACATTCTGTCCTCTTCTTCAACCTCATATATTTCTATTTATCAGTAACCAGTCAACTTAGGACAACAGGAAATTTCATAAAGAGGACCCTTGAAGAATCTAATAATATAGTCCTCAAAATATATTTTCTACTGTATATATGGTCCTATTCTTTAAATAAGTGAAGCACAAAAATTTCTTAATCAGTAACTCTTGCCTATTTAATTTACATAATTATATAAAACTAAATTAATTACTTATACCATAATGAGAGTTAAGATTTTGTATGGACACAAAGACAAAATTGATCTTTTTGGAATCGATATTGAAAGTGTATCATTTTGAGACTCAAAGTATTTTAGCTATAATTATTAGAGAGCCTTACAATTAAAAACAACTAGAAGTTGTTACAATTAAAAATAACTAGAAGTTGTTACAAACATGGAAATATAGAGTTTTGCATGAGTTGTCTGAAATATTAAAGTCTCCAAAAGTAGATCATTTTTAGTCCAACATTAAAAAAAATTCTGGGTGAATAACCTGAGGTAAAATATGATCAGATGATCTTTTTTCACAATACCTAATGAAATGAATAAAATGTGATAAAATAAATATAGCCAAAGGCAGCCAAGGAAAGGGTTATATATGCCATAAATTTAGGAGCTACAAAAATGGAGGCAGTATTCTCATGTGATAAGTCAGAACCAAATTTTACTTTTTTTAAATTAAAGATTTCTGGCTAAATACATTTAGTGTAATCCCATGTTTTGAGGGTTTGGAGGAAATGGTGGGTTATAAAACAATCATTTATAGAATGTACCTTTTCAGAACTTTCCAACCTCTTAGAATAAAAAAATTTCTGGAAAAAAAAAAGAAATAAAAAATATGTTTCACTAATGCCTTAATATGTAGAGAAATGTACTTAACATATACTTATGCAAGGAAAAATCGGTATAGGAAAATCCATTGACAAGTAGACCCCAGACCAACACCAAAGATGCTCAGCAATTGGGCTTGCCGTTTTCCAGGGGTATGCACTGAATAGTAGCAGGGCAAAGGTGAATATGCCACAGCTGGAGAGTTGACTGTGTACCTGACTGACTGGAGTATGCTTTGGCAAAGGATATTTAATGGATCTCAGGAGAAGAATTAGAATCTAGCCAGCATCAAAGGGTATACTTAATCCTCCAAGTTCTTTCTTTTTGCCATCCTCTCATCCCAAGGCCATGGAAAAGTAGCACCCAGAGAGAAGTCTAGATGAACAAAAAAATATCAAAAGTTCTGTGAAAGAGTGACAAGAGAAATGCACCCACAATCATTCTGATTAAATAGAATATCTGGGCAGAATAGTCTATACCACACATAAGCAGTATAAAAATAATGACATGATAGCCATACAGTCATTCTTTGGAAGATAAAATTGAGAATAAAAAGGTAAAATAATATTGAATTTAACAAGTGGTTAAAGTAGATAAAAAATCCGAGGGGTAGGAAAGTAAGCTAATCCCCATAAGTGAGTCATACACAGAGGATAATCAGTAGAGCACAAATATTTTCAAGTGAATTCCTCAAAGAGATGACAAAATACAATCACATGAAATTGGGAATTACAGAACTAAAGAATAAAAAAAAAACTTGGAAGAAAATATTGAATCTAATTAAATATAGAACTAAGAGTATGTAACTGGAAGCAATATTGATTGAAAGACAGAATATTAAGGTCATAAATCATGAAAAAATAGTAATACAAGCACCAAAAATTAGGAGCTGAGGAGTGAAACAGTAGCAAATGTAATAAGAATAACATCAATATTAACTGAATATTAATTTTGTATAATATGTGCAAAGCACAATACTGTTCAGGCTGGTCTGGAGTTACAGACCAGCCTGGGCATCATGGAAAAACCCCATTTCTACAAGAGATACAAAAACATTAGCTGGGAATGGTGATGCATGCCTGCAGTCCCAGGATGCTGAAATGGGAGGATCACCTAAGGCTGGGAAGGTTAAAGCTACAGTGAGCCATGATCAGGCCACTGTACTGTAGCCTGGATGACAGAGTAAGACCCTGTCTCAAAAAATAACCATCATCATAATAAAAATCAATTTCTCAATGCATTATCTCACTTAATCCTACAAACAACCTTATAACTAAAATAACCTCATTTTATAGATGGCAAAATTACTAAGAATGGTGATACTTAGTAATTTGCCCAAGAAAGTAAAAGACTAAGATTCAAATCCAAACATCCTGACATTAGCTTTTCTTCTTACTGATTGTTAGGTGACAATAACCTCATTTTGAATTATTATCGCAGGTATAATTTAATTATTTTGACTTTACTATGTTTCGCCTAATTGCTTTTAAAAAATAATGCACAGGCATTTTTATGAAAATAAAGTTTACATTAAAATACAAACAAAAAGGCATTATTATAAAGGCAGGTAGACGAATGGGGTGAAATGATGTTTTAGCTCAATCCTTAAGAAGTAACAATCTGAGAAACAGAAAGCTCTCCTTAAATTATGTAGGGGTAGGCAGTACAAGGCTGCTAAAGCAGAAAGAAAATGCTTGCCAATGTTAGTGACAGCCAATTCACGGAAGAGCTGATGTATATTTTTATAAAAATTAAAGACTTTTCAAGCTAACCATGCTTAATACGTTTGCATACTTTGAGGGAGTAGAAACGATGGATTATATAACTACCATTTATGAAATGTGCTTTTTAAAACTAAGTTGATACAGTACATAGTCCTACTGAAGTTTTATTCGTCTTCTTAGTCAGTATTTTCCATTAAAACCTAGAGATTTCATCAATTAAACAAAAAGCTTCATTGGGCAGTATTTGCTTGAACTCAGTTAACTGCACTTGTAATTTTTTATTTCAAATGAGCAAACAGTTAATTTTATTGCAGTATTAGAATAACACAAACACATGAATATATGTTCCCAAATTCAATTTTCCATTTTGAACAGAAATTTTAAAATAATGAAGCAGAGTTCATTAGTTCAAAATTATAGTTACATTATCCTTCAGTCAAGTTGTCTTACCAATTTTTAAAAAACAATCAGAATTACTCTGAAATAGAAAAATGCTGAAAAAACAAAATTCTGGCTTGGGGAAAATTAGTGGGAAGGATTTTTAACAAAAACAAGTAAAAGTGACTGTATGTCAACATTTAAAAAAAGAATTTATATATAATCTTTATAATATGAAACTGTGGATTAATTCAAATAAAAAATTTATTGACAGCTACCTACCAGTTTTTAATGAATTTTTAATCTTTCATTTCCTCTTCACTCCTGTATCTATACGCATGAACAGTTACTGTTACCAGTCTCTTAGGGCAAGGAAGTTCATGAGCTTATCTTTAGCTCTCCTCCTGTATATTTAGTGAGTGCAGAGTTCCAAATTTGAAGGTCAAGATGCTTTGAGAGGTTTAAGACCAAAGAGAAAGGGAAATAATCAAGATGGAAAATATTTTCAAAGCTGGACCATGGTTGTACTAGAAGCTAAGGGGTTGCTTATTTTCTGGTATTTTGTACTGCTTTTTTCTCTCTCTCTGTCTTTTTTTTTTTTTTTTTTGAGGTTGAATTTTTGTTTTTGAAAGTATGGTAAAATGCAAACATGAAAACGTCTTAAAATAGCAACCTAGCTTAAATATATACAAATACGAAATACAGCAAGGGCCTGAAATACCCAGCTAGATAAAACATGTTAAGACTGACATAGCAATTTTTTAAATAAATGAAAATTAAACAGTAGTATGTGTTTCTATACTATTTAGTACTCCTTTTGTTGTTTTCATTAAATGTGTTGACTTTGAAAATGAACCATTAGAATAAAAACACTGAAGGCACTGTTTGCAGGATTGAGATTCAAAAGGCTAAGTCAATGTTAAGAACAGGAATTTCTTCTTCTAATGCAGTACAAACTCAGGAATTTTAGCTTATGTAGTTTCTAAAATAAAACAAAAAAGGACCTGTGTGATCAATGTAACTCTAAATGCAGGGCAAGCACCTACGATTGCAAACTCTCTCTAGTGTCCTTTTAGAGTACAGATAGCCAATTTAGTGTCATTTTCTCTCTTCTTTTGGTTCTACTGGAGTCCAGATACAAGTAATATGAACTCTGTTGTCACCTATGACCTTTCTATGATGAAAAAAGATTGGACTGTTATCTCTTGACTGTGAGACAATGTAAAGTTTGTCTGGAAAAGCCTTTTTCAGTGATACTCAATTGTCCTAAGGCTGATAATCAGAGGTGTAAGGTAATTCTCAAAACAATGTACAGAAATTTATAGAAAAACATAAGCAACCAAGTTAGAAATAAACTAGCTCCAAAGAGGCTGTAGTTGAAATATCATTAATGCCTACAATTATTTTCATCCCTATTGTTTAGTTTACATTCTATAAACAATAAATTTTTTCACACAAATCTATTTTTTTATTCAAGGTAATGAATGATAGCTGCATAACTTATGACTTTACTACAATAATATACTGTCCTATACTCTCCTAAATTTAAAGTGTTTGATTAAAATAGTAATAGCTTTCTCTATAAATTGTATAGTTTTACTTAAGCAAGGAAAGTTAACACTTGCCATTAAAATTGGATGCATAGAAAAAAATTCTCAAGTAGTCTATATTCTAAAACATTGGATATTTAAAAATATTAAACTTAATAATAAGCAGTTGTTTTTTTCCCAGTAAATAGAATTTATTAGTAAACAAAGTGAGACTGGCATGGCCCAAGGAGACAGTGCTATCAAAGCCTTTATGAGTGTAGAACCCGCCACTTGTCCAAGGGGCCGCGATTGGGAACATACTTGACTCCACAACCGTCAGGGATGATGTGCTTCTTGGCCACCTTGTCTTCAAATTCGTCAGCATTAAACTTGGTGAAGCCCCACTTCTTGGAGATATGGATCTTCTGGCGTCCAGGGAACTTGAACTTGGCTCTGCGCAAGGCTTCAATCACATGCTCCTTGTTCTGAAGCTTGGTGCGAATGGACATGATGACTTGACCAATGTGGACCCGGGCCACCGTACCCTGGGGCTTTCCAAAGGCACCTCGCATACCTGTCTGGAGCCTGTCAGCCCCAGCACAGGACAACATCTTGTTGATACGAACGACATGGAAGGGATGGAGCCTCACTCGGATGTGAAAGCCATCTCTGCCACAACTTTTCACCATATACTTGTTGGCACAAATACGGGCGGCCTCTAGGGCTTCAGAAGACAGCTGCTCATATTCATCAGACACCATATGGCCACAGAGTGGGAACTCATCCACTTTTGCCTTCTTTCGACCCAGGTCAAAGATGCGGATCTTGGCATCAGGAACCCCTCGGCAGAAACGAGATTTGGGGTATGGCTTGTTCTTACAATACCGATAACAACGAGCTGGACGGCGGCCCATGGTAACGCAGCAACCTCGGCGGTGCGTTGAAGTGAAAGAGTGCTCCCGGAACTGCGCTTGCGCGCGTCTTACCTACGTTGCTCCTAGTCGCGCGGGAACCATAGAGTCCTGAGGAAGATGTGACCGCTCTGTTTCACAACCTCTCAACCATAGATGCAGCGACACCTGGAGCCTCCACGCCTGCGCAACCTGACGCACTTGAGGTAAGCCGAGAGGCAGCTGCGGGTAAACGCCCCTGGGCTGCTGGGCAAGGACTTTGACCTCGCTCCAAAGGCGCAAGAGCCGCTTCCTTCCTGCTGGCCGTCTTGGGCTAGGAGCTCCTGCCTTCAGCTTTGCCTTAAGTATAGAAGAGGTAATTTCCAGGCAGGAAGATCGCAAGAGCTCAGTTCAAGACGAGCTTGGGCAATACAGTGAAACCTCGTCTTAAAAAAAAAAAAATCAGATAGCTGGACATGGTGGCCCAAGGTTGTAGTCCCAGCTATTTGGGAGGCTGAGGTGGGAGTCAGAGGCTGCAGTGAGCCGAGATCGTGCCATTGCACTCCAGCCAGAGAGAGACCTTGTCTAAAGAAAAAAAAATTCCTAGAATTTGAGAAGAAAAATCTTTAGTTATTCAACAGACTGTTTGTAGTTTGGCCAATTCATTTTCCACATCTTGTATCTCACTGTCAGCTTTTGTAGATCAATTGCTGTTTCTTGTAGTATGTGGCCACCTTCCCTGGATAAAGTGGTTTCTTGGCATGAGTGCTGTGATGAGACTCAGGAAGAGATGAGAGACAGTGGAGAGAGGGATAAAGAGAAGATAGCTGTTGTATCTATAGCTGGACAATTGTTTTATAAACATGAAACTTTTTTTTTTAATTTGGCCTAAAGAAATGATTTTATTATCAAAATGATATACACAAAATTGAAACACTAACTAGATTTTTTAAAGCTATTTTCATTTTCAAATTTTAAAGCTGCTGAAACCATATAAAAGAGTAATAGTTTGTGTTTTAGTAATCTTTTGTCCTTTCCTGAGACTAAATTTAATCTTTTTTTCCTTCTCAGAGTTTGTAATACTGGTCAACATGGTGAAACCCCGTCTATACTAAAAATACAAAAAATTAGCTGGGCATGGTGGCACGTGCCTGTAATCCCAGCTACTCAGGAGGCTGAGGCAGGAGAATTGCCTGAATCCAGGAGGTGGAGGTTGCTGTGAGCCGAGATTGCGCCATTGCACTCCAGCCTGGTAACAAGAGCGAAACTCCGTCTCAAAACAAAACAAAACAAAACAAAATATTATGACAGGAATCAGAGTGTAGGAAAGGAGGAAGAAGATAGAGGAAAAGAAATTAATAATTTACAAACCCCACTTGAGTTTTTCTAGCTTTTTTCTTTAATATTGTTTCACAAATTCATGACATCATGTAACAAAATCACTCCAATGTGAATGTATTCTGCCAAATGCTTTTTCTTTAAGGGAGAAAAATAAGTTGTTACAAAGTAACTCCTGCCCTTAAAGTGAGTGGAGTTTTACAAAATACAAAGGACAAAGCAATTAAAACTCCCAATGTAGAAAACTTTCTCACCTTTAAGAAATCTCGTACACCTCCCTTTTCTTCATTTCTTCCTTCCTCCTTTTCTCAACTAGTTTCTGTTTACTATAGGCCTGAATATTGAGATAAAGTAGCTAATACCGTATTGCTCTCACCAAGCTTACAAGCCTAGAAGATTTAGATGTTTCTCATATATCATTGACCATGGGCAGTTTTACAAAGTGTAAAATGTGCCAAAAAAGGAAAAGCAAGGTAAGCCCTGAGACCATGGGATGAGTCTGGGGATAAGACCTTGATCTAGATTGAGGAATGGAAAGGGAAAACTTTATCAGGAAAGAAATTTCATGTAGTGACCATGGGCAGTTGGGATCTGACGTATGCAAGACCTGAAGCAGGCAGAAATATGGAACATTTTAAAGAACCTAAAGTAAGGCCAATGTGACTGTGAGTGAGAGATTGAGTCACATAACATGAGCTCAGAGTGTTTGTGTGTAAGAGAGAAAGGGGTCATGCATGTCATACAGGGCCCATTTTACCAGGTTAGGAATCCTGATCTTTAATGCAAGGCCATTAATGAGCTTTACATAGGTTTTATCACTCTGGTTATGGTATGGTGAATAGACTGAAACAAGCCTAAAATATGTATGCAAGGAGATCAGAAAGGAAGCCTTTGAAATACTGCAGAAAACACATAATAGCTTGAACATACTTTAAAATATTTGACTCTATATACAAGTTAGTATTTTTTTATACTACTACATGCCCTGAATCTATGATAGTGCCTGGGAGAAAGGTGTTTGTGAGGCAAAAGGAAGACTCCCAGAGTTTATGTGCGATGACACACTCACGCTTGTCTGATCTCCCACCTAACTAATGTTGCTAAAACCCTAGAATTCTCTGACCAGTGGATGCTGTGTTGCTGTCCGGGCCTGTCTGCGTAAGTTTCTTTCTTTAATCCAAAGCTTGACCAATCCTGGTTTGTCCAGGTATGTACCAGTGTTAACACTGAAGTCCTGGGTCCTGCAAAACCTCTTAAAACCAAGCAAAGTGGGAGGGTTGGCCACTCTACTCCACTTATGCATGAGGCCCTTCACAGTTGCAGATTAGGAGGGTAGAATGAGAAAAGGGAGGGCCACATTGGGATCCTCTATTTATACTCCTTTCTGTAGCTCTGCAGATATTAGAGAGCCTGTGGGAAAATGCATGAAGTACCACCATTCTGTTCAAATATTACAAGCATTCCTCACAATCAATCCCAAAATTGTGAGTGTTCCCCTACCTCTCTACTCTTGCCATGCACAGTGTATACCATACTAAGCAAACCTTGCCAAAAAATATATAAAACTTGTCTGCTTTGAAATATATAGCTAAGGGAGACAGTTAAATCATGTAAAATAGAGATGGCTTAAAGAATGGGTAGAACATTCGCAAGTAGAGATGTGGGATAAGGTAGGAATGAAGCAGAGCAACTACATAAGACCATTAAGGTGTATGAGGACAGAAGTATGTCTGGTCTATCTGGTTCATTGTTTTGTCCCCTGTTTTTGGCAAACTGTGTGGCCAGTAACACAATGAATACACACACTACGGAGGTGCAGTGGGGTATTGATAAATATTTAACAACCTGCTCATAGTGGGGGTTGGGAATTTGAGGAGAAATCCCTGATTTGTAGTGTTTGCTGACTTTTTGGTAGAAATACTCCCTCTGTCATCAGTTTTGAACATCAGTGTGATTAACTGAATACAAAGATGGGGAGAGATGTGCACAATCAGCTTCTGAAAGCCAGTGTTAGCCAGGTCCAGCATGCTGCCATTTGGTGTGCATACACAAGACAGAAGAGATAAACTTGTCTTTTGCTAATGCTAATAATGCATACCCAGTAATAACAAATTTTGGAATGATCAGGGAGAGATTTTTTTAGGAGCCCTTAGAAAGTGGGCAGACATGAATGTTTAAACTTGATTCAGCTTTGTCTGTGAAACAGTTTCCCTCTGTGGTTTCTCCCTATTGTTCCACAACCCTTATGTAACAGGCCTGCCCTATTCTTTACTTATTGATTGTAAGTACTTTACTTATTGATTACTTACTTGTAATTAGCACTAGACAGTGTGAGAAATACAATAAAATTCCAGGTATCCTCTGCTTTCATGCAAAGGCTGGAAATAACAGTTCTGTGTTTTAGTTCAACACAGCATTTACTTTCCTTTTTTCATAGCATCTTTCAAATGTTTCTAAACCTGACTTTATTCTCAAAGAAGAACACACACTGAAGCCTAATATCTTGAGTGGCACACACCATGGATGCCCTCTCCTGCTACAGGAGGCATCTGCATTGTTGATCATTCAGTCATTATGTAGAGTACTGTCACTGGGTGTTTTACAATATACTGTGATTCATAGATCATGTTTCACTTAGGCTCTCAATGAAGTATAAAGGCTCCACTGATGACTAACAGTCATTTTCATCTGCATTTCTTAGTAACTTCACACTGGGGGCTGTAATCTCAATGTTTTTGAGACTAGGTGAGCAATTTGACTGTCTATTTACAGTATTCCTAGAATTGAGTCATGAATATAAAAGAGTCCTGGCTACCACTGGCCTTTTCTTCAAAATCAGTGAATTGTGCCTATTGTCATGGCTAATGGGTGGTCATGCCTAATGGGTGGTCATGCCTGTCTCTCATGCACTTGATTCACAATGGTCTCTTATATATTGACAAGAAAATGTGCAAAAATGCAGATTTTTTTAACAGACATATAGTCAGATAATTTTAACTTTTTAGCCCAGAGCCCTAATAAATTTCCTTTTTGACTGGTATTTTCGACATTCTTCTTTTTCTTTCTTTGGGAATCTTTTTTTTACTTTGGATATAGCAACTGAGCATGTACACTTGCCTTTGTGCTTTGTTTGTAGAGAATGAGTTCCCCCCAAATTAATGACTTTTGACATTGTTCCAGAAAGTAGGAAAGAAATCAAGGAAAGGTGGCATACAAATATGCTTGCTAAAATTTAGTTGATTATTTTCCCCCTTATACAATTTAAATTTATTTGTTAAGTTTCATACTAGTACAAAATATATAAGCCATTAATTAGTTTTATGATGATAAATATTAAAGAAATGCTATAATAAAGACATTTTATATAATAAACAATTTGAATCAACATAGGACTCTACATCAGTTTTCAAAAGTCCTTTTCTCTTAAATTTGAGAAACACTGAACTGGTGTTAGGGTGCTGTGTAGGAAATTTGCCTCCCACATATTGAAGGCGTGGGTTTCCTGTGCTTTAGAACCAAATTCCTGTCTATTAATTTAAAAGACATAACCTCAGGATACAAAATCAATGTGCAAAAATCACAAGCATTCCTATACACCAGTAACAGACTTAAAGAGAGCCAAATCAAGAATGAACTGCCATTCACAATTGCTACAAAGAGAATAAAATACCTAGGAATACAACTAACAAGGAACATAAAGGACCTCTTCAATGAGAACTACAAACCACTGCTCAGTCAAATAAGAGAGGACACAAACAGATGGAGAAACATTCCATGTTCATGGTTAAGAATAATCAATATCATGAAAATGGCCATACTGCCAAAAGTAACTTACAGATTCAACGCTATCCCCATCAAGCTACCAACGACCTTCTTCACAAAACTGGAAAAAACAACCTTAAACTTCACATGGAATCAAAAGAGAGCCCACATAGCCAAGTCAATTCTAAGCAAAAAGAACAAAGCAGGAGGCATCATACTACTGGACTTCAAACTATACTACAAGGCTACAGTAATCAAAACAGCATGGTACTGGTAGCAAAACAGAGATATAGACCAATGGAACAGAACAGAGGCCTCGGAGGCAACACAACATATCTACAACCATCCGATCTTTGACAAACCTGACAAAAACAAGCAATGGGGAAAGGATTCCCTGTTTAATAAATGGTGTTGGGAAAACTGGCTAGCCATGTGCAGAAAGCAGAAACTGGACCCCTTCCTGACACCTTACACTAAAATTAACTCCAGATCAATTAAAGACTTAAACATAAGACCTAACAAACACAAAAACCCTGGAAGAAAATCTAGGCAAAACCATTCAGGACATAGGAGTGGGCAAGGACTTCATGACCAAAATACCAAAAGCATTGGCAATAAAAGCCAAAATAGACAAATGGGACTTAATCAAACTCCACAACTTCTGCACAGCAAAAGAAACAGTCATTATAGTGAATTGGCAACCAACATAATGGGAAAAAAATTTTGCAGTTTACCCATCTGACAAAGGGCTGATATCCAGAATTTACAAAGAACTAAAACAGATTTAAAAAAAAAAAAGCAAACAATCCCATTCAAAAGTGGACAAAGGATATGAACAGACCCTTTACAAAAGAAGACATACATGAGGCCAACAAACACATGAAAAAATGCTTATCATCACTGGTCATTAGAGAGATGCAAATCAAAACCACATTGAGATACCATCTCAAATGGCAATCATTTAAAAATCTGGAGATAACAGATGCTGGAGAGGATGTGGAGAAATAGGAACACTCTTACACTGCTGGTGGGAGTGTAAATTAGTTCAACCATTGTGGAAGACAGTGTGGTGATTCCTCAAGGACCTAGAAATAGAAATTCCATTTGACCCAGCAATCCCATTACTGGGTATATAACCAAAGGATTATAAATCATTCTACTATAAGGACACATGCACATGAATGTTCATTGCAGCACTGTTTACAATAGCAAAGACCTGGAACCAAACCAAATGCCCATTTCCCATGGACAGGGAAAATGTGGCACACATACACCATGGAATATTATGCAGCCATCAAAAAACGCTGAGTTTGTGTCCTTTGTAGGGACATGGATGAACCTGGAGACCATCATTCTCAGCAAACTGACACAAGAACAGAAAATGAAATACTGCATGTTCTCACTGCATGTTCTCATACGCAGGTGCTGAACAATGAGAACACATAGGCACAGGGAGGGGAGCACTACACACTGTGGTCTGTTGTGGGGAATGGGGAGGGACAGTGGGTGTAGGAAGTTGAGGAGAGTTAGCATGGGGAGAAATGTCAGATATAGGTGAAGGGGAGGAAGGCAGCAAATCACACTGCCACGTGTGTACCTATGCAACTATCTTGCATGTTCTTCACATGTACCCCAAAACCTAAAATGCAAAAAAAAGGCATAATGATGGGAGCAATGTTATTACTTCCCTTGCCTAGTTTACTTAGCAGTAGTTTGTGTGATTTACAAGGTTTACAGAAATGCGTGAAGCACGTATTTATAAATATATACATTAATCATTTATATCACAACAGCCAACTCTTTTTCAGGTTAAATTCATCTTGTGCTTTTAATGGATGACTACTTTGTCCATTAAACAGTTTTCTTTTTTATTTTAAAACTCAGCAATCAACTTTAGTAATTACATTATGGGTTATTTATGAAACCACTAATTCCAGTTGAGAAAGCACTATGGAAAGCTTTTTAAAAAGCTTTGCTTCACTTCTTGTTATAGACTGAATGTTTGTGTGCTTCCAAAATTCATATGTTGAAATTCCAACCCCAAAGGTGATGGTATTAGGAGGTGAGGCTTTGAGAGATAATTAGGTCATAGAGGTGAAACTCTTGTGAGTAGTTGAATACCATTATAAAAAGAGACTGGGAGAATATGCTAGCCCTCTTTTTACTACATGAAAATATAATGTAAAGTTGGCAGTTTGCAACTGGAAGAGGACACTCAGGAGAACCCAACCTACACCATTTTAATGTATGACTGCCAGTCTCCAGAACTGTGAGAAATAAATTTCTGTTGTTTATAAGCCACTAGTCTGTAGTACTTAGTTACAGCAGCCCAAACTCACTAAGATATCTGTTCATCCCTTTTATTCATTCACATTATGAATTTTTCTCATGGCAGCAAATACAGAGACTTAATCAGAGAAGGAAAAAAGAGGCAAGTATGTATGGCTGGATACTTTATAAGGCGCCATACTATTTGGTGCTAAAGAAAATTTATAGGCATTCAGGAGGAAGGCATCCCTGAAAGCCTTACTTATTTCATCATTTTACTTGAAAGCCTCCTTGTATCCTTTGGATAGAGGTAGATTAACAATTTTTACATGCATTTTAATTTTAAAATTTATATCTTAAATTTATTTGAATAGGACATTTTAACATAATTTAATTACATTGCCAAGTTGCTTCTGAAAATTTAGAAAAGTTTTGAGGATTACTGTGTTGGACTTAACTATATTGCCACAGCATACCTTGCATATAATACAATAATAAAGCTAGGCTCAGGGATGACGTATATCTTTTTAAACTATAAAAATATTTTTCCATACATTACTCAACTTGATTCCCCCAAAATAATTATCTTAGAAGTCATATTAAAAACTGTCAACCTGATTTTTCAAATGAAGAAACATCAAGGGACACCTAAAAATAAAATTTATAAATGGATTTTGAAAAAACTCTGCTCCTGTGTGAAATATTTCCCTTCAAAATTCACCATTGGAGGATAAAACTGTTGCAGACTGTAAGGCCAGTTGCCTTGCCAGGAGTCAAACGGACACATTCATCACTCTCCGCACCTGATAACTGTGTCATCACCCAAGCTCATTATCTGGCCTCGCCACATGGCTTCCCCGACACCCACCTCTGCATATTATACCCAAGCACACACTCAGCACTAAATTATGCATCCAACCTCCAGCCTGCTGTTAAAAAACCCTGCAGAAAAATTTTTTAAAGAATCCTCACCATAACCTGCCTGACAGTAGCCTGCCCCGTACCCCCCGGCAGGCCCACTTACCCAAGGTCCCGCCCGCCTACCAATGGCAGCTAGTTTCATGTACTTCCTACTTTAACTCCATGTACTTCCTGCTCCTCAACAGCCAATAGAAATGCCTTCTCTCTGTTTCCCCAATAGCCAGTCAAATGCTTGCCCTCCTCATAAAACCCCACACCTTGAACAGCTGGGCGTGACTTCTCTGGCCCCACCCTGGACCACAGAACCTCGCCCGGGAGCTGAATAAATTAGCTTCTCACTTTCTTATACTTGCCTCAGTTTCCTCATTTTACCTCGGCAATAAATCTTACACAGACTATTACTTGGCTTCTGAAAATTAATCTGGGTTTAAGATAAATTATGAATCAGTAGTGGGATATATTAAGGATCATAGGATCTGAACTTATATTCTGATAATACTTTTTAAGGAACAAAAAATAGGTTGTAGAGAGAAGAACCCTTATACACTCTTGGTAGATGTGCTAATTAGTTAAACCATTGTGGAGAGGAGTATGGAGATTTCCTCAAAGAGCTAAAAGCAGAACTACCATTCAACCTAGCAATCCTGTTACTGGGTATATACCCAAAGGACTATAAATCATTCTACCATAAAGACATATGCATTTATATGTTCACTGTAGCACTGTTTACAATAGCAAAGACATGGAATCTACCTAAAAGCCCAACAATGACAGACTGGATAAAGAAAATGTGGTATATATACACACTAGAATATTATGCAGCCATAAAAAAAGAATGAGATTATGTATTATGTAGGAACATGAATGGAGTCAGACGCCATCATCCTTAGCAAAACTAATTCAGGAACAGAAAACCAAACATCACATATTCTCACTTATAAGTGAGATCTAAATGAGAACTTAAAAAATGCAAAGAAGGAAACAACAGACACTGGGGCCTACTTGAGGAGGAGGGTGGGAGGAGGGAGAGGAGCAGAAAAGATAAATGTTGGGAAGTGAGCTTACTAACTAGGTAATATAATATGTACAAGCCCCCGTGACACATGTTTACTGTGTAACAAACCTTCACATGTACCCCCAAATCTAAAATAAAAATTAAACAAAAAAGAAAAAGGAAATAGAGTATGAACACAAAATTAGAGATAAAGTAGGTTTCTGTTTGGATTGTAAAAGACAATAAATTGCAAATTATAAGTAGCTAATAAATAGCATTTACATCACAAGCATTGAAATTTTTTTAAATTGCCTAATCCATCTTTATATTCTTTCTTCTTTATATTTTTCTCGCTGCACTTGACCATTACTTTCTAATAGCTTTATGAAAAGATTGAAAGCCTAAGTCAGTATGTCCTCTAGTAAATCGTTTGAAATTTGTATTGATAATATGTGTTTCTTTTGGCCTCACAGTACAATATGTATATTGTATGTATACTTACATGGTTTTCAGACTGAGAAAGTTTTATCTTTCATATGTGAACTATAGTATTTAAAAATTTTTTATTTTTCTAAGTACTGACTCCTCTTAAATATTAATGGAAAATCTTCATGAACCAGTTTACAGTTGATATCCTCCTTGTAATATAGCATTTGATGGGATGGAAATAACTTTTACCAGTTGGATCAGAAAAGCTGATTGTGTGCATCTCTTCCCGACTTTTTAGTTCAGTGACATAATATTGGTAGGTTTAATTGGCGATGGAGGATTTACAGCATTGGAAAAAGTACAAATCCAATCTGTTTTCTCCCTGGAGAGCCACTTATTAAACATGTGTCAGTACACCATTGTTAAGGCCTTCTTTCAAGTTATATGCTTCCTTTATGGGTTTCTGTACTTCATGTCAGGTCAGCCAGAAACTTCAGGCTTTTTCTAATGAGCTCAAACAATTTCTTATTCTTCATTAATTGTATTGTAAAATATTAATAATCTTTTTTTTGAGACAGAGATTTTTGCTCTTGTTGCCCAGGCTGGAGTGCAATGGTGTGATCTTGGCTCATTGCAACCTCTGCCTCCCGGGTTCAAGCGATTCACCTGCCTCAGCCTCCCAAGTAGCTGGGATTACAGGCATGTACCACCACACCCAGCTAATTTTGTATTTTTAGTAGAGATGGGGTTTCTACATGTTGGTCAGGCTGGTCTCGAACTCCTGACCTCAGGTGATCCACCGTGCCTTAGCCTCCCAAAGAGCTGGAATTACAGGCATGAGCCATCTCACCTGGCCAGTATGAATAATCTTACAGCCAATTAACTGTAGTTAAAATATTTGCTTAATTTAAAACATTGATGTTATCTGAAATTTGTTTTGTCAGCAATTTGGTTCTTTATTGATAAATACTTTCTATTGATATTATTCATCTGTATTGCATTGGTTTTATATTCTATTAGTTTTTACCAATTTTCTCCCATTTTTTAAATAAATATATTTGAAATTACTGCCAAAGAAGTCTGTATATTTCAATTGTTTTAAGTGAAATGCTCCAAAATGTCTTTTTTAATTGCATTGAAAATAATGTTATTTCATAATTTAAATTATTTAAATAAATACTTACCTCTTTGGCTATATATCTTTTATCAAAATGTCAAATGCCAGATGAGTCAGCAGGGCGGTAGTCAGAATACTTTCAGAATTCCAACACCAGACACAGTAGCAATACCTAATTCATTCATTGATGTGACTACAGACCACATAAACCACCCTATTAAATGTGTAACAAATTCATTATTTAATAACTGTCTTTTAGCAAGATCCCCAAATTGCCAAGATATCTTCAATGATGCCTACTTTGAGAAGTGTGAAAGAAAGTGGGGGTACAAAACAGACTGCAAATTCTATAAAAACAAGATGTGAGCTTATTGTTAGGGCCCATCCTATGGCCTGGGAAGGGACCTGTGTACGTGAAGATTCCTGAATCCAAAGCTTTATTAATTTTTTTAGAAGTTAATTTTATTTCTGAGCAAGTAATATTACTGTTTCCTAAAATCTCTTTTCGTTTTTGCCTAAGTGGTGGTGTTCTCTCATTTGCTTTCTACAGCCCTAATGCCTTCAGAAATCTTTAATACCTAACTACCCTCAAGTCTTTTACTCCCAGTAAAGTTATTTACTCTTCTAAAGTCCTTAACTGCCCTTAAGTCCTTTACTTACGATAAGGACTTGAGGGCAGGTAGGGTATAAATATTGTTTACTCAAGTCCTTTTACTTACTAAAATATGTATTATAGTTTTCAACTTAAAAGTATTTCTCTCTTAAGATTTCCAAAATCAAAGGCTTAGAATAAAAAACAGGGGTAATAATTGTAAATAATTTCAAGTAAGCATAAATTAAGACAAATATATTGGTGCATGAGACTATACAGATTCTTGTAAAATTATAGTTTATGTTTTAATTTGTTGAAGAAATACAACTATCTAATATATTTTGGTTTGTTATTTGAAAAAAATATCAACCCTGTATACTTACTGAATTTTTTATAATGAAATAGATTCTAGAGGCATTACTAGTGATTTAAACATTAGAATAAAATAAAACACTAGAAGAAAAGACACAGGAAGTTATTTATATTTTTGAAGTGGGAAAGGCTTATTGAAGCAAGACACAAAGAAGAGAACCTGTAAAGGAAACTTGTGACATCGTAAAATATTTAAACATCTGCAAGATTAAAATGTGCATATATGTGTATACACACACACATACACACATACAAGTATATAGATATAAATTTCTCAGTATTGAGACACACAGAATCTTACACACACACTATGTAACAGTCATAGTTTTTTTACTTTATTTTTAGACAGTGTTTTCCTTACAGTGCCCTGGATTTGATCTTTGCCTGAAAGCTATTTCTGAATTTGAAAATTGTTGGCCATTTGGAGAATCTGGGAATGAGAAACAGTTTAATTTTGAAATCAGCAAATTTTGGCTCTTTTATATTCAACCATCTGTTCATTAGCTAATCTCTTTCTTCATTTTATTATAGGCAAATAGAAGAAGCCAGGTGGCACTTTCAACACTTTGCCTGAAATCCCTTTAGCCAGATATCCCGTTCATTAAGGGCATTTTCTATTTTCTGTGCTACCACAGGCAACAATGTTACTAAACTTTCTGCCAGGAGATAACAATGGATTTCTTTTTTCTACTTTCCAATCACATTTTTCTCACTTTTTATTAGGTACTTACCAAAAGCCTTTTCAAGTCCCTTCAGAATTCTATCAGTGATCTCAAGGTACTTCCAGCATTTTTCTGCTGCTGAGTCTCAAAGACATTGCCACCTATTTAAAGTTTGGGTCGTATCCCACCGCTAGTATCCCAAATCTGTGCCAATAATCCATGACTATGTTACCCTAAATTTAGTGTCATGAAATAATAGTTCCTTACTATTATCACTAAGATTTCCGAGAGTTGATTAAGTTCAGCTAGGAAGTCTTTGCTCAGGATTTCTTGTGCAGTTGTTGTCAGATGGTGACTGAAAACAACTTGGAGGCTTTTCACACACATAGTTTTAGTTGCCTGTGGCAGTTGGCTGGGGTCTCCCCTAGCCCTGTTAATCAAATTTTCTGCACTTAGCCTCTTGTGTGTCCTGGGATTCCTTGAAGCATTGTTTCTGTATTTTAAAGTAAGGCATCTCAAGAGTGGAGTCAGTTTTTATGTTGCCTTTTGCAACCTAGCCTTGGAAGTGTTGCAATACCACTGCCACCGCATTTTATTTGTTAAAAGTTATTCACTGAGGAGATTTACAGAATGGTGAAGAAAGGACCTATGAAAATCTATTTCTCCATAAAGGCAATAAGAACACTGCCAAAAGTTGTCAAAATCAACTTTTTCAAAACTCTGGAAACTAAACTAAGACTTGCAACAGTCCATGGAACTTTTATTCTAGAATACTTGCTTCTCCTCAAGGACACTGAGCTTTGTGGTTAACTTGCCCTATGTCCATATCCTCCTCTTCAGATCCATGGCTGCTGTGAAAGTCAGCAGGCAAGCAACCACTAGGGGGGCTGACTGGGTAAAGAGCTTTTCCTAAAGCTACATCTCCAGAGAATTGTCACGATTTGACTTGTTTGCTGGTACCCTGGTAAAACCTCATACACAGGGCTGTTGTTATTTGATCTAAATCAGAGCTTGCTGAGTGGGAAAAGCTCTATTACTTGAGTTGTTTGTTGGAAACAATCAATAAATAGCAATTGTTTAGTATCGCAGCTGCCTGAGGTGAAAATACCCATTGGGACAAACAAGAGGCTGGCCGAAAGACTTATAAAAGAAGGATCTTGGGAATGAGATAGCTATAGGGAGCTTTGAAGAGCTCTGACATAATTCTGGGGGTATAGAAAACCATATACATAAAGAGCTGTGTACATGCTCAAGAATTCTTGAGAAGGCTCTAATCTCTTGCCTTTGGCTGGTCTTGGATCCCTCTGCATATAGAAAGTAAAGCCCAAGACAGAATTGTAAACTGCCAAAACATTGAAGGAACACCTTAATATATATGTAAATCCTGGCCACATCCCAGTGTGTTTTGGCGACTTGAGGCCCTCCATAGTTCATGAGATTAACTGGAAGAGACTTCTTTGAGTTAATTATGCAATGAGGAGGCATCCTTGTGTGGGAGTTGTAACCTGCGGAATTATTGTTACTTGGATGAGCCTACAATTTACTTCTTTCAGTTTTGGCTGAGAATTTGCATTTGTAATTGTTGGCAGACAGAGGAAGAGTGTTCCACTCGGGTCCAAGGAGCATGCAGAGAAAGAAGGAACATGTGCAGCCTTTCAGTAGGAGTGAAGGCAAGGTTCAAAATGCTCGTTCCTGCCTGAGGGGCTCCAGAGGGCTGTGAGCCTCTGATTTTCACTGTAAAGAGGCCTATCTGAAGTGGGAGGTTGAGGCATACGTTTCTGCACTTCTGGCTGGAAAGTTGAACCAGGTTTTCCCAAAACTGTCGTTTTTACTTTCCAAGTATGCTAAAGGCAGGAGAGGATTGGGCAGTGAATAGAAAGTAGCACAGCCAAGTTCTGGTTTGCTAAGCAGCATGACTGTCATAAAGGTTTTTTTTTTTTTTTTTTTTTTTTTTTTTTGTCTGAAAGCCAAAGTCTGGGACTTTGGGCCATGAGGAGTTGGGTTTTTGGATTGCTTAGTTTAAACTGCCAGAATGAGAAATGTCTCAGATGCTATTAAAATTAGGCCGCTCAGTTTAACTCCGCCTCATCGATCACCAACCACCTTCTTCACTGTTTTCGGTGACTGAGTTAAAAAGAAAAGACACAAAGAGAAAAGTTGTCTTTCCCTTTCCCTCCATTATAATCAGGGCTTCGTCCATCTTGGCTCACAAAAGATGGAAAGAAAAATCTTGTCATCTTTGCTCTTGACCCTGAAGAATAGAATCTCAAAGAAATACCTGAGAGGAAAATTCTTTCCTTCACTGAAATTAAAGTTGGAGTGTTTGCAAAACTGAACAAAGAAAGGAAAGTATTAGTAAACATCGCGGGCAACCTGCAGTTACATTCAGATTATTTTTCAATACTTGAGAAGGTTATACAATAAAAAAGGTAGGAGGGAGCCAGGAATAGAAACAGGGAAAAGAGGTGAATGCAGTACCTTAAAGACTGCAGAAACCCAGTGTTTCATTATCTTCTCACACACATCTGGAAAATTTAAATTGAAAAGAGGAACCAAGAACCTCAGTCAGGGCAAACACAGCAAGGAAATGTGAGCCCCAGGTCACAGAAGGAAGAATCAGTAAATGGCTCCTGTTTAACATCATGCACCACCAGTGGCTTCTGTTGCTTGAATGCTTTTAGGTGATTTTCACATTCACAAAGGCTAGCAAGTTCATCACATTGGCTTTTAAAGACCCAGATGTGTACAGTGCCAAACAGGAATTTCTATTCCTGACAACCATGCCAGAAGTGGGGAAGTTGCCAGAAGAGAGGCACTTTTTTGAGGAACTGAAGCTGACTGGGAAGATGCTTCTGGACAGCTGGCTTCTTTAGCCCCTGGTCTACATGGAGCATCTGGAATTTGTCAGAAACATCTGCGGGGATGAAGCCCTGAATAATCTCTTGTGTACGCCTGTCTCCAGGTTTGTTCTGGACTGAATATTTGTCTGTGACAAGCACAAGATTCTTTTCTGCTAGACTCCCAAATTGGGTGACACACAGCGCAGAAAGTGCTGATTGTTATATATGATCGAAAATAGGCTTCAAGTTTTTTTATCATAAGAGATCCCTTTGAAAGACTTACTTCTTCACTTAAGGATAAATTTGTTCACAATCCTCTGTTTGAACCTTAGTAGAAGCATGAGATTTCTCCTGGCATTATCAGAAAGTATAAGAAGAACCAGATGGAGACCCAGGGGATCCACATTGAAGATTTCATGCACTACCTGGGTAAGCCAAACCACAGATGGCTAGATCTTCAGAGTGGGGACCACATCATTCACTAGATGATATATGTAGAACTCTGTGCACCCTGTGAGATAATGTTCAGTGTGACTGGACACCACGAGAGCCTGGAGTACAGTGCCCCATATATCTTAAAAGAAGCCAGCCTTGACCACCTGATATCATACACAATCATCCCTCCAAGCAGGGCATTATCATGAATAACAGAACCAAGAAGTGCCACTATATTCTGGGCATCAGCTAACGAGACATCTGATGCCTGTATGCATGTTTTGAAGGGGTCTTTAAGCTCTTTGGGTATGATAAACCATTTTTTTTTTCAGCAAAACTAAGCATAAAACCTATGAATTCAGATATCCTTGTTATCTGAGTGCAGAATGACACTTCCTCCACCACACCCCCTCCTTTTGTGATGCCTGAGATTTCCCATGGGTTTGTGAGCACTTCGACATATGACACAGGACCCTGACTGTTAAAACTTATTTTGGATGTCAGATGCTCTGAGGATCCTGCCCCCTCACCTGTCATTGTCATTAAGATGCCACTGGCCTGTGTGTACCTCAGAGGGGAGAAAAGAGAAAACTTTTGCAGTCTGACTGCCCAACGGGGAGGGAGCACAGCATTATGAGCAGAGTGAGCCATTTCCCACAGTTGTCAAAGAAGGGAACACACCTGAGGCTCTCTTGGCCGAGGTTATGGATGATCTCACCTATCACTGGTGGATATCAGGAGCAGCACCCAGCACTTTCAGTGGGTATATAGAAGCAAGGGGACTACAAAATCATAGAGGCTCATCCAGTGTCAGATCTGTGGAGTAAAATGACACCTATGGCTTTCATCTTGGCACTGCTATGATCTTTTAGGCAAACTGTTCTTTCTCTCACTGTTTTGTTCCTGTGGATGTTTGGCAATGACCAGAAGGTGGTGTTCAGGGGCTCATTTTTTCAGACTCCATGCCCATGTAATGCTGGTCTATACCTTCTGAACCTCTATCTGCCAAGAACGTACTTCATTCGGCACAGGAGGTATGATTTTGGAAAGTGAAGGGAGGTAGGCTTTTTCCACCTAATAAGGAGAACATCATCTTTGGGGCCTTAAAAAGGAACGTGGCTCAGAAAAAGGAGGGCTGATTGGGCTTGGAGCTCAGGCCATGGTGGAACATACCAGCATCACAGAATTCAGTGCAATTTACACCTTTCAATTCCTTTCATCTCAGTAAAATGGGCACCACCAGACCCAGTTCTGATCATGCCATCATCCTGGACCACGTGACTGGAAGATAGATAACCAAGTTCACCAGCAATAAAATCCTGGGTGCAGGCAGCCTCCAACAGCATGGCTTCCAGACACCGAGGTAGACCCTGGTGCTGGGCAAACCACAGCAACTGTTTTAGAGGTTGACTGCAGCCAGGGCCATTGAGACCCTGGACAATTTCCTGGGATGACTGCCAGCATGAGTCTGCATGCTGCTGTTGAGCTGGGGTGGAGGAGGGAGCCAGACTTTGCTTAAAGGCGGCCCTCACCTTCCTTTTCTCAAAATGGTTTACTGAATGTGTAAATGTGAAAGTAAAATAAAATTTAAAGTATGTGCCATTATATAATATATACACACACACACATAAATTTCTTCAGCCAGGAGTGGAAACCATGTTAATTCAGAGCAATTAAGAAAATATCTATCCAGTTTTTCCAATCATTAGCAGATCACTAAGTCCATTGAGCAGTGTCTTTTAACCGGTACATACAATATGGAATACAAACTTGAAAGAATTACTCAAGAAATACTATTTGTCAAATAAAGAGCAACAGTAGCAGCAACAATAACAACAAATGGGAAGACAGAGATCTGATTTCTTGAGCTGCCATGTGGTATTTAACCCAGCTTTCAACTAAAATGTATGGGAACTCAAAGTAACAGGTATTATCCATAGATAGAAGAAAAGAGAATACATGGAAAGTGCCCTGAAGGAAGTTCAGATGTTGGTCTTATTAGGCAAAGGCTTAAAATTAACTATTATAAGTATCTTCAAAGACTAAAAAAATCATGTCTAGAGAATTAAAGGAAAGTATGAGAATCACCAAATAGAGAATACTGATAAAAATTATAAAAATAACCAAGTGGAAAATTTGCACTTAAAATGTACAATAACTGAAATTTCACTGGAGGTACTCAGTAGCATATTTGACTTTGCAGAAGACTCAGCAACCATGAAAATAGGTCATTGAGATTATCAAGTCTGATTATCAGGTAAAAAGAGAATAAAGTAAAATGAACAGAGTCTCAGAGGAGTGTGGGATATCATATGCATATCAACATATACATAATGGTAGACTAAGAAGTGGAGGGAAAGAAGGGGACAGATTCCTAGAGAGAGAGAGAAACTACCAAAACCAACTTAAGAAAAAAAGAGAAAATCTAAATGGACCTGTAAGAAGTAAAGAGATATAATTAGTAATTACGTTGAATTAATAGTCTATAAACTTCTTACAAAGAAAACCTAAGCCTAGATAGTGAATTCTACCAACTACTCAAAGAAGACTAAATGTCAATCCTGCACAAACTGTTCCAAAATATAGAAGAGGTGGAAATACTCATTAGTCAGTGTTACCTCACTACCAAAATTAGACACAGAAATCACAAGAAATGAAAACTAAGTATATTCTATCAGTATAAAATACCTAAAAAGGCTGAGAATACCCAAAATCAGAACCCCTCTCCCTCTACAGGGGATTACAGTTCCTCATCGGCAACAGAACAAGCCCTGATGGAAAAGGACTGTGTGCCATTATCAGAAGTAGGCTTCAGAAGGTGGATGATAAGAAACTTCTGGGAGTTAAAAGAACTTGTTCTAACCCAATGTAAAGAAACTAAGAACTTTGAAAAAAAGGTTTGATGAAATGCTAACAAGAATAGACAATATAGAGAGGAATATAAATGAACTAATGAGTTGAAAAACACAACACAAAAACTTAGCAAAATATGCACAAGTTTGAATAGCCAAATTGATCAAGCAGAAGAAAGGATATCAGAGGTCGAAGACCTACTTAATGAAATAAAATGAGAAGACAATAATAGAGAAAAAAGGATAAAAAGGAATGAGCAAAGTCTCCAAGAAATATGGGACTATGTGAAAGGACCTAATTTATGTTTGATAGGTATACCTGAATGCAACGTAGAGAATGAATCCAAGCTGGAAAATACTCTTCAGGATATTATTTGGGAAAATTTTCCCAACCTAGCAAAGCAGAACAATATTCAACCCCTAGTAATACAGAGAACACCACAAAGCTATTCCTCAAGAAGAGCAACCCCAAGGCACATAACTGTTAGATTCAACAGGGTTGAAACGAAGGAGAAAATACTAAGGGCAGCCAGAGAGAAAGGTCAGGTTACCCACAAAGGGAAGCCCATCAGACTCACAGCAGAAACTCTACAAGCCAGAAGAGAGTGGGGGCCAATATTCAACATCCTTAAAGAACAGAACTTTCAGCCCAGAATTTCATATCCAGCCAAACTAAGCTTCATAAGTGAAGGAAAAATAAAATCCTTTGTGAACAAGCAAGTACTCAGAGATTTTATTACCACCAGGCCTGCTTTACAAGAGCTTCTAAAAGAAGCACTATACATAGAAAGGAACAACCAGTATTAGCCTTTCTAAAAATATACCAAAAAGTAAAGAGCATCACCATAAAGAAGAATTTACATCAATGAATGGATAAAATAGCCAGTTAACATCAAATGGCAGTAACCCTAAATTTAAGTCGACTAAATCCCCCAATCAAAAGATACAGCCAAAACCTAATGATATGCTACATCCAGACCCATTTCACATCCAGAGATACACAAAGACTTAAAGGGATGGAGAAAGATTTACCAACCAAATGGAAAGCAAAAATAAATAAATAAATAAAAAGCAGGTGTTGCAATTCTCGCATCTGATAAAATAGATTTCAAAGCAACAAAGATATAGTGGTAAAAGGATCAATGCTAACGATCCTAACACCCAGATACGTGAGACTCATAAAGAGATTTAGACTCAACTAGACAGAAAATTAATAAGGATATCCAGGACTTGAACTCAGATCTGGAACAAGTAAACTCAATAAATATTTATAGAGCTCTCCATTTTAAATACACAAAATATACATTCTCCACCTTAAATACACAAAATATTGATCGGCTGTTATTAATACCCATTTTTAGAATAAAGCCACATTCCCGTTTTCTCTCCCTCTTTTTTTTTCCTCTTTCTTCTTCTCCTTCACTCCTTTTTTTCTTTTATAAAAAGAAAGAAAGAAAAAAACAAAGATCACAAAACACTAGAGCATTTAATGCTCATCACATACCCTATTATACCCAATTTAGTGATGAAGAAACAGGCTCAGAGAGGTTAAGTGACTTGTCCAATGCTAAAAAAAAAAAAAAAAAAAAAGAGTTGCAGAGTTTCTCTGTCTTGTTCTGCCATCCCTAGGTCTTGCTCGCCCTGGTCTACATGATTCAAGTTGGCTTGCCACCGATTCAAGTTTGCTTACCAAACAGCATGGAAGGCTGCTCTGCATATGGAAAAAAAAAAAAAAGTAAGGATGAATATTTATCAGTATAGACATAACATCCTCAACAAAACCTTAGCAAACCAAGTTCAGGAACATATAACAATGATTGTATTTGTACCCAAATAGGATTTGTCCCCAAAATATATGATTGGTTTAATTCAATATAACATATTAAAAGGAGAAAGTCTAAATGTCATTTATTAGAAAGAAAATACTTGTTATCCCAAAAGACATATATAAACAAATTTGACAAAATCCAACATCCTTTTATAATAGAAACTATAAATAAACCAGGAATAAAAGAGGGACTTTCTCTATGTGATAAAGGGCATCTTTGAAAGCCATCAGTTAACATCATACTTAATGATGACAGAATGAATAATTTTATCCTCAGAAAAGGACAAGTATATTTTATTTTACACTTCTGCTCAGCAATGTAATAAATATTTTAGACAGCAATATGGCAAGAATAAAATACAAGAAAATAAAAGAAAAACATACAAAGTGGGAGGAAAGCAGTAAAATTATCTTCATTTGCAGGTGTCATCTTTGATATAGAAATCTAAGAAAAAAAATATTTTGGAACCTTACACCTAACTTTAACAAAGTTGCAAGATATGAGATCAATACATGAATATCACTGTGTCTTTCTTGATTGTGGCAATTTTTGTTTTCCAAAAATTAGAAAAACAATTACCTTATGTATTTGATAGTATTGAAAAGAAAATAGGAAAAGATAACAATTTTCAAGACTGTAATTTTTTCAACAAAACGATGAAAAAATTAAAGATGCAAATTAGCAGAAAGATACTCATCTTTATGAATTGAAAGACTTAATATTGTTAAGATGGTGATTCACTACAAGTTGATAATTGATTTAAAATTTCAATACAGGCTCTATCAAAATAATTGCTGCTTTTTTTGTGGAACTTGTTAATTAAACTGATCCTAAATTCGTATAGAACTGCAAGAGATCCAGAATATTCATTAAAGTCTTGAAAAAGCCAAACAAAGTTGGAGGACTGACACTTCTTGATTTCATAACTTATTTAAAAGTTGCAGTAATCAAGACAGTGTGGTCCTGGAATAAGGATAAACACACACACACACACACACACACACACACACACACACACGTGATTTATATGCTAGTTGAATATAATTGAGGACTCTGAAGTAAGCTCTTTTATTTATGTGCAGCCAAATTTTGACAAAAGTGTGAAGACAATTAAAAGTGGGGAAAGAACAGTCTTTTCAACAAATGGTTCTGAGACAACAGCTATACATGAAAAAGGACAAGGCTGGACCTCAACTTCAAACTATGTAAAAAATTAACTCAAAATTGATTATAGACTTAAATATAAGAACTACAAAATATAAGACTCTTAGAAGAAAATATTGTAATAAAACTTCATGCTTCCTTTTATATAGCACCAAAAGGAAAAATGACAAAGGAAAAAAATAGAAAAATTGAACTGCATCAATTTAAAAAAGCTTTCATGCTTCAAATGACACCTGCAGGAAAATGAAAAGATAACCCATGGAAGGGGGAAAGTATTTCTTACATATACATCTTTTCACACTGATCAGCACATCCTAGCTAACTTCATGTATAGATTTACTAGAGTTTGTCCTTAAACATATTTTTAAAAGACATAAACCAAATGGTAGTATACGTTGGAAGTGTTTTAAGATGTACTTATTTTAGCAATTACATTTATGCCAGTTGAAACAATGTAAAAGATGTACAGAGAGTCTTTATTAGTAGCATATGACAGACAGTAGGAGTTGAACTGGCTGCTTTGCATTTCTTTTCTGCTTTGATATATTTAATACAATTAAAATGCATATATTTCACAAAAGAACAGTATTTTGAAAAACTCTGCATGATGCATATTTTGTTCAAGCCCAATTTTTTCTAGAAAAACACTAGCATTTTGTTTTCTTGGTACTTTTAAAATAATAAAACAGGAATAAATTGAAACCCAAGAATGATCCTTTAGAGAAATATGAAATATTAAGGCAATAGTTTATTAATGACTAACTTAAATTAGTGTGAAACAGTACCCTTAAGCAACTCTTAGTTAATTCTCAAATGCAACTCTTAATAATTTTGAAAAACAAAAACCCAACCAAGTGTTTCAGGACATGTGTTTTTCATAAAGCATCATTACCAGAAGATGTAATTCCTGATATGCTAAATATTGCAGCATTTATATGATGCACAAATTGTTTTCATGGATGATATGAATAATTGAAATGATTATTATAAAGCAATTAATTGGCTCCTGCAGATAAATAATATAAATATAGTTAAAATGTGTGAAGACCAGGATATTACAATACATTAATTTTTAATTTCAACATTGATCCAGTGTTGAAGTCCCAACTCATCTATACTGTATGACGGATGAAGTATCATCCTCCTGGAAAGTGACTTATAGAAAGGATTTTACTTTGTCTGGCACATCAAGATTCACACATCCTCTCCTAATTATAACAGTGTCAGTTCCTCATCCAATCAGTAGTACAGTGAATCAGACACTATCTCTTGAGTACAGCTGCATGGATCTATCAGCTCCAAACTTGTTAAATCTCAGTATTCTGACTGGTATTCTCATCTCTGTTTATTAAACAAGCTTAATTTTAATTAAGATTTAAGCTATTGTAAATATTTAGATTGTGATTTATATACTATTCACCTATTAGTTATCCAACAGGCAGAATAGCTTTTAAATTTTTGAAAGGGCAGATGATCCGTGCTACTAAATTAATACTGTACATATGTCTTCATAATAGAATGATTTTCATAATATCTGTGTTGGAAAATATTTTTTTCATTTCAGTTGACTACATCTGAATCAAACCGAAGTCCATATAAATTTTATATAGAATTAAAGGGATCCATTTACTTAATGAACAAAGATGTATTGAATGCCAAATGCTCAATTCTGCTCTACTATTTTCCATATGTGTAGGAGGATATGATCTGGAATAGATGTGGGAAAATCTAATTTGGGAGATAATATGTATACATATTAGAAGATAATTAAAAACTCAAAAAGACCCTATAATCATAATTTAATTGTTGTACACAATTAGAGATATAAAAATTGGAGGAAATTAATAGTTCCTTAAATTTAGATGGTGAAAGATGCCTTACAGAAGAGGTTTACATTATAAATTCAAACACCATGTCATTTGCTGCTTCTAAGATACTGCTAATATCTGAAGGAAACTTGTTTTTTTAATCTCTATTTCCATAGTTGCCCTTATTTACTTGTCTTTTCCAGTGGCTTGCAACCTGCTGAAATGGATAAATTCCACTTTACAACAGGATGTTGATACAGAAATATTTATATCTATCACCAGTGAGACACAAAATTAGACTCTCAACATATTTAATCATGAATGATTGTTCCGGCACACACATACAGTGACTTTTATCCTGATAGTTCTTGAAACCTTAGATTGGAGACATTTAACAAGCCTTAGCAGCTCTAGTTGCAAGAAAAGGGAAAGTCAGGTTTTCTTGTAGTTTACTTGCTCTCAAAGTGCCACTATATGTGTTTTAAGAGTTTCTATAGTTTCTGTAACTACCTTAACTAGATAAATACTACTTTCTTTGTTTGACAGGCTTGAAGGTCTGCAGCCCATGCTAATTGTTTCCATTTCATATCACCTCTTTTTTAAATTGATACAAAATAGCTGAATGTATTTTTGTGGTGTATGTGATGTTTTAATACATGTAAATAATATGTAATGATCAAATCAGTTAATTGAGATGTCCATCACCTCAACTATTTATTTTTATTTTCTGTTGGGAACATTCCAGTTCTCTTCTAGCTATTTTGAAATATACAATAATTTACTGTTAACTATAGTCACCCTACTGTACTATCAAACACTGGAATTTATTCCTTCCAACTGTATTTTTGTACCCATTAATCAATTTTTCCTAATTCCCCACCCCTTTTCAGCCTATGGTAACCATTACTCTCTACTTCCATGAGATTGCCTGTTTTAGCTCCCACATTTAAGCGAAAAGGTGATAATTGTCTTTCTGTGCTTGTCTTATGTCACTTATAGTAATAACTTACAGTTACATCTATGTTGCTGCAAATGGCAGGATTTCATTCTTTTAGTGGCTGAATAATCTTCCACCACATTTTTCTTTATTCATTCATCCACTGATGCACACTCCGGTTGATTCCATGTCTTGGATACTGTGAATAGTCAGTATATCAGCTTTCGACGAAGAATTGAAAACTGCTTCTACTTGTTTCTCTTTGTCTTACCTGGCATATCTTATGCCCTCAAGATATTTGGCATTACACTTAAGTCTTTCTGAGGAGGAAAAGATTGGATGAATAATCATAGTAAATTATCTGATCATAACTTTCCACATACACGATGCTCCTCACACTTACAAAGTATCTTATTCTTTAAATGTTATTCCTTTCCCTCAGAAATCTATTAACAAAAATTAAATCTAATATTATAATATTGTGATCTTTCTTTTCTATGGCACCAAATGTTATATTTATTATTTTGTCATATTGATATATTATTACAACTCATAGTATTTTAATTATTAATAACTAATAAATATATTTTATACACAGGTGTGGAAGAAGCGATTCATGTTTAATTAGAGATTAGCAAATCTCTCTACATATCATTAAAGTTTATGTGACTCAAATTAGGCTAAAGGGGTAAGAAAACAATATTGTCTTGACCCAGTGCTGGGAAAAAAATAAATATTTCAGTAGATTTAAAATCAAATCAGAAGAAAAGTCATTTTTAACCTTGGTAGTGGGGTAAGTTTTACTGACTGGGAAGATTCAACTGGGCACTTGGAAAATACAGGAGCACAGAGCTTGCAGCTGGCAAGTGAAATAGGAAAGACACAAATCAGAGTTAAGATGCTGGGTCATCAGCAAGCTGATTCTTGGGTAAATGATAAGGAAGTAGTTGAGATAAGACAAGAGTACACAGTAAAAGGAACCTTAAGCCAGACAGATGAGTGGCCTGTGTACAGGCAGGAGGAAAAATATGGGCTGAGGAGCTTGTTAAAGAACCATGACATAGAGCAGTTTAAAAATATTAGATTTGGGCTGGGCAGCGTGGCTTACACCTGTAATCCCAACACTTTGGGAGGCCAAGGCAGGTGGATCATGAGGTCAAGAAATTGAGACCATCTTGGCCAACATGGTGAACCCTCTTCTCTACTAAAAATACAAAAATTAACTGGGTGTGGTGGCATGTGCCTGTAGTCCCAGCTACTCGGTAGGCTGAGGCAGGAAAATTGCCTGAACCTGGGAGGCAGAGGATGCAGTGAGCTGAGATTGCAATATTGCATGCCAGCCTGGGGGACAGAACAAGACTCCATCTCAAAAAAAAAAAAAAAAAAAAAAGAGAGAGAGAGAGATTTGATCTTTTAATACTGTTTTTAAAATGTTCTTAATAAATTAACATATCTTCTATTGAAGTACAAAAATGGGCAAAACTAGTCTATCAGTTTAGAAGTCAGGATAGTGGCTACCTTTATCAGGGAGCAGTTAATGACTGGTAGGAGCCATATGGGGTACTTCTGGTGGTGGTAATGTTTTCCAATCTGGATAACCTTACAGGAGTATATTCAGTTAGTGAAAAATTTGTTTTTACATTTACTAGGTGTTTAATTTTTATGGATATTACACTTAAATGTTATAACATTTATATATTAATGTTATATTTATATTACCATAGAAGCAATAAAGGTTTTTTTTTTCTTAGGTGGAGTCTTGCTCTATTGCCAGGCTGAAGTGGAGTGGTGCAATCTCGGCTAACTACAGCCTCCACCTTCCAGGTTCAAGGATTCTTCTGCCTCAGCCTCCCGAGTAGCTGGGATTACAGGTGCATACCACCACACCCAGCTAAGTTTTTGTATTTTAGTAGGGACGGGATTTCACCATGTTGCCCAGGATGGTCTTGATCTCTTGACCTAGTGATCTGCCTGCCTCAGCCTCCAAAGTGCTGGGATTACAGGCGTGAGCCACCATGCCTGGCTTCAATAAAGGTTTTTGAAAAGTAAGGTAAGACATGAGTGTATTTTAAAGGAAATTCACCTCTGCAGTGCATCTGTCCTGAGTGAATAGTGGGTAGGTACCTATCAAGCAATGGGAGATGAGCTAGTGCTACAGAATGGCTTCTGTACTGGCTGAGCAGTGCTTAGAGAGCCTGCGTGGATCCTCTCCAGCCCACCTCTGTGTTTCATCTTGTGTTAGTAGTCTTAGCACCTAATTAAATACCACTAAGGAGAAAGCTTCCTCATTGTGTGGTGGGCTGGGATGGATAAACAAAATACAACAATGGCTTTGATGTGTCTCCACTCCTAGTACTGAGGCAGGATATCTTCAAATACTGGATCATCTTGCTCAAATTAGATTTGGCTAACAGTATATATTTGTAAGCCCTGATGGACAAGAAAGTGATGGTGTTTTGCCTTTAGATCCTTTTGTGGTCATGGTGGTTGTTTTAAGTCATGGACATATGATTAAAATGTTTAAGGTGGGTCTTAGTAGCTGCACTCTATCACCGAGATCTGAGATTTTTTGCTGCTGTTTTCCCCGCACCCACATACATGTGCTTTACATTACAATGATGCTCTCATTGATCCTGTCTTCAAAGTTATATCAGGAGTGAAATCTTTATTCTCATTAGCTTATTCCTTCAAATAAGATGAGATGTGGTGTGACAGCTAATTGTATGTATTAATTTGACTGGACTAGGGGTGCTGATATACCTGGTCAAATATTATTCCAGGTATGTTTGTGTTTAAGATGGGATGAATATTTGAATTGACAGAATAAGTGGAGCAGATTTTCCTTTCTAATGTTGTAATCCTTATCTAATCAGTTGATGGCCTGAATAGAACAAAAAGACTAATCTTACAGAGTAAGGAGGAAACTTCTCCTGCCAGATCATTTGAACTGAAACATGAGACTTCGCTCGCCTTCAAACTAGAATGGAAATGTTGGCTCTTTGGTCTTGAGCCTACTGGCTTTTGAACTGGAACTTATACCATCAGCTTTCCTGGGTCTCCAGCTAGCCAACTGCAGATCTTGAAACTTCTTAGCCTTCATAAATGCATGAGCCAATTTCTTATCCTGTCTTCACCTCCCTCTCCTCTCTCTCTCAACATAGAGATAGCTCCTGTTGGTTGTGTTTCTCTGGCAAACCTTAACACCCATGGTCTATATGGTCTAGTAACTATAGTCTCAACAACTATAGCTTATTTATGTAGAGACAAGGGACAAGTTTATGATAGCTAAAACAAAACAAAGTCAAAATATTATTCTGGCCAGATTATAGTAACCAATGTTGACTATATTTTGTCTATAATACCTTTTATTTTAAAACACAGCTAAATAAGCTATTTTACAAAGGAAATAAAAACAACAATACATTTAATAGAGAAAAAAATCTCCCATACTCAGGTTCACTGTCAAATTGATGTCTTTTATTTCATGCAAGTTTAGATAATCACAAACAGAATTTTAAAAAGATAATGGTTTTCTCCAGTGCATATGCTGCTAAAGGAAGGAGAACTTGGTTCTTCTGACATAGGGCCAAGGAGTGTTTGGTCATCCCTATTAAAAGAATTTGGAGTGACCAGTGGAGAGACCTATTTGAGAAAGTTTCCTTTTTAGTTAGAACCAAGAGTGGAGTCAGGAAAGGACTCTGCACGCTATTTAGACCTCGCTAGCAGGGAGAGTGAGATTTAGTGATGCTAGTTATCTATTTTCAATAAAGTCGAATAACTTCCGCCCTGGTGTGGGCAGTATTTATTCTGTCATTTGGCTGTTTTAGAGTAAAAATGGCTTCAAAGTATTCAGGATAAAGAGAAGTCAATTTCAAATTTCAACTTATACTGGAAAGCCTTCAAATACAAAACCTAGAGAACTTTTTAGTCTTTCTAGAAAAGAAATTGGAAAGACTAGAGAATCACCTGTTTGATCTCAGTTATATAATAAACTCTTACTTTTGAATTTAGAGCTTATACAGAGAATGTATTAGCTAACTTAAATGAATGCATATATATAAGGAGTGGTACATTACCTTGTTGATTTGTAAAAGTTTTTAACTACATGTTAATTAACTGAAATCAGTTCTTTAAAATGCTAACCCCTGGCTATAGTACCTAATGCAACTACAAAAGGCAAAGAGCCCCAAATAGAAATGTATCAACCTCTAAGGACATCTAACCAAGTCTACTTAAATTGTAACAATATCAAATGTTACACCAGTTTAATAGACTTTGTAACTTTTCAGTGAATGTTAATCACATATTTTTACAGAAGACATGCTTAGTGTCATAGGATATATTGTATTCTTCAACTCAAATAATAAAATTTTTCTTTGGGTGGATAGCATAATTATTAGAATACAATGTTATAATATTTTCTCATTCCGTTAAAGGCTTTATACCTAGAAATGCTAAAACAAAACAAAACAAAACAAAAAAAACAAAACAAAACAAAACAAAAAAAAACAGATTCTACTTAAAATATCTCAATGCCTTTAGTACATAGGAGACTGTTAGACTATAAATTTTTGACATGGATAATTTATGGCTTGAAAAAATTGGAAGTCTATTAAAGCTATTTGTAAACTTCACAGTAAAAACAATGGCATGCTATTACACTAGCAAGTAAGAAATATTTCTGTATCACATCCATAACCAATATCTTACAGCAAAATTTTGGTCAATGGCTAGAAAAACACATTTTTCATTGTTTTAAATGTACACAATTATAAAAGGCACTCACATTTAAAAAGCATCTGGCTAACAACAACAAATGTGTTTTAGTGATCATCTACCTAGGATGATCTCTAAGCTTTATCTTTTGGACCAGCTTCAGCAGCATGGGGGAAGACTAGGCACCTTGAATTAAAAGTTTTGAGGGAACTCTGGGTTCAGTGAGAAAGACCAATTGGCAAGACTGATTTACCAATATTTTCCTTGGAAAACTCAAGGACAGAAAAAGCGTGGCAGCAACTTTTAAAATTATAGATAAATAAATTATCTCAATTATTTAAAGGATGAGAGGTATCTATGGCATTAAGTTCTCTGAATTTTCAGAGGAACTCCTCACTAAAGACATCAGAGTTTCTTCAGAGTTTGTGCAGAGGAATTTAAACCTAACATCCCAGTAGATGACAGGGTAAAGAAATGAATGGGCAGTTGTGTCTTCACTGTATAAACAGTACAGATTTAAAAGAAAAATTTAGATGCAGCTTCTGAACATTGATAAAACACAGCAATGGGAAAGATGTAGAGATGCAGGTATTTATTCTATTGGTGGGAGTATAAAATAGTACAATTTTTTTAGGGAGCATATTCAAAAGATTCTAATCAAAATGTGTAACGTACAAACTCTTCAACTTCATTATTCTATTTCTTAGGTTTTATTCTAAAGCATTAATAAACAATTTATTGTATTATTAATTAAAATAGCACATTTGCAGACAATTTAAATGTTTTACCCCAGGAAACAGGAAACAAATAGTATAGCAACATCCAGTTACAAAGCTAGTATGTTGATAAGGATGTCGACGTTATGTTAAAAAGGGTAAGGCCACACAGACATGAAAACTGTTGGACTAGACTTAAAAATCAAAGGTAGGATAAGTAAAAAAACATGGAGTGTTTGTCCTGTATAGTGGGTGCTAGATTTGCTGCCACTTTCCTGGGGATTCTCTATCTGATTTCTCTAAGCACTTGAGGGTTCTCTCTGGCCTCAGAAATATGCATGGCAGACCTGAATTGCCAGGACATTAATACCCGTAAGTACACCATCAGCCAGTAATGGGTAGGAATGTATGAATAAATATTTCAGCTTCCTCACACATTGGGTGGGACAATTCTGAACCATGTTCTCTGCAGTTTCTCAGATGTTCCCAGCAGGACAGATCCTGGGTCTCTCATAGTGGCAACTTACCCGTTAATGCCCTCAGTGGGCTGTCTTTCACTGCATGTCATTTATCTACACATGCTTCTGGTTTACCTTCCAAATAAAATGATTTGCACTTCAGTCCTCACTTAGGGTCCGCTTACAGAAGAATCCAAACTAAGGAATGTTTTATGTGTATTATGTAGTGTGTGGGGGGATGTGAGAGAGAGAGTGTGTGTGTGTGTGTTTGTGTGTGTGTGTGTTGCGTGTGGTATAAGGCAGTATGAGAATATAAACCAAAATGCAAAATGTTAACGGCGCATCTCTGTGCAATAGAATTAGAAGTCATAATTTTCTGTGTTACGTTTTAACTCTGTTCAACAAAGGAAGATTTGTGGACAAGAAAGGCAGTATACTGGGCCTCCCGGGTATACTGCATCCTAGACTGAGCAGAGGTATACTCTAGATGGGAGAAAGAAGATGTTTGCAGTTCATCTGCTGCCTTCCTGCAGTGGGATTGCCCTTTTTGTTCTGCAACTTGGCAGGATACAGGCTGAAGGTGTGGTCTCTCAGTGGGCCTGCAGTGAGGAAGTGGAGCAGACAAATGTAAAGGAAATGAGGTGGATCTGTCATAAAAGCAAAATAAAATCAAGCTTCCTGGCTTTCCTAAAGCATATCAATTTAGCACACAGTAAGAATGACTTAGTACATTCTTTTCCTGCTAGAGGACCCTTTCTGTCATCTTGACTGCTGTTTTTTAAATTGCTTTTAAAAAGGACTATGTGATTCTTTAAAAAGAATTGCAGTCTATTAAAATAGATATAAGAATATACATATCAATATCATATTATGGCAAAGGCATATTCATTAGTGCAGTGTAGGTTCAAATGAAGAAATATCAACACTGAATATATACAGATTTTAAGGAATAGAATTGCAGATTATTTAGACAACCTCCATTAATTTTCTTGATGTTGAAAGACAATGATTTATGACCATATCTCTATGCATATTATGATTCTACTCAATCCCTAATAAGAAGATAGGTGTTTTATTATAAAAATTAGATATATGTTGCTCTGAATTTGATTTTCACTCATTAAAATAACAAACTGAAGAAAAAATTAAAAGCGATATATTTTTATTTATTATTCACATGTGTCATGGATTGCTAATTTTACCTTATTAAGCATTAATGTCCTGTTTATTCCACTTAATTATAAATAAAAATTTGGCAGGACTTTTTACTAACTAAAATTACATTTGATCCTAATATCATATTCTTCTCCAAAATTTAGTAATAGTAACACAGATTAGCGGTGAGCCAGACTTGCAAATGTATTACCTGTAAACCATATCTATTCAGATCTTTTGCCCACTTTTTAATTGGATTATTTAATTTTTGCTATTGAGTTGATTGATTTCCTTATATATTCTGATTATTAAGTCTTTGTCAGTTGAATAGTATGCAAACTAGATAATCTTTGGACATTTATGTGGAAAATATACAGTAAAGTTTTTGATGTTTTGACAATGGAATAGAATATTAACTGCAGCATAAAATTTTGTTACATTTGTCAGGGTGATTCCAATGCACTATTCTATTTAGTCAAGGGGTAGTGAAAGTTGTAGCTACATGACTACTGAATAATTCCATAGGGAAAAACTTCTGTTTAAGAAACATGATTCATTTAAAAATGTTTTGGGAGTAAAAAGAGAAGGTGGAGCAAGGTGGCTGAATAGAAGAAGCCTCCACTGATTGTCCTGCCTGAAGGAACACCAAATTTAACAGCTATTTACACACAAAAAGCAGCTTCTTAAGAATCAAAAGGTTAAGGGTCATAGTACCTGGTTTTAACTTTATACCACAAAAAGAGGCATTGAAGAGGCTAGAGAAGAGTCTTAAATTGCCGGTGCTAACCCTGCTCCATCCCCTGGCAGCAGAACATGGCACAGAGAGAGAATCTATATGCTTGCAGGAGGGAAGCACAATTATTGAAGGATTTTGCACTGGAACTCAGTGCTGGCCTGTCATCACCAAAAGCAGCAGTGGGCAAACAGCTGGCACCCACTGAGGGAGCATTTAGACAAGCCCTATCCAAAGGGGAGTTGCCCATTCCAGTGTTTGGAACCTGAGTTCTAGCAAGCCTTTCCCCTGTGGGCCAGAGTGCCGTGGGGTCCTAAATAAACTTGAAGGGCAATCTGAGCCACAAGGGCTGCAACTCCTGGGCAAGTCCTAACCCTGGAGCCTGAGCCAGTGGACTTGGAGAACCATGCAACCTAGTGACACTAGCCAGGGTGGATTGGAGAGTCCTTGTGCCACCCCTCCTTCAACCCCTGGCAGCGCAGCTCCCATCTCTGGGAAAGAATTCTTTACCCCACCTGAGGAAAAGGAAGAGTGAAGAGGACTTTATCTTGCAACTTGGATATCATCTCAGCCATAGTAGGATAGGGCCTTATCCTAAGGCCCTCATTCCAGGCCCTAGCTCCTGAACAAAGTTTCTAGAAAAACTCTGGGCCAGAGAGGAAGCCCACTGCCTTAAAGGGAAGAACTCAGCTCCAGCAACATTCATCATCTGTCAACTAATGAGCCCGTTGTCTGTGAGCGAACAGCAGTGAGAGCCACATAGTACTCGCCATGGACCCTGGGTGAGACCCTGAGAAATACTGGCTTCAGGAGTGACACGGCACATTCATAGCTGTGCTGGCTACAGGAAGACACTCCTGCTTGAGAAAAGGATATGGAATAGTAACAGAGACTTTGGTCTTGCAGCTTAAGTGCCAGCTCAGCCACAGTGGGGTAGCACACCAAGTGGGCTCTTGGGGTACCTAATTTCAGGCCTTGTCACTTGGATGAAATTTGTAGACCTTCCCTTGGACACAGGAGAGCCTAATTCTCTGAAGAGAGAGTCCCAGGCCTGATAGAATTCACCACAATCTGACTGAAGAACCCTTGGCCCTTGAGTGAACATAGGTGGTAGCCAAGTGGTACTTGCTATGGGCCTGGGGTGATGGTGGCCACAGTGGGAGGCTACTCTGCTTGTAGAAAGAGGAAAAAAGAGTGGGAAGGACGTTATCTTGTTCCTTGGGTGCCAGCTCAGTGCAGTAGAATAGAGCACTAGGTAGATTCCGAAGGTTTCTGACTCTAGGCCCTGGCCCTTAGCATCTCTAGACCTGCTTAAAGCCAAGGAAACTTGCCTCCCTGAAGGCTGACTGACTTCACCACCTGCTGGTTGTAGAGCCCTAGGGCCTTGAACAAACATAAGCAGTAGCCAGGTAACGGTTACCGAGGGCCTCTTATATAAGTAGCAACATGCAATCTTTATCTTTCTGTATCTGGAATATTTAGTTTAACATAAAGACCTCCAGTTCCATCCGTGTTGCTGCAACTTAACAAGATTTCGTTCATTTTTATGGCTGAATAGTGCTCCATTGTGTGTACAGATGACATTTTCTGTATCTCTTTGTCTGTTGATGTACATTTAGGTTGATTCCGTATCTTGGCTATTGTGAATAGTGCAGCAATAAATGTGGAAGGTGCAGATAATCTCTTCAATATACTGATTTCCTTTCTTTTGGATATATACCCAGTAGTGGGATTGCTGGATTGCATGGCAGTTCTATTTTAGTTTTTTGAAGCAGCTCTATACTGTTTTCCATTATTTACATTTTATCAACAGTTGTTAAGTGTTCCATTTATTTGCATCCTTGCCAACTTCTGTGATTTTCTGTATTTTGGATAAGAACCAATTTAACTGAGGTGAGATAATCCTCATTGTGGTTTTGATTAGCATTTCCCTGTTGTTGAGTATTATGTCATATACCTGTTATCCATTTGTATATCTTCTTTCGAGGTATACCTATTCATATCTTTTGCCCACTTTTTAAATGGATTATTTATTTTTTGCTATTGAGTTGTTTGGTTTCCTTATATATTCTGATTATTAAGTCTTTGTTAGTTGAATAGCATGCAAATATTTTTTCCCATTCTGTAGGTAGTCTCTTCACTTTTTTGATTGTTTCCTCTCCTGTCTAGGTTTCTAGTTTGATGTGATCCCATTTGTTCCTTTTTGCATTGATTGTTTTTTAGATCTTACTTGAGAATATTTGTCCAGACAATGTCCTGCATTTCTCCAATATTTTCTTCTGGTAGTATCATCATTTCATATCTTACATTTATGTCTTTAAACCACTTTGATTTGATTTTTGTATATAGTGAGAGATGGGAATCTGTTTTTATTCTTTTTTTTTTTTTTGAGATGGAGTTTCGCTCTTGTTACCCAGGCTGGAGTGCAATGGCGCGATCTCGGCTCACCACAACCTCCGCCTCCTGGGTTCAGGCAATTCTCCTCCCTCAGCCTCCTGAGTAGCTGGGATTACAGGCATGCGCCACCATGCCCAGCTAATTTTTTGCATTTTTAGTAGAGATGGGGTTTCACCATGTTGACCAGGATGGTCTCGATCTCTTGACCTCGTGATCCACCAGCCTCGGCCTCCCAAAGTGCTGGGATTACAGGCTTGAGCCACTGCGCCCGGCCTGTTTTTATTCTTCTACAAGTTGATATCAAGTTTTCTCAGCACCATTTACTGAAGAAACTGTCCTTTTCCTGATGTATGTTCTTGACACCTATTTTAAAAATGAGTTGTCTATTAATGCTTGGATTTATTTCTGGGTTCTCTATACAGTTCAGTAACATTCTGTATTGATTACTATAACTAATAGTAATGTATTTTGAAGTTGAGTTGTGTGATGCTTTCAGTTTTGTTCTTCTTAAGTCAGGAAAGTCTGGATTGCTTTGGTAATTTGTGGTTTGTTTTTCAGATTCCATACACATTTTAGAATTTTTTTTCTATTTCATTAAAGTATATCAGTGGGATTTTGATAGGGATTGCATTAAAGCTGTACATAGCTTTGGATAGTATTATCTTAATATAACAATACTAAAAATTAAAAAGTTTTCTAATCCATAAACATGAGATATCTTTCTATTTTTGGTATCTTCTATCTCATCAGTGTTTTATTGATATTCATTGTAAAGCTCTCTCTCTTCTTTAGTTAAGTTGGTTCCTAGGTTTTTCTTTTTTGAGGGGTGAAAGCTACTGTAAATGAGATTGCTTTCTTGATCCCCTTTTCAGATTATTTCGATTGGTGTATATAAGTGCTGCTGACTTTTTGGATGTTGATTTTGTATCTTGCAACTTGCCTGAATTTATTTATCAGTTCCAGCAGGATTTTTTTTTTTTTTTTTGATATGGAGTCTTTAGGTTTTTCTAAGTATAATCTCATATAATCTGTAAACAAAAAACAACAAAAAAAAGAGGCTAATTTGATTTCTTTCTGCCAATTTGGATGCCCTTTATTTCTATGTTTTACCTAACTGCTAAGCCTAGGATTTCTGGTGCTATGTTAAGTAAAGATGATGAAACTGAGCATCCTTGTCTTGTACAGATCTTAGAGAAAAGGCTTTTAAATTTTTTCTGTTCAGTATGATGTTACCTGTGAGTTTGTCATATTTAGCCTTAATTATGTTGAAGTATGCTGCTTTTATACCAAGCTTGTTAATAGCTTTTAGCATGAAGGGATGTTGAATGTTATCAAATGCTTTTTTGAGGATCTATTAAAATAATCATAGTGTTTTTCTCCTTAATTATGTTAATTTGATATATCATGTTTATTGGTTTGAGTATGTTGAACCATTCTTCCATTCCTGAGATGAATCCCACTTGATCATGGTGAATAATTTTTTTGTACAAATTGATGTCGTACAGGAGAAATTTTGTTACATGTATATAGCGTGTAGTGATGAAGTTGGAGTATTTAGGGTGTCTATCACCCTAGTGTAATACATTTTTGTTAAGTGTATTCACCATACTCTGCTATCAAACATTGAATTTATTCCATCTTACTGAATGTTTATACCCTTCTTCCCAGTTTTCTCATTTTTCTCTCTCCACATTCTTCCCAGCCTCTGTTATCTATCCCTTCACTCCCCACCTCCATATAATCAAATATTTTGGATCACACATGTGTGAGAACATGCAATAGTTGTCTTTTTATGTCTTGCTTATTGCACATATGATAATGACCTCTAGTTTCATCCAGATTGCTGCAAATAGCATGGCTTTATTCTTTTTTATGGCTGAATAATATTCTGTTTTGTATACATACAATATATTCTTTTTGCATTCATCTATTCTTCAACACTTAGGTTTATTCCACATTTTTGCTGTGAATAGTGTTGCAATAAACATGCAAATGCAAGTATCCCTTTAATATATCAAAGGGATATATTAATTTATATTCCTTTGGGTAGATACCCAGTAGTAGGATTGCTGGATTTAATGGCAGCTCTATTACTAGTTTTTTTATAAATCTCCATGATGTTTTCTATAGCGGATGTACTGGTTTACATTCCCACAAACAGTATGTAAGAGTTCACTTTTCTCTGCAACATTGCCAACATCTGTTATTTTTTGTCTTTTTAATAGTCATTCTGCCTAAGGTGAAATAAAATCTCGTTGTGGTTTGAATTTGCATTTCTCTAATGGTTAGTGAGCCTTTTCCCCTCATATACCTGTTGGTGATTTGCATGTCTTTCTTTGAGAAATATCTATTAAAGTCATTTACCCACTCATTGGGAGATTTTATTTATTTATTTATTTATTTATTTATTTATTTATTGAGTTTCTTGTACATTCTGGATATGAGTCCCCTGTCATATGCATAGGTTGCAAATAGTTTCTCCCATTCAACAGTGTCTCTTCCCCTACGGATTATTTGCTTTCCTGTGCAGAAGCTTTTTTGTTTAATATAGTCTCATTTGCCGATTTTTGTTTTTGTCACCTATACCTTTGAGATCTTAGACATAAATTCTTTGCCCAGATTAGTGTCCAGGAGAGTTTTCCCTAGGTTTACTTCCAGTATTTTTATAGAGTTTCAAATCTTATACTTAAGTGTTTAATCCATATTGAGTTGATTTTGTATATGGTGATAAATAAGGTTTTAGTTTAATGCCTCTGCATGTGGCTATTCAATTTTACCAGCACTGTTTATTGAAGAGGATGTTTTTTCTTTCAGTGGTAAAATTCTTGTTGACTTTGTTTAAAATTGGGTGGCTATAAATATGTATCTTTATTGCTAGGGTCTCTATTGTGTTCCATTGCTCTACGTTTCTATTTTTATAACAATACTATGCTATTTTGGTTACTATAGTCTTGTAATATATTTTGAAGTAAGGTAATGTGATACCTCCAGCTTTTTTCTTTTTGTTCAGGATTGTTTTGACTATTCTGGCTTTTCTTGTCCCATATGAATTTTAGGATACTTTATCTAGGTATGTGAAGAATGACATTGGCATTTTGATAGGGATGGCATTCTATTTGTAGGTTGCTTTAAGCAATATGGTCACTTTAACAATATTAATTCTTTTGCTCTATGAGCATGGAATATTTTCTCATTAGTTTGTGTCCTCTTCAATTTCTTTAACTAGTGTTTTGTAGTTTTTCCTGTAGAGGTGACCTGCTTGGTTAAATTGACTCCTACAGGTGTTTTTGTGTTTGTTTGCCTTTCTGATTTCTTTCTCAGCTAGATCACTGTGGATGTATCAGAAACACAAGTGATTCTTGTATGTTCGTTTAGTATCCTGCCACTTTCCTAAATTCATTTATCAAATCTAAGAGTTTTTTGGTGAAGTCTTTAAATTTTTCTAGTATAAGATCATATCATCAGAAAAGAGACAATTTGAATTTCTTTTTTTATTTTCCAGTTTTGATGTCTTATATTTCTTTTTCTCTCAGTGATTGCTCTGGCTAAGGCTTTCAAGTACTATGTTGAATAGGAGTGGTTAAACTGGGAATCTTTTTGTTGTTCCACTTCTTAGGGAAAAGATTTGAACTTTTTGCCCTTTAGTATGATGTTACTTGTAGGTTTTTCATATATGGCCTTTATTATTTTAAGGTATAATTCTTCTATTATACCCTAGTTTGTTGAAAGTTTATTTTCATGAAGGGTTGTTGAATTTTATCAAATGCTTTTCTGCATCTGCTGAAATGATAATATGGTGTTTGGTGATCATTGACCTTGCACCTGGTTATCTATAGTATCTTTCTCTAAATTTGGAAATTTCTGTGTTATTATCATTATTATTTGAGTTGGAGTCTCGCTCTGTCTCCCAGGCTGGAGTGCAGTGGCATGATCTCAGCTTACTTCAACCCCTGCCTCTGAAGTTCAAGCAAGTCTTTGCCTCAGCCTCCTGAGTAGCTGGGATCACACCTGGCTAATTTTTGTATTTTTGTAGAGGCAAGGTTTCACCATGTTGGCCAGCCTGGTCTTGAACTCCTGACCTCAGGTGATTCGAACTCCTTGGACTCCCAAAGTGCTTAGATTACAGGTGTGAGCCACCACACCCAGCCTATTTTTTAAATAAGCTTTCTACCCTTAACTCTTTCTCTGCTTTATCTTTAAGGCTGGTGATTATTAGATGTGCCCTTTCTATGCGATTTTCTAGATCTCATACATGTTCTTTGTTCTTTCTTATTCTCTTATCTTGTTTTCTCTCTGTGTATTTTCAAATAGCCTGTGATTGAGCTCATTAATTCTTTCTTCGCTTGATCACTTCTACTTTTGAGGCACTCTGATGCATTTTTCCCTTCATCAATTGTATTTTTTCAGCTCCATGATTTCTACATGATTTTTTTCTAAGTTATTTCAGTCTTTAAAAACTTTCTCTAATAAATGTCTAAATTGCTTTTCTGTGTTTTCATGAAGTTCATTGAGCTTCCTCAAAGCATCTACTTCATATTCCCTGTATGAGAGCTCAAACATCTTCTCTCCAGGGTCTGTTGACGGTGACTTAGTGCATTTCCTGACGTCATATTATCCTTAATGTCATTGAATCTTGTGGTTGTTCACTGGTATCTGGGCGTTGGAGTTAGGTATTCATTGCAGTGTGGTCATGTTTGTATCTGTCCTTCTTCAGAAGGCCTTCCAAGAATTCGAAGGGTCCCTAAGCCTGTGGTCACTGCAGCTGTTTCAGCACTAGACAGCACCCTAAACCCAGTTACATTGTGATTCTCTTGCAGACTTCTAAATACCCAGTACAGATGGTGTTGAGAAAGATCAGGGAGAAATCCCTAGGTTCCCAGGCAAAATCCTCTAAATGTCTCTCCATGCTGAGCTGCCTACATTTGAGGGAGAGGTAATGAAGGCACTGCTGTGGTCACCACAGCTGATACAATGTTGGGTCATACCTTCAGTTCTTGGCCTGACTATTGCTGCCTTGCTTACTCAGCTATTGTCTGATTGCCACTGATGCTTTTTGGAGGCCCAAGGCTACTTTAGTCAGCCACCTGGGAAGCTTCTGGGACTCTGGTCTATCCTGTGGAGTGGTGGATTCTAGAAGCAATGGCCTGGAATCAGCTTCTCCAGGATTCAGCTCAGTCAGTGCTGTGTTTTAATATGTCAAGGCTGGTACTAGTTCCCAGGCAAAGTCCCCTGTAATCTACATTCTCCTTCACTGCCTGCAGTTGGGTGACGGGGGACAAAGGCATCATAACATTGTTACCATAGCTGATGGCACACTGGGTTTCACTGCTTAGTTGCCACTGAAATTTATTCAGGGCTGCAGGCTACTTTAGTCAGCTAATGGTGAAGCACGTTAGAGCTCAGATTTCTTTTGCCAGGGCAGTGTATTTCCCTCTGGTCTGATAGAGGCCTCAGTGTTTTGTCTGTGGAATCAAGGGCTGTGGAATTCTGCCCGGTGCTGTGTTCCACTGTGGTGGGAGCCAGCACTGAATTCTAATACAAAGTTTCATACTCACTTCCGTCTTCCACATGCAAGCACACAGATTCTCCTTACTGCGCTGCCTGGGGTTGGGAAAAACAATGATATAAACAGTGTGACAATGTTTATTTTTTACCCTCTTTAATTAAAGTCTTCTTACTACTGTGCTAAAACTAGGCATTGTGATCTCTCACCTGAATTTTTACTTCTTGTGAAGGTGTTTCTTACATGAGTAGTTGTTCAATTTGATGTTCCTGCATGGGGACAATTGCTGGAGGGCATTATTTTGCCATCCTACTCTGCTGAACCTTTAATTATTTGCACGTCAATGTTTGGCTACAATGGAAAAATGAAATAGGTACCTGTTTTATTGTTTTTAGTTATGGTGCTGGTTGTTTTAATAGGTTACTATTTGTCATGTATTTTGGCTAAGGATTCAACATATATTAACTCATGCAATTGTAAAAGTAATTCTACTAAATAGATTAGTTTCTTGTTCCCATTGACCAGATGAGATCATTAAGACTTAAGCAGCTCATCTAAGTCCACCAAAATTGAGATTTGAGCAGGTCTAATTCAGAACCTGGGCCCTGATTATTTAGTGTAACTAAGAAATTATCTTACTGTTTCTTTACAAAAGATATGCAGTTTACCAAATTCTTAGGTCTGGAACTTTGTCTAAGAATTTAATATTTATAATGTATCTGTTCATTTCTAATACACACTTATTTTTATATCCTTTAGAAGTATATGATACAAGACACCATCTAAAAACTACAAATAACTTAGTATACCAGTAATGTACATCTTGTACTCATGCTCCCTTTCTACCTTTCTTAAATTAGGAAAGAGCATTTTTTTTAGAGTAAGATTATATTGTGTAAAATTATATTGCAGTTATCAGGCTCATCATTGAAGAGTGATAAAACAAAAAATCCTGCAGTTAGACTGGCATCACATCCTTGGTCTACCATTTACTGACCGTTAGCTACTAGGAAAGTTAATTATCTGTTCTTTGCCTCTGATTCTGTGTTTGTAAAATGAGCAAAGCATTAACATTTTGTGGAATTGCAGTGCAGTGATGATTAATGTATGCAGAATATTTAGAATAGTGACTAGTAGAGAGTACTCAATTAATATTAGGCATTATAATGGAAGTAATAATAGGCAATAAAATGTATAAGGTGCTCAGGGCCTTTCCTCCTACCCTGGTCCCTATTCCAGTCTATGTACTCCTTTAACTTTATTGTCTGTTTCTTATACATCTCGAGGACTTTTGTTTTTCTGGAAATACATTATTTTAAATTTTATTGCACTAAAAAAAGATCTTAGTACTTTATAGCAGTTTTTTTATTATTTCTGTGCTTTTGGCCAAGTGCACAAAGTAGAAACTCAGTTCTAATCAATCACTCCTAGTATGTGGGTTTGGCATTGCATACTGGTTGGTTAATAGCTCTAATGATGTTCTCAGCAGTAGGATGGGTTTTTTTTAGCACAAGTTTCAGTTTTCACTAATATTCCTGTGGAACATTCTCTTTTATCATCTTGTCATTCTTCTGATGGATTTTCTTACAGTAAGATATTTGTAAAATCTATCAACCGTCAATTTTGGGATTACATTTTCATTACAAAAGGTAAGCTTTCTAAATGTTTCATTTCAAGCTTACAAATGATCACTTCTTTCCTTTTTATGAGAATCATTTCCTTCTCATTATAAAACAGCTTATAAATTCGGAATTCATTCTAAATTTCTTCTTTCACAAAGGTAGGCAAAAAGAAATGTCTCTTGGGTATTTTCAAGTAACTCTATTCTCCGTATTCACTTATTATTTCAGTGAATTGGTAAAGCAGAAAATCAAGTTTTGAAACTTAAAGAAAAAACTTTAAAAATTCTTAGAATCAGATTAAAAGGATACATCTTTGGGATATTTTTAATTAATATATTTATTTCCATATAATCATAAATATTCAACATATTTATAAATAATCTTTAGAGCAATTAAATTTATATAATTAAGGGAATATTCAAGAAATTATTTTAGACAAGATATTTTTGGGTAGTTTCTGATCAAAATATTCACATAAATAAACTTATACCTTCCATTAAAATTTGGTGTTTTATAGAAATATTCTTTTTTTTTCTCTTTCAAGTCTAATATCATATTCCTAGAAAAAGAAAGCCAACTATTTTTAAGAAAAGAGAAAAGCAAGTATTTCTATGCCCTGCTCAGAATAGCTTCTTGAAACTTGTTAAGGAGGACAAATTAGCTAGAGTACATAGCAAGCCAAAGGCAATAAAATAAGATCATTATAGTCAATATGTAAACACACACACATACACACACAGAGTTTGGATATAACATTTTCATTAAATGTAGACTCACCTAATCATGTAATTTGACCTTGAATTTTGGGGTCTTACCAAGTCTTTTGAAAACCCTGTAATAGCTATTGATCCTCTCTCCAGAACTGCACATCCTGAAATCTATGTAAGGACTAAAGATTAAGAATACTCTTAGTTTTGTGAACTCATCAAATAACTATACTTTAGTATTTCTAACTTTAGCAGTCTATACTCACAATCATTCTCAGGAAAACTGTGACTTTCTTAGAATTTTTGCTGTTCTAAATTTTTTTCATATTGTATCCCAACAACTAACAAAAATCTTTTATCAGTTTGATTTTCTCATCTGTATCATCTTTTTCTACAAGATCTAAGTCTGCAAGGTTGATAGAAAAAAAGAGTCTATACCACCTAATTATATAGTTTCATTGAGTTACAGTAAACTTTGAGAGAAGTTCCATGAAAATAAATATTATCATGTATAACAGAATACAGGGGAGCCATTTGTCTTTAAGGTTTTAAATCCTGGAGATACCTAATTCAAAAGGCTCAGAAATCAATCTTTAATAATATCCAATGTTGTTGTCCTTTCTCCTAAACTTCCAGGATTAATTTTAGGGTTTTATCAACTTTTCAACAGCTCCCCAGAAATACAATGAGTGCATTTTTCCCCTTCTTAGTAGAGTCTGATCTCCCATCAGTAGGCCTATCTCCTTAGTGTAAAACAACAGCAACAAAAGTAGAAATTACCAAAGAGCTTGTTTATGTTTTTTCAAAGGCCTAGCTACTTTCCTAGAATAATAGTTAATCCATTTATTTCCTCCTCTGATTCACTTTCTTCTCTGTCTCTCCAAGTCAGCAAGAATAGATGAATATTTTTTCCCTCTGGTAGGAACAGAATAAAATCAAATACATATGAAATCTCAATATGTCATTCTATCTTACTTGTTAAAATGAATGGCTTTAGCCACTGTGGCAGCTACTCTGGTTGCCTACTCAATAGACACCCCTCTGCTATTATTCTTCCTTGCTAGAAACACACAGTAATTTTGTTTGAGTAGTCTTCTGCCATGTAATCAGTCTCAGATGTGATTATAATCCTCACCTACCACTAGGCCCTAGAGTGAATGATGAATGTTCTAAGCCAATCATAAAAATCTTATTACTCTAGCCATTGGTTGGTTTATATATGGATATTTGTCACATTCTTTGCCAATGAAATAAGATGGAAAGCTTCCTTCTTAGAAAGATTATCCTCACTAGATTATATAGACAGATAAGAGAAATAATGCTCAGTTCCCATTGGATGATGTTGCATCTACATTTGATAACTGAAATTGTGGAGTCCTCATACACCCATGTACTAAGTCACAACTGGCACGCTAAGTATGGCAACACAGAAAGATGGGAAACAGTAGGACATCACTAATTCCTGAAGTTTTCATCTGGAAAGACCTTTCCTATTATGTATGAAAACAAAAACTTATTCTTTGAGCTACTTTAATAGGATCTTCAGTTACAACTGGAAGAAACCTCCTTGACACGTCCAATTTTCTTATACAGGTATTTTTATAAACATATTTGTCTACTTATAATGAGCATTGAAATAGCAAAAATAAACTATAATAAGCCTATTTAATGGGTAGGAGTGTTACTGTATGAAATATAAAGTCATCTGGTATATAAATCAAATTGTACAGAGTCTAATTTTTCTTACCAGGAAACCAGATTGTTTTATTATCTGATAATACTTATTCTTACAGCATTAGTTAAGAATTCAAACTAACAAAAATGTTGGTCTCATTGATATATTTACTTTTTCAGGGAAGTTGTGGTCACATTATTAGCTGCTTTCCCTGATAATTACTTTTTTTGCTTTTACATAAAGGTACACTGGATGATTGATTGATTTTCAGACTACTGTCATGAAGCAGAACCTCTGGGGCTCCATTTTCTGTTTCTCTGTGTCTTAAAGAATCACATCCCTCTCTTTTTTTAGAAAGACTCTCTTACCCTGCCAACGATGTTATCTTAGAAACCTTTTGAGCAGTGGTAGGACAGGCTTCTACCTAGACACCCTTCTTGTTACATATATCAGCACATGCTCTTGTTAAACATCTCAACTCTCATAAGCAAATGCCAGTGTTATATCCACCTCCACTGTATGATGAATCACTTTGTCACACAGGTGAGTCATACTCCATTCTTTCATCAGGGCTGTCACCTCCAATCTACTACAACTTAGTACTTCATCAAGAGAATAGTGCTTATGAAAGCTTGCCAAACGTTGCAAAAAATTCATATTTGACATATGTTTAAAATTTTACCTTGAATTTAACTAGTCTTCAGTTTCTCATTGCTGTAATTATTGCTAAGGTTTTGGTGGGGATGATAGTCACTGATTGTAGAATATTATTTTTATAGAGAACTACATAGAAAATGTCTTTTGGTTCCTGCTATCAGGAATTCTTATGCTTCTTTTAAAAAGAATGATTCACTGTTATCCTCTAAGTACTGTAAGAAATTATGTATTTACCTCTTTGTGTCATTTTCTAAAAACATTAGAGGTAGTAATGTGGCCCATATCTGGCAAAATTCATGTGTTCATCTCACTTTTTGCTTTCTATTCCTGTTTTTGTCTATTTTGAAAACATTTTTACCATCCTTACTTTCCTTTGCTGTAATCTTCTCACTTATAAATTTGCCCGCTTCCACATATGCACCCCACTTTGCTCATCAAAATGCTGAGAGTTTTACATTTAAGTTTCTCAAACTATTTTATTTCTAATAAAATCACTTTAGGATAGGTTGCTAGAATCTCTTAAAGCTTTAAGAGTTAGCCACATTTTCCCAGTCCAGTCTATCATTGATGGGCATTTGGGTTGGTTCCAGATCTTTGCTATTGTAAACAGTGGGAAAATGTGGCACATATACACCATGGAATACTATGCAGCAATCAAAAATGATGAATTTTTGTCCTTTGTGAGGACATGAATGAATCTGGAGGACAACATTTTCAGCAAACTGACACAAGAACAGAAAACAAAATACCACACATTCTCACTCATAGGCGGGTGAGAAAAATGAGAACACATGGACACAGGGAAGGGGGTACTACACACTGGGGTCTATTGGGGGAATAGGGGAGGGACAGTGGCGGGCGGGGAGCTGGGGAGGGATAGCCTGGGGAGAAATGCCAAATGTGGGTGAAGGGGAGGAAGGCAGCAAAACACACTGCCATGTGTGTACCTATGCAACTATCTTGCACATTCTGTACATGTACCCCAAAACCTAAAATGCAATAAAAATTAGAAAAAAAAAAAGAGTTAGCCAAATTCCCTTTGGATCCTCTCTAATGCATTCTGTTTGATGTTGGCAAATAATCCTTTCAACATGAAAATCTGATTGGGAACTTCTGCACTAAAATTTCTGCTGAATCAAAACACACACATACACACAAAATCCTCAAATTTTTATTGCCAAATCCTGGAAAATTATAAGACCAAGGAGAAGCTATCTCCATTCTCTCTCCATGTTACTAGCCCTGACCGTAAAAGAGAAACTTTAAACTTCCTGGGAGATGCAAAGGCGGTTTCTTCACTTCCTTTTTTCTCCTTTACATGCTCTTTATAACATGGATTGAATGTTTATGTGATTGGGAAGATTGGAGAAGTGATTAAACGTATATATCTGATGTCTTCTGTGCATTTTTCTTGGTTCTGCAAGCATCAAATAAATTGTGGATTCATGAGGAAGCTAATGATGGAGACTTGGCAGGAAAGAATATGTTAGTTTCCTAGGGCTGCTGTAAAAAGGTACCACAAAATGGGTGGCTTGAACCTACAAAAATATATTGCCTCACAATTCTGGAGGCTAGAAGTCTGAAGTCAAGGCTTTGGTGGGTCAATGCTCTCTCTGAAAACTATGAGGGCTTATTATTTCTCTTTTTAAATTTTGGTGATGGTCATGGATTGGTGACTACATTTGTAGTAATCTTATCCATAGGCTGTATATTTGGATGATACCAGACATGCAGATTTTAAAAATGTGATAAGTACATTTCCCCCAACTATACAACCATTCTGTAGCTAAAACACACTGAAATTTGGTCACACACTACACAAATCTGAATGAAATTGATATCTATACTACTATTCTCTAGTCAATGTATTCTTATATTTTTTATTATGTATGTCTCTATTTTTATTTAGCTTTTCTTATAAACATTTTCCATAAGACTTAACATTTTTATCTTCAAGTAAAGATTTGCATCTCAGCTTTTTACTGTTGCGTAGTTTTGTTTCCTAAATGTTAGTTTACTCATCCTAACTTAAAGTTCCACATTACAATATATTTGTAGTATATTTACTTTAAAGGCATTAGAGAAAAACTTATTGAGAATTCTTGTAGCTTCAACTATGGTACCTCACCTGCAGAGTAAGTATTTCACAAAATTTCAATTATATATGTTTTCGAAAATAATTTGCTCTTTAAAAATGTGAAGAAATTCATGTGCATCAGAGAATAATATGCAACTAAAGACAGAAAATTACTTCTCTGAAAATTCAACAAAATGAGAGCATGCATTTTCACTAAGAAAATAAAGTTTTTTACTAGGAAAAAACAGTATGTTATATAATAAAAAATAATTATCCCTCAAACATTAGATTTATAATGACAAATTAAGTAAAAACTAAAATTCAGTATTTAGGAAAAAAATCTAATGCAGCAAATTCAGAGTTTTTAAAGTACAAAATAAAGTTAGAAAATGTGCTAAATTATCAAACAAAATTTTACTTGAATACTGCATATTCTAAAAGACTAGGGAAACTACTTTGTATTTAGATAGAAAAGTCTGAATTATAATAATATTTTCCCATAGGAACTTGAATGAAACTAATTGGGAGACATTAATTTTTTTGTTTGTTTTATAATGACCAGTATAATTCCTTCTTTCTAGTAAATGCAATACTTTTTAAAAAGATTATTGTATTATAATGGTATTAAAATTTTTGCTAAAGATGTTTTTCAGTTCCTGAAGAATTTTTTTTGTGATATATTTTCAATATAGGAATACAATATAAGGCATTGCAAATTAGAGTGAATTTATAAATGTCCTCAACTTAAAAGGATTTCCTCTGTCTTGTGTAGGTATTTTAATAAAGTTGAGGTGATCTGTGTAATTTTTACTGTGGCTATAGAGGTTTGCAGAAGAGTGATTTCTTAGATTTGATTCTGCACATATTTAGAACATAACTATTTTTTAAAGTACCAATCATACATAGGGAATAGTAATAATTTATTTTATACTAGTTTATCATTTATTAATATAAGCAGAAAAATAATTCAGTTATCTTAATATGCAAATCTATTTAAAATATGGTGATCGATTATACCCCTTCTCTGAACAGTAAAGTAAGAAAAAATAAATACATGATAAATCTGAGGGATCGACTTTAAATATAAGAACCTCAGTTTTACAGGAAGTCACATTGAGGGTAAAAGTAGATAATCGAATTTTAAGAATTGTATTTCAGTTATGTTTCTGCAAAAAGTTGTATAGTCAAAATATAGATTATATAAATATAGATCTCTCTTTAAGACAAGAGAATGTAATTCTGTGAAGATTCAGGAGTTAAGTGAATAGTTATCCTGATATCTACGAAGGAATTTCTGTATGACGTAAAAAGTTTAATTATGTTCATATCAAGTTTTCTCAAATTTAAAGTGCATGACCCGTCAAAAAGTTAATGTAGGAAAAAGGTTGATACAGAGTTAACTTCAGAAATAAAAAGTTGACACCAAGACATTGATTGTACATCATGAGCAAAATTATTGTCTCACATAATTCTAACATCACTTCATCACTGTGTTCAGAGTTCAAAGGAATTGTCTTATATTGAATTCCATTTAAGTACAAGGAAAATCTATGAGAAACTCTTCAGTAGACCTACCTTCATATTTCATTGGCTAGAAGTATGTGACATACCATGACTAAACCAATGAATTAGCAATGGGAGCAAGATAACCATGATTGGCTATGATTAATCAAGGTAAGGCTGAGAAGAAGTCAGTTCCCTGAGCTCATGGCACAGAAAGGAAGAAGCAATGGAGGACTAAACCTGGGAAAAGAAGTATCTGCTACAGTTTTTCAGGAATCCTGAGGCTGCAAAAATTTTATTCTTTTGAGATATTGCAATTTATTTGAAGCCATGAGGGTGCTGATATAGAAGGTATCATACTCTATTTATACATAGAAATTCGGGGTTTTCTCTACACAACAGATCTGGAGAGTTGAAAATTAATCTTAATTATCTATTATAGAAATATTTAATTAAACCCAGCTGTCAGTTACACAATGAAAGTAAACAAAGAACAAAGGCTGAAGAATTATCTGCTACACATTGAAAGGACCCCAGCAAGTGTAAAAATCAGGGAACAACCATAGCAACAAAATAATATCATGCATTTTTTCCTCTGTACATTTCACTTGAGACTCTTAATACTGCTATGTGACTAGGAGAAAAGGAAGTATTGTGGGCTGTCCACTCAAAATAAGGGCTTATCATATTGTGCCACTCAATTGTGACACTGTTAAGTGAGCCAAGTTTTTTGACATTTCTTTCTTTCTGTACTATCATTATGATGATGATTATTACAATTCTAAATCTAGTCAAATGCAATTGGATATAATTTCATGAGCCTGAAAATAACACACTCAAAATATTTACTTGTTTGATTTTTCTCTTGATATTACCAAAAATATATCCTTTGTTTATCTCTTTCAGTGGTCTATTGTTTTAATAAAACATAATCATAATAGAAAAAGACTTATTTTAATAGTTTCAGTAGAAATTTTTTTTACATTTTAGTTGATTAAACCAGAATATTAGCTGCATTTTCACTTTACTGTATTACATCGTACTTATCTTCTCTAAATGTAAGCTGCTATAGAACAGAAAGTGTTTTATTTAATATTGTATCATCATCTATTTTAGGAGAAACTAGATAGATTTTTAATTAAAGTGAGCTGTAAAAACCAACAATGCCCCATTTTCTGATAGTAGCAATTCTGGAATCCAGTAGGGATATGTTTGGCCGATTCAACTCCATTTAGTTAGAGCAAATAGCACATGGTCTAATATTTTTCTAGTTCACACTTAGAAAATCCTCTTAAATGTCTGGGAAAATAGCAGTGATATGTTTTCAAATATTCTGTATTGACTGAGTGAATACACTATTGGTAATGTTATCAATTGCTACCTTGGTTATATTCCACTCAAAAGCCATTTTTGAATCTGTCATCAAACTTTTAGTATTTCACTTGAGCATCACATTGTTATATATCTGATAAAAAAAAAACTAGACTCCAGTATTTCCACTGATTTGTAATGGTGGGCCCCTATTTGAATATGAGGTATTTTAAAAGATTAACATCATTTCAGTATTCATTCTGTATGAATGGGTATTTTTCATCAGGTAGCAAGAAGGAGTTTGGTATATCATCCTTATGGTTACATGCCTGAATGTTCAAACTCTAAGTGCTGTCATTTGCATTATTAAGTTTAATAGTGTTCATTTGACCTAACCTGTGCACTTTGTGAGATTGATGAACCTCAAAAGAAATTGCCTATCCCCCATATATAAATGCCAATAAAATGTTAAATTTTTATACTCATATATATAAAAGTGAAAGCACATGATCTTTTTCAAATGGCTTTTGAAATGTTTTTTTCATTGCCCTTGAGAAGAATTAGCTGTAAGAAATAAGTATTTTAATGTCAATTCGTGAGACCCATAGCAAGTCACTTAATCTTTCAAAATTTCCCTTCCTATTTCCTCATAATTACAATATTTAATAATACTGACCAGCTTCTGAAAATAACATATGGAATAGTTAGTCAGTGTAATTCACCCAGACCTTCTACTGTAACTGGGCTTCCCAGCCTCCAGTTTCTCCTGCTAGAGAAATCTCACTCAAGCTCAGTTCATATTATGTTAATTTTATGAATAATTTTTTATTCCACAAATATTTACTATTATATTGAAACTTCTTGCTGTGCCATGTTAGAACATCAAAAATAAACACTACATCAAACAACTTATTGTTATGTGGAAGACATAAACATAAGTAAACAAGTACTAAAATGTGTTAACAGTTTAATAATAGATGGATATGTATGCAGGGTGTTAAAGGCAGAAAGGTCAGAGTACTTAATGCCTTTTGGATTAATTGCTTAAAAGTGTCAGGAAATCATTTATAAAGAAAAAAGCAATAATTAAATTTCAAACAGTCATATGATGTACATGGTAAATATGTTAGGGAAGTTTGAAGAAACTGTTCAAAAACAAAGTATCTAAAGAAAGTAGTTTGGGAAAACCCCAAGAAAACTGGAAAATCATGTATGAACTAATAACATAATGAGCATCCTGCTTAGGACTTTGGATTAAAATTGATATAATGAAACATAAAACAAAGAATAATGATTTTGATACAGAAGGGTGTGATCAGATTTGTGTTTTAGAAAATCACTCTTAGATGGATCTAAGCAATTAGATCCTGAGATTAGATCCTTAGATTAGATCTCTCTTGAGGCAGGAGAATTGCTTTGGATGTACCAAAAAAGGGAAGAATTACGGAAAAATAGATGCTGAGAGAGCAGACAAGAAACACTAAGTAATAGTCAGCAAAGGAGTGGTCAAACAAAGATGAACCAAATGCATAACCCTGTTATTAAAGAGCAAGATCTAGCCCTAAGTTCTTATTTCAATGTTATATCTCACAGCTCTCCAGCTGATACTCAAGTTTCTTGAACTATTTTCTTGTTCCCACTTGGCCTTACTTATTTGCTTTACTGACTCTGTTCATCTCACTTGGACCAACCTTCTCCTTCTTTTCCATTAGTACAAATTATCCTCATTGTTTACTGCCTAGGTCAAAAATCCAGCTACTCTGTGGAGCATTTTTGATCTCTCCAAATAAGTTATCTTTTCTTTCTCTTACCCGTCAATGTATCAATTTATATGCTTCAAAAATGGACTTCAAGGAGTTTAACAAATAAAAGGTACAAAGTACCTTAAGAAAGGTTGGGGAGATGGAATTAAAGAATGACATAAATTTTTCCTGCCAGATAACTTTGGGGTAACCTGGGAAAAGAAGTATCTGCTACAGTTTTCCCGAAATCCTGAGGACACAGACACAGAGAAGAAAGAAAATAGGAAGAAAGAGAGATCATAGAAAAGGTGAAAGTTAATCTAAGTCTTAATTCTTGGGTAGGATTTGAACATACAGCACTGGGGGAAGGCAGTTTCTGATGGCAAAGAGAACATAAGATGCATAGATAAGGACTGAAATTGGCTCAGGTGCCTGTAATACAGGCAAAGTAAAGAAAACAAAACTTGAACAGATAGAGAACACAGGGAGCCTTAAATACAGGTCAAGCTAAGGGGATTGGGATTCAGTTTCTGAGCAGGCAAATCTTAGAAATTTTAAGTGTCTTAGGTATTCTCTTCTTTATTCATATTCATTCCCCATTCAGATTGCTAGACTTCCAGATTTTCAGGGTACTGGCTCCCTTCTGCATTTCAGAATCTTAAATTTTGGCATACAACCAGTGTATTAGTCAGAGTTCTCCAGAGAAACAGAAACAGTAGGATATATAAGAGGTGATTTACTATAACTGGCTTACTCACATAATGGAGAATGAGAAGTTCCATGTAACGTTCACAAGATAGAAGGCCAATGGTATAGTTCAATCTAAATCTGCAGACTTAAGAACTGGGAGAGCCAATGGTGTAACTCTTAGTGCAGACCAGAAGGCCTAAAAATTTGGGGATAGAGGAGTGGGGTGTTGGTGTAAGTTCCATACTCTAAAGACCGCAGAATTTGGAGCTGTCTAAGGGCAGGAGAAGATGAACATCTCAGCTTAAAAAAAAATATTCTTTTCTCTACCTTTTTTTTTTTCCTATTAGGGCCCTCAAGAGACTGGATAATTAATGCCCACCCACATTGGTGAGGGTGAATGTGGGTCTGCTTTTCAGTCTGCTGATTTAAATGTCAGTCTCTTCCAGAAACACTCACAGACACAGCAAGAATTAATATTTTACTAGCTATCTGGAGTAAAAGTTATTAGTATTTTACTAGTATCTCTTAATCCAGTCAAGTTAACACATAACATTATTACAGTCAGGTCTGTCATTTCCTCTTTAGCATCAACACTTCCAGGAGGACCACACCTGTAAACATTGCAGCCAGCCTACAAACCTCCAGTGGTATCACAGTCTCCAGTTTTCCCACAAGTCCAGTGCCTCTAAAATTACTTGGCAAAAAGTTATTTGAAGATATCAAGGTCACATTCAAGTGATGATGCACTGTTTTAAGGGAACTTTATTTCTGCATCATGTCACCTCCTTCATTACGCATGAATTCAAGTAATACCAGGTAGTTCATGGATATAAAATTGACAACATTCATTAGTCATTTTTATTCTTTCAGTTTGACTTTATTTTTTCTTGTGAAACCAGAATATCTGAGTAGACAGAAGAAAATCGTACTCTTGACAGCAAAGCATACATTTTAGCTTTGTTTGCTGCTGCTGCTGCTGCTGCTTGGCCAGTAACAAGATGATTTTCCTTACCTATGTCAGTATTATTATTAACAATAATACTAAGCACTTAAAGGGGCATATACAGTGTGTATTCTCTACATTATCTCATTTAATCTTCCCAGCCATATTTTTTCTTAATTTGTAGATGAAGACATTTATGAATAAATATCTTAATTCCCCCAGATCACAAAGTAGTAAATGGAAAAATTGTTTTTTGTACTCAGGACTATCTGACTGCAGAGGCTGAGCTCCAAACGTCAAGCTCTGACACTGTGTTATTAACGCTCTTGAAGCATGTGTCCTCCATTTCTTCAAGTTAAAGGTTCTTTTTGATTTCTCATATTACTTTGGAGGAGGTGTAGAACAGACATTTAGCTTTTCCAATGCAAAAACATAAACAGCTTACAGTTGCCAACATGATTGTGTTTTGTCTCATCCTTTCACCTTGGTGTTTTCCTGGAAATTACCAGAAGATTACAGATAAAATTACTATATGGAAAGTGGCATTTTTCTTCTGGATGTAAGGAATGCTATTACTTGGGTATTTTTTGTTAGCACTTTTGAATAGGCATTTCCATTGTATCCACAGGTGTTTTTCACCTGTCTTGTAAAAATATTCTTGCTCAGAAAATGCCTTATCTAAGTATGTATTTTATGTAGTGTTGGTTTATGTGACTTATGTTTATGTAGTGTTGGTTTATGTGACTAAAAGGAAAAAGGAAATAATTTCTGTGTTTTAGGCTTTTATACTTCGTACTTTATGCAGTTGTAGTCTTTGATGGTTTTGATAGGACTAATGTAGCAGTTATATTTTAATTCTCAATAGCAAAGTCCCGAACGCTAAATATTGGGAAAATGAATGCCAGTTTGATGCTTTCAAAACAATTATGTTGAGATTATCTTTATTATGTTGAGAAAACTAAAGTTTGTATCACACCAGAATTCGTATGTTGGAATCCTAACCCCCAAAGTGATGATATTGGGAGGTGGATCCTTTGGAAGGTTAATAGGTTATGAGGTGGAGCCCTTCTTAATGAGATTGGATGCCTTTCTTTTTCCCATTTGAGGACACAGCAGAAAGATGGTTGTCTATGAACTAGGAAGAGGGCTGTCACCAAACACTGAATGTGTGGGTACTTTTTTTTAACTTTAATTTAAATTCTGGGGTATAAGTGCTGGTTTGCTACATAGGTAAACTGTGGCTTGTGGTTTGTTTACAGATTCATCATCCAGGTGTTATGCCTAGTATCCATTAGTTATTTTTCCTGATCCTCTCCCTCCTTCTAACATCCACCCTGCAAAGGCCCCAGTGTCTGTTGTTCCCCTCTATGTGTCCATGTTTTCTCATCATTTAATTTCCACTTATAAGTGAGAACCTGTGGTATTTGGTTTCCTTATCTAATTAAACTAGGGAGATCTGCTGGTACTTTTCTAGGACCTTCTATCTCCAGAACTGAGAGAAATAAATTTTTGTTGTTTATAAGCCACACAATTTATGATATTTTGTTATGGCAGCCCAAACAGAGAAAAATCTCCCACTGCCCATGCCGTTTTACCATTTAGCAGATAAAGGATTATTCTCGTTTTGTTTAGTCATCGAAAAACATTCTGCTTGTATGTAAGACAATCTATTTCCTATTTTAAAAATATCTGTACATTATTTACTTACATGTGAAGATTATAGAATATTGATTTTTTCTATTGTGGATTATTTTAATTAAAGTATAATGAAAATCTATCATCTTAGATATATCATTTATTGGTACTAACACTTGTGAAGGCATAGGTTATTAGAAAAATGAAGTGTTTGTTGGAAAGTTACTTGTGGAGAAAGTACACAATGGGCATTTATAGAATAAATACTTTTATTTGTATAATCTTATTAAATATATGAATTAAATTTTATGTCATACAATTTATAGACTTTTACATTCATCAGAATTTTATTTCATATGAAAAAGGATGGACTCTACTGGGATTAGGCAAGATCACCTCAACTGGTTAATGGCTGATTGGAAACCAAAAATTATTTTTAGTGTAGCATTCTTTCTATAATGCTTAATGCTATATCTAATATATTTTCAGGTGTAATGTTTTCAAGTAACTAGAAAATTAAAGTTGACATTGATATTTCTAAGGTCGGGGTCTAAAACCTTCACCATACATTCAATTTCATTGATATTTTTGCTCTAAATCTAAGTAGCTAAGTTATACTTTGCAAGTTTCTCTAGCTAACTTCTTCCTCATTTTGCTCATCTTTATGTGTGTAAGGGGTTAGATACTATGAACTCTGATTTCATTTAGTTCTAAACTGAATGTGTTCTATGAGTAATTAGCAGCTAACTTCATATTTTGAATTCTCTTAATTAAACTTTAATATGCCACAAATATCGATCTCTTCCTCTATAATTTTACTACCCTTATTTCTTCATCTGCAATTTTACTATCTTTACCTTAGATTTGGTCTTTATAAAGCTTCTGTTTAAATTGTCTTTCTTTTGGGTGACCAGTATAGGTGAGAAGAAAAAAAAACTACACACACACACACACACACACACACACACACACACACACACACAAATTGTCTTTCTGGCTTTATTTTTTGTATTTCAATCTCCATTTTCTATCTTCATTGGTTACTTGGTTGCTAGATCTTCTGTGGTATTATAAATCAATACTCTATTTTTAAAAGTGGTGGGAGATTTGTTATAGAATTAGAAAGTTTATACTTTTCTAAATAAGGTCTTTTTATTTTTAATCTGTTGTTATTACCATGTCAATATGAGAACAACAGTGACACACAGGACTAAGCAATTCACCCATACACACACAAAAAGGCTAGTTTTTCCAAGGCTTTTATTATCTTTTTACATTTCTTTAAAACTGAAAAGGGCCTGGGTAAGTGAACAGGCATTCTTTGTTCTCAATAACAAATAGTGCAAATTAAATCCTACTGCAACAAAATTTAAAGTTTTTTTCCCCCTCTTGACTGTTGTATTTCTTGTAAAATGGACCATTTTTAAGGTCTAAAAGCATTTTTTTTTACCTAGGAATTTTTGGTATAATACTACTTTCTGGAACAGATTTTGACCTGACAGACTTTAAAATGATATTAGGAAAAATGTGCAAATATAGTACTTGAAAAAGATTTCTTTGAGAAAATTATATGCCAGTTCCAACCATTACTATTACACATTGCTTAAAATTATCTGACTGTATCTTAAAAGTGATAAGTGATATCTGATTTAATGTGAAATTCAATTTTAGAACAAGTGTTGATTCTGTTCTCTTTCCTAGCATCTAAGGGAATGCATATATGGATTCCCCTTGTGTGTATATGTGCATACATTTCTATGAAATTCACTTACTATCTGCAAATCACATCAATGTTCCAGTAATCTCTGGTCTTCTAGTAAGTGAATACTTTGCATGGAATTTAGTAATAATTTTTCTAATGATTCCGTTTATTTTATTTTATTGTGAAGTCTTGCTCTGTGTGCTCACTGCAACCTCCATCTCCCAGGTTCAAGCAATTCTCCTGCCTCAGCCTCCCTAGTAGCTAGGATTACAGGCATCTGCCATCATGCCTGGCTAATTTTTGTATTTTTGTAGAAATGAGATTTTATCATGTTGGCCAGTCTGGTCTCAAGCTCGACATCAAGTGATTCACCTACCTCAGCCTCCCAAAGTGCTGGGATTAGAGGCGTAAGCCACTGCACCCAGCCCTTCTGTTCATTTTTAAAAATAATAATGTGTTGAAAAATAAACTTCTTTATAACCATTAATCCCAGCAGATTCATCTGTGGGTTTTTTGTGCATTTACTGGAAGCAATAATTATCGTTCCTAAATTTGTATTAATAAAAACACAGCATCTAAGTCATATTAAGTCATAGACATGAGTCAAATATCAATATGCATTTTGTAAATAATTATACCAGTATAAGATGGTGTATGCAAATTATAGTTGACTTTCTAGAATACCCTTTTTAACAGTGCTAGAAATGCTAATATTAAAAAAACTAATCGCTTCAATAAGTCCACTAATATATAATACTTTATTGTAGGTAGTAAGATTTATGTGGATTATTAGCTGATTTATATCCATTTGTTCAGCTGATAGATTAATAGCAAGAATCATTAGTTACTGAATTAAATATGTGGAGTACCCACAGTACTCATTTTCAGCAGTGGAAAATTAATTAGTTTTAAAGTAGTCAGTGCTTTTGAAAAACTTTCCTCTAACTTTATTAAGGTATAATTGACACATGAAAACAATACATATCTACAGTGTACAGCATGATGTTTAACATGACCTACAATATTTACACGCATACATTGTGGAATAATTAAAAACTACTTAGCATATCTGCCACCTTACATGTTTATTTATTTATTTTTGTGTGTTGTGAAAACATTTAAGAATACTCTCTTGCCATTTTTCAAGTATTTAGTGCATGATTATTAACTACGGCCACCAGTCTGTACAATAGAGCTCCAAGATTTATTCATCTTAACTAAAACTTTATACCCTTTGATCACTTATTTATTTTAATAGCAGCAGAGAGAATTTTATACACTTTTGTTGAAAGGTTTTATTTATATGAGTTTTAAAACATTTGACTATTTCTCTGAGGAAATTTATGTTAATATGTACTTTTTAGTGAGACTTAAATTTGTGATTATGCAAGCTTAAAACCATTGCTACCCCCAAGCCTAGTGCCACACTCCTTTCACCCCTGCAAAAGTATTTGAAAGTCCAACTGTTTTATTTACATGAATCTGCCTTTAACTTGTTCTCTGTCTCAGAGAGGAACTATGCGGCTGGGCTCTTAGGTAAACATGACTGGGAATATTAGGAACCATGAGACAGGCCTTGGCAGGCAGGGTCAATATAAGACCTGGATCCTCACCTTTGCTTATAGGACAACAATGAGGAAATAACATTTTCTAACTGTTGTAAAGTCAGTATAATTTCTTTTCAAGTCATGTATGCTTCACTTTAAAGTGTTTTTTATATTTATTATTATTTTTTTAGTTGTACTTTAGTTCTGGGATACATGTGCAGATCATGCAGGATTGTTGCATAGGTACATACATGGTAAGGTGATTTTCTGCCTCTATCCCCCCATTACCTATATATGGCATTTCTCCCATGTTATCTCTCCCCAGCCTCCCCATCCCCCACTGTCCCTCCTCTAGCCCCCACCAACAGACCCCAGTGTGTGATGCTCCCCTCCCTGTGTCCATGTGTTCTGGTTGTTCAATACCTGCCTATGAGTAAGAACATGCTGTGTTTGATCTGTTCTTGTGTCAGTTTGCTGAGAATGATGGTTTCCCTGTTCATCCATGTCCCTACAAAGGACATTAACTCACTGATTTTTATGGTGGCATAGTATTCCATGGTGTATATGTGCCACATTTTCCTTGTCCAGTCTATCACTGATGGGCATTTGGGTTGGTTCCAGGTCTTTGCTATTGTAAACAGTGCCACAATGAACATATGTGTACATGTGTCTTTATAATAGAACAAATTGTAATCCTTTGGGTATATACCCAGTAATGGGGTTGCTGTGTCAAATGGAAGATCTATTTCTAGGTCCTGGAGGAATTACCACACTGTCTTCCACAATATCTGAACTAATTTATACTCCCACCAATGGTGTAAAAGTGTTCCTATTTCTCCACATCCTCTCCAGCATCTGCTATCTCCTGAGTTTTTAATAATCATCGTTCTAACTGGCAATGGATGGTATCTCAATGTGGTTTTGATTTGCACTTCTCTAATGACCAGTGATGATGAGCTCTTTTCATGATTGTTGGCTTCATGTATGTCTTCTTTAGAAAAGTGCCTGTTCATATCCTTTGCCCACTTTTGAATGTGTTTGTTTGTTTTTTTCTTGTAAACCTGTTTTAGTTCTTTTTAGATTCTGGATATTAGCCCTTTGTCAGATGGGTATATTGCAAAAATTTTTTCTCACTCTGTTGGTTGCCAGTTCACTCTAATGATTGTTTCTTTTGCTGTACAGAAGCTCTGGAGTTTAATTGGATCCTATTTGCCTATTTTGGCTTTTGTTGCCAATGCTTTCAGTATTTTAGTCATGAAGTCCTTGCCTATGCCTATGTCCTGAATGGTTTTGCCTAGATTTTCTTCTAGGGTATTTATGGTGTTTGGTCTTATGTTTAAGTCTTTAATCCATCTGGAGTTAATTTTAGTGTAAGGTGTCAGGAAGGGGTCCAGTTTCTGCTTTCTGCACATCGCTAGCCAGTTTTGCCAACACCACTTATTAAACAGGGAATCCTTTTCCTATTGCTTGTTTTTGTCAGATTTGTCAAAGATCAGATGGTTGTAGATGTGTGGCATTGCCTCCAAGGCATCTGTTCTGTTCCATTGGTCTATATCTCTGTTTTGGTAACAGTAACATGCTGTTTTTGATTACTGTAGCCTTGTAGTATAGTACGAAGTCAGGTAGCGTGATGCCTCCTGCTTTGTTCTTTTTGATTATGATTGTCTTGACTATGTGGACTCTCTTTTGGTTTCATATGAAGTTTAAGGTGGTTTTTTTCCAGTTCTGTGAAGAAGGTCATTGGTAGCTTGATGGGGATAGCATTAAATCTATAAATTACTTAGGGCAGTATGGCCATTTTCACAATATTGATTCTTCCTAACCATGAGCGTGGAATATTTCTTCATCTGTTTGTGTCCTCTCTCATTTCCTTGAGCAGTGGTTTGTAGTTCTCCTTAAAGAGGTTCTTTAAATCCTTTGTTAATTATATTCCAAGGTATTTTATTCTCTTTGTAGCAATTGTGAATGGGAGTTTACTCTTGATTTGGCTCTCTGTTATTGGTGTATAGAAATGCTTGTGATTTCTGCACATTGATTTTGTATCATGAGACTTTGCTGAAGTTGCTTATCAGTTTCAGGAGATTTTGGGCTGAGACGATGGGGTCTTCTAAATATACAATCATGTCATCTTCAAATAGAGACAATTTGACTTCCTCCTTTCCTAATTGAATACCCTTTATTTCTTTTTCTTGCCTGAATACTCTGGCTAAAATTTCTAACAGTATATTGATCAGGAGTGGTGAGAGAAGGCATCCTTGTCTGGTGCCATATTTCAAAGGGAATGCTTCCAGTTTTTGCCCATTCACTATTCTATTGACTGTGAGTTTGTCATAAATATCTCTTATTATTTTTGAGAAACATTCCATTGATACATAGTTTATTGAGAGTTTTTAGTAAAAAGGGCTGTTGAATTTTGTCGAAGGCCTTCTCTGCATCTATTGAGATAATTATGTGGTCTTTGTCTTTGGTTCTGTTTACATGGTGGATTACATTTATAGACTTATGCCTGTTGAACCAGCCTTGCATCCCCGGGATGAAGCCTACTTGATTGTGATGTATAAGCTTTTTCATGTGCTGTTGCAGTCAGTTTGCCTGTATTTTATTGAAGATTTTTGCATCTCTGTTCATCATGGATATTGGCCTGAAGTTTTCTTTTTTTGTTGAGTCTCTGCCAGGTTTTGGTATCAGGATGATGTTGGTCCCATATGTGTTTTAAGCGTTACTTTAAGTATAAGGAAAATGAAAATAAAGTCATAATAATTCTACACAAACATCCATGTCATATATAATTTTCTGATTACAAAATAATTGATTTATTATAATACATAGTTTCTTTAATCTATAATACTTTTAATTTGAAGTATACTCTAATCTTCATAAAAATGAAACTGTTTTCAGTTTCTGTAAAACTGGTTTCACTTAGTGAGCACACTGAATTCTTCACATGCTAAGAAGAGTAAGTTCAACTGAATATTTTGATATGTGATATGTTCTTATAGCAATGTCAGAGGTTACAGTAGTGCTACCTTTTCTTTGCCTTTACATTACTTGAAACTATAAAGATAAATTTGAAATTTGCTTAATTATTATTTTTATATTTCTGTTACCTTAAATGTAAAATATAACAACCTTATTTATTACTGGTTCTAGTACTGAATGATTAATTGAAATTCCTTGATTGTGATTTGTCTCTTTGTATTTAAGAAACATGAAAAAAATTTATGATGCCACTCATTTTCTTGTTTATTTAATAAAGAGTCTTTATAATTTTTCATCTTTTACTTAAAATTTTAAATTGTTAGGCCATTTTCATGCAGTACATAAACATGGTCTAAGACTAAGTGAACAATAAGTAAATATATAGCATGAAAAATTAATCAATTTTTGAAGTTTTTATGGTAATCTAGAAAAGGGTTCAGCAGACTTTTCTGTAGAGGTCAAAAGAGCAAATAGTTTAGGCTTTTTGGGCTTTACTACAATCTCTCATCCCTGCCATTATAGTGAGAAAACAGACATAGACAATAAGTAAAGGCATGGGGATGGTTATGCTCCAATAAAACTTTATTTACAAAAATAGGCAGTGGGCCTGTTGTGGACTAGGGCTATTCATTTGCTGACCTCTGACTGCTAATATTATAATTTAATTACTTTTAAAATTACTTTTTCTTTATTAGTTTTTTCCTTTTAAAATACATGGTAATTTCCCGTGCCAAAAATGTATTTAATACAGAAATATATAACCTGGAATTTATCAATAGGAAAAATGAATTTTAACTAATAAATTCACACAATTTTTTCCAGAGAAATGTATCTGGACAAAAGCATATATTGTTTTGTATTTTATTATGGTTTAGACTGTACACATTACAGTTAATTTAATTTGGCACATTATAACCATGGAATACTAAATTTTAGAAGCGCCAAGCACCAATTAAAAGTGAAAAGAAAAAGATAGATATAAGACCTACTTCTCATAAATTCAGTCAACACAAATAATCCCTAAATTTAGGTGTGACTGTCTAGGTAAGTTTCCAGTCTATTGTCTGCCATGTTTATGTTTATTTTTATTGGCTAGCTATGAGTTAGATTTCTGCTTCTTTTAAATAATTTATAAGTTAGTTTTGCAGGTAGTTACTTTTAGATCAGCTTATTTTGGTAAGTCAAAATAGATTTCACCATAGGCTAATTGACATCTCCTACTAAAGCATGATCTTTTTGGGTTTTTATTAATATCTCCAAGTATTCAACGTATCCCTCCACTTTGGCTGGTGAAAATCTGAACATCTCCTGTGCTCACATAAGCTTAGAAAATTGTTTAGTTTGTAGTCTCCAGACAACAGTTCTTACTTTGACCTCATCCAGTTTTACCGTGTCTTTGTCCAGATTAGTGCTTAAGGGAAGACTCACAAGAGACTTCCTGCAAATTTCTGAAGCTTTTTCTCAGTTATAATTCTTGTGTCTCCAGTACTCTGCTTTGCAAATTTCAGTCTTTTTTGCTTCCTTATACTTAGATCTCTGTTTTTTACCAGACTTTCTAGGCTCCCCCTCCATGTCAGAACAAGTAATTGCTTCACAGCAGAAAATTCACATTTGTAGGTTTCTCTCATATACTTTCCTTCTTTCATGGATCACAGTTAAGCAATGATTATTGCACAGTAATTGAAAACTATTCTATGTTTAGAAAAACTTTTATGGTTGTGTACAGTGAGAGAAGTCTAATACCAATTGCTCCTTAGTAAGTAAAAGCAGGTAACAATTTTTGTGACTTAATACAATAAATCTACTTATTTTATTCTGGACTTATATTGGAGATTTGACAGTTTGGTTTTTAAAATTTCAGCTCTTCCTCATCTTTTCCTTCATATTGAATATCATCTGAACAGTAACCAAAAGTAGTCAGCAGTAACAGCAAAGATGTCCTAAAATTTTATTTTCTTTATTTAAAAAACAGGATTATTCTTTCAAATACATAAGCATGTATATAAAATTTGTTGTTTGGATCCACATTGTGGAAATTAAACGTTGGGGCTTAAGAAATTTTAAGGTTCAATTTTACCAAAGGACATGTCGGTTATACAAGCAAATCTCTAAGATTGTCTGCCTTTCAGTGTAAATGATATTAAAGAGCTTTCAGGATGAATTGGAACTAGAGAACCATATATTGAAATTGCAGAATAAATTAACTTATTAGATGGAATACTTTTTATTTGACATTGAGATGGGAGACATTAGTGTCATTAATGTTAAGGTATTTTTCCTTGCAAAAATTAGCCACCACCAAAAGATGTTTCTTAAAGAAACTCCTAAATCAAATTATCACAGATTAAGCCAACAGCACGAAAGTCAATGTTTTTCTTATTCATTGCTATCATAGATTGCCAACAGCAAAGAATATTCCGGAATTAACAGTAATAAATTCTATCAGAGTGAAATTTAAAATGAAGTAAGAATATAACTTTTTATATTCCATTAGATGGTTAGAATTTAGAGCTGAAATTTGATACTTTAACAGGTTTTCTTTACTCTGATAATGACTGTATTTTTATTCTACAGATTTTGAAAAATTGTTATTAAACTGAGAGCCATATGGTCACAACTTATCACAGTGCCCCATCTTGTCAGACCTCAAATAGCTTTAAGCAGTAAAGAAATGCATATTACACATATGTTGTGGTGGCAGAAAATAGCTAGTTATCTTCAAAGCCAGTTTCCATTTTCTGAGTACACAGCTAAATCAACTTTCTCAGCTTACTTTGTAGTTAGGTGCGCCGCAGTGTGGGAGTAGGTAACGTAAATCTCTATAGACTTGGCTATAATAATCTTCTTCATGATCCTCCCTTCTCTCTCCTCTCACAATATTTTGCTATTAAAGAAAACTCCAAAAATATAGAGCAGGGCAGCCTCACAGTAGGAGAAGAACAAGGGTAATTGAGTAAGCCCTGTTTACCCTCCTTTTCACAGATTCAACTTTATCTGCACAAGAAATAAACTTTGTGTTTTGACACTGAGATTTTGAAATTATATTTTATGGTATTGCCTTGGCTAATACAGATTTATAAATTCAAACCATGAAGACACTGATATGGTAAGTTATAAAGACGGAGATCCACATGATAGGGTGCAAAACATTGAGTTTGCTGAACCCAGAACACTGACCCTACAGCTCACGGGACAGTGGTTGGAAATAGTCAAATGGTGATGTGTAGCTTTTGCTTTCTGTTTTTGGCAATGTATTTCATGAAATAGGTATGTTTAAGCAAAATTGCCTGGTTTTCAGAGATCAAAGCTATTAGTAAGCGTTGATAGAACAGATGCCTTGCGGGCTTGAAAAGGCCAACTGCTACTGAAACTGAAGTAGCAAGAATATAAAATGAAAGAAGTTTTGAGCTACAATGTCACACAGAACTTCATGGAACAAAGAAATTTGCTGTTGGCAGTCTACAATAGCAAAGAATAAGAAAAACATTCTGCAATACAGGAAAGACCAGCTAGAGCTATGATATTCCCCTCAAGTGCCATACCCAATTCCTCCAAATTAACCCATTAAATGAAAGAAACAACATCAGGGCAAGGAACCGGAGAGAGAAAGCAAAGACAATCATGTTAAGGAAAAAATCTAGGTGCAGTTACTGGCACATGCAAATGCATTGAAATATATCAGAAGCTAATTACAAATAGTTGAGGAAATTGTAACATATATAAAAGCACACACTCAGGCATGCATGCACCCACACACACAGAGAAGCCCAGAGCAAATATCTTGAATTGTTTGAAATTCAGTAAAACTCTGAAACCCCCAAACTTGTTTAAATAGAAAGCTAGCTGTGAATACTGGGATACTCTCAGGTGAGTATATCCTCTAACACCTATTACAACATGTCCATGGAGGATAATGGGCAAGGAAGAGGCTATGAGGTCAGAACTGTAGAATAATCAAGGAACTCTCAATAGTCCCAGGGGAGGAAACTGCAAACCTGATATATTAGTCTGTTTTGCATTACTGTGAAGGAATACCTGAGACTGGATACTTTATAAAGAAAAGAAGTTGATTTTGGCTCTAGGTTCTGCAGACTGTACAAGAAGCATGGTGCCAGTATTTGCTTCTGGTGAGGTTCTCAAAAGGATTTTATTCATAGTAGACGGTGAATGAGGAGCAGACATGTCACATGAGAGAGGAGGAAGTACCAGTCTCTTTTAAACAACCAGCTTTCTGGTGAACAACCAGACAAGAACTCACTCATTACCAAGGAGATGGCAGGAGGCCATTCAAGAAGGATCTGTCCTCATGACCTGAACAACTCCCACTGGCCCACCTCACACACTGGAGGTTACATTTCAGAAAAAAACCATGAGAGCTGTGCATCCAAATTATATCATCAGCCTAGCAGAATATCAGAATTGATGGAGACCAGGGACTACTTTGGGTTTTCCCTTCTCCTTTCTGAGTAGGAGTGTTTATTGCAGTTTTCCTATTCCTGTTCCACTATTTAATATTGTGTGTCAGGGGAAAGAGATAATTTATCTCCTATTTAAGATGTCATTAGATCTTCCAGAAGTACATCTCTATTCATGACCTCTTAGGAAGAATGGCATGTCATATTCTGGAATTTTTGTCAATGCCTTAACTAGTTGGAGCTTTGTATTGTTTTACTTGGGAAAGAAGTGAGTTTTGCATGAGTATGTGTGGCATGTCATATTCTGGAATTTTTGTCAATGCCTTAACTAGTTGGAGCTTTGTATTGTTTTACTTGAGAAAGAAGTGAGTTTTGCATGAGTATGTGTGGGAGGAAAAATGAATAGGTAATTGGTGATCATAAGGGCAGACTGTGATAGAGAATATCTTGTTCACCAAGCAGCGTTCTTTTTCCTCCAGGGCACAAAGCCATAATCCTTTTCCTATCTTTTCTTGGGTTTCAATGTGGCCATATATTAAATTGTGAAGATGGAAGGTGGATGTAATTTATAAGTATCATCTCTCCAACCCCTGGGAGAATAAAAAATACTGTGAAGGTGTAGAGAAAGGCTGTGGTGTTAAATCTTTTAAATGTCACAGCTAACAGATGACAGCACCTCATGATACTTTAATACATATAAGCAAATACACATCCTTTATATTCACACACAAAGCAACATAGGAATAGAGGCAAATATCATGGTAATTCAAGTGCTTATCTTTGATGTCAGATATATCTAAAGACAGAATACAACTTAATAAGGGAAAATTAAGGAAGTTATAAACCTAATATTAATGACTATCTTTAAGTGATCTCTGTGCTAATCATTAGTTTATTCATTTATTCAACAATACTTAAATAAGGACTTACTACTTTTGCTGTGCTAGCTACTGTAAATGGAGAGCTGAACAAGCAGACAGAAGTCCTACTCTTATGATCCGTGTCTTTTGTAGGCATCATGATAAAATGAGATAGGAGTGATAGCCAGAGGCTAAATAATTTGCTGAAACTCACACAACTTACTAGTGGTTAAACCCCACACATCTTTGACTCTAAAGCTTTTTGTAATTTCATATATTTGAACATTTTAAATTAAAGTAAATATTGGCTTATACTTGTCTAAAAATTGCCTCATGTATTTTTTGGATGCAATTGCATGGTCCATTGCACAGTCCAGTCTTTAACATTACTACACTGTAATGTTTAATATAAATCTTTCCTGTGAGAACTTGACACATTTAAGTTACAGAGTATATCTCAGGCCATAATAGTCTTCTAAGAACATAATTTTACTTATCTATCATCCACACAATTTTGTATATTACATCTAAGTGGTTTTGAATTATCTAGATAATTCTTTCATTTTTTTCCTTCCTGTTTAACATTTGATCAAGTTTGGAACAGATTGTTAAGCTAAAGCAGGTGCAGCCATAAACATAAACATATGAAAATCACTGGTAAATCTTTGTCATTCACTGTATATAGATTACCTACTTTGAAATCAATTTCATGTATCACTGTAAAATCTTGTGTGAATATTGTCTCATACAGTAAGGAAATGGTTGACTATAACATGTAGCAAAGTGTGAGCTATAAATTAGAAAATAAAATCTTGATTGATTTTCCAGTGTAATCCAATTGTGAATATGAGCAAACTAAGGAATTTTATAGACTTTGGCTCCACAGTAGACTGTTGGTGAATGGAGTTTCCCTTGACTTTCAGTTTCTTGTGTAAAGCTATTAAATTTCATATCCTCGTGTCAGATATGACAAATGGGGCACTGAATGGAGCCCTCAGACTACAAATGAGAAGTTAATACTCCATGAGCAATTTGATGAGCTTAGAGAAAATTCACACATCCCTTTTTGTCTGTATATCCAGAGAAACTAATTAGTGAAAAGGTTTCTGGAATTACAGTAATCTGTTAATGTAGTTATTTTTAATATAAAACCTTGGTGATTTCAGTTTCAGTTTGTTTGCAATTATTTTTCAATTAACAGATAAGAATGATGAACTCTAGAGTTTCACCATTGCTCATATTTTGCTTAGTCACTACTACAAAATGAAAATATTTTGAATAAAATGTCTTAAAAATAAAGAAAAGAAAATGCTACCTAAAAAACATTCATATAATTTCTGATATTTTAAAATCTTGGTTGCCATTTAATTATTGCATAAGCAAAATTATAAAACAAATAACACATGTATAGTATAGGTCACCTTAATTATTGTGTGTTTTATTAATCCATGGAAGAAATACCTTTTTAAAGTTATTTTAGAACAATATTCAACCTAATACTTTTAAAGTTAACAATTTATCATTCCATTCTGTATTGGTTTACTGTTGCCATTGTAAAAAGTTATCACAAATTTAGTGGCTTAAAGCAACACAAATTTCTTTTTTTGTGTGAATATTTGCATATATATTGAGATGTCTTGGAGAATGGGGCCAAGTCTAAACATGAAATTGATTTATGTTTCATATTTAACTTATACACATAGCCTGATATACATTTTCTATCATTTTTAAAATAACATTTTTATGTAGCGAAGCTTTGACTGTGACCCATCACATGAAGTCAGGTGTGGAATTTTATTTATTTTTCTTTGTTTCTTTTTTTTTTTTAAATTGCATTTTAGGTTTTGGGGTACATGTGAAGAACATGCAAGATTGTTGCATAGGTACACACATGGCAGTGTGATTTGCTGCCTTCCTCCCCATCACCTATATCTGGCATTTCTCCCCATGCTATCTCTCCCAACTCCCCAACCTCTGCTGTCCCTCCCCTTTTTCACCTCTACAGAGCCCAGTGTATGATGCTTCCCTCCCTGTGTCCATGTGTTCTCATTGTTCAGCACCTACCTATGAGTGAGAACATGTGGTGTTTGATTTTCTGTTCTTGTGTCAGTTTGCTGAGAATGATGGTTTCCGGGTTTATCCATGTCCTTACAAAGGACACGAACTCGTCGTTTTTGATGGCTGCATAATATTCCATGGTGTGTATGTGCCACATTTTCCCAGTCTGTCATCGATGGGCATTTGGGTTGGTTCCAGGTCTTTGCTATTTTAAACAGTGCTGCAATGAACATTCCTGTGCATGTATCCTTATAGTAGAATGATTTATAATCCTTTGGTTATATACCCAGTAATGGGATTGCTGGGTCAAATGGAATTTCTATGTCTAGGTCCTCAAGGAATCACCACACTGTCTCCCACAAGGGTTGTGTGGTTTTGCATTGTTGGTGGGAGTGTAAATTAGTTAAACCATTGTGGAAGACAGTGTGGCAATTCCCCACAAATTTCTTATTTAACAGTTTTCTGAAAGTCGACTGTTTAAAATAGGTCGCAGGGATGCATTCCTTCTGGAATCGGAAAACCTGTTTCCTTGGCTTTTCCAGCTATTAGAGGCTGCCAGGTTTCCTTTGCTCATGGCCCTGAATAAGTTTATTCTTCACATGTACCCCAAAACCTAAAATGCAATAAAAAATAATAATTAAAAAAAAAGTCTGACCTTTTTTGCTTCCACTGTCATGTTTCCTTCTCTCTTTTATGATTACACTGGCCTTACCCAGATAATACAGAATAATCCCCCATCTCAAGATGATTAACCTAATTGCATTTGTAAAGTTCTTTTGCAGTGTAAAGCAACATATTAATGGGTTTTAGGATCAGGACATGGACATATCTGGGTGACACTGTGCAGCCTACTACACTTTTGATTTGTGAGATATACTCTGTGTGTGTGTACGTGTGTGTGTGTGTGTGTGTGTGTGTGTGTGTAATTTCTAATTGTCAGTTATATCCCTATGAAACTGTAAAACTTTTAAAAAGAAGAAAGAAGAGGGACTGTGGTATTATCTTTAAACACTTGAGGAAATATCATTTGAAAGTAGGAGTGAACTTGTTTTGTGTATGTCCAAAGTTAGAACCAATATATGTAAAGTACAGGAAGTTAGACTTTGACTCAAAATAAGAAATAACTCTTTGAAGATCAAAAGCATCCAAAAGAGAAATGGACTTCTTCAGGAGGAAGGAAAGTAAATAAAAGAGGATAAGTATTTGGTTGTGTAATCATAGAGAAGCCTCACACATCAGATGTGTGTCTGAACTAGATGATCATTATTTTCTAAGTATGTGATTCAGGAAAATCTTCCTAGAAGGAGTTGCAGTTGGGATTCATATGGAAGGATAAGTATTAATAGGATTTAGATATCTTTAACTTAGGAGAGGATACATGAAATTGAATGAAAAGCATGAGCCAAATGGAAGTGGGTGGGTATGTTTGTTTAACAAATTCTGGTGACAGAACCTTCTGTTTGAGTTGAAGTTGGGTGCACTGTAGTATTCAGGCCTGTCTGAGAATGTCTGAGGAATTATTGGGCTAAGTCTGCTAAGTATCTATTGTTTATTCACCAGAGAAACCAGGAATTCTCCTGGATAATGAATTAAAAATATGGCTTCTCTGAGGTAACTGAGACAATTAGAGAAGTTGATAAAAATTATTCCCTCAGCTACTCAGATTTATTTCCCAATAATCCAATGGGTTCTAGTGTTTCTGTAGAGTAACGGTTTGAGGATAAGTATCCTTCACCGTGTTTTATATTTCTGTGTGAAAAACAGCAATTGATGGAACATCAAAGAAGAGTGAAATCTCTTGGTGAATTGGATGAGGAATTAAACAGAGAGAAAATCTAGTCTTCCTTGTATCACCTTCTCTTTATGTCTATTTACATCAGAAATCAGACATTCCATTTTGTTTCCCCATGTCATATTTTACAGACAAGTCCCCATCGGAGGGAGCCCTTGGTCTACTGGTACTTCCAATGTCAAACTGAATAATTATTCTGGGGTTCAGTATCAAGGAATTTATTGTTTCCATAGATCTAGGATGGCTTTTTCAGTATCAACCTTATCAGTAAAAGAAAGTAACTGAGCTGCATATTCTGATTCCCTTTCATCTTCTCAGTTGCTTCAGAATTTGGGAAGGAGGAAAGAGGAATTGTTTATTAGCCTCCTTCAAACAGCAGTAGTGAACAAGTTAGAGAAATAATGATTTGTTACTTTTAGTTTAATGCTTTATGCAACTTTTAAGGTCTCAATAGAATTGCTGTTTGTTTTATTTTTCTTACTTCATTCTTACCTAAAAACAAAAGGACAATATTGTTATATAGTATTTGAAATTATTGAGATTTTAGGTGTTTTCAAAGCCAACACATAGAACATATACAGATTTTTTTTAATTATTATTATTTTTTAATTTATTTGTTATACTTTAAGTTCTGGGGTACATGTGCAGAACATGCAGATTTGTTACATAGGTAAACACGTGGCATGGTGGTTTGCTACATCCATCATCCCATCATCTACATTAGGTATTTCTCCTAATGCTATCCCTCCCTAATCCCCTCACCCCATGCTATCCCTCCCCTAGCCCCCCTCAACCCCCATCAGCCCCCCATCAATGATTGACATGAATAAAGAAAATATGGCACATACACACCATGGAATACTATTATGTATCCATGAAAAAGGATGAGTTCATGTCCTTTGCAGGGACATGGATGAAGCCGGAAACCATCATTCTCAGCAAACTAACACAAGAACAGAAAACCAAACACCACATGTTCTCACTCATAAGTGAGAGCTGAACAATGAGAACACATTGGCACAGGGAAGGGAACATTTCACACCAGGGCCTGTCTGCAACACTGGTCACAATAGCAAATACTTTGAACCAATACAGATAATTTTTTATCTAAAATCCAGTAAGCAACCCAAATATCCTCAGTTGTGTAATGGATAAATAATAGTGGAAATGAGCAAACTGTGGTTACACACAACAACCTAGATGAATGTCAAAAACATAAAGTTAAGGAAGCAAGACCCAGAGAACATAGTTTCAATTTATTTTTAAAAAGCTACAAAAATGGGCATAACTAAACTATATTGTTTAAGAAGCACATAGGCATTACAACAATGTAAAAAAGCAAGGAAATTGTTATAACAAAAATTTAGAATAATTCTGGGGGCAAATGAAGACATGGAAAATGAGGAGGGGCATATGTGGGTATCTAGGATTCTGGTAATGAACTAATTTTTGACCTAAGAGGTAGTTACATGGACATATATTATCTTTTAATCTTGTCTCACAGTCCAGACAAACCTATTCTTTGTCTTCTCTTTTCACTTTTATCCTCCTTAAATTCTACCAGCATGCTATTCAGCAATACCTGTTGGAAATTATAATTTTCTCTTTCTTTAGATTTATAAGGAGGAGGAGTTTATATCCACAGTCTTTTCTCTTTTTTCCCCAGGAAGTCCTATTTCTTCCTTTGGGATAGCAGTATATATCAGGGAGATGGAAAATTAAATGTCTTACTGCTTTTACTTCTGTTTTTTTTTTTCCCTTTCCCACCTTTCCCTCTCTTTCTTCCATCCTTTCCTTGCTACTGTTCTGTGTCCTTGTCTTTTAGCTTTGGTCAATTTATTCTAGGAACTTCCTCCTGGAATCCCGGAGTACCACTTGAAATGATAGCTATATTTTCCTAATGGAAATAGCTTATTTTTAGATTCTGTGCAGTTTCACTGTGAGAAACAATTAAATCAATTTATAAGTACATAAGACTAAAATCAATTCACTATGGCTTAATAAGTAAACACGCCAAAAATCTGAGAACCTGGTGGACAGTCAGAAAAAGCACAGATAAAAAAATAAACCCCACAGCCATATTTTCTTTCTACACAGAATTTTAGGGAAATATTAACATGCCATATATATAGGTTGTACTCTATTATTTGCTCTAAAATGTATTACAATAATATTAATAGGGTCTCTATGGCAAAGAGACAATTGGTTTAATGATTCATCTTTAGGACTTAGACTCTGAATGAGAAAGAAGTTGTAAGATGATTTTCCAAAATAGTCTTGACTAGTTGAGAAGGTGTGTGTGTGTGTGTGTCTGTGTAAATAACAGTGAAAATGAAGACTTCTTGAGGTTCTTTAAATAGTCATTATTCTGGTATGGTAATTTACTTTACAATAAAAAGCCTTTGGGCCAAAATAATCATTTGAAAAAAACTAGTGAGATATATAATAACTTTATAAATTAAAATTATAGGATAGTACCCAATTCTTATATTTTCCACAGCTATTATGGTGACAGTATTTAATGGCACACTGTAATATTACATAGTTATTGATCACAGTTTTTCTGTGTGGAAACGCAGATATTTTAAAAAATCACATTTAAGGGAATTTAAAATTTCAAAAAATATATTTTATAATCTGAAATACTTTGTTACTAAATTATGTATAAATCACTGTAAGGTTAACTCAGCACAAATATTTATAAAATGATATCTATTTATTAAATTAAAAATATTTTAGCACTAAGCATAGTAGTTACAATTTTAGCATCCCAGACATAGATTTAATAAGTTAGGAGAATATAATATTTTATTTCAAATGTGTGTATGTATTAAATTATAGGCATTTTTAAACCAATAGTTTATCATAACTGAAAGAATACTAAACATAATGAAAAGTATTGTTAGCATTATTTTTTCATTCGATTTTGACAAGTAGGATATGTATCTTGTACAAGACATTCTACAGCTATAAAATTGAATTTAACCATTGGAAAAATAAAAAAGTAAAAATAGTTTAAAGAAAAGCCACATGAGTAAAGTGATACTTCTAAACATAATTTTTGGCTCTAGAATGAGTATAAGAAAAGTATTGCCTAGCAATAGCAATGGCTGAAGGTGCTATTAAAATTGGAAATATCAAATTTGTCCTTTAAAATTAATAGTTTTTAAAATTATGTATGGAATAATTCACCCAAACTCTACAGAAATATAGGCAAAATAACTTGATATCTCAAACAACATCTGCCTAATGTTTCTCTTCTTCCCTTATCACAGGACTAGTCACTGACCACGATAGACTACTCAAATTGGACTCCTAAAATGAAGTGTAGATGATTTTCCTGTTCTGTTTCCTAGAATAACTACTAATATTATTTGAGGTTCAAAAAAAGCTTACTAAATGTTAGGTAACATTTTAGGAAATTAAAAGGAATATCTTGGTTTCTATTTTCTAAAACATGTGCCATGCCATACAATTAAAAAAACCTAATAGTATATTCCTTATAGCAATTGATGTAATTAGACCCCTGTAGCTGAAAGTCATAAATATGATTAATGCACTATTAATATCTGAGAGATTACTCAATATAATCATATTTTATAAAACTGATTAATATAAAAGAATAGCAAAGACTAATAAATTTCTGTGTTTAAGAACTCAAAATATTATGAGCTGTTTAAATTACTTTATATTAATAAGAAGAATAGGATGAAAAACAAATCTTTAATAAAAGCCAGTTTATTTAAAGTGGGTATAGAATGTTGATTTAGCATACAGTTAATAACAATATTTTAACAACTTATTTGGTACAAAAAAAATTAACTGTTCTTTACGTTTTAGAAATAAATTATAAGGCATCTAGAAAGGGTATAATCTCACTAAAAGTGACACATTGAATATTGAATTCAAACTCCATGCCAATGTTCTTTGAAAACAACATCAAACATTTAGAAATCATTTATTACATATTATTTATGGTTATAAACATCATCACTGGTGCCACTTTTCCATTTCCATCTCCTAAATCACACTACTTTTAAATTAATGATTCTGCTCTCTTGGTTTAGCATACTCATTTATTTTATGATTTATTATGGAGATGTGCTGAGAAAAAATTCTAAAAGCAAAATTAATTCAAAATAACCATTTAGAAAAAATGTTGTATTACATATATTATATCCATATTTGTCATTTTAAGATTTTCTTTCTTTAAACATTTTTCTCTTCCTGACAGTAATATGTGTTTATTCTGAAAAATTGAAAAAATATAAATATAAAAAAAATAAAAGTTACACTAACCAGTAATATCTTACTTCAAGGAGAACCATCCTTTACATTTTGATAAATATCTGTCAACATTTTACATGGACATCCCAGCATACATTTTATTATATACATTCTTTTGAAATAGAGAATTGTAATATACTTATTATTTTTTTAAATTCCTAATGTCCTCATGATATGAAATATTTATCAATAATATTCTCTGATAACTAAATAGTAGTTTATTGTATGAGTGAATATTATAATAAAGTTATCCAAATTCCTCTTGTTGGATGAATAAGTGATTTCTTTTTTAAAAAAATATTAACAACTTTAATGAATATTCTTGATATCAAATAATTTTGTACCTGCATGATTTTCTTAAAAGTATATATTTTTATACATATGAAGTCAATAATCTAGGGAATGACAGTTGTGACCTTTTCTAAATGTTTTGCCGAATTGTTTATTCCCAGTGCAGTGCTGGTCTTTACACATACTGACTGGTAAGTACAATGTTTGTTTCCTTGTAATGCAGCTATGCTGTGGATTATCCCTTTTATTTTTAATATGTAAATACTGATTGTGTAGAACTTATTTTTGTATAAAATGTGAGGTTGCCTTTTCATGTAATTTTTTCTAAAATGTTTTACTTGTCCCTATGCCATTTATTAAATTATCTATTCTTTTCACCCTTATTTGAAATGCCAATTTATCTTGAGGTAAATTTTTTAACATTTGATTCTGGGTGTCTATTTCATTGGTCCATTTGTACATCAAATTCAATATGATTATCTGTAATGTATTCCTTCTTCATACTTTCATGCAGCTTGCTACTAATCCTATCATGATTTATCCCCACAGTATTGTAATTTTTTATTTTTCTACTGCTTCATATTACTGTGTCTGTAGTGTGCATTTTACTAGCACATGAAGCACATTAGTCATAAAATATTTTTATTGAATTTTAATATCTGAGAAGTAAAGACTCTAAGTCTTTCTTCCAAATTTTATAAGGTTTTTAATTTTTTCTTACTTATTTTTCAAATTTCAGTATTATTTTGTTAAGCATCTTTCCTAAAAACTCAGTGCAGTTTTTCCTGGTATAATATTAAATGTATAAATTAATTTGAGAAAAATGTATGACTTTCAATATTAGTTTTTTTCATCCAGAAAAGCTGAATGCATATGTACTTGAGACTTCATTTATACTTCTCACTAAAATTTAGCATTTTTCTTCATAGAGGTTCTATTTGTTTCTTTTGAAGTTTATCATTTGGTACTTATTATTTTATAAGTGAAATAGTTTTCTGTTAAATTTCTCTACTAGTATATTGAATTCTTATTAATTGCTAGTATATTGAATTCGTATTAATTTTCACAGCTTGTATTTTATTTTCATGGGATTTACATATGTATAATTATATCTTAAGTACATTTTTTACATTTATATCATTGTTTCTGATACTGATTATTATAATTTACTTTTATCAACTTATGATATAGGTTAGTCTTTCCAGAACAGTATTGAATATCATTAATTGTATTATTTTTGTTGTGCTATTTTTTGTGAAAATGACTGTAATTTTTTTTATGAAATTGAAAATTGGTTCTTTGCTTGAGATAACGTTTTTATCATACTAAAGAAGTTTTATTGTATTCCTAGTTTACATAGACCCTTCTCCAAATAAACTCAGTAGAGTTTGAATCAATACATTCACTGCTTATTATAAGTATTTGATGCTACTACAGATTTTGATAAGTCCTTCTATGAAAATGTCTTTCTAGCCTCATAGAGAGGAAAAAGAACAAAGTAGAAGGATCATAGAGGTCAATGGCTCTTTCTCCAAGGGAAGCAACCAGTGCCTTAACAGCACTCTGATCTCATGGTATACAGAGCTTCTGAAGTGAAGCTTACTATTTCTTCCATTACTTTATCTGAAATTTTGCTACTTCAAAGTTTTTGAATATCAAGTCCCTTTTCATGTGTCATCCTTAATAACATGAACAATGTATACTAATTAGTCTAGTACAATATGTTTTGTTTTATATAAAAATTAAAAGACTTTAGAAAAGACAGGAGACAGAGAAGAGCATGAATATCAAGGAGGGAGCTATAATTCAGCATAAGATTTGAGTTGGAATGGCAATTAAGCATCCAATACAAGTCTGAGTTACATTAGTGATCCTTTCAGTGTCCCTTTAGTCTTTATTGGTCCATCTCTGCAATACATGAACTTCTGCAGTTATTACTTTTTTCCCCCTTAGGTAGTGTACTTTAGTGACAAAACTAAAAGGCATTTCCATCATCTGTGATATTTTTTCATTCATTCATTTACCAAATATATTTTAGAAATTCACATGTACCAGGTTGTTTTGGACTTTGAGGAAATGATGATGGAGTTGGATGAAATTCTTAAAGTTAAAACTTAGTTTCTACTGGATAAATTATAGACAAAATATTAAAATATGGAAGAAAATTTGGATAATGGGATGTGTGATACAAAAAATAAAACATTATAACATGATAGAATGTAACTAGAAGAATATTTTAGATTCATGAGAAAGGAATAACTCTAGGGAGGAGAGTCTAAAATTCCACCATGAAAGAAATTTATTTGATTAATATATTAGCCTCTCAGAGTATTAATAGTTCTGGTCAGTGTAATACATAAACCTAGAATAAGCTCATACCAATTTCTACTCAGCACATCAAAGGGTAGACCTAATTTGGGATAAATCTTGGTGGGCAAAAACAGGGGACTCTGAAAGCAGAAAGACAAAATAAAGAATATGGAGTACAAAAAGAATGGGGAAGAAAAATTTTAACTATTTTAAAATTTACCTCAGAGCTGACATTCAGCAAAACTTCAAATGTCAACATGGTTACAATGTGATTAGTAGAGTTTTTACACATTTCAGCCATTTAGGATGTATGGCAACAGGACTTGGAATCATACTCTAACATGTACCATTAACAGTTACAGCCACAGGACTCCTAAAGAATGCTGTCTTTTATCACTGCTGCCCCAACTCTGCATACTACTGACATGGATATTATTTCTATTACTGCAAGCGATAGCAAAAGTTTGTATCACATTTTAAGAAAGAAATTATACATTTGGTGAAGAACATCATTTACAAAATACATGCCTTTCAATTTCAATTGTCTCCCTATAATATGGAGAATTTTCTTATTTCATGGCAGAATTTAGATCCTGAATTAAAAATGAATGTAGGCCAAGAGCTTCTTATGGAAAGGGTACTATGGCTTCTACAACTTCTAATTTCATCACATTTAATACAGCACTTAGTATGTAACCAAAGCCTAATTTATATTTCCTGAAATTATTTTTGAAATGTTATATAATGCAATAAAACAAACAGCTATCCTTATTGTTTTGGATTAATTATTCTTTTATATATCTGTTTATATATAACTGAGGACTAGAGTTTTTCTTTATAATATATATAGAAAAATTTTCCATATGTAGAATATTCATTCAGTATGTGATATTACTATGTAGAAAGAGTTCTATAACATTATTCACCATGGCAAAATGTTTTCTGTAATGTACATTTTGTGAAGCCTCATCTGAAAAGGCTTAATTTTGAAATTATCAGAAGACATTGTATCCTCACTTCAACCTGGCTGTGAGCAGTATGATATGTACTCTCTTATGTGAGTAGTGAAATGAGATTCAATATGGGTCAAATAATAATAACCAAATGTAAGTTTTTGGCTGTATGATATTCTAAAACATGCTGCTCATTTTTTCTCTTATTCATAAAAATAAGCAATATTTGAAAAACTTCTTAAAGATTATTTCTACCTTTTTAGCAATATTATATGTAAAGACATTTTATATCAAGGTAAAATGTCCAACATATTTCATTCTACATAACTAAGTCATTAACAAATATTAATCAAAATTAAACAAATGACAAATATATTACTCTAACCTCGCTTTAAAAGAAATGCTTTTCTACACCACACATTCTGTGTCTACCTATGTTTCTATGGCCACATTGCCTGAAGTGGGGTGTGCCTTTCAGACCATATCCTTTGGTCTGCAGGAATGATTTCTTTTTTTTTTTGAGACGGAGTTTCCCTCTTGTTACCCAGGCTGGAGTGCAATGGCGCAATCTCGGCTCACCGCAACCTCCACCTCCTGGGTTCAGGCAATTCTCCTGCCTCAGCCTCCTGAGTAGCTGGGATTACAGGCACGCGCCACCATGCCCAGCTAATTTTTTGTATTTTTAGTAGAGATGGGGTTTCACCATGTTGACCAGGATGGTCTCGATCTCTTGACCTCATGATCCACCCGCCTCAGCCTCCCAAAGTGCTGGGATTACAGGCTTGAGCCACCGCGCATGATTTCTAATGAGAAATTCTAAACATGAGTTAGGTCAGTTCACCACTGACTTTCAACTCAAAAATCCAAAGATCATTAAAACTGTACCAGTAATACTAAATATATTTGATAGAATTTTATTTCATAACTTTCATGTATGCATATGTCCCATATGTGATTATGTATCTATGTATACACATTCATGGGTGTATGCTTGCATACGTCCATGCATTCATACACTTGATTCCTATAAATACCTACTAAAATACCTAAACCCCAATTATCTTTGGAAAGAAAGACTGAAATTGATTACACATAGCAAATGAATGAATTAACTGTGAAATTTGAATCACACTTACAAAACACACGTATGTCAATTTAGAAAAACAGAAGTGCTAGAACTAAGTAAATAATGTTTTCTTATAGTGATTTATTGAATTACTCTCGATGGTTTTACTCTTATGGAACATTAATTATATATTTTGAAAAAATAAATATGAGGATGAATAAATGGAGACTCAACAGTAGCCACCACTTCAGGTAACATCTCTTGGAACACATAAAAATATTAAGTCAATGAATAAATCATGTGAAACCAGATTTACATAGACAATAAGGTTTTGTGACAAAATTTCTCTTCTGTGTATTCAGTTATATTGAGACAAAAATTCAAGTTTCAACATTGACTAAGAGGTAAAACATTTTGTACCTAGAAGTTATCCCACCATGAAAAATTATCCCCCTTTATAATAACCAAATTAGGTGCACATTATTTGGAAGCAGACTGGTTCAGTCTTAATTTAATGACATATTTGCATATCTACGATATATTGGATTACTTACTTTTATTTCAGTAATACTAAATAGGAATTTAGTATTCTCTTTATTATAAATATATAAAATAAGTTTAAGTAGTAAATGTAGCCCTTGTGACTTAATCACCAATAAGCACATCATGTATTTTTATATCACATGACAATTATAGATGTCTTAGAATATATTCTGTGGTCAGCACTCTTTTGAATTATACTGGTCATTGGCCACTTCCCCCATCTTATTTAATGCATTAATAAAGAGGTATAGTTGTCTTAAATTTATATTAAATAATCTTACTTATATTTCAATGTAATTGTTTTCTTTTCAATCCAATTTAATTTATGCTTTTAAAAATGATAATCTGGAAAGGTGTCCCTAAATTTCCTCAGACTACCAAAGTTCTCCATAGCACCCACAACTTTAAAATGTTTTGTGCCTTCCTTTCTTAGCTATAACTTAGGGATAGTAATATTAGGTTAGTGCAAAAGTTATCACGGTTTTGGCCGTTAAAATTTACCTTTTTTAAATCAAATAACACCCATTTTGTGGGGCTACTTGTGAAGATAAAAGATAATACTAACTCATTATTCATTTCAGTTTATTACAAAGTTAATTTTACCTTCAAAAATATTCTCTAATCCTTATTATGTACCTCTCCATTTCCACAGCTACCTCCCAATTCCAAGCTACTGTATCTTCCATAGGAGCTACTGCTGGTTCTTAATTGACTTCATGCTTGCATTCATAAGTCCTTTTAACTGATCCAAAGTATTCAGCCAGGAAAGCTGCTTTTTTTTTCAAAACACAATTCTGGATTATTTCAGACTTCTGACTTGTTCTCTGACATATAAAGAGTTTTAAGTTGTCATTCCTGTCCTAACAACAAGAGAAAAGATAAACAAATTGAAAATTAATGACTTTTCTGAGATCCATCAGAGAATAGAAGTCACAGAAAAAAAAACTGATGCCCCAAAAACTGGAGTGACAAGCAAATACAGAGAATCACAGCTTGCCAGATTTGAACTGCTGGAGGCATGAACAGGTAAGAATGCTTAAATATTAATTGATTAACTGTTGGAGATTCAATACTGATTGGCTTGTTAGATAAAATTTCCTGGGGGTTTTCAAGTTTACGTTAAAAGTAGCCCTTATAAGTTCATGGATTTTACCGTCAGATGCCCTACCAAGTTCTCATGGCAAAGATCAGAGGAAAACTCTCTTGTTTGACCATGGGCAGAAAAAAAGTAACTATTTTGAAATGTGCTCAGGTTTGAAAGATAGCCATTTTGAAATGAACCCATAGCATTCTCCACAACAAAGACCAGACCATCAAAGGAAAAAGCTGCAAAGAGTCTTACCTGACTTGGAGAAAGGGAACTTAGCCAACTCCAGCCCCCTACCCTTTTGTCTCCTCTAAGGTGAGAAAACATACTGAGAATTATATATTTGTGAAGGCACAGCTCAGGGCATCCGATTAACAGAATCACAGAAAGCTTTCCCTACCTTTACACATTACCACTACATCAGCAAGGCTCTTGTATAATAAAAGTGAATTACAGTTGAAAGAATTGCAAGGCTCAGACTCTGTTTTACAAGGAGTTTCTAGAGAAACTCAGACAATAGAAACTATAAAAATAGACAATAGAGAAAATGGCAGTCTCTCAAATGAACAGCTACAACGAACAGTAAATGCAGTCAACCTCATAGGCAGAAAAACATAAAACCTCAAACTAAAGGCCTATACACTTGAGTTCATTATTTCTGCATCATGTCTGGCTTTCCACAAGAATAAAACACAATGTGAAGAGACAAAATAAGGCAGAGATTTTGGAATTGTCAGGCTGCAAATTTAAAAAACTACAATTAATATAGTACAGACCTCAATGAGCAAAGCGAAAAAATATAAGGACAGATTATGTAATCAGAGAGGTAGAAATTCTAAGACAGAATCCAAAGAAAATGCTAGAAATAAAAAGCACTTTAACAAAATGAAAAACACAGATATGCTCAGCAACATAGTGAACACAACAAAAGAAATAATTAATGATCTTGAAGATATATCAAGTGAAACTTCCTAAACTAAAATTCAGGAAGAAAAAAGAATAAAAACATGTGAAACAGAAGAGCCAAGAACCATGGAACAGTTATTAAAATATCTGTGTATGGAACAGAAAAAGACAAGAAGGAGAAAGGAGCAGAAAAAAACATATTTGAAGTACTCATCATTCAGAATATTCTGAAATTAAAGACAGAAACCAAATCACAAATCCAGGAATCTCAGAGAACTTCAAAAAAAAAAAAAAGTAAATAAATCTATGACTATCATATTTAAGGTCAGGAAATCAGAATGAGAAAGTGAGAAATTTCTTTTTTAACTGATATTTTAAGTTCAGGAGAACCAGTGCAAGAGTATATAGGGAAATTTGTGTCATGAGGGTTTGTTGTACAGATTATTTAATCACCCAGGCATTTAGCCAAGTACCCATTAGTTGCTTTTCCTGATCCTCTCTCTCCTCCCACCCTCCAATTCCAATGGCCTCAGTGTTTGTTGGTCCCCTCTGTGTGTCTGTGTGTTCTAATCACTAAGCTGCCACTTATTAGTAATAACATGTGGTATTTGGTTTTATATTCCTGTGTTAGTTTGCTAAGGATAATTGAGATGTCAATCACCTGTGGAGGTCTGTCCTGCAGACCCTGACTCAGGGAATGAAAAAATGCATTCTCACACCTGGTTCAGTGATTCAAGGGCTAGGGATGGTCATGGCTGCTTTCTAAGGGGGACTGCTGCTAATCAACTAAGACCTCCTGTACATCCACACATTTATTCCGTGAAGATTCATAACAGAGGTTCTAAGTCAACACGTTTGTGGATAATTAACATGGTTAAAAGAGTGGTTTATGAATAATAAAAGCTTTAGGTTCAGGGGCCCAGAGTAAACACCATTAATGAGTAATTCCCCTTTGACCTACCCCCTGAGAGGACCATCCAGCACAAAGTTTACATGAGTAAACAGAATAGAGACAAAGGGATGTGGGGCAAACAGACTTAACTGAGGAGGCCTCTTATCATCTCTATCTCTTTTCTATGCTAGTGCAATTGAAGCAGCTTCTTTCAGCCTGCCCCACTAAGGCCTTGCAGCCTTCCAAAAGGTTTGAGACTAATCTATAACTTTCCCTAATACTTTGCTGGCCACTCTGAGTGAATTCCAACATCTCTCCCCTTATTTTCAATAATATTATGCTCTGTTGTCTGCTGGCCACTGATACATTCAGCCATGGATCTGTCAGGCCAAGTGGTCCTTGCTTTTATTCCAGCTTTGCCTCCTAGGATTAACAAATAACGTAAGATCATTATGAGTACAATTAGCAACATTCTTTGCCAGTAAAAGAGTGACTCCCAGGAATAGGGGTTTAACCAGTAGAGATGATCTAGCACACCTTTCCATCATTTTTGGCCAGATTATCTACAAAAGCAGCTGTTTGTACTTACTTAGTAATAGATGCCACGGCAATGCTTACAGTTGCTAGGATGACTATGGCTGAGACTATAAAGGCCGTAAGTATAACTATGAATCTTTTGTGTTTCTCCTGGAGTGTTACTTGACATTTCAGTTTACTGTATGCCATTAATGAGGAACTTTACTGGGGGCAAGTTAACCTTTTGTAGTTAAGCAGTGGCATTGTTAGAAGCTGTGAAGAGGGTATTAGTTTAAGTTACAGGCAGAAAAATGTAGATTAGAAGATGAGCTTAATAGAGTGTGGCAGATACAAGTTGCCAGCATAGTGAAAGAATGAAAAATAAATAAGTTACCTGGAGTGAATGATGTTTGTGTCTGGGGCAGGATTTGCTTAGCCTCCTGCGTTGTCCTCTTCATAGTTCTTTGGGTGAGGTCCAGGGCTTGTGTCATCTGAGGAAGCTGCATTGTCTTGCAGAGTCTCAGGCTGGCTTAAGGTTTTTCTTCTTTCTATACTTAGATGAGGACACAGTTTCTTGGGTCGTGCTAATGTACCGGAAATTCTAGGAGTTGTGCCTGTGTTGAGACTTTTTATAATCTTTCTAAAAGAGTAGGTTAGTGTTTCAAGAAAAACCTGTTGTTCTTTATTTTAATGTCCAATTTACAGAAAAACTAGAGAATACTTCTTTAACTTTTAACCAATATGTTTACACACAGAATTTCTTTCACAATTAATGTTCTAAAACTTGCTTAGGCCTTCAAAACAAAATTTATCCAACTTACTTGCATAAATTTTCTTCTATAACATTTGTCATGGCTTTCACTGACAAACTTAGATTAACTTTTATTACCTTCCTTACTACAGGTACATTCTTATGTCTATAACTTTGTTAATATTTCTTTCCCTAGTTCTTACTTTATCTCCTTTGTCTTGCTTTCTGTGCCTCTCTTTCTCTGCCTTTCTGTCTCTTCTAGACTTTTTCATTCTTATTCTTTCCTTCTATTTCTCTGTCTAATCTTTCTGTTTGTCTTGGTTAAGCAGTGATGTTATTACTTGTAAGTTTGCTTGTTCATTGCCCTAAGCCAATGTCTAGGCTGTGGGCTTGAGATTAGACTTAATTAAAGCTGTTTTAAGATTTTGTAATAGATAAACTGAGTAAACTAAGTCACTATATTTATGTGCTGAGTGGAAAAAACTTTTAATGTCAGAATTAGGGCTCCAGTCTCAGCTCTTTGAGTGCTAGTGATTGAATTATGTGATCTCTATGAGACTGTCCTGCCGCTTTTCTTTGTTTACCTGATTCATCAGTAAACAGTGTTAAAGCATTAGGTATGGAGAAATGCAATACTGCTTTGAATTGCTCTTTCCTTAAAGGAATTTTGATGATATCAGGATCATAACTTAGCAGTTGACTGTATTAATTCATTAAGATGACAAGCTGAGATTGGTAACATGAAGTTTTAAGAGGAAATCTGAAAGTATCTCTGGAAGCAGATACTCGAAGAATATACGTTATCCATGTGCTTAAAGCCAGAGGCAGAATAGCTTAAATTTTGCAATTGAGTTTTTGGGCTGACCAAGTTTATCGACCTTAACCTGGCAAACATTTCTGAAAACAGTGACTTAATAGCAGAGCAAAGACTATCTCTAATCAGTCTTTCATGCATACGTTTTCACCACATTCACTATAAATTTCTTTCAATTTCTGAGAATGGGCAGAACTTTTTTACTTCTTAATAAATATTATTTAATTTGTCTTAAAGTTTTCTTTTAAAGGATAATGTGTGGTTTCTATATGTTTAGCTTTTAATTGCTTTTCAACTAATTTGTGAGCCTTATTTTATAGCTGATTGAAATTTATCTAAATTTATAAAATTAAGGGTAAATAAGGCTTGTGCTAGTAGTGTTGTCTTTTAAGACAGGAAACCGGTTTTGCAACTTAATCAATCAATAAGGAAATTCTTTTCTACTGAGGAGCAAAGCTATATGGCTGGCTTTTAATTGCTCCTTACTTATTGGTGGGCTCTCAGAAATTTCCTTCCCTTTATAGGTTATTATTTTACTTAAATTTGATTTAAAAAGAGCTATATTAAGGGTAAGGTTGGAATAACAACAGTGGCTAATATCAGAAAAAGGTCTTAAATTACTTAAATTTTAGCAGAGAATTGCAATTTAGGACGTTGCTTGTAAAGGAAGAACACACGAAATTTTACTGTGGAAAACCTGTGGAAAGCAGCAGCAGCAGCTGCATGAGTTCTGGGGCAGCCCAGGTGCTGCTTTCTGCTTTCTGCTTTCTGCTCGTGCTGCTCACTCCTTGGGCAGGTAGAGCTTCCCTACCAGTGCATTTTTTCCCTTTTTTTTCCTTTTTCGCTCCACAGTGTCTATGTCTTTACTAAGCTAATGTAATTGAACCAACTGCTTTCAGCCTGTCCCAGTAAAACCTTTCAGCCTTCCAAAAGGTTTGAAACTGATCTATAATTTTCCCTAATATTTTGCCAGCCACCCTGAGTGAATTCCAACCAATAATGGCCTCCACCTCCATGTGTGCCCTTGCAAAGGAAGGATATAATTCTTTTTTATGGCTGCATAGTATTCCATGGTACATACGTACCACATTTTCTGTATCCATTCTATCATTGATGGGCATTTAGGTTGATTCCATGTCCTTGCTCTTGTGAGTAGTGCTACCATGAATATATGTCTGCATGCATCTTTATAAAAGAATAATTTATATTCCTTTGGATATATGCCCAGTAATGGGATTGCTGGGTCCAATGGTATTTCTGTCTTTAGGTCTTTGATGAATTGCCACACTGTCTTCCACATAGGCTTAACAAATTTACACTCCCACCAACATTATAAGGTTCCCTTTTTACCACAACCTTGCCAGCATCTGATGTCTTTTGACTTTTTACTACTAACCATTCTGACTGGTATAAAATGGCATCTCACTGTGGTTTTGATTTGCATTTCTCTAATGATCAGTAACATTGAGCTTTTTGTCATATGCTTGTTGGACATATGTATGTCTTCTTTTGAAAAATGTTTGTTCATGTCCTTTGCCCACTTTTTTATGGGGTTGTTTTTCTTCTTGTAAATTAAAGTTCCTTATAGACACTGGATATTAGACCTTTGCTTCTATAGATTGTCTGTTTATTGATAGTTTCTTTGGCTATACAGAAGCTCTTTAGTTTAATTAGATCCCTTTTGTTAACTTTTACTTTTGTCACAATTGCCTTGGGCACCTTTTTCATGAATTCTTCACCTGTACCTAAGTCCTGAATGGTATCACCTAGGTTGTTTTTCAGGGTTTTAATAGTTTTGGTTTTTATATGTTTTTCAGAGTTTTAATAGTTTTGGGTTTTACAAGTATTTAAATAGTGTTAAATACTTAAGTGTTTAATCGCTCTTGAGTTAATTTTTGTATATGGTATAAGGAAGTGGTCAAGTTTCAATCTGCTGCATATGGCTAGCCAGTTATCCCAGTGAATAGTGGGAATATTGAATAGTGATTCCTTTCACCATGGCTTATTTTTCTCAGGTTTGTTGAAGATCAGATAGTTGTAGGTATGTGGTCTTATTTATGGGCTCTCTATTCTGTTCCATTGGTCTGTCTGTTTTTGTATCAGTGCCATGCTGTTACTATAACCTCATAGTATAGTTTGAAGTCAGGTAGTTTCATGCCTTCAGCTTTGCTCTTTTTGTTTAAGACTGCCTTTGCTAGTCAGGCTCTTTGTTTGGTTCTGTATTAATTTTAAAATACTTTTTTTCTAGTTCTTCGGAGAATTTCAGTAGTAGTTTAATGAGAATTGTACTGAATCTATAAATTGCTTTGGGCAGTGTGACCATTTTAATAATACTGAGTCTATCTATCCATGAGCATAGAATGTTTTTCCATTTGTTTGTGTCATCTCTAACTTCTTTGAACAGTACTTTGTAGTTCTCTTTGTAGAGATCTTTCACCTCTCCAGTTGGCTATTTTTCTAGGTATTTCTTTTTTTTGTGTGTGTGGGAAGTGTGAAAGAGAGTTCTTTCCTGATTTGGCTCTTGGCTAGACTGTTGTTGGTCTATAGGAATGCTAGTGATTTTTGCACCTTGATTTTGTATCCTGAGACTCTGCTGAAGTTTTTGTTTTTATTTTTATTTTTTTTTAATCAGGTTAAAAAGCTTCTGGGCTAAGACAATCGGTTTTTATAGATATAGAATCATGTTGTCTACAAACAGGGATAGTTTCCTCTCTACTTATTTGAATATTCTTTTATGTTTTGCTCCTGCCTGATTGCCCAGTCCAGAACTCCCAATACTGTGTTGAATAGGAGTATTGAGAGAGGGCATCCTTGTCTTGTGCTGGTATTCAAGGGGAGTGCTTCCAGCTTTTGCCTTTTCAGTATGATGTTGGGTGTGGATTTGTTATTATGATTCTTATTATTTTGAGGTATGTTCCTTAAATACCTAGTTTATTGAGAGTTTTTAACATGAATGGATGCTGACTTTAATTAAAAGTCTTTTCTGCATCTGCAGTTTTTGTCTTTAGTTCTGTTAATGTGATTTATCACATTTATTGATTTACTTATGTTGACCAGCCTTGCATGCTGAGGTTGAAGCCTACTTGATCATGGTGGATAAGCTTTTTGATGAGCTGCTGATTTCAATTTGCCAGTATTTTATTGAGGATGTTTGCATCAATATTCATCAGTAATACCTGTCTGAAATTTTCTTTTTTTTGTTGTATCTCTTCCAGGTTTTGGTATTAGGATGTTGCTGTTCTCATAGAATAAGTTAGGAAGGAGTCATTCCTTCTCAATTTTTTTGGAATAGTTTCAGAAGAAATAGTTCCAGCTATTTGTACATCTTGTAGAATTTATCTGTGAATCTGTCTGGTCCTTGTCTGTCTGGTTTTTTTGTTTGTTTGTTTTAGTTGATAGGTTATTTATTACTCCCTCAAGTTTAGAACTCATTAATGGTCCATTCAGGGATTCAATTTCTTCCTGGTTCAATCAGGGGAGGGTGCCCCAGGAATTTATTTCCATGTCCAGGAATTTATTCATTTTTTCTAGATTTTTTAGTGTATGGGTATAGAGGTGTTCATAGTATTCTCTGATGGTTTTTTGGTATTTCTGTAAGGTCAGTGGTAATATTCCCCTTGTCATTCCTGATCATGTTTATTTGAATTTTCCTCTTTTCTTCTTCATTAGTGTAGCTAGCAGTCTATTTTATTATTTAAAAAAACAGCTCCTGAATTTATTGATCTTTTGAATATTTTTTCATGTCTCTGTCTCCTTCAGTTCAGCTCTTATTTTGGTTATTTCTTGTCTCCTGCTAGCTTTGAGATTTGTTTCTCTTGGTGCTCTAGTTATTTTAGTTGTGATGCTAGGTTGTTAACTTGAGACCTTTGTAACTTTTAAAGGTGAGCATTTAGTGCTATAAATGTTCCTCTTAACATTGCCTTAGCTGGGTCCCAGAGAAAATTATAAAATAACTCAGAGAAAAACAAAAATGCCTCACCTACTGTATTGGTTAATTGTGTAGTTCAACCTGACTAGGTCATGTGGTGCATACATACTTGGTGAAACGTGAGTGTTTCTTTGAGAGTTTTATTGAATTATATTAACATTTAAGTTGGTAGACTGAGTAAAGCAGATTGCTCTCCACACTATGGGTGGACCTCATCTAATGTGTTCAAAGTCTAAATGGAAAAAAAAGGCTGACCCTCCCTTGATTATGAAAGGATTCTTCCTATTCAAGTGACACTAGCTGCAGTATCAAATTCTTCTTGCCTCTGACCCCAAAATGAAATATCAACTCTTTCTGAGTCTCGAGTCTTCCAGACTTAGGACTGGAACTATACCATCAGTTCTCCTGGACTGCTGGCTTGTCAGCCCCCATAACCACAAATTATGTGATCCAATTCCTTATAATGAATGTCAGTTTTATAATGAATGTATATTATATAATAATAAATATATTCTATATATAATGTTTATATAGGTACATATATACACACGTCTCCTATGATTCTGTTTATCTGGAGAACAAAGATGAATATGTAGAGGAATAAGACCAAAATATAGAGAAATAAGACTAAGAATTATGTCAGACTTCTCTTTAGAAACCATGCAAGCAAGAAGAGGGTGGAGTAAAATACCTGAATGCTGAAAAGAAAACTTAACAACTTAGAATTTTATATCTAAGTGAAGGAGTACTAAAAACTCAGAAGATTATCACTAGTATAATTGCCTTGTAAGAAATATTTTTAAAAGTTATTTTGATAAGGACAGTGATATAGGTTAGAGACTAAGTTCTTAAAAGAGTTCTATAATTTCTCCTTGATCTCAGATAGACATGAAAAATCCCAAATATGCCTACAGCATCCTGAAAACACTCTGATGACCATCCTAGCCTCTTCTATAATCACATCCCTAAGTAAAAACCTACTAGAGTACACTGTTATAGCAATATGTACTTCCATTGCAAGACAATATTCATGGCTAATGTTTTCTTTCCCATTATATTATAAATTTCATCAGAAAAGGGAGAGTGTCTAAAATAATGCACCATTGTTTCTCCAGTTCTCAACTCAATTTCTGATACTCAATGCCTTAACACAGGGATACCCAGCTCCTGCATTAATGAACCAGGAAGCAGGAAGTGAGTGGCAGGCCAATGAGCATTACAACCTGAGTTCTGCCTCCTGTCAGATCAGTAGTGGCATTAGATTCTCATAGGAGCATGAATCCTATTGTAAATTGTACATGTGAGGGATCTAGGTTATGTGCTCCTTGTAAGAATCTTAATGCCTGGTGATCTGAGGTGGAATAGTTTCATCCCAAAACCATCCCCTACTGATGTCCATGGAAAAAGATGTCTTCCACAAAACAAGTCCTTGATGCCAAAAATGTTGATGATCACTGCCTTCACACATATTTGTTGAATCAATCAATTAATGACATTTACTACTCTTCGACTAAAATGCTTCAGAGACTAGGCAAATTATACCTATTTCCAGATTAGTTATTTAACTATAGGGTCCTCTTAAAAGCCTGTAGTAAATTTCTGTATTATTCAGAGTTCTCCAAAAAACAGAACCAAGAGGAGAGAGAGAGGGAGTTATGAGGAATTAGCTAATATTTTTAAGTAGGCTGAGAAGTTCCATGATCTACTGTCTGCGGAGACACATGGAAGGTAGTGGTATAGTTCCAGTCAGAGTTCAAAAGCCTGAGAACAAGGACAGCCAATGATACAAATTCTAGTCTAAGTCCAAAGGCCTCAGAACCAGAGGGCTGATGATGTAAGTCCCAGTCTGAGGGCAAGAAAAGACAGATGTCCCAGCTCAGTCAGGCAGAAAGAAAATTGTCCTTTTATATCATCTATTTTTATGTTCAGGCCTTCAGTAGATTGGATGAAGCCTACTCACACTGGGCTGGGTAGTTGATTTTACTCAGTCCATAAATCCAAATGCTAATCTCTTCTAGAAATACTCACAGACAGACCAAGAAATAATGTTTAACCAGATATCTGGGCATCTCATGGCCCAGTCATGCTGACACATAAAATTAACCACTTTACATTTGTATAGGCCATTTATTTATTTTAAGGAAAAAAACTATACCTGGGGACTCACTAAATGTGGACCTTCAACAATTTTGGTTTGGCCTACAAATTATTTTAAAAATTAGCAACTTTCTGAAGAAGTTCTAAACATTAGTAAATCTTCTATGGGTGTCCAGACTACTACCTACATATAAAAAGTAGATGATCTGGCAAAATAGCATTTATGTTCTCACATGGCAACACATGACTTCAGTTTACTATAGTCCTTAATACTTTTTGTCTGTTTAATTTACTGCTCCTATCTTTAGAGAAATTTTGGGTTGTTACTAAACTTCCATAAAAGTTTTATAAAATTGGATTATTAATCAGAATTTTTAAGATATGGAAGATGCTTTTAATTATTTGATAATTTTGCCTGAGGTAGAAAAACAATCTTTTATACAAGACAATATCCAAATTATGATTTCAAAGTATACATTCTTAATGTCAATCTTGTTTCCCAACAAGAGGGTAGCAAAAAATGATCTGTAGTATCACTGATGGTTCTACTCATAGTCAGGTGGAAAAATTTCTTTTCATTCTATAGAATTTTATTGATAAAAGCCATTTCCTTTATATATGTCTCTAACTGAAAGGAAAACAATGTGTCTGGCTCAGTATATAATATTCTATAATTCTTGGCACACTGCCTGCATGGAGTGACTATCTATTAAATATTTGTTACAGGATATATAAAAAATAATATTCAGTGATTCTTAGTAGTTAAAAAACTATTTGGGTATTAGAAAATCAGCTTTAATTATTTTTCAGAGCATTTATCAATATGTTTGTAACTTTGTCATTACCAGTAGAATAAAATAACTTTTACAGATGGTTGAATGGTTGAAAAAAATTGATTGAACAGATATGACTTGCTTAAAAATAGATACTTTTCTAGTTCTCACCAGTTCTCAAACAGTAACTGTCCACTGTAAAAATACATTAAGGAAAAAATATGATTCTAGAAATTGCTTTTAAAAGAGTTGTATAGGCACCTGATATTTGGAACTGACTGGCCAGTTAAGTATTTTTAAGTGAGTCAGCTTTCAACCTCCTGAAAAGCCAATTGCATCCAAAATAAAATTATGAACTTTAGGCTGATATAAATGGATCACTTTAGTGGATAATTAAAAGCTGACTTGAACAAGGACTTCAAGAAAAGCAAGGAAATGAGAATTTGAATAGTAGTCCTAGAACTAATGATTTCAGCCCCATCTTTAAGTTTCCTACCTACAAATGGATTGTTATATGAATATTTCTGCCTCCAGAGTTCTTTGTTTTACTACAGGTATTCCAAGTTATTGAAAGCAAATTAAATTAAGATACTGAAGACTATGGATGTGGTGTTCCCACATCTGCACAGACTAGACCTATCTGGGAGATTAAAAAGTTTAAAAAATGGCTGTCCAGGTCCCATCTGTAGATATTCTGATTTGACTGATATGAGTGTGCAGCCTGAGGATGCATATTTCCTGTTTCTACCTGTCCCAGTTTTTTAATGCGCACCCACACCTGAGAACCACTGTTCTAATCCATGATCCTTAAAATCCCGTTGATATTAATACTCCAGTATTTCTTATCTTCTTTCACCTGTAGATGAAAACAAAAGATATTTACTTTGCTTCAGATCTCATGGATTTGAATAATACAAATAGATAGTTTTACATCAAGAATGGCCTAGGCAAAGATTATTTTAAACTAGATGTTATAACAATGTCTGGTTGTATCATATTTTCTTGACTATCCGATTTCTTTCCACCTTTGAAAGAGAGAGAGAGAGATCATTTCATCCCATCATTTCAAAACACCAATGTTTCTATATCCTGAATATATCTGTAGCTCCTGCTCTCATATATGATTTGAATAAAAAAAATTTTTTCCACTCAAAATAACCACATCAACAAAAGCAAGTGTTTTTTTTCTCACTCTGAATATTTTATTGCTGAACTTTCAATAGCTTGTGTGTTACAAAATCACTCCTATGTCTAACCTCAAATATTCTTTTTATAAGCCTCTGTTGAATTGAAAAAGCACTTCAAACACAGTAAAACTTTTTTACTCACTGAGAAACAAAAATCCTTGAATGACCATAGAGAATAAAAATTCTCCAACCCATCAAGGACAACATCCTCATGACTGGTGCTCCTCATGATAGCAGTTATAGCATGATAGCACTCTCTTGACCAATTTTCAGATTTGAAAAAGATTTAACACAATTTGAATTATGCCTCTGTGGCAAAGTGAAAGGGCATATTTTAATTTTGAAACTTAATTTTACCAGGCAGAATGAAAAATGATAATATTCTCAAGATGAAGGGAGGCATCATTCCAGAGCAGTGATTCTCCAAGTGTGATCCCCAACCAAAAACATCAGTGTCATCAGAGAACTCAGAGGCCCAAATTCTCAGGCTTCACTACTGACTTACTGAATCAGAATCTCTGGGAGTATGGCCCAGCAATCTGTGTTTTAACAAGCTTCTAGATGATTCTGATACATGTTAAACTGTTATAAGTACTCTTCTAAGGGGAAGATATTCCCCTGTTACCTACAGTAAGCTAAATTCAATTCATGTCAAAGTAAGGGAAGACTTAGGTAGATATTCTTTTTTGGCCTTGATACTCTCAGGAAGTTGTGAAGTCTAAAAAAAAAGTTATTCAATGTAAAGAAAAATGAACCAATAAGTCAGAGATTAAAGGGTCAAACTATAGGTTTACTACATTCAGGAATATGTCATTGTGCTTACACAGCAAGTAACACGGAGTTCATGTTCCCATACCATGAAAAGATTCTTTTGAAGTTGTATCCAATGTGGGACATAATCTTTCTGTCACAAGAAATTGAATTATAATCTAACCCTTTGCTGTAGTTCTATCAGATCATACAGGAAGCTGGCCAGGGGCACAAACATTTCTTTGAGAGACAGAAAACAGAATATCACAGTCCTAGCCTAGTAGACAACATTGCCAGAAAATAAGTCACCCAGAAAAGGCACCTTCAGAGAGCCCAGAAGGAAAAAGTTACCAGTATATGTTCTTTGAAACTAAAAACTGAAATGACTCTAGCTCAAGAAATGTAATCAACAAAAATCTTTTATTTACACCTGCCTCCCTGCAAAAACGAAAAACCCAAGTGGCTTTGTTTTTAGTCCAGTTATAGAACAATCTTGGTTTAGAATGTGGATATGGAAGAAGGACTGAATATTCTCTGAAAATAAGAATATTAGACACCTTTGTCTCCTGACAGAAAGGAACAGAGAACCTTCCCACCCATAGCTAAGTGTTTTTTGTCAATTTGCAGTTTAGTAGGATAGTATTTATACATGCTATCTGTTTTGTTTCTCCTTGGTAATCCTTCTGACCTGTATGTCTCCCATTGTTTGAAAATTTAATAGCAAAAAATGAATTAAAGAACTCAGCAAAAAAATATAATTGAGTCCTTGGTTGAAAAAAATAGTTTTGAAAACTCTTACTTTGAAATGCAAAACCTGAGCTTCTTGAGAAAATAAATTATACATACACACATCTCCAAAAACTTTGCATGCCAAAATTCAAAGTTGTAAACTCCTGAAAATATTATAATACAGTATAAACCACAGAGTAGGAAAGAATGTTATCAGAGATTGTTTAATAGAAATGTATCTGACACTGTAAAAAGAAATTGAGGGTTCAAGTAAATTTAAGGCATATGTCAAGGATTTAGATGGTAATGTTTATCTCAGAAGACCACAGAAACATCTCTAGCTAAATCCAAGTTCAGTAATGGAGTTTAAAATAATAAACACCATAGATACATTTGGGGCATAGGTACTAGAACATAAATGACTGGCTTCTTATTGTATATTCTAAAAAGCTGCAAATATTATCATCAAGTCTTACATTCAAAAAGTAGAGTAAAAATGGAAATTGAAATTCTTCAAGTGGATGCACCTGGATAGAGTCTCATAGCATCTCCTAAATTCAAGATTAGTGGATAATAGTTAAGAATTCTCAAATACTACACATTAATAATTGAAAACCAGTAAGAGCTTCTAAATACCACTGAAATAGTGGCTTAGAGCACTATTATGTTGGGAGAAATAGAAAAATTGAGATCCTATTTAGGATGGTGAATATGGTTGACCATGGCATTAAAGCGTGATGAGGAATCAAATAACAGTAGGAGCTGGAGTACTAGAGAAAGTGATCTATAAAGAGATGAAATGGTGGTCAGAGAGTGAAATACTTGAGATTGAGATGATAGAGGGGCTGTAATTATTGGTGACAGTTTTGGGTAATGACAAGGTATAGGAGGAGTATGAGATGGAAAAACAATGTTTAGAAACTGAAAGGTAAGCTATTAGAATAATCATTGATTTTAGAATTCGAAGAATTACATAGTTTTGTTGGAGATTTGAGTGTGAAAATCAAGGAGTTAAAGGGCAGGGGCTCGTGGCAGTAAATGACCATGATAAGGAGGCTTAGTGAGTGATTTAGTCTGATAACAAGAGATTCAAAGCTTTGTGGTTGATGTATTGGGAAAAGGTCACAAGTGACAATAAGGAGCACCTCCCTTACAGTAACACAGTGGGGTGGGGTACCCAGTGCTTGAGAGGAGAGCAGAGGAAACATAAATAAACTGTTTTTCAAGATTCTGAAACAGTGTTTATTTTTTCCCATTTGTTTAGATGCCTTTAATATCTCAGCAAATTTTCGTACTTTCGAGTACAGATGTTACATGGCTTTTGCCAGACTTATCTCTAAGTATTTCAAACTTTTTGATGTTATTGTAAATAATAGTATTTAATTTAAATTTTTAATAATTGATTGTAGGTTTCTAAAGTGCTATTAAAAACATAAATATTATCTCTACAAATTTCTGAGAATTCATCTTTGCTAAAAATACAGGAGCAGTTTAATTGTGTGATTTTCATTCAGAATGTTTCATTAGTTTGCTGTCAAAATGTTGACCAAACTCATATTCTCATAAGGCTGGACTGGGGCAGGAGAATATACATTCAGGCTCATTCAGTTCCTTTCAAGCTACTGGAATAAGAGCTTTAGTTCCTTGCCACTGGGGCATTCCAACTGAGCAGCTCATAACATGGGGGGACTCTGTTGGCTCTCAGAAACCCCGAAGACATTTCCTTGTCTCTCGAGCTCTGTCTCTGGAAGAGGGTGAAGTTTCAGATGGCAGATCTCAGGATGAATCCCAGAGATCTATGCCATGAATATGAAGTATGAGCACAGGGTTCAGAGTGCCTACACTACCCTCTAATCATTTTTGTAAGTCTCTTTTCTCTCTGTTTTATTTTGTATACTTTAATTGTTTTGTCTTCAATTTCACTAATATTTTCTTCTGCAAGGTTAATATGTTGTTGCTTCCGTCCAGTGTATTTTTTCCAATTGGACGTCACAGGTTTTTATCTCTGCAGTTTGACTTAAGTCATTTTCATGTTTTTTACGCCTTGACTAACTTATTCAAATAGCTTCTTGAGCATATGGAATACAACTATAATAGCTGGTTCACTGTCCTTGTGTACTGATTCTGTCATTTGGGTCATTTCTGGGTCAGCTTCAATTTATTCAGTTTTTCTCCTCATTATGGGCTGTATTTTATTACTTCCTTGTGTGCATGATAATTTTTTTATTGGCTGTCAGACATAGTGAGTTTTGTCTTGGTGGCTCTAAAGAAACCTCTATTTTAGAATGTTTGGCAAAGATAATAGTGATACAGTCACACAATAAGTGGTGAAATCTGGATTTGAATTTAGCAAGTCTGCATCCAGAACTTGTGACCTGTAACATTTCTTGGCATGTCTGTTTTTCCTTTTTGTATTTACTTGGCCTTTGGACCTGGCTACTTCATTAACAGCCATTACTGGCCTGTTCCTTTCTGCCCATCATAGTTTCTGTGTTATTCAATAATGACTCACTGAAACTAGAACACTGACATTCCTTTTATTTGAAACAACCTCAGATTCTAAACTTTGCACTTGTCTAGATCTTTTAAAAATATATACAATTCCTGGATTCGTCACTCCTTCCTAATGCCTTGCATGTCAAGTACAACGATGTTAAGTAGACAGATTTTCGCTAAATTGAACATATGTTCAGCATGGACAGAAGCAGGTTTTGTTTTAGAAGCCTTAATCTGAAGCTTGAAAAAAGAAAGAAACTCTGTGAGGATGTGACAAAGTGGAGGCACATAACATTTTGGCACCAAGAGCGTTTGGATGTTGTTGATTTGAACTGGGGCTTCTTGTTTTTTTATTTCACCTTGGAAAAAAAGGAGTAGATGAAAATTAAACAGGCTAATGGCACACCAAACAATGGGGTATATATGGGTTGTATATGAGTTGCATGGGAGAGGATTTTAGGGAATTATAATTTAAAAACAAAATCTTCTCAATATCTATCCCCCACAAAAGAAAACCTTGATATGTTTCGGTTATTTGTCTCCTCAAAATCTCATATTGAAATGTGATCCTCAGTATTAGAAGTGGGGCCTGGTGAAGGTGATTGAGTCATGGGAGTAGATCCCTCATTGATGGCTTGGCACCATTCCTTTGGTGATAAATGAGTTCTTGATCTATTGTGTCACATAAGAGCTGGTAGTTAAAAAACAGCATGGCATCTCCTTCTCTCTCTCTTGTTCTGTCTCTCATCATGTGACATGCCTGCTCCTCCTTTACCTTCTGCCATGAGTAAAAGTTTGGTAAGGCCTTACCAGAAGCCAAGCAGATGCTGGTGCCATGTTTGTACAGCCGGTAGACATGAGTCAAATCAATGTCTTTTCTTCGTAAATTACCCTGTCTCAAGTGTTCCTTAGAGTAATGCAAAACAAACACCTCTCCAAAAAGGTAAGAGAGACAGAAAATAGTTTTATTATTAAGTAAGCATTAAATCAGAATTTGAGACACATTATAGGCAATCCACTAAGAAATTGTGAGGACAGAAAGAAATCTTCCCCTTTTACGTAGCTGAGCAGGTACAACTCATTATGTGCATGTTCTCAAGATAAGCAGTAATTAATCATATCCTGAATTCACTTGGTAGTTGGGGAAACTGTGTGTGTTAGCTAGTTGTCTCTCACCAAAGGAAAAACTAACTTCTCACATTTTTATTACAAAAGATAGTTTTGTAACTTGGAACAAGATCCTAAGTTAGATTCCACCCTCCCATAGCAATGGAGAGAGAGGGTGCTATCTTTGATGTTTTACATTTCAAAGAAACTCAGGTCTTTGAGAAAGACTTTCCTGGGTTATAAAGTTGACGAAAGGCCTACGTAGTTTTCAAAAGGATTAATACAATTTTCAAAGAGAGGAGAAAATACTTATAATTGTAAGTTTTCTAAAGGGAATGATGTAAGAAAAAGGATGGGAGGGGAAAAAAATCCTTATTTTCAACTGAGAGAATTAGGTATTTTTAAAAAATGTTATTTGTCCTTAGAAGTACAAACTCTAATCTCATTCTCCAAGTGTGAGCTCCATGCCAGCAACATCAGGATAACTTTGATATTTTGCTGATAATGCAGAATTTCAGTCCTCATTTCATGCCTACTGAATAAGAAACTGTTTTTTAAAACATCCCTCATTAATTCCAATGCCCATTAATCTTTAAAAATCACAGTTTATAGGATGCCAGAGGAGTTCCAAATCTTTACCCATACTTTATTTTAGCCACAAATGGTTTCAGGTTTCAAATAGGTAGTCTATCAGATTATTATTAATGTTACCCCAGGTGCTCAAGCCAACATATGAAAACTCAAATTCCAGATAAGTGCACCGAAGCGGATGACTTCAGCCTGAACGACTCTGTATCTCATCACATTTGGTTTAACACTCTCACAGTCCACTCCCACATATGCTTCCAAGGTTTCTATATAAATAGATTGGCAAGATAGAATTCTAACTCTGTTTGAGTATGAGTTATTTCCTTCTTAAGTAGGTTCTGAGTCTTACTATGCTATCAATGTTTAGTCTCATATTATGAAACAGAAGACAACTTCCAATAGTGAGTTTAAGTCTCTTTATGTGGCAAAAGACATAGATGCAGTAATTTAAAGGTTCATACAGGCAAAGGCTGGTGTTCTCAATAGGGCAACAGTGGGTATTACTGCTTCTACAACCAAGAGAGCTTTGTGGGATTTGAGAATGCATAATGTTTACCCTCATTCATGTTGTCTAGGGTGTCTCCAATCAGACATGTAACATTAAGACCCCACTCCTTCCTCTCTAGCTTTCTTACCTTACCTTAAGATCCTGGTATGATTGAGCCTTTAATTAGTGTTACATCTCTGCAATTCGTATAATGAAAACCTAGGTATGATCTTCAGTCATATGTGCCCTACTGCAATAGAAGATGAGATACTTATTTCAAGCTACCTTCAAAGTTTTCTGATTTTTTTTGTTTGTTTTCTGAGTTGCATACTTAACAGCCTTTAGTTTCACCTTCTTCTACTGTATATTCTCTAGGGCCATCAGAGAAAGCCATGATATGTGTAGTCATGTCTGTCACCATAGTGACTAACTGCTATGGCTACTTGATATCCCCATACTGTGTTCTTTATCAGCATGCCATCTCATGGACCATCAGTGATAATTTGGATGATAATGATCTCACTGTGTTTACAGACATGCCAACGTGCCATTATCCTTCAGAAAGGAGGCTATCCTCATGTTTCTCAATGAAGGCTCCCAGAATCTCTCCTTACAAGGGACTGTCCTGAAGTCACTCTGACTTTCCATGACTGTATCAGGAAGGGCCCTGGCAGAAGTCCTGTGGACTTGATGCAGTATTTCTAAATATCATGAACTTACACGCTTATTGCTGTTCAGTCTTTTGCTCTGCTTCCCAGTTGTCAAACCCAAGTAGAAGTCAGAGGGTAGCTGGTTGATATGGTCCACAGATATCCCTAAAACACAGAGCATAGAGGAGGATGAATCTGGAGAGGAAAGTGGAAGACATTCAACATACCTGTAATCTGAGTTCTAAACATTATATGTGACTTTCAGTTTTCTTTCATGAAAAGAAAATCATAACAATATTCATTGTAAAAATAATACATGCTGACATCTGCTTTTACTTTTTCACCCAAGTACAGAAAACAAACATCTGTCTAACATAATAGAAGTCTGAGAAATCCCAGTGCCTTTTAATCAACATTTTCTTGTATATTTTAAGTCTACAATTGAGAGTTTTCCACCCTCTTATCACAACAGTATTGACAATAGGCTTTTTAAAATAAGAGAATAAAAAGACATAAACGTACTAAATTAATTATGGTGTTTTAAAAACTATAAGGTGCACCTCATAATTATCTTACTATATTACATATCTGACAACTAGTTTTATTCATATAAAATAAATGGATATTTAGATATATAAAATATATCTGTTTAAAAGAGTGTAACTTTCTGGAAATGAACATATTTTTTCTTAACTGGCCAAGAATGTCAGTAGTATACTGTATTGAAACAGATTCGTTATTGACCTTCAAGAAGAGGTGATCTTTATGAAAGACAAAGTTCATGTAAGCCAAGAAAATATAATGAACAAAAGCCATTATCTCTACAAATAGTGACTCCAGGGACAGAAAGAGAGTTGGTTGTCCCACAGTAAGCAGATCTATGTAAACTTACTTCCTGGAGACCAAGGGAGCTGAGAGGCTGAAGAAAGAGTCTGACAAATTCAGTTTCCCGGAAAGAAATATTTCATAGGATGTTATGAACAGAGGCCATGTCTCGGGCGGTGGGAAGATGTGATGGCAAATGCCAGTGTGGTTACCTCTTAGATCCAGGGCTTATATATCATGGGGAAATGGTACATATGCTTCTGAAGGAATGTGCAGAACAATGCTTGAGGGCAGGATTTATAGTAATTACAATAAAATCCAGGATTGTTTTGATGTAAGAGCAGGATTTCTGGTAAGCATGTACTCTTACATAGAACAGTAGGTAAAATAGAAATCTGAGGGATGTTCTCAGACTGGGGTTAATCAGAAGTCAACATCATGGATTAGCATCGAAGATGGGAGTTGCTTTAGGTTCCACAGGTTTGAAACTCTTTATATCACAATAAAATGAACTGAATTTAATGATGGAATGTATATGAGCATGTATTTGTGTGTGTGTGTGTATGTATATATGTATTTTTTCATCAACAAGATTACTGATTTTTCATGTCATATCCCTTTTATCTTTAAAAATACACTTTATACATTTTTGGAAAATAAGAGACATATTTATAGAAGAAATTACTTTTTCACTCAGGAATAAAAACAGTGATATTTTAACACGAAAACATTGGAGAAGGGAAAGGAAGATGTGTTAAGGTTATGGTAATTCATTTATATATAGTCTACCATTTTTCAATAAAATAGTTGCTCCTGAAATATCATTTAAAATAAAATGGTAGAAATTTGCTTTTTATAAAATTATATATACTTAGTGTCAGTTAAGAAAAAAAAATCTCTCACGTAAGAATAGTAGAGAGAATTCATGCTGAAGTAATCAAAAGATATTTCACTTTCGTAAGGGGAACTGTTATCCAGCTCTAGCTGTCACCACAGGAGTTTTCTAGCTGGAGGCATATGTTTACTTATAACTTAGAAAATACATGAAACAACTTCCTTATCTAAAACCTCAGAAGCAATCCTGTTTTTCTTTCCAACGAGTTTTTACCAAAAAAAAAAAAAAAAAAAAAGTATATCTAAAATATATAGCAACATCTATATATTGTAAAACTAATTAAAAGAAATTTTTTTAACTGAGGGGAGAAGAGGTCATGATGTAGCTGTCTTTTAGTAAGAATATCACAACTTAACTGTGATTTGACCTATGTACTAAAATATTAAAACAAAATAATAGTTTTGTTCAACTCAAACATCTGAGGAAGTTAATTGGTAAAATTTCTTTATGGTTTTACTTGAGGTCCAATTGTTAAAATCATAATAAAAATATTCATAAATAATCAAATACAAAAGTAACAACTTTGGTTTAGGAATGGTCATCTGGTTGGCTAGATAAAAAACAATGTATGTAACAAAACAAGGCTAAGAATTTTTATCATAGTCTACCTTATTTTCTAGTGAATTATCTTTATTCCTACAAAGATGCAATCAAATTTTAAATTTATCACAGCTTTTTCTTGGATTGCTTCTTTCTTAATATAGAATTCAATGAGTCACTTGCTTAGGTGGAAAGAAAATCAATATTGCAAATATACTCAATTTTTCTACAGAAATTCCCAAGAGAAATTATTCTATGGTCCAATAAATTTCTTAGTGAAGAAATATATTCTATTACTTAGTATAAATATGTACTTAGTCATTTTGCCCCATAAACTCAATTATATTGCAACCCTGTCTTAACAGCTTAAACTTCTTTTCATTTTCTTCTCTCTGGAGCAGAATTTTAAATTACTACTCATTGTTTTCTCATGTACCTTCCATTTAGGACCAAAAATATCAATGTAAAGATTTTTCTTTAAATCTAGTAACTATAAAAATCAACATAAAAGGAAGTATATTCATGATTTGCAGCATTATTGCATTGTGAAAAACAATCTCTAAACGGATCCTTAAAAAGAAGATTTTGTCACATCTGTTCAGTTTAAGTTTCTGAAATGCTGTAACCAACAAAATTGTTGATTATATAAATTAGATCGTTGTTACTTTGACCTGGTAGAGAACAAGTTATCTACATGTTAAAAACACCTAGTTAGTTAGAAGTGTTAATATTTCCTGAGCAAGATCTATGGTAGAAAATACCAAATCCAAATCACAAAGGTCAAAAAATGATACTCATGCTTGGCAAAGAACATCTGGTAATAATTGTTTCTCTTGTAAAGATTCTAAAAAGTGAAGGAATTACCTGGCAATGTTATGTGAAATTTTTTTTGTTCACTTGGCAGTTATTCTTAGCAGTGCAAATTAACATACTTTTAAGATTTTAAAAATCAAACTTTAGAATTTAATTTGCTGTGTCTGTAGTCACAAAGCACAGTCACTTCTGGATGAAATAAAATCAATTTTATGAATCTGAAAATTTAAAGTACTAGATGTGTATGGATCACAAGAAAGTACTCAAACCTTCTTGGATCTTGTCTGAGACAGCAAGATGGCTTCCTGTTTTGCTTTAAACTTTTGATGCATTCACTCTTTCAGTAAATATATAGCCTTTGTTCTAGGCAGTAATCTACACTTAAAACACAACACAGGTCAGGCAGCCATGAACACAACCACAGTGAGTAAAATATTTTATAACAAATCTTATCAAAAATAGTGAAAGGTAAAAAAAGATTTATTCTACCTGGCAGTGAGAAGTTTGCTAGATGAGAATCAGAAAGCTTTCTAGAAAATACCATATTTTATCTGAGTCTTAAATAATGAGGGAGTAACTTGTGTAAAAAAGGTATATGTAATATGATATTAAAATCAAGGTTTTGATTGTAGCAAAAATAGAAAAGATAATTATCTTTTGACCATTAAAAGATAATTAATTGACTTTCAAGCCCCTAACTCCATCCAGGGTATGAAAAGGTCAAGATTAGTTGAGTTAGGGAAGTACTTTGCTTCAGAAAAAAACTGGGCTGTTGAGTTTCACCTTTAACCCTAAGTTCCTAAGAGGACGAATGCATAGTTATTTTGACATCTCTGAAATCAGAAAATATCTTAAAATCAATAGTATATGATATATTTTTGGTAGCATGTTGTTTTTCTTAGAGAAATATAAATTACTAGAGACTCTTACAATCAATGGCTTCTCAGTTTCAATGAAATCTGTAATGAAGAATTTGTGAAGTGAATAATGAGAAAGAACTTCCTGTTTGCTATGCATGATAATCAATCTCCACTCCCACTTCATGTGATGGGATATGTTTTATCTCTCTTCACTTCTGTTTAGAGAGGGACTTTAAAGAGACCACCAATGAGCCTGCTATGTTTCTTTAGATATAGTGGACTCATATAACGAGGGTCTGATTCAAACTTACAAGGAGACAGACAGCTGGATTGAGAGAGAATAAACTGAATGTAGTATGCATCTCCAAAGTGTTTCCTGTAGGTTTATGTTGAACCACAGGCTAGCATAGGGTCACTTTACAGTCGTCTAAGGGGCAGGCTGGAGGGCTATGGCAGGCTCAAGAAATGACTGCTAATCCAGTGTACCAAAGTAGAGGACAAATGAGATAAAGGTGGGAAGATAGAGAGGCAGCTTGAGCCCAAACTGCAAAATTCCTTAACTTTCATGTTTAGGAAATGGGTATTAATCCTTTAGGCATTGGAGAACCAGCTTAGTAAGCAAAGAATAATATAACCAGCCAGGTGTGATGGCTCATGCTTGTAATCCCAGCAATTTGGGAAGTCGAAGTGGGTGGATCATGAGGTCAGGAATTCTAAACCAGTCTGGCCAACATAGTGAAACCCTGTCTCTACTTAAAATATAAAAATTAGCCAGGCAGGGTGGTGTGTGCCTGTAGTCCCAGCTACTCAGGAGGCTGAGACAGGAGAATCCCTTGAACCTGGAAAGCACAGGTTGCAGTGAGCTGAGATCCTGCCACCATACTCCAGCTTAGGCAACAGAGCGAGACTTCATTTTTTTTTTTTTTTTTAAAGGAGAGTATAGCTGGGCGAGGTGGCTCACACCTGTAATCCCAGCACTTTGGGTGGCCGAGGCGAGAGGATCACGAGGTCAAGAGATCGAGACCATCCTGGTCAACATGCTGAAACCCCGTCTCTACTAAAAATATTTTAAAAAATTAGCTGGGCATGATGGTGCGTGCCTGTAATCCCAGCTACTCAGGAGGCTGAGGCAGGAGAATCGCCTGAACCCTGGAGGCGGAGGTTGCTATGAGCCGAGATCGCGCCATTGCACTCCAGCCTGGGTAACAAGAGCGAAACCCCATCTCAATTAAAAAAAAAAAAAAAAGTATAACCTGATCTCTGTCTTTTAAAGGTCTGCTGTAGCATGACCAGTGACAGGGGAAATGTGAATCTGAAGACAGAAAATGAAACAACAATTGTTTAAAACTATTTTGCTCAAACAAGTTCAGATGTCAGGAGGTAACGGCCGGGCAAGGTGGCTCAAGCCTGTGATCCCAGCACTTTGGGAGGCCGAGGCAGGTGGATCACGAGTTCAAGAGATCGAGACCATCCTGGGCAACATGGTGAAACCCTGTCTCCACTAAAAATACAAAAAATTAGCTGGGCATGGTGTGCCTGTAATCCCAGCTCCTCGGGAGGCCGAGGCGGGAGAATTGCCTGAACCCAGGAGGCGGAGGTTGCGGTAAGCCGAGATCGTGCCATTGCACTCCAACCTGGGTAAGAAGAGTGAAATTCCGTCTCAAAAAACACAAAAAACAAACAAACAAACAAAAGAAACATAAAATGATGAAATTATTTGGGAAAAATCAGGAGGTAAGCTGTTTTAGACAGAATTTTACCTATGATGTATTTTCACTGAAGGTGGTGTTCTTCCTCTTCCTATCTTAAAACATCCATTTTAGACAAAACGGCTTTGCAAAATCAGTGACATACATTTTTTTTTTTTATCTGAGGTGGTATCAAGATCTCTTTCATTTTCAATTCAAATTTATATAATTACTTGCTGCAATGCATAGTCTTACCATCTTTGTCACACAAACATATGTATGCCTGTAGACCACAAGGTGTGGTTTTAAAAATGTTGTAATGATATCTAAATACCCAAATGTTTTAATTTATTTTATTATTTTTATTATTTCATAAAACATATTTTGAGAAATTTACATAAAATTTGCTGCTTTTTTAATGTAGCTATCATGTTGTCAGAAAAATAAATTGCTTAAAAATACTTTAGACCTTTGATAATGCATCTTTTTTTATACACTCTTCCCACTGTCTCCTAGAAAGTGTATTTTAACTAGTAAAAATATAGCAACTCCTCACAAAAACCTGCTAGCTTTTCCTTTAATTTTTATTAACTAAAGTACTATTAATTTATAATTTCAAATATTTTTTAAATTAGATAATTTTGTTAAGCAGTGAAAATAGTACCTTTTGCCTTTTTTTAAATCAGGCATAAAGTCTATTGCATATTTTTGTAAATTTCTCAATGTGATGCCCATATGTTTGGTATTTAAATATCTCACAATATTATTGTATATGCATCATAGGTAACAATATATCTGAGTTTCACTCTAATCAACAGTCAAGTAAATGGAATTTTTTCATTTATAAAAGAGGTTTACATAGAATTATGTAATTATTAAATTACAAATTTATACACAGTGCATCTGAGTCACTATCTTTTATTGTTGAAGCTACTGTCTTAGCTTGAATTAAATTGCTAGATTCTGATAATCTGCACAAAAGTTCAAGTCTTAGATCTAAGTTTGTTAACCTTTACATGACTATGAGAGGCAAATAAATACATTCTAGTTCTAGAAGAAACTCCTATGGTTTGGTAGTAGCTATGGCATTGAAGCTACCAGGATAAGTGAAGGAATTCTGGCAAGGGCATAATTCAAAAGTGGTTAATTATTACAAAGTATTTTTAAATTTCATACTATGTCATTTTTAGGCTAAAAACTTTATCTCACAACATCAAGATATATGAAATATTAGCCTTAGTCTAATGTATACCGTTAATGAGGGACCCCACTGGAGGTATGTCAATTCTAGCTTAGCAGTCATGTTTTTAGAGGCTGGGAAGGAAGTTTCTGCCTAAGTAACAGGCAGAAAAAAGGTAGATTTAGAAGATGGGCTCAAGAGAGTGTAGCAGGTATGGACTGCAGGCAGAGTGAGAGCATAAAAAAGGAACAAATCTGGAGTGAATGGTGTTTGTGTTTGGAGCAGGATTCACTTAGCCTTCTGAGTTCTCTTCTTCAGCATCCCCCAGGTGATGTTTGAGGCTTGTGTCTTCTGAGAAAGCCACATTGTCTGGTGCTACATGTTGTGCAGGGTCATTTCCTTCATTTCTGGTACAGGTTGGGTCCTAGCCACGGCATGATTTGGTTTGATGCCTCGTGCTGGAATCCAAAGAGGGCCCGAGGAGGTGTGAACACAAGCATATCCTCTTCACCATGTTAGCAAGTCACTTGGACCACACCATACATTACTATTTACATCTTTCCATAGAACTGAGAGTTTTATGTCTTAAGAGGTTTTAGCAATGTGCTTTTCTATAGCTGACTGAAATTTGTCATTTAAAATTAAGAAATTAAGGGTAAATAAGGCTTGTGCTAGTAGTGTTGAAGGGTCCTTACTCATATTCCCCCCTTTTTTTTGTTTTCTGAGCATATTTTTAATGGTGGAGTGGGCATCTTGTACTATGGCTTGTCCCTGGGGGTTATACTGGATGCCTGTGGATTGTTGGATGTTCCATGTGTGACAAAATTGTTGAAATTGTGAGCTGGCGTAGCCAGACCATCATCAGTTTTAATTTTTATGGACTGCCCCATAAATGCAAAAGTTAAAAGAAGTTGTTTAATAACATGTCAGGTGGACTCTCCAGGAAGAGCATGTGCTCTAATTAGGTGAGAATTGGTATCAGCAGATACACGTACATATCTTAGTTTTTCAAATTCAGGGATGTGTGTAAATCTGTTTGACATAACTGATTAGGTTCTAGTCCTTTGGGGTTAACAGCTGTCGAAGGAGGGGCCATGCCTATGAGCTGGCAATCTGGGCATTGCAGCATGTACTACAGGAGTATGAGATAAGAACTGAAGTAGTTTGTCAGCAGGAAGGGCATGTTCTATATAGCCTGCATAATCAGAGAGTGCTATCTGAAGAACTAGAGATAGGGGCAATACTGCTTCGAATTGCTTTTTACTCAAAGGAATTCTTATGACATCAGGGTCACAACTGAGCAACTGATTGCATTGTCTGTGGCCTGTATAGATGACTTTACTAACTAGCGGGATATAGGGAGATAGTGTTTTAGTCCCAGTATGTGAACAAAAAACCCATTCTAGGAAGTGCAGCCCTGGGGCCATTTGTTCTATTAATCCTGTTGGGGAATATGTAGTAGGAAAAACAAACAATGGACTGAATATTTTGGGTCTATGCCAACTAGTTGCTTCTGAGAAATAGCTTGCTCTATTTCCTCAATATCCTTTTTTTGCTGCTGGGATTAAATACCTGGGAGAATCTAGGGCTGTATCGCCTTTTAATATCGAAAACAGGTTTTGCAACTTATCAGTAGTTATGCCCAAGGTGGGGCAAAGCCGGTTAATATCTCCCAGTAATTTTTGATAATCACCTAAGGTATGTAATTTGCTAGTATTTAATTTAACCTTCTGAGGTGTTACTGATCAGGAAGTTAGTATGTATCCAAGATATTTCCAAGGAGAGGATATTTATACTTTTTCAGGTACTATGATTGAACCTCTTAACTGTCTATTCCTTTGGACAGAGGCATATAAATGTAAAAGTACTGGCTTTGTTGGTGCTCCTCGTAATATGTCATCCATAAAATGAACAATCTTGCAATTAGGAAATTTTGTTGTACTAGGGAGCAAAGCCTGATTTGCATGATACTGACACATAGTAGTACTGTTCGACATTCCTTGAGGAAGCACTTTCCAATGACATCAGTGAGGTGGCTTTTCATTATTGAGAGTTGGTATTGTACGAATTTTTCTGTCATGTTCTGCAAGGGGAATCATATAAAAGTGGTTTTTTTAAGTCAATAGACTATCAGCTAATCTTGAGGAATTGCCACAGGGAAAGGGAGCCCTGTTGAAGAGGCCCCATACATTTCAGATTAGCATTAACAGCCTGTAAGTCATGCAAAAGTCTCCATTTGCCAGACTTTTTGGGAATGACAAACATGGGTGAATTCCAAGGGCTGTTAGATGGTTCTATATGGCTGGCTTTTAATTGCTTCTCAGCTAATTCATGAGCTCCTTGTAAGTTCTCTCCCTTTAAAGGCTACTGGTCTACCCAAATAAGATTTTGAGAGAGTCATGTTCAGGGGTAGGGGAGGAATAACAATGGCCAATATTAGAAAAGGATTTGCTGTTCACATAGTTCATCAAAGTCTGCCCTCCAGAGGAGGTATTGACTGGTATCTAGAGTTGTTTTAGCTAACACTGACAGTCCCATGGGCTCATATTGAAGTTGCCTCCTATGGTCTCAATTAACCCTTCTATAAATTTGCTAGCGGCTCCATTTTCTCTAATGCTTTTTCATATCTCTTTATAAGCATTAAAGAAATGGGTTCATATATTTGATTGCCTTGTCAAACTTGAATTACCAGGCAGGCCAAGAGCTCTCTTTCTAATGCTGCTTGCTTAAGACAGGGCCCCATATCTGTAGTGTATCCCTTGTCTGTTTTCCAATTTATTGGGTTTGGGGGCTCAGGGAAAAACCTTTGTTTCCTCTCTGGCACTTTTACCTGGTAATTGTGGGGCTGAGGGAGGTGGAAGAGGCGGTGAAGTAGGTGACGGTTTCTCCCCACTTCCCTTTTTAGGCTCTTCTATGTAGAGTGGGGCCAAAGCAGCCCTGTCCAAGGCCTGTAATGTTAAATATGTTACTGGGACTCATTGCCCTTGTACATGATACTAAGATTTCTCCCACTTGATCCCAGAGCTCTACATCTATTGTGCCTTCTTCTGGGTACCATGGGTTATGAGAAACAACAGTTTGCATTAGGTCCCTTAATTAAGCCTGTGAAACCGAGACTCTGCTAGCTTTAAACCAGCTGTTTCAATACTTTTATATACTGATTCTGTAGGGCTGATAACTGTTGTCCCATGATGAAACTCTAGCTTGAACAGTTCCCTCAAACTTGGAATCCCAAGTGGCACCAATGACTTACTGACTGCACAGTCTCTTCACTGTTGTTTTTGATGGTTCTGTCGCCATCCGTTGCAGCATTCCTCACTTGGAGGCACCAGTTGCTGAGTATGTTCCATAAATACTGGCCAAGTAATGGATGAATAGAGTATGCAGACACTATTTTGCCTGTGAATGTGGCTAGAGGACCACATGGCTTAGCCCAGCTGATGAAAAAGTGCAACCTGATAAGCTGGATATGCTCAAATTTTTAAGTACAGATTTAATGACAAAGGCTTGAAGCAAACACTATTTGTGGGTAGTAAACATTGTCGACCCTCTGAGTAGGGGGCAATCCTGTGCACAGATGATCAGAGGTTAGTTTCTGGAGAAATAGGTAAACAAACTTATCTGGATAAATTCCTTTGCACTCCCTTGTTATCTACCCTCTGCCATTAAATCAAGGCAAGAGGATTAGGCTGCCTTCAGCCATAACCCTTTCCCCCAGTTTTTGTAAAACCTCCTGGCCTTCCAAGAGGGTTTGAGTCTTTCCTATATTTTTTCCCGCCACCCTGACTGACCTCCTACTGATCTCCATAAACATTTGCTTTATCCAAGGTAAATTAATCAGCCAGTCTTGAAGCTTCATCTGGCAGACCTGTATCCGTCTGTCTATCCATTCATTCAGAAACATATCAGGAACCCAGGTGCCATGTGTGCAGGAATGACAACTACATGGGTCCTTGATATGGTTTGGCTATGTCTCCACCCAAATCTCATCTTAAATTATAGCTCCCATGATCCTAGGGACCCAGTGGGAGGTAATTGAATTGTGGGGGTGAATTTTTCTTGTGCTGCTCTCATGATAGTGAATAAGTCTTATGAGATCTAATGTTTTTAATGTTTTCATAAAGAGGAGTTGTCCTACATACACTCCCTTGCCTGCTGCCATGGAAGACATGACTTAGCTCCTCCCTCACCTTCTGCCATGATTGTGAAGCCTCCCACCATGTAGAATTGTGAGTCTACAGGAATTTATTTTCCCATAATCCTGGAAGTTAAAAGTCAAAGTTCAAGATATAAGCAAGTTTGGATTTTCTGAGGCCTCTCTTCTTGGCTTGCAGATGGCCAATTTATTTACATGTCATTCCTCTGAGCACCCATATCATTGGTGTCTCAGTGTATCCAGATTTCCTCTTTTTATAAGGATACCAATGAGACTGCATTGAGAGTCATCCTAATAGCCTCATTCTAACTTAATTGTCTCTTTACATATTTCCAAGTATGGTTATAGTCTGAGGTACTGGTAGTTGGGACTTCAAATTATGAATTTTAAGGAGACACAATTTATCTCACAGCAATATTATATGTTGCTGGTGTATCTGCAAGTAAATAGGCATACAAATACCTATACATTTGAGTACTAGTTCATTTTACTGAGAGGGTTTCACATGGGAAAGTGCTTTTGATTTTTGAGGGTAGAAGCCCAGCTTGCATTTTTGTTATGCTGTGGAGGAAATAGAAAAACAAATGTGATAAAATCAGATTGTGTTTGGTTCAGAGCTTTCCTTGGTGAATAGAACAATTGAACTTATATTATAAGTTTAATTTAATTGTTCAATAGAACAATTGTTCAATAGAACAATTGAACTTATAAGATGTTATATTATAAGTTCAATTTAATTGTTCAATATTCAATAGAACAATGTTCAATAGAACAATTGAACTTATAAGATGTTATATTATAAGTTCAATTTAATTGTTCAATATTCAGTTGTTCAATAGAACAATTGAACTTATAAGATGTTACTATAATTGTATTTTTATTTTTTTTATAATTTATTCCAAGACAAGAACAATTAAATAAATGAGTCATATTTACCAACAATTCTAATTTTACTACCAAGTATGTAAATTGCTACTTGATTTTGTTACCTAACATAGATAGTTCTAAAGTTAGGGAGCACCATATTTGCAAGGTGCAACATGCTTCTGGAATAATACAGACTCAAATAGTTTTTTTCTTTTTTTCTGAGACAGAGTCTTGCTCTGTTACCCAGGCTGGAGTCTAGTGGCACAATCTCGGCTCACTGCAGAATCTGTCCCCCGAGTTCCAGTGATTCTTCTGCCTCAGCCTCCTGGATAGCTGATATTACAGCTGTATGCCACCATGCCTGGCTAATTTTTGTATTTTTAGTAGAGACGGGGTTTCACCATTTTGGCTAGGCTGGTTTCAAACTCCTAACCTCATGTGACCACCCACCTTGGCCTCCCAAAGTGCTGGGATTACAGATGTGAGCCACTGCCCTTTAATGACCAGTAGGTAAAGACAAGAAGTGAAGCAAAAGCCTAACAAACTTCAGGGTATGATGGGAACTGCAGTAGGTTAGTTGTGTATAACCTAATGCATATAATTTAAAATTATTTTAAAAAATATTATGCTAACCAAATACACTAGGAATGGTCTCTGATCAATTAATATCACAATTTTCTTGGCTTATTTCAATTAAAATGAATTAGTAAATATGCACTAAACAATAAAGTTATGTTGGACAATGAAGACAAGGTCTTAAACATATACATTAAAGGCATATGCTTCTTAAAAACATTTATGTGTTGCTTGCAAAATTTTACATTTATCTAGCCCATAAGTTTATTTTTCCCTCTTCTACATAATAACAATTACATGGTTAAATGCATTTCAGGTTTTTTACATTCATAAACTATCTTGTCTTTCTGGTGAGCATGTGTGTTAGTTTTATAAATGCATTAAAATTAAAAAGTGCCATATTTGCCTATGGTGCAAGAGGCTTTCTTTCTTTCTTTCTTTTTCTTTCTTTCATTCTTCTTTCTCTTTCTTTCTTTCCTTTTTTCTCTTTCTTCTTTTTTTCTTTCTTTCTTTCTCCTTCCTTCCTTCCTTCCTTCCTTCCTTATCCATGGGAACTACACAGATTTTCTTTTGTCACTACAAGCTACCATATATGACATCTCTAAATGATTCATATTTATCATAGATAAATTGAAGAAGAAATATAAATGATAATTTCATTCCTTTAGGAAATAAGATTACTTCCCTTTTTAAATTTTACTCTTTTCAATTCTATCAGCCAAAATCGTCAAAAAAAAAAAAAAAAAAAAACCATTGTTAGTATTAATGTTCTATGGAGTTTTATCACTACCTACCTAACCTAAATAAGAAAGACTAATGGGTTTTTTTGAGAAAGATTTATATACAGCATCAACTACCTTAAAAGGCAAGGTACATTTATAACTACTTTTATGTAACAGTGTACCTTTTGAATACATATCATGTTTTTGGGATAAAAGATTTAAATGTAAGTATTCAAAAAAAAGCGTTATTTATTCATTCAGCAGCCAATTTGCTACCTCATAATTGCATTTTATGAAAATCATTGTTTCAAATACCTGAAGCTGCTCATCCAGTTAAAAAAAAAAGGTAAAATACACAATGAAAGAATTACCAATCTGGAATCAATGGTGTGAACTGTAAACCCAAGTATATTTCTAATCCTTTTGGAAATCCCTGATCATTTTAATTGCCAAGTAGGATAAAGAAGTTTAAGGATAGTCAAAATAATTCTAGATAATACTATTTGCTTGGGAAAATATAGAAACTTATGCTGATTTAAATGTATATTATTTTCCCCTTTCAACTGGAGTTTGTTCCTCTTTTTCTACACAAATAAACAAAATCAAGTCAGATACACATCAGTTATTAATCTTCTGATTTTAGCATTTTTGGTCTTTGCAGATTTATATTGATCTTTGCAATGATTGAGCTACTTTAACTTTTCATTCCCTGAATTTTGAAAAAAATCACTATTAATTATGTTTAAATAAAACCACTACCAACCACTACCTCAGATATCTCCCTTCATATAACAGAAACAACATTCTAAGGAAAAGTAGGCTATTTTGAATTCGAATTACTTAATTAATTCAATTTTGCCACATACCTAGGTTCCAAATCAATTGTGAAAGTAATAGATTAGACTCATGTATAGATAAGAAAGCACGTGGGACAATAACAGTAATTTACTTGACATTGTGTTACTTCTAGATATCTTTTGGATGATATGTTTTTACTAAATTGATGGGTGCTAACTGATAAAACCAATAAAAATTGTATATCTATGATATCCACTAATACAGACACAAATAAATAATAAATAAACATGGTTTTTTTGAAACGTTCTTTTCTAATATGCAAAAATTAATGAAATATACTAATTTTCTATATATGTGTTATTTATCCGAGCTGAATCTACATGTTCACTTCAAAACACTTTGTAAAAAAATGTTTGAGTTGATGACTTGAAGCTCTTGATCAAGATCTATTAAAGAGTCGTATTGGTTTTACCAGGTTTTATACACAGACCTACGCTTCCCAATTCCCTAAGAGTTGAAATCAATGAACACTGGTATGAATCACACTGGAGCAAATTTTCAAAGAAAAATGTATCTAAATAAATAAAGGGCTTCATCTTATTTTTTCTCCTCCCTTAAAACAATACGCTTGTTAAAAATAACAAAACAGTCCAGGTTGTTTTGTCAAATTCAAATAATGCTGAAATATATCAAGAAAATTGCTGTATTAGTTCATTTTCACACAGCTGATAAAGACATACCTGAGACTGGGAAATTTACAAAATAAAGAGGTTTAATGGACTTACAGTTCCATGTGGCTGGGAAGCCTCACAATCATGGCAGAAGGTAAGGAGGAACAAGACACATCTTATATGGATGGCAGCAGGCAAAGAGAGAGAGAACTTGTACAAGGGAACTCCTCTTTTTGAAACCATCAGATCTTGGGAGACTTATTCACTGTCATGAGAACAGCAGGGGATGAACTTGCTCCATGATTCTATTACCTTCCACCTGGTCCCTCTCACCACAAATGGGATTTCAAGATAAGATTTGGATGAGGACACAGCCAAACCTTAACATTCAGTCCCTGGCCCCTCCCAAATCTCATGTGCTCATATTTCAAAACCAAGCATGCCTTCTCAACTGTCCCCAAAGTCTTAATTCAGCATTAACTCAGAAATCCACAGTCCAAAGTCCCATCTGAGACAAGGCAAGTCCCTTCCACCTAGGAACCTATAAAATGAAAAGTAAGTTAATCACTTCCTAGATACAGTGGGGATACAGGCATTGAATAAAAACAGCCATTCCAAATGGGAGGCATTGGCCAAAACAAAGGGGCTAAAAGCCCCATGCAAGTCTGAAATTTAGCTTGGCAGTCAAATCTTAAAGCTCTAAAATGATCTCCTTTGGCTCCATGTCTCACATCTAGGTCACACTGATGCAAGAAGTGAGTTCCCATGGTCTTGGAGACCTCTGCCCCTCTGGCTGCCTAAGGTACAACCTCTGTCCTGGCTGCTTTAATGGGCTTGCATTGAGTGTGTGTGGCTTTTCCAGGCACATAGTACAAGCTTTCAGTAGGTCTACCATTCTGGGCTCTGGAGGACAATGGCCCCCTTCTCACAGCTCCACTAGGCATTGCCCCAGTATGGACTCTGTATGGGGACTCTGACCCCACATTTCCCTTCCACAATGCCCTAGCAGAGTTATCTATGAGGGTCCCACCCCTGTACCAAACATTTTCCTGGGCATCCAGGCACATCCATACATCTTCTGAAATCCAGGCAGAGATTCCCAAATTTCATTTCTTTCTTCTGTGCACCCGCAGGCTTAACACCACATGGAAGCTGCCAATGTGTGAGGCTTCCATCCTCCAAAGCAACAGCCCAAGCTATACCTTGGCCCCTTTTAGTCATGGCTGGAGTGGCTAGGATGCAGGGCACTGGGTTCCTAGACTGCATTCAGCAATGGAACCCTGGGCTTGGTCTACAAAACCATGTTCTCCTAAGCCTCCTGGCCTGTGATGGGAGTGGCTGCTGTGAAGACCTTTTGACATGCTCTGGAGACATTTTCCCCATTGTCTTGGGGATTAACATTTGACTCCTTATTACTTAGGTAAGTTTTTTCAGCTGGCTTGAATTTCTCCTCAAAAAATGCATTTTTCTTTTCTACTGCATCATCAGGCTGCAAATTTTCTAAACTTTTAGGCTCTGCTTCACTTACAAAACTGAATGCCTTTAACAGCACCCAAGTCACCTCCTGAATGCTTTGTCATTGTGATTTTTCTTCCACCAGATACCCTAAATCATCTTTCTCAAGTTTAAAGTTCCACAAATGTCTAGGGCAGGGGCAAAATGCCACCAGTCTCTTTGCAAAAAACATAGTAAGAGTCACCTTTGCTCTAGTTCCCAACAAGTTCCTCATCTTCATCTGAGACCACCTCAGCCTGGACCATATAGTTCATATTACTATCAGCATTTTTGTCAAAACCATTCAACAAATCTCTAGGAAGTTCCAAACTTTCCCACATTTTCCTGTCTTCTTCTGATCCCTCCAAACTCATCCAACCTCTGACTGTTACCCAGTTCCAAAGTCACTTGCACATTTTTGGGTATCTTTTCAGCAATGCCCCAATCCATTGGTACTCTATTAGTCCATTTTCATGCTATTGATAAAGACATACCCAAGACTAGCAGTTTACAAAAGAAAGAGGTTTAAATGGAATTAAGGTCCATGTGGCTGGGGAAGCCTCACAATCATGGCGGAAGGCAAGGAGGAGCAAGTCATGTCTTACATGGATGGCAACAGGCAAAGAGAGAACTTGTGCAGGGGAATTCCTCTTTTTAAAACCATTAGATCTCATGAGACTTACTGTCATGAGTATAGCAGGGGAAAGACTTGCCTCTGTGATTTAATTACCTCCCAGCATGTCCCTATTCTAAATTCATTATGTCAACTCAATCTTAATTCAACCCCATACACCAAGCTTAAAATATTTGGGAGCATAAAACTAACGGATATTAATCAATAAGATCTTAGTTTTAGTAGTAAATTTGAGAAAAAAATTAAAATCTTGGACCTTCAGTTGTATCTTAAAGTAGTTGTGGCCTTGAACAAGGTAATCTTTAAATTTTCTATCAGTTCTAAATATTGATTCCACAGTATTGTTTTTAAGTAACAGTAACTGAGTATAACTTTATAAATAACACTTTGACTATAATTAGAAAAGGTATAAAAGCCTAAGACAGTATTCCTTTCAATACAAATTTATAGTATACAGGTAAGTCAAAATATAGATCTAAAATAATTAGTAAAATAACATTATTAAAATATTGTATTTCTGATAGAATTATTACATATATAAGAAGCACAGATAACTAGGCAATGTCAGCTCAATCAACTCAGAAAAAGCATTTGACAGAAATCTCCCATTCCTTCAGGAAAACAATAAACTAGGAATATAAGGGAATTTTCTCAAATTGATGAAAAACAACCATGAGAAACCCAGAGCTAACAGTATACATAAATATTAAAGACTTGCATTCTCACAACTTCTATTCAACAATGTCCTGGAGATTTTAGCCATGAGATAAGGTAAAACACACACACACAAATTAAGGTGTACCAATTAGAAAATAAGTAAAATTATCATTTTACAATGGCATGATTATGTTGAAAATCACAAGAAATTCTCCCAAATTAACTAGAAGTAACAAGCAAATTTGGCAAGGTTGTTTGATACAAGACCAATATGCAAAAATCAGTTGTATTTTTATATATTACAATAATTAGTACATAAATGAAAATAAGAAAGTAAGTTCATAATAATATTACAAAGAATAAACTACATAGGAACAAGTTTAATAAGTAGTTGTAAGACAGGTACACTAAAAACTGTAACATTGCTGAGAAAAATTAAAGGTCTAAATAAATAAAAAAGTCTTTACATGTTTATGGATTGGAAGACTCAAAATCATCAAGATGGCAGTTCTCCCCAAATTGACCTATAATACAAGTATGGTGAGACCCCTATCAAAATCTCAGCAGAGTATTTTGTAGAAATTGGTATACAGTTCCTAACATTTGTATTAAAATGCAAAGGATTTAGAATAGCAAAAGCACTTTCTTAAGAGAATACATGTGGTGGACAATCAAGCATTCTAAATTGAGCAAAGTATTTATACATTTCATCAGAAAAGACTTATAAGTGACTACTAAGCCTAAGTAAAAAAATACTTACCATTAGAGGAATAAAAATTAAAACTCTATAAAACACCACTACACATGTGTAGGATGGTTATAATTGAAAAGGGGAGATAATACCACGTGTTGGCAAGTTCATGTTGAAACTAGAACTCTCAAACATTGCTGAGGGATGTAAAAGTATGTAGCCACTTTAAAAACAATTTGGCAGGTTTTTATAAAGTTAAATGTAATGTAACATACAAACAAGTAGTTTGACTCCTAGGAAGATACCCAAGAGAAATGAAAACACACTCTCTTATAAAGATGTGTATGTGAATGTTCATAGGTGCATTATTCTCAATATCCAAATGTCCACAACTAATAAAAGATAAAGAAAATATATATCTGTGCAACAGAGCATATTCCAGCAATAAAGAGATGCTGTACTGATTTATGCTATATAACATGAATTAATTTCAGCAATGTTATACTAAATAAATAAAGCCAAATGCAAAAAAGTGCATGTTGCACTCTTCCACTTACATGAAATATCCAGAAAAGGCAAATATATAGACAGAAATCTGATCAGTGCTTTCCTAGAGTTGGCAGTGAGTGTAGAATATTGCAAATGAATGTGCAGAAGCTTCTGGGGTTAATGGAAATGTTCTTAAAATAGAACATGGTGTGGTTGCACAACTCTATACATTTACTAAAAGTTATTGATTTGTATACTTGTAACAAGTGAATTTTTTGGTATATATATTACACCTTAATGAATTATTAAAGCAATTAATTATAAAATAATGCAGGATGGCAAGAAGTGGTTGGGGGGTAGAGATGAAACAAACTGGTGATTCATTGATAATTCTTAAAGTTGGAATGAATATGTGGGATCTTATTTCACTCTTTTTCTGCTTTTGTATTTCTTTTAAATTTTCTTTGTGTTTGTTTATTTGAGACAGACTCTGGATCTCACTCTGTCACCCAGTCTGGAGTGCAGTGGCATGATCATGGCTCACTGGCAGCCTCTAGCTCCTGAGGCAGTCAGATCTTCCCACTTCAGCCCCCTGACTACCTGGGACCATAGGCATGTGCCACCAGCTAATTCTTTTTATTTTTTGTAGAGACAGGCTCTCTCAATGTTGTCCAGGCAGATGTTGAATTCCTGGACTCAAGTTATCCAACCTCCTCGGCCTCCTAAAGTGCTGAGATAATAGGCCTTCTTTTAAATTTTCAAAAATAAAAAGTTAAATTTTAAAATTTAGTCTTATTGTCTACTCTATATAGGGGAATTGAGTAAAGAGAAGGTTTCAATCTTATATCTAAGAGGTTTAAAACACAAAAATATCTTCCTTAATGTTCTCTTGGAAATGTCTGCCTTTACATGAGAACTAACCTGCCAAGTATCCCCAAACTTTTCAGTTTGTGGAGGAAGTGACTCAGTGGAAAGCCACAGGAGTTGAAGATCCTTTGAGCAGAGGGAAGACATGAAGCTGAGTTGTATAGCCAAACCTCTGGGGGCAAGCATGGAGGGCAAAATCATTGTGTCTGAGCCTTAAAGAAAGTATCATTTTGCCATGCAGCAAGTGATAGGCCTCTAACAAGTATATGCCATTTTCCTTATGTTTCTACTCAACTTAAAACACTTTGAAGAAAATGGATTTCTCATATACTTCACGATAAACATCAAATTACTTTAAGTTTTCCCAGCCTCTACCCACCGTATCAGCCTCGTTTCTAACACTGTGAGCCATGAACTTAAAGGTTCCAGATTTCCCAAACGTATTTTTTCAGAGCACTAAACTACCATTCAGCATTCTCCCATCTCATATCTTTAAACTTATGGTATCTTTTGCTTAGAAAATGTTTTTATGTCTGTGCTGTTTTTGTCTCTAGCAATCCATCAGTTCTCGGATTACACATCACCGTATCGGGAAAGCATTCAGTAATTCCCTGAACTCAGCTACTACTTCTGTGCTCATTCCTAGGACCCTGACCTTCTACCCATAGTAACTTGTTGTAATTATTTGTCTTCCCAATGCTGTAAATTCATGGAAGTATCTTCAGTGGCCTGCAATGTGCTTAGCAATCAGCAGGCATTTAGCAAAAGTTGTGTTCAAGGATTAAATTGAATAATGTATACATTCACCTCCTGAAAAACTTTATATAAAATTTATGTTTAGCATAGAGTGGGTGTAAAATAAATACTGTTCAATATATGAATAAATGGACAGATGAATGAGTCTGTCTTTCATTAAATGCAGTTAATCAAACAATCCAACATACAAGTTCAAAGAAAGTCAACCTTTAAAATGTAACTATACTAACTACACAGTCAATTTTCTGTAAGGCTCAATGCAAATATAAAGAAAATAGAATTCCTTTGTTTTATTATATTCAATCTTGTTTAAATATAAAATATAAAATATTCCTTTAAAAATCTTACTGCAATTTAAAATATATTGGGTTCTTCGTGGGCAAAGCTACCTTGATGTCTCAGTTATAATAGTTTCAAGTATCTTTGGGTAGTTAATTTTAGTGTCAGGTTTTGTTTACACAGAAACTACAGAGAAATATCTTTGAATATAAAAATTTTGAATATTTAAATAAATACACCAACATTCATGACTTTATTCTCGAGTAGTGCTAGAAGGAATAATGCCCCAAAATCCTGACAAAAATATCTATAGCTTTCTTCATTTGATTGGTCTCAGATTGTGAGCTATATTATGATAAAATAAAGCTACAATTTTATAACTGTTACTTAATAAACATATAGAAATATAGTACACAAATAGAAGCCCTCTGTGGTGGGCTAGAATAAATTAACATACTGCAGAACATTCAAGAATTTCTTTTTATTAAATGAAATAAAATGAATAAGTTATGTTTATTGTTTGACTTTGTGTTATCTAAATGTTAACTTAAAGCAGCATGCTTTCTTCTGGCTATTTATCTTCTACATTGAAATAGCAGAATCCCATGCAAAGGACTCCTTTGAAAGATCTATAGCTTAAGGCATGTAATAAGGCAGCACTGTGTTTATCTCATTCCCTCTAGACTCACTATGCTATTTCTGTTGAGTAGTGATACTGATTGAGGTATTTTAAGATTCTACAAGGGATGTCCTGATGTGATTATAAAGCAGTGAATATTTGTTCCTTCCCTCTCTTCCCACTCGATGCTATAAAAATTCATATGCCTAGTTTCACTGGTTAAAAACATTCAGTTGACTGCTCTAACCCTTACTCCTACTGAAAGCCCAGGTTTGCTGTTTTGAGTAATAGTGAAACTTATAACTTTCAAGGTCTGCATAATGTCTCTGATTCCTGCAACATAATATCCTTTTCAAAACTTTTAAAGGATGAAAGCTTTCACTTCCAATACCTAAGCATAAACCATGGAAGAGGGGATAAAGAAGGGGGTCCTCAACAAGGCATCTGTGCAACTTAATGGAAGCATTATGGTTATGATGGCCGAATATCCAGCCCACATAGTATTTTAACTAGGATGGTTTTAAAATGAAGCTTTATGTTCATCAAAGTAATCCATGAATGTATAATATAAAATCACAAGTCTTACAGAAATACAAACATTCCTGTCCCCACCAGCCTCTATAGTTTGTCCCCATAGAGCCACCTCCTTTTAATTGTTTTTCCCTCAAATATTTAACTTCAGATTTCTCAGGATTTTTTGTTTTGCTATTTTTCAAGTTATTAATTGTGGGTATTTATTTGTACTACGAAAGATAAAGATTTAGAACTCTTATAAAAAGTCATGGCCAGGAGCGGTGGCTCACGCCTCTTATCCCAGTACTTTGGGAGGCCAAGGTGGGTGGATCACGAGGTCAAGAGATCGAGACCATCCTGGTCAACATGGTGAAACCCCGTCTCTACTAAAAATACAAAAAATTAGCTGGGCATGGTGGCGCGTGCCTGTAATCCCAGCGACTCAGGAGGCTGAGGCAGGAGAATAGCCTGAACCCAGGAGGCGGAGGTTGCAGTGAGCCGAGATCACGCCATTGCACTCCAGCCTGGATAACAACAGTGAAACTCCATCTCAAAAAAAAAAAAAAAAAAAGGAAGGTCATGTGTATGCTTCACTTTTTCTTGCACCATCTCCTGAAGTTATATCAAAAACTTAAGTCAATATTTAATTTAAAATAAGTATGAATGTATAACTAGAATTTAAGTAGTACACTGTAATTACATTTCTTTTCCTAGAGACAATAGTTTGTTGTCATCATTCTTTCATTTGCTTAATTTCCTATTAATGTAATGCTATTTTTTTCCTAAATTGGCAGTAAAAATTTAAAGTTCTGTAGAGTACAGTGAGGACAGAATACAGCAAAACTCTTTAAAGTCCTGTCCTCCTATGCTTTCTTTAATTTGGAGGTTAGAAAACAAATTCTCGTCTTCACAGAATGCATCGCAATATGACCCAGTCCTTGGCAATGACATGTAGGTGAAAGTTACTGAGTAGAGCTTCCAAGAATTTTTGTAAAAAAGATTTGATTTCTGTACTTTTTTGAACCTTCTGCTTTTCTATCTTCCTGTCTAAAGCAAACCTTTTGCTTTAGATTTTTTGTCTTCCTGCTTAAAGCAACGAATCAGATGTCTGAATATGTTTGTAACCATGAGACAATAATGAGATCAAAATTTATACTCTTGTGATGTCAGGTGTTATGGGTTGAGTTGGACCCTTCCCCACCATACCCCCAAATTCGTATGTTGACTCCTAACAGCCTATTTCAGAAAGTGCACTTATTTTGAGTCAGGTTCACTGTAGATGAAATTAGTTAAAGGTGGGCCCCTAATCCAACTTGACCGGTGTTCTTATAAAAAGGGAAATTTGGACATAGATCCCCACACAGAGAGAAAACACCATGTGAAGATGAAGGCAGAAAACAGAGTAATACAGCAAAAGCCAAGGATTGACAAAGATTGCCAGCAAAGCACTAGAAGCTAGTAGAGGGGCATGGAACATATTCTCCCCACAACCATCAGGAAGACCCAATGTTGATCTTGGACTTCTACCCCCTAGAACTGAGGCAAAAAAAAAAAAATCTGTTCTTGGTTGGGTACAGTGGCTCACACCTGTAATCCTAGCACTTTGGGAGGCTGAGGTGGACGGATCATGAGGTCAAGAGATTGAGACCATCCTGGCCAACATGGTGAAACCCCGTCTCTACTAAAAATACAAAAAAAAAAAAATTACCTAGGCATGGTGGCACGTGCCTGTAGTCCCAGCTACTCCGGAGGCTGAGGCAGGAGACTCGCTTGAACCTGGGAAGCAGAGGTTGCAGTGAGCCAAGATTGTGCCACTGCACTCAGCCTGGTGACAGAGCAAAACTCTGTCTCAAATAAAAAAAAAAAATCCGTTCTTTAAGTCCCCCAGTTTGTGTCCTTTGTTATGGTAGCCCTTGCAAACTAACACAGCAGAATGCTGGAAGAAACCTGAGTCTCTGATGATATTGAGACCTAGAGTGTCTAGTTCCTGTCCACTACTGTTGTGTGAGACATGAGACACATAATTCTTTATTACTTAAAGATTTTTGTTAAGCTGCTTTTTGTTGAGTTTTTTATCATGTACAGCCTGCCACTTCATGACTGGTACAACTGCTTTCAATACTCTTTTCAATTTGTAAAATGTGTTAGATAATCTATCAACAACACTTTTCTCTACAACAGTCACTTCTTAGAACTCTCCATCCTGCCAATCCATTTTAGCCATGTTACTTCCTACTCTTGTTGAAATCTTCCATATGGGAATCCTCCTTTATCTTTATTCAAGGAATTTCTTCTATTTCTGCCATGTGTTTGATCCCATGTTTCTTAAAGTCCAGATTCATTTTCTCACAATTAAGCTCCTAATATAAGAGCTCCCTGAGAAATAGTACAAGGGAGAAAACTTATACATTAGAAACTTACACATTAGAAAATATCTTTATTCTGTCATTGCCAAGTTTGATTGATAATTTGGCTGCACATAGAATTCTATATAGGTTAATATATTCCATAGATTAATGATAATATTTTCCTCATAATTTTGAAGGTGTTATTACACCACCAGGTTATAGGGTTCCTTTGAGAAGCTGAGTATTCTAATTCTTCTACCTCTGTCTCTTTTTTATACACAGGCATACACAGGCACACACACACAGACACAACACACACAAACAAACAAGTTTAAATACCCTTGGCTATCCAATATTTCACAGTTTTGCTCTTTAGTTTCTTGCATTGATTTTTCTGAATGATACCCCTTTCAATCGATTCTGAGAAACATTTTTCTGTTTTTATTTCTATATTATATCCCCATTCATTTTCTTTGTTTTCCATTTCTGAGAACACTATCATTGAATAGTTGGCCTCTTAGACTTAGGCTCTAATTATCTTTTTATTCATTTCAATATTCAATCTTTTTTTTTTTGGTTCTAGTTTGTGTAAAATTTCATCCTTTTATCTTCTGACTTACATATTTAACTAACAAAGGCTGTTTTCTGTGCTCTAAATGTTCTTTTTCTCATAGTATTCATTATTCTATCTCCCTTAGAACACTAATGACAGCTTTTTAAGATTTTTGCCTGTTTCTTGCATTGTATTTTGTCCCTTCTATTTTCCTTTAATTTGCTTTTTATGTTGGGTATTCTCTTTTAAAATCTGGTGATACTTAGCATTTATATTTGAAGTGAGATTCTAAAAAAATTATTGACATAGATATGTATGTGAGAGAGCTCATGGTAGCTTGCTACAATTTCATTAAGATATTGTAGAATTTCACTGTTTGCAGATCTTTTCCCCACCAAGTGCCTTTCAGTTTTTCTAGAGATGAGTCCCATAGTCTCTTATCTGAAGATCTGTATCCTTGACTATTACATTACTTTGGACTGAGCCAGGAAAAGGACTACAGGAAGGATATCAACATTCAGTATACTGCCTTTCACTTCCCATATCATTTGCAGCAAAGTACCTCAACATCTTATGTTGCCAAGTCTCACATTCAATTTCTCCTGAAAAAATGGGATATTGCTGATTTTGGCCAACACTGAGTTGCAAAGGGAAGCTAGAGGTCTGTTCCTTGTCATGTCTTAAACTATCATGCCAGTTTTCAGCTCCTACTCACTCCCCTACCTACTTTGGCTCCTTCTGTGATGATTTCCTTCTTAATTATTGCAAGGCAGAGTAGCTGACTTTTAATTGGCTTCTCCACTGCAGTCATGTGCCTTCATTCCTTGTTCTGCTGTGTCAATCATTACATCCATGCTCTTCTTTCCATCTTTCAAAAATATGGTGATCTCTCTTGTTCTCGTCCACTATTCTTTCCTTTCTGTATTAGATCAAAATGTTTATATATTCCATTGCTGTTTCTGTGATGAATTTTAGAGAGAACCGAGGGACATCCATGGATTAAATCTACCATGATTGAATGAAAATATGAGTAGCATTTCAAAAACAAAAAAAACTTCTCATTGAAAAAGGAGCTGTAGATTCTGCCAGGAAGGGATAGCTATGGATTGGAAGAAATGAAAGTCACTCTTCAGAACCATTTAATCTTAATTAACAGATTACTATAACAGATGACTGGTAGTGAGACCAGTAATAGAAACTCAAGTTGCATGTACTACAGCTTGTAAAAAAAATCATAGCATTCATATTATCACAAAGAAGCTAATCTTTTCAATGTTAAATGAAAAAATACTGAAGCACTTTATTAAATTTCCAATAGCTGGAAATGCAATAAATTGTCAAAATGTCAGATATTGTGAGCCAACATCCTGGGCATCAACAGCAATCTTCATGTAGATTTTACTGCTTTGCATATACCCTTATTTCTTAAAAATAGTGAGCCAACATTTGAAAATCATAAGATTTCAAGTAAATAAACTGTTTTCCCTTTTAAAATATCGAATATCTGATAAACTTCCTGGCGATGATCAGGTGAAACTGAAAATCAGGTAATGCTTCAGTAGGGACAAAGGTCCTGTTATTTGTTCTTTCCAAATAACTCATATGTTTATTCGAATACAGTGAAATAGAGCTACTAAACAGTCAACGTATATGAGCATCTAAGATACAATGTCTTGGCTCACAGGACCATGGTAGAAAGTAATGCTCCAGCCAGGAAGGACAGGGGATAGGCAAGAAACTTTTAACTGAATATTGCCTATAAATCAACTAAATTTTAAACTTTAAGTTGCTGAGTTAACTAAAAGTACCAAAATTGTGTTTTCTTTCTGTTGGCAGAAAGAGAGCCTCCAGAGCAAATGGGAATTCAGTTATAGACAAATTAAGATAGCTACACCTGCTCTCCTCAGATTTGGATTGTAAATTTCATACCCATCATAATTATAATGATATTATCCTTATATTTGCCTCATTTATAAAAATGTATTAAAGGAACATTGTTTTCTTTCCTTTTGTCTATTGCAGTCTTTATTTTTGATATATAGTTTAATATATATTAATATATAGTTTGCCCATATAGACAAATTCTGAAACCTTGTTTGGCAAAGGTCATCTGGACAGCTGGATATCAGTACCTAATAATACTTTCCTCCATATGAGAGAACATGTTTTAAGACAAAGGGTAGTATTTTAGGAGTCTTATAACCTAGGTCCTACCAGGTTACATGTAGATTAGGCAAGTTACTTTGGGTGTTTAAATGACTGTTTATCTCCATATTTGGAATAGATTTTATAGTGACTGTTTAAACTTCATAACTTTTATAAATTAATAGTGGTGAAAATTAAGATAAAGGTGCTTAAAAATGTAAAGTTAACATATAATACATGGCATTATTACATATATAATGATTGCTATTTTTAATGAACCTTATAATATACTCAACAAGACTGACTTTATAAATTAATTCTTACAAGGTTTTGTCAATGAAAGTGAGGCTATTTGAAATTAGAATGCAAAACCAAAAATGCAATAATAAAATAAAAAAGAATGCAAGACACAACCAGTTTATTTTCTTACTATATTGAATTGGTGCATATATAGATGAATATATTGATATATATTGGTATGTAAATTAGCAAACTCAATATTCCATTCTAGCATAAACTCCCTTAGCTAAAAACTTAAAAATTACATGTCCTCAATTTTCTTTTGCAATAACCATCCTTATCCAGCAAATATGTAACATCTGCCTCCTGGGTTTAAGTTATTCTCCTGCCTCAGTCGCCCAAGTAGCTGGGATTCCAGATGCCCAACACCACGCCTGGCTAATTTTTGTATTTTTAGTAGAGACAGGGTTTCACCATGTTGGCCAAGCTGGTCTTGAACTCCTGACCTCATGATCTGCCCGATTCGGCCTCCCAAAGTGCTAGGATTACAGGCGTGAGCCACCACACCTGGCAAGGAGTTAAAATTATTTTAATAAATGATGACAATGCAAACAATTTGTGTCCATAGTGGCGAAAAAGTATTTTCTCATAAAGATTATAAATAATTTTAGTGAAATTCTCAAGTGAAGTCTTACTGGCTCTCTCATTAATTAATGAGTTGAAAAAAAAATATTGACAGGTGTTCATTTTATATTTGAGAGTCATAATTTTATATTTTACAAGTTATAATTGCACAAATGGGACTAGGCTCACCATCAGTTCTATTCCTGTGTATTGTTATAGATGTTAGAACTTAGAAAACTCACTCACATTAAATCATTGTTTTTCTCTGTTTTAACTGCTTTAGAGTTGTCAAATATCATATAGTAATCTAATATTAACCAATTGTCATATTCATAAATAATAAAGTCCTTTGATTTATTAAATTATCATTAGTGGTTGGCTGTCAAACAATATTGATTCTCCAACACTGCTAAAATCAATGATTAAGAAACTACTAGACTGGCAAAGTATTTGTCACTCAGTCCTTTGGTCATCTCAGAGATTTTCCGCCTATGAGAGAAATATAGACTTACTCTTTGTTTTGCCTTGCCTTGATTTCTATGGCATATTATTCCAGGAAATGGTACTGATAGGATTAATTTCCTTCTTCTAATAAAGAAAAATTGTTCAGAAATTGAGTTATTGGCATGTGTCCAAGCTTCTTACAATCTTACATTCAATAGATAAGGACCATAGAAAAATAATTAATATATTTATAATTAATAATACATTATAGTAATATAACATGAAATAATGATATAATATTCTGCAAGTCAAGGAAAGACTATATAATTATTATTGGATTAAACACATGAGAAATAATGGTTAAAGACCTTCCAGACTCATAACTGAGACTCAATAAGGTTAGGGGTGACTCTTTCACAGAGCGTGTCTAAATTCCAAGAAATGTTTTCAGAAACTATGTAAAGATTTTATCAGGAATGCTAATTTCTTCTAAGGATAATACTGGGAAAAATATTTTGGTCTATTCAAGTCTGGGACTATTTATCTTTTTACTTTCAGATACTTCTGGACAATTGTACTATGATTTTGAAAGATGTTAACATTAGGAAAAGCAGAGTCAGGGATATGAGAGAAATCTCTGTACTACTTCTGCAATTCTCCATAAGTCTAAAATTAGTTCAAATTTAAAAGTTTTAAATGAAGTTTTGTGTACTCCCAAGTTTATACACAGTAACTACTATATGCAAATCAAAGAAACAGTGAGAAGTAAATGAATGCATAATTTCCATATATATAATTCCTCACACATAGTGAGTGCACAATAAATGTAAATAAATATATTACTAAAGTTGAGTATGTATAATTGTTACACAGTTTATTTTTGGTTTAATTTTAAGTCTTTCTTTTGTTATTTTATATTTTGACTTTTAGTATAGAAAATGTGTAGTTTCCTTTTATGTTTTAGAATTAATTAATTTGAGAGCAAATGTTTTATTGTAACACATCTCATGATTGAACAAAATTCTGCCTATTAAAACATTCCTAGAATGGCCATAGATATATCAAATATAACTAAAGTATAGATATTTTTAGTACTGACTCTTTTTTTTCTTTTTAAAACTTTATTTCAGTGTAATTATGCCTACAGGAATACACTTATATTGATTAATAGAATGGAATTTAAATTTAACTTATCCTACACAATTTGGACCAAAAACTTGGCACATGGGTTAAGATTTTAACAAAGTATTTGCAATCTGGTTTATCCTTATCTATTACAAATTATAAAAGATCCTCCATCAAACGTTGTTAAAGAAGGCAACAAGAACTTTGAGAAATTTACCTTTGGTTTGCCTCAGAAAAATAACACCTATTACACTGCATACATTTATAAAATTGGTGCACCAAAACATTGTTGTAATGTTTCAATTCCAGTTTAAAAAGTTCAGTAACGAATGGACGTGGAACGGACTGGGAGGGAAACTGTGTACACATGTGAAACTGTAAAAGCTATCTGATTTAGTTAATATTGCATATAGACTGTACATCTTACACGAACCAAGAACCAGACAGTTTCTTCAATCCAAATTAACACTAACAGTTCACTTCATCTGTTGAGGTCAATCAAGAAACTGGGAATACTAGCTGTAAGTTTTTCTGACTTATGCAAAAATTAAGTTTCTTCCCTAGCTTTTCAGTCCAGAAGTGACAGTTTACTACAGGCAAGGTAATTCCTTTCATTGTCAACATTCATAGGGTGACATACAATGAGTTCTACTTGGGTTTCAATTTCTATCAGCTCTCACATGCAAAACAGTTAATGGCCACATGACTGTAGAAGTGACTCTAAAAAATAAAATGGCTCTTCTTAGAGGACTAGAGCAAAACATCCAGCCATAGTTGTAAGCCTTATAAAAAAAAATGCAGCCCCTTGTGAATTACACAATAAAATTGTAGCCCCCATATAAGAAGACCTCAGAGGTAAAAGAGAAAAAAAGTATAACTTAAAATATCTTGAAAATCAGTGTGAATATGGGTGCAAAAGATAATTAAGAGATTCATTTTCATAAGAATGCCTAAGATTACACTTATGTGTTCTAGTATTTGAAGTGTATCACTAGTTACTAAACATTAATTTACAAATAACACATTCAGTCTTTGTTCTTTTATCAAAAGAGAAAATTCTAGCTTAAATTCTATTCAGTGTGGGGAAGGGGGCAAGAAAGTAAAAAAGATTCAAACAGTTCCAGGCAAATATCACATTTTTCAAATGGAAGAACTTCTAACTGGACCAGAAGTTAATACTGCTAATATACTTTTCACTGAAACAATTTTTAATAAGTACAAATACATGACATTAAGGTTTAGAACCTAATATAGGCCTGACAGTCAAGTCCTTTTCTAATTTATTCAACAAAAGTATTATGAGGACAATTAAAACAAGTACTCAATATCCAAAGTTTTAAACACAAACTTTCCTAAAAACAGTCATTCATAACAAGACATGCTCCTAGTGATATTTTGCAGTCAATCCTAAAACATGTTTTGATTTATAGCTCATGATATTTAGTGAGGGACTATCTTGATAATATTTATAGCATTTTTACTTAATTATATCTTTTAATCAAAACAAATTTGAAGAAGTGATTTTAATAGAACCTGATATTCCTTGGAAGTGATGAGTTACTAACATGTATAAATGAATGAAGTTTTTTTCATGATGACTGCTTCTATAAGAAAATGACTTGTAATTAATGAATGTTTACTATGGTAAACTGAATTTAATCTAGATGATGTCTCAGTATTGCTTTCTCATAATTAATTTTACCCAAAACAATTAGTTATTTCCATTCCTCATCTCAGTTCCGTAGTCTCCAGACACTTCATTTATTCCACGACTTAGCATTTTTTGCTTGTTTAGATATTCTGTAAAAGCTTTTCTTTTATCCACCATGCACATCTCCATTCTTTGCCAAGCATGCTTTCAGTGTGTCATATTCTAGCTGAATTTTGTCCCTTTATGAATGCCTTCTACATTCTGCAAGTCTGCTTTGTTTCACAAAACAACTTTTACAGTTTCAATTATTTTATTTCTTACATTCATCATTCAAATTATTCTGATGCAAAATTTAACCTATTCCTTTTTAACTCATGATTTTTTTTATATGTATATGAATAGATAAATAATCTTTTTTTCTAAATATTCATAAATTCTCTGTGGGAGTATTATGGGCTGAGATTTTTATGCATTATTTTTTTCTTTATTTTAAAAAATAGATGATTTTATGGAGATTCATAAATTTATTTTTCATTTTGCTGATGTTTGATGTTATCTTTTTAATTATTAGAAATTGGGTATATTAATATATCATGCAGCAGGTTCAGTGCTAAGTAATCTATATGTATTATTTTAATATATTAAAATAACTCTATAAAAATTTGTGTCATTAAATCCACCCTTCAATTGATGAAACTGAGGAACAGATATTCTAAGTAAAGTTCCCAGGCTGGTTTTATAGCTAACAAATGAAAGACTTTAAATTAAGATTCTCTAACCACAAATCTTGTATTCTGTAAATATAGATTCATGCATTTTACTATATTATTGACGGACAGCAGGTTCATTTTGTTCAAGGACTAATGATGCTTTTCTTCAGTACACTTAAAAGAGATTTTTGTATTTAGGAAAACAGATGTGCCAAAGGCTGATAATGTCCAATCTGAAGCCTTCAAGGCCAGTGTTTTAGATCTGTGGCCTGCAGAAAAGTATGAAGTTATAATAAACTAAACACCCCGTAGAGGTTTGAATATGTGGATTTGAATATATGCATCACATCTCTGCCCATTTGATCCTCCAATCCCACCATTGTTTGATATCTAAACTTAAGTGGCATGGGAGGAGGGTACAATGTGAAAAGTTATAATTATCCCAATATCTTTATTTTCCTTACCATCACACGGCCACCTGATAGATGCTTCCAGAGAATGTGATAAGAGATCGGGACTTTGTCAGTTTTGTCCATAGTGTGTAGTCAATGTCCCCCTTCCAGTCCAGAGACTCACATGTATGGTTCTTTCTCAATCCTGCTTCAAGTGTGCATTTGCAGAATTATAACTGATATCTTTATTTGAAAAAAAAACTTCCCCAGTTTGTTTATCTGTTTGTCATTTAACTTTTTTGACCCTTTTAGGGCTATTTTAATGAGAAATAGAGAGGCAATCACAGACAGAAAAACTTAGTTAACAGCTTCTGGAAGCCCTAGCTTATGTTCACTGATGCAAATATAGTATTTGGCCATCAAAAAAACTCTGAAGCCAGCATTTTCTCAACCAGATATTAATCCAAAAAATGTGTACCTTTCCTTCATGTTTCTGGACCCTTTGCTTTCAGATAAAATATATTCAATTACTCTATACAAACACATACATATCTAAAACATTAGATATACAAAATATATTTTTCTGATAGTTTGAGAAAGTTCATATACTTTGTAAAATAATTTAATAGAAAAATTACATCAACTTTAAAAACATAATTTGATGAAAGTAGCATGTTTCTTTTATATTTATCAAAAATTTTAAAGAAATGACTTAATCTAACTTGAAAATTTTTTCACAGATATAATCACCTATCTGTCTTAACAATGTTTGGAATTCAAAATCCTATGCCCATTAACTGCATATTCTCTCTATTCTCAAAAGTATATTATGTATTTAAAATTATACACACCCTCATGAGTATATGTGTGTGTATATATGTATATATATAAATCAACCTTGTTTTCAGATTTCAGATATGGTTGTTTTCCTAGAGCTGTTTAGCATTCCCTTCTACTATGCCTCAGCTCGTTTTTTTTTTTATTCTACTTTTAAATGTCTTCAGAGATTTTTCATTAAAAAGAAAAAACTCTTTTAATGTAGATTTTTTTCTTTTTCTTTTTTTTTTTTGCACCCATGCTGTTGATTGCTAAATGTAATAGTCTGATTGTGATGCTGAATAAATGTCTTTTTTTTTTAAATTAAAAAAAAAAAATCTCTGCTCTGCTTTTTACAGAGAGTTTCTTGGGCTTTCTAATTATTGCTATTCCAGTCATCAGTCCAGGTTTCTTTCCCAAAATTTCCTTTTTTCCTTATCCATGAGGGTAAGCATGATACCCTCATGCTTAGCTACTTTCTGCTGCTTCACCACCACTCATTTTCTAATCCATGGTGTTTTCCTTCATTCCAGGCTCCTCGTTCTTGCCACTGCTACTCCAAACTAGCTTCATCCTCTGCGTTTATGCCCCTATTGATGCTTCTTTTCATAAAATACTTTCCTGTTTTCTTTTGTCTATTTTATTTTTGTAGATTCAGTTAAAGTCTATCTTTTGCATAAAGCCTTGCCAAAGAACACAAATGCTGATTTTCTTCCAGATTCCTAAACTCCTTATAGTCAATAAAAAAGGATAAAGTACTTACCTAATTATTTATCCTTCTGTACTGTTTATGCTGAAATTCCAAAAGTTCAGTTGTTCAAACTACAATTTTTCTCCTACAACAGTTTTTCACAATGGTAGGAGAGTTGCATTATGAGAACTCTTACTAGAAAGTTATTAAAAAAATATTCGACCACACTAGTGGACTCCATCTTGGTTTGATTCACTGTACTAATTTGATTTAGCAATCTCAAAGTGTACAGAAAGAGAAAAAACTCCTTAAATTACTTCATAGATCAGCGATCAGCCAAAACAGTACTCCCCTGAAGCCAACCAATCCTCAGTTGTCAAAGACAGACTTGACTCACAGAATAATCACTTTTTCTGATAAAATTTATTGGGCTTTCCCTTAATAAGACCCCCATGCCTGTTTGGAGTTACTGGCCTTCACAGAGAGTACTCTTCCTTATTATGTATATAAGTTGATAAAATATACTTTTAAAAAAGTAAAAGTACGATTCTACCACAGATATAAAATTAATGTATGTCAATTATTGTATACAAACTTATTGAAGGAACCAGTTTTCATTCAAATAAAAATTTGGCATATAAAATATATGCTTGCCAACCTTGGAGATGTTACAGGCTGCATTCCAGACCACCACAATAAAGTGAATATAGTATTAAGGTGATTGCTTCATTCACAAAAACCATTTTTCTTTGGTTTTCCAATGTATATAAAAGTTATGTTTACAATATACTGTAGTCTATTAAGTGTGCAATAGCATTATGTCTAAAAATATGTACATAACTAAACTAAAAAAAATACTTTGTTGCTAAAAAGCTAATGATCATTGGAGCCTTCAGAGAATTGTGATCTTTTTGCTCGAGAAGGATCTTGCCTCTATGTTGATGGCGGCTAACTGCTAACTATGTTTGGTGGTTGCTGAAGGTTGGGTGGCTGTGGCAAATTTTTAAAATATGACAGCAGTGAAGTTTCTGCCCCAAAAATTGACTCTTTATTTATGAAAACTTTCTCTGTAACATACAATGTTCTTCAATAACCTTCCACCCACAGTAGAACTTCTTTCAAAATTAGAGTCAACCCTCTGAAATCCGGCCGCTGACTTATCAACAAAATTGATTAAGTATTCTAAACCTTTTGTTGTCATTCCAACAACATTGACAGCAACTTCACCAGGTTGTGAATGTTTTTGAAATGATAACAACAATTTGGAATATTGAATAACTAGATTGCGCCTGAAGAAACCACTTTCATTCCTCATCCATAAGAAAAAAACTGCTTATCAATTAAAAATTGATCATCAGATTGTAGCAAATTATTCACATCTTTAGGCTCCACTTCTAATTCTTTTCCCTTGCTCTTTCTACCACATCTGCAGTTATTTCCTCCACTGAAGTTTTAAATTCCTAAAAAATTATCCATAAGATTTGGAATCAGTGTCATCCAATCTTTTGTTAATGTTGACATTTTGACCTTGTCCTGTAAATCATGAATGTTCTTAACTGCATCTAGAATAATATATCCTTTCCAGAAAGTTTTTAATGTACTTTTCCCAGATTGATTAAAAGTATCACTATTTATTGCAGCAATAGCTGTATGGAGTGTATTTCATAGATAATAAGACTTGAAAGTCAAAATTACTCCTTGATCCATTGGCTGAAGAATGGATATTTTGTTAGCAAGCATGAACACAACATTAATCTCCTTGTACATCTCCATTAGAGCTCTTAGGTAACCAGGTGCATTGACAATGAGCAGTAATACTTTGAAAGAAATCTCTTTTTCTGAGCAATGGGTATCAACAGCAGGCGTAAAATCCTCAATGAACCATATCATAAACTAATGTACTGTCATCCAGACTTTGTTGTTTAATTTATAGAGCACAGGAAGAGTAAATTTAGCATAATTGTTTTGGCTTCTATGCTTTTCAGAATGGCAAACAAGCATTCATTACAACTTAAAGTCACCAGCTGCATTTTCTCCTAAAAAAAAGAGTCAGCCAGCCCTTTGAAGTTGTGAAGCCAGGCACTGATTTCTCTTCTACTTTGAAAGTCCTAGATGGTATATTTGTTTTCAATAGAAAGCTGTTTCATCTACATTGAAAATCTGTTGTTTCGTGTAGACACCTTAATTAATGACCTCAACTAGATCTTCTGGATCACTTGCTTCTACATCAGCACTTGCTGCTTTGTCTTGAACTTTTTATGTTATGGAGATGGCTTCTTTCCTTAAACCTCATGAACCAACATGGTTAACTTCACATTTTTCTTCTACAATTTCCCCACCTCTCTCAGCGTTCATATAATTGAAGAGAGGTAAGTCCTTGTTCTGTATTAGGCTTACAAGAAGAATATTGTTGCTGATTTGATCTTTTATCCAGACCACTAAACTTTCTCCATATCAGCAATAAGGGTGTTTGCTTTCTTATCATTTGTGTGTTCACTGGAGTAGTACTTTTAATCTCCTTCAAGAATTTTAACTTTGTTTTAAAAAATTGGCTGTTTGCTGCAAGAGGCCCGCCTTTTAGCTGCTCAGCTCTTGACATGCCTTCCTCATTAAGCTTAATCATTTCTAGCTATAGATTTAACATGAGAGACATGAGATTCTTCCTTTCACTTGAATGATTAGAAGTCACTGTAGGACTATTAATTTGTCTCTTTCAATATCACTGTGTCTCAGAGAATATGGAGATCAGAGACAGAGAGACAGAGAAAGGCAGAGAGGGGAACTGCTGATTGGTGGAGTAGTCAGAACGCTTACACAACACGTGTCAATTAAGTTTGCCATCTTATGAGTGCAGCCCACGGAGATCCAAAACAATAACAATAATAACATCAAAGATCACTGATCATAGAGCATCATAACAAATATAAAAATAATGAAAAGTTTGAAATATTCTGAGAATTACTAAAATGTAATAGAGATATGAAGTGAGCATGTGCTATTGGAAAAATGGTGCCACTAGACTTGCTCAACACAGGTTGCCTGAAATTTTCAATTTGTAAAAAATACATCAGTGAAGTACAGTAAAATGAGGTATGCCTGTATTATATATATACATATTATCTAATGGAAATTATGTACTTGTATTAATATGGACAGGAAACATTTGCATTCCTATCAATTTTCTACAATAAACTAAGTTGTTTTTAATCACTCAGGAATGTAAAATAGCCTTGTCAAAACAATGAAAGATACACATTCTTTTTTTTCACTTTTATTTTAGACTTGGGAGTACACGTGAAGGTTTGTCACACAGGTAAACACAAGTCATGGAGTTCGATTGTACATACTATTTCATCACCCAGGTATTAAGTCCATTACCAAATAGTTATTTTTTCTGCTGCTCTCCCCCCTCCCACCATTCACCCTCATGTAGACCCCATTGTCTGTCATTTACTTCTTTGTGTTCATAAGTGCTTATCATTTAGGTCCCACTTGTGAGTACATGAGGTTTTCTGTTTCTACATTAGTTTGCTAAGGATAATAGCCTCCAGCTTGATCCATATTCCTAGGAAAGATGTGATCTCATTTTTTTTTATAGCTGCACTATATTCCATGTTATATATGGACCACATTTTCTTTATGAAATCTGTCATCGATGGGTATTTAGGTTGATTTCATGTCTTTGCTATTGTGAACGGTGCTTCAGTGAACATTTACATTCTTGTGTCTTTGTGGTAGAATGATTTATATTGCTCTGGGTATATACTCAGTAATGGGATTCGTGGGTTGAAGGGTAATTCTGCTTTTAGCTCTTTGAAAAATCTGCATACTATTTTTAACAATGGTTGAACAAATTTACACTCCTACCAACAGTGCATATGTGTTCCCTTTTCTCCACAACCTTGCCAGCATCTGCTATTTTTTTACTTTTTACTAATAGCCATTCTGACTAGTGTGACATAGTATCTCATTGTGTTTGGGAGTTATATTTTTCTAATGATCAGTGATACTGAGCTTTTTTATTCATATGATTTTTGGCCACATGTATATTGTCTTTTGAGAAGTGTCTATGTCCTTTGCCCACTTTTTAATGTTTTTTTTTTCTCGTAAATTTGTTTAAGTTCCTTATTGATGATGGATATTAGACTCCATCAGATGCATGGTTTGCAAAAATTTTCTCCCGTTATATAGGTTGTCTGGTTTTTCTGTTGATAGTTTATTTTGCTGTGCAGAAGCTCGTAAGTTTAATTAGATACCACTTGTCAATTTTTGCTTTTGTCGTGATTGCTTTTGGTGTCTTCATCGTGAAATCTTTGCCTGTGCCTATATCCAGAATGGTATTTCTTAGGTTGTTTTTCAGGATTTTTATAGTTTTAGGTTTTACATTTAAGTCTTTAATCTATTTCGAGTTAATTTTTATGTATGGTTTAAGGAAAGTGTCCAGCTTCAATCTTCTGCATACGTCTAGCCGGTTATCCCAGCATAATTTATTGAATAGAGTCGTTTCTTCATGGCTTGTTTTGTCAGCTTGATGGTCTCAAATGTGCAACCTTATTTCTGGTCTCTCTATTCTGTTCCATTGGTCTTTGTGCTTGGTTTTGTACCACGTTGTTTTTGATTACTTTAACTTTGTAACGTAGTTTGAAGTTAGGTAAGGTTATACTTCCCACTTTATTCTTTTTGCTTAGGATTACTTTGGCTATTTGGGCTCTTTATTGGTCCCATATGAATTTTAAAATAGTTTTTTCCAGTTCTGTGAAGAATGTCATTAATAGTTTGATAGGAATAGCATTGAATCTGTAAGTTGCTTTGGGCAGTATAGCCATTTTGATGATAATTGATTCTTCCTGTTCATAAGCATGGGATGTTTTCCATTTGTCTGTGTCTTTTCCAATTTCTTTGAGCAGTGTTTGGTAATTCTCATTGTAGCAAACTTTCACCTCCCTGGTTAGCTGTATTCCCAGGTATTTTATTCTTTTTGTGGCAAATGCAAATGGGATTGCCTTTCTGATTTGGCTCTCGGTTTGGCTGTTGTGTATAGGAATGCTAGTCATTTTTGTGCATTGATTTTGTATCCTGCAATTTTGCTGAAGTTGTTTATCAGCTGAAGGAACTTTTGGGCCAAGATTATGGTGTTTTCTCTATGTAGAATCCTGTCATCTGCAAACAGAGAAAGTTTTACTTTTTCTCTTCCTATTTGGATGCCATTTATGTCTTTCTCTTGCTTGATTGCTCTGGCTAGGATTTCGATACTATGTTGAATAGAAGTTGTGAGAGAGGGCATTCTTGTCTTGTGCCAGTTTTCAAGTGGAATGCTTCCAGGTTTTGCTCACTCGATATAATGTTGGCTGTGGTTTTGTCATGGAAGGCTCTTATTATTTTCAGGTGTAGTCCTTGAATACCTACTGTATTGAGAGCTTTTAACATGAAGCAGTGTTGAAATTTATCAAAATTTACATTATTATTGAATCAGATTATTCGTAGAAGTATCTACAATACATGGCCTAACAATCCATTGTAAGAATAGTCATTGCTTTTGTTTATTTCTTGACAGAGTATATTGAGGAAGTTTTCAGCCTTGTAAATTAGTAGTTTCTGAGTTATTGTTTTATTGTTATTAAGCACCTATCAAGTTCTAGAAGTAATATGCATAGAGTTGCAAAGATTTGAACAAAAGAGAGAGGGAAATAGACAAATTTCTGCCTCACAAGCAGCTCACAGCCAGACACAGTAAAATAATGTAAAATAAATTATAAAACAATATGACAAATATGATATAAAAATATAAATAAGTATAAATAGTACTATTCACTTTTGCTTTCAAGAGTGTCAAAAAACTTTGGAAGTTTTTAGATTAATAAAGCATTTTTAAAAAAATAAATTTACTTAACAATGTGTGAGTCTACTTAAAATTAAGGAAAGAGGACAACTGAAAGTTCAGAAACACTGTAAAGAGCAAAAGCAAATATAAAAGTCCATGCTTTAATAAACAGCAAGTAACTTAAGATTAATGCATTGGAATTCCCTCAGACTTGAGATGGCCTTCTTCAGTCTTCCCTCTTGAGTGTAAATCTTAATGTGCTATTTAAAAGGTCTCTAAACTGCACCTGTTACTTTCTTTCTAGTACTACTCTTACTGCAATACATTTTAAAGACTCTTAAATCATTGGTTTTGTTCACCATCCTCTTTCTGTATTATTGCCATCGCAGACTTATTATTCTTAAATCTGTGTTTGCTGATCTAATATGTCTGACATTCGTACATAGTTTTTTGTTTTCTTTTTTTCAGTTTCATGAAGAACAACCTTAAAGATGCTATCTCTTCAGGGCCCAGCACTTCCTTTAGTTTGGCTCCTTTCAACTCAGAGACAACAACAACAGAAACGCAAACACAAAACAAAACAACTGTAAGTTGTGTTTTCTTTTATTTTGTATATATTTTATCTACACTTCTAATATTATCTTCTTGTTATGTAACAATGTTAATTTACGTTGCCATGATGATTGTTACTTGTCATTTTGTTTTCAGTTTCCTATTCTGTCCCTATTTTCTGTAGATTCATTATTAAAACTTAAGATTAAAATTGGAAGAGGCTCATGGGAAAGAATGAGTTTTACAAGTGCAAAGACTTGACCTGAGATGTCTTTGATGAAAAACAAAATGAAGGAAATAGTATATTGTTGCACATAAGACAGTTAAGGGAAAGATAACCGTTATGAGAACTTCAGATTAAAATGGATTCAGGTCTCGCTTTCTAATTCTTATTTCAATATTTATCTGTATTCTCTTTAACTGTATTTCTTGAAAAAATGAGAAGCATTTATCACTAGGATTTTTTTTTTGTATCACTAGGATTGCATGCTAGGCAACTCTGATCTCTGATAAAATCCTGCTTTTCTCCAAGCTAACATTCAACAAAAACCATGGACGTCTTCTTAAATCTCTTGCTTTTACATGCTTTTATTCTACTCATCTTTTTCTTCCAGCACTTTGCCAAAGGTGAAAGAGTTTCCGTGTTCCATGTTTCCCAGTGAAAATATGTCACCCTTTCGAATTCAAAATACTTATTGCCATATGACCTCATATCTCTGATTACTTCAAAACAAGCAACACTGTTTTGTATGTTGTTTAGCTATTTTCTTACTGCTATTGGAATAATGACATTTTCTTGGGGCTATCCATGTCCTAAACAGAGAGGAGCTATTATCTTTACCACTGTTGGATCTTTTTGCTGGATGTAGAATTTTCCTTTGACAGATTATTTTTCCCTTTGAAAATTCTAAGAATAGCTTTTTATATTTACCTTGATTGCATCATTGTGATAAGCAAGATTTTTAAAGTTTTACCTCTTTTAAATATATCATATCTCTTTTTGGTTGACTTTAAGATTTGCCTTTTTACTTCAGTTTTCAATGTTTGATTATTATGTACCTTGTTATAATTTGGGTGGGGGGCTTATCATGCTTTAAATTTGCTGAGCTTCTTGGACATATGAGTTGATATTCTTGATAAAAATTGATATGAGGACCTTATTTCTTTAAATATTCTTCTACCTCAATTTTTATCTTCTTTAGTTTTCTTCTTTTTCATTATAATCTGTTAGATTTTTTGATATAATCTACATTTACAGGATTGGTTTTACATGTGTATGTATGTGAAACACATGAAAAAGGAAAAAGTATGAAACCTAAATAAGTTTAGAAGGATTTAGAATAACTAACTGTCTGCACACAAGCTTTCTCTGTGCTTCAATTAAGATAATTTCTATAGACTTATCATTTCTTCTGCAGTACCTAATATACTGTTAAGCATATTCACTATTCTTTTATAGATAATTTTATTGTATAATTTCTAGTTCTTTTTTATATTATTTCATTTCTCTGCTGAGATTCCCATCTCTTAACTTACCATATTCATCTTTTTTTTTCATTAAATCATCAACCTCATTTATAGTTGGCTTTAAATTCCTTGTTGGCTACTTTTGACATGTGTGTAAACTATTATATGCTATATATTGTCAATGCTATGTTTCCGACAGCCTAGAATTTATTTATTTATTTATTTATTTATTTATTTATTTAAAGGGGTATTAACTTCTGTTCTACAAAGATGTTTAAAATAGTAAATAAGCTGGTTGTCCCCATACTCTGTTTTGAGATTTTGAAGGAAGTTCAAGAATAATCAATTAATAGCCTTATTTTTAAAATATAGTTGAGTTTTAATTTATAGTAATTTCAGGCTGACTCCTCTTTCAAAGAAACTTCTGTGTTTCTTTCTCTAGCCTTGCTTTGCTATAAAATAAAACAAATATTTTTTCATGATTGGCCAAGTCATGGTGTCATAGAATCAGAGGGTTTTGTTTATGCTATTTTCTGTTTATTCTATTTTGTACTAATGACAATTGGTGTGAAACAGTAATAATGTGAAGAACACTGGTCTAGTGCTTACTTTTATCCAATACTCTTTTGTATGAGTCTTATAAAACTAATCAATTTGCAAACCATTATTACTTTTGGAATTGCTCCCAGTTAAGAAAAAAATAACAATTTTCTTATTTCATCTTCTTAAGAGTCACTCTTTCTTTATCATTACCCTCATTTTTGCGATAAAATAAATTTTTTTCTTTCAAAGTAACAAAATTTATGGCATCAGTTTATTAAAAGGTGTGAAGAAGTCAGCTACATAACCAGTGCTGACAGCTATAATTCATTTTCTCAGCAATCAATATGCTCTAAAATGAAATCATTTATAAAAGCATCTCAGAAAGTAATTTATAGGAATCAGTTACTATCACATGATTGAGAGGTATTATAAGCTGTTATCTAATAATAAAGAGAACAATCTATCAAATATAACTGACCCAGAAATGACAAATTAATGGAATGATGATGAAAAGAATACCAAAAGACATTACAACAGGGACTGTAACTGTATTCCATATTTTCAAGAACCTAGAAGAAGATTGAACGTGTTAAGTTGTATTAGTCCATTTTCATGCTGCTGATAAAGACATACCTGAGACTGGGCAATTTACAAAAGAAAGAGGTTTAATTGGACTTACAGTTCCACATGGCAGGGGAAGCCTCACAATCATGACAGAAGGCAAGGAGGAGCAAGTCACCTCTTAAGTGGATGGCAGCAGTCAAAAAGAGAGTCTGGGCAGAGGAACTCCCCCTTATGATACCATCAGATCTCATGAGAATTAACTGCTATCATGAGAACAGCATGGGAAAGACCTGCACCCATGATTCAACCACCTCTCACCAGGTCCCTCTCACAACACATGGGAATTCAAGGTAAGATTTGGATGGGGACACAGCCAGACCATACATAAGTGGAAACATAGAAGAATTAAAAAGACACAAATCAATTTCTAGAAATAAAACTACGTTTAAGATTAAACAATACACTTGATGGAACCAACAGAGGTTATGTTTTTTTGTTTGTTTGTTTGTTTGTTTTTTCTGAGACAGAGTTTCTCTCGTTACCAAGGCTGGAGTGCAGTGGCGCAGTCTCGGCTCACCGCAACCTCCGCCTCCTGGGTTCAGGCAATTCTGCCTCAGCCTCCTGAGTAGCTGGGATTACAGGCACGCGTTTTATAGAAAAAATGCAATGAATTTAAAGACATGGCAATAGAAAGTATCCAAAAGGAAATGCGTAGAAAAATGAACAGATTATCATTGAGCTATGGGACAACTTCAAGCAGCCTAATATGTGTATTATTAAAAGAACTGAAGTCTCCACAAGAGCTTTGTATGGTGGTTTTAAAATATAACCACAAATTCATTGATATTCCTTATTTAATATATGGAGCCTTGTATTAATGCTCTTGAATGTGGAGATGGACTTATGACTTGGTTCTAGAGAATAGAATAAAGTGACAATGATGGAGTGTGACTTTGGAAAGTAGGTCATAAAAGGTACCATAGATTTCTTTCCAGTCCCTCACATTTGAGAAGAAATTAGCTGCCATGTTGTAAAACTAGGCCTATGTGGTAAAAAACTAACACTTTTGCCAACAAGAATTGAGGAACTGAGGCAGCCTGCCAACAGCCATGTGAGTGAGCTACCTTTTAACACATTCTTTAGTCCAGGCAAGCCATTAGATGACAGCAGCTCTGTCCAACAAATGACTATAACTGCATCAGAGACTCTGGTTCAGAACTATCCAGTAAGCTTCTTCCAAATTCCTACTCACAGAAACGATGTCATAATATTCAGTTATTAAAGCTGCTAGTTTTTAGAATAACATTAGCAATAGATTACTAATACACATTTTTGTGCCTGAAAAATGAGGAGCTGCCAAAAAATAATCCGATCCTGTGAGAATGACTATTAAACTGAACAGTGGGAAGAAGCTGGGAACATTTGAGAGGGTTTATAAAAGGTGAAAAAGCCTAAAATAATGTGTTTGTAGAAGCACCATGGACTTTTGGTAGGCTGTAAGTGAGGATTTAAAGGAAAGTGAGAAAAATGTAAAATCGGAGGAGAGTAGATACTTGTTATGTAGTGAGAGTTAGAAATACTGTCCCCTCTGATAAAGTTTAAAATAAAAAATACACCTAATGAACTGGATTATCTAGCTAAGGATATTCCCACCCTCTGTGTTGAACATGCTGTCTGGTGGCTTCTCACTGCTTACAGTAAAATGTGAGAGGAAAGAGATGAACAATGGAAGCAATGGTTTCCAAGAAATGGTCAGATAGAGTTCACTGTAAGAAAATCGTTGTCTGGCTCAAGCCTGTAATCCCAGCACTTTGGGAGGCAGAGGCGGGTGGATCACGAGGTCAAGAGATCGAGACCATCCTGGTCAACATGGTGAAACCCCGTCTCTACTAAAGATACAAAAAATTAGCTGGGCATGGTGGCACATGCCTGTAATCCCAGCTATTCAGGAGGCTGAGGCAGGAGAATTGCCTGAACCCAGGAGGCGGAGGTTGCGGTGAGCCGAGATCGCGCCATTGCACTCCAGCCTGGGTAACAAGAGCGAAACTCCGTCTCAATAAAAAAAAAAAAAAAAAAGAAAAAGAAAGAAAATCGTTGTCTACATATGAAACCAAAAGCATGAATGTAAAATCCTTTGTTAAGATCTCAGAAATATCAATGGACTTGCCTCAGACAAAAGATCTCTTCAATAATTTAATCATCTCCTGGATCCTCTCAACCAAATGATAGGTTTTCAAATCAGTTTAAAGGCATCGTCCTTTCTGTCGCAGTAGAAGTCCTATGTAGAGAAGTCTCATCTTGATGAAATTTGTGAGTATAACTTTTGAGAATGGGCATGCTTGGATCTGTCATGGCTCTGGTGGGTGTGATTTAGCTTATGGATAAGCACATAATTAAGTCTGGGATATGGCATGGGTCAAACCCAACACTATGTTGGACCCACCCAATTTTAACCAGCTTATGCCCCACCCTGTTTTGTTAGGATCTTGTCAGCCCAGCCTCATCCTCATCCTTGTAGCTAATGTTAAGAATTCCTTTCTTGCTGTTAGGTGAAATTACTGCTTGATGTTTTCCCCAATTCTCCTGTGACCACCCAGTATTCCTATTTTATAGATGCTTCTTTAATTAGAGGGTGGAATAGTCATTAGATACTCTGGAAAAGGAAAGGATTTCAGGAACCCTCAGTTACTGACCCCTTTACCCCTTCTTTGGGTTTGCCTGAGCCATGGACATGTCACCATCATTGGGATCTTAGCCATTATCTCTCCCTTATGTTGGGATTTCTGTTATCCTGTGGTTTCTTTGCCTAGTTCTTATTTTAACTGTCTTTTGGATTTTTCCATCGTCCTGTTACCATATAGTGGTATTCCTACATCATATCCATCTCTCCTCCACCAGTTAACCCACTTTGGAAGAAACTGATCCCACCATAACCTATGTGACTGGACTTTTTTATTTAAGACTTTAGATTTCATTCCTTTAACTTCAGTGGTTGTTTCTGAGGTAGATATATGGCATACAACTAGTAATTAGGATGAATATTAGATATTTAATATTCTGTGATAATAGCTCCCCCTTCTCTTTTGGATGATGGTATATGTGATGTGAAGCCTTAAAGTGCTGCAGTAACTTGGTTATCATGAAGGAAAGGAGTGTTATACGAAAGTGAACCACACAGTGAAGAAAATAAATAGAATTCTTTAGTGACCATTTAGGCACTAAATTAAACAATTCTAGAAGCTCACTCTGTAGTGATGTAAGCCAACTTTATTTAGGTTTCTTGTTACTTGTAAGTATTTACATCCTGAAAGAATAATGTTTATGTAATTATTTTATGAATTTGGTTATGACATTTTCCTTGATAAAGCCATTTTGTAATTTCCAATTGTTTAGGGGGTAAAGATACAGTTTATGACATGATTAGCCAGTCACTGCCTAAAGTAGACTAGGGAGGCCACCCTCCCCTTCACTTTCTAAACTTCAGCCCACATTTTTTCATTCTTTCAAATACACCACATCCTGTCCTGCTTGAGGATTTTGTATATGCTATTTTCTCCACCTGGAATGCCTCCACTTGCCTATTCATTGAGCATATCTCACCTTGACCAATAATTCTTCTGAGACATCTTTACTTATGACCACCCAACCAGATTATATATTCTGAATATTATTCCTTTTCTTTGGCTCAGTTGATAAATGTCTGCCTCCCCAAAGGATTTCAAGGCATCTTCTTTACAGCTATTTTACATTCAGTGCTTATATTAAGATGTAACGTAATAAATCTTCACTAAATATTAATGAAATTATATTTCACATAATTACATATAATTAAAAATTATATATTAACAAAATTATTAATATTATTGTGCCATGTCCTATGGCATTGTTTTACTCACAACACTACTAACATCAAATGCATGGATTTTTTTCCATACCAACGTCTTCAGTTCTCTGGACCCCCAACTGGATGGACCACAATTCAATTCAATTCTCACATCAACTACCCAGAGTAATTGCCAAACTCTACCAGTTTAAGGGATCCATGCCACAAGATTGTTCTTGTTACAGATACAAGTTACAAGTACCGTGAGCCTAGGGTACCCACACTTCTGTCTAAGCTGGTTACAATGATGAGGATTCCCACAACCTCCTCCTTCAGGTTCGATCGTTTCTAGAATGGCTCATAGAACTCAGGAAGACATCTTACTTAGCTGTCATTGGTTTATTATAAAGAGTACAATAAAAACCAGCCAGATTAAGAGGTACATTGGGCTAGGTCTGGAAGGATCCTGAACAAGGAGTTTGGGTGTACCACCCTCTCAGCATGTGAATGTGTTTGCCAACTCTGAAGTTCTGCAAATATCCTTGTTTAGAGTTTTCTTGGCTTTTCTTATTTTATTTTTTATTTTTTTTGGAGTTTTTATTACAGGCAAGGGGGTCCTGATCCAGATCCCAAGACAGAGTTCTTAGATCTTGCACAAGAAACAATTCAGGGCAAGTCCGGAGAGTAAAGTGAAAGCAAATTTATTAGAAAAGTGAAGCAATAAAAGAATGGCTCCATAGACAGAGCAGCCCTCAGGTTGCCTGTTTTTATGGTTATTTCTTGATGATATGCTAAACAAGGGGTGATTATTCATGGCTCTCCTGTTTAGACTATATAGGGTAACTTCCTGACATTGACATGGCATTTGTAACCTGTCATGGCACTGATAGGAGTACAGCAGTGAGGACGACCAGAGGTCACTCTCATGGCCATCTTGGTTTTAGTGGGCTTTCTCCGGCTTCTTCTATGCAACCTGTTTTATCAGCAAGGTCTTTAAGACCTGTATCTGATGCTAACCTCCTATCTCATCGTGTGACTTAGAATGCAACCATCTGGGAATGCAGCCCAGTAGTTTTCAGCCTCATTTTACCCAGCTCCTATTCAAGATGCAGTTGTTCTGATTCACAGGCCACAGTTTCAATACATAAGCATGATCGATCATATTAATGGCAATTAGCTATTAACTCAATCTTCAGTCCCTCTCCTCTCTTTGGTAGTTACAGGATGTGGCTAAACTATTTAAGCTTCAAGTCAAGACCTGTTCTTTCTGGCATCCAGCCTCCATCCTGAAGCTATCTAGAAGCATCTTAGTCAAAAGTCATACATTAGCATATGAAAGGCACTCATCCCTCAGGAGATTCCAAGCTTTTAAGAAGCTGCCTGCTTGCCAGTAAACGGAAACTAAGACCAAATATACATTTTTTAAAATTTTACCACAGGCATGGAATTTGTTAATGTGGTTAGAATGGTTTATAATAAATGATAATTACTAGGAAATTCGTTTTTATTTTATGATATGCTCAGAAATGAGGGAAAGTTTGAATAATAAACTTGTCTTTAAATACTGAACTATACAGGTTTTTGGAGGTAATAAAACAAGAAAAAAAACTCCAGTGTTTCCTAAAACAGAGTTGACTCACTTTCTAAAATATCTGTTAACTATTATATATGTGAAATAAGCAAACTTCCAAAATGATTTTAAAATTATATTTTAAGATATATATGACTTTAGCTTGCTTAATTTATTTTTGTTAGTTTGAGTCTTTTGGCAGAAGAGATACTTTGGGTTTCTTTTTCTCAATTTCCAAATAGTGAAAAATTTATAATTAAGTAAACTGTTACTATTATTAATGAAATAATTTATACTTGTATATTATAAGGTTTTTCAATCAATTATATTGTACTTGGTAACTGTTACATATGTGGCTGTGATTTTTTTTTACAGCTGTGAATGCTGGATTTATGTAATATTCTTCTGTATCCCATTTTCTCCTTGGAAATCTGCAATGTTGAAAAATGCATGGAATTTAAGATTGGACTGTTTTAGCTTGGGAGATGTTGAAAGCACAACATCAGTTTTCATGGCAGTTGTCTTATTCTTCAACTGCTGGGGGAAAGAAAAAACGAATAATGAAATAAACAAAAAAAATTAGGTTCTAATCAGGCAACCAAAAAATCTCTGTTTTATCTCCCATTTCAGGAGATTGAGAAGAAAATGGATGAAATAAAATGATTTTACAAATGTCTTATGATATTAATATTTCTTAGGGAACAAGCTGTTGAAATGTTAAAAGCTGCTAAAAGAAGGGGATATATTTGGGAGCAGATTACATTGCCAGTTTTTCATTGCACATTTTATAGCCCTCCCTAAGGAACATGGTGTGATAATGCTAACAAATATAATCTGACATGGGCCAAAGAGTGGAAAATAATTTCTGCTAGGATACAATACAATTATTAAATATAATCAAAGTAATGCCCTGATCATGTTCAGTGATTTGGGAATGCATCAGAGATATTGATAATGAATGGCCTAACTACCTAATTTGTCTGAAATGAAAGAAAAAGTGACTCACAAATATGAGTCTTGGATATGCCCCTGGCTAAACAGAGATGATGTGTTCGTTCCTTGGAGAAGCAATGAATCCTCACTGAAAATGGGTTAGGATATCAAGATTATTGATACTACACACATACCAAAATGAATCAGTAGATTTACCCATAACACTTTGAGAGAAGCAGGGAAGGCTCCAAGCACATCCTAAAATGGCTTGATATAGCAAGGAGAAATGACTAGCCTAGGCTTTAATTAGAGTTAAGTGTGGGGCTGATGTGATGGTTTCCTCAGGTACCATGTGATTTGAACTTCTTGCCAGTGCCACAGGAGACAGCATATAATTTTCTGATTGGTTTGCCCAAATGTGGGACAAGAAGAGAAGAGGGAGAGGGGAAAATTGAAACTGTCTGCAGTTTAACATTTAAAATTGAGTCAGCCTTTCTATTACAATAGGTTTATTTGACAAGTCTTGTACAACAGAGTCCTGCTTAGGTATGCAGTATACCTTATCTCCAAGGGAAGGGTTCTTTCCTACTGACCCCACCCTGTGTACCACCACCACCATAGCCACTAATGTTCTGGTCTGGAAGAGGAGTTTTGCCAATGGTAAGAGGAGAGAAGACCTAACTGAATCTTAATGCTCAGATGCACATATTTTTAAGAAAAATAAATAATTGTAGGGCTCTTGCTTGTAGTGCTTTTGCTTTCTCATGGGATGTAGGTGAAGGCTTCAGTGAGACATCTCTTTTAGCTGTTTTAATTTTTTCTCCTTTTAAGCCTCCTTTTAAAAATCATATTCTCTTTTCTGGCCTTTTTGCCCATATCCTCCTTCTAGATATCTTACTCTGCTTCCTCTTTTTATTTTGGGGAATATTTCTTTGTCTAGACTCACGTAGCTGTTTGTAATCTTATTACTAGTGGTACCTCTGTTTATAAAGTGAAGTGAAAATTTAAATAAGGCCTTGGAGAGAGTATGTATGCAGTAGTTGGAATGTCTATTGTTGCTCACATATTGTCCTGCTCAATTCATATGATAAATTCTCATCATAACTAGCACATAGTAAACAAGACTGAATAATGCTCAGTCACATATATTTGATAATATTCTAAATGAGTCATTGGATGTAACTTAGCACAGTGCGAGACATATAGCAAACCTCAGGAAATGATAGCTATTATTATTATTATTATTATTATTATTGAGGGACTGTGTTAAGGAAAAAAAAAACAACTTCTTGAGTCCACAAGGGGCATGGGTTCAAAGGCAGGAGATTCCCAGCACCACCTCTCCATCCACACTGCCATTCGGGAACCTAGAGTTCTGTCTGATTTTCCCTAGCTTGGACTAGGTAAAGGAATCCAGGTGGGCCTCTTTGTTCAAAAAGCCCTCAGAAAGTTCTTGGAGGAGGGACCTCTGTGGGGCACCAAGTAGCCAAACTGGTGTCAAAGTCAAAGATCAATCACTACAGCAGAAATTTGAAAGTACCCATCTCATTGGATGAAAATATGAATGGGGCAGGAATAACTTCAGAGTTAAAATCCCATAGCTCCTTACCTATATGGATTCCTAACTTGGATCCCCTCCCATGGCAGCGTGGGAGCTCTCTCTCTCTCTCTCTCTTTCTCTCTCTGCCTAATAAATTGCACTCTGCTAAACTCTTTGGGTCCATAATATTTATTTGAATGGAAAGCCCATCATGCCTCCAGGGCCCTTTTTCCCATTCCTGGTGTAAGAGAGGCCAAGGAGCTGGGCATATCAGAGTGGGGAACTGGGAAAATCTTTGGGATACCCCCTCTCCCTCCCCGGGTTACATTATTATAACATAACTAGCACATACTGTGTTCTTGATTTCATGGTTATGAGAATAGAATTAGGAAAATCTTGGTTTGCTATCAAGGGAAGACATAAATATATATATTTATAATATATAATATTTGCTATTAAGGGAAGATTTTATATATATATATATATTTATATATACCCTTTCCATATGTGTATCCACATGATAGATGGGGTTTTGTGACATGTTCTGCTATAAACCTTTTGAAGATGCCATGATAATCTCTCAAACTCTTACAATGTTAATGTGGACTTGGGAATTATGGCAAGAATTTACTTTTTCCCTCATAACATGTATCACCATCTAACATAATTTACTTTCAATATTATATTGATTGTTTATCATCTACAACTAAGATAAACATTCAGGAAATCTGGATATGTATCTGTTTTGCTCACGGACATTCAAGTTCCAAATGCCAGGACCAGAATCTGGCACATAATAGGCACTCAGTAAATATTTACTGCATGCACAAGAAAGCCAATTGGTAACAGAAAGAGGAAAATAGATTCAAATAGAAATAGACATACAGAGACAGCTGAGGCACTGTAAATGGGGAGCTATATCGTGCACATTCTTAATGTCCTGTTGCTTATACAAGCCTTAGATTTGAAAATAATTCTGTTCCCCAGCCAAGTAAAAGTTCCTCCTCACTGACGTCGTTACAGTCAAGGTCTCTTAGACCCAGGCACATCCTTACTTCTACCATGCACTGCCTGAAATAACCTGTTCCTGAGATCAACAGTGACTAGCAAAAACACAAACAAAAAATATCCTAGACTATGAAGCGAAGCATCTACAAAATGCATTTCAAAATCATTTTGCCTCTCAATATACCATGGGCCTTTTAATATCTATAACTGAGTAGTATTCATATAAGAGACTTGATTATTAAATCCATTCATTAATATTTATCAATTATAAAAGTATTTTAAAGTAGACTGGCATAAAGATAGCTAGTTGCAAGATTCAGAATCAATAATTCTTAGAGTAAACTTACTTTTATTTAAAAAAAAAAAACAAACTCAGGGGCTGCCGTATGTGGTGTTTCTTTTGAAGCCAGAGCTGAAATATGAAAATAAAATAAACCAATTGATTAAAACTTCTTTAACCTTTAAATATATGTACCATGTTTATACCCTTTTGTTCTTCATGTCCTTATGTAATTTAACATTATATCTATAAGGTCAGATATATTTTTTGCTTATTAATTGAATAACCTTGAATAATTAGCTCTCTACTCAAGAAGGGTATTTTTTCCCCCTTTTTCCTTTGAACAGCCTCACATTACAGTGTTTAGCATTTGCAGTAAGATTTCAGGATAGTTCTTACTTTGAATCAAGTATTGAGAGAAAGCTAACTTTGTAGACTACAATTTGTCACATAAAACTTAATCCATTTAATATTCCAAAAAGGCTCTTAAAATTTCTAACTTCTTAAGAACCTGCAATTCTTAAACTGCTTATGTTATGGTGTATTTTTTCCTTTTTCATTTGTAATGATAACTTTTCATTCCTGCAGTCCTGCTCTTCTTGAATATACAGATGATCCAAATGGTAATGAAGTGATTGAGTGCTTACCTTTGTGGGGTGCATTAGCTCTTTCAGACCACTTATGTCCATTTAGTAAATTGCTACTCCAGTGCATTAAGTGGAACTCCAGTAGCCTAAAATTGTTAATGCACTTAATAATTTGGCACTTGTAATCGCCAATGATGGTAGTACATTTGCTTTCAGATTCTCATAGTAATGATTATGAAAAAAGAATTTGTGCCCAAAGAATTACATGCTTGGCCATTAGAATTATATAGGCTCTTTAAAATGTATAATAAACCCCTTTGCCATCTAATATTAAATAATGGATACTTCAGAAGATGTTGCCAAGGATTTTTTTTCTTCTCAAAATGCAGAATTTGTTCATCCATGCAGTAAAAGAAGCCACATGCCTATACTCCAGTATTTCAGTGCTATATCTTTATTTTGTCTTTATATTTAACTGCATCACCACTGTAAAAAACCTCATGTTAAAAGTAAAATAATATTTGTTATGGAGGAAAACAGAAATGTCAGGACTCAGTTATGTAGCATGAAAGAGTTCTGGACACCTAATTGGCAGCATGATGACTATAGTTAATAATACTGTGTATACCTGAAAGTTGCTAAGAGGGTAGATCTTATATCTTCTCAACACACAGGCACAAAGGTGACGAAGAGTTTAATTAGCTTCATAGTGGCAATTGTTTCACAATGTATCAAAAAGTCACACTGTTCACCTTAAATATATACAATTTTTATTTGTCAATTATAAGTCATTAAAGGTTGGAGGAAAATGATATCACAGAATGACAGGGAATTTGGCAGATCCTTCTGACAACTGAAAGACTATACCTTCCCATCTGCAATGCAGAATCCCACATTTTAAATGCTACAGGGATTTATTTTCTTGTAAGCATAAATTTTTTTGTATAAAAAAACAATGGTTAGTTTTTATCCACATTGAAGGCATAATCGCATATTTCTAATTTTCTATGTTGCACAAAATGACTACTCAGTTATTAAAGGCAACCATGGGTAACAAGTAATTAGTTTTAGTCAATAGACTTCCTTTATGGCTCATTTAAAGCCACCCATTATCTCTCACTTCAGTGCGGCTCACCTTTGTCAATGTAACAATCAGAGAAGCAGCATCTTTGAGATGATGGGCTCTCTAAAACATAAGCAAATGTTACGGAAGATCTAATTCACCCTCCATGTTTCAATTCTAAAAGTTCAACAGAATTCACTTTGTGTTTTCAGGCTTCTTAATTTCTTGGTATTCACTTCTTAATTACTTGGTGGGAGGTAAACCAAGCTCTGTAATCCTGAGAGGAATCCACCCTTAGGCAGTGTTTAATTGGAGGTTTAAAATCATTTGGAAATTATTGTTATCCTTAAATATATGGTGTCTCTCCATCAGGTTGGTGTCATTAAATGTAGCTGACATAGATCATGAGTCAGCTTATAAACCAGAAAATGAAACTACTTTGTTTATATGGTTTGCTTCTGTAAATTTTCTGCTGTACCCTGTGAAGAGTTTACTCTCAGTTAAGTATAAACATAAAATGGCTTTATTTTACCTGTAACTCTTACCCACTCTGTTCTGTTACCATTATTTTTGCTGAGTATCAAAATCACTTTTGAATATTTGAATATTTTAGTCTGATTCCATGACTTGATATTCACCTTGGGTTATTACAACCATGTAATTAGTTACCGAGATTCTATCCTACAGACTTAAAAATGTAGATTCATGTTTACTTAATGTTCTTCCCCTTCCCCCTATCCAGAGTCAGTAACCTTATAGGGCGTGTAAACTTGGTCTGTTTCTCTGAAACCGGCCTTTCTACTGTCCTTGCTCTCAGGGGGGTGGGACAAAAAGGAAGAGGGAAAGATGACTGTTTTTTAATGCCTGTGGCAATTTATCTGATTCCTATGATGAGTCACACATAACACAAGCAGCCACACAATGGAGATGATGGTCCTTTCTATGTTGGTCATTATCTTGAGACAGTCAAGTATAAAGGGGTCCATGGGGAACCTCCCACGGGCCTGCGCACTGGGAGAACGGGGTGGAGCCCTGGGAAGTTTGTGCCTTTTGCAGTGGGGAGGAGCCTGGCCATTCCTGTTTCAGGATGGGAACCAGAGATTCAATCTGTGAGATGAGAGTCTGTTAAACAGGAACCGCTCTCTGGCTTGCTGTGTTTTTTCCATTTTTCTTTTCACCCAGTAAATTCCATTTCTCCCATCCTTCTCTGTGTCCGTGAGCCTAATCTTTCCTGGTTGCGGGACAAAAACCCAGCTTTTAGCTGAAGTATGGAGGAAGTCATCCTACAACAATCTCTTGTGTAGTTCATAGGAACAATAAGAAAGGCAAAAGTTTTGCTGAGAAGATGCTTCATTTTAAACAGTCTCTCTAGGCATGGGGAATTTATTTTGGCTTGGGCTACATCTTTCAGTTGCCTCCCTAGCTTGGGGGCTTTACTCTGCATTCCTCTGTGTGGATCCTCTTACTCTATGTTGCAGTAAGTGAGGCAAACTGGCTCTAAAATTTCACCAACTTCTTATGTCCAGATCTGGGGAGCTAGAAACACCAGAGATCTATCTTCACTACCTTTCGGGAACCTACAGTGGAGAGATGGTCTTCAGTCAGTCAGTCTCACAGTATTGCTAAGTTATTCTGGCTGAAATGGCGCCTTACAGCCCTCAGGTGTGTGCTGCTCTGGTTGAATGGATGCTTCTGAACTTTTTAAGTATTCACTCAAACTATTTTGTTTGTTTGTTTTTTAAGCGACAGAGTTTTGCTCTATCCCCTGGTTGGAGTGCAGTGGCCCAATTGTGGCTCACTGCAGCCTCAAACTCCTGGACCCAAGCAATTCTCTCATCTCAGCCTCTATAATTCCTGAATTACAGGTATAAGCCACATACCTGGCCCTATTTATACATCAGCAAGAGCTGTGGACAATACCTTCATGTTGTGGTTCTCAAAGTATAATATTCATGTTTCACTTGGGGAGCTTTTAAAAATGTATTTGCTGGTTTATTTTAAGAACATGTACTGAGTTAAGGAAAATTTATAAATATGGGTCTCACTTGGATAAACATACAGTGAAAAACAAAAAACTTGAGAATACAGACTGCCTCAAAGCAGACCTCCTAGTTCTGGTTGTGATTCCAATGTGGCTTAGCAGAAATCTGTGAGGTTCTATCGTCTATATGAGAAAGCATGTCTGCACATGCCTTCTCTTCTCTGAGACGTTATGAACTACTTTTTCTTTACCATCAATATTTTCCCCAACTTATGGTTTTTAGAATACTTGCTTCTTCTATTTTTTAGAATACCTTCTTTGGAGTGTCCCTTTGTTCTACAATAGAAAACAACTAATTATAAACTCAGCCCCATCAGAAGCTATTATTAGACCAAAGGATTTAAGGAACCCTGCCTCAAAATTTTGGGGCTTAGCCCCAAGTTAACATTATTGGCATTTGGATATTTGTTTTTGCTGTAATTTAGTGAAATTTAATTTAATAACCAATTAATTGGTAAATGCTTTGTGCTTGACACTGTTTATGTCCCAGAAATAAATTTGAATAAGGGATTCATAGTGTGAGAGAGAAGACTAAAGAATACTAATAAACAAATTAGTTAGTTACAGTCTATTTTGGGAAAATTGAGGAAGCCAAAACTAACTCAGCTGAGAAGGTGTATCATGGAAGAGGGAGTACATAGATTGGGTCTAATAGGGTGATTACATTTTTAGTTGCTAGATTGAACTTCGACTCCTTCAATAATAGCTGTCTCCATCAATGCCCACTCATCTCAGAGGACAGAAAGAATTCTAGGGCAATTCAATTTTCAATTTAATGATTTTCTTCTTTTTAAAGGTATTTGACATATCAGAAGTTGTAAATGATGATAAATATATCTCTAATTTTTTTAATGTCCAAAATGTGAGAGCTTACCTGAAAATAGCCCCTTTCATCCATCTTCTAAAACAAAATGTGGTGCACAGAAGAGAGATGTGTATGATAATCAACACACTTCTTATAAATTTTAATATAATTTTTATATCTATTAAAAATCAATTCTAGCTTTCAATCCTAGCATAATTGTTTGAGACATATCTGATGTCTAATTAATTCTATACATGTGTGATTCTTGGTTTTTATTTTTTCTGTTCCCTCATTAAGGAAGAAAGAAAGAGAAAAGATGATGAATTTTTAGGTAATTTTCATTACTAGTTTGATACAAATCAATGCTTTTTTCTCTCTATTTATTTATCATATAGATAAATACACCTTTTTACATTTATTTCCTTAGCTGTTCTTAAACCTACGAAGAGCAAATGATCTTAACAACATCCTACAGTTCCAATGCTTTCCTTCTCCCTGTCTTTATTTTTACTTTTTATTTATAGCACTTGTCACAATTCAATGTATAATGAAGGTTTTTGTTTGTTTGCTTGTGGCAGCAATGGTGGTGGTTGTGTTTATACATCTATTAGAACATAAGCTATATAAATGTAGTTATTTTTGTCGTTTATACTGTTGTGTTCTTAATACGTAGAACAATGCCTGGCTCATAGATGTCACTGATTTGTTGTAATTCTTATTTTCAAATGAATAGGGAGGCAGATACATTTATGAACCCATCACCTTAAAAAAGCCTGTCACATTTGTGAATAGAAACATTTTATTACAACTTAGAAACTGATTAAACAAAAATGAAATAACTGACTATAATATCACTATGAAAGTTGTCACTTTACAGAATCATTCAATCTGCAGAAATTTCTATAGATTGGGGACAGAATATGGTTGAAATAAAATACAGGTAGTTCTCTAAATCCAGTGATTTTATTTCTAGTTTATTCTTCTTTTATACTTGCAACACAGTTCTGGAAGGTTTGCTTGCAATAGCTAATCAGGTAAGTACTAATTTACTTGAGGATAAAGAAAGTCAGGCTTGTAATAGCTTCTTTAGAAATGAGCATATTTATCCAAAGACTCTTAAATATAGCTTGTTTCTCAATTGACTGCATAGATCACAGATTTTGATAAGCTCTAGGTAAGTATATATCTTTTTTTAAATTAAATTTAGGTTTTAGGTCAGAGTTAGCCTCACAAAAGAGAGTTTGCTTATGTTATACCTCCAAAATTTTTAATTCACTTGCTTTACAGCTGTAACTAATAATTTTACAAAATATCAGATCTAAGAGAAGTGAGGGCTCTGAGCAACTGACCTTGACAGAGCCTCACAGCATCCTTTCTCTAGAGCGTCTGCATTCCCTCCATTCACGATCACCATGTTTTGGTCACTATAGCAGTTTCACAAAACAAAGGGATACACTGGGTTCATGCATTAAGAGTAGTTTGTAGAGATAGAGTATTATCTTATTTTAAAGGTGGTTCTCCTTAATTTTTCAACGCAAAACCAAGAGTGGAACCAATATTCGCAAATGCTGGGTGGGATATATTTAAGAAACATTTACCGAGAACTGAATAGAGCTACTTCAAGTATGCATGTAAATATTTCACTCCAGATTTATTACTGTGTCCCACCAAGAAGACTGAGACTAGATTGCCTTAAATATAAAAAAGCAAAAGCTCACTTAAATTGATGGTATTAACTTGAGAATGGGCAGTGTCATACATCTTGTTCACATTGCATTCCCAGTTCTAAGCAGTATGCCTAGCTTGTAATAGCATACTACATAGTTCTGTGGAATTCATGCATGCTTGAAGAAATGAATTCAGAAGTAAAAAGAAAGCAGAATAGTCTAATTCTAGGAAGACTGAGTTGTAAGGCCTGTTTCTAGTTAGTACAGGCAACCCATCTGCCTTTCCCTCAATACTAAGCACCTAAACAACTCACAATTAAAAAGAATATAAGTCCAAAGGTAGAAAAACAAACACAAAAAAAACTCAGAGAAATTGGACACAACAAATATTATCATTTAAACTGTTTTTAAAAGTTCTAAATATTCTTATGTCAGCAAATATTTCCTAGAACAAATTATTTCTTTCTAACAGAAGATATTATATTTCGTATAGGACACTGCTCTTATACTATCAAGTTTCAAAATTGATATTTTTCTAAGCTTATTCTTTGGGATAAAAAATAAATTTATTAAAAGAAATTAGCAGTAGCAGTACTAGGATATCTTTTCAGAAGAGGCATGACTTTCTTCTTTGCGTATTCATTATAAATATAAACATTAATCCTGTTTCTTTGACTTACTTATTTGAATTCTGCCTTCATGAAGTTTATATCTACTCAGTTTCAACATAGAATTAACAGTCTAGAAATTCCTTCTTGATATGTATAGCCAAGTAGAAACAGTCATATTACTTCTTAACAAACTCTTGTTGGTGAGTGAAGGGGAAATTACAAATAGATTTTCCTTACAACTAAGTCATGTCATTTCTTTAGCAATATCAGTACACTTGCACTTAAACCTCTTAGTCACACCAACCGCTCAGTGTGTCAGAAAAGTCTTTTATATATTTTTGATATCGAAACATTTCATATTATTACCATGAAAATTTCAATTCTTCTCTTGAGCCTGCATTCAGTGCTAAGGATGAATGAAGGAGACTATTGAAGTTTAAACACCATGTCTTCCTTGTACAATTTTCAACATGACTCTGAATCCAAAATGCAAAGTGTCTCAAGGGATCTGAATTTGGCTTATTCATGTGAAGACTGCTGTGTACAAATAACACTAAAATAATTGAAGTGGCTGTAGTTACATGAACCTTAGTTTATGCTGATACATTACAGATAATTTCAAACCAGGATGAACATGATCAAATTTTGATGAGAACGTAAATCTTTTTCAATATTTTATCCTTTAAACTTCTATATTACATACAGATTCATGATTCCTTGTCAAAAGATTAGTTTAGCTTCTGAAAGATCATCCCCACAACATTTATTCTAAATTATAAGATGTTTGGGAAACATAATTCTGTACCTAGAATTTCAATCATATGCTATATATATATGCTTATCTATCTGTGTATCTACACATATAACAATTGTGTGTGCATATGTATTCGTATACATATACACATACATATATGTATATGTATAAACATGTATTCATAATTTTATGTATGTGAGTCTATAAGTAATAAATTCTGATTATTGGCATTTCTTATTTTTGCATTAAATAGTTTTATCAGTCTTCCCAACATCTTTAAGAATATCCAGAATATGTTCTACATATATTATGCCTTTAAATTGAAAAATTAAACTATCAAACATCATTAATACATTAATTCACTTTATATCTACAAATATTATTGGGATTATGAGACACAGTATTATAGTGATGAACGTTAAAAGACCCTGGTTTTAGTTCTAGGTGTGTTATGTTATGGGGCTTGAGTGGGTCAATTATAAAATCTCTGAACTCCAGTTTACTTATCCTTAGAATGAATATTCTATTATTTATTCTGACTATCTCTTAGAACATTTAGGAATATCACATTAAGGTTTTATTAGATAATTTCAAGACAGTTAATTCCTATAAGCATTAAAAATATTAAATCTTATAATAAAACAAATGATACAACAGGAACAATAAAGTCTTTATTCTATACATTCTGATGTACAAATTTTAATGATTTTTTGAATTTTTTCTATATACACACATTGTTATTAGTTTCGTTTCCTATATATTTAGTTTAATTCAACAAATATTAATTGAGCACCTGGTATATGCCAATTTTTGAAATTGCATGAAAGGGAACATAAAACTAATAAGAAATAATGCCTGCTTTTAAGGAGCTTACAGTCTCCATTAAGGAAATAAGACAAGGACCTAATAGTTATGACATAAAGCAAAATATCATAAAAGAGGTGCCAAAACATGTTATGGAGTTCAAGAAGTTTATCTGGATAATAAGTAGTATTTGACATGAATGTGCAAGAATGAGTAGGACTCCTACCTCAAAACCATAAGCTAGAAGTCACTTAAGTCAAGTGGAATAGTAAGATAAAGCTTGAAGAATTTAGAAAGTGTGAATATGTCCTAGGGAGAGTATGCTTTTCAGTAAAATTGCAATGCATAGTAATCTGGCAAGATATATTATAAACATTTAAGAAGAATTGTGAGCACACATTAGGAATGTGTACCTTAGCCAGCATATAATATGTAGATACTAAGGATCCCTGAGCAGGGGACCAAAATATTTGAGGCTCCACATTCTTGTAAAGAAGTACAACTATTGCACTCCAGCCTGGGTAACAAGAGCGAAACTCCGTCTCAAGAAAAAAAAAAAAGAAGTACAACTATCTTTAGGAAGACAAATTTGGCAGGGTTATGATGATGAACCTCGGGTACAAGGGTAATGACATGAGTTAGTATGCTATCGCAATGTCAAGAAAGGTAAAACTGAATTTCTGTGAAAGCAGAATGAAATTTTAAAAGGGTTAGATTTGACAGAACAAGGAAGCAATACTGATAAAATTCTGGATACAACAAATGGAGGCAAATATGATTCTATGGGTTTTGAATATACTTGAACATAGTTGATTGGAAAAATGGGAGCATAATACTGACCAAATTAACCAAGATAAAGAATTCAGAAGAATTTCATAATTTAGGAGGAAAAACGTTATTTAGGGATGAAGAGGAAGCTGATTTCTGATTTGGACTGTAGAGTATATGATTCATCATAAATTTTGAATCTGTATAACAAATATAGTCTGGGAGATTGAAGTCACTTTGGATATCATCCACTGAGATGTAGTTCTTGTAATGGGTAGGATGAACATAGACCTATGGAAAACAACTACTGTTAAAGATAAAAGAAGAAATAGGTGGTATGTGAAGCAATAGATAGTACTCAAAACAATTAGGAGAAACCAGCAAACACAGTAACACCAACATCTTTTAATTTCAAAATTAAAAATTGTTATGAACAGTAGCAAAAATAATAAAATGACTGAAGAAAATGAATCTTTGGGGAAATCTTTGAACTTTGCTTTTAAGGGATCAATAGATAGGAAACACAGTCATTTATTGTCATCCTAACAAATACTTGAGACCCTCCTATGAATTTTTTTAAAAGCAAGCAAAACAAGCCTATTTCCTCTGGCTTCCTAGAGCTCACAGTGTAATAAGCTGATAATTAACTGACAATAATAAAACACACAAATATTCAATTAAAGTTTTGATGAATGTTCTAAGGGAAAGGGTAAATAATAGAAAAAAAATTATTTGGCCTAAATGATAAAGAAAGGACTTTCAGAGGATTGGATGCATAAGCTGAGACCAGGAATGAACTGGATGAAGGAAGGGGGATAGAGCATTAGAGACAAAACAGAAGCAGACACAACCCTGAGTATGGAGGTGGCACTGGGGAAACTAAAAAAAAAAAAGTTCTGAAGCAATGAAGTTCTAAGTGAGGATGGTAGGATAATGATTCATTTCTTTATTTAAATGTGATGATTGATTACATTATGTGATATGTCCTGGGAATACCAATGTCCATCAAACAGGAGATATAAGGCTGGATTGGTGAGAAGGAACTAGGTCATCCAGGCTTTACGTCCTGCTTTAAGGAATTCTGTCTGTATTTGGTGAACAATGGGAAACTATTAAAAGGCTTTAAGAAGGAGGATGCGTATAGTATTTGCATTTTAAGACAATCACATAAGCTATAACGTAGAGAATGACTGGAGATGGCCGGATTGGATGTAAAGATCTACAAGAGGATGTTATTGCAGTATTCTAGCAAGAGTACATGGTAATCTAGTCTAGGATAGTGACATTTGAGATGACAAGAAAGATTTGAAATATATTCAGGAGGCAAAACAAATAGATGTGGTGATTGATTGAATAGAGAAATGAAGAATGTGGAGGTATCAAGGTTGATTCCCAGGTTTCTGGCTTAAATTGTAGTGACTGTTCCTGTCATTCTAGACAAGAAGAGTACTGGAGAAGCATAGGGTATTAATACACCAGTGAGAAATACAAATTTTGACATTTTTATTCAACAATGATAATGAAACTGTCAATTTAGCTGCACAATCTTTTTTTTTTTTTGAGACGGAGTTTCGCTCTTGTTACCCAGGCTGGAGTGCAATGGCGCGATCTCGGCCCACCGCAACCTCCGTCTCCTGGGTTCAGGCAATTCTCCTGCCTCAGCCTCCTGAGTAGCTGGGATTACAGGCACGCGCCACCGTGCCCACCTAATTTTTTGTATTTTTTAGAGACGGGGTTTCACCATGTTGACCAGGATGGTCTCAATCTCTTGACCTCGTGATTCACCCGCCTCGGCCTCCCAAAGTGCTGGGATTACAGGCTTGAGCCACCGCGCCCAGCCTAGCTGCACAATCTTAATCCCATTTCTGACCGATAATAAGCATTGATCCAATGTTTTGCTGAAAGTAGCAGGTTTGTCCATGGAGTTCATCTCTCCATGCACAGCTAATTAGAATCGGGTTTGAATCTACACCACTGGCCTCATTACCACATGCCCAAATCAAGAGAACTAACTAGGCCAGAGAGATGAAAAGAAATGTACTCACTGTGATGGAGATTACTTTCATATGCAGTGTACTATTTTCCAGAGCAAATAAATACAGTTGAGAGACTATAATTGAGATCAACAAGTAATTAGTGTACTGGAAAGAAGAGATCAAAGTGGGAAAATAGTCTTAAAGCACATGTCCATTATATTCTAACACTGAAATTCTACATGTTTCTTCCAGTATTTAAACTTGTCATTGTTACCAATCATTCATGCACAAATTAGTTTTCATGAACTCACAATCAAGATTATTCTTTTCTTCCAACTAATATTCCCAACTTAAACTTTGAATTAAGTATGCTTCACCAAGTAGAGCATATTTGGACTCTTCAACCCACTTGACTTCCTCTTCCAATGTGCACCGTTAAGTGATATTTGCCTTTGATAAGTATCCTGTTTTCAGTATCCCAGCACATCCCTAGGACTTCACTAGGCAGACTGTGGTTCTCCTTACTATATGATACTTCCATATAGAATGCCTAAAGCTTTATTTTCTAGGCCAAATCTAGAAAAGATCCACTTTTGAAATATAAAAACCCCAAATAAAACCTTTCCTTGCACTGAGCCATTTTCTTCCTTTTCTCTCATCAGGTGTTTTCTTTTTTCTTTTTATAAGACAACAAAATTGACATACGTTCAATGTAAAAAAAAAATACCCAGAAAGAAAACAGTAAATGAATAAAAAATGAAACTTCTTAGCTATATCTACCAGACAGGAAAAATCCTAGCAGTTTGGGGTATACATATTTTTATAAATATATCAGATGACATAAAACTTTATGTATTTTTTTAGCCAAACAATATATAGTGGACATATTTATATGTTAATCCATATATCTTATGTTAAGTTTGAGCCCATTGTCTTAAACAGATTCTTGCTTCTCTCTTCTGCAAATGAATCATTGTCTTAGTTCGGTTTTTTTCATATCTAGTGTTTGAAACAAGGGTTTCAATACAGTATTTTATCTGGATGGTGATGCCTGTCAATTCTAAGAAAGATATTAGGAAGTGAGAAAGGGAAGTTAAGGCAACCAACAGAGGATTGCTCCTAATCCAGGGACTTTGGTGAGTAATAAATTTGGTCCCACTGGAGAACTCTGGGTGTCGATAAAACAGGCTCCTCAGAGCTATTCTCCCTCAGGGATGGAAAGCTGAGGAGTTGATCCGAGGCTGCTGGTGTGCAGGGTGGGGAAACAGGTTAGTGTCTGGTTGTGGTGGTGTTAAATGTCTGACACTTTTGAATTCCAATCATGGATAGGCCCTGGCTCCTGAAAAAAATCTCTCATTTAATCAGCTGTCTTCAGGATGCACTGCACTATTAAACCTGGTGTAAAATTTAGAACACAAATGCTTTATGTCATGCACCCTTCTGATGGGCATTTAGATCGTTTCCATTTCTTTCACCATTATAAACTACCACAATATTCTTATACATGATTATTTGTATGGTTGTCTGATTTTTTTTTTACATGATACAATTCCTATTAGTGATATTAAAGAGTAATTCAAAAAAATCAAGGTTCTAAGTTGTGGGTATGTTTTGGGATAAAGAGATGCAACTTTCTTCTGCTTAAATGTATGTTTCTGTGGAATGTCAGATAATATATAATTAACTTTACATTTTAATTCTAAATTTAGATTTAATACTTAAAATATCTTTTAACCACATTTATTTGATAATTAATTTTACATATTTCATCATTGTTATGAAAAAAGCCACTAATTTGAGTTAAAATAAATGTACCTAACATAATAGCAAGTCAAAAAATTTGTTATATTTTCTATTTTAAGGTAAGGTCAATGTTGATTTGAAAAGAACAATGGGGAGAAAATATTTAGTAGTTAAGCCTAGACAAAGCATCCTTAGACCTTATATCAAAAAAGCACAATCTATAAAAGAAAAAAAAATAAATTGAAGCTTATCAAAACTGAAAACTTTTTCTCTGCATAATACCATATGAAAAAAAATGATAAGACAGGTGCAGTCCAGGAGAAAATATTCAAAAGCCACATATCTGACCAATGACTTTGATGTCAAATATAAAAAGAGCTCTCAAAACTAAATGATTTAAAAATGCAGTTATAAAACAGGCAAATGACTTGGCTAGACATTTCACAGAAGAGGATATTCAGATGGCAAATGAAAAGATGTTCAACTTTATTAGCCTTTAGAAAATGCAAACTGAAACCGCAATATCACTACATACCTATTAGAATAGTTAAAAAAAAAAACAGTGACAATAACATATGTTGGTGAGAATGTACAGAAATTGGATCACTCATACATTATTGGCAGAAATGCAAAGTGAAATACTCACTCTGGAAAGCAATTTGGCGTTTCTTATACAAGTAAACATGCAACTACTATGTTGCATGCCATTACATTCTTGAACATTTATCTCAGAGTAATGGAAATCTAAGTTCACACAAAAAAATGTGTACATGAATGTTCATAGCAGCTTTATTTATAATAGCCCTGCACTGGAAACAATCCAGATGTCCTTTAATGGATAAATGGTTACACAAAATGTATGTGCATACTACACAATATTACTCAGCAATAAAAAGGCACAATCTATTGATACATACCACAACTTGGATAAATCTCCAGGAAATTAGGCTGAAAAAAGCAACTCCCCAATATTTATGTATCATATGATACCATTTATGTAACATTCCTTAACTGACAAAACTGTAGGAATGGAGAACAGACTAATTGTTGCCAGTAGTATAGGATTGGCTGGCCTAAGGGAGATGTACTGTCAAAAGGCAGCACTAAAGGGATGCTTGTGGTGATTGAACTGTTGTATGTTGACTATGGTGATGGATACATGAACCTAGAGATGTGTTTAAAATACAGAGAATTAAATACACACATACACACAAGCACAAATAAAATAGGGAACAGTATTAGTGGACTGTATCAATGTCAATGTGTTTATGATATTGTACTACAGTTTTAAAGGTTATCATTGAGGGAAAATGGGTAAACTGTGTATGAAACCTTTGTATTATCTCTTACAACTGTGTGTAAATCTAATTATGTCAAAATAAAAGGTTAAATGTTTATAAATTAGCAATATTTCTCTCTAGAATATATGTACTTATATAAATATTAATGGTTAACTTTTGAAGAATACCAAACTTGTGCTTATTCACTAAAAATGTCTAATTTTTCTATTTTTTTATATTCTAAAATAAGCATAATTATTCAAAATCATTTATATTAGAAAGTAATACCAGAGAACTTACTTCATTTGAGAGCTAATATAATTTATATCAGTTAAATAAGAATATTAAAATATTTGAATCATTAAAATATTCTTACTTGTCTGTCCTCAAGATAAAACAAGATTTAAAAAAACACAAGGGTTATTCATGAAAAAAATTAAAAATTATTTAAGAAGACAGATTACTACATTAAGCCATTATTTTGAAAGAAAAGATTTCTTTGCTAAATATTATACCTCATATGCATTACCTCATTTAATCATCATGGCATTATGAGATAGGTATTATTATTGCTGCCCCCCCCCTTTTTTTTTACAGGTGAGTAAACACTTAGGTAGCTCTTCTTATTTACTAGTAATGTTATAAGTGTTTTACTTATACTAGCTCATAAATTAGACCCGCTATTACACATGAAGGAACTGAGGGAAATTGTATAAGGAAGAACCCAGGTAGTCTGGCTCCAGGCCACTTTATGGTGTACCCAGGGAACACTGAGGATCAGAGAACTTAAACCATCTACATAAAGTCACACAGATACTAATGGTAAAATTAGAATTTGAATGTATGTTCTTTCTACTACACCAATGTTTACCAAATTATGTTGTTTGGATCACATGCATCAGAATTATTTAAGCAGCTTGTTTAAAACCGAGGCCCCATCTCTAATGAATCTAAACCTCTGGTGCCAAAACCTTGGAATTTGAATTGTCAACAACTATCCTAGGAGATTTTGATTAACATTAAAATCTGCATCTGGCTGCATTCTAATACACAAAGCAGGTTTCCTGTGAGGTTCAAATAAAAGATCTGGAATAATTATAAATGATGCCATATTTTATCAATTTTAAAATTTATTTTTATTTTTTTTTTGAGACAGAGTTTTTGCTCTGTTGCCCAGGCTGGAGTGTAATGGTGCGATCTTGGCTCCCTACAAACTCCGCCTCCTGGGTTCAAGTGATTCTCCTGCCTCGTCTCCTGAGTAGCTGGGATTACAGGCACCTGCCACCAAACCCAGCTAATTTTTGTACTTTTAGTAGATACAGGATTTCACCATGTTGGCCAGGCTGGTCTTGAACTCCTGACCTCAGGTGATCCACCCACCTCAGCCTTCCAAAGTCCTGGGATTACAGGCGAGAGCCACCATGCCTGGCCAGTTAATGTTTAATTTTTTAAAAAACACTTTAACATCTCTGAAATAGGACTGACTGATAAAACCGGTGGTTATTATAATCACAATAAAAACAGATTTTGTTTTCATCTTCATGCTATTTAAAATAATGTTGTCTTAGATTTGTTGATGTATGCGGGTTTAGTGGATATTAAAATACAAGAGAGATTGCCTATTAAACACTATTTTTTTTCCTCCTGGGTCACATGTGAAAGGGTGCCCTTCTACATGCTCTGAGAGTCAGGGTTCTAGAAAAAAAAAATTTTAAGTCTTCCATAATATGTAGAGTCACATATACTATACATAAATCACTAACCCATGAACAGATAAGTAATGAGTTTGAGAACAATTTGAAAATGATAAATCATTATGTAAATGCTGTGTGTGTGTATGAATGTAAATGTAAACATGGGCTTGAAGTAGGATTATTAGAGAAAGTAGAAATAACTTGATAATTTCCAAACGTGGCATACGTGCATTGAAACAGACATCATGATTTTCAACATTCTTCTTTTTTTCTTCTTTTTCTTTCTCTAATAATAGGAAGCATATCAATAATGAGTTAGTGCTCCAATGCTTGCTGTGCTCTAGGAAATTATTTAAGTGCTTTTCTCAGATTATCTCATATGAGCATCCCATCAATCCTATGAAATACCATATTATTACCGTTGCTGTTATCCCTATTTTACAGGAGAAAAAAAAACTGAGTTGTAGGAACATTAAATGAGTTCATTAAAATTACTTAATGAGAAAGTGCTAGAGTAAGAGTGTGAGCAGAAGCACTTTGAGACAGGATCTTGCTTGTTGAAATACATCTTAAAGTAAAATTTACTCTAAACTAACCTATATAATGTGACTTCACATAACACAGGAAGAAGAAAGTAAGCAGAGAAGCCAAGTTGTAAATAGTCACTGAAAAGGAGACAAAGCAAGAAGAACATGTGGTAAAATATTTGCAGATGTGTTTATTGCAACCCCTTTTGAAACTTACTTGATTTGAATACTTTATTTTCACTCTCTAGATTTTATGTCACTACTAAATGCATTTGACTATGAAATTTTCCTTTCGTCTCTCTTGTACTGATGTGAGCACTCATTTAATAATTTCATTTTCAACTACATTATCCATACCTGTTCATATCGTTCCCATCTCTGTGACTTCATTGTCTATGTTTCTGTTTTATAAACTCTACCACTCTGCTCTTCGAACCACTGCATATATTGGACAGCTGGACATTATTCTCATTCTATCTACATTTTCTGTATTGGGTATGCAATCTGAACCTATTCTCAGATAAATTATAAAATAAATATAGTCTTTCAAGTCCTATACATCTTCTTTTAGCATGCTTCTCCTTCTTCCTACTCCTTTCTGGTAAGTTTTCTCAGCCTATTATTCTAGTTATTGGAAGATTTTGATCTGATAAAATGTACCCCATAATATTAGGGACTAATATCTTTCTCTTAAGAAAGTATTTGTAGTTTAAAGGAAGACTGAATGGAAAAAGTAGTGCTAAGGAGGAAGGAATGGATAACTGAGTGAGAAATTGCAGAATATTTGGATTATATTCTATAGTGGGGGATTGATTCAGAATGGATACCCTTCCAGTGCCCCCAGATACAACTGCATTGGAAAAGCTTTTTGGATACATTCAAAAATCTCAGTCTTGTACATGATATTGTCAAAATCTGAAAAAAAGTAAGATATATGTTTATGTCATTAAAAATTACAATGTACATTGTAGTACTTATTTTTCATTTACTTAATTATTATTTGGCTGGTGTATGTTAACACCATACCATCCTTATATTTTGGACTAATTGGCCCGTTGAATTGTATTAGTTTTGAAAATTGAAACATGTAATTCAAAGCAGAAACAAGTTAAAATAATAAAAATTAATAGTCCTCTCTATTCAATGCTGTTTCCAATTTTGAAAATTAATTTGTTTCTTATTATTTTGTTCCATTTGTGAGAATATAGTTTTTGCTACATAAACTATTACCCCCAAATAGTCTTAACTTAAAAATTTTGTTTTGCAATTCAAATTATCATGCAACTCTAAAAAATACTTGCATGTCTAAATATACTACACTTCAATTTTAGATTCCAAGAAATACATTCTGCAACAAACTCTAGAAAGGAGCTAAGAGTTTGAATTTAGCTGGAGCTTATATGATCCTACTGATGTAAAATGAAGCATAATATTCTATAATTAGTACATTTTACTTATCTAGATTCCCTAAAATATTATTCTCATGTATAATTCTGATATTTAACATAAAATATGCAGTATTCATCTAATTTTACTTAGTTTAAACATATAATGATATTGTTTGCAGAAACATTAACATTTGCTCTTTTATTAAGAAATACAATTGTTTTCTGTTAAAGTAAGAAGTGCTGGAAAATTCTGTTGCAAATGTTTTAAACTGTTGCTTCAGTTGTCTTCTCATTTTTCTCAATATACAGATGTCTTCAGTCTATGAATTTTCATTGATTTCCTTAGTGAAAGATGAAGTTGCTGCTTATTTCTAGGTTCACTGAATAAGTTCTGGTCTAAATATGGCTCTAAATCATAAATTATTTCAATAATCATTAATTCAGTAGTCTCCATGGAAGCATGACTTACAATTTACCTAGCTTCAATAAAGACTACTAAAGATGTAAAAGACACATCTTTGCAATGGAAGCGGTTACAGTTTTGTTTGGGAAGCAATTATGTAGACCACTAAAGACTACAGAAAATGCAAATATAGGTAAGATCCTTAATTCAACTATTATACTAAAACAGCATATGAAAAATAAATAGTAATTAACACATAGTTAGAAAGCAGTTGGGGAGCTGACTTTTGAATACTGTTATGGTTCTGTTAATGTTAATTGTCACTGCATTTCCAAAATTTCATAGATTTGTTTTGAGATATAATACCAAAAATAAAAACAAAATTATGCTAAAATGTCAGTAGGGAAACAATGATAAGCAAGTTTATTTTCTGAACTCCCTTTATACTTTGGTTCACTTAATCACTGTCAAGCAATATTATTTGTTTCTCCCAGAAAACTCACATTTTGCCAAGTGTCCCCATGAACTATCTTCCTTAAAAACATTAGCACCATTAAGCCACAATTATTTCATATGTCATACAGAAGCCTAGAGTTACTAAATTGAGTTATAATTCTTAAATCACATTCATTCAGGAAGATTTTAGTGCCTGCTTGTTTAACACAATCTTATAAATGATCCCTTAGAAAGGATGTAAAAATCAACACATATCTTAATGGGCTAATTGTGCTCACTGCAGTGTTGAGTCTATAAAAGCTTTTCAGTAGTGAGAGAAATGATGGCATTTTCATCTTAAATTGCAAACATAATTGGTGTTCTAAATATCTTTTTGTTTCTAACTTAAGTGCTTATTGACAGCAGAAATTTCCCCAAAACACTAATAGAGTATTTAACATAATTTCATTTATTGAGAAAAAAAATCCAAGGGAAAATAACATACAGCTATCTGAAACTATTTAGCAAGAGGAAAATATCAAAAGGAAAATGTAATTAAATCTAAACTTCAAAATTTCAAATGTAACTAATATTCAATATAAATTTAACACAATGTATATTTGATTAAACTTACACATTTAAATATATTGATGAGACTAAAGAAATAAAAATGATATCCTGGAAATCCAGGACAACAATTAAGAGCCATACAAAAACAAATTGAAACTAACAAGCTAATCCCTATTTTATAGAATTTCCCATTTTTTATTGAAAAATAAGAATACATTTTAGCTCAACTCATGGAAAATTAGTACAATTGAAATTAAATTCAATCAGTTGTAAATATTTCCTTGAGAAAACTATTTCAGTTTTTACCCAGAGTTTAACCTCTGGCCTACTCAACATTTTGAATTCCAGTTCCCTAATTTCAGTATATCCAATGTAGGTTCAGGGTAGTGATATCACCACTCATAATTTATTAAGCTTTAATTTAATATATGTTAATAAAGTCATCCATATACAAATATATGGAATATTTCTCCCTCTCTAAGCCTTGCTTCCTTTTCTACGCAAACATGAATATATGGATTGATTCAGAACTGACATAGTTGACATTAAGATTTCAAGTCTTTAGTCTTTCTTTTTCTACATAACAACAATATACATGTTTACTGATAAATATTATGGATATTCAGCAAAGAACATTTTATATTAGATTTGAAAAAAGTTCTGATCATTCTGTGGTAGCTTTTCTTCTAAGCAGAAGTAGAAAATGCCAGACATTGCTTTTTAAAAATAAGCACTAAGAAAACTAATAAACTGATTAGTCACAAAGGGAACTTTGTAGGAAAGGAAAGAGCTTGGGATTGAACCCTATGATTTTATTGTTTTCACAGAAAATGCAATAACTCCTCATTGACATCAACTACCCAGTTGCAAGAAGAGTGTACCTTCTGCTTTGGTGAGACACAGATGAAGCAATTAGTAATAAGTAGTCATCAACCAAGAAGCAAATTAATTTGGGGTAAAGTTTTTCCAGTTTCAATGTCTGTTGATTGGCCCTGATCTTTGAAAGGCACATGTAAAAAAGAAAAGGTTTCTGGTAAATAATATGCATTCATAAGAATACTTGGAAATCAGCCTATAAAAATCAGATTATTCCATCACCATCTTTCAAATCACTAATCAGAGCAAAGAAAATCAGTCATGAAAAACACCACAGCCAGGTTCATACAGTCTTAATTACATAACTAAATGAATTAATTGTTCTTCAGGTTACACGTTTTATTGACATATATGTTTATTATAAAGTCTTTAAAATAAAAATGCATGTTTGGTGAAAAGTTAATACAGTTGTAATTTGTATTTTATCATATTTTAAAATACAAAAGAATGGAATTATTTTTACTCTATTACATGATGTAACTGACTAGCTGGGTTGTAATTCTCAATATTATAATATCATAATTCATTGCCATGCCAAAGTCAATTCTGTGATATTTGTGAAATGAAATACCTTTAGGTGAGCCTATTGCATGACATTGTGGTATACCATGCATCTTTCAAATCTTTTAAAGAAAAGTTAATGGCAGGCCAAACTTGTGACAAAATATTGTCAATAACATGAAGGTGGAAACATTTTAAACACGTATATATAGCATACTGTGATTTGTGGAACTGAAAAACAAGTAGCAGGAAAAAGAAAAAAAAGTGATCCTAGGTATGTATATTATGTATTTCAGAGAAGACTCAGATTTTTTAAATGGACAAAATAAAAGTTACATTATTTTTAAATACTGCATAGTCAATGAGCATTTGATGTAAATCTCACAAATATGGTTGGGTGTTTTTTCTCACTTTAGGGTTTGTTGAAAAGTAGTCATATTAGGCATTGTTTGGCACTTTTGGCAATGTTCGTGACTTTAGTGAATTTCATTATATCTGTAATGCATTTTATATATCACTGCAAAGAAATGCTGCCAATTGCAATTAAAATAGACCCAATTGCAGAGATGTGAACATGTAGAGAGACAGGCATTCTTGAACTGATGAAATAGAATAATACTCCTAATTAATTGGGATGAATTACTGGCAATAAGAGATTACATGGTATATTCATTCTTCCAGAACATTAAAAACTCCATTGCCTGGTTCCTTTCCTTAAAAGAACAAAAAATATTGGTATCAATTACACTTTAAATATGTTACCAAAATGGAAAAGGAAAAATATGTTGGTGAGTCCAGTTCATAATAAATACAAAAAATATTAGGAAAAGGAAGGTAGTTGCTAAGGGTGTTTTAAAAGTTTCATTATTTTTACTAATATTAAAGAAGAGGCTACTTAACAAAATTTACATTTCACTTATCCCAATCTTTTAAAATTTCTACACTTTTATCCATTTACTTTCAATTAAAGCAACTGAACATAAGATCTGAAGTGAAAAACATTGATTCAAATTGTTTGTTGGTTTACATGAATAATCCAGAACCCACTTGAGATATACATTTTATTACCATCTCAATAAGTCTGATTGCTTTGTACTTCTGATTGCCCCTTTGTTCTTCACATTCATCTACAGCTTTTAAAAAATTTAAGCAAAATTAATTTGTGAAGTACCAGCCAGTTCTCATCAACTTTTGAAGCATTGTGTATTCTTAATCTTTGAGAGGGTGGGAAAGATTTTAGTATTTTATAAATGCTTAGAAATAGGATTGAAACTTTTTCTTACAGTAGTTTCTTTGTTCATAATTATCTAGGGTAATAGGACATTTGACTCTTTACCTGAAAATGATACATGTATATTCAAATATTCTGAATATAGACTTTGTAAATTTAATTTTTATGTTTTATTGCTAAAGCCTCAGTGAAATCAACTTAAAGATCAAGGAAGAAGGCATTGAGTTAAGACTCTCCTTTTAGATGTAAAACATTTTCATTGCTATTATTGGAAATGAAAGTGAAGAAAATCAATTAAAAAGGGTGATTACTGATAGGAGAAAGTGGAGAAAAGGGGCTAGTTGCCACAAAATGGAAGTCAAGGTGAAAGGAAATTTTGTAAATAGTAAAATAAATGCTCCAGATATTGTTTACTTGAATCTCTTTGGTCTGATAAAGTATATGGGTGACTGTGAAACTCTGAAAAAAATGTAATATGTCTAATTCATTCAAATAAGTTATGAAACTCATTTGTTTATCATGTTTAATTTAAAGAACTTGATTCAGATCAATTCCAACACTACCTAAATTCGAACAGGTCCCCTTTTGAACTGACTTAAAGTAGACATTAAATTCCAGGTTCATATATATTTCATATTTTACCTTCAAAGATTTAACTGTTTTGTTGTTTTTGTTTTTGCAGGTATTACAAATATAGGAGAGTGCATTAGGGAGTTCCTATCAAAATTTCTTGCTGCAGACATTAAGGTGTGTGGAGCACTGAAGATTTATCCCATGGTAACGAATAAATTGTATAACTAATTTCATTTTAGTGATAAGTGAACATTGCTCAACAAACACACATACTGCTTGTCATACCTTACCTGGAAAGAGGCTTTATTGAACATAGCTGTAAAATTATACTTTAAATTGAATTACTGAATTTGCACAAACATTTCTACAGAATTGTTTTAAAAAAATCAAGCTTTGTCATTTTCTACTACATTTTGTTGTGCTTTTATATTAATATTTGCAAATGTTATAATTTAATACTTATATTCCAATTACTTGCATAATCAGTTTTTTTAATCCTGGGGTGTTGAAAGAACATATAATAGTAATACTCTTCTTAGACAAAAGTCTTTTTAAATGAAGTTAAAAGCTGAGATAATTTAAGGAAAAGGATCTTCAAATTTTCATAACCAACAGGTTTAAGTGAAATTTACAATGCATTGGAAAACTGGCTGGTTAAAGATATGATTTGTCCTCAGGTAGCTCAAAATCATTTTTACAGGTTTTTGTTTTTTTGTAAAAGTGTTTTTTAATCTTGGTAAAATAATAAAATAATATTTCACAATTTGCACAGAGTCTGACTATAGGGCAGAGGCATATTACCCTCAGAGTTTAGAATAAAGCCAGATTTTTCAGGCCCAGTTCCACTGTAGAGTTAGTATGCACTGCAATCCCAAACATTTCCTTGTTCCCTCTAAAGCTAGGGCCAATTTCATTTCAAATATAGGTTAGAGTAAAAAAAATCACTTCTGTGTTTTACCACCTTCTGCACTAAGTATTCTTAATAACCTTTTGCTCTGGTTGACCCATTTAATAACCTGGAAGAAAAAAAGTGTTGCTCCATGTCTGATCTCAATGGAAGTAATTTTATAATGGACAATAAGCCGAAAGGCCATGGCTGTCTAGGAGGTTAAACAACAAATATCTTGTCTGCATGGGCTTACGCAGCAGCTTCGGTCCTTTTTTCTTCAGAAGCGGCTTTGTTGTCTTGCCTGTAATTTGCACATTTAGGCTCCGTAGTTTGTTTATAAAATAGTTTTACACAAACCACTCTTAGCAGTGCAAGCTTCTGAGTTGAAAATTATTCAGGCTTGTTTCATTGAAGGCACTTGGTTTCCATGGCAATTTATAAAAGATGGTGGTTTGGTTTCTTCATTGGAACAGATGACGTAGTTTGGGTGTTCAAGTGGCCGCAAGCAAACTCCGATAAGCCTGTGTAATATGTAAGCCCAGGTTTACCATCCTGGATAGTAGTGCATGCAAAAAGAGACAGCATACAGTTATCTAGCATAGCCATGGGAGAAAAATAATAATAATAATAAAGGTGGGATGGGGATAAGGTGGGGAGGAATATGAATGCTTTAAATAATTCTGAGTTCGGGTTATTTTCAAGGAAGGGTAACAGCCAAAGGTAAAAGGGCCTACATTTATTTAATTCTCTATGAAAACCTTCTTGAAAGGAAAATAAATGCCAGCTCTTCACGTACCCTGTTTACAGTGAGGTTTTTGTTGGCAGGCCATTAGGTTTCCATGGTAACAAGCAAACTATTCATTTGAAACAAAACCAGCCATGACTTTGTGCTTTGACGAGGATTTCTATAGCTCTTTTTTTTTTTTCTTATTTTCTTTTTTTTTTTTTCCAGAGTTCAACCAGATGACGCTGTAATCTTTTTAGCCACAAAAGCACCTGAAGGTCTCTTCTCTATTCAGGTCAAGATTATCTTTTATGTTCAGGTTGGAATAAGTTATACTTCCATGATGTCTTTTTATCCCCAGTGCTTAAAAAATTTGTTTTTATTGTTTTATTTTTGAGTCAGTAGTCCGTGGAGGAATCTTTGGTAGTTTGTTTGTTCAATGTCCATTTACAAAGACTCTTTCTTCATGCCAGTGCCTGGTGAATCTTTTATAGCCTCTGCCTGGATAAGGTCACCTTCGAGGACTTAAGATAGAGACGAGGACGATAATGGGAAAAAGCCATATATGAATCAAAATCCCAACAGCACCATCAACAGAATCTAAAAATAAGGAAAATAAAGGCAAAAAATAAAAAAAGAAGAAGAGGAATAAGTATTCCACATAGCTGCTAACACAACCTTGGTGAATAATAAAACAAGTATATGACAACATTTCAGGAAGATATTTATTTTTATTTTGTTTTGTTTATCAGTTTCATTGCTAAGGGAGGTGAAAAGGAAATTAATATATGGTAAGGCACTTGATAAAAAGATTACAGATTTTGAATTGATATAATATGCTATGAAAACTTGTTCATAAGGTATTCACTTACGTTTGTGGTTGAGCTCAATCTTTGGTTCCAATGAAGAAACCAAACCACCATCTTTTATAAATTGCCATGGAAACCAAGTGCCTTCAATGAAACAAGCCTGAATAATTTTCGACTCAGAAGCTTGCACTGCTAAGAGTGGTTTGTGTAAAACTATTTTATAAACAAACTACGGAGCCTAAATGTGCAAATTACAGTTTTGCTAGGCATAGGAAAACAGAAACATGGAGAAAATTCTCAGAAATCTTCAAAAAGTGAGGTTTTCTTTCTTTTCAAACTTTCAGAAGTGGATAAACTTGAATACTGACAGAAAATCTCTCTTAATGAAAACTAGAAAGAGATGGTTATATGTATAGAAATTAACAATTGCAACTAGTAGATTATCCATGTTTAGATCAGCCTGTTATCTATAAATTGTGCACATCATTTTTTCTTTAGTTTAACTTTTAGAGGCACTATGAAGACTATTCTAACTAAAAAAATTCCTTCCACCCATCTGCCTGGAAAGTCCTACTGTAATTGGGATTTCTGTTAAAGCCTGGTGTCCAGGTGATGCCTCTTAGAATGCATGCCTTATCGAGGAGGGATAGCACAGGCATAATTCATTAACCTAGCTAAAATTGCAAAACGGCTTGCATCTAGGGGAGAGTTGAGTTTGAAAATAAAGACATAAAATCATATCTGGATGGTGTGAGACATGGTACCATTTATTGCCTGTAAAGAACTGGTAGCCTGAGAAATCAGGAAGAGGCTTTCAGACTTCAGGTTGGTCTATATTTAGAATATAACATTCATCTAATAAACATTAATCAAATTCCAGTCATCAGAATGAACTTAATAAATGGTAATTAAATGACACAAATGTAACAGAAAAAATTCTCATACCAAATAGATTATTTTTATTCAATTAAGACTATTTCCCCTGATTTATTGATTTTAAATAAAAATACCCCCAGTATATATAGGGGATATTTTCATATTTAAAACTGCCACACATTTCTTAGACTTGCTAGTTTAAGAGAAAAAGAACTAATTATAAAAATGTTCTATTGTAATAGGCCTTGTACAGTAATGAAATCCCTATGGGCTTTCACAGCTTTTAACTGTGGCTAGTTTTATCGGTTATGCTTTCTTTCCGCTCGAGGGAGTAAATAATTCCCTTTGCTTTCCTCCTTTGAAAAGTTTAAATCAATTAATTGAATGTATTTATAATATTTGTGCTTACATTATGAAAATATAAAATTTCTTTATAAAGTTGTAACTACTGTAACTTCTGTATAAAGTTGTAACTACCTAAGTTAATAAAATGTTACTGCCACTCAGTCACACTATGAAATTCAAAAGAAATCCCATTCTCCTTTGAGGAGAATGCATGTTTTCCTATGCATTAGAAAAACTTTGTTCTTTTGAGCATAGCTACTGGCTTTCTAAAGCAGAACTAGACAGATACAGGGGTACATTTTTACTAAATATGTTCTTTGAAATACTAAATTTAATGACAAGATACTATGAGCAAAATGACTCATTGTTATATGCAATTTTAGTTTTTGTTTTTTGACAATACTTAAGAATTGAGTCAATTCAGTTCATATGAGCAATCAGTGAATAGTTGTATAAATTTGACTTTCAACATCAACAACATACTGATATAGTTTCTCCCCAAATCCAGTAAATTAACAAAGACTGATTTGCTCTACACTTATACAACATAGATTTTCATGCTTTTTTTGTGCTAAATAATTGATGAGTAATCTGTGTAAATTTAGTTTGATTACTTTCTCTATACATGACCACAAAATGAAAGATTCCAGCTGAGTATAAGATAATCCTTCAATTGTAGTCATTTTTAACAGGAATGATATTTATTTCATAGCTTCAAATGTGAAATATGGAGAGGAGGATTTTAAGAAGCAGCTAAACACACAATTCTAAATCTTTGTGCATTATTTATCATGTTTGATTTATATCCCTTCTATTATAAAATGAGACTGTGATAAAAAAAAAATAAAAGATATCATTAAGCCATAATATTTAAAAAAAAAGGGTATAAAATGAAAAATTAGTAAACAAGCTTGTGGTGCAGATAGGAGAGTTTACCAGAAATATTAGGGCTACTTCATTAACTTAATATATATATATATATATATATATATATATATATATATATATTTTTTTTTTTTTTTTTTTTTTTTTTTGAAGCTCTTTACAATGCTGAATTTATTAAAATGATTAGCAAATGGACGGGCACAGTGGCCCATGCCATTAATCACTTGAGGTCAGGAGTTCCAGACCAGCCTGGACAATGTGGTGAAACCCAGTCTCTACTAAAACTACAAAAAATTAGCCGGGTGTGGTGGCAGGTGCCTGTAATCCCAGCTACTCAGGAGGCTGAGGCAGGAGAATCGCTTGAACCTGGGACGCAGAGATTGCTGAGTGAGCAGAGATTGTGCCTTGCACTCTAGCCTGGGCAACAAGAGCAAAATTCGTCTCAAAAAATAAAAAAGTTGGCAAAGTTAGATTTAGAAAATAGATTCACAAACTGAAGGAATAAAAACATCTATGCTGATATGGTAGACTTTGTGTCCTCACACAAATCTCATCTTGAAATATAATTCCCATAAGCCCCATGCGCCAAGGGAGAAACCAGGTGGAGGTAATTGAATCATCAGGGCGGTTCCCCCAGGCTGTTCTCATGATAGTGAATTTTCACGAGATCTGACAGTTTTATAAGAGGTTCTTTCCCCTTCTCTCAGCAATTCTCATTGCCACTCTTGGGAAGGAGGTATCTTGCTTCCCTTTCACCTTCCGTCATGATCGTGAGTTGCCTGAAGCCTTCCCAGCCATGCAGAAACTGTGAGTCAAATAATCTCTTCCCTTTATAAACTACTAGTCTCGGGCAGTTCTTTATAGCAGAATGAAGATGGACTAATTCAATTTGAAATGTAAATATGTGCGACATATATAGATTTATCACATATTTTGATAAAAGTTTTTAAATCTTTTAGAACAAATAATATCAAAGTGTTTTAAAATCATAATTAAAAATCAAAGTGTATTTGCTTCACATAGCTCTAAATTAAAATCTCACTTCTATTTTATCTCAGGCAAAATATGTCTACAATTGAATTTAATACTTTAAAAATAACTGAAAAAACCTCAGGGTGTTAGATATAAGAAATTTTTAAATAAACCAACTAAAAATAACTTAAAAATTAATTAAATGTTAACAGTAATGTTACTTTAACATTACATCAAACCAATCTCAAACAAAGATACTTACTCTTAGTTGCTAGGTCTTGTTTTGCACATTCTCCTTCTGCAATTGATACATCATCAATAGCAATGTCACCTTCTATTCCAGGACCTCGGATACCTTCAAAAATGAGCTACAAACATGAATGAAAAAAACCTAAATGTGGAGCTTTGATTTTCAGATCAATTTCTTTTGAGAAATCAAGGTGACAAAAGTAAACTTGTCAGTAATCCTGGCATCTTTTGTATTTGATGGCTTTCAAAATTAAAACTTGCAAAAACATAAACTTTTATCCCCAAACCAATAACTGAATCTTCCTTGCATAGTATTAGTTTTTCACATCAAAAGCTCTGTGTTGGTTTTAAATCAAAACTAAATTTCATTAAATAATATGATAACAACAATGACTACACATCCTCTTAATTTTTAAGGATAAGAAAAAATGTTTTATTTGAAAAGTCTCTCTGAAATAGATTATTTCCAGTTTTATATAAACATAACTCATTAGTTTTATAGAAATACTTTTAAAAATGAATCAATTCTGGGTTCTTTACAACAGTAATGTGTTTATTGAAGCCCAGAACAAAGTTGTACTGTCTCTGAAATTGATTTCTCGCAAATAGATTGAATATGTTCCTCATATTCCCTTGTCGACTTTATAATTTACCTCCAGCATTTCACTGCTGATGCTCTATTTCTTAAACTTGAAGATATGTATCAGTCTATTTATGTGGAATATGTCATGGTTTATCTTTGAATTTATGGTGTCTATAACAATGGTGGTCACTGAGGCTCAGTGCATGAATATTGAAAGAATAAATGAATAAAATCAGAATCATTTATTACTAAATCCTCAATACAATGACAATAGAATGACAATTAGCAAATTTATGTTTTTTAATTTTACAGAAACAAGACTCTATAAGAATTTTCTCTATAACTTCCAAATTATTCCTTGCTTTCAGCAAAATTTTTTAATCCTTTTGAATACTATGAGGTAATTCATGCATTTGGTGGTGGGTGTATAGTTCTAGAAAAATATTTACATGTTAAAAGGAAATACGTACTTTGGTCTTTCCAAAGAATAGTTTAATAAAGAGCTGCTTCTAACATTAAGCTGGTAATGTGCACTATTAATGACATTTCTAGACTTATTTCATCACAACAAAATTGACAAAGTTTATTTTTATCAATGCCAAAGTTTTTCTTTTTGTTTTTAGTTTAAAACATATCCTCAAAGGCAAATCGGAGTCATTCCTGAACTTTTCAAGGCTGCTGTCCTGGGAAAGCCATAGTTTAATTAGAATGATTTTGAGAGAAGTTGGGCTACTTTTTAGAAATTGATCCAGTGTTCTTTGATATGCTCTCATTATTTTATCAATGGATATCTCCAGGTGGTAAGCAGAGGCATCAGCTGTCAACTTTTGTATTGAGACCCTGTCCCTCATTAAATGTAGTTTATCAAACAAAGAATAATTTTCATGATTTGATAGCAGAAAAATTTGAGTTCTTAATGATAAATTATTATGATAAATGTGGAGCTTCCTGCTTAACTATGTTAAGATAAGCATGTTCATAACGATTATCTAAAGCCATCTCTTTGAAAAACATTTAAAATGGTCTGTGTCACTGAAGCCAAAACAGAATGGCAGCTGGAGATCAAATATTTAGAACCAAGTTAGCAATTTAGGAAATTCTCAGTCCTCAGATAGAACGGGCAATGAAGTATTATTTTGGCTGCTTGCAAATGATGACTTGCATTTGAGACAGGATAGTGTCTGGAAAGGTAACTGGGAAGTGGCTTTAAAAAGTCTCAAGACTTTTAAACAGTACTTTATTTAAAAGGTCTGTGAGAAAAGATTTAGGAAAAACATTTGAGAGAATTGAATATGGCGAAAGGGAAGTCATTTTAATGGTGCAGAATATTCCACATTATGGATATAATTTATTTAACCAGTACCTTATAGTTGTTGCTAGACATTAAAACTATTTTCTCCTATTATGAACATGGCTGAGGTGACTATATTTCAAATAATTATTATTCATACTTATTTAGAGCACAGTGATCTTTGAGATCTTTATAAATTGTCCCTATGAGCAAACTACCTGTGAGAAAATATTTCCCTTTTTCCAAACAGTAGATTTTCAAGTCTTGGCGTATATTTTCCTTCTTTGATATGTGTTCCTTACCTGATAGAGAGTCAGTGTTAGAGCACATCAATAGTTAATATTAAATACTGCGTGTAGCGTACAATACAGGCTTTACAATGTAGAAATGGGAAACATCAGGGGTTTGCATTCTCCTGTGCTTTATGTGGGGAAGTGAGATGTGGGGAAGAGTCTAATAAAGGTGGGTTAAAATGCTCTGCACCTGCTCGCACTTGAAATTTACACAGATGAAGCTGAAGTCAAAATCCTTTTATTAGGAAGTATGTTTGAAAAACATCCAAAATATTCTGTATCACTGAAGCCAAAACAAAATGGCAGTGCATGGATTTCCTATCTTAGCGATGTAAAAGTACAAAGTTTGAAGAAACTATCTATACTTATTCAAAGTACACGGCTGCTTTCACTTAGTAAGTTATTGTTACTTCCAGGCAGGAGTCACATAAAATGGTGAGATTTCATTAAAAATCAAAACCACATGTCATCAAAGTCATTCCTGAATTTTTCAAAGCTGCTGTTCAGGGAAACCGATAGTTTAATTACAATGATACTGCCATTACTCAAAGCATTTCAAAACTTACTCTGCTACTGCCTTTAAAGGATTAAACAATCCTTTTTTCATTTCTTTTTTTATTCTGTCCCCCTGCCTCCCTGTGCAGTTTGATCAAAATCAAAAGATTGGACCTAGACTTGTGCTAAAAAAAAAAAAAAGTCCCAGAGCAGTGAAAATGTGAAAGATAGACCTTTTTGTAATCAGATTGAGAGAATGTATGGGGCAACCATCTGTAGTGAACATCAGGAAGCAGATTGACTAATGCAATTTAATATGTGTGCTACCTACCTACTGGCAATATGTTGACTATTAGTCTGTGGTCTGCTGAACAGAAAAATTAGAAATCAACAAAAATCAAAGTGTCATGTGTCCGGAGGGCTTCCTATACCTAGAACATTACTGTATATGAATATTTCATCCCTTGGTGATAACAAATAAATGAAGTGGTACAGTAAAAACAAATAGTCTGATTTGCAAATATATTACATTTACTATTATTGACAATACATTTTGTCATTGATAAAGGAAGGTAATTTCTTTAAGCACAGCAGGAATTTTAGATACTGTGTGTAAATAAAGTAGGAAATTAGTAGTTATTGGTATAAAATTCTAGCAATAAAACTCAGTACAGTCATAATTTGTATTTTTAATATTTATTTATAATCTTTTAATGATAAAAATCCACTTCAATAGGCCAGATAAATATTGCAGTCTTCAACAGGGTCCTTTTTGAACAGAAAGAAAGAGAAAGGTCCTATGCAGCATGTTTGTTTCCTTTTAATTTCTACAGTTTTGCTATTAGGAAGATACAGATTATTTTTTAACTGGTTGACTTTCACAAAGAAATATTTACTGCATTTTTAAATTATATTTTAATTTCTGGGGTGCCTGTGCAGAATGTGAGCCATCATCTGTATTAGGCATTTGTCCTAATGCTATCCATCTTGTAGCTCTCCACCCCTCTTCTAGCCCTCTCCTATTCCCCGACCCCTGACAGGCCCCAGTTTGTATTGTTCCCCTCCCTGTGTCCATGTGTTCTCATCGTTCAACACCACTTAAGAGTGAGAACATGTGTTTGGTTTTCTGTTCTTGTGTCAGTTTACTGAGAACGATGGTTTCCAGCTTCATTCATGTCCCTGCAAAGGACATGAACTCACCCTATTTTATGGTTATATAGTATTCCATGGTGTGTATGTGCCACATTTTCTTTGTGCGGTCTGTCATTGATGGGCATTTGGGTTGGTTCCGAGACTTTGCTATTGTGAACAGTGCTGCAGCAAACATACATGTGCATGTGTTTTTATAATAGAATGATGTATAATCCTTTGGGTATATATGATATATAATCCTTTGTGCATTGTTTTATTTATGCTCTGAGCTCTTGACTATACTTATATTTCTAAATTATTATAATTAAGTTTTATAAATTTGAACAGATTCATAAATGACTTCTAGACTAAGATCTAGACAGAGCATGTCTTACTTGACAGTGTTTTTGTGTGAGTTAGATTACACAAATATAATGTGTAGATATGAAATTTAAATAAGTGCCTTACCCAAACTTTTAAGCATTTGTAAAAATAAATCTTTGCTTTTTCTAGAATATAAAAATGAGAAATTATAACAGTCTGTTAAAATATGATATATTTTGGCAAAGAGGATACATAACAACAAAAATGTTAATTATATTTATTTGGAGAATGAAGACTCTCAAGTTAAAAAAAGTTAAATTGTCATATTATTATGAATTTCCATAATTATTTTGACTACTGTTACATTATAGAGATAAAACCATTTTCCTTTCTTCTTCAGTACTTCTGAAATGCATTTGGTTTAACCGACTTGAATAAGTAATTAACAGTATCTAGGTACCCCTGGAGAAAATGTTAAACTTTAAGTATACTAAAAGAGAGATGAAATTATGTAAAACCTGTTCCCCCACACAATAGGAATATTATTTTAAATTATTTTCCTTAATTGAAATGATGAGTTTAAAATGGAAATGTTTTCACAGTGTGTTCATGCAACTCAGCAAACTTAACATATAAAAAATACCATGTAATCAGAAAATTAACTTTTGGTGAGTAAATTAAAAAGGGAATTTTTAAAAAGTATATGGATTTATGTATTAGAATTATACCTGACAGAATCATTTCATCAATGACAGTTTCTTACACGCATAATGCTTTAAAGCATATAAATATAAATGTCAAAATAAAGATATAGATGATGATGCTATAAAAGTGTGTGTTCAAATGTAATTTCTCAGCAAGAAAAAAGTTACATGGATCACTAATGAGTAAAAGTAGAAGGGGGAATTAAATAATATAATGCACTTCTGATGATTTGCCTTCATTGTTAATGGTGACTTCTGCAAATATTTACAGCGTATTTTCTTTCTGACAAAAGACATATCAGTTCTAATCATTAATGCTAAGGCAAATGCAAAACTCTAAGACTGCGTTTTGAAAATTGACAGAATATTATCACTTTGAAAAACTTCAGTATATAAATACACTTAAAATAACATTAGTGTTAATAATGTTGCCTTTATTTTATTTGTTTAGCAAACAATTGAAACATCCTCAACCATTATAAAACAAACTTGGAGACAACATAACAGACCTAGTGGGTAGCATTGGCTTTTTCCCTGGGGGAACTCCCCAAATAGGAACAGTGAGTTTAACCTCACAAAACTCTGCCAATTCAACTTGTGGGACAAATGTCAATTGGTTGTCAAAATTTCTAGTATTAAATAGTACCATGAGATTTGACTGTTGGGAAAGACAAAGAAATGCATCAACTTGTGAGCAGCAATTGGTAAATATTTTCAGTGGTTAACTCAGGAGCCTCCATTGTGTCTGTATAATTGCCCTGGAATTTGGCTTCGAATGGCAGATATGCTATATGAGCATATAATGTCTACTTATATGAGCATATAATGTCTACTAACGAGGACAATATTTTCTAGTTTATTATTATTCTTAGTTGGAACATAAGGCAGCATAATGTAAGGAGAACACTATATAGTCTCTTTTCCAGTCCCCATCATAGTATTATTTATATTTCAGTATTCTCAAAAATTATGTCAAAACCTATTTCTAAGCCTTTAAATGAATATGTAAAAGTAGATCTCCAGAATCCCTTTCACTTAAACTAAGAAAATGTAAAGAGCATTTTGTCTCAGAATGTATTTATATGTTTTACCCCTAGAAACATTTGAAATATACTATGAAAGAAGTAAAGCATTAAAAGAGGATTTTTAAATATTTTCCTTGCTATGGGATGTGAAATTAATTGACATTATAAGAATATATTCATTTTTACTTTGTTGGAATTGTTGCCCTAATTTTTTAAATATAGCAAAATATATTTTCATCTCAAGCACTGAACATGCTAAATTACTTCTAGTAAATGAACCCCAAAATAAATTTCAGTAGAATAAAACTTCTATTTGTCTTAAAATGTACTAAACTATAATTGTATTTTCAGCTAAGCAAACTAGTTGGACACAAAGGACTGCGCATGTAATTTTGTAAAGGATTTATGGATCAATTTAAAGTCATGCAACTCAAAACAAATAAAACAATGTAAATGTTAGTGAAAGAGAATCAAAGTCACTTATATTCCATTTAAAATTTCAAGAGGTAAAAGTTGTGGCTTCCACTTGAAGTAAATACATCTTCAAATGCTGGAAAGTTAAATTTGAGTAATATTAAAACTCCTCACAACTTAATTTATATGGTGATATATTGATATCATTATCATGCATTCCTAGAAGATGTTGCATGCTGAAGAAAGTATTTTTGAGAAGCTTGACAAGTTATAAAAGATTTTTGGGTTAAAAAAATACTTTGTATAAACAATTCAAAATAAGTCATTTCTGAAATGAAACAAGACAAAAACAACCAAAGTGGCATGGGATTATTTAGTTGTGTTTCACATTTCCTTAAACAATCAAGATTAATGAAATAAAGGTCTTTGCAAATAGACCTGGAAATGTGTTGGGAAATGAGAGAACATAGATCAAAATAAAAAGATTGCTTTATCTTTATTTTCCACTGGTAATTCAAATAGCTTAAAAATGTATCAATTCAAACTATTTACTTTTTTTTCTTTTACCAAGACAGTCTTGCTCTGTCACCCAGGCTGGTGTACAGTGGTGCGATCTTGCCTCACTGTAGCCTCTGCCTCCCAGGTTCAAGCCGTTCTCCCGCTTTCGCCTCTCCAGTAGCTGAGATTACAGGCATGCTCCACCACACACAGCTAATTTTTGTATCTTTAGTAGAGACAGGGTTTCCACAGGTTGGCCAGGCTGGTCTCAAACTCCTGACCCCAGGTGATCCACCTGCCTCAGCCTCCCAAAGTGTTGGGATTACAGGCGTGAGCACTGCGCCCAGCCTATTCACTTTTTCAGTTTGTTTCCACCAAAAATAGAGTGACAGGAACCAGATCTATCCTTCTACTTGAAACAACCACATAACTGGGCCAAGTATATGAAACCACAGTGTTCAGGATACTGGGTATCAGATAATGAAGAAGTGTGGTCCCTGAGAAATGGGAGTCAAATAAGGTGAATTCTATTATTGACCAATACCAAGTTTCTAGGCCATGGTGCAAGTAGAAGAAAACAGGGTGAAGCCTTGTAGAAAATCTGAGTTAAGGAGATGAGAGTTAAAAAAAAAACAAGGGAAACTAGGATATTCAGAGCAGAATACCAGAGAAAAGGGTGGCAATGGTAAAATGAGAGAGAAACAGAACACTGCAGGGAATCCCCCTTGAGTATTTAGCAGAGTACTGACCAGGAAATGAAATGAGGAATCTACCCAATACTTGGGAAAGAACCAGAGGGATGAGTTTGAGTTAATAGTGCCCAGCCTTCACAGGACTGGGAATGGTGACTGTTCCCATCCACCATATGGAAAACCCTCATAATACATGGGACATTAGGTGGAGGACTCGGAATATTCTTGCCTCAGTCATGAGAAGTAATTAGCCCCATATCAAATATTACTTTAACTTAACAAATCTTAAAAGCAAGCCCTAGAATAATCAAACTGTTTTGAAGTAAGTTAACTACTCTCCCTGAAAAAGCTCAAAAATATTTATAAGAATACAAAAATATGCAGTACCTATCAAGGTAGAAGTCACAATGTCTGGTACCCAATCTAATTACCAGACTTGTAAAAAAAAAAATCAAGAACACAACAATCCATTATGAGGAGAAAAATCAATCAACTGAAACCAACTAAGAACTTATATAGATGTTAGCAGCAGCAGGTAATGATTTAAAATTGTTTTTCTAACTAGTTTGCATATAGTCAAAATATTAACTGAAGCCATCAAAATATTTTCTAAAGAGATTCAAACTGAACTTAAAGATGCAAAATCCACTGACTTAGATGAAAAATACACTGAATAAAAGTAAATTAGACATTGCACAAGAAACTATTGTTGAATGTGAAGACAGAATAAAAATAATCACAAATTAAACATAAATAGAAAAAAATGAAAATTCCTTAATGAGCTGTGTGACACCTTCAAGGGACTTTATATATGTGTGACTGAAATCTTCAAAGGAGAAGAGGACTTAGCAGAAATACCTCAAGAAACATTAGTGAGAAAAGCCTCAAAATCTATGAAAGCTCTAAATCTACAGATTCAAGAAATTCAATGAACACAAAGTACATGTAGAAGGAAGAAAAATATACCAAAGCACACCACAATACAATTTACAAAAACAAATGATAAGGAAAATCTTAAAAGCAACCTGAGAAAAAAGTCGCATTACATACAGTAGGATAAATTTAAGGCTATCCACAGATTTATTCCTGGAAACAAGGCAAACAAGAAAACATTGGTAAAATATCTGTAAAGTTCTAAAAGGAAAAAGTAGGATGCTATACTCAGAGGAAATCTTTCAAAAAATGAAGATGAAATATACATTTCTCAGAAGTACAGAAGGGGGAAATAATTCAACTGACTCACACTACGAGAGATGTTAAAATCCCTGAGGTAAAATAATACTCATAAATGAAAATATAGACCTATAAAATGACACAAAGAACACCAGAAATGGTAACAACATTGTGCACCAATTATACAAACCCAGTCTGATTTCTCAGTTGTAATGGGTAGAAGAGCTGAGTACAGCAGGGAGATTCTCCAAGGTTTAGACCACGATAAATAAACTTTTATTCATTTGAACACTCTTGAACATCTCCTTTGAATATTGTACATGTCTTTTTGTGAATTTAATATGTAAACCCAGAGTCTGTGATGAACTGTAAAAACTACTGCTCTGAAGGTACAATGACTTCATGCTTCCTGGTAACAAAAGATTAATTCACTTCTTGAAGTTCCTTCTTCTAATCAACAATTCTGGGGTCAGGATTCTATGGCTAAGATGGGCCAAATCACAAAGAAAACCTCTTTTCTATAAGATTGCAACGTATATTTAGAGCTGGCAAATTTGGGTTCTTTCATTTTGCCTATGAAATCCCTCTCATTCTTTATATTCAGGGGGACACTCTCTTCAGGATTCTCCCTGTCACAACATCCTGAATAAGGAAGCTGATTCCCTTGCGTAACCAATATAATTCAAAATAAGGAAAATCTGTACTTTTATGAATGTGTAAAAAGACATAAGAAAAGAACTATTTGAATAAATCACATAATAATTTAATATCTGCCTATATATCATTCTATTAATTCTGAAATGTGAAACAATTTTAGTTAAGATGGTGATTTTTTCCAGTTGCTTTACTGGCTTATTTAAATTTCTTAAGAGTAAACACTCTGTATCCATATATGAAATGTAGTTTCTGCTTCTGTGACTCAACTGAAACCATTCTGTTTACCAGTTCCCTTATGGTGACTATTCCCTTGCACTCAGCCTTCTTTGTAATTTGAATTTCACTGTCTTCTTTAAATTCCATGAACATCTAAATCTCTCTCCTCCTAACTTTAAAATATATTACCTAGGACTGGACTCACCTTCCAGAGTTCTTTTTTTTTAATTTATTTTTTATTTTTAGATGTAGTCTGGCTCTGTTGCCCAGGCTAGAGTGTAATAGCATGGTCTCAGCTCACTGCAACCTCTGCCTCGTGGGTTCAAGGGATTCTCCTGCCTCAGCCTCCTGACTAGCTGGGATTATAGGCATGCACCACCATGCCTGGTATATTATTGTGTTTTTAGTAGAAACGGGGTTTTTCACTATGTTGGCCAGGCTGGTCTTGAACTCCTAACCTCATGATCTGCCCACCTTGGCTTCCCAAAGGGCTGGGATACAGGCGTGAGCCGCCACGCCTGGCCTTAATGATTGGTTAATGTTCTGTATGGTACCATCCTTTAATCGACACTTACACATGTATACTTTTCCTTGTTAATAACAACCACCCTTACAGTTTTAGGTAGCATATATAATCTGATTACTCATAAATATACCTGTCCCCAAAACTTTGGATGAACATATACAACAACCTTTTGTACATCTTTAAAAAGACATTCCAGAGACATTTTATATTAACATGTCTAAAATAGAAGTAACTGTATTCATCCCTGAAATTCATATATTTTCTTATTTTGTTATTTAATGTAATGTGTATTATAAGCATTATTCAAGACTTCCTAGTTCATGGCATTCATGGCTACTCCCCAAACTAAAATGTTCTGCTAAATTTTACAGCAAAGCATATCTTGAAATCATTCTATTTTCTTTACACCACTTTCCTGGTTTGTTACTTCATCTTTCACGTGAATTTTACAAAGATGTCCTAACACATTTGCAGACCCCATTTTCCCTCTTGAACTTGTCTTCTATATAACAACCTGAGTGATGTACCATTTCCTCTCAAGTAAAATCTTTTGATGATGTCTCATTGGCAAAGATCCTTAGGGAACCAATCTTTGACTTATTTTTGTGTGCCAAATTTCAGATTAACATCTGTTTTCCTAGAAAATTCTGTAGTATATGACTTGGTGTTTTTGTTTATTGTGAACTTTGGTGGAATTTTGTGTTGTAGAGGCAGTTATGTGGGAAGTGAAAGTATATCTAGAATAATATCAACTTTTAGGAAAAGAAATGACTTTTAAGTGCCAATATCAGTATATGCATTTTCATACTAAGGTTACTTCTGTCAGTAATGCTTTGGAATTCTGTCTTCCCAGTTTAATTTAGTTTGATGATATGTTGCCATTCATTTTCACAATTGCATTGTACTTCATAGAAACAAAATGATTCTTTTATTTTTCAGAATCATATGGGAATAACTTTTATATATCTGCATATAATTGGCTGGTCTTACTCTTTTATTCTTTATCATTGTAAATGACTATGTATTTTTATCATCCTGGTTTGATTTAGATTAGATTACAAGAAAAGGTCATTCCACCAATTAAAAATTGGCATGATTTTTTATACCCTTACAACATACGCCATGAAATGCATCCAAAAAATCACTAGTAGAAGAAACATTCAATGCTATAAATACAATTTCATGAAATAGATCTGAATTCTTTGAAATAAGAGCACTTTAGAAGATATATGTCATAGACTTTGAAGATATTTTACTATATTTTTAAAATATAAAAATGTTTGGATATGTTGATATATATTTATATGTGTATATATGTTTGCACACATTAAAATCATGAAAAACTGTATTAACTCCATTGAAATAGTTTCATGATCTGTTGTCTCTAGCTATGATAGCCAGTGTTGCAGTCTTCAAGGTTCTGTATCTTTACTTGTAGCTCTCTTAGATAACCCTCTAAGCTTTACTTTTATATAAAAACAAAGAAAAATAACTTATTTAAAGTCATCTTAATTTTAATAATCAGTGATCAGTTACTGATATGGTATTAAATCAAAGAGCCACATTTTGCTAAACTTTATAAAATTTCATCAAGAAAAATTCAAACAGATTGAGAACTAATTACCAAGTTCCATTATGGTAGAAACTTATATATTTTTCAGGAAATAAAATATAAGCATGTTATTTTATAGAAATAGATTATATTTTTTTCCAGGTGAATCATTTAAATTTTAGTAGATTATTATTTAAATCTATTACTCGATGAGTATTAATGAATAAAGGAAAAGGGCATTTCTCTTTACAAAACCGCTTTCAGAACTAAAGCAAAACTTAATCATGTAATTTTTGTGATGCTTATATCATGGAATTCCTGAATATTCATATTTTACTATTTGTTCAAGATCCACCTTTAATGTTATATACAGCAATTAATTGGCCGAAATTACTTTTCTTACCTGAAATGAAGTAATTGGGTATATATTAACATGAGCCTCATTCCATCTTTGTCCTTTATTCCCACTTGAAGACCACAGTGGATTCTCTATTGTTGTTTGCCCTTTCAAACGTAGATAAACATTTAAGACACCTAAAAATGACAATGACATTTTATTTTGCATATTCATTTTCACCTCAAATTGTTTTTCCTTTACCAAACACTTGTAAACTTTTTAAACTGAAATTTTACAGAACACTCTAGTGTCTTGTCCTCTCGTCTCCTCTCATTTCCTGTCTTGCTCTTACGACATTTGACATTTGATCCAAAAATAACCATGTCCTAAAACCCTAGAACATGTGAATGTTGCCTGATATTGGAAAAGGGATTTAAGGATTTTGCAATGGGGATATTATTCTAGATTACCAGGGGGAGTCCTAAATGCAATTATATGTATCCTTATAAAACAGAGGCAGAGGGATATTTGATACAGGAAAGAAGGCAATGAGAGAAAGAGATGTTACATGGCTGGTTTTGAAGATGGAGGAAGGGGTCAGTCACAAGGATTACTGGCAGCCTCTTGAAGCTAGTAAAGGCAAAGAAAAGGGCTTCTCACCTAGTGCTTCAGAAGAAGCCTGTCCTGCTGACATCTTGATTTCAGACCCAGAATACTTTTTTAGATTTCTGTTCTCCAGAATGATAATAGAATAAATTTGTGTTGTTTTAGGTCACAAAGTTGGTGATCATTTCTTATTTTTTACAGTAGCAACAGGAAATTAATATAGCATGTAATCATGTACTGACAAACTTTGTCAGAATTTGACTCTAATTCTATTGTCTTTTATTATCATTTAGCATCTCATTTTTTCAGTTTGATTTTTACCCTTCTCATTTTTCTTCCAAAAGAGGTATTAAAAAATAAAATGAAGATAGCTTTTATCTCATCATTTGATACCTCCCTTTCAAGAGTTTAGTGTGCTGTACACAGTAGTGATACTAATGATGATAATGATATTAATACAATAAAATATATTTTCGCCACTTACTCCAGATGAAGAATTAATCCTAACAATCCTATGAAGTACTTATTATTCCCACATTATAGATGAGAAAACTTATAGGGGTTAAATAATTTGCTCTATGTCATACAGTAAGAAAATAGCACACACAGGATTTGAAATCAGAGTTTGAGAGCCTACATCTTAATCACTAGGCAATCAGTATTTTAATAGATAATTTTTTAAAAAATCAATTTTATTGAGGTATAATTTACATGCAATAAAATTCATTTCTGTGTGTAGAGACCAATAATTTTAGACTAATATGTACTACAATGTAAATACTGGATCAAGATACAACTAATGTGTCTTGATTGTATCAATGTTCAAGATACAGAACATTTCCATTTCCTCAAACAATTCTCTCACTTTCCTCTGTAGTTTATCTTCCCAGCCACTCTCACTTTGGTAGCTAACTAGTGATCAGACTTCTATCACTAGTCAATTATTTCTTTTATAGAGTGTCATATAAATGGAATTAGGCATTGTATAATTTCTGTGTGTTTGGTGAGTTTCCCTCAGCATAATATTGATGAAATTTATGTTATTGCTTGTATTAGTCATTTTAAAATCAGTGCTTAGTTTACTTATGTTTAATGTAGTTATTGATGTGTTTATACTTAAATATACCATCTTGTTGGTTTGCATTTCTTTCTTCTGCTTTTCTTTCTCCCTGTCTTCTTCTATTCTTGTTTTTCAGGAAAGGATTTTTTTCAGGATTTATAAACAAATAAAAAAAAATTAAGATTTCAATTTATTTACTGACTTCTTAATGATATCTCCTTTTACTATGCATTAGGGATGGTTCTACCATTAACAAGATATAACTTTTCAGAGTCTAATTAGAGTCAATATTTTACTTCTTCATACTTATAAATTGTAATTCAAACTCCCTTCACATGTTCCACTATTACCTTACCCTGTTCATTTGACATTCTGTATCTCCACAAATGTAACAACCTTATACAACATTGTAATTCATTTCTCTGTCCCATTTATTTAGTAAAATATATCTCTTACTTTTGTTTACATTATAAACATTGCCTTACAGTAATAATTTTTAAGATCCAGGTATTAATATATTTTCTATAAATTACCAGAAGAAAGGAAATATGGCATTTCAATTTCCACTTATTCCCATTTCTGGTGGTTTACATTTCTACTTGTAGATCCGAGTTACGATCTGGCACCTGTGGCCGAAAGGGCATTCCTTAGGAGTTTTGGCAGTGGTGAGCTTCTCATTCTCAGGACACAATTTCTCTGATTCACTTAAGTAAAAATATTCTCATTTCTCTCATGTTTCTCATAAGGTTTGGAATTCAGGCAGGGTTTTGTTTTTGAGCACATTAAAGGTGTTTCATTATCTTCTGCATGCTCTTTCTGATGTCATCTTTCTGATGACAAACATCATTCATGTTTGTCCCTTTTCATAGTGTGCTCTTCTTTCTCTCTCAGGCCACTTTGGAGAATTTCTTTTTGTCTTTGGGTTGCAGTAGTTGATTGTGATGAACGTAAATACGGTTTTCTTTATATTTGTCTTCCTCGGGGTTATGCTAATTTCTTCCAAGCCTTTCCATTATATGTTTTAAAATTTATTTTACATTCTTTTTTTTTTTAAGAGATGGGATCTTGCTCTGTCACCCAGACTGGTGTGCAGTTGTGCCATTCCAACTCACTGCAGCCTCAACCTCCTGGGCTCAAGGAATCTTCCCACCTCAGCTTCCAAAGTAGCTAGTATTATAGGGTCAGCCTAGCTAATTTAATTTTTTTATATGGATGGGGTCTTTCCATCTTACCCAGGTAGATCTGCAACTGACTTCAAGCAATCCTTCTGCCTTGGCATCCCAAAGTGTTTGGAATTACAGACGTGAGTTACCATGCCTGGCCCTATTATTTCTAACAATATTTTCTGTCATGGGTCTCTTTCCTCTCTTTTGCACAATCCACTTATATATATATATATAAGTACAAATATATATGAAAAAATATGAAAACACACACACATATAAAATACTACTTATAATTCTTTTATAGGTCACTATGGCTCTGTTTATTTTTCTTCAATATTTCCCCCTATTTTCCCAGATTGGAAAATTTTGTCTGTCTTTAAGTTCATTGACTTTTTTTTTCTGTCACCTCCAGTCTTCTGTTAAGCCCATCCAGTGAATTATTAAATTTATTGTAGTTTGTAGTATAATTCTTATTTAGACCTTTTATATAGTTTATTTTCCTCTGCTGAACTTCTTTATTCACTCATTATATTTCCTTTGATTACTTTAGTACATTCTCTCTTATTTCATTGAACAATTTATAATACCTTATTTAAAGCCTCTATCTGCTAAGTCCAAAGTCTAACCTTAAGTTTGGTTTCTATGAACTGATGTTAACATTTATGGCTATGAAACATATTTTCTATCTCTTTGTACATCTAGTGACTTTCAATGAGTGATGGGCATTGTAGATAGAACATTATAGAGACTTTTCAGCTGTCATCTTTCTCACAGGGCTATTGGCTCTTGTTATAGCATATTGTTAAATTATAAATTGGCCATGCTGACCTTATATAGGGTTTGTTTAAACTACTAATGCAGATCTATGAAGAGCCAAAATCGTTTCCCAAAATTCTCTAACTTTATGGGGCTTGATCTCTAAATCTGTCTTACCTATGGATCTTATTGGTGCTTGCATTTAGGCTTTTTTACAGAATGTCTAGAGACAACATTTCTCCCAGGTATGATTCTAGCTCCTAAGGGAAGGCCTCTCTAGTTTTCATAGTTGCCAGGAGTTTTATGAGATCCCTACACTCCCATCAAGTTTCATAGTTGAAACTTCAGTATTCCATGCTGCTCTCCTCCCAGGTCTCCTTGCTCTCACCATCTTCATTGTGCTGTCAATACCACAAAGGTTGCTATATTATAAGTCTTGGTTTTTCTAGTCTTTTTCATGTACAGTCTACCCTTCAGCAAAGACTCATGAGGAAACCCCATATAGATTTCTGGATTCAACACTGCATATCTCTTTTCTTTCTATTATCTTGACCCACAGATTCCAATGACTTCAATCGTACAGTACGCTAATCTTTGTTCCCTGACTGAGTGGGATCTTCACATTCTGCTTGAATTTTTGGGATCTGTGGCAAGGTCAGGAAATCGTCCTCAGGCAGATAACTTGACTGTCATGGAGATCACTCCATTAGTTTCTCTTTTCTCATCCATTGCAGTCTTACCCTGTTTTTTGGTCTATTCTCTACAATGGTTTCTAATATATTTTGCCCATTTTTTATACTTGTTTAGGGCAATAGGACTTATCTGGTATCATTTACTACTCCTTGGCTTTAAGACTATCTCATTTTGATAAGAGAGAATCATATAAATTATTAGTAATATGTTAATATGTAACACTTTATAATATACATATAAATTTTCCATATAATGTAGTATACAAACTTATTTAAATATTGGACACAAATACTAACGAACAGAAAAGACAGTAGAACATCATTGAATCACTCGGAGAGTAGGCTTCTTAACATTTTGGCATATGTTGCCTTAGCTTTTAAAAAAAAATTACCTACATATCGGAATTTACATGATGTAGTTTATCCTTCAGATTTTGAGAAATTTTCTTTAATTCTTTACACATAAGATCACATATATGCATATAAGTATATAAATATGTGTGTCCACATTTTAAGCAAAAACTGCATTCTTTGTATCACAGTTGGATGACTTTGGCTTCATTTCTAAATCCCTCATTTCCTCAACTTTCTCATCAGGTAACTGATGATAACTAAATGATGATATCTAGCATAAGTATTTAGTGAGAATTAAAGTATGTAAATCATATATTATTTCTCATATAATCAGCAGTACATTTATCATTATATATAAAGATAACTAAGATTTTTCTATTTCTCTATGGATGTGTTAGACTATATCAAAGCTATTCCATAATACTGAATGAATATTACATTACAGGAATAAAATATACTTTATAATACACCATTGACTTTTTATTATAAGGTAGAATCAATTTGCTAGTTTTTTATTTTGGAATAAAGCATGCATATTTATCCAAATGCTTCTCAGTTTTCTTTTTTGGTTTTATCTTTCAGTGTTGCATTTTCACTTTCTGCTTCAATATTACCTTCTATCATTTTTCCTCTTCAGGGTAGGAAAGAATCTCAAACCTGTCTTCCACACAACTGACTTTAATTTTCACAGCATATTGTTTTTTCTGTTGTTTTGCTTCTGGTGTCATCTTTATCTGCTACTATACTGTTTAAGGTGTATCACCCTTTTGTGACCTCATAGAATTCTCCTTTATATCTACACTTTATCCAGTTCCATCTTTTTCTTGGTCCACTGTTCTCTTATATTCTCTCATAAAGTTCATATTCTTATGTGTTTCATTAAAGATGTAAAGCATATGCTGTATACATTTTACTTTCACCTGAAGTAAGTCAGTAAGCCTTTTTCACCAGTGTATGCTGCTGCTGCTATATGCCATGTGAGCCTCATTTTATTCTATGGAATCTACATTAGAACCTCATGTTTTTCTCTCTCCGTTTTCTTCCTCTTTATTCATTCTTGAATAATAAGTAATCCTTTGGCATTTTTCACCAAACCATTTTTGAGGCTTTTCTTATGCCCTTTCATATAGAATTTTATTTCTCTTGGGTTGCATGACCTTTTATTTTGATTTAATTGACAGAAAATATATCCAATCAAGAAATGGACTTTTTAATAAAACATTAATAGAATATTTATAAGACCTATTGTAGTTTGCTAACAAAATAGTACATACTATAAGTCTTTCAGAATTCATGTATTTTAATAAATACATAATTTAACAAAACATTAATATGTATGACATCTCTCTTATATCAATAATGATAGGGTATTGTGTCAGTACTGAATATTGTTTCTCACTAAGAGGATTCAGTTTGCCTGTGATTATTTTACATTTCTTAACATTTTCTTTTTACATATGTAATATAAATTCAGACTTGAGTTATTTCTATTTGTTTGTTGAATTCATAATATGTAAAAACTATTTTGCCTAGGTTTAAAAAAGTCAGGTCTGAATTATCCCAGAGTTCTTATTAGGTCTGGGAATAGGCTAAATAAGGTGCATTGAATTGTGGCTAGATTTTATTTAAAAAGGCAAATTTTACTGGCTTTATAAGAAAAAGACACAAGAACTACAACTCATTGAAATGAATCTTTCAAATGTAATTTCAATGTCTTACATATAATTATCCCAGTCAGTGAATGTAAACTTAATATTTACTTGTATAGTTTAGAAGTGATGATAAAAGCAGTGTTAACAAATTATTTTGAAATTTTTCTCCCAGTAAATTTCCAGTTCTTAAGTTTATGCATGATAAATCAGTGCCAAAAGATATTTAAACCTATGTCAAATCATCTTGGTCAACAAAATTAGAACTTGTGAAATAGAATAAAGCTATGAAGTTAGATTCAGCAAGCTGATTCAGCACATTATAGAATTACAGTAAAAAAAATTCTGAAGTGAATATGATGGATTGTGTTAATACTCCTTAAAAGTAAATTTAAATTCCCAGAGACACTATGTTCATGCTTTAGTAGACATCAGATACCAAAATGCATGAATATAATCATCTCCAAGGATTTTCAATTTTATAGGATTTTTCAAATTGTATTGTTCTAAAATACAAGTTTGAAGAAGCTAAGCGAAACTCAAATTTCTCTTTTCCTTAGTTTCTTAATTCCCATCTTTTGGTCACCACTCTTAAAAAATCAGGTGCTAGAACTTAGAGGACTTGGTCATCTCTTATGTTTAAAGATTGCAGGCAAAAGGCTAAATGTCGTAACACAAATGCTGTCTTATCTTGAGAGTAATGGCCAAAATGTTGAGGTTATTCATGGCATCATGCAATAGCATGATTATTATTTTAATATTATTGAATATATATTATAATGTAAACTATAATTTGCATAAATATTTATCACTATTACCTAGTTCTTAAGTTCTTAACATAATTTTACTATAAATTTATACATATTTTAGTTAAATAAGTATATGTCCTAAAATGTACATACATATTCCCAGTAGATTCTTGAAATTGCCAAGTTCACATGAATTAATTTGTAATTTGGTTTATTCTGAGTTCTGGAAATCACTTGCATACAAATCACATTGTTATTATAATCAGTAACACAGACTTATTAATTTCAGTTTCATATTTCACGAAAGATGAGGATGTGCCAAAATCCAGCTCTAAGCAAGATCTATGTATATTGATAGATAATTGCTAGTATCATTTGTTTTATACATACATAAATGAGAAATTATAAAATCATTATTTTCTGCTTAAATAGAAACAGCTGCACAAAGTCCATTGATACTATTTTTTCAATATGTAGTTGCAGTGCTATTCTAAATGATTAACATTCCTTCTGATACACAGGTGAATTTGTACATTAGAGTCCAAAATGTTTCTAAATTGTAGCTTTCCTTTCTATTTCTGAGGTAAGTCAATCTCTTATGCAGACCTTTTTCTTCTTTGGTTCTGTCACTCTCTCTACTCTCCCATAAGCACAGTATTCTCCATTGTCATACCTTAGCTCTGTCTATTTCTCATATTCTTTGACCTTTGTTCTCCACCTCCCATATAATTACCTCTTTTTTGAGGATGCTTTGTATTTCTTCTCTTTCATAGATACTTTTATTTTAATCCTGTTGTATTCCTCAGTGTTCGCTTCCATGTTCACCCATGCCATGGGCTTGTCCTACATTTTGATATATATCACTTTCTGATCTTTATTTTATTCAGAAATTTGTTACCTCAAAAAGATGATGAACTATTTGATGAATAAGAAATTTTTATCATATTTGTCTTTCATCCTCTATAGAACCCTAAACACTGTTAGGCTCACAGCATGTGCAGTTCATCCTACTGAACAGAAATGAGTGAATTCAAAACCTAAGGTGAAAAATACCCATTACAATAAATCCTTAATGTCAAAAAAATTAGTTTGAAAAGTTTGGTACACTAGATGAGAAACAGAAGAAGTTAATTCAATTACCATCAATTCAATTGATGAAATATTTTCTATTATACTGAAAATGAGGCATACATGGTTTAAAGTAGCAGCTTTCTCAGCTAGTTCATTAATTTTGTTTAAACACACTACATTTTAATATAGATTTTCTAAGGAACCATCGTCAATGAAGAATTAAATAGAAAGAAATGAGTTTAGAAGTAGTTCATACCTGGATTCTAAAAAGATAAATGTATTAGAGATTACATATAGTTACAATATATACATACACACACACACACACACACACACACACACACACACACACACACACACATACACAGTAACAAGTATCTGTAAAAAGAGTTTTACTATACACTGTAATAAAGTCATGGCTAGATTCTATCCACGTCCTCCATTTTAAAAGGCATCTCATTTAACAAAGCAGTTTACTGAATGAATGTCTTCCACCTATAACATTATTTTTCCATTGAAAGCATTGGCATTATAAATATGAAATACAGACAGGACTTCACTGAGAGCATTGACTAATTCTTAACAGAAAGCTTGACTTAATATTAACTATTATCAATCAATTCAGAGTTTGGTAGCTACTCCCTAATATCTAAATGGAGAACATTAAGTAGCCTTACCTATCCCCTTAGTCACCTAAGAGTTGTCTTCTGCAAGGAACTTAATTCTGAGAATTTATCATAATGCAAGAATCTTAAAATTTTATATTTATTCCACTGAGATTCTCTTAGAGTCAGTATAATCAGGGTTCTAAAATAATGGCTACTTTTCATAACATTCTTTCTCATATGGTATTTAATTCCAAGGGGAAAAAAATCCCAGTGTATGAGCTGCTTTCCTATTTGAGAATACATTTGATATATACGCAAGAATCTTGACATTTTAAATTCTAATCAGAAGAAATATGGTCTTTGTCCAAAGTAAGAATAAAAACCAAACTCATAAAATCATGCAAAATATTATCACCTTTGCTTTCTCAATATTTTATATAAAAATATTTTAAGTTCTGAGTTTAAAACCCTTGAATGTTAGCATATCTGTTAGAAAGCATTAATCTATTCTAGCCAAACTTTTGCTTGATCTAATCTATCTTAAGAGAAACTTAATGAGTAGTTAATTTCAGGTTCTTTATATTCTATCTGTACATTGTTAGATGATCATAAGGTGACATACCTGCTCCTTAATATTTCAGCTCAGAACAAAAATTTGATTTTATCCTGTGTTACAGTTTATCAATATATTAAAATTTTATTTGAACAAGAAAATCTTTATATGAATATTTTACTAAGATACTGCTGATTACATTATTCAAGCATACTTTTATAACATGCATTTCTCTTTGCATTGATTGTTAAAAATATGTGATGCTTTTGCTTTTCTTTTTGCTTTAGTTGCCAGAGCATGTAGATGAAAAATCAAGTTGTCAATAATAAATGCATTCTTCTTTCTTTCTTTTTTTTTTTTTTGACAGTCTATAATGTCTTCGTGAAACTACCTTCTGTTTCCAAACTAAACTCCATACTTTCCACTCCCTTGTATTGTTATTCTAGTATATCCAGAAGCAAAAGTATCTAGTTGGATCATTCTTTAAATCTATTGTGTAAATTAAATCTGTTTCAGAGAATTCAATATAAATAAATCATGGTTACTGTTCTCAGGAGTTTACAATTTTGCAGGGGTCAGTGTGATAAATGTTATGATAGGTATGCATATCAGGAGTTTTGGGAACAAACGGAGCAGAGAAAATAGAAAAGAACTTTAGCAGATGTCTTTGAATTGTCTCTTTAAGGAAGATTATGCACGATTTAAATGATTAGGAGAAAAAGTACTTATTCAGTTAGGTGATTAAACAAATATTTGTTTATTAAATTTTGGGGGGAGCACTTGACTATTTACATGCAGAAGAGACATTATTTTTATGCCCATCAAGCCTACAGTTCAGCAGGACAAGGGAGAGAGCCTGTGAAGAGGCTCCAGGCGCAAGAGAGCTTGACCTAAAAAGCTTCAAGTATGATTGGAATAGACTATGTAGCTACTTCAAAGGAGAAGCCAGAGGAGCATATACACTTGAGGTCCTTACTGCTTTTAGAGAAAGATCTTTACCCTGGAAGCAATAGACTAAAAAGATAGCAAGGAGATTAGTTAGCAAGCAAATGCAGTACTATACAGAGATGGGGACTCAAACTGACCATTATTTTCCAAAATGCATTTCAGAACCCTAAAGACTGATGTCCTCATCTCCAACCTCTTCAACTGTCTCTATATTGTCAATTACTTTGTGCTCCCATTTACCACTCTCCTAAAGCTATCTCTTCTTTGAACATGTACCTCTATTTATTTTGCAGAGAAAATAGAGACTGTTAGGGAGGCAACTTTCATGTCAGCTTTCTGTTTCTGCAGATGGAAATCTATCAGAAGCCATGTTACTATTAATACTAATTTTTTCCCACTTTAGTGTAAATGGCATCAGTTTCTCTCTTCAAGTCTCATTTCCCAACCAGAGCTCTAAATTTATTCATAAAAAATTCATCCCTTTGATTCATCTCTAAACTAACCCTTTTTATTACCTTTTTTCCTCTTAAGCCCTTCTACAATCCCACATCTCTCTACTTTATCAGTTCTTTTATACTCTCCTGTTTCTTCACTAATTAACTCCTTTTCCTTCCCTCCTGTTTACTCCATAGTGGAATTAGATTTCTAGAAACATAACTGTATTGAACCATTCTTATCAAGTACAGTGAATGTATTCATAAGTGCCTTAATTTCCTGGTATGATATGATGCTTATATTGCACATTCTTTTTTAAATAAATAAATGATGTTATTAACTTGTATTTAATAAGCTTTTGTCATTTCTAGTGATTTCATATGAGATTCTTTTTTTTTGCAAGAACATCAGAAATTCAGTGGATTCATTGATAATTGAAATGTCCATCAGTAGTCACAGGAATGCTGAAAAAAATCTTTTGTTATCAGTGGCTGGATTTTGTATCACTTACATATAAATCAGCAGGTACTTTAAGGATAACATTATAGTTTTCATTTACAACATGTTTTTTTATTCAATCAGTTTTGATGAAACATTTAACAAGAAAGTATACCGGCGTAGCAGGGCCAACTCAACCTCCTAGCATGAACACTCTCCCCTTGGGTATGGGCTTGAATTACCAACTCAGTCACATTAAATGGAACAAGGTAGACATTATGGGATATCACTTCAGGGTTAGGTTATGAAAAATCCTGGGCATGTGTTCTCTTTCTCTTCTTAATGGATTACTTCCTTTGAAAAAAGCCTGCTGCCATGTCATGGGACAGCCCTGTAGAGATGTCCAAGTGGTGAGGGACTGAGGGAAGCCTCCAGTCAACAGCCAGCAAGAAATCAATAGCTAGTCCAATCTCTTGAGGGAGCAAAGCCTGCCAAAAAATCAAGCAAGTGGGCTTGGAAGTATATCCTCCCCAAACTGAGTCTTCAAATTATACTGGGGTCCTTTTACGGAAGCTTGACTACAACCTTAGGAGAGACCTTGGGCCAAAGGCACTCAGCTGAGCTATACCTGTATTGACCCACAGAAACTGTATAATAATAAATATTTGTTTTAAGTCACAAAAGTTTGGGGAAATTTGTTACACTGCAATAGAAAAGTAATACAACCTATCTGACTTTAGTTCAAAGAGGAGCCTTTCTCTGTAGCTATGTATTGCTCACTTCTGTGTTAGATATTTATGACCCTTCTCAATGGTATACCGTCCTTTAGTCACAGTTAAAAGTGCAAGATCTATTTACAATTACTTAAGAAGGTATAAATTTAATTAGACTATTAGAAATTCAGGACAAGTCCTCTTTGAATCTAGATTTTCAAAAGAATGACAAAAATTGAAAATACAGTTTGTAAAACCAGTGACTATAAATGCCTCATGAGTTTACAGATGAATGAAAGTCAGAATCATACATGCAAAGAGGGAAGGTTTTAACTACTAGGCAGAGCTCTCTAATGAACTATCTTATCTAGTTCTGATTACACAATATCTGGAACAGGTATTTTCCCCTAAATTTTAGTAAGCAGCATGCTTGCATCTTGCTGAGAGGAACCCAAGTAATAATCCTGATACCCAGCCTGCAACCTTCAGTCTGATGAAGCAAAGAAATGACACAGGTCAAAATGTTTGCCAAGAAATAGAGAACTTTCCTCCCAATCTCCCCTGACTCCAAAAAACTCCGAATAAAACTAGCAGAAAGTCAACTGGACATCCATTGACAATAAAGAAGCATAACAGCTGTTAAGCTAAAAGTGTATTACGGTGTATTACAATGACATATTAAAAGCGTTTTTAAAGTATTTTAAAACTAAAGCCCTAAAAAAACTAGTCTCTTAAATAAGGTGAACATATTTTATGCCTTAAAGTAATTCAAAATATTGGTCTTAGAAATATTTATTTAAAAATCAATTAGAATATGTGTTCCAATGTAAATTGGAAGAAGAGAAAAAAAGTCCATGAAATATATTCAAAATAAAAGTAAATAGAATGCACATTATTGACCAAAAGGAAGAATTAGAGTTGAGCTAATCCTACGTTAGTAATAATATAGTCTTCTCACAATAAATAAAATGGTTTAGCAATTGTTAGATTTAGATTTGTTTCCTTTCATAGCTTTTTAAGTACTTTTCCAGTGTAGATTATGTTTCTGAATGATTTTACCTACTTTTTAATATTTATTTTCTTAAGTCACATATCTCATTATACTTCTTGTTTGCACAAAATCTGTAATAACTCACACCACTAATAAATAAATGTCACATAGTTAGCTAAGCTTGCAAAACCTTCCAAGAGGTGTTCTTGCAGAGTAGTAGGCAGAATCTGTGTCCAGCTTCCCATGTTTGTATGATGGCTTCACTACTTAACCATATGATGGGCATGGGAACTAAAGTTCTTTGTATTTCCATTTTTTTATCTATAAAACAGGATAATGATTTTAATAAGCACAAATGTGTATTGTGAAGATTGAGATAATCCACAAAATATCCTGGTCTATGATGAGTACTTCATAAATGTCAACTATTACTTTATTATTGGCATTACTATTGCTATTTGAGATTCAAAGTAACTTAAGATTATGAATGTCTGCCTTCTGGTTGAAGATACTATGTATGTTGCCTAATTTAACCCAAATTACAGCTTTCTGAAATAAGAGTTACTATTCTCATTTTGCAGATAAGGAAACTAAGTTTCAGACATTTTAAGTGACTTATCCTAAGTATTATAGTGATTAAGTGCTACAACCAAGTTCCAGCCCAGGTCCCCTAACTTCATATTTATAGTAGTTTAACTTTGCAGGAGCTTTCTGGCTGGGCACGATGGCTTATGCCTGTAATCCCAGCACTTTAAGAGGTGGAGGTGGGAAGATTGCTTGAGACCAGCCTGGGCAACATAGCAAGAGCTTGTCTCTATAAAAAATAAAAATAAAAACAAATAATAAAACAAAACAAAAAACCCAAACGCTGTCCTTTTAGGCTTGTCACATATTGCTCTAATGTGAAGAATATTAGTTAATAGTGTTGGATGTGAATTTGAATCCCAGCACAACCAGTTACTTGGCAGTTCATACAAACTTCTTGAGGTTCAGTTTTCTCCATGTACAAGATGGACAGTGCCATTCACTTTTATAAACTTAATTGAGATTCAATTGAGACTCTTGAAAAGTGACTGACATTCACTTTTACAAACTTAATTACTTAGCTTAAATAATATGGTGGCTGGCATGTTATTTGTACTAGCCCATACTATATGCCCAATTGTATTAGTTTATATCATATATATTTATACTATTATTTTATTAACTTACATAAAGAAACTAATGTAATCCTAGCTTCTCACATTTTACTTCCTTATTACCAGTGCCTTAACCGCCCCTGTGCTAATCTCTGCTTATTGAAAACATATCCCTTTTGCATACCCAGAGAAATGTTCTCTTTTGTATTGATGCACTGACTCATTCCTTACCTAGATACAGATCCACAATCCCTGGTTCAAACACTATGGGGTTAGATATGCTTCATTATTCAAACTTTTGTATTATGTTAGAAAGATGAGAGAATATATCACTTGTATTATATTATGTGATATCTCCTGGAATGGTCTGGAGTAGAATCCTATTATTAAGCACAGTAATATTTTTTGCTGCAAATGGTATAAATGCTCATACTCATTTGGATAGAGACTATAAACAGGTTCATATCGGTTCAGATTATATCTCAGGTTAACATGAAATGCCAGATTATTAAAAAAATGATAAGCAGTTCAGGATTTTAGAATTGCACATAAAATGGTAGACCTGCATTATCCTTTTCCTCCAAGAGTTCACTGGGTCTACCCTCAGTTTAATGTAGTTCTTTGTCGAGCACAACTGTGCATCTACTTATCTTATCCTCTGTTGCAGTACAAGGTCTCCAAGGGAAGGAAATGTATCTTTATCTTTGTATGCTCTGCAGGATCTAGAATGTTCTTAAATCTTACCAGGTGTGTTTGGCGTACTTTAAAAACATGAAAAAAAAAAACAGTATTTCAAATATGTGGTTGGTGTTAAAAATAACTGCAACATGGCAACATGGCAATGTTACTCTACATCATGATTAATATGCATTGAGTCATTTTCAAAGCAAATTTTTTGGAAAGAAGCAGCCTAAATTATGCTGTGTCAATTCCATGAGATCTTATAAAGAATTTAACTCATTGAGGGTCTGTCTAATTTTGAATTTCAAAAGAAAGTAGGTGATGCTCTAAAATGTCAAACTCTAAATTAGGTGGTGGGGAAAAATTCTTAGTATCTTATTTTGCAATTTGCAGATAAGTCATTGAAAAAGTAAATTGTAGCATTCTTTGACAAAAATTGTTTTAATGCTGTGTGTTTATGAACTTTTTTCTTCTTAGTTATCATTAACTTTATCAGAATCAGTAATTATTGCTATCTCACCTATATGTTGTCCATACATGTGATAAAAGAAGCTGAAACAATATGCAGTGTTTGTGGGTCCATAAGGGTTTTTGGGAGCTATGCTGAAAACAGGGCTGAGAAGTCGAGCCTTTTCGCCTTCCAATCTGGGTCGTGATGTCTCAATGTACATATAAAAACCTTAAAACAGACAAAATAAAGTGTTTAAACACATTAGTCTTAGGCATAATGAAATTTCAAATCACTGAGAAGTCATAGTTTTCATACAAAATAAAGATGGATAGGAAGATTTGCATCTCATTTATAAAATCTGTATGTGTATATATAACTAATAGTGGTGTTAACATAAAGAATAGATGATCTACCAAATTAAAGATAAAATGTATAAAACCTTGAGAGCAAATTCGAAATTTAGACTTGAATTATCAAAAAATTCCTGTTCTCTCTACTATACACATCAGTGAGTTCTGAAAAAGTTTTGTAAATATCTACATTGATACTGTATAGGAAATTTAATATTGTATTCCATAATCTTCAAATATGTGGCTAAATATGGGTATATCATACTTGTAACAGTTTCTAAAATTCTCTAATTGCCATGAACACAACAGTTCATACCCTCATACCTTCTTTGGAGCCACTACGGTCAGCATTAGGTCCTGTATTAGGAGTATATTTTGTATTTCTTGTTGCAGTACTTTGTTTGGTCCAGTCAAAATTATCTGTATCATCTTGAGTGAACAAACAAATATTGCCATCTTCAAATCCACAATGAAATTCTCCTGTTGATAAATTTAAATTAATACTGAATAAATTAATACAAATACTGCAATATTTTCATAAGAAAAATGTAAACTATTATGCAGCAATAATAATGCAAGATTGTGATAATGGCATGAGAGCCATAATAGTGCAACTTTTACACTATATGCACTATCTATATACAACTGTATAGATTACAACTAAACATAAAAACAGTCCAATTTTAATGAAAAACAAAAATAATTTTACAAATAAATTAATATCTTATTGAGTAATTAAGACCCAAACAATTTTTCCGTAAAACATCCAGATAACTGAAATTAAAGAATGAAATTCATGAATGAATTTTAGCTGAATGATTTTCCGAACTTTCATTTTGTCAGTATAGAAACAATCAAAACAAAACTGCCAATTGGAAAATTACCTTTATTAATTTACCCGATGGGAGTTTTAAATAGGTATACTTTAAATTTATAATTTTTCATGCATGTCTACAGATGCTTTCTAATACCCACTTACATGGGTAAGTGTGCTTAGGGCAAGTTAATAGCAAACTATGTTGAAAAGTAATCATCTTTCATACTTTAACTGAATGTGGGTTTCCCGGATGCTTGAAATTCATTTGAAATGAAGTAATTATAAAATATTTTAAAGATTTTAAGAAGGACTGTGATTTCTTGGATGCCTAATGTATGTTGAGTTCAGACCCAACACAAGTTCAGACAAAGACTTTTTCAACTATCTCTGAAATGTGGGTGGTAGTAATATTTCCAGGTATCAAAGGTTTTCTTATTGGGATGTACCCTGCTTGAAAAACAGATGTAAATAAAAAAGTTGATAAGGTCTGCTAGTTACATTATTAAAGAGTGTGTTTCCTTAAGAAAAAAATAAACATAATGTATATTATTTCACTCAGCCTCATAATGACTCTATGAAATCACCATAATCCTTAGGCAAGAGGCTTACAGAGAAGAAAACTTTGGCAAAGGTCAGCTAGTAAATGATAAAGTCAAATGGAAACCAAATTCCCTGGAATTCATGGAGATATAAACTCCTAAAGACCAAAGACTTCCATTTCAGTCTCTCTCCAACCTACCCACATGGGGTTAAATTTATTCGATAACCTTGGAAATGGAGGCCTGGTTGAGATTATTTATGTACCTGAATTAATTGAAAATTATTGGTACTTACAAATAAAAATAAAACAGAAGGCTTTCCCTTTAAATTTAGGGATTGAGTATATGTTTTTTTTTTTTAGTCTAAACAATTGCTTTATCTCTTTGTCTTTATTTATATTCTATATTCTGGGTAGGTAAAGTTACAGGAAATATATGAATTTAAGGGAGTCTAATCAATAAATTAATTTTTGAATAAACAATATTCTACATAAAATATTTATTAGACACATTTATGTCACAGACCTTGTATTAAACAAGACATGACCTTTTGATGCTATCACCTGGAAAAATAAGGTTGGTGACAGCAGCGTAGCAGTGTATGCATTTATATACACGAATGTATTTCTTTAAACATATTTTAGATATGATAGGAGATTTCAAACTGCTTTGGAGTTTTGAATCCCATAAAAGCAAAGTTCGACTTTAGAATGTTCTCAGTTATTTAATTACATATTACATCTGCAAAAAAGATGTCACAGAACAAATGTGAAGACTAAGGATTTCAGTTTATACATCTACTGCCAAATCTTACTTTTTATATTTTATTTAAGACTATGTATAATGAATTTTTATAACAGTGTTAAACCACATTTTTTTGTAATTTAATCTTGTTTAAAAAGATAAAATACCTTGTCTTCAAAAAAATCAACAAAATAATTTTTGAAACAAAAATACTTGTCTTTCATAGTAAAATGAAGCAATAATGCAGCTTCTGAAAACTACAAAAAATGACAGTTGTGCCTAAAAATTTTCATAGTTTAGGTTATTTTATATGGTGTAAGTTGTTTACAATATTTTAACTAGTGTAATAATTCAAATCAAACAAAGATATTTAAGTAAGATCAATAGTTCTTCATTCCTTCTAAGGACATATATCTTTACAATAAATAAACCTATTACTGAAGAAAATTTATAAAAAGTTGGCAGGTAAAATGAAAATAAAACTCACTGGTTAAAACCCAGTAATTAAAATTTTATTTTATTGTTATACTTAAGTCCTGGGGTACATATGCAGAACGTGCGGGTTTGTTACGTAAGTATACACATGCCATGGTGGTTTGCTGCATCCATCACTCTGTCATCTACATTAGGTATTTCTCCCACTGCTATCCCTCCCCTATCCCCCCAACCCCTGCTGTCCCTCTCCTAGCCTCCCACCCCCACCCCGAGACATATCCGAGTGTGTGATGTTCCCCTCCCTGTGTTCATGTGTTCTCATTGTTCAACAACCACTTATAAGTGAGAATATATGGTGTTTGGTGTTCTGTTCTTCATGACTAAAACACCAAAAGCAATGGCAACAAAAGCAAAAATAGACAAATGGGATCTAATTAAACTAAAGAGCTTCTGCACAGCAAAAGAAACTATCATTAGAGTGAACCAGCAATCATTTAAAAATTTAATTAGAATAAAGGATATATGATAAAGAAAATGCAGTGAGCTGTACAAACTTTTCAAAAATCAATGTAATATTAAATAGTAAAAGAGCTTAAAAATAGGAAAGTAATAAAGTCCAGGATTTTTACAAAGATAATAGAACTGAGAATTGAATGAATCTTGAATTTTTTACTTCTTTTCTAATTACAACATGATTTTGGCAGAGTTTCAAGAGCTACACAGAAATAATTAAAGATATTTTAAATATTCTCCATTATGTGTTCTTCAAAATTTTGCTTTATTTGGTCTGCAGAAATTTCGCTGACTCCTTCTAAATACGATGAAAAAATAAAAATAAAAACTCGGGAATAAGAAACCTGATACCCAGTGGTCCTTTTGCACCCACAGACGCCCTTTAGTCCTTCTTTAAGCTTGTAAAAATCTAATCTTAAATTAAAAATAAATAGCTCTGATTTAAAATATTTCTTCATGGTAAATCCTCTGTTGATTTAAAACTATTTTCCAGGGACAGGGAAGTTTTCATATATGGGAATATTTTTTAAGGTAGATACATATCATCCTATAATGTTTAATATAAAACAAAAATAACTTTTCAGAAGTCCCCAAATTAAAAAATTTTACAGAATTCATAACCTAAATTAGACCAAATACATTGGAGTGTAAAGTACTGTTCTATGAAAGAAAGTCTCAATTAAACCCATCAAATACCATCTTTCTAAGCAATCATACCCGTGTAAGTGAAATATAGAAATTCAAAGAAGGAAAATCAAGAAATGCATAACAACAGTAAAAGTAATATGCAATCCCACAAAAAAAAATCCCACAGCTGCAGAAATAGCAAATATTGAGCAGGTTGGCAAATGGCTTCATATTTCAATGTTTAGGAAAATCTATAAACCACAATTATCAGTATTAAAAGATGTGTTTTTATATCCCTAGCCTTTGAATTTTAAAATCTACATTTAATGCCAGTTTTACTGATTCTTAACAATTGTGTTTTAAACCAATCTTTTATACAAAGATTGCTATACAATCATTGTATAAATGTTCTATTCTTCATATTTATCACATATAGTGCCATTTTGTAAGTGAAAATATACTTACTCAAATGAGGATTTACAGGAGCTACAAGAAAAGCAAAAGGGACAAACAAACAAAAAACAATGTTAGCATGGCTTGAATGTCTTTTATTTATAAAAATCTAATCAGTGTCTCATAGTTCCTTACCAAAAGTTAATGATCTTTCCCACTGTGGCCATTCAGATTTATTTCTGCAATCCATTTTGTTTTAGAGGATTGAATACAATCTGCTTTGGAGTTCAGCAATAACAACTTCAAATTATCAAAAAGACCAATTCTCAATAGCATAGGAAATTTTCCTTTTTCAAGGTAAAGAGTTTCTGACCTCTTAAATATTTTAACCAGTACTAAACAAATATACTACTCAGATATCAAAACTGAGACTGACAGTAGGCCGATCTATAATCTAGATGATTTAACAATGAAAACAATTATCTGGCAAAATTTTGGCTTTTGTTTTTTGTTGATTTCTACTTCTGCTGAGAGCAAAGTAGAGAGCTCATGGCAAAATATGAAAATAAAGCTATCCTGATACCATGTTGTAATATGTGTATTAAAACTAATAGCAACATCAATACCTTTTTAATTACATTAAAATACACTCATACATACATATGTGTGCATGCATACGGAGTTAAAATGATGAGCAACACATTTTGTGTTTTGGGGAACCAAAGGAATTTTCTTCCAAAGTAATTATATCTGCAACACAAGTACCAATGAATTTCCACCCAAAGAGTAATGAATACTTGAAATATTACTAACACTTCAACAAAAATATCTCTCATCTAAGAGACAAATTTTATCTGTTTGTATCAATTAACCGCTTATTACTCTGTCAGAAAATTCTATTCTGGATGATGGAGAGCATTAATATAATTCCCCAAGATTACAATGGGCAGAATGTAGTTTCCCAGGATTACAATGGGCAGTTAATCTATAGTGCAGAACTTGCCTAATTTGTCATTTTCTTAGTGTTTGTCATTCACTGCCTTTATTATACTTGTGCAATACTAATAAAGTATTATGGACAAAAATGTTCATAATTGTAACAGTATACAAATGATGAATTTTAACAGAATACATTTTTTAATTATTTTCACTATTCCTACATACAGAAGACAATTCCCATTACTGTAGTTGTTTTTCTGATTCTACATTCTACATTGCAAATTATAAAAAAAATAATGTAGAAAAGGAACTGAAAGTGAACTTAAATAACAATTTTATTTTATGGCAAGATATCAATGTATTTTAATTTTAAAATTAGTAAAAATTAAGATTATTCCATAGGTAATATAAAATTTAAACAATTATGTGCTATCTTTCAAAGATGTAAGAATTCTTGAATTATAAGTTAGTTCTAAGATAGGTTGTATGTACACATAAAGCTCTTACTAGACTGAGTTTTAATAGAGTCTTCTCCAACATTTTAGTCATCAAACTCACTGTACATAATGCAGTTAACTTTGTGGAAATTTGCAAGTCTAACTTCTAAATATTGCAGCGAGTTCATTTTCTTCTCTCATTTGAAATTCCATGAATAATTTTTTGTACATGCATATTATAGACTATGTCCCCACAAAATTCATATGTCAATGCTTAGTCCCCAGTATAATTGTATTTGGAGATAAAGCCTTTAGGGAGGTAATTAAGATTAAATTAATCTTGGCCCTAATCCAATGGGATTAGTGTCCTTATAAGAGCAGGAGGAGACACCAGAGAGCTCTCTCTGCCATGTGAAGAAGACAGGGTGAAATGGTGACCATTTAAAAGTTAGGAAGAGAGCTCTCACCACAAGCTAACTATGCCAGTGCTTTGATCTTGGACTTCACAGCCTCTACGAGTGTCAGAAATAAATTTGTGTTGTTTTAGTGGCCCACTATGGTATTTTGTTATGGCAGCCCAAACAGGCTAATACAATGTCTCTAAACCATTAAAGTGTACATTGCCCAAACCTGTATTACATAAAAATAATTTTAATAAAAATGTTGGAGGTCTTAATATGTATACCTAAGTATGTAAAAACAATTTTGAAAACTTAGTATTAAAAGTAATACCTATTTTCCACATCTATTTTTCATTTTATTTTGTTGCCTCAGAGTTTTCAGTAACAACTACTGAGCTTATTAACTTTCTAAAATCTCTTTAAGTAAAGTCATAATGATCAACTAACCTTAGCAAGAAAGTAAAGATCTCTAACGGAGTGGGGATCCCTAAATCTAGTCAGTTCTGTCATTTTACAATTATTTAACTATGCAGGACACTGAAACTTTCTGAGTCCTAACATCTTCATCTTTTAAAGATACTGATATTAATGCACTCTACATTATACACTTTATTTTTTTGCTATAAATTGTAAGTATAAGCAACTTCAATGAGTTTTTAATAGTTTTACTTCATTTTTCACGTTTGACAATATTCACTACTTCCCCCTTTAGCAGGAAACATGTTTAAGGGTAAACACAATGGAGAACTTCAGCTGCAAACGAAGCATTCTATTATCTTTTAAACTCAAGGTCTGATAATCAATGATAAGAAGAATCACATTAGACTGGGATCTGTGGCTCATGCCGGTAATCCCAGCACTTTGGGAGGCCGAAGCAGGTGGATCACCTGAGGTCAGGAGTTTGAGACTAGCCTGGCCCTGAATAAATCCCCTCTCTATTAAAAATACAATTATTAGCTGGGTGTGGTGGCAGGTGTCTGTAATCCCAGCTACTGGGGAGGCTGAGGCAGGAGATTCATTTGAACTAGAGAAACAGAAGTTGCAGTGAGCCGAGATCATGCCCCTACACTCCAGCCTGGAAGATAGTGAAACTCCATCTCAAAAAATATTTATAATAATAATAATATTGCTTCAGTGAAATATAACGAATAGGAACTGTTTTAACAATGATTCATTCAAATCTGAAAAATACTCTGAAAAATCTAGAGCTAATATTGAATATTAAAAATATGAAATACACAAAAATTTCAATTTTTAAAATATGGATCTCTTTAGTATACAGTAAAATAACATATCTAATTGCCATTGTTTCTCTTTGAGATATTCTAGATAAAAGTTTTAGATCCACTTTTGACTTTTTGAAAGTTCCGCACTAATTTCTATTTTTGTCCAAATAGGACATTTAAGTAGTGAAGAAATATTTTATGCATATAGTGATTAAAAATAAAATTATCACTAACACGCACATTTAGCATTTTTTTAACGTTAGTAATATGAAAAATGAATGGCCACCAACAACCAAAACCAAAATCCAGCAACTAAGATGTCTTTTGATATGTACATAAATATACAAACTGTGGCACATTTATGCGATGGAGATTATTCAATGATAAAAAGAAATGCACTATGAAGGCCCAAAAAGGCACACAGAAGGCTTCTGTATTTTAAGTGAAATAAGGCAGTCTAAAAAAGCTAAAAGTGCTACATGCTGTATGATTCCAAATTTATAACATTCCCGAAAAGAAGAAACTATACAGAGAGTAAACATGTCATTGGCTGCCTGGACTGGAGAAGGGAGAGATAAATGGGTAAAGTGTGGGGATTTTTTGGACAGTGAAACTATTCTGGGTGATATAGCAATGGTAGAGAAATGATACACACTTGTCTAAATCCATATAAATGTACAACACAAGTAAATGTAAACTATTGATTTTAATAATAATGTCTCAGTATTAATCAATTTTTATAAATGTACCACAGTAATGTAAGATGTTAATAATAGGGATATTGCTTCAGGGAAAGGGGGCTCTCCATACTTCCTGCCAGTTTTCTGTAAACCTTAAACTACTGTAAACCTGAAGTCTATTAATTTTATTAAAAAGAAAACAGAAAAAAACATTTTGATAATTTTTTTTTTTTTACTTTTTAATAAGATAAGTTCTAAAGTCATCAAGAATTTGAAAAGATAAAATGCAGACAAATATAGTATCAATGTGTAGGATCAAAAATAAAGAAACATTGCTTATATCACATAGGTTCAGAGTTAACTAAATTATATATCTACATTTGTAATCAAATGTCACATTTATGGTGATTATGGTTTTGGCTTTTGTTTGTTTAGTTAACAGGCTAATGATCCAGAAATTCAATACACTAAATTTTACTTTGTGTCTAAACTTGTTAGATTGCAGCAACCAAAATTTTCCATATAGTTTAACATATACATAATTTAAATAAAAGGCTACTTACCACTATATTTGATCACACGAATTGTTGAATCTCCTTCACCAAATTTGGTAAGAGGAGTCAGTCGGACTTCATAAGCTTCTGGTTTAATTAGTTCTGTCAAGTTATATGTAATTAATTCTCCCTTTTGAATATTCCCATTTATTTTAATCTCCTGCTCCCACCAACGCTGCTGCCCAGCCTGAAATCAAAACAATTATATAATAATGTTCACAGACTGTTCAGAGGTACCAAGAAAATTGGAAACAAATTCTGGAATTTTATTAAATGAAAAAGTATATTAATACGTATTGTTCAAGTTCAGGTGTCTATAATGAGAAACAAATTTTGAAGATGTTTACATGCAGATGTTTGCAGGTAATTGCCAAATGATCAGAGGTTCATTAAGCAGATTTAACATATAATCTAATATTTAGTAAGAGTCAGAAATTTCAAAAGTGTCTCTGATTTGGCAGTTGGGAGAGATTAAGTTTAGCTACTTCTTATACTTAGAACTCTTTGTCACATTAGTAAACATATGCATTCTATATATAATAGTTCCTATATCTTCTGGGCGTTAGAAGCATAAAACAAAGACTAAATCCTTAACTTTTTCAAGTCTGTTATAAAGACAGGCACTGTAAACAAATGAATACTATAAAATTTCAGTTATATGTCCAATAAAGAAAAATAAAAAATCACAAGGGGATTAAGAGTCATAGTGGGAAGGTTGGAGAGGAGACTCATCTAGTTAATCAGAGGACATCTCCATAAGAAGAATGTTGGGAACTTAAGATGAAGGCTAGGAATTTTCCATTGGATTTGGCAAGAGGGAGCAATGGTCACCCTGAAATAAATGGTGTCAGAGTAATGAAGATGAAAATGTGATTGTAATATTTTAGAAGAAGAATGAGTTTCACAGTGCTTTTCCCACACTAAAGAATCACAATGCTCAGATAATTTTATAGCACAGTTATCAAAATGTTCAGGAAACAATTCTAATCTTTAATAAAATCTTGCAGGGATTTTTAAAAAGAAAAACACACTTCAGCTATATTATTTAATTTAAACCAAAATATAGGATGGTATGAGAAAGAAAAATTACATGTATAGAAAGTAAATTCATTAAGTTTTAACGGTCATTTTTTATCCAGTATTGTTTCTCTTGCAAGGATGCAAGGATTGCTTAACATTAGAAAGTATATTAATGTAGTTAACCGGTAAAAGAAGAAAAAACATATTTCTACTAGATGGAGAAAAATTTGGGAAACATTCACTCATGTTTATAATAAAACTATTAACAAGCTAGCAATAGAAGAGAACTTGATAAAGAAGATCCAACAAAAATGTACATGATGCTTTATTTTTAATGCTTATATATTAGAATTTGTTTAGAGTTACAATTGAGAAAATATTCGACATAATCTATTTAAAATTGTACTTTAGTAACAATGAAGTATACAATACTTGGAAAAACAAAACCAAAATAGATCTATAGAGTTGTCTATGTAGGAATCTCTCTCTCTGTTTCTCTCTCTCTCTCCTTTTCTCTTGCTCTATCCTTCTATATACATATAACACTGGAGTGGCTTTTACAAGCACTCTGAAGCTTTCTTCATTAAATCTATGCATATAATTTATTAGATGAGATAATAGGTAGCCCACAGCTTTGTTATTATAAATTGTGATTTTAAAACTATTAATATTTTAATGACTTATACAATAGTGAAAGATTTTTTAAATTGTCCTTACATTCATATATATATTTATATATAACAAATACAGTCATCTTTCTGTTCGTATATATACGTAATGCTTCTTTGCCTTGTAATATGTGTCTGATATTTTTCATACCTGAAATCTATGGTGTCCTTTTTCATGGGGCTTTTCTCTTTTTATTTGTTTGGTTAGTTTTCACTGGTGGCTTAAAATTCTATTATTGAGAGTTCTCTGAGGCCTATGACAAAGACATATTCTGTAGATATACCATTGTTTCTGACATGCTCCTAAGGGCATCAACCTTATGGTCTGCTTTTACTTTGATTGTGAAACTCTTTGTTGTCACAAATTAGAGTGGAGAAGATCCCTTGGTCGGAGAAGGCCTTAAGTTTTCATTGTTCTCTGCCTCAGTGCCGCCATACGTGTCAACATGGATAAATTTCCCAAAACTAAAATGAATTTTGAAGTAGATATGTTATAAAATTTAGTTTTAAACTATGTATTTTAAAGAGGATGTATAGATATGTATGCATTCAAGTATAAAGAAATAAAGAGAAATAATAAAGTGAGTTCAAGATACAGTTTACATAGGTCAGGAGAGTATCAAGGGAAAATGTGCAATTGTGAGTGGTAAAGAAAGGACTTCAGCTTAACTAGGTGATTTTTGTTTTGTTTTGTTTTAGATTAATGTGAGATATAAAAATTATGATTACATTATTTTGTGTAGGCCTGAAATGTTTCTGTTTTTAATAAAGAGACTTAGAGAATAAGAGAGAGAAGTAATTTTGAATTTTCATAAAACTCTTTCTCCCTTGAATTCCGTGACAGTGCTCTCATACTGCTTCCCACATCTGCATCTTTGGCTACTCCCTATTTTCTTTTCCTGTGTTCTCCATGTTGATGTTCTCTAAAATTTTAAATTTGGTGTTTTTGGTACTTCATATTAGTAGTTCTCATATTTCTGCAAGCATGAGGATCACTGGATGTCCTGTTAACCAAAATTCTAGGTTTCAACCATCAGTAATATAATATGGTTCAATGAGGTCTATAAATACAATCTTTAAAAGCATCTCCTCCCCCACATAGTAATTTGGATACAAATAATCCAGAGGCTACATTTGGTGAGGCACAGATTAGTCCTGCTAAACCAAATGATTACTTCTAGTAGCTTCCTTTAATATCTCTATATTGATAACTCCCTAACTTGTATTTTAAGCTCAGAAAATTACGAAAAAATACATCTATAAGTCTACCATGTGCTACTATTTTAACTGTGTTATGCTTATCCTTATGTTTGATATACCACAAACCCTAGAGGTAGTAACTATACTTAGCCCTGTTTCACAAATGAAAAATTGAGGCAGAGAGAGGATAAGGTAGCTCTTTTAAGTGGCAGCTTCAGAATGTGATTAGACCCGAAATGACTCTTTTTGGGATCACTTTCTCCTTTGGCTTCCCCAAATTTATTGCTCTTTTAATTGTTTTTAGCAGAGCCCTTATATATTCAGTTATAATGCACTATGTCTGGTCATTAATTTGATAGAAATGTGATGAGATTAAGTGCCAGCATACAATGTATATTTAACTGGCCTCCAAGGAGTACAGCAGAAAATCCAAGTTATTTCAGTGAAAACTGCATACAGTCACTGAATTTACATACAGTGGTGAATGATAACCTAATTTCACAGAAATACTTATCTTTCATAAATAAGCATGCATAGTTAATACTAGGTATTATGAAGCTTCTTTCAGTTATGTAGGCTAAAATTCTATAACATAAATGACAATACTTTTACTGTTTAAAATTTTAGATATATATATATATGAATAATAGGCAAAGTGCTATGATTTTTAAAGATAGATAAAAGCAATTTAAACCCACAAAAATATTACAAAATAATTTATCTGACATTTTACTGTTACCTAAAGACACACAAGTTTAATCAAGGTATACTTTTCTGGGTGCTAATATAAGTTTAAATAAGAGTTCACTGCCACTGAAAATTTGAAGTACATCATAAAGGAGACACTGCAGCTATTGTCTTCTTATAATGAGTGTTCTACTCAAGTAATTTTAGTCAGCAGATACACTGATGTTACTTATTACAAACTCCAATGTCCGTAACTCGATATGTGTATTAAAAAGCGCTAACTTTGATTCCAAGTCTCTAATATGAGCTGTAATGAAAGCATATACTTCAGCAGTTGGTGGAATAAGCAATTAAATACTTCATATTGTATCTCAGTGAGCTGTGCAAAATGTAAAACTGGAAAACTAAATGCAATGTTTGCATATACACAAAAGGAAATGCAATATTATTCCACTTACTGAAAGCAATGCCAGAATATCCTCAGAGAAGATAGGTTCCAAACCATACTGCAGATGACAGCCCCAGATCATACTTATAAGCATGATGATATGTAAGTGTGAAACTATTTTCTTGATGTCAATTTAAAAAAATCCATTTAATTTGTCTTGTTTCCCCAGGAGATCTATTCCATTCATATGATTTAGAGGTTAGCCTAAAAAATCCCCAAGTACCCTAAAGTGAAGCTTTTTATTAAAAGCTGTAATTTGTTATTTTTACTACAGAGGATAATTAAAAAGCTATTGCTGAAAAAGTCTCAGGAGGAAAAACCATGTTAATTTTTTCTCTTAATTATCTCTTCTCTAAGAAACAAAATTAGCTCATTTAAAAGCAGAAGTATGCGACTCTGAAATTTGAAGGGTATAAAAGTGACCCTGTTTTCCTTTTTTTTTTCTTTCTTGAACTGTAAATCTTTTTAACCACTATAATGAGCTCCATTGAAAAGTAACAGGTAAGTGAAAACTAAAACAGAAGAAGAAATACAACTGAATATAAGACATATATGTGTGTTTATTTCTTTTATTTTTATGTAACTCTATAAGACAGAGATTGAGATATCCATTTTATAGGAAACTTCTATTCATGTTTAGCAACTATACTGATAATAAAAATAACAGCTGACATTAAAAATCCAGGTACTACAGACCCTAAATCATACACATGAATGATTATCCAACAGAATATGAACTCATTAAGATGAAATTTTCATGGATTAAAATCAAATTGTCTTATAATCCCAATGTAACACTGATTTTAAGATAAACTATTGTTTTAATAACTCCTTTTAGGGGAAAGGAGATAGTAACATGGCATTAAATGAATCTTGTTTTTATTTTCTTTTAACAATAGCAAACATTTATTCAACTAATTATATATCTTTTCCTCTTTCATTACCACAAATTTGACTATTATCTTCTTTACATTCAGCCAGAATTATTCTGAGTAGGAACTTTTCACGTCATGGAAATATTTTGCTTATCATACTTTGCTTATGCTATTAACACCTTTAGAAGTGAAGGTGTATCTTTTAGATAGCGAGATGTTTACAAATTTTTGTTTCTCATTGGTCTTTAGAATCTTGTATTATTTTTCTTAATTGAATTATGTCTAAATTAAAGTGAAGAGCTTTCCTTGAAAGCAACCTGGCATGGTAGAGGAGAGAATACTTATTGTGTGAACTCAGTCAACTTCATCTGGTCTTTCTAGTTGTGTGGTAGTGTCTACCATCTATAGCATTTATTGTTTATGTCCTTGGAAGTGTCTTGGCCTTTAGTCACTAGTTCTACTCAGTCAGCATTTTTCTTGGGCAAATCATGAGTTCCCTGAGTTTAACAGTATTATCTTTGCCTTTTCTTTTGAAGAGTTGTGGGATTGGTGAATCCTGACAGCTTCCCCAGAACTACAGTAAAGCAAAGAATTAGCCTAAAGAACTAACCAGTCCCCATTCCTTAGAAATCTGATTCAGTCTACCTTACTATGCTACTTAAGGGGTCCCCCAAGTGGGACTCGGATCTCGGATCTTCTAAGCAAGTCTTGCAATCTTCCTCAGCTACTTGTTGGGAAGTGAGCATACATCCTTTCCTATTCTGGTGGGTTGTAGGTGCCTTTTATCAGGGAATCTCTAGGACTGACTCTATTGCTATTCTCTTACTAATGCTAAAATAATCCTCTTTACCGTGCCTGGAACTCTGTATTTGCATAGGGAATTGCTCCTGATATTGTTATTCCTGACATAAGGCATTTCAGAACGCCATGCTGTTTATCCCCTAGCACCTCCTGCCCACTTCCACCACCGTGATCTCTGTTTGATTTAAATACTAGGCTTTCAAGGCTTGTTTTTGCTTGGGCTTTATAAAATCTACTAAAAGTTCACTTATCACCTCTCTTGTTTTGTGCACGTGTGCGTTGGTCTTCCCATTCTTGTGCCATAAACCTTAGCCTTCTCTATTGTAATTTTAAGTAAATGAGAGAGCCTTTATAAAGAAAATTACGAGAATAAGAAAATTCATTTGTTAATTTGTCAAATTCTCAACTGACCTTTCCCACTAAAGTTTTTAATAGCAAACTACTATAACTTGCATTTAGCTTTGAGTATTTTGAAAATCATTCCCTATAGTATTTGCTGTTTATACGTTTTTTAGCATCAGTTACTGATTATAAACAAAACAAACACAGCAGCCCTCACTCAGGTAAAGACAGCATTGAATGTGTCCACAGCATGGGTGGTCTCTGTCTTTCATGCAGTTTAGCAAGCTTTCTTCCTTCACCTATCTCAGTGAGTTGAGGCTGTCTGAAGAGATGTGAACTGGCTACGCAGGCAGAGTCTCTGGTAAAGCTCACCAGTAAGTAAATGAAAGGCCTTGCAAATATATTTCAAGGTATTTTTTTTAAAAGAAAAGTAAGCATTAAGCAGGGAGAACAAAGTCTTTAGTGACAACCAAGGGAAATATTCTTTTCAGTGATCACAGAAATAGAAGAAATAGAAAGAGTAGAAATGGAAGTTGAGAAAACATGGAGTCTAAAACTTCCTCCATATATTAAGGGTGTTATGACAAAGGTAAAAAGTAGTTCCAAAAAAAACTATGACAAATATTAAAACAATTTTGAACAAAAGTAAGTTCTTTTAGTACCTTGAAAAAAATTACTGCTCACACAGTAGCTAAAATTGAAGTGAAGATGAAAACAAAGACTGGCATTTTACATAGAGTTTAATATGTAGTACATATTTTATGTGACTTTGCATTCCTAATGTGGCAGTTTAAAGTATATTAAAGGGATATATGATGATGTTTAGAACATAGCCTATATTTATTGACTGATTGCTATGTTCGTTTAGTTAATTTAATCCCAAGCAAATCAGTGAGACAGCAAATTAAATTGTCTTTATATTTTTATATTTTAACCCTTTCTATTAAAATGTATAGAATTGTTTCTAAATATAATTCTAGAAAAATAAATTGCTAAACATGAAAAAAGAATAAATATGGTATCTCAGAAGACATACAGAAAAAAATAATGTGCAAATGAATCTTGTTAGCCTTTCTTTCTTTCTTTGCTTTTCTTTTTCTTTTTTTTTTTTTTTTGAGACGGAGTTCCCCTCGTTACCCAGGCTGGAGTGCAATGGCGCGATCTCGGCTCACCGCAACCTCCGCCTCCTGGGTTCAGGCAATTCTCCTGCCTCAGCCTCCTGAGTAGCTGGGACTACAGGCACGCACCACCATGCCCAGCCAGTTTTTTGTATTTTTAGTAGAGACGGGGTTTCACCATGTTGACCAGGATGGTCTCGATCTCTCGACCTTGTGATCCACCCACCTCGGCCTCCGAAAATGCTGGGATAACAGGCTTAAGCCACCGCGCCCGGACTTTGTTAGCCTTTCTTATTCCTGTCCCTTCGTAGTATTTAGGTAATTGCCAACACTTACCTTAGAGAATGATTAGTATTTTTCACTTGTAGAGCACGTTTATATTATATTAATACAATTTGTTGTTTTATATAGTTAGCAATAAGTGTAATGAATTATAATCATGATTAATTATATTGAATAGTACTGTTTAGATTAATGATTTGGTAAAGGCTTGACATTTAATGAATAGGACATAAGGTGAAATTTAGATAAATGTGGTTGTGTTTTAGTTTCTAAAATAATAGGTTATTAAAAGATAGCAGTTATATAAGAGTCTAGTAACTATAACTTCATCACCAAAGCATTCCCTTATTGGACTTTTTAAATGATGAGATTTACTTTATAAAAATTATAATAAATATTGTAATAAATATTTTAAGATTTAAAAATGAAATGATATTTGAACTTTTGCCAGTTTCCTATCTAAACTTACAAAAGTAAACGTGTTACGTAGAAGTTAATCTGAGACATTCTAGCTCATAATGTCACTTTGGCCACAGTCGTGTTAACATACCCCTAACTGTGGGGAAATGAGCCTCTTATGGAAGACATTAATCCTTAAGATACAGTTGGCAACTTTACTAAAAATGTTTTTTTAAATAAGCTTACTTAAGGAAAATGATATAAAAATGTATTTACAAAGCAAAACAATATTGAATTAGCATAAAAACAGACATATAGATAAGTGGAACAGAGTAGAGGGCCTAGAAATAAACTTAAGCATATACAGTCAACAAATTTTTGACAAGTCCACCACAAAGACCCAATGAAGAGAGAATAGATTCTTCAGAAAATAGTGTGGGAAAATGAATATCCACATGCAAAAGAACAAAACTGGCTCTTATACCATATACAAATTAATTCAAAATAGGTTAAAGATCTATGCATAAGACTTGAAGCTATACAGTCTTAAAAGAAAATGGGTGAAAGCTCCCTGATACGGCTCCAAGAAGAAATTTTTGGATATTTAACCAAAAGCATAAGCAGCAAAATAAAAAGTAAACAATTGGGACTACATCAAACTAAAAGGCTTCAGTACAACAAAGGAAACAAACAAAATGCAAAGCCGCAATGAATTGTAAAAATCATGTGTGAAACATATTATCAGATAAAGGATTAATGTCCAAACTATATAATGAACTCATACAACTCAACAACAACAAAAAATCCAACCCCACCAAAATGAGCAAAAGGCAATAGATATTTCTTTAAGGAAGAAGTAAAACTGGTCAACAGGTAGATGAAAAGGTGCTCAATATCACTAATCGTCATGAAAATGGAAAACCCATAATGAAATACCATCTTACATCTGTTGGCATGACTATTATAAAAAAGACGAGATAACAAGTATTGGCAAGGGTGTGGAGATAAAGGAAAATTCTTCACTATTAGTGGGTATAGAGATTGGTTCAGCCACTGTGAAAAACAGTATGAAGGTTCTTTAAAAATTTAAAAATCAAAAAATAAAAATAAAAATCAAACTACCATATGACCCAGAAATCTCTTTTCTAGGTATATAGCCCGAGGAGATCACCAACTTATAAAGACAACTGCACACCCATGTTTATTTCAGCATATTCACAATAGCCAAAATACAGAAATAATCTAAATGTCCATAAATGAATAAATGGATAAAGAAATCGCAAGGTGCACAGTTGAATAGTACCCAGCTTTAAAAAAACAAGATAGTGCTATTTGCAACAGCAGATGGACCTAGAAGAATTACGCTAAGTAAAATAAAGGAGACCCAGAAAGAAATATAGTCCATGATATCACCTATATGTGGAATTGAAAACAAAACAAAACTCGAATACACAGAAATAGAACATGGAAAGGTGGCTGCCAGGGGTAGAAATGTGAGGAAAATGGAGAGATGGAGTCAAAGGGTACAATGTTCAGTTATGTAGGATAAATAAGGATAGAGATTAATCAGATAACGTAGGCCCACAGTTAATAGTATTATAAAAGAGAAACTTGCTAAGAGAGCCAATTTTAGTTACTTGTACCACATACACTCACATACAGACAAAAGAGACCTATATAAGATAAATACGTTAATTTGCTAGACTGTAGTAATGATTTTATTATGTATATTTATATAAAAACATGTATACCTTAAAAACATACAATAAAAATATTTAAAAATATACTAACAGTACATTCACATTTTAATACTATAATTTCTAGAAACAACTTTGACAACTACATTATTCTTTACATAGGAATTAAAAATGTAATCAGAGACTGAGCTATTTTAAAATTTATCTTGTGTTTTTAGTACAAATTGTACTGTCAGTGTCTGCCTTAAATTAACCGTGATTTCAGCAAATAGTGTGCTTAAATATGAAATTTATAATGTCACCATTGATATTTTATAAGTTTTTTAGACTTCTATGTATTATGTCCCTTAATTCCACCACCAGACATCAGAAAGGCTGACCCTTTAATGGCACATTTGATTTATTTTCCACAATTTCTAGAATTGAAGTTTGGGGTGATAGTTGAGAATGTACAACAAAAGTATTTTTGTTTACAAAGAAAAATAAAAAAATATAAATTTTTTTGTGGACTCACTATTGCCAGATATTTTGCTAAATATTTTGCACATTATTTTAATTTAAATCTTAAAAAAAAAAATCTATTGAGGTTAGTATTCTTATCTTTATTTCCTCAGTTGAAATAAGATAAACCAATGAACTTTCTCAGGTCATACAGTTGGTAAGAAGCAGAAGATAATACAGAGACCCAATATTGTCCAATTTCAGGGCTACTCTCATAATCTTAATCACTATTCTCCATTTCTTCTTCTTATATTAAATTTGTTGCTTTCACACATTTTCCTGACAAATGTGCACTGTATTCACATTCCCGTAGAAATTTATAAAGAATTTTTTTTTACCATTGGGAAGGCCTAACTATGTTGAACTCAATTACATAGCAAGAGGAAGAAAATAAATCTAGCTTTTATCCTTAGGACAAGGGTCAGTCATACAAAAAGCTTTTGATTTTGTGAGACCTGACAGTTAAAGTGAATTCAGATTCGGCTTTCAGTTTTATTTAGAGACTCCACTGGATGTGTGCTTTGGTTGTGCTGAGTTTGTGCTCATAACTGTTACATAAATCATTAAATGACAGGGTATTTCATACTGCCTCAGGAAAGAATTTATATGTATTACTGACATATCCCCTCTATTATATATTTATTACTTCCATCTGTTAAAAACAAAACAACAACACTGAAAACCACCCAAGAGACTATGTGTAACAGTAAAAATAATCATTCTTTAGCAGGTTCTGATAAATTACTATGAAAGAATAACTTGCTTCTATCAAGTTTGAAAATGACACTTTCTAATTATTTTCTTGTCGTGCTTGGATCAGCAGGTGAAAGAACACCTCAACCTAAAAATTAATTTGTTATAGATTTCAACCCTGATAAATTGGAATTAAGCAACTTAGTCATTATCTTTTGTTAAGTAGGTTTTTTAAGGAATACTAACAATTTCCCCAGGAAGTAGAAATAAATTAGGGTTTGAGTTTTTAGTTTTTATTCATCTTGGCATCTGATATGGTTTGGCTGTGTCCTCACCCAAATCTTATTTTGAATTGTAGTTCCACTAATCTTCACATGCTTTGGCAGGAACCCAGTGGGAGGCAATTGAATCATAGGGGTGGTTACCCAAATACTGCTGTTCTTGTGACAGTGAGTTCTCACAAGATATGATGGCTTTATAAAAGGCTTTTACACCTTTGCTTAGCACTTTTCTCCTTTATAAATAAATACCTAGTCTCAGGTATTTCTTCATAGAAGCATAAGAATGGACTAAAAGTATCTATTTTATATAAGGGGAATCATAATTACTTCCTTCAATTATTTGTAAGAATAGCTAGGTACACTTCTATAAATCTACAGGATTTTTTTTACTATTGCTGTGTTCTGAATTTATTACTAATAGTCTTATATTTTGATTATGCAATGCTGCCTGTCCCTTCCATGTATCACTGATAACTTCCTTTAACAGTCTTTCAACTGAAGTTCTTGCTCTGTTGAGTACCGATTACTGTCTACGCTACATATTGGTACTAAAGTTCAATCTTGTTCTCCTGCTTAAATTATTTGAGTCATGACTCTTTTGTAAAGTTATTTATAATAATAGTTAACATTACTGAACACCTACTGTATGCTTTGATGAATTCAATTTAACATGGTTAAAATGTATAATGTCACTATGGATATTTTCTAAGTTTTGTTAGGCTATTTTAGCTTGATGCCACTTAAATATTGATTTAGGCAGTCATTTTGGTAAATATATTTTCATAGACTTTATACCGTAGAGCATATTGATATATAAATTTAAACATACTGCTGTACTGTAGCTTTAATCAATTATTGACAATGATAAAAAATTAATTCTCAAAGTGTCCTAAAATTGTACACATAGAAGAACAAAGGTTAAAAAGAACAGGCAATGCTTATTGTTGTGAATACTTATATAAATGTATAGAGATTAGCATCACTTACTACACTTTGGATTCAAAATGTCAATAATATTTTCTTCTCATCAAAATCACAAAACATTGACTGATACATATATTAATTCATTTAAAATCATCTAACTTATGTTGACATGATAAACAAAAGTAATGAGGAACCAAGCAGAGTAAGCTCTTTTTATATTATATATTACATTATAAATGTTATAATCCAAAGTTAAAATATTAAAATTGGAACTGTAAGGGAGAACAGACAAGAGCATGAGCCTGTTATCTACAACATATTCAAACATAATTTAATATAATTTCAAGCTCTGTATACATTCCTTTTGAGCATTAGAAAATTCACAATTTAAAATTACCAGAATTACCGTGTTGTTTTTTTAGTGATTTTATGGCCAATGAAACACAATAACTTTTTCTTAATGAGTATATAGGACAGTATGACAAGAAATGCTACTTGTTAATATTTTTCCAGTCCACTTACTCATTAACAAGAGAACCCAAAATTTAGCAGTGCTGCATTTCTGAGCACCCCTCTAATAGATGTGGTCATATGACCTAGTCTTGGCCAATGACATGTAAGTGTTGGTACTGTGTGAGGCTTCTGGGAATGCCTCCAACTTTTCAGTAGTAACTACTGAAATAGAGATTTATCAGTAGGGTTCTTTCTTTAAAGAAATACCATAAACGTGCCTCCCAAATGGCACAAAGTAAATTGGTAATTGAACCAACCAATGACAAATTAGAATACATATTTTAAATGTTTTTCAGAAAATCTTAATGTGATATCTATATTTATTCATATATGAAATCTATATTGAGATTATTGTTCTCTACTAACATATTTACTAAGCATCTAATCTAATATCACTTGCCACTGAAGTATGCCTATGTTTAAATATTATTTAACTTAATATCATTCTCATATCTGTACTGTATATTCCTGTCAGTTTCTAGAAACATGTTTTTGAATAAAGATTTCTTAATGCATTGCTTTTTGAAATTAACAGAGAAACACACAATGTCTTATACATAGATGTATATTAAGGTCATTTGATATTTTGAAGGGCAGATATCCACAACATTCTATTTTAATGGAAAATTTGCACAGTATCATAGATTGATTCAGATATTGAAAGCCATCTGTTGAGAGCCTATTACTTAAACAAATTAGACAGAGTCTTTGTTCTCCTTAGAGGTTGAAGTCTAACTACTACCTTTCTCATTGTGTTATTCTGAGGATTAAAAGAATTAATGCACATAAAGCACTTAAAAATGTTTAACAGAATGTAAGCATTATATAAGTGTTAGCTAATACAATAATATATTCTATTCCTACTACCATTAATGACTAAAATTACTGAGTTGCAATTGGTACATGTGTAGAAAGGATGCAGTAAGAGTTTAATTATTACTCCAAATGTATAATAATAATAATAATCTGGGAACATATAATATGAAAAACATGGAGATATGACTTTGCTTAGAAAAGTAATTTATTTTTGAAAATGAAAAAAATTGCCAATATAAATGATAGCTAGATGCTAATTAAAAACTGAAATTACAAAGTGTTGTAAGTAAATATTTGAGAGTATTTTTAGATCCTCAAGTGCACTATGTTTTCTAAGAGGACATGATATTCAGAGACCATACAATGGAAAAATCACAGAAAAAAATGTAAAAATATGAAAAAAATAACAAATGAGTTCCGGCCGGATGTCGTGGCGCTTGCGAAGGCGAGGCCAAGAGTTCAAGGCCAACCAACCTCAGCAACCTTACAAGCTCTCAATGATTGGCAAAAAAAAAGAAAAAAATAACAAATGAAAAGGTAAATGTATGGAGGACATATGTATGTCATATGTTTCCAAAACATATGACAGAACGCTTCTTACTATAGTCTGTATAATAAATAAGAAAAATATTAGCAATTAAAAATTTAAAATATAAATGGAAAACAATTTGGAGGACAAGAGTTTATTTTGGAAGAGACTGGTAGTTTCTCTGGTAAGAAATTGAACTTAGTGATGGTGGTAGATATGAATAAGGGTTGAAGGACTTGAGGAATATTCAAAAATTGTTTTGGTAGAGGTAGAAATTGTTGACGAATTGGGTAAGAAGAATAAAATAGAGAAAGATGTCAAGGTACATTTTCTTGCTGGCTTGAGCAATGAATGGTACAGATAATGACCATTTGGTCTAATGGGGATCACGCGAGGAGGACAGGGTTTGAGATAGAATAGGTTAGAATTTAGAAGTATTGATGTTGGGAGGCCACTGAGGTATCCAAGTACAGAGTTTTCAAATAAATAGGTCTAGGGAGATAACATTAAAACTCTGACAACTTCATCCATCAATATGTTCTTCTGTACTTGACAAATAAGGTAAAGTATTATGGCAATCACATATTGTGTTTTGGCTCCTTTAAAGAAAACAACCAAAGAAAGGAAGTTGGGGAAAGAAGAAATGTATTTACTCCAGGACAAGACTACAAAACTGGCCGGGCACGGTGGCTCACGCCTGTAATCCCAGCACTTTGGGAGGCCGAGGCGGGTGGATCACGAGGTGAGGAGATCGAGACCATTCTGGTCAACATGGTGAAACCCCGTCTCTACTAAAAATACAACAAATTAGCTGGGTGCGGTGGCGCGTGCCTGTAATCCCAGCTACTCAGGAGGCTGAGGCAGGAGAATTGCCTGAACCCAGGAGGCGGAGGTTGCAGTGAGCCTAGATCGCGCCATTGCACTCCAGCCTGGGTAACAAGAGCGAAATATTTCATTAAGGTCACACAACTGACTAAGAACAAAAGGTGTCAATCATTTTAATTATATAGATGGCATCAACAAAAATAATAAACAGTATGAAAATATTAGCTTAGGATAAAGAGAGTTTCGAATTGTCTACACTGTGGTTCTCAAAAAAAAAAAAAAAAAAAAAAAAAAAAAAAAACTAACAGCATCTTTGCCCCTCCTCAAACCTAGCCTTCGAGACACCATAAAATTAGAGGGAGATTCATGAACCTAAGGGAAAAATCGAAACTCCTAAAAGAAAGGGGATTATGTCACAAACGGGAAATAGGTTAGCTTTATTTTTTCTGTCCCACACCACATCATCTTCCTAAATCGATCATTACTGAAGATTTTCCCTCTGAGAAAACAAAAATTAATTCAATTAATTATACCAGGTAATAGGTCAGGAGTAGATAAAATTTGCAGGCAAATTAGCAACCTGAGTATTTTCTCTCCTCCCCACCCTTTCTCCCCCAAAATGATTACATGTGAATCAGAAGTATAAGAAATTTCCCTGAGAGTTACGATAATGTATGGAGAGGAGTCAAGTCCAGTCTGGAATGCCAAATATGCTCTGAGATGAATCATTTGTCCCATACACTTTGATTCTCAAGTTCGGGTGGTTAGAAAGAAGTTACAATATAAGCTTTAGCTTATCTCACAGAAATGTATTACTGCCCAAGACAATTGAAGTGGGCAAAAGAATATGTGCTCACCAAAAGAATATGCACTCTCCAAGCATATGTGGCTCCCAGAGAAATTCAACCATGATAAATAATAATAGCAAAGAACCTATGAAAGCTGAGGATTCAATTAATGTTAAATTTTTAATCCAAATGTAAGATAAAAAATTTAAAAACAATGAAACTATCCTCAAGGAAATAAAAGTGATTTTGTAAGTTGTTACCAGGCAAAAATATAGCTTTAAGACCTTTTAAACCCTTTGGAAAATACTGGGTACTACAATACTAATTGCAATAAAGAATCCAACAGTTAGGCTGAATTGCAAAATGGATATAACTTAAGAGAAGGTTTTGAACCAGATTATGTCAAACATTTCTCTCAGAAGACATTAGTAAATTATGATTTAAAAATTATAAAAGAAGGTCAAGAAATATGTAGGAAATGAATGTGTCAATATCCATATATACTTAGATAAGAAGAAAAGTAGTCACTACTTGAAAATACGATGGTATAATTTTCTAGAATAGTACCTCATATTTTTCACAAGTGGGCAAAAGACATGAAGAGACATTTCTCTGAAGAAGATATACAGATGGCAATAAACATCTGAAATATCATTAGCCATTAGAGAAATAAAAATTAAAACCAAATAAGATACCACTACACACATATCAGGATTGCTGAGATAAAGATAATGATAACAACTGATAAGCATATTTAGAAAGTGACTCACTCATATATTTCTGGTGGGAATGTAAACAATAAAACCACCTCAGAAAATAGTTTGGCAGTTTCTTTTAAAACTAAAAATTGACTTACTACACCACTCAGCCTGCACTGCTGGTCATTTATCCCAGAGAAATAAGTATTTATTTTCACACAGGAACTTGCACATGAATGCTTATAGCACCTTCGTTTGTTAACAGCCAAAAACTTGAAAAGCCCAAATGTATTTTAAAGGAAGAATTATTAATCAAACTGTAGGACATTCATACCATTAGAATACTACTCAACCATGAAAAGAATGAACTATTGATACAGGCAACAACTTGGATAAATCTCAAGGAAATGATACTGCATATAAATGTTAATTTCAAAGAGAAATTACATGATTCAATTTATTTAACAACTGTGAAATAATTATAGGAATGAGGATGAAATTAGTGATTTCTAGGGATAAGTGTAGATAGAAGAGTAACATAAGGGATTCTCTGGTGATGATATAATTGAATATCTTGTTTGCATTATGGTTACACAGAGCTATGCATATGCAAACACACACAAACAAATGAGTGCATGTACAATGAGTGAACTCTGATAAAACTCATGGATTGTACCAATGTCAGTTTCTTGGTTTTCATAATGTATTTATGTTTGTGTAGGATTGTGGCTTGGAGAGGGCATAGTAGGGGAGGGTTTCATGAAACTTTCTTGTAAATTTCTAGGTAACTTACTATGAATCTATAATTATTTCAGAATAACTGTTTTTTTTTTGTTTTTTTTTTAAAGCCCTCCATATTGAAAAGGCTTTTAAGGAACTGAAGGAGATATGTAAGGGTAAGAAAAAGATACAAACATGACACACAGGAATACTTACACACAAACTTGTTATAGTAAATTTTAAGAATATCAAAGAAATAGAAAATATTGGAAAATCTAATAAGCATGAATATTCAAAACCAAAGGATGGAAAATCAGATTTGGCATGCTCCTTGAGGGCATCTGTACATACAAGAGACAATGAAGCACTATTTTCAAACTATTAAAGGAGAAGAAAATCAAATCGAGAATATTCAGCTAAACCATCCCACATGTGCTTATTCATTTACTCAGCAAATATTTACTGTACAACCACTATGTGCCAAACAGTACCAGACATTGAGGATAAGGCAGAAAATACAATAGAGAAAAATCTCTTATTGCATGCTATTGTAAAAGCAATTCAATTAACCTGTAATGCTTACCACATGTCTCAACCACTCTGGAAAGCCTTGTTCATACCTTTCCCTTTCCCTTAATAACCCAGGCTCACTGCTAGGGCTTCAGGATGGTGAGTTGAGCCTGTGACCAAAACAGCTTTCTCTGAACCATATTGGCATGGCAGTCTTAATTGAAGAGCTATAGGCAAATCTGAAAGTAAACTCAAAAAGGAGAACTGTAGTTTGTGTGGGGATCTTAATTATTCATCACCATGAGCAATATTGCTTGGGAATGAGGATGACTTTTAAGCAATTATTTCATAAGGCATAGCCAGATGCCACTAGGTTTAAATGCAGTTGTCACTGATGAACCCCTCTTTCTTGTTCCGCCTCTTTTAGGAATGTAAAAGCATGACTTACTATTTGCCCTCATTTTCCCCTTGTTTTTCAAGAAAGAGTTTTATGTAAACCATATGCCACTGTAGAATAGGTGTAGTGTCTTCATATAAATAAACGTAACTATTTTTAGTTTATATTTTTTAACAGTACTACCATGACCTCAATTTTGAAAGTGTTTGCATTTGAATTTTTATTACTATTTTTGTTTACTTCCCAATGTCAACATAAGTGATAATTAGTGGAATTGTATATTTGCCTCAGAGCTCTTTTCAAAATAAATAAAACTTTGCAGATGTTATAAACCCACATTTTATCTTTCCTCATTATTCCCTTCCTCCCTCACTATAGGGAAGAACTATATACAGTAGGTACTTTTTTCTTTTTCCAAATATGGTTTTATACCTTTCTGGCATATATCTGAATACATAGGAATTATACTATTTGAAGAATAAAAATCTTATATCCTTCCAAAATATTTGCTTTATTTTTCTATGCTAACAAATTTTTCTACAACTGAGATTTTGCTTCATTTTTTAAGCAACTGGAATAAGATAAGCATGGCATTGTATTGATGCAGAATGTATATAATACAAGGACTACAATGAGTTCCTTCCCACTATTCGTCTACTTTTATTGCTTTGTATATGGCCATGATATTTTCATGCTTTCAACTAATAATGACTAAGAATTTGCTTTATGTTCAAGGTACTGCTATCTAGAATTTTGTGGCAGAGAAAATATGCGTTTTCTCAAGAGTTACACTACTTAATGTGGCAATACTTCATTTGTTGTAATTTCTAAGGTACTAGGAATACACAGACCTAGTTAAATATACATATTAATCAGTGTTTCTTTTGTTTACTTTACACCTAATGATAGCTGCAGGAGGCAAATAAGCAGGAGGGGCCCAGAGAATCTCCCACTTGCCTGTACTCTGAAAGAATGGGTTGGAGCCAGGGGAAGTTTGTTCCATTTGTAGCAGGGAGGAGCCTTGCTTCTTCAGTTCCTGTGTTGTGGCCTGGCATTTAATCCGTGAGATGGGAGTACTGGCAGGAACCCCTCTCATTTTGCTAAGAGTTGCTCTTTTGTTTTTTTTCACCCAATAAATTCTGTTCCTGTTACCCTTCAATGTGTCTGCATGCCTAACTTTTCCTGGTTGTGACACAATAACCCACATTTAGCTGACCAAAGGAGCAGAAATTCTGTAACATTAATCTTCCTTTAAGCATATATTTTAACAGAAAATGAAGGGCATGGTGTTTTTTCACGTCAAGAAACACGTTCTTTTAATTTTAGTGTTAAGGCAGAGTTAGCCTTGTGTAACCTTTATAGGTAAGAATGACAATTACTTATATACCTTGACTTTTTACTACCTCAAAGCAATAAATTTTATTTGAATGATTCAAAAGTTTTATGTTAGAATCTTAACCAAAATGTCTAATCCTATGCTTGACTTGGGAGAACGTCATTCTGCTTCCAATAGATGAAAGCTTTTCCCCTCCTCATCTTGATTATAAAGCCACTGCATCAGATTGTCAATATAATTGGATTTTTCTCCTAAAATCCCAGTTGAAGTTAATATTAGTCTAATATATGTGCCAGTTACATTATTTTTAATATGTGGCATAATGGTAAGCCTGTTTTACTCCATGGAAATAAGTTCCTACTTTATCTTGGTTTGTGGCTTTGCCCATTTACTAAACATGACTGTGTGATTTATTATGATAGCCTTGTTTCTAAGCAACAGTTTTTTGAAGTTGAAATAAATTGTTTGAAGTTGTTGAGAAATTGTTAATATATAACAATTTCTTCACACTTTCTCTGTGTTCATCAAACATGAACTGTCAAATCCAGATCATGTTATTATAAAATTATCAACTAAAAAGGAAGATTTTTAAATAATGTTGAGCCAATTAGAATTGCTTTATAAACACAAGGGTGTTTTCAGTGTATCCATTTGTTATTGAAAGGAAGATATATAAAAATGGCCGAGTTTGAGCCACGCATGGTGGCTCATGCCTGGAATCCCAGCACTTTGGGAGGCCGAGGCAGGTGGATCACTTGAGGTCAGGAGTTCAAGACCAGCCTGCCCAACATGGTGAAACCCATCTCTACTAAAAATACAAAATATTAGCTGGCAGGTTGGCACATGCCTGTAATCCCAGCTAACTCAAGAGGCTAAGTCAGGAGAATCACTGGAAACTAGAAGGTGGAGGTTGCAGTGAGCAAATACCATGCCTGGGAGAGAGAGGGAGACTGTCTCAAAAAAAAAAAAAAAAGGGTGGGGGCGGGTGGCAATTTTATTTTATTTGAAATGTTTCGTAAGGAATGATATTTCATATGGCTATTACTATTGATACTAGCATTAATAGCAGAAGTGCTAATTCGGAAAATTGGTTCAAAATTGGGTCTAATCTACAAAAGAATATGTAGCTATCCAGAGCTTTGATAAGGCTAAGTACTTTTATGTGCCCAATACAATCCACCTGTAAGCAACCCCAAAACAGCTGCTAATTACTCATGATTGTTCAAACGTACTAAGAATATTTAAGAAAATGAATACCAAAGCCATTTTTCATCAAATATTTTTATGTCTGTATTACACAAGCTAATGTATTCAGTATTCATATCCACATGTTTTCTTTAAAGAAGTAGAGGTCCATAAATAATGAAAACATATATGGTTCTTTTTTTTTTCTCCAAGACAGAGTTTCGCTCTTGTTACCCAGGCTGGAGTGCAATGGTGCGATCTTGGCTCACCACAACCTCTGCCTCCTGAGTTCAGGCAATTCTCCTGCCTCAGCCTCCTGGGTAGCTGGGATTACAGGCATGCGCAACCATGCCCAGCTAATTTTTTGTATTTTTAGTAGAGATGGGGTTTCACCATGTTAACCAGGATGGTCTTGATCTCTTGACCTCATGATCCACCTGCCTCAGCCTCCCAAAGTGCTGGGATTACAGGCTTGAGCCTCCGCAGGATATGAGGGCAATCTGACTGCAACATCTGTCACCCCATTGATCATGAGGGTTGATTAGACTGATCTAGCTGGCTAGGTGGGTATCCCCATCCTCCCTCACTGCTCCATGTGCGTCCCTCCCAAAGCTGTGCACTCGGTCAAAGAGGACGACCATCCCTGATAGAGGAGGACCCGTCTTTGGTCAAGGGTATACGAGTAGCTGCATTCCCCTGCTAGAACCTCCAAACAAGCTCTCAAGGTCCATATATGGTTCTTAATCCTTAAACTCTTAAGATGAAACTTGAAACTCCAAACTCAGGTGGGTTCTCTTTGACATATCCACCTTAAGGCTCTCAACATCCTTGTTTCTTAGAAAATTCACACTGGTACCATTAGAAGACTACCCCCAGTTTCTGGAGTGGTATTACCAGGATAGTCTATGTGGAGCCACTGGAAATAAATGGGAATCTCTGTAACTATAAGAAGGGATGTGGAAGTCATACTCTATTAAAACAAAAGTAATGCAACATGCAGCGACAGCCCTATTCAAACCAGAAAACCAGGCAAATTTTTAATGTTGCACAAGACTCTTCTCTATACCTACATGATTATCTTTTATTTCTTTTTTTCTTTCTTTTTATTGTACTTTAAGTTCTGAGGTACGTGTGCAGAACATGCAGGTTTGTTACATAGGTATACATGTGCCATGGTGGTTGGCTGCATCATCACCCCATCATCTATATTAGGTATTTCTCCTAATACTATCCCTCCCCTGGCCCCCAGCCCCTGAGAGGCCCGAGTGTGTGATGTTCCCCTCCCTGTGTTCATGTGTTCTCATTCTTCGACTCCCACTTAGGAAAGAGAAAATTCGACGTTTGGGTTTCTATTCTTGTGTTAGTTTGCTGAGAATTATGGTATCCAGCTTTATTCATGTCCCTGCAAAGGACATGAACTCATCCTTTTTATGGCTGCATAGTATTCCATGGTATATATGTGCCACATTTTCTTTATCCAATTTATCATTGATGAGCATTTGGGTTGGTTCCAAGTCTGCTATTGTGAACAGTGCTGCAATAAACATACATGTGCATGTGCCTTTATAATAGAATGATTTATAATTCTTTGATTATATACCTTGTAATGGGATTGCTGGGTCAAATGGTATTACTAGTTCTAGATCCTTGAGGAATTGCCACACTGTCTTCCACAATGGTTGAACTAATTTACACTCCCACCAACAGTGTAAAAGCATTCCTAGTTCCTATTTCTCTGCATTCGCTCCAGCAACTGTTGTCTCCTGACTTTTTAATGATTGCCATTCTACCTGGCATGAGATGGTATCTCAATGTGGTTTTAATTTGCATTTCTCTGATGACCAGTGATGATGAGCTTTTTTTCGTATGTTTGTCGACCTCATAAATGTCTCCTTTTGAGATGTGTCTGTTCATATCCTTCACCCACTTTTGGATGGGGTTGTTCTTTTCCTGTAAATTTTTTAAATCCTTTGTAGATTCTGGATATTAGCCCTTTGTCAGTTGGGTAGACTGCAAAAATTTTCTCCCATTCTGTAGGTTGCCTGTTGACTCTGATGATAGTTTCTCTTGCTGTGCAGAAGCTCTTTAGTAGAATTACATCCCATTTGTTAATTTTGGCTTTATTGCCATTGCTTTTGGTGTTTTAGTCATGAAGTCTTTGCCCATGCACATGTCCTGAATAGTATTGCCTAGGTTTTCTTCTAGGGTTTTTATGATTTTAGGTCTTACTTTTAAATCCTTAATCCATTTGGAGTTAATTTTTATATAAGGTCTAAGGGATCCAGTTTCACCTTTCTACACATGGCTAGCCAGGTTTCCCAACATCATTTATTAACAACGGAATCCTTTTTTGTCAGGTTTGTCAAAGATCAGATGGTTGTAGATGTGTGGTGTTATTTCTGAGGCCTTATTCTGTTCCATTGGTCTATATCTCTGTTTTGGTACCATGCTGTTTTAGTACTGTAGCCTTGTAGTATTTGAAGTCAGGTAGCACGATGCCTCCGGTTTTGTTTTTTCTTTTCTTTTTTTTTTTTGCTTAGAATTGTCTTGGCTATGCAGGTTCTTTTTGGGTTATATATAAAATTTAAGGTGTTTTTTTCCAGTTCTTCTGTGAAGAAAGTCAATGATAGCTTGATGGGGATGGCATTGAATCTACAGATTACTTTGGGTAGTATGGCCATTTTCACAATATTGATTCTTCCAACCATGAACATGGAATTTTTTCCTTTTGTTTGTGTCCTCTCTTATTTCCTTGAGCAGTGGTTTGTAGTTCTCCTTGAAGAGGTCCTTCACATTCCTTGTTAGTTGTATTCCTAGTTATTTAATTCTCTTAGTAGCAATTGTGAATAGGAGTTCACTCATGATTTGGCTCTCTGTCTGTTATTGGTGTATAGGAATGCCTGTGATTTTTGTACACTGATTTTGTATCCTGAGACTTTGCTGAAGTTGCTAATCAGATTAAGGAGATTTGGGGTTTAGATGATGAGGTCTTCTAAATATACAGTCATGCTGTCTGCAAATGGAGATAATTTGACTTCCTCTTTACCTATTTGAATACCCTTTATTTCTTTTCCTTGCCTGATTGCCCTCGCCAGAACTTCTAATATTATGTTGAACAGGAGAGGTGAGAGAGGGCATCCTTGTCTTGTGCTGGTTTTCAAGGGGAATGCTTCCAGTTTTTGCTCATTCAGTATGATATTGCTGTGAGTTTGTCATAAGCAGCTCTTACTATTTTGAGATAAATTCCATCAAAACCTAGTTTAACAGAGTTTTAACCATGAAGGGTTGTTGGGTTTCATTGAAGGCCTTCTAATGGCACACATCTATTGAGATAGTCATGTGTTTTTTGACTTTGGTTCTGTTTATGTGATGAATTATCTTTATTGATTTGCCTGTGTTGAATCAGCCTTGCATCCCAAGGATGAAGCCGATTTGATCATGATGGATAAGCTTCTTGATGTGTGGTTTGATTTGGTTTATTGGTATTTTATTGAGGATCGTGGCACTGATGTTCATCAGGGATATTGGCCTGATTTTTTTTTTTAGCTGTTTCTCTGCCAGGTTTTGGTATCAGAATGATGTTGCCTCATATGGTAATTTAGGGAGGATTACCCCTTTTTCTGTTGTTTGGAATAGTTTCAGAAGGAATGGTAACAACTCCTCTTTGTACCTCTGATAGAATTCAGCTGTGAAACCATCTGGTCCTGGACTTCTTCTGGTTGGTTAGTTATTAATTGCTGCCTCAAATTCAGACCTTGCTATTGATCTATTCAGGGATTTGACTTCTTTTAGTCTTGGGAGGGTGTAAGTGTCCAGAAATTTATCTGTTTCCTCTAGATTTTCTAGTATATTTGTGTAGTGGTGTTTATAGTATTCTTTGATGGTAGTTTGTGTTTCTGTGGGATCAGTGAAGATATGGTCTTTATCATTTTTTAGTGTGTCTATTTGAATTTTCTCTCTTCTCCTTTATTAATCTGGCTATTGGTCTTGCCATTTTGTTGATCTTTTTAAAATACCAGCTCCTGGATTCATTAATTTTTCTTTAAGGGTTCTTTTTTTTTTATCTCTATCTCCTTCAGTTCTGCTCTGATCTTAGTTATTTCTTGTCTTCTATTAGCTTTTGAATTTATTTGATCTTGCTCCTCTATTTCTTTTAATTGTGATGTTAGATTATCAATTTTAGATCTTTTCTTGTTTCTCTTGTGGGTATTCAGTGCTATAAATTTCCTTCTACACACTGCTTTAAATGTGTCCCAGAGATTCTGGTACATTGTGTCTTTGTGCTCATTGGTTTCAAAGAACATCTTTATTTCTGCCTTCATTTCATTATTTGTCCAGTAGTCATTCAGGAGCAGGTCATTCAGTTTCCATGTAGTTGTGTGGTTTTGAGTGAGTTTCTTAGTCCTTTGAGTTGTAATTTATTGCACTGTGGTCTGAGAGACTGTTTGTTATGACTTCCATTTTTTGCATTTGCTGAGGAGTGTTTTACTTCCAATTATGTGATCAATTTTAGAATTGGTGTGATGTGGTACTGAGAAGAAGGTATATTCTATTGATTTGGGGTGGAGAGTTCTGTAGATGTCTATTAGGTCTGCTTGGTCTAGAGCTGAGTTCAGGTCCTGGATATCCTTGTTAATTCTCTGTCTCGATCTAATATCAACAGTAGGGTGTTAAAGTCTTCTAATATTATTGTGTGGGAGTCCAAGTCTCTTTGTAGGTCTCTAAGAACTTGCTTTATGAATATGGGTGCTCTTGCATTGGGTGCATATATATTTAGGATAGTTAGCTCTTCTTGTTGCATTATTTGTATCTTTTGATCTTTGGTGGTTTAAAGTCTGTTTTATCAGAAACTAGGAATGCAACCTTGCCTTTTTTTGTTTTTTTTTGTTTTTTTTTTTTTTGGTTTCCCTTTGCTTGGTAAATCTTCCTGCATCCCTTTATTTTGAATCTGTTTGTGTTTTTGCATGTGAGATGGGTCTCCTGAATACAGCACACACATGGGTCTTGACTCTTTATCCAGTTTGCCTGGATCTTAGCTTGCTGGTCTCCATGGGGATGGGACCTGCCGAGCCAGACCACTTGGCTCCCTGGCTTTAGCCCCCTCTCCAGGGAAGTGAACAGTTCTATCTTGCTGGCTTTCCAGGTGCCACTGGGGTATGAAAAAAAAATTAAACAACAACAACAAAAAACTGCAGCAACTAGCTCAGCTTCTGCCCAAACAGCAGCCCACTTTTGTGTTGGAAGCCCAGGGCCCTGGTGGTTGTGTAAGTACCAGAGGGAATATCCTGGTCTGTGGGTTGTAAAGACCATGGGAAAAATGCAGTATCTGGGCCAGAGTGCACAGTACAGTCCCTAATGGCTTCCCTTGCCTAAGGGAGGGAGTTTCCCTGCCCCTTGCACTTCCCAGGTTAGGCAACACATCACCCTGCTTCAGCTCACCCTCCTAGCTGTCCAAACCATCCCAGTGAGATGAACCAGGTACCTTAGTTGGAAATGTGGAAATCACCTGTCTTCCGCGTCACTCTTGGTGGGGGCTGTGCACCAGAGCTGTTCCTATTTGGCCATCTTGCCTGGGGACCCACAGTCCTCTTTTATTTCATTTCATTCTCACAATGTCATCAGTTATTAAGTTCCCATGATATAAGTTCTTAAGTCCTTAAAAACTCGCTTTATACAAGAAGAGGTATGGACAGAAATTATTTCAGAAATTCAATGAAATTTACAATGGTGTAATTTTAAGATTAGAAAGGCTATTTTCAAGCAGTTGGGATTTCTTGAAATCTATGATGAATATAATTGCAGGAGCACAAATAAAACAATTTCTTTCTTTTTTATTTGCACTTGGCAAGTGTATTTATTATGCTTCCAAATTCCATTTTACAATTTTATTTATGTTGTTTTGAGATTGCATGCAGATTATCTCATACATAATTATTGTACCAATTTGTGGTATTATGCATATGCTCACTAAACAATGAACATATTGAAATGTATGCAAATGCAAGTAGAATGAAAAAGACTATGTAATGTTTCTTAAATCTTAAAATGTATCAAGTTATTATCTGGGTATCCAATATATTACTAAAGTCTTGTAAAACAGTTACTTTATTGCTAGATGCTTTGAGCATCAAATTGATTGATGATCTACATGACAGAAATAAAAATTAAATACTCATAAGCATAAAGTTCAATTCATGATGGCAAAAAAAAAGTCATGTTCGTGAATTCTTTGAAAATTAGGTAACAGAAACAAACAAAACAAACTCACAAATCTCCTCTTTGGTGCGCAGTCATAGTTATTCTTTGTTGGAAGTATTAGAAGTAACCAAATTAAAGATAAATCCCTGAGGGTCAACAGGTATATAGTAGGGACTGAAAACATGCATAGTTGTACCGATAAAATTGTTGAAAATTTAAATAAAACTATTTTATTGGCTGGGCATGGTGGCTCACACCTGTAATCCCAGCACTTTTGGAAGCCAAGGTGGGCAGATCATGAGGTCAAGAGATCAAGACCATCCTGGCCAACATGGTGAAAACCCATCTCTGCTAAAAACACAAAAAAATTAGCCAGGTGTGGTGGTGCACATCTGTTGTCCCAGCTACTCCAAAGACTGAGGCAAGAGAATTGCTTGAACCTGGGAGGTTGAGGCTGCAGTGAGCTGTGATTATTCCACTACACCCCAGCCTGGGCAACAGAGTGAGACTCTATCTCAAAAAAAAAAAATTTTTTTATATTAATAGAATTCATAAAATGTTCAAAATTTCCAATGTCACATTGTCATTCTATAAAAGTCATTGATAATTTATTAATATTATATAATTAATACTATACAATTAGTATTGATATTGCATATTAAGCCACTCTGTTGTAGATACTGTACTACAGAATAAGCAAGGGGAGAGGGTGATGTATTTCAGAAAGGAGTGATATTTTTCTTGCTTTTGAAATGATTTCATTCATTTATCAGTACAATGTATACCCCCAAAAAGAGTACATAAGCTTACTTAAAATGAAATTAGTCCTTAAAATAAAAATTAAAAAAATAATTTTACTGGGAGTTTACTATGTGCTACTAAATTCATAGTCTTAAAATATTTAAAATATGAAGTAATAGTTGGGCCCAGAATTACTTCACTTTCTTTTTGTGAGTAGAAAGGTGCTTAAGAAATGCTGGATGAACCTGGATATTGATAGAAACACTGAGCTTTGTCACCGTCTTCTTTTATAAAATAAAATATCATGGTCCTTTATAGTAAAACCGTTAATAAAAAAAGATAATTCCTTTTAAGGCACATGTTCTGTTTAAAATTTTGTAAGATTTCACTATTCCATCACTGGTTAAACCAGAGCAAATATTTACTTGCCATCTGTTAGCTAGAACTCTGTACTCTAGAACAGTCTAACAATGGGTTAATTTATCCTTTATAATGCAACTCTATGAAAGGAGATAATTTTCTTTGTTTGGATCACTGTAATCCACAGTCTGGACTAGTATTTATGGAAATGATGTATAGTCATAACAGTCAATTACTAAGTAGAGAGATGTCTTTCTAGATCAGAAGGAAGTCATTTTGCCCACAGTGACAAATTGTGCCATTATTTAAATTTAGTGACACATGAAAAATGCATCCCTAATACACAGACGAATTACCAACTGATTCCCATTAAGCAATTCCAATTACAACACTGCATTCTTTGCTTCTCTCACTTTTTTTTTTTTTTTCCTGGAGATAGAGTCTTGATCTGTTGCCCAGGCTTGAGTGCAGTGTCACAAACTTGGCTCACTGGAACCTCTGCCTCCCAGGTTCAAACACTTGTCCTGCCTCAGCCTCCTGAGTAGCTGGGATTACAGGTGCACACCACCATGCCCGGCTAATTTTCGTATTTTTAGTTAGAGAAGGGATTTCACCACGTTGACCAGGCTGGTCTCAAACTCCTGGCCTTAGGTGATCCGCCTGGCTCTGCCTCCCAAAGTGCTGGGATTATAGGCGTGAGCCACTGTGCCTGGCCTGCTTGTCTTACTTTCTTGCAAATCAGTTGTGGATTTTGCATTTTCATCTCTCATTAACAGGTGTTCTTCAGTCCTCTCATTCTAAAGATTTGAGAATACCTGCTGATCACTGTTCTAATTTGCAAAATGCCAATTCTCTTCTGTTGACATCTATATTATTCTAATGATTAGATTCACCCTACATTTTTGAATGTAGACCTCTGTTGTTCTCATAATATACCACTGTAAATTTTGTCCAAGAGACTTTTGATGATATGCCTACAGAAATAGATATTATGTGTATTTGATTTACATATATATCATTTACATAGGTTTTTATTTTCCTCTGATGTGTGTTGCTCTTCTTTCTTAGCTGAATTATTTTGTGACACTTTTTTTATATCATTCATGTCTCTACTCAATGCTGACTTCTTCAAGAGGCATTCCTTGACCACACTATCTCGTACAACAGTAATGTCACTCTTTCTCCATTATCTGACTGTATTCTACCCCCTAAAAAATTATTAGTACCTGGTATTACAGTAGCTGTTTATTTGTGTACAGTATTTGCATTTCTTTCTAAATAAAAAGGAAAGTTTCCAAAAGTAGGAGTTTTTCCCAAGTATATTAGTAAGGCTGTTTCTGTCTCTTCATTAGCTCAAAGTGAAAGGCACATCTTTGTCCTAGGAATTAGAATATTATGTACCAATTTAAAGGCAACAAAAAGAGTTTCAGGCACCATCATGATACCCTGATATAAGTCCTCACAAAGAAACAATAATTCACACATATCATCGCACCACTATCATATCAAAGATAAAACCAAAATGATTCTTAAAATTGTAATTTCTGGTGCTTATGATGAAATATGAACTAAAAATTTGAAGTGGTATAAACCTCTTTCAAAATTTCAGAAACTAAAAATATAAAACAAAACTATGTGCAGTGCCTAGAGCAGGCTGACTGAAAGGGTGGAAATCGCTAAGTCTCTATCTCTTGATTTCTAGCACTGCATATGCTGACTGGACCAACTCTTACTTTCAAAATTTGTGTTCTGTCACCTGCCTCTTAGCTCTAGTGGCACTAAAACACAAATCAGTTCTTTGGAATTAGACTAAAGAATTATTGGGATTTGGGATTATTCTATCCTGTTTACAAATTGTGATTATTGAGCTAGAAAATTCAAAATAATTATATAAGTAAGCATGAAAATGTAGTGTTGCTTGAAACATTTAGGAGTCTTAACCACTTTTAAAGCAGAATTAATTGCCTCTATAGCAATGCCTCCTAGATACACTTGTAAGTTCTTATTCATCAAGTGTTTGTTGTGCAAATGATCTGTCTTATAAATTGTCCATAGGGTTTTACATATCCAGAAATAACACATCCTTAAAATATATAGATCTAAACTGTATTCCAACTCTGAAGATTTTTAATTTCTTATTCCTGAAGATAACTTAGGGTTATAAATGTAGCCACTAAATGTTTAGATAATTTAACTCACCTCATATAATTTTTAAGAATAGGTAAAATGTCAAATGAACATGAGAATTCCCTGCTTCATTTTAATTAATTTTCTTGATTATTTGAAATTAGATTCCTTCTTTCCCCAGATTGAAGCATAAGTCCACTCTCCATCAAGATGTTTGAAAATTGTCCCAAAATAATGAACATGTGGGAAAAGCAAATATCAGCCTCTGCTACCTTCTCAAATTTTCAATCATTTGGCATACAGCATGAATATTAACAATGCCAGTTTTCCCTCTATCTCTGTTTTATCTGTTGGATAGCATTAATTGCTTTCTGAAATAATTCCATTGATTTTTTGCCTGTTCTCTACTCTACCAAACTAGAAGCTTCATGAAATCATGAATATTTTCTGTCTGGTGCACTTTTTATCCCATGTACACATAATAGAATATAATATATGTAATTGCAAAGGAGAAATCAAAGAACATTATGGCTTTGGTGGATTATTGACAGGAGCTCATGCCATATTTTATTGTTGTCTTCCATACTTACATAAGGGCATGTATTTAAAAATTTATTTATTAACTCAGTCACTCATGAAACATTTATTGAGTCCTTGGAGCTCTTTGTAAATGCTTTCATTATTTGAAATAAATGGGTCAACTTCATAATGCAATTTTTACTCTTATGACTGTAGTATTCTATAAAAAACTTAAAAAGTAGATCTTTTTGAGGTTATATTTTTAGAAAATCAAATGTACTATTAATATATTCAATCAAATATTGTTAAACAGAAAGACAGGACTTAGTAGAATTTTGAGCTCTTCACAAGTATTTGGTTCTTTTATTTCTTGCAAGTTCAAAGAGGAGTACTTTTTTTCTTTTTTTCCATGTTAGCCTCAGTCAAGTGGCTGCTTTGGTGAAGAAAGTGTAAGCAGAAGCACTGCATGTCCCTTTCAAAAGCAGGAATTCAAACCTGGTATATGTGTCAACATGCTCCCTCCAAAATACGATTGACATTGCAAGGATCATTTTCTATCAATACACAGAAGCACATAACCTACTTCACTAACATTAATGGGATACTAAGATACCTTCTAATTTGAGGAAAGGATAATCTAAAGATTACAGAGAAGATATTGCAAAGGAAAAAATACATCTAAATTGAAAATATTTTTAAAAATTCTTCCTTTTAAAAAATTTATGAAAAATAATTTATGACCTATCATTACAATCAATACCTTATGTTATAGCATAAACAAATATATCTTCAGAATTAGCTTATCTAAGCAGAGAAGCTGCTTATTAACTATTAGGAAATTACCTATGAATTTTGTATTGTGTCATTTTGCTAAGATATGGATCTCTAAGGGAAAAGTTTTAAGATCTTTAGAACACAAAAACAAAAGAACTGCATGGATACATTAGAACATTGCAGATATTTTTACATTTTAACTTAAAGTCTTCCCCAGATTTTTATAAACGTTACAATTTTACGTTTCCTTGAAAACATTCCATTAAACCTGTGCCTAACACCCATCTCAATGACAGTTAATTTTCATTTTTAATATAGACAATCATGTCAGTAATATGTTCTTCATATATAGAATTGAGACAAATATTTACATGAATTGACATAAAGTTCTCTAAAGACAGCAAGCATGTAAGTAGTGAACATTGTCTTCATCCCTGCCCTTTTGCTTTCTCCCTTTCCCCAGCCTCCATTCAATTGTCAAATCCTCCAGATATTGCCACATATATTTACCTCAAATTTGAGGCCTTTCATGACTCAAAATAATAACCATCTATGACAAAACCACAGCCAACATTATACTGAATGGGCAAAAGCTGGAGGCATTCCCCTTGAAAACCAGCACAAGGCAAGGATTCCCTCTCTCACCACTCTTATTCAACATAATAACGGAAATCCTGGCCAGAGCAATCAGGCAAGAGAAAGAAAGAAAAGGCATTCAAATAGGTAGGAAAGAATTCAAACTATCAGACTACATGACATGATTCTGTACCTAGAAAACCCATGATCTCAGCCATCAATGCTCATCAGTGGTAGACTAGATAAAGAAAATGTGGCATATATGCCTCAAGGAACACTATACAGCCATAAAACAGAATGCAATTATGTCCTCTGTGGGGACATGGATGGAGCTGGAGGCCATTATCCTTAGCCGATAAATGCAGGAATAGAAAACCAAATACAGCATGTTCTCATTTTATAAGTGGTAGCCAAATGATGAGAATACATGGACACATAGAGGGGAACACCACACACTGGGGCCTATTGAAGGGTGGAGGTTGGGAGAAGGAAGAGAATGAGGAAAAATAACTAGTGGGTACGAGGCTTAATACCTGGGTGATGAACTAATCTGCACAACAAACCCCCATGACACAAGTTTACTCATGTAACAAACCTGAACATGTACACCTAAACATAAAAGTTAAATAAAAAAGATAAGCAATGCCTATGATGTCTAAACTATTACTTTCAAATTTCTACTCAAATTCTTGCCTCCATATTTTTAGAATGGTTTCCAAAACTTGAAGTATGTTAAAGCAACTAAAACACCCTATGATCTTTTACATTTCTTTCTTGAACATTTTGAAACAGAAAATGGAAGCTTGGAAAACAGCAATCCATTATTGAGTAGTTGTACAGCAGTAGTTATCTAGTTTTATTGACATCTGTCATTTCAAGCATATATTATTCAAAGATAAATATTGCTTCAACTATTTTAGTTAAATCTCTTAAATGCTATAAAAGATATCAGGTTTTTGGTATAAAAGCCATGTAAAAATATGGATGACTCCATACTTTAAGATAACTTAAGAAACTTGAAATATAACTGAAAATGATAAAGCTAAACTAATATTCGTTTATCAGAAAAGGAGCAATTGATAATTATGATAGATTCAAAACCAACTGCAAGTTTAAGTGAAATTACATGTACGAAAACCAATTTTACCTTAAGCTAATTGATATCTAAACAAGAGTTAAGATCCCATGGCATATTCCTGGTCATAAAAATTCACCAAACTTCTAAATAAAGTCCACAGAACTTCTAATGTTAGATATAAAATAAATGTGAGCTATACATACATTTAAAAATATTAATAAAAACAAGGAAGATAATTTTTACTGAATGATTCCAGTTGAGAGTCATGGAGCGGGGGCAGGGCTTATCCCAGCAGCCAGGGTGCAAGACAGGAACTGATACTAGACAGGACTCCATCGTATTGCAGGGCACACTCAGACACGCACTCACTCTCACTCAGACTGGGAGTGACTCATTTCGACATGCCCATTCACTTAATGTGCACATGTTTGGGATGAGAAAGGAAACTGGAGAAAATTCACCAACATGGGAGAATGTGCAGTCTAAACAGACAGTGGTCCCAGCCTGGAACTGGATTTTTTTCTCATCATCATTATAACCATATGAGCTTAAACAAATGGTGTTATTCAAGGACCTCCTATACTTTGTTCATAAGCAAATTTGCATTTTCATCTTTTAAAATTTTTTGTAAATACAAACTCACAAGTGCCCATTCACACATTCTTCTTAATTTCCATACAAATATCAGATTTCTCTACCTCGCAGTTCTTTTTTGCTGGAAATTCTATGACTAGTGTCTTCAGATGAGAAATTTATGCTTAAATTTCTGCCACCTTCAGTTCTCATTTCTAATGCTTCTGACTTGTAAATTAACATATTGACAGAAAAGTGTTCACCTAAATTCTAGTAGCATGTTTCTTACTAGGATAACTGTTTTATGCTCCCCTATGAATCCAACCTAACAAGTGTATATCTAAAACTATGGGAATACTTGTAAACATGAATTAAAAACATTATTTATGTCAATAATTTAACCATCTTTCACTTTTTTTTTTTTTTTGAGATGGAGTTTCACTCTTGTTACCCAGGCTGGAGTGCAATGGCACGATCTCTGCTCACCGCAACCTCTGCCTCCTGGGTTCAGGCAATTCTCCTGCCTCAGCCTCCTGAGTAGCTGGGATCACAGGCACGTGCCACCACGCCCAGCTAATTTTTTTGTATTTTTAGTAGAGTCGGGGTTTTACCATATTGACCAGGATGGTCTCGATCTCTTGACCTCATGATCCACCCACATCTTTCACTTTTTAAAGTATTTTTGAGGTGGCTTGTTTCCCAACATTTCTAATTAATTTTTTCAAACAGTGTTTCTGAACAGAATTAAATCTATACAAAGGCAATAGACTCAGAGAAAATCATCAGGAAGTATTTGGCATTTTCCAAGACAAGGTACCATTATTTTACAGATCCTTCTACATCCATCAAGGGTCCACCCCTCACCCAGGCCTTTCAAATATAACATTTATATATCCCTTCTAATGAATACATTGTAAAATTGGAATTTGCAGGAATTAACCAGATATGTATAATATCCTTCATTTGGAAGATGAAGATAACTTCATTTTTTACAAATAACATATGGCTTGTTTCTTTTCCAGAGCCACAGAGACCATTTATAAAATGGTTTCCTACATTTCTCTGAGTCCCTGATTCTCTCTCATCTCTATATGTCTAATGCTTTCCAGAGCATTCACTAAAGAAATTGAAGTGAATGACAAGAGAAATAAGATCACTATCTTTTACAAAATTATTCCTCAAAACAAAGTCAACATTCAAGTTCTGCCTATTTCTGCATTTTTTAAATCAATTTTTCTTCTACCCTCTTAATTCTAATCTAAATCATCAGTATATAATCCAGTATGTGCCTGTTTTACTGTCTCTATTGTAATAACATTCAGTATACTCAGTATGGTATTATAAGATTAGTCTATGGAAGATGTCATTTCATTCATGATTTCAGATTATACAAAGAATCCAGATTATCGATCAAATCTCCATAGATTTTCCTTGGCTGGCATGAAATGTTTTCTCCATTTCATGGAGCTGTTGCAATAAAAATCTATCTAAATGGCTTACATCAAGCACAAACATTATCCCAATTTCACTTGTCTTATCCTACCATTCTCTTTTAGCATCTGTAGACTGTACAATCTATTAAGCCTTTAAGAAGCAATAATAAGCAAATATTCACTGAAATAACTTTTTTAAATGTTTTAACGGGAAAGAGAAATAAGCAATAGCTCAACCCTTATAGTCACATCTGCTGAAGACCAAAATTTAATTGGTAAAGAAAGTTATCCAACAGTCAATTGTATCAAAAATATCTTTTTTGCTTGGTAATTTTTGATTAGTAATTAGTGATTACTAGTGGTCATCGTTTAAGAAGAGAATTTGGGGATAAACCTATAAAACTAACAAATAAATGAAGTTTGCACATTAATGATTATGTCTCTTGGCCTGCAACCTGGCAGTGCTAACTGCCCCCCCATCAGTTTCTGTGGTACTTTGTGTTTATTTCTATTATACTTACTTCTATAAGACATTGAGGATAAAACTTCTTTGTTTTTAAATTCCTGGCAGTTACCTCACATAATTTAATTAAAATTGTATTGCTTGGGAGAGCAAATCAGTATGATAATTCTAAATATTTGAATACATCATGACTTAAGACAGGAATGGGTCAATCAAGGGTTTTTTAAAGACACTCCTACTTTGCAAAGATAGTCAAAAAGTCAAATCATTGTGTATTTCTGTGGCTGAATATAAAAAGAAAACTGTATAAAATCATTTATTTAAAACTGTAATTGTGTACATTTCAAATGAAGTCAAATGATGTTTACACTGCTTGGTATATTTAGATAACTTAGAAGTATTTTTCTTGTTTTTTTAATTCTTTAGATACCAAGGAAAGTAGACATTCAAATAACCTTTCTCTCCTTCCTATTAAGCAACAAATGAAGCAAATAATTGGAGGTTAGTAGCTGTCTGAGGAGATTAAACAATTGCTTAGCTGAGCCCAAAAAGTACAACTTTGTTAGGGCATAACAATTCTGAGAAAACTTTTATGCTCAAATTAACTTTTTAGCTTCTCATTATGTATTGGTTCTCTTTCTAAGTTTCTTAAAGCAGTGATTCCAGAATTTCAGTGCTTTTTGTAACTAGATATAATGCATTATTTTATAAAACAAATTGTGTAAGTCAATACTAAACTCTGAGACAATTTTCCTAATCATATTTAAGTATAGACCATACAGCTTAAACAAAAGAGTCAAGGTAATGTTACCAGAAAGCTAAAAGGAATGTGGGGTTCAGTTTATCAACACCATACCTATATGAGTTGAGTAACACAGCAATGGTTTTTACAATCCTATTTAATTTAAGAATCAGTAATAAGGTTTCTAAAGATTTCTGGATTAAAAACAAGGTAAAGTCTTAAGAACTGAATTCGCTATTAGCATTAAAGAATATCATTTGTTTTCAGACTTCATCTCATATACAAATGCATTATGTAATTAAGGCAGTGTTTGATATTAGGAAGTAAGATATTTTCTACTAGACAATTCAGGTATTTTATGGATAAAAGAAATTATTTACATCAATAGGCTCAAAATAGAAATATTGCTTAAAATAATAAGACTTTAAAATCACAAAATATGTAACATAAATTAATCCTTTGAATAAAATTTGAACTTATAGTAAAAGACATGAACCACAGCTATTAGGACAGAAATCCATGTATTTAAAATGTATATTGTAGGCTACATGCCTAACTCAGTTTATTTAAACCATCCAAGTTACGTTTACTGTGTTCAAAAGCTCATTGATTTAGCATTCTGAAATAGTTTGGGAGAAAAAAAAGGCTACATATGTGTAATATAAAAATCTTCTTGAAAATAATAAACAGTTCTGAATTCAAGAGTGATATCTTTATCCAAAGCTGATTTTTAAAAGTTAGTATCTGATTGTGTCCTAAGATAATATTGATATTTAAATGTAAAGGAGAAATTTAAATTTTCTGAGATAATATAAAAATGCACCTGTTTAAATTCATGCCTTTGTTTCCTGTTACTGAGAGGGGATTTTTAAAAAAATTACATCAATTTGATTGTATTTAGAATACTTTTGCCCTATCATCCTAAACTTTTATGTGTAAGTGAATCTTCAAAGGCAATGTTGCTCACTGGGGCCATTTTGCATGTAGAGTTGTTTTATGCAGGAATTCAGTGCAGAGGATATAGTTGTGAGAAAAAAAAAAAAAGAAATATGTATATATGCTCCTTCTCTTCTTACACTCCATCTACAAACAGCAACACCTTATTCACATTGGCAGAATAGCACAAAGTCATTACTCTTTATTGAAACTTCCCTGAAAGATATATCAAAGTTTTCTCTCCTATGGAGAGAGTAAAATTACCAATTAGAATACAGCATCATGAAAAACCCCCTAGAAAAATATATTTATTTCTAAACATAAAAGAAAATCCTAAGAACAAAGGAGCCCAGAAAAGAATATATACTGTTGCAGGTAAAAGTTAGCTTCAAAAATTGAGTAAGGGAAAGATTTGTTTTCTGGACCATGGTTTATTACACCAGAAATACGTTTTTTTCTCTAATGGATAGAATGCATCTTACAAAACCTGGAAATAACAGTATTAGTAGCAGATTTACTGATCCGATCAATAAGGCTTTAAATGAAGACTTAAAGGGGGAGAGAAGAATGTGAATCAATAAAACAGATCTTACAGAAGACAATAGGTTTCAAATGAGAATAAGACTTAGTAAAATGTCTAGAAATTATTTCGTGAAAACTATGACTTGAAATAATGCTTAGGCCTAGGATATAGAGTATCCTAAATAAAACTAAAATAATAAAAATATTAGGTATGTTCAACTCAAAATGTACTCTAAAAAAATCCATATACAACACTGACAGATGAGTATAAAAATTGCCAAAACTGTACAAGGAGTGCCCTGCACAAGATTACCTGGCCTGTGGAACAAGTAGGGGACATATTCTACTTCACACTCCAATTGCATGACAAGTGTAATCTTCAATATACAGGATAAAAACCCAGGCTTAGCTATGTTCAGAAACATGCTCCAGGTTATGTAGCTATAAAAGTATGAGGCTATATTGGCTAGATTTGGAAGCCAGGTGTGTCTGGAATTCATTACTAAAAAAACACACAGAAAAGGAAAATTGATACATACCTATGAACACATAAATAATTTATTCTAAAGAAGGAAAGGAGATAATTTACTAATTTGTTCAAAAGGAACAATACAATGACTGAGAAATGTGTGTCACTGCATATCAGGGAGTTACACACTAGTTTTATGATTAAAAATATTAAAACTTAGTTTGGAGATGTTCACATCAGGAAAGGAAAACGGAAGAAGATTATCACTAAAAAATGGTGTAGCAATTCTAGCAAAAAAAATATTACAAAGGATAGTTAGTGAATGATTACAAGATATGGATTACAAAGAGAAGGCTTAAATGGTGGCATCTCTCTTGGGAGGAATTCTAACTCACTAAAACTTGGCTTTTAGATAAGGATTTTGATTTGCATTCGTAACACAGATATTGAGTGGAAACAAAGATTTGAGATACATAAGAGTACAGGAAGAAGATGATGAGCAGTGTTGGGTAAATTCTATGGACTTAAAACACGCAGCTAGTAATGGGAAGTTACTCAGAGACTCCAAGAAAATATAACTGAGTAAGAAAGTGAGAAACTAAAGATATAATTATGACTCTCTATTTTTGCAAATAAATCTATAACCAGAAAATGGCACAAAAATCACCTAAAGAAAATAATTAATTTTACAAATGAAAATAGAGTCATAGATTTAGACTTTTTACAAAGCATGTACAAAGAAAAAAAATGAATGTGAATGATTAAACAATGTAGTAAGGAGGTTTTTTTTTTAAAGTAGGTATGTAAAGTCAAGAATGCTTATAGATACTCCAAATATGAAAGTTTAAAATTTTAGCTGTGTTAAGAAAAAAAGAAATAACCCACAAACTGAGGGAGAAAGAACTGCTAATTTGTTTTGTTACTGTTGCTTTATATATTCTCTGTTAAAGAAAATTACCAAATTAGAATGAGTAGAACAATATTAATATAGATTTTGGTTTTGCTCCAATTTACCTGCAGACCTTTTTCAATGAGGGATAATCAGAGAAACATAGTGAATATCCACTATGGTCTGTTGTATCTGTAACCTGTGAGCACTTAGTCAAGAATCCAGTAATTATCAAAGACCAGGATGTTTTCACTAGGAAAAGCTCTTTCATTTTTTTGAGATTCTTAAACAGGCATATTAAGAAGATGCAATTTACAGTGTATCTTAATGTGAGTAATATACAGGTATTTTATTGTAACCTTGTGAGTAAGATTAAAAAAAACAATGGTTTTATGATAGAATAGCTGAATTAATTTTTGGAGGTTGACTGGTCTTAATCCGTGCAAATTTTATCCTTTCTACTATCACAACTCAAAAGATTATTCTGTGATTTAGTTAAGAAAGTGGAACATACACTGCCAATCTAGGGATAATACAAAGTTTTGTGGGAGAGCGAATAGATTATGTAGTGATCAAATCTTCAAAAATGATTTGTTATGCCGAAATTCATCGAGAAAATATGCTAACAAGAAGAAATGTAAAGACCTACATTTAACTTTCAAACATATCATTTATACAAAGGATACATGAATTTAATATTTTAACTCTGAGAAAGATATAATTTTTTCTACAAAACCCTTGATCTTCAGCCCCCTTAAGAAACTACCATACTTTAATTTCTTCTCATTTTACTAAAGTATTTCTATTTCTCAGACATATCAAATTAGCTTATGCAGCATTCTGTATATACCCTGAACTCCTAAAGTAAAAATACATCTGACTTCTCACTTCTTAGGAACCAAGACAAATGATTATGCATTATAGGTGAGTGGGAACACATCTGAATTAAGTTCCTTTTATAAAATTATGCCATGTAATTTATCTTTCATATCTAGTGATGAAGGATTTTAGAAGGCCCAAATGCTGTCACTTCAGTATGTCTACTGTCACAATGAAAATTGTGTAAATTAATTTCAAAGATTACGTAACTCAGAACAGTTTGTGTAGAGTAATATACACATGTTGAAAACATACATATACATAAAATATGTTTTGGAATTCATGCAAAACTATTAGAAAAATGATAACAAGGTCTTCACAGAGGTGTACAAAGAAAAAAGGTCATTGATTAGGTTTCTCACCTGCCTGATACCCAGTCGATAGGCAACAATCCGATCCACTGCATCAGGATTCATCTGTGTCCATTGTAGACTGTAAGAATAAACACGGTGTCTGTTCTGCCATACAGGATTGTAGGTATCATAATAGAATTCTGGAGCATAGGCCTTTCCTGAAAACAGAAAGTGTGCTTACATTTGAATGATGACATATTGTAGTGTAAGCATATTTATTCCCTTTGGCCCTTTTACCATTTCTACCATATCTTCCATTAGTAATTATTCTATGAGAAAAGTCCTATTCTTAAAATCCATTCACTTCTCTGGATATGTTTTGAGAACAGATGTGAGAATTCCTGGTTGATTGAATGAGCACTGTGAGAACAGAAGAAAGATTAACACAAAAGTTTTTGGCCTAGGTGATGGGAGAAATGGAATTTTCATCAAGCAAAGTAGAAATCTATGGGAGGATGAAATCTGGAGAGAGAAGATCAAAGTCATTTTTAAATAATTTGAGTGATCTAAATGGATACATCAAGTATTCAGTAGCATATAACTAGGCTGGAATATAAGAGAGATCAAAACTGGAGATATAATCTTGCTAACCATAGGCATGCAGATAGAATTTAAATTTAAAGCCATGAGACTGATAATATCACCAAGGGAGTGTGAGTAGACAGAGAAGATGAAACTCTAACCACTGGGGCAATCCAAGGTTAAGAGTTATGGGAGGAGATAAAAACCACACAGAAGCCTGAGAGGGAACAACTATAAATTTGGGGAAAACTAAAAATGTGGTATCCTAAAGGTCAAAAGAGGTATTTCAGGAAGTGAGTGATCCACTGTGTAGAAAACCATTAGTGGACATGAAAATTTGTGTTTGTATTACCTGTAGATTTCATCAATAAAGTGAACTTAATAAAACTTAAAACAATTAATAACAAAAGATGTAGTCAATATTTAGCTTATGTTTAGATTTTTTAAGAAATGTGAATTACATGTGGTATATATAGCACATACAAACCATCTCATTTTTTTAAATTGCTCAAATGAAAAGTTTGCATACCATTTGGAGTTATAGATCCAACTTCCCAATATTCTGAAGTATATTTTTTCTATTACAAATATCATATTTATTTAATAATGCAATAATATTGAATGAGAACCTATTCAATGCAAAGTATTGTCCTAGGTATTAGGGACATAATGAATGAGGAGGTCTGGCCTCCTCATTAGTTGAAATTAATTAAAACTTTTTCCAGACTTTTCATGTAGCTTTGCAATTCTTAATAAGTTGAAAAGCTGTATTTTTATCATCACTTAACATCTTTTTAATCATTTAACATCTTTTATGTTTTTTTTAAATTAGATTAGGCCAGCTGTGGTGGCTCACACCTATAATCCCAGCACTTTGGGCAGCAGAGGTGCTTGGATCTCTTGAGCCCAGTTGTTAAAGACCCATTAACCTGAGCAATATAGGGAAATCCTGTCTCTACAAAAAAAAAAAAAAAGCCTGGCATGGTGTAGTGTACCTGTGGTCTCAGCTTCTCAGGAGGACCTACTTGCTGAGGTGGGAGAATTCACCTGAACCTGAGCCTGGGGAGGTGGAAGTTGCAGTGAGCCAAGATTGTACCACTGCACTCCAGCCTGAGGCACAGAGCCAGACCCTCTTCAAAAAAAAAAAAAAAGGCAAAGTTCCAGATTAGAGGAAAACAACATAGTGACAGAATCAATAATCAAAACATTCTTGATAATTTGTATTTGAAACAAAATTTTTCAAAATGAAATCAAGGAGGTGAATTTAGTAGTAGCTGAATCAGACAGCTAGAGGTTTTAAATAAATATACACATCCATGGCTGGGCACAGGGCTCACGCATGTAATCCCAGCACTCTGGGAGGCTGAAGCGGGTGGATCATAAGGTAAAGAGATGGAGACCATCCTGGCCAACATGGTAAAACCCCATCTCTACTAAAAATACAAAAATTAGCTGGGCATAGTGGCATGTGCCTGTAGTCCCAGCTACTCGGGAGGCTGAGGCAGGAGAATTGCTTGACCCTGGGAGGCGGAAGTGGCATTGAGCTGAGATCGTGCCACTGCACTACAGCCTGGCGCCTGGCGACAGAACAAGACTCTGTTTCAAAAAAAAAAAAAAAAAATACACATCCAATACCTACAAACTTACTAAAGAAGTAATGAGCTGCTTAGATAAGTAACATAAACCTGGAGTATTATCGTTAAAAGGTAGTTAACTAGATTGAACTGCAGAAGTAAAAGTCTAGTGTTTATTTTCTATGAGTACTGGCGGGGGGGGGGGGGGGGTTGCTTTTGTTATTTAACCAAGGAGGAACCCTAAGAGTGATTAGATTCAGTTCTAAGTAGCACATTCTTAAAAAATGAACAATTCATTCAAAGGGAATCAAGAAGAGATTACAGGCACAACTAAGGGTTATTTAGCAAGAAAAACAAAAGGAATATTAAAAATGGGCAAATGGTTTTCTAAAAGTCAAAATCACAGATAAAATCAGACTGAATGTTAACAAATCTATGAAATAAGATGAATACCAGTGATTGCCTATTAAAAGGATACATATTTTGACTTAGAAATGCTCTACCAGTGGTCTTTGAATATGGAATGGCCTACCTCAGTAGACTATAAATTTCCCTTTACTTGAGGTATTTAGTCAACACTTGAACAGCCATGTAGCAGGGCTGAGATGGGTAGCTGCCCACCAGATGGTCATTTAAAATAATTTTCAGTCCCAAAACTGAACTGTAGGCTGCTATAAAATGCTTGCCTGTCAAACTAGATTTGATATGTTAACTAATTTTAGATTAAATCTGGCTTAAATATGGAGGAATTGGCACTTCAAAGTTATCTCATAACATTTAAAAAATATTCCTCTTGAAAGGCCATATATTTATTGTAAAGAATAATGTCTTTCCAAATATGGTACTCATAAGGATGAATTCATCTCTAAGGTGGTGACCATGAATCCAGACATTCTCAAATACCCGAGGTTATTCTGGTGCAAGGAAATACAGACCTTACAATTTGGAATGCTTTAAAGAGGCTGAAATTTGTCTCCTGAAATTACCTCCAAATCTATATAACACAAAATGTATCCTAAAGTTGTAAGAAACGTCTCTTTGGTCTTCCTCCTCTGAGACTGGCAGCAGCATGCCTGATCCAACAGCCAGAATCTCTCTGGGGCACGAATGAGAGACATCAGATAATGGGGATGGGGCGAAGTATGCAGCAATCAAAAATGATGAGTTTGTGTCCTTTGTAGGGACATGGATGAATCTGGAGAACATCATTCTCAGCAAACTGACACAAGAACAGAAAAAGAAATACCGCATATACTCACTCATATGTGGGTGAGAAAAATGAGAACACATGGACAGAGAGGTGGTCTACTATATACTGGGGTCTATTGGGGGGAATGGGGGAGGGACGGCATGGGGGGCTGGGGAGGGATAGCCTGGGGATGAATGCCAAGTGTGGGTGAAGGGGAGGAAGGCAGCAAAACACACTGCCATGTGTGTACCTATGCAACTATCTTGCATGTTCTGCACATGTACCCCAAAACCTATAATGCAATAAAAATTTAAAAATTAAAAAAAAAGAATAATGACAGGAAATAAAGCATTTCAGGGAGTAGCTATCCTAGTGTAGTTGACTTTTGTTGACTGCCACAAGGATAACTGGCTGCATGCCATGAATGCAAATTGCCATTATCCTAGGAACATTATTTATCTAAATGAACACTTTAGAGGTTATTGAAATAGTTTTACCCTGAAGTTAAAAAACAGATTCTCATGATCTTGTAAATAATATGAATTTATCACGATCTATATTCAAGGTAGTAAAAAATTAAGCTCCAATGTAACCCACTTAAATTACAAATAGATTAAATTTCACTATAAAATTCCACCATCATCTTTATATTTAATTGCAGACTATTACAAAAACTTTCCAATGTATTTTGTTTAATGCTTTTTCTGCATTGGGTAAATCACCGGTAGTATTTTTTTCATGGAGCATCAGATTAGAAATACTTGAGAGATTATTTCAGTGCCTCATAGATAAAGAAATTAAGGGCCGGGCGCTGTGGCTCAAGCCTGTAATCTCAGCACTTTGGGAGGCCGAGGCGGGTGGATCACGAGGTCAAGAGATCAAGACCATCCTGGTCAACATGGTGAAACCCCGTCTCTACTAAAAATACAACAACAACAAAAATTAGCTGGGCATGGTGTCACGTGCCTGTAATCCCAGCTACTCAGGAGGCTGAGGCAGGAGAATTGCTTGAACCCAGGAGGCGGAGGTTGCAGTGAGTCGAGATCGCACCATTGCACTCCAGCCTGGGTAACGAGCGAAACTCCGTCTCAAAAAAAAAAAAAAAAAAAAAAAAAAAAAGAAATTAAGGTACAGGGTGGAGATGGGATAACATATGGAAGACTATGTAAATAAGCAAATACAATAAGATCCATTACATTTTTTTTACTTTGAATCATGAGATTAAAAAAGAAATTAGAGAAAGTTTTATTTAGTTGAATAATCATACTACCTTGAAAACAAAGGTAAAAAAGCATTTTTAGATAGTGCATAAATAGTAGTGATTGGTAATAAGTAATAACTAATCAGAAATAATTTTGAGTTGTTATGATTAAACATAGGCATGGTTGCTGATGTCTCAGAGCATAGTTTCCACTTTTCCTGGGGAAAAGCTTTAAAAAGTAAAAGTGTTTCCTGATTTTATTGAAAAAGGGCATCTGAAAACTTTTTGAAACCAAACACACTTAATTTTCTCCTCTAATTTCATAGCCAATTATAATTTATGCTTATATACTCATTTGTAAGAAAGACAGTGAAACCAAGGAAATATCCGTATAATAATCTTGGGCTTTGACATCCAAACATGACATCTACTGGTTAAACAGGGAAATAATTCATAAGTATTTTTTTCTATATTATACCTCAGGCATTTTAATTCTTCCAGTAAGCATAGCAATAAAATTTTCTTACTCTTTCACATTCTAGTTTGATTCTTATGCAATGTTGTTCCAATCTACATTTTTTCCAGATTTACTGAAGTAGAACAATATTCATTAACTGAACTGGGAGGTAATTTTTGGAATCATTAGGTATGATTCCATATAAAATTTGGATTTTAAAAAATCCCTAAAATATCTATATGGAAAAAAATTGTTTTTGAAAATATTTTTTGGATTTATATAAATATACAGATATTTTATTTTGCAAAAAAGATTTTGAAAAATGATTATACTGAGATTGAAAAATACAATTTTATGCATAAAGTTCAAACATAAATTAAAAACAGTTATTCCCATTATGAACACTTAAAATGTACTTGGATAAAGGAACTGATTTTAGTAAAGTCAATACTGTTTTTGAAATAAAAACAAAAGAAAGTATGTAATAGTGATAAAGACCATACATATCTTGCTTTTGAAAATAATTCACATTTTGGAAAATAGGCTGTAGGAAGATAAACGTAAAAGAACTATACAGGTTTATAGGACATGTTTGCAAATTTAGGGATATCTATTAATTTTTCACTTTGTAAAAGAGACATTATATAGCTAATATTGCTTTCCTACGAAGTGCTGACAAATCTGGATAAATAAAATGAGCTCATTTTATATCAGATTGCACAATCTCAGAAAAAAAAAAACTCATACAAAAAGAATTCTGATACAGTTGTTGGCATAATTGACTGAAAACAACAAATTTATAGGTTTCATCTAAAAATGCCAAATGAAATTAAACCAGACATCTTTTTAGATGTATGTTTGCAGGAAAGAAAAGGAAGTCTCTAGGGATCAAAAAACACTGCTGAAAACAAAACATTGAGTAAGAGTTTGGGGAGAAAAATAGAGTGCTGCTGGTCTTTTGTACCCTTGGGAGATGGATTTTCAGGCCCATGGGAGATAAGCTTGATACGCTACTGCTAGATGAGAAGTTGGTAATGGGCCACCACACATGACCAAAATCTATAAAAGTTATCGCTTCAGACACAGGGTATGCTAGAAAATAGGAAGATGAGAAAAAATATTTACATTGCCGTAAAAGAATGTTTCTGACTAGTGATACTGCTGAAGTGCTTGAAAAGAGCCAGTGCTAAATTGGTCTTGAAAGACGTGCTGTCAACTTAAAGTGCATTGAATTCCTCTAAATCCCAATGATTATAAATTCATAAATATTTTGGATACACAACTATAAGAAAACATTCCATTGTGAGAGATTGACAAGGTGAATAAATAGAAAGATTAGACTTCAGATTACAGGAAAAATAAAACAGAATTTAGGGCCAGTTGCGGTGTCTCATAATCTCAACACTTTGGGAGGCTGAGGTGGGTCAACCATCTGAGGTCAGGATTCTGAGACCAGCCTGACCACCAACATACTGAAACCCCGTCCCTACTGGAAAAAAAAAAATACAAAATTAGCCAGGCATGTTTGCGCATGTCTGTAATCTCAGCTACTCAGGAGGCTGAGGCAGGAGAATCACTTGAACCCGGGAGACAGAGGTTGCAGTGAGCCAAGATCATGACAAAAAAAAATCAAATTTAGGCTGGGCTCAGTGGCTTACTCCTGTAATCCCAGAACTTTCGGAGGCCAAGGTGGGAGATCACATGTGGTTAGGTGTTCAAGACCTGCTTGGCCAACATGATGAAACCCTGTCTATACTAAAAATACAAAAATCAACTGGGAGTGGTGGCCAGCACCCTTAATCCCAGCTACTCTGGAGGGATTCCCCCTGCTTGAATCGCTTGAATATGGGAGGCAAAGGTTGCAGTGAGCCAAGACAGCCCACTGCCCTCCAGCCTGGGTGACAAAGCAAGACTGCCTAAAAAAAAAAAAAAAAAAGAGAGAGAGAGAAAGAATTTATGAGTATAATTCATGATACTGAAACCATACAATAGAAAAATATAAACAAACACCATGGAACATTCCATAAAAGAATAATTGATACTCTCTATTGGGACTAATGAAAGGCTTTGTCTGGCATTTTAATTGATTTTAAAGAAGAAAAACATCAAATAACTCAGACAAGGTTAGTTCATGAAGGAATAATAAAGGAAATAAAGCATGACCTTAGATAGAGAAAAATGAATATATTATCAATACTTTAGAAACGACTACAGGATATGATATTGTTACAACATGCCCATGTTTCCTACCAAACTCTGCACTTCTCAAGAAAAAGGATGATATCAGCTCTTACCACAATGGCTGACATAATTCATGTACTTGCATAAGAGGAAAAATATGTCAGTGCTAACTTGTGAAGCATCTTAGTGATATATTAAGATGTTAAATATTTACATTAACATCCAATTACTCTGAAATGATTTTAACCAGTCCTCATGTAAATAGGAGAAAAGATTTTATAGTGAATTCACTGATACTCATTTTTTAGTATGAAAAGAATTCAGTGATGGCAAAGAATTGAATAGGAACCAAATAATCAAAATGGTAGTAAGGAAAGAATTTCACAAAAAACACATTTTTTAAGTATCAGAAATAATAAAACCTAATTTAAAACTTCTCAAATGTATAATGAAACCCAAGGTAAACTTAAATACTGATGACACACTGATTTGAAAAAAAAAAAAAGCCTTCTAAAAATCATAGAAATCACAGCTCTAAAAGCTAATTAGTATAGTCAAATGATTTGAGAGTTAAAGTCATATTGTGTTTACATACACAGACTGGCTAAGGCTGTGGGTTATGGATTAAAATGTTAGGAAAAATATACAATAAAAATATATGCAGCTCTCTGTCATTCCTCCATAGGGCAAAACACAGAACATGCGATTATTGGAACCAGAATTACATTCTCTTCAAATTAATGAATCTTGAGTTCATATTAATTAGAAAAGAAGAGATAAAACAGAAAATGTTTCTGCAGAAGTAGTAATTTTTCTAAATTTTTAATCCAGGAAATGATACGCATTTATATTTTACAACAGTAACTGCTACGAAAGAAGCTAATGGATTGAATGGGTGAGAAACGTGAGGCAGGAAACTAGTAAAAAAAAAAAAATGCCTACAAAAAAGAGATATGTGATTTGAGAAATGAAGAAAAGCTGATTAATTCAAAAGTGATTGCACATAAACTACTGATCAACATGCGTCTTCTGACTGGATCCTGGGCATAGACTCCTAAATTTTCGATCTTGAGGGGCTGAGTGGACACTGGCATCTCTAACTGAGATGGAAAAATGACTGTGAGCATCTCATCCTGGAAAAGGGAGTGAAAAATTTCATTACCTCTTGAAATTCTGTCCTTCTGAAGGCTTATTGTTTAGATTCAAAGCCATGTAAAACTACGTCATGAAATTGAGAGCGTAAAGAGTAATTGAGGACAGTAAGATTTAATTCTGTCAAGTCAAAATAAAATTTTTAAAAACAGCAATATATTCATCTCTTATCTATATTTGGCATTTAGTTGTGTGGTATTTCATATTAGGTCTTACCATATTAAAAGTAAGCAATACAGGGATTATTACTCCTTTGATGGTTTCTACCTATTTCTTTAGCTCAAAAGATGCTAAGTTAATAAGAAGGAATTTAAAAATGTTAAACATGCCAGTACTACTTAACAAAATCATTGTATCTGATTTTAAAACAATATCTTGGGATTAAGATGAATGTCACAGCAGCAATAAAACTGAATGTCACTAATAGTTTGTTTAACAGTGATAACTTGCCAATATGTGTGCAGGAAATAAAAACGTAACTAATACAACTGTGAAATCAATGATAACATCTCTCAGTTAAAGATTCATTTTTAGAATGAATGCAAGATATGTGTAACAATTAATAATCCAACTAAATAATTTACATCAAGTGCTTTTGTACTTGAGACAGAGATGTGTTTATCAATACTATGTCTTCCCATTTAGTAACAGCGAATATATTTTTCGATGATGAGTCATTATCATGACATTATTTTTAAATTGCAGTATAGCTGGTTTATTTATTCCTTACTTGAATTCATTTTCTTCTGCTGGAGGCAGAGCTGTACATATCACACTAAGGCAGACTACACTGTGACTACACTTTAGCCCTCAAGAACTTCCTAAGAATTTATAGCCGTGGAAATCAGGTTTACTGAGTGGTTAAATAATAAAACTATTGATTATAGTGTCAGTCTTTACAAATCACTGAGATCTTTATAGAAAGCCTTTAAATCTGCTCAGCATAAGGGACAATTGCTTTAGTTACAATATTATGATTTCTCCTGTAGGTCATGTCTCTTCAAAATAAAACTGCTGAAAAAATAAATTTCTCATTTCCCAGAAATGATTTTATTTAAAACATTCTGTGTCAAGTTAGTATTCCTATTATTAATCTGGACAACTTGTTTATAAAAATCAGTTTTAGCATAATTTAAAAAATTCATTCACAGAAACAATACTTTCAGCCAATCTATGAATTTACAAACTGATAAATTCATAATAATATGTCTAAAGCATTGTTATGAAGAACATTTACCAGGGGGAAGTGGGAACAAGCTTAATGGAATTTGTGGATAAATTCACTTATAAAAGGAAGTCTTGCCTACTCATCTTGTTCTGTTTCCTCTCTTGCATTTACAGATTGATCTTTTAGATTGTGTCTTCTTTGTAACTATTAGAGTTTACTCTAATAACATTGAATCTCATTCTTATCACTTCACACCAACAAAAGCTTTGTAACTCAGTATTTATTGACTAAATCAATCAGCAAACCTTCCACATGATTTCACTTCTCCTACTTACTTTCTAGTGACTCAGCATGCCAATAACTGAATGTTTCTAAAGTTCCAGTTTTTACCTTCACACACCTCAATCCCATAAACCCAAATACTTTCTTCCTGCAGTTTGTCTCTGCTTTTCAATTATCTTTAAATACCAAAATCATGACTATGCTTCCTTCCTTGAGTAACTCTTCGTTCTTTGATAATTATCTACATCATAGTACTTAGAATTTAATTAGGAAAACATATCATAATGTTATTCCAAAACATAAGAATTCCAGAAAATGTTTTCTATAAAATTATTTTTGTTTCTTTTTGAGGCCCTTTCCCAGATTTAGACATAGTATAATTGAGGCCAGTAAAGGGTACTGAACAATGCAAAGCAACTACACCATTACACATGAAAAATACTTCCTAGTTCATGGGACATATAAAAACAGTGGGCTGGCTGAATTTGGCTCTGGGGTCACATCTATGACCCACAGTTTCTAAACTCTGTTCTAAATCATTTCAGGATGTGACATTTGCAATTTATTAACTACTAAGTTCTTATCTGAGAGTTTAGAATATACTATGTTTGCATCTAAAAAAAATGTCTTTCTCGGGGTTGACCTGTCTGCCAAATTGCTTATTTTAAACAAATATGCCACTTATGTATGTAGGAACCATAGAGTGGCGAAGAGTGAAAGTTATCCACATAGAATCTCTATATAGCTAACAAAGTATAAAAACTGAAAGACTCCAAGCTTAGATTCCCGGTGCTAATTTGAATGATGTATATTTAACATTTATGTTACATCAAATCTCTAAAATGGGAAAATGAATATTAGTAAGCTGCATCTGATGGATTTGGGACCTCCTAGATATGAATGCTGGGTCTTTGGAATTACTTGCTTGGAAACTTTGCTAATTATTCCTCAAGGTGAAGCTTAAAAAAGACCTATGATTTATGTGATCTAATGTTGACAATATAGTTTTCTTGGTAGGGCAAATGTCTAATTGAATTATAGAATGTCTGAGAATACACAAGTGACATTTTGATTTAGCAAGTTAACCTGGTAGTTGAGTATAACAAAGGCAATGCTACAAGTATTTTTAACTTTCAATCAATATATATTTTAAATAATGTAAATACATAAATAGTATTTGACCTGATACATGCTTAAGACACTTATTTTTTATAAATTCATGTAGTCCATGATTCATATAGTCCATGATATGCTTTTTTTTTTTTTGAGAGAGTCTCACTTTGTCTCTCAGGCTGGAGTACAATGGTGCCATCTTGGCTCACGGTATCTTCTACCTCCCTGGTTCAAGTGATTCTCCTACCTCAGCCTCCCAAGTATCTAGGATTACACACCCAGCTAATTTTTGTATTTTTATAGAGAGGGGGTTTTGCCATGTTGGCTAGGCTGGTCTAGAATTCCGAACTTGAGGAGATTTGTCCACCTCAGCCTCCCAAAATGTTAGGATTACCGACATGAGCCATTGTACCCGGCCTGAGATTATATAATTTGAGAGGATGACAAATGCAAAATTCACCTAATTATGCGATGAGTTGACAGGTTATTTGTGCTCCTGTTTTATTTTCAGAATTGACCATGTAATTCCAATTCTGAGTATTCATTTACAACTGAAAACCACTTCATGACTATACAAAACCCAAAGAAGAAAAAAAAAATAAAAAAGACTGAGAGGTTCAATATTTCTAACATGTAATACTCAAATGTTGACAAAACAATAAAGTCTAACAGAATTTGTCTCACACAGATAATTAAAACTTAGTATCAATTGCACTTTGTAGATGCAGTATAACCAATGCTTTTTAAAAGTTCTCTAGAACAAATTGAAACAGATTTAACATGGCATCAGTGTATTTATTATTATTATACTTGAAGTTCTAGGGTACATGTTCAGAATGTGAAAGTTTATTACATAGGTATACACGTGCCATGGTGATTAGCTGCATATATCACCCTGTCATCTACATTAGGAAATTAGGTATTTCTCCTAATATTATCCCTCCCCTAGTCCCCCAGGCCCCTACTATCCCTTCCCTAGACCCACCCACAACAGGAACCTGTGTGTGATGTTCCCCTCCCTGTATCCATGTGTTCTTGTTGTTGAAAACCCACTTATGAGTGAGAACATGTGGTGTTTGATTTTCTGTTCTGTGCTGGTTTGCTGAGAAAGATGATTTCCAGCTTCATCCGTGTTCCTGCAAAGAACATGAACTCATACTTTTTGATGGCTGCATAGTATTCCACCGTGTATGTGTGCCACATTTTCTTTATCCAGTCTGTCATTGATGGGCATTTGGGTTCCTTCCAGGTCTTTGCTATTCTGAACAGTGCTGCAATAAACATATGTGTGCATGTGTCTTTATAATAGAATTATTTATAATCCTTTGGATATATACCCAGTAATGGGATTGCTGGGTCAAAAGGAATTTCTATTTCTAGGTCCTTGAGGAATCACCACACTGTCTTCCACAATGGTTGAACTGACTTACACTCCAACCAACAGTATAAAAGCATTCCTATTTCTCCACATCCTCTCCAGCATCTGTCTCCTGATTTTTTAATGATCGCCATTCTAACTGGTGTGAGATGATATCTCAATGTGGTTTTGATTTGCATTTCTCTCATGACCAGTGATGATAAGCTTTTTTTCATATGTTTGTTGGCTGCATAAATGTCTTGTGTTGAGAAGTGTCTGCTCATATCCTTTGCCCAGTTTTTGATGGGATTTTTTTTCTTGTAAATTTGTTTAAATTCATGTAGATTCTGGACAGTAGCCCTTTGTCAGATGCGTAGATTGCAAAATTATTTTCCCATTCTGTTGGATGCTGGCACACTCTAATGATAGTTTCTTTTGCTGTGAAGAAGCTCTTTAGTTTAATTAGATCCCATTTGTCTATTTTGGCTTTTGTTGCCATTGCTTTTGGTGTTTTAGTCATGAAGTCTTTGCCCATTCCTGTGTCCTGAATGGCATTGTCTAGGTTTTCTTCTAAGGTTTTTATGGCGTTAGGTCTTATATTTAAATCTTCAATCCATCTTGAGTTAATTTTTGTATGAGGTGTGAGGAAGGGTTCCTATTTCAGCTTTCTGCATATGACTAGCCAGTTTCCCACCACCATTTATTAAATAGGGAATCCTTTCCCCATCGCTTGTTCTTGTCAGGTTTGCCGAAGATCAGATGGTTATAGATGGGTGGCATTACTTCTGAGACCTCTGTTCTGTTCAATTGGTCTATATTTCTGTTTTGGTACCAGTGCTGTATGGTTTTGATTACTATAGCCTGTAGTATAGTTTGATGTCATGTAGTATGATGCCTCCAGCTTTTTTTTTTTCCTTTTTTTTGCTTAGTATTGTCTTGGCTATGTGGGCTCTTTTGTAGTTCCATGTGAAATTTAAGGTGATTTTTCAATTCTGTGAAGAAAGTCAATGGTAGCTTGAAGGAGATACCATTGAATCTATAAATTACTTTGGACAGTTTGGCATTTCCATGATCTTGATTCTTCCTAACCATGAGCATGGTATGGTTTTTCATCTGTTTGTGTTGTCTCTGATTTCCTTCAGCAGTAGTTTGTAGTTCTCCTTGAAGAGGTCCTTCACATCCCTTGTTAGTTGTATTCGTAGGTAGTTTATTCTCTTTGTAGCAATTGTAAATGGGAGTTCACTCATGATTTGGTTCTCTCTTTGTCTATTATTGGTGTATAGGAATGTTTGTGATTTTTGCACATTGATTTTGTATCTTAAGACTTTGCTGAAGTTGCTTATCAGCTTAAGGAGATTTTGGGCTGAGATAATGGGGTCTTCTAAATATACAATTATGTCATCTACAAATAGACAATTTGACTTCTCGTTTTCTGATTGAATACCCTTTATTTCTTCTTCTTGCCTGATTGCCCTGGCCAGAACTTCTAATACTATGTTGAATAGGAGTGGTGAGAGAGGGCATCCTTGTCTTGTGCCAGTTTTCAAAGGGAATGTTTCCAGTTTTTGCCCATTCAGTATGATATTGGCTGTGGGTTTGTCATAAATAGCTCTTATTATTTTGAGATACGTTCCATGGATACATAGTTTATTGAGAGTTTTTAGCATAAAGACCTGTTGAATTATGTTAAAGATCTTCTAGGCATCTATTGAGATAATTATGTGTTTTTTGTCTTTGGTTCTGTTTATGTGATGGATTATGTTTATTGATTTGCCTGTGTTGAACCAGCTTTGCATCCCAGGGATGAAGCTGATTTGACGGTGATGGATAAGCTTTTTGATGTGCTGTTGGATTTGGTTTGCCAGTATTTTATAGAGGATTTTCACTTTGATGTTCATCAGGGATATTGGCCTGAAATTTTCTTTTATAGTTGTATCTCTGCCAGGTTTTGGTATCAGAATGATGTTGGTCTCATAAAAATGAGTTAGGGAGATTCTTTCTTTTTCTATTGTTTGGAATAATTTCAGAAGTAATGGTACCAGCTCCTCTTTGTACCTCTGGTAGAATTTGGCTATGAACTTGTCTTGTCCTGGACTTTTTTTTTTGGTTTGTAGGCTATTAATTGCTGCCTCATTTTCAGACCTTGTTATTGGTTTATTCAGGGTTTTGAGTTTTTCCTGGTTTATTCTTGGGAGGGTGTAAGGAATATATCCATTTCTTGGGAGGGTGTAAGGAATATATCCATTTCTTCTAGTTTTCTAGTTTATTTTCATAGAGTTGTTTGTAGTATTATCTGATGGTAATTTGTATTTATGTGGGATCGGTGGTGATATCCCCTTTATTATTTTTTATTGCATCTATTTGATTCTTCTATCTCTTCTTCTTCATTAATCTGGCTAGTGATCTATTTTGTTGACTTTTTTAAAAAAACCAGCTCTTGGATTCACTGATATTTTGGAGGGTTTTTTTGTGTCTCTATCTCCTTCAGTTCTGCTTTGATCTTAGTTTTTTTTTGTCTTCTGCTAGCTTTTGAATTTATTTGATCTTGCTCCTATAGTTCTTTTAATTGTGATGTTAGGGTAACAATTTTAGATCTTTTGTTTTTTCTTTTGTGGGTATTTAGTCCTATAAATTTCCCTCTACACACTGCTTTAAATGTGTTCCAGAGATTCTGGTACATTGTGTCTTTGTGCTCATTGGTTTCAAAGAACATCTTTGTTCCTGCCTTCATTTCATTATTTATCTGTAGTCATTCATGAGCAGGTTGTTCAGTTTCCATGTAGTTGTGAGGTTTCATGTGAGTTTCTTAATCCTGCATTCTAATTTGATTGCACTATGATCTGAGAGACTGTTTGTTATGTATTAAAAAAAAAAAAAAGCCAAATTATGGCCAGGCGTGGTGGCTCACACTTGTTATCCCAGTACATTGGGAGGCCAAAGGTGGGTGGATCACGAGGTCAGGTGATTGAGACCATCCTGGCCAACAGGGTAAAACCCATTTCTACTAAAAATAAAAAAAATTAGCTGGGCGTGTTGGCATTTGCCTGTAATTCCAGCTACTAGAGAGGCTGAGGCAGGAGAATTGCTTTAACCTGGAAGGCGGAGATTGCAGTGAGCCAAGACTGGGCCACTGTACTCCAGCCTGGGTAACCAAGGGAGACTCCCTCTCAAAAAAAAAAAAAAAAAAAAAAAAAAAAAAAAGAAGGCAAATTACTCTCATATTCCTTTCGATATTCTATGCATTATTTACTTATTTTTATATATCAACATCAATAAACAAACTTTGATAAACAAAAACAGTAATATTTAGAATATTTAATGTACTTTTTAAAAGTCACAAACTTAAAAATGTATTTATTTTTCTTGCTTAAATAATTTTATATAATACCTGCTTTAATGACAAACAATGACTAAGAAGATTCTATTTATCACATATACTTGATATGAGACAGAGTTAATCACACTGTCAAGTAATCACTCTGGCAAATCTTCTTTTTCCTTAGGAGTATTCATAAAATGCCTATTCTTATAACTACCTTCATTTTGATAAAGTAACTGCTGTTGTAAACTATATTACCTCCATGCACTCCCCACATTATATTTTATCACCCTTTCTATCATTAATTGTCTTAATTTATCTTCTTGTGGTTTAAATAAACTATAAGCTCCCTATGGCAGATATGTCTCCTTTATGTGTTGTCCCATCGGTTGAGGATCTGAAGGGAATCAATTGAACTTAGAATAAAACTCTTTAAAAATTTCAAAATCTTTTTATTGAGATAGTCATTTGCAGATGGTATGGAAGAAGGAGTAATTCAGGTACTGACTTCTTACAGAATTGTCATCAGAATTACGCTAATTTAAATTTTGTCAATTGAAAGGATATTTTTAAATTTGTTAATAATATTAGGAAAAATATCTCCCCTAAATAAAGTGTTCAAATACGTACATGTTCTACAAGTATTTCAGTAGAAGCTTGGAGAACAATCTATTTTATAATTTTCAGTTATAATTTAGAAAAAAAAACATGTTTCATTCTAATTTGTTTTAGTTTATTTTACTTTTTTTTTTTGAGATGGAGCCTTGTTCTGTCATCTTAGCTGGAGTGCAGTGGTACAGTCTCGGATCATTGCAACCTCCACCTCCCAGGTGAATACTACATGTCATTTTTTTTTCCCAAAATAAGCTTCATTAAGCTTAGTTAAGAACCTTGTCCAAAAATTCAAAAAGATTATTGAAATTTGATGAAACAATAGTGTTTACACTTGGCATGTAAGTAGGATATTGCCAAGGACTTAAAAATGGTTGGGAAAGAAAAGCTATAATTTCATTTATATTATAGTTGGAATCTTCAGATTCTCTACTCTATCTTCTTGTTTGTCTATTATACAGCTTTACAAGGGGACTTAATTCATGACTACTCTAGCAAGTATTTAAGACACATACCAGAATATGGTCCTGCACTGCCGTTTATAAGTTATTCTTTTATAATTTACCACTAAAAACATGGACTTATGAAGCAAGAAAAACCCTGATAAATGAAAATGGTATCTCAAATCTATATAGGAATTTACAGTTCACAAAGAACTTTCACAAACATTAACTTAGTTCAGTCTTTACAGAGCTGAGGAAGGTCAAATACACAGAGGCATATTTCTTGGCTTGAACTGCAAATCTTAGAAGTTAATAAGAGCATCATAATTACTGAACTGACACGTAGTACTGCCCTGGTCTGCTCTGCAGATCACATCTCAAAAAGATGCAAATGGATTTTTTTTCAGAAGGAAGAGAAGTTGCATAATTCACCTAAACATACAAAGAAATTTGGCATTCAAACTGAGAGGTTCTGAGTCCTATCATTCTTAAAGTATATCAGGAATGTTATGGTAAAATGAAATTATCAGAAATCCCCCTTTATGGAAATGTTACATCAAATGCTGTAAGAATGCAGAAAGAATACAAATCTACTTTTGCTTAATTTTATATTTTAAAAAATCATTTCATCAGTACATGGTGTCTGTCAATTGTCATTACTATTTTTTTGTCAGTGGATGAGGAAAGCACAAGGTCAGAATAGCTATGGCATGCTGCATTTGGCTTTTGTCACAATTATGGCTCTGGGTCAATTTTGTGATTTTCTTTTGCTTGTACGTAATGCTCTGCAAACTACTGATTTAAGAGTTATGCCACTTTATCTCCAGCTGGATAGTGTCAGAATTAAAAAAAAAAAAATGTCTTATGCCACTTCTTTCACATATCACAACCATATGTTTTACTGAACCCGCTGTAGCGTATATGTATGAATTGGTGGTATGGAGAGTACAGACATTATCAGGATTGCAGAATAAATTCCACAGATGTTAATTTCACAAGATGGAAGCAGAAATGGAAGTAGAAAATGATTAATGTGCATTGTGTCCAATTCCTGAGATCAGCACAAATCATCCATATTGTAGTGACCGCACTCTTGTTACAGGTCTCACACGTTAGCGTCACCATGAGCACACTTTTGTTCTCTTACCAATCTAGCTCACCCTGTATATCCCGCACCTAAGAAATACTACTTGATTCTCTGCTGAAGACTCAACTCCCTAAAGTATCTAGCGACCATACAGAAACTCAATTGCTTATTTGCATGTGGGCCATAAAAGAAACCTAAACATTATTTGTACTCCTCCTAAATACACAAGATATACAAGGCATTTATAAGCCAATATCTAAAACAACCCAAAACACTGTTTGTTTAGTAGAACCCATATTCATAGAAGCCCTAAACCTTTTCCTGGCTCTCTGGGAATCCCCAAGAGATTTTTCACATGTAATCACAAAGCCACTTACATCAGGCTTTCCTGCCCTTCCTTTCTTGCTCCATCTTCCACCAGTCCATGGTAAATGCCCACAGAACCAGCTAGACAAAGCTAACCACTGCCTTCACCTTTACCATCACCATCTCTACCAAGTATTTTATGTCCAGAGGCTTCCAACACTTCCTTGAGTGTAGAACGCAGGGAGGCACTTGGCAGAAAGTGGGTTGACATGGAGAGTTGAGAGAAATTGTGACACTTCCATTTTACTTGACAGAACGGATTTATTCATTAGGCACAGGAATCACAATGCCTAGGACCTATGATAATTTAGAGGTCCTAGAAAATGTTTTAAATTTAACTCATTTTAAAATTGAAAGAAAAACGAGCAAAATAATAATAATAACAACAACTGGGATTGTAGATCCTATTTATATAAATGCAGTCATAAATATATAATTTTAAATTCTGATGTGTTACTTAATTTTTTAATGAAGGAAGTGGTCCACAAAGACGAAAGTGCCTGTAGTTTAAAGTCATAATTGGGCCCTTCCAGTCAGTCTCTCGAGCTCCTCCTGTTCATGTCTACAATTTTTTTCTTGAAAACTTCTGTAAACTTCTGACACAAGCCCGTAAGATGGGGCAAATTAGAAGCAAGGCGACAATCAAAGAACAGATCCACCTTACCCTTACATCATCTTTACTCTTCTGCTAGGCCTTCTCTCCTTCGAACAGGAGCTATTATTTTTCACCTCCCATTATTAAAGAAAAAAATCTTGATTGATGGGAATGGAGGCTCATGTATGTTGGTACATGTAGGGAAATGTTATATGAATCTGAATTATGTAACTAAAATAGCATGTGAAAAATACCAACATACAAAATTTGAAGTAGAGTTTATATCCAAATGGGAAAAATCTTACAGATAATATATTAGAAATTTATTTTGTTCATCTTTGTAGTTTCAGATATTCAAGGACTTTTATCTCCCCTTCATATACTGTGGTATGGATAACTTCTTCTATATCACATTAACAGGATAAAGGACAAAAAAACATATGACTACCTCAAGAGACACAGAACCAGCAATTGATTAAATTAAACATTCCTTCATGGAAAAAAAAAGATCTCAATAAATTAGGTACAGAAGGCACACAATACAAAGAGCCTCAACATAATAATGTCTATATATGACAAACCCACAGCTAACATCATACTGAATGGAGAAAAGCTAAAAATGTTTTTTTTTGAAGAACTGGAACAAGACAAGGCTGCTCACTCTCACCATTCTTACTCAACGCTATTCTAGATTTCCTAACCAGAGCAATTAGGCAAGAGAAAGAAATAAAAGGCATCCAAATTGGAAAAGAAGAAGTCAAATTATCTCTGTGTGTAGAAGACATACTTTTATATGCAGAAAAAACCTCAAGATTCTACCAAAAATCTCTTAGAACTGATAGAGATAAGCGAAGCAAAACCACAATAAGATATCATCCAGCTGGGCATGGTGGCTGATGTCTGTAATCCCAGCACTTTGGGAAGCCAAGGTGGGTGGAATCACCTGAGGTCAGGAGTTGGAGACCAGCCTGGCCAACATGGTGAAACCCCGTCTCTACTAAAAATACATAAATTAGCTGAGTGTGGTAGTGGGAGCCTGTAATCTGAGCTACTTGGGAAGCTGAGATTGGAGAATCACCTAAACCTGGGAGATGGAAGTTGCAGTGAACTGAGGTCATAGCACTGGTCCCCAGCCTGGGCGACAAGAGTGAAACTCTATCTCAAAAAAAAAAAAAAAAAAAAAAAAAAAAAAAAGATATCATCCCACCCCAGTTAGAACAGCTATTATGAAAAAGCCAAAAAATGACAAATGCTGGTGATGACGGGAAGAAAAGGGAACTCGTGCATTGTTGGAAGGAATGTATATTAGTGTAGCCACTACAGAGAACAGTATGGGGGTTCCTCAAAAAACTACCAATGAAAGCACCATGTGATTCAATAATCCCTCTTCTGATACTTATCCAAAGGGAAGGAACTCAATACAGTACAGAGAGATTTGCACTTCCATATTGATTACAGCACTGTTCACAACAGTCAGGATATGAAATCAACCTTAGTATCCATTAAGAGATGAATCAAAAGATAAATCGTAGTATACATACACAATGAAATGCTATTTGGCCATTTAAAAAGAATGAAATCCTGTCATTTGCAGCAACATGGATGAGTCTGGAGGGCATTATGTTAAGTGAAATAAGCAAGGTGCAGGAAGTTAAACATTTCATGATCTCATACATTTATGAAAGCTAAAAACGTTGATCTCATAAATGTAAAGGGTAGAACAGAGGTTACTAGAGCCTTGCAGGGTTAATTGAGAAGGAGAGAATAGGGAGAGATTTGTGAGAGAATACAAAATTACAGATAGGAGGGATAAATTGTAGTGTTCCACAGCACTATAGTTTATAATATATATTTTATAATAACTAGTAGAGGGGATATTGAATGTTCCCAAGACAAATAATAAATGTTTGAAATGGTATATATGCTAATTACTGTGATCTGATCACTATATATTATATCAAAACATTGCTTTATACCCCATAAATATTTAAAATTATTATATGTCACTTAAAATATTTATAACAAGGTTCACATGAAATGCTTTCCACTGAGCTCTTTCTATTCATGACTTGGTAAACCTGCTTCCAGTGTTCTACCACACAACACTGTTCACAGAAAATACTAAAAATAGCAGTTTCTAAGGCATTACTTGGAAGTTTAATCTTGGATAAAACAATTATTTCTAGGCCTAAGGAAGACTTGGTGCTGAATGTCTCCCAGACAGAAAAGATGTTTTAAGGCACCTTTGTTGTTCGTTGCTGTATTTGTCAGGCACCATGCTAATCAACTTGCATACATATGTTTTTTTTTAAATATTCATAGTCTCATGCAAGATGGCAATATTCTTATTTTGCCCTTTCAAAGGATGAAAGTGAAGATTAGCGATCTTAAGCCACTTGTCCTATAGTAAGAAGCCACTGAGTAACAAAGCTACATTTTGAACTCAGGCTGTCCAAAGTCTGTTTTACACTAAGCTCTGATACTTTTGGGTATGGTTGCTCACAACCAATTCCATCCCTGGCTGAAAGCATGAGTGAGGCTGAAATCCAGGCTGTATTACTCTTGCTACCACTTGTGCTCTGGTATAGGAACTATGTCTACTTAAAGAAAGGAGATTGTTCTCTCCTCCTAATTTACACAGTTACTGTATAGGCTAGTGAATTTTCTGATAGGGCAGAGCACTTATTGCAAAAGGATCTCCACTTTGCTTCTGTGAGTATAGCAACTTACAGGTTTATCCCTAGGACTCATCCATATTTGCCATGTTTTATCATTATTTGAAAGTATTGTCGACTCAGGAATTTATAAAGATAAGGATTGACTAAATCTCTAGAATAAGAACTACAAGTACTTTGTTAAATATTTAACTCAGGAATAATAAATACAGTACAAGCTGCAAATAAATGTATTTATTCTTCACTAAAGCTATGTATTTCCTTAAAACTTAATAGTTCCGGCAGGATGCGGTAGCTCACACCTGTAATCCCAGCACTTTGGGAGGCAGAGGCGGGCAGATCACCTGAGGTCAGGAGTTCAAGATTAGCCTAGCCAACATGGTAAAATTCCATCTCTACAAAACTACAAAAATTAGCCAGGCATGATGGCAGGTTCCGGGAATCCCAGCTCTTTGGGAGGCTGAGGCAGGAGAATCCCTTGAGCCCGGGAGGCGGAGGTTGCAGTGAGTCAAGATTGAGCTATTACACTCCAGTGACAGAGCAGGACTCCATCTCAAAAAAAAAACAAAAACAAAAACAAAAAAACAGTTCCGAAAATATCTAAAAGCCTTGTATTCATTTAAAGGACCATTGGTTGAGCGTGTGCGTGGAGGGAAACAGATGGATGAACTGACCCAGCGACTCTCAGGCTGAAAGAACTGAATGTTCAATGGTGTACTTATAGACCACATTAACTTCTTGGCAAGCGCTGCTGCTGCACTTGTGGGTGGTCCATCACTGAATATGAATGTGCTGAATATCATTTGGGCAGGGAGCAAGAGGTGTTCAAGTGAGTTGGAGAGAAGCCCAGAAGGTACGCTGTTTATCTTCTAGGAACATTTATTTTCTCCAAAACATATAACTTGAGTTAATAAAGTAGATTTAGATGTGAATAAAGAAAACTGGCTACTGAACCTGCATCACTGTGTCTCTGTAGGAATAACTAAAAGTCTTGAATATGAATCTTAGAACAAGAAAAAGATTAGACCACAAATAACTGTTCTTATCACCTTGCAAGGAAGCACTGGACTGGATGTTACTGCAAAGCAGGTATCTGTCTGCCTGTAGTTGGATCCCAAGGCTCCTAGTAACTGTCATTGTGATATATTCTTTTAAAATAGACAAAGTCATTAGAATGATAAGAGAAGAAGATTTCTTAAGTAATGCGCACTTAAGTAATGTGAAATTACAAGACTTTGGTCAAATCCTCTGGTCTGAATCCTTGAAAGAATTTATAAAAAGTAAACCTCTGTTGACTCAACTTAGAGCCCTGTCACAAAATCTTTCTTGAGAAAAGATGCCAGATCAGACTGGGGGCTATCATCTGGGGAATCTCTCCTGGTCACTTTTAAGTCTGGTTTCTGGCATTCCCTTGGAACACACTCTGCACTGTTCTCATCCATTCATCATTCCTTCAGGGTGATGGACAGAGGCCAGGTGTTTAAACAGACACCGGGACGTTTGAGAGATGGCTTTGATTCCATTGAACTAAACAGTTCTGTGATTCTTTCACAGATTGGTTTTATTACCATTCAATAACTACTGAAAAATCCAAACGTGCTAAGAGCTAAACAGGCCCTTAAGGATAACAGTACTAAACATAGGATACTAATATACATATTTGTGCTTTTCTATATTCAGTTTTGTTTTATTCTTCTCTAGTGTGAATAAATGTAATAAAGTTTCTTTTCTCTCTAAGAAAATTGTTTGAAACTTTAGACTGTTTCTTATTCTTTACAAATTAGATCTTGTGCAGACTCCAAAATAATGTGAGGCAGCTGTAAGACACAGTTTTGCAACCCTATACCCTAGCTTGCTTGATATTGATATCTCCCTCTTTCCATTATTTTACCCAGTGGTGACCATCTCTGCTTACAAAATGGCAATACTCTAAAACCTGATTGATATCTTTCTGATTTAATGTTTATATATAACTTTGCTACCAATAAATTGGGTCATTCTATATTTTTGATGTAACATTCACTGTCTCTTAATGCAAGAAATATAATAGAGAAACAATGATATGGAGAGGGGAAATACTGTGAATAATAACCAATTTAGTTTCCCCAACTAAAAGAAGTTTGAAAGCTAGTGGAGAAGAAAAAGGAACAAATCATTCTTGAGGAAAAGTTAATTTTGCTAAATTACTTAGCATATGCTAATACAATATACATTAGAAAAATTACATACATTATAACATATGGAACAAATGTCATTCATATTATGAAATACTTCCTATTCTCAAGCGTACCTTGAGATGTTTTATCCATTTGCACAATAGTACCTTATTAAGATATAATTTACATATAATAAAATTCATACATCATAAGTGTGAGTATTGATGAGTTTGGAAAAATATATATTGCTATTTAATCACATGATAATCAAGATATGGAATCCCATCTCTGCAAAAAGTTACCTCCTCACCCTTCATAATTAATGACCTCTACCCTTGGCTCAGGCAAACAAAAATCCACTTTTTATTACTGAAGATTAGTTTTGTCTATTCGGGAAACTCGTAAAAATGAAATCATAAAGTATGCGCTTTCTGTGTTGGGTTCTTTTCACTCTACATTGTTTTTGAAATCCATCCATTTGCATGTATCAATAGTTCTTTCCACTTGTAACACTGAGTTCAATTCCATTTCATTAATAGGTGACAAGTTGTTTACCTGTCGATGGATGTTGGGATGGTTTCTAGATTGAGGCTATTACAATTGAAGCTGATATTAAAGTTCGTGCATAAGTCTTGTGTATACGTATGCTTTCATTTCTGTTGGGTAAATTAATTTACTTATTAGTATGCTTAAAATTTTCTAAAACATAAGTGATTTTTTTGTCTCCAGATTTTATCAATCACTGATAAATGGATATTAAAATCTTGAACTATAATTATGGAATAATGTGTTACTCCTGGTATTATTTTTTATTTAAGAATTTTGAAGCTCTATTCATAGCTGTTCACATAGTTCGAACCATTATGTCTTTCCTAAAAATTCCTGTTGTGTTATTATTGTGTCCCTCTTTAACTCTTATAATTATTCTGTTTTGAAGTCTGCTTTTACTGATAATAGTATAGCCATGCCAGCTTTTTTATGTCTTCTATCTGAATGCTGTGTATCCCCCCATTTCCTTGCAGTCTTTTTGTGTCTTTATATTTGAAGTGCTTTTCCAGTAGAAAGCAGTGTGTCTTGTAGCTAGTTTGCATTTTTTTTTCAATCCCGTCCTACCATTTCTGACAGCTAACTGGAATCCTAAATTCATTTGCATTTAATATAATTATTAACATGACTGAGTTAAAGTCTACCATCTAGCTCTTTGTCTCCTCAATATTTCATTCATCTGTTGCTCATTTCCTGAGGTATTTTGACTACATTCAAATATATTTTAGTTCTTTTGATGCACCACTTAAAAACTTTTTAAAGGTTTTTATATGGCTTAGAGTATGCAACGTTCACTTATTGATTCTACTGAGAGCCAATATTATACTACCAGTGAAAATATACTTTAAAATGTCTATTTAAAATGTGTATGAAATGTGATACTTTCATTTCATACTTCATGTTTCTGTGAGGTCCCTATTTACTTCTCACTTCACACATCACAAATGTTATACATTTACAACAGTATAATTCAAATTAATCCCATCACTTGTGCTATTGGCATGTTTTAGCTCTAAATATGCTGTTACCCCTAACTTACAATATTATTATTTTTTCTTCAAACCAGAGATTGATTTTGGCAGACTTGTTTGTAAAGGACCAGACAGTAAATATTGTAGGCTTGAGCCATTTGGTCATTGTTGCAACTACTCACCTCTGGTGGTAGCATGAAAGCAGCCATAGACAATACATAAACAAATCAGGAAGACTGTATTCCAATTAAACTTTATTTACAAAAACAGTTTGCTGGCCTCAGCCTGCTATTTGTTGACCATCATTTATATAGATGTTCATTAGGGAAATTGAAAGATAAAAGAAACATAGTCTTTTATCTTTACCCATGTGTTTACTATATCTAATCCTCTTCATTTATTTTTATAGATCCTGGTTTTCACTGATAGCCTTTCCCTTAAATATAAAGATTACTCTTTAGCATATTTTTGTACTGCAGTTTTGCAGGCTACCAATTCTCTAGATTTTATTTTTCAGGAAAAAAAATTATATATATATTTGACCCTAAATTTTAAAGTATATTTTCACTAGACATAAAATAAAAATTCACGGTATTTTCAAGACATATTTAAACATTTAAAGATGTTCCATTGTCTTCTAGGCTGTATTATTTCTAATGAGAAAGTAGTTGTCATGTATATAATCAGTATATCATTTTTTTTTCTGACTGCTTTGAAAATGTTCTCTTTATGACTAGTTTTCCACAATTGGACTATGGTGTACTTATGTGTGGTTTTCTTGTATTTTTCTTGCTTTGTGTGCCATGATATGCTTGGATCTGTGGGTTTGCTTCATACATTTGTAGAAAATTTCAGCCATTTTTTTTCTGCCTCGTTCTCATTCTGTTTTAGAACTTCAAGTGCAGTGGTTTTCAACTACTTTATATTGTCCCCATGGCCTTAGGTCTCTTCAGTCCCTCTAGTTTTTAATCTATCAGGTCGTATCAGCTCTTTCAATTTGTTTTCAATTTTACATTCCTCTTGTCTTTTCAATATACTATTAAGCCCATCCATGGAATTTTTCAATTATTGTGCAGTTTTCATTGTTCAATTTGCATTTAGTTCTCTTTCAGTGCTTTTTGTATGTTAAAATTTCTTATTCAATTGCTCATAAAATCTGCCTTTTTCTTTAATTCTTTGAGATATTTTTCCGTAATACTCTGAATATATTTATAATAGCTATATAAAGCTTTTTGCTAAATCCAGTATCTGGGCTACCTTAAGGTTGGTTTTTAATATGCTACTATTATTTTTGACCATAAGTAACATTTTCCTATTTTCTTTCGATGTCAGGTAATTTTTTGGTGTTTAATGAACATCATGAATAATACAAACAACTGAACCTTGCTCTCTTTCACCCTGTAAAGAGTGTCGAGTTTTATTTTAGTAGACAGTTAAATTATCTGCTGTCCCTTTTGAACTTTCGTTTGCCAGCTTTTTACATTTTATTAAATGTAACCAGTGGTAAATCTGCGGAAATCCAAGGATGTTCCTAAACTCTTCTAAGTTGGTGGGACTCACCATGAAATTCTGCCTTCCTCTAAATTTGAGCAGATCTTGTGTTAGTCTTTGTTAAGGAGTACCTAGAATAGGTCTTCACTCTGACATCATTTTATTCCTATGACTTAATCCTTTTGGAGTCTCATCAAGATGTTTAGAAGTTGAGGTATAATCTATCCTGATGAAATTCTGGCTTCCTTTAGCATTGCTTGAACTCTATTATCAGTTTTCTGCTTGCAAAAATCCCATAGAGATGAAGATGGTAAATCATAAGTAGTTTCACCTTATCCTTGAAGAGTCTGATCTTTAGGGAAGGATCCACACTAACTCCTATAACCCTTCTTCCACAGAGTTCTTTGCTATACAGCATTTTGTCCTGCAGATAGATGCTTTTGCTGATTTGAGTTTTAATATATGTTTTTTCAGCTCAGCCATAAATCCTTGGACTCCACCTCGCTATGCTCATATATGGCAAATTCCCCAAAAAGGAGAGCTGGAATAATCATAGGGCTCACTTCATGAGTTTCCCTCTCACAGGAAATGCAGTCTTGCACTGTCTGTTTTTATTCCTTAAAATTTTAACCTCATATAGTTTGCCCAATTTAATGGTTTTTTGGTAATAGAAAGGCTGGCTCCATGAGTATTTGCCAGATAACTTTCCAGATTTTAGCAAAGCTATAACACAATATTCAAAGGCTTTTAAGGAAGACTTGAGTTATATAACGCATGTATCTTTTTTTGTTTTTTTGAGACAGAGTCTCTCTCTGTGGTCAGGCGCCAGGCTGGAGTGCAGTGGCATAATCTCGGCTCACTGCAACCTCTGCCTCCCGGGTTCAAGCAATTCTCCTGCCTCAGCCTCCCAAGTAGCTGGGACTACAGGCACGCGCCACCATGCCCAGCTAATTTTTGTCTTTTTTGTAGAGACAGGGTTTCACCATGTTGGCCAAGATGGTCTTGGTTTCTTGACCTCGCGATCCGCCCGCCTTGGCCTCCCAAAGTGCTGGGATTACAGGAGTGAGCCACCATACCTGGCCAATGCATGTATCTTAAAGACATGGTTAACATATATGGTTAAATAGATAATGTTGCTTATATTAGAAATCAAAAAAATTAGCATAAAGAAAAAATAATATAACAGAAAATCTGAGTCAAAAGGTGAACAAAAATCTTTAAAACTGTAAATGATGTTTCAGTTTAATTTGAATAAGAATTCAGGTATGAGATCTAAACTTCTACATTTTCTTTCTCTTCCTATAGCTTCATTCATTGAACAAGTATTCATTAGTAGTGTTCTGTGTATGAGGAATTCCTACAGATATTGGAGGGGGGATTGTAGGCAGTGAGCTCAATATAATATAATCTTATGGTTTGATTTTACATCTGTACTGCCAATTTATAAGATAGGTATTGAAACTTGATACATTCTCCCTTGTTTACTCACTGAAAACAATCTATCAATTGTTTCATAATTTGTACCTGCAAAAAAAATTACTTTTTTAAAGGTTTCTATACTTTGAAATGAATTAATGTATTTTCTTGTGAATTGATACTGAATTGGAGTTGTATTGCCAATATAGTAGTAAATGAAAGGCTAATAAACTGGTATAAGTGCTTGTTAAAAGAAATCTTAATGGCCTGAAATATTCATTCAATAAATGGACTGATGTTTGCTTCCATGGAACATACATTATGATGTAGAAGTAGTCAACAGTTACATAATTTCTGGGTTTGACAATATTAGGAACACAATCTCTGAGAGATGACATAAATTAAACAAGAAAGAGTTAGTCATACCAGCACTAGAGAAGAGGTTCCAAAACTAGAATTTTCTCTTTTACCCCTGATTTCCTCCAGCCACCTTACTTACACTACAGGCCCAGGGATAACTGTCAGTACAGTGAAGCACTGATTTTTCAGTGTCAGGGACTCCCTACCATGACTGACAGGTCATAGGAAGGATGCCAAGTCCTTCTCCTTACATCCTCATAAGACCTGTCCCCTTACATCATATTGGCATGGATTCAAGTCTTAATACTGAACTATTATGAATAAAGTATTTTAAGCATTACTTGTTTTCAAAAAACAGACTTAAGTAGGTTTTTACTCATCCTTTTTTCTTCCTCATATTCCATTCTTTTCCCCGAGATTCATCTTTCTTGCTTAATTACAACAACCAAAATTATTTTTAAAATAAGTTTTGTAAGATCAACTTTTAGAATAGGAATATTTTTACTGTGTCCTCACAATTAAATATACATTTATTTGGATACAAAATTCTTTGTTCTAGATACTTTTTCTTTACTATTTTGAAGACATAACTCCATTATCTCTCTGCATGTCAGGTCGCATGAAGTTTAATGTCTATATAATTCTAAATCCTGTATAAATGATCTGTTTTATCTCTATAAGTAGCATTTTAAACATTTTTGTACTTGATATTTTAAAATTCATTTAAATTTATCAGAGCATGTAAATTGTTTTCCTAACCTATTGTTGCTGTCATTCAGAACATGACAGCATGAACCATGTCACTCAGAAGTCTAGCTGATACGGTCTGGCTGTGTCTCCACCCAAATCTCATCTTGAATTCCCATGTGTTGTGGGAGGGACCAGGTGGGAGGTAATTGAATCATGAGGGCAAGTGTTTCCCATGCTGTTCTTGTAATAGTGAATAAGTCTCATGAGATCTGATGGTTTTAACAGAAGAGGAGTTTCTCTGCACAAGCTCCCTCTTTCTCTTTGCCTGCTGCCATCCGTCTAAGACATGACTTGCTCCTCCTTGCCTCTTGCCCCAATTGTGTGGCTTTCCAAGCCACATGGAACGGTAAGTCCAGTGAAATCTCTTTCTTTTGTAAATTTCCTAGTCTCCTATATGTCTTTATCAGCAGTGTGAAGATGGACTAATACACTAGCCTTTTGTACTTTCTAATTTAAAAAAAAAACTTAGTTATTACATTTTCATTTAATTTTATTTCTGCATTTGGTCTTTTCTTTATGGGTTTCCTGTTAAGCAGATATTTATACTTTTGTCCTACAGATCTCTTAAGACTTTACTTATCTTTTTGTCCTCTACTGGGGGAGTTCCTCAACAATATCTTTCAATCTACTTATTCTTCCCTGTGCTTATTTCACAATTTAGTAATTTAGTATTTCAACTGTTATGTTTTATATACATTGTCATCAGTTTCTTTTCTGCAATGCTTTTTTAAATTCATGTTTCTTATATCCTCCCTACTTTAAGGATGAAATTTTGTGTATTTAAAAATCTTATTTTCTAACAGTCCTACCTAATGTGAAATAGATTATTTCATTTGTCTTATTTCTCTCATAATTGTTTTGCTCCTGATTGATTTTGCATATTTTATTCCTATACGAGCCCTAAATGCCTTGTCTAGCATTGTCTATGAGAGGAAGGATGACCTAGGCTCTTGCTTATGTTCCTTAGATAAAGAGAAGGAGTGCTTCCGGACAGAGAAATCTGGTTGCAGTATCAGTTTTATCATTCTCTCTCTTCCTTTCCCTCTACTCTTCAGTTTTCTCCCAGTTTCAAATACTCTAGCTCCAGAAACTGCTCTTATCCTAGGCTGGCCTGCCTCGTGGGTCTGGTCTAGCTTGAGGGAGTGTGGATGGAGATGTGAGGAGAGGAAGAACAATAAGAACTCCCAGAACCAACCACCCCAGCTGCACTCATTTCTATACACTGTCCATTCCAGGTCTGGTTCTCTCAGTTTTTCTTCTAATATTTCAAGTTAGAATTACTGCTTTCCTGCTCCTCGGTAATGTCATGCCATAAGCCACCCAGAATAATATAGAGGGGAAAAAACTCACCTAAAATGCAATGTTCTCTCTCCACTGGCCTCAAGGGCTTTGGCCTAATAATCTTACCACACTTGTCTTCCAACCAAAGCTCAACTGTGCATTGATTACTTACATCTCTAAAATCAGTTATCCTCTGCATTTCTGCCTCTTTGGAGGGCATTTTCAATGCTGTGTTACTGAGGAAGAAGGTAGCTTACCTATGGCTAAATCTAGAAATCTTTCCATCTTGCTTTTATATGATCATACTGCTTTGCTTTTAAAACTCTTTCACATAGATTAGCTTATTTGTTATTCCTAAAATTATGTGAGTCATGGGAAGCAGATTTATCATCTCCCATTCTACAGATAAAGGAACCAAGACCACAAATAATTAAATGGCTTGCACAGAGCTAAACTGTTAGAAGATGTTAAAATCTTTCATTCATGGGAGAACTTCCTTTATATACTGACCAAGAATAAAAACCACCCATACCCACAATACGTTATCCAGAAGAGTTCCATGTGGACTACAGGAATCCATGTAATTTGCTTCATAATTTGATACCGTAGCTTCTTTTTTAATTTTTTAAAAGATGTTTTGGGGCCCATGTGTAGGTTTGTTATACGGATATACTGCATAATGGTGAGGTTTGGGCTTCTAGTGTACCTATCATCCAAATAGTGAGCATTGAAATGTTTACTAATGTGTCATTGTTTAACCCCCATCTGCCTTTCTCTTCTCCAATTTTGGAATCTCTAGAATCTATTATTTCCATCTTTATGTCCATGTGTATCCATTGTTTTGGCTCCATTTATAAATGAGAACATTATTATTTGATTTTCTGTTTCTGGGTTATTTCACTTAGAATAATGGCCTCTAGCTCCATCCATGTTACTGCAAAGGACATGATTTCATTATTTTTCATGACTGTATAGTATTTCTCATATATATATACACCATGTTTTTTTTAATGAAGTCATCTGCTAATGGATACATAGTTGGATTCCACGGCTTTGCTACTGTAAATAATGCTGCGATAAACATACAAGTTCAGTTGTCTTTTTAATATAATGATTTATTTTCCTTTAAGCAAATAGTAATGGGACTGCAGGGTTGAAGGGTAGTTGCACTTAACTTGATCTTTAACATTACAATGGTTTAGTTTTAAGAGAATCCAGTAGATTTTTGATAGTAACATTGCTCTGAATCTTTTATTGGAGAAATTACATGATTTTATAATGAAGAAATGAATAATGCAAATAAGGAGCCACCAAACTGTTGTAAAAATAAAATTTAATTGAAGTGTGTAAGTATGATATGAAATAGATTCCTCTTTATATGTTTACTTGAGAAAAATAAATTTAAAAAAATTATATGAATTTAAGTCCAATATTAAGGTATATATTTTAGTAATAACTGATAGCACTAACTTCATTGATACTTACATTTTTATTCCTAATTTTCAAGATTTTGCATGGACTCCCCTATATTTCAACTAGCTTGATTATTGAAATACTCCTTTATCATCACTAATAAAAGAGTCACTGAGGTGAGTCAAAAACAGTTTGAACTAGGTTATTCTTGGCTTCCTGAACCTTTGTTAGTTTATCCATCAGAGGAGGGTGATACCAGCTTTTCTGCACATGTAGTAGGGTTGCTGGAGATAAGGATATGTGTGGAATCACTGTGTATACTACAGAAGGCTATACATTAAATTGTTAGGACATATTATGCGCTTTCTGCTTAAGGTTATTTTTCAGCATAACCGTACTCATAAACTGGGATCCACTAGTCCATCTGCTATCATTATAAATAAAGTTCTAATAAATTTAGCAAAATTCTGGTCTTGAGAAACTTGGATTTGACATTGCAATTTCTTGCCTTTTAGAGTTACCACAGGCAATTTTACTGGCAATTATTTTTCATTTGCAAAGTATGTGTAGATTGTTCTTTTTTCTGATATTAATGAGTTTTTACGATACTATGTTCATTTTTAGACATTAAGAAAAAGAGTATCTAGCTGAATAGCAAATAAATAAATAAAATACTGCCAGAGACTAAAATATATTTTCTATATGGTCACTATTAATTCAATCCAAAATTACAAATAAAGGGCAAAATACTTTATTTTGATGTAGAGTCAAATTGGCTTTGTTAGTTGTTTCTTCCTGTTTATTCTTCAGGACTAAGAAATTCTAGATTCCTTCAACATCCTATCTTAGGTGATATTAAAATAGTCATTTTCAATTTCTATGTACTGAACATGGAGAAATTGGTAATTCCAATATGTCAATATGAATACGGTAATATGCCAAAAGGAAAATTCAGGATGTGAAATCCTAGCTCAAATATTTCCAAACTAGAGGTGAGAGAAGAAGTTACGGGCAAAATTTTGCTTTGTAAAACCCTATTTGGCAGGATTAAGGAAAGGGATTAAACTATGAAGGATCCCTTTGGTTAATATTTCCATAGATATAGCAGTTTCATTCTTATGTAGATTACATCTAAAAAGGACTCCTAGTGGCAGGAAATGCTGGTACTTGTGGCAGAAAGGCCCTAAGATGACTCACATTGAATCCTGTCTCCTGGTTTTCACATCTTTGTGTAATTCCTTCAGTGCTAGGGGAAAATTGTGACTTCTTTCTGATTAACAGAACTTTAAAAACATGACAGAATGTCACTTCTGTGATTGTGTTATTTTACATAAGATTCCATTTAAGCAGACTGGACCTAGAAATTCTTCTTGTGGATTTGAAATAAGCAGACAGTTTTGAGAAGCCCATGGGACAAAGTAGTGCAGGTTGCTTCTAGAACCTGCAGGCATATTCTAGAGTGTCAGGGTAGCCCCACTAAATAGCCAGCAAATATCAAGGCCTCTATCATACAACACAAGGAAATTAATTATTCCTATACTTGAATAAGCTTGGAAGGGATTTTTCCTTGTGTTCGCTAGATAAGAACACAGTCCAACCAACAGTCTGATTGTAGCCATGTGAGACCCAGAACAGAGGATCGAGCTAAGCCATGCGTAGAATCCTGACACATAGAAACTGTGAGACAATAAACACGTTATTTAAAGCTTTTGACTTCTTTATGCAGAAATAATAACCAACACAGCACCATCAATTTTATTATGTTTATCATTAAAATATCTTGTCAATAATTAAATATTACCTCTATTTTGAAATTATTTTGAGACTCTAAATGTCTATGGCTCCTGAAAAAGGGGTATAATAGTAATGGTGCAAGGTTTACAGAGATAAAAGCATAGTTCAATGATTTTCCTTGGCAATCTCATTTTAATTTCATGGCAATATTTTCAATAAAGGCAATTTATATATACATAAAATAAAATACAATGTAATCTTCTTAAAATCTATACCCACAACATTTATTGACAGTGAAGCAACATGATTAAGTTATTTTCAATGAAATCCAAGCAGAGAAAAATAATGTCTAAAATTACTGGGAAGTGTCCTCAAAAAGAAGCAGCATGCTTTATTTTTGGATGAAATGTGGAGTAGCTGAAGTTTAAGTAGTCAGAGCTATAAGCTGTGCCTTTTATTGATGGTGGTTGAGGATTAGAATAGAAGAAGCCTGAATTTCCAAGGACTTTGTGGAATAGAACCATTACGTTACTTTCTGAAATGATACATCACTTAACCTGAGTGAAATAATTTTCTAGACTGTTTAAATCATGGTTATTTGGAGTTTACTTACACTTTCAGAGAGAAGCAGTTACAGCAGTAAACATTAATTTGTGAATCATAAAATATTATCACAGCCTGCACTTATCTATTTGGCTGAAGAACAATGATCAACATAATCCTTACAACTTCAAGACTGCCTTTTGCAGTTGTAAGCTTGTTCCAGTTAGCTCTTTAGGTGGCAAAAACAACCCCTTCTTACCCCTTCTCACAACTTTGCTGAGTTGTAAGACAAGTGTACCCATGTCTCCAGGGTCTAGCCTGCTTCATGTGATAAAAGCCATCATAACTGTAGCATAGAGATACACAAATGGCTAGTATTTCAGATTAAAGTAACATGAAGAATGGCAGAGTCTGACAAATGTGTGATGATTTGGGGGAAGGCAGCATAATACAATTTGAATTGAATTTGGAATAACTGGTAGAACTGAAGTAGAGATGATGCTATATGTTTTATTTAAGATATTAATGAATGCTTTGATGAATTATGACAATGAAGAATTTGCATATCATCCTATAGGCAATGAACAGAATCAACCTTTCTCACTTAAGATAAGCTAGGTTTTCTAGAAAAATCAAGCCCAACAAGATGAAAATTTCAGAGATCAGATAAAAGACAACTGCAGTGTCCCAGAAGAGAATATAAGGCTTAACAGGAGCAATAGAAGTAAAAACAAAATTACTGCAAGATACTACGCAAATGTATAACTGACAAGGTTTTTGAGACAAAGTTTTTATTGTTCTCTTTCTGGTGTTTAATCTTGTGCCTCATACTTAATAAGTAGGCAGTAAACAGTGTTACATGCATTTCTGATTGTGAAAAATAAATCAGAGTACATATTGGTGGTTTTATACTCAATTACAATTTATAGTTATGCAATAAAAAAATCTAGTGTGTGTGTATGTATGTGTGTGTGTGTATATATATATATATGTGTGTATATATATATATATATACACACACATATATATACATATACATATGTATATATTATCATTTAAAACACTCCTTTAGTATCTTTCACTTAAAAGAATCTTAAAATGTCTCCACTGACAAAATTCCTAAATGTTGTACAAGTCTAAGTATACACAACTGAGTAAATGCACTTTCTGGAACTTAGAAGGGCATTCTACTTTTATCTCCTGGATTATATAGGGAAATGTCAATTATTTTATTTTGCTCTTTTTTAAATATAAAACCATGTAATAATGCAAATGCTTAGACTATTAGATGAGAACTTTCACATTTTATGTAAGCAACTAGACGAAAAAGCTAAATAGAAAAATTATGCTTTTTTTTCACATGATTCAATAGATTCTGGATATTGGCCATTTGTCAGATGAGTACATTGCAAAATTTTTTTTCCCAGTCTGTTGGCTGCTGGTTCATTCTAACTATAGTTTCTATTGCTGTGCAGAAGCTCTTAAGTTTAATTAGATCCCATTTGTCTATTTTGGCTTTTGTTGCCACTGCTTTTGGTGTTTTAGTCATGAAGTCTTTGCCCATGCCTATATCCTGAATGGCATTGCCTAGGTTTTCTTCTGAGGTTTTTATGGTGTTAGGTCTTATGTTTAACTCATCATGAGTTAGTTAATTTTTGTGTAATGTGTGAGGAAGGGATCCAGTTTTCTGCACATGGCTATCCAGTTTTCCCAACACAATTCATTAAATAGAGACTCCTTTACCCATTGCTAGTTTTTTTCAGGTTTGTTAAATATCAGATGGTTGTATATGTGTGGCATTAATTCTGAGGCCTCTGTTCTGTTCAATTGGTCTTTATCGCTATTTTGGTACCAGTACTATGCTGTTTTGATTACTATAGACCTCTAGTATAGTTTGAAATCAGGTAGCATGATGCCTCTAGCTTTGGTTTTTTTCACTTAGGATTGTCTTGACTATGCAGGCTCTTTTTCATTCCATATGAATTTTAAGGTGTTTTTTTCCAATTCTGTGAAGAAAGTCAATGGTAGCTTGATGGGGATAGCATTGAATCTGTATATTACTTTGGGTAGTATGGCCATTTTCAAGATACTGATTTTTCCTAACCATGAGTATGGAATGGTTTTCCATCTGCATCCTCTCTTATTTCCTTGAGCAGTGGTTTGTAGTTCTCCTTGAAGAGGTCCTTCACATCCCTTGTTAGTTGTATTCCTACATATTTAATCTCTTTGTAGCAATTATGAATGGGAGTTCACTCATTATTTTGCTCTCTGTTTGTCTGTCATGGGTGTATAGGAATGCTTGTGATTTTTGTACATTGATTTCATATCCTGAGACTTTGCTGAAGTTGCTTATCCACTTAAGGAAATTTGGGGCTGAGACAATGGGGTCTTCTCAATATACAATCTTGTCGTTAGCCAATAGAGACAATCTGACTTCCTCTTTTCCTAGTTGAATACCCTTTTTTTTTCTTGCCTGATTGCCCTGGCCATAACTACCAATACAATATTAAATAGGAGTGGTGAGTGAGGACATCTTTGTCTTGTGTCAGTTTGCAAGGGAATGCTTCCAGTTTTTGCCTATTTCGTATGCTGTTGCCTATGTTCTTGTCATAAATAGCTCTTAGTATTTTGAGATAAATTCCATTGATAGTTTATTTAAAGTTTTTAGCATAAAGCGCTGATGAATTTTGTCAAAGGACTTCTCTGAATCTATTGAGATAATCATGTGGTTTTTGTCTTTGGTTCTCTTTATGTGATGAACCTATGTTTATTGATTTGCATATGTTGAACCAGCCTTGCATCCTAGGATGAAACCTATTTGATCATGATGGATAAGGTTTTTGATGTGCTGTTGGATTCAGTTTGCCAGTATTTTACAGAGGATTTTCACATCAATGTTCATAATGGATATTGGCCTGAAATTTTCTTTTCTAGTTGTGTCTCTGCCAGGTTTTGGTATCATGATGATGTTCCAAAGAAGCTTCCTTTTTCCAGGTAAAGGGAAGAGGATTCTTTAGTGTATTCTGATAGCCATTGTTACTTCTTTGTACCTCTTTGAGTCTTTACATCTCCTCCTGCTACATTTTAAAGCATTTTTTATCGTGTGTAGTTTGGCCTAATAAAGTATTTTTATGGCAATAAAAAAAAGTCTCATAAAATAAGTTAGGGAGGATTCTCTTTTTTTCTATTGTTTGGAATAGTTTCAGAGGGATGATACCAGCTCCTTTGTACTTCTGGTAGAATTTGGCTGTGAACCCCTATGGTCCTGGACATTCTTTTTGGTTGGTAGGTTAAATCTTCCTCCATCCCTTCATTTTAAGCCTATGTGTGTCTTTGCACATGAGATGGGTCTCTTCAATACTGCACACTGATGGTTCTTTACTTTTTATTCAACTTGCCATTCTGTGTCTTTTTATTGGGGCATTTAGCGCATTTACATTTAAGGTAAATACTGTTATGCGTGAATTTGGTCCTGCCATTTTGACGCTAGCTGGTTGTTTTGCCTGTTAGTTGATGCAGTTTCTTCATAGTCTTGATGGTCTTTACAGTTTGGTATGTTTTTGCAGTGGCTGGTACCAGTTGTTCTTTTCCATGTTTAGTGCTTCCTTTAGGAGCTCTTGTAAGGCAGGCCTGGTGGTGACAAAATCTTTCAGCATTTGCTTGTCTGTAAAGGACTGTACTTCTCTTTCACTCATGAAGCTTAGTTTCCTGGATGTGAAATTTTGGGTTGAAAATTCCTTCCTTTAAGAATCTTGAATATTGACGCCTCACTCTCTTCTGGCTTACAGGGTTTCTGCTGAGAGACCCACTGTGAGTCTGATAATGTTTCCCTTTGTTGGTAACCCAGACTTTCTCTTGGGCTGTCCTTAGCAATTTTTCCTTCATTTCAACCCTGGTGAATCTGATGATTGTGTGTCTTGGGTTTGCTCTTCTTAAGGAGTATCTTTGTAATGTTCTTTGTATTTCCTGAATTTGAAAGTTGGCCTGCCTTGCTAGATTGGGGAAGTTCTACTGGATAATATCCTGAAGAGTGTTGTTTTCCAAATTGTTTTCATTCTCCCTGTCAGTTTCAGGTATAACAATCAAATGAATATTAAGTCTTTTCACAAAATCCCATTTTTCTTAAAGGCTTCGTTCATTTCTTTTCACTCTGTTTTCTCTTATCTTGCCTTCTTGCTTTATGTTATTGAGTTGATCTTCAGTCGCTGATACCCTTTCTTCTGCTTGATCAATTTGGCTATTGAAACTTGTGTATGTTTCATGAAGTTCTCGTGTTGTGTGTTTTAGGTCCATCAGGTCATTTATGTTTTTCTCTATGCTGGTTATTCTACTTAGCATTTCATCTAACCTCTTTCCAAGGTTCTTAGCTTTCTTGCATTGGGTTAGAACATGCTACTTTAGCTCGGAGAAGCTTGTTATTACCCACCTTCTGAAGCCTGCTTCTGTTAATTCATCAAACTCATTATCCATCCAGTTTTTTTCCCTTGCTAGTGAGGAGTTGTGATCCTTTGGAGGAGAAGAGGCATTCTGGTTTTTGGAATTTTCAGCCTTTTTGCACGGTTCCTTCCCATCTTTGTAGATTTATCTCCCTTTGGTCTTTGACATTGGTGATCTTTGGATGGAGTCTCTGCGTGGATGTCCTTTCTGTTTGTTAGTTTTCCTTCTAACAGTCAGATCCCCATGCTGCAGGTATGCTGGCGGTCCACTCCAGACCCTGCTTGCCTGGGAATCAATAGCGGGAGTTGCAGAACAGCAAAGCTCTGGTAGCTTCATCCCAGAAAGGTACCCACTAGATGCCAGTCAGAGCTCTCGTGTATGAGGTGTCTGTCAGCCCCTACTGGGTCCTCCTAGTAAGGATACACAAGGGTCAGGGAGCCACTTGAAGAGGCAGTCTCTCCCTTGAATGCTCTGCTGGGAGATCTGCTGCTCCCTTTAGAGCTGTCAAGCAGGGACATTTAAGTATGCTGAAGCTGGAACTACAGTCACCCCTTTTCTCAAGTGCTCTGTCCCAGGAAGGTGGGGGCTTTATTTATAAGTCTCTGATGGGCTGCTGCCTTTCTTCAGAGATGCCCTGCCCAGCAAGGTGGGAGTCTAGGGACACAGTCTGTTGCAGAGGCCTTGCTGAGCTGTCATGGGCTCTGCCCAGTCTCTGTGTAAACTTCCTATCAACTTTGTTTACACTGGCGAGGTTAAAAAGGCCTACATGAGCCTTGGCAATGGCAGATGCCCCTTCCACCACTGAGCTTGAATGTCCCAGGTGAAGCTCAGACTGTTGTGCTAGCTGGGAAAATTTCAAGCCAGTGGATCTTAGCTTGCTGGTCTTTGTGACTGTGGTTCTGGGCCAGAGTGACAGAGTGCCAGGAAAAGTCCCTAATGGTTTCCCTTGGCTAAGAGAGGGAGTTCCTGGCATCTTGTGCTTCCTGGATGAGGCAACACCCCACCCTGCTTCAGCTCCCTCTCCTTGGGCCATACCCACTGTCTAACCAGTCCCAGTGAGATGAACCAAGTACCTCAGTTGGAAATGTTGAGATCACCTGCCTTCTGCATTGTTCTTGCTCAGAGTTACATGCTAGAGCTGTTGCTATTTGGCCATCGTGCAAGCAATCCAGTTAATTATCTTTAACTTGGAGAGTACACTATAAGCTAGGCTCATCACAGTTTCCAAAATACCTTGGCTTACTTTCTTCATTTTCCTAGCAGGAAACTATTCTCACACCCCTTCTGACATCTAAGTAAACACAACTCTACTCTTTTAGCCCCTTACTCTAACATACATCATAAACATACTATTTTTTTAAAAAAGAGGAATAATCGTTTCTGTACATTTTGGTGTATAGTTAAATGAAGTATATTTTGGGATGACTATACAACATTTACAGTAAGTGGAAGAGTAAAATAATTGTAAAAGTTAAAATTTAAAATCTCTTTAATTAAATTTAGGTCTCACCACTATTGTGACAGATTTGTTTTGTGCATTACAAATACATGGATCTTTGTATACTTCTGTTCCCTGGCTCTCTCCTGTTAGATTCAAAGTTTCAAGTTATGAGAAATTCATACAGTAACCAACCTCCTCACTAATTATACCAGAATTCAGATAAACTTCTATGTAATTTTATAGGCCCATGCACTATTTTAACTATTAAAATAAACTTGCCTTGAAAATAAATGTGTAGGAGCTCAAACTCGAGGAGTCAAGCTGTTCTATGATCTATTAATTTATAAAATGTTTTCAATCTTATATTGACATAGACATAGGTCTAAAATTTTTTGGTCTAAAAAAACAAAACATATAAAAAGATAATATCTGGAATCCTACCTGTAACAAGAAAGCTGCATCTCCCAGCTCCAGCTTCATTTATGATGCTACAGTTATAAACCCCATAGTTTTCATTGGAAAGACTCTTCACAGGGTACTCTGTGTACTCCTGAGAGTCAAACTGACCCGTCCGTAATAATTTATTGCCCAAGCGCCACTCGTAGGTCAGCACCCGTATTGGATAGGCTCTTAGTACTCTGCAGCTCATAGTGACACCTCGGTCCTGTCCTTGCCGGATTTCCAAGAATGCTGGTTCCACTGCAGGGGGATCTGTAGAAAAGATATATAAAAACAGATGAAAGATGTGACTTGCAAAAAGCCAACAGCTATTCTTAGAAGAAGCCATTTTTAATAACACATGCTGCAATAGAGGAGGAGTGTAAGAGGTGAATGAAGAACATAGTTAAGCCCAGAAATTTTAGCTTGGGTTGGGAAATGCGATTTCCAGAGGTTAGAAAGTAAATGAGCCTCACTGCTTTACAAATGTATTAGCAGGTGAAACTAGTGGAGCTGACTAATCCTTCTTACTTCTTTCAGAAAATATTTTTAAACTATCGTATTAATTCTAATATTATCAATATACTTCTTTTTTAGAGTGAAAGAAAATTGCATCATTGGTGAAAGCCTGAACTAAGGTGAAGTCAGTAGGACCAAAAATAATGCCTTAGGCAATGAAGTGGATAATACTGCCAGACATGAAGACAGTGAGGAAAAGGAGAAATAGATTGGAATATGTTGAGTGTGTCAATTTCATGCACCTTTCAATCCCCATCCAGAAGCAGTGTTTCTTCATTTCCAAATGTATGGGTAATGTTTTATTTTCTCTTTGCTTTTGATTGTTTTCTTAAATGAATTATAGTCAGAGAAAATAGTCCACATGTTTTCAATCCTCTGAATTTGTTAACACATGCTGTATGGCAGAATATATAATAGATTTCTGTCTTGGGTATACCCACTAATAAGGAATAGTGTGCACTTTAAGTATGGTATGTATCTTCGGGGTCAGGTCTAACACCTAGGAATTGTCCAAATCATCTATATAGTTGTGTATTCATTTACTTTTGCTTAGTTATTCCAGATAAATTCAGAAGAGTATGTTAAACTCCTCTAAGAAAGTTATTAGTTTTAGATCCTAATTTAAAAAATACTCCTTGTAGTGCTACCTCCTTTTTGCCTTATCTATTTTGAGGCTATGCTACTCAGTACATATGAATTTAGAATTCTTTCATGTTGTCTATGAATTGAATATTGAATATTTTATCACTACAATCTCTTTTATCACCAGCAATGCTTGATTTAATATATATATATATGGAATATATATGCATATATATAAAACATATATACATATATATGGAATACATATATGCATATATATATATAGTCTAACATCATTATTATAGCTACATTGGCATTTTTTGTTATTAGTTGCATGTGATATTTTTTCCATTATTTTATTATTAAACTTTCAGTATCTTTATGTTTTACAAGCATCTCTTTTAAACATCATGAGCTTATTTTTTATTGTTTAAGATTTTTTTAAGGGTCTATTTTTTTTAATCCAGAGCACTTAGCACTTTATTCATTGACATTTACTCTATCTACTTATTTTTTACTTTCATTTTATTAGATTTCTGCTTTAAATTTACTGTAGCTTACTTTCTACTATTTGTTATTGCCTTCTTTTAGATGGATGAATTATATCATCATTTCGATCTTTTTATGCTACTAGTTGAACACTTATTTAGTCTGTTTCTATCACTCTGATTGTCCCAAAGCTTGCAACATGTATACTTATCTATCAATACCCTTACATATCACTGAAGAAAACAGTAATATAAGGATAATTTGTTCCTTTTATTCTCATTTTAACATGTGTTACTGAGTCATGAGTTTCAATTCTCTTTTTCTTTAAAAAAAAATGTCTATTGTACATTATAGTCAGGTGTGATGGCTCACGCCTCTAATCCCAGTACTTTGGGAGGCTGAGGCAGGCAGATCACAAGGTCAGGAGTTCAAGACCAGCCTGGTCAACAGAGTGAAAAGCCGTCTCTACTAAAAATACAAAAATTAGCTGGCATGCCTGTTGTCCCAGCTACTTGGGAGGTTGAGGCAGAAGAATCACTTAAACCTGGAAGCCAGAGGTTGTGGTGAGCCTAGATTGTGCCACTGCACTCCAGCCTGGGCAACAGAGCGAGACTCTGTGTCACAAAAAAAAAGAAAACGAAGTCTATTGTACATTATATTATAGTATAATATTGCATATCTAGTATTTTTTTAAAATACCCAGATATTTGCTAGCTTATTTGCCCTCCATTCCTTATAGACTTTCCATCTGTGACCACTTTCCTTGTGTCTTATCATTTAGGTCTATCATATCTTTAGTGAATTCTCTGATCATGATTTTCTAAAAATTGTATTTTAGTTTGTGGGGCTATGAAAGCAAGAGCTCTTAATGCTATGTCCAGAGACTGAAGTTCTCTATAGGACATCATACACAATAGTGCTAAGTTTTCCTTAGGCGATCCAACACTTAGCTACTCATAAGTATGCAATAATAATTGATAATTAGAGATGTGGGGAAGTAAACAGAGGTCCCAAAGTATATGTATGTATATATGTGCTTATATACATGTATATGTTTTTATATATTGTGTGTATATAAATGTACATGAAAAATTTTCATTTTTCATGTGTGTATATACATATACACATAAATGGACATATCTGCATATGCATTTACACATATGTGTATATGTCTATGTGCATATACACACTGTAGAATTTGTATGTACTATACATATATAGAATTATACATATAAATTTATGTATATACACATTAAAAGACATGTATATATCTTTTAATGTTTTATATATACACATGTATCTGTCATCTATGTGTATAGATATTTAATGTTCTATAGACACATAAAACATTAAAAGGAATTTTTCTTATGGGTTGGCAGGATTTGTTCTTTTAGCACATCATTATATAATTCCACTGTCTTCAGATGGCCATTGTTGGTGTAAAGAGGTCAACTTAAAGGCTTACACTTTGATGTGAGTGTCTTTTTTTTCCTCCAGCTACTATTAAAATATCTTTGTCATTGCTGTTCTGCAGTTTCAATATACGGTACTTAGGGATGGGTTTCTTTTCACTTATGGGTTTGGAATCTGTTGGGCTTCTTAAATCTGTTAACTTTGGTGTCTTTCATCTAAGGAAATTTGGGAAAATTCTCATCATTAGCTGTTTAACACCTGTATTTCCTTCTTTATATCCTCATTAGATGACCCTGTTCATTCTGTTTTTGGTGTCTTTTCACACCTCTTCCAAATTTTCCACCTGTTGGTGTTTCTGCACTACATTATGAATAAATTCTTCTGAGCAAATTCAGTTCATTAATTCTTTCTCCAATCCAGGTTAATCTGAAAAATATATGCTATGTTTTTAATTCAATTTCTGTGTAGCTTTCTGTATACCTGCAACACCACATTTTTGTGTCTTTCCACTACCTGAAAATGTAGTTAAACTTATCTTACATTTCTTTAAACAAAGTAATTGTTTTTATACTACCTGTTACTTTCAATTGAAGTTTCGAGGAATTTTTCCTGTTGGTGTTCATTCACAGTACTGTCTTCCTGTTTGTTCTTGATTAATTTTGACAAATTCAATTCTGTACTATTTATTGACCTTCAAAAATATTTATAGGCTATTTTGATGCCTAAAATCATTGTTTCTCTCTCCAGAGAAAAGTTGTGTCCACATGCAACTATGGACATCACTGTCTAGGAACACATAAGTGCATGACTTGAGGCTTATTTGAATCATCAAGTGACTTGAATTTGAGTTAAAGAGCCAAATCAGGAGTTAAATCCCATTCATAATTGCTACAAAGAGAATAAAATACCTAGGAATACAACTAACAAGGGATGTGAAGGACATCTTCAAGGAGAACTACAAACCACTGCTCAAGTAAAAGATGACACAAACAGGTGGAAAAACATTCCATGCTCATGGTTAAGAAAAATCAGTATCATGAAAATGGCCATACTACCCAAAGTAATTTATAGATTCAATGCTATTCCCATCAAGTTTCCATTGACTTTCTTCACAGAATTGGAATAAACCACCTTAAATTTCAAATGGAACCAAAAAAGAGCCTGCACAGATAAAACAATTCTAAGCCAAAAAAAAAAAAAAGCTGGAGGGATCATGCTACCTGACTTCAAACTATATTACAAGGCTACAGTAATCCAAACACCATGGTACTGGTACCAAAACAGAGATATAAACCAATGTAACAAAACAAAGGCCTTAGAAGTAATTCCACACATCTACAACCATCTGATCTTTGACAAGCCTGACAAAAACAAGCAATGGGGAAAGATTTCCCTAGTTAATAAATTGTGTTGGGAAATTTGGCTAGCAACATGCAAAAAGCTGAATCTGGATTCATTCCTTACACCTTATACAAAAATTAACTCTCCAAATGGATTAAAGATTTAAACATAAGACCTAACACCATAAAAACCCTAGAAGAAAACCTAGGCAATACCATTCAGGATATAAGAATGGTCAAAAACTTCATGTCTAAAACACCAAAAGCAGTGGCAACAGAAGCCATGACAAATGGGATCTAATTAAATTTAAGAGCTTCTGCATAGCAAAGAAACTATCATTAGAGTGACGTGGCAACCAACCGAATAGGAAAAAATTTTTGCAATCTACCCATCTAAGGGCTAATATCCAGCATCTACAAAGAGCTTAAACAAATTTACAAGAAACATAAAAACCCATGAGCAAAGGATATGAACATACACTACTCAATAGAAGACATTTATGCAGCCAACAAACATGAAAAAAGCTCATCATCACTGTTCATTAGAGAAATGCAAATCAAAACCATATTGAGATACCATCTCACACCAGTTAGAATGGCAATCATTAAAAAATCAGGAGACAACAGATGGTGGAGAAATAGGAATGCTTTTCCACTGTTGGTGGGAGTGTAAATTACTTCAACCATTGTGGAAGACAGTGTGGCAATTCCTCAAGGATCTAAGACTAGAAATATCATTTGACCCAGCAATCCCATTACTAGGTATATACCCAAAGGATTATAAATCATTCTATTAAAAAGACACATGCACATGTATGCTTATTGTGGCACTCTTCATAATAGCAAAGACTTAGAGCCAACCCAAATGCCCATCAATTATAGTCTGGATAAAATTTGGCACACATATACCATGGAATACTATGCAGCCATGAAAAAGAATTGAGTTCACGTCCTTTGCAGGAACATGGATGAAGCTGGAAACCATCATTCTCAGCAAACTGACACAAGAAGAGAAAACCAAACACAGGTTCTCACTCATAAGTGGGAGCCAAACAATGAGAACACATGGACACAGGGAATGGAACATCACACTCCAGGGCCTTTTGGGGGCTAGGGGAGGGAAAGCATTAGGAGAAATACCTAATGTATATGACAGGGGGATGTATGTAGCAAACCACCATGGCACACGTATACCTATGTAATAAACCTGCACGTTCTGCACATGTACCGCAGAACTTAAAGTATAATAAGAGAAAAAAGTCTATAAAAAGGTCAGCTTGTGACTATAATTTCAAGAATGGATTACCATAACATCCCATCCTGTTCATTTCAGACTCACACATTTCTTGCATTTCTTTGGGAGTGGGAATATGTAGGTTGGGTTTAATTCTGCTTCACTCCTACAGATATAATCATTTGGGTTCCTAATTCTTAGGATAAAGTTCTACCAACAGATCTCTCCCCCAGTGAATACTCTGGGTTATAAGATCTGCACCCCTTGTCTGAAGATGACATTAGAATTGAAGCTCAAACTTGCACAAGTTCAGCAAATACTCTCAAGGCAAAAGTAACCTCACTGTACTTCTTTCATTAAATTTGATGAAGTATTTTTCAAATATTTTAGATTTTTAACATTAACTTTACAATCTTGTCTAGAATTTTTAGACAATTGGATAAGTTTTACATAATATTTTGTCTATTACATTCCCAGAAACCTCTGTCTGATTGTTAAGGAAAAATATGGATCTAAAACTCAGAAGAAAGTCCTGATTGCAGGTTATAGTTATCGAGCTAGCTCAGAGTGAATATAGACAAAAAATAAGTAAAATACCAAATATGGACTTTACTCTTGAATATAATCACTTATGGGGCTAGAGAAAATTAAAACTTTTAAAGAGAATCATAAATAATGAGATGTGGGGATCCTTTCTGGGACAAGGACACAAGTTTGGCAATTCCACTTCCTATCTTTTGAAATGCCTACTCTGGAAGCTCTAAACCTCATGGAAAACTTCAACTACTCCTCTGCAGAAACCCTGTGAAGAGGCCCAGAGACAATATGGAGAAAGAGAGGGCAGGGTTTAGCTTAGACTTCCCATTGTCCCCTAACATGGTTCCAGACATATGAAACCATCTTGGACACTGGAGACTAGATCAGCCATCCACTAATTAGAATTACTATAATTGGATATAATAAAATGTGGTTATTTTAGTCTCTGAAGTATTGGAGTAGTTTGTTACACACCAAGAAGTAACTGAAACAATGCCTTATATCCCTCAAAAGTCAAGAGTCTGACATTATGAGTAGAGTCAAAAGGACAAAGAGGAAAAACACTGCGCAGGCACAGGGTAAGGGACAGTCTAAGCTGGTTCAGGAAGAAAATAATTCAGAAGGAAACACATGGGAGAAGACAGCCAACAGATTGATTTGCTCGGACAACTTGAAACGCATATACATTGAGAACCAAGGCTCTGGGAGCCAGAACGTTGCAGTCAATGAACAGGATATTGTTGGAATTTGATAGTTCACAGGTAGACAGGTTTGGAATATAATCCTAAAGTGGAGTGAAGATTCCAAACAATACAAAAAGAGGGAATCCTTCTTAACTCATTTTAGAAGACAGATATCGTCCTGATACCAAAACCAGGCAGAGACTCAGCAGAAAAAGAAAACTTCAGGCCAATATCCATGATGAACATTGATGCAAAAGTCTTCAATAAAATACTGGCAAACCAAATGCAACAGCACATCAAAAAGCTTATCCATCACCGTCAAGTTGGCTTCATCCCTTGGATGCAAGGCTGGTTCAACATACGCAAATGTATAAACATAATTCACCACATCAACAGAACCAAAGACAAAAACCACATCATTATCTCAATGGATGCAGAGGCCTTTGACAAAATTGAACAGCTATTTATACTAAAACCACTCAATAAACTAGGTATTGATGGAACATATCTCAAAATAATAAAAGCTATTTATGAAAAACCCATAGCCAATATCATACTGAATGGATAAAAACTGGAAGCATTCCCTTTGAAAACTGGCACAAGGATGCCCTCTCTCACCGCTCCTATTCAATACAGTATTGGAAGTTTTGGCCAGGGCAATCAAGCAAGGAAAAGAAAGAGAGGGTATTCAGTTAGGAAAAGAGGAAGTCAAATTGTCTCATTTTGCAGACGACATGATTGTATATTTAGAAGACCCCATCATCTCAGCCCCAAATCTCCTGAAACTGATAAGCAACTTCAGCAAAGTCTCAGGATACAAAATCAATGTGTAGAAATCACAGGCATTCCTATACACCAATAACAGACTAACAGAGAGCCAAATCATGAGCAAACTCCCATTCACAATTGCTCCAAAGAGAATAAAATATCTAGGAATACAACTAACAAGGTATGTGAAGGACCTCTTCAAGGAGAACTACAAACCACTGATCAAGGAAATAAGAGAGGACACAAACAGATGGAAAACCATCCCATGCTCATGGTTAGGAAGAATCAATATTGTGAAAATTGCCATATTGCCCAAAGTAATTTATAGATTTAACACTATCCCCATCAAGCTACCATTGACCTCCTTCACAGAACTGGAAGAAAAACACCTTAAACTTCATATGGAACCAAAAGAGAGCCCGCATAGCCAAGTCAATTCTAAGCAAAAAGAACAAAGCTGGAGGTATCACACTCCCTGACTTCAAACTATTACTGCAAGCTACAGTAGTCAAACAACATGGTACTGGTACCAAAACAGAGATACAGACCAGTGGAACAGAACATATGCCTTGGAAGCAACGCCACACATCTACAACCATCTGATCTTTGACAGACCTGACAAAAATAAGCTATGGGGAAAGGATTCCCTGTTTAATAAATGGTGTTGGGAAAACTGCCTAGGCATGTGCAGAAAGCTGAAGCTGGACCCTTTCCTTACACCTTAAAGTAAAATTAACTCCAGATGGATTAAACATGTAAATGTAAGACCTAACACCATAAAAACCCTAGAAGAAAACCTAGGCAAAAGCATTCGGGACTTAGGCATAGGCAAGGACTTCATGACTAAACCACCAAAAGCATTGGAAACAAAAGCCAAAATAGACAAATGGGATTTAATTAGACTTAAGAGTGTTTGCAGAGCCAAAGAAACAATCATTAGAGTGAACCAGCAAGCAACAGAATGGGAAAAAAATTTTTGTAATCTACCCATCTGACAAAGGACTAATACTGAGCATCTAAAAAGAACTAAAGCAGATTTACAAGAAGAAAACATACAAAGCCATGCAAAATTGGGTGAAGGATATGAACATAAACTTTTCAAAAGAAGACATTTCTGAGGCCAGCAAACATGAAAAAATGCTCGTCATCATCGGTTGTGAGAGAAATGCAAATCAAAACCACATTGAGATACCATCTCCTACCAGTTAGAATGGTGATCATCAAAAAACACTTTTACACTGTTGGTGGGAGTGTAAATTAGTTCAACCATTGTGGAGGACAGTGTAGCAATACCTCAAGGACCCAGAAATAGAAATTCCATTTGACCCAGCAATCCCATCACTGGGTATATAGTCAAAGGATAATAAATTGTTCTATTATAAAGACACATGCACACATATGTTCACTGCGGCACTGTTTACAATAGTAAAGAACTGGAAGCAACCCAAATGCCCATCAACGACAGACTGGAAAAGGAATATGTGGCACATATACACCATGGAATACTATGCAGCCATAAAAAGTGATGAGTTCGTGTCCTTTGTAGGGACATGGATGAATCTGGAAACCATCATTCTCAGCAAACTGACACAAGAACAGAAAACAAAACACCACATGTTCTCACTCATAGGAGGTGTTCAACAATGAGACCACATGGGTACAGGGAGACGAACATCACACACCCAGGTCTATTGTGGGGTGGGGGGCTAGGGGAGGGACAGTGGGGGGTGGAGAGGTCGGGGAGAGATAATACTGGGAGAAATGCCTGATAAGGTGATGGAGGAAGGAGACAGCATATGTGCATACTTATGCAGCAATTCTGTGAGCTCTGTACATGTACCCAGATTTTAAAGTACAATTTAAAAAATAAAAATAAAAAGATTAATGATACTGGAGTCAAATGCTAAAAAGTGAAAACACATTTGCTCTCAGGTTATATTTGTATTTTCCTAAGAAAGCTAAATGTGTTTGCAGCTACTTTTTTTCTTCCTATGAAAGAAGAAACTTCCCTTAGTGGAAGAGTTTATCAGTGTAATAAATTATGCCTAATGGTAAAATCTCCCAAAATATATATTTACTTTATTATAAATGATTTTTGTGAGAATTTTTTGAAACTATTCAACTCAATGAATTGTTACCAAATATGGGGTTTTTCTAGACTCTCTCTATATATGAATGTCATTTGTCCCCACCTGAAAGATTCAGCCCATTCAATTTTCAATGGCCTGAAAGGAAGAATGACAATGTTGGGTTAAAATTCTTCAAACCCAGTATATTTTCATAAAGTTTAAGAGTCTGAGTTGGAAAGCATCCCTAACTTAAAGGCTATTTAAAAGGCTTTTGTTTAAAAGATTTCCTACACTACTTTGATTCCAGGGTACTTTCTTCACCTCAAAAAAGCTACATTATTTGAAACCAAGCACACTCATTATAGTGCACTCAAGTCTGGCAGTGGAAAACTTCTGATAAGAAAGTTCATTTTAAGCATACTAGCTATTAATAGTTTGACATTTCATTCTTTGGAATATCCAGTGAGAAGGATACGCCTTTGCAGATATGATTAAATGTATAGTGTGAGAACTTCAAATATGATGAAAGAAAGCTTCAGGTGTTAAAAAAAAGTTAGAGCTCACTATTCTGATAGAATCAGTTCTTTATGGCATAAAATTTATTCTGAATGTGTTATGAAATATTTAACATGAAGGAAATGAATTACATGAGTTTTTTCACTTATACTAAAATATCTGGTTCAAAAGTCTATTTATCAAACTACCACACTGCATGTATACTAAAGGAATTAGAGTATAAAAACAAAAATAAAATTATATTTCTTGACACTGTTTACTAAATGCTAGATATTGTGTTAAGATATTCACACAGATTATCTTTTTATAACAACAATAACCCATTTATAGAAGAAAAAGAGGAACAGAAAAATTAAGCAAAGTAGCCCAGCTAAAAAGTAGCAGACTAAAAATTCAAATGAGGCAACCTGATTCCAGAATGTATGTTCTTTAAAACAACCTATGTCACATTATTTCCAAGTGCAAATACTACCAGCAGTTCATGACTAAAAGATTACTTTGAAAATCTTGCCTTACTGGTTATTTAAAGTTATCAATTAAAATAGAGGTTGACCTACTCACACCATCATTTAGAATTCACAAACTTGCAATGGCAATAAGTAAAAGTCATGCTTTATGGAAAGCTTCAAAGTATTAGAATAGAAATAGTAATTTAAATAAAAATGTTACAGAATTTTAAATCAAATTCAAATTCCAGTTTACATAGCAATGTACTTCATGTACATTAATTTTGGCATTACCCATGTATTAATCTAATATATATAAATGTTAGTAGTAATAAAGCCATTACTACTAAATTCTGATTTTGGCATTTTTCTTCTTATATCTACTGGCTCAAGATGTCCAGCAAGGTTTCCAAATACTTAGTCCTAATGTTTAAATCCATATACAGATGTCTACCTTATTTGGGAAGAATAATGCATGAAAATACAAGATTATAGGAAAAATATGTATTTGTGTGTATTTCTTATTAAGGAGATCAGAGAGTAGTTCATATATTTTTTGATAGTATGAATAAAAATTTGCCTTTATTTCATGAAAACCAATCACCAGTTTCAATGAGTTACCAAAACTGTAGGCAAAGCAATATTTTTAATTTAAAAAAATAATAAAAGATGTTTAAATAATAAAACTTTCAAATGTCTATTAAGGAATATTAGTATAACCTGTTTTTAAATATTTAAGGGAGTGTGTGACCATGGATGTTAAATATGCATGGGGCTGTCTTTAATCACTTAGAGTTGAAAGAAGAGTTCAAACAGTCTTGTCTATTTGGAGGACTTCATATAAGTACATTCTTAATTATTTAACCATTACAGGGGCACTGAGAAATATATACTCATTAGAGTGATTTCCTCTTGAGCCTTGTCTTCCCAAGTCAAAAGCATACCCAACCAAATACTTGATATACAGGTTTCTGAGGCCTGGGCAGGTGCAACCAAATACTTGCTATCTGTTTCTTTGCTGGGATTAAAGTCATTTAAAGAAAAATTGTGCTCTTGATTATTTACAAATCCAATATTTATAAAAGAAAATCTGAGTTAGAGTATCAGGTCAGTGAACCAAATTCTTCCATTGTCCATTAAAAAAGGTTAAATTGCTACACTTAGTGTATGACAACCTCTCTCTCCATGAACACATAGAAGTGTTGGCAGGGTGGTGTGCCTGAAGAGTGTGTGTAAGATCTAAACCTCACCTATGTCAGTTCTTACCCACTGCGTCTTTTCTATTTGGCTGTTCCTGAGCTGTATTCATTACTGCTGTCCCTCTTCATCCCTGCAGGGTACATTTTAAGACTCCCAGCAGATGACAGAATTTGCAAATAGTATTGAACACTATATTCACTATTTTTTTTCTTATACATACATACCTATGATAAATTTTCTTTTATTAATCAGGCATAGTAGGAGATGGACAACAATAACTAATAAAATTTAATAGTTATAATAATGTACAGTAATAAAAGTGATATAAATGTAGTCCCTCTTCCTCTCTCTCAAAATACTGTAATAAAGGAAGAAGCTGAAGATGCAGGAAAAGCGTGAGCAACTGACCCCCCAGGGCTTCACAACCACACCAATGACTTCAATAATCCTAGGCATGAGAAAACCCCTTGACTCTCTAGGGGCCTTAAGACTAACACAGAAAGCTGCCTTGATATTATGTAGAGGAATTGCTCCAGAGAAGAAACTCATTCTGGGTTCCACAGGTTTCTGAGGTCTGGGCAGGTGCAACATGGTGCAATTCTGAAAGCTCAGTTCCCAAAGAACTGCAACCTGCCCTGGGGCCACGACCACCTCTGACACAGCTGGCCAAGGTGGGAGGCTGGGCATGAGGACAAATCTCCCTGCTGCTGCTGCTGCTGCTGCTGGTGCAGGCTATTATGGGACCAAGACAAGGGGAGATCACCTGCCCCACAGGTGCCTGCCTAAGCTCCTCCCACTGACAGTGGTTCCACCCTCCCCGAGTCAGGCTCACAGTGCAACATGCCAAAATCCCTGAAGGTGATGAAAAAATCTCCAACAAAATACTACCAAATTGAATCCAGCAGTACATCAACATAGTACTGGAACTCCTAACCAGAGCAATTAGGCAAGAAAAAGAAATAAAAGGCATCTACATTGAAAAAAACAGGAAGTCAAAGTCCCTCTTTGCTGATGATAGGATCTTAGGTCTAGAAAAATAGAAAGACTTCATAAAAAATTCCTAGATTTGATTAATAAATTCAGTAACATTGCAGGAAACAAAATCAACACATAAAAATCAGTAGCGTTTCTATATACCAATAGCGAACTAACTGAGAGGAAATCAAGATAACAATCCCACTTACAATAGCTACAAAAAATAGGAATAAATTTAACAAAGGAGGTAAAGATCTCCGCAAGGGCAACTACAGGACTGATTAAATAAAGGGACACAAACAATTGGAAAGACGATCTGTGTTCATGAATCAGAAGAATTATGTCATTAAAATGATTCTACTGCTGAAAGCTACCTACAGATTCACTATAATCTCTATCAAAATGTTATCATCTTTCACAGAATTAGAAAAAATCCTAAAATTTATATGAAACCAAAAAAGAGCCAGAATAGCCAAAGCAATCCTAAGCAAAAAGAACAAAGATAGAGGCATTATTTGCCCAACTTCAAAATATAATACAAGGCCATGGTAACAATATCAGTATAGTATCATGTAAAAACAGACATAGACCAATGGAATGGAATAATGAGTCCAGAAGTGAATCCACATATTTACAGCCAACTGACTTTCTGTATAGGTTCCAAGAACATACACTGGAGAAAAGATACTATCTTCAATATATAGAGCTGGGAAAACCAAATAGTCATATGCAGAATAAGAAAACTGCACCCCTATCTCTACCCAGGTACAAACCCAAGATGGAGTAAAGGCTTAAATATCAAATTTAAAACTACAAAGCCAATTAGAAAACAACGTAGGAGAAACACTTTAAGACATCAGTCTAGACAAAGATTTCGCGGCTAAGACATTGAAATCACTGACAACTAAAACAAAAATAGACAAATGGGACTATATTAAAGTAAAAAGCACCTGCACAGCAAGGGAAACTATAGAATGCACTGACAACCTGTTGAATGGGAGAAAATACTTTCAACCCATTAATCTGACAACAGATAATATCTAGAATACACAAGGAACCCAAATACCAAATTTTTAAAAATCTCATTAAAAGTAGCCTAAGGACATAAATAGACATTTCTCAAAATTTGTGGGTACAGTTATTTAGAAGACATAAACCCTAATACTTGATAGCAGATTAGGGAGACTATAGTTATCAACAATGTATTATATAATAAAAATAGCTAAAAAAGAGAAGACTTGAAATGTTACCTACACATAGAAATGATAAATATTCATGGTAATGGTTACCCCAGATATCCTGACTTAATCGTTACACCTTCTATCCATGTAACATGTCCTCACATGTACCTCACAAGTATGTAAAATATATTTTCAATAATTTTTTTAAATCCTGTAGTATTTTTGGACCACTGTTGGCTTTGGGTTGTTAAAATAATGGAAAGTAAAACCTACTTAAGTTAATTAACTCAGTATGATTATGCTAGTATATTTCACATAGTTATTACTTCATTTAATCCTTACAACAAATTCATAAAGTATGATCATTATCTACTTTTTATAGATAAGGAAATTAAATCTGAGAAGTTAAATTTTCAAGCAACCCACACATTCCAGATAACAGGTTTAGATCCAAATCCAAATCACATGACATCAAAGTCCAAAACTACACAACTACTACAAAATAACGTAGCAAAAAAAGCTAGATGACCTTGGGCTTGTTGATAGCTTTTTAGATAAGGCACCAATGGCATAATTAGTGAAATAAATAATTTTGAGGCTGAATTTGATTGAAATTATTTTTTTTGTTCTTCTGCAAAGACCACTGTCAAAAAAATAAAAACTATGGACTGGTAGAAAATATTTGCCAAGACACATCTAATAAATGATTGTTATTGAAAATATACAAACACTATACAAACGCAATAACAAGAAAATAAATGACCTGATTTTCTAAATGGGCCAAAGACCTTAACAGATACCTCACCAAAGAGGATAAAGTGATGGAAATTATTTCAAGAGATGCTGTGCATCATGTCATCAAGGCAATGCAAATTAAAACAATAAAATACCACTATACAGCTATTAGAATGGCCAAAATTCAGTACACTTGCACCACCAAATGCTGGTCAGGATGCATAGCAGTGTGAATTTTCATTCATTGCTGTTGAAATGCAAATGGCACAGCGACTTTGGAAAACAGTCTGGCAGTTTCTTACAACAGTATACATATTCGGCCAAGTGCAGTGGCTCACGCCTATAATCCCAGCACTTTGGGAGGCCGAGGCAGGTGGATCACGAGGTCAAGAGATCAAGATCATCCTGGCCAACATGGTGAAACCCTGTCTCTACTAAATACAAAAAATTAGCTGGGCATGGTGACACATGCCTGTAATCCCAGCTACTTGGGAGGCTGAGACAGGAGAATCGTTTGAACCCAGGAGGCAGAGGTTGCGGTGAGCCGAGAATGCGCCATTGCACTCCAGCCTGGGCAACAAAACCGAAACTCCATCTCAAAAAAAAAAAAGTATACATATTCTTACCATATGATGCAGTAATCATAGACCTTAGTATTTACTTAAAGGAGTTGAAAACTTATGTTTACAAAAAGCAACCAACATCACAGTGAAGTTCAGCTGGTAATTTTTTTGAGAAAGTCTTTTCCAATAAAGGAAGTTGTGCATCAACTTATATTTTAATAGAAACAATGTAATCCTGTTGTGTAGCTTGTACAAAAAGTTTGCAGATCAGCCCCTTTCTGAAACACTGACCTGGACTCCATGCCTAAATCTAATAATTGGTCAATGTCTAACAGACAGTGCAGGAAGCTCTATATGGAAGGCAAGACTGTCCTGACAGGACTCAGACTGCTTTGAAATAAAATAAAAAAAGAATAAAGATTTAGAATATATGCATTAAAAAATGCAGCTATCAGTGAAAAGTAGGCAGCTTATTCTAAAAGGCAAAAGATTGTTTCAGCTAAAGGTGTTCCAGGTACAATGAAACAAACCCCAAACTAATGACATCCAAATTGTAAAGGACAAACTAAAATTACCTCTGTTTGCAGATGATAGAAAACCGTGTAGAAAACTCTAAAGATCCCATGTTAAAAAGCTGTTAGAACAAATAAATGAAATCAGAAAAGTAAGCAAGCAACAGAGTCAACACACTCACTCAGTTTCTTTCTTTCATTTCTCACTTTCTCTCTCTTCTTCCTTCCTTTCTCTGTCTTCCTCTTTCTCCTTCCTTCCTTCCTCCCTTCCTCCCTTTCTCCTTTTCTCTCTTTATTTCTTCAGTTTTCTTCTGTCACCCAGGCTGGAGTACAGTGGCATGATCATAGCTCACTGCAACCTCGGATTCCTGGACTTCAGTGACCCACCTCAGTCTCCCAAAATGCTGGAATGAGAGGCATATGCCACCACACCCAGCTCATCAGTTGCATTTATATACACCAACAATGAACATTTTGAAAAAGAAATTATAAAAAGCATAAAAACACAGTGGCTTAAAACAAGACAGAAAAAAAACAAAACAGAACATCAATGAACCACTGTTACAGAAATTGAACCAAGATTACTGCAAAGTTTAAAAAACATAACTGAAAAAGGACAGCGACATCATTCTTTACCTCTAGAACCAATGATACCATTTGATGTGACTTCATACTTGTGAATCAGAAAGTAAAAAAAAAAAAAAAAAACAGCTTGGTTAGAGCTGTTTTCTCTAACAGGTGGTTAGACATTCAGGCAGAAATTTGCTTTTGTTTTATATTATGTAGCATGCGTAAAAACCAATCTATGAACAATTCTTTGAAAATATAAAAACAATCCCAAAACAAAGCTATCATATCAGTCATTGGTACATATAATGCTATTATTTAATATTTAATTGAGTGTATTCTCTTCATTGTTTTACTTAATGACTGTGAAGATCTTTCATTCTTTCACACATTTCTTCAGTTATTTAACATATTTTTCTCCTATTTTGCTAAAAGTAATTCTTCCAGAATTGAGTTTTCAGGAATATAACTTCACAGACAGAAACTATGCTTTTCTTATTCGTCTTCTCTCCAATTATATGCACCATTGTTGAAACTAATGACTAGATAATTGAATAGTAATTGTAATTTTAGCAAGTTTATGCCTTAGAATGTAAACATACCATTTTATATTATTCAAACTTCATCATTCTCTTGGAATTTAAGACTGAAGTCAAAAAAATTGTCTATGCAAATTATGTCACTAATGACATGGAGACCAAATTCTCAATTCTTTCTTATTTATATTTTTGTTTTATAAAATAGATATAGAATATTAGCATATACATGACTATATGCCATATGTAACATCAAACTTCATGAGTAAAAATTAACTCTAGGAATTTCATATCAGAAAAAAAGCCAATTTTCAAATTTCTTTCTTTTTTTTTTTTTTTAACACTTTTACTAGTCACTCTAGAATTCAAGGCCCTCTCTTAAAGGATTATATGAATGGAACTGGTTGAAATAAGACAAAGTTAAATTTCTAATTCTTTTTCCTGTCACAATGGTTGACAAACGTTAATGCAAAAAACAATAAAGATGAAAACAGAGACTTCATTTTCTAGAATAAGTAATCCTAGCTATATTAGTAAGTAATCATAATTAGACAATCTATTTTATTTTTGGCCATATAATAGCCACAATTAGATAAATATTGGCCTCCCAGAAATGTAGTTAAAATGCTGCCTTTTACACCAGGAAGCCTATTATTACTAACAATTTTATAAGCTGATAGTTTTAATTAAGTCAGACTTTTACTTAAGAAGACAGATGCTTAGTTTGACAAATGCGATATAAATTGATCATCCTTTATAAACCAGCTACAGATATAATATTGATTAATAATATGGTAGTAAACTTAGTAGGTATAAAACTTTTCAGAAATAAAGGATTCTTTCACAACCACAGAAGTTGGGGATATAATGTAGCGGGGCTCAGCAAAAGAAATATTCTTGAAAATCTTGCTGGTGAAATTGTGAAGGCTCATCATAGGCCAAAAAGTTAGATAATGTGTTGCTTTAGTCTCAGTAGTTAGGAACTATAAAAATAAATTTCATTACCAACAATGTGAGTGAGTAGAGGTGGTTTGGTTTCCAGTTCTTGCTTATGGCTTACAATTTTTTTCAGAGTGTTTTTATATTTAACAAATATGTTATTTTATTTTTATTAAGGATTAAAAACATTTTTTTTGTGTTCTAGGTATAATAGTTTTAACTAAACAACAAACAAAACAAAGCAAGAAAGTAAAACAAAAATGATTATAATTCCAGTAGCTGTAAAACTGTGTCTTAACAGCTGGGCGTGGTGGCTCATGCCTTTGTAATCCCAGCACTTTGGGAGGCTGAGGCAGGTGGATCACGAGGTCAGGGGTTTGAGACAAGCCTGACCAACATGGTGAAACCCAGTATCTACTTAAAAATACAAAAATTAGCTGGATGTGGTGGCACACTCTTGTAATCCCGGCTTCTTGGGAGGCTGAGGCAGGAGAATTGCATGAACCCAGGAAGCGGAGGTTGCAGTGAGCTGAGAGCATACCATTGCACTCCAGCCTGGGTTACAGAGGAAGACTCTGGCTAAAAAAAAAAAAAAAACAAAAAAAAAAAACTATGTCTTAACAAATATAGTGATCACATTGTCTTAATTTACTCTTTTGTCTATTATGAAAAAAAATCTGATGAAAAATATGTTAGGAACCATTCATATATAGAAAATATTTTAATATATCACTGTAATTAGGTTTCAAAATTGGCTTCTTTTATAATTTAAGGAAGATATTTAACATATATGCTAATATTGAAGTGGTACATTAAATGAAGAAATGAACAATATGGGCAGTAATTTGACAGCAATGTGTTTTGCTGCTGATATTAATTACCAGGCATCATAGTGGATGCTCTCATTATATACTTCAAAATAATAACTATAAAAATATTTTTTTCACTGTATTTCACATACAGGTACTGACAGAAAAAGCAATGAACTTTTCAATGTGCCATAAATCTCTTTATATCAAGCAACTGTAAATATGAAGTTTCTGCTTTTGGAGATTATTGTTGGTAGCAGGAAAAAACTGTTATCATTGCCTCTGCCAAGTCATAGTTGCTGCATTTAGAAACATTCAGAGAATACTACAGAATCCCTATTATAAAAAATGCTAAATCTTTCCTGAATGACTCAGAGAGGCAAGATAATATTTATATCTCCATTCACATTGAGTATTTTGGTGACTACATTTTTCTTAAATACTGAGTTTGCAAAACATGTCATTTTATAGACTTTCAACATATAGATGAATTGACTGCTCATGTAAACACAGGTTGCTATTTAACATTGTAACTATGGAAAAATATACTTGTTGTATTGTGGTACACTTTACTGTTTCACAATGAATTTTCTACAACTTGAAGATTTCCTGCATTGAGCAAATTTACTAGTGCCATTTTTCCAACAGCATGTTGCTCACTTTGTCTGTGTGACATTTTGATAATTCTTAAAATATTTCAAAGTTTTCATTATTATTATATCTAAAATGTGAAGCTTTTATCGGTGATCTTACTACTGTTATTGCTGTACTTGTTTTGGAGTGTCAGGAACTGCGCACATATGACAAACTTAATGTGTGTGTGTGTGTGTGTGTTCTGACTGCTCCACCAACCAGCCGTTCCCCATCTCTCATCTTCTCCTTCTCTTTAAGCCTTCCTCTTCCCTGAGATACAATATTGAAATTAGGCCAATTAATAACCCTACAATGGCCTTTAAGTGTTCACATGAAAGAAAAAGTTGCATATCTCTCACTTTAAATCAAAAGCTTAAAATGATTAAACTTAGTAAGGAAAGCATAGTGAAAGCTGAGATAGGCCAAAAGTTACGTCTTTTGCTCCAAATAGCCCACTTGTGAAAGCAAAGAAAAAGTTCTTGAAGAAAATTAAAAGTGCTCTTCCAGTAAACACAAAAATAAGAAAGCAAAACAACTTCATTGCTGATATGGAGAAAGTTTTAGTGGTCTGAATAAAAGATCAAACCAGCAACAACATGCCCTTAACCCAAACTGTAATTTAGAGCTGGATCCTAACTTTCTTTAGTGGTATCAAAACTGAAAGATGTGAGGAAGCTGCAGAAGAAAAGTTTGAAGCTAGCAAAGGTTGATTCATGCAATTAAAGGTAAGAAGCCATCACGGCAACTTAAAAGTGCAAAATGGAGCAGCAAGTGCTGATGTAGAAGCGAGAGCAAGTTATTGAGAAGAGCTAGGTAAGGTTATTGATAAAGGTGGCTGCACTCAACAACAGATTTTCAGTGTAGATGAAACGGCCTACTATTGGAAGTAGATGCCATTTAAAACTTTCATAGCTAAAGAGAAGTCAATGCCTGGCTTCAAACCTTCAAATTACAGATTGATTATATTGTTAGGTGCTAATGCATCTGCTGACTTTAAGTCAATGCTCAAATACCATTCTAAAGTCCCAGGGTCCTTAAGAATTATGCTAAATCAATATTGTGAATCATGCTACAATCTACGTTTGTGATTAATAGGAGGAGGTCAAAATATCAACACTAACAAGAGTTGGAAAAAGTTGATTCCAACATTCATGGAAGACTTTGAGAGGATCAAGACTTCAGTTGAGGAAATAACTGCAGATGTGCTGGAATCACCAAGATAACTAAAATTAGAAGTGGAACCTGAAGATGTGACTGAATTGCTGCAATCTCACAAAATAATTTCAGTGGATGAAGAGTTGTTTTATAGGGATGAGCAAAGAAAGTGGTTTCTTGAGATGGAATCTACTCCTAGTGAAGACACCGTGAACATTGCTGCATCACCACAAAGGACTAGAATAGTACATAAAGTTCATTGAGAAAGCAGTGGCAGGGTTTGAGAGGACTGACTTAAATTTGGAGGGAATTTTTACTGTGGGTGAAATGCTGCCAAACATCAAGATATGCTACAGGTAAATCTTTCATGAAATGAAATGACGAGTTAGTCTATGTGGCAAAATTCATTATTGTTTTATTTTAAGAAATTGCCACAGCCTTCAGCAACCACCACCTCATTGAGTCAGCAGCCATAAACATCAAGGCAAGAACCTCCACCAGCAAAAACATTATGACTCACTAAAGGTTCAGATGATTGCACATATTTTTAGCAATAAAGTATTTTTAGTAAAGCTATGTACACTTTTTAGACATAATGCTATTGCATACTTAATAAACAACAGTATAATGTAACTATATATTTAACATGTACTAGGAAACCAAAAGACTGTGTGACTTGCCTCATTCCAGTATTTGCTTTATTGTAGTAGTCTGGAAGTGAACTCCCAATATCTTTGACCTATGCCTATGTTTCAAATTCTGACTTTTGACCATCTTTGATTTTAACAGCCTTTATTATTTGTCTTTGGATAACAACATATATTTATGACAATAAATATCTATTGGGATTGAAGACTACCATCTGAGACTTTTTTTACCCTTCAAGAGGCTTTTTCAGAGTCTTTACTAGGATATAATAAATTAAAATATGAATTTATGCTCTCAATACTACTGTAGGCAAGTAAGCGTTTCAGTCATTGTGAGAAATAATACAAGGTCCCTCTTTTCATAGGGCTTATGGTTAAGTTAAAAAAATAGGGCATAAATATATGAACACTTAAATAATATAATGAATAAGTTTAATAGTTTAAAAATGTCAAGTGGTAGCTGTAAGTTTTCACAAAAAGAGCACATCTATAGGATTTAGAGTGATCTAGGTTATTGTGACTTGGTTTGTAAATAATCTTTTGATTACACAGAGAGAAGGAAGTCAAGAAAATTGTGAGAAGGTAGCATTCACAGTAAAGAGGGGCTGGGAATAAAAATCAGAACATTGTACAGTTTCCGAATCTGCATTTTTACTTCATATATTTGGGCCTTAGTTAACTAAAAGATATGAACTGATCACAGAGGTGAATGATTCTATAAACAAAATCACAGACGTGACAAAGCAAAAAGCATATTGATAAAAGTGATGGAAGGCAGGAGGCCATCAGTGCAACTTAGAGCTTCAGAAGTTGAGCAATATGTGATATGCACAGAATCAGATTTGTGAGTCCAGTCATTCATTCACAAGTATTTAGCATCACCTAAATATTAAATACTTTCAGACATAGTATTTCAGAGTGATGTCAGACACATGTGCTGTAACAAGACCTTTTCAATTACCCTCAGTAATTCAGCTGTATACATAAGTTATTGCAATAAAAGATAAATTATATGGTTACCCTACCATATGAAAAGACCAGTAGGGTAACCATATAATTTATCTTCCAAACCATGTAAAGGAGGTCCCTAAATTATTAAAATCATATTATACTATGATTAAAATGGTGTAATAGTATTAAAATGGTATATAATCATTAAAATATTTACAGATTGACAAATTAGTTTTAATATATGGGTATAACCAAAAATTAGTTACTTTAAAAAACTAATGCAAAAGTATTTTTTAAAAGTAAAATACAGCATGTATCTATGCATACTCCTAAAGAAATATTTTAAATTATATCGGTTAAAGGAGCATTACAAATAAAATTGTTTTTGGAAAATAATCACGTACCTTATTCAGTTGCTTAGCTGAATCCAATATTCTCATTAATATTTTTCTGATAAATATATTTTCTAGTGTGGTCATATTATTTTAAATTTTTAAATAAAATTTTCTGAAATTTTCTTCATAGTTATATTTTAGGACTTACAAATTTGAAATTAACAGAATCTTGTAATTTTCCATTAAGAATACAATGTGTTTGCTCTTTCCAGCCAGTGCCCAGTGATGGGCATCTCCCGGGACAACTGGCACAAGCGCTGCAAGACTGGGGAAAAGAGAAAGCCCTACCACAAGAAACGGAAGCATGAGTTGGGGTGTCCAGCTGCCAACACCAAGATTGGCACCCGCCGCATCCACACAGTCCATGTGCGGGAAGGTAACAAGAAATACCATGCCCTGAGACTGAATGTGGGGAATTTCTCTTGGGGCTCAGAGTGTTGTAATCAAAAAACTAGGATCATTGACATTGCCTACAATATGTCTAATAATGAGCTGGTCCTCATCAAGTGGTGAAGAACTGCATCGTGCTCATTGACAGCACATCGTACGAACAGTGGCATGAGTCCCACTATGAGTTGCCCCTGGGCCGCAAGAAGGGAGTCAAGCTGACTACTGAGGAAGAAGAATTTTTAAACAAAAAATAATCTAAAAAAATTTTCAGAAGAAATACGATGAAAGGAAAAAGAAGTCTCTTGGAAGAGCAGTTCCAGCAGGGCAAGCTTTCTTACATGCATTGCCTCAAGGCCGGGACAGGGCGGCCAAGCAGATGGCTATGTGCTAGAGGGCAAAGAGCTGGAGTTCTAGCTTAGGAAAATCGAGGCCCAGAAAGGCATATAAATTCTCATCTTCTGTCTTCACCATGTAATAAAGGTGTTTATTGTTCTGTTCACCCCACCCCCCAAAAAAGAATATAATGTCTTTAAGTACGCTTCCAGCAAAGCATCATCAAAAAATTTCTACCAAAAGTTGAGATATCCCAAGTGCCACTAGAGAATTAAAAATTAAATGTGATACATTTGAGAACTTGTTTAATTTGTTCAGTCTCCTTGCTTTATAGGGATGACCTTCAATATCTTCCTGGTTGCAGGCCTGGTTTTCAGTAATATCAAGGTGCTGCAGGTGTCAAAATTTAAAGTTTTTGGCACTCCACACATTAAAGGAGAATAGTTTCAGTTCTTTGGTAACTTTTCACTGACATATTTCTTGTCTTTGCCATTCAAAACAGATGGGAGAGGGTGAGAATTTTGATTAATTCTCTTCCCCATCCAACAAACTGCTAACCTCCTAATATTTACTGGGACCCTCAATAAAATTAGTTTGAATATTAATTTATGTAAATGTATATAATTAACATGGTTAATATTAATATTAGTATTAGAATTACATTTATATATTAATATGTAACAATATAGTGTATGTTCATTATATTATAAATAATATGATTAATGTAAGTGCAAATATAGGGATGTAAGTATATTAGTAATAAAACATAGTTATATTACTTAAAGATATGTCAAATATTTTATATGATTCCACTGGATATCTCAGAACTCTAGATTCCAACACTCAGGGCATATCTAGTGGTCCCTACATCTGCATCATCAGTCTTGTTTCTTTACTTATGTTATTAAACACAGAAAATCATACTCAGCATTTCATTTTCCTGGTATTCCAGATGAGTATCTGGTGTAAATTTCAACTTCCTCAAATTGGGCTACTTTGTCTTTCTCAATAATGTTTAGTAAAAGTGTTCCTATTTGTCATACAAATATGGAAGCATTTATTTTTATTTGTGTGAGCAGAAAATATTTTCAAACTGGAAATATGAGTGTTTCAATTGTATTTTGAATATTTTATATAATTCTATTTTTGATTATATTTTACATAATCAAGACACCCATAATATTTCCAATGAGAAAATAGATGCTTTCTGTTCTCACATCTCTAACTGGAAAATCAATATCATTATATCAAGATCATAATAGTGGTTTCCAATGGATTCTTGTATTCAGCTGTTCCCATTAAATTTTTCAAGAATACTTACTTGTCCATCAGTTCACCAGTTATAATCTTGCATGGTAGATTTATAGTACTACAGTCTGTCCTTAACTGTTTAACTAAATGTGTTCTGGCAAAGTACTGATAGATTAACAGTTAGTTGCAATTGCCAATTTGCAAAAGAATTAACAATTACTTCCATGTTCTAATTTTCTGTTAAGAAAAATGCAAAAATTATACTTGTTTCCATTTTGCCCTTTGATACTTAGCACCCAGTTTTGCTAACACTGGCAAAACTTAAGCTTAGACCTAATAATAGTCAATCTAAATTGTTCTTAATCCTGAAATTTCTAAGTAGGCATTTGCTTAATTTCCCTTAAAGCACTTTTAACTCGTAATTGTTCTTCAAATATCAGTAGTGTACATTTTTTTTCATATTCGTATTCTCCCTTAAATCATCAGAAGATAGTTATACAGCAATAAGAAAAGAAAACAGTAGAGCTACAGACATGAAAAGAGAAGTCTCTTTCAGTTCAAGCTGATAGCTTCAGTTACTGGAACCAACCTACCAACCTTCCCTGTGATTTCATTTCCTAGTTTGCATTTTGTGAATATTAGATATAGATTTCTCCTGTCTTTATCAATGATTTCTTATAAAGTGAAATAACATGTGAAATTGGCTAGAAAAAATAAAAATATAAAATAATATCTTGATAAGGAATAATCAAGTAATATCAGTTTTGTTTTCTACTACTAATTTGTTTGATTTATGTAAGGAATCCAGTGCAAGTACTTAAGTGTTTCTCAGTAGAAATCTGTTGAAAAGAACTGAACCAACTATTTTTATATAATCATACATTTAAGTTTTTATGTACTGTGGGATGCTGAATTGCTTTATCCTGTTTCAACTCCTGCTAACACTTTCCTTCTTTTTAATGTTTGTGAGTATATGGTATCATGATTTATAATATGATTAGACCAAATAATTGTTGGGAGAAGAGTCAGTTTCATGGGGGCATACTTATTTCTTACCTGAGTTACTGCTACCCAAAATATTGTGCTGTCAAACAGCTATTATATACTTAAAAAGAAATGCAAACAATAGAAAAATCTTCCCTCAAAATTAAGAAATAGAATATGGCACTTATCCTGACAACTGAACAAACCTTTGCTTAAATGGTTTACTGTGGAGCTGATAAAGAGTCGAGCATCAGTGAGTTGCACATTCGAGATGGTAACATATATTGATCATGAAAATAACACAAAGCAAAGTCAAAGAACACTTTCATGGACCGTACATAATTTCAATGAACAGGTTAATCAGCTGAAAAGAGTGTTAAGAATCACAGATCTCTTCTACTTATCCTGCTTCATTAACAATGCTCTTATTCACCCCACTGATAGCATTAGCTAGTAACGACTGAGTCATTTTTTTCCAGGAAAAAGACACAACACTTCGAGCCTTCTAGGGTTTCAAAGGTTGCTGCACGAATATGATTCAGCAAGAGGCAAACATTAGGGGTGTTACCTTTGCCTACAAAAAGTGCCATTGTAGTTTGTTAGCCTAAACAGCCTGAAGAATCTTGCTAAAATATCAAATTCCAAGTGAATGCTAGTAGCTAGTACTCTATAGTGCTCACAAACCCGTTTTTTTGCTTATATTGTTGGCACTTGGCACAGACACAACATAACAGATGGCACAAAGATATCCATTGTTCTCAATTCAAGAATAGTGTCACACACAGAACTCAATTATGCACAAATGGACACAGAAGCCCTTTGTACAAGAAGTTTTATCAGCTACCTCTACATCTGTGCTTTATTATTTATACCAACAAAGCTCTTCAGGGATTCTTTCTGAGGTAAAGCTACTCCCTTTAATTATAAAGCACCGAGGTGCTTTGCTCAACACTAATAACCACATAAAATGGGAAAACAATATTGAAGGCTGACAACCTGAGCATCTGCCAACCCTGATCCCAGAATATCCCAACCATATTCCCCCCAAATATTGATGTTAGATCTTCTTTCTGATTCTCATCTACAGACTGATTAAATTCATAATTAACTTTGCTGGGTTCCAGATAGTCTCAAGCAGGCTATTGATGAAATTTCCAAAAGATAAACATCTTAAGGAAATTAGTTTCAACAAAAATCATCTACCCAAAAGCCACAACTAGATGCTTAGCATGCTGTCTTAGTCTTCTTAGAAACATACTGGCAAATCGTTTGTCTCGAAGCATCAAGAGTAAGCTATATTTTATTGCCTTGGACTGATTTAATTATTGAAGTCATTTGAACTGACTTATTCTACACTTTTTAGCATCACCTTTCAAGTGTGTCTGATCTTCTATCAGAAATTACTTAGAAAGCTTGGTTAAGAATGCTTATAGATTTTCACGACCATTCTGAGATGGACTTTCTAACTCACGAAGGCAACTTTTCACATTTATTCATAGTGGTCCTAGCTCAGTTTCCTGTCATTACAGCAGCATTCACAACCCTGTCCCAGTTTTATGTAGGGAGGCATGTAGGTATGCATGTGTGTATGTATGTTTCTACATATCTGTAGTAATAATAGTTCATGACAGTGACAGTAAGACACCTGATATAGAAAGTGCATTTACCTCAACTTATTTTAATAAACTGATTGACAGAAAGCTTGTTTTCAAATGATAGTTCTCTCAAGTAGATGATGAGCACTAATATGCCTACAGTGAATCTTTGGCATAAGGCTGGGCAAGCAAACGGCAGGGATTTTCATCACTGATTCATTAGTCCATGTGGTGAGTGAGTCCTCTTGATTACTACTGAAGCACTGTCACAGAATATTTTTGTGATTTGCCCTCCCAATTTGACACAAAATGTCTAATGTGCAAAATGTTGTTATTCTCTATTTATTTGATATCCACAAGTGCTACTCTTTATCAGAAATCATAGAGCAGCTTAACAGATATTCTCTCCTTTATGCAGGGGATAGAAGGCCTGTGTTTCAAGTGTTCCTGAAGTCAGATGCAGCCACGTGTCCCTCATCACATTGAAAAACTGAGAAGGAATTTACCTTGGTCATATGGAAACAGGAAATCATGTTAAGGAGCAATACTCGTGCATCTGACCATTTTTGTTTAACTAAGCTCCTAAGGATGCATAAGACTAACAAAAAGTTAGAACAACACCTCCCTGATCTTGAAGAAAAAGAAATGACAGTGAAACTTACAACTATGTGAAAGGCAACACATGTTGCTTCTTTCTATGTGCCAAGCAATTTAACCTGGATTAAGTGAATTGAAAATATAGTAATGTAACACTGTTACGGGCCTCAGAAGAGGACCCCTTCCTTACTAATAAACCGTTATATCTAGTAATGTAAGGGGACTACATATGGTGATGGTGAAATAAACAATGAGTGATACTGAAATTAATATTATTAAAGTAAATAATAATGAAAGTGGAGAACATGGCTTCTTAGGATGGTACTAGCTAGCAGTGCCACATATGAGTGTATGAGAAGGGTCGTATTCTTTTCCTCTCTATGGTTTATTATTGTGTCCTCAGATTCATAATGGGAGAATCATGCTGATTATTCCATAAATTATGAAGAAGGAAACAGGAAACTAGGGTCAAATAAAAAGAAGCAGAGTTATTGAGAATTTATATTTACCTTACAGAATGCATAGAAACAAGAAGGGTTGGTGGAAAAAAATCAAGAGTAGCATAATTTTGATTCGATGACTGAGACAGCTGTTGCCATGAAGTTTAATATGAACATAAGCAACTTAATAAAAACTGAAACACCAGGGAAGCAAAGATTAGATTCTGCCGTGTTGGCTGATAGGAAGCTGCTGCTGTGGTGCATGCTGACAGCTGTGTTTCAGTTTTCAAGATTTAGTGTAGCAGTTTGACACTGGGGTAGGGGTATTATGGTCAGGAAGTAGCTAACGAGTAGCAGAAGGACTCACAGAAAACCAAATATTAATGAAGAGAATAAATAAGTGCCACTTTCATATGCATCATTGATGATGCCCTTTATGAGCTGGAGAGAGGTATGGATGGAGTAGAGCTTTAAGGAATCTTAGGGAGATGCCATTTATCTATCACTTCTCAGGTAGAATTGAAATACATGTTTTATAATGATTCTATGAGTAGGAATGAGACATATTTCAGAATATATTCTTTTAGAATAGTAATTTTCAACTGTTTATCCACCATAACACTTGGAAAATAGTCCTGTGCACAACAGAATCCTATGTGTTATTAGAGGCAAGGATTATAAAAACCTATGTGCTAAGTACAGTTTCTGGACTGCTAGAGAAAACGACATTCTTCATTTTAAAGAAAGCATATACATGGCATACGCTCAAGTGTGTACTAATCTCTTTTCATTTATACTTACATAAACAAACCTAGGCACAGATTTTAGGACCTAATATGAACAGAAAATTACTCATTACATACACCTATAATTCTCTGATCAGTTATCACTTTTCTTTCTATCTGTCCATACAACTCTGAGTTCTAATGCCATTTCAAACTTCTACTTTCTGTGTCTACATAGTTTTTCCCAATTCTTCTAGCAGCTCTTAGTGGCTTGTTCCATCTATATGGGCTAAGGAATACTTGCTGTATAGTGGAGGGAAAATGGAACTTTCCCCACACCTATCAGAAAAGGATAGCTGCACTGGAAAAAAAAAAAAGTACCCTTGTGAAGACAATAAAAAAGACAGACTTGCCTTGGGGGACATGGTTTCTTATCAGAGAATGAAGTCAGGGTGCATTTAAACACAAAGTGGAAAGCTTATGATTTTTCACCATGGCAGGTGACAGTATGTGACTAATCCATCTTTTTCTTCATGGCTAGAATCACATAATGCTAGTGCTATCATAGGAGAGACTAAATATTGCATCAACTTGAATCTTCTGTTGGCAATTGCTACTCAAAAGATCCAGTAAACAACTAAGTAACTTGCCAATGGGAAAAGAAAATATATAGGTTATATGAGATAATGGATTGTTTCTACTTCTAAAATAACTTCCATATAGACTGCGTTTTTTTTTTTTCAGATAGAACTATATACAGGCACTTATATATATTCTGCATGATTAACTATCAAGGCAGGACAACAGCAGATGGCAGAGGAGACAGCTGGCAGGGACCACCAGGTAAATCATGAATATTTCATAAAATCCAAAAGAATTCTCAGAATTTGAAGGAACAATAGAGGAGGCTAGCACTTCAATAGCCCATTTAGTTGAACTGAAATTTCTGCTACTAGTATCCCAGAATTCAATTTGTCCATATTATGAAATTAAAATAACAGCTCCAATTTTTACACACATGACAAAACATTTGCTGTTGTCTTTCATAGGACAGACTGTTACCAAACAATAGTCCTCTATATATTATAGTGTTCCTAAGAGGTCACAGGTTCAAATCTAGACTTATCACTTGTTAGACATGTGACCTTGAAATGTATTAACTTAATTTCCCTTAGGTTTCACTTTCCACATTTTTAAAATGAGGATAACAGGGCTTAACTCCTAGGTTTGTCTTGGAAATTAAATAAGATAGCACATACAAAGCACTTAATTACAGTCCCTTACTCCCTTCTCAGTTATAAAGTTTCAATGGAATATTAGACATAAGAGACACTATAGTTTACTGTGAGAGTAGGATTTGTTAACCTTTGTTTTTATAGTTATTTAAGTACTCATTTAATATTTCTTAAATCACTAGATATAAATCAAGAACATTTCATGAAGACTAAAACCTTCATAATAAAATTTGTTTGAAAATGCTGCTACAGTTTTTATTCTCCTCTTGAAAATTCATGATGTTCTTTAACAAAAAAAATGTTCTGAGAAGTATTGCAAATATATACAAGAAACAGGTAAAAAAACATGTTGACATTTGTTACACATTTCCAAAAAAAGTTAACCACTTCTTTTATCTCCTTTTATTTTTGAGGTTCTGCTAATATCTAGTTATACATTAGAAAATAGGAGGTTTTGAAACATCAAGTAATTTATAAAAATGCAAGATTGAAGGTTAAAAATATAGTAAGGCTCCTAGCTCTGGATAGATAATAAATTAAATACAAATTTTGCTTGAATATGTCAAGCTTCACTTTGTTGGTTATAGTAATATGCTTACTAATCTGATTAAGTACGAAAAGTTACAAACATCAAGATTCTAGTTACTGAATAATCATATATGGAATCAAACACACACACACACACACACACACACACACACACACACACGACAGAGCTAGAAAATATGGGAGCAAGAGATTGCATTGATTGCTTCTTTACAGGATTATGGGCTTATAGTGCAAGCATCACTCTGAATTAGGCTTTATCCTCAATGATTTTTTTTCTGGCTACCATCTGGTCCTTCAATATGAAATAAATAGTGGTAATACATTTAACTTGTCTTATTGGGCTCATATAGCCAGACATTTTTTATTATTATGAATGTACTTCCTGTTCTGTCCTTTCATATTTCTATTTAAAGTTCTGTGGAAATGTCACATAGTTTGACAGGAGCATCAAGATACAGAATAATAAGAGGGAAGACATCCTCTGCTTTAGAAAGGTCATTTCCTGATGATTATTTAAATCTTGTATAGAATGTAAAGAAGATCTTATAGTTTTCAGAAAGAAAGAAATATTATGCTCATCTTGGGACTTAGAAAACAAATTCTATTTTTAAGTACTGACTTGTCCATTCTATTTATCAGTGAACACTTATTAAAAAGCAATACCAGGCCAGGCGTGGTGGCTCACACCTGTGATCCCAGCACTTTGGGAGGCCGAGGTGGGCGGACCACAAGGTCAAGAGATGGAGACCATCCTGACTAACATAGTGAAACCCCGTCTCTACTAAAAATACAAAAATTAGCTGGGCACAGTGGCGGGTGCCTGCAGTCCCAGCTACTTGGGAGGCTGAGTCAAGAGAATTGCTTGAACTTCGGAGGCAGAGGTTGCAGTGAGCCGAGATCGCTCCACTGCACTCCAGCCTGGCGCCTGGTGACAGAACAAGACTCTGTCTCAAAAAAAAAAAAAAAAAAGCAATACCAGCTGTCACTTGATAATGTGCCTTAATAGTCCCTAGTACTATGTTTTTTTCATTTGTGTCCTAAGAGTCAAAGCAGCAAAGTTTAGTCATCTATGGCTTGGACATTAAAATTTGGAAATTTTATATCCACTAAATGAGACATATGAAAACAATACTTTTTATGGAAAAAGTTAATGCTGTCTGTGAGAACATTTTGAAATGTAAAGCAATAGTTTCTTAGCTTTTTTCTACTCAGACTTGAATGTTTCTATGGGAAAAATATGAAATTTCTTCATGCCTTGAAACTAAGTTGGTCATTTTCCTTAATGTTTGCAAGAGAAACAAAATGGTTAACACAACTGTGCTTTATAATAAACTCCTAAAATTAAAGTAAGTGTTTAAATATTTTTGTTCATTCAATACACTAGCTAGATCACTTGGCTAGAACTTGGCTAGATCACTATTTGTAATAACACAGAATTCAGGATAAGACTCTCTTTGGATCCCATCCAAAGATTGAAATACAACAAGAGACTTGTTTTTTAGGTTAGCATTTTGTCATGGACTCAGAAAATTGCATAGTTATATGATATCAACAGGAGGAGAATAATTGCTTCCAACTCATAATTTCATGATTTACTAAGAAAAGCTGGTCCTAACAATATACTTCTGTCAAAAGATCACAACTAGCAGATACTTTTAACAGTTGAGGTATACCACACGACAGTAAAGCTGCCTCCACTGACAATGCTTGAGAAATTCTCAATTAAAATCCATCCACAATGTGAACATAAACAAAAGAAAGTGTGCTAACAGTCTATAGCAAATATAATTTGGAATTTTAAATTTGGAGGTGGCCAACACTATTGAAATGTCCACAGTAAAATTAAATCTGTATTTGTATTCAAAGGAAAAAATAAAATGTAGATTAAAATCTACCAATGTTACCAGAAGTAGTTTAGGATTATTTCCCATTTCAGTGATAAAAGTTCTGAATAAAATTTTTAGATGTCAAAGTTTTCTTCTTCCCATGAGGGGACAATTATCACAGCTCCATATTTGTTGCAATGAAATGCTTCAGAACAATTTACTAGTAATTTATATACTATAACAATTGGAAGAAACCATTTATGCTTAAATTTATTATGCCTTAGAATAGTACAGTTTAGCGACTTTTATTTGTATGTTTTCCATTCAAGAATAGAAGATTCTATCATATCACTCAGATCATTTGTTGGTTTTTTTCACAGTAATTTGACAGACCAGAGTTCTCCAGGAAGCATATACTTATTTGTACTTTGCCAAAAGCTCTTATGAAATGAGCATAGCTATGTAAATGATTTCACTTTGATATGTAGGAAATTAAATTTTGAGCTCAGTGCTATGGAAGGAATTGTGAGCAAAAGTAGCATCTATGTCTGTCCCAATGATTCCTGAGCCATGCATGAAGTCGATTAATAGCATAGCAATATGCCTTGACTAAAACTAATCACTTACATATCATTTAAGATTGACAAGCAGAAATGAGTGATGTGAAAACATTTTCAACCTAAAGTACTGAAATTGTGTACTTCTATCCCCAATAACTATAACTTATTCAATCTTGAGCTTTACTTGGCTTTTTTGTTATTCATTATAAATAGTTATCCTTAAAAATTTCTTCTCATACACTAATCCTCTGATGAAAACAATATGTTAACAGATTATTAGAAATAAATTAATATATTTTAGTATTCTAGCATTATGATTTGAGGCATGCTTTTAATAAAATAGCATTTTTTTATTAAGCAGATTTTATCCCAGTTATTCATAATTGAATAGGGATTGCTTAAAAACACCTGGAAACAATTTACCTTCTCTATCAACATTTGACTTCCAGAAAGTTTATTTACTTCCTAGATTGGTTTTCAAATTTAGTTTGGTTCTCAACACTTCATAGTTAATAACTATTTCTAAATCCTGAACATTCACACCACTGATGAGAAATAGTATTTATTATACATCTTATACAATTTGTCACTTTTTTCTTATGGTTTTTATTTTTTATTTTTTTGAGACAGAGTATTGCTCTGTGGTCCAGGCTGGACTGCAGTGGTGCAATCTCAGTTCACTGCAACCTCTGCCTCCTGGGTTCAGGCAATTCTCCTGCATCAGCCTGCCCAGTGTCTGGGATTACAGGTGCATGCCACCGTGCTCAGTTAATTTTTGTATTTTCAGTAGAGCCTGGTTTTACCAGGGTGTCTCAAACTCCTGGTCTCAACCAATCCACCCACCTCCGCCTCCCAAAGTGTTGGGATTACAGGCATGAGCCACTGCACCTGGGCCCTATGTTATTCTTATATACTAGGGTCCATACTGTCTCTTTTTATTTAATCTTTTTTGCTTTAAAAAACTATGTAGTATAAAATTTTGTCTTGCCCAAAGAAAGGTATTGCCTTTGTATTCACTTACTGGGAGGTATCTATGTTATACTTGATACAAGTATCTTTGCTTTGGTTAGGAACTGGCCATACCCAACAATCTTAGGTTGAATATAAACATGCCAGAAGGACCAATCATGTGATTTAGGGAGGACAGTTTTGGTCAGACCATATCAGGTGACCTGAAAACTGAGTTCAACCATGAGGCAATCATGCCTATATAATGGACCTTCAAAAAAATATCTGAACACAGAGGCTTGGATAAGTTTCTCTTGTTGGCAATACTCTGTGCATATGGTCACAAATCAATGCTGGGAAGGTAATGCATCCTGCTTGCACTGGGAAAATGATGGAAGCCTCACACTTGGAATTCTTCCAAGCTCTGCCCTATATGTCTTTTCCTTTGGCTGATTTTTGTCTGTATGTTTTCCCTATAATAATCTGTAACTTTAAATCCTGTCACTTTCAATGAGTTCTGAATCCTTCTAACAAGTTATCAAACCTAACAGTGACTTTCAGAACTTGCAGTTGGTATCAGAAGTGAGGGCAGTCTGCAAAGGATTGTGCCCTCAAGCTTTGCGGTTGGACTAACTCCTGGGCAGAAGTACTTGGATGACAAATTAACTGAAAGACAAACATGCGCACATATGAACACACACACTCATACACTCAAAACACTCAAATACATAAACACAAAAACTTAGTCCACACATAGAAATGAACATCAACAGACCAAACTGTAGATTAATAAATATATTTTAATAACTTACTGTCAGTGCCACGTTACTTCCTCTCATGCCTCTTGCACTATAAATGGATTTTAATAGTCAATTCAAGTGTTGATGCAAAACAGCCTTAAATATAAGAGCAAAACACCCTTAAGTATAAAGCTTCTAAAATTGAAAGTATTAAATCATCAATTGTTTGTCTTGATGAAAAGGATATAACATAGGATACTGAAAATGCAATTAAATATAACTCCCTACAATGTGTTCCTTTTTTAAACACAAAGGACAGCTCATTTAATCAGTTTTCTGAAGAGATCATTTTCAGACCTTGCTTCATTAGCTTACCCACAATTATCACTCTTGTGGATACACCCATATTGGTCAATACCTATTCAGAATTTGGAATTCTGAATTTTGTCTTGTTTAGTACAGAGGAAAATCATTTCTGATCAGAGAAATGCTATTTTACTCTTATTAAGTACATTTAAAAAACTTAATAAGAATAAAATAGCATTTCTCTGATCAGAGACAGCAGACCATTATATGGAGATAAATATTTTATGAAAAGGATTCGAGGCATCAAAAAATAATTTAAGTAAAAATAAAAGAAAAATTATTTCTATTTACCTTAATTTCAATTATACTATATTACTACTACTGGCTATCAATTCAATGTCCATTAGAACCAACTAGGGAGTTTTTTGATTCTCGGATCCTAATTCCATGATACCCCAAATTGACAGACTGGGCAGAATCCTGAGTTTCTCCATTTTAACAAACTCCTAGATAGTACTGTTTCAGAACAAAGTTGAAGAACTACTGATAATATAAAAGTTTAAGGATTGGACCTAGCACACTCTTTGCATTAAATAAATATGGCAGAATTTAAATTAACTACATTTTAGAAATGTAATGAACTATATAATGTTTTACTTAATTTAAGATTTTTGTCAGGCAATCAATCAATGTGTTTAAACTATTTCATGGTCATTGCTTTTTTTTTGACTATACATTTTGCTTAATCCATTATAAGAAATTATGCCTTGCTCGTTGTTCTAAATGTTTTAATGTTTCATTAGACAAAATTTAAATCAAATTGTTTTTCAGCAGAAACTTCTTCAATACACTTTTATCAATATGAAAATTCAGTTCTTCACATATTTAAAATAAGGAAAACAGTATAAGAAAATTATCAAATGTTTTTAATAGAATAATAAACATTTATATTTCTTTAAAATTATTCATCTAACAGAATAAAAGTATTTACAATTGAAGCAAGTTAACAAATTATTAAATTCTGTATATTAAATAATATATTTTGTGTAAAGGTGACATGTTTGAGTAGGTTGAAAAAAAAATGAAGACCCCATTTTATTTTTTATATTAAAAAAATAACTGGTCTATATCTGTCCAGTGTCTATTCAATTCTAAGCCTGTGGTCATAAGAGGAGGAAAACTGTTAAATTTATGTGAAGAGTTTTGTAAAGTCCTTAAGCAGCACCCTGGGAGATATGAGATAAGCATCATTATTTTCATGGGTTTTAGGAAAGATTCTTATTGTCTAAGTTTGCCATTGCTTTCAAAGAGCACCAAATTTCTGCTGATAGGGAATTAAATTCTTACATACTTGAATTATCTTTCTAAATCTCTGTTGACTCAACATTATTTGTATGCAAATTGCCAAGGAAAACCAGTGAAAGGTAGACTGTTGCAGGAAGAACAGGATTCTGAAGTGTCTTGGAAACCCACTAGACCTGAGCCTTCTGGGCCTCTTTCCTGAGGGAACCACAACCAGGATGTAGAACAGTGGCTCTGAAATCCATGGCTACTCCAGCTTTGGAGGAGCCAGTGGTTGTGCAGAGTCCCTGGGGCTTCGGAATGCTGATGTTGTCTCAGAAAAAAAAAATCAAGAGCCCAAGCCCAGAATATTGTACTCTGTACCATACCTCAGCTGCTCTTTGCCATTCTAGTTGGTGAAATATTAGAAATTTGGAATGTTGAGATTTCTCAGATCACTATTGTGGAGATTAATTAGATACTGCAGAGAGGACTGCAGCCAACATTGTTGATGAAATGGATGACACGACAGTGGTACCAATGGATGCTCACCCGTGATTTGATGCAGAGGATGTCAGTGATGAAAACACTGTGTTTCCTTCAAAAACATGGGAAAGTGATGGCTATCTGAACAAAAAAGAGCCTGGTAGCTCTTAACATCATGCCCCTCAAGGATATGAATGAGTTTACACACATTCTAGAAGTAGCCAATGCATATGACACTGAGCAAATCTAACAGCAAGGGAGAGAGCACTTAGCAGCAACCCGGGAATGGGTGAAGTAGGAAACTTTGATGGGAATAGCTTCATGCCAGGAAATGGCTTCACTATAGCCAAAAACCAGTGCTGGATTTGATTAAGGTTTGCCCAAGATTTGAAAGATTGAGCTTTCAGGGTCTTAAGAAACAGCTCCAACACATTTATAGCCTCAATCAAGGAAGCTGTGAATTGTCTTGAATACAGGGATATGTTTATTCCACTGTGATTTATGATCATTTAAAATCTATAGACACCCAATAACTGAATTGGATACTAGAGGTATTTTTCCAGCAGGACTTGTTTTCAGACTCCACTGGCTACAGCTGTGTATGTTGGACCAGCTGACTTCTAAGAAGTAAGTCTCATAAAAGTTTCAATTGACATCCCTTTGAAAATTCCTAGTCTTCTGTTTTTGCTTTATTGTTGTTGATTTTTTTAAGCTCAAACGGAGATGGACAATTGATAGAGATGTGAATACTAGGGCAGAATTTCTCAAAGAAATTACAAATAGGCTAGTTATAATATCAGGTTAGATGGAAGGGAAGTGTTACCAACAGAGGTAAGCAGTATTACTTAAGTAACACTTGGGAGTTTGAATTCTTAAAATGTTTCCTGTTGAGAGAAAATGGGTAAGACTAAGGCCTGTGGTTAGAGAGGTAGCTAAGAAACCCACTAACCCCTGCCTGTTTGTGTTTGCCACTTTAGTCATTTGGCATTACAGTCAGAATGGGATTTTCCTTCTTTTTTTTGTTGTTACTGCTGCCAAAAATGAGTTTATTGGAACATGAGGATCTGGAATGGTGGCCTTAAGGGGCAGAGGAAAGAAAGAAATGTGACTACATTTTGTACCAAATAAATGCATCTATATGCTTAATAAAACTGTTCTATTGTAAAAAATGCAAAAGAGAATATGAAATGTGTGTTATATTTAAGAGGATTACTAATGAAATTCTATTAAAATGGGAAGGAAGTAGAGTGAACAAGTTTTGGGTGTGACAGTTTTCAGTATCATAAATAATCAAATCTTCTATAGACATTTCAAGTTTAAAGGCCTGTGAATACAAGTATTTATGTATATTATGTATGTTGATGTTTTATCAGGAAAGTGGTGGTTTTGTTATTTAAAGATTTTTGAGTAATAGGGATTCCTATTGAATATCATCAGGAAAAATAAGAACCAAGAGTCAGAAATTTAGATCAAGAAATAAATGGAAGAGAAGGAAAAAGGAGTTATTTTTGAGCAGCCCTGAAGGAGAAAAGGGAAATGAAGTGAAATATCATGGGGCTTAGAAAATAATTTATCTAGACCAGGCATGGTGGTTCACACCTAAAATTACATAACTTTGGGAGGCCAGGACAGGAGGATTTCTTTAGCCTAGGAGTTTGAGACTAGCCTGGGCAACATAGTGAGACCCAGTCTCTATAAAAATGAATTAAAAGAAAAAAAAAAAAGAAAATGCCCATGTATGTTTATTGCGGTACTCTTCGTGATAGCAAAGACTTAAAACCAACCCAAATTTCCATCAATGATAGACTGAATAAATAAAATGTGGCACATACACACAATGGAATAATATGCAGCCATAAAAAAAGGAGCTAGAACCAGAAACATTGTTTGACCCAGGAATCCCATTACTGGTTATATACTCAAAGGATTATAAAGACACATGCACACGTGTTTATTGCAGCACTGTTCACAATAGCAAAGACTTGGAACCAACCCAAATGCCCATCAAAAATAGACTAGATAAACAAAATGTGGCATATATACGCCATGGAATACTATGCAGCCATGAAAAAGGATGAGTTCATGTCCTTTGCAGGGACATGGATGAAGCTGGAAACCAACATTCTCAGCAAACTAACATAAGAAAAGAAACCCAAACAACGCATGTTCTCACTCATAAGTGGATGTTGAACAATGAGAACATACAGACACAGGGAGGGGAACATCACACACCAGGGCCTGTCGGAGGGTGAGGGGTTAGGGGAGGGTTAGAAGGGGATGGGGAGACTGGGGAGGGTTAGCATTAGGAGAAATACCTCATGTAGATGATGAGGTGATGGAAGCAACAAACTACCACAGCATATGTATACCTACGTAACATACCTGCACATTCTGCCCATGTACTCCAGAACTTAAAGTATAATAATAATAAAGAAACAAAAGAAAATAAATTATCTGTCTATGAAAACTGAGGAAGCCAAGCCAAATGTAAGAAGGGTGGAGCTAATGAAGCTATCTTGAGAAACCTAGGGTTATGTAAATATACGTATTAGAGAAAAGTTTAGAAATATATTATCTGGACATGTTTGATAAAGCTAAGTAGGCTAAATAAAGGTTACATAAACTTCTTTACTCACTCTTAAAACTCCAATATCAAGCTCTTCTGCATTTCTGAATCCAATAAGAAGTTGAAAGTCAATAAGACTGAGCTACAAAATGAGAAAAGCTCATGGAAAGTCAAATAGTTGGACAAACATCTTTTTAGTTTAGCTACTCTTTGTAAAATAAAAATAATTGAAAGCATTTTTCAAACTTCCCAGAGAATTTTTAAGTATATTTTGCTAATTGTGAATAAACACTAATTATTCAGTACCCATCATTATTAACTAAATATGTGTGTGACATTATGTAATCTTAATTAGTGGGTCAACTTTTATTTGAGGTACTTATGAATTAGACAAGAAACTTGGTGCCTTCATTTCTAACCTTGATGTCCCTTGCTCTGTTTTACCCATACAATGTTAAGTTGTTCAGCTACAAATTGTTCTGTCAAAAGAAATCTCAGGAACCTAACCTTCCTAGTTGGAAACAGTCCACTGTATACTAAATTACCTGTCAATAAAATGATGAAGTTAATTGAAATGCAGAGTAGAATACAGTAGATGAAAAATATTATGTCTGGCATATACTGGTTCTTATTATTTTTAGTCCCCAATCAAAAGTGTTGATTTCTTTGTCAAATTTAAAATACAGCATCTTAAGAGATGATTTAAGTATAAATTATAGAATCAGAAGGCAAACATTCTACTGCTGTCACAGCTGCAATGCAATACAGTCCTATTTTAAAATACAATGTTAATACAGGTAATTAAGGCAATAGATGTTACCTTCAGTATTTTAAAAAACCCTTTTTTCCAATTATTGAGATTATAAACATTAGTGAAACAGCAGTCTTTGCACATACTGTTGTCTATTTTTTAAATAAGGTCAAGTATTTCGAAAGGTTTTGTAAAGCTAGATTCATCATTACTAGCCCAAACAGGCACAAAATTACTTAATTCTAAATGCGGTGCAATACCTCAAAAAGAAAATATATTTTTTGCACTGTAATTGAAGAGTAAAAAAACATTTTCCCCTGATATTCCTCTTTGCAATTTATTGATAGATATATTTGCAGTGAGGTAAACTTATTCTCATAAGTATTAACTGAACAAACATGAACATATCATTACTTAAATGTTTAAAATATTGACAAAGAAGGAAGGGGGCTGTCAGGAAAATAAGGGCAGCCTTATCTTCCATCTTCTGACAGCTTGGAAATCAAAGAAAAAGGCACCTCTCCACTCCTTTTTCTCAGGATTATCTTTGTGGCTATCAAATCTCTCTTCTGAAATTTTGAATCACCGTAACTACTATTTCAATTGTTGAAGGAACAGCCTGGAAGGGCACACATACCTAACAAAGTAGAACATGTAAGGTCACCTGCTCTGTCTATATGCACACATTTCTAAGTGGTTGGGTTTCATAAGAATGATACATGCCCATTAGATATAACACAAAGGATTTAATCTTGGTCACGTCTGAAGGGAATCACCTGGATTGAAATACCAGCATTGCCCTTTGGTAGCCGCACAAATTTTACAATTCATTTCCCCTTTGCAGCTTTTAGTTATCTTGCCTAAAAAAATAACTGCAATCATATGTATAAAAGCAGCAAAGATACTATAGCTTAAAAGTTAGACTAATATTAGTCATTGCTATTTATCTGATACTTACTATATGCCAGGCATATTTAATTCTCACAACACTGTGAGTTAGATATAATTATATCTATTTAATACACAAGGAAGTTAAAGGGTAGAAAGCCTGACTTCAAAGCATGTAACTGCTCTAAAGATAATAATAGCTTTCTTGCTTAGGTTCTAGACAGTTATGAGTATATAATAATAAAAAACAATGTGCAAGATCTTCGCAATTTAAATTGCTACCTGTGCATCGTTAGCTATTATGGCATGATACTTAAACATAAGAGGAGGTTTAACTTCCAAATTCATAAGGAAATAGTACAGAATAATTTTAAAGTTTCAGGATCCAATACAAAACAAAATCTTTCAAGATCTTTTAGGCCTCTGTAATCCATAAGTTCAAATATTAGATATAGGGTAGTTAAGTAAATTCCCTAAGTTCATGCAATGAGGTTGCAGCAGACCTGGGAAGAGAACTGAATAGCTTAGATTCCTAATCCCATGGTGGTTTAGCCTCCAAAAGGAAGCCTTGCTTTGACTATTTGACTTTTCACAGATAATGTTCCTTCAAGTATCAACATATAGAAGAAAATAATATTTAAAACCTAAGTAATCCTTTGATTGTTAAAGTAAGCATAGCTGGATTCTAAAACTAAGAAAACTACATATTATTTCAATATGACACATAAAGAAAATAGGTTAGTTTATCAAAGTATTTTAGGTGAGAAAAAAGTACTACATCATCAGCCATGATGTGGATAGAAGATAAAATGCTCAGACTTTGAACACTAAACTAGGGGAGGAAACAGTGGAACTACAGATAGGAAGTCAATTGCTTCATATCACAGCAAGTAAAGTGTCTCTTTTAACCTGCCAAATCAGGAACAAGATGGAAAAAATTTCAAGTCATTTATGCAGCCAGATTAGGAATACTAAATATAAGCAAAAAATTTAAAAGGAAAGGAGTCTGAGGTACAAATGTGGACAAGCAATCCAGCTGAGTAAAAAAGAAATAATAACAATTGCAGGAAGAGAAGAAAATTTTATATAAGTGCTCTATGAAATAGGATATCTTAATAAGAAATTGAGTTCTGTAAAATAGGTGTTCATAAATGAGGAGATAAAGCAATAAAACAGGATGAATAGAAACACTGAGAACTAGGAAAACACTTTAAGGACCAAAACCACCTCAAAGAAGATCAATTAGAAAGAAAAGGGAACAAAAGTTATGTGGCTAAAAGTTGCTACTAACATGGTAAAAAGACTTGATGTAACCAGGGTACAAGCATATCGGAAAAGAAAGAGACTTTTCAAATGGAAAGGGACTAATAAATAGAGAAATCAAACACTTTTGAATATAAAAAGAAAGTACTCCTGAGGTAGTGACTTGAAGAAATGAAACTGCAAACCCAAAATGTAAATTTTTTTCTTTCTTAAAATAAAGAATACACACTATCCCAAGAGAAAAACAAAATGATACGTAATACTCAACACTGGTACATATCCTGGTTAGGTTATTGAACTGCGAGGATAAAGACATAGTTCTTCAGCAATTCACAGGGACAGAATAAATTGCCTGGGAGAAGTATTGGCAGCAGCAGTCCAGGTGTATACATTCTAGACATTTTCACAGCAATAATCAATGGAGTGGGGAGAGAGAAGGAGAGCACAAGCGAGAGAGATCTTCAGCCAAAATGCTGCTAAGCTATAAAAGCAAGAATTAAGATTTTAGACTGTATACTTTTAAAGGCAAAATATATTGTATCTGTTATCTCCATGTTGTGGAGTGAGGCAAGTGAATTGAAGATGCTGGGAGTACAGAAGTGCTGGGTGAACAGAACTGGTGTGGGCACTAAACTAATGTAATGCAAATACTAGGCCGATACTAAATTTAAACAGTAATTATAAAACAACGTAAATTTCATAAACCTTCCAATGTAAAACTAATGACAAAGCTTAGAAACACAAGGCTAGTAAAATCAGTTTGAAGAAAGATTAAGAAGGTTTAAATTCATGAATATGGTCTGAAGTTTTTATATATTGTTAAAAAAATACACAATGGTTTCAGTGCTTTAACTTTTCTCATAATTTTTTTAATTTAGAGAAATGTTTTAGGAGAAAATATCTGTTGTGGTGAATAAATAATCCTGATAGATTAAGCAACCCAATAACTTATTTCTTACATTAAATTATTTTAGGCTGGGCACAGTGGATCACACCTATAATGCCAGGGGAGGCCAAGGCGGATGGGTCACCTGAGGTTAGGAGTTCCAGAAAAGCCTGACTAATATGACAAAACCCTGTATCTACTAAATACAAAAACATTAGCCAGGTGTGGTGATGCATATCTGTAATCACAGCTACTTGGGAGGCTGAGGTAGGAGGTGGAGGTTGCAGTGAGCCGAAATTGTGCCATTGCACTCCAGCCTTGGCAACAGAGCAAGACTTCATCTAAAAAAAATTATTATATTTGAATTTAAAATATTTGATAAAGCATATTTAATGATATTTTTAGATAAATATATGCATTTTGTATTAGCCTGTCTTAGCTTTGAAGTATAATTGACAAAAAATAAAGTACACATGTGGGTAATTTGATAATTATTGACATATTTTGACAAACCTGTGAAATCATTACCACAATCAAGTTAGAGAACATGTCCATCACCCCCAAGTTTCTTTATGCTCTTTGGTAATTCATTCCTTTTAACCCTTCCTCCTCACCTTGTCTCCAGACAAGAATTGATCTGCTCTCTCTCTCACTATACATTAGTTTGCATTTTCTAGAATTAATGCAACTGAAATCAAGCAATATATTATTTTCTTAAAAAAAAAATCTGTCTTCTTCCATGAAAGAATAACTATTTTGAGATTCTCATGTTTGCTTGTGTCCATGATTCATTCCTTATATGGACATACTGTAGTTTGTTTCCTTCACCTATTTGTGGATATTTGAGTTGTTGCCAGCTTTTGATTATTGCAACCAAAGATGCTATGTACATTTGTGTACAACTTGTTAAGTAAATTTATGGCTTCATTTTTCACTGGTAAATACCTAGATGTGGATTACAATAAGTGAATGTTTAATATCAAAAAAAGAGAAACTACCACACTGTTTGCCACAGTGGTTTGTACCCTTTTACATTCCTCAATAGCCAGAGTAGGTTAAGTTCTTTTACGTATTCATAACCTCCAACACTCAGTATGGCTAGTCTTTTTAATATCAGCTATCCTAATAAGTGAGTAGTGGTATCTTACTGTGGTTTGAATTGCATTTCTCTGATGAGTAATAATTTTAGTACTCATTCTGCTGATTATGTGTCATCCATATATCCTATATGGCGAAGTATCTATTTAAATATTGCTCATTTTTTGTCATCTTCTCATCAATGAGTTTTGAAAATTCTTTATATATTCTAAATTTGCAAATATTTTCTTCCTAACTGTGGCTTGTCTTTTCATTCTTTCATCAGTATCTTTCAAATAGCAGAAGTTTATGGAGTGTATTCTGTAGTGTCTAATTTATTATTTATTTCTTTTGTGGATTGTATTTTGGATACTACATTTAAGACATCATGAAACCATAAAACTTGTAGAAGAAAACATTTGTCACTTAGATTAGGCAAAGATTTCTTAGATACAATGGACAAAATAGAATTTATAACAGAAAGAAATGATAGATTAGACTTTATCAAAATTAAAAAATAACATAACTTCTGGTGAAAGATACTTCAGAAAATGAAAATACAAGCTACAGACTGTGAGCAAACATTTGCAAATTTTATAGTTAAAAGAAGGTATACATTCAGAATATGTAAAGGTGTTTCAGAACTAAAAATGAGAAAATGGCTTAAAAATAGAAAAAATTTGAATGACACCTCACCAATAAAGATATATGGATAGTTAATCATGTGAGAAAATACTCAACAATATCAGTCCTCTGAGAAATAAAAATTAAGAATAAATTTTGTGTTAATTTTCGTATTCAGATCAATAGTTGGATCAAAGTTACTTTTTGGTGTATGGAAATCCAATGGTTATGGTATAATTTGTTTAAAACACTATCCTTTACCAGCTAAATTGCCTTTGAGTTTTTTGTAATAACCAGTTGTCCACATAAATGTGGATTTATCTATGGATCTCTATTCTTTTCCATTAATCCAAGTCCATCTATTCCAATACCACATTCTATTTTTGTAATAAGCCATCAGACAGTATTAGTCACCCAACTTTGTTATTCCTTTCCAAAGTTACCGTGGCCATAGTTGTTCCTTTATATGTCCATCTAAATTTTAGAATCAACTTTATTGTCAACTTGTGACAATTTTTGCCATGCCAAAATCCAAAACCACAAAGAAAACTTCTAGAATTTCAAATGAGCTTGTTTTGAAAATATAGATTCAATTGAGGAGAGTTGGAACCAATATTCAATATCACAATTTATGAATACCATATATCTCTCCATTTATTTAGGTCTTTGTTAATTTTTTTCTCTCAGCAATATTTTATAGCCTTTAGTGTGTAGGTCTCTTCACAGATTTTTCCCTGATAATCATATAGCATCACACTTTAAATGTCTTTAAAATGGCATTCTTTCCTAATTCTAACTTCTGTTTATTCTTTGGTCATATATAGGAAACAAATGGAAGATATCTGGTGAATTACAATTAAGTTTTGCATATTAATATCTTATTCTGCAACCTTGTTAAACTCATTTCTTAGCTCTAGTATCTTTTGTAGATTCCATCAGATTCTTTATATAGATGATAAAAATCATCTACAAATAAAGACAGTTTGATATCTTTCTTTGCAATATAGATGCTACTTATGTGTTTTCCTTGTCTTACTGTAGTAGCTAGAACCTCTAGTAGATTAATGAATAGAAATAACAAGGGAGACATCCTTGCCTTTTCCTAACTTAGGTGGAAACCATTTAGTCTTTCATCATAGAATATGATGTTAACTAGGATTTTGGTATTTAGTTTTATCAGACTTAGCAAGTTCCCTTCTATGTCTAGTTATTTAACAGGTTTTTTTTTTTGTTGTTCTCTAAGAATTGTTGTTGGATGTCAACAATTTTTTTAGCACTTATTGAAAGAAGTATATGAATTTTTTTCTACAGTTTCTTAACATGATGAATTATACTACTTGACTGTTTAGTGTTAAACCAACTTCGTATTTCTCAGGATAAACTCCACATCATAATGTATTATTATTTTTTATATATTGCTTGATTCAGTTACTAAAGTTTCATTTAAAACTTTCATGTTCGTGTTCATGAGGGATTTTAGTTGGTAGGGTATTTTTTTCTTGTATTGTTATTGTATTTCTTTAATATATCTGGGTAATGCTGACCTAATAGAATGACTTGGGAAGTATTATTTACACTTTGGTTTTCTGAAAAAAGTGTGTAATATGATCTAATTTTGATATTAAAATTTTATACAGATATTTTTCTTTTTTTCATCCCCTGATAGATAGATAGATACCAGTCTAATACTACTGATACTAACTTATGGGTGGTAGTAATTATAGTGCTTTGTCTGTATTTTTATGTATATACTTATACATGGATTGTATGTTTTATAAGCCACATGTAGTAGTTTTAAAGCAATGTGAATCTATGTGTTAAAAATTTTTTAATTAAAAACTGTATTATAATAATCTGCAATTATAAATGGATGCTGTCAGCACTTTAAGCTGACTGCCAGAGGATCATGCTTCTCAAAATGTTTTCTGAGAATCACTGGTTTACCTGGTTAATCTCAGTTATCTTTCAGGTGTCAAGATGCAATTCATCTCATGTTATATTCAGAATACTGAGGTATTACATTTACAGCAGCTAAATTTGAAATAATGTTCAGTCTTCACAGAAAAAAATGAAGATCCAAAAGTGGTTCATTATAACATATATTAAAAATAATGGTATAAATGCTTAAAATATAGAAAATATCATTAATAACATAAAGTGTGAACAGAATTCCAGTTTGAATATAAAATGTGAATTTGTGAGCAACCAGTCAACTATTCGATCATATCAGACAACTTAAATAATATAAATCAAGTCTACAATAAGAAAAGGAAAATTCCTTTAATTCCCCATTGTTAGGGAAGTTGATGATGTTTACTATTTAGTTTTTTCTCAGAAATGACTTGCTTGGATTATCACCTGATGAGGAAATGGAAATGGAACTTTTACTTTCTATTATTTTTTAAGCTATAATAATTCCATTTAAAATTTGCTAACTTTTTTCCTTTAAAAGGCAAGATGCAAACTTATCTTTAAACAGAGTTCCTGTGTCAGGACATAACCCCCATGGTACCTCATTTTAGCTAGGTAGATGTAAAGTAGGAAAATATGCCTTACTCTGGGAGAATAGTATACAGACAATTATTATTTTCCTGGAGCAGTTTAGAACTTAGATGAACTTTTTGAAGGCTAATTTAAGCAATGATCATTCTCATTGCAACTCATTGCCTCCACAAATTTATACATATATATATTCCAAAAAACTTTAAGGAAAGAATCTATCCTTTTAAAAGTTCCAAGTTCACTCCCACCAACAGGGGAAGACAGTGTGGTGATTCCTCAAGGATCTAGAAATAGAAATCCTAATTTGACCCAGGAATCCCATTACTGGGTATATAGTCAAAGAATTATAAATCATTCTATTATAAAGACACATGCACCTGTATGTTCACTGTGGCACTGTTTATAAGAGCAAAGACCTGTAACCAACCAAAAGGCCCATCAATGATAGACTGGACAAGGAAAATGTAGCATATATACACCATAGAATACTATGCAGCCATAAAAAACAATGAGTTTGTGTCCTTCATAGGGAGATGGATGAATCTGGAAACCATCATTCTCAGCAAACTGACACAAGAACATAAAAATCAAACACCGCATGTTCTCACTCATAGGTGGGTGTTGAACAATGAGAACACATGGGCACAGGGAGGGGAGAATCACACACTGGGGTCTGTTGCGGTTGGGGGGACTAGGGGAGGGACAGCGGGGGGTGTGGGGGTTGGGGAGGGATAACATGGAGAGAAATGCCAGATACAGGTGACAGGAGGGTGGAGGCAGCAAACCACCTTGCCATGTGAGTACCTATGCAACAACCCTGCGTGATCTGCACATGTACCCCAGAATCTAAAGTACAATTGAAAAAAAAAGTTCCATGTTCTGGGTAACTGACAAACTGTGGTAACATCCATAGAGGATACATCAAGGACTTTTATATGGAATTTGTATCATATAAAAGTGATAAACTGGTCTTATGGTTTAATCCCAACTTCTGGTTCAAGATTTTTAGAGAAAGGATGGACTAATGAACAGAGATGCCTGATAGTGGATAATATTATATATTGAACAAGCAGATTAATAAATATCAAATACAATTGCTTAAGAAAAAAAATCAAACATCCAGTCATAAATTGCTGCCCTATAATTTTTCACATTGATTCTACTTAATTAATTGAAGTTTGAGAGTTTATTTGGGGTGCCCACCATGGTTTAATATGTTTGCCGTAGGGTTATATGAATCTGGTAAGTGACTGTAACAAGAATGAGTCTGGTTGTTGGAAAATGCCCACTGTACACCTACTCATATAGGCTATTTTGGTATCCATTAAAATTGCATGGTATCTTCTTAGGTGGGAGAGGAACACAGATCACTTAATGAAGACACCGTAAACCCGACCCTGCTACTCTGAGAAGTAAGGAATAAAACTTTATGTAGCCTGTTTAGAATGTAACCATCATTATAGAAGGTCAACTTGGATTTCCTCTAAGATTATAAAATTGTAGAAGACAGGTAGGATAATTAAATACATTGCAAAGGTACTGATACTTTTCTTCTCTTTTCTTTTTTTGAGACAGTTTCACTCTTGTTGCCCAGGCTGGAGTGCAACGGCATGATCTTGGCAACCTCCACCTCCCGTGTTCAAGCCATTCCCCTGCCTCAGCCTCCCAAGAAGCTGGGATTACGGGCATGTACCACCATGCCTGGCTAATTTTTGATTTTTAGTAGAGACAGGGTTTCTCCATGTTGGTCAGGCTGGTCTTGAACCCCCAACCTCAGGTGATCCGCCTGTGTCCAGCCTCCCAAAGTGCTGGAATTACAGGCATGAGCCACCATGCCCGGCCGGTACCAATATTTTTCAATGACCACTTAGTCATTGCTCTTGTTCCTCAATTACCTTTTTACTAGATAACATGTAAATATTATATATATTATAATATATAAATGTGTATCAGATTTTTTGACTATCATGTAAATGATACTAATTTTAATGCCATGAGCTGTTTCCCTTGCTAGAATTATATTAAATTTGAATGGAACAAATTCTAAAAGCACTCAATTATATTCATTTCCAATCATGATCTAAGCAAATAAAATGAGCACAGAGTATATAGTAATGATAAAAATTACTTTGGAAAGCATGAAATTTCCAAATGCATTTCTTTTATATGTGACCTTTATTTGTTTCTATAATTCTAATTTTGAGTTTACTAAGCATCTAACGGCAACTAGTAGTCAACTACTAAATAACCATGAGTTTGAATATCCCATAATGGATAAATATGTACTGAGTCTCAATATATATATAAATTACATGTGTCAGGGGACCTGCATTTTAGAAATGTGCATGTTAGAGAAACAAAAACATTTCAGAGGTCCTCTGAATAAATATGAAGAAGGGCAAAGGTACTATGCAAAAAACAAAAACATAAAGGGTAAATGCAATCTCAAAGCTAAAGGTGGATAAAAAGACTCATAACAGGGAGTGTTGGCAGAACAAGCCAATGCCTACTGTTATTGTTCTCCTAGTTGGCTCATGCAAGCAGCTCAACAATATATCTGGCATGTGGAAGTAAGTCTTTGAAACCAAATATTCCCTGGACCACCCTGCTAAGCAAGCTGGAATATCTAAGACTCATATCCCTTGGTTTCTACAGTTAAGAAGCATGGTGAATTTTACATTTCTGCCCAGCAAAACTATTTTACACAGACTTAAATATTTAACTCTTTTATAGGATCTGACAGCATGAGTGAAAAATGGCACTGGTCTAGGAATTTTGGCCCCAATTCTGTCATTAATCAGGTGTGTGATTTAGTTAATTCCCTTAACCTCTTAAGCTATCATGTCATTGTCTATAAAATATCTGCCCTGGAAGTACAGATAAAATAATGTGCTTGGAGGGGTTTTGAAAAATTAAAACACTATATAAATATAATTAATGATCATTCTATCAGATCTCACACTCCAGTAATTTTATTTTTGCAATAATATTTATGCAATTTAAAAATAGGTAAGATTCTTATTAAAAATTCATTCAAATGTTTATTTCTCCCTGAGCACGTCTTAGCTATTCAATCATTAAATCTTACTCAGCAAAGTAGTGATGATCCTTTCTTTCTATTTTAAAAATAACTGCATGGAAGTATAAGAAAATATTCCCATTGCCCAACTCATAAATAAAATAATGTGTATTTGTTCCTAATGAATAGCACCAGGTTTACAATATTTAATTAGTCAATGCAATTTAACGTAGCTCTCTTTTGTTAGGTAAACAAAGTGGTACAGGATAGCACTCCAAATAGTCCTATAGTTTAGTTTATATTTTCACATAAATCAAATTGGTACTACAACCATTTTTTGCTTATATATAAATTTATTCCATTCTCTGAATAAACATTAAAGCAATAATACATGATAGAAATATTCAAATAAATAGGTATGTTCTAAAACTGTTAGCCAATTTAATATGCTATAGTTTCTCCTAAGATAACTATTATGAGAATAAAACATAAATACATCTGATTTCCATTTGACTACTCTTTATTAATCAGATTACCTGAACCTTTTTTTACCTCTTTACATAATTATGGAATACTGACATGCTGTCTGACCTCTATATTCCAATTGTTAAAATCTAATCAATATCCACTTTTCTCTAATCAAGCACATTTTAAGTTCTATGAGCAATACAAACTCAATGGGGACAAAAGGCAGACTATAGCAACTAGGATGTGAGAATTACTTATTTATGGTCAATGTAATACAATGAATGAGCACTATGTATACAACATTAAATTGTGGTTCCCTCTTCTCCCAGTGAGGCAGTGTGCTTAATTTCCTCAGTTGGACATACTTACTGAATCAGATTAGGTGTAAGTAAGAATTTTGAACTTTTAGTCTCTCAGAGAAAGAGGGCAGCAGTAGGAAGAGACAGTCAACACTTTAGCATTCAGTGACTTGTCCCCTATGTACCTCTTCCATCCCAGTTGTGCCTTTTCTGTCTTTAATTTTCACTCTAGAAATGCTGAGCCTATCTCTGTCATCCATATACATCATGCTATTTCTAGCCCTCCGAATCATCATACATGCTGGTTTCTCCGCCCCTAACCCACCTTTCCCAACCTATAAGTCGTGATCATCTTTCACAACTCAGTTTAGACATCATGTTAAGGAAGAGTTCTGATTACTCCTTCTGCTATGTAGGATTGAATCTGCCTCCACTAATAATCTTGTAAGATCAAGTCCCTGTGGCATCTTTGCCTTTACTGACTGGCATGGAAATAATCCATGGCTATTTCTGACTTCCTGGCCAGTTGAAAATTTTGTAATGATGGAAATTAGATTGCAATAATCTTTGTATCCTCAGCAGTTAGTCCAATTGCTGGCATGCAAAAGGTCAATATATGCTTTTGGAACTGATCCAAATAAATCTTTTAGAGATAATGTAAGTGCTAGCTTAGAGATAATCAGATAAGGATTTAAGATCTTAGGAAAAAATTATATTAGACATGAAAAAATAACATGAAATTCTAGTTTATAAAGGTTGAATGTATATACTCTGAGGAAAATTTGGGGAAATTACCTGGTTAAACTATGGGTACTTTATTCACCTTTCTGACATATTCCAATAAACAAAACATTTTGTTTTTAATTATGCCTATTTAAAACTGATTATTTCAATTCATAACTATACCTTTATTTTCCAGTTTTGTCTCCTGGGAACCCTTAAGGAAGTCATTAACATGATGCAAAAAACTTAAATTTTGCATTGTATTGATGACTCCCCTAAGTGTCCCGACAAAAATCTCATTAAGATTTTACACTGTATTAATGACTTAGGTGAGGGTTCCCATGTATGTCATTAATACAATGTGCAATTTAAGTTTTCTTAGTCGTTGAATATAAACAATTGCATAGAAATGTCTTCATCTAACTCATCCAGTGCTTTGAATGTCTAACTTCTTTTTGTTAACCAACTAAATACTGTATTAATTAAACTTGGTACCTCATTATAATTAAGTAAATATAAGTCATGGACAGATGGGCATGAATTAATTAAAAGAGATTTATTTTCTATTAATATCCATTTGCAGTAAGAGAATGGAGTTTTATTTTGTTAACTCATAATTCATATTATGTTTATGTACAGAGAGTATTTGAGGTTAATGATTAGAAGTTTACTTTGGAGAATAAAGAAAGTAAGTAACGTTTTAGCGTCATAGAGAAAAAGTGAATTTGGAGCCGGGTAAAGATAATCAGAAGAAAGGTAGAACAACTGCAAACAAACATACAAACACACTATGTTTACTTACTCTATTGTGCACTTAGAGCTCAGAGAAAAACAATTATTTCCCACATAACATGAAATTACAACTATGACCTTGGAATAACATTGTTCTTGCTATAATTCATGAATATTACATAAATCTGTGGTATGCCATAAGAAGGTGCATAAGATTCATCACATTATTTATTTTCTATGTGAATGCATGTTCTAAAGTTTAAATAATTGCTTTCTAAGTGAACTTTCATAAGATAATCTAATGAATTTCTTTTCTGCTCATGTGTTGGGGGAAACAAAAGTAACAAGTTCAGTTGGGTGGTTCCACTGAACCTATAAATTCTACCGATACAATGTTTCATCAAAACATATTTCATATTTGTACATTGGGAGTTCTAGAAATAAATCTTTCACAAATTTCACTATTTATGTAGAGTCTATTAGTTTTACACTTTAGCATATTTTTAAATTTATTTAATGTCATACTGACAAAAAAGTGACACTTTAAATGAATATTTGTAATAAGCTGCTTCATATATATGCAGGTTATTTTACAGCTTATTTCTAATATTGTGTAACAATTAGGACAATCTATATTAAGAAATCCAAAGGAGAGTAGAGAATATTAGCATGTAGATAGTTCTGTTATCCACTATGGAAAACAAAACAAAACAAAAAGCCAAACATCGATAAAAATAACATTTACTAGCTTTAATTATGACAATTTCATTACAGGATAAATTACAATTAATTATAATTCAACATTTATAGATATGGGATTTAGTTTGCAGGTCATTTAAAGGGAGAAACAATGAAACTAAATAAAGTTTTTCTCAGGTTCTTTCTCTGCTCTTTTTCTCAATTTTAGTCTTCACTGGTAAAGAAGAGTTATAAAGTCAGGGTATTCATTTGAATGATTGCTATTGTAATCAGCATAAATGTCATTAAGTTTTCAGTGTCAGCCCTTTCCTGAATTGTGTTATCATTAGCTTTTAGGCATTTGTATTTTTTTCATTAAGATTTTGATGATTTCCTTAATCTCCATGTATGCCAGGACTATCTTAATTAATAGTATATATAAGATCAGAGAAAAAAATGCAAAAGTAAATTAATTTAAAAATGAAAGATTGCAGATTACAGGAATCAAAACAGCATGGTACTGGTACCAAAACAGAGATACAGACCAATTGAACAGAACAGAGATCTCAGAAATACTGTGTCCCTGTGCATATAAAAATTACATTTACACTATAGTCTATGAAGCATGCAATAGCATTGAATCTAAATAAACAATGTACTTGTTTTTTAAGGCAAAAAAAGCTAATGATCATCCAAGCCTTCACTGACTTACAGTCTTTTTGCTGACATGTCTTGCCTCGATGTTGATGGTTGCTGACTGATCAGGGTGGTGGCTGTTCACCACCACCATCCTATGGCAATTTCTTTAAATAAGAAAACAATAATGTTGGCTGCATCCGTGAACTGATCTTTTCATTACAGTTTCTGTGCAGCATGTCATGATGTCTGACGACCTTTTACCCACTGTAGAACTTCATTCAAAATTGGAGTCAATCTTTTCAAACCCTACCATTGCTTAATCAACAACGTTTGTAATATTGTAAATCTTCTTGTTGTCATTTCAACAATGTTCATAGCATCTTCAGTAGGAGTAGAATCCATTTCAAGAAACCATTTTCTTTGCTTATCCATAAGAAGCCACTCTTCATCCACTGAAGTTCTTTTGTGAGACTGCAGCAATTCAGTCACATCCTCAGGCTTCACTTCTAATTCGAGTTCTCTTGCTATATATACATATCCAGCATTTCTGCAGTACTTTTTCCATTGGAATCTTGATTCCCTCATCCATAAGGGTTGAAACCAACTTCTTCCAAATACCTATTAATGTTTATATTTTGACCTCCTCTTACGAATGTTCTTAATGATATCTAGAATGGTAAATCTTTCCAGAAGGTTTTTAATTTATTTTGCCCAGTTTCATCAGAAGATTCACTGTCTATGGCAGCTATAACCTTATAAAATATATTACTTAAATAATAAGGCTTGAAAGTCAAAATCACTCCTGGATTCATGGGCTGCAGAATGGATGTTGTTATTAGGCATGAAAACATGAATCTCCTTGTATATCTTTTATTATTATTATTATTGAGACAGAGTTTTGCTCTTTTTTCCCAGGTTGAAGTGCAATGGCATGATCTCAGCTCATTGCAACCTCTGCTTCCTGGATTCAAGTGATTCTCCTGTGTCAGCTGCCCAAGTAGCTGGGATTAGAGGCCTGTGCCACCACACCTATCTAGTTTTGTGTTTTTACTACAGATGGGGTTTCACCATGTTGGCCAGGCTGGTCTTGACCTCCTGACCTTAGGTGATCTGCCCCACTTGGCCTCCCAAAGTGCTGAGACTACAGGCAAGAGCCACTGCAAGCAGCACTCCTTGTGTAGCTTTATCAGAGTTGTTGGGTGACAAGGTGCACTGTCACTGATCAATAATCTTTTGAAAGGAATCTTTTCCTGAGCAGTAAGTTTCATCAGTGGGCTTAAAATATTCAGTTAACTATGCTATAAACAGATGTGCTGCCATCAAAACTTTGTTGTTCCATTTATGAAGCAAGCACAAGCAGAGTAGATTTAGCATGATTCTTAAAGGCCCCTGGATTTTTGAAATGGCAAATGAGCATTGGCTTCAACTTAAATCCACAAGCTGCATTAGATCCTAACAAGAGATTCAACCTATCCTTGGAAGTTTTAAAGCCAGGCATTGATTTCTGTCCTGCTATGAAAGTCCTAATGACATTTTCTTTCAATAGAAGGCTGCTTCATCTACATTGAAAATCTATTGTTTAATTTAGGGTAGCCACCTTCATCAATGATCATGGCTACATCTTCCAGATAACTTGCTGCAGCTTCGACATCAGCACACTTGCTTCTTTACCTTGCACATTTTATGTCATGGAGACAACTGTTTACCGTAAACCTCATGAACCAACATGTGTTAGCTTCAAACTTTTCTTCTGCGGTTGCCTGACCTTTCTCAGCCTTCACAGAATTGAAAATAACTTAGGTTCTTGTTCTTAAGTTGGTGTAAGGGAATGTTGTGGCACGTTTGAATCATCTATCGAGACCACTAAAACTTTCTCCATATCAGAAATAAAGCTGTTTTGCTTTCCAATCATCTGTGTGTTCACTGGAGTAGGACTTTTAATTTCCTTCAAAAGTTTCCTTTGCATCTCCAACTTGGCTGTTTGGTACAAGAGGTCTACCTTTCACCCTCTCATCTTTTGACATTCTTTCCACACTAAGCTTAATCATTTCTTTTTTTAATTTCATTTTTATTTTTATTTTTTTAGAAAGGAAAGAAGAAAAGAAAGAGAAAAAAAGGAGTAAAGGAGAGGAAGAAAGAGGAAGAAAAAGAGGGAGAGAGAACGGGAATATTGCTTTATTCTAAAAAATGGGTATTAATAATGGCCGATCAATAATTTGTGTATTTAAAGTGTAGAATGTATTTTTTGTGTATTTAAAATGGACAGCTCTATAAATATTTATTAAGTTTACTTGGTCCGGATCTGAGTTCAAGTCCTGGTTGTCCTCATCAATTTTCTGTCGAGTCTAAATCTCTTTATGGGTCTTATGAATCTGGGTGTTAGGATCATTAGCTCTTACTGCTGCATTGATCCTTTTACCACTGTATCTTTGTTGCTTTGAAATCTATTTTATCAGATACTAGAATTGCAACTCCTGCTTTTTATTTATTTATTTATTTTTGCTCTCCATTTGGTTGGTAAGTCTTTCTCCATCCCTTTGTTTTGAGTCTTTGTGTACCTTTGGATGTGAAATGGGTCTGGATGCAGCATACTGTTAGGTTTTGGCTGTATCTTTTGATTGAGGAATTTAGTCGACTTAAATTTAGGGTTACTGCCATTTGATGTTAACTGGCTATTTTATCCATTCATTTATATAAATTCTTCTTTATGTTGATGCTCTTTACTTATATTTTTAGAAAGGGTAATACTGGTTGTTCCTGTCTATGTATAACGCTTCTTTCAGAAGCTTTTGCAAAGCAGGCCTCGTGGTAATAAAATCTCTGAGTACTTGCTTAATCATAAAATATTTTATTTTTCCTTCAATTGTGAAGCTTAGTTTGGCAGGATATGAAATTCTGGGCTGAAAGTTCTTTTATTTAAGGATGTTGAATATTGGCCCCCACTCTCTTCTGGCTTGTAGGGTTTCTGCTGAGAGATCTGCTGTAGTCTAATAGGCTTCCCTTTGTGGGTAACCTAACCTTTCTCTCTGGCTGCCCTTAGTATTTTCTCCTTCATTTCAACCCTGGTGAATCTGACAATTATGTGCCTTGGGGTTGCTCTTCTTGAGGAATATCTTTGCGGTGTTCTCTGTTTTACCAGGGGTTGAATATTGTCCTGCTTTGCTAGATTGGGAAAGTTTTTCTGAATAATATCCTGAAGAGTATTTTCCAGCTTGGATTCATTCCCTCCATCACATTCAGGTACACCTAACGAATGTAAATTAGGTCTTTTCACATAGTGCCATATTTCTTGGAGACTTTGCTCATTTCTTATCCTTTTTTCTCTATTCTTGTCTTATTTCATAAGTTGGTCTTCGACCTCTGATATCCTTTCTTCTGCTTGATCAATTTGGATATTCAAACTTGTGCATATTTTGCTAAGTTGTCGTGTTGTGTTTTTCAACTCCGTTAGTTCATTTATATTCCTCTCTATATTGTCTATTCTTGTTAGCATTTCATCAAATCTTTTTTCAAAGTTCTTAGTTTCTTTACATTGGGTTAGAACAAGTTCTTTTAACTCCCAGAAGTTTCTTATCATCCACCTTCTGAAGCCTACTTCTGTTAATGGTACACAGTCCTTCTCCATCAGGGCTTGTTCCGTTGCTGATGAGGAACTGTAATCCCCTGTAGAGGAAGAAGGGTTCTGATTTTGGGTATTCTCAGCCTTTTTAGGCTGGTTTCTTCCCTTTGTTATAAATTTATCCATCTGTCATCTTTACAATTACCACCTTTCTAAATAGGTTTCTGAGTGGACATCCAGTTTATTGATTCCCAGTGCTGGAATCCGAGCAACCCACTGTGCCGGCTAAAACAGCGGTGTTAAGATTGATGGTGCTCTTCTGCCCAGAATCTCCAGTCTGGCTTTCTTCTTGAGTCCATAATAAGCGGCTCTGCCTTCCCGGAGCTCCAAACATTGGTCAGAAGGGGAACCAGTCCCGTTTACTCTGCATGAAGAGCTGCGGCGCTGAGGCACTGGCAAAACCGCTGTGCCAGCCACAAGAGTAGCACTGGCGACCCGTGGGGCTCCTCCACTGGGAATCTTCTGATCCATAGATGACAAAAATTCATCTGAAAGTGTGGTGTCCTCTCGTTCTCTGCCCTTTCACTGGGAGCTACAATCCCGAGCTGTTAATGATCAGCCATCTTGGATCCTCTAAGCTTAATCATTTCTAGCGTTTAACATGAGAGATGTGAGACTCTTCCTTTCATTTGAACACTTAAAAGATATTGTAGTATTATTAATTGGCCTAATTTTAATATTGTTGTGTCTCAGAGAATGGGGAGACCCATGGAGGAGAGGAAGATAGACATGAGAACAGCCAGTCAGTAAAGGAGTCAGAACACAATGTTTAACAGTTAAGTTTGATGTCTTTTATGGGTGTGGCTCATGGCACCTCAAAGCAATTAAAATAACATGAAAGTTCACTGATCACAGATCACCATTATAGATATAATGATAAAAAGTTTCAATTATTGTTAAGAATTACCAAAATGTTGACACTTCAGATTAAAAAAGGTATGGAGATATGTAAACCAAATAGACATGTACAAAAAGGCAGAAATATGAAAACATGGGGAAATGAAAACTGAGCTATCCAATGTGGCTGCAATGTAGAACACATGTGGAGAAGTCATGGCTTGGGAAGACTTGAGGCCAACTAAGTGGGGCCAATAATCCCAGGCTATAGGCTTTGCAATTAATTTATAAGAGGATGAGAATCACAGAATCCCAAGAGAAGAGAATGTCAAAAAAACGAAGGCAAGAATCAAGAAACAGTGGGCAAGAGTCAAGGAGGGTCTGAACTAGGACTATGGAAGTGAAAACAAGAATGTAACAAATGCTTCCAAGATAAGGAGTTTGAGAAAGATACTGATAAAATTAGAGAAAAAATAAACCCTCAAAATACAGAATTATGGAAAGTGATGGAGCCCAGATATAAAAAAACAAAACCAAACAATGAAATAAATAAGATTTTGGAGAGTATTAACGCCCCTCAGAAAAGGTAAACCACTTGGAAGTAGTTTCCCATACTAACGACTGAAGCATTAAATGATCCTGCTTGTTTATTTGGTAGAGACATAAAATTTTTAGTGGAATAAATGCAAAAATACATTTTACATTTTTAAAACGTATTTCTTTAATTCTATGTTTTTACAAGTGTCTAGGTAGAGTCTGTAAAGTGTCCTTTGGATTCCATCTCTTTTAGTTGCTTCAATTGCCAACTCAGTTACAACATTTGCATGGTTTTTAATGGCTTAGCCATTTAAAAAATGGTGAGTAGGTACGTGTTCTTCCTAAGATTACTGTGAATAACAGTAAGTCCTTCATAACATAAAGCCCAAATTATATTAAATCATTAATAGCACTTCAAATATTTTCCTAAATAATGTAGTATTCTTTATTGTATTGCATTCTTAGGTCTGCTAGATTTTTTAAGATTTACAAAGAAAACTAGCTGAGATCATTTCTTTATCATTCACAATTTGTTCTTTATATTTCACTTTGTATAATCAACATAAAGTTATAACTTTATATAAAAATAATTTCTAAATATAGTGAAAAAATAAATCCACTGAAAAAGCTATGATTATATGGACTTCCATCACTCACTCTGAATATCTATATATGAGGAGGAAAGAGCTCAAAACCTTCATTATTAATTTGGAGCCTATGACCACAGCTTTTGGAACTGTGAAAATGTTTTACCAAACAAAATCAGAGCGAGTATAGCTAAATGAGTATGTTTTAAAGCAAGGTTTATTATTTATTATAACCACTTATTCATAATCAGAAAATTAAATAAATACAATTAATATTCTAAACTGTTTTCTTTGTTAATCCACCTCATATAGATCCAAGTTAATAGGAAATTACTTAGAGTTTATACAACTCACCTACAAAAGCCTCTAAAACATTTGCTCAAAATATTTCTGTATCTCTTATTCATAGTCATTTTTATTATTTTCTTCCACATTCTATCGTATTGTCTGTTTTGTTGTTGTGTTTCCAGCTTGCAAAATACTTGCATTTTCTGTGTAACCTCTTTTCCTATTTAGGAAAAGTATATGATATTGCATTTCTATTTATGTCTCTATTTCTCCTGGTTTCCACTTCTGTTTATCTGGTCTGATTGACTTTTATCAAGGTGCTCTATCCTTGAAATTGACTTTCCAAGCTTATCAAAGGAAAGCATTTTCCTGACTTCATATTCCTTTGCTGTCCAGAGAGACAGGTTTTATTTTAGATCTAGAAAGGGAAGCTTTGCTCCATAAGAATCTCTGACCCAGAAGATCAAAAACAATTCATCAAGGCCCACATTAAAAAAAAAAAAGAGAGAATTTAAAATTAGTTTTATTTTTGTATTGTCTTTGGTAAGAGTTATAAAACATTCCACTGATTGACATTTAAACCACATAATACATGTAATAAGAAATAAAATATACTCCAATTCAATATTATATCCAGTTACAAAGAGATAGAGCCATAAAAAGGGAAATGAGAAGTCCAGAGGAAACAAAAATATATGACATAGTCTCAGGATTTAACCAACTTCAGAGCAAGAGCATTTATATAAATATATGCAATCTTCACCATTCGGGGAAAAAATACAAGAAAATATTCGCATAATTTCCTAAGAAAATTGCTTTAAAATTCTACATAGGCTGGGTGCCGTAGCTCATGCCTGTAATCCCAGCACTTTAGGAGGCTGAGGCTGGCAAATCATGAGGTCAAGAGATCGAGGCCAGCCTGACCAAGATGGAGAAATGCCATCTCTACTAAAAATACAAAATTAGCTGGGCATGGTGGTGCACACCTGTGACCCCAGCTATTCAGGAGGCTGAGACAGGAAATCGCTTGAACCCAAGAGGTGGAGGTTGCAGTGAGCCAAGATCGTGCCACCACACTCCAGCTTGGGCAACAAGAGTGAAACTCCATCTCAAAAAAAATTCCACATAAAACTGAAAAATACCAATTAAAAAAAAATTTTGCCCTCATTTACTAGAGAGATAAGCCCTGTATTCCTGCTCTAGTGGGTGAAAAAATGTATGTTCTGAAATTTCAGAGTTCCCATATAAATGGATCTATGTTACCATCTTATGTTTTGAATACTGCCCAATGATCTAAAACACATCTTAAGAGGACTCCATGCACAATGTGGTTTGCTTAGGTATTTTTCTTTTATCACTATGCTGAATTTTAGACTTGATATTTCTGGTATTTACTGCTCTCTGTTCTTTGTCCCAGTGCATTCTACCTGTTTTATCTTTGATATTCCTTCCTACAGATGCAAGAGCACTAGTACATGCAGAGACATATATATTCACACATTATACAGAGAAGTAAAAAATGTACTTTTTAAAAGTCCAAACTGACTCTGTGTTGTGGAAACAGCATTATTATTATTATTATTTTTGCTGGAGTAATTGACTTTTGTTTTCCCTTTTTTTTTAAAAAAAAAAAAAGAAACACCTTTAGTAGTCCATTCGATTTAGATTATGACAGGAGTCTAAATAGGAGAATGTTACCATGAAAAAATCTAAATTGCTATACATGGTAAGATGTTTATAAATTGTGCCTCCTGCTAGTGGCTTGGGATAAAGAGTTGTAAAGATCTCACTCAGACAGGAATTAACAAGAGACTTACCAAAAAAAAGTTGCTTATGCAGAAAAATACTAATGATGTCTATCTGGGAATACCGATCATTCATTCAGAGTATCTCTTTCCTTTATTTACCTCCTCTCTTAGTTTCTAGAAATCTTCAATAATCTGTTCTGCCTCTCGGCCTTAGATTAAAACTGCTTTGGAAAAATTATAAAAAGAGATTACAAGAGTCTAATAAGTGAAGTAATGTGAGGGGAAAACTATAATTACTAAGGGATGACAGCAAAGCAGATACTGAGAACACAGGAAGATTTCAGAGTAAGAGATTCACAGGAGACTTCGGGTTTCCAGAAATTCTCAGAAATATTAGGAAGGCGGGCCAAGCAAATTCCCAAATTGACTGTGGGGCATGCACACAAACACACACACACACACACACACACACACACACACACACACAGTTTCAATTAAGAGAATCAGAACAAAGTGAGAAAAATTGGGGGAAATCTTTTTACACATTCACATCTATATCTATTGATACTGGTGAAATCAAATGTAAAAATATACACCAGACACACATGGCTCTTAGGACAAAGCATAATTAGCCTCCACTGCCCCTCCCCTGTGCTCACATGGCACCTCTGACACCTAAAGGTTTTGCCTGCTTCTACCTTACCTAGTGCACAGATAACCCTTCATTCTCACTTGAATTTCCTTTAGTCTAGCAGAGAAATTGGCCAAATTGTATTGACTGAATTATTGAATGAGTTAACCGAAATATTTATTGACTAAATTCCTTAAAGCTTTCCAATTTGAATACTGATTAAAGTGAAAAAATACAAAAAAAATTGTTTCATTATCTTGAAAAGAATGAAGTGTTTAAAAATAAACATCTCTCACCCAAGAATCAAAACAATGCCGACATCTTGAATATAATGTAGGAAGAATCGTCATTATTTTCACCAAATTAAAGGAATATGTAAGTACACAAAACAATCATGAGACACAGAGGATACACTATAAGTAGATGTTCTTTTATAATCTAGTTTAAGTCAGTTTATTGTTGTTGTTGTTTTATTAGATTGGTACAAAAGTTACTGTGGTTTCTGACATTAAACATAATAACCCAAACCAAAATTACATTCACACCAACCTAATAACAACGTGCAAAGGGATTTGGAACAATCAACATTTTAAGTCAAAATACTATCTACCTGGTAAAAAGAGATAAAACTTTAAAACTCGGTATCATATTTAAGCAAATTTGTGTAGCATTACCATAGCTAAAAGGAAAATAGTAGGCATTTATATTCTATTGGTTTTAGTGTAACTGGATGGATGCAGAAACTTTACATTCAGCAAGATCATACATACATTTTATAGACATATTGTCCACAACTTTACAGGTCCCTACTCAAAACTAAAGCTGAGAATTCAAGGCAGATATTTTGAGATCAAGTATCAACAAAGAGAATGTAAATGCAGATCCCCAATCTTTTTCCACTTATTTTCTCAATCTCTTTCCAACCTCTATCTAACAATGAAGATGCATCAGTATTAAGGAATTCAATGGATGAGCTAATTAAAATATACAAATATGAAATTACTGGAGCCTACATTTGAGATCAGATGGGATTCTTAGTTAAATACTAGAATACATTTATTTAGTCATCAATGTCAAAACTCTAGAATTACGGTCAAGCTACAATTTTGGACCAAACATATTTCATAGGATGGTGCCCAACTTATGCACAAAAACAGAAAAAGATCAAAAATTTCTTATGCAGAATTCTAGAGAAAACCGTCGGATTGTTTAAAACAAATAAGCGACTGATATGTTCCATCTTCACGCAAGAAGCAATAGATTCAAATTACAATCCCCTAAAAGTAGGTATGAACGTATGTGGGAGAGAGAAAAGAGAGAAAAAAACTGTCTGAAGCTAAGAATATTCAAAAGCAGCCTAAGAAAATAATCATATTTTCCTAAGACTATAGGAGGAAACCTAACACGCCTACTGTGGCATTCTCACATGTCTTATTAAAAGTTACTTTGTGTGTTGCTGAAGATCAAAATGGCCATTCCAATTCAAATGTCTTTCTACTCCAGACAAATGTATTTGTATGTGCTGAACAAATTAGTTTTTCTTACCAAATGAACAAATACATGAAAACACTGGAAGCAAACCTTTGTGACAGAGTACTTTGAGGAAAAAAATTAGAAGGTTTGTTAAAAAGTCACTAAAAGAAAAAGAAAATTTTTAAATCAGGCATTTGATATAAAGTAACTTTTGAGAGAGAAATATGAATTTCCAGGCTACTGTGTTTTTCCATTGCTTTGTAAAACTTATCTTCTTTACACATAAGCTGCAAAGAGTATCTACAAAGAAACAGACATGCAGATAAAAATAAAATAATTTAAGTTGATTTATCAAGCATTATGATGTTTTTTTCTTTGTATTTATGTAAATGTTTGGCTATATCAAGAAGAAACCATATAGTAGCATCCTTCATAAGACAGCAGATCCACAGTCTCTAAAAATAAGGAATTGTAAAATAACATATGTTTAGATGCATGATACATGGACTAGTAATATATGGATCCAGTAGTGTATCTAGCAACCATCCTCATTCTAAACAGAAGGTAACCACAAAACAAAGAAATGAAAGATTAAGGTAAAAATCACAAGAGATCATGCTTTATAAACTTTGAAAGTTTTAATTCATCAGGCAATGAAATTTTGTCATTACATATAGCAAGAATTTTTTTTTTTTTTTTTAGACGGAGTTTCGCTCTTGTTACCCAGGCTGGAGTGCAATGGTGCGATCTCAGCTCACTGCAACCTCTGCCTCCTGGGTTCAGGCAATTCTCCTGCCTCAGCCTCCTGAGTAGCTGGGATTACAGGCATGCGCCACCATGCCCAGCTAATTTTTTTTTGTATTTTTAGTAGAGGCAGGGTTTCACCATGTTGACCAGGATGGTCTCGATCTCTTGACCTTGTGATCCACCCCTCTCGGCCTCCCAAAGTGCTGGGATTACAGGCTTGAGCCACCATGCCCGGCCGCAAGAATTGCTTTTTAATAAGATTGCAAATGCACTGCATTTTCTCTAGATGCAACAAAACCAACTATAAATAATTATGTATGTCTCTTGCCTTCAATCTCTTTATTCTTTTCTTTCATTATAACACATATCTGAATTATTTTAACACAGATATCTTGTTGCAATGACATTTTGTCATCTATGCATCCTTTATTTAATTCAAGCATGTAGTTTCTAGGAGATTCCTGAAACAATTAATAGAATATGTAGTTGCTGTTACATATGCATTAAATATAAATCAGAAAATTTTGTTGGTGGCAATTTTCAAACTCAAAGATTACTTAGAGATCATCATACTAAGTCCTTTATTTGCATAGAAAATTTGGTGGTAGAAACAGACACAAGTCACACAATTAAAATTGGCACTGCTAGAATTAGAATCCAGAGGCAGACTTAGAATCTATCCATAGGGAGGGGAACATCACACACCAGGGCCTGTTGGAGGGTGGGGGTGCTAGGGGAGTGATAGCAGGGGGTGGAGGAACTGGGGAGGTATAACATTAGGGGAAATATCTAATGTAGATGACTGGTCCCCAGTCATCTACATTAGATATTTCTAATGTATGCATTAGAATGCATACATTAGAAATGTATGGGATGGATACAGCAAACCACCATGGCATGTGTATACCTATGTAACAATCCTGCATGATCTGCACATGGGAGCAGTGGCTCATGCCCAATCCCAGCACTTTGGGAGGCCAAGGTGGGCAGATCAGGAGGTAAGGAGATCCAGACCAGCTTGGCTAACACAGTGAAACACTGTCTCTACTAAAAATACAAATAATTAGCCAGGCATAGTGGCATGTGCCTGTAGTCCCAGCTACTCAGGAGGGTGAGGCAAGAGAATCGTTGAATCCAGGACGGAGGGTGCAGTGAGCCAAGATCATACCACTGCACTCCAACCTAGGCAACAGGATAAGACTCCATCCTGAAAAAGAATGTTTTGCATTTTATTATTATTTTAGAGACAGGGTCTTACTATGTCACCTAGGTTGAATGCAGTGTCAAAAAACTGTATGTGTAGAGTTATGTCTTCACTGACAACACTATAGCTGAAAAATATAATCAAAGTTCAAATGATTCACTAATTTGAATTATTTAAAAATAAAACAATTGAATCTAAAATAATTTATTTTTTGAGACAGGGTGGAGTGGAGTGATGTAATCATGGCTCATGGCAGCCCTGACCTCACCAGGCTCAGGTGATCCTTCCACCTCTGCCTCCCTAGTAGCTGGAATTATAGGTGTGCATCACCATGTCTGGCTAATTTTTCTAGGTTTTTTTGTTGTTGTATTAGATAGGGTGTTTCCCAAGCTTGTCTTGGACTCCTGGACTGAAGCGATCAGCCCACCTTGGCCTCCCAAAATGCTGGGATTACAGTTATGAGCCACCACACCCAGCCTAAATCGGCTGAAATAAATTGAAAAAGAAATAAATGAAAAACATAATCATATTTCAAATAATTCACCAATTTATGCATTTGTTGATCCAGGCATTTTTTGGAGGATGTAATTATGTCATGAAGAAAAGAGTTTATAATCTCTTATGAAAGAGACAGAAAGAAAAAAAGAAACAGGGAAAATGCCTCTGTGTATCACTTTGGAGTAGAACTGAAATCACTAAGTTCAGAAATTTTAAAAAAGGTTCAGATTTAGAACTTAGAAAAATTACACATAGCTAGAGATTTCAGGGGATAGCATGGGAGAAATGATGTTTGAGTAATGTCTTGAAGATTGTTAAGAGTGGGCTCATAATGATTATTTTAAGGATATTCATGACACTGGACATGAAATGACAAAAAGCACTGAGTTCAAATGTGCATAAGCGAATGGAATATGACATCTGGTCTCACAAAGGGTAGAGAATGCTATTTGCCAGTTTAGGATAGCAAACTTTTCATCACAGGTAATGAGTAGCCATAGAGAATTTCCAAACAGAGAGAAGAATGTTTGCATTTCTGCTTCTGCTGTGGAGTGTCCTTACCCAAGCCAAACCAATCACGTCTCTTTCTAGTCAATCTCTGGGTAAGAGACAAAGGGGCAAGCTTTTTCAGGTGGGCTGGAAATGAGAACTACTAAGTGAAGCAAACACGGAAAGAACTGCATTGATAGTTGAGAAGATGCTAATGCTTACTGGAACACTAACTACACTTCCCTGCTTACAATAGTTAGACAAGAATTTTCCATCAATTGCAATGGAAAGGATTCCTACTCATAAAAAAAAAAGAAAAGAAAATGTTCATCTGACAGCAATGTTGCCAAGGGAAAGAGATCAAAGGTTGGAAAAATAGTAGAAATTTCTTGCAGGAGGTAAAAGGGTCTTACCTTTGAAAAAAAGTTGGAATGGAAAAACAGGAATGAATTCAGAGGATTCTGTACCCTTAAGGAGTACTATCAGCATGTCAAACACTAGGCTAAATGCTTTATAGGCATCATCTAATTGAAGCCTCAGAGAAATCCATGATAATAAGATTTCTTTTTATCACGGCAAATAAGAAAGTGAATAGAGAAATTATGAATAAATAACAAAGCTGGAATTCAAACAGGTCTTTAATTCAGAATATAATATACTAACTTGAAATGCATGATAGGAAAAAGGAAAGATAGAATGACTTTGCTCTTGGAAGAGAGGAGAGGTATCTTTTGGTAGAACAGGAAATTCAAGAGGAGAAAATGTAATTAAAAGGAATTACTATATTTTTAATTTTAATCACATTAGATTTTAGAATTCATACAGAAGCTAAGTTGACATTTTGCAGTAGCTGAATATCTCAGATACAAATTTGGGGAAGATATGCTTAGCAATGACAGTTTAAGTTATTATATTGCCAAGCAAGAGAGTGTAGAGTAAGGTAACAAAAGGATCAAAATCTGATTTACAGATAGGAAGAATAAATACCAGCCAAAACAAGACTGAAAAGTTGTTGGGAGAAACAGCAATGGAGGAAGGGTTTACTGTGTGCCCACATAAACACAAACTGGTTATAAACATAAAAGAAATCAGGAACAATCAACTGCGGAAGGCTGCAGGAGGCCTCTGGGGAGGAAGGCCTCTCCATGCCTCATGTTCCAGTGCAGGGTGACCTAGGCTCTGTTACCATAAACATTGTGCTCAAGGACTAAAACCCCTTCATAGCACTAAGATGTAGCCAGACTTGTAGGCTCCTTGTAAGGCCCTGGTTCTACCAGCTGCACATAGATAATAGGCTAAAGATAAACACATGTTCTTGTTTTGTGAAACTCCCTAACTGCCACTGTTATCAATTTTTAGAATGACACACCAGTTCTGGCTCACTGATTCAGTTTTGGCTCACTAATTCATTCTACCATCATGTCACCCTCTCTCCACCATCACTCCACCCTTACCCTATAGATCAAAGTGATTGTAACCAATAAATACAGTGAGAGATCAGAGCACAGGGCCTTCACTGCCTCCAATAATAAGTGATGGCCCCTGGTCCCACTTTCACTCTTAATCTTTTTCTTAAACCTTTGTCACCACCAAACTCAGGGTACCCAGGGGCGATGTGGAGGCTAGTTCCCTATAAAAAGTAAAAACAGAACAAGCATGTACAACAACATAAAAGACAAGGAAGAAAACTGCATTAACAGGAATGAGTGTTCACTCAATAAATATGCCCTCTGCATGGAGCCAACATAGACATAGACGGATATAGACAGACAGGTGGATAGATAGATAAGTAGACAGAGATACATCCCTGCATTCATACATCTCTCTGTAATTATCCACATGATCTGCATCTATATCTATGTATATCTGTGACTGAATGATTGATTGTACCTTAGAGCTTCAAGTGAGCACTTAAAGTGAAAACTCTTCGTACTCAAATTACTTACATCTTTTAACAGAGCTATAAAGCACTATATTCATCATTTTATGTTGTACACAAAGCAGTTATGTTGTGTTTAGGAAAATATGGCTTCAAATACTGGATAGACTATTGACACTGATGGGCACAAAGAAACAGAACAGTCAAGAAACATCTGATTGCTTCTACAATTCCAACCATATATTTCAATGCAAATAATGTAAATTATAAAAATTAATACTTCCTATATTTTAAAATACATTTCAGTTTCCTGATTAGCTTTTAATAGTTTCCTCCCTTGATTAATTTAGTATGATTATCTTCTTAAAAAGGAATGCTACTCAAATTAAATAATAATCTTTTTCCAAGAAAAATATTATAAAACTTTTATTTCCTTGAATGAGAAACAGTATCAAAGAAAATAGTACACATATTAATTTTAAAGAAAAGTATTTGACTTCTTTTTGAAAATAGTTTGAATTAAGAAGAAAAAGAATTTCCACATTTAAAATAAGTCTTAATGGTATATAATCAAGGATAATTTATTTTAATGCTATAAAGCATGGTCAGTTTAAGTCCTGAGGTGTCCCTTTGAGGAAACTTTATTTTTGCTTACTAGAATTTTTAATGCTTCAAGAAAATATTCATTGGCTAGAAGAAAGGAACTCACAAGGTAGACTGAAATGATTTGATGGAATAGTATGAAATACAGCTACTCCCTGCCAAACCCAGACGCAAAGCCAAAAGGCCTATGAAGGAAGAATATAGACACAGCAGTTCATAGAAGATAAATCAAAAGGCAAGTCACAAAACAAAACATATCCTGGAAACACACTTGCTAAATATATAAAACTATAACTATTGTTATCAAAGGCAGAAAAATATAGGACTAAAAGAATTGCTAAGATTGTTAGTATGGCAGACGAAAAGAGTAGGTGCAATTAAAGGAATAAAACTTTTCCCTACTATATGAGAATTTGACCTTCTTTTAAAGTTCTAGCTCTGATCCTCTTATAAACCGACAAGAGAAGAATGTCAACTATAATTTTAGGTGACATTTCTACATTAAATTGCTTCTGGATTTGAGAGGAATGTTAATAGGAAGCCATGGCTTTGAGCTTAGTGTGGTGACTCTTGTAACTGGCACATCTCTTCAGGGACCCTGGAGATTATGCCTAGAGATTTGTAACAAGAGACATTGGCTCCTGTGGGGCAGAGGATTCTGCCATAGTTCTCATCTCCAAATTATGTAGACCTCCTCTCCTTGTCTATTAGTTCTCATCTAGGCAGTGGTTCTTAACCTGGGGTGATTTTTGCCAGTTGGGGACATTTGGCAATGTCTAGAGAGTTTTTAACGTCATGATGTTGGGGAGAAGGACATATTACTGGCATCTAAAAAATCACAGACCTAAGATGCCTCTAAACACCATAAAATAAACAGGATAGAGCCTCCTACTCCACCACAGAGAATTACAGAATTATATTCTGGGCAAGAAAACTCTGTGTTGGAAGACTGTCATATGTGTTTCGGACAATTAGCAACAGCCCTGGTCTCTACTCTCTAGATGCCAGGAGCACTCCTTTTCCTCCACTGATTCAATAAAAACATGTTTTTAGACATTTTCAAAGGTTCCCAGGAGACAGAAGTGGAAGGACATGCTGGCAAGCTATTGGACATAAATTCGTCTTATACCCTTGCATGTGAATTTGATACCAGATATGTCTCTAGTAGTCCATAAGTTTAAAAGTAGTGGAAAGACCCTTAATAGATTATACAATAGAAGAATTTACTGCAAAGTTATTGGCATCATGTAATATAACCCAACATAATATATGCAAAACCAAAAAAGGTGTGACTGGTACTAAATATTAAAATATCATATATATCAAACAATTAATAATAAAGATAAAATTGCCAACAACAAGATATAAGCTAAAATTCTACATGAATAGTGCCTGGAGGTGGATTAACCCTCTAGTAAATGTGTATCTCTTGCTGGAGGTGGATTAAACCCTCTAGTAAATGTGTATCTCTTGCTGGAGGTGGATTAAACCCTCTAGTAAATGTGCATGTCTTTCTCTCAAATACACTTTTTGATTTCTCACTTTCTGATTGGCTTTATCATGCATTAATGAAAGTACTCTTTGAAAATCAATTTTTTACATTGTTACCTAACTTTCTGAAGTTCTTTAAATTTATTTTTTTCTAATCAAAGACCCAAAGACATTATACCCTTGTAAGTTAATTTGATAGCACTTTATATTTCTCTATTCACCAAGCATATTATTGCTGGTATATTTAAAATAAACTGATAATATCACAGGAATGTTCATAGGATATATTATTGTTCACCTTTATGTTTGATTTATTATAATGATTTATTATTATTACCTTTGTGTTACAGGGGAGATGATCATAGTATGTATGAAATGCCCAAATTCTGTATTTGAGAAGAATGAATTTTGTTTTTGGAAGAAGATAAATTTCTTTTTAACTAAGAAAAATTACGAAAGCACCAAATTTTTTAGTCACATACATATATTTATATATGTGTTTAAGTTCATTTTTCTTAGAAGAAATTGTATTTCCATAAAGCAAAAAAGGGAGGAAAGAAAAAAGCCCCCAGGAAAAGAGGCACGTAAACTTTTTTATCAAACATTTAACTCAGTGGGACGTAGTGGCTCACACCTTTGATTCCAGCACTTAGGAAAGCCGAGATGGGTGAGACACTTGAGGCCAGGAGTTTGATTCCAGGCTGGGCAACATAACAAGACTCTGTCTCTAGAAAAAAAATGTAAAAATTAGCCCGGCATAGTGGTTCACACCTGTAATCCCAGCTATTCGGGAGGCTGAGGATCCTTTGGGCCAAGGAGTTGAGGCTATAGTAAGCTATGATTGTGCCACTGCACTCCAGCTTGGGCAAGAGAGACCCTGTCTCCAAAAATTGAAAAACAAACAAACAAAAACCTGTAAGATACATTTAACTCAATCTCATATCCGAAGGGTTTCAAGGAGGGAAATATCCTTACAGTATTATGGAAATGATATTATCTAGTTGAATTCATTTTTGCACAGTTGGGGTGGAGAGAAGTATCTAGCTGACAATACCAATAAAAATGAGTCTTGCTTGGCTTAATTTGCTGTTAAAACTAGCTGGTTACTCTCTGACTTCTTTGCAGAGATGCTGAAAAATAAAACTTTTAATACATACACTTTCTCTAAACATTAAATTATGGTTGTACTTACATTAAGATAGCAGCAGAGAATAAACCAGAAAAATAAACCATATACTTAACTTTCTTTACATGAGCCATATACTTGATAAACTGATCTTCTTTACAGGTAATGTGTAGTCAGTTGCTCTATCTGAAGATATTATACATGTGCCATACACTTAGTCCTTGAGAGGGAGAGTTTATTTCTATTTTCTTGGACAATTTCTTAGACGGTTATTTGCCCCTTATTTATCTATCATGCTGTGCTCTCTTGAAGATAGAGCAAAGAAAATGCCCAGGATGGCAGGAGCTTTTCAACTAAAGTATATCCATCCTAGAAACATTTTGAAAAATAAGATTTATTCTTGGGAAGTTCAATTTTCAAATATTCAGGAGTAAAATAAGTCCATGGAAAGATAAAATAAGATACATGTTGACTTGAAATAATAATCCTAGAGCTTATTTTGTACAGAGTTTAAATTGCACACTATCTTACTTACAATACGTTGTTTCTATATATATTGTTTCTTCTAAGATAAGAACTACAGGGAGGAAGATGATGATTTAATAGGATAAAACAGATATTAATCTAAATAAGTGAAAAAACTAAGATTTGATAAGTCAAAGAAAACCCTCCGAATGAGGGCTGTCTTTGAAGTCATTATCCTATAGTGGCAGTGGATATATAGGTTTGATACAGTCATCACCAGAAACATTCTGAAAATAACTTGGAAGTTACTATTAATGTTTCTAATAAAGTCTTTTGAATAATCTCAAAGATAAGTCTTCAAACATTGACTATAAATTTATTTTATGGAAGGAAACCAAAGGCTGTTAGAATCAAGTCACTTTGGTATAAGAAATAAATCCAATTAGATAACAATAGTTCGGTGTAGACCTACACAACCATTAGAATTATTTATTAAATGATCTGTATAGCCAATGGTACAGGAGAGCTCTGAGAAAGGCAAATGTAAAGTAAAACCTAGTGGCTTTGAAAGCAATATATCATCTAATGCACGTCTTCAAAATGAAGTTCCTTTTGAATCTCTGAATTGTCTTCTACATGCTAATGCTAGTGTCCATGGAACTATCAATAAAGATCCTTTGACATCACCAAGAGGCAGTATAGAGAGGTGTGACTTAGCCAAGACTTAAATGGCAAAAGTGGTTGGAAGAATTGGTATAAACAGAAGAGGAGCATGAAAGCCTAGCCAGAGAGGCAACACTGAATTACCATGCTTATGGAAAAGAGAAGAGATACACTGAATTATTATAGAAAATAGAAACAGACCTGGACATGCAAAGCTTGCTCAGACTACTGAGCTGAAAGTCATTTTTACCCTCCTAATAAATTTTGTTTACCCATTTATAAAATTTTTGGATAGCCTTTTGGCCTGGCCTAGATCTTCTGGTATTTCCAGTTTTATCAATAATTACCTTGTCTTTGATATCAGTTTTAGATAAATCCCTAGTCATACTGATATTTCCATAATTTTGCTTTTAAAAAAATCAAAAAATAGTTACATTACCTCAGTACACTAATTCTATCTATCTCAAAACTACAAAATAGTACTCAGTAACTTGTCTAACAATAGGGAGCATATGTGTTATAGCACTTTCCAATCTATCTTTAGATTTTCTTTTTCTCTGTAAGGTTCATGAAATTTTGCTTTTGTTGAACATTTATGTTGATTAAAAGTAACAGGCATACTCTCTTCACTAGATTTCTTGAGAAAAGGAGTCAGAAATAAAACCCTGATCTCTGGCTCTCTCTCCTTTACCTAATTTGGTCTTGCTTTGGAAACGGAAACAGGTGAGGAACACACGTTTATCAACAGCCCTGATTATTTTTCTCATAATTTTTCTTTGTTTGGAAAATACAAATTATAAGGGTTGTGTTAATTAGATTTGGAGTTAGGTAAAAGGCAGTTACTTAATACAATCTAACACTATTATCTATCTTCAGTTTTTAGTATATATTTTATACTTCTTTTTTTTTTTAATCAACAATTCTCTTTATTGTAAATGTCATACAATTATAACTTCAGGGTGACTTGCTATTTCTTGCAAAATCCAGTACCAGTTTTTATTTCATTTTTTAGTTTTTATGTTTTTTTAATTGCATTTTACATTTTGGGGTACATGTAAAGAACATGCAAGACTGTTGCATAGGTACACACGTGGCAGTGTGATTTGCTGTCTTCCTCCCCTTCACCTATATCTGGCATTTCTCCCCATGCTATCTCTCCCCAACTCCCCACCCCCTGCTGTCCCTCCCCTATTTCCCCCTGACAGATCTATACTTCTTGACAGAAATATCATCTCATTAGTTGTAGGTACAACAAATGTGCATATACATGGTGGAGCCTTAACAGCAAAAGTGACATTCAATGCAATATATATATTCTCCAGTTAATTTTCAAGGAATTATACTTGGAAGTATACTCAAGTTACTAAAAGACTTTAATAGTGCTTTGAGATGAAACTAAAGAACAGCTTATATTAAAAATAAAATGTTATAGTTTATAAAATAAAATTATAGCATATAGTTTTATAAGTATACTTATAGAATACAGATATAAAAATACTTTCTTTTAGGGATACAATAAGCATATCCTAGTTTCTTATTAATATATATTTGAAAAACATATAATAATATATATTTGAAAATCCAATGGAACTTTTATTTAATCAATATTCAAGCAATCAGGTACTCTGTTTAGGAAGTTGTTTTAGTTTTGTTCAGTAGCTCTATATATACTATGATAATACTATGAATAAATTAATATATATATAATATCTTTGTTTTAAATTATGCTCTTCTAATGCTGCTTCAAATAAAAATGAGCCAAATATTCAAAAAATAATTGTTTTACCCTTCCAAAAAATGGAAATGAATTAAGCAATGGATAAACTATTTAAAATATTATTAAAACTTTACATTGTATTTTGAAGTTTTATCTGGAGAAACATTTTAGGTTTAATTTAAGGATACTTTTTTTTTTTTTTCAAAAAACTTGTACTTTCAACTTTATATTCTGGTCCATACTTTGTGTGGTAACTAGCAATTGTAGAAGTTAAAAGTCATAAAAAAAAAAAAACTTTTGCTTTCTAAAAATAAGCAATGTGAACAAGAATTAATCAAACTATTTCATTATAGTGACTACGTTACTCTTAAAGGATATAGAATGTACTAAAATATCTCTAGGCTTCTGTCTCTCATATGTACAAATTTTTACAAGAGGCAAATTAATTAGTGATAGCAAATAATTCAAAAAGTTTTCATAAAGTTTATAATTTTATAAATTATAACGCTTCCTTTTAAGCATAACATTAGCTAAGAATAAATCTCACTTGGACATTTAGAACCCTAAGTGGAGGGTTTCATTGTTTATACTACTTGGAAATATATACATATACTATTTTCTTTTAGGGATGGATGACCTACACTCATCAGTGTCTTACATACAATTCATTCTGTGTTCCTTTAGTTTTTTGGAGTGGTTATTTTTTAATTGGACACAAGTAAAACTAAGAAAGTAAAAAATGTCTTGAAAATTCTGTTTTTCTTTATTTATTATCACCATCTCTTTTTCATTATTTGATGTCTTAAAACAGATAAAATTATACATAACTGTGTGTGTGCTTGTGTATAAAATAGGCAGTTTCAGAATTTGTCAATGCAGTAAACATCTTAAGGAAGAAATCTGTATGCAGCAAATCCTCAGATATCCCTGAAACTTAAGTAATAAAAAACAAACAAACAGGTGTTATAGTTTCGATCTATGTCCCTGACCAAATATCGTATTGAAATGCAATCCTCAGTGTTGGAAGTGAGGCCTGGTAAAAGGTGATTGGATCTTGGTGGGGGATTTCTCATGAATGGGTTAAGCACCACTCCCCCTTGGTACTGTCATCCAATAGGATAGTGTGAATTCTCATGAGATCTATTCATTTAAAAATGTGCAGCACCTCCCAGCTTGCTCTCTTGCTCCTACACTGATCATGTGATTTGCAAGCTCCCGCTTTGCCTTCTGCCATGGTTGTAAGCTTCCAGAAGCCTCCCCAGAAGCAGATATCAGCATCATGCTTCCTGTACAGCCTGCTAAACTGTAAGCCAATCAAACCTCTTTTCTTTATGAATCAGCCAGTCTCAGGTACTTGTTAATAGCAATGCAACAATAGACTAGCAAACCAGGCATGCTTCTTTTTGTGTGTTATTATGTCTTATATTTGCTCAACAAGTTTACTGAATAGCTATAATTAAAATATATTATGCTTGGAGTACAAAATATATAAAGCATAGCTTGTTAGCCGCAATGATGGACTTAATTGCTAAGGATGATACAAAATATGTGTATTGATGTATACATATGTATGTCTACATATATATGAGATAACTTAGTTTTTTATATTCCATATTATTTCTTACATGTAGCACAGGCATCCAAGATAAGCAAAAAATAAATTATTTTCAAATTTAAAAAATATCAGATGAACATGGTGGCTCATACCTGTAGTCTCAACACTTTGGCAGAGCAGGGTAGGAAGACTGCTTGAAGTCAGGTGTTTGAGACAAGCCTGAGCAACATAGCAAGACCCCATCACTACACAAAATTAAAATATTAGCTATATATTTTGGTACACACTTGTAGTCCCAGAAGCTAAGTGGGGAGAATCAGTTGAGCCTGATTTTACTAAGCAAGACTGCAGTAAGCTATGATGATACCACTGTACTTCAGCCTGGACAACAGAACAAAACCTTGTCTCTTAAAAAATAATCACTACAAAAGTTAGAATGTTTATGAAGTTAAAAACATTATCAGATATTCTGTATTATTACTTTTGCAAGAATAAGCCTTAGATAGGCACACAGGCAAGATCTGCTGGCAGGGATTATATGCCTGGAAAATGAACCTTTGATGTACTCGGGGATATTCTGGAGTTGATATGAGTTATTTGTACCTGGAAAATAGTATATATAACAAGGTTCTCCAGAAGAGTTGGAAATATATGGAAGGGACGTCATTGAAAGCCATGATAACACGATCCTCACCTGGAACTAGCAAGACTGCCTGCATCCATTTGCCTTCCTGGGCAAACCAGGGCACTTGCATCTGAGAGAAAATACTGTTGGATTACATCCCCCACTCTGAGAAGTCACCTTGGGATGCACATAAATTTTATCTTTTTACCTACTTTAAAATAACTAAACTTTGCCTGTGTCTATTGGTATTTTTTACTGAATTATGTTCATCGCTGTCACACTAGAGACAACTATGCAACTGTTTATTGTCATTCACTATTTTAGAATTGAATTCTAAAATCTTATGCTGAATTCATGTTCTAGGGAACTAATTAAGAAGAAGAAGAAAAGAAAAACGTAGTAAGTGTAGTTAATCAAGAGAATTCTGGATTTAAGTATATTCTATGGAGAATGGAGATTCTGATTTCTTAAAACTTTAATTTGAAGTTCTCCAGAGCCACTGGATCTGTAGCTTTTATTAGTATCAGAGCTTCGGCAGAAAGGAGTGAGCAGAGTGAAAACTAATTGCACTAATAGGTGCAGGAACACTGAAGCTTTGTGCATACATAACTCAAAGCAGCTCAGAATCCTGTGCTTACCAACAAGATTGAAGTGTTCCAAATTATATCAAATTCCTTTGTGGTCACTTGAGGGTATCTCTCTCTCTCTTTTTTTTTTTTTTTAAGAAAATGAGAAGCAGCTTCTCTTACTTTTTTTTCTGAAACTTGTTTTCACATGATCCTCATGCTCATGAATGTACTGTCATGAGTATAGAGGCCAGTGAGAAAAAGGCAATATTAAACTGCTGAATGCAACTTGACATCTAAAACCTACCTTATTTGGAGGAAAAAAAAACTCATGATCAATCAGAAATCAGCCAAGTTATTTAGAATTTGTTTGCAAATATCAGTTTGCATATTTATAGGACAAATAGCAAATCTGGAATGTGAGATTCTGTAGATGAGGGTAGGGAATAGTTAAGCAGCACCCAGAACCCTGTCTCTCACCCTACACTCACACCTCATGTATAAATACATTTGTAGCTAAATAGTCCCACACATATTTTCATATTTTAATTATTCACTCAAATATAAAATAGTTAATTCATTCTGCCAACAACTTTAAGTCTAATATAAAAATAGACATTTTTGGATTAAATTCTATTTTTAATTTCCTGAGTTACAAAATAGACAAAAATGACATAGTTTTACTGAAGTGCATGGTTTCACCTAATTCATCTGTTTAATGAAAACTTTATACCATATATTTAACAAATCGTGTATCAATTAAAATTTACAGTAGCCCTGTTAGAGACTGAATAGATTGTGTTTAGTTTTCTTCTCTTCAAGCAATGTCTTTATCATTGGGCAGCCCAGTTACCAGGGCATTCTGTAATACCCCAACAATAGTAACACTGGCATATTTTACTGACCCCTAAGTGTGTGGATTTTGGTATTTTTTAATGCTGAAAGCAAATATAAAGTCCATAATGGCTACATTTTTAATCAGTACCATAACTGTGATTTCAGTAAAAAAGCAGTTAAAATGTATCTTATTTAATTCTCACAGTAAAACAATTATATGCTATGATAAATCCAGCAAAAATTCAGCATCTTAAACCTCCCTGAATTACCAGTATATTATTAGATAATTATGTAATTCACTGTTACAACTTCAGGTATGCAAACATAGCATTTCAATGATTAGAGCTCCATAATTTAAGCAAAGAGATGCTTGAAATGGGTAGATAATTTGGGAAAAGGACATGCAATTGCCTGAAGTAAAAACATGGACTGTGAAAACAAACATGTATAACGACCTGAATTAGCAATTACTTCCAGTCTCCACTTTGCTTACCGCACATGGACAGTTTCTCACCATTAGCTTTGTTGATTCTTTGGCATTAACCAACCAGTAACACCATCATAATTATTACACACACACACACACACACACACACACACACAGAGAACTCTATTAGTGTGTATAAGCTCATGTAAAAAGCAGATTTAGGGTAAATTATACTTTAAATTGGGTAACATTGATGTAGAAATAGTTTTCCTAATCCAATTCCAAAAATCACCTCATTTGACTGGTAGAATAATGATAACTCTTCTTCCCTTGTCCCCACATGGAAATGCACAAAAAGGGAATTTACTTACACTGAACGATGAGCTGCACCAAGGCCTCCCTTGGTTTCACGTTAAATCCATTGTATTGGCTGGTCTGACATCTGTACATTCCTGACATTTCCCTAGACACATTCACAATCCTCAGTGTTCCATCATAACTCTCCATCTGCATTGATCCATCAGGCATTGCAACTTCTTTATCCGCTCTAGACCAAAGGATGATTGGTTTAGGTTTGCCAGTTACTTGACATTGCAGTTCTATTGTGTCTCCTTCTCTGGTGACCAATGGTGATTTTTCCTGTGGAACAGTCAGATTGGGTGGAACTTGAAATGGGAAAAAGAAAATTTTTCAAGGTTAGTATAAACTGGTAGAGCATATTCAGATACAGAAAATCATAAGGAAACAATTTCTGCTGGCTGAAGAAATGTGACAATTCAGATGACCAAAAACCTTGGGAATAAATGGAACATACTCTCACTTAAAATCATGTTGAATTGTTTTCACTGTATATTTTTAAATCAGGACTTCAGTCATCAGCAAAAAAATTAAGGCATTGAATTGAAAAGTGAATGGTCAACATAAGAATAATATTCTCGGTGACCTGTCATTATTAGCCATTAACTGGGGCTTTAACATCTGCATTTCATAGAAGAGTAGCAATCAGCTATGTAGACTTAGTAGTCAAAATAAGTGCAAGCAGTCAGAAAGGGAAAAAAGAGAAACCTCTGATAAAAAAAAAAAATCAGTTTTGACTGGTTTAAAAACTTGCCAAATTGCTAAGACTAAATCTTAACCCTAAAGGTTTGTTTCTCCCCAGTGGGAGTGAAATCAAGCAACATGACAATCCATTCAATTCTCCTTTTTTGGACTTTTTTTTGTGAATTTGAATTTCTTCTTATTTCACTTCAAAATATTTTGAATTCATTGTAAATAGTTTGCCATAATGTAGCCAATATTTCTACAAAATATGAAATAACTCTACAAAATACATTTCAACTAATATAATAATTATAATTTTTCTCAAGTAAAGCTTATTTCTGATTTACAGAGACTATTTATAAGAAAGACTGATTTTACTGTAACTTACTTTATTGTGCTGAAATATATTTATGTTAGGATTTAGTGGAAAGTATTAAGTGATATGAGGGAAGTACAATACAATGATTTTTCTTATAAACATTATCACTAGTTCCATTGGAAGATTCTTATTTCTTATACAATTGTATGTGAATTCAAATGCATTTGTGCAGTAGAACATCTATCAAAAAGCACAAGCTAAATAGAATGCTGTAAATACAAATAACCGGAAACATAAATAATTCTGTCCTTCTGATAAATGTTACATGTTCCCTTTGGAAGCAGTACTGCACATGAATGAAAAGCAAAAGGTTTTATTCTTCCTTTTAGTTTTTTTATAACTCCAGTGCCCAGGTACAAAACTAAACATAATTACATTTAAAATTATTTTTCAACTAATTTTGAAATGTTGTTTCCCTTATTAGAACATATAGAACAAATAAATTCAAGTTCAAAGTGATATGAGAATTATCTTCCTATTCAGATATCTTCAATTCACTTTTCATTTAATTCTTTCGCTTCCTTATTGTTAAAAAACTGATTACATAATGCATAACTTCTTAGAATTTAAATAGGAAATACTAACCATCATCATTTTGAAGTAGATATACACATCCTAGAAAGTGACATTAACAAAATATATGTTTAAAATGGCTCCATTTTAAAAACCTAAATGGCTAAATAATTTGTTCTTGTATAGAAACAAAAAATTTTGTCAAAGTATTTGTTCTTTTTGAAGTGAACGATGCAATTAAAATCTAAGTAGCATCATGTAACAATAACATTGGAATGGAACAGTGATACCACCCTCCATGAGAAAGGGTGAAGAATAACCTCAGCACTTAACATTTATTATCCCCCTACTATGTGACAGGCACATTTAGGGATTTCATGTTTTCATTTAAATTCCCTTGATAATCATCAGGACCAAATATTTAATATTAAAATATAACAATCGAGAACACTGAGAATAAGAGATAATAAATACTTCAATTTGAACAGAATACAAACAAAAACTAATTTATAGCAGGTAGCCAATGTAAAGACATGAATACTAAAGACGGCTCAATAAAATGGTATCTGGAATTAATAACTTTTGAGTGTTAGCCCTAGACTCCTCTCTTTCTGCTCATGACAAATTGGACACAAATCTCTGCGTGTCACTTGGTCATTGTTTCAGGGACAACATAAAAGGGTCGAGATTAATGTAAGGGAGTATATAAGAAATATTTTGTAAATTATCTTTTATTTTTTCAATCATTGTTATCACAGTGGATGAGGCCAACATCTATATTCCTTAAATAACTATATCAATTATCAATCTATATCTGAATATTTTTCATGTATGTCAAAACTGCTTATAAGATATACCAACCCCAAAATAAATATCCAGATTTTGATAAATCTGTGTAAAATAAATGAAAAATGATGATAACTTTAAAGACTAATAGTGTGTTATTACTTGAAATATTCAATCCATATCTATTCAAAAAACAAGCTACATGACCTTAGCCAACCACAACCACTGTCTCTATTAATTTTATTTTCAGTTATTATTTTGAGATAGAGACTTGCTCTGTTGCCCAGGCTGGGGTGCAGTGGCAGGACCTCGGCTCAGTGCAACCTCCACCTCCCGGGTTCAAAAGATTGTTCTGCCTTAGCCTCCTGGGTAGCTGGGATTACAGGTGTACACCACCACACCCAGCTAATTCTTTCATATTGTTAGTAGAGAAGGTTTCATCATGTTGGCCAGGCTTGTCTCAAACTCCCAACCATAGGTGATCCACCCTCCTCCGCCTCCTGAAGTGCTTGGATTACAGGCACGAGCCACCGTGCCCAGCCTCATCATTTCTAAAACTAAGAATTCATACTTTATTAGTCCCAACGTTACTGATGTTCTGATCATAAGAATGAATAGTAAAAAGTTAAAAAGAGAAGTGATGTCAAAAGATAGTGTTTATTTCCTAACTCAATAAAATGGATATTTAAAGATCTTCTTACATTAGAGCATTCAAATTACAATAGATTCTTGACTAGCTATATTTTTTAAATGTTTCCATGCTAAATAGTTTACATATCCCTTTTAAAATTTATGTTATTAATGTATTTAGATAAATTTTCCTTCCTGCCAAATTAAAGTTACAGAAATATAAACCTCAATTTTAATCTTGATAACATAAAAATTGATTTTCAGATAAATTATTCCAGGTTTTAGAAAATAGCAAAACCCAGCTAGAAGATTAATATCTATCTTTTCCTAGGCCAAGCGCAGTGGCTCACACCTGTAATCTCAGCACTTTAGGAGGCCAAAGCAGACATATCACAAGGTAAGGAGATCAAGTGCATCCAGGCCAACACAGTGAAACTTCATCTCTACTAAAAAAAAATTAGCTGTGCATGGTGGCTTGCACCTGTAGTCCAAGCTACTCAGGAGGCTGAGGCAGGAGAATTGTTAGAACCCGGGAGGTGGAGGTTGCAGTGAGCTGAGATGGAGCCACTGCACTCCAGGCGACAGAGTGAGACTCTCTCAAAAAAAAAAAATTAAGATTTTAAATCAGGGTCAATCTTTCCCTAAAAGTCTCTTGGCGAAAAAAAGACTGTATAATCTCTCAAAGCTGTTATATGCTTCTCTATCTTTCTGTCCCCACTAAATTTTCTATCCATAAGAATGACTCAACTTTCTTAATTGTTTTTTAAAAAAATTTTCTGTTTAGAGATCTCATTTGTTCTCATAGACTTCTCTGTTTTATGTGTTGATAACAAATTATAACTTTATTCCAATGGCTCATGATTGCAGCCTATCTTTATATTCCAAAAGCTTTTCAAATCTCCAAACCTAAGCACCATTTTATCTCTTGACTTGGTTGATAGTTAATTTCAATGGATTCCATCTGCTAATTGAAAACCATACAGTGTTACTTGCTTCACCATTTCCTCTCATCCACCATTTCAAAACAGCAATCAAATCTGGTTATTTTTTTTTATTTGAAACTATGTTTCATATCTGCCTATTTCTTGTCATGGCCGTAGGCAGTTTTCTCAGAAGTCATCATTTTATCTTCTTGTGACAGCATCCTAAGTGGCCTCTCTGTCACTAGCTTCATTCTTCCAGGCTTCCTGCTACCCTGTCTAAGCTTTATCATCATAAATAGTTTTGTTCATGTCAGTATAAAGACTACAAACCTCAATGAGAATGCTCGACACAACACTGCTTTAATTTAAAAAATAACAACCTGAAAACAGCCTAATGGAATTGTTAAATAAATAATAAAACAGGTGAACAATAGAATAGGACACGGTCTTTTTAAATGATGATGCAATAGACCTGTATTCATTGATAAGACATTTATATTGTTAAGTGAGGAAAGCATGTTGGCAAGTGGTATAAATAGCTATGACTACTATTATTCGGTGTGTAAAACATTTTACTGTACAGTATAGACAGCTGCATCTAATTATTATAAATTAAATAAGTAGACATTAGCTGCTTTTGTCACACACACACACACACACACACACACACACAAGTAACTGTGAGATGATGAATATGTTAACTAACTTCACTATAGTAATCATTTTACTATCCGTATGTATCCTGTAATATCACATCATAATCCTCTAATGTATACAATAAAATTTACTTTTTTAAAATGCCAATGAATGTTAATAGGAAGCTTCTTGAAGGGTAGACTATACATGATCTGTCATTATACTATTACCAGCCAGCACCATCTCTCACATACAGAAACACAGTACAAAATTTTACACCTAATGTATACACTAAGTAGCAAGGTAATTGGGCACTAATTCAGGGAAGAGGAGACTTCCATGGGGAAAAGCCTAGAGGAAAAGAAATCCTAGAAAGAACTGTCCAAAACACGAAAAGTGGTTCTCTCTGAATGTGGGATTACTGATAAATTTTTATTTTCTTTCGTTCACTTTTTTACTATTTAAATAATATACTTAATGCACATGAACATATTACAGAGCCCAAGAAGCCCAGAGAAATTTAAAATATTAATTCAATCTATTTCCCAAAACTCATTCATTGAAAACTTCACATTTTAGTAACACAAATGTATCACTCTGGAAGTGATGTTCTGAAAACATAGACTGAGAAATGTCTTCTGAAATCATGAACTCCTGTTAACACTCTTAGTGAAGTTTCACCAACTAGTTAACCTCTGCGCCCTTCAACAAGCTGTTCTTTTCCATGCTCAGAGTGTCTGGCTCTTGCTGTCTTCTAGCACCCCCTGTCTGCCCCATTGTTGAAACTCAGTTCAAATGTTACTTCTTTTGTGACCCCAGGCTGACCTGGTTACTTAGTCTTCGCCACTGCACACCACACTGTATGTTTTACCCATTTAACCTGTCCTTGTGACTTTGTCCTGTATTCTCGTCTATGTTTATATCCCTGACCAGGCAGCTCCTTAAGGGCACAGAGTGTTAATCTGCCTCTAAGCCTAGTATCTTGCTTTCCTGCTTGGCACAGATAAGACACTTGTTAAATAATTGAGAAAGAAAGCAAGCCAGAGCCAAAGATGATGGTGGGAACATAGAAAAATAAAAAGCTATCAAAATAATAGATAATAAACATAAGAGATATGAATCATGCATATTTTGGAAAAAAATATAATAAAATATAGTAATTCTATAAGTAGTAGCCCATACAAGTAGCATAATCTTACGCAAAATATATTGTTAGAATAAATTTCTGATGCAGATCTTGAGATGTGTGGGTGTGTGAAAAATTAAGGAAGTCAAGAAAAGATTCTTCCAGGTTTCTTTTTTCTTTCATTTAAACATTTGATCAGCTAAGTTATGAATTACTTCGAAATTTAATTTTATCATTTGGTTTTTAGGTCTTTAATCAAAGTATTTCTTAAAAAAAGGTCTCATGCTGAAATCATAAAATTTAGCACAAATACTTGAAATTTCTACACCTTGTGAGATCCACATTCATTCAATGTACCCGCTAGAAAAAGTCACTCCTAATAAAAATGCAGATACATTCTCTAACACAGCCCTTGATTTTTTTTTTTTTTTGCCTGAAATGCTACTGTAGGAGATGTTATAATCAGAAAAGCTTGGAAAACATGATATGACACCAAAGTTTCTCATTCCAAATGTAAATACATAGACAAACAATTTGAAGAAATTGCTTTTTGTCAACCTTTCCACTGGTCACAGACTATAAAATAAAGCAAGTATGGAAAAAGAAAATATTTTCATTTCTCCATTGGAATGGCAGCTGAGAAAATTTAGTCTTTACTTAGAAAATGGCTTTAAAAATTCAGAAGTTTCATTCATTTGAACTATGCGAAAAAATATCACGTCTGAAACCAAGACATTTGATTGTGCTTTTCATGGAATTACTGGTTTAAAATATATTACTGTAGTAAACTTTAATAGCAGATATTGAAGCAAAAGCTATTATTTCTTTCAACATAAGAATCATAAGAAGCTCAGTGATAGAATTTTCTTCTGAAAGAGAAATCAGACTCATATTTTCAAGAATCCTAAAATAAGCATGGCACTAACTGAATTACACCTGAATTTTGGGGGGAAGTACTTTATAAAAGATATGTATGTTCTAGAGTAGAATGTATAATCTATATTTAACATATACATAAAAACTTCACAGATATTGTATTTAGGAAAGTTACCCACAGAGAACAGATTTCAATAATTCTTATTCTGACCAGATATAAACAAATGTAAAAAAAAGAACTAAAGTAAGCAGTAAATTTGTAGATGCAAATAATCCAAATGAACCAAATATTGTGTGTGTGTGTGCACGCACGTGCACGTGTGCACAAACACGCATGTGCTTTTCTTCAAAACAACAGATGGGTTAAAAAAAAGTTGCTGTAAACTTGATGAGTTTCATATTTGGTGATCTGATTGAGACTCCAAGGTAAGCAACAACTTTATTTCAGAGCACAATTTTAAAGGAAATATATTCTGTCATACTTAAGTGCTGTTTCAGTGTTTATGTCAGCACTCCTCCATCTCTTCTTTGCTAGCACATTTACAGATTGGCTCCATAAGCATGGGACATGCACATGGATATACTTAGATTTTGAGGTTTTGAGAAGTCACAAAGTAGTTTTACATAGAAGCAAAGAACTAAATAATTTACGATTGCAACAACTGTGAGTAATTAAATTCCAGTAAGAATTTAATCTCTCTCTCTCTCTCTCTCTCTCTCTCTCTCTCTCTCTCTCTCAGCTACCTATTCATCTATCTGCTTTAAGTTAGTTTTCTAAATTACTGCTTCTTGTAATCTAACCTAGATGCATTAGTAGTGTGGAAATGTCATATAGGGATAGACACAGGGGAGAGGTAAGGGAACTGGTTTTATCGTCCTGCTTCTAACATGATATATTAATAGTAGCTCCTTACAATACAAAAAATAAATGGCACATCAATAATGCTAGCTCACAATAGGACAAGTAAAATAAGCCTCTGGTTAACTGCAATTGTCAGTATGCTTGTTTTGCCTCCACTCATTTCTTCTCCATTCAAGAAAGTATATTCAGCATAAGTGAGAATAATGCCAAGACTGTAATCTGTATTTTAAAACCTCTAAACATCAATATTTGAAATATTCTAATTACCATATACCTCACAGCTAATGTGAACACACCACTAAAATTTAGAAGATGTGCTTTAAAATATAAAATTGATAAGAACGTCAATTTTCAGTGGCCACTGGAAAGCATTCATATAATTATACAAGGCAAATTTGCGAATTTCATTCAATTTAAAAATAATTCTATTCCAAGTCTGAATAATACCTTGTAAACTAATATGCCTGACCCATTTCTAGTATAATTATGACTGCGTGTCAATTTTTAAAATACAGTAGGGTGTGCTTGAGAGATGTTCAGGGTGACCAAAAAAAAAAAAATCCAGTGTGCTAGACATTCTTCGCTGATTAATGAACCTGCTGATATTCGCTTCCTTTAGAGATCATGATTGATGAAAAGTAGCTAAACTAAAGCTCATTTCTTATTAAAGGAATAAAGTTTGCTATCGGATACTTACTAGAGATAATTCCTAGTATATACAAACGTGAAGTTAACATGGTGAGTTATATAATATAAAGCACCTAATTTGCGTGTGTGTGTGTGTGTGTTTGTGTGTGTGTGTGTGTGTGTGTGTGTGTGTGTGTGTGTGTGTGGTGGTGGTTGTTTAAAAATATGCAGAACTTCTCTGAGCCATAGGATAATACAATGTTAGATTGTTATACTTCCTTCTGGCTTGTTATATTTCCCCTTATAAATGAATACTAAGATCTGATTGACTAATGTCTCTTTTTCATCTAAAAAAGTATTATTTACCATTTCTGAATTCATCTTTCTTAAAAATCATGTCACCATATTATTTAAATATCTACAGTAGTTCCCGATTTTCCAGAACAGAAGGTCTAAATTCCACTGCTTGTTTTCCATTTTATTTGTCAAAACTTAGTAAGCCACAGTGCTTCTGTGAAAAGCTCTCTATTCAGTTGAGGCTGCGCTTTTCATCTGCTTAACATACTTGACTTATTCTCAACCCCTCACCTTCCTTCCTTCTCTTCAGGAATGAGTCTGATAACCGATCCAATGATTGTTACATTCCTTAAGGTCCAATTTAAGTTTCCTGTTCTATTTCGTCTTTCCTGATTTCTGCATCTTTTATTCATCTTCTATGTCTCTGAATTAGAGCATGTCCAATTTATTCTCTATGGCATAACAAAATGTGCACTTAACATATGTAATTAAAGTGTTCTCATGTCATCATCAGGGTTTTCCTATTTCTTCAGTAGCTGCCACATCATGTAACCTTTTAAAGTTTTTCTTTTGAGGTGTTTAGTAAGTTATTGATTGATTGATGGAACATCAATCAAGGTTACTAAGCAACCAAAGTAAGAAAGCCATTGATGAATAATCAGCACTTGATTATCCAAGACTTAATTATAAAGCATATAAATTTCAGTATCATTTTTCATATATGAACTCTTCTCTATTCTTAATTTTAAACATCCACCAAAAAAAAATAGATTTTTATAATGGTAGCACTTCTACTAGGTTCTGATTTTGAAACAGTAATTTCTAAGGAGGTAGAATTAATACACTAAAATAGTGGAAGCACTTGGTAACATTGGGGAATCTGTCCATTCCATGACTTTCTTTAATCAGCAGTAAAGGAAAGGCTAGTTGGCTCTATGATAGAATGTCCATGTGGATCTATATTCTAAGACTTGTATTACTTGCAGCCCTGTGTGTAAATCATATATGAAACATGCAGTTATTTATACATATGTCTTCACACCAGATGATATGCCTACCATTTTTATCTATAATATGAATAAGCATAATACATCTCTTATCACACTCTGTAAACAAACTGCCTTTTTCCACACTGACACACACTTTTAAGCACCTCACCCATACTAAATCAGAAGATGCTAACAAAACAGGATTGACAATGTTTACAAATCTAGCAACAGAACAGAAAGCAAGCCCACATTAAAAACAAACATGAGGTTAAAATACCACAGCATGTGCATTTGGAAGTTCTAAGGGGAAATGTCCATGTATACACACACATGCACAATGTTCATTTTTGAATGAAATGGGGAAATCTTATTAGAATGGCATTGTTAAGTATTTGAAACATATGGAGAGAACTAGGTTCCTGGAGGGTAGCAGCTCTAAAAGGTTTGGTATTGGAGATGGAGCGCATGCAGTGCCATTTAATCAGGAAAACAGGTTTGGCAGCCAACAGTTGTGGCTGTTCCAACTTCCCTCACCCAGCAGGTGTTGCTATGGCATAAGAATAGTCTCTGAGGGATTCAAGAGAACACAAAGTGTAAGATGAAAGGACACAATAGAAAATCATTCTCTGCGTGGCATTCATATTTTTCTTGCTACTCAAGCTACAAGACCAGCTGCAAATAAACACAAGTTCTATTCTTGCTGCCTCACAAACAGATAAGTGAATGGGACTTCAGCTAAAGTTGCTAAGGTAGTATTTGGTTAAGATTTTAAGTATCTTGACTTGTTATGATTTCCATATAATTTGGGTTTCTCATTCAAGCTTATATTAAAATATTTTTTAGAATAAAACAAATCTCTTATGAGAATATCCTAACCTCTGGAAAAAATATAAAAGCATATTTCTTTATTTTTTTTTTTAACTTCCCTTCCCTGACTTGTATCTGTTTCTCATACACTAATATACATAAAGAAATAATGGTCACTGATTAAGTATGTAAAATCTCATTTGCAGAAAACTTTTTTTCCCTGAAACAACTAAGTAAACAGGAGCAAGATATTTCAGCTTGTTAAAGATTCAAATTAAGTCAAAATTTTAGTAAGTAACAAATATGTATTAGATTGAGAATGTTGGAAGAAATAGGGAGTATGTAAAAGAAACACTTGACTTTTTTGCTACAATAAGAAAGGGGCACCAGGTATGGGGGCTCATGCCTGTAATCCCACTACTTGGGAAGGCCGAGGCAGGTGCATCACCTGAGGTCAGGAGCTTGAGACCATCCTGGTCAACATGGTAAAACTCCATCACTACTAAAAATACAAAAATTAGCCCAACGTGGCGATGGGCACCTGTATTCATAGCTACTTGGGAAGCTGAGGCAGGAGATTCACTAGAACCTGGGAGACCGAGGTTGCAGTGAGCCAAGATTGTGCCACGGCACCACAGCCTGGGCAACAGAGTGAGACTGAGTCTCAAAAAAAAAAAAAAAAAAAAAAAAGCAAAGAAAAGAAAGGGGGTATGGTAAGATGCAAAACATCAAGTAAAGTGCTGAGACGTTTATTAACTAAGAAATGATTAGGTCATTCGATGAAGAACTAGTCAATTTATAAACATTTCTGAGAACTAGAAACCAATTCCTCAAATTAACTCTCTTAATCAAGTTTTAGTTCATGTTTGTTATTTTTTAAATAATGCAGAGTAAATCTAGAAAACTATAGTTATTCATGTATAAAAGTCAATAAAGAATTTTAACATTAAAAGTTGAATGCTGCACTCTAAACAGTTTATTATACAAACTACGAATAATAGGCAGGAGAGAGTAATAGCTAAAAAGCCAACTAAGATTTCCAAATTCCTATAGTTTTTATAGTTCATAACATATTTGCACCCTTGCCTACTTGCTCTTAAAAACCCATGTATGTACATGTATACAAAAGCATTATCCTTTAAATTAATAGTAAGCACTCTGGGAGTAACAAAAGCAGAGCCACATATATTACAATTTGTACCCAATGTTAGAGATAAAACCAATGTATTTTAAATACACGTTTTATCCCCTTCAATAGACAAATACACCTAGGACCAGGGGCAAGACTAATAATAAATTTGGCTCTTTATTATCTTCAAGAATTACACTATGTTTTATGAAAATATATATTTCCATTTATATGTCACAAGAATTACACTTCACAAGAAGTAAGGACTCCTGGTAATTGCTAACAACTATTTCCAAATCAGAGGATGTTTTTAAATAAATTTGGAGAGTTTGGAAGACTTGTAAATATGTAAGATTAAAAATTTGACTTGGGCTCAGGTTCTAATCCACATACTGGCCATGTAACTTTGGCAAATAGATGTCTTAGTTTTAGTTTTCTTATCTGCAAACTAAGCTGATTCAAAGAATTTAATGAGTAATGATAAAATGGAACAATATTCACTGAAGTGTCCTCTAAGCACTTTGACTTTTGTCATTTATTTGTAAAGAGCAAGGCTCAGGTCTGGCTGCCTAGATTCAGTTCCTAGCTCTATCATTTACTAGCTGCGTGACCGCAGGAAAGTTGGCTAGTCTATACCTTTCAGTTTACACTAAGTGAGCATAATTGTAACTACTTCACATTGTTTAACACTCATAACCTCTTAAGCCAAAGTATAGCACAAACACTCACTATATTAATATGTTATTGTTTTATTAGCAGTGTACTTTGAATAGTATCAATAACCATACTTTATGAATATACATACATTTCTAGAGGGCATAGATTTTGTTTTATTCATACTTACGATATCTCAAATACTGAGCATAGGTATATACAGGGTCAAACAAAGGTTTATATAATTAAAATATATAAATATATTTATACATATATAAATAAATTTCATTGCCATTGTCTGTTGTCCAGGGGACATATATGCATTTTAAATGAGGATACTATTTGAAGAAAATGACATTTTAGGAAAGACAGGAATAAACCTTTTCTAATCTAAATAGTCAGAGGCATTTCCCCAAAGCCATCCAAGGAAAGAAGATTGCATTTGTCTCCCATTAGACATAATAATATTATCTATTTGTTTGGTCATTATAACAAAAAGGCTCATAATACAGATATCTCAGCTCTCATGGCATTTGTATAAAATAATGAGTTTTGGACATCCCTGTATACATCTACTCCTCCCTTACAAGGATAACAAAATGTCAGTGCTGTCCATTTTACAAAGGTCAGGGTGTTGCCATGAAAACCAGGGACTAGTAAGTTATAAGGAGCTGTCTGATCATGTTAATTATGTTATTGCTTTCTGGTGGATAAAGGAATTCTAAATTAAAAGGAAGATAAGCTATAAATTATATATCAAAGGCATTTTATGAAAGCATTGAAAAGAAAGATGCCTTAAAGTAATTCACAATTTATTTTACTTTGTAGAGCAACTGTTGCTCACAGTGGTAAACCCTACAATGCAGAATGCCCAGAAAAAAAATCAATTTTTTATTACTTCTGCAATAAAAAAGGCCATTTGTCTCCTTGTAGAACCCAGGTGACATTGTTAGCCCTCTTATAAATGATCACTCTGGACAATGTCTGTTTTACAAATTCCCTAATTACACCACTGATTTTATACCACTGAATATGCCTTATCCAGTGGAAATAGACACTACTGCCACCTTAATAAACATTTTGACATAAAATGAAGCTGGCTCTCTCATTCTTTGTCAAAAGCAAAATGAAACCACCAGTGAACACAATCTTCCATCAACAGATCAGGGTCACAGGTTCTTTAGAGCAAATTAGGTTTAATTAAGAGATAATTTAAAAAGAAGTGGAGTTTTTTTTTTATAGCTGCATGAAGCCCTTATTAACAAATATTCTACTGAGGCAAGATTGCATTTTATAAACCATTCTGCTAATCTATATAAGTATATAGAAATCTACAATAAACATATGGACCTAATTTTAAAACCACATAAAACTTACATAATGTGATTCATTGGAATGATAGATAATTCCATGCTAATATGTGAGTGTGAACAGAGTTTAATACAATTTTTAAAATATGCTTTTTACATTGCATTTCACTCCAAAGAACAGACATTTCTGTTTAAATGTCAAACTACACCTGTTTTGTTTATAAGTATTATTTAGATAGCTTTGGTAAAAGTGAACTACTTATGTTTGATTTATAGTGGACTGTCATTCATGCTAACTGCATTTTAGACACAGACATTTAAACTGCTTGTCATTTTATTACTTCTACTTCACATATTTAAATTACCAGCACACAGATAGAATTATTCCTTGATATTCATGGGACACGGAGATGGAGGTGGGAGAGATACTGGTTCCAGACCACCTCAGACACCAAAATCTGTAGATTTGCAAATACCTCATACAAAATGGTATACAGTATTTGAGATAAAACCTATCTCAACTCCCCACACACTTTAAATAATCTGTAGATTACTTATAATATATAATACAATGTAAAGACTATTTAGTAGTTGTTAAACTATATGAGTTGTTATTTGTGTAAGTTTTATTGTTGTATTTAAATTTTTTTCTTCTGAATACTTTATAATTTTGACTTTTATTTTAGATTCAAGGGGCACAAATGCAGTTTTGTTACATGGGTATATTGGGTGATTCCCACCTTTGGGGTAGGAATAATTCTGTCGCAAAATGAGCAGTTCAAGATTAGCTGAACTCATGGATGTAGAAACTCTTTATGGAGAGCTGACTGTATTTCCTTTCAGATTCTGCATAGAACCTTCTCATTTCACATATTTTTGGTCTAGTCATTATTGCTAACAGATTATCTATAAAATTTGGGAAATTCTGATTTCTTTACCCATCATATACTTGGAGAGGAGTCTACTGTTCTCAACTCCTCCCCTGCCCTGCCAAATCATCATTCTGCAACCTTTTCTAAAACTTTCAGTCCTGATTCTTAGTGTTCTCTTGGGCTAAATTTCACCCAACAGAACTTTCCAGGCTCCAATTCCCCAGTCTAGGAGGTCAGAAGGCAGACACAATGTGATTTGAGGTTTATAAAATGGAATCCCTCATCAAAAACACATTTCTCACATATATCTCCAGAGCCTAAAATCTCATTACTTGAGCCCATTCCATTGACAGACTGTGTGTTCTATGGAAATAATCCAGGTTCTTCAGCCAGAATTGACCTATGTTCAACATTTTATGTCCCTACTTAGTAACTGTGATGTCTATAAAAGTCAGGCCTAACCTTTCTACAGCTTAAGCTTCCCATCTGTAAAATGAATATAATCACAATGTCTGCTTTAAATGGTGTCCTGAGGAGTCAATGAAATGCCAACGGTAAAGCGTTTAACCCAGCAACTAGATTACAATAAGCACTCTGCACACCTTAGTTTTTCTGCGTATTTGTAACTTACTTTGAAATACTTCAGCATACGGTAACACTTTGTATCTTAACTTGGGTGTTGACACGTGTTCACTCAACTGCATGCTTTCAATTTATGCACTTTTCTGTGTTTCTGTTATACTGCAGTAAGAGTTCAAAAAATAATTTACCATTAACAACATATGCTTCATTTTTGTGCCTTAAGTTTTATTGTACATTCTAGGGATGCTATTGATATTTAAATTATGCTACTCAGGATAATGCACTCCAGTTGCAGCTAGATAGCAATTTAGAAAGCCGAACCATGGGTCCTGTATTTTCAGGCAGCTAGGAGAAGACAAGAATCATCTTGAGCTGAACTAAAGAAATTTTAACATAGAATGATGTTGAATATGATCTTCCATGATGAAATAATGCTATTAAAGATATTTGCATTGGCTGGAATAAATAAGATCTCTCACAACTTTTGCAAGCTGGATAAGGGATGGGCAAGCAGAACCTAACGTCCTGACACTCTTTGGAGTGGCATCCTTGGAATATGGCTCTGACAATCTTGTGCCCCACAATCAACAGAATATGTAGACACTTGTTCCAATTAGAATGTTACTGGAATCACCTCTAGCATATTGCAACACCTGTCTACAATGACCATTTCTTGCAAGGCCTTTGTCAAAGAGGCACAACTGAATATTTGAATTACCTGAGATAATAAAGGGAAATATTTAATCTAAGATTTTAATGCATGCTGCAAGCTTTCACACTGGATTTGAAATCTGAAATTTCAAGCTCAAGTCAGGATAAAGCTTTAGGAAATGAACACAGTGTCTATACTTCTGGGCCCTATTTCCTTCTCTATAAAATGAAAGGCATTAGGTCAACAGCAAGCCCTCAGTATTTTAAATCTATGCCAATAATTAAGACATTTAGGGTTCTTTTAAAATTGTTTTATGAAACAAATATGTGGGGACCTGCGCAGTAATCTTTTCTTTTTTTAAAATTAAGAATAGATATTTAGAACACACAACATATTCCATAAAGGTACCATCAAAACCCAAATTCAATGGTTTTCTTAATTTTTCTAATCCCTTTCCAAACCTCATTGATATCTAACAATGTTGAATTAATAATTAAAAGATTATGAAAATTAACTAGGTTCTCTTAAAACTAAAAATATATTTATCGGCAAACAGATTTGAGGGGAGAAGTTCTTTGTATTAATCATAGTTCTAGTTTCGATTTGGAACCCTTCAAAGAAAGAGCTTCAAGACATTCTGAACTGTAAAATGAAACTTAAACATGACACATACAAATTAAATCACTTTAATAACTGTTCTCTCTCCGTTGCTAGGAGGTGTAGAGTTCTAGAGCTTTTACTACCACATAGTAAAAGCTTTTACTTTCTTTTAAGAAAGTAAAATGGTGATGAAACTGTTAGCCTATGGATCCAATCACCATAAATGTTTTTATTTTTTTCACCAGTTGTGAATGGCAGGTTGGGAGTGTCATTCATGAACATAAAAATCTGAAGTGTGATCATAACTACATTAGTAGTGAACATATCATTTTCTGTACCTCTATATTCTCCTCTAGTACAAAATGTTATGGTTGGTCTTGGTATTATAGCCTTAAAATAATATGCTGTAATTTATATTTCATTCTTAACTATAAATCTGATGGAAGCATTTATTCTTTATTAGTGAATGGAGATATTTGTCACAAGTGTTTTTTTTTTTTAACTCAATAATTACTATTATCATTTTAAATGCAAATTTTAAAACTAAAAAATGATTTTCAGTCCTCACTGGGTTGGAGAATTCTATATCCAGTCATTTAAAATTCAAATAGTTTCTATGTCCCCATTGCTTGCATTAGAAAAGAATGAAGGGTACAGGAAGCATAAATTGGGTATACTGTCTTATTTCTCATTGATTTGCTCTTATTTTCATATCACCTGAGAATTTGAAAAAGTATTTAATTTTATCAAATGAAGAAAGTCCCCAACACATGGGAAAGTAATTAGACAAGAGCTAATTACCCATCACTGTTAAACTGTAACTTGTAAAGTCAAACCTTTGTTCTGATAATTGGGGAAAAAATTAAAATATTTTCAGATGATAGTTGGAGGGAAATTATAAATCCAATGTTCTTTCCATAGTAATACAGATTCAATTTTATATAAAACACTCTAATAGAAAAACATATTTACTGAACGATTATAGGAAATAGATGCCTCCCATTTTTGTATTTATGTCCCGCAAAATATAATATTGATATAACTTATGCTTCTCAAATCATCTTGCAACTAATGATGTCTTAAATAGTCCTTTTCACTCCTTTAAATGGTATTCTTGAAAAGAGGATTCATATAATTGTCACCTTCTATAAGTGTCTATAATGCTACCTGTGGCTTGTTAAAGAAGATGCCACATAATCTGAGGATAGATGTTATTCATACCAAAATGCTCTGTTTAAACTCACCTCTTATCTTGACCTTCCCCTTCTCTTATCTCCTCTCTTCCTCTTACTTCTCTGTCTCATTCTGTCTCTCTCTTTCATACTTCCTCACTCTTTCCATATTGAATCCCTTCACTAAAAGGAAAACAAGACCTCACTTCCATTATCAAAATCCATGCATTAGTATTATGGTTTCTGGGACAAATATAATAATTCACGCTTTTTTCATGCGGAAGAAGTGAAGGCTGTGAAGATGCTTAAGTACAAACAGGTTTTCACTAGGTGGATATTCTACTTTTCTACACATATTAGGGAGCTTATTTTCCTTGATTTCCATTGATCAGTCATTCTCATTTGCTTTGGTTTTTTCTATCATCTCCTTGGACAGTTTTTAGCTTTGCTTCTTATTCTTATCTTGGGTGAGCTCATCTGTTTCAAATTAATGCAATTACTTGTAAAGTCTATGTTTTACTTTTGACCTTTTCCTGATCATTAGAACTGATTTTCTAATTGCTCACCAGAAACATGAGGGATGTTTCACCATCCCTACAGCTACAGCTAATCTCAAACCACTTTGCTCTCTCAAACTCTTCTCAAGAACATAAATCCTTTATGTGACATTACTGTATTCTAAATGATCAAGGCATAACATTTTGGGATCACAGAAGCATAAAAACATATTTAAAAGGGATGGAAGAACTCATCTAAGCCAATGGTTTTCAACTGAGTATTTAATACTTCTAGTGTATGTGTGTGTATATATAAATGGGAATTGGAATCCTTTGTCAAAATATAATCTTACGTATAAGTCCTATGTATACAAGAGAAACATATTTTGCTCTGACTGAAGTTGGAAAGGGAAGAAATGAGTAAAATTCTCTGTTGCTATTTCCCTTCTCTCTGCAGTTAAAAAGCACTTGCAAATATTCCAAAAGATTTTTTTGTTCCCATTGAAACACTATTTGGAAATCCATTCTCCAGTTGATCCCAGTATTCTATAGATGAAACGTTTTGAGGCTCAGCCAGACCAAGGTCATAAAGCTACTAGGAAATAAATTTGGGTCTGGACTCTGCACTACATTAATCTGCCTGATGTCAATCAGCCTCTTTTTTAAATTGCCCTTAGAACATTGGTCATTAACTTAACTGTCCCTTAATGAGAGACGTTGTAAGTAATCCCCAGCACCCTATCTGATTCCTATCTATCCGTCCACCTGAATAAGTGGTACCCTTCACACACACACCAATCTGCAGAATTTTTTCTTATGCTCCCTTTCATTTATTCTATTTCCTCAAACTTGCCCTTGTAAATATTCCAAACCTGTGAAGAGATAAGAAATCTAACACGAAAAGAAGTGAACTGACTTCTCAGATGTTGTTCCTGAGTCTCAAAGCGTTTTTTAAAGCTTTCTGTATCTTTTCCTGTGTTACTGAGCCACTATTCATAAAATAATACTTGTCCCCATTGCCCAGTGTTTGTTTTTTTTCCAACATGGTCTCACTCTGTCACCCAGGCAATTTTGCTCTTAACAAAAGTGTTTTGCCTTGCTGTTACATTATCTCCTAATCATTCACTGAATACTGGGTCACAATGCAAATGTATACTGTTGGGAAACAGGAAGAGCTGTCTTTGTCTGATTGTTAAGCCTTAAGAATGTCTTTTGAAACCCTCTTATTTCTCTACCACCATTTCTCTAATTATCTCTTTCTGAACCCTGCAGATTCACCAGCTGAATAGGTCCCCAAAGCACAAATCAGATCATAATGCTCCCCTTGATAAATGCTTTGGTCATTCTTGATTGCGTGAATGTGAGCTAATAAGATCTAATGAGATTCATTTCCTTCTAAGATCTAGTGCCTCATTCTTAACCCAGCTCAGATGCTACCTGCTCTGTGGAACTCTTGCTGACCAGATGAAATAACATTATCCTGTGTGCTTCCCTATAACTTTTATGGTTTATTGAAGCACATGCTAGATTATATCTGTTAATAAGATTTTGCCTCAATCTTTATAAAATGTATTATTAATGTTTGTATAAACAAGTAACAGTTATATGTGAGTTTAATTTTCTAGTAAGCCCATGAGGTTCAGCTTTGTTCAGCTTTGTTATTATTTTATTTCTGAATGAATAGGATATCAAAAGTGTAGGTTTGAGGTCAATGCATTATAGCCTGTGGGCAAAATATGGCTACCACCTGTTTTTGTAAATAAAGTATTATTGGAACACAGCTGTGCCTATTCATTTATTGCCTATGGCAGCTTGCCCATTATCATAGCAGAGTGGAATAGTTATGACAGAAACCATATGGCCAGGAAAAGCTGAAAATATTTGCTATATAGCCCTTTACAAAATGTTTAACAGCCTCTGATGTCCATTATTAATTGAGAGGTCATGGATTGTACTTCACAATTTTGGATTCAAGGAAAGAAATTAATGTTTCTCTATCCAGTAACTCACATGCTAATTACATGTAGCTTCCTCAGATCAAAGGTTTGTCAGGGTATTTTGTGTTTTAGTCTTATGACTTCTACTTACATAAAATAACCTATTCCTTACTATAGCCATCTATATAACTTCAGTTTTAAACTGCGAAATTTCTTGAGTTTCTATTTCTCCTTAACCGGGAAACAAGGAAGCAAATCCAGTTAAGTGGACTTGGTCATTTTTTTTTCTGTTGCCCTCCTGCTTATTAACTGTTCTCTCTTATGTACTATAGTCCTGTGTTATCAACAACTCTCATTTTGCAGATGTGAATACTTGTACAGACACTGATTAAAATAATTATAGTAACTAGATGGGTGGCACAAAACTAAAATTTTGAACATATTTTCTCAGTTGGTCACCACTGTGCACCTATGCTTACGTTCCAGCATCTCGTTTAAACGTCTAAATTTGGCTCCACTTTCTGTCTATAAAATATCCATGTACTCTAACAAGGTAAAAAAAAAAATCATCAAAATCTGTACTGAGTCTTCCGCTATATCTGCCCACCAGATATGCAATCTGTCTTGATGATTTAGATTGTAAGCACCTTAAGGGAAAGACCCATTTGTTCTATCACCATATAACACAGAGTGTGTATGTAGCAATAACACAGAAAATAAATCTAAAAGAAACAAGAATTTCAAACTAAAAAAAAAAACACAAAAAACCACAAATACTCCCAATGAAACAATTTGCATTTTAAAGAATCAGGAGAAAAAAGTATCTAATATTCAATTAATGTGAAAGACAACCTATAATTATACATCATAGTTTTTATCATCCAATCAACTTCAAACTCCAAAATACATGAGGCCTCTTTTCTTTTCTTTTTATTTTTCTTTCCTTTCCTCCTTTCTGTCCTCCTCTCCTCTCGTCTCTTCCTTTCTTTTCTTTTTTTGAGATAGAGTCTCGGTCTGTCTCCCAGGCTGAAGTGTAGTAGTGCCATGATAGCTCACTGAAGCCTCAGACTCCTGGCATCAAAGATCCCCCTGAGTCAGCCTCCTAGAGTGCTTGGATTACAGGTTTAAGCCACCATGCCTGGCCCTAAACTGTCTTCTAAAATCAAATCATTGTCTTTAAAATATATGAATAATTCTGTAAACTGAAATTTACTTCCCTGTAATATTTTATATTTCAATTTTAAAAATCACCAAAAACGTATGTTGAAATGTGGCTCTGTCATTTAAGAAAAGTGATTTTTCTGTCTTAGGTAAGAATGCCTTGTGGTATACCTTAGCCTTAAAAAATATCACTATATGTCTCTTAAAATACAGTAAAATTCAAATTGAATGATGAAGAATTAAAGAGAGAGGAAAGACTAACAATACAGTAACAATTGAGATTCAGTGTAAGATTTTTTGTATGAACTCTAAAATGCCCTACATTTAACAAGAAGAAAATGCTTAGTACATAAGTAAACAACTGACCATTTGGTCAATGCTCAAGTTCCTATAATAGAAATAATATAACTAGGAAAACCAAGAATCTAACAGATCACCATATATATATTTATGTCTTAGTTGTTGCTTCCTTTTCTTTGAGTTACCCAATTTGTGTGAATTTCCTCAGTATCCTCCAGGGTTCATAAAATTGATATAGTCCAATATTTCCCTTCATGCTATAGCTTATTCATTTTCATCATTCAAACTATATCCTAGAATACATCTATTTTCATATTAAAGCACATTAGTCTTCAATAATGTTGGGATGAAGATTATTTTTAATGATGTCGGTTGAATGATGCAATCTCAGGTTTATAGAACTTTATATTGCATTCTAGTATTCCACTATATGGTAAGCAAATTGGAACATCAAAGGTCAGTTTCAGCGTGAAGACAGAATACGTAATCCTCTTCAGTAACTCATTCTTTAGGTTAAGCATCATCTTCTCTAGGCCTTCTATCAATACAATCTCCTGGGCCATCCAGACTCAAGAGCCTGTCATCTGTGTAGCCACACTTAGAAGAGGCCCACATTTTCTTTAATGCTCTGATGTTGCCATAGTGAATTTATTAATTTTTGAACAAGGGGCATGCATTTTTATTTACACTGGACACCACATATTGAGGAGCTGCTCCTGTCTTTGGAAGTGATAAAACTTTAAGTCACTATAAATTTGTAATAACTTTAAGTCAGCGGGGAATTACAACAAGGACAGTAAGAGGCACAGCAAATATTTGTATTACAGAGACAATGGGAAGAAAGAAAACCTAAAATGAAAAGTGTATGCATAAATTAGCCATTTTGTTAGCTAATAATTATCTGTTGGGTACCTTCTATTTGCCATGGATTGTTTCGGCCTTTGAGATTATAGTAATGAGTGATGCAGACAAAGTCTCAGACTTCGTGAAGCTTCCACTCTGGAGAAACCACATCTATCTGTAGTAAGCAGGGGTTTTCCAGGGATAGTGTTTTGCAAGAACACCATATATTTATTTTATCCCTAATATTGTTACTTTTCGTAGCCAGGCAAATTATTGATAGTTAAGAAAATTTAACGATCACAACCAATCTCTTAATACTAATGTTGACTTTTCCCTAAAGGATTGTTGGAAATGTAATAAATCAATGTTAGTAATCTTAACTATTTTGTCATTTATAACACATAGTTTCAAACAGGCAATATAACTTGCACTTTGGGAGGCTCAGGCGGGTGGATCACAAGGTCAAGAGATTGAGACCATCCTGGCCAACATGGTGAAACCCCATCTCTAGTAAAAATATAATTAGCTTGGTGTGGTGGTGCACACCTGTAGTCCCAGCTACTTGGGAGGCTAAACCTGGGAGATGGAGGTTGCAGTGAGCCAAGATGATGCCACTGAACTCCAGCCTGGTGACAGAGCGAGACTCTGCCTCAAAAAAAAAAAAAAAAAGTTATGGCTCATTTTGTATTTCTTCTTTCTATTATGTGCTCTATATTTGTCTAAGTTTAATGGTTTATGAACTGTACTCACATCAAAGAAGTTCTTTTAGATAAAAGCATTGATTCTTTGGATCTGGGCTTTGTGTCACTGGTTTTGTAAAAGAAACAAGCAAAAAAACAAACCAAATAAAACAAAGCAACGGTTTTGATTAAGTCTGGAATGTTTCTGGAAAGCCATCCCTCACAAAATAAGGACAAATGACCCTGAATTTTGCAAAATCGCTCTTACTCTCTTACAGGAAATATCATATGTGGAATGTCATATAGTACAGTGTCACCTAACACAATGAGGCAGGCAGACAATGGATATTTGTTGATTGAATACATAAATAAATAACTGTGTTTATCAACATCTTTCCCTCAGTTACCCTAAATAAATCCATCTCTTAACGCTAGCACCAATGTTTAAATATCAGTTAGATTTAAAAAATATGTTTTCATTGCTTCTAGCTTGTTTTTAAGCTAGAAAAGAAATAATGTTCAAGCACAAGTACTTTTCCTCACCCTAATTTCCTTTTGTTTTAGTTGTAGATGATAAAAATTGAGTATCTTTTAGGAACAAAGTACAACTGTGCAAAGCTAGCACATTTTTGTCAGTCTAAATCATGAACTTCTTTTCTTAAGGAGTAAAATCAATCCAGTGTGCACTGCAGTTTGGAACCATGAGAAGGCACAAAATTATAGGTGAATACCTCAATGTGCAAGAGACAAAATGATGCCTGATCATGTGTCTACCACATTCATCTTTATGTTTTCAACACATTATCTCGCATGATGTAAGAATCTTCCATTAAATTCATTTTAGTAACAAGTTGGCAAAACAAATACAGCTACTTTGGAATTCTAGATGTGTGCTGATTGTGCCTCATAGAATCACAGGGCTTTAAAGCATCTGAATGAACCCTCCACTACCAAATCCCTGTAATTTTCCTTGTCAACAGATGTATGTTTAATCAAGAAAAAACTAATAACATGTTTTCCGTTTTTAACTTTAAAAGAAAGAATTTCACTCCAATATATTTTTGTACTTAACTATTTTCATTATGAAGAGATTTCACCATATGATTCTGCAAAAAAATCACATCTGACTACAACTTTCACATATCAGTTTTTGTTAGTAAAGAGTACATTTTGTATATTTTTTTTGTATTTGAAGACTCCTAAACTATCTCTCAGTATTTTCTTCTTAGCACTATATAGTTATGCTTTGTTTAAATTTTCTGATCATTGTCTTAACTCTAGACATTTGTTGTTTAACTTGTTTAAAATAATTTAAGACTCTTCAGAGTATTTTCATGAAATACTAGTATTATTTAACCTAGAAGCCTATATCTATCTTAGTCAATGCTATTAATTTTATTTGGATGATTTCTGTAAAATCTCATGTAACTCTAAATCAAAATAGATGAAACAGTGTTTCAGAACCTATTATTCATTGAACATTTAGAACACTAAAATTTTGTTTTTAGGAAACTTAAAAGGGAAAAAAATATTTTTAACCAAAAACTATTAGATCTCCTAAACTTCAATTATTCTAAATGTGCACATCTTTTACATCATAAACATATGCCTCTTACCTGTGCTGCTGGATATATTAACATCAATACTGATATCAGATATTCCTCCTCCCTTCAGAGATGCTACACATGTGTACGTCCCAAAATCCGTGAATTTTAAATCAATGATGTCCAAGTTTGTTGTTCCAGGAGAGACATCAGGATCAGTCTGTGTAATAACCATCCTCTCAGAACTTCTTAATGGACGACCATTTTTAAACCAACTAAATGTTAGCTCCTCAGAAGGAACAGCTTCTACTTGGCAAGATATTTTCACCTCACGGCCAATCTGGATGTTGTCATCTTTGTGATAAGGATCTGGTGTGATCCAAAATCGTCCTTTTTTTAATGCTACAACATAAAAATTCCATGAGGAGTTAGTGTTACTTTCATACCTTTAGGGATTCATTCATTCTAGATCATCATCTCTGAGCTGAAATAAAGTAAAACCAAACAAAGTGTACATATGTTTCTTTGTTATATTCAAGTAGTGTGCATACCAGTAAACCTCATTCAGGTAATCCAGAAGTAATCTAAAAAACCGAAGTCACTTAAAGACTCTAAACACTGATTTTTATAAATTTGGAAATATTTTCCAGTGATACCAAAGTAATACCTTAAGTCTACGTACAATTAAACACTGACATTGGATTTTGAACAAGTGACGGACTCCATGTAGTCACAAGGTTTTAAAAGTAAGGCTATGGGTCTCATTTAGTCTTACTCTTTCCCTATGTCACTACTTATCGTATGCTTTTCAAACACCTCAAATATTGCACAAAGGACATATGAACATTCTCCTAAGGTTATATCTACATGTTGACCAACACTAGTCTGGCAATATTTGAGTCCATTCACATTCATGAGACATTGTCATATACTGAAATAATCTGAACTGAAAAAGAAAACCTGGGGCAAAAAGCATCTTCAAAACATTTACTGTGAACGTTTCTATTTTGCCATACATAGATGTTTCCAGTTAAAACTGTTTGTTGGCTCTCTAATGCAGACGTCCAAAAGAACCTCTCCACAGATAGCTTACAAAACATATGAGGTTTGTACACTAACAGCAATGTTTTCTAGGTCTAACAGCAGTGCTGTTTTCACAGTGTCATTCGTAATGACTACCAGAAGGCTGCCAAGGGAGCATCTATAGGCCTTCTACTAAGGACCTGAACTCTGAATGATGCGACGGTGCTCACCATGGAATAGCATTTGCTCTCTTCTGTGACAGTGATTCTCTTATATACATACTTTTCTTTTTTTATCATCTTCCCATTTCCCTCTTCTTTAACATAACTATCCCTTCATGACAAAACATACACAGTGAAACACAATTATCAGGATAAGATATTCATCATTCACTTTTACCATTAAGCCTAAACATGTAATAATGTTGTCAAAGCTGCCATGAATTTAGTGGACCACCTGACACTAGAAGGCCAATAACAGCATTCTGGATAACCTCTCCTTAGTTCAACCATCATTACATCAGTTAGTCCAATAAAAACCAGCGAGCATTGAAAATCTGTAGAATCACACAGAATGAACTAGAACTGAATAGACTTTTAAATCTTAAAAACTTTTCTAAGTTCTTCTTCTTTAGCCTCAAACATTTTCATCTTCTTTCTTGTTGGCATCTTAATAGGAAGATATAAATGAATATTAAAAAATACTGTTTGTGCCGTTCTTTTTCATTTAAGATATACTTGTAGGGATCCTCCTCAAAATTAGCCATGCGGCTGTTTTCTGATTACATGAGGAACCAAACAGACATAACCATGGTCCTCATGTACTCCAGCTGGTGTATTCATAGATTAGAGGCCAACTTAGGCACAAAACACTTATGATACTTATGTCTAGAGAAACCACAGACATATATAGCCATGAAATGTTTTATATGCTTGAGGAAGTTTCAATCTCAGAAGAGAGCCTCCCTAAATTATTTAGAAAATGCACTAAGTTTTAATCTTAACACAAATATGAGAAGACAAACACTTAAATCACATTCTCATATTGTCATTTGTTCCATTGTTCCATAGTAAAATACAACTTATGGCTCTTATTTATCTCTAACCATATCTTTATCAGTAAGTTACTCTAGGGTGAAATTAGAATACATTTCGGTATTCTGTAACTGAGAATCATATATTTATATTTACCCAGGCACTGAATTATGACTTTACATTGTATTTGGGAAGGGAAATGTGATGAAAATGTCCATATCTGGATACCACATTTGTTATATAATTGTGTTCAGACAATGCCAATGTAATTGAAGTTTTACAGTACAAAGCATGTTATATGAGTATAAAATATCCTTTTCTTTTAAAAACAGATCTAAAAATATATGGAGAGTGTTTACTTTTGCTAGCACTATCACTTAAATGAGAGTTTCCTTTCACTTGCTAACAATTTTCTTTAGCCTGTTTTTAAAGAGAAGCAACAGAATTTTTGTTATAATTTTGAAAATGTTAATATTGCATATATTAATTTATTAATAAGTATATGATTAATATCAGAGTTCAGATGGGATACTTTTTAGAATAGTTTTCATTACAAAGATATATGTTGGTTGTATATATAAACACACATACACAAAACTGATATGTTTAAGTGGTTGTCATTTATTTACCATGCAGCTATTGTTTTCTACTTCTGTGCTCTGCCTAGTGACATATTAAAGTGACAATAAGAGAACTGCAAACTCACCAGCCTAATTATATTTAAAATACTAAACTCAAAAAACACCAATAAAAATATGAAATCAATATCTGTATTATGTGTTATAAGTATTTATTCATAAAAAACAACTTTAAAACCCAAAGTAAAAATATGAGATTATAAACCCATAACAAATTAACAAAATTATATAATATACAATTATACAAATTAGTAGAAAGAAATATAATCAAGTATGCTTTTAAGAATGAACTGACAGTGAAAAACACTGGTCAATCTTAGTATCATATAATTCTATGATTTGTCCTAAGTCAATTGTACTAGTGTTTTGAATGACATAGAATCTAAAGGGAAAAATTGAAACAAGTAAGTCTGCTAAGTGAGCTCAAGTTAGGGAATATCAGGAAGTAACATAGATTATTTAATAGAGAGTCACTTCTCTGGTTATGTTGTCCCTATAACAAAATAACATGACTGGTTCTGCAAAAAAGAAATATTCAGACAAAAGTGTGTATGTGTACTCATATATAACAACACAGGACAGATGAATTTTGTTTTCTTACTCAGTTCGGAAAACTAAGAGCATAGTTCTGTAAACTAGCTCTGGGTACACTGAGAACTTGCAACCTAATTCCAGTTTTTCATGTCTACATGTCCAAGACGGGCAAACTAATTTTTATGAGTTTAGTGCATCATTTATAAAAATAGAAGGTGATAGAGTTAGGCTCCCTTAGAGACACATTGTGAGAAATAGCTTATTAACAATTACACCTGAGTTTTGAAAATATAAAGTGTTTAATATAGTTAATCAACTTGGCAGTAGGTCCCTTTGTTTATAATTAAACACTCTCTTTTTCAGTGAACAATTTATAGTTCATGTAATGTTAATTTAAAGTCATTTCCTGCTACCAGTTAAGATTTCAAACTTTTAAAACAAATCAGTGATTAGGACTGGAGTATATAACAGAGGTCCAACAGACTTAACAAGGCTCTATAGAACTAAAGAAATTCTATGGAAAAAGGAGAGGAGAAATCCCTTTCCCCAAAGGCAATTTCTCAGTCTGAATACTGAAAATCCCCTAACACCAGCCTGAGAGAACAACAGAGTTGGCTTAATGTATCATAAATTGTGATGGATGAACCTTAAAGGGTACTTGTTTAGTCTGGCAGTGCATGTAAAAGATTGGCATCAAGCTGAGCCTGTGTTCTGGATCATCTCTTTGGAAACACTGCAATGTTTAACTATATCCTCCCTTTTTTTAATATTGTGAATTGACTGCAGGCATGACCTGTGTTTATTTTTTTAACAGTTTATATGCAAGAATATTCTAATTGCATTTACTGAAGTCCCTCTACTTCAGGCTATACAGAAGTGCTCTGCAAATGGAATGAAATCCATGTATTGAAGCAGAGGCTACTCACTGCAAAAATTTGGGTAGGGTTTGCTGCTGACCTTTCCCTAGAAATCAGAGTCCGTACCTGTGAATGTGAATGTCAGCGGTTCAATGGAAGACTTGAAGTATGCAACACAGTCATTCAATAATAAACTAAAATTTATTGACAGAACCGAAAAAGACAATAATCTTAAACTTCAGTGTAAAAGCATCTCTTTGGAGATAATAAACATAAGGTGTCAGCTTTCAAACTTCTGTTAAGCATCTGTTTCAGAAGAATAAGACACAGAGTGATCACTGATCACCATTTCTGGTTGATAAACTAATGAAAAGACTCTAAATAGATCACATCTCATAATCAGGTTGTAGGATTCTGGAAAACCTGAAGAAATGACAAAACCTTGTTGAGATCTGGATATAGAAACCATTAATAGCGTAATCAGATAAATAAAAATCAATTTCCTATTTACTTATTATTTAGTGAAGAAAATAAAAATATCAGTGTGAAAGATGAAATATTTTCCTGATCCACCAAAAGCCAGTTAGATAAGCAGTTGGAAATAAGTTGCATCAGCAAAGCAACTTAAAAGACAGTAAATGACAGTATATATGCTCTGTGCTACTATAATTAGGCACCTATCTTTCTCCTCAATAGGACTGTGAACACCTGCGGTTGGAGGGGGCACACATTAATCCTCTTTATTATCTCCAAATCCTGACCATGGTGCATTTTTATAGTTGGTACTCAATACTCTTTATTGAATTTAATTATCATTGACATTTCAAAGCATTAACTTTACAGATGCCAACTGTTTCCGTTCAGTATAAGTTCCTGTTAATTTTGATTTTTGTCTTGAAATCTTGTGTTCTGAGATGCATCTGGGTAAATAGAATGGGAAAAGGAACAGATTTGATGTCCTCCAGGATTTGTGATTTTGTTGTGGGAACAGAATAATACTTGGTGAACAAACTGCATCAATATGGGAATATATGTGAGGAAGAGTATTCTGCACAGAACACAAGAAACCTCCTTCTAGCACATCCACTGACTAGTAGCTATGTGTATGGAACATCAGCTTTCAAAACGATTCTCTTCGTAAAGGAGGATTTCATCCAAAACGGCTTGTTTATATGCTTCAGATAATAATCATTTCTGAGCAAATATGGATAATTTCTCAACTGATATAGTTGATAATCATTTCTGAGGAAAGATGAAAGAAGGAAAACAACCAACATCTAAGGACACTGACAGTGTCTGAAATAGTATTTGCCAAAACCTGTTCCAGAAAAAGGTGAATAGAGTTTACATTAAAACAAAGTGTAACAAATAAACTCTGAAGATTGACTATATGAATAAAAGTTTTCATTTCTCCACAAGTTTTAGGAACTTCGAAGGTGCTAACATGTACATTGTCACATTACTAGAGAGGCTGACTGTAACTACCAAGGGACCCTTTATTTTTGGACATGGGACTAGCACCCCAGAGAATAAAGTTTAGGAAACAATGACCTGAGAAAATCCATCAGTTGAAGAGAATAATTGAAAAGACTCTAAAATTAGATTCCATTATTAACACTGTAAGCATTTTCCTTATGAGCATCACAAAATAATCAATAAGATGTGACTCTCCAGTGAAAATAATGTTTATTATTTAAAGAGCCAAAGGGCTTGGGAAAGATCTTAATTTTTTAGGTTAATAAGTAATGGTACATTAAGTTATAAAACTATATTTCAGAGTCATCTGATAAACTCACCTACACGAGGGCAGCATGCCTCTTTCTTTCCCAACCAACAATTTAAAAAACAAAATTAACTTATCAGTTCATTCCTGTCTCTGAAATATACATTTTGCAATATGCAAATAGCATCAAAAGGCAGTTAAATGCATCAGCTTTTGTACAGCTTCAACCACTGATATGAATAAGACAATCTCATTTGCTTGAAGAAATAATTTGTTAATTTATTTATAACTTATGTTATTATAAAAAGTATATGCAGTGTTATTATTAAAAGTATAAAAGGATTAAAGTTTCTATAAAATGGATATAAAAAGGGAGGTCTTTTAAATTTTCTTTCTCTGATATGCTATTAAGTATTCTTATACTCACTTCTCTGTATCTAACAACTGCAATTGCCAATCTAGTCTGAATGGAAGTTCACTAATAATGCAAGAACAAAATGCAATATACCCTTTCCGGAAAGTGGTTTCATATAGCACTGCTGATAATCTAAATGCAGAATCAGATGATGAAATGAAGTTGTGGTTCTATTTAATCATAAACTATCAAGGCTCTGTTTATTTTGTGAATGTACTCAAAGCTAATTACTACAGTTAATCACTCAAATTTTTTAAGCATAGTATGGCTGAATTGTAATTGTCTTTTGATATCCTTTCTCAATAGAACATCAGCCGGTAAGTATCCTAAGAATTAAAAAAAGAAAGGATGCTTTAGGCAGGCACAAATTATGCTTTTTGGGGCAAATTCTTCTTAAAGAAGGGGGAAAAGATGGACTAAAATAACAATATAATTATCATTATTATTTAGCCATTCCTACTATTTTATCCCCATTTTAAGTAAGGAGATAAATATATATTGCTGATAAATTACCAAAATGTCTATACAGGTGTCATAAATAAAATCATTTACATGTGACTGCCATCTAAATGGTATTTTATTTAGCACGACATCTTAGCACCAGTTATTTAAATAGAGGATTATTACTTTGTTGGTCCTATAATGTTAAAAATTAGTGGGTATTTTGAGCTCACCTTTTCCATCAAATTTAATAATACTTTTCACTATGAGAAATGAGAATGTGTTCTGGTATATTATATTTCTTAATTAGTTGCTAAAGACCTAGGACTAGAAACAGCTATCAGATGAGCTGCAGCTTAAAAACACTGGTGCTACATATAATTCATCTGAAATCCTTTTGAACACAGTACATCCTTAATATTTATGAAGTTGATCACGCACTAGTGAAAATTGGATGTGATAATGAGACTAACTTAATCTAAAATATTTCATCACCTTTCTTGAACTTTTTTATTTTCTGTCTCATTAGGTGTGCCCTCTCCCTTTCCAAAATGCTTCTGTCCCTCTGCCAACCTCTCTAAAGGTACCGTGGTATCCAACATCCACTAAGCTACCTCTTTGGAAATATCAACATTTCCTCTTCCATATTCTATTCCCTCTGACTGGAAATTTGTTTAGGTCATATCTAAACTTATAACACTCCTCTTAGCTCCAATAATCCCTCAAACCATTAGTGGCATATTTCTTAATAAAATGGCAAAATACCAGTTGCACTCACTCACTAGGACACTCTATATACTGCCTTTCACTGGTGCTACTCTGGCAGTGAGGGCTCAATGCTTAGCAATAATCTCTTAACCAATTAATGCAATAGTTTCTAGTTCTCATTCTTTTTTTGTGTGTTATTTACATTTTCTACTTCATGTCACTTTATTATTGGCTCTTCCTTCTTGAACCTCTCTTTTAAACTGGCCTCTATGACTGGCAGGATATAACATTTAAGAAAATAAATTAATGGAGTGTTTTCATTCACATCACAATTGTCATGACATTTTCTCTTGTTCATCTGAGTTCTATCATTGGAACAGTAGTTGTAGAGTTAGTCTCGTTGAGAAAGGGAGGATTTTTAAAAATTATTTTGCCACAACTGGAAACCATGGAGTTTTCCCTTGATGTTCTCTCTTCCCTTTTGCTGCCTATGTTGGAACGTGAGATAGTTGTTTGTTTTGTTTCTTGAGATGTAGAATGTTGCAACCAGATCCATGCATATTTCAATTGAAAAGAAAAATGTGTTAAAATCATTTTTATATATATGTTTTCATTTTAACATTACAGGGAAAATAAAATAATTTAGATATATTGAATGACTAAGTGAGGAATATCTTAAATTACTAAGAATTTGTATAAATTCTCTAAATTTCCTTATCTGATAAGAAAATGAAGAGTCTGAGGAGGATCCAAGGGGGCCAAACAGGAACAGCTCTGGATTGCAGTTCCCAGTGAAAACGCAGAGGGTCAGTGATCACTGCATTTCCAAATGAATTTTTACTGCCCACAGACCAGGAGAGTCCCAGGCGGAAAAGTGCCATGAGTCTCCAGAGTGGCGGTTTTAGCCAGCACAGCAGGTCTCCACACAAAAACTCACATAAATCCAGGTGTTGTTTCAACCGGTGACTGGAATGCCTGGGAGATGGAGTCACCCATTCATCTGAAACAAAGGGGGCTAAAACAGGCAGCCAGGTGATCTGGCTTGGCTGGTCTGACCCCCACAAAGACCAGCAATCTGAAATGCTCTGGACAGAGAGTTTCACAGCAAGCACAGCTGGACCAGAGACATCCAGCTCTGTGGGGGGAAGGGCGTCTGCCAATACTAAGGCAGTCTGCCATTACCAAGGCAGTTCTAACTATACCCCTATAAACAAAACTGCAAGGAAGTTCATATAGCAGCTGGGGAGAGTCCATGGCAGCTCAGCAATGCCTCTGCTGACAGACTGTGACTAGACTACCTCCTTGCTGGGCAGGGCATCTCATAAAAAGGCAACAGCATGACAGGAACTTATAAATAAAGCCCCACCATCCCAGGACAGAGCACTTTGTAAAAAAAAAAAAAGGCAGTTATGAGTTCTGCTGCAGCAGACTTAAATGTACCTGCCCAGCAGCTATGAACAGAACAACAGAGCTCACATCTCAGCACCTGAGCTCCTATAAGAGACAGACTGTCTCCTCAAGCAGCTCCCTGATCCCCATATAACCAAAGAGATACCTCATAAAGGAGAGCTCAGGCTGACATCTGATGGGTATCCTTCTGGGACAAAGATAACAGAAGAAGAAACTGGCAGCAACTCCTACTGTTCTAGAGCTGCTGCAGGTGATCCCCAGGCAAGGGTCTGGAGTGGACCTCTAACAGTCCTACAGCAGAGGGGCCTGACTGTTAGAAGGAAAACTGAGAAACAAAGAAATAACTTCATCAACAACAAAAAGAATGTCCACTCAGAGACCCCATCTGAAAGTCACCAACCACAAAGATCACAGGTAGATAAATCCACAAAGATGGGAAGAAACCAGCATAGAAAAATGAAAATACCCCAAACCAGAACATTTCTCCTCCTCCAAGGGATCACAACTCCTCATCAACAAAGGAACAAGGCTGGATGGAGAATGAGTCTAATGAATTGACAGAAACAGGCTTCAGAAGGTGGGTAATAACAAACTTCCCTGAGCTAAAAGATCATGTTCTAACCCAATGCGAAGAAACTAAGAACCTTGAAAAAAGGTTTGATGAAATGCTAATGAGAATAAACAGCTTAGAGAGGAACACAAATGAATTGATGGAGGTAAAAAAAACACAACATGAGAACTTCACGAAGCATACAAAAGTATCAATAGCCAAATTGACCAAGCAGAAGGAAGGATGTCAGATATTGAAGATCAACTCAATGAAACAAAATGAGAAGGAAATATTAGAGAAAAAAGAGTAAAAAGAAATAAACGAAGTCTCCAAGAAATATGGGATTATGTGAAAAGACCTAATCTACGTTTGATAGGTGTATATAAATGTGATGGAGAGAATGAATCAAAGCTGGAAGAAATAAAATCCTTTATGAACAAGCAATTGCTCAGAGATTTAATCACTACCAGACTTGCTTTACAAGAGCTCCTGAAAGAAGCACTAAATATAGAAAGGAACAACCAGTACCAGCCACTCCAAAAACATACCAAATGGTAAAGAGCATTGACACAATGAAGAAATTGTGTCAACTGATGGGCAAAACAACCAACTAGCATCAAAATGGCAGGATCAAATTCACACATAACAATATTAACCTTGGAGTGGGGGAGGATGGCACTATAAAAGCAACTCAGGATTGCAGCTCTCAGTGAAAACACAGAGGGTGAGTTCATGCTGCATTTCCAGATGGATCTTTGTTGCCCACAGAATGGGGAAATTCCCAGGTGTAGGAGAGACATGGGATGCCAGCACAGCTGTTTCGGCTGGCACGTCCATTTTGGCCGGTGCCGCAGTGCAGCGGCACTCTGGACAAAACTCACTGGTTTGGGTGCCCTGTTAAACCAGCAATTTGAGATTTGGGAGGGCAGATTAGCATATTCATCTGATTAAACGAGACTTGGACTGTGAGCCAGGCCAGGAGATTACCGGGAAGTGAACTGTGAGCCAGCGCAGTGGGTCGCTGCCCGGGAAATCACACAGATCCCGGTGCCCTTTCAGCAGGTGACTGAAACACCAGGGAGAGAGTCAACCTTTCAACTTAAAAAAAAAGGGGGGGGGTTCTGAGGCAGGGAGCCAGGTGATCAGGCTCAACGGATCACAACCCAACAGGGACAAACAAAACGGCGATTCAAAACGCTTGGGGTTGAGAGTTTCATGGCAGCCACAACTGAACCCAGGATGGTGCAGTTCGGTGGGGGAGGGGAGTCTGCCATTACTGAAATATCCCGCCCCTTCTGAGGTACTCTCCCATTGCTGACACAGCCTGCTGTTGCCAAGGCAAATGGCCATAACAGAGAAACTCCACCAACAGGGTGGACCCCATGACAGCAGGGCGCAGCCCATGGCAACAGGGCAGAGCCCACAGCAACAGGGTGGAGCCCACAACAGTAGAGCGGAGCCCATGGCAACAGAGCAGAGCCCACAACAGCACAGTGGAGCCCACAGCAGCAGGGCGGAGCCCAAGGCAGCAGGGCAAAGCCCACAGCAACAGGGCGGACCCCACAGCAGCAGGGCGGAGCCTCGGCAGGCAAATAGTGACTAAACTGCCTCCTAGCTGGGCAGGACAGTGCAACGAATACTCATAAATATAGCCCTAACTCCCCGAGACAGAACATCTGAGAAAAAAAAGGGGGTTTTATGAGTTCTGCTGCAGCAGACTTAAACGTACTTGCCTAGCAGCCCTGAATGAACAATGGAGCTCACAGCTCAGCACTGGAGCTCCTATAAAGTACAGACCATCTCCTCAAGCAGCTCCCTGACCCCCGTATACCCAAAGAGTCACCTGAAAATGGACTCAGCACCCTGACATTTGGCGGGCATCATTCTGGGACAAAGATAGCAGAAGGAGAAACTGGTAGCATCCCTCACTGTTCCACAGCTACTACAGGTGTACCCGAGGCAAGCAGGGCCTGGAGTGGACCTCAGCAGTCATACAGCAGAGGGGCTAGACTGTTAGAAGGAGAACTAAGAAACAGAAATACTTCATCATCAACAATCTGGGCGTCTACTCAGAGACCCAATCGAAAAATCAGCAACTACTCAGACAACAGGTGAATAAATCCACAAAGATAGGAAGAAACCAGTGCAAAAAGGAGGAAAACACCTGAAACCAGAACACCTCGCCTCCTACAAAGAACCAGAACACCTCACCAGCAAGGGAACAATGCTGGACGAAGAATGAGTGTGATGAAATGACGGAATCAGACGTCAGAAGGTGGGTAATGAGAAACTTTCGTGAGCTAAAAGAACATGTTCTAAATCAATGCAAAGAAACTAAGAACCTTGAAAAAAGATTTGAGGAAATGATAACAAGAATAAACAACTAAGAGAGGAATATAAATGAATTGAAGGAGCTGAAAAACACAACATGAGAACTTTGCAAAGCATGCACAAGTTTCAACTGTCGAATTGACCAAGCAGAAGAAAGGATATCAGAAGTCAAAGATCAACTCAATGAAACCAAACGAGAAGCCAAGATTAGAGAAAAAAGGTGCAAAAAGGAATGAAAAAAGTGTCCAAGAAATGTGGGACTATGTGAAGAGACCTAATCTACGTTTGATAGGTGTACCACAATGTGACGAAGAGAATGAATCCAAGCTGGAAAATACTCTTCAGGATATTATCCAGGAAAATTTCCCCAACCTAGCAAGGCAGGCCAATATCCAAGTCCAGGAAATACAGAGAACACGACAAAGATATTCCACAAGAAGAGCAACCCCAAGGCACATAATCATCAGATTCACCAGGGTTGAAAAGAAGGAGAAAATGCTAAGGGCAGCCAGAGAGAAAGGTCGGGTCACCCACAAAGGGAAGCCTATCAGACTCACAGCAGATCTCTCAGCAGAAACTCTACAAGCCAGAAGAGAGTGGGGGCCAATATTCAACATCCTTAAAGAAAAGAAATTTCAACCGAGAATTTCATATCCAGCCAAACTGAGCTTCATAAATGAAGGAAAAATAAAATCCTTTGCAAACAAGCAAGTACTCAGAGATTTTGTCACCACCAGGCCTGCTTTACAAGAGCTCCTGAAAGAGGCACTACAAATAGAAAGAAACAACCAGTACCAGCCATTCCAAAAACATACCAAATGCTAAAGAGCATCAACAAAATGAAGAATCTGCATCAACTAACAGGCAAAACAGCCAGCTAGCATCAAAATGGCAGCATCAAATTCACACATAACAATATTAACCCTAAATGTAAATGGGCTAAATGCACCAGTCAAAAACACAGACTGGCAAATTGCATAAAAAGCCAAAACCCATCGGTGTGCTGTATCCGGGAAACCCATCTCATAGGCAAGGATACACAAAGGCTCAAAATAAAGGGATGGAGGAAGATTTACCAAGCAAATGGAGAGCAAAAAAAAAGCAGGAGTTGCAATTACCATCTCCGGTAAAATAGACTTTAAAGCAACAAAGATCAAGACAGACAAAGAAGGACATTACATAATGGTAAAAGAATTGATACAACAAGAAGAGCTAACGATCCTAAATATATATGGACCCAATACAGGAGCACCCAGATATATAAGGCAAGTTCTTAATGACTTACAAAGAGACTTAGACTCCCACACAATAATAGTGGGAGACTTTAACACTCCACTGTCAATATTAGACAGATAAACCAGGCAGAAAATTAACAAGGATACCCACGGCTTGAACTCAGACCTGGAACAAGCAAACCTGACAGACATTTACAGAACTCTCCACCCCAAATCCACAGAATATACATTCTTCTCAGCACCACATCACACCTACTCCAAAATTGACCACATAACTGGAAGTAAAGCACTCCTCAGCAAATGCAAAACAACTGAAATCATAACAAACAGTCTCTCAGACCATAGTGCAATCAAGTTAGAACTCAGAATTCAGAAACTAACTCAGAACCGCACAGCTTCATGGAAACTGAACAACTGGCTCTTGAATGTTGATTGGATAAACAATGAAATGAAGGCAGAAATAAAAAAGTTCTTCGAAACCAATGAGAATGAAGACACAACATACCAGAATCTCTGGGACACATTTAAAGCAGTATCCAGAGGAAAATATATAGCAATAAGTGCCCACATGAGAAGAGTGGAGAGATTCAAGATTGATACCGTATCATCAAAATTGAAAGAGCTAGAGGAGCAAGATTAAAAAAACTCAAAACCTAGCAGAAGACAAGAAATAACTAACATCAGAGCAGAACTGAAGGAGATAGAGACATGAAAAACCCTTCAAAAAATCAATAAATCCAAGAGCTGGTTTTTTGAAAAGATCAACAAAATAGACCACTAGCCAGACTGATAAAAAAGAAAAGAGAGAACAACCAAATAGATGCAATAAAAAACGATAAAGGGGAAATCACCACAAATTCCACAGAAATTCAAACCATCATCAGAGAATATTAGAAACAAGTCTATGCACATAAACAAGGAAACCTGGAAGAAATGGATAAATTCCTGGACACCTATGTCCTCCCAAGCCTAAACCAGGAGGAAGCCAAAACTATGAATAGACCAATAACAAGGTCTGAAGTTGAGGCAGCAATTAAGAGCCTACCACACAAAAAAGCCCAGGTCCAGATGGGTTCACAGCCGAATTCTACCAGACACACAATGTGGAACTGGTACCATTCCTTCAGAAACTATTCCAAATAATCCAAAAAGAGGGAATCCTTCCCAATTCATTTTATGAGACCAACATCATCCTAATACCAAAACCTGGCAGAGACTCAACAAGAAAAGAAAACTTCAGGCCAATATCCATGATGAACATAGATGCAAAAATCTCCAATAAAATATTGGCAAGCCAATTACAACAGCACATCAATAAGCTTATCCATCATGATCAAGTAGGATTCATCTTGGGGATGCAAGGCTGGTTCAACATACACAAGTCTATAAACGTAATTCACCACATAAACAGAACCAAAAGCAAAATGACATGATTATCTCAATTGACACAGAGAAGGCCTTTGACAAAATGCAACAGCCCTTTATGCTAAAAACCCTCAATAAACTCAGTATTGATGGAACCTATCTCAAAATAATAAAAGCTATTTATGACAAACCAATAGCCAATATCATACTGAATGGGCAAAAACTGGAAGCATTCCCTTTGAAATCTGGCACTAGACAAGGATGTCCTCTATCACCACTCCTATTCAATATAGTACTGAAAGTTCTAGCCAGAGCAATCAGGCAAGAAAAAGAAATAAAGGGTGTTCAAATAGGAAGGGTGGAAGCCAAATTGTCTCTATTTGCAGACGACATGATAGTATATCTAGAAGACCCCATCGTCTCAGCCCAAAAACTCCTGAAACTGATAGGCAAATTCAGCAAAGTCTGAGGATATAAAATCAATGTGCAAAAATCACAAGCATTCCTAAATACCAATAACAGACTTAAAAAGAGCCAAATCAAGAATGAACTGCCATTCACAATTGCTGCAAAGAGAATAAAATACCTATGAATACAACTAACAAGGAACGTAAGGGACGTCTTCAAGGAAAACTACAAACCACTGCTCAACAAAATAAGAGAGGAACACAAACAGGTGGAGAAACATTCCATGTTCATGGTTAGGAAGAATCAATATCATGAAAATGAATATACTGCCCAAAGTAATTTAAAGAATCAGTGCTATCCCCATCAAGCTACCAATGACTTTCTTCACAGAACTGGAAAAAACCACCTTGAACTTCATATGGAACCAAAAGAGAGCCCACATAGCCAAGTCAATTCTAAGCAAAAAGAACACAGCAGGAGGTATCACACTACTGGACTTCAAACTATACTACAAGGCTACAGTAATCAAAAGAGCATGGTACTGGTACCAAAACAGAGATATAGACCAATGGAACAGAACAGAGGCATTGGAGGCAACACAGCCTATCTACAACCATACAATCTTTGATAAAGCTGACAAAAACAGGCAATGGGGGAAGGACTCCCTGTTTAATAAATGGTGTTGGGAAAACTGGCTAGCCATGTGCAGAAAGCAGAAACTGGACCCCTTCCTGACACCTTACACTAAAATTAACTCCAGATGGATTAAAGACTTAAACATAAGACCTGGCACCATAAAAACCCTGGAAGAAAATCTAGGCAAAACCATTCAGGACATAGGAGTAGGCAAGGACTTCATGACCAAAACACAAAATGCATTGGCAACAAAAGCCAAAATAAGCAAATGGGACCTAATCACACTCCACAGCTTCTGTACAGCAAAGTAAACAGTCACTAGAGTGAATTGGCAGCCAACAGAATGGGAAAAATTTTTTGCAGTTTACGCATCTGACAAAGGGCTGATATCCAGAATTTACAAAGAACTCGAACAGATTTACAAGAAAAAAACAAACAAGTGCATCCAAAAATGGGCAAAGGATATGAACAGACACTTTACAAAAGAAGACATACATGAGGCCAACAAACACATGAAAAAATGCTCATTATCACTGGTCATTAGAGAGATGCAAATCAAAACCACATTGAGATACTATCTCATGCCAGTTAGAATGGTGATCATTAAAAAAATCTGGAGACAACAGATGCTGGAGAGGATGTGGAGAAATAGGAACACTTCTACACTGCTGGTGGGAGTGTAAATTGGTTCAACCATTGTGGAAGACAGTGTGGTGAGTCCTCAAGGACCTAGAAATAGAAATTCCATTTGACCCAGCAATCCCATTACTGGGTATATATCCAAAGGACTATAAATCATTCTACTATAAGGACACATGCACACGAATGTTCATTGCAGCACTGTTTACAATAGCAAAGACCTAGAACCAACCCAAATGCCCATAGATGATAGACTGGACTGGAAAAATGTGGCACATATACACCATGGAATATTATGCAGCCATCAAAATGATGAGTTTGTGTCCTTTGTAGGGACATGGATGAATCTGGAGAACATCATTCTCAGCAAACTGACACAAGAACAGAAAACGAAACACTGCATATTCTCACTCATAGGCGGGTAAGGAACAATGAGAATGCATGGACTCAGGGAAGGGAATACTACACACTGGGGTCTATTGGGGGAATAGGGGAGGGACAGCAGGGGGGCAGAGCAGGGGAGGGATAGCATGGGGAGAAATGCCAAATGTGGGTGAAGGGGCAGAAGGCAGCAAAACACACTGCCATGTGTGTACCTATGCAACTATCTTGCATGTTCTGCACATGTACCCCAAAACCTGAAATGCAATAAAAAATAAAAAATTTTAAAAAAAACAATATTAACCTTAAATGTAAATGAGCTAAATGCCCCAATCAAAGACACAGACTGGCAAATTGGATAAAAAGTCAATACTCATCAGTGTGCTGTTTCCAGGAGACCCATCTCACATGCAAGGATACACATAGACTCAAAATATAGGGATGGAGGAAGATCTACCAAGCAAATGGAAAGCAAAAAAAGCAGGAGTTCCAATTCTAGTCCCTGATAAAACAGACTTTAAACCAACAAAGGTCAAAAGAGACAAAGAAGGGCATTACATAATGGTAAAAGCATCAATGCAACAAGAAGAGCTAACTATCCTAAATAAATACACATTCAATACAGGAGCATGCAGATATATAAAGCAAGTTCTTAATGACCTACAAAGAGACTTAGACTCCCAGACAATAATAGTGGGAGACTTTAACACTCCACTGTCAGTATTAGACAGATCAATGAGACAGAAAATTAACAAGGATATCCAGGACTTCAATTCAGACCTGGACTAAGCAAACCTAATAGACATTTACAAAACTCTCCACCCCAAAACCACAGAATATACATTCTTCTCAGCACCACATCACACCTGCTCTAACGTTGACCACATAATTGGAAGTAAATCACTCCTCAGCAAATGCAAAAGAATGGAAATCATAAGAAATATTCTCTCAGACCACAGGGCAATCAAATTAAAACTCAGAATTCAGAAACTAACTCAGAACTGCACAACTTCATGGAAACTGAACAACTGGCTCTTGAATGTTGACTGAATAGACAATGAAATGAAGGCAGAAATAAAGATATTCTTTGAAACCAATGAGAAAGAAGACACAACATACCAGAATCTCTGGAAGACATTTAAAGCACTGTCTAGAGGAAAATTTATAGCAATAAATACCCATATGAGAAGCAGGGAAAGATCTAAAATTGACACACTATCCTCAAAATTGGAAGAGCTAGATGAGCAAGATCAAAAAAACAAACTCAAAACCTAGCAGAAGACAAGAAATAACTAAGAGCAGAACTGAAGGAGATAGAGACACAAAAAATCCTTCAAAAAAATCAATAAATCCAGGCACTAGTTGTTTGAAAAGATCAACAAAATAGACAGAATGCTAGCCAGACTAATAAAAAAGAAAAGAGAGAAGAATCAAATAGATGTAATAAAAATGATAAAGGGGATATCACCACAGATTCCACAGAAATACAAACCATCATCAGAGATTACTACAAACAGCTCTATGCACTAAAATCAGCAAATATGGAAGAAATGGATAAATTCCTGGACACTTACACCCTCCCAAGCCTAAACCAGGAAGAAGTCAAAATGCTGAATAGACCAACAAAAAGGGCTGAAGTTGAGGCAGCAATTAATAGCCTACCAATCAAAAAAAGCCCAGGTCCAGATGGGTTCACACCCAAATTCCACTAGACATACAAAGAGGGGCTGGTGCCACTCCTTCTGAAATTATTCCAAACATTACAAAGAGAGGGAATCCTCCCCGAATCATTTTATGAGACCAACATTATCCTGACACCAAAACCCGGCAGAGACTCAGCAAGGAAAGAAAACTTCAGGCCAATATCCATGATGAGCATAGAGGCAAAAATCTTCAATAAAATACTGGCAAACTGATTGCAACAGCACATCAAAAAGCTTATCCATCATGATTAAAAAGGCTTCATCCTTAGGATGCAAGGCTGGTTCAACATACTCAAGTCTATAAATGTAATTCACCTCATAAACAGAACCAAAGACAAAAACCACATGATTATCTCAATAGATGCAGAGAAGGCCTTTGACAAAATTCAACAGCCTTTATGCTAAATACTCTGAATAAACTAGGTATCAATGGAATTTATCTTAAAATAATGAAAGCTATTTATGACAAACCCACAGCCAATATCATACTGAATGGGCAAAAACTGGAAGCATTCCCTTTGAAATCTGGCACTAGACAATGATACCTTCTCTCACCACTCCTATTCAATACAGTATTGGAAGTTCTAGCCAGAGCAATCAGGCAAGAAAAGGAAATAAAGGGTGTTCAAATAGGAAGGGTGGAAGCCAAATTGTCTCTATTTGCAGACGACATGATAGTATATCTAGAAGACCCCATCGTCTCAGCCCAAAAACTCCTGAAACTGATAGGCAAATTCAGCAAAGTCTGAGGATATAAAATCAATGTGCAAAAATCACAAGCATTCCTAAATACCAATAACAGACTTAAAGACAGCCAAACCAAGAACAAACTGCCATTTACAATTGCTACAAAGAGAATAAAATACCTTGGAATACAACTAATAAAGGATGTAAAGGACCTCTTCAAAGAGAACTACAAACCACTCCTCAAGGAAATAAGAGAGGACATAAACAGATGGAGAAACATTCCATGCTCATGGTTAGGAAGAATCCGTATTGTGAAAATGGCCATATTGTCCAAAGTAATTTATATATTCAACACTATCCCCATCAAGCTGCCACTGACCTTCACAGAACTGGAAAAAACCACCTTAAACTTCATATGGAACCAAAAGAGAGCCTGCATAGCCAAGTCAATTCTAGGTAAAAAGAACAAAGCTGGAGGCATCACACTACCTGACTTCAAACTATACTACAAGGCTACAGTAATCAAAACAGCATGGTACTGGTACCAAAACAGAGATATAGACCAATGGAAAAGAACAGAGGCCTTGGAGGCAACACCATGCATCTACAAGTAAGTGATCTTTGACAAACTGTGGAAAGGATTCCTTGTTTAATAAATGGTGTTGGGAGAACTGGCTAGCCATGTGCAGAAGGCAGAAACTGGACCCCTTTCTGATATCTTACACTAAAATTAAATCCAGATGGATTAAAGCCTTCAACTATAAGACCTAACACCATAAAAACCTTGCAAGAAATCCTAGGCAAAACCATTCAGGATGTAGGCATAGGCAAGGACTTCATGACTAAAACACCAAAAGCATTCGCAACAAAAGCCAAAATAGACAAATGAAATCTAATTAAACTCCAGAGTTTCTGTACAGTGAAAGAAACAATCATTGGTGAACTGGCAACCAATAGAATGAGAAAAAATTTTTTGCAATCTACCCATCTGAAAAAGGACTTTTATCCAAAATCTACAAAGAACTAAAACAGATTTAGAAGAAGCAAACCCATTCAAAAGTGGGCAAAGTCCATGAGACATTGCCCCTATCTCCCATTCTCTGTGGAGGGTAAGAGCCTAATTTTGAAATGTGAAAAGAGACAAGTAGCAAAGACAGACGTCTTAATCACATTGACCAACCTCTCCCACAAAGTCTTCCAGTACTTTTTTTTTCTTTTCTCTTGTTTCCCCTGCCCCCCAACACATAGTCTCGTTCTGTCACCAAGACTAGAGTACAGTGGTGCAATCTCAGCGTGGTGCAATTTCAGCTTACTGCAACATCCGCCTCCCAGGTTCAAGGGATACTCCTGCCTCAGCTTCCTGAGTAGCTGAGACTACAGACATGTGCCACCAAGCCCAGCTAATTTTTGTTTTTTATTATAGACTGCATTTCACCATGTTGGCCAGACTGGTCTCAAACTCCTGATCTCAAGTGATCTGCCTACCTCGGCCTCCCAAAGTGCTGGGATTATAGGCATAAACCACTCCACCCAGTCTCTTCCAGTACTTTCTATTAGTTCACTCCAGCATTTAAAAGTCCTCCTGTTTTTATTTCATCTGAGTTAAATCTCTCTCCCCCGTTGGAATGGTTTTAAATATTACTTGCCATTTTTAACAAGCATCCAATGAAATTTTTCTTTTGTAACATTAAATTTAGTCATGTGCATTATTAAAACAGATGAAAGTAGGATTAGTCTAGGAAATTCATTGCTACAAAATTTCAAATGTCAAAGAAATACTTATGGTTATAACACATACACACACACACACACACACACACACACACACACACACACACTCCCCAATACATTGCTCAAAGATGGAATGTCACACATGTACAAGAGTATTTGAGAGTTAAAGAGGTTAATTTAATCCCTTTATAAAGCTATCTTCTTCATTGTGGCAAGCTCTATTTCTTCTTTAATGCCCTGTAAGTATAGAGTTTCTGATAATAAACCACAAAACAAAGATCTGGATGGTTACTTAAAAGATGGTAGGGCTGCTGAGGTGTGAAGAGACTCAAAACCAAATAAATATAATATGCTATAGTATGTTATATGTATTATGAATACATTTCCTTTTCTAAAAAGTATACCCTACCTTTCTTTAGGTTTGTTTAAAGTAGATTTCAAAAATACAGACTATAGTGTGTGTGTGTGTGTGTGTGTGTGTGTGTGTGTGTGTGTGTTTCTCTTTTTAATGAGAAAATTCTATCAAATAAGCAAATAAGGTAAGGTCAAAATGATGGTGGTATAAACACACCTTTCCATCCTGTACAATTGTTAGTTGAGCCATAAATTTGCTTTACTCTTTACAGGAAAAAAGTCAAAGAGGGAAATACTAATTTCACAATTCACAGTATCTGTGACTTTAAAATACTATAATTTCTCAAATAAACAACTAACAAAAATTACTGTTCCTGTTTCAGAGATCTGAATGGAATTTATCTCCAGTAGCTGCATAAAGGAGACATGTAACAAGTTGCATTTTTACCCTCTTCCTTATAGTGATCATAACAATGAAATTGGCAATCTATGCCTCAAGGTGGAAAGCTAACTACCATAAATTTATATAGGAACCAAAAGAGTATGTTACCACTGTAGAGTCGTTTAGGATCAATTTAAGAAAAAATCCAAAGACACTGTCTTGGTAAATGTTAAAGAGTGATATACAAGTTTACATTCTATGAAAATGATCCAGGAAGGTTGCTGGTGGTGGTGGTGGTTGGGGAGGGGGTTTACAGATATTCTATGTTTCGGGTACATGAAAATATATTCATTAATAGTTAACTGATAAGAAATATGAGTCACATATTCTTAGAAAGGAGGAAAGACAACCTAGGACCCAGACTCTGTAGTGAGGTAGATAAAAGAATACATGTGGATAGAGACATTACAGAAAGCTTATATTGTACCTATACACAGTGAAAATACAATTTTCAAATGCAAAACTCTGAGCACCTCAAGAAAATATTTTGCATTCAATTGTCTGCATTTCTTAGAGACTTGTTGAACATAAGCCAGTCTAATGTTAAGACACATCTACCAGAAACAATTACTATTGTGTTAGAGGAGTTGATCTAAACATATTCTTGAAGAAAATTATTTGATGGTAAGACTGGTAATCCATTAAAGTTATTCCTACTTTTTTCTAATTAAAACTATGATATAGATAGTTTAAAGCATTGGTTCTGCAAGTATGAACCCTAGTCTAACAGCAACAGTATCACCTGAGAATTTGTTAGAAAGGCAAATTCTTAGATGATACCCCAGATCAAATCCTCAGTTTTTGGTAGAGAGTCTGGCCATCTGCATTTTAACAACCTCTCCGAGTGATTCTGATGTACTCTTAGGTTTGAGAACCTCTGTTATTGAAAACATTTATGCTGCCATCCTTTAGAAATACAGGACCAGAAAAGAGAAGGCAGGTCACTGGCTCACCTAGAGGATTACTGAGATATAAGGCACAAACTAAAAAATGCCACAGGATGCTTTTTACTTTACACGGTCCTCAAAAGCCAGGTATTCCTAATTACAACATTAGGATTGTTATTGAAAACAGCTCCCATAAGCATCAATAACAAGAGTCACATAGATTAACATGGAACTACTTTCTTTCCAGTGTTTTCACAGCCAAAGCTTGAGAGGAGTTTCACAAAACACTTATTATTTCCAGATTTCTTCAGAAGATGATACAAATGTTGAGTGCTCTATATTAAGCACCTTAAAGTCCCCCTTCTTTACCTATGAATTTCTAACACTGAGTATTAAGATGTAACCAACCCTCAATAGGGAATATCTAAATAGTTGAGATACTCATAATTTAAGAATAAGCGATTCATAGCCTATTAACTTTTTTTCTGAGTGGCAATGGTTTCTGGGAGCATCAATGTAGAAAACAGTGAAGAGCAAGCATTCTGGGGTCAAACTGCCTGGTTCTAATAGGATTTCATCATTTATTGGCAGTGTAATGTTGTACAGTTAGCTCCATAGAACCTCAAATTCCCAAATTTATAAAATGGTGATGATTATGAAACATACAACTGATCCATGAAGCTCTGAGTATGGTAATTCCAATGTAGAATAACAAAATACTAGATGTGAGCTGCCCTTTATTCCATGTTTTTGAGCACTCACAACGTGTCTGTCACTATTCTTGCTGCCAAGAGTGCATAGATGAAGAGCCTAGTGGTGGGGAAAAGCATAGAAACCAAAAATTTTATAAAGACAAGGACTGAGAGTACTTTATTATAAGACAACTCATTATGGTGAAAGGGTAAGAGAAGACTTCATGTATTTGGTGGTGCCTAAGAATTCAGGGATAAAAGGAAGACAGACAGTTAAAGATGCTGATAGGTGATTCCAGACAGTGGAAGTTTCATGGGTATTGGAATAGCAATTTTTACTATACCAACCATTGGTTTTAGTTCAGCTTTCAATAACTCTAGACAATCCTCTCACGTTCCTTCAAAATGTGTTTCTCTATGATTTCAATCATTCACTTTCATTTCCCTCCTGTGTCTGAATGCTCAGAGACAGGGTTGATCTTCTAAAGCTGACCTCTTAAATTGGTGCTTCTGAACTCAGCTCCAGCTTTTCACTGAACATCACTCACACATCATCAATTTTCTCTTAAACTTTTTCCTCACAGTAAGGTCTTCCCATGTACTTGTGAAATGATCAGAAGCTCCTCATTAAGTCAAACAAAGCAATAGCAACTATTATAATACAGAAAGCCTTTCCTCTACGTCTTTATCTTCTAAAGCTACTTCTTATTTACTCTCTGTTTCTCTCTCACTGTCAAAATCGTAATAGATAAACCACTCACTGTTAACCTCTTTCAATAGTTTTGATTCTATCCAGTAACGGGAGAATATGTTCCAAGGAGCGGCAGCTCAGTCCAAACTCCTGCTACATTTGCTGTATACAACCTATTCTGACCTTTTGTTGATGGCTCTCAGACCAATGAGACTTCTCTTTCCTTTGTCCTGAATCTGGGCACCTCTTGTGTCCTCTCTGTCTACACTATCACTTCTTTACAGCTTGCTTTTACCTTCATAGTTTCTATCTCAGCACAGAGGCCACTTTAGTAAAACCCTCTGGTCTCAACTCTCTGAGATACAGTTGCTTGTTTCCCATTGCCTGCTCGATTTTTACAGGATGCAGCACTTCAGACTCAATGTTCCTCAATTAATTGTCTTGTACCATTACTTTAAGGTATGCCTGATGTTTTTCCTTCTTACTCTTTCATTTATGACACCTTTTCCATATAGTCAATCCTTTCCCCACCTTTTCCTTTACTGTCTTCAGTCTCCCAGAATTTGCCGTTAGTGTTAGATTCACATTGTGTGACACCTTGTCCGTGTTCTCTGTCCACATTATCCCGTCACTAAAGCCCAGATCCAACGTCATCTTTTCTATAATGCTTTCCCCAACTCGGGTAATGAGTCTGAAGAAGTGCCACTATGTTTTGTCTATTAAAAAAACCCTCTTTGGCCGGATGTGGTGGCTCACGCCTATAATCTCAGCACATTGGGAGGCTGAGGCAGGCAGATCACGAGGTCAGGAGATTGACACCATCCTGGCTAATATAGTGAAACCCTGTCTCTACTAAAAAAAAAAAAAATTAGCTGGGCATGGTGGCACATGCCTATATTCCCAGCTACTCAGGAGGCTGAGGCAGGCAGATCACAAGGTTAGGAGATTGAGACCATCCTAACTAATCCGGTGAAACCCTGTCTCTTCTAAAAATACAAAAAATTAGGGCCAGGCGCGGTGGCTCAAGCCTGTAATCCCAGCACTTTGGGAGGCCGGGGCGGGTGGATCACAAGGTCAAGAGATCGAGACCATCCTGGTCAACATGGTGAAACCCCATCTCTAAAAAATACAAAAAAATTAGCTGGGCACGGTGGCGCGTGCCTGTAATCCCAGCTACTCGGGAGGCTGAGGCAGGAGAATTGCCTGAACCCAGGAGGCGGAGGTTGCGGTGAGCTGAGATCGCGCCATTGCACTCCAGCCTGGGTAACAGCAGCGAAACTCCGTCTCAAAAAAAAAAAAAAAAAAAAATTAGCTGGGCATGGTGGAATGTGCCTGTACTCCCAGCTACTCAGGAGGGTGAGGAAGGAGAATCACTTGAATCTGGGAGGTGGAGAATGCAGTGAGCTGAGATGGCATCACTGCATTTCAGCCTGGTGACACAGAGGGACTCTGTCTCAGAAAAAGAAAAGACCCTCTTCCAGTTATTTTGTATTATCTGGACTGTCAGTGAGGCTTCTTGAAAACAGAGGTACTCGTATTGCTGTCTTCCTGAACACCCTCTCTTCCACATAGTCATCCGTCATAGCACTTAGGTTGGTAACATGGAAGCTACAACACATGTAAAGTTTATCATCCAGAAGAGATACATCTGAGGCTATTACCTTATCAGACAACTGACAAATTTGAATAATGGGCTATCGATGAAATAGTATACTGTCAAGGTAAAATTTCCACATTTTAATAACTATACTGTGGTTATATAGGAAATTCTCACTGAAGTATCTTATGTAAAGGAGCACTATATCTCCAAGCTACTCTCAAATGACTAATAAAAAATTTATATACATATTTATGAAAATAATCATAAAGTTAATAGAAAAACTCTTAACTAACAGTAAAGCTGGGTAAAGCCTGTATATAAGACTTTTTTGTACTATTCTTGATATTTAAAAATTTTTTTCATAACAAGTTGAGAAATTAATAATAAAAATCAGCTGGTTTATTGTTATTTATATCCACAGATACAAAATCTGTACTCCCCAGTGATAACAGTGGAGTACGCATTTTGCATTTCTAGACTATATTCCTCCTATTAAAATATTCTTCTTGAACTAAGCTTAACATTTATGTCCCTTTGAAAATTATCAAAAAATTTTCATCAAATTAGTATCAAATACTGACAAAAACCCAAAGAGTAACAAATAAAACTAGTGAAAAAAACTGACTTTTTCTCAATAAAATATTTGTCAAGCAAATACATTGATCCTTCTTATACAAATGGATAAAATTAGTGATGGTGCCTGATAAATACTATAGGCTATGTGTAAATAACTTCTCAATATCTCATAGAAACTTGTACAGTATTTTTTTTAGTTTAATTAAAACAAACAAACTGTCATTCTGAAAAACATGCAGAGGAAAAAAAAATACTCTCTAACAGTAACTTTCTAAATATTTTGAAAAATATCAACAAAATATTAAATTTGTAGCCATCCAACATATACTATATGTAATATTTTTCATTAATATTCATAATTTCTTTTGGTTAAAAATCAAAATCATCCAGTTTTCTTATGTTTTCCCACACATGGGCAACCACATATGACTCTGTAAAAGCTAAGTTAGGCCAAATGAAGATGTATAAATGAGGCTGTTGAATGTACAATGCCATTTCCATCACATTTTATCAGGGTAGCATCTATTTCATCATATGTGTATGAGAGTGTGTGTGTGTGTGTGTGTGTGTGTGTGTGTGTGTGTGTGTGTATTATTCAATGAGCATTTTTTAAACATCTTTAATTATTCTGACTCTCCTTTTTCACTTTCTCTTTTATCTACATATTTGATATCATACTGTATGAACCATGAACCTTTATCTGGAAATAAAGCCAGGGAATAAACCAATGAGAATCTTATAAAACTATTATTCTGAAGATTATATAAAAATTAATTATCTTGAATCAACCCCCTTGACCTGGGCAATGTGCAATACATTAGCTTCATATGTTTTATTTCATCTTTATTATTCATGGTAAGAAAATAGAGTCATAACTGAAATTTATCTGACCTGGAAAACATTTCCTTACATGAACATCCTGCGCATTTCTACTCATCCATTTTTTTTTTAAAGATAATCATTTCTCATTTAATAGGGCTTTGCAGCAAAGTTAAAACTTACCCGCTTGGCAACTCATCCTGAACTTATAAAAAGATTTTTTTTTTAGTATACTTGAAAACATCACTCTAAAACCACAACTTTAAACATTAAGCACTTTGAGGCAATAGCATCATGAATTTACACTACTGAACAGCACAGTTAGGCACTGGATTCCTTCTGATTATGAGATAAAAACTTTCTTTTCTTCACTAAATGGCTAGAGGCAGTCATGCATGTTTTACTTTGTGTCAGTTGCTTTTGGTTTTGGTCACTTTCTTGACTAATAACTATCAGCTCCTATTCCTTACAATCACCATAGGGTTAGTACAAACACTTTATTCCTTTCCTAATTTGCTACACTGCCTCTTTTGTGAGAGATGTATATGAACTATCACATGCAGTTGCTGTCTCCCTTTTCATAGTTATATTACTGTTAATTTTTGTTTTCTTTTTTTTTTTTTCCAATTCTTAGTTGTGTTCTACTGGGCTTAGTATGACTGTTATATCTGAGTGATGTTATTTTACATTTTCCACATAATGGGAGTTAACCCAAGTTAGAAGCTGTAACTAATTTACTTATACCTAGCCATGTTCTAAGAACATTTTACCAAGCTTTCATATGTATTGTTAATACAGCGCATCCTACAGAATAAAAAACACAAAGAAGCAATGATAATATCCAGATAAGAAAATAAGACAAAGCCAGAACCGATACTGATGGAAAAAAAATAGCACAATAATTTCTATATATTTGACAGTGGTAAGTCATACATTATACACTAAACATTACAACAACCAAAACAATAAGGAAAACATGGTCAATTATAAAACTGACAGTTTTTGCAGATTAAAAAAAAAACAAGTACAAGAGAAGTACAACTGTACTTTATGGTCCTCAAAAAAATGGTGTAAGACAGAGTATTGACCAATATCTTTGAATACTTTCTTACCACAAACAAGAAAAAAATTTGGAGGACTATTTATTTAAAAATTGCTTAGTGTAAGCTTAAAACATCAGGCCAAGAGAAATCCAGCAAAAATAATTCTAAATATATGAGGGATGATGAAATATGATATAATATGATAGGATACATCAGGGTCAGATTTTAGTGCATTGAGGCCAGTTTTTCTTAACAAAAGGTAAGCATCAGACCACAATGTCTAAATTATAGTGATGCTAACTATATTATTTTAGAGTAGAGAGTGGGAATCTAGATTTTTCAAGTATATTGAAGATTCTGATTCATGTTTCAGAATGAGATCTACTGACCTACAAGCAGAGTTGAAAACATATAGTACATGCCCTCCTCCACATATACTGATATTCTGAATTAAGGCTTTGAAAGATATTTGTAGCAATAACTGAGTTTATGCTCTCTGACAAGTAACTGTAGGGAAACTAATCTGAAATGACAATTAACTGCAGAACCATATGCTTCAACAGTCAGTCAAGCTGAGACAGCCTCCCATAAAATCCACAAAGCTAAAACCTCTCGCAAACTCATTAGAATGGCAACGTATCAAAGAAAACATCCATATCCAATTTTTGAAATATAAATCCAATTTAGACATCAGGACAGCACAACCCACCAACCTATGTACCTGTTTTATCCTTCTCAAATTTAGGGGAAAATTATTAAGAAAAAACTGAAATAACGTCATTAACACATTTTTTCTAGAAAAGTAAAATAATCTTTCAAAAATTAATTCTTGCAAAAAAATGTTGTTGACCACTCACCACAGCAAATAGATAACATTTCCATTTCTACTTTCTATACCTATAACCATTACTGAAAAATGATCCTAACAGTCCTTCCTATCCAGGCTTGATAACACCTAGAATTTATTTTGGACATAGTTCTCCAGGAAGTTACTTGTATTTCACCAGCACTTGGCATGCCAGAGACCTCTCTGGGCTTATTCCTCCTATCTAACTGAAATTTTATATCCTTTGACCAACATCTCCCCTGTATTCTCCATGCCCCCTTCTCTTGTAACCATCATTCTACTGTCTGCTTTTACAAGCACAACATTTTGGATTCCACATAGAAGTGAGAAGAAAAAAAAAAGTAAACAAGGATGGAAGGAAGAAAGGGAGGAAGAAAGGGGCAAAGGGAAAAAAGCTCTCTGAACATCAAGAGTTACTTAATCTTCACTTGACATAAATATTCCTTAATAAAATACCCTTAATAATTGACAGATTGCTTGGGTGATATTTTTAGTCATTTAAAGAAGACATAAATTGGGGTAATTTATTATGTGGATAATTTCACATTAATAGATTGAGAGATCCACAACTACTTACTTCTCAAAACACAGAGCCATACATTTAATTTTGTCCTTCATTCCAACATTTCTGTTTACAAAACTGAGCAAAACCCAAGCATCGAAGAAATGTCATTACTTCAATCTTTTACATATTAGAGAAATTCAGAATGGAATGATATTTTTATTAAGTATTCCCTCATTCTGAACATTACTTGAGGTACAAGATAGGATGAAATAATATTGGAATGCAGGGAAATCAAATATAAAAAATACAGATAACTTCTGATAGCATTGTTTAAAATCTGGCAATAAATTTTAGTGATAAGAACAGCCAAATTATCCCTTGGCACTTACTTTTACTCTAGAAAGACATTTATTGAATCCAAATGTCAGTAGTTGTAATAAATAGTTATAGGCTGTGTCAACAAAAGTATGAATGTTGTCAAATATACTGTGTTACTGGGTTCAGCTGTTTTTCTCCTAATTTCTATTTGCAGTCCACTGAAATTTAGTAAAATAGAATGAGGAAAGTATAGGGAGGTGAAAGTTAACACTTTGTCTAATTCAATTTAACAGATACCGAATGTCAACTACATAATTAAGGTATTAGTGGGATATAGTCCTGTATTGACAGATAGAACAGAAAAATGATTCTAAAATAAAGTTGGATATGCTAGAGACTAAGACTAGTAAAAATAAGTTTATATTTTGTTTACGTTGAATTCAGTTATTTCTGGACGACATGTCTATTCAATTTATAACACAAAATCAAGCTAATTTTCTTCCATAGAGACTTCAGAAAGGTTTACTTCAATGAGAAAATATAATTTTTGGCTGTCAATTAAAGGTACTTTCTATAAAAGAAATCTTGAGATATATATGAGTTACTTTTGAGTTATTTGGTTATTAACGAATATTTATTAAGAACATGGCCACTTAATTTGCAACAATCCCTCTGTTGCTCTGTGATGCTTTGTGTATTCTCCTTTATCTTTTCTTCCAGAATCTGTTCTTCTTATCCTCAAATCTATACCTGAGCCTACTGGTCACACTCAGTAAAAGCTATGGCCTCTGACTTCACTAAAAAGCATTAAGAATAAATGCCCAAAGTGAATTCCATACCAAATCAAAGCTCATTCAGAGTTTCACCTCTTTCTAACCTTGCCATCGTGTCTCAGAATGAGCCATTCTTTGTCCTATTGCTATTGTACCTGGGCCTGGATCTATCATGTTCCAGCACTGCCCATTTCCACTCTGATTTTGAATCTTCATCTTATTGCTGATTACTTAACTCAAGCTTTTGCAAGTGCTCATGTCTCTGTCATATTAAAAACCATTCTTTCATATATCCTACTTTTACTTTTATTCAGGGTTGTATTCTTCAAATTGTCCATCTTCGCAGTCTTTATTTCTCAAATACTAGTTTCTTCCATAGTTTGCTAAAATGTGGCTTCTTACTTGCCTCTCTATGTTACAGTCTACCTGTGGCATCATTTTCAGGTTTTAGTTTTCATCTACCTTAACTCATTCTGGCATTTTACATTGCTGACCACACCTTCATTTTTTAAATTTCCTTTAAAAATATTTAAAATGGTATCATATTCTGGTTCTCATTTTACTTCATAAACACCTCTTTTTCAATTAAAAAAAAATTGTTGTAGCTCTTAAATGTATACATTTTTCAAATGTTCATTTCCAGGTCATTTATACCATATTAACTTTAGCCTATAGATGATGAAGCAGAAACGCAGAACAACTTAATGAAAAGATGTTTCTAAATATCAAAAGTATCAAACTTCTAAAAATCAACTATTTTCCAGTTAAGTAATATTTTAAATATGATGTCACACAACTATTTTTGTAAACCTATATATCACCAACTTCTAACCTTCTGATTTCTAAACATACAACATCTGTGCCTTTTTTTTTCTCCAAGATCAGGAAAACTAGGCAGAGAATTTGGACACATGTGCTTTTAGAAAAACAAAACAAAAACACTAGAGTTTATTCATCTAAGAAATACCATTATGAGCTTATTTTTGAAAACGACATGTTTCCTAAATAAAATGGCTGAATTACACACAATCAAATATCACATATTAACTGGTAAGTATGAATGGTTCCTAAATTATCACTGGAAAAATACATATCCATTTTCATATTATTTTTAGTATGCAGTGACTGCAATTAAGACATATCCAATTAGGGAAGAAAAAATTGTGAATTTATTGCTCAGTTTAAATTTCTTCATCACTTTCTGATTGAGCCATTTGTCAATTATGGTTTCAGTGCTGTTGATCATTTTGTTGTAAAATTATGCTACTGTTAGCAGGTTTATCATGTAAATATATCAGATTATAAATCTTTTCATATTTTGTTACCTTTTTTGCTCCTTAAAATTAAGAGATAGCAAAAGCTCCTTTAACTATAGGAGCTCAAGGGAGTATCAAATTTATGCTGGAAAAATAAACTAACCTAAGCTATTCAGTTATGTTTTAGTTTACTCACTTATGAAATTTGAGTTCTCTGTATTCTATCATCATTGTTCTTCAAATACTCATACAAAGCTAGTCTATCTTAGTATAAAAACATTATGTTCAAAGTATAATGACTGCATTTCCATTTCTGACTTTTCTGGGGTCACTGGCAGCTGATCAACATTCCCATAGAGAGAAAAGAAAAACCAATGAGATTTTTTAATTTCCTTTTTGAAAGTGTCAGATATCAGTTCAGGCACCCTGAACTTGAGAGATTAAATTCTAGAGAAAGAAAAAAAAAAAGCTTCACATATTATAGCTACTTTTCTTTCAAGTCATTGCCTATTTCAGGTATACTGAAAATCCAAGCAAAAATCTGCAGTGAATGGCCCAGAGTATTCGACTGGAAACACAGTAGGGTTATGTCCTAGGACTAGGGCAAATAGCAGACAAAGACAGCATTACCAAGCCAGGCTTCAATATGCTTAGCCCCATATTGGAATGAAACAATCAGACTGTACTTTGTCTGCCTAACATAAAATAAAACATAAAAAAAGAAAAGAAAAATACTTCTGAAGAAAAATAACCTAATCCTGAGCCAGTTTTTTTCATAGAAAATAATGGCAGTCAGTAAAAAATAAGACTTGTCAAGAGAGAAGGCAAAGAAAAATAGAGCAAAACCAACAGGTAACAGATGATCAAAACAGGAGTTCTCAGATAAAAATAGTAAAATAGCTATCAACAGAAATGCTTAAGAACATAAAATACAAACCTGGGAAATACTAAATGAAAAATGTTGCCAGATAATTAGAACCTATAAAACTAAATCAAATGTGAAGTTTAAAATGAAAATAAATTAAATAAGGGAAATGAAGAATTTAATAAATGTGTCTAGTAGCAGATTAGAAGCAGCAGAATACAAGACTGGTGAACCAGATGATGGGGCCATGAGCAGTATACAGACTGAAGCACAGATAGTGGAGAAGGAGGAGGAAAAATTAGAAAAGAGCTTAAAATATATAAAACTCAGTGAAAGGTCTAACATAAGTAAAAATTGAATTAATGAAGGAGACAAGAAAAAGAATGAGAAAACGTTAATATCCTCAGAAATCCTGGCCAAAGATTTTCTAAAACTTACACAACTGTAATCCACAGATTCAAGAAGCTCATAAATATCCAAGCACAATAAACACACACAAAAAAACCCCACATCTAAGCACTTACTATAAAATGTCTAAAGATAAAGGAAACTCTTAGAGAAGCAGCTAGGGCCTAGATGGGTGGAGTGGAGGATATAAAGCTATATAAAAATATATACACTTAAACATATTAGAAATAAATCAAAATGTAAGCCTGAAATATGCAGTTATACTTAGTGAAAAGCAAAGGGAAAGGTACACTACACCATATTCTAGGAAGAAGTTCTTCATGTTCAACTAACCCATAGGAAGTCAAGATAAAGAAACAGAAATAAAAAATAGAGACTATAAAACAAAAGGAAAGTTGCAGACAAGCTCCAATACTTCAGTAATTATATTCAGTGTAAATGATCTAAAGACACCAATTGAAACATGAATTGGCAAAATGGATTTTAAAAACATGACTCACCTATATACTATCTATAAAAAATTCATTTGAAATATAATGATATAGGTAGGTTAAAAGTTAATATATATATAAAACATGCAAACAACCGTCAAAAGTAAGCAGGATGGATAGATAATGTAGACTTTAGAGCAAATAAAAGTGCCAGATTCAAAGAGGGACATATAAAATTACAAAAGATCCAGCCATTAAAAAGTCACAGCAATTCTAAATCTGTATATACCCTCCCCACTCCAAAAAAAATGTAGAAAATATTGAAGCAGAAACAGAACTGAAAGGAAAAATAGACAAATCCAAAATTACACTTGAAGATTTTGGCATCTTTTTTTTAAAAAAAACAAAAAACAAAAAACAAAACACTGTAAGTTCTGGGTACACATGCAGATTGTACAGGTTTGTTACATAGGTATACACATGCCATGGTGGTGGTTTGCTGCATCCATCGTCCCGTCATCTACATTAGGTATTTCTCCTAATGCTATCCCTCACCAATGCCCCCACCCTCTGCTATCCCTCCCCTAGCCCCAGAACCCCCAAGCCCCAGTGTGTGATGTTCCCCTCTCTGTGTCTGTGTGTTCTCATTGTTCAACACCCACTTATGAGTGAGAACATGCAGTGTTTGGTTTTCTGTTCTTGTGTCACTTTGCTGAGAATGGTGGTTTCCAGTTTCATCCAGGTCCCTGCAAAGGACATGAACTCATCCTTTCTGATGGCTGCATGGTATTCTGTGATGTATATTTGCCACATTTTCTTTATTCAGTCTATCATTGATGGGCATTTGGGTTGGTTCCAAGTCTTTGCTATTGTAAACAGTGCTGCAATAAACATATGTGTGCATGTGTCTTTATAATAGAATGATTTATAATCCTTTGGGTATATACCAAGTAATGGGATTGCTGAGTCAAATGGAATTTCTATTTCTAAGTCCTTGAGGAATCACCACACTGTCTTCCCCAATGGTTGAACTAATTTGCACTCCTACAAACAGTGTAAAAGCATTCCTATTTCTCCACATTCTCTCCAGTATCTGTTGTCTTCTGATTTTTCAATGATCATCATTCTAACTGATGTGATGTGGTATCTCAATGTAGTTTTGATTTGCATTTCTGTAATGACCAGTGATCTCTTTTTCATATGTTTGTTGGCTGCAAAAATGTCTTCTTTTGAAAAGTGTCTGTTCATATCCTTTGCTCACTTTTTGATGGGGTTGTTTTTTCTTGTAAATTTGTTTAAGTTCTCCACAGATTCTAGATAGTAGCCCTTTGTCTAATGGGTAGATTGCAACCATTTTTTCCCATGCTGTTGGTTGCTGGTTCACTCTATTGATAGTTTCTTTGGCTGTGCAAAAGCTCTTTAAGTTTAATTAGATCCCATTTGCCTATTTTGGTTTTCATTGCCTTTGCTTTTTGTGTTTTAGTCATGAAGTCTTTGCCCATAGGCAAAGTTTTTGCCTAGGTTTACTTCTAGAGTTTTTATGGTGTTAGGCCGCATGTTTAAATCTTTAATCCACCTACAGTTAACTTTTATATAAGGTGTAAGGAAGGGATCCAGTTTCAGCTTTCTGCATATGGCTAGTCAGTTTTCCCAGCACCATTTATTAAATAGGGAATCGTTTCCCTATTGCTTGTTTTTATCAGGTTTGTGGAAGATCAGACAGTGGGAGCTGTGTGGTGCTCTCTCTGACATCTGTTATGTTCTATTGGTCTATACCTCTGTTTCGGTACCAGTACCATGCATTTTTGATTAAAGTAGCCTTATAATATAGTTTGAAGTCAGGTAGCATGATGCTTCCAACCTTTTTTTTTTTTGCTTAGGATTCTCTTGGCTATGCAGGCTCTTTTTTGGTTTCATATAAAGTTTTAGGTGTTTTTTTCCAATTCTGTGAAGAAAGTCATCAGTAGCTTGGTGGGGATAGCATTGAATATATGAATTACTTTGGGCAGTATGGCCATTTTCACAATATTGATTCTTCCTAACCCAATACAAGAGCACCCAGAGACATAAAGCAAGTCCTTGATGACATTCAAAGAGACAGACTCCCACACAATAACAGTGGGAGATTTTAACAACCCATTCTCAATACTAGATAGAGCAACAAGACAGAAAATTAACAAGGATATCCAGGACTTGCACTCAGATCTGGACCAAGTGGAATTAATGGACTTTTACAGAACTCTCCACCCCCAAAACAGAGAACATACATCCTCCTCAGTACCACATCACACTTACTCTAAAATTGACCACATAATTGGGAGTAAAACACTCCTCAAAAAATGCAAAAGAATGAAATCAAAACAAACAGTTTGTTAGACCACAGTGCAATCAAATTAGAACTCAGGATTCAGAAATTCACTGAAAACCACACAACTACATGGAAACTAAATAACCTGCTCCTGAATGACTACTGGATGAATAATGAAATGAAAGTAGAAATAAAGATGTTCTTTGAAAACAATGAGAATGAAAACACAACATACCAGAATCTCTGGGACACATTTAAAGCAGTGTGTAGAGGGAAATTTATAGCACTAAATGCCCACATGAGAAGCGAGGAAAGATCTAAAATCAACACCCTAACATCACAATTAAAAGAACTAGAAAAGCAAGATTAAACAAATTCAAAAGCTAGCAGACAATAAGAAATAACTAACATCAGAGAAGAACTGAGGGAGACAGAGACACAACCCTTCAAAAAAATCAATAAATCCAGGAGCTCATTTTTAAAAATGACCGACAAAACAGATAGACTGCTAGCCAGACTAATAAAAAAGAAAAGAGAGAAGATTCACATAGATGCAATAAAAAAAGATAAAGGGGATATCACCACCAATCCCACAGAGATACAAATGACCATCAGAGATTACTACAAACACCTCTATGCAGAGAAACCAGTTAATCTAGAAGTGGATAAATTCCTGGACACTTTCAGCCTCCCAAGACTAAACCAGGAAGATGTTGAATTCCTGAATAGATCAATAACAAAGTCTGAAGTTGAGGCAGCAATTAACAGCCTAGCAACCAAAAATAGTCCAAGACTAGATGGGTTCACAGCCCAGTTCTACCAGAGGTACCAAGAGGAGCCGGTACCATTCCTTCTGAAACCATTCCAAACAATACAGAAAGAGGGAATCCTCCCTATTTTATGAGACCAACATCATCCTGATACCAAAACCCAGCAGAAAGGCAATGAAAAAAGAAACTTTCAGGCCAATATATATGATGAATATTGATGCAAAAATCTTCAATAAAATACCAGTAAACTGAATCCAACAGCACATCAAAGAGCTTATCCATCACCATCAACTTGGCTACATCCCAGGGATGCAAGGCTGGTTCAACATCCACAAATCTGTAAATGTAATCCATCACATAAACAGAACCAAAGACAAAAACCACATGATTATCTCAATAGATGCAGAGAAGGCCTTTGACAAAATTCAACAGCTGTTTATGCTAAATCCTCTCGAACTAGGCATCAATGGATTTTATCTCAAAATAATAAGAGCTATTTATGACAAACCCACAGCCAATATCATACTGAATGGGTAAAAACTGGAAGCATTCCCTTTGAAAACTGGCACAGGACAAGGATGCTCTCTCTCACCACTCCAATTCAACATAATATTGAAAGTTCTGTCTAGGGTCGTCAGACAAGAGAAAGAAATAAAGCGTATTCAAATAGAAAGAGAGGATGTCAAATTGTCCCTGTTTGCAGATTACATGATTGTATATTTAGAAGACCCCACTGTCTCAGCCCAAAATATCCTTAAGCTGATAAGCAACTTCAGCAAAATCTCAGGATACAAAATCAATGTACAAATATTGCAAGCATTCCTGTACACCAGTAATAGACAAACAGAGAGCCAAATCAAGAGTGAACTCCCATTCACAATTGCTACAAAGAAAATAAAATACCTAGGATTACAACTAACAGGGGATATGAAGGACCTCTTCAAGGAGAACTACAAACCACTGCTGAAAGAAATAAGAGAGGACACAAACAGATGGATAAACATTCCATTCTCATGGTTAGGAAGCACCCCCTTTTTAAATAGATGTAAAAACTAGATAGTCAATCAACAAAGATATTATAGAACTCAACTAATAGTATCAGATCAACATTTATAGACCCAAACAGAAGAATGCTTACTCTTCTCAAGTGCCCATGGAACATAAAATAGACCATATGCTGCTTAAAACTAAACATTGAACATATTTTTAAAAAACTGAAATTGTACAGCATGAGTTCTCTAACCACAATAGAATTAAAAGAGAAATAATTGACAGAAAGATTACAGGAAAATCTCCAAACACATGGAAACTGAACAACACTCTTGTAAATAATCTATGGGTCAAAGAAGAAGTACCAAGGGAAATTAAAAAATAAACACACTGAACTGAATGAAAATAGAATATATCAAAATTTGTATGACAGCTAAAGAAGTGCTGAGAGGGAAATTTGCACTACTAAATGCATACAGCAGAAAAGATGAAAAGTCTCAAGTAAATTATCCAATTCCCTCTTCAAGAAGCTAAAGAACAGCAAAATAAAACTGACACGGTGAGTCACAAAGTAAAAATAAAAGTAATTCAGTGTTATGGACTGAACACATGCTCTCCTAACATTTCTTTTGTTGTAACCCTGCTCCCCCACCCCAACCCATTTGTGGTAGTATCAGGACATGGGGCTTTTCAGAGGGAATTAGGACTAGACAAAATTATCAGAGTGAACTCACGAGTAAAATTAGCACCCATGAAAGAGTAACAGAGACAGCTTGCTTTCCCTCTCTGCTTTCTTGCATGAGAGGATATGAAACGTTTTCAGTATGCAACCCAGAAGTGTGTCCTAACCAGAACCCAGCCATGCCAACGCACTGATCTTAGACTTCCAGGATCTATAACTGTGAGACATAACTTTTTGCTGTTTATAAATATCCAGTCTACGGTATTTTTGTTATATGAATATGTGCTAAGACATTCAGAATCTAAATTCTGATCTAAATGAAGACACAGCCAATAACAAAAATATCATTGGAAAATCCATGTGTTTGAAACTTAATAAAATTCTAAATAATCCTTGGGTCAAAAAAAAAAATACAGTGAAAATAACAAAGTATTTTAAACTAAATACTTAAAATAACAAAGTATTTTAAACTAAAAACTTATTACATATCAAAAGTTTTGGGATACAGTCAATAGTCTATCTAAAGCAACATTTATAGTCTTAAAAACCTACATTAGGAAAAATAGAAAAAAATGAAATCAATAATCAAATCAGTGCTTTAAAAATTAATAATTAGCATTTGAAATCTAATGGTACAGAGGGAAGAAAATCAGAACTGAAATCATAATAGAAAACACATGTACGACAAGAGAAAATCAAGAAAACCTAGAATTCAAATGTTGGTTCTTTAAAATAACTAAGGAATTTGAATGACCTCTAGCAATATTAATAGAGAAAAACTGAATGATATTGACACAGATGATCAATATCACGGTCTGGTCTCACTACAGATTACAACAGTGGTTTGTTGGAACCACCTCATTCTTGCTCATGACAGCAGATTACATGCATGTCTTTCCAACGACAAAACTTGGATGTTGACCATCATCTAATTATACACACCATGAAAATTGGTAAATACATTAAATCAAGTCTTTTTTTTTTTTTCACCAGAAAGCTGGTTTACCAGAACACCCTGGATCTCCTTCTCCACAAAATTAAAAAGATAAGTATAGGAATTATAACAACTTTATATTAATAAACTTGACAACTTAATTGGCATATTAAGATTCGTAGAAAAACAAAACTTAAGACGTAAAAATGTTTATTTCTAAACATTTGACTAGTCTGTTTATTATAAAAAGGAAATCTAAAATTGCCAATCTTTGTACAAAGCAATTTGTAAGCCCAGATGGCTTCTCCTAAGAGTTATTTAAAAGAAAGACAAAATAACACTGATTTTACATAAACTTCAAGATAGCAAAAAAAAAAAAAAAATACATCCTGATGTTTTTAAATTAATTACCCTTTTAATACAAAAATATAGTTTGTATACATTGAAATGTTCAATGTACTTAAATGCATAGTTTAATCAGTTTTAACCATTGTGATTATAAACTTTCAATGTGTAAGTTTTTTTTAAGCAGTCACTAATTCATAGTTAATCTTAACAGATTATTTTGGCTAAGATGTATTTAAGTTACTAGGTTGATAATTTTCATTCTCACACAGTTTTCAGATAAGTATATTTGTTGAGTCAACAAGGTAAAAAGAAGAGAAGATTCTTTGATAACTAAAATAAGAAGTTATCCTATGGAATCCAGAAGAGAAACAATTTAATAATTATATTTGATTAAATCTATTTAAATAATTATTTATATTATTTAGAAATAACTGGAAGCATTCAGAATGAGCACTGATATTGGAAGAGTATGGACAGAATTCAAAGAGAAACAGAAAAATACAGCAAACAAAATTTGTCAGGTTGCTAATTCAATTAAAAATGGTATGTAAAATGTCATACAATTCAAAATTGCAAAAATAACTTCTAAGCATTATTCTTAAACCATAAAACAAAATGTATACTTATTTTTTGAAAAGATTCTATTATTAAAGACAGAAGTTAAACATAGTTTTTTTACTTTAAAGCATTAGCAATGGTTTAAAGTATTTATAATACTTCATAAATAGGAAAATGAAATAAGTTGAAAAAACTAGTTAATATCACCATTTTGGGCAGCAAATGAAAGAGACACTTTATTTCTGAATACATAGAAACTCATTTTTCAAAGCCCAGCCAATTGGCACCTTCCTCTGAGGAATCTTCTCTATCTCCCTAACCAGAATTAATTGTTTCTTCATCTGAGATTTGAACAACACATTGCCTGTGATTCTACTGTGCACTTAGTTTATTTTTTTGTATGCCATATAGAGAGAATCGCCCTGATCGTTTGCCACATAAGTGTTATGAACTCTGTGGCCTCAGGGACATTACCCTTGTAGCAACTGTCACAAATCTAGCACAGAGTAGAAATTTTAAAAATACCTATTATAGCATCACTCACATTTATATTCCTGGTTTAATATCCTGAGGTAAATAACCAATACATAATTTTTTTAGAATATAACTTCTTTAGGAAATTAGTATTATTCAATAATTATATGTTAATACATATAAATCTGTAAAGATATGTGTTCTCTTGTATTTGTAATGGGCATGGATCAAGGAGCATTTTGCTCTTTTTTTTTTTTTCTTGCTTTTTTTTCTTGCATTTTGCTCTTATAGAATTATAGATGGTTGGCTGGGCATGGTGGCTCATGCCTGTAATCCTAGCAGTTTGGGAGGCTGAGGTGGGTGGATCACTTGAGGTCAGGAGTTTGAGACCAGCCTGGCTAACATGGTGAAAACCTATCTCTACAAAAAATACAAAAATTTAGACAGGCATAGTGGCACATACCTGTAATCCCAGCTACTTGGGAGGCTGAGGCATGAGATTCACTTGAACCTGGGAGGCGGAAGTTGCAGTGAGTCAAGATCATGCCACTGCACTCCAGCCTAGGCAACAGAGTGAGACTCCATCTCACAAAAGAAAGATAGATAGATAGATAGATAGATAGATAGATAGATAGATAGATAGATAGATGGTTACAGCAAATCTGTCTCAAAGTTTATGTACTACAGTTTCTTAGTATTAGAGAGAAGTAAGCAGAGGCCTATTTACATGTCCATGATGTGACAACTAATTTAAGGCAAAACCAGAACCAGACCACAGATATAGACCCTATAGATCATGTAGCCCAAATTAAATGTGGTAAGCCTGTGAATCTGGGAATTAGGTATCTGCTGTAACAACTATAAAAGTGTTTAATTATGCATTTTCGTATTAGAATCCATTATCTTGGCACTGTTTTACAACTGTAGGATATGCAAAATAATAATAATAATAATAAAGACTATGGACTGTCTCAAACTAAAGAATTTAGAAATGCTAATATTTGAATAAAATCCCTCTTTTCTGGACACTAACCAGTATTGACTTTCAGAGCACTACTATAATTTTCAAAATAAAATAGAAATATTTCCTTTGCCTAGAGTAAATATGACAAGGGAGACTCCATTTACTAAGTAGGAAAATTTGAAAGTTTTAATAAAAGGACCATATATAACTAAGCTGCCTGAATATCACTGCAAAAAATTAAAAAAATTTTCAGTATCTAGATAAAATTTCTCATTTGAAATTGTATTGATAATTCTTCATGAATTATTTTAATGAACAAAGATAAATTAGATGTATATACAAAAGGGAACTGAGCTACCGAAATTCAGATGAGAACTGCTGAATTTGATAATTTTTAGATTTTATGTGGCCTTGATTAATTTTTAAAAGATAATAATGAAACCAATTTTGAGATACAAAATAATATAATAAAATTCTCTCTGGTGTTTTGGGGAGGTGTAATTACTACAGAATATTAAATTGGGAAAAGAGAAATAGAGCATTTAATCTGCATGAATAATTGGGACACCTGCACACAGCAGACAGTTCTGCTTTTGGGGAATGTGAAGGCACTGGTTTTCTACAATTTTAGCCATCATCATTATAATTTTAATGATGAAAGATTATGTAACAAAACTACTGATGACTAAAAATTAAACATGAGAAATCTAAATTCTTGGGAAGAACTACACTGGCCCAGTAACTGAAACTTCACCATTAATATATATTCAGAAATGCATCATGGGATAAATTTGATCAATTCATTCTGGGAAATTGCCAATTAACTCTGATTGACAGTCTAACAGCTTAAGATATACACTTTTCAACAAAAACAGTGAACACACATTTATAAGTATACATTGTTTTTTCTTGCTTATACTGAATGTTTCAGTTTTACAGATGTTTTGTATCTTTGTCTTTAGCGATACCATTACTCTCTTCCAGTAACTATGAATTCTTTAAAAGTTTTATATACTCATTTTTTAGAAAGCCAGTGAAAGTCAGTCTTATCAAGTTCTTCATAATATAATGATATTTAGAAAATAATAAACTGTAAACACTGTATTAGTTAGAACTTGACATTAAGATATGTCCACCATTACTGGAGGAAAAATACTGATTAAAAAAAACAGAATTTCCTCCAATTGAAAGAGATTGTGTATTAGGGAAAGAAAACAACGTCTGAAGACTCAACTCAGTATTGTTGAGATTCTTTTTCATGAGTATAAAAAGAAGGGATTCACAATCTAAAAAGAATCCCTAGTAAGTCTTTGGCAAGGCAGGAATAGAGAAAATAGTCAAGGACCATTATTAGTTCAAACATTTGGGAGAAAATTAAATATTTGTAAAATTTTTGTAAAATATTTGTAAAATTAAATATTTGTAAAAACTTGGCTAAAATTTGAATGGCTCCTTCCTAAGAAAATGACCCTGGAAACTTACTGTGTGGTCTTTGAATCGCAACTCTATTATTCAAATAAGGATTGCTTTTGGGAAATTACTTAATGCTCGCTCTTCTGTTTTACTTTTAAAAAATAGGAATAATTTTTTTACCTCATAACTATTGAGATTATTAAAAAGTTAATGCACATAGTGTTCCCGGTAGTCTGGTACACAGTAAGAGTTCAATCAATGTTAGTTATTACTATTTTCTAAACATGCTGGTACACTCAAAAAACTTTTAATCATAAAACTTAGGAATTGTAAATTGTTTTGTAATAAGCATAAAGATCACTTAAAAATACTAGCAGGACTAATATTTGACATGTTTCAGTCAAATAAGTTCAGAAAAAATTAATACTAAAATTCATATTTAAAAAATACAGTCCTTTCACATTGATAAACTAGAGTTAGTTAAATCATCACATTTTTGGAACAGAGTTATGATGTTCCTGGAGCATATTTCTGCAGTTTGGAAAGTGTAAATTCATGCTTCACTGAATACATATTGACTTCTTCCACAAAGGTTAACTCTATTTCAATATTGACATAGTTCTTTACTTCTTTATATTAGAACTCTTAGATCATAGCCAAGAAAAAATATGCTGATATAGTGCTAAAATAAAGAGCACATTTCATTGATTCTAAAATCATTTCCAGTGTCATTTTGCAGAGGCCATGGGTTCAAAAAAGGAAAAAGTAAAGGCCTAAATGAGTACCAAGGCATCATGGGAGCATGACGTGAAGAATACAGTTTAATGAAGTATACTGCACACTACAGTGGCTTTAAAATGTGTCTGTAAATTATGTGTCACTTCTTCCATCACAGGGTAGAGACATTTGCCCCTTCCAGGGACTGGGCCAGGCTTTGTCACTGCATTGAAGAATAGACTACAATGATGATACTGCATTTCTTCAGGAGCTACATTAGAAAAGCCCATGCATAAAGTTCTTGGAACACCTGGTCTGGTAGCCTTGAGAAGCCTGACTACCTTGAAGCTGCCATGTGAAGAAATCATAAGACAAGAATGAAAGAGAGACAAAGAGAAGTAACAGACTGACCTGAGGAGCCCAGCTGTAAGAACTTTTTAGTCCAGAGACTAGATATCTGAATAAAAAAGCATTGAAGATTATTGCAGAACTGGCCACCCTCTGGCTGCAATTATATGGGACAGCCTGAATTTTTTAGCTGAGCTTCTCAACTCACAGATTTGTGAGGAAAACAAATGATTGTTATTGTTATAAGCTATTCTTTTGGGGTGGTTCATTACATAGCAATGAATTATTAGAGTAATGTGGCCTTTCAAACAAGTTGACCACATTACACACATTAATGATTGAATATGAACATGGAATTTTCTAATTTTGCTTAACATCTTTTAATACATACTTATGCTATCAAAGAGCCATATCCAGAAAATAAATCTAATATGTACTGATGAACTTAAAAAAAAGACTCTCACACTAAATATGTTTATTGAGCATCTACTATATGCCGGATAATATTCTAGGCTCCAAGACTACATCAATAAATAAGAAAACAAACAGACAAATTCTTTACCCCTGTAGTCCTATTAAAAACATAGACAATATGTTAGGAACTATGGATAAAATAATTCCAGGAAGTTATGTGATAAGAAGCAATAAACCATGGTATGGAAATGAGAGGGAGGCTATTTAAGATAGGTTAGTCAGAGAAGGTGTTTACCAGAGGGTGGTATTTGAAAATTAACATTCAAGGCAGAAAGACCAATGTGTCTAAAGTAGAGTGAGTAAAAATGAGAGGCATATGAAATGGTAAGGAATTTAAATCCATTTTGGGTGAGATGAAAAGCCAAGGGAGTAATTTGATCAGGAAAATGAATTTATTATTTCTGAATGCATAGTAAGAATTTTCCAGCCTTCAAGTCATTGGGTATGGGTATGTGTCTGAGTTCAAGTCAATAGACTGTGACTGATAGGCAGATAATGGGTATCTGCCCATAAAAATCTCATGTGTGCCCTTTCAAGCTCCATCCAATTTCCCAAAGACAGGGATGGAGGCAACACTCATAGTAATCTTAGCAACCACAGATTGAAGATGGCAGAGGCATGATCAGCCTTGATGCCTGAATGACCACGTGGAGCAACACAAATATGCGCACGCACAAACACACACACACACACACACACACACACACACACACACACACACACACACACACTACACCCAGCAGCATGAACAACTAGTAAACACTCCATATTCTTTCATCAACAAAATCTGAAGTTTTTTTCTTTTGAGTAATTATGTGTACAGGTTTATTTATTTACTTAGCCCAGGCTCCTTTATATAATTTAGCAGATGAATTTCTAAAAGCAGGGCTGCAGTGGAAAGAATAACAATAAAAAGACTATTTTAATCAATTAGGAGTAATATATCGATGATTTGGACATATGTTATAGCAGTGAACATGGAAAGATGAATCAGATTAAAAGTGTATTTTGAAGACAGAAGCAGAAGGACTTGCTGATATGTCACCTTCAAGAATGCCAGCTAGAAAATTTGAAAATTCCTCTAATCCTTCTACATTTTTGTAAAACTAGATGATAGAATAGACTTTTCCTGTCTCACTTTTGTCTGAAAATAGAACACACAAAATTCCACAGTAAGTGGAAAACAGACCTCCTTTTTATGCATAATTTTTGGAGAAAGTGAAAGAAATTTCATTCCATGATTCTTAGACTTTGTAGACAATTAATGGTAAAAGAAGAGTGAGAAACCAAATTTAATTAGAAGGATATCTTTAAAACTGTGAGAAAACTGTGAGATGCAACTTCTTCCAAACCCCAGGTGGAGAAAGAGAACCTGTCTCTTCCATCTCAATCTCAATGAGGAGCTTTCCATGGGACCTGTCAGCTTTGAAATATTTTCCCCCCAATGTTGCCTGACTCATATCTGAGGAAACTAAAACCTGTGTGGCAAGAGAACAGACGGAATACATGGAAATTTATGAGCTCTCATAGCTTACTGGTAAGCATTTTCAGCAGACAAATGTGAGTCTCACAGGGCACATCACCATGTCTTAGGCTCTGTTTAGTTGGCTGCTTAGAAGAAAAAGAGAGAAGCCACCAGCAGAAAGGGTGTGGGGTACAGCACAAGATGCTCAGGAAATGTGGCAAATTCATGAACTCAGGGAAACACCCAACACTGGACACCTCTCTTTGATCTATGTAGATGTATATATTTTCTAGGTAGAGAAATTTTCAAAGGGTCCATTAACATGCCACCAAGGAATTAGAAAAGCTTTATGTAGAGAAGATCTTCATAACTCACTCTGAACCAAGGTGCTCAGAACCTAGCTATCAGGCTGGGATTGGGTTAAGTAGAAAGGTAGGTGGAGAACTCACAGAAAAAAAGCCAACTATGCTTCATCTCCCTTCCTTCCTTTAGGTCTTCAGCCCGAAGTGAACCCAAGTTAGAGAGGGGAGAAAATTTTGCATTAAATCAGGTTTAGAGTTATTACTATTTTGGACCATGCATCCAAAACACTGAATAACGTGTGTTTGTGGTTTGAATATACTAAAGAACATTCAAGAGGGCCACAGTGCACTAAAATACAGTAATGTCTTGATCATATTTTGAACAATACATGTTCAACACAGTGGTTTAATTCATGACAGGAGAGAAATGTAGGCATTTCTGAATAGAGTGAATTATGAAAACAGAGACCTTTAAATGGAAGTGACATATCAAACAGGAGTTTGAAAAGCATTGACCTCAGGGCATAGAACATGTGGCTAGGAAATCAACATAACATTCCTTTCAGGGGTATTAGGTAACTGCTTCTCTCCTAACTTAGAAGAAATGTAGCTCAGTCACTGCAAGTTCTTGAAGAAGCATAAGAAAAGGCTTTGATGCTACAATTATAAATGTTATCCCAAAGTAGTAAAAAGTGTGAGATTTATATTCAATTTCGTACTTCTTATCTACATAGGGTGTTATCTCCATTATTTACTCTACACTGTTCTCTATATTTTAAACAGTAAAGAATTCAGAAATGTTCCTTGAATTTTATTTCTATCAGCACCCTACACTCTTATTCTGTGCATGGATATTCTTAAATGAGGATGGCAATTCCATGCACAAAGTATCTTTGTGCTTACTCAGAAACCTGGTCCATCGATCCTGATTTAATTAGAGAGAAGAATGAGAAAAGATAAACCTAGATTTCTACTTCTACTGTATCCGTGACACAGTTAATTTAAGACTCACAGAGGTCTACACATTCAGAAGGCTTGAAAATAATTTCCTTGATGTAATAAAAAGAAAACTGTTCTCCTTAACTGAATTTCTTGACTTCTGTGGACCAGAAATCAGATGCCTCATATTATTGTAGTAGCTTTTCTCCTCCCAGTTTAATCTAGGAGCCTTTCAAACCAAGACTACTTCTATATTCAGTAAGACTACATACAAACTTGATTTTATGAATTATATGAATGCCACTGCTGAGAAGTCCCACTGGCAATATAATATGATTATGCAAATGTACACTTCACATAAATTAAAGCCATAAAAAGAAATCATAAGATTGAAGAAATAAATTTTTAAGGCTTTATTTCAGGTCTTTCATGTCAAAGTTGGAAACTTTCTTCTGTAAGGATATGGATGAAACCTGTTAAGTAGAGAGGAGCAAATCATTCTCTAAGCTTATATTGGCTGTAAGGGTTAGTCCCTTACGAAGGGTGCATAAGCAACCCAGGTATCTTATACTGGACATTTTGCCAGTTGTACATGGGTTCATATAGTGGCAAATGATCCCATTATGAAAATTAAATTTAATGCATCATTTTTCTTATTGTTCTTGATAAAATAATGGAATACAAGATTCTGCATTTTATCTATGGCACTTAAGGATAGATGTTGCAATACTTTAATATTATACTTTAATCATTTTACTTCAATACTGTAATCATACTTCACTACTTTAATCATTACAGCAAGATTTGGTAGATTATTTTATGCCTACTTAGAAAAGCAATCATTTTTAAAAGCAAACAAACAAAAAACAAATAAACATCGATGACAATACAATTTTTCTATGTCTTTTTTTTTAAAATTTGGGTAGAGAGAAAACAGAATCTTGTTGCTCATTTATGCAAGGCATAACATGAGCTCCATTTCTCAATACTAGTATTTTTAAAATAAAAGTTGGATTCTTTCATTGTGAATTGTTTTCTATATATTTCCGTAAATAATTCCTTTGTATTTCTATATTCCATAAGGAATTGTAAATTCCTTTGACGGCAGGCATTTAGTCATTGATCTTTGTGGTTACACTCATGCATTCCTTACATTTGCTGACTCCTTAGCATATGGTAGGTGTGCAGTAGAAGATTGTTAAACTATTGAAATAAAGAGCACTTTTCATTGATTCTAAAATACATCTTTGTTTCTACATTTTAACGATTCTGAGATTAGAATACATCTTATATTCAACAGTCTATCATGGTTGCTATTACTAATCATGACCTGACATAAAAGAAAATCTCAGACAGTATTTTTCTATAATTCAGAATTATTAATGTTCTTAATGACACAAGAACAGTATTGTATAGCAAACTATGATCATCAATGACCCTGTAATAAAAGCTAATTTAGATGTTGAGTTCTCAGTGTGAAGTATTAGGAATAACTTATTTTGCTTTTATTGTCTTTTTATGTAGGCTAATAATTGACATGTTTTAAAAGAAAACGTAAGTATAAACAAACTTAGAAGAGCTTTTTCAATAATGTTCTGTCTTATAACACATTATGGTAGTTTAATTGGAAGTATGTTTTATTTTGTAATTATACATGTCATAATTACTAAATATCATGTGATCTAGAATTTTTTGGCAGATATCACACTATTCATAGTGTTTTGATTTAAACTATACCTTGAAATATTTTGAATAGAGTGTACTTTTGTCAAATAGAATATTTCTAATAATTTTCATAACAGATAACTAAAACCACCACAATCTATATTCACAAAATCACAAATGTTTACCTCTATGGACTTGATTATGTTTTGCTTCCATCGTAAGTAATTTTCATTGGTGTGTTCAAAAGGTCATCTTCAGCATACGGATGTCTATTTTAACTTCCGAGGCATCAGTGTCCACCCTCCACATCCAACCCAGGACCGTACCAGGTGAAGTGAGAAATGAAGAAACATATAGCCTCTTTGTACATCTGCCTAGGAACTTCCATCTTCCAAAATGAAGGGAAACCTGCCTGCGTAGTGCCAGCACACTAGCTGGTAATGGCCACACTAGAACAGCATTGCTACTTTGACTTAGTGACTAACATTTTGCTTCTGTTCCTCAAATAAGCATTGCATGTTCTGTCTTTGACTTTTCTTTCTCTTCTCAATTTCAATCTGTCAAAACACTACTCAACCTCTAAGACCTAGTACAAATGTTATCAGAGGTTCCCTAATAACCTCAGTCAGAAATGGCTATATAATTATTAAATTTCTTTTTTTGTAATGAAAATATCCTAGGGATACCACTCCCCAGGAATCATGACTACACGCATACGCTTTTTGACTTTTCTGGATGTAAACTTATAAAAAGTAAGAACTTTTTTGTTTATTTTTGAGACCGAGTCTTGCTTTGTCACCCAGGCTGGAGGGCGGTGGGTTGATCTTGGCTCACTGCAACCTTTGTTTCTGGGTTTGATTCTCCTGACTCAGCCTCCTGAATAGCTGGGACTATATATTTTTTAATTTCTATATATTTTGTTTATTCTTTTCAAACACCGTATCATATGACTATTGATACACACATTTTTTCACCAAATGACAGTAGAATCCTGAGTACAGGGTAATATTTGGTATATCTCTATATAACCTCACAATATGGTTGTAATAGGGGCTCAATAATAGTTTATTAAATTGATAAATTTACTGAATTCCTAAATTAATATACAATCAGTGTGTATTTTACAGTGAATGTTTTATGATATATGCCACATTATCTTTCAATCTCTTTTTTAACTAAAAACATACCATAAAAAGCACTCAATGGTATCACTAAGAATATGTTCTGAAAACTGCTCAGTGCAAATATAAAGCAATGTTATTAAGCTTTAAGCTATTTAAGTTCCACTTATAATTACACATATTATTTATACACAATATTCTCTGTATTTTACAGATATATGCAATATTTGAGGAGGTAATTTTATATCAACCATTATTTGCGCAAAAAGAGCCTGAATAACCTATGTTGTAATGTTCTCTCAGCAAACTTACCTCTCACAATGATGTTGGTGGACTTTTTTGCAGGGTTTCCCACATTATTATTGGCAATGCAGCTGTAAGTACCAGCATCATCTGAGGTGATGGCAGGTATGGTCAAAGTTCCTCCATTCAAAACAGTCTTTTCAGGCAGAGTCCCAAAGGACCTGACCCAGGTGAGAGAAGGTGCAGGCTCTCCTCCTGTTGTAACACATACTAATGTTATGGCCTCTCCAGGATTTACAACTATAGGATCATCCACCAAGAGTTTAATTGACGGTGATGCTAAAAGACATAAACAAAAGAACATGCACCTATTTAGATATGCTACAACTAGAAGTCAACAGCATGCATTATATTGGTTCATTCAAAAAATTAAAATGAAATATAGTCTTTGTTAGCAAAAATCTTACTGTATTATTCAAATTTAAACAAGATTTAATGGTTTCATATTTAATTAAATGGCATAAATATATAGAACTGATTTGAAACTCTTACACATAGAAAGGGGAATTAAAATTCCCAGACTATTGTTCTGAAATTGGAATAATAAGAATGATAAAAATTTTTAAACAAAATATCCCTTTCTTTTTAATGCTAACAATCATCTTCTGTTTTTGTCATTCCCAGTACAGATACTGCAGCTATTCAGTCCTTGTATTTTCACGATGAAGATGGTTAATTATTTGTTTTTTGGATCATTCTGAGATGAAATAATAAATTTTTGCAATCTGAATCCAACCAAGTGACAGATAAAGGCATAGAACACCCAGTCTTTTATCATTCAGTGAGTCTGATTTTTGTTCTTGAAATAAATAATAAAATCTTCTAATTCTAATGCAGTGCCATACTTCATCCCTAAACTCTTCACTTACAAAGGTCTAGGCAGTGAACTCCTATAAACACGGCTTTAAAACTTAGAAACATTTGAGAGCTCAGCCACCAAACTATGCTTGTTATTCCTGCTTGCGTTACAATAATCCCTTACTGAAAACAAGTCTTTTGTAATCTTTTAGGTTAAAAAATATAAAGATTTGTATTGGTACTAAAATTCATTCATTAGAAAAAGCTATGTTGCAGCCTTTTCATCAAACAATCCAAACAGAAACTGCACAAAAACTATATTCACATAGAGCACTTTTTTTTTTGCTTACGCTGCAGTGCTAGCCTAAATAATGCATCCCTAAATAAAAACAGGGGAAATACATTATAATGACATTTCAAGTCACACATTCAGAAATATTTTGTCAAAGTTAGAGCTGTATTGTATGAAATCAATCTACATTAGAAATAAACTGTTCAATTGTACTGTATGACTCTTTTATACATGCAGCTTAGACTTGAGAAGTGTTTTACTCAGAATAAAAGCTTGACTGCTTGTGTAGTTGCAAATTGTCTGCCTTGTTTGAAAAAAAAAAAAAAAAGGCCAGAAGAAGCAAGAAAATAATTTCGCATTCTAGTTCTATGGGAAAGACATGAAGTGCCTGTATGACCTTTTTAAACATCAATGTTACATGTTGACTCTTCTAACATCACATTAAATAACATGGGAATTTTTTAAATGTCATACTATTGGCCCATTGGAAGAGTTAATGTGATATAATAAAGATTTATGATTGAAAATCTGTTGGGGAAACACACTTCATGAAATTAATAGGCAAAAGTTGCCATACTTTGGTGGAAAAAAAATTGCAAAGAGTTATTTAATGTTGTTAAACTGATGGACAACATTACTAATTAAATATTCTAAAAACAGATAATATACTTAATTATTAATATGTCATCATCAAGAGGCAAAGGGTATCTTGATAGCCTGACTTAAGGTAAATGGCATAATTATATAGAAGTATATGAGTAAAATATAAGTATAGAGAGCTCAACATTTATTTCATATTAACAAAGTTTAATTTTGTTCACATCACATTTTAGTAAAATTAAAAGACCCAAGGGCTAAAGGCTATTAATAGCATATATTTGGACTATGGACACATGCAATGGTGACATTAAGTCAAGGAATATTTGCCCCTGACATTGATTTGCATAAGATGAGTTGTTTTCTATTAGACATTATTTAAAGAAAAAAAGCTTGAGATAATTTCAGAGTGCTAAAATAATGCCTACATAACAAGATCACTTTTTTAACTATAATACATTTAGAATCACATTAACAACATTATTGAAAATGTTTTCTTCCAAATTTGACTTGAAAACACAGCGTTGCACAAGTTACTTTTATTGATGGCAGCACTTATTTTATCTGATTGTCCCTGAAATTAAAAATAACCCAGGTAGACTACAAAACAGCTAACAGTTTCAAGACTTTAAAAATATTCATATATATTTTAATACTAAAATTTGTTAACTATAAATTTCAAAACAGAAAAAAATTGAAATCATTGTCATTTTGTTCTAGTCTCTTACTTTTTATTTCATAAGTATCAGTATTTTAAAACTATTAGGCTTTGATTAAGAAACCAAGACATTAGGATTATTCAAGCTTCGATGTAAATCACGTCCTTGGTTAAAACCTAAAATAAGAAAAACATAAAAATGTTTTTGTCTATTAAGATATTTTAAAGAAAATATTTTATATTGGATGAATCATTTGCTAATTTGGGGGTATACAAAGAGTAAAGTAAAACATTCAGGGTCATTCTCTGTTTATAGGTTTCCATAGCTACTCCTGCCAATTTTTCTTTCATATTACCTTCTATATTAGATAGGTCACCACTATGTCACTTCAGCCAGATGAAAACTATCAGAATTGCATTCTCTGAAGTATTATATAAAATGACAGTTAAGTGATAAGAGTACGAATTCCAGAGAAAGGTACCTGGGTTCAAGTCTTGACTCTGCCGTTTAATACCTGTGTGAACTTGACCAAGTTCTTTCCCTTCAATTGAGGGCCTCAATTTCCCATTGTTGAAATAGGGGAATATAATTGTAACTATCTTGTAGCATTGAGATAATTTAGCATGTATAATCTAAAGCCCTTACAATGGTACTCAGTATGAAGAATTCACAAAATAAGTGTTTCTTTTGTCATTTTTTTTACCTTCCATACCCTGGTCCAGTACTTGCAACATAGTTAATAACTATTAGCAACACAAGGCAGCAAATGAGAAAATTAATAAATGACTACTATAAAATATGTGGTCACTACCAAATGCAATTATTCTGTTGGATACTGCAGAAATATCTTGACCATTTTGATTTTTGAAAGTCCTATACCATGTATCATCAAGACAATCCTAAGCATAAAGAACAAAACTGGAGGCATCACACTTCCTGATTTCAAACTCTACTACAAGGCTACAGTAATCAAAACAGCATGGTACTGGTACCAAAATAGAGATATAAACCAATGGAACAAACCAGAGGCCTTGGAGGCAACACCACACATCTACAACCATCTGATCTTTGACAAACCTGACAAAAACAAGCACTGTGGAAAGGATTCTCTGTTTAATAAATAGTGTTGGGAAAACTGGCTAGCCATGCACAGAAAGCAGAAACTGGACCCTTTTCTGACATCTTACACTAAAATTAACTCCAGATGGATTAAACACTTAAACATAAGACCTAACACCATAAAAACCTTAGAAGAAATCCTAGGCAAAACCATTCAGGACATAGGCATAGGCAAGGACTTCATGACTAAAACACCAAAAGCATTGGCAACAAAAGCCAAAGTAGACAAATGAAATCTAACTCAAATGAATAAAGCTTCTGCACAGCAAAAGAAACAATCATTAGAGTGAACCGGCAACCAACAGAATGGGAAATTTTTTTTCACAATTTGCCCATCAGACAAGGGGCTAATACTCAGAATCTACAAACAACTTAAACAGATTTGCAGGAAAAAAAACAAACCCATTCAAAAGTGGGCAAAGGATATGAATAGACACTTTTCAAAAAAAGACATATATGAGGCCAACAAACAAGAAGAAATGCTCATCATCACTGGTCATTAAAGAAATGCAAATCAAAACCACATTGAGATACCATCACATGACAGTTAAAATGGCAATCATTAAAAAATCTGTAGACAACAGATGCTGGAGAGGATGTGGAGAAATAGGAACACTTTTCCACTGTTGGAGGGAGTGTAAATTAGTGCAACCATTGTGGAAGACAGTGTCGCAATTCCTCAACGACCTAGAAATAGAAATTCCATTTGACCCAGCAATCCCTTTATTGGGCATATACCCAAAGGACTGTAAATCATTCTATTATAAAGACACATGCACATGTATGTTTACTGAGGCACTGTTTACAATAGCAAAGACCTGGGACCAACCCAAATGCCCATCAATGACAGACAAGACAAGGAAAATGTGGCACATATATACTATGGAACACTATGCACCATACAACACGGTGAGTTCAAGTCCTTTGTAGGGACATGGGTGAATCTGGAAACCATCATTCTCAACAAACTGACCCAAGAACAGAAAATCAAACACCACATGTTCTCACTCACAGGCGGGTGTTGAACAATGAGAATGCATGAACACAGGGAGGGGAGCATCACACAATGGGGTCTGTTTTGGGGGGCTAGTGGAGAGACAGCAGAGGGTGGAAAGGTTGGGGAGGGATAACATGGAGAGAAATGACAGATATCGGTGATGGGGGATGGAGGCAGCAAACCACACTGCCATGTATGTACCTATGCAACAACCCTGCATGATCTGCACATGTACCCCAGAATCTAAAGTATAACAAAATTAAATAAATAATATAAAAGAAAGTCCTATACCATATGTATATAACATTTTAAATATATCTATACATTTTAAATAATTATTAATTTTGTTTTATAATATTTTTATTTGGAAATTGAAACTATCGTATTTCAAGATTCAACATTTCCCCAGGACCTTTCAAAGCTCATGAGCAGAAGGTACTATACCTATGTTAAGACTTGTTGTGTAGGTAAATGCTATTTTTCACAATATTCTAAAATTGCACAACCACTCTGGGTCTACCCATTATAAACTTCTTCTGCACTTATATGGGTATAGAAAACATAAAGAAAAAAAACATTCATTTCACTAAATCATGTACATAGCTGCATGTTTAGTGTATGTCTATAGTATGTGTTAATTGAATATTCTCATTACTATGTAAGGATAAACATGAAAGGTCATAGAGGTCACAAATTCCCTTATTACCATGAAAAAAGTGAACTGTTCTAAAACAATTACAGAATCTAAATATCTATTGATTCATCACAGCCACATGGGAGATAAATTATTAGTTTATGCTCATTGTTAAGTAATAAAAAGCTAAACATGAAGGCTAAAATGGGATAAGAGAAACACTGGATGAGACAGTATAAAATATTTATTGGAGATCTTCATCAAACCAAAATGAAAAGGTGCAACACATAAAGTAAAAAAAAAAAAAAAAAATCTTTCAGATTAAGCATAACATTTATATCTAAATCATAGATTATTTTAAACATTTTATAGTTATTGTCAAAACATGGCTCCAATTACATAAAAACAATTCCATCTACACCACCAGCTATAAGCATTCTCTGTGTATGCAGTGCTGAAAAATGACAATGGTGCCAGAGGATCGACCTGAATGGTGGTCTTCCAATATGTAATAATGGAAGGCACAGGTCACAATAGTCATTGTCAAAGAGATTTTAGTCTCCTCATCAGGATCAGCATGCCAATGTTCTAGCATGCTTAATGTGCTCTGCAGTGAAAATACTTGATAAATGGAGGAAAGAAAGAAAGAAAGAGAGAGAAAGAAAGAAAAAGAAAAGAAAGAAAAATTCTTAAATCCAAAATCATAAATTCTTAATAGAACTTCAATAACTATAACAAATAAAGTATATTTTAGAAAATGCATTTGAGAAAAAGGAATTCTTCCTATGTCCCCTTAAGCACCTCTTCTCCTGGCCAACAAAATTTTCTTAGACTGAGCAACAGATACTTGAGTGGGTCCAAGAGAGGAATAACTGGCCTTTTGATTCCCACACAAAATCCCAAACATTTGGATATTCAAAATCATGGGAGATCAGTTTGTCCCTTCCAATTTGAGGTCACTGAGTATGACTGCCTGTACAGACAATGACAGAGTCATCTCATAGAAAAGACTCCATGTCCCAGGGAAAGAGCTCCCAGCCCTGCAGTGGTGGAGTGGAGGGAGCAGAGAGACCAGCTAGCATTAAAAAGTGCCAAAACAATAGGAATGAGAGCAGCCTCAAAAAATGTATGCCAGTCAAAGGATTCAGATCTCATGTTCCAGGTCTTGGTACAGTAGCATCTTCTAGAATTTAAACTAGGTGGCAACACCAAATTGATAATATTTTTCTGAGGTTATGGCAGAATAAGAAGTTGAAAGAAAAAATAATATTAAATTATGAAATAGTAGAGACAACATATATTTTTCAAACCCAACTCTGTATACTGGGGTTCATGCTCACTAAAAATTATAGCAATTCAATTCCTCATGAGGTATTTGGGTGTGTGTTGCGAAGATTTAATTTGGGGTTAACTAAGAATACATTCTATAGGAAGAAAATACTATTTTAACCAAAGTCATTTACTTCTTTGTTTTTGCTGCTACCTAAAATAATAGGTAAATATCAAGATAAGCACATTTTTTTTTTAATCTGAAAGCAGAATACAGTGTTCATCATCTTTACCTTCTTACAGACTTAGACTCTAGATCTGGAGCATTTAATTATGAAAAAGGAGCCCAGCTTTCCATCTAGACTCTGAGTAAATTGGTATGAAGCAGTTAACTACTCTAAAAACCTGCCAGTTGCCTTGAATTAGAGAGATTCTAACTTAAGCTGGAGACTTTTTTTTAAGGGAAGTAATCTGAGTATTAGAAAGTAATCTGATGTACAGAGAAGATGGTGAGGAAGCAGAAACACACACACACGCACCCAACAGAATAAACTCCAATTTAAAAATGCTCAGGGAGGAAGTGTCTGCTTAGTTTGAATCCCCTTAAAATAAGGTCCTTGCACAGCAGTTCATTTGGGCTGGAATCACAGGAAACATACTGAAGAACCATAAAAGAGCAAAACAAGGAAGGAAGAAAAGCCAGTAAAGGGGCACTAATGAGCAGGTTATCACTATGAGAAATTTGGCTCCCTGCTGCTAGAAACCCTCTGAGAGATCAAGCCGAGGGTACCTCAAAGCTCTCTATCTAAAGAACAAGGAGCCTGGCTCAGGTGTGTATACATCAACTGCTGTCCCTCATTAATTGGGAATTATTCTCTGGGCCTTAACTTTCCAATCAAATGCTCTGGCTGAACACATTCTTGCATTCAGTGCAAGTTCTCAGACTGAAGAATAAATATGCAATCTGTCCAAAGAAACTTCAGTAATCTTCAGCCTGGACAGGAGGAAAGGCAAGACACTTACAGTGTCTGCTATGACTTTGTTTCTATGTAAATCTGGTGATCAACGAGTGGCTACATGGAGACAATGTGTAAAGGGTAAAGAAAGAACAAGAAGGCGTAGGTGGTAAGTGAAGCAACGCTATCAATCAAGATATAGGTGCAGAATGAAATAATGAGAACACAGTATGAATTTAAGAGAGAGGAGGTAAAAATACACAATTCATTTTCTGCTTCTGTTCAATGACCCTACGTTACTGAAACCATAGAACATATACAGATGATTTAAAAAATTAAATCAAGCTTTTATGTAGAGAAACACACTTAAACTGTGCTTACACTTTCAAGGAATAGAAAAAACATTTCTCTTGGAAGAATGAGTCATTTCACTGAGATGAAAATATCACTGTATTTTCATCTATTTCATTGAAATTCATTTTCAACATGTATTTCATTGAAATATAAATAGCTGTGAATATTTCACAAAATAAAGATGAGATATTCTAAGTTGATATGAAAACTCAAAATAATCTATCCATTTATTTGGAGTTATTATTCAAATACTATCATTCACATATGGATTGATTCTCATGAAGCCTAAGATTGGTATCTTGCTAGGATGTTCTATTTAAAATGATGCCCCAGGAAATGACAATATTTGAAATAGCATTCATAAATAGTTTTTAATGTAGAAATAAAATTTGCTGCAAATATTGAAGCCAACATACATTTCTAATTACTTTAATACTCACAGGACAGACATTCATGGAAATGACTGAGAAGGCAGAGTAACTGTTTCTTCTTGGGAAATTGCGTAAGTTTTTAGGAAGAGACGTGATTCCTATGACCATGGGTCCTAAACCAGAGATTTCCTAGATGAGTTTTGTTTGCCTGGTACAGTATCTGCTGTTGTTACCACCAGTGAATGAATTTCTTTAGGTACCGCTTGTTCTCCCTCGTACAATAGGTTCCCTATCCATTCATTTATAAGTATTTCTACAGCATCTACTATATATCAGGCTCTGTGATAGTAAGCTGTGATGTATCAGTGAAAAAAATAGTCAAAGAATCCCTGCAGTTAGAAGCTTACAACTTAACAAGAAGAGAAACAGCACCCTCAGCATGACTCTCATTGTCTTAACTGTCTTTGTATGTTTACTTCACCTACCTGTTCTCTGAAGTCATGTGCACTTATCATGCTTCACTGGGATGTTTCTGTCATCAGAGAACAGCGATCAAAGGAAACTGCCAAAAGGTCCATTGTTCAGTAAACTAAGATTTTACAAAATACAATTAACTCCAATTACACTGGAGTCTTGTCGCTGAACAATATAAATAGAAAAGCTAGAGAAATAGAACTTGTGTTCTAAGGTAAGCGAAAGTCAATGAAGCAAAATAAGATGATCCCAGTGCATGAACCATATCAATAGTTGGGGTACCCGGCAGCTTGTAATGTCTTTATAAATATTGACAAGGTATCATGAAAAAAATTTAGCACTACACCTATCTCCTTCCCTTGATCAACAATTCCCTACTGTTCTTTCCAACAGGTGAGGTCCTGGCAAACTTGGTCTCATTCAAGTTTACAGGAAGCTGAGCATTCACTTGCTACAGAATCCCAGAGGGTCATCTCTTTTAGAAAAATCCAAGCTATGCATTTCCAATGAAGGTATTTGTTGTCCATAAAATTTTCTTGTTATTAATGGAAAACACCAGAATTTTAAGCACAGTAATAGATTATAAAGACACGTTCATCACAAGATCAACAGGGCATGAACTGTCTATTTCGCCTGCCAGGAATTCTCTTTCAGTGCTTGTCCACTCATTAAACCAGTCATCAGGCAATTTATCATGCTCAAGTAACAATAATGGTTCTTCACCAAAATTTCCAGCTTTTGTCCAGACCGAGTTGCTTCTTTCTTTGTGTGAGAATAACTGTTTATAATAACCCCTCATTAGAACATCTGTCCCTACGTTTTCACTGTGTGATACTTAGGAACAAGACATCAGACTGGAAAGGGTAGTATTTTCCATCTTTGTATTACCAGCACCCAGAAGAAGGTCTGAGAAAGAATACATGCTCAATATAGTCTTACTGAATAAAAGTAAGTTGAGTTTAGAAACTAGTAAACCAAAACTCCACCTAAGCTCCGATTATTCATCATAAACTTAATTTAAAATGATACAAAGGCCAGGCTCATGCCTGTAATACAGGCACTTAGGGAGGCCGAGGCAGGCACATCACTTGAGGATAGGAGTTTGAGACCAGCCTGGCCAACATGGCAAAAATACATCTCTACTAAAAATACAAAAATTAGCTGGGTGTCGTGGCACAGGTCTGTAGTCCCAGCTAATTGGGAGGCTGAGGCATGAGAATTGTTAGAACCTGGGAGGTGGAGGCTGCAGTGAGCTGAAATTGTGCCACGGCACGCCAGCCCAGGGCAACAGAGTGAGACTTGGTCTTAAAAATAAATAAAATAACACACCAACCGTGTGAAATAATGTGACAGATGATAAGAATTTCATGAGCCATTTATTGACAAATTCTAGTTATGAAAACTTTCAAGTTCTACCTGTTTGGAGTTACCTATGTTTTATATTACTAACAAAGAGATGACAAAGCATTAGCTATCAAAATGTAATACGCCACTCACAAAAAAATAAATACAGCATATTATTTGCACTCTTTTGTACTTACTTGTTCAGTTATACCAATGGACATTATTTTTAATGAGCTATATAACTCAGCCAAATTTTGACTCTGAAACCTAAATAAAGGGTACACGGCCCTTTTCAGAACAGGGCCAATATGTATGTACTTTAATGGGAACTTAGCAAATTAGTCAAGATTTAAAGCTCTTTTCTGAGTGTGAAATATCAACAGCAGAGGAGATAAAAACATCACCTCTAAGACCATCTGGTGTTATCTCATAGCTATACTTTTTACTTTTTCATTTTGTACCATATGGAAAGGTATTTTCCTATGAGAAAGATTTTTGTCGAATAAAGATTAGTTTTCTTTCTCATAACCCATTCTGGGGACCCTTTATTGCAGTGTAATATTTTGAACACCTTTATGACTCCGTAACTTTAATAGAAATTTTGGCTAACATTTATTTATAGCCAATCTTAAAGAATAATGTTGAATAAATTTAATTCTGCTGGGCCTCTGTTAGCTCTTCTAAAAAATGAGAAAATTCTATTAAATAGTTTCTAAAGGATTGCTTAGAGCAAGTTTTTATCATGATTAGGAAAACACCTGGGAACATAGCCTCTTAATCTATGATATATCTATGTTTTAATACTCAAATGTCTATATTGGTTCCATGATATAACAAAGATTAAAAGTCACATCAGCAGCTTAATTTGCTAGACCAATGATTACTACCAAATAAACTGATTGCAAATTTAGGGATGAACCTATGTTCTATTTTAAGAAAAATTGCTAATGCAACATATATTTATTAAATACCAATTGCATACCAGGCATTGGAGATAAATGACTGTTAGAAATAAACAGGCCAAAATGCTGCCCTGTGGAGTTTGCAATTAGATGGAGACAATTATAGCCCTTAATATGTTCTAGACATTCTCCAAAAGCTTTACATATATTAACTCGCTTAATTATAGGAGGTAGGTACTATTATTACTTTTACTTTTTACCAAACTGAGAACCATTCAGAAATAGTTTCGGTAACCCCTAAGTCACACAGCTAGTGAAAGATGAAGCTAGATTCTATTCTAAGGACTCTGGCTTAAGATGAATGTGAAGGACTGTAGATAAACTCTAATGCAAAATAAACGAAGTTCATAATTTCCAAGTTTGATTAAATATTTGATAATATTTAGGCCAGGAGAAGAATTAGTGCTGCCTCTTTCACAGAAAGGAGGAAGAGCATTGATGCCATCTAGCATATTATGAAAAAAATGGGTAAAGTAAAAACAAACTTGGTTTGCTAGTCAGAATTCTGGAAATACTCACCATCCAAAATAGAAGTTGAAAAGGATTTGTGAACCACGTAAGTCATAATTACAAAGCCTAAATTCTGAAACATCCATGGGAGAGGTTCTTAAGCCTTTGCTCAGGATGTGCACATTTCACACATACAAAACCTTATAATTGGCTCAGTAATTTAAATTCTCGGAATCTAAGAGGTAATGAGGAGAAATTTAAAAGAGTAAGACTTCTTGAGGCAGGAAAATGGAAAGCAACAGTGGCAGTTGGTAATCTGCCATCAAGAAAAGGGTAAAAGAAACAACTATGTAATATAGAACAGCAAATGGGGTCACAAAGAACAATATTAACCTACCTTCCATCTGTTTCAACTATCACCCCCAAAATGCCAGATTAAGAAAGGTAATAGGTAATATACTTGAACAGCTAGACATTGGTAATAATATGAAGATTTTTGAGACACAGAAATTACATAATTCTCCAAGGAAGATCCAAACAAGGATGCAGATTGTCTGACTCCAGAGCTCATGCTCTTACTCTCTGCCTAGGCTAACTCTGTGGCATGGACCTAAAATATGAACAATGAATGAACTACATTGAAAGGACTGAGATGAGAAACCTGGAATGCAGAACAATGGCAAAGTTTATTCAACACTTGAAAAAAAAGGAAGGAAAGAAAACAACAGAAATCAGGAGAGAAAAAGAGTGATGAGGGGGAACAATCCAAGATGGCCGAATGCTAACATCTCAAGATTGTAGCTCCCAGTGAAAACGCAGAGAACGAGAGGACGCCACACTTTCAGACAAATTTTGGTCACTCATGGAGCAGAAGATTCCCATTGGAGGAGCTGCACAGGTCGCCAGCGCGACTCTTGTGGCCAGCACAGCAGTTTTGCCACACCTCAGCGCAAGAGCTCTTGGAGCAGAGTAAAAGGGACTGGTTCCCCTTCTGACCGAGGTTTGGAGGAGTTGCATGGGTTGCCAGCGCGACTCTTGTGGCCGGAGCAGCGGTATTGCCGGCACCTCGGCACAGCAGCTCTTGGTACAGAGTAAACGAGACTGGTTCCCCTTCTGACCGAGGTTTGGAGCTCCGGGAAGGCAGAGTCGCCTATACAAACTCAAGAAGGAAATCACACTGGAGATTCTCGGGCAGAAAAGCACCATCAGTCTTAACGCCACTGTTTTGGCCGGCACAGTGGGTTGTTCATATTTCGGCCCTGGGAATTAACAAATTGGACGTCTACTCAGAGACCTAATTTGAAAGGTGGTAATTACAAAGATGACACGTGGATAAACTTACAATGATGGGAAGAAACCAGCATAAAAAGGCTGAGAATACTCAAAATCAGAATGCTTCTCCCTCTATAGAGGATCACAGTTCCTCATCAACAAGGGAACAAGGCTTAATGGAGAACGAGCACATCCCAATAACAGAATCAGGCTTCAGAACATGGATAATAAGAAACTTCTGTGAGTTCAAAGAACATGTTATAGCCCAACGTAAAAAAACTAAGAACTTTGCAAAAGGATTTGACGAAATCCTAATGAGAATAGACAATTTAGAGAGGAATATAAGTGAATTAATGGAACTGAAGAATACAATATGGGAACTCCGAGAAGTATGCACAGGTTTAAAACTCGAATTGTTCAAGCAGAAGAAAGGATATCAGAGGTCGAAGTCCAACTTAATGAAATAAAACGAGAAGACAAGAATAGAGAAGAAAGGATAAAAAGGAATGAGCAAAGTCTCCAAGAAATGTGGGACTATGTGAAAACACAAATTTACGTTTGATAGGTGTACCTGAATCCGACGGAGAGAATGAATCCAAGCTGGAAAATATTCTTCAGGATATTATTCAGGAAAATTTTCCTAAACTAGCAAAGCAGGAAAACATTCAACCCCAGGTAATATAGAGAATACCACAAAGATATTCCTCAAGAAGAGCAACCCCAAGGCACATAATTGTTAGATTCACCAGGGTTGAAATGAAGGAGAAAATATTAAGAGCAGCCAGAGAGAAAGGTCAGGTTACCCACAAAGGGAAGCCTATCAGACTTACAGAAGATCTCTCAGCAGAAACTCTACAAGCCAGAAGAGAGTGGGGGCCAATATTCAACATCCTTAAAGAACAGAACTGTCAGCCCAGAATTTCATATCCTGCCAAACTAAGCTTCATAACTGAAGAAAAAATAAAATCTTTTATGAACAAGCAGTACTCAGAGATTTTATTACCACCAGGCCTGCTTTACAAGAGCTTCTGAAATAAGCATTACACGTAGAAAGAAACAACCAGTATTAGCCTTTCTAAAAATATACCAAAAAATAAAGAGCATCAACATAAAGAAGAATTTACATCAACGAATGGATAAAACAGCCAGTTAACATCAAATGGCAGTAATCCTAAATTTAAATCGACTAAATCCCCCAATCAAAAGATACAGCCAAAACCCAACGGTATGCTACATCCAGATCCATTTGACATTCAGGGATACACAAAGACTCAAAACAAAGGGATGGAGAAAGATTTACCAACCAAATGGAAAGCAAAAATAAATAAATAAATAAATGAATATAAAACAGTAATTGCAATTCTCATATCTGATAAAATAGATTTTAAAGCAACAAAGATATAGTGGTAAAAGGATCAGTGCAATAATAAGAGCTAACGATCCTAACACCCAGATACATAGAGACTTAGACTCAATGAGACAGAAAATTAATAAGGATATCAAGGACTTGAACTCAGATCCAGAACAAGTAAACTTAATAAATATTTATAGAGCTCTCCACTTTAAACACACAAAATATACATTCTTGTCAATACCACATCACACTGACTCATAGGTTTAAATGAAATATTGATTGGCCATTATTAATACCCATTTCTTTTAGAATAAAGCAACATTACTGTTCTCTCTCCCTCTTTTTCTTCCTCTTTCTTCTTCTCCTTCACTCCTTTTTTTTTCTTTCCTTCTCTCAAAAAAAAAAAAAAAAGAAAGAAAGAAATCAACCTGTAGACCTCTAGATCCAGGTCAGCAATGTCTCTCTCATTGCCTGATTTCCTTCCTTCCTTTCTTTCCCTCCCTCCCTCCCTTCCCCTCCCTTCAAAAAAAAAAAAAAAGAGTGATGAGCAAAAGAGACAGAATGAGAAAACTTTTCATTTATGCTTCTTTTAAAAAATATTATTTTAAGTTCTGGGATACATATGCAGGACGTGCAGGTTTATTACATAGGTAAACATGTGCTATGATGGTTTTCTGTATCTATCAACCCATCACCTAGGTACTAAGCTTGGCATGCATTAGCTATTTATCATGATGGTTTCCCTCCACCTGCCCCTCCATGACAGACCCTAGTGTGTGTTGTTGTTCTCCTCCTGTGTCCCTCAGTCCTTCTTGTTAAGCTCCCATTTATAAGTGAGAATATGCAGTGTTTGGTTTTCTGTTCCTGGAATCATTTGCTGAGGACAATGGGCTTTGAACTTCATCCATGTCCTGCAAAGAACATGATCTCATTCCTTTTCATGGCTGCATAGTATTCCATGCTATATATGTATCACATTTGCTTTATCCAGTATATCACTGATAGGCATTTGGGTTGATACCATGTCTTTGCTATTTTAAATAGTGCTGCAATGAACATATGCATGCATGTATCTTTATAAGAGAATGATTTATATTCCTCTGGGTATATATCCAGTAATGGGATTGCTGGGTCAAATGGTATTTCTGGTTCTAGGTTTTTGAGGAATTGCCACACTGTCTTCCACAATGGTTTAACTAATTTACACTCCCACCAATGGCGTAAAAACATTCCTTTTTCTCTACAGCCTCACCAGCATCTATTGTTGACTTTTTAATAATCACCATTCTGACTGGTATGAGGTGGTACCTCATTGTGGTTTTGATTTGCATTTCTCTCATAATCAGTGATGTTGAGCTTTTTTTCATATGCTTGTTGGCTACATATGTATGTTCTTTTGAGAAGTGTCTGTGGATGTCATTTGACCACTTTTTAATGGGGTTATTTTTTTCTTGTAAAACTGCTTAAGTTCCTTTTAGATTCTGGATATCCACTGACCCCACAGAAATATATAAATGAAATATATGGGACCAACCTTGACTATGGAAGCAAAAGGCTGGTATACTGAAAACTACAAAACATTGGTGAAGGAACTGAAGCAAGACACAAACAAATGAAAAGGGATCCCATTTTATGTATTAGAACACTTAATAATGTTAAAATGCCCACACTGCCCATCAGAGAATACTATAAACACCTCTATTCAAATAAGCTAGAAAATCTAGAAATGAATAAATTCCTAGACACATACACCCTACCAAGTTGAATGCTTGAATAGACCAATAACAGGTTCTGAAATTGAGGTAGTAATAAATAGCCTACAAACAACAACAACAACAACAAAAAAGCCCATGACCAGACAGATTTACAGCTGAATTCTACTAGAGGTATAAAGAGGAGATGGTAGCATTTCTTCTGAAACTATTACAAACAATTGAAAAAGAGGGACTCCTCCCTAACTCACTTTATGAGGCCAGCATGATCCTAGTACCAAAACCTGGCAGAGATACAATTAAAAAAAAAAGAAAAGAAAACTTCAGGCCAGTATCTCTGATGAACATCCATGTGATAATTCTCAATAAAATATTGGCAAACTGAATCCAGCAGTACATCAAAAAGTTTATCCACCACAATCCAGTCGGCTTCAACTTGCAAGGCAGGTTCAACATACAGAAATCAATAAACATAATTCACCGCATAAATAGAACTAAAGACAAAAAACACTTGATTATCTCAGTAGATATTAAAAAGGACTTTGATAAAATTTGACATCCCTTCACATTAAAATCTCTCAATAAATGAGGTATCCATGGAACATACCTCAAAATAATAAGAGCCATTTATGACAAACCAACAGCCAATATCATACTGAATGGGCAAAAGCTGGAAGCATTCCCTTTGAAAACCAGCACAAGACAAGGATGCCATCTCTCACCACTCTTAATCAACATAGTATTAGAAGTTCTGGCAAGGGGAATCAGGCAAAAGAAAGAAATAAAGTATATTCAAATAGGAAGAGAAGAAGTCAAACTGTATCTATTTGTAGATGACATGATCCTGTATCTACAAAACCCCATTATCCCAGCCCAAAAGCTTCTTAGGCTGATAAGCAACTTCACCAAAGTCTCAGGATACAAAATCAATGTGCAAAATTCACAAGCATACCTATACAAAAACAGTGGACAAGCAGAGAGCCAAATCATTTATGAACTCCCATTCACAGTTGCTATAAAGAGAATGAAATACTGAAAGAATACAGCTAACAAGGGCAGTGAATGACCTCTTCCAGGAGAACTACAAACCACTGCTCAAGGAAAGCAGAGATGACACAAACAAATGAAAAAACATCCATGTTCATGGATAGACTGAATTAGTATCATGAAAATGGCCATATTGCTCAGTGTAATTTATAGATTCAATGCTATTCTCATTAAACTACCAGTGACATTCCTCACAGAATTAGAAACAAACTACTTTAAAATTCATATGTTAAAAAAACTACTTTTTTTACAATCAAAAAAGAGCCCATATAGCCAAGACAGCGCTAAGGAGAAGAACAAAGCTGGAGGCCTCACACTATCCAACTTCAAACTATACTATAAGATTACAGTAACCAAAACAGCATGGTATTGGTACAAAAACAGACACAGAGATCAATGGACCAGAATAGAGATCTCAGAAATAAAACCGCACATCTACAACCATCTGATCTTTGGCAAACCTGATGAAGACAAGCAATGGGGAAAGAATTCCCTATTTAATATATAGTGCTAGGAGAATGGGCTAACCATATACAGCACATAGAAACTAGACTCATTCCTTATACCTTATACAAAAATTAACTCAAGATGGATTAAAGACTTATATGTAAAACCCCAAACTATAAAAACGCTAGAAAAAAAAAATCTAGGCAATATCATTTAGAACACAGGCATGGGCAAAGATTTCATGACAAAAATGTCAAAAGCAATTGCAACAAAAGCAAAAATTGACAAATGGGACCTAATTAAACTAAAGACCTTATGCACAGCAAAACAAACAAAGAACAACAACAAAAATAACTATCATCAGAGTCAACAGACAGCCTACAGAATGAAAGAAAATTTTTGGTTATGCTTTTAAGGTATGCTATAAAATACAAGAAGTGGACAAAAGAACAAAAGTGATCAACATGTTGCTGAATACACTCTAAATGGCAGATAAAAGAAATCAAAGCATTCAAATTACATATAAATTCATACTTAATACATTCAAGCATTAAAATTATCAATTACTTTCAATTCCAGAAGTAATTTTGTTAAAAAATACAATAAGAATATCATACCTTGATTACTTCAGATGGGTCACAACTCAGGTACAATGTCATGTATACCTTAAATCTTATCAAATACTCTTTACTAGCTCAAGTCTGGGATTGCTGGTCTACCCTCTAATGGATATGTGTGCATTGAAGATGTTGGGGTGAGGTGTCTAATTCTAGAAGGTGAAGGTCTCTCAATAAATTAAGTCTTTCCCTAAGAAATCCAAGAAATATATAGATTTGTCTTAAATGTTTGTGTGAGACATTGGCTTTTCAGGCACAGATCTATCAAAGTTTTTTTATTTTTATGTTTATATTGATATGCCTTCCCCATGTTTAGTTGAATAGAAAAGGAAAAAAGAAAGACAAAGATTCAGAGCATCATTTGTTAAAAAGAAATGTATGATTCAACATAAGAAAATCAATAATGTGATACACTACATTAATAAAGGATAAAAATCACATGATTATCTTAATAGAGGTAGAAAAAGCATTTGACACAATTCAGCACCCTTTCATAACACTCTCAACAGACTAAGAATAGTAGGGAATTACCTTAAATTAATAAACACCAATATATAATTCCCACAGATAATATATTCAGCGTGAAAATCAAAAAGGTTTTCCTCTAAGATCTGGAATATTAAAAGGATGCCTACTTTCACCACTTCTCAATATAGTACTGTTAGTCCCAGCCAGAGTAAGTAGGCAAGAAAAAGAATAGGAGGCATTCAAACTGGAAAGGAACAAGTGAAACTGTCCCTGTTTGCAGAACATATGATCTTATTTATAGAAAGCCCTAAAAACTCTATGAAAAAAATACTTCAGAAAAACTGCAGGATACAGAATAAATGTACAAAAACCAATTCTGTTTGTACTATTAACAACAGTTACTTTCTTTCTAAAAAGAAAATTTGGACAACAATCACATTACAGTAACAAAAAAAAAAAATTAAATATACAGGACTAAGCTTAACTATGGAAGCAAAAGGCTTGTACACTAAAAGCTACAAAATATTGGGGAAGGAAGTGAAACAAGACACAAACAAATGGAAAGACATCCCATTTTATGAATTGGAATACTTAATATTGTTAAAATGTCCACACTGACCAAAGTGGTCTACAGATTCAATGCAATCTCATTTAATATTCCAATGGTATTTTCTATAGAAATAGAAAAAAAGTTCTAAAATTCATATGGAACCACAAAACCTTAAAGAGCCAAATCAATCTTGAGAAAGGAAAACAAAGCAGGAGGCAGCACACTTGCTGATTTCCAATTATATTACAAAGTTACGGTAATCAAAACAGTATAGTGCTGGCATAAAGAGAGACATACAGACAAATGGAGCAGCATAGAGAGCCCAGAAACCAATCCACAAATATATGTTTGACAAGTGGATCAAGAAAACACAATGGGAAAAAGATAATCTCTTAGACAAAGACAAGTGATGTTGGAAATACTGGGTATTCATGTGCGTGTGTGAATAAATAAATAAATAAATTAATTAATTCCCTAATTTATACCATACACCAAAAGCAACTCAAAATAGATTAAAGGCTTAAATATAAGACCTGAAATTATAAGCCTACTTTAAGAAAACAAAGGGAAAAAATTCATTACACTGATCTTGGTAATGATTTGATAGATGTAACACAACAATCACAGAAAACAACAACAAAAATAAACCAGTAGGACTACTCAAGCTAAAGAGTTTCTGCACACACACACACACACACACACACACACATATCAGTAGAGTGAAAAGATAGCCTATTAAGTGGGAGAAAAAAATTGCAAACCATATATCCAATTGAGGTTAATCTCAAAACATTTACAGAAATCCCAAAACTCAATGGCAAAGAAACAAACAGAAAACAAATAACTGATTCAAAAATCGGATAAAGTTTTGAACAGATATTCTCCAAAGAAGACATATAAATAGATAAGTATATGAACAAAGTCTCAGTGTTACAAGTCATCAGGGAAAGGAAAACTCACAATGAGACACCAACTCTCACCTGTCAGGATGACTACTACTTTTAAAGAAAGACAGTAAGTGTTAGCAAGAATGTGAAAAAATTGGAAGTTCTGTACACTGGAAAATGGTGCAGCTGCAATGGAAAACAGTATAGAGGTTCCTCAAAATATTAAAACTGTGTCTACCATATAACCCAGTAATCCTAATTTCAGGACAGCTTATTTTTCCAAAAGAAATGAAATCAGGATCTCAAAGATGCATTAGGATTTCTATATTCACTGCAGCTCTGTTCACTATAGTCAAGAGGTACACACAACCTAAATGTGCATCAATTAATGAATACGGAAAATGTTGTATATACATATAAGGGAATATTATTCAGCCTTAAAAAATATGCAAAATCTGCAATATGTGACAAAACAGATGAGCCTTCAGAACATTATGCTAAGTGAAATGAGCCAAAAAGACAAATACTGCACGATTCCATTTATATAAGGTACCTAAAGGAGTCAAATTCATAGACTCAAAGGGTCGAAATGTGGCTACCAGGGGCTGAGGGAGGAGGGAAATGCAGAGTTACTAAGCAACAGTCATAAAGCTTAAGTTAAGCAAGAAGAATAAGCTCTAAAGATCTAAGGTACAACACTGTAATTGTGGTCAACAATAATGTTCTGTATACTTAAAACTTTAGGCGCATATATTTCATGTTGAGTTCATACTGCAATTAATAAATTTTTAAAACCATATTTTAAAAAATAAATGTGCCAAGGAGAGGGATTTGGTCCTAGTTTTGCATGTGATTAGAAGCCAATTTACTGAACTGAATTACAAAGCCACATAAAAGTGTTTTACCTGAAGTAAATGACAATTTTAAACTACAGACCTTGTAGTAGGTGTCACCACTTATTGACTTACCATAAACACTTAGTTCTGCTTGATACTGTTATTACAGATCTAATTCCAACAAGAGCCAATTCAAGTCTAATTGTTTAACTAGCTACGTTTCTTATCAGGGATTTCAGACATGCAGAGCAGATGGTTGCCATGTCCTAGGACAATGCTGCTACGTGATAAAGGAGGTATTTAGTTTTTGAATAAGATACTACTGTAATGGAATACATGTAGGAGAACTAAATAAGTTACTAAACAAAATGCAATATTGCTAAGGAAAGATTAAAGGCAATAAAACCTTTTTAATGCTATTTTTAAATGAAAGATAAAACATTGAATCACCTCTGAATTCACATCCTCTCTATCAATATTTTATTTCTCAAAGCTACTGAAAATACAGCTTTCAAACTCTAGTTCTGGTATTTTCAATATAGATTTTGGTAATAATACATTTTTCCTTTTTTATCTGAATAATAAACTACTGAAATACCCTTGCAGAGCAAAAACAAACCATTTATCAATTATTTGTTTTCAATATAGAATTATTTTATGTTTTCCAAGGTCTTAATATGCATATTGATTTGCCTACTTAAATCTCCAATGAATTGAAAGTTAGACACATATTATATACACTTTTTTTTTTAAACAAGGTCTCTCACTCTGTTGCTAAGTCTGGAGTGCAGTGGCATAACCACAGCTCACTGCAGCCTCCACCTGCCAGGCTCGTGATTCTCCCATCTCAGCCTCCCAAGTAGCTAAGAGTACAGGTATGCACCACCATACTTGGATAATTTATTATTTGTAGAAATTGGGTCTCACTATGTTGCCCAGGCTAGTATCAAAATCCTGGCCTTGAGCAATCCTCCCGTCTGAGCCACCATGCCCAGCCTACATATTCTTTAACTATGGATCTGTATGTATACAATAACACTTTATTAAACTTATATTCATATGTAACATTTTACTTAAACATGCAATGTTTAGCATGCAGACCATGCATATTCACTGAATATTTAGGTTCTTGAAAATGTAGTATCTTTGTACAGTTCACAGTATCATAAGTTTATATGGATATCACCTCAGATTACTTTTTGCTGATGTTTCCAAAATGAAAAAGCCAAAAACATTAGTTTTCATCACATTGAACAAAGTTTAAATTTGAAAGACAATATGCAGTAAAGCAGGACTTTATTAAATATTCCTGATCAAGAGAATTAGAATTTTTAAACAAGGTCTCTCACTCCTTTCAATACAAAGAATTGAAGGAATTTAGTCTCTTTTCCTCTCTTTTTTCTCTTCAAGAGAATTGTCTTAGCAGATTAAATCCCAGAGAAACAACCCCTGTTATCCTGCTTACTTGTCAAATAGTTTTGTTTATGACTTTTCTGTGGTGCCTAATGCTTTCTCTCTTCACCTTGGACATACCTATTTTAATTTGCACTTAATATGTGACAATCATTTTCAAGGACTCTCATCTATTGTTACCTGTTAAATCAAGCTACATAAAATTACTTCTATTTGGTCATTTCAGAATGACAAACATTTGCTAGCAAAACAAAGAAAATTGGTTTTGCTGTTTTTTCTAAAAAGACACAACACTAGCCAGTGATGCTTCACCAGGAAGACTACAAATCCTGCCTTTTGCTTGGTTGAGTACAATGTCATACTGCTAAATCAAAGTAAAAAACTTTAAGAGTAGCTTCTTAAAGGAAAATCTTTCATCCAACTGTCACATCTATTTATGCCAAAAATCCAATATATGGTTTCTTGATAATTTCCATACCTGTGAAACCAAGGCAATAGGTACTGAGAACATGAGGGCAAGGTTACAGTAAAAATATTCCTGTGACAGGGTGCCTATCAAAAATCAATACAGTTGACTAACTGCAGATTTATTGGACAGAATGTGACTGAAAATGCAGTCTGTAAATGATTAAAGAGTAGAATACAGCAACTAAAGCAGAATGAGTAAAAGGAGCTAGAAGAAAGAAATGTCTGAAAATATGAACTAAAGCATATTATAAACAACTGCATATATCTATTTTCTACAGCAACAGAACACTAGCAAGAAGAGCATGCTGTTATCAAGAAAAATAAATAAATAAAAAGGCAGCTCTTAGAAGAGACTTCGCAGAAGCTGGAAATGGAAGGAACAGCTGAAATTACTGTGATGCTTTGGAAACAGTTGCCACAACTGCAGACCAAAAGTACATGATGCATCCAGACGTATAGTCAAAGGCTGATGCTAACATATCTCTGATACTCTGCCTGTTCACTATTTCCCAGCCTACCAATCTTCTTCTCTCCTGTTAGTCCCTATAGTAATGGACTGAATACACTATCCCTGCAATATGGACTACCACATAGAGTCCTTTTCTCCCGAGCTAATTAAATGCTCCACATAAACCAATGTGGATGTTTTACATCATGTCCAGTTGTGGCACAGATGCCTCGGTAGTATTAACAGTGGCCTCAAGGCTACATGGAGCTATACCACATTATTAAATCCTATGAGTGTAGCTAAAGTCAGAAAATGCTTTGAAAACACAAATACTTTAGCATGAAGATTTAACAAAAATGTGTGTTTCATCATGGCAGAATATCAGGGGGAAAAGGCCACTCATTTATGACTGAGCCAAAGGAAAGCTGTTTGCATTTTGCCTTGTCTGTAACTTGGAGAACATATCATGTTAGTGTTCTTTAGTGAGATAAAAATCAATTTCTATTTTCCTACCGAAACATTTTAAAAATTGTATTTACCTGGCACTGATTAGTATGCTTGATCTTCAGACTCTATAAGAACATGTTTAGGTTTCTTCATTATGGAAATAAATAAAGAATATTCCAAAAGGGCTTTAGAAAATTCAGCAGAACTAATGTAATAAACTTACTCACTCTAACATGCATAATAGCAATATAATTTATATTTAATGGATATACAATATTTTATACTTATTTTGCCAACTATTGACAAAATTTTGAAATTTAGCTGATTTAATATTACTTCTGAAACATATAAATTAGTAGACAGATTCTATCATTGATATTTTTCACTAAATAAGAAAAAGAAAAATTGATGAACTAGATGAGATTTTAGAAAGCCTAATCGTTTTCTTCAAAAAGGATATTTTCAGTACACCCATCACCATAAATAAGAGCCTACTATTTGCCAGGCACTATATACATATAATTTAATTTTATCTTCATGATACCTGTAGTGAGGTGAGAGCCTGGGACAACTGGTACTCTAAATGTTTTACAGCTTTGAGAACAACAGTGGCTAGGTATGTATCTTCTCTTAAGTTAGGATAAAGTCTTCCTGACAGTGACTTTTTCTATCAGAAATATTGATAGCACAAATATTTGCAAAGGTTCCCTCAAATATGTGCATTTGGTTCAGAAATAACTTGTCAGTTAATTTTTAAGAAATAGTTGTATAAGCCCCATCTATAAAAGGACAATAGCATAATCAGATATTAATCTTCTCAAATTCTGTAAGCCTGAACTTTGCTTGCATGAACCTTAGGGCTCAAGGGCAGCTGTGTACTTACGGACTGTATCTGCTCCTAAGAGCAACCTCATTTCCTCTATGGTTTCTTAGTATCATTATTTTGCAAAATAAATATGATATTTTATAGTAAACCTTCTCTTCCCATCAATATGTTACCCACCTTAGAGCACATCATCAACATGATTGAGCAGAAAGCAAATTCAAAGAGCTGAAGGAATTGATCAAACTGCTCTATTCTAGAGAGAATCCACACCCAGCTCTTGTTCAATAATGCTTTAGGTAGAGTTGTTTAAGGCTCCATATGGACCAGCATTAACAATGGACAATTAAGACTTGAATTTTATATGGAGGTAGGCTGTAGAGTAGATTAGATCACTGAGTGATCGACTGTTTTGTTTTCGGGGGACTACTGGGTTTCCCAGGATGTGGGACTTCCACTGAGTCCACGGCAAATTGGGATGGTTGCTCTGCCTAAAGATGACACTTCGACATAATTGATCCTAGGATTTGGAGTGAATAAGTAACGTGACTGGCTACATGCACTTAAAAAAATTATTGCATCTCCTTCATTAAAGCCAGTAATCTCTAACAGTAAACAGCCAGTAAATAATCATGAAAACATTCTAAGCCACAAATTACATGTGGCTAGCTCAAAAACCATGAAGAAATTGTAAAATGAATTTCTACCGACTGAATTATTGCCTATGATAATGCAATTCTTAACGATTGCACTAGACCGGTAAAACTCTGAAAAGAACCAAGCTGTGGTGTACAAATCCATAATCTAGGAGCAGTTTGAAAATTAAAAAATAATTGTTCTTAGGAGTATAAAAAATTCTATTACTTTATTTTAGCATATCCTCAACCCAATCTACTGAAAGAAATATAAAATACATGGTCTGAACTTTTGTAAGATTTGCTCAATAACTACGCTAAATTTTGCAATTATAATTATAATCTAACAGCATATTAAATATAATAAATACTTAAAGTTGGAAATATATAATCAATGAATATCCTAGATGTTTGCTAAAACACAGTTATTTGATACGGTCCAAAGTATTTGTATTGTGAGACAGCTTTTCAATAATTTGCATCATTTTCAGTAAGTATAGTAGTGTTACCTTTCATTTGACTAAGGCTATTTCACCTTGTATTTTTAGCTATTCATTGTATCTGGATCATGATATCTTCTGGGAGAGTTAATAGTTTTGGGGCACATTTATGTAAGAACTCATAGTCTCAACATACATTTGAATAAAGAATTTTGAAAATTTCATTGCTAGGATAACAAAATGCACAGATGTAGGCAGCTGCCGGCAACACACAAACTTCCTTTTATGATAGTAATAGAATTTTGAAAAATCTGGATCATATTGCTCTGGATACCGCTTTAGGAAAACCAAAATTGAAATTTCATAATAATCATTGCTTCTGTTGAGAGAACTGCTGCCTCTTCATCATCTATATTTTTACATTTCTGAAGTTACATTAGTGAAAATAGGTCATATATATGCTTGATTCCTTTAGAAAATAACAGAACACTGAAAGAAAGAATCTGTTGAATATCAACAATCTTGCAAGTGAGGGAAGGTGTTCTCTTTCCGGGTCCACAAGCGGGGATGTAGTTTTAAGGGCAAGAGCTTCCTAGTGCAATGCCCCCCTCCCATCTTTCTCCATCCAGGAGATTTAACGATTTATGTTAAAATTTCGCGGGCGTGGAAGAAACTAAGAGTCAATCACCCCGAATGGAAATTTAAAGGAACTCCTTTCATTGGCCAGAGAACTTGGAGAGGTGAGAATTTCTCCCGGGATAAATTCCCCTGCTCCTTCACCCACACCAGATTTCCAGCTCTCTGGAATCCCCTCCCACATAGTGGGAGCTCTCTTTCCCCTCCTAGATTTCCCCTCTGAAGTCTCCTTCTACATTCTTCGTGGAAGTTTTCTCTCTTCTCCTTTTTCTCTTTCTCTACCTAAATAAAATCACTTTCTGTAAACTCTGTTTAGGGTACAGTATTTTACTTTACAAGAGGACCTGCTATGGTCCCTCTCTCTCATTCTTGAGAGAGCAGGAGATCAAGAACCTTGGAGAAACGTCCTCTCAGGGGAAATGAGGACTCCCCTGAACCCCTGAACCCCAACACAAGTCTCTTCTGTTTCCTAACAAACCATTATCAATTTCATCAAGCATATTTTGTATTTATGTTAAATATTTTTTCTAATAGGTTAAATATACCTAGAATATGAATCACTTCTGTAGATTTTAGTGGGAAATAAAAATACATAATATAGGCAATGACAAAAGCAATCCATAAAACAATCATGAACTTATTTCAAGGTTAGTCATCCATGATTGAAACTATACACAGTATACAAGCAAAAATCTGAGATTCTTTCAACTTACCATGATTGCTGATAATACAAACTTTATTCCTCATTTATATTATCTAGCTTTACTACCCAATTATAACTGTTTACTGAGTGTTTACTGTGTGCTACTCTTTAAAGCTGTACACTAAATAGCATTTACTGCCTACAAAGGAAATAATGTGAGTCTTTTGTTTTCTTCATTTTTAAGGTGAAAAATAAGTTGAGAGAGGCTAACTAACATCCTAAAAGATTTCAGAACCAAAATTTAAACCTTAGACTTCTGAATGTTAATGACATTGGTTGTATTCCATTATTGGCTGTAGTAGTAAACACTGTTGTTTGGATAACCTGGATTATTATCTATGATAAAAAATTATTAAAGCACTCATATTTCCAGTATTTCAGTGCATGAAAGGTAAGAAGTCAAATTATTTTCCTTCCATTTCACATTCTAGCTGTGCCCTCAGTGAAAAATATATACACACACATATATATACATCTTTATATATGCACACTTTGTATACATATGTATCTACACACACACGTGTGTGTAGATACATATATACATATACACACACATATGTGTGTATCTTTATATACACATATATACCTATATATATGTGTGTATCTTTATATACACATATATACCTATATATATAGGTATACATATAGGTATATATGTATAGGTATATATGTTTAAAAGAATTTTAAATAAGTTTAAAAGAATTTACCAATCAAGAGGTGATATCCCTTTTCATCCAATATGAGTAGGGAAACAACCAAAACAACTTCTAGAACCTCCTAAGCACTGTGTCAATTCATCAGCATGCATGACAAGAAATAAACATGTCACTTCATCTTTTATAAAATTCTATGAACTGTCCTGACAAGTTTTAAGACAGCCAGATTAGGTATGATGCATAATGACACTTCTGTGGCAGGAGACATTTTCAGAGCACACCAAACAAGAAATGGGAGCCAACAAATTAATTAACACTTCCCATGGCTGATATACAATTACGAGCTCTACCACAATGCCATTTCATAGTAGGAAAGTTAAAAAACCACATCACTGGTAATGCTACAGATGACATTGACCTTTTACAATGACACCTAGACACTGCCTTTCGAAGCAGTTCTAGTAAATGTATTTCTATTAACAAAAGATCCTATTCACAAAACGGAATGGGCTCAAGTAAAACAGTATGATAACAAGGACTACATATTATCTTCTGAAGCAATTATTTAAACTGGTTTAAAATGTATGCATTGCCAAGAGATCTGTGAAAGTCTAATTCAGCAGGTATGCGATAGAGCCAGAAAACTTACTCCATGGTGCAACTGTTCCACAAGAACTTTATATAAATTTTTACTTCTAGTACACATTGTTTCCATCTTTACACCTGTATCATTGGGCACTGTGCAAATCAGGTCCATAGACTGACTGCAATTAAAAAGTTGATGTTACTGTGGAGATGTTCCAGTGGCAATCTGTCTCTACCAAAAGTATATTTATTAGCCAATTATTTGACATTCATTACAAGAATAATTTCTAAAGTTAAGTAAGACTTTAATAAACATATTGGTTTACAGAGAGGATTAACAAATTATATTACAATATTTGTAATTTTCTCCTCTCAATAGGCACACATTTTCCTTGACATTTTGCAAACCAAGAGTTTAAAATATGGTAATTTTACGTATATCACTTAGAGATGCCAAACAGTAAGAATCACTAGGAGCAACTGATTTTCACATTGATTATTGAAACGGTAACTTATGTTCCTCTGCCACTATTAAAAGAACAATGAAATATCTTGCATGAAATAATTTGTAGTTTACAGACTTATTTGCATGAAGATGCACTCAGTTTAATTTATACACTGTGTACATTGAAACCCACCTCAATGATTTCACCTATTTCAAATTTACAAACCCTTCCAACTATAAGCACCACCAGATGGAAAAATTTCTGAAGTGAACCCAGTTTAAATGTATAAAGTATCAGGATGTCTGATTACAGTTACTGAAGAGTAGAATATGCACTAGCTTATATTTTTAAACTCAGTGATTTATCATAATTCTGATACTCATTTTGTAGTGAACATCAATCAAAAAAATTTTGTGAGATAATTTGTAAAGGAAAGTAGTAGGTTTTTATGTTTGCTGGGTCTAGATATACATTAGCTGAAAACCAAAGAATGCAACATAAAGCTGAAAGGTTAAATAAAGTATCTCTGGTTACAGCACTCCTGTGCCCTCCATAGGACAGGTACTCAAAGACTGCTTTCTGGCCATGCGTGGTGGCTCACAACTGAAATCCCAGCACTTTGGGAGGCCAAGACGGGTGGATCACAAGGGCAGGAGATGGAGACCATCTTGTCCAAAATGGTGAAACCCCGTCTCTACTAAAAATATAAAAATTAGCCAGGCACAGTTGCACATGCCTGTAATCCCCGCTACTCGGGAGGCTGAGGCAGGAGTATCACTTGAACCCAGGAGGCAGAGGTTGCAGTGAGCAGAGATTGTGCCACTGCACTCCAACCTTGTCGACAGAGTGAGACTGTGTCTCAAAAAAAAAGACGGTTTTCTGAACCAAAAATTGTTCAAAAATAATCACAGAAATAAAGTCATCCAGCTACCTCAAAAGATTTCAGGAATTCTATCGCTTTTCATAGAAGTGATTTCAAGATTCACTTTTTTCAAGATTTTCAAGTAATCTTCCCCTTTTGGCTTTAAGGTATGAAGTCCTTATTTATTCCTAACAAAACAATCTAGCTGAGATTTAAGTTCATTTTTTCCATCTCTATGAAAACTAAGAAGAGGTGTCAGTCTCCTATTTATAATAACTCTTCAAACACTGGAGTCAATCTCATCCCCACTCCAAGGATATAGGCTTGTTGGTGGCATTTATGAATGCAATATTTTAAGGAGCTATAATTTTGTATGTCATACATGCAAACATTTTACATAGAGTTTATTACAATGACATTTTACTGTGAGCTATGGAACCTTGGAAAATGATAAAATCATATCTACAACATAAAAATATCAAATCATAAAAATCTTAAATCTAATTTTTTGTTTCTCTGTGTCTTTAAAGAATTTTTGTGTATGCCAATTTTTGCTCATTCTCAAAACAATCCAATGAGGATGCTTTAATTGCTGCAGGATAGTTCATTACCTGTCAGATTATAGAAAAAGACAGGACAAGAAAAATCTACCTGTTTACGTTCCTGTAGTTATAAAGACAAACTGAGGTTTAAAAACAAGCACTGAAGACTTTAAAAATTAATAAGGCACTGCTAAAGTCCCAGGTGGTAATTTAAGTAATAATATTCATAGTGTATTTTTCTTCCTCATTCCATAGTAATGCTTTTATTCATCCTATAGGCCCTGTGTTCATTTTAGTTTTCTCTCTTAATCATATGTACTTCAAAAAATATATTTAAAAAGCTAAGAAAAACAAAATTAGTTGTAAGTCACAATACATTTCATGCCAAGAAAAATAAAACTTATAGACAGTTCTTATATGTTAACCTCTTTATTTTTTTTCGCAGTATCCGATTTCCCCTTTTTTAAAGTCAGATAAGATTAACTTTTATAAGTCCTGAGTCCACTAAGATTTTATATTTCTATTTTTTCTCAACATAATTTCCATCAACTATTTCTTATGCTTATTGATAGAGTTTGATTTTCTCTCATTGTTCTTGTACTTTCCTCTAATTACTTTTAACTTATACATACTAACACATGCTCTAGCTTAAGATCATTTAAATCTTAGCCAAAATCCATGTTTCTATCATTGCTGATCCCTAATAGAAGGGTTCCAAGTTTCTGATGAATAGAAAAATATGTAAAACAGTGAGCATTTCAAAATCTTGGCAACTCAATGGAACATATGTTGATTAACCAATGCAGTCGCTGACATTTTAAAATATATTTTACAGTAAAGTCCTAGGTTTAATCATTTTACCAACTGACTTGGTTGGACTTTGCTGACCAGCTCTTTGTTGGAATAACTAATAAAGTGTGTTCCACATGCTTTATACATATCCATTTATTAATTCTTTCTACAACTCTATGAGTTTATAAGGAAACCAGGCAAGGAAGAGTGAAGTGATTTGCTCAACAAGGCACAAAAGCTAGTAAGTGACACAAGAAGAATCTAGAGCCAGAACCAAAGTCGTCCATACTTTTAGAGATTTTTGTTAATGGGAAAAGGGTCTTTAAAACTCTTTAGCTTAATATAGTTACTTAAAAGTAAAAATTCCTATTTACCACCATGAAAAATTGGAGCACCTCAAAACCAGTTTAAATTTTAATTTATTAAGGTGATTCTTTATGCACAATCATAGAAAATATGTTTTATTCACATGCTCTCTCTTTGCTGTTTCATTTATCAATTTCTTCTTAATACATTTACCATTATTCTGAGGTCTGTATTACTCAACCCAAGTGAATTTAAGTTTCAATCTTACTAATGTTTTGACATTTTCTACAAAAAATACTGTTCTAAAAACATCTATCTGAAATTACCTATTAGTGTTCTTGACCTGACATAAAGTAAAAGGTTCTTTTACTTAAATTTGAAAGCACAAAACTCATTTAGCAACTTTAATCACAAATTTTTATATTTTATATAATCTAGTATTTCACAAGAATATTTCTGAACAGGATATATAGGCTTGCTGGTGACATTTATGAATGCAACACTTTAAGGAGCTATAATTTTGTATGCTATACAAGCAAACATATTACATAGAATATATTACAATGACATTTACTGTGTCCATATATGAAGATTTTCAGATATCCCAGAATTTTCTACGAATAAATGTGCTTATTCTTACATATATCATAGAAATCATTTGGTGTTTAAAATAATAAAAGGGAGTTTTTTAAACATTAGTTGTAGATAAGAGACATGTAACATACAGAGATAATTCCATACCTGTTTTATTGGACAGTCTAAATGACACCATCTTATCAGGAATATTACATACATTCCTCACTGAAGCAATGCAGCTATAATTAGCATAGTCCTGAGGTCGAAGATTCTTTAGTTTTAAGATCTTTGTTTCACCCTGAAAATGTTAAAAAAAAAAAAAAAAAGTCATAAGAAAAAGCCAACATAACCAGAATGAATGAATGAAACATCACATTACATTGTACTAAATCCTATTATCAGAATATGCCAGACTGTTTTTTTTAAAGGAAAATGCCCCAACTTTAAAATAAGTTATAAATGCACTAACTTTAAAATAACACAGGATTTTAAAATAATACTGTAATATTAAGTATGCCAGGAGATAAAAACTAACAGACTACAATGAAAATTCGTAACATTTTCTTTGCAAACTAGCTTCCTCGGGGGAAAAATCTATTTCTGGTGGTAGTTATACAAATTATTATGCAAAGATCAGAACAGTGTACTTAATAATGGAGTGCATTCAACAAACACGGCATCTATTCAGACATGGATGTGAGAAGATAAAAGAATCTGAAGAAAGCCAACAAATGAAATACAGTTGTTAGACCAAAGATAATTAAGTAAATGTAATGATAGATAATTAAATTTATAAACATATTTTGTATATGGATCAATGACAGGCGACAGATCTAAAACTGAAGGAAAGAAGCGTTCACGAGTGTTTTTATACTATTCTTATTTCATGTTCAAGTGTTTAAGGAAGGGCTAAGGGCTAAGTCTCCAGGTAAATCTACACAATTGTAGATAGATGCAAATCAGGCAAGTGGCCAGAAGTATCCAACAAACTCTCGATGAGCCAGGAAAGATTTTGTAAAAACATTCGATTGAAATTGTTGAAAGGACAAAAAAAAGAACAACAAAAATTAAAGTCTCCTGCCCAATTCAAATTGGATCCCCTGGGCTTTCTTTGACTTCCAAAGTCATTAATGCATCTTCTCAAAATAGTTCTTATAAGTAACTTACTTATTTTGATGGCAAAACAGTGATCTAATGATTTCATAGTATTAGGGATATATTAAAAAATCAAAATGTTATTTTTTTCCAGATAATCTGTATATGGAACAATGTGTTTCACCACCTTATCTGGGTAACATTCATTGAGTTTTAAAAATTGCAATAATTTCATATGTTGTTGAGAAGAACTGAAATACTTAGTGCCTTACTACATAAAAACATTGCTGTTCATTTGCAAGGAAGCTTGCCCAGACACAGGCACACAGTTCTGCAAATGTGTCAAATTAACCTCTATTCCAGTGTGCATGCACATTGTGGCCGTAAGTATTTTCATTCACTGTCCAAATTCAGTCTTCAATCAGTCACACCCTTAACAAGTGGTATATAAAAAAAAATCTACCTTTAATTTTTCTTTTTTATTTTTATTTACTTATTTATTTTTTTGAGACGGAGTTTCACTCTTGTTACCCAGGCTGGAGTGCAATGGCACGATCTCGGCTCACTGCAACCTCAGCCTCCTGGGTTCAAGCAATTCTCCTGCCTCAACCTCCCGAGTAGCTGTGACTACAGGCGTGCACCACCATGCCCAGCTAATTTTTTTGTATTTTTAGTAGAGATGGGGTTTCACCATGTTGACCAGGATGGTCTCAATCTCTTGACCTCGTGATCCACCCACCTCAGCCTCCCAAAGTGCTGGGATTACAGGCGTGAGAGCCACTGCGCCCAGCCCTAATTTTTCTTTAGAAAAAAACTGAATTTTTAATATACAAGCAAATATAAATGTATCCCATACAAATATACACAGAAATGTATGAGTTTCCAGAGTTTATATATAAAAGTATTCTCTTGTGTTACAATATTCCCATTTTATATAAAATGCCTAGAAACTGTGCTTAGTTAGAACAGCTGAAAGAAAATGATATACCAGAATTAGTCAACTCAGAAAATTTTTGAGTAAAGTGATACATCTTACCCATCCTACCTTTGTGACACTTATTGCTCAAATTTCTTTGCTTTTCTTTCTCCTCTCAACATAATTAGTGTTACTCCCTGGGATTCTACTTATCCCATAGTTAACCTCACTTTATAAAATGTCATTAGGTGGTATTATCCTTGCTGATGAATTTCTACTAGAAGCTCTATTTTCTTGCCCCCCTCCAAGTCTGAATCCCTATTACAGAATTCTCCCTTAAGTTTCAGATGCACTATATGTATATATACACATATATATGTACATTTGTGTGTGTGTGTGTATATATACACATATACATTTTGGAGTAATTGTGTGTGTGTGTGTATATATATACACACACACACAAATTACTCCAAAATGTACCAACCTCTAATCATTCTGAAAGATTATATGTAGTTAATATTCTAAAAGCATATCATGTGTGTATATACACAGACATAAATATGCAGTTGCATGTATATGTTTCATATTATCCTATATATGTAGCTGCATGTATCTTTAACTATACATCGTTGATATCTATATCCATATCTTTCTTTCAATTGCATTTCTACTGATTTTCACCTATCCATATTTGAACTGAAGACAAATTATCAAATTATGGATATGTGTGCGTGCATGTGTGTGCACGTGTGGACACACACACGTGCACACACACACTCACGCACACACACACAATTGCTCCAGAAAGTACCAACCTCTCATCATTCTGAAAGATTATATGTAGTCAATACGCTAAAAGCAACCATGGAGTGATAATGATTCTCAAATATAAACAAATAATGAATAGTGTCATTTAGATGTATATTTAATAATAAAGTCTCTTTATCACATAGAGTTAATTAAACTCTGTCAGTATTTCTTGTTTCTGTTTCCACCAACAAATCCTTTAATTTGCATTTTCTGAATACGTTTCCAACATTCCACTGAAATGGTACCCACTAATTTCATTAATGGTGATCTCTTGTTAAAATTCAATAAACCTTTCTTTTGTATGCTTCCATACTTCTCTGCTTATTTCTAAGACTTTAGATTACCTTTATTCATTTGACAGCCCCTCCTATATAGGCAATTAATTACAGATATAATAATTTAGTCATTTCTTGGTTGTTTTACCATTGAATATTCTAGCTACTTAAGTCTGCAACTTTGTGCTAATATATTCCTAGTGAAATCTGATCTTTTATCACAGTTTCAATTAGCACTTATGTATAGATAACTGACAAATGTCTAGACAAAAAGAAAAAAAACACTTGCTAAAAATCACTAATAGTATTATAATTAATAACTTCTAGATTTTCCTAATGTTTCTGGCCCTTGAGTTACAGTGTTTGCTGGCACATTTAACAGGACATACTTAAATTTAGTCTCTCCCACCCAGCATTTTTCCCAAGAAGAAATGTAGTCTTTTATCCTTTTGCATCTCTTAAGATGATCTATCCTGCATTTCTAATTCTCTTTTCTTTTTTCTTTTTTCGGGGGCGGGATCAAGGTTTAAGGTCCTGAAAAACTTAAATTGCTCTCCTTCACTGAGAAAAAAAAACGTTTAAAGAAACCCTTAATCCATCATTTGAGACTCTATGTAATCTAAGCAAAACTACTTTTTCATTATTCCTCACACAAACTCTTCATTCTCATCAAATTAGTTATGTGACTATCTTGAGGTATCTCTTTATGATTTCCTAGTGCTCCCCATCCCTTGCTATGAGTCATTTTTTGTTCCCATCTGAACTGATGTATAGTTCAAAAAATACATGTACTTACTTTTTGAATCCTTTTCAGACCTTACCAGTTATAACTAAATTATCTTTCTTTGGAATATCCATTGCATCTTATACGATGACATCTATTTGTAACTCACTATTTAATGTTTGCTTATGAGTTATGATTTAGGGTGTTGAGCTGTGTTCTTCAACTGAATCATAAGCCCCCTAGGAGCGGAGGTATACTGCATGTTCCACAACAGCTAACAGAAAGCATTTTCTATCCATTGCTTTATAAATATTTGGATTAACAAGTCATACTTAAATTTTGGTCTTTCTGACAGAAATACCAATTGACCCCGCAATCCTATTATTACTGGGTATATACCCAAAATAATATAAATAATTCTATTATAATGACACATGCACACATATGTTTATTGCAGAGCTATTCACAATAGCAAAGATATGGAATCAACCTAAATGGCCATCATGTTAGACTCAATAAATAAAATGTGGTGTACATATATACACCATTAAAACTAAGTAGCCACCAAAAAAATAAATAAAGAATGAAATCATGTCCTTAGCAGGAGTATTAATGGAGCTGGAGACCATTATCCTTAGCAAACTAATGTGGGTAAAGAAAACCAAATACCACACGTTCTCACTTACAAGTGGGAGCTAAATGATGAGAAAACATAAACACATACAGGACAAAAACACACACTGGGGCTTATTGGAGGGTAAAGGTTGGGAGAAGGAAGAAGATCAAGAAAAATAATGGATACTAGACTTAATACCTGAGTGAATAAATAATCCATACAACAAACCCCCATGAACATGTTTACCTATGTAACAAACCTGCACATGTACCCCTAAACTTAAAATAAAAGTTAAAAAAAGAGTTGGTCTTTCCCACTCAACATATCCCCCAAGAAGAAATGCAGTCATAATATATAAACACAATGACTATTTATTTATTGTTTTTTGAGATGGAGTCTTGCTCTTGTTGCCTAGGCTCGAGAGCAATGGTGTGATCTCGGCTCACTGCAATCTCTGCCTCCCGGGTTCAAGCAATTCTCCTGCCTCAGTCTCTCAAGTAGCTGGGATTACAGGCATGCACCATCACACCCAGCTAATTTTTGTATTTTTAGTAGAGATGGAGTTTCACCATGTTGGCCAGGCTGGTTTGGAACTCCTGACCTCAAGTGATCCGCCTGCCTTGGCTTCCTAAAGTGCTGGGATTACAGGCATGAGCCCCTGTGCCCAGCCCAGAATGACTCTATAATAATAAGTTACAAAACATAATATCTCTCTATACAAATTAGACATCTTCATTCTTCCTCATTAAACAACTCTGTCTCTTGCTTACGTCTGCTGTACTTCTGATATTATCCTCATTACTTTATCATTTTTTGCCCATTCTGTATATTTTGTCATACTAATAATCAACTAGACACTGTTCAATTTTTTTACTGTAATGTTTCTATATTTAAATATTCTTACTTGAACTACTAAAATCTGTACATGGCCAAGCTGTCTCCATGTTCCCTGTAAAACATAAAAATTATATAAAGGATTCTCAATTATTTTAAATGTTATCTTGCCATGGTATGTCCTATCTCCCACTTTAAGAAATAGTCAGTTGATTACTTAAAATTTACTAAAAACATGGAGGGGATGAACTGCTCCAGTGTTCTGTTTCTTGATCTTTGAGCTACCAGAAGGGGTGTGATCTCTAAAAACTCATCAAGCTGTACACTTAGGTTTCGTGTGCTTTTCTACACATATATTTCAATAAAATGTTCATGTAAAATTAACTATAGCCTTATTTCAACAAACAGACAATCATTTAGTACATACTCTGTGCCAATCACCTTTTGAATGCTGGGAACACCGTGGGAAAAACATGAAACATACGTGTGAAATGATGAATATCTAGACAAATGCAAAGGATGATTTCAGAGAGTATGAAATGCTATCAAGTAAATCAAACAAGAGAATACATAGAGATAGAGAGAAATGATGATGTAGTAAGCTAAACGGAACAGACTGGAAAGCAGCTCTCAGGATGTCTTAGTTGAGTTAAAAGTCGAAGAACTAGAAATACACTGGAGGGATAAGCGATACAGAATGACACTGGAACCACAACCACAAAGACCCTGACACAGCAGTAAGTTTGGCATGTTGGAGAGCTAGAAAGAAAATTAATGTGACTGGAGTGCAGCGCAATAAACAGCATAAAATAAGATTTCAAAGCTTGGAAAAGTTATATTAGATGGGTTATGGTCACAGATTTGTATTCATTCTAAAGTTACTTATTATGTGTTTAATGCTATCAATCTCCTCTACTTTTTTCCAACAAGGCTTGCCTCCTTCTTTTGGAAAATACTTTAAACTTGATTTTCGCCAACCCTAATTCTCCATTTCACCAAACAACTCAACTCTACTCTTCAGTTTTTTTTTTAATATTATCTGACAGCCAATTTAAGAGTTTTCTGTTTCTTTTTTTCTTTTTTTTTTTTTTTCTTGGAGACACAGTCTTACTCTGTCACCCAAGCAAGAGTGCAGTCATGTGATTTCGGCTAACTGCAACTCACCTCCAGGTTCAAGGGATTCTCATGCTTCAGCCTCCCAAGTAGCTGGGATTATAGGCACATGCCTTCATGGCCTGCTGATTTTTCTATCTTCAGTAGAGACAGGCTTTCACCATATTGACCAGGATGGTCTGGAACTCCTGGCCTCAAGTGATCCGCCTGCCTTGGCCCCCCAAAGTGCTGGGACTATAGACATGAGCCACTGCACCAGCCTCAAAAAGAAGAGATTTCTGGGGCCCAAAGTGGCTCCGGCCGGATGTTGTGGCGCTTGCGAAGGCGAGGCCAAGAGTTCAAGGCCAACCAACCTCAGCAACCTTACAAGCTCTCATTGATTGGCAAAAAAAAAAAAAAGAAGAGATTTCAACCTAAAAGCTCTTACTTCTGATCCATCCTCTAGAATTGCATTCTTCCTACATGTTTTGTCCTTTACTTTTTAATACCTTTTGTCTGTTTATATCAATCACATTTGTTCACATATTTACATGTTTTTATCATTTACATTATGTATATGTATTGATCCTGCCTTTCCATTTAATGAGATCACTCCAAATTCTATTCCCTACCATTTGTGCAGTGTTGTGCATGTTGTCAACTCAGAAAAGATTGCTGACTAGAAAATAATAGAGTCAGCTCATCATCTTGCACACAGTAAGTTTTTAGTAAGCTTCCTGAACCAAGTTGACTCTAATGGTAGTAATAGGAATTTTAAAAATCTTTACATTAGGGTAGCCTGCAAGACAGACTTATATAGCTGCATTTGGGGCCATTCATAGGAGAACTGAACAGTCATTATGGACAAAAGAATGTAAAACAAAGGTAAGCCCCAAGGGAAATATATACAATAATCAAGTACACAGAACCAACATGAATGCAGCTCTTGCCATTAAAATACAGAGGTGACTTTTGTAAAGGATGCATTCTTAAAACATTTTGTATACCTTTTTGTGGTCAGGGACACTGCTGGTATTTATGTTATCTAAAGGTAAAAAATATTCATTTTGTGGTAATACTGAGATTACAAAGAGAATTCATACTACTGTTTGAGATGATTTCTATTCCTTAAAGCCCTATAAATATAATGGTATGTACATGCATATCCTAGTTAATTCTTATTCAGAGCACAGCAGCAAAATAGGCGTATGAGAAGGTGCTATAGTTTGGATGATTGTCCCTTAATCCTCATGTTGAAATTTAATCCTAATGTTGGAGGTAGGCCCTAATGAAAGGTATGAGTCATGCAGGCAGACCCCTCATGAATAATGTCCTAAGGGGAACTGTGAGTGAGTTATATTAGTTCCCATGAGAGCTGGTTGTTAAAAACAATCTGGTACCTGCCCCCCCCCCACCCACTTCCTCTTTTATCATGTGACCTCTGCACATACCAGCTCCTCTTTGCCATGAGTGAAAGCAGCATAAAGCCCTCACCAGATGCAGATGCAGTATCATGTTTCTTGTATTGTCTGCAAAACTGAGAACCAAATAAATCTCTTTTCTTTATTCATTACCTAATTTCAGGTGTTCCTTTATGGCAACACAAAATAGACTCTAAAGGATAGACAAAAAAGAAAGAAAAGCCTCTAGATCCATGATTTCCCAATGGTTCAGCTATTATGGGATTGGAGAGTTGTTCTGGGTGGGCTAAAATGATAACTTCTTGCAGTCAGAAAACAAGATACTAAAACATGTGAACCTAGAAGACGCAGGTTACATGGTCTCTAAGTTAACATGTAAGATTAATGTAGATATCATGTCAATAGGTACAGTGGGTAATATAGATAAAGTCTGTTAAAGGAATTTTTTTTAAATAACAGAATTACGGAAAATTTTGAGCCTTACACCTTCTTAATTCATGACAGTCAGGATATAGTATTTTAAAACAATACAGCCGAATGCATAAGAAAGCAGAGACTAGATGCACACACACATTAATGTTATCAAATGGTATATATATACATACACACACACATGTGATCATGAATATAATTTAGAGTTTATTATTTATAACTACTTTATCACATGATGTTAATTTTATTTTGTTGATCATTCGAATTTGATATTTTGGGTGTGGGAGGCTTTTTGCATGTGAATTTTCATGATTTGTAAAAAGGAATTTTGAGTTGATTATTGTCTAATTGTATAATTAGTCAAATTAGACTAATTATAACTAATTATGTAATTGATGTAAATATGTTCAGTCTTGTAATTAGATGGTATAATTACAATACACAAGATGATGTCATAAACATCTTTACTAAAGTTCCAGACAAATGGAAAGTGAATTTTCAATTTGTAAGTTTTAAAACACTGTTTAACATTTCTTAAACAATTACCAAATTATCTGCAATACATATATTTAATTTTGACATTATTTTTTAATAAAGAAAATAAAAGGAAACCATACAATGTATATTACCTAGTAGCCCTTACCAATGCTGACATTTCTCTAGTGAAGAAATACATACAGCCTCAAGCAGTATTTCCATATTTCTTATAAAATAAACTAGAAATTTAAAAATTTATATTCATTCATTAAGATCCTTAGATATCAGTAAAACACTAAAGGCTGTCAATTTAGATTGATTTTATGAAGCTCTAATGGCTAATTTATTACAAACTTATAAATATAAAATTATATATGTTAGTCTACATCTTTTAGTAGTGAGTAGAAGTACAAAAAGCATAATTATTCCTCTTAGAAATAGTGCATTATATGCTTATGAATTCATATCAGCTCTAGGAACACAGACCATCTTTTTTTCTGGAAACACTGTCTATAAAAAGGTATAAACAAGATTTTTGTCACTCAACAGATTTTTGGAAAAAATACTCAACTCAAATTGCTGTAGTTACTAACATATTATGAATGAGCACATAAAATAGATACATCTCATTATCTTATAAATTCTGTTTTATTAAAAACAAGACAGTATTATTAAATAACATTATTATTGAAAACATATCCTTAAAAGAAATGTCATTTTTCTAATATTAAAACTTAAACAGACATATGATCTCTTATCGGAATCCTTCCACCATATATTCCTAGTATGCCTTCCCTGCTTCACAATCCCCTGTTCTCCACACATACTAATTACTGTTCTAACTAACCAGAGACGTGGTTAATCTTTGAAGACACTGTCTTTCTTCTGCATTACTTGCAGGTGCAAAATGGAGCATCCATTTTGAATGCTCCCTCCATAGCAGTGTTGTGTACCTCTATTCTGACAATTATTTTTATTTTATATTATAATTACTGTTCACTTTAACTTTTTCTTTATATATCAATAAACATTAGAGGAAGAGCTTTGCCTAGTGACCTCTGTATCTTTGGCAAAGGTATGCCCATATCTTGAATATGGTAGATCTTAGTTACTTTAATTGAATCTTGTTTATGTCATGAAGTCACAAAGGCCAATGACTATCAACCTATGGAGATACATTTAAAAATTAAAATATTATTGAGGTGCTCCAATACAAACAATGCTAACATAAAAGTGTTTTCATTATGAAGTACACATGGCAGTAAGGAAAACAGTTCAAGAAATCAATAACATTTAAGAAATATATATGTTTATATAAAGTTATATATATACATGTATATACATACACACATACGTTTTGTCTATATAGACATAGAAACACTAGCATAATAAGCAAAAGATAAAGTAAACAAGGCAAGAGTAACCCAATATGGAGGTATAAAAAGGAAGGAAAGACGGCTTCTCTGAGATGATGAATCCTCAGTGTTAAGAAGGCCTCTGCCATATTATCTAACTAAAGAATACTTAGAAATACATTTAACCAAGGAGGGGAAAGATTGATACAATGCAAACCATAAAATATTGATGAGAAAAACTGAAGAGGATACAAATAAATTGGAAGATATTCCAGGTTGGTGGATTGGAAGAATTAACGTTGTTAAAATGTCTGTATATCCAAAGTGACCCACAGATTCAATCCAATCCTGTTAAAATACCGAGGAAATTCTTCACAGATATAGGAAAATACAACCCTAAATTCGTATGAAACCACTAAAGACCCCAAACAGCCAAAGCAATTTTGAGCAAAAGCAACACAGTTGGCGTGTTATCTGACTTCAAAATATTCTTCAATGCATAGTAACCAAAACAGCATAATACTGAGGCAATGTGTTCTCTTTCCGGGTCCATGAGGGGGTGTAGCTTTAAGGGCAAGAATTTCCCAGTTCCATGCCCCACTCCCATCATTCTCCATCCAGGAGATTCAATGATTTATGTTTGAATTTCGCGGGTGCGGGAAGAAACTAAAAGTCAATCACTCCAGCGGAAGTTCTAAGGAACAGTTTTCATTGGCCCAGGGTCGTGGAGAAGGTGGAAATGTCTCCCGGGATAAATGTCCACGCCCACACACTTAGCCGGATTTCCTCTTGGGAATCCCCTTCCACACTCTTAGTGGAAGCCTTTCTCTTCTCTCCTTGCCTTCTCTTTACCTAAATAAAATCGCCTTTCTGCAACACTTTTTGGGCCCGATATTGGCTTTAGGAGCATACGGTCCACCTGCAGTGGCCTACCGCTTATTCCTTAAAAGGCTGGAGGCCAAGAACCCACAACAATCACCAGCATCCAAGAAAAAACCCAGTGACAGTACTGACATAAAAATAGACATATAGCAAATGGAACGCAAGAGACAATACAACCAAATCCACACACTTAGAGCTAATGAATTTTCAACAAAAGTGCCAAAATCTCACATTAGGGAAAGGACAATGTGTCTTCAGTAGATAGTGCTGGGAAGCTTGAATCTTCACATGCAGAAAAGTAAAGCTAGACTTCTATTTCTCCTCATATACAAACATCAACTCAAAATGGATTCAAGACCTAAATACAAGACCTGAAATAAGACAACCACTAGAAGAAAACACAGGGGAAATGCTTCATGACATTTGTCTGGGCACAGGCAAATGAAACAGAAATAGAAAAACAGAATTATATTGAACTAAAAAGCTTGGGCACAGGGATGGAAACAATTAACACAGTGAAGAAACAACCTACAGAACGGGAGAAAATATTTACAAACTATGCATTTGATAAGAGGTTAATATCTAGAAAATACATGAACTCAAAGAACTCAATAGCAAAAAAAAATTTTTTTTCACTTAAAAATGGGCAAAAGACCTAAAAAGACATTACTCAAAAGAATACATACAAATGACCAACAGCTATGTGGAAAAAAAAATGCTCGACATCACTAATTATTAGGGAAATTCAAAACAGAACCACAGAGAGCTATCACCTCCCTCCCATTAGAATGGCTATTATCAAAAAGACAAAAAATAACAAATTCTGCTGTGGATGCAGAGAAAGAGGAACACTTAATACACTGTTGGTGGGAATGCAAATTATTACGGCCATTATGGAAAACAGTATGGGGGGTCCTCAAAAAATTAAAAATCAAGCTATAATATGATCCAGCAATCCTACAGTTGAATAGATCCACAAGAATTTCAGTTTGTTGAAGAGATACCTGCACTTCTATATTTATTGGACGACTCTTCACAATAGACAAAATGTGGAATAAATCTAAGTATTCATCAACAGATGAATAAAATGTGGAATATGTACATAATGGAATACTATTCAATATGAAATAACAAACACAGCTATAAAATAATTAATGCTTATTTTACTTAACGTAATGTCCTCCAGATCCATCCATCTTGCTGCAGATGATAGGTCTGTCCCACAGCCAGCAACATGGATGGATCTAAAGGACATTATGTCAAGTAAAATAATCAATGTACAGAAAGATAAATGCAATATTATCTCCTCATGTATGGAATCTGAAGATGATCTCATAGAATTAGAGAGCATAATAATGGTTAGCAGTGGCCAGAGGGAGGGAGGAAGAAGGGAGTCTATAAAGAGATGGGTCAACAGGTGCAAAGTTACATTGAGGAGGAATAAATTCTAGCATTCTGTTGCACAATAAGTTGACTATTACTAACAATATTGTATCATATGTTTCCACATAGCTAGAAGAGAATATTTTGAATGTTCTCACCATGAAGAAATGATAAATGTATGAGGTAATAGATATGCTAAATATCCTGATTTGATTATGATACAATGTGTAGACATGTATCAAAACATCGCATCATACATGATAAATACATACAATTCTTATGTATCAATTTTTTTAGAAGTTTGATTGTGCTTGTTTAGTAAATTTAAAAGAAATTCCTAAATATTTTGACAGTACAGAAGATTTTCCAAAATCTGGCCAAGGTCCATGTGTACATTTTCAAGTGACTAGACCCATTTGCAGGTTAGAAATAGCCATATAACCAGGTGCGGTGGCTCACACCTGCAATCCCAGCACTTTGGGAGGCCGAGGCAGGTGGATTGCTTGAGGTCAGGAGTTTGAGATCAGCCTAACGTGGTGAAACTCCATCTCTATTAAAAACACAAAAATCAGCCCAACATAGTGGCGGGTGCCTGTAAGCCCAGCGACTCAGGAAGCTGAGGCACAAGAATCACTTAAACCTGGAAGCAGAGGTTGCAGTAAGCCCAGATTGCATCACTGCACTCCAGTCCAGGTGACAGAGCAAGGCTCCATCTTAAAAACAAACAAAGTAAAAGTAATACCCATGGAGTGAAAGGACGTTTACACTTACCTCACTATCTGTAAATGTTACCATGCTTGACAACATTCTATGGGAAAACATTTTCTAAATCTTAATGTATATATTTTGAAAATAAATTGACAATAGAAAAATATGTAACAGATTATCATTTCTGGATAATATTTTTAACTAAAAAATTCATTTTAGTAATAATTGAAGAATGAATTAAAAGTGCTGCAGAATGTATGGGGGAAAATTCAGTCCCATCTGCTAGCAGAGAATACTTAATATCACAGTGGCCTAAAGAGACGATTAGATTAGAACAGGCTTCAATACTATGTTATGGTAAACTGACTAGTAATACATGTGTGATGCCAATTTTTAGACATTTGTATTTTGGCAATTTAAAACTGTTCTTTTGAAAAAATAAAGAATACATATTTTTATTTATAATCTATTTGCAAAACAGGAATATATGTGATGTGTGCAGATGTTATCATATAATCACTGCATTATTCCACAGTTAATGTCTAAATATCCAAAATTATATTAATCTGAAAGAGGTCAGGCCTAGTTTACCAAATAAGGAAATATATTCAATGGTGAAAATTGGGATGCTGGGATATTTGCAAAGTCAAAATAACCTTATGTTATTAGAATTTAGATGTGAAAGCTGTATTAATCTTTAAAACCATGAAGTGAAATATTTACAATAAAGATTAGTTTTACATTTTCCTCATTAGGGATATATAGATATCTCAAATGTATGTATGATGTGTCAAATTCCTGACTATCTTGTGATCTATGTAATTTTTATTTATTTTTATTTTTTTTTGAGATGGAGTCTCCCTCTGTCACCAAGGCTGGAGAGCAGTGGCAAAATCTCGGCTCACTGCAACCTCCACCTTCCAGGTTCAAGCGGCTGTCCTGTCTTACCCTCCCAAGTAACTGGGACTACAGGCATGTGCCACCCCACCTGGATAATTTTTTGTATTTTTAGTAGAGCCAGGGTTTCACCATATCATCCAGGATGGTCTGGATCTCCTGACCTCATGATCTGCCTGCCTCGCCCCCCAAAGTGCTAGGATTACAGAAGTGAGCCACTATGCCGAGCCGATTTAAGTAATTTTAAAAATTATTTTTCATGGTCACAACACTTTTGAACATTTGTCCACATATGTTTTTTAAATTTAAAACTTTTTCATTGTTAATTTAGGTTTGTGCTTCTTTCCAGTCATAAAAAAACCTTTATAATAACAGCATATAAATATTCCTACAAATTTCAATATCTTCCTCAAGACTTACTAATGCCTTACTCTTCATATATTACACAAGAATATTCACATTACAATTACTCTATGCAAAATGAATTCAACTTTTATTAAATCCGTTTTTAACGACTAATGACACATTTTCGTTTTTAACATAATTAAAGCTCTATTTCTAAACCAAGTCAAAAACAAATATGACTGAAGGAAACTAAAGACATCTCTCTCCTAAAACTAAAGCCAAATAAATTTCAAATAGGTTTCTTCACTTCTTTAATAGTTATTTACCATTTGCAAATAGGGAAATCAAAATCTCTCCTTTTGAGAAATGTTTTCCACAAAACCCAAATCAGTCAGCAAAGTGTATAACTATGTACATTATAGTGAAACACAGGAAAACTTACAGGTTAAAAAAGTATGTTAGGACATATTAAGTTAAAAAAATGTTTTCAAGATTTAACATTTTAAATTTAACTACCACATTAAAATAAGTTTTCCTTTATATTTAAATTCTCTAAATCTTTAAGTCATCCACATATTGGGTTTTGAAAGGCCAAAATAGAGAAATTATCTTTTCAAATAGCTATGAATTCGTGCTGCCTGAATTAGGAAAGTATCCTAGCAGAGTAGGGTGGAAATACTGTAACTTAATTCATACCTGGGTAAAGAATGGTTCATAAATCTCAACTCCTTTATCAGATCCTTGTAGCAAGACCTCTTGGCCACGTCTCCAGCTGTACCGAACAGGTGGATTGGAATTGGCAACACACCGGAGGAACACTGTTCTCTCATAGTAAAATTGTTCTTTAGCTTCACCTATACTTTGATGAACAGTTACTACTGGGTCATCCAAATCTAGAAGTAAAAACAACCAAATGGCAATGTTATTAGATGACTTTTTAAAAATATTTATTTTATTGCATTTTAGGTTTTGGGGTACATATGAACATGCAAGATTGTTGCATAGGTACATACATGGCAATGTGGTTTGCTACCTTCCTCCCCATCACCTATATCTGGCATTTCTCCCCATGTTATCCCTCCCCAACTCCCCACCCCCTGCTGTCCCTCCCCTAGTCCCCCGCCACAGACCCCAGTGTGTGATGCTCCCCTCCCTGTGTCCATGTGTTCTCACTGTTCAACACCCACCTATGAATGAGAACATGGGGTGTTTGATTTTCTGCTCTTCTGTCAAGGCTACAGTAATCAAAACAGCATGGTACTGGTATCAAAACAGAGATATAGACCAATGGAACAGAACAGAGGCCTTGGAGGTGAGGCCTCAGAGGAAAACCACACATCTACAACCATCTGATCTTTGACAAACCTGATGAAAACAACCAATGGGGAAAGGATTCCCTGTTTAATAAATGATGCTGGGAAAACTGGCTAGCCATGTGCAGAAAGCAGAAACTGGACCCCTTCCTGACACCTTACACTCAAATTAACTCCAGATGGATTAAAGACTTCAACATAAGACCTAACACCATAAAAACCCTAGAAGAAAACCTAGGCAAAACCATTCAGGACATAGGCATAGGCAAGGACTTCATGATTAAAGCAACAAAAGCATTGGCAACAATAGATAGATGACTTTTAAAGTATTGTGCATATGCAACCCAACCAAAAATGTGTATTCCTCATTGACTGTATTACTTAGCACTAGGTTCTTTTTTTCCACTCAGCTTATTGAATTCATTTGCAAAGACATTTCTAGTAAGAAGTACATTAGTATCTCTATTTGTTGATATAGTACAGATAACCTTGTGTATTTCCAACTCTGTCAATAGCCACATAAAACAGAGTTCCATGAGACAGATAAAAATTTAAAACACTCAAACTCAAGAGTTTAACCAAAACAATGAACCTCAGTGACAAAAAAAATTAGTATCAAGCTGCCCAACTTTTTCTTTCTCTTTTTTTTTTTTGAAACAGGGTGTGTTCTGTCATCCAGGCTGAAGTCCAGTGGTGGAATCAGAGCTTACTGCAGCCTCAACCTCCTGGACCCAAGCCATCCCCTTACCTCAGCCTCCTGAGTAGCTGAGACTCAGGCATGTGCCACCATGCCTGACTAACTTTTTTGTTGTACAGACAAGGTCTGGCTGTGTTGCTTAGGCTGGTCTTAAACTCCTAGCTTCAAGTGATCCTCCCACCTCCGGTCTCCCAAAGTGCTAGGATTACAGGCGTGAACTACTGTGCTGGACCTCTTTGTCTTAATATACTTCTTTTTTCAATTATTTATAACATATATTAAAAACAATTTAAAATTGTTTGTAAATTATTAGAATATTTATAGTACCAAAATATGACCTTGCACAGGATTAAATGTTATCTCAAATTTTATATTCCAGATTATATCTGTGAAGGCATTATTGGCATTATTAAAAGGCATTCCAATTTCTATCATTGAATATTGGAACTAAATACGTGTCCTTCTGCATGTATCCTAAAGAAAGACTACACAGTAGAGGCTCAGCATTTTCGGAAAAATTCATAAATACCTTGGGCTTTGTGAGTCAAATGATCACTGTCTCAAATACTCATTGCTACCATTGCAGTGTGAAAGCAGCCAAAGACAGTAGGTAAATTAATGATGAATGTTGCTGAGTTCCAGTAAAACTCAATTTATAAATGCAGGCACTCCTCAACCAGGTTTGGCTAATGGACCATAATATGCCAACCCCTGATATGGCATATTCCAGGATCTTAAGAGAAAAATAAATTTTAACAGTGTAGTTGCCTTAAAGCAGCAAGCTCTTAGTTCCATGTGGTAGTATAAACTTGGTATATACTTTAAGTATGATGTGAAACCTGCTGTGGTCATTACCACCTTTTAGTTATAACCAACAAGGGTTACTTAACTTTGGGGTCTTCAATTTCCTTGTCAGCAAATCAGAATAATAATGATACCACATTATTTAGGCTGTCAAAGGATTAAATGAGATAGTCCATCAAGCCCTGGACACACAGCACTAAGGTGGTGCAAAAGTAATTTCAGTTTTTGCTATTACTTTTAATGAATGCTTAACAAAAGTTACCTATTACTATTATTAATAATATTATCACTATCATTATTCATTATTGGAGTCTCATTTAAACTCCTATTGAGTCTATGCTGTTTTGTGTTTATTTCATCAATTCATAATACACTCAACTATTACTATAAATAGGTAAAATGCTACTTGCCCATTGTTCAGACTATCAAATGCTTCTACATGACAAAAACTTTTACAAAGACCTGAAAATAACCTAGAGTATTTGTATGGGCATAAGAATACTGAACTGTGTGAGCATATGCTACCCTAAATATTTGAAAGGCATTGTTCCTTAGAAGAGACTCTTTTGGATGTGTTAACATAATAAAAGCCAACAAAAGTAGTGAAGTAACAGCTACCCTAGAGAATCAAAGTAAAGAACAGAATCCAAAATTTTCCTATTTTTCAAAAAGTTTTTTTTCTTTCAAATGTGAATCGCTTGACAGCCCTACTTTGATTTCTAGTTTTGCAACATTCTGAGAATTTTTTTTCTTCCAACATTAGAATACTTTCACAGCTACCTCAAAGGCCTCTAATTTTAGTAGTGTAAATTTACAGAACAACTGCTGCTTTTTGGTAAAGTTTTAAGGAACTTTCCATTTAAATTCACTCTATTAGCTGCAGTGATATATGCTGCCTGGTTTTATTAAGCTGCGATATTTAGGGACACCAGCATCATTATTATGAAATGTTTGGAGGTTTTAAAAATCTATCAAATATTCATTAATTTGGTAATTCGCTTCTCACATATATCATATATATATTAATTGAATTTAGCCTTAGTGACTTAAAAAAGATATTCTGATTCAATTGTAAACCATTTTATTTTTCTTGTTCAAAACATAACTTCTTTTAGTCACAGGCTCATTTTTGGAAGTTATGAGCTGTATATGTTATAAAAATTAAATTCTGAATTCAGAAAGGTCAGGAACAAAACAGAATTGGATGGTAAACAGTGTAACAATGGTGAGTTCCAAACTGTTAATAGGGCTGCACTTTCCAACATCCACTTATTGATGTATCCCTAGCTCTTTTCTTGTTACCTGGTGGTGTCAACAGACTCAGTCTGGAATAGATCAGGCCTGCTTTTCCCTGGTCTGAATGACTTTTGGGTAATTGGTTTTTAAGATTCTAATTTTGTGACAATGGCTTATAGTATTGGCTATCTGTTGAATTCATTCATGTTTAGAAATTTTGAAGTGTTTCCTTGCATTTCAGATTTTAAAACAACATGCCAAAACAAGATTCGTTTTAGACAAGTAAAACGATAGCACAGCTAAAAATATATAATTTTAAGGGAGATTATACATGTGTGTGTGCCCACATGTACGCTCATGTGTAGATATCTATACATAGAATTTAATTTACACACACATATCACTTAAATCTATTTTAATATATATTCTTTATATTACTAAATACATACTGAATATTTGCATTTGATTTAGGACAGGTTTCTGAGAAAACAGATTCAGAGATGTGTGTCCACAAATGGTTCTGGGAAGTACCTTATAGATCAACACATGTGAGAGAGTAAAAGAAGTAGGATTGATCAAGGGGAGGGTTGAACTACAGTACAGTTGCAGGACTCAGTAGCTCTGTAGAACTTTCTGAGCTGTGATATCCCCTCAAAGCTGTCCTGCCCTGAGGCTAAGGGGCTAAGACTTTATACACCCTCCCCTCCCCTATCAATGGGTCGTTCAATTTGTGCTACTCCTCACTAGGAGACATAACCTTGGTAGGGCCTGATCTGTTTGGCTTCTTTCTAGACAGGATAATTTTAGCTGATAGCAGTTATCTGCTAATACTCTCAGTAGCAGGAGGAATGAGTGCTTCAGTCCTGAGGAAGGCATCTGACTGGTGCACTGCAGTATCCACTCAGATCTACTTGCTAGGTGTGGGTAAGTGCGATAAATCCGTCCAGGAAAAGCTACTCCAAGACTCCAGTTAGTCTCTCTCTGGAAAAACATTCAAAAGGAACTATAGTAGGACTATATCCATCATCTACTTCTGCTATTGCCATTCAAGAATCCACTCACTCCAGGCTAGTACATCTTTTGGTGTAGGTAGCTTACCTAGTTGCAGTACTAAAATTCTGTCAAATTTAAGCCCTTGATCATCATATCTTTTTCAAACCGAGGCTACTGTACTTGTCTGTTTACGACCAAAATTGAACAAGAGAATGCCTACCAGAGCATTCATGTTTAGAAATGTCTAAACATGAATGAATTCAACAGAAATGACTCACTGCATGAACTGGGTATCAAACATAGTGTTCACTGCCTCACTATGTAACAACAGTCCTACCAACAGCCTCACATAGGCTGCTCACTCCCAACAGGATAGTGACTCCTCTTCTCTGCTGTTTGCTAACACAGAAGCTGGAAGCAACCGAGTTGCTGCCATGGCTTAAAGATTAATGGGACTCTTGCTATGTCATTTAATAGAAGCTTTTTCTCTTTTGGGGAACTGGGGCCTCTCAACTGGCAGAGCCCAGAGTTGCGGGAAAGAAATCATTCCCCCAGAGGGTCATTGGATGTGATGATAGTGAGGTCACTTCTTCGTTCTTGGACCTATGTATTCTATATGGAGAAAAGGAAGCATATAATAATGGTCACTGACTTAGAATTTAACTGCTTCCTGGAGGGTACCACCCACTCCTTACTGGATATTTTCTCTACAAGACTCAATTGTCCTTTCTAAAAGGCCATTCTCTCACTCTATTAAGTTGGCATTTTTAGTTGATGTAGTACAATGATATGACCAGATAATCCATGGCAATGTGCCCACTCCCTATTCCCAGATATCCAGGTCAATTTGTGTCCTATGTATGCCATTTCTTAAAGTACCAAATTATCTCAGGAGTCCCTTTTCCTTAATATATGTCCAAGTAAATGGATGTAGGTTTTTTTGTAAAAAGAACTGAGAGAATAATTACCATATACATTTGCTATGGTGTTTTGGGTTCCTTTCTGGTGATTCAGTCTTTAGTCAATGAGGTCAAAGTCTGAAAACTGCCTCCGGTACAGATATTGGACAGGAAGTCATGGCTTTTTATTAGGTGTCCATATGTAGACTCTTATTCACCTATTTTTAATTTTAATTGTGTAGACTGTGCAATTGTTTGTTCACAGTCCACTTATTTTCCCCTAGAGATGCTGTGTTCTGAATTGTTTGTTCACAGTCCACTTATTTTCCCCTAGAGATGCTGTGTTCTGTTAACCATCTCCATAGCTGTGAATCTGGAGTCTTAGATATATTTGAACTAGCCATTCATTAAGATATGTGTGCCTGGCCGGGCATGGTGGCTCATGTCTGCAATCCCAGCACTTTGGGAGGCTGAGGTGGGTGAATCATTTGAGGTCAGGAGTTCAAGACCAGCCTGTCCAACATGGTGACACCCCACCTCTACCAAAAATAAAAATTAGCTTGGCATGGTGGCAGGCGCCTGTAGTCCCAGGTACTTGGGAGGCTGAGGCAAGAGAATTGCTTGAACCCGGGAGGTGGAGGGTGCAGTGAGTCAAGACCTACTTTTCTTGTGGCAACTAAGAACTACCACGTAGCCTCTATTATTTTGAAGACCTGTCAACCTCACTGTTATGAGAGAGGCCAATTCTATAATAGCATCTACTGTTATCAACATCTGCCTACAGAGGACAGTCACCACTGAGCTTCTCAATGATGCTTGTGTCTCAGTTATCAGCACCTTCTTATTGCTTTAGTCAGTGAGGTGTCTTCCAAGCCTTTATAAAGAAGAGTGAGCTGATGATATTTCTTGACCTTAGCTGACATATTCACTTTAGCGTTCCCCATCTTTGAGTTATTTGGTCCTTTTTTCACTGTCTGTACAGCAGTTTTGGCATTTATACTTTATTTAGTGGAGACCATTCATTTCCACAAGCTTCCAAGAGCCATCCTAGCAGTGTCTAACACTATTTCCTGCCATCCTTGTCTAAGTGTTAAATCTTGTATCAGAATGTTCCCGTATCAATAATCTGTGTCACTATCTTCACCTGACCTGATTTTCTGCCCTCAATTTTATTCAGTGTTGTATTCTCCAACCCATCTCAGCCATCAGCCTCAGAATCTAGCTCCATACGTACTTCCCTAACTGGGCTGGGGTTTATAGCTAATTTGAAGCATAATCATTTTCTACTCTTAGAAGCCCAACATTTCCATAGCCAAGTAATATTATCTACTGGCCTTATACGAACCTGGTGGCCAGAATGGAGGTGGGGATATATCCTAAGAGTGGGTGTGTGTTACCTCCAAGGAAAGAAGTATCTGTATCATCTTCAAGCAAGATGGAAATCACTGCCTCTAACAGGGAAAAATAGGCGATTTCTGTAGGTCCAGATGGTTTAGGAAAATTTGAGTCTTCAAAGTTATGCAGTCCATAAACCCAGAAATAACACCCTCTACAAGATTCCCCTTGTTCCCAACCAGGGTTCAAGACCGGCGTAGCTGAGGATGCAGGCCTCTTGAAATTCTCTTTACTTTTAAATAAGTCCTAAGCCTTATTATCAGATTTTATGACCTCTGACTGCAGAAGAATCTCTGCATTTTGCCAAAGAGGTCTTATGCTCTCATATCACTGTCAAATGATGATTAATTACACTCAACCTGTCATTTTTTTTCTCCATTGCATAAAAGGAACACAACAGAACCTAACTGATTCCATTGTCCTTATAATTATTACTTTCCTCTGAATTCCTTAGAAGCCTGAAATATTGAACTCACAGGTAATACGTATTACCTTTCATCAATACCTATCCTTGTTTATCACAGGTGATGTTTTTAACAAGTTCCCACTATAGTGATCAAGAGTTATCAGTGGTTGGCTGGACGCAGTGGCTCATGCTTGTAATCTCAGCACTTTGGAAGGCCAAGGTAGGTGGATCATCTGAGGTAGTGAATTCAAGACCAGCCTCGCCAACATGGTGAAACCCTGTCTCAATTAAAAATTCAAAAATTAGCTGGGCATGGTGGCACAGCCTGTAATCCCAACTACTAAGAAGGCTGAAGCATGAGGATCCCTTGAACCAAGGAGGTGGAGGTTGCAGTGAGCCATGACAATCTGAGGTAGGGAATTCAAGACCAGCCTCACCAATATGATGAAATCTCATCTCTACTAAAAATGCATAATTTTCTCTAGCTTTTAAATGTAGTGCAGGGAGCATAAAATCTGTCTCTATATTTATTCAACAGTCAATTTTCATACTTTATGCCTCTGATGATATTACATAACCACACTTAACTATTTTCTGTTGTTATTTTGTTTATATTTATTTATTCTCTTTAAAATAAACATTTTGGTCAGGCGTGGTGGCTCACGCCTGTAATCCCAGCACTTTGGAAGGCCGAGGTGGATGGATCACAAGGTCAAGAGATCGAGACCATCCTGGCCATGATGAAACCCCGTCTCTACTAAAAATACAAAAATTAGCCGGGCGTGGTAGCACGCACCTGTGGTCCCAGCTACTCGGGAGGCTGAGGTGGAAGAATCGCTTGAACCCAGGAGGCAGAGGTTGCAGTGAGCTGAGATAGCGCCTCTGCACTCAAGCCTAATGACAGAGCAAGACTCCGTCTCAAAAAATAATAATAAAAATCATTTTAATTTTATAGACTATATGTGTGAAATTCAAATATGATATTATATGAAATAACTACAAAATGTTATTTTAAGAACCTATGATTTTTATTATTAAACAGGGGCCAAAATTCTTCAGATGTATACAGTAATGTAAATAATTGAGTACATTTGATATATGAATATTTTAAATATATTTCCATGAAATAACTAATATGGTTTCCTATAAAATATAATTATATGTGTATAGGACTCATACCTTAGAGTCTTGAAAACCAATATAATGGGCATACTCAATAATAATCTAACAAATTAACATAAAAGAAGATTAATCTGTCATGAATATAGTTAATGTCAGTTTTCAGCAATACAACTGATATATGTCATAATAATAATCTTAAAAAATCTTGTTTTTTTCACTTAAATGCCATAGGTACCCCTTTATAACTCATTTTCTTTAAACTTTTTTTTGGCTGATTATATATGCCAAACACTGGTAGATTAAAGTCAGTTTAAGAAAATTAATATATAATAATATATGCTGTTTTTCTTAACTCTAGAAGCAATTGTCTACCTAAAGAATTTGTGCTAGGAAATATTTGACATAGGTTTTGATGTAATGGTAAGAGAAATGTTCCAAGACAATCTGAATTTTCCCACAGTTTTTCTTTTTACACCTATAAGAATTATCTACTTGCCCAGTTTTACCTTACAATTTTTTTTTTTTTTTGAGTTTCTATTAATCTCAACATATAGGTGTTCAGGACATGCTGTACAAATAACCAAATGAGTGATACACCTAATATTTATTGAATACCTATTTGGGGCCAGGATTTTTTGGAAGAAACCTCACATATGCCAACTAATTTAATTTTTAAAGAAACTTCATCTCTTTTAACGTCCTAAGAAGTCGCGTTTCAGAGAGATTAAGTAATTTGCCAGTATATACGTAACAGGATGAGTATTATCATCAAATATGCCTTAATCTAAAATGTTTATATTCATTTGCATTCATATCTTACATGTCTACAATATGCTAAGCATTATATAAATCATTCCATTAAAAGTAGCCTACAATTCATGAGCCAAAAAATGAAAATAAATGATTAAGATGAAAAAAACACAACACAAATAAATGATCCTACAGAGATGTAAGCCAAATACAGACAACTATTTCTTTCTGCAAAGAATAGTAAAGGCTTCCTAAAAAGATGATGCCTGAAATAAATCCTAAATTATGAAGAGAGTATGTCAGGTGATATATTAAATTAATATATTAATTACAAAATGTTATTTTAAGTAAACAGCATATGATTTTTATTAAACAGGTCAAAATTCTTCACATGTATATATAATAATATATACATGTGAAAAGTAGGAAGGAGCACATAAAGCTGTGAGATATCAGAGCCAATATCAGATATCCAGCAAAGCTAGGAAAGATTTCTGGATGTTGGGGAATCATAATTTGGTATGATGTTTGAGAGACGAAAATGCACCAAATCCTTAGTAGTACCATCTATGCTAAAGAAAATCAATTTCATTATATTACTTTTTTGGTCAAGCTTTCGCTTTAGAAAGATCACCATCTTTCTGGAGAAGAGATTTGGAGGTGGCAAAAAGAATGGTAAGAAGATCAGCAAGAAGGTGGCAGTAACAACTGAGATGAACAATGACAGGGGCTTTGAAATAAAGGTTATAATAGGCATAGAGAGGAGGCTTAAGTAAACTGAATTGGGTGAGTGATTAGAAACAGGGCTGGGCAAAAGGTGGGAGTTAAAAAAGGTCTCTAATGACCTGGATTTGGCAGTTGGGTAGACAGTGCATTAACTGAAACGTGAAATATAAAGAGAGAACTTTACCAGGCTGTGGGTGGGGTGAGATGGGAGTTGTAAAAGGTAAGAAAGTTGATGAGTCCTGTTTGGATCAAGTGACTCCCTCCTCTAGTTGCAATGCACAGGACCTAGAGCCAGAAGAAATCTGGGCTACAGATATGGATTTGGGAGTCACTAGTATGCTATGGAGGGGAATGGACCACTTAAGGAGTATGGAGAATGGAAAAAGGGAAGGATCAATGAGAGTGGCCTGGGCAGCGCACGCACGTGCGCACACACACACACACACACACAAAGTTGGGCAAGAGCAATTTGTAAAAGACTAAGGAAAAGGTGATGAAAGAGGAGGAGAGGTAGAGTCAAAACAAACCAATAGTAAATAAATAGCACTTCCACACATGGAGAGGCTGGAGAGCGGAGTAAGTAGTGAAAAGACAACAAAACTAAAAAGTGACTTTAAATTTGGCTAGTAATAGATCACTGGTGACCTTTGCCAGGGCTGTGTGAGTGGAGTGATGGGTCTAGCACTTTCCTGTACTTTACAGAGTCAAGTAAAACATGGACAAAGTCAAGTAAAAACATGGAGAGATTAATGGGTATAATCCCTTCAAGAAATTTGGCTCTGACAAAAAAAAAAAGAGAGAGAGAGTAGAGGACAATATGTGATCAAGAGAGTCTTGTTTTGTTTTGTTACTGTTTTGTCTTTCGTTAAGCTGAGAGAACTTGTTTTTCCTTAGGCTGAGTACATCTAAATTCCTAGGATAAAATAAAACATAAGGAGCTTTAGGAAAATGTCCAATGTTTGAAATAACTATTTTTAGTAAACTATTATTTTAGTGGTATACTTTTGATGGCAGCAGTGGCCCATCTGGAGTGGCTGCTGCAAAAACATGGCTGCAGTGGGGGAGATGTGGCAAGTTCTGTGCACTCCATGGAGCCTGTGGGAGCCGGGAACAAGCAGGAGTTTCACCCCCTTTCAAGTTGGTGGGGTGGGACCTCTGTGATCCCAGGCACAGCTGCTGCTACCCAGCCATATCAAGGGACCCAGACATTGCTGTGCTCTCTGCCCGTGAAGCCCCCTGTGCCCGCACTGCCTGTGGCAATGGAAGCCTGGCCTCTCCTGGCTCCCAGCTCCCAATTTTGGAGCAAAGTTGTGGCCCAGTCCAGGCGCCGTCATGACCAGGCCTGGTGTGTACGTTCTAGGAGCGGCACTGACACACCAGTCTCCTACTGCTTCACCCACCTCTGGACTTTGGGTGCTGAAAAGTACAGTAGACGGGCCAAGATGGGGCTGAAGGCCACTTGGCACCAGCCTGAAGGCACCCCTTAGCATGAACAGCCTGGGCTCCATGAAGAGAACAAAAGGCAGATAGGCTCCTGGACAGACAGGGGCAGGATCCCTGCAAAACCCCACCTTAAAACCAGGGACTCTGTAGCACAGGAACCAGGCTGCCAATTCCCTCTACCAGAGTGAGAATTTATGGTGCTTTTCCCAGTCTTGCCCATGGCTGCCCATGGACCAATTAGCACCTACTTCCTCCCCTTTGAAGCCCATTAAAATTCCAGACTCAACCAGACTCAAACAGACAATGGGATGACCTAATTTGGGAAAAGAGCTATGCACTCTGGGGGGTCTCCTCTCCACTGACAACTGTACAATCAGCAAGACAACCTGCCTGCAGATAGAAGCTACCCACTCTGAGTCTCTGAGGGCTGTACAGACCCTGCGATAACCTGCCTGCAAAAGGAGCCACCCACTTCAGGTCTCCTGAGACCTGTACTATAGCTCAATAAAGCTCCTCTTCTTTTTGCTCACACCTGTAGTTGTCCAGGTACCTCATTCTTCCTGGATATGGGACAAGAACTTGGAACCTTCTAAATGGTAGGACTGAAAAAGCTCTAATACAAACAGGGCTGAAACACGCCTCCTTGCTTGCCACATTGCTGGTGATGAAAAGGAGAGAAGACAGAAACAGAGATGAGCCATAGTTTTTGGGGAACCCAGATCTAGGAGCTCCCCAAGCCAGAGCTGTGACATTCTCTTTAGGACTCTGCAGTTCCTTGACTCTCCAAGATTCTGGGCACCACGATGTTCCCCAGTGTCTGCAGTGAAAGCTGCTTGGAGGATGCCTGGTCCAGCTGCAGCCTAGCAGGGAGCCAATGGAGCTGCCCACCCCAGCGTGCCTGGCTGTGCACAGTGGCCAGACCCTGTGGTCACTCACATACCCCTCACCACTCCATGCTTGGCTCACCCTTGACAGGTGTGAGATCCAGGCTGGTAGCACAAGCTGAGTGCAGCCTGCCAGGCCAAGTGGGCAAAACAAACCCAATGAGGCTGAACAAAACTTGGGTAAAGGTGCCACTGGCCACAGAGGTTTCCAGCTGGCAAAGTGACACCCCAAGGGTCTTGTGACATTTTTAATATGATTTTTTACAACTAAACATTAAGCTTTTTTTTTTTTTTTTTTTTTTTTTGAGACAGAGTCTCTGTCACCCAGGCTGGAGCACAGTGATATGATCTTGGCTCACAGCAACCTCTGTGTCCCAGGTTCAAGTGATTCTTGCGTGTCAGCCACCTTAGTAGCTGGGATTACAGATACTCGCCACCATGCTCAGCTAATTTTTACTTTTAGTAGAGGTGGGGTTTCGCCATGCTGGCCAGGCTGGTCACAAACTCCTAACCTCAAGAGGAGGTTATCTGCCTGCCTCAGCCTCCTAAAGTGCTGGGATTATAGGTGTGAGCCATTGTGCCCAGCCAAGATTTAGTTTAGCAGTTGTGTGTACCTATTTTTCAGAAGGTTTTCATTTAAGCTCCTAGGATTCTAAGCTAGAAAACTTAAAATTATTTTTGACTCCTCCCAATATTTACATTAAAGCACACACTTTCTTAGCGTTAAAAAATCCAAAGTCAGTTATTACACACTAAATAGCTTCGTTTGAGTTTAGTTCACTGAATTATGGAAGCATTTGCTTAGTCCACTCTCCACTTCCACTTGAATTTCTCCAGTTACATAAGCAAGTGAACCCACCCCCCCCCGCAACATGCACTGGTACAATTAATCCGTATACTTACGATTAATCAGTTATTAACTGTGACTAAAGTCACAGGGTGTAGTTACAAGTTAAAGAATCAATTAATCTCAAAAATAATCACAGCAGAAGTATGTCTTCCACAGGGGTTTATTCCACCATTTGGTCCAATTTTTCTGTCTTTAATCTTTGATTTAAACCAAATGAATCTGAAAACCCAGATGGTAAAGACACACTAAAAACTATATTGGATGTCATCTTTTTCTCTGAAAAGTTCCAGAAATCTTAAAAATCCTATACAGAAGATATATAAATGTGGTTCCTTAAGGAAAATAACTACTCAATACACCTAGAGGCGCAAAAGCTAGAAAAGTATATTTTTTCATTTTATAAACAAGAATTTATATTACCAATATAACTACAGTATGAATGCACTATATGAGTGATAGCTCATAAGAATAGATCATGCTAATTACATGCATATGTATCAACTGCCACAGCCTGAATGAAATTGTTACTGTGAAGCTATACAAAAGAGAATCAAATCATTGCTAGACATCAATAATTAAAAACAAAGCATTAGTATCAACTATTTGTAGTTTTTTTTCTGCAGATAGTAATTCAAAAGCATTGTTTTCTTTGATAAATCAACAGGAAGTTTTGTGCAAATATTGGTAACAAGAAATGTTTCTTATCTTTCCTACATAGCAATTTTCAAACAATGGGTAATCTCATTTGAACATACAAAATAAAAGACAAAACGAATACTTATAGCCAACTTCCCCAAATGCAACATTTCTAAGAGTGAGGCTATCTATAAAACATAAATTTATTCATTCTAATGTGAAATTTTGCTTTTATTCATTTACTCAAACAAATTAAAATCGATTGCATCTTTAATACATTTTTTAAAATACATGCAACTACATGTTGTATATCTCTTTGCTAATATTATCCTGATGGTTTTGCATATCATTCGGGAGAAAAGTGTTGGGTTTTTTTTTTTTTTTTTTGAGATGGGGAGTCCCACTCTGAGGCCCAGGCTGGAGTACAGTGGTGCAATCTCGACTCACTGCAATCTCCACCTCCCAAGTTCAAGGGATTCTCCTGCCTCAGCCTCCCAAATAGCTGGGACTACAGCTGCCCAGATAATTTTTGTATTTTTAGTAGAGATGGAGTTTCACCATGTTGGCCAGGCTAGTCTCAAACTCCTAACCTCAGGTGATCCACCTGCTTCAGCCTCCCAAAGTGCTGGGATTACATGTGTGAGCCACAACGCCCAGCCAGCAGCTTTATTTCTAATTGTCAAACTTGGAGGCAACCAAGATGTCCTTCAGTGGATGAACTGATAAATAAAAGGTAGTACATACAGACAATGGAATATTATTCAGTGCTGAAAAGAGGTGAGCTCTCAAGCCATGTGTACACATGGAGGAATCTTAAATGCACCTCAGTAGGTAAAAGAAGCCAATCTGTAAAGGCAACATGATATGATTCCAAATACATGACATTCTGGAAAAGACAAGGTCAGTGGTTGCCAGTATTTGTGGGGAAGGAGGGATAAATAGGCAGAGCACAGAGGGCTTTTAGGGCAGTGGAACTACTCTGTGTGATACTAACATGGTGGATATGTGTCATGATACATTGTCCAAACCAGTAGAATTTATAACACTCAGAACGAAGCCTAGTGTAAACTATGGACTTGGGTGATAATGATGTGTCAGTGCAGGTTCATGAGTTGTAATGTGCCACTCTGGTATTGGAAGCTGATAGTGGGAGGGGTTGTGCACATGTCAGGGAGGAAGTACATGGGAATTTTCATGTAACACGTAAAGATAAATCTTACTTTTCTCACTAAAACTAGCTCATGGAAATTCCTCCAAGGTAGGGTTCTAATCCTTCCCCCTTTTAAAAATAGTTGTACAATATCCCTGGTCATGAATGTTTTCTAATTTAGTCAATCATTCCCATTAATTGTCTGTAAATATCAATCTTGAAACTGCTGGCTTTATTTTGTTAGGGGAAATTATTGTAAGTGGGAAACTGAATTGTAACTAGTTATATCAGACTGTGCCTGAATGCTTTCCAAAAGGAGTGTCCATTTCACCACAAGCATATGAGTATTCTTCCTGAATTTCAGCCATAACAGGCTTTTACTCTTCTAAATGTTTATGCAGTCTGATTGTGTGAAGTGATAGCTCATTGGTACTCTGTATTTATACTTCCCTGATCACTGGGGAACTTGAGTGGTTTTTCATTTGATGGTTTTCTGGACTTTTGTTTCCTTGAACTGCCTGCTCAGACCCTTTGTCCATTTTTAATCTTGGGGTAAATATCTTTTTCTTTAAAATGAAAAAAAATTATGTATATTATAGATTATAATCTTTTGATTATTAATTTTGTTTAGTAAATCTCATTTCATAGACATATAACTTAATTTTTATATAATAAGACAGGACTGCCTTTTCTTGTATGGCTTTTGTTGGTAAAGTATAATAAAATATGGCTAGTTTTCCCCTAGATTATAGATGAAGTCTTTACTCCATCCAGAACTGAATTTGAATGCCATGTCACTTAGAGGTCTAATGTTATTTTCTTTTGATGGAGATAAGTAGCCACACCACCACTGAACATCATTCTACCACAAGTTAACCTGAATTTTTTAATGTATTAAAGTTTCGCGTTAGGATCTACTTCGTTTATCTTCTAAGAATTTATTTTTCTATTCTTGTATAAAACCACATTAATGTGACATCGACATTTTTAGCTACCGAACTCTACTAACAAAACTTCACCCTGTCTCAGTACCTCACTGCTATTCTATTTCACACTTTTTTGGTTATTCTTAGGTGACTATCTTGCAGTTAATGTCCAGATTATTTTAACAACAACAACAACAAAAAAAAGCAGCTGAGAAGAGGCTTATCCCTATAATCCTAGCACTTCGGCTAGGAGCTCAATGCCAGCCTGAGCAATATATCGATGCCCTGCCTCTAAAAAAGCTTTAAAAATTAGCTGGGCATGGTGCATCCTGTAATCCTTGCTACTCAGGAGGCTGAGGCAAGAGAACTGCTTGAGCCCAGGAGGTCGAGGCTGCAGTGGTGAGCCATAATTGCATACCATTCCACTCCATTCTGGGCCACAGAGCAAGACCCTGTCTCTAAAATAAATGAATAAACACAAACACACATACATATAAATATAAAATTCTGCTGGGATTGTTCATTGGAAATCAATTAAATTTACATACAAATTTTAATTTTAGGTAAGTGAAAACTCAGACTCATGTGACCTGGTGCCATCACCAAATATAGGTAATTTAATTTTGAAATCACATTTCTAATACTATCTTTAAAAGCGTATTTTTTACTTGGCACTACTATCTGGACAGCATTTAGCAATTTAAATTTTGCTACAAAATAATCAATTTCCATAAGAGGAGCATGAGGCATCTCTTAATTTTGTGATCTCTCCTTTACATAAGGTTGTATTTCTTTCCTTGTTCTGAATCAGGAATATTTTTACTTCCTTTCTTCCCTCTTTTATTAGAATTGCAACAGGTTTGTCATTTTTATTTTCCTTTTTAAATAACCAGATTTTCATTTTCAAAAATTTCTAGCTGTATTTGCTTGCTGTTATGCTATTTTCAGCTTTTACTTTACTAATGCCGTATTAATTTACTTAATTTAATTACACTTTTCTGATTCATCAGAATGAGAATTTCTACTGTTCCATTTCTTTTTTTAATAATAAAGGCATTTTGAGCTGATTTTCCATTGAATTTTGCATTTGTTTTATTCAAAGATTTTATTATGAATTACCTGTTTAGGTTCCTTCTAGATGGTATATAATTTACCTATCGATTTTCCTTTGATATAAAGATTATCATGCTCGCTTCGGCAGCACATATACTAAAATCAGAACAATAAAGATTATCAAGGTATGTTTTAAATGTTCAAGAAGAAATAATTTGACAATCACCTTTTTATTATTTATTTCTATTATGGTTAGAACTTATGCCATACAAATCTTTACATATTAGAATTTAAGGTTTTATACATATATAGTCAAACACATTTTTGAGAAAATACCCAAGATGATGTAATTTTTTTCGTTTCCAAGGTGATCAATTTCTCCCTTTTCTCTTCATTTCAATAAAGCAAAAATTTTAGATGCCCTTCAGGGCACACTCTGACCCCACCTCTGCTGCCCACATCCTTGCCCCGACAAGGAACCTTAAAACACTTTTTATTTCTTTTCTCTCACCCCAACCCCAACTCTTACATTTTGTTTTTATTGATTTTAGATTTCCCTTAAATTCACAGCTTTCAATTTCAAGAATCTAATTGGGTCTTAGTCCACACACTGCAGACTGTTTATTCATATCCATTAGATTTAAACACCACCCTCCCCCAACACGCACTCACTCTTGCTCCATTAGAGGTCACTATTTTTCTCCTCCAATCTTCTCTAGACTATTTACCTTAGACTGTATAATGTAAAGAAATCCTCACTGGATTCCTATACAACAATATTTTTCCCTATGGTCAATGGCATGGTCACTAGCTACAGGATTCCTGAGTTGCAGTCTTCTCTTTAATAATCAATAGATATGGGGAATTCTGCCTTCTATCTTTTGAAATCAAAGATAAGAACTCTGATATAAATCCTTTTTTTTTAAATTTGTCCTTTTTTGCTTTGTGATTTCTTCTTTCTCCTCAGATTTCACAATTTTTATAACAGCTCAGGCAGTTATCTTTTCTCCCAATTCCGTAGGAGTCTAGTAATTTCAGAATTTTCAATAAGCACGGCTACAAACTCGAACCTTTTCACCCTAATTATTTTCTAAAATTTCCAGTATTTGTATATTAAAATGTCCAGTTCAATTGTAACAGACCTGTGAAGTTACCGATTTAGAATTTCTCTATACCTCACCGCTGTCTTCTAGTTCAGGCTTGATAATCCTAAAAGTTTGAGGAGGGAAAGAGTGGACTCCGATGTTTCTTAACCTTTCTTCCCTCTTTACCTAAATTGTTCTTTAACTCTTCCCTTCCATTGTCACTAGCCTTAGGGTATGACTCCTTCAGGACTGTAGAGGTGATGACAGGAGAAGGAGAGATGAGGGAGAAAGGTACCCTACCCTTTGTAGGGGAAAAAGTCTACCGATCTTAGCGTGGAACTCTTGAAAAAACCCTCCATCTCTAGGTTCCACAATCAGCTGCTTATATAAACCAAAGTGGAAGGGTCTTCAATGCTGGTATAGATGGTCTAAGCAGCCCACTTTGCCAGGGGTATGTGACAAATTTTAAAATGATTTCACCTTTGAGGCCTCTGCCAAAACTGATATACAAACACACTCAGTACAAAATAATATTTTCAATACAAAGCAGTAATAATAGAACTATGAGCCCTCATTCATAGAAATTTTTGGCTCTTGTAATAAACCCTGTCCCAAACTAATCACTTATATACTGATAGGCAGAATAAAAACACATATTTTTGTTCTACTTTGATTTGCATAAATAAGAAAAGAAATGGTGGCTAAATATGCGATAATTCCATTTTTTGAAGGACCATACACACCTTTCACTCTGTGTTGATTTCTCCAGTTTTATAAGCAGCACTGTTTACTATTTTAACCTTTAATTCATTCTTTAAAACTTTCAAAAGATTTAATACAAATAGCATATATAGAATGTATTTCATTAGTTCAAAAATATTTAAAGTATATAATTTCCTATATTTTCTATGTTCACAAAGGAAATGTTATTGCATTTTCTTGCCTTTAACAACGTTGGCTCTCTCATCCAGAATGCAGTCATCACACTGTCTGATCGTAGGCAAGAAATCTTCAGTGGCACCTCTTCTAAGAATAGGTCTTTAGCATAGTACTCAAAAGAGATACACCTAAGAGAGAACTTTAGCTCTAGACTTCTAGTTTACAAAGCTCGAAGGCATAAGAGGAATAAAACTTGAAAGAAATGATTTTCAAAATGGAAAAACAAAAGCCAAAAAACTTCACCTGACATAAGAGCATATTATACACATGACTCCAGTTGTAGCCTGATGGTACTAAGAGCATAACCAACTTTGTACCTTCCACTGATGACCAAATGCTCTTCATTCTCATTATTAATTTTAAAACTGATCAACAAGGCCTCCCGGAAGACAAGACAGTTTGTGTCAGCTAGAAGAATCAGACAATCCAGCCAAGTACGCAGCATATAAGATTGTGCTCTCAGCTGCCATCTCTAGAGTCTAAGCTTAGCTCTCAGAAAATTGGGAAAAATTAACAGTACTCTGAAATGTAGACTCTGACCAGTCACCACTGGTATGCCTAACTTAAAAGAATCCACTCTCTCTCTCTAAATATATACTTTTAGCACTGCTCTAGGATTAGGTTTCCAAATGCAGATGTGACCATCCATATTTTTTTTGTCCTGGCTATTATTTCTGAAGTTGACACTTACTTTTTTTAAAGTAAATGGATGAAACAAATTCTCATTAAAGTTGAATACGAATCAGTTGTAAACACCTTATAACCAGTAGAAACTGAGTAATCACCAAGATCTTTGGTCTTCTAGTAAAACTAATATTGCAATTGAAGACACAATACTTAACCTCTCTGTGTACTCATGTCTTCTCCTTATAAAGGCTGTGCTGTGGGACGCATCTCTAAGCCAGTTGATTGTGAGAAACATACCATGTTCTGAGTGCATAAGGAGAAAGCAATAGAGATTTTCCAGGAAGAAAAAATCAGTAGCAGTAAGTGTACTTCTCGCCAGAGACAAAGCTAGAGAGGCCAACAGAAGCAGGAGGGAGGCAAGAATAGCAAAAGTGAGGGACTTCCAAGCATCAGGGAGTGCTCTGATTGACACTCCTCTGAGGGATATTAGATTACAAGAGTTAATGCACATTCCAGCTATACATGGGAAACATCTCGGACTTAGTGGAAATATTTGGGAAGATCAATCCTAGATTTCAATTTCTGATTTGATAAGTGAGTGGTATATATGAACAAAGATTTGATGTTTTACTCTAAATACTATTATTTCATTTATAGTCTCAATCAGTGAAAACTTGATAAACTTTGTAGACCAGCTTTGCAATAATAGGTGACTGCTCCCTGTGTAATGTCCCAAACATGTAACTTAATTGGATTTAAACCACAGCAGCATCTCTTTTGTTGCATATTTCCATTAGATAAAATGTACAACTATTGCATTTGGCCATATACGCATCATTTATAAATAAATATCTCTATTGCTCTCGGCTCCCTGCAACCTCCGCCTCCCAGATTCAGGCAATTCTCCTGTCTCAGCCTCCTGAGTAGCTGGAATTACAGGTGCGCGCCACCATGCCCAGCTAATTTTTTTTTTTGCATTTTTAGTAGAGACTAAGTTTCACCACATTGGTCAGGCTGGTCTTGAACTCCTGACGTCGTGATCTACCCACCTCGGCCTCCCAAAGTGCTAGGATTACAGGCGTGAGCCACCTGCCCGGCCCCCATTTTAAAACAGAGTCTTGCTCTCCTGCCCAGGCTGGAGTGCAGTGGCATGATCTTGGCTCATTGAAACCTCTGCCTCCCGAGTTCAAGTGATTCTCCTGCCTCAACCTCCCAAGTAGCTGGGACGACAGGCACATGCTACCACACCCAGCTAGTTTTTGTATTTTTAGTAGAGACGGGTTTTCACTGTATTAGCCAGGATGGTCTCCATCTCCTCACCTGGTGCTCCACCCACCTAAGCCTCCCAAAGTGCCAGGACTATAGGCGTGAGCCACCACGCCCGGCTTATTTCCCAATTTTTAACTGATCATTGACAATATATTAGACACTGTTAGAGAAACCCTGTGTATCTGTAACTGGCCTGGATGCAATGAGAGTAGGTTTACATCTCTTTATTTGACAACTTCCTTCCCTTCTCTGCCACAAGTTTGCTTTTCCTCTTATGGAGTGCCTAAGAATTTTTTTAATTTTTATTGCATCTTAGGTTTTGGGGTACATATGCAGAACGTGGAAGATAGTTGCATAGGTACACACATGGCAGTGTGTCTTGCTGCCTTCCTCCCCTTCACCCACATTTGGCATTTCTCCCCAGGCTATCCCTCCCCAGCTCCCCCACCTCTGTCCCTCCCCTATTCCCCCCAATAGACCACAGTGTGTAGTACCCCCCTCCCTGTGTCCATGTGTTCTCATTTTTCTCACCTGCCTATGAGTGAGAATATGTGGTATTTCTTTTTCTGTTCTTGTGTCAGTTTGCTGAGAATGATGTTCTCCAGATTCATCCATGTCCTTACAAAGAACAAAAACTCATCAGTTTTGATGGCTGCATAATATTCCATGGTGTATATGTGCCACATTTTCTCAGTCCAGTCTATCATCGATGGGCATTTGGGTTGGTTCCAGGTCTTTGCTATTGTAAACAGTGCTGCAATGAACATTCGTGTGCATGTGTCCTTATAGTAGAACGATTTATAGTCCTTAGGATATATATCCAGTAATGGGATTGCTGGGTCAAATGGAATTTCCATTTCTAGGTCCTTGAGGAATCGCCACACTGTCGTCCACAATGGTTGAACTAATTTACACTCCCACCAGCAGTTTAAGAGTGTTCTTATTTCTCCGCATCCTCTCCAGCATCTGTTGTCTACAGATTTTTTAATGATCACCATTCTAACTGGCGTGAGATGGTATCTCAATGTGGTTTTGATTTGCATCTCTCTAATGACCAGTGATGATGAGCGTTTTTTCATGTGTTTGTTGGCCTCATGTATGTCTTCTTTCGTAAAGTGTCTGTTCATATCCTTTGCCCATTTTTGAATGGGCGTGTTTGTTTTTTTCCTGTAAAACTGTTTGAGTTCTTTGTAAATTCTGGATATCAGCCCTTTGTCAGATGGGTAAACTGCAAAGATATTTTTCCCATTCTGTTCGTTACCAATTCACTCTAGTGACTGTTTCTTTTGCCATGCAAAAGCTGTGGAGTTTGATTAGGTCCCATTTGTCTATTTTGGCTTTTGTTGCCAATGCTTTTGGTGTTTTGGTCATGAAGTCCTTGCCTACTCCTATGTCCTGAATGGTTTTGCCTAGATTTTCTTCTAGGGTTTTTATGGTGCAAGGTCTTATGTTTAAGTCTTTAATCCATCTGGAGTTAATTTTAGTGTAAGGTGTCAGGAAGGGGTCCAGTTTTTGCTTTCTGCACATAGCTAACCAGTTTTTCCAACACCATTTATTAAACAGGGAATCCTTTCCCCCTTGCTTGTTTTTGTCTGGTTTATCAAAGATTATATGGTTGTAGATATGTTGTGTTGCCTCCGATGCCTCTGTTCTGTTCCATTGGTCTACATCTCTGTTTTGGTACCAGTACCATGCTCTTTTGATTACTGTAGCCTTGTAGTATATTTTGAAGTCTGGTAGTGTGATGCCTCCCGCTGTGTTCTTTTTGCTTAGAATTGACTTGGCTATGCGGGCTCTCTTTTGGTTCCATATGAAGTTCATGGTGGTTTTTTCCAATTCTGTGAAGAAATTCAATGGTAGCTTGATGGGGATAGCATTGATTCTGTAAGTTACTTTGGGCAGTATAGCCATTTTCAAGATATTGATTCTTCCTAACCATGAACATGGAATGTTTCTCCATCTGTTTGTGTCCTCTCTTATTTCCTTGAGCAGTGGTTTGTAGTTTTCCTTGAAGAGGTCCCTTATGTTCCTTTTAAGTTGTATTCCTAGGTATTTTATTCTCTTTGTAGCAATTGTGAATGGCAGTTCGTTCTTGATTTGTTTCTCTTTAAGTCTGTTATTGGTGTATAGGAATGCTTGTGATTTTTGCACATTGATTTTATATCCTCAGACTTTGCTGAAGTTGCTTATCAGTTTCAGGAGTTTTTGGGCTGAGGTGATGGGGTCTTCTAGGTATACTATCATGTCGTCTGCAAATAGAGACAATTTGCCTTCCACCTTTCCTATTTGAATACCCTTTATTTCTTTTTCTTGCCTGATTGCTCTGGCTAGAACTTCTAGTACTATGTTGAATAGGAGTGGTGAGAGAGGGCATCCTTGTCTAGTGCCGGATTTCAAAGGGAATGCTTCCAGTTTTTGCCCATTAAGTATGATATTGGCTGTTGGTTTGTCGTAAATAGCTTTTATTACTTTGAGATATGTTCCATCAATACTGAGTTTATTGAGGGTTTTTAGCATAAAGGGCTGTTGAATTTTGTCAAATGCCTTCTCTGCGTCAATTGAGATAATCATATGGTTTTTGTTTTTGCTTCTGTTTAGGTGGTGAATTACATTTATAGACTTGCGTATGTTGACCAGCCTTGCATCCCCAGGATGAATCCTACTTGATCATGATGGATAAGTTTTTGAATGTACTGTTGCAATCGGTTTGCCAGTATTTTATTGAAGATTTTTGCATCTATGTTCATCATGGATATTGGCCTGAAGTTTTATTTTCTTGTTGAGTCCCTGCTGGGTTTTGGTATCAGGATGATGTTGGTCTCATAAAATGATTTGGGAAGGGTTCCCTCTTTTTGAATTATTTGGAATCATTTCAGAAGGAATGGAACCAGCTCCTCTTTGTGTGTCTGGTAGAATTCTGCTGTGAACCATCTGGACCTGGGCTTTTTTTGTGTGGTAGGCTCTTAATTGCTGCCTCAACTTCAGACCTTGTTTTTGGTCTGTTCATAGTTTCGGCTTCCTACTGATTTAGGCTTAGGAGGACACACGTGTCCAGAAATTTATCCATTTCTTCCTGGTTTACTAGTTTATGTGCATAGAGTTGTTTGTAGTATTCTCTGATGATGGTTAGAATTTCTGTGGAATCTGTGGTGATTTCCCCTTTATCGTTTTTTATTGCATCTATTTGGTTATTCTTTCTTTTCTTTTTTATCAGTCTGGATAGTGGTCTATTTTGTTGATCTTTTCAAAAAACCAGCTCTTGGATTTATTGATTTTTTTGAAGGTTTTTTTTTGTGTCTCTATCTCCTTCAGTTCTGCTCTGATCTTAGTTATTTCTTGTCTTCTGCTAGGTTTTGAGTTTTTTTTTTTTTTTTTTTTTTTTTTTTTTTTTTTTTTTTTTTTGATTTTATTTATTTATTTATTTATTTATTTATTTATTTATTTTTATTGCATTATAGGTTTGGGGGTACATGTGCAGAACGAGCAAGATAGTTGCATAGGTACACACATGGCAGTGTGCTTTGCTGCTTTCCTCCCCTTCACCCACACTTGGTATTCATCCCCAGGCTATCCCCCCCAGCCCCCCCCCCTGCTGTCCCTCCCCCATTCCCCCCAACAGTCCCCAGTGTATAGTAGACTGCCTCTCTGTGTCCACATGTTCTCATTTTTCTCACCCACCTATGAGCGAGTATATGCGGTATTTCTTTTTCTGTTCTTGTGTCAGTTTGCTGAGAATGATGTTCTCCAGATTCATCCATGTCCCTACAAAGGACACAAACTCATCATTTTTGATTGCTGCATAATATTCCATGGTGTATATGTGCCACATTTTCCCAGTCCAGTCTATCATCGTTGGGCATTTGGGTTGGTTCCAGGTCTTTGCTATTGTAAACAGTGCTGCAATGAACATTCGTGTGCATGTGTCCTTATAGTAGAACGATTTATAATCCTTTGGATAGATACCCAGTAATGGGATTGCTGGGTCAAATGGAATTTCTATTTCTAGGTCCCTGAGGAATCGCCACACTGTCTTCCACAATGGTTGAACTAATTTACACTCCCACCAACAGTGTAAGAGTGTTCCTATTTCTCCACATCCTCTCCAGCATCTGCTGTCTCCAGATTTTTTAATGATCGCCATTCTAACTGGTGTGAGATGGTATCTCAATGTGGTTTTGATTTGCATCTCTCTAATGACCAATGACGATGAGCACTTTTTCATATGTTTGCTGGCCTCATGTATGTCTGCTTTCGTAAAGTTTCTATTCATATCCTTTGCCCATTTTTGAATGGGCTTGTTTGTTTTTTTCCTGTAAATCTGTTTGAGTTCTTTGTAAATTCTGGATATCAGCCCTTTGTCGGATGCGTAAACTGCAAAGATTTTTTCCCATTCTGATGGTTGCCGATTCACTCTAGTGACTGTTTGTTTTGCTGTGCAGAAGCTGTGGAGTTTGATTAGGTCCCATTTGTCTATTTTGGCTTTTGTTGCCAATGCTTTGGGAGTTTTGTTCATGAAGTCCTTGCCTACTCCTATGTCCTGAATGGTTTTGCCTAGATTTTCTTCTAGGGTTTTTATGGTGTCGGGTCTTACGTTTAAGTCTTTAATCCATCTGGAGTTAATTTTAGTGTAAGGTGTCAGGAAGGGGTCCAATTTCTGCTTTCTGCACATGGCTAGCCAGTTTTCCCAACACCATTTATTAAATAGGGAATCCTTTCCCCATTGCCTGTTTTTGTCTGGTTTATCAAAGATAATATGGTTGTAGATGTGTTGTGTTGCCTCCGATGCCTCTGTTCTGTTCCATTGGTCTATATCTCTGTTTTGGTACCAGTACCATGCTGTTTTGATTACTGTAGCCTTGTAGTATAGTTTGAAGTCTGGTAGCGTGATGCCTCCCGCTGTGTTCTTTTTGCTTAGAATTGACTTGGCTATGCGGGCTCTTTTTCGGTTCCATATGAAATTCATGGTGGTTTTTTCCAGTTCTGTGAAGAAATTCAATGGTAGTTTGATGGGGATAGCATTGATTGTGTAAATTACTTTGGGCAGTATAGCCATTTTCACGATATTGATTCTTCCTAACCACGAACATGGAATGTTTCTCCATCTGTTTGTGTCCTCTCTTATTTCATTGAGCAGTTGTTTGTAGTTTTCCTTAAAGAGGTCCCTTACATTCCTAGTGAGTTGTATTCCTAGGTATTTTATTTTCTTTGTAGCAATTGTGAATGGCAGTTCGTTCTTGATTTGGTTCTCTTTAAGTCTGTTATTGGTGTATAGGAATGCTTGTGATTTTTGCACATTGATTTTATATCCTGAGACTTTGCTGAAGTTGCTTATCAGTTGCAGGAGCTTTTGGGCTGAGGTGATGGGGTCTTCTAGGTATACTATCATGTCGTCTGCAAATAGAGACAATTTGGCTTCCACCTTTCCTATTTGAATACCCTTTATTTCTTTTTCTTGCCTGATTGCTCTGGCTAGAACTTCCAGTACTATGTTGAATAGAAGTGGTGAGAGAGGGCATCCTTGTCTAGTGCCAGATTTCAAAGGGAATGCTTCCAGTTTTTGCCCATTAAGTATGATATTGGCTGTTGGTTTGTCATAAATAGCTTTTATTACTTTGAGATATGTTCCATCAATACCAAGTTTATTGAGGGTTTTTAGCATAAAGGGCTGTTGAATTTTGTCAAATGCCTTCTCTGCATCAATTGAGATAATCATGTGGTTTTTGTTTTTGCTTCTGTTTATGTGGTGAATTACATTTATAGACTTGCGTATGTTGAACCAGCCTTGCATCCCCGGGATAAATCCTACTTGATCATGATGGATAAGTTTTTTAATGTGCTGTTGCAATCGGTTTGCCAGTATTTTATTGAAGATTTTTGCATCTATGTTCATCATGGATATTGGCCTGAAGTTTTCTTTTCTTGTTGAGTCTCTGCCAGGTTTTGGTATCAGGATGATGTTGGTCTCATAAAATGATTTGGGAAGGGTTCCCTCTTTTTGGATTATTTGGAATAGTTTCAGAAGGAATGGTACCAGATCCTCTTTGTGTGTCTGGTAGAATTCGGCTGTGAACCCATCTGGACCTGGGCTTTTTTTGTGTGGTAGGCTCTTAATTGCTGCCTCAACTTCAGACCTTGTTATTGGTCTATTCATAGTTTCGGCTTCCTCCTGGTTTAGGCTTGGGAGGACACAGGCATCCAGGAATTTATCCATTTCTTCTTGATTTACTGGTTTATGTGCATAGAGTTGTTTGTAGTATTCTCTGATGATGGTTTGAATTTCTGTGGAATCTGTGGTGATTTCCCCTTTATCGTTTTTTATTGCATCTATTTGGTTGTTCTCTCTCTTCTTTTTTATCAGTCTGGCTAGTGGTCTGTCTATTTTGTTGATCTTTTCGAAAAACCAGCTCTTAGATTTATTGATTTTTTGAAGGGTTTTTCTTGTCTCTATCTCCTTCAGTTCTGCTCTGATCTTAGTTATTTCTTGTCTTCGGCTAGGTTTTGAGCTTTTTTGATCTTGCTCCTCTAGCTCTTTCAATTTTGACGATAGGGTGTCAATTTTGGATCTCTCCACTCTTCTCATGTGGGCACTTATTGCTATATATTTTCCTCTACAGACTGCTTTAAATGTGTCCCAGAGATTCTGGTACGTTGTGTCTTCATTCTCATTGGTTTCAAAGAACTTCTTTATTTCTGCCTTCATTTCATTGTTTATCCAATCAACATTCAAGAGCCAATTGTTCAGTTTCCATGAAGCTGTGCGGTTCTGAGTTATTTTCTGAATTCTGAGTTCCAACTTGATTGCACTATGGTCTGAGAGACTGTTTGTTATGATTTCAGTTGTTTTGCATTTGCTGAGGAGTGCTTTACTTCCAATTATGTGGTCAATTTTGGAGTAGGTGTGATGTGGTGCTGAGAAGAATGTATATTCTGTGGATTTGGGATGGAGAGTTCTGTAAATGTCTATCAGGTTTGCTTGTTCCAGGTCTGAGTTCAAGTCCTGGATATCCTTGTTAATTTTCTGTCTGGTTGATCTGTCTGCTATTGACAGTGGAGTGTTAAAGTCTCCCACTATTATTGTGTGGGAGTCTAAGTCCCTTTGTAAGGCATTAAGAACTTGCCTTATATATCTGGGTGCTCCTACATTGGGTCCATATATATTTAGAATCGTTATCTCTTCTTGTTGTATCGATCCTTTTACCATTATGTAATGACCTTCTTTGTCCCTTTTGATCTTTGTTACTTTAAAGTCTATTTTATCAGAGATGAGAATTGCAACTCCTGCTTTTTTTTGCTCTCCATTTGCTTGGTAAATCTTCCTCCATCCCTTTATTTTGAGCCTTTGTGTATCTTTGCATGTGAGGTGGGTTTCCTGGATACAGCACACCGATGGGTTTTGGTTTTTTATCCAATTTGCCAGTCTGTGTCTTTTGATTGGTGCATTTAGCCCATTTACATTCAGGGTTAATATTGTTATGTGTGAATTTGATACTGCCATTTTGATGCTAGCTGGCTGTTTTGCCCGTTGGTTCATGTACATTCTTCATTTTGTTGATGGTCTTTAGCATTTGGTATGCTTTTAGAATGGCTGGAACTGGTTGTTTCTTTCTATGTGTAGTGCCTCTTTCAGGAGCTCTTGTAAAGCAGGCCTAGTGGTGACAAAATCTCTGAGTACTTGCTTGTTCGTGAAGGATTTTATTTTTCCTTCACTTATGAAGCTCAGTTTCGCTGGATATGAAATTCTGGGTTGAAAGCTCTTTTCTTTAAGGATGTTGAATATTGGCCCCCACTCTCTTCTGGCTTGTAGAGTCTCTGCTGAGAGATCTGCTGTGAGTCTGATGGGCTTCCCTTTGTGGGTGACCCGACCTTTCTCTCTGGCTGCCCTTAGTATTTTCTCCTTTGTTTCAACCCTGGTGAATCTGACGATTATGTGCCTTGGGGTTGCTCTTCTTGCAGAGTATCTTTGTGGTGTTCTCTGTATTTCCTGGAGTTGAGTATTGACCTGTCTTGCTAGGTTGGGGAAATTTTCCTGGATAATATCCTGAAGAGTGTTTTCCAGCTTGGATTCATTCTCTTCGTCACTTTCTGGTACACCTATCAAACGTAGGTTGGGTCTCTTCACATAGTCCCACATTTCTTGGAGATTTTGTTCATTCCTTTTTGTGCTTTTTTCTTTAATCTTGGTTTCTCGTTTTATTTCATTGAGTTGATCTTCAACTTCTGATATTCTTTCTTCTGCTTGGTCAATTCGGCTGTTGATACTTGTGCATGCTTCGCGAAGTTCTCGTGTTGAGTTTTTCAGCTCCTTCAATTCATTCATATTCCTCTCTAAGTTGTCCATTCTCGTTATCAATTCCTCGAATCTTTTTTCAAATCTTTTTTCAAGGTTCTTAGTTTCTTTGCACTGGTTTAGAACATGTTCCTTTAGCTCACTGAAGTTTCTCATTATCCACTTTCTGAAGTCTGATTCCGTCATTTCGTCACATTCATTCTCCGTCCAGCTTTGTTCCCTTGCTGGTGAGGAGTTTTGGTCCTTTTTTGGAGGTGAGGTGTTTTGGTTTCGGGTGCTTTCCTCCTTTTTGCGCTGGTTTCTTCCCATCTTTATGGATTTATCCGCCTGTTGTCTTAGTAGTGGCTGATTTTTCAATTGGGTCTCTGTGTGGACACTGAGATTGTTGATGATGAAGTATTTCTTTTACTTAGTTTTCCCTCTAATGATCTATCCTCTCTGCTGTATGAGTGCTGAGGTCCACTCCAGGCCCTGCTTGTCTGGGGTATACCTGCAGCAGCTGCAGAACAGTGAGGGATGATATCAGTTTCTTTTTCTGCTGCCCTTGTTCCAGAATGATGCCAGCCAAATGTCAGTCTGATTAGTCCTTTTCTGGGGTGACTCCTTGGAGATACAGAGGTCAGGGAGCTGCTTGAGGAGACAGTCTGTGCTTTATAGGAGCTCCAGTGCTGAGCTGTGAGCTCCGTTGTTCATTCAGGGTTGTTGGGAGGTTATGTCTGCTGCAATAGAACTCATAAAACACCACTCTTTTTTTTTTTTTTTTTTTTCACCCTTAGATGCTCTGTCTCAGGGAGTTGGGGCTTTCTTTATGAGTATCTGTTGCACTGTCCTGCCCCACTAGGTGGCAGTCTATTCACTATTTGCCTGCCGGGGCTCTGACCTCCTAAGGCGGGTCCGCCCTGTTGCGGCCCGGCGGACTCTCTCTGTTATGGCAGGTTGCCTCGGCAACGGCAGGCTGCGTCAGTCCTGGGCGGTACTTAAGTGGGGGTGCACTTTGTCAGGAATGGTGGACGCCCCTCCCTGACCGGGCTGCACCGTCCTAAATGCCGGCAACAAAACTCTCAGCCCCAAGCGCCTCCAGTCGCCGCCCTGCTTGTCCCCGTGAGCGTGGGACCCGCCGAGCCCGATCACCCTGCTCCCTGCCTCAGAGTCCGTCCTCTCTCTCTCTCTCTCTTCCTCTCCCCAAGCTGAAAGGTCGACTCTCTCACTGGCGCCCCAGGAGCCTGCCGATAGGGCACTGGGATCCGTGCGATCTCCCGTGCCGCTGCCCACTACCCCGGCTCAGATCATGCTTCCCAGGAAACTCCTGGTCTGGCTCATTGTCCAAGTCCTGTTCAATCAGATGGACATGCCAATCTGCCCTTCCAAATCTCAGATTGCCGGTTTAACAGGGCACCCAGACCAGTGAGTTCCGTGCCGGGTCCCGCTGCGGCGCCGGCCGAAGAGGCGGCGGGAGCCGGGTGCATTAGCCGGCTGCTAGCGTCCCGTGTCTCTCCCACACCTGGGACTTTCAACGCTCTGTGGGCATAAAAGGAACATCCGAGAATGCGGCTAGGACTCACCCTCTGCGCCTTCACCGAGAGCTGCAATCCTGAGTCACCTCTACGACGCCATCTTGCCTCCCTCCATCTTTTTTTTTTTTATCTTGCTCCTCTAGCTCTTTCAATTTTGACGATAGGGTGTCAATTTTGGATCTCTCGACTCTTCTCATGTGGGCACTTATTGCTATATATTTTCCTCTACAGACTGCTTTAAATGTGTCCCAGAGATTCTGGTACATTGTGTCTTCATTCTCGTTGGTTTCGAAGAACTTCTTTATTTCTGCCTTCATTTCATTGTTTATCCAATCAACATTCAAGAGCCAGTTGTTCAGTTTCCATGAAGCTGTGCAGTTCTGAGTTAGTTTCTGAATTTGGAGTACTAACTTGATTGTACTGTGGTCTGAGAGACTGTTTGTTATGATTTCAGTTGTTTTGCATTTGCTGAGGAGTGCTTTACTTCCAGTTATGTGGTCAATTTTGGAGTAGGTGTGATGTGGTTCTGAGAAGAATGTATATTCTGTGGATTTGGGGTGGTGAGTTCTGTAAATGTGTAACAGGTTTGCTTGTTCCAGGTCTGAGTTCAAGCCGTGGATATCCTTGTTAATTTTCTGTCTGGTTGATCTGTCTGATATTGACAGTGGAGTGTTAAAATCTTCCACTATTATTGTGTGGGAGTCTAAGTCTCTTTGTAAGGCATGAAGAACTTGCCTTATGTATCTGGGTGCTCCTGTATTGGGTCCATATATATTTAGAATTGTTAGCTCTTCTTGTTGTATCGATCCTTTTACCATTATGTAATGACCTTCTTTGTCCCTTTTGATCTTTGTTGCTTTAAAGTCTATTTTATCAGAGGCAAGAATTGCAACTCCTGCTTTTTTTTTGCTCTCCATTTGCTTGGTAAATCTTCCTCCATCCCTTTATTTTGAGCCTTTGTGTATTCTTGCATGTGAGATAGGTTTCCTGGATACAGCACACTGATAGGTTTTGGTTTTTTATCCAATTTGCCGGTCTGTGTCTTTTGATTGGTGCATTTAGCCTATTTACATTTAGGGTTAATATTGTTATGTGTGAATTTGATACTGCCATTTTGATGCTAGCTGGCTGTTTTGTCCCTTGGTTGATGCAGATTCTTCATTTTGTTGATGCTCTTTAGCATGTGGTATGTGTTTAGAATGGCTGGTACTGGTTGTTCCTTTCTATGTGTAGTGCCTCTTTCAGGAGCTCTTGTAAAGCAGGCCTGGTGGTGACAAAATCTCTGAGTACTTGCTTGTTGGCAAAAGATTTTATTCTTCCTTCACTTATGAAGCTCAGTTTGGCTGGATATAAAATTATGGGTTGAAAGTTCTTTTCTTTAAGGATGTTGAATATTGGCCCCCACTCTCTTCTGGCTTGTAGAATTTCTGCCAAGAGATCTGGGGTTAGTCTGATGGGCTTCCTTTTGTGGGTGACCTGACCTTTCTCTCTGGCTGCCCTTAGTATTTTCTCCTTTATTTCAACCCTGGTGAATCTGATAATTATGTGCCTTGGGGTTGCTCTTCTTGCAGAGTATCTTTGTGGTGTTCTCTGTATTTCCTGGAGTTGACTATTGGCCTGCCTTGCCAGGTTGGGGAAATTTTCCTGGACAATATCCTGAAGAGTATTTTCCAGTTTGGATTCATTCTCTTCGTCACATTCTGGTACACCTATCAAACATAGGTTAGGTCTCTTCACATAGTCCCACATTTCTTGGAGATTTTGTTCATTCCTTTTTGCACTTTTTTCTCTAATCTTGGTTTCTCATTTTATTTCATTGAGTTGATCTTTGACTTCTGATATTCTTTCTTCTGCTTGGTCAATTCGGCTGTTGAAACTTGTGCATGCTTCACGAAGTTCTCCTGTTGTGTTTTTCAGCTCCTTCAATTCATTCATATTCCTCTCTAAGTTGTCCATTCTTGTTATCATTTCCTCGAATCTTTTTTCAAATCTTTTTTCAAGGTTGTTAGTTTCTTTGCATTGATATAGAACATGTTCTTTTAGCTCACTGAAGTTTCTCATTATCCACCTTCTGAATTCTGATTCCGTCATTTCGTCACATCTATTCTCCGGCCAGCTTTGTTCCCTTGCTGGTGAGGAGTTTTGGTCCTTTGCAGGAGGTGAGGTGTTTTGTTTTTGGGTGTTTTCCTCCTTTTTACACTGGTTTCTTCCCATCTTTGTGGATTTATCCACCTGTTGTCTTAGTAGTTGCTGACTTTTCGATTGGGTCTCTGAGTGGACGCCCAGATTGTTGATGATGAAGTATTTCTGTTAGTTTTCCTTCTAACAGTCTAGCCCCTCTGCTGTACAAGTGCTGAGGTCCACTCTAGGCCCTGCTTGTCTGGGGTACACCTGTAGCAGCTGCGGAACAGTGAGGGATGCTACCAGTTTCTTCTTCTATCTTTGTCCCAGAATGATGCCTGCCAAATGTCAGTGTGATTAGTCCTTTTTTGAGGTGACTCTTTGGATATACAGGGGTCAGGGAGCTGCTTGAGGAGACGGTCTGTACTTTATAGGAGCTCCAGTGCTGAGCTGTGAGCTCCGTTGTTCATTCAGGGTTGTTGGGCGGGTGTGTTTAGGTCTGCTGCAGCAGAACTTATAAAACCCCTTTTTTATTTCCTCAGATGCTCTGTCTCAGGGAGTTGTGGCTTTCTTTATGAGTATTCGTTGCACTGTCCTGCCCAGTTAGGAGGCAGTCTAGTCACTATTTGCCTGCCGAGGCTCCGCCCTGCTACCGCCGGTTCAGCCCTGCTGCCATGGGGCTCTGCCCTACTGTGGTGGGCTCCGCCCTGTTGGCGGAGTCTCTTTGTTATGGCGGGTTGTCTCGGCAATGGTAGGCTGCTTCAGCAAAGGGTGTGTACCTCAGTAGGGGCGGTATGCGTCCATAGTGGCGGACGCCCCTCCCTCACCGAGCTGCACAATCCTGGATTCAGCTGAGCCCGCAGTAAAATTCTCAACCCCTAGCGTTTCGAATTGCCGTTTTGTTTGTCCCTGTGGGGGTGGGACCTGTCGAGCCTGATCACCTGGCTCCCTGCCTCAGAGTCCTCTCTCTCTCTCTCTCTTTTTTTTTTTAAGTTGAATGGTTGACTCTCTCACAGGTGTTTCCATCACCTGCTGATAGGGCACCGGGATCTGTGTGATTTTCCGTGCCACGGCCCACTGCACCGGCTCAAATCATGCTTCCCAGGAATCTCCTGGTCTGGCTCACTGTCCAAGTCCCGTTTAATCAGATGGATATGTATCTGCCCTCCCAAATCTCAGATTGCCGGTTTAACAGGGCACCCAGACCAGTGAGTTTTGTGTGGGGTGCTGCTGCACTGCAGCACCGGCCGAAACAGCCGCAAGCCGAAAGGGCTGCGCTGGTGTCCCGAGTCTCTCCTACACCTGGGAATTTCCCCGTTCTGTTGGCAACAAAGGTCCGTCTGAAAATGCGGCTAGGACTCACCCTCTGCGCCTTCACTGAGAGCTGCAATCCTGAGTTGTTCCTACCGCACCATCTTGGAAAATCCTCGAATATTTTTTAAAAAAGAAAAAAACCTTAAAAGCAACTCTTGCTAATATATATGTTTATTTATATAAACAATATATAGAAATACATACACACACACACACACACACACACATCTATATATATATAAACAATGTATAGAAATCTCAAACTAATGGGAATTTTAGCAAGAATACCATAAGAATACAATACACAAGAGAAAAGTATGACCAGCTTGGGGTGACCTCATGTCAATGTCCTGCTTTATGACATATTATCTGCTGTGACTGTCTTTGAATCCAGCATTCAAACTCCCCACCCCACCACCACCAAAAAGCAAAGAAAAGGGAGTAAAACTGGTTTTCTGCTGTTGAGAATGCTAAAAGATTCTAAGGTTTGTGACAAGAACCCACATAATTGTTTTGGGTCAGATTTATCATTTCTGAAGAACTAGGGGCTCTCAATCAAAATGATTAATGGCCACTTATGCATGATTGTTAAAATGTACTAGGATTCCTCCATACTAGTTTCTAAATAAATTTCTAGCATGGAAGCCATAATAAGGTCAGCTATTGGCCAGACTTCAGGCAACAGCTCAGTATCTGAAATTCAGTACCTTCACTTTCAACACTGAGTGGCATCATCATAAGCAGGCATAGAAGGCCTTACATTACAAAAAGAAAAAAAAAGAGTTATTTTTATCTGTCTTATGTCAACAAAAAAATCTCTTTCCTTACTCTTTTTTAGAGACATTTTACAAAACTGCTTCAGATTAGAAACCACAGCCCGGAATTCCATGATTCTGCTTAAAAAGGCAAGATGGACATGCTTAAATTGTCAGATGAAATTGTCAAGTGTGTCAGGGTACAGTTATGTAAAGAAGGTATTACATTCCACGTATTATATTATGTTAGCAAAATGTCTCACCACAAAAGCTTAACATCTTGACCACAATTAAATGTCAGTTTAATTTAGTTCAATTTACGTCTATACTCTATATAATTTTTCATAATTTCATTACCATGATTAGAGTAAAATGTTGCGAAATTAATGCACAACTCTTCCGATTCTTTTAAGTTGAGTATTCTCAATTGATATAAGCTATTGTTTTTCTTTTGCTTGAGGTCTTTTCCCCCAACGACCTGTCTCTCAATGGACAATTGATGAAAAGTTATTACTAAAGGGATTGTTAAAACTAATAATATATTACATAATTCAGAATATATAGCAGTTAAATGGCATGTACTGAGTTCTAGAAACAAAGATAAGCTGAATAAATGTGTGCTAAGTTTTATATTCTGATATTGAACTATCAACCAACTTCATTTTAAGGAATTGCCTTAAATTAAAAGTAATTTAAGCTAAATCACCTTAAATTACTTTTATATATTAAATTAAAGAAGCTAAAATTTCACAGCAAAGTAATAAAATGCTAATAAGACTAATGGAAGAAATTCTGCCTTCAAGACACTAATTCAACGATTTTTCTTTTGACTGAGAACTGAATCACCTAAAGTATTTCAATCTGTTAAACCTTAGCAACATTTATACCTGATATTTCTGGATATAAGCAAAATAACATGAGACTTTAAATAGTACTCTTTTATGTCTCATTATTGATAAAATAAAGTGGCTAATTCAAATATATATAGAAATTTAATTAGTTTTATTTAGTTAGTTGGTCTTTCTCAGGCATTAAGGAGTTCTATGTAAACTTACCAAAATTCCCCTTCCAAATGGGCAAGGTAAGGTGACACAAAACAAGAGCCACTTTGCTTGATTTACACACATCCTTCAAAACAGGCACGCTGAGCATATTGAATGTCTGGTTACTTATGAGTTCAATATGATCAAATACAATGCTTGACAACTTTAACAACTAATTTCCTTTCATAATATTTCCTTTCATTTTTTGTTCTTAAAATATTCATAAATATTTCTACAATTAATTACAAGGAGTTGTGAGCCAATGGCTTATATGTTATTTTTCATATATATCTGAATTAAGCTATACATATTAAGCCAATATTTAGTGTGTCAGAATCAATTAGACATAATTGTACCTGTAATTTTTCAAAATCTATCCTGTTGCCTTCACTTATCTATAGATACTAATAAAAAGATTCATATCTATTGGTAACCAGTAATTTTACTGAGAATTTCCAAAAATTGTCAACATGGAAATAAACTATTACTTAAATATCGGACAAAAAGTTGAATACTAAGGCATGAAATTATGAATCTAATTAGAACAAAAGCATAGTATTAGCTTTAAAACTGAGACATTTTATATTTACTAATACATAATTAGTTTTTCTACTTGAAAGTTATGATAAAATAACAATGGTATAAAAGATAAACTTTTCTGTAGTTTATTAAAACTGAAAATTTTTGTACTTTTGTTTCTCAGCTTATTAACTAGATACTACATGATTAAAGATTTTTAAATAAAAATTTTGTCTAAAATATGAATTATAAATCAAGTATATTTCAATGAGAAAACTCATCCAGAGATTGAAAAAAATTACATAAACTGTTAAAAAAAAACACCCACTCTCCTTCCATATTCACAAATTTCCAGTCAGGCCAAGACAACACAATGAATTGTGAAGTAAATACAAGTTGTTAAATATAATACTGTAACTATCCTGAGTTAATCTGTCTATACTGTCAATCACAAGAATAAATCCTAGTGTTCATACATGAACAAAGAGCTCTTCTGACAAGACAAAAAGAAGTTCATTCCCTTTATTCACAGGGGTTGACACCTTGCCTTTGGCTTCTAGTCTCATTCTAAAATTTTAGAAACATTAATAAATTGCTTATTCATTTAATTGCTCAACTCTGTGAACCAGAGGCAAAGGAGGAGAGGGAAAGTAAGCAACAGCAGTAAGAAATCGTTTGAAAATTCAAAATGCTTATTGAAACAATTGACAATGAGGAAATAAATCATAATAACAAATAATACTAAATTATTTGTTATCCTTTGTCAGAGCCAACTATATGTCTAAAACTGTACAGGAATTTGATATTTCATACAACTTTTATAAAAATGCTTTGGCAAAGATGCATCACTGTCATTTTATAGTTTAGAAACTACTCACCTACTGGTTTTTCAGAGATGTTGAGTCACTTAAACAGTCAAACAAAGATTCAAGGACTAGTCTATTGAACCTCAAAGCTCTTTCCGCAAGAACTAAAAAGTTCAGCCACTATGAACATTTTTGTTTAGGGGGAAATAGTTCTACATATTTCATTAAAACTTTCATCCATTATTACAAGTTTATGCAAAATAATTAAAGCGTTAGATTAAAATGACAAATGGATAAAACATTCTACAAAGTTTCACATAAAAACTTCTCACAAGTCTATGTAGGAAACACATTTCTATAAACTAATTTCAAAACCAATTTTGGTTGAGTTGTAATTTTATTTTCCTAGATGAAAAGTGGCTACCAGTTCATTTCCTTTGCAGGGATATGGATGAATCTGGAAACCATCATTCTCAGCAAAGTGATGCAAGAACAGAAAACCAAACACAACATGTTCTCACTCATAGGCGGGTGTCGAAGAATGAGAACACATGGACACAGGGAGGGGAACACATAAAATGTGGTGCGTTGGGGGCGCGGCTATGGGAGGGGTAGTGGGGAGATTGGGGAGGGATAATGTTGGGAAAAATACCTAATGTAGGGGATGAGGGAACAGAGGCAGCAAACCACCATGGCAAGCATATACCTATGGAACAATCCTGCAAGGTCTGTGCATGTACCCCAGAAATTAAAGAATAATGAAGAACATTTTAAAGTTAACCACTGGAACAAAAGGATGTGATTTTTTTAACTGTCATGAACTTAAAATGTTTCACCTTGTGGTTTACTGAGCATCTTTACATATACTTAAATTGAAATATCAAAAGATAGGATGTCTGAGATATTAGATACTGCTTAATGAATATAGCTTAATTCAAATATACATATGAAAAAGTAGTCATATACTGAGAAGCCATTGGCTCATAACCCCTTGTTTAATTAAGGCAATTTTCTACAAATCATAATTTTTTTTAATTGCTTATTTTTATTCGAAATATTATATTCCAGAAAGCCATAATCTCTGAAAAGATTGTGAGAAAAGTACTGAAGGAACTAAATATGGAATGTACAATGAGAGAACTCTAAGTGTATATAAGGTAGTTTTTTGTTTTAGTAATACTAAGGCCCAAACACAATGAAGATTTTATAAAATCTTAGTTTAATACACTATAAAGCAAGTAAAAATAAAAAAATCAAATAATTTCACATCGCTTCCTTGGGATTAACTGGAAGAAAAACTAAGCAAGGAAAAGGCAATTTATATGAAAAGTGTAACTACTTTTCCAGGATTCTCCTAAATTATTCATTACTGAAAAATAACACAGATCAATGTAGGTGATTTCTTATTGTTCAAAGGGAAGTAATTTCTTTACTGAAAGCATACATTTCAGACATGTGCTGCTAATCATTTCAGAACCTAGTCAACTTTAAAAATTTTATGTCACTTTATGATATGTGCATACACACACACACACACACACACACACACACACACACACACACACACACACAGAGAGTAAACCTGCTTTACTAGTTTTACATTTGTGAATTGTCGAGGAACAAAGGTTAATAGAAATCCTTAGCAGATTAACTGAAAATATACAAAGTAATATTTCATCCTCATCAATTTTGCTCCATGGCTAATAGTATCACAAAGAAGGTTCCCCTTGGAATGCATCCCAGGGATATATTACTTCATATAGACATTGAGAGGGTTGAGTGTTGTAGATTTAAAATCCAAAAACATAGTCAAGGACTGCTCCATTTTGATTGAAAAAAAATGTCAAAGCATGAAGTAATATTAAAATTCATTTGAAAAGTACCATGGTGTTTGTTTTAAAGTAACTGACATGGTGCTGTCATTTTCTGGTTTAAAACAGGAAATGCACACCTGGCAACTCATTGAACTCCCAGGCATTTTCTAGGGCCATTGTTTCCTTCCATACCTAAAGAGCATTCAAAAGTATCTAGTTGGTTGAGAGCTACAGGGCTGAAATCAATCTTTTTTCCCTATTCATAATAGATATTTAAACCTCAGACTATGCCTGGAAACCTTTGACAATATTGCCTTTTATTTGTTTCTAACTTTGGGCTCTTGGAGATACAAAATACCTTTATCTCAGTCAATTTTCTTTAACAGTTTTACAGAATGCATTGTTCATTAATTCACTTACTATATAGAAGTGTTTCATGTTTACCATTTATTTACCAGGCATTGACCTAGGTATAGGAATTAGTAACAGAATATTTCTACTTTGGAAGTACTCACAATTCAATGAGGCAGGAAGAAGCAGAAATATAAACCATCATCATCTTGCATCGTGGGTACTATGGGAACTGTAGGTAACATCCGCTATGGGCACACAGAGGAAGGAGAAATGTCCAGACCCCAGGCACAATTAGTGCCTGAAGAATATCTTAGTTTATAGTGTTATTACTTAGCTATTTCATTTATATAGTCCTTTATATATAATCATATATTAGTTTATAGAATTAATACCTAAAGTATAACTTACTATTTACATATATCCAGCTTATATAATCATACTTAATACTTATATCTAGCATACTTAGTTCTATATAATCTTTCTATCTAATCATATAGGTATTGTAGTCGGAGCTGTACTGACACATTTAGTGCTGATTTATAGAATCTTTCTATATAACCATATAGTAGCTTGTAGTAGGAGGAATGCCTAGAGCAGTCACAGAACAGAAGCAGTACATGGGAAAACAGCCAGACTAGGACAAGAACAAAAGACCCAGGCGATGGCGACCCTGCCTGAAAGGGCATATGCTGTATGGCAGGCTTGGAGCAAGGGCTTCTCCTCCTGATAAAGGAGTTGTAGTACCTCGCATCCAGTTCCTGTGGAAATTAAGCCTCAGGCCTAAGATCCTGGAAATAACCGAGGGAGAAGAACCCCTCTGGTGTGACCAGTCACAGCGGCTGTACACCCTGTCAGTCTTTTCTCACTTCTCTGCTAGCTCAAATCATCCTCCCATAAATATCTTAAGAGAAGTGCACAAGTCTGTCAGTTCCCACTGCATTGGCTTACATATCCTTCTATTAGAAATCCTTTGAAGTCTCCAGCCCCCACATAAGAAGTGCTGCGCATGACACGTGTTACATACAGCCCATCTCCTTACCTCCATGATCTAATGGGGGTGGACCCCTTTTCTGTACACGACTCTCTACGACTTCACATAGCATAGCATAGCCCCCTACTGCGCACGGCCCACCCCTCTAAATGACATAAAGGGGTGGCCCCCTCACTTATGACTCACGTGATTACATATGCCCTTTTACTAAGCCTAGAGATGATGACCTCACTCACAACCTGACCTCTGCTTGTACCAAATAAATACAGATGCTTCTGGGCATTTGGGGCTCTTGCTGATCTCCGCTCACAGGTTGCGTGCCCCGCCCCCCAAGTCCAGCTGCTTTTCACCAGTTCTTCAGTGTACTGACTCTACTTCTTGGTTCCTGCAGCTCAGCACAGCATGAAGGACACCCCATGACGCTGTGGGGCCCAACAGCCCTACAGGAACTATCAGAAACAATTATGTTATAGAAATGTGATTAACTATACAACCTATCTAAAAGCATGTAGAGACTCAGGCAGAAATAGCAACATGTTCTGGCTGAAGGAATGTAGAAGAGGACACTTTATCTGAGTTTAGAAAGTGAGTACGTGTTCTACATAAAGGGAACAGCAAATATCTGTAGGCATAAGAAAACAAGGTATATTCAGGAAACTGCAAAGAGTTATCTATTAGAGTAATGTATGGGAGTACTGGTCTTAAAAGCAATGAAGATCCACCAGGGACTTTGGTAGATATCAGGTCTATATATTATTAGAATGTTAACTTGTTTGGTAACAATTTTAATTGACAACTACTCTACCCAGCCTTTTGTCAGAACAGAAATAATTTGATTATGACTAAAGCACAGTAATTACCCTTATAGGGAAGACAAATATTAAACAAGTAATAATAATTAAATAATAATAACATGGGTATAATATTACATGGGGAGCCAAATCAACAGGAACCAAAAGGTTTTCATATGTAATAAAAAATATTAGGCCAGCCATGATGGCTCATGCCAGTAATCCCAGCACTTTAGGAGGCTGAGGAAGGTGAATCACTTGAGGTCAGGGGTTCAAGGCTAGCCTCGCCAATATGGTGAAAACCCATCTCTACTAAAAATACAAAAATTAGTTGGGCATGATGGCAGGCACCTGCAATCCCAGCTACTTGGGAGGCTGAGGCAGGGGAATCGCTTGAACCAGGGAGGCAGAAGTTGCAGTGAGTTGAGGTTACACCACTGCATTCTAGCCTGGGCAATAGAGAGAGACTTAGTCTCAAAATAATAAAAATAAAAATAAAAAATAGGCCAGGGGTGGTGTGGCATGCCTGTAATTCTAGCACTTTGGGAGGCTGAGGCAGGTGGATCACAAGGTCAGGCGTTCGAGACCAACCTGACCAACATGGTGAAACCTCGTCTCTACTAAAAATACAAAAATTAGCCAGGCATGGTGGCTGGTGCCTTTTGTCCTAGCTACTCTGGAGGCTGAGGCAGGAGAATCGCTCGAACCCAGGAGGTGGAGGATGCAGCAAGCTGAGGTCGCACCCCTGCACTCCAGTCTGGGCAGCAGAGCAAGACTCCATCACAAAAATTTATAATAAAACATTAAATTAAATCACCCAATATAGAATACCCAGATACATAAGACAAGTTCTTAATGACTTATAAAGAGACTTGGACTCTTTATAAGTAATAGCAGGAGACTTTGACACCACATTGTTAATATTCAATGGATCGACGAGAATAGAAAATTAACAGGAACATCTATGATTTGAACTCAGACCTGGAACAAGTAAACTCAGTAAACTCAGCGAATATTTATAGATTTCTTCACATGAAGTCTACAGAACATATATTTTTCTCAGTATTACATCGATTTTGAAAGTGACCACATAATTGGAAGTAAATCACTCTTCAGCATTTGCATAGCATTTCACAGATTTAAATGAAATCCTGGTTGGCTTTTGTTATTTTCTTCCCTTATTCCTTCCTGTCTCTGCTGTTAAGCACAATTATTGGCATAAAATAGGTTTTAAATACCTATTTTTAGATCGCATTCCAGCCTGGGCCATAGAAAAAGACTCCTGTTTTCTCTCCCCCTTTCTCTTTCTCTCAAAAAAAAAATTAAATTAAAATAAATTATTTATACTTATGGTTTCTACTTTTGGTAGAATCATTACTTGAAACTGTTTTTCTTCTAGCTATACTGAATAGTTCTTTCTGCTGTAGCTTGATAATATTTGAGGTCAAACATCCTCATTTTTTTATAACATTTTGATTTTTAAATATTTTTATTATTATAAGTTAACCAATATATATTTGTGAAGATCTGACATCGTCATACTATTTGACTCCTAAAATCATGTTTACGACACATCCCTCTATTAATTAAAGTCACAATTATACATAATTAAAGGTTTGGCATTTTCTTTGTAAAATCATGTTTTATTATATATTGTAATAGAGTACTCTGATATTGGAGATTTAATTATACACATATCACAAAGAAGCATGTAAAGCACAAAATTAAAAGGTTCTATGGTTCACAGAGGCAGTTGAAAAATGTGAAACAATTATAAAAAAATTTTAATGATCAAGTTGAAATATTTCACTCAAATATTGCTTCTTACCAAAATATTCTATTGGAGTAATCACAGATTCATGATACTGAATTATTCTATTTTTATCCTATCTTAACCAGATCATCTTTTTTAGAACTAAATTTGGGTATTCCCTTAATTTGTCAATATCTTCTTAGTGACTGTTCTGGGATTGTTAGATTTACTTTTATCAGTTATGTTAATATATTTAAGTGTGTTCTAATAAACTTGTCTTCTTTATCCATTATTTTATTCTTATTCTATTCTTTAACTTTTATTTTAATCTTTAAGTTCAGGGGTACATGTGCAGGTGTTACATAGGTAAAATTGTGTCATGCGGGTTTGGTGTACAGATTATTACATCACTCAGTTGTACAGCCTAGTACCTATTAGTTACTCTTCCTGATCCTCTCCTTCCTCCCACACTCTGGCCTCTGATAGGCCCCAGTGTATGTTGCCCTCTCTATTCGTCCATGTGTTCTCATCCTTTAGCTCCCACTTGTAAGTGAAAGGACATAGGCACAGGCAAAGCTTTCGTAACAGAGATACCAAAAGCAATTGTGACAAAAGCAAAAATTGACAAGTGGGATTTCATTAAACTAAGGAGCTTCTGCACAGCAAAAGAAACTAATCAACAGAGGAAACAGACAACCTACAGAATGGGAGAAAATTCTGCAAATTATTCGTCTAACAAAGGTCTGCTCTCTAGCATTTATAAGGAATCTAAACAAAATTACGAGAGAAAAACAACCCCATAAAAACTGGGCAAAGGACACGAACAGAAAATTTTCAAAAGACATACATGTAGCCAATAAGCACATGAAAAGCAGCTCAACATCACTAATCAGAAGAGAAATGCAAATCAAAATCACAATGAAATACCATCTCACAGCAGTCAGAACGGCTATTAAACTCATGTCTGTAATCTAGCACTTTGGGAGGCCAAGGCAGGCGGATCACAAGGTCAGGAATTCGAGATTAGTCTGGCCAACATAGTGAAACCCTGTCTCTACTAAGATAAAAATTAGCCGTGCATGGTGGCATGCACCTATAGGCTGAGGCCAGAGAAATGTTGGCATCCAGGAGGCAAAGGTTGCAGTGAGCCAAGATCACATCACTGCACTCCAGTTTGGGTGACAGAGCTAGACTTCATCACAAAACAAAACACGGCAGATGCTGGCAAGGTTGCAGAGAAAAAAGACTGTTTATATATTGTGTAATAGTGTAAATCAGTTCAAGCATTGTGGATGACAGTGTAGTGATTCCTTTTATTCTATTATTTTTTAAAAATCTTTATTTTACTTTAAATTTCAAGATAGATGTGCAGGTTTGTTACATAGGTATACATACATGTGACATGGTGGTTTGCTGTACCTATTAACCCATCATATAGGTTTTAAGCCCTGCATGCATTAGGCATCTGTCCTAATGCTCTCCCTTCTCCTTTCCCCCATTCCCCAATAGGCCCCAGGGTCTGTTGTTCCCCTCCCTGTGTCCACGTTTTCTCATTGCTCAACTTCCACTTATCAGTGAAAACATGTGGTGTTTGGTTTTCTTGTGTGCTCCATTGTAGCACTATTTATAATCGCAAAGCCTTGAAACCAACCCAAATGACCATCAATGATAGACTGGATAAAGAAAATGTGGCACATGGAATACTATGCAGCCATAAAATAGCATGAGATCACGTCCTTTGCAGGAACATGGATGTAGCAGGAAGCCATCATCCTCAGCAAATTATTCTATTCTGAATCCTTTCATTTATATCACTATGCTTTTTACTTCATCGTAAATATATTAATATAATTTTAACTTGGATTTTTAGAAACAAGAGTTTACTACTTCTCACTTCAAATTCATAGATGACAGCTATGAATTTCCATTTAGTTGAAACTTAGTTTTGTCTTTTCAATGATTTTTTTCTATGAAGTAAGTGAACATCATGTTTCTTGATCGTTTTTCTCTCCTGATTTCTATTTTCATACTTTGCTTTGCAAGTCATATCATACTGTTATTCCTGTCAACCAATATACATAATGAACTAGCGTGAATGAAATAAAAATTACAAAAACTACATCCTAAACACAATTTTTCTGTTAAATAACTGTGTGACACTGACAAGGTATTTAGACTGATCTTTAATTTTATTCATATTTGTATTAAAAAAGTTGAAACTGAATTATTTCTTAATTCCTATATATAAACTTCTAATTGTCTACATTTATTTGCTGATGAACTAATCAAACAGTAACTTTTTCATTTAGTGTTCATTCAAAACTTAATACTTCAATGCCTTAATCTGTGCTAGGAATTGTTCCAAGTATGTGTGGGAGCAGGCACCCTCCTTAATATTTAATTCTTTGGTTTATCTGTGATATCAGGATATTCTCCTCTCTTTATATAGAATACTCTTTAGGGCTAGATTTTTTCTTGTAATAGTTATTTCATTGAGGCACTTTTAATCCTACAGCAGATTTTCAACTCATTTTGATATCGTAACTGTTAAAGACTAAGTTATCCCAAATTAATATGTTGAAGCCCTAACCCTCGATGTGGCTTTATTTGGAAATAGGACCTTTAAGGATGTAATTAAAGTTAAATAAGGTCATAAAGGTGGGGTCTTAATCCAATAGGACTGGGGTCCTCATAAGAAGAGACACTAGGCATACATGCACCCAGTGGAAAGGCCAGCAGAAGAGGACCCAGAAAGAAGCCATCCATCTGCAAGCCAGGAAGAGAGCTTCACTGGAGACTCACAGGGCAGTTATTTTAATCTTGAACTTCCCAACTCTAGAACTGGGAGAAAACAAAATTCTATTGTTTACACCCAATCTGCAGTATTATACAGCAGACTGAGCAGACTAAGTAACCAAAGACGTATACTTTAAGGCCAAAATGGTCTTCATAGTTGACATTTTCAGTTAGTTGAAAATGACACCAACATATTACAAGAACTGTAACTCATACAGTCTTATATATTACTCTTTCTTAATGAAATGCACATACAAATCTGCTCTAAAATTAAACTGCTTTTTTGGAATTTTTTGTGTGAATTCTATTCCATTTGATATTTAAAAATAGCCGGGTATTTTTCAGGTGTGTTCTCACTCTTTCAAGAACTTCAATTCAATTTAATTCACTTCATGATTTTAGCTTTCATCTAAATGTTGATAATGTCTAATTCTTCACCTTCAGTTGACATATCTCCTAAACTGAAATCCAGTTCAAACTACTGCTTGCTTAGACACACATATTTGGTTGTTTTGGGAACCTTTATATCTACACATGTACAAAATTAGACTCATTATCTTCCCCTGCATATGGGCTCGTCCCTGTTTTTCCAGGGACCTATGTCCTCATCTATTTAATTTTCTATGTTTGAGACATCTTCATCAGCCTTGATTTATTCCAGTTCAACCACTGGATCTAATAATTAAGCCCAGCACAGTTGAACCCCTAAGTATCTCTCCAATTTTACCAACCTCTGCTGCATCTGCCACGATTTAGGCCCACACCATCTCTTACTTATGTTACAAGCATTTCTTCTGTTTCATTCCACCTGCCCCTACATTTGTTCATCACGCTATAGCAAGAGAGAGCTTTCTATATTCCAATTTTGACATTTAAATAGCTCTCTACTGCCTCAAAGTCATGTTAGCATATTTTAATGAGAATAAGGTCCTTCATGGTCTGCCCTAGTTTACCTTTTTCTCCTACTTTAATTCTTACTACTCTTTCATTTTAGATGTGCTCTAATTATGTTGAAATAATTCCAGTACCTTAAATAAGCAACAGTAATAACTATATCAAACACTGCAACAATAATTATAATAGCGTATTTATTGGTCACTTACTTTGGGCTAGGAATTGCACAACACACACACACACACACACAAACACACATATATGTATAGCAAATCTCTAAAACATAAATTTGAGATAGACATTATTATTAGAGATTATATAGGTATTTGAAATAAAATGACTTCTGAACAAAATAGTTCAGAAACAAATTTTGAATCAAGGTCTTCCTGACATCAAAATCCCATGGGTTCTCTTGCTTCTGTGCCTTGTACATTATACTTTCCTCTACCTAGAAATCTCCACTTCCATTTTGCATTCCTGTTACATAGTTATTACAGTCTCAACTGAGACATCAATTCCAGGAATATGCCTTCCATGATAATTTCTCCTCTTAACAAATACTGGCTTGAATCCTCTTTCTATGCAATTTAGAGGAAAGACTCTATTTCCTCTTTTATATATTCACTCTATATATAATATAAATTTTGAAATCTATATGTGTATGCATGAAAGTGGAACAAAAATATTTATTTTCATAAATTTTATAATTGTTTACTGTTTAAACTTCACTCTGTTTTGACACTGTCTTGTTGATTTAAACTCTTTTGCTTTGATATTCCTTAATTAAAATGTATCTGTGGTCAATATTTCCTTGAAAGCTAGTCAAGATGTTTTTATTCATGAATAATTGCTTTGTAGATAATAGTTGGGTGAAACAATCAACCAGCTACAAATTAGAACTCTACTGATATATTTTAGAACATTTTGTTGTCCATGTAGTTAATTGGAAATCAACCCAGAGAATGACAAATTTTATAAATTGATACTGGTATAACTTTGTGTTATTTTATTAAATAGCCATGCAAGCCAGATGAATTTCTATATTCTCTTTCTCCCCAAAGTTCTTATACTATTTCATAACCTGTAAGACTAGCAACATTTGCATTTTTCAAAGGAAGTTTTGCTTCTTGATACCAATGTGGCTATATAAAACAAATATCATTCTATGTTAGTATCTTCCCACTTCCTTAAAAATACAACTAATTAGATGACACTTAAGGTGAAATAATTGTTTTATAAAGGTAGAGCATAATATTCTCTTCAATTTTCAGTAGTAATACTACTATATTAAAAGTTTTAAATTATACTAATAGACTTGTAGCACATAGAAGACCGAGTTGAATGTAGATATCTAAAACATATATATCATGAAGGGAACTGAGACACTGATCAGTGTTTAACATAGAAGGTTGATACGTATGCTCAAACTTTACTTGTTAAAATATAAAAATAGAATGTGTGAATTTAAAACCCATCAAAATATGTAAAACTAAAACAATCAAATAAATGGTATGAAAGAAGTAAAATGAAGCAAACAGCATAAAATAGAAATTAATAATATTCTAGAAATATGTCAAATATATGTTAGTCTCAATAATGTAACTTGACAATAAAAGACAAACATTTGCTTTTTAAAGAGTCTAATGATCTTTTACAGGAGACATACATAAAGCACAATGTTAACATTATTTTATAAAGTTTTTGAATAAAAAAGATAAATAGGAGAAAGAAAATATTAAGCAGAATAATGTTATGGTAGCACTATTAGTGTAGAAAAACAAGGCAATAGTGATAAAGTGTGTCATTACTTTATAACACAGAATAGTTATTCCGGAAACAATGACAAACTATATGTCAGTGGTATTCTTTAATCACTTTACATGTATTATCTTAATTCTAAAAGCACCCCTATGCTTTAGGTACTAGTAATACTTCCATTTTGTAGTTAGTGAAGCTAAAGGTCAGAAAGTTGAAGCAATTTGCCTATTATTATACATTATTATGTGATGGCAAAATATATATTATAACCATTTGTACACATAATCAAAATTGACTCAAGCAGAAATGATTTGAATAGAATTAAAACTAAATAAAAGTGCATGAGAGTCAAAACTATAAAAAAGAAACATGTAGATAGTTTACAGAGAATGTTTACCAAATTACCTAGGAAAGAAAAATCTGTTTCATCTGGCTAACATAATCCTAACAGTAAAACTGGTTAACACCATAGGAGAAAGAACATTTAGCTAATCTCATTTATGATTATAAATCTTATTTATAAACATATTCAAAAATCTTAAGTATTGGCAAGCATCATTGTTAACTGTATTCATCACAGAAATATCAGTAAAATTTGACATTTGGAAATTGAGTACTATAATTAGCAGCATTAAGATAAAAGATAGAGAAAAACACCCCACAAATATAGATGGCAAATCAATGCAGACATAAAAAAACATTCAAACATCTCAATATGTATTTATAATTAGGATGAAAGGCTTTCCAAAATAGGAAATAAGATAACTTTCTTACCATGATTGAAAATAATCTATCATCAAAAACATACAGCTAACATCACACTGAATGGAAAAATCTAAAGAACCTTCAGAAAATATTTTGTTTCACTTTTTAAAACAATAAATTCCACAAGAAAAACATATAGGAGACACAGTCACTGGAAGGGAAGAAATGAGTCTAATCTTCTATCATTATCAGAATTTTTGATAAAAAAAATATATAATTATCAGTTTAGAAATAAAGTTCATTAAACTTGCTATATGCAGGCTTAATACATAAAATTCAGCATGTGTACATATGTTCATGCACCAACACTCATTTAGAAAAAAGTAAAAATATTCCATTCATGAAAACAACAGATTCCGTAAAAATTCAGGGCCAAGTTAAATAAAATAAATTCAAAACTATTAAGAACATAATTAGAATATTTTATTAAAGTTTTGAGAAAAAGATCTAAATAATTGAAACAGTTTCTATGGTCATAGACAAAAATATTCACTATTGTAAAGGAGAAACTCCTACCCCATATCAATATACAAATGTAATGCAATGATTACATAAAGATGACTTTATGGAATTTGGCTTATTAATTTCATTAATTCAAAAATTCATGTTAAAGAATAAATTACCAAAATTTTAAGACAAACTTGCAAAAGGGGAGAAGGACTTGCCCTATTAAATATCAAATTTCTTATAAACCTATATTACCAAATTATTTTCCAAATAATCGAAATCTACACATACATGCTTCACTAATAAAAGCTAACATGTATAGGGTGCTTACTGTAGCCTAATTACTTTTCTACATGCTTTGTGAAAATTGACTCAATATTCCAAGAAATCCTATGATGCATATAAGGATTACAAGCAAGGAAATAGAACTGAAGTGTTTAGGAAATTGTCAAGATTCCATGGTTATTAAGTAATTGAGTTGATTTTTCAAACCCAGACAGTCTAGCTTATGCTATTAACCAATGTGCCTTAATCACTAGTTGACTTTTAACTATCATTGAAACATCTACTAATTTAATCCTTCCCAAATTACTCAGCATTTGTAAACCAACAGATGAAATCTAATCCTCTCCAAACAAACATATCTGCTGGAATACTTTGATTTTCTAGGATTATTATGTATTATTGATTATCATTATTACCACCTTCTTTTAATAATCTGTTCTCTTGTTCTGCTGTGAGTTTATAATCATTTGTTTTATCTCATTCTGAATGTGACTCTGTTTCTACAATAAGCCTGGGCCAATATTCCCATTTATTTCTGCTGCCAATAATGAAGAGTTAGAAAGATGCTATTTACACATGTTATTATTTAAAATGTAAATAGCCACAGCTGCTACAATTTTCCCAATTGTAAGAAAAAGAAATGAGGTAGGGAAATGGGGGCACAACTACATCTATCAATTCTCTAGGCATTCAGAATAAAATATGAAAGAAAAAAAAAGAATAATTTGCTCTCAGAGCACTAAACTTTGAATTGAATAAACCTATAAAAATCCCAGCTACACTTAACAATACAATGACTAAAATCATAAGATAGGCTTAGAATTAGTAATTTAAAAGTTTATACTTTTAAGAGTGTAAACTTTTACACTCTTAAATTTACAAATTTAAGAGTTTACACTGTAAACTCTTACACTGTAAGAGTTTGCAGAAACATTCTGTTTAATTTCCCCATATAAACAGTTAGCAAACCAAAGAAACATAAAGTGTAAGATAAAATTTCTTCAGTTTCAGGAAAGGCGACATACACATTTTTAGCAAGTAACTTTGAATTGAACTACTTAAAAATTAGTTGAGTAAAATTATGTATTAAACATATTTTCTTCAATTTAATGCTTGTGAGAAAAATCGATGTCAATATGTGACTCTAGCTCATTTTCACTGTGCATAATATTCAACTTTATGAATACATCAAAATTTATATGTCCATTCTGCTATTAATAAATATGTTGACTGTTTCCTTTTTAAAAGTTTTAGATTTTTTGACTGTTATGAACAATGCACTTTCCAACAATCTTTAACATTTTATGAACGGGAGCACATGAAGATACCATTAAAGTTTTAAAACAATACAATGATACAATGTTAATAGTGCATATATGTAGCAAAATTACAATTAATTATATTGAAAGAAAATCACCAAAGTCAGGATGTTAATCATCCCCAGGAAATGAAGGATACAGAGGGGATTTTAACTACACTGTCCATGTTTTATTATTAAAGTAGGGTGTGTGTGTGTGTGTGTGTGTGTGTGTGTGTGTGTGTGTCTGTCCTATTGCTCTACATTTTTTATATTCCAAATACGCCATCAAATTACAGAAAGTGTAGTAAAAATACAAATGTAAAAATAATCTAAAGAAAAAAAATATTTTCCCATTAGAGATTTAGTAAAAATGACTCAGGAAACTTTTATTTGCTTGTTTGGTAACATCGTTGGTTGCACGTCACTATTTGTGACAAGCAGCTCCTAAAAGCACCCTCCAATGATTGCCTCTATCTGATAGTCATGTCTTTGTGTAAGCTTCTTCCTTCGAATGTGGGCTGGAGCTATTGACTCACTTCTAACAAACAGAATACAGCAGAAGTGACAGAATTTCACCTCAAAAATTATGTTACAAAGGCAGTGTGGCTTCCTTCTTGGGTGTCCGTTATTGCTCTCTTGCTTGCTTGCTCTAAGGGAAGCTGATTAGTATGTTGTGAGCTGCCACATGGCAAGGATCTGCTATCTCTGGCAAACAGGTAGGTATGAGGGAACAGCACTTGAAGTCCACCAACAATCATGTGAGTAAGCTTGAAAGTGAATCTGCCCCAAGGAGAACTTCTCCTAGATGACACATTGATGACGGCTTTATGTGAGGCTCTAAACAGGAGACCTAGCTAAGCAATGAAGGGATTCCTGACCCACATAAACTGCGAGATAATAAATGTTGGTTATTTTAAGCCATAAAGTTTAGGAGGAATTTATTCCACAGTAACAAATAAGTCTCTTTTCTTAGGAAAACACTATAAACCGGGCTATGAAGAGTAAACATGTTTCTAGCAGTAAAATTACAAAGAACAGAAATGAAAGTCTTGATCCATTCAAAAAGATGATTAGAGGAGATTCATTTCTAGCATGTCAGAGCAGATTAACAAAATCCTAAAATACTCTCCTCAAAAGAAAACAAACGTTCCAACTTCCTGGAGAATGACCATGAACATGCAACAAACTGAATGTTTTGTGAACATTTATTCATAACATTCACTGAACTTCAGGTAAAATCAGGAAAAATTTGTTGTGTTTATGCTTGTGGCTACTCCCCTACCCCAACCAAATTCTGTCTGTATCGTAGTCTACGCAGTCCCTACAAACAAGAGACAGCTTTGCTGTTGTTGGAGACAGCTCCCTTAATTTGAGGTATTTTTCAGTTAAAGACAAGGAGACAGAAGAGCCAACAGCTTTGGTATTCCGAGATTGCAACCCTGATATCACTCTATCCTGCTGGACACATTCTCTCTCTTCCCGCTACCCCTTTCTCACCCCAATATCCCCTCCATCCCGGCCTCTCTCTCATACATAGTAACACCCATATAAGCTCAGCCACAAACACACACTAAAGTAAATTCACAATTCTATCAGTGCTACTACTAATAGAATTAACAATTCTATCAGGCAATCACTCATGCTACAGCGACAAGCCAGAGCCATCATGTGGCTCTTTTGTGAAAAACTCCTTCCAGAGTGTCTTGACAAGAAACCACAGAGATTATTGCCCCACAGCCATGGAATATACCTGTTTTAAGTACCTCTGCTTAAAAACCATAAGATAAAGGTGAAAAATATTAATTATGACAACCACAGCTGCTGATATCGAGTCAGCTGTCATATCTATTCTTCCTAACAACAAACTGAGATACTCTGAATCCATTTACTTTTCTTCCTCCCCATCACCTTTTAAACAAAAACGCTGTCATTGATTTGCAGGTTTCATGATGACGGAATGCATGCCTTTGCTGTTAGACAAATAATCACCATTTAAGTTTAATCCCATCAATTCCTAAATCATAAAAACAAATCTTACATCTCAACGTGTATTTAAATTATTAATGTGACAGACTGAGATACATGATTTTTGGATTACAGACTTAAAGAGGTATTTAATCACTTTTTCAGGTAGGAGATGGACTTAATATATCTAAAATCATTTTTGGTGGCCTTTCTCACAGAGATGGTGAAAATTAACACCTAAAAGACACCTTCGTGTAGCAACAAAAAGAAATAATGAGGCTGTGTTCCAACACCCTAGTAAAATGTCACTTTTTCGATTAATTCTCCAGAATTTGTCTACCAAGTTCCACCATTTCTCTCATTTATCTGCTGCTTTGGCTGTAGGGGAGTGGCAGCATTTTACAGAAGTGCTCAGGTTCCTGGCTATTTACTAAACAGTACGTGATAAATTCAAATCAAATCTGTACTATAGCCAAAATGAGGCTAGAATTAAGTTATTTGTGCAAACCGAAACATGCCAGATCTCCCTTTTGTTTCCATACAGTTCCTAGACATGGCCACTTTGCTGATCTAGGAGTTGGAACCTAATTACCCTTTGCAATGCTGCTGTGGTAAAATAGCACAAATGTGTAACCAGTCTCACTGACAGCAATATACACAGCCTCCCAGGACAGCAAGGCTGATTAAAATCAATGACTTGGGTCGAAGGGCCTTCTTGTCCTTTGGGCTGAAATATTGGAAAGTCAGGACATGTTGTACTATACAAACACATCGACCTTCAAGATATGTGTCCTTTGGAATTTTTCTTATAATCTCCGGTGGAAATATAAAAACAGGAAATTCAATTAAGTTGCTTCACAGACTGACTTGACTATAAGGTCAAAGTTCCCAGAAATAGCCCTTAAAAATTATCTTTGACTATGTAAACATAACAACAACAACGAAATAAAAGCAAAAGTGCATCTCTACAAAGTTGCCATAACATTATGTAACATTTAGTCGCCTAATGTTCAGAAAAGCATGATCCTACATATTTTTCTTTCCTTTCCTCTCTTAATAAAATGAATTTTATCAACAGAAATATTTTCAGGGGGAAAAAAAAAGAGAAAGTAGCTCACAACGGAACTATCTAAATCAATTTTCATTTCACAAACATAGTTTAATACAGCTATAACTGGCTGGGTAATATAGTGGAAAATCCAATGTGGAGACATGTATGTGTATTGGATTTTCAATCTTATTACACTGTCTTCTTTGATATAATATAGTTAGAGGTCAGTTAGTGCGGCCTTTTTTCCTCTATATGCGCTCAGTTTTTCAGGAGACATTCATTCACTCAACTGTCTGAAATTGCACCAAGTTGAGACTTGCCCTATGTTTGTTAGATTTAGGGAAGGATAATGTTTCCATTGAATGTTAAAACTCTTTTAAGTTCAAAAAATACTTGTAGCAAATTTTGCCACTCTAACAATACATATACACATCTACGTGTGTGCGCACATGCGTGCACGTGCACAAGCATGTGTCTATTTTTTTCTCCTTAGGACTATAACCTCATGCATGTTAGCACTTCAAAAATTTAAAAGCAATATGGAAACCCTAGAAACCTACCATCATGTTCTTACATACACTTCGATACATATATATTTTTAAAGACTCAATAAAATAAACTAATATTTCATTTTAAGAAAGCAAAAATTTCTTCCTACAAAAATGCATTAACTTCTGAATATATAAAGTTAGGAAATACATATATTTTATATATATTCATTTGCATATGAAAATTCTAGAAATGTTATCACAAATTCTTATAGCAACCATTTTTAGAAAAGGCTATCTTAGGGCTACCTTTTATAGTCTCAAAAAGTTTCGGTTGTCATATCTGTTGTTTGAGCATCTTCATTTGATTAAAGTGTTGATTAACTACTTTTTCAAATGAAATTGTTTACTAGAAAAATGACACTATGTCCATGAAAACAAGATTACCAAATAACACAAATGCTCCCACTATTATTATGAATTGCTACTTTTCTACCCATTTTTTTATCTGCTTATCAACCTTTGTGATTAATGAAAACATCATAGTTAAATAATAAATCTCCTGATGTAATCACAGTCAGAAAAAAGTAATATTTCATATCTATTTTTTAGCTTTTCTTCTCAGAGTCAGAACAGATTAAAATGAACCACCTGTGATGAACACTTAGGGAGGGAATACCAAGGCAGAAAAACTGGATGCTAATCAAGTACGGAATACTACAGCTCACGTAAATGAGAAAAACCATCCCAGATAGTAATGGACTGCTTGCATCTTACTAAGCATACTGGAGAAAAAACCACCATCGTAGCCATGCAATTAATGAAGACTCTGCATTTAAAATCTAAACTGTGCTCAAGTGCAGACTTTAAGAACTTTCTGCAATCAATAGTTGATAATAAGGGCAAGGCAATGACAACTGCAGTGGAGAAAGTATGAGATGGACTAAGAGAAATTTGTGACAGACCAGAAGAGAAACAATGTTTTTTCTAATTCTTTGAAAAGAGGTATGGGGTCAAACGAGGTGGCTCACGCCTGTAGGCCCAGAACTTTGGGAGGCCAAGGTGGGTGGATCACTTGAACTCAGGAGTTGGAGACCAGCCTGGGCAACAGGGCGAAATCCCATCTCTACAGAAAATACAAAAATTAGCCTGGTATGGTGGCACGCATTTGTAGTCCCAGCTACTTGGGAGGCTGAGGCATGGGAACTGCTTGAACCTGGGAGTCAGAGACTGCAGTGAGTCGAGATAAGCCCATTGCACTCCAGCCTGGGTGACAGAGGGAGACCCTGTCTCAAAAATAAACAAATAAATACAAAAAAGATATGGAAATTAATAGTATATCTTCAGAATATATTGAGTTTATTGTACAAAACTATTGAATTTAGCTTTAACAAGTTGTACAAAATTATTATTTTGTAGAATATGTTCAATCATTCTCAGTTAGCTATTAAATGTCTTAGCTAACTAGGCCAACCATGTATGCTTATTAACTTTAGCAAAGATGTCTTGTAACCAGCCATGTATAAAAACAGACTGATAGTCACAGCTATAGACTCCTTCCCCAAAACTCACCAGTGGTGCAGTCCTGTGTTCAAAGGCAGGTGCTGTCAATATAGTTTTCACATAAACCTCTCATTAGAGCTATCTGAATCCCTTTGGAGGCCTATCATTGTATTGTTTAAAAAATCCCAAGATCAGGAAGTCTTTTTATTCTTATTTGGGGAAATTCCTAGTCATACTTTAAGACTTAAGTATGAACTTGCTTATGTTTTGTAATACTTGTCATCACATTGTATGGTAACCACCATACCATTATCAACTATTTTAATATATGGAATCTTACATATTGTCTCACAGATAGAGTGGATTAAGAATCAGACGCATTTGTCCTAGAGTCTAGAATCTTAACCATATGACTATGTAATATTCCTCATTATTCTGAATTCTTTTGCAGTATCCTGTGAACTTTCTGAAGATGCAGACTGTCATCCTGTTTATCTTTGGTCTCTCAATGTGTAAGTTAAGATGGGGAAGTGGTGGTTCTCATAATACCTATCATGGGGGAATGTGTCAAATAGAAAAATGCATATGAAGGACTCAGCACACTAGCTTTCCCATATTAGCAGACAGAAAGCTACTAATTAGTTTTGGTGATGTCAGTGAATTACGGCATTATTTAAGGTGTCCAAGCCTGGATTCACAGCATACCTAGAGCTCAGAGAATGATAAAATTGTACTCCTTTCTTGGGGTGCTTTTCAGTGGCTCCCTTCAGATAGCCACTGAAAATGCCATTTGTTACTTGTAATTCATTAGAAAACTACATTAAACATGGTATAACAATAAAAACAGTAGGAAAAAGACTTCCTATAGTGGTCTTCAATAATTTAGTCTTATGGTCTCGTTACTAAATGGTCAGACTTGTCTCTTTAGCCACTAAGATCAAAAACAGAATAAATTTTATGAAGTCTCTTTAGCACAAGTAACTCAAAAATCACTTCCCTGGCACTCTATCTCAAAGAAGTGTATAAGAAATGTTCCACATATTTCCCATAATTATATTTCTATTTTACTATACTGTATCCTAAATAGCAAAATGGTGTTCTGGTAATAGTGTTGAAATTTAACTGAAAGAGATTTTCTAGACACAGCAACATGCTTTTAAATATTTTGAAAAAAATCACTGATTAAATTAAATAATAACAGATCCAGAAGGTTCAGGCTTAAGCTCATCCAGAAGAATGTGGGTCATTCTTTTTTCCATTTTTCTTCTGCTGATTTACCAATAATAAAGGCTTTTTTCAAAAAGTATTTTCAAAGTAGGTTCATTTTATGTGCATGTATAACAGACAAATTTAATTAGTACGTTTTCAATGAAGAATTGCAGTTAATTCACCCAATTTTATATACAATTTTTTTTATAGTATTCACACTTGAAAGTTGTTGAGCCTTTTAGAAAAAGGAATTATCCCTTTGCATAAGAGGAATAATAAATAATTCTCATTCAACTAGGTTAACTGAACCCTTGGGCCTCTCTAGGAGGCACAGTTTCAAGATAAGCCCTTGGATCTGGCAAAATAAAGCAATCAGCTAATAATAAACTGGAAACTCACAATAAAACTAGAGTACTGAACTGAAGATGCACATGAAGGAATGCCACAGAGAAAGTGATGCTTTAAGTTATCCTAGAATTACAATTAGGAAGTTAGGTGAATCTCTCTCTTTCTCTCTCTCTGTCTCTCTCTCTCTCTCCCCATCACAACTTTGCAAGATTATTACTGTTATACTAGTTTTTAACAATAGGAAATCTGAGTTTAAAAATACTTCATGCCTTTCCCACAGTCATTTAGCTATAAAATGTAGAGACAGGACCAAATGCATTGTTTATGTTTTCTGTTACAATGTATCATTTTCTTACTTATTTTATATATTCTGAAATGAATGTGTTTGATATAAAACCCAAGTTCTCACTTTTTCTCTCCTGTGAGTTTAACAATTCTCACATTTAGGCATAAAATGTGGTGTATCTGTTAAATGATGACAGTACATATTCTATTTAAAACCAGTGGCATAAAAATTTTTCTTCATTCAACTTCAAATTATATTCTTTTCATGTGCACTTTACTTCTATTTCAAGTTTCAATGTTTGTATTTTGTTCTTTGAGTTTCCATCAAGGTTGGCAATAGTTTTAACATTTAACTACCACGAAAATCATCCTTTCAACAAAATTATTAATAATATTGTGATTCTACTAGAAAATAGAGAAAATATTCTTAAATCTCCAAGGACCACTTTTAAGCCTTAAAATTACTTTAAAGTTTGAAAATATCTCTTATTAAAATGTGAAGACATTAAGGCCTACCAGCTACTACATCTCAACGCAGGATGTGTTTGATTAACTGGTTTTATTGCGCCATGTGAAAAAGATAAAAAATTTAACCATTTTCATATTAAAGTTTGATATTCAAATCAAGAAATAACCTGGAGATTTGAAAAACTGAAAACCATATAAAAAGAAGTAAGTTCAAACAATTCACTGACTTTTGTTGTATATCTTAAGTAGAAATTTAAAATGCTATTGCAACAGAGATTTAAAATTTGCTTAAGTCTGTAACTGACAATTGAAAGTCAGAAAGGCAGCTGAGGAATTCATAAATATATTACATATTCCCTTCAATGTGTGGATAACATCTTACGTGCCTGAGAACTGCATTTATAGAAAGTCATCCAAAAACCATGCCTGGTAAAAAATAATAACAATTAAAAGCCACATTTGAAATAAAGTTAAAACTGACAAAAAGAGAAAATGGTGCTAATTGTGATTTTTGAGCATTCTAGTATCAAGACTAATTTTAATTGAATTACATTTTAAATATATCCTATTTTGGCATTTAGTCCAGGTATTTAGTCACATATATATATATATATATATACACACACACGTATATATACACACATATACATATGTATATGTGTATATATACATATGTATATGTGTATATACATATGTATATGTGTATATATACATATGTATATGTGTGTATATATACATATATGTGTGTATATATAGATGTGTATATGTGTATATACATACATATGTGTGTATATATATACATATGTATATGTGTATATATACATATACATACATACATATATATCACACTTAAATAGTAAGCTTATAAGGAAGAGTTTTCAAAACAGACATCTACATCATGACTTTGTAAACTACTTAATTTCTAAGAACATTGCAGTCATTATAAAAAAAGTACTTTCTGCTTTTAGTTACTAGTTTTCAGGAAAAGGGGAGCTAGAATACCTTAGAATAAGCTAAATAACTTTCCTTTGAATTGGGAAATTTATGTTAAGCACCAAACACATTGTGTGAATCAGTTGGTACTCATTAAACATATTACAACAGAGTACAAGTAGCTGTAGTAGTAACAGTATGCTGGTTTTCAGTGACAACAACCCCGGGATGAAGAAATCACTCTTTCCATTTATTATTTAAGAGAATGATGCAGAAGTTTTAAATACTTTAAGATTAATGTCTGAGCATTGGAGCCACAATTTTAAGTATTAGCTACTTACTAAGCTTATACTTTTTGCAGTGATTTAACACAGCCCACTAACTTTATATAACATCAGGTCTTATAAGCTACATTGTAATATAAACAGATGAATAGTGTCATAACTGCAAAAAGCTGGTTTATAAGAGTGATTCACATTTTCAGAAGCTAAAAATTATTTTCATTACTTAAAAGTAACTTGTCAACTTAGGATTCATGTATCATCATTTACAACATAAACACCATTTAGTTTTGTTTAATTTTAGGTTCAAAGGTATATGTGTAGGTTTGTTACATGGGTAAATTGTGTGTTGCTGAGGCTTGGTATATGAATGAGCCTATCACCAAGTATTGAGCATAGTACTCAATAGGTAGCCTTCCAGTGCACACCCTCCTCCCCTCTAGCAGTCTGCAGTCTATCATTCCCTTCTTTGTGTCCATGTGTATTCAGTGTTGAGCTGCCACTTACAAGTGAAAGCATGCAGTATTCAGTTTTCTGTTCCTGCATTGGTTCACTGAAGATAATGGCCTTCCATTGCATGCATGTTGATGCAAAGGACATGATTTCATTATTTTTTAATGAATGCACAGTACTGCATGGTATATATGTATGACATTTTCCTTACATAGTCCACCATTGATGGGCATCTGAGTCTATTCCATGTCTTTGCTATTGTGAATAGTTCCGTGAAAAACACAAGAGTACATGTGCCTATTTTTATAATACATGATACATATTAATAAAGGTCCATTGCTGTTATTGACTGAAGGTTTATGTTCCCTCAAAATTTATATGTTGAAATCTTAACCCAAGTGATATGGTATCTGGAGGTGGGGCCCTTGGTCAACCATTAGGTTATGAGGGTAGAAGCCTCATCAATGGAATTAGCATCATTTTAGAAGATAGATCCTTGCTGTCACTCTCTGTTCTCCACCACGTGAAGACAAAGCAAGAAGATAGCTGTCTGCAAAGTAGAAAGTGGGCCATGGTTCATCAGATACCATATCTGCCAGCACTTTGCCTCCAGAACTGCAAGAAATAAATGTTTGATATTTAAGCTGCCCAGTCATCTATGGTAGTCTGTTATAATAGCTTGATTGACTAAGGTAACTGCCCTTCAATAATTATCATATATTCTATACTACCTGATTCTAGGACAAAGAATATTACTATCAGACTATTTTTAAGTAAACATGAGTCCTTTTGAATTTAAGTACTTTTTAGAATTTGCACAGGCAAGCAAGCAATCTTTAGCATGACAATTGCCATGACTTAATAATGAATGATCTCTAGAATTCTTTTTAAGGAATACACAAGATACAGTGGAGTCAGCCAAGAAATTTCAATGAATGAGAAAGTGAGGATAAAATTATTTTTTAATAAAATCTTGGGAAACTGTTGTTACTGCATTTATAAATAGGAAAAAGACATGTGTAGGCGAGAAAATGACTGTGTACAGTGCTAGTAAGAACCATTCCTGTTTAGAATCAATCTGCCATGTTGTCCAAGCTCGACACATCCAGAAATAAATAAATAAATAAATACATATATATATATATATATATATATATATATAATGTTGAAAAGTTGATATCATATAGTGAAATCATACTAATCACTTGAGATTATTTTTAGTCTAAAATAAAAACAATCACATAGTAATGTGTTGTCAATGATGTGCTTTAAAGTAACAACTATTATTTTTTTAACTCAGGCATATTTGTTAGAAATGTTTTGTTGATGAATCTGAAACAAGATTAGAAAAAAAAAACCTTACTAGCCAACAAAGGCTATATTATTTTAGCACTATGGAGTTATAGTGATGGTAACATATTCAGTCCTTCATTTCCCTGAAAAATGATAGCATTTGTAGCATCATTTGTAGCAACTTTTGTAGCAATCCTGTTTAAGCAAAAAATCATCTATTCATAGCCATATAATTATATCTCTAGCCACAGATACGTGCATATGTGCAATATATACACTGACTTCATATGTGCATTGATTGGTCATGTGACTTAGTCCAAAACAAACTGGTCAAAACAGCAATTTGTTTAAAATAGATCAAATGGTTAGTCTTTTTAAACTTTAGCTGGTGATAATGACTTTAACTTGTTTTAGATTTATATGAATACAAATACAATGAAAAGATTGCAATAATGCTATGAATGTTCTGTTCAAGTTTTTAACCAGATTCATTTACTTTATTTAGCAATTTTTTTAGACTTTCATGTCATTCATTCATTCATTCATTCATTTATGAATGAGACGGAGTTTCGCTCTTGTTACCCAGGCTGGAAGTGCAATGGCGCGATCTCGGCTCACCGCAACCTCCGCCTCCTGGGTTCAGGCAATTCTCCTGCCTCAGCCTCCTGAGTAGCTGGGATTACAGGCACGTGCCACCATGCCCAGCTAATTTTTTTGTATTTTTAGTAGAGACAGGGTTTCACCATATTGACCAGGATGATCTCGATCTCTTGACCTCGTGATCCACCCGCCTCGGCCTCCCAAAGTGCTGGGAATACAGGCTTGAGCCACCGCGCCCGGCGTGTCTTTTATTTTTAAAGAGAATTGATTAGACATTTAGATGAAGAATAAAAGCTCAAAATAATGGAAAGAGATGTGATGAGTAATTTTATACCTCAACTTGCCTAGGTTATTATGGTGTCCCTTTGCTTGGCCAAACATCAGTACTTGGAAGTTGCTGTTTAGATGTGACTAATATTTTAATCAATAAATGTTGAATAAAACATATTATTCTTCATAATATAAACAAGCTTAAAGTTGAAAACTTTAAGAACAGAGACTGAGGCTTCTGGAAAAGAAGGAATTCTCTCCAAGACTGCAACATAAAAACTCTGAGTTTCCATTGGCTGCTTTGTGAAATTAAGATTCAAGACTGAAATATTAATTATTACCTAAATTTCCATCCTACTGGCCTGCCTTACAAATTTCAAACTTGTCAGCTCCCACAATTGTGGGAGCCAATTTCTTAAAATTCATCTCTTCTCCTTCTCCCCACCTTTCTCTCTACACATATATATGTCATATATATAATTTTAAATAGTGATTTTCACACCTGATTTTTAAATAAAGACACATAAAATTTGATGTCTAGGTTACTTCCCATTTTCTAATTTAACATTCCAACAATTTTGGCTATTTATCCTAGGAACACTGTTTCTTTAATTCAACAAATCACTGTGACAAAGTTAAAATAAGCATCTCTGAAAGAATAATAACAGAAAAAGTTTTTAAAATATCCACTTTCTACTAACTTTTTGGTTTTAATAATTTGTTGCTTTGAAACCATAAACTTTTATCAGAAATGAAGACTGTAGTAAAATGTCAGTGCTAGAGTAGACCTGAGAAAAATGTCTTCCAACTCCCTCATCTCAAAGTGATTGTTGCTCTGAGGTCATACAAATAACAGTCTCCCAGTAAGGTGCTACACTGATATCATACTCAAAGAAAAACAATCATATATTATGTGGAATAAATATTAATAATAAGCACACAGGTGTTTGTTAAATAATTGAAGAAGAGGATAAATAAGGACAGTTTCTTCCTCCACTATTTTTTCAACTTAACAGAATAGTAATTCAGATCAACTTGCAAAGAATATAAAGGTGAATTTGATATTCAGAAATTTTAGAACATAATGTATGACATTTGCATTTCATTGCAAATTTTGGCTTAAATGGCTGACCAACAGTAAAAATCATCCTTAAGTAAATTTAAAAATATAAAACCATATGGACCTCAGTAATATAAAATACAGATAATATTTATAAGAACCTAGAAATAATATGTAAACCAAATACAATGAATTAGGGTAAATGAAAGAGAAAATTAGGAGATTGGAACAGGAAGAGAACTGATAATAGGAAAAAAATGGGAAAACAGAATAGATGCTTTATACATATACTTTATTTACTTATATGTTTTGTATATGTGTTTATTATGTATAGTCTATATAGTAATAAGGATGACCAAAGAATGAACAAGGAAGAAGAAAGAAGATAGTGGTGGAGAGAACTTAGCTTAGCACAAAGAAATCACTATCACCACCCTCCCTATATGGCATTTTTAATTTATGTTTTTCTAAAGTAAAACACAATCAAATAGAATAATAGAGCTAAAATAATTAGATATATTTATTGAAGACAGAATGAACAAAACAATTTAAAAGGATATCCTATTTCTGAAACTATTCTCTTTTCATAGAATGGATTTGTTTCATTGAAGGCAACAGAGAAAAATTTTAATGCCATAATGTATTACACTAGTTTTTAATTACTCATATATGCAACAACTTCCCTTTTTCTATTTTTATTGCATTATCTGCTAGTTTACCTACTCCATCAATTTCTTGAGGAACACTTGTCACCTGGTTTATAACCCCTCTCTCTTACATGATTCTTGCTACCAAATGCTATGATTTCAATATGCTCATCAATACTACATCCATCCTCACTAGCTCCATAATCCCTAAAACCTTCTACTGAAAGGACAGTCACTTTCATTCCACCTCGGCAACACTCTCACAAGATTATTATCTCAACCTTAGGATCACACAAACACATCCTAGCTCTGAAATTATAAACCCAGATGGTTCTCCCTCCTACCTCAGCCTCCCATCTCCTATTCTTTCTCCGTCCTGCCTAGTGCACCTACTCATCAGACTGACTGAAGCCTTAGTGTGTTTCATAAGCCTCTCTCCTCCAAGTAAATGGTATGTCCTATGTTTCACAATAATTGTCTGAAATACGTAGAATTTGCTTCAGACCTCCAACCCAGCTGTTGCTCATATTCTCAGCAAAATAACTTACTTTCTATTTTAGTATCAAAATGGACAACAGATATCAACTCCTTCAACTTTCTAGCCACTGCCTGCCTTCTTTATGTTTCTTTTTCTATTTCCCTCTTTTCTATCTTTGTATTACAAAGTAGGATAGTTTTTACTAAAGTTATCTGAGTTTTTATTCCAGTCCCTCCAGATTCTCAATTCTATCTAATATCCTCTCTGCTTTATACCATTTATCTTTCTTTCTACTCATCATCTGTAAAATGGGACTTGTACACATTTAATTATGCAAAATCCTGTACATAAAGCACTTAACACAATGTACAGTACATATTAAATGCTATGAAATGTTATCTTTTATTAGACTAGCAATAGTATTAATAGTGATATAATTTTTATATATGTGAAGTATTTTACACCTAAATATAAACAAATAAAATAAATAGGACATATCCCACTGCCTCTTCCTTTCACTCTTACTCTTTTTTCTTCTTATCATCCTTTATTGAGTTCTTACCATGTCATTCATCATTCTAAACCTTTTTATAGTTGTAAAACTTAAAATCTTTACAATGGGATTAACAAATTTCGGGGCAAATAGCAAGCACTTGATTAATGTTAGTAAAAGGAGTTGTAGTAATGATTAGATAACAACGGTATAGCTACCATAATGGCCCTCTGATAAAGAGTTAAGGAAACTGCCCAAGGTTACAAACCTAGTAAAAGGTGGAGATGTATGCTTGCAATTAGATTAATTCATTGACGCATCTGCTTAACAATCCCTACCCTTGGAAGCTTTAGGCTAACTTCCTGGTTTTTTATTTATTTTTATTTATTTATTTATTTTGAGAGGGAGTTTTGCTCTTGTTACCCAGGCTGGAGTCCAATGGGGCGATCTTGGCTCACCGCAACCTCTGCCTCCTGGGTTCAGGCAATTCTCCTGCCTCAGCCTCCTGAGTAGCTGGGATTACAGGCACACGCCACCATGCCCAGCTAATTTTTTTTATTTTTAGTAGAGACGGGGTTTCACCATGTTAACCAAGATGGTCTCGATCTCTTGACCTCGTGATTCACCCGCCTCGGCCTCCCAAAGTGCTTGGATTACAGGCGTAAGCCACCTCGCCCATCACTTCCTGATTTTTTAAAAAAAATAGTCTGTTATCAGGCACCAACCCAGTAAAGGTCACAATGCTGTCAATGACAACCATCCTTCTTGGAGCTTTACCCTCCTCTCCCTTAATCCTACCATGACACTTGTCAACAGAAATAAAAGCTGACCTTCCTGAGCTCCGACTTTGTGTCAGCGATTGAACCAATAACTATACAAGCCCTGACTAATTTTATCCTTACAGGAATCCTATGAGGGAGGAATTGTTATTATTATCTCCATTTTACAAATGAGCAGCATTCAGTTGCAGAAGTTTCAGAAAGTGAAAATATCTGGATTATATAGTGACACAATTTATACAAGTAACAAAGCATAAATCCAGGATGAGAAGTCAGCAGCCTGGCTCATGTTTTGTACTCACAGTGATGTTCTAATGATCTTAGTGTCCAAGTTAGTAGCATATAACCGATACTGAATACATGCTTGTGGGACAAATGTTTATGCTAGAGAATTATTATCGTAGCTAAATGCAATGTTAAAGAAGAGCTTTGAAATACTGGAAAATAACTTTTCTTTCCAGTTTTGGTGTTTTAAATTCCTAAAAAGAGTTTCCAATTCTTCAACTTGAAGTGAAAGGACTTGTACTGATGGTCTTAACATTTATCTAGACATTTAAAAAGGAGAAGACGACGCTAAGCAATTACAGATCTATCACGAACACCGCCTGGGCACTCTGCAGTTACAGGAATGCAGGTATTTCTTATGTAGCTATAAAGATAGAGGCATTTCATTAATCTAATATTGGGCACTAGTTTCACCAAAGAGATCGTTCTTTAAAAATACGTTTATAGGTGTCAGGGTGAAGGTAAAGCTGGGAGGTCGAGAGGCAGGACCTATCAGGGATTAGAGAACGGGGTGCTATTTGCCATGACATGGGAGTTGATGACCGAAGGGGAAAGAGATTTGCTTTGTGGGTCCTGAAAGGAAGAAAGAAAAAGTATGCAGGGATGAAAGGTGCCAGGAAGACACAGAACGTTTGAATACACTGAGGGAACACAGAAAACTAGGATCAATGATTCCATCAGATCCAAGTAAAGCTTTTGGTATTGCTGGGAGCCTCAATCGTATATGGGCAATTTTCAATTAAGTTTGCTGGGTTCATGGAGGCTTGGTGGTAGAGGAGTTTTGGTGTAAAATCAGATGGCGCCATGCTTTATGATTGGTCCAACCAAGACTGCACAGTGACAGAGAAAGAGAAGTAGAAACCAGGAAGCAGCGGGTTTTGTAAACCAGGGTAATTTTCAGAAACCCTGAAGGAAGGCTTTGGACTTTGACAGAGTATTAAAATGACATACCTAGTTTTGATTCAGGAGTTCTGGGCTTAGACCAAAAAAACTTTAAATTTTTTAAATCACAAGAGATTACGATATATAACCAGAGATAAAACCCACGATATAGTTTCAGAACTATGAGAAGGAAACTTCTCCAAAAATAATTCCTGAGGATACACTCTAATTGCAACAGAGCAGAGACATGTCTTTGGGGCCTATAGGCAAGGTAAGAGAAGTCATGAGATCTGACAGGTGTCAATAAGAAAAATTAGAGTTGGCACAGAATAATCTTTAGAAAAGTACAAAGATGAAAAATCCAAACAGAATTAGAAATGAGCACAAACATAGTGAATATTTTGAAAGAACTATTAAATCTTCATTAAAAGGCTTGTTAATTAACATTTTATGCATACTAAGACTGGAGTCATTCTACCTTGTTTTATCCAAGTTACAGTCAGTATTACCAATATTACCATTCTTGTCTTACAACAACGCTACGTGTTTACCTTGCAAGAGAAGATATATGGTAAACAAAGCTGAATGGAAATGGACTTACTGTGGGGAGAAAATTCAGCAGCAACAATTTAGTAAAATGATTTTTCTTACAGTTATGCAGAAAATGTGTAATATATGCATATATGTCTTTCAAGTAAAATAATACACAAATTCAATGGGAAAGGGAATCCTGAATTAGAAGTGAAAAACGATAATCTTATCTCTAAAAACATTAATGCACTTACTGAAAAAGTATATAAAAAGTTACCTCATTTTAGGTATACATTTGCATTCTCTTCTAAGCTAGAATACAGAAACTGTATTTATGGTGTTTTGCTTTTCTGTTTTTTACAAAAATGTATTATCTCATTTCTCTAATTCTCTCATGAGTTGCAACACCTTCAAACCTAGTATTATTTTATTAAGACTGGAACTTCAAAAAGTTGTGTTCACTGAATAAATTAGCTGTTGACAATAGTTTACAAAAGTTAAGACTCAGGGAATTTGTTATTCACTATGTTATTAATAAAACATGTTATTTGCTAAATAACATGCTAAAAAGGAAAATGTACTAGTTTTCTATTTCTGATGTTGAGTTTTTCTGCTACTGACATTATATATTCTACAACAATTTCACTATGTACCTATTGTGGGTACATAGTTATAAGACTTAATTTATAATTCCTATTTTTTGCCAACAACATGCTGTGAAGATTTGAACAACTTATTTAAAATTGGAGTGGCCTGAGTCAAAAATGTAGAAAAGGCAGCTTCTATTGATTGCCTTCTCTCTCAGCTCCTTCTTCACATATATACTAGCAAATTTTTGTCAAATGACAAACCATATATATACACCTGTAGTTTCTCTCTGTATGTGTATATGTGTATGTATGTATGCATATATATGTAGCCCCATCCTGTCAGAAAAATACCTCCCTCTCACCTAGAATTTCTAAGTCAACTCTTTCTTGACAACTTCAACACTTCTTTTGATTATGATCTTTAATGACTATTTCTTCCCCTCAACTCCTGTAACACATCTTCCTTGTGCTTATGACCTTATGTGTATTCCTACAACTCAAAGAATCTATAATTTATTATTGGGTAGATAATATGCTGTATACATTTTAATATCTCCAAGCCTAATGGGTACTTAGAAAATTTATATTGGTATATTATTAGCGTTACTCAGAACTTTCTTAGAAAAAGAAATATATGTTCATTAAAGGTCTATTTTTTCTTCCATACTACAAAACATACTTAAAAATCTTTATTCTAGATAATTTTTGCTTAATGTGAAATATCCTTTCAATAGAAAAGAATTCATCATTAAAGAAGCTAAAGCTTTTAAAGATAATTTAGGATGCTTCATCCAATTTTTTTATTCAGAAAAAAAAAAAAGCAACAAACTTGGACCTATGAAAGTCAAGTCTCTTTGTTAAATTCACAATTTTGCAAGTCTCTGAGCTAACACAAGAAGAAATGGAACTATGATCGCCTAATCCTAGCTCAGCATTTCAGCTACTACAGCGAGTATCTTAACTCCGCTATGCTGGATGTTACTCTCTGATGATATAACCATGCTGGTTTTGTTTACCACTGTGTTCGCAGCACTGAGTCACACAAAATCTGCCACACAGAAGTCATTTGATAATTGTTTGTTGAATGAATACTGAATGCTTCACTATATACTACACCATATGAAGTAGAATTTTACTCCCACAAAGGGCACTATTCAAAAGCATTGTTTTCCAGATCTCACTCTTACACTGAAAACACTGCTGTTCATAGACAGAAAAAAGAAAAGACAAGAGTTAATTTTCTAACTCTGGGTTTTCCAACCAAAACATACTGCCCCCTCAGAGAACTGCCATTAAGATTACCAGTCACTTGCTCTCTTTTTCCTAATATACATATGGACACATGCCATCATATCTTTGCCTGAATGCTTGCTTTGAGGAAATTTATGAGAACACATTTTTTAAGCAGTAAGTTGTTAACATTGGGAATGAATGATCACAGACTTTAACTTAAAATATATAGGGAGGCCAGGCTTGTAGCTTATGCCTGTAATCACCGTACTTTGGGAGGCTGAGGCAGCAAGATCTCTTGAGTCCAAGAGTTTGAGACTAGCCTGGTCAACATAATGAGACCTCACCTCCACCAAAAAAAAAAAAAAAAAAAAATTAGCCAGGCATGTTGGCAGCTGCCTGTAGTCCTAGCTACTCAAGAAGCCGAGGTGGGAAAATTGCTTGAGCCCAGGAGATCAAGGTTATAGTAAGCTAGGATCATTTCACTGCACTCTGGCTCTGTCTCGAAAATAAATATAAAATGAAATAAAATAAATATATAGGTAGGGCTGGGTGCATGGTGGCTTACACCTGTAATCCCAGTACTTTGGGAGGTGGAGCTGGGAGACTTGCTTGAGGCCAGGAGTTCAAGACCAAACTGGGCAACATGGCAAGACTCAGTCTCTACAAAAAAAAAAACAGAAAATTAGCCAGCCATGGCAATGTGCACTTGGAGTCCTAGCTACGCAGGAGGCGGAGGTAAGAGGATCACTTGAGCCCAGAACTTCAAGAACGCAGTGAGTTATAATCATACCATTGTACTCCAGCCTGGGCAACATGGTGAGAACTTGTCTCTAAAAAATAGACAGACGGTAGATGATAGATGGTAGATGATTATTAAACTATTTATTAGAATTCAGAGATCATAAAAAAGGGTCCACAGGTCTAAAGGAGGAGGAAGATAGAAAAATCAAATGCACATTTTAAAAGAGATAGCATCAAACAGTTTGATTTTATCTCCAGTGCTCTTTAGTAATTAAGCCACACGTATTTCATATACCTTATTATAAGTGTGTCACTGAGTTGTTCATTGGTTAGAGTTATAGTAAATAATGACATAAGGTGATCTCTATTCTGTAGACATTTACAAGACCTTTGGGAGAACAAAATGTATAGCTATGAATACGGGGGTCAAGAAGTATGACAGAGGACAGGGGGCGGGGAGGTGAGGTTGAAGGATGTTGCTTTAGGAGGATGAATAATTAAATTTCAACATAACAGGAGAAAACATGAGCAGAGGGGCTTGGAATTTTATTAACCCAAAACATAGAATAAATTTTTAGCGGGAAGTTCTGTGATGAGCATTAAATTTAAGGAAGACTGATCTGGCAAAGATATGCAGAATAAATTTAAGGGGAGAACTATTACTGAGGGAGAGGTCTGCTGGGAGGCCTTCTGCAGGAACCAGGTGTGAAGTGATGAGAGACCGGAATAAGATAGTGAAAGTGGTGAGAAAATAGAATTTGTTCCCCTTTCTCTATTTTAGCTCATTCTGAAAACTGGAAAGTATTTCTAAAAGCTTTTTTTCCCACATGTTCCCTCCTACATTTAGAATATAGCGCTTAGGGATGGACACCTGAAAACGTTTGAAACAAATCCTTTATTTCATTCACAGCCATCTGGATGTCTTGATTGCATATCTGCCTCAGCATTGCCTCAGGAAACATGGAGGTATATATTCTAAGCCTGGTGGCAAACTCAAGTGATCATGAATAAACACACTGCACTGCCCTCTAGCAGGGTGCAGATACTTTCACTTCACTTTCAGTTTAAGGGATTGAAAGTAAGCTGCTTTTCAGATATTTCACTATTTCACAGATCAGCCACACCGGTATGTTTCAGAAGTGAAGACATATTAAATTTTTTCCCTCTATCGAGAGAGAACAGAGCTAAGATTTTGAAAATAAGAAGTATCGAAGCAAGGTCCGATGTACTCTCTGATACCGTTTTTAAAAATCATTTCCTTCAACTGTCAAAGGGAAAAAATAAATTCTTGCCTTGAAGTTCGAGGTGGAAATCATTTAAATTTGAAAGAGATTTTTATTTTGTATAAATCTCATGGGTTTTTTTATTCTCTGAGAATCCCTCTACCTTATCCTATAATACCAGTCAACAACGGATATTTCAAATTACTTGACCTGCCTCATGGTATAGACCAAACTGCAGAAGAAAAGGTCGCCAGGTTTTCTTGACAGTGTTATTTGATAGTATAATATATTCTGAGAAAATTCAGACAAAGTTTGGCCTCAAGAGCTAAATAAGTAAGCAATAATTTACCATTCGATCTTTTACTTTATCTTCTGTGTGACTCAGAATTTGCTGTATTTTGAAATAAGTAGGAAGAAAAAACATATTAAGCATCCTCCGTTTTTATATTCAAACCATCTTATAAGCTCACCTTACTTGTACAAATTATATTTCTTCTTCAAATATGTTTTAAGTGAAATGCATATGCCATACAGAGTTGACAGTGGCAGACTTTGCCCTCAGGGAGAAAGCTAGATTCAGAGGTCTCATGAACTGACTGAAGGTCAGAACGCTGGATGCCAATCTGCATTCTTTGGCTGACTCAGCAGGAGCCTCTGCCTGCCACTTAACTTTTACTAGGGAATCCTACCCAGATCATGGTCTGTGTTCTAAAGGGCCTTTTATTCAGTTTAACCAATAGATTTACCTCTTTTAAATGACAGACAAAATTTATAAATAATTTTTAGATGAGAACCTTTACTGAAATTTAAATGTGAACATTTAAAAAATATATATTGGCAACAACAAGAGCAAAATTATAAACACAGCTGTACATTTGAATAGCCTTCTATCTTTATGAAAAACACTACAAGCTTTCAGTTAATACTTTTGCTCAGGAATGGTTATTACCAGAGCAACAACCTGGAAATTAAACACACAGCAATGTAATGATTATATCCATTTTATTGAATTCCTTAACATATTTAGTGAGAGGACTTTCTATTTAACATTGTGCATCACTTTTCCCTTAGTATTTTTATTATGTCAACAAACTTTTTAGACTTACCTAATTTTTAACCCAAGATATTTTTACATCTATTGTTCACATCTCCAACTGATTATAAGGTTCTACAGGGCAAAGGCCTTGTATTTTTGTTTTATCTCTCACCAGTACTCCCTGTAGAGTGTTTTTCACATTGCAGGTTGTCAGTTAACATTGCAAACTAACAGACAATTGAAGTGGCCTTCCCAGCCTTCCAGCTCAGAAGGCTCACATAATGTCTGAGACTTTCAGAATCAGATTGAATGAAAGACCTAAAGGCAACAGGAACAGATGCGGAGCAACTGAGGGAAAGCTGCCAGTTGCCATTCTGATTGTGTATTTGTGAATTTCAGGAAGACTCCAGTAGGTGCTCTGTGAATGCATCTTAGGAGGGCGCAACTGACCAGCACTGAATGGATAATAATTGAGATAGGACTAAACTGATTTAAAAGTAATTCTTCTCTAATGTCCTCTGAACAAGAATCAGTAAACAGGTATGTAATAGAATTTCAACAAAGCTCTTTTATTAGGAACTCTAATACTATTTGGAAATTAGATTGGTTGTGCATCTCACTAGTAAATAACACTGATGATAAGCAAGCACTCTTCATCTGTATCATTCATAAAATTGCAAAATTCTGTCTCAAATTTTATTTATAGGGCAATTAGCATGATAGCAACTCATTTTAATAAGCATTCTAATTGCTGCATCAAACATTATTAAGACCTTCCAAACCCAAGGCTGATGTTTTGGGAGGATGGGTGGTGGGTGAGAAAATTATGCTTAATAGGATTTACATGAAGCATTAGTTTTTTCCCAGGGTTTCTCCTGTTTGTAGAATTCCCGTTAGTCACTCTAGCCCTTTTCCTAAACTATTCTATCCAAAAATCATGTTGATGGTTCCAGTTAAAAATATACTCAATGTCAACAATTTTTAGCTGTATGTCTTATAATTCTTTCTCTAACACAGGTAAATTGTAGAATAAAATAATATGTTATACTAATCACCCAGGTGAAAATGTAATAAATAAATCTACCAGACAAGGACCAAAAATATCACTGCTTGTTCTGAACATAATGAAATGCAGCAATCTACCTAAGTGAAATTGAAGTAGGGGATATGCTTCAGAAATAAGAATGCGTACAACATGTTTAATGGATATTGGAAAAGATTTGTCTCGTGTGAACAGTGTCTGCACACATAAAAACTTATTAAGCTAATGCCTCTGAATCTAATTTCTTTTTGAATTAAAAATAAGTTTTAATCGAACCCTAACCTTTAAAGTTATATGACCTCTATTACCCTATGAGTCACACAGTTATGGCTAGGAATAAGTGAAATAAAATAGATGAGCACACTTTTAGAAAGTTGTTTAAATATCCTCAAGAATCTTAAGGTAACAAATATATTTGGGAATAAGCACATCAAAATTCTATTAAACCACTTTTTTTTCTACCTAGCATATACTCTTTCTTCCTCCAAAGATAGATCTTAGGGTTCTCAGTAAGTGGCCATTGCTTTTTAGAGAGGACAAATGAAGCAGTATTGATATTGGGAGAATGCTGACTCTTATCGGTAGTTCTACAGTCATAAAATTACAATTCCAGGGGCTGGAGACAAGTGGCTCATGCCTGTAATCCCAGCACTTTGGGAGGCTGAGGCCAGAGGACTGCTTGAGGCCAAGCATTTGAGACCAGCTTGAGCAACATGGCAAGACCCCACCATGCATGCCTGTAGTCCTAGCTACTCAGGAGGCTAAGGCAGGAAGATCCTTTGAATCCAGGAGTTCAAGGTTACAGTGAGCTATGATTGCAATGCTGCACTGGAGTCTAGGCAACAGAGCATGACCCTGTCTCTAAAAAAAGAAATAAAAATACAATTTATTTATTTTGCATCTTACATAAATGGCGGATCATCATTCATGTGGTAAAAACACTGGCAGTAAAAATTCAACATAATTATGACATCATTACCAGTCTTTCAAATTAAGCTTCCATTTCTCCTCCAAAACCACTATCTTAACCACTAGTCCCTATACTCTGAGGGTTTATTCTCCCTTATTTTGTACCTTTAATCAAATTTCTCACCCATTAAAAGATAGCTTTGGCTTTCCTCACTACTCTGTTAAGAACAGTGAGGGGTCTGATATTTTTCCGTACTTGCTGGCTAATAGCCTGTCAAAGTTTCATGGATTTCATGGATGCAACCAAAAACACAAGACTCCTGGGTCTGAGAGAAAAGATCTCATTACTGAAACTTCAACAGTATGTGCTTCCTGTTTTTATAAGTCCCTGACCCACCTTAATTTTCATAGGGACAATGTGTGGGACAGCCCAGGTGAATGCCATGCACACCACTGGTTTTTGACACAGCTAAGGGACCCTGAGCTCAGGAAGCTCCCAGTCTTTTAAAGGTCCTGCAAGAAAGCCTGCCCGATCTCTGCCCCTGAGGTAAACATTATCTTCGCCATCCTGGTCAAGAAACAAATCTGCCCTCTTTCCTAAAGGCAGACACTATCTCTATTGTCCAAGGCTGTTGGTTACACAAACATTCTTGAAAAAAGACAATTCAGGACACAGCTGTCAAAAGACGTGTAGAAATGCCAGAGAGAATTCTGTGTTAAAACCCATCCTTAAAACTGCAGTGTAAATCCTACTTCTTTCATAAGAGGCCACAATAACCTTTTATTTACAGCACTATATTTTGTGCCATTAGCATGTCATTCACTGTTGTTTGGCATAATTTATGTTATTAACCTTACTGCTTAACATTTGTATTCCATTTAAATGAATTAAATTTTCACTTTGTCTCAAGTAGTTAAAACTAATTGAAGGTACAAATTATTTAGTAAGTTCCCTTATAGCTTCACAAAATTTAGTGGAGCTGTATTTTGAATAGGCACTCAATGAATGACAATAAAAGTCAAAGTTATTTTTAAAAATATCTAATTCTAAACAACATGTAAGAAAATTGTAGTGGAAATTAACCTGAAGAATTTTATTCTAAAAAGTTTAGAAGAAAAATTTAAAAGTTTTCAGAATGTAGTACCAACATTCCCTGTGCTATTGCCTATCTTTCATATAGGAGATAATATGTTTTTAGTCAACTTTATTTGGTGTCAAATATCAAGGAATACCAATTCTTATGAATAAATAAAGTGTGAGTATAAATCTAGTTTTAAATTTTAGAATTAATAATAATCTGATAAAATTTAGAATGAAATCAGTTTTGACTTCAGAGAGCTTAATAACAAGAACCTCCAAGGTAAAAATCTTCAATCTATATTTTATTAATTTTTAAAAAATTGAATTATGCAAGTGCACAGTTTTAAAAGCCAAATAATTATACATCAAACAACTTTAAGTATTTCCAATACCCGGAGGCAACCTTTTCTAATGCATCTCTTAACTATTTATAAAATGGTTTTGCCTTCATATTCCGAAGTGTTTAACTTCTATTTATAGACTTAATTTACATTTTCACATTGTCTTACTGAATTCTTGAACAAAGGAAGCATTTAACTCTTACACTAACCCTCTCCTCTCTCTATATATATAGGAAGCTTTTGGTTAAGTGTTGTTATCATGACTAGGCAAGCAATCTTTACAGCTGAACCTTGTATATTGATTACATTTCATACAGCTTTTTACATTCCCTTAACAACTCACATATTTTGTATGCTCAGTTTTGTATCCACCTATCATTGCCATATTACAAACCTTTCCATGAGAATTCATTCCTAAAATATCAGGTAAGCATCATTATTCCAGCTAGGTGTAACTATTGTCGTGCCGTCCTGCTTTCTTATTCTGAAATTAACTTCAATATTTTCCTATACATAGTCTCCTATTTTGGGGATATTTCTTCCTCTTCTTTTTGTTTACTTCTTAAGTCTGGAGGACAATAGATCAAAGTAGTATCCTCCGCAAGGGTGTATTAGCCAAAAACCACTGAAATCTTATAGGTTTAAAACGTGTTTCTTCTTCTTTCATATTTAAAATAAATAGCCTGACTTTATAGAAGATTCTAGTTGAAATAATTTTCCTTCAGAATTTCAAAAGCTTTACTCAGTTGCCTTCTAAACCCAGATTTCAACTGTGCATACCTGTGCCATTTTGATTCCTAATTTTTTATATGTTACCACTTTGGAAAAAATAAAAACTCTGGACATTGTTAAGATCTTCATTTTGCTCCTAATGTTTTGAAGTTGCAAGCTGACACAGGTATTGAAGATTTTATTTACTCCATTGTGTTAAGGATCCAGTGGTAGCTTTCTAATTAAAAACACATGTCCAACTCTAAGAAATTCTTTAGAAAAAACTTCACTTTGACTTTATCTGTGTGGAACCATTATTATTCAAATATTAGGTCAGCTAGATTAACACTCTAATTTTCTTTTCTTCTTTCTTATGTAGTACCCACTTGATTGTAAAATGTTTCCTGTTTTATTTTTCAGCCCTTCTACTTATTTTTATGTTATCACTTTTAATAACGTAAGAGCTGCTATTTTATATTCTCTGAAAGTCCCTTGCTTGTATTTTCCTGTTCCTGTTACATGAAAGCATTATTTTCCCTTTTTCTCTGAGAATACTAATTGTATTAGTCAATTTTCATACTGCTATGAAAAAATGCCCAAAACTGGGTAATTCACAAAAGGAGGATTAATTGACTCACAGTTCAGCATGGTTGGTGAGACCTCAGGAAACTCACACCCATGGCAACGTCAAAGAGGAAGCAAGGCACCTTCTCCGCAAGGCAGCAGTGCTAACCAAGGAGGGAAAGAGCCCCTTCTTCACAAGGAAAAGTGCCGAGCAAAGGAAGAGCCCCTCAAAAAACCATCAGATCTCGTGAGAACTCAATCATTGTCACAAGAATAGCATGACTCAATTACCTCCACCTGGTCTCCCCCTTGACACGTGGAGATTACAATTCAAGATGAGATTTGTGTAGGCATGGGGGAAATCACGTTCAGATACTCAGAAGTGATTTTCCCAAACCCAAAAAAAGAACTGGAATTGGTTAGCCTTTGATTAGACATATTTGCATAAATAATCAAATCAGATTTGGGAAATTTAGGTCACTGTGTGCTTATAAAATCTACCAGGCTATAAATATATTTTATCAATAAATTATATTTCCTAAAACTCTTGGAATGCTTTTACAATTCTTAAATGATAAAGGTCCTATAAATTGAGGAACATGATTATAATAATTTTTCAAACTGTATTCTTGATTAACAGAGGAAAAATTGCATTTCGTAGTTCCTCTATAAAATCTATGTAGCTTAATATTTTCTACTAAATTGTAGAAAATTATGTGGGAAAAAGTTGCCAATGAAGATACATAAACTTTCTCAAAGTGATCAAAACGTTAACATAGCTATTACAAAGATTTCAAAGTATCTATCTAAAGAAAGTCATCTCATTTTATATTATTCACTATTGTGTCAAGTTCTTTCCTGAAACTAAATTTCCTCATTAAAATAATGATTGGTTAGCAGGTAATTTTATCTTAGGAAGGTTTTAGCTCTAAAGGTAGAAACTTGTATCAGAACATGGGATTTAATGAGAGAGATCCATTTTCACTATTATAAAAACTCTATAAGACTACTGATACATTACATTAATACAGTATGTGTTAATTATACATCAATAGCTTAAGGGGCAGATTTTAGAAACAATCTATAACAAGGGATTCAAGAATAAATTATAACATTATTAATTATTATTTTTGTTAAATCCAAGTCATAGTCTGCTTCAGACTGTGTTTTAAATATATTTTTTACTGCCAATTTTGCATGAGTGTATTTTGTTTTTATGCATATCCTGTTTCCAAATTCTACCGATGTTGAAAGTTCCACATGTAAAATCGGTTTAGAAAAAGAAACAGAAACCGACAATGCAGTGGATGATTTTAAAGGCATCATTCCAAACACAAAAAAAGGTCCTATTTTTTTTTAACATTTCCTAGAATAATTAAAGCAAAACTACCTGAAATATATTAAGTCATTCACTTGCTTATGGTTTATATAAATGAAAATTTATTCAATTAAGCTGTCCAACATCTAATCAAAATTAGAGCACAAATAAATATTAAAGACTGTAATTCGATTTTAGACACCAACACTGCCAAATTTAAACAAAACATGAATATGCTAGTCATGTCCTGAACAACAATGATAAAGCATATTTTCAATCATAGAAATTCAGGTAGAGAAAAGGTACTTGAACCTAAAAACTCTGGTCTTCAATCAAGGTTATATTTGGAGCACATGGATTTCTTTGATAGGTCTAGTGGTCTCAATTGTTAAGTATTCATACCACTCCAAGCATTTTTGAAAATTTACTATCTAAAGGAATTTATTCAAACCTTCAAAAATAGGCATAACTACTTTAAATGTATGTTTACATCTGCGTAGTAGAAAGATCTCTGGAGCTAAAGGTAAGGCATTCTCTGGGGATTTTATATGAGAGATATGTCATGTTTATTTATATAGTCTAGAACTTACCATCATGTTATTTTTTTAAATGGCATAATTTTAGACAGCTTGTTAATAAATCCTAGTCACCAAACAAGTACTGAAAACAGCACTTCAACATGGTATGCATCACAATGATATTTCACTGAAATAACATAAAACAAGATGCTCGTCAAGTCCAGGTTGCATGAGAAAAACCCCAAAGGAAGTCAAAGAAGAGGAAGGTAACAAACAAATAACTTCAGGCGTGGCTGAATGAAGGTGAGTCGAGCCTTAGAAGCCTAGCAGGGTTTGGGAAACCTGGAGAGAGCAGTGCTATTGTTTCCAGTAAGGTGTGCCATCTGAATAAGATACTTAGGTACAACCCAGTCTACACAGCAAGAGATATAATCAGGTAGAAAGGAGAAGCGATAATGCAGACTAGCAACGAAAAGCCTCTCTAGTAAAAGAAAAAGAGAAAAATATTTGTCTCTAAAAATGCGAATTTCCCCCTTTATATTTAACCTGCTAAACCAGCAATACTTTTTTTTTTTTTTTTTTAATTATCAGACCTATTATTGCAGAAATTCAAGTCAAAATCCCATGTTCAAAACTTCGGAGTATGTGTTTCAGAAATTTTCAGATTTTAGAAAGATAATACATTACACATGCTATCTACTATATAATGCACTCAGCTGGATCTTTGGCTATATTGTGTAATGCAACACATTTCCTGGGCAAAACGTGATTATTCAAAGTATGGTAAATAAAGAGTATAAAGCTTTTTTTCTATTTTTCTTTTCTCTTTTTTCCATTTTATTCAAGTCATTTCAGATCAAATTTTGACACCACACTAGTTCACATCAAGTTTTGCTTACAAAAGTTACAAACGAATCATACTCACTGACTTTCAGAACGTTTTTAGATTTTATAATTGTGTTTAAAGTATTGAAGAGGTGTATTTAAAATTTAATGACCTAAACTGCAATAACTAAAAAAGCAGAAGTATGTACTCTAGACTATTATATTACAAAAGTATTTAATTCATGTAAATTAAACTTAATCTAATTTAAAGTTATATATGAACAAAAACACTGAAAATATTGGGTCAGGAAAAGGGAAACAAGGAGCTCTATTATTTTGGGAAGTATGCAGGTATGGTCAACCTGTGCACCCATAATAATAATGAAAGGGTGACATGGGATGAAAATTTCTAAATTACGCCGAGGGATAAGGGGCAGGGTGCCCCAGGAGTTAGAAGATACTGGAGGGGATGAAACGAAGAGGAGGAAAAGCAGGAGGAAAAGAGGTATCTGAATGTGGAAAGCAGATTACAAATGCTGCTTTATCACCCATTGCTGTGTCACCTGAACAACTAAATGAGATTCAGCAGAGCATCTGACAAATAGACCATGTGTAATTTCAAGCCCTTTCTTAACTATGTAACACTGTCCTGCACTGAAAGAAAGAAAAGGGGAAAGAAAGGAAGATAGGAAGAAAAACAACATCTTCTCACTTGTTACTTATGTCTAAATTACTTTAAGAAAAGTAATTACCTTACAACATAAGAGACTTACATAAAATGCAAATTCTTCTGAAAACATGAAGTGATTAAAAAAAAAAAAAACCTGGGCAAAAGACCAAACTAAATGTAGGCCTTTGCTTTGTTTTTGTGGAGAAGGAAGCAAGGAGACCAAAAATTTAAAATATTATTTTCAAGAGCAAAGTGTAGGAAAACGAGACTATCAACAAACACTTCTCAGGTAGCAAAGCGTTGTCCAGGGTTGGTGCTGATTACTTTTAACAGAATTGGACCATAAGCAGACTATACAAAGAGATTTTTGTTCATTTAGAGACCAATTCGTAATGCTCTGTTTGTATGATGTGTATCTAAAAAAATAAAGTAATAGCTGTATTCACATGTAGGTAAAATTAACAGACATGATTTAAAAAATATACAGCATGACCCTACTTTAATAAAAATATAGAATGTATGTATATATTTATACATAAAGATAAAGAACATATACATGAAGACACTAGCAGTTGTTGGTGGGATTACCAATGTGTATTGTCTTGTTAATGATGTTCCTAAGTGTCCTATAATGGATATATATCATAAAAGTTATCAAAGTTTCTAGAGAATATTCTATCTTCAGAAATGTTTTAAGGGAGCTATCATTATCTTATAGCAGTTTCATTCTCAACTAAACAGAACTCTATGGTTTTTGAGAAAACTATAGACTTGTGGGACAAAAGAAATCCTAGGCTGAATGATACTTTTCTAGAAAATTTACTTACAGTATACATCCACTCTGATTGACTTTATCGCTGGGGACCCCAAGCCATTCTCTGCTTTACAGTAATACCGGCCTCCTTGGTGTCGTTGAATATTTGTAATCCTCAAAGTCTCATTGAAGACACTTGAGTCTTGGAATCTGTCAGAGGCACTTCCTGCTGTTTTGGTCCACCTGATCTGAGCAAGCATCAACAAAGATTGTTACTTTAGGTTGGCTTTCCCACAGAGAAATCAAATAGCAATTACTCATTTGAAGAGTTTGCATTTACAGCTTCTACATTGACTCTCCTATCAAACTACTGACAAAAGTTTAAGGTTGATGGACATGATTAAATACAAAAAATGTTAAAAGTAATGTCATCATTGTACAGTGTGTGTAATTTGAAATCAATTGCATAGAATTCATCAATTGCCTAGTCAGTGTGGAGGACAATATAAATTATAGAGGGGGTTAAATATCAGTAGTACATTGAAACTATAATTTTTCTTTTCATTGGACATTTAAATTTGTTTTTCATATTTTCCAAACCTTGTAAGATAATTTTACTTATTTAGTCCAAGTAGGTTCTCATTTTATTTTTAGACATGCCTCATTCTTTTATTTGAAATTTCCTATTTGATTTGAATACTTTAGACATAACACCATAATGGCTTATTGAGATTATACATAATTATAAACACCTGGTTGTTTAAGAGTTTTTTTCTTAATGGCTTTGCTGCAATAGGCCCACAAATGATTTGTCTATTTTGATAATTAGTATTCACTTTACATCAATAATTATTTTCCAAAAAATATGTAAACTTTTCAAGGAGAACATTTCTAGTAAACTGCCAAAATGCTTTGTATATCTACAACATTTCATTATAAACAATCCCATTCTTTTAAACACAGCTGTGTACAACAGACTTCATTTCTGCTAGCAATAATGACTGGTATTCAACTCAACTTTTGTGTATTTTAGTGTATAAAACCTGAATAAAAAGCCACATGCTCATACTGTAAAGTGATACAAAATGGAAAGTAAAAATAATTTGGTTTTATTTCTCTTCATGTCCCTGCTATATATTTTAGTTTCCTTTAATTTTAAGGTTGAGAAACAGCTGATAGAAATCCTCTGGTCAAACACATGTATGTGCTGAGACACGGAAAATGAAACCAAATACTGAATCATCAAAATGGAAATCCTATAATATTGCCGATATATACCTATTTTCATACAAAGTTAATTAAAATGTATGATCTAATGGCATAAAAAGTATCTTTAAGAAGTTATCCATATAATTAAAATATCTGTATAAATATAATCATGTTTGTTTGCCCTTGTGAATGGAATCAAATGTTAAGGGATTAATTTTAAAAATCAGTAAATCACAAAAAGAGATATCAAATATTTATTCAAAACCTTCTATAGATATGAAATACACAAAGAAGCAAATGGCATGATTTCTGATTTCCAGTAGTTTATAAATGCATTACTAAATGCCCATAAGAAGAAAAGGAAAATTTTGTAAATTAGGTCAAAAATGAAAGCACACCATACTTTCACTTGGCAATTATCTGGTTAAAATTTACAGTACTAACATATTTGCAGAATAATGCATAGAAATTAGTCTACTGTGTGTGTAAAACTATAATATTGGGAATGACATAAATTCTAAAAGATAAAGGTGGTTATAAATTGACTCTAAAATTGTACTGAATACAGTCATTAGAAAAATTAAAATACAAAATATATTAATAAGTTTAAAAAGACAAGCAAGAAACAGAAGAGAATATTCTCATCTGTGTAAAATAGCATGTTTGCATTCATATGTGTACATATTACTAACATGTTTATTAAAATTACACAAGGAAACATACAAAACTCTGTAAATGGGACTGGGAGTAAAAAGAGGATAATGAAATGTGTTCTTTTAAGTTTTATTTAAATTCTTATTTATACTTAATTTAGTTTACCAGAAGCACATATTGTTTTTATTATAAAGAAGTTTAAAAAAATGAAACACCTTTGGGAGGCCAAGGAGGGTGGATCACCTGAGGTCAGGAGTTTGAGACCAGCATGATCAACATGAAGAAACCCCATCTCTACAAAATACAAAATTAGCCAGGCGTGGTGGCACATGCCTGTAATCCCAGCTACTTGGGAGGCTGAGGCAAGAGAATCGCTTGAACCCAGGAGGCAGAGGTTGCGGTAAGCCAAGATCCTGCCATTGCACTCCAGCCTGAGCAACAAGAGCAAAACTCCGTCTCAAAAAAAAAAGAAAGAGAAAAAAAAATAAACAAAATTATCAAATGAAACATAGGAAATAGAAAAGTAAACAATAAAAGTAGAAAGGAATGCACATAATCACTTAGAAAATTTTTCTTCCCTTTTTATTCTCTACTTTAAAGAAATACTGAAAGAAAATATTCCTGAGTGGTAGAAAGACATAAATCTTCTCATTGGGAGAGTTTACCAAGTCCTATGCCTAACTGACGAGAAAAGAAACCTCCATATGTACTTCGATAAAAGTTGTGACCTCAAAGTGTACAAAGAAAATTGTTCAGGCTTCTGAGAAAAAGGAACAACTTGTAATATTACAGGGCCTGCTCACTCGCTAATATTAACTCTTTCCTTCTTCTTAAACACAAATTATTAGTCACCACATGGCTGCCTGGAATAAAGACATTTCCCAGCCATCCACTTAGCCACATTCTTGCCAGTATGTTTCAAGCAGAAATGTCCTTATAGAGAAGCAGCACTTCATGTTTTGAATATTTTTGGCAGCCTCCATTTCAACAGTGAGCCGATTTGAAATGAAAATTAAGCACAGAGTAGTAAAATAGAAGAAATCTGAAATCCTGACACCATGGAGTTATACCTACCTAACCTAAACTATTTATAACCCTGGACTTCTATATGAAGAAAAATAAAATTCTTGTTTACTTCTTTTTCAGGTTTTTCTCTGATAGCAAAACTGAATTCTAGTTGATATTTCTGGAGTGGTGTGGAGGTCAGTTTTCATTCAGGATTCTCATCTCCAACACTGAAAGCTCAAAAACAGTGGAATAGCATCCACACTTACTGAAAAAGGTCAGGGAAAGGGATATCTCCCAATATTCCATACCCTTTCAAGAGCTCATTCATCTTGGTGTGAAATAAAAATATTCAGTGATATGCAAACATTCATCAACCTCAGGCAGTGCTACAAAATCAAACTTCTCCATGATGATTGCATTAATCTCCAGCATTTTGTAGTTATACGTATTTGTATTTATATGCTGTTCAAACAGCCCCACCTAACAAAAACACTTGAACAATACTCTAACTCCCAAGAAATGAACTGTATCTGAGGTCTGGGATTTTGAGAAGATGTAGAAAAGCACATTGTGGTGAGGAGTTAATAGATACGCATTTAACGAATAAGGAGGATTTCCTTGGGTTAACATACAATTTAAATACTAAGTAAAGTTTCTTTAAACCAAAGGACATAGAATAAGAAGATTTGTAATAACCTAGCAAAACCTAGAAGTTTGGCATAGGAATGTAATGCAAAGCAGAGGTAACGCTGTAGGGATGGAAGGAAAGGAGAAGAGAGAAAAAAGTTACTCTGCAATCTTAAACTTTGGGATAGTTGAAAGGGGAAAACGTGTTTCTGTAGGAGAAACAGGTGTCTTGTTTATACTTTTAAAAAGCATAAATGTCAGTTAAAGTAACAAAAAAAAAGCACAGTTTCATTAATGGAAGGAAAAATGAGATAAAGGAAAGAGTGGAAAAAACAGAAACTTGATAAAATGAGCAGAGAAATAGGGCAGAGGTAAAAGAAAAATGTATTATAGGAAATAAATATATATTTAATTTTAATTTTATTTTTAATTGGCGAATATATATATATATATATATATGCATATATATTTGAGCAATAGATAGGCCTTGAAGAAGACAAAGTAGGTTTTCTGATCCTTCTTTGTTTTTGTCTTTTCTTTGAAGTTAACCTTTGAGGAATTTATTCACCTCCTGTGTGAATAAATAATGAGGAAAAACAGATAAACTTAGTGCTTCTCTTAAACAGCATCAGATGTCTTATATGCATATGGAGCACTATGACAGGACCTGCTGGCATTATTTCACACCAGAAATGACACTGGAGGGTACATCTTGGTGCAAATGCATATAAATACAAAATACTGGAGATTAACGCAATCATCATAGAGAAGTTTAATTTTGTAGCACTGCCATGACATTACACCCCGGCCCCAAACCACCACTATCAGAATTCCATTTCTTTAAAAGTTAACAAAACGCTATTGTTCCATCCTCTGATTTTAATACCATGACAAGATTAGAAGGAAAGAAAACTTCTCTCCCCATTTTACAGCTCCAGTTCTTCCATGACCATGAGAGTATGTGCTGTTACATACTGGGATCCTTTCTGACTTGAAAGTTCTCCCTTTTTCCTTCATTTAGTATCTACTTAGTACCCTCTGGTCCCCCAGATATTATTCTGTTAGAAAGCCCTCCCTCTATCATAAAGCTCTATTATGTCCTGCCCGCTTTGTTGCCATGGCATTCTGAAATTCCCTCTGTGAGAGTGCTTATCACATGCTTTTGAAATCAGCTGTTTACATATTGTAGGAGATAATTGGTATTCTGTCTGATTCCCTTAGAGCCCTTTACGCTTCCTGTATATTACCTCACTGGGTCTCTTCATTTCTCATGAAATAAGGTACTAGGAATACAGATTTAATTTGCAGTCAGAGTTAAGCCTGGGAAATCTTGGGAGTTTATTCCCTACCCCTGTGACTCTAAGTCGATGAATGATTATTGTGTGATATGAAAGCCCTTCTTCCATGCCTCTGGATGGGACAGATTCTTCAGCACAACTTACATCCCAGTTTCTTTGCAGCATCAGGCTGATGCTAACCTCGTGAAACCACATCCTGGTCCAGCTTCCTCCCTTTCCTCTCTTTCTTTCTTTCTTGCACCATTATCAGTTTCTCCTAAAGGCATTTCCTTAATAAATCATTTGCACATAAATCCTCTCTCAAGCTCCATTTGTAAAGAATCAGACCTAAAACACAATCATTTGGCCTAATCAATGGTAAGTTCACTAAGGCAAGAACTATTCTTAAACTTGGTGTCTCTGGCCCAAATAACTGAGCCTCGAACACAGTAATCATTGAAAAAATCATTGTTGCTTGTATTGATTCTTGACACTATAATTCCGCTGACAATACAATTATGAATTAGATAAAATCCCACTTCACAATGCATCCAAAACAGAATGAGTTTAGTCTCTTTTGGTGGTTTTTACTTATCTCCCTGACTTCTGAAGCAGCCTTGTGATTTTCTATGTACATTCACTTCCTCAGTCACTTCCTGGAGTCCTTTAAATATCATTTATGTAATGATGACTCCTAAATTACTCTCCTTGACGCCCAGACTTCTAGTCACCAAGTACCTGTTCTTTATCTCCCACATAACATATCCAAAATGAACTCTTGATCTCCCCTGCAAACCAACTTTCCCAGTCTTTCCCATCTTGATTACTAGAAACTCCATCCTTCCAGTTATTCAGACCAAAATTTTACAGTCTCCCCTGATGAAAAGAGAATCTAATAAAACCATGACATATTAGTATTAATCTTAGTTATTAAAAAAACTATACTATATACTGGATCTATGATGGACTTTAAAACATGTTTTAAAACTTGAAAAGTAATAAAACAGTCATTTACTAAATTTTCCTGTTTGTCAAAGATCCCCAAGAACCCACCCAGGTTCAATGATTTACAAAGGACTTTGTGGGACTCATTATACAGTCTCTGACTGATAGTTTCACTTATGGTTTATTTTTTACTTAATAATTTTTCTACTTGATTTTTGATTTTATGATGGTGTGAAAGCAATATACATTCAGTAGAAACTATACTTCAAATATTGGTCTTTTTGATAAATTACAGGAGATATTCAACACTTTATTTAAAAATAGGCTTTGTGTTGGGTGGTTTTGCCCAGTTGTATGATAATGTTACTGTTCTGAGCATGTTTAGGTAGCATATAAAGGTAGGCTAAGCTAAGCTGTGATGTTCAGTAGGTTAGGTAAATTAAATGCATTTTTGAGAGAGGGGATTTCCAAGATGGCGTTGTAGAGGTGACTCCGGATTGCAGCTCTCAGTGAAGGCACAGAAGGTGAGTCCTAGCCACATTCTCGGACAGACCTTTTTTGCCCACAGAATGTTGAAAGTCCCAGGTGTGGGAGAGACACGGGATGCTAGTGCAGCTGGCTCGCGCGGCCACTTCGGCCGGTTCCGCAGCGCAGCGGCACCGGGCACAAAACTCACTGGTCCGGGTGCTCTGTTGAACCGGCAATCTGAGATTTGGAAGGGCAGATTGGCATGTCCATCTGATTGAACGGGACTTGGACAATGAGCCAGACCAGGAGATTCCTGGGAAACGTGATCTGAGCCGGTGCAGTGGGCAGCGGCACGGGAGATCGCACGGATCCCAGTGCCCTATCAGCAGGCTACTGGGGCGCCAGTGAGAGAGTCAACCGTTCAGCTTGGGGAGAGGAAGAGAGAGAGAGAGAGAGAGAGAGGACGGACTCTGAGGCAGGGAGGTGGGTGATCGGGCTCGGCAGGTCCCACACTGATGGGGACAAGCAGGGCGGTGATTGGAGGCGCTCAGGGCTGAGAGTTTTGCTGCCAGCATCTAGGACAGTGCAGCCTGGTGGGGGAGGGGCATCCGCCACTACTGATGCAATCCCCCTCTACTGAAGTACCGCCCGAGGCAGCCTGCTGTTGCGGAGGCAACCTGCCATAACAGAGAGACTCCGCCAGCAGGGCAGAGCAAGCCACAGCAGGGCAGAGCAAGCCACAGCAGAACGGAGCCCTGCAGCAACAAGGCGGACCCGCACTAGCAGGGCGGAGCCCTGGCAGGCAAATCGTGAATAGACTGCCTCCTAGCTAGGCAGGACATAAAGGAAGCCCCAACTCCCTGAGACAGAGCATTTAAGGGGAAAAAAAGGGGTTTTATGAGTTCTGTTGCAGAAGACATAAACACATCCTCCCAACAACCCTGAATGAACAACGGAGCTCACAGCTCAGCACTGGAGCTCCTATAAAGCACAGACCATCTCCTCAAGCAGCTCCCTGACCCCTGAATACCAAAGAGTCACCCCAATAAAGGACTAATCAGACTGACATTTGGCAGGCATCATTCTGAAACAAAGATAGCAGAAGAAACTGGTAGCATCCCTCACTGTTCTGCTGCTGCTACAGGTGTACCCCAGACAAGCAGGGCCTGGAGTGGACCTCAGCACTCATACAGCAGAGGGGCTAGACCATTAGAAGGAAAACTAAGTAACAGAAATAACTCATCATCAACAATCTGGGTATCCACACAGAGACCCAATTGAAAAATCAGCAACTACTAAGAAGACAGGTGGATAAATCCATAAAGATGGGAAGAAACCAGCACAAAAAGGAGGAAAACACCCAAAACCAAAAGACTTCACCTCCTACAAAAGACCAAAACTCCTCACCAGCAAGGGAACAAAGCTGGACGGAGAATGAGTGTGAAGAAATGACGGAATCAGACTTCAGAAAGTGGATAATGAGAAATTTCAGTGAGCTAAAAGAACATGTTCTAAATCAGTGCAAAGAAACTAAGAACTTTGGGAAAAGATTTGAAAAAAGATTTGAGGAAATGATAATAAGAATGGACAACTTAGAGAGGAATATGAATGAATTGAAGGAGCTGAAAAACACAACACGAGAACTTCGCGAAGCATGCACAAGTTTCAACAGCCGTATTGACCAAGCAGAAGAAAGAATATCAGAAGTCGAAGATCAACTCAATGAAATAAAATGAGAAACCAAGATCAAAGAAAAAAGTGCAAAAAGGAATGAACAAAATCTCCAAGAACTGTGGGACTATGTGAAGAGACCCAACCTACGTTTGATAGGTGTACCAGAATGTGATGAAGAGAATGAATCCAAGCTAGAAAACACTCTTCAGGATATTATCCAGGAAAATTTCCCCAACCTAGCAAGACAGGTCAATACTCAACTCCAGGAAATACAGAGAACACCACAAAGATATTCTGCAACAAGAGCAACCCCAAGGCACATAATCGTCAGAATCACCAGGGTTGAAATGAAGGAGAAAATACTAAGGGCAGCCAGAGAGAAAGGTCAGGCCACCCACAAAGGGAAGCCCATCAGACTCACAGCACATCTCTCGGCAGAGACTCTACAAGCCAGAAGAGAGTGGGGGCCAATATTCAACATCCTTAAAGAAAAGAGCTTTCAACCCAGAATTTCATATCCAGCCAAACTGAGCTTCATAAGTGAAGAAAAAATAAAATCCTTCACGAACAAGCAAGTACTCAGAGATTTTATCACCACTAGGCCTGCTTTACAAGACCTCCTGAAAGAGGCACTACACATAAAAAGAAACAACCAGTACCAGCCATCCTAAAAGCATACCAAATGCTAAAGAGCATCAACAAAATGAAGCATCTACATGAACCAATGGGCAAAACAGCCAGCTAGCATCAAAATGGCAGCATCAGATTCACACATAACAATATTAACCCTAAATGTAAATGGGCTAAATGCACCAAAAAAAGACACAGACTGGCAAATAGGATAAAAAGCCAAAACCCATCAGTGTGCTGTATCCAGGAAACCCACCTCACATGCAAGGATACACAAAGGCTCAAAATAAAGGGATGGAGGAAGATTTACCAAGCAAATGGAGAGCAAAAAAAAAGCAGGAGTTGCAATTCTCGTCTCTGATAAAATAGACTTTAAAGCAACAAAGATCAAAAGGAACAAAGAAGGTCATTACATAGTGGTAAAAGGATCAATACAACAAGATGAGCTAACGATTCTAAATATATATGGACCCAATGCAGGAGCACCCAGATATATAAGGCAAGTTCTTAATGACTTACAAAGAGACTTAGACTCCCACACAATAATAGTGGGAGACTTTAACACTCCACTGTCAATATCAGACAGATCAACCAGACAGAAAATTAACAAGGATATCCAGGACTTGAACTCAGACCTGGAACAAGCAAACCTGACAGACATTTACAGAACTCTCCACCCCAAATCCACAGAATATACATTCGTCTCAGCACCACATCACACCTACTCCAAAATTGACCACATAACTGGAAGTAAAGCACTCCTCAGCAAATGCAAAACAACTGAAATCATAACAAACAGTCTCTCAGACCATAGCACAATCAAGTTAGAACTCAGAATTCAGAAAATAACTGAGAACCGCACAGCTTCATGGAAACTGAACATCTGGCTCTTGAATGTTGATTGGATAAACAATGAAATGAAGGCAGAAATAAAGAAGTTCTTCGAAACCAATGAGAATGAAGACACAATGTACCAGAATCTCTGGGGCACATTTAAAGCAGTCTGTAGAGGAAAATATATAGCAATAAGTGCCCACATGAGAAGAGTGGAGAGATCCAAAACTGACACCCTATCATCAAAATTGAAAGAGCTAGAGAAGCAAGATCAAAAAAGCTCAAAACCTAGCCGAAGACAAGAAATAACTAAGATCAGAGCAGAACTGAAGGAGATAGAGACAAGAAAAACCCTTCAAAAAATCAATAAATCCAAGAGCTGGTTTTTCGAAAAGATCAACAAAATAGACAGACCACTAGCCAGACTGATAAAAAAGAAAAGAGATAACAACCAAATAGATGCAATAAAAACGATAAAGGGGAAATCACCACAGATTCCACAGAAATACAAACCATCATCAGAGAATACTACAAACAACTCTATGCACATAAACTAGTACACCAGGAAGAAATGGATAAATTCCTGGACGCCTGTGTCCTCCCAAGCCTAAACCAGGAGGAAGCTGAAACTATGAATAGACCAATAACAAGGTCTGAAGTTGAGGCAGCAATTAAGAGCCTACCACACAAAAATAGCCCAGGTCCAGATGGGTTCACAGCCAAATTCTACCAGACACACAAAAAGGATCTGGTACCATTCCTTCTGAAACTATTCCAAATAACTCAAAAAGAGGGAACCCTTCCCAAATCATTTTATGAGACCAACATCATCCTGATACCAAAACCCGGCAGAGACTCAACAAGAAAAGAAAACTTCAGGCCAATATCAATGATGAACATAGATGCAAAAATCTTCAATAAAATACTGGCAAACCGATTGCAACAGCACATTAAAAAACTTATCCATCATGATCAAGTGGGATTCACCCCAGGGACGCAAGGCTGGTTCAACATACGCAAGTCTATAAATGTAATTCACCACATAAACAGAAGCAAAAACAAAAACCACATGATTATCTCAATTGACGCAGAGAAGGCATTTGATAAAATTCAACAGCCCTTTATGCTAAAAACCCTCAATAAACTTGGTATTGATGGAACATATCTCAAAGTAATAAAAGCTATTTACGACAAACCAACAGCCAATATCATACTTAATGGGCAAAAACTGGAAGCATTCCCTTTGAAATCTGGCACTAGACAAGGATGCCCTCTCTCACCACTCCTATTCAACATAGTACTGGAAGTTCTAGCCAGAGCAATCAGGCAAGAAAAAGAAATAAAGGGTATTTAAATAGGAAAGGTGGAAGCCAAATTGTCTCTATTTGCAGACGACATGGTAGTATACCTAGAAGACCCCATCACCTCAGCCCAAAAGCTCCTGAAACTGATAAGCAACTTCAGCAAAGTCTCAGGATATAAAATCAATGTGCAAAAATCACAAGCATTCCTATACACCAATAACAGACTAAAAGAGAAACAAATCAAGAACGAACTGCCATTCACAATTGCTACAAAGAAAATAAAATACCTAGGAATACAACTCACAAGGAACGTAAGGGACCTCTTCAAGGAAAACTACAAACCATTGCTCAATGAAATAAGAGAGGACACAAACAGATGGAGAAACATTCCATGTTTATGGTTAGGAAGAATCAGTATCGTGAAAACGGCTATACTGTCGAAAGTAATTTACACAATCAATGCTATCCCCATCAAACTACCATTGAATTTCTTCACAGAATTGGAAAACACCACCATGAACTTCATATGGAACCAAAAGAGAGCCCGCAAGCCAAGTCAATTCTAAGCAAAAAGAACACAGCGGAAGGCATCACACTACCAGACTTCAAAATATACTACAAGGCTACAGTAATCAAAACAGCATGGTACTGGTATCAAAACAGAGATACCAATGGAACACAACAGAGGCATTGGAGGCAACACAACATATCTACAACCATATAATCTTTGATAAACCAGACAAAAACAAGCAATGGGGAAAGGATTCCCTGTTTAATAAATGGTGTTGGAAAAACTGGTTAGCTATGTGCAGAAAGCAGAAACTGGACCCCTTCCTGACACCTTACACTAAAATTAACTCAGGATGGATTAAAGACTGAAACGTAAGACCTGGCACCATAAAAACCCTAGAAGAAAATCTAGGCAAAACCATTCAGGACATAGGAGTAGGCAACGACTTCATGACCAAAACACCAAAAGCATTGGCAACGAAAGCCAAAATAGACAAATGGGACCTAATCAAACTCCACAGCTTTTGCATGGCAAAATAAACAGTCACTAGAGTGAATCGGCAACCAACAGAATGGGAAAAAAATCTTCACAGTTTACCCATCTGACAAAGGGCTGATATCCAGAATTTACAAAGAACTCAAACAGTTTTACAGGAAAAATCAAACAAGCCCATTCAAAAATGGGCAAAGGATATGAACAGACACTTTACAAAAGAAGACATACATGAGGCCAACAAACACATGAAAAAATGCTCATCATCACTGGTCATTAGAGAGATGCAAATCAAAACCACATTGAGATACCATCTCACGCCAGTTAGAATGGCGATCATTAAAAAATCTGTAGACAACAGATGCTGGAGAGGATGTGGAGAAATAGGAACACTCTTACACTGCTGGTGGGAGTGTAAATTAGTTCAACCATTGTGGAAGACAGTGTGGTGATTCCTCAAGGACCTATAAATAGAAATTCCATTTGACCCAGCAATCCCATTACTGGGTATATATCCAAAGGACTATAAATCGTTCTACTATAAGGACACATGAACACGAATGTTCATTGCAGCACTGTTTACAATAGCAAAGACCTGGAACCAACCCAAATGCCCATCGATGATAGACTGGACTGGGAAAATGTGGCACATATACACCATGGAATATTATGCAGCAATCAAAACTGATGAGTTTTTGTTCTTTGTAAGGATATGGATGAATCTGGAGAACATCATTCTCAGCAAACTGACACAAGAACAGAAAAGGAAATACCACATATTCTCACTCATAGGCAGGTGAGAAAAATGAGAACACATGGACACAGGGAGGGGGGTACTACACACTGTGGTCTATTGGGGGGAATAGGGGAGGGACAGAGGTGGGGGAGCTGGGGAGGGATAGCTTGTGGAGAAATGCCAAGTGTGGGTGAAGGGGAGGAAGGCAGCAAAGCACACTGACACGTGTGTACCTTTGCAACTATCTTGCACGTTCTGCACATGTACCCCAAAACGTATAATGCAATAAAAATTAAAAAAAAAATTTTTAAAATTAAATGCATTTTTTCTACTTACAATGGGATTATTGGGATGTAACCTTATTGTACATCAAGAAACATATGTATAGTCATACTCATGACTACGATACATTGTAGTAAAAAAGGCAAAGCACAGTTAGCAAAAGGAAAAGGTGAATTGGTTGACATTTGGTGAAGAAAGGACACAAGCTCCTTAGTCCTCTCCCAGTGAAGTCACACAGGATATATTTAATGTTGAATTACGACAACTCTTGTGAAGTGCTGTCTACTGGGGAAGTTATTAGAGACCCAGTGCCCAAGATTTTTGCCGGGGGCTGGCCACTTTGGCACCCTTCGCCCAATATATATCCAAATTCCAGTCTCCCAAAAGTAAAGCAAATTTCCAGCATAAACTATATTGTCTGTCAAAAAAAAAAAAAAATAGACATAGTGAAACACTCATCAGTTGGAGAACGGTGGGACCTCACTTGAAATCCAAACTCACAGATGCCAGCTAAAGGCCAACCTTGCAAGCAGGCATGGTATTTTTAAGCTTGCTAGATTAACTTTTCTTTCTTTACGCACATGTATACCATGTAAGCAGAAGTGTCACGTGGGAATTCTGAAGAAACTCCTTAAAAGGGGCTTATCTTTCTAGCTTTTCTTTCTTGTTGCCTGAAACTCAAATGTGATACCTAGAAATCCAGGATCCAATTTAAGTTGTGGGACAACCTCAAGATAAAAGTCACGTGCTAAGAATGGGTCCGTGATGAGGCCATGAAGCCACTATACCATCTCAGTAATCCCTATTAACAGACCATTTTTTTTCCTGTGAGATAGAATTGATGTCTACCTTGTTTGCACTATTATTTCTGAATTCAGTAATTAGCAGCCAAATAATTTATAATGAAAACATCAATTAATAAAAATGTAACAAATACATTTTTTAAATGTGAAGGTCCTATAAATAAAAGATCTGCTCTGTTTATCAAATGCAAAATAATGCAGATAATACCCTTGAAGAAACAACTAAAGGTATCTAAACAAATAAAGGAAACTGCATTCATTAGAAACGCTGTATTTAAAAATCTAAAAATAATTGAGAAGCAGCTCGTGAGAGAAAGAACTATTCATTTAAAAACAATTAAACTGGGCTTTTAATAGCCTAAACCAGAAAATCACAACATAATCATCAATATGTCATTTTTATGGAGGTAAAGATGCCATAATGACATACAGTATATTCCAAGCCCTTTTTTTTTGTAATGAGAGTTAATAAATACAGGAGGATATTCCAGCTGGCTGTAATGTTTCTTCCATAACTTCAGAAGGTTTCCCTAATCTAACTTGAGAACTTCTACACTTAATAATCAATATTGATTTATCACAAATTTTACAAATATAAGATTTTTTTGTTGCTGTGTAACAGCATTTCCATCTTTTCCTTCTGAGTTTCTTATAGGAATTTTGTTCACCATTATTCTCAATCTTGTTGAAAATGAAGCAGGAATTCCTTTAATGATTTTTTATAATAGAATATAATCGAAATTAACAGCATTGCAGACACTGCAGAGTATTAGAAATGTAATAAAAAGTAAATTGCTCTGTTCCACCGTGCTCTACTACAGTCTAATTTACATCTATTCATAATGTAACCAAATGAACTCGTGCCATTTAAGGGATTAAACACCAGTACAATTATACACTAGTATAATTATAGAAAAATGGGATGCTTCCAAGGCTTGTAGGTTTGACAGAGATGTTTGTAATTACAGTATTCATGCATTCTCCTGGCAGCTAAATTTAGCCAGACTACACCAAATACATAATACAGTGTAATTCTAATAGTGTTTTCTAATAATTTGTCTAAAATTCCCCTCAAAAAAGTTACATTAAAATGGCTTAAGGGATATCATAGAGTGAATAATCTGCCCCTGTGCATTTTTCCAGGCACCTGAAACTGGAAAGAGAAAATTAACACCTCTAATTCCTTTGGGTACATTTTCAATCTTACGGACACATTTTTACCTCACATTTTGTCACTAAAATATTTAACAACTTTTGGAAAATTAGAATCAGAACAACAAATTTTATGGGTACCTTGCAAAACCTGGAGCTGTAAGTGACCTTTACATCTAAATGTCAGTTTACAATTTAAAGTCATTCAACATCCAGGTGATTAAAAGCTATCAATAAGACATGCAAAACTCAAATGAGGCATAAGAAATAACATATATTAAAGAGGACCATTTTTAAATGTTCATGTAGGTATCCCAATTTTAGTATCAATGAATCAGAGAGCATTAACAGTATACTATTCCTACATACATTTGAAATATTTTGACCCACTAGATTAATGTCAGGGTTAAATATCTCAAGAATTATATTTAACCTCTTTGGATTCTGAATAAAGCTTAAAAAGAGAAGAAATGTGAATTAATTTTGTGCTGGATTTTCTACTGGGCACTTTTGAATTGTTGTCTTCATGTAAAACCCACTAGCAAATACATTGCAGTCTTCAATTTGCAGATGACTAAATTGAGATTCAGAAATATTAACTAACTTTCCTAGTATTGCACAATCAGTAAATAGAAGTTCCGGGATTCCAATACGCATCTGTATGACTATTTTTCTACTGAAAGTCACACATATTTATTGAGAACTTACTCTGACAAATTATTAATGTACCTCATTTAATCCTAATAAGAATCACATCAATTAAGTAGTAGCTCCTCACTTTACAGATGAGGAAACTGGTGTTTCAAACAAGAAAATTATTTTCCCAGATCCCACAAGTAGTATATGAGCAAGCTATGATGGAAGTCCCATGCCATCTGAGTCTAAAGTCTATGCTCAATCTCACTTTGATGTTAAGAGACATTGACTCCAGTAGCTTTAATTTAGGTAGAAAAGGAAACCTTTCTCCAAGAATACATGAAAATGGCAGGCTGCCATAACTCTTGGTAAAGTGAGCACATCCATTATTAAATTTTACTCACCCATTGTAAAGTTTCCTGTACGTATTTATATTTCTACCAGATTTTTTTTCCTAATTGAAATGGCATTGAAGAATAAAACACAAAGTTATCCTTTAATAACATTACCTAGGTTTCATGGGACATAAAAAATATAGAAGAGGAAAAAAATGTGAGCCTGCATGTTGGAAAAAAAAAAAGGGAGAAGATAGAGAATTCAAAAGTGAAAAGAAAAGATGTCTATCTGAGAACCTTCTTAAAATAAAGTGCTGTTTTCCACAAACAGCAAGGAAATGATAGGATATAATCAACATATTGGCAGATTCCATACATATGTCTTGAGTAGTAAGTTATATATTTTGACTTTTGTTCAAAAATGGTAAGATCAAATGGGTTATGGGGATAGATGAATAGGAAAGTTCTCCCTATGACTGCCCCATATGACCAGAGGATACAGTTTATTGAACACTCATTATCTTTTTCAATTTTTGACTAGACTTATTTACTTCTTGCAATTCCAGAAAGCTAAAATCTACTTTACCAGACTCCCTTGGTTTAAGCTTGCAGACAGAGTTTGGGTTATATCAATAACAATTCAGAATCAGATTAAGTGGGAAGAGACATGCTTTGTAAAGAATCAGTTTTTGTGGGTGCAAATCACAGTACACATGGTTAAGAAACAGGTCCAGCTCACGCCTGTAATCCCAGCACTTTGGGAGGCCGAGGCGGGCGGATCACGAGGTCAAGAGATCAAGACCATCCTGGACACGGTGAAACCCCGTCTCTACTAAAAATACAAAAATTAGCTGGGCATGGTGGCACGCGCCTGTGGTCCCAGCTACTCGGGAGGCTGAGACGGAAGAATCGCTTGAACCCAGACGGAGGTTGCAGTGAGCCGAGATTGCGCCACTGCACTCCAGCCTGGCGACAGAGTAAGACTCCATCTCAAAAAAAAAAAAAAAGAAAAAAGAAAAGAAAAGAAAAGAAACAGGTCCAATAGTTCTAGGGCAGGATTCTCCATCCTTTGTTCATAATTAAGGTCCATTTTCTTGAACTATCTGTAGGGAGAATTACTTTTGATTCTAATTGAAGAAGCAGTTCTTTTGGTGGGCAATTGGTGTGATATTATTCTGTATGTTATTCTTGCAGGCATAGCCTTAGGTTTCTCTGCAGACTTTACATTATTCTTTGTTAGGAATTAATTACCTAGCATCATCCATTTATGCTTAAACAAGCTAAATGAATGTTATTACTGCAATTGAACTCTGACTGATAAACCTTTTTTCCCTTTTGCTCTCCCCTGCCTTCAATGAGGTTTACCCCTAAAGCCAGGCCAAGGAAAGTGAGATGTCAAGTCAATACTACTATGCCACCTCTACAGCCCCCTCTCTCCAAAAGTATGGTCTCTCCAGGGAATTACCTGTGGTACTTATAGATGAAAATCACAGCTTTATTTCAAAATTATAAATAAACACCATAAAATCTAACTGCCCAGTGAAATTTATACAATGACAGATACTCTTAGCTGCCTAAGTACTATCTGTAGATCCACGAGTTTAAATGATGGTTTTTCAATTCTATAATTTTAATGAGAGAAAGAGGAATGATGGAAAACAGGGAGGCATTGGTAACTAAAGAGAGAAGTGACTCCATCAACAGAGTGTGAACAATCAGAAGTTAGGTTCCACTAAATAAAAACATCGTTAGTTTCTGCTAAATAAAAACATCACTTGGTACTACTTGAAACATGCAGCAGCTACTCTGTGTAATTCGTAAAGACCTTAGTGTGTCTCTAACTGAAAGTAAGCACTATTATAAAAGAGTTTCACACTCAGTATTTAAATTATCAGTGTAGTTACATTTTAATAAACAACTCTGTAAAGGTTAAAGCTACGTTTGCTGTTTGATAGTAAATTATGTCACAAGTTCATCCTATCCATGTAAAGATAACACCAATATCTGCAAAAACCCATGAATGCTTAGTTTCATCCTGACATAAATGAAGATATATTTCACAATACTTACAATCATTAGACCTTAAAACTGTGAGAGAACTGCATATAAAATACTAAATTCTATGTTAGGTAAAATATAAACAAAATTCTTATTGCAAAGCTGGTAAAATGTCAAAATTACAATGTATATGATAAAGATTTGTTCATCTCTCCTTACACACTTAGTTTTTAAGCCAGCAAGAATGTGAACATATACTCAATTTGCATCAGTGTACTGTCCTTAACTTCTAAAAAAGTCCAACTTTGTATTTTAACCTTAGTTGTCACTTTCTTAAGGATATCTCATTGCTCTGAATACTCTTCATGTGATATACTACATGAGTAAGGTGGGTCATTAAAGCAAGATGGCAGAGGGGGGCAAAAATGAGGAATTGCTGGTCCTAAAATTCAAAGAAAAAGATACTGCTATAGAACATGTTATGCAAAGGGCAGGACAATGACATTTTGTTAAAGTTTATAAAAGAAATCATGTTATGTGGTCAACTAAAAGGCAGAGTACTGACCTAATAGTCTATTAGACTGTCTTAATTCAAACCTACATTTAGACATTTCTGAGAACATTTCACTCCCACTGCAAGAATTAGGGAGAGAGAACTCAAACCTTTAAGAATTGTGAATTAGAGCCCCTACTAATGGATCTCTCTATTTGCCCCACAACTTGCACTCAGGTCCTCTAAGAAAATAGATGACACAATTGAAATTCTTCAGCCTGTTTCTTGCCTCCTAAACTATTAAGGGTAACCCTTAAAATGTTTTCATCTACCTGGCTAGTTCAAATTAAAACCATCAAAATACCTTTTTAAAATATTTATTTTTCTCATTGATAAACTTATTTTTTACATTCAGATAATAAAAACCAAAATCATATAGCAATAAAAATAGCCAGAAACAGTAACTTAATATTGTTCTAATAATATATGTCCATATATGATATAATTACTTATATCACTAAATTATGAATAGTAAATATAAATATTTGTATTATATATTATATAAATGCAAATGTGTAGATATCTGTGAAAAACCTATAATCATGAGTCATCTAGTATAATAGTAAAGCCTCTAGTATATAAAATACCATTAGGTAAATTATGTACGTTATTTATCTATTAATTAAGGTTTGGACATATCTGAAATTTTGGTTTATCATAGCAATTTTCATATATTGTTTTCCTTAAGTAAACAAAATGATAACAACCTAGGTCTCAGTATTCTGAATGCACATCTACCAATGCCTCTTCTATCCCTGATGTCCATGAAGCCCCAGGATATTAAATATGTGCAAATATCAATACCTCTGGCAAGAGTACATGTTCAAAATACAACGCCAAGAGAAAATAAGTGTATATTGAACATATCAGGCAATAGGAAATGACACACAATCCAAGATGCTACTGTGGCACTTCATGAAAAGGATTTTTGCCTCACCCAATAAATTTATATATCCACTATGTTAGGTAAGAGTCTCACTGCAACTCTCATTGCAAAATGAATACAATACACATAAGACTTCTAATAAATAGCAAATGCTAGAGTCCATGGAAAGGCATTGTATTATAGAAATGTATTTTTATTCTTCCCCAATATTCTTTGATGGAAGTATTAACTTTGTCACTTCAGTCAATTACTGCATATTTACCAAGTTGGCTTGTCTTTAATTAAGAAATTAGTGTTCATATGTTAACAATTTGAACATGTAATTATGATACCTAACTACATAATTATAGAGTATATTGAAATGATCAAAATCTTTATTATCTTATTGATTTTAAAAGAGTGCAGGATATTTATTAAGCATCTCAAGCATCACTTACAATATTGTCTTCCAAATTGCTTACTTTCCAAAGTTAACAAGACTTGAAAGACAAATGAAGAGAAGACAATGACAGAAGTCATGTATCCTACTGGGCCATGGAACAGTTTTTGCTTATCACATCCTAAACATATCAAAATGACTATTAGTAATAATAGCTCATGATTCTTTGGCTCAATCAATTTATTAATTTCTAATACATTTATTACTTAAAAGTTTTGACTAAGAAGAAATTTTTCTTAGTCCTGGAATTATGACCGAAAACAGTTTTGATGTCTTTTGAAAGAGGAGGTTTTATTGTTTTCTTTTTTAGAAACTCATCTTCAAAAGAATAATGTAAACAACTAATAGCAATTCAGACAGTGTAGGCAGAGGGGATCTTATAAACCTTTCTGTTCCTCACAGTCTTTGCTAAATGAGTAGATTAGTAACAGTTATCTTAGTCTGAATCCTTTAAAAAGACCAGAGCTTGAAGCAAGGATTAGAGTACTGACATTTTCTTGGAGAGGTGCAAGCTCAGGAAATGATGAAGGAAGAAAAGGGGATGGACAATCTTGTGGCAAGGAAAAATGTGAGGAAATGCAAAGAATGTGTTGTTCATGATATACCTTTCTTCTGCATGCAAATTATCTGGTCTGCAAAGGTTAACATACTTGCATTTCCATTCCCTGAGCAAGAAATTAATAATAATAAATTATCTGTCTCATCCCTTCCTGTTCCTGTTTCCCACATATCTAGAATCATGCCAAGATGAACTAACTTTCCCATATGGCTAAGCTTCATTAGCTGACCTGAGCGGCTGTTCAGGAAGCCATAGCTGAAGGCTGAAACTGTCCATGAGAATTAAACACTTTACCATTGCCCATGCCTGGGTCCAAGGGTCAAGAAGTGCAGAGTCAAAGGTATGGTTAGAGAAAACGGGTTATAAAAGAAGAAACACTGTAGGGAGGCAAGTGTGTTGTTACAAGATCTTTTCCAAGACCAAAGCTGAAGGATGCAATTAACCCTGGTAGGAAATGTGCAGGAGCAGTTAGTGTTTGAGGAAAGTCCTAAGAGGTAACAAGGATAAAGGAGACCGAGATACACATGCTATTTCAGGGATAAAGAAGTGCTAAGTAGGCTTTCTTCCAATGGCCTTTTTAAAAACAGAACAAAACAAAAAACGCAAAACCTGATTTTGCTAGTGACGTCTCCTCAAATGCCTCCCTAGTTTCTGGGCAAAGATAGATGAAGCAATGATAGTATCCCATAAGTGACTGATAAATAAATAGCCATTTCACTGCCTTCTGGGAGCAGATAAAAGGATATTGTCTTTACACATTAGCAAAATATTAAAGTACCCAATAATCAACTAGTTTGAAAATGTTCAAAATAAGTTAACACAAAATATCGGCTTTTAGATTTTGGAAAAGTTTATTTTCAAGAAGTGTTTCCTGAGCTGGGCCATAAAATTTAAAGAGTCTCCATGAAAATACACTTTAAACTTTGCTTGCAAAATAAGCCAAGCTGTTAGAAACCTTGTAAGGCACCAATTTAATATCTCCCTCTGACCCAGTTCTTAGAAATGTGTTATCAAGTTACCTATTAATATAACTTACTAGTGCAAATACCCTGAATATGGAGTACTTATAATATTCAGGTTCCTATAATAATAGCTATTGCCTCCCCTAGAGTAGAGCAAGTTTTCCCTTTCCCACAACCTAAATCTAATTTCAACAGGGTTATTATTAATTCAGAATGCTAGAAAATCTAGTGCATTAAAAAGGAAAGCCTTGCAAAGGAAAAAAAGTCACTCATTTCTTAGGCATGAACCAAGAAGGTAAGGTTCTAAAATCTAAAACACCTTAGTGCTCTGATTAAAAGCAAAAAAATTAAAATCACATTAAGCAAATTGGAGAACTCTAACTTCTAACATAATCAAATGATTTGCAACACTTATGAGCTTCATTTCACATCCAGGTCTCCCAGGCCTTCCCCTTAATGCAGCTTTTCTTTACACCTTGGAATTCACCTGAGACAATGTAGCAAAAATGATTCTAAATAATGAGTAGGACTTGTAAACATGGTTTTATAGGTAAAAATGATGGCATATTTCTCCTCAGTCATTGAAATGGGGCAAAATGGAAACAAGAATCAAGATATTACTTCTGGAATGATCACAGATTATCACTTAGCTGCACAAAAATATTAGAAATAAAATATTGGTTATACAAATGTATCTGTTTGTAATGAATATCGAACTTTACTGTCAGAAAGTAGCAAATTAAAACTCCATATCCATGTATATGGTGTGCACCATTCACACAGTTTCTCATATCAAAATTGTTGAATCATCTTAGACTGCTCGTATTCTCTCACCTCCATATCCAGTCCCTCAGCAAAATTCTCCACTCAAAATATATTTGACCTACTTTCTCCTACTACCTCTGAATACTCATCTGTTTGCCCATGTCACCATCATCTCTCCCTGGATGCAAGGTCCAGCTTCCATTCTTGACCCCGCTAATCTATGTCCCAAATTGCAACCATAGTGACCCTGTTAAAACAAGTCACATTCTAAATGCTTAAACCCTCTTTTGGCTTCCTATTGCCCAGAAAATGGAACTCATTCCTGTTCATCAGGCCGTATATCCGTCTTCATGACTTGTCACTCACCCCTAGTCACTGAACTCAAGGCACACCTACCTTCCTGAAAAACACCAAGAGTCCTCCTGCTTCAGAGCCTGTACCCTTTGCTGTCCTACTTCTTTTAATTTCTCACAAGCCTCTGTCTAAATGTCATTTTATCAGAGTAGGCTTCCTTGACCACTCTCTTAAAAATAGCAGTTCCTATTATTCTCAGTCACCATATCTTCTAATTTTCTTCAGCACAATTACTGATGTCAGAAATCAGAACATATATGAATTTGTGTATTACCTGTTTTTCCCTAAAAATATAATCTTCAGGTCGGGAGCGGTGGCTCACGCCTATAATTCCAGCACTTTGGGAGGTCCAGGTTGATGGATCACAAGGTAAGGAGTTCGGGACCAGCCTGGCCAACATAGCAAAACCTTGTCTCTACTAAACATAGAAAAAATTAGCCAGGAGTGATGGCGGACACCTGTCATTCCAGCTACTTGGGAGGCTAAGGCAGGAAAATCACTTGAACCCAGGAGGCGGAGGTTTCAGTGAGCTGAAATCATGCCATTGCACTCCAGCCCAGGCAACATCAGGCAACAGTGTGAGACTCTGTCTCAAAAAAAAAAATTTTTATATATACATATATATATATATTCATGAGAGCTAAGATTGTGTAGTACTTGATTGCTTTATCCCAGCACAGTGCACCTACTTAGTAGGTGCTTAATACTCAAACTCCCTTCTATAATATATTGCTTTCTTTATAATATTCTGAGTAAACATTAACAAGCAAAAATTATCTCCGTAATGCCCCCATGTAATTCTAAGGGAAATCTGTACTCCACAAAAGTCAAGGTCTTATGCGCTTACAAAAAAACCCAGATTACCCATTTAGTAATAATAAAAACATCAACATTACTAATTAAAATGTTTGTGTTATAAGTTACCCTGTGGACCTCTCCAAATAAATGTGGAAATGCCATGTTCCCGGATGGGTATTCATTCAGAGAAGAGGTTTTATGAAAAGACTTTAAAGCTTATTAATGTTAGGAAGAATAGAAAGTAAAAGTTCAGGGATAAAAAAGGTGATATATTCACTAATTTCTCCACAACTAATGATGTAAAAACAAAATAAAAGACACTGTTTTTTAGTAAAAATATGACTAACACAGAGGACCACAAATAATACAAAATGATTTATAATAATATTTTTTAAATTAATAGAAAAAATGGGAAGAAATATCTTAATGTTTTGTTGTAAATAAACTGTGATCAGCTCTGCAATAATCAGTTTATTCTTTGTCCAAAACTTTATTATTGGTATTTATGCAGCTGGGTTTAGTTGTGCTTGGATAGCTATCAAACATAAATTATCTTCTGCAAATTTGAGTGCTACTATTGCCATCATAAAGTTTTATTGAGGGCCTAATATGAACCTCATGCTACCTTGGGGGAAACGAAACATATCCTGTGACCCTGATGACCATAACCTTTACGAAAGTCAAAATTCATAAGAAAATGGCTCTGATAAGTGCTTAATTAAATTATGAAAAAATTCTGTCACACTGTATTCATTTCCTGAACTAATATCACTGAGTTATGGAAACATACCATTATTTTAATCACAAATATTTCACTATAAGCTTCTACTTTAACATGTCTAATATAAATTACTGTACAGTGTGTAAAATAATTTATAAACTTTCAAATGGATGAGAAAATCGGCCTTTTCAAAAGGGTGTGTTTGCATAGCAAAAGGCAAGTAATATGCTTTGATCAATTTGATATGAAACATAAAAAGCTTCTTTCATATAAAACAGATATCAGGCATACAATTTTAATTGAAGAGAATTTTTGTTACTTCTTAATATTTCAAGGGAACACATACCAAAAGGAGCTGTCAGTTATTTTATTATTTTATTATTACCTTTGGCTATTTTACCATTACCTTTACAATAAGATAATGAATTTTCCTTTGGAGGGGAAAAGTCTTCAATGCTTAACAAATGAGATCATTCCAAATTAAATTATCTGCCTGAAAAGACACTATTTTAATAAATATTTGATTGAATAAAAGGTTTTTCCTCCATATACATGAATGTTATTGCATCCTTGCTTTTTGAAATACCAGGCTGTATATCAAAATTTTATAACTTTCTCTTTAAGGCATATATTTTTTTCCAGAGTGTAGTAGTAATCTTTTTCTCTATAGATTTCAGTCCTTGAAACGTATTGGGCACATTCAGTGTTATAACCTTGTCACTCAGATATCTGACAAAACACAAAGTGATTTCACCAAAAATAATGGAAGGATAGACATTGTCTTGCTCTGTCACCCAGGCTGGAGTGCAGTGGCTCAATCTTGGTTCACTGTAACCTCTGCCTTCCGTGCTCACAAGGTTCTCCTGTCTCAGCCTCCTCAGTAGCTAAGATTACAGGTGTGAGCCATTATGCCCAGCTATTTTTTATATTTTTAGTAGAAACAGGATTTCATCATGTCCGTCAGGCTGGTCTTGAACGCCTGACCTTGTGATCCTCCCGCCTCAACCTCCCAAACTGCTGGAATTACAGGTGTGAGCCATTACGCCCAGCTCAAAACATTTTCTTAAGAATATTGTGCTGGTCATGTTCAGTTTCTTGAATCAGACTGCAGGATTGTTAAGTTATGAACATTCAAAAAACATAGCAATCATAATAATAAAGAGTAACTAATTAAAAAATTCAAGAAGCATTGTATTCTGTATCTGGGAAAATACCACCAAATGTGCCTTTTTCTGTGGATATTCCATTTAAGAAAACATACAAATTAGAAATGGAAAAGAATGTCATATGGAGTAGAGAGAAAAAGAAGTATTTGAAAAGAATCTCAGAAATCATGGAAAGAAAAGAATAATTATTACCATGGAGGTAGTGCATGTTTTAGAATATTGCACAAACAACTGAGAGGTTTTAGAAAAATATACATTACCCTGAAAGGAAAATGTAAAGCAAAAGCAGTGTGCAAAATTGCTGTTTCACTCTCCTGAACTCCCAATTAGTGAGCTCTTAGCCAACTCTCTTGAAAGCAAATACCTCTAAGGAGGGTGGTGTCACTTAATTATTCATATTTTATTGCCAATTACTTTAATCAGATGCTTTCTTCATAACATTCGGCTGAATCAGCTGAATTTGGAAATATTATGCATACTATCTGAGAGTATAAAGAGGCACACGTGTGGTTTTAGAAAATGGGTTATTTGAAGGAAACTTGCCCCAGGTATGTTTGTTGAAATCATTGAGGGTTTTCCAAGTTCTACTTGAAATCTTAACCCCAGTGGCTTTCACAGTCACTTGATGTTGCAAAGTTCATCATTTAAATGGTTATTTAGGTACTTCCTTAAAAGAGGTGTAATTCAACTCTTAGGAACCTTAGGATGGCCTGGGAGGGCGGGGAAGGAAATACCTTAAGTAGTCTTAACAAAAGCTAAGGTCTGTGATTTAAGGTCGGAGACACAAGCAGACAAAATGGTGAAACCACTGCTCTCCTTCAGGCTCCCATTCAATTTTAGACAAACATCCAAACATCCTCATATTGACTCAGGCTATTTTCAAAGGGCCAACTCTCTGGGCCTTAGAAAAAATCACATCTTTTTCATTAACATGTCAATTCCTTCTCGGGATAGAAGAAATTTAAAAATAGAGAGAGAGAGAGAGAGAGAGAGAGAGAGAGAGAGAGAGAGTGTGTGTGTGTGTGTGTGTGTGTGTGTGTGTGTTTCTTTTTCTTGTAAAAATGTGTTAATGTTAGAAATATTTTAGTTGTTTGCTTAGCAAAGGTGTTTTAAGATCACTCTTTGAACCAAAAGGTTAAGTCACCAGTGAATTATTTGTGGCCCAAATTATTTATATGAATAATATGGGAAAAGAGTAGAAATGTTGCCCAAAACACTTCTCCCAACTCTTCCTCTGACTCACTGACTGTCCTGCACTCCAGAATGTTTCATTGTCTCATAAAACCCTAGCACATATTTTATGATTTCTCCACTGAGGTCAAAATAATGTTTAATATTCATTTGACAAAGTGATGTTTACCTACCGAGAATATTTTTAAGTAAGGGAACAAATGAGGTGAAACAAAATAGCTACATTGAAATCCATTCTTTACCATGAAATTGCTTTGTGATCCTGAAGAAGGTGCTCTTTTTTTCTAGAACTTCATTTCCACATCAGTAAAATAGAGACAATTTTGCCCAACATATAAGGCCATTGTGAAGAAAAAAATGAGATGGTGCATAGAAAATGAGAACAGGTGTTGTTTTTATGTTCCTTAGTATCTTTTCTGTTTCCCTGGCACTAAATAAAACCTACTGTCTTATCCTAATAATCTATGAAGATTGCTATTTATTTTATTTAGAATAATTGTTCATACAGATTGTAATACCCCAAACCCCACATACACACTGGCAGTTCTGCTTTTCAATAATTATATAGTTATTCAATGGTTTGATTAAAACATTGCTTGCATAGAGGGTATTAAACTCATGAAACCAAACACTCCAACAATTTCAAGTGGCCACTGGAGACCAATGGTGACAGGTCATACATATGATTGTTTCGCCTCTGCCTATAGCTACACCATCATTCTCTCTGGGTCTTAGTTTATGGGCGTGTAAAAAATTAGATGACCACTGCAATTTTTCTAACTTAATAATTCTAAAATTTATGATCTATAAAGAATCTATTCCTACCTCTGATGATTTCCCCTTGATGGAATTTAGCAGGCTTGATAATTGCTTCTTTATTTAGCTCTCTCATGCAGGAGATTCTGCTTTTGAGGGGACAAATTTATCTGTTTGCTAATTATTTTATCTCCAACAGTTAGCAGACTGCCTGACACATAGTAGGCTCTTAAACACTTTCTGCAAAACTGTAATATATTGGCTTAACAAATGAATAATACCCAAAGTATTATTATAGAGAAGATAAAAGTCAATTAATTTTAATGTATTTAAATAAAATTCTATTTGCCCTAAAGCAATGTATTTTCAGTAGAAGTTATGCATCTCTGGAATTATTATTAAGGCCCTATGTATCCAATTTTATCCTCTTGTAATTTTTATTTATATACCTGTCTTTTCTACTAGAACTTCTTTGCTATTTGAAGGCCTATCTCTGGCCTCCAGTGTCTTACATATTTTTTTTTACCACATCTACTGGAATACTCTATAATTTTCCACAGGAAGAATCTCATTTACATACTTACAAATATACTTGTCTTACTTCTTTAAAATTAATTTTGCTTATATCCTTTTCATTTGACTCTTGTATCTATGTCAATACTGATTTCTAAAATTTTCACAAAATAGAGTCAGGCTTTATGGCAAACATATTGTTGTCTAGGTTATAGCACTCAGACCAGCTGCCATTTTTCAATGACCTGACATCTTGATTGAAGATGCAGAAGATGCTATCCTGTGAAAAGGTTATTGAAAATGTGGGTTCTGTGTCTGTATATTTTTACATACATATCTCAAAACAGTAGTCTGTTCCCTTGGTCTCTTAGAAATCATATTACGTAATGATAAAAATGGGATAAACAAAAATATTCTCTGTCATTAAGGTGAGGATAGGAAACAGAAGAAAAAAATGGCAAGATATCAATTAATATTTTGCTGGGAATATTTACAAAACATTTTTTTAATTGGCAGTCTCAGATTCATTGATGTATTTAATAGACAACTTCATTGTACTTATTTAAACAAATGTTAAAATTAATATAATTGTATTTACTTTCCATACTTCCCTCCTCTTGTTTGCATTTCAAAGTGAAATTAGGTCGCTAGGTAAACTGTTACCTCACTGGTGCCAGGCCTCTTCCTACCCATTATAAAAAGATATTTGAGACCCTCAGCCTCACTTCTTAAAGAAATCACTATTGTGCATACAGGGGTAAAGTTAATGATACAGAATTCTCATAGTCTTTTCTAATGGCATTTTCTTTTCAAATTCCTGAATAATATAGTAGAAAATAAGGCTGGTTTTTACAAATAAAACAGATTTTTTGAATTTTTTTTTTCTCTAGAATTTTATTTTTAAAATCTGGTTAGGTGGAAATCACAAGTAAAAAGTTGTATAAAACCTCCACCATTCCCCCTCATATTAGTTCATTTTCATACTGCTGTAAAAAACTGCCCCAAACTGAGTAATTTATAAAGGAAAGAGGCTTGATTGACTCACAGTCCCACAGGGCTGTGGAGGCCTCAGGAAAAGTACAATCAGGTTGGAAGGCAAAGGAGAAGCAAGCACCTTCTTCACAAGGCGGTGGGAAGGATAGTGAAAGCAGAAGGAACTAGCAAACACTTATAAAACCATGAGATCTCATGAGAACTCACTCACTATCACAAGAACAGCATGGGGGAAACTGCTCCCAAGATTCAATTACTTCCACTTGGTCTTTCCCTTGATACATGAGGATTATAGGGATTATAATTCAAGATGAGATTTGGGTGGGGATACAAAATGTAACCATATCACCCCTGTAATTTTTAAATCAAAATTATACACTATACATTAGCATCAGTTTTAAGGGATTTGTTTCTAAAATTTAAACACCACTCAAAGCCCTGTGAACAGATTTTCTGCTTCCTGAGGGAATAACTTCAACTTTTAGCATATATATATATTTATATATATATATATTTCCACAAATTGGAATAATATATTTAATTGTTTCTTCTATGCTTTTTGGTTTGGGGCATTATGAGTTGGCTTTCTATTCTGGAAGATGAATAATTAGCTTTCCTACATTACTCAGCCTCTCCACTTCCACGACAAACACACAGATTCACACATACAACACACTTCATATCAACATATATTCTCAAATATAGTATATCATAGTTTTTGTTTAATCAATACTCATTGTTTATAGTATCACAATTCTTTGAATACTATTCACTGCTGAGCCATAGCTACATAGAATACTGTGTAATTTTTCTATTCTTTAAACACTTTTGGTTTTCTTTGAAGTAAATAATGGTGCTTTTAATTGTCTGATCACTTTTATTTTATTAAATTTTTTTAGATATGAGGTCTCACTCTGTTGCCCAGACTGGAGGGCAGTGGCACAATCACAGATGACTGCAGCCTCAAACTCCTGGCCTAAAGTGATCCTCCGGCCTCAACCTCCTGAGTAGTTAGGGCTGTAGACATGAGCCACCATGTCAACCTGATCTCTTTTTACACAGTTATCATTAATGCATTCTTACCTGTCTGAGAGATTACCCGTCTCCGTTTATATAAATACATTATGTATTTCTTTCACTTCCTCTTATTGAAGAAATTCTGCCCATAGCTTCTACCTTTTCAACCTGGGTAGGCTGCCTTCTGACTCTGCCCTGCAGCTGTCATCTCAGAATACCCCTTCACCATCATCACGGAGACTCCTTTCCATTTACTTCCCTTCTGCGCTCACTCCTTGTGTTCTGAGAATTTTCTTAATTCTTTGTTAATTACTTTCCATTTTTCACTCTCTGTGTTTTTCTGGGACTCATATTATTTAAATGATGGACCTCCTGGAATATTTATTTTGCTCTTCTAATTTCTATTTCATTATGTGTTGGCTCTCCTTTCTGAGAGATTTTTAAAAATTTTCAAACCTCCTATTGAGATTTCTCTCAGAACTATCCAATCTTTAACTGTTAAAGCTCATTTCAGTTTGATAATTTTTAATAGCAAACTATTCTTGTTTCATGAATGTAACTTTTTATTACTTTAAAAGATTACTAACAAATAGTTTTGCAGAGATCTTCACCCCCTACTTAGTGTCTGTTTCTTTCAATTGGTTTTTTTTATTTTTCCTTCTACCTTTTATTTAAGATGTTATCCACAAATGTGTTGTGATCCATAGCTGTCTACTAATATTTAAGAGTAAAATGCTAAAAAGCTGGTTGGAAATTCATGCTGGTGGGTGGGATTTGTTAACTGTAGTCTTCATTATATGATGATCTGCTGGGCCAGTTGATTGGGCATCTCTGGTATCAGTATACTCAGGATTCCTCTTCCCATGCATTCCTGAAAAAGCATCTTCCAGTTTTATGCCTGGAGGATGTATGCATTGTTTTCAGCATCCTGAGTATGAGGTGACAGGAGATCAGGGCAGAGTACAGAGCACCTCAACTCCACTATGTAAATCTTCCCTCTCTCAGTGTATTTTAACTTAGTATCTTGGCGGAGAACATCTCACTTACTCTTTCCAGAATATCAAAACTTCATTTTCTGTCAAGGTATAAAGGAGAGAGGATCAGATCTAACTGCTTCTTAAGCATCCTAAGTGCTGTTTAAACAGGCTTTCAACCATTTCTTCCTGTTATGTAGTCCTGCCGCCATCTTCTCCACTTTCAGAGATTATCTGATGTGACAAGTTACTAAATATTTGTTGGTGGAAAGGAGGGATTCTGTGATGTAAATTATATTTCTTCTCTGTTTTAACAATGCTGGCTTTAAATTCAGTCTCATTTCCCCCTTTCCGCTGACAAGCTGCTGTTTTTCTTCCAACAGTTTGTTTGCTAATGTCTCTTTCCCCATTCTGGTTGTCATTTTACAGCTTTATAACATCATGGTCTTAATGAATGTGTTCAATCTATTATTTTTAACGGGATTTTAAGAGATTATTTACTCTACTGATCTGTGTGCAATATTTCAGGTGATTGCATAGGTTTAGGCTTGGAGTATTATTAATAACAAGTATTTTCTCTTTTTCTAGGGTTGGGGGATAGTCACTTTAAACAACAGCAAAAGAACCAGATATTAATTATGGAACATGCTATAGAATTGCATATTATCAGAAATAATTTGAAAACAGCTTAAGTCCTTTCAAGTTGACCCTTGAACAACATGATATGAAATGAACAGGACTAAAATTTTCTTCTCTCTCTTCCATCCCTGAGACAGCAAATCCAAGCCCTCTTCTCTTCCTCCTCAGTCTACTCAATGATAAAACAAGGATAAAGACCATTATGATTATTCACTTCCACTTAATAAAGAGTAAACATATTTTCTCTTCTGCATAACTTACTTTCCATTTCTTTTACTTTTTTCTTTTTTTTTTTTTTGAGATGAAGTCTTGCTCTGTCCTTCAGGCAGGAGTGTAGTGGTGTGATCTCGGCTCACTGCAACCTCCACCAGCTTAGTTCGAGCGATTCCCCTGCCTCAGCTTCTGGAGTAGCTGGGATTAAAGGTTTGCCACCACACACAGCTAATGTTTGTATTTTTAGTATAGACAGGATTTCCCCGTGTTGGCCAGGATGATCTCAAACTCCTGACCTTGTGCTCCATCCACCTCAGCCTCCCAAAGTGCTGAGATTATAGGTGTGAGCCACCAGGCCCGGCCTCATTTCTTTTGTCATTTGTTTTTTTTTTTTGAGGCAGAGTCTCATTCTGTCACCCAGGGTGGAATGCAGTGATGCAAACAGGGCTTACTGCAGCCTCAACCTCCCAGGCTGAAGGAATCCTCCCAACTCAAGTCTCCTGAGTAGCTGAGACTACAGACACATGCCATCATGCCTCACTAATTTAAATTTTTTTTATGTAGAGATGAGGTGTCCCTGTGATGAGCCCAGGCTGGTTTTGAACTCCTGAGCTCAAATAATCCTCTTGCCTTGGCCTTATGGTTTTCTCAATAACAGTTTCTTTTCTTTAGCTTACTTTTTGGATATAACACGTACAACATACAAAATATGTGTTAACTGACAATTTATGTTACTGGTAAGGCTTCTGGTCAACGGCAAGCTGTAAGTAGGTAAGTTTTGGTGAAGTCAAAAATTGTACATGATTTTCAACTGTGTAGGGTTCAGTGTGTTCTTCACTGCCCACTGTGTTCTTCAAAGGTCAACAGCCCAATTAATTCACAATATGGAGGTAGAAGGATAGAATAAAAGACTTCAAAGTTCCTTTCTAACTCTAAACAACTATGAAAGAAGATAAAATTTTATATGTCCTGACACAGAAAATTGTGTAAGACATGTTTTAAGTGAAAAAAATAAGTTGTAAAACTGTAGGTCCATGGTACACGGCCGTAGTATATTTTGTAAGCATACAGGATTTCAAATTATTCTTATTTCTAATATTTTAAAATACATAAAATGTTAAAATCATTCTTTACCTAGTTGAAAGTTCACTCAAATATGGCAATATCCTATTCATATTTGCAACCATTTGCTTAAGGAAATAATGGTAATCACTTCTAGAGCTCTCCATTCAAGCATTTAAAAAAAATAGTTTTATGAACATTAACTCATTTAATACTCACAACAACTCTATGAAGTGGTTGTCATTACCACCTCTATTTTGCAGATATAGAAATTGAGGTAGGGAAACAAAGTTTCTTGCTCAGAGTCACATAGAGCTAATGATCGAGTTTCTTTGGCTCAGAGTCCCGTTTCCTCCACGTTCACTTCCTACACTATGCCGCCTGATGCTCTTCACTTGACAGTCCACTCCAAACATTAACTTGATGTTTATGCTAATCAACAATTTGATTTTATATTTACTTTCTGCCCATTTACTTTACAAATACGCTTTGAGCACCAATTGTGTGCAAAGCACAGCTTTATCTCCAGTAACTGCTAAGTCCAACTTTTTAGTTTGTTCCCATTAACAGCTAGTCTAAAATTTATCAGTCCTTCTCAGGATCCTGATCTAGCCATTTCACACCCATTTCTAACATCATAAACATTAGTAGAAAAAAAGAGGCACTTGAAGGCTGCTATAAAAGATATATAGAAACCAACTTCAATACCCTCCAGAAGGCTGAAATTTCACAAACTCCTCTCATACAACTCAAATGCTAATATATTAGAACAGGTACTGTATGCATACCTACAGTGAATTGTTAGAAGAAACTGCTGACAGGTATAGGAGGTTGAGCTAGATGACTCCTGAGGTTCATCCAGATAAATATGGAAAGAGTCAGTTACTTACTATCTCTTACCCTGAAAGGAAAAGCACTTTCCCTGGAAACGACAAGTAACAAGGTCAACAAACTGCAAGAACCATGACTTCTCCCTTTATTGTTTAAATAAAAGGTGTATTTAAAGATGTATTAAGGTTTCCAAATGAAATAAGAAATGTAACAGGAAAGAACTAAAATCCATGATTTCTGAAGCAAGTAATGAAACACACACACACACACACACACACACACACACACACGGACATATCAACAGAAAGCCAGATGATGATCATAGAAGTATAATAGGTAGCAGAGGGTAAGGCTGCAGTCCTGGGTTTGAAGAATAGGAAGATTCCCCAAAATCTACCCAATGCCTATGACAAAAAAAAGAAGTGACTGCTATATTGTGGCATTGTCAGTTATGAAATGGGCATTGTACACATTTTTCTGTTGCTGATGCGTTTTTCTTGATTCAAAGTTACTTTCTACCATGTAATGTTAAGGCTACATTTCAGGCTGTATCTTAACCAGTGTTTTTAGCATCAGAACCATTTTGGAAAATTCAAACCTTCCAGGACCTTGCTGTATCTGCTGACCTTGCATCTTTGGGATGAGGGTAGTATTTAAACCAAGGAGCCAGCTGTGGAACTCCTCCAGGCATGGAGACAGAACAGGTGTATATTTTCCACAGTGCTGGTATAGTTTCAGATTTTTTTTTTTCAAGACAGGATCTTAATCTTTCACCCTGGCTGGAATGCAGTGGTGCGATCTTGGCTCACTGTAACCTCCTCCTCCTAGGTTCAAGCAATTCTCCTGGTTCAGCCTCCTCAGTAGCTGGAACTACAGGCACCTGTCACCATGCCTGCTAATTCTGGAATTTTAGTAGAGATTGAGTTTCACCATGTTGGCCAGGCTGGTCTCAAACTCTTGACTTCAAATAATCTGCCCACCTCAGCTTCCCAAAGTGCTGGGAATACAGACATGAGCCACCACGCCCAAACAAGTTTCAGATTTTTAACATCAGTACATATTTGTTTTGTTTTGTTTTTGTTTTATTATTATACTTTAAGTTCTGGGTTACATGTGCAGAATGTGCAGGTTTGTTATGTAAGTATATACATGCCGTGGTGGTTTGCTGCACCGAGCAACCCGTCATCCCCTTGTTCCCTACCTCCTAACAGGCTGTGGTGTGTGATGTTCCCCTCCCTGTGTCCCTGTGTTCTCATTGTTCAACTCCCATTTATGAGTGAGAGAACATATGGTGTTTGGTTTCCTGTTCCTGTGTTAGCTTGCTGAGAATGATGGTCTTCCAGCTTCATTCATCTCCCTGCAAAGGACATGAACTCATCATTTTTTATGGCTGCATAGTACTCCATGGTGTATAAGTGCCACATTTTCTTTATCCAGTCTATCATTGATGGGCATTTGGGTTGGTTCCAAGTCTTTACTATTATGAATAGTGCTGCAATAAACATACGTGTGCATGTGTCTTTATAGTAGAATGATTTATAATCCTTTGTTTTTTTACCCTGTAATGGGATTGATGGGTCAAATGGTATTTTTAAATAAGTGAAAATACATACATATATATATATATATATATATATTAAACAAGGAGTAGGAGAGTGAAAAGGATGAATTTATTTTACAAAAAATAGAGAAACATCAGATGGAATAATAGGAAAATAAAATTATAATGTAAAAAGCACACCTCTTTCCACATCTTATATAATGCTACAAAGTTTAGGAAAATAGATTAATAAAAAAAGTTATTTTTTTTTGTGGATTTGCAGAAAATTATAGCTAGATAGTAGCCACAAGGTAATGATTCAGACACAACAAAGAAGCTAAATATAAAATTACAGTTTTTAAAGTTACATGACAAATCTTTAATATCTAATTGAACTTACACAGTGTTATAGAAATAAAAGAAGTCTTAAGATTGGCAGACGGCTGGCATCATGCAAACTATTTTTGTTTTGTTTTGTTTTTTTGAGACAGAGTCTCGCTCTGTCACCAGGTGCCAGGCTGGAGGGCAGTGGTACAATCTGGGCTCATTGCTACCTCCTCCTCCCAAGTTCAAGCAACTCTCCTGTCTCAGCCTCCCGAGTAGCTGGGACTACAGGCAGGTACCACCACGCCCAGTTAATTTTTGTATTTATTGGTAGAGAGGGGGTTTCACCATGTTGACCAGGATGGTCTCAATCTCTTGACCTTGTGATCCGCCTGCCTCGGCCTTCCAATGTGCTGGGATTACAGGCGTAAGGCACTGTACCCGGCCCATGCAAACTACATTGTCTGGGTTTTGTTTATTTTTGTTCAGCTTGGTTTGCTTTATTTTTTAATATAATTTCTGTGCATCAGATAATTGTAAATCTTATTAGTGTCTAGAAAACAAAAACAGTTTGCTTCAAGGCAATACAGTATTAGGTTTATCAAAGTAATTTTAAAATTTTTGTTTTATTTCTCTAATAGATTGATTTGGAAAAATATTTTCAATTAATGCTGCTATAAGAACTGAAAAATAATTAGTGTATTTGATAATATTACTATTGCCTGAAACCAAAAGTAAATTTATGTTTCAGTTAATTTTTTTTCTTTTCTTTTCCTTTCCTCCCTCCCTTCCTTCCTTTCTTCCTTCTTTCCCTCCTTCCCTTTTCTTTTCTTTCTTTTTCTTTTTCTCTCTTCCTTCCTTCCTCCCTTCCTCTTTGTCTCTCTCTCTCTTTATTTCAACAAAATCTTGCTCTGTCACCCAGGCTGAAATACAATGGCACAATCACGGCCCACTACAGCCTCCATCATGGGGCTCAAGCAATCCTCCTACCTCAGTCTCCCAGGTAGCTGAGACTATACCCAGTTAAATTTCGTACATTTTTAAAGAGATGCAGTTTTGTTATGTGGCTGGTCTTGAACTCCTGGGCTTAAGCAATCCACCCACCTCAACCTCCCAAAGTGCTGAGATTACAGGCATGAACCCCATGCCCAGACTCATGTTTGATGACAATTCTTATGGCTTCTTTACCTTCTTCAGAGTTTATTGTTAAGACAAGACAGAGAGTACCTTTAGGCTACCATATTTTTTAGAGAAACAGATTTAGACTTTTCTGTGAACAGTAATGCAAGAATAAATTTAAGTCCTGAGGAGTAAGACACTTATTTACTGAAACAAAAAATTTCACAAGATTCTTCTTTGTATTTCCTTTGTGTAGCTGATCCTGTCTATAAAGAGTTGATAACTAGAAAAGGTAAAGGGAGACCATGCATCTATTACCTGTCACTTCCATGGCAGGGAAACAGACCTTCACACTACTGAAAAGCTAAAAGAGGACACTCACAGCCTATTATGATTGTATGCAGAAGTCCTAAAGAAATGCTTTTAAAAGCATCAGAACAACGTGGGTAGAGATATGGGATTATGAAGGAAATTCTGGGGTGTGGGAAAGGTCTTAATTCATTGTATCTGTAGCGTAATTTGCCACTAGATTAGACGCTGAGTCAATGTATTCCTACCCTCGGACTGTAGAAAAGGATGCAACACCAGCATCAGCCCTCTATGGAAATACTTTACTATTAAAGCCAGAACAGTTTATGGGAACTTTCAGGGAGCAGAATTCTAAACTTGCAACAGACTACATGGGGCAATCCAAGCTGGCTTCAGGAAGCAAGACTGCCATTGGTGAATTCTGGATTACACTGTATTTTTAAAGTTGCTTTATTTACTTATGTGTCTACTTACTCATTTACAATTTAATGAATTAATACACTATTTACTATGGACTGAATGTGTATGTGCCCCCAAAGTCATATGTATAAATGTAATTCCCAATGTGATAGAATTAGAAGGTGAGGTGTTTGAGAGATTCACTGGGTCATGAGGGTAGAGCCCTCATGAATGGGATTAGAGTTCATAGAAGGGACTGAAGGGACTAGAGTTCTCTTCTTTCACCACATGGGAGGACAGTGGGGCCTCACCAGACACCAGGTCTTCCAGCACTGTGAGAAATAAATGTCTGTTGTTTATAAACCACCTAGTTTATGGTTTTTGTTGTAGCATCCTAAAGAGACTAAGTTTTCTACACACATTTGAGACCTTTGTTAAAAAAAGAAGACAAAGACGAAGACGAAGATGAAGAAGAAGAATTTAAGACACTGTGTCAATTTTAAAGCATAGGAACAACTTCCTTTGCCCTTTTTCCACTGAAAGATGGAGTCTATGTCTTCACCATCTGAATCTGGGAACAGCTGCATCTCAATGGCACCACTATAATCTAGGCCACTATTATTATTTCACCTGAAATATATTAGTCACTTCTGACTGGAATGATTTGCTTTCATTCTTTCTTCCCCTGTGATCTAGTTTTCTAATATAAAAAATAATGTTTAAATATTAGTCAAAATACACTAATTGTATCCTTGCTTTAAAGTCTCTAATAGTTTCCCACTACTCTTGTCTATTATGGTTTAAAATGCCTATAGAAACTTTGATTTTCATATATGTTTGGTTTTCTATCCTAGAATTCTTCATTCCAGTCCTTGCTCCAGTGCTTTTCCACCTACTCTTCCATCTACCTGGAAAATTTCCCTGTTACCTCCTGCCTCGTATATCTCACCAAAATCTTCACATGGATAAGCTCTTTTGCATCATTCAGATCTCAGAAAGATAACAGTGTCTGTATTCATTGTGTTCTCCACCAAAATGTAAGCCTCATAAGAAGTTAGCTTTATCTAGCTCATGCCTTGTTATATCCTCAGAAGTTAGAACTGTCCTATTACAGTGTAAGCACTTCGTTATATTTAGTACATAAATAAAAGGAACACCTGACTTTGTCTACTATAACTCACTACCCCTGAAGCATATATACCACATCCTGAACATTGATATACTGGAGATGAAGAAGCCATTATACAAGTCTTAGATTGTTGTATTGTCATTAAAAGTACAGCTACCAGCTGGGCACGGTGGCTCACGCCTGTAATCCCAGCACTTTGGGAGGCCGAGGTAGGTGGATCACAAGGTCAGGAAATCAAGACCATCCTGGCTAACATGATGAAACCTCTTCTCTACTAACAATACAAAAAATTAGCTGGACATGGTGACACGTGCCTGTAGTCCCAGCTACTCAGGAGGCTGAGGCAGGAGAATCACTTGAACCCAGGAGGTGGAGGTTGCAGTGAGCTAAGATCATGCCACGGCACTCCAGCCTGGGTAACAAAAGTGAGACTCCATCTCAAATGAAAAGAGTACAGCTACCACAAATAAATATCACTTGTTTGTTGTTTCACAAAAAGCACACCCAAATGTTCAGATTTCCCAAACACCATTAACACTCACACTAGGATAGATACCAAATTGTTTGTAAGTAAAACAATTTCATTCGAGACAAAAGAATATTTCTTTAAAATCTTCAGGTTAAAAAACACAATGAACATAAAGAAAAGATTGTCTCTGATTATTAGTTGGGCGTCTTTGACAAGAACTTTAATCTTTCTTTGGGTTAGTTCCAAATAAAAAATAGGGAAGTTAATAGTATTTGACTCAGAACAAGGTTGGTTTCTCTTTATATTTATTTATTATTTATCATTATTATTATTGGTTGTGGTTGCAGGACAGGGGCTGTTGGAAAAAATAAGGGAAGGGGCTATAGTTTCCCAGAGTGACCTATCCCTCACCCCAGCTATTCTTCCTTCTTCCTCTACTGCCATGGTCGCAGAACCTCATTTTCAATCCATATTTGTAAGATGGTAAAATAGTGGTCACCTTTTACTTTAACAGGCCATTTTACAGCTAAAGAGAAAATGGATAGGGGGCATACTTTGAGGAAAAGGAAGGATAAAACACAGAAAATCTAGAATTTCTAAATACTATATTATCATGAAGCACATAATCATTGTTAACAATTAAGATATTCTTATAATAAGTAGGAAATAAATTATTAATCTTATTGAAGCAAACCACTTTCAGAAAACAATAGGTTTGTGATATATTAAATTGTGACAGCATCACTTCTTTTCACATAAAATATAATCAAAATACACACACACACAGGTCCCTTTTCAAAAATAACAAAAGAATAATCACAGCTTTGCATTTTTCTGTTAATGTGAACTGGCTATTTCATTTTTCATAATCTAGTAAGCTACTGAGAGCAGTAAAGGTATAAAACTATGTAAGAAACATGCAGAATTTTTGAATCTGTTAATGTACTATGTTTTTACTGCAAATTGAGACATATTGACATTATGTCATTTTGGCGATGAAACACTAGTGTTTACAGGAACACAGTATGGGAGTGACAACCTGAATTCAAAGCTTGACAGATATGAAAATGCTACATAGATCTGTATGTTAGAATACAGCAAGAATGGCAAAGGAGTGAGGAGAAGGAAAAGGCGAGAGTGACTTCTCAAAAAAGTAAGAAAATAAAAAATAAGGAAAAGGTGAGAGTGACTTCTCAAAAAAGCAAGAAAATAAAAAATAACATTTACATGTCTATTAGTCAGTTATCATGCTACTATAAAGAACTACCTGACACTGGGTAATTTAGAGAGGAAAGTGGTTTTATTGACTCACAGTTCAGCATAGCTGGGAGGCGTCAGGAAACTTACAATCATGGCAGAAGAGAAAGCAAACATGTCCTTCTTCATATGGTTGCAGGAGAGAGGAGAATGAGAGCCAAATGAAAGGAGAAGCCCTGATAAAGCCATCAGATCTCATGAAAACTTACTATCATAACAACAGCATGGAAGACACTGCCTCCATAATGCAGTCACCTTCCACTGGGTCACTCCCATGACATGTGAGAATTATGGAAACCACAATTCCAGACGAGATTTGAGTGAGGACACAGCCAAACCATACCATTCCACTCCTGGCCCCTCTCAAATTTCATGTCCTCATATTTCAAAACACAATCATCACTTCCCAACAGTTCCACAAAGTTTTAGCACATTCCAGCATTAACCCAAAAGTCCAAGTCCAAAGTCTTATCTGAGACAAGGCAAATCCCTTCCTCCTATTAGCCTGTAAAATCAAAGCAAGTTAATCACTTCCTAGATACAATGGAGGTACGGACATTGGGTAAATATTCTAGTTCCAAATGAAAGAAACTGGCAAAGACAAAGGGGCTACACGCCCAATGCAAGTCTGAAATTCAATAGGGCAGTCATTAAACCTTAAAGTTCCAAAATGATCTCCTTTTATGCCGTATCTCACATCCAGGGCATGCTGATGAAAGAGTTGGGTTCCCATGGCCTTAGACAGTTCAGCCCATGTGGCTTTGCAGGGAACAGCCCCCTTCCAGCTGCTTTCATGGGCTGGTGTTGAGTGTCTGTGGCTCTTCCAGAAGCACAGTGCAAGCTGTTGGTGGATTTACCATTCTGGGGTCTGAAGGATGGTGGCCATCTTCTCACAGCTCCACTAGGCAGCACCCCCATGAAGACTCTATGTGGGGGCTCCAGCCCATTTCTGTTCTATACTGGCCTAGCTAAGGTTCTCCATGAGGGTTCTGCCTCTGCAGCAAACTTTTCCCTGGACATCCAGGCATTTCCATACATCCTCTGAAATCTAGGCAGAGGTTACCAAACTTCAATTATTTTCCTCTACACACTCACAGGTTAAACACCACATGTAGGCTGCCAAGGCTTGGGGCTTGCACCATCTGAAACAATAGACCAAGTTGTACCTTGGCCCCTTTTAGCCATGGCTGGAGCTGAAGCAGCAGGGATGCAGGGTACCATGTCCTGAGGCTACATAGAGCAGTGGGGCCCTGGGTCTGGCCCACAAAGCCATTTTTTTCCTCCTAGCCCCTCCAGGCCTGTAATGAGAGGGTCTGCCATGAAGGTCTCTGACATGCCCTGGAGACATTTTCTTCATTGTCTTGGTGATTAACATTCTGCTCCTTGTTACTTATGTGAATTTCTGTAGCTATCTTGAACTTCTCCTCAGAAAATCAGTTTTTTTTTTTCCTATCACATCATAAGGGTGCAAATTTTCCAAAATTTTATGCTCTGTTTCCTCTTGAATGCTTTGTTGTCTAGAAATTTCTTCTATCAGATACCCTGAGTTATCTCTCTCAAGTTCAAAGTTTCACAGATCTCTAGGGCAGGAGGAAAATGCCACCAATCTCTTTGCTAAAGCATAGCAAGAGCTGCCTTTGCTCCAGTTCCCAACAAGTTCCTCATCTCCATCTGTGACCACCTTAGGCTGGACTTCATTGTCCTTATCACTATCAGCATTTTGGTCAAAGCCATTCAAGAAGTCTCTAGGATGTCCCAAACTTTCCTATATCTTCCTGTCTTCTGAGCCCTCCAAGTTTCTAGGAAGTTCCAAACTTTCCCATATTTTCCTATCTTATTCTGAGTCCTCCAAACAGTTCCAATTTCTGCCTGTTACCCAGTTCCAAAGTCACTTCCCCATTTTCTGGTATTCTTATAGCAGAGCCCCATTATCAGTACCAATTCACTGTATTAGTCCATTCTCATCCTGCTGTAAACAACTTCCCAAGACTGGGTAATTTATAAGTAAGAGGCTTAATTGACTCATAGTTTGGCATGGCTAGGAGGCCTCAGGAAACTTACTATCATGATGGAAAGGAAAGCAAACACATTCTTCTCCACATGGCAGCAAGAGAGAGAAGAATGAGAGCTGAGCAAAGGAGGAAGCTCCTCATAAAGCCATCAGATCTCATAAAAATTTACTATCAGGAAAATAGCATGGGGGAAACCTCCCCTGTGATTCAATAACCTCCCATTGGGTCCCTCCCACCACATGTGGGGATTACAGGAACTACAATTCAAGATGAAATTTGGGTGGGGCATAGCCAAACCATATCAACATGTGACATATTATCCATTTTAATTTTGCAAGAAAACAGAAAAAATAATTCTGAAAGCTTGAAGTATCTAAGATATTAAGGAGATTGTAAATTAACAAAGGGGAAAAGGATATACCAAATTCTAGGCAAAGCACAGTAATAGGAAGGAAAACAGTATGTCAGAGGAAGAGCCTGGAATGGGTCTGACTAGAACACAAACAACTCTCTGGGGAGTCCCAGCAGAAGAGAATGGTGGCAGGGGACTGATTATGTACCTTACCGGTAGTGCAATCCAACAGGTGCTTTTATTTAAGGCATAACATGATCAGATTTGTGTGTTCGTTGTAGGTGTCCAGACTCAGGTTCTTATCAGTTTTGTCTGTCGGACCCATGCCTACATCTTCAGAAACTTTTCAAAATGTATGTGTAGCTACTTTCTTCACAGGAAATTTTCCCAGACCCTACCATCTCCCTCCTCTTTTTAATCCTTACTTTCTTTTCTGCTTCCCCAATTTCCACATGATGACATTTCACTGAAATGAAATCTTTTATCTTTGTGTTGTTACTTAAAAATGGCAATTTGGGAGGGAGAATCCAAGATGGCTGATTGCTAACAGCTCGGGATTGTAGCTCCCAGTGAAAGCTCAGAAAACATGAGGACGCCACACTTTCAGAGAAATTTTCGTTGCCCATGGACCAGAAGACTTCCAGTGGAGGAGCCCCGCGGGTCGCCAGAGCGACTTCTGTGGCCGGCGCAGCAGTTTTGTCGTCACCTCGGCGCGGCAGCTCTTCGTGCACAGTAAACAGGACTGGTTCCCCTACTGACTGGTGTTTGGAGCTCCAGGAAGGCTGAGCCGCTTGTTGTGGACTCAAGAAGGAAGCCAGACCAGAGATTCCCAGGCAGAAGAGCACCATCAGTCTTATCGCTGCTGTTTTGGCCGGCGCAGTGGGTTGCTTGGATTCCAGCACTGGGAATCAATAAATTGGACATCCTCCCAGGAACCTAATCAGAAAGGCGCTAATTGTAAAGACAACAGATGGATAAAATCACAATAAAGGGAAAAAAACAGCCTAAAAAGGCCAAGAATACCGAAAGTCAGAACCCCTCTCCCTCTACAGGTGATAGCAATTACTCATCAGCCACGGAACAAGCCCTAATGGAAGAGGACTGTGTTCCATTATCTGAAGCAGGCTTCAAAAGGTGGATGATAAAAAATTTTTGGGAGCTGAAACAACTTGTTCTAACCCAATGTAAAGAAACTAAGAACTTTGAAAAAAGGTTTGATGAAATGTTAAAAAGAATGGACAATATAGAGAGGAATATAAATGAACTAATGGAGTTGAAAAGTACAACACGAGAACTTAGTGAAATATGCACGAGTTTGAATAGCCAAATTGATCAAGCAGAAGAAAGGATATCAGAGGTCGAAGACCAATTTAATGAAATGGAACAAGAAGACAAGAGTTTGAATAGCCGAATTGATCAAGCAGAAGAAAGGATATCAGAGGTCGAAGACCAACTTAATGAAATAAAACAAGAAGACAAGAATAGAGAAAAAAGGATAAAAAGGAATGAGCAAAGTCTCCAAGAAATATGGGACTATGTGAAAAGACCTAATCTACGTTTGATAGGTATACCTGAATGTGATGGAGAGAATAAATCCAAGCTGGAAAATACTCTTCAGGATATTATACAGGAGAATTTTCCCAATCTAGCAAAGCAGGACACTATTCAACCCCAGGTAATACAGAGAACACCACAAAGACATTCCTCAAGAACAGCAACCCCAAGGCACATAATCATTAGATTCACCAGGGTTGAAACAAAGGAGAAAATACTAAGGGCAGCCAGAGAGAAAGGTCAGGTTACCCACAAAGGGAAGCCTATTAGGTTTACATCAGATCTCTCAGCAGAAACCCTACAAGCCAGAAGAGAGTGGGGGCCGATATTTAACATCCTTAAAGAACAGAACTTTCAGCCCAGAATTTCATATCCTGCCAAACTAAGCTTCACAATTGAAGGAAAAATAAAATCTTTTATGAACAAGCAAGTACTCAGAGATTTTATTACCACCAGGCCTGCTTTACAAAAACTTCTGAAAGAAGCATTACACACAGAAAGGAACAACCAGTATTAGCCTTTCTAAAAATATACCAAAAAGTAAAGAGCATCAACATAAAGAAGAATTTACATCAACAAATGGATATAATAGCCAGTTAACATCAAATGGCAGTAATCCTAAATTTAAATCGACTAAATCCCCCAATCAAAAGATACAGCCAAAACCTAATGGTATACTATATCCAGACCCATTTTATATCCAAAGATACACAAAGACTAAAAACAAAGGGTTGGAGAAAGATTTACCAACCAAATGGAGAACAAAAATAAATAAATAAACAAAAAGGAGTTGCAATTCATGCATTTGATAAAACAGATTTCAAAGCAACAAAGATAGAGTGGTATAAGGATCAATGCATCCTAACACCCAGATACATAAGACCCATAAAGAGATTTAGACTCAACGAGACAGAAAATTAATAAGGATATCCAGAATCTGAACTCAGATCTGGAACAAGTAAACTTAATAAGTACTTGTAGAGCTCTCCACTTTAGATACATAAAATATACATTCTCCACTTTAAATAAACAAAATAATGATCGGCCATTATTAATACCCATTCATAGAATAAAGCAATATTCCTGTTCTCTCTCCCTCTTTTTCTTCCTCTCTTTTCCTTTCTTTCTTAAAAAAAAAAAAAAAATGGCAATTTGGTTTAATAGCTGCATTGGCTATTATTTTGTCAACGACTTGTCATACCACCTCATATTTTCACATTTCTTGGTCCTACCCAATACAGTTCTAACATAAAGTAAGCTTCCAGGACATTATTCTTATATCTGAGCAGTATAAGCATGTTAGTCCTGCTTGTCTGGTAGATGAGATCATAGAATAAGTATTACTGGAAACAAGTATTAAGCATATTTGTATAGTCCAGGTGTTAACTGATATTATCTCATCTTTTGAGACTTTTACATAAAATTAAACTGACCCCTTTCCTGTTTCTTCCCTTCCCTTACCCCACTGTCTACATTAAGCAGAAAGTTTGATGCACACCTCCAGATTCCTAGAAATTCCTCAAAGTTTGGGTTATTTCATTGGGCTTTTTGTTTTGTATATTTTAAATCAAATTTCCTTTTTTTTTTTTCCTGAAACCCTGATCTTTTATCTCACTCCAATGGTTATTTCATTCAAGCCCCACAGCAATCTATAATACTTTCTCTTTAAACGGATGTAGCCAGGGCATGATTAACATGGAGTATGTGTAGGAGACTACTGAATTTTGGGATGGTTTGAGGGAGCAGCTATGTTACATCATAGGAATATCAAAAAGTAAAATATTCAATATGCATGGCCCTAAAATGCTTTCAGCCACTTTCCTTTCACTCCAGTCAGAAATTTATCCATGAGTGACACTCACCAACTGTACCCTCTGCTCCTATGACCCTTTTTTTTCTCCTGTCTCACCTTGTTTTTCCACCTACATTTCTCTGGTCCTCCTTATTTGTAATATCAGTACATTTATCCAGTAGAACAGTTTATCATTTGCTTCTTTCTTTCCAAGCACAGCATTCACTGAAGTATGCACCTTGCACACTTAAAGAAGATATGCTTAACAAAAAGTCATTTCTCTGGAGGAAAATTCTGATGCTCCATTAGGGAAAGAACTGGTTTTACATAGAAGTAGTTTTAAATAGAACTTCTTCCTTCTTTATTATAGTTTGAGATGGTTTGTAATTTGGGAGGAAATGAAATAAAATTTTTATTAAATATAACAAATCATAAAATTGAAATTTAATTATAATTAGAGCCAGGAAGAGGGAGAGAGAGAGACAGACAGAGAGAGAAAGAAGGTAAGAGGAAAGGAGGGAAGGAGAGAAGGAAGGAAGGGAGGGAAGGAAGGAAGGGAGGGAAGGAAGAAGGGAGGGAAGGAAGAAGGGAGGGAAGGAAGAAGGGAGGGAAGGACGGAGGGAGGGGAGGAGGCGGGAGGGAGGGGGGAGGGAAAGAAAGAGGGGAGGGGAGGGGAGGGAAGGAAGGAAGGAAGAGAGACAGAAAAATAAAGAGGAAAAAAGAAAAGAAAAGGAAGAGGAAAGAAAAAAGAGAAAAGAGCAAGGGACAAGATGAAAATGGAAGGGGAGAGGAATGGGGAAAAAAATAACAATACTCCTTGGATGTGGCTTGCAGTGTGTATACTCTGTTCAAAACATGCCAAATAGCTTTCCGGCTCAGAATAAAAGCTAATGTCATTTCAACAGACAACATGGCTCTGTGCTTCCGCTCCCCTTGTTCTCAGATCTTATCTCCTACACTCTCATGGTCCACTCACAATGACACTTTTCTCAGTAATATTTGTGTGATCTTAACTCAGAGACCTTTCCCTTGCTGTTTTCTCTTCCAAGAATGTTTTGCCTTGGATATTTACATGGCTCACTCCTTTGCCTCCTTTAGAATTTTGCTCAAATATCAGCTTCTTACAAAGGTTTTTCCTAAACATTTAATTGGATCTTATTTACCTCTGGACAACCTCTTCCAGCTCTCCTCATAATAAAACATACATATTTTATTATATATGCTTATTGTCTGCATCCCCTCAGTAAAATGTTCATGAGGACAGGAATTGGTGACACTTTGTTCATGAGTGGTTCGCCTAGAACTGTGCCTGGCCTATAGAGCTGCTTTAATACAATTTTTGTGTAATTATTGAACACAAAACTATTCTCAGTTTTCTAAACTGACTACATAATTTGGTTAGTTAGCAAATCGCTTTTAATAGTACAGGACTCTACCCAGAAAGTGTCACTAGGCCTGAAATGAGAGGAAGAACAGAGGAGTTTGGGCATCAGAAGGAGAACCCGAAGCCTTAGGTCAGTGCTTTCCAGAGTGCTCAGCAGCACTGGTCTCCACATACTTTTTCTTCATATCCATCCTAGATGACTTTTGAAAAAACAGACACTTCTCATATATTTTTGTATTGACATCTAATTCTATTCTCGTAAGTTTAACTACTTGCAAAGATGCATTTCAGCTATTGGGATTTGAAAGTAAAATGGTTATATCACCTTTTAAAATAGGTTCATGGAATACACAATCTGATAATATCTTTCAATGAAAAATATGAAAGCACTGCCTTCTTTAATAGAAATGTTGTATTTCTTTTTCTCCCTGAATCATGTTCTATTACACTTTTCTCCACAGAATTTTATTTTCATGTACTATGTTCATATGCTTGAAAATCATTAACTAATTACAATTTCATATTACATGGTGTATTAGTCTGTCCTCACTTTGCTATAAAGAACTGCCTGAGATTGGGAAATTTATTTTAAAAAAATAGGTTTAATTGGCTAACAGTCCCACAGGCTGTACAGGAAGCACCACTGCAGAGGCTCAGGAAACTTACAATCATGGTGGAAGGTGGTGAGGAAGGAGGCACATCTTATACAGCCGGAGCAAAAGATAGAGAGGGAAGGGGGAGGTGCTACACATTTTAAAACAACCAGATCTCCTGAGAACTCACTCACTAATGCGAGAACAGCAAGGGAGAAACTCCCTTCATGATCCAATCACCTCCCGCCAGGCCCCTCTTCCAACACTGGGAATTATAGTTCCATCTTATTATATTACACATTTTATATAATATATATTGCATATATATTATATAAATTACATATATATTATATAAATCTCTTTGTAATTATAATGAGATTTGGATGGGGACACAAATCCAAACCATAATCATATGGGAAGCAGGAAAATAAAGGTTTTTTGAGACTGAGAATCCTATCACTAAAATTATATTAATACAGACTTGATTTAAACAATATAAATATACTACATAATATATTGTGAACATAACATAATATAATGTGAAAAGTATTTATTGGAAACTAATTGGATTTTTTTTCCAATTAATTCATGTACTTGGAAGATCATCACTTGTTACTGGAATGGAGCAGAGGGTTCAGTATCCTGCTTATTTTATTCATTTTTCTAATTAATAACTGAGATATTTGCTCACATGATAAGAATATGAATATTTTAATTCCTGGAAATTCTTCCAGGCTACAAAAAGAATATACAGTGCCATACTATATCATCAAAAATTGTTTCCCATAACCCATCAGCTGAAACTCTAGAGGTTAGGTATATCTTCAATTATGTTGAAAACAAAAAGAATTGAAAACCACTTTAGTTGGAGAAGAATCTGTTACTCAAACCTAAAAGCTATTCATTGTTTTCTATACCAAGATCAATTTCCATTTGTTTAGTGCCCTGAAGTGTTGTTTTTTTTTTTTTTATATAATGGAGTAATGTACCAATAATATGATTAAGGTTGCTAAGTATGTGAATGTTTTTCTCTTTTATAAAGGGATAAGAGTGATTATAATGGGTGGGTGAGGAGAACTTCAATCACATCAACTCTTTCTGAAGCAGATCAATTTTAGGAAACTATACACATAGAAGTTATAGATATTCAGGTTGATTCCTTAAAAATATCCTTCTATTTGCATACCCTTGTTTGAAGCTTGTTGCTTTAAAACAAGCAAATCAAAATAGCCAATCCTATAAATAAGTGTCCTAAAATGTGTACCAAAAAGACATGTTTGAGAAATGCTGCTTTTGATTTTCCCCTTAAAAAATTCACAATGTTCATTGTTGGCATATAATGAACATATGGGTGTTCTTTGGTAAAGAAACCTGTTTGGCTTGTTTAACACAGGCTTCCTAAATCATATTTGAATGCAGGACACTATTCTCTTGTGACATTATTTGACAACCCACAGTACTAATATGCCACTGATACATGTGTAGCACTATACTAGATGTGGCTACTGAAAAGAATGGCTGTATTTAAATAGAAACTCAGAATGAAAGTGGTTTTAGAACATAAGTGCTCAATGACACCGATTGCTGAAGTCATAGGAGAGTGAACTTTGATAATTATGGAATCTGAGAGAGTAGAGAGGGACCCAGGGGCTGAGCAGGATGTTGCATATTTAGAACAGAAAAAGGACTAGTTCAAGAAACATGGGGGAAGGGAGAGGACTCAATGTTGCCACCAAGCTATTATGTAAGAGACTTTGACAAGACAATCTAACATCTAGGATATTTCATACATATTTAACAGATAAGCTGCTGCTGAGAATATTCTTTCATTTTGAAGCTGGGGGCGGATGGGGAGCCTAGACAAAAAATAACTTTGCATCTCCAGAGATCAAGAAAGTTAAGAAAATTCATTCAGTCTCAAATGGTGCTAGATGGAAAAATGGTAATTTAGAGGAGGAGAAAAAGGATCGCCTGGCCCAAAATATAAGAATATGCGAAAAACTGACCTGCCTGGAGAAAATGAGTACGAAGTCCAGATGAAAGCAATGAATCTTTAAATTGATGCAAGATGAATTAATACATGATATGAGGGAAATTTAACTTCTGTTTTTGTTTTTGTTTTTGTTTTTGTTTTGTATATGGTCAGCTTTCTCTCTCTCTGAGATTCCCTACCACTATAATAAAATTTTGTGTGCTCAATGCAGTGCATTTATTTTGGGGAAAAAAAGTGACATAAGAGAAGTGAAAGATGACAGTCAAGCTTTAAGCAGGAGGTGGAATCTTTACTGAGCCTCTAAAGGACACAGAGGTCACCTAAGATACAGAGCTAATAATAAGATGTGTCCAGAAGGTGTCTGTCTTAAAAGGCATCCTATAATATTCCTGTTCTCTTCTCAGTACCCACAGTGTAATTTTTAAAGGTTTAAAAATGTTATAAAAAAAGATTACAGAGAGAAGTAAAGGAGAAAAACTGACCGGCATAGAAAACACCGACAGTGAAAAATACAATTTTTGTCTATATCATCCCTGTAACATTTAGATCAGCATCCTTCTCAGAGTTCTCTGAACATACATTTGATGGGACTGGACTGGGCCTGAACACATTGTAAACTGGGAGCTGATACTGGATGTCACTGAATTGACTCCTCAAGCCAACCTACACTTTCAGGGTACCTTTGTTCTATGTATCCCCTTTGTACATAGTACCTTGTAGTATGGTCCGTCCATAGCGCTACTAAAGAATGCAACTACCAGCAAAGATTTAAATGTGAAATCCAAGGGACTGATTATATTTGGTTTTAATATCAGTTACCATGACAACAAATGGGCTATTTAAAGTTGTTAGCTTTCTAGCCCACTGAGTTAATAATATGGACAAGAATGGCATAAAAGTTGAGCAAAAGCAAATTACCTCAATGTCCTATCACATAACAATGACAATGAAAGCTGTGTAGGCTTAAGAGGGTTCAAAGGATCTGAAAAACATAGTTAAGAAGGACAAATTCATCAAAAATAAAAACAGTCTTATTTATAACTAGGAGCCTCCTCAGTATCGTGCCTCCTCAGTATCATGTTCTTCAGGCTTTTAAAAATTCGAGGCTTCAGATTTAAAACAAAACAAAACAGAAAGTCAAATTGGAACAGACAAATTGTCATTTAGCTAGAATCTTTCACTACTGCGCAATCTCCATCCTATTAATTATCCCCTTTCCATCTCGAGCACATGGTCAAGAGTGAAATGTGAAATTAGATCGTGGATATCCAGAAGATTTTAACAAGGAAAAGGGTGATGCAATAAGTAAGTAAGGATCAAGTTTTATAAGCTGTTGTTTGAAAGATTCATCTGCTAAAAGCAGTAAAGAATGGCATAAGATGTTAAAGCAGATGGCCTAAGTCACAGTGCTACATTACACAAGTATGAAGACTAGAACTGAAATAGCGCAAGTAATATTTTTATTAACAAGATGCCAAGTACAGCAGCAAAAATACCTTTAGGAAGAAATCTCACTTCAAAAAAGGTTTTTCCTCTTTACACTTGATGCTATTTTCTGAATTATTCTTGGTCTGTTGCATATGTTTAAGCATCTGGGTGCTCACCACGCCCAGATGAAAGAAACTAACCCTCTTTCCTTGAATGAGGGCCTCCTTGTCTTATGAGCCCACCTGTGTGATGGAGATACGTGAGAGTAAACTAAACCAGCAACCTAGGAAGGAGTGCACTATACTGCATAGTCTTGCAGAGAATTTTTTGCACAGTAAACAAGTAGAGTGGGGAACTCACTGGTCTTTGAGTTAGTTATAAAGAAACCAACATTCATTAAGTCTATTGTGACACTAATTGTTGCTGGAGTGATCTAAAAATTATTAAAGGTGATGCCAGGGGGTCACTTCCCAAATGCAGACACACAGTAGTGGGTGTAAACAGGGAGCTGTGATTATCTATAAACATTACAACTACAAAAGCAGGCTACAACAGGCAGATCAGAGCATCAACACTCAGACATGCAAAACACTTTTTCAAATCAGAAATAATAGGCTAAGACTGGCAAATGGATTCACCTATATAGCCCTATCCATACATAGTTTTCACTAATACATATGTATTCCTTCATCGATGGATTATACTTAGGGACCACTGTGGGAATGGTGAAGTGGTTAAAAGCATGGAATTGCAAGTCAGACAACCTGATTTTGAATTTTCAGCTTCTCCTCTCTGGACAAGTTAACCTGACTTTATTGGTGTATTTCCTCATAAGGCTATCCTAAATATCAAATGTGTTTAAAGCCCTTAGAACAGTGACTGGCACAAAATTTACACCATATACTGATTGATAATATTATTAAATAGTATGTGCATTGTAATATATATATATAAAAAATAGAAAAATGATACAAATAGGCACAAATGGATATAGTGATGTTCTTCTCTCTTGGTCCATGAATTTGCTTGGACAGCACCACCTAGGCCATCAATCTGAAGAACAGAAGTTCAATAGGGAATGTTTTGAGCAAAGTATAGTCAAAAGACAAAGATGGCAGACCTTATTCAAATACACAACAGGAAAGTTAAGACCAAAATGTCATGATATTTGGCTTGTCGGGCCCTGGTATCTTGGACTGCACTTTCATGGAGATGAAGAGAATAGATTTGCAAAGCCTAATGTCATTATATATTGGATCCTATATCTATCTCTCTTTATTAAAACTTGGCTTTCCTTACAGCTTTCTAGCAAGGAAAAAAATGTCACAGCCAAAGAACAATACTATCTACTTGTCAGGTAAATTTATAATCTATAAATCAATTATCACTCTGCTTATAAACTTAAAACTGTTGTGAGATTTTTCAGCATGAGTCAGCCTCCCAAGTTCATTGAAAAGTTTGAGTTTTAGGGCCTATCAGGCTGTGGGGTAGATCCTGGACAAAGGCAAATTTAGCAGGATAATTCTTGCCTTTGCCCACCTGCCAGTCTGACTGGATTGTCCTGGTGACATTCAGCTTCTAAGATTCTACTACTTTTAGTTTTCTAGGTTCGATCACAGACAATTGGTACTGCATAGCTGGAAACTCCTCCTTTATGGTTTCATGTCTCACAATCTCAAGAACCTAGATTTCCTTAGGTATGTGGATTCAAATTATAAATTGTTATTTTGTTTCTACCGCCCCCACCACTGCCACCCATCCCCCATCCCCAAACTAAATAGTAATATGAAGCGATATTTTTCAAGCTCCTCTTAGAAAATATCTGATTTATATTTTCTGGCTGAAGAATTATCCTTTGAATCAGAAAAGCCTTTGATTTACTACTGGCTTTTTAGTGTTTCAGTGAAGTTCTCATCAAAAAGCTCTTATTAGGGAGGACAGCTGACGAAGTTCTTTATTTTATGACCGTTACTGTGATTATTATACATGCAAAGAGCTAGAAAACTCCAACAGATTAATCTGCATTGGACTTTCTTAGGCCAACTTTCATACTTCATTTCCTGGTGGTGACTACATTTAAAGTGTAAAAACATCACGTTTGCTTTGCAGTTGTCAGAAGATGATTTGCTTTATTCACTTATAAGTCAACATTTTTAGCCATTATTCATATCAAAATGAAAAATTAATGTATTCATTTTGTCCTAATTGTTGCCATTTGTCATTTACCATTTTTACCATTTTCATAAAGAAAAATACAATTCAACTCTAAGTTTGAAAACCCCAACAAGCACCAACCTATGACCAAGCTTACATCTACGGAGCAATACAAGCTTTCAAAGTCATGTTTCGTTTTGTAACAGGTTTAGCTAAAATGATGATATTCAAACCACTTTTTATATCACAGAATTTATCCCATTACCATTTCTCAAACCCATGAAGAAAATTAAGGCTATTTAAGTCAGCATGTCCTTGTGGAACAATTTAATAACTGCAATTGTTTTCAAGAAGCAGAGAGACATTATTTCTGAAATCTGTTCTGTATTTGTACTTCTGGAACCCATTTATAATGAAATCACTAATAAATCACATGCCACTGAAAATTTCTTCGAGTTTTTCTGCTCTCAAATCTTTGACAAATGAACATGTCATTATAGACATCATCAGTAAAAGACAGTAAATGAAAATTAATAAAAGAGCCAAACTATTAAAATTCATAACTGTTTCCTCCAGGTAGGCTAAAAATATTGGGTTGACTAAAGTTTTTCAACCATTTCTTAAACCCGATTTTTGGAAGACAGTAAAATTGGTCTTCCATGGCATTGCTCAAAGAGGATACCTTGAAAAAACTTTTGACATCCAATGCACTCTCAGCCTTTTCTACAGCACAGGGCTGAACTAAGTTCTCTACATTCCAGGTTTTACCTTCTAAGGAAGCTTCAAATATTTTAAAATATCTTCTTAGTAATTAGGGTTTTTCATTGTCTTGACTCTAATCAACATTTTCACTTTCACTTCAAAAAGTATTTGATTTTTTTCTCTAAAATTTTTATCATTTTTTATTTTATTATACTTTAAGTTCTGGGATACATGTGAAGAACATGAAGGTTTGTTATATAGGTATACACATGCCATGGTGGTTTGCTGCACCCATCAAACCGTCATCTACATTATGTATTTCTCCTACTACTATCCTTCCCCTAGCCTCCCACTCCATGACAGGCACCAGTGTGTGATGTTCCCCTCCCTGTGTCCATGTGTTCTCACTGTTCAACTCCCACTTAGGAGTGAGAACATGATTTTATTTTGTAATGTTGCTGTAAGAGGGTACCTATGTTCAGTGGTATGCTTGTAAATGTTTAACAAGTAGCTCTCTAAACAAATCAAACCAAGCAAAACAAAAAGCTTTGATTTGTAGCATTTGCCAATTTCTATGATGAAATATACTCAACAGGGTAGTTTTAAAATTATCACTATAATGGCATTGAATGCAGAGTTAGGAAGAGATGCTCAGTACATCATAACATAGCATTTCCACCATATGGATTCAGTAGACATAAATAATTTCAAGAGCATTGGTAATAGACACAGTAAAAGAATTATGAAGTGATTAGTTTGGAATACATATTACATTTCGTTTTAATACACTATTTAATTGTAACATCATATAATTTAATTTGTAATAATCATTGTATTTAATAATAATCTTTCACAGGCCATTAAGAGATGGCTCTAGCACATCACTCCCTATGTTTCAGAAAGTTAATCAAGATTTAATATTACATGTGTCTTCATGATAGCAAAATTCATATTTTAAATATCCATGTAAAAATGTTCTAGAGAGTTTTCATTAGTTCCTCTATTTTCAACTCGTGATAGTTTGACTATGCTACTATTTTCTTGGCTTTTGAGTTCATGGAGAATACCCTAAATGTAATGGCATAAACTTGACATTATTGTAGAAGCCAGTGTTTAACTTAGTTTGAGGAATTGCATTCTTTAAAAAAAAAAAAAAAAAACTCATTAGTTTATCATAGGATAAGATTATTTTATTCAAAAACTGACTAGGCAGATCTGAAAACTCTAGAGAAATCACAACTCCACTGTGAGGACCAGTGACATTACCATAATCTTATCTCACATTAGGGGCCTTCTATGTTAAATCCAATTAAACTAATGCACCCAAGTTCCCAATAACACAGAAGTTTAAAATTGTCTAATCAAGCATTCTTCAGACCTTTAAAAAGCAAATCACAAATCACAATGCCTACCACATAAGATATACAGAAATCATAATCTCTAGCCTCCACAGATCTTTGCTACTAGTATTAGAACTAATGATATCAACAGCAAACATGACGAGCAAGGCACCAATTTAGGATTAAATGAATGAGGTTATATAATCCTCATATGTTACCTCATTTAATCCTCACAGCCAAATAGGGAGGTGTCTCTTATCTTTAACGTATAGGTGGACAAACAGATGTAGTTTAAACAGACTAGGTAACTAGCCCAAATTATTGCAGGTATAAAACTGGAACCCAAACCCAGGTCTTCCTAACTTCCAAGCCCATTCATTACTCCAGAACATTTATTATGCTTGCTGCGTCTACTCAACCTGCCCACCATCTACCCAGTGTTCAAACCTGAAACCCCAGACTTACTCCCTACACATACTCAATCACTAAATCCTATAGGCTATACCTACTTCCAAAATAAGTGTCACACATGTTCATCTCCACTGCCACCATCCTGGTCAGGCCACCATTGTATCTGACCAAAGTAACTATGAATCTTCTACTTGGTCTCCTTCCCTTCCATCTTGCCACTCTTCCCTACTTCCTCATGCTTAACCATTCTTTACTATGTAGCTAGAATAATCTTTCTACAATTAAAATCTAATTCTGTCAATATCTTAAGTAAAATATTTCAGAGAGGACTCAACTCCAAAGTCCTTATGTAGGAGATTTTCCTCAGTGCTTCAGTCTCTGGAATTGTATTTTCCCCTCTTATACTGTCAGATTTCTGGTTTTCTGAAGGTGTCAAGCTCTCACCACCTAGCTTCTGAACAAGTAATTTTCTCTGCCTGAAGTGCTAATCTTCTGCACCTACTCTTCTCTAACACTTGGTGTAATCTGATTGATTATTCAACTTTCAACTTCACTCTCTCTGGATAGACTTTTTGGACTCTCAAAGCCTAGGAGAGGTGCTCTGCCATCTTGTTTTCCAGAACACCCCCATTCCAAACACTGAGCACACTAACTCATAATCTTCCTGTTCTCTGAAGTCAGAAACCATGTCTATCTCATTTTTGTCTGTATACCTAATATAGTGGCTTACATAGTAATGGTAATCAATAAGCAGTTGTTAAATGAATTGATGAGTTTATTCTGAGGATTAAAAAGGAATGATTATATGAAGTACCTGGTAACACTGTCCTTGTTAAGAATCTAAACATGCAAGACCAGACACAAAGGTGGGATAGAGAAATGACACAGTAAAAGCTATTTTGACCTCTCCACTTTGATGTCAAAATATAATCCCTTTTTGATAAATATGCAGTTTTTAATCATAATTATATGAATGTGGAAATTTTTTTTAATTTTTGAGATGGAGTTTTGCTTTTGTTTCCCAGGCTGGAGTGCAATGGCGTGATCTCGGCTCACGGCAACCTCTGCCTCCTGGGTTCAAGCGATTCTCCTGCCTCAGCCTTCCAAGTAGCTGGGCAATTTAATTACTTGGGAAGGGAATTAAATGATTTTAAATTCAATTAAAATTCATTTTGTTGAAAATTTTCATTTCCATCCATCATAATTAATGTTAATGACAAAAAACTTGATTCACTGATTTAATTTTGTCCATATCCAATTTTAATTTCTATTTATGTCATTTTTTTTCTTTTGTGCTCACTGTGCTGATTGATTTCTAATTTTTCAGGTCACAGATGGCAAATAGAAACTTTGACACAATAATTTTTCCATTATTTTCTGAAAATAATGTTTTAAGTGTATGCATATCTGAATATCTGTTTTTATAGATTATTTCTAATGAACACACACACATACAATTTTGAAAATCCCACAGAAAGCTATCTCAATTGTTTTTCTTCTACAAATTTTGAACTTAAAATGTGTCCACTGTTGGCTTTATTTTGTGTTATTTTTACTGGTGTTATTTATTATGAATAATATAAATGATTAATAATTTGATTTTTCTGAACAAAATATAAAGCACTTATATAATTTCCAGCCCTTTAGGAGGTCAAAGATACACTTTCTAGGTGCTTGATATTAGGGTCAATGTTATGGTTGGATTAACAAACATTTATTGAAAGTATTGAGCAACATTCTTTCTGCCCTTCCCTTGAGTTTTAAATATTATTTTGTTTGTGGGCTTAAGTACCTGACACAATATGACAAAGGCTGTACCTACTTATGCAGCCTCAAAACATCTTATTTCCTTTTTATATACAAGCAACATCATTTTAAAAATAATTTTGAGGCCAGATGTGGTGGCTCATGCCTGTAATCCCAGCACTTTGAAAGGCCAAGGCAGGCAGATCACGAGGTCAGGAGTTTGAGACCAGCCTGTCCAATATGGTGAAACCTCATCTCTACTAAATAATATAAAAATAAGCTGGGCATGGTGGCCCGCATGTATAGTCCCAGATACTTGGTAAGCTGAGGCAGGAGAATCATTTGAACCCGGGAGGCAGGGGTTACAGAGAGCTGAGATTATGCCACTGCACTCCAGCCTGGGTGACAGAGACTCCATCTTAAAAAAGAAAAAAATTGAAAAATTTATTTGAAAAAGAATGATACTAAAAGAACAAATAGCTGGATTCTATTAAATATTTAAAAAACAGAAAAGACAGGAATACAAATAATAGGACTAAAATTCAGACACATTCCATCCTGAAATCCTGTAACAATAAGGCAAGATATCAAATGCATGGCTGGGTGCGGTGGCTTACTCCTATAATCCTAGCACTTTGGGAGGCCGAGGCGGATGGATCACGAGGTCAAGAGATCGAGACCATTCTGGTCAACAAGGTGAAACCCCGTCTCTACTAAAAATACAAAAATTAGCTGGGCATGGTGGCGCATGCCTGTAGTCCCAGCTACTTGGGAGGCTGAGGCAGAGGTTGTGGTGAGCCAAGACCGTGCCATTGCACTACAGCCTGGGTAACAAGAGCAAAACTCCGTCTCAAAAAAAAAAAAAAAAAGATGTCAAATGCTTCTAAACCCTCCGTTTCTGAAAACACGAACTGTTTTACTGTCATATGTCTAGATGCAATTCTGATCTCCTTGGTGCCAAAACTTTATAATTACGTATCCTTTAGAAACAAAGCTGCAGTTTTGGTTGCACAGTTATGCCTAAACCTGGGATTGATCTGATGATACTATAATAACTCTACTCAAAACTACGTGCAAAACATTCTCAGCACTCATGAAGCATGAACTCTATGAGGAGATAAGCTGTTTTCTCGGCATCAATGAAGCATGACTTCTATGAGTAGATAATTCATTGGCAATGTTAATGGAAATCAGTGTTTAAGCATAAGTGCTGCCATATGCAATAGAATAATAGCAAAATATGATTTAAATAAATACATTTTAATGTTTCTAAAAACATATTAACACTTTCGGTATTATAAAGTTTCCACAGAGTAATGAAGTAAGGCTCACTGTGAACTAAGTCCTACTTGTGAATACCCAGATAAAATTGAGGAAGAGAAAAATCTCTGTAGATTAAGTAAGGCTCCAATGGTAGGACTCGGTAATTAAGTATAGTAGTTGGGGTTAGCTGAGGGATATAATTTAGGAAAATATTCTGTCATCCTTAAGATTAGTGCCTAGTACTACAGGTAGTAGGACTTCATGGGCCCTTCCCTAAACATTTTCTTTGGCGAAGCTATATCATTATTTGTTCTTATAAAAGAGAAGCTATAGGCCCTTCGAAATGATCCATTATCATCACTGACTATGTTCATTTATACCATTCTATATGTAAAGAACATAAAGTCAGTGACTTTCTCAGGAACTAGTTTCCTTATCCAAAAAGTAAAAAAGACAAAATAGTTTTCATGGAATGAGTGTATAATGTGTACTACTAAATCAGACGACTTTGTATCTTCATTGAAAATTTAGGAGACCACAAGTAATAAAAGAAGCAGTAGTAATAAGTCATTCTAAACAGTGAGTAGTATTTTTTTAATGAAAATTCCTGAAACATCATTAAAAATCAGCTTTTGAAAAAATTCAAGTAATTGCAAGCTGTAGAACGTAAATATGCTTTGTTGATCTTTGCTTCATTAATTAAAATTAAATCTTAATTAAAATATTTCAGAGAGGACTCAACTCCAAAGTTCTTATGCAGGAGATTTTCCTCAGCTCTTCAGTCCCTGTAATTATGTTTCCCTTCTTGCAGTGAGCGATTTCTGATTCTCTGAAGGTGTCATGCTCTCACCAACTAGCTTCTGAACAAGTAAAGTATCAGTAAAGTATGTGACAGACTCTAGAATTAGGAAAGCTCTGGACTCTTACTCAGAACATAATGCTTTTTCAGATTTTAACATAAAAATTGCAAGTCTGTGACTTCTTTGTGAGTACTAAGATGAGAAAAAAATCAGTAGAAATAAGCAAGTGATACGGCATTATCTGTAAAAGGCACCTTTGAGAGGCTGTTTTCACCTATACGCTTAGATTCTTTCAACATACAACAAAAAAGACTGATGAAATAAAGTCTGGAAAAACACCAATATTTTTTCCCCTTGCAACCCATTACATCAGCCAGCATTTCCCTGTAGTTGTGATTATTACATTATGACTTGATTACTAACTATTACTGCCACAGTTGGAAAAGCGAAAGCACAGCGTGGAGCCATTTCCATTAAAAGAATATGAAATTCCATAACAAGTTCTGAGGCTGCATGGTTGCTGTGGGCTTGAACTCAGAAGTGCATAACTATCTACTTAAGTTGCTGTTTGAAGGAGTACCCTAACTTACATCATTATTTCATTGAGTTTGAACTGTACCATGGATTTTTCCATTAAGCAATATCAGACACTTAACACTGTTATTTGTACTCCAAAAAAGGTAATGTGTTTTTTTTTCTACTTACTTTGCAGAGTACCAGAATTTTCTATTGCATGTATATGCAATCCTGATTGTCCCTAATAGAACGGGATCAGGTGCTTCCATAAACTAGAGACCGCCAGTCATCTTGAAGTGGCATAACTGAGAAAAGCAGCATTAATATTTGTGTGGGTAGTATTTGCATATGCCATTTAAGAACGCAGGGAAAAAGTAGTTTCAGTTGCTATGATTTAACAGGACCAGAGAACAATGAAAAGACCTAAATATATTCAAAATATGTAGATTAATGTTAATGGGGAAAAAGAATGGGGTACCACTTTACATCTCTTCTTGGTTTCTGTGTGGCTCAAATGACAAGGTGGCATGCAATGAGGACCGCAATGTGAGGAAGTTCTTTTACAGTGTTTCTAATATAGTGATGGAAAAATACAAAAACTTGTTAAATATTTTATAGGGGAATAATCATCACTGTAAGAAAACTACAAATACATTTTAATTTATGCTTGGAATAGGCTAATGTAAGCGTCCACTGTTGTGTTTGTGTGTGGGCACGTGAGCACACGTGTGAATATGCTCTCAATATAATAGAAAGACCTAGAAATATATGTCTTGATTTGACTTGCAAAACAAAAGAGGCTTGTTTACTTACATGATTTCCTCTAAATGCAATCCTGCAGGGAAAATCTATATTGAGAAGAATTGAAGCTGTCCCTAGAAGTTTTCCAGTAAAAGTTAAAAGGAAGTTACTTCTTCTCTACTGTTTGCCATTTTCTTTCCTGTGTGGGATTACTAACTTTAGTCTTGAATACATATGCTCTGGCAGTTGCCAATGCAAGGTTTTAGGGTCTTGTTTTTTTTTTGTTTTTTGGTTTTTGGTTTTTTTTGAGACACAGTTTTACTCTTGTTACCCAGGCTGGAATGCCATGGCGCAATCTCGGCTCACGGCAAGCTCCGCCTCCTGGGTTCAGGCAATTCTCCTGCCTCAGCCTCCTGAGTAGCTGGGATTACAGGCACGTGCCACCGTGTCCAGCTAACTTTTTGTATTTTTAGTAGAGACGGGGTTTCACCATGTTGACCAGGATGGTCTCGATCTCTTGACCTCGTGATCCACCCGCCTCGAGAGAAACTTAAAAATGGTTCCAAAACATCGGTATCTGCACCCCAATCCTTTACTGCCCCCAAAGTCTTATCTTTATAGGCTTTTGCATTAGTGCTTCTCCAATACTAGCAAAATCTTCACCTTCGAATTTTTTATTTTTAATCCTTTAAACACAATTAATTGAAAATCCCCAATGCAATTCTGTCCTATTTCCCCACTAGTAATTTTGAACAGAAAATACCTATAAAAGTGCAGTGCAAGCAAGTTTGTTGGCAATCTAAAACATGTGTGTTTTCTTTTTGAAAAAGATGAAAATAAAGTTGAAACGTAAAAGTCTAAAACGTGGTTACAGGTTCTTTTGCAAATGTTCACTCTGCAGCAGAGGAGAAATGCATAAAAGCAGAAACCTGGGAAAAACAGACTGATATCAAAGGTGCTGGGAGCACTCATTGCCCTGGAAGGAGTCATCAAACAGCGGTAGGAATGATAAAAGTCAGCGTTCCCATCCCATCCCTGTGGCTGGCTCTGCAAGTCCTCATCTTGAATAAGTCAATTAAGCTACAGAGACCATTCTTTTCTTCCTTTAGACATAAAACATCAATAATATTAGGAAATAACTAAAAACCTTTAAAAATGTATAATTTTATCAATAAAATTTTGTTTATAAATGCTTCCTCAAATATCAAATATTCATTCCTTATTTTCTTCTGGATTTCTAAAATAATTTTCTTCCTCAATTGTGGTGATCAACTTCCATAAAAACTCTTTAAATGTAGGACTTCACCGTTGATAAGTCACAGTATGCTGAAAATCACTTTTAAGTTGATAGTCTGCTATTCTGTATGTCCCAGTTTTTACATTCTAGATACTCGTAAACATTTTGTTTTTCCCTTACATGCTATTATTTCATGAAAGTACCTTCAAGTCAAAACCTTGAAAAAGTCAAAGAAAAATGCTTAGCATTTTTCTAGGGGAAAGAATAAATAAGAAATACAACACATTAAGTATTAAAATGAAATTTAAGGCAGTAAGGGAAGAGAGAGGGAAAGGGAAAAACTAATGAAAGAGCAATGGTTAATTTCACCGAGACTTAACTACATGCCAGGCACTTTGCTACGTGTTTTCCATGAGCTGTCTCACTTATCACTACACAACCCCACGAGGGAGGCATCATGACTGTCTCTATTGCACAGATGAGGAAACTGAAGTCAAAGGTAAACGTCTTACTTAAGGTGAATGGCCTTCACTGTGGGTGAAGGGCCAAGCTATCTCTGATTCCAGGTATGTCACACCAAAAGAAAGGAGAGAGAACAAGATAGAAATAGAAATTGAAATCATGGTCAAGAGAAGAAAAAGGCAAATGGGAAAAGTTGAATGAGGAAGGGAAGGAAAGTTTCTTCTTACCTATCCTCTACCCTTCCAGGGTGGACTTGTTCACTCCCTTCACCCGCTCTCAAACTCATATCCAGGGTTAGAATCAATCCTCATATCAGCTATTACTCTACTACTCTTTTCCCTAGTATTCCAATTGAGACTTCAATGAATAAAAAAAGGGAATAAAAATAATTTGACTATAAAAATAACTTCAATTTTTTTTTCAAGGGAGACATTTGCAGAAATTGACACTCTAAATATTACTGGTAACAAATTTCATGCAATTCATTCCATAGTTATTTTCATCACACCAGTGTGCTTTCACAGGGTTAACCTATTAACATCTTTCTATTTTTAAAAAGTCTATAGAACAATACACATATGAGGTAGGTGTTTGCTAATCAGTTAGCAAAATGCCATTAAATTAGCTTAGCTGAAGGTAATTGGTTACTATAAAAAAATACAACTCCTCAGATGCAGGGAATTGCACAGGCCTACTTTCCACCCAACTAAGGGAAAGATTATTGCTCTAAGAAGCCTAAATCAATCTTTGGAGGTGTCCCCTGGGATGGTGGCCGAGAGCTGGGTCTCTCGACCCCCTTTTCAGTCCCTAATAAGCAGAACAGCTCTGTTCTTCTGACTTACACACTGGATTTTGAATAAGATTTTGGTTGAAGAGCTCAGTTTAAAAAATCTTGCAAATCACTGAGGTAAGGGACTTTCTATTTTTCTCAAGAGTAATTTTGAACATAAAATCAACTCATAATTGTTACTTAGAGCTGTCTTCAAAATTCTTGTCAAATTATATTCTGGTATTATTAATGAAACCAGGATGACAGTGGAATCTTTCAGTAAAACCATATGATAATATTTGAATAACAAGATTTTAGTGGTTCAATCCAGCTCTTTTGCTCAAGTATACTGAGGCAAGGAAAAGTCAGAGCAAACTCACAATGTTTGAAAAGCTTAATGGTGCATTAACGAAAGATAAAATAGTCATAAGAGTTATTTTTTAAAAAAATTATAAGATCCTTATAACAAGAATAAAGTAAAGTGAGGCTGATCTAATTTGTCCTTCATAAAATCATATTAAAGGTCTGGTACATTTTGTCCCTTTCTGTATGTAAATATCTTCTCTTATAATTTATTTTTGTTACTCACTCTTTCAAGGCAAAATCTTTGCCTTATTAAAATGTATATTTGTTTTCAAACATTTAGGGAGATATTTTTTTCTATCCACAACTTTTAACATTAAATTTTTGAAATAATTTCAAAAACCTGTTTAAATGTAAAGAATAATATAGTGAAGTCCAGTTGTATACTTCCTATACATGAAGACCTATGCCAGACCCTGGAAAAAAATAAAAATAATAATAATAAAGAATTTGTCTCAATCATGAGGAACTTTGAGTTTAATTGTAAAGATAGACATATGAGGAATTTTTATGTCAACATAAATGTAAGCACAGGGAACCAAAAGAAAGGAAAATGAGCTCAAATTCAGTTTCAGAGAACTTATTCTAGAGGCTATACTAGGAGTTGGGCTTTTATTTTTTTCATGGCTTCACTGCAATCACTACTGAGATTTCATTCATACCATCCAAACTACCCATTTAGAGTTTTACAATTCAGTGTTTCATATATTCACATATTTGTGTAACCATCACCAAAATCAGATTTTAGCACACTTTGGTTCCCTCTGAAAGAAACCCTGAAGCCATTAATTGTCACTCATCATCTTTTGCCACTGCCTCTCACCAACCCCACCAGCCCTAAACAACCACTATTTCCTTTATGTCTGTATGAATTCGTCTATTCTGGACATTCCACATAAGCAGAAGTATGCACTATACATGTTTTCTTTCATAATTACTTTCTTTACATAGGATAATGTTTTCAAGGATCATCCTTCTTGCAGCATGTATTATTAGTTAATTTATTTTTATTGCTGATAACATTTCATTGTATAGATGGGACAAATTGTATTAATCCATTCATCAATTGATGGCTATTTGGTTTGCTTCTACTTTTGGGTACTACCAGCACTGTTATATGAATATTTGTGTGTACAAGCTTTGTGTGAAGGTATGGTTTTATTTCTCAAGTGTACACTAAGGAGTAAAATTGTTGGGTCATATTGTAACTCTCTGTTTAGCTTCTTGTGGAATTCTCAGTTTTTCAAGGTGGCTGCATCACTTTATTTCCCTACTGGCAATGTATAAGGGTTCCAATTCCTTAACACTTGTTATTTACCTTATTTTTCGTTGATAGGCATTTTAGTGAATATGAAGTGGTATCTCTTTGTAGTTTTAATGTACATTTCCCTAATGACTAAAGATGTTGAGCATCTATTTCATGCCCTTATTGAAAATGTGCATTTATTCTTTGGGGAAACGTCTATTCAGATCCTTTGCCCATTTTTAAAGTGCATTATTTTTCTTTCTATTATTGAGTTGTAAGAGTTCTTTATAACATCTGTATACAAGTTCCTGATCAGATAATATGATTTGAAAATCTTCTCCCTTTCTGTGAGGTGGTGCTTTACTTTCTTGATGTCTTGATGGTCTCATTTGTAGCACAAACATTTTTAATTTTGATTTAGTATAATTTATCTATTTTGTGTTGTGATTATTGCTTGTGCTTTTGGTGCCATATTAAGAAATCATCTCAGCTTAGGTTTGAGTGGTGAGTAAGAAGGAACAAATTAAGAATAGTGGAGCCTTATTCCAGACCGAGGTTAGTGAACAAGCAATGTCATACAACTATGATACACTGTAAATTCCTCTTTTGTTTGCTTAGAACAGGGTAGAGTCCCACAGAGCCATACCTAACAACTTTGGCATACCATTATACAGATTTTGTAATGCACGGTATGGTTCCCAGATAGATATTATTCACACTATCCTATTGCTAGCTACAGGTTAAGCTCAGTTGAAGGAGCGCATGTGCTGAAAGAAGGCCAATGTAATGTAAACATTTAAAAGAACAGAAAATCAAACACCACATGTTCTCACTCATAGGTAGGTGTTGAACAATGAGAACACATGGACACAGGGAGGGGAGCATCACACAGTGGGGTCTGTCGGGGGAGAACCAGGGGAGGAATGGGGGGGTGGGGAGGATACCATGGGGAGAAATGCTGGATACATGTGATGGGGAGGAAGGCAGCAAACCACATTGCCATGTATGTACCTATGCAACAATCTTGCATGTTCTTCACATGTACCCCAAAACCTAAAATGCAATAAAATATATAAATACATAATTTATATTCCTTTAAATAATTAAAACAATTACAGAATTAAAATATTTATGCCTTCTGACATGGAGGCCCTAAGGCAAAGTCCAGTTTACATATTTTAGTTACTATCCTAGATTTAAACCAGATCTAGGTAACTGAGAAATATACCCAAAGAGCTTTATGTAATACCATAATTCTATGAAAAAAGGTGGAAAATTTTAATAATATTGCTAACTATAGCATTCATATTATTTTTCCTTTAGACAAATCTGTATTTCCAATATCATTTTTAAACATAAAATGTTTTGCTTAGTTTTGTTAAAGTTTAGTACATTGAACTGAAGCAGACAAGGGCCTGACCATCCTATCTTACGGCAGAGAAATACTTCACTTTTGCATGAGAGCATCCTGTGTTACGTAATGAGCCAGTGTCTAAGAATTGACACCCACTTCCTATTCTTCCCTGCATTAACTTTGTGTTATCTGATACAACACTTGTCATCTCTACATTCGCATCATCTCAAGTGAAAAATTCAAGGGCTTGATTAGACCATCTTTTCAACTGTGACTTCCTTGGATGAAGTAGCCAAATTGGTGAAGGCAGTGATACATACCTCTGTCAACACAGTGTAGACATGCAGTAGTCGGAGTTTATCACCTATGTAATTTCACTTGAGAGTGCCAGTTCAATTTATCAGAAGTATCTTCCAGCTATTCATCTCTTAACTAAACATAATCAGGCATTGGTTTAAAAACAGATAATACTACTGGAGTCCAAATTATAAGTTCTAATCCAGTCTATGAGGTAAAAGGGAATCTCTTTAGATGAATGAGGTAACTAAATCTTGGAAATGATAAATTGATTTAAAAACATGTTAGTATTTAGTCACAGACCCTGGTATCTCTCCAGATTACTTATCAGAAAGGATATAAATACTTGTGCAATTACCTTATTCTTAAATCTAACATCCAGAAAAGAATGTATATGGCAATAAGAGATTAATATCTTAAGGTAGTCAGGCAAATCACCAAATGTTGATGGAAGTGTTTTGATTAATGGAATAAACCACCTTTATAAAAATGGATCATTTATTCTAAGTAAAAAGAGAGAATGGGTCATACTGTAATTCCATTTTGTCTCCAAAGAAAGTATCTTTGATTTAAAAAAAAAAAATCCCTTTAAAAAAGACACTAGCAAAAAGACAAACTGTAATTCTATAATTGCCAAAGTCACTGCCAATTAATACGTGATGACCATTCTGTGCCTCAGCAATGTGTTATTTGGAGTGGTCAATGAGTTTGGTCAACTTGGTCCAAAGTATACATCTTTTATTCTTCCTCTGAATTACAACAGCAACTTATTTTTTTCAGCTTTCATCACACTCCTCATTATCTTCTGACTAGAGTCTAAGCTCCTTGATATGTCCTACTAGTTTACTTTCCATTCATTTCTTTTAGAAATATGTATGTAGCAGTCCTAGGTTACTGTGTGGAGTAAAAGGTCAGAACTTCAAGACTAAAATACCATTACCACACCACTGCAGCCTGGGAATTCTCTTTTCTAGGGACAGGGCTTGAACATGACTGACAGTGCAGTAGACTCCAATCTACAAGAGACAGGGAAGCTCTCAGGCATAAAGCTCTTATGAAGGATCAGGCTGAAGCCACCCTCTCGGTGCCTTTGCCTGAGATCACACCCTTGTTTTGCTTCCTTCCCTGCTCCGTCCTGCTTCTCTCAGTCGCTGCCAGTCTCCTATAAGGACTTCCCTTAACAAATCTTTTTGCATATCAATCCTCATCTCAGGTCCTGTTTCCAGGAAACTTGACCTAAGACACTCTTATAGAAGATAATTTTAAAAAATATGCAGTGTGGATAAACATTGAGCAAGACATACTTATATTTTTCAGGGGAGCCAGGTTTAAATAATTAATTGCACATTTAGACCAATTTATCACCTTAATTTAACTAGCAATGCTCTAGTAGATATTCCATAAATATGTATTGAGTGAAAACTTATAAATAATTAAATTAACCAACAAATATACAATACATATATTCATCATCTAATCCCTATGCACTTGATTGGGCAATACTGACCCAAAGAAGGACTTTGGAGAAGATTAGGTAACTGAAAATGGAAAGTAAAACAGGGTTAATATTAACTAGGAGAAATTGAAAGCATCAATTGGGGAAAAGTTTATAGGTCACTTGGACCTAATCTAACAAAACCATGAAATGTTTCTCCAACCAAAAATAACAGGACTAAGAAACACAGTGGGAGTTGGACTGCAACGAATGAAAATCTCAGGAAGGCTAAATTGTTCATGCACTCTCTTGAACATCTTGGTAACAGGACTGAGCATTGAGCATGCTTACTGACAACCGCTTGACCCTGCCAGTTTCCTGGAAGTGTTGATGGCTAGAAACCTCACCCTAAGTAAATAATTTCTTTACCATCATTCTGGTCTATGACAAAGTGAGCATAAGGAGCCCAGGATTGGCCTACAGATGGGGAGGAAGCAAAAAACAGGCAGGAGATTCCAGGTATCAGCCAGCAGAGGGGAAAAACAGAGAGGGAAAGCCCAAGCAAGTAGCTACAGAGGGGAGTAAAGGATGGAAAATAGAAAAAAAAAAAACTGTGAGGTTTAAAACTTTTATGGCTGCAAAAATGGACACACAATTCAAGTTGAATGATGACGAATCAAGATAAATTAATTAATTAAATAAAAATAAAAGAATGAACACACAAAGAAATCAGAAAAGTTACTGCAGTAACAGGGATCAAATTTAATACCTAAAGTAGTAGTAAAAAGGTTACGCTTGGATAATATTTTTAATTTTTTAAATTTTATTTTTAAATTGACAAATAATAATCTTACATAGATATAGAGTACACAATGATATTCTGATAATATATACAACATATGGTGATCAGATCACGGTAATGAGGCCAAAACTGAGACTGTGAAGCTGGCCATAGCTCTAGGAAACACTGCCCCCTAAAGGTCCAGATTGTGTTTTCAGGGAGACCAGATTTCACAACTGTGGAGCCAGGCCACGGACTTAGGCACCTGGGATTCCCATGCAGAGATCTCAAACCAGGTCCAAAATTATGGTGCAGCTATCTAAAGACCTGTGTTCAGTATCAGGGCTTAGTGAAGGATGTCAAATTAGAATGAGATTATTTTTCTTTTTCTAGTCCTCACCAACCTTTCAGTAATACCATTCAGTTTTTAAATTTGAGCTAATATATGTATAAGATACACAATTCAAAAGAAACAAGAAATGCATATAATAAAAATTAAGTATCTTTCCCCCTCATCCCCTCTCCCCTAAATTATTATTGGCTTTTTCTATGTTCTTTCAGAAACTTTTCATACACATGCCAGCACTGTTTCCACTTGCTTGTCATTTTCCCTCCTAATTTAACAATATACCTTGGGGAAAGTTTGACATCAGAATGTATAGGAAGGCTTTATTATTTTTAATAACAGCATAGTATTCTATGGACTTATGTATCTAATTCCCTAAAGCTTGACAATTAAGTTGCTAGTATATAATGTTGCAATGATAACCCTTGTTAAATATATATGTACGTAGTATAAATGACAGTATACACGTCCAAACATTACGCAAGAATGAATACACTGAAATGAAATTGTGGTCAGAATCTAGGTGCATTAGTCCTAATTGATATTTCCAAATTGACAACAAATTTAAAAATGTGTGCTTTTATCAGCAAATTTTGTGTTTATGTATTTCCTTACATACTTACTGATAGAATATATTATCAATTATTTTTTATCTCTGCAATGTAACATTTTTTAAGTCTCTATTTTCCATTTTTATCAAGCTTATTAATAAGTGTCAGGTTAAGCTAGTTTTGGTCTAAGAGACATTCGAGTGTGTGCATTTCTGCCTATTCATATTCTTAGACAATGTTTCTCTCGCACTGTACTTTTTCCTGTAATATGCTGTGCTTTTCTTTTGTTCAAAACATTACCTCTTTTACTTGGATATAAGCTGTAAATATTTTATATATTATTTTCCAGTTTGACATTTGCCTTTAATGTAATTCAGGATTTTCCCTAGACTTATTTTGCATTATTATTATTACTTAATGTATTCAAACATACCAGTTTTTTATTTATGGCTTCAGAGTTTCCTGTCATCCTTCAAAAGGCTTCCCTCCCCCATGATTTTTTTTTTTAAATCATGTTTTCCTCTAGTATTTTAATTTCCTTTTTTATGTTTAACTTTAGATCTCTTCCAAATAGACAAACACACCCCCCACACACACCCATCCCTGCTACACATACACTTTTTCTTTTTTAAAATTTCAAATGACATGGCCCCCCCCACCCACCGCACCTAAATATGGCTTTATTAGATAACTGGCCCTGGTATTTAATTGCTCACAATAAAAAGGAATAGGGAATAGTTACTCTAAACAAAAAGACTTACTTTTTTATTGCTTCTAGAGATGGGATCTTGGTTTATTTCCCAGGCTGGAGTGCAGTGGCACAAGCATAGCTCTCTACCACCTTGAATTCCTGAGCTCAAGAGATCCTCCTGCCTCAGCCTCCTACTTTTGTTCCTTTTTTTTTTTTAATAAGATACTGTCAGACATTGATCTATCTCATTACACAAAAAAGCAAGTTAATTCTTCTGCACAATTCATTAAATATTTTATAATTCATGTTACAGTGGATGTAGCAGGAAGTTACTATGTTCAAGGTTAAAGTTTGTATATGTGTTTTTTTATGATTAAAAATAGCATTTTCTAGATATTTAGCTTGCAATGTTTTAAAATATTTTCCCAACTAAATCTCCAACTGTGGAGATTTGTGGAGAGCTCTATTGGACAGAATTCTGGAGGCTCTATCACTTGTTCATCTGAATGCTACAGTCAATCCATTGTTACTTTTTCATGTTCATCATATTATCCTGAAAAACTGTAAACCTACTATAAAGTAAGGGAATGGTTTAGTAAGCCCATACACACGTATCACACAGCTTCAAAACATGATAATTTGCCATTCATAGTTCCCCTATCCTCCCTCTCATCTTTAAATAATTTATTTTTATTTTATTGAAGTGTATTAAATTCCAGACATATTCTCTGTACATACTTCAGTACGAGTCTCTAACAAATAAGCACATTTTTTAAAACCACCATACTACCATTTTTAAACCTTGTAAAATTAACAAAAAATAATACAATATTATATAAGGTATATAAAATATATCATATAATGTAAAATTATCAAGTTGTTTTCAATCAATATAAAATAAAATATAAATATACTATGAAATATTAATTTAATATAATATAAAATAATCAATATACTTTAATATAATACAACCAAGTTGTATTCCTCTATTGTCTCAAAATATCTAAGTGTTTTCTTTCCCTAGAACCTGGAAAAGGTGTTTTCCTTTGCATCCATTGCACAAGGATGACATGACCATAAGTATCTTAATTAATCTATAAAATTCACCCCTCTCCGCCATCCCATATTAGCTACTAGGCGATCTGTCCTATAGATTTTCCTACATTATATATTTTAGTGATTGTATTCTGATGCCAATTAATACATTTCTCTAGCCAGATATTTTCCAGAATTTGTAATTCATTCTAGAGACTTAATTGTATTTATTTATATTTTTTAAGTGTAAACAAAGCATGCAGAAATCATGGATAGGTAGCACTGTAGTGTTTAGTGCTTATCAAGAGGTACGTAGAGGCATATACTATTTTGTTGTACCAGTCTAAGTTAGGTTAGGACTTATCAGAGGATTTAGGTATTGTCATACTGATCCATCCGTTTTTAATCTCAAAATATTTCAACTAATGATTTTAGCAATCATTGATGATCACTGCATAAGTCTATTGTTTTTTAGGTCTTGTAAAATGCTGATTTTTGAATTCTATAATTTCTTCAGTCTGTATTAACTGAAATTCATCTCTAAAGAAGACACTTTCAGCTGGACGCAGTGACTCACATCTGTAATCCCAGCACTTTGGAAGGCTTAGGCGAGTGGATCACCTGAGGTCAGGAACTCGAGAACAGCCTGGCCAACACGGTGAAACCCCGTTGCTAAAAATACAAAAATTAGCTGGGCGTGGTGGTGGGCACCTGTAGTCCCAGCTACTTGGGAGGCTGAGGCACAAGAATCACTTGAACATGGGAGGCAGAGGTAGCAGAGCCAAGATGGCACCACTGTACTCCAGCCTCGGTGACAAAGCAAGACTCCATCTCAAAAAAAAAAAAGACATTTTCTTCAAGTATTTGCATACTTTGAAATGTGTGTTTAGAAAAGCCAGGGAAATCTAGACTCTTTATTATAATTTTTCAGAAAAATAAAGATATGCAGAAGCAAATTCTAAAGATGGCCATTCATCCATTTTGTTGTTGTTTTCATGGGCTGGTGTCATCATATACTAACAGATACTGATATATTTTTGACATTAATGCAGTCACTTGAGGTTCATGCAACTTTCCATGAAATAATACTAAGTAAATATTTGACCTGAAGAACTAGAAATTCCCAGTTAAACGTTCATTGACAGATGTTTATAGAAATTCAAACAGATACTGTTCTATATAACCTATCATCTTTTTAAAAATGTAAAATACATGTGAATATTAAGAATGGACTAGATGGGTGTGGTGGCTTGTGCCTGTAATCCCAGTTACTCAGGAGGCTAAGGTAGAAGGATTGCTTGAGCCCAGGAGTTCAGGCTGCTATGAACTATGATCATGAACTGCACTCCAGCCTGAGCAAGAGATAAAAGATCCTGTCTTTAAAATTAAATAAATATCGGGAGGCTGAAGTGGGTGGATCACGAGGTCAAGATATCGAGACCATCCTGGTCAACATGGTGAAACCCCATCTCTATTAAAAATACAAAAAATTAGCTGGGCATGGTGGCGCACGCCTGTAATCCCAGGTACTCAGGAGGCTAAGGCAGGAGAATTGCCTGAACCCAGGAGGCGGAGGTTGCAGTGAGCTGAGATCGCGCCATTGCACTCCAGCCTGGGTAACAAGAGCGAAACTCCATCTTAAAAATAAATAAATAAACAAACAAACAATTTTTTAAAAATGGAAAGGCAGTGAAAATGTCTATTGTTCAAATGTACATTCCAAAAATCCCTTTAGTGATGAAGTCATCACATATTAAAGGTCTTTATTCCATTACTATGCTTCTGGCTATCAGTTTTGGGCAAAATTGAATGCTTCTTTCAAATGTACAGATTGTGGTAACAGAGAAAGGAAAGAGAAACAAGGGTTGGGGAAAGAAACAGAAAGTAAAAGAGAGGAAAACATGTTGAGGGAAAAGGCAGTAAGTTGGTAGATAAGGGCAGAAGTTCACAAAGAATGAATGAAATTTAAAGCAATCCTCTATTTTCAAGAAAAGCAAACTGAGATTTGGAAAGGGAGAGCATGAATATTAGCATGTTATTCTGATAAGATGCTTCACTCAATTGTATTTTTTGCTATTTAATGCAATAAAAGTTTTAATTTTGATATTTTGTTGATAAGGCATACTTTGTGTGTGTTTTGTATGTCACCTAGAAGATAACATTATACATATATATTCTTCACACATCTGCAGTGATTTTAGGAGTAAACATTACATAAATGCCATTTTGTTACATTCGATGCAAGTTACAAAAGCAAGCAGGTAAACTGTGCATAAAATTCCAAAGACAGAAATAATTTTGCATTATGGCATAAATTTAAATCTTTTTGATGCTAGGTGCTTGTCATTGCCAAATTCTCAAACCCCATTTTCAGGTAAATATACTTTTGTTTTTGCTGTCTCTTGAGAAATGATGAGAATCCTGTAGTGCTATTTTTTAAAAGTAATAATATAAATTAACCATCAGCTTTCCTTTCTATAGCTGTCGTTTTAATAAATAAATAGCAAGACAGTGAAAAAATCTTATAGTTACTTGGCTGTGCTTTTGATGGGTGACAATAATAAACTCTGAATAAGTCAAGTAAGATCATTTCAGTCCACAGAGCTGAAAAATATGCAAGTCCTAAAAAGGGGACAGAATGTGTATAAACGTGTGAAGACACAGAGCAGCAGAGTGAGGTCAGCACTTTGGTAGCCACCTGGTAATCTAGCCTCTGTCTCCAACAATCTAGGTGGCCTTGGTCTCCTCACTTAACTTTTCTAGCCCTCGTTTGCATATTCATGAGATGCAGAGTAACAAATAAGATAAAATCAAAGTTTCATCAAAATTTTGTTTTTCGAATAAAATATAATAAGGAGCACCCATCCTAAAGGGATCCTATCCCTTATATATATATAAGGGATATATATAGCTAAGACTATCCTCAGAGAGGGCACTTATGATTAATTAAGTACAACAATTTGGAATAGAGACATGCAAAGTCAGCTTAATGAAGCCAAATTGTTAACGCATCTCTGGAACTTGAGGGTAATGTGACTGAATGCATTAACATTAATATGGCTAAAGAAAGAATGTGTCAATCAAAACAGTAATTGGTCAGCCCTGGGAATGGAAAAACAGGCTTGTAGGAGGACAACTTGGCAAGTAGTACCTATCTGAGAACTGTCTGAGAGAGAAACTCTTTGCTATTGGACTCAAGCCTATGGTTTCCTATTCCATAGTAGGAACGATGGCCTTCAGGTATCCCAGCTGAAAGTTTTGCTTGTCAACCTGATTACTATTTGGCTACCTGGTTGACTTGCATGCTGGAAGAGTTATCCTGTTAGACAGGAACCATGTCCAATCTATTTGACATTCAAAGATAAAAAATTGGCATTTTAACTATATTTTAGCTTTATTTGTAGCTTGCCTACACAGATTTGTAAGTGAAAAAAATATGCTGTAATCTACAGTTATATTTCTCATTGTTTTGCACCCAACCTGATTTTTGGATCGTTCATACATATGTCAGCGTTTATGAGTTTGGAAAATGCCAACCCATTCCTAATCTGCTTCCATTATACTAACAAAACTATATTTATGAAAGTGTAAAATGAATATTAGAACCTGGAGTGGGCTTATTTTGCCAAGGTTAATGCCCTCCTGTGGATAACTGCCTAAGAATCGAGTCAGCATTACCCAGATGGTATCTCTTTGCCCGTACTTCGGCAGCTACCGACTTAGCTTATCTATATGTCTAACAGTATATTAAAAATGTAGTTTTTAGTTTAATCCATGAACATACCAAATCACTACAGAGGTGGACTAGAATGCTTAGCAATGTTCAGACTGATAAACATAATGTTACAGTGTGTCATCACAATATTGGAACATTTACTAATTCTGTTAACTAACATATTGGCCAAGTGATATGTCGCTCTCCAGAGAGAGGATCCAAAGATGTGTTACAGAAGTTTATACTTCATAGAATACACAACTGATGGATCACCCATGCATCTTATTTCATGCATCCATTGCTCTGCCTATAAAGGAATTAAATTTACCCTTGGGCTCTCTGGGTTGTGCCAAACAGAGACAATGTCCCCTCAATGCTTCTAGCAAAATTACCTTTAGCTTACTGTCAGTATGAAATTGAATGTTTTAGCATTCACTTTTTGTAACTGTTTTATTTTCTACTAGATTGATTTTTTTCCTTTCTCTGACAAAAACAAAGGTTTCATCATCTCTGCATTATTAAGACATATGATTCTAACTTTTTAGTTTGTTGTAAGCAATACATTCATAAGCAGTAACTTTAGAGATATTTGTCTAAAAGTTTGGTATTTTGTGAATATGTTCCAATGGCTTGAAATCCCAATGTTTCACCATTATATCTGTACTTAAAACTGTGTGCTGTTGTCAAAAGTGATGCAGAGGGCTTCAAGTTAGAATTTTCTCTGACTGAATGGTTTTAATCACTTCCTATTATTGAGTTCCATTTCCCAGTGTCTTTAAGTCCTAGCTGGGTAGTAAAATAAGAAGACAAATTAAATCTTCTAAGCCATCAAGGGAGCATTTAATACATTCCTACAGGCATTGAGGTATACGGCTTCCAACAGTGCATCATGGACGTAAATGAATTGGAAGATTTCCTTATTAAATGCTTAATTATTAGAGGTAAATAGCATAAGCACAGGCAAATACAATTCAGTATTTTCCAAAAGGAGCATAATTAATTAAAATACTAAAATAACCAAATTCACAGGGCTAGAGAGTGAAGACAGTAGAATTTAAAAGCATGCCGTTTGACTCCAACATAATAATGCCTGTCATATTCACTTATTAAATAAATATTTGAGACCTTCTGCATGTAAAGTTTTTATGTTTAGGGTCCTATATGTGTCTGTGTGTGTGTGTGTGTGTGTGTGTGTGTGTGAGAGAGAGAGAGAGAGAGAGAGAGAGAGAGAGATCTCCTAATTTTTATGTATAGTTTTATATATTTGTGGAGTACATGTCATGTTTTGATACAAGCATACAGTGTGTGCTAATCAAATCTGGATAATTGGAAGTATCTATCACCTCATTTATCATTTCTTTAAGTTAGGAACATTCCAAATCTACTGTTTGAATTGTTTTGAAATGTACAGTAGATTATTGTGAACCACAGTTACCCTATTGTGCTACGAAACACTACATCTTATTCCTTCTATCAAACTGAATTTTTTACACACTAACCAAACCCTCTTTATCCCACCTCCCCCATTACCCTTTCTGGCCTTTGGTAACCTCCATTCTATTCGCTGCCTCCATGAGATTAGTTTTTTTCTTTTTCTTTAGCTCCCAGATGTGAGGACATGTAACATCTGTTTGTCTGTGCCTGGTTTATTTCGCTTAACATAATGACCTCCAATCCCATCCATGGTGTAGCCAATGATGTGACTTCATTATTTTTTGTGTGGTGAAATAACATTCCATTGTGTGTTTATACACCACATGTTCATTATCTATTCATCCACCAGTGGACACTTTGGTTGACTCTACGTCTTGGCTATTGTGAATGGTGCTACAATAGGTCTCATATATTTTATCCTCCAGAGCAGGACACTTTGTGAAATAGAAAGGATGCTACTGAAAAGTATAGTAGAACAACAGCCACAAACCAGGACTATATCAGCATATCATAATGTATATATATTTACACTCTACCATCATCAAAAATGAGAATGCAAAATGAAGTCCCTGTTATCTAGGGCTTTATAGTTCCCTAAAAAACAGAAAATTTGAAGTTAATTTGATTATCCTATTTTATGATTCTACCATAATCATTATTATCCAGAGTTTTAAGTCTCTCCTTGTATGGCTTTATTTGATTATTAAAGCACTTTACTATATAATTACTGTAACTATTCTCATGTTATGTATGAGGAAAATAAGTAAACAATTAACCAATTCACAGGGCTAGAAAGTGGAGACAGCAGAATTAAAAAACATGCCGTTTGACTCCAAAGCCTAAAATCTCACTCACTCCCCAAAGCAGCATCCTATGATATATTATAGTAGGGAAGTGGCCACGTATTCTGTGACCACATGGAAGAAGCACTTAGCCAGGTCTCTTAAACCAACCAAAGCTTTTGGGAAGAGGTGACAAATAAGGTATTTACTTAGCCAAGAGGAAGGGCCAGGAACAAGTGGAAGGGACAACAAATGTAGTCAGTAGGGAAAGCGCTGTCACTTCCTTCAATATTAATCATGCACAGCAGTCATACTTATGTTCCCTTTACTAATATTTTTATCAATAGTTGAAATATATAAATTACATATTTATGGCAATATAATGTGATGTTTTGATATGTGTATACCTTGTAAATTGGTTAAATCAAGTTAATACATCCATCACTTCACATAGTTTTCACATAAGATCTATCCCCTGCTGGGCTTGGTGGCTCACGCCTATAATCCTAGCACTTTGGGAGGCTGAGGTGGGTGGATCACCTGAGGTCAGGAGTTCCAACCAGCTTGGCCATCATGGTGAAACCCCATCTTTTAAAAAAAAATTAAAAAAAAATCTACCCCTTAGCAATTTTCAAGTGTATACCATATTATTATTAATTGTAGTCACAATACTGGACAATAAACCCTTTAAAGGTAGCCCTGGAATTTGCTTAAGAGTATGGATTATCTAATTTAATTGAATAAATAACATATGTTACAGGTTGATTATGTGCCCCCAAAAGATACAATGAAGTCCTAATTCCTAGTTACCGTAGAATGTGATATTATTTGGAAATAGAGTGTTGCAGGTATAACTAGTCAAGATGAAGATATCAGAATAGGGTCAACCCTTAATCCAATCCACCGGTGTCATTACAAGAAGAGGAAAACCCCACGTGAAGACAGGCACGAGTCGACAGAGGCAGAGATTGAGGTGGCGCAGCTGAAAGCCACGAGATACCTAGGATTGTTAGCTACCACCAAAAGTTAGGAAGAGGCAAGAAAGGTTTCTACCCAGAATCTCAGAGGAACGATGGCCCTCCTGACACTGTAATTTTAGAATTCTAGCCTCCAGATGGTAAGGGAATAAATTTCTGTTTTAAGCACTTTATTTGTGATACTTTCTTGGGATAGTTCAAGGAAAGTAATACAATGCAGTATCATGCAGTTCAGGCACTTGCCCAATTTTGAAATTCAAGAACCATTTAGATTCATACTAGATGTTAGCTGATATAAAATTTAAATATCTCATGAAATGTGTTTACATTCATTCTGCATAGTAACAGACATCATGCTTTTGTGCTATTTCAGTAAATTCTTTTCAAAATGATCTGTAAATTTGAATATCTACAGTACATTTTCTTGAAGACACCACAAAGTTATTCAAAATGGTGAGTTGTTCTGATTATATATCATAACAACACAAAAATTCAAGTAAATTTGATACCATATTGCAGACCCAGATGCACAATATTTCTAAAAATACAGACTTTCTCTGAAACCTATCAGCAAAGGCACTAATTAACTAAGGATTGTGTTCTGCTCAAGCTTATCCAACATCACTTAATGACTTCTGCCAAAGGCAAGTAAGTAAACAAGAAGGGGCCAGGTTGTAGAGGATAATGTTTTCTCATGTACCACAAGAAGCAGAAAAAGGAAGAAATCAATGTTTGCTGATGGAAAAGGATAAAACTGCCAGGAAAATAAATGTTATTTTTAGTTTTTTGTTAAGACTTTGGCACTAAAAGGAAGTCAAAATAAAAGAATAACAATTCCTTAAAAAAGAATTGATTGAATCAGTGTTAATAACTTTTTTTTTTAATTTTTAGTTCTGAAAATACATTTTATAAGCTCTTTCCTTGTGTAGGATAAGTTAACTTTTTCAGATCATGGAAAGATTGTTATTCCTTATTGATTTTGTTTGAAGCACCTTGCAGCTTTCCAGAAAATGGCTGTGATGAGCCTCATTTAAAATAAATGTATCATATTTACAACTAGCACTTGCATATATTATTAATTACCATTGATGGCATATTCCTTAGCATAAAAGTAGATAGGCAGTATTTTCTGTAGTTGTAAGTGAAATTACTAAAGTCTGAAACCTCCTTAAAAGCCATTTTAATGAGTGTTTTATTAGATTAGAGATTTGAAAACTCAAGTAAATTAATTATCTTAATTGGCATCTTTAATGTACTAACCAAAAGTGAAAAGGATGAATTGTGTACAATAGGATCATAAGGAGTTTGCTACTATATTTATTTCATGATCATGCTACCTTTTAAAAATAGTAGAGGTGGATATTACAAATAATTCATACTTTCTGGACTCACACACACACATACACACACACGAACACACACTTAAAGCATATACATTTGTACTTAAAGCATATACATAATATAGACTCAGAAACTGGATCAATTAAATTGATCATTATTTTATGGTTTTAAAAAAAACTCTCTTCAGCCTATGCTAAAGTTGGTTAATCTGAGGGAAAAAATATATTGTGAAATATCTACCATTTAGTGATCTCCCCACATAAATAATACATTTCTGAATTATGTCAATAATCTTCTAATAATAAAAATACAAAGTCCAATTCATCAATGTTCATGTAATTGTTCAGAATTTCCACATTAAAGAAATTGCAACTGCTTTTCTTAAAACGATATATCTATAACTATGGACAGACAATTCAATCAATAGATTCTCAATTCTATGTTGACAGACAGTATTTCCATCTTCTCGAAATGGCCTGATAATCTTCAAATACTTATTTCATATCAACTCTGGTGGTAAAACAATGGTTCTGATCTTATCCTTCTACCTATATAATATTTTTCGTTAAAATATATAGATTTCACAAGAAGACAGCTAATTTCAAAATTTCAAATTTTGTATACCTAATTATTTTGATTCTGGGTTTGGAATCCATTTTCTGAGCTTCCACATGATCCAATTTTGACCATCAGAGAGTGTGAATGGCAAACGTGTTAGGACCAAACAAATCCTTACTCTGTATTTATATCATAAATCTTTATCACACAAAATTCCTTGTTCAGCAACTTGCAAACTTAAAATACTTAGATTTAGTTCAAGCAAAAGACGTTTCTGTTTAAGAGATGAGAAGAACAAAGAAAATATAGCCTATACTGCTATGCTCTGAGTGTCTCTGTCTGTCCCTCCCCAGATTCATTCATATTTTGGAATCCTATTCCTCAGTAGGATGGTATTAGTAGATGTGGCCTTTGGGAGGTGATTAGGTTATGAGGGTAAAGACCTCATGAATGGGATTAGTACCCTTATAAAGGAGACCCCAGAGAGCTTGTGCCCCCTCTTTGCCATATGAGATTACAATGTAAAGGAGAATACGTATGAGAAAGCAAGCCCTCACCATACATGGACTCTGCAGGTGCCTCAATCTTGGATTTTTCAGCCCCCAGAACTGAAAAATAAATTTCTATTTTTTATAAGCCACCCAGTTTATGTTATTTTGTTACAGCAATCTAAATAGACTTAGAAATACATTCATTCTAATTACGTTACATAAAAGTCTTAGAAATAAAAATGAAATTTCACTAAACATTATACCCTGGCTAATGACTTATGGCTTTTCTTTAAAAGTCTTTAAGAAAAATAAAGGTACAATAATTCTGAATTACAAGGAACACAGGTCAGCAGCAAGGAAGAAGATACCAGAGTTACATGTATAGCTGCACTTCTCATTGAGCGTCAGTCCAGAAGATACCAGAGTTACATGTATAGCTGCACTTCTCATTGAGCGTCAGTCCAGAAGATACCAGAGTTACATGTATAGCTGCACTTCTCATTGAGCGTCAGTCCAGAAGATACCAGAGTTACATGTATAGCTGCACTTCTCATTGAGCGTCAGTCCAGAAGATACCAGAGTTACATGTATAGCTGCACTTCTCATTGAGCGTCAGTCCAGAAGATACCAGAGTTACATGTATAGCTGCACTTCTCATTGAGCGTCAGTCCAGAAGATACCAGAGTTACATGTATAGCTGCACTTCTCATTGAGCGTCAGTCCAGAAGATACCAGAGTTACATGTATAGCTGCACTTCTCATTGAGCGTGAGTCCAGAAGATACCAGAGTTACATGTATAGCTGCACTTCTCATTGAGCGTCAGTCCAGAAGATACCAGAGTTACATGTATAGCTGCACTTCTCATTGAGCGTCAGTCCAGAAGATACCAGAGTTACATGTATAGCTGCACTTCTCATTGAGCGTCAGTCCAGAAGATACCAGAGTTACATGTATAGCTGCACTTCTCATTGAGCGTCAGTCCAGAAGATACCAGAGTTACATGTATAGCTGCACTTCTCATTGAGCGTCAGTCCAGAAGATACCAGAGTTACATGTATAGCTGCACTTCTCATTGAGCGTCAGTCCAGAAGATACCAGAGTTACATGTATAGCTGCACTTCTCATTGAGCGTGAGTCCAGAAGATACCAGAGTTACATGTATAGCTGCACTTCTCATTGAGCGTCAGTCCAGAAGATACCAGAGTTACATGTATAGCTGCACTTCTCATTGAGCGTGAGTCCAGAAGATACCAGAGTTACATGTATAGCTGCACTTCTCATTGAGCGTGAGTCCAGAAGATACCAGAGTTACATGTATAGCTGCACTTCTCATTGAGCGTGAGTCCAGAAGATACCAGAGTTACATGTATAGCTGCACTTCTCATTGAGCGTCAGTCCAGAAGATACCAGAGTTACATGTATAGCTGCACTTCTCATTGAGCGTGAGTCCAGAAGATACCAGAGTTACATGTATAGGTGCACTTCTCATTGAGCGTGAGTCCAGAAGATACCAGAGTTACATGTATAGCTGCACTTCTCATTGAGCGTGAGTCCAGAAGATACCAGAGTTACATGTATAGCTGCACTTCTCATTGAGCGTGAGTCCAGAAGATACCAGTTACATGTATAGCTGCACTTCTCATTGAGCGTGAGTCCAGAAGATACCAGAGTTACATGTATAGCTGCACTTCTCATTGAGCGTGAGTCCAGAAGATACCAGAGTTACATGTATAGCTGCACTTCTCATTGAGCGTGAGTCCAGAAGATACCAGAGTTACATGTATAGCTGCACTTCTCATTGAGCGTCAGTCCAGAAGATACCAGAGTTACATGTATAGCTGCACTTCTCATTGAGCGTCAGTCCAGAAGATACCAGAGTTACATGTATAGCTGCACTTCTCATTGAGCGTCAGTCCAGAAGATACCAGAGTTACATGTATAGCTGCACTTCTCATTGAGCTTGAGTCCAGAAGATACCAGAGTTACATGTATAGCTGCACTTCTCATTGAGCGTCAGTCCAGAAGATACCAGAGTTACATGTATAGCTGCACTTCTCATTGAGCGTCAGTCCAGAAGATACCAGAGTTACATGTATAGCTGCACTTCTCATTGAGCGTCAGTCCAGAAGATACCAGAGTTACATGTATAGCTGCACTTCTCATTGAGCGTCAGTCCAGAAGATACCAGAGTTACATGTATAGCTGCACTTCTCATTGAGCTTGAGTCCAGAAGATACCAGAGTTACATGTATAGCTGCACTTCTCATTGAGCTTGAGTCCAGAAGATACCAGAGTTACATGTATAGCTGCACTTCTCATTGAGCGTCAGTCCAGAAGATACCAGAGTTACATGTATAGCTGCACTTCTCATTGAGCGTGAGTCCAGAAGATACCAGAGTTACATGTATAGCTGCACTTCTCATTGAGCGTCAGTCCAGAAGATACCAGAGTTACATGTATAGCTGCACTTCTCATTGAGCGTGAGTCCAGAAGATACCAGAGTTACATGTATAGCTGCACTTCTCATTGAGCGTGAGTCCAGAAGATACCAGAGTTACATGTATAGCTGCACTTCTCATTGAGCGTCAGTCCAGAAGATACCAGAGTTACATGTATAGCTGCACTTCTCATTGAGCGTGAGTCCAGAAGATACCAGAGTTACATGTATAGCTGCACTTCTCATTGAGCTTGAGTCCAGAAGATACCAGAGTTACATGTATAGCTGCACTTCTCATTGAGCGTCAATCCAGAAGATACCAGAGTTACATGTATAGCTGCACTTCTCATTGAGCGTGAGTCCAGAAGATACCAGAGTTACATGTATAGCTGCACTTCTCATTGAGCGTCAGTCCAGAAGATACCAGAGTTACATGTATAGCTGCACTTCTCATTGAGCGTGAGTCCAGAAGATACCAGAGTTACATGTATAGCTGCACTTCTCATTGAGCGTGAGTCCAGAAGATACCAGAGTTACATGTATAGCTGCACTTCTCATTGAGCGTGAGTCCAGAAGATACCAGAGTTACATGTATAGCTGCACTTCTCATTGAGCGTGAGTCCAGAAGATACCAGAGTTACATGTATAGCTGCACTTCTCATTGAGCGTGAGTCCAGAAGATACCAGAGTTACATGTATAGCTGCACTTCTCATTGAGCGTGAGTCCAGAAGATACCAGAGTTACATGTATAGCTGCACTTCTCATTGAGCGTGAGTCCAGAAGATACCAGAGTTACATGTATAGCTGCACTTCTCATTGAGCGTGAGTCCAGAAGATACCAGAGTTACATGTATAGCTGCACTTCTCATTGAGCGTGAGTCCAGAAGATACCAGAGTTACATGTATAGCTGCACTTCTCATTGAGCGTGAGTCCAGAAGATACCAGAGTTACATGTATAGCTGCACTTCTCATTGAGCGTCAGTCCAGAAGATACCAGAGTTACATGTATAGCTGCACTTCTCATTGAGCGTGAGTCCAGAAGATACCAGAGTTACATGTATAGCTGCACTTCTCATTGAGCGTCAGTCCAGAAGATACCAGAGTTACATGTATAGCTGCACTTCTCATTGAGCTTGAGTCCAGAAGATACCAGAGTTACATGTATAGCTGCACTTCTCATTGAGCGTGAGTCCAGAAGATACCAGAGTTACATGTATAGCTGCACTTCTCATTGAGCGTGAGTCCAGAAGATACCAGAGTTACATGTATAGCTGCACTTCTCATTGAGCGTCAGTCCAGAAGATACCAGAGTTACATGTATAGCTGCACTTCTCATTGAGCGTGAGTCCAGAAGATACCAGAGTTACATGTATAGCTGCACTTCTCATTGAGCGTCAGTCCAGAAGATACCAGAGTTACATGTATAGCTGCACTTCTCATTGAGCGTGAGTCCAGAAGATACCAGAGTTACATGTATAGCTGCACTTCTCATTGAGCTTGAGTCCAGAAGATACCAGAGTTACATGTATAGCTGCACTTCTCATTGAGCGTGAGTCCAGAAGATACCAGAGTTACATGTATAGCTGCACTTCTCATTGAGCGTGAGTCCAGAAGATACCAGAGTTACATGTATAGCTGCACTTCTCATTGAGCGTGAGTCCAGAAGATACCAGAGTTACATGTATAGCTGCACTTCTCATTGAGCGTGAGTCCAGAAGATACCAGAGTTACATGTATAGCTGCACTTCTCATTGAGCGTCAGTCCAGAAGATACCAGAGTTACATGTATAGCTGCACTTCTCATTGAGCTTGAGTCCAGAAGATACCAGAGTTACATGTATAGCTGCACTTCTCATTGAGCGTGAGTCCAGAAGATACCAGAGTTACATGTATAGCTGCACTTCTCATTGAGCTTGAGTCCAGAAGATACCAGAGTTACATGTATAGCTGCACTTCTCATTGAGCGTGAGACCAGAAGATACCAGAGTTACATGTATAGCTGCACTTCTCATTGAGCGTGAGTCCAGAAGATACCAGAGTTACATGTATAGCTGCACTTCTCATTGAGCGTGAGTCCAGAAGATACCAGAGTTACATGTATAGCTGCACTTCTCATTGAGCGTGAGTCCAGAAGATACCAGAGTTACATGTATAGCTGCACTTCTCATTGAGCGTGAGTCCAGAAGATACCAGAGTTACATGTATAGCTGCACTTCTCATTGAGCGTCAGTCCAGAAGATACCAGAGTTACATGTATAGCTGCACTTCTCATTGAGCGTCAGTCCAGAAGACGTGCAGTGTCTTATTCTTCTGGCTCAGAAAAGAAAATGTGAGATAAAATTCTATAAAAATGTAGCTTATTTTGGAAGATAATCCCAGGGAAACCAAGTAGGAGATTTAGAACAGTAACACAGAGAATTAGGAAAAACGAATATAAGAAAATGTGATTCCTTTGGTCACTGCTGAGAGTAACAGGCTCCATTCTACTGTGAATCTCTGAGGAGGCATGTAGAACATGCCCCAGAATTGCCTGACCAAGGGACAACAAAGGGAGCATGTATCAACTAAAGTCAACTTTTAATTAACCAGATGCTTTCTAAATAGCAATTAGTATTTTGCTGCAGGAAGTTTAGACTTGCTCTAAAATCTAAAGTTCTATGCTGTGATTCTCTTCTTAAATTTAAAGAAGAATTTACACAGCACCTTATTATCATTATTATTATACCTTAAGTTCTGGGGTACATGTGCAGAATGTGCAGGTTTATTACATAGTTATACAGTGCCATGGCGGTTTGCTGCATCCATCACCTGGTCATCTACATTAGGTATTTCTCCTAATGCTATCCCTCTCCTAGTCCCCCGACCCCTGACAGGCCCTGGTGTGTGATATTCCCCTCCCTGTGTCCATGTGTTCTCACTGTTCAACTTCCACTAATGAGTGAGAACATGCAGTGTTTGGTTTTCTGTTCTGTGTTAGTGTGCTGAGAAAGATGGTTTCCAGTTTCATCCACATCCCTGCAAAGGACATGAACTCGTCCTTTTTGATGGCTGCATAGTATTCCATGGTGTGCCACATTTTCTTTATCCAGTCTATCATTGATGGGCATTTGGGTTGCTTCCAAGTCTTTGCTATTGTAAACAGTGCTACAATGAACATATGTGTGCATGTGTCTTTATAACAGAATTACTTATAATCCTTTGGTGTACACCCAGTAATGGGATTGCTGGGTCAAATGGTATTTCTATTCCCAGATCCTTGAGGAATTGCAACACTGTCTTCCACAATGGTTGAACTAATTTACACTCTCACCAACAGTGTAAAAGTGATATCTATATTGAGTCTGTTAGTGAAGTGTTACTACTAAACTTCTGCCATTTCTGAAAATGGCAGAATCAGACCATTGATTTTAGAGATCCTTCTTCTATGCTAGCATCTCCTGCTATACCTGGGCTACAGAGGCAGTCACGCTGAGCTTCTTGAAGATGCCAGTGCCCATATGACTAGTGTATTTCTCACAGCAAATGCCTTTTGGGAACTCTCTAAAAACAAGTCTCATACAATAAATATGTGCTAACATTCCCACCTCCCTGAGCCTTCTAAGTTTTAATATTCTGTGAAGTTAGCTCCTATATTTCTGTCTCACTTACTATAAGTCCTCATGATGTCTAAATTTCAAAGAACTATCATAACAGCATATTAGACCTAGCTCCAGATATTCTTACTTATAATTAGCCCAAGTCATGGAAGAGTGCTTTCTCCTTAAATTCTTCTTAGCCCAGTATCATCACAATCTAGACCCACATTACAGCTAACTCAAAGCCCAATAGTCAAATCCAGATATATAGAGGAGACTATTCCAATGGGACAGGAATGAATACTCTACCCTACTTTCTTGAGTTAAATGTAAGTATACAGTGACAATAGTAATAGCTTAGAATTATTAAGTATATATAATAAATTATTAGTTGGTATCAACAACAATCACAAATGTGATTATGATTTACTAAGCACTTATATTGTGCTAGGCACTCTGTTAAATGTTCTACATGTATTATTAACTACCCTGACTAATGTTTTTTGGGATAGTATCTGGAATGAATGAGATGTTTTAGATTGCTCATAAAATTAAACAAAAGATGAATTCTGAGAGAAGAGTAGACAGGTAAATCTTCTGATGAAAAATAGCTGTTTCCCTGAGAATTTTAATAAAATCTGTAAAAATCATTGGTTGATACTGATACACTGACAGTAAAATATATTAGCAATTTAGAAGTATGTTAAAGGGTTGCCTCCAGAAAGCCTTTCTTATTCTATATAAAAATCAATGGAAACAAAACTATTTGAAGACTGTAAGAAAGACTGTAAGTGCTTCCTCCTAAACAAGCTATGCTAAATACATTTACCCATGTAACCAAGAACTTTATAAAGATGTACATCACCTGGAGATGGGACTAGGTGTCTAGGGCAGGAGCAGAGATTGTGAAAGCAGCCATTGATACAACATTTTTTTTTTATACAGGCTTTTGCTCTTTCGCCCAGGCAGGATCAGGGCTCAGTGCAGCCTTGACCTCCCCAAGCTCAAGCAATCCTCCCATCTCAGCATCCCTCCCAAGAAGCTGGAACTACAGGCAAACATCAGCATACCTGGCTAATTTCTTTATTTCTTTGTAAACACGAGGTTTTGCCATGTTGCCCAGGCTGGTCTCGAACTCTTGAGCTCAAGCAGTCGGCCTGCCTTGGCCTCCCAAAGTACTGGGATTACAGTCCTGAGCCACCACACCCAGATGATGTGGAACTTTTTTTTAAATAAATGTTTGGATGCTTATCCTAAACATTTTCCACATCTTACCCAAAAAATATTTGAAAAAATATTAGTTCTTTTAGTTGTAAACTCTCTAACATGCTATAGCAGACAGATTCAGTCTAGATATGTTTCTCACAGATGAAAAAAGGCAAATTATGTTAATTTTATAAAACACAAGAAAGAATTAATGTAATGGATTATAGCAGAAACTAAACCTGTCCACATTAATTGGACATAAATCCAAAAACCTAGTATGTCTCTTATTCAAGTGCATGCATTCACATTTTGTAAAAAATTTAATAGACTAAATCATTAAAAAGTATAGAAATATGAATCAAGATATATAAAATATCTTCAAAGAATAATATGCATAGAATTAATGGTTTCAAACTGAAGAACTGAGTACTAACATTTGCTGAGATTTTTATCAGGGTAAGATTACCATTTTCAGAATCTGCATAGAAGATTAACAAGGACAAAAGCATCAATAATTCTGCAACAGATTATTTAACAGTAGTTGAAAATGCATTTATATAACAATCAAATGACTGAATACATTCCATTATAAAATTGAAAAATGGCCCAGCCTAATATTTTTATGCAAAAAGCAAATGCTCATTAAGGTTAAGGTGTAATAAACTAGTAGACAATTTTAATGCTTCCTAGTGTTTGGGATTTACATAATTATTTTTAAAGAGTGGCTTTCAAAAATGGTTTAGTGATTAAAAATATTATTCAAATGAAATCTCATCCAGAAAGCCAGCATATAAAAAGAAGCAAAGCAGAGCTGCTTTGATTGATGCACATTTTTTTTCTTTGTTTTTGAAAGGAGAAGGTCAGTATCTTCCAACCTTGCAATATGCATATCTATGCTTATTATTAAAAGAAATTAAAAGACCCACATAGTATACTGGTCACAGTTTTACTGTCTTGCTACCTGAGAAGTCTGAAATATTAAAAGTTCAAATGTTCAATATTCCTACTGAGAACTTCCTTTTAAAAGCTGGTCGTGCTTTCTACATATTACTTCATTGCAAGTTCTAAAATCTCAATGTTTATTTGAGTGGAGAATATGAAAATCAAAATTTTCTAATTCATAGGGTAGATAAAAAATGTTTGAAGTCAATTGTGGAAATATTTTAAAACAACTATAAAGGAATGATCTGGTCATTTATATATCAAAATATATTATAGGCTGAGTGCGGTGGCTCACGGCCAGTTCCTAGCACCTTGGGAGGCTGAGGTAGGCAGATCACCTGAGGTCAGGAGTTTGAGACCAGCCTGGCCAACATGGAGAAACCCTGTCACTATTAAAAATACAAAAATTAGCTGGGGTAGTGGTGTGTGCCTGTAATCCCAACTACTTGGGAGACTGAGGCAGGAGAATCACTTGAACTGGAGAGGCAGAAGTTGCAGTGGGCTGAGATAGTGCCACTAAATGCCATCCTGGGTGACAGAGTGAGTCAGTCAGTGTCTCTGTCTCTGTCTCTCTCTATATATCACTGTGTGTGTGTGTGTGCGTGCGTGTGTGTGTGTGTGTGTGTGTGTGTGTGTGTGTGCTGTAGAACAGAATTGGTACAGAAATGAATAACAGAAAGGCACAGACTAATACAATTTTGTTAATGCTAAAAATAGCATTTCAAAGCTAGCCAGTGGAATACTGACCATACTTTGTATAAGGGCAAGAGAGAGAAGAAAGAGACAGAGAGAACATTAGACTAAAACTTCATACTAAGGACAAAACAATTTCCTGCAGATTAAATTGTAAAGTATATAAATGACTATAAGCTGTCAGAAAAAAAATATCTTAAATAGATGTAAGGAAATCTTGCTAAAGTAGTTACAAAATTCAGGAGGCAAAAACAAATCATCTTAAAAAAAAACAAAAACAAAAACAAAAAAACCTGGGAACAAAGGTATCTTAAACAGTCTTAAAACACAAGTAACACCATGGGAGGTGCAATTGGCAACATGTTTATCGGCAATTGAATTAATTTATGTAGTGTATTTGTCTTCACAAGTCTACAAGATGATCAGCAAACAGTAAGAAAAGAGAAGATAACAGCAACCAGTAAATAGAGATGTACAAATGGCTGATAAACTTGTGGGAAAATGTTCAAACTGGCTAGTGATTTAAAATGCAAATTGAAACTGCAATCGAATGTAATTTACTTTCTTACATCAAATTGACACAAAAAAATACACTCCCATTAAGAAAGCCAGTAGCAGGTCCCCTTCAACTTTGGCTAAATAATTCCATTTTAAGGAAGGAAGCTATGCTACAGCAATGCTACCATACATTTCACAAAGATGTACACACAGAAAACACAAACATATACCCTACAAGTATTTATTGGATTGTTTGTAACAGTGGTGTAGGCTGCTACAAACAGCCTATATTTTGATATATAAATGAGTGGTAAAAGGGTTTCTAATGTGAAGACATCTGAGAAAATAATTATATCTAAGGAAATGCATTGAACAAATATTGAAAGGTGATATGCCAAACTAGTATCTGCTTCTAGGAAGGAGGTCCAGTACCAGGGAGAAGAGAAATATTTATGGTAAATATCCTACTATTTAAATCATTTACAAGATGACTATATTTATAATGTATTTAAATTATTGATGTGACAATTTTGAGAGAAAGGAAGAAGAGGAAGGTAAGGAGGGAAGAAGGAAGGAGGGGAGGGAAGGGAAGGGGGTGTGGGGAGGAAAGGGGAGGGGATCGGAAGCGGGGAAGGGAAAGGGAGGAAGGGAAAAGAGGCAAAGGGGAAGGGAAAGGAAGAGAGGGAAAGCGGGGAAGGAAGGAAGGGAGGGAAAGAAAGAGGGTAGCAGAATCCTGAAGCTGTAGACATCTAGAGCTTGTACTAGACGGTTAGATTTACTGAGGAACCCTTTCTTTCTTTCTCACTTCTTCATGTATCTTGTTAATAAACCCTCATTAAATGAGGTAGTCTGAACATAGTTCTATTCCTTGCAAGCTAAGAAAGCTAATTAACAGAGATGTACAGGTTGTACAGAGCATTAAAACACAACAAATGCTGAAATTGATTTAAATGCATCTAATTTAAAGCAGGATATAGGAATGCTTTTATAAAACCTATTTATTTTCATACCTACACACTCAACTCTAGATTTTAGAGTTGATGCTCCCAAATTACTGAAAAATAATAAAGCCAACATGTTTCTATTACATGCTGACATAATGCTTACGTACCAAGACTGTGCATGTTTATTTGTATGCTTATACACACACAGAATAAATGTGTATATATACATCCATAATATAAATTTAACTCTCAAAAGGATTTTATTAGATAACTATCATCTCTAATATATAAAAAAAGGAAACTGAGGCACAGAAAGCTGGGAGATTAAGGAACTTCTCCAAGGTCACACTGTTAGTCCTGCTGGAGCCAGGGTTTTATCCAGACAATCTGGTTCTAGCATCATGCTCTTAACCATTGCTGACCTCTCCTTCGCTTGTTTTATTTTCTCTGAATACATAAACACCCTCGGGCCACTACCCATCACTAAACAGCATATCATAAAACAAATTAAAGAGCCTAGAAAAAAATACTCTTTAGAATACTTTTGGAAATAAACAATCTTTATGATTCTTACTGCTTCAGGAAAAGGCAACAGATTAAGAAATGTGCTGATGAGTGAGTGAAGAACCTCTCTCTTCCTGCCCACTGCATTTCCAGGTATCATTATACTCAGATTAGGCAAGCAAGAAAGTCATTCCAGCTTTCTGATATCAGCCAAGAAAAATCATCCTCAGGACCAGCTGCCAACAGCATGCCCTTTAGTCTTTGGCCTGGATGCCAAGCCCCAGCCTTCCTTATATACTTTGTTGACAATGAAGAGGCCCAGTAAATTTTTCAACTGGCAATATAAGCTGAAACTGATTCACCTGCAAACACCTTAATTACCTCTACAAAAAAAAAAATATTGATACCAAAGCAATACATTTTTCTTAGGATCAAAACACATTGAAATGGTTTCAAAAATGGAATTGCTTAAGGAAAAAAAAAAAGAATGATCTACTCTTTTATTTCAGAACTTAGTCTGGTTTGCCTAGAGGTCAAAGATTGTGCTACTGATTGTGAATGATAAAAGGGAAAATATATGGAGGAAATGAAAATTTTCCAATATTAAAGAGACAAGAGGATGGAGAGAGAGGCAGCAGAGCAACACCTGGGGTGAGGTAGAAACAGGGATAAGAAGTTGCATTTTAAAATACAATTTGGAGTTCAGAAGGTGTCAGTTTAGTACACTCAGTGCGGGACTAATGGGAGCCTTGATGAGTCTTCTCTTGCTGTAAATTGCCTCTCATAAAGCTCTTTAAGGCTTCTTTTACATGTATTTGGACACTCTTGTTTAGATTCATACTTTTGATTCTGAAATTTCTATTCCACGTCTACAAAATAAAAATTATAATAAAATTATAACAACACTGTATTTTGAGTTAATATTCTTTTAAGTCTATCATTGTTTAAATTTTTGATAACATTATTTTCACTGGACTTCATTGTTTTCTGTATAAATTTTAAAATAAAAATGCTTTACATATCCATTTCCCTGTTTGAAATTTTAATAATTATCAGTCATCAGTCTGTCCTTGTATGTTGTCTTTGGAATATTTTTTTCTGTCAAGCCTAATTATCCTGGTTCAAATTGTATATATCTAAATTTCATGAAAAGAATTTTATTAATCTATTTTCAGTTAATAGCAAATGTTATAATTTGAAATTTTAGTTACGAGTTTTCCTTTTTCAACAATTTTTAATAATTATTCTTTCTAAATTCCTTTTTTTTTCATTTTACCAACAGCACGCGTTTTATTAAACATACTTTACCATTTCTGTTTTAGCCAAGTTCTTATCTATTTAATGCTTCATTCTGTGATTCTTCATATTCCTATTTTTTTCATTTCAGGGTCAAAATGCTAAATTGAAAGATCCTTGAGTTAAGGATCCTTCAGTAAAAGTTAAGAATTACAGAAGTATAAAACAGGGTTAAAATGATGAGTTTATAAAATCTCCACATTACTCTTTACTTTTTCCTCTGTAGCTTTGTTAGCTGGATTTTTTTTTTCCTGTAAGACCAATACTTAAAATATCTAACTCTGTCTACTAAATAAGACTTCTTTCTCTAGCATAGTGCTTGTGCTGATTACAAATGTAAATTTTGAGGTAGTCAGGTTATTGACAATAAGAATGATCAATTACTGAGTAAAACATTTCAATATTCTGCATCCAAATTAGATTTTTGCATCATATATCTGTAAAACCTAAATATATTATCTTCTATCTAACTGTCTCTTTTGTTTCTACACGTTTTTTGTCCTGTTTTGGGATTTGTTTTGCTGTTGTTTATCTGTTTGAGACAGGGTCTCTCTCTGTTGCTCAGACTGGAATGTGCTGGTGCATATACGACTTGCTGCAGCCTTAACCTCTGGGCTTAGGGATTCTCCCATGTCAGCCTCCAGAGCAGCTGAGACTAGGCCTAGCTAATTAAAGAAGTTTTTTTTGTAGAGACACAGTTTTCCTTTTACCCAGGCTGGTCTCCAACTCCTGGCCTCAAGATATCTCCACACCTCAGCCTCGCAAAGTGCTGGGGTTATAAGTGTAAGCCACCCTACCTGGGCTTTCTTTATATATCATCGTAATTTTAGTGCCCTTTAAAAGTCTCCATTTTTATTGTTTCATTAAGTTAGCTGAAGAAAGCTGTAGCTGATGATTCTGAAAGCCCGAGTGCATACAGAATCTGCAACTGTTTGTTTTTCAAGGTTTTCTGTGAATAAAATCACTAGGAGTAAGAAAAGTACCTGTGACCTCATGCATCACATTCTTCAGAACAAAAACCTCTCAGTTGCAATTATGTCATCGTGAAATCATGTTCCACATTTTAAAATAAATTCATTGCCATATGAATTGTTATCCTACTGAGATATTTTTGTAACTGTCTGTTTAACAGCTTCCTTAGAAGTGTCTTCTACATTTCTCACAATATCAAAACAAAAATTTCTTTTTTTATGTTATACACAGGAATAGCTCAAGTTTGAATGTCTGAATTCCCCACTCTCGTCCGGCATTGCACATATATTTGCACTTGAGTTACACACACAGGCTGACACACACGCGGGCACGCGCGTGCACACACACACACACAGAGTTTTAGATAAATTTTCTAAAATATACACTTGTTGACTTCCAACAAAAGTCAGAATGTTTTCTCCAGTGTCACAGTTCGGGACTCACCTGTGGACGTGGATGTCCTGTCACTAGACAAGTCAACTCTAGGGTTTCTCCTTCCCGGATAGTGTAGACCCTTTCAGAGTAGCGCTCCTCTTCAATGTTACAGGCCAAGCCTGAGTGCACAATACGAACTGTGGGAGGCGCTGTCGAGTCAGGAAGAAGAGAGACAAGATACATGAAAACGTAAGTAAATGATCTTCTCATGAACCATCTTGACTATAGAAGCAATTCTTATTAGACTTCACCATAGTCAGATTAGTCAGATTCATCAGTCTTAATACCTCCCCAAGGCATTAAAGATTTTGCTGGAAGAAATCTTCAAATTTATCTAGCAGTGACCAATACATTTGCAGGGGAACAAGGTAGTGGGAGAACATTGGTGCCTCAGGAAATTACCATCAATACAAGACCACATGATAAAATTTGATTGTTAAAATGTGAGAAGATCCCTTCCTTTCTGAGTTCAAACTTTAATAAGGAATATTGTACCAAATATATGTAGTGCAAAAGAAAGAAAAAGGAATTTGAATTGAAGGCATTGATATTTATCTATTAATTATTTAAGTCATGTAGCCCAAAAGTTTAACTCATGAATAAGATGATCTGGTTTGCAGGAAGTAAAAACCTACTTAATTTACAATACTTATAGGCACCTGTATTGATGTAAACAAAGTATGATTCTTGATTAAGCCATTGAAGAAGACAATTAACCAGTGTTGTCTGGGTCTAAAATTCTGATTCAAAAGAAACTTCATTAACATAAAGCTGCCCAAATTTCTAAATACAATTTTCTCCTACTTCAGTGCCACGGGGCCAATTAAATTTAACTAACATTCCTTGACTTGCATATCCTAGGAAACAACCGCATGGAAACTCTGTGAGTCATGAAAAGTACTTAGCTAATAAGATACGGTGCTTGCTATCAAGTAAATTATTGACAGCTACTGGCTGCAAATTGGAGATAATCTCCTTTTGTGAACTCAGCGTTTTTAATACATTTGGGAGTGAAAGAGAAATGATTATTTCAGTTAAAGGCAAGTGGAAAGGCTATGTCTACATGTAAACGACAGTGATCTCAAGAATTTCCTGATAGATATCTTCAACCTAAACAGTAGTGTTACTAACAGAGGTTGTTATTGCTTAAAAATTAATGCCAGTGCCAGCATATTAGGAACGTTTAATATTAAAAAGTTGATGAATATTATAGAATTTTAAAACAAATTTGCTGTTTCTATGGAAGACATAAGGCCAACTCATGGAAAAATTCATTCTGGGGAAAATCTGTGTTTTGAAGGCAAAATAGAACAATTTTAAATATGTACTATTTTGGTTTATATAACATAAATGCACAGTCTACTCATAGAGCTTAATAACTGACATCAGGGCATATTTCATTATCTTTCTCAATTACAGGCAGAAAATGGAAGATGGAAAGGCCCACTTATGATAAATAAAACAACTGGTTAAGTCCAGCTCTTTCTAGATACCAAAGCATAATCTTCTTACTCAACCTTGAAACTCAGAACCCTGCTTTCCAACATCCATCATCAAAATGACAGGTAAAAGTTTCAAATAGTAGAATAAGAACAAAAGAACACTTCTAGAAAAGTGGCCTTTACATCAAACATGCATAATAAACACCCCTCAAGAACTCATTAAAAATACACATTTCAGAGGTGTTCAGAGACCTGATGTATCTGCAGGAAACCCCAGGAATTTCCATTTTTGCCAAACACCCAAATAGCTACAATGACGCAGCTAATTAGACTAGATTCTGGGTGTTACATTTGCTGGCTAAAGAAAATTACTCCAAGGAATAAAACATTATTTTCCTTCATCTTTTTAAAGTTAACTTTCTGCTATGTATCATTTCACTGATTTGAAAAATTAAATGATGCTTACGTCAAATGTCCAGTTTGGTCTATAAAACCAATTTATTAAAAATTTTCCACCATGTCTCTAGACTGTGTCTAGACATTGCAATAATTTGTTTGGTTTTATGGCATTAGAAATCCCTATCTTTAGTGTTTCTCTGGGTGCTCTGATGTTTCACACCATGTTTCCTACAAATCATTTTAGGCAGTGATCAAATTTGGACTTCAGTTAAGTAATACTAGTGAGGTACTTATTTTTAAACATCTGTCAAATATAGTCATATCTGTATTATAGAGGTTAACAAGCTGATAAAAATTTATAAATTCTTGCAAAATAAAAATGTTCAATAGAAAATAGAGGGCCATTCTCTTAAAATATATTTCCATGCTAAATTTAGCTTCGTGATAGCCCACATGCTTATTAATATATCTAATTATATAGTGACATGACATCTTTTCCAGACTAATTTACACTTTTTATTTTTGTTTTGATTTCAAATCAATGTATATTATTGTTATTTTTAAGATATATCTTTCAAAAACATCATTATGCAAATAAGTAGCTTTATTTAAACCACTTAAATTATACAGTAAGCACACCGTGACATTTACAAGGGTTAATTTTCTGCTATTTTCTTCTATATTATAACACATTCTTGGAAAAGGTAATTGCTGCATTTACCTTTTCTGCAGTCATCATGAACCTACCACCCATCCTGTAGGAGGATGGAATATTCCATCAAATTTTAAGTGTGGAAGTTGTCTTCCTCTTAGTATTCACTAAAATATGTGCTCAATATTTTAGTTGCTCAATGATAAGGAGGGTATTTTGTAAGCTTCCTTAATTCTTTTGTTTGCACAAAGCTCACTTGAAGGGCCTTAGAGTTCATACAGATCGGTGGTCTTATTTCCAGATTAGGAAAGAAAAGCCTGAGGACCTCAAATGGCTTTGTCACAATGCTGTGCTGGATGTGGCCAAATGAGACCAAAGTCACTGGCTCATGTGACAGTGTTCTTTTCACTGCTTCATGCTCTCTATTAAAAGTATGTCTGCCATAAATTAGTGTTCTAAAAAACTCCCAAAAAAGACCCAGACCTAGACCAGGGTAGGAATATAAAAACTGATTGAGAAACTGTTCATAAAGCAGTTAGAGCACCATAACTAGATTAAGAATGTAAGTAGTAGAACTGCTCCAGACTTAACCAAGCTTAACAAGAGAATGTTGTTCCAGCTTATCATCCTACCTCCAGTACCTGCCAAATCCATGACATCTCATAATGGTGAAAATAGTATTCTGAAATTTCTATTTACATTATGTTGTTTTTCTGCTTAAGAACCTACAATGTCTCCCTATGACATTTCATAGAGTCCTAATCGCTGTACATGGGTAGCATTTAGGCTCTCTGTCAAGGGTCCTCATGCTTACCATCCAACCAGAAGTCCCATTTCTCTGTAATATCAGGCTATCCTGAGGTAAAGAACCCTGAGATTTTAAGTGTCATTGCTTATGATGTTGTCCCATCTAAGATCCCCATACTAACAACTGGACCCATGTTCCTGATACCTTCTTGGTAATGATTCTCTTCTTTTTTTTTCCAGGAGATACGTATTTATTGCTGAGTGATTTTCCTTTCTCTTAACATTCAAACATGATATTAAGCTTCTCAGTGCCAGAATGAGCATCATATTTGGCATCATCCTCATATCACATAATTCACAGCACAGAGTAGTTATTTGTTTACTAATTGATTTTTAGTTTCTATTTTAGCAACTATCACTACAATGATATCAACTTCTTACTTTGGTAAAATATCAACTATTATGGCAGTGCATTTGCTTACTTTAAATGTAAATGCAATTTGCAATTTTCTATCTGAAACAAGACCTCTCTGATCCTCTGTCTTGTTGGTAAAAAAAAAACCTCAATTCATCATCCTTAAATTGGACTAAGGGTTATGCTCTCCTTTGCCCTGTAGAGTCAGCAACGAATTACAATGTTAAAATATTGCATGAGACTCATATTCATCCAAATTTTCTTGAAGTAAGCCAAATCTCATTATGTGAAATCTTTCCTAATGCTAATCCTATCAACTGTCTAATCTGAGGACATTTTGGCTTCGGGTTGAAGAGGTCAGCCTAAAAGGGCAAAAGAGAAACATCCTTTTATCTTGTTAGAATATACTTTTAAAAGTTAAACCAAATTCACTCTGGAGAAAGAATACAAATAAACAATTCTACAATGGCAAAAACCAGGGTCATTTTAATCCTTTCATCTCATATGCAGACTTTCATGAATATATTTATTGAGCAACTGCTATAGTACTCATGAGACTATGTGCTGGAGATACGATGATTAATGCCATGAGCTGCACCTGCTAAAGGTTTACAGCCTACTGGGTTTGTCTAATCTATTTAAAATTATATTATAGTTGAACAGGATAGATACTTTAATAGAAGAACCCGAAAAGTACTAAACAAAGACAAAGCAGAGGATGGCTAAATCTGCCTGGGGGAGTCTAACAGGTTTCACAAAGTCAGAGACATTTAACCTAAGTTTGGAAGATGCTCTTGAGAGCAAAAGAGGAAGATTTCAGAGAGAGAAAACAGTGTCTTCAAAGGCATATCTGTAACATGCCTTTGTAATATGCCAGTGTCTATTTGTGTTTCTGCAATAACCAGGTTAAAATATGTCCCCTGTAGTTTATAATTTACTCCATACCTTGACACTGTACAGCCTTATCAGCTTGCCATTATGTCTCAGACATAGGAGGGACACTGGATAGGCCTGGGAATGGGCATCAGAGGAGAGATGCAATTTAGAGGTCTTGTTAGATAGGACATGATGATTAACTGAATCAAAGGGTGAGGGAAAAAGTAAAGATGACACTGAAGTTTATACCCTGACTAGGTGAAAGATGACAATTGTTTAATAGAAGATAGTTTCTTGTAGCCATGGAACTCATGTTATCTACAGCTGGGAGAAGCTTGAGATGAGGGACTCTGAGCCCAAATCAGGGGGAGTGGTGTTGGCATGAGGGCTTGGATAAGAAATGTTTTTGATGAGGAAGCTTTTTCTCAGTAATGGGGTTGGTTCCTGAGAAACGTGCTGCTATTAGACATTTATGGTTTTGGTATTAGGAGCTTTCTCTCTTCCAAGAGCTCCAAGTAAGAGCCTGGTTCTTTAATTAAATCCCTCAAATCCTTCATGCAGCTCTTCTCTGAGAATTCAAGTTGCCACTAGCATGTTGCTACTCTTCTATACTAGATCAATGTAACTTAAGTTCTTGATTCAGGTAGCAGATCTGTTTAGTTAAGCAGTGTGGAGAGAAGGATGTTCACTGGTCCCTCTCCTAGAAGCTCTAGTGAACAGCTCAGTAAACCATTCTGTGCCAGCATTATTCATGCACTATAGATTCTATGGAGACAGACACAGAGAGACAGAGAAAGAAAAACAGGGAGAGAGAGAGAGACAATAGACAGTCCATACCTTACTGTTCTCACAAGGCCAGAGTTAGTATGTATTACTTACACCATTCTCTTAGCTATCATTCAATTTTGCTTATAAAGCAAACATCACAATAATCAGACTTTCTCTCCAGCTTTCCATTAAGTGATCATTTGCTTTCTTTCTTTTTTTTTTTTTTTTAAGACAGGGTTCGCCCTTGTTACCCAGGCTGGAGTGCAATGGCGCGATCTAGGCTCACTGCAACCTCCACCTTCTGGATTCAAGCAATTATCCTGCCTCAGCCTCCTGAGTAGCTGGGACTACAGGCGTGCGCCACCACACCTGGCTAATTTTTGTATTTTTAGTAGAGATGGGGTTTCACCATGTTGACCAAGATGGTCTCAATCTCTTAACCTCATGATCTACCCGCCTTGGTCTCCCAAAGTGCTGGGATTATAGGCGTGAGCCACCGTGCCTGACCTCATTTGCTTTCATAAAACACTCCTCAGTTTTCCACAACATCTTACATGTAGCTAATCTGCATTGCCAATGAATGGTTTCTTCTGCTTATTTCAAAATATTCAATGTAGCACGTGCATGGTACTACTAGCATATGGTGGCTCCCATTCTTCTTTTCTTTCCAACCTGAGTTTCTGGTTTGAGATATTACATGAGATCTCCTCCAACTACCTTTTTCACAATGATATTCTAAACTAGTTTTTATATATTTTTTGTGCATAGAGTCCTAGTCCATAATCACTCCTATTGTTGTTAACAATGCAATTGCCTATCATCTTCCTTATTAGCCTAGTTATATTACATGCTTTATTATTAAAAAAATTAGACAGGGATGGCTGTGGTGGCTCATGCCTGTAATCCCAGCACTTTGGGAGGCTGAGGCAGGCAGAACACTAGGGGTGGTGACAGGCACCTGTAGTCCCAGCTACTTGGGAGACCAAGGCAGGAGAATCACTTGAACCTGGGAGGTGGAGGTTGCAGTGAGCTGAGATCGTGCCTCTGCACTCCCACCTAGGTGACAGAGAGAGATTCTGTCTCAAAAAAAAAAAAAAAAAAAAAATTAGACAGGAAAAAAATACGAAGATTTGAAGATGAAGGTGAAGAATTCAGTTTTCGATGCTGATGGTGAGCTCACTGATAGTTGACAATTTGTTGCTGAACATTAAATTTTGGAGCTTTCAATGGTAGCTGATGGCTGACAGCATAGAATAGAGGAGAGTACTACAGAAGAGCACTTAGAGTGAGCAATTAAGTCATAATAGAACTATGATAAATATGTATTCTTAACAAGAGAAGCTAAAGAGATAAACTGAGTGTGATTATAAAGTCAGAGAGGTAGAAGGAGAACAAAGAAAATGAGGTGCTTTAGAAGTTACACAAGGAGACAGCTGAGCACAGTGGACTGTCCAAAAATATTGCTTACCAAGGAGTTGTCAGTTACGAGCAGCACAGACAAAAGGTCAATGCCTTTGGGAGTTAAGACAGCATTAGCGAATTTTGACTGAGCTATGGCTGCAGAGAGTTGGAATCCAAAGATGAATGAGGTGTGGTTTGACTTAAGGAAAAAAATCTTAGTAGGTCAAACCAAGCTTAAAGCAAATAGTAAAACTGCTATTGAGGCTTACTCATTTGTAAAAAGAAGCGATAAATGAAAAATTAAATATTTCAACAATATTGTACCAGGATTTTAGGACTGCAAAGAATAATTACTTTCATCATAAGAAACAATAAACTATCATGTTTGCATTTCTAACACAACTGCAACTTCTTGCCACTACAATATTATTTCTAGTATCCTTCCACATTCTTGAACAATAAATTTCTCTAAAAGCCCACTTTCTTTTCTCCCCACCCCCACCCCCCACTTTCTGTTAGTTTATTCTTTTACAAGTTCAACTTTGTAAACGTCAGGACCACATATGAAGGAATCTCTCAAAGCTGTTTAATCTTTTCTGTAAAACAATCAAGGCTAATCCTCCCAGCATTAAATATGCTACAGCATATTAATCAGCTTAATGTGTCCCATTAAAAAAAAAACCCAGAGACAAAGCAGCAACATTTATCCTCCCATCAACAGGCCTCCTCTCATCTTTCCTTTACTGTCTAGTGATTAGAAATAACGACACACGCTCACAGCCACCCTCAGCATGTGCTTTGCCCTCCTCAGCCCCTGCAGTCTGGCTCTGCCCTATCATTTGTATTTCTAAAATAATAGGGCAGGAAAATAGAAGACGACTTTGGTAAATTGCTATTTCTTTTTTCGGTCATTATTGTGATCTTTTGCCTCTCCTTCAGCCCTCGCTTTCCGGCTTTTACTTCTATGCAAAGATCTTTGAAGTTACATACTTGCCCTATACTACAACACATTAAAGACTGTTCTTTTATCGCATTGTGATACTCACTGCACCATGAACATAAACACATATCCAAACAGGCACATAAGCTAAATGTTCGACTTGTATATCTAGTTCAATAATTTCCTCAAAAAATAGTTAAAATCTTCCTGTAATTTGCATTTATGTAATCCCAAATAGAAAAATCTTCTGATACATAAACAACATATAGATTATTTTAAGTCAGCCTGCAGATCATTTTATCTGTTTGACTCCATTGGTTATTTTGAACTAACTACAATGTCCACATCAATGTGAACTTATTTCTCAATTCCCTCTACCAAACTCTCACCACCATGTTTGGTTAACATTGTATTCCTGTCCACTAGAGGTAAATACTTTTTTTCATCCTTAATTTGATGAGTTGTAAAGTGAAAGTAGTGAGATCCTGTTAATATATCGGATTTAATCAAGAGAAGGTCGTATCTTTCTCCTATGACTTTAGTGAAAGGCTAAATAAATCAAGGCTAAACATTAATAATGAAAGGTTTTTAATATTTTTATGATTTCCTTAGTACATGTTGGGCAACATTGCGATAAAGTAACTGAACCACTCTAAGACTTTACAAAACCCAAAGTAAGCCTAGAAAATTAAATCCAGAAACCTCTGGCTTTAGAAGGCAATTATTAAGGTTTGCTAAATAACATAAGTTGACATAGTCTTTTAGGTTGATGTTAACCAATAATTTAAGGAAAAAAACTTAAAACTTTCAATTTAAGTTAAATTTAATTTGTTAAAGTCAAATTACTTGCTTATGTGCAGCATATGGTATACTATTTTGAAAAACAGGTGAAAGTTTGTCATGAAAAGAGTAATGACATTCAATAACAATTTAATTTTAAACTGTTAAATTTACATTAAATTTTAATGGTAAACAAAAAAAGCAATTATGTAATTTAAATTCTAATAGTAAAACAATGATAAAAAGCAATCATATTTTCTGTGTAAAAACTATCTTGTTTGAGAAGTATTAACTTCATAAAAAAACTGAATACAAAATTGCAAAATATTATTCTGAATTATGTTCCAGAAAATGACCTCTGTCCTATTGTTTAAAAGAAAGCACTATAAATTCTAAAACTGTTATTTTGTGAAGAGTTTCACAGCTTCAGATTGCATAAGGAATACCTTTCTTTTTATCTAGAAGAGTTGCCCATTAGCATCTAAGTCTAAAACTTCAAAAACCCTTACATGTTTTACTGATGAAAAGAAAAAATGTTTCACTGAATCTAAGGTTCAGAACATTCTTTTCAAATACAGCATTTGACAACTTCTGACAAGTATGTCAGAGAAGAACCATGGGCCATCAAGTCTAGGCAGTGAGGTATAGCCATTGATCATCCATGTTCCCTGTCTCTACATGGCTCTTCCCATCCTAAGCCCCTCACTATGTTCTGCCCATAATTTCCAGCAGAAATACTTGACCTGAACCTGGAAGATATTTGAAAGTCCATCAAATATTTAACTAATCTCATATTTTGCTCAAAGGACTTGTATAAACTAAGTGGAATAACCCAACTTGAGGATAATCATTGTGGGGAACTAAGCTTTCCTCTTCTTTGGTATGAATGTGATATTCTATATATGTAATTTCCTATTTTTATATTGGATCCTATGCCATATCCTGAATTGTCTCCAATTCAAGGTTAAATTAGATATTTACCTAATCAGTAAATTTTAGACAAAATATTCCACAACTATTCCAGAAATCTTGGCAACTAGGTCATAGACTATAAAACAAACAAAAAGCTGAAATAAAAACAAGGGAGCTTTCTTCTTGCTTTTATGGTACCATTTTTTATAGGTTTTGAAATGTATACAAGAACATAGTAAAGGAGGGAGAGAAACTATTATAACACTGCAGGAAGGGACCCTATTTAATCCTTAAAATCTTTGATCAGGTCTTTCCCTCTAAATCAAACTTGTGAGAGGGCATCCTGTTAATAGTGTCAGAAGCCATACATCATATGGTCAATGAACTCATCAAGGTTCTTTGAACCAAATCTTCCTTGCCTCTTATAAATTATCACAGCACCTTAAGAGATCAGGACTCCAAAAGGCAGAGGTGCTAATGACATCATTTTTTAATCTCTCTGGAGTGAAATGTATGCTTAAATCCTCCTCCAAAATTAAGGGCTCTTCAGTTTTCTTGGATACATCCACAAAGCCGCAGAAAATACTAACCAAAATGAAATTAGTCTTATCATTGTGTTCCAACCTTAAGCATAAATTGGGTATTTAGAGAGAGCGGTTATTTCTTCCAGCCTAACTCATCAAGAAAACAAATGAAATTTACTATGAAATATGACAAAAATGAAAACTTCAATTTGCTTTTCCAAAAGTAGGAACAGTAGGTGGATGGATGATTTTGAGGATCTGGTCTGCCAATGTCCCCACTGAGAAATCACTGCCACTGCCCGTGACTAGCCCCAACGACAAATTTCTTTGCATGTCAAAAATTCATCTTGTATCCCAGGAGGGAGGGATCAGTGAGATAATGGCACACACCCCAAGTCTGGCTCTTTTCTCCTTCTACACAAGGCGGAAGAGCAGTTACCACAGGTGGGAATGATTCAGATTCCACTGGGGCAATACCCTTGTGGACTGCAAACTTAGTAAATACCAAGCACCTGTGTAATGCATATTATTTTTGATGATATATAGTCCTCTCTAAAACCCTGAAAATCGAGTGTTTTTTATTTCTATTTGAACAAAATTAATATCCTCAGTGAAGGTTAGTGAATTGCCAAAGCTTACTTTTTATGCCAATTCTGCCTTATGCTAGAAACACATTTTGTGATATATATATAATTTCATTTTACCCTGCTGCATTCCCATTTTTAAAAGTCTAGACATTCCTTTGTGTCTTTGGGGATTTGGGGAGAAAGAATAGAATATAGAACAAGAATTACATATCATTTATACGCTGATTAAAAAAAAAGATACTCTTATTAAGCTAATTGGTGCCACAAAAGTCCAAAGTAAAAACATTTGTCTAAACCATACAATGTGATATATAAGCAATTATTAGTACATATTACCATTCAGCTCCTAATGTTTAAAATATTAGGCTTTGACAATCTCATAGAAATATATTTAAGAGCTGAATTATCCAAAATTTCTGCTCAAACAATTCAATTTGCATTTATCTGAGGATGAAGTTCTGAAATTGGCTTTGTAAGTATGTATCTCAGTGATTCACATATGTAGCAATGTGGCATGTCATTTCTCAGGAACCTTCTCATATCTGCCATCCTCAAGATTACCTGTAACCTTAGGCTCCCAGGGCCGAGTCTCTCACTCTGGCCTCTCCACAGCACTTGTACCATTTTGGCTTGCCACAGAGCAAGACGCCGTTCTCAGTGGTAAAAAAAATATATACTTCATTCTCTTAAGTAAATTCATAAACACCTCTTCTAAGAACTGTCATGATTGTCATTAATAATGTAAGAGTTTGTTAATCAAATAAACAATATAGGAAATTTGTATTGTCATGACAGTCCTTTTTGTTAAGGCAGGATCTCACTCTGTTACCCAGGCAGGAGTGCAGTGGCACCATCACAAATCGCCGTAACCTCTAAACTTCTGGGCTCAAGGGATCTTCCCATCTCAGCCTCCAGAATCCCTAAGGACTACAAGGTCATGCCACCATGCCCAGCTAATTTTTAAAGGTTTTTTTTTTTTTTTTTTTTTTTTTTTTTTGAAGAGATATGATATTTCTATGTTGCCCAGGCTGGTCTTAAATTCCTGGCCTTATAATCCTCCCACCTCTGCCTCCCAAAGTGCTGGAATTCCAGGCATGAGCCATCCTGGCCTATCACAGAAACTTAGATTCTTAATAACAGTAAAAAATCAAATAGGTGATTACACTGAAATGTACTAGATTTTAAAATTTGATTATATATATATATATATATATATATATATATATATATAAAATTTATTTTCCTCTAATACAAACTGCTAATTAATATTTCTCTGCAGTTTTTAAACAAATGAAGAAATATTAATACATAAAAAGTAAGATTACTTGTGGCAATACTCATTCTTCAATGTAAAATTGTTTTGCTTAGATTCTCACAACACAATTTGCACAACTTTAATTTTAAACGTTATCTTGGAAATTATTCTATTTTAACCCTGGAGAAGTAATGAGATCAAGATATTTTTAGAGGTCAAATCAAATAAGCTATTTAGACTTTTACTGATCTAAGTTGTAAAACACATGGATCAGTGCCATTCAAAATGTACTTCCTTTTTATTTTTTAAAATAAGATAGGGCCTGGCTCTGTAACCCAGGCTGGAGTGGATTGGCACTTTCTTGGCTCACTGCAGCGTTATCCTCCCGGGTTCAAGCAATCCTCCCACCTTAGCCTCCCAAGTAGATGAGAACACAGGCAGAAGCCACTGCGACTGGCTAATTACTTTTTCTTTTCTTTTTCTTTTTTTGTAGAGATGAGGTCTCATTGTTATTACTCAGGCTGGTCTCAAACACTCGAGCTCAAGCAGTTCTCCTGTCTCTGCCTCCTTGTAACCTGAGATTACAGGCATGAGCCACCACGAACCCAGCTCAAAATGTACTTTCAAAATCAAGTGGCCTATAGATGTTCAATGTTGTTCTATCGAAATAATTTTTAAAGAAATTTACATAATTCAATAATTAGTTTTTGCCTAAGATATTAGTAAATGTAATAAGTAAAATAATTAATTGATTACTCTTAATGCTGGAGTAACTGTGAGGAAACATTTACCTTCATACTTACTGAATGGAGTGGGTGCAGTTGTGGGGGGAAGCAGTTTGTCAATCTTGATCCAAATGTGAAATATACTTAACTTTTGGCCCATTTCTAAAAAAAATTACTGTAAGAAGGCAAATTGCCAAAAGATACATATACAAGTATTCCCACTGCAATATTTATATTGGGAAAAACTATCAATAACAGGATATATGGAAAAACATGTATTTGTAACTCCAAATATTACATTGACATAGAAAAATATTGACATCATTTGATGTTTAAAAATATAGCTTGAGAAGGGTGTGGATTGTATAGAGATTGAGTAATTAGTATGGTTTTCAGCAAGCCCTCTAAACCCAGGTGTCCAGGTTCAAGTACTCACTCTGACATTAACTATGTCACATTGGGCAAATGGTTTGACCTTTCTGTTGACCTCTGTTTCTGCATCTGTAAAGTTGATTAATAATTTAATCTTCCATAAAGGATTTCACAAGGATGTGATCATGAATGCTTAATGGAACCATGTTCCACCCATAGTGAGCTGGCAGCAAGTATACACTATTAATAATTTCTAATTTACATGTAAACTTCATACATGTACAGACAGTATGTACACATAGGAGTTCTCTAAAAAGATGTTCTCAAAATTTTTTTCTTAAAACATAATTGTTCAGGCACAGTGGCTCATGCCTGTAATCTTGGACTTTTGAAAACTGAGGCAGGAAGATAACTTAAAGCCAGGCGTTTGAGACCACGCTGCGTAACATAGCATCATCTCTACAAAAGAAAAAAAAATAGCTGGGCATGGTGGCATGAGCCTGTACGTAGCCCTTGCTACTTGGGAAGCTTAGGTGGGAGGGTCCCTTGATGCCAGAAGATTGAGGCAGCATTAAGCTATTATTGCACCATCACACTCCAACTTGGGTGACAGCAAGATTCTGTCTTAAAAAAAAAAAGTGGTAATAGAGATAATCATACAAGAGGGAAAAGGTATAAACAAGTATAATCATTAAAATGGCTTTAGTTTTTAAATGATAGCTAAATTTATAAATATCAAGCAATAAAGTACTAGATTAATAAAATGTGAAAAATCTGTAAATAGATGACAATACTACCAATACAAAAATGCTATAGTTCATTGACATGACAAGAAATCCACAATATATTGCTAAGAGTAATGTGCATGGTATGACCCCATCTATGTACTACTGTACACTGTGTGTCTAGAGACCTGTCTAGAGGGATGTTAACTAGAATGTTAGCGATGATGATGTCTCAGAGCAGTTCATTTTCTGATATCTTTGCTTTTTGCTTAATATGGTTCTGTATTTTCTGGTTTTTTTTTGTAAGCACATTTTTTTCCAGAGCGAATAAAATGACTTTACAGTTTATTTCTAAGTTTTGGAACAAACTATCTCCTGGACTATAATACTTTTTCTACTTCTTCTTCACAGTTACCCCAATTTCCTTAATCTACACAGATAAAGGAAACACTTATCTATTTGGATCCCCTATATTTTTCTTTGTGACTTCAGGACATTTTATATAGTCTTAGAATTTTCTGCCTCCTCTCAAATTTTGTTTCTGGCCTTCAGAACACTCACCCTCTTCTTTTCCCTAACAAGTCTGCCTGAAGCAAAACTAACACCTCTATTTATAACTTTGAAAAAGTTTGACTTTTTCACTAATTGTGTTACTGAAAGTGACTGTCTTGGCAGGGTCTCAGTAAGCATCACGTGGTATAAATCTTGGGCCAAGAATGGAACATAACAAGTATTGTCATTTTCCAAGATGCCAATGTAGATTTTTGCTTTTCCTGCTCCCACATACCTTAATGAAACTCAACAGCTTCTTGTACTCTTCCAATCTCATTTTAATTCTTTCCAGTTCATTTGTATAGCAAATAAGACAACACATAAACATCCAAAGAATGACCAAGATCATTATGGTTTAGGTCACTATCTCTGTCAACTTGGCAAGGCCACTTCAGCTGGCCTCCTGTCCTAAGGATTTATCTACCAAGTGCCAACATTACAATTTTACAATATCAACATAATTTAGAGCAGTAACTAAAAAAATTAAAATTTAATTCAAAGGAAAAAAGCATGTTATTCTTTCAATAATAATTTTCTGTCACAGGTAATTTTTTTCACATCTGCTTAATTGTATTGGCATAAAATGTATTTATATTTGTTCAGATGAATACATATATATTCATATATAAGTAGTGTATATATGCATCTTTCTCTGATTATAGAGTCTCCAATGATAAAAGAGTTAAATCTTCCCAATGCTGTTAATTTACTGTGATGTGTTTGAAGTTGGACTTGCTGAGTTGGAAATGCTAGCATAATCTAAGGTAATCTCCTTTTCCTCACTTATAAAATGGGGATGATATGGCTTTCTACCTCATACTGTTGTAGCACTCATGTTATATAATTCATATCTAGGACTTACCATACTTTCTGGCTTATGGCATTAATCATTCAAATTTTTAGTTTTTGTTGAGAGTCTGAAATATCCATGTATAGAACAAACAGTGGAAAAGTAATATCATTGCTCATTACTAAAAAAATTTTCTCAATAATTTCTATTTTTAAAAAAACTAAAAATAAGGTACATTTGTAAAAATAAACCCCAATTCTATGTATATTGCCCATGTAAAGAAGTGATCAAAATTGTCAAGAAATCTAAAGTTCTCTTTTTGAAGTCAGTTCATCAAATAAATGAAGGAAAATTATTGCTGAAAATTTCAAAAGAAACCTGGTTTTTCAAATACAAACATGGAAAGTAACTTCTTTAATTAAATACTATCTCATTAACTTAATTTCACAAATAACTATTAAATATACAAAAATAAGGAAATATCTAATAACTAAGTAGCAGGCTTATCAACAGATCAATTCTTACAGGCTTTTGTCTCATCAATCACCAGAATCAACATTCTTACAAATAACATCTTAATCCTCAGAATGCAAAGTATGTATTTGATTCCCTATCATAACTTCAAAAGGAATGAAGTATTTGTAGAAAATAAAAGAAATATCCAAACAAGCTATTATTTATAAGGCATTTTCCATAGTGAAATTTCAGTACCTAAAATGAAGAGTCAAGAAATGACATAAACCAGAAATGTTATTACGCAGATGAAGCCTCTATTTTAATTAATGGTTGAGAATGAGAGCCCTTAGGGTCTAATTCCAGAGCTATTTTGACATATATCAAATGTTCCTTAATTTACACCGAAAGGCCTTCTGACAAGTTCTCATGTCCACAAGTTCCTATTAGCTACCAGTACCTTAATGTGGTATTTTATCACTGACCTGCATTAGTATATCAAACTATGATAGCAAATTAACGGTTACACATAATCATAATTCAGATTAGAGCCTCTAGCCAAACATTTAGAGGAGCACCTCAATAACAATGAAATATAAATACTTCTGCTTCTACATTACTCATTTGATGAGAAACACTAAAGAAGAGTTAAATACAATGATAAATAGCTTTATAGCTTCTCAAAATATTTTTTTACTTAGAATTTAATACAAATATTGCATAATTCAATTCTGGAAATAAACCTCCTCTTTAAATAAACTGACAAGTAATCATTCATTTTGAGAAACCTATGGACTGTCTTGCACATGATATATGTGTATATATTTATGAAAACCTCAAATCAAAAATATTTAACTCATGTTGTCATGATATTTGTTTTGAATTATTCTGTAACATTCTTGAATGTAGACTGCTAATGAAGTGCTGTGAAGCGAAGGGCTTTTATACTGTTTTTTTTTTTTTTTTTTTTTTTTTTTAAATTTTGGAAGAGTTTGCCTAAAGCTCTGATTATATCTTTTCAAGAAAAGCTTCCTGTAATAGTCAACACTAAGTAAGTCTTCCTCTAGAAAGATCATGTTCTCCCATTAGTGATTTATATGCCAAGAGGACCTAGGGCTCAACCCAATTTGGTTGTACAGAGAGAAAGAGTCAAAAACTGTAAGAACGCTCCATGCTGCTCCAGATTTTTCTCATCCATTGTTACCTAGAGAACATATACATTATGTTTGGAATGCCCCAGTTACCATCTTCATGGTTCACAAATTTATATTTTCCACAAAGACCTTGCCCTGTCTTCTAGGCCCCTCTGCCCATCTGTCTACTTGACAGTTTCTCTTGATGTCTTGATATATCCCAATATATCCAAACTGAACTCATGTTCAACATCTCTCTTCTGACAAAAATGGTGTGTTTTTTCAGCCTTTCCTACATCATTGAATGGCAATACCATTGGAAGTGTTTCATATACCACAAACATAAGAACTCACCTTTAACACCATTACTGAGTATGCATTGTTGATTTGCCCCTTTTAATCTATCCATTTCCTCGAACTTCACCATTCTCATGCCATATTGCAAGCCACTATCATCTCTCACTCCAGCTACTGCAAAAGCAGTCTGATGATCCCTATCCCATTGAATCTCCACACTAGTGATCCTAACAAAATGACCATATTAATCCCTTACTCAAGAATCTTCAATGGTTCTCTAACACTTTAAAAGTAAAACTGTCATTAACATGATCTTAAAAACCCTGGAAACTCTTCCTCTGCTTCCTCGGGGCATTCAAACTCCTTTCTCTCTCCTTCCAGTCTTCCTAATTTGCTCTGTTAAATCCTGGCCCAAGGCCTTTGCAGATGTGTTGCTCTTCCTAGTATCAAAGTCCTTTCCACTAACCTAATCATCTAGTATTGCTTACTCAGAACTCAGCTTCAGTGTCCTCTCCTCAGGGACATATTCCTTGACCTCTGTGAATAAATCACATCATTCATTTATGGGTACTCAGAGCTCCATAAACCAATTCTTCATACTACTTAAGGTAGATACAGTTTTACACACACAACAATGGTTGTTAAAGTCAGCCTACTTCTGTTAAAAATAAACTCCTTACAAGCAAGAACCATGCCTGATTTTACTGGCATTTTATCCCAAGGACCAAGCAGTGTGACTAGCACATTGTGTTGTTCATTCAGTGCTTACTGAATTAATTAATACAGCAGAAAAAAATAGTCTATCTAGATCTATAGTAGAATGAAAAGAAAGGAGGGAGGGAGGGCGATAGAAAGAGAGGCTAAACATAATTCTTGAATATGTGAAAACACTAGAACTCTATTTTTACAAATTACTTGCAGTTCTATTTCCAAATTCTATCTTTTCCTAACTGATTGTCACTTGATCAAATAAAAGTAATTCAGGTCAATATCTCTTATGGTAAGATAAGTTATAGCATACTTTCCTTTAACCTGAGGAATAAAGACTAAATGCCTTTTTCATGGTCTATTTATTATGTGGTACTTCTACATATAAAAATGTCTCAAATTGTGCTGCTTAAAATGCATATTATGATTGTGTTACAATATGTTCCCGAGGTGTCAAATTATAATATTCTTACTGCTTGGTGGATCATCAGTCACCTCCTATTATTCTGGACTGGAACAACAGACTATCTGCTTTATGTAGGCAAGTCACAGATACTGACATTTGTAAATAACATCCTTGAGATTGAACAATTTCAAACAAATCATCTCTTCTGTGAGTGTACATTTCTGGCTTGCAGGCAAATTGTAAAACATCTATTAAAATCTGCAAAATTATATTTGTTTTTCAAATAATGAAATTGTTTTTATTGATTTCTAGACCTTTATTCACCTTAAAGTATTAAATATATGTTCCTCATATGACATGAACAGCATGTAAACTAAATGATTAAAAGCACACTCCAATTTCAGGTCTAAACTCCAACCTATAGAAAGAACATGTCAAGGATATTTTCTCTCTCCAGGCTCATCTCTATATTGAAATATCTATTATGAAATATCTACATACTTTATAATATACCTACTGTATTTTTATGGGAAAAAAGGACATTATGCTCTACTACTTTGCATTTTTTGTTTGTCTTGCATCAGCAATACGAGAAACATGTTAAAGACTAACTTTTTTCTCTAATATTACCCTCAAAGGACATGTTATTTGTTACGGATGGAATGTGTTCCCCTAAAAGAGAAATGTTGGAGTCCCAACCTCCATTAATTCAGAATGTGACTTTATTTAGAGTAAGAATCTTGACAAGGGTAATCAAGTTGAAGTTTTTGGAGTGGGCCTTGATACATATCATATACAGATGTTCTAGTATAGGAAGAAATGTGGACACAGAGAAGCATGCAAGCAGAACGCCACGTAAGCATCAAAGCAGAGACTTATGTGTTGCATCTGGCCAAGCCAGATGGAACACCAAAAGCTAGGGGAGAGGTTTGAAACAGATTCTTCCTCACAGCCCTCAGAAGAAACCAACCCTGTGGACACCTTGATCTTGGACTTAGTCTCTAGAACTGTGAGACAATAAATTTCTGTTAAAGCCATCCAGTTTGTGGTACTTTGTTCCAGCTGCCCTAACAAACAAATACATTAATAAACAATCTGTGGTTGAGTGTGGTGGCTTATGCCTGTAATCTTAACCCATTTGGAAGCCAAGGCAGGAGGATCGGTTGAGCCTAGAAGTTCAAGGCTGCAGTGAGCTACGATTGTGCCGATGCAACTCTAGTTTGGGGGGCAGAGATAGTGTCTCAAAAACAAAAACAAAAAATTTGTGAGGAAGATGGAATGCTTACAGCTTGGCATTTCTCCCTCATTACATGAGGATATAGCTACAAAACCAGTATGTGAGTAGGAATGATAGCATCGGATACATCTACCTATCCTTCCTTCCTTCATGCTCCCTCCCATTTTCCTCTCTCTCTACTTCTCTTCCTTCAAAATTTTTCTCTCTTCTTTTCCTCCCTTCCTCCATCCCTTCTCTCCTCCCTTCCTTTCTTCCTTTGGATAGTGTGATGAATAATGATGGTCTCAACCTTCCAAATGCTAATAAAAAGAAACTTAGTTTTCCAAGTGAAGAAGTCCAATTTTACTGTAACTTAAACTTAGATACAGCAACATTAAATTAGGGATGGTTATAAAATCTGAACTTATATCAAAAACATAAATCCCCATTTATTTTTCCTGGAGGGGAAGAGCATGGGTTAAAGAGATTTAACGGTGCTTTGAGTATTTGCATTTGCCCTAAAGTTGGGTGAAAGCTATCAATCTCTGCAATTTACCCAGGAAACACTGTACCCCAGATTAAACTGGACCAAAACTTTTTAAGAGATCATGGGTAAAGAAGATATGAGCAAGGGCTTCATTGGCAGAGGAGTTTAAAGGACACCCTGTGTGGGATATTATGATAAGGATATTGCCTTTCTAGGAAACACATGTAAAGCATATAGGTGACTACAAAGGACATATTTGAAGGTGAATGAAGGCAGACAGAGTAGACTGTGGTTCCTGAGTGATGAGCGGCTGCTCTGTCTTAGCTTGAGAGCAGAAACACACACACACAAGTAAGTGACACTGTACTCAGTTCTGGGTAACCCTATGTATTTGCTCTTGAGATTCTTATATGTGACAGACCTGACCTTGGTCACTGCATTAAGAAAAGAGCTTTGTTGGTATTTTTCCTTGCCTTTCAATTAGTAGCTTTTTGACACAGCTAGTATTTAATAGAGCATTATTAACATCACAAAAAAAATAGTTCCTACAGATTTTATCAAACGGAATGTCTTGACTAAAAGATACATTCTATTTCTGGCTATCAAATATCGATTGCCCTAAAGGCTGGTAATTGAAACCCAACCTCTACCTGCTCAGCTTGTCAATATTCAACACCAGTTGTCTCCCACCAGAGAATGAGATTACCATCTGCAGATTTAGTAAGAACTATTAAAGCTGATTAACAATCACAGGCTACCCTGTGATACTCAACTTACTACATTTTTATCTGAACCAGAGAAAAAAGAAAACCTGCAACACTGTTCATAAGTGATTGTTTAGTTATACAAGTTAAATATCAAGAGCAGTGCAATGACCTTAATAAGAATGTAGTACTAAAGTTCCATAATCTTTTTGTCTGGAAAATTGCTACGCCTTTACTTCTGTCTTCTCTCTCCTTAGTAACTATTGATCAGTAACATTCAGAACAATAGCAATTTTTTAATAATTTATTTTTAGTAATAGTAATTTACTGAGAAAGTCCCCTCCAGTTCTGGAACTCACTATTTTACAACTGTATGAAACCTTCCACTTAGAAATAAATAGCTAGTTTATTTGCCATTAAAATGCTAAGAGTGGCTTTTTAAAAATATTCAAGTTCAAATATAAGAGTAAACTGAGTGGAGAGAGAGAGACAGGCAGAGACAGAGATACTCCATAGAAAAAGTACTTCTCGTTAACAATGTTATATTTGGATTTGATTTCCTGTCAGTGGAGAAACAGACTCTGACAGACATGGGCCATATGTCACAGAACATACATTTTTAAACCTTAGCAGGAATAACTTCAACAGCAGAGTAAACACTTGTAAAGGGGGGAAGCTATGGATTTCTACATGTAAAATAGCTTTTTCTCTTCCTTAATAGGTATTCTTCTGACAAGCTTTAAAGTGTGAAATTGGGTTATCCTCTCACAGCAGCCTTGGGAAGTAGTTTTGTGCTATATTTCATTTTACGCTTTACTGTTATTCTAATTTTAATATTAGTGCTTTCTAGCAAGAAAATAAGGAAGCTTGATAAATAAAAATTACTGCTAAATTTTTTGAACTCAATCTGACGAGGAGATACAGATCCTGGAGGAAGAGAGCTCAATCGGATTTTATCCTTCAGGGACAGTTCTAGATAGAGCAGGCAGGACTTTTTAATATGGCAGGACCCAGAAAATACCTGCATGTAAGTAACGTAACTTCTGTGGTATAGCCACAACTCAGATTTTATTTATCATGTGTGGATATTCAGATTCTCAGTTTGGGTTGAGAGGGTATAATAATTCTAGCTTCTATGAAGAGAAGCCTATTGTTATTCATATCCTTTAAAGTTTATTTACCTGAAGTCTGAATATTTTTTTCAAAATCATAAAGCCAATATGTAAATACAGGAATTATTTTATCAGCATTGGATTGCATCTGCTAATGTAAAACTCCCTCTTCCTTCACACCGTAACTGGAATTGCCACTACCATATTCCCTCACAAACAAATACATCCCCCTACTTTGGACAGCTGCATGGTATTAATAGAAATTCTGTAGTTGCCATACATAATGAAGGAGAGATGGTGCCTAAGGCTCTTTCAGAGAAGCAGAGGCACAAATTCTGAAATTGGAGAACTTCCTTCCCCATTTTAAAAACTAACATTACCCATTTTCCTGGAATGAACTTTGTTATATGTTGGGTAAGCCCTAGAGAAAAAGAGTCATGCATATATATTTTATATATATATATATATATATATATATATATATATATAGCATATATATATATATAGCATATATATATATAGTATATATATATATTATATATATATATAGCATATATATATATATAGTATATATATATAGTATATATATAATATATATATACTATATATATAGCATATATATATTATATATATACTATATATATATAACATATATAGTATATATATATTATATAGATATATATATAAAATATATATTATATATAATATATATTATATAGTTTTGTATCACTATATTATATATATTATATAGTTTTGTATCACTATAAAATATATTTTATAGTTTTGTATTATGTAATATATGTATATTACATATATTATGTATATATATAATATATATAGTTTATAGTTTTGTATCACATATTTATATATTTATATTTATATACATATATAAATGTATATATGTAATAAATGTATATAAATATAAATATATAAATATGTAAATATATAAAATATAAATATATACAAATGTATGTACATTTATATATGTATATAAATATACATACAATTATATTTATAAATATATAAATGTATATATTATACATTTATATACATATATATATAATACACATGGTATATAGTTAAAGATGACACTTTGGTGATTGGATGTAAAAACTGCTAACAAAAGGTTCAAGTCCAAGTATTTTTTAAATGACTTGTGGCTCGATTGATTAGTAGACGTGATGAAATTTACGGTTCATTTCCTAAATAAAAGAAAAACAGACCAGGTTCAGTGGTTCACAACTGTAATCCCAGTACTTTGGGAGGCTAAGGCAGGCAAATCACTTGAGATCAGGAGTTTGAGACTAGCCTGGCCAACATGGAGAAACCCTGTCTCTACTAAAAATAAATTTTAAAAATTAGCCAGGCATGGTGGTACAGGCCTGTAATCCTAGCTACTCAGGAGGCTGAGGCATGAGAAGAATCACTTGAGCCTGAGAGGTAGAGGTTGCAGTGTGCCAAGATTACACCACTGCATTCCAGGCTGGGGAAAAGAGTGAGACTCTGTTTCAAAAAGCAAAACAAAAGACAACAAGACACAGAAAATAAAACTGTCTTTCAGAATAGTTACTAAACATTTTCAACTGGAATGACATCTTCAGTTAGAATGTTTGCAATGGAACTTTGAAACTGTAAGCTGGCAAAAACATGAGAGGGAAAAGAACTTACACTAGAAAGGAAATTTGTAAGTATGAAAGCCTGAAATAGCATCAAGGAAATCGGTATGAAAACAAACAAATCTTGAGTAATTCAATTCAATTTGATGAATATTTAATTGAGTAGATACTCCATACAAAATGTTGTATTAAGATCTCTGAGTGATACAAAACTATAAAAAACATTTTTTCTTTCTTCCAAAAGCACAAAATATAATTAGGAGAGTCAGATACACTGGTGTTACCCATGGGCCAACTGCACCAGAATCACTGGAAATATAAATGTCAAAAATGCACATTTGATTAATCAGGCTGAAAATGTCAAAGTTATCTTCCATTATAGAAACTCAGAACTGTTTTTCTTTGGTCAAAATTCATCCAGACTCTAGAGTTCTCCGTGGATTTTTCTAGTCACAGAACCATTGAGCCAACTCATTGTTTCATCAATATTAATATTATCACAAGAGTATTCTTTTCATATTTATGTCCCATTTTGTTTCCTAGAAAAATGTAATGAAAATGCAAAGATCACAAATTCATGCATGTTTTCTTTCTGACTATGAACCTTTCTCTACATATTAATAGTTTAAGTTCTAATGTTAGTTGTTTTATCTTTTATAAATTGTTTGAAATTCAAACATACAAGAGGTTTTCTTGATTTCTATTAAGAGTGTTGTAAATGTTGCAGTTCAGTATTGTATTCACACAGAGAGAGAGAGAGAGAGAGAGAGAGAGAGAGAGAGAGAGAGAGAGAAAGAGAAAGAGAGAGGAGGCAGTTTTCAGAGCAATTTAATAAAAAAGGTGTAGACTCTGTATGTGGCACAGCAAAGTGGGGAAAGAGATCAAGGGAAAATAGGTCCATATATCTGAATAAAAAGTAGAAGAACAGTGCTATAATAAAAGTAAAAAACAGGGCATGATTATTGTGTTAGGAGTAAAAGTGGGTAAGAGTAGGAGAAAGAAAAAAAATAGAACTAGAACGTAACGAAGAAGTAGGAAATGACATGGAAGATGCAAGTATGGGGGTGGAACAGTCTCATTGTCTTGTTGGATATTCAATATCTGACTGATTTCTCAACTTAACTATGAAACTGAAATAGAAAATTCAGCAACATTCAAGTCATGCATCAAATGTAACAGGGATGATTGTCTCCATCCACTCATTCCACAGGAGATATCCCAATCATGAGGGAATAAGAGCTTCATACCAAGAGGAGACACCATAGGCATGTAGACTAGTGTCAATCCTTTTCTCTTTGACTACTGATTGCCAGAAAAATAAGCCTCTGCATTAAAACCTGCAGACCTAATGGAGCAGAATCTCTTGGTTAGGGTACCCAAGGAGCTGCATTAATGACATTTACAATACAATCTGAGGATCTTTTTTAATACAAAAATGCTGAAAAGTACTATCATAGATCATCGCTTAATATGACATGAGGACATGAGGGATGGATAGAACACAACTAAGGTAGAAAGAAGGACTAAAATACTGAATCTGATCTGATATTTGCAAGATGATTAGAAGCTTACTAGGTACGTGCAGGAGAGAAATAAATATGCCAGACATGGGGAATAAGTTTTATCAAGGCTCAGAAATATCTGATAATGGAGTACAGTGAGGAAATAAAGCAATATATAATAGGTGGACCAAAAGAGCAAGAGCTTTGAATTCTAGATTATTCCAGAAATATCAGAGAGCCACAGATGGTTTTAGATAAAGTTAAAGAGACGACATGAACTGAAAGAAAGATGCATTGATCATTATGGAGGACTCTACTAGGGATAACGGGACCCAAGTAAGATAATTATAGTGGAAGATGCCCAGAATTCACTTTAGATTCTGGGCAAGGGGGTTTACTTGAGCATGTTGAGGATGATAATATTAATATAAGATGACAGCAATGTAAATTTGAGGAAAAATGTGCATGGAATTAATAGAAAAAAATGGAAGATCTGAACTTCCTACAAAATTACCTACTTCAGTGAATGGCACCAAAACATCACACGCTGTCACATCCTATATCTGCAAGTCATCCTAGACATGTTCTCTCTGCCCACATCTTGCCACACTCATAAATGTACTGCTAATAATATTTGAAATATATATCATGCTTAAAATGTGCCAAAAACCATTCTATGCATTTTACTCATACCAGTGTAATCCATACAAACACTCTGTGAGATAGGTACTACTCTCCCGACTTTGAAGAGGTGAAGAGTGAGACTCAAAGGTTAAATAACTTACCCAGGGTTACAAAGGGAGTAAGAATCTGAGGATTCTTAAGCAATGTACTATAATACCCCTCAAACAGCTTTCAAATTATTCCTTTCTAGTACAACTTTAGTTACTTTCATCTCTTACCTAAATTACAAAAGAATCCAAATGAATGTTTCTGCCTTCAGTTTTATTCCTTCTCAAGTCACTCTGCTTTATGCTGTTCCCCCAGTCATTCTAAAATGCAAGCCACGGCATCTCTCTACCCTTAAGCTAGTAAGAAAGTACACACACACACACACACACATACGTATCATTTTTATAAACTCTTAATCACACACAGAGAGAGAAATTCAGGCAAATTTGTTACGGCTTGTCTTGGCTTTAGAAATAGAGACATTAATTGCTATTGATCTCCGGAGTTAAATAATCTATTGTTCCTTCCTCTCTACAGAGAAATCATTCATTTTATTTCATTGAAGATATTTTCATCAGTCAAAGTCCTGTCAGGAATCAGATAACACACTCAAAATCATGACTGAAGAGTTATTAACGAAGAGGCTGCTTACCAAGGAGGGGATGGAGTTAAGAGGAACAGCGAGGAGTGTGAAAGACTCGGGAACTAGTGAGGGCTAGAAGCCACTTCCCACCTGGGCCTGAACAGGTAAGTCTGGATCTAGAGAGACTGTCAGCTGATGAGGGCCTCCAGGCAGGAGCCATTACTTGGACAGAGGAACACAGCTATTGACAGACTGTGGCCCCCTAAAAGAGGAAGTTAGAGGAACAACCCCCCCAACCTCTTCTCCTCCTAGAAATCAACCTCTTTCCCCTTTGTTCCATTGGCCTAATCCAATGAGAGCTCAGCTGAGTCAGCCTGCCAAGGAACAAAACCAGGTAGGCAGGGTTAGAGAGTGAGTCTGGAAGCCCAAATGAGAAATATTCAGCACATTTATGTGTCTTTAGATATAACAGTCTTGTCTTTGACATTAAATTGTATTAATTCAGGCCTATATGAGTACAAGAAACAAGGATATCATCTGATTCTCCACAAAAAGAAGGCTTGCTGGGCTTGCATTTCCCACTGCCTTATTGCAAGGATTTTGACAGGTGGAGACATGTATAAACCCTTACTATTGACAGATAAATCCCAAGGGAAAGCTCAGATTATTGCACTTATCTTTCAGAAATATCAGTTTCTTTCCTCTTCCTGGCTCTCAGTATTGCTTCTCATCATGATTTATTCACAATCTATAATGTAAATTACTGCACAAATTATAACATATATTTTATGCATATACAGCACAAACATTTATATGTGAGTGTTTCCATGATTTTAAATATACTGGGCTCTTTGTTACGTGTTTCAATTAAAGTTACTCATTTGGTTCACAAAACCTGGGATACTGTGCCTCATCATCATTTACATAGAAGAATCCTAAAGCTTAGAGAAAGTGACTATCAAGAGTTCACATATTAAGGAATACATAGAAGCTAGACTGAAAATTACAGGAATCTGAAAGTGTCTCACTCTTAATGACAAAGTTTTCCTGCCCACAATTGCTGAATTATATAGAGTAATGGACTCTTACACATTTTGTTTAATGTTGAATATCATACTATTATACATTGTGTTTGTGAAAAACAAACAGAAATGCTATCCTTCCTGTGATAATCTTAACAACTTACTCTCTTTCTGAAGCTCTTTCATGATCAAAGGATTGAAGTGATTTTTTTTAACCATCACTTGACGTCATATAATTTTATGGTCTGAGCACTCCACATTGCGCAGAGAGGAATAAACTAAATCACGTGAAGACAATGTGGATTTAGTCATAAATCCCTGAGGAAATAGAAAGGGAAAGATTTTCTCTACACAGTATTTGTCAACTGCTATGAAATCCTATATTTCACTAACTCAGGGAAACTTTAATGATCAGCTGGGGCAAGTATAAAAAGAAGTGTTCAGAGAAGAAAACTACATATTAAAGGATCTATTGTTCTTCTTACAGGGCTTACAATAAACATTTAAGCTAATATCATGCTGCATTTTGAAGATCCTAAGTAATACAAGCCTATTTTTATAATGTGCACATTTTATGCATTCTTGGAAGAAACTTCATTCACACTGTACATGCTCACAGCCTGTACTCTTGGAACTAATTGGCAAGTATGAATTCATAAGTCTGTCTGAAAGAACTGCACCCCTGTGTACATATCCAACTATTTTGAATTTTTTAAAATTTATTTCTGTTTTTACTTTTCCAGGTATCGAATATGAAAGCTAACCAACAACCTTCAGAGAGAAGCCTTCCCCTGAAGGAAACTGACATAAATATGAGACAAAAAAAGACAAGCAAGCAAACTGAATGATTTTAAAATATAAGTTGTGGATTCTTTTTAGGATCTGCTACTCAATAAGCCAATTAAGATTGTGGAGAATATAAGTGTTTTGGAAGACATTGCATCCCCAAATAAAAAAGTCGAGAATCATAGCAACATTTGGTTTCTCTCACATTGTGGATTCCATAAACAGAGCAGGAGTCACAAAATTATTAACAAGTTCTTGTTTTTAATCTAAATTGCCTATTTGATAAATACCATATATGTGAAAGCACATAAAGGTAATATATATTTTAAAACAATGTGTTTGTTATAAACTGAGCGGGGGGGGGGATTTAAATATGTATAGAGTAGAGATGGGGTTTCACCATGTTGACCAGCATGCTCTTGAACTCTGGACTGAAGTGAGCCTCCTGCCTTGGCCCCGCAAAGTATTGGGATTACAGATATGAGCCACCATGCTCAGCCTATAGTCTCTAATATGTTGAAGAATTAGCTAAAGACAAAAAATGTAGTTCAGTTTGTCAGACTAGGTATTTATTTTCTTAAACATGTCTTATTTGCAAAAACAAAGAAAAATAAGGGAAGAAAGGGAAGAGAAAAAAAAAGAAAGAAAAGAAAAGAATATGAGAGGGTATCAATCTAATAGGGAAGGACCAAGTGAACCGTAGTTCCTAGCATAGAAAAATAGGTGCTTCTGCCCGAGTTCCTCCAAGTTGATATTCTTCAAAAGTTTCTCACTTCCCACTGATGAGCACATTACTTTTTTGTAAGATTCAGGTGGTTTACTTTCTCCCAGAAACAAAAGTAAAGTTGTTTATGATCATTTAATACATTGTTTTTTTCTTTATCTTCTGTTCTCCAATAAATTTTTTAAAACTATATATCTGGAATATTTGAAAAGTCTCTAATTTTTTTTTTTTTTTTTTTTTGAGACGGAATTTTGCTCTTGTTACCCAGACTGGAGTGCAATGGCGCGATCTCGGCTCACCGCAACCACCGCCTCCTAGGTTCAGGCAATTCTCCTGCCTCAGCCTCCTGAGTAGCTGGAATTACAGGCATGCGCCACCATGCCCAGCTAGAAAAGTCTCTAATTTTTATAATAAAAATGCTAGTTGTTAACTATTGTAAACTAATTATTGCTAGTTAATATATAAAATTTTACATGAAAGGATACTGAAAAATACATATTAAAATCAATAATCACAGAACTCTAGGTAATCTAGCAATCGGTTTATAGTAAGAAAGCTAAAGAAAAATTAAGTGATTTACCCAAAGCAACACCTTTAGACTTCAACATTAAAATTTAGCCCAAAACATGTAATAGAAAGTGAGGGGGAAAAAATCCCCTATATTTAGAAAGAGAGAAGAAAGCAAAAAATTTCACCGAATCAAGATGTTTCAATAATATTCAAACTGATGATTATTTTCTTGAAATTGTTGCAGGAAAACCACTTTGGCTGAAAATACTAAGGCATAACAATTTAAAAGCAAGAACTTCAAAAATCACTTGTATCTACACCTATATGTATATTTCACAAACAGCAATTTTAAGTGTTACATTTCTCTAATTCTCCTGAGTGAGTTACAGGTTACTTAATATAAATTTTAATTTATATCAGGTATTTTGTATGTCAATTTGATTTATTTGTACATACCTAGATCAGCTGATACACATTTTGAGAATTATTGTTACTTTATTTTAGATACATTAATCTATAACACAATTCCTAATTGAGATATATCAAATGCCACAGTTTGGGCTATGTGTCTATGCTTTGAGTAACTGGGATATAGAAAGAAATTCAGAAAAAGAAGGACACTTATTTAGAACAGTATTTATGTGACATGACTCATGATTCAATGCACCATTAGAGGAAATATTCTACAAATGTGGTAAATTTTAAACCAGGAAATCAGAACTCTGATAGTGAAATGAAACTGTATCTTTGAAAAGAGAGGTTTAAATGTATAGAGGATATTTCCGGTATAACTTGTATTCCCACATTAATTTTAATCATGACATTAGGTAATATACTACAGTAACTATTACAGTAAAGCTGTATCATAATGATTCTCATCTTTCTGCAGCCACCGAAAAAAAGAAAAAGAAATCAAAGATATGAGATACTTATACTCAAAAACCTATGCAAATGGTTTCTCATAAAACAACAGAAGCCATTTCCTTTTTAACAGTTAAAATTCATATGAGTAAAATGAAGAATCAATTTAAATAGTTGAATTTCACAATATTTTTCAGATTCTTTGTCTGTCTAAATTTATGTGTTTCAATAAAGTCAAAAGATAGATTCTAGTAAAAAAATTAGACTAAGACTGTGTTACCTCTGTGTTTCTGTGATGTCTAGAGCTGTAGGACCTGGACACTATTAATGAAATTCAAATCGAGTTGAGTGTTTTTATCAGTATTTAAAAATCCAGTCCTTCTTAAGATAGGTTTACTAAACCAGAAACTTTTTTATAATGAAAGTTTTGTAAATTGCTGTACCATTCCATGAAGGATTTCATTAGAAATCAATGAAAAAACAGTTAAAAGATGAATACATATATCCACATAAACATATATAAACTCTCCCCCAAAATATTTAAGAAAAACACTACTTCCAACATTAGGGAAAAAACATACTTTTATGACAAAATACTTTTTTTATAAAAGGGTAGGTGACATAAGTCTTCAATAAAATACTGAGATTAGAAAGAAAAAATAGAATTTCCTATATTTGGCCTTGAGCACTTTGGTGTGATGTAAGAAAGAAAAATCAACAGAAAAGATATTATCCATGTCATTATGCCAATAGGAAGGTGCTAAAATAAAATTTACACTATAGAAACTAGCATTTTAATCGATATGTAGTTAGTTTGGCTTATAAACATAGACATCTGAAAAAGTTCCTTTCACAATGCTTCTCTTGACACAGATTCTTTAGTAACTCTCCCACTCTTTCATACCATACTTCATGCAGACATATTTCCTCTCTTTTCCTCAAATAACTTGATATGTTTCCTGGTTATTTTAATATTTGTCTGGAAAGCTACTTAGCATTGCTTGTTTTTTTTTTTTTTTTTTAACCTTCCAATTAGCCCATCAGGATTAAAGGAAAGAGAAGCTTATTAGATTATATAATAGGATTAACAATGACCAATTGCCTTATTTTGTACTCACTAGTTTAACTAGATCAGGGACACCTTTGCCATCTGTGATTAAATTTGTGTATCAGTGAATTTTCATTTCTAAATCTCAAACATTTCAAAAATTGTCCTTTTTAATAATTAACCACTTGCATGTTTTTCTAAAGGAAAATCTAATACAACTCTCATTTAGCACTTACAAACATTTTGGCATAAAGAAGTCAAACAATTTAACCAAGGAAACAGAAAAATGAAAGAATAGGAAATTATGTCCAGTTATTCTCATGTCTAGTCATAATAAAAATTTGTAAAGTGACTTAGGATAGGTGTATGCACATAAAATAAATAACAATAGTGAGTTTTACTAGCTGAACTGTTACTTTTATCCCATTAAGTCCTGGATCAAATCTAAACTTCTTTAACCCTGTGTAACTCCATACAAAGTGATCATATTCATTGTCTCGGCTTTCTCAGCTGGAGATCTGAAAGACAGTCATTTTTGAAGTTTCCCTCAGGCTCTCAAATTCTGTTAACCACCAACTAGTTTGCATTCAGATACTGGTCAAGTGACCACACTGGCCTTACTCCAGTCACTTTTGGCAATAGCACGTCAGCACAACATTGGCAAAATTCAGACATGTCGTTGAATCCAAATGACATTAAAACAATGGCAACAAGAAAAAAATTAAACAGCCAATTTGAGTTAATACACAAAACCATAACCCCGTTAGAAAAAAAAGAATAGCACATGTCTGCCTATGCAGCTGAGAGGGAACTTTGGTCATCGCCAAGTCCTGTTCAAAGAAAAAGATGTACAGTCCTTAAAAAGAATTCAAAACTAAGCACTAAGTTCACTCATGATTAATGTAAAACATCTTTCAGAAAAGAATGCTGGTTTTCGTTTTTAAAATGAAAATAATTATTTTTAATGTGAAAAAGTTAAGGGGTACAAGTGCAGTTTTGTTACATTGGTAAACTGCCAATGGTGAAGTCTGGGCTTTTAATGTAACCATCACCAAAATTGTGTACATTGTACTCATTAAGTAGTTTCTCATCTCTCACCCCCTTCCAACCTCCTACCATTTGAGTTTCCAGTAACTATTATTTTATACTCTATGTCCATGTGTACACATTATTTAGCTCCCATGAATAAGTGAGAACATGTACTGTCTGTTTCTGAGTTGTTTCACTTAAGATAATGCCCTCTAGTTCCAACCATGTTGCTGCAAAAGACATGATCTAATTCTTTTTAAAGCTGAATAGTATTCCATTGTATCTCTCTGACACATTTTCTTCATTCAGACATCTGTTGATGGGCATTTAGGTTGATGCCATCTTTGCTACTGTGAATAGTGCTGCAATAAGCATATCAAATGAAGGTTAACTTTTTGATACAATGATTTTTCCTTTATATATATACCCACTAGTGGGATTGCTGGATTAAATGGTAGTTTTATTTTTAGTTATTTGGGAAATCTCCATATTGTTTTTCATAGAGGCTGTACTAATTTACATTTCCCACCAACAACATAAAAGTGTTCCCTTTCTTTGCAGCTTCACTGACCTCTGTCAGTTTTTGTCTTTTTAATAATGGTCAATCTGACAGGTGTATGATGATTTTCCACAAACTATTACAGTAGTGGAAAATCAATGTTTCCAATTATTTTGAATGCATTTACATTCAAATATGTAGTCATCGGAGATGAACAGTATAAGTTTAATATTTTATCCCAAATTACCAAAAATATCAAAAATCTTTATTTTGGTTATGAAGTCTTGATCACTATAATCCAAATGATTGGACAATGTTTACTTGCTTCAAAATATTTTTTAACATTGGTAATTAATACTTACAGAAATAACTTTTAAGTTTATAAATTTAGTCATAGGTCAAAAGACATATATAAGCCTTTCTCCCTTATTTCTCCCATTCTCCACTCTCAATCTTCTTACTCACACAAATTTAGTAAGTCATCATTTAATAAAACAAGAAAATAATTTCACAGATAAAAATGACTCCAAGTATACTTTAACAAGTAATATGTGTTAATATTAAATTATATTTTGACTTGACAGATGAGAAACAAAAATACTCTGAGCTTATATTTCAAAATATACATTATATTAGTAGTAGTTTTTATTTAAGATGATTTCTTAGGTTCAAGTGATAAACAATAATATTTCTGGATTCCTATATATTGTAAATACGGTTCAGATATTTCCTCTAGCAAAATGTTGGCATTCAGAATTTGGAGAAAGTACAGGTCTCAACAGAGATGATAATGACAAACTAAAAATAAGTCTATAATGGAATTATGACTCATCACACTCAAAAGGTAATATCTAGAACTATTTGAAATCTTCAAATGACATATAAAAACAAAGCAAAAACCTTCCTGGCTTATTTTGTGGTGCTCTAAAGCACAAACTTACTACAAAAAAGCAAAAATTATATATATATATATATATATATATATATATATATATATATATATATCTCGAGTTGAGATATATCAGACCTGTTTTCAAATCTTATGTCATGTGATTTTGACTCACCATAATGAAACACAATTATAAATTCATTTAAAAAAATCCTTTTAGTAGGAAATTTGCATTTTCAGTAGGTAAGTCTATTTTGTATGGTGTTATTTTTTAAAAGCAAGTTTCTGAAGTAGCATAGCTTTGAGTTAATATTTTATTTACTACTTGCACGATCACAGGCAAGTCAGTGACCTTCATAAGTATCAGTTTTCTCATTTGTAATGGGGGATTATAATACATGATAGGATTGTTCAGACCCTTAGTGAGATAATTTCTTTAAACCACTTGCAGTGAACAAATAGTGGTTATTTAAAAACTTTTATTTAAATACATTGCTCTTAATATCTTTAATTATTGCATATCATACACAAATGAAAATTTTAGGTTATGTGAGTTGCTAATCTTTTCCTGACAATTCTGTAAGCAAAGTAAAGATGTTAGTGATATCTCTCTGGCCATATTTTCAATATTGTAAAAAGGCAGGCTGTGGCATGACTGATAATTCAAATAGAATAAAATACAAGGAACTGTGACTGCTCAGAAAGTTTATCTAATGTGGTGGAAAGATCCCTGAGGTGGTGGTCAAGGGCAGATCTGTCTTTACAGTGAATGAGCAATATCTACTGAATTAGCACTTAAAATCTTTGAGCTTTGGCTTTCCAAATAAAACAATGGGGAGTTGAACTGTATAATTGCTAAGGTAATTTGGTGTAGCTTTGAAATTGCGTGGTTTTTAAGATAGTAGTAAAATTATTATTTATTGCAGACTTTCCATGAACCAAACAGCATGCACTTTATGTATATTTCCTCATTTAATTTCATTGATTTAAATCTATGTTAAATGCTAGCTTCTTACTCTTTAAAATGATAAGTTTCAGCAGTGAAAAAGCAAACAAAATTCCTGCCTTTGTAATTCCTGTATTGTAGTAGCCAAGACAGATGCAACTTAAATAGAATGTAAGCAACATTATTTGGTGATCAGTAATACGAAGGCCAAAAAAAAAAATGTATGTGGTTAAAAAAATGGGTTTCCAGAGGTTAAAGCATTGCAATTTTAAATAGATTAGGTCAGGGAATACATTCCTGAAAAGATATTGGAGCAAAGCCTTGATGTAGACGAGGGAATGAGCCATATGGATATGTAGGCGAAAAGCTTTCCAAGTGGAGGAAGCAATAATGCGGAGATCCCAAGAGGGAGGAATCCTCAGATGGACCTGGTAGAGTCATGCAGACTGAGGGGCAGTCACAGCAACTAAGGTCAACAGATACAGGAGATCAGATTGTGTAGGGCTTTTGATCTCTGTATCTACTCTGAGTAAGGTAGGAAGTCCTCAGACTCATCAGATAATTTTAAACAATACAATAATATAATCTTACATAAATACAGATAGGTGTGCATATAGGAATGTATTTGTGCTAGATTACACACACACACACACACACACACACACACACACACCAGCACACACATAGATTATATATACATACATACAGGATCACTCTGGCTGTTGTGTTAGAAATATACTAAAGAGAGACAAAATTTGAAGCAGGAAGGTCAGTTAGGATGCTTTCAGTATAACTTAGGAGAACTACATTTGTGGGTCCTAGTGAAAAAATTAAAATGATGTAGGATATCTTTTTCAAATTTCAAAACAAATTTAGGACTTTCAATACAGTGATCGTAGAGCAATAAACCAAGCACAGAACTTTTCTGAGTGTGAAGCCCTGGAAAGAATTCAACAATGACTGTTTTACCTGAACAAGGAAGTAACAGAGCTGCCACTAACTCATATAAGAAAAAGTGTAGGAATGAAAGGTCTGAGGCTCAGAAAAAGGTCAGGAATTGTAATATCAACATTTAAGATATGTCTTGTAGACTTCATGTATCTTTACCTCTAACAACACACAAGTCATCGCTGGCCTCAACAGAAAAGTTTTGGTGGACAGAGTCACGGGAGGCAGGGCAGGGGGAGGACTCTTCTAGTTTTGAGGAAGAATGGCATAAGAGATTAGCCTCAGCAAGTACACAGCCGCTTCAATAATTTAGTTGAGAACGGAAATAATAAATGGAGACTAGCATTAAGGATAAAACAGAACAAAGAAGACACATTTAAGAGGAAGAAATAATTGCATCCTCCTAATAATTCTTTGAAGTTGGCCTGATTTTTCTTAAAGTGTAAGTAACTTGCTCTAGATCACAACACTAGTAAGTCGCAATAGTATGTAACCACAAATCATTTTGTTTATATTAAAGTACCCACTTTGAGTCACTATATTTAGAGTCTTAGCATATTAAGGGTTGAAGAAAGAGCCTTTACATTAATAATGCAGTAAGATCTCAGCTTAAATGTTATCTCCTTCAAAGAAAGGTAGGCCCCTCAAGATCTCTACCATATCACATGGTATGCTTCTTTAAGAGTGCTCAAAAAATGTAGTTATTACATTTATTTGTTTATTCACTTATTTACTTTGTATCACAAGTGTAAATGAGTTCAGGGATCTTTTCTGACTTGTTCGTCATTTTTTCCACAGCACACAGCATGGTGCCCATTGTAGTAAATATACAATCTATGCTTAATAAGTATCTGTTGAATGAATGACTACCATTCTTTCATTTCTTCTTTTCACATTCATGCCAATGTGGAAACCATAAATATGTTTCTTGGATATCGTTACATCGTGCCAACAACAGAACTGCAAATATTCATTAGTTTTCTTTTCAAACATGATTCCACTTACATTTTGCCCTAATATTAACTATAAATGTAATTTACATTAAATTATAGTGATATTGTTTTTATATAAATTATGTTCTTTACTCAGTTTCTCATAAAAATCACCAATGACATAAAAGTAATAAATTCAAGCAAGGTAAAATCCACAAGTATGTTAAATTAAAAATCCTATATGTTCAAAACTGTTTTTGAAGACTCTTCAGGTACAGCACAGCTGTAAGAGGTGAAAATGGTGCCAAAGACAGATCAAAGGCCTAAGATTAGGAGAAAAGTGGGCACCAACTTGCCTTATTGGCTATTTTTCTGAGAAATGTTGACACAAATCCGTTCATAAATTAGAGCTCCCATCTATCTGACTAATTTGGCAATAACAACAAGGCTTTCATGCCAGTTGAATTAAAAGAGATAAAAGTAGATTTAAGGTAAAGAATGAGAAACAGGAGAGACACTTTAAAATTTCTCAGATATAAATACTCCTGGAGACTAACAGCACAGCTATGTTTACTAGAAATTTAGTTGTAGAAATAAAATCAAAAGAAATCAGACATTTGATAAAGCAGAAGAGAGAGAGAATAAAAAGAAAAGGGGGAATAAGTTGTTCAAATGATGGCTATTAATAATTTTTACTCTCAGTTTCATAATATATGATATTAAACACTCTAGATTTAGGATTATACAGTATTCAATATCACATGATCAGACTGTTTATATTAACGTATGGTTATATTCGAGGAAACATCAGGAAAAGAACTACCTGTCAAGACTGCATTGCCACACTTTGTTTAAGGTAAGCTAGTCTATAAATACCCCTTATTTTGAAAATATCTTGTTTTTCATGATATGTTTTTTAATTACACACACACCAAAACATTGCATTGTAGTTTCTACTAAACAGCCTGAATTTTCCTTTGAGAGTTTTTAATAATTGTATGGTGCAACAGAGCAATTTTGTTCTGAAAGTATCTTAAAATAATCTGTATGTTTACTTTATTCTTTCAACTAATCTAGGAGAGACAAGCCTGGTTTTCAATAGCTGTTATACCCCAATTGTGTATTTGTTCTTTTTTAATTAGCATGCCATCAAACTAGATCATGAGGATTAGAGTGAATGAGATTTCATTGTATTTGATATGGTCTGCTTTAAACAGCTTGTGGGTGTTTCTGGAAATCACTTTACTGTCTAGATAGGATATATTCAATATGGAGATTCTGAAGAACTCTATTATGACATCAGAGATAAGAAATATTATGCTAAAAACACAACAGGTCTATCTGGATAGACTACATATCTTGCTAATATCATGGGCTATAATGTCCTCATATATATATGAAATACATGTATCTGTTTATTTTTGAGAGACATGAATAACAGTCTCTTTTAAAAGGCACATTATCAACCCAGTTGCATGTTTGGAATTATAACCAAAGGCAGAGTTCACATAATACCTAAATAAACACTTCTAGGAAAACAGTTGTTCAAGTAGGTTGGTGAATAGTGATAGCCATTTTAGTCGATCCGTCAAGTTAAAAATCCTGTGGACATGCAATCATAGGTTCATGCACATTTCAACATTCTACTTACAACTATTTCTTTTTTTAGAAATAAAAAGTATCTATACCTGTGAAATAAGGCTATTTCACAGAAACATGCAATTCAAAAGGCATGTTTTTGAGCTATGAGATATTATGATTCATTTCCTCAACTCTGAACTATTTGCAAGTATGTGAAACCCAACAGTGAATATTTTCACTCCTGAAACTTGGTGTTAAGGAACATTAAGGACATGTATTGTTGCTTATATAATGTACAGTCCTTTCTGACTGAATCACAAAATTCTAATTTAATTACCACAGTCCAATTAGCCATTACCTTCATTAGGATCTGCTCATTTTGAAATTTTCTATGGGCCTATTACACATGTAGAAAGAAAAAAAAAATGTGCCTATATTAAACTAATTGAAATTAATCACTAATAAATTTGTATCTTTTACAGGGAATTTAAAATGGACTATCACGTCTTCATTTATAATCATATACTCTTCAAAGTACAAGGGTATGTGTATCATATTTAGGGATATAAAAGAATGAAGGAACTGGCATTAGTATTTAGAAAATGAAACATGATTTTTTGCATAGCTTTAGTTAATAATAGCAATTTTTTATTTGCAGTTACAAATAATACAAAAAGAGATTTTATGTTTCTCAAGAAAAAAGAACATAATTAATAAAAGTCTAAAAATAGTATTCTGTAAATATTCTGTAAATTATACTGCTGTAGTTTGGATATGGTTGGTTTGAACCCTCCAAATTTCATGTTGGAACTGAATCCCCAGCGTGGTGATGTTGGTCAGTGAGATCCAGTGGGAGGTGTTTGTGTCATGAGGGCAGATTCCCTCATGAATGGCTTAGTGTCTTCCTTGAGGTAATGAGTGAGTTTCTGCTCTGTGTTCTTGTAAAAGCTGCTTGTTATAATAAAAGAACCAGGTACCACCCCCAACTTGCTCTTGCTTCCTCTCTCACCATGTGATCACTGCACATGCTGGCTCCCCTTTCCCTTTCACCATGAGTGGAAACAGCCTGAAGCCCTCACCAGATGCAATTGCTGGCACCATGTTTCTTGCACAATATGCAGAACAATGAGCCAAACAAACCTCTTTGCTTTATGAATTACAGAGCCTCAGGGATTCCTGTCTAGCAACATAAACAGACTAAGATATACACCTTAAAACTTTTATAACAGAAAGCATTTCTGAAGCTAACTTATGTTTCTATAAGCATAAGTATATACACACATATAATCATGAGTTTGTATCCACAGAGGTGTTTTCCCTAGTAATGCCAGTACGATTCTGAATTTTCAACAAATTCAGACTTACATAGTCTCAAAAAATAACAGAATTTATCAAATATGTATGCTCTAAAAATGGATATATAAGATATTGCTTTTATCTTAGACTTATATTAGAATTAGAAGAAGAAAGATAGCAGTGCTGTTGGCTGGCTACTCGGAGAGGCCTTCCAGAGACAATCTTGATCATCATAATTTAGGGGTCCTCAGTTTCACAGGTAATCGTTTAATTTTGTCAGCACAACCAGAGATCACAGCAGGATATACTCAATTGGAACGATTCTGGCTAGCTAAGCTCTCCAGACATCAATGCATAAACCAATTTATAAACAGAATTCCTAATTGTCAATTTATAATGAGAAACAGGAGGGCCAAATAAACTAAACATCCTTTAACGCTATGGTCTTTCCCAGTCAGTAAACCAAAATGAAAAACAAAAAAATAGTCAAAATACTAATTTTTACTTATAATTTCCAAATCCAGGGTAATTATATAGATGACATTAATAACGAATGCTATCTAGTTATCCTACTCTGGAGGATGTATCTCAATCACAGAGATATAACGTCCAGATGGGCCTCTGATACTGGTGGCACTGTCACTTACTAGTGCCAAAACAAAACCAACAATTCATTTCAAAACTGTCTTATAAAAATTCTTACTAACCTCCTAGGGTTTGTAAATGTAGCCTTTTACAAGATAGAGAAACAAGAGCAAATAGTTTGCTGCCGTTTCTTAATGCAACAGTATGGCAAATGTCAATTAAATCTTTTCTCATAAATCTGGGCTCAGTCTTCGTCTCATTCTCAGACCAGGCAATCACTACCAATTGATTATCATTGTCATTTTAATTGAAATTTGTTTGTCATATCAGAGTTAGAATTGAGTTTCGGTCATGTTATATATTCAATGTCATCAAATTCATCCCGCTTTGTTAAGCTCTTTCTGTGATTTTAGTACCAACATTTAGAGAATATTGATTCAGGTAGGTTGCTTGTCCTGATGATTGATCCCACTCTCTATATTTAATTTTCATAATTACATTCTCAATGAAGGCCTTATCTTCACATTTTAAGGGCAGCTTGTTGTTGCTTTCTATATAGTAAACTGCATTTAGTTTCATCTGCTATCTTGTAATGCGGCTGACTTACATTTCCATAAGCTAACTTACGTTTCCCTCCATGTTGATCTTACCCTAAACAGTCCTTTAAAGGAACTTGGCAGTTAATGACATGCAAAGAAAGAGTTGAACTTCTCATAATAGTGTTGATTAGAAAACTATTTCTTAAGAAAAATGCAAATAAAATAGAATTTGCCATAACAAAATCCAAGGATTCTGAGCTTCCTGATGCAATAGTATGTGGCCAAATAAACCAATTTTACATACGTCATAGAGTGAAGTGACTAAACCTGGATTACTCTTTTCAACACTAATGACAATAAAATGTAAAATAAAAAATATTGAAAGTGTAAAAATATCTGCTCTTTAGTATGTAATTTCTTAATATGGAGTAAATTCTAAGCCAGGTTTTGTTCTTTAACGCAAAAATAAAATAAATACACTCAGTTCTTCAGGAAAATCTGAAAAAAGGAAGTTACATCAATGCAAATAGTATTTGCTTTGATAATACATACTTCATTAAGACAAATCCATCTTAAAGTTTAAAAATGATTTCTATATATTTTGATGTTTCTTGGAAGAAAAGTTTTTTGTGCTTTCCTTTCCTGAGAAGTAACTCAAATATTTTTCTACAGTTATCTGTGTTATTTTGTGGGCAGCTATTTGCAAAAGACAGAGCTGAAGTGGAGAAAACAGCAGCTTGGTTCTGTGAGAGAGGGTGTGACTAGAATCTGGACCTGGCTTCTTTATTTTTTTGAGACAGTCTCACTCTGTGGCCTAGGCTGGAGTACGGTGGTCTCATTCTACCTCATGGCAACCTCAGCCTCCCCAGTCACTAGGATCATAGATAGGCCAGCGCCAGCAGGCCTGACTAAGTTTTGTATTTTAGTAGAGACAGGTGCACCATGTTGGCTAGGCTTTTCTCAAACTCCTAACCTCAAGTGATCCTCCTGCCTCAACCTTCCACCGTGCTGGGATTACAAGCTTGAGCCACCACACCTGGCCTGGCTTATTTCAGTTCATAAGCTATGCCTGTGAGTTCCTACATCGGGATTTAATTCACTCAAACTTGCTAAGTTACTGAAAATTTATGCCCAGCACAGACAGACAAAATGTTTATTTTATATATATAACGTATATAAATATGTGTATATACATTCTTCTTTAATTTCTATATGAAATGGACAATTATTCCCATTCTACAGATGAAAAAACACAGGTTCATAGCTAGTGAATGATGGAGATTCAAACCTTAGTATCTCTTATTCCACAACCCAGGTTCTTACATCCTTTACTATCTTCCACTTAAAAACCTAGACCTAGGAAAATTTACTCCTTTCAGAATGTTGTTTTATCTGTGAAGCAATAGTTTTCTCTGATAGGAGTAGAAAATGCAGCTATCTATTTTACTAAGAAGAATTCCAGCACAGCCCCATAGAAAAATGTGTAGTCTTGTGAAGATACTGACCCGGGAAAATGGAGCCATGTTTTTCAGGTAGGCCTACAGTCTGCAGAATGGGTTCTCAACTGAGGCTATTCTTAGAGGAGATAAATTTTCCTAGATTTAGTCAGACAAGCGACTTACAAAGTAGCAGCAGACTGTTCTCCATGCTATACTCTAGTAAACAAAGAAAGCTTCCTTAAACACTTAAAGGCTCAGTTCTGTATGGGAAAAAAGGAGGAAATAAGCTCATTTCATACTTGGGATAAATTGGAGAAAACCTACCTTCTGAAGTCAGAAGAGTGGGAGCAAGAAAAGGGAGCTTTGCCTGGCAGAACGTGACCTCAGGGGCGTCAGCAACTGAGTGGGAAAAGCAGGCAGCATGACCCTGAGTCCTGCAGGAGATCCCAAGGATTCACACCTGAACATTGAAGCCTTGCCTCGGATAACCAGATGCCTCGGATAACTTAATAATGAATGAAACAGCTGAGGTTACTTTGAGAAAGTTTGATAACACTCTTGCTGGTACAGTCTCAAGCTATTAAAAGGAATGGTGAACCTTTTTTTTTTAGGAACAGATTATCAAATTCTGGTCATTGCCTTACTTCAAGAAGGCATTGTGAACTAAGTTCTAAGCAGTAATGAGATGCTGTGAATCTATTATGAAGTGAATACTCACACAGCTCAAAGGAGGACAGAAAGTAGTGTGAAAGCCTAACGTTGAACCAAAAATAAATATATGTCTGTGTTCTTTGCATCATTTTACTAAGTTTCACTTAGCAGTCTCATGAATAGGCAGCCATCCTGTTTTTCCATTCTTTTTTTTTCCATTTTTCCATGCCTCAATGGTTTTCACAATGGCTTTTTAGCTTTGTATTCAGTTGATACAGCATAATTAACTGCCACAAAGTAAAAATATTTTCTCTAACAAAAAGGAAAAGCCAAAGGAACAAAAATACCAAATCTAAACAAAACGACATAAAGATACAAAAGGAAAGTTCTTTATCTCCTCAAGTTTTCATTCAGGTAATTATGATTTCATATTGCTCTGTTAATTGATTCCTATAGCTTTCCCTAGTGCTCTAGGTCTTTAATTTTTTTCTTGTGTATTCAAAGATTACACAATAATATGAGCTCTATCATTTTAAAATGCATTCTAAAACAGTTAAGGAAATATGCATTAATTCAGAACAAAATAGGCATATGTCTCTGAAAACCAAGGAAGTTATTCACTATTCAATTCAACAATGACATCTACTACTTTAAGGCTCACTGATGTACCTGACTCCCAGGAAACAAGTGTATACCTGTGCACATCTAGAAATAACTGAACTGTCATTCTTGCCCCTGTGAGTGCAAACAGCTGATCACTGTTTACTACACAATCACGCTCAACTACTCAATTGTTTCCCTCATTTTCTTTACAATTTCCTTCGGCCTTCTATATCCTTGGCATTTATCAAAAATATTTCTTTTAAGAGTGAAGAGATTTCTTCATTTCCGAAAAAGGAAAGAATCTTTAGTTTTGGCATGTGTGTAAACCAAGTATTTTTCACACTGTTATATTGTAAGGACAAATGTTTTGCCTCTCATCCTGTTGCTAAAGATTGGCCTGGGTGGGGCCTATTGACATTCCTTTGCATTAAATCCTCCCTCCCATAATTCAAGAACAAACAGTTTTGATGTAATGTTTTGCCGGGCAAACCAGAGGCAATTATGAAACTAGTTGAGCATTGCCTTATACATTGGTTTGCTGTCCCAGAGAGATTATTATTAAAGAATGTGAACCTCTCAAACTTTTTACAAGATGTATGATGGCTAATGACAATAACCTGTAAATCGAGTCTGGTATTTGGGTAGGTTCTAAATAAAGAGAAATGTAACAAATCTGTTGTTATTTTCCTAGTTTTTGTTTGTTTTGTATTAGGCATACTGGTCTCATTAATATGAGAGAAGATATTAATATCTGTGGATAGAGTATTAACATTTATTAACCTTTATAAAAGTGTAATTTTGTTTCTTTTTATACATGTAAATGATGATGAGTTATACGCAAAAAAATACTTTCCCAAGAGCTGGCAAAATAGTATAAGTTGACATTTTTATTACATTATCATAGAATTGCAACTTAATATGTGACTACAGACTAGGGGTCTCTCTCTCTCTCTCTCTCTCTCTTTCTGTGTGTGTGTGTGTGTGTGTGTGTGTGTGTGTGTGTGTGTGTGTGTGTGTGTGTTAGGGGGGCATACACAAAATCAATGAATTGGTAATCATTATTTAATATAACTTCTAAAAAGACTTACAGGAGAGACATAGAAATGGAAGTAGAAATGTCTGGGCATATTTGATCTTAATATTCAACCGAATGTTTTGTGAGTGAAAATGAAAAATAAATGTCTACATTTCTTTTCCTCACTCCTTAGGAAATATACAACGTCTTCCAGGAAAGTTCAAAACCTATGAAAAAAGGAAGCAAACCCCATTTAATATTTATTTTTAGCTAGGACTTGGCAAAATCAGATGCCAGGAGTAGTTCTACAGTTCTGAATACTAAATATTCAACAGATGGCTCTCCTTCGATTTTATCCAATCTGGAAATGCCCCAACAGGAAACAAAGATGGTCTTCAGCCTGTCCCCTTTATAATAAAATATACTTCCCACACATGCTATAAATAGGATGGTAAGAATTACAATCTGGTTCTATAAAATAATGAAAGTTAAAGGACTGTCCCAATATTCTTTATGCAAATAAGTATCTCCCCAAATAAGTTTTCATATCCATTTGCAAGTGAAGTATCAAGAGAATAAAAGATGAAAAAAAAAAAAAACCTCAAAGATGTTCTTAAATTCCTACTTTTAGCAATTTCTGGGTGACAACTCTCAACTATCTAGTGTCTCTACAATTCGAAAATGTATGCCCACACCCCCACGCCCACTTGCAACTCTCAAGGAAAGCTACTTGGTTAGACAATGAGACCACAGAAATCTGACAATTTCCACGGCATGAGGATTTCTCCACTGTGTAAGACTGAAGATGAATCACAATGAAGCTTAAAGAATGGTCATAAATTAGCTTACCCAAATACTAGACATTTCATATTCATAGAAGTGTAGCATGTGTTGACTGTTTTCATTATAAACAAAATACATTTGTGGATGGTATCTAAGTGAATTGAGTCAAAAGTAGCTCTTTTCAAATAGTCAAGCTTTTTTTTAGCTAAAGAAGTTGATCTCATAGAAGTAAAAAGTAGAGCAAAGGATACTAAAGGCTGGGAAGGGAAGAGGGGAGAGGGGGTGGGGAGATATTTCTTAAAGGATACAAAATTACAGCTAGATAGGAGGAATGCATTTTAGTGGTCTATACCACTGTAAAATGACCACAGTTAACAACACTATATTACATATTTTCTAAAAGCTAGAAGGATGATATTGAATGCTCCAACACAGAGAAATGATTAATGTATGAGGTGATTAATGTATGAGATGATGGATATACTAATTATCCTGATCTGATCTCTGTTATATGCATTGAAACCACTATGTGCCCCATAAATATGTACAATTATGTCAATTTGAAAATTAAAAATTTAAAAACACAACAGTCAAGCTAACATCTATTAATGGACTGCTAGTAAGTGACATAGCAAACATCCAATAAGCAGTAACTACTATTCTTATTTTATTGTTAGGCATCATATAATCTTGTGCCTGATGAAAAAACATATGCAAATTTTATATTTTTAGCACTTTAATATTTTAGCCAGTGTGGGACAGAAAAAGCAAAACTAAACCTGAGGTTAGAGGTTATCCTAATTGTATTTTTTAAAATCCTTTTCTTTCTGACCTTGGACAAATCCCAAACTTTCTGTTTCAGTTCTCTCATGCATAAAACAATAGTCTTTCCTACTCAGAGAGTTGTTCTTAGTATTGCATAACATGTTTATGAAAATCCTTTACATATTAGGTATTAAAATTCCCTCCAACTGGAGTAAATATTCTTAATTGTAGTTTTCTTATGGCACATATCCTGCTTTTATTAATTCATTCAAGAAACATTTATTTAGCATTTATTGTACCTGCCACTATTCTAAGTACTGGGAATACAATGATAGACAAGATTGATATGATTTCTGCCTTTGCAAAGCATATAATCTATGAACAATATTATTCATGGCAGATAAATGAAAAGCAGGCAATTATAAAGCAGTAAGAGTTTAGATGGTGCAGTTCACTGAGTGGGAGCAGTTCAGTGTGTCCTTTTCAGAAAGGCTGAGAAAAGCTTGGTACCCATCTGAAAATGGAAAGATGAGACTAAGGGAAGGAAAACTGGGATTGGGGAGTGTACCAGTACCACCAACACAACCACTGTGTTTAAGGAAGTGAAACTCCTGCATGGCTGGTTCTAAATATAGAGAAAGAATTGAGAAATGATCAGACATAAATAGGAGACCAACCAAACAGAGCTCTGCAGCCATGCTAAAAAGTCTGAACTTTGTTTTACGAACAGTGAATTTTAAGCAGGTAAGTGACATGGCCAGATTTTCATTTTTAAAAGTCATTCTAAAAGCAATCACACATAGTGGGTTCAACAGGGAAGGACATGTTAAGAATGGGCATCTTGAGGAGACTGAGGCAATAATGCCAGTATCTGAGAGTGGTATGTACTCGAGAAAAAGGTAGAAAACATGGCAATGAGAATGGATAAAGGTGATAAAGGTAACATATGTTTTGATGGTAGAACCTAAAAATCATGGCATTTTATTAGCTTGTGAGTATTAACAGGCATAAGGGAATGGAAAGAATTGGTTACTAGCCAATAGACAAGATGACTCTAAGGTATCTGCTGGAACAGATGCTTGGTGCTGCAAAGAAAAATTAGCACTGAGACAAAGGATCTTTCAGCAAGGCAACTTTACTTTTTGCAGAAAGAGAACTACACGCTAGCACTCTTGACACAGAATGCAATGAACAAATGAAATGTAGGCATATTTATTCTTTATGCATTGGGTCTTTACTGCTGTGTCTGATCTTTGTTGGCTGGAGCTGGACTTCACAATCTAAACTAAAACTTGATTAGCAAACAATTTAAAATGTTCTTAAATAGGTAAAAGCAATGGAGAACAAAAGAAAAAGAGGAAGTTGCTTGGGAAAGAACTTAAAAAAATATAACTTAAATATCAGTTAAAGTACAATGACATAGAATGTACTACATGCTTGTGAGCATGTCTAGCACAAATGTGTTGGTTAAAGTACAAGGACATAAAATGTACTTATTCTGTTATATCTAACAGCTACATAAAATAAAGCTTAATAAAGGGTTACTAGAAAAAAGTAACAAAGCTTTGAAGAAAATTAGTCTTTAAAAGAAACTATTATTTCTAACATTCATTATTATTACTTTTTAATAAGAAAAAAACTTTGAAGAAGAACTTTTTACTTTCTACAGTATCTGTCTCCAACTTCCAGGCGGTTGCTATCGTCATTCACTGTGCTACAAAAGACAAGAGAAAATAGGGGTTTTGGAAAATTCTCCGTTCAGATTTTAACATGTTTAGTTTAAAATGTTTGTAGAGGCTGAGCGCGGTGGCTCACGCCTGTAATCCCAGCACTTTGGGAGGAAGAGGCAGGTGGATCACGAGGTCAGTCTGACCAACATGATGAAACCCTGTCTCTACTAAAAACACAAAAATTAGCCAGACGTGGTGGTGTGTGCCTGTAATCCCAGCTACCTGGGAGGCTGAGGCAGGGGAATTGCTTGAACCCGGGAAGCAGAGGTTGCAGTGAGTTGAGATTGCACCACTGCACTCCAGCCTGGGCAAGATTCCATCTCAAAATAAATAAATAAATATATAAATAAATAAATTTTTTGCAGCACTGCAACATGAAACACAGGATAGAAATATGGAATGGAGATAAATATTTGGGAATGATCAGCATACAGTGGAAATTAGTAATGGGAATTTTGATGGTTCAATGAAAGTGTAGGGAGCAGCAGAAGAAGGTATGAAGGACATCATTATGATGCCCAATACGTAAAAATGAACAAATTCCACAAAAATGATTGACATGAAATGATCTGACATATTGGTGTATAATGGGAAAAGTGCAATGCTATAAAAGCCAAGATATGAGGAAATGTTCAATAACATCAAATGCTAGGAAAAGGTCAAGTAAAATCGGAATTGAGAAAGGTCCCTACATAGAAGGCAGGAGTGAAGTTTTATGTGGAGAAGGCAGACTGAATTCAGATATGAGAAAATAAAGTTATGAATATAAACTTTTTCATAAGGAACATGTCTATAGAGAAAAGTTTAGCTGCAGTAGCTACAGGAATACTTAGAATTGAAGAAAATAATTACATTGTGCTCTGTGTGTGTGTGTGTGTGTATGTGTGTGCGTGTGCGCTTAAAATAGGAAAATCCTTAACTTTTTTTTTTTTTTGAGATACAGTCTCACTCAGTACCCCAGGCTGGAATACACTGATGTAATCTAACTGCAACCCCTATCTCCCATGTTCAAGTGATTCTCCGACTCAGCCTCCCAAGTAGCTGTGATTACAGGCACCTGCCACCACAGCCTGGCTAATTTTTGTATTTTAGTAGAGATGGAGTTTCAACATGTTGGCCAGGCTGGTCTTGAACACCTAACCTCAGGTGATCTACACACCTCAGCCTCCCAAAATGCTGGGATTATAGGCTTGAGTTACTACACAGGGTCCTTAACATATTTAAATGCTCGTTTGTAATTCATGAGAATTAGAAGTTAAATATAATTGCTTGAGAAAGGAATAGTTTCTTAAGAAGGCAAAAAGGGACAAAGTCCTTTGCACAATAGAGGGAGTTGGCTCAGAATGGAACAGAACACCTCCTTAACTGTAACAGAAAGAGCCAGAGACAGAGAGACAAAGGCAGAGTAGAAAGAAATGAGTTCAGAAGCAAAAATCTTTGAGGAAATGGTGGCAAGAACTTAAGAAAATTCTATTTTGATGACTTCTGTTATCCTAAGTCACTGCTGAATTTTTTAGTAGAAGAGGGAGCTAGTTTGCAAGTGGAGAAAAGCTGAAGTTTAAGACATCTTTCAAGAAGAAATGGAGAGAGAATTACTGAGAAATATGAACGACTTCCTATGTACTGGGAATCCAGTGGAGATTGAAAGGATGGAGAAAATAAACTTACAGTGAAATCAATCTTTTTGTTTATTTGGCCTTCTGTGGCAGTATACAGAATTTGAGGTGCAGGAGTAAAGAGAATAAACAGTCGAATTGATACAAATATTGACAAGTGACTGTAACAGAGAGACAAAATTGGAACTGGAATTGAAAGTATTCCCTAGAGCCTTCTTGAAGTGATGAACGAAGAAATAGAACATGATAGGGAGAAAAGTGCTAATACAAATGGGCTGTCTGGCAGAGATGGTAGCTCACGCCTATAATCTCAGCACTTGGGAGGCTGAAGCTGGTGGATTGCCTGAGCTCAGAAGTTCAAGACCAGCCTGGGCAACACGGTGAAATCCTATCTCTACTAAAAGACAGAAAAAAAAAAAATTAGCCAGGCAAGGTGGCAGGAGCCGGTAATCCCAGCTACTCTGGAAGCTGAGTAAGGAGAATTCCTTGAACGCAGGAGGTGGAGGTTGCAATGAGCCGAGATCGCACCACTATACTCAAGCCTAGGTGACAGAGCAAGACTCTGTCCCCCTTCCCCTCCAAAAAAAAATTAAAAAAGAAAGAAAAGGGCTGTCAGAGGGCAGTAAAGTTTACCAGCACTGGATTGCCCCTAGACATGAGTCCAAATGCCTCCTTTTCATTTCTTAAATGGTTAACCTGGGAGGAGTCATTTAAAGAGATTAACCCTGAGTTTAACCTCTTTAGGTAACAGTTATGTGGTGGTCATATAGTAAATACTCAACAAATGATAATCATCATTACTGCCATTGACAAAGCCAAATTTTTATAGTTAAGATAAAATGTTTAATAGAAACCACATAATAAAAATCTTCAAACTCAACTTAGTTAAGTTGAAATAGGCTTCCCTACTTACGAAATTAAATGTTACTTTTCAAAGCAACTATGCTATTGCCTTAAAATAATAAACTTTTCTTGCTTTGGCACAAAGGTATTTTTAGGAGTATGTTAGTATTTTCGTTTTCATTTTAAATTTTCTTTGAAAACATTTATTTTTAAAAAATAACATAAATTATGTGTCCAAAAATAAAAGATCTTACCTTCTAATAATAGATTTTGAAATGTTTTGAGATTAAAAAGCAATCAATACTAGAGTCAGCCCTTGGTGTATTTTCCCTGAGCTGCAAATTAACTGTTGACCTTTCCAGGTCCATCTCTTTTCTTCTCATTCTTCTCCCCCCATAAGGTTGATGCTTAAAGTCATGCATTAACCTGGCCTTCCTTTGCCCACTGCCTTCCACTTGACCTTAGCCAGTGAGAGGCACTTGCAGGAGTTGAGAGGGCAAGAGCTATTACATCAGATATATTCATTTCTCGAAGGCAGGACCTGCCCTGGCATAAGCTTCATTTCAGGAAATAGGACTGGGACTTTATAACCCTGAAGTCAGCATATGGCTGACCGTGTCCATTTAGATCTCTGTCTATTTGCTTTGAATTAGATTCCGTATTATGCTCCAACAATGTTCTGGAAATCTTTTTGTGAATGTTACTACTTTCCCAGGACGGAAGCTGCCTTCTTTTAAACAATCACCTGTAACTAACCCCTCTTTATACCATGATCTGCAACTGTACTGTGTGTACATTCACCCACGTGCACTAGTGCATTTCCTGGCCTAGAGGAAAAATAAGAGTTCTTTATGCCGCTCTCATTTTCTGAATGGAGTAATATTCAAGTAAAATAATAAAGGGCATTTTCAAGGGAGGAGAACTGTCCAGTTACACTAAAGCATAGATAAGGATATGGAAATAGCAGGTAGAAAGTTGGACTCTAAGTGGCAGCCAAAACATTGAGGGAATATATGAATTATACTGTTACATATTTAAACATAAATGTCACACATTAAATTATAAATTACAAAATACAGCATGTTCAAAACGAATTGGTCATTTTATAACAGACATCATGTGTATGCGTGTGTGTGTGTGCATGCATGTGTGTATGTGTGTCCATAAGACAATATAAATCATTAAACCCTTCATTCAAAAAACTTTTGAAAGAATTTCTAAAATCTGGAATCCCACTGGGAGAATGTATCTTAGAGGTAAAGACACATAACCCTACCAGTTTAATAAATTTCCATTTCAATAGCTCTCAAGTACCTAAGTGGTTTTGGTAGCTAGATCCAGGAAGCTTGAAGAGATTTCAATAGAAGGTATCAATAAAGACAAGAGAATTCTGAGTGTAGTGAGAAAAGGATAGTCAAAGGAAGAAGAGTGGTTGCAGTTGCAAGTGGATTTCTATTATATGATCAAGTCATTTCATTATTATTTATTTATTTTGAGAAGGAATCTCTCTGCGACACCCATGCTGGAGTGCAATGGCATGATCTCCACTCATTGCAACCTCAGCATTTGGTTTCAAGGGATTCTCCTGCCTCAGCCTCCCGAGTAGCTAGGACTACAGGCCATTGACACCAGGCCTGGCTAATTTTGGTATTATTAGTAGAGACAGGGTTTCACCATGTTGGCCAGGCTGGTCTTGAACTCCTGACCTCAAGTGATCTGCCCACCTCAGCCTCCCAAAGTGCTGAGATTACTGGCATGAGCCACTGTGCCTGGACTGATCAAATCTTCTTGAATTTCATGAAGGGCACCAAATTAACAGGTACCAAAAATATAAATCATTATAACTATATTTTTATCCTTTACCCCTGAGCAAACTGCAAATTCAAGAACCATTTTCAACATCTTTAAGATTATAACTATTCTTGGTTAAGGCTCAATAAACTCTTGCTAAATGAGATACAGAGTCTGAAAATCATCTACCTGGACTCTTAGCCTTTAATGAGTTTCTTCTATATCCATTACCCCATCATTTTTACTGAAAAGATCTGCATCAATTATGCTATTCCATCACAAGTTTCCTGTTAATACCTAAGAAAATAAGCCAATCATCCTTTTAATTATTATAAATTGCTAATGGATATAGAGCAGAAATGATTTCACAGATGATTTCAGGGAAACCAGAAGAAGTACCTCAAATACTTGAAGTTTCAAATCATAAGAATAATTAGTAAAGTTTCATCATGTCTTCAGCAGAATGTCATTCTAGATGTTACAGATGATATATGCTCTCTAAATTAAAAAAGATACACACACATACACAAACACATAAACACACACACACACACACACACACACACACACACGACATGGTAATTGCCTCATAAACTGCATACCTCGACCATACTTTGGCTTTCCATCCACTGAAACTGCTCTCTGTAACCCTAATGCGACAGGCAAGCAGTCCAAACCAACGCCATTTTGGCCCCTGCGCCATTTTAAGACTTGTAATAAGTAACTAAGGTCTATAACTTCCACCCTACCCAGACAATGTGTAAACTAAAGCTTATCATGACTTCTGTTAATCACTTCAGTAACAATTGGAATGTCCAAAGCCTCTTGCCCCCACCCCTGCCCAGGAAGTGGTTTACAGGTTTACAGGCAGGGTCTTGACACCCTCCTTTTGGGGCCACGGGTTAGAGAGATGTGAGTTCTCCATGGCCGCCGGCAATAAAGACCCAGTAATTAGGCCTAGTCTTTGTCTCAGTGGTGACTTCATGCTTGCTCAGTTACAACATATATATACATAGGCATATATAATTCCATGAGACTTATCATCAAAGGACCTTTTAAGAAAGAAATTTGTTTCCTATTCTATCCTGAGTTTTGGTTTCCTCTTATATAAAGTAGGGATAAGGAATTACCAGGATTCATTGAAATAACATAAAATACCTGACACATGATTATTTCAAAAAATAAATGTAATTTGTTCCTACATTTATTGTGACTTGCTCACCTACTCTCATTTTCTCCTCACAAGATTATTGTGAGAAAAAAACATGGTATAGTATTTCTAAAAGCTTTTTGTAAATTATAAGGTACTCAACAGATATCAATGAGTATTTTCAGTAAAGTTACAATACTATTCCCTACATTTTTTTTTTTTACAATGTTTAATGCTTTAGTGAATAGTCTGGAAATGTTGATGGCTGTTGTTATACTTTGGTTCTTGTCTTTTTGGATTAAGAGGATTTAAATGAGACACACAGCAAAGGAGATGCAGCATAGAATAATTTACTGCAAAAGAAAAAGAATATTTTGAAAGTTAGGTGCAAAATAGACAGCATACCCTGAAAGAGAGGATTCTGGGTGAGCTGCCTGTAAGAGTGAGGCAGCACTGATTATTGCTGGAGAAACTTCCTTTATAGAAGTTTTACATGATTATTCATGAGCAGGTGGAAAGAGGTGTTACTAGTAAGCATGTTCTGGGTGGTCTTCTGGGTGCACATGTGCAGTAGCTGTACATGCTTGTTCATATGTCACATGTTTCATTAGCATCTTAAATCTCCACCCGGGGGTGTGTCTTTTTCTATTACAACAAGCAAAAGATTAGTTTGAGGATGGGTGAAATGAATATGCATATGCCCTCTAGAAGGGGAAAGTCCCTACTGAGGATAGCTTTGCTTGAATGAGCTCAATTACAATGAGAATCCTAAGGTTTGTTGTGTTGGATATTTGGTCACTACAGTTGCTGCCTCCAGAAAACATGGTCATTTCCTCGACTACCTCTCCTGACTCAGTAAGTCACGTGTTACAAGCTAGATTGTGTTCTCTCAAAATTTGTATGTTGAAGTCCTCATCCCTAGTTCCTCGAAATATAATCATATTTCAAGAAAAGATCTTTTAGGAGGTGATTAAGTTAAAACGAGATTGTAAGAATGACTCTTAATCCAATTTACCCAACTGAATTCTACCGAACATTTAAATAACTAGGATCAATCCTTCTCAAACTCTTCCAAAAAACTGAAGAGGTGGGAATACTACTTCCAAACTTAATTTACAAGGCCATCATTACCATGATACCAAAGCCGGAAAAAAAAAAAAACAAAAAAACACTACAAGAAAAGAAGACTACAGGCCAACATTACTAATGAATAAAGGTGCAAAAATCCTCAATGGAATACTAGCAAATTATTTTCAACTGTAAAATAAAAAGATCATTCACCATAATTAAGTGGAATTTATCCCTGGAACGTGATTCACCACATTAACAGAATAAAGGACGAAAGTATATGATCATCTCAATAGATATAGAAAAAACATTTAACAAAATTCAACATCCTATCATGAGAAAAATTCTCAACAAAAAAGTTATAGAAGGAAAATTTCCTCACAGGTCATTTAAGAAAAGCCCACGGCTAACATCATAATGAATAGTGAATATTTGAAAATTTTTCTTCTAAGATTCAGTGCAAGACAGGGATGCCCATTCTCACCTCTGCTATTCAACATGTAACCAGAGTCTGTGGGTTATCGGGTACACACTGTGAAAAGGTACCTACCTGCAACCACTGCCCATTAAGTTCTTGTTGTTTCAAAAAGTTCCAGGAAGAAGCTCAGCCCCAGAACAATAAAAACCAGTCAGATCCAGAAATCCCTGAATTGGAGATGAAATTTGGCAAATTCTCACAACCAACCATGCTAAAATCCCCACGCAGGAAGGAGTTTATTCTCCATTTTTATATATGTGACATATGAAAAAGCATGATCAGCAACTGTGCCTATGCTGCTGCTATTCCACCTCTGCAGGCAATGACCCTGACAACCAGCCTTATGAAAGGCTCTTTTCACTTTTCTTTGAGGAACTCTCCCCAACATTTTCTTTACTTGTTGCAAATAATGAAACCCCTTGTTAAATCCAACTTGGTTTATGGTCATTAGACTGTCACCCAAGCGATCAAACAAACTCTGTCCTTGGCTGGTTGGTATCCTGGGAGATTGAGAGACATACCCCTTGCGGTAAATGGTAATCTAGATCTGGCTAACAGTAAAATTAACTGTGAAGATCAATTTTTTCAAAAAGATGGGTTTGAGGTCCTTAGATGTGTGTGGTGGGCAAGACATTTCCCAAAGCCAGAAAGTACTCAAGGATGCCCAGAAGCCCTCAACCTTGGCAGGCTGGGAAAATTTTAACTTACAAGAAGAGGCTCATACCACCTGGGTACATTCTGGGTACATTTTCAGATATCTGTTTTTAAAAAGAAGGGGCAGCTATTTTGCTCTATGCATGAATAAGTAGTTGGCCAGCATAGCTGGAGTTTGTAGGGAGCACAAGGGCTTCATTAGGAGCCAAACAGCTTACCCTCACACATTTGCTTACTTGTATTTCACACATCAGAGAAGTTTGCCTCTTTGGGAGAGGAAAAATTAATGATCAGATATCAGCATAGCCCATACCTCATTACCTAAACCCTTTTGGACCTAGGATTAGCCCGGAATGAGGACCCAAAGATATCAGGAACCCGACCTCTCTCCTAGAGAAAGACCCATTAGGGCACATTTGCTAACACTGAAAGATCTTTGGGTATTCCCCAATGACTGAAAAGCAGATGATTTTCTTCAGCAATATAGCCTGACTGCAGTGTGCCCTATTCAGGAACCTGGTGGGAGATCAGATCATTTAATTACCACATCATACTATAGCTAGATCTTTTCTGTAAGGGATAAGAAAAATTAGATGTGACACCCTATGGCCAGTGTTTTATGACCCTGTACCAGAAGAGGACCCTACAGATACAGTGCAGGCTTTGCACTCTCTAAGTGGGACCACCCAGATGTCCTACTAAAGTGCTGGAGAAAGTGCTCCCAATCCTGGAGAGCCCCCCAGATGAGAAGGACCTCCTCTGCTCCATAAAACTCAGGAACAAAGAGGACAGAGAGAGGGAGAATGTCATCCCAACCACCTGGACCTTCCCTGCCTCTACAAGGGAAGTTTCTTCCCCAACCAAAGTATCAAGGGCTTCCTATTCCCCCTCCCAGCACCAATCCTCCTCTCCCAATTAGCACAACACTGAGCAGGAGCTCCTAGAAGCTAGGAGGCAGAAGCTGCTCTTTCAACAGGTTCTGAAAGGGGATGGACATTTAATCTGAGTGTGTGTGTGATTTCTGCTCTTAACCATAAGGCAACCTCAGTCTCTCAGTACCCTCTGAGGTAAAACTTGACCTGTACAAGCCAAGAGACTGGGTACACATCAGCAACTGAAAGACTGGCCCCACCCTGGACCAGCTCAGCCTGCATGGATGAGGCCTGACCAAATGCTTCTAGATACTCATTCTTCTCTTAAACTCCAAAGGGCAACACCTTGAATTCACCACTCAAGAGAGAAGAAAGCCCAGGAGCCCCTAGAGGACCCTTCCCTAGCATACACTTGTGAACCTGTCAGGGACATCAACTTGGTTTTCAGAAGAAAAGGCTCAGATAAGTGAAAGGTGCCCTTGCCATTCTCTTGACATACTAGGCATCCTTCTCATCCTTGTAGGAATCCCTATGCTTATCACCCTCTTTTACTTTGTTAGGTCGTTAATTGGTGGTAAAGCCTTCCATATGACACCTTAAAATGAACCCCCTCTTTTCCTTATGTTTCTTGGCCTCTTAGTTCCCATAGCCAGTGGTCTCTGGGAGGCCAGTGCAATAAGAAACTTCTCCCATGTTATAACCAGTAGAGATAATTTGTCTGAATGTTGAATATGCTATGCATATCCCCAGACTCAGACTAGGTGTCCTGTTGCTTACCCTTTGCAGGGAGACATGAACATCACTGTGGAAAGAAGAGGATCCAAAACCCCACCTGAATCTAAGTACAAATGGGTCCTTCCTAGTCTGTGGGTTGTATGGAACTCACCCTGAAGGGCAATGTCACCATGAAAATAGACCTCATTTATTTAAATCTTTCAGAAAAAGGAGAAAACACTAAATGCATTCCTAATAAGAGGGTGGTAGAGGCAAGTCTGATGTCTACCCCCTTAACCTCATTAACACTTGCATTCCAAACACCGCCCATGGGTGTCCCCTCACTGATGGCTATGGGGACTGGATAGACCCTAACACGAAATGTCACAATCAACGTAAAATTTGGTAAGAGATAAACAACCCCTGCATATTGGAGACTGTCATATAGCACTCCTGAAGCTGTGGGAAGAGCTCTACTGGAAAAGCAAATCTTAGTCGAGATTTTACTTTTACTTAGTGGAGATTTACTGAGAACCTTATTGTCTCAGTATTATGAGACTACTTTGCCCTTTGGGGTCCCTGATCACTTGGTTGGTTAAATCGTCTCCTCCTCTCCACAACTTACAGTGGCTTACTCTGTTGTAGATAATGTAATATACCTAAGACAGTGCACTGTGAGCCTACAGGGGCTCATCTGGATGATAGTCCATATGAAACCAACCACCATAATAGATCACAAAAGACTACTGGACTAATCTTGTCAGGCATGAGACTTGCTGCAGGGTTAGCTGCCTCTTGAGGGATTTGCATGTCATGAGGATCACCCTAAAAAAAATTTCACTCTATTATCCAATACTCTGGCAGCTAATACAGACAGGCTCTCCAAAATGTGCATCTTTTCATAAATTCACTAGCCAATGTAGGATTGGATAATCAATTGACCTTAGACTATTTACTAGTAGAAGAGGGAGGGGTATGTGTAGTCACCAATACCTTCTATTGCACCTGGGTAAACACTCCCGGAAAACAGAGGTTAACATAAAAGAAATATTCAGACACTCAGAATGGCTGCATTCCTTCAACCAGAAGGGCAGCTCATCCAACAAGGTTTGCAAGACAGTCAAGTCCACTATACCTCAACTCACCTGGTTTCTTCCTCTGTTGGGCCCCTAGTGAGCATTGTTCTCCCTTGCCTTTTGGTTTTCGTATATTTAAAGTGATAATAAACTTTGTGTCCTCTAGACTTTGATACTTTTATCTCTAGCTTTTATTACAACAAAAAATGTCAGCGCCTTTGAACAACTCCAAAAATGTACTTGAACTCAGTAGCCCAAGAGTTTCACACTTCTAACTTTAGGAGGACTCAGTACCCCTGGTCTACATGAAGTAGTTAAAGAACGATGACCTCCAGCTCTAACAAGGAGGAGTCGAATATCTCAGGGGGGGAATGTGACCCACAGTCCCTGGGTCTTCTGGTATACACTGTTAAAAAAGTGCCTACTTGTAACTGTTAGAGTTCTTGTTTCAAAAAGTTCCAGGAAGAAGCTCTGCCTCAAAAAACCAGTTGGATCCAGACATGCCTGAATCGGAGATGAACTTTGGTGACCTCTCCTCATTACTATACTACAAACCTCATCCAGAGAGGTGTTTATTCACCATTTTCTACACATAGATGTGGAAGCATCATGAGCAACTGCTCCGGTGCTGCCTTTACTCCACCTCTACATGCAATGACTCAGCTAATCAGCCTAATAAAAGCCCTGTTTTCATCTTTCTTTGGAGAGGCACTGCTTTGGGAACTTCCCTAGTGTTCTCTGTACTTGTTAAAGTAATAAAATCCCCTTGTTAAACCTTTCTTGGTTGTGGTCATTAGACTGTGTCCTGCCAAGCAATTAAACCCACTAGTTGTGCGGCTATTCAATATAGGACTGAAAGTACTAGTAAGAGCAACAGACAGTAAAAAGAAATAAAGGGGTATTCAAATGGGAAAATAAGTAAAATTATCCCTATTTGCAGAGGACATGATCCTATATATAGATAACCCTAAAGACTGCACCAAAACCTTAAGGATGAATTAATGAGTTCAGTCAAGTTGCAGGATGCAAAATCAACATACAAAAACCAGTTGCATTTCTTTATGCCAATAAAGAGATATACAAAAAGTAAATCAAGAAAACAATCCTATTTATGATAGCATTAGAAAGAATAAAATACTTAGGAATAAATTTAATCAAGGAGCTGAAGAATCTGTATACTGAAAATTATAAAACATTGATGAAAGAAACTGGAGAATACACTAATAAGTGGAAGATACTCCATGTCCATGGACTGGAAAAACTAATATTGTTATAATGTCCATACTACCCAATGTGGTATACAGATTCCATGAAATCTCTATAAAAATTCCAATGGCTTTTTTCACTTAAATAGAAAAAACTTCTAAAATTTGTAGGGAATTACAAAAGACCTCAAGTAGCTAAAGCAATACTGAGAAAGAAAAACAAAGTTAGAGACATTACATCCTGATTTTAAATTATATTACTAGCCAGGCATGATGGCTCACACCTATAATCCCAGCACTTTGGGAGGCCAAGGTGGGTGGATCATGAGGTCAGGAGATTGAGGCCATCTTGTCCAACATGGTGAAACCCTGTCTCCACTAAAAATACAAAAATTCGCTGGATATGGTGCAGTGTGCCTATAGTTCCAGCTACTTGAGAAGCTGAGACAGAATCGCTTGGACCCAGGAGGTGGAGATTGCAGTGAGCCGAGACTGTGCCACTGCACTCCAGTCTGGTGACAGAGCAAGACTCCATCTCAAAAAAGAAATATACATATATATTACAAAGATATAGTAATCAATGCAGTATTGTACTGGCATAAAAAACAACACACATAGAGTAACCCAACCGAATAAAGGGCCCAGAAACAAACTCAAGCATATATGGTCAACTAACTTTCAACAACGGCACCAGCAATGCATAATGAGAAAAGGGTAGTTTCTCCAGTGCTGTTGGGAAAACTGAATATCCACAGGCAAAAGTATGAATTTAGACCTTTATCTTTCACCATACACAAACATTAAGATAAAATGAATTAAAGACATAAACATGAGACCTGAAATCATATAACTAACTAAAGAAAGCATGGAAGAGGCTGGGCATGGTGGCTCACGCCTGTAATCCCAGCACTTTGTGGGGCTAAAGTAGGTGGATCACTTGAAGTCATGAGTTGGAGACTAGCCCGGCCAACATGGTAAAACCTCACCTCTACTAAAAATAAAAAATTAGCCAGGCATGGTGGCAGGCTCCTTTAATCTCAGCTACTCAGGAGGCTGAGGCAGAGAATTGCTTCAACCCAGGAGGCAGAGGTTGCAGTGAGCCGAGATTGTACCACTACACTCCAGCCTGGGCCACAGAGCAAGACTCTGTTTCAAAAAAAAAAAGAAGAAGAAAACATGGAAGAAAATTCTGTGAATATTGGCCTTAGCAGTGGTGTTTTGGTTATTACACCAAAATTTAATGCAAGAGGAGCAAAAATAAACATGTAGGACTATATCAAACTAAAAAACTTTTGCACATCAAAGGAAACAATAAAATGAAAACTCAGCTTACAGATTAAGACAAAATATTTGTTAACTATATAGCTGATAAAGGGTTAATAACCAAAATACATAAGAAACTCACACAACTCAGTAGAAAAAATAAAACACAAATAACATGATTAAAAGATGTGCAAAGTATCTGAATAGTCGTTTCTCCAAGGAAGACATAAAAATGGGCAACGGGTATATGAAAAGGTGCTTGATATCACTAATCAGGGAAATGCAAATTAAAACAATGAAATTCCACTCTACATCTGTTAGGACTACTATCAAAAAGACAAGTGTTGGCAAGGGTTTTCAGAAAAGGAAGCCTTTGCATACTGTTGGTGGGAATGAAAATTAGTACATTCATTACGGAAAACAGTGTGCGGTTTTTTCAAAACTTTAAAAATAGGATTATCATTAGACTCAGCAATCCCTGTCTAGATATATACCCAAAGGAAATGAAATCAGCACCTTCGAGAGATATCTGTGCTCCCATGTTCATTGCAGCATTACTCACAATAGCACAGAAATAAAAACTTAAGTGTCAGGTGGATGAACCTGAAAGACATGAGGCTAAGTGAAATAAATCAGAGACAGAAAGGAAAAGGTTGAATACCTAAAAACGGAGTAACAAGTGGTTCCCAGGGATGATAGGGAAAATAGGAAGATGTTGGTCAAAGTGTGCAAAATTGTAGTTATGTGGGATTAATACGTCTAGAGATCTAATGTACAACATAAAGTCTATAGTCAATCATTGTATAATGAAAAGTTGCTAGGGGAGCAGATTTTAGGTGCTCTTACCACACAAAAAAAAAAAGTGCATAATAACTATGTGAATAAATATGTTAATTTGCTGGCTGGTAGTAATCATTTCACTGTGAATATTTATTTCAAAGCATCATGTTGCACAGCTTAAATATATATAACAAATAATAAAATACAGTGGCAATTACAATACGCACAAAAAAACCACTGTGCTTGAGTGCACAGAGGAACAACCATGTGAAGAGTCATCAGGAGGGTGGCCATCTGCAAGCCAAGGAGAGAGGCCTCAGAAGAAACTAACCTAGCACCTTGATCTTGGACTTCCAGCCCCAGAATGGTGAGAAAATAAATTTCTGTTGTTTAAGCCATCCAGTCTGTGGTAGTTTATCCTGGCAGCTCTAGCAAACTAGTATATCATGCCTAAATGCAAAGAAAACTCTAAGGTTATTTAAAACTCTTTTTTTCTTTTTTTGAGATGGAGTCTCACTCTGTTGCCTAGGCTGGAGCACAGTGGTGCAATCTCGGCTCACTGCAACCTCTGCCTCCCAGGTTCAAGTGATTTTCCTGCCTCAGCCTCCCAAACAGCTGAAACTACAGATATGCGTCACCATGCCCAGCTAATTTTTGTATTTTTAGTAGAGATGGGGTTTCTCCATAATGGCCAGGATGACCTTGATCTCTTGACCTAGTGATCTGCCCGCCTCAGCCACCTAAAGTGCTGTGATTACAGGCATGAGCCACCACGCCTGGCCACGTTATTTAAAACTCTTAGTGCTGTCTCTGATCGCAGGGATTATTTTTTTTTTTAGTGTTGCTTTTACCCACGAATAACTATTTCTGCTGCTCCCTGCCTTCAGATTTAAAGCATGATTGTTATCCAGTGCCGTTTTTTTTTTTTTTTTTTTTTTTTTTTGTTTTTTTTTTTTTTGTTTTTTTGAGACGGAGTTTCGCTCTTGTTACCCAGGCTGGAGTGCAATGGCGCAATCTCGGCTCACCGCAACCTCCGCCTCCTGGGTTCATGCAATTCTCTGCCTCAGCCTCCTGAGTAGCTGGGACTACAGGCACGTGCCACCATGCCCAGCCCAGTGCCTTTTAATGGGCTTCAAAATATGGGTTTCCTCACCCATAAAAATAAGAGATTGGACCAGATGAGTTCTTGGACTGCTTATATAGGATTCCATTCTTGAATCCTTTGGTTTTGACTGGGGACTCAGTTGTTCGGTTGATGATTGATCTGCATACCTGGGCAGTTTATGAGAAAGTTTTCACCAGAATACAGGAAAAATAGAATGCCACAGGGATATCAGAGTATGTTTTTAAAAAAGCTAGAATTACCTAATTTGAAGCATTCTTCTTCATTCTGCGTTACTATACTTCACTTTTTATTTTGGTTTTCTGGTGATAAAATACCTCCTTTCTTTACATGGAAATGATAGTGGGGTTTTGTTTTAACATTATACTTTGCAAAATAGAAAGTCTGTAACCTCCAATGAGACAGCATACATCTATTTGCATATATATCACTCTTCCATTCGCTTTAGCAGTCCTCAAACTTGAAGTAGAAGCCTGGTTTGGCCTTCATTCCCAAGTGGCTTTGGATTTAATTCTTTGTCACCCAAATGAATTTGCATTACTTACTGAATCGCATAAAGGGAATATAGAGATCTTCATGAATTTTGAAGTACCTTCATTTTCCCTTTGTTTCAAAGAGGTCTCCTTTCCACATACATATTAAAATGATGTTATAAATAATCAGACTTTAAAAATAATAAAAACCAAATAATCTTAAAGGTACTGAGTGTGTGTATCTACAATAACACATCAATTTACTAAATTTTCAATTAATCAGGCCATCATTTATATAATGTTTATTGGCTTTAAAATGCATAATTTGTTGTGCTAAGTAATCTGCAAAATAAATGAAAATTTGAGATACGGATTTTTTAATGTGCTTAATATTATCCAGCTATTTGCTGCACTGGTTGCATTTACTTTTCTTTCTTTGTCTCTTACATATATTTTCACTACATTGCATTTTTTTCTAAAATGATTACTCTGAATATATATAAGATTATATAATTATTAGGTAAAAATTAAAAGTCATCAGCTTCTGTTTTCCCAATGACTTTGAAGAAATATTTCATCATATTTAACACAACATTTCAAATTTTGCTATGTTCTTATCAGTCTGACATTTTGCATGCTGTTACTATACTCAAGATGGAAGCTTTCTCACCAGTTTCGTCAATAGGTATTATTTTATTGTACTTATCCTGAATTAATTCAAAATAAATTCATCAAAACTACCACATTAGTGTATTGAATGCTGTCAGTAAAATCTCATTCTGTAGGAGCACTTAGAACTGAAAACGCCTGATAGCTTTTATTTTGAATTGAATATATGCGTCCCTGATGCAAAAGCAATTAGTAAAGCTTTTGAAAATAGTCAATGATTTGATCATAGTAACAGATTTTTGTATCCTTGCAAAAGCAGCCTGTTTTCTTTCCCTTATGAAGAGCTGAATATAATAGAGTCAGTGCTTATCGTCTTGGTAATGATGTAACATATAGTGAGGATGTTTTCCTTCACTTTTATATACCTTATTTTAATATATTTTATATATATTATCAGACTTCCTAATTTATGCTTCCTAAAAAATGCTTATCTAGTTTGTATCAAATTAATTAATTAATTTAATGTATTTATTTTTATTTTTATTTTTTGAGATGGAGTCTTGTTCTGTTGTCTTGGAATACAGTGGCATGATCTTGTCTCACTGCAACCTCTGCCTCCCGGGTTCAAGAGATTCTCCTGCCTCAGCCTCCTAGGTAGCTAGAATACCTGGCTAATTTTTGTATTTTTAGTAGAGATGGGGTTTCACCATGTTGGCCAGGCTGATCATGAACTCCTGACCTTGTGATCTGCCCACCCTGGCCTCCCAAAGTACTGGGATTATAGGCGTGAGCCACCACCACCCCAGTCTGTATCAAATTTATATGCATACCAAACACTGAGGCAAGTTTCAGACAGCTCCTGAAGAATGAGTATGAATTATAATAAAAAGTCACACGGCATGGTAAATGGATTGGTAAACATTTACATTCTTTTATAAACAAGGCCTGAAAGAAGAAAGAGACAAAGAGGGAGAGGAAGAAACTGGAGAGAAAACAAATACTTAAGGAAGGGAATCAATGCAGCAAGAAGAAAGGGAAGGAGGGAGAAAAGGGGAGAAAGGCAGAAAGAGAGAGAGACAAAGCCAAAATAGATGAGTACGAAGACTATTTCTAGATAGCAGCTAATTTACTCTAGAATGTATATATTTTAATGCATATTGCATGTGTAACATGTATGCTTTATTTGCTTTGCATTGTTAAAAATGTAATCTATATATCTTAAAGTGTTCATAAATATATAGATAGTGACTGTCTAAATGAAAATGAGATTATTAAAAGTTCTGTGTTAAAGGAAAAAAATAAAAGAGGACCTACCCAAATTACATGATTATAGATGAACCACAAATATAGAATCTGGAGAGTCTCACGTGTGACTTCACCATCTTTATTTCAGGTAATCATTGTTGTGTTTTCCTCTGAGTTTATTGTTCCTACTTTTAATAATATATATGAGTCATGTCTAAAGGGCAAGTATATATGTAATGACTCAATACTGAACATGCTAATTTGTTCATCCTGAATTATATTAAATGATAGAGCACAGCTCTCCTGTTGAATGACAACCAAATAAGGCCTGTTCTTTAAAGCAAATGCAGATATATTCACTTTGTTTTGTTGCTGTTACTTTAAATAAAAATTGTATATATTTTAAAATAATGAACTGAAAAAAACAAATACAGATAGTTAAAAGTGAGTGATGCCAATCTGTATTGTACAAATTTCCGTTGAGGGAATTTGTCCTCCAGGAAGATGGCCTCCTGATATTTTAAGTTAAAATTAACCTTATAGTTCATTTTCTCCCATAAACAACATGAGGAGAGTTGCCTAATAAAGCCAAAATGGAATTATTAGTAGTTTATAGGTAAAATAGAATTTCATGGTCTCATCTAAAATTAAATTACCCAGTATAACACTGCCTTCAAGATATAGTATGTATGAATTCCAAGAAAAAATTTAAGTCAATTTGAAGAAAACCCATCAGTACAAAATAAAGTTCCTGTGGGGAAATCTGTAGTTTGTTTTGTACACCATTCAATGGGATTGGGGAACTAAACAGTTGCCCAAGCCTATTATTATATAAATCAAATAAAACTCAATACTTTCCCCTCCATCCGACTCTCAATAGTGCATTATTTCTGAAAGACTTAAGATGGGGTTTGTTTTGCTTCCCCTTCTGGATTAGAAGGAAGACATGCCTTCTGAGCACAGCTGGAAAATGTGCATCTTGGTGGCCCACCCCTGCCTTTCCCTTCTGTTAAGGCTCACCCATGGAAGCTGAAGCTTGCAGAATGCACAGCTGCTAAGGCGGAGTTAATTCTGCCCATAATAAATGAAGGGAGTTCTTCACTGCATAGAACACAAAGAGTTTATTGTACTGGGATGGGCAGAATTACTGCAGCTACGCTGCTGGCAGCTCAACCCATTGCCATCCATAAGCTACTCAGTGCCCATGAACAGTATTGGTAGACAGAAACCTAGGAAAGGCCTAGATAGCTCAGAAACATTGCACAGTATTTCTCAAACTGATAAGAAAATAATATTCTTGTTTTATTCTCCTCTTTTACCCACATTAAGCTGTATGAGGCATTCAGGTGTTCTAGATAGAAAATTCTAACTATTTCTGTTTCCAAGTAAAGGTGTGACTGGAATACTTGGAAAGAAAATCCAGAAGAAAGGTCATTAATGCACACTCTTAAACTTATCTTTCTTGCATAACATATTGCTTCCTTGGACTATTTAAATAATTTTTCCTCCTCCTTCTGTTTACAAATATTTATAGCTATAGCATACTATTAGCATCCTAATTTGATGCTATGCCAAGGCATATTCATTCTTTTAATCTTTCCTCATAAATCAATACTTCTAACTCTTTCATCATTTTTGTGGCTTTTCTCGGAAGCTCTTTTAATTTATCTAAATCTTTTTTAGAGCTAAGGTGCCAAGAACTCAATCAGAAAGACAATCTCAATAACCATGCATGAAGGGGAAAAGAAAAGGCGGAAAATCCTAGCTCCAAAGCACTTTTATAAGTTGTACTTCCAGTAACTGCAGTTCTGATTACAGGGTCTATTCTTCCCACAGCACAAGGAGAATTCAAGGATTCTTTCACATAGCTCAAACTTCCACAGATTGAGGATTTTGGACTCTTGGTGTTGGAGGGAGGTCAGGAAGACTATTGGAAGGGTGCTGAATTAACGAGTCCCAAATGCCAATCCCCTCTCACATATTAGTGTCTTTTCTGCAGAAAGGGTAGGAAGAATTTTACAATGTAAATCACCTAAGGACATCTGGCTCTGATGTATTAGTCTGAAAAAAAAAAAAAATCCAAGAAGAGAGGGACTGTTTTAGAATTTCCTTAGAGAGCTGAGGATTCTTTCTAGTCCTTTTGGGATGAGCCAGGGGGAACTAGGTCTCTTTTCCATGGTCTCTATTAGCAAAAGCCAGAATAAAAGCCAGATGAGGATTACTTCCTAATTATTTTCTTCACCCTTCACCTGGCTACTTTTACCAGGAAGTTATAGTTTATTGACTGTTCTACTTATCAGTCAATAAAATGGACAATATAACTTCTTCATCCGCGTTACAAAAAATATGTACTATATTTTTAAAGTATATAATATTTAAATTTTATCTCTGGCTCTTTATCATTAATCAGTATAGATTAAGTACAGTTTTTCTTTATCATTGTTATTATTTATGTTTTCTCAAGTGAATATATTATTTTTTTAGAAACAGTTAAAAATATTACAGGTACTTCAAGTCATTTAACAGTACTCATTTCCAAGCAGATTTAAACTCCTTAAAGATTATGTGTGATACTATGTTTTACTAAAAGTTAGATATAATACAATTACTTTTAGTCTGACTTTGGCCTACTAATTTTGCATACAACAAAAATAATCAATTATATGTGAAAATAAGAAGTAATGAGCAGAAACCTTAATCTACATTGTTGGAACTGTTACATATAAATGTGTCTAATGGACTAATCATCTGTCATCAAGTAAAAGACTGATATCGGTGAATAAAATCTCAGAGTTTATTAGCCAGTTACTGTTAACATTGGTAGAGTAATACAAATATAACTGAGCTATCTTAATTGTTCTTTATTTTATAGTAAACAGTTAAAGTAAACTGGGATAAAGTAACCCATTAACACTTAAGAGTATTTTCACAGGAAGTTATATGCTTTGTCTTTGCAAGAGTATCCATCCATCTTGTTTCAGGGTATGATAATTTTGGGGGATTTTCAAAACAATTTAAATCTTTCCTATAGATTGCTATCTCTAAAAAATGTTTGTCTTTGGCTATGCCTAAAAAGAGTATGAAACCAATTAAGAGTTCACGTAACCAAAATGTTCAAAAAAGACTAATACATAACAGACCCTTCAATAGCATCAAGAAATACCTTTAAAGTTATAATTTGTTTCTATTTTCAGATAAAATAATGAATTTGATGTTAGAACAACCAAAAATACTGCTTCACAGGTAACCAAATGTTAATTTTCTAGTTTTGAATAACACCATCACAAAATAAAACTATAGAATGACAGGCCATAAACTACCAGAGATTTCTATGGCTGAGCCATTCTAAAAAGTATGCTCCTCTTTTTCTTTCAGTTTGCTAAAATCAAAACAAATCTCATCTAAGCAAGAGCAACAATTACCAACACATGTTTCTTGACCTCCTACCTCCCTTTTGAAATTCAGTTTTCTCTGCTTTCATTAATTCCCTTCCTTGGCTAATACCTCTTCTGGCTTTTCTCCAGACCTTACTTCAGGTGACTGTAAATGAGATTGTCTATCACTAAAGCAAGGTTCTTAGCATCTATCTGGTGAAGTAAAAAATGTATCTTTCCAAAGGCAAAGTGTTCTTGAAGTATAAATTTTATTATTTTTCCCTAAAAATATCCAAGTAAAGTACCTTATGTTAGCCACACACTTTCTAAAAAGAAAGATACAGCTGGGCATGGCGGTTCTCATCTATAATCCCAGCTACTCGGGAGGCTGAGGCAGAAGGATTGCTTGAACCCAGGAGGCGGAGGTTGCAGTGAGCGTGAGACTGCACCATTGCACTCCAGCCCGAACAACAAGAACCAAACTCTGTCTCAAACACACACACACACACACACACACACACACACACACACACACACAAACACACACACACATGCACACAAACACACACATTGATCTAGAACTGAAATAAATGATGGTATAGACCCACTAAACACTATCATTAACAAAATACACATACAAATTAAATATATTTACTACCATCTGGATTAGGTAGAGAATAGAATTGAATAATCGTATAATGTAATAAAAATTGGATCACTTTTGGAAGCCTGTAGTTGAAAGCAAGAGAGAATTAAAATTCTGCCTTGGACTTGTGCTTGTGAGGTTATGCTTTGGGGGAAAAACATGAAATACTGCTAGTCAATGGCAATTTTATGTCACTCGTTATTAGGATCTGAGATATATAACTCTATTTATTGTATCTCAATTTCATAAATAGTATCTAAATGACACCATCTATTCTAAAGAATACCATTACATTTTACATTTATTCAGGTTTTATATTGTCATTAGTGTAAAACTTTGAGTTCAGAATTAAAGAGTTTTATTAGAAAGTACACAGAGAATTCATATAATAATAACATATGCTTGGATAAAAGTCATGTTAATTTGCTATCTGACTTTAAAAATTAAACCTAAATTTATACCTAAAAAATCAGCAAGTGACTTCCATCATTTTATGCCATACATGCACTCCTAGATAGATTATATGAATTTTAAATAGCACATATTACTTCTTTTCTACATTATGAGCATAATAATATCCAATGTAAAACAACTTTGATACTATAAAAATTATAAAATAAATGTAAAAAATAATGTATAATAACATTATTAGAGATAAACACCACTATACACATACATATATGTATAGTAGTTTTATGCATACACACACACACACACACACACACACACACACACACACACACACATATATTTACATAGGTAGATAGATAACATGCTGGATATATAGTTTTGTAATACAATTTTTCCTCCTCAATCCCTTAATGATATATCATGAAATATTTCCAATGACAGTAAAAGTCCTCTGAGAACTTCAATTTAAACAATGGCATTACCTATTATGATATCATTTATTTAATTGCTCTCCTAATTTTAAACATTTTTTTAAACCTTAGAAACAAATAATAATAATAATACAGAGTTAAAGATCTTTGTACATACAATTTTGTCCACTTCTCTGAAAACTTCCTTAAAAAAGATTCTGGAAATGGAAGTACTTAGTTAAAGAGAAATAATATTTTTTAAGATTGACACCATTTTCTAATTGATTTTTAAAAATGGGCAATCATTATCATTCCTTCTCACAGCAAAGTAAGACAGCTCAGGGTTTTCATCCTCTCATCACCACCCTGCAGTCCCCCAATGGCCCGGTCCCAGCATTGTCAGCCAACAAAGAGGCATTATCATCTTTTTGATAGGTAAAAATCATGCTCACTAGCATTTTATTTTGCATTTCATTTAATTATAAACAAATAAATAATACAAATCATATACTTGCCTTAGGTTTCCAATGACTTTTAAACTTCAAATAATACATCCTCTTCTATATTCCCATTTTGCTTAGTTGATACTACATTACCTGACCACATATTAAATTTTGTCGTGTATTTTTCTGGTTAATATTGTCCTAAATATACATTTTATATCTCAAACTTTATTACAAATTCATCAAAAGTAGAGAATATATTCTACACCTAGTTAACAGCACAAAAGGAATTTTAAAATATCCTTTGACTAGAAAAAGTTCTTTAAAAACATACTAATAAAATGGGGTGAAAAAGGAGTTCTATAAAATAATGATAGTTTTACAATTTGAAATATACTTGAAAAATAAATGATACTTTTATTTTTCTCTCAAACAAAATTGTAAACCAGGATTCCCTGCTAAAACATGGGATTGTGTTACAGGAAGTTTTGTTGATGATAGCTCATTATTAAGCAACAATTATGAAACTTTAAAAATTAATCATAAGCAATATTCAAATACTGATCATTCAAATGCACTGAAAGCAAATTTTTAAATTTTTAAAATTTAAAAATTTTAAAACTTAAAGTACTACTTAAAGTCTCAAATACAGACCCAAGTTATTTGGAAGTATCAATCTCTTTTAGTCATCTAAATTAATGTACTGAGCCTTTCCAGGCATGAAGTATATTCAAAAGAAGATTTAATATATTTTCTCATAAAACATTGACATTATAGTAATTAATCTCCTTACCCCAGGCACATTTTTATATTCCAAATAGGAGTAAGGGAAACAGAACCAGTCAAATAATTTGAGAATGGTAAGGCAAAAAGTAGTTTCCTATATGGAAATATCTCTGAAATTCTCTCATCCCCAAAATATACTAATTAGAAGTTATTATATGAATTTTAAATTTTCCATAGTCACAATGATTTTCCAACTGTAAGAATAATAGATTCTCATTGTTACTGAAAGGGAATTAGAAAATAATAAACACCAAGATAGTTTCTATAATGGTTTACAAATTCTAGGTTTCTAGGTTTATAAATTGAGATGTTTTATGTTATAGCATCAGATGAATCAGTATTTCTACCTTTTTGGTAAAAATATCTATTAGCATTATTTTTCATTTTATATCTGATAACTTTCTAAGTAACTTTTTTTGAATTAAACATTTACAATGTATCCTGTAATCTTTCAATGTTTATTTTGAAACATAATTACAAAAATAAAATGTATATAGTTTCATTTTATAAAATATTCTCAAATTATATAAAACATTTGATATTTAGAAAATGAACTAAGCAAAAAATGTTGGATAATGCATTAGCATCAGGAGTATTACTGAATACCTTAGAAATATTATGTCCTTTGCTAACATAATATTAATTGAAATGCACTTAAGAAATGCTTTAAAAAGCATATGAAAATATTCTATAACTAGCACACAGAAAAGTATTCCTGAGCAAACCACAATGACTGCGGGGGGGGGGAAACAGATATATTTGAGTACATTATAAACAATAATGACAAAGGACAAAAAAAAAAGTCAAAAATCAAGTGATAAAATATTTGCAACACAAATGATAAGCAAATGTGAATATCCCTAATATGTAAAGTATGCCCATAAATTGTAAGAAGAAAACATACAAACTTGATAGAAAAGGGGCAAAAGAAAAGAATTAGCAATTCACAGAAGAGAAAATTTAAATTGCTAATCAACAAATGAAAAGATGTTTCCTCTCATTCGTACTCAGAGAAATGCAAATTAAACCAACAATGAAATACACATGAAATTGGCAAACTTGAAAAGATTTACTATGCCCAGTGCTGGTGGAGAAACTGAAACAGTTACTCTCATGAATTATTGGCTAGAGTATAAATTGCTACCCACCATTTTGCAAATTAATTTAGCAATATATAGTAAAATTAAGGATTACTATTGATTCAGTCATCCTAATTTGGGGAATCTAGCCTATATAAATTGTTGCATTACTTATAATAACATATGTAAAGAATGATTATTGCAGTTTTGTAGCTGCAAAAAACTGGAGGGAAAATAATTAAATTTGAATTTCCAATGATAGGCAAATGTTAATATACATTTTATTATACTAATTTTATGAAATGCTGTGTCACTAGGCAGAATATGTCAGAGCTACCTCATTTGGCCTAGAGGAAAACTCATGGTATGTTTTTGAATAAGAAAAACAATTTGTATTACAGACCAATGCAAATACCAGTATTATGCCATTTTTACAAATCATACAACAAACCTCATATGTGTATACATTACATTTTGTACTTGTATAAGTTTGTAGATGTGTTTCGTATGTTTACAAGCATGCAAGAACAGTGTAGAATATGGAGTGATACAAACTAGGCTATTATCTCTGATTATTTGGAGAGTTTGGAAAGAAGAAAGGGTGGGAGAGATTTTTAATTGTTTTCTTTAAATATAGCAACACTAATTCGTTCAGTTACTTTTAGGAAAAATTATGACAATAAAAACTAGTAAAGGATAAAGTATATAAATCCCAATATATCACTTCAAAAATATCTGTGATCCTAGGTATATATCCAAGAGAAATGAAAGCATATAAATGAGTTTTTAAAATATGGCATATCTATACAATGAAATATTTTTAGAAATAAGAAGGAATGAACTACTAATACATGATATGGCATCAATGAACCTTGAAAGTATTAAGCTAAATGAAAGAAATCAGTCAGGAAAGACCACAGAGTATATGATTACATTTATATAAATCATCTAGACAAAGGAGGTCTACAGACATAGTAAGTCAGTGGTTGGCGAGGGTTGGGCTGTGGGGCTGGCAAGAGGAAGATGGTGAGTGACTGTTAATGGGTAGGGAGATCTTTTTGGAGGGGACAGGAGGTGAAAATGTTCTATAATTAGATTTTGGTCATAGCTGCACAACTTTATGAATCTACTAAAACATATTCAATGTGGGCCTAAAATCGGTGAATTCCATGGCATAAGAATAATATATTTCAGTGCAGCTGAAAGAAAATCTATGACTAATTTTTTGAACATATAAACTGTTTCTTAACAAATTCTTTTTTAAATATTATATTCATTAGACTAAAAACCTTATAATAAGCCATCAAAGGAGAATAAGGTAATCCATATAAGTAAATTTTACTGTTGATGAAAAATTTCCCCACTTCAAATGCCAATAGTTTCTCTTAATTTTAAATATTTGGGATGGGAAAATATCTTTGTTATAAACCTATTTGAGGTTTTAAGCAGTGTCTAATAATGGTATGCCATAATTTTCTTGAAAATAGATGTCAATAACAGGAACATCATCTTTAAAATTATGACAATGTAGTTTAAATATAATTCACCAAAAGTTCATCCATGATTTCCCACTAATTATCTTTGATGGTCAATGTTAGGTCCGGCCTCCCCTTCCCCCTACCACAGTCAACTGGAAAAAACCTCCACGACAGTAGAAAAGTACCACCGTTAATGTTTAGCCAGCTTCTCAGATGAGCTGCTTGCAAAGACCCCTTCCCCCTTCTTCCCTTTTCTTTGCGGTAGGCCTTGAAACCCCCTCTGTTAAGAGAATAGCCAACAAACCATAAAAACCCCTACCCAAGAATGAGCACGCCCCCTCCCCACCTGAAAGCAGACACATCCTCTCCTTACCTGAAGAAGAGCACGCCCCCTTTCTCCCAATAGTAAGCACGCCCCCTCCCCACCTGAAAGCAGGCACGTCTTCTCCCTACCTGAGAAAGAGCACGTCCCCTTCCCCTCAATAGTGGAAAACTACTGGCTCCTTCTATATAAGTCACTCAGCCTGGCTTCTAGGCGTGGCTACCCACTTCAGTCTGTGCAGTGGTGCTTAGTCAGCCCGGAGGTCCTAATAAACTTGGACATTCAATTGGCTTTGCTTTTTATTTTTCGGTGCAGCAGACCCAGAATTAGATCCAGACAATTGGTGCCGAAACCCGGGAGAGGGGTAGTTGACCCGCCCAGGCCCCAGGGGCCGGGCGAGAGTCCCCCCTCTCTATCCTCACCGGTCCGCCTGCCATCGTCGTTGGGGTCGACTTTCCAAGACTGCAGGAAAGGTAAGATTTTTACCTACCTGGCCTCTCCCTCCTCCGTTTAAGGCTAAATCCGAGGCTTCCTGGTGCCAACCAGCACGGACCCCTCGCCCTAGACTTGGCCGAGCCGAGGTGGTCCTCCTCCTCCTCCGGACTCCTGAAGTCCTCCGGGACAGTAGCCAGATGGGGACGCCTCTCTGACTGCTCGCCCCACCAGTCAAATTCCTCAGGAAGAGACGATTAGAAGGGACGCCTCCTCCTCGTCTCTCTCCTCCCAGACGCCAGTAAGCCTCGAATACCATGGGAAATTCTCAGTCTAAAGTCGACCCTAACACCCCTTTAGGGTGTCTGCTCCAAAATTTCTCAAGATTAGGCTACTCTCAGAGCCTGCGGAAAAAGAAATTAATATTTCTCTCTCAGGTCGCCTGGCCCCAGTATAATCTTAGCAACCGGTCTCATTGGCCACCGACTGGTACTTCCGATTTCAACGTACTACAGGACCTCGACAACTTTTGTCACCAGGCGGGGAAAGACACTGAGGTCCCTTATGTCCAGGCTTTTTGGGACCTCCGCTCCCGTCCCGATCTCTGTTCCTCCTGTTCCACCCACCAGATCCTTCTAGCGCGTACCCCCCAAAGAGTCTCTACCACAACTGCTAACCCGCCGCCTTATTCCCTCCCGGACGAACTCCCTGAACATCTTTCTCCGCCCACTAACCCTGGCAGCCCCCCTCCACCTTCCTCCCCCAATGTCCCCAAGCCCTCTGCCCCAGAAACACCACCTCCCATAACTTCTCCCGTATCTGCCCACACCCGGTCTCGCGACCCGTCAATAACAGCACCCCTCAGGGAAGTTGCAGGGACTGAAGGTTTAGTAAAAGTCCATGTCCCCTTTTCACTCCAAGACCTATCTCAAATTGAGAAACGTTTAGGATCCTTCTCAGCTGACCCGTCCACCTATATTAAAGAATTTCAATATCTCACCCAGGCATACAGCCTCACATGGCATGACATTCGAGTAGTTTGCACCTCCACTCTCACAGCTGAAGAGCACGAGCGTATTCTCGCAGCTGCTCGGCATCAGGCAGATAAAGACCATGCCATAGACAATCGAGTCCCCCTTGGAGCTGAAGCTATTCCCAATGAAGACCCCCAATGGGATTATCAGCCAGGTCGGGGGTCTGACATACCCTGCAGAGACCATATGGTCCGATACCTCCTTAAAGGCATGGATGTAGTGTCTAACAAAGTAGTAAACTATGACAAGCTAAGGGAAATCACCCAATTACCAGATGAAAACCCTGCCCTCTTCCTAACTCGCTTGCAAGAAGCTTTAGTCCACTACACCCGCCTAGACCCAGCCTCCCAAAATGGAGCCACTGTCCTAGCATCACACTTCATCTCTCAATCGGCCCCTGACATCCGGAAAAAACTAAAAAAAAGTAGAGGATGGCCCTGAAACCCCCATACAGGACTTGGTAAAAATGGCTTTTAAAGTCTTTAATGCCAGGGAAGACGCAGCTGAGGCAGCCCGCCAAACGCGTATGAAACAGATGGTCACTCTACAGACCCAAGCCTTGGCAGCAGCCCTTCGCTCAGCAGAAACTAACAAGAGTAAAGCAAACACACACACCCCTCCTGGGGCATGTTTCAAATGTGGGAAGGAAGGGCACTGGTCAAAAGTCTGCCCCCAGCCGCGGGCTCCTACCAAGCCCTGCCCTAATTGTCAGCTCATGGGACACTGGAGGTCTGATTGTCCGAGCTTCCCCAGGGCCTCAGTTTCTCCAAACCGACGCACTGGAGAGCAGCAAGGATGCATTTCTGAAAACCAGACTCCTGTCCATACTGGTCAGAAGTCAGGTGCTCAGGAAAACCCATTCCCAGAGTTACTAGGGTTTATGGACGATTAGCGGTGCCCTGGCTCCCCAACTCCAGTTACCCTTGCTGGGCCCAGGGTTAAGCTTCAGGTAGCGGGTAAGAGTGTTTCCTTCTTATTGGACACGGGGGCTACCTACTCTGTACTCCCCTCATATTCAGGCAAAACCACTCCTTCCCAAGTCTCTGTTATGGGCATTGATGGGTCTCCCTCCACTCCTCACCAAACTCCACCCTTAACCTGTCTGTTTGGCCCTTCCATTTTTACCCACTCCTTTCTAGTCATTCCCTCTTGCCCTGTACCTCTCCTAGGGCGAGATATCCTAGAGAAACTGCAAGCTACTATTACCTTTCCACACACAGAAACCTTCCTGTTACCCCTCGTCGACAACCCACCTTTCCCCCCTCCTCCAGCCGAGCTCCTCCCCGACATAGATCCCAAAGTGTGGGACACCGATACTCCCACTGTAGCCTTACATCACCAACCCATACTCATACACCTAAAAGACCCCACAACCTTCCCTTCTCGCCCTCAGCTTCCTATCTCCAAAGTTCACCGCCTAGGCCTCCTCCCTATCATAAATAAGCTGAAAGCTCAAAAATTACTTGTTCCTACAAATTCCCCCTGCAACACCCCCATTCTACCTGTAAAGAAACCCTCAGGTCAATACCGCCTAGTGCAAGACCTCCGCCTCATCAATGCAGCAGTCATTCCCGTTCATCCAGTAGTGCCCAACCCCTATACAATCCTCTCCCACATTCCCCCTGCAACCACCCATTTCTCAGTTTTAGACCTCAAAGATGCCTTCTTCACTATTCCTCTGCACCCAGATTCCTATTTCCTTTTTGCCTTTACCTGGGAAGACCCCACTTCTAATCTTTCTCAGCAACTCACTTGGACAGTTCTACCCCAAGGTTTCCGGGATAGCCCCCATTTATTCGGACAAGCCCTGGCCACCAACCTTCAAACTTGCAAAATTACACCTTCCACCTTACTGCAATATGTTGATGATATCCTCATTTGTTCCCCATCCTACCATGACGGCATTACAGCCACCACAACATTATTGAATTTTCTAGGAAGCAAAGGGTACCGAATATCTGCTACTAAAGCTCAAATAGCTTCCTCTTCAGTTACCTATTTAGGCCTCAATCTTACCCCCAAACACCGGCTATAACTGCTGATAGGCTCCAGACTCTCAAAGCCCTCCAGCCACCTACCTCAGCAAATGAAATCCTCTCCTTCCTGGGTCTAGTAGGGTTCTTCAGACATTGGGTCCCTAACTTTGCAGTGCTAGCAAAGCCGCTGTACCAAGCAGCAAAACAGTCCCCAGAAGGACCACTTACCTCCCAAGGCACTGTGAATCGGGCCTTCTCTGCCCTTCTAACAGCCCTCTGTACTGCCACAAACTTAGCCTTGCCCAACCCTAATAAGCCGTTCCACCTATATACAGATGAAAAACAGCACGTAGCCATTGGAGTCCTTACCCAGCCTGTAGGGCCCACCTTAGTACCTAAAGCATATCTATCCAAACAGCTAGACCCTACCATCCGGGGGTGGCAACCTTGCCTGCGAGCCCTCGCTGCAGCAGCAGAACTTACCACCGAAGCTTTAAAACTCAACCTACACCAACCGTTACAGGTCTTCTCACCCCATCGGCTTACTGACCTACTCTCCCACCAGGTTTTAACCCACCTTGGTCCCTCCAGGATCCAACTACTTCACCTACTCTTCATCGAGAATCCCACCATTACACTCTCACATTGCTCACCCCTTAACCCAGCAACCCTAACTCCCACCCCTGTAACTCCAATAAGCCAACACTCCTGCCTGGAAATTCTTAAACTGAGCCAATCTCCACGACTTGACCTTACTGACCAGCCCCTACCGTCAGCCTCAGTTACCCTTTACGTTGACGGTAGTTCTATTCTCAAAACCCCCGGACCCAGGAAGGCCGCTTATGCAATTGTCTCCAACACTGAAATTATAGAAACCCAACCTTTACCTCAGGGAACCACTTCCCAACAAGCTGAGTTAATTGCCCTCACCCGAGCCCTTACCTGGGCAACTGGGAAAACTGTCAATATCTACACTGATTCTAAGTATGCCTTTCTCATTGCTCATTCTCACTGCATGATTTGGAAGGAACGAGGCTTCCTCACCACCAAGGGAACCCCCATCCTCAATGGGAAGCTCATCTCCCAGCTTATCCAGGCCATCCAGCTGCCAGCCCAAGTAGCTATCATCCATTGTAAAGGACATCAGTCTGTAAATACTCCTGTAGCTCAAGGCAATGCCTTTGCAGACTCAGTAGCCCGAAACACTGCCCAAACTAGCCCGCCCCCAGCTTCCATTTGTTTCCTCTCTGGGACCTACAAACCCCAGTATACCCCAGAAGAGAGCACTGAGCTGTCCTCCTCCCCAGACGTCAAGTTTAACGACGGATGGGCCTTTAAACAGAACCTCCTCATCCTACCTCAAAACCAGCGGCACCAAATCATCACAGACGTTCACAACTCCTTACATATAGGACCAAAAGCTCTGTTGCACTTCCTCACCCCTCTTATCCATCCTCAGGGCCTCCTTTCCACAATAAAAGAAATCCACTCCAACTGTATAACCTGTACCAGAGCCAACAATCAAGGAGCCTGTCACCCACGCCGTTCACTCCACCAGCTACGTGGCCACCTACCAGCCCAAGATTGGCAAGTTGATTTTACACATATGCCAAAGCACAAACAGTTTAAATACCTACTAACCCTGGTTGACACCTTTTCAGGCTGGATCGAAGCTTTCCCCACAGCTCACGAAACCGCAGGAATTGTAGCCGAGCACCTCGTCCAGGACATCATCCCCCGATTCGGCCTTCCTTCTACCATCCAGTCAGACAACGGACCTGCCTTTATCTCTAAGGTTACCGCGGCAGTCTCCACCTCCTTAGGGATCCAGTGGAAATTGCATGCGGCCTACCATCCCCAATCCTCGGGTAAAGTAGAACGGGCCAACGGCCTCATCAAAGAACACTTAACAAAACTTGCCCTCGAACTCTGCCAGTCTTGGGTTACCTTACTTCCTATTGCTCTAGCAAGGCTCCGAGCAAGCCCCCGGGCCCCCTCACAACTCAGCCCCTTTGAGCTGCTATACGGATGGCCCTTCCTACTCTCCTCCCCCTTACCACCAGACCCCCCATCTACTTACCTGCCTTATTTCACCCTTCTCAGAGCTCTTCTCCGAGAGCACGCAAATACCTCCCTACCCCTGCCCGACTCCTCTTCAAACCAAGTCCTGAAAGTTTCCCCAGGAGACTCAGTATTTATAAAGTCACTCTCTCCAAAGCCGTTAACTCCCAGGTGGGAAGGCCCATACACGGTCATCCTCACCACCCCCTCAGCAGTAAGAGTCGCCGAAATCCCCTTGTGGGTGCATCTAACCAGAGTAAAGAGAGCACCTCAGGTGCCACCCAAACTTGCCTGGAATGTTACCCCTACTGGTCCTCTATCTCTTAAGCTTACCAAAACCCCGCCTCACCTCCAGTAACTCTCTTGTATGGAGGTTCTACATAACAGAAAATTACACTAAAACCACACACATTTGCAACACCCCTCCCTACAGCCACAATCACCTCCTAGCCACTTTTGATTGCCCTCCTACAGGGTGTAAGTCGCCCATCTTTATAAACTTCACAATTTTAAAAACATACCCCGTAATTGGATTTATAATCCTGTTCTTTGTTTTCTCTATGATCAGAAAGGCTCCTGCAAAGCATCATCCTACCTAAATTGCATGGGATGCAATGGAAAAGTTGCACCCTCCATCCAGCTCTCCACACCACACCCGAGTACCACGAGAACTCTAAACTAAAATACCACCGCTTCCGTTCCTATCACTCTCTCCAAATCTCTGATCCTTCTAACTCACTCTGGACTTCACTCCAAAAAGCAGCAGTATACGACACAATAAACACCGGGTACCCTTCCTCCCACCTCTATATCTGGAGAACTCTAGTAGCTTTACCCCCTACCCTCAAAGAAGTTCACTCCTCCATTCACAACCAAGAACAAAAGCTAACCCAACAACTTCAGCCATCCTCTCAGCCTTTCTCATGGCTAACCCTCCTTAATGAAGGCCTAAAAATAACTAACCAGCTAGCCAACCAAACAAGTCTATCAGACCTATCTTCCTGCCTCATGTGCGCCACCCTAGGAAAGACCCCCTTAGTCGCAGTTCCATCTAACACTCACGCCAGCTCCTCCATACCGTCGTCCCAGGCTGCTCCCATAACAGATGTAGAAATCTATTTACCCCCAAACCAGCAAATACCAGTCTGCTATGGGGACAGCTCTCCCACCTGCAACCGAACTATACCCATAACCACCAATCTTACCACTCCTCAGGGAATCTTTTTTTGGTGCAACAGAACACTCTTTAAAACCCTCTACCCCTCCACACACTCCCGCAGCCTGTGCTTGCCAGTAACCCTCGTACCCCGATTAACCATTTACTCTCCAGCAGAGTTCCAACAACAATTCATACACCATCAAGTACGACGGGCCGCCTTTTTACCCCTTATAGTAGGTCTCTCTCGCCGGATCAGCTATAGGAGCTGGACTAGGAGGAGGAGCTTTAGCCCATTCCCATCAGACCCTAGCACGTCTAACCTCTCAGCTTCAGGCCGCAATTGACAATTCTGCAGAATTGTTAGCCTCTCTCCAACGACAGATCACTTCAGTAGCACAGGTCGCCCTCCAAAATCGCCGAGCACTAGACCTCCTCACCGCTGAACGAGGAGGAACTTGCATTTTCCTGCAAGAAGAATGCTGCTACTACATCAATGAGTCCGGCCTAGTAGAAACCCGGATTGAGAACTTACAGAAAATAAGTACAGACCTACGCCAACAAAAATTCTCAACTGAAGCCACCACTTGGTGGACCTCTTCCATGTACACCCTCTTAGCTCCCCTATTAGGCCCAGTCATTGCAATTGGATTGATTTTACTAATTGCTCCTTGTTTTTTACAGTTCCTCCAACGACGCTTCCAAGAACTAACCCGCATCACTGTGAATCAGATGCTCCTGCAACCCCTCATCCCAGGAGAGGCCAAGCCTAACAGACCCTAACTCTTTATGAAACCCCCAACCCACGATGCCCCATTTCAGCAGGAAGAAGCCAAGAAAGACAACTACGCCCGAACTCCATAACAAAGAGTGGGGAATGTTAGGTCCGGCCTCCCCTTCCCCCTACCACAGTCAACTGGAAAAAACCTCCACGACAGTGGAAAAGTACCACCGTTAATGTTTAGCCAGCTTCTCAGATAAGCTGCTTGCAAAGACCCCTTCCCCCTTCTTCCCTTTTCTTTTCGGTAGGCCTTGAAACCCCCTCTGTTAAGAGAATAGCCAACAAACCATAAAAACCCCTACCCAAGAATGAGCACGCCCCCTCCCCACCTGAAAGCAGACACATCCTCTCCTTACCTGAAGAAGAGCACGCCCCCTTTCTCCCAATAGTAAGCACGCCCCCTCCCCACCTGAAAGCAGGCACGTCTTCTCCCTACCTGAGAAAGAGCACGTCCCCTTCCCCTCAATAGTGGAAAACTACTGGCTCCTGCTATATAAGTCACTCAGCCTGGCTTCTAGGCGCGGCTACCCACTTCAGTCTGTGCAGTGGTGCTTAGTCAGCCCGGAGGTCCTAATAAACTTGGACATTCAATTGGCTTTGCTTTTTATTTTTCGGCGCAGCAGACCCAGAATTAGATCCAGACAGTAAAAATCATTAAATATACATCTAAATAAGAGTAAAAGAACAAATCTCATTTAAGAGAAGGCCTACCAGACCAAATGCTTACATATTGTGAGATCAACTTTGACTGTGAATCTTTTTCCTCAATTTTTCGTTATTCACTTTGTTCTATATAAGCAAGATTGCCAGACCATAAGACACATGTGATATTAATTTCTCAATTTTCAATCTGGGCAGGGATCCTGATATTCTCAGATGCTCAAATTATTAAAATTTTCAAATCTATTTTTATTCTGTTAGAGATTTAAATCACAGCATGAATATCTATTTTTCAGTATACAGTTTGCCAAATGTGGTTGTCATCAATGAAGGCAGCCACTAACATTTTGAAATGAAACATCAAAATGGTTTCAAATTCTGTGACAGATCAATTTAGAAGTAATATACAAGAGCAAGAAAACACAGACTGGATTTGCTTCTAGGGTTTTCTGTACACTTCTTTCTCAAACAGATGAACGTTATTAAGAATTAGATATATATGATATTTTTTGTTCCAATCTTGAATTTGTAATGGTGTGACATCTAAAATTTATAACCAAACTAAATTATTAGATGTTAAGATAGATTAAATATAAAACTTATTACTTATCCAAGTGTGAGCTTTGACTCTATTTTCTTTAAATCTGACCTTACCCCTATAACATCATATACCTACATTTCAAAGATTTTTTTTTTCAGTGTATTATAGTGGTTAAGATCTGTAATTTTGAAGTCAAATATATAGCTTATCTTAAATTCTGGCTTCACTGACTTCTAAGCATTTACTTGGTTGCTTACTTAACCTTTCAAAGCCTGTTTTTGTTTTTTTCTTTTTTTTAATTTATAAAATGAGGAAAATAGTACCTACTTCCTAGTTCTTCAGAGGGTTTAACAAGTCATCATTAATAAAAAGTGTTTCATATATAACGACTTTTAGGAAAAAGAAATCACTCAATAACAGTTAATTTTCCTTTTCCTAACTGCTTAGCCTATAACTTCCACCTTAATCAAAATCCTATCACTTTGTTTCATCTTTATACCAAATACTGCTGCCAGCTTTATCTTCCTAAAATCCACTTCACATCTTTACTCCTCAAAAATTTTCAATGGCAGGTGATGGGAATAACTTGCCAAATAAACTGAAAATGCTTTGGCTTGACCTTTAAAATCCTCCTTAATCTGGCCTCATCTTTCTTCTATTCCAAACTGATGTACTTATGATATTTTAAATAACTTGTTCTCCCTAAATCTGCCATTTTCTAATGTCAGTCTTAAAAAAGAGAGAATATTAACTTTTAACTAGTTTTTCTGATTCTAAAACTACACTTTACAGTTTCCTTTTCCATTAAACCATCTAATGACATCTTACTTGTCCAATCCTCACAACTACCCAGATCTCAATTGTTATTTACCTCATAAAACTTTTCCTAATTATTCTAATTAGAATTCACAGCTACCATCTTCTAAACTCTAAAATAACAGATTTAGAGTTTATTAAGTAATTGATTTTGTGTTTCTATGAAATGTTCAGGAATTATTTCCTGTGATTTATCGTTGATATGTGATTTATGTGTACAACTTAAGTAAAGTTATGTTTTTCCCACAGCCGCCCCTCCCAACAGAACCTGGTCCACAATGGATAATCTATTACCATGTGGAAAACTTATTTGCTCTTATTTAGTTTCCATTCAACTTAATCAACCAAATATACTCTACTTATCTATATTTACTAGATTATTCAATATAATGCATGTTTCTGAAACATCAAGAAAATTAACTTCCACTGTATTTACTTTAGAAGATATTTCTCCAAATCTCTTCAAAACAATAAATGGTATTTTGCAGCATTTTCCTTTAAACAGAAAACACTATTTATTCTAATGCTTCTGTCCCAAAGCATGTTCATCAATCTTTATTTTATATCTATTGCATTTTAATCAGCCTGGGATTTTTGATCATTTAATTTTGAAAACCTGACTGGTTCTAAGAGTTACTGCAAAAAAGTGTGTCTGATGCTGGACCTCATCTTTTTTAAATTAGCCAAATGTTTTATACATATTCATTCCATACTTGTTTTTCAGGAAACTATCATTATTATCTATATTTACATGTCCAGTATATATACAGGCCAATATATCTAACAAAAAGAAAAAGTAAATTGTATAATCCAACTATTACTGGTCAATCTCAGACCTCGGTTTGTTGCCTTATTCAAGTTGTGAAAAAAATTAAACAGTATAAATTTCTACAAGCCCATAACTTTATTTTTAGAACAGTTTTCATTTAATGCTAACTTTAAACCTTATCTTCACTGCCTTTAGTTCTTGTTACCTCAGTAGGGAATTAACATTTGATAAATACCTGCTGTTTTCCTTCAACCCCTTTGTTTCTGAGTTATTGCTCTTGCTGTTCATTTTCCTGTCTTCATTGTGTATGTAAAAACTGACATACAGCCTCATGCCTAATAGGTATCATATCATTTCAGCAAAACAACGTAATTAGTTACATTGCAAATGTTTACTTAGCAGTCATTTTGTACAGGGAACTAAGGCACTGTAGAAATAAATGCAGGAATAAATTCATAGCCCCCTCAAGGGTTTCAAATTCTGCTGGAGGTAGGAAAGAGGGAACATAAAAGATTTCCAAAAGATTAATTATAATCAGTTGAAAAGATCAACATGCTATCTACTCAGCATGTAAACTAACAATAAGAGTGCTGGTGGAAATGGTTAAAGAAAAGGCTAACTTTTTGGATTTGAAGTAGGCAAGTTTTAGAGTGGGGAGCCTTGGATATCATAAAATGAAATTAACATGACAAAAAAGCTGTGGTTTTCTATGGAGAGGGGAGATGGGTATTTAGAGGGAGATGATATATAAAAAGACAAAAAGATAGATATTAAAAATTGAAATTTATGATATAATACATTGATATAGTTGAAGCAGAGGAGTCATAAGATTAAATGTGATAAAGCTGAAGAAAAACATACTGGATTACTTAGTAGTGCATATCAAATGCTTGACTAATAAGATCCATGTATTAAATCACTACTGTATGTAATATTGATTAATTGAAGAAATACTAATAAAATTCTGTGTGAAAAGTAAATTAAACATATCACACCATTCTTCTGAATGGAGATTCATTAGAATTTCTAATGCACAAAGCGCTCTAATCAGGAATATATTACATGATGATTTTGACCATGCCTGAGACAAAAAATTGTCATCTATCGACTGCATGGTGCTTAAGGCAGCCTAGCATAAAGTCTCTGTGTATAGAAATAGATGCATAGATAGATAGATAGATAGATAGATAGATAGATAGATAGATAGATAGATAGATGATAGATAGATATAGACAGATAGATAGATAAGATAAAGAGATAAATAGAACATAATAATATTCCCTATCAGTTAGTAACAATTAATACCATTTACTACTCTGTTCTGTACTTGAATAAGAGAAATTTATTCAGAGGCTTACAAAGTATTCTAAAATAGAACATGATAACCATATAGACATAACATTAAAAAGTCCAGGAGGCAGTGAGGAAGGTAGAGAGTCAATACTTGGCAGCACTGATAGAGGCAAAAGGACTGAGTCAGAGAATGGATCATTAGGGCAAGTTGCTGCTGAGCCACATGAGGGGCTCTAGCATCCAGGTGACTCCAATGTTCTGCATAATATACAACCTCATATTGATACTAAAGCTCATAATAATCTTGAAGTCTAGAACAAAATCTAATGTACGAATTCTATTTTATTTTTCCTCACGCATTAAGTTTCCAGGATCATGCCCCACAGAATTGTTATCTTGTATCATTCTTCCTTTCCTTCTCTATTTCTTCTATTTTCTTCTTGGTATTGTATTGACTGCACTTGGAACTACAGAGATTTACCATTATTTGCATTCTCTGCTTTCCAACCTAGTGTATTTCATACTTTTATGTTTTGCAGTATGGCTTTAGAGGGCAACTTTACCACATACTGCCATCCAAATCACTGCTCCTGATTGCTTGGGTGGGTGCCACAGTACTTCCATACAGCTCCCAGTGGCTCCATCCCACCTGATATACCCACTTAGAGACTCTCCAGTGGAGAACAAAATATTGCAAAAACAAATTGAAAGTCACTGAACAAATGAAAGTGTTAAGCCCAGTAGGGTGGCCCAGATGAACAGAACACTGCAGAGCTAATCAGGAAACCATGCAACCAGAGAATACAAAGATAGCTGAGCCTATAACAATGGGGAAACCATACAATGAATACTTCTGATGCCTTCAGCTATTTCAAATTTGTCTTACGAGGGTTTCATAAAAGGGAACAAACATTTTTCTTGATGTGAGCAGACCTGATTTCAAGTTCCAACTGTGTTACTACCTGCCTATATAATCCTGGGTGAAGCAGCCAGTCTATAGCACCCTAGTCAAGATAATACTGACCAATTTCACATATATGATGCATATCTAATAACAATGCCAATTAAAATTATGAAATTATACTTTTCTTAAAAGGTTTTTGGAATGTTTTAAACAAATTGCACATTAAAGTCTAATGATTGTAACTCTATAGATATAAAATCTACTATGACACTGGTAGTTTCTGGATCCAAACAAAATTCATTATGAAGGCTCACATTTACCAAGATTAGAAACTAATATACATCCCCTTAGGTACAGTAAAATGCTTTTAGTAAAAATTGAAAATAATATTGAAATAAGTGATAAATATAATTTATTAAGAGCCATGTTAGCTAGCATACATTTTGCATATGAAATTACCTATCAGAATAAAAATTCAAACACAATCATAAATATTTTCAAGAATGGCATATAGAACATTGTTTTAAAGATGGAGTAATAATATTATTTTTCAAGAGACGAACACTGTTAATTGGACGCTGATAATTAAGAAGCTATTTTTTTTCTTTCCAAGTTTTAGACAGTTCAAAAGAAAGGTGAGTGAGCATCAATGATCCTGCGTTCTATCTTCCTTCCTCGCCAGCCATTAGCAATTCTGTTATTGTTTCTTTATAAATGTCAGGAGCAAAGAAGTCACACATTTGCTCTCTGTGGAGGAAAAAAGGAAATGGGTAGATTTTGTGTGACCACAATGAACAAATTATCTCTAAGATGTTCTAAGAAAAGTCAGTGATGACAGCAACTGAGGCAGTTGCTTTCCTATTTTATAATGTTGATAAATCCCAGAACTGTAATCACTAACATACATAACAGAGGGGAAAAAAATAATAATAATAAATGCAAGTTGTAATTCAGAATGGTTGAATGAATTAAGGGCACCTATCTCATACCTATTCTTTTTCTAATTTATGAAAGTATAGATTTAGGCCGGGCATGGTGGCTCACGCCTGTAATCCTAACACCTTGGGAGGCCGAGGCAGGTGGATCACCTGAGGTCAGGAGTTCAAGATCAGCCTGGCCAACATGGTGAAACCCACCTTTACTAAAAATACAAAAATTAACCAGGCATGGTGGCATGCACCTGTAATCTCAGCTACTTGGGAGGCTGAGGCAGGAGAATCATTTGAACCAGGATGTTGAACTTGCAGTGAACCCAGATCACACCACTGCACTCCAGCCTGGGCAACAAGAGCAAAACTCCATCTCAGGGGGAAAAAGAAATAAAGAAAAGAATAAAGTACAGATTTCATTTATAATCTTTTCAATGATTTTGATTTCACAACAACTGATTACAGTGAATTTTAACAGAGAAAAAATTCAACCATTGACTGATAATACATAATTAGCAAAGACATAATCATCACCATCAGTTTCACAATACAATGGCTACCACTCCTCAAAGACGTGAACATGGTAATCATTTCAGAGGAAATGTTAACAAAAGTGACAATTACAAGGTAAAAGTGTTCTCAGGGAATGGTAATCTAAAATGTGAGCCTTGCTGAAAAGTACTGATTAGCTAAGAATCAGAGTGAAAACATGCAAAGAGAAAAAGGAAAAATGGAGACAAGTACCAAGACTATCATCAATACCTGTTGAAGCTAGCCTCTGGCAGTTTGTCAAGTTAATAATAAATAATAATAATAAAAGGAATCCATCTCCACAACTATGGTATTTATATCATTCAGGGATTATACATGGTCTGCAGCATGACTGGGTGTAACAGGGTATCTGTGAGCATAAACTCACAAGGCAGACTGCCTGGTTTCAGATTCTGCTCTACATTTACTAGCTGTGTGATCTTAGAAAGTGTCTTATTTTCCTCATCTGCAAAACAAGAGTATTAATATCTACTGCACTGGGTTTTTATGAGGATAATGTGAAGGATTTAAAATAGTACATATGGCACATGGTACACATTCAACAAATGGCAGCTCTTGATACATAATGAATTTAAAATAGCACCAAAGCAAATATGATCAGACTGTACAGCCCCAAGACTGTTATTCTTCAAGGTTATCTTCATAGGGTATGACTCGTGGGTGTTTCTATTACTGTTTTTAGAATACTAGGAGCTGCTTGTTGTACAATCTCAGGAAACCTTAAGGATTTCTGTAATGCTATTTCCAAATTTATGGCCAAATTGGTTCTACAATCCAGCATCCTTTCTTTACATGTGGTATAATAAATCCTAATTCTCTATTATTGTATTTTTGATATATCTTCTGTTTCTGTTGTAAGATACATGTTCCTCAAGGACATTTCTAGACCCCTGATTTCTCATGCTCTGTATTCTCTCACACATATTGCATATTTTATTGTTCTTCATGATTTCAATTCCCTTCTCTGTGCTGCTGACACCCAAATGTATTGAACAGTCAGAACTACCAACTGTCAGGAACTACTCTGTGTTTCATCCCTTCACTTTTCCTCTTCTAGCCAAGTAAATCATGGGCCAATGATCCACTCATGCAAGTGAGTGAATAAACATTGCCTCCTTATCTTCACAGAGACCACTTAAGAGGCTGCTTAATCCTGACCTGGATTCTTTTCCTTTACAGACAACACACTTCAAATGGGTTATTGATTATACTAGCCTGAAATCCCTTATTTTCACCCACAGTGACTGACCTGATTCAGTGAGCTCACTTCTATTTTTCAAGCCTTGTTGATTTTCCTGGATTCATGACAGTCTCTGTCATTACTTTGATACTCAGTAGAGACCTATTTTCAGACTTCTGGCAACTAGACCGACACTTAAACAATCCAGTATGTACCTGCTATTGAACAGAAACTAGAAGTAGTATTCAGTGGCTCACAAGAATTGGAAATAAAGGGAAGGATCTGTACCACCCTTGTTCAAATCTTTCAACAAGACATTTTTCTCTAAAATAAATTTATCCTTTATAGAATGACACATTCAATTTTGAAACCCATTGTCCAATATATCTTATGGCTACAGTTTCTTTTAAGGATGTAAGTTGACCCTCCCAGTTTTAAAAATTAAGGAAGTTATGGTATTAAGATACTGAAACTTACCAGGTCACCACATCTAGAAAATAAGATACCAGACCCCTCACCCATCATGATTGCCTATTTGACCATCTGCTTCCTGTTAATGAACTCTTATCCCTTATCCCTCCTCAATTTCTGTTTGCTCTAATGTAGTTGTTATACATTCCTGCCGCACTATGTAAACCCTCAATTTTAGTTGGTTAGGGATATGGATTTGAGACTGATCTCCCATCTCATCAATTGTAGGACTAATTAAAGCCTTCTTTTCTGGCAACACTTGTTGTAACAGTGATTGTCTTTCTGTGCAGTGAGCAATGGGTTATAGACCAATCCCTTGGCATTTCAGTAACAGATTTTGGCTCCCTGAACAGGAACATTTTGTTATTGATTTGGTTGCCATGGGCCAGCCAAAAACCCTCCTAATCAGTTTGACCCTTTTTGGCTGGAGGTGGATTTTGATGTCTCTCTTTTGTCCTACCACTGCTGGTCTCAACTGTGTTCCTGACTGCCTAGGAAGAACTATATTTGAAATTTGACATCTGCATCCAAACAGGTGAATGTCCTTTATGGGCCTAGGCAACAGTATCTTCTCTTTTCAATTTGGGAAATTTTTAAAAGAATTTCTATTTGCAGTTTGAATAAACCAAGCTGACAGAGAGAGGGAAGCACCCTGACTCTTTTTGTTTGGACACACCTGGGGGCATGTTTGTAACTGTTATATGGGTGTCTGGACAAAGGAGTGTCTTTTGTGGGTGTTGGACAGCAGGATCTGCTCTTCTTGATATGGGAAATTCTAATGGAATTTCCATTTGCAGGTTGAACAAGCCCAGCTCATTGAAAGACGAAAGCATCCAGACTGTTTCAATGTGGACACTTTTGGGGCTTGCTGTTTGCTGCAGGAGTTGACTTGTTTTTGATGATTATGTGTTTGGGTGTTAATGTAGTCATAGGAAATCAGAATTAAATAAACTGATATTTTCTTGTAATACTGTAATATTTGACCCCAATATTCTTTGGAATCTGATGTTTGGCATCCCCATAGGTCATGCTGGTGAATGAGAAAGTGTGATGAAATTCTGTGTATCCATGTTTTTATGCTGTTTCTCTAAGCAGGGTCAGACCTGGTTAGTATGTGATGTTCATCTGTTGTACTATTTGACCCAGTGTTCTTCTGAGTCTGAGGAGGTTTGACTTTTCCAAGTCAAACTGCCATGGAAATGACTTTACCCAAAACTTTGGATCACAGCCTTCACTGAATTATCTGTTGAGACAAAGTAGCCATGTGAACATGTTTCTAGACTGGTGAGTTTGTATTGCTATCTCATGGCTAGAGTTCTAAATTAAAAGCTATTGAATCTTTGTGTGTGTGTGTGTGTACATGTTTAGATGTGTTTATGTGTATGTATACTTATTATTTATTTTTGTCTACCAAGTTTGCTTATTAATAAGAGTGCTCATAAATTAAATATGACCAAATATTTTTCAAGCTCACATGACTTATGTAAACCTTTAATGAACAAGCTGGCTTTAAAATTATTAAGATAAAGTAGAAATATCTTCAGAAAAGTGAGAAGACATTTTTGCCTAGGTTTTACATTTGTGTCTGACAGATATTTTGAGGTGTCAGGGTTTGGCACAGAAGATTGTAAAATTATAAACCCAGCAAAACCAGAATGATCTTTATGTGCCTTCTTTGACAAGTAAGACTAATTATAGTAAAAACAGCTGAATTTTCTGAGTTATTGACAAAAATACCTATGTATTTAACTTTAAGGTTTTTACTTGGGTGTGTACCTGCATTCATAGGCTATAAAAATGATGACTAACTTTGTCTAATATCTTAGTTTTCAGAAATAATCTAGATCAACAAATTAAAAAATGAAAGAACTGAGCACATGTAAAAGGGATAAATGTTTATAGGTAAACATTTTTTTGTGTGTGTAATTTGAAATCTTAAAATTATTTTTGATGCTCATTGGATGTCTGGGTCACTTCCAGTTAAGAAAAGGTTATGGTATGCATCTGGAAACATATTTTTAAAACTAGTAGAATGGTTTATCATCTATAAAATCCTAATATCTGATAGAGAATTCAAGATTTCTTGTTTCCTAGGTTTTCATTAAAATTTAAGGTTACTAGGAATGAGAATTGTAGTTAATATACAATTCTGTATATAAAATATGCCAAAGAAGATGTGTCTTTACTCAAAAAAGGATAATTTTGTCTGATTCAGAATTTATCTAAAGGTTAATTCAAATTACGGACATGGAAGGGTTATTTATGAAACAAGATAGAAAGAAATCAATAAGTAAGTAAGAAAGATGTAAATAATGTTATGAATATGAAGGAGTATTTGAGGTAAGAGAAGTTATTTTAAGAAAGAGAAAATTTAAAACAAAATAGAAAGTCCAAGTATATCATACATGGTCTGTGTAAGTTGTATGCAGTTGGGTATTTTTGTTTTTTGTTTTTGTTTTTTTCTGTTTCTCTGTGTGTCTATCTTCATGGACATACAGAGAAAACAGAAAGCTGAAAAAGGTTAGATAGCAAAATGCTCTTTAAAACCTGATAGAAAATTGGAAACACTGTTCATACTTAAATCTTTTAGTTTTGATGAAGATAAAATAAGAACTATTATAAAGAAATACATTGGCAGTTTGGCAATTCTTTTTTAATATAGTTAATCATGAAAATAGATTTAACATGCAGCCAAATTTCACCTTAATGCTTGCATTTGCTTTTTTACACAGTGTATCTGCTATCCTGCATAGACAGTAGTAGCACTAAAGTACTTATTGGCCACTCACCTAAACTGAATTTCTTTATTGCACAAAATAGATAGTGGTATTAGTGGACTTAATGACATTCATTTGTGTATCAGGAGAAAAATTGGGGGTTGGTTTCCTGTTTGTTTTTGCTTTTAATTTTATTTGCTGTTTCTTCTCCATTGGGTTTTACATACACACACACACACACACACACACACACACACACACACACATAAAACCACTGATTTTTTTTAAGTTTCTAATTTAACGCTTATATTTTGTTTTATGAATAGCAATTTTGATTCCTATGCATTTCAGACAGTTCATCATTTGCTATATTTAACTAAAATTCATAAGCTACTTTGCCAAGACTAAAAAAACAAAAACAAAAGCAAAAATATGATACAGCATATAAGCCATTTAAACCTGGATTGGTTTTGTTTACCTCTGATGCTCTAGAGGGTTATAAGAGCTTTAGGTTTCCTGGCAAAAATAAAAAGACTTATTTTTATAAATTCTAAAAAGAAATAGTACATAATGTATTTTGTTATGTGGAAAGGTAGGTAAGAGTAGAAAGTAGAAATGTAAGTGTTTCTTTCTAAAGTAACTCAATTCCATGAATAGTTTGAGTTGGTTTCATATTTTTTTCCTTTAGATATGAGAAAAAATTATGCTATGGGTATAAAGTTTTAATGTTTAGAAAAAATCAGCCTTGTTGTTAGAAAAATCATATTTCTCTCCAATTGCTTTAGTTGTGTTTACCATTTTTAAAATTAAATAACATTTATTTGGATTAGGTAGTAATTTTTTTAAAATGTGAGACTTTTCCTGTGTGTTTTTTTCTACCTCAAGCCTTTTATCACTGTTGGGCCTTCATGTGTATACTTGAAAAAAAAATATGTGCAAGTATTGAGCTGGTTTGAAGATTTTAGTGACAAAAGTTAGTTAACCAGTTGTCAGTGCTGTGTCTATAATCTAATCTTGGAAATGTGTGATAATACTCTTTTAAAATAGCAGAAAATAAATTATGTTGTGCTATTTTTACATTGTCCCTCTTTTATTGTACAGTATTTACATGAAAGGAGATTATTTATCTTCCTACTGAACTTTCAAAACTGATACTTGCATTTACCATTTTTTTAAATGATGGAGAGAAACGTTAAGTGTCTTACTTTTATAAATTTGGCGTAGGATCATCACATTTTTTATGCTTTTGGTTACAGGCCTGTCACTATTTGCTAGTAATTAGAAATATGCAAGAAGTAACCTAATCACTTTAACATGGTGATTTCAAGCATTGCAGGCACTAACTACTATCTACCAAATCACAGTGTTTTAGACTGTGATATGTTAGAGAGAATGACAGGAATTTCTGCAATGTAAATTGTCCCATTAACTAATCCTTGTGCTCTTACCTTACAGGGCTTTAGCTCCTAGCTCTTAAAAAGGCATCTGCTAAATCTTGAACATTGATACCAGTCAAAGCCTCATCTTCAGACCCAGGAGAAGGTAACAATCAAAATGAACTGCTTTTGTGAGACACAGGTCCAGAAATAAAAACTGTTCAATCCCTCTAGGCCCAGAGACTGTCATGGAAGAGGTTACATGTAAGATAGTAAGGGTCCATTTTTGGGGGTAAAATTAATTCAGAGTTTTTTATAAGTTATATATTAATATCAAAAGCATATACTGCAAGGGCAGTGTTTAGACCCTTGTGTCAAAATAACTGGGTTTTCTTGGAGCATTTCTCTACTCTTTAAAAAGAAAACTTGTGAAAGATTATAAAATGTTTATGAAAATTTTACCTTATGTTCAAACTGATTAAAATTAGATTGTTTTGTTTGTAAAGCTTTATTAAAATTAGAGTTAACATCAATAATGTGCTATACAAAGCTAAAACTTGGTTTTCTCTTTTGAACAAAGTTGTTGTGTAATATTAATGAGATAAAAAATATTTATATTTAACTTTTGAGTAAACTGCAGGAAAAAATGAAGGGATAAAGACATATATAGTTGGCCACATGCTGTCTTTATCAGGTCTTATTTTTTGGGAAACAGTCTCCTTTCTATCAAAGAGTAAATGTTTTTATTTTATCATTTTGGCTAAGTGAAGTACTACTTTATTGTAATTTGTGATCCTATTTTGTGGTTTCAAGCATCTCAAATCTCTGATATTAGACAAACTTTCTAAAAGCAAAATTTCCATTTCTACATTCCATCTTTTTGACTTCAAACTTTTTTTGAATATTGTGTTCCTTGAAGAAGTTCAAGAGAAACATACTAGGCTTATTTGGTATTATAAAGTCATATAGGAAACATGTCAAATGTGAGGTGGTGTTTAACTTTCCTGGGTTATATTTATATAAATATGTGCTTTTAAAATTTTTATATTTCCATAGGTTTTAGGGGAACAGATGGTATTTGGTTGGATGTGTAAGTTCTTTGGTAGTGACTCATGAGATTTCAGTGCACCCATCACCCAGGATATGTTGTTAATATGTGTTCAGGATTATAAAATATTCTTAAAATTCTGATCTGTCTTAATATATGTTGTCAGTAATAATTATGACTATGATGTGAAATTTTTGTATGCCAAAAAATAAGGTCCTCCTTAATTATGTCTGTCCTGACACTTTTGTCATCCACAATTGTTTTGCTTTGATTCTTTTCAAAGAATCAAAAAGCGGCTTATAGTTAGTTATAGCCCAGGGCTTACTTCTTTGGGAGAGTTCATAAAAAAGACTCTTAAATGCAGGTTTCTGATAACTTCGGACCACAGAAGTAAGTTCCTGGACTCTATTTAAAAGACTGATGTGTTAATAAAAATTAATATTCCACTCAGCAGAGCAGGAATTGATTGTATAGACTTAACTAATAGAGGACTAAAATAATTTTTTTCTGGCTTTTTTTGTTTGAAACATGGCTGATTTTTTTGTTTTTGTTTTTAGAGTCTGGATAACTTTTTATTCTATTAAACTATCTATGACCTTTAATAACTGAGTAGAGTATACAGGATTTGGGGTATATTTCTCTCTCTTCCTAATTTCTCCAGAATTTATAAATTATTTACAAATGTTCTTAATTCTGGCAATGTGATTATTTGCATAAACTCAGTAAGAATCTGTTTTCTTTTATGATAAGACACAGATGGAGAAAGTGGTTTTCCTAAGGTTTGACTGAAATGGTCTTGTGGAAGTTTCCATGAAGCCAACTTAGGATAGCCTATATGCACAGCGACTATTTCTGCACTTTGTATCGATAATCATGACAAGTATAGTGGGACTGAAGCTTATTTTGCTAATGTGTTGGTCCTGTTGTTATTTGTCTTTGGTGAAAGTAGACTGGAGAGAAAAAAGATTGTGTTTCAGAAAAAAAAAAAAGAAAAAAACACACATTAACACTAGATTCCTGGGTGATCACATGGTCCTGTATGGTATGGAGTACCCCACAATGTCCCTCTTCAGGATGAAGCAGCCAGAAAGATAGACAACGAGATTCCTCATGGTTGAGGAACTGATAAATAGAAAGTTAAGGACTGAAATTGTCTCATTTGTCCTATGGAACTGATATTTATGGTTTCTTTTTAATAAACATGAAACTTGACACTCCCAGCCTTAAAGCTTAAGAAAGTTACATTTGCCTTATCTGAGCTCCTTTCTTGGGAAACCAACCCTCTGGCCTCAGAGAGAATCAAGGAGCTGAAAATTTTCCAGATCATTTCATCTGAAAAATGAGATGTCAGACCCCTCACCCATCATAACAGCCTATCTGATCACTTTCATTGTGTTGACCAACTTCTCTTCCTTATTCTTCTGTAATTCCTGTTTACACACAGGTGGTTAACATTCCTTCCCCGTTATATAAACTCCCAATTTTCATTGGTCAGGGAGATGGATTTGAGACCAAGCTCCCGAATATCCTCTGCTGTTGTAACCAATTAAAAGTCTTCTTCCTTGGTAATACTTGTTGTCTCAGTGATTAGCTTTCTGCATGGTGAGCAACAGAACCTAGACGAAAGCCCTGGCATTTTGGTAACAATTCTACATTGCTATCTTCCCTTTCACAAACCAGTGCTTCCTCCTGCTTTTGTGCATTCCTAAAATCTGTTCTATCTCCACCTGAATGCTATGTCTTCTGCCTACCTTCCTCTCTTGGAAGTGATTATCAGTTAGTTCCTCTATCTTAACTGGAGGAACTTTTGACTCAAGATTTGTGACCTTACTTGATCAAGTCATATTCTCCTTTTCTTAGGATGTTGAAATCAGGACTCTGAGATGCCAAGTAGCATCTTGAACAGATGTAGAAAATTGGGGGTTTGGAATGTGAGTTGTTTTGTTCTATCATGCTTAGAAAGGTACACAAAGCTGGTCTCAGGGGAAAAAAGAGGAAAGCAATGCAGGCACACATATGGAAGCCTAGGTAGCAGGATGAGTGACCCAGAGAAAAAGAAAGACAAAGCAAAGCCACTATGGTTTTTAACAGCTCTTGAAGCCTGAGTCTAACTCCTGAGCATACGATGACCTACTCAGCCTCCTTGCAGTATAAAGTGCTTTCTACCTCTGTTAGTTACAACCAGGTGTCCCGATGGATACACTGACTATCATTCAAACTAAAGGTCATATTTTACCTTCTGCATTACATCTTCCCTGGCTATTTTTTATTGATGTCTAAATCTTAAAATTTCCATTACAATAGAGGCTTTGTGCCATAAAATTCTATTCTAATTATATAAAGTGATATGTTATCTATATCTGTTAGTTACATTTCACCACAAAGACTGTAAACTCCTATGATCAGCACCAAGTCTTTGCTTTTTAAAACATTTTCAAATACATCCAGCACAGTACTAGCAAATAACTGGTGCTTCATAATAGCTTTGATTAACACAGTGTATAATTTTAATCTATGAAATGAAAAAATAAATGTTATACAAATGTTGTATGGTCAAAATAAAGGTGTGAACACATAAACATGTTGACTCCTAAAATAGATGATGTATCATGAAATTAAATAACAAAAAGTCCCCAAACTGACAAATAAGTACTAAAAACATATGCAACACATTGTGGATGCTTCTTAGACTGACCTTACTAATTTGTGCAATTTTAAATGGCATACATATAGAAATACTTATTTTTAATTTATAGGGTCTTTTTTTGAAAACTGTTTTATAGGAATGTCTTTAGACAATAAATAAATAAAAAATCAAAAGCTATTTGAACAATTACAGAGAACTTGTCAATTTCTTTTTGCAGGGGGAAACACACACCGTGCACACACACACACACACACACACACACACACACACAAACTTTAGAAAGTAGCCTCACTTATCCCCTGCAGCTGCAAAAGTGGGAGGCAAAACACTGCCCTACTTCGCAGTTCTTGGGCCTCAGGGTGAAAAAAGAGGGGCGGGATTTCCCAGAGAGCTGTGAATAAAAGCTGTTGCCACAGTCAAGTACTTTAAAATGCCTAAGGGTAGAGTATTCTAATAAGCATTGAGCCAAAAGACTTTAAAAGGATAGTAAGAGAGAAGCCATTTAACTACTTAGTAGTGAATGTCCTGACTCCCAGACAGAAACAATGTAGGCTGGCTCCTTCAATGTGCCCATACAAGGAGAGAGGCTACCCAGGGAAGTGGAGGACCCTCCTCTTTGGGCTGGAAATATGACCTTCCTTAGACACCTAGTTGTGCCCCTCCTTCAATCCTGAGAAATTCAGTATTTGAGGTGTTGATCACTCTCTATTTAAAACTGTCCCTAAAGGGAAATACAGATTAAATATGAAAGGCTTAATTCTCCCTGTTGAAAATAAGCAAAGAAACTTTCTCTTTTTCTTAAAGCATTTTCTTTACATAAGTTTTAAGTTCTCCCTCTTCTCTTTGAAATACATGTAACTTTAAAAAAGATAATAAGCCAGCTTTACAACCCCAGAATGTCCTTCTCAAAGAATAGGGAAGTAACTTTTTGAAATGGAATTGTCAAGGAAGATAGATAGTGTCTCCTACTTGTAGTTTCTAAGGAAGAGTAGGACCCTAACTTTGGCTGGTGCTTCTCTGCAAAACAATTTTCCACCATAAAGACGCATTTGTTTCTCTTTTAGATAAAGCCAACTGGCTAATATGCTAATATGCATGGTCACCTCAATTATCATATGAAGTTAGGATGAATTATATATGACAAACAATGCTGTCAAGTTCTCTTACTCAAAAACTAATTCTGGTTTATCTTGGGAACGTGCCGGCAAAGAGTTGTACCTGCTTAGACACATAAAAGGGTGATTTCTTTCTATCTTTGCAATCTGTTTAGTGGATTACTGTGACGCAGGTTATATTCCAGTTTAATGCTTATTCAATAATTAAACTGGTTTCTTTCCCTTCTACTTTTGTTGGAGAGGCTTTCCGGTTTGGGAGATTTTGTTTCTAATTTTATTTCCCCAACATCTGCTCCTGGTTTCCGGGACACCAGTTTCTCCTGGATTTTTTCCTATTTCTCTGTCAGTTTCATCTTGATCTCCTTGGCTGAGTTCTTTTCCTACCATAGAATGGAACACATTTTTCAAGATCTGGTCTTTTTTCTATTTTTCCAACCCTTATCCTGGCTGTTTCCACTCCCACCATCTCCTGTCTAGCCAGCCCCTGCATACTCCACAATGTAACACACTAGACTAGAGACAGCATGTTACTTTTGATTCTATGCTTTTAAGGTACTGTTCTCTCTGGCTGGAATCATATTCTCCATTCTCTTGGCAGACACATAATAAGCCTCCTCCAGTATGATATCCTCTGTGAAGCATTTCTGAACCAAACTCTGGTAACATTTCTTCCTTCCTTTCAGTGCAAACTCTGCTCTGATTTCACGCTGCCCTAGCAATCTTTTGACTGCAACTGCCTATACTGTAGATTTGCTGAAGGGAGAAAATGCACAAATCTGCTCCAGAATTCCTGCTTATGTGACAGTGATTTCACATTATAAATAGGATGTCATTGTTTTTTCATTGTTTTTATGAATCGTTTTCTGTTAATAAGTGTGGAACTGCCTCTAAGAAAAGGAATGATCCATTCAGAGGTATTTGTGAGGGTGTAAGGCCATGAAAGTCAGACCCAATATAATGGCAGCCATTAGCACTCTGTGGATGCCAGCTAGGCTGCCTTCCCTGGTTATATGTCAACCCATCTCACTTTAGACATCTGTTTAAATTGTATTTTTTCTTGTCACAGGTATGCATATAAATATAACACACTAATCAAGACAACTCATTTCTCTGATCTTGGTTTTGTCAATTATTAAATGTCAGGTTTGATCTTGATTATCTTTAAAAGTCATTCTCATGGTAAAGTACATAAATTTGAAAATGTTTTTTCTAATTTTCAGTGTCAATACCAGCTAATACTAGAAACACACAACTATATCTGATTAGTGTCAGACATTCCACTTTCTCTTTGGTGAGCTTTGTTGTCTATAAACCCCCTTCAACATAAGTATCTAAAAGATTTGATCTAAGCAACTTAGGAGCATTAATTAAAAGTTAGTTTAAACTGACATCTCTTTATATTAGTTATTCCCATATGCATCACTCAAACAAATGGAGGGCTAAAGGAGATTACTTTTGGCATGCTGTGAGGCAAAACTGTGCACATCCCTGTGCTTCTGTCTGTAAGAGGGTGACCTTAATTAAGTTCCCCTTTATCTTACCAAACTTGCAGAATTTCAAACTTTTAACACTTAGATCTCCTGTGGGGTGCATCATACGGAGGCTGTATGTAAATAAGTGAGTTAATAATGAATGTATAAGTAAGTAAATGAATAAATACATCGTTTAAGTTGAAGTTGAGGGGAGGAAAAAGACATAGTTAATTATTGAAGTCAGACAAAGAAAAAAATGAAGCTTAGAAATCATTAACTTGTATCATTTCATGAAGCAAATGATCCAAAATATAAAGTGATGGGAAATTGTAGCCATAGTATATTGAAATAAAAGATCTAGTTTGGCTGATATCTCATGAACTTAAATTTTTGACCCACATAAAAATTTTGTCACACATAAAAATGTTTATTATAATACACTCATGCAAGTAGGCCTTTGAGTCCTAGCCAGATTTCAAGAAAATCTATGTTCAACAAATATCTCTAAGTGGAAGATATAATGATGAAAAAAAAAAAAGCAAATATAGACTCTGCCTTCCACAAGCAAGAGGACTCTCAGGGTAAACAGTCCAGAGAGAACTTACTGAGCTGCACATATCCTGTGATGTTTCTGGAACCTTGTCAGGAAGCAAGGCTTTGCTAACATCTGCTAGGAACAGATGAGGAGCTGCTTTACATGGCAATGTGGCTCAGTCTACATTCCCACTTATACTTGCTGCCCGGAGGTAGACATATTTAACAAAAAAAAAGAAAGAAAAAATATCTGTTGAATGAGATTTCTTAACTTAAACATAAAACACATAAGTCTGTTATTGCCTGAATGGAAATAAGGATCACATTTAGGAAAAAGAAAAGTCTCAGGAGCATGGGATAATGTAAATTTGAGCATCTCATTACTCTTATTTCTTCATGAGCCAAGGACATTCTGGAGGGGAATATGAGATCAGACCAATATTTTCTCATAAGCTTTTGTAGCTAAAAAAGAAAGTAGTCTTCCAATGTCTTAAAAAATAAAGTATTAGATGAACCTTGAATTGAGAGGCCAGATAATTTTTTTAAAAAAATCTCAAGAAGGTATACAAATAGGTGGCTGTGTCAAAAATCCTTGTTCTCTGGAGAGTGACAAGCTTGAGAAATTAAACAACTTTATATTTGCTTTAATTGAGGAATCTAAAGCATTCATTTCTTTTATATCCATGAGAATCTGTGTACTTACAGAGGCAAAGTAACTTACTTCTAAATATAATTCTGTATATTACCAGAATCCCTATTTCATTTTTTTCAAACTTTTCTTCAATTTTTGGAAAATTTTAAAGTTTTTAAGTTGCGATTATTATTTTTAAATGAAAATATAATTACATATATAATGCATGAATATGTTTGCCATATTAAAATTAAAATAATCATAATAACAGCTACTTCTTTTAAATTGTGGATTTGGGGGAAGAGAAAAGTGGATTTATAATCAGCAGAAACTAATTTCGCATCACATTAAGCTTTAGGCCCCTTATTTGCTGTCTGTTTCCAAGGACCTACCTCAAGTTTTTGATTTGTTATTTCATATTCTGTTTATTTAGAAGCCCTTCCTCCTTCCCTCAAAATTTTATAAGCTTCAAAGGTCAATGAAATCTGAATGTGATATTGATAATCAGTTAACATTCTACCTCTAAATGATCACCAGCTATTTTTCCATCTTTCAATAGTAAGAAAATCTTGTGATTTATGCCTGTACAGGAAATGAGAAAATGCATTTGTGACTCAACTTATACTGGTTTACTAGGAGCTGAAGGAAAACCTTGTATTTTGATCACAAATATAAAGAAACTACCAAAACCAGGGAAACTGATCACTGGAAATTTGAGTTGGACAGTGGCTTAGTCAGAAGAAGGAGGACAATTAAGTTTGTTTAATCATAGTCTCCAAGTACAAAATTGCTCCTGAACCTGCATTTCCTGCCCACCCCCTCGCCACCCGTTTTCCCTCTATGAAATGAAAATGCAAGTTCCTCACTCCACCATCATGAATATAAATAACATCAAAATAAAAAAATATTTTACAATAAAAATGAAATGCATTTGTTAGCATCTGGCATTCTTCTAACTTCTTTCTGTTCATTCATTTGAACTTTTAAACTATCCACAAAAGAATAACATTTTCACTTAAAAAAATAACTAAGCCACTGAGGTTTTACATACACAACTGAAGGAGATGTAGTTTTAAAAGCCTAAACCAGAACCAAAGCTTCTTGACTTAGAACACGGTGAATCAGCAAGCAGGCCTCTGTAACCTACTGTAAAAGGTCCTAGCCTCCAAATATTTACCAGTAAGAAACCATGTTAAAGTTAACCACAACTGTGACAGAAATTTAACCACACCATAAAGAGTAACATATGGGAGTGGCTAATTGATTATATCTGCAAAAAAATGGTCCTAAATTTAAACAAGCAGAGGCTACTGTACTGATTTTTGAATGAATGTATCGAACACAGAATACAAAGAATGCCTAATGTTTCTCTTCACACATGCTAGTATGCATGCCTTTCTATTTTTAGTTACTAGGTCTCTTTAAAATTATAACACTTTGAGAATTTCATAACTATATGTCTATTAAAATTTGTGGATTTATTCACATGATTAAAATGCAAAGTGTCAAATTAGAACAAAAATATATTATAATCATGAATTATTCTTGAAACCACGTTAGAAAGTTTTAAAATGAATAATTTTTGAGAACAAATATAAAGTTATGTATTAATGATTTAAAATTATGTCTAGTCAGGAGTGGTGACTCATGCCTGTAATCCCAGCAATCTAGGAGTCTGAGGTGGGAAGATTACTTGAGGCCAGGAGTTCAAGACCAACTTGGTCAACATAGTGAGACCCCAGCTCTACAAAAAAAATTTAAATTAGCTGCGAGCAGTGCCTCATGTCTATGGTCCCAGTTATCAGGAGGCTGAGGCAGGAGGATAGTTATAGCCTAGGAGTTCCAGGCTGAAGTGAGCTATTTTTTTAATTTAATTATATTTTATTTTTGAGACGGAGTTTCACTCTTGTTACCCAGGCTGGAGTGCAATGGCGTGATCTCGGCTCACCTCAACCTCCGCCTCCTGGGTTTAGGCAATTTCTCCTGCCTCAGCCTCCTGAGTAGCTGGGATTACAGGCACGCGCCACCATGCCCAGCTAATTTTTTGTATCTTTAGTAGAGACGGGGTTTCACCATGTTGACCTGGATGGTCTCGATCTCTTGACCTCGTGATCCACCCGCCTTGGCCTCACAAAGTGCTGGGATTATAGGCTTGAGCCACCGCGCCTGTGCCACTTCACATGAGCCTGAGTGACAGAGTGAAAACCAATCTCAAAAACCAGAAACAAAAACATTATTTCTGATAGGCTTAGACTTTCATTAATTGCATAGTAAATGTCAGACCTAAAGAAACTAGAGTCCTAATTTAAAAAAGAAAAAAGTTTGAAGCAGAATAAAAAGAACACTTTTAATAGTTTACACCAGTTTTAAAAATAAGTTCACAATGTGTAGTTACAGCCAGTGTCACTATTTCTCTATTTTGCAATAGTGTTCTTCTCTGAATAAAAAGTATGATGAGTCATATTATAACATATATCTACATGTAATATTTTGTCTGTAATATATTTAAATTTCTGACTTTGTGGCAAGTGCCAAACATAACATTAAGCATATTGGAAAGCAATAATTTAAAAAATGTTAGCCTAAAGTAAATAGTGATTGGAAAATAACATTATTCAATATGACCTTGATTTTTGAGTTACAGTGAAAGCTGCAAGGCAATTAAAAATGTACATGATGATTCCCCCAAAAGAAACATGACTGAATTATAGATGATGAATGAATTAATAATTATTATATATCATTAGGGAAAAAATAATCATTTAGTAGATTTTTCTTAATAGAAGTTGAGAATGAATTCACATATAACTTTCAAATCCTGTTCATATATAGAACCAGTATAGTCACCATTTTGTTTAAGTTCATTTAAACTCAGAATGTTTAAATATGTGTTATGTTAGAAAATAAGTAAAGGACCTTTCTTCTTTTAACTGGGAGGTAACTAGAAATGTATGCCACAGGTTCTCACATTTACTTTCATGTGTAGTAAGCATGAAAAACAAAACTAAACCCAAAGTCTGGGTATTTTTTGACTAGTAATAGAAATTACGTGTTTCATAAGTGTTGGAATGGGTAACACTGAGGAGAAATAGTAGACTGTGCACTAATAGTCAGAAGGTGAGTGCACAGACCAATTTCCAGTAACAAACTCAGCCTGTAACATTAAGTGAACAAACAGACTTTTCCTAATTAATGTATTTTCAAAGTTGAGAACTTTTTTCTCTTCTTCTTTATGTAATGCAGAAGGCTTTCATTATAATAGTCACATTTGTACTCCTAGACTCCTATATGTACTCTCTGAAAAAACTAAGACCTAACATTGAATTATGATGAAAAAATTACCTACAAAATCTTCAAAAGCCAAAATAAAAGAAAGGGTAGGCAAATCTGGAAGATTTCTTTCCTTTACAGAGCAATAGATATGTATCTTTATACATAGAATCTCTCTATAAATATAAATTATGCGAGTACATCTACAAATACAGGCAAATATAGAGATATTGATATATAAATACATGTAAACACACACACATAGTTATTTTTTTTAAATGCTCTATAATTGTATTCTGGATAAAAGGGGGTAACTTACGGGGCTGGTTGAAGAGACCCAGATTAAGAGAGGTAAAATACGGAGAATGTAAAGTTCTCATTATCAAGTGCCTTTGCCTCAGCTCTTTAGACACCTAAAGAATTAGAAACATCTGGTGACTAACAACTTTATAGCACTTACTGTGTACCAGGCACTTTCATATATTTTCATTTCATCCTCACAATTCCCCTTTGAGAATGGAACCATTATCATCTTCATTTTACAGAAAATAAATTGAGGCACCATAAAGTCAGGTGACACTACTGAGGTCACATCATTGGTGTCTGCTCTGGGTATCAAACCCACAGTGGTTTGGCTTCAGAGTCCCTCCACCATGATACTATATGACTCTTGAATTAACTGTCTGAGCCCACATTTTCCATGATATAGAACTATAGCTTAAATATAGTATGCCCAGCTTACTAATAACTCAAAAACTACTGATGTATAGAAATCAATATTATTTTGAGAGTTACGATTTCATCTGTATTAATTCTCTCAAGAGTCTTGTAAGAAGCAGCATTAAGCCAGGCAGATCTGGGTCCTAGTCCAGCTCTACTAACTTTGCCTGTGAGAGATTAGGTAAACGGTTGGAACGTCTTCCGTCTCATTTTATACTTTATTAGGAAAAATAATTTTTTGGAAAAGTTGTTATGGAGATTATATAAACTATATATACATTTTCTGGTACTTGATGAAGGCTTTATAAATGATAGCTATTATTGAACTATCATCATTATTTCCATCTACATATGAGAAAACCAAGGAAGAAAGAGTGTAAAGGATTTTTCTATGGGCACACAACGTCTAAGTAGTAGAGGTGTGATTTGAACTCAGGTTCAGTGGTGCTGTATTTCATGCAATTCCATGTATTTCAGGGCACCACCCTGCTTCAAAATTTCCCTAACATGCAGCACAAGCTTCATCTTTTCAGTTATTTCCCTTAGTTACTTATATTCATATTACCTTTTCCTGATTTTGAGTCTCTATGTAGTACACAGTTTGTAAGAAACAATTTCATATTTAACTATTTCTGGAATTGTATTTGGTGCCTCTTCAAAAACATTACAAACTGCCTGAGGACAGAATAATCGATATATACACAACCTTATCTACCTGTACCTGTGTACTCAATAAGTATCTTTACTTGATATCATTATAGAACAAAGCTTACTCATTCAACAAATACTTAGGGTCTATTTGTTTTCATTTGAGGGGCCCTCTGCATCTCTAGGAATGATTTCCTCTCTAATCAAGGAAGAAAACCAGGTATTTGGTAGAAATTTTGCTATTGAAAGATAATTGCAAATGCCATAGGCAACAAAAAAAAGGAATATACAGAATACACATGTCAAAGATAAGGCAGAGAAGCAAAAAAGGAAGCATCCATCTTAAAGAAGCATTAAAAAAAAAAAAAAAAAGGACCGCACCACCACAACAAAAGAAATAGGAGGAGGAATGGGCCTGACATTGAAATTCATTGTGGCCAAACACTTGAAGATAAGAAGATAAAGGACCCACAGAGATTGCAAAACAGAAAAAGCAGGTACAGAAATTGGAGATAGGAAATATCTATTTGCATAGTTGGAAGAGAAAGAATGAGGAATAATTGTCCAACATCTGCTTCTGTATTCTCAAAATAACTAGCTACTGCTGCTTCATTATCTTAGAAGAAGATTTATTTCAATCTCTTCAGAAACCTCAGAAAACCTTTAGTATGACTGAATTAGATTCTAAAACACCCTGCATAGCATGGCATGGCATCCCGATCTAACTCTAAGGAGCACACATAGCACATTAATAGGTGCTATGGCAGACTGAACAAATGCATAAAGTGAAGTGCCCAGCAAAAACTAAATGCTCAATACTTGATTTTTTTAAAGTTTCATAAAGAGTCTGCCAAAAAAATCAGGAAACAAATAATGTCTGATTTTTTTTTTGGTTAAAAAAAAAAAAAGCTGTATAACAATGCATGATAATTATCAAATTGGTATATAAAAATAACAAGCTTTAGGATTTTAGAGGAAAGAAAAGTCACAATGGGTCAGATGAAGTGGTGACAGAAGGTATCCGTAAAGAGGTGGATCTGGCTATCATCCAAGTCCACACTGAGAGTAGGGTACCAAGAATAGTGACACCTAAAAGGAATAGAAATTATCTCCAGTTTACTTCCCTTATTATCCCTGACAATGTTCTTCCAGTTTGAATGCATAATGTTCTGGTAAAAATTACCTTGCTGACAGAGCAATCATAAACAGAAAAAAGAATTCAAGGTGCAGAATATTTAAGAATATATATTTACTATGAGAAAACATACTGCAACACTGATATTCCTGTACTATGATTTTTCTTGTTTCCTTCACAATTTAATGTCAAAATCTTTATTCTTCAATGTGTATACTCATGGTCCTATGCTACCAAAGGTGACATTTAATCTGAATTCTCTCTCAAACTCACACAACTGTACGTTCAATGTTTAATTCTCTCCTTCTTATGACTATTATTCTTTCTTTATTGTTTTCTACAACTTATCTTCCTCTACTTACTATTTATACAGAATAAACATTTTGACTGTTCTCTCTATCCCCTTATATTTATATATTTGTATATGGCTCTGAATTAAAATCTACCAGTTATATTTGTTTAGCTAATAATAATATATACTTGGTAGGATTTATATCAGTGACACCAACAATGAACAAAATGCTAGAAAACAAAACAACATACAAGCTTTAAAACCCTTGCTGGTAAGGCAATTTTTTTCCTTTATGTCCCCAAGTACTGTTCTGGCTGCTTCATTTGCCTAATTAACAGTCGAATCTCAATAAAAAATTCAAAAAATAAAAATAAAAAAACACACCATATAGATAAATTAAACAGCCAAAAACAATAACCACACAGGTGCTCATTATTTTTGTTCATCTATTTAGTTCATCATTAATTCTTACCTCCCTTTATTTCAACAGGCATTACAGAGGTAAAAAATAGAATGGAATTCCAGCCTTGAAAACAGTAAAAGTCTCTTTAGGGAAGATGACAGGAACACTCATAATTAAAAGAGACATTGAAAGCTTAGAATGCCTTAAGATAAGATTCCAAGCTATTACCTGGGAGGTAAGGAGGGGGAAGAGCAAACCATGTTTTGTTCTGCTTGCCAGAAAAAGGCAATCATGTAGCCTAATTATGTACAACCAGCATGACTGACTTTAGAAGGAGGTGCTTACCAAAATGCTTACATTTTTACCAACAAATTCTGTTACAGTTTGGTTATGTTTGCACATCAATACTGAATGATTAAATGAAATCAAACTGTGAGTTTGTGTGATGATCTGCTTGGTTACCTGGCAGCAAATCACTGGCCAACCCATAGCCCACAATTGTGGTGTGATCCTGTCTATCCACTTACTCAGATCAATTCACTCAGAAACCTAAGCTGCATCTTCTGGGGCCGTGTATCCAGCACAATCACCTGAGAGCTCGCTTATGGAAACCCCGTGACAGCCAAAGTCATTGCACATTTTTTTGCTGATTAGATTGAGTGATAAATTATGATGCGCACTGAGTGGTAAGACTGCTTCACTGTCAAGTAGAGTTAATACAGTCATTCACAAGGGGGTGACAGATGAGGGACAGTAAATAATCAATATTCAAATGCCTCATAACAAGTAAAGCTCTGGCTTTAAGGAGATGGGGTCTAAAAGTGCGAAAATCCAACTCCATTTTGTGGTCAAAAGTTAACACAAGCAAGTAGTTTATTGGTGTCTATCTTGCATGGGCTAGAGAAATACTTAAGACCTTGACGGTTTGTTACTCAATGCCTGTATTTGGAGCTCTGAATAGGTAGTATTAGCACATTTTAAAAAAGCCTTAAAAGTGGAATTTTGACCTCAAGGAGCTTTGGGAGAATGTTAATGTAATGGGTATATTTTTAATATTATAAATTAAACATTAAAAATGAGAGAACATTACATTGGCAAACTAAGGGTATTGTTACTACTATATTTCCACAAACCTGATTTAGGAAACTCAAAAGCTAATGACTGGTTTATGTTAGGGTAGAAAGCCCAGAGACCCCCCAAAAAAAGAAGAAGAAAAGAGAGAGAGAGAGAAAAGAAAAGCCTGATTCTCTGACAGACTTATTTGCTACCAGCAGAGGGATAAACTTGTCCTCAGGTGCCACATTTCCAGCTCACTAAGGAATACATTATCCTTACAATGAAATGCTATAAATGATACAGAATTTCCATTTCTAGCCTACAAAGCGTGTGTATTTTGTAATGTTGCTGGAACAATGTAGAACAGGTGGTGGAAGAGGAAAATGTAAAAGAAGAAAAGAGACGTCAGAGTATAAACTGTTTTCCTTTAAAATTGTGTTTTTTTTTTAATGTTTACATTTGTATAGCATTATGTAGTTTACAAAATATCATATGCATGTATGTTTCATCTTTGCCCTAAAATTTGCATGGAATAGGGAAATTAGAACTGAGGAGACTGGAACACACACATACAAACATTAAAAATGTACCCATTAAGAACTATAGTTAAATTTTTTAAATCCTTCTCTTCTGTTCCATTCACAAAGAGTCTACAGTACTGTAAAGGACTATTCTCTCCTCACCTATGCTGTGAATTCTGCACCTTTCATTTCTTTAGGCATTTGGCATCATTATTTAATTCTCTTCAGTATATAATTTCTCTCTCTTGACTTTTCTTGTTTCCCTCAACACAAAAGCATTCTTAAGATCTTTTCCATGTTAAAAAATAGCAGTCTCTCCACACTGCCTCTCTCTAGCGCCCATGCGGCGTGGCCTTCTTTTTCTCTTATTCCTAGTCACTGCTTTCCATTTCCAACAGCATTCACTAGCAACGTAGCAACTTAATTTAATTTTCCTCAATCCTATAAAAGCACTCTGTTAAGTCCCAGATTTCCTATCTGCTCATTCAACTGGGCATTTTCTTTTCTTAACCAAATGAACATCTTTGCTGCATTTGACACTGTCTTCCTCCTTAAACATCTTTTTTATTTGCCATTCTGGAATCTGGAAATCAGATTTTTTCCTCTTGTTCATTCCTTATCAGTCTTCTTTGTAAACTCCCCTTTTTATGCTGTCTAAATTAATGTTAGATGATCACATTCATGGTCAATATTGCAGTCTTCTTGGATTTTTTCCCTCCTGCAATCAACTGATCATCAGGCACTGTCTATTTAACTGACTAATCACATGCAAATGCCAATCTACCCTCTTCATTTCCACAGCCATTGTTTCAACTCATATCCTCAGCCTCTATTACTTGAATGACTCTTAGTTTGCTAACATTTTCTCCCACTATTTCTCATCATTTCCAGGACTATCACCATCACCAGTCCAAATTGAGTTTGAATTTGGGTCCTCTAGCTCTCCATAATGATGATGTTCAGACATGCTATCCCAAAATATAGCACCCTGGCATTTGAGAAAATAGCAAAGAAAAAGGAAGTTCTCCTGAACTTTCTTCTTTTCTCTCATGGAACAAGCCATAAAAAAAATTATCTGATTTTCCTCTGAAGCCCACTCTATACCCAGAGAAAAGGGATGTCCTTATCTCTGAAGACACAAGGACTCAGAGATGTATCTAAAAAGTGGGCTTTGCCAAGGCTCCCCTATTAGAACATATCCTCTTTGTTCATCATACATCTGCATAATTGTCCACTCTTCATCAAACTCAGCATAAAAATACACCTTTCCCTGTTTCTTTGGGTCTTAATTTATGAAGGCTCCTGTGTCATGTGAAATTTATATTCAATAAGTTTGTATGTTTTTCTCCTGTTAAATCTTTATTTTGTTATGGAGCGTTTTCAGCCACAAACACAGCAATCAGTGAGAAAAAAATTTCTTCTATAAACTTTTTTTTTTTTTGAGATAGGGTCTTGCTCTGTCACCCAGGTTTGAGTGCAGTGGTGCAGTCTCAGCTCACTGCAACCTCCACCTCCTAGGCTCAAGTGATTCTTGTTCCTCAGCCTCCTGAGTAGCTGGGATTACAGGCACGTGCCACCATGCCCAGCTACTTTTGTATTTTTAGTAGAGATGGGGTTTCACGATGTTGGCTAGGCTGGTCTTGAACTCTTGATATGCCCGCCTCAGGCTCCCAAAGTGCTGGGATTATAGACATGAGTCACAGCACCAGGCCAATACCAACCTTAAAAAAAAAAGTTGAGAAAGTGTCTCCCTCTGTTGCCCATGCTGGAGTGTAGTGATGGGATCATGGCTCAGTGGAGTCTCAAACTCCTAGGCTGCAGTGATCCTTCGGTCTCAGTCTTCTGAGAAGCTGAGACTACAGATGTGCACCATCACACCTGGCTAAGTTTTTATTTCTTGTAGAGATGGGTTCTCACTATGTTGCCCAGGCTGGTCTCAAACTCCTGGGCTCAAGCAATCTTCCCATCTTGGCCTCCCAAACTGCTGGGATTATGGGTGTGAGCTACCATGTCCAGCCTACCTATATTTTTAAGCTATGTAGGATTGTTGGTTTATTTGTTTTATTTTGAGGGAGTAATTATGACATATATCTTTTAAGCATTTGAAGACAATTTCTCGTCTTACCCTTAAATGAATCTTAGATTGTCTAGCTGTGTCATAAATCCTTTACACAGGAAAGCAATAATGATAAACTGCAGCTAAGTTTCAGTAAATATCAAAAATAATTTATAAGTTTTGGAGTCTGAAATAATGAATGATGTTTATAGCAATAATTAATTAATCAGGGCTTTCTAAGCAATATCTCAGAAAGTACTTTATGTATTTCTTATCTAATAAATACATGTATTATGCTTATGTAGAAATGATTAATAACAAGAGTAGCTCAACGTGGTTTTATCAAAAGTATAAATTAATTAATTAAAATGCTTTTTAAATCAAGAACTCTAATGTGCCCTTCATCTTACAGTTCTTAATTGAATTTCTAAATAAAATTGAAGCCATACCCTTGTTTTGTTTTTCTCACTTGGCTCTCTTCTGATGAATATAAACTCTGATGTAGTACTGCTAGCATATACCATTCTGTCATATATATAAATTCCATAAAGTCTTAATCCATGAAAAAGATGGTTACGTGCTGCTTTTTAAAATGTCTGATAATTAATCATTCATTTCTCTTTCTTGGTGTATCTTTTATGTTTTGCCTGTTTCTAAAAGATAAGGGAAGTAATAATGTTAATCAATGCTACTGTTCCTCACTGGTGGAAGAAAATGAAACCATCAGTCCCCAAACAAAGCTATGCACTTGACTTTGAAGGTGCAATAGTTTGTCCAATTTCAGAGTCTTTCCCAAATACCTTTCTTGAATTATGAAATGCAAAATCACTTTGACAGTTATAGTTTCTATTTTTAGAAATTGTGCCTTTGTCACATAATTTTGCATAATCTTCCAAGCACTTGGAGCATGAAGGCAATAAGAGGGAGATTTAAAGTGCTTGAATTGCTACAGTATAAATGACACATGAAGCAATCATATAAATTTAATCAAAAGATTTACCTCTACAAAGAACATTTCCAAAACTTTATGTTCATGCATGACTCAACAGTGTTAGCAGCACCTGGACAGTTAATATTTGAATAAAAGAGAAACAATTAAATTTTCCTATAAAGTATAAATGTCTAAACCTAGGTAATGGCCCATAGAAACTAAACTTCATTGATCTCTTTATGTGGAAATTCTATGCAAGTGGTTTAATTCAAGAAAGAAGTTGTTCCTAGTTGTAAGAATGAACAAGTGTAAAAGGTTATACTCTCACACTGCTGGTAGAAGTGAAAAGTAGATTTCACTTTGGAAAAAAGTTGGAAATAAGTTTCAATAAAACTAATAAAATTTATCTGTTAAGTCAGAAATCTATCCCAGGGAGATAACCACAAACTAATCTATATAATTAAGTAGTTCATTCAAGCATCCTTTAAAATGACAAAATTATAAAAACAATACAAATTTCTGAAATTCTGACAAGTGTTTATTAAATATAGTACAGGCCGGGTGCGGTGGCTCACACCTGTAATCTCAGCACTTTGGGAGGCAGAGGTGGGCGGATTACGAGATCATGAGATCAAGACCATCCAGGCCAACATGGTGAAACACCGTGTCTATTAAAAATACAAAAAAATTACCTGGGCATGGGGGCACATGCCTGTAGTCCCAGCTACTCGGGAGGCTGAGGCAGGAGAATTGATAGAACCTGGAGGCAGAGATTGCAATGAGTCAAGATTGTGCCATTGCACTACAGCCTGGATGACAGTGTGAGACTTAGTCTCAAAAAAGAAAAAAAGTACAAGTGATTGACAATATGGTAAGTATTTCCTTAATTACTTTACAAATTTAGCACGCTTTTTTAAGCAGACACTAAAATAATGGTAAGTTTGGAAATGAAATAAAGTCTGAGGTGTAGAATTTACCAGAGAATGGCTGGAATACAGAGAGAAAACATGGCATATCCTGGTATTCACATCCTATTAATTTTCTCTTCTTCCAGAGATAAATCCAAAGGAATAGATAGAAATAGCCATGAAATATTTGAATTAGTAATTGGCTTTTTTACTATTCATCTATTCTATTATTTAGACTTAATGGCTATTAGTAGAAATAGGTATGGTCCAATGAGACACCCTTTCATCCTATGTTGAACATAATATTTATTCTCCCATAATAATTTCAATGATTTCCTCCTCAATATTAAAGCAATGCATCCTTACTAAATAGAAGTATAAAGTTTTATAAAGTTAGAAAGAACATAAAAATTATATGCAATCTTGGGCTGGGTGCAGTGACTCATGCCTGTAATCCCAGCACTTTGGGAGGCTGAGGCAGGTGGATCACCTGAGGTTGAGAATTTGAGACCAGCCAGACCAGTAGAGATGGTGTAACCTCATCTCTACTAAAAACACAAAATTTAGCTAGTCTTGGTGGCAGTCGTCTGTAATCCCAGCTACGCAGGAGGCTGAGGCAGAAGAATCACTTGACCCGGGAGGCAAAGGTTGCAGTGAGCCAAAATTGTGCCACTGCACTCCAACCTGGGCGAGAGTGACACAAAGGAAGACCATTAAAATCATTTACAACATCCAGGGACTGCCACTCACTGACATTTTGATGTTTTTTTCTTAATGATGTATAATGTACAAATATAGAAATATATCCTATGCTATGTACAGTATGAACTTTTATTCATTTTTTCATTTAATATATTGTGAACATTTTCTCATTTCTTAAAAGTTATTATATTCTTTGTAAAATATGATCCATTCCCTTACCAAAACATTATATAGGCTGTTTCCTATTTCTTCTAAGATCACAACGAATATATGTGCATATTAATTTCGGTCCAAATTTCTGTTTCATTAGGCATGATTCTCCATTTTGCGTTGTAGACTAAAACCTCAGAACGAATTTAAGGTTCTAGTGTATTTGGTTTCATTTTTTGTTTGTTTCACTTTCCAAAATGCAGCAGCTTATACTCCCACTGGTTGTACATGTTTACCCATTTCATTGCACCGTAATCAATATTTAGTATAATCATGAACAAATTGTTCACTACTTTTCAAGCTTAAAATGGACTCTTGTTTTATTTTCAATCATTTTATTAATAATGCAGTAATCATCATTTTTATTAGATATCTTACTTTTTATTCTGTGTTTGTTTATTCATATATTTTGTCTTTTTTCAACTGGAATTTTTGTGAGTTCTTTAAAAATTCCAGGATATCTTCAAATGTCACCAACAATGACAGTTTATATCCATAAAAATATTGTTCTTGATTTGTCCTTTGGCTTTTAGTAGATTTTCTCATATTGTATATTCTTAGAGAAGGATATGGGAATGCATTAATGTAATCAGATTTAACCTAAGATATACATTCAAGGTAAGGTTAGAATTTCCATATGTTAATTTTTTCTGATTCATCCTTAATCAATAGCGCAATACTTTAATATTAGTGAAAATGAAAGTTACTTGTTTATTCATTCCTGTCTTTTTTTTCCATATATATATAAATATTTTTAAAGACAGGGTTTCACCATGTTGGTCAGGCTGGTCTTGAACTCCCGACCTCAGGTGATCCGCCCGCCTTGGCCTCCAAAGTGCTTGGATTACAGGCGTGAGCCCACTGTGCCTGGCCCATTCCTGTCTTTAATACTATGTATTGAGCAGCCGCTGGCTAAAAAGGCCTCCCTTCAGATACCTAATACATTAGTTAAGCAAAACAGATGCAGATTCTTGACTGCAGGAATTTTTTTTTTTTTACATCCTAATAGGGGGAGATAGATAAGAAATAACACATGTAGTAGGCAGAATAATGATTCTCCAGAGATGTTCCTACCCTAATCCCTAAAACCTGTGACTATTGTCTTCCATGGCACAAGGGAATTTATAGATATAATTAAGGTCATGAGCCTTAAAATAAAGAGGTTATTCTTATATGCATGGTAGACTCAATCTAATCATATGATCTTTTAAAAGTAAACAACTATCTCTCCCTGGAAGTGTAAAGGAGGTAGAGGCAGAGGGGGAAATCAGAGATAGTCTATGCTTAAGAAAGATTTAATGAGCAATTGCTGGCTCTCAGATGTAGGGATCCATATGCAATAACTGGAGAAAGGACTCTAGGTGCTAAGGGTGGCCACAGCTGGAAGTCAGCAAAAACCATGAAATCTCCACATAGTTTTACCAACACTCTGAATAAGCTTCGAAGTCTATTCTTCTCCATGCTGCCTCTATATTTTTGTATTTTGTCTGCCTATCAATAGAAACCTAATACAAAATACAGAATAATTAAATTCGATAACATTAGACGATTTTTTTAAGTGCTATTTTTTAAAAAGTAAAATCAGTATAAGGTTAGAGGGGTCAGGAATGCCTGGTTGAGGAGAAAGGGCAGATGGAGGATTAAATCGGATGGCCAGATAGGGACTCTTATCAAGAAGGTCATATTTGAGAAAAGATATGATGGAGGTAAGAATGTTGGCCAAGTGGACACATGAAAGAAGTCTTTCCAGGCAAAGGGACCTGGGAGAGGAAAGACTCCAAAGCAGACTGGCATCTCGGAAGAATGACAAGAAGACCCGTGTCTGGAGTGGATTGGTAGAAGACGGCATGTGGAGATAAAATCAGAAAGGTGGAGAGACGGAATCACAGTCCTTGGAAACTAACTTTTATTATGAATAAATGGAAAGACACTGAAAGATTTTGAGAAGACAAATAATATAATATGATTTAAAAGTTTCAAGGGCCAATGTAGCTGCGATATAGAACATAGCCTGCTATGGGAAGAAACCAAGAGATTTGTCCTGAGGTTACTTCGCTAAACCACATAAAAGATAATGAGAGCTTAATTAAGGTATTAAAGATGGAGGCGATGGGAAGGGACTCTGCGCTCTAAATAATTTTTTAAATGTACATATAAAACTTAAGAGATTCTCTTTCTTTCTTTTTTTTGAGACGGAGTTTCGCTCTTGTTACCCAGGCTGGAGTGCAATGGCGTGATCTCGGCTCACCGCAACCTCCGCCTCCAGGGTTCAGGCAATTCTCCTGCCTCAGCCTCCTGAGTAGCTGGGATTACAGGCACGCGCCACCATGCCCAGCTAATATTTTTTGTATTTTTAGTAGAGACGGGGTTTCACCATGTTGACCAGGATGGTCTCGATCTCTTGACCTCGTGATCCACCTGCCTCGGCCTCACAAAGTGCTGGGATTACAGGAGTGAGCCACCGCGCCCGGCCCAATTTAAGAGATTCTTTTTCCAGGTAGCCACCATGGCATTCCTAGATGGCTTCACTTAATTATTATAAATATATTGCACTATAATCAAAGCATTCATCACACCGGTCTGAAATCACCTGTTTACTCTTTCTCTCCTAGACCGCAAATTGAACTCTAAGAAAAGCAACTGTGCATTTTCAGGTGAGCCTAATAAAAAGCTACATGCTGCCATCTCTACTCCTCATCTGTACTGTAGGTACAGTTCAGTTTTCCAAGAAGAGTTATCTTTTATGACACAGCAGAGGTCCTCCAGGCCACTTCCCTCAGAAGCTATATCACTTCAAAACACCCAGATGACAGGTAGAGGTGAAAGTCAAGTTCATATTATTTTGCTATTTTTTTAGGAAAGAAAACCTCACAAATACAGTATAATCATCAGTAGAAAGACAGTCAATTTGGAATATTGCTCCTTGGATTTTAATTTACTTTTCCCCACTTTGTGCGTAGACCAATCCAGTGAGAAAAAATCATAAGCAGTGACACCATGTTTATGTGTCACTTTACACTGAGGAGTAAAGTGCAAAAAACTTCAAAGAATGTGAAGTATATATGATCACTGATTTCTGCTCAGTAATAAGCACCACACTCTTACAGGCTATGAGATTCATTTTATTTTAAAAACTTTTTTAAATTGGTCCATATATCAACAGTAACAAGAACCAAGTAGTAACATTTGTTGTCTTCAGATAGGAAGCTTGCCAGGATCATAACAAAGATCATTTTGCATTCTAATCTCTGGTTAGAAGACATGCCTATAAATTAATCCTTGGCACTAAAGGCTTTAACCATTTAGTACCAAGAGAAGCATAATTAACCTGTAATGAGCCATGTGTCTTGTAGTGTACTTAAGAGGATGCTGGGCCGGGCGTGGTGGCTCACGCCTGTCATCCCAGCACTTTGGGAGTCCGAGGCAGGTGGATCACGAGGTCAAGAGATCGAGACCATCCTGGTCAACATGGTGAAACCCCGTCTCTAGTAAAAATACAAAAAAATTAGCTGGGCATGGTGGCGCGTGCCTGTAATCCCAGCTACTAAGGAGGCTGAGACAGGAGAATTGCCTGAACCCAGGAGGCAAGAGGTTGCGGTGAGCCGAGATCACGCCATTGCACTCCAGCCTGGGTAACAACAGTGAAACTCCATCTCAAAAAAAAAAAAAAAAAAGAGGATGCTAAAATATGGGAGAATGTGAGAAAAAGGAAGTAGTGATAACTTCGTTTTTCTAGTCCTTGAAAATTTTACAAACAAGCATGTTAATGGTCATTTAAGGAAACCAATAAATCATTTATACCCTTTCCTTTCAGTTTTATTGTACTAATTTGATGCTGGTATTTACCAGTTTTCTTTTTGTTTTTATATACTTGTGGTTTACTTCCTCAGTCTTCTTAAAGTTTGTCTTTGTAACAAACATAACATGTAATATCAGACAACAATGACATAGCAACTATAATCACTCATGTAAATGAAGCATTTGATATATACTTCTCTTTTTGAATATGTAAATGAATCAAATGCACAGATGAAGAGAGAGAAAATATACCATTTCACAGAACCAGAACCTTCGAAAGCTTATTATTCTAAAAATAATTGCAAAATGTCCACATTCCTTTTTTTTCTATGTAAGTCAGTCTATTGCTTTTACCATAAGCTCTCTCTAAAGTAAACTTGGTAAGTATTTTATGCTTGACAAAATTGGTCTAATATTAAATGTATTTTTTTATTAACTGAATCAAGAAGTATTTATATAGTATCTACTATTCATCAAACACTCTGCTATCTATTAGAAATAGAAGATGTCCAAGACACAGGTCTTGTCTTTGAGACTCAAATACTTTCCTAATTCAATTTTAGTCTGTTGACTAGGCTTTCAACCCTGGATTAAACCCATATCTTCCAGGGCTTGAAAGTTCACTGTAATGTATTTGGCAGATCACCGGCTTAATTTAGGAGAATTAATCTGTTTCCTATACACAAAGGTATATCACAGTTTATGAGGAAAGAAAAGTATATCTTTTCTGCAAATGCAAGTAATCAGTAAAGGATGATTTGTAGGTCCCCCCAAAAAGGCAAGATAATATGAATTGATCCCTCTATAATTATAATAGGAACACCATAAACGTACTTTTTTTCCTATCCAGTGGGAAAGGGTTAGTGGTTAGACAGCAGTAAAAAAAATCTCCCAAGCTTTGACAGAGTGTAATATTAAAAGGGGAAAAGAAAACAAAGGCATGTATAAAAGTGGCTAATGTGGTAGGATTGGAACATTCTAGAATGTCCTAAAACTCTGGACAAATTATCATGACTAGAACTAAGGCCATTTATTTCACTATCCAGATAGGAAGACTGTAGCCAAACTTTGCATTCCCTTAAATAATTAAGTACAAGTTTACCCATACTTTTGTTCTCAATTATTTACATTTTATTACATCACGGAGACCATAACAGTTGGCCTTGGAAACAAAAAAAAACTACAACTATAAGCAAAAAAGTTATATGGGACCAGAAGATAGGAAAATAAAGCATATGGGAATGAAAGCATATGGCAACTGGCAGTAGGCACATGAAGGAGCACACAAGGAAAATGTTAGCATTAACCTATGTGTAAAGCAGGCAGATCACAGCCATCTGCTCCACTGGTCTGTTAAATTCACAAATTCTGCTTATCAATGCGTATTTTAGAATGGATCATCAGGCATCCATTCCTATCTTGGAACAAGGGCCCTGGTCATATTAGGTCATTTGATATAAACCCAAGGGCCTGTAAGATTTCCTATGGAGTACTGTGTGCCAGATACTGTTGCAAATATTAACTATTTACAAAGACATTGAAAAGTAAACACTCTTACTAGTAATATAACCATCTTATTGGGAAACAAACTCACAGTTAAGTTCAAAACTTGCCTAAAGTCTCACAGTCAGTAACCCAGTGCAGTCTAACAAACACCCATTTAGTTTGGTAATATTTTCTGGAAAAGGAAAGTGTAGTCATCAAAACACTCACAACTGTCTTCAGTTTTCCCAATATGAAATGTCTGTCAATCTTCATGGGGAAAGGAAGAATGAATAATGTGAGGCAAAAACAAAAAAAAACCTCGAGACAGGAAGCTCTATAGACAATTATTTAGAAGAAAAACAAAAGTTTTGTTTCCTTTTATGATTTGCTTTTATTATTATTTTTTTCTCAAGAGATAGGGTGTCATTTGGTCACCCAGGCTAGAGTGTAGTCGTGATCACAGCTCCAACGCCTCCTATGCTCAAGCAATCTTCCCTCTTTACCCTCCCTAAGTAGATAGGAATACAGGTGCATGCCACAACACTCAACTAATGTTTTTAATTTTTGTAGAGATCAGGTCTCACTATTTTGCCCAGTTGGATCTTGAAATCCTGGCTTCAAGCAATTCTCTAGCCTTGGTCTCCCAAAGTGTTAGGATTACAGACATGAGCTACTGTGTCCTGCTAAAAATATCTCAAGTCACAAAAATACTTTTGAAATGTTGTAGAGTGAAGATACTATATAAATTCTGTGGCAAAATAAATTCCTTTGAGAGTAGATTTACAGAGGGAGAGAGAGGCTGGAAGGAAAGAGGTGCTCTAGACTATTACCAACATCAGTCTCATTTCCTCAGGAAAGAGCCTCAAGATTTTCAGATGCTATTGATGCACACACACAAGCCACATGTTGCCCATGCAATTTGAAGGTGTGATTCTGAGAAAAGGCCCTTTGAGCTAAACTGTTTTGCATTCATCCTTAATGAGAAGTCACAGATTTTAATCCACGCTCTGACTGAAAGCTGAATACATTACAGATAAAGGAAACTGATATATCTCAGAGATTTATCAATGTGCTTTTGAAAACTATCATCATCTCACCAAAATTTCACTTTATTTTTTTAGAACCACTTTTGCGTTAGTCAAAAAAACTGTATAGTGCTAAACCTTTTAATTCCATGTGAATAAAATCATTCCATCAGGCTAACATTTGAGCCATATTTCAGTATTTCAATTTGATATTAAACCCGGTCTATTGCTATTAAATATTTATAAAATGACAAAAGTTTTGGCTGCAAAATATTTGACTGGAAGTAAACATTAGACACCAAGGAAAGCACATGCTTTAATCACTGGTACATAGGCTGGAACCCGTGCATGGTTAATTGCTGAGGTTAAGAGCATGTCCTTTAATAAAATGAAGCCAAGAAAATTACTAAGTGTTACTATGTCTCATGCCTTGCAGTAGGTGTTTGAGTTTCTAAAAATGTATCTCTGTTTTCAAGGGGAAGGACAGTAAGAAAGAAGTAATACCAAATGCGGGAATAAAAAGTAACTAAAGGCATTGCCTATGTCTTCAATAATCCTGTGAGGGAAAAATTTCAAAATTTTTTTTTTGCTAAATAATTGGAAAGAGTCAAACACAGATTATTATTCTGGTTAAAACATCTGAAATGGACATTTACAAGGTAAATATCTGTATAACGAAAAGACTAGCCATCCCTCTCCATGCTGTATTTATTATAAGTAACATACACACACACATATATATATATATTTTTTAACACTGTGAAAACAAAGACACTTATCAGCTTTTTGGGATTGGACTAAACACCAAGTAACATGTTCTATATACAATGAAACATAAATTACAAAAGGACATTATGAAAACAAGGGAATAGAGTGAGTTAATCAGCCATGGCAACAGATTTATTAGAATTATAGGAACAGAAATCAACCTTCAGTTCTGTTATGAATATCATTAAAACTACACAGTGCCTATGTCTCAGGCTCTTTTAAGTTCCAAAGAAAGAAGAGTACTAGATGCAGACTTTCAAGGATGTGAGAGTCTATTCAGAAGATTGCATTTATAAAATGATAAGTAGCTTTTCTTAAGGGCCAAGAGAATGAAAGAGATAGGACGTCACTCAGGAAATAAGAGACGTATGAAGTCTTACTGGGATACAGTAGTGTGGAAAGACTCTGCTATGAAATTGAGTTATAGTCCTAGGCTATTATCCAGCTACTTATCCCAAATAAAACTGTTTCATTTCCATAATGTCCATGAACATTGTAGATAAGTCCACTGACTGGAAACAAGCAGCACTTTGTTATACCCAGGATCCATGCTTACCAGTTGTATCACTTTTGCCTAATAACTTAATCCTTCTAGAATTGAGTATTTTATTAAAGTATGAGAATAACAAATTACCACGCCATCAACTAGTTATAACAAATAAATTATATAAATGATAAAATATAGCTAGTATATACCAAAGTGTTCAGTAAATGTTGACTACTAATGGAAAGAATAATAACCTTTGCTAAATTACAAATAAGTATCTAAAACTAAATTTCTTGTGATATAAATAGATAGATAAGAAAAGGGAAACAGTATGAGATGAAGCACTTGCTGATTCATTAATTTTAGTAAAAACTAAAAATTAATGTTGAGTTTCCAGAGCTCTACAAAAAATGCTAAAATACATTGTACTTGTGGATCTAAAACCTGCCAAGGTTGAGGTCTGAACTTACTTTTTGTGATTCATATTTTACTTTATACATCACTACTATGTTGAACATTTGATCATTATTAAGGTTTGTGATGTTTTCTTCTAATTTAAATTTATACCGTGTAACCAAGCACCCAATAAAAATTCAGATGTGATAAAGTAGATATTTAAAAAGAGAGAAAAGCAAGTAAAAAGTCCTTAAAATTAATGTAATCATCATTTTTTACTAACATTGTAAAAATTTATATACAATTCTATTGCAAATAAAAACACAAAGAAAATATTTGTTTCCATTCAAATAATCTTAATAGTGAAAATGTAAATGGTTACATATAAATATAAATTTGAGTATTTTCCATCATCAGGTTGTTTAGTTCACCCATTTCCTTTAACACAAAATCAACTAATGTTACTCTTCTGACATGATGAAGACTATTTTGTAAAATCTTAATTGGATAAATCAAACTGGATCCAGATGCAGAGTGATTTGCATACTAATAACCCTTTTAGACCATGGCAATAACTCTTTTAGACCAGATATAATTTTGGTTGCTCACATATAAAGAAGAAACATGGATTAATCAATATGGATGTTTCCTGAATCACAAACTCAGCAACCTATCTTTGCCTCATAGTCTCAGATAATAAACCCTAACAGTACTTTATAATTTAAGCAACTTGAGTCATCCTACCTTGTTTGAAATATGTTTTATATATAGTTTGGATATCTACACATATTCACTAGTCACCCCCTTATACACTGTTTCACTTTCTGTGGCTTCAGAAACCCGGTACAGTACAATAAGATATTAAGAGAGGGAAAGATCACATTCACACATGCTTTATTACAGTATTAGTTATAATTGTTCTATTTTATTATTAACCATTATTGTTAATCTCTTACCGTGCCTGATTCATAAATTAAACTTTATCATGGGTATGTATATATATTTAAAAAAACATAATATATATAGAATTAGGTACTATCTGCAGTCCTGCAAACCCCAAAAGAATTTTTGCATAAACCTTAACAGAACACACTCAAGTTATATATAGCAAAATATCCACAGACTGGGTTATTTATAAACAACAATTTATTTCCCACAGTTCTGGACGCTGGAAGTTAGAGATCAAGGTGGTAGCATGGTTTTTGATGAGGACCTTCCTCTAGGCTGCAGACTGCCATCTTCTTGCTGCATCCTCACATGGCAGAAGGATTGAGGGAACCCTCTGGGGCCTCTTTTTATATATATATATTTTATTGCACTTTGGGTTCTGAGGTACATGTGAAGAACATGCAGGATTGCTGCGTAGGTACATACTTGGCAATGTGGCTTGCTGCCTCAATCCCCATCACCTATATCTGGCATTACTCCCCATGTTATCCCTCCACAACACTCATCTCCCACTGTCCCTTGCCTAGTCCCCCTCAACAGATCTCAGTGTGTTCTCAATGTTCAACACCCGCCTATGAGTGAGAACATGTGGTGTTTGATTTTCTGTTCTTGAGTCAGTTTGCTGAGAATGATGGTTTTCAGGTTCATCCATGTCCCTACAAAGGACACGAAGTCATCATTTTTTTATGGATGCATAGTATTCCGTGGTGTATATGTGCCACATTTCCCCTGTCTAGTCTATCATCGGTGACATTTGGATTGGTTCCAAGTCTTTGCTATTGTAAACAGTGCTGCAATGAACATACATGTGTGTAAGTCTTTATAATTGAATGATTTACAAGCCTTGGATATATACCCAATAATGGAATTGCTGGATCAAATGGAATTTCTATTTCTAGGTCCTTGAGGAATCACCATGCTGTCGTCCACAATGGTTGAACTAAATTACACTCCCACCAACAATGTAAAAGTCTTCCTATTTCTGCACATCCTCTCCAGCATCTGTTGCCTCCAGATTTTTTAATGATCACCATTCTAATTGGCATGAGACAATATCTCAGTGTGGTTTTGATTTGCACTTCTCTAATAACCAGTGATGATGAGCATTTTTTCATGTTTGTTGGCCTCATATGTGTCGTCTTTTGAAAAGTTCATCTCCTTTGCCCACTTTTGAATGTTTTTTTTTCCTTGTAAATCTGTTTTAGTTCTTTGTAGATTCTGGATACAAGTCCTTTGTCAGATAGGTAGATTGCAAACATTTTTTCCCATTCTGTTGGTTGCCAGTTCATTCTAATGACTGTTTCTTTTGCTGTGTGGAAGCTCTGGAATTTAATTAGATCCCATATTTTGGCATTTGTTGCCAATGCTTTTGGCGTTTTAGTCATGAAGTCCTTGCCTATGCTTATGTCCTGTATGGTTTTGCCTAGGTTTTCATCTAGAGTTTTTATGGTGTTAAATCTTATATTTAAATCTTTAATTCATCTGGAGTTAATTTTAGTGTAAGGTGTCAGGAAGGGGTCCAGTTTCTGCTTTCTGCACATGACTAGCCAGTTTTCCCAACACCATTTATTAAACAGGGAATCCTTTCCCCATTGCTTGTTTTTGTAAGGTCTGTCAAAGATCAGATGATGGTAGATGTGTGGTATTGCCTCTGAGGCCTCTGTTCTGTTCCATTGGTCTATATCTCTGTTTTGGTACCAGTACTATGCTGTTTTAATTACTGTAGCCTTGTAGTATAGTTTGAAGTGAGCTAGTGTGATGCTCCCAGTTTTGTTCTTTTTCCTTAGAATTGACTTGGCTATTAGGGCTCTCTTTTGGTTCCATATGAAGTTTAAAGTGGTTTTTCCAGTTCTGTGAAGAAGGTCATTGGTAGCTTGATGAGGACAGTGTTGAATCTATAAATTACTTTGGGCAGTATGGACATTTTCATGATATTGATTCTTCCAAACCATGAGCATGGAATGTTTCTCCATCTGTTTGTGTCCTCTCTTATTTCGTTGAGCAGTGGTTTGTAGTTCTCCTTGAAGAGGTCTTTTATGTTCCTTGTTAGTTGTATTCCTAGGTATTTTATTCTCTTTGTAGCAATTGTGAATGGCAGTTCATTCTTGATTTGGCTCTCTTTAAGTCTGTTATTGGTGTATAGGAATGCTTGTGTTTTGCACACTGATTTTGTATCATGAGACTTTGCTGAAGTTTCTTATCAGTTTCAGGAGATTTTGGGCTGAGACAATGGGGTCTTCTAAATATACAATCATGTCAGCTGCAAATAGAGACAATTTGACTCCTCCTTTCCTAAGTGAATACCCTTTATTTCTTTTTCTTGCCTGATTGCTCTGGCTAGAACTTCCAATAATATATTGAATAGGACTGTGAGAGACGGCATACTTTTCTAGTGCCAGATTTCAAAGGGAATGCTTCCAGTTTTTGTCCATTCAGTATGATACTGGCTGTGGATTTGTCAAAAAAGCTTTTATTATTTTAAGATAAGTTAAATCAATACCTAGTTTATTGAGAGTTTTTAGCATAAAGGGCTATTGAATTTTGTCCGAGGCCTTCTCTGCATCTATTGAGATATCATGTGGTTTTTCTCTTTGGTTCTGTTTATGTGGTGAATTATGTTTATAGACTTGCATATATTGAACCAGTCTTGAATCCCCGGGATGAAGCCTACTTGATTGTGATGAATAAGCTTTTTGATGTGCTGTTGTAATCAGTTTGCCATTATTTTATTTGCCAGTATTACTGCATCTAGGTTTATCATATCATGGATATTGGCCTGAAGTTTTTTTTCTTGTTGAGTCTCTGTTGGGTTTTGGTAACAGGATGATGTTGGTCTCATGAAATGATTTGGGAAGGATTCCCTCTTTTTGTATTGTTTATAATAGTTTCAGAAGAGTGGTACCAGCTCTTCTTTGTATGTCTGGTAGAATTTGGCTATTAACCCATCTGGACCTGGGCTTTTTCTGGTTGGTAAGCTATTAATCACTGCCTCAACTTCAGCCCTTATTATTGTTCTATTTAGGGTTTCAACTTCTTCCTGGTTTAGGCTTGGGAGGGTGCAAGTGTCCAGGAATTTATCCATTTCTTCCAGGCTTACTGGTTTATGTGCATAGAGTTCTTTGCAGTAATCTCTGATGCTGGTTTACATTTCTGTGGAATCTGTGGTGATATATCCCTTATCATTTTTATTGCATCTGGGTTTGATTCTTCTCTCTTTTCTTTTTTATTTATCTTGCTAGTGGTCTATTGTGTTGATCTTTTCAAAAAACCAGCTCCTGGATTTATTGATTTTTTGAAGGTTTTTTTGTGTCTCTATCTTCTTCAGTTATGCTCTGATCTTAGTTATTTCTTGTCTTCTGCTAGGTTTTGAGTTTTTTTGTTGTTGTTGTTCCTCTAGCTCTTCCAATTTTGATGATAGGGTGCTGATTTTAGACCTTTTCTTGCTTCTCATGTGTGCATTTATTGCTCTAAATTTTCCTCTAGACACTGCTTTAAATGTGTCCCAGAGATTCTGGTATGATGTGTCTTTGTTCTTGTTGGTTTCAAAGAAGATCTTTACTTCTGCCTTCATTTCATTGTTTATCCAGTCAACCTTCAAGAGCCAGTTGTTCAGTTTCCGTGAAGTTGTGCAGTTCTGAGTTAGTGTCTGAATTCTGAGTTCTAATTTGATTGCACTGTGTTTTGAGATACTGTTTGTTATGATTTCTGTTATTTTGCATTTGCTGAGAAGTGATTTACTTCCAATTATGTGGTAAATTTTAGAGTAGGTGTGATGTGGTGCTGAGAAGAATTTATATTCTGTTGATTTAGGATGGAGAGTTCTATAAATGTCTACTAGGTTTGCTTGGTCCAGGCCTGAATTCAAGTTCTGGATGTCCTTGTTAATTTTCTGTCTGGTTGATCTGTCTAATATTGACAGTGGAGTGCTAAAGTCTCCCACTATTATTGTGTGGGAGTCTAAGTCCCTTTGTAGGTCATTCTGAACTTGCTTTATGTATCTGGGTGCTCCTGTATTGAGTGTGTTTATATTTAGGATCATTAGCTCTTCTTGTTGCAATTATCCTTTTACCATTAGGTAATGCCCTTCTTTTGTCTCCTTTGATCTTTGGTTTAAAGTCTAGTTTATCAGAGACTAGGATTGCAACTCCTGCTTTTTTTTTTTTTTTTTTGGCTCTCCGTTTGCTTGGTAAATCTTCCTCTTATTTTGAGCCTATGTGTATCCTTGCATGTGAGATTGGTTTCCTGAATACAGCACACCAATGGGTTTTGACTTTTTATCCAGTTTGCCAGCCTATATATTTTGATTGGGGCATTTAGCCCATTTATATTTAAGGTTAATATTCATATGTGTTAATTTGATCCTGTCATTTTGACGCTGGTTGGATGCTCTGCTGTTAGCTGACACATTTTCTTCATTGTGTCAATGGTCTTTACCATATGGTACGTTTTGGAGTGCCTGGTACTGGTTTTTACTTTCTTTGTTTAGTGCTTCTTTCAGGAGCTCTTGTAAGGCAGGCCTGGTTGTGACAAAATCTCTCAGCAATTGCTTATCCGTAAAGGATTTTATTTATCCTTCACTTATGAAGCGTAGTTTGACTGGATTGAAATGCTAGGTTGAAAGTTCTCTTCTTTGAGGATGTTGAATATTGGCCCCCACTCTCTTCTGGCTTGTTGCGTTACTGCAGAGAAATCCACTGTGAGTCTGATGAGTTTCCTTTGTGGGTAACCCGATCTTTCTCTCTGGCTGCTTTTAGCATTTTTCCCTTCATTTCAACCCTGGTGAATCTGACAATTATGTGCCTTGGGGTTGCTCTTCTTGATGCATACCTTTGTGGTGTTCTCTATAGTTCCTAGACTTGAATATTGGCCTGCCTTGCTAGGTTGGGGAAGTTCTCCTGGATAATATCCTGAAGAGTGTTTTCCAGCTTGAATTCATTCTCCCCATCACATTCAGGTACACCTATCACATTTAGGATAGGTCTTTTCACAAATCCATATTTCTTGAAAGCTTTGTTCATTGCTTTTTGCTCTCTTTTCTGTAATCTTGCCTTCTCATTTTATTTCATTGAGTTGATCTTCAGTCTCTGATATCCTTTCTTCTGGTTTGTTGATTCAGAATTTCTTCATTGTGTTGATTCTCATGAAGTTCTCTTGTTTTGTTTTTCGCCTCCATCAATTCATTTATATTCCTCTCTAAGCTGTTTATTCTCATTAGCATTTTGTCAAATCTTTTTTAAAGGTTCTTAGTTTCTTTGTATTGTGTTAGAACATGTTCTTTTAGCTCAGAGAAGTTTGCTATTGCCCACCTTCTGAAGCCTGTTTCTGTCAATTCATCAGACTAATTCTCCATCCAGCCTTGTTCCTTTGCTGGTAAGGAGTTGTGATCCCTTGGAGGAGGAGAGGTGTTCTGGTTTTGGTGTTTCCATCCTTTTTGCATTGGTTTCTTCCCATCTTTGTGGATTTATCTACCTGTGGTCTTTGTAGTTGGTGGCTTTCAGATGTGGTCTCTGGATGTCCTTTTTGTTGCTGATGAAGTTATTTCTTTCTGTTTCTTAGTTTTCCTTCTAACAGTCAGGCCCCTCTGCTGTAGGACTGTTGGAGGTCCACTCCCGACCCTGCTTGTCTGGGGATCACCTGCAGTGGCTGAAGAACAGTAAGTGCCAGTTTCTTCTTCTGTTATCTTTGTCCCAGAAGAATACCTGCCAGATGTCAGCCTGAGCTCTCCTTTATGAGGTGTCTCTGGATATATGAAGGTCAGGGAGCTGCTTAAGGATACAGTCTGTCCGTAATAGGAGCTCAGGTGCTGAGGTGTGAGCTCTGTTGTTCTGTTCAGAGCTGCTGGGCAGGTACATTAAAGTCTGCTGCAGCAGAACTCATAACTGCCTTTTTTTTAACCAAGTGCTCTGTCCTGGGAAGGCGGGGCTTTATTTTTAAGTTCCTGTCATTCTGCTACCTTTTTTCAGAGATGCCCTGCCCATTGAGGAGGTTGTTTATTCACAGTCTGCCAGCAGAGGTGTTCCTGAGCTGCCGTCAGCTCTGCACAGCTGCTATGTGAACTTCCTTGCAGTTTTGTTTATACGGGTATAGTTAGAATTAGGAGTATAGTTAGAACTGCCTTGGTAATAGCAGTCTGCCTCAGTAATGGCGGACTGTCTCTGTAATGGCAGACTTCTCGGTAATGACAGATTGCCTCGGTAATGGTGGACTGCCTCGGTAGTAGTGGACTGCCTTGGTAATGGCGGATGTCTTTCCCCCAAGAGCTGGACCGTCCCAGGTCCAGCTGTGCTTGCTGTGAAACTCACAATCAAGAGTGTTTCAGATTGCTGGTCTCTGTGGGGGTGGGATCGGCCGAGCCAGATCACCTGGCTCCCTGTTTCAGCCCCCTTTTTTTTCAGTTGAATGGGCAACTCTGTCTTCCAGGCATTCCAGTTGCTAGTTGAAACAGTGCCTGGATTTGTGTGAGATTTTGTTTGGAGACCTGCTGTCCTGGCTGAAACAGCCGTGCTGGAGACTCATGGTGCTTTTTCACTCGGGAATCTCCTGGTCTATGGGCAATAAAAATTCATTTGGAAATGCAGTGATCACTCACCCTCCGCATGTTTGCTGGGAACTGCAATCCAGAGCTCTTCCTATATGGCCATCTTGGATTGTCCTCCTCTGGGGCCTCTTTTATACAGATGCTAATCCCAATCATGAAGACTCCACCTATCTCTTCAAGGGCCAATCTCTAAATATCATCACCTTCATGTTTAGGATTTCAACATATTAATTTTGAGGACCACAGAAATATTCAGATCATACAATTCTGTCTCCCACCTGCCCAGATTTGTGACTTCTTCACATGCAAAATACAGTCATTCCATCTCAGTAGCCTCCAAAGTCTTCATTTTGTCTAGCATCAACTCACAAATCTAAAGTTTAGAGTCTCATCTAAATATCATTTTAATTAGATATGGATGAGACCAAAGGTATATTTCTTCCTCAGGGAAATTGCTCTGTAGCTGTGAATGTGTGAAATTAAACATGTTATGCATTTCCATAATACAATAATGAAACAGGAATAGCATAGATATTCCTCTTCCAAAAAAGAGAGATAGGAAAGATTAAGGGATTACAGGTCCTGAGCAAGTACAAAACCTTAATTTTCAGGAATAGTCTTCTTTGACCTGTTATCCAGCCTCCTAGACATACTAAAGGAAGGAGAACCTCCAACACTGCTTGTAGTTCTGCCCACATGGCTTTGCTAGGCACAGCCCATTCTGAAGCTCTCATGGATTGTAGTTAGGGACATGTGGCTCTTCCAGGCCAGAATCACATGAAGGTTGTCCTGCTGGTCCATGGTCACCAAAGTGCCCCATTCCCATGACTCCACTAGTCACTGCCCTAGTAGGGACTCTCTGAAGTGGCCCTGCCCTTGGGATGGCCCTCTGAGTAAAGCTCCAAGTGACTCCATCCTTTGAAATCTAGGTGGAGGTAGGCACACTGCCACAGCTCATGCTGTTTACCAACAGAGATGGTACTATGCAAGTTTCACCACCTGTGCTTTCTGCAGAGAGCTCCTGAATCCTGTGCCCAACCTGGGCCTACTGGAGCAAAAACTGAGGTGGCTAAAGAGCACTATGCCAGAATGTAGTGAACAAAGCTGTGAAATCATTCTGCTCCCACCCTTTCCAGGTTCTTGCACTTTAGCTTTGTAATGGAAGGGGCATAATCTCTAAAATGGCCTTTGGAGGTCAGAAAAAATAGAGGAGAGCTGTAGAGAAAGCTGCCATCATCTCAGAGAACCTATATAGGTAATCTAGAAGAGAATGCTGGTAGAAGCATGAATGGTAAAAGCTTTTATAACGAGGTCTCATTGTTTTGATGAGTAACTCCTGGCTTTTGTTGAGATGGCACATCTATATTAATCTTATCTGCAGTTTCTCATTTCTTTCTATATAAATAAGCTGAGAATTTTCCTAATTTTACAGTTCTGTTTCCTTTTCGATAACAAATTTTGTCTTTAAATAATTTCTCTTTTTTTCACATTTTGATAGAAGGATTCAAGAGAAGCCAAACCACGCACTCAACACTTCACTAGAAATTTCTTCTGTCAAACTTCTACTTTGTCACTCACAAAGTCTACCTTCCATAAAACACTAGAACACAAACACAGTTCAGCCAAATTATTTGCCACTTTAGAAAAGGATCGCCTTTCCTTCAGTTTCCAATGACATATTCTTTATTTCCACCTGAGACGTCATAACAGTAGCTTTTACTATTTATACGTCTACCAACATTCTCTCCAGAATTATTCATATGTTCTTTGACATGATGGTCACTTTCTCTACTACGGGTCTCCCCTTTTCTTTCTGAACTCTAACCAGAATCACTCTTAATAGTCCTTTCATAGCAATGTAGGCTTTTTCTAGCATGTACCTCAAAACTTTTTCAGCCTGTGCTCCCAATTCTGAAGCTGCTTCCACATTTTCAGTTGTTTGTTACAATATCACCTCTCTCCTGGTACCAGTTTTCTTCCTTTTTATTTTTGAGACAGGGTCTTTTTCTGTCATCCAGGATAGACTGAAATGGCACCATCACTCACTGCAGCCTTTACCTCCTTGGAGCTCAGGCAATTCTCTCACCTCTGCCTCCTGAGTAGCTGGGACTACAGGTGCACACCACCATGCCAGACTAATTTCTAAATTTTTTGTAGATATGAGGTCTTGCTATATTTCCCAGGCTGGCCTTAAACTTCCTGAACTCATGTAGTCCTCCTGTTGGACCTCCCAAACTGCTTGGATTACAGGTGTGAGCCACTCTATCTGTACAAGTACACATTTTCTATCTTAGTTTGGGCTGCTATAAAAATTAGGGTACTTTTAAATTTTTTAATTTTTGGAGATGGAGTCTCTCTCTGTTGCCCAGGCCGGAGTGTAGTGGCGTGATCTTGACTCACTGCAACCTCTGCCTCCAGAGTCCTAGCAATTCTCCTGCCTCAGCCTCCCAAGTAGCTGGGATTACAGGTGTGCACCACCAAACCCAGCTAATTTTTGTATTTTTAGTTCAGACATGGTTTTACGATGTTGGCTGGGCTGATCTCAAACTCCTGACCTCAAGTGACCTTCCTGCCATGGCCTCCGAAAATGCTGGGATTACAGGTGTGAGCCACTGCACTCTGCCTAAATTTATTTCTTAAAGTTCTAGAGGCTGAGAAGTCCAAGATCAAGGTGCTGAAAGTTCAAGTTGTGCTGAGTACTCACTTTCTGATTCCTAGATGATGCCTTCTTACTATGTCCTCACTTAGTGGAAGTAGCAAACAAGATACCTTCAGCCTATTTTCTGATGGTCCTAATTCCATTTATGAGGGATCCACTCTCATGACCTAATCACCTAACAAAGGCCCCACTCTTTATCACACTGACAGTTAAAATTTTGACACATGAATATTAGGGGAACTCAAACATACAGATCATAGCACTTGATTTTAATGACAATAACATATTCAGATATCACTTGCTAGCATCTAATTGCAATTTACTTTCTTACTTCACTTTCCAAGCATTATGTCTAGCTGATATGAGAGAAACAGAACCTAGGTCTCAGGGAACAAGAAGAACATTAGGTCAGAAAATCTGTTAAGAAGGTTAGCTCATTGGAAAGGGTTTATTTGTTTAATAAATATTGTTGATACTGCTCTAAGCACTCTATAAATTCTGGTGACCAAAAGTGGAATGATATTCAGTTCTTGCCCCATAGAGAGATTGTAGATTAGAAAAGGATTAAAGAGAGATTAAATGGAGGTTAAATTAAAAGAGTATTCAGGCACAAAACTAAATAATTTCAATTTGTTTTTAAGAAGTACAACTCTGAGTAAGTCATTCACTTTATACCAATATATCAGTTATCCATCTGCCAGTGGTGGAACTAGATTTTTAGTTGATACTTATAAACTATAAATGAATATTTGTAAAGGGAATGGCAACAAGCTATCAAGAAGAAAGGAGGATTATAGGCTGAAGTGATATTAAATGCAGAGGCACAGGGACATAATCATGCTGTCCTCATGTTATCATTACTGCACACTTGAGAGAAGAATTTAGCAAAAGGTGGTTTTTTTTGTTTGTTTGTTTTATGAGAGATTTAGTTACTGAAACACAAAATGGTATTTATTGTAGGCTGATTGACCCATAGGAAGTCACAGGCCATGACCCGAAGAAAGTAAGATGCTCAAAATCCTTAAACGTTTCAAGTAATCATGAGAAAAATGTGTAAATATTTCTTACAATAGTGTTCCTTTCCAGAACAGATATTAGCAGATAATAAACTTAATTTATTATATTTAGTGCTTTTGTATTTTTAATACACTCGTAATGGCTTTTCCTTACATATTTCTTACACAGGTTTGCTGCTTGTTTACATATGCCAGCTATAATTCTAGCATTAGCTAAATTTGTTTAGTTAATTTGTGTTGAAATCATGTAAAGAAAATATACTACATCTCAGAATATATACATTATATTATTATTGTTATACTGCATATTCATATTTAAGTTCATAACTGTGGAGCCGGTTTGATAATTCAGTGGGGGATAGAAGTATTTTTCCAAGCAGACCATTTTTCTTGGGAGCTAATTGGGAAGGTCTTTTTATGAAGGTAGACATACTTATCAAAGGTTAAAATTTCTTAAAGGAAATACATAGTACACACAAATACAAAGAAAAATAATCAAAAAATTAAAAAGTAATGACATATAAGCCTTGTAGTGTGAATAAAAGCTAGTAGTAAAAATGGTCCAAGGAATTAAAAAGATTGTCAGTTTTATAATAAGGGCTACTGGGTAAATTATGCAAGTGTGGGCTTTGGGTGGAAGGAATATGCACAGTAAATGCATACATACAGACAATGCATATGGTAGCTTAATATTTATAACCAATTTTTAAAATATTACTTTCAGAATAATGATTGTAAATTGAAAGTTGCTCAGACAATTTAGGCATAATAACTGACAAGATATCAACTGACACAAATCTCTTCAGAAATAATTCTGACATCATAACATGCTCATGTAACAAGATAAAGATGAATGATAAAGAATTCAAATGTGGAAGCAATGAAATAGACTAGGTCTAAGACAGTTCCTGGTCTTCTATTTTAGAAATGACAGCATATGTTATAATTCCTATGAATTCTGTATTTGTAAATAATTTCTGTGTCAAGTGAATATAAAAGGTCTTTTAATTAACTCGAAGATAGTAAAAGCAAAAAGAAAAGAGAAGGAAGAAGAGAAGAAAGGCATTATCTAAATATATTTTGTCATTTACTTCTTGGTGCTATAAATCACAAATTCTAAAATTTGGAGATGATGAAAATGGACACATGTGGCCAGATGAGCTCAATTGCATGTAAAGCTCTGAGTACTGTAGAACTCCTTTTCTCACTGTAATCAATTTCTAATGAAGCCATACGTATTACGGGCCTTGACTGGTGGAAAAGGCCCTTATTGTTGTTAATATCACTAATTTTTAGTATTTTATAATTTTTATAAGGACTCCCATTTTCCTTAGATTCAAAAGTAATATCTAAAAGAAAGCAAGATAGAAAGTTAATAATAATAATAATAATAATAATAATAATAAAAATATCATAGCACAAACTGTATTTCCTCTATCAAAAAGAACAAACACAAATGGTGCACCCTTTCAGAGGACTATTTTGATTCTTATTGTTTTACAATCATTTATATGCAAAGAAAACATGTCTGTTTCAAGTATAAAACCTAACTGAGAAATGTAGTAGAGCAAACAGACTACAGAGCTGAGGATAAGATAGAAAGAGTTTTGCTGTCCTTTCCAGAGAGTAGAACACACACATTATGTTAAAATGTTCATTTTACCCGGTCAGTAAATAACCACGAATATAATCTAAACACTTATCTTCTGGAACAGTTTGATGTAACATATCTGGAGAATTTCCTTCTGGGGTCTCTGCTTATGTCTATGTGAAATGTTTACATTTTCAAGTTACGCTAATCAAAGGGAGTCAAAGATTAAGTTCATTTTATGAGGCATTTAAATTAGATAAATCAATAAGCCAAGGAAAAACAAAATAGAACAAACCTAATTGCAAATTATGGGGAAGATTCCTGCCTTCTCTGACTGGCATCAGAGATAGTCAAACAAAACAAAGTTTGAACACTATGATTCATGTTTTCAGAAAAAGATGGATGGTAGGACACATTGCATCAACTTCCATCCTTCAGTATTTGGACCAACTGAAAAGCAAAACAAAAACAAAAGAAAAACTGTGCTGCAAATGCTTCTAATCTGTTATGTAAGGACAAAAAAGTACAACTATATTGTGTTAATGTTCAGGGAAAATATTTATTTTGTATAATTGTGCATAAATAGAGTTACAATTACCTTTAGGAGATCACCGAACTACTAGTGAACATCAAATATGTAACCAATGCACGTGAGGAAATAAAATCAAATTTAAAAGAAATCTCTCATGAATACCAATGCTGTTAATTATTAACAGACAAATAGTAATAGAATTAGAAAACTAGATTATATTCCTTAATTTTTTTAAATGCTTACAAGAATGCATTCTTTTTGGGTTTGTTTAGTTTGTTTTGGTGTTAGATCATCTGCTAATTGTTTTGAATACTAAATTCATTTTTTTGAGTTAAAAAAATCATGTCCTTGATAATTTCAAGTTTGTGATGACTGTAATAAAGTATTGTACAAATTTAACAATATAGTTGGAAGTTTTAGTGTCACTAAAAAGACAATTTTATGAAATATAGAAGTGTGCCATGGCATAGACATTTATGCTCTGTTTTATTTAATAAATTTCCAGAACAGCATATTCTAATTTTTTTTCCAAACTCATAAACTTTCTTCTCTCTTCCTTAGTAAAGCATTCTCAGTAGTTTATAATAGCAATAAATTAAATATTTGAGTTTATTCATGAGCAAACTCTCCATAGACTAAAAAGGAAATATGAGTGCTAATGTTGACTTCCCAATTACTTTTCTTCCTAGTAAGTCCTAGGTTTTCCTTCAGGTTTTAATTAGCAAGGCAAATGTGAATAAGAGTAGCAGACCTCTCTTGTCTCCAAAAAGGAGTGGCAGACCTCTCTTGACCTCTCTGGACCCCATCTTGCCTCCTCCAGCTTCCACATTAACAAAAGGAAAATTAGTTAACCAAACATGTCTTCCAAAGAATGAGAGAACTGCCAGGATATTTCTGAAATTCAAGTTAAGAACCATTTAAAAGCATGGCTCAAGTGTAAAAGCTTAAATTCAAGGTATATTTACATTGAATCAAGTTTTGTTTCCATCTTTCAAATATTAGGTCTGAAGTTTTCTAACTTTTTACATTCTAATATTCACGATATATATTTTTGCCATCCCTCTTTCTCTAACTCCTTTCTAATTCGTAGGTTTTCACTGCGCTGGTGACAATGCAAAAATAAAGTTAAAAATAATTGGCTAAAATTTTGCATTAAAAAAAGTTTGTTCCTTTTTTCAAATGCCATCAACATGAAAGCCACAATACATGTCTCTTCTGTGTGACCTCATTTATAAGAAGTATAGAATTAACATTTGGATTCTATACACTAGAAACCCTGGAAAGATATGATACAAAAAGAGGTGGGTTTTAAATAGATAGATAGATATTCAGACAGATGGATTTTACCTGTATTTAATCTCAGATGATTATTGTATCTCCTTTTTCCTACCCATAATTAAATAACCAGTTGTTCTCTTTCTTATGTATGTGGAAGGTATTTTTATGCTTAAGCAAATTATTTTTCAGTTTAGATATACAGTCCTTGCTTTCTCTCCTTGTTTTCATTCTAATGACTCTAAACATGTCACACATCTTTATCTAAAAAACTATATATTAAATTTTCTCCCCACTGATGTACCATGAGCTAAATTTGAAATTCCTCACTATTCTTATTGGTCATAAAAAGAGTGGAAAAGTCAAAAGCATTTGCAAAATGTTTTAATTTCATAAGTAAGTCACTTCTGAGAGTCAACTTTCTTCCACTTACAGACTCAGAAACGAAACCCAATACTTATTAGTAAAAGCTGGGAAACTAACCTTCATTAATGCAGATATTCATCTACCAGATACTAGGTGCTTTATGTGTACTATTTGTCTAATTTAATCATCAAAGCAACTCATTTGACAAATGCGGAAAGTGAAGTTCAGAAGTGTTGACTTGCCCAAGGTGACACAGCTACTAATTGTCAGTATTTATTTGAGCTCAGTTTCCCCTGCCACCATACCTATGTGTGTACTGGGGGGTGTGCTCCAACAGTATGGTAACTGGACAGAAACTGAAATTTTGTATGTATTCTTTAGAATGCTTTATTTCCTTATGTAGCTTTTTAAGAATCATGTGATAGAACTCAATATATTATTTCCTACTGAATATTTCTAGTAACTAAGATTGTTAATGTCAAAAGATACGTCAGTGTTCTGAGAACTAACACACTGTTTATTTTATTTAATCTTCTTGGTTTTTTTTTTTTTGTTTTTTTTTTTCCAGATGGAGTTTCACTCTTGTTACCCAGGCTGGAGTACAGTGGCGCAATCTCGGCTCACTGCAACCTCCACCTCCTGGGTTCAAGTGATTCTCCTGCCTCAGCCTCCCAAGTAGCTAAAATTATAGGCATGCACCACCACACCCGGCTAATTTTTGTATTTTTAGTGGACACAGGGTTTCACCAAGTTGGCCAGGCTGGTCTTGAACTTCTGACCTCAGGTGATCTACCTATCTCAGCCTCCCAAAGTGCTAGGAGTATAGGCATGAACCACCACCATATCCAGCCTTAATCCTCATTTAATTTTTAAGAGCAGCCAGCTCGGTGGCTCACACCTATAATCCCAGCACTTTGGGAGGCCCAGGCATGTGGACTGCTTGGTCAAAGGAGTTTGATACCAGTTTGGGCAACATGGAGAAACCATGTCTCTATAAAAAGTTTTAAAAATTAGCTGGTGTGGTAGCTTGTGCTTGTGGTTCCAGCCACTTGGGAAGGCTGAGGCAGAAGGATGACTTGAGCCTGGGAGATGCAGGCTGCAGTGAGCCATGATCACACCACTGCACTCAATATGAGTCACAGAGTGAGATCCTATCTCAAAGAAAAAAAGTAGATTTCAAGAACAAATGTCATTGAGGTTCTGAGTGACTATCCACTTTTCCATAATTCACCCAATAACTGAATGATATAGGGGGACATAGGAACCAAAGTCTCTTGAATTCAGTACTCTTTGTAACACTCCTCCAACATCTTCCCACATGTGTCAGAACTTTATCGCTCATACTCATTTGTATATTAGCAGTACATCATTCCTCAGCACATACAATTATGAGGGTGGTGATTCTGATTATTATTTGTGATTCTGATTATTTAAGCAAACAGTGAAATTCTAGATGTGACATGGACTCTATATTATTTAGTTAATTCAGAGTGGAGCTAAAGATTCTTACACAGGAGTAGTACATATCTATGTGACATAGGTAACTGATGTCTTAATGTTTTTTTTTTTTTTCATAAGAAAAATTCTAATTTCATGGACTAAGATAGATGCTCACATGCTCCACCCACCCTCGCATTGCCTAGCTATGGATAATCCAAAGCAAACAATCATCCATAATCTTAGAGTTTTTATTTTTGTAACTCTAAGGGAAAGAGATACAGAAAAGGCATCTTTTGTTGGTCTGTTGTAGGGAAGGCAATTGGAAGTGTGAAGAGAGAAAGGTGGAGCATGATAAAAAGGAAGGTAGACAAGGGAAATCCAGCAAAGAAGTAGCCCAAGTGAGATGGGAATTGGAGCAGCTCCCAAGGTAGACCTTCAAACAGAATTTCTCATTTAAAGTTATCAGGCAAATTAAATTTAGCTTATCTGATAAGTCTCCATAATCCCTGGTGTATTTCTGTAAATTTGTGAAATCCTTGTCCTTGAAAAATGTGGTTCAATGTTACTGCCTTATTGGGAGAGGCTGCACCAAGTTTGATACTCACATTACAAACTTCAGATTTGGGGATATCCATTTTTAGCACTACCTGGTAAAACAGGTTTAAAATATGAGTGCACATCGATCCAGACAATAAATCAGATAAATACACTCTCATTTAATTTCAGTAGGAGATACATGTACAGAGTTACCTAAAAGCAAACAATAACAGCATCCATTACTATCAAATCCTAAGAACACTTTCTAACGGAAGACCTTTGGGAACTAGTGAATATGACGTCAGTTAAATGCCTAGGAGTGAAGGAAACAAACATCAAGCACACACACATGCACACACCGAGAAAAGCCACTGAGGCTACAATCTTCCAGGAACAGGAAGGAAATTGTTTTCTGTTCAGGAATGTCAAGGAATGTTAGGATATTTTTCACTGAAGCATAATTTAAAGCCTACTTTGTCCAGAGAGTTTAAGAAAGTAATGTTCACTTTAGTTCAATTTTGATATACTATTCCTGAGACATTTTACATCTGTGTGTATAAATATATGCGTGTACATTTTGACATGTTAGACATTTAAAAGACTTGCAAAAGAAGAGTGCCTGTATTCCCTCTACCCAGCTTCCCTTTATGTTAAAATCTTACATAGCCACAGAATATTTATCAAAGCTAAGAAATTAACTATTATACAATACAAAATTCACAAATGTATAGATTTTTTTGTTCAGATTTCACTGGACTTTTAGTATATGTCCCTTTTCTGTTCCAGAATCCATGCCAGGACCCTATACTGAACTTGGTTTTCATGTCTTTTCTGTGTCCTCCAGTCTGTGAGAGTTCTCTGACTTACATAGCTTGGATGCTTTCAAAGAGTACTGGTTGTTTATTTTCTACAGTATATAAAATAACATAGAGTTTCGGCAGATGAGAACATGGACATTCTGGCAGGGGGACATTATTCTTCATACTTCACAAAGTATTTGCTAGAGGATAACCTAGCAAATTTCTGCCCAGTCAATATCTGGGCACATGTGCAAGTTTCTGCCCAGTCATTCTACCTCCTAAATTTCTGCTCACTAATTTGACTTCCATGAGAGCATCTAGCCAATGGCAGTTATGACAGTGGTGATCTTACGGTAATTTTTAAACTTTTATTATTATTTATCTTGTTGATCAAATTATTCTAAATTTGGTCATTGGGATCTTTTTCAGAGGTTCCCTATATGTTTGCAGCATGCCTTCACTGTTTTGACCCCCTTCTTTTCTTTGAAGCACATTTTTACTTTTTTGACATGACAAGATGTTCTGGGTATAACTGTTTAACAGAAAGATAGCAACCATTTTAACAATGAAATTCACAAAATATGGAAGTTATATTACTAAAGTTAGATAAAACAATTAAAAAAAAGAACCTAAAATTATTTTCTAAAAAGCAGATTAATATTCTGAAAAAAAAAAAATCTTTTGAAAAAGCATCTCTATGTGTGTGAAATACAAATATATCATACTATATATATATGTATATGTATATATCTCATACAGTGAACAACATAGTTATCTAACAATAGGGGATTAACTAAATTATAGTTATTTGATATAAAGACTTTAACATATAATATAAATTCATATTTTCAGAGGAGGAAGAACATTTATAATAAACTGGTGAAGTACAAGCTTCTGATTTCTCTACATTTTATGAATTGTGAGTCTCTTAAATCATAGGAAAAATGTCTGGAAGGTAACACACCGAAGTAATAATAGTTAGCAAGGGATAATTAATTTCAGGTGATTTTTACAACTATGTGATAATTGAAATAAAAATGTTAGTGGTTATTAGCTTGTTTCTAGATTGACAGTATTTAAATAAATCTCAGTCTAAACAGTTACAAACTTCCCATAAACTGTCATCATGCCATTATTGTCAGTAAAATAAAATGGTATACAAATACGTTACTTTTCCTTGATACTTACAAAATGGCTTTAATGTGTTGTCTGAAGCAAAAAGAAAACACCATGCTCCTGCTTCCTTCCCCCAACACCCATCACCCACCTCCAAAGCCTGAAAACACAGAGAAAGATTTACGGAAAATGATAACTTCTTTTTGGCTATGGAAAAGCAAGAGAGAACTGAGAAGGGTCAGGTAAAACAGAGAAGAATGGTTATGATTTTCAAATGCTATGGTTTGCAGATACTATGATTTCAATACTAATCTAAATATTCAGAGTACTCATTAATTGGATCAATAGTAACAAGAAAAAAGATTTGGACCCAGGTTCTCCATGTCATTTTGTTCTTATTTATTCAAATATAAATACAAACACAATCTCCGCATTCTCTGTTAGATAACTATGTTGTTCACTGTATGAGTTCTCTTCCCCCTTCTTTCTTTTTGCAACATTCTCAGTAGAAGCAAGAATTAATTGCAAGTGAGTAATTGTCACTAGGTTATGTGGTGGGATACAAAGAGACAGGGTCAAAAAAGAATGAATTTTCTCTTTCCTAGGATGTCATGTAATGCCAGATACTTCCTCAAGTGGTGAATTTGTTTCAATTGTCTAGCAAATCTTTCTCCCCTAGAAAGTGCCAACGAGCAGTGAGTTAGGGGAAGCCTCACATGGATCTGCTAAACATTTGATTCAGTGCAGATTGAGTGAGACGTGCTTCTCATTATTAAGAGATCTATTGTTGGAACATGCCAGGATTAAAATTTATCATGCAGTTAGTCCAGAACTATGGATTGGCTGCAACCTGAGAAAGAAAGAAACTGCTGCTAAATTCCTAAGAAATATAAATTATTCCTTGATTTCACTAAAGCACATTTATTGATCTTGCCAGATTTTTCTTTTCTTTTTTGAGTAGCTATTTTAATTTCATGATCTCTTTGCAAGGAAACTTTCCTAGGAATGCACTGCATTAAAAATATATCATTATATTCTTTATCCCACTTCCAACCTGATATAGAACTAGAAAACAGGAAAAAACTCTTTTCTCACTTTTTTTGTATGTATTATGAGTAAGGATAATTACTCCGAAGAATACCACATTAGTATCACTCAGTCATTCTCCTAGTTGAATAAATTAATGTGCAGTTCTAAAGTTCAATTGTGTTTTACTCAATTGTTGCTGTGGCTTGCTTTCAAGATTTTAATTAGGCATTTTCTCTTTACATTACAGTACTACAGATGTTTTTATAGTGAGTTATCATTCAATCTCACCATAAACTAAGGGAATGTTGATTAGTCTACATAAAGATTAATTTTCAAAATCAAGTATATATTTGATTTTCAATATTTGAAATGTGCTGCTGTTTCAAAATAAAAATGTCTCCTTAAAAGATTAATTTTCAAGACTCTGTATTCAGAACTCTCATACATACATGTTTTGTATTCTGCTAATTATCATGTCAACCCAAATAATAAACCCTGGTGGGATAGTCTTTTCCAACTAGAGCTTTTTCCTATCATTTCCCGCCCCCCCTACACATATATACACATATTTATGTATATGTACACACATATATATGTACACATATATATTTATGTATACATACAGAGACATAATTATATATGTATATATGTAAAATATATGCATGTATATAAACACACATACACACACATACTAAGTTCTTGACCTTAAGAACCACATTTTCGTAAAATGCTATATGGAATAGTTATTTATGCAAAATAATAAAAGCTTTGTTGAATATAATCAAACCACAAACTGATAATAGAACCATCCATAAGTTATTGTATTAAAAAAAATAAGGGGAGGTCAAGGCAGGTGAATCGCTTGAGGTCAGGAGTTCGAGGCCAGCCTGGCCAACATGGTGAAACCCCATCTCCACTAAAAAACAAAAAGTAGCCAGGCGTGGTGGAGGGCACCTGTAATCCCAGCAACTTGGGAAGCTGAGGCATGAGAATCACTTGAACCTGTGGGGGTGGAGGTTGCAGTGAGCCAAGATTGTGCCACTGTACTCCAGCCTGGGCAACAGAGCAAGACTCCATCTAAAAAAAAGAAAAGAAAAGAAAAGATAAAAAAAAAAAAAAAAAAAAAACTATGGCACAACATAAAGGTCTATTTAATAAGCCGGGCGCGGTGGCTCACACCTATAATCCCAGCACTTTGGGAGGCCGAGGCAGGTGGATCACGAGGTCAAGAGATGGAGACCATCCTGGTCAACAAGGTGAAACCCCATCTCTACTAAAAATACAAAAATTAGCTGGGCATGGTGGTGCACACCTGTAGTCCCAGCCACTCAGGAGGCTGAGGCAGGAGAATTGCTTGAACCCAGAAGGCAGAGGCTGCGGTGAGCCGAGATCGTGCCATTGCACTCCAGTCTGGGTAACAACAGCAAAACTCCATCTAAAAAAAAAAAAGTCTAATGTCAGAGTTAAAAGATATTACTGAATTAATGTCCATTTCTGATGATTAAGGGAATCTCACACTTATATGCAGGGCCACAGCTCTTGTCCAGCAGTTGAAATGTGTCATATTGTGTTATCTCATATATATCTGCCAAATTAGATTTATAAGGCCTTGGGATAACAATCTGTATATTAAAGTTAATAATTTATATGTACTTTCTGGCTCCTGTTTTATCTCCATCACATGTAGAAGAAATTTCTCCATGGAATATTTAGCTGAAATTTCTCCATGGTATATTTAATTGACAACAGGATAGGATCTCTGTCCACCAGCATGTTTATATTTTCACTTATAAGAACAAAGGCCTTATGAACTACCTTATACTTTCTGTGTCCTTTGAAAAAAAGTATGCTTGTCTCAAATATAAAATTTGAAGAAAAATAAAATTTTAAATATGAGTGTTACAAAAATTGATCTTCCAATCCTGATATTACTAATTTGAGCAATGTAGTCTCAATATATTCTAAGCAATGAATGTTTGAAGAATGACATTTTGGAAACCCTACTTTGAAACAATCATCTTTATTTTATTTTGTTGATGATGTAGGTAGATGCAAATTAGCATTTTAAAGAGAAATCATTAGAGGTTGGTTGTATGTCAAAACTCGAGCATTAACACAATTTCATTAATTATTTTCCTATTTATTGAATGTCGAGTCCCTACCATGTGCCAGGAATTGTGTCAAATATTGGGACACAAAGATGAAGAGGAATGACTCTCCAGGAGCTGTCCATGTGGTCACCTGAGGAAGGCATGCAATGTATCTATCTAATGGTAGATAAAAACCACCTTTTTCAAAGAGAAAGGGCAGGGTGTAAACAGAGCATAGGAAATTTTAGAAAAAAAGTGTTCGAGGGGAAATATTAATTTGGGTAGTTATAAGATGGTCACATTCACAATCAATAGTTATTTTATTAAAAGCATTTTAATGTGATTAGACATAGAAACCTTAAAACCAGCAGAATTGTCCTTCTGGGAAATAGAGGCCTCTCTTCCTTCTACTTGGTTTCTTGACTAGGATTGTCTTCTGGAAATGCTAAGTATTGATTAAGAAAGAAGTTATATTCCTCTATCCATCTTAATTTTTGAAGAAACTACTTTTTTATTCCCAAAACTAAACACATAGAAAAATAGAGAAGACAAGAGAACTAAAATAATGTAAAATCACTGTGAAAAATATTTTTTACCCTATAAGATAATCAAGATGACTACTGCCAGTTTTGAAGCAAGTAGCCTGATATCTTAATGGAGATATTCCCTAAAGCTTTATAAAATCTCATTCAGGACTAAGAAGACATTTGAAAAACTATTCAGTAAGGGAAATTCGAAATTCTGGATTCAGGACATCAGGGAATTGAAGTGTTGTGGGGCTGATGCTGCCATTTACATTGTTATTCCATGAAAATGGAATAAAGCTGTAGACTTCAATTGTAAGCACACTGAGAAAAATGAAATCATCTCTTTGTTATTCAAAGCAGACAAAGCATTATCTGCTATTTAAATATCTCATCTATTCGTGCAAGAAACTAATACATGTGCTAATTCAGGAATGTGTTGAAGCTTCACAGAGTAAAATCTGAGATGTGGTCAGCGAAACAATTAACAGTCATTACTAAAGTTTTGCATGTGTTTGAAAATTTAATCATGTGGTGGACATCTGATATCAGCAAATGTATTCATAATTATCATTCTCAAATTAATTTTAAACCACTGCTAAATAATAAGAGAACATAGCTCTTAAAAGATAAAAGCTTTTCATATCTGAAAAAAAGTTATTTTGATAGCAAAAACAAGACTTTTGGTGACAAAAATACACATTAAGATTCTTTATTTTAGGAAATTATAATTTAAGAATAGTTTATGAATTATTGACTAGGTGTCCTTTGCCTATGTTATTCTTGCCATATTAATGTTTTTCTGTGACACTTCCAATTTTGACAAAAATTCAACAGTCACAATAATACTCAGGTAAGACCCCCTTGAAAATGTTACTTAAATACTATCCAATAATTTTTTACTTATAGATGTTTTATGCTATTGAGATTATTAATTTTACCCTTTAATTTATTTCAAAACAGTAAATAAATGTCATATCTCACAGAACTAGGTTAATTTGTAGCTTTGTGAAACTTTGTCTTTTGAGTTCATAGCTTATTGAGTGACTTTTCTATTGGAAAGCTAACATGGTTTACACTTTGATCAAGTGGTTCTTACTAATTCTAGACTATCTCTCTGAGGTCGAAGAAGGTTGAATATCATTCTCAGTGTGCATACGAAACTAATGTGGACTTCCATATTTATTGCCTACAATATTTTACAGGTAAGATATCCTAAGGAAGGCTGAGATGTTAAGTACATCACAAAGATATATGGGAAGTAGTAAATATAGCTTGTGTTGAATGGGCTAATATCATTTCCACCTTGTAGTTACTTTCTAGTTTTATTTAGTTATAGTTAGAATCAACATTTAAGTGTGGGGTACATACATTTTGATTTGGTTACACTGAACCCCACTATTTCAAAATGGTGGCTTATAATGTTTTAATTAAAACCAACATTGAGGCCAGGCACGGTGACTCACGCCTATAATCCCAGAAATTTGGGAGGCCCAGACGGGTGGATCACCTGAGGTCAGGAGTTTGAGACCAGCCTGGCTAACATGGCAAAATCCCAAAGCTACTAAAAATACAAAATTAGCCAGATGTGGTGGTGCTCACCTGTAATCCCAGCTACTAAGGAGGCTAAGGCAGGAGAATTGCTTGAACCCAGGAGGTGGAGGTTACAGTGAGCCAAGATCGCACCACTGCACTCCAGCCTGACTACAGAGCAAGACTCTGTCTCAAAAACAAAACCAAAAAAACAACATTGCAAAACACAATTGCACTTTATGTAGCCAAATAGAGTTAGTTACTATACTTAGCTCCAGTGAAAGTATCACTCATGAGGAAGAGCTGCTGCACCCTCCTAAAAATACCCAATTCCCTTCATTTTTAACTAAACCAATTTTTTCTTTGTGTTCTGCCAGACATTTAAATGAATTTCTGCAATGCAAATATTTTTGGCTGCTGTATATTTTTTCCAAAATTACCCATCATTTCCTAAATAGGGAATTGTGCGCATTTTCACCTGGATCCATATATCAGTCAGGGTTTGGGGTCTGAAGTGTGGACCAGAGCAGAATGTCTAAGTATAACCTAGAAAGGGACATTCTTAAGCATCAGTAGTTTTCACTCAGAAAACCCTCAACCATTTTAACCACCTGGCTAAGCATTGTCTAGGACCTATGCCATGTGACTACTGTGGCCTTCATAATAATGTTTAATTTGTTTTCTAAAACTTTCTAGAGTCATCATAAATGGCCATTTGTATTCATGGTAAACAACTCACAAGTATTAAAGGCTTATTGAAAAATGCAAGTCCTGCCAAACCTCTCTTGTATTGAGAAGCTCATGGCTTTCTGTTACTGCCAACAACACTGTGATGGATGATTCCACTCCCTTATGACCAGGTTACTGAAAAAGTGCCCCCTGGACTTTATGCTTCTGGGCTCAGCTCTCTCAAATCCATTCCCTATGAATCTGGCAGAATGCGGCCATCAAACAGTTTGCCTCATTCAATTGCTTTCTAGAAAATCTACAGTGTTTCCAATTGACCTAAAACCATGAGCTTTTTCCTGTGGCTCTTTTCCTTTCTGTGTCTCTCTCTCAAGCTGCTCACTTCTAATCAGAGAGGCCATGTTTATAAGCAAATGCCTTCTCAAGCTTGACTCGTGCATACTGTGCACCCAAAACTTCAATAGTAAAGTCCATAGATTATAGTTGTCTACAAACTGGGACATCTCAGGAAAAATTCATCCATAAAGACATCTCCGATACTCCCAGTATTTTCATTTCTCAATTTGAGAAGTTGTCCTTCTTACAGAAATAAATGAAAGCTGATAAGAAATTCAAGTGTTTTTTTAAATGGCTAAACTTTATATAATAGTTCAGGCACTTTTGCATAGCAAGGGTTAGAAATAGGTTTCACGTTGTTATACAGAATCATCTTTATATATAAACCGGGTTTCATAATGTTACATATAGCCAATCTCTAGTAGTATAGATAAACAGAAAGTATGGTAGTTTTGTTTTAAGATGTACTGTGGAAGACAGTGTGGTGATTCCTCAAGGACCTAGAAATATAAATTCCATTTGGCCCAGCAATCCCATTACTGGGTATATATCCAAAGGATTATAAATCGTTCTATTATAAAGACACATGCACATGTATGTTCACTGCAGCACTGTTTACAATAGCAAAGACCTGGAACCAACACAAATGCCCATCTGTGATAGACTGGACAGGGAATATGTGGCACATATATACCATGGAATACTATAGAGCATAAAAAAAGATGAGTAATGTCTTTTGTAGGGGCATGGATGAACCTGGAAACCATCATTCTCAGCGAACTGACACAAGAACAGAAAATCAAACACCACACGTTCTCACTCATAGGCGGGTGTTGAGCAATGAGAACATGTAGACACAGGGAGGGGAGCATCACACACTGAGGTCTGTTGGGGGGAACTAGGGGAGGGACAGTGGAAGGTATGTGGTTGGGGAGGGATAACATAAGGAGAAATGCCAGATATAGGTGATGGGGATGGAGGCAGCAAATCACATTGTTATGTATGTACCCATGCAACAGTCCTGCATGTTCTTCACATGTACCCCAGAACCTAAAGTGCAATAAAATATATATTTTTAAAAAAAGAGGGACCCCAACTGGAGTTCATAGCTAAATTAGGAGAATGGCAGGAAAATGAACTTCGCCTGATGCAATATACCATGCTCTCTGGGTGAACACACTGTATTTCTTTATAATACCCAGGCTTCTAGGAAAACTGTAGAAAGTATTGTCTAGCTGAGGAGTGGCCAATTTTTGGATTTCCTGGGCCACATTAGATGAATAAGAATTGTCTTGAGTCACACATAAAATACACTAGCACGAAAGATAGCTGATGAACTAAAAAAAAAATCACAAAAGAAAAGTTTCAAGAGAGTTTATGAATTCATGTTGGGCCTCATTCAAAGCCGTACTGGGCCACATGCAGCTCATTGGCCGAAGGTTGGACAAGCTTGCAGTCTAGCCAGTTCATTTCTTGAGGAAAGCGTTAGCTCAGGATCCAAGTTCTTGATACTTGCTCACTACATCTGTATCTTGCATAAAAAATAATAAGATCTAGCTGCTCTCGAGTTTTCCTCTGTGCGTTCATCATAGTTGTATGCATGTATACCTACCAAAGTACTTCTCATTCTGCAATGCAGTTTTTGGTTAATTTGTCTCCAACACCATGCAGAAAGCTACGTAAAGAGCAGGCACATTATTTCATTCTCTTTAGCATAGAATTTAGCCTTTTTTGGCAGGGGCAATTCCTCTAAATTCACCTCTGTGAGAAAGTAAGTCAGATTAACTCCTCTCCATGCCAAAGTAGTTAAATAACGGTTAACTATACGAACTGCTAGCATTCAGAGTTTAAAGCAAAATATTCAACTATTTTGTGCCTCATATCTCAACTGGAGGATAAGGATGACAAGGCTCCCTACTACAAGTGTGAGAGGTTTAATTAAATGTGACAATGCACTTTCTTGGCCTAGTCAAGGGCATATTGTAAATCTCAGTAAATAACAGCTATTATTTGTATTCCATTTCATATCTTTGATATGTTTCCAGTTGTTCCATGTTGCTTATATGTTGCAACTCAGGAAAGATTGCAAATTGCTAGAGGACAATGTCTGTGCCTCCATTTCTTTAGTGGCTATAGTATTTCCTCATGTCTTGTACTCAAATCCACCCACAGTTTGTAAATGAAATGGGTTGCCAAATTTCAAACGAAGTACAGAGGAGAGTGGAGGCAACAAATGATAGGAAGTCCCTATGTGAAACAAATCAGCCTTCAAATGTGATCGGGGAACTGGGGCCGTCTCCTAATTTAAGAATACGATCAGAATTTCATCTGCAGCTGATCATTTAAATTAAACAAACAAGCACAGCTGGAAAAACACATGCAAATTTTGGTATTTCAGTCCAGCAATATGCAAGCATATCCACAGTAGGGGTAATTTGCTGAAGAAGTCTCATTAATGAGCTCTAGCACCAGTTTATTCTGAGTAGTCATGCTACATTCTAATAAAGGCAACATTTTTCTGAGCAGTACATAAGGTCAAGTCTTAAGTGTGGTATCTTTCCTCATAAAGCACAGTTCCAGCCTTTTTAGTCAAGAATTTCTCCCATTAAAGGTAGGTTGTCAAATACATGGATCATGTATTTCTCAAGACCTCATTCTGAAGTACCTTTAGACTTAATTGTTATAATCCATTCTACATTAGGGTATGATTCAGAAACACCAGTGGATGGATTGGGTACAACCTATCCATTACTGAGTTGTACTCTGTTATTAACTGTCTGTTCGTTGATTTACCTTCCTTGCAAACTTGAGGTCTAGAAATAGAATAATCTAAAGATAAAGATGCTAGCTCATCTTCAATACAAAAGTAAGGTAAGGATTTGCAATTGTGCAATGGGAGGCTACTCAGCAGCACACTGAAAGTTACTGTCTTCTCCAGAAAGGAGTGGCACAAATATCTAATCATCCCACAGCCTTCAAAGAAATATAACTATTACTTGATAGGCAAACGCTGTGTTTGACCTTGCAGCCAAGCACTGGTTTACATATATGAGAAATGGGGGCTGTTTAGAGCCCCAGTCATTATTCAAATAATTTCAGATATTCCTGATCAGGCTCTAAACAGCTCCTATTTCTCATATGCGTAAACCAGTATAGCTACTTCACTCTCTAGTTCCATGATGACATTTTCAAGAGATAGAGCCAGAAATATGCTGCAGCTCTATCCCTGCAGCTGCAACTCCCAAGCTGGAAGGAGGAAATGTCAGCAATGCAAAAAGCAAAAGAAGAACCGGACCAATTGGTGCTGTTAGAGCCTGATTCATTAGCATGGGCCAGGGTTTATTTTCCAGTTTAGAAAAAACTGGCACAAATGCTTGGCAATGTGCTCCAAGCTCTATCAGGGAAAGGAATTGATCATTTGGATAAGAAAAAAAAAAGTCTCTCGCTGCTTCACTGTGTCTCTTATGTGTGGTGCTACTGTACTGCCTTAGGAACAAGCATAGTGTGTCTATTTTTAGGGCAAATGTGCCTACTCTATCTTCGCCAACTAAATCTTTCTACATGACTAATTTGCAAGTTGAATTATCTTGGTAAATAGGCTGACTCACTAGCAAATAATCTGCAGAATTTATGCATTAGGCTTCTGTAGTGAATTAGGTCCTTTTGTCTTGCTCAGGATGCTGTAATAAACTGCAGTAGTGCTCTGGTTAATAATAATAATAAAAAAGACAAGGAAGAGAAGTTTTTCCAAACACATCAAGAGTCTTTCTTTGGAATAGTTATGATCAAGATATATATAGCAGGTTATATTGAGAGATATGGCAATGACTTGAGACAAATAAGGAAATAAGGAAATGAACCATGGTATAAATAGATATATGCACAGTTGATGTATATGTAAGATTTGTGTGTGTGTGTGTGTGTGTGTCTCCTAAATGCATTAATGGAATAATTTATACTTACATAATCATTTATCACAAAATGTGCATAGCAATAAGTATCCAACAGCCAGTAGTCATTCAAGAAACATTTGTAAAATGGATGAATTGCAATGTTAAGTTAACATTCTCTATTATCAATGGTCTTGCCCTTCTGCTGTCCCTACTCCCTCTATGACTATGGTGATTCAGTAGCAAAAAGACTCATCTATACTTTATATCTGTAGAAAAACATTTTCCTTTTTTGTAGTTGATTTCATGTGGTTTAAAAAGAATATCAACTCATTTGTACCTACAGGGATAATGACTGACTAAAACATTTTAGGGGTGTGTGTGTGTGTGTGTGTGTGTGTGTGTGCACAGTCAAAATATTATTGTCTAATCATGGCAGAGATTATGGTTGTATGTACTTTAGTGCCTAAGAGTGGTCCAGGATAGTTATGCACGCACTAAGGTTGTGTGTGTGTGTGTGTGTGTGTGTGTGTGTGTGTGTGTGTGACTAAGGGAGTGTGTGTGTGTGTGTATGAGTGTGTATGCACATGAAGGCAAGAAGTATTTTATTAGTCAGTTTCCACAATAGCTGGTGCATGAACATAATAAAAAGCAGACTGACTTTTAGCTTTTTTTTTTTTTTGGTTTGTAAATTCTTTACTGAAAATGTACCTTCTTATTGCCTGCACCCAGTGTGCACTGTTCCTACCACCTCTCTTGCTAGTGCCAGGATTCTCAGCAGATACCTGCAAGAGTATAGGCAGCACAGTGCAGACAATGTCACTGCTCCATCCGCAGCTCTAGGATTGTTGTACCATCACGTGTACTGGCTCCAGTGTCTCACCCCCTACAGCATACCCTGAGGATCCCTGGAGGAAAGCAGCCCTTGAGCTGCTACAGTCCTCTTTCCCTGCACACAGGAATAAATACACATTTGGAGCAGACTTAAATTAGGACATATAAATATCTGGCCCCTGATCTGACATCTCTGAAGTGTGATCTCCACTATTACCAGAGTTCCCCTGAGGGACTAGGACCATGGGATTTTGTTTATCTCACATCCTTGCTTGCTGTCCTTCCCTTCCCTGTGCCATTTCCTTACTCATAGGAATGCTTTCTAGTACATCACTGTCTCATGAAACCTTGCCTTATAGGCTGCTTATTGGGAGAGTGAGGGCAACATAAGTCACAGGTAATGGTTAAACCTAGAATTGGCAAAACTGAGAATCACTGGTCAATTTTTTATACCCACTTTTCCAGAGAAGAGTAAAATAAATTCTTCTAGTTGGCATCTCTGGTAGATACCATAAAATAATAAAGAAAAGCTAAAATAAACCCCCGAGTCTGACTCAGCATGATCCTACCCTTTCTGTAGGCTTCTAGAGATTCCCTGGAAAGGGAAGTGTCAGACGTCTTCCTCTCACTCTAGAGGTGCTGCTGTCCCCATGATTTTTATGAAGAAAGATGTGATTATTTCCCCTGAAACCCCAGGTATCATTATGAAAAAAATTAACTTAACTTTATCTCTTCTTTCACCCTTTCCAGAGGTAGAATTAAATTAAAGGGTACAGCTAATAACTGAATATATGGTAAGTATTGATTTTATTTGGGGACTGCAAATAGTCAAACAAACATTCCCTACCTTCAGCTGTATTACAATACAGTAGTAAGAGTGACAGATCTGTGCAAAGCAACTAGAAAGCAAGGAAGAAAACACATGCCACAAAGAGAATAATACAAGTTTATGGGAACCAAAAGGTGAGACTGATGAACTCTGAAATTAGTGGTCAGGCAAAGTAGCACAGCCAAGAAAGCTCTTGATGAGATCCTTTACTATGCAAGATTTGATCAAGCAGAGTCAAACTGAGGCTAAGGCAAAGGAGCACAGCCAAGAAAGCTCTTGATGAGATCCTTTACTATGTAAGATTTGATCAAGTAGATTTCCAAACTGAGAACAACACAACAAGGGAACAGGCTGTGATGGGTAGACTAGGGCAGCAGGTTGCAGAAAGCAAGTGTGGAGAGCAGAAATAGAACGGGCTCATGATGCAGGTAGCATTGAGCAGGACAGGAGAGGGAGAAGGAAGGCTAGAGAGCTTTCAGGAACACAATGAATACCCACAGCTGGATTTCATTGACTGAAATTCCACTGATCAACAGAGGTTGTTCAAAATGCACATTGATGTAAAAGTACAGGTTTTTAAAAAGTCAAATATGTGACTGAAGCAAAACCTTTTTAAAATAATTCTGAAGGACATAGTAGGAAAATTAAGATATAATCTAACTGTAATTACCAAAATAAGTATATAAATAAATAAGTTGTCAACGAATTAATATTAAGCATCAATAAGTACTAAGGTTACATTGTTAGGCTATGTAGACTCTCCTTCCTGGTGGAATTTACAGTTTTTTGAAAATCAGGTTAAAGACGGGTACATTACTTCTGAAACTATTCCAAACAACTCAAAAAAGAGGGAATCCTTCCCAAATCATTTTATGAGACCAACATGATCCTGATACCAACACCCAGCAGAGACTCAACACAAAAAGAAAACTTGAGGCCAATATCCATGATAAGCATAGATGCTAAAATCTTCAATAAAGTACTGGCAAACTGATTGCAACAGCACATCAAAAGCTTACCCATCACAATCAAGTAGGCTTCATCCTGAGAATGCAAGACTGGTTCAACCTACTCAAGTCTATAAATGTAATCCACTGCATAAACAGAACCAAAGACAAAAACCACATGATTGTCTCAATAGATGCAGAGAAGGCCTTCGATAAAATTCAACAGTGCTTTATGCTAAAAACTCTCAATAAACTAGGTATCAAAGGAACATATCTTAAGGCAATAAAAGATATTTACCACAAACCTACAGACAATATCATACTGAATGGGCAAAAACTGGAAGCATTCCCTTTGAAATCTGGCACTAGACAAGGATGCTCTCTCTCACCACTCCTATTCAATATAGTATTGGAAGTTCTAGCCAGAGCAATTAGGCAAGAAAAAAAAATAAGGGATATCCACTTAGGGAAGAAGGAAGTCATATTGTCTCTATTTGCAGATGACATGTTTGTATATTTAGAAGACCCTATCATCTCAGCCCAAAATCTCCTTAAACTGATAAGCAGCTTCAGCAAACTCTCAGCATACAAAATAAATGTGCAGAAATCACAAGCATTCCTATACACCAATAACAGACTAACAGAGAGCCAAATCATGATCGAACTCCTATTCACAATTGCTACAAAGAGAACAAAATACCTAGGAATACAACTAAGAAAGGATGTAAAGGACCTCTTCAAGGAGAACTATAAACCACTGCTCAACAAAATAAGAGAGGACACAAACGGAGAAATCATTCCATGCTCATGTTTAGGAAGAATCAATATCATGAAAATGGCCATACTACCCAAAGTAATTTATAGATTCAATGCTATCCCCAATAAGCTACCAATGACCTTCTTCACAGAACTGGAAAAAAACACCTTAAACTTTATATGGAATCAAAATAGAGCCCTCATAGTCAAGGCAATCCTAAGCAAAAAGAACAAAGCTGGAGGCATCAGGCTACCTGACTTCAAACTATACTACAAGACTACAGTAATCAAAACAGCACGGTACTGGTACCAAAGCAGAGATATAGACCAATGGAACAGAACAGAGGTCTCAGAGGCAATAATACACATCTACAATCATCTGATATTTGACAAACCTGACAAAAACAAGCAATGAAAAAAGGATTCCCTGTTTGATAAATGGTGTTGGGAAAACTGGCTAGCCATGTGCAGAAAGCAGAAACTGGACTCCTTCCTGACACCTTAAACTAAACTTAACTCCAGATGGATTAAAGACTTAAACATAAGACCTAATACCATAAAAACCCTAGAAGAAAATCTAGGCAAAACCATTCAGGACATAGGCATAGGCAAGGACTTCATGACTAAAACACCAAAAGCATTGCCAACAAAAGCCACAATGGACAAATGGGACCTAATTAAACTCCAGAGCTTCTGTACAGCAAAAGAAACAATCATCAGAATGAACTGGCACCCAACAGAATGGGAAAATTTTTTTGCAATCTACCCATCTGACAAAGGACTTATATCTAGAATCTGCAAAGAACTAAAATAGATTTACAAGAAAAAAACAACAAAAAAAAACATCCAAAAGTGGGAGAAGGATATGAACAGACACTTTTCAAAAGAAGACATATATGAGGCCAACAAACATGAAAAAATGCTCATCATCGCTGATTATTAGAGAAGTGCAAATCAAAACCATATTGAGATACCACGTCACAACAGTTAGAATGGCGATCATTAAAAAATCTGGAGACAACAGATGCTGGAAAGGATGCAGAGAAATAGGAACACTTTTGCACTGTTGGTGGGAGTATAAACTAGTTCAACCATTGTGCAGGACAGTGTGGTGATTCCTCAAGGACCTAAAATAGAAATTCCATTTGACCCAGCAATCCCATTACTAGGTATATACCCAAAGGATTATAAATCATTCTATTATAAAGACACATGCACATGTATGTTCATAGTGACACTGTATACAATGGCAAAGACCTGAAACCAACCCAAATGCCCACTGACGATATACTAGACAAGGAAAGTGTGGCATATGTACACCATGGAATACTATGCAGCCATAAAAGCAATGATTTCATGTCCTTTGTAGGGGGATGGATGAACCTGGAAACCATTATTCTCAGCAAACTGACACAAGGACAGATAATCAAACACCACATGTTCTTACTCATAGGTGGGTGTTGAACAATAAGAACACATGGACACAGGGAGGGGAGCATCACACACTGGGGCCTGTTGAGAGGGGCAAAGGGAGGGACAGTGGGGGGGGGTAAGGAGGTTGGCGAGGGATAACATGGGGACAAATGCCAGATGTAAGTGACAGGGGGATGGAGGCAGCAAACCACATTGCCATGTTTGTACCTATGCAACTATCCTGCATGATCTGCACATGTACCCCAGAACCTAAAGTACAATAAAAAATAAAAATAAAGATGGGTGCAAACAACATGTGAAAACTAGCAGAGTAGCAAAGTAAATACTTGATAAACTACAGAGGTGAAATATGCTATTATGCCAATTGGTAGAATACTATTAATAGAAATATAAACCAGTACTTGAAGTTTCAGTGAAACTTATTAATTAGACCAATATCATGAGTACCAAGCTGAGAATGATTAGAAACAGCTGCCACAATGTATCTTGGGATAGAATCACAGTGTCAAATACAGACATTCTGTGCAACAGAACAAATATTTTCCTCTTTGATTTCAGAAAATAAATAACCCAGTCAAATATATTGATTTAAGTTTCTATTTTGGAAAAGAAAAAACTCCTCCACTGCAGTCTAGTGAAGAAAAGATAAACAGGTTTGTGGTGTAGAAAATGTGAGGGCTCAAACAAACACTACCTGTCATGTGATTTGTCATAGGTTGAGATGAATTTTTAACAATATAATTGATAATAGAGGCAATGGAGAGGATACTTTGAGTTCTTGTTTTGTGACAAGTAGTCAGTTAAGGTATGCATATACATACCTTGTGTATGTATGTATTTATTTCTACATTGAACTTACATTTATTGAGTGTCTGTTTAGTATCAGGTACTGTCCCAGATGGTGCAAACATAATGGTGAATAAATAGCTAGAAAGCCTTCTCTGATGATCTGAAGAGAGACCTAAATGAGAGAGTAAGGCAAGCAGCTATCAGTAGGCTCAGTGTTTCTGCCACAGGGAGACAGCCAGGAGTCAGAAATACACATGACCTGATCAGGGACTTAGTTGGAGGAGGCAGGTGCACAGAAGTGATGTGAGTGGAAATCTCACTGGAGATGAGGTCAGCAGTGAAGGCAGGAATAGTATATTAACAAATTTATCCTGAAAATGATTCTACCTTGTAGGTGTTATTATACCCCTCATTTCCTACATGGGCAAACAAAAGTTTAAAGGCACTAAAAAAGTGAAGCACAACAGATGGAATACAGGCACCATGAAGCTGAGCATGTACTCTAATCCCCATATTCATCACTTTCCTGAGGATACCACATCAGTGTGTTCAAGCCCCCACTTATCTAAAATTTTGCTTTCTGCAATTTCATTTACTCTTGGTCAACTGTGGTCTGAAAATATGAAAAGGCAAATTCCAGAAATAATCCCTAATTTCTAAATCACATGCTGTTTTGAGTAGCGTGATAAAATCTTGCACTGTCCTGTTCTGTCCCACTGGAATACGAATCATCCCTTCGTTCAGCATACCCGTGCTGTCTACGCTACCCAGCCTTTAGTCATGTAACCACCTCAGTTATCAGATGGACTGTCACTGCAGTGCAGTTCTTGTATTCAAGTACCCGGATTTTCCTTAATCATGGTCCCAATGTGCAAAAGTAGTGACGCTGGCAATTCAGATAGGCCAAGAAGCCATAAAATGCTTCCTTTAAATAAAATGGTGCATGTTCTTAACCTAAGGAAAGAAAAAAAATTGTATGCTCAACTTGTTAAGATCCATGGTGAGAACAAATCTTCAGATTATGAAATTGTAAAGAAGCAAAAAGAAATTCATGACAGTTTTGCTGTTATACCTGTACCTAAGCTTGTCCCTGAAGGTTGTACTTTTCCTTCCTATACAGGCGCTGGGGATACCCTTTTGGTTGTAACACAATCACTAAATTATAACTTCATCAAGGGTATGTATCTGTCTGCCTTTTCCATAGCACGGGCTCTTGCACATAAGAAACACTAAAGAAGTACATGTTTATTTTACTTTTATTTTTGTTTATTGCCTATTAAGCATTTTATTTGTAAGCACTGCATCCTTAGAAAAATAATCCCCAGAATTTTCCCTGCTGTTCACTTTCACCTTGCTCCTTTATGGTCCATCATGCCAGCTGAGGCTGTCAACACAACTAAACTGACTGAATAAGAGCAGACTACTTTGCCATTTTTCTAGATCTTTGAGTTGTACATCAAAGTTGAGACTAATCATGCCACATCTGTTTAACCTGCCTGAGGGGTTCACAACAATTTTCCCAGCTCTGTGATCATCAAGGATTTCAAATTTGACAACATAACCATGCTTCATCATCACAGTGAGAAACCAGATGATGGGTCTGGAGCACGGCCCAGTAAGAACCCGATGTTTGCCTCTCTTTTTGGCATTGTTGATGCTCTTGAGAGCATCAGCCAGGAAAATCATGAGCACCATTATGGTGGCATGGAAGGATGGCAGAAAAAGGACAGAAGTACATGTTTAAAAGAGAGATCATCTTGCTTCCAGATGGTGATTTCCCTGCCTGTAGGACACCTGATAAACAGTACAACTTTTTACCTTATGTTAAGAAAGCAGGCATGTAAGACTTCTGGGTTTTCAAAAGGGTCATCTATTTTAGAACCTTGATTATTCACCACACCTTTTAAAAAATGGAAAGGCTAACTTGATGATGGTAGGTAATTAGATGTAATGGGCACTAGGCCTCACAGTATTAGCTTGTAACAGTAGTGAAGTATGCACTACATGAGTGGTCACTAAGACTGGGCTTACCAGCTAAACCTCAGTTTTCTCAAGTTTAAAGGGGGGAGTTGTACATTAAAATCTTTATATTAGTTATACCTACTTCTAAGGTCTACATGTTCAAAGTATTATTAAATGTACAGTAATGCCTTTGGGAAAATTAATAAGTCAGAGATTAAGCCTTTATCACAGTATCTGCTCTGAGGTGAGACTCTGTAGGGTAGACATGGAGAGAGAAACTGAAAAAGATGGTTGGTGAAAAGGTAAGTGCTAAACTGGGGTGTGAGTGAGCACAAGTGAGGACACAAAACATCAGTCCTGGTTGCCTCTTCAAGTCTCCTGGTATGCTTTCTCCTTTTTTGAATATAAGTGAGGTTCAGTGGTAGAGCATTTGATTCCCATAAGGAAGATCATTGTTGACCATGAGGAGGAAGAGGAAAGAAAGAAGGAAGAGATAAAACACACTTGAAATAGCAGCAAGGTCATGGGAAAGATCTGCTTTTGGCCACCTTCATCACCTGGCTGTAGCTACCTTTTCTGTTTATACACATTGTTCAGGGAATAAGCATCTACAGCTTCTCATAGTAAATCTTTTTCCCTCACATATCCCCTGAATTCAAAACAGTACAACTTTGGAGTTGCAAATCAAATTTTGCATACTCTATTTAAATTGTAACGAGAGTATTTTTTCCTTTTTAATTTGTTAGTTCATGTTCACCAACTCTCTTTATTATAGGTGATAAGGAAACACTTCATTAAAAAATTGAAAAAACCCAAGTGTAACTAATTTCTTAGTTTGTAGTCTTACCCACTCTTATGAGACAAAATAAAATCCAGAGAGAGACAACAATAAGAAATAGTGACAATAAGAAAATGAAGAATTCTTTGAGGGATAAGCAGAAGGGGAGGGAACAAACAGAAAAATTGCTCTGCACCAATTTCAATGGATGTCATGTGGTCCCTTTGTAAATTTTCTGGGACAAGATAAGCACAAACGAAAAAAGCAAAGCAATGAGTCAGAAATGGAATTCTGTTTCCTGATACCACAATAGTAGAGGTATGATGGCTGAAAAATAGAAACAATGGAACAAAATATAATTTATTCCCACAACTCTTGCAGGGACAAACAAAACAGTCTGGGTCATTACTTTAGGTGACAAGCACATAGATTTGTAGTCTTAGCTGGCAAAATCATATAGCTATTATTTTTTCAAGAGACTCTCACAAACCCACACCTACCTACAACTTTTTACACATTTCCTTAAAAAAAAGAGTGCTTCTGTCAGAGAGTCATCCCTGTAAGTAATTATTAAAGAGGAAATTTTACATGAAGATGTGCATGAGTACTTGCTTGGAGGTAACAAAGCAAAAACATCTTGGGAATTTTGTCTTCTTACCTACTCACAAAGAAGCAAGGGAAAATGTTATATTCATACGCTGGGAATTATGTGTGAGAAGGTTATACAAGAAATCTGAGTGAGAAATTACAGAATCAGTCATTATTAGCAAGAATTATTGTGACCCAGAATTTATACTGAGTTCATTACAGCTCATAAAGACCTAAACAGAGGGCTACAGCTTAAACAGTTATATTATAGGTTTCCCCTTCCTTTGAGGTATGGTTCATTGTGAAAGAAATGAAAATAGTAGAGAAATTTTGGTTGGCGTCTTTTTTGTTTTTAAGAAAATTCTTTGTGAAAACAAAAGTGGAGAGTGTTGCTGGGGTCTAAGGATAAAAAGAGAAAAAGAACATTATTGCATGATGAAGACTTGCAAGACTGAAGTTTACATAATGTTCAAAAAGATAGTTCTCCCACTTCTCAGTGAGATCATCCACTCTTATTCTGCATCTCCTTAGTTAGATCCCAGAAGTAAGTAAAATTTTAAAAAGCCTCGGCCAGGGTATGTGGGTGTAGGAAAGAAAAAAAGTAAAAGGGTGGGGGGAGATCAGAGAGCACCCACTTTCTAAAGTCAAATTTAAATTGGTGATATTAATATCCATGATATTTATTTTAGCCCCCCCCCCCCCACATTGCAGACTTAAATGTGGCACAACAGAATTCTATTCACATACTATGAATGAATCTCATGCATTCTTGAAGCGACTCTAATCATTATATTGAATGGGGTGAACACATGGTGTGTAATCAGAAAACAATTTATTTTTTCTCACGCTATTCTCTTAAACCTGACGTATGGACTCATTCTTCCTTAACCCCTGGATGAAATATTTTCCTATTCCTTCCATATAATAAAATAGCTTCATGTTGCTGCCACATGCTAAATATCACCATTTTAGTAATAGAAATGTCTAGTCCAGGGAGCTACTGACTTCACAGAATATGAAGCTTTCCCGCATACCCAACTCTGGCTTCCCTTGGAACTGCTAGCCTGGGAAGTTTCTTGCTGAAGACAAGAGACAGGTCAGGCTCTAATCTCATGCCTACCCCACTGCCTCCCTCTGCTTCCTGGCCACAGTTCCTGAATCCATTTAGGGAGTTAGTGCAGGGAAGAAAGGGAACAAAGAAAGAAAAGGGAGAAAGTTTCTTTGGTTGCCTCAGGCGCCACTGGGTTATCAGGCTGCTTTATATGGTAGTTTTTCTGTACTAACGCTGTATTTTCTGTTGTTGGATGCTTATGTGGGTTATATGGAAATTCTCCACAGTGACAGGAGACAGAGCAATGAACTTTTCTGGCTGGTCATCTATGATGGCAATTTTTAACATTCTACCGGGGTATACAGTAGTCAATTCTACAGAGATTTGGTGCCTCCAGATAGCATTCCTAGCAAAGTTCTCATTAAGTACACTGTAGGTGGTTCCCAGTCCTGTGATCTGTTCTCGTACATGGGAAATGAAGACTTTTGCTCTTACCATCATAGAAATGATTTCATTCCTAATGCAGTGAGCTCTTTTGTAGATGAGGACACAGCTCCAGTCAAAGCTTATTATATCTAAATTTATCAGGCAGAAACAAAATTTCTCAGGGCTCTAGGCTCCTCTAAAATTCTCTCATTTGACTTGAGGAGATGGGGTAAAATAAGAAATAGGTATTTGATCTTGGTGCCTTATTCTGACAGAAGGATCCTAAAACCCTCCTTATTTTCCTGAGTGATCGGAGTGATAATAATGTCTTTCAGAGTGACACAGAGCTCCTGAATCCCTTGGAATTTTCTAAGTAATAGCAATCCCCCTTATTCTAATGAGATGATTCTTGTTGACTAGATAGCTTTTGGTTTCCAGAAAGACGAAGCTTTATTTGAAGGCTACTATTTGCTTGTTTGTTTTCAGACAGTATTGCTCTGTCCCCCAGGCTGGAGAGTAGTGACAAGATCTCGGCTCACTGTAACTTCCTCCTCCTGGGTTCAACCAATTCTTGTGCCTCAGCTGGGATTACAAGCATGTGCCACCATACCCAACTAATTTTTGAATTTTAGTAGAGATGGGGTTTTCATTATATTGGCCAGGCTGGTCTTGAACTCATAGCCTCAACTGACCTCCCAAAGTGCTGGGAATACAGGCATGAGAAACTGAGCCCAGCACAAAGCCTACTTTCAATCTTCCCAGCCCCCAACAAACTCTTGATTCCACTCCCCACAACTTCTTAGAAGAGAAGTGGAGCTGAGGCTTAGTAATGAGGTTTGGAAAACTTCCAGTCAGGTGATGCTTCCGTGTGTTGAAAGGGTGGTGTACCCTAAGTTGGCACAGGGACGCCTTTGGACTTCTATTTATGAACCTCTTCAACAGGCTATGCATTTGTATGCTTAAAATAAACCAGTAATAGTAAATTAAGTGTCTTCCTGAGTTCTGTGAACTGTGCAACAAATTATCAAGCATAAGAAAGAGCGTGGGAAACCGTGAATTTGTTGTCAATTGGTCAAAAGTCCCAGGGGTCCAGGATTTGCAACTGGCATCTGAAGTGGAGGCAGTCGTATGGAATGGAGCCCTTAACTTTCAGGATGTGATATTAATTCCAGATAGTTAGGGTCAGAATTTACTGAAATAGTAGGACGCCCAGTTGGTGTCTAGAGAGTTTGAGAAGTGGCTGCTGGTAGGAGGAAAAATCCTACACATTTGGTGCCACACGTATTGTGTTGGTAGAAGCAGATGATAATAGGTGAAAAGAAAGTATTTCTCCAATTCTTTCCAGAGGAATCTTAACTCCGTTTGATTCTTCAATCTTAAAATTAGATGAACAGCCAGGACTCATTAAACTAGCATTTGTCTTTGCCGGTCCTGCAACAGAAGTCAGCACCATTCCTAAAAATGTGGAGGCATGTTGCACTGGTTTTATTCTTTACTTTTGGAAACTTCTCAGCCCTATTTATGTCTTGAAGAGTACAGATTCATTTAAACACTATTATACCCACAAAAGCATATTTCATATTTTAAATTCAAGTTGCATACTGGTCTTATGCAGAAATAAATGAGGACTTTGCTACAAAAGCAGCAAAGTAGACTATTAGACTCCCCTTTACTATAAGTCAATTTAGAACATATTCTTAACGATTTTTTTGTGCCTACTACAGTCTTTTCATAAGTAGAGACTGATGAGAACTGGCCACAGTGACTGTTTTATTTCAAAGGAGCATAGCTTTTTGTTTGTAAATAAAAGTCAACTTAGAAATCATTTAGTTTACCTTCTTAAATTATGTAGATTTAACAAAGATGGTTAAATACACTTAAGAGGTTACTAACATTAAATCTATAGCTAGAGAGCCATATAATACTAGTGTCTGATTTTGCAACTAACTACATACCAAAAAGTAATATGAAAGATAGAAAAAAAAAAAGTTTCAGGATTTCTAAATATACATAATCATGCAGAGCAAAAGCAAAGCTACCTAGGCTGACATTGACCAACTTCTTTATGCTTTGTGAAAATATTCCAGAATCTTGGTAAGAATGTGCTTTCTTATGCAAAAACCCCATGGTTTAAAAACAGTTGCTACCTAAAAATGTGAAAAAAATTTTACATAGTCCAAACAAGACTGCATACATTCAAACTGTTTCATGTATTTTTTGCAGTCATCATTGACAGATAGACAACATATATGTTCTTTTGCTCAAATTTAGCTACTACTTTTTAAAAACTGACATAAAATTGATGCATGGATTGCATACAATGTTTTCAAGTATATATACATTCGGCAATGTTTCAATATAATTAACACATACATTACCACACATATTCTTTTTCTTAATGTCTATCTTCATTTGGAGGGTTTTACTTTGTAGAATAGGTAGCTTTTTCTATGGGAAATGGATTTAAGGTTTACTCCCTTGTTTCTTAAAAATGGTAATTATCATGTGGTAGCAAATATTAGATCCCCCCGATGCATTTAAATAAGAATTGTCACTTTTCTCTCTTTTATCTCAGCAAAATCCTTTTAAACACAAAATAGTAGACCTCAAGGCAAAGCAATCAGAAGAAAGGTATATCTCACAGATCAGACTTAAAAGAGCATCATCTATTTCCAGCCTAAATTAAGTTGTAGACAAGCTGCTTCTCAGAAATTGGAAAATAACTTCTAAGCAGTGCTATATTGACACTGACATCATTAACATTAGTAAAGATAGTGAATAGACTCTCAAAACCAAATGTAAGGATAAAATTTAAAAATCTCAGTGTCATATGATAGTATCTGTTTTTCATCAATGGTCATTTCGAATTATTCTTATTGCATCTATGAGAATTTTTTAAAGACATTTTTGAGAAAAGACTACAATGATCCATTAGGATCTTCAGAAAAGTTACATATAGCCTTTATAATAATGGGAAAAAATGTTGTATTAATGAATAGGCGTAAGGACTGCTTCTTTTCAAGCTGAAGGGAAGTGCAATTGTTGCACAAAATTGTGAATAGCTTAATTTTTCAAGTGATTGTAATTGGAATTTGTAATAAAGGTTAATGGAATAGAGAACTGAAGGACTTGCTCTTCAAATAACCTTAAGGATTCAAATTAAAAATTCTTACTTAACTGAGGCACTATTAAATTAACATTTGTATAGGGCAGGTGCTCTCAACTTCTATTCTCCAACTCATCTGAGAGAGATGGCATATGCCAGTAACCATGGCTCACCACAAAAGGAATTCTATACTGGCAGCTACTCCCTAGAAAAGGCACCTCAGTGGATTCTTCCCTGCCTGTCTCCAATACTACAACCCTCCAAATCCTCCTTCATAATCACAAAATAAGGCTTACTACCTGTAGATTTTAAAGACTTGCTGAGCATCATGCATTATAACCTTAGGAAGTAACTGGAGGTCATCCTCTCCTACTCAGGGAAGAAGTTCTCTAACTTGAACCAAGTCTATCCAGAGTTCTTTAAGAATACCCAGAGGAGGCCACTGGGATAAGGGAAAAACTTCAGCAAACGTGTGGGAGGAATGAAGTGATCATAAATAGATTTGAACTGAAAAGAATTTTGTTTGTTATTGATTTTTTTTTCCTGATCACTTTGCTCATTTCCAACATATATACCTGGTGTATTAAAATGGAATCTGAGGTACGTAGATTTCCTTGTCTTTGGAAGCCACAAAGATAACAAGATATGGTTCTGGGAAAAGAGAACGTGGAACTCACTGCTAAAGCTTCCTTCTAATCTTAACATAAACTAAAGGAATCTTTAAGGCTAACGTATATGTGACAGTCTACCAAGATGAGAAAACAGATGCATTTAATGGTCCAAAAACCTCTGTAGCAATAAATGTAGTTTTAGTCACAAGATTTCTCTGTGCATCTTTGTTAACAGCATAGTGCTAACAGTGAATACATTAGGAAGCTAGCTGTTCAATGTAATGAGATTTCCATCCTGGCCAGTGGATTTTTTTTTATCCTCTTCTATGTAAATGAAAATGCAGTAATACATGTTATAATAAAATGTTTGCCATTTCCTCACACTGACACAAAATTAAGCAAATGAAAATATGTACAGGCAAAGAAGAGAAATCCTTGGAGAGACTCAGTATTGTTTAGAGGAGAATGATGAGAATAGTCAGAAAGTATATCTTATACTGGTTTGAGGGGACTAAAGATAGACAACTCTTTGGGTACATTTTGAGGGATGCCATTATGGAGAGGTACTGGATTTGCTCAATATGGACCACATTTTCAAAAGCAAAATCTTCAAGACATGCTTTTAGTAGCTAAAAAGAAATATTTTGAACAGAATTCTTTAAAAAAAAAAATTACACTTTAAGCTCTGGGATACATGTGCAGAATGTGTAGATTTGTTATATAGGTATACATGCGCCATGGTGGTTTGCTGCATCCATCACCCTGTCATCTACATTAGGTATTTCTCCTAATGCTATCCCTCCCCTGGGCCCCCACCTCCTACTCTCCCTCCCCTAGGCCCCACATTCCCTGACAGGCCCCAGTGTGTGATGTTCCCCTCCCTGTGCCAATGTGCTTTCATTGTTTAACACCCACTTATAAGTGAGAACATGCAGTGTTTGGTTTTCTGGAACGGAATTCTTTAAAGATGGAAAAAGCAGCGTTGAGTGGTAATAAGCAGGCTACCACACATATATAGGAAGGTCAAAAATTTCTCAATGCCCCCTGGCCCCACAAACGAACACACATTGATGTATGATGTGCACATTCAAAACATGCTCACAAGATTCCCCAGATTTTGATGAAAAGATCCGGTCAATAGATTAGATGGCCTGCAGATTATGTAATATTTTGCCATATTACTGGAATACAGAAGAAACTTGAACGTGAATAAAGGTAACAATGAATGAAACCAACTATTTCATGACACAAGTAAATCCTATGAAAACTTTAAAGACTTATTATTTTTTAGTTATTTTTAAAATTTCAACTTATCTCTTAAATGGTGGGTGTATACCAGTATGTTGAGACTTTCTGAGCTAGGTGGCCACTGTATATTTAAATTTTATAAAAAAGGACTCAACTATCAGACATATAGTTATATCAGATGACCTTCAGAAAGTCATTCAAAACGGATTTTTATCATACTGTAGCAGAAATGATCAGTGGTCCACCAAAGATTTGTGCTCTTCTTTAAAAACAGAATTGTTGCTCCTTAACACTAGTCCTATGGCATTTTAGATGGGGTCATTCAACTAATTCTCAAATAGAATGTTAACAGAAGTGATATTTATTAGTTCTAAGACCAAATGGCTAAGAAATTGGTATATGTTTACCATGCTCTCATTTCTTGTGCTCTGCTTAAAAGGCAAAAACTACATTGTTCTAGAAGAAGGTAGAGATATAAGACTGGAGGCATCTGAGACCATGAGTCACACTGTGGAAGGCCACCAACTTTAGGTGCACATTAGAGCAACTGTTGTATTGCTGGGAAATATAGTTTTACTATATTATGTCACTAATAATTTGAGGTTAAGTATAAGAGTCTAATTAAGTTATCAAAATTATGTTAAATTCTCCTTTTCTAATAAAGTTCAAAGTATTTCATATGGTCTTGCTCTGTAATAATATTATAATTTATTACATGCTCTATGAATATGTACATTAACAGAAATTGAAGAAACGTCAAAAGAGTATCTTTAAGTAAGGGCTATCTCTTCAAGTATGATCAACTGTTAACTAGGCCTGAGTTTTACTTTTGATTATTCCATCTTTGTCATATTTCTTACATTCTTTTGACTTCTAATATTTAAATATCAAAATTTTTCTTACAAAAAGGTGCTGTAGAATTTCAAAGCATATTAAGGTCTTTTGTCTTTTAACAATTCAAAACCCTAATTGCAGACTTGTGAAAAATAATAAATTTGAGTCATTCTAAGACATTAAAACTGGGATTGATTTGTTACTCAGTGAAAGATAACTGAAGTAAGCATCATAATCATCTCTCTCACATAGTAAATTCTGAGTAAATCTTGAACTGTCTAGAAGTTTGTTTTACTCATTTCTCACCCTACTTGGTAATTTTTTCCTGCCTGATCCCACTGTCTAACTCTAATCCTCATCTGTGAGCCAAATTGAAAAGTACAAGGTTTGCAACCCAAATGCCCATTGAAGATAGACTGGACAAGGAAAATGTGGGACCATGGAATACTATGCAGCCATAAAAAACTATGAGTTGGTGTCCTTTGTAAGGACATGGATGAACCTGGAAACCATCATTCTCAGCAAACTGACACAAGAACAGAAAATCAAACACCACATGTTCTCACTTATAGGTGGGTGTTGAACAATGAGAACACATGGACAAAGGGAGGGGAGCATCACACACTGGGGTCTGTTGGGGGAAACAAGGAGGGGACAGCGGGGGGTGGGGAGTTGGGGAGGATAACGTGGGGAGAAATGCCAGTTATAGGTGATGGGGAGGAAGGCAGCAAACCACACTGCCATGTATGTACCTATGCAACAATCTTGCATGTTCTTCACATGTACCCCAAAGCCTAAAATGCAATAAAATATACATTAAAAGAAGTCCACTTTATTAAATATGACCTTTGGATGCAAAAATAAAGTACAAGGTTTGAATCTCATAATTTCAAGCCAAAAAAGATCTTATGAATATTAGTTAACTAAATTTTAGAGCAGCTATCCTGATAAGAGTTGTTTTAATTATAGAATTATCTGAAATTCTATGTTAAGCTCTGAATAATTGGCTATCATATAGCCAGTTTATAAAAGGAGCTAAAGAGGAGGAAGCAGTTGGAAATCTAATGAGATCTGATTTTGGATGAACACTGACACTTCAGGTGCACTGAGTTCCATGAACTAGAGTTAGCTGATGAAACAGGATAAAGTATCTTTGCTCCCGTGAGTCTTCTAATCTCATGGAATATTAAGCCACGTGGATGAACATTTTAAAAGACAAGGTAGCAGATGTTAAATGTCATGCTAATATTATAGCATACAGTACTTTGAAATCTTTGATTTGTCATAATATAGATTATGTACTCCCTCTGCTACTAGAATTGTGAAAACAGCCCCCAATAGGGAGATTTAGCTTAATAAATGTAGCCTCTTTGTTCTTTAGGTTGCTGATCCATGTGATTGATTGACACTTCTATTTCATCCAGGGAGGCGGGAGAGTGTCGTAGGCAGCAGACTCTAATTTTTGATGTCTGACAGAGAAAATGACATTCATGTGACAGACTTTCTGTTTTCCTCTGAACTGCATCAGCATTTATTTACGATGAAGGGCAAATTGAGTGAAAAAACGGCAGCATTGTTTATCATAAATCATAATGTTTTACCTTCTGCCTTTCAGGAAGAGGAATGACTGATCCATGGTATATTTATAACCTCAATATATCTTTAATACTTTAAATATATAAAACGTAGGACCAAAATAATCTATAAGCTAATTCTGTAGTACTACTTAATGTCCTTAAGTTATCAATAAAAGATGATTATTCATTCTCTGTTTGTTTTGTTTTTAAAACTATGTACATGGTTTTCACATTCTGTAAGAATAAACTTTTATACATGTACCTGATTCTCTAAGCTTATAATAATTTCTCAAGTTCAGTAGTGGTGATGTCTTGATAGACACCACCTTCTCTGGAAGATTCTGTTTGAGATGTTAGCTTGTGGGCACCTATTATGATGGTGGGAATTAAAGACCTGAAAGTGTGTTGAATGATTACCTGAAGTAATGAATGATAAAAATATTTCTTTCAGGATCTCTGCAGATCTGGAATTCATTCATCTGAGTGAGATAATTGCAGATTCTTACAAGCAAAGATGACTTTGAGAAAAGAGTAAATACGAATAACCAGGAGACATTCATTCCTGGAAATGGGGACTGTTAGGAAGATAGCACTCACAAATGAACATTAATAACCACAGTGGAGAAGTGGATATAACTGTGATTGAATGGCATTTATATATATATATGTGTATATATATATATATATATATGTGTGTGTGTGTATATATATATACACACACACACACACACACACACACATTAAATATAATGAAGTGATTATATATAATATTTATATTATATATATATATATAATCACTTTATTCAGCTTTGCTAAATAGTCTGGAAAGATGAGAAAACAATATCATACAGTAGCTTTTAAAAATATGGACATTAGATTGTATAAAGCATGACCATTATATAGATGAGAACAATGAAGAAAGTTGTAACATTTCTGTTGTACAAAGTAATAAGCCAAAATGAACAGGAAAGTGTGTATGGATATATATTATCTATCTTTTAAGAATGCATTGGGACCATGTGCAGTGGCTCATGCCTGTAATCCCAGCACTTTAGGAGGCCAAGGTGGGCAGATATCTGAGGTTAGGAATTTAAGACCAGCCTGGCCAACATGGTAAAATCCTGTGTCTACTACTTAGCCAGATGTGGTGGCACACGCCTGTAATACCAGGTACTCAGGAGGCTGAGGCATGAGAATTGCCTGAACCCAGGAGGCGGAAGTTGCAGTGAGCTGAGATTGCACCACATAACTATAGCCTGGGTGACAAAGTGAGAGTCTCTTTAAAAAAAAAAAAAGAATGCATAAATGTATAGGGGTAAAAAGAAGCACGTTAAAGAGGGCACATCAAGGAGATTAACCTTTTTAATCAAAGAGATTAAAAAGGGCATTAGTAAATATTAGATAATAAAAAATGACTTACCAAGGAATCTTGAATATAAGACAAAGAAACATAGTAGTTTTGTTTTCAATACTTATGAGTGAATATAAATTAAATGTTAAATATTAGAATATGAGAGGCTGGGTACGGTGGCTCAAACCTGTAATCCTAGCACTTTGGGAGACCGAGCCTGGTGGATCACCTGAGGTTAGGAGTTGCAGACCAGCCAGGCCAACATGGTGAAACGCTTTCTCTGCTAAAGATACAAAAATTAGGCAGGCACAGTAGTGAGCACCTGTAATCCCAGCTACTCGGGAGGCTAAAGAAGGAAAATTGCTTGAACTTGGGAAGCAGAGGCTACGGTGAGAAAAGATCATACCACTATACTCCAGCCTGGGCAACAGAGTGAGACTCTGTCTCAAAAACAAACAAACAAACAAACAAACAAAAAGTATGAGTGAGAATGGGCTGTGAAAAATCACTGATACTAGTTTCTGTTGCCCTTTATATGACTTTAGGGGATATAATATTTTAGATTATTAAGAGATAATAGAAAAGTTGTCAAGAAAGAATTATTAAGCTTATCCCAAAACAGACAATTGAGTCAGTGTGAGAAGGAAAATTGTTTTTGTTTTAAAAGAGTTATATAGATGTGAAACCATAAGATAGGGTACAAATCAGAAGACAAGTTGCATGTTAGAATGCCTCTACGTGAGACATAAATAAATGCACATGATTAAATGGAATAAACTCTTTGAAGAAAGACATATGATGTTTGAAATTAAAGGGCTTCTTTTCTCAAAGGTTGTTGATAAAGGAACAATAGAAATATAGTGAGTCTCTGTGAATATGGTCTGGTTAAAAGCAGCACTAGGTCTTACTGAATAAATTTACTTAGGAGGGGCACTTAAATTTTACGAAAAAAAAAAAAAAACAGCCCTCATGTATGTAGACTCTGGTCAGTACCTCAAATATTCTGCGTGAGTCAGTATAATAAGATCTTTAGAACCAAAGCTGACATTTACAACAACTGGCTGAACTTCATGTTGGAGAAGTTAAGGAATAGTCTCATAAAACACATGTGAAACAACACACACAGTCAAAAGGTCTGAATGAGTTAGTGGAGTTAGATAATGGTAGTGATGGTAAATATTTTAACATATATATATTATACTACCAATTTTGAATGAGAAGATTTAGTGTTTCTTCTTGGAATGTGTTCTCTCATAAAAGGAAATATTAGTCACATGTTATCAGACAGCATGCATTTTTAAAAAATAATTTCAACTTCTATTTTAGATTTGGCAATATATGTGCAGGTTTGTTAAGACAGGTATATTGCTTGACAGCATGCATTTTAGAAGGCATGCTTTCTGTAAATATTTAATGAACACAGTGAGAAATACACTAGTACAAACTCATTACCCTTCTTAAATTAAAATGCAATTGAGAATGAAGACACGAAGAAATTTGAATTCAAGATGCTATGTGGTAAGTGGTTTTGGAGTGGTATAAACAATAATTTAACCCCAAAACCTAAAATGCAATAAAAGAAAACAATAATTTAGAAAACAAAAATGTTTAGAGAGAGAGGAGATAATATACTGCCTCCAAAGAAGATATTCTAAGAGAACTTCCATCAGTATTCCTCAATATTATTTATATTCTGCAATGGAAACTCAACTGTTCTTTGCCTGGAATTTGGAGTTAATTAAGCTGTTTTTGTTTTTTCATCTCCTTAAAAATTCAGTTTATTTCCTTTTTTTTTTAAATCTTAGTCTGAGTCTGCCTATGTGCTTTAAACATAATTTTAATATTTCCTTAATGATTTCCCTTCTCAGGCCACAGGGTTATTTTTTGCTGTTTTATTTTGTTTATTTTTTATTATTAGAAAGCATTTATTTATCTACAACAGCAGATATTTTGTAAAATCATCCACTGTTATTAATTTTCACAAGTTCATTCTTGTTCCAATGGTTAAGAGGATATTGCTCATTTTAATGCAATTTATTTAAGTTTTTTATTTTTTCTCTAAGATGGCCTTCCCTCTCTTTCTTTTTTTCATGTCATGATATCCTGGTTAATGACACATAGAGATGAAGCTTTTCATATACCTGTTGGTCATTTGTATGTCTTCTCTGGGAAAATGTCTATTCATGCACTTTTAGTGCTATTGAGTTACAGGTGTTTCTTATATATATATTGGATATGAATTCCTGATCAGACATAAGGTTTGTAAATATTTTCTCCTATTCGGTTGCCTTTTTCACTTTGTTGGTTGTATCCCTTGCTGAGCGGAAGCTTTTTAGCTTGATGACATTCCACTTACATTTTCGCTTTTATTGGCTGTGCTTTTGGTATCAAATGCAAAAAAATCATTGCTGAGACCAATATCAAGTAGCTTTCCCCTTATGTTTCCTTCTAGAAGTTTTATTGTTTCAGGTCTTATGTTTAAGTCTTCAATTCATTTTAAGTTGACTTTTGTGTACTGTGAGAGCAGAGGGCAAACTGGTGGTTACAAAGGACTGGAGGGAGGTGGAAATGGAGAGATGTTGGTGAAGGGGTACAAAGTTTCAGTTATGCTGGATGAGTAAGTTCTAGAGATCTAATGTGTAGCATTGTGACCATAGGTAACAATATCTCTTCTGTACTTGGAATGTGCTAAGAAGATAGATCCTAAGTGCTGTCAGCACACAATGAGAGGTAACTATGAGAGGTTATGGATCTGTTCATCAGCTAGGTTGTGGTGATTATTTCACAACATTAACACATATCAAATCATCGAGGTGCACCTTTAATATATACAATAAACAAACCAGAAAAAAAATTCTAACTGAAGAAAGGAATGTGTGAATTAATCTTTGCACTCCTGTTGCCCTCTGGGACTGAGAGAATATACCACTTTTTGGCAGCATTGAGACGCAGTGCTTCCAGTTCAATTTCCAGTAATGGCCAGAAATTTATCTACTATGGTTCTGTGGGATGAAGGTATATTTTCTTCTGCCCTTCAATAATTCTTTAACTAGGGAGAGAAGTATTTATGTCCCAGTGAAATTGAGGCAGTCTATAATTCTTTGAGCAGAAAAATCTCTAAATCCCTATGGCTCAGCCTATTTCTACTGTTCTGCAGAACATTTTATGCTGGAAATACACCCCCAGAAGGAAATGTGATGCCATCAATTCCCCTTCTATTATTCTTGATGTCTTTGAATTGTTGACTTACTGATGATGGGTGAAAGGAAAAGGACTCTTACTTTCTCCAGGATTACCGCAGAAGGCTGGCATAGGTCCTGGATGTTGGTGGTATAAAACAGTGGCCTGGTTTTCTCCACAGTACAGGTACTGCATCCTCAAGAATAGAGGAGGCTGGGCTGTACTATTTTAAAGCATGAAGAATTCCCTCTTATACTGTGGTTAGTATTTAACCATTAGTTTCATTTTTTTCAGAATTGTGAGATAGATTTATCAATCAGTCATCTTCCTTCCATCTTTTCCCTTCATCTTCCATCCTTCCTTCCGTTCTCTCTTTTATTCCCTCTCTCCCTCCCTTCCTTCCTTCATTCCCTTCCTTCCTTTGCTTTCTCTTTCTTTCCTGTTTTCTTTCTTTTCTGCTTTCTCCTTTGTGTATATGTGGGTTTTTTTTTTATCAGTAGGAGAAAGTTATGCAGAATATATTAAACTCTTAAAGTGAAATTATATATTGAAAGGAATATTTCAAATTAACTGCATTTCTTTCACAATTCTCTGTCTTAAACACTATTATTTTTATCAGAATTGTTATGGAATTGATACCAAAATGAAACAATTTGTGTGTTATGGTAGCTACTTCTCCCAAGTTTTGTAAAAATGCTATGGAGTAGAATTATTTTCAGAGTAGTAACCAGAAGTAGAAATAGAAGAATAGATTTAAATTTTGCAAACTAGGTAATTAATTATTTATGATCAAGAGTGGATTTTCCAATACAGTGGTGGCTGCATACCTTAGTTTGCATCTGTTATTTTTAACTTCAAAATTTCAAAATAAATATTTTCATTTGACCTGATTCTAATATTTTATGATGAAACATGATATCATTTCTTCATTCTCACTCATCATGATTATTAAATTGATGCCTAGGAGATTTAATACTCTTTTTAGATATGCCTAATACAGAAAATATTCTGAGGATATCTTGTTCCGGTTTTAGGCATTACAAACTTCGATTCTTTAAATCCTCATAAATCATAAGTAAATACTTTTCCTGTTCCACCTGCAAACACGGATTCATGAAGAAAAAAAGAGTAAATGAAGGTTTGAAGTGATTTCAAAATAGTCTGAGGAGTAAGTAGGAACAAAAGAAAAGTTATAACTGAAAGAAGAAATGTAAAATATATGCACTGTATTATAATGTTTACAATTTGGTAAACTTTTGCCTACTTTTAGAAAAACATTAGATTTATTCAGATAAGACACAAAGAGAAAGAATTACTATAAAAAAGGGAAAAGCTATACAAATTTATGCAAAATTCATAAAGATGAAAAAGAAAGTGGTTTTAACTGTTGGAAAATAATAAACAAAATTTTATACAGTAATATTTTCAACTCAGGTCTCACCATGAAGCTCATCCAAGGATGTGCCCTCTTTAGAAGATGGGATATTACATAACGGCATGGGTCATGGAGGCCCCTGGTTCTAGGTGGTAATTGTCAAATAGACTATGACAAAGGATAATATGAGTCTTCCTGATCCATTGCTCACCTTGGAATGACTCTAAAACCATAGAGGTCAACAAGTCCCATCATCAGAAATGCAGACAGTCCCAAGACTGACAGCATATATTAATTTTATGCATTGTTGTCTGAACATTAATTATAAACCTTTAAATAAGAAAGGTATAGAATGCTATTCATTTCACAGACTTTTAAATCATATAAAGGAACTTTTGTCGGTTTGACTTTTTTAAAAGAATATCTTCAAATATTGCTTTTTGAAATCTGAGGGAACAAATTTTATACACGCAAGTGTAAAACTGCTTAGCAGTAACAACTCCATTTTAAGAACTCACCTTATACAAATGGAAATCATCCACAGCTAAGAGGATAGGAATGGTGAGGCTAAATATGGAGTCAAATCAGAATAACCCTAAAGTTTCCTAATTACTGCAATGAAAGAGTCAAAATTAAACACTTTCATTGTTCCATGTAGCCCAAGTTAAAAATAATACATATGCGTGCGTGTGTGTGTGTGTGTGTGTGTGTGTGTGTATTCATATATGAATATCTACTGTGAGATTGAAGCACAAAGCCAAAACAGCAGGGTCTACGCAGCTGTACCAGGAAGAACATTTGGTCAAACTCCTTACTCAAAATAGAAATAAGAAAGAGAATTGCAAAGCTCTTAGAACAGAGGGGATTCAAACCTAGAAATAACAATGAAGAACATGTCTTGGTTTTATAAACAGAATAGCACTGTGAAAAAATGGAAGCAATTTAAATTTTCTGTAGTACATTTATTTCTCAGGAAAATGGTTTCCCACTGTGAGCATCCTCTCTTTTACAGGCTCTGTGCTCAGCAGTCCAAATATATTCAAGCTCCAAGAATACCTGTAATGATTGTGGATTACAGATTGAATCACAAATAGGCATCAAAAATTAAAAAAAAAAAAGATAAAAAATACCAGAGGTAGGTATGTATTGAAAAGAACTGAGGAACATATGATCCTCGTTTTCTTGTTTTCATGTGAAGTGAACGTGAATGATACTACTGAAGTTCAAAGCTATCCACTTTTCCCGGAAACCCAATTTCAAATTATTTCAAAGAAAGGACGGAAATAACAACAATAACAAAAGAAATCCATAGATGAGTAATGTGCTTTCAGTACAGTCCCCGAAATAAAATCTGCAGGATCCCTACATAATTGATGGAGGACAGTAAATTGTTCTAATTCGAAATATCTTATAAGCAATGAAGACAATTCAACAGCTAACAATACTTTTTAGGTGAGTGATTTTCTTTGCCATTAAAAGAAGCTTATTGCTTTACTGCCTTTAACTCCAACTTGCAAGAGATGTTCTCAATAAAACTAGTGGTTGTGTTAGGTGATGCCCACAAAGATTTGTAACTAGGAATGATGGAAACAGACTAGAAGGGTAACTGCTTCATACAGATGTTTCTCTAAACTTCCTGGATGTTAAGAATTGCCTGAGGTACTTTTTAAAAATATAAAATTCTTCCAGAATATAAGTTATGTTTAAAAATACAAGCTGTTGGAAAAATTACAACTTCCACCTAAGAGTCACTGATTCAGAATCTCCCAGGGAGAGACAGGAAGCTCAGTGTTCCAAATGATTACTATCAATGTAGAAGTTTTGGAAACACTGATATGATAAGAACAATGAAGCAATTTTTTAAAAAAAGAAGCAGAAAAAATCAAATGACTAAAATAAGCTACATTTTTGCCTGGAAGATTTCAAAACTAAATAATTATTTGGAATTTTTTTCATCCATCTCTCTTGTGGAAATGATTGCTCACATTAGCAACATATAAACATCAGATGATCAAAGCACATAAAGTTTCAACATTGAACTTTACTAGCAGAGTTGAGGCGTTTATGTATAGTTATGGTTTGCCACAAAAATTTTGGAGTTAACGATCATTTCAGAAAGGAAATCGGGTGTGTATGTGTGCATGTGCGTGTTGCAGAAATAAACTAAAATCTAAGACATAAAAAGAACAAGGGTAAGGACAACAAACATTATGCTATAGAAAATAGTTTTTAGCCAACTGGAATCTCAAATTAAATCTTTATTAAAATTATTTTATTTCCTTGTCCCATTCCACTGAAGAAATTCCTTTTAAAATTAGTTATCTATAAATTCCTGCCAGAAATCATATGAATGCTTGCCCCCAAACATACAATGCAATGATGAATATTGTGTGCACTATAGGTCTTAGGCCTTGTTTTCAGGATATTGACAATTTAGGCATAGAATGGGGGGTTATAGACATAAAAAATAAAATAACAAATAATAAAGGTAAATAATATGCAAGATTACAAATAATTGTACATCATCCAACATATATTGTATATCATCCAAATGAGGCACCTGATGAAAAACAAAGTGAACTGGGTTTCATGTGTGAGCCTTGATTGATAAGCTGTATCTTCATATAGGATCGTTGAAAAATGGGAAATTTCAGATATGTAGAGAGGGGTGGGGAATTATCTGGATGTAAGAGTTCTTAATTTCCAAACATACTTCTGGGAACAGGATCATATATTTAGTGTTATTAAAATAATAGCTATCATTTTTAATCTCCAGTTACATGTCAGACTTTGTGACAGGCACCTTTCATCTCATTTAATCTTCATATTATCGCTTTTGTTTTTTGTTATTGTTTTGATTCCTTTCATATAACAATATACAGGCTCAAAAGTTCTTCTGATTACTCGTTATATAATGATATTACTTTAGTTTGTAATGGATATAACCTAAAATATAGTACTGTACATCATCACAATGTAATTTTAATGGCCAAATGCTCATTGAGAGGACAGATTAGGATGGATTACCAATGGGTATAATCTAAGAATATTATAACAATACTCACAAAACCTCTCTAGAAGAATTACTGAAAGAAGAACTTGGTAGTTTAGTTTTAAAATTCATTTCTCATTTATTATGTACCCCCCCACCACACACACACACAGAGCCTCTGAGGCTTTGTTGGTACCAGCAGACATGAACTAGAGCTGACTCGACCTGAGATGAACCAAAGATGGATGTGAGATCCAGGAGAAGATAACAAAAGGGTAGGAAAACTTAATCAAATTCTCTTTCTCATAAGTATTTAAATCAAATATATAAATTAAGCAATACTTGTATTAAGGGAAATCCTAACTAAAGCAATTAGGTAAGAGAAAGAAATAAAGGAAATAGAAGTAGGAAGAGAAGGAGTCAAACTGTCTCTCTTTGCAAATGACGTGATTCTGTATCTAGAAAACCCCACAGTTTTGGCCCAAAAGCTCCTTCACCTCAAAAGCATCAAAGTTTCAGAATATAAAATCAATGTACAAAAATCACCAGCATGCCTATACATCAGCAACAGCCAAATGAGAGCCAAATCATAAAAGCAATCTCATTCATAATTGCCAGAAAAAAGAATAAACTACCCAAAAATACAGCTCATCAGGGAGGTGAAAGATCTCTACAATGAGAATTACAAAACATTGTTCAAAGAAATCAGAGACGACACAAACAAACAAAAAAACATTCCATGCTCATTGATAGGAAGAGTCAATATCATTAAAATTGCCATACTGCCCAAAGAAATTTACAGACTCAATGCTATTTCTATTGAAATATCAAAGACATTCTTCACAGAACTAGAAAAACTTTTAAAATTTATATGGAGCCAAAAAAGCTAAAGCAATCCTAAGCAAAAAGAACAAAGCCAGAGTCATCACATTACCAAACTTCAAACTATACTTCAGGGCCACAGTAACCAAAAGAACACGGTGCTGGTACAAAAACAGGCACCTAGACCAATGTAACACAACAGAGAGCCGAGAAATAACTCCGACAGCCGAGAAATAAACGAAGTCTTTTGTCAAAGACTTTGGTCTTTGACAAAACTGACAGAAACAAAATGGGGAATAAATGGTGCTGGGATAACTGGCTGAAGCTGGACCCCATCCTTACATATACAGAAAATTAAATGAACAGGGATTAAAGACTGAAGTGTAAAACCCTAAACTATAAAAACCCTGGAAGACAGCCTAGGCAATACCATCCTAAACATAGAAACAGGCAAAGATTTCATGACAAAGATACCAAAAGCAATCGCAACAAAAGCAAAAATTCACAAGTGGTATCTAATTGAACTTAAGAGTTTCTGAAAGGCAAAAGAAATTATCAACAGAGTAAATGGACAACCTACAGTATGAAAGAACATTGTTACAATCTATCCATTTGACAAAGGTCTAACATCTGGAGTCTACAAGGAACTTAAATTTACAAGAAAAAACAACCCCATTGAAAAGTGGGCAAAGGTCATCAACACACATGTTTCGGAAGAATACATACATGTGGCCAACAAGCATATGAAAAATGCTCAATATTACCCTTCATCAGAGAAATGCAAATCAAACCACAATATGATATCATCTCACACCAGTCAGAATGGCTATCATTAAAAAGACAAAAAATAACAGATGCTGGCAAGGTAGCGGAGAAAAGGGGACACTTATCTACTGTTACTAGGAGTGTAAAATAATTTGAGCATTGTGTAAAGCATTATGGTGATTCCTCCAAAGAGCTAAAAGCAGAATTACCATTTGATCCAACAATTCCATTACTTGGTATATACACAGAGGAATATAAATCATTCTACCATAAAGACACATGCAAGTGAATGTTCACTGTAGCACTATTCACAATAGCAAAGACATGGAACCAACTTAAATGCTCATTAATGACAGATTGGATAAGGTACATATACACCATGGAATACGATGTAGTCATAAAAAAGAACAAGAGCATATCTTTTATGGGAATGTGGATGGAGCTGGAGGCTATAATACTCAGCAAACTAATGCAAGAACAGAAAACCAAATACTGCATGTTCTTACCTATAAGTGGGAGCTAAATTATGAGACCTTACAAACACAAATAAGGGAAACACAGACATTGGGGTATATGTGAGGGTGGAGGGTGGGAGGAGGGAAAGGAGCAGAAAATATAACTATTGGGTATTGGGGGACTTAATTCCCAGGTGTAAAATAATCTGTACAACAAATCCCTGTGACATGAGTTCACCTATTTAGCAAAGCTTCACAGTAGCCCCACACCTAAATAAATGTAAAAAACATAACAGAGGCTGGGATTTACATCCTTATTTGGGATTATGTAAAAACAGAATTGATGGATGGAGAGAGATAAAGTAGAGATAAGCAGATGACACAGAGAGAGAAAGAACACACATCAGGTTGATCTTCAAGAAACAGAGAAGCATCTGCTTTTCCAGTTTTCCAACTTTAATTCCAGCCTCTGTGACAAAGCTGTGCCTTATTTATAGTACAGGGCTGTCCATGGGATAATTTGATGCCACCTTTCGACTCACATTGTAATGAATGGGTTCTTGTTCTTTGAATTACAAGGATACCTTTCAAGAGGACTGTGATTTCAAAGTGAAGTCTACAAAATCCTCTGAAATGTACGTGTGGAGTGGCGCAGTGGGTGAGTGCTTCTATACATACACATACACAAGATATATTAGATATAATATATTAATAATATATTACTATCATATTAATAACATATTATATATACATTCCTTCATCCTGCAGGTAGCTTCAATTTCACTTTCTGACCCTTGTGCTTTACTGTGCACAATGTAAGTAATAGAAAGAGTTGAAGAGAGAAGAACGGTAATTGAATTAATTCTAGAAAAAACAAGGCCAAGTGTTTGAGATACACCACCAACTTAGAGGCAGTGAACTGAACTAATTGTAACTAAGGAAGATAGCGAAGGTGCCACTAAGGAAGTAACTCTATTCTTTAAAATGGAACCAGAATAATAAATTATTACTTTCTCAACAAAAGTCACAAAGATTTATGACAAATGCCTGCCAAAACACTAAAGAGGAGAAGCCAAAATAAGGCTGGCAGTTACAGGAGGAAAAATAGAGCCTCTTAGTATGTGAGAAAGGTTTCCTTTACCCTCATCAAAGACTAAGCATTACTATGTACCAATGGCTGATTATGGGTAGCTGAGATGGAAAAAATAGAATGCAAACTACATGTGCTACAGGAATGAAACAGTAACAATAAATGTTTCAAGCAAAAGCAAATTTGAAAGTGGAGAGACACAAATCTTGCAGCGTGATATCCAATAAAGGTTCTGCATAAGGCCTCTGGGGAAGGAGACTGTCACCTTTCATCCTCCTCCTTTCATTAAAATGCTCTACAACTGCATGAATAAGGACATTCTTTAAAGGTTTTGATAGCCTGGCATAATTTTTAACACCCAGAAGTAGCTAATGAGGCAGCAGAATGCAGTGGGTAAATTGAAAGTCTCTCAGAGTCATGTTGCTTGGGTATGAGTCCTCACCCAGCTCTTTGACTTTGGGAAAATCAGTCAGATTTCTGTGCCTCAGTTTCCTTCTCTGTAAAATAAGAAATACATGAAGTTGTTTTGATGATTCAATAAGAGTGTGTGTATGTGTGTGTGTGTGTGTGTGTATGTGTGTGTTTAAAACAGAGCCTAGTGCATATTTAATGCCAATATATCATTTTGTATTATTTAACATTTTAACCTTGTTGACTGATCTTATACAAAACAATCCATAAACTTTAACTCTGTACTTAAAACAACAGTAAAATGAAAACTCAATGAACACAGTGGCATCACCTAATGAAATGTCTGTATACAGATGGGGCAGAAAGTGGGAAACACTGGGAAACAGTTAAAGAAACCAGACCGGTCCTATAATAAGGGGTAATTATGGAAAGAAGTAGCTTACAGAAGTGGCACATTGAAAGCAATGTGGTTTTGCAATTCTACAAGGTAAGTACAAGAGAGAGACAGCTGAGGAGTGGAAGGCAATCAGTAGAGGGTTGCAATCTTCTAACAATACAAGCATTTCTAGGTGGGTAACAGTAACCAAGAGTCTTAGGATGGCCTCAAACCAACTTCATAAGCCCTGTTCCAGTTATCTGAGATCCTGCCTATCTGTAATCTTAAAAAATGTCTCAAAGAAAGAAAAGAGTAGTGAACAGATTTGTTCTTTATGGGAGTTAAAAACTTAATACTATTATGGCAGCTTCAAAGCAGATGGACACACGTTGGCTTTGTTGCCCTTAATCCTGTACTACAGTTGAAAAGTCCGAACCCAATGATTTGTCCCTGTGTGCTATAAAATTCTTAATCAGAGCTGAGTAGAATAAGTAGTCTTTGTTTCTGAAGCCTATTCAAAGAAAGACTTATGTGAATAGCAACTCTGATTGTGAAGAGGACTTAAGAGTTGAGACCAAAATTAATCCAATTCTAAATGACACTTAATAAGTCAGCGAAACAAAGGCAGACTGGAATCGTTAGTTGCGCCCAGCAAAACTTCTTGGAACCTCATAAATTCAATTTCTTATGGTTTTTTTTTTTTTGTTTAACTAAGGAGTTAAATGGTATTAATATCAAGCTGAAACCAGTGAGGAAATTTTTAAAAGCATATTTTAGTTCAATTTGACACCTCTTTTGGATAGAAATGCCAGGTGCATTGCTTTTCACATGATTTCAGCTCATTGCAAAGAGTGTGAGCATAAAAGGAATCTTGAGAATTTACTAGGCAAATAATAATCATTTAAATTGCCTTTAAAATGTCAAATCTGCTCCATACTGAGGGCTGAAAATTTGAAAAAAATATTTTTGCTGGTTTTACAAGAATGGTAAAACTCTAGAAACAAGTATGATTCTGTTCTATTTGATTGCTATATACATGTTATATGCCAAAGAAATATGAAAATTATATACAATGACCTACATGATAGCATAATATAAATATTCAACAGGCTATTTAACATAACTTTGGATTAGTTTTGGAAAGAAATCATCACTTTCATGTTGCATTAGAAGAGCAGCCTGAAAGCTGAAATCTATAAGAATATAGATACTGGGTATTGCCTATCCCTTCCCCACATCTCTTCTCTGTATCAAAGAAAGGTAAAATGTCCAAGGAGTTAAAACGGTCAGTGACAACACAGGCAGGCTCACTGTAAGGTCAGCTGCATCACAGTGTCAGCTAGGTGATTTTATGAGACTTCCTGTGGGATAGGGTTAATGGGACTTGCACTAAAGCATTACCCACCATTTTTGTCAAAATGGAAAATGAAAAATTCTCCCAGGATTAGCTATTTCCAGTGGCCAAATTGCAATCAGTTAATAAAAGCATGAAAGTGGGGCTGATTTTATACTCCAGACTGCTTTCTCTTCAAGTTTATAGGAAATTTTCAGGGAGTGAATTTACATATATGATTTACCAGAAATGGTGGATTCACTTATAAGTGTCATCTCAAGGTTGGTGGCAATGGGGAGACATGAGGGAAGATTACTGACTTCTCTACTTGGGGTGGTGTTGGAGGTGAGGTTGTCAATTATATTCACCACTGTTGTAGTATTCCAAAATACTGTGAGTTGAGAGTGCAAGAAACATGTGTGTGATTATTTTTCTTTTGTATCATATCAGGTTAAGTGCTAGATGGCTATTAGAATAAAAATTAATGAGGAAGGGGAGATATTCTTGAGCATTCTTCTGCTCCTCTGATTAATGGTATAATGGAGCTTTTTTTTCACTGACAGACTCTGGATGTTGTCACCTTACCATTTTTACACAGTCTATGCTAAATCACTTAGTAGTGAGAAAGTTGTAAAATTGTCTTGACATTTAAAAAATAGCATTTTGTTTCTACTCTAGATTAAAGTAGTTAGACACGTTTTAAAATAAAGTAGATCAAAATGGGGAAGAAAAATTATTATATGAACTAGTCTAAGTAATACAATTTTAGCAAAATGCTTATTTATACAAAGAACAATTATATATCGTCAGCTTTTCCCCCCATTTTTAGAATTGGTCTTCTCTGTTAAAATGCTATTTTTAATTTAAAAACATTGAGTATTGCTTACATGGATTTATTCAATCCAAATAAAATAACTGATATTAGATGTTACTTGGTTAGTGTGCAAATAATTCTAAATTTTAAAATTGTCTCAATATTCTTAGTGGGATATTTACTCATTGGGAATTAATTTAGTAATAAATGCTATGAAAGCAAAAAAAAAAAGGAAGAATTGGAAAGTAAAATAATTCTTGTGTTCTATAAAAGTACCAATTTTATACTATAATAATAATTTACTAAATTGGAAGTTAATAGCTAAAAAATCATTTATATCACTTTCCAAATAATTTTAGGCCTGTTACAAGACCAGGCTTCTACAAATAAAATGTTTATGGTGTTATTATATTTTCAGTGAATACCAGATAAAATGATTTTCATTCAAGGCACTGTAAAACAGTGGGGAACAGGAAATAAATAGAAAACAACAATGTAAACAAGGTGATTCTTTTTCTTCCTTTTAAATGTAAAAGTAACATATCAAAACAAATGATAATCCAGAAAAAAGGGAGAAAAAAATATACGCAATCTACTACCCAGCACAATTAATTCATTATTAATTATTGCATTTTGAGGTATGCCTATATACATATTTTAGCTATAAAATAAATGGCCATATTCATAGTATATACAGTTAGATGTTGATTAATGACAGGGACACATTCTGAGAAATGCATCACTAGGCAATTCTGTCATTGGGCAAACATGACAGACTATAATTACACAAACCTAGATGGTCTGGCCTACTGCACACCCAGGCTACATAGCATAGCCTATCATGTCTAGGGTACAAACCTGTGCAGCAAGTTACTGTACTGAATACTCTAAACTCTACAGTAACGTATTAGTGTATCTGAACATATCTAAACATAGAAAAGGTATACGAAGATATTGTATTTTAATCTTATGAGACCACTATCTAATGAGACCACAAGCAGATGTTGTCTGTTTCCATGACAAGGTAATGTAGGTTTAGTTAATGCCAGTGGAGGTTACGATGAAATGGTTGGAGTGGATTCAGTATATTAGCCAGCCATGACCTAGACATGGTAGCAACAAGAAAGAGAAAGATAAGTTTTGGGGAACTTGACTATCCTGAAGTAAAGAGAGAGGGGGTGAAGATGTTTAGTGCAAGAAGTTGGGGAGAGGGCTTCTTCTCTCACCAGCTGGATAACTTTAAAAGCCTGAATCTATAATTCCTCAGCTGTTGAATTGAGAAAATTATAATAATGTCTACTTCATGGAATGGTTGTAAGCTTTAATGAGTTTATACATGAAGGGTGATTACAGGAGTCTCTGGCATGTTTTTTAAAAAATCTCAAAAAATGTTACTTGTTGTTGATAGTATTCTTCAACGAATTTAAAAGAAAATTCTACAGTTGTATAACTGAGGGTCAGAACACAGGAGGTTGATTTTGGGAAATGCAAGAAGCACATGAATGCCCAATGGGAGGAAAGACCTACATGATCCAGGTTATTCATAAAAGAGGACACCTGGGAGAAATGTGTGCCATGAGTTTATAAGGATACATGGAAGTATATGATCTCACACAGGGGCAAAGGCCCAGTTGGCTCTGTCCATAGGCAGACCTGCTCTGTGCTTGCAATTCCACTCATTTTGAGTTGTCAGGGCAACAGGTCTCTCTCCAAATCACAGAGTATGACCTGTTCCTGCAATATATCATGGAGGTAACAACTCTTACTTGTTACATAAACAATTAAAATAATAAATAAACAACTTGGATTTATTATAGCCTTAGCAGTGCCTAAGAGAATATATTGTACCCTAAAACAATTTTTGAGAAAGCAAGGCCTTTCATGTTTTAAAGGCAGATATAAAAAAGAGAAGCACCAATAAATTTCAATAAATTTAATATTTACCTCTTTTAAATCTGAAAAGCACTATGAAGAAAATTAAAAAGCAAAAGAAGGGGACTGCAAAATAGAGAGTGAAAAGGATAATATTATGATATATAAAAGAGGCTTACAAAGAAGACTTCCAAAATGAATACTCCAGTAAAAAAAATGAAAACGCTCATCATTTAAATGGAACTAAAGACAAAATCCACATGATTATCTCAATAGTCACAGAAAAGGTCTTCAACATCCCTTCATGTTAAAAACACTCAATAAACTAGGTATTGAAGGAACATACCTCAAAATAATAAGAGCCATATATAACAAGCCCACAGCCAATATCATGCTGAATGGATAAAACTTGGAAGCACTCCCCTTGAAAACTTTCAAATGACAAGGATGCCCTCTCTCACAACTCCTATTCAACATAGTTTTGGAAGTTCTGGCTAGGGCAGTCAGGCAAGATTAAAAAATAAAGGGTATTCAAATAGGAAGAGAGGAAGTCAAGTTATCTTTGTTTGCAAATGACAGGATCCTATATCTAGAAAACCCCACTGTCTGAGCCCTAAAGCTTCTTGAACTATTGAACAACTTCAGGGAACTCTAAGCATACAAAATGCCATGTGTAAAAATTGCTACTACTCCTATACATCAGTAAAAGGCAAGATGAGAGCCAAATCATGAATGAACTCCCATTCACAACTACTACAAAGAGAATAAAATACCTAGGAATATAGCTAACATGGGAACTGAAGGACATCTTCAAGAAGAACTCAAACCACTTCTTAAGAAAATCAGAGAGGACACAAACAGAAAACCATTCCTTGTGCATGGATAGAAAGAATCAATATCATGAAAATTTCCCTGTTTCCCAAAGCAATTTGTAGATTCAATGCTATTCCCATTAAACTACTATTGACATTCCTCACAGAATTAGAAAAAAAAGCTACTTATAATTCATATGGAACCAAAGATGAGCCTGTACAGCCAAGATGATTCTAAGCAAAAAGAACAAAGCTGGAGGCATCATACTACCTGACTTCTATACTACAATGCTATAGTAACTAAAACAACACAGTACTAGTCCAAAAACACACAGACCAATGGAACAGAATAGAGTACTCAGAAATAAGACCACACACCTACAACTATCTGATCTTTGACAACCCTGACAAAAAGAAGCAATGAGGAAAGAATTCCATATTTAATATATGGTACTGGGATAACTGGCTGGCCATATGCAGAAAATTGAAACTGGGACCCTTCCTTACACCTTATACAAAAATTAACTCAAGATGGATTTAAGACTTAAATGTAAAACCCAAAACTATAAAAACTCTAGAAGAAAATCTAGTCAATACCATCAGGACATAGGCACTGTCAAAGCTTTCTTGATGAAAATGCCAAAAGTGATTGCACAAAAAGCAAAAATTGACAAATAGAATCTAATTAAACTCAAGAGCTCCTGCATATCAAAAAGAAACTATCAACAGAGTGAACAGGCAACCTACAGAATGGGAGAAGATTTTTGCAATCTATCCATCTGACAAAGGCTTAATATCCAGAGTCTATAAGGAACATAAACAAATTTAAAGAAAAAAACAGATCTTTAAAAAGTGGGCAAAGGACATGCACAGATATTTCTTAAAAGAAGACATTCATGTGTCCAACAAACATATTCAAGTTCTGGCTGATCATTAGAGAAATGCAAATCAGAACCACAATGAGATAGCATCTCACACCAGTCAGGATGGCAATTATTAAAAAGTCAAGAAAAAATAGTTGCTGACGAGGTTGCAGAGAAAAAGAATGCTTTTACACTCTTGGTGGGAATTTAAATAGTGCAACCATTATGGAAGACAATGTGGCAATTCCTCAGGAATGTAGATAGCAGAAATACCATTTGACCCAGCAATCTCATTACTGGCTATATACCCAAAAGAATATAAATCATTGTATTATAAGGATATATGCATGTGTATGTTATTTGCAGCACTACTCACAATAACAAAGACATGGAATCAACCCAAATGCTCATCAATGGTAGACTCGATAAAGAAAATGTAGTACATAGACACCATGGAATAATATGCAGCCATGAAAAGGAATGAGATCATGTCTTTTGCAAGGACATAAATGGAGCTCAAAGTCATTATCCAATGCAGCAACAGAAAATCAAACACTGCATGTTCTCACTTATAAGTGATTTGTTAAGGAAATGCATATATTTGTAAATCAAATAGCATATGAATTCATTGAATATGATCTCAAAAATGTTTTCTGGCCTATAAAGATATTCCTGAGTGAAGAAAAAAAAAGAGAAAACATACACTGTAAAACTTGTTTTTTTATAGATAAATTTTATATAAATGTGTGCTTATAAAGAATCTGAAGGACACAGAGTTTATCATTTGGTATGAGATTACATATATTTAAATTAGTCTTCTTTCCCCTAATTCATGTGTTTAAAATTTTTAATAGTAAATGTGGACATACGCATATGGGTCTGTGATGGAGAAAATAAAACTGAAGATATAAAAACATGACCTTTGGACACAGTCAAATCTGGCCCGTTTTACCATCAATGATCTTCTAAATCTCTTTAACATTCAATGTTTTACTCTTACACTGTTGGTGGGAGTGTAAATTATTCAACCATTGTGGAAGACAGTGTGGCGATTCCTCAAGGACCTAGAAATAGAAATTCCATTTGACCCAGCAATCCCATTACTGGGTATATATCCAAAGGACTATAAATCGTTCTGCTATAAGGACACATGCACACAATTGTTCATTGCAGCACTGTTTACAATAGCAAAGACGTGGAACCAACCCAAATGCCCATCGATGATAGACTGGACTGGGAAAATGTGGCACATATACACCATGGAATATTACGCAGCAATCAAAAATGATGAGTTTGTGTCCTTTGTAAGGACATGGATGAATCTGGAGAACATCATTCTCAGCAAACTGACACAAGAACAGAAAATGAAATACCACATATTCTCACTCATAGGCAGGTGAGGAAAAAGGAGAACACATGGACACAGGGAAGGGGGTACTACACACTGGGGTCTATTGGGGGGAATAGAGGAGGGACAGCGTGGGGGGTGGGAGCTGGGGAGGGATAGCCTGGGGAGAAATGCCAAATGTGGGTGAAGGGGAGGAAGGCAGCAAAACACACTGCCATGTGTGTACCTATGCAACTATCTTGCACGTTCAGCACATGTACCCCAAAACCTAAAATGCAATAAAAATAAATAAATAATTTAAAAAATTCAGTGTTTTTAACTAATAGTAACATCCACATTCCAAAATTATTATATTAAATAATTCATGTAATGTGCTTGAGACAAGGATTGGCATTCAATCAGTATTCAATAAATACATTTTTTTCAGTTTTTAGTCATTTTATTTGTAAGAGCTTTAAGATTATAGATGTTAGAAAACACATATTTTAATTTTAATATCTTTGGAACCTAAAGTAGCATCAAGTAGAAAGTAATTCATTGTGAAATGGAAGGAAGACTGAAGGGCTGATATTGAAAGCAAGCTCCCACTCCATTAATGTCTCAACCAGAGCCCATATTGATGATTCTTCTGATTTTGCCAAGTCCTTACTCACGTTTTCATTGGTGACTCTAACTCTGATTTTTGTTTTATGGAACTGTGTCTTTACCTGATTTAAGTAATTAGTGGTTCTCAACTTTGATTTCTATCTTGGGCTTTAGTTATTCTTGAATGCCAAATTATACATAATATTTGACCAAAGTCCCTCCAGCATGGCAACTTCAGTTTCTTTGTGCAAACCCTCTATCTGAGATATAAGAATAATATTCATTCATTCATAAATAGAAAGAAATTCTAATAGAATAAATGTGTGAGAAGGATCTTCCCTAGCATTAATCAAGAGAGAAAAAAAGATTGGGCAGGGTGCAGTGGTTCATGCCTGTAATCCCATCACTTTGGGAGGCCAAGGCGGGCAGACTATGAGGTCAGGAGTTCAAAACCAGCCTGACCAACATGGTACAACCTTGTTTCTACTAAAAATAGAAAAGTTAGCTGGGCGTGGTGGAGCGCGCCTGTAATCCCAGCTACACAGGAGGCTGAGGGAGAATTGCTTGAACCTGGGAGGTGGAGGTTGCAGTGAGCCGAGATTGCACCACTGCACTCCAGCCTGGCAACAGAGCAAGACTCTGTCTCCAGAAAAAAAAAAAAAGAAAGAAAAAAGAAAAAAAAGTGACACTCCAGAGAGATTCTCACTTACATGTAGTGCCAAAGTGCCAAGAACCCTGTCAGATCATCGAGCACAATCTCTTTTTATAGAGAAGAAAACTTTGCCCTTGAAGGTTAAGGCACCTGTCCATGGCAAAACAGCTAATTAGTAAAAGAACTCAGTTTAGATCTTCTTACTCCCAGGCTACTGCCCTTCCTACCATATCTTGCTGCTTTTAAGGTACTTAAAAATAGACTCAATGTGACTGGAATATATTATTTTTGTTTTTAAAATGGACAAGATTTCTTGTATTCTAGTTCACAATGCCAAAGGCAAAACTCAGCCTTACATACCTTTTCTAAAGAAAATTAAAGTTTAGCCTCAAAAAGTTTCCACTGACTAGTAGAAATTTAGTCTTCAGTATGATATATTAACCAAACTTCAGTGCAGAGCTTTCTCGTGTTTCTTGCAGGAGACATATTTTCAACATGCAGACATATGGCGTGTATTCTAAATGAATACATTCATGTTGAAAACAAACAGTTATTCAATATCAAAAGTTGTATTCCATGATATTTTTATTAGAAATTAAATTGTATTTTCAAATATTATTTTTGAGAGACAGGATATTGCTCTGTCACCCAGGCTGGAGTGTTGTGTCACTATCACAGCTCAAGTCAGCCTTCACCTCCTGGCTCAAGTCATCCTCACACCTCAGCATCCTGAGATCTGGGACTACAGGTGCCCAATATCATGACTGGCAAGCCTCTAATGGCTTCTGAAACCTAGCATTGAAGATAAACTAAGCAAAATATTTTTGTGTGTGTCCAAATAGGGATCTCTAAGACAAATGAAACATTGTAAATTCTTCTGTAATAGTTAGGACAACGTGCTTTATAAAAATTCTCAAATTATAAAATGATTATATGATTCGTTTTTACACTGATAGGGAGAAGCACCCTAGAGAACTGTTCCGATAGTAATAATTATCTTACTATTATAATGGTAATCTTTGTCTGTATTAAGAGTAGAAATGGAGAAAGGAGGGGCAAAAAACCTTGAGAAATTATGTAAGAACACCGTAACACTTAAGTACAAGTAATACCGCTAAACAGTACATAAATAATGACATTGCCACTGCAAATATGAGTTAACCAGTTCCAATTCTTGCCTAAGTTAGTGTGATGCTAAGAAAAGATACTAGCCTTATTCCTCCTACGCGTTTACTCCATTTTCCACATATAAAGTGATAAGCGTAGGAGGAAATCTGACTTGGCAAAGAACCAGTACTATTTCCAGAGTGGCGGCGGGTGGGGAGAACAGTTTCAGCTTAGAAAGTTTTAAACCAACATCTAACTGAGTAGACTATCAGAGTTTGGCTTGACAACATTTACATGATGCACAGGTTGACAGGAAATGAAATTTGCAAATGATATGGTCTCCTTGTAATGGAAAATAAGTTTTGTAGAGGCAAAATATTTTGTCCAACATATCAATAGCCAAGAGGAATGAGTTCTTACAGACACTAATATCCTGAACTGCTAATGTATTGTTTTTCTGTGTCTTGATAGAGTTAAAATAGCTCCCCTTCAAAAATATCCAGTCTTTGTGTATGACAAAAATAATCTAATTATTCCATAGTCATATAATCACTTACCAGTGACCAAAAGGCTCATTCTTTTTATTATCCAATAAATTAAATCACGTACAGGAAATGATGTTTTGCTTAGTTTCTCCATCCTAGGTAGAAGGCATTCAAAGACAAAAACATTTATGGGCCAGAAATGATTTATATTTGACTTGGAAATTTGGCAGTAAAAATAGCATATCAGGCTTACTTCCAAATTGGTGAAAATTAAAATACTACAAAAAATGCAGTTTTCAGTAGAGGTACCATAGATTATTTTTGAAAAATTAAAGAACCCCAAGTATCCAAAGTGTCCTATATATGAGGTACTACTTAAATAGTCAGAAGCAAAGAAACAGCTAAAAGTTTAAAATGACTATATTGTTAGCCCAAATTCAATAATGTTACAGGTACTCAGGCACTATGATATAGAAGTCTCATTTGACATATTAGTAAGATATTGTAATTAATCAGCAGGCTGAAGTTTGAGTTGGATTTGCCAGTTAGAATTTATCATGGGTTGACAACAATGAGTGAATGTTAGTTCTTCAAGACATTATAATTTCCAGGTGAAAAGAGACAACAGAAAAGGAGGCTTTAGCTCTCGATGCTTAGACTCCCAGGTATGGAAGAAAATTATATGATCCCAGGAATGACAGAGATTTAGGAAAAGAGAAATGGAGGGAAGCTTCCCTAAGATAAAAAAAAAAAATTGCAAAGAATTAATTACAAAGTTTCTGCTACAGGACCATTCACAAAACAGCACTTTGCATGACTCTGGACATCAATTAGTTTCTTCTCAGCCGCTTTCATCTATATACTAGAAGAAACACCAAACTGAAAATTAGTTCCAGTCTAAGTAAAACTATGACGTAGAACATATTACATCTATCTTTCACTAGCCTTCAGCTTCCTCATTCAGCACAGAGAGCAATGGACTAGAGTTTATTCTGACTGAAAAATGCAGATGTATCTAGCTTTAAAATCTAATATTTATTTTATAAAACTTAATCTGAATCTAAGTTTCTAGATTGTGCTACCAGGAAACTTGTATCAAAGACATGATGTCTCTCTCTTCCTTCTTCATTCATTCATTTATTCACTCAATATTTTTGACCATCTTCTAATGATCATTCTAACTCCTATGTTGATAAGCTATAGTGAGTAAGGTAAGATCAGAGGGATTTATTAGGAAATTTGGCTTGTACTAAGATGTTACTAGCCGAAGTGATAAGAATTCTAGATGTATTCTAGAGGTCAGATTCTAGATTTAGTCTAAAAATATAGGCAAGAGGATTTTCTGAAGGATCGAATGGTGGAGTAATGAAAAAGAAAAAAAGAAGAAAAAAGGAGTTTTTACAGTTTTTCTTTCTACATTTTCATAGTTTCTCCTTCTAAAGACACTTATTTTTCCTTTTCACCTTTAAAATACTACAGTGAAGGCAGGACATGGTGGCTCACGCCTGTAATCCCAGCACTTTGGGAGGCCAAGGCAGGCGGATCACAAGTTCAAGAGATCGAGACCATCCTGGTCAACATGGTTAAACCCCGTCTCTACTAAAAATACAAAAAAGAGCTGGGCATGGTGGTGCACACCTGTAGTCCTAGCTACTTGGGAGGCTGAGGCAGGAGAATTGCTTGAACCCAGGAGGTGGAGGTTGCAATGAGCCAGGATGGTGCCACTGCACTCCAGCCTGGCACCTGGTTACAGAGCGAGACTCTGTCTCCAAAAAAAAAAAAAAAAAAAAAAAAAAAAAAAAATACTACAGTGAAAACATTTTAGAATACTGAACTGACATTTTGTGACACACTTTCAAGTATTTTTTTAAAGTACTTTTTTTTAAAAAAAGTTTTAATTCATATTTTTCAGATCATGGCAGTCACAACTTAGAAACATCAACTTGAATGTCTTTATTGACCTTAGTTTTTCTTCTCCACCATTCCAAAATGTTTAGTATCCTTTTTAAAACTTGCTAACTTTTGTTTACTGCTATTCTACATTTCTTTTACTTTAAATGATCATATATTTCAGATATTCCATATTGTTCTTCCTCCTCCTTTTCCACTAACTGCCCTGCCTTTGTCAAGCTTTCAATAAGAAACATTGATGAGCAAGAGCCTGCTTCAGAGACACACACAGTCTTCATAATCATGATCACCACACCTGCCTTTTTAATTTCTTTTCAGTCTTTCTTCCATCATTCTCATGTTCAAAGCTGACCTTCAACTTTGAGAGGCTTCAATTTTAAGACTCATTCTAATTATTTATCTGAGACCTTACATTTCCAACAGTTGCAGCAGAAAACTGTTCTAAATCTTGTCTCACACAGTATCAAGGTCCACCATGTATGTACAGAGAAGTACAGATGGTGACAGACAAAGCTGAAAGCTCGTGAGTACATCACAGAAGTCAAAATAACAGTGGATTTCCATCTGTTAACATATTCATATTTACCTCATTTTCCCACAAGTACTCCTCTCTACTTTCCATTCACACTGGCAAATCTCAGCAGGCAGTGAGTGGTTGGCATCTATTTTCATCTTGTAGTAGTTCTTGAGTCTCCATTTTCTAAACAGCATGAATATTACAAAGACAAGAGCTGAAGACATATTCTAGTCCCCAAGAAGTCCTGGAGTATTCCCACTCCTCAGCAATTTTTACTTTATCTACACAATATTGGTAAAAAGTGTACCTGCTCTCTGTTGGTGTCAAAACTCTTGAGATACAAATTTTCTCTAACCAGAAGCTGTTTCATCCTCATTTGCATAGTTTTAAAAATAAGTTTTGTCTAATTAATTTAGTAAAATATATTCAAGGGTAAATGAGTGGGAGAAACTTCAAAATTAATAGTAGGTATATGGCTACATGTATATTCCTATTTCTTTCACAGATTTATCACCTTTTGATATTTTTTGAGATAGCTATTTTTTCTTTTTTACAAAGTTTTGGCTTTATACTATAAAGCCATATCAGGATTATGATATAAAAATTATAAGCTAGGAATTAAATATCTATATATTTTCACAGGATTTACTTTCACAGACACAATTAGATACGAAACAATACAACTAGTCTTCAGTTTTCATAAAATTATAGAGGGATATTTTACAAGGTTGCAAAATAAAGTCAAGTCTTTCCAATAGAGCAGCCCTTAATGACAATGGGAAAATCAAAATGAGTGATTCCTAAATTAGTGCTTTAAAAGCAGGGAAAATACTCATTAAAAGTACAGAGATGTTTGTTAATTTTAGGGAAGAAACACTAACAGAAAATTTATCTGTTAATTTTCTTAAAATTGATAATGAGTTCAATATGATCTATTAATTTTGCTCTCCTGCTTGGTGCAAAATACATGGCGATTTCTGCAGTCCAAAACAGCTATTCATATTTCACATGGTGATGTGGTTTGGCTCTATGTCCCCACCCAAATCTCATCTTGTAGCTTCCATTATTCCCACAAGTTGTAGGAGGGACCCCGAGGGAGATGACTGAATCATGGCGATGGGTGTTTCACATGCTGTTCTCGTGCGACTGAATGGATCTCATGAGAGCTGATGGTTTTAAAAGGGCAGTTTCTGGGCACAAGCTCTCTTTCTTTGCCTGCCACCATCGATGCAGGATGTGATATCTCCTCCTTGCCTTCTATCATGATTGTGAGGCCTCCCCAGCCATGTGGAAATGTAAGTCCAATTAAACCTCTTATTTATTTTTTTTTGTAAATGACCCAGCCTCAGGTATGTCTTTATCAGCAATATGAAAACAGACAGAGTAAATTGGTACCAGCAGAGTAGGGCACCGCTGAAAAGACACCCAAAAATGTGGAAGCGATTTTGGAACCGGGTAACAGACAGAGGTTGGAAAAGTTAGGAGGGCTCAGAAGACAGGAAAATGCAGGAAGTTTGGAACTTTCTAGAGACTGGTTGAATGGCTTTGACAATAATGCTGATAGTGATAAGAACAATAAGGGCCAGGCGAGGTGGTCTCAGATGGAGATGAGGAATTTGTTGGGAACTAGAGCAAAGGTGACTCTTGCTATGTTTCAGCAAAGAGCCTGGTGGCATTTTGCCTCTGCCCTAGAGGTTTGTTGAACTTTGTACTTGAGAGAGTGATTTAGGGTGTATGGTGGAAGGAATTTCTAAGTAGCAAAGAATTCAAGATGTAACTTGAGTACTGTTAAAGGCATTCATTTTTATAAGGGAAGCAGAGCACAAAAGTTTGTAAAATTTGCAGCCTAACAATGCAATAGAAAAGAAAATTTTATTTTCTGGGGAGAAATTCAATCCAGCTGCAGAAATTTGCATAAATAAGGAGGATCCAAATGTTAATCCCCAAGTAAATGGAGGAAATGTCTCCAGGGCCTGTCAAGGGTCTTCACAGCAGCCCCTCCCACCACAGGCCCAAAGGCCTAAGAGGAAAAAGTGGTTTCTTGGACTGGGCTCAGGGTCCCTATGCTGTGTACAGCCTGGAGACTAGAGACTTGGTTCCCTATGTCCCAGCTGATTCAGCTGTACCTGAAAGGGGAAAACATATAGTTTGGCCCATGGCTTAAAAGGTGCGAGCCTCAGTCTTGGCAGCTTCCATTTGGTGTTAAGCCTACCAGGACGCAGAAGTCAAGATTGGGGCTTGGGAACTTCTAGCTGGGTTTCAGGAGATGTATGAAAACCCCTGGATGTTCAGGCAGAAGTTTGCTGCAGGAGCAGGGCTCTCACGGAGAACCTCTACTAGGGCAGTGTGGAAGGAAAATGTAAGGTTGGAGCCCCCATACAGAGTTCCCAGTGGGGCACTGCCTAGTGGAGCTGTGAGATGAAGGCCACCATCCTCCAGATCCCAGAATGGTAGAGCCACTGACAGCTTGTACCATGTGCCTGGGCAGTCCATGAAAGCACCCAAGGGGTAGCCTATACCCTGTAAAGCCACAGGGGCAGAGCTGACCAAGACCATGCGAACCCTCCTTTTATGTCACCATGACTTATACCTGAGACAGGCAATCAAAGGAGATCACTTTGTAACTTTAAGATTTGACTGCCCTGCTGGATTTTGGACTTGCATGGGGCCTGTAGCCCCTTTGATTTGGCCAATTTCTCCTATTTGGAATGGCTGTATTTACCCAATGCCTGTACCTCCAGTGTATCTAGGAAGTAACTAACTTGCTTTTGATTTTACAGACTCATAGGTAGAAGGGACTTGTCTTGGATGAGACTTTGGACTCTGGACTTTTGAGTTAATGCTGAAATGATTTGAGACTTTGGGGGACTGTGGGGAAGACATAATCGGTTTTGAAATGTGAAGATAAGAGATTTGCGAGGGGCCAGGGGCAGAATTATATGGTTTGGCTCTGTGTCCCAACCCAAGACTCAACTTATAGCTCCCATAAATCCCAGTGTTGTGGTAGGGACCCACTGGGAGATTACTGAATCATGGGGCAGGTCTTTCCCATGCTGTTCTCATAATAGTGAATAGGTCTCACGAGACCTAATGGTTTTAAAAAGGGGAGTTTCTCTTCCTAAGCTCTCCTCCTTTGCTCACTACCATCCATAAAAGACGTGACTTGCTCCGCCTAGCCTTCCGCCATGATTGTGAGGCCTCCCCAGCCATGTGGAACTGTTAAGTCCAATTAAACCTCTTTCTTTTGTAAATTATTCCATCTCAGATATGTGTTTATCAGGAGTGTGAAAACAGACTAATACACATGGGAACACCAAATTAATACTGTGGGCTATTTTTTCCCTTTATTACTCTTATGAGTGAGCTTCAGAAAGTTTATGCATTTATCATCAATTCACAATATCAAAAATACTAAAGCCTCTTCCCTTAGCTATGAAAAATAACTCCCTAATTTGAATGATTTCTAATTTTATCACAATCAGTTTTCCTTAGCCAAACCTTGAGAAAACAAGCAGTATCTCAAAGGCCCTGTTTAAAACAAGGGTCATAAGTATTTTATGCAAGACTGCTTTATTCAAATCTTCCTGGTGTATGTTCAGGTATATCAACATTATTGTGGATAATCCGAATGGACAGTTAGTAGACCATTCAACCAGATAAAAAACTACAATCCATCTTGGTCTGACTTAAAGAAGATTTAGTAACTTTCCATAAGAAGGAATATAAATAATTTCTTGGAATGCAGGCTGTCTTGTAGGAACTATTTAATTTACTATATAAAACTCACACCTTGGGCAGATTATCAAATATTTCTACACCGTATTTGTAAAGTTAAAAATTCTAAAACATAAGCAACAGAGTTGTATGAGTTGAGTGAAATAAAATAAAGAGTGTGGCACAGAGAAGGCTCACAGAAAATGAAAACTTTTATTATCGCTATCTTCATTGAATATTCATAATTATTAATATTCAATATTCCTAGCACTTTGGCTTCATTATTAAGTCATCTAAATAACTTTTTTACAGAATGGAAGAATGGAAAATAAAATCAAGTAATTATCTGAGCCTGACATCTCTTCATGTTACTTTTTAAGTTTATTGGTTGCCTATTTCTAAATTTGGAAGCAGTATCACAACAGAAAATGCATAATATCTTCTTGTTACTTCACAAATAGTAATTATTTGACAATTAACTTTTCTTTTTAGATTTTCAAAGAATTATTCCTTTGCTTAGTTTTGGTAATAATCCCCAAAATGTCCATTATAACAAGTCTGTATTTATGCTGCTTTTTGGGAAATAATTTAGATTTTAAATTATAATTTATTTGTATTTGCCATACCAGAATTTTCTTGCCTATGAAGCATTGCTACAGTAGGAAAATTGGTAGGTTAGGAATGGTTTCTTGGAATGCAGCCTGCCTTGTAGGAAGTATTAAATGCTACACAGCCTGGGGCTGTCTGGGCTCTCTCAATGCTTCGAGCCTTGTTTTCTACCCCGGTTAGATCATTGGGCATTTTAAGCTTAAATGAATTTTTATTGAATCAAGTAGGTCACACTATGAGGAATATTGCCAGTTACATGTATGAATGGACATATGAGATTTCAAACCAAAATCATGTACTTAGGCTAGAGAAGGAATAGAACCCCTTAAATATCCAAACTTTAAAAAATATCTTTACAAAGCCAATTATTTTGCAAAGCAAGAGACATGATCTGACTAGTTACCTTTCCCAAGGAAGCAAATGGTTTGTGCATTCTGTTCATTGACCAGATTCAGGGAAATTATTATACTCTTTAACATCCCACCTCCTATATTTCAACTACTTAGTGTGCTTTCTGACTGGTTTAGTATTAACAATGTATCACAGAAATGAATGTCACTCCTTTTACAAAGTTAACAAGAATTAGCATAATAGATTTTTAAGAGGTATATATTGATGAATTAAAATTATCTAAAAAAGAATGATTGAAAAATGAGCATAAGCAAGGAATGAAGAAAGACCAAATAAATGCAAGATTTAGTCATTTAGATCATTTTTAACATGGTTAGTGATTATTAGAGATTTATAAGTAATTCCAAAAATCAGTAAACAATAAATAAATAAATAAAATCAGGCTATGCAAGGAACTTTTGAGAGTGTAATAAATCACAAAATCAAGGATGGTAATTAATAATACCCTGCACAACAGAGGTTTACTAGATAAGTAAAGAAAAATATGCCATGGGAAATATGTTTGTCATAATCAGCTGAAACAGAAAAGTGACTATAGTTTTCCTCCTAGGTAAGGGGAAGTGTCCCTCATATAATGGGTAAGACTAAGTTATAATCTGATAATTGATGAAACAACGTAATTTTAAAATGTAGCTCTTGTATACCATTCTGAGGACTCAGTTATGCATATCAGTCCTGGTATTTATTGCGATGCAGGTTTTTCCAAAAAAAAAGACATGGCTTTAAGTTCCTTGTTAGGCTATAATAATTTTGATGACTGACAAGATTTAATAAAAATATATGTGAATGAAGAGAAATTAGTGCTTCTCTGACACTAAAAATATTTGAACAACTAGCACTCTCAAAACAATTTTGAAATGTTTTTCACTCCATATTTATAAATGAAATTCATTTCGTTATGGTTATATACTGAATTCATGGTAACTTCTTCTTGGCACTCATTTATTTACTAGAGGAAATAGGCTTCTTAGTTTATGTTTTATCCCTGAATATCGTACTCAAGGAATTGACAGCTAATTAAACTAATTGAAAGGAATAAACAAGGTATTTCCTAAATGCTAACTTTTTTTTTTTTGGTTGCCAGTTTTACTTTCTGTTCCCCATTTATTTGGTGGAGATCACAGTGATCTGTGAAATGCCTAAACCAGGTAGTCAAAAGAAGAGAAGCAAATGACATTAATAATCCAAACAGTATATAGACTATATAACATTTGCATAATAAAATTCTAAATTGTTCAAGGTTTTTAAATGCTATTTATCTGATAGAAATTCTGTAAGCATTCAGAACAGTTGCCATCCCCATCTTATGAAGAGAAAATAGAAGCAGCAAATAGAATGTTGCCCATGTCAGGCAAGTACTCAGTGAAAGAGCTGGGTAGCACTTGGTTGTCTTCACAGCTTAATACTTTTCAATTTATCTTCTGTTCACTTTTTCCCCATGAGTGGTTTTCTTTTCTTACATAGCTCAAATTAATCATCAGCATTCCTTTGCATCTTAGTGAATCACTTTCTGAAAACAATGTCACTTTCAGAAGTTACTTAGTAATCTTCATACTGGTATATGCTTTTGTGGGAAGCCTGTTTTCTATAGGATTCTAACAAAGAATAAGGAATCACTATATACACCTACTTTTAATTTCAACAACAAAAATGAGACAGTGATGGCTGCCTTAATGAGATATATAGTGTGTCAGCAGTAGGATAAAATTTATTTCCCAAGTGAATGCCTATAACAGTGAGATTAGTCAGCCTTTTTGCTAATAAACTGTAAAATTCTAACTCTTGGAGTTAGCTCACATAAAATATTTTTGGATTCTAGTTTTCTGTGCTTGTTACTGTTATTTATTCGAAGATAATTTTTACTTGCAGAAAAATTGAACTCTACTGACTACCCCAACACTAGTATGCATATGTAGAGGAATCACCTTTTGTAATGTGAAAACATTTTATATAAAACAAATACTATCAAAGACTAATGAATGAAAAATTTGAGAAAAAGAATCTTATTCTAAATACATTTCAAGAAAATAAGCCACTGTTTCAATAACTAGTGACTGACAGCATCATATAATAACTCTTTGAGGACTAAATGAAGATTCATTTTGAAACCAAATCAGATGGTGTAGTATGTCTCCTCTACACACATCTCTAACTCAATAATTGCCAAGTGTCACCTTCACAATCTTATATGTATTGGTGAGCATAAAAGCAGGTGTTAAAAAGCTATAATTGAAGTAACATTTTGTAGAGTTTTAAGAGAAGAGTAATATGATGTAAGAATTTACAAAGGAGAAACTTTGAAAATCTAAAAGCATAAGTGATAATGAAAAATATTATACTGACTGTAGTAACTGAAGTGTCCCCTAGTTACAGGGAACTCTGAAGAATCCCCTCCAAGGGTTGTATGTTTCACTGATCCTCCAACAGAATGAATTCCCCCTGTATGGGAATCAGTTGGCTAGGCCTAGTATAGATACGTCTTTCAATGATGAGCTACATGAATGGAGTAAGAGAGAAGAACATTTCATAGAACCTGTGACAAGATTGTCCAAGAGTCCTCTTTTTTCTGCGCCAAAGATATGGAAGTATTAGCTTTTGATACTTGACAGTGGGTAGACAGACAGATAGAGGGTTAGATAGATAAACAAATTAATCACATTCCAAGGACAAATGGATTTTAGGAAATAAATATAACAAAATGTTAAGTAGAATTTTTTTGTTATCCTAGAATTATCACTAAGGCTCATAGCAAAACATGAAATTCATTAGTAAGTCTACATCCTAAAGCAATGTGCAAGTCCCTCGAGTTGTGACCAAATGCCTTCTACAGAAATTATTAAGTAGGGCACAGCTGGCCCTAAAACCACAGAACACCAATAAACCAATCCCTCCTGAGAGTTTCTCTAAAGGTCTTAGGAATACAGATTTTGCTATAAAATCTCAAACATTTTAAAGATTTCATTTCCTCTATGAGAAGGGAAGAGGTGAATTTTCCCCTATTTGAAGTCATGTGAAAGAGGTACCCAGAAATCAACAATAAAGATTAAGAATGCCTATAGGAAGGAGAGACTAGATAGCACTTTATCTCCCAGAATCTCTGCATAAGCAAAAGACTTACTCATTAGCTTAAGTAAGTAGAACTCATAATAAAAGCCATGGAGATAAAAATGGAGGTCTGAGAAGGTGTAGTTGTTCTTGTTCTTGCTTTTTTAAGCTGAACTGGTATCCCAGATATACAGCTATGATTAAGAAATAATATCTACTTTCTCCCCAAGAATACCACCAGGATAATAAATACCTGTCAACAGTAAATGCTAATTTTGGACAATTGTTATTTTATGTGTATGCCATGGTAGTTATGTGACAAATCAATCAAATCAAAGAAAAGATATCATTAGTTTTCAAAGTATCCAATAGTTATTTCTAAAAACAATTTCTAACATAGTGTAATCACATTTGACCACAGCATTGGGGTAGCATTTTCATATATTCTCGGTAAGACATACATTTCATTAAATAATTAAATAAGTTATTATTCTATTTGGCAATGACATTTTGTCTAGAATCTGAGTTTGACCAGCACATATATTTATCTACAGAGCTTCCAGCAACCTGTGACCATTCGAGAACATTTATTCTCTTTGAACCATGAATCTCAAATATATTTTCTTCTTTTCTTTCAATGTTTCCTCATTCCAAGAACCCTCAAATGAATCTAATTGTGCATTTGCTTACAACTTTCATTAATCTTTAACTTTCCATTATTAATATATTCACAATGTTGATTTTGATGCAGAATGAACCCAAAGTGCTTATCAAATTTACATGGTTTTTTGGTGTCAACAACTAATAGAATGGACATGAGCAGAAGGTAGAAATGATATAGTCACTCAATCATTCATTTAACAAACAGCCTTTTTTTTTTTTTGAGTCAGAGTCTTGCTCTCTTGCTCAGACTGGAGTGCAATGGTACAATCTTGGCTCAGTGCAACCTCCATCTCCCAGGTTCAAGCAATTCTCCTGCCTCAACCTCCTGAGTAGCCGGGACTACAGACCCCCTGCCACCACGCCCGGCTAATTTTTGTATTTTTAGTAGAGATGGAATATCACTATATTGGCCAGGCTGGTCTCAAACTTCTGACCTCGTGATCCGCCTGCCTTGACATCCCAAAGTGCTGGAATTACAAATGTGAGCCACTGCACCCAGCAACAAACATTTAAGTCTCGATTTAAGTACAATGTTCAATCTTGGTTCTGCAGATAATGAAAATATTAATCAGACAGAGATCACACTCTCAATGAGCTTAAAATATGAGTACTTACTGTATATATACATATATATGTGTGGATATATACACATATAAATATATATCCAAAATTATGATTCAGAACAGAAAATGAGAAAAATGACAAGAGAAATTGTTTTGTATTTTAGCGGAGAAACAGATCATAAGTCTTATAAGTTAATTTTTATCACCATAGGTAAGTTAAATTATGATCAATTTCAGATCACATTATCTGTGGTTATTTTTACTTTGACAGGACAGTTAAATATTTTAAAGCACTGCATTAAATATAGTTTTGTTTATAATAACACTATCTAAAAATATGAGAAATTCTTTTACTGTCACAAACCCCACCTATGACCTTGCTAAATTATATGAGCAACAATAAAAGTACTATTTCCATGACAGAGTGGGCAATATATAGTCTTTTAGTTCACAATTCAAGGTGAGACACTTATATCTTCAAAGTATCAAGCCAAAAACCAGAATAATACTTACTTTACATGCATTTAGAGAAATTTTCTTTCATTTTATTATTTTCTTTAACACTGCATTTATCTTTTATTTATATTCTTGAAAACACTACAATAATAATTCTAATAATATTTATTACCAGAATCAAAATAATAGAGTGCATAGGTATCATAATTGTGCCTTTCTAATATTTGTTAATTCTACATTTTAAACTATCTTTGAAATCTTAATATGATTATTTCAATATTTTCAGGTAAGACTTCTAATCATAAACAGATATATAGTACTTAAGCCATCCAAGTATTTCCCCATCTCTGAAAGAATTTAATAGACATGTACAATATTATTAAATTAAAATACGTCTGGAACTGTTATAATCAAATCACCTAAATATATATATATACACGTATATATACGTGTAATACGTGTGTATATATATATATATGTATATATATATACATATATTTTTTTTTTTGAGACAGGGTCTCACTCTGTGGCCCAGACTGGAGTGCAATGGTGTGATCTTGGCTCACAACAACCTCAACGTCCCAAGCTCAAGCGATTCTCCTGCAATCAGTCTCCTGAGTAGCTGGGATAACAGGTGCGCACCACTACTGCCTGGGCTAATTTTCATATTTTTAGGAGAGACAGTGTTCACCATGTTGGCCAGGCTGATCTTGAACTCCTGACTTCAAACGATCCACCCACTTCGGCCTCCCAAAGTGCTGGGATTCCAGGCGTGAGCCACCACACCCAGCCTAAATCATCTAAAATGGTTTTTTAAGTATCTGTCTGAATAATATCACTTCCTAAAAAGTAACTATCAAATATTTTTAAAATTCCACTTTGGAATATTTTTCTTTCCCATAGATAATTAAGTATAATATTTAAATATTTAGCTTCTTTTTGTCATTGTCACTGCAGATAACACATCCAATGGAACTTTTAATTTATAATTGTTAAATATAATATGAATTATAGAAAGCCATTCAATCAGTCATTCAAGAGATACATATCGATAAAGCTTGCTGTGTCATATGGTGTGGCTGTGTTCCCACCCAAAATTTCATCTTGAATTATAATCTAAATTGTAATCCCCATATGTTGGAGAATCCCCATATGTCCACCTTGTAGGACGTGATTAGATGATCAGCTTGGTTCCCTCATGCTGTTCTTGTGATAATGAGTGAGTTCTCATGAGATCCAATCATTTTATAAGGGGCTTTTACCCCTCTTTACTCTGCACTTCTCCATCCTGCCACCATGTGAAGAAGGACATGTTTGCTTTCACTTCCATTATGTTTGTAAGTTTCCTGAGGCTTCTGCAGCCGTGCTAAACTGTGAATCAATTAGACCTCTTTGATTTATACATTGCCCAGTCTCTAAAAGTACATTGTAGCAGCGTGAGAAGAGATTTAATACATTGTGCAACATATGAAATAGAGTTTCATAGAAATCTTTGTGCAGGGAGTTGTATATAAACTTAGTTTTCCTGAAACTCATCCCATAATCACCACACTTTGGCTGCCATCCTACTATTTTAAGCTAAGAGCCAAAGCTACATTCCCTCAAAGCATCCAGAACAAAGCCTTTAAAAAACACATTTTCATTGTTTGTAAATATCTTCTCCCATTGTGTAGGTTGTCTGTTTACTCTGATGATTATTTCCTGCTGTGCAGATGCTTTTTATTTTAATTAAGTCCCATTTGTTTATTTTTATTTTGGTTGCATTTTCTTTTGAGGGCTTAGCCATAAATTATTTGTCTAGCCCAATGCCCAGAAAAGAGTTTCCTAGGTTTTCTTCTGGAATTTTAATATTTTCAGGTTTTACATTTAATTATTTAATTCAACTTGAGTTAATGTTTGTATATGGTGAGAGAGAGGGATCTAGGTTCATTTGTCTGCAGATGGTTATCCAATTTTCCCAGTACCATTATTGAAAATAGGGTATCCTTTCCCAAGTGTATATTTTTGACTTTGTCAAAGATCAGTTGGCTGTAGGTGTCTATATATATATACACACACACACACACACACACATACATATCACACACACACATATATATATATAGGTGTGTGTATATATATATGTATATATATCACACATACATATACATACACATATATATCACACACACACATTTTCACATTTCACACACACATCACATTTTCACATTTATTTCACATTTATATACACATACATACACCATAGAATACTACTCAGCCATAAAAAGAATAAAATTGTCTCTTTTGCAGCAATATGGATGGAACTAGAAGCAATTATCCTTAGTGAAATGACTCAGAAGCAGAAAGCAAAAAAACACCTGTTCTCACTTATAAGTGGGAGCTAAATAATGCATACACATGGACATACAGAGTGTAAGATAGACCCTGGCAACTGCAAAAGGTGGGTGCTTGGGTGGGAAGAGAGAAAAATATCACTTAGTTGATGCAATGTACATTATTTGTGTGATAGAGACACTAAAAGCTCAGATTATACTACTATACAATACATCCATGTAACACAACTGCACTTCTATCACTAAATCCAGAAAAAAAATAAAAAGAAAAGAAAAAAATTTGGCAATAATGCTATGGAGAGTTAGAAACCATCCTGCTTTTACTTTATATATAAATCCCCCATAGGTAATTGGCTAATAATTCAAATCAACCACTTTGGCCTCAGACAACTCTATTTTCCAATTATATATCCCGTTTGCCATCTTCATGGTTTTGAGCAATTTTGTATACTCCTCATAGCCTCAATATTCTATCTGCAAAATCCAATAGAACTACCTTCAAGGAATGTTGTGGTGATTAAATGCTATTGTATGTCTAATGCAGTTGAATAACTATTCAAGTATTTCTCACAGTGCATGTGTATTGCGGACAGTGATTATTCAATAGAAGGACAGAAATTATCATTGCTTCAGACAGATATTTTCAAGTTGCCTTTCAGAGAGGAACAAATTTTCATTCTCAGTAGCAGTGTATATAAATATCCATTCACTGTTCTTTCAAAATCATTGGGTTATCTCTTATTTAAAAATATTTCTTAATTTGATGTTTGAAAAATTATTTCACCCTAATTTTAATTTCTTTGAAAATAGTGAGATTTAAACTTTTCTCAAAGGCTGTTAGATATTTGCATTTTTGGGTAAATCATCTCTTCACATACTTAGTACATTTAATAATTAAAATAGGTGTTTTTCATTCTATACACTGAATATATTAATAATTTACTTGTCATATTCTTATAACTGGACCAAAAATTCTTGAACCAAATGACTGAGTGAATGAATGCTGTGAGAAATTTTCCACAAGCAAGCAGAAGAAGGAAAAATATATCCTTTGTACCTATTCATATTTTAACCAAATTTTGTTTATTTTTAGACACAGGGTTTCATGCTGTTGTCCAGGCTGGAGTGCAGTGGTGCAGTCATGGTTCACTGCAATGTGTAACTCCTAGGCTCAAGCAATCCTCCCACCTCAGCCTTCAAAGTAGGTGGGTCTACAAGCATGCACCACCAAGCCTGGCTAGTTTTTAAACATTTTTGTAGAGATAGGGTCAGGTGATGTTGCCCAGACCGGTCTCATACTACTGGTCTTAAGCAATCTCCCTGCCTCTCTCTCCCAAAGTGTTGAAATTACAGGCATTAGCTATCAGCTCTCGATTCCACCCCAATTTTTTTAATACAAAATTTTAACTTTTAGTTTTGGAAAAATGAATGTAGAGAATTTACCTAAGATATTTTTAAAGAATGATATTGGTTTATGTTGGAATCTGAGATTAAGTACATTGCTATATTCTCTTTAATTAATTAGAATATATATATACATATATTACTGAGCATATATATGTTACTATATTATATATAATATGCTCAGTAGTATATACATATTTTACTATAATATATGCAATATATTATACATATATGCTCAGTAAAATAAAACAGTGGTCCCCAACCTTTTTGGCACCAGGAACTGGTTTTCTGTAAGACAGTTTTTTCCATGGACCATTGTTGGTAGGGGGATGGTTTGGGAATGAAACTTTTCCACCTCAGACATCAGGAACTAGATTCTCATAAGGAGCAGGCAACCTAGATCCCTCTCATTCATGTGCAGTTTAAAATAAGGTTTAAACTTAAAAGCTTCTGCACAGTAAAAGAAACTATCATTAGAGTGAACTGGCAACCAACAGAATGGGCAAAAAATTTTGCCATCTACCCATCTGACAAAGGGCTAATATCCAGAATCTACAAAAAACTAAAACAAATTTACAAGAAAAAAAACAAACAACCCTTTCAAAAAGTAGGCAAAGGATATGAACAGGCACTTCTCAAAAGAAAACATTTATGCAGCCAACAAACATATGAAAAAATACTCATCATCACTGGTCTTTAGAGAAATACAAATCAAAACCACATTGAGACACCATCTCACGACAGTTGGAATGGTGATCATTAAAAAATCTGGAGACAACAGATGCTGGAGAGGATGTGGAGAAATAGGAATGCTTTTACACTGTTGGTGGGAGTGTAAATTAGTTCAACCATTGTGGAAGACAGTGTGGCAATTTCTCAAGGATCTAGAAATAGAAATACCATTTGACCCAGCAATCCCATTACTGGGTATATACCCAAAGGACTATAAATCATTCTGTTATAAAGTATGTTCATCACAGCACTGTTTACAATAGCAAAGACATGGAACCAATCCAAATGCCCATCAATGACAGACTGAATAAAGAAAATGTGGCACATATACACTATGGAATATTATGCAGCCATAAAAAAGGATGAGTTCATTTCCTTTGCAGGGACATGGATAAAGGTGGAAACCACCATTCTCAGCAAATTGACACAAGAACAGAAATCCAAACACTGCATGTCCTCACTCATAAGTGGGTGTTGAACAATGAGAACACATGGACACAGGGAGGGGAACATCACACACCAAAACCTGTTGTGGGGTGGGGAGCTAGGGGAGGGATAGCAGGTGGTGGGGGGATTGGGGAGGGATAACATTAGGAGAAATACCTAATGTAGATGACGATCAGTGGCAGGGGTGGATGGATACGGCAAACCACCATGGTATGTGTATACCTATGTAACAATTCTGCATGATCTGCACATGTACTCTAGAACTTAAAATATTATTTAATTTTTTTTAAATAAATAAAAATAAAATAAGGTTTGTGCTGATCTGACAGTAAGTGGAGTTCAGGTGGTAATGCTCACTCATCCGCTGCTCACCTCCTGCTCTGTGGGACCCAGTTCCTAACAGGTCATGGACCGGTGCCAGTCCGTGACCTTGCAGGTTGGGACCCCTGAAAAAGGTTTAAAGTTCTCATCAATTATTTTTTTCACAGGTCATTTATGTTTCATAAATTTAGAAACCACTAAAAATGTTCATTGAGAATGAGATTTAACTACTCTTAAGATTTTCAGTTTTGAATCTTTTTTATTTTTGAGACAGATTCACTGTGTTGCCCAGGTTGGAGGGCACTGGCCCAATCTTGGTTCACTGCAACCACCATCAATCTCTCTGGCTTAAAGTAACTGGGATTACAGGTATGCACCACCACGCCCAGCTAATTTTTGTATTTTTTAGTAGAGAAGTTGTCTCACCATGTTGACCAGGCTGGTCTCAAACTTCTGACCTCAAGTGATCTGTCCATCTCAGCCTTCTAAAGTATTGGGATCACAGGCATGAATCACCACACCTGGGCAATATTGAGTCTTTTAATACAGAAATTCAGTTAAGAGACTAGTTACACAGTACCCCGCTTGGTTTGGTCAGAGATCCCGGATAATTTACTGAATCTGCTTGTGCGTCAATTTAATAAAGGGTTTAACAATTGAACATTACATGAATAGACTATGCTCTAGTTAAAGCAACATAATATTAAAATTAAATATAAACATATTAATCGGCAATTACTAGTGTCATTGGGGTCATTTCATTTTATAACTACTTTATCTGAACATTCCCTTTAAATTGTGATTATCTATAACCTAAGGAATATCTGTTACCCAATCAGTAACTCCTGAGGTATACAAATTTGTGAGGCAATAAAATTTGCACTCTCAGAGGCTACTGAACTTTAAAAATAAATCACAAGCACTATATCTGTAAGTCAAGGGAAAAGTACAATGTAATTTACAATCATTCATTTTGTATGTTACTTTCTGATAAATCTTCCTTTAAGTAAGGAATAGGTATAATATTCTATTTGGGGTACTTTCTCTGAAAGTTAAGTAATCATCTAACAGGCTTCATATGGGAGGCAGAAAGCAACGGCAGAAGGAGCAGAGAAGAATATAGGTCTGCTGGACATAAAACCTGGCATATTATAAATCTCTGACTTTTCTCTCAATATCCAGATACTAGAATCTTCCTCATGTACCTTCCTTTGCTTTTCATTTCCATAGAATATTCTGAGGCAGATACCCTCTCTTAATTAACTCCAATTATATGTGTTGCAGCTTGTTCACTGAGCTAATGTTCTTACAACAAAACGGTGAGGAAAGGATAAATAATTTTTTTTCATGAACCTGTTACTGGAACAAGACAGGTATAGAAGACGTTGATTTTTGCAGTTAGACTGTACTACTAGGAAGGCATCTTCATCCTAATCTACTGTTAGTAAACACATGTGCTCACAGTGCCTTTCCCATCATTATAGGTACCAGAGAAATGAGAGATTGAGGGAACACAAGGAAACTTTCCTTTAGGAATTCACCAACAAAGGCTATATTTCTAACATTCTGAAGTCAGGAAAAAAATAACAGCATTACTTAAATTGTTATCAAATGTGCTGGGACAAGTATTTCCACATTAGCAATGTATGTGAAATAAAGGGGCCCAATGTTTAGCAAAATAAAACTAATAGGAAAAACTATTTTAATTCTTGTACTGAAAGAAGGAAAAGCATACAGTTCTAATGAAAAGGATTTTGGCATAGCAGTTTTTGGCATATACATACGCTGTTTATTATTATATATTTTGGTCTGAAAACTTTTTTAAAAAGCAGTTTCTTTATTTACTGCTCTGATATCACCATTTATAATTTATGAAACTACACTTTATAAATCATGTAGCAGAAAAGTAGTGACTCAATATTTTAATACTTAGCTGTTCGGGCACTTTTTCTATTCTACAAGATTTCTTTTCTTTGTATTATGTGCCAATATGTTCATATCACGCCAGAATAGCTACTCCTAGTCCATATCTGAAACCAAAGGTGTGTGTTCATTTTTTAGGCATATTTCTTCCAAATTATTTCAGCTGGAACTAGTCCATAATATAATGGCACAAAGTCTGCCTAAAATGTATCTGGCTGTCTTCCCACTAACTGGTTTTGTTAGACAGAGATATCTTAAATCCATAACAAATCCTAGCATATTGGGGATATCAGTATTCCAGGATTTGCTATAAAGGTGAGCTTTATCCTTTATTGTGGATCTTGCATATATATTTGTTAATGTTGGAAAGTCATTTAAAACCAGTTTACATGTGTTGTTCAATATGCAAATATAGTTATTTCTCCTCCCATTTATACAGAATTACAATTTAACCAGATCAATGCCCTTCTACCAATAGTCAAAATATACATAAACATTGTTATTCCCTATTCTTCTAGACCAAGAAAGCATTTTATAAATTGTAAATAGCCAATTAATTTATTTTTATTTGCATTGCTAGAATCTGAACTGTGCAGTTGACCTATAGCTCCCTACTACTATCAGTTTATATACCTATAGCTTCCAGCAATAGAGATGAGCAGAGACTGGCTATTCCAAATATAATAAAAGGAATAAAAGGCACAACAGAAGCAGAACTTGTCTTTTGATGAGTTTCCATACTTACTAAATCAGGACATCCAGGCTCTGTCTTCCAAGAAGGGGCAGTTCATTGGCATTGCAATTCCATGCTTGAGAATTTACAAATAGGTTTTCATTTTCAATCAGATCTAATTTATTCTACTAAACCTATGCATTCTCTCATTTTGTGTCCAGGCATTTATCTTTGTCCAGATAACCAAAGGGATATATGTGCCTATATTTAATTTGAAGTTGAAAGAGAATGTGAAACTTAGTAGTAGACATTGTTGGAAAATACACCAACACTGAAAGTGTTTAAAGCGATTTTTAAAAATCTGCAAGTCTACTTCCACTGAAAAATCATTTGCATATTTTCACAAAACAGTATGATAAAGTATACTTAAAAACATGTATAACCCCCACACAAAAATCTGTGTGGCTCATACCCCTTCAATTCAGTCAAAACTATGTTGAACACATTTTCTCATATGCTCCTGGTGACTAAACTCCTTGGTTATTTAAAAGTCATTCAAAAGGTAAATTAATCCTGTGACTGAACAACTGACCATTTAGAGGCCTCAACCAGTAATAGGAATTGGTAATAAGAAAATCAAGACTAAAAAGAATATAAACACTGGTCAAGGAAAATAATACTGATTTAGATAGCTGAGCCAGAAAATCTGAAATGAGATTTCATTAAAAATCAAAATTTAACACCTAGCACCAAGTTTGTGGTACTAAATATGAATTCTCACTTAAAGGAACCAGAGCTTCCCAGAGAAATGCTGACTTTTGGACTCAGGGAGGATACATAAAAGATGAGCCTGGGGCATGTGCTGACAAGCTTGAAAGTTATCAAAACCAAGTAGAAGGGGTTCCAATGGGTCCAGAATGAAACAATTTTAGCACTAAAAATAATCAAGACTATAATTGATCAAAACACATCATCAGATATTTTAAAACCCATGTTCACAAGGAGACTAATGAAAGTTAATAGAACCAATTCATTGTAACTGTAGTCAGAAACAACTTACTATATTCAAAGTTGGTTAAAAAAAGAAAAAATCACAAACATTCATCCTGCTTTTTCTGAATAATTTGGGAAAGTTCTTCTCTATTAAAGATTGTAGCTAAAAATACAAAAAGAGCTTAAAAAATTGCTATTTTGCAACCCCAATGAAAGAATAGATCTAGGTAATGATCATCAGTGAATTTTGTTAGATTAAAATTAATGGATATTTATAATGCAAAAATAAGGGTAACAACCCCTGAAACCGCTGATGAATTTTATGCTTACTGAAAGTGGAATAGTCAGACATCATGTGCTTCATGATATGATGTAACATTTTCAAAATAAATATGATCAAGCCTCTGAATATTACCACCAGTTTTCAGGTAAGAGATGATAGCAGAATGAGTACATGACTTCATAAGTAATGATTCAGTCAAATTCAAAATGCTGAGCATTCTACAGGACAAGTAAATCAGTTTCTTGACAAATCAATGGCATTTCCAAAAAAGAGGATGGGATAGGATCTTTTACAGAAGGAAAAGGACATCACAAATAAATATAATAGGCAGATATTATTTGGCTCTAATATTTCAGATATCTACTAAGATATTTTAGAGAAAATCAAGGAAACCTGAATAAGAAGTGGTATTAGATACCATTAAGGATTTTGTAAATAATTGTGTTAGATAGATTAATGTTTATTATGAGTTGAATTGTGTCACCCAAAGATGATATATTTGAGTCCTAACGCCTAATACCTCAGAATGTGACCTTATTTAGATAGAAAGTCTTTACAGAGGTAAAGTTAAATGAGGTCAATTAACCTCAAGTTAAAATTAGGTCATTAGCGTGGGCCTTCATCCAGTATGACTGATGTCATAAAGGGAAAGATCTAGATACAAAGATTGACACAAGTAAAAGTAATATGATGTGGAGAGACACCGAAGAAAGCTATCTACAAGCCAAGGAACAGCTCCTTCCCCAAAACCTTCAGAAGTGGCATGGACTTGCTGAACCTTTGATTTCACATTTGTAAACTCCAATACTGTGAGGCAGTGCATTTCTGCTGTTAAGCCATCTAGGTTCTAGTACTTTTTGATGGCAGCCCTAGCAAACTAATGCACCATTCAATTGTCTATATGAGTTGGAAATACATTATGTAAGTATTTATACATGAAACAACATGTGCGAGATTTCTGGTAAAATTATCCAGCAAAAAAGTGAAAAGGAAGAAATAAGATGAGAGACTTCATAATTACTGGAGTTATAGATACATAGAGTTAATTATGCCCTATTACCTTTTTTTAGAAGGTCCATTGAAAAGGTTTAAAAAAGACAAAATAGCTGGGCCTGTAGCCTCTGCTACTCAGGAGGCTGAAGCATCCAGGAATATTTTTGATTACATAATATACATTAAAAAGTATCCCTTTCTTTTAGGAGGATCCCTTAAGTCAAGAGTTTGAGGTTGCAGTGAGCTATGATTGTGTCACTGCATTCAGACTAGGTGACAGAATCAGACCCCCCATTTCTGAAAATAATGAAAGAAAGAAAGAGAGAAAGGAAGGGAGGGAGGGAGGGAGGGAGGGAGGGAGAGAATAAATGCCTTACTCAATGACCACACTAATGAAATTAAGGCTCCCTCACAGAATCATATTCTGTCTCATGTGTATAACACCAAAGCACAAACCAAAGAACCTAGCCAGAGAAATGCCACCTGTCTGTTTTATCATGAAGATTTGTTTCTCATTCTGGACTTTTTAGAATGTTGATAAGCCCACTCTAATAACTAACTTTCTGAGAAGGTTTTTATTAAATACCACACAAAGAACTGAAATAGTTTGTGAATTCAGTATAAAATTTTAAATATCGAAGATACTCTTTTAGGTTGTTTTTTTTATTTTTTAAGGGACAGAGTCTTACTGTGTCACCCAGGCTGTAGTTGAAGTGCAGTGGCATGATCATGGATCACTGCAGCTTCCAAATTCCTAGGCTCAAGCAATCTTTCTGCTTCAGCCTCCCAAACAGCTGGGATTGCAGATGCTTGTCACCATGCCTGGCTAATTTACTTTAATTATTATTTTTAGAGAAGGGGTCTGGCTTTGTTGCCCAGGCTGGTCTCAAACGCCTGGCTTTACATGATCTTTCTCCTGCCTCCCAAAGTGCTGGAATTATAGGCTTCACCCACTGCATCCAGCTAAATGAAACTTCAATATATATTATGTTATTAAAAACATCCTGCTTCAGAGAAAGCTTAAACACATGCACACAAAAGCCTCCTTTAACACTTAAAAATTCAAATTCATTCTTCAAAGTAGCATTTAGATATCTAATGTTTCTCCATTATAGTATGGGCTACAATGAGACAAGTTAGACCATTTTACCTTTTAAAAGAATATGCCCTTGATATATAAAGCTGTTTTAAAATCTGTTGATAATCAACACAGTGGATATAGCTGGGTTCCAAGTACAAAATTAGTTATAGGAAAAGCCAAGAGGTCAGAGAGTAAAACATGCTTTAGTATCATAAAAAAAGGCATATTTAGATGGCTTGGTAAAAGCAGTCCTAGAAAAGTGATTTGATTTGCAAAGTTAATTAATTCACCACTCTCTCACTACATTATCCTCTACTATCTCAGCAGTATCCTTGCTTCTTGTCCCTTTACTTTGTTGCCAATACCAGTACATTTTTCCTGGTTGCCAATACCAACACATAGTTTCTGAAATATGGTTGAGTGATACTGATGTTCAAGATAACATTCACCTTCTCCTTTTGCACTATGTACCTGTGACACTCTTTTAAAATGTGGTTAACCTGTATCTAGTTCATGAATGCTTAGTCCTAGCTTCCCTCTCTAAATAAGAGTCCTTTATAGAGCCTAGTACCAAAAAGAGATATATAAATTGTGTAACCCTAAGATCTTAATAACTTAGAATACATGGCAACTCTATGATGCTTTTCATACAGCTAGGTGAAACAAAATTTATTGATTACTTTGTAATAAAACTAATATATCTGGGGTTAAAAGTTATGGGAGGTCAAGGATCAAAATGCTCTAAAAATCTAAATGAACTATTTCAAAACCTTGGTGTTTTCATTGCTCAGTAATTCACTTTGTCATATTTTCATTTTGAAAATTGTTTTTTAAACAGGTAGCTCCATAATGTTATTTTTGAATACTGAGCTATGAACTAGGAAACTGCTATAGGTGACCAGTTTTGATAACATTTACAAGAGTTGGTGCGTAATTTTACATATATATATATATTTCAATACTCTTTTTCTCTATTACATTATATTAAATTATATTGTAATATTACGAGAGAGTGCAAAGATGATGTCTGCCTTCTTCATGCTGTATCTGAAGTCTCAAGAATGCTGGTTGCAGAAAAATCTTAATAGAAATTTCTAAAAAGAAGACATACAAATGGCTACTAGGTATATTAAAAAGTGCCCATTACTAATCCTCACGGAAATGCAAATCAAAGCCACAATGAGATACTGCTTCCTTCCATCTAGAAGAGCTAGTAAAAAAGAGAAAACAAGTGCAGGTGAGGATATGTGAAAAGGGAGCACTTACAACTGTTTACACTGTTGGTGGGACAGTAAACTAGTACAGCCATTGTGGAAAACAGTATGAAAATTCCTCTAAAACCTAAAAATGAACTACCACATGATCCAGCAATCTTAGTAGTGGCTACACATACAAAGTAAATGAAATTGATATGCCGAAGAGATAACTGCACTCCCATGGTTCATGCAGTAGTATTTGTAATATAGCCAAGACATGGAAGCAACCCAGCTGTCCACTAACAGATAAACAGATAAAAAAAATGTGGTGTATACACAATGGACTTACTATTCCGCCATGAAGAAGAATGAAATTCTGTCATTTGCCATAACATGGATGAACCTGTAGGACATCATGTTAAGTGAAATAGTGAATTAAGCCAGACACAGAAAGGCAAATACCATGTAATCGCACTCATATGTGGAATCTAAAAAAAAAAAAAAAAAAAAAAAAGAGGATATCATAGAAACAGAGCATAGAATAGTGGTTGTCAGATAGGGGAGCGGGAAGGGGAAAGATGGACAAAGTTTGTTCAACAGGTGCAAACTTACAATTAGGAGGAAAATTTTCTGGTGTTTTATTGCAAGGTGATACAACTAACGTTAACAGTAAAATGTTGTATATTATAAAATGAGGCTTCTGAATGTTCTCGCCACAAAAAAAATGATAACAGCATGAGGTCAAGTATGCACTAACTACCCTTATTGACTCATCATACAACACATATCTGCATGAAAACACCAAACTGGACCCATAAATAAGTACAATTAAAATGTGTCAAAATCATGTTTTTAAAATGCCTGTTGCATCACTAAGTACTCAAGTGCTTGTCAAATGAAGGAATGAATTATGTGTGATTAATCAAGTTTTAATAATCCATCCTAGTAAAAAAAGTACTAAATATTTTATGTCATTATTTTCAAAGTGCATACTAATTCTCCCTTAGTTTTCAATTAACCCCCCAATTTCAACTTACATTGCCATTTCTTGGAACATTAATACAAAATAAATGGAAAATATAATTTGAATTAAAATCCAGAGTTAATTTATCTATGGAATAATTTATAATCTATGGTAAGACTTTCATGTAGTCTGCATATGTCCACTATGAGTCTTGTCTACTGATTTTTTACTCGATTGGACTTAAATTTAGAAAAATCATAATCAATTTACTGATGCATTCACTGAATGAGTACTGAGAAGAAATGATGCTGAAAGCACATTCTTCACAGTGAAGTGGAAGAAAACTATGAATAAGACACAGGTCCTGTTCTCTGCAGACAAAAATTTATAGAAAAGATAAGACATACATATAAATAACTACTAAAATGCAGAGTTATTAGTGATGAGAGGAGTGTAGATAATAAAAAACTATGCGAGTTCAGTAGGTTCCTGTCGCCTGGAATGATCAGCATCTTCTGTATAGGGAAAGTAACTTTTGAGCACAAAGTGTTTGGGCAAATGGAGTTTGGATGTCAGAGAAGACATACAAATGGGCTAACCTGTTTGAGCAAAGACACATAACTAAGGCTGATGCATAAGATAAAATAAAATAAATATGAAAAGTAGAATTGATTAAAAAAAACAGGTAATTTTCCTCTCAAAAATCTATCTTTCCTACTAATATCCATTTAGAAACTTTATTTCCCAACCTTGCTTACAGTCAGATATGGCCACATGAATGACTTCTTGTCGTCGTACACAAATGCAAGTGTTGTGTGCTGATTTCTTCTCACTGTTTTAAATTAAATTGCTTGCCCTGGACTTCCTTTGTTTCTCTCTCTTTTCGCTTATAGGTTAAAAGTTTTTGACACTTGGCTAGGCTTCACTACATATGTGACAACAATGCTTTAAGGTCACTGTTCCTGCAACAGTAGCCACCATTCCAGACCTGTCTTGTGCTGTCCAGTATGGTAGCCGCTAGCCACGCAGGTGGCTACTGAAGACAAGTTCTAATTCAGATGTGTTGAAAATACAAAATATACACAGGGATTTCCAAGACTTAGTATGAAAAAAAGAATTCAGGCTGGGCAGGGCGGCTCATGCCTGTAATTCTAGCACTTTGGAAGGGCAAGTGGGGAGGCTCATTTGAGGTCAGGAGGTATAAAGTCAAACAAAGGATGGAACTGAGGTCCCTGGATGTTTTCCTGCAGCAGAGCCAGCCTAGAGATCTGACATCCAGAGTTTATTTTATGGCTCTGAAAGTCAGTGTGAGCTTAGACATTTTTCCATTCTTTTGGTCATTAGGAAGTGAAGGAAGAAGAGAGAAAAGGACTGCTAACTTTTTTTTGTAGAACACTTACCATGTGCCATCACTGTGCTCTTCCAAGTTATTTCACTAGAAATTGATAGAAGCACTTGTTGGCAGTTGAGCATATAATGGGTTGACATGAGGATACATGATAATATCAAATCTACTTAATATAATACATGAAAATATAAAGGAGAGAACAGAGAGATAAATTGCAGAGAATGTAGAATCATGGTTATAACAAAGGACTATCCAGCTGCCACCGTAGCCTAGGAGATAATGGAGACTGGCGACTTTCAAATTAGGTAATGAAATAAGAAAGAGGATTTAGAAGACAGAATTATGAGTACGGTTTGTGAAAAAAATACATTCAATGGTGATTTAAACATTCAGAAGAGGAACAGCCATGGGAGCAGGACTGCCACTTCACTTTAGAAAGACATTTACATAAAAATAAATTGAGAAAATAAGCTTAGTGTAGTATCAATTGTAAAGAGTGTACAAAACAGACCAGATCTGTAAAGGAGAGAGAACAGAATTTCACATAGCCATGTTTGATCCTAACTAAAAAAGAGCTGACAAACCTCTTGCTTTGAGTCCCTTTCAAGTAGCTATAACATGTTAGCTATAAATTATCAGACACTAGAAAGGTTTTGAACAGTGATTTCAACTTGTCCCTAGTGATACAGGTAATGCATTATTCTCTTAGCATTTTTCCTTATACTTAAAAGAATTCCTCCCAGATAATACTTCCATGGATCTTATCTTCAGCGTCAGAACTGCCTAAATAATTCATAGAAAATTTTGTTTCTGCTGAGATTAAGTCAGTAACTGAAGAAAATTAAATTTGGGCTTAAGATCTTTAAGTTGATTGCTTGGGTTGCTGCTTACTCTGTTGCAACACAGAATCTGAGAACTGAAGCAGGGACTGAAAAAGTGACTGCAACTTTAATGCACTCCAGCTCATCCTCATACATGAATCCCACTACGCCTCTCTTGACAAGTCTTGCCTCTATCTAAATATCACTGGGTACTTCCTGACATCAGTGAAAAAGAATTCTATTTTTGAGTGGCTCTATTTGTTAGGAAGTCTTCCTGATATAGTAGTGTAATCATTTCAATTCTCTATGGAAGACTTCCAACATAAGGATAGCTACTTTTCAATGAGGCTACAATTCAAATGTTCAAAGAGAGTTGTGTCTCCTATAAATCTTATTTCCAGACTAAATATTTTCAGTTCCTTAAACTATCTCATATATAGCCGTTTACTCTATTTTTACTATTCTGATCATTCTTTAAGGAGCATGTTTCCTGTAAAACTTTGAGTAATGTAGAGTTAATTAGTGGCAGCCACATATTTTCTAATTTGTTGATTGCCTCGGTAGGTTTTTTTTTTTTGCTACCAGTATTTTTTCTGATTTTTAAAAATATGAATGAGAAACAGAAGGGGAAACAAGAATAACACTACCATTGTTGTTACAAAAACAAAGTCTCCACATATGAGTGAAGTAAGAAAGTTTATTTATTGCTGTCATATTGTTTTAGGTGGTTATTTCTATATGGATATGAAATCTAGTGGGTAGCTTAAATATTGTGACTTCCATGATTTAGGAAGAAATAAGATAAACACAGATATAAAAATAAGTCTTGGGCATAAAGAAACACATCTTCTTATGAGAATGCAGGCAAGGAGTTAAGATGATTGTAGATGTGGATAGGTTTCTATGAAGAAAGTTGGGTTACTCAACTTTCACACACTTTACACGCACAAGAGAATATCAGAAAGTAGCTGCCATTTGTACCAGAATGCTGTGAAAAACAGACATGTCTAGATGACAGAATGTAGTCTACATTGAGCAATTAGGTAAACTATAATATATAAAAGATAGAATACTAAAAGCAGTTTTTCTGGGATGGGATGGGATGGGATGGGATAACATTTTGTGTGGGTATATTTTGTAAAACCCTTGAAATATTTATTCTGGAACTAAGGAGAATGAGTTAAAAAATTAGTTTGGAGATTATAAGTAGTTATCCATGAAAGTGGATCAGATCATTCAAGAAAAGTGGTATAAAAGCACAGAAGGGGGAAGTGTGGGAACTCTTTTATTTGAAGTACGTAGGCAACACGAGCTGTGTCCAGCAGAGCTTTGGGGGCATGGCTGCCTTCACTCAGCTTTCAAAGGATGTGGCCACCTGGCACATCCACAGGTGTGGGACTTCAGCCCAGGAAAGCTGTGGGACCTAGGCAGAGAGCCATTGGGGGGCCTTCCTACCAAGCCATGTGAGTGACATATTCACCCCAGTGGGCCTAGAAGGCAGAGCATCAAATCAAGAGGATTATTCCTGAGCATTAAGATCTCATGAAATTTGTCTTGTGGTCTGGAGTTAGAATCCATTACGCTTTCTTTTCTATCTCTCCCTTTTGGACAGGAAGTGTCTATCTTATGCCTGCCTCCAATGCTTGTATTTTGGAAACATAACATGTTTAATTTCAGATTCACAGCTAGATAGCCATTGGCTTTTGGATGAATCGTACCTTGAGTTACATCCACATCCGATCAAATGATGTTGAGATGAAACTTCAGTGTTGATGCTGGAATGAGTTAAAACTTTTAGAATGGTGGAGATGTAATTAATTTATTTTGTATGTGTGAATGATTACTCAGCCCAGAATGTGAGTGCTTTGCTCCCATTTGGGGGGCCAGGTATGTAATGCTATATCCTGAAATTTTTTGTCTCATGAAAATTCACATATTGAATTCATAACTCTGAACTGCGATGGTATCAGGAGGTGGGACCTTTGGGAGGTGATTAAGCCATGCAGGCAGAGCCCTCCTGAATGGGTTTAGCATCCTCATAAAAGGAGCCCCAGAGAGCTCCCTCACCCTTTCCCCCACATAAGTATGAAGCAAGAAGACAGCATGTGCAGCCTAGAAGAGGGCCCTCACCAGAAACCATGTTATAACCTCCATTTCAAGGCTGCAGCCTCCAGAACTGTAAGAAATAAATATCTGTTGTTTATAAGCCACCAAGTCTACAGAAATTTATTATAGCACCCTGAACTAAGACAGAAATATACAGTGAGAACTAAAGAAGAGATAAGAGTTCTCCCTGTTTAACGTGTTCTAAATAAGACATGAAAAGGCCTTTTAAGCAATTTTATAAATCTCAACTTATTTTGGCCTTTAGCCTTTGGATATTAGCTTGAGAGTTCTGCCTAATTTTATTTATTTTGTGATTGTTTTATGTCTTTTTAAAAATAAATCTGAAATAATCAGCACATCCTTGAAGAGTTATGTTACTCTTTTTAGTTATTCCTCCTCTCCCTTTTCTTACTGAAATGGAAGACTGATATCACCTGGGTGATATAAGGATAAATGGGAAGCCTTCCAGTGATTTTCCACTGTGATTACAATAAAATCCAAACTGCTTCTGCTTGTTGGTAAGTCCTTACAGGAGCTGGCTCTTGTCTCGCTGATCTCATCACAGTTAGCCTCCCATCAATAGTGATTCTTTCAGTCCTGCTCCAACATATCCCTGCCTGAGAGACTCTGCTGTTGTCATTTACTCAGCCCAGAATTTGAGTGCTTTGCTCCCATAGTTCGGATCTCAGCTCGAATATTTTTCCTTGGCACAGACCTCATTAACTACCTTGATGAAAAAAGCCTCCCCCTAAAAGCTGTTATTCTCCATTCTGTTGCCCTGTCTCAACTTAATTATGGCAGATATTGTAATCCACTGTTTTCTTATTTTCATTGGTTTGTGTTGTGTCTATCAACCTATCTACACATTGTTAACTCCATGAAGACAAAGACTATGTTTCATTCATTAGTTTCCTTCAGATCCTGGAACAGTACCTATCAGGAAAAAGACCCTCAGTAAACAAATCTAACTATAATGAATTAATGAATGAAGGAAGACAACTTACACTTTGACCCAAAAGAAAACTTAATACTGGTGGAAATGAAACTGAATTTTGAAACACTGTCATAAGCTCAGCATTAAGTATGTTTATCAAAAATATAAAACTACTTTAAATACAGAACATAGCTATTAAATAAACATTTTAAAAATTATATGATGTGGAAACAGCTAATATATCAGAGGCTGTTGTATTTGCATACAGAAAGTATCTATTAAACATTTAAAAATATTTTATGTTTAGTATACATGGAAGAGATTGTTTTGTTTATAATACAGAAAGTATTAAATAACTAAACTATTTTAAAGTTTCTCTTTTGTGGAAACAGTTAACATGTAAGAGGGTTGTTTTGTTTGTTTGGTCCTTTTTCTGTTGTTTCAATTCTAATGGACTTAAAACAGGACTTACATTTTCCTGAATATAAAAATTATTTCTTTCAAGTTATTATTTAAAATTTTTGTATATTGTACACATGGAAGAAAGGAAAGGTAGCAAAGGAAGACAGGTACACAAACACAATTTTAAACTGGAACTATCAACGCAACTGGTGAAGTAACCAGTTCAGCAGGAAGTCTGTCTTCATTGACCTGAGTAGAAAGGAAGAGCAGGAAGACAGTGAAAAAGGAGTGCTGAAGGTGAACAACTTTTGACAACACAGTCAGGTCTACCCCTCAAAGAAACAGTGGTGTGTGTGTGTGTGTGTGTAATGATAAAACTTGCAGGCCTACATATTTCAAATTGCTCTAGCCATTTTGGATATGTAAGTACAATAACCCACAATTAATAAACTTTGGTTTAATAAAATCCTTGCCAAGAATCACAGAGCTGGCATGTGCTACTGTCTCATGGGGTACCATGAGAATTACTGAAAACTGCCCAGTGAACACCATGCACACCAACTGACTTAGTATTTTATTTGCTTTCTAAGTTCAGGTGACATACATGGACATTTAAAAACATTAGAGTGTAAAATGTTTTCTGTTTATATCCAATTTTGATCCCCACCAATTAATTAAAATTAAATAAGTGTCAGAATTTTTTTAAAATGTGACCTTGAAACTACCCATTGTACACTTTTCTTCTGATTTTTCTGCATTAGGAAATTTTTGGTATATATGTTAATTTTCTCATAAACATTTAATATGGTCTCAATTCAACTATAGTTCAAAATCACTCATAAAGACTCAAGTAGACCCCAGAATTGGGGGACCATAAAGTCATAAATCTAATTCTCCATTTTACTTACTGAAATGGTATCACCTTTCAAGTGCCAAAGATTTGAATGACTTATTAAGAGATGCCTTGTTCTACTGATATCATAAATCTATCATAGTCCATGCCAAGGTCCATATTTAATAGTATTTCAACTGTGAAATACTAATTTAAATCCACAGTTCAATGATTTTCTTAAGAGATGACAGCATAATGTTGAATTTATTGATGTCAGTCTCTTATAAAGTAGATTCCCTGGAGAGCCACTCAAAATCCATGGTTTTTTCTCACTGTGACAGCCATCTTTGAGCTAAATGAAAGAATAGGAAGAAAATAGGTCCCATGTTTTATCATTCTCATTTAACACAAGTTCTTTTCTAGCTCTCAACCACAAATCAGAGGTGAACTTCAAAACTCTGCTACATTTCTACATAATGCCATTAAAAAATTGACTAAATAGTATTCAAGGAGACTTTTAATAATATCCTTATATTCCCAGAGTTAGTTATTGTATCATTTATTTGATGTACGTTTCATGTACCTCATCTTCAAGATCGAAACTGTTTCACCTTTTCCTACTGTAAATAGTCATTCCATGGCAATAGCTGATGCCTTTCTTTCTAACAAATCTAAAACACTGATGATTTTTACAGAAACAATGTTTCTTATACAGCAGTGTTACTGAAGTAAAACTCATGATAAAAGAAACCATCACCTTAATAAAATAGGAAATACAACAAATTATATAGAAGTATTCACTCAAATTACTCAGATTTGTATTGAAGACTTTCTATACACCTGATACAGCAGGGAACAAAACAGTAATAGTTTATGTACTAATGGAGGTTACTATAAAAGAAATACTCTAAAAAATCACTTTAGTATATACATGGGACAATATAATATTTTTTGGAAGAGATCCTGATGTGGAAAATGTTGAATCATTTAATTATTTCCCACCAGTATATTTAGTGACTTTTCCTAACATAGAGAAAAATAGACTGATAATTTTATTTACCCATTCTGAAAAAATGAATGAGTAAATGAGCATTTCACCAGTAATTTTTAGTGATTTTCTTCCCACCCACATAGAAAAACGGACAGATAATTTTATTTACCCATTCTGGAGAAAATGAATGGGTAAATTAGGATTTCACCAGTAACAGCAGAATCAATCACAATGTAAATATTTCTTAGGATATAAATTCTGATACATATTGTTCCTAAGGCTAAGAACCATATATAAATGATAGCTGGAGAGTGAAATTTAAGAAACTCAAAGTACATTAAGCTGGTATTCCCTATCATATGTTCTGAGTTAAAAATTAATTGATCTATTTCTAATGCTATAAAAAATAATATTAAACGGTTTCTCCAAATTTAGTCGGTAATTCACAAATAAATCAATTCAACATTTATTAGGTACCTTCCCTCTTTTTCTAAAAACTCAGATATATTTCAATAGTCTAAGATAAATGTGTAACATCTGAAATAAAATAAAAGCTCAACAAAACTTGTTGATTTCTGAGAATAGTCTAATAAGCTAAAGCACTATGTAGGATGTAGTGACACTAGAATGGGGAGTTGAAACTCAAAAGCTGACAACAAAGCCACCAACAGCTGACTTAACAAGGAGTTCTGATTTTAACAAGGTGACCACCTTGACAGCCTTTTATGTTTTCAATTCGTTTGTTTTGAGAGAGGTGGAGAAAAGACTTGCTACAATTACTAGCTGCAGTTGCAGAAAAAATTCCACTTGGCGCATTTTTTTTCCTCCTTTAAACAACACACCTCATTTTTAAAGTCTAAAAGAGAGCTGGGCAATGCCCACAAGTTCCTGAGAAATGTGGCATTGACTAGCCATCTTTCATCTGTAAGCTCCTAATTGGGCTTAAGAAGCAAGTAAAATTAGATCAGAAAGCCACTCTAGACTAAAATTAATTCCTGCAATTCTGCCCTTCTGGATTTTCTATGGTAATAATAGGAGAAGAACAAATATTTAGATATCTCTAATCCTTGTTTTACAAACAAGAACATTAGAAACTCTTGAGATGTTTTTCCATAAAATCACAAACCTGGCCAGAGGTGGTAGCTCACACCTGTAATCCCAGCATTTTGGGAGGCCTAGGTGGGCGGATCACGAGGTCAAGAGATCAAGACCATCCTAGCCAACACAGTGAAATCCCATCTCTGCTAAAATATAAAAAATTAGCTGGGCGTGGTGGTGCGCGTCTGTATTTCCAGCTGCTTGGGAGGCTGAGGCAGGAGAATTGCTTGAACCTGGGAGGCGGAGGTTGCAGTGTGCAGAGATCGCGCCACTGCACTCCAGCCTGGCGCCTGGCGACAGAACGAGACTCTGTCTCAAAAAAAAAAAAAAAAAAAAAAAAAATCACAAACCTATTGACACCAGCCCTGGGTCTAGAATGGTGTCTTATAATTTTACCATCCGTATACTTCTATTGTATCTCATGTCTTGCCATCCATTTTATACAGCTGGGTCTTAATTTATACACATATAAAGTAAATTGTCCCTTATACCTGAAAGATCACATAGGAATAATAGTCCTAACTAAGGGCACTTCCTATCTTTCCCCTTATTTTATCTCTCCTCTCCAATGATTCGCAGAAGACAACTCATTTATTTCTTTGATACTTTTAGAGCCCCTTATCAATCAAAACAGTTGATTACAAGGGGGTCACATCAAGATAGTGCTACGTTCTTTCTTCTTTACCACCTCTCCAGTTATTCTTATACCAGCAGGAGTCTAGTGGCCCTGTCCCATCTCCCGGGATAAAAAGGTCTGTATCATTTAAGCCTACTCTTCTCTAAAATGGATTAATTATATTTTTGTCTCTTCATATACACAAAATTCTACCTTTGTACCTATGCTCACTTTGCATTTTCTTATAAAGTTTACTGACTAAACAAAAGTTTAATAATAAAGTAGAAAAGTGGCTCTGCCAATCATAATTAGAAAGTAATGGTAATTAGCTTTTGCAGAAAAGGAACTTATTTCAGCATTTAGAGAGACTCCTAGACTTGCAGAGCAGAGTAGAGAATTAGGCCTGGATAAGGGGTTGGCTAGTTGATTATAAAGGTGATACTACAGCAATGAATATTTCAGACGCTGCCCCTGGCATCATCATAGTAATTTTCAGCAATGCTGCTGGACTCTCCATTTGGTTACCACTACTGTGAATAACCTGTGAATACCTTGCACGCATCAAGATGTCAAATTCACATCTGTTAGGCCAAGCTTGTGTCATATGTTGACACCACTGCTGTCAGTGAGCAGAGTGTCTGCTATCTTTGTATAGGGGTCAGTGGGGTATTGTTTCCTGATTATTTTAGAATCTTCACATGCTGAAAATAGAATGATTAGGAGGCTGAGGCAAGTGGATCACCAGGTCAAGAGATCAACACCATCCTGGTCAACATGGTGAAACCCCGTCTCTACTAAAAACACAAAACAATTAGCTGGGCATGGTGGCGCATGCCTGTAATCCCAGCCACTCAGGAGGCTGAGGCAGGAGAATTCCCTGAACCCAGGAGGCAGAGGTTGCAGTGAGCCGAGATCGCGCCATTGCACTCCAGCCTGGGTAACAAGAGCTAAACTCTTTCTCAAAAAAAAAAAAAAAATAGAATGAATATCCAGTAGGTGGGTGTCCAACATCAACAAGTACTTAAGAGAGGGACAAGAGGGGAACCTAATCTAACCTCCTAGTTAAAACTAAGGGGGTCAGTTTTAACTCTCTGGATAATACGCTCAGCATTATGAAAAGATAAATAGGCCACAGTGGGCAAGTCTAGAAATGTTAAGTTATCAAGTACCACAATATTTTTTCAGGAATAAAAAAAGGCCCAACTTTGAAGGACATTTATTGTATGCAGCACTTAAGAACACAGACTGAACAGGTGTAAATACCATTTCTGTCACTTACTAGCTGCGCGGCCCTGGTCAAATTCACTGAGTTTTCTGCACCTCAGTTCTCTCATCTGTAAATGGTACAGAACTAATACATGTATGTTTATTTCAAATTCTGAAACACCAAATAAATTTGTGAATCATAATCAGTTATTAAGTTGAAAAGACTGCCTGTATTCCATTATCAGGAAATTAAATCAAAGAAAATGAGACTCTTTATTTCTAGAGCCAGTGGAAAAATAACCATAACTCAATCCTTAGCCCCAGTTCAAAGACTTAGTACATTTTCTTATGCAAAAAAGTCCATTTACGCATAGTTTTCTGGAAAGAAGACCTGATTTGCAGGTGATGCTTATGTCTCTTGTTTGCATATTAATCAGTCCTTTATAGCACCTATCCTGGAACCATATCCTTCCTCTGCATTTATTTTATGAAGTAAAACCATGAGCTTACAGGAAATTAAAAACACAATCAGTGATCATTTTTCATAAGGAGTACTGTAAAATTGTCTTATACAAATGACTTGTAGCAGACATTTATTGGTCGCCTTCTTAGCATCTAATCCCCATTTCTTTCACCAGTAGCACCCAGATATTCCTCTGCCAAATTCCTCTGAACTCATTCTTAGCCTGTGGAGCCTTAGGCTCAAAGGGACACACGTTTAAACCAGGTACTAAATTACTCCTGGGTAATAGACTTGAAGACATTGTTGAATGCAGATTTTGATTCAGGGATGAGTATATATCTCAGATGAAGTCAATGAGCCATAAGAAGACATTTGTTGGGTTTTGCAGGAGAGCAATTTCACCATCATTTTAAGGAAAAGTACCAGAAGAAGCGCTAATCTTCTCCGAACTTCAGCTGCCAGGTGGGAAGCTGACCTGGACACTGTCCCTGTACATAGGGTCAGGCATAGCTGAAGCACTGCAGATAAGCAAAGCCGAACTTCAAAAATGACATCAGGAACCTTTAGATGAAGCTGTACAGCAAGTTAGAAAAATCTTATCTTGCAGATACACAAGGAAAATTATGATCTTTTAATATTTTTAAGTCCATTTTGGTTTTCTATCACTTGTAACTGAAAAATTCCTAATTCAAAAGTAAAATGATTAGAAAATATACCGTTACCCATAAGAACAAAAAAATTGGACACGTTATTGATAATTTTAAAATTTGCCCCATGCACTGTATATACATTCATCAAAGAAACAATCATTAGAAACGATCGAAAGGAATCACAGATTGAGGCTCAGGATAGTTGTATTATTAACAAATAGTTTATAAATATCAATACGTGTTTTCACATATGGTTAGTCTCCTTTTAAACTGGAAATACTAGTCAGATAAAGTGAATCTTAGGTTGCATTTTTAAAATTAAGTACACGGAAAGTATCACGCCTGCAAAAAATGCTTACAGCTGACTTTTATAGTTTAACTTGCAATGTGGGAGTCGTTTGATAACTAAAATCAAAAGAAGTCAAGCTTAGAACACCCAGAGTTCTGAAGGAAAATTATGATGTTAAAATATATCCTTCAGCAAAAGTTAATACAGAGATGGCATGCCATCATGTGTACACTCATCACAAAATGGCAGAAGAAAACAGAGGGTATTTAGAGCTAAATATTTAGAAAGTAAGTTACGACTTTCAAAAATATTGACTATTTTTTAATCTTCATTTTAAAAAAGCAATATGCAAATCACAGAGAAAATTTGGAAAAAAAAAATCACATTTATGTAAATTTATATTAAATGCAAAATGTGATGTTAAATGACTCAGTATAAAATTAGCCTATTCTAGAAAGATAGAGGCAATATATTCTTAGATTCTCCCAGGCAATCAGCTCAACAAACCTGGGGGTACATAGCCGCCTTCTGTCCTTCAGTTACATATATTTGTGCATAAGGCTACTGAGTGATCTGACATTATTCAAACATTATGAAGAATAACTTATACTTGAATACATGAAACTGACAAAAAATGCTTAATAACCTAATTACATGAGTTCCTTTGTCACTATGAAACTGTTTTTAACTAAAAAAGTGAAAATTTTAATATGAAGAAAAAGTGTGTCTTAAATGTTGTGTGTCTTAAATTTTCTCACTTTTAAATTTTTCTTTCTTTAAAAGTATCAATAGTGTAGAACGTTAAAGTGACGAATGCCCATCATGAGGAGAGAAAAATGTATATATTTTATTGTGTGTGGCGATGGGGGTTGTTATGTAGCAGAAATAAAGAGATTTTATTTTGTAGGTGGCTAGAGCAGTAAAGAGTGAAGGGGTATGGGTGTGCTAAGTGGGCATGTATATGTATATTACCAAGATGGGCAAACAAATAATTCTTTCCCAGCAACTGACTGATGCTACTCTAGGTTTCTAGAAGCAGAATATTGTACCCACAGAAACTTACTAACTTTGTCGGGGTGGAGGATGGGCTGGTGGTAGTGAGTTCAACAGGCTTCATGGATACAATGGCAGAATAAATTTGCTAAATTTTTTTAATAAGAAAACAATGATGCAATTTGCAATTTAAAAATATCTATATAGAGATAAATAACTTCTGAAGAAAACATATGCTGTTATATATGCATATGTTTGTGTTGATAAATACATAAAACTTGGTATAAACTGTAATTAGATACTAACTGTTTAGAATAAAACAAAACATTAAACTTTTTATTATCGATCTACACATCTCATCACACTCAAAAACAGATAAGAATATGCTCATAATTTGCAACAATATACAAAAAAAATGCCGAAAAAACATTTATTTTATGCCTACATTTATGCTTTCATTCTTATCTAATATTCTGTAACATTAGATATCTTTGTAGGGAAACCTTTTAAAAAGAAAGTTTGATGACTAACATGCTTAAACCTCTTACAGGAATCTGACAATAAAGCTACTTAACAGCTATAAGCCATCTATAGCACCAGTCTGCTTTATATAAAGTCTGGTGACACTAGAAGCTGTCAAACACACATTCAGGAGATATAGCGAATTAGCTAAGTGCTAGGCTATCATAACGTTTACCGTTTTCATCTTCTAACTTTTGCCTCTTTGGGAGAGCATATGCCCTTGATTATTAAAAACCAAGTTATAGGCCAGGAACAGTGGCTCATTGTATCCCAACATTTTGGGAGGTCAAGGCAGGAGGATCACCTGAGGTCAGGAGTTTGAGACCAGCTTAGGCAACATGGTGAAACCACGTGTATACTAAAAATACAAAAATTAGCTGGGCCTGATGGTGCATGCCTGTAATCCCAGCTACTTGGGAGGCTGAGGCAGGGAGAATTTCTTGAACACGGGAGGCAGGTTGCATGAGCTGAGATCGTGCCATTGCACTCCAGCCTGGGCAACAGAGTAAGACTTGATCTCAAAAAAATAAAAGCAAGTCATTAAACCCACAAATTTTATCAGTGCTATTTTGCTTCATATTTCAGCAAGTACTGATGAGTATCTTTATAGAAATTCATTTTGATTTTTATGTAGAATATTCAAAAACAGAGAAGAATAAATAAGAACTAATGTAGTAGTTTTAAGATCCCTATTGGCCTGGTGTGGTGTGTCATGCCTGTAATACCAGCACTTTGGGAGACAAAGGCAGGTGGATCACCTGAGGTCAGGAGTTCGAGACTCACTGGCCAACATGGTGTAACCCCGTCTATACTAAAAATAAAGAAATTACCCAGGTATGGTGGTGTGTGCATGTAATCCCAGCTACTTGGGAGGCTGAGGCAGGAGAATCACTTGAACCTGGGAGGTGGAGTTTGCAGTTAGCAGAGATTGTACCATTGAACTCCAGCCTGGGCAACAGAGCAAGACTCTGTCTCAAAAAAGAAAAAATACAAAACAAAACCCTACCAATTAAAATATTTTTTATTTTGCTTTTAGTTCTTAATCTATTTTATATTTCATAAATACCTATATTCTAATTTAAGCAGCAGATTGTTTTTTTTCTTTTTTTTTTTCATATTTCTCTTCATAGGATGGAAGGTCCACATGTTTTAGACCACGTGTTTTGATTTCCCCTACGAAGTTATTTTAAATTGCAATTTTGTATACAGCATATAACCTAAAAATACACCTCATGTGGTCAGTAACATTGTTACTCTACCTTAGAGAGTTTGAATTTACATGGAAGCTTAATGGAAGTAGCTGATGGTTTTCTTTCAAAAATGAGGAGTAAAGGCAAGTATAAAAATGGCAAAGGTTAAATTCTCCCAAGTTTTCCTTTGATTATTTGGTCAGAAGTAAGTGGAAAGTTTTTATCTCTCCTTACTCTCCCTAATTGCTTCCCAAGTCACATTGTTTCAATCTTCTGGAGTCATCCTGTCATTTGGGAAAATAAAAAATCATGAGTTTACACCCTATATGGGCATTCTTACCTAAATAAGCTATAGTTTGAGAGAGAATGATTTCCAACTAAGTAAGGACTATTTTTTTCCTCTTTTCTCGAATTAAGAGAGAAACCAAGAGCCCAAAGACTTCTATCCCCATCTCAGTAAACTTCAGGTAAATCAGGTGCACTGAACCAGAAGGTCATTATGCTTCTTGATAATAAACTCTCTCCTCTCCGTGAAGCCAGATAATAAATCAGTAGAGCCCACAGCTTGAGAACAAGGGGAACTACATTGGAACAACCTCATGTTTTTTAAGTCATTTCTTATTTGGCAAATGCCTTGTCTATACACCTGGCTTAACAAACTAATTCCAGATCTCAGATATTATGAAATGCAGACCTCTGAGCCATATTTCCTAGGAAGCATCACATCATTAAATCACCCTACTTCACTTATTCTCGGTAGCAACTATGAGCTCTCTAAAAATTTGCATTCACAGTGGGTTATTCTCTCTTTAATGACATTTTCCTTTCTTTTTTAAAGTCATTCTATCCTTCTGACTCAATGAATATACACTTTCAGAAATCAGGCTAAATGCAATGCACTCAAGATATCTGCCAAAAAAAAAATGCTGCCTAAAATCAAAAAACACTGAAAATGATCATCCAAAAGCACAGTTGCTGCTATTAACTCACTAGAAGCAACTCATGAGATTAATTTCCCAGAAGAGGCTGATGTCAATGATAAGTAAAACTGCATATTATGAACCCATGTGAACTTTCTAATGTAAAAATCTATAATATGGACATTAAAGTGTAAGTACTTTTCAAGGCCTGAGAAATTATATTAGTCATTTTTTTTCTATGACACATCATAAGTAAGTGTAGTCAGAAAATAGATACAGAACACATAACAGGAGAAAGTTGACATTTTATTAACAATTCCATTAAAATAAATGGGCTCACAACCAAGCAAAAATCAAGAATCAATATGTGTTTTAAATTAAGCACCTGACATGTTGGAAATGAATGTACACTTTAGAACACTGAAGGAACCAGTGACCATTCCTTGAAATATGATTCCGATTTATTAGATTCATTACATGAAAAACTAAATAAATTTTCCTTGAGTTAAAGATAAATTCAAATATAAACTAATATTGACCTTCCTCAAAGTATACGAATAGTGTCATTCAGAATTAAGGAACAATAATTTGTCAAACAGTATCAGTACAGGAAGAAATTCAACTTACATGAGAATTTTCTTTCTTAACACTAATTGAAGACATTGATATTTTGCCATTGATTTAAATTCAAGGATAGCAAAACCCATCATGGATAAAATAATTAGTGAAAATAACTTCCACTTTGAAGGCACACACATACACAGAAATTAAAATTGATTTCCCACGTTCCCTGAACCCAGTCTTTTCAAGGAAAGACTTGCTTCCTTCTTCCACAGCATCTTACTCATTGGTTCAGTGACTGTCAATTTTATATTCAATTACTGAATAAGGAACTAGAAACTGGATGTGGATGATTATTTTTTAGATGGGCATCACATGTACTCCTTCAGTCTTCCTCAGGGTACTTTGTAAAGTTCCCTGACTCATGATTCATGCGTTAAGAGCAGTTTTAACAAGAACATCTACCAGGAGCAGCGAGGCAGTGCTAAATTATTTACAAATATCTTGTTAAATCTTGACTTTGTTATTGCCCCCTCCAAAAAAGCAAACAAACAAAGGAACAAAAAATCCTATAGAGCAGTAGTAATTACGCTCATTTTATAAATGGAAAAAAATCGGAGAGTTTAGTAACTTGTGCAAGGCAACAAAAGTAGTCATGGGAGGAGCTCAATATGAGGTGGGATCATACAAATTCCCAAATGCTATGACCACTCTTCAGAATATTTTCATGTTGTTAAAAATTGTGACTGTAATCTCCATAGGCACTTTTTTTTTTTTATTTTTATTTTTGAGACAGTCTCACTCTGTCACCTAGACTGGAGTAGAATGGAGTGAGCTTGGCTCACCACAACCTCCGCCTCCTAGGTTCAAGTGATTTTCCTGCCTCAGTCTCTCGAGTAGCTGTGATAACAAGTGCCCGCCACCATGCCCAGCTAATTTTAGTACTTTTAGTAGAGACAGGGTTTCACCATATTGGGCAGGCTGGTCTTGAACTCCTGACCTCAGGTAATCCACCTGCCTCAGTCTCCCAAAGCACTGGCATTATGAGAGTGAAGCATTCCACCCAGCCCATAGGCATGTTTCTATTTACTTTTTGGACAAAACAAATGAAAACAAAACAAAATAAAAACCTATCCTTCTAGGTCTTAATATCTTAAGCCTCCGAATGACTCTAATAGGAACACAGTTTCCTCTTCTATTCCCTCCTTATTTTAAATATTCCACTGACCTAAAATTAAATGCATTAACTAATATAAACCAATGGTCAGAAGGCTTTGTATTTCAGTGTCTTTATATAGGCATGCCAATGATTATCTCTTGCAATATAAATGCAAGTTAACATGTGAAATAGATTAATCAAATTAGCATATCTTTTATTTAAATATCTAGAAAATATTTATATATGTGTATATATATTTATATATCATATATACATATGCATATATAAAATTAAATATCAGTAGAAATGATATGTTAATTTGGAAATGTTTACAAAAGAAACTGTCTTCTATATCTGATTTAAATAATTTTATACATGCAGTTCTGAGTAGTTTTACTAAAATCTGACTAGAGAGAGTATTTTAAACTGTAAAGTTTGAACAATCCAGAAGAAGTGAATGAGGTAGCTAATAACTAGTGAATGATGTTTCTAAGTTTCGAATTTTATCAATTAGAATAGAAACAGCAATAATAGCAGAGGTATTTTCTTCAAATATAATAGTTTGATAAAATAATTCTAGGGCTAAATTAATTTAAAAGTAAGTATTAGATTCAGAAGTTTATCCTTACTTTATAATATTTTGAAAACCCATTATTCTCATATAGTACTTCCATAACTAGGCTGCATTCATTAAGATGCCAGAATTTCAATTTCCCAAAGAGATTGACACTTTTGGGTAATCTCCACAATTTTAGAGGCAATTCAATCTATTTTGATTTAAAATTGATTAGCATCTTTGGAAATAATGTGTCTCGAATTGCTGAGCTAATCAAGGTAAATGGGGCCATGCATTAAACATTGAAGAATGTTATTCAATCACAAAATAACCCACATTTCCAAGCTCCAAATCAACAAATTAATGCTGCCCTTTGCAAAGCTTAATTTCTTTGGCTCATCAGTATTGTTGTGTACATTTATATAGTTATCAAACATTAACAACATGTTCTTGAAATAAGAAACAGCCTGTCCTCTCCATCTAGGCATGTCAAATAAGCAAAGGCCAAGAAGGACAAAAGAAAATAATGAAAATATGATCAACAAGTCCATGTTTCTTGCTTATCTGGGTTTTACATGACAAAACACCCAGTAAGTAAGTAAGTAAGTAAGTAAAATAAAACTTACATTAATAAGAATCACCAAAACAGTTTTGGGTGTACAGTAGCAGTTCAGCACAACAAGTAGAAGTTAAACATAATTGAATTGGGCTGGGCGCAGTGGCTCACGCCTATAATCCCAGCACTTTGGGAGGCCAAGGCAGGTGGATCACAAGGTCAGGAGTTCAAGATCAGCCTGGCCAACACAGTGAAACCCCATCTCTACTAAAAATACAAAAATTAGCCAGGCATGGTGGCACATGCCTATAGTCCCAACTACTCGGGAGGGTGAGGCAGGAGAATCACCTGAACCCAGGAGGTAGAAGTTGCAGTGAGCCGAGATCATGCCACTGCACTCCAGCTTGGGCAACAGAATGAGAGTTCGTAAAAAAAAAAAAAAAAAAAAAAAGGTGTGTGTATGTATATAATTTAATTGATATTGACCCTGAATTATTATCTATTATGTTTATTTTAAATTTTTAGAATTTTAAAGCAGTGTAGAGAATGCCCTTACTTCGATCTATTCGTATGCTTTTAGTAAAATCTATTTGAAGTGGAAAAAGTGATGACAAAGAGATTGAAATACCAAATACTTATAGGTTACATCTGTAATCAGTCCATAGAATCTTCAGGTTGTCTCAGTATCAATTCAAATGAAACTGTGAGGGATGACAACAGGGAAGGACCATTCAGAGAAACAGACGAAGCAAAGGCGCCTGCACTTTGCTCTAATTGCCAGGTGGGCTCAGTCTCCAGGTGATTCCAGGCCTGTGTGCCTGCCTATATGTGGGCTTATAACTAGACTATGTATAGGTTCATTAAGACTTCAGCACACGATCACAGCAAAGATATGTTTTTATTTTGCTATCCATCATATTAGAAGCTGCTTTTGCCTTAGTTTGTCACTGAAACAAAATGTCCCTATTTCTTCCTTCAGCAGCTTGCAAGTTGAAAGGTGTATCAAATGGGAACATAGTGTCACAATTGAAACATTTATTTTCCTCCAAAAAACGATCTTCAGGCAGTGGAACTGACAATACTTTTCAGTAATGCTTGAGGGCAAATCAAGGACAGATAGAACAGAACTGAGATATATGCTATTTCTTTTTTTTCCTCCTCCAGTTTAAAGGTGCTTTTAAATGTATCTCTTCTACTAGATGATAGTTTTTAAAATAGATGTTAGTATGAAAAGTATAGTTTTGAAGATTTGTGTCCTTATAATTTCAAACTACGATTTAAGCCAACCCCTCGGCCTAGGTTATTAAAATGATGGGATCAAGGAGTGTTAAACCTATTAGACTGAGTAGGAGAAAGTCTTTGGGGCAAGATGTAAGTGCAGAGGATTTTACTTTAATGGCACAGAAAATGCATTTAAAAATTACTATTAATAACATCTTTCTTCTGCCATTACATAAAGACTTATTTGACCACTTCACGCCAGAAAATTGGAATCATTACATTGAAAACTGAAACAGAAAGTAGAAATCATTGAAGAAATGAAAGATAATTTAAGACAAGAACATTGAGGCTCCTAGTATGGCTTCTAGAGAATTAAGCTACGCTGTGCTGAGATCATCTGAGTGTTCTGAAAAGGGTTATATTTCCAGCAGTTTTGTTCAATATATGACCAACAGCACATAATCTCCTCTGTAAAAAGGAATAAAATACCTATTTAGAGGAAATGAATTATTCTTTTACACTATTCAGCTCCATTTTAATAATATATGTCCTGTCTTCTCTTGTACTAAGTTACATTATAGTAACCTGAATAAGTTATAAACTCTCCAGAATAGGCTTTCTCATGTGCACAATCAAGATAATGTCAGGGACTGTGTGTTATGCCTCTTGGTAGCTCCACTGACTGTGAAGGGACCTTCCATGAGGTAGGTCTTCAGTAACACTTGCTGAATTAATGACTAAATGAATGGTTTCTTAAGTGAGTTGTGATCATGAAAATACAACCATCAGTCACTAGAATGCACACTACAGAATTATTTAACCTTGGAGTTACAAGGAGTCTTACGGGAGAGCTCATTAAACTCACATTCAATTTTAGAATACCTTCTACATTTGTGAAGCTTCGTCCTCTAAATCCCAGTTTAAAAATCTCCATGATTGGGAGTTCACTGTTCCATTTTCATTCAGCTTCATTTGTTAAACTTGCCTATGTTGAGTCACAAATTGCCTCCTTGCAGCTTGCATCCTAACTCTGTCCTCCAGATAACATAGAACAAGAAAATTGCCTTTTCATCCTGACAACACTCGACATCTTTTAAGACTACGGTAATTGTCTCACTTACTCATTTCTGGCTTAAACGTTCCCACATCTCTCACCTTTTTATGGTTTTCTGGTTTCCAGGTATAGTCTCTTGGTCTTTTATGATCTTTGGACACTTGCCACTGGATATGCTCTAGTTTTTTAATCACCTTCTATAAATGTGGAAATCAAAATGAACAAAATTAAAACAGCCTGGCTGGCCAGGCACAGTGGCTCAGCCTGCAATTCCCAACACTCTGAGAGGCTAAGGCAGGCAGATCTCCTGAGGTCAGGAGTTTGAGACCAGCCTGGTCAACCTGATAAAACCCGGCCTCTACTAAAAACACGAAAATTAGCCAGTCATGGTGGCTCACACATATGGTCCCAGCTACTCAGGAGGCTAAGAAAGGAGAATCACTTGAACCTGGGAGGTGGAGGTTGCAGTGAGCCAAGATTGCACCACTGCATTTCACCCGGGGTGACAGTGAGACTGTCTCAAAAAATAAAATAAAATAAAATATAAATAAAACATAGTCTGACTGCTTTTAAGTTTTTTCTCTCCCTCTTTTGTTTGTAGCCATTTTATTATGGTGTGTCCTGATGTGTTTTTTCATTATACTTACCCTCCTGGAATGTATAGACTTCGGAGCTGCAGTTTAATCCTCAGTTTAAATTTTTTATTGATTCTGTCCCATTCTTTTGCTCTTCAATTTCTAGAACTCTAAATAATATATATGTAGGCACATGTCACCAGTTTTTAAATATTCTTCTTCATTTTCCAGGCTTTTCTCTCTTTAAGCTTTAATCTGGATATTTCTAGGCACTGATCTTTCAGTTTATTAACCCTCTCCTTTGACTTGCCAAATCTGTTATGAATCCAGTTCTTTAAGAAGATTCTGAAATTTTTTCTCTATTTCTTGCAAATATTAATCATAATTATATAGGGATTCCTGATAACTCCAAAATCTAAATAATCTATTAAATATCTATTTTTTTAATTTGTGGTCATCTGAACCTGTTTATCAGCATGCTAGGTAATTTTAAGTGAATAATATATATAATATACAAGATACTGCACTAAATCTCTAGTTGGTCTGATTTTTTCCCAAATAGAATTTTATTTTATTCTGGAGGCAAGTAGGATACTAATATCTTCAGTTAAGTGTGGGTTTGGGGATTTGTTAGAGATGGTATTTTCTTCCAGTTTGCTCTTATTCTTGGATCATAGTACTTTTGGGATCAAAACTGTAAGCTAGTGGAATTTAAAAGGGCCACTCCACTTTCCTAGGCACTAAACTCTAACCTCTCTCCACTAGGACGACTGGACTCCTGGTATCTTTGCTTAACTCTTTGGTCTCCTGGGAACAGGTTTCTGCTTGATTTCTAGGAGTTTCACCCAACACTTGTGTAGTGTAAGAATTGGCAAATCCCTTCAGAGGAAATCACCTACCATATATCATTTCTGGTTTAGTTCTCTGAGACTTCTTCCTCACCCTTAAGTCCTAATCCACTTGGCAGACCTGGCTGTGAAAGTCCCCCTCTTCAACCCAGCAAGTCTGTTGTAAGCATCTGACTTTATACTTCCTCCTCAAGCTCTCTTCTTTTTGCTGAAAATAGACAGATTTTTGCGAGAAAAAAGTAGAACAATTACTGTAATCACCATGGTGCACTCTCCAGAATGTTGGCCCAAGCCCCATCTGCTCTGAGTTTTCACCCACGTCTCCCAAGATTTCAGTATGTCATTTTGACTGTAAAGAGTGTAGTGAGCTTACCACCATATCAAGCATGCTTACTGAGTATTTACTAAGTTCCAAGAACTGTCCTAAACAACCTACAAAGGTGATTAACACATGGTTTCTGCCTTTCACTTCACTTAACACAGAGGGTAAGGTCAAGTGTGTGAGAGGATTACAGGAGAGTCAAAGAGGGTGTTTATTCTTGAGCACAGTCACTTTTTCTATTTGTTCCTAGTTGGATATAATTTTGTTTTTTACTTCTGACTTTAAAACTAATTCACATTCATTGTAAAATAAATCAGAAAATAAATAAAACTATGAAAAGAAACTAGACGCAATCTCACGATTCCCACTAGGAAACAGCTATTACTTCGTCGTGTATCTGTCAAGACTTTTATGGATGGATTCTTGGAAGGAACAGAAGAAAGGAGGATGGAAGGAATAGAAAAAGGAAAGGTGGGAGGTAGGAAAGAAAGGAAAAGACAGTTATACAGGTTGTGTTAAAAAATACTTGCAGTGGAAAGGATTATCTGTGAAACGTGTGCACAAGAAAAGAAGTGAGCTGAAAACAGGGCAGAACCTTGGGAGAGCTAAAGTACAAAGCAGGAGTGATGTGGCATGAGGTTGGGTAGTTAGAAACGAGGAAACTCTGAAGTCTCCTGGAGCAATAGAATAGAATTTCAAGAGGTGAATGTGAGGAGAATGCTCAAGTGCAGCCAGGATTTCTTACAAATACCCTCTGCATTTGACTCTCACACTATCAGCCTTGCAGGCTTCTGTGGAACTATTCTGAGTGCAGCAGTGGTGGCAACGCCAGACTGCAGAGAGGTTAAGCAGAAATAGAAAGGAGAAATTGAAGCCATCCACTACCAATTATCCTCCTTAATAATCTGGACACGAGAGAAAGTAAAGAGACGTATGTAAAAGTCAAACAAACTCTTTAGTTTTAATCCTGGAGAAACTTGAGCATGTTTAAACACTAGGTGCAAGGAGTAAAGAGAAGGCAGAAACAGAAAATGCTGGCAATGGCATGAAGCTAACAAAATAAAATCCCTTTCTTAGATGTTATAATATAGAATATGATTACCTTCGACCTTTTTTGTATACACATTTCAGAGCAAGCACACATAAAACTTAAGACCAAATAAAACCACCATAACCTTTTCTCAAGAAATGCGGCCAGTCAGGACTATTCTTCTCAGTGCCTAAGTCCAATAGAAGCTTTCCTTCTGTACCCAGACACAGCATTGCAAACATAGTCACACCTCTGACCCACCAGGCTTTCATTCAATAAATATTTAATCAGTGCTTATCATAGGCAGAGCATGATGTTAGCATGCAGAATATAGCAGTACAAAACAAATGCTGTTCCTGCTCTCTGAGAGCTCATCTCCTAGCTGTTTACAGCATGACAGAGCCTCCCATCACAGTCATTACACATATTGATAAGAATCCAAAATATGGAAGTTCTTTGGTCAGTGGCTGTGGAAACTTGTGGCAACTTTCTACCTTCCAGTAACAGAAGGAGATCATGGTCTCTCTGTCATTGCCTGAGAATAGATTTCCAGCAGATTTGCAAATAACATTAAAAAAAGGTAAGACATATTATGACAACAAAATTAAGCAAAACAAATGTTTTAAAATCTACGTTTAACCAGATTTTTAAATGTGCTATACAACAGGAAATATTGATTAGATTAATATGTATTTGCTTTGGGTGCATTAGTTTTTTTTGGTCAAATTGATTGAATCAAAAAATTCTCTTCTAACTTTACATATCCTTAACTAAATTCTATTTTTGCATTTGATTGTGAAACTCATGAATAAGATCATCAATATATTTTATTTTGTAAAACAATCTATCTACTACACCAAGAAAATAAGCTAAACATCTATTCTCAGGTACAAATCATATGTATTCCAAAAAATAATTTCAGAAAACTCTCTAAGAAAGAGATATATATCATTACCTCTTAGAGTATCAAGGAAGATTTTAAAAACTTTTTAATAAACTACATCTGCAATAAAGCTCAATGTTGCATAGCTTTAGCGAGTTTATTTTCAGATAACCATCCCAGAAAAACTTCTATAAATTACAGATATCAACTCCATCCTTTCTTAGAAATTCTATCATGAGCAATTATCATTTTTTTTTTTTTTTTTAGACGGAGTTTTTGCTCTTGTTACCCAGGCTGGAGTGCAATGGCACGATCTCGGCTCACCGCAACCTCAGCCTCCTGGGTTCAGACAATTCTCCTGCCTCAGCATTCCTAGTAGCTGGGATTACAGGCATGCGCCACCATGCCCAGCTAATTTTTTGTATTTTTAGTAGAGACGGGGTTTCACCATGTTGACCAGGATGGTCGCGATCTCTTGACCTCGTGATCCACCCGTCTCGGCCTCCCAAAGTGCTGGGATTACAGGCTTGAGCCACCGCGCCCCGCCCCGCAATTATCATTTTTTAGATTATTTTTAATTTTGTGAGTATAGAGCAGGTATATGTATTTATGGGGGCACATGAAATACTCTGATATAGGCATGGAATATATAATAATCACAGCTTAAATGAAGTATCCATTCCCCCAAGGATTTATCTTTTGTGTTACAAACAATCTAATTATACACTTTTAGTTATTTTCTTATAATAGAGAAGATTTAATTAAATAATAAAGAAAAACATCTATTCTTATAAAGGTAAAATTTAAAATCTCCCTTTTTAATTTTTTTAAACATTCTTAGTGATTTCTTTTTCTTTTTTCTTAAGGTAAAGGCATTTGGGCTTGGAAGAGAAGGACTGGAAAAGTGCAGTGATTTGGGGAGTAGAGGAGGGAAAGTGATGGAAGGTGCTGGAGGGCTGGGGTGTAAGTTGGGGACAGATTATGAGATGACCACACACTTTTTTTTTTTTTTTTTGAAAAAAAGGATAGAAGAAGAGGAAGAAAGAGGAATAAAAAGAGGGAGAGAGAACAGGAATATTGCTTTATTCTAAGAATGGGTATTAATAATGGCCGATCAATATTTTGTGTATTTAAAGTGGAGAATGTATATTTTATGTATTTAAAGTGGAGAGCTCTATAAATACTTATTAAGTTTACCTGTTCCAGATCTGAGTTCAAGTTCTGGATATCCTTATTAATTTTCTGTCTCGTTGAGTCTAAATCTCTTTATGGGTCTTATGTATCTGGGTGTTAGGATCGTTAGCTCTTATTATTGCATTGATCCTTTTACCACTGTATCTTTGTTGCTTTGAAATCTGTTTTATCAAATGCGTGAATTGCAACTCCTGCTTTTTATTTATTTATTTTTGCTCTCCATTTGGTTGGTAAATATTTCTCCAACCCTTTGTTTTGAGTCTTTGTGTATCTTTGGATATAAAATGGGTCTGGATGTAGTATACCGTTAGGTTTTAGCTGTATCTTTTGATTGGGGGATTTAGTCGATTTAAATTTAGGGTTACTGCTATTTGATGTTAACTGGCTATTTTATCCATTCATTGATGTAAATTCTTCTTTATATTGATGCTCTTTATTTTTTGGTATATTTTTAGAAAGGCTAATACTGGTTGTTCCTTTCTGTGTGTAATCCTTCTTTCAGAAGTTTTTGTAAAGCAGGCTTGGTGGTAATAAAATCTCTGAGTACTTGCTTGTTCATAAAAGATTTTATTTTTCCTTCAATTGTGAAGCTTAGTTTGGCAGGATATGAAATTCTGGGCTGAAAGTCCTGTTCTTTAAGGATGTTAAATATCGGCCCCCACTCTCTTCTGGCTTGTAGGGTTTCTGCTGAGAGATCTGATGTAAACCTAATAGGCTTCCCTTTGTGGGTAACCTGACCTTTCTCTCTGGCTGCCCTTAGTATTTTCTCCTTTGTTTCAACCCTGGTGAATCTAATGATTATGTGCCTTGGGGTTGCTGTTCTTGAGGAATGTCTTTGTGGTGTTCTCTGTATTACCTGGGGTTGAATAGTGTCCTGCTTTGCTAGATTGGGAAAATTCTCCTGTATAATATCCTGAAGAGTATTTTCCAGCTTGGATTCATTCTCTCCATCACATTCAGGTACACCTATCAAACGTAGATTAGGTCTTTTCACATAGTCCCATATTTCTTGGAGACTTTGCTCATTCCTTTTTATCCTTTTTTCTCTATTCTTGTCTTCTTATTTTATTTCATTAAGTTGGTCTTCGACCTCTGATATCCTTTCTTCTGCTTGATCAATTCGGCTATTCAAACTTGTGCATATTTCACTAAGTTCTCGTATTTTTTAACTCCGTTAGTTCATTTATATTCCTCTCTATATTGTCCATTCTTTTTAGCATTTCTTTGTAGAGTTTCTTCTTAGTAGAGCTCTTTGATTAACTCTACTCCAGCGTTCTGAACCCTTGACCAAAATTTCTGAATTATTTTATTTCATGAAAGAGATTGAGAATGGTCAGCTAGAACTATACCTGGAGAAGCAGTTGTTTTGGTGAGTAGGGGTAAGTTACATGTTTGACTAAATGCTGTTACACACCTCACAGTCAGAAACTTTTCTGAAGACTTTTCAGAAGTTTTAGAGTATGTATGAGTATGACATTTATATATTTTCAAGCACTTTTCACCATTCCTATTTACCATATTAGTTAGATGAATCACATTTTCACTTGAATTTTTTGCTTCTTAGAAACAGGAATGAGCAACATCACAATGATAGGTGAAATATTTTTTTCTAATGTTCATCTTACGTAAATTATAAGTAAATTAAGTTCATGTAATCTGCATATTTTAACTTTTTAGACTAAAATTAATTTTCCACATAAGATTTAAAAACACCTAGGAAATTAACATTATACTCCTAGTAGAAGATACAACACTTTGGATCTGATATCCCTCTTTCAGAAAGACTTCAAATATGGTCACTCTCAAAATGAGGCTACAGATTTATGACCACATGTGTATGTGTTTTATTGTTTTTCAAAAGACAATGACTCATATTAAAAGGGAAAGGAAGTGTTTGACCTATTTTAGGCAGCCATTAGAAAATATAATATTACTATATGTGTAACTTAACCTATCTGAACTTCAATTCCTTGCTTGTCAAATGTGGATAATAATAACATCGGCACATAGAATTGTTAGGAGAATTAAATGAATTAATCTCTAGGAGCATGGCATGTTCATGGTGGTCATTCTATAGCATTAAACTAAGCAGTATTCTTTCATCTAAGTGGGAAAGACTCTTCCTTAAACCTAAGACATATTGGTTAAAACCTGTCAAATGTTGACTGCAACAATGAATGAACCTACCCTTTGAAATTAAGGAAATAATGGTTTCTTATTTGAAGCACTTATTTATATCTAGGTAAAAACCATATAACTTTTAAAGCATATATCCTATTTGGTACAGAGAATTGTCCGCATTTATATTCAGAAGTCTACAAAAGCAAGGGAGAAACATCCTGAAAATGATCGAATGAGGAAAAGACCAACAAACATTACCATGATCAAAGCAAATGTTGCAAAAAATTGACCACTATAAGGGTTATTCAACAGAAACCACCACATCCGGAATCTCTAATCCACCGGAAGAGGAGCTCCTTACAAGGGTGCTAAGCCTTTCACATATTTTGAGGCTAACAGTGCATAGTGAGGGGAGATGATCTACAGAATCTTTTTGTTGTTGCTTTCGCTGTTTTGAGACAAAATCTCACTCTGTCGCCAGGCTGGAGTGCAGTGGAACTATCTCAGCTCACTTCAATCTGACTCCCTTATTCAAGCAATTCTCCTGCCTCAGCCTCTCCAGTAGCTGAGATTACAGACGCCTGCCACAACACCAAGCTAATTTTTGTGTTTTTAGTAAAGACAGGGTTTTACCATGTTGGCCAGGATGGTCTCGATCTCCTGACCTTGTGATCCACCCGCCTCGGCCTCCCAAAGTGCTGGGATTACAGGAGTGAGCCCAGCCGAGCTACACACTCTTATAACTGCATCAAGCAGCGATCTTTGCCTCTACATATTTATGATTAATTATCAAGCCCTTTAAAGGCAGAGAAAAATTTCCAGTTTTCATCGTGCAAGTCAATTACTATTATAGTCATTAGTATTAAGGAAATGCATCAGACCGATCCATTTTAATTGGCATTATAAATGTTTCTCTTTTTTTGGTTTTTCTAACCTTGACATTTCCTTAGTCTTTCCTTCCTTATTATTGCCTTCATGATCTTTTCACCCACCAATTTTGCTCTAACAGTAAAGTTTCCTTTTTGAGTCCACTGTATTTTTCTGTTTATTATTTGTAAGTTCATTTCTATTGAATTTAACTGTCATCTTAATAGTTACCCATAGGTCCATACCTCTAGCCCTATTCTCACTTTTATTCCAGTCCAGTATTTCCAGGGACCAACAGTGCAAATCAGCTTCAATATGTTTCCACTACATCATATTCACCTCCCTTGTACTATTGCATTAAAATTAATCTGTGCATTTCAGTGATACCATTTTCTTCTATTTTCTTGCTATTGAGCTCTTTCCCACAAGTCATACCACTGAATATTGTTTTCTTTGTATCAGTTAAAACGTTTTTGATGCCAGTAACAGTAGAAACAACCCAAAGTCATTTAGAAGGGAATAATTAGCTTAAGCAAATTACTCAGATGTAGTACTGATTTGATTCGATTTGAGGTTTTATCTAGTGCCTCAAACAATGTTACTAGTGATCTGATTTTGCTATGCTTTCCTGTTCTTCTTTTCATAGAATCAGCTACATCTTAGGCTCCATGCTATGGCCTCCAAAACAATGTCCTGGCTTCCATCATGGTAGCAACATGGCTGCATCAGCCCTAGTTCTCCAATCCCCGTATTACATCCCCATTGAGGTCAACATCTTTTCTGACAGCATCCACCTAATCCTGGGATGATTAATTACTTGAACTGATTTATGTCATATTCGATCATTAAGTCAATCACTGAGACCAGAGATAGTTCCACTGAGTCAGTGGTATTCTCAAATTTTCCCACTACACATAGTTTAGAATGGGGGGTAGGATGAATCATTTGAAGGAATATCAGGGTGCTGGAGGAAGGAGAAATAAGTACTAAGAAAGAAAGCAACATATGTCTGAGACATGCGCCAATTAGATTACAAACTCTGAGCACACATCATGTTGTATATATTCCAGTCTTCCTTCCTTTCATCCATCCTTCCATTCCGATAATATTCAGCACTGTGGAAAACCCACCAGCTGATTCTTAGTATATATGTTGGGATTTATTGATTGATCAATACGTACAATGCCAATCTGAAAGACACATATTGGATCAAATGTTTTACATAAATTCACCTAGGACTAAGAGGCTTAGAAGATGTAGTAATAGAAGATGCTGTCTCTTTCCACATGTATTGTCTGCCTTCACACACATATGGTGAAGGCTCAAAACACTCACATACTAGAATATAATTTGAAATCAGCATATGCTATCATGCCTATGTCCTAATTTGGAATTTTGAGAATAGTGACTTCATTACACTGACTGTGTGTCATGATATCCTCCTATCACTTATGTGTATTTTTAATGGATATGTCTGTCGTTAGTTGACTGGACACTTATTTAGAAAAATAAATACTTCTTACTGATCATTTTATTAGCTCCAGAGTTTAGCAAAAGACATGGTACATAGTAGGTCCCAAATATCTGCTAGTTAAATAGCATTAATTATTATACTGTTATTTGATTAATAAAGACAGAAAGCAAAAAGTACAAATATGCATTCCCTTATCATGATGAATGCAACTTAAAAGGTCAAATTCATCACTATGAAATATTCTTTATAATTTACAGAAGGTGCTAGTTTAAGCAGGCTAAACTTTTCCATCATAGTAATTAAATGGGTCTGGATATGTGTAGGGAGCCTCATATAACTTAGAAAACTACTGAAAAAAAGAAAAAAGTATCCAATGGGTGAAACATGGGGCTCATAGAAATTCAAAGACAGTGAGCTATTTTTGGTTAGGTAAGAGTGCTTTAAAATACGGGAAACATCTATTACTTGGGTTGATTTATAGCCCAGTCTTCATCAACTTATAATATTTAAACCCCAGAGTAGCAGTGTGATTGAGGGAGAAGCTGGTAGCTTCAATAAAAGATCAAGTAACTATGAAAAGGGCTGGCTTTAGATTCAATAGCTTTGGTACCAACAACAACCATAGCTGTATTGTCTGTCCTGACACTGCTATAAAGATACTACCCGAGACTGGGTAATTTAAGAAGAAAAGAGGTTTAATTGACTCACAGTTCTGCACAGCTGAGAAGGGCTCAGAAAACTTAAAATGAAGTTTTAAGAAGCCATCCCTATGTATGCTGTCTTACCCAGCAGCAAGTGAGAAAGAGCCAGGGGAAACCATCACTTATGAAACCATCAGATCTTGTGTGAACTCACTCATTATTACAGGAACAGCATGGGGGAAACCATCCTCATGCTCCAATCATCTTCCACCAGCTCCCTCCTCCACAAATGGGGGTTACAATTTGAGATGAGATTTGGGTGTGGACACAGAGCCCAACCATATTAGTAGCTTCAAAAGTACAGGTTGTCCTGGCCCTCTGAACCAAGTGTGGAGACTTTTGGAGAGTATATTGTGGTAACAGTAGCAGAAAAGGTAGACAATATCAGACAATATGTGACAAATTTTATAACTACAATGAAACATGCCATGGAAAAGCTCCCCAGTAACTCCCAGACTATCTGGAGAGAAAGGGAAGCACCTAAACATCTCACAGATCCACGTGGACAGAGCTGAGGGAACACAGTATTGCTACTCCTATTGCAGCCACTTGTGAATGCCACTCAGCTAAATCCTAGGAAAACCCAGATTGTGTCTCAAAACTAGAAACTGAATTGTAAAAAGTTTTGTGCCAGATCATTATTTTAATATGTCAACATGTTTTTTACTTCTGTTTCTTCAGAACCTGTTTCTCATCATTAGGATTGCCAGGTGTTGGGTATTCCGTCTATATTGTAATTCATGTCTAACAAAATGAAAACAAATTAAAAAGCAGCTAAGTACATTCCATTTCTATCCCTTTCATATAACAGGACAATTACTTGCTTTTGATGGTTCTAATAGCAGAAACAAAATTTCCTTTATAGGGGAAATCATTGTTCTGGAAGGAGCCATTTTGTTTTCCTCTCTTGGGCATGCGGTCGTAAGTCAGGTACTAGTTTATTTAGGTTAATACCTAACTTTGGGAACTTAAGTCAAACACAAACTGTTTAAATGGAATGGAAGTAATGCCATGTCTTACAATAGCCGTCAGGGGAAGGGGCTGCTTTTGTGGAGGACCTTGAGAGGGAACTAGCAGTCATTGGGAGGAGTTTTCCATTTCCCCCCCAAGACTACAGGCCAGGGTTTAGTCAGCTCTGTGTCAGAAAGGACATGGAAGAAGTGGCTCTGAGTTGGGAAGGAGTGGATTTCAATAACATAGTGACGGGCTGAAAATAGGAGCAGATAATAGATCTTACAAGTGGTGATGTTTGATATAAATAAATTTAGACAAAAAAAGGACAAAAATAAACATGAAATAGGTGCAGACTAAAATGTTTCATCTTCTTTAACTTCCAGTACAATAGTTCTAAATGCAATGTTCTTCAAAATAAAAGCCACTGTATCAATCAAAATTTTAGACACAAATATGACACATAATAAACCAACCACAAACTCAGTGGTTTAAAACAACATTCATTTATCCTCACTCCCATGCCTGCGAGTTGGCTGGGGATTGGCTGGTCTAGGCTGCTCTAGGCTAGTCTTGTCTTCCAAGTGGTCTTCACAGGTCTCTTGTACTTCTTAGAAGAACAGGTTAACTGGGCCTTCATGGCAATGGCAGAGCGCAGGAGGGCAAGCCCAGACATACCTTGAAAGCCATTAAGTGTGTCCACATCTGTTAACATCTTACTGATCCAACTAAGTAACATGGCTGAGCTCAAATCAAGAAATGGATCCCTCCTTCTAGGTGGAGAAACTACAAAGACCCATAACAATGGGTGTGGATATAGGGTAGGGTGAAGAATTAGGGTGGATAATTTAATCTATCACAAAGACACAGTCAAGCAAATACAAATCCCAAAATGAAATATGAACAAATGCATTATTATGTACAAATACCTACAAACTTAAAGATATATTTCTCCTCCAGATTGTGGTTGTGTATTTATATAGCACATCTGTGACCTTGGGCATTGCATGTACAAAGGTGATGTAAACATTAGCACAAGGAAGTGACTAAGTAATAATTGTCCTATGTTCTGTCTATTCTGAAGTATGGAGGTATTATGAGTCTTACATTGCTGTGGCAGATGGGAGTTTCCAAGCATTTTGTCACTTAAGAGTTAAGAGTTTACAAGTCCTCTACTGACTAGTTAATCATACTAGTTAACCATCAGACCAGTTGGAATAATGGAGAAGAATAAGTACCAGAATATATGTATACCACTGTAAGAGATAATTCGGAGATGGTAATAAAGTGAAAATTATCCAGCAAGACAATCCAGAGCTACTACTAATTTCTATGTCAGTAGTAAAATAATTTTATTTAACCTATTTCCCATTTGCTCGAGAAATGAGCACTGGCAGCAGGCTGCATTGTTTTTTCTAAATGGAAAATGGGTTAGATCACCAACAGTATTAATAACTAAGCGTACATGTTCCATATAGCCTTGCCATCAAGAGATTTCTCCAAATATATGATCTTCCCGTAAAGTTAGTCACGTAACAAAAGAAGTAGACATCTTGTCTGTTCAAAAGTAAAACATGACGCTAACTTCAAGCATGTAATTAAAGCTTATGGACTACTTCATGAAAGAATGGCAGACTTAACTGGTTAATCCATGAAGAAAAAAAAGACTTTGAAAAGATGTCAAGTGACTGTGGAAGAATTTAAGAATTGTAGCATCTACAAATGGAAGTTCCTTCAAACGTGCTGCCGTTACAAATTCTGGCAACTGCTGTACGTGAAAGAAAGATGCTACTATGCAGCTCAAGAATTAATTGAAAGAGGAAACCTGGGGGCTGCTATTATCCACTGTTACCTTCTCTCTGTTAAGACAAAATGAAAAATAAGCAAAAACTTGTTACAGTACTAAATGTGTCACATTACTGTTTAAATTCATCAGAGACAGATGGCTAATTTGACTAAACCAACCTTTGTTTACACTGGAACTGATCCATTGATCCTGTGCAAAAGAATTGTGGTTTCAACTTCCCCCTACTTCAGCTACCACATTAATTCCAGGGTTCACTACATTTCAAAAGAACAAGATTAAGATTTCAACATATTCCTCGTGGATTAAAGCAACTGGATGTGTTCATAGTAATAAATATTTAGGAACCAGACTTCCCAAGGACAACATAATGAATAATAACCATGCACAGCACAGGTGGGCAGTTTTATATCCTAATGTGTTATTTATATAAGGAAAAATATTGTTAAATGAAAAGTAATGTTACCAGCACTGATGTTTAAGACAATACAGATTCAGATAAATAGAACCCCTATGTTTTTCCATTTGCAATTTAAATTATAATTGATAGACTCTTTTAAGTCCTTATTATTTAAAAGAAGCAGCAGTTAAACAAATGTATGATGTTTTGAATCTGGCTAGCACATTTCAACCACATGCAAATATATGCCCTGGATATATATGGCTTAGTGATGACATAACATTGAGAGCTTTTCCTGCCCCAATATTTTATTAAAGTGTGGCTAAATAACTGACATAAGCTTTTAAATTTGTGAATTAATTTTTCTCCTACAATTAGTAGAATCTGCCCAGTGCATAATTTCATGAATGTTAAGTAAGCATCTAAAAAGCTGACTTCATTATTCAACTACCACGTGACTCCCAGTAAATTACAGTTCTGGAACCATAATGGGTAAGTCAAAATGTTTCAGTCTGTAACAAGACTAAGCATTCTTATAAATTATCTTTTGTGTTGAGATGTAGTGTTATATACAAAGATAACAACACAACAACTCTTGACTGGTGATTCTTAAAGGCAGGGTTTTCTCACACTCAAAACATCTCTAACTTTCCCTGACAGATGTACTTGACCTTTCTATTACATTTTACTCTGCCACTTCCATCATAGGCCTTACTACATGATGCAATTGTGTGTGTATGTTTCTTTCTTTCTCTCTCTCTCTCACTGAACTCTAAGATATTTGAAAGGTAAAAATTCACTTGTCTAGTCCACCCTATGTGAATAGCATAGCAATTATACAGCATGTATCTGGGTGGCAGCACTTAATTTAGTGAAACACACATGCATACACATATTCTCTCTCTCCCATTTACATGTACATAGATCTATCTATCTATCTATCTATCTATCTATCTATCTATCTATCTATCTATCATCTGTCTGTCTGTCTGTCTGTCTATCTGTATCAGGGCTCATTATATATCTCAGGACTAAGGAAGTACCCAAGAAACAATTTGGATAAGTGGGAGACCTCCCAAAGTCTAGAATTCAGATCACTGGAGAACGTATGGCGGCAGCCCAGTAGATACTAGAGAAGTTCGCTGAATTGTCCAGGCCAGAACTGATTCACATTTGATAGACAAGCAGGAAACATCCCTCAGGGCACAGGAAGGTGATGGCTGGTTGGTGCACACACAAATGGAGTCAGAGCATTGAAGGCTGCTCACCTGCAGCGCTGCAGGAGACCAACTATACATGGTATAACACAGGGAGGGCCACAGCAAAGACCTAGAGCCCTGGACTGCATGTGCTGGGTGTGTGGCTAAAGCAGAGTACCACTGGATGTTCCCATGCAGTCATTCTTGCATTAGAAGCAAAAAGCAAAACCAAATCATACCAGAACCAGGAAGAGAAACCCTTTTCCTTCTGCAATGTTGCTTTAGTGCCCTCTACTGACAAACCTTAATTTTAAGATTACAAAGGAGAAACTCTAAGAGGGTCTAACTCCACTACAGCCGAGCAGATAATGAAGGGTGGCCACGGAGTTGAAAGGCAATGAATAGATAACTAGAACATCACTCAATAATCAGAAGAGGAATCTGTCCTGAGGAGGACCCCATATTAAGACCTGATCATTTCTATTGTTATCTTTGGGACCCACATGCATCCTTTCTTCCAAACAATCGATCGCAGTGAACTATACAGATTGTTTTAAGAGCACAGTTTACCCTTACTTGTATCTGAGAGAATTGGAGGCTAGTTATATAAGTCAAATCACATCCAGCTTCATGGCGTAGCTTCGAGTAGATTTGGCATAAACTCACTTCCTTTACAGCCTAATGTTTATGGTTATACAGGGTTCCTACCATATTCAGTGAAAGCCGAGGTAGTAGCAATCATCTGTAAGGTATTCCAAATCTGGACCCTTGTTACTGTTCCCACTGGTTCACTCCATGATCACCACACGGGTCTCATCAAGGTTCCTATAACACACTAGCAAATCCATTCGGGGCATCTGCCCTTCGTTTTTCCCTCTGCTCAGAACACTTTTCCTTAAAAAAGTCACAGGGATCATCCACTCATTTTCAAGTGACTCAAGTGGTATTTCCACAATAACACTTTTCCTAACTATCCTATTTAATACAGCAACCCAATTCCTACCCCTTTCCTGCCTTTTCTTTTATCACCAACACACGCACTCACTCCCTCCCCCCTATTTTTTTTGTGTGTATATATATGTGTGTGTGTATATATATGCATATATATGTATTTATGTGTGTGTATATATATGTATAAATACACTCCCTCCCCTACCTTTTCTTTCTCTGTCTGTATATGTGTGTGTATGTATGTGTGTGTGTGCATATATGTACACACAGACACACACACACACACACACACACATATAAATATACGTACTTAGAGAAAGGGTCATGCTCTTTCACCCAAGCTGGAGTACAATGTGTGCTCATAGCTCACTGTAATCTCAAACTCCTGAGGTCAAGCTATCCTTCTGGCTTAGCCTCTCAAGTAGCTAGGACCACAGGTATGCACCACCATTCTTGGCTAATTAATAAAATGTATTTTTTTTAGATATAGGGTCTTGCTATGTTGCACAGGTTGGTCTCAAACCCCTGACCTCAAATAATCCTCCCAGCTTGGCCTCCCAAAGTTCAGGGATTACAGGCATGAGCTACTCCACCCAACCACACTATCTATTTTATTTGATTATTTGGTCATTATCTGCCACTCACATTAAAGTACAATCACCATGCAGGAATTTTTTTTCTGGTTTCTTCACTGTATTATATTTTAGGTCATAGATTACTGCCTGATCAATAAATAAATGTAGAATGACTTATCCTACAACCTAAAATTAGATTAGTGCTTGCTCTTTACTTCATATTTAAAAATTTCAAATCCACCTAGATACCAAGCAGGTAAAACAATGACTAAAGCAGGCTGGGGTGAGTCCCTGAGGGAAGTGATGAATGTATGCCTGAAAAGAGTAATTATTTATGATCTCTATTGAAAATTGTGGCCATAGAGGAATAAGAATCACGTATTGCATTTTTAGACTTTCAAAAGGGGAAGAAAATAAGGACTTGGGGGTATAATTTCCTAGTCTGTAAATATAGGCACTAATTCAATTTAAGAACAAGAAGTATCCAAAAATAAAACCAAAACACTTTGCAAGACAAACAAAATGTCTAGAGGCAGAAAGCAGTCACAGCAGTTAGGAGGCCATATAACTGGCCCTCACTTGGTATATGAGGGAAATTCCTTGTTTGGTTTATAAATTTACTCTTTCTGTACTGATGCTCAAACTCTTTAATGTTGCAGTTCTCTCTCTTACCAATAAGCTCTTGTCCCCATAAAGACATCATTGTCTTTTCCCCTTGCTCTCTTTATATTCTCTATTCTTTCATTCTTTCCTGCCAGTAGCCCACACATAGTCAGTTTTCAGAAGGAGCATCTGCTTTGGAATCAGAAAAAAAGGGGAGAGGGGAGAGTTGAATATGTTTTACCTCTTAATGGCTTTGAGAGCTTGGATAAATTTCTTCATCTATAATCCCTAATTTTCTTACAGAGTTTGAGTTCCCCTGGAAATCACTCCATTTTATTCTTTTCTTAAGCCTTGCAATCACTTCCCAATACTGTTCTTAGGTTGTCCTCCAGGGCTCTGGCTGCTCCTCCCCTCAGCAGCCTGAATCTGTCTCTGCTTAATAGGGAAAATCACACAAGGCTCCTTTGTCTTAAGACAGTAAAATACTGATGCTGTCACTCATTTTACCATATACTTTTCTAGATTACTGAACTCTCTCAATGCATTATCATCTACTGTCCTTACTCTGGCTAACAAGAAAGGGAGAGGAGAAAAAGATAGGAAAACAGAGAGAGCCAGGAAGAGTCAGGAAAAGAGAAAGACACAGAGATAGGAAAAAAATGAAGGAGGAGGAGAATAAATAAGAAGTAATTATTTTGTTACAAATTATTCGTCATTCAAGAAAAAAGAATGGTTTATGTAGCCTTAAAGCATAATCTTAAAGCACCACTTATGTTCCATGGTCCTGTGACTACATGGTCATAATAAATAAGATTAGCTGAACATGGTGGCTCACAACTGTAATCCAGCACTTTGGGAGGCCCAGGTGGGTGGATCATGAGGTCAGGAGTTCAAGATCAGCCTGACCAAGATGGTAAACCCATCTCTACTAAAAATACAAAAATTAGCCAGGTATGGTGGCAGGTGCCTGTAATCCCAACTACTAGAGAGGCTGAGGCAGATAATTGCTTGATCCTGGGAGGCAGAGGTTGCAGTGAGCTATTGCACCACTGCACTTCAGTTTTTAGATGAAAGAGTGAGACTTCATCTAAAAACATAAATAAATAAATAAAAATAATAAAATAAGATTGTATTTTATAGAGAGCCAAAATATTTAGTTTTTGAAAAGTACTTGTTTCTCCTTAGCATACTCTACTGTTATATCTTCTGTTATTATGTCTTTAACAGACATTTATAAACTCATTTTTATTTCTGAAAAGATTACTACTTAGACAACTTCCTGTGAGCTTTGTAAAAACCCCTGATAAGCACATTCAGTGAATCAGTTAGCACAAAATAGAAGTCAGAGGTTGATTATGAATAGTGTATCTTTCAGTTTTTCTCTAATTTTAGTGATATTTATACCTTTAATGGTAAATTTAGTGTTAAGACTGTTACTATATCCTTTACATTTTAGTATAGTTAAAAGAGAGACAGTATTTAAAATCATTACATTACTAGGCTCAAGACAGAATAATATCATTTAGGTTTTGTTTAACAACAATAAATTTGTGTTGATAAAAAAGGTTTAAGAAAAATTACTATGTGCCTACAAGTCAACTGGAGTAAAAATCAATCAGTTAAATCAGATTAAAAAAAAAAAATTTGAGACAGCAATTCTAAAATGCCATTATAAAAATGCTACTTTATTATCTTTATATACACCTTTAGTATTATTTTATTTTAACAAGCAATAATTGCTTCTTATATTTGGTATTAACTAACTTGTGAATATTGACAATTGGTTAATACAAATGTGTCAGGCATTGTGTTGAATTAGAAAATAGATATACAGGCTGGGTGCACTGGCTCACATCTATAATTCCAACACTTCGGAGGCCGAGGTGGGTGAATTGCTTGAACCCAGAAGTTTGAGACCATCCTGGGAAACATGTCAAAAACCCATCTTTGCAAAAAATAGAAAAATTAGCTGGGTGTGGTGGTGCACACTTGTAGTCCCAACTACTTGGGAGGCTGAGATGGGGGAATCACTCGAGCCTCAGATGCTGAGGCTACAGTAAGCCATCAGTGCATCATTGCATTTCAGCCTGGGTGACACAGTAAGACCCTGTTCCAACAATGAAAACAAAGAAAACAGATCTATAAAAGTATTTTATTGGCCGGGCGTGGTGGCTCACACCTATAATCCCAGCACTTTAGGAGGCTGAGGCAGGCAGATCATGAGGTCAGGAGATAGAGATCATCCTGATCAACATGATGAACGCTGTCTCTATTAAAAATACAAAAATTAGCTGACTGTGGTGGTGCATGCCTATAATCCCAGCTACTCAGGAGGCTGAGAAAGGAGAATCACTTGAACCAGGGGTTTGGAGGTTGCAGTGAGCAGAGATCATGGCACTGCACTCCAGCCTGGTGACAGTGAGACTGTGCCTCAAAGAAAAAAAGTATTTTTGTATTTTATCCTTTAGGTTATAGAGAAATGCATACACTCTTATAACAAAACAGAATAAAAGCACAGGAAGTAGAAAAATATAAAAAAGATGCAGAAAATAATCATTGCAATTATGAAAGTGTGACAAACCACATCAGGCACGGAGCTCATTGTCTCATGGATTATTATAATTTGCCTTATTGTTTTAAGATGTTCAAGCAGAAAGTAAACTCTAACCTTGAAATAAGGATATAGTTGGTTAAACTGTTAACACTTCAATATAAAAAAGTTTAGGACATAGGTATGATCTAAAGCAATGAACTGAATATAACTTCTAAGCAGGTGACACCATCAATTTTCTAGTTTTTCCCCATGGTTAATAAGTTAATGACTCTTGTTCTTGCCACTTCAAATGAATTTACTCAGATAATTCAAAAATATCTTGTGCTCATTCATGCACCCTGCTAGAGTTATAGTCATAAATCATCTAATCTAGTCACCAGACTTCATAAAAATCTATAAATCATCAAGGGAGATGTTTTGAAAGATGCTATCTAAGAGATTAAGCACTAAAATATCATTTGGCAAAGTGAATACTACAGGGCATTAGTCCAGTGAGCTCTCTAAGTATAAAAAAGCGTAGGGGTTGGTTTCTTAACCCTCTCTGCGAGAGTCCAGAGTCCCAAAATATGCAACATAGAAAGGCTTGGAGGAAATGTGTGGTTAAAAAACCTGATTAACTTTGTTGAATCCAGTGTCTTTTCATTATATTTACCAGGAAACATTTAGCCAAACTTCTTTGGTCCTCCTCAGGCATATCTCAAAGCTTTGAGAATGGGTCTCATAAAGTTCTAATACTAAGTATAGTCAAAAGAATTAAAGATAATGTCCACACATTTGAAATATAAAGACTATAGGAAGTATGTCAGGGACTAAATGCTAGAATTCATATCACTAGTGAGAAAATAACAATTATTAAAAGTGAAATTGTATTCAGGACTAGCCAGTCATAAGACTATGTGTGTAAGCTCCTTTTACTTTTAAAAAACCATTAGCAGGTTAAAGTGTACTTTACGAACTTGCTTTCCTAAGGTAAACTGTATAATTTTCATATTTAAATCTTAAAGACATGGACTAACAGCTATAATAAAAGATATGCTTCCTAAATTGCATATATTTTTTAATTGCCAGGAAAGCTCAATGTGAGGTAGTCATTGCCTCTTCTAATCCAATTCTGAATGAATGGGTGGATGGGGTATGTCAATCATGTGTTTGCCAAGTGTGATATCCCCGCCTCCAGCTAAGATGCTTGCTTGTAAGATAGTGCTATGCTGTTTGTTTTTACTGTGTTTGCTTTGTTGTTAATGCTGTTGGTTGATTAATTTTTTTGTACAGGAGCTAGTCACTGATGGGTCTGGAGGAGTATACCAAATACCAGGTCAACTGGTTAATGATCTAGGAAGTACTGGGCCGTGAGGACTCTGTCTTCCCACCAGAGGTGAGGCTAATTAGCCAAGTCAATCACACTAGTTCTCCCATCCAGTCTGTACTAGATAATACAAAGAAGACTGTCTAATAGGCTAAAACTTGTAGATACCACGATATAGGGCCAATATCAAATAGCTTATTCCCAGAACCACTTTAGATCACCAAGGATGCTGCAGTTTCAGAATGGATTTATTGTTAAAACAACCTTTGCTAAATTTCATCTAATTTACTAACAGAATGATACTAAGAGAAGTGAGTATAACATTATTATCTAAATTCTGTGCCAACTAAAATTGATTTTAATTTATTAAGAAAAAAGAATCATTTTCATTATTCAGCTATGCAACACCAAGTTCAATATTTAAATGAAAAATCCTGGCTTTCTACTGGTATTGTAAAAATCTGTCAGGTTCTGTGACAAATGAGTTTAATATCCATGAATTAATTCTAAGTCACTGTTGGCTGTGCTTAATATTTGTGAATCAAAAGAGAACAAAATAGGAAGGCTGATGCCACTAAAAGCTGTGGCTAAACCCTAAATGCATTTAAGTGTCCATATTTAATGGTTGAGAAGCAGTTTAAATTGCACACCACAAAATCCATCAACACATACTTTTGTTAAAAAGGAAATCTCCATTTTGTGGTCAGATAGACTCAATATTTGGTTTGAAAATATCTCATGTTTCTACAGATCAGAAAAGATGAGAAAGAGGGCAGGGATCATGTGAGAGGTGAAGAATACACTTTATTTTTGAAAAAGGAATATGTTCATGATTTGATATACATTGTGAAGAAGAATGAAAGCTATAGATTAAAGGTTTGCACATACCAAAAGCAAAGGAAAACGATGCAGGGTTCTACTTGTATTATTTACGGAGGTGACTTTCTGCCAACAAAGCTTTTTTCCCTAAAACACATTTCAACTCTGTGGTTTCAATCAATGACATTTAAGAACTTTGTCATGGTCAAAAGGAAAAAGAAGCTGCTTCAATTCTAACATCGACTATTTAATAATGATAATAAGAATAAAAAACAGCAGCATTCTCATGTACAGCAGCGGGCTACAAAAAGAAACAAAGAAGGAGATAGCGTGGGGGCTTGAAAGCAATGCCCATCAAGTGCATCTGATCAATTTAAAAATAGTGTTTATTGAGATGCCTATCTGGAATTAATGTAGCCACTTTATGAACAGGCTGTATTTTAAGTGTTCATCTCAGTATGCAGTGCTGTGCTAAGCACTTTTGGGAGATACTTAGATGCTTTAGGCAGAATTCTTGCCTTTTAAATGACTGGTTTAATGGTGGAAGGGAGAAGAAAGTATTTGGGAGAAAAACAAAACTATTAGGCCAAATGGTATATTCATATGCTAAAATAAATACAAACATAATATTATGATAATTCAGAAGAAGTTAAAGATAGGGGATAAAAATACTTTATATAGAAGCTTCGTTTTAACATGAACTTGGAAAACATGATTCACACAGAATGTTATAGCTGAAAAGGCATGAGAATCTAGTAAAGATAGGAAATGGAGACTAATTAGATACAGTGTGAGAGCAGCATTAACTAGGTATGGTAGGAAGAAAGGAGTCCTGCTGGAAAACACCTAAGGGGGTCAGATGTTTGTTCTAGAGAAACATTAGAAGACACAGTTACTAATCAACTAATAATGGGGACTGATTTTGTGTAATATTCACTCACACACACATATATGTTTACCCACAGAATCTACTCATCATGGCATTATTGAAGCAGCCTCAATATTCATTGAATATTGAATATGAAAAGAGCCATTATATTTCTATGGGAAAACAAATTCATGGACTATATTTGGACCATCAGGAGCTAATTCCATACAAATGCAGAAGTTCTCCTTTGCCACCAACTCTATCCAAAGAACATTAGAAAAGGAAAGGTTCCAGAATAAGCCACACAGGAAAACTCCTTTGGTTTTGACCAGGGATCTGGCTCTCAAAGTTGTGGGAGCTCCAGACATGGGGGCTGAGTATCTGGGATTTCATATTAATTTTAAACCTTGAGAATGTTTCTTGATCTCTCTAATTCCTGAGTTACTCCCTTTCTTTCCTTCAGTGGATCTCCAGAAAGTCAGGAAGTTGAATCCTGTTCACTTTAGAGCTTGATGCCCAGAAGAGTATCTAGTTAATTTTGGCACACAGTAAATTGAATGAATTAATGTTAAAGTTGTCATTAACTTATTTTAACCAAGTTTATTTATCCTCTGTGATTCACTAAGGAACAAAACAGGTTGTTTAAAAAAAAAATTATCCCCAATGTATATTTTCCTCAAGCATGTTATTTAGGTCCATTCAGTTTTTAATGAGGGTGTCTCACACAAATTAATGAAAGGAAATCTAGACTAACACAGCTCTATTTTAGTCCTAACTTGACTTTTTCATTATTGATAAGACAATGAAGGCAAAAGAAGATTGAATTAAGACTCTGCTACACATGAAAGAAAGAATGCATCCAGTGTATACAGAAGAGAGCCAGGGCAATAATAAAAGGCAGAAGGTAGCAGGTGGAATTGCTGTCATCAGTTGCCACATGCGTTCATTACAGAATGTGAAATCTTTGAACACCAGCCCCTTGGTTTTTCAGCCTCGCATCTCAACAGAATGAAAACCTGAAGGGGGAGATTTTAAGAATGTGATTTCTCCAACTTCCTCATCTTCCTGTTTTTCTTTCCTCGGTTTTATGTGTTTCCATTCAGGGTTTGGTCTGAACAGAATACAAAGTGGGGAGGATAGGAGTCGGGAATCAGTCATACCAAATAAGGGTGACAGTCGGAGAAACTGGCTGCAGCTGAGAGAGAAATGGCATTTTTCACAGGTGCTTGACATTCCCAGGTTTATCCAGGTAAAAGCAGAAAAGTTGCTCACTGCTTTATAAAATTCTTTCAAAGCCTAAAATATGTTAAACACAGATCTTCTCAAGTAAGAAGTCTTGGATTTAAAATCTGACTTTGTACTTACTCTTGGTATGAACACGAACAAGTTAGTTAAATTACATAACTGTAAATTCTGTAAAGCATCAATTGAGCATTTGTAAATTGACAAAAATTGTATCCCTCAGTTTAGGGTTGTTATCATTAAATATGTTTAATTCAAAATACTTAGCTCTAAGGAAAGGATGTTATCACCACACTGAGGGTTACGTATTGTGGCTATTATTGCCCATTAATACAAATTTGTAATCATTCTGTGTTTTAAACTGAGAAAACACATGAACTTAATGCTTTATAGATGAAAAATCATGTCCAAGAGTGACAGTTGAGCCTTGTATTTCATAATATCTGATGTATGGCAGAATCAAAATATATTTACATATTCACTAAAAATAATGGTTTTACAACTGGTGAAATAATTAGTTGGAGCAATAATCTTTGTTCCAATTCTTGGTTACAAATCACATCCTTAGTTCCAAGTTCAAAAATTTTTGCCATAGAGCAAGTATAATCAAAGCAAATGAACTGGATTTAAAAAGAAACAAAACATTCACTTGCTTTACTTATATGTATGAGTGATATCAATAGCTCTAAAGCTCCAAGGTCTAAAAGAACGTTTATATTTTTAGAAAATTCTGCTTAATTGTCATTCTGGATATATAGAATACAAACTGTTAATAGTAGTATACATTTTCTAAAGTTACATTACATATTCATAATGATAGCAGTAATACAAAACAATTTATACTCTATTAATCATATTTAATTTCTAAATAAAGGTCATGTTATATAAACTGAAACAGTCTGTTCTCATGCTGCTCTAAAGAACTGCTTTACGCGGGGTAATTTACAAAGGAAAGAGGTTTAATTGACTTACAGTTTAGCACGGCTTGGGAGGCCTCAGGAAACCTACAATCATGGCAGAAGGTAAAGGGGAAGCAAGACACCTTCTTTACAAACGGCAGGAAGCGGAAGTGCTGAGGCAAGGGGGAAGAACGCCTTATAAAACCAACAGATCTTGTGAGAACTCGCTCACTATCAGGAGAACAGCGTGGGGGAAACTACCCCCATCATTCAAGTATCTACACCTGATATCTCCCTTCACAGTGGGGATTACAATTCAAGATGAGATTTCAAAAGGGGATAATAATATAGTGCCAAAAACATGTCCTCGTTTCCTTGAATAAACAATGTCTTTAGTCTCAAATAAGCAGTTAGTTTGTTTTTTGTTTGTTTTGTTTTGTTTTGAGACAAGATCTCATTCTGTCACGCAAGCTAGAGTTCAGTGTTGCGATCTCAGCCCACTGCAACCTCTGCTTCCCCAGTTCAAGTGGTTCTCGTTCCTCAGCCTCTTGCGTAGTTGGGACTACAGGTGTGTGCCATCATGCCCAGACAATTTTTGTATGTATGGCAGAGACAGGGTTTCACCGAGTTGGCCAGCCTGGCCTTGAACTCCTGATCCCAAGTGATCTGGCCATCTCAGCCTCCCAAAGTGCCGGGATTATAAGCATGAGCCACTGTGCCCTCCTTATTTTAAATTTTTTTAATGGTATCCTTTTTAGCACAAAAGTGTTTATATTTAATATATATTTAAACATATCTAGTTGTTCTTTTATTGTTTGTGCTATTTGCATCACATACAAGAAATGGTCAGGAAGGTTTACTTCTTTAAGAGTTTTATAGGCCGGGCGCGGTGGCTCACGCCTGTAATTCCAGCACTTTGGGAGGCCGAGGCCGGTGGATCACGAGGTCAAGAGAACGAGACCATCCTGGTCAACATGGTGAAACCCCGTCTCTACTAAAAATACAAAAAATTAGCTGGGCACAGTGGCGTGTGCCTGTAATCCCAGCTACTCAGGAGGCTGAGGCAGGAGAATTGCTTGAACCCAGGAGGCGGAGGTTGTGGTGAGCCGAGATCGCGCCATTGCACTCTAGCCTGGGTAACAAGAGCGAAACTCCATCTAAAGAAAAAAAAAAAGAGTTTTGTGACTTTAACTCTTAAATTTAAGCCTATGATCCATTGAGAGTTGTTTTAAGTGGTATGAAGTAAGGGTCAATTTTTGCATATGGACATTTGAAGTTTCCAGCATCATTTCTTGAAAAGTCTACTGTTTTCCCTATGAAATTGTCTTGGCATCTTTGCTCGAAATTAATTTACCATAAAGGTAGGGGTTAAATCCTGAACTCTCAATACTATTTCACTATCTATAAGCCTATTCTTATTCCAGTAACATATAGTAGTTAATGTAGCTTAGGCGTTAAGTTTAAAAAATAACATGTGAGTCCTCCAACTTTATATTTTTTTATATTGTTTTGACAACTCTGAATCACTTGTATTTCCACATGAATTTTAGAATCAGCTTGCCTTTTTCTGCAAAAATAAGATCTTGAGATTTTGAAACAGATTGCATGAAACTTGTAGATCGATTTGGAGAAACTACCATCTTAACAAAAATGTCTTATCTATGACTATGGAATGTCTTTCTGTGTATTTAAACTTTGAACTACTTTCAAATATATTTTGTTGTTTTGGGTGTACAGATTTTTTACTTCTTTTAAGTTTATTAAGAAGTATTTTATTTTATGCTATATGTAGAAATATTTTTCTTAAATTCATTTTTGGCTTTTTCATTGATAGTGTGCAGAGATATAACTGATTTTTGTAAAGTAATTTTATATTTTGAAATCTTACTAAACTTATTAGTCCTAATTGTTTTTAAGGATTCCTTTGGATTTTCCATAAACAAAATCAATTTGTCTGCAAATAAAGATAGTTTTTACTTCTTTTTTCCAATATAGCTGAATTGTATTTCTTTTTCTTGCTGTATTTCCCTATCTACAACCTTTACTATAAAGTTGAATAAAAGTGGTGAAAGCAGACATTCTTGTCTTCTGCCAAATCATAGGGGAAAAGTTTAAGTCTTTGATAACTAAATATAATATTAATTGTGGAGTTTAATTGATTTTTTTTAGATGTTCTTTGTAAGGTTGAAGAAGCTCACTTATAATTTATTGGAATTTATCAAATGCTCTTCTATATCTATTAAAATCATCATGTGATTTCTTCATTGATTTTTTTGGAGGTTGAGTCAATCTTGAACACTGATAGATCCCACTTACTTGGTCATGCTGTTTTGCGTATGTTGCTAGACTGGATTTACTATCATTTTGTTGATGATTTTTTATGTATAGTCATAAGGGATATTGGCCTTTACATTTATTGGTCTATCCTTGGTATTAAGGTGGTGTTGACCTCAAAAAATGAGTTGGAAAGTATTCCCAACTCTTTTTTCAGGAAAGACAGGAGAATCTGTAAACAGATATTACTGGTTCTTATTTAAAAGTTTGGTAGAAGTCATCAGTGAAACAATATACACTTGAGTTGTTCTCTGTGAGAAATTAAGGAATTTACAAGTAAAAAAAATTGTTGACTTATACATCTATTCCGACTTTTTATATTTCTTCTTGAGTCAATCTCAGTAGTTTGTGTCTTTCTGGGATTTTTCTATTTCACCTATCTAATTTGTTGACATATAGTGTTCATGGTTTTGGTAAGTAGAATGGTCTTCCAAAGTTATCAGTATCCTGATTCGTGGAATTTGTAAGTATCTTACTTTATGGCAAAAGAGAATTAAAGCAAATGAAATTAAGTTTGCTAATCAGCTTACCTTAAAAGAGAGAGAGCACCTGGATTATGGAGGGTCCTTATGGAGATGTGAGAACTCCATTAAGGCTGCTAATCAGCTGGGCTTAAAATGGGGAGAGTATCTTTTACTATCCTGGTTGGCCCCTTAAAATCAGAAGAGTCCTTAAATGTGGAAGACAAAGACAGAAAAAGAGGTTAATCTAATGTCACGTGTGAACTCCACCAGCTGTTGCTGGCTTTGAATGTGGAGGAAGAGAGTCACAAGCAATGGAATATGGACACTTCTAGAAGCTGGAAAGAGCAAAGGAACTGACACACTCTAGAGCCTAAGAGAGAAATGCAGCCTGGATGATATCTTGATTTTAATCCAGTAGGTCCCATTTTAGACTTCTGAATTAAAACATTCTAAGATCATACATCTGTGCTGTTTTTATTTTTTATAGGTTTGAATTTTTTTTTTAAGACAGGTCTTTCTCTGTCACCCAGTGTGAAGTGCAGTGGCATAATCACAACTCAATGCAGCCTCAGCTTCCTAGGCTCAAATAATCCTCCACCCTCAGCCTCCCAATTAACTGGGACCACACTCCGCTAATTTTTTATATTTTTTATAGAGTTTAAGTCTCCCTATCTTGCCCTGACTAATCTCAAACTCCTGGGCTCAAGTGATCATCTCTCCTCAGTCTCCAAAAGTGCTGGGATTTCAAGCATAAGCCACTGTACCTGGTTGGTATTTTCAGCCTCCAAATTTGTAGTAGATTCTTACAGCAGCCAAAGATATCTAATATAATAATACTCCCTTATAACCCTTTTCCTTTCTCCGAAGCTATAGTGATGCCTCTTTTGCCATTTTTCAGTTTAGTAATTTAGGTCTCTTTTTATAATTTGTCAGTTGAGATAAAGATTTGTCAATCCTGTTTGTCTTTTCAAAGAACCAATTTTTGGTTTTGTTGATTTTTTCCTATTATTTCATTTATTTTCATTCTAATCTTTTTTCTTCCTTCTGCTTTCTTTAGGTTAGGTTTATTCTAGACTTGTTTTTCTGATTTCTTATGGTGAAATGTTAGGTTATTGTTTGAGAAACTTTCTCTTATGATACGTATTTGTAGCTACATGCTTAAAGATAAGCACTGTTTCAGCAGCATTCAAAAAGTTCAGGTATGTTGTATCTTCATTTCATTGATCTTATAGTATTTTCTAGGTTCCTTTGTTACTTCCTTGATTTTTAGTTTTAATTGGAATTTTTAATCAGTTTGTACTTAATGTAATTACTTAAAAGCTAAGAGTTACACCTGTTATTTGGCTATTTTTTATATGTCTTATGCCTGTTTTATTCTTTATTCTTTTAGTACTTCCTTATATCATCTTAAATAGTTACTATCTAGTATAACATTTTAATTTCCTTAATGTTTTTTAACTATACTTTTTGATAATTTTATTGGTGGCTGCCTTGAGGTATGTAATTAACACCTTAAAGCCATCTAGTTAAGATTAACAACAACTGAATCTCAATGCTAAAACTTTGATCCAGTATAGCTGTTCGCCCCTCCCCTGCTTTGTGCTATTATTGACACACAAATTACATACTTTTATGTGATAAATCCACCAACCCAATTTTTAAAACTATGCTGTTGCCTTTTAAATCAGATAAAAGAAATAAGTTACAAACTAAAATATATTTGTCTTCTTTTTTATATGCATGTGCATAGCAACTTTTATCTGCATTCTTTATTTCTTCATGTGGCCTCAGGTTACGTCTAGAACCTTCTCATTTAGTTTATTACATAGTTTCCTTTAGTTTGGTGAACATATTTAAAACAACTAACTTGAAGTCTTTCTCAAGTGAACCTATCATCTGAACTTCCTCAAGAATAGTTTGTTTTGACTTTTTGTAACCTCTGAATGAGCCATACTTTCCTCTTTATTTGTATCTTTGTTGTTGTTGTTGTTGTTTGGTTAAAAGTGGGACAACTTAAGAACTAGTTTCCCCCATCGCCATAATTTGTTGTTGCTGCTATTAATGACTCTCCAGGTCTACTTCCGATAGTCTGTATACTTTGTTACCTGCATCCATCTAAGTCTCTGCTTAGTTGGCATATGAACAGTAAATGATTGCACAGAGATTTCTTAAATGCACTGAACCGGTAACTTTTTCAGCTTTTGAATAGGAGCTCTCTGTGTGTATTGGAGGTATTTTCTTTTTCTTTTTTTTTTTCTCCCAAAACTCTAGCATTTAAAAGCCGTTTTAGACTTCACTTATTGTTCATGCAAAGCCTCGAGATCAGTCAGTGGAGAGTTAAATTAAGGTCTTCTGAATTCCTTTCTGGGTATGCACACAACCTTGAATGTGGCTAGGGCACACATGCCTGCAGGTTTCTAGATCTCCAGGAATATGGAAGAGATTTTCATATCCTCTATCATCTTCTCATTCCTTATATTTTCCTTTTAAGTTGCCCTGACTAATCTCAAACTCCTGGGCTCAGTCTATTGCTCAGTCTAGAGTTAAGTCTATTGTTTGGCCCAACTGGTATCACTACTTCAGACAGCAGCTATGTCCACGACTGCAGCTGAGGTTTTTTTGTTTTTTGGTTTTTTTCTTTCAACAAACTCCTAAATGATAGGCCTTCCCTCATTGAGTGAGCTCTATGTGAGGTCAGAAAAGATACAACTTGCAAATGGGGCTTTTCCAGGGCTCTGCCAAACAGGTCAAATAGTGACAAATCAATGAGGATGGAGTTTTTGTGGGGCTCCAAATCTGTTGTCTCCCACCAATGGATGATAGCCTGCTGGTTATCATAGCTACTGCATTCGGAAAGCTACTGAGTGGTTAGGAAGAGGGGGATGAACATAGAGAAAGCAAAACTGCCACAAAGTTCTTTCCTCTTACTGAAATTAAATGATTTTTCTCAAATAAATACTCTGGATTGTTGCAGCTTTTTGAGTTATTTCTAGAATTCTAAGAACGTTTACATTGATGGGTTTTGCCAGTATTCTCTCATTCTCTCTCCCTCTTTCTCTCTTTGCCTGTGTGTGTGTGTGTGTGTTTGTATGTGTGTCTTTTTACTGGAAAAACAGGTTTTTTGGAGGTATTTTTACCCACCATGCCAGAGTGGTTCTCTCATATTGGTACTTTACTATCCAGAGTCAATGATTTCCCCTAGTCTTCATCATTCCTTACTATCAGATTTTTCCTTTGGCTATATTTTTTTTATATGCAAAGCATCCGTAATTCTAATTAATCCTTGGCTTTGCTGACTGTAATGGACCAAATTAAGTTCCTTCCAAATTTCATATGTTGAAGCCCTAATCCCCAGTGTGACTATATTTGGAGATAGGGCCTATGAGAATCTAATTGAGCTGAAATGAGATAGTAAGGGAAAAGAGCCCTGATCTGATAGGACTGGCATCCTTATAAATAGAGACACCAAAGAGCACTCTTTTGCTCTCATACTGCCACCCCCTTCCCATATGCATGCACGAAGGAAAGGCCATATGAGCACACAGCAAGAATATGGCTGCCTATATATAATTCAAGAAGAGAGCCCTCACCAGAAAGCAACCATGCTACACCCTGATCGGTGACTTACGACCTCCAGTACTGTGAGACAATAATTTTGCTGTTGTTTAAGCCATTTAATCTGTGGTATTTTGTTATGGCAGCCCAAGCTGACAAATACAGCTAGTATCTTCAAATCTCAACTCCCAAGCTCACTTGCGAATTATTAGCATACTTTAAAACAACTTCCTGCTGGGTATTGCTTCCTGATGTTCTTTTGTCCTCATAATTTCAACAAGTTCCAAAAAGAACTCATAACTAAATCAGTGACTCCCCCTGTCTTTCCTATTTTGACCTAATGATTCACACTCCCAGGTACTGAGGTTCATATACTCTAGTAAAGTTAATTTTATAAAATGTCTTTCAAAGCTAGATAGTGACAATTTCTAAACTAGAGATTACAGGCTAAATAATGTTTTATATTCTCTACTATTGACTTCTTTGTGAATAAAATGATTATAATCCTACTGTGACTGTGGATAAAGGATACAGTACAATATGTTTGGCAAGCCACTTCAATATGTTAATATTCCTTACCTTATTTCAGAATCAACAGTATCAAGCATGTAAAAGCTATGCTCTATAAATATAAAACCACTATCACAGACACTGATACTGCAGAGAATGTGTAAGTGATACTAAATGAGTCTACAGTTCTGCTGAACGATCTACCAGTAGAGTAGATGATTTGGTGAAGAAAATCACAGTAATTCTTAGGTATTACATAAGTCAATATATGATTCATTCATTGTTTTCTCCATTTTTAAATTCACTATTCTGAAAAAAAAAAAAAGACCAAATTCTTGTCTCACTGTATGAGACTGTGTCTTTGTAAACACTGCCCCTGCATTTAATAATACAGCAGAATTCCTGGAATTACATGAGTGTCACCAGATGGGAAAATGGTTTTGCCTCTGTTATGAGTTATAATCAGTTCTGTTTAGGGGAATCTTAGTTTTGATAACCAGAGAATATACAGGAAAACACTCCCTTGTTGAGTTTAATATGCAGAGGTTGGCCCAACATTCACACTAAGACAGTGGAAGAGTCTCTCTCAGAATCTACCCTGTCCAAGCCAAGTTGTGGCCACTTGGCTGAATTGATCTGCAAACCAACCTAGCCTTTCTTAAAGCACAACTAGAGTCTCATACATTTATACATTTGAAGTGTATCCGTAAAGGCAAAATTACTTACTAAAATGAGAAAGATACGTTTAATATTAATGTATTAGTATATACATATAAATATTAAGTTAAAATACAAATCAACTTTAATAATTGTTTAAAACAATTAAGAAGATAAATGCATAGCTCTAAATTCTGCCTCCAGACTGCTTAGGTAGGTGGTTTTCCTTTTGCCTTTTATCACAGACCAGCCTTTAACTTATTAGAGTGATTTCTGATGACTGGCTCAGAAATAACTGAGCCTGCTCTTTGCCTGGGGATAAACATTTTTGCTTTCTATGCTTTTCTGTTCTATCAAAACATCTCTACTGCATGCAGCTGCACTTCAGGCTAAGTATCACGATGTTCTCACTTCTTCACACCACACCTCAATATGTACATATTGTTCCTCTGTGTTTCCTGACATTTTATTTAAAAAAAGGATACCCATGCCATCCTATGTTAATAATTTCAACCTTTCCCCCAGTCTGACCCCTTATTAATCCCTGATAGACATCTCTGCATTATCAGACATTTTATATATCACACAATCTTGCATCTCCCAAGAATTAACACAAAATAAAAAGTAATAGAAATATTAATAGACTCAAAGCCAGGACTCCTAAGACCTTAGTATTACATGTTGACATCTATTCCTTGACATATTGGAACACAAAACAAACAAGTTCAAAAGAATGTGTAGCCGTATTTTAATTTTTTTTTTCATGTAATACTTACCAGGTACAAATCAATTCCCATTTGTCCTTTCCCGGTAGATCGTATCTTTATTACTTCTGGAGCAGTAAGAGGAAATTGTGTATGTGAAAAAGGAAAGTGAAAAACAGTAGGAGAAATAACATCAACAATAGTATTTACAAAAGGACTCGAGTTATTTTTCTGTTTGCCAATGAGAAAGAATACTTTATTTCTGAAAGATTTGTGATCATTTGGGGATTTTTTAGACCTAGACTAAAAATAATAATCAAGACATCAACTTTCCTAGTTTTAGTTCCTCCTCCCCTGTGGTTTCATATTAGCCTGCTTTTATCTCAATTCAATGACCCTATATATTGTGGTGATCCCAGGATTAGCCCTTGACCTTCATTTCTACTGTATAAGCACTGACTCTGCCAGAGATCTCATCTAGGTCCACAGACATAAATACCAACTTTGACTACTGTGGTATATATCCCTCTAGCCTAAAGCTTTCCTCTGAATTCCAGACCTGACTATCCAACTGTCTACTCAGTGACTCCCCCTGGATATTAAATGGGTGTTTCCAAATCAGTATGTTTAAAACTGGCCTCGAGCTAAAGCTCCTCCATAGTTTAACGCTCCTTAGGAAATTGCAACTACGTCCTTTCCATTGTTCAGGTCAAAAATATTGAGGAAATTCCTGAACTCTCTTTGTCTTACACCACAGTATCTAATCTTTCAGCAAATCCTATTTATTATTATGTCAAAATACAGTTAGAATCTGATCACATCTCATAATTTCCACTACTTCTATACTTGTCCAAACTATCATCATCTTTTCACCCCTGAGCTACAATAGCCTTTTAACTGGTCTTTTTCTTTTTCCCCTCTGTTAAAAAGAAAATGTCAGAAAAATTCAGATCATGTCACTCCTTTGGTAAAAACCCACCGATGGCTTTTTTTTTTTAATTTGAAACTCAGAGTAACAGCCAAATTCTTTACTTCATACTAAAATCACTATAGCGTCTCTTACTATCCCTACTCTTGCCTTTTTTCCATCTCCATGTGCATCCTTTATATACCCCAAACACATCAAGCAGGTTTTGCCATGTCATCTTTGTACTTACTTTCCTTCCTCATGGATTGCTCTTCCCTCAGCTATCTGCTGGCTGGTTCTTTGACCTTGTTCAAGTATTTACTTCAACAAATATTACCCTCTCAGGAAGACGTTCCCTAATCAACCTACTTTAAAATTCAGCCCTAACCTCTGCTTTGGTACTCTATGCCACTTCACTGATTTATTTTATCTATATATTTATTATCATGTGATGTACTGCATATTTATTAGTGGTTTCTATATTATTATCTAACTCTCCTCACTAGAAGGTAAACTTTCTGATGGCAAAGAATTTTGTGTACTTTTTCACTGTTTCTAGCAACAAGAAAAGTGCTTGGTATAGAGTAGATGTCTAAAAAACATTGTAACTATGGCTATGAGATGTGATGTCTGGAAATCAACTAGTATATTATTATCAGCCTCTGGGAACCCCTGCTAGGCATTCTATAATTTCTTATCATTATGTAACATGAATAGATAATTAACATATTAAGTAATATTTGAAGTGAACTATACCTTTATTATTTATTTAATGTTTAAATAGCTCCTTTTTTCAAATAATAGTGGACATCTGAAAACTTTTGGAAAACACTGAAAGGCAAAAGAAAATGTCACCTCTATTTTAGTATTACTGATATTTTGAAATATTTATTCCTGATATTTTCCTACACATACATTGCATACATACAAGTATGTGTATACATATGTGTGTGAGTGTAATGTGTTTATATATATATGTGCATATATATTTATAAAAACAATACTATAGGATATAATTCATAAGAATATAGCATAAAAGGGTATATGTCTTACACTTTATTGTTTCTCTGAAACTTGCCAGTGTTTTGCACACATTGTGTTTAATAATTATTTATCAGTAATGAAGATAATACGTAACTTCCCTATAGCTTCCTAATAGCTAAGTCACAGATGAAATGAAATCAAGCTTTCTACTTAATTTTCGTGTGGGAAAATAGCAGTTCCATGTATTTTCGTCTGGTTTTTGTTGTTTTAACCCCTCTTCCTTTCCCCCTCCACCTGTTATCATTTAAGAAATCCATTTTCTTTCAATGAATGTTCAGTTGCTGAAATCACTCTCCATTATGGAAGAGCATTTGATTCTCTGGATGCCTATGTCCTGGGTTTTGGCGTGGGAGTTCCATTACAGGTGATATTGATTTGGGCTGTGTTCCTTTCTCTGAGCTGCAGTCTGCATTTGCCATCTGACTGTCTCTGATGATGAGTATATCACATACCTAGTAGTTTGTCTCTATTATATTTCCCAAAAAAGCATATATATGGATGGGAATTTTGCTGCTAGGAAAAATAACTTTGAAGATTATTTTTTTGAAATGCATGTCTGTTTTTTATTATGGTTGTGTGTGATGCTCTCAAATAATGGCAAAACTTTAAAAAATTATCTTGTCTTCAGAGACTACCCTGGCAACATAAAAACTAACTTATCCTGGATGAATGAAGATCTGCATGGATAGGTATACTAAACAGCTGAGAAGTTGATAATAATACTTGATAAAGTTTCCAAGGAGCAGGGTAATTTCATTACTAGCACATTTTTAATAAATCTGTTTCCATAATTGTATTAATAATAAATAATTTTTAATGTTAGGTGTCTTGTTTGAATAATGAGTTATTCCAATTTCCTAATTTTAATGACAAAAAACAGTTTTCCGTTTCACCTAAGAGTCTGTGATTGAGACTGGACTCTTTCTATTGTAATCCACTACCTCTACAGTTTGGTTACATTCGAATATAGAGCTTTAGAAGACTTACAATACAGTCTTTACACTTTAAGCGGCTTTAGCAATCACCTTCAAATGTTTTATTTTATTGATGTGGAAACTGAGACCAAAAATTATTTACCACAAGCTGTTATGGACCTATTTGACCTCTCTTTTCCTTATTCTCATATTTCTCATTTCCAATTTTCCCCAGTGGAGTTAGAGAATTAGGCAAAATCCAGACAAGCAAGTAAGTTCAATTAAGCCAAAATGACATTCTGAATCCTGAGTTGTGGCCTACAAATGTTATGGGAAAGGAGATTATTAGAACAGAATGGCTACCTTTGCCAAAGTACAAGCTGGCAACAAGAGATATGATTACTATTGTGTGTGTTCTCACTGACCAAAGAAAAAAAAAAGTATTACCAATGCTTTCTCTGGCATTTTTCTGCAAGTTGAAGGCAAATATGTCTCCAATATTTTTAACCAAGGTCATACAACTATCTAGCAGTAGCACCAGAACTAGAACTCAGAAACTTTGACTTTTCATTGCTTTATGTTCATCAATGTTGCAACTTTCTCAGTTACTGGAGTCTCATTCTTATGAGAACTGGGAGTGTGTGGCTGCGGAGAGTTTGTCAGTTGTCAGTTGTGTATAAGAGAGACTGATGAAATTAGACATATAATGTAACTAAGAATATAGACTCCTGAGTCTGGGAAAGACACAGCATTTTAATCTGACCAATATGTGTGCTGGGGACATTTAGTTATTTGCCATAGTCAATGTTGTTATTAAGTTGCCATGTATATTCAACTTAAAGTCATAAACATCCCATATCCTCCGGAGGAAGACTCAAGAGGCAGAAATATAAGTAACAATCTACCACAATCATATTTTTAAAAGTTAAAAAAATTCACATTGCAAGAGACATTTTCCCAGAAAAATAAGCAATAAAAAAAATAGAGGAACAGTGAGTCAGTGAAAATTAGAGTCACTAGATCTTCTCCACCTCCCACAATGAAATAATTAAGTTGACAAAAACTCCACTAGGTTTCATTTAAACTGCTCCTTCTACCTTCAGTATCTTCCATCCATCTCAACCCTTTGGTAATTATTTTTTTCCACAAATATAACTCTATCACTTACCTTCCTTTCCATATAAGCCCTGTTTGTAAACCCTGAGAAAGCCCCTCCATCCCCCTAGCCATCAGTGAGAGCAAACTGGTTCTTCAAACAGGCTGCAACAAAACAAAATTGCTGTTTGGGCTCAAAAGTTTCCTTTGCTTAACATTTTTGACATTTCTGAATTTAGGGCCTATCTTAAGCTAGGTTCTTACAATAACTCTTACTTAGTGACTCCCTTCCAGACACCTGACCCCCAGTTCTTTTGCACAGAGCTTTTCTGGCTGCATTCGGGTGGGTAGGCTCACTCAGCTTTCCCAGAATCAGACCTTAGGTTGTGCCTGGCATCTAAGTTGTTTCTGTCATTGCAAGTGACACATAGCACAGGTTATAGGACCCCATTGCCCACTTAATCAAACACAGACTCCATATAGTGACATTTAAGTCTCCAAAATCTGATCTAACCCAACTATCAGAACCTATAATTAATTGTCTCTTCACTTCTCTCCAGACATCTGCAGAAGTCATTCCAAATCCTGCCCAATACATTTCTACCCCTGATCCTTCCTTCACACAATCCCCTGGGTCAGGAAGGATCTTCTTAGAATTCCATCTGCACTGGTTAGAATTCTATGCATTTTCCAAGGCTGCATTTTAAAGACGATTTTTTCCAGGTTACAGCCAGAAGCAAAAAGTAAACTCAGTTTCCAAAATTTCATCACCTTGAGCAGAACAACAGAGAAACTAGATTACCTAGGTTTGGATCCCTAATACTGCAGCTGGAACATCCTGGTCAAGTTAAATTTCTTTAATCTCTGCATCCTAGTCTGCAAAATGGAGATAATAACAGTTGAACTTCATACATTTACTGGGAAAATTATCTGAGTTTAAAATGGAAAGTGCCTGGCATATAATACATGCCCAATAAATAGTTGCTGTTACAATATAGCTCTGTGGTACTTTTACTACTAAAACATTTAATTGGTACAGTTCCTCTCTCCTTTCGTGAGCTTTTCTGGGATGTTTAGTATCGTTATGTGGTGTTTGATTATTTGTTAAAATTTCTACATTAAAAAAATTATATCCACACAGTAAGTCTGTGATCTAGGATTTCTTCCATTTACCAAAAAAGAAAACTGAGAGACAAAGTGACTGACCCAAAGACACATATACCTAGTGACTGCTACACTCTCTGACACTAGCCTCAGCAAAGTCCACAATGGCACAGCATCTTTGGGAGAGAACAACCATATGTTTGGAATCTTTCCATTCCCCAGGTCTCATAGTTCTTTTTTTTCTTTGTACAAAGTAGGTACATAACACACATTTCACAAATTATTATTCAGTAGTGAAATTGAACTTTCTCCAGAATGCCTATGTTCCTGGACTAATTTAACCAAGGAAGAAAAATGGCACTGTAAGGGAGGCAAGATTTACAAATTGAATAGAAGTAAAATTTACAGACCTTTGAGGATGGGCACATTTTAGTATTTAAATGATTAAAAAGATCCTGATAAAATCAGGAACATTTCAGATATTGGTGTGTCATTTTATCTCTGGGAAAATTTAAGGGTGTAATTTGCAATTATAAAATAAATGTGTTTGGTTTGACAGTTCCTTAGAGCTATAGAATATCCCAATACTCTAGGCTGACAAATCAGTTATGAGAAAAGACCCTTCCATGACAGGTCTTTACCAATAAGAAAAAGTGAGAGATTTCTAACACCTGGCAGAAAAGGAAGGGAAGGCAGATACAATGTTTAAAAGTTTGAGTCAGCATTCAATAGTTCAAAATAGAGAAAATTTTTTACAATTGTTACATTGCATCAAACTAAATCCATTTCTTAATTCAAGAACCTTTTACTAAGTATCTACTATAGTGCCTCATGTTCTGTATGAGGCACTACAGGGATAATGCGAATTACAGATTTGTTTGTTAGGAATAGTATGTTTAGTCCCTGGTCTATAACTTGTGTTATAACTGTGCATGACTGGCTTATGAGTCATCTTTAACAAGCCTTTGATTTGGCCTCCCTTTATTAATTGGTACATTCAAACTCACCTCTTCACATTGTTATATAAAAGAGTTTCAAACAGATCCATAAAAGGAGTAAACAGATTTTTGGATTATACACATTTGTCATTATAAACATTTCACTTATCTTATATAGTTGAGATATCAGTGTGAATAGTCTACTTTCTAATAAATATGAGTCATCATGACTTTAAAAAGTAGAGTCCTGTGGAATAGCTGACAGTAAAGATGAAGGCAAGTGGGGAGTGTGGCAGAAAGAAGGTATGACTGATACCATGATGCCAGCACCCCCAGAAAGACTATGGTTGGGTGAAGACTATTTCCATCTATGCCTATGGATACAAATGTAATGTTTTCTAAAAATAACATTACTCCTCAAAGAATATCCAATCCTGGTTTAAAATCATCTGTGATAGAGTTGGGCAGGGGTAAGAAAAAATAAGTCTACTTTGATATCCTGGAGAAATTTTAGGTCTAGTCTAATATAATGCTAGTTTTGATTTTAACCCAGCACCTGGAAGAAGTTATATTTTCAATATAAATGTAATGTTTATTAAAAATGACTGACTGCCGTGTTCCGGAGGAGTACATTATTTGTACCTCAACAAATGAAGAACAACTGTTAAGTTTCCAAAAATAATAAGTAAATATCTCTGGATTTCAGAAATAAATGAGTGATGTAAATTGACAACAGAAAACAGGCTCTTAAATAGTGGATTTTACAATTAAACTCTGTTTTCAGAGAGAGCACTCGTGCACATCCTCTTTGTCCATTTTGACAAGTTTTCTGCCTTTATTACAGTAACTGTTTTCCACCAGTCAATGATAATATGCTTATCACTTTTAAGTGCATATAAATTTAACTGTTTCACCAAGGGCAGAGAAGAAATATAGATTAAATAATGACAATTATAATAAAAGCTTGGGGGTGTACTTAAGATGAGAAATGATTTTTAATAATAGAACTTCTCATGGAATTCTGATTAGAGAATTTTCTATCATTCATTTGTTTAAAGGAAGTAAAATAGGCAGTTATAATCTGTAAATTTTGTTATACTTTCTAAAAATTTGATACATACATATGATACACACGTGATTTTGCAAAACAGCTTTATATTAAATTATTCGAGATTTAATGCAGGAGTCTCAAAAATAAAACACTATAAAACATGAAGACCATAGGTGAAAAGTTGAGATAAAGTTGTTATCTTTTTTTAAATTTTATTTTAGTTTCAAGGGTACAAGTGCAGATTTATTACATAAGTAAATTGTGTGTTGCAGGAGTCTGGTGAACAGATTATTTTGTCACCCAAGTAATAAGCATAGTACCCGACAGGCAGTTTTTCAGTCCTCACCCTCCTCCCTCCCTCTACCCTCAAGTAGGTTCCAGTGTCTGTTGTTCCCTTCTTTGTGTCCAAATGTATTCGATGTTTAGCTGCCATTTATAAGTAAGAACATGTGGTATTTGGTTTTTGTTGTTGTTGTTGTTGTTCCTGTGTTAGTTCGCTTAGGATAATGGCTTGCAGCTCCATCCATGTTCCTGCAAAGTGCAAAGGATATGATCTTGTTCTTTTTTATGCCTTCATAGTTTATGCTATCATATGTATGCATCACATTTTCTTTATCCAGTCTACTTTCATGGGCATTTAGTTTAATTTCATGTCTTTGCTGTTGTGAATGGTACTGTTATTAACATATGATTGCAAGTGTTTTTATGGTAGAATGGTTTATATTCCTTTGGGTATATATACAGTAATGGAATTGCTGGGTCCAATGGTGCATCTGTTTTAAGTTATTTTAAAAAATTGCATCATTGCATTCCACAATGGCTGAACTAATTTATACTTCTGCCAATAGTAAGTGTTTCCTTTTCTCTACAACCTCACTGGCATCAGTTATCTTTGGATTTTTTAATAGTATCCATTCTGACTGCTGTGAGGTGGTATCTCATTGTTTTGATTTGCATTTCTCTAATAATTAGTGATGTTGAGCATTTTTTCATATGTTTCTTGTCCATGTATATTTCTTCTTTTGCCAAGTGTCTGTTCATGTCCTTAGCCCACTTTTTAATGGGGTTTTTTTTTTTTCTTGTAAATCTGCTTTGCAAAGTTGCTTATAGACTCTGGATACTAGACCTTTGTCAGATGCACAGTTTGCAAATATTTTGTCTTATTCTGTAGGTTGTCTGTTTACTCGATAGTTTCTTGTGCTGTGCAGAAGCTCTTTAGTTTAATTAGATCCCATTTGTCAATTTTTGTTTTTGTTGAAATTGCTTTTGGCGTCTTCATCATAAAATCTTTGCCAGGTCCTATATTCTAGTTAATCCTCCAAGGTTTTTATAGTTTTAGGTTTTACATATAAGCTGTTAGTATATCCTGAATTGATTTTTGTATATGATGTACGGAAGGGGTCCAGTTTCAATCTTCTGCATTTGGCTAGCCAAGAATCATTTACTGAATACAGAATTCTTTCCCCATTGCTTGTTTTTATCAATTTTGTTGAATATTTGATGGTTATATGAGTGCAGCATTATTTCTCTATTCTGTTCCATTGGTCTGTGTGTCTGTGTCTATATTGTTCCATGCTGTTTTGGTTACTTTAGTACTGTGGTATAGTTTGAAGTAGCCTAGCACAATGCCTCCATATTTGTTCTTTTTTCTTAGGATTGCTTTGGCTAATCTGGCTTTTTTTCCTTCCATATGAATTTTAAAATAGCTTTTCTAGTTTTGTGAAGAATGTCATTGGTAGTTTGATAGAAATTGCATTGAATATGAAATTGCTTTGGGCAGCATAGCCATTTTAATGATACAGATTCTTCCTATCCATGAGCATGGAATGTTTTTCTATTTGTTCATGTCATCTGACTCCTTTCAGCACTGTTTTGTAATTGTCATTATAGAGATCCCTCACCTCCATAGTTACTGTATTCCTTGGTATTTTATTCTTTTTCTAAGTATTCTGAGTGGGATTACATTCTTGATTTGGCTCTCAGCTTGCATGTTGTTGGTGTATAGGAATGCTACTGACTTATGTACACTTATTTTGTCCTGACACTTTGCTGAAGTTGTTTATCCAGTCAAGGAGCTTTTGGGCAGAGACTATGGGGTTTTCTAGGTATAGAATCATATAGTCTGCAAACAGGAATACTTTAACTTCCTTTCTTCCTATTTTGAGGCCTTTTATTTCTTTCTCTTGCTTGATTGCTCTGTCCAGGACTTCCAGTACTATGTTGAATAGGAGTGGTGGGAGAGGGCATCTTTGTCTTGTTTCAGTTTTCAAGGGGAATACTTCTAGTTTTGCCCATATAGTATGATGTTGGCTATAAATTTGTCATAGAAGGCTCTTATTATTTTGAAGTATGTTCCTTCAATGCCTAGTTTGTTGAGGGTTTTTAACATGAAGGGATGTTGAAATTTATCAAAAGCCTTTTCTGCATCTATTAAAATGATCATGTGTTGCTGGATTCAGTTTGCTAGTATTTTGTTGAAGGTTTTGGCATCAAGTTCTTCAAGGATATCAGCTGAAGCTGTCTTTTTTTGTTGTTGTGTCTGCCAGGTTTTAATATCAGCATGATGCTGGCGTCATAGAGTGAGCTAGGGAGGAAGGGAGGACTCCCTCCTTGTCAATATTTTGGAATAGTTTTAGTAGTAATGGTACTAGCTATTCTTTAACAGCTGGCAGAATTTGGCTGTAAATCCGTCTGGTCCAGAGGTGTTTTTTTGTTTTGTTTTGTTTTTGGTTGGAAGGCTTTTTGTTACTGATTCAATATCATAACTCATTGCTGGTATTCAGGGATTCTATTTCTTCCTTGTTCAGTCTTGGAAGGTTGTATGTGTCCAGGAATTCATCAATTTCTTCAAGGTTTTCTAGCTTGTGTGCATTGATCATCATAGTCTCTGAGGGCTTTTGTATTTCTAGGGGATCAGTGGTAATCTACCATTTTACATTTCTGATTGTGTTTAGTTGAATATTTTCTCTTTATTCATCTAGCTAGTGTTCTGTTTATCTTAATTTTCTCAAAAGGCAAAATCCTGCATTTGCTGATCTTTGGTGTATTTTTTTTCCATTTCAATTTCCTTCATTTCAGCTTTGTTTTGGTTGTTTCTTGTCTTCTGCTAGCTTTGGGTTGGTTTGCTCTTGTTTCTCCATTTCCTCTAATTGTGATTTTAGGTTGCTAATTTAAGATTTTGCTATCTTTTTTGGTGGGAGTTTAGTGCTATAAATGTCCCAGTAATTCTGCTATGTTGTATCTTATCTTTGCTGTCATTAATTTTAAAGAATGTCTTGATTTCTGCCTTAATTTCATTATTTACCCAAAAGTTATTCAGGAACAGGCTACAATTTTGAGTGATTTTTCTTTTTAGTATTGATTTCTATTTTCATTGTATTGTGGTCCGAAAGCATGGTTGGTATGGTTTCGGTTTTCAAAAACAATTTCTGAGGATTACTTGCTGTCTGATTCTTTGATCAATTTTAGAGTATGTGCTATCTGAAGATTAGAAGAATGTATATTCTGTTGTTTTTGGGTGGAGTGTTCTTTAGATTTCTATTAGGTCCATTTGGTCAAATGTCAAATTCAAGTGTTGAATATTTTTGTTAGTTTTCTGTCTCAGTTATCTGTCTATTCCTGTCAATGGGCATGCTGAAGTCTCCCACTATTATTCTGTGGTTACCTAAGTATCTTCATAGGTCTCTAAGAACTTGCTTTATGAATCTGGCTTCTCCTATGTTGGCTCCATATATATGGATGGTTAGGTCTTCCTGTTGAATTGAGTCCTTTACCATTAACTGATGACCTTCTTTACCTTTTAAAAAATCTTTGTTTGTTTAAAGTTTATTTTGCCTGAAATTAGAATAGCAACCCCTGCTTTTTTCTGTTTTCCATTTGCTTGGTAGATTTTTTTCCCATCTCTTTACTTTGAGCCTATGGGGTCCCTACATGTGAGATGGGTCTCACATACCACTGGATCTTGCTTTTTTATCCAACTTGCCAATCTATGCCTTTCAATTGGGCCATTTAGCCCCTTTACATTCAAAGTTAATATTGATATATACAGATTTGTTCCTGACATCATGTTTTTAGCTGGTTATTATGCAGACCTGTTTGTGTGGTTGCTCTGTGGTATTACTGGCTTATGTATTATACGTGTTTTTGTAGTGACAAGCAATGATCTTTCCTTTCCATGTTAAGTACTCCCCTCAGGATCTCTTGTTAAGGCAAGTCTAGTGGTTTGGAAATCCTTTAGCACTTGCTTGTCTGAAAAGAATCTCATTTCCCTTCCACTTACGAAGCTTACTTCCGCCGTTTGTGAAATTCTTGGTTGGAAACTATTTTCTTCAAGAATGTTGAATATAGGCCCTGATTCTCTTCTGGCTTGTAGGGTTTCTGTTAAAAGGTTCCACTGTACGCCTGATGGGGTTCCCTTTGTAGGTGGCCTGCCCCTTCTCTCTAGCTATCTTTAACATTTAAAAAATCTTTATTTTATTTATTTTGAGATCAAGTCTCACTCTGTTGCCCAGGCATGATCAGGTTACACCATGTCTGCTTAACACACTCATTCCCCAAGAGTCACTGGAGGCCAGGAATAAGTCCCAGTAAGTGGTAGCACCTTGCAGAGTTCCCAGTTTCCTCCCTCTTCAGCCCAGTATCTGTGTTCTTTCTCTGTCCACTCTCAGTGTCTTCCCTCTGCATGTCTGCTTTAAGTGTGCCAGTCTTCCTGGTGTCCCGGTCCCTTGGTGGTAGAATCTCCTGCTTGTTGCATCTAGTCAGCCATCTTCATTTTTTCTTTTTCTTTTCCTTCTTTTTATTTGAGAAAGAGTCTTGCTCTGTTGCACAGACTGAAATGCAGTGGCATGTTCACAGCTCATTGGAGTGGAATCAAGTGATCTTCCTGCCTCAGCATCCTGAGTCAATGGGACTGGAGGCATGTGCCACTACCTGGCTATTTTTAAAAACATTTTTTTTTTTTTGAGACGGAGTTTCGCTCTTGTTAACCAGGCTGGAGTGCAATGGTGAGATCTTGGCTCACCACAACCTCTGCCTCCTGGGTTCCGACAATTCTCCTGCCTCAACCTCCTGAGTAGCTGGGATTACAGGCACGTGCCATCATGCCCAGCTAATTTTTTGTATTTTTAGTAGAGACAGGGTTTCACTATGTTGACCAGGATGGTCTCGATCTCTTGACCTTGTGATCCACCTGCCTCGGCCTCCCAAAGTGCTGGGATTACAGGCATGAGCCATCGTGCCCGGCCTTTTTTAAAAACATTTTTGTAGAGATAGGGTTCTCACTATATTGCCCAGGTTGGAACTCCTGGGCTCAAGTGATCCTCCTACGTCAGCCTCCCAAACTGCTGGGACTATAGGCCTGAGCCACCATACTCAGTCCAATAAAGTATTATTTAGAAATATTTTAAAGGATATCCATCCAAACATTCATCATATATAATTATTTGCAATTCATTTTTTAATTATAGAATCTGTGACAAAAAGCATCTGCAACAGAATAAGATGGTAAGCTTCTCTTATGACTAGCTAAAATGAGAAACATAATAACTGAAGGAAAACACTCTTCATTCATTATCCTAGATATGCCACATGTTGAATGACATACTCTAGCAACCACTCAACATTTGCTTGCCCAAGCAAGCAGCAATACTCTTTATATAGAAGCTAAATTTCATCTTTCTGAGCTCATTGCATCTATGACAGAGAACGCCTTCATGTGCATAACACTGGTAGGTAAGGTAAAATTAAGAGCCTTCTGTTAGAAGATCCAGTGTCTACAGCATTTGTGGGAAGGCTGAACACATGCTCCTTTGGGACAGCTGCTACCATCTGCATTTGCTTGACTCAGAAAATACCCAGACTTTCAATTCCACTTTCCTAACACCACTGTTTCTTATTGGGCCAGGGAACCTGATTCAAGAATGTTCCACTAAACTATAGCTTTAACGCTATGTATAGTTTGTGTTTGTTTTGTAACATACACCTCATCAACATAAAATACAAAATGTTATTTGTTGTACTTCCAGGCATGGCTGAAATTCACTCTGAATTGTCAGAATGTCTAAAACCTCATGTTCCTCTGCTTGCTGGCATGTTCCAAACACCTAGATATGTTTGTGGACTTTCCCGGCTACTCCCATGCTAGCTCCCAATAAGAATCTAGCCTCGCAAGTTTCCTGGGCTCACTCCCATGTTTCCGCAGAATCCCATTTTCCTTCTTTTCTTCATTAGTAACTGCTGGGGCCCCAATAGTATGGATTATGTTCCAGCTTGCCTGAATTATGACACAGCAAGGTTATTAAAGTTAAAAGTTTTAAAATCACATGTGGATTTTATGGAACTCATGCTGTCTATATAGACTAAAGTCATCAACCAACTGCTGTTCTGGGGGATTTTACTCCAGGATCGCAAACAAGAATGTTAAAGCTCTTCAGCACCCCTTATTCCTGTCCACTTAAAACATTCGCCAGAAGTCATTTTTAAAAATGTAACTTATAAATCTTAATGAATCATACCAATTTAACAAAATGCAGTTATTTTGGAATGTGTTTTTTGACAAATACATTTAAACATTGAATACGACTGCATGGAATATGGATTAATAATCAATTTTTAGCAAAAATGCATCACCAAGGAAAAAGAGCATTTTCTTCACAGTAGAGAAACTTCAAATATATCTTTAGAGAAGGTGGCATGGATGATTTAGACCACTGAAAGTCTATTTAATTGATCATTTGTTCCAGTTTAAATTTCATAGATATTGTCCCAAACACTATGAAGATGAAGCTTATATTTTCAAAGGATAATAAAGTTAAAGAGGGTTTAAATAACTTCTGTTAAGAAATATTTGTAGATTGGTAAAATTATCTTTCTGCCCATGGTTACAATATTTTTAAAGTAATCCAGTTATATTGTAAGTTGTTGCTGGGGGTCAGAATATTTTTTAATGCAGAATTTTCTCATGATCAATTTTTGATGGCATTTACTTTGCTGGCTAGAAAATATATACTTCCTTTTTTTAAAGTTAGCACTGATGTTTATGAACTAAGCTTTATTTGGAGAGTTTTTAACTTTCTTTTGGCAGGGTTTCTTTTTTTTTTTTTTGAGACAGAGTCTTGCTCTGTTACCAGGCTCGAGTGCAGTGGCACAATCTCAGCTCACTGCAACCTCTGCCTCCTGGGTTCAAGGGATTCTTCTGCCTCAGCCTCCCGAGTAGCCGGGACCACAGGTGGCACGCGCCACCATGCCTGGCTAATTTTTTTTGTATTTTTAGTAGAGACGGGGTTTCACCATGTTGGCCAGGATGGTCTGGATCTCTTGACCTAGTGATCCGCCCACGTCAGCCTCCCAAGTGCTGGGATTACAGGCGTGAGCCACCATGCCTGGCCTGACAGGGTAATTTCTTCCCTCACATCTAACTAAAACATAAAATTACTGTCTTTTTTTAAAATTATACTTTAAGTTCTGGGGTACATGTGCAGATCGTGCAGGATTGTTACGTAGGTATACACATGCCATGGTGGTTTGCTGCATCCATCTCATCATCTACGTTAGTTATTTCTCCTAATGTTATCCCTCCCCAATATCCCCACCCCATGTTATCCCTCCCCTATCACCCCCAACCCCCAATAGGCCCCAGTGTGTGATGTTCTGCTCTCTGTGTCCATGTGTTCTCATTGTTCAACACCCACTTATGAGTGAGAACATGCAGTGTTTGGTTTTCTGTTCTTGTGTCAGTTTGCTGAGAATGATGGTTTCCAGCTTCATCCATGTTCCTGCAAAGGACATGAACTCATCCTTTTTTATGGCTACGTAGTATTCCATGGTGCATATCTGCCACATCTTGTTTATCCAGTTTATCACTGATGAGCAATTATTGTCTTTTATTTTAAACAGGGTCTCACTATGTTGCCCAGGCTGGTTTTGAACTTACTATCACACTTATTGTCATTCTTGATATAAACTTGGCTGATTACTGAAATAAATAATATATCTAACCTTGTGGAGGTTTTTGTTTTTAATACCTTTATTTGGTTTTCAAAATAACACCCTCTGCCAGCACCATAAGACAGGATGAGAAAAAAAAAAACAAAAAAACACTCTGATAATAAAAAATCTTATACAAAAACTAAAGTTGAAGCTAACATAAATACTGGATTATAAAATAACACGTATTTACAGTGTTTAGGTCCAAAATCTAATAATCATTCTCCTCATTTTAATCCACAATTTTGTTCATGTATCTTCCCCACAACTTCCTCCAGGAGATGAATCTTGAGTGCTGCTGGCTTACCAGCGTATGGCATTAACGTGGCAACTGCAGGTAATCTGGTCCAGTCAGGTTAAAAAAGGATTTACATTTCGTGATTGGGGAATAGGTTATCTGTCTCATTCACTATGAAGGAAAACCCAACAAAGTCCCAGGTCATGTTCTCAGCCATCTTGCAACCATAATGGAAACCAGCCAAAGGAAGAGACTAATACACTAAAGACGGCAGAGCAGGGAGTAGAGAGGTGCTGATGCTATGGCTCAGTCAACAATCAATTCTCGAGCACTGAGACATTCTGGAGATAAGAAATTATCTTCTTGTTTAGGCCAGTTCTGTCAGAATTTCCATTACTACAGCTCAGAGTGTCCCAATTCATGCAATTTACTAAAAGAACAATCCAGTTGATAAATCAAGCAGGTCAATTTCAGGGGCAGATTATTCTCTTGTTGTCTTGTATTCCACTTATGCACAATTAATAACTTCTAATGTCTTAATTTCAAAAGTGTAACTTTTAAAGAAAGGTTCATCACAAGCATGAGGAACTGTAAATGTGCTTTTAAACATCTATGGTTACATTTACAAAACCAAAACTTACAAAGTATTGAATAAAATGTTTAGGTAAAATAAATCTTATATTGTTCAAGATAGGACAATATTTAAACTGGAATGAAGTTTAACCTCATACATTGATCAAGTTTAATGAAAAAAGGAAAAGGGTTTTTAAAATCAATATATGTGATTAGAATGGGTCCAGTTAAGATGCCATAAAATATTAACCTTAAAATCTTGTCTTCTTTCTCAAATATGCCACAGAATTAAAAAACTAAAATTAAAAGAAAGAATGCTTTTCTACTTCAGGAAATAACACACATTAAAACAGACTTAGTATCCTGAATATATTATATTCAAATATAGTTTGGCACAAACGTAATTGTGGTTTTTGCCATTACTTTCAATGGCAAAACCAACAATATGAACCAGCCTAATATAAACATTCTCTAGATCCAAGCTACTACTATGATTTTCAAATAAGCACAGATTTTGCAGTTTAAGATATATGTTCAACTTAGACAAGTTCTTTAAGTCAGTATACTCATGTGCAAAATGAGGATAATAATTTTCCTTTCATGGAGTTGTTAGATGATTAAATGACATAAGATATTACTGTGTGATAGTTTTTTCTGTATTTCCATTTCAAATTTTGAACCAAAGCTTATTTTCTTTTAAAACATATACAGCTAGCTGGGCGTGGTGGCTCACGAGGTCAAGAGATCAAGACCATCCTGGTCAACATGGTGAAACCCTGTCTCTACTAAAAATACAAAAAATTAGCTGGGCATGGTGGTGCGTGCCTGTAATCCCAGCTACTCAGGAGGCTGAGGCAGGAGAACTGCCTGAACCCAGGAGGCAGAGGTTGCCCTGAGCCAAGATCGTGCCATTGCACTCCAGCCTGGGTAACAAGAGCGAAACTCCGTCTCAAAAAAAAAAAAAAAAAATATATATATATATATATATATATATATACACAACATACATTAACAGACATACACACAAACACACACCCGAACAGTACACTGTTACGCACACACATATACACTTTGCTCATTCATTAAATAAAAGTAAATGCAGTGAGAATACAGGATCTGGTTTTTGGTCTCCACCATTTATTATTGTTACTCCTCCCATATAGCATGTCTTCCATGTCTGTTTTACTGCAGAAAGAAGCTCCACATAGGATCTGAGTCTATTCAATCCTATCCCTTGCTCTTCCAGATTCTTGTACGGCCTGTGGCATTTATGATTTATTACATTGCTGATTTTTCTTCCCTAAAAAATACACAAGGTATGTGTGTGTACAGTGACCTGGAACAATAATTTTGACTTCTTTGTGCTCTTATTACTTTATAAAAGTCACTCATATATTTTTAATGTCTCCACACAAACTTTGTATAAATCATGGGCCATATTTTATGTACTAGAATAACTGCTATCTGTACATCTTGTTTAAATCAGAAATATTTGGGACAATGTTATTAATTACAACAATTGCTTGACTATGATTAAGGTTATTAAAGTTTGGTTGCATAATTTTAAACAAATTCTGAACTGATTCAAACATAAGATTCAATCATCAAAAATGTTTAAGTGATGAACTGGTAGTAAGTGAATACTCAGGTTTTTGCAGAGATGGCTTACCAAGGACCAAATCTTTCAGGTAGAAATCCCACCAAAACCTACAATAGGCAGCATATCTTCTCTAAGTTCTCTGGGAGAAACTCTCCACCTCCATTTGTACTACTTAAGAGAGGCAGCTCAGTTTCTGGAAAGGCAACTAGCAGAAACAGAATTATCTCTTTTCTCAGTGGAAAATTAACTGGCCCATATATAAATGGAACCAGAAATTCTGGCCTCAGCAACAAAAATCCCATAGTGAAAACCAATCAGAGCAGCAGACTCATTGAACTTCACATATAAAACAAATTTACCCAACTTTGATTAGCATTTTAATATAAATGTTCTTTATTTTACGGTTATTTTAGTATTTTCTTTCTAGTTCAATAATTAAAGGCAGAAATTATGCTAAGAATCAAATAATCTAATTCATTTACCATGGTCTTCTCTTTTTTTGAACATATTCCTATGAAATAATACCAATGACCAACCCCTCTGTAACTGATTATTTCTCTAATTTAATATATAATTCTGTAACCAAATATATCCATTAAGGAATTTGCTTCTCTGACTCATTTTGCACCTCTGGAAACATTAGTAGACATAAGTTCCATCAAAATATCAATGAAAAGATGAGACTTGATTAAGATAACAACACTGAAGAAATGAGCATTATTCTTTTGGGGAGTGTTTTCCAAGCAGTTGAGCATGAACTGTTGGTTAGAGAATCCAGCATAATATACATAGACTATTTCTAGCTCTGAAAAAGTAGCTTGCTATCAGTCACATTATAATCTTTTGGATAATACTGGCAGAAATGTTACTATACTTGTCATTTCCAGAGCCGTGAGGACTTGCCTTATCAGTAGATAGCACATTTTTTCACAAACCAATGTTCATCTTACACACGTCTTTAACCATTAGCAGCTGGTAGAAAATAAATCTTTCTCATGCTCAGTTTCCTTATCTGTGAAATGGGGGAAAAGTAATAATTACCTAATGTGCTCGGGTGTTCTGTGGTTTAACTAATTAGAGGTTGTGAAGCCTGATAAAGCACCAAGTGATATTAAATGTCTATATAGCATGCATTTACTGGCCAACTTGTGCTCCAGCTGCTTAAACACAGCTGCTTTTAATAAGCAAGAGAAAATCAGCTAAAAGCATATGAAGAGCTGATTGGAAGAAATGACATGGAAGGAGTGTTTTTCAACTCATGAATTTGTTAACCTTATTTTAAAAATTAAGAAGTGATTGTAAAATGCTGCTGTTTTCAGAAATTCCAGAAAGGTGAAACAGTAGAGAGTAAAACTTTGAAGTTGATAGGAAAACAAAAATATTTTCAATTCTATGTACTGCATCTAAAGTGCTTTGAATCAAAATGAATGTATTTTTTGTCTTAATTCACTATTCTCTTTTCTCTTTGTTATGCTGATAATAAAATTCACATGATGTATATAAGTACAGACAAAAATATTACGTTATAAGTGGCAAGTTCTAATGGGAAGAAAATGGGTTCCGTGCATAGTGGCTTTTTTTACATGCTGTAGTCAGACCAAGGAAGAGAGCACATTAAACCCAAGCAGCTACTAGACGATTCAAACACTACTATGCTTGCTGAAGATCAGCAGCTATGGCCCTATCCATATCATGAGCCTAAGCAAAGATACTTCTTTACTACTTCTTCATGGTCTTAATTCCTGGGCTTCTTGCTGAGGTCCCCATGCCAGAATCCTGTACATCAGCCAGTTTTGCATGTCCACTTCTCTCTCCTGGATTCCTGGGCTTGGCCCAGCAACAGAACTGTCATCTGCTTTGTCCCTGGTCTCTAAGCCTACATCAGCCACCCTTATATTCCAACTCTGTATTTCTTACTCCAGATTGATGAACCAAACACAATTTTCCAATATTCTTTTTGCTTTTGTATTCTTAACTATGAATTGTACCCTAATTCTAGTTAATCCAATCATAATGGGTTTCAATTGTAATATCCAGTTTCTGCCTTTAAAATGAAGAATATTCTTTGCCTTCAAGTCTAGTACCACTATTATTACTAAAAGTAAAAATAATAGTTAAAATGTATTCAGTGCTTATTATGAAAGAGAAAAACTTCTTAATGTTTTACATATACTAGTTATTTAACCTGGACTCCAACTCTAAGGTACTTGTTACTGTTATTTCCTTTTATAGATGATAAAACTGAGGCACTGAAGAGTAAATAATCTGTGCAAAGTTATGGAGCCAGTCACTAGAGCTGGAATTTGAAGCCAGGAAGTCTGGTCCCAGAGTTGGTGCTCATCACTGCTCTATTCCAGCTGCTATGTGGCCCTGGGCTACCCATACCCTCTATCTTCTATCATTATGGGGCACAAGTGTATGAGTATATGTGGGTCTATGTGTATGAAATGTATGTAGGTAGGTGTCGTCTATTGTTGGAACACCCATGCTTATTTTAGTATGAGTCACTTCTGAGTTTACAATTCCATATTACTTTTCTGAGTGAGTAGATAATTTCTAATCATTATGTCCATTTTACAAAATGCAATTAATATATTAACTTTGCAGATGAACCACTGTGGTACATGAAATGATAGAGAGGACATTTTATTAGACAATTGAAAAATAGGAGAAATCAAACCCCAGTACTACAGTAAAGAATAATTTCCTTTTAAATAGTGATGATATGATTTTCATCATTTTAATAAATAGCTTTCATATAAAATTGCAAGCAAAAAAATCTGGTCCCATTATGTAATAATTTGAAGAAATTAGTCACACATTAATTCCTTCAAAAGCATAAGCATCCTTTCTGGCAAATATCCAAAATCATCTGGTCTGTATTTAAAACTATGTAGACTCAAAGAGAGATTCCACCATGTCACTTGGAACAACTGACTGGCTGGCTGAACATGGTGACTATTAATACAAGTTTTAAAGTATTTCCAGACAAAAATTACTTTTGTCATGCCAATCTCATAGGTGATCATTAGAAAATAAAACTTTGGATGTTTTGCCATCTACAATCCATGAGGGACAAGAAGTAATATTTAGGGAAAATGTGTGTGAGCCACCCTTTCCCTTGAGACTTTAAATTTTATCAGAGATCAAGATCAGCTACTGTAAGAATTTGAATTTCAATTTACATTAATTTTGACCCTCACAGAATCAACTTTGTTAGAAGACAATTTAATATTGTGCTCACAATTTTCAAGGTCACATTATATATATATATATAATACTGATATTATGTAAAAATATAATTGGGACATTTTTTATCAATTTATATCTAGTACATAAAAACTCACGTGATGCATTTTGGAATTCAGTCCTAAAGAAATCTGGGCTTCCTCTGAAAAACTATTATATATATATATATATATATATATATATATATTCCTTTATCAGTGTTATAATTTACACAATTATATCATATTTGCTTTTTCCTTTACCCCAGCTCCAGTTTTCTAGAAGCTGAGAGACAAATCTGAATGTCAATCACAGAGACTGTTTATACGTATGCTTATAACTTGGCTTTTATGTATTTGAAACAAATTTTCTAACTTAATTTATATCTTCCTATTTCATTTTAGATACTATTTTTAAACCAGTATTAAAAGTTTTCATGAAATAGTTAAGCTATAAAAATATAAACAAAAAATGTAAAAATCAGCTTAGTCTAAAAATAATTTAATATGTATTTCTATTGTCTAGACCAGCATTGTCAAAACTGCTTCCATAATGGAGTTTTAATGTGGATTATTGGTATGATTTTAAGAGCAACTAAAAATAGAGAGATTCCTTCCATATGACTTCGGCTCTTCAGTTCCCTGCTTTTGTTTTATCTCAAAATCAACTTATGCTTGATGGTGCAAATATCAAATCAATCATTATAAAAACTAAGAGCTACATTTCCTCAGTGTTCAATCTCCAAAGTCAAACTGGCAATATTGGAAGAGTACAAATTAAAAGGAGCCAATGCGGAGCATACATGAGAAGACAGCCTTGAAAAATCATGCTAGCTGATTATTGTGGGTGAAGACAAATGTTAGTATTGATAAATATAAAAATGGTATAAACGGCTACTATGGGCCAAACACTCATTTAACTGATAACTTCTTTAGCTCATCCCAAAAATGCAAGGTGTATTTTCTATCTTTAGTCTGTGCATCAGTGTATTTCCTCTTTAGCTTTGTCATTTTAAAAAGTGTATGTACGTCACACAGATTCTGTACCCCACAAGCTGTATCTATTGCAACTGGAGGTTGGTAAGCATTATTAAATCTGGTAGGAAGAGGGAGATAGGATTTAATAAGGTCAGGAAGAAATCCAAGCACACTAACTTGAGAACCATGTTTCCGAGACTTCAGTTGATTTCAATGGCACGTGTAGTTTTTCCTTTCCTTATAAATGAAATTCCATAAATGCACTCCCCAAGCCCCACTGCAAGATCAGTGTCTTGTAACCCTGTGGTTGGTATATCTGGAGTGCAGATTGTAAAAATATTAGCTTAAGTACATGAAATGCTGTATCTTTTCTAATTATAACGTAAGAAAAAAAATCCTAAAACATCTGTCACAGTAACCTAGTTACAACTCTATTTTCATTCCAAGTTATTTAAAATTTATCACAGGGTCACATATGCCAATGGAGCTGCTACACCTAGCCCAACATCTTCAGGTATTAACAAGGTAGTTTATTGTAAAGACATCACATTGGGATGTATGTGCCTGTGTCTTGCATGTTTAATAAGTTCAAACAGTTGATTTCATAGGACACAAAACTGAGAATCAAAACCATACCAAAGTTCATTCTTCTTTACCCAGTAGACTATTACAACCTTGGACTAGTCAAATAATCACACGTTTTGTACATTTCACCTTTTGTAAAAGATGGCAGCCAACTTCACAGATAATCGGATAAGTGTCCCCAGTCTTAGACAATAGCTTATGTAGTAGGCATTTTTTTCTGTTTCTTTACTTTGTCACAGTATAGAATATTGTACAGGAAACACACTGCGAAGCATGTAGACCAGTGCTGGAATTCTGGCTCAGAAAATTACCAGCACTGTGACTTTGAACATAAAACACTTTGAGCCAAAATTTTATCATCTATTAAAAATACAGAAATTCATATGTACTTTAGAGATCTTAGTGAAAATTATTGTAAGATGTAGAAATTTTATGTCCAAAATGACATTTCAGATACTCAAAAAATCTGTTTTTCCTTTTTTCAATTTCTTTCCTTTGTCTCAAAGTGTGTTCTTCTGGATTGCACTCATTGTACCTGGTTTGTTCTCACAGAAGTATTTAAATTCATTCACTCTAAGAATTTTTTTATGTTTATTATAGATAATATGTGAACTCAGAAGCCATCCCTGTATTTAGGAAGCTTATAACCCATTTTAAAATTTGAAAAACCACCAGAATACAATAATCAGGAATCAAATACAAATATTTTTGGTTCTCAAATTTACAGCAAATGTCTTGATGATCTTTGAAAGCATACTTTCCTGTCTAGTCGAAGTATTTGTTTGGTTGGTTGGATGGTTATTTTGAGGCAGAGTCTCATTCTGTCATCCAGGCTGTGATTTCGGTTCACTGCACACTCAACCTTCCAGGCCCAAGCAATCCTCCTGCCTTAGCCTCCTGAGCAGCTGGGACCACGGGCATGTGCCACTATGCTCAGCTAACTTTGTTTATTTTCTAAAGAGATGAGGTCCAGGCTGGTCTCAAATGCCTATGTTCAAGCAACCCTCCTGCCTCTGCCTCCCAAAGTGCTGGGATTACAGGCATAAGCCACCATGCCTGTCTAGAGTATTCTTAAAGAAAGATGGTAAAGTTAATCATGTTATTGTGCATATTTCTGAAAAGGAGGAAGATAAATGAAACAGGAGACAAAAGTAAAGACTAGAAATAAGTTGCTTGACAATGGGGAAAGGATTGACTATTTAATAAATGGTGCTGGCAAAACTGGCTAGCAATATACAGAAAATTAAAGCTGGACCCCTTCCTTACACCTTATACACCTTACACAAAAATTAACTCAAGATGGATTAAAGACTTAAATGTAAAACCCAAAACCCTAGAAGAAAATCTAGGCAATACTATTCAGGACATACACATGGGCAAAGACTTCATGATGAAAAGACCAAAAGCAATTGCAACAAAAGCCAAAATTGACAAATGGGATCTAATTAAACTAAAGAGCTTCTGCACAGCAAAAGAAACTATCATCAGAGTGAACAGGCAACCTACAGAATGGGAGAAAATTTGTACAATCTACCCATCAGACAAAGGTCTAGCATCCAGAATCTACAAGGTTTTTGAACAAATTTAAGAGAAAAAAATAACCCCATCAAAAAGTGGGCAAAAGATATGAACAGACACTTCTCAAAAAAAGACATTTATGTGGCCGAAAAACATATGGAAAAAAAGCTCAACATCACTGATCATTAGAGAAATGCAAATCAAAACTGCATGCTAGTCAGAATGGCAATTATTAAAAATTCAAGAAACAACAGATGCTGGTGAGGCTGTTTAGAAACAGAAATGCTTTAACTCTGTTGGTGGGAATGTAAATTAGTTCAACCATTGTGGAAGACAGTGTGGCAACTCCTCAAAGATCTAGAACCAGAAATACCATTTGACTTAGCAATCCCATTACTGGGTATATACCCAAAGGAATATAAATCATTCTACTGTAAAGACACATGCATACTTATGTTTATTGCAGCACCATTTAGAATGGTAAAGACATGGAAACCACCCAAATGTACATCCATGATAGACTGGATAAAGAAAATGTGGTACATATACACCATGAAATACTATGCAGCCATAAAAAGGAATGAGATCATGTCCTTTGCAGGGACATTGATGAAGCTGGAAGCCATTATCCTCAGTGAACTAACATAGGAACAAAAAACCAAGTACCACATGTTCTCAACCGTAAGCACAAGTTGAACAATGAGAACACATGGACACAAAGAGGGGGAAAAACACACACCAGGGTCAGTCAGTGGGTGGGGCTGAGGGGAGAGAGATCATTAAGACAAATAGCTAATGCATGAGGGGCTTAAAACCTAGATGACAGGTGGATTGGTGCAGCAAACCACCATGGCACATGTATACCTATGTAACAAACCTACGTATTCTGGAACTTAAAGTAAAACAAAAAAATTTTAAAAAGAAATAAACGGTTTGAGCAAAATGATGTCCCAATACACAATGTCCCAAAACTATGGCGAATTTCCACCTTGCTCTGTGGAAATTATCAAAATCTGAATTAAGTTTCCCAACAAAGCAATGATGACAGTAAGACAATACCAAGATAGGGCAAAATTAAGCTTTGCTAATTTTATTAATTTTCTTTCTTCTCTACTAATGGAAAAACACAGTTAATATTTTTCTTTTTAATTCATCCACTATCATAATACTTACAAAAAGTACTTGCTTATTAAGTTGTTATGGATTCTTTAATATGTTGTTTTTAGTCAACACCAGAGATGTTTTTCTAAATTTCCTTGATCTTCATAATTATCATTGTTAGAGGCTACATGGTGTGCTATGCTGTTGATAAACAATTTATCAAAGCATTCCATATGTTATGCAGTTAGCTTGTTTCCACTTTGTACTGCAATGAATTTACTCTTGCTTGAGTTGAAACATTTTCTTAAAGATAAATTTCTGGGAGTACAATGTTAGGCCAAAGCATATGAATATTTTACCCTTAACAGACCAGGAAATATAATCATCACCATTTGCTACTTGGGTTCAATTTTTAAATATAAATATTTTAAATATATTTTTAAGTTTTATGAATAATTTACAGAACAGGAAAGACAATGTATTATATATTTTTTAATTTAAACACATTAAACTCCTTTCCAAATGAATTCTTGGATAAATATATTACAAAAGATAAACTTTTATCAAAATAGAATGCATCATGTTTTTGTAGTAAAGTATGACATGATAATGTCCTTCCAGTTAAATGACTAATGAAGTGAGAATGCCATACTTATTTTTGTCCTTAAAAAGATATTATTCATCTGCTTATTCTTGATTGTGAGAAAATTCATCTAGAATATGGTAATCTGAAGACTCGTGGTTTGAGATTTTGCTTAGAAATTTCAGCAACATTATCAAAGTCTTTAGTGCTGGTGTTTCTTTTTATTCATTTAATAATTTCAGACTATCTTCCCTTTTAATTGTATTTTTTAGTATTTTTATGATAGTTGAACATTAATGGTGAATAAGGAAGTAATCCCTAGGAATGATAAAACAGCAATGTGTTTCAAGATACAGGAAAAAATGATACCACTAAAATCCCATAATATATCTTAAACTTATAATAAGGGCCAATGGACCTATATGATAATTAAATGATAGGGTACCTTATATTCTCACTTTAAAAATGAATATGTGTTCTTCTTGTCCTTTGGAAGACGTCTAAAAATAATAAAAGTCATGATATATTAATCTTTACAAAAAGTTAGGACTGCTCTCAAAAGACACTAAAATCTAAAATTGAATCCAATAGACTGTTATGGTATACGGAGGGCAGTTAGTCCTTGCTACATATCTATTTTCCAGGTGAAAACTTTTTTAAAAAAAGATATAGCAATCATTAAAACTATTGGATACCTATTATTATTATATTACATGTTATTATGCTATGTTAATATATATATTTACATCTAATTTACATATTAGGTTCAGAGAGGGAGGAATTATTATTCTTTTATTACAGATGAGAAAGCAGATCCAAAGAGATTATTTTTCTCTGTCAAATTCACATCTCAGTTAAATGGTAGAGCAAAAACTTGAACCCAGCTGTATTGAACATTCTCCGAAGCTCAAGTTTTTACATGTAAATTAATATCTTTGTCTGTTGCTACTACTAAAATAAAATATACATTAAACTGGGTAATGTATATACAAAAGAAATTTATTGCTCACATTTCTGAGGCAGGGAAGTCCAAGATGAAGACCCAGCAGATTCAATGTCTTGTGTGGGCCCAGTCCTCACAGATTTTTGCCTTGTATGTGTCCTCACGTGGTGAAGGAGCAAAGAAGCTCCGTCAGACCTCTTTCATGAGGGCATCAATCCCATTCATGAGGGTTTTCCCCTTATGATCTAATCTCCTCCTAATGGCTCCACCTCTTCATCCTATGGCGTTTGGTAGTAGGCTTCAACATACCAATTTTGAGAGTGCACAAATATCTAGACCACAGCAGTGAGTCTTTACAAAATGTCACCACATAAACAAGATTCCATTCAAGCCACTATTTTAAGCTCTATCAACAGAAGATTTGAGATTGTGGAAATAGAAATTTAAAGGTGAAATATTCCACCTGCCAGCAATCTCTGAAAAGAGGAGACTATATGTAGTCTCTATATATTTGAAAGCACAAAGAAAAAAAAACAGTATGTTCCTTGGAAGTCATTTTTTTTTCTTTGAAACAATATGTATTTACAATTTCATGAGGCTTTACATCAGAACAAGGCACTGGTTTTCTTACCCCATGGTTTGCAATTATGGGAAATAAGGCTTCCACTACATAACAAGCTGCCTGTTTCTTCTTAGCCAACTTAGTGACAATGGCCCTCTCCACAGGTTACACATCAAAGGGGCATATCAAGAGTAGTTGGCTGGCTTACCCGACTTCTCTAACTTGTGTCATTTTTAAAAAGAAAAATGATTGCTAATAAGTTTGAATAGCTCAACCACACTGAGTAAAGCAAAATTTTAATCACATGAAATCTGGAACACACTTACAAGTTACCATAATGCCTCAACTTTCTTCAACAATTTGCTTTAAAAGCTTGTAACACTTCATTTAGCTTTCAAGGTCATGAAAACCCTAAACATGTATTTTCATGAACATACAGGAAAGAGAATTCTCTCTCCAACCTTTCCTATATTACTTTCTGCATTTGAGCTCACTTACTGACTGGAGGAAAGCAATATTTTTAGAAAGTAATTCTCAACAGGATTTGGGAATAAGAGTCAGATACAAAAGCATCATTTGTACATTACCTCTGCCTGCTAACTTCACTCACTCCTCATTTTCAATAATCCAAGCTCTGGTGAAGGATGACTATTTTGATCATTTGAGGATATAAGAATTGGGAATTGTGAACAAGTTTTTATGGAAATATGTTCAAATACTGTCTTTTAAAAAGAATCAAATAATCCATGGGATACGCTTTAGAATGAACTTAGCTGAGTAACATTAAAAGAACACAGAAAGCTCTACCATATGAACCACGTACAGTGCATATTCCCACTCTAAATCCTCCTATTTTGTTGTCCCATTGATTTTGAACTTGGTCACATGACTTATGTTGATCACCAGAACCTGAGTCGAAGTGACAGTTTGCTAATTCAGAGTAAAGTCTTCTTTAAGAGTAGCTATAAAACTCTTTTTCTCTTTTGCTTCTTCATAGGAAGAACATGTCCCAGTGGCCACTGGTCCCAAAATGAAAACACTGGTGAAACAACCTAAATGTATGCATGAAAGTAAATGTTTACCATTATGTCTCTGAAATTTTGTTGTTAGTGCTTTCTCAGATATGAACCTGACTAATACACTCTGTGTTTCAAAAATTATTTTCCATACCTGTTTCCCTCATTCTACCCAGTGCTACATTCATTATTGTAGGGAAAGCAGTAGCAGTAAAGCATGCAAGTTCTGAAATAAAATGGACCTTCAGTAAATTCACTTCTGCAAGCTTATTCAACTGTAAAACTGATGTTATAATATTATCTATCTCCTATTGTTATTGTTAGGGCTAAATAAGATAACAGACTTAAAATCCTTAGTACAGTGTTTGATATACACTAAAGATTCACTAAATGTTAGCTATGGTATTGTTGTTTTTTCATTACTTGTGTCTTAATTCCTCACACAGTATCATGACACAAACTGCTGTTAAAGGTCTAAGTAGGACATGAGTCGTAAATATGGGAGGAAGAAAGGAATGGTCTTCCAATTGCCAGTCCTCCATGATAGTGTCATGAAAATGGAAGTCTATACTTCACTTGAAATTTTTCATAAAATATGCAACAGCAAAGATGGAACCACAATAAAGTCATGTTTTAAAAATGTGACGAGAATGGCTTTAATGGCTTTTTTATCCAATATTTACACTAAAATTATTTTCAGTACTTTTGATGGAAATGTTTCTAATTTATATGCTAAACCTTGTTTGCTCAGTGTATTGACTTTTTAGAAACCTAACCATCTTTGATGACTCCATGTCTTAGTTTCTTTTTCATTTTGTAGTAATTATAATATTTTGTATTTATATATAGAGTATCCGTACTGATTCTAGAGCAAACACTGTGGCTTATATTTCTAAATCCAATCATATACAATATTTTCTTTGTTCAGCCTAAATATTAGAGCAGAATGTATGGTTGCTAGGCTTGTGCTACATGATCATTATTCCACCCAGATGAGTAAGTCAAAGGAGGGAGTAGTTTTCTCTAGGGTTTGTTTATATTCTCAATAAAATCATACTTTATTCATCAGTATTCTTTGATACTATAGCATTATTCAAAACATCTTCTGTTAATCCAAAATTAATAACAACTTCAATCTCTTTATCAGGTTCAACTCAGTCTCTCACTGCAAAAACTTCGAATTATGGCAAGTGAGCAAGTGTACATCTTACTGTGCATGCCACAGCACTCTCTTTGATGGATAAATAACACCATTTTGTGAAAAGATATTTATTATAGAGAAAATCCAAATTATGATTTTTATTTGTAACTCATTAATTCAATCAAACTTTGCTGAGAACCCACAGTGCATGGTTCTTGACACTGGAAAGAGAGAAGTAAGCAAGACAGACAAGGTCTCTACTCTCATAGGGCTTGGGGGTGAAATAGACAATGTGCAAGTAAATAAATGAGTAAGTGTAGTGTAACGCAGAGACACAAGATAGAATGATGTGAGAGAGAATGGCTAGATTAGATTGTATGGTCAGGAAAGACATGTCTATCAGGAGATGATTAAAGCTGAGCTCTGAATGACAAGAAGCAGCTAGCCAGTGAGAACAGAGAGCTTCGCAACTCCTGTTTTAAATGGCAATATAAGCCTTTGATTCACCTTGACAATTCTCATTAAAACCATGTAATTTACTTCTCATTTATTTTGAGAGACTTTCAGCTGTCAGGCTTTGGGATGTTGAATAATCAAGATTTTCTTGAAATATATACATATATTTCTTGAAATATATGTGTATATTTCTTGAGTTGTAGTATAGAGTCCTCTCAAAAACTTGAAAAATTGATAAAAACCTTAGGACTCAGCAGTAAAACCAACTGTCCACCTTTAACTTCTAGGAGGATGGAGAAAATGATACATTTTACATTATGTCTGTTTATTAATAACTACCTTTTCTTTATGTAAATTTCTGTATTTGGATCTTGGATTAAAATAATCTAAAGCTGCATCTGTCTTCAGGCTGGAATATGGTCCCCAGATGATATGTGATTACTTTTAAAGACAACTTCTTTATTAGCTGTCTTTAGAATTTGAAATGATTACCTTATGTGTAAACAGCATTTTCTCTGAAGGGCTTAGTCGTCCCTTTAGTCTTTTATTTTTAATTACTTTAAATCCACATAATCCTCAACACATTTTAGTGATGTAAAAGGAAGACAATCTTATCCCTACTGTGCTAATGAGTAAACTGAGGCACTAGACAATTAAGTTACTTACTTTTGATTACTCTATCACATGCATTTTCACAGTCACAAAGTATCTGTTAAAAAGTAACCACCTTAGCTGGTTATCTCTCTGATGCCAAGATATTTGAGAAACATATGGATGTTTATTTAAATAATAGAGTCATCCATATTTTATAAAACCCTTTAATTTTTAATCCAGTGAGTTAATGAAATTTGTTCATATTTCACTCACCCATTGAACAAGCATTTACTATGTACCTTCTATTATCTGCACATTGTGCTTGGCACTAAAGCTACAATTGTGAATCAAATGTGTTCTCTTTGGCAGTCAAGTCACTGACTTTTTAATGTAATATGTTATACGATGAAAAACATGATCAAATTTGTGAATAACTATCTGCTTCAGATTAAGCTTTAATCTAAGAACATGGTGGCTGTTCAATACTTGCTCACTAATAATATTTTGTTATGTAGATATAATTTAAGTAGCAGAACCATAAATAAGACAGAGCTTCGCTTCCGGGTTTTATGTGGAAAAAAGCACTGTTCTAATGTTGTAGTATAGATAACCAAATTTCATATGTCCTATGTATCTTAAAAACTCTCATACCAATCCTCTTTTCCATTCCTCCTGCTATGGCGTTGGTTCAGAAATTTAGCGTCTCTTGCTTGGATTATCACAAAATCTCCTAAATCTCCCCTATTGCATAAATCAAAATCATCTTCCATTTTTAAAGGTTTATCTTCTTATGCCATCTTTGTGAATACAAATCTTTAGTGATTTCTTTTTTCCTAGTGATAAAATTAAAACTTCTTAGAATCTCATAGCAATTTCTCCATGAATTAATCCTTGCCTACATCTCATTAATACTCCACAACTCAGCCAAGCTGTTAATGGTTTCTATAACACTCATATTCTGTTTCATGTCTTCATGTCCTTGCCATTTGCTCCCTGTCCTTAAAATGTCTTCTTCAATCTGAATGGCACATATTTATTCACATCAAGATGCCAATCAATAAAGCTTTTTCTGAATCCCATTTCTCCATTCAAGGAAAACCTTATTTTCTACTTAATGCTCCCTATAAATGTTAATATCAACTTAAATTACAGCAACAATAGATACCTAATATAGAGATAAATTGGACTTCATTAGAATTGAACCTAATGACGTTAGGCTGAAAACTAATACAAAATTATTATATTACAGTTCTATGCAAAATGGATCTCACCAGATTTTGGCAGGACTGCATGACTTCTGGAGGCTCTAGAGAAGTATTTATTTCCCTGTTCATTCAGTTCTTGAGGCTGCATGTGTTGGCTTTTGTTCCTGCATTGTTCCACCCTCTACTTCCATCTTTATATGTCCTCCTCTGATTACAAGTTTCCTGCCTTGTTTCTTCTCTTGTAAGTACTCTTGTGATTATATTGGGATCACCTAGATAACCAAGGATTATCTACTCAGGTTGAGATCCTTAAATTAATCACATCCACAAACTCCCTTTTACCATGTAAAATAATTACAGGCTACAGAATTTGAAGATTAAAATGTGGACATCTTTGTGGGGCAGTTATCACACTCTATTTTCTCTTTTGTCATTTATGCTTTTGATATCATTTCTAAGAAATCATTGACTAAAACCCAATCATGAAGATTTAGACCTACATTTTCTTCTAAAAGTTGTATAGTTTTAGTTCTTACATTTAGGTTTGTAATATATTTGGCACTGGTTTCTGTGTATGGTACGAAGGACAGGTCCAGTGTGATTCTTTTGCATGTGCATATCCATTTGTCCCAGTACCATTATTAGTTCAGAAGATTCCTTTTCTCATAGAATTATCTTAGCACCCTTATCAAAAATCAACTTGCCACAAATATATGAGTTTATTGCCAGACTCTAATCCATTGTTCTATGCTATAGATCATATCACATTGTCTTGATTGCTGCAGCTTTGCGGTAAGTTTTTATATCAGGTCACGTGAATCCTCCAACTTTGTTAGTCTTTTTCAAGATTGTTTTAGCTTGGTCCTTCAAATTTTGATTTGAGTTTTTGAATGAGCTTGTTAATTTCTGCAAAAAGGCAGTGGGGGTTTTGATGAAGACTGTGTTAAAGTGGTAGGTTAATTTGAGGATTATTGTCATCTTAACAAGAGTAAGTCTTCCAATCCATGAACATGAGATATTTTTCTATTTATTTGGGTATTCTTTAACTTCCTTCACTAGTGTTTTGTAGTTTTCATGTACAAATCTTGCACTTTTGTGAGATCTACTCTTAAATACTTTATTCTTTTTTCATAGTATTATAAATGCAATTGTATTCTTAATATCATGTTTGGATTGTTTATTTGCCTGTATAGGAAAACTTGAGTGACTTTTCTGTATTGATCTCGTACCCTACAAACTTAATGAACCAGTTTATTAGTTCTAATTGTGTGTGTGTGTCGGGGGGGCAGTTCCTTAGGGTTTTCTATACACAAAAACATGTCTGTAAACACAGAAAGCTTTACTTCTTCTTTTCCAATCTAGATGCCATTTCTTTCCTTTCTTTGCTTAACTGCTCTAGCTAGACCCTACAGTATAATGTTAACTAGAAGTGGTGGGAGCAGATATCACTCTTTATTTTAATTGTAAAAAGCAAAACATAAAAAATTGCCAAGAAAAGATGCAAATACACATTTCAGGAGATGTAGTTATCACTTAGTAGTAGAAATAAAAGACAATGGCCTTGATCTTGAAGGAAAAGTTGGAGTTTGACAAAGTAAGATACATTCTAGGCAGAGTGAAAGATGTAAAAAAATACATTTAGAAAGAAAAGATAGAGCATGATTATGAACGTCAGATATAATTTTTATATATCAGACAAACGGTGGTCTGTCCTCATTAAATGCAATTATTAAAATGCCAAGAATATAGTATAGATCAGTTAAATCAAGATATTTGATAGCATTACAGGGTACCTATGGTGAACAATAATTTATTGCACATTTTAAAATAACTAAAAGACTATTATAGCTGGATTGTTTGTAACAAAAACAAAGGATAAATGCTTGAGATGATAGCTGATGTGATTATTATACATTGCATGTCTGTATTGAAATATCTTATGCACTCCATAAATATATACACCTACTATGTAAACAAAAACATTTTTGTTAGCAGAATAAAATAAAGAAATTTTCATAAGCAGTGTTTCAGAACAATTATATTATCCTTGCATTAAATAGTATTTTCTGATATGTTCAATGACCAACCACAATTAGGAGAAGGAGAATTTTCCATTGACTTCACAAAGTAATATTTTTGAAATCTGATGACTAATCAACAAATAATGATGAACTGTTAGAAAAAAATGTCAATTTAACCCAATTACAGCCTAACTTTGGAACAGGACAGGACATTTCATCTTTATACTGGCAATGAATAGTCAAAATAAATGACTCTACTCTATGGAATCTTATAAAAGTTTAGTACTAGCTTTACAAAGGAGAATATCTCTCTCTACTCATGAGTAAAAAGAAAACTGCTTATATCTGACGTGAAAATTCCCAGGTTTAAATTTTGAAATTGGACATCTGCCATTCATGCTCTCACACTTATTTGTCAAAGTTTGGCAGAAATTCAAACAAGCTGAAAAGCTTAGTGCCATACAAAGGCAGCAGTTTAGTTAAGACGGCCTGACATTTACAGCTGAATTCTACCAGAGGTACAAAGAGGAGCTGGTACCATTTCTTCTGAAACTATTCCAAACAATTGAAAAAAAGGGACTTCTCCCTAACTCATTTTATGAAGCCAGCATCATTCTGATACCAAAACCTGGCAAAAAAATACACCAAAAATAAAAAGAAAACTTCAGGTCAATATCCCTGATAAACATTGATGTAAAAATTCCCAAGAAAGCACTGACAAACTGAATCCAGCAGTACATCAAAAAGCTTCTACCGTGACCAAGTCAGCTTCATCCCCAGGATGCAAGGCTGGTTCATAAATCAATAAATGTAATATTCAAATCAATATGCAATCAATAAATACACAAATCAATAAATGTATATGCAAATCAATAAATGTAATTCATCATAAAAACAGAAATAAAGACAGTATCTCTAGACTGAGAAAAGGCCTTTGATAAAATTCAACATCCTTTCATGTTAAAAACTCTCAATAAACTAGACATTGATGGAACATATGTCAAAATAATACGAGCCATAAATGACAAACCCACAGCCAGTATCATACTGAATGGGCAAAAGCTAGAAACATTCCTTCTGAAAACTGGCATAAGACAAAGATGCCCTCTTTCACTCCTATTCAACATAGTATTGGAAATTCTGGCCAGGGCAATCAGGCAAGTAAAAGAAATAAAGCATATTTAAATAGAAAGAGGGGAAGTCAAAGTGCCTCTGTCTGTAGATAATAGGATCCTATATCTAGAAAAGCCCATAATCCTACTCCAAAAGCTTCTTAAGCTGATGAGCAACTTCAACAAAGTCTCAGGATACAAAATCGCTGTTCAAAAATCACAAGTATTTCTATACACCAACAACAGACAAGCAGAGAGTCAAATCATGAATGAACTCCCATTCATTATTGCTATAAAGAGAATAAAATACCTAGGATATAGTAAACAAGGGAAGGGAAGGACCTCTTTAAGGAGAACTACAACCCACTTCTCAAGGAAATCACAGAGCACACAAACAAATGAAAAACCATTCCATGCTCATGGATAGAAAGAATCAGAATCAATATCATAAAAATGGCCATATTTCCCAAAGCAATTTATAGATTCAATGCTATTCCCATTAAACTACCATTGCCATTATTCACAGAATTAGAAAAAAAAACAAGTTTAAAATTCATATGGAACCAAAAAAGAGCCTGAATAGCCAAGACAATCCTAAGCAAAAAGAATAAAGCTGGAGGCATCCTGCCACCTGACTTCCAACTATTCTATAAGGCTACAGTAACCAAAACAGCGTGGTATTGATATGAAAACAGACACATAGACCAATGGAATGGAATAGCGATCTCAAAAATAAGACTACACATCTTCAACAATCTGATCTTTAACAAACACAAGCAATGGGGAAAGGATTCCCTATTTAATAAATGGTGCTGGGAAAACTGGCTAGCCATACACAGAAAATTGAAACTGAACTCTTTCTTTACACCTTATAAAAAATTAACTAAAGATGGGTTTAAAACTTAAAAGTAAAACCGAAAACTATAAAAACCCTAGAAAAGTAATCTAGGCAATACAATTTGAAACATAGACATGGGCAAAGATTTCATTATGCAAATGTCAAAAATAATTGCAACCAAAGCAAAAACTGGCCAATGGTATCTAATTAAAATAAAGAGCTTCTGCACAGCAAAAGAACTGTCATTGGAGTAAAGAGACAATCTATAAAATGGGAGAAAATGTTTGCAATTTATCCATCTGACAAAGTCTAATTTCCAGAATCTATAAGAAACTCAAATTTACAAGAAAATGAACAACCCGATTAAAAGTGGGCAAAGGACATGAATAGACACTTCTCAAAAGAAGAGATTTATGCAGCCAACAAACACATGGATAAAAGCTCAACATAACTAATCATTAGAGAAATGAAAATCAAAGCCGCAATGAGATGCCATTTTGCACCAGTCAGAATAGCAATTACTAAAAAGTAAAGAAACAACAGATGCTGGCGAGGCTGTGGAGAAATAGGAATGGTTTTAAACTGTTGGTGGGAATGTAAATTAGTTCAACCATTGTGGAAGACAATGTGGTGATTCCTCAAAAACCTAGACCCAGAAATACCATTTGACCCATCAATCCCATTACTGGGTATATGCCCAAAGGAATATATCATCCTATTTTAAAGATACATGCATGTGTTAACAAAGACATGGAATGAACATGTCCATCAATGACAGACTGCATAAAGAAAATGTAATATAAAGACACCATGAAATACTATGGAGCCATAACAAGGAACAAAGTCATGTCCTTTGCAGGGACATGGATGTAGTTGGAAGCCATTATCCTCAGCAAACTAACACAGAACAGAAAACCAAACACCATCTGCTCTCATTCATAAGCGGGACCTGAACAATGAGAACACATGGACACAGGGAGGGGAACAACACATACTGGGGGCCTGCTGGGGTGTTGGGGGAAGGAGAGCATCAGGATAAATAGGTGATGGGATGATCTGTGCAGCAAACCACTATGACACACCATTTATCTATGTAACAAACCTGCATGTCCTGCACATGTATCCCAGAATTAAAGTTAAATTTTAAAAACAAGACTCTGCCTATTTGTGAACTTAAATACTGCAAATAGTTTCTTAAGAGGAGAAATTTTTGTCAGTGACTTTCACATTTTAAATAATATTTAAAATATAACTGAATGACCAGCAAAATTATAGAAGTGCTAGGACCTTTCAGGATAAAACTTATAAATTTTTCAAAATAAATCAATCAGCATACTTCTGTCCCCCAGCAAAGAATTCAGATTCAGTGTGGAGTGAAGGATAGTCCCCATACAAAATATAATTAATTCATAAATTAAGACTTGCTCCCTTCAAAGAATTTGTGATTTTATATAGGACAAACATTAGAGTAGGTGCTCATACTGTTAAAGACTCAGTTTGTTGGAACATGGTGAGGAGATAGAGATGAATATTTTCCGCTATTTTAACATATTTTCTCCCATACATTTGTAATAGCTACTGCTAGTGATAACTAACCCTATTCTGATTGTCACCATAAAGTGTTAGCATAATGTCTTCAGAGCATGTGCATACATTCAGCAGTGCCATGAAAGCAAAGGTTCATGTACAGATTTCTCTGAAGGACCCATAGAGTTATTTTCAATGGAAAGGTATAATAAATTAATAGACACATTACATTTCAGTTTGAGAAAAAGAGGACTCTTTCATTTTATGAAACGCTCTTTAAATCTAGTGTACCTCAAAACGTAGAGGAGGAAATACTTCACCTGAGTGGTGTTTGTATACTCTCAGGAGTCAGACACAATTGTGCTAATTATTTAAAGACTTGGTCATGATTCTTAACCATGCAGGTATTGTAGATCCAGAGCCATTCCCACTAGGCCTAGTTCCCACCACGAAGTTCCATGCACTCTTTCATTTGTAAACCAATATTTATTGAGTGCTGACTGTAACTATAACTGTACTGGATGCTGGAGATCAAAAGGAGCCAAATAGCATCTTTGTTCTCAAGTTGCTTGTAGTTCAATGAGTAAGCAATACTGTATGGTGTAGATCACAAATTATCTATCATCGCCCTAATTTCCTCTGTCTCCCTCCAACCTTATGGCCTTTATTAGTACTCATTCTCCTCACCAGAGAATGCCCCTCCGATTCCTCAAAATTAAAACCTTCTCCACTTTTCAAGGTCTAGCTAACTTCAACTTTTTTCACAAATCCCAGACTGATATATACATGCTTATCTACAACAAAGCCTATGACAAGTTCCTCTCTCATCCCTGAAAGTGGCTAACAAAAAGTTTGCATACTGTAAAGCCCTGTTGAATTTGGACAAGGCAGGTGACTAATGTAATAATTGGGAAGAGATTTTCAGCCATGTTTCTTGCGGATCTACAGAATTAGAAAAAAAAATAGAAAAACTGATATACTTTAAATAATTTTTTAAAAAAGAACAACCCTCAAAAACTCATCCCACTATGTTTTCAGTTGAATCCAAGTGAAGGATTCACTCAAGGACATGACAGCATAATGAAGGGAGAGGCATGAATTAGATTCTTTGAAGAAGCCACCTTTAGCCATGCATCTTAAATGTTTATTGTCTGGAATGAGTCACTGGGGCAGTCCCCACTCTAGGCAAAGGCATATAACGACATATGGTGATCTCTGCCCCATAAGTCAATGTTCTTATATGATTAGATAGTTTTCAAAGCCCCAAGTAAAAAAACAGACATCTGCATAAGGTATAATGCTTTTTCTATAGGAACAAATCTGACTTTAATGAGATCCCCATATGGTGTGAAATAAGCCAACTATGAAAGATTATATTGTATTTAATTCCATTTGTGTAAAATTCTAGAACACATAAAACTAATCTATAATTCTGGAAAGTAGATAAGTTGCTTCCTGAGGCTAGGGTGGGGAAACGGGCTGCAAAGGAAATCTAGATAATTTGGGGACACAATGGAAGTATTCTACATTTTCATGGTATAAGTGGTTATACAGGGCCAGGCGCTGTGGCTCATGCCTGTAATCCCAGAACTTTGGGAGGCCGAGGTGGGCGGATCACAAGGTCAAGAGATCAAGACCATCCTGGTCAACATGGTGAAACCCCATCTCTACTAAAAATACAAAAAATTAGCTGGGCATGGTGGCGCGTGCCTATAATCCCAGCTACTGAGGAGGCTGAGGCAGGAGAATTGCCTGAACCCAGGAGGCGGAGGTTGCAGTGAGCCGAGATCGTGCTATTGCACTCCAGCCTGGGTAACAAGAGCGAAACTCCATCTCAAAAAAAAAAAAAGTGGTTATACAGATGTTCTTACTTGTCAAAACTCATGGGCCTGCACACTTAAAATAAGTGCATTTTATTAAATGCTAAATATATCTGAATCAAATTTATCTAAAAGTTAAATAAAAAGGAAGCCAAAACATACAGTTTTGTGCTAGTAATTCTAGAGTCAAGAAGTAGGACTTTCATGAGAATTAACTAACTTTAAGCATTTGACTCACCCTAAGAACTGAAACCTGAACACAGATAAGGATTTAGTTCTTCATCATCTTCAGAAAGCATTTCTGACTCATTCTGGAAGGTCCATTTTAGCGGCTTATTTCCATATTTATGATTTACTTTGATGTTTCTTATATTCAAAACTATGGTAAAATTATTATGCAGGTGACATTTGCATTTGACCATTATCCAGCTTCACTTTCAGCATCATCTTCCCTACTCTGTCTCCTCCCAGAAAGCCTATTCTGTCCTTGGCTGTTCTGAAGGGCTCCTTCACATATAAACAAACAGCAAGTGCTTAGAAATTGCACTTTTCTGTTTTTCTCCTATCCTCATAACCCTACCAAAATTTACTGTCAATATTATTCACAGTTAATATTACCTAACATGTAACATCTCCCAGGCATTCTGCTAAGCGGAATAGTTTATTTAATTTTTAAAATATCCCTCTGAGCTTAGTATTCTGTTATTCCCTTTTTTACAGATGAAGAAACTAGTCCTGTAGAGGTTAGGAAGCTTTCTAACTTTTAAAAAGTAGTAAGTCATGGAGTCTTGATTCAAGTCCAAATCAAGAGCCTATACCCATAACTAACATATTCTGGTAGATAAGCCCATTCTATAAGAGCTCTGCTCTGCCTTAATCAGTCACTAAATAAAATAAAGGATTCATGCTAATGTGTTGTGACTCACTGTGTTACTACACTGAGACCATACATTTCAAATCCCTTCAATGCCTGCTTACTATAGATGACTGAGAATTTCCGTGAGAGAGGGGGTTATGTTCAAGCAGTTATGAGACACTTTTATTTCAAAACTATGGCCATAAAAATTTCCCCTTAAAGGTTAAATTTTCTTGGTAATCAGTTTAAAAAAATCTAAGGGAATTGTTAAAATAAATTCAAGATCATTTATCACAGATTTATCAAGATTGTCTGTTTGGGCAATCAAGAAATGGTATCTATAAAGTAATCTGTCCATCTTTTAAACAAAATAAATATTTTAATTAAATAAATTATTTTTTTCCTTCAGTAAAACCAGTCAATTGGGCAAAATATTCTAGGCGAAACTTTCCTGCATTCTTTTTTTCTTACTAGCAAATGCACCAAAATTATTTTTCAGTAATGAACATAAGTTAATAATGTTGGTAAAATATTCGAAATATAATATGACTAGCCCTTGGGGTGTCATGAAATGCATTAAGTCCTTTAACTTTGTATTTTTATATCTCAGAAATTGGAAAACTTAAAAAATAACTATAATATCTCTCTTTTATATTCATTGCTTATGAATATAAATATGACAAGGTTATAGTCATTTAAATGAAAGTAGACCCTTGCTAAACATTCTTCTAATCATCATTATTATAACAGCTTTAAAACACTTTCACACATCTTTGGTTAAGTTTAATAGCTGCTACAAGGGCTTCCTTTAAAAAATATAGTCAATTAGAGTTTATTTTAGAGAGGGTTAAACACATGGAAAATTTCTTAAACACACACACACACACACACACACACACACACACACAAAACACAGAGTCTAGACTTGCCACTTCCAGACACAATTATCCGAGAAAAAAATATTGATTAAGACACTGAGGGTGTGTATAAACCTTTACAAGTAAAGTATCTATAAGACATAGTCAAAAAGTGTGCTTTAGTATACATGCTTGAAAAACAAGCTGCCATAACCATTTGGAAAGGCAGTCAACATCATTATTCATGAAGGCAATGCAAACCAAAACCACAAAGCCAAGACTTCAGAAATTCACACTTATTATGATGGTTATAATTTAAAAAATAATAGAAAATAACACATGTTGGAAAGAATATTGAAAAAGTCCAATCCTTATGCACTGTTGGTGAAAATGTAAACATTACAGCTGCTGTGGAAAACAGTTTGATGCTTCCTCAAAAGGTTAAACATAGAAATACTACATAACCTGTCAATTCTACTCCTAGGTATATATTCAAAATAACTGAAAGCAGGAATTCAAACAAATATTTGTACACTGGTGTTCACAGCTGCATTATTCACAATAGCCAAATGGTGAAAACACCTCAAGTATCCATTCACAGATAAATGGATAAATAGAAAGTGGTATAAACATGCCATTGAATATTGTTCAGTCATAAAAAATAAAATTTTGATACATGTACAACATGGATAGATCCTGAAAACATGTTTAGTGAACAATTCAGACACAAAAGTACAAATATGTGTGACTTCACTCACATGAAGTATCTAGAATAGGCAAATTCACAGAAAGTAGCATAGAGATAACCAAAGGCTACAGGAAAAGGGGAAGGGGAAGTTACTGTTTAATGGGTACAGAGCTTTTCTTAAGATGATTTGTGAATTGTTTTGGGTATAGATAGTGGTGATGATTGCACAACACTGTGAGTGCATTTAACGCTACCGAATTTGTATAATTACAAAAAATTAAAATGATAAACAGTATGTTCTATATGTTTCATGCTACAATTGTCTCTATAGTCTTCTCCAAGTAAATAAGGTTGAAAGATTTTCTCCACAGAAACATTAACGAGAACTAACCGCTGTTAGATACATTATAAAGAAGCGTTATGGCCGGGCGCGGTGGCTCAAGCCTGTAATCCCAGCACTTTGGGAGGCCGAGACGGGTGGATCACGAGGTCAAGAGATCGAGACCATCCTGGTCAACATGGTGAAACCCCGTCTCTACTAAAAAATACAAAAAATTAGCTGGGCATGGTGGCGCGTGCCTGTAATCCCAGCTACTCAGGAAGCTGAGGCAGGAGAATTGCCTGAACCCAGGGGGCGGAGGTTGGAGATCGCGCCATTGCACTCCAGCCTGGGTAACAAGAGCGAAACTCCGTCTCAAAATAAATAAATAAATAAATAAGCGTTATTTTTAAAATCTAGACACAATACAGTTTCGTAGAAAGTATCTGAGTTCAAAGAGTGAATCTCGGGTGCTACACCAACCAGATATCATTCTCTATTGTTTCCCATCAGTTTATTTCATCTCCTAAACTGGATAATAAGACCATTTGGGAAGACATTATGCCTGTCCTCTTCTAGTATGCCTCAAAATATCATTATGCACAATGAAGATATTCTTTAATTGAGTCAATGATTTTAACTTAAAATGAATCTGTCAAGCCATTCCATCTGAAATGTAACTAGACAAAAAATCTTCTAGCAGGAAAAAATGAAGTCAGTTGAAAACTAAAACAAATGCTGTTTTTTTATTTTTATTTATTTATTTTTTTTGCATGTTATTCAAAGGGCAGCACATCAAATTAAGATAATTACTAATGTATACTTAGGCACAAAAGGAAAAGGCAATATATGGAACTCAAAGCACTTATACCAGCTATTTACTGCTTCAATATTTTATTTCTTTCAAGAAGTAGTAAATAGTAGCATGTGCTTGAAATAAGGAGTCATGAGAGTTTCTCACCTAACCCCACCAATGAATTTGACCCCGTACCAAAGAATAGGCCTTAAATAAGTTACTGACTTTGTGTGCCTCCATTTTCCCATTTGGAAAACACGACACTTCCTCCATACATTTTGCGAGTTTGTGGTCTAAAATTATACTAATGTAGAACTAGAATGGATTTTTAAAAATAAGCATGTCCCCATCTCTTCCTTTCACAGATAAATAAGGACAAGACAGTGTAAATTATATTCTCAACGTTGCTTTGCTGGTCAGTGGGTCAGTGTTAGAGCCAGGGCTTGGCATCAAGTCTACTGATGGATTATTCTGTGTCGTCAGCACCTCAACTCAGTGTGTTTTAAAATAAAGAAGAGGTCTTTTTGGAATGTATAACATAATATATATTTATGTAGATAACCTACTGTATATTTTGTATAGCCTCAGTAATGTCACTCTACAGAGAGAAATGAAGAGTTTATTTGGTTGTTAGTCTACACTATACAGAATAAACGGAAACTTTCACGGAAATGAAATATACATCATTTGCAGCCACATGGAGGACATGGCTATGTTGAATTTTCTCTCTTCTGTAATATTGTATATGGGCCAGGTGCGGTGACTCATGCTTATAATCCCAGCACTTTGGAAGGCTGAGATAGGTGGATTGCTCAAGCTCAGGAGTTTGAGACCAGCCTAGCCACATGTGAATCCCTGTCTGTACTAAAAATACAAAAGAGGACCTGTGCATGGTGGTGTGTACCTGCAATCCCAGCTACTAGAAAGGCTGAGGCAAGAGAATCATTTGAATCCTGGAGGCAGAGTTTGCAGTGAGCTGCAATCACAGCACTGTACTCCAGCCTGGATGACACAGCAAGATACCGTCACAAAAAAAATTTTTTTTTTTAAATCGTATATGGTTGTTCCAGGAAAATAGTTTAATACTACTTAATTCTTATTGAATTAATGACTACAGGGTTTCTTTTAAAGGTAGTAAGAATTGTGTCCAAACTTTTTCCAGGGCTCTCTATAGTCTTCATTAATTAGAGTTATAGGATATTTAGATAAAAGGAATGCTTCTAAACCCACAGGTGAGGATGCTTATGTTTTACAACTCCAACCTCAGTCATCCTTGTCCTAGTAAACTACATGAGTTGTGTCTCTTCTCATCGGATCAAAAAATAAATAAACAAACAGGGAAATGAGCACTTCAATTACCAATCCCTCACTGCTGCCAAAAGGCAGCTTTCAATTATCTATCCGATAGCCGATAAGTCATTTCCAAGTAAGAACAAAAATCATGTTAGCCAGTAAGTTTCCCATGACTTAATGAGCAACTTTAACAAGAATTTTAAATTTAGTGATACCAAAGTTATATGCTGTTAATATGGCACTTTCTTACAACATGCAGAGATATGTGGCCCAAAACTTCTAATGTCTATAAGACTGTATAGCTATCTAGAGTAACAGTATGTTTTCAGAAGTTTTTCAGAGTACAGGTTGACAAAGTATTTTATATCAAGTCAAACAGAAATCCTAAGCATCTTAATTTAACAAATATTTTTGGGCACTATGCTGTATATTGGCAACCTCTTATTTCTCTATGCGATAAATACTAGCCAATGCCATCAGCTAAATAGAAATGAGGGGTGAGATAGGAGTCAACAAGAAAGTGGTGAAGGTCTGTAATATTTACAGAGAATAATGAAGGGGCTGTTTGGAACAGTTGTGCCTACCTGGCAAGATCAAGGACTCAAGGACTCATTTAAGGTGACAGGGCATGAAGTCAACACTTTTGTGACTTTCTTCATCAGTTTGTACATCCTAGGTTTAGAAGCAAATTTTTTTTTTTTTTTTGCCAATCAATGAGAGCTTGTAAGGTTGCTGAGGTTGGTTGGCCTTGAACTCTTGGCCTCGCCTTCGCAAGCACCATGACATCCGGCCGGAGCCACTTTGGGCCCTAGAAGCAAATTTTTAAAAAAAATCTGTATTGATCAAAGGCAGTTATTTTTCTGGAAGATGAAAAAGTGTTAAAAAGTAATAGTTTAAGGTATGACTCTTAAACTATAAAGGAAGCTTACATATACAGCTATTTTCTATTACTCGTGTAGGATAACACATCTCTATTCATTTCCTTTTCCATTATTCAATAGTGAAACTCAATGGTTTTATTTAAAGCATTTCTTACTTTAAATAAGAAAGACAATAGCCTGTCAGAGTTATATACATAGTTGAGATAAAACTCAAATTTTGTCCCTAAAACATGTGGGTGAAATATTTTTTCATTCCTGTTTCAGTGGCAACTGAGACAAGGTCAAAGGGTCATGTTTTAGCTACATCAGTGAACAGCGTTTAGATCTGTTAGCCCAGTGCATATGAAAGCAAGTCTGTGTATGCATGGGCCCACGCTAAAAGACATTCTTTAATGAAAGTTGAACTTGATCTAACTACAAGGACATCTATTGAGTCCGTAAAAGTACAAAAATTATATTCTCTCCCTAGCTTCAGGGTTTTGATTTAGCCTTATTTTCCGGGAGTTGCTATGAACTGTCTTATGTATGGCTACTATGGGAAATTTACTCATTCAGAAAGGGTAAGACTGATGCATTTATGATGCCTAATAAATGCTAAATCCCATGCTACTTGATTAACCTAACAAAGCTCCTCTCAGGACTGAAGGCTTGTGAATATTTTGAATGCTAACAAACTTTTTTTTAAGTAAGTGACACATATTTTGCTTCAATCTTGTACCAGCACGATAATGTTTCTATGAAATGACCGTGTTAACCAACCGACAGACCCAATCACAAAAGTGGCTTATGAGTGCGGCATTCTAAAATCTCCCAAAACTACAGGTAAGACCTAGATTCCCAGCATGGAGCAAGTGCACTAAAAGCACTAATTAATGCCTGCTTTGAGATCATGGTGAGCCAAGAGAAATGAACAGCATTAAGTTTAATCAGAAGAATCACTCATTAAAACAGCAGAATTCAACTTCATTTTAGAGGATGTTTACAGAGTTCTGAAGCTCTTTATATAGAAAAAAAAAATCACAATTTTTTAAAAAGCAGCAGGAAAAAGAGACCACCTATGTTTCTTTTCTTTCTAGGTTGAAATGTGCATATTTTTAGTTTCCTACAATGTCTCTATCAAAAACTATATCCAGTAAAGAAGAGTTTGGACAGGAATTTCTTTTTGCCCCCTTGGGGGATAAAAGCAACAGAGAGAAAATTGTTAGACTTTTTCCTTGAGGCCTCCAATGGCAGGAAAACTTATCACCAGTTTGTCTGTAGCATGCAAACCAGATGAAAGAGAGAGCCTGGCAAAAAATATCCCAACATTCAGGGCTCAAGGACTGTGAAATATGTTGTACTATATAGAAATGGCTCCACAGTGCAGAAGGTTAGCATTAGTCCTGCATAGCACTTCTGAACTTTGTTCTGATTGAATATATCACAGGTGTCCAAGTGAAGTATTTGCTAAGTCTGAATGCCTAAAGTTTTATCAATAGAAGGAAACAATTGGACCATAAGTCCTGCATTAAGTAGAGCCTACACAGGACTTCCAGTTATTACCCACACAAAGCCACAGGAGCCTGCTCCTCCTTACAAGTTTATCTAGTCAATTTAGGGATTTAAATGGATGAGTCTATATACAATCTATCCCAGTAAGAATTGAGACCACAGCTCCCTAAATAACAACATAGTCTGTCTGCCAAGATGCAGAGACATAAAATATTTTCACTCTTTTCACCTTCAAAGATTTAAATCAAGGAATTCTAATTTTTCCTGTCTCACTACTAATTAACTTTGCTTTTACAATCGTTTCTCAGCCATTAATAAAACTATCAGATTTCATTTGAATGCTTCATAACACTAATATATCAGTCTGCACTACTTCCACATAATGATGTATAAGTACAAAGCATCAGAGTACATCCTCAAATTGTGTACCACAGACATAAAATCACTGTTAAAAGAGGAGCTTCTTCAAAGGAGGTCATATTTGATGTCACACTGCAAAGTGCTATGCCAGATCATTCCATTGAACTACAAGATACCCATATTCTGCATTATTCTGATTAGCACATGCTTTTGTTTTGTCCAATGATTGAGATAAAATTAAAATGTGGATTTGGTTCCAGTTTCTCCACTCATCCCTTACAGTCTTTCTCTCTCTCTGTTTCTCTTGTTCTCTCTTTCTGCCCGTTTCCCTTCCACATTTCCTTCTCCTACCCAGTGCCCGTAGTCTCTGATGTGATCTGGATGTGTCCCCTCTAAATCTCACGTTGAAATGTAATCTCCAATTTTGGAGGCGGGGCCTGGTGAGGGGTGATTGGATCATTACGGCAGATCCAGTGGATGGCTTAGCACCATCCCCATGGTAATCAGTGCTTTTTATCTGTGAGTTCGCACAAGACCTGGTTGTTTAAAAGTGTGTGGTACCTTCTCTTCTCTCTCTTGCTTCTGCTCTTGCCAGGTGAAGTATCTGCTCCCTCTTCACCATCCACCTTGGGTAAAAGCTTCCTTGAGGCTTCCCCAGATGCTGAGCAGGCCAGTGTCATGCTTGTATGCAGCCTGCATAACATGAGTCAACTAAATGTCTTTCCTTTCTTTACAAATTACCCAGTTGCAGGTATTCCTTTATAGCAATATGAGAACAGCCAAACACAGTTTCCAAACCTTTGGAAGACTTTTCTTAAAATACATGTGGCTGATTGAAAAACAGAATAAAACTTGGAAGTAATATTTGTGACTTTCATGTTGGCATTTCAAATGTCACTTTCTCCTTTCCTTCCCACCTCTGTCCCTTTCTCTCACCTCCACCACTCTCATCTCGTGTTTATTCTTTTTCTTGAGTTTTTATTTCTGTTTTTTAAGAGATGGGGTCTTGTTCTGCCACTCAGACAGTGCAGTGGCAAAATCATAGCTCCTGGGCTCAAGCTATCCTCTCACTTCAGCCTACCAAGTAGCTGGAACTATAGGCATGTTCCACCATCTAAAGCTCCCTCCCCACACATAAATACAAGGTCTTACTTTGTTGCCATGGCTGGTCTTGAACTCATGGCTTTAAGTGATCCTCTCAGCTCAGCCTCCCAAAAATGCTAGGATTACAGGTGTGACTCATCACACCCAACCTAGTCTTTAATCTTGATTTTACTCTCTCTCAAATTTAAAAAGCCCATATATTCTTTTGTCAAGAATGGGAATTTGTGGAACCCCTTTAGTGTGGGCTAGTTCTATGATTTTCAGTGGAAATGATCTTGTAATTTCCAAAAGGGTTTCATTGTTACCCTTTTGGTACTCTGAGATTACCTGCTCTCAAGAACCCTGCTCTGGCTTTTTTTTTTTTTTTTTTTGAGGCTGAAATGCCACATAGAGAAAAGCCCAGCCATCCAAGCTGACCTACCTGCACCGGACTCCTCATTAGAGAGTACAAACAAGACCAGCAGAAGAACTTCCACGCCATTTACAAATTCATGTTTTTTAAACCTGTGAAGGTATACATGACTGATAGACTCCATTTTCAGTCTCTCATTTTCTTTTACTCTTCCTTTTGTCCCCACGGTTTAAAATGCTATCTGCTACAGACATTTGTCTGGTCATAAGAGTTTCCTTAGGTTTATTTGCCTTTAGTAAATCATTTTTCTTTCAAAAAATAACACAGCAGTTGACCATGAACCCATGAAGTCATTTAAATTTTCAATGAGAAAGATGAAGGCAATCATTCTTTTTCACTTACAGATAAGAAGAAAATAGTTAAGTGGCAATATGTGTGTGTGTATATGTGTGCCTATGGATGCATGCATACACACATTTTATTATAGCTACAAGGACTTAATGTACTAAACCACAGAAGTTCTAACTACAAGAGAGATGTACAGACACACGGGAATGGATGACTCAGCTGGTAAACAGAAAACCAGAAACTGCTGTATCTTTCATATTTTTCTATAAACATTACAGATAGAATAACATCACTTGCCAGAATGGAGAAAACCACATCAAATCAGCCCAGCAAATATTCAAGGCAGGAAAACAAATGCAATCCTTGATGTCGCTATAGTGCTATAGGTAAGCTTTGTAATGGTTTCAATGAAAAAGGTTAATCAGAATTCCTCAGAATCACTTTAATATAAGTTCTGAAGGATGTTTGTGCAATACCTTTCCAAAAATTGAGAGTCTGATCCACCACAAAAGGTAAATTTTATTTTACAGTAGGTTTTCAAAACTCTCTATTACCATTTGATCATAACGTAATCCCCTCAGTAATCCAGCTCCTTCCCTATCCCCCCTTACCTCCTATCTCATTCTTTTTTTTTTTTTTTTTTTTGCCAATCAATGAGAACTTGTAAGGTTGCTGAGGTTGGTTGTCCTTGAACTCTTGGCCTCGCCTTCGCAAGTGCCACGACATCCGGCCGGAGCCACTTTGGGCCGTCCTATCTCATTCTTCAGTGTGGCCTTGATTTATATCAAATATGCTCAGCCAACGCAAAGGGCCATCTCCTGGTTATTATGAAAGTCTCCTCCTTCATGATGCTGTCTCAAAGAGGCCGTCTTCAAACAGTATATCTAATGGTACCTGTTGCCCAAGTTAGTGTTTTAAATATTAATCTGATATACTATTTCACATAACACAAGTCATTAGCTGAAATTACCTTATATTTTAATTTGCTAACTTATTATTTATTTCCCTCCAACTAAATTAATAGTTTACAAGATCGAGGACCTCCCTTTCCATACCCACTATCATGTCCTTAGTGTCTAGAACACATGCATTTCTTGGATGAACTGGGCAAATGAACTAGATATAGGAAGTGCAAAGTTGATTGATCAGCCAGGCTAAAATATTTAATCCCATGTTGTTTTTTGCTGCCACGTAATTTGGAATCTCTTCCTTTTCTATCAACTCCAGTACTCCAGAAAGAAAGCTACATTTTTATAGGGTCCTAATGAAACTTTTAAAATTGTATCTATTGTGGGGAATACAATTTAACGCAAAAGCTAAATATATATATTCTATATGTTTAAATGTATTTTATCATATTAATGACATATCAGAGCATGAGATACCCGTACTTCTCCATTAGTAGAGGTAATTGAGACCCGGCTGTGTATAGCAATCTTGGAATCATGGCCTCCAGCTAAAAACTTACATCTGAGGCTACATACTAAAGGAACTGTTTGCCTTGTGTCAGCAGATCCACACATCACTTTGAAAATGCACTACCCTTCCCTACAGTGCACAGTACACTTATAAAGATGTATGATATGATTTGTTTCCCACTGGGAAGAAATGGTTTGTAGGACAAAAAGAGCTGCTGTGAGTGAGTCAGAAAGCATGCATCTTGTGCAAAACTGAAATGCCTCGCTCCGTGAAGCATAGAGAATTTTTTAAATAATTCACCAGTTTTCCCTACTGCTTAAGTTTTGGCATTTTATTAGCAGCTTAATGAATAATACAAAAAAATGTCATGTATAGGTAAAATTTGTAACATTAGGATGCTTGAACAAAGAAAAACATGTGCACTGGTATAACTAATTTTTTCAAAATTTTAAATGGTAGAGGAAAATTTTTAAATAGCTTAATTTTAAAACTTTGCATTATTGTTTGCTAAAGATTATTTGGTCAATGACTAGCAAGAGTGAAATTACTTTGAATGCTAAGATTTGTTATAATATATAAATACTCAAGGAAACAAACCTATACTTCTATATTATATTGCATACTTTTAGCAGAACACAAATTGCCTGACATTTGTCTCCAGATATATGCTGCTTCCAAATCTGTGTAACTCCTTTATTCTCCTATGAAAGAGATCAGTGTGGGAAAAAGAAGAAAATAAAGTGCATATTTATAAAGACAGTATTTCAATTTCATTTATAGATTGAGGACATTATAACTAGTGATATATGAACCTTGTTCATCCACTTATTTTTCAACTTTCTTGAGTTTTACTGCAGCTAAGAAGGAAAATATAAGGTTATTGTAGTTGTTATATATCAACCCAACTATTGCTTAGGCAAAATAAAAACTTAAATACAATCTTCTGTACCTTTAATTTTAAAACAAACATTTTAAACCAGGAAATGGTTCAAATTGTATGGTTGTGCTACAAAATCAATGGCAGCAGTTTTGGTTCATAACACAAATACCTCAATGAGCTGAATTTTGAGGGCATAGAGGGTAAGGGATCAGGGAGTCCTTGCAACCAATAGGATAGTGGGTTCATCAGATCAATGGACAAAGCAGGAAGTCCTTTGCTTCCAGAGTAAGTGGTTTTGACTTCATCATATAGGCCAGATGGGATATGTGATTTGTATTTTATAGAACTGGTAAATAAGCAAACTTAATTCAGTATGTTTGAGTAAGTAGTCAATAGCTATATAAACACTTAAAACAGGTTAATATTCTTGTGTATATTAGAAATGGCCTAATCCAGCCCCATAGGAAAAGTGTTCATAATATGATAAAACGAGCATTGTGGCAAGACTTTGAATTGCATCACAGCCATGTTTATTTTCTGATAAACTTGTATTTACTGATTGGTTTTTCCTAATGGGGAAAAAAAATACAAAGCTCTAAAACACTTGTCACTATTTAAATTACTATGATTTTCTTTTACATTTCCATGACCACAATGTCACTGGTAATGGTTTGGAAGATTTAATGTAAGCCCAATAAAATAATAGTTTAATCTTCATTGAGTAATATCTATAACTCATAGTAGGGAAGGTATCACTGAACAGTGCACAGAATGTATGACTGCTCGTAGACACTGGCTAAGGAATAAGGACTAGTAGTTCCTAGTGAGTTGGGGTCTCTTATTAAGACTTCTCCACTTTTTTCTGGACAGAATAATCCTAATTACATAACATAATCCTCAGATGACATCAATGAAGCAACTTATATCTCAACTTTTGTGTAGGTCCCACTAAATCCATATATTCTTGCAAAAATATTTGAGAGCATATGATGCTCAAGAAAAAATTTTAAGCACTGCAGAGAGTGAACAGAAATACCTTCTCTTGTGGAGCTTAAAAAAGTTGGGAATGGAGAGAGCATACAGGCTAATACATAATATATCAGACCATGATCAATAAAACAAGGCAAGAGGTATAGGAAATATTACATCATTAAGAGTAAAGGAAATTGCCCTTTTAAGCAGAGTGGTCAGGAAAGACTTTGGCATGCAGACTTGAAGAGATAAGTAAGTAAGATATGAGGTTGCTAGGGAAGAACAGTCAAACAAAGGGAATAACAAATACAAAGGCTGTGAAGTGGGTGAATGCACGTCTATATATGAAGAATAATGAGCAGAAAGTCCATTTGGCTAGAGTAATGGGGGATAGGCATTGTAAGAAGGAAATTCAAAGAGGCAACAAGAGCCTGATCATGTGTAACTGATTGTAAATAACATTGTAAAGATCCTTGACTTTTCCCCTGAATGAAACAGGAAGTTACTGGAAAGTTCCAAGCAGGTGAAATATGTCATATGTAAGTTGTAAAAGAATCACTCTGGCTATTGTACTGAAAACAGACTGCAGGGGCAAAAGGGAAGAAGCAGGAGACTAGTTAGGAGCTTGTCTGTGATTCAGGTGACTGCTGACATTTGACTCGAATGAGGGTAGTAGCAGGGAAACTAGCTGGATTCTGGATATTTGTTGAATCAGAACTATGTTGACAGGTTGGAATTTGGTTTGGAGAGAAAAACAGGAGTCAAGGATTTTGCCCTGAGCAACTAGAATGAAGTTACCACTTACTGAGAAAAAAAAGAAGTCTAGAAGAGCAGGTCCAGTGAGAAAAAATTAGGGATTCAGTTCTTTTATTATTATTACTTTTTTTCCCATAGGTTATTGGGGTACAGATGATATTTGGTTACATGACTAAGTTCTTTAGTGGTCATTTGTGAGATTGTGGTGTACCCATTACCCGAGCAGTATACACTGCATAGTACTGGTGGTCTTCTATCCCTAACCCCCTCCTACTCTTCTTTCCAAGTCCCCAAAATCCGTTGTATCATTATGTTTCTGCATCCTCATAGCTTAGCTCCCACATCTCTGTGAGAACATACAATTTTTGGTTTTCCATTCCTGAGTTACTTCACTTAGAATAAATAGTCTCCAACCTCAACCTGGTCACTGTGAATGCCATCAATTCATTCCTTTTTATGACTGAATAGTATTTCACCATATATGTGTATATACATATATATGTATGTGTATAAGTATATATAACATTTTTTTTTCCACTTGTTGATTGATGGGCATTTGGGTGGTGTCCATGATTTTGCAATTATGAATTAGATACTATAAAAATGTATGTGCAAGTATCCTTTTTTGATAATGACTTATTTTCCTCCAGGTAGATACCCAGTAGTGGGATTGCTGTATCAAATGGTAATTCTACTTTTAGCTCCTTAAGGAATATACACACTGTTTTCCATAGTGGCTGTAGTAGTTTATATTTTCACCACCAGTGTAGAAGTGTTCCCTGATCACCACATCCATGCCAAAATCTGGGACCAAATGGATTCACAGCAGAATTCTACCAGGCATTCAAAGAAGAATTGGTACCAATCCTATTGACACTATTCCACAAGAGACAGAGGGAACCTCCCTAATTCATTCTATGAAGCCAGCATCACCATAATACCAAAACCAGGAAAGAATATAACCAAAAAAGAAAACTACAGACTGATATTCCTGATGAACATAGATACTAAAATCCATTACAAAATACTAACTAAAATAATCCAAAAACATATCAAAAAGATAATCCACCATGATCACATGAGTTTTATACCAAGGAAGTCAATAAGTGTGATACACCACCACATAAACAGAATTAAAGACAAAAATCACAGGATCATCTCAATAGATGCAGAAAGAGTATTAGACAAAATCCAGCATTCTCTATGATTAAAACTCTCAGCAAACCTGCATACAAGAGACATACCACTATGTAATAAAAGCCATCTATGACAAACACACAGCCAACATAAAACTGACTGGGGAAAACTTGAAAGCATTCCCTCTGAGAACTAGAACAAGATAAGGATGCCCACTCTCACCACTCCTCTTCAACATAGTACTAGAAGTCCTAGCTGGAGTAATTAGACAGGAGACTGAAAGAAAGAGCATCCAAATCAGTAAAGAGGAACTCAAACTCTCACTGTTTGCTGACAATATGATCACTTACCTTGAAAACCCTACCGACTCCTCCAGAAAGCTCCTAGAACTGATAAAAGAATTGAGCAAAGTTTCTGTATACAAGATTAAAGTACACAAGTCAGTAGCTCTCCTATACACCCACAGTGACCAACTGGAGAATCAAATCAAGAACTCAACCCCTTTTACAACAGCTGCAACAAACAAACAAACAAACAAACACAGGAATATATCTAACCAAGAAGGCGTAAGACCTCTACAAGGAAAACTACAAAATACTGCTGAAAGTAATCATAGATGACACAAACAAATGGAAACATGTCCCATGCTCATGAATGGGTAGAATCAATACTGTGAAATAACCATACTGCCAAGCAATCTACAAATTCAACACAATCCCCATCAAAGCACCACCATCATTCTTCACAGAATTAGGAAAAAAAAAATGCTAAAATTCATATGGAACCAAAAAAGAGCCCACATAGCCAAAGCAAGGCAAAGCAAAATGGACAAATCTGTGGGCATCACATTACCTGATTTTAAACTTTAAGATCACAGTCACCAAAATAGCATGATACTGGAATAAAAGCAGGCACATAGACCAATGCAACAGAATAGAAAATGCAGAAATAAACCCAAATACTTACAGCCAACTGATCTTTGAGAAAGCAAACAAAAACATAAAGTAGAGAAAGGACACCTTATTCAACAAATGGTGCTGGGAAAAATGGCTAGCCACATGCAGGAGAATGAAACTGGATCCTCATCTCTCGCTTTATCCAAAAATTAATTCACAATGGATTAAGGACTTAAACCTAAGACCTGAAACTATAAAAATTCTAGAAGGTAACATTGGAAAAACCCTTCTAGGCATTGGTTTAGGCAAGAAATTCATGACCAAGAATCCAAAAACAAATGCAGTAAAAACAAAGATAAGTAGCTGGGACTTAATTAGACTAAAGAGCTTTTGCATGGCAAAAAGAACAGTTAGCAGAGTAAACAGACAACCCACAGACTGGGAGAAAATCTTCACAATCTATACATTTGACAAAGGACTAACATTCAGAATCAACAACAAACTCAAATAAATCAGCAAACAAACAATCCCATCAAAGAATGGGCTAAGGACACAAAGAGACAATTTTCAAAAGAAGAGATACAAATGGCCAAAAAATGTGAAAAAATGCTCAACATCACTAATGGGCAGGGAAATGCAAATCAAAACCACAATGTGATATCAGTTTATTCCTGTATAAATGGCCATAATCAAAAAATCAAAAAACAGTAAGCATTCAGTTCTGATATTAAGTTTAAGATGTTCCCAATCTTAGGTGCTTGGAAAGCCACGTGCCAAACAAAGCACAGCAGAGCCAATGAAAATAACAGGATTATATGGGATGTAGTGCATACTGATCAAGCATTTTATTGGCCAACAGCAGAACCTAATATTTCCCCTTCCTCACCTCTCCAACAATGTAGCATCCTCTGGAGATCTACTGATACCATATTTTCTTTCCCTTATTGCCTAGTATTGAAAACTGAAGTTAGGAAAGAATTTCAGAAAGCTGTTCACATTTAGTTGTATGCACTTTCCATACACCAGCTATTGTGATCACTGTTACAGTTTTCTCATTTCTTTTTCACACCAACTCTGAAGTAACTACCATTACCTTATTTTCCTGCAGAGATAATTAAAGAGACCTTAGGGTATAAATAATGTGCCTATGGCCACTCAGCCAGCCACTGGCAAGGGTCAACTCCAGCTCTGTCTGATGCCAAAAGCCTTGTTTTTCATTAGACTGCAAACTACTGAAAGCATCTCCTATTTAAAAGAATTCTGCAGCTTAACACATTAGCAAAGTTTTAACAAAGAAATAAAACCAGCTGCAAGGTAGACTTCAGACATTCACCAAAAGTTGAGAATGCATATTTTGGGGAGAAGGTTCTGAAGCTACTCTTTGCAGGCAATTTTACTTCATTTAACACACACACACACAAACACACACACACCCCACACCCCACAAAAGAACACATCCTTAACTTGGAGAAATATTATTTATTGTGAAAGAGAGATTCATTTCATATTGTGAGGGCTAAAAACACCCAAACAACCTAGGATATGAACTTAATATGTTATCTGCACATACATTTATATATAGCTCTCCTGATTTCCTTTGTGAATGATATACATCTGTCCTATCAGCATTCATCACATGCAATGACAATGTAATTTTCTTTGCTGGTAAAAGATCTCATGTGATTAACTTTTTATGTCACACTAAAAATAAACCCACAGGCACTTATTAAACATTTTACTTAAATTTCTTTCATCAGTTATAAACACATTTAAGACATCTTTGCAATATTTGGACTTTTGGAGTTGTGTTAAATATGGCTACTACGTGCTCTATTGAAGAGGTTGACAACAGAATTTGTGCCATATTTACATTTATTATTTAGAAGTTAGGTCAAACTTTTCCATGATAAAAATCAATTTTTCCCATAAAAAAATTTGTTTAAATTTGCCCAGAGATTGGTTATTCTTATTTTTTTTTTTTCTGTTTCCGGTTTTTGTTTTTTTTTTTGAGATAGTGTCTCAAAAAATAGTGGTACAGTGGTGTGATCTTAGCTCACTGCAATCTCTGTCTCCTTGGATCAAGTGATTCTTTTGCCTCAGCCTCCCAAGAAGCTGGGATTACAAGCACCTACAATCATACCCAGCTAATTTTTGCACTTTTTGTAGAGACAGGGTTTCACCATGTTGGTCAGGCTGGTCTTAAATTCCTGACCTCCAGGGATCCACCCACCTCTGGCGCCGGAAGTGCTGGGATTACAGGCATGAGCCACCACACCCAGCTATTTTTTCACTTTTTAAATCAATGATTTCTCACAGATGCATTTGACTCCATTTTATAGAGTAGAAGCCTACCTATCTTACATCCAATACTGGCCTTGTATTCATGTTATTTCCATACTCATTGTACTAACTCACAGAAAAATTATAGATTAATTTAATCCAACATTCTTTCATGAAGCCATATAAATTAGAAGTGCTCACCAATAAGTTATCCTTAAAAATAGCTATAGATAACTAAAAAAAAAAAAAAAAGGCCAAATTTCCTCCCTCCAGTGGGACAAGGATCTAAATTGCTATCTGATAAGATAAAACCTCTACTGAACAAAAACGAAAATGAGAAGTAGCAATTTGTTTAAACCAATTCCACATTATAAGATGTTAAGGTGCATGTTTCCAGGGCCTAATAATTATATAACTTACCTATCTCTTTTCTCTTCTACAGTAAGGTGCCAATAATAGTACTCACTTCAGGTAGGGTCTGGATTTTTAGATTATTGTATCTACTAAGACTTTAGCCCTATATCTGCTACATAGTAAATGTTCCATAAGTTTAACTTTATTAGTAGTATTTGGCAGTCACAAAGTAGAGTCTATAATTGGTGGGCTTATTATTTAGCATGTATTTGCTTTATTTTTTTCTTGGGAAAAATTCATGATTTAATTTAGAAAATATATCCTATAGCAAATTTGATTCATATACCTAATGTAGTATTATTATCATTATTTGCTTTTATATTCTTTCTCATAGATGTATGGCCATAAAAAAGACAAATACATTTATTTTACTTGCTTTGACCTCCTGAGCAAGATAAGTTAAATTAATTAAAATGATTCAGAAAATTAAAATATAACATTTGATTTAGTCATGCTTTTAGTTTCTACAAAATAATGGTTTTAGCCATTCCATAATAAAGTATACTTACTAAAAATTAATATAAAATTTGAAATTCATGAACATTTTAAGAGTAATTCCAGTTATACAGATGAATGGCTGTGTTAAGCATTGAGGGGATGACCAATTTAAATGTAAAGTGTATGATTCTAGCCCAAGCCCACATGCACAACAATGCTTCATGGTATAGTAGCCTGGTGTGGTTACAGTCTGAAATGTGGGATGTGCAAATCTACACTAAGTAGAATAGTAACTGACCTTTCCGATATCCTAAGACAGTTCTCAGTGGAGATATTTACAGAGGTTGCGGTTAAGTGAGGTCAGTTACACAGAAGATAGAAGGAAGAGGACAAATGCACCTTGAAACAGCTCCCCCAGAGATTCTAAATGATGAGCCTGAAGCCTCAATCTCATTTCTCACCAGCGTAGGTGAGAACTATTAGATTGAAAAGGGGTCTAATAAATAACAAACCTCTTCCCTACCTGAGTTCTGAACTAATAAAATAAAACCAGAACCTCATCTTTATTATTAATAAGGCTTAAATAATAAAGTATGATTGAAATCTGTGGGCAAATGGGATTCCTGATACTGATCCCAGAACTGATCAGACTGACCATGCCCATTCAGCACTGAGACACTGGGACAATCTGAGCCTGAGCCCTTCAATGGGGTCTTTGGCACTAGCATGGGTGGGGCTGGAAACACTAAATGGCAGGCCTTGTTCCTCCTTCCAATCTCTCCAAGCACAAAAGTTACTCCACTGCCCCTGGGAGAAATGAGTAGGAGTGACAGAAAGTGAGGAAGAGTGATCAGGACCACTGAAATCTCAGCATAAGACCAATAAGCACTTTCTATAACTAAAATCCATTTGACTCTGAATTTTAAAGCAGATGGCAAAAAATGAAGGGCATTACTGTCAAATTGGACAGGAGAATCGAAGTGAATGTCTGTACATTGTCTTTTCCTACTCTGGTCCACTGCTAAAATTTCCACACTACTTTGTTCCTGGCAATAAATTCTGAATTAGCCAGTTATTAGCTAGTTACTGGCTCTGAACTAGCCAGTAAACACTGAATTAGCCACTGTTATTAACAGTGTCTGCTTATGTATTTATGCTACTCACATAATTTGTAAGATAACAGTTGTTTTATTATTGTTCTAGGTATTGGGTTAACATGACAGACAAAGAAAAAAAAAAGACCTTAATTTTATAAAGCTGCTAACTTCTCCTTCCTCATTTCCTACATGCCAGTACAGTTTTGGAGCAGGTACTTCCTTATGTCAGTACCCTGTTGCTTGAGGCCTGTCTTGAGTTTCCAAACGCTCTTCTATATGCTTCTCCTGTGAATTACTGGGTCTGCTTTAAGCCCAAAGTAATGAGCCAAATGGCTACTAAGGCTACTTTAAAGGTTGTCACACACAAATAAGACAACTGAAATCTCACTGATTTCTAAAGTTTGCACCTAAGAAAGCATAGTATAAAAATAAACTTTTTTTTAGATAATGGAGTATAAACACATTTTCCATATTTGTATGAGCTCATATATAAAATGTTCATTATATATTTGTCCAGAAACATTAGAAAGATGACATTAATCAGTTAAAACTGAGCTATATCCTAGGTATTCACTAATCACATGGGACTATTTAAATTAAAATTAAACAAAAGGAAAAATTTACTTCTTCATTCTTCCTAGCCTCATACCAAGTACTCAAAAACCAAATGTGGTTAGCAACTATCACATTGGACAGCACAAATATAGAACACCTCCATCATTCAAGTATGTTCTACTGGATAGCAATGATTTTAGAGCCTACTCTTGGAATAATCTTGTTATTAAATAATTTTAAGGGATTCAACTCATATTCCTCCAAAATATCTAACATTCTCATATATAGTGAAGGGTAGATATCATCTGGTAAACTAGGTGAATAATAAAGCATTTCTAAGATTATATAAATTTCATTAGTCCTTTTTTTCTTGAGACAGAGACTTGCTCTGTTGCCCAGGCTGGAGTGCAGTGGCAGATTTTGGCTCATTTCCTCTGCCTCCCAGGTTCAAACAATTTTCTGCCTCATCCTCCTGAGTAGCTGGGATTACAGGTGCCCACCACCACAACTGCCTAACTTTTGTATTTTTAGTAGAGACCGGGTTTCACCATCTTGGCCAGAATGGTCTTGAACTCCTGACCTCGTGATCCACCCGCCTTGGCCTCCCAAAGTGCTGGGATTACAGGCATGAGCCATGGCGCCTGGCCTATTAGTCCTTTTAAATAAGGAACTGGTGAGCTTGCAGGCCGCTATCAAGTCAGTACAGTCTTAAAAACAATTTCTGCACTAAACTTACCTGCTTACTACAGTTCTTAGGTCTCATATAGAGTTTCTTTATTAACTGTCACCTAAGATAATTTCTCCATAGGTGACTTACAAAACCATAACTGAGTTGCTTGGTAAACTAATTTGTATTTATTGCTTTTTCCTTAGGTTGCATGCATATTATATATTTGCATATAGTATATTATGTGAAAATTAAATACTATACATAGACCAAGATGGACACAGAGACAGCTTGAAGAACAATGTAATTGAGGGATGGTGGGTAAATTCTGGTTCGTTGTACACAAATGAGTGGATTATTAAAAGACTTATATTAAAAAATGCCAGTAATTAGAAAAAAACCAAAGGGCTTCTTAATATATAACTATTTAATAAAAAAGTTTTTAAAGTAAGCTGAATCTGAGAGTCTGAATTCAGCTAAGAATTCACTGGTTATGCATTTTTTAGCTACATCCTATCAGTGTTCAATAGGGGTGTCTCTTCTCTATGAGTCAAAACTCAGAGCAATTTTGAGAAACATAATTATTATCATCATGGCCAAAAGGGAGACAAGAAGAGCCACAAACATAGGCATAAATACAAACAACCATACTAGCTTAAGATGCTGCTTCTAATCAAGCAAAATGCTCCTCTTGTAAATTGTATCACATTCTTAAATATCATTCTGTTAAATATAAAGTAGTGAGAACATACTTTTGTGCACTTTTTGCAGATGCAAAATTCAGAATGAAAGATAAGTGAAGTCTACAAGTTAGTAGGCATTGTACCTCCATTTGTGTTGATCTGTTCCTTTTGCCAAGTGTCTATTTGTATGCTCCTCATTAACAAAAACCTACCTGTCCATCAAGTCTGTGTGGATGTCTATCTGGATGTTTCATTCATCCTCTACTCCCTGAATGTGACCATCCTTTCTCAAGACTCTAAAACTCTCAATTTCTATTTTTCTTACTGCAATACATGTTAAGTTCTCTAAATGTATTACAAGAAGGCACTCTATGTTGCTCATTTTTGCAATCTTTCTGAATGCCGCATCTAATATTTTATTTTATCTACCTTGCATTTCTTCTTTCCATTTACATTGGAAATGGAACTGGCCAAAAACTTACAATTAGAGCATGAATGAAATTAGATTGACTACAAGAACAAAAACAAAATCTAAACCATTATGAAGCAAAATAATACAGCTTTGGATTCATACAGACTTGAGTTGAAATTCCAGTACCACAACTTAGTAGGCTTTAGAGTATTACAAATTTTCTCTTCAAGGAAATCATAGAGAAGAGCCACATATATAAGGCACACTAGAGGAAATAAAAAGCCTTTCATGGTCAGATTGACCCATCCAAGGACTCTAGTTTCCCCAGGTCTCTCTCTCTCTTTCTTTCTTTATAGGTTGAAAAGATGGAAGAATCAAGGTTTTGGTTAAAAACCTGAAGTAAAAATCTCTAGGTTATACTGATTTTGATACATTGATATAATAGCATCTTTAAGCCTCAGTTAAATTATACACACACACAAACACACACACACACACACACACAGAGAGAGAGAGAGAGAGAGAAATACATTATCTACAAAACTGCTAATATGATACGAAACAATGTCTATACAGTACCTAGTGTTGTGTTAGATATTAAGTAGACATACATAGTACCTAATAAATTTAATGCCTAATAATAATATTCCAAATATGTCACATGAATAAAAACTGTACTCTTTATGGTATAGTGATTAGCTGCATCGTCATCACAATGAGGTGGGCTACTAACAAAGAAATGGATGAGTGATTTTATTGAATGAATTAGCAAACAGCTTTAAGTACATTAAAACTAATATTAATAATTCCATAGGTAAGTCAAAGTCTTCACACATCAAGTGAAGGGTGGAAGTAGCTATGATTCAGAAATGTGTATTCAGTCAGAAAGCATCTGAGGAGGCAGATAAAGGGCACAGGGACACATCATTCCAGCTTTCAGATGGCAAACATGGAATCTCAGAATGACCAAGCCTTAAAGGCTTTCAAGGGAGCACGTAGCACAACTCACAGACGAGTAAGTAATTCCTTGTACTCACGGCTCAGGCATAAGAAGTTCTGTTGCTGTTTTTGATCCTGATACTGACATTTTAAAAGGCTATGAATTCTATGTTTTGTTTCCTTTGACAAATTCAGTCATCCAGTTGGACACTTTTCACCACACACAATATCTGAACAGGTTATTCAGATTCTAATTGCAATAGAAATTTAACTTATCACTTGGATTTCCATAGCTGCTCTACCCTTGACAGTGGAGGCTGACTGACTCATAGATTGATCTGTTATTATCCTCATCCCAGCACATAGCCATCCACTTGATTTTGATGGCCCAAACCTTTTTTCACATTTGGTCACCAAAGAGGCACCAATGAAATGTTCAGAGGAAGCTCTGGGCTAGGAGTACATCTAGTCCTTGCCTTAACACTGGCATACATGAAATCTAAAGTTAAATATTGAAGGATGGATATTAGCACTTAACTGTGCATGTAATATGAGAACCAAGGCTCTGAATTGAGGCCACATTTTAGAAATAAAGGAATCATCAAGCAGCTAATGGCAACAGAATATTTTATCGAACTATGAATCACTGTTTCTGATTCAAGAAGAAATTAATAACTGAGTTTTTGAATGACAGCAAGAATTAGCAGTCATGATACTGTGGCCTATGCCAGGACACATGGAAAAAAATGACATATAGTGGACACCACAGTGATGTTGTTAACATACATACAGATACTCTAAGAAAATTGTTGTTTAGAGGAAATATTTGGCAAATGCGAGTTAAAACTTTCTTCAGTTTGAATTCCAAATTTTTAAGTCATAAAGATCTGATTACATGTGAATACATTCCATTTAATGATAGACGTATATTGTAGATGCTTATAAATATACTTTTTAAAATAATAATGAGAGGGCAGGAGAATCTAATTGTTTCCTAATTGGGCCATACACTTTGCCTCCCAATTTTTTCCATTCCAATTTCTAAATTAAAGTTTAGCTATAAACCGCTCTTCAGTATCAAAAGTTTTTAAATAAGATTAATAATCTGGTTGCCATTGTATGGCTCAAGTACAGGATAAAGCTTTGAGAGAAGAATGGGAAAATTGAAAGTACGGGCTTCCAGTCTTTTGGAATAGCAAACCTGAATTTTCCCCAGCAGTAAATCATTGGGTATTTGTGTTCACTGTGACTGGGTCAGGCTGGCTGGGGCACAACATCACTTTAATTAACACAAGGTAAAGCATGAGTTGGCAAAATTGCCTACTATTTGTCACCTGATGCCCAATTATGACTGTAATCATTGAGCATATCCAATACTGAAAATTAGATCCAGCCATTTACCTGTAATATACTTTCACATAACAAATATTTGGAGATTACTTAAACAGAGCAAATCCTTTGAAATGTCGGTCACCCTTCTTCTACTGGCCAAATTAATGATCTTTATGCCTGAAGACATGCATTTGGCATTGCTGAGCACTCTAATTAACTCCCACCACTCACATCTTTGGATGTTAGAACTTGATTTTCCTTTTATTTATAATTCCAATTCCCTTCAAAAATTCCTAAACTCTATATTAAATATAATTAAAATCTAGTCCTTAGGAATTATTATTCTCCCTTCTTTCCATATCACTTTTCTTAATACTCAAACATGCATGAGACATCCTGACCAACCTCCCCCAACTTTTTAAAATTATTATTTCTTTAGAGACAGGGACTTACTATATTGTCCAGGCTGGACTTGAGATCTTGGGTTCAAATGATCCTCCCATGTCAGCCTCCTAAGTAGCTAGGACTACAGGAGCTCACCACTGTGGCTGGCTTCCCAACCCTTATTAATAAATTCTTGCCTCTTCTCATGTAATTCACTTTATCATGCCCCCAGAGCAAACAGCATCTCTTCATAAGCATAACACAACAAAACACGGGCATTAGGAGTGGCCAAGTGATTTCCTCTGGCCAGCAAAATGTGAGCAGGAATGATGCTAAGCGTTTCTGCCACTTCTTTTCTTTTCCTTCAGACACGAGAATGTCAAGTCCTACTGTGGTCTGAATGTTGGTATCCCCCAAGAAGGACTAAGACATGTCTTGAATAGGGGATGTTCATTCATTTTTAGTTCCCAAAGTGAAGAGGACACAGAGCAGACTCATAGCTGAACCACAGCCAACATATTTTGTAAGCAAAAAATAAGCTTTTATTGTTCTAAACAGATGAAATTCTGGGATTATGTCACCAGAGCATAACCTAGAGAAAACGAATACATTATTCTATGGGAATTAACATGTAATGATGGGTAAACATGGTGATGATTATATGATTAATTGAGATAATGGGCATAGTGATAAGCACTGTGCTTGTAACACAATAAATATTCAAGGCATATGAGCTATTATAAAGTATTCCACAGGTATCTGTTTCATTTTCTAACATCCTTTGAAGAACAAAACTGTGTTATATAAATTCCTCATATGCCTAGAAGAGTGACAGGTACTTAATGAATACATATTACATAAAGTCAAAGTTAAAGGTAACAAAAAGGTAACCCGAAGAGAGCCACAAAAGAGAAGAAAAAGATTTGAGGGGGATGGGAGAATGAACATCACTATTTTTTACTCAATAAATATTTATTGAACAATTAACTATGAGTCAGACCCAGTGATAAGCATTAAAGAGTCAACTGTGAAGAAGGCAATGGTGCCTTCACTGAGCTAGAGAAATATGAAAAGTAAGCAGCAATTATAGCATATGTGTCCTCCAGTGTGAAAAAAACACAGTGACTTGGAAACACATAGAAGGGGTCAAGGACATCTTCCTCAGGTTGTGACCTCAAGAATAAATGGAAGTATGTAAATGAAGTAGACAAAGTTGATATGGAAAGAACGTTTCAGGTAGAGCAGACAGCCGATGATTATTTCCCACTGAAAACAAATTACACTATCTGTTGTCAGTTAAAGGTGGTGGGAGGCAAAATCTGATCATTAGGAAGCTACATGAGGTCTGATGATGCAGCCATTACAGAAAATAAATAGGGAAACTGACCCATGGATGGGGAAGTCTTCTAGGTGTTGTTGCTAGCCTGTAAAACAGCATCAGAATGGCATGGATGTTAAGAGCTGGGTGATTTTCTATGGTGCCACTAGGATTGGTCATAGTCATAGAGAAGTAGATAGGTGGCTTGTGCCAGAGTAGCTTCTGATGCCAGATGGTTGCACTGAAGCCAACAAGAAAATGAGCTGTGGATGCTGACCAGGGTGTAGCTGTCACTGTGGACTATGCTATCTAAGTCAGGAAAATTAAAGGACGGTGGTCAGGGTGTGTTATGGTTTGAATGTGTCCCTAACGTTCCTGTACTGGAAAAAAATTCCCAATGCCATAGCGTTGAGAGGTGGGACTACTGAGAGGTAATTAGTTCAAGAGGTCTCTGCCTTCATGAATGGATTAATGCCTATATCTCAGGCATGGGTTTATTATTGCAGGAGTGGGTTCCTGATAAAATGATGAGTTCAGTCTCTTTCCACCCTCTCTCACACATGCTTTTTTCCTATTCACCCTTCCACCATGGAATGATGCAAGAAGAAGGCCCCACTAGATGCCACCAACTTGATATTGGACTTCTCCGCCTCCAAAACTGTGAGACATAAATTCCTTTTCTACGTAAATTAACCAGTCTGTGATATTCCATTGTAGCAACAAAAACTGAACTAAGGCAGATGTTTCTACTGACAGATACTATAAAAGTGAAAGTTTCAACGGACTGGTGGTCTCAATGAAGCTAATGCATAGATTTTTTTTTAATTAGGTCACGTATATATCTAATCCAGTACTCCCTGCCTATATCATCAGGAGATATTAAATACTTCTCTCTGTGAACCAGGAAACACAGACATGTCTTAAGTGATCTACGGGACTATTACTACTTTATTTGCATAGCACTTCCCTTTATTTCAAATGCTTTCCAATTCATCATAAACACCTCATTTAATTGCCATTACAATTTTGTGAGTTACACAAAACCAGTATTAATATCCTCATTTTATAACTGAAAAAAATATTGAGGCTTGAGCAAATTTTAACTCTTGCCTAAAATCCCAATGTGAGTTTGTAATGGATTATACTAAAATATACACTATTATTCCCTTGATGTGTGCCCGTTAAACAATGTATGCAGAAAAGTCAGAAGCATTAGCTAGTCATCCATATGGCAAAACTCAATGCTTTTGCTTGATTCCCAAACCAAAGACCAATGGCTGACTTCCTCTGGTCATTTCAGGGGGAAATATGTTCAGCCACACTGTATGCTCAGCAGGTTATGAATCTATGTTAGCCTTACCATCTCCTTTTTTGAGACACTGATTTTCCTTTAATGTCTATCCATAGGATATAAGTATTGTTTTAATTTAATCACTGTGATTTGTAAATGTGATGTTCACAATGTAGGAAGATTGAAGGTCCTTGTTCCTTTTGTTTCATACATCTTTTTCTAGGTTGGGCGCAGTGGCTCACACCTGTAACCCCAACACTTTGGGAGGCTGAGGCAGGTGGATCACCTGAGGTCAGGAGTTCAAGACTAGCATGGCCAACATAGTGAAGCCCTGACTCTACTGAAAACACAAACATTAGCCAGGTGTGGTAGCAGGCACCGTAATTTCAGCTATTCAGGAGGCTGAGACAGAAGAATCACTTGAACCCAGAAGACAGAGGTTGCAATCAGTCAAGATCACACCACTGCACTCCAGCCAAGGCAAGACAGCGAGACTCCATCTCAAAATAAACAAATTATTAAAAGATAAATCTCTATTTACCCATGAGAATAAAATCTATACATTTTATCAAACTATAAGGATATAGATAGAGCCAAAGAGTTTGCTCCAGAACCTGAATATTAATGAATCTTCTTCTATCTAATGAGTTTTTTAAGCTCCAGGCTATAAGATAGATGGTAAATAATTTCCCTATGTGCTTCTAACTTTAAATTAAAATTGAGGTCACATTGAAATGGTGGAAGTCAAAACCAATTTAGTTCCTTTGATCTCAACCTAGGGAAACATAGACTTTTGCTTATCTTCTTCATAACAAAAAATGCTTCTCGGATAAAAACTGTAGTACATAAAAATAAAGAGTCTGTATGTCAGGTACCCCATAAAACTCTGTAAATGCAGGATAAGTGAATTTTGAACATGTGATTTTTATCTTTGCCCATATAGACATTTCTATTCACATAATAATTAAATGAAACCTTCATTTAGGCCTGGTTCCACCATTAACCTGACATGTAAAATTTTTTAAAATCGCTAAAACTGTCACTTGTAAAGCTTTATGTTGGTAGAATGGGTGAAATACATATGCCAAGACTAACTTATATGCCCTAAAATTTAAGCAGTTTGCCCAAGATCGTGTAGGTACTAAGTGACAAATCTAAGGCTCTTTTTATGATAGGTTACAATACAGCTGTCTCTGTGACCAGTTTTTATTTACCTTGGAATGCTTTTCTTAGCGTGCTATAATGTCCTCTATTAAAATTTGGTCAAACTTCTTAGATCTGCAGTGAGAGTAATGATAAAGGATGCAGATGATCCTAAACAATGTTTATGAAAAAACAAAAAAAAATATGTATTTCATTTAACTTCAGAGTACAAGATTCTTTACTATACTAAAAGATTTGTTTAACAATGTTTACTTAGTCTCCTATTAAAACATATTAAACTGTTCCTGCTGATGGCACCAATCATCACGTACCAATGCTGATGCTCATAATATCCTAACAGCAATGTTACGTAAAATTTATGTTTGTATTTTCAGTTCTTAAATAGGGTGACTGTGGTTTCCAACTATCAAAATGGTCCTATGATTTCTGGTTATCAAATAAAATAGGTAAATAAAAATAGACATATATAGATTCACATGAAACACTTTTCGATTCTGTTCCTTAATCTTCATTTTCAATGTCTCAAAACAAACCTTCTTTATTTTTTAATGTCTCTCTAACCACGTCTCTATATCTAGTCTTACCAATCACTCTCCAATCTTTATTTCATAGGACTAACAAAGTTATCTTTCTACTATCATCATTAGGCTGATGGTCATTTTTCTGCTTTAAAGCCTTCATTAGTGCTTTAGTTTTCAGAATAAAAGAAAAATTCTTAACCTTAATCTCAGGAGCCCTGTGACTTAGCCTTTGACCTCTTTTTTGCCCAATGCCCCTTTGCAATCTCTATAAAACTAATTATCCTAAGTGGAACCTCAGGACAGGAGGCAGAGTTTCCAGTCTCTATAAATTCCAATACACTGTTTCCCTGTCCCTATAATCCTCTGCTTCCCATCATTGGTACAGTGAGGCTCACTCATACTTAAGGCTTTGCTCAGCATGGCTCTGGCCCTCAGTTTGATGAGATGCCCTTCTGGGTGGTCTTACTGCATCCTCTGAATATTTGCATTCTACCCATTAACAATCTGTGCTGAAATCCATTTTCCATATGGCAGCTAGGGTGTTTTTGTTTGGGGTTTCTTTCTTTCTTTTTTTTTTTTTTTTTACTACACTAGTCGTATCATTAAAAACAGTAAAGACATGCCTCCTGAATTCTGGAAAACAGCCTCCTTAGGCTCTATCTGAGCTAGTCCAGCCCAAGTCTTCAGCCTTACCTGCCTGGTAACAGTCTTCTTCCTGTCCACTATACCGTCGGCCATAGTTTTGGGGTTTTTGGGGAGTGGGTGGAAAAGGAGCAAACCTGAACTCTTTACCAGCTTTAGCATATGCTCTTCCCTCTGTCTCAAGTTCTCTTCTCCCCACTCTTGCCCTCACTTATCTCCAGGTCTCATCTTACCTGACACTTTCTCAATAACTCCCCTCATCCATTTTTATGCAAATTGCTCTTGCAAGACATATTTTGCTTTTCTTTCACAGCTCCTATCAAAATGTATAATTATGTGCCTATTTGCACTACTGTTGGTTTCATGCCTGCCTCTACATCCTCCATAAGTTCCATGAGGTCTGAGAACACACTGGTTTTGTTCTCCACCCTAAACTTAGAGCCTGGCACAATGTGCCTGGTACCATGTGGTGCTTAGAAATACTTGTTGAATGAATTTAAAGTCTCTTTCACTAAGCTTCACTATTCTTGATGAATTGTGATTCTATGTAAGTTCTATGTAATTCTGTATGTACAATACAGAATTGCCCATAGAGGGTTCTCACTAAGTATTAGATTAGCAAATGGGCAATTTTCAAAGACTAACGGAAACTCCTAAGATTAAAACTATGGGGAACAGTACTAACCTCTTTTTGAATATTTAGATATATTGAAGGACCTCATATTTTTTTAGACTTAACATCTCAAGAGGAAATATGATGGATGCTATGATGTACCAGCCAGACTCCCCTTCAAGAATGAAGATTTATTCCCCCTAGCTGGTGTGGGAGTTACAGCTCACTTTGTGCTATACTTAAGCATAGCTTTAGAAAGTCTCAGGGGAAGGAAACTGCTGTGTTTGAGGACTTGCCTCCCTGCAGAGATATTCATACTTCAGATATATAAAGGTCAGCCCCATATGCCAACTTGAGACAAGGCTGAAGAACCATCCCACCTCCAGAGCTCCCCATGAGGTCCACAGAGGCTGTCATAGGCACTGTAGCCTCACTCAACTCTTCCTTCTACCCACTCCTGCTTTCCTTTTCTTTCACTTCTCTTGATTTCAGTAACCATCCCTAAGAAACATCCTGCATGCTAACCTTCATCTCAGGGTCTGCCTCACATACAGAATATCTTTTCCCATCTCTGACAAGAAAAAAATGTTAGGGTTTATGTGAATTACAATGGCTGATAAATAATCTGTGTCATGTCTATGTTGTGGAAATGTATACGTTGTTATTAAATAACTAAGCTACTAGAAGGATACCATATGGCATTGTATTAATAGCAATTCTGATTAACTGGAGCTGAGTGGAGGTTTACAGATATACTGGTATTATCGTCCTGGTTTTTAAAAACGTATTAACTATTACAGTCTGCATTTGCCTGACAAACAGGGCAAATGACACAATATTGAAGACAGTTTCATGCCAAAAAAGGAAATAGTGGAGGGCAGGCATGCCCTACTGGTGCCATACTGCAGTGGTTTCTGTTTATCTCCCCTGAAAATGGAAGATCTTCCATATAAAGGCATTGGTTCAGAGAGTAAGTACTGCAGGTTGAAGGTGTAACTAGTTCGGGGTAAGAAGGGATGCCTTATACAAAAGGAAGGAGATACAACTGTTTGTTAAGAAAATAAAGGAATTATTATTTTTCAGCAGGCTAGCTAAAGTGTAACCCTTATTCCTTTCTCCCTTATACATTAATTATGCACATTTTATAGCTAAGCAATTAAAATTAGGTGCATCCTTTCTTCCTAAAGGAATAAACATTCTCCTTCCTCTGCAGCTCATTAGAAAATGTCTACTAGATAAGAAAAGGCTTCCCTTGAGGCACTTGGGCTTCTCAAACATTACTGTGAACACAAATCACCCAAAGGATCTCATTAAAATGCAGATTCTAATTCTAGGGGTCTGTGGTGAGCCCTGAGATTCTGTATTTCGAATAAGCACTAGGTGATACTGATACTGCCTGTCTATGCGCCACACTGTGAATAGCAAGGTATAAAAGAAAAACACAACTTGTGGGTAGGGCTCACAGAATATGATCTAGATATAAGGCATAACTGATACTACAAAAAGGATATATGACATTTTTGTGAAGGAAAAAATACACACACACATACATACACACACAAGTGTAGTTGAAAAAAAGTCACACAGGCACTTAATTGTTGTAATTATAAAATGAACACATAGACAAAAGCCTAGTTAGCAATCACTTCTGCAATATATCCCTCAAAATGTTATATGTTTTTACAAGTATAAGTTATATGGAACAATACGAGTTTCAATTGGTTATTTTTATACTACAGAAACTAAATTTTCAGCTTGTAATTTGAATATATACGTATGTCATATGTGTCTATGTATGTGTATAATTGTGTGCGTATGCATCATACACAGATTAAAATTTTGTATGTCAAAATTATGTAATACATTTCGATGACAGATAATACAAGTTGATCCAAACACTTTGGTTTCATGTCTGTTTCTTCAATAAAAATGTTACCTTGTTTTTGCTTATCGAATTATCCATACAATACAGAGACTTTCTTTCTGGAAAGAATCCTATTAAAAACAAAGGCAATCATCAAACTAAGCCATATGAAGATGTGCATCCTATAAGTCTGAAAATGAATTATTATGATAGTACAAAAGGAAATAAGGACATCCAGAGTATCTATTCCCTTCCTGTTCCATTCCAATGAAGTCAATACAACTATTCCAATGTCCTGAGTACACAGAACAGCCAGATATTAGAAATGAACATTTCTAAGATTCTTTTCTATTTGGATACAAAGAACACAATCGATAGTGTGTACTTCCTATATTCCAGAGACTATGGTAGTTTCTCTACATCTCTTTGCTCAGCCATTCCTCATGGCAACCTAGTGAGGTAAGCCCTATTATGCTCATTTTACAAGCAAAACAGGAAGGCTATGAAATCTGTCCTTGATCACAGAGCAAGATAGCTCCTTTTTCCCTCTGAAAAAATAGGTTAAAAATCCTCTTAATAGTTCTCAACCATGGATATATAATGTGATCCCCTGAAAAGCTTTTGCAGTACTAATTCCTAGATGCTACCTCTTAGAGATTCTTGAGGTTTAGTCTTCATAGCCAGAAAGCAGAAGTCCCTCACGCGATTCTCATGTGCACCAGAGCTGACAACCACTATTCTGGAGCATTTAAATAATATTGTTCTCTTCTGCTCCCTTCAGCGTAACCAGATGACTTCATTTCTCATTTCTCAAAGACAATAGATGCTATAAAATGGACACTTTCTATCCATATCCCTTCCTCTGGTTTACACTAGAGAGTCATTTTTGAATTCCCTCTTCCCTCAGCCCAAACTCCTTTTCAGGAACCTTCCTGAATATATTTCCATTACTATTTTAAAATGATTTAATTTCTCTTGTTTTTTAAAGTGAAAAACAACTAGCTCTCTTTGTCATCACATACCCTTTTAGCCAATGCCAAAGAAAGCCAATTTCTTCCCCAAATTATCCATAATGGATGACAATATTTCCCACCATTCATATGTTAGCCTGATTTCTACCTAAACTCTCAATAGAATCTATTCACACCAAAATCACAGATATTACTTTTCAACCAATACCTCTCCTACCAGTATTTGACTCTTAATATTTTCCTATCCCAATTGTTTCTTTTCATTGCTGCAACACTGCACTTTCCTGGCTCTTTCTCCTACAATTTGTGAGGTCCTTCTCAGTCACTTTGCAGGCTTCTTGTCTTAAATGTATTGATGCAAGACAAGGGTTTTTCATACTATCTAATGTAAGCTTGTCCAACCCGCACCCTGTGGGCCACATGTGGCCCAGGACAGCTTTGAATGCGGCTCAATACAAATTCATAAACTTTCTTAAAACATTGAGATATTTTTGTGTAATATTTTTTAGCTCATTAGCTATTGTTAGTATTAGTGTATTTTATGTATGACCCAAGATGGTTCTTCTTCTTCCAACGTGTCTCAGGGAAGTATGTCAAAACACTGGTCACCTCTAATCTAATGCATGGACATGAAACTCACATGAATTCTGCTACGGGATGTAAATCACAAATCCTCATGTCCTGTTTAATCTTCCTTGAACTGTGCATTCATATGTCCTCCTATAAGTTAGATGTCTCTGCAGTCACTTAATATGTCCGAGGGCAAACACAATCTTTCCCCACAAAATTTTATCATCCATTTTCCCTATAGAAATTAGTGGTGCCATGAATTCACTTCCATCCCAGAAACATACCTGCATTCCTGAAACCCCTCTCCTTCTTCACAAACAGTCATTGAGTCCAGACCAATCACTAAGTCTTTTTAATCCTCAGATATGTCCTCTTGATAGCATCCTCACTTTCCCAGCCTGGCTGCTATTAGCTGGTACCTACATTACTATTCCTAACTGCTCCCAGTTTTGTTCCCTCTATTCCAATCCACACATAGTCATGAGGAACATTGTAAAAAGCAAATTGTAAAAGGTCACATTTCTTAATAAAACTTCAGTGGTCCTATAGTTCTCTGAGTAAAGTTCAAACTTATTATCTTAAAAGATCCTTCATGAACCTATCACTATTTTGCTTTATGGTCTTATAGCATGTGATTTTGTCTTTCACATTCAAAGAAACATTCATAATGACCTTCTTAAATTTCCTCGAGTTTGTCGTGCTGTTTCTGGCTTCTAAGGCTCGGCATAGTTTCCCTTTTTTTCTCTCTCTTTCCTTCCTTCCCCAACCTCTCACTCCTTCTGAATAACACTTCACCTTACAGGTTTTTGTTCAACAATAAATGCTTATACTTTTAACTCTGCCTGTCTTTAAACTGGGACTCTGTCATTTCTTACAGTGTGAACCTAAAAGAGTTATTTAACTTCTCTAATTTGCAATCACCTCCTCTTTAAAATGAGGATAATGGAAATATGTTATCTCATAGAACTATATAAATGTTAAATGAGATACTGCTTGTGAAGCGGCTGACACACTGCCTGGCAAATGTTATCAATAAATGTTATTATTTTCATGCTCCTGAGATGCCTTCGTTGACCCTAGAAATGTTTTTGGTCAGTATCCTAACTGCTCGCACCATGCCCCCTACTGCTCCTGTCATTGTTCCATTACATAGAACAACAATGTCTTTTTTAACTGTTCCACATCTTCCACTATGCTGAAGTTCTTAAGGGTCAGGACTATGCCCATTTTATTTGCTGCGGAATTCCTAACACCCGACACAGAGATGAGCCCGTAACAATACCAGTTAAGCATTAGTTGAATAAAGAGCAGCGGGCTTCACAATTCCAAAGAGCTCTCCAACTGCACAGGCTGTGCACTTTTAAAATTTGCTCCTGGAAGGAGTAATCATAGTATTTGTGCATGTGTAAGTGTGTAAATTAAACCAGTCAGGAATAATCTTCAAAACTGTTTACTTTTTTAAAATGTGAGATGTTAGTTTACATTGTAAATGTTTTAGTAAACAGGCAATGTAAATAAATTCATAAACATGACAAAACTAAGTGAGCATATAAGAAAAAAAAACAAATTTTAATTTCAAAAATTTGGATACTCCCCAAAATATTGGTGTCACTTCAGTTCCAGTGAGCTACACTGCAGATTTTTCTTATTTTACAAATGCTATATGAAAGTTGCAGAATTCTACTGACACTGCTATAAAGACAACACAAATTTTAGTTTACAGCCCACTTAAAATATATGATAGACTATTTTCCCTGGGTCTAACTGTTGCTCAAATCACCTTCAAAAATGCTTTCTGTAGGTTGGCTATAGGATCCTGAGTTTTTGTAATATGAGGATTGGTGCAAACTCCATTAACTGGGTTGGAGTGTTTTAGACGAGAAACTCTCTACGTTGAAATACTATAAAGGTGAACGTTTGAAAAATAGATTGTTTGTCCTTTCCCAGGATGAAGTACAGACCAAAATGTATCTAACCAGTAAGTAGATCCTTTAAGAAAGAAAATAAGGTACATGTCTTTTGGGAGGTAATTTGGAAAAATGTTTGTATAGTTTGACCCAATAATCCTCTGTCAGGGAATTCACCTTCAATATATTTTATAAAAAGAAAAAAGCCAAAAGCATTATTTGTTGTAGTTTTTTGTTTATGGAAGTATTTCTGGCAAAAACTAAAATCTATCTAGATTCAAAATGAATTTTGTAAATCATGACAAATCAAATGCAGCCCTTAAAATTAAAGTTATAGGCCGAGCTCGGTGGCTCACGCCTATAATCACAGCACTTTGGGAGGCCGAGGCGGGTGGATCACGAGGTCAAGAGATCGAGACCATCCTGGTCAACATAATGAAACCCCGTCTCTACTAAAAATACAAATATTAGCTGGGCATGGTGGTGCGCGCCTGTAGTCCCAGCTACTCAGGAGGCTAAGGCAGGAGAATTGCTTGAACCCAGGAGGCAGAGGTTGCAGTGAGCTGAGATTGCGCCATTGCACTCCAGCCTGGGTAACAAGAGCAAAACTCCGTCTCAAAAAAAAAAAAAAAAAAAAAATTAAAGTTATAGCATAAGCATTTTTCATGCTGTCATAAAATATCTAATAAAATATGTGACATAAATTGATTTCAATCATGTGAAAATTATATAATCATAACAAGACACAGACAAGAAAATGATTAATTTATTAGAACTGTATAATTGTGTATGTCCACTTAATAAATTCAGTGTAATATGCATATTTTTATAATATATGTCTTTTTTTTTAATTCTCCAAATGTAAAAACACAATGTTAGAATTTTATTAATATTGCCTGTTTTAAAAGAAAAATCGCTTGTAAATCTGGCCTCCAGTAGACAAAACTTTTTCTTTTTTAGCTTTTCTAAGCTTTATTTTATACTACATATTTTAAAAATAAAATGATCATCTTTGTATTTCTTTTTTTTTTTTTTTTTTTTTTTTTGAGACGGAGTTTTGCTCTTGTTACCCAGGCTGGAGTGCAATGGCATGATCTCAGCTCACCGCAACCTCCGCCTCCTGGGTTCAGGCAATTCTCCTGCCTCAGCCTTCCTGAGTAGCTGGGATTACAGGCATGCGCCACCATGCCCAGCTAATTTTTTGTATCTTTAGTAGAGACGGGGTTTCACCATGTTGACCAGGATGGTCTCGATATCTTGACCTCGTGATCCACCTGCCTCGGCCTCCCAAAGTGCTGGGATTACAGGCTTGAGCCACCGCGCCCCGCCCATCTTGGTATTTCTTATGCCTAAACCATAAGCTTTAGTTGGACTGACTGATCTTAGTAGCAGTAAATCTAACTTCATGATTTCTTGAACCACAGTTCATATAGGACAAAGGGTACTTTTGTTTTATTTACTTTGTAATAAATGAAGAATCTATAGGATGCCATGTTAATGGCTTATTGCTCTTAAGAGTCTTTCATCTAAATCATTAGGATGTTCAGGTTCATTAACTGAATCACTTTCAAAAGGGCCCATTAGAATGAAATAAAAGGATTTCAATGGCAGGCTATAAAATCATAGTTCAGCTCTTCCTTACTAAACTTTGTGACCTCAGGCAAGTGACTTAACACCTCTGTGCTTCAAATTGTTCATCTAATTATTGTCATTGGTAATAATAATAATATCTACCCAATAGAGTGGTGGTGAATATTAAATGTGTTTATAGACAAAAAACATTTAGAACAGTAAATGGCAGGTGGTAAAAAGGTATTTCTTATTTGTATCATCCTCACTCATTTTTAATAACAGCTAGGTTTTGTGTTAAAGTTCTCTAAAGAGCATGACAAGAAATACATTTTATGTTGTTTTTCTAAGAGAAAGTTAAAGGATTCTGTATTTCGAAGTTTTGACCTTAAGCAGGTCACTTATTTATCTGAGTATCAGGTTCCTCACTAATAAAATCAGATAAATACGTGCATTATGATTTAGATGCGATTAAATGAGACATACAACAGAATGGAAGATTCAATTTATTCACTCCTAAATTTTATATGACCTGACATAGTATCTAACACAGAGCAGATGGTTTACAAATAATACTTTTAAAAACTAGGGATAATTGTGCAAAAAAAAATAGTTGGTCCAGGAGACATGAATTTAATTTATAAAAAATAACCTCAATGAACCAAATGTCATGAGTTGTCATCATCCCTTACATATTAAATGTACTTAGTTGCTGAAGTACAAATACCTTTCTATAAGACTGGAAAAATATCAATTTCCAGGTAGAAAGGACTGTGGCCATTATCTGATTTAAATCTATCTTCGCAGAAAACAATTAACCCCCCAAATTCAATGGCCCTTGAAATCAGAAGTGTTAATGTATTGTAATCTTGCAACTCAAACTTTCAGGAACGATAATGCCTCTAAGTGTCGATTTGCTGTCAGGAAAATTATCCATGTCTTGTTATCTTCCAGTGAGTGTAACTTTAATACAAGCAGTGTGTGAATATCCAAGAATAAGGTGGAAAAGTATTAAATTAGAAAACATAAAAATAGACACACCTTATATAAGACATAATCTGAGAGAATAATGGTGACACAATAAACTTATTGACAAAAAATACAGACATTTGCAAATATTCATTCATGAAGTTGCCTATTTTAAAATGCTCAAGCAACTAAGAAGCAGCAAGATAAATCAGAAATTTGTTTCAAAAAGCTACTCAGGGAATAAGACTGCCAGTAAAAGACAAATAATTTCTTACAACATAGATATCATATTACTACATATGATCTTTTGATGGTTATATAATACTTTCAAACACTTTTATTCCCCCCCCGACTCAAAAACTCCTTAAACAAACATATCCTCATACAGTATAACTTGAATTTAAGCACACACCAAAAAAGAATATTAATTTTACTACTAAAAGCAACTACTTCTCAGTATAACTGGAAATAAAATATATGAAACCACAAAGCTATCTAATTGTGCCTTCATGTACGTAAATGAAGAAGACAGTTTTTGTTGGTTTCTAGGTTTGAATTAATCATCGGAGCGAAATCCACTAAAATTTCTGTAGCTACAGAAAGCTACATCAACTGAATATATCTAGCATCCAGAAGCCAGCATTAATAAATGCATGCATGGGCCGGGTGCAGTGGCTCACACTTGTAATCCCAGCACTTTGGGAGGCCAAGAGGGGTGGATCACTTGAGGTCAGGAATTTGAGATCTGCCTGGACAACATTGTGAAACCCCATCTCTATTAAAAATACAAAACTTAGCTGGGCATGGTGGCACACACCTGTAATCCCAGCTATCCCAGCTACTTGGGAGCCTGAGGCAGAAGAATCTGTTGAACCTGGGAGAGGGAGGCTGCAGTAAGCCAAGATCATACCACTGCACTCCAGCCTGGGTGACAGAGTGAGACTCTGACTCAAAAAATAAAAATTAAGAAAAAACCTATGCATAATAACTTGAAGCAGTTTAAAAAGCACATAAGTATTTACAATGTTTTAAGCCTCATGTACTTGTCTTTTCACATTTCAATCTACAAAACAACTTTATGAGACCTGGTATTTTATCCACAATTTTGAAAAAGGACACAGGTCTCATGAAACATACTTATCCATATGGGTGTGTATATAAGGTTGAATGATGACCAAGATCACCCAGTTGGCTAGGGGTACAAATAGGATGAAAATCCAAGTAGAATAACTAAAGAGCTTCTAACTCTAATCACTATCAGATACTGGTTTATGAGATACTGGTTTTCTTGGTTGTTAAGATGCAGAAAGTTAATTTTTAATTTTATGGATAAACAATTTAACTTTGGCAGGAAATTACTTAAAATAACTAAATTCAGCATAGATATCAATATAAGAAAATAAATTTGAGAGTAAAACCACTCTCCTAATGGCTGAGTTCCTCCTGAGATAATATAGCCAAAGGGTCACTTAAAATTACTAGTACAAAATTTAGTTTTAAACAATTTTCCAAGAATAATATCCTGGTGAAACTTTAAGGAAATAATTTTTGGAAGTTAAAAAAATCCCCCCCAAAAGGTTGTACCACTCCTACCTCTAAAATATCTAAATTCTGTATATTGTAAATGCACGCGGCTCCGCATAAGAATGCTCTCATGTAGAATATTATAAGAAATATAAACCCACGTGAATTCACCATAGAAAATGTTATCCAAATTGTAACTGCAAGACAGCTTTTAGATAGCGTCAAGGGTCAGATTTCAGATATGATATATGTAATACTAAACTTCAGCTGGTCTCATTTTATTGTTCTTCCTGGATCAACTATCATGCTAATTGTGCAGCTCTGTTCCTACACTGGCTTTCGTGAGGCAAACTAAAACATGCTTAGATTAAATGTCCATGCGGTTACCCAAAGAGATGAAATGACACAACTCTGATTCATTTGCTTACTGTCTCCTTTGTCATTATCATTCTCAATCAAATCCTGCCAGGCTTTGAACGTGTGATGATCGTCTTCAAAGCTACAACAGAGTCACAGAAGCTGATTTAATGATGCCTAAAGCCAATAGTTTAGATGAACCCCCTGACATCCAGAGTCAGAAATACTCAGTAGTAAAGAGGTCCATGCTGATAATTGTGTACGTGTCCACAGAATACACATGTGCATATGGGTGTGTGTGCAGACATACACATTTTTAGATATAAATGTCCTACCCGTTTTGCAGTTATCAATCAAAGTAAATTTAATTTGAGCAGTAGGAGTAACGGGCAGAGAGAATTCATGGTAAGATAGTAAATTAGAAATCCAGTTTTGCTATAAGAAAACTTAGCAACAACAGTAGCTAGAGTGATTTTTGCACCTCAGACAAAAGCTGCCTCTCCATCCTTACTTTAGGATGGAAAGAAGGCCAACATTCATTAAATGTATACCACATAGGGGCTCTTTTGTACATGCAATTGCCAATGTTAGCTAAGAAGTATGAATTACAGATCTCCCAAAATATTTTACCTTCATATTTATTTAGCCTAATCCTGTACCATTACTCCAGCTAAAATTCTTGAGATGACTCTGGTCTCCTCTGTTCTCCCACACCACTCACCCAGTCCTGTACTCAAAACCATTAGCCTCTATTTTCAAAATGCATCATGAATCTTGCACCATCTCCTACCCTAGTTCAAACCACGTGACCTTTCTCCTGAACTATGGCAAATGCCTTCTAACAGGACTCTCTCATCCAGGTTTAACCCTTTACAGTCTAGTCTTTACACAGCCACCAAAGTGATCCCTTTAAAACCTGTGATAGATTATTTCACATCACCATTCAGACCCTATAGTTCATTATTAAAATGGTCAAGCTGGCCAGATGCAATGGCTCATGCCTGTAACCCTAGGCTTTTGGGAGGCCAAGGCAGGTGGATCACCTGAGGTCAGGAGTTCGAGACCAGCCTGGCCAACATGGTGAAACCCCGTCCCTACTAAAAATACAAAAATCAGCTGGGCATAGTGGTGGGCCTCTGTAATTCCAGCTACTCAAGAGGCTGAGACAGGAGACTCACTTGAACCCAGAAGGCAGAGGCTGAGGTGAGCCGAGATCTTACCACTGCACTCCAACCTAAGCAACAAGAGTGAAACTCCATCTCAGGAAAAAAAGAAGAAGAAATAAAAAAATAGTCAAAGCTCACACGACTGGCCCCTGGTTACTTCTCTGGTCTCACCTTCTATTACATTCTCTAGTTCTGTGTAGTTTCTTGACATTCCTTGGAGACGCCAGACACACATGTACATCAGGGTCTTGGCAGTCAGCATTTCCTAATCCTGCAATGTTTTATCCTAACTTCACATAATTTAGGTCTTTGATGAAATATCATCACAAAAAGTCTTCCCTGGCTACTTTAATTAGAAACCTCCTGCCATTGTTCTTCACCTTCTCATCTTATTTTATATTCTGTATAGCACTTATCACCTGATATGTGTGAGCATAAAGGGGTGTATAGAGGTATAGATATAAATGTGTTGTCTATTTTACCCTCTTAGAATGTAAGCTCCATGTAAACAGCCATTTACATCTTTTGAAGATGTCATTCAATTAAAAATTTGATGAGCAAACATATTCACTAGACGCCGCTGCTGCCTTACCGTGCATCATCCTCTGTGAAGTTCACTCTCTGACAAACTCTGTCCCAGACATAGATAAATCCTTTCCCTTTCTTCCAACTTCTTCACTTTTGAATACAACAGGGATAGTAATTTTTAAAAAATAATTTTGTCTAAGAAATGAGCCATCCTGGCTTTCACAATTACTTAGGGGCTCCAGTGTATGTTGCTTTGCATTTTTGCCTCAAACCACTACAAACTGAATTCTGCTCAAAAGTATATCACGACTCCTTACAACAGAGTCACCAATAACCTCTTAGATTTTGAATAAAAATGCTATTTTTTATTCTTGTTCAATCCTTTTATGGAATTTCATATTGTATACTATTCTCTGTTTCTAAGCCTTTCCCAGTTCAGCACCTATTAGAGGCTGCTGCTTCCCAGTCTCATTCAAGGACCTCTCCTCCAACACTAATCCATCAAAATGTTAACACTCTATTGGACTCCAAATGTGCCTTTCTGCACAGTAGAAACACTTCCTGGACAATCTCAAATATCTGTATAGCTTCAACTCTCAAATACCCTTTATTCACTTTTCCATTCTTAGCTCCTTGAGAAAAGGGGCCATAACCTACTCATTACTACATTACTAGCTTTAAGCCCAGTACTTGGCAAAGAATGGAAGGTAAGTAAGTAACTGCTGAAGGAATGAGAATGCTCAAGTAAATGTATAACTCTAAGTAACATCTCTCCTTTGTTTCTGGAACTATAGCACTTTCTAACTACTAGATATGCTCACTTGACTGGGAGTGTCTTCACACATTTAATGCACAACCTGTTCACAAGGTAAGTCATGTATTTCTCCATCTCCTCTTTCCTCACCCTCAAGTTTAATGCCAAATAGTCCCTTTCTTCTATGTTTACATCTTGAGCCAAGCACTTGAGAATCATTTCCCCTCCCTAATGGTACATATCCAGTTTTCAACTTCTGAAGGCTTTTTCTTCTAAATGTGTCTTCAGTGAGTCTCCCCTCATTTAACATTGACACAATTATGTCAATTCATGTCCTCATTATTTCCTACCAGATTTACTGCAATGACTTCTTAATTGTCCTACCTGCCTCCAATTTTACCCCACTAGTCTTCCATATGGTTGGTCTTTATCATCACGGTTTTTGGTTTTTAAAGGAAAAATCACCATGTCACGTTACTTTCTAAAAATTTGTGGAGGGATTTCTGTATCATTCTAGAATGCATATAAATATAATTTTTAGCATAAAATCCCCCCATGAGAAGAATCCCACCTCTTCTTTGCACATCTTCCCTGACCCTTGACTATTCTCTCACCTTCCCAAGATCCATCTACTCTTAACTTGTTGTCCCACTTCTGGTCATCCAAGGGTCAGAAGGTGTGGCTTATTGCACATGCTTATCCCTCTACAGAAAATATTCTCACCTCCCGCAATATTTCTGATGCTTTTACAAAGACTTAAACATAATTTCTTTTAAGAAGCCTTCCTTTAATTATGCCATCATCCAGCCCTTTCTGCTTTTTCTCATACACAAGATCCCAGTGTAAGCCTGATAAAGGCAGGAGCCCTTGCCTCTGGTTCACAGCTACTACTACTGAGCTTAGTATGACCTGCATCAAGAAAGTAACATATCAACCATTGCCTGAATAAACAAGTTTGCAATGATTTCTTTGCTTTTACTTGTTTTCTATATTCAAGTAGCTCCTCAATGGCAAGAAGCAATGTTCATCTCATTACCAGTGAATGAAATACTGCAGGCATTCCATTTTTCGCTTTACTCATTTAATTTAAAAAAATAAATATTTATATGTACACCTATACATATGTATGTATTCAATGCAAATTAAGTATGTCTCCATGTGTTATACTTGAAGTCAAGCCAAGAAGTACATAGACTTGCCAGGGATATAGATCGTTACCTTGATTCCTAAATGACCACATCTGGTCTAAAGAAAAAACAGATTCCTTAGTCAAGTATATGCAAGTCTGATTCCAAAGCACTATCAGTTATTTCACTGATATTGTCAACTCTGCCCACTTTGGACAACTGTAATCCCTGATTCAATGAATGTCTCTAGAAACATCTCACCATTTCTGTTTACTTGAGTCTAAGTGCAAATGTGACCATAAAAAGTAGACTAAGCCAGGCACAGCGGCTCACTCCTATAATCCCAGCACTTTGGGAAGCTGAGGTGGATGGATTACCTGAGGTCAGGAGTTCGAGACCAGCCTGGCCAACATGGTGAAACCTCGTCTCTATTAAAAATATAAAAATTAGCTAGGTGTGGTGGCACATGCCTGTAGTTCCAGCTACTTGGTAGGCTGAGGCAGGAGAATCACCTGAACCCCAGAAGGCAGAGGTTGCAGTGAGCAGAGATCACACCAGTGCACTCCAGCCTGGGTGACAAGAGTGAAACTCCATCTCAAAAAAAAGAAAGAAGAAAGAAAGAAAGTGAAAGTCGACTCTTGAAAATACTATAATGAGGATCCAAGTATTAAAGAAAAAGGGAAAGGAGAGAGAAAATCCGGTGGAAGAGAGGATACCAAAATAAATAGCACTTGAATAGAGAGTTGAATGACGGCTAGGAGTTTAAAAGTCCAGAAGAGAGTCAATAAGAGATTAACAGAAAGATTGATAAGTAGTGGCTATCTTCTAACAAATTGCTATTTATCATAGTGATGATATCAGCCTCTTAGAATACATTGAACATTTATGATAACACAATTTGATATGAAATAACTAGAAAGTTTTGCTGTAATACCTCATCTTGATGTAATAGCTTTAGCTAAGGTTGTCAGGCCCCGCATATAAAATGCCATTTTAGAAGGGTATTAATTTATTTACCAGTTCATTAGTCAACTGAACTCATTTGAAAGAGAGGAGATGTAATGATAAAAATGGAGAAGAGAGGAGAGCAGAGGAGAGTGAAGGGGAAGGAAGAGAATCAGTACAATCTGCAGATGAAAACAAGTTAGAACCCAAGTGGTGAAGAATGGGAATAGGTGTTATAGTGCTTAATTACCTCATTCCAATTGTGTAACATAGGGAAAATTGTAAAGTGGGGTAAAATAAGCGGAGAAGATTCTCTCCCAAGGGGAACTTGCTCATACAGATTTGAACTACTTTATTTGTGAACACGGAATGGACTCTGGAGACAGACTGCCTAGATTGAAATCCTCACTCTGCCACTTGTTATCTCAGTAGCCTTCAGCCATTTGCCCATTTCTTACTACTCAGCTCCATCACCAGTAAAATGGGAATTATTTTGATACTTATCTCATCGGAGTCTTATGAGAATTAATTGAATCAGTATTCCCAAGGCACTTAAAAAAGAAGGTGATACATAAATCAGCACTACATAACTCTGTGCTAAACAACTATGTTTGTATTTTAAGACAACAAAATGAGGTCAAAATATGACTTTGCAGCAAATTAGAAAAAGATAACAACATACATCCAGTGACCATTCCAAAAGAGGCCTTGGAGAGAGCTTTAGTTCCCATACATTATCTATCAGATACATCTGGATCAAAAATTTACATTTCTTAGCCTCACACATATTGCTTGGCAAACACTGCTTTGTATCCTACCAAACAAACAGTGATCCTAAACCCATATTGTATAGAGGTACTGGAGTCCTCAATCTACCAGTCCTATATACATACATATGTATGTATTTATCTATCTATCTATCTATTGATCTACCTATTTGTCTATCCATCTCTAGATAATAACATCTATATTATATCATAAACATTGTACATTCCATACCCCAACTTCTGTTAACTTAAAAAGGTTAACTTTGTAAATTTAATCTCTAGACGATTAATAAGTGGATTGGTTTATTTACATTTCATCAAGACTACTTCTTAATATTTTAAACAATACAATATAATTTATTTTACAATGGACTCAGACTCTCAAGATAGATTGGGTTCAAACTCCAGCTGTTCTTTACGACTAATGGGATTTGGGTTTAATGTGTCTTTGCCTAATTTTCCTCATATGTCAATTAAGGATAACAACAGAGTATTTTGTATCTATGTATGTAAGGCACTTAGAATATCACCTGGCAAATATTAACCACTGTGTAAGCATTTGCTATTATCATTACTGTTGTTATTCTGGATAAAGCACAATGATTATATTCCTTCCTTATACTGATGAGAAATCACTTTCTACTCTTAAAGGAAAAACCAAATATATGAGAGGTTCTATAAATAATTTATTTTCAATTCTATTCATAGGCAAAAAACTTTTTAAAGGAAAATATTTTAAAGTATTTCATTATACCATTTTTAATAAAACGTTCATCAAAAGTTGAAAAGATATTTAATGATCAGCCTGTTTTAGCATCTATGGTACTTCCTGTCGATTGACATATTTTAAATGATGCAGAAATCACTAACATTCATCATTCTGGGACATGAACATGTAAATTAATGATTTCTCTACCCCATCAGGTTTGCTGTATGGAAGTTACCTATGTAAATAGCATATGGCAATTTCTTCCTAATAATTCCTAAATACTCATCCCTTAGAAGTAGTTTAATGTGCAAGAGAATAGCATCCTAGTTCCTGAAATAAAAACTTGAATCTTTCTATCAACAGTCGTTCACAAGTAGAAAAGCAAAGAGGAACCAAATGTTAACCGACCTAACAGTTGTTAATTTCTCCTTAAAAGTTCTTCTGTGCACATAAAAAATATCAAGAAGTCATAATTTGACTGACATATTCCTTATGTAATAATAATCTTCACTTAAATGGATAACAACATGTTTTTACTTTTTCATTTTACCTGCAAAGATAAATTTAGGAACAAGCAGGGCTAGGATTTTAAAGTGTCATAGATTCTCCACTTTCTTTATTTAAATAGAAAAGAAAAATTTTGGTGAGGGTTACTGATTAAATCAGTTTTTAAAAATATAGTAGCTAAAAGTTCATTACTGAACACTCTCCATGTTTGATATAATTTATATGGTGAAAAGGAGAAAACAAGTCATGAAAAAGTCATTCAGTGGATCAGAGTGGAGACCAGGTGAGTTTTTCCACAGCTAATTTGAAATTAGTTTATTAGAGCATCTACACATATATAGTAAGATTTATAAAGATATGTTTTTATAGGAAAAGAGTCATTTCAGTCTATATACCAATATCTGGCTGTGGTAGGCAGAGTAATGGTCCCCAAATATTCCCACATTCTAATCCCTAAAAGCTGGGAATATGTTGCCTTATAGGGCAAAGAGGACTTTGCAAACGTGATTACATTAAAGATCCTGAGAATTAAAGAGTATCCTAGATCATTCAGTTGGGCTCAATGAAATGACAAAGTTTCTTATAAAATCAACCTGTGTCCATCAATGGACAAAATGGGTAAAGAAAATGTGATATGTATACAAAACAGAATCTCAATAATTAAAAATTACAATCTTGTTAGTTTTGAATGAGGATGAATCTGCAGGACATTAAGCAAAATAGGCTAGACACAGAAAGACAAATAACACATTATCTCACTCATAGGTGGGATCTTAAAAAGCTGCAGAATTAATGAGAAGAGAAGTTACCAGACGCTGGAGAGGGTAAGAAGGAGAGGGGGAAGAGAAGAGATTGATTCATGGGTATAAAATTACAGTTAGATAGGAGAAATAAATTATGGTGTTCTGTTGCACAGCAGGATGAAGACAGTCAAAAATATTGTATTGCATATTTGAAAAAAAACTAGAAGAGAGGATTTTGAATGTTCTTATCACAAATACATGATAAACATATGAGGTGACAGGCAGGCTAAATGCCCTGATTTGATCACTACACAATGTATACACATATGGAAACATGACGCTGTACTCCATAAATTTATGAAATTATAATATGTCAATTAAAACTAAAAATAAATCTTAAAAATATACATTTATCTTAAAATAATAATTAGGTGGGAGTTTCAGAGTAGGAGAAAGATGTGAAAATGTTACCATGCTGGTTTTGGAAAAGAAGGAAGGGGCCATGAGCTAAGGAATGCACGCAGACCCTAGAAGTTGGAAAAGGCAAGGAAACTGATTTTCCTCTAGAGCCTGCAGAAAAACATCATAGTGCTACAGACAAGACTTATTTTAGCCCTATAAGATTCATTTCAGATTTCTGACTTCTAGAACTTAACATAACATATTTGAATGACTTTAATCCACTGAATTTGTGGGAATTCATTACAGCAGCAATAAGAAACTAAGACACTGTTTCTCTAAAAATAATGCAGCTACCATCTTCACACAATTCTTACAATTCAATGCTTATGATTCAAAAACTGTAAGAATTCTTACAATTATTATAAATCTTATAAAAACAATTTGTATAATTTTCATAAAAATAAGAATTCTTATAATTACAATTATTATAATTATGGACTGCTTGTTCTATTATAACACAATGTTTCAAGATTTCATATTTAGAAGATCACATCATCTTAGCCCAAAACCTCCTTGAGCTGATAAGCAACTCTGGCAAAGTCTCAGGATACAAAATCAATGTGCAGAAATCACAAGCATTCCTATACACCAAAAACAGACAAACAGAGAGCCAAATCATGAGTGAACTCCCATTTACAATCACTACAAAGAGAATAAAATACCTAGGAATACAACTAACAAAGGAGGTAAAAGATCTCTTCAAGGAGAACTACAAACCACTACTGATCAAGGAAATAAGTGAGGACACAGATTGAAAAACATTCCATGCTAGTGGTTAGGAAGAATCAATATTGTGAAAATGGTCATACTGCCCAAAGTATTTTATAGATTCAATGCTATCCCCATCAAGCTACCATTGACCTTCTTCATAGAACTGGAAAAAAACACTTTAAACTTCATATGGAACCAAAAGGGAGCCCACAGAGCCAATACAATCCTAAGCAAAAAGAATAAAGCTGGAGGCATCATACTACCTGACTTCAAACTATACTACAAGGCTACAGTAATAAAAACAGCATGGTGCTGGTAACAAAACAGAGATATAGACCAAATAAAACAGAACAGATGCCTCAGAAGCAACACCACATATCTACAACCATTTGATCTTTGACAAACTGGACGAAAGCAAGCAATGGGGAAAGGATTCCCTGTTTCATAAATGGTGTTGGGAAAACTGGCTAGCCATAGGCAGGAAGCTGAAACTGGACCCCTTCCTTACACCTTATACAAAAATTAACTCCAGATGGATTAAAGACTTAAACATAAGAACTAAAAACATACAAACCCTAGAAGGAATCCTAGGCAAAACCATTCAGGACACAGGCACAGGCAAGGACTTCATGACTAAAACACCAAAAGCATTGGCAACAAAAGCCAAAATAGACAAATAGGACCTGATGAAACTTAAGAGCTTCTGCACAGCAAAAGAAACAATCATTAGAAAGAACTGGCAACCAACAGAATGGGAAAAAATTTTCGCAATCTACCTATCAGACAAAGGGCTAATATCCAGAATCTACAAAGAATTAAAACAGATTTAACCAGAAAAAAACAAACAAACCCATTCAAAAGTGGGTGAAGGAGATGAACAGACACTTTTCAAAAGAAGACAAATATATGGCCAACAAACATAGGAAAAAATGCTCAAAACCACATTGAGATACCATCTCACACCAGTTAGAATGGCAATCATTAAAAAACCAGGAGACAACAGATGCTGGAGAGGATGTGGAGAAAAAGGAACACCTTCACAATGTTGGTGGGAGTGTAAATTAGTTCAACCATTGTGGAAGACAATGTGGCAATTCCTCAAGGATCTAGAAATAGAAATTCCATTTGACCCAGCAATCCCATTACTGGGTATATACCCAAAGAATTATAAATCATTCTATCATAAAGACACATGCACACATATGTTCACTGCAGTGCTGTTTACAATAGCAAAGACCTGGAACCAACCCAAATGCCCATCGATGATAGACTAGACAAATAAAAAAAATGTGGCACATATATACCATGGAATACTATGCAGCCATAAAAAACAATGAGTTCATGTCCTTTGTAGAGACATGGATGAACCTAGAAACCATCATTCTCAGCAAACTGACACAAGAATAGAAAACCAAACACCATATGTTTTCATTCATAGGCAGGTGATGAACAATGAGAACACCTGGGCACAGGGAAGGGAACAACACTCACAAGGCTAGGTGCAGGGGTGGAGGGGAAGGGAGGGGGGAACAGCAGGTGGTGGGGTGGGGAGGATGGGGAGGGATAACACCGAGAGGAGTGCCTGATGTAGGCATTGGCAGGGCAAAGGGATGGAGAGAGCAAACCACCATGGCATGTACGGACCTATGCAACAATCCTGCATCCAAACACAATAAATAAAAAAAAGTTTTCATAAATCCAGCCTCAGCACCAACAAAAACAAAAAAATGTTAACAACTGATCAAAATAAGATCTACCAAAACATAACTATTTAACAAAACAGATTAACAATAATACTCAACATTAAAGAGGAAGAAAATTTTTCTCAGTTTTATTACTTTACATAAACTTTAATTTTAAAAATATACTTTATGTTAAATACCAAGATATAAATATATACAACATACCAATAGGTTTTTTTTTTTTCACTTACTAATGCTGTGTCTAGGATAGATTACCAAATTAGTTTCTGAAAGAATACTTCAAGAATCTATACAATTACTTCATTAAGCTTTTCATATATATACATGTGTGTATATATATATATATATGCATGCATATACATACATATATACACATGTGTATGACATCTATAATACTCATATATATAATACATATAGATGCATATATATTATGCATATAATGTTCTTTCTAGATTTTCAGTTTAAATTTTTTTTCTGAAGTCAAAATAGTGGAAAAGTAATTAACAATGCATACTTCAGAGTTTTTCTCCTTGAGTCTGGATCCTTGGATCCTTGGTCTGCTACCTACTAATTGGGTAAACTTGGACAGGTTATTTATCCTCCCTAAGCTTGGTATAATAGTCAGTGAAGTGAGGATAACAATAGTGCATTCTTCTTTATGGTGTACAACCGAGAATGCATATAAAGTACTTGCCCAATCATGAGCATAATTTCTATGAACAAAAGTTTTCTTGTACATAATTTAATGCTCTACAACACTTAGCATAAAATATGGTACATTCTGAACAAATATTAGATGACAATTTGATTTTAGGGGTGAATTTGGATCAAAGAGTCATTTTATGTAAAATGAAATTGTTTGTGAATCTGTAATTTGAAAGTGAGATTTACTTGCTCCTTCAATACACACTCTTCAGTGTGTGTAAGTAGTGCTTTGTGTGACGTTTAACTTCTCTGCTTCCCTTGGACCAAGTTTCACTCAACTATTTAGGAGCATTCTACTGCACCATAATTTACATGAATATCCAAGAGATAGCTTATTAATGAAACACATTGCTCTGTATTACAAATTATGACTGTCTATAGTAAATACTGTTGGATTAATCTTGAGCTCTATCATCATATATGGTGTTTTAATATGTCAAATGTACATAAAAATAAGTGTATCCATTTGCCAAAATACTTGTCAGGCAGATTAAGTCAGAAAGATTAAAAATACTCTAAGATTTTAATTATTCAAGTGTATTTTAAATCTGTTCAAACATTTTGAAGCCTCACCTTTTGAAATCCACTTCAAAAGTTTTCTATTAATTGCAATATGCTATATTAGATTATAAGTAGTAACACACATGGCCTATTTCAATGAATTATTCATTTTATTGCACTGTATGAATCTTTGTAATGTCATCCTTGGGATGACTTTTACTTATAATAGTAGGCATTAACATTAGATACAAGCTTTAAAAAGGTAAAAATAAAATATGATAATTTCTGTGAAACACAATTCCACTTCTCCATTTGGCTTAGGGACTGAATGTCATAAGATTTTTCATTCTATATGATCAAAACCCAACCATAACCTTTTATAAATACTGTAGACAATACTGATCTCCTTTTGCAGACAATAGTAGTCGCATTACCCATGTTGATACTTAACTCATTCTGTGCAGTACAGTAATATTAGGATGGGCAAGTGGTTGCCACTTCTCATCTACCACAAAATAACATGGAAATATTAATACCCTTATGTCCAAAATATATGTGTTTTGTAGCTGTTTTAAATGTTTTAGTAGATTAAACATGAAATATTACAAAACATGAAGTTAGCTATATACATTGTAGTATCTTTGTCATTTTATTTTCTCACTTCTATAAAATTATTTTTATAACTAATATAGACCCATTTTTGAAAAGACAAATATTTAAGGTGATGGCCATCCCAAATACACTGATTTGATCTTTACAAATTATATTAATGCATTAAATTATTACAGGTACCACCAAAATATGTGTATCTCTTATACAGCAATAATAAATAAACAATAAATACATAAATAACTGCCTACAAAACAACAATAAACTATGACTAACCACTTCAAATAGTGTAGGCAAATATCTACTCACATACACACAACTTCAAACTTTGTTTCCTGTGAATCTTCCAATCGTGTGCCTATGTCATGCTGTGCCATTTTATATTGTTAAGACATAAACACAGATTTTCAAGTGAGACAATTCTGTTTCTAATCTAGGCATTCACATTTATTAGGTACATAACTTTTCACAACTTATGCAGTCTGTCTGAGACTTAACCTCTTCCTCTGAATTTTGGAATACTATTAGAGAAGTATGTGGAGAATTCTTTAAACCAAGTTCCTGCTATATAGAATATTCTCAGTAAATGGTATTATTATGGGTTTGATTATAAATTCCCTTTTCTTTTCAATGAGAGTATATGCCATTTGAAGACCAAAAAATTTTTATAGTTCTTTGTTTTTCTCAATGTCTAGGAACTAGCATGCTGTATACATAATATCTAAGGATGATTTGCTCAATGAAAAATTATAATAAAAAAATAGAGAGCAATTAAATACTAGACCACAAAGCATTGAAATATAAACACAAGCAAAGTTCAGCTTCAAAGAATATCTGAGTGGGCTGGTATAGTCAGAGAAAGATCTGTTGCAAATAGGGGATCAGGACTGGGAAGTAAAAGGATTCCATGGGTAGGATAAGGCTGGATAAATAAAATCACACAATGTTCTCTGCAGAATAAATTTCAGAAGTATATTTTGATCTAATTGAAGTGTCCTTAAAATATTAAGTTCATAAGAAAGTGTTCATAAAATCACTTAATTTTGGAATTTCTTCATGTGTGTTCAACACTTCTTTCTTAAACCATATTTAAACAGATCTTTAGAATACAAACAGAAATGGAGAATAGATAATGCATTTTTATCTAAAATTATATTAACATCAACTGTTCCTGCAGCTATCACATTAACACTTAAAAATGATAGTTTATAGATGTATTCTGATCTCATGTTTGGTACCTAGAGGAAGTAGTTTTTGGTAATATCAACACATTTTTAAATGTCTAAAATTTATCACAGAAAACATTTGTATACTCATTGAATGTTTTAATCATTATTTCCATAGTCATGGTGATTCAAAGTAACTTTAGATTTTAGCCGAAAAGAAAAAAAATTCTGTTGGGTATTTTGTTCTTGGTGAAAGGAAGTAAATCGTAACTTACTACTGGAAAATTTCTTATTGTCCTATTGTTACGATACTTTAATAACTGCATCAAAAGTTATCTATAGACAATATTAAACTAAAGAGTTTGTTAATTCTCTGGCCCTATTAAAATAAATGTGTTGTCAGGAAAACTATCAAGTGATTTACGTATACATGGCAAACAAGTCACCGTAGATCCTGTCCTTCTTGGTCATCGATTTTACATATTAAACAAATCATTTCACAAATTTATACAGCACAGGCTGGGCACGATGGCTCATGCCTGTAATCCCAACACTTTGGGAGCCTGGGGAGGGCAAATCACTTGAGGGCAGGAGTTCAAGACCAGCCTGACCAATATGGTGAAACTCCATCTCTACTAAAAATAAAAATTAGCCAGACATGGCTAATTTAACACAAAAATTAGTGCATGCCTATAATTCCAGCTACCCAGGAGGCTAAGACACAAGAATTGCTTGAACCTGGGAGGTGGAGGTTACAGTAAACTGAGATCATGCCACTGCCCTCCAGCCTGGGCGACAGAGTGAGACTCCATCTCAAAAAACAAACAAACAAACAAACATACACACAAATATACAGAGCGTAATAAATAATAATAAGTACTCAGAGAGAAAATGCATAATGCAATAAGAGACCTAACAGTGGATTTAAATTTAATGTGGGGGAATGGTGATTATTGAGGCTGCTCTATTTTTAATCTGAATATCGAAAAACCAGGATGAATTGGGCTAAAAAAATTGGGAGAGAGGAAGAGAATATAATAGTTGATCTTATGTGTTAACTTGACTGGGTAATAGGATAACAAATATTTGGTCAAACTTTAGTCCAAGTGCTTATGTGAGGAGGCTTTAGATGAGTTTAACATTTAAATAAACAGACTGATGAGAGTAGAAGGTCTCTTTAACGTGGGTGGGCCTCATCCAATCAATGGAAGACCTGAACACAACAAAAGGCAGACCCTTTCCCAAATAAAAGGGAATTCCTCCTACCTGACTGCCTTCAAGCTGAGACATCATGTATTTTTCATCCTCTGGGAGTCATGCTTAAACATCTCTTTTTGGGTTTAAAGCATGTTAGCATTTAGACTGGAACTACATCTCAGCTCTCCTGGGTCTCCACCTTGCCAACTGCAGATCTTGGGACTCGTCAGCCACCATAATCATGTGAGCCAATTCCTTGTTTTATACATGCAGCTGGTCCTTGAATAAAATGGTTTCTTTCAATATCTTTTCATTATAATTTTGATGAGAAAAAAAAAAAAATCAACTCCCAGCAGAAACCACTGCCTGTGTGGAGTTTGCAGGTTCTCCGTATCTGTATGGGCTTTTTCTGGTTACTCCGGTTTCCTCCCACATCCCAAAGTTATGCACATTAGGCAAACTGACGTGTCTAAATTATCCCAGCCTGAGTAAGTGTGGGTAGGTGTTAGTGCACCTTGTGATGGAATGGCAACCCGTCCAGGGTTGCTTCCCAATGTGCACCCTGGGCTGCTAAGATAGAATCTGACCACCTGCAACCTTGAACTGGAATAAGCAGGTTGGAAAAATGCATAAATAAACAAATTCACACAAATTATTGTAAAATAAAAATCTGTAAAGCAGATGATAAACATAAAAATGCTCAATAAACAACGTGACATCAGCACACTCAACAAGCCCATATTCGTTATTGTTTGTTTTGAATTGCATGGTGGTAGGTAGTGACAATTTTTACCTAGTAAATATTTATTCCTTGATTTGACCCACTACCACTATGACTACTGTCACTCAATGATTCACCAAAAATTGGGCAATGATTTGACTTGATGTTATTATTTCTTAAAAGTATGTATAACTAATGTTTATCTCAATGTTTAATATTAGACGCTTTCGGGGTCTTTATCTAGAAGTTTAGTGATGTATTCATGACCAAAAATATACCACAAGAACTTAACTCTTGTTTATGTTAACTAGCCTATGGTAAAATTTGTTTCACTATATGTCATTTTACTCAGTCACAGTTTTCAAGAACCCGTACATGGCCTTCAGGGAGAACTCTGTCTGTGTGTGTCTGTGTCTATACCCATAAATACCTATACACACACATCCTATTGGTTCTGTTTCTGTGGAGAACTCTAATACAGGGCAGAAATTTTCAGAGCAATGGATAAGCACATACAAAGACTCTGAGGCAGGAAAGAGCTTAGAGCTTTTGTGGAATGAAATAAAAATCACTGTATCTCCACCACAATACTTCAAGGGAAGCAATTCAAGATGAGGCAGCAGAGTGGGCAGGGCCATATCTGGAGTGTGTGAGAATGATAAAAGAGGTTCAAAATTATCTTCAGAGGAATGAGAAACCACTGAATGGTTTTCAAAGCAGAAGAGTGATGTAATCTGCTTTGTTGTTTTTTTTTAACCATCACGCAGCCTTCATGTATAGATGTATGTAGGGAGGTGTGTGAAGCAGGAGGAAGAGGTACTCACACAGCAAACGGGAGACTAATGAAGAGAATACTGCATTCGATGAGACAAAATAGAAACATGGAAGGGACTACAGTGGTGGCAGTGGTACAGGTGAGATCTATTTTGCAGAACTGGTACTCAAATAAAGGTGATAGTCTGCTTTTAGGGAAGAAAAATAAAAGGTCTAGGTCAAGCATGACCTCCAAGTGAATGATATGTGGATCTGAGTGACTGAATGAGCAGGGGAAGGATGAGGAGAAAGAGTTGGGTAGACTAAGAGTTCAGCTTTTGACATATTAATTTTGATGCCTTTGAGCACTCTGAGTAAAAATGTAAAAGAGGCAATTACACATACGGACCTGGAGCTCAGAACAAAGACCTGATATGAAGCATAAGTTTAAAACTTGGCAGGCTGGGCCAGGTGGATCATGTCCGTAATCCCAGCACTTTGGGAGGCCAAGGCAGTGGATTATCAGGTCAGGAGATCGAGACCATCCTGGTCAACATGGTGAAACCCCATCTCTACTAAAAATACAAAAAAATTAACCAGGTGTGGTGGTATATGCCTGTAGTCCCAGCTACTCAGGAGACTGAGGCAGGAGAACTGCTTGAACCCCAGAGGTGGAAATTACAGTGAGCCGAAATTATACCACTCTACTCCAGACTGGGCAACAGAGTAAGACTCCATCTCAAAAAAAAAAAAAAAGTTGGCAGAAAGGGATGGTATTTAAACTGCCTAACGCAAGAGGGTGCATGATGAAAAAACAAAGAGGAACAAGGACAGATATACAAAGATCTTGATTACCTGCTGATTGAGAAGAAGAAAAAGAACTAGCAAAGGACATAGGGAAGCGTTAGTTATCAAATATATTTCTGCTAGAAAGTATTTTTATTTTCTTTTGCTATAAATGACTATCAGAACACCTGAAATTAGTTTGGAATAAAGAAGGTTATTTACACAAAATTTAAATACAGCACATAGTCCTCTCATCTATTATTTCTGAGAACAAAATTTTATACAGACATTATAAATTATTCACAGAGAAACCTCAACTTTTATTATACATACATAACAAACAATAAAAGTATCAGAAACATATGAATATTCCTAAATTTTATATAAATGAGACCAACTCTAATGATGGAAAAAGTATAAAGCAAGTTTCCTTTACCTGAAAATACCAATTTATTCATGTTACAATAGTTATATGTGTTGAAATAGAATTAAACTTTGATTCACAAGTGGAACAAACTTATAAAGATGATATTAAAGTTTCCAGATTATAAATTATTTCTGAGGCAAAACAAGTACTGTAAAACATCAGCAAACCAGGCAAAAGGATACTGCATAAAAAATTAGTACCTTATAACTCTTTAGTAATTTTTAAAATTGCAAATATTATTTCAAGGCTTCTCCCCTCCCCCCAGGCACACAAATATTTATCCAGCAACTGATAATTAATAGTGAAAAGAAAACATCTTACTTTTTTTTTTTTTTTTTTTTTTTTTTTTTTTTTTTTTTTTTTTTTTGTGTGTGAAAAGTAATCAGTTATATAATCTTTATTAAACACAGCACACACCTCACCTCAAAGGACTGAGAATCCTTAAACAAAAAAGGCCTGCTGTTGCAGATTACTTTAGATTTAGCCTCAGGATCAAAACAAGGGTAATTTTATTTAATTTTATTTTATTTTTTTTTTTGTGTGTGTGTTTTTTGCCTTTTTGGCCTTCTTAATTTGAGCTTTCATTTTTTTTTTTTTTTTTTTTTTTTTTTTTTTTTTTTTATTTTTATTGCATTATAGGTTTGGGGGTACATGTGCAGAACGAGCAAGATAGTTGCATAGGTACACACATGGCAGTGTGCTTTGCTGCTTTCCTCCCCTTCACCCACACTTGGTATTCATCCCCAGGCTATCCCCCCCAGCCCCCCCCTGCTGTCCCTCCCCCATTCCCCCCAACAGTCCCCAGTGTATAGTAGACTGCCTCTCTGTGTCCACATGTTCTCATTTTTCTCACCCACCTATGAGCGAGTATATGCGGTATTTCTTTTTCTGTTCTTGTGTCAGTTTGCTGAGAATGATGTTCTCCAGATTCATCCATGTCCCTACAAAGGACACAAACTCATCATTTTTGATTGCTGCATAATATTCCATGGTGTATATGTGCCACATTTTCCCAGTCCAGTCTATCATCGTTGGGCATTTGGGTTGGTTCCAGGTCTTTGCTATTGTAAACAGTGCTGCAATGAACATTCGTGTGCATGTGTCCTTATAGTAGAACGATTTATAATCCTTTGGATAGATACCCAGTAATGGGATTGCTGGGTCAAATGGAATTTCTATTTCTAGGTCCCTGAGGAATCGCCACACTGTCTTCCACAATGGTTGAACTAATTTACACTCCCACCAACAGTGTAAGAGTGTTCCTATTTCTCCACATCCTCTCCAGCATCTGCTGTCTCCAGATTTTTTAATGATCGCCATTCTAACTGGTGTGAGATGGTATCTCAATGTGGTTTTGATTTGCATCTCTCTAATGACCAATGACGATGAGCACTTTTTCATATGTTTGCTGGCCTCATGTATGTCTGCTTTCGTAAAGTTTCTATTCATATCCTTTGCCCATTTTTGAATGGGCTTGTTTGTTTTTTTCCTGTAAATCTGTTTGAGTTCTTTGTAAATTCTGGATATCAGCCCTTTGTCGGATGCGTAAACTGCAAAGATTTTTTCCCATTCTGATGGTTGCCGATTCACTCTAGTGACTGTTTGTTTTGCTGTGCAGAAGCTGTGGAGTTTGATTAGGTCCCATTTGTCTATTTTGGCTTTTGTTGCCAATGCTTTGGGAGTTTTGTTCATGAAGTCCTTGCCTACTCCTATGTCCTGAATGGTTTTGCCTAGATTTTCTTCTAGGGTTTTTATGGTGTCGGGTCTTACGTTTAAGTCTTTAATCCATCTGGAGTTAATTTTAGTGTAAGGTGTCAGGAAGGGGTCCAATTTCTGCTTTCTGCACATGGCTAGCCAGTTTTCCCAACACCATTTATTAAATAGGGAATCCTTTCCCCATTGCCTGTTTTTGTCTGGTTTATCAAAGATAATATGGTTGTAGATGTGTTGTGTTGCCTCCGATGCCTCTGTTCTGTTCCATTGGTCTATATCTCTGTTTTGGTACCAGTACCATGCTGTTTTGATTACTGTAGCCTTGTAGTATAGTTTGAAGTCTGGTAGCGTGATGCCTCCCGCTGTGTTCTTTTTGCTTAGAATTGACTTGGCTATGCGGGCTCTTTTTTGGTTCCATATGAAATTCATGGTGGTTTTTTCCAGTTCTGTGAAGAAATTCAATGGTAGTTTGATGGGGATAGCATTGATTGTGTAAATTACTTTGGGCAGTATAGCCATTTTCACGATATTGATTCTTCCTAACCACGAACATGGAATGTTTCTCCATCTGTTTGTGTCCTCTCTTATTTCATTGAGCAGTTGTTTGTAGTTTTCCTTAAAGAGGTCCCTTACATTCCTAGTGAGTTGTATTCCTAGGTATTTTATTTTCTTTGTAGCAATTGTGAATGGCAGTTCGTTCTTGATTTGGTTCTCTTTAAGTCTGTTATTGGTGTATAGGAATGCTTGTGATTTTTGCACATTGATTTTATATCCTGAGACTTTGCTGAAGTTGCTTATCAGTTGCAGGAGCTTTTGGGCTGAGGTGATGGGGTCTTCTAGGTATACTATCATGTCGTCTGCAAATAGAGACAATTTGGCTTCCACCTTTCCTATTTGAATACCCTTTATTTCTTTTTCTTGCCTGATTGCTCTGGCTAGAACTTCCAGTACTATGTTGAATAGAAGTGGTGAGAGAGGGCATCCTTGTCTAGTGCCAGATTTCAAAGGGAATGCTTCCAGTTTTTGCCCATTAAGTATGATATTGGCTGTTGGTTTGTCATAAATAGCTTTTATTACTTTGAGATATGTTCCATCAATACCAAGTTTATTGAGGGTTTTTAGCATAAAGGGCTGTTGAATTTTGTCAAATGCCTTCTCTGCATCAATTGAGATAATCATGTGGTTTTTGTTTTTGCTTCTGTTTATGTGGTGAATTACATTTATAGACTTGCGTATGTTGAACCAGCCTTGCATCCCCGGGATAAATCCTACTTGATCATGATGGATAAGTTTTTTAATGTGCTGTTGCAATCGGTTTGCCAGTATTTTATTGAAGATTTTTGCATCTATGTTCATCATGGATATTGGCCTGAAGTTTTCTTTTCTTGTTGAGTCTCTGCCAGGTTTTGGTATCAGGATGATGTTGGTCTTATAAAATGATTTGGGAAGGGTTCCCTCTTTTTGGATTATTTGGAATAGTTTCAGAAGGAATGGTACCAGATCCTCTTTGTGTGTCTGGTAGAATTCGGCTGTGAACCCATCTGGACCTGGGCTTTTTTTGTGTGGTAGGCTCTTAATTGCTGCCTCAACTTCAGACCTTGTTATTGGTCTATTCATAGTTTCGGCTTCCTCCTGGTTTAGGCTTGGGAGGACACAGGCGTCCAGGAATTTATCCATTTCTTCCTGATTTACTGGTTTATGTGCATAGAGTTGTTTGTAGTATTCTCTGATGATGGTTTGAATTTCTGTGGAATCTGTGGTGATTTCCCCTTTATCGTTTTTTATTGCATCTATTTGGTTGTTCTCTCTCTTCTTTTTTATCAGTCTGGCTAGTGGTCTGTCTATTTTGTTGATCTTTTCGAAAAACCAGCTCTTAGATTTATTGATTTTTTGAAGGGTTTTTCTTGTCTCTATCTCCTTCAGTTCTGCTCTGATCTTAGTTATTTCTTGTCTTCGGCTAGGTTTTGAGCTTTTTTGATCTTGCTCCTCTAGCTCTTTCAATTTTGACGATAGGGTGTCAATTTTGGATCTCTCCACTCTTCTCATGTGGGCACTTATTGCTATATATTTTCCTCTACAGACTGCTTTAAATGTGTCCCAGAGATTCTGGTACGTTGTGTCTTCATTCTCATTGGTTTCAAAGAACTTCTTTATTTCTGCCTTCATTTCATTGTTTATCCAATCAACATTCAAGAGCCAATTGTTCAGTTTCCATGAAGCTGTGCGGTTCTGAGTTATTTTCTGAATTCTGAGTTCCAACTTGATTGCACTATGGTCTGAGAGACTGTTTGTTATGATTTCAGTTGTTTTGCATTTGCTGAGGAGTGCTTTACTTCCAATTATGTGGTCAATTTTGGAGTAGGTGTGATGTGGTGCTGAGAAGAATGTATATTCTGTGGATTTGGGGTGGAGAGTTCTGTAAATGTCTATCAGGTTTGCTTGTTCCAGGTCTGAGTTCAAGTCCTGGATATCCTTGTTAATTTTCTGTCTGGTTGATCTGTCTGCTATTGACAGTGGAGTGTTAAAGTCTCCCACTATTATTGTGTGGGAGTCTAAGTCCCTTTGTAAGTCATTAAGAACTTGCCTTATATAACTGGGTGCTCCTACATTGGGTCCATATATATTTAGAATCGTTATCTCTTCTTGTTGTATCGATCCTTTTACCATTATGTAATGACCTTCTTTGTCCCTTTTGATCTTTGTTACTTTAAAGTCTATTTTATCAGAGATGAGAATTGCAACTCCTGCTTTTTTTTGCTCTCCATTTGCTTGGTAAATCTTCCTCCATCCCTTTATTTTGAGCCTTTGTGTATCTTTGCATGTGAGGTGGGTTTCCTGGATACAGCACACCGATGGGTTTTGGTTTTTTATCCAATTTGCCAGTCTGTGTCTTTTGATTGGTGCATTTAGCCCATTTACATTCAGGGTTAATATTGTTATGTGTGAATTTGATACTGCCATTTTGATGCTAGCTGGCTGTTTTGCCCGTTGGTTCATGTACATTCTTCATTTTGTTGATGGTCTTTAGCATTTGGTATGCTTTTAGAATGGCTGGAACTGGTTGTTTCTTTCTATGTGTAGTGCCTCTTTCAGGAGCTCTTGTAAAGCAGGCCTAGTGGTGACAAAATCTCTGAGTACTTGCTTGTTCGTGAAGGATTTTATTTTTCCTTCACTTATGAAGCTCAGTTTCGCTGGATATGAAATTCTGGGTTGAAAGCTCTTTTCTTTAAGGATGTTGAATATTGGCCCCCACTCTCTTCTGGCTTGTAGAGTCTCTGCTGAGAGATCTGCTGTGAGTCTGATGGGCTTCCCTTTGTGGGTGACCCGACCTTTCTCTCTGGCTGCCCTTAGTATTTTCTCCTTTGTTTCAACCCTGGTGAATCTGACGATTATGTGCCTTGGGGTTGCTCTTCTTGCAGAGTATCTTTGTGGTGTTCTCTGTATTTCCTGGAGTTGAGTATTGACCTGTCTTGCTAGGTTGGGGAAATTTTCCTGGATAATATCCTGAAGAGTGTTTTCCAGCTTGGATTCATTCTCTTCGTCACTTTCTGGTACACCTATCAAACGTAGGTTGGGTCTCTTCACATAGTCCCACATTTCTTGGAGATTTTGTTCATTCCTTTTTGTGCTTTTTTCTTTAATCTTGGTTTCTCGTTTTATTTCATTGAGTTGATCTTCAACTTCTGATATTCTTTCTTCTGCTTGGTCAATTCGGCTGTTGATACTTGTGCATGCTTCGCGAAGTTCTCGTGTTGAGTTTTTCAGCTCCTTCAATTCATTCATATTCCTCTCTAAGTTGTCCATTCTCGTTATCAATTCCTCGAATCTTTTTTCAAATCTTTTTTCAAGGTTCTTAGTTTCTTTGCACTGGTTTAGAACATGTTCCTTTAGCTCACTGAAGTTTCTCATTATCCACTTTCTGAAGTCTGATTCCGTCATTTCGTCACATTCATTCTCCGTCCAGCTTTGTTCCCTTGCTGGTGAGGAGTTTTGGTCCTTTTTTGGAGGTGAGGTGTTTTGGTTTCGGGTGCTTTCCTCCTTTTTGCGCTGGTTTCTTCCCATCTTTATGGATTTATCCGCCTGTTGTCTTAGTAGTGGCTGATTTTTCAATTAGGTCTCTGTGTGGACGCTGAGATTGTTGATGATGAAGTATTTCTGTTACTTAGTTTTCCCTCTAATGATCTATCCTCTCTGCTGTATGAGTGCTGAGGTCCACTCCAGGCCCTGCTTGTCTGGGGTATACCTGCAGCAGCTGCAGAACAGTGAGGGATGATATCAGTTTCTTTTTCTGCTGCCCTTGTTCCAGAATGATGCCAGCCAAATGTCAGTCTGATTAGTCCTTTTCTGGGGTGACTCCTTGGATATACAGAGGTCAGGGAGCTGCTTGAGGAGACAGTCTGTGCTTTATAGGAGCTCCAGTGCTGAGCTGTGAGCTCCGTTGTTCATTCAGGGTTGTTGGGAGGTTATGTCTGCTGCAATAGAACTCATAAAACACCACTCTTTTTTTTTTTTTTTTTCACCCTTAGATGCTCTGTCTCCGGGAGTTGGGGCTTTCTTTATGAGTATCTGTTGCACTGTCCTGCCCCACTAGGTGGCAGTCTATTCACTATTTGCCTGCCGGGGCTCTGACCTCCTAAGGCGAGTCCGCCCTGTTGCGGCCCGGCGGACTCTCTCTGTTATGGCAGGTTGCCTCGGCAACGGCAGGCTGCGTCAGTCCTGGGCGGTACTTAAGTGGGGGTGCACTTTGTCAGGAATGGTGGACGCCCCTCCCTGACCGGGCTGCACCGTCCTAAATGCCGGCAACAAAACTCTCAGCCCCAAGCGCCTCCAGTCGCCGCCCTGCTTGTCCCCGTGAGCGTGGGACCCGCCGAGCCCGATCACTCTGCTCCCTGCCTCCGAGTCCGTCCTCTCTCTCTCTCTCTCTTCCTCTCCCCAAGCTGAAAGGTCGACTCTCTCACTGGCGCCCCAGGAGCCTGCCGATAGGGCACTGGGATCCGTGCGATCTCCCGTGCCGCTGCCCACTACCCCGGCTCAGATCACGCTTCCCAGGAAACTCCTGGTCTGGCTCATTGTCCAAGTCCTGTTCAATCAGATGGACATGCCAATCTGCCCTTCCAAATCTCAGATTGCCGGTTTAACAGGGCACCCAGACCAGTGAGTTCCGCGCCGGGTCCCGCTGCGGCGCCGGCCGAAGAGGCGGCGGGAGCCGGTTGCGTTAGCCGGCTGCTAGCGTCCCGTGTCTCTCCCACACCTGGGACTTTCAACGCTCTGTGGGCATAAAAGGAACATCCGAGAATGCGGCTAGGACTCACCCTCTGCGCCTTCACCGAGAGCTGCAATCCTGAGTCACCTCTACGACGCCATCTTGAGCTTTCCTTCAACATCTTACTTTTAATTTTTTCAAAAAAGTAAAAATGAGTAAGAACTGTAACTCTGAGTCAGAAATCAAGATTTCAAAATCCCTAAAGAACTGACCTGTGTGACCCAGATTCTTACCACACCACAGGGAAGTAATTTAAAATCTGAGCCAGATTCAGGATGAGGCACTGTCTGACAAATTACCTTCTCTCCATTTTTATCCAGCTAACTTCCAATTCATGGAGCCACTGGTGGATATGAATGCTACCCCAGTAGAACTTCAATATCCCATAAGAATCTTAGATGGACAAGAAATAATTCTCACTATAAGAAGATCTGAAATTGCCACAGTTAAGGTCTTTTAAAATAGAAAAATCAATATTCTATGGAACACAAAAAACTCAGGAAATAGGAACAAGACAATAGCAATGATTTTTCCAGGAGAATAGATTTCATTCATCGAGGGAATACTGTAGAAGCAATGGTTCTTTGCTGAGATCTATGACTGAGATTGCTCTTGAGCTTTATGTAATTCTGTCTTCCTTAGGTGAACAGGGATAATACACCAGAGGAAGATATGTGCAATGTCACTGTTGTTTGAAGAGTTGGGGAAGTAATAATTACGAGGACTACGAAATTAGATGGTTATCTCTGGAGGCTATCCACTCATTTGAGAAAGGCAATGGAAAGTGGAAAGCTGACACTGATTTATTACTGTGGTAAGCAGTAATAAACAAGTAATAAACCAAATCTTGCAAAAAAAAATGCATGTCCTAATTTTGGGAAACTGGATATGTTAGGCTGCATGACAAAGAGGAATTAAGATTGTAGATGCAATTAAGTTTGCTAATCAGCTGACCTTAAAAGAGAGAGGACATTCTGAATTATCAGGGTGTATCCAAGGTACTCAAGGGTCTCAGAAAGTGCAAGACAGAAGAAGAAGAGAAGAGTCAGAGGGAGACAGGACTATGGAAGAAAGGCACAGAGAGATGTAATACCGCTAGCTTTGGAGGCAGAACAAATAGGCCACGAGCCAAGACATATAAGGAGACTATAGAAGTCTGGAAGAGCAAGGAAATTGATTCTCCCTTAGAGCTTCCAAAAAGAAATGCAGCTCTGCTGACCCCTTGGTTTTTGCTCAAGGAGATCCATGTCAGGTTTCTGACCTACATAGATAATTAATATTACTTACAACCACTAAGTTTATAGTAATTTGTTACGAAAACAAAATAAAACTAATACAACCTTCAGTTTAAGGCCAAAGAGCTTCTCAGAGAGTATATAAAAAGAATTTCACAACTACAAATATTGTAAAAATTCCTTAGGTTCAGATACAGAACTTAATTATTAGGGCGAAGCTCTAGATATGATTGAATTCACCTGCAAAATTAGCTACATGAAGTAAGGGTGCAAACTGGGAAGATAAAGAAACCTGGGGATAACAAAATCTGATTTGATGCAGTCAATAATCTTGATCATCAGTTCCTTGGACACTAGGTGCCTACAGAAATCTCCTCCCTGCTAGAGACTAGTACTTCCTGCTTCCTCCCTGGTTGAAGACAATGAAGATGATTCCCTGCAAAAGAACATCAGTCCCACCCAGGATTTTCCAGCACCTCCTCTCCTGGCCAACTGGCTAATAACTAAGGGTAAGTCACAACTGGCTGACATGCTAACCCTGCAAAAGGAGGACAGGGACAATAGCCCAAAAGAGCCACAGGACCTAGCTAGCATGTTCCAGTAGAATCAGTAGAATAACTTTGGAACCACTTCTGAAGATGCTGGGTCAACAGAGAATGGAACAGAAAGTTGAATAACTGATAGTTTCAGTTATGCAGAGATCTTTACCTATCAAGACAGTATATTTCTCCCTTAGGATATATCCCCAACTTCCCTACTGGCAGCCAAACTCATCACCAGGGTTAAGTTACAAGTTAACCCAGCCATGAAGGTGCTGAGATTATCAAGGAAGAAAAGGAAGAGAAAAAGACTATGTTCTGAAAGAGACAGATTTAGCCAGGAAGTACTGACAGAAGCTAGAATAATATGTTGGTGAATTGATTCTAAGGATGCTAGATTAAGATGGGAAGGAATATAAAGTTGGATAAGAGAGGGATTTTTGATGTGGGAGGACCCTCCCAGGATACAGGATTTAATTACAGCCTGGTGAGGACTCCAGAAAGTGGTGTGATAATGTTGCTAAGATAACCTGGCAAACTTTGTTTATTTTACCCCTTACTAAGTGAAATTAAAATGCGAGAAATGTGACATGTAGCAGAAAGGGCATTAAAAATATGTATTTTGTTCCAAGTAAGGGGAATAGAGCTGTGCTATTATATTCATTTTTCCCTTCCTTCCTTCCTTCCTCCCTTCCTCTTTTTCTCTCTCCCCCTCCCTCTCTCCTTTCCTTCTTTTTCCTTCCTTCCTTCCTCCCTCCTTCCTCCTTTTCTTTCCTTTCCCTTCCTTACTTCCTTCCTCCTTTTCTTTCCTTTTTCCTTCCTTCCTTCCTTTCCTGTCCTTTCCTTCTTTTCTTCCTTCCTTATCTCACTCTGTCACCAAGGGTGGAGTGCAGTGGTACAATCATAGCTTCACAGCTCACTGCAACCTTGATCTCCCAGACTGAAGACATCCTCCTGACTCTGCCTCCTGAGTAGCTGAGTCCAGAGGCATGTACCACCACGACTGGCTAACTTTTATATTTTATTTGTAAAAACAGGGTCCTGCTATGTTACCCAGGCTGGTCTAGAACTTCTGGGCTCAAAAAATTCCTTTATTTCAGCCTCCCAAAATGCTGAGATTACAGGCATGACTCACCAATCCAGGCTTGTACATACTCACTTTCTTTTATTGACTCATGTATTAGTCTGCTAAGAGCTGCCATAACAAAATGATACAGAACAAGTGGCTTAATTAAGAGAAATGTATTTTCTTTGGAAGTCCAAGATCAAGGTGCCAGAAGGATTGGTTTCTATGAAGCCCTCTCTCTTTGGTTTTCAGATGTTGGTTTTCTCCTTTTTACTGTGTGCACACACTGTTGGTGTATCTTTCTCTGTTTATAACACCAGTCCTATTAGATTAGGGTCCAACCCTTATAAACTAATTTAACCTTGACTACTTTCTTAAATGTCCTATTTCCAAATATAGTCACACTGGGGGCAGGGGGATGGTCAGGGACTCATGCTACAAATTATGAAGAATGAACACAATATAATTCATAACAACCCTTTTGGAAACCAAACACAAGATTGGCAAGATATAGAAATACAGTGTATGACAATGGGACATTTTTAAATCTTTACCAAGACCAATGATTATTTGGGGGATGGGGTCTGAATATTGTTTCATTATCAATTGACTCCTTAGAAAGTGGAGCTAACCAGACCACCCAACATACTGTTATCATAGACTAACACAAAATATTTTTTAAAGATTAAGTAAGGAAGTTTGCAAATATATACTACAAAGGCCAGAAAACTCATCAGCTGATTATGTCTGCACTAGTAAAAGGGGTCCATCCCCACACTGCTGAAGCCAGGACTGACAATAGGAGATGTCACTACAGAACTGTGTTCCCTAATAGCAGTGGGGATTAGATTCCAAAAAAGTAGCGCATATTCAAGTCACTGAACTATCAGAAGCAATATGGTCACAATTGTCATAACAAATGGCATAGCTGGAATAGTAGCCAGAGTTAGGGAGTTCTCTAAAAAAATTCCTATTATCCCCAACCCAAGCCAAGAGAGCAACTCAAAGACAGTACTGCATTCTAGAAGGAATGTAAGTTATCAGTACCACTCTTAAAGATCTAAAGGAGGCACATTTTATAGTTCCCATTGTGTCCTCCATTTTATTCACCAATCTTGTTGATACAACAAACAGATAGATGCTGGAAGTTGGAATTGAACTACACAAATTCAATCAAGTGGAAGCCCCAGTTGCAGGTACTTGGCCAGTTGCAGTCTCATTGCTGCAGCAGATTAATGCAACTTTAGGTCATGGTACCCAGCAATTGATCTAACAAAAAACACTGCTGTCCATCTCCACCAAGAAAGTGAACCAGAAGCAGTTCTCATTCATGTGGACATAACAGCCGTATGCATCTTCCATCCTGACCCAGGATTATAATAACTTTTCTGTCATCTGCCATAATATACTCTGAAAGAATCTGAATTTATTAGATATTAGGAAGAACATTATGCTTGTCCATTACATAATATCAATGACATCCTGTAAGTGAAGCAAATAAGCAAAAAGTGGTGAGTACTTTGGAAGTCTGGGTAAGACATGTGCTCAGAGGATGGAAAACAGACACCTCCTCAGTGAGTTGTAGGAGTCTAAGGCCTGACTCATGGAAAGACAATCTTTCCAAAGAAAAAGACAAATTGATGTACATTCCAAAATAAAGGACAACCCTTCTAAAAAAAGGACAAATTAACTCACTTTCCCCATCAATAAGAAGGAAGCACAATCTCTAACAGAACATCTTAGATTTAAGAGAGAACACAGTCCATTCTGGAAATACTGTTCTGACCTATTTACCAGTGCCACAGAAGGATGCTAGCTTGGACTCGGGCTTCGGGTGTTAAAGACCTTGGAGGAGGTATAGGTTCAACTGAAAAATTAATTCTTCAAGCTGAGATCATATAACCCCACACACCCCATGATATTAGAAATATCTTTAGTTTGACAAGCCACATGTAGAGTTTATGGCAAGTCCCTGTAGGAAAATCACAGGGTTAGCCACTGAAGGTTTTTCAGCACACCTGTGTCATCTGCAATATAGAATTCAAATCATTTGACAAATTTTATGGTGTATTACTGGGAACTTACTTAGCCAGAATGCCTTAAAATAGGCAATTAAGAGACCATGGTACCAAAAATGTCCATTATAACCAGGTTCTGTCAGCCAAGTCGTAAGATCAACTAGGTTCTGTAGCAATTCATTATTAAATAAAAATGATACATGTGGGACTGATCACAAGTAGATAGAGAAAGCCCAAGTAAGCTACATGTAGAAGTGGCAGACTCCTACATCTTTCCTGTTGCACTGCCTTATATCCCTCAACTCATCCCTAGGACTGCATGGAAAGTCCCTTCTAACCACCAAGTTCAAGACAGGTTCACAGATGGGTTAGCCCCACATGTAGTGTAAACCAAAAAGGCACTACACCTGGCCTGCAGCCCCACTAACCGGTGTGCTCAGAGTGCACTGAGCGAAAATACTGCCCCTGGGGTAGAGCTTCAGGAACCATAGACTTTGTATGGAAAGAGAAGTAGCTGAGGTAAAAACATACATAGCCTTATTGGCAGCAGTGAATAACTTGGCTGATTGCTGGCTGGAGGCCTGCAAAGAGAAGTGACAATCAGCAGCAATAACAGAAAAACAGGCGTGCAATGTACCTCCTGTGGGAGTGGACACAAAGTAGAGAGATCTTTATAGGCCATGTTATTGTCCCCACGAGAGCATCCACCACAAAAGAGGCATGTGGCAGACTGTATGCTTTTCAAAAGGCCACAACAATTTCTCCAATTCTGCAAACCCTCCATTAAATGTAAACTTGACACTATTCCCATAAAAAGGTGAGATCTATCATCCCTTTCTTTCAAACTATGAGGACCTTTGTCTCTGCCTCAAACAACAGAGTGCCACAGAATTGATACATGTAACTTCCAGGGGAAAATTCCAAGTGATTCTTTGTACCTTCTCAGGATATTTACTCTTAGAATCCTGATACCATGCTGTAAGAAAGCTCGCACTATGCGAGAGTTTACACAGAGAGGTAACAGGCAAGTGTTCCACCTTCCAATTCAGCCAAAGTCCCAGCTATCAGTCAGTCTCAACTACCACATATGTCAGTGAAGATGCCTGCAGATGATTCCAGCCTCCAGATGTCAAGTCATCCTCCACTTCTGAGTCTTCCCAGGTAAGAGCTCAGAAATTATAGGGCAAAGATATGTCATTCTGAATATCCCTCATATAAACTCTTGGCCCACAGAACCTATGAATATAATAAAGGGAGTGTTTTATACCACAAAGTTGGGGTGGCTTGTTACAGAGCAATCGTAATTGGAATAAGAATACAGAATGACTTGATTCATTGACAATAGTCAGCTTGCCATCAGTTACTCCAATGTTGAGTCAATAGGCACAAGAAGGAAGAAACCATAGTGAAAAGTATGGACATTATCTGTATACTTAATAGCAAAAGCTCCCACTCATCAGTGTTGACCTAGCTAATGCTGCTGCTAAATGTCCAGCCTACCAGAAGGAAGAACCCTGATATACAGCATTCCTCAAGGAAACTAACTAGGCAATTGGCAGAAATGGAGTACAAGGGACTCCATTCACAAGCGAAAGATTAAAAATTCATCTTGATTGGAACTGACACTTACCTTATGCCCACAGTGTCCCATAAAACAGATCAATATAAAGGATTTCAGAATATGTGATGTACCCAAAACAGGATCTCCCCTAACACTGTACTAAACAAAGGGATCCACTGAGCAGAAAAGAAGGTGTCGCAATGACCATGGAGTCTACTGGTTCTGTCACATCATGTGATAGAACACTCTTGAAGGAACAGCGAAAACAGCAGCTTGGAGATGATACTCTTAAAGAACTGGACCCCACACTTACAGGATATGACAGAGTCCTAAACTAATGTCTATTGTATAGAGCTGTGTCCCCAGTAGGTAGAATACATAGGTCCAAGAGCCAACAGGAGGCAGTGTAGTATCCTCAGTTACCTTCACTTCCATGACATGTGTAGGGTATCTGTGCCTCCTGTCTCCAGAATTATAGGGCCTGTGTGGCAAAGGTGTATTGGTTCCCAGAAAGAGAACACTTTTCTTAGAGACAATAGCAAAAGTCTCAAACTTCTGTGACAGTTGTCACCTGTTTATTTGGTTTCCTTATGAAAAGACAAGCAGGCAAAGAACAAAGTCTCCTTTCAGGCAGGGATAATAAACCCTGACTGTCTGGAGGAGGCAAGGCTGTTGTTATGTAACATGAGCAGGGGAGAAGACCTCTGGCACCCCAGTTACCTATTTAGGTATGTGCTGATGCTCCCTACTTAGTTCTGGCAGAACACTGAAAAATGCATCAGCTGTGACTTGAGAAGATCTTGGTGACCAGGATCTTAGGCCCTTCAGGTCACTTCGCAGAGTTCACAATCTAGTCCATTAGAATTGCTAGCTGAGGGTAATTGGTATCTAGAAGAAGTAGCAGAATAGGGGAATGATGAATATCAGTCTATGGTTCTGAGACAAGACATACTGGCAAGGGCTGAGGTTTGTCTCACTAACCATTCTCTTTTGTAAGTTTCCCTAAAAGGCCGGCTCCTGGAGGACCAGTTCTCCAATAGGATGAACTCCTATAAGCAAGCAGATACGAGCAACACAAGTGGTCTAAGATGGGATGTAACATCCAGAACTGCTTCTGCATGAAGACATCCACTCTCTCAACTTCCTAGAGTATTAACCTGATGACTACTCACAGCTGAGTTCTTCCCAGAACTTCCCTTCCACCAAAGGGAGCTGCCTAACCCAAATATATTGCCTCTGCCCTAGGGTCAACCCATGCATAAGGATTGGTAGAAAAGAGAGTAAACAAAATTCTTTCTCTATTTGGGAAATCTCCGAAGGTGCATCCCAACTCCACAGTTTCCCATGCACTCAGCCTAGGACTCTGTTGTAAGTGAATCAGAGTTCATCTTCCCTGTGTGCTCTACTCAGGTGCCTTGCTTCCGTTACAGGTGTTCTTCCCAATACCACTCTCTAATAAACCACCTGGATGTAAATCTTCCACTGGGGGTCGGTTTCCTGGAGAAGTCAACCTATGACATGCACACACTGCATTCTGCCTTAATCTATTCTATTAATCCCCATGACATGAAAGCTTCCTATCACCCTGTGATATCAATAACCCTATTCCTTCTGGTTCTGCCTATTCCTCTAGGCTAAGATTATGACCAGGCTAACACATCTGCTCCTACCCAAGCAACTCCATGTCTAATCCCCAGAGCACGGTACAATAGTAGGTTGAAATTCTGCTTTACTATTTTCATTATTTGCTCTATAAATAACTTTCCATCGGTAGACACGCTGAGTCTTTCATTAATGATGTGAAAATCTCTGAAATGTCATAATTATTGGGAGGATGACAGCTATGTAAAATGAATGAGAAGCAGTCAATAGTTAAGCCACTAAAAATATTCTTAGAACAAACTTACAAATATCTTTAAAAAGTCTAGATTAGCTTTCATCACAGCCAAAGACATTTAAATGGCATTTTTAGGTTCATATTTTATTTCATTTAAGCCACTTTATTTCGGCTTTCATACCTATTAAATTACTGTTGGTAAAATTAAATGATAAACCACAACATATAGGTGTACTTAAGTCTTAGGTGTATAAGTGTATACCTCAATTATTAAGTCACTATCCACCCTCACTCAAAATAGAACATGCATCTAATGTATCATAAAAATGCAAAAATTGGAAGAAAAAGACTTAAAAAAAGGTGTACTATATTCTATGAGTACTTTCAAATACAGAATTAAATGTGTAAATTGTAAAAACACAAAACCTATTAAACTCTCGTGAAGTTGGACTTGACTCATCTTTTACTCTACCCTTTACAGAGGTTTCCAGTTTAATTTGAAATTTTCAGTAACAAAATACAGGATGGCTCTACCATTTAACATTATCACTATTTCCAGTGTGCAAAAAGCCATATCCCATTAGTTTCAAACATTTGGTCAGATATTAAGAAGTCACTGTTTAAAGAAGGAATTCACAAAATCAGTGTTTCTCCATGCTTTTTCTTTTTGTTTAAAGAAGAGATCTGGCTTTGAAATACAATAACAACAGTTATACTACAGAATTAATGAATTCCCAATTGTAAAATGTGAATGTATAATGAATTTCAGGGCAGTCCTCTTGCAGCTAGACTGAATTAAGAGTTAAAGTTCTAAAGACTCAATTGCCTCTGAAAATTTGAGGGGGATGTTTATCAGTTAAAGAAAACATCAGCTGCTTAGAAATGCATGGCGCTACAGCTGAATATAATACCTTTCCTGTTCTCTCTTGAAATGGTTTCCTATTGAAGCAGTTTCTGTATCAATCACACAATAGCCACAATGATACAGGGTTATGCTATAGGACACAATAACAGCATTCAAAAAGCATAGGAAAAATGACTTTTATAGTGGCAAATACTGTAGCTAAAAGCCTAAAACAAATCACTAAACTGCACTAATTTGTAAGCTTTGAGGTTTGAGGAACTCACTGGCAGCTAAGAGAAGGGCAGAGCTCGCAATCAACTGTCCTCTTGAACACAACAAGATTTTCAAGAAAAGAAATCCACTGATAGAGTCTCCTCAATTAACTCTGTGAGAAAAATGCCGAAGCAATACCCGGAGGGAACTCAACAAAAATCAGGCCAAATATGACATTTAACTATCAATCTTTCCAAGGCCAGTGATTGTTAATCAGCCTAGGGAGAAAGAAAGTAGTACACCTGACAGTGGTTATGTTTTATAAGCACATGCCTACTATTTTACATGGAGGAATATAACTACTTCTGCAGAATATGTAGTAGAGCCATTTCTTCATTTTTAGATGTTACTTATAATGAATAAGCTTAAAATATCCTATAATTTCAAAAATAAGTTATATGAGAGTCTTCGGTATGGTCATTTCAATGCTGAAAAGAAAAAAAGAATTATAAGTCGTACCTTTCTTTTCTAAGAAAGAAAATCGTATGGTATAAAGTGCTGACATAGCTACCTATATATAATTCTCATGCAAAAAGCTAAAATGTATTACCCAAGTTGCATTTCAAGTATATACTGTTTGAGATAATTTTCTTGCATCACACAATGTGAGCTACCTAACCTTCATGTTTTAATTAGAATAAGTACAAGTACACACATATCTGAATATAATTTTTAAATTACATAAATATGTATACACACAAGTATTTATTTTTATATACACTTCATATTCGATTCCAAATTCAGCCACCAGCAACTATATGGTAGTTATTTAAACTTCATGAATTTCAGATTTTGCATCTAACTCAAAATTAGAGTATGGTACAATGTGTATAAAACTTCTAATACAAGGTGTGGCATACAGTAGGCACTTGATAAATGGCAATTATTTTATGAAAAATTACTATATCTCATCTTTAATTATTTTTCAATTATAGATGAAAACAGATGAAAGTTAATCCAAGTTAACTAAGTTTTGTTTGTACATGTATTTTAAAGTACAGACATGAATACAGATATGCTTGATGCACAAAAAGCTCACTTATAAAGAAGAAAATACAATTTAAAGGTCTGACTAATAGAACAGCAGGGATGGTCTTCTGAATATACAAGTGATGCTAAGCTTCAAATGTACACATTACTGTAATGCAGGTAAAATAAACTGCACATGTTTTGCTGTTATGCAGCTAGGAAATATTTCTCTTTTGTCAACTGCAAGAAAAGTAATCAAAGTTTTTTTTTTTTTTTTAATGGAGTTTCATTTTTGTTGCCCAGGCTGGAGTGCAGTGACTCAATCTCTGCTCACTGTAAGCTTCACCTCCCAGGTTCAAGCAATTCTCCTCCCTCAGTCTCCCAAGTAGCTTGGATAACAGGTGCCCACCAGCCTCCTGAGTAGCTGGGATTACAGGTGCCCACCACCATGCCTGGCTAAATTTTTGTATTTTTTCTTTTAGTAGACATGGGGTTTTGCCATGCTGGGCAGGCTGATCTCGAACTCCTGACCTCAGGTGATCTGCCCGCCTCGGCCCAAAGTTCTGGAATTATAGGCGTGAGCCACTGCACCTGGCCAATAATTAGAGTTTCTAAAGGTAATTTTGTAAACTCAACAATGCATGTATCACAAATAAACACAAACTGAGTATTAGGTGAGAGACTGCATATTCTGCTGCCAACACTGAATCAGAGTCAACTTTTCAAGGGAAGTGGGAAAACCACCCAGTTTCTTGGAATTAGCCTAAATAAAGTTCAGCTACTACTCCATGCACTTTTTGAAACAGACTCTCATATACTCTTAACGTAGTTAAGAGACTTCTATTTGAATATACATTCTTACAGTATATATTAAATATAAATGTATATTTGTATTGTGAATGTGTGTATATATACGCGCGCGCGCGCGCACGCGCGCGTGTGTGTGTGTGTGTGTGTGTGTGTGTGTGTGTGTGTATCTTCTTAGCCCTCTCTGGAAGAGGAGAGGTGGTTAATGATGTCATTAGTTTATAATATTGTTGGGAATGGTCATAATGGAAAAGAGTTGCACTTCCTTAGACAACTGTATTTAGATGAATCTATGCACAACAAAGGAAGAGCAAAATTAGTCAAACGTTGAGCCTTGATTAATTGTGGACTAAGACCTAAAACTCTAAAATGAATCTAGCATCTCTGTTGTATAGGTGGTACAAACCAATGTGAAACACAAACCAAATGAAAAATGTAAGTTACTCAAAGGAGGAGGGAGAATCACAAGAATGGCATAGAGTAACCCGTGAAAACATGGAACAAGTTCAGAACTAAAATAAAAACATTATGCCAATTATTGTAATAACTCATTCTAAGATACCAAGTGAAATTACTTGGCAGTTATATCTGTCTATATTACAGAGTACTGTGTGTCTTTGCTTAAGGTGATTTGTTTAGCAAAGTCAATATTGCTCATTTTCCATAATGGGAAAAATCTTCTCAACTAACAATTTTTGTTGTTTTTCATAGACATGAGTAAAGACTGCTTTCTATTTGTTTGAAGAGATACTTGACCAATATAGTCAACTAATATTGAGTTAATATTGAGATACGAAGAAGAATAATTGAGTTAAGCAAATACAGACACTTAGCTAATTATATTAACAGAGAATATGGAAAGGAACTACCTTTCACCCTCCAAAAATAGAAAGTGTTTGCCAAAGAAAACAAAAACGCATTATGCATAAAATACTCTCTTATGTATGTGGCTGTTACAGTTTAATGATGAGTAAAGTCCCACTCAGCCATTTCAGTTAATTCTAATTTAAAGATGTTTTAAATGATTAGGTGATTGGGTGAAAATCACCAATTTTGTTTACTTCTGTATTAAATTTAGAAGATGTTAACAGTAATTCTGTGTTAACACCATTTAATTGTTTATCCTCATTTTCTGTTTTTATATATTAACTACCAATTATAAGTATTTTTATAAATATATCCCTAGGTTATTCTTTTTTCCAATTGGATGGCTGATTTTATATATTTTTCGATTAGCCTTGAAATGAAGAATATTAAGAATATTCTTACTCCTTGATTCTAAAACAAGATTGATACATGTATTTGAACACACTTACAGATTTATATAAGCATAAATTTACCCATAACCATAAGGTTTACTATACACTAATGTTCTTTGGAGCTCTTAAATGAGGGGGGATGCCAGCTCTTTGCTAACTACCACCATTAAGGAGAAGAAAGAGGAGCTCTTCGGGTATGTGGATTGAGAAAAAGAGACTAGCATAAGGAACAATATCAACTGCACGTGCATCAAAATACAATATCAAAGCACATTTTCATGCACATATTTATATTACTTTCAGTGCTTAAAAATATTCAGTTTTTGTCATTTTCCTCTAGACTGACACAATCAGAATATTTTTTTCCAGAAAAAAAAATGACTTGGTTTCTGTTACCTCCTAGCTTCTTATTGTTTTAAAAACTAAATGAAAGTCCTGTTATGAGGTACAGTTGCTAGAGCACCTGATGTAGCTTTGTAAAAGAAGAGAAAGGAAACTCTCCATGCTCCCTCCCCCTTCTACTCCAGATACAAAAATATAGCCATATTTTTTTGTGCTGATATCTATATTTTCTCTATGTATCAGCCCACTCTCCTAAGAGTTTCCTAGATGTGGAATCTGAGGGACAGAGATTAAGATTTCTGCCTGAGGTAACACAGTAAAGCAGCAGATGAACAGGAAGAAAGTCCAAGTTATCCAACAGTTTTCAACTACATCATGCTGTCTTACACAGTAATAAAAAACAATAATGAAAGCACATACCTCTCTTTTCACAAGGGCAATGCCTTCATCTCAGTGGCTGTACATTCGCAAAGAACAAAGTGATTTTTTAAGTCATTCTGGACCCGTAGTCTGCTGCTGTTAAACAGCACTTCTTTTCAGCACTCCAAGAAGACTTTAAAAATTCTTTCCAAAAGGAGCTGCCCCCACAGGAACTTTAGAGATAACTGTCCTGTCTTCGGAAACAAGGGTCATTTAGCTTCATATATTTAACACACACCACCTCAGAATCTTGATGGACATATATATCTGAGCAAGTTCCAGAGTATCGTACAATAACATTTATTTCACACACTGGAAGACTTTGGAAGGAGATGACGTAGGTTAAAGGACAGACATATCTTCCTAGTTGGGGTAAACGTCAAAGAAATTGCTGAGGCCTTACTACACATCCATTCCTGGATTATTTTTCTTTCTGTGTTACTATTCCTCCACCTAGAATCCACGCTATAGTGATGCCCTTTCTTCCTTCGTCTATATTATGCCAGACCACTTTCAAGGCTTAACTGTTACCAGCTTTTTCAAGTTTTCTCCAACCTCAATAGCAAGTGAAATTCCTCTCTCTTGTCTAGGTACACGTGTGTAGTTCTCATAGCCTTATTTTGTTTCTCCATTTGTTTTTATCTCCTCGATTAATACAAAACCTCTTTGCATTTACAGCCCTTACTACATAAATATACATGCATCATCCGCAGCAGTTATACATTAATTAGTTGACTGAATTTACAAGAACTCCATCTAAATCTTTCTAGAACTTGTGTGGGGAATTCTCATTGGTCACCACTTCTGAAGAGTAGCACATCTCCCTCAAGTATTTTCTAGCCTTCCTAGTAAGGAGTCCAGCAGAGGTGAGGCAATTACAACACTCAGGAGTAGCAGACGGCATGCCCCAATGCTTAATCTGTGCCGAGCCTTTCTTTGTGTTCCCAAATCCCACAATTCATCAGCAAGAAGAATAATCTGGCTCAGAGTGACCACAGGCTCTATTAGGGGCCCCTTATCCCCTCGTTCTTTCCTTTCAGGACACCAGAAAAATCTCCCTCAAGATGTTCTTTCTTCAGGAAGACAGCAGATATTTTTCTTTTTCACCCTGATGCACTAGAACAAAGTTCTAGTGACTTCAGATAAAAACACATGCTTTTGCTGTTTTGCCATTATTGAAAGGGCAGATACATTTTTCTAATAGCCTTTACTTCCTACTCATCTCCTTCAGATCTCAGCTGTCTTTTGTGCTGTCCATTAAGACTTTGAGACGCCTAGCTGTGAAGAAACCCTTCCTCTTTCAGGAAGATGTGTTTCCCCTTCCACAGGATCACTTGATTATTTTTATTTCCACCATCCGCATTACAACAAAACAAGACAAAAAATATACTGCTTGAAGATAGTGTAGTATGTCATATACATAACCCCAAATGTCAGCCACACAACAGTCCTTAATATAGATTTGAGCAGGAACAGCAATAAACTGAGGTTCCTGTATGTGCAAAGTTGTAGAGACAAAAGGAGTAAGTTACATCACAATTTCTATTGCCTTTCATCATACCATAATAAGTATTTAAATAACTTTATAGTAAATGTGTAATAGCCAAAAATATGTATGTAATAGTTGAAATCCTCTTCTGTAACTCCTAGGAAATATATGATTTGGATGTTGAAACAGAAATCATAGTTCTTATGAAATTAAATCAACGAAATCAAAAGGAAAAGAAATAAATTGTCTAAAAACATAAGATTAGAAAAGGCATAGTGTCTTGGAAAAGTAGCAAGAAACTGATATTAAAAATAGCTGAAGTGGGATCAGTGCAAAGCGGTATACTTAGAAATGAACATGGAATTGCACTGGTATAAAATGGAAATAACTAAGTGCATGGCCCAATAATGGAGCATGAGAAATTTCAGTCATTTGTAAAAAAAAAAAAAAAAGAAAAAAAGAAAAAAAAAATCCATCTAATGAATATGCCTGAGCCCAGGAAAAAATAAGTTTCACAAACAATGTAGGACCTCCATCTGCCTGACATAATAGTTAAATGACTGTGACTTAAATTAGTGAGATGATTTAATATCTTAAAGTCTATTGTCACTTACAGCTTTATGATTTTATAGGACCAAAAAATCATGAATTGGATTTGAAAATAAAGATAGGATATAGTTTTCTACAAATGCAATATTTTATTGTCTGCTCTAAGTAATATAGTATTTACACTTACAGTCACTGAAGCAAAGAAATAAAAGTTATTTTGTGGGACCATTCAGTTAATGTCAATTACGAGGAAGCTAAAAATGTTCACTCTATTCATACTTGAAATGTATGCAATATACTTTGCATATCCTTCCAAAATAGCCAAAAGGGAGCCTAAGGAAGACCTTCTCCTATTTAACTCTGAGATGATAGTACATTCCCTTAGTTAATTTGAGCCACCAAAGAGCACAAGCTCTAGAGTTCAATTCCCAGAGTAGGCCGGTGTATCTGGCTGTTCGCTGTTGCCTTTGTAGGTTACGAACCTTAAGCCCAACCCTTGCAAGACCCTTCTCAAAGCATGAGGACCAAGTCACAAAATATGAGTGATGAATCACCTCTATACCCGGAACATAACCCAAAACCATGGTTCCTGACAAAGTCTTAATAAAATACAATTGAACTCACAAGGCTTATGCTATAATACCATCCCCATGAGCCCTACTGCAGTTACATGAAAATAGTAAGTTAAAAAAAATACAGAGCACATCCTTTCGGAAAAGTTTATTTGAACCCTGCTTCTCAAGCAGGTTTTAAGGTGTCTCACAACTATAAAGGAAAAATAAAAATATTGGTAAAATATAAATATGAAGAATTGGAGATAATAAAATTAAGCAAAGAAATCAAGATAATGAAAAATGCCTTCCTAGAATTCCTTTTGTGACAACTAATCACCAGAATTATTTCATCTCTAAACATTTATCTCTGACTCTTAAGTGTCTAAACCTGGCACCCTCACTGACTTATTCCTTGTAAAATAAGTTAGGCTCAACCTGCTCAATCTAAAATACTTATTAGCCCACTTAGGGGCTTCCCCAGGAAAATACAGGACATGAGCAAGTAACACCATATAAAATATTCTGCCCATTTTGCATGGGAAATCTCAGTAATATGACCAACAAGGAAATTCTGAATGGGCAAAAAAAACAAATCCCAAGATACAGTGAGCAGTCCAGCCACTTTTCATTTGTGATCACGGCCAAGGTGGCAACAGTGTAAGAATGTGTATGAGTGTGTAGGGACAATGGAGTGAGAAGTGGGAAAAGAGGTTGGAGTTAATGATATATTAATAGAGCTTCACACTGATATTTTTAGCAGCATTTACTAAAAGCATGTCTTCCTCTTTTCCTACAGACTAACACCCTAAATATAGTTTAGTCAAAGGCAGTATCTCATCACAGGGCCTCTCCAAATAAATAAAATTCACAATCAATGCACCTTGAGATAACTCTTCTATGAGAATGGAAACATCCTGGGACTGAAAGTAATGGACAACTGACAGTTCCTTCTCATCCATCTAGATTCAACTCACTAACAGTCTGAAATATCTTCCAGAGCCTTCTTGTATCACTTATGCCCTTGTTCTTAATTTCACCAATTCATTTCTGCCCAGCTACTGCCTGGGGTGTCATTGTTAAATTGTGTGAGGTTTACTGATATGATCCGAATTGAGTTCATATAGCTTGCTAATTTGTCATACCCACATGTTTCATAAGCTTACTCTATTTATTAATTCTAATGCATTCTGAAAGCTATTTTTGGGCAGTGAATTAACCATTTCAGGACACTAAATTGTCATTTAATTTGGTTCCCAATAACTATGCAGACATGGAGTTTTACTTTGTTTTTTGTTTATAGCGGGGATTTGTCTGTGCTAATGCATTCAAAACGTTTAATAACCTCCTTGAAAATTAAGGGCATGATGACCAGAAGTAAAATTACAGAATATGCCAATAGATTACGCTTTCTTTTTTTAGGAAGCCAACTGATAAGTTTACAGGAGATACGATTCTTGATATGATGTCATTCTCAATAGAATCTCTTGAAAACACAGTTAACCCAAATGACTTACTACCATGGAACAACTTACAAAAAAAACTTTCAAAACTAGGAAAATGCGTTGGATCACTTAGCTCTAGGTGTTTCAATAAGCATACAGATAGCTAGGTTTTACATTCCAATTCTTCAGGCCATGTTGAATTAGTTATTCTAAACCTAATGAAATGTGAATGCAACAAAATTAATAATGTGAAAAATAGATACGAGTTCATTGAATGACTTTTTTTATCCAGTTGTGTTTAATTAAGCAAAAAGAAAAACTCAAAAAATCTTTAACATTCCAAGAGTATTTGGGAAAATAATTTTAATATAAATAACTTTTTAAAATCCAATATGCAAAAATCAATAGCTTAAGAAAGTAAAATTTTTAAAATGCACAGATACGTATTGCCAAATATATGTTAAATGGGTATTATCCATTAAATTTGCCTTGGTTAGTCTATATGATTTTTTTGTCCTATTCTATTATGAAGAGGTTTTTTAAAAATAAATTTTATTATTATTATACTTTAAGTTCTGAGGTGCAGAACGTGCAGATTTGTTACATAGGTATATATGTACCATGGTGGTTTGCTGCACCCATCAACAAGTCATCTACATTAGGAATTTCTCCTAATGCTATTCCTCCCCTAGCCATCCCCGCTTCCCCAAAAGGCCCCGGTGTGAGGATTTCTTGCAATCTTTCTTTCAGAAATCTTTTCAAATAATTCATATTACTGTAATCTTACATCAGATATTAAAAATGTAAGAAATATAAAGTACAAATCCCACTTACAAAACAAATTTATACGACAGAATTATTCGTGGAAGGTAGGCAGTTAAAAGATAATCTCCCTTATTCAACTATGATAACATACATCAATCTTAGCTATTGTGCAGTTAGTTTGCTAAGCAATATTCCAAGATAAATGACAGTAAGTTCCTAGGTCTATAGCAGAAACTTTCATACTTAAGTATTGCACATGGTTGTCAAACAGATTGGGCACAACAAGAAGATTAAAATACTCAAGACAATATAATCCATGCATTACCACAAATATTCTCAATTCACTAAAAAGCAGAATCTGATTTTCATGCTCAGAGTTTTTCAGTGAGGAAGTAGAAGAGTAAAGGGATTCTCTAGCTATTTCAGGGAAGAAAGGTTATAATGACATAGTTCTAAATCATGTAAACAATTTTAGACTCCAATGAGGTGATTTTGCCTGAGTAACCTAGAAAATCATTTGTATTTCCTCTTGAACCAAGCTACTAGAAAACACTTTGAGAAATAATACTTTGTGTGTAGTATGAATGGCTTTACATGTAGCAAAGATAGGCAAATAAAGGAATACAGATTTTTATGCTAGCAAAGTTCCTATTTAGGTGTTTTAAGTTTCTGTTTTTAATAACCCTGCCTTTTAAATTAATCATTCTTAAACATATTCATATAAAATGTTCAAAACACACTTTATAACCTTACACTAAATCTTATGTCTATGTACCTTGCGATTGATTCTTCCTTTTAGATAAGTTTTTTAAATGTTCTCTTCCTTATAAATGCTTCCACAAATAAAAATAAAACTACTTTAGGTTAAGAAAGTTCATGATTTACAAAATCAAAGCAATGAAACTGTAAGTTTATATTAGTGCTTCTCAACTTCAGAGTGCACTGCAATCATCACTTGAGGTGATGAACATAAATCACTGGGCCCTACACTCTGAGTTTCTCATTTAGAAAGTCTCAGAGAGGCCTGAAAACGTGCACTTCAAACAAGTTCCAGGGCCATGCTAATGCTGAAGATTAGGGGTCACACTTTGAGTACCTCACTTCTGTGACATGTAAGACACATCTGAAAAGTAATATACGATTTTTAACCCACCTCATAGCTGCGATATTTATAATGGCCAGGAATACTGATTAATATTTCCACACAAAGGCAATTCTACTCCTAGCTAAATGACTACTAACCACATTAATATAAAAACAAAACGAAATGAAAAAAACCCCCACCTTCATCACAATCATCAGCTCAATAGCAGAACTGCCTCCTTGTTTATTGTTAACAGACATAAACACAGGATTATTCTAACGCAATTGTTTCCTATTTGTCTTCACTTATTCAAGCTTACCCTTTTCCACTACCCAACCTGATACTTGCCAAGACAAATAATCTGACAAAAGGTGACAGGAAAATTGAACCATGCCCTTCTGATCCAGATAGTTCCAGCAACGTCCCACTGTCTCCTCATGCTCCCCATCTTTCTCACTTCTCATCACCCCGCTACACACACATACATTCACACATGCACACACGAAAATATTAAAAAACAAAACAGAACAAAAAATTTTTAGCTAAGATGATCTGAACCAATGAGACAGAAATAGAGTCGGACATGGGATGAGAACTTAGACTCTCCCATCCTAAGGAACAGTCCCTTGAGAAGGCTTTATTTCCAGCATTCCTACATCCCTAGAATCCCCGTTTTCCTTAGCTGTTTAGGACACCAGGGTCCAGCACAGTCATAGGAGCACTAAGTTAATTCCTACTCTTTTCATAATCCACCTCCTGTTGTCAGTCAAACCTTGAGGTCTGCCAGGAAACTCGGCATCTCTCTCAAACACATGTTCCCCCATCACCACCATCACCACCACCAGATAATTGTCTTTTATTTGGGAAGGAGGGGTTGGGAGAGGAGACATTTCCATCTTTAGAGGTGGGAGAAAGTGAGGGTTTCATGGGAGCCAAGAAAGGAGCTAGAAAGACAAGAAAGGGGAGGAGCAGATGGAGTGCAGTGGGTACCAGGGACAGAAACTCAGCACTGTTCAGCCCTGGACAGAACACAGTGGACAGAGTAAAGGATGGGTCTCTGGCATTCATCCCGAAACACCCACCCACGGTGCACTCCATTCCCAGAGTCTGAGGACTCAGGTTTCACTGGTACCTGTGTCCACTCTGCAGTCAGTTCTAGGGTCTGCAGGAAAAGCTCTGACACTTTGCCCTGGGTCAGTCATTGACCTAGCTCTGCAGCACTCGGGTCCAAACTCCTAAGTGAAACCAAGGGCAACTGGGCCGGATTGTTAGCACACTTTCTGTGGACACTGACCCAGGTGCAAAGGGTGGGACTGGCTATGGGCGGGTCTTGGCCTGATGTCCCCTCAAGGGGTGCACTTCTAACCTCCCACCATACCTCAAAAACACAGAAGTTATTTTTTGGGCACCACTGGCTTGTCCCAAGGGAAGACTTATATTTCAGTCCACTATTAACCAGGACCTGTGTGTGTGTGTGTGTGTGTGTGTGTGTGTGTGCGCGCGCGCGCGCTTGCGCTTGTGTGTGTCTGTGTGTGTTTAATTCCCGAAAGCTAAGGGTGCCAACTGCTGACAGGTAAAAGAACCTGGATTTTTTGAGGACTTCAAAACCTCCTAATTAACAAGCTTGCCCTTCTCTAGTTCCTAAACCTAAATCTGGGTTTTCCAGAGAGGAGATGAGATTGTGTTCCCACTGCAGCGAGCTGTTGTCCTGCCCTGGAACCCAGACGCGCGGACTTAGCAGTCCGTTCATTCATGCATTTGCTCATCCATTCACACAAACATATCCCTTAATTGTGTCTGGCACCGAGAATCTTGCCTGCTATTTTCCCCTCCCCAAGTCAGTGCTCATGGCAACCGCTGGTACAGAACGCAACTCAACTGTCACCCCACTTCCTGAGCTGGAAAATCAAGGCATGTAGGCATTCACAGAAAAAGGAAAAGGTGGAGAGGAGGAGGTGGGGGGCGGAGAGGGGTGGAGAGACTCATGGGGTCACACTGGAAGCTTCCTTGGGGGGGCGGGGGGAAACCGCGGCACCGACACTGGGGCATGCAAGGAGCCAAACCATTATTAAATCAAAGACTGCTGGAGCTCGGATTTCCCGCGGGGATAAATCAAGTGCAAAGCCACTCGTTCGCACGAGTGCCTTACTGTCGGCTAGACCCAACTCCGAGCCGGAGCCCAGGCGCCGGGGGAGCGGCTCGCAGCCCAATCCGCAGCGCGCTCGCTGCCTCCTTATCGCTCCCAATAACGTGATGAAGTGTAAATCAAATGCCACGCCGGGAGGGGCCCCGGAACGGCGCGAGTCGTGCATTTTCGCTCACCAGCCTATCTTGCCTAAGAATCACAAGGTCACAATAGCGTCGCGATTCCACTCACCGTACACTCCTTGGCCAGATATCCCCTCCAGGAGGACTGTCAGCAGCCACACGAGACCGTACAGTAAATCCATCTTCACGTGAACATGAACATATCCAGCCCAGGGGGGACGCAGCGGGACCTTCCGGAGGCCGGCAGCAAGCCAGGCGCGCTCCACTCGCGCCCGGGCCGAGCCGAGGTGCCCGGGAACCGCTCGCCGAAGGAGGAAGCGCTGTCCGTCTGTCCTTCCCCGGCGGCGGCCGCGAGCGGAGCGCAGGAGCCCCGCACTCCACACACTCATGCACACACACACTCACACACACTCACACACTCTCCCACCACACAATACCCTGACACACACTCACACGCACGCCGCACTCACACTGGGTGCCTGGGAAAATCGCAGACGCCGGGGAGGAGCAGGGGGCGGTGATGGGAAGGGGAGCTGCGAGGCGAAGTGTTCTTCAGGGAAGCGGGCTCCAATCTCCGCAGCGGCGGCGGCGGCAGCGGCGGCGGCGCGCTGGGCTGGCGGCGGGCGCGGGCAGGGGGCCGGGGTGCCAGCGGTGGGAGCCTGGCTCGGACAGCCGAGGAGCAGGAAGTGGCCTCTGACCCGGGACACCAAGCAGGGCTCTCTCGCCAGGCTTCGCCTTTACAAAGTAACTCGCGAAGGTCCCCGGAGGAGCGTCAAGCGGCGACAGCGGCCCGCCCGCCCGCAGTCCGAAGCCCCCAGCCCTGCTGTCTTGCCTTCCCCCATTCCATCAGTTGCCATTGCAACGCCAATCCTGCTACACGATACAGACTCGCATCGCCGAACGGGGAGAGGAGGAAGAGGAGGAGGAGGAAGAGGAGGAGTGGGGCTAAGGGAACGGGGGTGGGGAAGAGGGAAGGGAGGAGGGGGAAGACGGAGGAGGAAAGGGTCCAACAGGGAGCGGAGTGTGCGTCTGGAGCTCGCTTGGGCACACCAGCCACTGCCGCCGCCACCACCACCACCGCTCTTCAAAATAGCCTTTAGCGCCCTGCCAGCGTAGAGGTGCTCTGGCCGACCGCACCGATTCCCGGAGCCGAAAGCAGAGTCCAGGCACCGCCACTTGCAAGAGAGGGAGAATGCCAAGCAGATACCCGATCCGCACACACGTCTACGCGTGCCCACCAGCACTGCGCGCGTCCTCTTCGCTTCCGCGCCGCCCCCGCCAGGTGGAGGGGGTGGGGGCGGTCGGGACAGGCGGGAGTTTAGAGGAGGGAGCCGCAGAAGGGGGTTCCCCGCTGGAGCTAACGTAGCGGTGGCATCCAGAGGTGAACGCGGGAGCGGCCGCGTGCGGAAGGCACCCGGCTGCGCGGCGTCCGCTCGGGCCGCTTCTGCGGCAGAGGTGCCCTGGCTGGGCGGCCCGGCGCCCGGGGCTCGACGCCGGCCGGGATCCCAGGGTGTGCGCGGAAATGCGCGCCCCGGAGGCGAAAGGAGAGAGGAGGTGGAGGAGGAGGAAGGCGCAGCGGCGAGCGCGGAGCGCAGGCGGACCGGCGGCCGGGCTGTAGGGCGGCTGGGCTGCTGGGGAGGAAGGCTGTGTGTGGTCACGTTGTGCGCTACGTGCTGAGAGCGCGAGCTGCTAGCCGCAGCCGGGCGACGTCAAAGCCGGGTGCGCGGCTCTGCCGCCGGCCTCCGCGCCTCCTCTGCCCCTCCTTTGCTCTGCTTTCCTGTGTCAGCCGAGCTCATCAGTATGGACAACACCGAAAGGCTCCGCGGGGCCGGCGGCATCCGGCCTCCAACCTCCCCCACCGAAGCGCTCCCGAGCCTCTCCAGGAGCTCCGCAGCGGCGAGTTCCCGTTATTTATTTCTGACGCCGCCGTCTGCGTTTGCACGCCGAAAGGCCAGCTACCACCTTAGACCCAGGGTAATTACATGACACGCTATCTCCTCTCGGCCGCCCAAGGTCTTCCAGGATCCGTTATGCTTGGCTAGAGGGCAGAACAGGCCACAGCATTTGGAAGTGGCAACGCTTCTTCTCTGTTTCTGTCTTCTTTAAAGGAAATGTGGTCATCACGGTAGATGCAGGCACTGGGGGAGGAAACACCAAGAGTTCAGAGATTAGTTTATTTTATATGCAATGTCTCCTACTAAAGTTAACTGTTTGGAAAATCTTTTCCTTGTGTGAAAGACGGGCTCTTTTATTGGGGCAGAGAAAGCTCTAATGTTATGGGACTTTAAAAACTTCCAGGTACACAAAAGATTGGAAAATCCAAAGCATCCTTAATTTACATTGCAACAAGTGTGGAAATACTTCACTAAAAATTAGTAGGGAAAAATCTGTGAATATAATAGTGGTTGACTTTTTTCTGTAACAGAGATGTTTCCTGTAGGCAGTCCACTTTGTTGAATATATTCTTCACTATTCAAGCAGCACATGTCGGAAGTCGGAAGTGATTGGAATGGTTTAAAATATGCACTTATACATGTGTTGCTAAAGTAATTGCTATGGGAAATCTGGAGCACAATATTTATTTATCTGTTCCCATAATAGACTAGTATAACACACCGCAGGTCCCTCTCCCCATGCTGTACTTCTGCTGGGGGTGGGGGACCCTAAGCACTAGAAAATGTATAGTCCCCAGTTTTTCCCCCAAGGTCCTTTTCCTCACTTAAATGAATTGTGAATATTATTTTTTATAGGGTGTGATTTAGTGCTTACCCTCTGGGTTTACAAGACAGGAGAAACCAAACTTTTTAAGAGAGTCCCACAGAGGATCATTCGCACTGTTGAGAACCCGTTGTTTATAAAATTCCACTTCCACTAGATGGAATTAAGCATCATACTATAAGCAAACTCAATGTATGGGATTTCTGAAGAAAAATGAGTGACACTCACTTACTGGTCACCTGTGGGGTAAAAATTGTTTTCTGATTTTAAATCTGCCTTTTTTTTTTTTTTTTTTTTTTTTTTTTTTTTTTTGAGACGGAGTTTCGCCCAGGCTGGAGTGCAATGGCGCGATTTCGGCTCACCGCAACCTCCGCCTCCTGAGTTCAGGCAATTCTCCTGCCTCAGCTTCCTGAGTAGCTGGAATTACAGGCACGCGCCACCGTGCCCAGCTAATTTTTTGTATTTTTAGTAGAGACGGGGTTTCACCATGTTAACCAGGATGGTCTCGATCTGTTGACCTTGTGATCCACCCACTTCGGCCTCCCAAAGTGCTGGGATTACAGGCGTGAGCCACTTAAATCTGCCTTTTATGAGTAGATCACTCCTGCACACTTGCAGCACAGTAGATTCATGGGGCAATAAACTGCAACTTCTTTCTCACATCAAAGCTCATAATGTATCTCGACCATGAGGCTGTTCCCAATTTCAGCTTATCATGTTCTGAAATAGGACTTCATCCCCATATTTGTACTGTTCTTTTTAATACTTAGTTATGGAATCGTAGAATCTTTGAATGTGTGAAGGACTCTAGATTGGAATACTTTATCATCCCCAAGCATCAGTGTATCATTTTAAAGTAGCCCAGACTGAGTATGGAGATTACTCTCTTAACCTTCAACATCAGAACAGAGCCTCAAGAGCCCAGAACCTTTCTTTTCTATATAATTGTCATCTCTGGAGAGGAAGGTACATGAACTCAATGAGCCCTCAGCAATACCTGAGTGAAATAGTTGGAGCTTGGAGAGAACTTAGAGAACCCAGTCACTTTACAATTTATTCCAATTGTAGTTTAAATTAAAAATGAGGAAATAGATACAGCTACTCTTTGCTGGGCCTTATCCTAGACTGTTGTACACTTAAATATTTTATAAGACACATTCCCTTACTTCAAGAAGCGCACAATCTAGTGGGCAGAGTGTGTTGGTCAACATATGCACCATTACTTCTACTGACACTATAAGTGCCATAAATAAACAAAGTCCTAGGGCACAAAGTTGCAAATTTTACATGCAATCATTAATTGGTTTATATAACAGTGAGATCTTTTTAAATGCACTGGATTTAATATGGGATTTCTGTTCTTATAAAAATACTACATAGATTACTTATGGAAATAATTGCCAGTTCAATCAAATGACGTTTGTCTTGAAATTCAGCATTCTTCAAGCTGCACCGACCAACGAGGCATAATGTATATAACCACACCTTAGCACTGGCTAATGAAGGCCTCCAGGTGGTGAGCCTGAGCTGAAGCTTAAGGACAGGCAAGAGATGGTTTGTCAGAGAGAAGGGAAAAGCTATAGAAGGCAGACCCAGAGACTACTGTGAAATCTGGCCCAGCACACTTTGTATCACCCATTAGAGCAGTTTCCTACAGGAGCAGTGTAAATAACTTCAGAGATCACCAGTTTCTTGGATTTTTCAGGTGAATATGGATATTGCATAGAGCATAGAAACTCTCACACTGCATCACTACCAGGATCCAATTAAGAGTAATCTTATGTTTTTAACAGGAACAATAATGGGCATTCTATCATTTGGGATAACAGTGTAATGAAAATTTGGGGGCTTTCCTCTGACAGCTCTAGATGCCATAATAACCTGTTATCATTTTATTGACTATAGTTTTATTTAAAATTTCTGTCTCTGTTCTCCAGTATGACCTTGGTGTTGCCACCTCCATAGTATCGGCACTGTCATGGAAAGAGTCACAAGTTGGCACAAGATCCAACCAATGTAGTGGGACAGAAGTGAGAAAAACTGGTATCTCCAGAGATACAGCTGAGTAACGCAAATTCAGAACACTGGTGGCAAATCTGTCCTTTCTTTCCAATTTAGCCTCTTCCCGGAACACAAATATCAGGCCCTGCGTGTCGTTTACATCAACTTCCATTTTCACTGCTGACACATTAAGTCGTACAAACTCCCATACACACTACTGCTCAACAAGAATGTGAAAATCATCAGTGATGATGGTAAATTATTTCTAGCCAAATCCCTATTCATCCATTTTCTTTCTTTCTACTTAGTAATAGTTTCCAGCATGCAAGCTGAGAAGTCTAAGAAGATCACAAAGAACTGGATGTTTCAGATGATAGTGAGAGCTGCAAGGCACGGAATAGCATTGGAGATTCCAGGTGCTGGTTATTTTCAGGAGGCAGATAGCGGGCAGTTGCTCCTAAGCAGTGGGACCCAGACACTGCTGTTACGGATGAGGCAATGATTTCATTTAGGGAAACAGGAATAAGAACGGTTAATTACTAACATTAGAAATAAGGAGGCAGGTCAAATCCCAAATCCCTACTGTATGGACTGAGAAAGGTCCAGGAGAGATGTTCAACTTGAGGAAGCAACAAAATTCCAAAGAATAATCCCTGGAAATAGCAGATCCAGGGAGCAAATAGAAAAGGAGGTACCCAGGAAAGGCTGTATATTTGGATACTGTTTGAGAGGATGCCAAGGTAATTTGCAACCAGATGATGGGGCTGAGGTCTCGGATATATTGTAGCTGCCAGTGAAGAGTATCTAGCTGAGTAAAGAAGAGGGAGAGGAAAAAAGCATGAGGCAAGGGTCTTGGTATTCTTGATATTCTATCTTCAGCTTAAAAGTAGCAGCACATTTCTGAGAGTTTTTACTTGTTTGGTAAATGCCATCCCTTTTTCAAGGCAGATGTGCTAGTCCCTAATTTCAACTTCCAGGATTTTGTGTACCACTCATGATTTCTATACAATTTGTATCTTGAAATTATAATTATTTTTTTAAAGGCTACTCTTAGATACCATATCCTGGGTAATTTTAGTAGCCCTGCCCTAGATTTATTCTTATTCTGGCATGTCTCCCTTGAACTCTTATTATAATTCTGACACTATTTCAGGAACAGACACAAGGCTGATTTGTTCCAGAGTAGAAGATGTTCAGTGCAGGGCAGTGTGACATAGTAGGTAAATGTCTCAGCTTTGACATCAGACTGCCCTGGGCTGGATCGTTGACGTCAATGTGACCTTGACATTCCCCTTATCCCATAAAAGGAGAGGAGCAAAAGAATAGTAGGATTTTAAATAAATAATACATGTAAGATACACTCATCACCTGGCACATAGTGGTCAAGTAATATATTATTATTGCTCAATATTTTTATTGATAATATTTTTAGTTAAAGGGCATTAATATATAGGGGTAATAACTTGAATAATTTCCATTTGAAGATGAACTGACAGCTTAGAACCTTTAGTTTTATAAGTATGATGACATGTTTATCTCTAAAAGCATGACTTGGCTTTCTTTCATTCAAATTTCGTCTGTCCTATTTCTGTTCAGGCACATCGAATGCTGAAGTCTTTCCACAGTTTAGCTGTAATGGTTTGGCAGGTCAGTACTCAGGCATCACTAAACATCTTCCAGAAACTTGAAAATTTGAGAGTGCAATTCTGCTTCAAGATTGTTTTTGAAAGTGCCACATGCCTGGATGTATCCTTGGAGAGCTCAACAGCTTAAATATTAATGTGAAGAAGTTCCTGTTTATCACTATGCTTGGTTTACTATCTTTCTAAAACATGTTTGTATGAAGCAATTCATACACTTCTAGATTGCCGATAGACCAGATTAAAGATCAACATCAAAGTTAGATTAGAAAGTTTGTGATATAAATATTAAGAAATCTATTGTTTCTGAAAAAAGATGATCTGATTAACCCACAGATACAATATAAAGGACTAGAAGAAAGTTGAAGAAAAATTTTTTCCAAGATTCTTTATTTGGAACAATTTACAGATGTGCATGCATTAGGAAATAAAAAAAGAATATATGTATCTTAACCAGGTGATAGGCTTGGAATTTGCCATCACAACAGATATTTATAGAAATGTAACTTATAATATCCTCCATAATTAAACTGAATCTGCTAATGAGCTACTCATATCAGCTAATGTTTGGAGGTCAGGGAAACACAATTATCTTTTGGGTTTACTACTTAGTCTCCTTTATGTAATTACCCAGTTTTTCTGGGTTACTCTCACACACTCTTCTTGTCCTCTCTCCCCTTATCCTGATGATGGGGAAGAATGTCCTTTTTTGCCCAGCATTGCTGGCCTCCACTTGATCTGTGAGTGTCTGCCACTTACCCTGCTACCCCCAGAACTCACATCTTCGCTCACTGGCTTTGAGTAAGAAGGACTTAGTTCCCTCCTCTTCCAAATGTCAGGCTTTTCCCAGCTCTCCAGCCATAGAAGCACTTCCCATTCTCCTCTAAGGCTATCAAGAAGTTCTGGATCTCTTACACATCACTCACATTGGGAAACCAAACGGCCCCACTTTTAATTCTCTGTGCCTGGATATACCATGTTGACATTCCTACTCCTTTGCTTATTTTCTAATTTATATTCTGTGAGGCATTTTCATGAGAGAGGTAAGGCAAGATTTAAAAAAGAATTCCTATACCACAGAATGTTTAAAGTGTAAGGGTCATGCATATACCTTTTTTCCAACTCTGCTGTCTTTTTTGTCTCTCTTTGTTCCTCCACTGTCCCCCAAGCCTCCCACCAGGGGAGTTTTTTACCTTCCTTCTATAGGGAAAAATGAATCTTATTTCAATCTTGCTTCCTCCCTACTCTCTGGTTTACAAAAGATGGCCATGGTCTGAATCCTCCAAACCAGAACTTAATAATTGAAAGCTTGGGTCTGGGAGATCCTCTAAAAACCCCCTTTCTCTCAAATATCTGCTCTGACACATTTTTTTCTTCCCTTAGCTTTTGCCCTTTCCCTGAAGGGATGCTCAGCTTCAATAAATGTGAAAACATAGAGCAGCAAGAATTACAGGGAATCAGAAATAAATTGAATATAAGGTATTTTCGATTTATATCTGCATTGCCTAACCCTCTATAAATAAGTTAGTAAGGTGGTAGGACCAGGACCCACGTATTTGGGGTGGCCTAGGAAGGCAAAACATCTTTTTTGTAAGCTCAGAAGGAGTTCCACAGGAATGAAGGGCTAGATTAGAAGGATTTCAGAGGAATCCATGAAAAAAAGTACCTTGAAGAAGGGGAAAAAGAAAACTGTAGGCAGTAAATTGATTATTAGGAGGTTGGGGGGCAAGTATCCCAGTGTGTGTCATCAAACTGAAAAAGCAAAGACAATAAGACCAGCCAAATGAACCGATGTAGTGGAGCTGCTTGATGCAAGTCAGCGAGTGAGAACATGACAAGATAGATGTGGGAAGAAGAAATGTGGCAAGGGAGCTGTACTAGATTGTATGGTGTCCCCCCCCCCCCAAACTCACATCCTTCTCCGAATCTCCGAATATGATCTTATTTGGAAAAGGGTCATAGCAGATGAAATTGGTTAAGATGTGGTCATACTGGAGTGGCATGGGCCCTTAATCCAATATGACTGATGTCTTTTTAAATTTTCATTTTCAAGGTTTATTGCTTAGCAGAGCAAAGAAACAGATGGGCATCAACATGCTCTAGTAAGGCACAGCGAGAGACACACGCACAGGGGAGGACATACCATGTGACAATGGAGTCAGTGATTGGGGTGAAGTATCGACAAGTACAGGAACGTCAAGGATTGCAAGCAACACAAGAGGCTAAGAGAAAGGCATAGAACACAGTCTCCCTAGATCCTCCAGGGAGAGCATGGTCCTGCTGGTATTTTGACTGCATACATCTGGCCTCCAGAACTCTAAAATACAAAATTTCTGTTTCAAGCCACCCAGTTTGAAGTACTTATTACAGCATTTGTAGGAAATGAATATAAGAGCTCATTTTGTACCTTAGGTGAGTCTACACGAAAGGTATTTGGCTGAGACCAAATAACTAGGGTCTTCATCGCAGTTCCTTGCCTTTAGGAAATTTTCTTTTAAATCATTATGGAATCACACTTTCCTAGCTTAGACAAATTGGTAGCACTTGAGTTTCTGCATCTGTAAAACATACTTCAGGAAAATATCTTAAGAGCTCAGTGGAATACTGATTTTTAAAACATAGATGACATATTATTCCCTCTCTTGGGGAACCAGAAAGAACCAGGAAAACTAGACTTGAAGGACTCCGATACTCAAGTTAATTTCAAGGAGGTTCCTCTCCAGATGGGGGTGAAGTAGCCCGAGATTTCCTAGAGAAGAATCAAGGCAGCAGTGCCTCCATCCTCAGCATTCTCCTGCATGTATCTGATGAGCACCACTTAGAAAAAGTATGAGGAAATCTCACAAGCCCTCTCCTCTTTTCTCTTACTTTCCTTTGACCAGAAGATGGGAGTTTCCCTCTTCTTCCTGTCTCCCTTGAATATAATTTACGTATAGTATAAGCTTTCAAACTATCTTTTCTTGCCATTTATGTATCTCTATATATAGAGATATATATATCAGATATATGTATATATCTGTCTCTATATATAGCTCTATATGTATATATCTCTCTATATACATACATCTCTCGAGATACATGTATATATAGAGAGATATAGAGCTATATATAGAGAGATATATGTATGTATATATAGAGATATATGTATGTATGTAGAGAGATATATAGAGCTATATAGAGATATATATATATAGAAAGAGATATATAGAACCGTATAGAGATATATATAGGTATATATAGAGATATACATATATAGCTATAGAGATATATGTATATACATATATCTAGATATCTAGAGATATACATATATGTAGATATAGAGCTATCTATATACATATATACAGCTATCTATATACATATATACAGCTATCTATATACATATATATAGCTATCTATATCAGATATATGTATATGTATAGCTATCTATATACATATATACAGCTATCTATATCAGATATATGTATATCTCTATATATCTATGTGTGTGTCTATATATAGAGATACATATCTATCTACATGTAGATATATATGTATATATAGAGATATATGTTATATACATATACATATAAACATATGTTATTTCTCTAATATATATGTATATATTAGACACCAAGTGTCACTATGTTTCCAGCCCGGCTTCAAACTCCTGGATATAAGTGATCCTCCCACCTCAGCCTCCCTAGTAGCTGGCACTAAAGGCATGCAACACCAAACCCAACTTTAAAGATAAATGTTGAATGACATCCCTTTTTTCTTACACATTTTATATCCATTTCTTCATTTAATACAGAATGACATCTTTCTATTGCAATAAGTGATCATTTCCAGCAACATTTTTAATGACTGAATAGTGTTCCAATGTGTAAACACAATGTAATCATTTAACCAACCTCCCTTTTTAGCATTTGATTTATTTCAAAAGATTACATTCTAGTGGGAGGAAACAAATAACAACACAGCAGATAAGAAATATTCTTTTATTGATACTTAATATTTGTACATGTTTATGGGATATGTACATACATAGAATATGTATTTATAAAGTCAGGGTATTTAAGAATACATCACAGCATGAATTTATCAATTCTATGTGTTGAGAACATTTGAAGTCCTCTTTTCTAGCTATTTTGAAGTATGCAATACATTGTTGTTAACTGTAGTCACTCTATCTGCTATTGTATAACACGTGCTATTCTTTTATTTAACAATATGTTGTACCCATTAACCAACCTCTCTCATCCCACCCTGCTACCTGCTGCTGACACACATCTTTCTCCACTTCTGTACTATCTTTTACATATCAATTGTAATGTCTAAGTTTTTGTTTCTGACTTTATTTACTTGAGTCTCTCTTTTTTCCTTGGTTAGTCTAGTTAGTGGTTTATTGATTTTAATTATCTTTTAAAAAAAACAACTTTTATTGATCCTTTGTAATTTTTGGCCTATTTTGTTTAGTTCTACTCTGATCTTTATTATTTCTTTCCTTCTATTAATTTTGTTTTGTTTTTTTCTTCCTTTTCTAGTTTCCTGAGGTGTCTTGTTTTGTTATTTCTTTGAAATCTTTCCACTATTTTGATATAGGTGTTTATTGCTATAAATTTCCCTCTTATCACTGCTTCTACTGTATCCTATAGGTTTTGATATACTGTGCTTCCATTTTTATTTTCTTCCAAAAATTTTTAAATTTCCTTCTTAACTTATTCATTGAACCAGTGTTTGTTCAGAAGTATGTTGTTTAAATTCCATGTAATTTTACAATTTTCAAAGTTCCTCTTGTTATTAATTTCTAGTTTTATTCCTTCATGGTCTGAGAAGATACTTGATATGAATTTGATTTTTTTTAGTTTGTTGAGATTTCTTCTGTGGCCTAACATATACTAGTATATCCCAGAGAATGTTCTGTGTGCTGATGAAAAGAATGTGCATTCTGCAGCTGTTGGACAAAATGTTCGATAAATGTCTATTAGGATTATTTGGTCTAAAGTCCAATTTAAATCCGGTGTTTCTTTGTTGATTTTCTAGACTGCTGAGAGTGTCATGTTTATTATATACTATGACTATACTGGAGTCTATCTCGACCTTTATATCTAATAACATTTGCTTTATATATCTGGGTGCTCCTGTGTTGGGTACCTATAGGTTTAGAATTGTTATATCTTCTAGATGAATTGATCTCTTTGTCTTTATATAATGTCCATCTTTATGTTCTACTATTTTTCATTTAAAGTCCTTTAATGGATATAAATTTAGCTACCTTTGCTTGCTTTGGTTTCCATTTGCATGGAATATCTTTTTCCATCTTTTGCTTTTAGACATATGTGTCTTTGCAAGTGAAGTGAGTTTTCTGCAGCAGCATATAGTTGGTTCATGTTTATACTTTCATGTGTTTTCATGATGGTAGACAGTGTCTTTTCACTTCCAAGTTTAGGATTTCCTTAAGCATTTCTTATACGTCTGGTCTAGTGGTGATGAATTACTTCATTTTTTGGCTGCATGAGAAAAGCTTTATTTCTCCTTCATTTATGAAGGGTAACTTTGCTGAATATAGTATTTTTGAATGGCAGGTGGTTTTTTTTCCTTTTAGCACCTTGTATGTATCATCTCATTCTCTCCTTACCTGTAAGGCCTCTGCTAAGAATCCCCCATTATCTAATGGGAAAGTTCCCTTACATATGAGTAGATGTTTTTGTCTTGCTTTTTAAAGAATTATCTCTTTCTCTTTGACTTATGGCTGACCATAGTGTGCCATGGAGAAGACCATTTTGGGTTATATCTATTTATGGATTCATGAGCTTCTTTCCTGTATCTGATGTATAAATCCTTTGCTAGACTTGGAGAGTTTTTAGCTATTATTTTGTTAATTAGTTTTTTGTTGTTATTGTTGTTTGTTTGTTTACCTTTGGCCTTCTCTTCATGTTCTGCAACACCCAGAATTCAAATATTGGTCACTTTCTAGTATTCCATTTATCATGTAGGCTGCTTTGTTCTTATTCTTTCTTTCTCTTTCTTTCTTTTTCATTTTTTCTTTCTATGTTTTGTCTATGTTTCAAAAGATCTTTCTTCAAATTATAAATTTTTTTCCTCTGTTTGATCTAGTCTATTTTTTAGGCCTTCAAATATATTTTTCATTTCCTATATTGAATTCTTCAGTCCAGGAGAATTAAAAAAAAAAAAAACTACCTTGGTGAATGTCTCATTTATACCCTGAATTGGTTTCCTGATTTCTTTGTATTGTTTATCTATGTTCTCTTATATCTCACCGAGCTCCTTTAATATCTTTATTTTTATTTTTCTGGAATTTAATTTTTCATTGGAATCTGTTGGTAGATAACTGTTCTGTTACTTCGGAGGTGTAACATTTCCTTGCTTTTTCATGTGCATAAACTAATGTAGTCTCTGTATGATTTCCTTGGCTACAAACAGCATTGGTGATGTCAGTGATTTCCTTTGTAGGTTGGCTGCAGTTTTTAGTGTAGGCTTTGGTGAGGCTTTGCTAGGGACTGGGCTCAGTCCCCAGGCTCAGCAGCAGCTGGCCAAGTGTGTGTTTCCTTGATCCCCCAGGCAGTTTAAGTTGACACCATTGTTAGTGGGTGGCGGTGGGTCTATTCTTTGGCCTCTAGATGATTTGTCCAAGTGCTAGCAGTGGCAGCAATGGACAACAGTGAGATGGGGCAGGCCTGTCATCAGTTCCTATAGTGATACAGAGGGGCAGAGACCATGATGGGTGGAGCAGTGCAACCTATGGTGGTGGGTGGAGAGAACATGAACTCAGGACACATGAAAGTATACAATGGCTCCGCTACTTGTGAGGGTTGGAGGAATTCTGTCAATGGGAGAATTCCCAGGTAGTGGGGAGGCTTTCAGTCTCTGGAGAGAATGTGTTTGGGCCACTGGTGGCAGCTGCAACAGTGTACAAAGAGCCTATTTTCAGGCTGCATGTTTGTGCACAGCAGCCCTAGTATTTGACAGAGAGTGGGGTTGCTATTAGTGGGAATGACCCCAGGCAGATACGTATGTCGCTTTCAGGCACTGGTGAGGACACACTTGGGCCCTGGCAGCAGCAGTGGCAGTGGTGGTAGAAGAAAAAAACTGTCCTAAGAGTATGTGATAGAGCTCTGTGGCCCTGCTGCTGGTGGGAGTGGGGTTGCTGTCATCGACCCCAAGCAGGCAGCTCTCAGGCTCTGGAAAGCAGGTGCTTTAGCTCCTTTAGTCCCAGGCAGCAGTCTCCCTTTAGTCCCCGGCTTCAGCTCCTTTAGTCCTAGGCAGCTGCACTGCCTCTTGCCTGGGGTGTAGGACTCTGTGTGAACTGCAGTGCCTGGGACCCTGCCGCACTGCTGAGTCCAGCCAGTGTAGTACTGCAACATCCCTCTGGGTGGATGCTGGAGGATGTCACTGAAGCTCTGGGATATGAAGATGCAGGAGCCCCAGGGCAAGATGCATTGTGGTGAGAGCTGAGCTCTCCAAATGGCCCTGCGCTTAGCTGCTTTGTCTGTAGGTCTCAGGGTATGTGTGGGACCCAGTATGAGCTTGGTCTCTAGAGCAATGTTGTCGTACATTCTGCAGGCAGCTCTGTATAATAGCCTCAGGACCCACAAGGATCAAGGGGCTGTCCTGTAGCTTGCGTTGCAGGAGTGTGTGGTGAGAATGCTGATATTTGGGGATCTCTTACTTATCTTTCTCCAGCATTGGGTAGCGTCTCAGGGCTCTCAACTGATTTTGGTGGAGCTGGCTGCCTCATTTCCCTCTCCTTCTGTGTCTGAGGTTTCCTATCATTTCTCTGCTGAATTCCAGTGCTCTCTCTTAAGTGTTTATCTCTTAAGTGTTATCTCTTAAGTGATTATCTATTAGCTATTTTGGTTCTTTTTTTTTGTGGAGGAGGCAATATTTAATGCCTCTAGTTCACCATCATAAACCCTCCTTGCATTAAGGATAATGTAATATTTTTATAAGTATTACATAAAAGTGAGGTGATAGAGTATGAAAAGGTTTGGAATTAGGTTGACAATATCAAAAGGAAAGTGCTATTGCAAGAGACCAGAAGGATAAAATGTCCACCATTTGAAAAGGTGGAGCAAGATCTATAGACAAAGGAAAGAAAACAGAAGTTCTTGGAGCTTACTGCATTAAAGGAACAGAAAGAAGGTTTATTTCTATCGGGTAATAAATAAATAAATAAATAAACAAACAGGAAGAAGGTTTTGCAAGAAGCAGATAGGGACCAAAGCATGAAGAACTCTATTGGCCAGTGTAAAGAAAGGACCTTATCCTCGGGTGAAGAGAAGCCCTAGACAATTCAAAGGGATAGAAATAGAAAATAGAGATATATAAAGATACAAAGAGTAGAAACAGGAGAGAAACTATCCCAGAAGAAAAGAGACAGAAACTATCTCAGGAGAGGACACAGCCTATAATCAGTAGGTATATTGGATTTGGATGTGGATATGAATGAATTTATTTGGGAACTCAGCATACAATACTTACAGTCAATTGCAGGGTTTAGAAAACAAGCAGTTTACATACACCTAGGAATGCGGATGATTTTCAGATTCATGTAAGTTTTGTAAGTTTCTAGATATTGTTTTGTACTTTTATTTTTACATGCTTTATACATTTTTATAAAATTATACCTTAGTTCTATGAATAATAAATAATAAACTTCTAAATTATATTTTCTAATTAATTATTGTTGGTATGTAGGTGTTTTAGTTAGCTCGGGCTGCCATAAACAAATATCATAAACTAGATGGCTGAAACAATAGAAATTTATTTTCTTACCTTTATGAGTCTAGAAGTCCAAGAGAAAAGTATCAGTATGATTGCTTTCTGGTGAGGGCTTTTTTTCCTTGCTGGTGGACAGCCATCATTCTTGCTGAGTCCTCACATGATCGAGAACTACAGACAGGGAGAGAGAAAGAGGGAAAGGGAAAGAGAAAGAGAGAGAGTGCTGAGGGCAAGGTGGAAGAGGGAGAGAGAGACAACCTCCTCTCCGCAGTCTCTTCTCACAGATAGACACTAATGCCATCATAGGGCCAAATGCCCATAACCTCATCTAAACCTTATAAAATTCCAAAGGCCCCATCTCCAAATACCACCATATTGGAGGTTAGAGCTTTAACATATAAATTTTAAGGGGACACAGCTCAGTTCATAGCAGTAGCAAAGTTATCTGATTTTTGTATAGTTATTTGTTAATTAGATGAAATTTTTTGAAAAGTCTCTTTTTCTTCTTCAGTGATTATTCTGAGTTTATAAGTTAGGGAGACCATCATATAATCTGCTAATAATGACAATTGTGTTTGCTTCTTTCTGGTAGTAATGAGTCTCCACCCTTCCATTTTGCAAAATTTTATTGTTAAAAATTTCTGTTATATAATAGAAAATGGTATTGATAACATTTCAGATTTTCATTGGACTGCTTCTAGTGTTTCACAGATCAGAACAACACTGACTGTTAGTTTCAAATGGATGTACAATTCCTCGTTTTATAAAAGAGTGGTCTCACTGTGCGTGGGGGCTCACATCTGTAATCCTAGCACTTTGGAAGGCAGAAGTGTGTGAATCTCCTGAGCTCTGTAGTTCGAGACCAGCCTGGGAAACATGGTGAAACGTACTCTGCCAAAAATACAAAAAATTAGCCAGTCATTGTGTTGCATGCCTGAAGTCCCCAGTAGTTGGGAGGCTGAGGTGGGAGGATTGCTTGAACCTAGGAGACAGAGATTGCAGTGAGCCCTCCAACCTAGGTGATAGAGTGAGACCTCATATAAAAAAAAAAAAAAAAGATTTGTTTGTGTTTTTTCTTGCAGTCATTTTTCGTATTCTCCTGTCTAGCTCACCCAATCTGCATAGCTAATTAATGTAACCAATGCCCTTTTGGTATGAATTATAATCATTTCACAATGATTTTAAACAAGTTCATTGTAACAACAATGACAATTACCATGAAAACTTATAATGTACTAATCACAATAAATCTAGAAGAAAAATATAATTGTATATTTGCATCTATAAAAAGCTGATATTTAAAGAGTTTAAATTCATTGTTAGAATTCTAAATATAAATCCATCTCATCCAAAACCACATTGATGAATTTTAATGTAATTAATCAATGTTCATTATTATTATGTTAGTATGGATAGACACTGTTATTTAAGATGCTATGTTACAAAATTTCTAGGACATTTAAACTCAATACATTCAGTTTTCCTAATCACCATATAAGGCAGTAAAGTTTATCATTATTCAGTTTGTAGATGAGGAAACTGGCGCACGAAACACTTGCTATGTTAAAACATCTTCACATTTCTGAAAAAAAAAACACACATAATAATATATTGGGACTTAGTAAAATGCTGAATTTACTAGTAATTTTATTTAGAATTTTCTTGTGTTTATATTTCTATTAGAAATTTATCTCAAATATTTTATGCCATATTCATTAGGTTAATTAGAAAGCTTCTAATTTTTATGACATCCAAAATATTATAGAAATAATTACATAATTTCAAAAAGCTCACCTGTTCAAAAAGGTTCAAAAGAGCTTACCTGTTAGTTATCTGGATTTGAATATTTTTGAAGGGAATTCTCTATTAGTCTACTTAATTTATAGTATCATAGCCATGTATTTCTCCATACTTACTAAATCAAATTTTATAAGTAATGTAGATTTAACTTTTAATAAACATCTCAAAATATGTTTATATCACTTTTCTCATTTGCAAAACTTGGTACTTCTATTTTCTTTGTGTGTATATATACATATATATTAATATGTATATTTGTGAATTAATAAGTTTAATATATTTTTTGGCCTATTCAATCAATTAGCTTTCAAATATTTATTTGTAGATTGTACTGTTTATTTGTTTTCTTTTTCTTTTCTTTCTTTCTTTCTTTTTTTTTTTTTTTGAGACGGATTCTCGCTCTTTTGCCCAGGTCAGAGTGCAATGGCATGATCTCCACTTGCCAACCTCTGCTTCCCGGGTTCAAACGATTCTCTTCCCTCAGCCTCCAGAGTAGCTGGGCATGCTCTGAGCCACCACATCCGGCTCGGTTTCTTGCTTTCTAATTAATTAGTCTTGCTTTTGTTTTCAACAATAATTACTCCTATCTTTTAGTTTCCTTGGGATAAGTTTGGCATTCCAATTATAGTTTTATAGTTTTTTACATTAAGGAGTTAGTGTTATTATTTTTATCCTTATCTATTTACTTATGAAAGTATTTAGTTTTTTGTTTTTTGTTTTTTTTTTTTTTTGAGGCGGAGTTTTTGCTCTTGTTACCCAGGCTGGAGTGCAATGGCGCGATCTCGGCTCACCGCAACCTCCGCCTCCTGGGTTCAGGCAATTCTCCTGCCTCAGCCTCCTGAGTAGCTGGGATTACAGGCACGTGCCACCGTGCCCAGCTAATTTTTTTGTGTTTTTAGTAGAGACGGGGTTTCACCATGTTGACCAGGATGGTCTCAATCTCTTGACCAGGTGATCCACCCGCCTCGGCCTCCCAAAGTGCTGGGATTACAGGCGTGAGCCACCGCGCCCGGCCCCGAAAGTATTTACATTTATACCTCTGATTTTGAGTGTAGAATTTGCTGTTTCATTCTATTTTACACATATTCTGTTGTCTCTTTTGTTGTTCCCACGTAGACTGTACAGTTGTTGCTTTGAATTCTTGGTTACCTAGGGATGCCAGGAAGAATTTTTTAAAATTGCTTTTTGGAGCCAGGCACGGTGGCTCACACCGGTAATCACAGCACTTTGGGAGGTCGAGGCGGGTGGATCATTTGAGATCAGGAGTTCAAGACCAGCTTGGCCAACATGGTAAGACCTCGTCAGTATTAAAAATACAAAAATTAGCTGGGCGTGGTGGCCCAGGCCTGTGATCCCAGCTACTCGGGAGACTACGGTCAGAATCGCTTAAACCTGGGAGGCGGAGGTTGTGACGAACCAAGATCGTGCCACTTCACTCAAGCCTGGGCAACTGAATGAGACACTGTCTCCCTCACACACAAAAAAAATACCTTTTGATTAGATAACTGCTCCCTTAAATATAGCATACTGACAAAAATGAAGACTATATATTTTCTGCTCTTTTAAGTTCATTGAAATATGTACGGTGGCCTTTTACGGTTCTTCCAGGTAAATATTTTCTAGAGTCTAAAAATACTGTGTAATTTTAAGTCTAAGATTAAAAATTTTGTATGTAAATGTAAATATTAAAAAACCAACCTTAATTAGATTATTTATATGCATTATATCTTGACATAATTTGATGCTTGCTGCACAAATGTAATTTGTCATTTATTATTGTAGAGAAGAGTTCTGAGGCCAGCTTGATTTTTCATCCTCTATAGGTATCTGCTTTTTCTCCCTAGATTCTTTCAGTATTTTTATTTCCTGTTTGTGATTGACACATTTCATCAGGATATATATATCTCTCTTAGTTATATATATACATAGACACACACACACATATATATATCTTAATTTTGTCTTCCTGTTTATTCTAGTCATACTCTTTTGGGAACAATTATTATTTACTTTATCCTAAAGCCTCTTTCATATATATATGAGTGTGTGTGTGTGTGTGTGTGTGTGTGTGTGTCTATACTATATATACAAATGAACACATATATTTATATCTCATATAGATGAGGAGATATGTATAATATTATACTTGTATAATATATATGTATTTTGTTGCAGTCATTATATATTATGCATATTATATATGCATAATATATATAAAATTATATATATGAGGAGATATGTAATATATAATGATTTATTATATATGTAATTGTATTGTATATAATTATATATATCTCCTCATATATGAAGATGTATATTATACATGTATAATATATAATATGTAATACACATATAACATATATTTTTTACATATATATCCTCTTGTATTATGTATACATATATAACATATACATATATACATATATTACACATGTATATGTTATATATATATACCTATTATATATTATATACACAAATGCATACACACACACACATATATATGGAGGAGGCTTTAATGTAAAGCAAATACTTTTAAAAAATCTTATGATTCTGGTCTATATACTGCTGTGATTTTCAATAATGAATAACTGCTCTAGAGTCAAATGGAGATTTGATCACTGCTTTATCATTTTTCTTGAAGATTTTTGATAACTCACTTATTGCTTTCTTTACTTCATCCTGTTTTCATCTTATATCCTCCCTGACACTCAGGAGGTCCTAAGCCTCATTAAATAAGTAACTATAATTGTCTTCTAGATTCTGAAGTAAATTATTGTCAGAGATGTACTCTGTTCAGTGTTGTTCCCTTACTCTTTTGCTGCAGAATTTGGTATTAGCCTGATGCTAATTACTTTTCTTTTAAAGATAGTTTAGATCTATGAGAATTTAATTTTTGTTAGCAGAACAAATGGGTTGTCTCAGGTCCTGTTTTCTTATTATTTGTACAATGGTGAAATTTCCTTCTGAGAGTGATGGCTGAGGGTAGGTTGCTTTAGCTTAAGCAAGGAGCAAGCCATGCAATTTTCTATTATTTTCAGACTTTTGTTTCTACTAGATGCATAATCTGATTTTCTGGTTCTAAACCAATATAGTAGATAAATATTATAATTTCCAGCATACTCCAACAGGGTTTTTTAAATACCTGTCACCTCTTCACTGTTTACTTTGTAGTAACTATTCTTTCCAGAAAGTATGCATGGTGTCACTTCCTTTGCAAACTGCACCTGAAAGTTAAAGAAGAATGCTTGCCTAATATTTGGTTAGTACAGATTCTGAGTTAGAGGATGCATAAAACATCTTTCATGATTTTTGCAGTCAATCTCTTGATTTAGTGGAGGGCTAGTGCCAGAATTACACAGGTCCTCCCTCCCTCCCTCCCTCCCTCCCTTCCTTCCTTCCTTCATTTCTTTCTCTCTCTCTCTTTTCTTTTTTTCCTTTTTTCTTTCTTTCTGCACCCTTTCCTTCTTCCCTCCCTCCCTCCCTTCTTCCTTTCCTTCCTTCTTTTGTTTTTGTTATCCCTCCAACTACTTCTGTATATATATGAAGTATGTCAATTGCTTCCCAATTATAGCCTAAGATTAAGGATCCCTTTTTCTTAAGTTTTTCTCGTTTTCTGTGCTTTATCTTTTTTCCAGTGGGGAGAAGGCTGCATTAGGAGTATCATAGCCATATATCATTAAAATGGGAATTATAACATTAAATTTTCTAAACTTTTAATTTAAATCATCATCTTTACTTCCATTGTTGTAAACAATTCCAAATGTGAGTTACCATTCTGCATATCATTACCTGGTAGCCATAATAAATTTTGCTTTGCTTGTATTCCTTAGGTTATTTTGAATTTTGTTAAATTCTCCTTATTGCTTACAAAATACCCATGAAAGGAATGATAGAATCATGAAGTATCATTATAAGATTTTGTTATAAACAAATCTCACTCTAGAGCAACAGAAATGAAACAAATGGATTTAAAACAGGTCACCTTTTTTGAAAGTGGAAGAACTCTTGCCTCAGAATGTCAGATAAAATTCTTACAACTCTGAACCCATGTAAAACATCTGAACCAAATATATTGTACATCTTCCCATTACTTTTATTATCAACTTTATATAAAATAAAAAGAAGCAAAACCACAAAGTATGAATTAAAAGTTATTAGATGATTAGTAATATTAATGCATTTCAAACATTGGTTAAATACATTCAGGAACATACAGCATTTTTATAATGCACTGACCTTCCTCTTTTGGTCCACCCTGGAGATCGCCTGCAGTTTCAGTAAAGAATTTCATACAAGCCAATGGCTTCCTAACTCAGACACCTCAACCTGAGGGCTTTCCGTAACTGTGGAAGAACATGAGAGCTGCTTGCGGAGCAGTCCAGAGGTGTGGAAAAATTAATGCCCATAGGACCAACTTTCAAACAATAAGGAATATTGATTGTTAGATAAAACCTCAGCTTTCTCACTCATTGGTGAGAAATTCTCTAAGTATGAAATCAGCAAATCTGAGTCTCTAGTTGGTCACAGCAATGCTCATTTATTTGCACATGGTTTATTGACTTTACCTCCTTTTTTATCTTTCTTCCCTGACCGTGACTTGTAGAGAAACCTCACCTAAGAAGTGCCCTTCTTTCTTAGAGGGCATTTCTGTTTCTTTGAGGTGATTCTTAGACTCAGATTCACCTCCCAGCTTTGTGTATATGATACCAAATAATTACTGGAGGAGTCTATCAATGCATATATGTCCAAGTTGTGATTTCTTAGAAATTTATTCTGTTCAATTAAACTTGTCACCAAAACGTTTGTTCCAAGCCATTGTTTTACATAATTATAATAGTGCTAGTTTCCCATGTAAAAGCTTCATGTCAGAAAGCCTGTAATTGTTGCCAACCCAGCTATCCATCTTGCATCATCTTACTTTATTTTAAAAATATTTTATTTTTAAAAATTCAAGATCTATCAAAATTCTAAAAGCAGACCATAAAATCCCATTTATCCTGCCATTCAATTTCAATAAATATTAACATTTGCTATACTTTTTAATGTGTCCTACCCCACTTAGTTTTTTCTATCTTCATAGAATTGTAATATGCACAGAAAAGTGCATATATTTTAAGTGTACATTAAAATAAATTTTCTCAAACTGAACACACTGATGTAACCAGCATGCAGATAAAACAAATAGAATATTGTCAGCACTTCCAAATTCCTTCCCCATTCACATTCCTTTCAGTTAACACACCAACACAGGAAAATATTATGTTATTCTATTTTTCAGGAGCCTTTTAAAGCAAATAACACTAATCCTATCATTTTATTATTAAGTCTGATATAAAGACAAACCACTCTCTAGCCATAGCAGGCTTTCCATTCCAAACAAGCATATGGTTTTTTCAAAGATTTTGTTGAAAAAAATGCCTTAATTAGAAATGAACAAAACCTGGATTTAGTTAATTGAAGAAAAATGTATAATGAAAGAGTAAAATACATGCTTTTACTCTGTGGGTTTGGAATCAGGCAGAAAAACAGTGTCCCAGGTTCAAAGATTGTGAAAGGCACACACTGACTTTTTGAGACTTGCTGTCTCTTCAAACCTTGAATTGGATTACTTTGCTAAGAAACTGCGATTTTATTAATAATATTTTTAGATTGTAGCATTACATTTCAACTTTAACCCAAATTTTCAAGTAATTACTTTATTTGGGCTTAAGTCATAATCTATATTGAAAAGTCTTATTTTAGGATGACTAGAGGCGTTTCAGAATAATTTTCTTTTCCTTGGGACATATCTGTTAATTTCAAATCCAGCTTTGAATTTGCAAATGCTCAAAATAATTATTTTCGATGATGACATAATGCAATATATTTTAAAACTATATTGTCTTTCCCCACAACACAGAGTAATTCCATATTTATTCAAGAGTTCTTTATTTGATAAACAAATGCCCAAAGGATACAATTATTGCTGTTTCTGACTCAGCGTCCTGCCTTTTCTGCTGGAATGTAACCCTTCCCCTTGTTGGCATAGAAATAAAGAACTGATAGTGAATTTCAAGTTACTTATTTACATTTCAAAATAATGTGAGTCTCATGTTCATTTTCCATATTGAATTAATAATGTTAGAAAGAATTATAAACAGGAAATTGTGAAAACTTACCTAGGTAATTATCACTTTTGAGAAAGTCTAGGTTTGTAATAAAATTTGCATGTTTTTCCTCCTTTAGTGATATGGTGCAAATAAATAGCATCACTATTCAAATAATATTATCACATTTAGTTAATAAAACATTCAAATAAAGACAAAATATTGATTTCTCACACAATGTTGAAAACTAGTAAGTATAAAATAAAATTACATACAAGAAATTTAAGGTCATGACAAATTATTTAAAATAATTATGGTGACTATTACTGTTATTATTAATTTTAGAGTCCAGGTTTCTTTCTGTTGGCCAGGTTGGAGTGCATGGTATAATAATAGCTCACCACAGCCTCAAACTCCTGAGCTCATGATATCCTTTCACCTTAACCTCCAGAATATCTAGGACTGTAGGGATGCACCATCACTTCTGGTTAATTATATATATATACTGGCTGGCTTAAAATGTGTTTTGTAGATACTTGCTCTCACTTTGTTTCCTATACTGGTCTTGAACTCCTGGCCTCAAGCAATTCTCCCACTTTAGCCTTCCAAAGTGCTGTGATTATAGGCATAATCGCATATGGCTTAGAATGACTATTATTTTTAAACTTAATTTTTAAATTAGCTAAAGAATTCACACTCTGAAACAATGACTCCCAGCATGCAAAACTGAAAATTATCTATCTTGTTTATTTTGCAGATAGTATATAATTGCCATTTATTTTTCTAATATAGCATTTAAAATATACACATTTCTTAAAATTCTTTGACTCAGAGACATTTGTTTTATCTGTCTGAATGAAATTTTGAAGAAAATACTTAAAAGCATAAGTTTCCAGGGATGCTTGCAAAAAGAAAGAGGGAAGTAATATAGTAAATGTCTCTAGCATTAATGGTTTACCTTTCAAATAATAATTACTGCAAGCCCTTGAAATATGTATCAATAAAAATTACCCTCATTTTACATTTGTTCTTTGCCCAGTATCCTTGCTGTCATAGCTAATTTGAGCTAATTAGGAAATATCAGTGGGGTGGAGCTTTTTTCCTGGTAATGACAGTCTAGGTAATTTGGATCAAAATTGCTACTTAAAAATCAGTAATTTGTAATGAGAATTTCTGTATAGCTATATATCTACCTCAGTCTATGTGTCTGTCTGTCTGTGTGTCTATGAAAACAACAGAGAACTAGCAAGGCAGTGAGAATTGTGGGGCCAAGATCTAAGAGATAAAAAACCTAGAATAGTAACCCAAGCATTGTGGTCACTTTCCCTTCTCTCTCAACACAAATAATTAGCATGTTCCTGAAAATGTAGCTGAGAAGCTGAAAAGCAAAGCAAAATATTTCAACAATTTCAAGGGCCTAGCAGGGTAAAGTTGTGATTTAGTACGCACTAAAAAAAGCATGATAAAATACCAAGTTTAATTTGAAACCTCAAAGATCTGCAATTTAAGAGTAAAGAGGAAACTGAAATAGACCAGTGCTCACTGGGTCTGAATCACAGCTTTGAATCAACTCCAGCACTTACTTGATTAAGGTAATCCAAGTAACATCATATTGCCTTAAGTCTCAAATAAGTTAGTTATATAATTTATTTGTATATTTTTCAGTTATTGCTTAATTTTTTATATTTTAGAGATGGGGTTTTGCTATGTTACCAAGGCTGAACTTGAACTCCTGGGCTCAAGCCATCCTCCCACCTCAACCTGAAGAGTAACTGGGACTACAGGTTCATTCCACTGAGGCTGGAAGTTCTACAATTCATTTTCAAATAAACAATACTGATCACTCAATCCAATATCTCTAAATATATGAAGAAATAAGGCAAATGTATTGCTATTGTCTGAATTGTGCCATCTCTACCCCTAAATTCATATGTTGAAGTTTTAACTTCCAGTACCTCAGAATGTGACTCTGTTTGAAGATAGGGCCTGTAAATTAGTAACTTAGATAAAACAAGGACATATGGATGGACTATAATCTAATACTTTATGTTGTTATGAGAGGAGGATATTAAAACACAGACAGGGGGAAACCTATGTGAAAACATTAGATGAGGATGGCCATCTATAAGCCAAAATTGTGAGAAAATGTATTTCTGTTATGTTGGCCACCTGACTGGTACTTTCTTAGAGCAGTACTGTTATACTAATATAGTGATAAAAGCCCAAAGAAACATAAAATAGAAATATCAATAGGGAAGACAGATAGTTGTGAGATATATATATATATATATATATATATATATATATATATATAATGTATATATAAATTAAAGGCTGTACCTAAAATTTCCGGGAACTAAAAGAAATAATTTACACAGAAATGGAAACTATTATAATGATCTGAGAAAGTTTATAACTGGAAAATTCAGAAACTGAAATCAAGAACTCAAAGATGGATTTAATAATAGATTTTATACAGATGAAGACAGAATATTGAACTGTATGATAGATCAGAAGGCAATTTCCCAAATATAGAAAAATGCAGAGGAATAGAAAATATAGAACAGAGCATATGAGGCAAGAGATTAATAAAATTAGTCTATGTATACATTATTGGATTCCAAGGAGAAAAAAAATTTAAAGAAATAATAACTAAAAAATTTTAAAACTGATGATAATATAAATCCTGAGATTAAGAAGCAAGTGTGAAATGACACCCATAGACTCGAAGTAAAGGGTTGGAGAAAGATCTGTCACACAAAAGGAAAACAAAAAAGGAGTCACTATTTTTACATCAGGTGCAGTAGAATTTAAACCAACAACAGCAAAAAAAAGACAAGGACATTACATATGATAAAGGATTTGATTTAACAAGAAGAAATTAACTACCCTAAATATATATACACCCAACATAGGAGCAGCCACATACATAAGGCTACCACATTTAGAGCTATGAACAGACTTCCACAGTCACACAATAATAGTGGGAGACTCCAAAACCACACTGACAACATTAGCTAGATCATTGCAGCAGAAAACTAATACATTCTGGATATAAATTAAACACTTGACCAATTGGACTTAATAAACATGTTCAGAATACTACTCCCATCAACTACAGAATACACATTCTTCTCATCTACACACAGAACACACTCCAGGATTAACCACATACTCATTTATTAATGAGAAAAGTCTCAATAAATTCAAAAAATTCAAAATAATAACCATACTCTCAGATCACAGTAGAATTAAAATTGAAATAAATATCAAGATCTCCACGAATCACACAATTACATGGAAATTAAACAACTTGCCCCTAAACGACTTGGGTAAACAACAAAAGGCAGAAATTTAAAAAAAAATCATTTGGTATAAGTGAAAAATACCAAATACCAAAATCCCAGGGATGCAAGAAAAGCAGTGCTCAGATGAAAGTTTATAATGCTAAATGCCTGCATCAAGAAGTTAGAAATATCTCGAATGAATGATGTAATATCACACCTGGAGGAACTAGAGAAGTAGGAAAAAACTAACCACAAAGATAGCAGAAGAAAAGAGACTAAAATAAGAGCAGTACTGAATGCAGTTGAAATCCCAAAACACATACAAAGAATCAGCAAATTCAAAGCTTGATTTTTGGAAAAGATTACTAAGATTGATAGACCTCTAGCTAGAATAACAGAGAAAATCCAAATAAGCACAATCAGAAATGACAAAGGGGACATTGGAACTGATCCCACAAAAACACAAAAAATTCTCAGAGACTACTATGAGCACCTCTATGCATACAAACTAGAAATTCTGAAAAAAATGGACAAATTCCTGGAAGCACTCAACTCCCAAGATTAAATTAGGAAGAAATTGAAAACTGGAAAACCAATATCCAGTTCCAAAACTGAGTCAATAATAAAAACCTAACAATTAAAAAAAAAAATGCCCCAGACCAGAAAAATTCAGAGGCAAATTTTATCAGACATACAAAGAAGAGGTAGGACAAAATCTACTGAAACTATTCTAAAAAACTAAGGAGGAGGGACTCCTCCCTAATTCATTCTAAGAAACCAGAATCCCCCATATACCAAACCTAGCAAAGACACAATGAAAAACAGAAAACTACGGGCCAGTTCGAAAATCCTCAACACAATACTAAGCAAATCAAGTCCAGCATCACATCAAAAAGTTAAATCTTCATGATCAAATAGGCTTCATTCCTGGGATGCAAGGTTGGTTCAACCTATGCAAATCAATAAATGTGATTCACCACACAAACAGAAATAAAATAAAAACCATATGATCATTTCAATAGAAAAAGCCTCTGATAAAATCCAAAATCCCTTCATGATAAAAGCCCCTCATTAATGAGGGGCATTGAAGGAACATATCTCAAACTAGTAAGAGACATCTATGAAAAAAACTCAAAGCAAACATAACGAAAGGGCAAAAGTTGGAAGCTTCCCCTTGAGAACAGGAACAAGATAAGGATGCCCACACTTACAACTCCTAATCAAAATAGTACTGGAATTCTTAGCCAGAGTGATCGGACATCCAAGAAAGAAATAAAAGGGATCCAAATAGGAAAAGAAGTAAAACTATCTTTCTTCACTGATTATATGATTCTATACCTAGAAAACCTTAAAGACTCTGCCAAAAAGTCCCGAACACTAATAAAACAACTTCAGTTAAGCTTTGGTGTACAAAATCAATGTACAAAATTCAGTAGCATTTCTATACACCAATAATGTTCAAGCTGAGAGCCAAATCAAAAACACAATAGCGACAAAAAATATAACACACCTAGGAATACATCTAAGCAAGGAAAAGAAAAACTACAAAACACCACTAAAAGAATTCATAGATGACACAAACAAATGGAAAAACATTCAGGTTTATAGATTGGAAGAATCAATATTGTTAAAATGGCCATACTGCCCAAAGCAATCTATAGATTCAATGCTATTTCTCTCACACTAGCAATGTCATTTTCCATAGAACTAGAAAAAAAAATTCTGAAATTTATATAGAACCCCAATCTCACCCCCGAAAAAAGAAAACTGAAAGCCAGAGCAATCCTAAGCAAAAGGAATGCAGCTGGAGGCACCACATTACCCAACTTCGAACTGTACTGTAAGGCTGCAGTAATCAAAATAACATGGTACTGGTATTAAAAAAAAAAAGACACATAGACCAGTGGAACAGAATAGAGAATCCAGATGTAAAGCTGCACACTTACAGTCATCTGATCTTTGACAAAGTTGATGAAAATAATCAATTAGGAAACGACTCCCTTTTTAATAAATGGTGCTGGAACGGCTACTAATCATATGCAGAAGAATGCAACTTGACTCCTACTTTTCACAATATGCAAAAATGAACTCAAGATAGATTAAATATTTAAATATAAGATTTTGAACTTTAAGAATCCTAGAAGAAAACCTAGGAAACACCATTCTGAACATTGGCCTTGGGAAAGAATTTATGACTAAGTCCTCAAAAGCAATTGCAACAAAAGCAAAAGTTGACAAGTGGGACCCAACTAAACTAAAGAGCTTCTGCACAGCAAAAAAACCTATTAACAGAGGTAACAGACAGCCTACATAATGGGAGACAATATTCACAGACCACGAATCTAAAAAAGAATTTTTAAGGAACTTAAAGAATAAAACAAGCAAAAAACTAATAACCACATTAAAAAGTAGGCAAAAGAAATGAACAGACACTTCTTCAGAGAAGATATACAAGCAGCCAGAAGTACATGAAAAAATGCTCAGCATCAGTAATCATCAGAGATATGCAAATCAAAAAACTCAATAGGAAACCATCTCACTACCAGTCAGAATGGCTATTATTAATTAACAACTTAAAAAACAATAAATGGTGTCAAGGCTGTGGAGAAAAAGACATCCTTACACAGGGTTTGTGATAATTTACATTATTTCAGCCACTTTGGAAAGTAGTTTTAGATTTCCCAAAAAACTTTAAACAGAACTCTCATTTGACCCACCAATCCCATTACTGGGTATATATTCAAAAGTAAATAAATGGTTCTACCCAAAAGACACATGCACTTGTATGTTCATTACAGCACTATTCATAATAGCGAAGACAGGGAATCAACCCAGTTGCCAATCAATGGTGGAAAAAGAAAACATTGTACATATACACTATGGAATACTATATAGCCATAAAATGAATGAAATTACACTCTTTGAGGCAACATGGATATAGCTGGAAGCCATTATCCTAAGCACAGGATGAACACAGAATTAATGCAGGAACAGAAAACCAAATGCTGCATGATCTCACTTATAAGTGAGAATTAAACATGAGGTTCATGGATGTAAAGATGGCAAAAATAGACACTGGGGACTACTAAGTGGGAAGGGAACTTGGGGGCTCGGGTTGAAAACTAACTATTGGGTACTATGGTCACTACCTGGGTGACCAGTATTTGTATTTGTATTTATTTGTATCCCACACATTAGAATCACGCAATATACCCAGGTAATAAACTCGCACATGCACCCCCTGAATATAAAATAAAAGTTGAAATTATATTTAGGCAATATATTTATCGGAAAAAAAGTCAAATGAAGAAAATGTACTTCCACATAATAAGATAGATATGCTACTAAAACTAAACAAAACAAACAAAGAGAAATCAGTAAAGCACCTAGGAAAAAAGATGGATTACCTGCAAAGAAGTTAAAATAGGATTGAAGCCAGATTCTTCAACAGAAAAAAATTAAAGCCAGATGGCAATGAAACAACACCTTCAAAATATTAAAAGTATTCTATACACAGAGAAAATAGTCTTCCATCATAAATGAAGTGAACAAAAGGAAAAGGTGCCCATTCTTTTTTTTTTTTTTTTTTTTTTTTTTTTGAGACGGAGTTTCGCTCTTGTTACCCAGGCTGGAGTGCAATGGCGCGATCTCGGCTTACCCCAACCTCCGCCTCCTGGGTTCAGGCAATTCTCCTGCCTCAGCCTCCTGAGTAGCTGGGATTACAGGCACGCGCCACCGTGCCCAGCTAATTTTTTGTATCTTTAGTAGAGACGGGGTTTCACCATGTTGACCAGGATGGTCTCGATATCTTGACCTCATGATCCACCCGCCTCGGTCTCCCAAGGTGCTGGGATTACAGGCTTGAGCCACCGCACCTGGCCCAAGGTGCCCATTCTTAATCACAATATGATATGGTTTGGATGTTTGTCCCCTACAAATCTCATGTTGTAATGTGACCTCCCAAGTTGATAGTGAGCCCAGTGGGAAGTCTGTGGGTCAAGGGGTAAGATCCCTCATGAATGGCTTGGCATTGTCCTCATGGTCATAAGTGAGCTCCCACTCCATACATTTATGTGAGATCAGCCTGTTTAAAAGAGTATGGCATCCTTCCTCTTGCTCTCTCATCATGTGATACATCTGCTTCCTTGCCATCTTCTGCAATGATTGTAAGCTTTCTGAGGCCCCCACAAGAAACTGAGCAGATATTGGTGCCATGCTTGTATAGCCTGTAGGACCATGAGCCAAAATAAGCCTCTTTTCTTTATAAATTACCCTAGTTGCTATTCCTTTATAGCACTGCAACAGACTGACACACAGTAGCAAAAAATGCAAAATGAATGTGCACTAAATGTCATTTTTCATCTATTGTAGTGGAAAACCTTTTAAAAGTTTGAAACTATTATGTTAGTAATACTTGGCAAATAGGCACTCTTATTTAGTACAAGATAATGCCAGAAGTATGGAAAGAAGTTAAGCAACTTGACAATATCACATACATATTTTCCCTTGTATTTAGAAATTCCTTCCTATCCCAAACATATACTGGCAAAAATATACAAAAAGACATGTGTACAAGAAACAAAATGTAGTACTATTTATAAAAGCAGAGGAATAGAATACAGTGAAAATATACATTAATAGGGATTGATTAAATGAACTATGGTATGATAGTTAAGGAGTTTTCCAAGTTAACTTTTGAAGTTATGACCTGATTTACTGTTGGTAGGGATGGTAAAATTTGAGAAGAGAGAGATAAATTAGAGAAGAATTATTATAGAAAAAGGAAAAAGGACTGATGGTTTTTGAAAATTCTCAGCCAACCCACATTGCAAGTATGCTAAGAAAACCGAAATTTACAATCAGGAAATTGTCACGTATAGAAAATGCTGGGCATGTGACCTCAAAACTCTTTCCTGAAACCTCATAAAGATCAAAAGATATGAGCTTTTGGTCACACAAAAAAGGCTTTAAAAAAAAAAAAAGATTAAGGGTGTGACCCACACATCTTTCAATTAAACTATAGGACCTCTAGGAAACTTGAGGTCAATGTTCCTCAACTACATCAATAGAAGCAAAAATCAAGAAGGGATTATTTAGGTAAGATCTCTCAATAAGTCTCTTGTATAATGGAGCAAATTCCTGAGATATAAAACAAGAGACTAAGAAAGTTCTTGAAATGTTTATGTCTACAGTAAAACTGTCTGGTTGGACTAAAAGTGACAGGGAGTAAAAAAATGAAAGAAGAGTATTTCATCCCAAAAAATCTAGTGGTAAAAACTAGGCTGATTAAAGTAGTCATCTGTAGAGTTTGGAGCAAAATGGCAGAATAAGAAGCCCTCTCCCCATTTTCCTCCAATGGACACACTGATACAACAGTAATACATAAACCAACTTCCTTGGTGAGAAATCAAACCAGCTGAGTGGCTCCAGTACTCCAGAAAAGAATGAAACTAGTTAGATCAAAGCTTTAGTAAAATTTGAGGTTCCTTCTTACTGTAATCCCACTGGCATAATGGAATGAAATCCAGAGGAACCCCCCAGCTTCTTCCTGGAGAGAAAAATGAAAGAGCTGGATTGTGTATCCAACACTGTCTTCTTTGGGTGCTGCATGAGGGACTGATTTCTGCCTTTCCTGAATCTAAACACTGAGAAGAAAGGACTCATATTGGAAACTTCTAAGAACAAAGACAGCAGATGGACTAAAACAAGGGCACTCATCAAAGCCCAGGGGTGTCCAATCTTTTGGCTTCACTGGGATACTTTGGAAGAAGAAGAACTGTCTTGGGCCACATATAAAATACATTAACAATAGCTGATGAGCTAAAAAAAAAAAAAAAGTGACAAAAATTTCATGTTTTAAGAAAGTTTACAAATGTATGTTGAACCTTATTCAAGGCTATCTTTGGCAGCATGTGGCCCATAGCTATGGGTTGGACAACCTTGCCATAGCTCCTACCCTGGCTCAGTACAGAGAAGGCACAAGAAACCCCCGAAAGTTAGCCTCTCCCTGAGGAGAAAAAGAGTTGAAGTATTTGTCCAATGTTCCAACTTTTCAAGAGGTTGCCCAGGAAACTGACCTCTGTCTGCCTCTCACAGGGTACCTGACAGTACCTGGCAAATTTAGATGCCTGAGGGCCTCTGAGAACAAAGGTGTAGACTTATTCTAGTACATGATCACATGCCAAAGTCCAGCTCACTGTGGCATGATCGGAAAGTCTTTCAGTCCCTGGCTTATTGTAAGGGAGAGAAGTAAGCAGTTGGAACATCTGTCCAGTGTTTAGACTTTTCAGATGACTGCCCAAATGACTAGTTTTATTTTTGTCTGTATTGGAATGTGGACAAGACCTGGCATAATCTAGATGCCTAGAGGCTACTGATAATGAAATAACAGAGCTGAGGGATTGCTTCAGCTCCAGAAACCACAGTACAGCAGAGGCAAACCAAAGAGAGCAGGCCATTACAATCTTCTGAAAAAGGAAACAGGAAAATCCCTCTAATGGAGAATTTACATGAACAAGTCTAGAGATGATGCATACGTGGTTTTAGAGGCCCCAAGAACATCTGAGAATTCAGGATCTCTTCCCTCCTAGCTTTCCCTAAAATTTAAGGTTACTAAAGTTAAGAATTCTAGTTAAGATATAATTCTGTATATGAGATATGCCAAAGAAGATGTGTTTTATTGAAAAAAAGAATAATTTTGTCTAATTAAGTAGTTATCTAAAGATTAATTCATATTAAAGACCTGAAAATGTTATTTATTAAAACAGTAAGAAAGAGGAGAGAGATGTGAAGAAAGTTAGGAATATGAAGATGTATTTTTGGTATGGAAGGTTGTAAAGAAAATCAATTATGACAAAACAAAGTCTAAGCATGTTATAGATAGTCTGTGTAAGTCACATGTAATTTTTCTCCTGTTTCTCTATATGTCTGTCTTTGTGCATTTTCAGAGAAAATAAAAGTTGAAAAAGTTTAGGGAGTAAATGATTATTTAAAACCTGATAGAAAATTGGAGAAATGTCTAACTAACACTGCTCATAAAGTTCTTAGTCTTGATGAAGGTAAATTAAGAAATACTGTAATAAAATACATTGGCAGTTTGGCAATTCTTTTTAAACATAGTTAAGCATGAAGCCAGGTTTAACATGGAGGCAAGTTTCAAATAAATGTCTGCATTGAATTGTTTAATATTATATTTGCTTGTCTGCATAGGTAAAATTCTTAGGGTTTTATTTACATGTACATATACCATTGAAGTTTTTTTAGGTTCTAATGGAAGGCTTTCATTTGATTCTATTTATGAATAGCCATTTTGTTTCCTTGTATTTCCATCAACTTATAAGTTGTTCTATTTATCTGAAATTTCTCAGCTACATTTGTCAGCCTGCAAAAAAACTGATAGAGGATACCAGCCATTTAAACTTTGATTGGTTTTGTTTACCTCTGGTGATCTAGAAGGCTACATGAGCTTTAAGGTTCCCAGCAAAATGTAAAATAAAAATAAAAGACTTAATTTATAAGTTCTAAGCCAAAATAGTACATTATTTTGATATTTGATAGATAAGAATGAAAATGTTTAAGTCTTATTTATTTCCAAGATAATTCCATTTAATCAATAATTTGAGTTGGTTTCAGGTATTTTCCTTTAAGTAATGAAGAAAAATTTATGATATAAGTACAAAGTGTTAGTGTTTTGGAAAGATTGGCCTTGTCTATAAGGAAATTATATTCATTGATATTTCTCTCAAAGTAATTTTGTTGTTTTTACCAATATTAAAACTAACTGGTGTTCACTTGGATTTAGTAATAAAATATGCAAAACCTTCTAGTGATTTTTTTTATCCCAAGTCATTCATCACTGATGTGCCTTCATGTATATACTTCAAAACCAAATATATACAAGTGTTGCACTAGTTTGAAGATTTTAGTGGTGAAAATTGCCTAATCAGTTGTCAGTACTCTATGTAGAAACTAATCTTGGTAATGTGTGATGATGCTCTTTCAAAATAGCTGAAAAGAAATTACTGTGTGCTTGTTTCTTCATCCCTGTTTTGTTACATGGTATTTAAATGAAAGAAGATTATTTATCCTTTTCCTGAATTTACAAAACTGGTATTTGCATTTCCAGGTTTTAATGATGGATAAAAATCTTAGTTGTCTTACTGTGCTAAGTTTGACGTAGGACCTATCCTATTTTTGATGCTTTTGGTCACCATCCTATTACTAGAATGCCAGCAATTAGACATATGCAATGAGTAACCTAACTACTTTAATACAGTGGTTTGAAGTGCTGCAGGCAGTAACTCCTATACACCAAATCACAATGTTTTAACTTGTAACATGCTACAGAGAATTATAGGACTTTCTATGATATAAATATTGTAATAACTAATTCTTGTGCTACCAAGGTACAAGTTTTGACTCCTGCATCTGAAAGTCACCTACTTCAGCTAAATCTTGAGCACTGACACAAGTCAAGGTCTTCACTTCAAACCTGGGAGAAAATGACAACAAAAATAAACTGCTTTTGTGAGACACAAGGCCAGAAATTGCAACCATTCAACTCATCTATGCTCAGGGACTATCACAGAAGAGGTAGGCATATGAAATTGTGAGGGTCAATTTTGAGGGGTAAAACTAGTTCAGAGTTTTTCTATAAATTAAATATTAATATCAAAAGCACACTGATGCAAGGCCATGTGTCAGAGTGCCAGGGTTTTCTTGAAGCACTGATCTGCTCTTATTTATTTTTCTGAGGCAAAGTTTCACTCTTGTTGCCCAAGCTAGATTGCAATGGCATGATCTCAGCTTACCACAACCTCCACCTCCTGGGTTCAAGCAATTCTCCTGCCTCAGACTCCCTAGTAGCTGGGATTACAGGCATGCGCCACCACACCTAGCTAATTTTGTATTTTTGTAGAGATGGGGTTTCTCCATGTTGGTCAGGCTGGTCTCAAACTCCCAACCTCAGGTGATCCTCCCACCTCAGCCTCCCAAAGTGCTGGGATTACAGCAATGAGCCACCACACCTAGCCTTATCAGCTCTTTAATAGTAAGTTGTAAAAGGTTATAAAAGGTTTATGGAAGTCTTACCTCATGGTCAAACTGATTAAAATTAGATAATTTGTTTATAAGGGTTTATTAAAATTAGCTTTAACATTAATAAAACACTATACAAATGTAAAATTTGGTTTTCTTTTCTAAAAAAATTTTTATGTGAGAGATAACAAGAGATTTTTGTTTACCTTATGAGTAAAATGCAGGGGAAGAAAAGAAGGATGGGGAGACACAGATTTATTTGGCCTCATGCTATCTTTATTAGATCTTATTGTTTGGGAAATTGAGTCTACTCACTATCAAAGGGTAAATGTCTTCATATTATCATCTTGGCTAAATGAATGACTATTTTAGAGTAACTTGTGATTCTATTTTGTGATATCAAGTATCTTAAAACTTTAATATTTGACATATTTTCCAGCAGCAAAATTTTAACTTTTTAATTCAGTGTTTTTGAACTCAAGGTAACTGTTTTTGGATATTGGGTTCCCTGAAGTCTGAGAGAAACATATGAGGCTATTTGGCATGCAAAAATTATACAGGAAGCATTGTCAAATGTGAGGTGCTATTTAGCTTTATTCAGGTTATATTTATATAGATGTGTTATTAATTTGTGTTCCAGGATTGTGTAGCATCCCAGAAATTCTAATGTGTCTTAATTTATGTTGTCAGTAACAATTACAATTATTATATTAAATGTTGTATGCCAATAGAAATAACCAAATTTCCTTGTTAACTGTGTCTTTAATTATGACTGCCCTGAGACTTTTGTCATCCACAATTGTTTTGTGTTGTTTCTTCTCATAAATTACTTATAATCAGCTACAATACAGAACTTGCTTCTTTGGGGGAGCTCATGGAAAGGACTCTTGAATGCAAGTTTCTTATAACTTTGGAGATTGTGCCACTTGATTAGAGAGAAAACTTCCAGGATTCTAATAAAAAGGCTAATGTGTTTAAAAAGACTACTAACCCAATATGAACCAGAGCAGGAGTTAGTTGTATAGACTTAACTAATGGAGAACTGAAATAATTTTTATGGCTTTTTAAATTTGAAATATTGCTAATTATTTTTGTTTTGTTTTTTCAGAGTCTGGAGAACATTTTCCATTATTTATAGCTTTAAAATATACTTTAAACAGAGTAGAGTATACAGAATTTGAGGCATATTTATCTCTCTTTGACTAATTTCTCTAGAATTTGTAAACTATTTGTAATTCTTAATTTATGGCAATGTGTTTGTTTGCGTACATTTAGTAAGAACCTGTTTTAAATGGAATACAGTTACAGAAACTGATTATTTTCCCATGGCTTTGACTGAAATGACCTCTTGAGAGGTTCCAGCAAAGCCAATTTAGAAGAGCCTAAGTGGACAATGATTCTTGCTGCACTTTGTGTAGGTAAGCAGGCCAAGTATATGGGACTGAAGCTTATTTTGTAGGTAAGTTGGTCCTGCTGTGATTACTCTTTGATAGAAGTGGAGGACTAGAGAGAGAAGGATGTGTTTCAGAAGTAAACTACAGTATTAGATTAACCTTTGATTCCTGGGTGGTCACGTCATCACCCATGGTATGGAGCTGCCCAGAACACCCCTTCTCAGCATAAAGCCGCCAGAAAGATCCACAACCAGATTCCACATTACTAAGGAACTGATCAATACAAAGGGGGGTAGGGGACTGAAACCAACCCAGTAGTCCCATAGACAGCTTTGTTTTGTTTTGTTTTGTTTTAACATAGAAATTGACCCTTCTAGTTTTAAAGTTTGAAACTTAACATATCCTGACAATGAGAAACCAGACCTCTCAAAAGGTATCAAAGACTGAAAGATCACATCTAGACAATGAGAACCAGCCCCTCATTCATTATGATTGCCTTCTTACCCCTCCTGAGTTCCTGTTTTCCCATACATAGTTAACATTTCTTCCCTGCCATATAAACTCCAAATTTTAGTTGGTCAGGGAGATGGATCTGAGACTGATCTCCCATTTTCTTGGTTGTGCACTCAAAGCCTTCTTCCTTGGCAACAATCATTGTCTCTCACTGGCTTTCTGTGCAGGAACAGTGGAACCTAGACCAAACCCTCATGTTTTGGTAACATAGTCTTTATTGGGAAACAGTATAATGGAGTCTCAATGTATTAAAAATAGAATTATCATACAATCTAGCAATCTTACTCCTGGGTATTTATTAAAAAATTGAAGTCAGAATCTCAAAAATATATTTATATTTTATATTCATCTCAGTATTATTCACAATAGCCAAGATGTCAAAACAACCTAAATATCCATCAATGGACGAATATATAAATACGATGTGGTATATGCACTCAATGGAATATTATTTGACAATTAATAAATAAAAATCTGCCATATGTGACAACATGGGTGAACCTGCAGGACCCATGTTAAATAAAATAAGCCTGTCACATAAGGACAAATACTGTATGATTCCACTTATTTAAGTATCTTAAATAGTGAAATTCATTGAAACAGAGTAGAATGGTAGTTGTCAGGGGCTGGGATAGGGTGAAGTGGGGAGTTGCTGTTCAAGTTGTATAACATTTCAGATATACAAGATGAGTAAGTCCTAGAGATCTGCTGCACAAGATTTTGCTTATACTTAACAATACTATACTATATATTTAAAGATTTGTTAAGATAATAGATCTCATGATACATGTTCTTACCAGAATAAAAAATATTAAAAGCAAAATAAAAAGTTGGTGTTGGCAAGTCAGGTTTGGTCAATGGAGCCCTAGTTTGCTAATCTTTAATTTTTCCTGACTGATATAGCCTCATAATGGAGTTATGGGAAATACATGAAATGTGAACTTCAAATCACATATTTTGATTGATTCCCCTGAGGTTTTATGTCTTGAAACTAAGACTTACAAAGCAGTTTTGACACTCTGTGGTTTTCTTTTTCCATATATTTTCTAAATAATATTAGAACTGTGTTTAATTTAAAAAAAAATAAATTTCTACATCCTCGAATTGAAATAACAACAACAACAACAAATAAACAAACAAACAAAAAACTAGTCACCTGCAAATCCTGCTAACTATTATTGAAAAGGAAGGATAATTTGTGAGGTCAGCAAAGAGACCAGAGGACAGAGTCAAGAGCCACAAATAATTACTCCAGGTCATGAAACATATGGAGATTGCCGGGCTTGATTTTGAAACTATTTTAGAACGGTTACTCCATTTTATATTCCATTTCCTCCCTGTTTGAACCATAATGTCTATAACTGTTATGCTATGCTTGTCCCACCATTGTGGTTGGGCAGAGAAAATGTCTTTTTAATGTCAGTTATTCACAGATGGAGAGGAATTGTTCCCAGGTGCTATTCCTAATGTATTACTTAACAGATTCAGATAATGCAATTTGGGGGGACTATTGAGCTGACTGGATTTGAGATTTAGACTTTGATTTGATGCTGCAATGGGCACTAGAAGGTCACTGCAAGATCAGAGCAGGAGGAAAGAACTTTCCTTTTACCTATATGCTTTGTCCTACATGGAAGTTAGTGGATTGTTAGGTAGGGAGCCTAGTATTATTCATCACAGCATCAACTTTTACAGGTTATGAGTCCTTGCCTTGCAGTAAGTTTCTCTATTACTATAGTAGCAGCTTTTTGACTCCATTGTGCCCAGAACCCTTCAAAATTTTTTGCTATTGTTCACCGGACAAAGCAGAAGGTAATGATATTTAGGGGTAAGCTGAACTCTTAGCCCCAGTTTGTCACAGTGGGGCTCCAGTTGGTCTACAGATCAACTTTCTTAGCTATTTTTCCAGTTTCTGAATACATATTAGAAAAGACACATTTGGCAACTGGCAAAATCTACACTAGCTTTGTGGCCCATGCATAAAGGCCACAATAGTAGCAAGGTCTAACTGACCCTGGGCCTTTCCCTCCCTCCTCAGGTATTAAACAAGAAACAGTGTTGTATTCTTGAGGGCTTTGAAAACATTTGTATTGTGATCATAAGACTATAAAAATGCAGGGTGCTGATACTTATCACATCTCCATTTAACTTGACTATTTGACCTACACGAAAGTTGGATGGATCTTAGAGAACGATTGATGACTCTGTTTGTGGCCAATAATCCAGATATAATATTTTTACTAGAAAAATCAGTATAATCCTTGGGACTTGGTTTTCAGATATTTACTTAACCAATCCTTTTTTCTCCATGCAAAAATGGCAAAAACTACCAGAAGTTTGTCTTGTCTAGTACAACCAACAGTACATTCTCACAATCATACCTTGGTTACATCTCTTCCCCTCCTCTATGCATAATACAGTCTTCAGAGGTCTTGATCACCACATTCCACAAAATATCACATTATTGCTATAAATTGATGATATTGTTCAAATTAGATTGGATGCGCTGGAAGTAGTAAATCCTTTAGATATCTTAGCAATACATATATGAGCCAGAGAGACAAAGATAAATCCCACAAAATTTCAGGGGCTTATCATGACAGTATAGTTTCTGGAAGTCAAATGGTCTGAGACACAAAATATATTCTTCAAGTTGAAACGCTAGTTACTTTACTTCACGTTGCCTACCTCCCCCGGCCCCGACTCCCCACCCTGCCAACACACATACACAAGGCAGTGTTTGGTAGGGTTGTTTTTTTAAAAAAAATTGCAAGAAATGTATGCCACATTTCTGAGTTTCTATACCTGTACTTTTGGTCTCCCAGAAAAAAAGAAAGTTCTGTTGTAAGTCTAGGCTTCAGTACAATCTGACTTTTCTGTTGGGCCTTACAATCAAGGAGATGCAATGATGCTCTAATCATCTGTAGCAAATAGGAATACTGTATGGAGAACCTGGCACCAACCTATTGAAGAACTGCAGTACAAATAATTAAAAATTCCTTAAGGATTTTGGATGAAACTCATGGTCTGTTTGGTTGATAACTATTTTCCTCTTGAGAAGGAGCTTCTGTCTTGCTAGTTGGTATGGGTGAAGACTCAGCACTAACTGTAGAATATCAGATACCATGAGGTCTGATCTTTCAATCATGAACTAGTCATTTTCCAATCTACCAGACTAAAGGTTGGGCAAGAAAAAGCAATGCATCATCAAGTGGACATAGTATATTAGAAACTGAGCTCAGGCAGGTCTCATAGGTACTAATAAGGTAGTTCAGACTTACTTGGAACCCACTCTTGCTGCTTTGCCTTCTTTCAACCCACATTTCTGGCATCATGAGGAGTTCATTATAATCCATGGACTGAGGTGTTAAAAGGAAGAAAACAAAGCTCTTTTGGATGGTTCTGGATGATATTCTTATGGCACCTAAAACTGACTGGCAGCAGATTTTCAGTTCCACAATGACCCTGGATGGCAGTAATGAAGTGTGACCTCCCACTAGACATAAATTCAAGCAGTGTGTTCTGCTGTCTGCTTTAGGTGGAATGAGAGATATCTAGACCTATGGACTACGTTGGTTAATATATAGCTGTTAATAGTTTGATTGGATGATTAGGGATATGAAAGAATAGGAGTGACAAATTGGTTAGAAGAAATTCTTAGGAAGAGGTATGTGGACAGATATCTCTGAGTGGGATCATACTGTGAAGATATTTTTGCTTTTTGAGAATGCCTATCAAAAGACATGCACTTTGGAAAATATCTTAAATTACAAAGTAGGCAAATAACTCCATGGTTACCAGTAGCTTCCTTCCGCAGCCATCCCAGTGCTTACTCAATGGGCCCATGAACAAAGAGATCATAGAGGTAGGGATGAAATATGAACTTCAATAAGAGGACTTCCTTTTCACCAAAGCTGACATGAATAATATCACTGCTAAGTGCTTAATCTACTGGTAAAATAGACCAACAACAAGTTCTCTCTATAGCAGCTTTTCTCATGTGGACCAGCATGCCATTTGGAAGCAGATAGATTACATTTTTACATGAGGAAGTAGGTAGAAATTTAACTTCACCATAATAAAAGTATTTTCTGGATATGGCTTTGCCCTTAGTGACCATTATGTTTCTCCTAGCACCACTATCTGCAGTCTCATAATACATTAATCAGTGTTAGGAGATTTTCAGGGCATTGATTCTAATGAAGGTACTAATTTCTCAACATGAACTGCAATGATCTTACAGAGTTCATTGGCCTTGTTACATACTCTCTCACTCAGAAGCAGTTGGCCAAATACAAAGGTAGAATGCTTTACTGAAGAGTCATTTATAGTGGTAATGTGTGACACTATCCTGACATAATGTGGTCTCATAGAATGAAATATATACTTTAGGTCAGAGACAATATTACGTATTTCTGTTTCCCCTAGTGCCAGAAACATAGGCTGGCAAATCAAAGCTGGGGATTGGTGTCTTTCACGATTTTACCTAATTATGCAGAGAATGTTTCCTTCTTATTCTGGAAAACTTGAGGTCTTAATTCTCAAAGAGGGAATGCTTCCATCAGGAAACATAATAATGCTTTCAATTCCCTATGAAGCATTGAGTGTCACCTCCATTTTGGGGGCTTTTCATGCTGCTGAGTTAATAGACAAATAAAGTTGTTATTCTACTAAGTGAAGTGATTGATCCTAATAATTAAAGGGAGGGGAATTTGTTGCTACACAATAGGCCAGTGAGGATTATGTCTGGAACCGAGGGGATTCTCGCAGGTGCCTTTAAGTACTTCAATGACCAATGGTAAGTGCTAATAGAAAATGACAACAATAAAATCAAGAAACCAAAACCATTAAGAATTCAAACATTTCAGAAATGATGGTTCACCCACTAAATAAAGCACCACAACCAGCAGAGGTTGGAAAGAAAACCTAACCTAAGATGTGTAATAGTATTAAGATAAAGAAGTAATAGGTACCTCTTCAGGACCAATTACAAAAATAAGGACTGTTTGAGATTTGCAAATTTTCTCCTTGCTTGATATACACATAACCAATGTGAAATAAGGTCAGGAGTTTGAGACCAGCCTGGCCACCATGGCAAAAATCTATCTCTACTAAAAATACAAAAATTAGATGAGCATGGTGGCAGGTGCCTGTAATCCCAGCTACTTGGGAGGCCGAGGCAGGAGAATCACTTGAACCCAGGAGGTGGAGGTTGCAGTGAGCTGAGATCATGCCATTGCACTCTAGCCTGGGTGATAAGAGCAAAACTCCATCTCAATAAAATAAAATTAAAAATCAGAAGATTGACGACTGTCTAGCCTCTTCATGTTTTAACTTTATAAAACTTCAAGGTAAATATAATGAGAGTAAGTGAATTTGATGATTAATGAATATAACTGATAATTCATATAATGATGATTAAGAGTGTGTGTCTCCTAATTTTAAGGAGAGGATGAGAACTTCTTTACTTGAATGAGGGATGTCTGCATCTAGTCAAATGGAAATATTGAGTTGTTTTATTCACCCTTCCCCCATTCTGGAATAGAAACAGCTTTCTGTAGTTGTTGCTTCTATACAAGTCTACATTTATTTTCTGGAGGTTAATCACTTTTTACTAATGAACAGATCTTAATATTACATTTTCCAAGTTGAAATTGCTGTTGTGGTTTCTGTTTCCTGCTGGACACTAATTGATATGTCACTTCTATGTATCTATTTCTGTATAGCAAAATACTCCAAAGTTCATAGCTTAACTCAGCAGTGTATTAGTATTTGTCATGGTTCCATGGTTTGACAGCATCAGCTGGATGATTCTCTCTGGAGTGTCACTTTTTCCCATGTGGCTACAGGGATGTGAAAACTTTACTGTGGCTGAATGTCCAAGATGGCTCCCTCACAGGGGTGGTAGTTGATGCCGGGAATTCGTTTAGGACTCTCAACTATAGAACCTACATGTGACCTTCTGGGGCTCCAGTATGGAAGATGTGTTCCCAGAGGTATCATCTTAAGAGCAAACTTTCCAAAGGAAGGAAAATGAGAGATCTCAAACCAGTCAAGAGCTACACCTAAAGACAGTCTTGTTTCTACCATATTTTTACTTTTGTCCTGCCAAATAACTATTCCAAGATGCTCTCACTTTCCTAGGATTCTGCTGCATGCATCACTTTAGGAACCAAGTTGGGTCTGTTATATGCAACCATCATAATCTAACTTTGGCAACTTAATAATAATATAAAATAACTTTACTGAAAGGAAGGATCTCACATTATGCTAGAAAAAAAGAAGCCTAGCTTCTTAAAATTGATAAGAATAAAGAGCCTAAATTCTTTCCTAACAAAATTCCAACTTTAATTGGTAAAAACACCATTCTACAGTTTATCTTGCCAAAAATAAAAGCATTGGACACCAAATGCTATTGCCCTTCTTAAAACCTTATACTTACTGCCTCTGCTATAAAGAATTCTCTATGATGCCCAAGTCTTTGTGTATTAGCTGAATATTCACATGCTAAGGAGCTTCATAAGCTTGGCCAAATCTAGATTAACATTCTGGAATCCTATCTGTTAGCAGAAATGAGTAAGTTAGAATCTTATGCTTTCAGCTTTTACAATTGTGGTAGAAATTTGCTTCCAGTCAAGATTTATACAATGGAGACTTCTACAAAGATAGGAAAAGGCACAGGTACTGGATAGGCCCCCAAATACAAAAATGTCTGTGATGCATATATTTATTTTCAAAAAGCTTTATGGAAATATTGAGTAAATTTTATTTAAATCTCTAACATATAGTCTTAGTCAAATAACTGTGAATATTTAGACACTTATTATTAACATGGGTGCAGCTTAATCACTGCATGATACAGTTCCTGCACACCTGTCTCGATTACCAAATAGGGTAATTAAATAAACAATTAACTGAGTAATATCATTGTAAATGATTTAGAGTGATATGTAGTAACACATTTTCCTTCCAGGGATATCAGTGTGTAACAGTGTAATTTTCAAGGTAGGGGGCAATATAAAATGCTGGCTTTTACTCCTCATACTTTTGATATCCGTAACTATTTATTTACCTGATGTTACCAATATAAAATACATTAGGATTAGAAATAATATAGAGGTTTTATGGTATTAGAGAAAATAATAATCACAGCAATGATAATGTGTCCTATTAGGACAATGAGAGTATTTCCAATGAAGCACGATTTTAAACTTAGATTTCATTCTTTGCAACTTAAGATTTAAGGATTAAGAAAATAGGCCTTGGAGGAAACAGCTACTTCTTTATATCTGAGGAAAATATTGACTTGCTGGGGGGAAGGTTAAAAGTACTAACTGATACATAAATATATTTACTGTACATGGCTTTAGAGGGGTGGCTAGAGGGAAAGAAAGAGGTCTCTATTATTGAGCAGGTGACCACAGCGCCATACACCACATAAACCTGTATACAAATAACAACTTATACTATTACATGGCTAGAGAAACATGCTTAACTGTAGATAAAACACAAAAATATCAGTTAGTTTCTAGGGACCCAGGTAAAAATCTGAAATTAAATATTCTTTGAACAGTTAACAGGGAATTTATCATTCATGCAATTTCATTCCATCTACCCATAAATCTATTCATTTTCTTCACAAATTTACTAGATAGATATTGAATACTTTCTATTTGGCAGCAAACGAAACACTGATGAAGGAAAATGTCATTTTTTAATGTATATTTGGTCAACTATGGAAGAAGACAAAAATTTAATTAATGACTACATAAATAAAGTCATTAACAGAGAAGTAACCAAGGATTACATGTAGAATATTTTATGGAGAATTTACTGATCGGTGTAGTGGTCCATGGACAGTTATGGTCTGTAAACCGTTTATTACTGGCTCACAATAATGTGAATACAGAAATTGATAGTATGTATTTAGAAAACTACATACTATTTTGACAGAATAATTTTACACCTGTTGAATCAATAATATATACACAGGCTCATGTTTAATAGAGTTCTCATTTTTTTAGTATCTTATTTTTTTATGTTACAAAACTATCAGTCTATGAAGATTTTGGGGAAAATAAAAACTTATTCCATACTGAATATTATTGGAAAGACCCTGCGCTTGAGAGTAAGCCATTTACCTTCTTATCTTATCCATCTCATAAGCCCAGGGCCTGTCTTTATAGGCCTATTGTAAATATTCAGTTAACTGTTTGAAATGAGTCAACATGACTTTCATTAAGTTCAAAATTCTTGTTTCCCAAATCCAAACAGATAAAAAGAGAGAAGTAACTAGGAAAAAAATAAATAAAGGTAGAATATGAAAACAGGGAAGATGACTCAAAGTCTTTAAATCAGAAGAAAACATGGGTGAAGAGCCAAAATCCCTGCACTACCTCAGTGTTCTTAAAAGCATATGCCACACAGGAGAGTAACTGATCTTCATAATTAGGAACCTGCAACAAGAAGAAAATACTCCAAGTACATGTTATTTATAGTGATTGATAAACAATGTGATGCATTTTTTAGAGAAATCCAAAGTTTAAAATAATATAATGTCACACAATGAACTACATCAAAGTTGTAAGAATGAATTACTACTAGTAGTAATATGGGTGAATCTCATAAGCATGCACAAAATAATGCAGAAACCAAAAGGTAAATAATAAACGATTACATTTATATAAAGTACAAAATAGGCAAAGCTAATATCTGCTATTAAAAGTCAAATAATGCTTTTCTTTTTGAGACATATTAATTTGGAAGAGGAATGAAGGGTATTGTGTAGGTGTAAAACTAGTTCTTTTGTTTTTGGTACTGGTTACACAATCTGATCATTTTGTGAAAACTCACTAACCTATACATTTGTGATTTGTTGTACTCTTAAGTAAACTTGAAAACATTTTTTGTGTTTTGAAATAATGAATATTCAGCTTTCTATAAAGTTCAAACTTGAATGAGTATTCTCCTAAATCTCTGGATAAATGATGATTTTTATTGTTTTTGAGTTTATGTCTTGCTAACATAGGTATACGTGTACCCTAGGTATATGTGTGCTGTGGTGGTTTGCTGCACCCACCAACCTGTAATCTAGGTTTTAAGCCCCACATGCATTCGCTGTTTGTCCTAGTGCTCTCCCTCCCCTCTCCCCCGACCCTTGACTAGCCCTAGTGTGTGTTGTTCCGCTCCCTGTGTCCATGTGTTCTCAATGTTCAACTCCCACTTATGTGTGTGAGAACACGCAGTGTTTGGTTTTCTGTTCCTGTGTTAGTTTGCTGAGTATGATGGCTTCCGGCTTCATCCATGTCCCTGCAAAGAACAGGATCTCATTTATTTTCATGACTGCATAGTATTCCATGGTGTATATGTACATTTTCTTTATCCAGTCTATTATTAATGGGCAATTGGGTTGTTTCCATGTCTTTGCTATTGTAAATAGTGCTGCGATACACACAAATGTACATGCGTCTTTATAACAGAATGATTTATTTTTTTGGTGGAGTTATGTACCCAGTAACAGAATTGTTGGGTGAAATGGTATTTCTGGTTCTAGATCTTTGAAGAATCACCACACTGTCTTCCACAATGGCTGAACTAATTTACATTCCCACAAACAGTATGAAAGTTCCTATTTCTCCACGGCCTCACCAACATCTATTGTTTCTTGACTTTTTAATTATCACCATTCTGACTGGTATGAGATGATATCTCATTCTGGTTTTGATTTGCATTTCTATAGTGATCAGTGCTGTTGAGGTTTTTTTCATATGTCTGTTGGCCACATAAATGTTTTCTATTGAGAAACATCTGTTCATATTCTGTGCTCACGTTTCAATGGTGGTGTTTTTTTCTTGTAAATTTGTTTAAGTTCCTTGTAGATTCTGGAAATTAAACCTTTATCAAATGGGTAGATTGCATAAATTTTCTCCTATTCTGTAGGTTGTCTTTCCACTCTGATGATAGTTTCTTTCACTGTGAAGAAGCTCTTTAGTTTAATTAGATCACATTGATCAATTTTGGCTTTGGTTGCAACTGCTTTTTGCATTTCCATCATGAAGTCTTTGCCCATGCCTATGTCCTGAGTGGTATTGCCTAGGTTTTCTTCTAGGGCTTTTATGGTTTGGGGTTTTAAATTTAGGTCTTTAATCCATCTTATCCATCTTGAGTTAATTTTTATATAAGGTATAAGGAAGGAGTCCAGTTTCAGCTTTCTGCATATGGCTAGTCCATTTCCCCAGCACCATTACTGAATAGGAGACCCTTTCCTTTCTCCATTGCTTGTTTTTTTCAGGTTGGTTGAAAATCAGATATTTGTAGATGTGTGATGTTACTTCTGAGGTCTCTATTCTGTTCCATTGATCTATATGTCTGTTTTGGTACCAGTACCATGCTGTTTTGGTTATTGTAGCCTTGTACTATAGTTTGAAGTCAGGTAGCATGATTCCTCCAGCTTTGTCCTTTTTGCCTAGGATTGTCTTGGCCATACTGGATCTTCTTTGATTCCATATAAAATTTAAAGTAGTTTTTTCTAATTCTGTGAAGAATGTCAATGGTAGTTTGATGGGATTAGCATTGAATCTAAATTACTTTGGGCAATATGGCCATTTTCATGATATTGAATCTTCCTAACCATGAGGATGGAATGTTTTTGCATTTGTTTGTATCCTCTCTTATTTCTTTGAGCGGTGGTTTGGTGTTCTTCTTGGGGAGGTCCTTCACATCCCTCATTAGCTCTATTCCTAGGTATTCTATTTTCTTTGTAGCAATTGTGAATGGGAGTTCATTCATGATTTGGCTCTCTGCTGTCTATTGTTGGAGTAAAGGAACGCTTGTAATTTTTGCACATTGGTTGTATTTTGAGACTTGGCAGAAGTTGCATATCAGTTTAAAGAGTTTTGGGGCTGAGATAATGGGGTTTTCTTAATATGTAATCACATCATCTGTAAACAAAGACAATATGACTTCCTCTCTTCCTGTCTGATAGTCTTTATTTCTTTCTCTTGCCTGATTGATCTTGTCAGAACTTCCAATATTATGTTGAATAGGAGTGGTGAGAGAGGGCTTCCTTGACTTGTACTGGTTTTCAAAGGGAATGCTTCCAGATTTTTCCCATTCAGTATGATATTGGCTGTGGTTTTGTCATAAACTGCTCTTGTTATTTTGAGATATGATCCATCAATACCTAGTTTTTGGAAAGTTTTAAGATGAAGGGATTTTGAATTTTATCAAAGGCCTTTTCTGCATCTATTGAGACAATCATGTGGTTTTTGTCTTTGGTTCTGTTTACATGATGGATTGCATTTATTGATTTGTGCATTTTGAACAAGCCATGCATCCCAGGGATGAAATCGACCTGATTATGGTGGATAAGTTTTTTTGATGTACTGCTGGATTCCGTTTGCCAGTATTTTATTGAGGATTTTTGCATTGCTACTAAACAGAGATATTGGCCTGAAGTTTTCTCTTTTTTTATTGTGTCTCTGACAGGTTTTGGTATCAGGATGATTCTGGCCTCATAAAAAGAGTTAGGGAGGAGTCCCTCTTTTTCTATGGTTTGGAATAGTTTCAGAAAAAAATGGTATCAGCTCCTCATTGTACCTCTGTTAGAATTCAGCTGCGAATTCATCTGATCCTGGGATTTTTATGGTTGGTAGGCTATTAATTACTGCCTCAATTTTAGAAATTTTTATTGGTCTATTCAGGGATTCGACTTCTTCAGGGTTAGTCTTGAGAGGGTGTACATGTCCAGGAATTTATCGATTTCTTCTAGGTTTTCATTTGCATAGAGATGTTTATAGTATTCTCTGATGGTAGATTGTATTTTTGTAGGGTGAGTGGTGATACCCCTTTATCATTTGATTCTTCTCTCCTTTCTTCTTTATTAGTCTAGCTAGCAGTTTATCTATTTTGTTAATTTTTTTCAAAAAAAAAAAAAAAAACAGTTCCTGTTGAAGAAATCCTTCAGTATTTGCTTGCCTGGATTCATTGATTTTTTTAAGATTTTTAGTGTCTCTATCTCCTTCAACTCTGCTCTGATATTAGTTATTTCTTGTCTTCTGATAGCTCTTGGATTTATTTGCTCTTGCTTCTTTAGCTCTTTTAAATGTGATGTTAGGGTGTCAATCTGAGATCTTTCCAGTTTTCTGATCTGGACTTTTAGTGCTACAAATTTCCCTCTTAACACTGACTTAGTTGTGTCTCAGAGATTCTGGTACATTTTCTTTTTGTTCTCATTGGTTTCAAAGAACTTCTTGATTTCTGCCTTAATTTTGTTATTTCCCAGGAGTCACTCAGGAGCAGGTTGTTCAGTTTCCATGTAATAATATAGTTTTGAGTGAGTTTCTTAATTCTTAGTTTTAATTTGATTTCACTGTGGTCTGAAAGACTGTTGTGATTTCTGCTCTTTTGCATTTTCTGAGGAGTGTTTTACTTTCAATTGTGGTCAATTTAAGAATAATGGCCATGTGGTACTGAGAAGAATACAGTCTGTTGAATTGGAGTGAAGAGTTCTATAGATGTCTATTAGGTTCACTTGATTCAGAGCTAAGTTCGAATCCTGAATATCCTCATTAATTTTGTCTCATTGATCTGTCTAATATTGACAGTGGAGTGTTAAAGTCTCCCACTATTATTGTGTGGGGCTCTATGTCTCTTTGTAGTTCTCTAAGAACTTGTTTTATTAATCTGGAATACATGTATTTTGGATAGTTAGCTCTTCTTATTGAATCAATCCCTTTACCATTGTGTAATGTCCTTTTTGTATTTTTTGATATTTGTTGCTTTAAAGTCTGTTTTGTCAGATTAGAATTGCAATCCCTGTTTTTCTATTTTTTCTTTCCATTTGCTTGGTAAAATTTCCTCCATCTCTTTGTTTTGAGCTTCTGTGTGTCTTTGCACATGAGATAGGTCTCCTGAATACAGCACACCAATGAGTCTTAACTCTTTATCCAAGTTGCCAGTGTGTGTCTTTTTTAATTGGGGCATTTAGCACATTCACATTTAAGGCTAATATTGTTACGTGTGAATTTGATGATGTCACTATGATGCTATCTGGTTATTTTGCACACTAGTTGATGCAGTTTCTTCATAGTGTCATTGGTCTTTATATTTTTGTGTTTTGTTTCCAGTAGCTGTTACCAGTTTTTCCTTTCCATGTTTAGTACTTCTTTTAGGAGCTCTTATAAAGCAGATCTGGTGAAGAAATCAATCAGCAATAACTTGTCTGGAAAGGATTTTGTTTCTTCACTTGTGAAGCTTAGTTTGGCTTGATAAGAAATTCTGGGTTGAAAATTCTTTTGTTTAAGAATGTTGAAAGTTGGCTCCCACTCTCTTTTGGCTTACTTTGTTTCTGCTGAGAGGTCTGCTGCCAGTCTGATGGGCTTCCCTTTGTAGGTGACCTGGCCTTTCTCTCTGGCTGCCCTTAACATTTTTTTCCTTCATTTTGACCTTAGAGAACCTGTCGATTATGTCTCTTGGGATTGATCTTCTTGTGGAGTATCTTAGTGGTGTTCTCTGTCTTCCCTGAGTTTGAATGTTGGCCTGTCTTGCCAGGTTGTGGAAGTTCTCCTGGATAATATTCTGAAACGTGTTGTCCAGCTTGGCTCCTTTCTTCCTGTCTCTTTCAGTTACTTCAATCAATCGTAGGTATGGTCTTTTTATATTGTTTCATATATCTCAGCGTTTTTTTGTTGTTGTTCCTTTTCATTCTTTTTTCTCTAATCTTGTCTGCATGTCTTATTTCAGCAAGGTGGTCTTCAAACTCTGACATCCTTTCTTCTGCTTCATTGGCTCTCAGCTACTGATACTTGTGTACACTACATTAAGTTCTTGTGCTGTGTTTTCAGCTCCATCTGGTCATTTATATTCCTCTCTAAACTGGGTATTCTAGTTAGCCACTCCTGTAAACTTTTATCAAGGTTCTTAGCTTCTTTGCATTGTGTTAGAACATGCTCCCTTAGCTGAACAGAGTTTGTTATTACCCCTTTCTGAAGCATACTTCTGTCAAGTCTTCCATCTCATCCTCCACCCAGTTCTATGCCCTTGCTGGAGAGGCACTGTGATCATTTGGAAAAGAGGCATTCTGGCCTTTTAGGTTTTTGGCATCTTTTTGCTGATTCTTTCTCATCTTCATGAGTTTGTCTAGTATTAATCTTTGAGGCTGCTGGTTCTTGGATGGGGTTTTTGTGGAGACATTTTTTGTTGTTGTTGATGCTGTTGTTGTTGCTCACTGTTGTCTTGTTTTTCTTGCAATGGTCATGCCTTTCTTCTGTAGGACTCCAGTTTGCTGGGGGTTTACTTCAGGCCCTATTCATCTGATTCGCTCCTGTGTCTGGAGATGTCACTCAAGAAAATTGGATTTAAAACCATCAGATCTATGAAAGAGGAAAAAAAAAGAAGAAGGCTGGAAAATAGCAAAGATAGGTTGCCTGCTCCTTCCTCTGGGATCTCTGACCTTGAGGGGCACTGAGCTGATGCCAGTAGGAACACTGCTGAATAGGGTGTCTGAACCCTTTTGGAGATTCTCACCCAGTTGGGTGGCACAGGGAGTAGGACCCATTTAACAAAGCACTCTGATTGTTCCTTGGTGGAGGGGGTGAAACCTACTCATCTGAGCTGCCAGGATTCCTTGGAACTAGCAGGAGGAAAGTCTGACTCTGTGGTCTGCAGAGACAGTGGCCACTCATCACCCTAGGGGATCAGGTCCAGGGAGATCAGAGTTCTCTCCCTGAACCCCTGTCTGGAGCTGTCATAGTTCCTTCAGGGAGGGTTGCCCAGTGAGGGGGGATGGGATAAGATCAGGCCTGAAGAAGCACTCTCCGTACTCTGCCACAGCCGGTTTGTTGGGCTATTGGAGATACCTCTTGGAACCAAGCCAACTAGCCTTCTAGGCTTTAGCGGGGGGGGGGGGGGGGGGGGAAGCGTAGCCTGGAGCTATAGAAATGGCTGCCACACTTTCCTAGCCCTAAGAGCTTAGTGTGTTAGGTGGCTATCAGTCCAAGTGTTGGCTGTCACTCCTCTTTCAAGGAGTTAAAAGGGCTTAGACAGCAAGGAGCTGAAGTTGTGGTGCTGGCTGTAGCTTTCCCTGGGAGCTCAGAGGCTTAAGCAGATTCTAGCTTAGGGGCTGTTGAGAATCTGCATAGCTTTGTGGTTGGCACCCTAGGCCCAAGTGGTGTGGGCTCATGAATGGGATCCTTCCATCTTTGTGTTGCCCAGTTCTGTGGAAAAAGCACGTTTTTCCCAGGCTGGGTAGTATACTCACTAAACCACCTCTTTTGGCTGGGTCGGGGAGGGGGAGACTCTCCTGCACCATGTGGTTCTCAGGTGGGCCAGTGCACTGCATTGCTCTTCCTTCTCTGTGGGTCATGCCATCTGCCTAGTGAGTTCTAATGACAGAATGTGGATACCTCCATTGCTTCTGCAGGATTCACATGCTGTTACGGTTCTTTTGGATGAGAGCCTCGGATCACTGCTGCTTCTAGTTAGCCATCTTGGTGCCACCTCTTCTGTACTTAATTTATAAATTGAACTTTACCATAGGTATACACACATAGGAAAAACATAGTATATATGAGGCTCTGTAGGTACTAGCGATGGTTTCATGTATCCTTTCAGGGGTTTTCAAATGTATCCCCCTGTGGAAAATTGGGTTAAAGTGTGATTAAGCATCTGCATTCATCAAGGTTTCTTGATTGAAAGCTATAAAAAATGATCCTGAGTAGCCCAAGCAGAAAATCAATTTATTGGAAAATTAATGGATTATCAATAAAATTTTTTAAAACTAGGAGAGTTAAATGAAACAGGTCAAACCAAATGGAGACTAGGTAGAAGAGGACACAGTAAATGCCTTGTCACAAAAATAATTCAGTTAGACATCCTCCAGCAATAACACCCTTATACATATCATGTTGCCCTTTGAATTGCCATCATAATGGCCACCACCTTGAGAATTTATCCTTTCCATCTCTGAGACTTTGGTTTACTATTTCAAGATTCAAACTCCCAGGTAGAAATAACTGGTTGGTCATAGTCCCTGCTTCTTGTAAATACTTACTCAAAATAAGAAGAGGGCTCAGATGTTGCTTGGCTTAAAAAAAAATCAACCAACTTACACTACAAAAAAAATAAAAATAAAAACAACTTCCCAGTTTTATTTCCAACATTTGTGACCTCTGTATTCCAGGATTACAACCAAATAAAAGATACTACCTGGTAGCTATTAAAGTAATCTAAATTAATTACGTAAAACATAGAGCATGATGACAAAAAGAAATTCCCTTTTAAAAAAACCTTTGATTAAAATCAGTGGATTGGATTTGGGCATTACTTTTTGGTTTTGGTCACATATATATTTGAAATATATCATATATGTGATACATATTTGACATATGTCATATATCTAATCTTTTGTATTTTTGCTCATATATATGAACAAAACAGAAAACTATATATATTCATATATAGACTTTATATTAAAGTCAAAAAATAGCTATGGAAGTTAGATGATTATATATTCTATATCCTCCTATAATTAAAGTTACTTATTCATATATTTAAAAATATATTTTGATGTAATATGATTTTGTTTTATTACAAATTAAAAATCTAATGGCTAGCCAGAAGCTTTGTAGAGTCAAATGATTTTAGATATAAATTATAACTTGAAAATGTTAAACACTGAAAAAAATTACTACAACAATTCAAAACTGTGGTGATTATAAGTACTCTGCATGAAGAAATTGCAATGATAATGGGCAAACTATAAATAAATATGCAGTTTTCAATGATTACAATCATCAGTTTCATCCCTCCCTATATGTTCACGATGTACCTGACATTAAGAAGCTTATTCTAGTTCTATTCTCGTATCTAGGCTAGCCTTGTGAGTTGTCTGAAGAATCAAATGAATTGAATAGGATGCTGTAAAAATTTGGACCAAGCTTTTAAGAATATTGGCTGCTTTAACTTCTGCCCTCTTGGAAGTCAACCATCAGATGAGAAGTCTGAGTCCTCTAAAGTCATCATACTACTGGATATAAGGAAGCATAAGCTAGCCAGGAGAAGAGTCTAGATGGAAACAGAAAACTGACTGGCCAGCCATAAACTGTACATCCTTTCTACTTGAAGCTTCCTTGTATGATCCAAGCCAAGATGGTACCATATAGAAGAGAATAGCTGCACAACTGAGTCTAACCAAGATTGCAGAATCATGAAAAATAATAACTTGGGCTTTAAAAAAATAAACTAACTTTGGGTTTGTTTCTTACCTGGCAGTAGGGAACTGAAATAGAAATTAGCACCTACAAGTCGGATACTGTCATGACAAGTACCTAAAACATGTAATGTTTGGGACCGAACTGAGCCCTGAAAGGCAGCAAATAGGTTGTTTATATAGAGTGAAAAGGAGAAAATTACTGGAGCACAGGCAGCTTCTGTTATGCATTGCTGAAACAATTAATAAGACTTCCACTTTCAGTGACACAGCAGATAAAAAATGAACCTAATAGAGTGTGGATCTGGACAAGTATGTGTCTATGCAGCACTGTGAAACTAATGTTGGCTTCTTTTAGCTATCTATGATAACATATTGGAAGAAAGAGAAAATAAATAATACTAGAGTTTTCAAAAAGGCTTTAGAAGAAACCCTCCTGACCAAGTATTTTCTGGGTTACATTATCAGCTACACCAAACACCAAGAGATTTTCAAAATAAAAATGGCCTTAGGGAAGACAAATTCAGGGTACTGTGGACAACATATGCTCAGAGTCAGTTTCATTGAGGGCTAAAACTTCAGGAAAATTTAAGTCAATACCTTGAATTGCAGCTTCTCATCTACACAAAAGCACTTCTAGTCATCTTATGGGCATGAATCTTAAGAGCATAGTCCCATAACACCCCATCTTGTCAAATGAACTAGATAGAGTTCTGCCTCAAAAAAATTGTGAGTATGGTTTTGATCTAATGAAAATAAACCCACTAAGACTTACAGAAAACTCATGATATTTTCAAGATAATTTTATTGGCAAAGTCTTCATAAATGTCAACAAAAAGAGAAAGAAAAAAATGTAAAAGAGACCTTTGGGCACACAAATTTCTATGAGCAGGAAGCAGACTGAGAAAGGCACTCAGTTGCAAACACTAGCCATTTCTTATGGAAAACAAAGAATAACTCAGAGGTTAGAGTTAAGGGCCTGCAGAAAAGACTTAAGAGCCATGCAAAATTATTCCCAGAAAGCACATGTATTTTTGCCAAGGAATATACATTGTACCTTGGCTCTGTAGCAGAGAAGACTTCAGAAATATTCCCTTCTGTATTTTGGAATTGCTATGGAATAATGAATGCTATGTGTCATTTGTGTTTCCTTTTTTGAATAAGAAAGTGTTTTAACAAAATGTGATTTTTTTGAAGTTAAATCTCCTGTTTTAGCAGACAATCCCACAGTATACTTGCTTCTACAGAGATAGATTAGATTAGATTTGCCATTGTCACAAGATCTTTGGGGTGTTGCATCACCAGCCAGAAACCTGTGGCTGGCAGCAACTTCTGCCTGAGTATTGCTTGTGCCTGCTGGCCTCGTTTTGCCCACTTGGCCCAGCAGGCTGTGCTCAGCTTGCACTACTGGCCTGGATTCCATGCCTACCAGGGGTGAGCCAGGTGCAGAACAGTGAGGGGTGTGTAGGCGAGTGAGTGCAGGGTTTGGACACTGCACACAGCCAGGCACACAGGCTTCTGCATCAGGGCAGGCAGCTCCAGGCACTGGCACAGGTGGTGGCTCCATGCAAAGCTGTGGCTGGACCAGATGCATCGCACATGGCTGCCACAGCAGGCACCCATGTATGGACAAGGGGAATGCAGTGGTGCCTGGAAGCCTGGAGATGCCAGGAAATGCAACACTTGAAAGAGGGTGTCACAGCCCTGGCTCAGGGATCCCCTAGGTCCAGGTTCCCCAAAGGGCTTCAGCTCTTTTCTCCTCATCTCCAGCAATATGGTGAGTGGGAAGAGGGGTTGCATTTCAGCCTTGTTTGTGTTACAGCTCTTTCTGTCCAGCCATTCTGTGGGTCCCAAGTTCTTGTCCCGTGTCCTGAAAGAACAGGGTAAGTGGACAACTCAAAGGTGAGCAAGACAGAGAGAAACTTCATTGAGCAACAGAAACAGCTCTCAGGAGATCTGAAGTAGATGGCTCCTTTCTGCAGCCAGGTCATCCAACAAGTGTTCAGCTTTCATCAGAGAGTAGTTCCACATTGGGTAGCTCCTTTCCATGGGTCCCGACATCTGTCTACATCTGGGGTTTTTATGGACTCAGAAGTGAGGAAGCATGTGTGGATTGGTCCATGGGTGGCCATGGGCAGGCCTGGAAAAAGCACTATAGGTTCTCACTATGGGCAGCAGACTCCATCTAGAACTGGCAGCTGGATCCCCAGGCTTCAGGTCGTCCCTGGCTTGAAGGTGAGATTTCACTGGGGACCCACCCCTTTCTATAAGGAGCCTGTTTTCCTCCTGCCTCTGTCCACATGCCGTCCACAGTGACCAGGCCATGCTGAGGGGCACTTGTAAGCCTGCATGAGCCACCATTACCCCCAACCCCCAGTCTCCCTCCCTGAGCTCCTCAGTGCCCAAAGTTGCAGAGGGGGCCGACGCACTGAAAAGTGAAGGGAGCGAGGCTCGTGGTGGGCAAGGGGTGGGGAGTGTGCTGAGGGTGGCTCAGCACAGCCCTGCAGGTGCCCATCAGTGCCCTAAGTTTCTGTCAGTGCCACCCCTAGCGCATGCACACGTGGCCAGTTCAAGACAGTGACCAGACTTGGCTTCAACTTTCCCTCGAAATCAGAGCAGGTGCTGGGAGCAGGGAGAGGCCAGGGAGCAGGAGCAAGTACTTCCAAGCCTGCAAGGGTAGCGGGGTTTCCTCAGTCCCCTAGAGTGTAGGGGTGCCTGAGTTCAGAGCCATGACCAGGCAGCTGCAGCTGCACCCGCTAACTTGGTAGGGGGTGGTGTTCCCACCTGTTCCCAGCCCCCACTGGCTCAGTGAGCACACAGCCCTGGTGCACCTGCCCAGCTGCAGCCGGCATCTTTGCAGTGGTCACTCCAGATGGACCATCACTACCATCACCATGTGATTTCGTTGTTGTTTTGTTTGTTTGTTTGTCTTTAACTACTTTATTTTCTTTGCCTAAGATTGTATCTTATTATTTTACCACACAATACCATAAAGTATCATTATTATAGAATAAATAGCACATTAAGAAATAAATTCTTTAAGACAGAATTGATCATGTAAAACAAGTTGTACACATTTTAAGCCCAATAATACTGATTGTTAATATTTAAGTAGAGTTCATTTAGTCCCATTTCTCAATAGATAAATAGATCAATGGAAAGATAGATAGATGAATGGATAGACAACTAGTTAGATAGATAAGCACATATATAATGCTTGTTGACTTGGGACTTTGTTGCAAAAAAAGCAAAGTATATATTAATAATGATTTAAACTACTGTTTGATATAAGTACTTTTTAACAATACTTATACACTATGAATTGCAGATGCTGCAAATGGATTCTGATATCAGTCTTCAAGTCTTTTTTTATTTATCAACTACTATAGCCAAATAAATAGTTCCTGTTTAGTTTATATTTGCATTAGTTATCTATTGCTGTCTAACAAATTACCCCAAAACTTAGCAGCTTAATGTATTTACTATCTCACATCATTTCTGAAGATCCATTATCCTAGAGCAGCCTGGCTGAGTGATTTAGGCTAAGAGTTCCTCAAGGAGTTAAGATTCCTAGTCATCTTGAAGCTTAACTAGGGCTAAAGGCTCAGTTCACTTGATTATTAGCAAGCCTCAATTCCCTTAAACTACTATCCATCATTGCCATCATTAACATAGAGAAAATTATATTTGAATATATAACAAGAAAGTATAATTATAGGAAAACAAAAACATTTTTTGATTGAGTTGTCACACTTTGATATAAAACAACATATTCTAAAATGTTTAATGTTTATGGCAGAGAGGTTAATATAACATTTTATTTTACATTACAGAATATTATGTGCTTTCAGGGATTTTATAATATTCCATGGATATGGTTTGTGAAGAGTTTTGAGAGGAGAGAAGGTCTACCATTTTCATACAGTGACAAAGCGTCCACATTCTTATGCATTTCTAATTTGTAACACTATATTATTAAGAACTTATGTTAAAAAATAACAGTTTTATTTAAGTTGTGAGTCCAGGTACACTTCAAATCTGTGCTGCATGTCTGCCCTTATGTGTCTGTGTATGCCCAGTTCTGTTTGAGAATCTTGTGACATCAACCTCTTAAGTGGCAAGAAGAGTCTTTTTGGCTTCTGAATGTTTTCTCTTGCTCTTTCTATTACCCATAAAAGGAATTTCAAAAATGGTACAGATGACTGGGGTCTAGTGTGGACTGATTCTATGATGATAACTTGAAAATTTTGGAAAGTGTTTCAGAGATAGTAAGCACCAGGGAGAGTATCAGCAACAGCATCACCTACAGTTTACAATCAACCAAAATCCTAATAAATACTCTGCACTGAACATATATTGTGTTACAATTTTTAAATTTAGGGTGAATTCTTATATCACTAATTTTGTTTGTACTGTGAAACAGTACAAACAAAAATCAATGATACTTTAGCAAAACAAGCACTTACAATGAGGGCAAGAGGTATTTTTTCTTTTGTATTTTTTTTTGGCCCTGTATTGATCTAAATATGGAAAATGGCAATTGTTTTATGGGGAATATACACATAATTAGAGCTGCATGGAAAATCTTCATATCATCTGTGAAATTATTTTTGCTAGAATTTTTCATTTTTTGCCAAGGGCCTTTTTGTTAATTTAGTCATACATAAAAATAATTTTCATGTAAGAACAGCTTTCTATATTCACTATTCTAAAATTATTATCTATTTTTTTCCTCAGGGAAACAATAGTAATCTTGTATGTGTACTAGAGAAAAAATAAATCAATATAAGAAATTGTCACAGTTAATTCACATTTGATTATTCAAGGTCTTTACATAGTGAATTGGAACTTGGATCATTCAGAGAGGCTTTTGGCTTTCAGTAAGAGAAAACTCAATTAAACATGGCTTAAGCAATATGGACAATTAATTCAAAAATTATAACCTGAAGCTCTAATGTGGTTCCAGAGCTGTTGAATCCAACACCTCTGAGAGGCTATTAGCTCTACTGTCATGATGACAAAATCAGTCCTGTTGCTCCAGGCATCCTCTTTCCACATCAGTGACCGGCACAGGCATGAAGACAGGGCATGGGGTACCTTCTAGTAGCCATCTCTTCATCAAAGTAAAAGTTCTGTTTTGCAAAGTGAACAATGAAGACAGTTCCCAGGCCCACATCTATCAAGTGAAAGGGGCTACAGATGGGCTCCTTTCTTCCATTTATGTTCAAAGTTAACTTGTTTACTTTGTACTTTATAAAATAAAATGCAGGAGAACACATTTGACCTTATATTTGGTTGAGATTTGCAATAAGTAGGTAATTTTAATATATTTAAGCTTAAATATATTAAAGAATTTAGTTAACATACTTCAATTGGCTTCTCTAGGAACAATCTGAATACTAACTACAATTGACAAAAAGTATGCTGTATGCTGGGCAAAAATTTCGTTTCCAGAACTATAAATATCTAAGTTAAAGGTAAATGCATGACATTGGAAAAATTTCTTTGTTTCATTTGTAAAATGTGGATAAATTAATAGGGTGTGTGTGTGTGTGTGTGTGTGTGTAGATTAAATAAGATCATGCTTGTAAAATATCTCATGTATTGTTTCACTAAGTTAGCATTCAGCAAATATTAACTATCAAAAGGTTGCTAATGATGAAGAAGAAAAAGATGATGATTGGATCTTATCTTTCTGGCTCTGATGTGGAAACTAAGCATGTGCTACATGAATCACATATACATAACCCTATACTGATATAAGTAAGTTGACTATTTTAGCGCTCAGTTTAATATATATCCTTCTTCTTTTTCATGTCATTTATTGAATATTGAGTGTTCTCTAGACACAGTGCAAAGCTCTTTGTTTACCTTGTTTTAATCCCCAATTAATAATTGTTTTACTGAAGAAGAAACAGGTTCAGAAAGTTAAATAAGTCACTCAAACCACAGTTAGGGAAGACATAGGTCTGCTTTGCTTCTACCTTCTGTTTTTGACCACTTTAGAATTGTGCTTCTCTTTTACAGTGCTTTTATGATTTTTTTTAACAAAACCCATTTATATATTTAAATTTTAAACCACAAATGTTGCCTTTGGGTTTAGATACTCTAGAGTTCTGTTTTCATTCTTCTTCTTTTCTCTTGTACTCTTCATTCATCACACATCCTCTTTACTTATTTAATACACATGTGAAGGGATTGTATGAGAACAGTTGCAACTTATTAACTAGTTTCCCTGTACAAACATTGGCATTGTGTATTACTCAGGGGTCTCTAGAGGGGCAGAGCTAATAGGATATATGTATATATGAAAGGGAGTTTATTAAGGAGAATTGACTCACATAATCGCAAGGTATAGTCCCACAATAACCCATCTACAAGCTAGGAGCAAGGAAGCCAGTGGTGGATCAGTCTGAGTCCCAAAACCTCAAAAGTAGAGAAGCCAACAGTGCAGCTTTCAGTCTGCAGCCAAAGTCCTGAGAGCCCCTGGCAAACCACTAGTGTAAGTCCAAGAGTTGAAACCTGAAGAGCTTGGAGTCCAATGTTTGAGGGCAGCAGAAAGCATCCAGCAAGGGAGAAAGATGAGGTCCAGAAGATTCAGCAAATCTGCTTCTTGCAATTTCTCCTGCCTGCTTTATTCTAGCTGTGCTGGCAGCTGATTAGATGGTGCCCACCCTGACTGAATGTCAATCTGTCTGTCTCTCCTACTCCACTGATTCAAATGTTAATCTCCTTTGGCAACACCTTCACAGATACAACCAGAAACAAAAGTTCGCATCCTTCAATCCAATGAAGTTGACACTCAGTATTAACCATCACACACTGCAACTAGTTTCTTGATGTTTTTCCTATTAAAATTTATTACTTTAATTGAATTTCTTTTCTGTCAATAAACTATGTTTAATTTCTTATAGGAAACCAATACTTACTGACTAAACAGATAACAATGAGGTTTTCACATAAATTGGCATTTGCCTGTCTTATTGTAATATGGAATTTTGACTGGATAATGTATTTGTAGCTCATGAGATGAACTGAATTGTGTTCCCCTAAAATTCATATGTTGAATCCCTAATTCCCAGTACTTCATATGTGGCTATATTTGAAGTTAGAGACTTGAAAAAGTTATGATTAAGTTAAAATGAGGTCTTTAGAGTGGGACCTAATGTAATCTGAATGGTGTTCTTATAAGAAGAGGAAATCTGGAGACAGCAGACATGACCATGCAGAAATAAGAGACCATATCAGGACACAGTGAGGTGGCAGCCATCACAAGCGAAGGAGCTAGGCCCCAGGAGAACCAAACCCTGCCTGCACCTTGATTTTAGACTTCCAGCCTCCTCTTTGAGAAAACAAATTTCTGTCGTTTAAGCCACTCAGTATACAGTATTTTGTCATGACAGCCCAAGCTGACTAATTTATTTATTAAACGAATATGCACCACAATTCTCCACTTCAAATATGTTCCTAGTGCCTTAGCATGGAATGTTCGATAAAGGGAAGCATCCTGGCAATTACAAAATGTTGCAGAATGTTAATACCATGGATGAAAAGAACAGAGTATAAAGCGAGGCTGAGAAATAGTGATACTTATTGTTGTTGTTGGAGATGATGATCAAAATCATGATCACGTTAATGCAGCATGAAAATCAAAATTTTCAGGTGAATTTTTGTGAAAGAAATTTTTTTTGTGGGAGATTATGAAAGTGTATATTTAAAAATATGGATGCTATTAAACTGACGTCACTCAATTCTTAGTAATTATCTGTACACTGTAGCAACTAAGTTGTTTTATACTGGGGAGTTCAATGTAATGAGTAGCTTACAGAAATAGGTAACACCATTCTCTTGCCATTCCCAGGCTCCTACTATATATATATGATTATGTAATTATATATCATATATAAATATACATTTATAATATATTGTAAATTTGTAATTATATATAGAGAGTGAGTGAGTGGGGGCCAGAACTATATATACATAACTCTAAATATATATATATATATATATATATATATATATATATATATATATATATCCTACTATCTATCTATCTATCTACATAGTAGGAGCCAAGAACTATATGTACACACCACATATAGTATTTAAATAAACATAAATGAATTATATCTATATCTATATCTATATATATCTTCTGATTTACACGGAAATTGAAATGCCTCATAGGTGAATGACACGTTTAGACATACTAGGTATATAGATTGGCATATAAAAATGAAGACAATTGGCAGGATGTTGAACTATCACAAAGATGTCACCAAGGAATTTGTGAAGTGTGGCATGATGAGGCAGCTTTAACCATGGGCCCTGAGCTTCCTAGTACTGTGTGACAGCTTTGACCTAGATTTTCTAGAAGCAGATATGTCCTGTGGGGATAAAAAGTTGTGTGAAATGCTGAAAGAGTCATGTATCTAAAGTCCTTATTAATTTGAGAAGCAGAATAAAGACAAAAGAGACATTTGACTATTCTTTTCAGAGAGTTCAAATAACACCTTTGTTTGTAGGCAGTGCAACAACAGCATAAGTGTAAGCCTAGATAGCATTCTGATAGTTGTTTAAGTGGAAAACAGAGGGCTTGGAGGAGAGGACTAGGCAATATATGGAGAGCAATGTGAGTGAAGGCAGCCTTGGTCCCGAGGATTCTTAGGTCCATTTGGCATTTAATCCAAGGCCATATACATTCTCAAATTTTCAGCCTGGGTGACAGAGTGAAAAAAACAAATTTCTGTTTTATCTTCTTTGTCTTCCTACCCTCCATCCCCAGCTAGGCTTCAGAATCTGTTGTTTTCCCCTTTGTGTCCATGTGTTATTATTATTTAGCTCTTACTTACAAATGAGAACCTGCTGCAGGGCGCGGTGGCTCCCACCTATAATCCCAGCACTTTGGGAGGCTGATGCAGGCAGATCATGAGGTCAGGAGTTTGAGACCAGCCTGATCAACATGGCGAAATCCCATTCTGGATGAAGAGAGTCTCTTGGAAGGAGACCGAAGTTCTGCAGTTGTGGAGGTTCAAAATGTGGAGCCAATAGCTAACCTGATTTACTTGTTTTTCACATGTGGATCAGGTTTTGGGATCATTTTTGATGGTGCTGCGACATATCCCCCAAAGCAAGGGGAGATAATCAAACTAACTGCTGAGTGTCCTTATTGGAAACATTTATTATATGTAAGGCTTACAACTAAAATATAATTCTCATGTTGTGCATTTTCTACTGTGATTTAAAGCTCTTTAAATTTTTTTAACACATGATTTTGTGGGAGTTCATGCATCACAGTTATTCTTTGTTGTACTCCAGATTTTATAATTCAGAACAAAATAATGGTTTTATACTGTAATTAAATTGGGCAATTTCCAAATTTTGACTCTTTTTAGGAACAATTGAAAAGAAATGCCAAGAGTGAAATTAACATTCATGCCTGTAATCCCAGCACTTTGGAAGTCTGAGGCAGGCAGACTGTGTGAGCCCAGGAGTTCGGGACCAGCCTGGGAAAATGGCAAAACCATTAACCAGGTGTGGTGATGTGCACCTGTAGCCTCAGTCTACTCGGGAGGCTGAGGTGGGAGGATGGCTTGAATTAAGGAGGTGGAATTTGCAGTGATCTGAATGCAGTTCAGCCTGGGTGACAGAGTGAAACCCTTTCTCAAAAAAAAAAAAAAACACATTTTGTCAGGTTTGTCAAAGATCAGATGGTTGCAGTTGTATGGTGTTGCCTCTGAGGCCTCTCTTCTGTTCCATTGGTCTGTATCTCTGTTTTGTTACCAGTACCATGCTGTTTTGATTCCTGTAGCCATGTAGCATAGTTTGAAGTCAGGTAGCATGATGCCTCCAGCTTTGTTCTTTTTGCTTAGAATTGACTTGGCTATGTGGGCTCACTTTTCATTCCATATGAAGTTTAAGGTGGGTTTTTCCAGTTCTGTGAAGAGGGTCATAGGTAGCTTGATGGGGATAGCATTGAATCTATCAATTACTTTGAGCAGTATGGCCATTTTCACAATATTGATTCTTCCTAAGCATGAGTATGGAATGTTTTTCCATTTGTTTGTGTCCTCTTTTATTTCCTTGAGCAGTGGTTTGTAGTTCTCCTTGAAGAGGTCCTTTACATCCTTTGTTACTTGTATTCCTAGGTATTTTATTCTCTTTGTAGCAATTGTGAATGGAAGTTCACTCTCCATTTGGCTCTCTTTTAGTCTGTTATTGGTATATAGGAATGCTCATGATTTCTGCACCTTGATTTTGTATCCTGAGATTTTGCTGAAGTTGCTTATGAGTTTAAGGATATTTTGGGCTCAGATGATGAGGTCTTCTAAATATATAATCACGTCATCTGCAAATAGAGACAATTTGACTTCCTCCTTTCCTGATTGAATAACCTTTTTTCTTTTTCTTGCCTCATTGCTCTGGCTAGATTTCCAATAGTTTATTGAATAGGAGTGGTGAGAGAGGTCATCCTTGACTAGTGTCATATTTCAAAGGGAATGCTTCCAGTTTTTGCCGATTCAATATGATACTGGCTGTTGGTTTGTCATAAATAGCTTTTATTATTTTGAGATACGTTCCATCAATACCTAGTTTACTGAGAATTTTTAGCATGAAGGGCTGTTGAATTTTGTCCAAGGCCTTCTCTGCATCTATTGAGATAATCATGTGGTTTTTGTCTTTGGTTCTGTTTATGTAGCGAATTATGTTTGTAGACTTGCATACGTTGAACCAGCATTGCATCCCCAGGAAGAAGCCTACTTGATCATGATGGATAAGCTTTTTGATTTGCTGTTGCAATTGGTTTGCCAGTATTTTACTGAAGATTTTTGCATCTATGTTCATCATGGATACCGGCCTGAAGTTTGCTTTTTTTGTTGGGTCTCTGCCAGGTTTTTGTATCAGGATGATGTTGGTCTCATAAAATCATTTGGGAAAGATTCCCTCTTTTTGGATTGTTTGGAATAGTTTCAATAGGAGTAGTACCAGCTCCTCTTTATATGTCTGGTAGAATTCGGCTGTGAACCCGTCTGTACCTGGACTTTTTTTTGGCTGGTAGGCTATTAATTGCTGCCTCAACTTCAGCCCTTGTTATTGTTCTATTCAGGGTTTCAACTACTTCCTTGTTTAGGCTTGGGAGGGTGCAAGTGTCCTGGAATTTATCCATTTCTTCCAGGTTTAGTGGTTTATGTGCATAGTTATATGTCATAATCTCTGATGGCAATTTGCATTTCTGTGGAATCAGTGGTGAAAACAAGCAATGGTGAAAGGATTCCCTGTTTAATAAATGGTATTGGGAAAACTGGCTAGCCATGTGCAGAAAGCAGAAACTGGACCACTTTCTGACACCTTACACTAAAATTAACTCCAGATGGATTAAAGATTTGAACGTAAGATCTAACACCATAAAAACCCTAGAAGAGAACCTAGGCAAAACCATTCAGGACATAGGCATAGGCAAGGACTTCATGACTAAAACACCAAAAGCAATGGCAACAAAAGCCATAATAGACAAATGGGATCTAATTAAACTCCAGAGCTTCTGTACAGAAAAAGAAACAATCATTAGAGTGAACCAGCAACTAATAAAATGGGAAAAAAATTTTGCAATGTACCCATCTGACAAAGGGCTAATATCCAGAATCTACAAAGAACTAAAACAGATTTACAAGAAAAAAACCCATTCAAAAGTGGGCAAAGAATATGAACAGACACTTTTCCAAAGAAGACATATATGAGGCCAACAAACATATCAAAAAATACTCATCATCACTGGTCATTAGAGAAATGCAAACCAAAACCACATTGAGATACCATCTCACACCAGTTAGAATGGTGATCATTAAAAAATCTGGATTCATCAGATGCTGGAGAGGATGTGGAGAAATAGGAACACTTTTACACTGTTGGTGGGAGTGTAAATTAGTTCATCCATTGTGGAAGACAGTGTGGTGATTCCTCAAGGATCTCAAAATAGAAATTTCATTTGACCCAGCAATCCCATTACTGGATATATATACAAAGGATTATAAATCATTCCATTATAAAAACACATGCATAGGTATGTTCATTGTGGCACTTTACAATAGCAAAGACCTGGAACCAACCCAAATGCCCATTGATGATGGACTGCACAAGGAAAATGTGGCACATATACACCATGAAATACTATGCAGCCATAAAAAATGATGATTTTGTGTCCTTTGTAGGGACATGGATGAATCTGGAAACCATCATTCTCAGCAAACTGACACAAGAACAGAAAATCAAACACCACATGTTCTCACTCACAGGTGGGTGTCGAATAATGAGAACACATGGACACAGGGAGGGGAGCATCACACACTGGGGTCTGTTGGGGAGATTAAGGGAGGGACAGCATGGAGTGGGAAGGTTGTGGGGGATAACATGGGGGGAAACACCAGATATAGGTGACAGTGTGATGGAGGCAGCAAACCATCTTGCCATGTATGTACCTATGCAACAACCCTATATGATCTGCATATGTACCCTAGAACCTAAAGTACAAGAAAAAAAATACATTCAAACCATAAAGTCTATTCTATTTTTAGTTCTTTTACTGAATTTCCAAACGACCTAATTTGGCTCAATCATTTCCCTCAGTTTTACAAACAAAAACAAAATAAGCAAAGAACAATGGTGAATAAAGGTGACAATTCCTTGAAAGATCATTTCAGTAATAAGTTCAGTAATAAGCAGTCTACATAATATAGCAGTATTATACAAATATACTATATGAAGTGCTGTTATCTGATCTGCCTGAAATTATAGTTACTAACTATTCCCTTGCACTTTCTTTTTTGGAGGGTTATTCATTTCGCTTTCAGCTGGATTATTTTCTGAATGCCATTTCTTGCTCTATTCCTATACAATTTGTGTTTTTCATTTCTTAATCTCTCTTATAGTCTAAATTGAAAATCTGAAGAGGGTCCACATTTACATTACCATTTGCAGTCTTTAAGTGAAGCACTCAAGTCATCCTGGGTTTATGAGTGCATTGTAACTGCCAGATACTAAATTTCAACTACAACGTATTTTCAGTCTATTTCAGAAAGGAAGATAAACATGTCAGATAACTGTTACCTCTTCTGTCAATTCACATAAACATAAAAGTCATTAAAAATTTTTACTTGTCTAAATAAATCAAGTAAATGTAAAGCCAGGATTTTCCCCATTTTCCCTGTGTTTTTTGAAATCCTGAATCTCTACTAACAGCCATTTCTGTAGGCACCCTAAACAAACATAGTTACAAATAGAACAGCCTTTGTGATGGTAAAATATTTAAAATAATATTTTTAGGTTGCTCATTTAGGAGTATTGCATTAGGGGTGGATAGTAAAATATAGACTAAAGGATGCAATCACATTTAACTGTGAAAAATTTCAGCACTTATTAGTTTATAGGCATTAGTGGCTAGAATAGACTTTAGCTCAGTATTTCTAATAATTTAAAAGGCATGTAATTAAATCATGATTTGGGGAAAACTTTCAAATATACTATATATAGGTAGTGCTATTATTATAATTATACATTTAATTTGATTCTGTAATGGCTTAAATTGCTACAGTTTTCATTGGTAATACACATCTGAGAATGTTCTCACAGCTTAAGACTATGCTTCTGTCTGTGTCTGGTAGTAAATACACCTGCATGGGCAGATAACTTGGTGTTTATTAAGAGTCAAGAACAGATTTTCAAACTTCTTATTGTCTTGAAAAAATTATAAATTCCCTGGGCCCACATTAAAATTTTGACTAATAAGACCTGAGATGAGTCACAAAATAGCACAAAGTATTCATGTGTGTGTGTTTTCTTGTTGTTGCAAAGGTGCTGGTGGTTGGGAAGAAAGAGAATAAATACATTGATATTAAGCAATACAGAAATGATAGTCTTTTCAATAGTAAAAGAAGAGAATGATTTTGGTCAATTAGAGAAGGATGTGTGTTATTAAATCTTTATATTATGGAAGTAAACATTAATGTTTCCGTGAGTATAAGCCACCCTCCAGGCCTAGCAGTTGCCAAAGGAGTGGATATGCACCAGTTGTGCTTTTACAGACTTGATTGCACTCTGTTGTCTGGGAGGCTGAGAAATGAAGTAACCCAGAGAGTGAGAAATTAAACACCTCCTTTATTTGACTGCCTCTTCCCGAGGGAAGAGAATGGAGCTTTGACTTCACAGAGAAGACTCTGGCCAGTTGTTAATTCATAATACAGGCTTTAGAAACATTATAAGATTTATCTTCTTGAATAAGCCACATCATCAATTGATTTACCTAGTGTCTTTTAAGTTCAATAGCCAATGAAATAACAAAAACTGAATATTATTAAACATATAGAAAATCAATGATCCAATGAAAATCACTTTTGCTTAATATTTTTGGCAAACTGTTTTTCTTAAAAATAGTTAGGAGGTTATTATTCATTAAGTGGAATTGAAAGTTTATACCGTACCATGAAAAAGTCAAAAAATAAATGTGATAAGAAAATAGATCATCCTGGCCAGGCACGGTGACTCATGGGTTTAATCCCAGCACTTTAAAAGGCTGAGACAAGCAGATTGCTTTAGTCCAGGAGTTTGAAACCACCTGGGCAATATGGAAAAACCTCCCATTCTCTATAAAAATTAGCCAGAGCTGGTAGTGTGTGCCTATAAACCCAGCTACTCAGGAGGCTGAGGCAGGAGAATCATATGAACCCATGAGGCAGAGGCTGCAGTGGCCAAGATCACACATACTGCACTCTAGCCAGGGCAACACAGCAAGACCCTGTCTCAAAATAAGAAAAAAAGAAAAGACACTAGATTATGAATCCCAGCTGAGGTTATTGTTCCTGTGGACTGTTCCTGTAGATATCTGGGCAGAATGAAATGTGGATTCTCTGTAAAGAAGGATAACATAGTTGGTCTGTTGTTTCAATAGATCAAGAAAAATTGCTTCTTGATATTTTTTCCCTGGCATCAGATATTTAAACATCTAGCTACAGTCTCTCCTTTATATACATTGTGTTAGAATTATAGGATGGCCGGGTGCTGTGGCTCACACCTGTAATCCCTGCATTTAAGGAGGCAGAGGCAGAATAATAGTTGAGCCTGCCTGGGCAATATAGTGAGACCCCCATTCTCAAAAAAAAAAAAGAACTATAAGATGAACTTCAGATTTTATTTCTTAGGAAGTTCCCAGCCATTCTACAAACAGTTTTATCAATAAATTTGATTTTGACAAGTGAAATCAATGATGTATAAGATAAATAAATAAATAAATATTCATTACCTGTTAGAATCAGAATATTCTAATAAGATCTTCCTTTTGACGTAAGACATCAAAAGTGCACAGTCATAGCATTTTAATGTCCTATTGTCTCTTTTTAGCTTATGGAATGTCAATTTCAATTTTATGAGTCATATGAGTACAAAGAAATAAATTAATAAGCATCTCTAGTTAGCTGAAAATTTCTATCACTTAAAAGCTGTTAAAATATTATTTTCTTAAACACATTTTCAGTTTTATCCTGTTTTAGATTGACAGTTCACACTTTACTTTTTATTACTTGCTACTTCACGTTTTCTTACTAATTTGTTTAAATGTTTTTTATTTGGATTTTTGTTGGTTTTGAATCACATTTAAAGACCTCTGGATTTTTATGAGACAATGAGACACATATATAAATACACAGATGCAGCTTAATCAGGTATCAATTCATACAAGATGTTCATAGAAAGAGCTTTATAACTGTAGTGTAAAATAAACGTTTTTGAATACAGATGGCTTTGAGAGACACATTTATTTATCCTTCATCTGATAAAATCCAGAAGACAAAGAGAGATGAAGAAAAACCAAGCCTAGTTTCAGACTAACCCAAAGTTTATGTACAAGTACTGTGTTTTCAAATCTAAGCTCTACTGCAGGCATGCTATGAAATTCTGGTTAGGTCATTATATGTATGTGGTACATGCACGGTCTCCTAAAGAGAAATTACTGATGAGAGTCTTTATACTTTTCTATTCATGATCATCTGGATATTCAAAAATTGATAAACTTTCAGGAAATCTATCATTATTTTAATACTGAATGATGCAATGCATATAATATTAAGTAAACTGTGTAACCAAAATATCTTGTCTATCAGACTTCATAAGGCATCATTGCTTTTATCTGAAACCATTAAACCAGTTTCTAAATTTATCTAAATATTCATAAGTTGGAAGCATTTAAAAAATTGGCTGAGGTGCACTATGGAAAGGTAGCATATTCATTTTTTTGTCTCTCTTGTTAAATTATTTCCCCATTGGCAGGTAAATACAACCTTATTTTCAACATATTTTGTAAGATTCTATGGTATTCTGCTTTTTAAAAATTTCAAGTAAAATCTCAAAACCTGAATAAAGGAAGGCAGCCAATGTTAAATATTGTTAAATGAATAAGGTTCTGAGAAAATAAGTTTTCTTCTAACATGTCCTCATAGTATAATGATAAATTAGCTTCATTTTAAAAACATTCTTTTAAGGTCCAAGAAAAGGAGCATTTGGACACAAATGTAAAAGCAACAATATAAACTTTATAAGGCCAAATAAACATAAAGGGCCCTTGTGGAGAATATCTTTTGATAGCATTATTTTTCTTATATCAGTATATTTAATCCCCATTACACAGATTGAATAACATAGATGGTTTCTATAGACTTATTTCTCAGACTTGCTATATTTTTATCCCTTTGATTCATTCTGACATTGCATTGTATTATTTAAAAATGTTCTCTTCATGTCACTCCCAATTTTGAAACCATTCATTTGCTCATATTGCCCCCAGAGAAAAATCTAAATTCCTTAATGAGGTTTAAAGAGTCCTTCAGCATTTGGCTTCTGACTTACCTCCTCAACCCAGTCTCTTACTGCTCTCCACCCTGCATTTACTTATTTAGTCAATCAACATCTGTCGTTTGAGTATCTACTGTGTGTCAAGAACTGACCTAAACTGTGAGGATACAAAGGTAAATATGACCTATTATCCATGTTCTCTTGAAATGTAAGAGTGAAGAGAAGGGAAATATTCATTCACTTGTTTAACACATATTTGTTCAGATTCTATATGCCAGGCATGGATCCAGATGTTGACAAAGTAACATTCAAACAGCAAAAATTATATTCTGAAACAGATATAGGAATGTTCAAATATCAGCAGTAAACAAGTATAGTAGTACCCCCTTATCTGTTGTTTCACTTGCACATGCTTCAGTTACAAGCAATCAACCATGGTCAAGAGTATTATATTACAGAGAAAGAGAGAGTGAGCATAGCATTCACTTAACTTATATTACAGTATACTATTATAGTTTTTCTATTTTATTATTACATGTTATTATTAATCTCTTACTGTACCTAATTTGCAAATTATACTTTTCCCTTGGTATGTACATGTAGGAAAAAACAGTGTTTTTAGGGTTTTATACTATCCGTGGTTTCAGGCACCCACTGGGGGTCTTGGAACATACCTCTTACAGATAGGAGGGGACTACTGTAATGATGAAAGTACGTGATTATAAATGGCTGCAACTATTAATACTGAGATTCTATAGGTTTTCATGATGTTAATATAAGGAAGATGTGGTCACTTAAATATGTCCTTGAGGAGCCGATATTTAAGCTGAGCAAAAGGATAAGATTGATCCAATTGTGGCAGAACCAAATGGGCAAAGAGTATAAACGAGGAAAGAGATTAGAGTGTTGGAGATGTGAATCAATGCATGAGAAACTGAAGAATAGTGAACATTTAAAGAACGCTAAAAAAGCAAGAAGCAGGTAAATAATCCAGAGTATTAAGAACCATGAGAATGAGCATGCAGTCTATATTCTAAATATTTTGATTTCTAAGAAGGTGCCATGTTTTCCATTTACAATCTGTTTTCCAGTCACCCCTAGCAGTGATTCTTCTTCCTCAAAACCTTCCTCCTTTTCCTTTATAACCCATTTTATGCTCCTACTTTGCCTCAGTTGTGGCATTCATCATACTGTATTGTAAATCACATATTTGTCTGAATCCATAGGCTGTAGTTTCCTTGGGCTGGTGCTATTTAATTTTAACCTTTCTGTCTTTAGCACCTAGCACAATGGCTGGCACATAGAGAATGCCTGGAAAATATTTGTAAAACAAATGTGTTCATTTCCTAGTGTCAGCTCTGCCTCAATGCATTTCATTCAATGTTAAGCTTGTTCAGCTCTTGAAATGTCAATTATCCCTAAAGCCAAGCAGCAGTATTAGACATGGTGATTGCTCTCCTAAGTGTCTTCACTTCCAGCTGGGATCCTGGACCTGGCACTGAAGCCAAGCTACAAGTGACCTAATTAGTCCTTTGGTTATTTCCAAAAAAAAAAAAAAAAAAAATGGGAATAATCATGCAAGGGTATGGCCAAAAACTAGGACATGCAGAGTTTGATGAAAGCTGAAATGCCTAGGGTGCCAGATGCAAGTCTTTTGGAAAGTATAATAGTTCCCAAAACAAAGTAGTTTGCATTTTAACTGTTTTCTGGAGCTTTTATCAACAAAATATGTTCATTGACTAATCAGATCTTTGTACCAGATTAGAAATTAACAGTGAGCTGGCCACAGAAATAACATACAAAATCTCTCTCTTTCTGGCCCTGCTATAAAAGAATTTCTGACAGCAAATTCAGCCAGATGATATGTATCTTTCCAGAGTGTAATTTTGGGCTAAGAGTGAGCTGCCTTCAACAATGGCAGGGATGCTAAGAAGGAAACTCCCCCAGAATAAATCAGTAGTTAATAGATCTTTGACAGGCTTTTAGTGTTTTTGTTTTTTTCCTGAAAGCTCATCTCTTGCTTCATAGTCACAGTTTGCTGGTGAGTCCGATGGCTGATTCATAGATAAGTGTAACTAATATCCTGTTGGTATGGTATTAACTCAGGGGAAAAGCCAGGGACAAGATATTCTTTAAACAAGACAACATTCATGGAGTGACTGATGAGTTTAAAGTTAAGTGTCATGTATTTAAGATGATGGTAACTGTTACCAAGAAATTATGCTTAATCTTTTGAATACTCCTGCAGATGGCTAGCACACATATCTTGTAAAAATTTGCTTTGGGGCCTACATGTCATTCTGAATCACTGAAGTGTCATCTGACACTCAAAATATTTACTTACTTGGATGGAACACAGACGTCTATGTACAAATATACAATTGAATAAACTCTATACAACTTACATTTATGGATTTTATACTATGTGGTTTGTGATTCTGGAAATGAATAAGAGTGTCTAGTTTTGAGAACAACAGCATCAAGGTCAGCTTGAGAAACCAACCAGTCAAAAAATATTGAGCAATAGTGGAACCAAAATGGTTAAAGACTATGTATAATGATTTTAAAGAAATAGCTAAGATTTGGAAACCTTAGCTATTGAAAGTCTGCTTCTTTCAAATACTTTTATAAAAAGGGGAAGCTGATAGTCATATTCATTGATGGGAACTTTTAAGATTTTTCAACATTAGGTGACTAAACCCTTGTACTGGGGCCAGTTTGTGTAGATGTGCACATTGACATCACAGAATCGGCTAATAACAGATGAACAAGATGAAAAAGGAGCCTAGAGAACTACATGCAAATATCTAGAGTAATCTGGCTTTAAAGTTCTTCATTTTTAACTCCAGCATTTCTTAAATTAGTTCTCTTTCATAGTTTAAACATTCCAGTAGAGTTCTACAGATTCATTCTGTTTCAGCAGAAATGCCAGTCTTCTGCAAAATCACTTTCCGATCATAATAATAAAGACGGGCTTTTGTTGTGTGCATCAATCTATTGTACACATTAATTAATCATTTTAATATTGAGTATAAATCTTAAATATTGGAATGTAAATGTATCCATCTAAAGCGGTCTGAGATCACTTCAACCAGAGGATAACTGCACATTTCAGGCGAATAGTCCCAATTCTTTTCTTTACTATAGCACTTGATTACTCTTAAAAAATTGCATTCCCAATTTTCTTTCATTTCTGAGTATAAATTCTCCCTCTGCTCCTAGGAGAAAATTCAGGGCTTTGTGGGGCTTGAAATACATACAATTTTAAGGGCCCCATAAAAAAAGAAACTGTATTATTTTTTCTATTATTATACTGTACATTATATAACATTACAAACAAAAAAGCATGACAGTCAATATTTATTAAGCAATGAAAAGTCACACAAATTACAAGTTTTTAAAGGTTGAAAGATGCATTATCATACAGTCTTTAAAAATATTATTTTAATTTAACTTCCTTTATCACACTCTGATACTATTAGCTGTCATGTTTCTTCAGTCTTTAAATCTGGAACCATTCCCTAGTCTATTTAAATCTGGAACCGTTCCCTAGTCTATCTTTTATGATTACAAAATTTTGAAGAATCTATGCCAATTGTTTTGTAGACCCTCAGCCTTGCCTGTCTGAAATCTCTTGTGAAATGATTAAATCCCTTCTTTATTGGTGACTTGAAGTTTTGTAATTTGTAATGTCTTCTTTGTTGTTTACCTGATTTGTACATGTCCTTGTTTTATTCCACTGGCTGCAAAGCTTCTTACTACAATATTTGGGGTGGGGAATCAGAAAGCACAAGAATAGTGTCTAGCATAGAACTTGACAGGTGTTACTCAATAAATAGCAGTTCCCTCCACTTCCATTTTCCTTCTTTGTGTTTCTAAATGTCTTTCAGAGTTACAATATTTTTTTCAGCTTGACTACATCTTGCATCACTCCAGGGAAATTATTGTTACTGAAGTAATTTTTTGATGCCCTTCTGTAAGTCTAGGTTTAAAAATATTGTTCTCTTTCTTGAACTCTTTGTCAACTGTAAGACCTCTCTGTGTCCTCAGGCCTTTGTTGCTATTCACACTGCTAGCTAGCATCCTGTGGTGTCTTACCTGGTTTTGCCATTTCCTCTATGCTCTGCTCTCTTTAACTGCATTCTCCTTCCATTTTATTGTAGCAATCGTCATAATATTTTCAAATTACTAATTTTCTTTTAGAGCTTGTGTGATATCTTACATATTTGATTAAATACACAGAAATAGAGATTTAATCTTATTTCAAGTTGTTTCTTTTTCTCTTCTTTCTCTGGTGTTTTAAATAACAGCTTCAGTCTGTTCAGTCTCTTGGCCAGAAGTTTGGGAATCTCATTTATTTTTTCCTGTATATTTCCTACATCGATCTCTCTCTTGTTAATTCTCTGGTATCAACATCTTCCTCCCTTTTTTCATGACTTAAGCCCTCATCTAAATGGTTATATTCATAGCTACAATGCTGTCAAGTTCCCAATGTGGAAACATTTTCCCTCAACCTATTTGATGTGTTTCAGAACAGGTAAATTTGTCAACAACTGTTTTTCATGCATACTGAGAACTTCTTGTTGAGAATACATTTTATGAAGGAACAAACATTATCTAGGGACAATAATCACTTGAATAAGATATGCTAAAGGTTGGTTAGATTAGTCTTATACTTGGCACCCATCTGTTCCTCTACACTTAGTAAACCTTTAACTTTCCCCAAACTAACTTGCTAATTTGTCAAAGCTGTAGTTATTTATGCACTATCTTGTCCTTAAAAGATAGAAAGAAAATCTACAATTTATAGGAATAGAGAAAATAAACACCAATTTATGTTGTATGTTGTATACACAAGAAATTGGTGATACAGGAAAAGATATATGTAAAACAAAGGAAGGGAATGCAAAATGAAGTCTGAAATGAAGCTAATACAAAAAAGACTGTAAAACATACCACCTCATAATATAAATACAATGTTCTTAGTGATTATAGTTATTTCTCTTTATGCAACTTAAATGATCTTTAGATTTCTCTTTGGAGGAATACTCTCAATGTATTCCAATTATTCATATTCTAAGTGTGATTTGTAGGGCAAATGCAGGCTGGCTGCTTTTAACTTTCAAGTGATCCATAAGTATCTCCTTGTTGACGCTGTTAGTGAAGGAGAACAAATTCATTGAGAGGGAATTCCTGCAATGCAAGTCTCACTTCCCGGGCAAAGAGTAGGCATTAAGTTAATGCATTAGTCTGTTCTTGCATTGCTATAAAGAACTACCTCAGACTGAATAATTTACCAAAAAAATGGTTTAATTGACTAGCAGTTCTGCAGGCTGTACAGGAAGCATGGCTGAGGAGTCCTCAGGAAACTTACAATTATGGCAGAAGGCGAAGGAGAAACAGGTACATATTATGTGGCTGGAGCAGGAGGAAGAGCACAAAGGAGAAGGTGCTGCATATTTTTAAACAAACAGATCTCATAAGAACTCACTTTCACAAGAACAGCAAAGGGGAAGTTCAACTGCATGATCCAATCTCTTCCCACCTGGCCCCTCCTCCAACACTGGGGATTACAGTTTGACAAGAGATTTGGATGGGGACACAGAGCCAAACCATACCAGTTAATATGTGTGTAAGAAGATGATAAACTGAAATATTTATGCACTTCCTTTACCTGTATTGTCAGAGACACTACATCATCTGTAGAAGAAAAAGTTCATTACGGGAGAATTGCAAAGAGAAGGACCTAGTGAACTGTTTCAGAACTCCAAAATAGCTTCTGAAGGCCACATCAGTACAATTATTCTGAATATCAAAGTTTTTGATTAAAAAAGTATTTGATTGAAAGAAAAATATGTCTTTGAAGATTTTTTTAAAAAGTCATGTTCTTTGATTAATGGGAAATAATAATAAAATAAGATCAGCCTAGGAAGCATAGGTGAGCATCATCAACCTCGGAGGTGGCAAGAACTGCATGGTCTGCAGGGCTGGCAGTGAAGGAGTGGAATCTGAGTGACCATGTGGAGAGACAGGTGGCACTGATATATTTTTCTGTGCTCTTTTTCTCATTATCAGTGAGTCGAGCAGAAGTTGAGACATCTGTAGATCATCCCCTGTTATAAAAGATAGTATGGCATTTTATTTTGTTTGAGAGATGTTTGTTTAGTTTTATATTTTAGCTCACTTAGTATTCAAGCTAAGACTTTTCGATAATGCCAAGGTTAATTGTTTTCTCATGTCCTCATTAAGATATTGTAAAATTTCTTTTAGTTTTTAAAAGGCGAACTTCTTGATCAATTATTGTTTTGATCTCTTTCAAATGTATTATAATTTTCAGACAGCTAATGCACTAATTTGCACCTACAGAAGCCAAAGAGTATTATACTCTAATGGAAAATATAATGGTTTATTCCCAAGGAATTAAACTGATTCATATATTTTATGTCTAGCTTTATTTTTTTTCATCAGTTACCTTGTGACTTGTCTCAAGTGGGGAGGGGATATAATATAACTCCTACTGGTCCATAATTCCCTATATAGCCACAAACAACCCTTTAAAAGTTCAGGACAAACACAGTGTCCAGTATTATAGAAAAATGTTGCATTTACTATTAATTATTTTGAGAGGTTTGTAATTTAGAACCTTCAGAATTCTCAGATGAATGCCACTCTTTTTCCAGAGGTTTGCAATATTGTTCTCAACTTCCCATTCTAGCATTTCTGTTTTTGATAACTTATATAGGTCTTATTTATCTTATCTATAAAGAACAAACAATCAGATGAATAATTTTTCACTACTGTAAACAAATATTGAACTTTTTCTGAGTTTTTTACATACACTAAAAATGCACAATATGTGATAATTCTGTTATTTTTTTAATGTGTAAGTCAAATAGTAATGTCTAATATTAGAATAAATGTGTGAATACAATGCACTGTAGCACAGCATCATCTGTTTCAACTAATGTGTAAATAAGTTCATCTAGTGGTTTACAAATATAGAAACATATAGTTAATCGCTCTTCCTTCAGAAAACATTTTGCTTGTTTTTATGTGATGCTAAGAAAAATCAAGCTCTAATGAACATTACTGTAATTTCTCCTTAAATATATATATATGTGCAACAATTTCTCAAGGATTTATTCCAGGAGTTGAATTATAGTGTCATAAGATATACACATTGTTTACTTCTACTAGATAATGTAAAATCATTTTCCAAAGTATCATATCAAATTACATTATACCAGCATTTGTTCCACATCCTCACACTTAGTATTGTTAGACTTTTAAATATTTTCTATCTGGTGGGTGTAAAATTTTATTATATTGTGATTGTGAAAAACTATTTTACAATGACTAGTTAGGCTGATTGTTTTTTCATGTTTTTATTGGACAGAGGAATTTTCTCTTCTGTAAATTATCTATTCTTTTATTCATTATCTGTTGGAGAATTTGGCTTTAATATGGTAAAAAATTAGTAGTCTCTAGGTACAAATATTTGTCAGCTCTTATTGTTGAAAATGTTTTTCAATTTGTATGCTGTCTTTATGGTAACTTTTGATTAACAGGTATCATAATTCCCTACTTTTAAAAACTAAAAGTTTTAAATTTTGCTTTTACTACTTACATATTAAGTATTCTTGGAAATGATTTGTATAAGATATGAAATAGGTCTTATTCAATTTTTAAAAATAAGGTCTACTAATTTTGCTAGTACAATTCTTTTTTAACAGTCCATACTTTTCCTATTGATTAGCAATGATAGTTTTATCATTTGGCATATAATGTGTAAGCCTGGGTACTCTAGTCTCTGTAGTTTATCTATTCATTACTTAGTCCTAATTACTGTATGTATCTATATATAATATATATGTGTGTATATATATTATATATATAGTGTGTATATATATATTTTGTGTGTGTGTGTGTGTGTGTGTATATATATATATATATATATATATATATATATATATCCTTGTATATGCTCCACATATGATAGAGCAATTTCATACTCATTCTATTTTTAGGTGTGTATTGGAGCTAGATGTTTTATATACATTTTACTGTTAAAACAACAACAACAACAACAACAACAAAACAGATGATATAGTGATGACTGGAGTTGCTCTGATTTTATATATTAATTTGGGGAGATTTGATATTGGAAATATTGAATCTTTCTAGTTTTGTTATGATTTGCAACTAATTTAAATATTCTGTCATATCTTTTTTTTTTAACTCCTGGGCTAAGGCGATCCTCTCACCTTGACTTCCTAAGTAGCTGGGGCTATAGATGAGTACCACCATGCCCAGCTAATTTTTGCATTTTTTATAGAGACAAGGTTTCACTATGTTACCCAGGCTGGTCTCAAACTCCTCAGCTCAAGCGATCCGTCCTTCTGAGCCTCCTAAAGTGCTGGGATTACAGATGTGAGCCACCACACCCAGCTTCTTCAATGTCTTATAATAAAGTTTTGTATTTTTAGTTTTAGTCTTAGGTATTTTACTTGTTTTAGAATCATTCACAATTACTGTATTTTTTAATATTATAAATTATATTTTAATTTATTACTATTTTTGACATACGGTTTCACTTTGTCGCCAACACTGGAATGCATTGAAACCATCATAACCCAACTGCTGTCTCAACCTCCTAAGCTCAAGTGATCCTCCAACCTCAGACTTCCAAGTAGCTGGAACCACAGGTGCATGCCACCATGCCTGGCTGATATTTTTAATTTTTATTTTTAGAGACAGGGTCTTGCTATGTTGCCCAGTCTGGTCTCAAACTCCTAGGCTCAAGCCATCCTCCTGCCTCAGACTCCCAAAGTGCTAGAATACAAGCATGAGCCACCAAGCCTGGCCTATTTTAATTTGTGATTCATGACTTGTATGGAAATTTAATTATTTTTGTATACTAATTCTATATCTAGCTTTTTCATTTAGAAAATTTGCCCATTTTTTTGTACTTATGTCACCTGGTACTTTCCGTTGTTAATGAGGCCCACACTCACCTTCAATTCTATCTGTCTACTGCTGAAGCTAGACACTTATAAATGAGAACTTCTAGGATTCCTTGAGAACTAGGTTGTGATTAGTTTGTGCCAAAGGTCAACACTCTCAGGAGATTAGAGAGGAGGAGAGAGGGAGGAAGGTGGAATCCATTAGCCTGTGGCTTCCACAGGCAACTATTGACTTTCACAGTGTCAACAGCCATAGCAGAGGTGATTTTAGGCAACTAATTATAGCAATTGATTATGGCAACCATGGCGCTGGTGCTGATAACAGGAAACTAATGGTGCCTTCTGTGGTGACTAGGTCATGCTTGGCAGGAGAAGAAAGTCAGTTCAGAAGAGCACAGGATTTGGAGGCTGATAACTAGTAAAGGGCTGCAGTTTTCTGCAGTAGTGCCTGCCCTGGGATAGATCACCAGATCTCCCTGTAGTCTCTGATTTCTTCCCCCATTTTTCCTAATCTCTTTAGAAAACTGTTTATTTTCACCTTGTTTTGTTTCTCTAATCCACCTACCTAATTACTGGCATTAAATCCTTGTCTATCCTTTCCATTTACCTGATTGTACCTTGAATTATATATTAATTACGTATCTGCAGATTTTGGGAGTTTTCTGTTTAGGGTATCTTGTAAGATGCTTATTATGAAATATTTGTTTCTTCCTTTTAAATCTTGTGTCTTATTTCTTTATCCTCTCTGATTACACTGACTTTAGCATCCTGTAAAAGATGGAATAAAATTGCTCACAGTAGGCATAGTCTAGATTTATAATATAATCTGTATTTTAAAAGGAACACATGATTTTAATATATTTTACTATGAGTTCTGGGTAAACGTTTTTTATCATATTTTAAAAGTTTTCTTTTCTTCATTGTGTGGAAGAATTTAACATGAAAGGTTATAGAGTTTTCGTTTATATTTTCTCCCTGTGTTTATCAAAATGATAATTTAGATAGTCACCTTTACTTTTTTAATGTGGCATATTACATTAATAGTCTTTGGAATGAAACTAACTGAAATTCTGGGCTACTCTCAAATTCTTCAATAAGTTCTATATTGTTTCTGGTTTTCTTCTGTGTTTTTATATCTATACTCGATAGAAAAATTGATATGAAAAAATTCTTTTGTAATGTCCTTATCTGTTTTTATATCAATGCTATATAATCCCATAAATGAGTTGTAGGATAGTTCCTCTTTTCTATTTGTAAAAAATTTTGTCATCTCTTATGTGATAGTTATTACTTACTAATGAAACCATCTAGGCATGGTGTAATTTTGTGGGAAAATTTAAACTTGCTGAATTAAGTTCTTTAGTAGTTATGGACTATTCAAATTATTTATTTCTTTTCAAGGCAGTTTTGTTAGTTGGAATCTCTGTAGGAAATTGTAAATTTCATCTAAGTTTTAAAATGTTTTGGCATGAACTTTTATAGTTTTCTTATACCCTTTTCTATGATTCTTTCTCACTGGAAGCTGTTGATAGGTGCTAACTTCTACTATTTTGTTTAAAGTCTGCTTTGACAACATAGACATCCTGGCCAAGAATGTTGTGTACTATTGCTTGCATAATTTAAGATAGTAAGATATTAAAACAGTATACAAACACTAAGAGTTCACAATCTGCTAAGAACATATCATATCTATATGTATACATACATATTTTTTTTTTTTGCATAAACATGAACAACTCTACACTCTCACTCTTCCTAATACATTTTTGCCACATCATGAAACGTTAATCCCATGCTTGTATTTCAGAGTCCCTTGAAGACTGAGCTTAGATTCAGCTTTCAGGTTCTCTCTCCTTAAGATTTCAGCATGAATGAGGTCTGGTGAGGGGGCTACTCTCCAAAACACACCCTTTTCTTCAGTCTCTATTTTTCCTGCCCAGGCTTGGATATTTCCAATACTATTCCAGCTAGTGAATTTGCAAATCATCTCCTAGAGACTGCAGCCATCACTTTGTGAGATGAGATGTGCCAGACATATTGAGCAACAATTATTATTCATTTTGTCACAGAGTAATTTTTTCACATCAATTATGAACTCTATTTAGTGATGCTCTGTTAATATTTTAAATTCTTGTCAAGTTAAATTTTATAGCATTCAATATTAAATTTTGTATATTAATTATTATGGTTTCCTGATCATGGTGTTAATGTTAGGAAAATATTTAAATTTTTATAATAAAATTATGTTATGGATTTTTACATATAACTTCATTTGATTATAATATTAGACAAATCTGTATCTATCTAATAATTAATTAATATATTCTGATGTTTTAACTGTATTGATCACTTCAACCTAGCCCATCACAGAATGAGGTATGTATTAAAGGCTATCTGTAATGCTGTGTTAGTTTACGTATATGAAACAAGAATTTCAATACTAATAGTACTTTCATTTTACATTTGAAGCTGTTATTCAGTAACTAATGCTCTGATAATGTCACTATTAATCAACTAAATTATTCTATTTGCATCATCTTATAATGCTTGTGCCTGAACTATACTTTGGATATAGATGGGAATGTGATCAGGAATATAATTATTATTTGAAATGATCATATTCCAAATAATGATATGGAATTCAAAGGCATGGGGTAGATCAGAGATTAAAAGTGGATATTAAATACATAAAGATGGTAGATGAAGTCTTCAAAGTGAATGGTAATATTCATGGCTAGACAACAAAGGGATTAATGAACCAGGGAACATAATTTTTGAAACATTAATATATAAAGTCTTGAAATAAGAGCTAGCAAAGGAGACTAACATTGAGTTGCTAAGAAGTGAAATTAAAATAGAACATATCAAGAAGGTGGAGTTGTCAACAGCATCAAAATATTTACTGTGTACAAAGAAGTTGACATCCACTTTCAGCACATCTATTTAAATATATATACCACAATGGAAGATGGAAGATATTTTAAAACGTTTTCTTCACTGGGCTATCTCCAGATTCTAAAATATTGCCTGGCACTTAGTAGACAGGAATAATATTTGTTTAATGAATTGAATAGATGATTTTGTTGATTATGAAATCAATTATCACAAGCATATAACATTCTTAGACCAGTGTACTCTGATACTCATATATATTTCTATGTCCATTATACTTCATTGTTCCTTATAGAGTTAAAAAGACCACAAAGAAGAGCAATTTGTTATAAAATAGTTTACTTGGAAGTGTTGCATAAAAATATCATATATTCATTTCATAACATTTTTTACTTTATCCACCTTAGTTTCATGAAGATATACATATTTATTAATAAAACTCAATTTATCTGACCTAATTTGATAGTACATCAAAATAAAATGGCCAGTTCTTATAAAATGGAATTGAGAATGAAACACCAGATGAATAATTACTATGCTGACATTTTTATTTATAGGTAAAAAAATAGTTGAAACCTTCCCTTACAGAAATTTATTAACAGAGTTAATTCCACCTAAAAATATTTAAATAATTAAAAAGCAGTTATCAAAGTCTCATAATATTTAAATGACATAGACTCTTTTCAAATTGTATAACTCATAAGAGCAAGTAAATTATTGACTCAATATAAATTAATATAAGAAAAATAGTAGAGAGAATTAAGTCAACCTTAGAAATTCTATTGTGTTTACTCTTTTTGAGACGGAGTCTTGCTCTGTCTCCCAGGTTGGAGTGCAGTGGCATGGTCTCAGTTCACTGCAACCTCCGCCTCTCAGGTTCAAGCAATTCTGCCTCAACCTCCCAAGAAGCTGGGATTACTGGCACCTTGCACCACCACACCTGGCTAATTATTGTATTTTTAGTAGAGATGGGCTTTCACCATGTTGGCCAGCTGGTGTCGAACTCCTGACCTCAAGCAATCTTCCCGCCTCAGTCTCCCAAAGTGTTGGGATTACAGGAGTGAGCCACCATGCCGGGCCATTGTGTTTACTTTTTTAAAACTGTAAAGTAATTGATAGACTTTTATAAAATAATGCCAATAAACTTTTAAAAACTTTTCAGACACTTGTACAATTAAAAAATAACTTTTGTCAAGATACTAGTTACTTTAAGAAACTATTCACTTCTTCAAAATATGCTGCTTCTGCCCTTAAAGTTTATTTGGAAAAGGAAAACAAGAATTAATTAAACACAAATATTTACCATTTAAATGTTTTTATTAAAATTATATTCAGGCACAGGTACAGTGGCTCATGCCTGTAATCCCAGTACTTTGGGAGACCAAGGTGGTCAGATCACCTGAGATCAGGAGTTTGGGACCAGCCTGGTCAATAGGACAAAACCCCATCTCTACAAAAATACAAAAATTAGCCAGGCATGGTGGCACATGCCTGTAATCCCAGCTACTTGGAAGTCTGAGGCAGGAGAATCACTTGAACTGGGGGTGCAGAGGGTGCAGTGAGTGGAGATCACGCCATTGCACTCCAGCCTGGGAGACAGAGTGAGACACCATCTCAAAAAAAAAATTATATTCAGAATCTGCGACATGTTCTTTTTAAAAATGGATTTGAAAATTATAAAAGTTTCTCACTCTGAATTTTAAAAATAATATCGAATTTGTACATACTAACTTAGATTGATATTTTGATCTAGTGAAATGAATTATGCGTAAAGATTATCGTTAATGTGAAGGAAATCAACCCATTGGCTTCTTACAATTTTAAAGCATATAACTTTTTGGGCATCAGACATCTTTAATTTTTCTCCTTGGCTTTTGATATACATTTTTTTAATATGCCCAGACACCTATATCTGTTGTCCTAACAACTATTTTCTGTAGAAATACATTGCTTTACTTCTCTTAGAATAAAGAATGAATGTTTATTACTTGAAATGTGGAGCACTGTGTTCTTTAAAAATATTCTATATATTCGTGGTGTTTGAGAACTAGTCATATATATCCAAATTCAGATTTCTGTTTGTTCTCATAGCTTGTTTTCTTACTTAAGAATTCAAATCTGAAATTTCTGACATTTTCATCAGTATGGAGCTAACCTGAAGCTATTTTGTACACCATAATGACCATGTTTTCTACAATGTTTAATCCTTTTGTGCTGATAAAAACTTTTATTCTGGAATTCTCTTTAGCCATTTTTTTTTAAATTTTAAATTTTTATTGCATTTTAGGTTTTGGGGTACATGTGCAGAACATGCAAGATAGTTGCATAGGTACACACATGGCAGTGTGTTTTGCTGCCTTCCTCCCCTTCACCCCCACTTGGCATTTCTCCCCAGGCTATCTTTAGCCATGTTTTAAACAAGTCAGTTGTCTCACTTGAAGCTCTTATTACAGTTGTACAAATTGTAATATTATTCCTTTACATGAAAAACAGTATACCTTTCTCATCAAAGCTATTAATATAAGATTAAATTGTTAAACTTAAATTTGGTGTTGTAATGCAAAGTATATATTTGTACCATCATCCAGTAGTATCTTCTCAAATACTACATATTCTAAATGTTCATATTTACTTTTTATTATTGTAAATAAATGTGTTGACAGTGTACTAGTCTAAGATACGAACCACTAACAGTAGATTTTATTTGGGCTAAACACAACCAGTTTAATACATGATTTTTTTATTAACTTGTGAATGCGTCCTCCTATATTACCTTTGACAAAGAAGTAGAGACTGAATGGCATTTTTGGATTGACTAGAATAACTGTTCAAAGACACTTAAAGAATCATTCGTTGCCAATCTGGAGAGAGGATTTCACTATGATGTTTGTATTTACATCTCTCTGGTTTAATACTTCAAGTCAACAATTTAGATTAATGATTTGTCATACCTATTAGATTACAGATTTAATAAGAGAATATCAAATGGGCTATGTTCCAAATTTAAAAAATAGAACCTCCCTATACAGAATGAGACAGTTTGATTTTAGCAGCAGAGTGTATAAAAACTCTTAGAACTTTTATTTGGCTGAAATATAAATGTTAGCAATTAGTGGGATATGATTGCTTGAAAATACAGATTTAGGTTATATTTTGAGAATAAGGGAGGTCACAGTCTTTTTTTTTTTTTTTTTTTTTTTTTTTTTTTTGAGACAGAATTTGGCTCTTGTTGCCCAGGCTGGAGTGCAATGGCACGATCTCGGCTCATTGCAATATCTGCCTCCCAGGTTCAAGCAATTCTCCTTCCTCAGTCTCCCAAGTAGCTGGGATTACAGGCATGCACCACTATATCTGGCTAATTTTTTTGTATTTTTAATAGAGACAGGGTTTCTCCATGTTGGTCAGGCTGATCTCAAACTCCTGGGAGGTCAAAGTCTTACAATACTTTTCATTAGTCAGAATAACCCTTTAACACCATAAACATAAATAAAATATAATAATAAAATAAAAGGGTGTCAATGGATTTGGAGACATTTGAAAATGTATATGAACTGTGTTCCTTCAGACTGGGGAATTTTACCTTTGAAAAATAAAGAGAGGTAAAACTAACTTTTGTTCTCAAATGTTTAAGAATTGCCTGTTGGTGACTTGTTCAGTTTGGCTGAAAATTGTTGAACCACTATCATGGAGAGGAAGTGCCAGAGAGGCAGGATTGTTTTCTATTATAAGAAAGAGCTTTCTAATAGTGGTAGATATTCAGATAAGGAAAGAGTTACCTTAAAAATAATGATACTTATGCAGCTATAAAAATGTGTTAATAACCCATGATTTTCAGGCTCAGAGGATGTTCTGGCTAAGGAGGTAAATTGGTAGGACAAGAGATTTCTACCTAAACTTAAGAAAACTCCACATTTATGCGTTTTACATATCCTGATTTTATAAGATGAAAAGATGATAATTCTATGTTTTAAAATTTTATAATCACGGAGTTACAATGGCAGTAGTGTTGTAAAGGACACCTAAACATTTGAAAGAGTACTTGAACTAGATGGCCTTTGAAGTCTTATCAAATGTAATTTTAATAGTAACTATAATGAAATTATAATACTGTTAACAAATAAAGTGCTGAAGAACTTTACAAACTCTCCTTAATCCTCAACACAGCCCTGAAAACATTATTATACCCATTTTAGATATGAGAGGAATGCAGATCGGTAAGGTTCAGTACTTTGTATGAGGGCCTATGGCATGTGGCTGGGCTTATAACCTTAGTTACACAATATCATAGAAATGTAGAGTTGGGAGTACTCTTAGGGATCATATTCTAAACCATTCTGTTTCTGTTATTTGAAAGCATATAACATATCACCATCCAGTGATAGGCTAATCTGCTTTTTAATATGTTCAAACTCACTCCCCTGTTCTTGGATTATTTAATTATTTTTTGAGTAGCTCAAGCTATTAGGGAATATCTTCCTACGTGAGCTGAAAGCTGCTTTTTCATGCAATCCTATTTAAAATATAGTGCCTTTTCATGTTCTGTTACTCTAGTCTCTTCTTTGAAAGTATTTATATTTAAATTGCAGAAATACAATATGGAGACAAAGCATACACATATATTAAGAACTTCCCCAGTAGGATTATACCCTTAAAAACTCTTTGTCCAAAATAAATTATAATTTAAATCAAAATAACTAACATAAACACCCATTGTCATTTGCTCTGTTCTGGCAAACATATTTGTAAGATAAGAAATGATCATAACAAGGATAGTAGTAGCTCAACCACAAACTACAAACACCTTTTCTAAAGGATAGTTCAATCTGCAACTGAATGAAAGAGAATCATAAGTCTAAGTCTAAGTGTCAGGGCTTGACAACAGAAAGGCATGTGTTAAACCTAGAGAGATTTTACAGCAAGTACGCATTCATAAATACAGGGCTCCAAGTCAGTATTTAATTTCCAGGGTCAAGGCAGTATCTACTTCTCAGCATACCAGTCAAAAATAGATATGGGTAAATGATAAGTCTGATGACTGGATTGTAATTCATCTCAATATGTGGATCAATTACTTAAAGTCAGGTATACCGTTAATTGTAGAGTGACCAAGCTGAAAAACTGATTAGAAACTCATGTATATACATACATACATATATATGTACATACACATCATATATATAATTATGAAATCATGCTTATTTATCTTAATAAGGAACTTTATTCATTTTTTCCCATTACTTTATGTTAGAACATTATTTTCACTCAGGAGAAAAATTTTACTTTTAAAGATAGAAATATATCTCTGATCTATAATGATAATTATTCAACTAATTATATATCAAAATGTTCATAACATTGATAAGTTATATTATCTTCTGTACAAAAGGAATACATCTGAAATATAATCACTGAGCTAGACCTTATGTCCACATGTGCCCATTATTTTGTGTACTCTCATTTGAACATCAATGACCCCCAAAAATGCTTCCCAAATTTAGCTATAGAATATCACTGAAGACAATAAGAGTTGAATAAAAGTAACATAACATTTTAAGACAAATTAAAGTAACTACTTACTCGAGAGAATACAATGAATCTTTAGTAAATGCAGCCATGTTTGCTAAAGCTGAAATACAACATACATATAGTTTCAGGAGATCAAAATAAGAGCTGATATTTCATCATTGTTATTATGTTATGGTGCTATGGGCAATAAAGAGGAGCTAAATGTAATTCTGTTCATTTCTTTCTTATTTTTTCTAGTCTCTAATTTTATGACTTCCTAGCAAACTATAGAGCCTTCTGGGAAAATACTAGTTCATTTTAATGGAAATATGCAAATAAAAAGAAAGTACTATTAGAAACTCTCTCTATATAGGTATATATACGCATATATATACAGATATACACACACACCCATATATATATATATATATAATACGCACACACACACATACACACCCTGAGAAGTATCACTTAATATGCCATTATCCAGGAATCAATTTTTGACTGCCTTTTGTCCTGTGTAAGATTTCAGGCTTGGATCCTAAAAGGAAATGTTTCTCAATTTTATCTATATTATTTTCTTTAAAAGAATTATAACCCTGGAGGATGATACAAAATGGCTGAATAGGAACAGTTCTGGAGTGTGGTTCCCAGCGAGAACACAGAGGGTGAATGATCACCACATTTCCAAATGAATTTTTACTGCCCACAGACCAGGAGATTCCCAGGCGGAAAAGTGCCATGAGTCTCCAGCACAGCTGTTTTATCTTGTCCAGTGGGTCTCTGCACAAACTCTCATACAAATCTGGGTGCCATTTCAACTGGTGCCTGGAATGACTGGGAGACAGAGTCACCCACTCAATTGAAAAAGAGGGGGCTGAAACAGAGAGCCAGGTGATCTGGCTCAGTAGGTCCCACCCTCACAAAGACTGGCAATCTGAAACACTCTGGATTGAGAGTTTCACAACAAGCACAGCTGGACCCAGGACGGTCCAGCTCTGTGGGGGAAGGGCATCCACAATTACTGAGGCAGTCCACCACTACCGAGGCAGTTTGCCATTACTGAGGAAGTTGACCATTACTGAGGCAGTCTGCCATTACCAAGGCAGTCCACCATTACTGAGGCAGTTCTAACTACACCTCTATAAACAAAACTGCAATGAAGTTCACACAGCAGCGGGGCAGAGCCCACAGCCAGCTCAGCAATGCCTCTGCTGGCAGACTGTAGCTAGGCTAGCTGCTTGCTGGGCAGGGCATCTCTGAAAAAAGGCAGCAGTATGTTAGGAACTTATAAATAAAGCCCCACTTTCCCAGCACAGAGCGGCCGAGAAAAAAAGGCAATTATGACTCCACTGCAGCAGAATTAAATGTACCTGCCCAGCAGCTCTGAATGGAACAATGGAGCTCACAGCTTAGCACCTGAGTTCTTATAAGGGACAGACTGTCTCCTCAAGCAGCTCTCCAACCTCGATATATCCAAAGAGACACCTCATAAAGGGGAGCTCAGGCTGACATCTGACGGGGCATCCTTTTGGGAAAAAGATAACAGATGAAGAAACTGGCAGCTCCCCTAATGTTCTACAGCCACTGCAGGGCATTCCCAGGCAAGCAGGGTCTGGAGTGGACCTCCAACAGTCCTACAGCAAAGGAGCCTGACTGTTAGAAGAAAAACTAAGAAACAGAAAGAAATAATTTCATCATCAACAAAAAGGACATGCTCTCAGAGACCCCATCTGAAAGTAATCAACAATGACCACAGGTAGGTAAATCCACAAAGATGGGAAGAAACAACGCAAAAAGGAAGAAAACACCCAAAACCAGAATGTCTCTCCTCATCCAAGGGATAACAACTCCTCACCATCAAGGGAACAAGGCTGGATGGAGAATGAGTCTGATGAACTGAGAGAAACAGGCTTCAGAAAGTGGGTATAACAAACTTCTCTGAGCTATAAGAACATGTTCTAATCCAATGCAAAGAAACTAAGAACCTTGAAAAAAGGTTTGACAAAATGCCAATGAGAATAAACAGCTTAGAGAAGAATAGAAATGAATTGATGGAGCTGAAAAATGCAACATAAGAACTTCACAAAGCATACACAAGTTTCAATAGCCTAATTGACCAAGCAGAAGAAAGGATATCAGAGATTGAGTATCAACTCAATGAAATAAAATGAGAAGGCAAGATTAGAGAAAAAAGAAATGAACAAAGCCTCCAAGAAATATGAGATTATGTGAAAAGACTTGATCTACACTTGATAGGTGTAGCTGAATGGGACAGAGAAGATGAATCCAAGCTGGAAAACACTCTTCAGGATATTATCCAGGAGAATTTACTCCATCTAGCAAGGCAGGCCACGATTCAAGTCTAGGATATACAGAGAACACCACAGAGATATTTTTCAACAAGAGCAACCCCAAGGCACATAATCATCAGATTCATCAGGGTTGAAATGAAGGAAAAAAATGCTAAGGGCAGCCAGAGAGAAAGGTCAGGTTACCCACAAAGGGAAGCCCATCAGACTCACAGAGGATCTCTCAGCAGAAACTCTACAAGCCAGAAGAGAGTGGGGGCCAATATTCAACATCCTTAAAGAAAAGAACTTTCAACCTAGAATTTCACATCAAAGCTTAGTCAATCTAAGCTTCATAAGTGAAGGAGAAATAAAATCCTTTACTTACAAGCAATTGCTGAGAGATTTAGTCACCACCAGGCATGCCTTACAAGAGCTCCTGAAAGAAACACTAAACAAGGAAAGGAACAACCAGTGCCAAAAATGTACTAAATGGTAATGACCATCAACACAATGAAGAAAATGTGTCAGGCAAATCATCCAGCAAGCATCAAAATGGCAGGATGAAATTCACACATAACAATATTAACCCTAAATGTAAATGGGTAAATGACCCATTCAAAAGACACAGACTGGAAAACTGGATAAAAAATCAAGACCCATTAGTGTGCTATATTCAGGAAACGCATCTCACATGCAAGGACACACATAGGCTCTAAGTAGAGGGATGGAGGAAGATTTATCAAGCAAATGGGGAGCAAAATAAAGCAGAAGTTACAATTCTATCCTCTGATAAAATAGACTTTAAACCAACAAAGATCAAAAGAGATAAAGAAGGGCATTACATAATGGTAAAAAGGATCAATGCAACAAGAAGAGCTAACTATCTAAATATACATGCACTCAATACAGGAGCACCCAGAAACATAAAGCAAGTTCTTAATGACCTACAAAGAGACTTAGACTTTCACACAATAATAGTGGGAGACTTTAAGACTCCATTGTCAATATTAGATAGATCAACAAGACAAAATTTTCAAGGATATTCAGGAATTGAACTAAGATCTGGACCAAGCAAACCTAATAGACATTTACAGAACTCTCCACCACAAATTCACAGAATATATATTCTTCTCAGCACCATATTGCACCTACTCCAAAATTGGCCAGACAATTGGAAGTAAATCACTCTTCAGCAAATTCAAAAGAAGAGAAATTATAACAAACAGTCTTTCAGACCACAGTGCAATCAAATTAGAATTTAGGATTAAAAAACTAACTCAGAAGGGCACAACTTTATGGAATGTGAACAACTGGCTCTTCAATGTTGACTGGATAAACAATGAAATGAAGGCAGAAATAAAGATGTTCTTTGAAACCAATGAGAACAAAGACACAATGTACCATAACCTCTAAGACACATTTAAAGCAGTGTCTAGAGGAAAATTTATAGCAATAAATGCCCATATAAGAAGCAAGGAAAGATCTAAAATCGACACCCTATCATCAAAATTGAAAGAGCTAGAGGAGCAAGATAAAAAGAAAACTCAAAAGCTAGCAGAAGATAAGAAATAACTAAGATTAGAGCAGAACTAAAGGAGATAGAGACATAAAAAAGCCCTTCAAAAATCAATAAATTCAGGAGCTGGCTTTTTGAAAATATCAACAAAATAGACAGAGAGCTAGCCAGATTAATAAAAAAGAAAAGAGAGAAGAATCAAATAGATGTAATTAAAAAATGACAAAGGGGATATCACCACCAATTCCACAGAAATACAAACTACCATAAGAGATTACTACAAACAACTCTATGCCCATAAACCAGTAAACCTGGAAGAAATTGATAAATTCATGGACACTTGGACACTCCCAAGACTAAACCAGGAAGAAGTTGAAATCCTGAATAGACCAATAACAAGGGCTGAAGTTGAGGCAGCAATAAATAGCCCACTAACCAAAAAAAGCCCAGGTCCAGGTGGATTCACAGCTGAATTCACCAGACATACAAAGAGGAGCTGGTACCAAACATTCTGAAAATATTCCAAACAATCCAAAAAGAGGGAATCCTTCCCAAATCTTTTTATGAGACCAACATCATGCTGATACCAAAACTCATCAGAGACTCAACAAGAAAAGAAAACTCAGGCCAATATCCATTATGAACATAGATGCAAAAATCTTCAATAAAATACTGGGAAACTGATTGCAACAGCACATCAAAAAGTTTATCCATCATAATAAAATAGGCTTCACCCTGGGGATGCAAGGCTAGTTCAACATACGCAAGTTTATAAACATAATTCACCACATAAACAGAACCAAAGACAAAAACCACATAATTATCTCAACAAATGCAGAGAATGCCTTTGACAAAATTCAACAGCCCTTTATGCTAAAACCTCTCAATAAACTAGTTATTAACAGAATGCATCTCAAAATAACAAAAGCTTTTTTATGAAAAACCCACAGCCATAGCATACTAAATGGGCAAAAACTGGACGTACTCCCTTTGAAATCTGGCACTAGACAAGGATGCCCTCTCTCACCACTCCTGTTCAAGATATATTGGAAGTTGTAGCCAGAGCAATGAGGCAAGAAAAAGAAATAAAGGTTTTCAATTAGAAAAGGAGAAAGTCATATTGTCTCTATTTGCAGATGACATGATTGTGTATTTAGAAGACCCCTTCCTCTCAGCCCAAAATCTTCTTAAACTAATAAGCAACTTGAGCAAATTCTCAGGATACAAAATCAGTATACAGAAATCACATGCATTCCTATACACCAATAACAGACTTAAAAAGAGCCAAATCAAGAACGAACCACCATTCACAATTGCTACAAAGAGAATAAAATACCTAGGAATACAACTAACAAAGGAAGTAAAGGATGTCTTCAAAGAGAACTACAAACTACTGCTCAAGAAAATAAGAGAGGACACAAACAGATGGAGAAACATTCCATGCTCATGGTTAGAAAGAATCAGTATTGTGAAAATGGCCATACTGCCCAAGGTAATTTATAGATTCAATGCTATCCCCATCAAGCTACCTATGACCCTCTTCAAAAAACTGGAAAAACCACCTTAAACTTCATATGGAACCAAAAGAGAGCTCGCATAGCCAAGTCAATTCTAAGCAAAAAGAACAAAGCTGGAGGCATCACGCTACCTGACTTCAAGCTGCACTCAAGGCTACAGTAATCAAAACAGCATGATACTGGTACCAAAACAGAGATATAGACCAATGCAACAGAACAGAGGCTGCAGAAGCAACACCACACATCTACAACCATCTGATCTTTGACAAACCTGACAAAAACAAGCAATGGGGAAAGGATTACCTATTTAATAAATGGTGTTGGGAAAACAGACTAGCCATGTGCAGAAAGCAGAAACTGGACCCCTTCCTGACATCTTACACTAAAATTAACTCCAGATGGATTAAAGACTTAAACATAAGACCTAACACCATACAAACCCTAGAAGAAAACCTAGGCAAAACCATTCAGGACATAGGCATAGGCAAGAACTTCAAGACTAAAACACCAACAGCATTGGCAACAAAAACCAAAATAGACAAATGGGATCTAATTAAACTCCAGAGCTTCTGCACAGCAAAAGAAACAATCATTAGAGTGAATCAGCAACCAACAGAATGGGAAAACATTTTTGCAATCTACCCATAGGACAAAGGGCTAATATTCAGTATCTACAAAGAACTAAAACAGATTTACAAGAAAAAAACAAACAAACAAATCCATTCAAAAGTGGCCAAAGGATATGAATACTTTTCAAAAGAAGACATATAAGAGGCCAAAACAAACATATGAAAAAATGCTCATCATCACTGGTCATTAGAGAGATGCAAATCAAAACCACATTGAGACACCATGTCACGCCAGTTAGAATGGTGATCATTAAAAAATATGGAGACAACAGATGCTGGAGAGGATGTGGAGAAATAGGAACACTTTTACACTGTTAGTAGGAGTGTAAATTAGTTCAACCATTGTGGAAGACAGTGTGGCGATTCCTCAAGGACCTAGCGATAGAAATTCCGTTTGACCCAGCAATCCCATTACTGGGTACATATCCAAAGGATTATAAATTGTTCTATTATAAATACACATGCACAGGTATGTTCATTGCAGCACTGTTTACAATAGCAAAGACCTGGAACCAACCCAAATGCCCATCGATGATAGACTGGACAGGGAAAATTAGGCACATGTACACCATGAAATACTATGGAGGCATAAAAAATGATGAGTTCATGTCCTTTGTAGGGACATGGATGAACCTGGAAACCATCATTCTCAGCAAACTGACAGAAGAACAGAAAATCAAACACCTCATGTTCTCACTCATAGGCAGATGTTGAACAATGAGAACACATGGACACAGGGAGGGTCACACGCTGGGGTCTGTTGTGGGGGACCAGGGGAGGGACAGTGGAGGGTAGGGAGTTGGGGATGGATAACATGGGGAGAAATGCCAGATATAGGTGATGGGGATGGAGGCAGCAATCCACATTTCCATGTGTGTACCTATGCAACGATCCTGCATGTTCTTCACATGTACCCCAGAACCTAAAGTGCAATAAAATATATATATTAAAAAAAAAGAATTATAACCTTATCATTATACTTTTACATCTTTAAGAAACAAAGAATGGTATATAGTTAAGCCATTATCATTATAAGGAAATATGCTGAACAATAGTAAATGGAAAAATATGAAATATGAAAAAAAGAAATATGCTAAATAACAATAAATAGAAAAAACTACTGGGAGTGCTAGAGAGCTCATATAAAGTTTATAATAGGACTTATGGAAAGGATTGGAAAGCTGTCATCATTTGCTAATACATTCTGCAATGACCGCTTAAAATCATGTTAGTTTTTTTTTGAAATCACATTTCTATGTCATTCCTAATATATCATTTTAGCTACCCTCTTTGGTTGTTCTTATTTTATTATGATGAAATCACATTTTCTTTCATTTTATAGAAGTATGACAGACCTGGGAAAAATACTAAGAATTCTAACAAAATACTGATAATGCAATAGGAAAAAGAAGGAAATTAGTATTTCAACTCCCTTTTGTTCTGACTCTCATGTTAAAAATGGACATAGTTTCCTGCAACCTGGAAGCAATGATAATGCAGGGCAGAATCAACTCATTTTCTACCACATATTTAGTTATTAGCCTTTCCTCTTATTTTGCAGAGATAAGGCATAATGTTGGCATTGGCTGTCTTGTTTTGAACTTAAATCTTCCAGGGAAGAAAAAAACATAATCTCTTTTCCCATCCTCTGTGATTAATATCTGGAATGTTATATGTGAGGGAAACTGAGTGATGCTGTGCCCACCAAGCTGTGGTGAACATCTGCTTCAAAGAAGTTAGTGACTTTGCAACCAGTTCTCTGTGGGTGTCACTTGTGTGCAGTAGTGCAGAGGGAAAATATTGAGAGGATAAAAAGAAAACCATTAATGCAGTTTGTGTTTTAGATTCCATGCCAATTTAATATTGTGTATTAATGATGCATTTTGGCAATAAAGCCATTTAATAATCATTAAACAGAAATTGCCATTCCCCATTAAGTGCAGACTGTTATAACACATTTGCTAATTTCTCATTAAATTCAATATAAATTAAATAACAGATTTTATGTGTATAGCTAAGGAGAAAAACCTCCTTAATTTATTTTCCAAAGAAAATAAACATCTTTGGGGAACATTTTCCAAACCTTTCTGATATAATGAAAGAACAAAACAGAAAGCTTCTTTTTTTTGATGTTTAAAATTAACATCCAAAGAAAATGAAGATTGTTCAAATGCAGTGTCTTTTGGAAGAATGCTTGTTAAATGCAAGATTCAAATTTGCAACCTACAAATGTATTTAACTCTCAGTCATCAAAAAGACTTCAAGATAATTAAAGGTAGAGATTCTCAGCAATGAAGGGAAGAGGGAAGAAGAGGATAATTGTTCCAGTTCCTCCCTACCTCCATTTCCCGGGCATAGTTTGGAAATGCTATCTGAATAGATAGAATTCAGTAATTTTGGTCAAGCAGGGTCAAGTTTGGAGGTTCATGTCTTCTTATTTGTCTATATGTATATGGGAAGGTCAAAAGACTTCTAAACTGGGGGTGTTACACTCATTTTCACCCCAGTAGACATTGAAACATTTTAAATGATATTTGATATTTATAGCTGTAACATGTACTTGATTGCAGGGAAACTTAACGAAGGCCCCTAAGAATAAAAAACAAGTACAAAGGAAGACATCTTCATTGGTATCTATAGAAGTTTGCTTCTAGACAGAGTTCATATGTACAGAAAAACTTAAAAATCTTTGCTTCTGTCTTATGAGATTCTGAATGGTTTTAACACTATTTCTTATATTTCGAGTTGGTCTTTGAACAATATTGGTTTGAATTATGTGGATGCAGTTACATAAGGTTTTTTTCAATAAAAGTCACACCAGCGTGCCTGTTCACCTGCCCCCCTCTCTTCCACATCTGAGACAACAAGAGTAACCCTTCTTCCTCCTCCATTTTAGCCTACTCTAAGTGAAGATGATGAGGGTGAAGACCTTTACCATATGTACTTACACTTAATGAACAGCAAATATATTTTCTCTTCTGTATGGTTTTCCTAACGACATTTTATTTTCTCTTGCTTACTTTTTTTTGGTAAAAATACAGAATGACATGCATATGATGTAGAAAATAGGTGTTAATTGGCCATATGTTATTCATAAGCCTTCCAGTCAATGGTAGGCTCTTAGTAGTTAAGTTTTGGGGGAGTAAAAAGTTATACATAGAGTTTCAACTGCATTGGGATGTCAGAGCCCTTAACTCCTGTGTTGTTCAAGAGCCACATGTACATATTCAACATTCTTCTTTATATTTGTCATTATCGTTGATTTTTCTATACGAGAGATTTTTCTATACGAGAGATTTTTCTATACGAGAAATTTTTTAATTGGAAAAATATGTTCAAAAATTATTATAGTTGAAATGATTATATGAAATACAAAGATAAAGACAAATTAAAAACAATGAATAAATTAAATAGTATGAATCATGCTAAATATTTGTTAAATAAAAAATTTAGCTACTATTGTTGTCAGGCATGGTGGCTCATGCCTATAATCTCATCACTTTGGGAGGCCGAGGCTGGCAGATCATTGGAGGTCAGGAGTTCGAGATCAGCCATGGTGAAACTGACCAACAAACATAGTGAAACTCTGTCTCTTCTAAAATACAAAAATTAACTGGGCGTGGTGGCAGCTGCATGTAATCCCAGATACTCGGGAGGTTTGTGCCAGAGAATTGCTTGAACCCAGGAGGCAGAGGTTGCAGTGAGCCGAGATTGTGCCACTGCACTCCAGCCTGGGCGACAGAGTGATACTCCATCTCAAAAAGAAAAAGTATTTGAAACAGGTCTCACTCAGTTTAGAAGTTTATTTTGCCATGATTAAGGGCATGCCCGGAAGAAATAAACATGAAATCACAGAAACAGCCTGTGGTCTGTGCCTTTCTCTAAAGATGATGCTGAAGGCTTCAAGATTTAAAGGAGAAAAAATGGGCTGAAGGAGAAATAAGGAGGGTCTGGTAATCCATGTGTTGCCAGGGAAAAGGAGTAGGTAAGGGAATTCAGTTATGTATTCATCTTGTCCTCAGTAAATTGGCACTTTACATAAGATAAGGTGAGCATAGAGTAGCTGCCTATGGAGACATTTAACCTTTTATCTGTAACTATCTGCTTAGGAACAAATAGAAAGGCAGCTTCTTGCATGACTCAGCTTTCAGCTTTATTTATTTTTTTTGGCATAGTGAATTGGAATCCTGAGTTTTTATTTTTCTTTCACAGAATAGATCAATCATATTATAGAGCCTTCTTTGCATTCAGTGGGAAATGATGTCATGACTAATAATTAAGCAGATGAAGAGTTTTTTTTAGTCTATGAATTTATCAACTCAAAAGTTTCCTTAAATAAAAAAATAGTGTTTTATTTCAAAAGTGTGTCTATGCAGAGTTGAAACATAATATCAGGTACATAATGTGACTCTCTAATAAATACCATATATATATTTTGAATATTCATTGCTCAAAATAATCTTGTGATGCCAAGAATTAAGTAAGGAAATGTTACAATACTTTGTAAATCATTCATGGCATTGAACATATCTGTGAAGTTTGACAACAGCATAGTTTAGCACCAGACCATGAAGAACTTCTGAGAACCATTAATCCATCCTTTCACCTTTACTAAGAAAGGACGATATCAGAAGTATTATGTAACCCTATCAACTTTTTCAAAATACTACAATGTGCTTTAAAATCTTCTTTGAAAATACATTTCTTTAAGTCCTACTGTATTTACCTGCCTCTGCTTTCCCCAGAGATTTCTCACTGCTTACTTCAACATAGGTTTTCTTAAATTCCTATTCAATTATTAAAATTAATATCTGCCAAGGCATTAATAGGGACAGTAATATTAGCTTTTCTTCTCTTGTCCTCTTTGCAAACTTGAACCCAGGAGTCAGAGGTTGCAGTGAGCCGAGATTGTGCCACTGCACTCCAGCCTGGGCGACAGAGTGATACTCCATCTCAAAAAGAAAAAGTATTAAGGGACATTGTTAAGCGAGATTTCCTGGTCTCAGATGGTTCAGTTCCTACCTACTAGAGTGTCTTCTTTTACCTTGACTTTTCCTTCCTTGCAGTCAAGCTTTGGATCTGCTTTTCACTACCACTCCTTTCACATACCTCAGCACTATCCTCCAAAATGTTTGTTGGTTTCTAGGAATTCTTCTCTCCTTCCCCTTTATACCAGTACTTGTATTGCTCCTAATACTTTGTTTTGAGACATAAGTAAAAACTCTGACTGTCATAATATAAATATCTCAAACACTATCCAAAATGTAATGAGTAAACTAAACTCTCTCTTCCTATATTTGATTGGTCACCTTCAAGGAAGTGGATTATGGCTCCAGGCAAACTTAGAGACTCATGTCTTTCATTCCATGAACCAGATGAGTAATCAGTTAAACCCTGACTCCTAAGAATTAAATCTTAGAAAGAACCCTTCCTGGAACATTCTCTTTAGCCCACTGCTGAAAAAGACCTGAAACCTGGATTGGCTAGAAAGAGGAGATACCAGCATTAACAAGGGACTTCACATCAAACCTTAGATACTTCACCTCCTGACCAGATAGTGGCCATGCTGCCACACAGGTCGGAAATCTTTTAATTCTAAAACATAATGCTTATGTTGTGCTCACATGTAAAACACTTTATTCATATTAAATTTATTGGATATTAACCAAACTAAACTTTAGCCAGACTGATTAGAGAGAGAGAGAAGATACAAACTAACAACAGAAGGAGTTAGAGAAGTGACATCACTATGAATTCTGTAGATATTAAGGAAATATTAAAACAAATGTTATAACAATATATCAATAAATACAACAATGAATAACAAAGGCACATTATTTAACAAGCTCAAACTACTAAAGGTCATGGAACAAGAATAGATAACTGGAATAGCCTTATATCTACTAAAGAAATTGAATTTGCAGTCTATATCTCCCCATAGAATCACACGTACACACACACACAAAAAGAAAAAACTGACCCTATATGCCTTCACTAGTGAATTCTATTAAACATTAAGAAATAAATAATACAAATTCTACACAAACTCACATATATGAAGAGAAGAAAATAGTTCTCAACTCACTCAATATGTCAGCTTTCTCCCAATACCAAAACGACAGACATTACGAGAAACATAAACCCACACAAAAACACAGACCTATATTCTTATAAACTTAAATCCATTATAAATATAGGTGCGAAAATTTTAATCAGCAAGTCAGATGAAATAAATGATGTTTTTTAAAGTATAATATGAGCAAGTGAATTTATTTAGACTTGCATGATTCTTTTAAATATTTGAAAATCAGCTATTGAAACCTATCATATTTGCAAATTGAAAAAGAAAAATCAGCCAGGCACAGTGGCTAACCCTGTAATCCCAGCACTTTGCGAGGCTGAGGCAGGTGGATCACGAGGTCAAACGATCAAGACCATCCTGGCCAACATGGTGAAACCCTGTCTCTACTAAAAATATAAAAACTAGCCGGGAGTGGTGGCACACACCTGTAGTCCCAGCTCCTCAGGAAGCTGAGGCAGAAGAATAGCTTGAACCTGGAAGGTGGAGGTTGCAGTGAGCCGAGACTGCGCCACAGCGCTCCAGCCTGAAGACAGAGCAAAACTGTCTCAAAAAAAAAAAATCTTAAGATCATTTCAATGGATATAGAAAAAGCATTTGGCAAAAATCTCATATTTATTTCTGATAAAAACTCTCAGAAAAATAGGAAATGAAAACGACTTCCTCAAATTTATAAATGGCATCTATGAAAACCTACAGCTAATGTTATATTTGATTGTAAAATACCAAATGATTTTCCCCTACAATCAGGAAAAAGACAAGAATGAATACCCTCACCACTTCTCCTTAATATTGTTCTGGAGGTTGTAGCCAGTGTAATATTAGAAGAAAATAAAATCAAAGGCATGCAAATGAGAAAATAAGTTAAATTGTGTTTATTAGCAAATAACCTCATCATCCATATGAATAATCTGATGAAATCTAAAACAAATCTACTAAAACTAGTAAGGGAGTTTAGAAAGGCTTCTATGTAAAATATTTATTTGAAACATATCAATTGCATTACTATCTGCTGGCAATAAAAATAGAAAAATTAAAATTAAAAAATGTAATTTACAATGGCATCACAAACAGTTAAATACTTAAATAAATCTAACTGGAAACATGCAACACTTGAACACTGAATAAAAACACAACATTGGTGACAGAAATTAAAGATGACCTAAGTAAATGGGGGGACATATTTTGCTCATAAGTAAGAATATTTAATATTGTTGGGATAACACTTTGATCTATAGATTCCATGTGATCTATAGATTCCACATGATTGATCTTTAGATTGATCTATAGATTCCACATTATTCCAATAAAAAATCCTATCAGTTTTTATTTTTTGGAGAAGTTAACAAGCTTATTCTAAAAATGCATATGGAAATGCAAAAAAACCTAGAATGGACAAAATAACTGTGAAGGAAAACAAAATAGGAACACTAACATTACTTAATTTCAAAATACAAAGCTAAAGTATTTAATATGATTTAATGTGATAATTGCATAAAGATAGCAAACAGTTTAGTGGATCAGAACATGAGTTCAGAAATGGACAACAAATTTTTTGGCAAAAGTAAAAAGTATTTCTGCAGAATTAGGCTAAGCATCTGGTGATTGAATAATTAAAATTCAATATCCTCCCTATTTCCCCATAAAATGAACTTTTGTCTACCCAAATACAAAAATTAACACAAATTGGATCTTAAAGTATAAAATATAAAACTATAAGATGTCTAAATGAGGCTGGGCATGGTGGCTCACAACTGTAATCACAGCATTTTGAGAGGCTGAGGGGGGTCATCACCTGAGATCAATAATTCTAGACAAACCTGGCCAACATTGGGAAACCCCGTCTCTACTAAAAATACAAAAATTAGCTGGAGATGGTGGCAGGCACCTGTAGTCTTAGCTACTCAAGAGGCTGAGGCAGAAGAATCACTTGAACCTGTAAGGCAGAGGTTTCAGTGAGCCCAGATCATGCCACTGCACTCCAGCCTGGGCAACAGAGCAAGACTCCATCTAAAATAATAATAATAAAGATTTTATTGTGACTGTATTAGTCCATTCTCACACTGCTATAAAGAACTACTAGATACTTGGTAATTTATGAAGAAAAGAGGTTTAATTAACTCATGTTTCTGCAGGCTTAACAGGAAGAATGACTAGGAGGCCTCGGGAAAATTACAATCATGGCAGAAGGTGAAGAAAAAGCAAGCACCTTCTTCACATGGCAGCAGAAGGGTGAGGGCAAGAGAACAGGGAAGTGCTAGACACTTTCAAATAATGAGATCTTGAGAAAACTCTATCAGAAGAACAGCAAGGGGGAAGTCCACCCCCATGATTCCAAAACTGCCCACCAGCTCCCTCTTTCAACACTGGAAATTACAATTTGACATGAAGTTCGGGTGGGGACACAGAGCCAAACCGTATCAGTGACTTTGGGTCCCCTATGTTGCAAAAAAGATGAAATAAAAAATTGATGATTTTGAACTTATCAAAATTAAAATATTTAGTGTTTCAAAAGACACAGGAGAATAAAAAGACAAACTACCAACTTACTGTAAAAAATTGTAAATGACTCATATTTAGAAGATACAGAGAAAATATAAGGAATCCCTAAAATAAATAAGAAAACAATCAAAAATAAAATAAAAAAGAATTTGAACAGACACTTTACTAAAGAAGATATAGGAATAAAATATAAGCATGAAAAAAATAATCAATATCATTAGTCATTACGGGAATACAAATTGAAACCACAATGGATGATTACTACATACATATTCGATGGCTAAAATTAAAGACTGACCATACAAATTGTTTGTGAGAATGTGGAGGATCTGAAATTCTCATTCACTGCTGATAAGAGTATAAAATGGTGAAATCATTTTTAAAAAGTTTAGCAGCTTTAAAAAAATACCTAAAAAAAAGAAATACCTACCATTTGATCCAGCTATTTACTTCTAGGTATTTATGCAAGCGAAAATACAGCCTATAGTCATACAAAGATTTACACACAAATGTTCATAACAATTTTACTGTAATAGCCAAAAACTGTAAATGATCCAATTGTCCATTAGCAGGTGAATTGATAAATGACTAGTAGTATATCCATACAATGGAATCCTATTCAGCAATAACAAAAGGAACTACTAACACAAACAAAAATGTAGATAACTCTAAAAATAACTATACAAAGTTAAAGAAGCCAGACAATAATCTTTATATATTGCATGATTCCATTTATATAAAATTTGAGAAAATGTAAATCAGTTAATAGAGACAGCAAGCAGATCAGAGGGATTCCCTGTGAAGGGCTATGATGAAGTTGGAGGGAGATATTCCATAGGTGGAAGGTGGGATTACACAGAAGGAGGGAGGGATTGCATAGAAGCAGGAAGAATCTTTTGGTGGGGGGTGATAAATATGTTCCCTATACTAATTGTAGTGCTGGTTCTTCAGGTGTATGGATCTGTCAAAACTTTTCAAATCTTAACTTTAAGTATGTGTAATTAATATACATTAATTATACCTCGGTTAACAATGAAAATAAAACTATTAAACCTTTTAATTCTAAAAAATGAAATTCATGTGGTGTACTCACATATAAAATCAGTTTGATCTTATAAAAATAACTGGACACTATCCTGGAGCTTTTACTCTGAGGGAGCATTTCCTTATGTTCTTGTCTAATTTAAAATTAATTCTTGGCCGGGCACGGTGGCTCAAGCCTGTAATCCCAGCACTTTGGGAGGCCGAGGAGGGTGAATCACCTGGTCAAGAGATCGAGACCATCCTGGTCAACATGATGAAACCCCGTCTCTACTAAAAATCAAAAAATTAGCTGGGCATGGTAGCGCATGCCTGTAATCCCAGTTACTCAGGAGGCTGAGGCAGGAGAATTGCTAGAAGATCATGTCTAAATCCTAGAGGACAACAGTTGACATATTCTAATTTAGTGATTCTCACTGCAGTCAAAGAATCAGGGCTAAGCAGAGTTTATAAGTATTACCTGGAGAAGTTTCTTAATATTATCAGTACTTGATCCACACTTTTGTAAATGCTAAATCCTACCAGGAGTGGATAATATTTCTTCAAAGCTTTCCTGTGTTGACATTTAACGCATGGCCTGTCTTGGGAACCACTGGATGTTTCTGAACAGTAGGACTTCCTAAGAAGCAGTAAGAAGTAGAAAAATTCTGGTAAGTGGATTTGCATCAATTTATAAGATCAAGAAAATACGTATACATTTCTTCAAAGGAGAGACTCAACTATGATTAATAATTTAGATCAGTTAACTTCTCAAAGAAAGTAAAAAGACCTGTTTTCTTTTTTTTTTTATTGATAATCTCTTGTTACATTATATTTATTTATATAAATTCTTTCATATGTAGCATATATTTCATAATGTCAAAGAAAAATAGAATCATTGAATATTTGCCATGTGCCAGATAGTATACCTGGCATTGAAAACAGTAATTTTTCTAATAAAGCATTGAGGCTGTACTAAGTAACATATTTTTTAAATTCATTGATATTTCTGGCATCATCAGATCATATTTAAAATAATGCTAATAACGTTCTCATTAGTGGAAGTTGAACAATGAGAACACATGGACACAGGGAGGGGAACATGATACACAGGGACCTCTTGGGAGGTTGGGGGGTTAGTGGAGGGATAGCATTAGGAGAAATACTTAATGTAGATGAATGGCTCATGGGTGCAGCAAACTACCATGGCACATGTTGACCCATGCAACAAATATCCACTTTCTGCACATGTACCCCAGAACCTAAAATATAATTTAAAAAAAGAAGTTGAAAAAAATGCTAATAACAATTGATACTGTTGTTTTATCACCTACTCTATGCCAGATACTTCACAATTATTTTTTACTGTTCCTCATAACATCACGAAGTAGTTATGTCAGCTCAGATGAATTTGGTAACAGCATATCCAAAGAGCTGATTTAAAAAGAAAAATATTTATTATCTCCTATTACAAAAAGCCTGGGAAACGTGGTGGGTCCAGGTTTGTTCAGAAGTTCCACAACATCATCAAGAACCCTTGATGATAAGCCTCTTTCCATTCTGTCTCTACTATCATCAGTATGTTTGAACTGGCCTCATAAACATACCCCTCTCTACCCAGATTAGGTAGTGCATATAGATACAACAATGTCTGGCTAAGGAACAGGGCTGTGTTCTTCCATCTCTTTTTATATTGGGGGAAAATATTTTTCAGTAGTCTATTACTGCAGAAAACTTCACATCAGGTCCAGTTGCCCAAAATTAAATCACATACCCATGTTCTAGTTTAAAAGAAGCCTGAGAAATAGAATAGCTGTCATTTTCACTTTATAGCAGGCTGGGAGTTCTACCAATAATAAAGAAAGGGATACAGTTCTTAACTACAGAACGAAAAGGGGAATATGGACACTTGCCAAGCAGCCCAGGCAAGTGTAAAAGGAAGTGGAGAAGAGAAAATGTTTCTTTACTTTATATCCTGATAGAAGGATATAAAATATAATAATATGTTTAGAGTATAATTATAGAAATTCTGAGTGATATGACAATTTTACCCTATGCCATTCATTACTCCCTAAAAATAAGTAGTGTTTTGAAATAGCTACAAAATATTGGCAAAACATACTTATGTCTCATTTTGGCATGAATTATTTAGATGATTTCTGCAATGCTCTACTTAATTTAGCTTGAAATTAAGAATGGTTTCAATCTTAGGCTAAACATTGGGGAATTACTTTTACAGCCAAAGCTAACAGTTTTGTCTTGCATGCCAATAGCTTTTCCCCTCCCAACTACCCACCCAAAACTCATTAGTTCCAAAATAATATTTTAGTGATCCTATCAAGGATCATTGTATCCAAAATCCCTTCTGGAGAATTCACTGGAGAAGGATTCGAATTTAATGACAGAAAGGCTAGCATCTCTTTCCTCAGACAATTTCCACACTGCAATCAAGCAAGGAGACCAGGGATTTCTATTTTGTTAATGTGTTTGACTAGATACGCTGAATATCCTTCTATTGTAAAACACCTAAAATTTTGGATAAAAAATTGAAAAACAAATATTACAAATGGACAGCTGAACGCTCAATGAAGTAAATAAAATATTTATGGTTCAGATTGATGATGAGACAGAAAATTAGAGTGATAAATTTAGCAGATGATGCTGCAGCTTTTCCGTCAGGGAATAGTTTTAGTAGCTTGGTTCCAATGTTCACATCAGAATAGAAGATAAAGTAGAGAGTGCTGGTCATGAATTGGAACTGAGTTTTTCAGGTAAAGCAGAAAGTGCTAGATCTGCAGAAGTGCTACCTACACTGGAATGACAGAATAAGAAAACATAATTTTCCTGCTAGCACAGTAAGACAACTTAAACCAGGCACAGTGTCTCACACCTGTAATCCCAACACTTTTGGGAGGCTGAGGCAGGGGGATTGCTTGAGGTCAGGAGTTTGAGACCAGCCTGGGCAACATGTAGAGACACGGTCTCTACAGAAAGTACAAAAATGAACCAGGTATGGTGGCAGATGCCTGTGTTTCCAGCTTCCTGAAAGGCTGAGGTGGGAGAATCGCTTCAGCCTTGGAGGTTGAGGGTGTGTAAGGAAGATGTGATGATATAGAGCCACTATTGTGCCACCGCATTCCAGCCTGGGAGACAGAGCAAGACCTTGACACCCAGGCTAGAGTGCAGTGGCACAATAGTATTGTGCTCTCTCTCTCTCTATATATATATATATGTGTGTGTGCGTGTGTGTGTGTATATATATGTGTGTGTGTGTGTATATATATATGTATATATATATATATGTATTGTGGTATGTATTGTGGAGCCCCATCTGCCTCCATATATGTACTGTGCGCTCTCTCTCTATATAGAGAGATACATATACACACACACTATACTATATATACATACATATACTATATACATACACACACTATATATATACATACACTATATACATACATATGTACACACGTACTATACATACACTATTTATATGTATATGTGTATATATATACATATATACACATACACTATATATACACATATATGTCTATATACATATACATATATGTGTACAGACATTGTCTATTTTATATATATAATAAACAATATACTCCTTAGAATTTGTAATCAGATGATATCGAGATTCTATATCACATGCTCTGGGTCCATCTTCAATTTCTGCTACAGCTGTGGTAGAGACTTTCCATGCATTTACTGAGTCTTCAATCAGGTAGCTGTCTCACCCCCCAGCTTTTCTCTAAAGCCCATAACACCTCTTGGACAATCCTCAATCAATGGAGAATGGGAGTTAGGAAAATGATTTCTCAACTCCTTTCCTTCAAAGGGAAGATTCTGACAGATACTTCACATTGTTTCCAAGCACAGCCCAGAAGGGTTGAGCCCCATCTGCCTCCAGCAATGATGACAGCTCAGTAGCATACTCTTTGTTGGTATCATGTTCTTCCCTGGCCTACTCTCTTCACTGCTTCATTCTGACTTACTGGGACCTCCTCCCAAATATGCCACCTATACATATGTCATTGTTTCAGGCAATGCTTTCAGGAAAATACAAATTAAGATAATGCATTTCATGTCATGTGAATCTGGGCTACATTTTTTCTATAGTCTGTAAGACTTGGGCATTCTCAAGCCACAAGTAGTGATGTCAAATTATACTTAGATGAGTGGGTTCCCTCATGCACCTGACAGAAACAAATGCAAGACACTCTGATGGCAAACAGTCCAAAACCAAACCACCTAGTGTCATTCTTCCAAAATGAGTTCAAAATACAAAATGGCAAACCAGTAGAAAAAATAACCCATTCAAACACACAAGATATGCACTCTTATCAGTACCACATCACACCTACTCACAGGTTTAAATGAAATATTGGTTGGCCATTATTAAGCACAATTTATGGTATAAGGGAGGTTTTCAATACTCATTTTTAGACTGCATTCTAGCCTGGGCAATTAAGCAACACTCCGGTTCTCTCTTCCTCTTCCTCTTTTTTCCTCTTCTTCATTCCTTTTTTTTTCTTTCTTTCTTTTAAAAAAAAATAACCCATTCAAAGCAGTGGCTAGCACTAAAGATTGTGTTACTTAACTGTTGCTTAGTGGTCTAAACAACACTAATCATGTTATCTCTCAGTTTCTAAGGGTCATACACTCAGTGCACAGAGGGGTGACTTTTTTCTGCTTCCACATTATTTGGCATATCAGCTGGAAGACTTGAGGGCTGGCTGGCTGGAATTATCTAAAGAATTAATTGGGGATAGAGAAGGTGCTTTTAATGTTACTTCACATGGCTGACAAATTGGCAGCTACTGTTGGCAGTCAGCCTCAGTTTCTCTCTGTATGATCTTCTCTACAGGGCTACTTGAGTGTCCTCACAACACAACAGCTAACTCCTCCCAGAATGAGCAATATGGAAGACTAGGGAGGAGTCTGTAAACTTCTTAATGACCTAACTTCCTACATCACACACTTTCACTTCAACAATATGCTATTTGTCACACATGTAAGTCCTATTAGTTGTGGGAGAGCATTAGATGGAAGTGTGACTACCAGGAGCTGATGTTTATTAGTAAAATACTGAACCTTGTTTACTACAGAGACTATGATGGGTTTGTATCATGCCAAATGAACTAAACTGGAATTGTGTTCCCCATAATTCCCCTCCAAGCATAGTTCTTTTGTATTAGTCCATTTTTATGTTGATAATGAAGACATACCTGAGACTGGGCAACTTACAAAAGAAAGAAGTTTAATACGGACTAACAGTTCCATGTGGCTGGGGAAGCATCATAATCGTGGCAGAAGGACCAAGTCATGTCATACATGGATGGCAACAGGCAAAGAAAGAGAGAGATTGTGCAGGGAAACTCCACTTTATGATACCATCAGGTCTCGTGAGACCCACCCAATACCATGAGAACACCATGGGAAAGACTTGCCCCCACGATCTAGTTACCTCCACCAGGTCCCTTCTACAACACTTGGGAATTCAAGACGAGATTTGGGTGGGGACACAGTCAGCCCATATTATCTTTGTTACTGAGAGCCGTGAGAGGTATTTTGTATGACATTTGGAAGGATGAAATGAAGCAGCATCTATATTCTTTTTATTTTCAGAAAGTCAGCACTAGGCACATGGCACTGTTGTAGCTCATGCAGATGTTGTTTATCTGTGGGCTCATCTTGTTGAAGTAGGGCAGTAGCTTGGCCCTCAGAAATGCCACAGCTGCCACACATCCACTTTCAATCACTCTGACTTTCAATGAGGTATGATTCAGCTCATATAAGCTCCTCCTGCAGATCACCCCTACTTTGAAGTTGGACAGGTGGAAGTGGGTTGCAACTCTGTCTTGATAGATTCAGGTTTATTCTTGCAGGTACTAGTTTGTCTTCCTCCCCTCGTTTTACGTTCATTTTATCTTTCAGACTGCTTGTCCTGATGACTTTAGGCTCAGCGCTAGACACAGAAACAACAGTTTCACAAAGACTTTTCAACCAGTTTCCACAAATATATGAGGCAAATCCCTATTACAAATCCCTTATTATACACAAATCTGGTGGTACTGCTTCTCAGATCAAACTCTGACTGACACAGAGACTATAAAATAAGTAGCTTTAAATTGAATGAAGCAGGAAAGATGAAATCAATTACTATAAGAGATAAGGTGACATAAAAAGCAGATTTATTTTAAAAGAGACCAAATAGAAGTTATACAATGAAAAATATATTAAATAAGAAAAACCTTCCAACATATGGGTTTATTAGTTAGGTATACACTCTGAACAGGATATAGATGGCTTTGACAAAATTCCACATAAACATTAGTTCAAGTAAGATAGATGTTTATTTGTCTTTCAGAATTGTAAGCATTTCAGGACTTTGATGATGGCTAAGACATTTCCACATTGTCAACAAACCAGATTCTTTATTTTAACTTCCTCAATTAGCTTTCTAGTCAGTGTCCAGCTTGTATGCTCCACATCCAGCCATCATGTCTGCACCCCCACAGTGAATGTGTTATTAGGTTGGTGCAAAAGTAACCGCAGTTTTGCCACTGAGAGTAATGACAAAAACCATGATTACTTCTGCAGCAACCTAACAGTTTAGGGCTGCTGTCACAAACTCCTACAGGCTAGTGGCTTAAACAACAAACATTTGTTTCTTACAGTTCTGAAGGCTGGAAACTTCAAGATAAAGGTGCTGGAAAATTGTGTGTCTGTTGAAGCTCACGTCTTTGTTTACAGACAGCCAAGGTCTTCTTATTTTCATATGACGTGAAGAGAGCTAGCTACCCCATTGCCTCTTCTTATAAGACCACTAATCCCATTCATGAGAGTATTAACAGTGATCTTAATTGACTCTCAAAGGTACCACCTCCAAACACTATTACATTGAGATTAGGGATTAGGGTTTCAACATATGAATTTGGGGGGCACAAACATAGATTCCATTATAATGAGAAAGAAGAATGGGAAGCCCTACTCTTTTCCTTTTAAAACTGTGGTCCAGAAGTTGCACATCAATTTCACGTATATACCATTTACTTAACCAAAAGTAGCTTCAGTAAAGGCTGAAAAAATGTTGTATTTAGGTAGATGGACACATATTCAGCTAAAAATAGCATTACTACAAGAAATATATAGATATTGAGAAAGCAAATTATATACTCTGACACAATGATTAAGAAGCAGACAATTCTCAAGAAGCAATTAGCAACAGAAAGAGCTGAGGATTTTACAGATATAAAAGCAAGGTTGAGAGAGAAATAATAGATTAACATGGGATAGATTCAATGAAATAATAAGTGGAAATGAGATAGTAATTGTGATTTTTTCAAAATCAATAACATGAACCTAATATTTGAGAAGCACACTTGATCTGGAACAAGATAAAATTACACAGATGCACGTGTGCACACACACAGTACTAAAACCAAACAACCAAGACATAAAGAAGATATTCAAAATCAACATAAATAACCTGAGGAAAACTACTAGCTTCTTCATAAAAATCAACATTTCAATGCATTGCTGTGTTTGCATGGAAATAAGTAAATCTCCAAGCACCCCTTAAATAAACAACCAAATAAACATGCAAAAAATGACCTGAATCCTGAGATACAATCAAAGAACAGTGTGCTGCCTGCAAGACACAAATGGGAAAGTTGGAGTTAGCCTGAGACAAATGTTGATATCAGCATTGTGTTCCAGAGACTAAGCCTGAGGGAGCTGATCCTGGCAACCTGGCATTATGTCAGCAAGCCTGGTCCCAGGTCTTACTGCAGCAAACTCCTAACAGAGATAATTTCAAATTCCACCCTGGAGAAAAATGTGACCCTAGGATACCTAAAGATTAAGGTTAAAGAAATCAAGCATGGTGAGTGAGACGGCGGAAACAACAAATAGCAAACATCTAATTAAGATTCCCAAGGGCTTCGGATATAGGAATTATCAGAAATTAAATGTAAAAAGACTATATATGAAATGTTTAAATAAATAATAAGTGAAACAACCAAATTGGTAAGCAAGAAATTGTCAGGAATGAACAAATGCAGATTTTTACTACTGACCATGCTAATTAACTGAGAGCTTTCCTAACATTTTAAATATCTGGAAAACTTGGAAAATGTATGAGCCAAATTCTTTCAGATAGAGAATAGGCAATTTAGGATTATGGTCCAAGGAAAGAGGAAACAAAGTGAGCACTATTAACCACCAGGAATCACTTTCCAACCTGTGGTACAGAGGGGGTCACTAGCATGATCTCACTGAGTTGAGTAAACAGAGATCAGAGTTAGGGAAGGTTGAACAACCTGGAATACTGAATGTGTAGGACACATTACCAATGAGAAGAAAAGTAGGTGAAGAAGGAGCTCCAGGAATATGCATAGGGGTCTCCTTGATAATGTTGCTAGGTATAAGTTGCACATGCATGGGAAAAGTCAAAGGGCTATGAGCTTTAAGCTGAAGGACTCCCAGAGCTCAGGTAGGGCTGGGAAATGTTTACTTCTCAACAAACTAGAATAGATTAAACATCTAGGATATTCAATGGAACATGAGAAGGGTCAGGCCTTAGCATAAGAACTGAAGTAGTCCTTAGGTAAGAACTCTCCGGGCCAGGGGCAGTGACTCACGCCTGTAATCCCAGCAATTTGGGAGGCCGAGACGGGTGGATCATGAGGTCAAGAGATCGAGACCATCCTGGTCAATGTGGTGAAACCCCGTCTCTATTAAAAATGCAAAAAATTAGCTGGGCATGGTGACACGTACCTGTAATCCCAGCTACTCAGGAGGCTGAGACAGGAGAATTGCCTGAACCCAGGAGGCAGAGATTGCAGTGAGCTGAGATCGCGCCATTGCACTCCAGTCTGGGTAACGAGTGAAACTCCATCTGAAAAAAGAAAAAAAAAAAAAAAAAAAAAAAACCTCTCTAAGTCCAGTCTAAAAAACTTAAAAGCAAACCTCTAAAAAAATCACACTGTTCCACAATTACATACTTAGCAAAATGAAATTGACATTTTTAAAAGGATGACAACAAAATCCAAACACTCAATAATATAGCTCTAATAGTTTGGGCCAAATTTAAAATTACTGTATATGAGAAGAAGCAAGAAAATGTAACCTATAACCATGAGAAGAATCAATGATGAGAAATAGAAACTGAAAGAATTGGTGGATTTATATGAGTAGGGCTTCACAAAAGCTGTTTTAAATGTGCTCAAATATTTTAAAAGAAACATGAATAAAAATAGATGTGGAGAGTATAAAAATGAAGCAAACGTAATACTTAGAATTAAGAAGTAAAATACATAAAATAAAAAACTCCTGATTTTTAATAGTAGCCAGACACTGAAGAAGATCAATGAACTCAAACATATGATTTAAAACTATTCAAACCAAAACACAAAGAAAAATAATAAAAAGCCACTGAACAGAGTCTCAGTGATGTGTGAAGCAATTTCAAGTGGTGTAAACATTACATGATTGATGATATGAAAGGGTAAATGCAAACAAATATTTGCAGAAATAATTACCAAAAAATTTTCCCACTTTGATTTAAACTATAGACCACTAAGTTTTCAAAATTTAACACACCTTTGTCTTTATATAAAGACAAAGAAAATCACAGTGAAGCACATTATAATCAAATTGCTGAAAATTAGTGATAAAAGATAACATCTTAAAAATAGCATAAGAAAAATTACACATTACTTACTCAGGAAGCAAAATAAGAATATTAGCACATTTTCATCTGAAATACTACAATCAAAAATTGATGCAGAGAAGGGCTTTGACAAAACTCAACAGCCCTTTATGCTAAAAACCCTCAATAAACTAGGTATTGATGGAATCTATCTCAAAATAATAAAAGCTATTTACGACAAACCAACAGCCAATATCATACTGAATGGGCAAAAACTGGAAGCATTCCCTTTGAAATCTGTCATTAGACAAGGATGCCCGCTCTCACCACTCCTATTCAATAGTATACTGGAAGTTCTAGCCAGAGCAATCAGTCAAGAAAAAGAAATAAAGGGTATTCAAATAGGAAAGGAGAAAGCCCAATTGTCTCTATTTGCAAACGACATGATCGTATATCTAGAAGACCTCATCGTCTCAGCTCAAAATCTCCTGAAACTGATAAGCAACTTCAGCAAAGTCTCAGCATACAAAATCAATGTGCAAAAATCACAAGCATTCCTATACACCAATAACAGACTTAAAGAGAGCCAAATCAAGAACCAACTGCCATTCACAATTGCTACAAAGAAAATAAAATACCTAGGAATATAACTCACAAGGAACGTAAGGGACCTCTTCAAGGAGAACTACAAACCACTGCTCAATGAAATAAGAAAAGACAGATGGAGAAATATTCCATGTTCATGGTTAGGAAGAATCAATATTGTGAAAATGGCCATACTGCCCAAAGTAACTTACAGATTCAACGCTATCCCCATCAAGCTACCAATGACCTTCTTCACAGAACTGGAAAAAAAAAAACACTGTAAACTTCATATGGAACCAAAAGAGAGCCCACATAGCCAAGTCAATTCTATGCAAAAAGAACAGAGCTGGAGGCATCACACTACCAGACTTCAAACTATACTGCAAGGCTACAGTAATCAAAACAGCATGGTACTGGTACCAAAACAGAGATCTAGACCAATGGAACAGAACAGAGGCAATGGAGGCAACACAACATATCTACAACCATCTGATCTTTGACAAACCAGACAAAAACAAGCAATGGGGAAAGGATTCCCGGTTTAATAAATGGAGTTGGGAAAACTGGCTAGCCATGTGCAGAAAGCAGAAACTGGACCCCTTCCTGACACCTTACACTAAAATTAACTCCAGATGGATTAAAGACTTAAACATAAGACCTAACACCATAAAAACCCTAGAAGAAAATCTAGGCAAAACCATTCAGGACATAGGAGTAGACAAAGACACTTCAGGATCAAAACACAAAAAGCATTGGCAACCAAAGCCAAAATAGACAAATGGGACCTAATCAAACTCCATAGCTTCTGTACAGCAAAAGAAACAGTCATTAGAGTGAATCAGCAATCAACAGAATGGGAAAATTTTTTTGCAGTTTACCCATCTGACAAAGGGCTGATATCCAGAATTTACAAAGAACTAAAACAGATTTACAAAAACAAAACAAGCCCATTCAGAAGCGGGCAAAGGATACGAACAGATACTTTACAAAAGAAGACATACATGAGGCCAACAAACACATGAAAAAATGCTCAACATCACTGGTCATTAGAGAAATGCAAATCAAAACTACATTGATACCATCTCATGCCAGTTAGAATGGTGATCATTAAAAAATCTGGAGACAACAGATGCTGGAGAGGATATGGGGAAATAGGAACACTTTTACACTGCTGGTGGGAGTGTAAATTAGTTCAATCATTGTGGAACACAGTGCAGCAATTCCTCAAGGACCTAGAAATAGAAATTCCATTTGACCCAGCAATCCCATTACTGGGTATATATCCAGAGGACTGTAAATCGTTCTACTATAAGGACATATGCACATGAATGTTCATCATAGTACTGTTTACAATAGCAAAGACCTGGAACCAACCCAAATGCCCATCGATGATAGACTGGACAGGGAAAATGTGGCACATATACACCATGGAATATTATTCAGCCATCAAAAACGATAAGTTTGTGTCCTTTGTAAGGACATGGATGAACCTGAAGACCATCATTCTCAGCAAACTGACACAAGAACAGAAAATGAAATACCGCATGTTCTCACTCATAGGTGGGTGTTGAACAATGAGAACACATGGACACAGGGAGGGGAGTACTACACACTGGGGTCTGTTGTGGGGAATAGGGGAGGGACAGCAGGGGGTGGGGAGTTGGGGAGAGATAGCATGGGGAGAAATGCCAGATGTAGGTGAAGGGGAGGAAGGCAGCAAATCACACTGCCATGTGTGTACCTATGCAACTATCTTGCATGTTCTTCACATGTACCCCAAAACCTAAAATGCAATAATAAAATAAAACAAAATAAAGTGATTTGGAGCTCAAACAAAAAAAATAATGAACCTATATTGTTTATATTTATGTGGGTAAATACATTGCTTCCCTTCATTTAAAAATATTTAGAAATTGTTAAATGCAAACAGATTATAACAAGTGGAAATAAAAGAAATGTCAACACTTACAGTTATAACAATAAAAAGGATGAGAGATAGGAAGTAGAAGTATACAATTTTAAGATTCTTATTTTGTCAGTAGATATATGCTAATGTTATGCTATTTTTCAAAGATATAATGTGGTAAGTTTTATAAACCCAAGAACTACAATTGACCCTAGAACAACTCAACACCCATGCAGTTAAAAATCCATGTATGACTTTTGACTCCCAAAAAAACTTAACTGCTGTTAGCCTTCTGTTAACCAGAAGCCTTATCAATAACATAAACAATTGACACATATTTTGTATATGTATTATATTCTGCATTATTAATATAAATTAAGCTAAGGAAAAGAAAATGGTATGAGGAAAATCCTTAGGAAGAGTGAATATGTTTACAATTTATTAAGCAGAAGTGGATCGTCATAAAAGTCTTCATCCTCATCAGCTTCACTTTGAGTAGGCTGAGGAGGAGGAGGGGAGGGGTTGTCCTTGTTGTTTTGGGGTGGGAGAGGTGGAACAGTTGGAGGAAGTAGAAGTAGGAGAGGCTGGTATACTCGGTGTAACTTTTACTGAAAAATATCCATTAACAAGTGGATATGCACATTTCAAACTTGTGTTGTTCAAGGGTAAACTGTCCTAAGAAATCAAAAGTGGAACATAGTTACTAAGCCAATAGTAGAAATAAAAAAAAAATACTTAAAACCACAATATCAATTCAAAACAAGGCAAGACAAGTGAAAAAATCCTAAGTAAAGAGTAATATATAAGACATTAATAGATTGAAAACTTCAATACTGGTAAGATAATTTTTCTTGCATTGAACTGCAGAACAAGCAAAATCCCAATTAAAATCTCAGCAGGACCTTTGTAGAAATTGGCAAGCTGATTATAAAATTTCCATGTAATATAAACAATTTTAAATAGCAAGAGTGATTTTAAAAATTAAATGTTGAAGAACTCACATTATTAGATTTCAAGACTTACCATACACTGCAATAATACATGGAATAGGGTACTGACATAGGACACACATTTAGATTAAAGGAATAACACACTCTGGAAATGTATACAATTATATAGAGTTAGTTGGTTTCTTATCAAATTTGCCAGTGTAATTTAATGGGAAAAAGAATGGTGCTGGAACAACAGAATATCAACGTACAATCACCAACAGCAATTCTAACAGTAAAATTTAGGAGTTGGGTGGTTGAGGGCATGATGGGACATCTACAAAGGACAAAATATTTCTTACTGCACCGCTGTAAGATGGAAGCATAACATTTGGTAGTCCTTTTTGGATATGGGAGGCAGCATATTTCACATCTGAGGATGCTGTACCAGACCATGTATTAGGTAATACAAATGTCTGCACTCATCAGTGCACACTAACTATGGTAGAGGTACTGAAGCACTAAAAAACCTAGTTGATGGAATTACTTGTCCAGTTGATAGCAGCCCATCTTAGTCAGGGTTCTCTAGAGAGACAGAACTAATAGGATATGAAGGGGAATTTATTAGGAGAATTGACTCACAGGATCACAAGGTGAGGTTCCACTATAGGTTGTCTGCAAGCTGAGGAGCCAGGAAGCCAATCTGAGTCCCAAAACCTCAGAAGTAGGGAAGCTGATAGTGCAGCCTTCATTCTGTGGCTGAAGGCCCAAGAGTCCCTGGCAAATCACTGGTATGAGTCCAAGAGTCCAAAAGCTGAAGAACCTGGAGTCTGATGTCCAAGGGCAGGAAGCTTCCAGCATGGAGGCAAGATGGAAGCCAGAAAACTTAGCCAGTCTGGTCTTTCCACATTTTTCTGTCTGCTTTTATTCTGGCTGCACTGACAGGTGATTAGATTGTGCCTACCTGGATTGAGGGTGGGTTTGCATTTCTCAATCCCTCGACTCAAATGTTAATCACTTTTGCCAGTACCCTCACAGACACACCCAGGAACTATACTTTGCATCCTTCAATCCAATCAGGTTGACACTCAATATGAACCATCAAACAACCCATGTGTGAGCATGAGGGGCATGTAAACATAGTAACCATGGTGATGTGAGGAAGGCTATGCATAAATTCAGTAGAATGGTTTCCCTCTCTCTGACACAAATTTATCTATGTTATTGCATAATGTCCATACATACAAGACAAACACCAAGTCTCCCTAATAGCAGCATTCTGCATGGAGACCTATTAGCCACTGGGTGGAGGGGAGTGGAACAACAGCATGATAAGTTAAAGATTTCAATGGGATGCCTAACTGAGACATGAGACATACAGAGATGAGATGTCATACTTTTAGGATGTGTATTCTAAATCAACAACCATATTATGATTTCTGCCAGTAGGTAAAATACATGAATGTAAAATCAGGGGCTTGAAATATAAATAACTTACCTAACATGATCCCCACTTTCTCATTTACAGAGTTAGAGCTTTCCAGACTGACAGTTTGGACTGTAGGGTGCAGATGTTCTGGTCGACAAAGGTAGAATACATTGACTCTGGGACACTGCAAACATTTCAATGAACTTAAGTTATGGCTTCCTCCAGTGTACTTCAGGGGACATTTTTGAAGTGACTTGAAGAGAAGTCACTATCCTGATAGGGCTAATTGATCTGACCTTCAGGAAAAGGTAGAGCTCTTGTAGAATATAAAGCAAGAGGAATATTTTTAACACTAATTCACTTTGGTATCTTTTGATATTCTCTTGTACAACTTTGAGAATCAATGTTATAATACAGCAGCCAGGACAGTCACATAGTGACTGTGACTATAGACCTCTCATGGATGAACATCAAGTCTTCCAAAGTTAGGCCACCTGACCAGCAGAGATGCTACTTAAGGGTGAAGAGGGTAAAAATGCATAACTAAGAAGTATCAGCTCAGGCCTCTGTAAAAATAATGGGTGGCATAGACAACAAAAATTCTATTTCTCACAGTTCTGGAGGATGGAAAGTTCAAAATCGAGATGCTGGCAGATTCAGTTCCTAGTGAGGGCACTATTCTTCGTTATTGGATAGCTACCTTCTTGCTGTGTCTTCCCATGGTGGGAAGAAAGTGACAGCTTTGGTGTTTCACTTCTTATAAGGACAGGCATTCCATCATGGGGCCTCCAACTCTATAACCTCATCTAAAATTAACTGTGCCCCAAGGCTCCCTCCTCTAAATGCCATCACCTGGAAAGTTAGGGGTTCAACATATAAAGTTTGAGGGATACAACATCCAGTCAACAACAAGAATGGTATTACTGAATATCAGTTGCAGCCCGAAAATCTACTGCAGAGTTGGAAGTTGTGTGGTTTCTCCACGAGAGAAAGAAAAAGAAAATACGACATCCCAGAATCATGGAGAAGCTGCTCCCAACATATATGTACACATGGATTCAAGCAGCATGGATTAACTGAAGTGGACATTGTGCTTCACTATCCATTTCCCAAGATGCTTATTATATAAACTGTTGGAGTCCTGCTGCCTAATAGAACTGCCTTACTGGAAGTCCTTCATCTTTTCATCTTCATACTTCATCTGAAGTATCTCACATCCAATACTGATGGATGCAAGGGTAAAAAGTTCTGGTCCAGTTGCAATAAATCAGAGAAATGCTAGAAAGTTAACCCAGTTCCAGAACTCTAAAATAAGCTTTTGTTTCAAAGAATCAAAGCCCATCATTTTTTTTTTTTTTTTTCATTTTGTAGCCCAGGCTGGAGTGCAGTGGCACGATCTCAGCTCACTGCAATTGCAAACTTTGCCTCCCAGGTTCAAGTGATTCTTGTGCCTGAGCCTCCTGAGTAGTTGGGACAACAGGCATGTGCCACCACACCCAGCTAATTTTTATATTTTTAGTAGAGGGTTTCGCCCTGTTGGCCAGGATGGTCTTGATCAAAGTCCAACTTCTTTGTCTTTAAATTCTGCTTCCTTTCCTTCCATTCCTGGTGTTAATTCCAAGAACACTACCCAATCAACCTCCTGTGCTATGTTTTACCTATAGTCTGCTTCCCAGGGAGCATAACTTGTAACATTAAAAACTTCAGAACAAACATGCAAAAGTGAAAAATCAACAAAGCAACAAATTCTTTGAAATGATGAATCAAAGTAATAAACTTCTAGAAAGATTGATCAACAAACACAGAAAGCATAGATTTAAAATATCCAAAATAAAAAAGGATATTAATATAGATCCTAAAGATGTTAACTCATATAATGACATATTTCTTGAAGAAAACAATTTACCAAAACAGACATTGAGGTAAATAGAATCATAAAAAACTTTGCCGAAAAAATTTGAAAAGAGAAAAATAAAGAACAAATACATAGATAAATATAACTTACCAAAATTTATAAAGCATGGCTTTAAGTAATCAAAAAATAATTTATAGAAAACATTAGGCTCAACAGTTTTATGGTGAAGTCTGTCAAAATTTTTTTAAAAATTAAAAATTCTATAGACAACTTCAGAGGATAAAAGATAAATATAGGTCAGAAACTCAGATTTACATCCAGAAAGGAAGAGCATTTTTTAAAAAGAAACTAAAATAAAGATGTATTTTTTTTATTCTTAGGTGATCTAAGAATTATTAGTTCAAAAAATTAATAGCAATAATGTACTTTATTATGTATGTGTATATATGTATGTGTGCACATATATATAAGTGAAATGAATGACAGTGATGATAAAAGAGATGAGAGAGAGGAATTGGCATTTTTAAAATTTATTACCATAAGATACTTGCACTAACCATGAAGTGGTATAGTGTTATTTCAAAGTGGACTTGTAAATGTATATTTCAAACTCTAGGGCAACCTCCAAAAAACATTAATAAAAGTATAACCAATAATAAGACAGGAGAGAAATGGAATTATATAAAATGTTCAGTTAAAACCACAGAAGTCCGTAAAAGAGTGAAAGACAATAGACTAAAGTAAAGGGAGAGAGAAAGACATGCCATGATCTCACTAATAAAAAAAGCAGGAATAGCTATATTAATTTTAGATGGAACAGACTTCAGAGCAAATAGAGGTATCAGAGGTAAATTAGTAGAATCATTATAGAAAACAGTATGATGAGTCTGTTAAAAAAAACAACTAAAAATATAACAAGGATATAATTCAGCAATCCCACTTATCAATATATATCCAAAAGAAATGACATCTATATGTCAATGGGACATCTGCACTTTCATATTTATTGCAACATTATTTGCTAAGACATAGATTCAACCTAAATGTCCATCAATGGATGAATGAATAAAGAAAGTGTGGTATACATACACAATGGAATACTCTTCAGCCTTATAAAAAGAAAACATATCTGAAACAGCATAGATGAGCCTGAAGGAAGTTATGCTAAATGAATTAAGTCAGATGGCATGGTGTCACTTATATTTGGAATCTAAAATAGCTGAAATCATAGAAGTAGAGACTTAAATGATAGGTACCAGAGGCTTGGGGGGTGGGGGAGGAATAGAGAAAATGGGAAGTTTTAGGCAAAACGTACAATGTTTCAGATAGAAGGAATAAGTGTTGACATTTACTGCATAGCAGTGTGACTATGGTCAGTAATGTATTTTATTTTCAAAATAACTAAGAGTACATTTCAAATGTCTCACCATAAAAATGTTGGATAAAGTAGATGATGCTTATATTATTTAGCTTGGTTTAATTATTTTGCACTGTACACAAATATCAAACCATCACATTTTACCTCATAAATTTACAATTATGATTTGTCAGTTAAAAATAATATTAATTTAAAAGGAAGAGCATTGCACAATGGTAAAGGGTTCATTCTTCCAGAAGTCATAATAACCTGTAATGTATATGTGCCTAAAAACAAAGTATCAAAATATGGGAGGCAAAAACTGATGGAACTATAAGGTGCAATTGATTAATCCACTGTTTTTGTTGAAGACTTCAACAAAAGTCCTTCTATCATAAATGGACACATTCAACAAGCAGAAAATAAACTTAAGGACATAGTTGAACTCAATACCATCATCTATGAACTGAATATAATTGACATCCATAGACCTACTATATCCAACAAGAGCAGAATATATTTCTTCTCAAGCTCACATGGTACATTAGCGAAGATAAAAAACATCCTGGGCATAAAAGAAACCTTAACAAAAATTTTAAAAAAGAATGATGCCTTGTCTGCTCTCAAGCCAAAAACGTAATTAAACTAAAAACCAATAACAGAAAGATAACTATAAAAATCTCAAAACAACACACTCCACAAAACATATAAATCAAATAAAAATATTAAGAACAATGAAAAAAAATTGGAATAAATGAAAATGTAAATACTATAAAATTTGTGGGATATAGTAAAATTTATTCTTAGAATTTATTGCATTGAATACATAGGAAAGAAGAAAGATATAAAAATCAATAATTTAAGCTTCTACCATAGGAAAGTAGTAAAATAAGATAAAATTTAGTTCAAAATAAGCAGAAGAGAAGAAATAATGAAAGATAGAGCAGAAATAAATGAATTTGAAAATAAGATATAAATAAATAAAATTAATGTAACCAGAAGCTGACTTCTGAAAAGGTAAATAAAATAGATAAACCTCTACCAGGCTAACTTAAAAATAAAAAAATGACACAAATTACTAATATGAGAGATGGGAGAGGGAACATTACTATGATTCCATTGACAACAGAAAGATAGTAAAGGCATATTATGAACAACTGCATGCACATAAATTTGATAACTTAGATGAAGTGCATCAATTCCTTGAGTGACATAATCTGCCAAAACTCATACAAAAAGGAATACACAATCTAGGCCTCTATCTATGACAGAAATTGAATCAATAATTAATATCCTTCCACAACAGACAGCATCAGGCACAAAGAGGTTCACTGGTGAATTCTAACAAAGATTGAAAGAAGAGATTGTATCAATTTTCTATAATCTCTTTCAGAAAATAGAAGTAGAGGAGTAATTCTCAACTCATTCTACGAGGCCAACATTACCCTGATATCAAAACCAGAGAGACTTTATAGGAAAAGAGTACGGATGCAAAAGAAAATTTCAAAAAAGTATTTGCAAATTTAATCGAACAATATATACAAAGATTTATATATCAGAACCAAGTGGGATTTATCCCAGATATGCTATGCTGGTTCAACATCAAAAATCAATTAATGCAATCCATTGCATCAACAGGCTAAAAAAGTCATGAAATTGCATCAATAGATGCAGAAAAGGTATTTGACAAAATCCAACACTGATACATGACAAAACCTCTCAGAAAACTGGGAATAGAAGAAATCTTCCTCAAGTTGACAAGGAATATCTATGAAAATCCTACAGTTAACATCATCTTTAATAGTGAAAACCTGGAAGCTGTCCCCCTAAAATAGAAACAAAGCAAGAATGTTTCCTGTCCCTCTTGCTTTTCACCATTGTACTGAAAGTCTTAGTTAGTGACATAAAACAGAAAAAGGAATAAAAGGTATACTGATTGGAAAGGAAAAAATAAAACTTTGTTTACAGATGACATGATCATTTCTGCAGAGAAACCTAAAGAAATGACCAAAAAAAAAAAACGCTCCAGAACTAATAAGCAATTATAGCAAGGTTGTGAGACAAGAGGTTAATATGCAAAAGTCAATCACTTTCCTATATGCCAGCAACAAAAATTGGAATTTGGAATTAAAAACACAATGCCATTTATATTAGCACCTATAAAAATGAAAACTAGGTGTAAATCAAAGAAAATGTACAAGATCTATACAAGGACTACTACAAAACAATGGTGAAAGGAATTCAAGAACTTAAGTGATAATTCACATCTGTGGACAGGAAGACTCAATATTGTCAAGATGTCACTTCTTCCCAACTTGATCTGTAAATTCAGTGCAATCCTTTTCAAAATCTCACTAGTCATTTGGTGATACTGACAACTGATTCTAAAATTTACATAAAAAAGAAAAAGAACCAGAATAGCTAAGACAATATTGAAGGACTAAAATAAAATTGCAGGATTGGCAGTATTTGTCCAACCCACTGTCCACGGAGAGACAGAGTTCGCTCGAATAAACCGGATTGCAGGCTGGAAGAAAGTCCTTAAGTTCAGGCTTTATTGGGAAGAAAGAGCCTCCGGGTGAACCAGAGGGGAAAGCAGGAAGATGGCCACGCCGAGCCTAGAGGGTTAGAGCTTTTTATAGGGGTGGGAACAGGAGGGCTTGGGGGAGTGCTGACTCAGTGGGTGGTGGTTGGTCAGGCTGGCTGTCGGGCAGGAAGTATTCCGGGGGGAAGAGCTTGTTGGGCAGGAAGTCATTAGAGAGCTGATAGGGCAGATGGTGATTGGTTCAGCCAGTCGCTAGGCGGGAGGTGGCTGTAGCCAGGCGGGAAGGCCAGAACGGTATGTAGAGGGCGAACTTCCTCATCGGGAAGTTAGATTTTTCCCATGTGGCCAGGGTGGCTGGTTGTCTGGGCCGGCTTTCTAACAGGGGCAGATCTTTTCCAAACATTCCTGACTCCTTAAAGAAAAGAAAAAGAGGGGGTCAGGGGCATCGGTTGTCTTTCTCTGGCTACTTCCTGCTGACAAGGGTCGTCGTAGGGGGCTTGAAGAGATTTTCTCTTCCTAAGGAGTCCGGGTGTCCGGGGAAAGATCTGCTTCTAGCACTTGTTCATAAGGTTGGAGTAGCATCTGGTGGATGGTGACTCTGGTTAATTCTTGAAAGCGCCGTTGTAGGAACTGCAAGAGACAAGGAACAATAAGCAAGATTAAACTAACTGCTATTAGGGGCCTGAGCAGTGGGGACAAGAGGGTGTACATGGAGGAAGACCACCATGCCGTGGCTTCAGCTGAGAATTTTTGATTCTGCAGGTTAGCTTTGATCTTCTGGAGGCTTTCGATTCGGGTCTCCACTAGGCCGGATTCATTGATGTAGTAGCAGCACTCTTCTTGTAGAAAGATGCAGGTCCCTCCCTGTTCAGCAGTTAGCAGGTCTAGGGCTCTTCGATTCTGCAAGGCAACTTGGGCAACTGAGGTGATCTGTCATTGGACTGATGCTAAAGACTCAGTAGAGTCATCAATAGCAGCTTGAAATTGTGAGGTCAGTCGGCCTATACCTAGGTTTGAGTGAGTTAGTGCCTCTCCTCCTAATCCTACTGCAAGTGCTGAGCTAGCAAGGGAGATTCTAACAGCTTCAGGTGGCTGGGTAGGTTGAGGAAGAGAAGTGTTGGCGTGCTCCCGGAGGAGGCTTCGAAGGAGAGTGAAGTAAGGAAGGTAACTATCTAGTGGTGTGGTTTCTGGCGGTGGGGGAGTTGAGAGTAGGAAAGGGCGACCATACAGCAGCTCAAATGGACTAAGCTGCGATCGGCCCCGAGGGCTTGCTCTTAGCCTGGCGAGGGCAATGGGGAGCAAGGTGACCCAAGATTGGCGGAGCTCAAGCATAAGTTTGGTTAGATGTTCTTTGATGAGGCCATTGGCCCGTTCCACCTTACCAGAGGACTGAGGATGGTAGGCGGCGTGTAGCTTCCACCAAATCCCTAGAGAGGTAGAAACAGCATTAGTAACTTTGGAGATGAAAGCTGGGCCGTTGTCCGACTGTATGGTGGCCAGGAGTCCAAAGCGTGGTATGATGTCTTGAATGAGATGAGTGGCTACCATCCCTGCAGACTCAGAGGCTGTGGGGTAAGCTTCGATCCAGCCTGAAAAAGTGTCAACAATAGTTAACAGATATCGGTATTGTTTATGCTTTGGCATGTGGGTGAAATCGATTTGCCAGTCCTGGCCTGGTAGGAACCCGCGTAGTTGATGGAGCTGTTTGCGGGGGTGACAAGATCCCTGAGGATTAGCCTTGGCACAGATTAGGCAATCGGCATGGACCTTGTGGATGGTGTGGGTGAGGTTGTGTGGGTGGAACAGTGGACTGAGGAACTGGAATAGGGCTTTGGGCCCGATGTGGAGGGAATTGTGTATGTCTTGAATTATTTGGTGGTGGTGTTGTTCTGGAAGGATGAGGAGGTTATGTTTAAAGGCCCATCCGTCTTTAAACTTGATGTCTGTGGAGGAGGACAGCTCAGTGTTTTCTTCTGGGGAATACTGGGGTTTGTAGGTCTTAGAGAGGAAATAAATGGAAGCTGGGGGTGGACTAGTTTGGGCTGTGTTTCGGGCTACTGAGTCTGCAAAGGCATTGCCCTGAGCTACAGGAGTATTTGGAGACTGGTGTCCCTTACAATGGATGATAGCTACTTGGGCTGGGAGCTGGATTGCCTGGATAAGCTGGGAAATGAGCTTTGCATTGAGAACAGGGGTTCCTTTGGTAGTGAGGAAGCCTCGTTCTTTCCAAATCATGCAGTGAGAATGGGCAATGAGAAAGGCATACTTAGAATCAGTGTAGATATTAACAGTTTTCCCAGTTGCCCAGGTAAGGGCTCGGGTGAGGGCAACTAATTCAGCTTGTTGGGAAGTGGTTCCCTGAGGTAAAGGTTGGGTTTCTATAATATCAGTATCGGAGACAATTGCATAAGTAGCTTTCCTGGGTCCGGGGGTTTTGAGAATAGAGCTGCCATCAATGTAAAGGGTAACTGAGGCTGACAGTAGGGGTTGGTCAGTAAGATCAGGTCGTGGGGATTGGCTTAGTTTAAGGATTTCTAGGCAAGAGTGCTGGCTTATTGGAGTTAAAGGGGTGGGAGTTAAAGTTGCTGGGTTAAGGGGTGAACAATGTGAGAGTGTAATGATGGGATTCTCGATGAAAAGCAGGTGAAGTAGTTGGACCCTAGAGGGACTAAGGTGGGTTAAAACCTGGTGGGAAAGCAGGTCAGTAAGCCGATGGGGTGAGAAAACTTGCAAGGGTTGGTGTAGGTTAAGTTTTAAAGCTTCGGTGGTAAGTTCTGCTGCTGCAGCAAGGGCTCGCAGGCAAGGTTGCCATCCCCGGGTGGTAGGGTCTAGCTGCTTGGATAGGTATGCTATAGGTAGTAAGGTGGGCCCTACAGGCTGGGTAAGGACTCCAATGGCCACATGCTGTTTTTCATCTGTATATAGGTAGAATGGCTTATTGGGGTTAGGCAAGGCTAGGTTTGTGGAAGTACAGAGGGCTGTTAGGAGAGCAGAGAAGGCCCGAGTCACAGTGCCTTGGGAGGTAAGTGGTCCTACTGGGGACTGTTTTGCTGCGTGGTACAGTGGTTTTGCTAACACTGCGAAGTTAGGGACCCAATGTCTGAAGAACCCTACTAGACCCAGGAAGGAGAGGATTTCATTTGCTGAGGTAGGTGGCTGGAGGGCTTTGAGAGCCTGGAGCCTATCAGCAGTTATAGCCCAGTGTTTGGGGGTCAGATTGAGGCCTAAATAGGTAACTGAAGAGGTAGATATTTGAGCTTTAGCAGCGGATATTCGGTACCCTTTGTTTCCTAGGAAGTTTAATAGTGTAGTGGTGGCTGTAATGCAGTCGTGGTGGGACAGAGAACAAATGAGGATATCATCAACGTATTGCAGTAGGGTGGAAGGGGTGATTTTGCAAGTTTGAAGATCGGCTGCTAGGGCTTGTCCGAATAGATGGGGGCTATCCCGGAAGCCTTGGGGTAGGACTGTCCAAGTGAGTTGCTGAGAAAGATTGGAAGTGGGGTCTTCCCACGTAAAAGCAAAAAGAAAGTAGGAATCTGGGTGCAGAGGAATAGTGAAGAAGGCATCTTTGAGGTCTAGAACTGAGAAATGGGTGGTTGTAGGGGGAATGTGGGAGAGGATTGTATAAGGGTTGGGCACTACTGGATGAATGGGAATGACTGCTGCATTGATGAGGCGGAGGTCTTGAACTAGGTGGTACTGCCCTGAGGGTTTCTTTACAGGCAGAATGGGAGTGTTGCAGGGGGAGTTTGTAGGAATGAGTAGTCTTTGAGCTTTCAGCTTATTTATGATAGGGAGGAGGCTGAGGCGATGAACTTTGGAGATTGGAAACTGAGGGCGAGAAGGGAAGGTTGTGGGGTCTTTTAGGCATATGAGTATGGGTTGGTGATGTGAGGCTACAGTGGGGGTATCGGTGTCCCACACTTTGGGATCTACGTCGGGGAGGAGTTCGGCCGGAGGAGGGGGGAAAGGTGGGTTGGCGATGAGGGGTAACAGGAAGGTTTCTGTGTGTGGAAAGGTAATAGTAGCTTGCAGCTTCTCTAGGATATCTTGCCCTAGGAGAGGTACAGGGCAAGAGGGAATGACTAGAAAGGAGTGGGTAAAAATGGAAGGGCCAAACAAACAGGTTAAGGGTGGAGTTTGGTGAGGAGTGGAGGGAGACCCATCAATGCCCATAACAGAGACTTGGGAAGGAGTGGTTTTGCCTGAATATGAGGGGAGTACAGAGTAGGTAGCCCCCGTGTCCAATAAGAAGGAGACACTCTTACCCGCTACCTGAAGCTTAACCCTGGGCTCGGCAAGGGTAACCGGGGTTGGGGAGCCAGGGCACTGCTAATCGTCCATAAACCCTAGTAGCTCTGGGAATGGGTTTTCCTGAGCACCTGACTTCTGACCAGTATGGACAGGAGTCTGGTTTTCAGAAACACGTCCTTGCTGCTCTCCAGTGCGTCGGTTTGGAGAAACTGAGGCCCTGGGGAAGCTCAGACAATCAGACCTCCAGTGTCCCATGAGCTGACAATTAGGGCAGGGCTTGGTAGGAGGCCGCGGCTGGGGGCAGACTCTTGACCAGTGCCCTTCTTTCCCACATTTGAAACATGCCCCGGGAGGGGTGTGTTTGTTTGCTTTACCCTTGTTAGTTTCTACCGAGTGAAGGGTTGCTGCTAAGGCTTGGGTTTATAGAGTGACTTTTTGTTTCATACGCGCTTGGCGGGCTGCCTCAACTGTGTCTTCCCTGGCATTAAACCCTTTAAAGGCCATTTTTACCAAGTCCTGTATGGGGGTTGCAGGGCCATCCTCCACTTTCTTTAGTTTTTTCCGGATGTCAGGAGCTGATTGAGAGATGAAGTGTGATGCTAGGACAGTGGCTCCATTTTGGGAGGCTGGATCTAGCCGGGTGTAGCAGACTAATGCTTCTTGCAAGCGAGTTAGAAAGAGGGCAGGGTTTTCATCTGGTAATTGGGTGATTTCTCTTAGCTTGTCATAGTTTACTACTTTGTTAGACACTACATCCATGCCTTTAAGGAGGTATCGGACCATGCGGTCTCTGCGGGGTATGTCGGACCCCCGGCCTGCCTGATAATCCCATTGGGGGTCTTCATTAGGAATTACCTTGGGGCCCAGGGGGATCTGGTTATCTATAGCATGATCTTTATCTGCCTGGTGTCTGGCTGCAGCAAGGATACATTCGTGCTCTTCTGCAGTGAGGGTGGAAGTGCAGATAACTCGAATATCATGCCAAGTAAGGCTGTATGCCTGAGTGAGGTATTGGAATTCTTTAATATAGGTGGATGGGTCGGCTGAGAAGGATCCTAAACGTTTCTCAATTTGGGACAGGTCTTGGAGTGAAAAAGGAACATGGACTCTGACTAAGCCTTCAGTGCCTGCTACTTCTCAGAGAGGGGCTAGAATAGTTGGTTGGTGAGAGTGGGTGTGGGCTGCTACCGGCGAGGTAAGAGGAAGTGCGGCCTCTGAGGAAGGAGGCCCGGAGGGGGTGGGGGAGGAAGGGCAAGTGGCTGATGGCGGCTGGTTGCCGAGGTTGGTGGGAGGGGATAGATGTTCAGGCAGATCTTCCGGTGAAGAGTAGGGAGGGGGAGAAGTAATGGAGAAAGATTTACGAGGGGCGCGAGCTAAGAGGATTTGGTGGGTGGAGCAGGTAGAACAAAGATCAGGGTGGGTACGGAGGTCCCAAAAAGCCTGAACGTAAGGAATTTCATTGTCCTTGCCTGTGCGGTGACAGAAATTGTCGAGGTTTTGGAGGGTATTGAAATCGAAAGTACCAGTCGGGGGCCAACATGACTGGTTATCGAGTTCATATTGGGGCCAAGCCACCTGGAACAGAAAGACAAGTTTTTTCTTTCTGAGGGTTTGAGAATATCCCAATCTGGCAAAATTTTGCAGTAAGCACCCAAGGGGGGTGTTAGTTGGAATTTTGGACTCCGAATTCCCCATGACGAGTGTAGCTACAGACCCTCCGGCGCGGTCGGGTAGATGCAAAGAAAAGGCATCCCCCTTCATTGCAAATTCCTGGGAGTACGGTTAGGTACGGTTAGGGAGGCGGTCAGAGGGGCATCCCCCGTCTGGCAGCAACCCTACGGAAGGCTCCTGGAGCCGGAACGGAGGACTACCTCGGCTCGGCCGAGTCTAGGCGAGGAATCCATGTGGAACACCGGAGGGGAGTCGCTGCACCCGTGCCGTGGGGGGGGTGGTGAAGGTAAAGCAAAAAAAAGTTTGGCTTACCTTAATCGGAGTGTAGAGGTGGCAGGGCCTGTGCTGGGTAGGTCGGGGGAGGGGGCCGTGGCCTGGCCGGCAGCCCACACTCCTGGTGGGTGGGGGGAGGGGGCCGCAGCCTGGCCAGCGGCCCACGCTCCCAGGTTTCGGCACCACTTGTCCGACCCACTGTCCACGGAGAGACAGAGTTCGCTCGAATAAACCGGATTGCAGGCTGGAAGAAAGTCCTTAAGTTCAGGCTTTATTGGGAAGAAAGAGCCTCCGGGTGAACCAGAGGGGAAAGCAGGAAGATGGCTGGCCGCGCCGAGCCTAGAGGGTTAGAGCTTTTTATAGGGGTGGGAACAGGAGGGCTTGGGGGAGTGCTGACTCAGTGGGTGGTGGTTGGTCAGGCTGGCTGTCTGGCAGGAAGTATTCCGGGGGGAAGAGCTTGTTGGGCAGGAAGTCATTAGAGAGCTGATAGGGCAGATGGTGATTGGTTCAGCCAGTCGCTAGGCGGGAGGTGGCTGTAGCCAGGCGGGAAGGCCAGAACGGTATGTAGAGGGCGAACTTCCTCATCGGAAAGTTAAGGGGGGAGGGCGAACTTCCTCATCGGGAAGTTAGATTTTTCCCATGTGGCCAGGGTGGCTGGTTGTCTGGGCCGGCTTTCTAACAGGGGCAGATCTTTTCCAAACAGTATTGACATAAAGACTTACTGTAAATCAACAGTAATCAAGATATCCTAATATTTGCAAAAGAATAGATAAACAGATCAGTGGAACAGAAGAGAGCACCCAGAAATAAAGCTACATGAATGTACTCAACTAATCTTAAACAAAGGATCAAAGACATACTATGGAGAAGATAGTCCTTTCAACAATTGGTGCTGGCATAACTGGATATGCACATGCAAAACATTAAATCTAGACACTAACCCTATATCTATCACAAAAATTGATTGAAAAAGATTAAAAAGCCTAAATGTAAAGGCAAAGCTATAAAACTCCTAAAAGTAAACATAGGAGACATTGTAGATGACCTTGGATTTGGGGATAACTTTTTAGACATACTAGCAAAGGCACAATTCATGAAAGAAAGAATTGGTAAGCTGACCTTAATGAAAACTAAAAATGTCTAGTTTGTAAAAGATACTGTGAAGAGAATGAAAGGACAAACCACGGACTGAAAATATTTGCAAAAGACGTATCTCATGAAGGACTGTTATTCAATATATACAAAGATCTCTTAAAATGTCACAATAAAAAAACAATTTTGAAAATGGGCAAAAGACCTGACATCTCAGCAAGTAATATATACAAATAGCAATATGCATATGAAAATATGCTCCACATCCTACATTGTGAGGGAAATGCAAATTAAAATAAATTCCACTAAACATCTATTACGGTGACCAAAATCCAGAACATTGACAACACCTAATGCTGATGAAGATATGGAGTACAGGTACCTTCATTCATTGTTGATAGGAATACAAAATGGTATAGCCCCACTGAAAGACAGTTTAGCAGTTTCTTAACATACTCTTATCCTACAATTCAGCAGTTATGCTCCTTACAAAGTACTGAAAGGAACTATAAACATGTTCAAGCAAAAACGTGCATATGGATGTTTAAAGCAGTTTTATTTATAACTGCCAAAACATGGAAGCAACCAAGTTGTCTTTCAGTAGGTAAATGAATAAGTAAACTGTCATATATCCAGACAACATATTATTTATTGCTAAAAAGAAATGAGCTATTAATCCACAAAAAGACATGAAAGACACTTAAATGCACATTACTAAATAAAAGAAGCCAATCTGAAAAAGGTACATACTGTATGATTTCAACTATACAATACCCTGGAAAAGGCAAAACTGTTCAGATAGTAAAAAATTACAGTGGTTTCCAGAGGTTGAGGGGAGGGATGGATGAATAGGTGAAATACAGAGCAAATTCAGGGCAGCGAAAATCATTCTTCTGATACTATAAAGATGGATACGTGCCATTATAAATTTGTGCAAACTTATGGAATGTACAACACCAAAAGTGAACAATAATGTAAATTTTGGATTCTGGCTGTTAATAATGTGTCCGTGTAGTTTTATCAATCGTAACAAATGTACCACTCTGGTGGGTGGGGAATTCTGACAATGAGAAACACTATGCATGTGTGGAAGCAGAAGGTACATTGGTTCTGTGTCCCTTACTCTCACTTTTACTGTGAATATAAAACTGTCCTAAAAAAATCCTTTAAAAAAATCCATGGTGAAGAAAATTAAAGGCAGGCTATTGTTGCTTGTTTGTTTTAAAACACTGCTGAGAATATGTTGTTCCCAATGAGCCCTAGGTTCTAGTCAGGGCCACAAAACTGTCACATTCCCCATGGGGTGGTCAATGAGGGTTGACAATAGTGTAGGAACAAGTGGGGCAACGCAGGCCTTTATGTGTACTCACCATTTTTGATTTAAGAGCTTTTATTACTTTTTTTCATTTGTTTCAACAAATGAAATTTGCTGATCTTTTACATAAGTGTATATTGCAGAACACATTTCTTCTTTTTCATCGGGCTCAGACATGGCTTGTCATTGCACGGGAAGAGATTTATTCTTCTTGACTCTGGGGTTTCCTAGTCCTTTCTACCTCGATGAGAATGGCCTAAATGAATTGAACTTCCCCAGCACTGTCTCTGCTCCGTGACCTCATGGGTCTTCTTTCCATAATCTGACTTTTAAAGGCCTTTTGAGTAAAGAAAGAAGATTCTAGGGAATTCTGAAGTAGGCAAAGATGCTTTTGTAGAGTACTTCAATTTCCAACTTCACATCATTTTACTTTCAAAGTATGCCCCCATTTTCACTCACTAACATTCATAGTATTTTACATTTTTATCATCTTGAAACATTTGAGAAATTTGTGGAATAAATTAACTCATTCTGAGATATAAAAAATTGAAAATCAGCTGAGTGGGCTCTCCACACTGCACAGAAATAGCATCTGTTTTACAAAAATAAAAATTTTGCTAACTAAAATAAAGGACTAGCAGTTAAATGTCAACTATTAACTCATGGGTGAACAAGTGAAACTTTTCAATAGCCCTTTAAAATTTTAACAGTTGCTTCTTAAACTATGCATAAAAACAGTTTTAGTATATAACATAACATAAACACAGAACAACTTTTTCCAAAAGGTCAAGAGTTTTATTTACAAAACAACGTCTCTAGATGTGGACGTTAAAAAGACTACTTCCAAGAAAATAAAATTTTTGAAGCCTGAATTAAATCCCAAATAGACAATGTGCACCAAAACTACAAAAGACATCAAAAGTCTCTTCATCTGCCAAATGTTGCCCAATTTTAGTACAGATTTTATTTCCCTTATGAATGCCATGTCCTATTCCCTGAAATCTGAATGACTAATACTGAAAAATATAAACATAGAGTGAAAGGTATTGTGTGCAAATTTTATTAATAGCACAACAAATATACTTTAGTAAACAAAATGGACAGTTTTCATGACTGAATCCCAAGAATTAGAATTAGAATGACTGGACTTGTAATTCAGATACATTGGTTTTTTTACTTGGTGACTTCTTTAGGTAGTTAAATAATTGGTATTTTTTAAGCACTTAACATGTGCCAGGCATAATAGGTTGGTAATATAGTTTATATGTTTACTTTTCACAACAATCCTACTTAATCTCCTTTTGCATATTTTTCATATGACAAAACTAAGATATATTCTAAAATGATGGGAACTTGCCCAAGTTCACACAGGGATGTGGTTCAGGATATGCTACCCAAAATACGGCACCTTGACACAATGAATATTTTAAGCTGAAGGAATTCATCAAACCACAGAAGCAGGAAGATGTTTCTGAAGCAGGATATAGAAACAGTTAATAGGAATTCACCTTGACCTTGTCTCCTGAAGCAGGCCATAAAACCTAGTTGACCTGTGACATGGTAAAAGCCCCATAAAACTGCATACCTCAACCATACCTCAGCTTTCTGTTGAAACTGCTCTCTATAGCCCAAATGTGAATAAGCAATTAAGGACTGTAATTTCCACCCTACCCAGACAATGTGTAAACAAATGCTAATCTTGACTTTTGTGAACCACTTAAGTAACAATCAGAATGTCAAAAACTCCCCTGGCTCTTGGAGAGTCCAGAGCCCCTCACCCTCATCTCCACCCAGGAGGTGATTTACAGAAGTTCCAGATAACTGACATTTTTGTACTTATACTGAGGTTAGAGAAGGAACAGGGGCAAGATAGGATATGGGAGGGAGAGAGGAAGAAAGGCATGGTGAACAAAGCAGTCTTGGTATTGCAGATGGAATCTCACAGGTAGCAATTCTCAGAAAGAACACATGGCGGCCTGCAGTAAAATTTTTCTGTCAAACCTTTCTTGAAGGTGTAAGACTTTTAGTCTCTTTTTTGTGTGTGTGAGTTAATCTTTCCTAGATCCAGATAAGAGGAGCCTCAGAAAGAATCTGTTTGCACTGCTTTTTTTTTTTTAACTAATGCAGATTTTCTCTACAATGCAAATCTCTCTCACAAAAGGGCAGTTTTTCTGAGCTATTTCTGTGGTTTGTGGCCCTTCTGAATAGCCATATAGGAATATGCCAGAGAAGTATATTTTGTGGTGAAATATTCTGGTTCTGTCAGAACAAACAGGTCTTGCTAAATTTCCCCACAGTTTATTATTATTAGATCATACCTTCATTTTTCCCAATCATGCTCCTCTACAACTGTCTACATCTTCATCAGTTTAGCACAAAATATATACAGTTTTCCCTGTTTCTTTGGATCTTCACCTCTGAAGGTTCCACATTATATAAAATTTATATTAAATACATTTGTATCCTTTTCTCTTGTAAATTGTCTTTTTGTTATAGGGGTTACAGTCATGAACCTAGTGATGGATGAGAAAAAGAAATAGCTTTTTATCTCCCACAGTTTCACAGATACCACATGCAGAAAAGCTGGTGAGACACATATTCAGCTAGAGAAAAGACTTGACAATCATATTTCTTTTTTTGAGACAGAGCCTCACTCTGTCACCAGTTTGGAGTGCAGTGGCATGATCTTGTCTCTGTTAGACAAAGGGTTTCACGATGTTGCCTACGATCTAGGACTACTGGACACATTTGATCTACCTGCTTTGGCCTTCCAAAGTGCTGGGATTACAGGTGTAAGCAACTGTACCCCGCCCATACCACATTCTTAACATATGTTATCACATTCTTTACTCACCAACTTATAGCTCACTACTATTCTTCCTCTCCTTTCTCATTTGTTAATTTATTAATTTTCCATGACTTGTAAGGCAGAATTTTTATATAACATAATAGCAATCTGTTTTCCTTTAAAAACACTGGCTATTGTTACATGTCATGTAAACCTCAGTAAAATGAGTACCAAAGAGAATTATATACATCCCTCATCAATTCCAAGGGATCCAGTATCCTTTTCTGTTGCAAATCAGAAACTTTATCAGGCTAGTTAGGTTGAAGTAAAACTACCTGTTCCTGTTTTCTATTAAGCAGAGCAAACAATAGGCAACAAACAAACAAAAACCCAAGTTTGTTGAAGCAACAATAGCAATAGAACAAGTAATAATATAACATTTCAATATAGAATTCTTTCAAATTTCTTCCTTCTACTGTTTACAACAATGGTTACCAAACCATCAGGCTTACTCACACAGGACAAATTGTAAATAATGCAGCATGTTAAATAACAAGCATTGTCCGTTATAATGAAATGAAACAAGTGTCAAAGGCAAAATATTCATAAAACAGTTGGAATCTATAACCCACTAAAATTCAGGCTTCTGGTCAAATATTACAACAACTTCAAACATCAGAGAACTTAAGGTGTATGATTTGAAACTAATAATGCATAATATCCAAAGAGTTCTGTATAGGTAAACAGTGGTGATGCAGTGAGCTATTTGTGTTGAGTATTTATTTCTTTGCTGTCTAATTGCTCCAACTCCCTAGAGGTTAGGAGTCTATCACCTGCTGTTCCTCAGCTGCTAAGATCAGAGAATATAACACAGATGGAGTGAGCTCTGTTCTCAGGGCTGCTGCTTCACAGAGATAAGGCTGCAGGTTGTAGAAGTGCTCAGTTTTGCCTTCCTCTGAAAAAGCCTTAACAGCTATCAATAATTCCCAGTTACTTCTCTACTGTTATGTTAAACAACACTGTGTTACATACACAGGTGCAATTTGATAAAAGAGAGTCGTTTAAATCACTTGAAATGCCTATAGCTTTATTATTGCAGGTCTTTGTGTTGTCTCTCGTCTTTTCTTTTTTTAAAAATTTCTTCTTCTTGCCCACTCCCTCTCCCAGGTCTACTGCCAAACTGCAATGATTTAAGAACCTGGTTAAAATGTTGGATCACATTTCTTCACCAGTTGCCTTGAGCCTGTTTGGTGAGCTATTCTTTAGCCACCCTTGTCATTCTGCTGTCATTCACAGCATTATATTTCTAGGAATAAGAACATTGCAAAAATCAGCTATCCTCATTCAGGAACATGTACTATGTCTGGTTATGATCTCGCAATTAAAATAAGCCAATTTTCAGCAGCCCAGATATGGGAGCTGCAATCCCTTGTATCACTGAAATTTATACAGTTCTTAATTTTATCAAAAGACAAAGATCATTTTACTTGCAACTCTTAAATATGCAAATACAACCTCTCTATACCCTGTTTCTGCCACTGGAAAGTGGAAGAAAGAGTCATACTGTGCTACTAAATCGTGCTTCATATATTTTACCATTTGATCAGTTATCATAATTGACATCACCTTTTGCATCCTGTGAAGCAACACATGGAATGCACTTAGTACAGGGCCTCCTAGCCTGTATTCAAATATCAACTACTGCTGATTACCAATGTAGTTTCAACTCTTTCCCTCCTGATATTTCCTTGAGTATCAAGTTCAGTGGCTCTTTCCCCACTCAGCCTAGATACTCTGGGGTTCTTTGAAAATAAGCTGGTATGACTTTCATCAGTGTCTCCACACTTTAAAAACTTATCATGAACACTGGATACAAGTGTGCTTTATTATGTAGAAACAATGATAAGGGATTCATTGTCACAAGATTATTAAGTTGTGAACTGATTAAATACTCATTGCTTGGGTTAATTTTACATATTTAAAATCTATATATTTTTAGTAAGTATTTCTCGTACTTAACCTCCCTTATAGTACTAGCACCTTATTCTTTATTGTTGATACAACATTCTGATTCCCCCTGTAAGCCCAAAATAAGCTGCTTCTTACTAAAAATCAATCATTTTAGAAACAGGTAAACATGTCCAACCACAGACTGAGCTGCATAATCACACTCTATTATGTAAGTGAGGTAATTTTTAAAAAACTTTGTTTTTTTCTTTTATATTTAAGCTTATATTGTTTTGCCTAGATATTTACACAACTCTGTACAGTTCACAGTGTATCACAAATACTATTACAAATTTATTAAAATTCTTTTCTGGCATTTATGTATTATATATGCAGATATAATTTTAAACTTTAGTTCAATTATAAGGTGTTAAATAATTTGTCAACCTTAGAAGTAAATTATTTTCCAGACAAATAAAGTTCTAATTATATATAAAATTCAATTGGAGAATAGCACTACAGTGTTCCCTTAGCAGACCACATCTTCTGTTTGATACCTAAGAGCAGGGCTACAACCTCAAGTCTCTATGGTGTCTACAATTCATCCAAGTTCATCAGGCTTACTGGAGAGTCAGGTTTTCTCTGTGACACAATATTTTGTAGACTAAGCATCTTTACCCTTTTCCCCCAGATGTTCATGGTTTCACACCTTGGAATGGTAGAAGCCACCAGGCTCCTCTAGCCCATAGTGTGTTTCCACTTTGACATTCACCCAGTGGATACCCCAGTCAATAAACACCAGTAGCACAGGTTATGACAGCAGTTTCTTTTAGTCTCCTCTATGACCCAGCACTTCTTTCCTCCAGTAACTGGTATTTCTGGGAACAACACCTCTGAGAAAACCTCCTTATCTCTTATGATCTCTTTGGTAGTTGGACAACTCATGATTACTTTCTTGACTCCACGTTAAGAATCCATGTTAGGCATGATTTTATAAGCATTCAGTGTCCCTGTAGTACAATGTAATTTAAGAAGGAGTATATGTAAGGGGAAACATGTGAGATATTTTCTGTGAAGTTGGAAGATACGGTTCATAAGACCATCCTCACTTCGAACACCAATTGTATGTTTGGGGTTTCCCAAGACCACTCTCAGATTTAACAAATCAATAGAAAGACCCACGGAACTCACTGAAAGCTATGATATATTCATGCTTACGGTTTATAATAGAGAAAGAATACAGAATAAAATCTGCCAAGGGAAGAGATGCATAGGGCAGAGTTCAATGAAGTGGGAGAGCGTTTCAAATGTGAGGTTTCTATTATTTTCAGGATACATTACCCTCCTGACATCAGTATATGATAATATACATAGAATATCGCCAACCAAGGAAGCTCTTCTGAACTTTAGTTTCTAGAGATTTTTACTGGAACTCCATGTTTGAGTGCCCACATGGCTGAACTCTAGTTTATGGACTGTTGGAGGTGGAATGGATACCATGTGGCCCAAAGCTCCCATCATAATTCACACAGTTGGACATCCAGTGATTAAGGCTCCTAGTTAAACAAAAACACCTTTATCAGGAAAAACGGTCCAAGGGCCTACAGATCACCTTCCAGTAGCTGAGCACAGATGCCAGACCTCTCTTTGGTTAAGGTTAAATCTTTTATTACATACTTTTCGAATGTAATCTGTCAGGTAGTTTTAAGAAAATAAATTTTTAGATCTTTGAGGCTGTTTTACCCACAAAATTGCATTGTTTGATAAACGCCACACATCTAAGGAAAGAAACTTTTACCATGACTACATTAATGCATCCCCAACCCACAGGGCTTATGGTATGCTCCTGCTATAAGTATGCCTCTAAAGAGTGAAGCATGCAAATATTTTCATTGAAAGAGGACATTTAACCATTTATAAAATAAAATGAATCTGATACATGGTAAAGCGGGTGGAGGTATAATGATAAATTTCTTTTAATGACATCACCTCTTCCAATCCTTGGTTATCAGCAAAGTATGCATCACACTTAAGGAAGATTTCTGTAACCACAAAAAAAGCATGAAGAAATTGTTCTCAGTACTTTTCCTATAATGAAAGCAGTTTCAAATTGCAGAATCAATGTACTAGAGTAATAAAGATATTTGTAAACATAACCAGGATGTTGTACATCAAAGTACTATAAAGGTAAAATGTCAGTTATCAGTGTAAAACTGTCTCTCCCTCTCTCTCTCTGTGTGTGTGTGTGTGTGTGTGTGTGTGTATGTGTGTGAGACAGACAGCTATCTCTCAGATTTGTAGTTTTATCACATTTAATAAGAAAATTAAAACTTATTTTATCAAATCATATCATAAATAGTTGACTCTTATTTATGCTTCTATAAGTCTTAGGTTTTTTCTACTTCTAATTTGCAAAAATTGAATTTTATTCTGGCTGTTGGACCTATTAGTGTTAGCAGTAGATACTTGATTCTCTCATTAAATATGTAAGAAAATTTGATGGTGATGTATAAAAAACTAAATGGATTTATTTCTGATTTTTATTTTTGACTTTTATTTAATAATTTGAAAACCAAAAATGTATGCAAACATACAAGTTTATAAAAGGAATATTATATCATTTATAATATTTCTTAGGTTCATAAATGACTAATTTTAGCTATATAAATTGTATAGCATTATTAAAAATTAATCAGAGAAACAGCATATTGATACATTATCTAATTTTTCTAACTTAAAATGAATAAACATATCAGATGTACAACATTTCAACTGAGTGCATGGCATTATTAATCCATCTTGCAAATGTGTGCTACTTTTTGTTTCTCAATATTTTAGATAATATCCCTGAAAACACATAACTCAATAATGTAAATTGATAAATGAAATAAAACTTTATGTGACAAAAATAAAGAATTTGATGTTTGGCTTAAAAATGAGAATTGGCTTTGCCAATTGAGCTGTATGGTGGAGAGTTTGCATAAATCGAAAGAGCTAAATCTGTAGTGCCAATATATCTTGAAAAAATATCTTTTAAGTTAAAGATGAGAACATTTAGTCTGGGCACAGTGGCTCACTCCTGTAATCCCAGCTCTTTGAAAGCCATGGTGGGCAGATCACCTGAGGTCAGGAGCTGGAGACCAGCCTGGCCAACATGGCAAAACCCAGTCTTTACTAAAATAAGATAAAATAAAAAATAAAAATAAATAAATAAAGAATAAAGATAAGAACATTTAAAATATTAAATTAATAAAATCATAATATAATTTTAATATTTAATAACTTTACTCCAACTCTGTATCAGTCTTGTATCAATCAAGATACCAACAAACAGCATGGAAAGATTAGGACTTTTGAATCTGGTGTGTTTACAAACGGGCTAATAAAGGGGAATGAGTTACAGAATAACCAAAGAAATTACAATAGGCACTAGGGTCAAGTGAGGAAGCTGTCCTCACTGCTTAGCCAACAGCACAAGGAAAGGGAAAGCTTTTTGATATTTGGAAGAAAAGTTAATCAAACAAGGATCTTTGGAAACGAGGACTGCTGTTCGGTTGAGATCATAGCCAATCTGAAGCTACCTTACAAGTGAAAGATCCAGGAGAAAAAATACAGACTTCATTTACTTCTTACTTTCAGATTATTTGCTGGACTTTGTATTAGCTACAATCAGAGAAATGAGAACAAATGGAAGCTCAATGATTACTCCATACAAATCAGCATAACAATGCAGAGAGCAGAGTAAAGAAAAAAGGAGAATAAACGCAGAGGAGCACATAGAACTTACCGGATACAAAACCTTTTTTTAATATATCGAGTTTAAAGAAGGTGCACTTAAGAGATGGATTAATAGTTATAATAAAAGTCGTAGCAAAGTATTTTTGATACCTCTCTCCAAAATTAAGACAGTAAATGATACTAGTAACTGGATTTTAAAAATTGTGTAATTTATATTGTTTATTGTTCTTTGCTTTCAAGAAATCTGAAGGAGAACCTAATCTACTTGCCAATCAATTTATAATAAACAATAATTTTCATTATAAATGATTTTGTTATTTCAGCTTGAAATTCTGAAGGAGTTTAAAGAATTAAGTGACATTGTTAACAAAAGTCACTTTTGTTCCTATGAACTAATACATATAAACAAATTTCTTTAACACTTCAAATGATAAAATGAAAAATATGGAAAGGATTGATTATATGCTATAATATTCTAATAATAACTCATTTATCTATGAATAAGTTCAATAATTGAAAATATAGCCTTATTAATTAAGCTATGCATTCTGAAAAAAAAATTATATTCAAATTATTTATTAAATTTATAATATGCATATGCCAAGACTAGTGTGTACTAATAACAATTATAATACAATTAAATCTCTAAGAAACATAATTTAATAGAGGTTATATGACAAAATTGAAAATTTTAGTGTATATACACATTTTGTGACAATATTGGCATAAAACGATAATATATTAGTCTGCAATTTAGCAGCAGAAGTGAAAGTTGTGAGTTCAAGAAAAAAATTAAAAAATATGAATTTTAAAGAGAACTAATTAATATGTTTAAGTGGTTAATAAAGATTTCAAATTATTATGTTCCAGAAAAATAAATACAGGCATGAGATGTTTCTCCTGGATAAATTTACCCTGAGCTTTCTTACATAGTGCTGGAGTCTGATAATTTATGTTCATTTACCACAATCTCTTTGTTAAAGTTTCTGATGGAATCATGCCTAGAAGAAATTTCCACCACAATCTGTGTTATTTCTAAAAATTTACCAATGTTTTGTATTTCTGAAATGTTTATTGTTTAGCACTTTAGTCCATTTTTAAATTTATGGTATGATGAAGAGAAATAATTGACATTGTTTTCCCCAAATTCATAGTCACTTATGCCAATACTATTTAATGAACATATTAACCTTTAATATTTCCCCAAATCCTACATTTCCTTGTAAATTTGTTTGCCTACTTTTTATTTTGTTTCATTGATCTATTTGTCTTTTCTGTAACTCAGCATTTTATTTACAAGATCTTTACAGAATCCTTTTAAATTTAACTAGTAGTGAAAATTATTCATAATTATTCTCTAAAATTTACACATTTACTTTCCCAGATTAATTTAAGAATTTTTTTTCAGCTTAAATGGAGATCCACGATGGCTGATCGCTAACAGCTCGGGATTGTAGCTCCCAGTGAAAGCTCAGAAAACGTGAGGATGCCACATTTTCAGAGGAATTTTCATCGCCCACAGACGAGATTTCCAGTGGAGGAGCCCCGCAGGTCGAAAGCGCGACTTCTGTGGCCGGCACAGCGCTTTTGTCGTCACCTCGTCGCAGCAGCTCTTCCTGCACAGTAAACGGGACTGGTTCCCCTACTGACTGGTGTTTGGAGCTCCAGGAAGGCAGAGTCGCTTGTTGTGGACTCAAGAAGGAAGCCAGACCGGAGATTCCCAGGCAGAAGAGCACCATCAGTCTTATCGCTGCTGTTTTGGCCGGCACAGTGGGTTGCTCGGATTCCAGCACTGGGAATCAATAAATTGGACATCCTCTCAAGACAACAGTTGGATAAAAATCACAATAAAGGGAAAAAAAAAACCTAAAAAGGCCGAGAATACCAAAAGTCAGGACCCCTCTCCCTCTACAGGGGATTGCAATTCCTCATCAGCAACGGAACAAGCCCTAATGGAAGAGGACTGTGTTCCATTATCTGAAGCAGGCTTCAAAAGGTGGATGCTAAAAAATTTTTGGGAGCTGAAACAACTTGTTCTAACCCAATGTAAAGAAACTAAGAACTTTGAAAAAAGGTTTGACAAAGTGTTAAAAAGAATGGACAATATAGAGAGGAATATAAATGAACTAATGGAGTTGAAAAATACAACACGAGAACTTAGTGAAATATGCACAAGTTTGAATAGCCGAATTGATCAAGCAGAAGAAAGGATATCAGAGGTCGAAGACAAATTTAATGAAATGGAATGAGAAGACAAGAATAGAGAAAAAAGGATAAAAAGGAATGAGCAAAGTCTCCAAGAATTATGGGACTATGTGAAAAGACCTAATCTACGTTTGATAGGTGTACCTGAATGTGATGGAGAGAATGAATCCCAGCTGGAAAATACTCTTCAGGATATTATCCAGGAGAATTTTCCCAATCTAGCAAAGCAGGACACTATTCAACCTCAGGTAATACAGAGAACACCACAAAGATATTCCTTAAGAAGAGCAACCCCAAGACACATAATTGTTAGATTCACCAGGGTTGAAACGAAGGAGAAAATACTAAGGGCTGCCAGAGAGAAAGGTCAGGTTACCCATAAAGGGAAGCCGATTAGACTTACAGCAGATCTCTCAGCAGAAACCCTACAAGCCAGAAGAGAGTGGAGGCCGATATTTAACATCCTTAAAGAACAGAACTTTCAGCCCAGAATTTCATATCCTGCCAAACTAAGCTTCACAATTGAAGGAAAAATAAAATCTTTTATGAACAAGCAAGTACTCAGAGATTTTATTACCACCAGGCCTGCTTTACAAAAACTTTTGAAAGAAGCATTATACACAGAAAGGAACAACCAGTATTAGCCTTTCTAAAAATATACCAAAAAGTAAAGAGCATCAACATAAAGAAGAATTTACATCAACGAATGGATAAAATAGCCAGTTAACATCAAATGGCAGTAATCCTAAATTTAAATCGACTAAATTCCCCAATCAAAAGACACAGCCAAAACCTAACGGTATCTACATCCAGACCCATTTTATATCCAAAGATACACAAAGACTAAAACAAAGGGTTGGAGAAAGATTTACCAACTAAATGGAGAACAAAAACAAATAAATAAACAAAAAGGAGTTGGAATTCATGCATTTGATAAAACAGATTTCAAAGCAACAAAGATAGAGTGGTATAAGGATAAATGCAACCTAACACCCAGATACATAAGACCCATAAAGAGATTTAGACTCAACGAGACAGAAAATTAATAAGGATATCCAGAATCTGAACTCAGATCTGGAATAAGTAAACTTAATAAGCACTTGTAGAGCTCTCCATTTTAGATACATAAAATATACATTCTCTACTTTAAATACACAAAATAATGATCGGCCATTATTAATACCCATTCATAGAATAAAGCAATATTCCTGTTCTCTCTCCCTCTTTTTCTTCCTCTCTTTTCCTTTCCTAAAAAAAAAATATAATAAGAATTTCCAGGCTTCTCAGTACACATCATTTTCCCATTTATTATCTGAAGGTATCTTATATAATAGCAAAAGTGAGAGCTCATTCAGCTGCATTTATTTCCATTACAAAGTCAAATCTAGAACCCATGTCAATTTCCAGAGAGATCTTTATTCACCTATGATCTCTATCCCCTAAGTTTTTCTTTCATTTCCTTTGATTGTAATTAATTTTTTATGGAAACTTAGGTAAACTCAGCTTCTCTCAGCCAGGAACAACTGCAAACACATTTATTTATCTTTCTTCCCCAAATCTACAGGACATCAAATATTGACCAAAAAAAAAAAAAAAAATTGTCTTGAGATAGCTATTGATATTACATTAAACTTTTTCTTAGTGAGTTGCTGTACTTGTCTTGGTGCAGTGCAATTATTAGCCACTATTAAAAGTAGTCCCCATAGGCACTCAACCTGGAGCTAGTTACTATGAACAGCTCTATTTCAAATTCTTATATGCAATATGTATGGATCAGTTGAACTTATGGTTTTCATTGCTCTGTGTGTGAGGGTGATGATAGAAACCACAAATTATTTTGCCGAATGACAGATTTTAATGCATATCTTTTGAATTTGGCAGGTCAGCACACTTTTTGTTGATTGTCAGATCAGCTGAGGTCTCCCCAGCACCTCTGATCTGAGTTTCAAAGTCCTGTAAAGATAATATTCTAAGGAAGCCCACTGATTCAGGTTTTACTCATTTATAGAAACATTATCGTATTATATTTATGTGGATTTGAATATAAGTGAAATGTTTTCCATGGTAACTTTTTTAAGGAATATGTAATATCTCTGTAATTATTCAGGTCTTCTTTTACATTTTTGAGTAGAAATTTATTGTTTTCTTCATAACAGTCTTGCAGATTAATGTTGTTTTACCCTTCTTTTATTTGTATTGTGGGAAAGATACCTGTATTAGTTTTTTTTTTTTTTCATGCTGCTAATAAAGACAAACCCGAGACTGGGTAATTTATAAAGGAAAGAGGTTTAATTTACTCACAGTTCCATGTGGCTGGGGAGGCCTCACAATCATGGTGGAAAGCAAAGGGGAAGCAAGATATATCTTATATTGCAGCAGGCAAGAGAGCCTGTGCAGGGAGACTGCCCTTTTATAAAATCATCACATGTCATGAGACTTGTTTACTAAAACCTGCCCCCATGAATAAATGAACTCCCACTGGGTCCGTTCCACAACATGTGGGAATTTTGGGAGCTATAATTCAAGATGAGATTTGGGTGCAGACACAGCCAAACCATGTCAATACTTTTGTATTACTTTAAAAAAATCTGGTTATTTGTGATATTATTGAACTATTACAGAGCAAAGATACGGCATAAGGTATGATATATCTTATGTTGAATCTTACTGAGTTTGCTCATGCTCATAAATTTGTATGTTAGTTAATATATCTATATTTCTATTTATTATTAATAATAAAAACTAGCATTAACATTCCATTACTAAGATGAATAAATTCTTCAATGTTCTACTATATTTCTTAAAATAATAATATGAGTAATAGTTGTTCATTTGGGTATCATTTCTTTGTTCACTGTTAATAAGGGGTTTTCTCTTGATTCATGATATTCTTCCCAGGGTAAACATCTTTTGTCCTATTCTTAGTTCGTCACATAAGTGTTTTTTAAAAAATTAAGGATGCATATGATTTCAAATTATTTTTTCATACCTAAAACTATCTTTGTAGAGTTTTCTCTTTTAACCTGATAATATGTATATTTACTATTTTCTACTTTCTCTAACATTTAAAACTTGAAGCTTCTAAAAATAATTTTAGGTGCATTGTGCAATATTTTTACATGATGTATTATCAGTTTTGTTCAATTCTAGTTGATATATTCTAATTTCCTGTTTAATTAAATAAATATTTAGAAATGTAAAACATTTCATCTTGATTCCATTTCTTCCCTCTCTCCTTCCCTCTTTTCTTTTCCTTTTAATTTTCTAATACCACTTTCCAAAACTGAACAATTTGTGCTAAATATTTCTATTTGGGGCTTTATTATGTTGTTGAATTTTTAAAAGCACATCCAAGACATTGTTATACTGGCAAACACTGTGGTTTGCTTAGCTTAGGTGTTCTCCAATTTTGCATACCAACAAAACTTTTTGTTTTGTCTCCCAAGTTCCCAGTCTAAGAGGATTAATTATCATTGGTTTGGGTCATTTAAGCCAATCTTATTCTCCTTGTAAATCCTTGCTTTCATGACTGTCCTTGCAGCTAGAGCATGTGACCTAGTTCTGTCCATTGAGTTGTAACTGGAGATATCCTGAGGGAGCAACTGGAAAAGAATATCTTTTCAGATAATAAAGGGATATCAGGTGAAGAGAACTCTAGCTTCTTCTGCCTCCTGTCATTGAAAAAAATCTAACTCTGCAGTAGCTGAAGCTGTGACAATCATTTGGTATCCCAGGGAAAAACAAGAAAATTGCATGGATATTATAATATAAACAGCTACTTTGCTTTTTTCTCTAATAGCATACTTTCTGAATTTTAGCTGTGCTCATGAATGCTTGGAATACTGTATATACGTACCAACTTTGCTAGATGCTAATTGCCGTCAGGCCATTAAGCTCTGACTAAAGATATGTAACTTTTGATATTTTTCTTCTTTCTAGTTTATCGTATTGTTTTCAGGAATGAATATAATAGAGCTCTAGCTAAAGCAATTTTTCTTTATCATAAGGTGAATCGGAAATGTAATTTCAAATAAAAATGGTGTAACAAGATAAGAGGATGCTAGATTTCCAATTCAGTGGAGCATCTTTTCAGTTGTGGTTCATGTATCTGAATTTTTACATCATAAATTTAATTAAATATCCATAGTTTTAGCCAATTTTTATTTTGAGTTTTCTGTCCTTTAAATCCAAAACTAATCTTACCTAATACTGGTGTTACTCAGAATCCTGAGTTTTTTGAGATGAGTAAGGAAAAGGGTGATTGCTTAACTTTAGGTTTTCGTTAAGTGAAATATTTTCTTACCTCATGGTTAGTTTTCCTGTTGCTTGTAGGAAAAGTGTTCACTATAAAAAATAAAGATTTCACAGATATAGCTATATATTTTATAATTATCCTTATTCTATTAAGTTTGCAACGTGAGGAGAAAAGAAACTGCCAATAATCTACAGAATTGATATTTCTGGAGTACAGTTTAAAGCATCATATTTGAAAACAAACCTATTGGCCTATATTGCTGATTTTCATAGGCAAAGCTGTTAAAGAAAATAATCTCCCTTATAAGATAGACAGCATTAACACTTACATATTTCACAGCTATATTATAATACAGATTTTTTTGCATTATAATTTCTATTTAATTTGGTACCTGACTTAATATGTGTATATGTATGTTTATCTATGTGTTTAAATTCTAATGTTCAAAATTGTTCCAAAAACACAATTTCTCCCTTTGTGATAATGAAGCTCATACAAAAAGCTCTTAATTTTTGTCATTCAAATATCTACACTTTAATAGCATAAAGAAAAGCTGTCATCCAAATATAAAGCATTCTTTGGTGATATTACATATTATAAAATCATGGCTAGTGGACTGAATTTACTTTAAATTAATATGTAAAAAGTTAATTCTAAGTTAATTTCATAAAGAATATCCAGGGGACAACAAGTAGCTTGAAGAAGACAATTGTTCAGAAAAGTAGAAAGTTGTTGCTTTTTCCAGCTGGTTGATATTTCAGGGTCATTTTATATTTCAAAATTGCTAGTCTTACTACTACTTGAATATCTTGGAGGTGTGTATATGAACAGTCAACTCTTCCATTGCCTTGAGCATTGCTGGAGGATATTCAAGCTATTTGCTGATCTCTAGCTATGTTTTAACCAAACTTTATTTTATAAAGAGTCCCTAGGTGCAACTATGAGGCATTTTTATGCCTCCTTTGATTGATTCTTCCAGCCATAGCCCTCAGTGATTTGGTAATACTTTAAATCCTTGCCTAAGTTGTCTTACTGTTAGATAACCAGTGTGTAGAGCTGCTGGAATATTTGTATTCCTTTCTCTGTGGCAAAGAACTGACTTAATACTCCCTGAGAGAATTTTATTGTTTGATGGTGCTCCTCATTCTGTTTTCCAGTATCTGTGGTTTTATAGAAAACTTACTATCTTTGAAGTTAGGCCTCATCTTCTTATCCTTCTAATCCTATCACCTCCAATTTTTTTTCTTACAGATGGAATTAAAAGGCAATCATACCTGATTTTGAAACTAAACCCCACTAGTGTTGGACTAAGGCTAAGAAACTGACCTCTGAACCACAAGTTCCACAAACTGCACATTATAAAAAATACACAAAGTAGTGATGTAAAAGTGTGAGTCACATGGTAATTAATAAACATCAGTTTCTCTCTTTCCCTTTTACTCATAGTGAAGCTATAATTTGTCCTTTTGTATTGAAGAACTAATGGACTTTTTAATAATAAATATAGTCTTAAGTCAACATTTATTATATACATATACCAAGATTAGTCAATAATTTGTTTTATTCTTTTTGTTCTTGAGCTAACTGGTTGCTAATTTGTAACTCAGAAATTTTCTGATTAATTAGACAACTATGCATTTTTTAAATTGGAAATAGATGGTTGAAATAGAGTAATACCAATTTGTTACTATATTCAGATGAGTATGCACTTTTTTGAATTTGTTGAATAATACTAATTTCATGATCAAACCATTCCTTCGTACTTTAGAATACATTAATCTGGAGTTTTCAAACTTACATTCAAGGTGATTATATGTTACAATGTAAATTATATTTTATATTCAGATTTTGTAAAAATATTGTTTTGCCTCTCTTAAGCTTTAAGCATTGATTTTCCTAAGGTCTAAGAAGTGGATCCTTTATTAAGTGACCAATCTTTGTATTCAACATGACTTTTATGTTTCCAAAACTATGTTAATCTCACCTATTTTGTATTACACTTCAGAATTCTTAATCTTGTCCTGATTCCATAGCAATATTATTCTAGTTTTCTATACAGGAATATTTTGCTTTTGACTCATGATGTAAAACCATATTCTTGTAGAAGTTAAACATGTTTGTTTGTTATTTTAGCTACTGTAAATTGAAGTTATACCTGGGATTTAGTAAACCCAGGATCTAGAAATGGTATATCTTTCTGAGAAATCCCAATATGGTAGGCATCTCAATATTCATAGAGAAATTAAAAAGTTTTATTCCTAAATAAGCTTTTAGAATTAAAAAAAAATGGCAAATATTTGAAAAAATTAAAAATATTTTTCTTTAATCATTTTACAAAGATACTCTTGGGAGAATTACTCCATTAAAAATAATGGATGAAATCCTCTGCTTCCACTTAGAACATAGAAAGAGCTGCAAGAGGATGTCTCCTCTATCCTAATGATGAGAACCTTAAAGTCATAGTTTTTTAAGCTCATTAGAGATAGGAGCATGCAAAGAAACCTACTAAATTATAAACCACACAGTGATTTGCTTAGAACAGAAGTGTTCCACAAATGTTTTAATCTGTAGCCAAACAGCTGAATAATGAACAGCCACTAAATCTATGACTAAGAAGAAAACAGTTGTACTTTCAATAAGTTGTTAATGACAGAATCCCTAGGAGTCACAGACGAAAAATATCCACAATTATCTGCCAACTCTTTTCCACAAGCTTTATTGAGCTTTCATGAGGAAGATTGTGGGAAGCACAGAAGAGCTGAGACAGATTCCATGGGAGGTTCAGCTGTGTGGGCACTACTGAAATTTGAGGGAAAGAAGTAGGACTGAGAGAAATCTTTGGGCACTTCAGATTACTCATCATGTGTTAATGTGATGAGCCTGCTAAAATGTGAGGGCAGGGCAGTACAATTGAGAGAAAGCTCTTAGGCCATGGTGTCTTATACTGCATAGGGAAAAGCACCCACCTCTCTGTGCCTAGAGGACAGGGGAGAATAACCTCTAAGGTACAAATGTACAGAGATTACCAAGGTCTGAGGACCAAGAAAAAAAAAATGGATGAAGTCCCTATGTGCACTGTGGGTTTTACAACAAGCATGCAGCAGAGGCCATTTTGAGCTGGGTATGGGGAAAGAGAAATGAGATAAAACTATCCCAAGTGCATAAGTATGAGATCTGAGGACAGGAAAATAGAGAAATGGTTAAGACACTCATGTCCTGTTTGTTAAAAGTAGGTTCTAAAACCGCCCTTAAATAATTTGAAACTGTAGAGAACTAAATCTAACTAAAGCAACAACAGAGTTTAGACCTAGCTCAACTATAGACTAGGTTGACTCAGAAGGACAACCCTTTTATAGGAAGCCCTTGTATAGCCATAAATATTTACTTCAGCATCTATTTTTTTCACAAATTGTCCATAGTTTAAGCAAAACTTATTAGACAAATGAAGAGGAAAGAAAATGAGACCCATTATCAGGAGAGAAGCAGTCAAGAGATGTGAGAATTATCAAACCGGGACTTAAAAATAACCATAATAAAAATGTTCAAAGGTCTTAAGGAATGGCCAGCTATTTTAAAGTAACTATGTGAAATATGTTAAATGACCTTGGGCAAAAAGCAGATGACAAAAAGCAGGAACAGATAGGAACTACCAGCATAGACAGATATTATAAAGAATAACATCAAAGAAAATGCTAGAAATTAAAAATATGGTAACAGAAATGAATAATTCTTCTGATGAGCTAGCTTATTAGAAGACTGTGCACAGCAGAGGAAAGAATCAGTGAATCAGTGACCAACATGCAGGTAAGTAGAAAGTAATTTCGTACCAAAAGTAAAAGACTGCATTATTCCCTTCTCTCATTGCTATAAAGAACTACCTGAGACTGGGTAGTTTATAAAGAAAAGAGGTTTAATTGACTTAAAGTTCCACAGACTGTACAAGAAGCATGGCTGGGGAGGCCTCAGCCTCAGGAAACTTACAAACACGGCAGAAGGCGAAGGAGAAGCTGGCACGTCCTACGTGACAGGAGCAGAAGGAAGAGGGAGCAATGGGAGGTGCTACACACTTTTTAAACAACCAGATCTCATGAGAACTCACTGACTTTCATGAGAACAGCATGGGAGAAATTCATCCCCAGAATCCAATCACCTCTTAACAGGCTCCTCCTCCAACACTGGGGATCATAATTCTACATGAGGTTAGGGTGGGAACACAAATACAAACCACATCAAAGAGTAAATAAAAGAGAATAGAGATTGCAAGATTTGAGTGATGCTATAAAATGATATCGTTGGAAATAAAATTAAAATATAACATGAAACACAGTAGTTCAAGCTCAAGAAGCTGTAGGAAAAACGCAACAGAAAAAAACTATTTAAATATATAATAGCAATTTTTTTTTTCAAATTTGGTATTACATCAACTCACAAGTTAAGCACAATGTGTATGCTGAAACTGTGCATGGACATATCATAGTGAAACTGCTGAGAAACAAAGGAAAAGAGGAAATAGTAAAAACTGGTGGAGAAAAAAAGACATTATAATCTTTAAGGTAGAATAACATTAAGAGATTTGCTAATTTCTTACCAGAAATGACTGAAACCAAAAGATGTTAGAATGAAATCTTTACACTGTTGGGAAAATATTATGCATAAAAATTTCTATAGTCAAAGACAATGATCTTTTTTTACATTAACAAGAAAGACTAAAATAAGTACTTTAGGCTATAGAAAGTGAATATCCATAAATAAACCTAGTACACATAAACCTAGAACATCAGAAAGAACAAATATGAAAGTAAATATAAAGAACATATTTACAAAAAAAATTTCTTAATATTTACATCTATGTTCATGACTATATTACTATTTATATCTATGTCTTTAAATATCTTTAAGATACTATTGACTATTTAAAGCAATATAACAATGAACTGTGATATTCTGTAACATTTCTAGAATTAAATATATGATGAGAGCACAAAAATCAGGAAGGTAGTAATTCAAGTTACATTTTTGTAATATTCTTATTGTTTATTAAGTTAGTACATTATTTTAGAAGCTGGATTGTTATAAATTAAAGATACATAAGAAAAACCACAAAATAAATAACACAAAGAAGTATGACTAAAAATGAAAAGAGGAGATAAAATGAAATACTAAAAATATCGATTCACTCTAGAGATGAAAAACAAATACCAATGTAGTAGACTTAAACACAAACATACTAATTATTACATTAAAAGTAAATGTCATTTCGTTCATCTAGAAAGTTTACTCACACAAAGTGGAAGTTCAAGATGAATAACAAACTCGAGGGTCATTAGGAATAGCAGGAAAGCCTTTTTATTGCCAATGTATTAATACTGGTAAAACTACAAAGAGAAGGAAAACAGATTGTACAAAAAGAGCTTTAGATTGTAAAGTATATTTTTCATCACCTTGTAATAAAGATGTATGCTAATAGCATGATTTATTGTTGATGATACTAACTTTACCTGACCAAAGTAGTGTTGAAAAGCATTTTCAACTGTAAAGGCATTCTCCTCTCTTCCATAATGTATTTTTTGAAAGCAAGTCACTCAAGAGAGAATGTCTTGGTCTATTTGGACTATTATAACAAAATATCATGAACTGAGTGACTTAAAAATAACAAAATGTATTTCTCACAGTTCTGGAGTCTCAGAGCTCTTAAGTTCAAGGTATTCGCAGATTCAATGTCTGCTGAGGGTCTGCTTTCTGTTTCATAAATGGTGCTTTCTTGCTGTGTCCTTAGAAAGGGGTGAGGCAGCTCTCTCAGTGTAACCTCTGCCTCCACATTCAAGCAATTCTTGTGCCTCAGCCTCCTGAATAGCTGGAATTACAGTTACCTGCCACCACATCTGGCTAATATTTAGTATTTTTATTAGAGATGGGGTTTCACCATGTTGGCCACGTTTGTTTCAAACTCCTGAGCTCACATGATCCTCCTGCCTCAGCCTCACAGAGTGCTATGATTACAGGGTGAGCCACTGAGTCTGACCTAGCAGAATTTCAAGTATACAATAAAGTTTGTTAACTCTAGTCTCCATGCTGTACATTAGATCCCCAGAACTTATTCATCCTATAACTGAAAGTTTGTGCACTTTCATCAACATGTCTCCATTTGCTAACCCCCAGCCCACTGTCCATTAGCAACCAGTATTCTAATCTTTGGATTAGAGTTTCCATGAGATGGATTTTTATAAATTTCACAGATAAGTAAGATTGCATGGTATTTATCTTTTGAGTCTGCCTTTTTCACTTAGCATAATATATCCAGATTTATTCATATTGTTGCAAATGGCAGGATTTCTTCTTTTCTATGGCTGAATAATATTCCATTGTGTATATGTACTACATTTTCTTTATTTATTCAGCTGTTGATAGCATTCAAGTTGTTTTCATATCTTGGCTACTGTAAATAATGCTACAATGAATATGAGAGTGCAGATATTTCTTTGAGGTGCAGATTTTATTTACTTCAAATATATAACCGGAAATGATAGTTCTATTGTTAATTTTTTGAGGATCCTGCAAACTGTTCTTTGTAGTGGTTGTACCAATCTACCTTCCCACCAATAGTGTACTAGGTTCTCTTTTCTCCACATCCTCACCAACACTTGTTATTTTTTGTCTTTTTGATAGTAGTTATACTCTAGGCTCATCTTGTATATTCCCTGCTGATCTCTAGATTAGTCCATTTCTCTAAGGAACCTTGATATATTTTATTGGAGAATGGTTTTAGAAATCCAAAGATCTGGTAGTTGAGTGGGTCAGTTTTCCTGGCGTGTTGTTACTTCTAGGTCTTCAACTGATAGAACTAGAGAATATATATGTATGTACTAACTCATGTTTACACAAATATCTATAATCATTTACCTACTTATATATTTGTAGCTGTATTAAGCTAAACATAAGTTCATACATCTGTCTCTAACTCTCAGCCATTACCAAGTGGTTCATTCTAGTTTCCCCTCTACTTGCCTATCTGACACTGCTCTCCCCAATAGGAATAAACCTGCCTCACAGCATCCACCATGTATTTCTACATATTCAACCCTATTCTCCATATACATCTTTTTCAGAATAGTTAAAGCAGGCCTCTGTGAAAAACAACTAGAGTATAGTGTTTACATACAGTTCCTTTTGTTTCTAGTCTTACAGTTTCCAATCAAAATACCCTTTTCCAAAACTACTTGTCAGCTAGTTTTCTGCCCACCCTTTTCAGTGAGGATTTTCCATAAATTTGTGATACAGCTAGAATCCTTTTCTCACCATGTTCATTGCATACAATACATTCTACTGGTTAATTCTTTTAATTTGCATAAATTAGGCTTAATCTTTTCGTTGTAAATGTTTATGGGTTTCGACAAACACATAGCATTTTATATCCACCACTACACTACAATACTGATTAGTTCCACTGAACTGAAACATCTTAGTGCCTCTCCTAGTCAAATACTCTCCCCTCCCAATTCATTTAAATATCCTGATCTGTCTTTCAACCCAAATTTTCCCTTCTCCAGCATGTCATACAAGTGGACTTCAACATGTAGACTTTCAGCCTGACTTCTTATGCATAGCAACATGCACTTAAAGTTCATCTAAGTAGCTCCATGAGTTAGTAGCTTGTTAATGTTTATCATTGAATAATATTCCATTATATGGATGTACCATTGTTTGTTTATCCATTCATCTACTAAACGTTATTATTTCAACATTGCTTGAAATGTTTTGGTGGCTATGAATAAAACTGCTAAAAACATTCCTCTGCATGTGGTTTTCAGACATATATTTTCACATCAATTGTGCAAACATTCAGGAACATGCTTGATACATTGGATGATAAATCTAAGTTACATTTAGTAAGATACTGCCAAACTACCTTGTAAACTGCCATTTGGTATTCCCACCAGTGATGAATGAGAGTTCCTGCTGCTCTGAATCTTTGACAGGTTTTGGAATTGTCAGTGAAGAGTCTATTTAGATCTTTTGCCTTTTAATTAATTAAGTGCAAGTTTTTCTTTTCAGATATATAATTTGCAATGCATATTCACATGGAATTATTTATTGCATTTTCTTAGTAATATAATACTGAGAAATGACATCCAAAATTTCAATTGCAATTGGGAAATAAACGTCATTTTCAACAAATGGTGTTGAAAAAACTATATATATATATATAGATATATATACACATATATACATATTCATATATATAAACTCTTCACTTATATACCACATTTGAAAATTAATAGAATATGAATAATAGACCTCACATAAGAGCTAAAAGTAAAAGCCTTCTGTGGACAAAAACAGATTATTTTCATGACATTATTTGTAAAGATTCAGAAAGTATCACTGGACATTTTGCTATATTAAATCAAATATTACATTATTTTGTAAAATAGAAACAGGAAGAGAAACCCTGAGAGGCCCTTCTGTACCAATATATTCTAAAAAACGTAATTTCTCTAAAGAAATGCCCAAAATACAATTGTAAGAAATTGTTTATAATTAAACATGAAGCAATTTAATAAAATAAAATATAAATACTGGTTTGAAAATGTATAATTACAATATATAAAAGTGTGCACTAAAACGCAATTTTTAAAGAAAGTAGTAATTTAATTAAAATGTGATCATGAAGATACATATAAAAAATTTTATAAATGAATAGAATTCATTTCTGACAATTTGATGAACTGTTACATGACTAAAATATTTAATTTACACAATAAATTAAATAATCAAAAAGGAAATCAAAACATCTTCCAGAATCTACTATGTAAAGGCTTTGGCTTGGTGTACTCTGAATGACAAAGGGCATAAAATACATCTGTTGTATCAAAAAGCTCAGATCCTAACTGAAAAGATAAAAGACACTCATGAAAGAAAGATTTTGTAAGCAGCACATGACCAGTACTCCACGATTTGTGTGTGCAAGTGCTACTGGAAATAAGATCAATCTTTTTGAACTATGGTATTTATTAGTTAGAAACAAATAGAAATAATAACAAATCTATGAGTTCATGGATTTCTTTTCCTTTCTCTTCCTTAAGTTCAGGAGTAAAGCTTACTATACTAGCAATCTTGATTTATTATCAGTCAAAGGTAGGGCAGAGACTGCCAAACTGTAGCCCTGAAACAAATTCAGGGAGCAGCATCTATGTCCAAATATTTACTCTGAAACATGGCAATGAACTGTGTTCTTAGGATCCATTCCAACAAAGTAATCCAGAAAATCAGGTAGCCAGAAAAGTCAAAATTTGTCTCACTGCACAGAAATATTTTTCTTAGAGAAGACAATGGAAATATAGGCTGTGTTTATCATAGAAATAGCTGATACATTCTTATTATGAATTAATTTTATTCTTTCCCATTTGCAATAGACATGGAATATACACTAGAATAGAAGACAGGAGAACTGTGTTATAATGTTAACTCTTTCATCAAGTTGTTGGAATTTATGAAAGTCACTTAACTTCTATAAGACAGTTTATTTTCCTAAACAAATAGAAAGTAACAACCTTAGATTGTTATAACTAAAATTTAGATAAGACAAAAAATGAAAGCAAGTATATATTCAAAATATCCAGAAGATATAAAAATATTTATTAACAAGAATTTTATTTGGGCAATTTTGTGATATTATGCATTATCATCTTGTTTGTTCTATCTGTAAAACAACCAATATTGTCCTTGTTCCTATTTCTTCTCAATGGTTTAGTAACAAACATCAAAGTGGATTAGTAACTTGAAGTATTTATATATATAAATTCAGTGATAAATAATATAGTGTTGAAAAAAGCAAGTTGGTTTTTATCTTGAACTTACTTTCTGCTGTAAATAGAGTGAAATCTATGCCTTGGCAGTTTCTATTCAACCATAATAAATATATATGCAATGCTATTTTATTAAAATGATCTTCAATATATCTTCTATCTCAATAATATCTATTTGTAAATGCTATTGATATTGGTAATATAGTTTTCATTAAAAAATTAAGAATCCTGTACTTGGGACCAAGTTATTAGGGAAGGATAATATTTTAATTTCTTCTAATTCTTACTGTACCATATTAAAATTTTTGATTTTGTGGAGATAACATCCTTAATAAAAACAGTATTTCTATTTGTGATAATCTTAGTCCTTATGCAGATACAAATATTGTGAGCTGATATTTGCTGAAGAGAGATGCATTTCTATCAATCATATCAAGAATGTTGTTTAGGATCAACACTATAATAAGATTAGCTACATCATTAGCAGAATTATCTTTAAATACAGAAAATTTGTTCTTTTTTAAAAAAGGTGCAGCATGTATCTTTCATTTGATATAAAAATGCAGACAAATATCCCAAGCAAACCTCACAATAATAGAATAAAAGCAGATAATAAACTTCATTTTGCTATGCAGGTCAGTTGTATCCATGTATGTAATATCTGAGTTGAATATTTTTGGCTTGAAATACCCAATCTCTGATTTTCATACATTACACTAAGCCACCATAAGTTAAAACCTGAATTTGCAAGTCCAATGACTCTATGATCCTGCCAGCAGTGAACAATGCTGATTAAGGAGCCATATGTCATTTAGCGATTATTTCAACATAATTACATATCAAATTGTAATGTAACAAAAGAAGGATTTTCATAAAAATATATTTTTGAATACTATTTTATTTTCTAGACAAATGCCCATTTACTTTTTTTTCTCCAAAATCCAATGGAACATGTCAGTATGTAAATAAGTCATTAGCCAAAGGGAAGGGAAATAAATAAATCCCTGTACTCAGCCCTAATAAGATTTCAGATGGGCTCCTACTAATAAGCATATGAAAATGATAGATATATTTCCTACTTCCTCCAGGGAATTTCCATCTGACCTAGTTGCAATGCTACAGAGTTGAGTATGTTTTCTACATACAAGTCTTGAAAAAATGTTAAGGGAAATTTTGGAAGCTTTGTGACTTCTAAATGTATTAAAAAAGAAGTGAAATAACTCAGGTTGAAGGGAGTCAAACAAAATAAAACATTGATTTTATAAAATTGGAAAAAATATAAAGTAAAACTTTTCTCAGTGATTATATTCATATATAATAATTTCAATAAAATGTGGACATATATATGCTTACATATGTGTGTGTGTGTGTATTTGTTTTTTTTTCAGGATTCAAAAGCAACTGGAAGATTTAAAAAAAGAAAAAAGACTAAAACCAGAAAAATATATAGTTCCAGAGTACCCTGCAGTTAAGGCCACTTGCAATCAAGGCCCTTCTTAAAATGACAGACACTAGGTGAGCACTGTGAGATAGAGGAGCCAATGGAGTGCAGCCTCCTCGGACCAGACAATGCACAAGTGATTGCTTTTTCAGAATGTTTCAGAACTGTATTCCACTACAATCACCCAACACAGTTCAGGGTGGTGCGAGGTTCTGTTGACAAAATTGTGTGATGTTAAGTTCCTTCAACATAGAACACATTTTCAAGAGAGGACACACTGTCATCTAGAGCCCACATGCTTTTATAGTTAACAAAAATATAAATAAATAAAAAGGAAAAGAAGAAACATAGGACTTTTGTGACCCTTCCCTTTCAAAGACCCCATTTGAAATAAGAGAAATGTTCTGTGGAAGTGAAATAAGACCATTTAGAATAATGCAAAATTTAAATAGCTTTGTAGGAAAAAGAGAGCACATTTGTCCTATATAGAGTATATGATATGGATCACTGAAAATTTAATGTTAAAAATGGAAATATCAAGGGAGGAAGACAAAAGTGAGTTGGACAGGTTCAGTTTGTTGTAAAGTAGGTCTCTGAGGAGGAGTGGGACTAAAGAGTAAGCTCAACGGCAAGCAATGAGAGAAGTATGTTAGGGAAAAAAGGAAAAACAATTAGAGACTAAATTCATTACTCATGAGTTCTACAGCTACCTCTCATTTTTCTACCAACACTCCTGCTTGCCCCAACACTCACTCCTGAAGTCTGGAGTATTACTGCTTAGCTTGCTTGAGATTCTGTGTTCATGCTGAAGGATGAAAGAAAATTTTGGTCAATTTATTCAATCAATGTTAAAGTTACATGCAAGGAAAATACTGAAATTTTCCTTTCCTAAATTTTGTTACAAAATTATAAAACTACATTTTTTGAATATTACTATGGACTAGATATAGGTATTAAGCTCAACTAAATTATTATTAATTTTAATAAAAATATTTGATAGGACAGGTGTGGTGGCTCACACCTGTAATCCCAGAACTTTGGGAGGCCAAGGCAGGCGGATCACGAGGTCAAGAGATTGAGACCATCCTGGCCAACATGGTGAAACCTCATCTCTACTAAAAATACAGAAAATTAGCTGGCCGTGGTGGTGTGTGCCTGTAGTATCAGCTACTGAGGAGGCTGAGGCAGGAGAACTGCTTTAACCAGGGAAGTGAAGGTTGCAGTGAACCAAGATCATGCCACTGCACTCCAGGCTGGCAACAGAGTGAGACTCCATCTCAAAAAGAAAAAAAAAGAATTGATAAAATTTAATATTAAATCATAAATATGTTATAATCTGGTTAAAAACATAGATATGAATTATATAAAAATGAATATTAGAACAATATTTCAAACTGTAATGAGAAGAAAATAGAAAAAGACAGGAGTAGAACAATGATTCCTCACAACATATACACTATGAGTTATAGAATGATATCATTGGAGAAGGCAAGTTAATAGTAACTTTGGGAACAGATTTGATATTTCTGTTTTCCAGATAAAGTGTGGTTTCAGATACCTCAGTAACTAGTGCATACTCACAGGGCCAATAAATGATAAGTATTTGAATTCATACTTCCCTGACTCCAAAATTTATTATTTTGTCTACTGAGTTATGTATATTTTTAATATCATAAGCTATCTCTAGACTCACAGAAAATATACAACTCTTAGGCTGTAGCCCCATGAGAGCATATTAATTAATGAATTAATGAGAACCTCAACCTAAGACTTAACCTAAACCCCAAATTTTTGTCTAACCCTAACCCTATCTCTGGAAATAGTAATGAACTCAATTATCTTGTTCCTTGATGAAGGTGTTGTATTGTGAGAGGAGAGGCCAGGCATTTCTATTGGAGAGGCTGGTGAGATAGTGCAGACCTGAATATACGGACTTCAACCTTTCTCATTTGGAAGTCTGAGTCATGACAGGCAACAATCTCAGAATCGCAGTGTGTCAGCACAACATTTAATGTTCTCTGAGGATGCATGTCCAATGTGCATCATCATGGAGCTCTGCTTCACAGCCACTGAGAGACCATCCAGAGCACATGGGTCAGAGAAGTGTACAGAGAGAATGCACACCTTCATGTCCATTCTTATCGGGGAAGTGGCACAATTCACTTCTAGATTTATTGCCTAGAATTAGTTTCATGGTTCTCTCTTCACATGAAAGCACATGAAATATTTGATAAATTTTACATTTTTGCCACTAGGAGTAGTGAGAAGTACCTGAATGTCTGTCAAAATCACTTTCTCTTCGCTCTGTGCCAGGATTTGTGTAGACAGAGAATATGTTTGGTGTTATGGCCTTTTGTTGCAAAGTTCTTTATTTTTTATTAAAGCAATTTTTCTCAAGAAAGATTTGCTTAATTAGCAACATTAAAATTTATTTTTATGTATTTAAAAACCATAAATTTCTTATAGTTTTCAATCAGATTCTATGTTAAAACTGTTTATTTTCATTGGCATGAATTTTGTAGATTCAAAGTTTTTTATTCTGATAATATAAATTTGACAATTAATTTTTTATTTTAATGGCAATATTGTGCTATAATGCTTTATATATTATGTAGAGTCATATATTAAAATAATTTCAATAATCTAATTTATATTTTAAATTTTATTGATTTTATAGCATTCAATGTTATCTCAATCTTTTTGAATTTTTAACTTTTGTGGATACATAGTAGGTGCATATATTTGTGGAGTACATGAGATATTTAGATACAGGCATGCAATGTGTAATAATCACATCAGGGTAAATGGGGTATCTGTCACCTCAAGCATTCCTCCTTTATATTACAAACTATCCAATTATACTTTCTAAGTTATTTCTGAATATACAATTACATTGTTATTGAGTATAATAACCCTTTTGTGCTTTCAAATACTAAGTCTTATTCATTCCTTAACTATTTTTTGGTATCTATTAACCACCCCAATTCTCCCTACTCCCCACTACCTTCCCAGCCTCTGGTTGCCATCCTTCTACTCTCTATCTCTATGAGTAAATAACTTAATTTTTAGTTCCCCCAAATAAGTGAGAACATGTGAAATTTGAATTTGTAGAAATTTGAATTCTACAGAATTTGTCTTTCTGTGCCTGGTTTATTTCACTTAACATCAAGACCTCCAGTTTTATCCATATTGTTGCAAATGATAGGGTCTTATCTTTTTATGGCTAAAAAGAACTCCATTCTGTACATGTACCATGTTATCTTTATACATTCATCTACTGATGAACATCTAGGTTGCTTTCAAACCGTGGCTGTTGTGAATAGTGCTGCAATAAATGTGGGAGTGCAGATATCTCTTTGATATACTGCTTTCATTTCTTTGGGGTATATATCTAGCAGCGAGATAGCTGGATCATATGGTAGCTCTAATTTTAGTTTTTGGAGACACCTCCAAAATGTTCTACATAGTGATTGTACTAATTTACATTCCCTCCCAGTGTACCAGGGTTCCCCTTTCTTAACCTCCTTGCCAGAATTTGTTATTACTTTTCTGTTTGATAAAGGCCATTTTAATGGAGTGAGATAATATCCTATTGTAGTTTTGATTTGCATTTCTCTGATGATCAATGATGTTAAGCACCTTTTCATGTATCTGTCATTTTTATGTCTTCCTTTGAAAAATGTCTATTTAGACCTTTTGCCCATTTTTAAATTAGATTATTAGATTTTTTTCTGTAGAGTTGTTTCAGCTGTTTTTATATTCCAGTTATTAATCTCTTGACAGATGTATACTATGCAAATATTTTCTTTTATTCTGTAGGTTGTCTATTCACTTTGTTGATTATTTCCTTTGCTGTGTAGAAGCTTTTTAACTTGATGTCATCTCACTTGTCCCTTTTTGCTTTGGTTGTCTGTGCTGGTAAAGTATTACTTGATAAATTCCAGCCCCATTCAATGTTCTGGAGAGATTCCCCAATCTTTTCTTTTAATAGTTTCATAGCATGAGGTCCTAGATTTAAGTATTTAATCCACTTTGATTTGATTTTTGTACACGGTGATATAGGAGCCAAGTTTTCTTCTGCTATAATTCCCATTGCCATTTATTGAAGAGACTGTCCTTTCACCAATGCAAGTTCTTGGTAACTTTGTTGAGAATGAGTACCTCATAGATGAATGGATTTATTTCAAGGTTCTCTAATCTGTTCCTTTAATCTATGTGTCTGTTTTTACAGTAATACCATACTGTTTTGGTCACTATAGCTCTGCAGTGTAATTTGGAGTTAGGTAATGTGATTTCTCCAGTTTTGTTCTTTTGTTCAGGATAGCTTTAGCTATTCTGTTTTTTGTGGTTCCATATAAATTTTAAGAATTATTTTTTTTATTTCTGTGAAGAATATAATAGATAACTTGACAGACATTGCATTAAAACTGTAGGTTGCCATGGGTAATATGGTCTTTTTAACAATATCTATGCTTTGAATCCATGCACATGGAATATCTTTCCATTTTTGCATCCTCTTCAATTTCTTGCATCAAGGTGGTTTTTATTGTAGATATCTTTAACTTATTTGGTTGATTCCTAAGTATTTTATTTTATTTGTAGCTATTAGAAATGGGATTCCTTTCTAAATTTCTTTTTCAAATTGTTTGCTGTTGATACATGGAAATGTTATTGATTTTTTTTTTTTTGAGATGGCGTTTCACTGTTGTTACCCAGACTGAAGCGTAATGGCATGATCTCGGCTCACTGCAACCTCCGCCTTCTGGGTTCAAGCAATTCTCCTGCCTCAGCCTCCTGAGTAGCTGGGACTACAGGTGTGCACCACCATGCCCAGCTAATTTTTGTATTTTTAGTAGAGACGAGGTTTCACCTTGTTGACCAGGATGGTCTTGATCTCTTGACCTCGTGATCCACCCGCCTCGGCCTCCCAAAGTGCTAGGATTATAGGTGCAAGCCACTGCACCTGGCCTTGTTATTGATTTTTGTAGATTGATGTCCTGTCTTGCAAATTTACTGAATTTGTTAATCATTTTCAATAGTGTTTTGGCAAGGTATTTAGTTTTGTCCAAATATAAGGTCATAGCATCAGTAAACAGGATGATTTGACTTTTTCCTTTCCAATTTGGGTGGACTTCATTTTTTTCATCTTTCTGATTGCTCTATCTAGGACTTCTAGTACTACATGGAATAACAGTGGTGAAAGAGAGCATCCTTGTTGTATTCCAGATCTTAAAGAAATGCTTTCAGTTTTGCCTCATTCAGCCCAATAATAGCTGTGGGTCTCCTGTGGATGACTTTCTTATGTTGACGTATATTTATTCATACCCAGCTTATGAGATTTATATAATAAAGGGATATTGAAGTTTATCAGATGCTTTATCAGCATCATTTGAAATGATTGTACAGTTTTTGTGCTTCATTCTGTTGATATAATGCACATCACATTGATTGATTTGCATATGTTGAATCGTTTTTGAACATCAGGGACAAATACTACTTAAACACAATTAATGATCTTTCTAATCTGTTGTTGAACTTGGTTTGTTAGTATTTTCTTTTCTTTTTTTTTTTTGAGATGGAGTTTCGCTCTTGTTACCCAGACTGGAGTGCAATGGCACGATCTTGGCTCACTGCAACCTCCGTCTTCTGGTTTCAAGCAATTCTCCTGCCTCAGCCTCCTGGGTAGCTGGGACTACAGGCGTGCACCACCATGCCCACCTAAGTTTTGTATTTTTAGTAGAAACGGGGTTTCACCTTGTTGAACAGGATGGTCTTGATCTCTTGACCTTGTGATCCACCCGCCTCGCCTCCCAAAGTGCTGGGATTACAGGTGTGAGCCCCCACGCCCAGCGGTTAGTATTTTCTTGGGGAGTTTTGCCTCAATATTCCTCAAAAATATTGGCCTTTACTTTTCTTTCTCTGATGTATCTTTGCTTGCTTTTGTGATTAGGGTAAAATCTGCCTTATAGAAAAAGTTTTGAAGTGATTCCTGGTCTATTTTTTGGAATAGTTTGAGTAGAATTGCTATTAGTCCTTCCTTAAATGTTTGGTAGAATTCAGCAGTGAAGCCATCATGACTTGGCCTTTTTGTTGCTGAAATAATTTTTATTACAGCTTCATTCTCATTACTTATTATTGGCTTTCTTCATGGTTTAATCTTGGTAAGTTGTATGTGTCTGAGAATTTAGATATTTCTTCTAGATGTTCCAATTTATTGGCATATAGTTGCTCATAGAAGGCACTAATGGTTCTTTAAAATTCTGTGGTATGGATTGTAATGTCTACTTATTCAAATCAGATTTATTTATTTGGATCTTTTCTCCTTTATTCATAGTCTGACTAAAGGTATGTTAATAGTGTTTATCTTAAAAAAAACAACTTTTTGTTTCATTGATCTTTTGTTTTCATCATTTCAAATTTATTTAATTATGCTCTGATTTTTTTTTTAATAGGTTTTGGGGAACAGATGGTGTTTGGTTACATGGATAAGTTCTTCAGTCCTGATTTCTGAAATTTTGTTGCATTCATCACACAAGCAGTGTACACTATACCCAATGTACAGTCTTTTATCCCTCACTCCCCCTCACCCTTTTCCCTGAGTACCCAAAGTCCATTGTATCATTCTTATGCCTTTGCACCTCATAGCTTAGCTTTCACTTATAACTGAGAACATACAATGTTTGGTTTTCCATTCTGGAGTTACTTCAGTGAGAATAATGGTCTCCAGCCAAACACTGGTTGCTGCAAATGCCATTATTTCATTCCTTTTTATGGGTGAATAGCATTCCCTGGGGGATATATATATATCTCACATTTTCTTTATCCACATATTGATTGATGGCCATTTGGGCTGGTTTCATATTTTTGCAATTGAAAATTGTGCTGCTATAAAGATGTGTGTGCAAGTGTCTTTTTCATATGATGACTTATTTTTCTCTGGGTAGATACCCAGTAGCAGAATTTCTGGATCAAATGGTAGATCTACTTTTAATTCTTTAAAGAACCTCCACAATGTTTTCCATAATGGTTGTACTACTTTACATTCCAACCAGCAGTGTAAAAGTGTTCCCTTTTCACCAAATCCACACTAACATCTATTATTTTATGATTTTTAAAATTATGGCCATTCTTTTGGGAGTAAGGTTCTATAGCATTGTGGTTTTGATTTGCATTTCCCTGATCATTAGTGATGTTAAGCATATTTTAATGTGTTTTTTTTGGCCATTTATATATCTCCTTTGAAAATTGTCTGTTCATGTCCTTAGTTCATTTTTTGATGGGATTATTATATTTTTTTCTTGCTGATTTGTTTGAGTTGTTTATAGATTCTGGATATTAGTTATTTGTTGAATGCAAAGTTTGTGAAGACTTTCTCCAACTCTGTGGGTTGTCTGTTTACTCTGGTGTTTATTTGTCTTATGATGTAGAAGCTTTTTAGGTTAAGTCCCATCTATTATCTTTATTTTTTGCTGCATTTTCTTTTGGGTTCTTGGTCTTAAAGTCTTTGCCTAAGCCAATGTCTAGAGGAATTTTTCTGATGTTATCTTCTAGAATTTTTGTTTCAGGTCTCAAATTTAAGTTTTTGATCTATATTGAGTTGATTTTTGTATAAGAAGAGAGGTGAGAATCCAGTTGCATTCTTCTACATGTGGCTTGCCAATTATCCCAGCACCATTTGTTGAATAGGGTGTCCTTCCCCCACTTTGTGTTTTTGTTTGATTTGCTGAAGATCACTTGCCTGTAAGTAATTGGATTTCCAGGTTCTCTAGTTTGTTCCATTGGTCTATGTGCCTATTTTTATACCAGTACCATGCTATTTTAGTGTCTATAGGTTTATAGTATAGTTTGAAATTGGGTCATGTGATGCCTTGAGATTTGTCCTTTTGGTTAGTCTTGCTTTGGCTATGCAGGCACTTTATTAGTTCCATATGAATTTTTGAATTGTTTTTTCTAATTCTGTGAAGAATGATGATGGCATTTTGGTGAAAATTGCATTAAATTTGTAGATTGCTTTTGGCGGTACAGTCATTTTCACAATATTGATTCTACCCATCCATGAACATGAAATGTGTTTCCATTTGTTTGTGTCATCTATGATTTATTTCAGTAGTGTTTTGTAGTTTTCCTTGTAGAATTCTTTCACCTCCTTGGTTAAGGATATTCCTAAGTATTTTATTTTATTTTACTTATTTTATTTTATTTTTACAGCTTTTGTAAAAGTGGACGAGTTCTTGATTTGATTCTCAGCTTGCTTACTATTGGTGTATAGCAGTGCTCTTGATTTGTGTATATTGATTTTTTATCCTGAAACTTTACTGAATTCATTTATCAGATCTAGGAGCTTTTTTGATGAGTTTTTGGGGTTTTCTAAGTACAATCATATCATGGGTAAACAGCAACAGTTTGTCTTCCTCTTTACCAATTTGGATGCCCTTTCTTTTTTTTCTCTTGCCTTATTAGTCTGATTTCCAGGACTAAGTTGAAAGAAAGTGGTAAAATTCGGCATCCTTGTCTTGTTTCAGTGCTCAGGGGGAATGCTTTCAACTTTCCACCATTCAGTGTAATGTTGGCTGTGGGTTTTTCATAGATAGCTTTTATTACCTCAAAGTATGTCCCTTTTAGGTGGATTTTGTTGAGGGTTTTAATCATAAAAGGATGCTGGATTTTGTCATATGCTTTTTCTGGATTTATTGAGATAATCGTGTGACTTTTGTCTTAAATTATGTTTATGTGGCAGATCACATTTATTGACTTGTATATGTTAAACTATTCTTGCATTCCTAGCATGAAAACCACTTGATCATGGGGGCTTCCCTTTTTGATATGTTGTTGGATTCAGTTAGCTAATATTTTGTTGGGTATTTTTGCATCTATATTCATCAGGGATATTGGTTCATTGCTTCCTTTTTTTTGTTATGCTTTTTCCTGGTTTTGGTATTAGGGTGGAACCAGCTTCAGAAAATGATTTAATGAAAATTTCCTCTTTCTCTATCTTACGGAATACTTTCAATAGGATTGGCACCAATTCTTTAAATGTATGATATAATTTGGTTGTGAATCCATCTGGTCTTGGACATTTTTTGGTTGGAAAGTATTTTATTACTATTTCAAACTCACTGCTTGTTATTGGTCTGTTCAGAATTTCTATCTCTTCATGATTTAATATAGGACGGTTGTATATTTTCAGGTACTTTTCCATCTCCCCCAGGTTTTTTAGTTTGTGCACATAAAGGTGTTCATGAATGATAGTTTATATTTCTGTGGTATTGGTTGCAATATGTTTCATTTCATTTCTAATTGAGCTCATTTGACTCTTCTGTCTTCTTTTCTTGGTTAACCTCACTAACGGTCTATCAATTTCATCTAAATTTTCAAAGAGCAAGTATTTTGTTTCATTTATCTTTTGTATTTTTTGTTTGAATTTCATTTAGGTGTTCTATGATCTTTGTTATTTCTTTTCTTCTGTTGGGTTTGGTTGGTTCTTGTTTCTCTACTTCCTTGAGATGCGACCTGAATTGTCTATTTGTGCTGCTTCAGACTTTTTGATGTAAGCAATTAATGCTATAAACTTTCCTATTAGCACGCTTTCACTGTATCCCAGAGGTTTTGATAGGTCGTGTTACTATCGTCATTCGGTTCAAATAATTTTTTAATTTCCATCTTGATTACATTATTGGCCAACAATCTTTCAGGAATAGATTATTTAATTTTATGTATTTGCATGATTTTGAGGGTTACATTTGGAATTGATTTACAGTTTTATTCTACTGTTGTAAGAGATAGTAATTAACGTAATTTTGATTTTCTTAAATTTATTGAGACTTGTTTTGTGGCTTTTCATATGATTTATCTTGGAGAATGTCCCATGTGCTAATGAATAGAATGTAAATGCTGCAGTTGTTGACTAGAATGTTCTGTAAATCTCTGTTGCATCCATATTTTTCTAGGGTATAGTTTAAATCCACTGTTTAGTTCTTTTTTCATTCTTTGTAGCAATTGCCATTCACAGTTGCTACAAAGAGAATATAACACCTAGAAATACAATTAACAACTAACAAAGTTTTTCTTTTATTGTTTAATTATATTGTAGAAACTTTCCAGTGTATTTTCATGTCTCTTAGTGTGTCTCTCATTTCCAGAAGCTGTGATTATTTTTTTATTTATGCTATATATTTCTCTGGAGATTTTTTTCATCTATATGCTGTACTATTTTAAAAATTCCGTTAACTTGGTTTTCACCTTTCTCTGGTACCTCCTTGAGTAGCTTAATAATCAACCTTCTGAATTCTTTTTTTTTCCTTGAAAATAAGAGATTTCTTTTTGGTTTGGATCTATTGCTCATTATCTACTATGATCCCTTTGGGGTGTTAAAGAATCTTGCTTTGTTATATTACCAGAATTGTTTTTCTGGTTTCTTCACATTTGAGTGCACTATGTCAGAGGAAACATTGAGGACTCAGGGGCTGCTGTTCAGATTCTTTTGTCCCAAAGGGTGATCCTTTGCTATAGTGCTCTCCTCCTTTCCCTAGAGATGGGGCTTCCTGAGCACTACACTGCAATGATAGTTATGGCTCTTCTGAGTCTAGCTGCCCAGTGGAGCCACTAGGCTCCAGGCTGGTACTAGGGAGTGTCTGAAAAGACTCCTGTGATGTGATTTGTCTTCAGGTCTCTCAACTGTGAATACAGCCTCTGCTTCACTGGAGGTAGCAGGGGAGTGATTTGGACTCTGTGAAGGTCCCTGGTTTTAGTTTTGTTTAGCATGCTGGTTTTCTCAAATGCTAGTTGTGCAGGCAGTGATGTTGTCATGTGAGCAGACTCCAGAACCTCTGGTTAGACAGGATATTATATGTGGTAGAATTAGATGTTATTTTCTCCTTTCTTGGAGCAGGGTGTTCTTTTATGAGTTGCTGTAATGGCTTGAGTTGGTTAGCTACCAGCCAGGAGGTGGTGCTTCAAGAGAGCATCAGCTGCAGTAGTAAAGTGGGGATAGAAGCTTGCACTAAGGTCACTTGGATAAGTATTTTGGTTTCTCAGGTAATGAATAGGGCCATAGAACTCCCTCCCACGAGACTATGTCATTTTCATTGGCCACCAGAATGAGCAGAGAAAGTCCACCAGGAGGGGACAGGGTTAGATGTGTCTGAGCTCAGACTCTTCATGGATGTGGCTTCTTGCAGTTGCTGAAAGAGATGGAGGTGTGGTTTCAGGCCAATGGGGTTATGTTCCCATGGGGATTATGGTTGCCTCTCCTGAATCATACAGGTCACCAGAAAAGTGGTGGGAACACCAGCAATGACAGGCCTCACCAACTCCAATGCCACGAGCAAGGTCAATTTCACTCCCTCCATGCTTCATCAACAGCACGAAGTTTCTATCCAGGCATCTGGCTTGCTCCAGTCTACATGCCTTCCCTGAAAGCAAGTAGAGCTTTCAGGACTTACCTCTTCCAGCCTGCCATGCCTTTTGTGCTCTTATCTGCACTTCCTGTTCACCCCCCTGCCACCTAACCCTGGATTCTTCCCAGGAAAATTCACACTTGGGCAAAATTATTACCAAGTCCAGCTGAAAGTTTCCTTCCCCCTTTCATCCTTACCCAATTCCACTGGTATCCCACCCCTAGTACTCCATGAAATAAAGTAAAAAATGGCTTCCCAGGAGACTGGGAGTGCCTATAGAACTCTCTCTGTTGTTCCTCTACTTTTATACTTTGGTTAGCTCTCTAAATTCATTTCAGCTCTAGGTAAGGTTAAATCCTTCTCCCATGATCTGAATTTTCAGGTTTCCCAGTGAGGATGTGTGTTCAGAGGGGAACTTTCCCCTTCTCACACTTTGGGCATTCAGTTTTTTGGCTGTCTAACAAAGTTTACAGCAGCAAAGTTGTTTCTTTCAAACTGAAAATTCTTTCAGTTTTCCTGGTATGTTTCTATAATAGTTCCATGGGGCAAATGTTTACAACATGAGCTTGTCTAAGCAAACAAACAAGTAAAATAAAAACTCATAAAAAAGCTCTCTAGGCTCGGTGCGGCCATCTTTCTGCTTTCCCACTGGCCCGCCCGGAGGCTCTTTCTTCTCAATAAAGCCTGAACTTAAGGACTTTCTTCAAAAAAAAAAAAAAAAAAAAAAATCATAAAAACTCTACACATAACTTAGCTTCTCCACTCTTTAACATTTTCTTGTTTCTATGTGTGTCTTATTGTACTGTATATGTCTTGAAAAGTTGGTATCATTATCTTTCATTGGTTCATCTTTTAAAATTTATACTTGAGTAGTTTACACACAGTAATTATGGTATTATAATATTTTGTGGGGTTTTGTGTACTCACAAATACCAGTCAGCTTTGTAGCTTTAGATGATATATTATTGACCATTAACATCCTGTTCTTTCTGACTGTAGAAATCTCTTTAGCATTTCTTGTAGGACAGGTCTGGTGTTGATGAAATAGTCAGCTTTTGTTTGTCTGGGAAAATATTTCTTTTTCATGTTTGAAGAATATTTTCAGCGGATATACTATTCTAGGGTATGAATGTTTTTTGGTTTTCATTCAAATATGTTATGCTACTCTCTTCTGCCTTATATGGTTTCCACTGAGAAGTCTGCTGCCAGAAATATTGTAGCTCTGCTGGATGTTATCTGTTTCTTTCTCTTCCTTTTATATTCTTTTCTTTATCATTTACCTTTGGGAGATTAATTATTAAATGTCTTGAGGTAGTCTCCTTTGAGTGTTCTGTTACAGTGCTTGGTGTTCTGTAACTTCCTTGTATTTGAATGCTGATATCTTTTGCTAAGTTTGGAATATTCTCTGTTACTATTCCTTTGAATAAACTTCTACTTCTATTTCTCTCTTTAACTCTCATTTAAGGCCAATAACTTAGATTTGCTCTTTTGAAGCTATTTTCTAGATCCTCTAAGTATGCTTCATTGTTTTTAATTCTTTTTTCTTTTGTGTGTATTTTCAAATAGCCTGTCTTCGAGCTTACTGATCCTTTCTTCTGCTTGATCCATTCTGCGTTTAAGAGACTGATATATTCCTCAATGTCACTTTCATTTTTCAACTCCAGAATTTCTGCTTGATCTTTTAAATTATTTTACTCTTTTTAAAAAATTTATCTAATAGGATTCTGAATTCCCTCCCTGTGTTATCTTGAATTGCTTTGAGTTTTCTCAAAACACCTATTTTGAATTCTTGATCTGAGAGGTCATATATATCTGCTTCTCTGGGATTGGTCTTTGGTGCCTTATTTATTTCATTTGATAAGGTTATGCTTTCCTGGTGCAACTTGATGCTTGTGGCTGTTCACTGGTACCTGAACATTGAAGAGTTAGGTATTTATTTTAGTCTTAACAGTCTGGGCTGGGTATACTTGCTCTTTTTGGGAAGGCTTTCCAGGTATTTGGAGGGACTAAGCAATATCTGCATTAGGGGGCACACTAAGTTCAGTACTGCTGTGGTTCTTGTATACTCTTAGATGTACTCCCTTGATGGTGTTGGATAATATCCAGAAGAATTCTCTTGATTACAAGAAGCTCTTGTCCTCTTCCCTTATTTTCTCCCAAATAAATGAAATATCTCTGTATGTGCTGAGCTCCCTGGGGTTAGGTATCGGGTAACATAAGTAAACCTGTGACCACCACCATGGGGACTGTGCTGAGTCAGACTTGATGTCAGCAAAGCACTGGGTCTCACCTAAGGCCCACAGTAATTACTACTTGGCTATTGCTTATGTTTGCTTAAGGCCCCAGGGGTCTACAATTATCAGGTGTTGTATTCAGCCACCCTTGTTTCCTTCCCTTCAGGTTGGCAACTTTCCCCAGGCAGATCCAGGGATCCTGTCCAAGAACCAGGGACTGGAGTCAACAACATTAAAATTCTACCAGATGCTCTATTCTCCTGCTGCTAATCTGGCTCTCATGCCATAAGAAAAAAATTCTCGAGAGAGATCCAGGATGGCTGATCGCTAACAGCTCGGGATTGTAGCTCCCAGTGAAAGCTCAGAGAACGTGAGGACGCCACATTTTCAGAGGAATTTTCGTCGCCCACGGACCAGAAGATTTCCAGTGGAGGAGCCCCGCGGGTCGCCAGCGCGACTTCTGTGGCCGGCGCAGCAGTTTTGTCGTCGCCTCGGCGCGGCAGCTCTTCGTGCACAGTAAACGGGACTGGTTCCCCTACTGACTGGTGTTTGGAGCTCCGGGAAGGCAGAGCCGCTTGTTGCGGACTCAAGAAGGAAGCCTGACCGGAGATTCCCAGGCAGAAGAGCACCATCAGTCTTACCGCTGTTGTTTTGGCCGGTGCAGTGGGTTGCTCGGATTCCAGCACTGGGAATCAATAAATTGGACATCCTCTCAGGAACTTAATCAGAAAGGCGCTAATTGTAAAGATATCAGATGGATAAAATCACAATAAAGGGAAAAAAACAGCCTAAAAAGGCCGAGAAAACTGAAAGTCAGAACCCCTCTCCCTCTACAGGGGATAGTAATTCCTCATCAGCAACAGAACAAGCCCTAATGGAAGAGGACTGTGTTCCAGTATCTGAAGGAGGTTTTAGAAGGTGGATGGTAAAAAACCTCTGGGAATTGAAACAAATTGTTCTAACCCAATGTAAAGAAACTAAGAACTTTGAAAAAAGGTTAGACGAAATGTTAAAAAGAATGGACAATATAGAAAGGAATATAAATGAACTAATGGAGTTGAAAAATACAACACGAGAACTTAGTGAAATATGCACAAGTTTGAATAGCCGAATTGATCAAGCAGAAGAAAGGATATCAGAGGTCGAAGACCGACTTAATGAAATGGAACGAGAAGACAAGAATAGAGAAAAAAGGATAAAAAGGAATGAGCAAAGTCTCCAAGAATTATGGGACTATGTGAAAAGACCTAATCTACGTTTGATAGGTGTACCTGAATGTGATGGAGAGAATGAATCCCAGCTGGAAAATATTCTTCAGGATACTATCCAGGAGAATTTTCCCAATCTAGCAAAGCAGGATACCATTCAACCTCAGGTAATACAGAGAACACCACAAAGATATTCCTTAAGAAGAGCAACCCCAAGACACATAATCATTAGATTCACCAGGGTTGAAACAAAGGAGAAAATACTAAGGGCAGCCAGAGAGAAAGGTCAGGTTACCCACAAAGGGAAGCCTATTAGACTTACAGCAGATCTCTCAGTAGAAACCCTACAAGCCAGAAGAGAATGGGGGCCGATATTTAACATCCTCAAAGAACAGAACTTTCAGCCCAGAATTTCATATCCTGCCAAACTAAGCTTCACAATTGAAGGAAAAATAAAATCTTTTATGAACAAGCAAGTACTCAGAGATTTTATTACCACCAGGTCTGCTTTACAAAAACTTCTGAAAGAAGCATTACACACAGAAAGGAACAACCAGTATTAGCCTTTCTAAAAATATACCAAAAAGTAAAGAACATCAACAGAAAGAAGAATTTACATCAACAAATGGATAAAATAGCCAGTTAACATCAAATGGCAGTAATCTTAAATTGAAATCAACTAAATTTTCTAATTAAAAGATACAGCCAAAATCTAAGGTATACTATATCCAGACCTATTCCATATCCAAAGATATACATAGACTAAAAACAAAGGGTTGGAGAAAGATTTACCAACCAAATAGAGAAAAAAACAAATAAATAAACAAAAAGGAGTTGCAATTCATGCATTTGATAAAACAGATTTCAAACAAAAAAAGATAAAGTGGCATAAGGATCAATGCATTCTAACACCCAGATACACAAGACCCATAAAGAGATTCAGACTCAACGAAACAGAAAATTAATAAGGATATCCAGAATCTGAACTCAGATCAGTAACAAGTAAACTTAATAAGCAAACTCTCCACTTTAGATAAATAAAATATACATTCTCCATTTTAAATACATAAAGTAATGATTGGCCATTATTAATAGCCATTTATAGAATAAAGCAATATTTCTGTTCTCTCTCCCTCTTTTTCTTCCTCTCTTTTCCTTTCCAAAAAAAAGAAAAAAAAAGAAGGAATAAGACTGGGGGCATCTTACCATCAGCACGCTAGTTTCCTCTGCCCCCCCTCCCACCCCCGTCTGGTTCCTGCGGCTCTTCCCGCGGACCGGCTTGGCAGGGTCAACTTTGCCTTCCCCGACCCCACCCTCGCCCTCGCCCCCGCCCCCCCGACGCAAAAAAAAAAAAAAAGAAAAAAAATTCTCTTATTCTCCTCACCCTTTTCCACAGGCAGAGGAGCCTCTCCCTGTGGCTACCACCATTACAGGCCCACATAGAAGGGCTCTCTGTTGGTTTGTGGTTAATGCGGCCAGGTCTGAGACTCATTTTTTGGGCAGTGGGGTCCCTTTTGGCCCAGCAGGTCCAGAAATGCCATCCAAGAACCAGTGCTTGGAATTGGGTATCCTAAAAATGCACTTAATGCTCTATCCAACTGTGGTTGAGTTAGTACCTGAAGCCGTCACAATCTAGAGTCTCATCTAAAGCCCATGATGAGTGCTACCTGGGTATTGCTGCTGGTTATTCAGGCCCAAGGGCTCTTTAGTTAGTGGGAGATAAAATCTCCCAATATTTTGTTCTTCTCTTCTAGTATGTGAGTTCCCTTCTGGCCCAGGTGTGTCTAGAAATGTTGTCCAGAAGCTATGGCCTAGAATGGGACCCTCACAGCTCTGCCCAGTGCCCTATCCTACTGTTGCTGAGCTGGTATCCAAAATGTAAGACAAATCCTCTTTATTCTTCCCTTTCCTTTCCTCAAATAGAAGGAAGGGGTAACTTTTGGGGCTGTTAGCTGTGCTTCCTGGGATTGGGGAATGAATGGCACATGCACTCCCTTATTCACCCCAGCTCACGTCTCACTAAGTCACATGTCCCTTATGTGCATTGGATTTGAGTATAATACAGCACTCTGGTGTGCTGTATTGTAGTTATTGTGGTCTAGACTGCCCTTCACATTTATTTAGGAACCCAGAAGCCTTTAACCCCCACTGATCAGGCTTGCCACAACTCAAATTCTGATCACTGGGATGAGCAATTTCTCTCTGGCTAGGGCTGGTCTAACTGTTCCCACTATAGGCTTGCATCAGCTGAGTTCTGCCGTTTTTCTTTCCACTGTGTTAAATTAGCATTGAGGTCAATGCAAAGTTTAACAATTGCTGTGTTCTCCCTCACCCAAACATACAACTTCTTTGTCTGCACCACTGGCTGCTACCAGGTGATGGGGGAAGGGTGGTGGTGGTGATTCAAGACTGTCTTCCTACCTCTTCGGTGCCTCCGTTGAAGACATATGAAGTTAAAAACAGGTACTGAGGGCTCACCTGATTTTTGGTTCTTATAAAGGTGATTTTTTTTGTATAGATAGTTGTTAAAATGGGTATTTTTGCAGAGGGTATGGTCAGTGGAGGCTTATGTTCACTCATCCTGCTTCTCTGCTCCAGCCTCATTATTTTAATGCAGATGTAGTTGTTTATTTCCGATAGTAAATATTTATACCTTTATAATTATTATTAGTAAAATTGAGTTTTAAATTTTTTTAGTGAGATTAAACATTTCACATTTGTTTATTTAAGCACATTAAATACTATAAGTCACTGTATAAGGTGTACATTAACAAGCAAAAAAGGTATTAAGGTATTTCTGCTCCAAAGAAATTAATGAAAACTACAGGGGGCTTGAATGTAAAAATTGGAAATGATTTTGTAAAAGGTATTTTTGTGGAGGCTCCATCCTGAAATGTCTGTTTTCCTGTAAGTATTCCCTAATGAGTAGCTATTTGTTTACAGCATAAACTGTTTTAAAATTGCTTTAGGTCATGTTTAATTATATGAAAACAAGTATCCCAATATAAATGTTTATAAATATAAAGTAAATTAGGATTTGAAGTTTTATACATTTTTTAAAGAATTTATTTCTTTTTTACAATGTGTATAACTTGTTATTTCTGGATTCTTTTAGTTTCCTTACATTGGATTTCCATTTGAAATATCATTTTAATTATCAAAATTTCTATATGGTCTCCACTTTGTATCATAATTGCATGAGAATCCATATTCCTATTAGAGAATTTGATATTTTATTTCATTTCTAAGGTCAGTGATCTGATTTTCTTCTTATTCTCTCCATTTTAACCATGCTATTTTCTTTGTATTTTTGTCAAAATAATGCAGTGCAATTTCACCTCCAAATTAATTAATTCTCTCATCTCTAAAAATTATAGGTATTGCTTTTTTCCTACAATTTCTACTTATTACTTACCTTCTTTTACCACAGCACCTTATAAAACATATACACAATATTAAATGTACAAGTATTTATTTATTTTAAATTAGAAACTAATAGCAGCTGTTTTCAAGTTTTATCAGTGGTGGTTCTACAAGTTAATTTCTTAATACAAATCAAACATTTATGGGGCATCTATGAGTGAAAGAACCTTGTGTTTGTGAAGAATCAACAAAAAGCAATGATTTGTTCCTATAACGTTCACATATTTAAATAGAAATTTAAAACATATCAATAATAAAAATAAAAAAGAGAGACACTTTTATGCAGTTTTCCCACTTAATATTTCTACATTTATTTCTACTGTGCATTTGTGAGATCAGAAAGTATTGTTTGTGGAGAAGAAAACACAAAAAGAGACAGCATGATAATGAAGATAACCAGGTATTTTGCAGACAATCTTAAACTCATATAGACAGCGAAAATTTGGCCCAGTATGCCCAGGAAGAAGATATTTCACTTTCTCCTTTCCCTTGCTCCACTGCCCATGAGTCTAGGTGTAGTTTTCTTTTCTTTTTTTTGAAACAGGGTCTCACTCTGTTGTAGACTAGAGTGCAGTGCCTTGATCTTGATGCACTGCAGTCTTGACCATCTGGGCTCAAGCAATCCTCCTGCCTCAGCCACCTGTAGCTGTGACTGCAGGTCTGTGCTGCCTAACAGGCTAATCTTTTGATTTTTTTTTTTGTAGAGACAGGGATCTCACTTTGATGCTCAGGCTGGTTTCAAACTACCTAGCTCAAGTGATCCTCCAGTCTCCCCCTCCCAAAGTTCTGGGATTATAGGCATGAGCCACTGTACCCACCTAGGTTTAGTTTTTTAAAGTAAAAAAAAAAAAAATGCCTAGGAAAATAATGTGGAGTATTTTAGGTGCTGTGGAAGCAACAGCAGAATCAGAGAAAGAATGTGCTTATTATTTTCCAATGCTGGAAAATTACTCTTTGGTGGGAAGTTCAATGGGAGATGATTGGAAATGAAGCTGTGAGAAGCATAGCTGACTGTCCCAATTAACAATGTAAAACTGTAAGAGAAACTATGTAAGTCTTCACAGGAACAAGGGCTTAAAAATCTAAGTTTATATCAAAGACTAATGAATAGCTGGTTGGGCTGAAACTGTCTCTTTAAAAGTGAGAATAAATGCAAACACAAGTAAGACTGGGATAAAAGCCTGAGTGACCATAGAGAGATGATAAATAGCTTTCCAATCATCCCATCATAAATACTGCTTTTCAATGAGACTAATATAAGTGGAGTAGATGATTTATGGGTATTCCAAAGAAATTATGACTATGGGAAGCATCTTAGAAAAATAAAAATACTGAAAATTAAGATTCTAAAAAGAAGTAAATAGATTTATTCCTATTGATAGTTCTGATGAGGATTCTGAAATGGATTTTATCACAGTTCTAATTATAAAACCAGCAATATTCTTAGAATCCTCACATAATAGTACAACTATTAAATTTACTTGTTTAAGGAAAGTCAGTACTTTAACTCTTATATTTACCTGTTTAAGGAAAGTCAGTACTTACAGTATAAATATGAAACACAGTAGCACTGGCTTGTTTATTTCCAAAATCCATGTCATTAGTCTGCAAACAATAGCAAACATATCTTAGGGGAAATATGCATTTAACACACTTATTCAATAACCAAAATGCTCAACATATTGAATAGCACATAATTTAAAATAGCAGGATGCTTCAATAGCCTTAAAAGTAACAGAATAACTGAGTATAATGACAATAAATAAAGGAAGCAGACCATCGAAACAAACAAAAAATAGATGAACCAAAAAACACTTCCAAAATTATTTTGATATTCTGGGAAAAAGGAACACTATGTCATTATGGTATTTGTTTATCATTAACCAGGTGGCTTTTTAAAATGTAAAATTTGGAACACTCCATGCACATACAAGCTAAGGTGGAAGGCAGGGCGACAGAATAGAAAGGCTTAACCAAACTTGACTTTCACTATGACTTTTGACAATGTCATTTAATCTGAGATTTGTTTCTTCATATTTAATAGATTTTTGGGATTGTTATGAGGATTAAATGTGTATTTTAATACTTTGATAATATTAAATGCACACTAAGTCCTTCCTGCATTTGAAATAAGACACATTGTATACAAAAGCAAGTCAATGATTCCTTTCAATTGTGTTTCAGAGGGCAAAGCTATGTAATTTTTTATTTAAAATATATATCATGGTCACTATAACAGTCACTAAATGACAATATTTATATAAAGGATATGTAAAGAGAAATATACATCATATGTTTAATGTAAAACTATGTGTCTAGCAGTAAAGAAACAGAAATTTCATGTCAGAAATATAAAAAAAAGATTAATTCTTGTGAACTTGCTAAGAAGCCCCCAAATATCATCTTTCTGTGATGAACCTGAAAGTCCCCTACAAAGGTTAAGTTTTTAATAATAGCTGCTTTTATGAAAGACATTATGATATAGCTAAGATTATTGATTTAATATAAAAGGACACTGAATAGCAGATGAGAGGCAAATGTGGCATGAGTCTGCAATGGTTTTCAAATGGATAACAGAATTCACTATTTTATATCTGAGTCAGTATTCTCCCTAATGATAGAGCCACACCCCCACAGGTCATTTAGAAAGGTACTGGAGGCATCTCTTTGATTATTAAAATATTAGGGAAGGCTGCTGCATTAATAGATGAAGACCAAGAATATCAGACATCCTATAAACCATGGAGCTGTTGTGCAAAACAAACAAAATTTGACCATGCTGCACAAATTTTGAAGGTCCTTCATTGCCATTTAAAATTATCTGAGCCTAGAAACTAACTCCATTATACATATAAACAAAATATTTTCAGTGGTTATAATATACACTGAAATTTCCTGGAATTCATCTATAAATCAAGGGAACATTTTACACTGTCTGGCTCAAATTTTGCCAAATGTTGTTCTATATTTAGGAAAATGATATTACAATGGCTAAGTTGCCTATGATATTTGAGTTACCAATGTAACATACCTGTGTATGTTGGCATTTATAATATTATATTTATGGAAATTTAAAATATAGGTATAAATTTAAAAATCTTTATTTTAAAATGTCAAATACAACGAAAATGTATCAAGTATATTTAGCTGACTATTTATCATTGTTTTATAGCTTACCTAATAATTAAACAATTTCTCATACGATTAGTCTGCCAACATTTTTTTTGAGACAGGCTCTCACTATGTCACCCAGACTGGAATCCAGTGGCATGATCATGGCTCAGTGCAGCCTCTACCTCCTGGACTCAAGCCACTTGTCACCTCAGCCTCCTAAGTAGCTGCATTGCAGCTGCAGACCACCATACCCAACTACATCTTTTTTATTTTTTGTGGAGAGGAGGTTTCACCAGGCTGATGTTGTACTCCTGGCCTCAACTGATCCTCCCAACTAAGCCTCTTATAGTGTAGGATTATAAACATGAGCCACCACAGAGCAACACATGAAACAATAAAACTACAAGATTGTAAATTTTTCTAAGGAGAACACTGATGAAGTTATCAAGGATATAATATCATGTTCTGAAATTCATAAGAAAAGTTTGAAAACTGTGTTACTGTCACCAAACTATTTTAAATATTTCTTAATCAGAGAAATAAAGGTCTCATTATTTCTTATGGAATAGCACAATGCATTATAAAACACATAAAGCCAAAATATTAGTGAATATTAATATTCCCAGCTGTATGAAACACTTTATATCAAAAAGAAATTCAAATTTTAAAAATTTGTATTTCACTAAGCAATGATATTATAAGAAGGCTTGATGAAATTCTGAAAAATGTCAAAGATCATAACACTTGTTGTATAAAAATGTTCAATGAACTTCAGCCAAGCACATTTTCATATAACAGATTAAAATATCCTCTATGAAAATGAATCAATGCTGCTTAAAAATAAGTAAGGTTCATACAGATTAAAAAACATGAAAAACCACTGCTCAATGAAATAAGAGAGGTCACAAACAAACGAAGAAACATTCTATGCTCATGGTTAGGAAGAATCAATTTCGTGAAAACAGCCATACTGCCCAAAATAATTTATAGATTCAAGGCTATCCCCATCAAGCTACCAATGACCTTCTTCACAGAACTGGAAAAAACCACCTTAAACTTTATATAGAACCAAAAGAGAGCCCACATAGCCAAGTCATTTCTAAGCAAAAAGAACACAGCAGGAGGCATCACACCACCAGACTTCAAACTATACTACAAGGCTACAGTAATCAAAACAGCATGGTACTGATACCAAAACAGAGATATAGACCAATGGAACAGAACAGAGGCCTCGGAGGCAACACAACATATCTACAACCATCTGATCTTTGACAAACCTGACGAAAACAAGCAATGGGGAAAGGATTCCCTGTTTAATAAATGAAGTTGGGAAAACTGGCTAGCTATTTGCAGAAAGCAGAAACTGGACCCCTTCCTGACATCTTACACTAAAATTAACTCCAGATGGATTAAAGACTTAAACATAAGACCTAACACCATAAAAACCCTAGAAGAAAATCTAGGCAAAACCATTCAGGACATAAGAGTAGGCAAGGACTTCATGACCAAAACACCAAAAGCACTGGCAACAAAAGCCAAAATAGACAAATGGGACCTAATCAAACTCCACAGCTTCTGCACAGCAAAAGAAACAGTCATTAGAGTGAATTGACAACCAACAGAATGGGAAAAAAATTTTGTAGTTTACCCATCTGACAAAGGGCTGATACCAGAATTTACAAAGATCTAAAACAGATTTACAAGAACAAAACAAACAAGCCCATTCAAAAGTGGGCAAAGGATATGAACAGACACTTTACAAAAGAAGACATACATGAGGCCAACAAACATATGAAAAAATGCTCATCATCACTGGTCATTAGAGAAATGCAAATCAAAACTACATTGAGATACCATCTTATGCCAGTTAGAATGGCGATCATTAAAAACTCTAGAGACAACAGATGCTGGAGAGGATGTGGAGAAATAGGAACACTTTTACACTGCTGGTGAAAGTGTAAATTATTTCAACCATTGTGGAGGCCAGTGTGGTGATTCCTCAAGGACCTAGACATAGAAATTCCATTTGACCCAGCAATCCCTTACTGGGTATATAACCAGAGGATTATAAATTTTTCTACTATAAGGACATATGCACACCAATATTCATTGCAGCCCTGTTTACAATAGCAAAGACCTGGAACCAACACAAATGCCCATCAATGATAGATTGGACAGGGAAAATGTGGCACATATACACCATGGAATATTATGCTGCCATCAAAAACGATGAGTTTGTATCCTTTGTAGGGACATGGATGAACCTGGAGACCATCATTCTCAGCAAACTGACACAAGAACAGAAAATCAAACAATGCATGTTCTCACTCATAGGTGGTTGTTGAACAATGAGAACACAGGGACACAGGGAGGAGAGCCTCACACACTGGTGTCTGTTGGGGAGAACTAGGGGAGGGACAGTGGGGGGTGGGGAGTTGGGGAGGGATAACATGGGGAGAAATGTCAGATATAGGTGATGGGGAGGAAGGCAGCAAACCACATTGCCATGTATGTACCTATGCAACAATCTTGCATGTTCTTCACATGTACCCCAAAACCTAAAACACAATAAAATATATATTTAAAAAACATGAAAAAATGTTACTTTCAAATGTTTTGAGAATAGACATAAAGAGATTGTTAATTTGCAAATCCCTTAAAAATATCTCATGGAAAAACATATTCACTTTCACATACCACTACTTGGATATCAGCAATGATGGATCCACAAAGTGGATTTACAGTCAACTTCCATAGCTATAAGTGCTTTAGTAATTCACTGCATTATTAAGTGACAATATGCAAGCATTAGAAATGTTAAAGAAATAATTCAAAATCAATGAGTGTTGCATTCAGCGTGTATAAGTCCATTCTCAGCCACTATGAAGAAATATCTGAGCCTGGGTAATTTATAAAGAAAAGAGATTTAATTGATTCCCAGTTCTGGGGTGACCTGAAGAAACTTAGAATCATAATGGAAGGGGAAGCAAACATGTCTTTATTCACATGATTGCAGCAAGAGGAGTGGAACAAAGGGAGGGAAAAGCCCCTTATAAAACCATCAGCTCTCATGATAACTCACTCACCATCATGAGAACAGCATGGAGGTAACCACCCCCATGATTCAACTGCATTAGTTTGAAATTGGAATTAAGATGGATTTTAATGTATATTTAGTTTTTTATTATATGAGATTATTAAAATTTTTTGGTTCATTAAATGAAAAATTAAGCCCCATAATTCAAATATCACAAAATGATATGATATATCTCTCAGATATCTTTATATATTTGTATAGTTAAATGTTATCCTTTGTAAGCTGCTAGAAAATAAGATCAATCTTATAGTAACCAAAATTGTCATAACATATTTAAGTAAACATATATTATTTAAAAGTAGATTGAGCATCAAACATGTTTACAGCTTTTATTTTTGCAGAAGTTAGATAAATGCAAATAGATTGCTTTGCTTTGAATGGCTGCTAAAATGAGATAATGATTAATTTTTAAAATTTTTGGTTTAATTTACAAAACTGGACTGGGTAATTAATTCATTTGAAACAGAGGAAGAACATCGTTAGCCAAAATTTTCTGAAAAATTTAATTGAGCTGAAAAATCAATGTTTTCAGAAACCCAAGTACACTTTAATCAATCTAATTATGCAAGGTGTTGGATGATATTAAAACTGACATACATTTCTTTGGAAGTAAGAAAATTAAATTGCTCTAGAATTTCCAAGAACATATTTGGTTGAAAGGCTGCCAGGATTACAGTTGAATTCTGGCAAAAGTAACATTACTGATGGGTCTGTGTAGCAGAGGAAAGATGAGATTCCTTTAACATACTTTAAGCAACTTCAATAGAACACATTAAATTCAGAATTCTCACTGAATTTCATAAAGATTGTTTTAAAATTGTATATATATGTGCACACACGTGTACGCAATTTAACTTTTTGTAACATGCATAAATCTAGGTTGCAGAAATCACATATTGAAATGATGTATCTCAGTTATAAAAATCACATATCGAAACAAATTGGAGAGATAATTTATTATTAATCAATTTTATCCTGCTACTATGCTCAGAGGTCTAGCACTCACTTTGTCAAGAGCAACACTGTGTTATGGAATTACAAATGTAAGTCACATTTATCATTTGAAATGTTTTAGTAGCCACATTACAAAAAGTAGAATGAATCAGGAAACAGTAATTTTGATTATAGATTGTATTTAACTCAGGCAATCTCCTAATTGTAAACCAAACCCCTAATTAATCAATGTAAACATTACTAAGATATTGTACACTTTCTTAGTTTTTAATATAAATCTAATTTTACTAAAATTAAATAACATTAAAAATTCAATTTTCAGTAGCACTGACCACATTTTAAATGCTCCATAACTACACCAGGCTAGTAGTTATAATGTCAGACAATACTGAGCTGTATTGTTATTTACTACCGTTATTACGTATCTTACTAACAACTATTAATTAGCCTAATACAGTTTTTATTTTAGTATCTGGACACAACTCTCTTATTTTCCTGCACTTGTTATATTAAACTCCTTCTCTTATTTTCAAACTCACCTTAAGGTGAAGGAGAACCGGGGCCCGGAGCCAGACACGAGTTTGCTGGAGCTGAGGCTAGGGCGCGCGGGCCCTCACGTCCACCTTCTGACCTCTCCCCTCAGGCGACCACGCGGAACGGGTTAGCAGCCAGCTCCCATCCCGCAGGGCCCCCGCCACCGCCTGTGCAGGCTCTTGTGACGCTGCCGCCACCTCCGCCCTTGACGACTGGCTTCACGTTGCGGCCGCTGGGAGGCAGCCTGGGCGTCGGCACCAGTGCTGGTTGAGGTTCGGAACGGAACCCAGGTACTGCAACCTCCACTACCTCAGGGGCCGCCGAGGTCGGTGGCTGCGGCTGCCTGCCCAACCAGGACACATTCGAGGAGTACCACCGGAAGTGCAAGGAACTGTTTCCCATTCAGATGGTAGCCCTCAGCACAATCCGAGAGTCCAACTACCACTTCTGGGTCACGTATTTGAGAATAAAGCGGCTGAGTCCCACAGAGGCGTTCCCTGTGCTGGTGGGTGACAGGGACAACAGCGGCAGCCTCAATGCTCAGGGCATTCACTAGCTGGGCCCTGGCTTCAGGTCCAAGATGGCCATCCAGACTCAGCAGTCCAAGTTTGTGAACTGACAGGTGGACGGGAAGTACTGGGACTCTGACTTCACAGCGGTCGTCACGCTGGGGAACCCAGACGTCCTTGTGGGTTCAGGAATCCTTGTAACCTTCTACCTACCTCCAGAGCGTCACGCCTTGACTGGCTCTGAGCAGAGAGCTGGTCTACCACCCGCAGCCTGGGGAGGAGGGCACCGTCATGTCTCTAGCTGGAAAATACACATTGAACATTTGGTTGGCAACGGTAATGTTGGGCCAGGCGGGCATGCACGGGACATACTACCACAAAGCCAGTGACCAGCTGCAGGTGGGTGTGGAGTTTGGAGGCCAGCACAAGGATGCAGGACACCAGTGTCTCCTTCAGGTACCAGCTATACCTGCCCAAGGCCAACCTCCTCTTCAAAGGCTCTGTGGACAGCAACTGGATCGTGGGTGCCACCCTGGGGAAGAAGCTCCCACCCCTGCCCCTGACACTGGCCCTCCAGGCCTTCCTGAATCACCGCAAGAACAAGTTCCAGTGCAGCTTTGGCCTCACCAACCGCTGTGAGTTAGAATTTTGTGGTTTACCTATAAAGGCATTTAATAATCAGAATATTTAATTCTGGCCCCCGCCTTCCATGCCCTTCCTCCTTCAGATTCCACCTCCACCTCCCCTCACTTCCTTCTCTCCTCGGGAGTCGGGGGCAGAGGGGACAGCAGAAAGGAGGGTCCCTGCCACCCCAGCAACTGAGGAGAGGATTCTAGAACCGAATGGCTCTTTGGGATTCCGAGTACTCAGGGCAGCGTGTCCAGGGGGTCTGGGGTCCCGGGAGGGATTCCGGGATTGGAGAGCACGCAGGATTCTGACCACCAGGGCCAGAGGCAGCCAGATAACCTCAGGGAGGAGTGTCCTGGCTTCCCCATCCCCTAAAGGGTCTGGGTCTGCCCCAGGGGTCAGCAAGAGGAGCTTCCCCATTCCTGGTCAGTCTGTCCTGCCCTTGTCCACTTTCCCATCTACTCCTCGGAATAAATTATGTTTATAAGTTATGGAAGAACTGGGACATTTTACAGAAAAAAAAAAAACCGACAAAAAATATATGTGGAAAAAAAATCAAAAAAAAAGGTAAAGGAATGTAGTGACTTCATAAGGTCTTTTATAATAACTAATTATTTTGCAATAAGTTATGTTTGTTTCCTTTCAGTTATATGTTATGAGTCTTCTGAATCAATATTTGATTTTGCATCAATAATGTGTGATTTTGAATAATTCTAATGAGTGGTTTTAGATGATATTTCTATAAATGTGATTTTAACCAGTGCAATAGACTGTGTTCCCCCAAAGTTTGCATGATGAAACCTCATCCCAATGTGATGGTACTTGGAGGTAGAGCTTTTGAGAGGTAATTAGGTCATGAGAGGGGAGCCCTTAGGAATGGAACTGGTACCTTCATAAGAAGAGACCAGAAATCTGGCTAGCTCTGTTCCCACTGTGGAAATACGTAATAGGTACACAGTTTGCAACCAAGAAAAGGGTACTCATCAGAACCCAACCATGCCCTGATCTTAGACTTCCAGCCTCCAGAACTGTCAGAAATGAATTTCTCTTGTTTATAACCCATCCAGTCTATGGTATTTTGCTATAGCAGGCTGAACTGATAGAGATGTACAATGAAGGAAATTTTAGAAAATATTAGAGGATATAAGACCACTGATCTACATGAATACGGTAATAGTTTCTACTATCTGCAGCAGAAAGAGCAAGCTGTATTCTCTGATTGATTTCTAGACTTGTTAAACTGCTACGTCAGCTCAACTCTGAGCACAGCAAAACCTTACTGGCTATCATACTGACTTTCTTTTTTCGATGATTCCATCTCTCCCAACTCTTGTCATCATTTCTGTCAATCTCATATTTTCGTTAAGCACATTAGACATATGTGGCTTCAAATTAAGTGTTCTAAAATTTGAAGTGAGAAAAACAGAAAAAGTCTAAGAAAATAATCAATGATAATATTGACAATAAAAAAATATGACATATACTCAGTATTTACCACGTTTTAATTACTATCTTAAGGGCTTAATGGTTTAATATATATTAGTTGACATATCTCCAGACACTCTGTAAAGCATGTACAGTTGTTTCTAAAGCTGATATTGGCTTAGTTCAGATCAGTACTAAGTAACTCAGTTGAGAATCTCACCTAGATCTGTAGTTCTGTGAACTTTTGATCCTAAGAATTATGATGTATTTCTTTACAAAGAAATACAAACTGAAAAATAAATGTGATTTTAACAGATGGATTAATGCTTCACACTAACACACCTGCATAGAGTGTAGGGGAAGTTTATTACAATTGCATATCGTTTAGGTTTGACTTTAGCCCTTTTGTTTAAATCTAATAAACTGTTACTGGCAGTCTTCAAATGAACAACACAGATGCATTTATGTAACAGTGCCCCATGACCAAAAGATTATGTGGTGTTTCACTGTCTATCCTGTTCCACAATATTAGGTTTGTGCTAGCCGTACAGCTGTTGCTAAATAGAGACTCCCCAGAACTGTCTGAGTTAATATTCACTCCAATCATTCTGCTGCCCTGTGGAGTATTAGAGCATGACAGGGCTGTAGTCACATTTCAAAGGCACAGGACTTCACTGTTCTTAGATCACACACACCTAATATGCTACTCCTACATAACTTGCTCTTTTTCCTCCTTTGCTATTACTCTCCTCTGGCTATAAGCAGTCATTTGCCTTTTAGGTTTTATGACTTTCTCATATATTTCAAAGTTCAATTAATTTTGCGTATTTTTAAACTTTATATCACTTATGTCATCTTGCAATAAAGAGGAGTAAGGACTTTAGCAGTATTTATTTCCTTAAAATATGTTTTCTGTACATTGGGGGACACTCATGTTTTTGAGGGAAGCAATGTCAATAGGCTGATTTTTTTGTCTTCATTTTAAAGGTGAGGTATTATATTCTGTGAAGTCTTTTTCTAGGAACTACTTAATGGAAACTTTACTCGTTACCTTGGAAATTTTACCTATTATCACCTTGACATGTGTAGAATATTGGCTTTTAGGAAATTGGCTAAAATAGCTGGTTTATTTTTATTTTTTTTAGACAGAGTCTCGCTCTGTCACCCAGGTAGGAGTGCAGTGGCACGATCTCAGCTCACTGCAACCTCTGCCTCCCGGGTTCAGGTGACTTTTGTGCCTCAGTCTCTGGAGTAGCTGTGATTACAGACACATACACACCACCACGCTGGGCCAATTTTTGTTTTTTAGCAGAGATGGGGTTTCACCATGTTGATCAGGCTGATCTCAAACTCTTGACCTCAAGTGATCTGCCTGCCTTGGCCTCCCAAAGTGCTGGGATTACAGGAATCATCCACTGTGCCTGGTCATATAGCTGGTTTTAAAATGGTGAGGGAACATAATGTCATCAATTCTGAAATGTTTACATATTTGTATTATATTGATTAAACTTATTACAAGCATATTTTAATAGTTACCAAATAAATTTTGTTTATAAGTATTTTCAACAAGAAACTTTACCTTTGTCTTCTTATCTGTAAAAGATGAGTGATTATTAAAAAAGAATTTCTTGCTGGGCGTGGTGGCTCATGCCTGTAATTCCAGGACTTTGGGAGGCCGAGGAGGGCAAATCACCTAAGGTCGGGAGTTCGAGACCAGCCTGACCAACGTGGAGAAACCCCCTCTCTACTAAAAATACAAAATCAGCCCGATGGTGGCACATACCTTTAATACCAGATACTTGGCAGGCTGAGGCAGAAGAATCACTTGAACCCAGGAGTGGAAGTTGCGATAAGCCGAGATTGCGCCATTGCACTCCAGCATGGACAACAAGAGCAAAACTCTGTTTCAAAAAAAAAAAAAAAGGAAAATGAAAGAATTTCTAAACATTGTAATAGGGACCAAATGAGATCATATATGAAATTTAGTTTATACATGGGATTTATACATATTTATATTTTATAAATATTTTTCAAAATTGATGTAATTATGAGTTCTACCTAAAGAATATTTTTAACAAAATGTATTCAAGCAAACACTGAATTTCTTTGATAGAGCTACTTCTATTAGTTTAGATTTCTCCATCTATGAATATGCTTTCAACTAGCTTTAAAACTAACAAGAAAAAGAAATATTCTACAAAAGGAAGGAAGATTTTTTTCAAGGTTAAAAACATGTATTGCTAGATGTGTGCTAAAGTGTTAATCTATATTTTATTTCAGTTATAAAAACTATCATTTTCTAATTATTTCTTCTATAATAGTTTAACATCTTTCAAGCACATCTTGCCTAAAATATGTTATATTAGTTTGGCTAAGCTAGATGAATCGTAACAATTTATTATACATAGGAATAAAAGTGTATATTTAAAATATTAATAAGTATCAGTCACCTATTGCTAGAGTAATGCTGTGTAACAAGTCATTCTAAAAATCAGTGGTTTAAAATAGTAATAATTAATTTTCATACTAATAGTCATGGGGTGACTGCATTGTGGCTAGCTGAGGATGTACTATAACATCTAGGCTTGGAACTGTAGACTACAGATTGGATTCTGGTATGCTCCTTGTGATGCTCAATCTTCTGAGTCAAGCAATCACCCAGTACATGTGTCCATCTCCATGCATATTATTCTGTGATCCATGTAGAAGGTTAGTGGTTTACTGGGATCATGTTCTTCTCATGATGACTCACCAGGGTTGAAGAAGGCAAGGTGAACTCCAAAAATACATTTTGAAACTCTGTTTAAGTAACTTACACTGACTTCTCATTGGCCAGAGAAATTCCATGCTCAAGTTCCATATCAAGATGAGGACAAGCATACCTTGCCAATAATAAAGCTATGCTATGGCAATGGTTGTGATTATTTCAGAGACAAATGAAGGGTTGTAAAGTCCATCATTAAAGTTAAATGGTTTGTTCAATAAGATGTATGCAGTAAGATTCAATCAAAAGGCAAATAATTTCATTCTCACTTCAGCACTTGGGCTTTTCATAAACCTCTTCTATCTCTGGGTAAAATATCAGGCATATTCCCTATGTTTTGGCCAATCTGACATAATAAAATAGGCAACTCCAACTTTAATATAGTTCAAACTGCATATTAAACACCTCCAAGAATGCTTGGCAGACTGAGCCCAGGAGAAAGGTGAGGGTGAATGGATACTATGTTTAGGGAGAATGTGACAACTATTGGCAGTTGCTGCATAGATTGTGTTAGTGTTCTGTGCCTTCAGGTGTTATTATTTAGTATAAAATGTGAACAAACTGGGAAACTTTCTTATAAACCAATGCAGTTATTCACTATGTTCTTTTAATGTCATTTATCACTCATACATAATGTAATGCATGAAATGAAAAAAGATTCATTGTAGCAGAGGATACTATAGAAGTGGCTTCCCAACTTGCCAGGCAGTCTCCTGATCTAGGTTAGAGCAACAGTTGAAGATCAAACTCTATGGGGTGGCTTTTGGTGCACTCCTACCAGCTCATACTCTATTCTTTTTCATCAGCCCCTTCAGAAATGCTTTAAGCTACTTACTACCCTGAAATAAATCCCTAAATTCCATAGAAGGTACTACCTTTTTTTTTTGTTACAGAACACAGACTGATAGAGTAAATATTATGTGGAGATTTGGTAGGCCAGAAAATCTCAAGAAAAGACAAGACCTGGATTGCTAAATTGACCTGGTAGAGTTTGAAAGTAATAAATATCTTTCTAGATAAATTCTAGAATGAAATATCAGAGAACAAAACAATCCCCCAGCACATAGTCTATAGTTGTGAAGATGTACTTACATTTTTCTGTATAGAATAAAGTGCTTATCGTGTAGCATGTAACACAAGACTGTGTTAGGCTATTTTCCACTTAACAGTCTCGCAGAAAAAATAAAATGGTTAAATTAGAGCCTAAAGTTCTTCCTCAATGAATTGTCAAAGGATGAGAGATCTACGTTGCCTCTAAGTAGAATCTATCTCTTGAAAGAACAATGCTATCATACAAAAAATCAGGAAAATAGTCTGATTCTTTGGGTTGCCAAAGTACAAAAGAAGTTGAATACATTGCTTTTGAAAATACCTTATTTAAATTTAGGACATCCATTGGAAAAGAGTGGGACTCTAAGAATTGATATGTGGTGTGTTGCTATAATCAGATATTTCTTAGTAGCTGAAATTCCACTCAGCTTGAGCGTCCATTTAAGATGTGGCTTATTTGTTTTATTGAATTTATTGATTATTTTAACTGAGTTGCAGAATTTCTTAATATACTCTAGATTCTGAATTTTATGATTGGTAATTTTTATGACCTGTCAAAGAAAATTATACTACTAAGGTCATAAAGATTTTCTCTATGTTTACTTATAAAAGTCTTATATTTAAAGACCACTTGTGTTATTGATCCTTTTTGATGGTTTAGCAATTATAAATAATAATTCCATTAAAATAAATTTTATTTCATCTAGTGTTAAAAGTTATACTTTTGCCTTCCTTAGGTTCATTTATCTTTGCGTATCTTCTTCCATTCCTTTAATATCAAGTTTTCTTTTTCTGCCACTGTCCTCTTTCAAAGTGATCTGGTTGTTACATAATGCTGGATCTTGTTTTTACAAATTCTTAGGGTTTCTCTTTTGGTAAGTGAGTTTAACTCATTTACATTTATTTTGATCAGTGAATGGTTACAATTTTCTCCCATATGTATGAAAATTTTATGTTTGACTTTTTGTGCTTCACTTAATATCTCATTTATAAAGCTTATTTAAAACATTTTTCTGTATTACTTTCTTGACGTAATAAAAATTTCCTTCCTGTCTCAATGCCTGGCGTATATTCATTTCCTGATTGTTCCCTTAGTGCTCCAACCTCCAAAATGATTATTTTGGTATTGTTTTATTTAGTTATGTACTCTTTTGAATATTTTTGTTTATTGCATACTGAGATAATAGTGTAATTCAGTAAGTTATTTACTCACACTTACACACAATTTATGAATTAACATCCCCTTAGATTTTTCACCATGCTTATTTGGTTATTTTCTCCATTTATAATTTCAAGTAGGTTCTTTTGTTGTAAAATTTTTGAGACATTTTTGTGTGACTAAAAATATTTTTATATTATCTGTTTATTTAAAACTAATTTGGTAGTGTGAAAATTTGGCAATTACTTGTTTATTTTTTTTTAATAACTTGAAAATGATTTAACATTGTTTTCTTGCCTGCAGTGTCAGTGATTCTTCATGAAATAGACTGCTTACTCATTTAGGGCAGATTCATTCTTTCTCTAGAAGCTTTGGGAAATAACATGGTATTTTAGATACTCTTGCTTGACTTTCACTATAATTTATAATTTATATAGATGTATGTGTACATATTGATAAATATTTTTGAATTGTTTTTATCTTGTATATATAAAAGATTATATGAAAATTGAATTTTTAATCTATATATAAAATATAAAAACTATATGTAAAACTATATAAAAACTTTATATATAAAGGATCAGGAGGAGAGAGACATTTATATAAGGCAATGGCTCATGTGGTTGTGGGATTATGAGATTGTATGGGCTGGCAAGTCAAAAATCTATAATGCAGTCCAATATACTGAAAATAGGTAGCAGTCTTGAGGCAAAATTTCTTCTTCTATGAGAAACCTCAAGTTTTCCTTTGAAGGCTTTCAACTGTTTGGATGATCCTCACCCACATTATTGATGATAATCGTCTTCACTTAATGTCAACTGATGTAGATCTTAACAACATGTACAAAATACTTTCACAGCAATACCTAGTAGGTTGATGTTTGATTAAATAACTGGTTATGATATCCTAGCCACATTGATATATAAAATTAACTATCACAGCTACCTTTCCAGTTTTAAGGTGGCAGTGACCTACCTAGTAAATAGGGAAGAGAAAAGATCCTCCAAGCATTTCCCATCTAGGATGTCCAGTGAACTTATCTGAACTGCCCATTTTCACACACATGGAGAAACAGTGACTTACTTCTTTGCCCAAAGTTCATAATTTTACATTTTGTTCTTTGATCCCTCAATGTCTTTTTAGTTATATTATATATCTGGGACCTCCTTGAAGGCAGGAGCTAAATGCTCTTATGAGTTTTCCATAATATCCGAAACTAGAAGACTTCAAGAAAGTTTGAGTACAAAGAATACATTAAACTTCCTTTAAATTTATCTGGAATAGAAAAGCATGCCACATATATACTGTCAATGACACTTTGCTTTAAGGAAATAATGAAGAAATAGTGAACTATTAGGAGACTCTTTTGTTAAAATTTTTGTTGCAGAAATTTCTTTATTTACAGTGACCCTTCTTTTATACAAATATAAGTGGACATACAGAAGATATTTTTGGGGGGATATCTTTTCATAGTTAAAAACTTAAAATCACCTATTTGCTAATTGATGTTCTGAATTCTAGAAGAGCTTCCCAAATAATGTCAAAGCACCAAGAAAGGGATTAATGTTGACAGTAAAATCTACTTATAGATTGTAGTGATCTATATCTTTTCATGAGAAACATTTCCAATTCTATTTGGAGGCCATGCTGAGTTTTCTGAAAGAGTCTTCTAAAAATATTTTAGACTACATAAAATTAGAGTTCTTCAGTTAGCTGATATAGTGGCTAGACCTTTGGAAACTCTAAAGTCCTCAAACATTAATGTTTATATATGACTTGTCTGTTGAATACAAGCAATTCTGAAAGAGGTGGTCTATATTAAACTATACTTTATAATATAAGTCTCTATTATTGTATTTTTTGATGATTGTTCACATGGAAACTCTATCTGAAGCAGGAAGAGATCTTCAAGGCAAATTCAGTTTCTCAAATAAAAATTCAAACCTCAGCACGATTATATGATTTCTAGAGATCTCTATCAAGTTAGAAGATTCAGTTAATGCAATATGTATTATGGAATCCAAATTTCCCAAATATTCATATACCAAAATTTGTGGCAAAATGACAGCATGTAATTTGTTTTTTCAAATTGTTAAATATTAGGTAATGTTTTTCTAACAAACAAAATAATGTCAATGAATTTCAAGTTCAGATGATAATGGTATAAATCTTTCTTCAAATAATTAGTCATTTTGTTCTTTTTTAACAAAAGGAAACAAACTTGTGTTGTGCTTTTCATGACTTTTCCTCTTTTATAAAAACAAAATTTGAGGCACGGTTTGGAAACTACCAAAAATGTGAAGATTAACACCAATCACATAATTCAGATAGTATGATTATTCAGATATTATTATCATTAATATTTTGGTATATATCTTTGTTGGTTTCCTTGTTATAAATGTATAATGCCTATATCTATGTCTTTCTATATTTAACCATCTCTAATATCTAAGTAAATATTTTTATATAATAAAATATCTATATATAATGTATAATTTTTAGAATACCTATTTTACTTATCCTATTTCAAGCTTTTCCTATAACATCTTCTTCAATAACATAATTTCAATGAGTATATCTTGTGAATATATCATAATGATTTATTTGCATTAAGTATTTCATTCTGTTTTGTTTCATAATGATAAAATCCTATAATGATTAGGTCTGCTCTTATATGATGTGTATAGATTTAGTATTTAGGCCAATCTGAGTATTTTCTCTATTATTTTATGTACTTGTCTTTCTAAATATTCCTGGCATTTCTTTGACTATATTTATAAAATCTTTTCCTATTTTATTCTCTAATTATTTGTAAGATAGTCTATTAGTGGCTAGTATTATGCTATTTTAATTTTAATTTTTTTCTTTTAACTTCTATTTTAGGTTCAAGGGATATATGTGCATGTTTGTTACATGCTAAATTGTGTGTGGCAGGAGTATGGTGTACTGGTAATTTTGTCATACAGGTAATCAGCATAATACCCAACAGGTAGTTTTTTAAACCTTCACCTTCCTGTTACCTTTTACTCTCAGGCCTCAGTGATGACTGGGTCTTTGGGATGTTTGTCTTATATAGTATTTAACAGGGTTTTCTGAATTTCCTGAATTGTATGTTTACCTCTCTAGTGAGGTTTCTTGGACAATATCCTCAAAGATGTTTTCCGAGTTGTTTGCTTTGTCTCCCTCTCTTTCAGGGATGCCAATGAGTTGTTCAGTTGGTCTTTACATAATTCCACATTTCTTGGAGGTTTTATTCATTTTTTAAAATTCCTTTTTCTTTTTGTCTAAGTTAATTCAGAAATCTGGTCTTTGAATCTAGGATTCTTTCCTCAACTTAGTCTATTCTATTGTTAATTCTTCCAGTCGTATTATGAAATTGTCGTAGTGAGTTTTTCAGCTCTGTCAGCTCAGATTAGGCCTTTCTTAAAATGGCTATTTTGTCTTTCATCTCTTGAATTGTTTTCCTGGATTCCTTAGATCCTTTGAATGGGTTACAACTTTCTCCTGAATCTGAGTGCCCTTCATTGTCATCCAGATTCTAAATTCTATGTCTGTCATTTCAGCCCTTTTCTTCTATTTAAGTACCATTGCTGGGGAGCTAGTGTGATTGTCTGAATGTAAGAAGACACTCTGCCTTTTAGAGTTACAAGCATTACGTGGTGGTTTTTTTCTTATCTGTGTCGGCTGATGTTTCTTTAGTTGCATCATTTGAGTTTAGTCATTTGACTTCAGTTTTGAGATGTTTTCAGAGGACCAAGCCTATGTGCAGGGTCTTTATTTGTGATGTAATTCTTGTCCTTGGCTTCACAGGGGTGGGATATGTTAGCAAAGTATTTATGTGTTGAAATTTGGGCTGTGGTCTTGTAGAGGGTGCTTAAGTGTAATGGCTGGTAGGTAGACTCTTGCTCAGCTGTGCAGCTCCTCTATTTCCTCGCATTTGCAGCTGTGCTCTCTTTCAGTGCTCTGGTGGTGTGGGCTCCTCTCCCACTCAAGTGTTCACCACAGATTTTGATTTGGCACTCCTGGGCTGCATACCACAGCTGTGGGGTGAGCTAAGGCTTTTTATTTCCTCCCCAGCTTTGCGGCAGAGGGGAAGAAATCATGGCAGTGGCAATGGCAGAGGGCCTTTCACTTGTCTTTTGGGGCTCCACTCCAGAGAAATGCAGAGCCATTGACTGACAAGGGGAACAATCGGCACAAGATACAGAGGCTGTTTTGTGGGTCCAAGCCAGCGAGCCCTGCCTGATGATGAACAAGCTGTGTGGGAGGCTCACAAGGAAGATAGACTGGCCTCTTCTCCATAGGGCAGGTATGGTGTGCTGTAGGTGTTAGTAAAGCTCTCAGGCTCTGTTCCTTCCCCTGTCCAAGGGCTGCAAGGGCAGTACCAATACAGTAGTAGTGGCAGAGACCCTTTCAGTTGCTTCGCAGAGCTCCACCCCTGAGAAAGACAGAGGTGCTGCCAATGGGAATGTTCAGCCAGGGATGGGGCTGCTACACTGCAGCCAGAGCCAGGGCCCTGCCTGGTGAAGAACAGGGGATGGGCAAACACAGGGAAGAGAGACTGGGCTCCTTTTTCTATGGTGTCTGTGGTGTACTGCAGGTGCCAGCTGAGTGGCCAGGCCCTTTGTTTCTTTCCAAGCCTGAGAACAGTAATGGTGATATCATTACTAAAAAAGGGGTACCAATCCAGATCCCAGGAGAGGGTTCTTGGCTCTCAAACAAAAAAGAATTTGAGGTGAGTCCATAAAGTGAAAGCAAGTTTATTAGAGAAGTAAAGAATGGCCTCTTTACTTCTCTAATCATTCTTTACTTCTCTAATGGCTTCTTATCTTCTCTAATGGCTACTTTACAAGGAATGGCTGTTCCATAGGCAGAGCAGACTGAGGGCTGCTGGTTTCCCCTTTTCATGGTTATTATATACTAAAAAAGGGGTGGATTATTTAAGACTTCTCTTTTTAGACCAAATAGGGTAACTTCTTGATGTTGCCATGGCATTTGTGAACAGTCACAGCACTGGTGGGAGTGTAGCAGCGAGGATGACCAGAGGCCACTCAGATCATCATCTTGGTTTTGGTTGGTATTATCTGGCTTATTTGCTACAACCTGTTTTATCAGCGAGATCTTTATGTTCTGTATCTTGTGCGACCTTCTATCTCATCCTGTGACTTAAAATGTCTTCACTGTCTGGAATGCAGCCTAGTAGGTCTCAGCCTCTATTCAAGATGAATTTGATCTGATTCAAATGCCTCTGACATTTCCCTACTCCCTTTTATAACAGAACCCTTAATCCTAACTGTTGCAGAGGGTTGAAGATTCATCTTTTGTAACTTCTTCAGGATGAATATAGGTGATGGTATTCCTGCTTAACTATTAGTGTCTCTTGTGTTCAGGTGGAGAGGAACTTAATTAGAAAGCATCAGTATGATGAGGGCCTTTCATAGCTCTGAGTTCCAACAAAAGGTAATATCTGGAAGACTAATAAGTATTTAAGAGAACATTTAGTAAGCTTATCCTGCATTCTTACACAAAGAGTATAATAGCAATATAGTCTACAACAGTAAAACAAAATTAGTAAAATTATCTCAAGTTAACTAACTTAGAAGGCTGTCCATGAACTGGGCAACTGTTGAAACCAAGCTGATATGGGGTTGCTAGCTGATTCCAGTACATGCTCAGAATTAGAATATTGATCCAATTGTGTCTAATGACTAAACAGTTACAAACATTATATTACTATTATTATAATAAAATGGGAACAAATTTTCTATAAACATTGAAATTTGGGGCCATTTAAAAAATTTACATAGGTAAATTTGAAACAGTAGGTAAAACTGTAAACAAATTTGCATAGGTAAATAAGAAGTAACACTGTGCTTTTAGAAATTTTTTTTAAACTCCCACATACTGCCCTTCTGAGAAATATAAACTTGTCTGGTTGTCAAGAATGTGCTTACTTATTATTAATATTGTTTTTAATCTATCTTTGTTTTTAAAGGATGTAAGTTTGCTTTGCTAAGTGTATCTTAATAAAACTTGCTAGGAACAAAGCATTTACCACTATGATGACTGGTATCATGAAAACCCCAAATACTTAAATATGTCTGAAAAAATAACTTTGAATAGGTTTTGAAAGCAGGCATACAGGACCAAGACGAGCCATGGGGCTTTTGTAAGGCATGTGGGCTTGAGGTTGCTAAAGAGGTGAGGTGCCAGTTCTACAGGCAGACAGAAGATCTGAATGAAATCTTCCAGACTCCTGTGGAATATTTTATGCTGCTCTACTCTCAATGCCGGAGGGTGAGGGTCAGCATCTATTAGTATATAGCCCCTCCTGGGGAGCTCTTCACTTCTTGGGTAAATTCCATACTTCTCCTTTTTAACAATTATTCATTTGCTTTAGCCTGTTCCTTGTTCCTAAAAGTTGGCTCTTTTTTGATTTTCTTTTTCAGATTTTCACTTACATTTTAGATAAATGAGCCACACATGTAGATTTATTACATGAGAATATTACATAATGCTGAGGTTTGGGGTATAGATTCTATCACCAGATGGTAAGCACAGTACCTGATAGCTGGTTTTTCAATATATTCCCCCTCCCTTCCTCAACCCTCTAGTAGTCTGCAGTGTCTGTTTCTGTATTTATGTCCATGTATGCTTAGTGTTTAGCTTTCACTTACAAGTGATAATATATGGTATTTGGTTTTCTGTTTCTATGTTAATTCACTGAGGATTATGGCCTCCAGATCCATCCACATTGTTGCAAATAACATATTTTATCCTTTTCTTTGGCTGTGTAATATTCCATGGTGTATATTTATCACATTTTCTTTATCCAATCTACCATTGATGGGCACCTGGGTTGATCCCATCTTATTGCTATTGTGAATAGTGGAGTGATGAATATACAAGTGCATGTGTCTTTTTGGTAGAGTGATTTATTTTCATTTGGGTATATGCCCAATAATGAGATTGCAGGGAACAATAGTAACTCTGTTTTAATTTCTTTGAGAAAGCTCCAAAAGTTTGGTTCCCAAGCACATTGCTTTCCACAGTGGCTATACTATTTTACATTGTCACCAGCAGTTTATATCATTTTCTTTTCTCTGCAGCCTCACCAGCATCTGTCATCTTTTGACTATTTAATGGTTTCTCATGGTGGTTTCGATTTACATTTCTCTGATCATTAGTGATGTTGAGCATTTTTTTATGTTTGTTGGCCACATGCATGTCTTCTCTTGAGAAGTATTTGTTCATGTCCTTTGCCCATTTTTAAATGGGGGTATGTGTTTTTTGAGTGTTGATTTGTTTAAGTTTCCTATAGATTTTGGATGTCAGATCTTGTTGGATACATAGTTTGAGAATATCTTTTCCCATTCTGTAGCTTTTCTGTCTGCTCTGTTGATAGTTTCTTTTGTTGTGCAGCAACTCTTTAGTTTAATTAGATTCCCCTTGTCTATTTTTGTTTTCATTGCAATTGCTTTTGTGGACTTTGTTGAAAATCCTTTGCCAAGGCTGGTGTCAAGAAGAGTATTTCCTAGGTTGTCTTTAGGATTTTTATAATTTGAGGCCTGACTTTTAAATTTTTAATACATCATGAGATAATCTTTGTATGTGGTGAAAAATAGGGGTCCTAGCCAGTTATATCAGCAGCATTTCTTGAATAGGAAGTTCTTTTCCCATTGCTTTTGCTAGCCTTGTCAAATATCAGATATTTGTTGTTGTGGAGCTTTATTTCTGAGTTTTCTATTCTTTTCCTTGGGTCTATGTGTCTGTTTCTATGCCTATTCTCGCCATTCCTTTTCAAAATAGTACTAGATATCATAGCCTTATAGCCAGAGCAATCAGGCAAGAGAAATAAATGAAAGGCATCCAAATAGGAAAAAAAGAGGTAAAACTGTTACTCTGTGCTGACAATATGATTCTATACCTAGAAAATCCTGTAGATTGTGCTAAAAGGCTCCTACATCTGTTAAACAGCTTTAGAAAAATTTCAAGATACAAAATTAATATACAAACATAAGTAGCATTTCTGTATGCCAACATTTAGGCTGAGAGTGAAATCAAGAACATAATCCCATTTACAGGAGCCATAAAGAAAATGAAATACCTAGGAAATTCACCTAACTAAGGAGCAGAAAGATCTCTATGAGGAGAATTACAAAACACTGCTAAAAGAAATCAGGGATAACACAAACAAATGGAAAAACATTTGGTGGAGCCAAGATGGCCAAACAGAGGCAGCTCTGTTCTGCAGCTCCCACCAAAAGGACAAAAACTGTGAGTGCACTCTACATCTTCAATTGAGGTACCAAATTTCTCTTATTGGGACTGACTAGGTGGGTTGGTGTGACCCACTGAGAGTGAACAAAAACAGGGTGGAGCAAGACCCCATCTGGGAACTGCAGGCCACAAAGGGAACTCTCTCTTCCAGCCAAGGGAGTTGGTGAGGAATTGTGCTTCCCCACCCTGAAAACCAGGCTTTTCCCAGGGATCCTTTCAACCTGTGGATTAGGAGGTCCTCCCCTGAGCACATTACCAGAGCCTTGGTTCCCAAGCACAAAGCTGTGTAGAATCACAGTGGCTACTCAGGTGGGCTCTCATATTCATGGCCGCTTTGAGCAGGCAGTGAGACTCAAAGTATTTGCATACTCTGGCTGTGGGAATTCCCGTGAGGGAGGAGACCCATCTACTCTTGTGAGAAGGGGGCTGAAGATGGGGAGACAAGCAGCCACACTCTCATGGAACTCCAAAAGCTAAAACCCACTGGCTTGGCATCAACACTGGCCAGCCCAGATGGCTAGAAACTGCCTAAGAAGAACAAATTCCCTGGGGGAAAGGGTGGCCACCATCACCATGGCTCCAGTGGCTAAGCTCCCAGAGAAAGGAGCAGGCTTCCATGTTTGCTGGTCTGCAGCCTCCACTGGTGATGTCTCCAGGGATGGGAGAGACCCAGGTAAACAGAGGCTGGAATGGACCCCAGGCAAACCACAGCAGCACTATAGAAGAGGGCCATGATTTCTAAAAGAAAAAAAAGCAGAAAGCAACAGTATCAATGAAAAAGACACCACAAAAACCCCATCCAAAAGTCAGCAGCCTCAAAGATCAAAGGTAGATAAATCCATGAAGATGAGAAAGAATCAACATAAAAATGCTGAAAACTCAAAAAACCAGAGTGCCTCTTCCCTTTCAAAAGGTGCAACAAGTCTCTAGCAAGGGCACAGATCTGGGTTGTGGTTGAGATGTAAGAATTGACAGAAGTAGGCTTCAGAAGATGTGTGACAACGAACTTTGCCAAGCTGAAGGATTGTGTTCTAACTCACTGCAAAAGATTCATGATAAAACATTACAGAAGCCGTTCACCAGAATAACCAGTTTGAAGAGGAACATAAATGATTGGATGGAGCTAAAAAACACAACATGAGAACTTCAAAATGCAAACACAAGTACCAACAGCCAAATAGACCAAGTGGAAGAAAGGATATCAGAGCTTGAAGACCATCTTGCTGAAATAAGGCAAATAAGTTTAGAGAATAAAGAATTAAAATGAATTAACAAAAGACTGTAGGGGTACCTGAAAGAGACAGGGAGAACAGAACCAAGCTGGAAAACATGCTTCAGGATATCATCCAAGAGAACTTCCACGACCTAGCAAAACAGGCCAATGTTCAAATTCAGGAAATGCAGAGAACTACAGTAAAATACTCCATGAGAATAAAAACCCCAAGACATGTTATCATCAGATACTCCAAGGTTGAAATGAAGGAAATAATGTTAAGGGCAGCTAGAGATAAGGGGCAGGTCACCTATAAAGGGAAGCACACCTGACTAATAGCAGAAGCAGCAGAAAACCTACAGGCCAGAAGAGATTGGGGGCCAATTTTCAACGTTCTTTAAGAATTTCCAACCTAGAATTTCATATCTGACCCAACTAAGCTTCATAGCTAAAGAAGAAATAATTTTTTTTTTCAGATAAGCAAATGCTGAGGGAATTCATAACCACCAGGCCTGCCTTGCAAGAGCTCATGAAGGAAACATTAAATAAGGAAAGGAAAAAGTCATTAAAAGCCACCACAAAAAACGCACTGGAATACACAGACCAGTGGCACTGTGAAGCAAAAACATAAACATGTCTGCAAAATAACGAACTATCATCACAATGTCAGAATCAGATTTACACATAACAATATTAACTATCAATGTAAATGGGCTACTATGCCCCGGTTACGTTTGCCCCGATTACAATTACACAGTAATTGTAATTGCTCAGTTACAACTATAATAACCCAGTCGCTAGCTGGATAAAGAGTCAGAATCCATGGGTGTGCTGTATTCAACCATCTGATCTTCAACAACTCTGACAAAAATAAGCAATGAGGAAAGGATTCCCTACTTAATATATGGTGCCGGGATAACTAGCTATCCATATGCAGAAAATTGAGACTGGACCCCTTCCTCACAACTTGTACAAAAATTAACTGAACATGGATTAAAGACTTAAATGTAAAACCCAGAATTATAAAAAAAATCTAGAAGAAAATCCAAGTAATATCATTCAGGACATTGGCATGGACAAATATTCATGATGAAATCACCAAAAGCAACTGCAACAAAAGCAAAAATTGACTAATGAGTTCTAGTTAATTAGACCAATGGGATCTAATTAACTAAAGAGCTTCTGCACAGCAAAAGAAAGTATCATCAGAGTGAACAGGGTAACTACAGAATAAGAGAAAATGTTTGTAACCTATGAATCTGACAAAGGTCTAATATCCAGAATCTGCAAGAATCTCAAACAAATTAACAAGAAAAAAAACAACTCCATTGAGAAGTGGGCAAAGGACATGAACAAACACTTCTCAAATGAATACATTCATGCAGCCAACAAACATATTTTAAAAAGTTCAACATCACTGATCATTACAGAAATGCAATTAAAAACCACAGTGAGATACCACTCACGCCGGTCAGAACAACCATTATTAAAAAGTTAAGAAAACAGTTCCTGGCAAGGTTGCGGAAGAATAGGAAAGCTTTTAAACTGTTGGTGGTAATTTAAATTGGTTTGACCATTGTAGAAGATGGTGTGGCAGTTCCTCATAAATCTAGAAACAGAAATAGCATTTGACCCAGCAATCCCATTGCTGGTTATATGCCCAAAGTAATATACTTCATTCTATTACAAAAATACATGCATGCATAGGTTCATTGCAGCACTGTTCACAATAGCAAAGACATGGAATCAACCCAAATTCCCATCAACAATAGACTGATTAAAGAAAATGTGGCACATATATAGCATGGGATACTATGCATTCATAAAAAGTAATGAGATCATGTACTTTGCAGGGACATGGATGAAACTGGAAGCTGTTATGATCAGCAAACTAATAAAGGAACAGAAAACCAAACACTGCTTGTTCTCACTTATAAGTGGGAGCTGAACAATGAGAACACGTGGACACAGAGAGGGGAAGAACACATAATGGCACCTGTTGGGGTCATTGGAGGAGGGAGAGCATTAGGAAAAATAGCTAATGCATGCTGGGCTTAATACCTAGGTGATGGGTTGATAGATACAGCAAACCACCATGGAACACGTTTACCTATGCCACAAACCTACACATTCTGTGCATGTACCCCAGAACTAAAAATAAAAAAAAGAAAAACATTCCATGCTAATGGACTGGAAGAATAGCTATCATAGAAATAGCCATACTCCCTAAAGCAATTTACAGATTCAATGTTATTCCTATCAAACTATGTCATTCTTCACATAATTAGAAAAAAGTATTCTAAAATGTATATGGAACCAAAAAGAGCCTTAACAGCTAAAGCAATCCTAAGCGAAAAGAACAAAGTCAGAGGCATCACACTACTCAACTTCAAACTCTACTATAAAGCCACAGTAACCAAAACAGCTTGCTGTCTTTTCTTATCCTATTTTTCTTTACTATTTCATTAGTAAATACAAACTGAGTACTCATAAATATTCTCATAAAGGAGGTAGAAAGTCATCTAGTCAAATAATAAATGCCTTTGAGAGGAAATGTGTGAGCCTATTCTATGTAATCTCAATGGATGATTTTGAACAGGACATAGAAATGTTTATTACGTATTTCCACTGCTTTATATTCACAAAGACATTGTGAATGCAATGAGTTTGGTTAGGCTGAAATTTTCGTAAAAGAGAGAGGAAAAGAGGAACAGAGTGATATTAAAGACAGGTCAGAGTAAAAACAGACTTGGCAGAGTGGCTCGAGAGAAGATACGAATGTAACAATTTACCCTGCTAAGAGCAAGTGTATAGCATATTCTACATTCACTATTTCAGTGGCTTTCTTATTGGTCTCTTTGTCATTATTTTCTCTTATTCTCGATTTAGCCCATATGTTGTTGACATCATACATTTTCTAAAGGAGTGACATTCAGCTTTTCAATAAGCAAGTCTAAACTCCTTGACTAACGTTCAGTAATCTATATGATTTGCCACCACCCTGCTGTTCATGGCTTACTTTTTATTATTGTACTTAGTACACAGTATACTCTAGAGGAAGATGAATTCGGTTAGGCTGAAAATATGCTTAATTTTCCTGTCACTGTCCTGTACTTAGCATTTTTCTCCACTGGAAATGATTCTTCAACTTCATGTTCTCTTCTCTTCAAAATATTTTAAAATATTCCCACCCAACTCGAATGGTTAATTCTACTGTAAATCTTCCCTGATAGCTTACAATCACTATTCTTTTCCTTCACTTGGGGGTTTCCTCAGGATATTTTTCTTTTCTTCTCCTCTCCTCTCTTCTCTTCTCTCTTCTCTCTTCTCTTCTCTTCTCTTCTCTTCTCTTCTCTTCTCTTCTCTTCTCTTCTCTTCTCTTCTTTCTCTTCTCTTTTTTTGGATACTGAGTCTCACTCTGTTGCCAAGCTGTAGTGCAATGGCATGATCTTGGCTCACTGCAATCTCTGCCTCCCGGTTTCAAGCAATTCTGCCTCAGCTTCCCAAGTAGCTGGGATTAAAGGCACCTGCCACCACATTCCACTAATTTTTGTATTTTTAGTAGAGATGGGGTTTCACCAAGTTGGCCAGGATGGTCTGGATATCTTGACTTCATGATCCACCCTCCTTGGCCTCCCAAAGTGCTGGGATTACAGGCCTGAGTCACTGCACCCGGCCCTTTGTTCTTTTTATTGAAATATTTTATTCTTATAGCTAATCTTCTCTACTGGATATTAAGCTTCCTAAAGTAGATCCCAAATCTTATTTTTTCTCCAAATCACAGTAACTAGCAAAATATCTGGAATATAGTATGCCTTTGATACACATTTATTTTCATTAAAGATTATAATATTTACATATATTAAATAGTAAATCAAAAGTAAATAATATTTATATTTCTGGGTGTTATTTTATAAGAGCATGCATTACTTCGTATCTAAAATGTAAATTTGTTTCCTGCTGAGATAAACATGAAAGTGCCATTGTTAGGAAATACAAAAATAGTATAAGACATAGGAAATAAAAGAATTATATTTTTAAATTAATAACATAATGAATATGTACTATAAACATATGCTATTACTTGATGATTATATCTTATTTAAACTAAATCCAATTAAAATTAAATGCTACTCCTTCTTTGAAAACAGTAAGGGATTAGAATTAGGTTTTGGAATTACATTAAAAATTATGTTATGCTTCATATTTTATAATGGCAAAAAGTGTTTTGTATCTGGAGTTTTTTTCTGTTTCCTCTCTCATGCTTAATATAACCCCATACTTATCATTTTGTCTCTGTATTAGCATTATTTATGATTATATGATTTTTTAAATCATATTTAAGCTCCATCATTAAAACATGCTCACTGACATTCCTAACTTCTATTTTTTAATGTATTTGAATGCATATGTACATCATTTACCTCAGCTGATTTTTAGGAGGCAAGATAATTTAGTAGTTGGACATAAAATTTATATCAGCACAAAATGCACAAGTATGAGGGCAGAAACAAGATAAATTTTGTGGAAATAAATTTTTATAAAAGAGAGGAAGAGAGGAACAGAGTGATATTAAAGACAGGCCAGAGTAAAAATAGACTTCAGAGTGACTGACTGAAGAGAAGATATGAATGTAACAATTTAGACTGCTAAGTGCAAATAATGCAAAGGCTGATTATATTTAACCTGCAAAGGCAGATTAAATTCCAATTCTGGTATTTACTACAGGTAGGATCTTTGGCAAGTTACTTAGTATCTCTGTACCTTAGTTCCTCTGGTAAAGTATAATGATAGAAGCTACTCTGTAGGGTTTATTAAATGTGTTGATTTACATTAAGCACTTTGAACTTACCAGTTCTATGTAAATGATGTATGCAAATGATATGTGTTATTATGCCATAAAAAATTCAAATATCCAGAGATGATATAATACTAATAATACAGTATAATAATAATATCTAACCATTTTTGTAGAATTAACTCTTCTATGCACTAGACATCTATTACTTCATTTAATTCCTTCAATTACTCTCTGGGTGCCAAGAGGAAAATAATGGCATATTGAAACAAATGATATAAGGAGAGTTTTTATCTACCTCAAAAAGGACACTGATAGTATAGGACTGGCATAGTGAAAGTCTTTTACCATTCCTAGACCTGAGGGGACAAATGAAAGGAGGAATTAATGGAACCTATAGTTGCATGAATTTTTGCCAACCAGAAGCTGTGGCCCTTGATTGTGGCAGCCAATGTATAGTAAACTGGCTAGAAGAAAGGAGAATAAATACTTTTACTCCACACTCCACCTCCTTCATCTCTGGTCCATTTCAAAGCTACAAGGCAAGATAACTCAATGATTCTGTTCATCTGAATAGACCTCCCTGAGCACAGAGCAGACTGGAACTAGGTGCAGAGGGTAATCTGGTGGGCAAACATAAGATACACAGCACAAAGCCTTATGAAATAGGAACTACTGTTCTATTCAGGTACAGTTGAGGAAACTGAGGATCAGGAAGTTCAAGTGATGTGATCAGTGCCACAACTACTAAATAAGTGGTAGACTCAAGGTTTGAACCAAGACAGTCTGGCTCTGAGACAATTCTCTTAAGCACTATGCCATGCTGCAAAGTATATGTCTTCTGGAGATTACACTCAGCAAAAGCAGAAATCAAATGAAGGCACACCCATTTTTATGATAAGAGTAATTTTAGAATACAGAGAAAGTCATGAGAAAGGCTTTGCTGCTATAATTTATTTAAACTGATAAGGGGTAATTGATTGAGGAAGTAGAAGTTTTAGGATATGGGAGTTGTGAGTTCATAAAAATTATTAAATTTAACAGAGCAGAGTGGTTAAGAATTTTGACTAGGGACAGAAGGCTTTTTAAGGAAATTTTATATAAATTTACAATAATTTACATAAAAATTTTCAGAAGGAGGGATATGGGAATAGTATTTATAGAGATAGACATAAACATATGTACAAACTGTTGAAAAAGGGTGCTCATTTTGAATGATTTAAGGTACTTTATATTTGAGTGAAACCTTAATAGTGTTAAACAGAGAAACAAGGCATGTTCATACTTTGCACTTGGTACAAGAAGAAAAACGTGGGAGAGAAAGTTATATGGGTTGAAGAAATCTATCATATTGTTTGAAATTAAGTTTCTATTTTCTTATAACCTCTCACTGCGAAACGAATCATGGTAACAGGGGAATGAATCCCAAGACAGTTAAGGAGATTGCTCAACAGAATTGAGCCATATTAAATGAGTTTAAGTCCCCAGCTCCAGATGAATTAACATTGTAAGGATATTTCTACAGTCTTAAACTTTTTTCAACTCCATGAAGGACATTTTAACACAATAAAGGTCTCTAATTTTTAACACTTAAAAATAAAAATAGTACATCTTCCATCCCCAAATGTGCTCCTATTTCTCTTTTTTTAAACCTAGTCTCTTAGGTCACATGATTCTTGCTGTCATGTGTTCCTCAACCCTTTTAATCAGCTGTCTTTCCCATTTGATGAATCTCTATGGCCAATCAAGTGTCAGATGGTACTGGCAAGCCTTCTACCATTTTTTTTCTTCTTCTTTCTTCTTTCCTCCTCCTCTTCCTCCTCCTTCTCCTACTCCCTTTCTTCTTCTTCTTCCTCTTATTCTTCCTTCTTCTTTCTTCCTTCTCTGTCTCCTTCTCCTTCTTCTCTCTTTTTTTTTTTTTTTTTTTTTTGTTATTATACCTTTAAGTTCTAGGATACCTGTGCAGAATGTGTAGGTTACGTATGTATACACATGCCACAGTGGTTTGCTGCATCCATCAACCTGTCATCTACATTAGATATTTCTCCTCATGCTATCCCTCTGCTAGGCCCTAGCCCCCTGACGGGACCCAATGTGTAACGTTCCCCTCCCTGGGTCCATGTGATCTCATTGTTCAACTTCCACTTTTGAGTTAGAACATGTGGTGTTTGGTTTTCTGTTACTGTGTTTGTTTGCTGAGAATGATGGTTTCCAGCTTCATCCATGTCCTTCAAAGAACATGAACTTCTACTTTTTTTTTGAGAGAGAGAGAGTCTTGCTTTGTCACCCAGGCTGGAGTGCAATGGCATGATCTCTACTCATTGCAACCTCCACCTCCCAGGTTCAAGTGATTCTCCCACCTCAGCCTCCTGAGTAGCTGAGATTACAGGCACCAGTTACCATGCCTGGCTAATTTTTATTGTTTTAGCAGAGATCATGTTTCACCATGTTGGCCAGGCTGGTCTCAAACTGCTGACCTTAGGTGATCTGCCTGCCTTGGCCTCCCAAAGTGCTGGGATTATAGGTCTGAGATACTGTGCTCAACCAAACTCATCCTTTTTTATGGCTGCATAGTATTCCATGGCATATATGTGCCGTATTTCTGTTATCTAATCTATCATTGATGGGCATTTGGGTTTGTTCCAAGACTTTGCTATTGTGAGTGATGCAGCAATAAACATACATGTGCATGTGTCTTTATAATAGAATAATTTATAATCCTTGGGTATATACCCAGTATGGGATTGCTGGGTCAAATGGTATTTCTAGTTCTAGGTCCTTGAGGAATCACCACACTGTCTTCTATAATGGCTGAACTAATTTACACTCCCCAAAACAGTGTAAAAGCGTTCCTGTTTCTCCACATCCTCTCTAGCATCTCTTGTCTCCTGACTGTTTGATGATCGCCATTCTAACTGATGTGAGATGGTATCTCATTGTGGTTTTGATTTGCATTTCTCTAATGACCAGTGATGATGAGCTTTTTATCATATGTTTGTTGGCCACATAAATGTCTCTGTTTGAGAAGTATCTGTTCATATCCTTCACCCACTTTTTGATGTTTTTTTTTCCTTGTAAATTTGTTTCAGTTCTTTGTAGATTCTGGATATTGTCAGATGGGTAGATTGCAAAAATTTTCTCTCATTCTGTAGGTTGCCTGTTCACTCTGATGATAGTTTCTTTTGCTGTGCAGAAGCTCTTTAGTTTAATTAGATCCCATTTGTCAATTTTGGCTTTTGGTGCCATTGCTTTTGGTGTTTTAGTCATGAAGTCCTTGCTTATGCCTATGTCCTGAATGGTACTACCTAGGTTTTCTTTTAGGGTTTTTATGGTTTGGGGTCTTGTGTTTAAGTATTTAATACATCTTGAGTTAATATTTGTATAAGGTATAAGGAACGGGTCCAGTTTTAGTTTTCTGCATATGGCTAGCCAGTTTTCCCAACACCATTTGTTAAGTAGGGAATTCTTTCCCCATTGCTGGTTTTTGTCAGGTTTGTCAAACATCAGATGGTTGTAGATGTGTGGCATTATTTCTGAAGCCTCTGTTCTGCTCCATTGGTCTATGCATCATTTTTTTGTGTGTATGTGACAGTCTTGTTGTGTCACCAGGTACCAGGCTGGAGTGCAGTGGTGCGATCTTGGCTCACTGCAATCTCTGCCTCCCAGGTTCAAGCAATTCTCCTGCCTCAGCCTCCCTGGTAGCTGAGACTATAGGTGTGTGCCCCCACACCCAGCTAATTTTTGTATTTTTTAGTAAAGATGGAGTTTCACAATGTTGGCCAGGATGGTCTTGATCTCTTGACCTCGTGATCCACCCACCTTAGCCTCCCAAAGTGCTGGGATTACAGGTGTGAGCCATCATGCCCATCCCATTGGTCTATATATCTTATCTGATACCCAGTACCATTCTGTTTTGGTTACTGTAGCCTTGTAGTATATTTTGAATTCTGTTAGCATAATGCCTCCAGCTTTGTACTTTTTGCTTAGGATTGTCTTGGCTATACAGGCTCTTTTTTTGGTTCCATATGAAATTTAAAGTAGTTTTTTTCTAATTATGTGAAGAAAGTCAATGGTAGCTTGATGGGTATAGCATCGAATCTGTAAATTACTTTGGGCAGTATGGCCATAATAAAGATATTGATTCTTCCTATCCATGAGCATGGAATATTTTTCCATTTGTTTGTGTCCTCTCTTATTTCCTTGACCAGGGGTTTGTAGTTCTCCTTGAAGGGGTGCTTCACATCCCTTGTAAACTGTATTTCTAGGCATTTAATTATTTTTACAGCAATTATGAATGGGAGTCCATTCATGATTTGGCTCTCTGTCATTATTGGTGTGTAGGAATGCTTGTGATTTTTGCACACTGATTTTGTATCCTGAGACTTTGCTGAAGTTGCTTATCAGATTGAAAAATTTGAGAGGTGAGACAATGGGGTTTTCTAAATATACAATCATGTCATGTACAAACAGAGAAAATCTGACTTCCTCTCTTCCTACTTGAGTGCCCTTTATTTCTTTCTCTTGCCTAATTTCCCTGGCCAGAACTTCCAATACTACATTGAATAAGAGTGGTGAGAGAGGGCATTTTTGTCTTGTACTAGTTTTCAAAGGGAATGCTTCCAGCTTTTGTCCATTCAGTATGATATTGGCTGTGGATTTGTCATAAATAGCTCTCATTATTTTGAGATATGTTCTATCACTACCTAGTTTATTGAGAGTTTTTAGCATGAAGGTGTACTGAATTTTATTGAAGGCCTTTTCTGCATCTGTTGAAATAATCGTGTGGATTTTGTCATCGGTTCTGTGTATGTGATGGATTATGTTTATTGATTTGCATATTTTGAACTAGTCTTGCATCCCAGGGTGAAGCTGACTTGATTGTGGTGGATAAGTTTTTAAGGTGCTGCTGGATTCAGTTTACCAGTATTTTGTTGAGGATTTTTGCGTCGATATTTATCAGGGTTATTGGCCTAAAATTTTTCTTTTTTGTTGTGTCTCTGCCAGGTTTTGGTATAGGGATGATGATGACCTCATAAAATGAGTTAGAAAGGAGTCCCTCTTTTTCTATTGTTTGTAATAGTTTTAAAAGGAATGGTACCAGCTCATCTTGTACCTCTGGTAGAATTTTGGCTGTGAATCCTTCTGTTCCTTAGCTTTTTTTTTGGTTGGTAGGCTATTACTCCCTCAATTTCAGAACTTGTTATTGGCCTATTCAGGGATTTGACTTCTTCTTGGTTTCATCTTGGGAGGGTATACATTTCCAGGAATTTATCAGTTTTTTCTAGATTTTTTATTTAATTTGTACAGAGGTGTTTATACTATTTTCTGATGGCAGTCTGTATTTTTGTGGGATCAGTGATGATGTCCCCTTTAGCATTTTTCTTTTGTCTATTTGATTCTTCTCTCTGTTTTCTTCATTCGTCTGGCTAGTGGTCTATTTTGATAATCTTTCCAAAAAGTAGCTCCTGGATTCATTGATGCTTTGAATGGTTTTTCTTGTTTCTATCTCCTATAGTTCTCTGATCTTGGTTATTTCTTGTCTTCTGCTAGCCTTTGAATTTGTTTCCTCTTCTCTAATTCTCTTTTTTTTTAAAGAAAGAATGAGAAAGAGAAAGGGGGTGAAAGAACAGGAGTCTTGCTCTATTGCCCAGGCTGGAATGCGATCCAAAAATAGGTATCAAAAACCTCCTTTATGCCAATAATTGTGCTTAACAGCAGAGATAGGAAGGATAAGGAGTAAGGGAAGAAAATAACAAACAAACAGCCAACAATATTTCATTTAAGTCTGTGAAATGCTATGCAAATGCTGAAGAGTGATTTACTTCCAATTATATGGTCACTTTCAAAATAGGTGTAATGTGATACTGAGAAAAATGTATGTTCTGTGGACCTGGGGTGAAGAATTCGATAAATATTCACTGAGTATACTTGTTCCAGGTCTGAATTCAAATCATAAATGTCCCTGTTAATTTTCTGTCTCGCTGATCCATCAAATATTAGCAATGTGGTGTCAAAGTCTCCCACTATTATTGTGCGGGAGTCCAAGTCTCTTTATAAGTTATTAAGAACTTGTCTTATGTATCTGGGTGCTCCTATATTGGGTGCATATATATTTATGATCATTGACTCCTGTTGTTGCATTGATCCTTTTACCATTATGTAATGTCCTTCTTTGTTTCTTTTAATCTTTGTTACTATTAAAGTCTATTTTGTCAGAGACGAAAGTTACAACTCCTGTTTTTTTTTTTTTTTCTCTCCATTTGATTGATAAGTCTTCCACCAACCCTTTGGGTCTTTGTGTGTCCTTGCTTATGAGATGGACCTGGATACAGCGTACCTATGGGTTTTGACTTTTTATTCAATTTGCCTATCTGTGTCTTTGACTGGGGCATTTAATCCATTTAAATTTAGGATTAATATTGATATTTGTGAGTTTAATATTGTCGTTTAATGCTAGCTGGCTATTTTGCCCATTAGTTGATATAGATTCTTCATTATGGAGATACTCTAGCTTTTGGTAAGTTTTTGGGATGACTGATACTGGTTGTTCCTTTCTGTGTATAGTGCTTCTTTCAGAAGCTCTTGTAAAGCAGGCCTGGTGTGATGAAATCTCTGAGTGCTTGCTTGTTCACAAAAAATTTTATTTTTTCTTCACTTATGAAGCTTAGTTTGGCTGGATATGAGATTCTGGGTTGAAAAGTCTTTTCTTTGAGGATATTGAATATTGACCCCCACTCTCTTCTAGTTTGTAGGGTTTCAGCTGAGAGATAGATCTGCTGTGAGTCTGATAGGCTTCCCTTTATGGGTAACCTGACCTTTCTCTCTAGCAGTCCTTAGAATTTTCTCCTATATTTCAACCCTGGTGAATCTAATGGTTATGTGTCTTGGAGTTGCTGTACTTGAGAAATATCTTTATGGTGTTCTCTGTATTACCTGGAGTTGAGTATTGTCCTGTGTTACTCGGTTAGGAAAACTTTCCTGAATAATATCCTGAAGAATATTTTCCAGCTTGGATTCATTCTCTTCATGATATTCAGGTACACCTATCAAACGTAAATTAGGTCTTTTCACATAGTCCCATATTTCTTGGAGACTTTGCTCATTCCTTTTTACTCTTTCTTTTCTTTTTTTTTTTCGAGATGGAGTTTCACTCTTGTTACCCAGGCTGGAGTGCAATGGCGCGATCTTGGCTCACCGCAACCTCCACCTCCTGGGTTCAGGCAATTCTCCTGCCTCAGCCTCCTGAGTAGCTGAGATTGCAGGCACGCACCATCATGCCCAGCTAATTTTTTTGTATTTTTAGTAGAGACGGGTTTCACCATGTTGACCAGGATGGTCTCGATCTCTTGACCTTGTGATCTACCCGCCTCGGCCTCCCAAAGTTCTGGGATTACAGGCGTGAGCCACCGTGCCTGGCCTACTCTTTTCTAATCTTGTCTTCTCATTTCATTTAATTAAGTTGGTCTTCGACCTCTGATATCCTTTCTTCTGCTTGATCAATTCGACTGTTAAAACCTGTGCATACTTCGCAGAGTTCTCATATTGTATTCTTCAGTTTCATTAATTCACTTATATTCCTCTCTAAATTGTCTGTTCTCATTAGGATTTCGTGAAACCTTTTTTGAAGTTTCTTAGTTTCTTTACATTAGGCTAGAAAATGTTTTTTTAATTCACAGAAGTTTCTTATTATCCACCTTCTGAAGCCTAATTCTGTTAATGGAACTCACTCATTCTCCATCAGGCCTTGTTCCTTTGTTGATGAGGAACTGTGATCCCCTGTAGAGGGAGAGGCATTCTGATTTTGGGTATTCTCAGACTTTTTATGCTGGTTTCTTCCCATCATTGTAAATTTATCCACCTGTCATCTTTGTAATTACTGGCTTTCAAATTAGGTCTCTGAGTGGACATCAAACTTGTTGATTCCCAACACCAGAATCTGAGCAAACCACTGCACCAGCTAAAACAGCGGCATTAAGATTCATGGTGGGTTTCTGCTTGGGAATCTCTGGTCTGGCTTCTTTCTTGAGTCCCTTTTTCAATCAGCTGAATAGGCAACTCTGCCTTCCCGGAGCTCCAAATGTTGATCAAAAGGGGACCCAGTCCCATTTACTCTGTACCAAGAACCACCACACCAGGGCACCAGCAAAACCACCGCACCGGTCATAAGAGTCGCGCTGGTGACCCGTGGGGCTCCTCTGCTGGGAATCTCCTGGTCCGTGAGCAACAAAAATTTGTCTGAAAGTGTGGCATCCTCTTGTTCTCTGCATTCTCTGTGCTTTCACTGGGAGCTACAATCCTGAGCTGCTAGGAATCAGCCATCTTGGATCTCTCTCGATTCTCTAATTCTTTTAATTGTGATGTTAGGGTATTGATTTTAGGTCTTTCCTGCTTTCTCCTGTGGGCATTTAGTACTATAAATTTCCCTCTAAACATTGCTTTAGCTGTGTCCCAAAGATTCTAGTATGTTGTGCCATTGTTCTCATTGGTTTCAAAAACCTATTTATTTCTGCCTTAATTTTGTTACTTACCCAGTAGTCTTTCAGGAGTAGGTAGTTCAGATTCCATGTAACTGTGTAATTTTGAGTAAGTTTCTTAATCCTGAGTTCTAATTTGATTGAGCTGTGGTCTGAGAGACTGGTTGTTATGATTTACATTCTTTTGCATTTGCTGAGGAATGTTTTACTTACAATTATGTGGTTAATTTTTGAATAAGTATGATGTGATGCTGCAAAGAATGTATATTCTATTGATTTGGGGTAGATAGTTCTGTAGATGTCTATTAGGTATGCATGATCCAGAGCTGAGTTCAAGTCCTGAATATCCTTGTTAATTTTCTGTCTCATTGATCTGTCTACCATTGACGGTGGGGTGTTAAAATCTCCAACTATTATTGTATGGGAGTCTAAGTTTCTTTGTAGGTGCCTAAGAACTTGCTCCTATATTGGGTGCATATATATTTAGGATAGGTTAGCTATTCTTGTCACATTGATCCCTTTACCATTATGTAATGCCCTTTTCTGTCTTTTTTGATTTTGGTTTAAAGTGTGTTTTCTCAGAGACTGAGATTGTAACCCCTGCTTTTCTTTTCTTTCCATTTTCTTGGTAAATATTCTTCAATCCCTTTATTTTGAGCTTATGTGTGTCTTTGCATGTGAGATGGGTCTCCTGAATACAGCACACTGATGGGTCTTAACTCTTTATTCAATTTGTTGATTTATATCTTTTAATTGGAACATTCAACTAGTTTACATTTAAGGTTAATATTGTTATATGTGAACTTGGTCCCATCATGATGATGCTAGCTGGTTATTTTGCCCTTTAGTTGATGCAGTTTCTTTGTAGTGTCGATGGTCTTTAAAAATTGGTATGTTATTATAGTGGCTGGTACTGGTTTTTCCTTTCCATATTTAGTGCTTCCTTCAGGAACTCTTATAAAACCGACCTAATGGTAACAAAGTCTCTCAGCATTTGCTTATCTGTAAAGGATTTTATTTCTTCTTCACTTATAAAGCTTAGTTTAGCTGGATATCAAAATCTGGGTTGAAAATTCTTTTCTTTAAGAATAATGAATATTGACTCCCACTCTCTTCTGGCTCATAGGATTTCTACAGAGAGATTCGCTGTTAATCTGATGGGCTTCCCTTTGTGGGTAACCTGACCTTTCTCTCTGGCTGCCCTTAACATTTTTTCCTTCATTTCAACCTTGGTGAATTTGATGATTATGTGTCTTGGGGTTGCTTTTCTCGAGGGGTATCTTTTTAGTGTTCTCTGTATTTCCTGGATTTGAATGTTGGCCTACCATTCTAGGTTGGGGAAGTTCTCCTGGATAACATCCTGAAGAGTGTTTTCCAACATGGTTTCATTCTCCCCATCACTTTCATGTATAACAATCAAATATAGGTTTGGTCTTTTCACATAGTCTCATATTTTATTTCTTGGAGGCTTTGTTGTACCTTTTTGTCCTATTTTTTCTAATCTTGTCTTCATGCTTTATTTTATTCAGCTGATCTTCTATCTCTGATATCCTTTCTTTTGCTTGATTGATTTGGCTATTGATATTCATCTATGCTTCACGAAGTTCTCCTTCTGTGTTTTTCAGCTCCATCAGGACATTTACTTGTCTAAACTGGTTTTTCTAGTTAGCAATTCCTCTAACCTTTTTTTTTTTTTTTTTTTAAGATTTGTAGCTTTCTTACATTGGTTTAGAACATGCTCCTTTTTCTCAGAGGAGGTTGTTATTACCCACCTTTTGAAGACTACTTCTGTCAATTCATCAAAGTCATTATCTGTCCAATTTTGTTCCCTTGCTGGCAAGGAGTTGTTATTTTTTGGAGTAGAATAGGCATTCTGGTTTTTGGAATTTTCAGCCTTTTTGTACTGGTTTTTCCTCATCTTCATGGATTTATCTACCTTTGGTCTTTGATGTTGGTGAACTTTGGATGGGGTTTCTGTGTGGATATCCTTTTTATTGATGTTGATGCTGTTCCTTTCTGTTTGCTAGTTTTCCTTATAACAGTTAGGCCCCTCTGCTACAGGTCTGCTGGAGTTTTCTGGAGATCCACACCAGACCCTGTTTGTCTGGGTGTCACCAGTGGAGGCCGCAGAACAGCAAAGATTGCTGCCTATTTTTTCCTCTGGAAGCTTTGTCCCAGAGGGGTACCCACCAGATGCCAGCCAGAGCTATCCTATATGAGGTGTCTGTCAACCCCTGCTGGGAGTTGTCTTTCAGTCAGGAGGCATGGGGATTAGGGACCCACTTGAGGAGGCAGTCTGTCCCTTAGCAGAGCTCAAGCACTGTGTTGGGTGATCCATTGCTATTTTCAGAGCAGCCAGGCATGAATGCTTAAGTCTGCTGAAGCTATGCCCACAGCCACCCCTTCCCCCAGGTGCTATGTCCCAGGGAGAAGGGAGTTTTATCTGTAAGCCCTGACTGGAGCTGTTGCCTCTCATTCAGAGATGCCCTGCCCAGAAAGGAGGAATCTAGAGAGGTAGTCTGGCTACAGTGGCTTTGCTGAACTGTGGTGGGCTCTGCCCAGTCTGACCTTTGCAGTGGCTTTGTTTACAATGTGAGGGGAAAACCATTTACTCAAGCCTCAGTAGTGGTAAATGCCCCTCTCCCCACCAAGCTCGAGCATCCCATGTCAACTTCAGACTGCTGTGCTGGCAGTGAGAATTTCAACTCAGCGGATGTTAGCTTGTTGGGCTCCATGGGGGTGAGATTTGCTGAGCTAGAGCACTTGGCTCCCTTGCTTCAGCCCCTTTTTCAGGGGAGTGACCAGTTCTGTCTTTCTGGTGTTCCAGGCACCACTGGTATATGAAAAAAAAATCCTGCAGGTAGCTTGGTGTCTGCCCAAATGGCTGCCCAGTTTTGTGCTTGAAACCCAGGACCCTGGTGATGTAGACACCCAAGGAAATCTCCTGGTCTGTGGTTAGCGAAGACTGTGTGAAAACCATACTATCTGGGCCAGAGTGCACTGTTCCCCATGCCACTGGTCCTCATGGACTCCCTTGGCTAGAAGTGGGAGTTCCCTGACCTTTTTGGCTTCCGCTAGTGAGGCGATGCCCCACCCTGCTCAGCTCGCCCTCTGTGTGCTGTACCCTCTTTCTAACCAGTACCAATGAGATGAGCTAGGTAGCTCAGTTGGAAAAGCAGAAACTGCTTTCTGTGTTGATCTTGCTGGGAGCTACAGACTGGAGCTGTTCCTATTCAGCCATCTTGCCATCTGCCACCTTCCACTATTTCTTAAACCTCCCAGATCCTGTACAGTTTCACTTAGGTAATTCTAATTCAGTCTTTAGTTAAATTAATGCAATAACTGCTTATTGAGCATGTATTATGTACTAGGAAATATGATGAATGATATACCTCTTGTGCTATGAAATATCTGATACTTTAATATCTTTGGATCCCAGACTATTGTAGTTACATCTTTTCTTGCCTTCTTTTTTTGTTTTTAGCAGAGGCAGGGTTTCACTATGTTGATCAGGCTGGTCTTGAACTCCTGACCTCTGGTGATCCACCCACCTCAGCCTCACAAAGTGCTAGCGTTACAGGCATTAACCACTTATTTATTTTATTTTATTTTATTTTTCTTTAGAAAGGAAAGAAGAAAAGAAAGAGAAAAAAAGGAGTTAAGGAGAGGGAGAAAAGGAAGAAAAAGAGGGAGAGAGAACAGGAATATTGCTTTATTCTAAAAATGGGTATTAATAACGGCCGATCAATATTTTATGTATTTAAAGGGGAGAATGTATATTTTATGTATTTAAAATGGAGAGCTTTATAAATATTTATTAAGTTTACTTGTTCTGGATCTGAGTTCAAGTCCTGGTTGTCCTAATCAGTTTTCTGTCTCGTTAAATCTAAATCTCTTTATGGGTCTTATGTATCTGGGTGTTAGGATCGTTAGCTCTTATTGTTGCATTGATCCTTTTTTTAAAAAAAAAGGAAAAAAGGAGTGAAGGAGAGGGAGAAAAGGAAGAAAAAGAGGGAGAGAAAACGGGAATGTAGCTTCATTCTAAAAATGGGTATTAATAATGGCCGATCAATATTTTGTGTATTTAAGGTGGAGATGTATATTTTGTGTATTTAAAATGGAGAGCTCTATAAATATTTACTGAGTTTACTTGTTCCGGATCTGAGTTCAAGTCCTGGATATCCTTATTAATTTTCTGTCTAGTTGAGTCTAAATCTCTTTATGGGTCTTATGTATCTGGGTGTTAGGATCCTTAGCTCTTATTGTTGCATTGATCCTTTTACCACTATATCTTTGTTGCTTTGAAATCTATTTTATCAGATGCGAGAATTGCAACTCCTGCTTTTTATTTATTTATTTATTTTTGCTCTCCATTTGGTTGGTAAGTCTCCATCACTTTGTTTTGAGTCTTTGTGTATCTTTGGATGTGTAATGGGTTGGATGCAGCATACCGTTAGGTTTTGGCTATATCTTTGGTTTGGGGGATTTAGTTAACTTAAATTTAGGGTGGCTGCCATTTGATGTTTTAACTGGCTATTTTATCCATTCGTTTATATAAGTTCTTCTTTATGTTGATGCTTTTTACTTTTTGGTATATTTTTAGAAAGTCTAATACTGGTTGTTCCTTTCTGTGTATGATGCTTCTTTCAGAAGCTCTTGCAAAGCAGGCCTGGTGGTAATAAAATCTCTGAGTACTTGCTTGTTCATAAAAGATTTTATTTTTCCTTCAGTTGTGAAGCTTAGTTTGGCAGGATATGAAATTCTGGGCTGAAAGTTCTTTTCTTTAAGGATGTTGAATAATGGCCCCCACTCTCTTCTGGCTTGTATGGTTTTTGCTGAGAAATGTGCTGTAAGTCTAATAGGCTTCCCTTTGTGGGTAACCTGACCTTTCTATCTGGCTGCCCTTAGTATTTTCTCCTTCATTTCAACCCTGGTGAATCTGATGATTATGTGCCTTGGGGTTGCTCTTCTTGAGGAATATCTTTGTGGTGTTCCCTGTATTACCTGGGGTTGAATATTGTCCTGCTTTGCTAGATTGGGAAAGTTTTCCTGAATAATATCCTGAAGAGTACTTTCCAGCTTGGATTCACTCTCTCCATCACATTCAGGTACACCTATCAAATGTAAATTAGGTCTTTTCACATAGTCCCATATTTCTTGGAGACTTTGCTCATTCCTTTTTATCCTTTTTTCTCTATTCTTGTCTTCTCGTTTTATTTCATTAAGTTGGTCTTCGACCTCTGATATCCTTTCTTCTGCTTGATCAATTCGGCTATTCAAACTTGTGCATGTTTCGCTAAGTTCTCGTGTTGTGTTTTTCAACTCCATTAGTTCATTTATATTCCTCTCTATATTGTCTATTCTTGTTAGCATTTTGTCAAACCTTTCTTCAAAGTTCTTAGTTTCTTTACATTGGGTTAGAACAACTTCTTTTAACTCCCAGAAGTTTCTTATCATCCACCTTCTGAAGCCTACTTCTGTTAATGGAAAACAGTCCTTCTCCATCAGGGCTTGTTCCGTTGCTGATGAGGAACTGTAATCCCCTGTAGAGGAAGAAGGGTTCTGATTTTGGGTATTCTCAGCCTTTTTAGGCTGGTTTCTTCCCTTTGTTATAAATTTATCCATCTGTCGTCTTTACGATTACCACCTTTCTAAATAGGTTTCTGAGTGGACGTCCAGTTTATTGATTCCCAGTGCTGGAATCTGAGCAACCCACTGTGCTGGCTAAAACAGTGGTGTTAAGACTGATGGTGCTTTTCTGCCTGGGAATCTCCGGTCTGGCTTTTTTCTTGAGTCCATAATAAGTGTCTCTGCCTTCAAGGAGCTCCAAACATCAGTCAGAAGGGGAACCAGTCCCGTTTAACCTGCACAAAGAGCTGCCATGCCGAGGTGCCGGCAAAACTGCTGTGCTGGCCACAAGAGTCGTGCTGGTGACCCATGGGGCTCCTCCACTGGGAATCTTCTGGTCCATGAGCGACGAAAATTCATCTGAAAGTGTGGCGTTCTCTCGTTGTCTGCGCTTTCATTGGGAGTTACAATCCTGAGCTGTTAGTGATTAGCCATCTTGGATCCTCCCACTTATTTTTTTTAAACCTTTTTCCCATTCTGGAAGCAGCCTGACTTATCCTGGAGATAAGAATGCTAGAAGAATGACACCAGTTATAATCCAGAAATAAAGATCTGATTATGTCACATCCTAATCATCTTTGCAGGCATCTCTCTTATATCACCAAAATTCCATTATGGCTGAATAAAAAGCATAAAGCTTGTTCTAATGTTTCTTATTTTCTCAATGGGAAGTTCTGGGGAAAGGTGATGAATTTAGAAAGGAAAAGTACTTTCTCTTGTTGGAAAATTCCTGAACTCTGAATATTCTTTACTATGCTAATAGGTGATGAGAAAAGAGAAGCTCTAAGAAACTCTTTATAAGGCTAACATTTGGCTTATGAATTTGGACAAACATCTTTTTTAAAAAATTATTTTAAGGTCTATGATTATAAAAGTTTTACAGAAATAAGTGGGACTATAAACTTCAAAGATTAATTATGCAACTATTTAATATTTTTATGCTCACTTGTCTCTTAAGAATATATTAAAAAGAGAAAATAAAACAGCAAATTGCTGTGTTATAGGCTAAACTATAAAAGGAATAAATGGTTAAGTAGTTTCTTCCCTAGCACTGCTACAACTGCTCTTAAATTCTATGATAAAGTTATGATTTTATAAATTTTACTGCTCTCATGATATTAATGATATTAGAGCCAGCCACTTCCACCATTTTGATATAAATTTTCAAATTTAAACAAAAGGGAAGAGAGATATACAGTGATGTACACCAGGGTATTGATTTAAAGGAAAATTATTGGTTATTTTTCTCCTAAGCAGTGCCCAGGTAAGTCATTTGTAATTACTACAATTAATTAGGCTTAATAATTTTACTCACAACAGAATGAGACAGCTAAAATGTCTTCACAGATAAGGAAATTGAGGTTTATCTCAATAAATATCTCAAAAAAATTTTCTTGATAGAACTTAAATAAGTTGCCCAGGGTCACATTGCTATTAAGAGCTAAAGCTAAAAGTTAAGCCCCAGTTGTTGTTGTTGTTTTTGTTTGTTTTTTGGTCATATTATACGTTCCAAGATCTTTTCATTTGGTACCATCCTCCTAATCAATATTTTTACTAGACTATTTATCACTGCAAATATTCCAAATCTAATTACAGAAGCACTCAAGGGTGAGTTAAATTTTGGCCTCTAATTACTGTTCATTGAGAATGTGGTAATTGTCCCTCAAGAATCGTCTTGATTTATCTTCTTTAGTCTTTCCCCTTGGCTTTTTTCAAAGAACTAAAATGCTGCTTCCACAAATATCTCAATGTCCTATTATCACAACTATTTCCAAGAGTTTCTTAAACCAGCAACATATTCCTTCAGACTCATTTTTTCATGACTTCCATTTCTTCTGAATAATTTTTTTTCTATGTTTCTTTCATTTTCTCCACACAGTCCATGATTCACTTTCATTCCTTACTTTTACATTTTACAATCATTTGCTCCTAGTGTAACTTTGCTTCCTATAGTGGTATTTTATTGTCTGTTTCCAGTCATCATGTAAAGGATCATTGCTTTTCCTTTAAAGATCTCAGCGTTTAGAGTGAAATATTTTATTCCGGAGTAAGCCCCATGAGGAAACAAATACCCTTGTAAACATCACAGATGTCCTCATGTTGCCATTTTTCTTCTCAAATTTAAACCATCTTCTGCTCACAAGAACATTTACATAAGTATTTCAAAAATCATTAGAAATAAATGCCAACATGATGAATTAGTAAATTTGGCTTCTAATCTTCCACTGTGCACCTACATTTACATGTGTTAACCTTACATTAAACTAAAGTATTTGGTTTACTTCAGTAATTAGGTTTAGAAAATAATACAATGCTGTTGTAGTTTGAATGTGTGCCGTCCAAAATTTATGTCTTGAAACTTAACACCTATTGTGATGGTGTGAAGAGGTGGGGAATTTTGGGAAGTGATTAAATCATGTGGGTAGTATTCTCATGAAAGAATTAGTGCCTTATAAAGGGGTTGGAGGCCCTTTTTGTTCTTAGGCTCTTACCATGAGAAGATATAGTATTTGTCCTCTTTTACTCTTTGTCTCCCTTCTGCCATGTGAGAACACTTAGCACCATCTATGAGCAACAGGCCTTTACCAGACATCAAACCTGTTGGTGCCTTGATCTTGGACTTCTCAGCTTTCCTAACTGTGAGGAATAAATTGCTGTTTATTATAAAGTTTCCAGCATTAGATATTCTGTTCTAGCAGCACAAATGGACTAAAATGATACCATTTTTTTCAATAACTAAAATCCATTTAAGACATTACTATTGATAAGCCAAGATTAATTTTTATTATTTTTAATTTTAATTTTTGTAAATTTTAGATTCAGAGGATACATGTATGGTTTTGTTACACGGGTATATTGTGTGATACAGAGGTTTGGGCTTATGTTGATCCTATCACCCAAATAGTGAACATATTATCCAATGGGTAGTTTTTCAACCTTTGAACTCTCCCTCTCCCTTTTGAGGCACTATCTATTGCCTCACATTTTTATGACAATGTGTACGCATTGTTTAGCTCCCACTTATAAGTGAGAACATGCAGTATTTCCTGTGTTAATTCACTTAGAATAATGGTTCCCAGCCACATTTATGTTGCTGTAAATAACATTATTTCATTCTTTTTTATGGCTGTCTAGTATTCCATGGTATACATGTGCCACGTTTTCTTTATCCAATCCACCATTGAGGGGCACCTAAGTTGATTCCGTGGCTTTGCTATTGTGAATAGTGCTGCAATAAACATATCAATACAGGTGTCTCTTTGGTACAACAATGTATTTTTCCTTTGAGTATATATCCATTAAAGGGATTACTAAAATCAAGAATGATAGTTTTGTTTTAATTATTTGAGATATCTCCAACCTGCTTTCCACAGTGGCTGAACTAACTTACATTTCCACCAATAATGAATAGGCATTCCCTTTTCTCCACAACTTCACCAACGTCTGTTATTCTTAAACCTTTTAAAAATAACCATTCTGACTGATATGAGATGGTATTATATGGTGCTTATAATTTATATTTATCTAATGATAAGTGATGTTGAGCATTTTTTCATACATTTGTTGGTCTTTTGTATGTCTTCTTTTGTTAAGAGTATGTTCATGTCTTTTACCCACTCTAAAATTAACAACAAAATTAATTTTGTTGTTGTTTATGTTTCTTAAAAATTCTGGCCATTATTAATACCCATTCATAGAATAAAGCAATATTCCTGTTCTCTCTCCCTCTTTTTCTTCCTCTTTCTTCCTCTCCTTCTCTCCTTTTTTTCAAAAAAAAAGAAAATTCTGGATATTAGACCTTGTGGGATGCATAATTTGTGAATATTTTCTCCCAAGGAAAAAATTTAAATAGCTAGATTTCTTAACCTGAGTGTTTATATTATTTGAATTGCTTGCTTGTTTACTTTCTTTTCTCATTTGTTCTCTGAACAGACACTAGAATAAGTATTATTCTAGGGATAGAAAATAATAAATATTTCCTAACTTTTTTCTCTTTGATACAAATAATGCTTAGAACAATCTGATTCATATAATTTCTGTTAATTTTGAGAACATATACTTGGCAAAATAAAAATCATTGAAAACTGTAGGAATTCTAAACAGTTTTCAGAAAGTTTGTTTGAATAAGAAAGTCCTGCTAAGTAACTCATCGAAATGAAAAGCATAGTTAGTGTACCTTAGAAAATAACATAACTGATTTGGTCTTTTGCAAGGCCCAGGTGTAATAGATATAAGTAATTTGTTTATATATTATCAGCTTGTATCAATTCTGGAAGGCAGATACAGATGCCCTGAAAAAAATTCTAAATTAGGAAATTAGAGGATAGCTTCTTTGGGTTATAGAAGATTTTAGTTAAATCCTACCAAGATCACAATGTACTTGGATCTTAGGATAGGAATTAAGGTGTCTGATGGAATTTTATTGCTGTTTAGAGACAATATTTGTGTAGCTGATTCAATTCTCCTAAAATGGACAAGTAGGAGAGTAGCAGCAAGGTTAGCTACTTTATCACTTTCAAAGACTTTCACTATGGGTCTTGAGCAGCTGCAATGCTAAACAGGTCCTTTGGTGGGAGTTGAAGGGGCGGGGAAGTTTGTTTGATTTAACTGAAGGGAAGCTAACAGATAAACCTAGTTATTTTGTCTAGGGGGTAGGTCTACAGGACAAGGAGGAGCAGTCAGGCACTCAGGCATACAGAGATACGGTGTGACTTCAATAAACCAAGTGATGTAGAAATAAAATTCGTATAAAGTGATTAGTGAACCAACATTCCTCGTACAATTAAAGGCTAATGTGAAGTCTTGGCACTCAGCAGTTTATGACTAGGTATGAAGTATATTATTGTTACATAGTAAATATAGCTTACTTTTGAGTGTGTGTATGTGTGTGTGTATACATACTTTATAAATAATGATTTGTACTCTAAGGCATCATAAATATTTATTATTTCATCTAATACTTAAAACCACCTAAGGAAAATGTTACTCTTATATTGAAGAGAGTAACAGGAAGTCAGTACAAGAATGGAGTTGATATTTGGCCATGTGTTCCAAAGCAAAATACTCATACACTTTGCTCTGGTTACTTACAGGTTTCATTCTGTGGATTCAACCAATTGCAGATCAAATATATTTTGATTAAAATCTCAAATAATAATACAACAATGAAAAGTACAAATTAAAAATACAGTATGAAAATGACTTACACAGCATTGTGTTAGGTATTATAAAAAATCTAGAGATAATTTAAAATATATGGGAACATGTGTAGGTTACACATTTAATATAAGAGGCTTAAGCATCAATTGATTTTGGAACTTGTGGGGGGAAACATCAAATTCTAATACAAATACTAGAACAAACCCCTCACAGATATAGAGGAATGATTGTACTTGATTTATGTCCATTGCTATAATTAAATTTATGCCTTAATTTATACATGAAGCTTAGGAATATTTTTAGAACAGGAAACCACACAATTCTAACTTTGTAATTTGTTGCCAAGCAGAATAAATATGTTCTTATATTTGGATGCTCTAGGTCTGATGGGGCAGAAAATTACATGGAAATCCTGTTACAATCATATTGTGATAAGAACTTTTGTGTAAAAACAAGGCAAACTGGACCCCATATGACTGGATCATAAAAGAAAAATGGTGTTTTGGCTGGGTGCAGTGGTTCACGCCTGTAATCCCAGGACTTTGGGAGGCCGAGGCAGGTTACCTGAGGTCAGGAGTTCAAGACCAGCATGGCCAACATGGTGAAACCCCGTCTCTACTAAAATACAAAAGTTAGCTGGGCATGGTGGTAGGTGCCTGTATTCCTAGCTACTTGGGAGGCTGAGGTGGGATAATTGCTTGAACCTGGAAGGCAGAGGTTGCAGTGAGCCGAGATCGTGCCCCTGCACTCCAGCCTGGGCAACAGAGCATGACTCCACCTCAAAAAATAAATAAATAAATAAATAAAATAAAAACGGTGTTTTTCACAAGTAATTACTAACCATGTGCTGTGGTGCTGGAACTAGTGATATTTCTCTACATGTATATTGATTTGATATTTTGTGTGAAATGAGAAAAATAATGAAATACGTTTAGTTTCTATTTGGCTAGATTTATTACATATAAAGTATTATTCTTCAGATTAATAAATTTTCTGCACTTTCAAGAAAAGTGAATTTTACTCCTCTTTTATAAAATGGGACTATAAAATATTAATATATCATAAAATTAAGCTAGTTTTTAAATAATAGAGACTATGTGCACAATACTTAGTTCTTTACAAGTACTACTCCTGAGTTAGATACCTCAAAATGGCCACAAATTATTTACTGCTTCTCCCATAAAGATGTGGAATTTATTTCTTTCATTTCCAAATCTCTGTGATTTGCTATGACCCATCCAGTGAGAAAGAACTCACATTTTGTTACTTTTTAGTCTCAGTCTCAAGGGGTTTTGGAATGTTGCTTGCCTCAATGTAAGAAACCCCTGCAGCCCTCTCACGGGACCTCCTGGAGAGAGCCAAGGCACCAGATACCTGAGTGAGGCCCTCTGGAACTAACTATCTGACTCTTGTGGTACTTCCAGGTGATGACAACTACATGAATGACTCCAGAGACAGAAAGCAGTAGAAGACAGGCCTGTTGATTCCAGCCTGTATTTTAGAATCCTGAGAAAATTAAATGGTTACTATTTTTTTTTTTTAATTTTTTAAATTTTTATTGCATTATAGGTTTTGGGTTACATGTGCAGAACGTGCAAGATAGTTGCATAGGTACACACATGGCAGTGTGTTTTGCTGCCTTCCTCCCCTTCACCCACACTTGGTATTCATCCCCAGGCTATCCCCCCCCCGCATCCCCCCCGCTGTCCCTCCCCCATTTCCCCCAACAGTCCCCAGTGTGTAGTAGACCGCCTCTCTGTGTCCATGTGTTCTCATTTTTCTCACCCACCTATGAGTGAGTATATGCGGTATTTCTTTTTCTGTTCTTGTGTCAGTTTGCTGAGAATGATGTTCTCCAGATTCATCCATGTCCTTACAAAGGACACAAACTCATCATTTTTGATTGCTGCATAATATTCCATGGTGTATATGTGCCACATTTTCCCAGTCCAGTCTATCATCGATGGGCATTTGGGTTGGTTCCAGGTCTTTGCTATTGTAAACAGTGCTGCAATGAACATTCGTGTTCATGTGTCCTTATAGTAGAATGATTTATGGTCTTTTGGATAGATACCCAGTAATGGGATTGCTGGGTCAAATGGAATTTCTATTTCTAGGTCCCTGAGGAATCGCCACACTGTCTTCCACAATGGTTGAACTAATTTACACTCCCACCAACAGTGTAAGAGTGTTCCTATTTCTCCACATCCTCTCCAGCATCTGCTGTCTCCAGATTTTTTAATGATCGCCATTCTAACTGGTGTGAGATGATATCTCAATGTGGTTTTGATTTGCATCTCTCTAATGACCAATGATGATGAGCACTTTTTCATATGTTTGTTGGCCTCATGTATGTCTTCTTTTGTAAAGTTTCTGTTCATATCCTTTGCCCATTTTTGAATGGGCTTGTTTGATTTTTTTCTGTAAATCTGTTTGAGTTCTTTGTAAATTCTGGATATCAGCCCTTTGTCAGATGTGTAAACTGCAAAGATTTTTTCCCATTCTGATGGTTGCCGATTCACTCTAGTGACTGTTTCTTTTGCCGTGCAGAAGCTGTGGAGTTTGATTAGGTCCCATTTGTCTATTTTGGCTTTGGTTGCCAATGCTTTTGGTGTTTTGTTCATGAAGTCCTTGCCTACTCCTATGTCCTGAACGGTTTTGCCTAGATTTTCTTCTAGGATTTTTATGGTGTCAGGTCTTACGTTTAAGTCTTTAATCCATCTGGAGTTAATTTTAGTGTAAGGTGTCAGAAAGGGGTCCAGTTTCTGCTTTCTGCACATGGCTAGCCAGTTTTCCCAACACCATTTATTAAATAGGGAATCCTTTCCCCATTGCCTGTTTTTGTCTGGTTTATCAAAGATAATATGGTTGTAGATATGTTGTGTTGCCTCTGATGCTTCTGTTCTGTTCCATTGGTCTATATCTCTGTTTTGGTACCAGTACCATGCTGTTTTGATTACTGTAGCCTTGTAGTATAGTTTGAAGTCTGGTAGCGTGATGCCTCCCGCTGTGTTCTTTTTGCTTAGAATTGACTTGGCTATGCGGGCTCTTTTTTGGTTCCATATGAAATTCATGGTGGTTTTTTCCAGTTCTGTGAAGAAATTCAATGGTAGTTTGATGGGGATAGCATTGATTGTGTAAATTACTTTGGGCAGTATAGCCATTTTCACGTTATTGATTCTTCCTAACCACGAACATGGAATGTTTCTCCATCTGTTTGTGTCCTCTCTTATTTTGTTGAGCAGTTGTTTGTAGTTTTCCTTAAAGAGGTCCCTTACATTCCTAGTGAGTTGTATTCCTAGGTATTTTATTTTCTTTGTAGCAATTGTGAATGGCAGTTCGTTCTTGATTTGGTTCTCTTTAAGTCTGTTATTGGTGTATAGGAATGCTTGTGATTTTTGCACATTAATTTTATATCCTGAGACTTTGCTGAAGTTGCTTATCAGTTTCAGGAGCTTTTGGGCTGAGGTGATGGGGTCTTCTAGGTATACTATCATGTCATCTGCAAATAGAGACAATTTGGTTTCCACCTTTCCTATTTGAATACCCTTTATTTCTTTTTCTTGCCTGATTGCTCTGGCTAGAACTTCCTATTTTAAGCTACTTGGTTGGGGGCTGGTTTGTTATGCCACAAGAGATACCTAATACACTTTATTGTTGGTTACCTACTGTGCTACTATTAGAACTTTTTATTATGCTATTATTATCCCCATTTTACAGATGAAAAAACTGAGGCTCAAGATATTAACAACTTTACTAAAGTCCTAATAACTTACCTAATGTCCTAACAAGTAACATTCTTTACATCCAGATATAGGTGAAATTTTAGAACCTAGGATTAGAAGAAGATGATTATTTTGTTTTTAAATGTTCATACTTGTTAAAAAATAGTTGTCAATGCTATATTAGTCCTTTATTATTATTTTTTTAAATTTTGCCTGTTGGAGAATAAAAAAGCCTAGAAATTATTCTCTTAATATTTATCATTATAAAGTATGAAACACTTATATTCAAAAAAAAAACTTTCAATGTATTCATTGTTGTATGTCAATTTACTGTCTTGTCTGAGGTTCTTGAAAGCTAAGACTAAGGGAGCGTTTGGCATGCAGGTACTTAATTTGGGAAGTGATTCCAGGGAGCAGGAGTTAAGTAATAGAACAGGAAAATAAGCAAACAATCAAGTTGGCATTTATTACTAACCACCTGAGCTTTATGCAGGTGGACCTCCTGAGGAGTTTGAGTAAATTAGGTCAGGAAACTATACAGTTGGGAGAAGGGGAAACATTGATCTCCATTAGTTAAGAGCAGTTTCATAGTTGTTAACTCCCAATACTTCTTGGCAACCCATGTATCTGAGGGCAGAAGAGAAAAACATATAGCACACTGGCATGAGCACTGCCAAGTGTTTCTTCACAAAGCTGGTCCAAGCTTGCTGGGACATGGTGACCAGAACAATGGCTTAGCAAATGGTGGAGCCAGGAGGATTTGAAGTGACTATTAGAGGCATCTTATGCACATAGATAAATACATACATTTCTCTCAAAACGTAAGAATATTGCTTTGTAAAGATGCTCAGTAAGGTGAAATAACCTTAGGTTGAATGCTTTAAAACCAAAATTAGTAAGATTAGCACAGTGAAAAAGGCATAAACACTCTGATTTCTAGATACTTGCTTCCAGCCCAATGTCAGGAGCAAGTGAAAAGAGGCCTTAAACTGTATGTGGTATTTGACCTTCCTGAATATTCACTAGTTTGCAGCCACATCTCATTTTTTTCCTTCTGAAAACCAACTATTAGTAATATATCCATGCAAGAGAAATGCTACAGTCCTTCTAATGAGCTACCCTTGCATTCAGTTATATAAGGCCAAAGACAAGTGCACTTTATATTTGAGCCAAACCAACTACTCACAGCAACGTCAGTGCAAGAGAACCAATTCAAACTTAACATTAATTAGCTTTTTAGTGAGTTGTAAAACTTGCTTAAGGTATAAAGTACTTCCTAATTATAGGAGATTATGGTCATATTCTGAAGAATTGAGGCAGAAGCAGCCTAAATAAAGCAAACTGCATTTAGTTCTTAATTACAAGGAATTTCAATGTGTTTCATATCTTGGGGAATGTTTGGAGATTATTTTAATATTGTGAGTTATATAAACTTTTAAGAGACACCAAATAATTGCCTTAGACATGTAATGGCTAAAGTATACATTTATATTTATAATTTATAATAAGTTACATGAAATAAGATTTCTTATCACCTGGTACTGGCTAAGTTTCTCAAAGAAATTAATTTATTCACTACAGCTATAGTTTGGTACTGACAATATATTATTTAGCAAGGGCATACTTTTACATTTATAGGCAAGTGTAATTTATGTTCTCATTTTTGAAAGGGGCAGTTGCTTTGCTCTTCAAAACAAACATAACTTTGCTGTAACTAAGTGAGACTTCTAAATATTCACAAATGACATACATTTAGTATTGCTTCCATGACAAATGCCAATTTTCTTCCTTTCAAAAACATTTTGTATTCTTATCTAGTGTCCCTGAGGTGAATTATTATCAGGAAGGTTGTTGTGGAGTTGATGAAATTTAGAGATTAAGGCACATGAAAATAGATACAGCTACTGAGTGATGCAAACTTACTTCTATTATATGCACCTACACCATTTCTGAAAGTGTAAATAACTTTTGTGAAATGCTTTTGAAATTATTTTCAAACTCTAGTGAAGGATGCAATAGAGATGTTCAAGTGCTATTCCCAAGTGTGTTTTACTAATACTAATTTAGTTTATTTTTTTTTATTGTACTTTAGGTTCCGAGGTACATGTGAAGATGATGCAGGATTGTTGCATAGGTACATACATGGCAACGTGGTTTGTTGCCTCCTTTCCCCGGTCACCTATATCTGGCATTTCTCCCCATGTTATCCCTCTCCAACCTCCCCATCCCCCTGCTGTGCCTCATCTGGTCCCCTTCCCAACAGACACCAGTGTGTGATGCTCCCCTCCCTGTGTCCATGTGTTTTCATTGTTCAACATCCACCTATGAGTGAGAACATGCAGTGTTTGGTTTTCTGTTCTTTTGTCAGTTTGCTGAGAATGATGGTTTCCAGATTCATCCATGTTTCTACAAAGGACACTAACTCATTGTTTTTTATGGCTGCATAGTATTCCATGGCGGATATGTGCCACATTTTCCTTGTCCAGCCTATCATCGATGGACATTTGGGTTGGTTCCAGGTCATTGCTATTGTAAACAGTGCTGCAATGAACATATGTGTGCATGCATGTGTCTTTATAATAGAATGATTTATAATCCTTTGGATATATAGCTAGTAATGGGATTGCTGGGTCAAATGGAATTTCTATTTCTAAGTCCTTGAGGAATTGCCACACTGTCTTCCAGAATGGCTAAACTAATTTACACTCCCACCAACAGTGTAAAAGTGTTCCTGTTTCTCCACATCCTCTCCAGCATCTGTTGTCTCCAGGTTTTTTAATGATCGCCATTTGAACTGACGTGAGATGGTATCTCAATGTGATTTTGATTTGCATTTCTCAAATAACAAGTGATGATGGGCATTTTTCATATGTTTGTTGGCCTCATGTTTGTCTGCTTTTGAAAAGTGTCTGTTCGTATGCTTCACCCACTTTTGGATGGGTTTTGTTTTTTTTCTTGTAAATCTGTGTTAGTTCTTTGTAGGTTCTGGATATTAGCCCTTTGTCAGATGGGTAGACTGTAAAAATTTTTTCCCATTCTGCTGGTTGCCAGTTCACTCAAATGATTGTTTCATTTGCTGTACAGAAGCTCTGGGGTTTAATTAGGCCTCCGTTCTGTTCATTGGTCTATATCTCTGTTTTGGTACCAGTACCATGCTGTTTTGATAACTGTAGGCTTGTATGGTTTGTAGTCAGGTAGTGTGATGCCTGCAGCTTTGTTCTTTTTGCTTAGGATTGTGTTGGCTATGTGGGCTCTTTTTTGACTCTACCATATGAAGTTTAAGGTGGATTTTTCCAGTTCTGCGAAGAAAGTCATTGGTAGATTGATGGGAATAGTGTTGAATCTGGAAATTACTTTGGCAGTGTGGCCATTTTCATGATATTGATTCTTCCCAACTAAGAGCATGGAATGTTTCTCCATCTGTTTGTGTCCTCTCTTATTTCCTTGAGCAGTGGTTTATAGTTCTCCTTCAAGACATCCTTTACATCCTTTGTTAGTTGTATTCCTAGTTATTTTATTCTCTTTGTAGCAATTGTGAATGGGAATTCACTCATGATTTGGCTCTCTGTCTCTTATTGTTGTATAGGAATGCTTGTAATTTCTGCACATTGATTTTGTATCCTGAGATTTTGCTGAAGTTGCTTATCAGTTTAAGGAGACTTTGGGATGAGATGATAGGATTTTCTATATATATGAACATGTTGTCTGCCAATAGAGACAATGTGACTTCCTCCTTTCCTAATTGAATACCCTTTATTTCTTTTTCTTGCCTGATTGCTCTGGCTAGAACTACCAATACTGTATTGAATAGGAGTGGTGAGAGAAGGCATCCTCGTCTTGTGCCAGATTTCAAAGGGAATGCTTCCAGTTTTTGCCCATTCAGTATGATATTGGCTGTAGATCTGTAGTAAATAGCTTTTATTATTTTTAGATATGTTCCTTCAATACCTAGTTTATTGAGAGTTTTTAGCATAAAGGACTGTTGAATTTTGTCCAAGGCCTTCTCTGATTCTATTGAGATAATCGTGTGGTTTTTGGTTTTGGTTCTGTTTATGTGGTGAATTACATTTATAGACTTGCATATGTTGAACCAGCCTTGCATCCCTGGAATGAAGCCTACTTGATTGTGATGGATAAGCTTTTTGATGTGCTGTTGTAATCAGTTTGCTGGTATTTTACTGAAGATTTTTGCATCAATGTTCATCATGGATATTGGCCTGAAGTTTTCTTTTTCTGTTGAGTCTCTGTCGGGTTTTGGGATCAGGATGATGTTGGTCTCATAAAATGATCTGGGAAGGATTCCCTCTTTTTGGATTTTTAGATAGTTTCAGAAAGAATGGTACCAGCTCCTCTTTGTACATCTGGTAGTATTCGGCTATAAACCTGTCTGGACCTTGACTTTTTTTGGTTGGTAGAATTGCTGCCTCAACTTCAGCCTTTGTTATTGGTCTGTTCAAGGTTTCAACTTCTTCCTGGTTTAGGCTTGGGAGGGTGCAAGTGTCTAGGAATTGATCCATTTCTTCCAGGTTTACTGGTTTATGTGCATAGAGTTGTTTGTAGTAATCTCTGATGGTAGTTTATATTTCTGTGGAATTGGTGGTGATGTCCACTTTACCGTTTTTTATTACATCTTTTAGATTCTTCTCCCTTTTCTTTTTATTAATCTTGCTAGCAATCTGTCTATTCAAAAAACCAGCAACTGGATTTATTGATTTTTGAAGGGTTTTTTGTGTCTCTATCTCTTTCAGTTATGTCTGATCTTAGTTATTTCTTGTCTTCTGCTAGCTTTTGAGTTTTCTTTTTTTTTTTTCTTGATCTTGCTCTTCTTGTTCTTTCCATTTTGATGATAAGGTGTTCATTTTAGGTCTCATTTCATCTCATGTGGGCATTTATTGCTATAAATTTCCCTCTAGACACTGCTTTAAATGTGTCCCAGAGGTTCTGGTACATTGTATCTTTGTTCTCACTGGTTTCAAACAACATCTTTATTTCTGCCTTCATTTCATTGTTTATCTAGTCCATGTTCAGGAGCTAGTTGTTCAGTTTCCACAAAGTTTTATGGTTCTGAGTTAGTTTCTATATCCTGAGTTCTAATTTGATTGCCCTGTGGTCTGAAAGACTGTTTGTTATGATTTCCATTTTTTTGCATTTGCTGAGTAGTGATTTACTTCCAATTATGTGGTCAATTTTGCAGTAGGTGCAATTTGGTGCTGAGACGAATGTATATTCTGCAGATTTAGGGTGGAGAGTTCTGTAGATGTCTATTAGATCTGCTTGGTTCAGATCTGAGTTCAAGTCCTGGATATCCTTGTTAATTTTCTGTCTGGTTGATCTGTCTAATATTGACAGTGGAGTGTTAAAATCTCCCACTATTATTGTGTTGGAGTGTAAGTCTCTTTGTAGGTCGTTAAGACCTTGCTTTATGTATCTTGGTGCTCCTGAATTGGGTGCATATATATTTAGGATCATTAGCTCTACTTGTTGCATTGATCGTTTAACTATTATGTAATGCCCTTCTTTGTCTCTTTTGATTTTTGTTGGTTTGAAGTCCATTTTATTGGAGACTAGGATTGCAACTCCTGGGTTTTTTTTTTTTCGCTCCCCATTTGCTTGATAAATCTTCCTCTGTCCATCTGTTTAGAGCAGACTATCTGTGTCCTTGCCTGTGAGATGGGATTCCTCCTTTAGCACACCGACGAGTCTTGACTTCTTATACAATTTTCCAGTATGTGTCTTTTGAGTGGGGCCTTTACCCATTTACATTTAGGGTTAATATTGTTATGTGTGAATTTTCTCCTGCCATTTTGATGCTTGCTGGATGATTTGCCTGATGCATTTTCTTCATTTTGTTGATGGTCTTTACCATTTGGTACGTTTTGGGGACTTGTTTTTCCTTTCCTTGTTTAGTGCTTCTTTCATGAGCTCTTGAAAGCAGGCCTGATGGTGACTAAATCTCTCAGCAATTGCTTGTCTGTAAAGGATTTTATTTCTCCTTCATTTATGAAGGCTGGATGTGAAATTCTGGGTTGAAAGTTCTTTTCTTTAAGGATGTTGAATATTAACCCCCACTCTCTTCTGGCTTGAGGGTGTCTACCAAGAGATCTGCTGTGAGTCTCATGGGCTTCCCTTTGTGGGTAACCTGACCTTTCTCTCTGGCTGCACTTAGCATATTTTCCTTTATTTCAACCCTGGTGAATCTGAAGATTATGTGCCTTGGGGTTGCTCTTCTTGAGGAATATCTTTGTGGTGTTCTCTGTGTTTCCTGGACTTGAATATTGGCCTGCTTTGCTAGGTTGGGGAAGTTCTACTGGATAATACCCTGAAGAGTGTTTTCCAGCTTGGATTCATTTTCTCCATCACATTCATGTACACTTATCAAATGTAGATTAGGTCTTTTCACATAATTCCATATTTGTTGGAGGCTTTGTTCATGGCTTTTCACTCTTTTTTTCTATAATCTTGCCTTCTCATTTTATTTCATTGAGTTGATCTTCAATCTCTGATATCCTTTCTTCTGCTTGGTTAATTCGGCAAGCAGAATTCACTTGTGTATGCTTCATGAAGTTCTTGTGCTGTGTTTTTCAGCTCCATCAAGTCATTTATATTATTCTCTAAGCTGTTTATCCTAGTTAGCATTTTATCTAACCTCTTTTAGAGGTTCTTAGTGTCTTTGCATTGGGTCAGTACATGTTCTTTTAGCTCAGAAAAGTTTGTTATTACCCACCTTCTGAATCCTGTTTCTGTCAATTCATCAGATTCATTCTCCATGCAGCTTTGTTCTCTAGCGGGTGTGGAGTTGTGATCCCTGGAGGAGGAGAGGCATTCTGGTTTTTGGTGTTTTCATTCTTTTTGCACTGGTTTCTTCCCATCTTTGTGGCTTTACCTACCTATAGTCTTTGTAGTTGGTGACTTTCAGATGGGGTCTCTAGGTGGACCTCCTTTTTGTTGATGTTGAAACTCTTTCTTTCTGTTTCTTAGCTTTCCTTCTAATAGTCAGGCCCCTCTGCTGTAGGACTGCTGGTGGTCCACTCCAGACCCTGCTTGCCTGGGAATCACCTGCAGTGACTGCAGAACAGTAAGAATTGCTGCCAGGTTTTTTTTATCTTCTCTTCGTCCCAGAAGGGTACCCGCCAGATGTCGGCCTGAGCTCTCCTTTATGAGGCATCTCTTTGGGTATATGGGGGTTGGGGAGCTGCTTCAGGAGACAGTCTGTCCCTTATAGGAGTTCAAGTGCTGTGCTGGGATCTCCGTTTTTCTGTGCAGAGCTGCTAGGCAGGTACATTTATGTCTGCTGCAGTGGAATTCATAACTGCCTCTTTCCCCAGGTGCTCTGTCCTAGGAAGGTCAGGCTTTATTTATAAGTTCCTGATGTGCTACTGCCTTTTTCCATAGATGTCTGCCCCTCAGGGAGATAGTCTAGTCACAGTCTGCCATCAGAGGCATTGCTGAGCTGCTGCAGGCTCTGCCTAGCTTCTGTGGGAACTTCCTTGAGGCAGTTAGAAGGGCCTTGGTATTTGTGGACTGCCTCAGTAGCAGCGGAAACCCTTTCCCCAATGAGCTGAACCATCCTGGGTCCAGTTGCGCTTGCTGCAAAACTCTCAATCCAGAGCATTTCAGATAGCTTTTTTTTGCAGGGGTGGTACCTGCTGAGCTAGATCACTTGGCTCCCTGTCTCAGCCCACTCCCTTTCAGTTGAATGGGTGACTCTGTCTCCCAGGGGTTCCAGGCGCCAGTTGAAATGGCCTCCGAGATTTGTGTGGTTTCTGTGTGCTAACCTATGGCACTGGCTGAAGCAGCCATGCTGGAAACTCATGGCACTTTTCAGCCCAGGAATCTGTGTGCCATAAAAACTTGTTTGGAAATGTGGTGAACACTCACCCTCTGTGTTGTTCTTTCTGGACCTGCACTCTGGAGCTGTTCCTATTTGGCTGTCTTGGATCCTTTGCCTATAATAATCTAGTTTACATTTTTCAACTAACATGAGGAGGAATGAAACCTAGTGTTTATACTCCTTTGCTTTCTAAAAACTTGTACATGTTGTGATTGGAGTGGATGTGGCTTTCAGATAACATTTTCCCCAAATTACTGAGTGACATTGATTTGGAGTGATATAGCAAAGTACTCCATACTTTGCAAAGAAATGTTGGTAGCTTTAGTGACTGTATTAATATGTGAGACATTGAGGACTTAATCCAGGAAGCTTTCAAAACTGAAAAAGTTGCTGACTAATTTGTTAGTGATCAAGTACAGTTTGTAATCAGCCTTCATCTTGGGTCTACAGAGAAAAAAGAGTGGTGAAACGGGGATGAAGATAAAGTTAAATTTCAAGAATTCACTTGGGCTATTTACTTGAAATCTAAGTATTATAACCATGTTACAGAATTTGCAATGGTATAATTGGTTTGTCTTTCAATTGGATCTACAAGTTGAGTCAAATGTTTTCTTTTAGAATCAAAAGCCAAGCTTCTTTTCTTGACTCCCTCTTAATTACTACTGTGAGTGCATCAAATCCAGTGTCACATTTAATATCCATATTATCAGCAATTCAGCACTACTGGCTCAATAAAAAAAATATGTCAGTGGTCCCAATGTCATCTTTAACTTCTAAGCAGGACCTTTTTCTTCTGACCTTTACTTATTTGTATACATAAAAGGGATCTTTCACACACAGAGATGTATGAAAATACATTTCATTTTGAAAATATAAAGCAATTTCTTCTTAGCTAGTGACTGATAAAAAGACACACTTGAATTTGCAAATAAATGTAAAAGGAACATTTATTTAAAAATATCAGTCACTAAAAATTTAGGTCCATTTCATTTAAAAAACCACAAACAAACAATAGATTCTGAGGACAAGTGTCAATAAGGGTATAAATATTATAGAATCTCAGCATTAGAAGACTTTAAAATTAATAGATTCACAAACTTTTATAAAATATCTTTAATAAATTGTGAAATATCATCTACAAACTCATTAATAAAGGCATACCACCTTTCTAGATACGTTGGGATAGCATAAATATTAGAATTTTTTCTGAAAACTATAAATCTTTTACCATCTAAAACCTAGACTTTGAAATATTTGTAGAAACCATGGAAATGCTCCATATCATCCACCCCCTCACTTTAACCTCAGAGAACACATTGTTAAAGATTTATCAACACACTACCTTGTTTTAGATTTATTGTGTTATGTTGATTAATAGTTCATTAATTTTTATTGCTGAGTAATATACCATAAAATTGATATACCATGTTAATCTACCCCAGTGGATCTCAACTAGAGGTAGTTTTTATGCCCTGATGGTACATTTGTCAGTGACTGGAGATATTTTTTATTTTTGTAACTGTGAGATTGCTAGCAACATTTAATGTATAGAGGCTGTATTGCTATAAAAAACATCCTATAATGCACAAGCTAATTCCCACTAAAATAATTATTTGATTCAAAAGTCAATATCACCACTCTTAAGAAGCTGGATTATCTTCTCATCTTGGTGGAAATTTGTCTTGTTTTCTGTTTATGGCAATTATAAATAATGCAGTCTGAGCATTTTTAATATCTTTCCGAGGAAATATACATTGCTATTTCTTGGATAAATAGGCATAGAGATACTAGCTGTCAGGATACATGTATGTTCAGTTTCAATAGATACTGACAACAGATGTCTCAAAGAGGTTATTCCATTTTACACTTCTATCAGCAATGTATAAAAAGTATAGCTATTCTTTATCCTCACCAATATTTAAACTTCTTGGACATTTTTCTTTTTGAGGAAAGATTTACATAAAGTGATACATTCATATCTTGTGTACCCTTTGATGAAATTTGGCAAGTGATGCAATGTAGAATATTTCTATCAACTCAGAAAATTTCTTTTTGTCTCTTCAGATTAATCTCTATCTCTACACACAGTCACACTTCTGACTATACTAAAATACATTACTTTTGTGATAAATGATAATGCTTAAGATAATGCTAACATTGTGTTGAGGTTCATGCCTGTCATTGCATAAGTCAGCAATTCATTTTTTTTCCTAAGTAATATTCCACTCTGAACATAACAGAAATTTTAAAACCAATTCTCCTGTTGATTGACATTTGGCCTTTTGGCAATTAATAATAAAGCTACTGAATATTTCATCTGTAATTATTTGACCTTATATATGTTTTATTTGGGGGAATAGCCTAACAACTGGAATTGTGGGGTCATATGGTAAACATGTTTAGCTTAATTTTTAAAAACACAATTTTCAAAGACATTGTATAATTATATGCATTGTATAATTTTACGCCCCAGCAATGTAGGTATATTCTAATTGCTCCATATCCTTTCTAATATTGATGTTGACATTTAATTTGAACTATTCTAATAGATGAGAGAAGTGTAGGTCATTGTATGTTTAATGTCATTTCACTGATAACTAAAGCTATAGAGCACTTTTTGATATATTTATTTCCAATTTATGTCTTTCTTTATATGTTTTCAATTTTTTTTTACCCAATTTAGTTAAAATTTTTTAAATGCTTTTCTGGAATTGTTTGTATATGTTGAATTAAAGACGTACATATGTGAGTTTGCAAATTTGTTCTCCCAGTCTGTAGCTTCTATTTTTTTATCTGCTTAATGGTTACTTTTAATGAGCAGAAGTTTACAATATTAATGGAGTTCAATTTATTATGTTTTGTGGTTAGTGTTTTTTTCAGACATTTCTGTTTTCTAGGAAAACTTTGTTTACTATGAAGTACATACTCTACTATGTTTTCTTTTAGAAGCTTCACAGTTTTAGCTTTTATATTTGGACTTATGAATGATTTTAAATTATTTTACTTTTATGGTATGAGATCAGGGCCAAGTTTAATATATCTCCTGAATTTATGCAAGTGCTTCAGCAACACAACCTGAAAAGAGTTTTTTTACTATGTTGAATTGCCTTGGGGATTTCGTTAAAAATCTATTTATATTATATGCGTAGGTCAATTTAAGGACTCTATGTTCTCTTCCATTGACATATTTATATTTCTTCATGCCACTATCATACTGTCTTGAATATTAGGATTGTTGCTTTATTTAAGTTTTGAAATCATATAGTGAGTGAAAATAATATTTTACATCTTAGTTTTTTAAGACGTTTTTATCTATCCAGGTCTTTTTCATAGCCACATAAATTTTAGAATCAGCTTGTCCATAAAAATGACTGTTGATATTTTAATTGAGGTTGAATTGATACTATTGAGCTATTTGTGGAAAATTTATATATTTACAATTTAATTTTTCAATCCGTGAACATACTATAACTTCTCATTCATTTATATTATTTAATTTATCGTTGCAGTTGTTCATGATTTTAATTTGGGGCTCACAAGCTTTCTGATAAGTTCATTTCAATTTCGATGTTACTGTAAGTTCAACGTTTCCCCTCATTACTGTATTTTAAATTTTTATGCCAGTATAAAAATATATATTGTGATTTTGTACACTTTACCTTCCTAATTTCATGTCTTAGTCATAGAGAGTATTTTTGGGTAGACTCCTGAGATTTTATGGTCAATCATGTGATCTGTGAATAAGATAGTTTTTCTATTGCCTTTCCACAGTGTAAATATTTTACTTTTTTATGTGCTTTATTGCACCAACTAGCATCTCCAGTACAATGTAGAATAGAAGCAATATAGTGCATATCTTGTTTGTGGAACTGTTTTTAATTATGAAATCAATGTTTTTAATTGAAATATAGGTAGTACCATTTACTGACTCTTTTGAATCTTTATAGTTAACTTCTGCCTTTCAAGAAATTTCTCCAAGTCATCAAAGATGTTGAATTGATTGGCATAAAGTTGCACATAACGTTAAAAATATATTACTTTATGTCTATAGAAACTATAGTAATTTATCCATACTCAATCTTGGTGCTGGTAAACCTGTTTTTTCTCTACATTATTTTTACTAGTATTTCTAGTGATTTAACAATGTTATTAGTCTTTTAAAATAAATAGCTTGTTTTCACTGTTTTTCTCATTTTTTTGGTTTACTATTTATTTAATTTGTACTTTTTAATTTTTTCTTACTTACTCTTACTTATTTTATTTTTCTTTTTTAGTTGTTTAAGGTAGAAGCTTGGATACTCAATTTTAGACATTTTTTTATTTTTGAGTATGAATGTTCAAAGTTATAATTTTACTAGCAGAAATCAATATCCTGAAACTTAAAGGAAGAGGGACACTGTAAGAGGTCAAAGGACTCAGCAGTCTCCATTTCCAAAAAAAGTCTAGGCTGCAAGATAAGTTAACTAAGTTTATTGTGCATGTATGTATTGATAGTGGGTGGGCAGGCATGATGACTACTGATGCAGTGATTCCTAATAGTATCAGTTTTGCAAATTACAGAAGAAACATGTGAGCCTACAGTAAAATAAGTAATTAAACCAACAAACAAAAAGGGATATCTTCATCATAGTCATGAAATCTCCTGCTACAAAAGAAACTTCTAGCTGTAGTTAATTCTTCTTTTGTGCATGCAACTTAATTCTTAGCTGGCCACTCCAAAAAATTATAATAAATGAGGTCTTTCTCTTTTCTTACCTACTCAGACTTACAAGATTTTTTAAAACATAAGCCAAACAGATATGTTAGCATAAACCCATACACATGGACAGAAATGATTTTACTCTCTCTAGATATTATACATACACAGGGAAAACAAATAAATGAAGTTTATTGGATATGTGAAAAGACAAGGAGGAAGCCACTCTAAGGAATCAGATACAAGTTCTTCAAGTGAGCTTTAGTTTGATAAAATGTATTCTTAATATTAAATTATTTTAAAATGAACTTCTAGACGTGTACACAATAGAACTAAATGAGAATCATTTGATTTTTTTTTTTTTTAGACAGAGTTTTGCTCTGTCACCTAGGCTGGAGTGCAGTGACTCGATCTCAGTTAACTGCAGCCTCCACCTACTGGGTTCAAGCAATTCTCATGCCTCAGCCTCTTGAGTAGCTGGGATTACAGGTATGTAAGACCATGCCCAGCTAATATTTTGTATTTTTAGTAGAGACAGGGTTTCACTATGTTGGCCAGATTGGCCTGAACTCTTGGCTTCAAGTGATTCGCCCTTCTGAGCCTCCCAAAGTCCTGGGATTACAGGCTTGAACCACGACACCCAGCCCTATTTTAAACTTTGTGGAAAAATTAAATTTTCCACTTGTCCAATGGGTACTCTGTTTATTGAGAGTATACTCCCAAAACCTAGGCTGGGAGAAAAAGGTGTCATTGAATTCATTATAACAGCTGATACAATTAAGAAGAAAAGTTAGATGTCACATCACAGCCAAAAAGTGCATGGGATCTTTCTGAATCATTTGAAAGAATTTTAAGATACTCATGTTACCCCTGTCCTTTGAAATATTCTCTATAATAATAAGAAAAGTAATTATTATTATGGTCAGAATTTTATCCCCAGATGACATGGATCAGTAAAATTGAAGTGAATATTTATTAATCATTATATATTTCTATATAAATTTTAGTCTTTTGCCATTTCCTTTTATCGATTTTTAGGAAATTAAGGTTTTTCCAACATGTGTAAATGCTAACGTTTATATTTTTAAAACATTAATAATTTGAGATCTGCTGTAAGATTCTTGCAGGCTGGGCAAACTTAATAGTGCCTCTAGGATAAAAGTAGTAAAGTTGCAGGCAGTCATCTCTTGTTTTACAGCAAGAATAATTCATGTTTGTCCTAGAACTAGGGCTCTTTCATGAACAAAATTAATGCCACCTAATTTGCTTTTCTGGCAAAACTCAAAACATTATACCTTTAGTCGTAGATACAATTGGAAGTAAGAGAATGATATCATTTTTAGGGAAAGATGTGTGGGGAAATAGTAGTTAAACTGGCTAGAAGAGAAATGATTTAATGAAATAGCATGTTTTCCCAAAGAGTTTACTACACAAAAATCATGCTGAGAAAACTGCAGGCTCCTAATTTAGCTTTGACTCTTCCTATGAATCAAGACTTATTCCCCTAACTGTGTAACTAATAAAGTCATCATTATTACTGGGTGCTAACATTTAAAAGAAAGCAAAGTGTTTCCTTAAAGAAAAAGAAGCTGAACTACATAGGAAAATTGAGTATAATCTGAAATTGAATATTTATTTCATCCACACTATATCACTTTAAAATAAGAGGCATATTAGCTATTAAAATTGAATTAAAAAAATTGTTCAGTTCCATTGAGCAATTTTTAAAAAAATTATTCAATACTTCATTCAAAGATATATATTTTACTATTAATATCAATCCTTTTTAGGGCATTGTCAAGTTTTGATACATGACCAATTCTAGTTTAATTGTCTGAGCTCTTGATCCTTAGATCAAGATAAAATACAAGAAGGAAATTTATCCTTAGTGAGGGTTGACAATGGGCTGTTCAATAAATTAGGCATCTTTATACCTTATCTTCCTTAATTCTTCAAATCTCAAAATTACCCAAATATAATGATACAAAACAACAACCATTATATTATGCTCATGAATTTTTTGGGTCAGCAATTCAGACAGCACACATGAGGGGTTGTCTCTGTTCCATGTCTGGAAGCCTACTGGCTTCCCAATGGAATAGCAGGAATTATTTGAATTGCTGTGGGCTAAAATCTTCTAAGAACTTACCTCAAATGTCTGATGCCTGGGCTGGGATGAATTGAAGGCTAGGCTATGTGGGGTAGTCACTTGGAGAACCCCAGTTATGACTTCATGAGATTCCAGCTTTACACAAAATGGTAACTGCATTTGTGGGAGGCAAGTGTTCTGGGGGACATAGCCAGAACCCAACCCCCCTTCTGACCTAGTCTGAAGAATCACATAGCATCATTGCTGCCACATTCTGTTGGTTACAAGCAAGTCACCAAGATTCAAGGAAAGAGAGATGACCCTCTATTTCTTGAAATGGGAAGTGGTAAAGTAACATTGAAAAAAGCATGTGGAATGTGAGACACTGTGCTGACAGCATTTGGACAATAAAGTTGGCTAAATAGATATTATGATTTTAATTTTTACGAGAAGAGCTACTGAGCAGATAGATTGGAACCACGACCAGAGCAGCTTTATTCTAAAGCCCATGCATTTTTACTGTTGTGTAAACTGCAGAGCAAGTTCCATAAAAATTGCAGTGTTATGACTTTTTGTCACTTTCTTTTTTTTTTTTTTTGCTGGCTAGACGAACATTTCTTCACTTTGCAATAATTCAATTGTATTATATATGATTAGATTCAAAAATGAAAAAGTGCCTTATTTTATAAATGAGGCTAAAGCTAAAATGCTAGTTCAATTTAATAGATGAAAGCATTCCTTTTGAAAAAGTGTAGACTCTGGTATCTTTAATTGTAGCCAGTCTAGTGACTATTAGACTCATCATTTAAAAGTTATGTTAATACAGGGAAGATTTCTATTAAATTCCCATGTCATCTTTCAGCTCCTGTTCCCCAAGTTCCCCCCAAAGTGTAATAGTTTACATAATGGAGATACATCTTTAGTTGCCTTCGTGTTAAGTTGTAAAAAAATACTGGAGTTTGTGAACCAGCCCTTTAATTTGTTGTGACTTCCTCCCCCTTGGCAGCCTTTATAGCCAATTTTCACTTGTCTATTGCCTTTTCCTGTTAACTAATTGCTGTGAGGGTAAAAAGGAATGCAATTTGTACAGTGTAGATAATATTTGTTACTTTATTGTCATATCAAGTAGGAAGTGAAGTGAGTGTCTTGATTTGATGAAATGCAACTAAGAGGCTGGGCACAGTGGTTCATCCCTGTAATCCCAGCACTTGGGAGGCCAAGGCAGGCAGATCACTTAGGTCAGGAGTTCAAGACCAGCCTGGCCAACATGGCAAACACCATCTCTACTAAAAATTCAAAATATTAGTTGGGAAGATCACTTGAGGTCAGGAGTTCCAGGCTAACCTGGCCAACAAGGTGAAACCTCATCTCTACTGAAAATACAAAAAATTGCCAGGCATGGTAGTGAACACCTGCAATCTCAGCTACTCAGGAGGCTGAGACAGGAGAATTGCTTGAACCAGGGAGGTGGAGGTTGCAGTGAGCTGAGATTGCGCTATTGCACTCCAGCCCGGGTGACAATGCGAGACTCTGTCTCAAAAACAAAACAAAACAACAGCAACAAAATTGGCTGGACATGGTGGTGCATATCTGTAATCCCAGCTACTTGGGAGGGTCTTGAAGTGGGAAGATTGCTTCAACCTGGGAGGCAAATGGGTGACAGAGTAAGACTCCATTTCAATAGCATTGGCTTCAGTCACTAGTTTGCAGTGCCAAGCAGAATATATATAACTCTATTTAAGTTCACCTGGAACACTGGATAAAATGCCAATATTATCTACTTGCCAGTAATGTTGTCAACCCTGGGAATATGTTTGGAGAAAAATGTTTTTCTTTGTATGCTGGTTGAAGAAATTAGGTTGAAAAATCAGATTAAAGAATACACTGAATTTTTTTTTCAAGATATTTATTACACTTTGTAGAAATACTGATTAAAACTATTGTGTCATTTAATAAAAAAGATTTTTCTCTACTATAGGAATCCATGTGAACTCTGGTGTTTAGAAAACTGTTTTGTCTTTATAATTTTCAAGAAATTATTTATATCTTATATGACATGAACCTCATCTTGAGTAAATGGACCTTGAAAGTATATTTCATTTAACACATTGTAAAAGTCAATCACACATGAGGTTGGTGCTCAGATAAAATCCATGAAAATATAATCATAGGTTATTTATGATCATCAAAATCCTAGTGTTGTGGTGCTGGGATAACTGGCCATTTACATGGAGAACATTGAAACTGGACCTCTTTCTTACACCATATAAAAAAATCAACTCAAGATGGATTAAACCCTTGATGTAAAACCTAAAACTATAAAAACCCTGGAAAATAACCTAGGATATCCCATTCTGGACATAGGCCCTGGCAAAGACTTTATGACAAATACTCCAAAAGCAATTACAACTAAAACAAAAATTAAGAAATGGAACATAATTAAACTAAAGAGCTTCCGCATAGAAAAAGAAACTATCAACAGAGTAAACAGATGACCAAAAGATGGGAGAAAATATTTGCAAACTATGCATCTGACAAAGTTCTAATGTCCAGTAATCTATAAGGAATATAAACAAATGAACAAGCAATAAACAACCCCATTAAAAAGTGAGCAAAAGACATCAACAGATATTTTTCAAAAGAAGACATACACATGGTCAATAAGCATATAAAAATGCTCAACATCACTAATCATTAGAGAAATGCAAATCAAAACCATGATGAGATACCATCCCACACCAGTTAGAAGGGCTATGATTAAAAAATAATATAACAGATGCTGGTGAGGTTATGGGGCAAACGGAGTGCCTATATATTGCTGGTGGGAATGTAAATTAGTTCAGCCATTGTAGAAAGCAATGTGGTGATTTCTCAAGAACTTAAGAAAAGTACCATTAAACCGATAATCTGTGCACCAAACCTCTGTGACACGCAATTTACCTATATCACAAATCTGTACATGTACCCCTGAACCTAAATGTTTTTTTAAATAGCAAAAAATAAAAATATAAATTTATAAACTTTCAGATTGTAAAGTATATCATCATTCAGATTTCTTAGGTTAATAAAATACTTCATGAATGAATTCTAAGAAAATATATTAAAAATTACTGTTTTCTAAAAGATAATTCGACATATTCTGGGACACTTGAGTAATATCTAATTTTATAAATACTACTTTTACTGCAGATATTACTATAAATTTATAGACATTACCTTTTTTCTTCAAGAATTCATGTAATGTGCAATTTTTATCAGTGCCATTTGGCATTTAAATCAAAATAATTAAATTTAGAATTTTAAACTGCAGCATTTATGATAAATTCATTCTAAGTGTACTAGGCTCTCAAGAAGCTATTATAATACACACGTGTATTATGTCATATGTGTTTGACATACATATAGTATTTTTGATGATGTATGATTATAAAAATAAAAGATGTAAAAAATTTCCTAAAAAATAATTTTTTCAGGTTTTTTAATCTACACTTTTTTTGTAAATTTAAAATGATGCATTTTTTTTTCTTTTTTTTTTTTTTTTTTTTTTGAGTCTGGATCTCATTCTGTACACCCAGGCAACCTTCACTACAATCTTCACTTCCTGTGCTCAAGCAATCATCCCACCTCAGCCTCCTGAGTAGCTGGGACTATAGATGCACACCAGCATGCCTGGCTGATTTTTCTAGAGAAAGGGTTTTGCCCTATTGCCCAGGCTGGTCTTGAACTCCTGGGCTGAAGCAATCCATATACCTTGGCCTCCAAAACTGCTAGGATTACAGGCATGAGCCACCTTGTCTGGCCAAGAATTATTTTGTGTTATTCATTTAATTCTCACCCATTCCCAAATAAAATGAGAAATTGATCAGTTCTGTATTTGCTATTTTTTAGACCACGTGGCTTGTCAATTCAGCTCACCTAAAAGGGAAGAAACAAGCTAAAAACAAATCAAATATTTGGAATGTAAATTATTCCAATTAGTTGTTATTTAAATGGCTTTCCAAGGATTCCCTGTTTAATAAATGGTGTTTGGAAAACTGGCTAGCAGTGTGCAGAAAGCAGAAACTGGACCCCTTCCTGACACCTTACACTAAAATTAACTCCAGATGGATTAAAGACTTAAACATAAGACCTAACACCACAAAAACCCTAGAAGAAAACCTAGGCAAAACCATTCAGGACATAGGTATAAGCAAGGACATCATGACTAAAACACCAAAAGTATTGGCAACAAAAGCCAAAATAGACAAATGGGACCTAATTAAACTCCAGAGCTTCTGCACAGTGAAAGAAACAATCATTAGAGTGAACCAGCAACCAACAGCATGGGAAAAAATTTTTGCTATCTACCCATCAGACAAAGGGCTAATATCCAGAATCTACAATTAACTAAAACAGATTTACAAGAAAAAGCAAACCCATACAATAGTGGGTGAAGGATATGAACAGACACTTCAAAAGAAGACATATATGAGGCCAAAAAAATATGAAAAAATGCTTATCATCACTGATTATTAGAGAAATGCAAATCAAAACCACATTGAGATACCATCTCACACCAGTTTGAATGGTGATCAATCTGGAGAGAACAGATGCTGGAGAGGATGTGGAGAAATAGGAACACTTTTACACTGTTGGTGGGAGTGTAAACTAGTTCAACCGTTGTGGAAGACAGTGTGGCACTTCCTCAAAGACCTAGAAATAGAAATTCCATTTGACCCAGCAATTCCATTACTGGGTATATACCCAAAGGATTATAAATCATTCTATTATAAAGACACATGCACATGTATGTTCAAAGCGGCACTGTTTAAAATAGCAAAGACCTGGAACCAATCCAAATGCCCATCAAGAATAGACTGGACAAGGAAAATGTGGCACATATCCACCATAGAATACTATGCAGCCATAAAAAACAATGAGTTCGTGTCCTTTGTAGGAACATGGTTGAATCGGGAAACCATCATTCTCAGCAAATTAACACAAGAACAGAAAATCAAAAACCACATGTTCTCACTCACGGGTGTTGAACAGTGAGAACACATGGACACAGAGAGGGGAGCATCACACACTGGGGTCTGTTGAGGGGGCAAAGGGAGGGATAACGGGGGGTAGGGAAGTCAAGGAGGGATAACATGAGGAGAAATGCCAGATGTAGGTGATCAGAGGATAAAGGAAGCAAACCACATTGTCATGTATGTACCTATGCAACAATCATGCATGATCTGCACATGTACCCCAGAACCTAAAGTACAATAAAAAAGAGATGGTTTTCCTGAGTGTTTTCTTCCTTTACTTGCTATGTAGACTGTCATTGTAATGAAGTTCATGACTTTTTGGTGCCTGGGGCTAGAATACAGAGAGGGATTCCTGTATCATATTTGTAAATATCTGTTACTTAATGACAAGGACATATTCACAAAAATGGGTCAAGCAATTTCGTGTTCATGCAAATATGATAGAGTACACCTACCCAAACCTAGATCATGCAGCCTACTGCACAGGTAGGCAATAAGGATGACCTACTGCTCCTAGGCTACAAACCTGTGCAGTATGTTATTGTACAAAACACTACAGGCAATGGTTACACGATAGTAAGTACTTGTGTTCTAAACATAGAAGAGGTACAGTAAAAATACTGTATAAAATATTACCAAATGGCATGGCTATATAGAGCACTTACCATCAATGGAGCAGTACTACTGGATACAGGAAAACATGAAACACTTTGTGCTAGTTCCTTGCTTGAAAAACATCATGTCTTGGTAAAAGAGAAAGTAGATAATTTTTTCCAGTGAAAGAAAATGTGGATTTTTTTTGTAGTTTTTTTAATTGTACTTCAAGTTCTGGGGTACATGTTCAGATCTTGCAGTATTGTTGCATAGGTACACACATGTCATGGCAGTTTACTGCCTCCGTCCCCCTGTCATCTACATCAGGCATGTCTCCCAGTGTTATCCCTCCCCAACCTCCCCACACCCTGCTATTCTTCCCCTAGTCCCTATCCCCCAACAGACCCTGGTTTGTGATGTTTCCCTCCCTGTGCCCAAGTGTTCTCATTGTCCAGCACCTGCCTATGAGTAAGAACATGTGGTGTTTGATTTTCTGTTCTTGTGTAAGTTTGCTAAGAATGATGGTTTCCAGATTCATCCACATCCCTACAAAGGACATGAACTCATCCTTTTTTATTATCAAAAGTCAGTCCTATACATAGAAAGAAGCCTATCATTTCTATACAATTATTGAATGATATGAACTTTTACAATTGCTAAGTTTTTGCCCATTTTTTGTGGAAGTATTTGTTACTATGCAACTTATTTAAAATAAATGTTTATTTTACTATCTACCTATTTATATTAACGAAAACATTTAATCATATAATCTGATTACTAAACAGCACAGAAATAAGATGTATTTTTGAAATATATCTTGCCATGTTACACATGATTTTTGATGTTTTCAGGGCAATAAGTGGCCCCTGAATTATACTCAGGGATATGTCTGATCTTTAACATTCTTACTGACAGATATTTTTGCTCACATCTAGAAAGCATATCTCATTAAAATGTGTAAAACTTTTTTATACAGATTGTTTTGATTAAGATGTCATCCCAAATCACTGAAAAACAGAAACAATTCAATGAATGATATTTGACAGCTGACGTCCATATACATGCAAAATTATATCCTCATTTCATGCAATGAAAACAGATTTCAAATAAAGAGAAACATAGAAAAGAAAACCTAAAAACTTTTAGGTTATATTATGGTAGAAAATCTTTATGGATTTCTGCTAAAGTCAGTAAAAAGTGAACCAGAAGAATGATCAAAGGCCTCTTTCTCCTATTCTGTCCTCTCCTGATTCTCCTTCATCTTACCTTTGTTTCCGAAGACCTTTTGCTTCTCTTGTGGGAAACATAGGTGCTGTCTCTCCCAAGACTTATCACTTAAAATTCTAGACTCCATTCACTGCATCTCAAGTTCAAGAATTCCAGTGAAAAATAGTGGTTAATTCAGCTTGAGGTTAGAGTCCCTCAAATAAGTTCTATTAATTTTTATCTTAAAAGGCTCCAATGAGTAAACATTAGTTTTGGCAGAGATATTTTAAGATCGTCGTCCTTGAGATCCAGCATATTAAAAGAAACATGTATGTTCTGCATTGCTGTCTTAAAATTTCCCTGCATACATTAGCTCAAGTTGGACTGATTAAATCCTCCTTCTCAGTGTTTTTTTTGTTGTTTTTTGAGACAGAGTTTCGCTCTTGTTACCCAGGCTGGAGTGCAATGGCGCGATCTCGGCTCCCCGCAACCTCCGCCTCCTGGGTTCAGGCAATTCTCCTGCCTCAGCCTCCTGAGTAGCTGGGATTACAGGCATGCGCCACCATGCTCGGCTAATTTTTTGAATTTTTAGTAGAGACAGGGTTTCACCATGCTGACCAGGGTGGTCTCGATCTCTTGACCTCGTGATCCACCCACCTCGGCCTCCCACAGTGCAGGGATTACAGGCCTGAGCCACCGCGCCTGGCCCTTCAGTGGTTTTAAGCAAGGTTTGAAGATACAGAAAGGACTAAGTTGGTGTATTTTGGGTTTTACTCCTGATTTCAGCACTTATTTGCTGATGAATGTGACAATACTAGTTACTTTGTTTTCCCATGTGTAAGATGTGTATTCTAAATGTCCAGTATTGTTATGTGTTTTCCTGAACAAATTACATTAGGCGTCTAAATGTTTCTGGTTCTATTTATATACTGTGGATGCACTCACTGATATAAGATATCTGACAAATACCTGCCTTCATGTCACTTAGCTTTCATTTGGGAAAAATAAATATAGACAAAATAAGTAAAATGTATAGACTGTCAGAGGATGATAAGTGCCATGGTATAAGTAATATATGGAAAAAAATGGGGAGTGCTGGGTATGGTTAATGTTAAAAATTGTGCAGTAAGGAAAGGCCTAATGAATAAGGAGATGTCTGAGAAGAAATTTGGAGGAGATGAAATAGAAAAGGGTGTAAATGTCTGGAAGATTACAGGTAGAGGAAACAGCAATTACAACACCTCTTAGTGAGGCACAGGCTTGGAATTTTGAGAAAAAGCAGGGAAAACCTGGCTGGGGCAGTGTTAGCAAAAGAGAGAGAAGTATGAGACAGATAACAGGTCAGATAGATAACAGGAAGCATATTTAGGATAGCCTTGTTTACCACTGAAAGATCTTTACTTCTATTATGAATGCAATAGAATCTACTGGATAATTTTGAACAGTTGCAAGATCTAATTGATTTAGGTTTTGAAAAGGATGTCTCTAGTTGTCGGTTTGAGAATAACCTGTGTGGAGGGAAGGGATACAACTCAGGAGGCAATTGGGGTAATCCAAGTGAAACATGGATCAGAACGGTAGCAGTGAAGATGGTGTTATCTAGTTCCAGCAATAGTGTGAAGACAGAATTTGTTGCAAGTATATCTATTTATGAAAAATTACAGGAGTAAAAGTTGACTTAAAGATATTTTACTTGAGTAATTGGAAAACTAAACTTGAGATTTATAGTTCATATATTTGCATTTCATATGTTTAAGAAATTTGGAAAATGATAGAACATGTTAAGTAGAGAAAGGGGATATTTAAAAGCAACCCAAGCCAGGCACAGTGGCTCACACCTGTAATCCTTGCACTTTGGGAGATCTGGACAGGAGGCTCACTTGAGCCGAGGAGTTCAATACCAGCCTGAGCAACATAGTGAGACTCCATCTCTATAAAATAAAAATTGGCCAGGCCTGGTGGGTGTGCTACTTGCAAGGCTGAGTAGGAAGGATTGTTTGAACCCAGGAGGTTGTGGTTACAGCAAGCTGTTTGCCTCTGCACTACAGCCTGGGCCACAGAGCAATATTCTGTCTCTAAATAAATAAATTAATTAATTAATTAAATAAAAGCAACCCAAACTGAACTTTTAAAGATAAAAACTACAATGGGAGAGGTAAAATATACGCTGGACATATAAATGGCAAATTAGACATTGCAGAAGTAAATGTTAATGAAATTGAAAATGACAATATAACCAATATAAAATGAAACAGCGAAAGGGAACTTTTTTATTTTATTTTGAGGCGGAGTCTCTCTGTTTCACCCAGGCTGGAGTGCAATGGTGTGGTCTCACCTCACTGCAACCTCTGCCTACCAGGTTCAAGCAATTCTCCTATCTCAGCCTACTGAGTAGCTGGAATTACAGGCACCCACCACCACACCAGCAAATTTTTGTATTTTTAGTGAAGACAGGGTTTCACCATGTTGACCAGGCTGGTTTCAAACTCCTGACCTGTGATCCACCTGCTTCGACCTTCTGAAGTGCTGGGATTACAGGCGTGAGCCACCACACCCAGCCAGGGACTTTTAAAAAATCAGCTGGGCAAGGTGTGGTGGCAGGCATGTCCCTGTAGTCCTAGATATTCAGGGGGCTAAGATGTGAGGATTGCTTGAGACAAGAAGTTCCAGATTGCATTGAGATAGGATTGCACCACTGCACTCTGTCCTTCAGCTTGGGAAGTGGAGCCATACTCTGTATCTTTTAAAAAACAGAAACAGATGCAAAAACAGAAAGAACATGGCAAGAACAGAGCATCAGAGAGTGCTGTGGAACAAACTGAAAATTGTTTCATAGTTAAGCTCTGAGAGATGGTGCTTTGAGGAAGGGAGCTGGTATGAAATTTATAAAGTTAAAAAAAAATTGCAAATGGTCCATAGTCTGTAAGAGGCATGGCACATTTGCTGATGGTGCAGCTGAGTTAGAGGCAACAATCACAAGTTTGCTTGCATGTGGGTTTTGTGTTAGTTTCTGTAGTTACCCTGTTTGTGTTGTTCCTGCTTCTGGCATGCTGACAAAACTTCTAATTTCTCATACCCTTTGAATTTAGGGTTCTGCATATACTCATTTCTATTTTGCTCACAATTTTTCTTAATATTGTGAAATCCTTAGAGCAGTGTTTGGCACATGCTTAAATATTTGATGAATACATTTTATTTCTTTAGTACAATCCTCCAGGAAATAATCAAGTTGTTAGGTATATTGCATTCCAACACAACAATTTACAACAAATGACTGGAACTCCTGTTTTATTATACCTAATTCAAGGACAGATATGTGTTTGGCAGACTTCTGCTCTGGGACATAATCATAGCTAGTGGAACTGTTTCAATTGGTGCAGAATGCTTCTTCATTTTTGGCAGATCATTTTAATGGGCTTGGGATGTAGTCAGTTGTCAGGGAAGCAGTTAACCTGAAGTTAATATTGTATACTAGAAAGTAACATATATTGGTGTAGATGTGCTGGAGTTATATGCCTGAAGAAGTTTGCTTTATTTGTTTGTGGGTGGGAGTCAGGAAGCAGGATAAATACGTTTGTGTGTGTGCTTGAATAAGAGATGTTATTTTTGTAATGAGGTAGTTTTCATTGTTGATTTTTACTTTTGAGAGTTACTTGCAAGATTTGAGCAGCTAAGGGGAGATGCAGGAAAAGTTACATTCATGAGAAACTTTTTGAAACTTTGGGCCTAAGTATTGTTGATTTGAGGAACGGTTAAACAATTTTAGCTCACAGTTGAGAAGATAGCCAGTCTCCCTTTTTACACTCAGAATGGGGCACTGCACAGACAGTGGGAATATTGGAGTATCAGGGAGAATATTCCTGGCAAGCACATTGTGAATCTCTTAAGAAATTCCACTGCCAGGTAGAAATAGGCCATCCCTTTCAAGTGACTGAAGGGACACACTGAGCAGGGGGAGCTGGAGTAGCAACAAAGGAAGACCCTGTGTTGCAACTATAGAGCGCACACTACATTGTAAGAACAAGTGACACTCTCTTTTGTGAACTCTCAGTAATAACTTGGGAGCATTCTGTTTTGCTGAGAAGTTTAAGAAAGGAACACAAGCTTCTGTAATATGGAAACATGACTTTATATGTACTTACAGGTTGGTGAGGCCTGAACATGTGGGCTACTAATAATTTTCACAGCCCAGTAAAAGAACTAGGTTCAAACAGCATATTCACATTCTTGATGTGTATGATCAATAGATAACCTTTATAAAATATGGATTATCATTGAGAGTATAAACAACGGTAGCCCAATGATGTGCCAATTGCATTTTGCCAAAGACGTTTATGCTTTGAAGAAAACTTGATTAATATCAATATTAACAAAACGAATAAAGAACAAAACAATATTGAAAATCTGACAGTGAACGTCATCCTAAAAATAGCCCATTGACATGTTATATACCTGAATGTCCACAAAGAGAAGAAAATGGCAGAACTAGCTGCAGTTGAGATCAGCTCTAATATTATTTGGCTCTCATGTACACAAATGCTAAGGATTTTTTTAAAAAAATTAAGGGTATAACATTATAGATTTTGAAGAGAGAAAAACTTGTAGAAATGATGATTTTGCAAAATGAGAAGTGCTATCCAAACTGTAGATTAATTAACCAGGAAATGTGAGTGGACATTAAGTTTGAGGCTTTAAAAAAACTCAGACATAATCTAGAAAGCAAAACCTTGAGAATTAATGGACATTTAACTAAATCCCCACAGTAATAAGAAAATTGAGTTTTTCAACAATTCAACATTTCTTACTGATATAAATGTTGCATTCAGCATTTCAAGCACTTTCTAAATGTTGTAACCTCTGAGGGCAAATGATATAGGTTGTAGTGTCAGTTTTCTTTCATACACAGATTTAGTTAAAATCATAGTTCACCACTACCTTTGTCTCTCATAGCAGCTCTGCACTTAGCATGCTCCCCAGTGTAACAGGCATTTTTTAAAGTGAGTTTTAAAAAACACTGGATAGCAAACACATTTCCTTGACAGAATTTGACCTCTTATTATTTGAGGTTAGTCCCTGTTGCTTTCCCAACTGGCTCATTTAAGTAGTCAATTTGTACTTTCCCCTGCCTTTCAGAAAAATATACCATGGCCAGTAGCACATTTAAGAATACAGATTGATAAAACGATGGCAGTAACAGAGCTATAAATAGGCCCTGGTAATCTAAAAATATGTAAGATTTAATGTGACTTTTCAAAGGCAGAATTTCTTGAAGAGAGATAGCTTATAAAATTATTTGCTACATTTGAATTTAAATTGGGGAAATACCACAATATTAATTGTGGTCCATAATATTAATTAAGCATAAAAGGGAGCGTAGATTTTAGATTTTATTTGCCAAATATTAATGGTAATTGATTAAAAGTATGTCTTAAGAAGTGTTGAATATGTGTGTCTTATCCTGGAAACAAACGCGTCACTTGAATATATTCAAAACATAAACTATTTAATAATATATTTAGAAGCTAATAATAGTAAATGTGTAAATTTAGTTCATTAACATTTACTCATAGATTTATAGAAAACTAATTTTATGACTAGTGTGAATAAACTCGTGCATATTCTGATGGAAATTCAATAAAGTTGAGGGATAAAAAATCAATATACAAAATTTGTTGCATTTATACATGCCAATAGTTTACAATCTGAAAACAAAACTGAGAAAGTAATCCCATTTATAATAGCTAAAAATAAAATTAAATTCCTAAAAATAAGCTTTTTCAAAGCAGAGAAGGATCTCTACAATGAAAACTCTAAAATACTCATAAAAGAAACTGAAGAGACAAATGGTAAGATATTTCATGTTCATGGACTGAAAGAATCAATATTGTTAAAATATGCACACTATCTGAAAACAAGTACACACTATTAAAAAAGATCTACAGATTCAATGCAGTTCCTATCAAAATAACAATGAAATTCATCACAGAAATGGAAAATCTTATCCTAAAATTTATGTGGAACTGCAAAAGACCCAGAATAGCCAAAGTAATCCTGAGCAAAATAACCAGAGGCATCACATTACCCTGACTTAAAATTATGCTACAAAGTTATGTAAATTATACTACAAAATTATGTATACAAACAGCTAGGCATAAAAGCAGTCACATAGACCAATGGAGCAGATAGAGAACTCAGAAATAAATCCATCCATCTATAGTGAAATCGTTTTTGACAAAGGCACCAAGAACATGCATTCAGAAAAAGACAGTCTTTTTAATAAAGAGTGCTGGGAAAACTGGATTTCCATATGCAGAAGAATGAAACTAGACTCCTATGTCTCACCATATACAAAAATCTAACCAGAATGGATAAAAACTGAAATCTAAGACTTTAAACTATGAAATAACTAAAAGAAATCATTGGGGAAACTCTCCAGAACATTGGTCTGGGCAAAGTATTTCTTAAGTAAGACCTCAAAAACAGGGAATCAAAGCAAAAATGGTCAAATAGGATCGTATCAAGTTAAAAAGTTTCTGCTTTTTGGCAAACCAAAGAATCCACAAAAGAATGAGACAATTTATAGAATGGGAGTAAATATTTGCAAACTACCCATGTGACAAGAAATTAATAACCAGAATGTATAGGAGCTCAAACAACTCAATAAGAAACAAAAACCCAAATAATCCACTTTATAAATGGGCAAAAGAAGTGAATAGATATTTCTCAAAATAAGACATACAGCTAACAAGTATATAAAAAAATACTCAACATTACTAGTCATCAGAGAAATTCAAATAAAAACTGCAATGAAGTATCATCTTACTCCGGTTAAAATGGCTTTTATCCAAAAAACAAGCAATAACAATTTCTGGCAAGAATGTGGTGAAAGGGAACCCTTGTACACTGTTGGTGGGAATGTAAATCAGTATAACCACTATGGAGAACAGCATGGCACTTCCTCAGTAAACTAAAAATAGAACTATGATTTGATTCAGTTATCCCACTTCTGGGTATATATTCAAAAGAAAGAAAATCAGTATATATAGAAATAAATATCTGTACTTCCATGTATATTGCAACACTACACAATAGTCAAGATATGAAAGCACCTAAGCGTCCATCAACAGATTAATAAATTTTAAAACATGTATCCAGGCGCTTTGACTCACTCCTATAATCCCAGCACTTTGGGAGGCTGAGGCAGGAGGATCACGAGATCAGAAGTTCAAGACCAGCCTGGTTAACATGGTGAAACCCCATTTCTACTAAAAATATAAAAAATAAACTGGGCATGGTGGTTGACACCTGTAATTCCAGCTACTTGAGAGGCTGAGGCAGGAGAATCACTTAAACCTGGGAGGCTGAGGTTGCAGTGAGCCAAGATTATGCCATTGCACTCCAGCCTGGGTGACAGTGTGAGACTCCATCTCAAAACAAAACAAAACAGAACACAAGAAACAAATGTGGTAAACACATGTTTTCACATATAAGTGGGAGTTAAACATTGGGTACTCAGGGATATAAAGACAGCAACAATAGAAACTAGGGACTACTCAATGGGGGAGGAAGGAAAAGGGGCAAGGGTTGAAAAATCAGCTGTTGAGTACTATGCCCAGTACCTGGGTGACGGTACTCATTCATTCTCAAACTTCAGCCTCATGCCATATACCCAGGTCACTAACCTGCATATGTAAATCCTGAATCTAAAATAAAAGACAAAAAATGTGGTACATAGACCCAGTGAAATATTATTTGGCTGTAAGAAAATGAAATCCTGTCATTTGCAACAGGATAGATGGAACTGGAGGACATTATTCTAAGTGAAGTAACTTAGGAATGGAAAACCAAACACTGTCATGTTCTCAGTTATAAGTGGGAGCTGAGTTATGAGGATGCAAAAACATACAGAATGATATAATGGACTGTGAGAACTCAGTTGAGAGAAGGTGGAGAAGAGAGTGAGGAATGAAAGACAACATATTAGGTACAGAGTACACTACTCAGGTGATAGGTGCACTAAATTCTCAGAATTACTCATCCATGTAACCAAAATCATTTGTGCCACTGAAAACACTAAAATAACAAAAGAAAGAAAAAAACAAAAAACATGATACATATACACAATGAAATATATTCAGCCATAAAGAAAGAATGAAATGCTGTAATTTTCAACAACATGGATGGAAGTGAAGAGCATTATGTTAAGTGAAATAAGCCAGGTACAGAAAGGCAAATTTTGCATGTTCTCATTCATATGCAAGAAATAACAAAAAAATGAACTCATGGAGATAGACAGTAAAATGATGGTTGCCAAATCCCCAGAACAGTAATTAGGAGAGGAAGATAAAGAGGAGATGGTCAATGGTTAAAAAAATACAGTTGGATAGAAGAAATAAGATCTAGTGTTTGGTAGTACAATAGGTGACTATAGTTACCAATAATTTATTGTATATTTCAAAATAACTAAAAGAATGGAATTGGAATGTCCCTATCACAATACAATTGATGAATGCATGAGATGATTGATAAACCCAATTACTCTGATTTGATTGTTACACATTATATATTTGTATCAAAATACCATGTATACCCCATAAATATGCACAACTATTATGTATTCATAAAAATTAAAATTAAAAAAAATTAAAGAATATACCTTAAAAAGAAATCATCAAAAATATATTTATTCTTTGAAGTATTTTTTCTTAAAATGCTATTCATGTTAAAGATACATTTGAGTTGTGAGCAAAGAATTGGCAGAGTATTAAGGGAAAGAAAGATAATGACTAAAAACCTCTGATAAATAATTCTGGGTCTTCAGACTTTTGAATTGTTTTTCAACTATTCAATTAGTTATGCAAAAGAATGACAGATAATTGGGGTATATTTTACTTGCTTGGATGTAAATGCAATCTCAATGCTGTTTGCTTTTTCTTGAAAATAGGTATCATTTGGTTATCTTTTTCTTTTATTTTCATCCAAGAATATTTTTGGAGATCTTCAGAGCATTTTATCATTATATCGATCTTTCAGTATGTCTGCAGAATCCCCAGGGATTTCATTCCCAGCTGGCAAGCAGACTTTCCAAGAATTTGCACTGAATTTAAGTCTGATTTACTAGACTTACAAAGCTTTCACAGAAATGCAAAAATAAAATATTATTTTTGTTACATTATTTTTGTTCAAATAAATTAATAAACATATGGTATTAATTATTATCAGGCAGTAGGAAAATATAATAATGATTCTTGAATGTATTTCATAGGTTATTTGGCATAGCCTTTTGAATAATTAATAAAAATGCATTAGATATAGATAATAAAAATTTTAAATGTTATTTTATTCTATGGATTGAAGAACAATACTGAATGTGATTCAGATATATGTGATATTATCACTTCTAATATTTTTTCTCAGTAATTGTACATGAGTATTATAGTTTTAAATTTAGAAAATAAAATGTCTGAATAATTTTTAAACAAATGGACTTGGACTACTGATTGAAAATTAAGGAATGGCATAGAAAATATAGCCCTTGGCAGTTCTATAAAAGAAATCAATAAATGTTTAACAGCACTATTATCTAACTGGTGATATTTTGGCATAATTCAGTCTACCTATAAACAGTAAACATTAGACAGAAATTACATATATATTCAAGTTTCCCTAATGTTGTTTACTTTTTATTTGTATAACACAAAGGACCTATAGCTTTTGGACTAACATGATAAAAATGAAAATGTTGAAATACATATACATATATGTGAAATATATATGTATATATATACACATATACGTATATATATACATATACATCTGTATATGACCTTTATAAGTTCTCAAACATGGGCATTAGAGAGGGTTATAAGAGTGCCAAGAGAACCCTTACCCAGAAGAAAAGCAGGAAGTCACAAGTGAAAGTTTCTAGAAATAAGAGGCATCAAAACTTAGATGTAAGCAAAATTAAAGGTAAAATTCCATGTATAGAAAAGGGCCTAGAGAAGACCCAGATGTGAAAGAGAGCATAGAGAGTTTTAGAAATGAAAACAGAAAACCAAACACACAAAAATATCACAGTGGGAATGGATTATAGAGTTGTGTGTGAGAGGATGAAGGCTTTCAGGAGATGAGTCTGAAAAGATAAACAGTACAAAAGGAGTCTTTGTATATTTTGATTTCTGTAGTATCTTTAGATATTTATTCCCCTATCTTTTATCTGTTTTATAATTTTTCTGGAATTGATATGATGGACTTTAAAAAGTAATCATATGTGTTATTAACTATTTATTTTATATTTTCAAATGTTGGGAGATTTTTGAGATTTTATCTCATATCTTTTATTCTGTTAAGAATATTGTCATCTTTTTAATTTCTGAGAGTTTAAACATTCTTTGTATGTCTGTTTTTTTGCATAGACTATGAATTTTTATAGCTTTACTTTACTTTTGTCAAAGCAAATATGAACAGCATTTTCTAAATAACAGAAATAAAAGATTTAAAACAAAAATCAAGAATCCTTTATTGACGTCTTGTCACTATTCTGCAGGCCCACCTCTCATCTGCAGCATAGTCTCAACTTTTTATTTTCATCATTCCATATATCTGAATAACATATGCTGTTATCTTCTAAGTCATCAATTTTAGAAAAGAATATTGTCTTTCTGAGATGGTAGATAGTATTTAGATCTTTGATAATGTTATTCTTTCTACTTTTATTTTCACATTATCCTGCTACAGGTATATTAAATTTTAGTAAAATCAATATTGAATGCCTATACTATTATTCTTACTCAAATATTACTCATAGCTGAACACTTTAGTGTGCTGCAATTATGTCTCTTTAATACTTTTTGGTATAGCAAATAATTGCCTTGTTTTATAATTTAGTCAATACCTTTGTCCCCGTGATAATTCGTGGATGTATTAATTTTTTAATTAATACAATATTAATTAATTAACTCAAACTAGGTGCCTTAGCAATATTAACTCAAACTAGGTGCCTTAAAATAATAGAAATGTATTGTCTCATAGTTCTGAAGGCCAGAAATTCAAAAGCATGGTACTGGAACAAAACAGCATGGTACTGGTACAAAAACAGACACATAGACTAATTTAACAGAATAGAGAGCCCAGAAATAAGGCCACACACCTACAACTATCTGATCTTCAACAAATCTGAAAAAAACAAGCAATAGGAAAAAGATTCATCATTCAATAAATGGTGCTAGGAAAACTGGCTGGCCATATGCAGCAAATTGAAACTGGACCTCTTCCTTACACTATATACAAAAACTAACTCCAGATGGATTAAAGTCTTAAATGTAAAACCCAAAACTGTAGAAACCCTGGAATAGGCAATACCATTCAGGACATAGGCATGGGCAAAACTTTTGGGATGAAGATGCCAAAAAAATTGCAGCAAAAGCAAAAATTGACAAATCATATCTAATTAAACTACAGAGCTTCTCCACTGCAAAGGAAACTATCAACAGAACGAGGAGGCAACCTACGGAATGGGAAAAAAGTTTTCACATTAATGTCTAATACCCAGGTCTAAAATAAGCAACTAAAACAAATTAAAAAGAAAAAACAGCACCATTGAAAAGTGGGCAAAGGACATGAACAGAAACTTCTCAAAAGAAGACATACATGTGGCTAATAAGCATATGAGAAAAGCTTAACATTATTGATTGTTAGAGAAATACGAATCAAAACCACAATGAGATACCATCTCATGCCAGTCAGAATGGCTATTATTAAAAAGTCAAAAAATAGCAGTTACCAGTGAGGTTGTGGAGAAAAAGGAATGCTTATACACTGTTAGTGGGAGTGTAAATTAGTTCAAACATTGTGGAAGACTGTGTCAATTCCTAAGACCTAAGGACAGAAATACCATTTGACCCAGCAATCCCATTAGTGGGTATATACCCAAAGATATAAATTGTCCTATTATAAAGACACATGTACATGTATGTTCATTTCAGCACTATTCACAATAGCAAAGACATGGAATCAACCCCAATACTCAGCAAAAATATGGAATCAACCAAAATACTCATGGTAAACTGGATAAAGACAATGTGGTACATATATACAATAGAATACTATACAGCCATAAAAAAATGAGATCATATCCTTTGCAGGGATATGAATGCAGCTGGAGGTTATTATCTTTAGCAAACAAACAAAGGAACATGAAACCAAATACTGCATGTTCTCACTTATAAGTGAGAGCTAAGTGACAAAAACACATGGACATATAGAGGGGAACAACACACAATGGGGCCTATTCAAGGGTGAAGGGTGGGAGGAGGGAGAGGATCAAGAAAAATAACTAATGTGTACTAGGCTTAATACCTGAGTAATAAAATAATCTGTACAACAAATCTCCATGACACAAGTTTATGTAACAAACCTGCATATCCTGTATATGTACCGCTGAACTTAAAATAAAGTTAAAAAAAAAAACAGTAGAGGAGAATCCTTCCTTGTTTCCTCCTAGCTCTGGGAGGTTGTGTTCATTCCTCAGCTTGCAGCTGCAGCACTTCAAATATTACCTCTTTCATCACAGAGCATTCTCCCCCAGCCCTGCCACTCCTGTGTCTGTGTCTCTTTTCTTTTTATAATGACACATGTCATATTGGATTAAGGTCCCACCCTTCTTCAGTATGACCTCAACTTAATCACATATGCAACCACTCTGTTTCTAAATAAGGTCACATTTTGAAGTGCTGAGGGTTAGGACTTCAGCATATTTTTCTTTGAGAGGAGGGAGGGGACACAATTTAATCCATTAACAATGACTTTCCATTTTTTTTCCTCTTCGAAACATTTCCTTCTGGAATCTTAATTCTTCTATCTGAATTGCTTTCTCTTGGGTCTTTTGGAAGCCTATTATCCTGGGATTTTTTTTTTTTTTCTGTTATCCTGGGAAATTCTCTGTGTCCTTCTACTGATTTGGATTATTGGTATCTCATAATTTCTTCCAGTGGCTTAATCATGTCTGTCTCATGATTCACATTTTCTCTAATTAAACATCAACAACTGCAGCAGCAGCAGCAGCAAAATAAAGAGCTCACTAGCACAACTGGCACAAACGAAGAGGAAATTAATTAGCAGTTGTGTCAACAGAAAAAATTCTTTCCAAGTGCCAACAATAAGAAAAGTAAATAGAAAACATGGGAGAAAAGTCAAGAGCCTGAGAGATAATTCTAGAAATGACAACATTCAGCAAAAAGAACTTTCAGACAGACAGGAAATTAACGTAAGGTAAACCCCCAAAAAACAATAGAGGGAAAGTGCTCAAAACTAAGTAACGTCAAATCCTTAAACTAGAAGAATCCTCCTAAGTTACAAGTAACATTAAAAAAATCAAGGTATGATGAGAATATCTTAAATACATCCAAAGAGAAAGTACATGTTATAATATGTTGTCAAAGTTATAAGAAAAACTAGTTTTAAAAATAAAATTATGTACTCACTCCACTGTTAAATGTGAGGTCAAAATAAAGACACTTTCAGACATTTAAATTATCAGAAAATTTATCAGACTTAATCTGGAAGAATTACAAAATGAAGATAAATGCCAATAAATATTTATTAAAGTAATAAATATTAAAATAAATATTAATATGGTATAAAATAATGATGAAATTATTAATATCAATTAAATCCAGTTAAATAGTGATTACGAAATATAACAGTTTTAATATCCGAATTATATAACATCATTATTGGAGATGAAGAAGTGGAAGATGGCAGGGAGCATGGAAAGAATGTTAAGCCTTGGTCTAGTTATGAATAGAAAAATCAGACACTCATTGATTCAGTAATGTTAATATTTTTAAGGGTAATTAGGGAAATAAATATTAAAAACACGACTTCTAAAATACTAGAAAAGAGAGTAATAGGATAAAAGTTAACTAATGTAAGAAGATACAAGAATGAGAAAACCTGTGAAAAGAAAGCCAGTGGAATAGAAAAGAATAAAATGGTAACATGTATTAAAGTATATCACAAATCAAGGTATGCATAAATACCTTAAACTTACCTATTAAAAAACAGAAATGATTGTATCAGTAAAAACCAACAAACTTGTAATGACAACAACAGATAAACAAATAAAGGCAATTTATGAGGGCCCCAATAAAATAAAATTATAACAAAGTGTTGACTATTAAGGGATAAAAATCATACTAACTGAATGACAAAAATATAAGTATAAGAATACTGCAGACTGAGGAGAAGTCAAGGCAAAAATTAAAGAGAGAAATGAGAGACATGCAAATAAAATTTTAGTACTTACCAACAAAGCTATGAGAGACATTTAAAGAAACTGTTTAAAGTATAAGAATTTTAAAAAAAATTTTAGTACAGGCCAGATGTGCTGGCTCATGTCTATAATCACAGCACTTTGGGAGGCCAATATGAGAGGATCACTTGAGCCCAGGAGTTCAATACCAGCTTGGGCAACATAATGAAGCCCTGTCTGTAAAAAACAAAATAAATGAAACAAAAGTAGAAACGTTTAATATACCTCCTCAGAAATCAAGAGATCAAAATGACAAAAATTAACGTGTGGAGGTAGTAAGTAACACATCAATATATTTACCTGGACAATGTATATAGAATTCTGTATTCCCCCTAAAAAGTCACATCATTCTCAAAAGCTCGTGGAATACTGATAAAAAGTGACATATTGTATTGTAAAGTTAATATCAATAAATAGCAAAGTAACTTGAATAGTACAGTCCAGTTAATAGTTTCATTTAAGTTTCATGGCCAGTACAATTGACCATTTACCAAATTTTTTATTTCTTATTTTATGAATTGGTTATATTTCACAAAATACTTTTATAGTAATTTGCATAAATGTTATTTAAATTTACTATCACATTGTCTTTATTTTCATACTACATTTTAATTTTTACTGTCCAATTTACCATTTTTTATCTTTACTATGTATTTTATCCCTTTCGAACTTTCAACTTACTCCTTCCTATTTAGTCGCTAGTCAACTCAATTTCCCTCAAAATTATTTGCAGCTTTAGTTAGAAAAAAATACTACAAAAAAATCTTAAATCTGAGGTGAATATCTAAGTTGATATTTTCAAAAAAACTAAATGGTTAATATAAAAATCATTCAATAAAATTTCTCTTATACTAATATATGTTTCTAGTTTATGTTTTGTTCTACTAGTCTTTCTATTACATTTTTTCTTGCAGTCTTGTGACATTTTTGGAGTTTTGGAAGACAAAAAAAACAGATGGAATGATTACCTACACAAGTGCAAGTTTCTTCATAGCTTGGGGTTAGAGAAAATCGATTTTCTCTACTTATGTACAGGAGACGCATGTAACTGCCTCCTCTTCCCACCTGAAAGAGACACCTTTCCTCTTTGAAATACAGGTTATAAAGGATTCTAGGTTTTCACTTTAACCTATTGGAATGTAAATACTTCCAAGGTATAGATAAGTCCCAGAGTCTCTGGCTTTTATGACCTAGAGATACACTGTATTAACAGAATGAAGGATACAGATCACATGATGATCTTAACATATACAAAAAAGTCATTTGAGAAAATTCAACACCCTTTAATGATAGAACTTGCTATATCTGATGTGTGCCACGTCCCACGCTGCACAAGGGTTCAAAGACCTAAGAGGGAATGGTGGGGGATAAAGAAAGACACAAACACTGACATAGAGAAAGCTGGGCCAGGTGGTCCAGGACATGAGGGTGTCAGTCTCTCTGGCACCTATGTGTCTCTGTACTTTATTTGTTCACAAAGCACATAGCAGATGCAGGGTGCAGTTAGTTAGAACAGCCCGTGGTTATTATTTCCATACTTCAGTTAACATACTTCAGATAAAAACTATCTTGCAGCAAGGTCAGCAAAAGCTGGTTATCTCTCTAGGTTCATCTGTTCTTTTCTGAGACATACACATCCTCCTATTATGGTTTCACTTCCCTGAAGTTCAACCAAAGTTCATAGCAGGCTTGCTGCTGATCCCCCCAGAGGGAGTGTGCTACTCTGGCTCCCTACAGATATAAAAGAATTTTGCTCAGCATAATAAAGATCATATGTGTAAAGCTTACAGCTGACTTTATACTTATGGGTGAAAAAACAAAAAAATTTTTCTTCTAAGCTAAGGAACAGGACAGGAATGCCCGTTTCCACCACTTCTATTCAACATAGTACTGGAAGTCCTACACAGAGGTTAGGCAAGTAAAGAAACTAACGGACATCCAAATTGGAAAGATGGAAGTAAAATGATATGTGTTTGCAGATGGAATGATCTTATACGTAGAAAACTCTAAAACCTACATGTACAGGGACAAGCACATACACATTCCCCCACCCCCGCCCCTAACCACACACACTGTTAGAACTAAGAAACAAATTCAGTAGACTTGCAGGATCCAAAACTACGTATAAAAGTTGGTTGCATTTCTATACATGAATAATAAATTATCTGAAAATGAAACTAAAGAAACAATCTCATTTGCAGTTGCTTCAAAAAGAATAAAGTATTTAGAAATAAACTTAACCAAGAAGGTAAAAGACTTGTATACTAAAACCAACAGACATTTATAAAATAAATCAAATAGAGTCAGCTGTTTATATTTGTAGGTTTCACATGGGCAGATTCAGCCAGCCTCAGATCAAAAAAATTTGAAAAGAAAAATAATTTTAAAATAACACAATAAGGAACAATAGGGTACAACTAGTTGCATAGCATTTACATTGCATTAGGAATTATAAGTCGTCTAGAGCTTATTTGAAGTATATAAGAAGTTGTACAGAGGTTTCATGTAAATACTTTATCATTTTATATAAGGGATTTGAGTATCCACATATTTTGGCATCTTCAGAGATTCCAAAGATGTAAGACATCTTAATCCATAAATGGAACAACATCTTCTATTCATGGATAGATAGATATAACATTGTTTGCATGTTTATACTAACCAAAACTGTCTATAGATTTAATGCAATTCCTATCAGAATCTTATTGGAATTTTTAACTAGAAAACAAATCTAAAGTGTATGTACAATAACAAAAGATTGCAAATAACCAAAACAACCTTGAGGAAGAAAAAAAGAGGCATCATACCTCTTGATTTCAAAATAATTACAAAGCTATAGTAATCAAGAGTATCATATTGGCGTTAAAGTGAACATATAGACCAATGGAAAAAAATAGAGATTCCAAAAATAAACTAATGCATATAAGTCAATTGATGTTCAATAAGGGTGTAAAGAATACACAACAGAGAAATAATAGTGACACAACTGCATATTCACATGCGAAAGAATGAAATTGGAACCTTATCTTATGCCAAACACAAAAATCAACTCAAAGTAGATTAAATATTAAAATATAAGGCCTGGAACTATAAAACCATTACAAGAAACTTAAGGGAAAAGCTGTGTAACATTGATATTGGCAATGAACTCTTGGATATAACACCAAAAGCACAAACAGCAAAAGCAAAAATTGACAAAGGGGCTACATCAAAGTAAAAAGCTTCTGCATAGCAAAAGAAACAATTAACTAAGTATGAAAACAATCTACAGAAAATATTTGTGAACCATATTACTGATGTGGTGTTAATAGCTGAAATATGTAAGAAATGTCTAACACTCAATAGCAGAGAAACAAAACAAAAGCAAATATTAAATGAGCAAAGAACTTGGATGGACATTTCTCCAAAGAAGACATTAGAACTGCCAAGAGGTATATGAAAAGATCTTTAACATCACTAATCCTCAGGGAAAGGCAAATCAAAATCACAATGAAATATCAACTCATATCTGTTAGGAAGCCTATTACCATAAAAATAAAATATAACAAGTTTTGGCAAGGATATGGAGAAAATGGAACACTTGAAAACTGTTGGTAGGAATGTAAGTTGGCACAGCTGCTATAAAAACCATATGGAAGTCCTTCAAAAAGTGAAAGGGGAAACTAATGTGTCATCTAGTAATTATATTTCTGGGTATATATCTAAAAGAATTGAGATATATCTGCAATCTCATATTCATTGTAGTTTTATTAACAATAGTCAAGATTTGGAAAAAGCTTAAATGTCCAACAACTGAGGAGAAGATAGAGAAAATGTGGTATAAACATACAAGAAATATTATTCAACCTTAAAAAGGAAGAAAATTCTGCCATATGGGTCAATATGGATAAATTTGGAAAGCATTATGCTAAGTAAAACAAGCCAGTCATACAAGGAAAACTACTTTATGAATCCAGTTAATTATATATGGTGTTTTAGTCTGTCTTGTGATGTAACAAAATACATGAGGCTTGGTAATTCTTAACGAACACAAATTTATTGGGCCACTGTTATGGCCTAGGAAGTCCAAGAGCATGGCACTGGCATCTTGTGAGGATGTTTTTGCTGTGTCATCCCATGGCTGAAGGATAAAGAGAGGGTGAAGTGAGAAAGAGACAAAAGAGGGCCAACCATTCTTTTATTAAAAACCCACTCCCAATAATAGCATTAATTTATTCTTGAGAGTTGAGCTTTCATGGCCTAATCACCTCTTACAGGTTCCACCTTTTGACACTGTTGCATTGGGGATTAAGTTTCCAAGGCATGCACTTTGAGGGAAACATTCAACCATAGCATGAGGTAAATAAGTAATAAGCAAATTCATGGAGGCAGAGAGTAGAGTGATGGTTGTCAGAGAATGAGTGTAGGGTAAAATAAGTGGTTCCTGTTTAATAAGTGTGATTTCTTAGTTATGTAAGATGAGTAGGTTAGGTTTAGAGGTCTGCTGTAGAACATTGTGCCTATATTCAACAGTTAAAGAAAAATAAAGAAGATTACTCCAAATTCAACATACTCAAAAGTGGGTCCATGATCTTTCTACTAATATTATTCTTTTTCATTGTTCCCTATTTCAGAATATGTTTTCATCAATCATTCAGATATTAAAGCCTCAAGTACACAAGTCTGTCCTAGAAGCTTCCAATACCACAACATTGCAAAGTTGGGTAAATTTCACCTGATAAATATATCTTGAATTGATCCTTTATCTCAATTTCTATTTATTCTTTATTAATTTCTGTGTGGACTCTTAACTTTACTCTTTAAACAGTCAATCTGCATTTTATCCATTTTAATTTTACCCTGTGGCCAGAGTTATTATTTCAAAATTTATCTGATTATCTCACTTCCCTGCACAAAAATGTTCAATAATTCACTGTGACTTGTAGATTAATTTAAGTACTTAAAATGCTTTATGAACAATATGACTGTACATACTACATTGCCAAGGCAGTTTCAGTTTATATCTGTTATCTTAGTGGCATAATTTTCAGCAGTAGCCCTTTCCTTCATGGGGGTACAAAATTTGGACGGTAAATTTTATGCTCACCCTAACTGTAAGGCTCTTTATTATCTGCCTTCTCCCTACCTCTTAAGCTTCATTCTGAACCTTGATCTCTCTCAGTCTCACAGCTCCTGCTTTCTGCTCATTCCTTGGTCTGTGCCACACTCCCTCTGAGCTCAATGTATTTGCGTAAACTGTTTCCTATGCCAGAAGCTACCTCTCCTTATTCTTCAGATGACGTTATGAGTGCTACATCCCTTAATTAAGAATTACCTGATTATGTAAAATGTTCAAATCCCCCTATTATGTCATGCACCTTTCCTTTGTTATACTTACCACCATAGTAATTTTAAATTATTTGTTTCTTTTGTTAAATTTGCCTTGTCTACTAGAAACTTACTAATGTATAAGCACCATGGCATTGCTAAATAAATAAATTGGTTGATTTTAATTCTTGATGTAAAATGATGAGCAAAAATAGAATTTCCCTATTGTGCACAGCTCAGTTTCCATGGTCTATGATTATAATCACTTCTTTGCACAGTAACAACTTCCTTCCCCTCTTCTTACTTTTTCATATATATGTGGCAAAATCTTAACTTTGGAGGAAACCACGTACTGATTACCAGGAGGTCTTTAGTGCCATGAGATAATGTTACTATCTTACTTTCCTATTTTATAAGAAAACTGTTTTATGTCATATCCTCTCTATGTAAGTTCTTTACATATTCTTTCTATTTCATCCTCAGCTGGCTAGTTTTCTTACTACTTCACTGAGAAGGGAACTTGTATAGGCTCTCCTAGTATATTAACACATAACACACATGTATCTTCTCTCATATCCTTATACTCTGCCTTTTCTTCTGACAATATTTCTACTAGTTTCCTCTCACCTACTGAAAGGGAATTCTTTATTCTAATTTTGACATCATCATTTATTTTCTCTCTACAGTAGCATTTTATCAGTAATTAGTGTTCAGTATTTTTAAGGATAAAATTCTCTCCTAAAACTCCATGTACTCCCCAGCTACAGACCTATTATTATCCACTACTGTACAGAAAGACCTCCTCCAAAGTCATGCCTGGACTTTCTTTGTCACAAACTATTTAAATTAGACCTTTTTTCCCCACTGCTCTATGAAAAATACTCTTCATCACTAATTATTTCCATATTGGTCAATCCAGTGGTAATTTTTATTGTTATCTTGCTTGACCTATCAGAGGATTTAAAAGAAGTGATCACTCTTTGTTCTTTGATAAATGTTCTTCACTTGTATTCTGAAGCTCCACGTTTGTCCAGTTTTCCTCTTATCACATTGGTTGCTCCTTTGTCAATCTCCTTTACTGGTTCCTTCTTATTCCTCAACCTTTTAATATTTTCATTGTTAGAGCCCAATCTTCAGGCCTTTTTCCTCTTTACCCATACTGAGTCCCTCAGCAATTTCACTTAGTTAGATGGCTTTTAATACGAACTGTACTCTAATGACTTTCTGATTTACATCTCCATATAAACGCTGTGACGTGAACTTTACACTTTCATATCCAAAAATACACACAGCATCTCTACTGAAGATTTAAGGGCTATCTCAAAATTAACATGTCCAAAATGAAACTCCTGTTCCCAAAGCTTGTACTTCTTACAATAAATCCAGTGCTAAATTTATTTTTCCAGTTTTCTCATATCAAAAGCATCTTTCACTTATTTGTATTTCCTACTTACTATCCATTCCAGTTCCAAGTCTTTTGATCCAACATTCAAAAGGCATCCATCCATCTGAACCCTTCGCATCATTTCCACGACTGTCACATGGTTTAAGCCACTATCATCTCTCAATGGAAATTTGCAAAACTTCTTAACTGGGCTTTTGTTTCCACCCTTATCTTTCTACATTCTCTTCTCTATACAGACTTTAGAGTGATCCTTTTAAAAACATATCATATTGTGTTACTCTTCTGTTTAGAATCCCCATAACTTCTCATCTCACTCAAAAGAAAAGCTAAAGTCTCCTTAACACCCTATAAGGTTTTATAAAATCTATCCTCCATTATTTCCTTTCTGGTGATGCCTTTTAATACTCTCCTTGCTCAATCTGTTCTAGACTCACCAACCTCAATGGTATTCCTGAACACCCTAAAATGTCCACAGCTTGCCTGTTTTTTGCTGACCAGGATGTTTTCTCTATTTAATGACATCACTTGTCCCCTTTATTCTTCACATTCCTATTCAAATGTAAACTTATTAATGAGAAATTTGTTAATCAACCATTTAAGAATAGACACTTCTCACCCTTCTTCCTTGTGTTTCCTCAAAACAGTCATTCCAATTTGCATACTCCATGTTACAGTTACTTATGTTTTCTTCATCTGTACCTTTCCTCTATGAAATTACGGATGTTTCATCTCTTTTTACTTTCATTTTCACTGCTGCATTCCTCAAATTTAGCAAGGATTTTGGTACATAGTAGAACTTGACATTCAAATTGTAAGTGAATGAATGAATAATTAATTAATTAATCTAAAATAGAGGCTTAGAGCCACTGATTGATATGGTCGGCTTAATTGATCCCAGCCCAATTCCTGTAGCTGCTATAGATTTTCCAAACAACAGGCATGTATTTTAAGTCAGGCAATTGGACAGGCCAGTGAACTAATTGCTGAAGGCACAGGAAAAGGCTTATGTCGTTTGACTATTGCAGCAACTTCTCTCCCAGGGATTAGCGAGAACTAGGATAAATTTGGAGACAGAAAGGAGCGGGTGTTTGATGAACCTGCATAGTAGGTCACAAAGAATAAACATTCAAATTCATTTTGTAAATGATAAATTACTTACTTAATAAATAATTATTTATTCTAAATAGATATTACTTATATTATATGCGTCATTATTGGGGAAATTTACCCAGAACTCAGTGTGTGACTTAAAACCAGCCATTTTCTGATAATGATGTGGGAGTTCAGGATCAGGCTGACACAGATAAAGTTATATGTCAGGACCTAGGCGGGGATGAGGGGGTGACTGGATTAAGTACCAGATTTAATCTACTTAAAACGTTAGCCCAATACTGTGCAAAATTCTGTGTGTGTGTGTGTGTGTGTGTGTGCGCGCGCACGCGCGCAATGGGACTGGGATTCTTCATGTCCTTTACATTCACATTTGATATACACTAGCTTACTATAGAAATACAGGTTTAAAAGAGCAGGCTTGCTAAGGTTAATTCAGAAAGATTTAATCTGAGATATTTATAGTTTGCAGAAATACATCTGCTTTATAAATAAAGCATTCTACCAGGAAGAGATGTATGCTATATACAGAACTTACAACTCTGTATATAGGTATATATCACTAGGTAAGAGTTTAAAAGATCTAATACATAATTATTTTAGATATTGCCTAAATATCTAAGTTCCATAAACTCTTATGTATTCCTTCAAAGTAGAAGTGAAAAAATAGACAGAGAGAGCAAATTTAAATGCATGTGGGTCAGCATACCATAAATATGTTAACTACAACCACATCTCACAGAGAACAGTTAATACTTTTTGCATTTTGAAAAAAGACACTCCTCACGCCCTCCTTTTTAAAATGCAAAGAAGATAGAGTAGAAATACAAATGGATGCAGGAAGACCAGTGAAGGGGTTATTGCATTTGTCCTGATGAGAGGTACTTATATGAAGATTGCGTTAATATATACAGATACAATTAGACACCTATGAGATAAATTAAAATGTAGACTTGATTGGACTTGCTGCTGCATACCTTTGGTGAAGTGGAGAGAAAAGGAGATGCTGTGAATGGCAGACTTTGGATTTTACTACTTGGATTAATGGTTTCACCATTCATTAAGGAGAGGAGCTAATGAGGGCAAGTTCGTGTGTGTGTGTAATTCAAAATCAAAAATTTTGAATCTGACTTTGAAGTATCTGTGAGACATCCCATTAGAACTATTGGAAGTGCAGGCAGATAAATAGATTTAAAATTCTGAATTGTCATCTAGACTGAGTAAATAAATTTGAAAGTCATCTGTTTACAGATACAAATTGAAGGTGGAGAAGTTTTTGAAATTTATATTAAAAACTATTAGAAAAATGAGAAACTGGCCTAATATTTAATATTATAAATGGAGTCAACATTTTTTTCTATAAAGGGCCAGATAGTGAATATTTTAGGCTTTGTAGGTCAAATGGTCTCTGTTGCTACTACATATTTGCCATTGTAGTGCAAAATTGGCCACAGACAAAATGTAAATGAATAAGCATTATTGTGTTCCAATAAATCTTTATTAAAGATATTAAGAAGCAAATAGGACTTGACCCATGGGCTGTAGTTGCTGGCCTGTGAACTAGGATACTGAATTTAAATATCGGATAAGTGAAAATGAATTGGTAAAGATATGGGAGAAGGCAGAAGAAGATCAATTGAGAGTTGTGTTAGAGACACAGATAGAAGAGAGAATTCAAAAAAGATGAAAGTTTTATAAATTTAAAAATCCCATTGGAGTTAGCCACATAATAGTCACTGATCACCTTGTTAAAATTTATTTTGAAGATACAGTAAAAAGTGAATGATTGCAATGGGTTTAATAAAGAGTGGAAAGGGGGTCAATGGTCACTGTAAATACAGACAACTCTTTTATGAAAATTAGACATGAAGAGGTCAGGGATAAAATGTACCTGGAAGGAGAAGGGTTTTTCAACATGAATATAAGGTAGACAGTCATTTACATCAAGATTGTATTTAGTCACATGTTTGTGCACCCTATTTCGAGCTTCTTCATTTTGTTCTCACTACTTTAAGCTAGAGTCTTGAGACTTGGTGCAGCAACTGTAGATTACAAAATCAAAGCTCAAGAAAAGATCTTCTTTCCAAGCCCTACTCATCTGTAAGGTAGTTAAGTCCATTTTAGGAATAGACTTCTTTAGAACATGGACTGGAGAAACTATTTGTTTCAGTGATTGTATCTTGAACCAGTGACAGTGGTGCATAAGAAAACAACAAAACTGAATGAGTTTTATTCAATGTAGGGGTTTTATGTTAATTAGTAAACCAGTTGCAAGCTGGCACCCCTGCCAATTCAGAAACCTAGTTAAACTTGATTTGTAATATTTGAGAATCAGGACTCTTTGTAACTTCTGAAGATTAGCCTGTAGTTAACATTTCTATGTTATTCTCTGTCTCCACCTTGTTCTCATCAATCTGGAACAAATAAGCAGCTGCTTCAGCATTTTCCACCAAAGATTCCTTGCATCTTGATGTGGTTTAGCTCACCCAAATATCATTTGAATTGTAACTCCCACAATTCCTACATGTCATAAGAGGAAGCCCAGTGTTAGGTGATTGAATTATGGGGGTGTTTCTTTCCTTCTCTGTTCTCAGGATTGTGAATGAGTCTCAAGAGATCTGATGGTTTAATAAGGGGAAACCCGTTTTGCCTGATTCTCATTCTCTCTTTGCCTGCTGCCCTTCAGGTAAAATGTAACTTGCTCCTCCTTGCCTTCTGTTACCATTATGAGGCTTCCCCAACCACATGGATTGGTAAGTCCAATTAAACCTCTTTCTTTTGTAAATTGCCCAGTCTAGGGTGTGTCTTTATCAGCAGTGTGAAAAACACCTATAATTTATTGTATTCATTTTCTGGAAATAACTACTTTCCATAACTTCGCTTTATTTGACCTCAATCTGCTTCACTTTCCTCTGCATATGCTCCCTGATTTTCTGGAGGGAACATACCCCCTTTTCCAACTGTCTCAAGACAAAAAATTTTCGAAAATTTTTTCCTTTTTCTCCTTAAGAGAGAAGATGCACAAACTACTAATAGTGTAACAATTTCTTTGTCTCATTACATTTGTGTTCACTCTTCTCTGGAAAAAATTGAGCACAGGATTTATGATAAGGGCCTTTCTCTCAGCCAGATTTTTAACCTTATTTAAAAGGCAGTCCAAATTCGTACTTAAATTTATCTTTCAATTAAAAATGCCCATTAAAGACTTAAGTGCAAACCTGCAGGACTGCCTTAATTTTCTTCTCTCCTTCACAATCTGAATTACATAAAGAATTAATGCAGCATTTTAAAGTGGCTAAAATACTTCCATGTTGTAGCTTTAGGCAAGCGTTGTCCTTCACACTGCTTACCTTGCAACTTAATATTAGCTAAGGACAATGGGCACCTTTAATGTACGCAGTTATTTACTTTATTAAGTATACCTTCATTCTAGCCTTACAGATTGATGACTATTTAGAGTTCTAAATTATTGTAAAATGTTAAATCCATATTTTAGACAAATTTATGCTGATGAGGCTAAACTCAGAAAATATCTTTGTTTATATGTGATCTGAAGCCACTTTACATCCCAATGATAATGCTGTCAAATCTTTAGCTATATAACTATTTTTAGAATTCCAATTTCTTTTAGAAGATGATGTATCAATCCTTTATAGAGAAGGATACAAATAACCTATGCCATGCAAGTTAGGACCAACATAGGCATAGATTTGAATCCCAGAATCAGAATTAAGACAGTAAGGTAACTATGTGTTATTAGCAAAAGCAATAGATACAGAAAAAAAGTATGGTGTCTAGCTTTTTATTATTTTCAACTGTTTTTGAGAAAAAAAGATAAAGGACTCAGGGTCCTTTGTTCTGCAATACCCTGGAAAATGTCAGGCTTCTTATTTAAGATGAAACAATGGAAAACTGCTTTAACGAGCTTGCCCCCCAATACTGAGCCTAGCAGATGTACCATAATCATGAATATCCTCCAGCCAGTTTTCCTGTAGCTTAGAAATTACATACTCTATCAATAATTCAAGGATAAAAACGATGGTAACTGGAGATGAGGCAAAGCATTAAACTCACCTGAGACAGAGGGGTTTCAAAAATCCTGATACTCAGAATGTACCCAGATCAATTAAATCAGAATATTTGCGAGTGACACCAAAGTACAGGTATATTCTAAAGTTATAAGGTAATTCTCATATAGGCTAAGCTTATGAATCATACATTTAAAAACTGAGGCAAATAAATGTTTTAGACATCAGTGAAAAAGAAATTTAATATTGTGTCTCATTCTACACACTTAAGCAGGTTTTATATTTTTTTTAGAGTTAAAAAAACCTCAATATTTAAAGACTATTGACCTGATACTTGCAAATAGGATCAGTACATTTGTTGGAATTATTTGATTGTGGCAAGAAAGATCTGACTTGTCCTACTGACTAATCAACAACAAAATTCGGCCAGAGCAGATAACTCTAAGAATAAGAAGAGTTAGCTAATGTACACAAGTTAGAGGTCATTGTATCTACTTGTACCTCAGTATTTGTATTTCTTTACATTTTGCTCTAATTTTGAATATCAATTAGATAACTTCAAAATACTATTTTTCTGTTTTGCTGTTTAAATAAAAATTAAAACATTTAAGTTAAAAGGCATGCAAAATACCTTTTTTTCTCAAATAACAGCATTGTTTCAAGATTTGCTTTTTCAGAGAGTTTATCACCAAGATCTTGAGTCTGATTTTCCTATTTCAGGGTTTCTTGAGATGTGGTTTATAGTCCCCATGAATCAGAATAATACTGACTGTCTATTAAATACAGAATCATAATCTCCTAGTGAGAGGCTCTGTAACTTACATTCTATTTACAATCTTCCCAGGAGATTTTGATACACACTAAATTTTCAGAATCATTGCTTTACTTCCCTCTAGGTAAGACTCTGGATTTATGTTTTCAGCAGTAGGATTAAATGTTTATATGCCATAGAAGGCCACGAGAGGGCAGCAGAAAGCTGAAATTTATGGGGAAAAAAAGTGAAGACTTGAGGGACCTTGGAAGTACCCTAGAATTTGAGAGAACATACATACCTAGAAAATTAGGTAGAAATTTGTGACTGCAGCTAAAAAGAAAATCTATTGGCCCATTTTGGTAGATACTTTTAAAAGAGAGCTGAAAAAGGTGAGAAGAGTTCGTTCAAAACCATCTGTCAAAGTGGAAAGGAACTCAACTGGAAAACATGCCTAAGAAACTGATTTTTCAGCCATGAATATATGCCTAGAATAAAGAAGACAGGCACTAGAGAAAAGGTGTTAGAAAAAACAAGCTGAACAAAAAAGCATGAGAAGTTAGTGGAGATGATTGTGAAAACATAATTCCATTGATGAATTAACTGAATTCCTTAAGAAAAAATTAATGGTATTGATGATGCTGGGGAAATAAAAAACACAGTATGGATTTGCAAAATTTTCATAATACAAATGAGTTAGAAAATCTTAAAGCAGGACCTTTAGCTAAAAATTTGAACTTTCCTTCCTTTATAGCTCATGCTTACAGTTTTACATTTACCTTTTATCTTACTATTGTACATTTCTCCCTTCTATTTACCTCTGTGCATAAATGGCAATTTCTTTCTTGTAGACTGATTACAAATTTTCTGGACAACTATAATGGCAATGTCTCTTGCTAGAATGTTTATGAAGTTTGTCAGCACTGATATGTTCTCCCAGTACTAAGAATTCAATTGATGTTATTGGCACGTTGATTTTTATTAGAAGGAAAAGAATTTCGTTACCTCATTCAATCCAGGCCTTCTACAAGTAATTAACTTTTCAGATGTTTGCTCCTGCCAAAGGACAACTAGTTGCCAAGTTTGTTTTAGACCTTGTCTGTTATTACTTATGCTGTCATGTTTTCATAACCATATTTAATATTACACATATCCTGCAGATATATTATATACATATTGCTTCTTATTCCATTATTTCATATGATTAGCTCCCTTAAATTAGTAGGAAGTAGTTTATTCCCAAATACAGAAACAGAGCAAGTAGTTGTGTGCATTCAGAAATTTTAATGACATAAATAAATATATTTTAATTGTAAATACAACAAAAGGAAAAGAGCTAATCTATGTGAGTAGTATTTGTTATGCAGTGATACCAGATGGTCAAAAGATTACAGCTGTTTTCAGAAATGATTTAAGAAGGGTGTTGTTCTTTGATGACAGGCTAGACTTTTTAAGAATAGCAGACAACAAACACTTAATTGGAGAAAGTTATTAACATTATTGTAAATATTCTGCTGTATGGTAGTTATGAAGGAAAATACAAATTTGTTTTTTCCAGAGATCATTAATAGCCGATTGATCCTCAAGCTGAAAGACTAATTAAACATTTATAGGCCGGGCGCGGTGGCAAACGCCTCTAATCCCAGCGCTTTGGGAGACCAAGACGGGTGGATCACGAGGTCAAGATATCGAGACCATCCTGGTCAACATGGTGAAACCCCGTCTCTACTAAATATACAAAAATTAGCTGGGCATGGTGGTGCGTGCCTGTAGTCCCAGCTACTCCAGAGGCTGAGGCAGGAGAATTGCTTGAACCCAGGAGGCGGAGGTTGCGGTGAGCCGAGATTGCGCCATTGCACTTTAGCCTGGGTAACAACAGCGAAACTCCATCTCAAAATAAATAAATAAATAAATAAATAAATAAATAAATAAATAAAACCTATTTGATGAAACCGAAACAGTTGAGATACTTCTACTAAAAGCCCCTACCATATGTATCAAATAAAAATGTAAAAATGAAATGTATTTGATTGAATTATTTTAAATGAAGAATTTAGGAGAATGTAAGAAGGTGTAAATAAACTGTGTCAAGCAAATCATCAAAATATCTGTCAAAAGTATTCTACAATGTAATATAAATATAGCAAACCAAGGACACAGGGTAAGAAGAGAAAACTGATGGGTTAACATATAACATCTTTTCAGTGCATTTTCATTACACTAAAAACCTAGGGAACCAAACGCAAAGGCAGAGAGAGTTAGGCAGGATTAACTGCATTCTGTTCCTCAAAAAGTTGTTGAAAATAATGATTCTCAAAAAATAAGAAAGTAATATATTCTCAAAAGCAATAGTAATAATACTACTTAAAATTATATTCCATGGACCTTATTGCCATAAGCACTACTATCTGAGCAAAAAGATAAATTAATATACCTATCATAATTATCCAGTTGATGTGTTTGTGAATTTTCTGAAAAGAGGAAAGGATTATATTATAAAGCACGGAAGAGATAAAAGCAGATAGAGAAACATTAAATAGAATGTATGATTTTCTTAATCCTTCCATCCAGCCATCTATATCCATTACTGAGCATCCACTATGAGTGGAGATTCTGGACAAGGACAAAAGCAGGCTTTGGAAATTCCTGTTTAAGGAAGGTGGTAGGGTGTGAATGACAGTCTCCAGGCTAGAGAACAGAGAAACCACTTGCAAAAAATACTCATTTGTGTTCCAAAGTTTCCAACTATAGTGTATGCAATGTAATTTTTCTTTGGAAGCCTTATTGTTGAAAGAATATCAACAACAAAACAGCACAAAAAATATTTTACGTATTTTCAAGTGGACATTTTAACAAGGTAAAGGTTTACAAAGAAATAAAAAAATAGAATAAAATAATTTTAAAAGACATTTCCTCATATGCCATTTAAATTTTATGGATTTATTTTAATGATTAAAGAAGATATTAAATAATATCAAACATATCCAGTTTTCTGTTGTCATATGTAAATGGTACTGATTTTTGTATGTTGATTCTGCATCCTGCAACTTTACTGAACTTATTTATTTGTTCTAATAGTTTTTTTTTTTAGTGGAGTCTTTAGTTTTTTCCAAATATAATACCATATCATCTGCAAACAAGGATAATTTGACTTCTTCCTTTCCAGTTTGAATGCCCTGTATTTCTTTCTCTTGTTTGATTGCTCTAGCTGGAACTTCCTATCCTATGTTTAAAAACAGTAGTGAAAGTGGGCATCTTTGTCCTTATTTCCAGTTTCTTGAGGTTTTTATTTAACCATGAAAAGATGCAGAATTTTATCAAATACTTTTTTGGCATCAATTGAAATGATCTTATGGTTCTTCATTCTGTTGATATGAGAGATCATATTTATTGAGTTGCATATGTTGAACCATCTTGCATCCCAGGTATAAATCCTACTTGGTCATAATGAATGATCTTTTTAATGTGTTGTTGAATTTCATTTGCTATAATTTTGTTGAGAATTGTTGCATCATTGTTTATCAGGGGTATTGGCCTGTAGTTTGTTCTATTATTTTTTTTTTAAATGTGTATTTGCCTGGCTTTGGCATGGGTAATGCTTGTCTAGTGGAATGAGTTTTAAGCAGTGCTTCCTCCACTATTTTTTGGAACAGTTTGAGTGGGATTACTATTAGCTTTTCTTTAAATGTTTGATAAATGTTGGTAAAATTTAAAAATTAAGACATTGGGTTCAGGCTTTTCTTTGCTGGGAGATTTTTTATTATGACTTCAATCTCATTACTTGTCTATTCAGCTTTTGGATCTCTCCATTCTTGTCTTGGAGGGTTGTATGTTTAGGAATTTATTCATTTCTTCTAGGTTTTCCAACTTATTGGCATACATATAGGTGTACGTAGTAGCTTCTAATGATCTTTTAAATTTCTGTGCCATCAGTTGTAATGTGTCCTTTTTCATATCTGGTTTAACTTATTTTGGTCTTTTCTTTTTTTCTTAGTGTGGCTTAGGTTTGTCAATTTTGTTTAACATTTCATAAAACAAACTTCACATTTTATTTTTTAATTTCAATTTCATTTATTTCTGTGTTCTGATCTTTACTTTTTTTTCTATTAAATTTGAGTTTGTTTTGCTCTTTTCTAATTATTTAAGATGCACTGTTAGGTTGTTCATCTGAAATTTTTTTGTTTTAATTTAGGTGCTTATCAGTATAAATTTTCCTCTTCGTATTGCTTTTGCTGTATCCCATAGGTTTTTATCAATTGTGTTTTCCATTTTCACTTGTTTCAAAAAATTTTTCAGTTTTCTTCTTAATTTCTTCATTGACCCACTGTTCATTCATGAGCATACTGTTTAATTTCCATGTGTTTTTATAGTTTCCAAAATTATTCTTAATTGTTGACTTCTAGTTTTATTACATGGTAGTCAACAAGATACTTGATTTGATTTCAATTAAGATTTGTTTTGTGAACTAATATATGGTCTATGCTTGAGAACCATCCATGTGCTGAAGAGAAGAATGTGTGTTCTGAAGCCATTAGATAAAATGTTCTGTAAATATCTCTTAGGTCCATTTGTTCTGTAGTGCAGATGAAGTCCAAAGTTTATCTGTTGATTTTCTCTCTGGTGAATTTGTCCAATGTTGAAAGTAGAGGGTTGAAGTCTCCAACTTTTATTATAAAAAGTTCTAACTCTCTCTTTAGCACTAATATTATTTGCTTTATGTAATTGGTTGCTTCAGTGTGAGGTGCATATATATTTACAATTGTTATATTGTCTTTCTGAATTAACACTTTTATTGTTATGTAATGATATTCTTTGTCTCTTTTTATAGTTTTTTCTTGAAATCTCTTTTGCCTTATATAAATATAGCTACTATTACTCTTTTTCTGTTTCCATTTTCATGGAATATCTTTTTCCATAGTTTTTAGTCTATGGGCATCTTTATAGGTGAAGTGTGTTTTAGGCAAAAGACCATTGAGCCATGTTTTTTAAAATCCATTCAGCCATTCTCTGTCTTTTGATTAGAGAGTTTTGTCCATTTATATTCAATGTCATTATTGATAAATAAGGACTTACTCCTGACATTTTGTTAACTTTCTGGTTGTTTTGTGGTCTGCACTTTTCTTCCTTCTTTCTTTCTTGTCCTCCTTTTGGTGAAGGTGATTTTCTCTGGTGGTATGTTTTAATTTATTGTTTTTTATTTTTTGTGTATCTGTTGAAGGTTTTTTGATTTCATGTTATATAAGGCTTGCAAATAATATCTATAACCTATTATTTTAAACTAATGACAACACTGATCACAGAAATGAACAAACTAACAAACAAGGAATGAGAAAACTAATAAAAACTATGCACTTTAACTTTATCACTCTTTCTTTTTAACTTTTTGTTTTCTCTATATATTATCAAGTTGTCTATGTATAATAAACTTGTTATAGTTATTTTTTGATAAGTTCATCTTTTAGTCTTTCTACTCAAAATATGAGTAGTTTACACATCACAGTTACAGTGTTATAATATTCCGTGTTTGTCAGTGTACTTATTATTACTAGTGAATTTTGTATCTTCAAATGAATTTTCATTGCTTGTTAATATCCTTTTCTTGTAGATTGAATAACTTCCTTTAGCATTTTTTGTAGGATAGGTCTGGTGTTGAAATACCTCAGTGTTTGTTTGCTTGGAAAGTCTTTCAGTTTCCTTTATGCTTGAAAAATATTTTCTGTGGTTATACTATTCTATGATAAATGTTTCTTTTTTTTTCCTTTAGTGCCTTAAATATCATGCTATTCTCTCTAGGCTTGTAAGGCTTCCACTGAAAAGTCTCTTGCCAGATGTATTGGAGCGCCTTTGTATGCTATTTGTTTCTTTTTTCTTACTGCTTTTAGGTACCTTTCTTTATCATTGACCTTTTGAAGTTTGATTATTAAATGCCTTGAGCTAGTCTCATTTGGCGAAATCCCTCAGGTGTTCTATAACTTTTTTGTACTTAAATATTAATATCTTTTTCTAGGTTTGAAAAGTTTCATCTTATTATTGTCCCTTTGAATAAACTGTCTATCCTGATTTCTCTCTCTACCTTTTTTTAAGGCCAATAACACTTAGATTTGTCCTTTAGAGGCTATTCTAGAGGCATGCTTTTTCTAGAGACAGGCTATATTCTTGGAGGCATGCTTCATTTTTTTTTTTTTCATCTTCTCTGACTGTGTATTTTCAAATATCCTGTCTTCAAGCTCACTCATTCTTCTGCTTGATAAATTCTACTGTTAAGGGACTGATGCATTCTTCAGTATATTAGTTGCATTTTTGAGCTCGACAATTTATGCTTCTTTTTAGTTATTTTAACCTGTTATATTTATCTGATAGGATTCTGAATTCTTATTCTGTGCTGTCTTTAAAACTTGTTGAGCTCCCTCAAAACAACTATTTTGAATTCTCTGTCTGAATGATAACATATATCTGTCACTCTGGATTTGGTCTCTGTTACTTTAGTTTGTTTGGTAAGGTCATATCTTTTTTTTGATGCTTGTGAATGTTCTTTGATGTCGAGGTATTGAAGAGTCAAGTATTTATTGTAGTTTTCTCAGTCTGGGCTTGTTTGTACCTGTCCTTCTTGGGACAGCTTTCTGAGTATTCAAAGGGAATTGAGGCACCTTAGCCTCTAAAGTTCTTCCCACTCTTCCCTCCCCTTTCTGCTTTCTTCCTGTGGAAGTAGTCTTTCCCCATTGACCACTACTGCCCCAGGGCCATGGCGAGTACTGTCTGGCTATCACTGATATTCACTCAAGGCTAAAAGCCTCTTTAGTCAGCTTATGGTAAATGCTGCCAGGCCTGGGTATCTCTCATCAGTGCAGTGAGCTCCCCTCTGGCCCACAGCAGGTCCAGAAATGCCATTCAGGAGCAAGGCACAGAATCAGGGACCCCAAGGACACCACTTGGTGCTCTGCTCCACTGTGGCCAAGCTGGTGCTCAAGCTGCAGACAAACTCCCCTTTACTCTTCTTTCTCCTTTCCTTAAGCAGGATACTCTCTTCATGGTCACCACAGCGGGGGATGAGCTGAGTCACACCTGAAGCCACCATGGCCCTGGGTCTTCCCTGGCTTCTTTTATTAGTTCCTGATATTTTGCAAAGGGAGTTTGTCAGTGATTGTTGCTCAGTCGAAATATTTGTAGGGGGATGGATGAGGAAGGAAAGTCCAGGGCTTTCTATTCCACCATCTTGCTTATGTGATGATTCTTATATTTATTTCTGACAATAAGGATAATAAAATGATTCAATGAATGTATAATTTTATATGCACACACACATATATGTGTATGCATATGTATATGTGTGGGTGTGTGAGTTACATATTGAAGAATAACATTAGAGATTTTAAAAAGGATCATGAGAAAACCAACATTTCTGAATTTTGTAGCTGAGTTAGCCATTTGTTTTCAATTTGTCCATGTTATAATACATTTGTAAAAATTTCTTAATATAAAGATTTCTAGTATACAATTTTTGGGACTATATCCTCATTAAATGTTTAAAAGAGTTCTTTTTTTTTAATTGTGACACTATGAACATGGTTTGATATTGATACAATACTTGATTCTGTAACAAGTATACATAACCAAGTTTCATTTCTCTCTTCCCTCCTCAAATGAGTGCTTGTGGCATAAATTAGTCCATACATGGTTATGCATCATTGCTCACTGACATCTCTATGTGATATAAACTTTTAAAAATCACCTTGAAACAAAACTCAAGCTGTGAGACACCAGATGGGAACTGGATTTTAAAATATATTATGCAATTTCTTTTTAAATTTGGCTTACAGTTATTACATAAAACTATAGAAAAATGTTCAGATATTTAAATTTTGACAGGTCAGTCAGAGACAGAGAGACAGTGGACAACTTTAAATAATCCAGTTATCAAATTGTAACAAAGATTTCTTATTGAATAATCTGTATTGCACATTGGTATTACATAAAATTAATATTCTGTGATCTTCTATTGGTTACATTCTTGAGTAGTCTAATTTTTATAATTTTAAATGTTTGTGATCTTTCTAGACTCTTACTACCAAAATTTAGAATGTATTGTATTATAATAATATCTTCTATCTTCTACTTTGGAAATAAATTGTGTTCTTCAATTCTGATGCCAGTTTTGATGCTTAAGGTAGTATTTTATCACATAAACTCTAAGCTAAAAACCACTCCATTTGCAAATTTAAATCATAATAATATTGTAGGAATATAACTGAGATTGAAACCTTGAATATGTCTTATTAAGAAGTAATGACTACTGACCTCCTTCACCTGTGTTCTTGCTGATGGTTTAATACAATTAAACTGATGCCACACAAAGTCAATCATATTTTGGCCAAATTAGCAACATTCCCCTTTTGAAAAGAAAATAATTACTTTGACTTTCTTTTCTGTATCCTGGCTTCATATATACCAATATTAAAACAAATCATCTTATTCTGAATGTAGTCATAGTCATAACAATAGTTGAAAGAAATAATAAAATTGTAATAGTCCCTTCTTATCTAACCCAATCAATTTATGAAACATAATCTTCTTATTACTCAGTCATCAGGATCTGAAAAGTACATAATTAGACGATCTAAAAGAATTTCTTAGCCCTTTGGGAGTGTGCAGATTGGTAGAGCTACCACTGACATAATGATGAAAGAAACTTTATAAAGATATTTTGATTTGAGGGGGCAGTCCAGTGGTGGGTAGTTCTGGATGAATTAGGAGAAAGAAGAAGAGAAGGGAGAATGGGAGAATATGCATGCAGACTAGGCACTAGACAGAGAGCTAAGATTAAGAACATAGTTTTAGATTCGAGCTGCTTATAATTTTAGGAATGGCACGGACCATTAAGGAGTCTATTCTTGGTACAAAGATCTTATAATTTTTAAAATATGGCATTGAGCTTAAATCATAGATTTGTGAAATTTTTCTCCTAGAAACAGCAGCTGAAGAAAGAGGAAGCATGTTTAAAAATTAAGATAATAATTCTGATCCAGTTATTTCATTGATTCGTAATAGTCAGTAAAACTGACAAAAAGACCAAGAGTACCTCTAGCTGTTGTTAAGCCCTTTGGTATACCACCACACTGTTGAAAGTAAGACTGTGAAGAAATTCATCAGGATTAATGACTAAGGGTTTAAATAAATCACTTATCTTAAAAATTGATCAGAGAAAAAATGTTTAAAAGCAGGTAGTAAGAGATAGTCTGGTAAGTGTGTTTGAGATCTGGAGTCCCATCCAGCTGGATTCAGATGTTTGTCTAGCATTATTAGATGTGTGACCCAATTTAAACTACTTACCCTCTGAAACTCAGCTTCCTCATATAAAATGAGCATAATAATATAAACTGTATGTTTATGAGGGTTAAATGAGATAAAGCATGGTGAAGTACTTGGCACAGTGACTAATACATATCAAATACATAATGTATTTTAGTTATTGTCATTGCTATTAATGCAATCATTTTGTTGTCTGGTTATGGGTGACAGCTTCCCAGTTTAGGAACATTAAGGGATCATGGTTAGATCAGACTTCAGACTTAAGAACAATACATTGAAACTCAATCAACCAATCAGCCTTGTCAGGAAATCTGCTGTAGCTAGAAAGGAACCAACACTGGAGATTACAATTGGAGCTTGAGTAAGGCATGGCAAACCAATGATCCTCAAAAAGATAAGGGATCAGCTGTCCTCAGCCTGACTTGGCCATGTTGAAGTCAGATGAGGAGGTAAACAGAAATCTAGAAAATTTTTTGAATGCAGTGTAACTCATGGACATGAAGAAAAGGAGTAACAAAAAATGGCAAAGATGAAGTCACAGTAGGACCAGGAATACACTGATGCAGTTACCCAAGTGTGATCTAGGACTCTTTAAGTGCCTCTTGGCTATAACAACACTATTCATCAAAACCTTGTTACCAGCCATAGATAATCACTAACTGTTGAGAATTTCTGAAATTTCAGGAATTTCAGGATAAGGAACTACACAGATCATTATATATGGGACAGAATTTTGGAAGGGTTTTATAATGGGTTTACTTATCTTTGCTAAAAATAACTGGTATTGGCTTCAGCCTACTCCAACAAGTGATCATGTCTTTTGAAATGCTTACCTACTTCCTTACTGGCTATTTTCTTTTCTTTTTCTTTCTTTCTTTTTGAAGTTTTGTTAGCACAGGCAGTCTTCATGGAGATTAGTTTATCTTTCTGCCTTCCTTCATAAAAACTTTTAAAGAAATGTCAAGAGAAAATAATTTCCAATATATGACAAAACTTTACATTTAGTTTCAGATTCCTAAAATTACAAATGACACATGTGAGACAAGGGATAAACACTTTTTATAAATAAATCAAATAATAGATTTGGGAGCAAGAACTTAATAGAATAAATGGGGATTGGGAGATTATTAACATAAATGCTATACCTATGTGAGCAAATGCAAAAGTGAAATCATAGAGGGAAATGAGAAAATAGAGGTCAGATACCATGATTGTAAAAAAATTGGGGTACATTAAGGTTTTTAATTTTTTTCTCCTGTTTATTACTTTGCTATTCCTGTTTTTTTTGTCATAATAATTACAAATATTACTAAAATGCAAAGGATTCCCATGTTTGTTTCTAGTTTTACCAAAGAAATGATGAGGTAGAACTCTGTTTTGTATCTAGTCTTTAAAAAATATCTACAAGGGATGGAATAGGAAGTTTTCTCTGTAGAGAAAAAGCAAATTAGTAAGCTCTTCATTCACCAAAACAAGCCAAAATGTGGATGAACATTTTTGAAGAGTTGTTAATTATGTTCTACAAGCCTACAAATCTACTGTTCCTAGTAAGTAAAATTCTAAATGCTCCATGCTCTAGAAGGATGCCCTAAATGCTGCAGGTACTAAGAAAGTATTAATGGAATAGGAAACAGAAAATTAAAATACTCTTCTGTGCCATGGTACAGAAAGAAATATGTCATTATTTTTTATAATAGCAATATCTGTTCATACTGTATAAGTGGTTTGTAAACAATTTAAAATTACAATATCTGTTATTAAAAAATGAACAATACAGTGAACTGTTACTTAACCTCATCAATAGGTTCTTGGAAACTGTCATTTTGAGTAAAACAATGTATAATGAAAGCAATTTTACCATAGGCTCATTGATATAAACAAGAGTAAAAGTTCCTACACTATATTTCTTGTCACAAAAACATCACCAAACTTCTAAATGCTCAAAACACTTACAATATTAAAATTAAACATTAAACATTAAATATTAAACATTAAAATAAATGTGAGGTATATGTACACTTAAGAAATAATACAACAAGTCAAATAATTATTTACCTTATTTTGGTGGTTCAGTGACTGAGCGTGGTGATGTCAAAAATTGTTAGGAGTTCCTCCTGTCACCATGCAACTGTGTCATTTATTGTCATATATTTATATAATTATTGTAGATTTATTAAAAGTTTTTATTTTACAATGATTATTCATTTATTTTCTAACCCACAGATTCCAGTCAAGATGGGTGGGTAGCTGGAGCCTCTCCTGGCAGCAGAGAACAAGGTAGGAACCAGCCCTGGACAGGGCATCATCCCATCACAGGTTGAACACACCCATATGCCTACACTCTCTCAGACTGGGAAATTTAAATACTGGTGCACCAAACCTGCACATTTTTGGGATGCAGGAGGGGTCAACCTAAAATAATCAAAAGGATCAAAATCTAATTTAAAGAGAATTTGTTCAAGCACAAAGTGTGAGGCTAGACCATCTGAAAACACCAATGCCAAAAGAATGGAGTCAGCATTCCAAAGTAGGCAAGATTTGATATAGGCAGAGACAGAGGAGTTTTTAGCAGGATTACATTATTTGTATTATAGGCTGGCATATAATTATAGCAGTTGACTGGCTATAGGCAGTGTTTCTTTTTGGGAAGGGTACATTTAGCACTTTATAAAGAGGGTGTAATAATCATGAGTTTTCTGTCATCTGGTCTAAGCAAAGCAGGACAAAACAAAGGGGATGTTAATCTATAATAAGGGTCACTAATTAAGAAGGCAGGAGGGTTTTGTCCCTGACATTGTTTCATTCTCTCTAGTAATTGCACAAGAAGAAAGCAAGTTAATCTATAATCTGAGAACAGAAGTTGTAATCATATGTGGCTCAGATTACAGTCATATTTCTCTCAAGGCTTAAAACGTTTTTTAGAGTTCCAACAGCTTTTAAATTTTCTTTCTTTTCACAAAGGAAACTGGTGTACCTGAAGAAAACCCAGGCAGACAGGGAGAGAACTACAAATTCCACACAGTCGGTGGCCCTGGCCAGAAATAGATTTCTTTCTAGGCTGTGTTATAACAAAATGACATTGAATGAAATGGTATTATTTGAGGAACTACTGTATATTAAGACAAAAAATACATTTGGAAAAAAACAACAATTAGAAAATGTAGACGTCAAAATGAATATGCAGAATGCTAGACATTGTTTAAAGGAAATTACTTAAAATCCCTGAAACAGAGAAACGAGAGAATGAGTATGCTCAAAAAAAATAAAGATATATGGAAGACAATTAAAAGGGAAAACATGTGTCTGATTAGAAGAGCCTGATCCAGGAAGTCCAAGAGAAGAGTTTCCTCTAACTACAGGTAAAAAAGAAATTAGACAGAGGCCTGATGTTGTGGATCATGCCTGTAATCCCAGCACTTTAGGAAGCTGATGTGGGAAGATAGCTTGAGCCCAGGAATTCGAGATCCAGCCTGTGCAACATGGCAAAACCCTGTCTATACAAAAACTGCAAAAATTAGCTGACCGTGGTGGCACACACCTGTAGTCCCAGCTATTTGGGAGGCTGAAGTGGGAGGATCACTTCAACCTGATTTGTAGAGGCTGTAGTGAACTGTGATTGTACCACTGTTCTCTAGCCTGAGTGACAGAGCGACATCCTGTCTCAAAAAAAAAAAGAGATGGAAAAAGCGAAAGAGAGATAAGGAAGGGAGGGAAAGATAAAGAGAAAATGAGAGAGAGAGAAAGAGAAAAAAGAAACTATGAAGAGCATGATGTTAAGTTAAAAAAAGATGAAATAAATACTTTTCTATTAGTGTTTATAAGTTATTATAAATGTTTCTAGAAAAAGAACCAGGGAATTTATAGACCTATAGTATCGAATGACATTTAATTATTAATGTGAAATGAACACCACAAAATGTTTACAGGTAAGATTTCACAATATCTTTAGAGAATAAAAAAGCTCTTTCATATAGATATTCTTAGAAGAAAATAAAAACAACCCTAGGATGGACTATCTAACTCATGATATAAGGGAAATTATAGTTATAAAATGATGTATATAAAATATTTTGGGTTAGATATGTTTTAGAATTTACCATTTGCTTTTAGAATGGTAATGTCTATATATTTGCAAATTATGTAATATTCTCAATAATGTGCAATAGTTTATTATAGTAATAACCTGTTTATATAAATATTAATTTTCCATAACAAAATATATAACTCTTCACATGAAATTAGAAAAAAGACTATTATAGCATTACTATTGTTAAAGAAAACCAAATACGGCCTGAGAAGGATTCCATACTTCTATATTTGAATCCTAGTGAATGAACTATAACTTAGCTTAATAGACAAAATTGAAAAGCTGGCCAGGTGCAGTGGCTCATGCCTGTAATCCCAGCACTTTGGAAGACTGAGGCGGGTGGATCACCTTAGTTCAGGAGTTTGAGACCAGCCTGTCCAACATGGTGAAACTCCATCTCTACTAAAAATACAAAAATTAGCTGGGTGTGGTAGCAGATGCCTGTAATGCCGGCTACTCAGGAAGCTAAGGCAGGAGAATTGCTTGAACCTGGAAGTGGGGAGGTGGAGGTTGCAGTAAGCCAAGATCACACTATTGCACTCCAGCCTGGGTGACAAGAGCAATTCCCAGCGTTAAAAAAAAAAAGAAAATTGAAAACCTAACTTAACAGTATGCACTGGTAATAATAACTGAGTGTTGGCCAATCCCAGCATTAGTCATACTTCAACCACTCATAAACTACTGAGCGTTCAAACCACATTCAGTTAAGGCACACGCCCACCTGTACCCAATCTCTTTCTGTACCTCACTTCTGATTCCTGTATGTCACTTTATCTTATTTGTCTATAAATTTGTTCTGACCACAAGGCACCTGGAGTCATTCATTGCTGAATTAAACTTCTTAAATTCAATTCGGCTGAAGATTTTCTTTTATCAGATGGTGTTAGAAGCGGGATCTGAAGTGGGGCTTCTAGTGATCCCCCAGGAGCACTGAGTGAACACACAAGGCACCTGCAGGACCCACTTGTGTCCATGGATCTCTCAGAGCAGCTGGGGATCGTGGGTAAGTCCCCTCTTGGATTTCAGAGCTCCACAGATTTGTTTCTTGAGCTCTCTGAGTTTCTTTGAGCAAATTTCTGATCCAAACCGAGTTTGGAGTGGAGAGAGAAACTAGACTGGGTCCAGGAATGGATTTGATATGGGAATTAACTGACGTAAAACCAGTAGGAGCCCTCTTACATCTGACTGGGTCAAAAAGGAACTGATAGTAAGCAGTAATATAGCAGGGGTTATAAAATTTGACTTTTGAAATTTTTGTGTTCTATCCCTTTGTTTCATTTTTCTTGTGTGCTTAGGTAGGAAAAAAATCATTGGCTAAGTTAATCAAGAAAAGCTGAGGGTAAAACCAATATTTTAGGTCAAATGGAATCCTTAATTTCTGGAAAACTGAATTCCTTGTGGCTTATACTTTAGACCTAGGAGGCAGCAAAGTCTTACAGAAACTGCAAAATTTTACTAAAGATAGCTTAACAGTGGAACATTCCTAATGAACAGTGAATTGAAGTACATTTAAAAATGAGGGCTCTTGGTAAAGTCCCTTCTGGCTAAGAACAGGTTTGGCATTACAGGATGTCAACTGCTACTCTGTTTGGAGTAATCTGCCTTGCACTCTTTGCTGATGGCTGTGGTTGACAGGATTAGGCATGTACAGGATCATGGAACATCGGGAGCTTTTTCCTTCCTAAAAGGGTAATGGAGAGCTGGTGAGACTGCTGGAAAGGATCCCTTTGCTACTGAGAAGCAGCCACCTGAACTTTTCAGTGTCACTGCAATGGGTGGGTCTTTCTCTGGCCTCCCTGATCATTTTGCCTTTTCCACCCTACCACAGGCAGTGCTTTTCTCTTTCTCCTTTCCCTTTCTTATATTTTCTATCACTCAGGGTGACTGTCTTGCCCAGAGACCATGTATTGAAACTCCTAGTTGGACGAGGCCCATCTGAGGGCAAACTTGAACCTTGCCAGTTTGCTATCGGGTGCTAAGCAGAGTGGCTAATGTCTGTATTGTATCACATGTATTTTATTCTGGCCAGAACGAAAAATGATATTTTTTTCTTTATGAGATATCTTGGCCCCCAGTGCACAGGTGCTGTAAGCTGAGTCACTAGGACCTCTCAGTGAAAGGGAAACCAGAAAGCTGGCATGCCTACAAGAGGGTAAGAATTTCTTACCAGTCAGATTTTTGGCCTCTCTCTCTTTGTGCAGATGATTGAATGAATGGTAAAAATCACTGTTTATTTCTTCTGTAAATTTTGTATTAATGAAAAAAAGAATTGTGAGGCTAGTCCTTAAAATGATGTGTTATGATTTTGTTTTTCTGTTTTGAGGGGTACCTTAGGATAAAACAAGAGCTTAGGACCCCATAAGCTTGCGCTCCAAATGGCCCAGCAAGCTGGTCAATAACAAACTTTCCTGCAGGTCCCTGAAACAAACAAACAAAAAAATCTACATGGGGTCTCTATCTTGTTTTACGTTCTTGGGAGCTTGACCTTGTAATCTCATGGCAGTACTTTCAGTATCTGCCTTCTAGGGAACAGGAATTTTAGGGTTTATGTCATAGTTAGCTCTAAAAATTATCTTGAGTTGTTAAAAACCTTTAAAGCTCAAAATTAACTATTCTAGATTTCTTCTGGAAAATGTAATAGAGACTTTCCTGTGCTGTAGCTCAATAGCTAGGTTCTTGTCCTTTTGCAATGGTGGTCTGGGTTGGATTTCCTGCTTAGAAAAGTAAGTCCTTTCTGGTTTAATATCAGCTGGACCTCTAGTCTCTTTACCTCCACACACTTCTATATTTGAGTCTTTGTGGATGAACTGTAACCTAGCTTAATAGTTATACAAAATTGAAAACCTGGCAGGGCACAGTGGCTCATACCTGTAATCCCAGCATTTTGGGAGGCCCAGGCAGGTGGATCACCTGAGGTCAGGAGATCAAGACCAGTCTGTCAAACATGATGAAACTCCGTCTCTACTAAAAATACAAAAATCGGCCGGATGTGGTGGCAGGCACCTGTAATCCCAGCCACTCAAGATCCAGAGGAAGGAGAATCACTTGAACTTGGGAGGTGGAGGTTTCAGTGAGCTGAGCTCATGCTGTTGCACTCCAGCCTGGGCAACAAGAGCAAAACATCATCTCAAAAAATAATAATCATTAAAATAAAATAAAATAAATTGGAAACCTAACTTATTAGGTAGCAATACCTAAATGTTGGGCTATTTCAGTGGCCATACTTCAACAGCTCATAGCCTGCTGAGTATTCAAACTGCATTCAAATAGGCACATGTCCAGCTGTAACCAATCTTGCTGTTTCTTTACCTCACTTCTGATTTTTGTATATCACTTTACCTTTTTTGTCTATAAATTTGTTCTTATCATGAGGCACTCCTGGAGTCTCTGTGATTCTGCTGTGATTCTGGGGGCTGCCCAGTTCATGAATCATTCATTGCTAAGTTAAACTCCTTTAAATTTAATTTGACTGAAGTTGCTTTTTTATTACTATTTATGCAAATATTGTATTTTGCTAAATTGGTAAATGAATAGTGGGATAAATATAAACCATAAATACTAGAGGTTCTTATTTTAGTGCATATATTTAATAAAAATTATAACATATGCAGATCCAAACTATACTGTGTCTGTACACATATGTGCAATGTACGTTGATTAGAAATGCATGAGGATATTGGAAATGGAGCATTATTATTGCTGCTGTATCGAATCTGGGGTTGGACATCTCTTGATAATGATGGAATAGGATGCATAGGGATAAAATAACACTACAATAGTTGTTTTTAAAGCCGTTATAAAGACTATCATATTGTTATCTGGTCCACTAATATGGTTTTCTGTCTAAGTAATCCTGCTTTACTTGAATAAATGGCCTTGAATCTCTTGCTCACTGATAAATGCAGCCTGTTCAAGAGGAGCAGTTAACAGAATACACATTATTACTCTATCACTAACAGTGGTTTTATCACCTGCATTTTCATCATTAGTGTCTTCAGGAATATCTTATGCTTACAATTATTTAACAACAGTAGAGTAATTTTCCCATTATGCAAAGAAAACAAAACTAATATATCATTATCAATGTTAATCATTTTTTCTATGTCAACTTCTAACTTATTTAAACTTGTGTCTGATAAAACTGCGCAGTTTCGATACTCAACTTGTATTACTCCAGTTACTCCATTTGTATTATTCCAAATGGAATAATGTTTCATTTCCAGTTTCAATTTCAAACATGATTATAGGACAAATTTTATACTAAAATCATCATTTAAGTTGCTTATTAACATTTATTTATTATAAATGTTTAATACATGAGTATCCTTAAGACCAAATTATTTCAGGAAATCATGATTCCTTATCTTTATTCACTGCAGGAAGTATGCAGGACAAAAAGTATTTATAGTTCAATTTCACGGGGATTAAATGTTTTTCATCAAAAATCTCTGCTTAAAATGTCATTTTGGAGCTAAAGTGACTGCTGAAATCCTAGATTTTTGTAAAGAAGACAGAAAAGAGATCTATGCTTTTCCTTTTGTTTTGTTTTCTATATTAAGGTATAATTTATATTTGGTAAAACTCACTCTTTTGAGTGAACATTTCTGCAAGTTTTGGCAAATGCTTGCAGTAATGTAACCACCATCAAAATCATCCCCCAAACTCCACAGTTCCTCTTTGAAGTCAACCCTTCCTTTCATGTCCAGTTCCAAGCAACTTCTGCTCTGCTCCCCTTTCTGTCACTGTAGTTTTGCCTCTTAGAATGCTGTATAAATGGAATCATATATAGCTTTTTAGTTCTGACTTCTTTTTCTCAGCATAATGCATTTGAGATTCATGTTATTAAATAGATTAATAATTTATTTCTTTTTATTGAGGAGTAGCATTATGATATTGCTATTCTGCTATTGTATGGATGTACCACAATATATTAATTCAATAACTGAAGCATCTTTGGGTTGTTTCTAGTTTTTAGCTAATATGAGCAAAGTTAATATACATGTTTGCAAACAGGCTTTTGTAAACAAAATTTTTATTTACTTCAATAAATACCTGGCAGTTGGAATGCTGTGTCATATGGCCATTATATGTTCATGCTTATATAAATGTACCAAACCCTTGTTGCAGGACTTTCTCCTTAGTTCAGCCAAAAATCAGGTTCTTGTCATATGACCAGGAAAGATTAGGTTGGCAGATAGTTTGAAGGGTGAAGGGGAGGGGAATTTATTGGAAGAAAAGGAAAAAGGAAGAACAGCACAACAAAGTTAGAGGGGTTCCTGTTAACAGGCCCAATTCATCTCACCACTTGAATCCCATGTTACCACAGAACAGAAGAGGCCAAGCTCCTCCCACTTTCAAGTTTGTGTGGTTCCACCCTGTTCTCCCAGTGTGCAGCCAGTTGGAGATTCTCCTGGGACCCTTTTATACTTGGCTGTCTCACTCTGTTTCAAAGCAACTGTACATTTTGTACTTCCAGTATCAATGTACAAGAGTTCCTGTTGCTCTGCAGCCTCACAAACACCAAGCACTCGGTGTTTTTTTTCCTCTCTCTCTCTCTTTGTGTGTGTGTGTGTGTGCACACGTGTGTGTGTGTGTGTGTGTTGTAAGTCATTCAATTAGTTGTGTGGTAGTATGTAGTGATGTTTTAATTTTCATTTCCATGATGACTAATGATGTTGAGCATCTGTTCAAGTGTTTATTACACTTTTTGTATATCCCCTGGGTGAATTATCTCTTCAAATCTTTTGCCTATATTTTACGGGTTGATTACATACTTCTTACTGGGTTTTGCTAAGACTTTATATATTCTGGATCCAAGCCCTTTTATCCTTGCAAGTATTTTTCTCATAGCGTGCAATGTCTTTTTGTTCTCTTAGCGGTGTCTTTAATTTTGACTAAGTACAAATTTTTAGTTTAATTTTTACTTCTTTTTACATGGGGCATGTTTTTGGAATTATACTATGGAATTTGCTTAAATCATGGCTGATTTAATTCTTTTGGATGGTTCCTTCCTTTGCCCAAAATGATTTGCTCACATTTATGTGCTGATCACTGCTGAATAGTCAAGGGATACCCTCTGCAAACATTAGATTCTCTGTGAAGTTTGCTTCTCTCTGGTATTCTGCCTGGTAAATTCTGCCTACCTTAGTCTATGTGGAACCTAAGCTCCATCTTCTCAATTCAGGAGTGAACTGAACTTCACCTTGATTTCCCTTCATTGTGTCAGTGCTTGTAAACATGTTAAGTGAGTAAGTGGAGGCATTCCTAGGTCTAACCCCATCTGTATTTTGACTCTCTGTTAACTCTATCCTTTATTGCTTGATTTCCAATGTCTTGAAAACCACTGTTTCATATATTTTATTTTTTTTTTGTTTTTGTTTTAGGTTATTACCTGAAATTTCTACCTCCTCAATAAGAAAATATATATTTTATTAAAAAAGGATAATTGAGCTTAATAGCAGCTTACATCAAGAATAAAATATTGAGATTATTAATTGATCTTTTTTAATACTGTATTTGGGTTCTGGAGTACACGTGCACGTCCTGCATCCTGTGGGATTGTTGCATAGGTACATATATGCCATGGTGGTTTGCTGTCTCCACCCCCCTCCACCCCCCATATCCTACATGAGGCATATCTCCCAGTGTTATGCCTCCCCATCCTCCCTGTGCACCTGCTGTCCCCACTCCCTCCCCTCCACACCCCCACCTAGCCCTGTGAATGTTGTCCCTTCCCTGTGCCCAAGTGTTCTCATTGTTCATCACCCATCTATGAGTGAAAATGTGATATTTGGTTTTCTGATCTTGTGTCAGTTTGCTGAGAATGATGGTTTCTAGGTTCATCCATGTTGCTACAAAGGACATGAACTCATCATTTTTTATGGCTGCATAGTAATCCATGGTGTATATGTGCCACATTTTTTTTGTCCAGTCTATCATTGATGGGTATTTGGGTTGGTTCCAGATCTTTGCTATCATAAACAGTGCTGCAATGAACATACCTGTGCCTGTGTCTCTATGATAGAACAATTTATAATCCTTTGGTTATATACCCAGTAATGGGATTGCTGGGTCAAATGGAATTTCTATTTCTAGATCCTTGAGGAATCACCACACTGTCTTCCACAATGGTTGAACTATTACACTCTCAACAACACTGTAAAAGTATTCCTTTTTCTCCACATCCTCTCTAGCATCTGTTATCTCCTGATTTTTTAATGATCACCATTCTAACTGGTGTGAGACGGTATCTCAATGTGGTTTTGATTTGCATTTCTCTAATGACCAATGATTATGAGCAGTTTTACATATCTTCATTGGCCACATATTTGTCTTCTTTTAAAAAGTGTCTGTTCATATCCTTCTCCCACTTTTGAATGAGTTTGTTTGCTTTTGTCTTGTAAATCTGCTTTAGTTCTTTGTAGATTCTGGATAGTAGCCCTTTGTCTGATGGGTAGATTGCGAAATTTTTTTCCCATTCTGTTGCTTGCCAGTTCACTCGAATAATTCTTTCTTTTGCTGTGCAGAAGCTCTTAAGTTTAATTAGGTCCCATTTGTCTATTTTGGCTTTTGTTGCCATTGCTTTTGGTGTTTTGGTCATGAAGTCCTTGTCTGTGCCTATGCCCTGAATGGTGCTGCCTAGCTTTTATTCAAGGGTTTTTATGGTGTTAGTTCTTATGTTTAAATCTTTAATCCTTCTGGGTTAATTTTTGTATAAGGTGTGTAAGGAAGGGGTCCAGTTTCAGCTTCCTGCATATGGCTAGCCAGTTTTCCCAACACCATTTATTAAACAAGGAATCCTTTCCCCATTGCTTGTTTTTGTCTAGTTTGTCAAAGATCAGATGGCTGTAGATGTGTGGTGTTGCTTCTGAGGCCTCTTTTCTGTTCCACTGGTCTATATCTCTGTTTTGGTACCAGTACCATGCTGTTTTGATTACTGTAGACTTGTAGTATAGTTTGAAGTCAGGAAATGTGACGCCTCCATCTTTGTTCTTTTTCCTAGGATTGTCTTGGCTATGCGGGCTCTCCTTTGGTTCCATATGAAGTTTAAAGTGTTTTTTTTTCCTAGTTCTGTGAAGAAGGTCATTGGTAGCTTGATAGGGATAGCATTGAATCTATAAATTACTTTGGGCAGATTGGCCATTTTCACAATATTGATTCTTCCTAACTATGAGCATGGAATATTTTTACATCTGTTGTGTCCTCTCTTATTTCCTTAATCAGTGGTTTGTAGTTCTCCTTGAAGAGATCTTTTACCTTCTTTGTTATTTGTATTCCTAAGTATTTTATTCTCTTTGTAGCAATTGTAAATGGGAATTCGCTCATGGTTTGGCTCTCTGTTTGTCTGTTATTGGTGTATAGGAATGCTTGTGATTTCTGCACATTGATTTTGTATCCTAAGACTGCTGAAGTTACTTAGCAGCTTAAGGAGGTTTCGGACTGAGACTATGGGGTCTTCTAATTATATGATCATGGCATCTGCAAATAGGGACAGTTTGACCCTTCTTTTCCTCACTGAATGCCCTTTATTTCTTTTTCTTGCCTAATTGCTCTGGCTAGAACTTTTAATACTATATTGAATAGGAGTGGTGAGAGGGCATCCTTATCTAGTGCCAGTTTTTAAAGGAAATGCTTCTAATTTTGCCCTTTCAAAATCGTCTGTGGGTTTGTCATAAATATTTTTTATTGTTTTGAAATACATTCCATCGATACCTAGTTTACTGAGAGTTTTTAGCATAAAGGGCTGTTGAATTTTGTTGAAGGCCTTCTCTGCATCTATTGAGATAATCATGTGGTTTTTGTCTTTGGTTCTGTTTATGTGGTGAATTACATTTATAGATTTGCATATGTTGAACCAGCCTTGCATCCCCGGGATGAAGTCTACTTGATCATGGTGGATAAGCTTTTTGATGTGCTGTTGGATCCAGTTTGCCAATATTTTATAGGAGATTTTTGCATCGATATTCATCATGGATATTGGCCTGTAGTTTTCTTTTTTTAGCTGTGTCTCTGCCAGATTTTGGTATCAGGATGATGTTGGTCTCATAGAAAGAGTTAGGGAGGATTCCCTCTTTTTGTATTGTCTGGAATCGTTTCAGAAGGAGTGGTACCAGCTCCTCTTTGTATATCTGGTAGAATTCAGCTGTGAACACATCTGGACCTGGACGTTTTTTGGTCCATAGGTTATTAATTGCTGCCTTGACTTCACACGTTGTTATTGGTCTATTCAGGGTTTCAGCTTCTTATTGGCTTAGTCTTGGGAGTTTGCAAGTGTCCAGGAATGTATCCTTTTCTTCTAGATTTACTGGTTTATGTGCATAGAGTTGTTTGTAGTACTCTCATTTGCTGGGAGCTGCATTCCAGTGCTGGCTTCTCTCAGTTATCTTGGCACCCCTGACTCCTGAATCTGTTTTAAACAATTAGATGATTAGGATTAATCAAACACCTCTAGGAAATCTTTGTTACATATGTGTACTTACACAATAAAATGTGCAAAATGATAAAGTTTGTTAATAAAAAGATGACCATTTTTATTGTTATAAGTCATGAGCTTCAGAGACTGTTAAAATTAGCCCATCAATCTCATCATAATCAAAATTACCCATTTTTTTTTAGTTTTAGAGTACCAAATGGTTTCTTATGTGTTCACTGTGTGTTCATTTTTCATAGTGAGCCAAAAATTCCAAAAATAATATTCTTCGCCTGGAAATAGAAATTCTTGAGAATTAGAATAACATAATAATTTATTTTCTACTGAAGAGATTAGTTCAAATTAATAGTAGCAGCATATATATACAAAGCACCTAAGAACAAATTTAGAGAAAATATGCAAGATAAAAATAACAAATTATGGAGAGACATTAAAGAAGATCAGAATAAATGGAGATATATAGCATGTTTTATACAGTCATGCATCATATAACATTTCAGTCAACAACATTCTGTATATATTATGGTAGTCCCATAAGATTATGATGGAGCTGAAAAATTCTTACACCTATTAGTTGCTATAATACAGTTGTCCCTCAGTATAAGCAGAGGAATGGTTCCAGGACTTCTCACATATACCAAAATCCACACATACTCAACTCCTGCAGTTGGCCCTGTAGAACCTGTATATATGAAAAGTTGATCTTCTGTGTATATGCATATTTCACATCCTGCAAATACTGTATTTTTAATCCATGTTTGTTTGGAAAATATCTGCTTATAACTGGTCACATACGTATTAAATCTATGTTATTCAATCGATAACTGTATACTTTTTATTGCTATTTTATAGTAAACTTTTGTTTATGAAAAAGTTAGCTGTAAAAAAAAAAAAAAAAAACAGCCGACTGGGTGCAGTGGCTCACACCTGTAATCCTAGTGCTTTGGGAGGCCAAGGCAGGTGGATCACCTGAGGTCAGGAGTTCAAGACCAGCCTGACCAATATAGTGAAATCCTGTCTCTACTACAAATACAAAAATTAGCCAGGCATGGTGGTGGGTGCCTGTAGTCCCATCTACATGGGAGAGTGAGGCAGGAGAACACTTGAACCCAGGAGGCAAGAGTTGCAGTGAGCCAAGATCACACTGTTGAACTCTAGCCTGGGTGACATAGCAAGACTACATCTCAAAATAAATTAATAAATAAAAAGAAAAAAAAAAGGCCTTCCTCGGGTCTTTCAGGAGATACTTCAGAAGAAGTCATTGACATTACAGTAGATGCCAGCTCTTTCTATAAGTCCTATTGTCCCTGAAAACCATCAAAAGGGACAAATTGTAAAGTCAGAAGACAATGACATTGACAACCATGACCCTGTGTAAGCCTAGGCTAATGTGTGTGCTTATGTCTTAGTTTTTAACAAAAAATGTTTCAAAAGTAAAATAAAATTAAAAATAGAAAAATGTCTATAGAACAAGAACATAAAGAATGAAAATATCTTTGTATAGTTGTACAATGTATTTGAGTTTTAAGCTAAGTGTTACTACAAAAGAGTCAAAAAATAAAATGTTTATAAAGAAGTTACAGTAAGCTAAGGTTAATTCATTATTGAATAAAAATTTTTTTGAAAATAATATAACCTGGATGTCCAGTGTTCAAAGTCTACATAGTGTCTAGTAATATCCCAGGTCTTCCCATTCACTCATCACTAAGAGGAACTTCCGTGTCTGCATACTCCATCTATGTTAAGTGCCCTGTACCGGTTACCACTTTTATCTTTTATATAATACTTTTACTGTAACTTTTCTATATTGATGTGTTTAGATACACAAATACTCACCATTGTGTTACAGTTGCCTACAGTGTTCAGTAAAGTAGCATGTAGTACAGGTTGGTAGCCTAAAAGCAAAGCATTCTATCATATAATCTATGTGTTTATTAGGCTATATCTTCTAAGGTTGTATCAGTACACTCTGTGATGTTCATACCATGACCAAATCGCCTAAGATGGTATTTCTTAGAATATATCTTTGTCATTAAGTGATGCATGTCTGTATATTGATATTTCTAGTTTTAAAAAATTCTGATACTCCAGAACAGATTATTATCATCAGATAGTAATAGAACACTATTATTTTAATAGATTTAATAGAACACTATTTAATAGATTTAATAGAACAATATTAAAATTTCCATTATATTTTTGCAAAATTGACAAGCTGGTTCTAAAATTCTTCAAAAAATGCAAAGGACAACAAAATGCCAATTTAATATTAAAGAAAAAACAAAGTGTATTTACATGATCAGATACCTGCACTAAAGATATAGCTACAGTAGCAAAGACAGCATAGATTTTGTTTGAGGATATACATGGACTGATAGGATATAAAACTCTGAAATAGATCCACAAATATATAGACAATTAAAATACAATGAGATGCTACTGCAGAATAGTGGGACAGGGATATTATTTTAACAAAAAAGCTGATACAATTGGGTATTCATGTGGGAAAAAATTAAATTGTACCTCTACTTCACTTTAAAAAATGGAAGTTCTAGTCAGATCAATGACTTAACTGAAATCTAAAATTGATCATATTCTAGAATTTAATATAGAAAATGATCTTCAATAACTTATGGCACCTAATGACATCTAAAAGAGGAAGTAATTTATTATAGACAATTTTATCATTACATTTATTTACTAAAGTAAAATTTGCTGAGGTAATTTATTATAGCCAATTTTATCATTATATTTAAAAAAATTACCCCTTAGTTTTATCATTACATTTATTGACTAAACTAAATAAATGTAATGATAAATATGATGATAATACAAATGTTAAATTTAAAAGGAGACTTCACATAAAGGAGATTTTTGTTACACATGACAGGTAATGAAGATACCTACAATATATAAGGAATCCACACCAGTCAATGAGAAAAAGGGAGGTAACCAGGACTAGTGTAAGTTCTTTACATGTGAAAAAATGCAAAAGGCCAATAAACACATGGAAATATGTTTCATACTATTGATAAACAGAAAAATAAAAATTTAAAAGACAATATGTTGCTATTATTTATCCACCAGAATGGCCAAAATTTCTGCATGATAGATAATTACTGGCAAGGTTATGGGCACCTAGTATCTTCATATTGTGTTAATTAGAATGTAAATTGCTTCAACCATCTCAGAAACAGTTTTACATTATTTAACACATTTTAAGACCCATAAGCTGTCTCATATAGTAATTTTTTTCTCTGAAGTACATATGCAAATCTTCTGTATATGTTCTTCCAGTTCTATGAATGAATTTTTTTACATATTCATTCAATATGAGAGTTTAAGTAAAGAAAATTAATAAGCAATATAGGCTAAACCATAGTTGAATTTCAGAAACTTAACATTTTTGAAGAAACAAAGCACAGAAGAATTTATGATTTCATTAATCTAAAAGAATTCATGATTACAACCAGAGGAAATTAACTCTAGAATACAGAAGATGTGCATAATCTGATATATTTCTTGATATTTTATTGTGATAGTAATCTCTTTCTACTATAGCTAGGACAATAATCTGTTTACTGATGGCTTAACTGACTATGCTACAGAAAACTAGGAAATATTTAGCTCTGGTAACTTGTTAAAACCATAACATAAATCAGAGAAGCAGAGTGAGAACTAATAAAAATAATTCATGCTACTTACCATTTATGGTTAGTGGTCAAAATAAAGACAAAATATAGATTTTAAAATATATATTTTAAAATTTCAATTAAAGAGAAACAAATTTATTCCTTTAAATTTTTAGGAAATCATTCTATTTACTGAAAAACAGATGTTAATAGTTATTTGAGGCCAGGCGCGGTGGCTCAAGCCTGTAATCCCAGCACTTTGGAAGACCAAGGCGGGTGGATCACGAGGTCAAGAGATCGAGACAACCCTGGTCAACATGGTGAAACCCGTCTCTACTAAAAATACAAAAAATTAGCTGCGCATGGTGGCACATACCTGTAATCCCAGGTACTCGGGAGGCTGAGGCAGAATTGCCTGAACCCAGGAGGCGGAGGTTGTGGTGAGCCGAGATCGCACCATTGCACTCCAGCCTGGGTAACGAGCGAAACTCCGTTTTTTAAAAAAAAAAAAAGCTATTTGATGGCATCTAAATGATGACAAGATGAATACAACATAAAATTATCTCAACAAAACTTTAAATTTTTTGGAAAATATCTCAAAATATTAATTTCAACAAAATTCTGCTATCGGGAGTTGTACATGCATTGGGAGTTGTACGTACTTTAGTGAAACATGTTCCTTTACATTAAAAAATGTAATCCATTTGTAATTATTTTTTCTCATTTATTCTTTGCCTTAGTGTTTTTTCTCAAAATATTCATCTCAGAATGCCATATTTTCCAATCTTGGAGTAAAGCCAATAAATAAATAACCTGTCAGTTTCAATGTCGTATAATATATGGGCTACTAACAAAGAGAACACACCTGGTTTTTGTGTATCAATAATTTTATTCCATGGAAAAAATAGATAATTATGAAGAAATAGGAAAGGAATACTTGTTTTTAATATTAACTATTGACAATCAGGTTTTATTGAGGAATAGGATCCAAATATTTTCAAATACCAGGTATCTCTATTTATGTATTTATTTATTTTGAAACTTAAAAAATTATTTAGGCTCAGGGGTACATGTGCAGGTTTATTGTATGGGTAAACGGCATGTCACTGGTGTTTGGTGTACAGATTATTCAGTCACACAGGTAATAAATAAGCATGATACCCAATAGGTAGTTTTTGATTCTCACACTCATCTCTTCCTCCACCATCAACTGCACCACAGGGTCTGCTACTCCCTTCTTTATGTTCACATGTACTTAATGTTTAGCTCCCACTTATAATAAAATGTTTTATTCTTTATTCCTATTTTTCTTTAATATATAGAAAAGGGCTAAGGTAACAACCTGTTCAACAATTAAGATATAACACCTCCTTTAGTTGTTCTAGAAGCCTAAATCTAAAGTGTTCCTTTCTTGATAAATGTTTTACTTTATCATTCGTATGTATTTAATAGATAACTTCCATTTTTTTCTTTCTTTGCTTTCTTCCTTGCCCCTCTCTCCCAGCGCCACCAAATTGTCTCTCAAATAATATAAAGCATTCTATATCACGGTTATGTAAACTTGGAATGCACTTTCAGTTAACCTAAACATAAGCAGAAATTCACAACTAGATCTTAATTTTTTATAACTTTAATATAAAAAAGTTTTAAAATTATGTCTCTCTTCTGTATGAAATAGTCAGCTGTAATTTTGGCCCCTTCAACTCATGTCTTCCTGTGGGTCAGTGTTGTTTCTTTCTTTAAGAAAGCATATAGGACTATTACATTATTTTGTTAACAGGTTGGAAAATTATCATAAGCCCTTGTCTTTCATGTAATTATTTTTTCAAATAATGGTTAAATTTGTAATGGTGAATATGAAAATTGCTGTCTATATTTTGAAATTTTTATAGCACTTTACCTCTACAAGTTTCATTTCTATTTTCATTGCAATTATTTTAGACATTTACAAAATTCTGCTTTTTAGTTCCGGGCCAGGTGGTTCATGCCTGTAATCCCAGCACTTTGGGAGGCTGAAGTAGGCAGGTCACCTGAGGTCAGGAGTTTGAAATTAGCCAGGTCAACATGGTGAAACCCTGTCTCTATTAAAAATACAAAGAATAGCCTGGCATGGTGGCAGGTGCCTGTAATCTCAGCTACCTGGGAGGCTGAGGCAGGAGAATTGCTTGAACCCCAGAAGCAGAGGTTGCAATGCAATGAGCCAAGATTGCACAACTGCACTCTAGCTTGGGCAACAAGAGCAACAAAAGCAAAACTCCATCTCAAAAAACAAAAATCTATTTTACCATTAGCATGATGATCAATTTAATAATTTTATGTGAACTTTAGAGTTTTTTCTTATACATGTACACTGGAGAGTTCTCATACTTTTACTCTTATGCATTTCCTAGAGTAGAATGGAAAAATCCTAGAGTCTACTTCAATGTGAATTCACAAAGGTGGATAATAGGAGTTAAGGAAAAACACACAAAGACAATTTTTTGTTAACTAATACAAGATGATGTGTGTACATCTATTTGTGAATTTTCATAGATCATTTCATTTCCCAGCGTGGTTGACTTTGGCATTAGGCCAAGCTACATATAATTATATGCAAAATAACTCAAGAAAGGAGAACATTCTGGTTACCAAGTAAGTCTCTGTAGGACCCAAGAACCTTGGCCTCTAAATGTTCGCTGAAAAACCACTGACATGAGGCAGATTGATTTTTAGGAGAAAAGGCATATAAACTTATTTAACATGTATACACAGAAGGATTCAGAATGAAGACCCAGAGATCCAGGGGACATTTGCCCATTTTTATGCTTAGGTTCAACAAAGTATCGACAGTTATATAGCAATTTGATTACACAAAAAGGGTATGATCTCATGCTAATAGACTGAGTGGGAAAACCCAGCAATGCCTGCCCAGTCTCTTCTTGGCCTTTCTGAGCATGCATTCCTTCTTTCTGGATGTGGGGTGGGACCCTCTCTTGAATAGGGCTCTTATGACCCACAGTCAACAAGTTAAGTAAGATTTCTTTATGGCCTGTTTTAACATAGAATATTTTTACATTTTATGTCTGGCTTTCAGGAAAAGGGGTTCTGGTTTCTATGGCCTGTCTTGGGAAGAGGGAGTCCAGGTTTAATTGAGGCTATCTTCAGAGGAGAATGAGACAGAAAGACAAGCGGGCAGGAGGTCAGAGAAAAAAAAAACCTTTTGTTTTTGAGGCTGCTGCTGAGGCCTTCGTTTTGGGGTTTTGTTTTCTGAGCCCCAACATCCCCATAGAGTATGACAGATTGTCTCAAATACAGGGGACCTGCTGACATTTTTCAGTTCCTATCTCTCAGACTATTAGTAACCCTGAAATACATACTCATTAATTGTGGGAAAAAAACATTGTAAAAGGAAAATATTAGTTTAATATGTATATAATCAAAACTTATTTTTCTGGCATTTCTTTTCTATGGATTTCTTCAGAATTCTAAAAAACAAAACAAAACAAAACAATATGTTACATTTCCATAACATAATATTCAAAAAAAAAAAATCTAAACTAATTCTGTGACAACAGCCCAAATCCCAGATTGTAGTTTTTCTTAATGCCCATTACGGGTTTGAATATTAATGACTTCTCAACTGAGGAACTGCACATTTCCATCTGCCCTGAACTCCAAGAACTCTGACTGAAATTCTCAGTTCCTGACAAATATGACAAAGAGGTTGCTCTGAGATGCTCATATGTTCATATTTAATATGTTTTTTTTAATGTTAGCCATCAAAATGGCTGTTTTTCTAAAAGGAGTGTCAGTGTAAGCTACTGAAATGAATAAAACTGTCTCTAGTGCAATGTTGTTATGGTGCTGTTATGTAAAAATCTTGATGTTATGTACATGAAATGAACAAACAAGAACCAGAAGAGGTGCATTTTAAAAGCCACTTTTAGGCAAGAATATACAGATTAGTATGGTTGCAACATATGTTATTTTTTTATAGGGTCTCCTTTCATATATTGGTAACTACTATTTGAAGGAATGCCATGGGGGCTGTAAATTGGGACTACTCACTTCCACACCTTATCTAAGATTATGTACAAAAAATAAAGTGTAGAAGGATCGGTTCTTAAAAGCCTTTTGTTAACAATGCTAATAACATCAGCCTTTAATTTATTAAAAGAATAGCCTCTTTAATATCCCTTGCGGTTAGCATTTTACATCTCCCATCACATTTGGACATTTCAATTTGCATAGATTTGAGGGATTGTTTAATTTTTGAGAAATGAAGCTATCGCTTTTAACTTTCATCTCACATAAATTACTTTTATGGCTACATGTTGAAAAGGACAAATGTAATAAATGCTTGGAGAAAAAAACAGAAGTAACTTATTTCTGTTCTTGTAAGTTGCTGTTTAATAAGATAACAGTAATGGAAACATGTATTTTAACAACAAAAAAAGATGACTGTTTCAGTTATTTCTAAAGTACATACATATGTGTATAAAATTAAAAAAAATAAAGTTTACATTTAAACAGAAAACCATCAATATAGTGCTAGAGGAAATTATATTATTATCATTGGTAGGTGAATGTATAATATTTTAAAGGGATGATGAAAAGAGCAACAATATTAGCTATAATTTATTGAACATTTACTATTTAATAGTTGCCAAGAGCTATGATAGGTGCTTGATATGAATTATTCTTAATCTTAACAGGAATCATGCAAGATGGATAGGTTTACCTATATTTTATGATTATAGAAATTTAAACTCAGTAAATTTAAGTAAATTATCTTAGGATCATAGCAAAGCTGATTTCAAACAAGTCAACTTTGTCAAAAGCTCACGTTTTTACCATTGTGTGATCTCAGAAGATGACTTTTAGATGAAATTAAACAGAATAACTGCTCTTTTGTCCACCTTCTTCCCATATTCTCCCCTTCTGCATCAACTCAGGAAAGGGATTGCTGAGCCCAAGGTGAATCAAATCTTTCTAACAAGAGTACTTCAGGGTTTAGTCAGAAACATGCACAGAGTTTTCAGGGCAACATTTCTGGACATTGCTTTTCCAGAAGGTGTTCTAAACACATAAAGTTACTGGTTTATGAATTTTATCCTTACAGAGACCACTTTCTAAGAAAATTAAAAGTGCCCGTTAGTAGGGTAAGGAAAAGAAGGTGATGGTGGTGGTAATGTAGCTCCCAGAGGGGTTGTATTTGGATTTACATAACATTATCTTATATGGGAACCTATGTATAGGCTGCAATTTTGATTCAACCAAAACAAAGACAAGAAAAGTAGTGCCTTTAACTCAACATCTTATATTTGTTAGTCTTAGGAAGCCAATCATGATTTTAAGAGCTGTCAGATGCCAAGATAAGTGGCAAAAGGAAATTATATGTGTGCCTTCAATTGCTTCTTATTTTTCAGAACAATAATCTATAGCTAACTTTTCCCTCCATAAGTTCTTAGTGCAGTCCTATTTCAAAACAAGAAAACATATTAGCAACTTCTTTAACCTTAGGATTCTCATTCTCAAAATTTCCCACTATTTTTCCTTTTATCTCTTGATGAATAAAACACGAGAAACACAACATGAAATGGTGAGTAGATTTTGTGCATAGTGACAAGAATTTGCAAAAACAGAAGTTACTCCTTTAATTTTTTTTATCTATTTACTTCATTCTTATTTAGTGTCAGGTGAAATTTTAGAGATGTAAAATGTAGTGAATATGTATTTTATATATTGAGTTTAACACATTAGAATATATTCTGATTACACCTGAACAAATTATGACCTCGTTTTTTAATCAGCTGAATGACGTGATTAGAGAATATGAACTAATGTCAAAATGCTCACTGACAAATCAGACACTCTCTTGCAAAACTGATTGTAAATGGAGCCCAATCATCATTAAAAATACCTGTTTTTTGTTTTAGTGCCATGAGTTAGACATTAGCAAATCAGTCTAAGTTTCTACAAGTCACACGCCTGGCTCCTTTGATTCACATGTGTCTGTTCTCTTTTTTTTCTGCTGACACTGTGGCTGCCAAAAACACTTCTGTCATTTCTCTCTCATCAATTTCACAACCCAGGCAGCTGTCAAGATCAGTGTGGATTCCTCAGAAGTCCCCAGTTGTGTTTTTCAATAAAATTTTAGAGCTAAAAGCTTATGGAACCCCATGAGGGAAAATAAGGGAACCCAAGGCTTCTATATTGCACAAATGCAAAAACAATTCCTTTAAAAAGTAATCCCATGGCTTCCACGAATTCTCAGCTCCTCATTCCTCTCCCATGTTGGTGAGCCCCAGTCATCTGGTTGCTTCATTATTCATTGAAAGCATCTTGGGGAGCAATATGTTGTTTCCTATGGTGTTATTCAATAGATAATGAATTAATGAACAGAGGAGCAAACAGAGTTGTGTATCAGGAGGGAAGCAAAAGAGATTTGTGTGCAGTAGAGAAGAGACCAGGAGAAAACTATAAAGAAAAGTTCCTAATGAATGTAAAAAGAGGTAATTCTGTTGCCATACCTTGCTTTTTTCTGTCACATAACAAAAATACTAAAATAATACAAAATAATATGTAACAATCCTAATATCAAAAAGGACAGATGAATAAAGATAAATTGTCATCTTTTGTGTCTTCATAGTGATTTGATAAACACATTTAAAAATACAAAGTAGTTTTAATTAAATAAACTAAAATTATTTAGTAAAAATAAATAGCTTAAGAACATCTAGGCCGGGCGCAGTGGCTCAAGCCTGTAATCCCAGCACTTTGGGAGGCCGAGGTGGGTGGATCACAAGGTCAAGATATCGAGACCATCCTGGTCGACATGGTGAAACCCCGTCTCTACTAAAGATACAAAAAATTAGCTGGGCATGGTGGCACGTGCCTGTAATCCCAGCTACTCAGGAGGCTGAGGCAGGAGAATTGACTGAACCCAGGAGGCGGAGGCTGTGGTGAGCTGAGATTGCGCCATTGCACTCCAGCCTGGGTAACAAGAGCGAAACTCCGTCTCAAAAAAAAAAAAGAACATCTAGTCAGTCATCTATGTGAAAGCCAACATAGTTTCTCTATGGTAAACAGAGAAGGCTAATTCAGAGAATTGACGGCATTAAATATTGTTTAATTCAGCAGTGGACTCTTAATGACGTGTTACTGTTCCTCTAATGTGAAGATGTTTCCCTTGATCCATTGTTTTCTTCCAGAAGCTCAGAAATGTTAACACTGCTGGATATTCTCTTTTATAAATCTTTCTTGTGTCTTCTTTCGACATGAAGAGATCTACAGAACTGCTGCTAAATGATCATTTTTTATTGTGTCTATTGTGGTTTAATAGATAAAGCTTACTCATATAGTGTCCAAAACCAATCAACCTCTAGTGAAAAGTGTCATATCAAATTTCTAATGTAACTGTTATAATTAATATAAGAATACCTGTTTAAAAATCAATTATTTCATAAAAATTTACTAAATAGAATCCCATTTTAAATATTTCTTGTTATGAAGCTGAGCATAAGAATGATACTCTCTGATGTTAGACTTTTCTTCTTCAGAACAGAAATAGTTTTTTCTCTCGACCAAATAGTTTGAAAGGGTTTAGCAATAAGAGAACAAATAGATACAATATTTATGTATTTATATGACAGGTAAGTGTGCACTTGCATAAAACTGAAGATAATGTGTATACATAGACATACATATACACACACAGGGAAGGAATTAGGAAACGTGCTTTTGGAGCCATCTAAGACTTAGGGTGGAAGAAGTCTGAGGATAACTGCCAACGAGTATGAAATATGAAAAAAGTAAAATTGTTTAAACATTTGAAAGTATGCAACTGAAATGGGGAGGTGTGCAAAGAATAGACTATGAATCCATAAGACAAATCAAGACCATCATGAAAAAGTGAGGCATGAAGACCATGTCTGAAGGGTCAATGTTATTGTTCTTATATATGAAAATTTATGAGTAGCATTAGTTAAGGAGAGTTGACTTTCATAAAACTTGTTAACAATCAACTAAAGCAAATATAATGAATAATCACATTTACACTTTTGTTATTCATTATTTTTAAAATATTTTAAAATATTTTTAATCTGTTTTAGTTTTAATTTTTTGTGATGTTAGTGTATTTTCTTTATTTTTTATTCTAGTTCTTCAGTGGTGTTAGTATTTTATTTTAATTATTTCCATTAAAAGTCCTTATTATTTTGGTTTCATACCCTATTCTCTTTTTTTTTTGCTATAGTTATTACTTTTAGTTTTTAATTCTTGTTTATTGATTTTTTATTTGTATTTTATTTTACAGTATTTATTTTATTTATTGCATTTTAGGTTTTGGGGTACATGTGCAGAACATGCACAATAGTTGCATAGGTACACACGTGGCAGTGTGTTTTGCTGCCTTCCTCCCCTTCACCCACATTTGGCATTTCTCCCCATGCTATTCCTCCCCAGCTCCCCCCGCCACTGTCCCTCCCATATTCCCCCCAATAGACCCCAGTGTGTAGTGCTCCCTTCGCTGTGTCCGTGTGTTCTCATTGTTCATCACCCACCTATGAGTGAGAATACGCGGTATTTCATTTTCTGTTCTTGTGTCAGTTTGCTGAGAATGATGTTCTCCAGATTCATCCATGTCCTTACAAAGGACACGAACTTATCATTTTTGATTGCTGCATAATATTCCATGGTGTATATGTGCCACATTTTCCCAGTCCAGTCTATCATCGATGGGCATTTGGGTTGGTTCCACGTCTTTGCTATTGTAAACAGTGCTGCAATGAACATTTGTGTGCATGTGTCCTTATAGTAGAATGATTTATAGTCCTTTGGATATATACCCAGTAATGAGATTGCTGGGTCAAATGGAATTTCTATTTCTAGGTCCTTGAGGAATTGCCACACTGTCCTCCACAATAGTTGAACTAATTTACACTCCCACCAGCAGTGTAAAAGTGTTCCTATTTCTCCACATCCTCTCCAGCATCTGTTGTCTCCAGATTTTTTAATGATCGCCATTCGAACTGGCCTGAGATGGTATCTCAATGTAGTTTTGATTTGCATTTCTCTGATGACCAGTGATGATGAGCATTTTTTCATATGGTAGTTGGCCTTATGTATGTCTTCTTTTGTAAAGTGGCTGTTCATATCCTTTGCCCATTTTTGAATGGGCTTATTTGTTTTTTTCTGGTAAATCTGTTTGAGTTCTTTGTAAATTCTGGATAGCAGCCCTTTGTCAGATGGGTAAACTGCAAAGATTTTTTCCCATTTTGTTGGTTGCCGATTCATTCTAGTGACTGTTTCTTTTGCCGTGCAGAAGCTGTGGAGTTTGATTAGGTCCCATTTGTCTATTTTGGCTTTGGTTGCCAATGCTTTTGGTGTTTTGGTCATGAAGTCCTTGCCTACTCCTATGTCCTGAATGGTTTTGCCTAAATTTTCTTCTAGAGTTTTTATGCTGCCAGGTCTTATGTTTAAGTCTTTAATCCATCTGGAGTTAATTTTAGTGTAAGGTGTCAGGAAGGGGTCCAGTTTCTGCTTTCTGCACATGGCTAGCCAGTTTTCCCAACACCATTTATTAAACAGGGAGTCTCTTCCCCATTGCTTGTTTTTGTCAGCTTTACCAAAGATTGTATGGTTGTAGATATGTTGTGTTGCCTCTGATGCCTCTGTTCTGTTCCATTGGTCTATATCTCTGTTTTGGTACCAGTACCATGCTGTTTTGATTACTGTAGCCTTGTAGTATAGTTTGAAGTCCGGTAGTGTGATGCCTCCCGCTGTGTTCTTTTTGCTTAGAATTGACTTGGCTATGCGGGCTCTCTTTTGGTTCCATATAAAGTTCAAGGTGGTGTTTTCCAGTTCTGTGAAGAAAGTCAATGGTAGCTTGATGGGGATAGCATTGAGTGTGTAAATTACTTTGGTCCGTATGGCCATTTTCACGATATTGATTCTTCCTAACCATGAACATGGAATGTTTCTCCATCTGTTTGTGTCCTCTATGATTTCGTTGAGCAGTGGTTTGTAGTTCTCCTTGAAGAGGTCCCTTACGTTCCTTGTAAGTTGTATTCCTAGGTATTTTATTCTCTTTGTAGCAATTGTGAATGGCAGTTCGTTCTTGATTTGGCTCTCTTTAAGTCTGTTATTGGTGTATAGGAATGCTTGTCATTTTTGCACATTGATTTTACATCCTGAGACTTTACTGAAGTTGCTTATCAGTTTCAGGAGTTTTTGGGCTGAGACGATGGGGTCTTCTAGATATACTATCATGTCGTCTGCAAATAGAGACAATTTGGCTTCCAGCTTTCCTATTTGAATACCCTTTATGTCTTTTTCTTGCCTGATTGCTCTGGCTAGAACTTCCAGTACTATATTGAATAGGAGTGGTGAGAGAGGGCATCCTTGTCTAGTGCCAGATTTCAAAGGGAATGCTTCCAGTTTTTGCCCATTCAGTATGATATTGGCTGTTGGTTTGTCATACATAGCTTCTTTTATTTTGAGATACATTCCATCAATACCGAGTTTATTGAGGGTTTTTAGCATAAAGGGCTGTTGAATTTTATCAAAGGCCTTCTCTGCGTCAATTGAGATAATCATGTGGTTTTTGTTTTTGCCTCTGTTTATGTGGTGAATTACTTTTATAGACTTGCGTATGTTGAACCAGCCTTGCATCCCAGGGATGAATCCTACTTGATCATGATGGATAAGCTTTTTGATATGCTGTTGCAATCGGCTTGCCAGTATTTTATTGAAGATTTTTGCATCTCTGTTCATCATGGATGTTGGCCTGAAGTTTTCTTTTCTTGTTGAGTCTCTGCCAGGTTTTGGTATCAGGATGATGTTGGTCTCATAAAATGAATTGGGAGGGATTCCCTCTTTTTTGGATTATTTGGAATAGTTTCAGAAGGAATGGTACCAGCTCCTCTTTGTGTGTCTGCTAGAATTCGGCTGTGAACCCATCTGGACCTGGGCTTTACTTGTGTGGTAGGCTCTTAATTGCTGCCTCAACTTCAGACCTTGTTATTGGTCTCTTCATAGTTTTGGCTTCCTCCTGGTTTAGGCTTGGGAGGACACAGGCGTCCAGGAATTTATCCATTTCTTCCAGGTTTACTAGTTTATGTGCATAGAGTTGTTTGTAATATTCTCTGATGGTGGTTTGAATTTCTGTAAGGAATCTGTGTTGATTTCCCCTTTATCATTTTTTATTGCATATATTTGTTTGTTCTCTCTTTTCTTTTTTATCAGTCTGGATAGTGGTCTGTCTCTTTTGTTGATCTTTTCAGAAAACCAGCTCTTGGATTTACTGATTTTTTTGAAGAGTTTTTCGTGTCTTTATCTCCTTCAGTTCTGCTCTGATCTTATTTCTTGTCTTCTGCTAGGTTTTGAGTTTTTTTGATCTTACTCCTCTAGCTCTTTCAATTTTGACATTAGGGTGTCAATTTTGGATCTCTCCACTCTTCTCATGTGGGCACTTATTGCTATATATTTTCCTCTACAGACTGCTTTAAAAGTGTCCCAGAGATTATGGTAGGTTGTGTCTTCATTCTCATTGGTTTTGAAGAACTTCTTTATTTCTGCCTTCATTTCATTGTTTATCCAATCAACATTCAAGAGCCAGTTGTTCAGTTTCCATGGAGCTGTGCGGTTCTGAGTTAGTTTCTGAATTCTGAGTTCTAACTTGATTGTACTGTGGTCTGAGAGACTGTTTGTTATGATTTCAGTTGTTTTGCATTTGCTGAGGAGTGCTTTACTTCCAATTACGTGGTCAATTTTGGAGTAGGTGTGATGTGGTGCTGAGAAGAATGTATATTCTGCGGATTTGGGGTGGAGAGTTCTGTAAATGTCTATCAGGTTTGCTTGTTCCAGGTCTGAGTTCAAGTCCTGGATATTCTTGTTAATTTTCTGTCTGGTTGATCTGTCTAATATTGACAGTGGATTGTTAAAGTCTCCCACTATTGTGTGGGAGTCTAAGTCTCTTTGTAAGTCATTAAGAACTTGCCTTATATATCTGGGTGCTCCTGTATTGAGTCCATATATGTTTAGGATCATTAGCTCTTCTTGTTGTATCGATCCTTTTACCATTATGTAATGTCCTTCTTTGTCTCTTTTGATCTTTGTTGCTTTAAAGTCTATTTTATCAGAGATGAGAATTGGAACTCCTGCTTTTTTCTGCTCTCCATTTGCTTGGTAAATCTTCCTCCATCTTTTTATTTTGAGCCTTTGTGTATCCTTGCATGTGAGATGGGTTTCCTGGATACAGCACACTGATGGGTTTTGGCTTTTTATCCAATTTGCCAGTCTGTGTCTTTTGATTGGTGCATTTAGCCCATTTACATTTAGGGTTAATATTGTTATGTGTGAATTTGATACTGCCATTTTGATGCTAGCTGGCTGTTCTGCCCATTAGTTGATGCAGATTCTTTATTTTGTTAATGTTTTTAGCATTTGGTATGTTTTTGGAATGGCTGGTACTGGTTGTTCCTTTCTATATGTAGTGCCTCTTTCAGGAGCTCTTGCAAAGCAGGCCTGGTGGTGACAAAATCTCTGAGTACTTGCTTGTTTGCAAAGGATTTTATTTTTCCTTCACTTATGAAGCTCAGTTTGACTGGATATGAAATTCTGGGTTGAAAGTTCTTTTCCTTAGGGATGCTGAATATTGGCCCCTACTCTCTTCTGGCTTGTATGGTTTCTGCTGAGAGATCTCCTGTGAGTCCGATGGGCTTCTTTTTATGGGTGACCCAACCTTTCTCTCTGGCTGCCCTTAGCATTTTCTCCTTCATTTCAACGCTTGTGAATCTGACGATTATGTGCCTTGGGGTTGCTCTTCTTGCAGAATATCTTTGTGGTGTTCTCTGTATTTCCTGTACTTGAATATTAGCCTGCCTTGCTAGGTTGGGGAAATTTTCCTGGATAATATCCTGAAGAGTATTTTCCAGCTTGGATTCATTCTCTTCGTCACATTCAGGTACACCTATCAAAAGTAGATTAGGTCTCTTCATATGGTCCCACATTTCTTGGAAACTTTGTTCATTCCTTTTTGTGCTTTTTTCTCTAATCTTGGCTTCTCATTTTATTTCATTGAGTTGATCTTTAACTTCTGATATGCCTTCTTCTGCCTGGTCAATTCGGCTGTTGAAACTGTGCATGCTTCGCAAAGTTCTCATCTTGTGTTTTTCAGCTCCTTCAATTCACTCATATTCCTCTCTAAGTTTTCCATTCTTGTTATCATTTCCTCAAATCTTTTTTCAAGGTCCTTAGTTTCTTTGCATTGATTTAGATCATGTTCTTTTAGCTCACGGAAGTTTCTCATTATCCACCTGCTGAAGTCTGATTCCATCATTTATCACACTCATTCTCCGTCCAGCTTTGTTCCCTTGCTGGTGAGGAGTTTTGGTCCTTTGTAGGAGGCGAGGTGTTCTGGTTTTAGGTGTTTTCCTCCTTTTTGCACTGGTTTCTTCCTATCTTTGTGGATTTATCCACCTGTCTTCTGAGTGGTTGCTGATTTTCCGATTGGATCTCTGAGTGGATGTCCAGATTGTTGATGATGAAGTATTTCTGTTAGTTAGTTTTCCTTCTAACAGTCTGGCCTTACTGCTGTAGGACTGCTGAGGTCCACTCCAGGCCCTGCTTGCCTGGGGAACTCCTGTAGCAGCTGCGGAACCATGAGGGTTGCTACCAGATTCTTCTGCTATCTTTGTTTCTGAATGATGCCCGCCAAATGTCAGTCTGATCTGTCCTTTGTGAGGTGACTCTTTGGATATACAGGGGTCAGGGAGCTGCTTGATGAGACAGTCTGTACTTTATAGGAGTTGTAGTGCTGAGCTGTAAGCTCTGTTGTTCCTTCAGGGCTGCTAGGCAGGTACGTTTAAGTCTGCTGCAGCAGAACTCATAAAGCCCCCCCCTTTATTTTTCCTCAGGTGCTCTGTCCTGGGGAGTTAGGGCTTTATTTATGAGTATCTGTTGCACTTTCCTGCCCAGCGTGGAGGCAGTCTAGTCACTGCTTGCCTGTAGTGGCTATGATGAGCTGCTGTGGGCTTCGCCCTGTTGTCTTGGGCTCTGCCCTGCTGCCGTGGGCTCCGGCCTGCTGCCATGGGCTCCGGCCTGCTGCTGTGTGTAATTCCCTGTATTCCTGTTTATATGGGTGTGGTTAGAACTGCAGTGGCGATGGTGGCCCCCCTCTGTAGTGGTGGACTCTCTCTGTTATGGTGGGTTGCCTCGGCAATGGCAGGCTGCGTCAGCAATGGCAGAGTAAATCCGTAGGGGTCACGTGCCTTGGTAGTGGCGGACGCCCCTCCCCCACCGAGATGCACTGTCCTGAGTTCAGCTGTGCTTGCTGTGAAACTCTCTACCCCGAGTGTTTCCAATTGCCATTTTGTTTGTTTTTGTGGGGGTGGGACCTGCCGAGCCTTATCACCTGGCTCCCTGCCTCAGAGCCCTTTTTTTTTTTAAGTTGAATGGTTGACCCTCTCCCAGGTGTTCCAGTCAGCTGCTGCAAGGGCGCCAGGATCTGTGTGATTTCCCGTGCAGCGACCCACTGCGCTGGCTCAAACCACGTTGCTGCCCGGGGATCTCCTGGCCTGGCTTTCTGTTTAAGTCCTGTTTAATCAGATGAATGTGCTAATCTGCCTTCCAAAATCTCCAATTGCCAGTTTAACAGGGCAACCAAACCAGTGTATTTTGTATGGAGTGTTGCTGTGCTGCAGCCTCGGCCCAAACAGCCATGCCGGCCCAAACAGCCACGCCGGCCCAAACTGCCGCACTGGCAGCCCATGGGACTCTTACACCTGGGAATCTCCTAGTCCGTGGACAAGAAAGATCCATATGGAAATGCAGCATACACTCACCATCTGCGGATTCACTGCAGGAGCTGCAATCCTGAGTTGGTCCTACAGCACCATCTTCCCCAGCCCATGACAATATTTATTTTCAATATAAATCCTTAAAAATATACATATGATAATGTAATAATGTTTCTTATTAAAATTTACACAAATCTTATCTGCAGAGATTTAGAAGCAATTGAGTTAAGGATGTTAACTATAAGCTCACTTTCCCAACTTGATCCCTGAAACTCTATGTATAGGGCCCTTTAATCAATCACCTTTGCAAACAAACAAATAAAACAAATAAATATTTCCGCGGATTTTATAGAACACTTCAAGACCTTTCCAGAAGATTCATATTGCACTCAACATATTGTCCACTTGAATGGCCAAAGTGTTGAGTCTTGACATGTACCATCCAAAATCTTTATGTGCAGCTCTGTGCTTTGACATCCATCTGATATAAAGGCCCCAAATTTTGCACAAGCTATGCTCAGAGTCTTCTCTCATTATAAGGCATTTTTAGAATACAGAGAAAGGTGAGACAGCTGTTCTTTCCAGATGATTCTCATAATTACTGAGCTCATTAGAATTCTAAAACTAATGCAGGACACATTTCCACTTTTCCATGCCTTCAAACCTAACATCATGAGAGAAATCTCAAAATAATGGGTAATAGCAGAATCCAGGCTTCTTCTCTTGCTCCAGGAGGAAACAGGAAGATGTTCTATTGTTTCATGACCATTCCAGTGATATTTTCTTCCCAGCCTTTAATTGTGAAACTCCCCACAGCCACACTATGGTTGAGGGTCTGGCTTTTCAGACATTTCCTATCCAATTTCTTTTAACATTTTTACTGTGATATTTGGCAACGTGAGCAAAAGCACTGATACATTGTCTTGCTTATACAGTACATAACTTTAATTCAGTTCCTTTTCATGTTGAATGCAAAATTATGCCTTAGTATTTATGAGATGTCTTTAGTGATATGACATAACTTACAGTTGGCATGAGTCATTGTATTTAAAATAAAAATTTATCTGAAACTTCCGAATGCTTTGTTTTTTTCTCTTTTGCTAAGTATTTATTTTCAGAGCGTGGAATGACATGGTATAATTTTAGTCATTTATTTTATCTCTCTTAAAATATATACAATCAGGATAAAAATAGAAAGAATAAGCAACATAAGATCTTCAGAATGAGACTAAAAAATAGAAAATATGGATAAGAAAAAACATAAAAATGCACACACCAAATAGTACATGTAGAAATGGTAAACACCTGCCATATACCATTTCAGATTATTTATCATGTACATAAAACATTACTTTAAGTACATCAGTTCATTATTTTAAATGTTTCATATATGATATGTTTCACATGTGCTATAGAGGGCTGGTCTTATATTTGAGTTTTTATCTTTTTCTTTGTCCCAAGTTTTCTGCAGGTCATATTGGTGTCAGTGTTTTTAATATAAATGCTTAGCTTCTAACTACTGGATACTTAAATTATCCTAAGAAAATGTGTAATATTTCTTCTATTACTAAAATATACTTCATTATTTTTACCATGCATACAAGAAATATTTGTTTATAACTCATGTTACACGAAGTCTTATAATGAGTGTAAATACCTATACGTTATGGTTTATTTCAAACATAAACACAATATACAACTGGCTTTGGCTAATGCTTCTATAGATATTTGGAGGTTTTTGGAGGGGAACCAGTTATTCTACACTTTTTGATGACTACCAAACAGTCTTCTGGTATTAAAATCACAAATGCTAGTTTGGGCCTATTTTTCTGAACTAGATTAAGTCTACTTCCAATATTAAATATTCGGGGAATTTAATGTTTTAATCTGGATTGCTATTTGTCTCCACAAAATTTAGGGTTCTACTTAGGGTATGGACACTTCAGTTCAACACAGTGAACTACTCCATATTGAAGATACAAACTACTACATCTCCCTATGAAGGTATCTTAGTCAGTGGTTTCCTTTTTCTTTCTTCTTTTCTTTTTTAGAGACAGAACCCTGTCACCCAGGCTGCAGTGCAGTGACACGATCATAGATCACTGTAGCCTTAAACTCCTGGGCTCAAGTGATCCTCCTGCCTCAGTCTCCGAAGTAACTGAGACTACAGTCATGTATCACCACACCAGGCTGATTTTTAAAAATTTTATCTTTTTCTAGAGACAAGGTCTCCAATGGTCTCAACTCCTAGTCTAAAGCAATCTTCTCATCTTGTTCACCCAAAGTGCTAGGATTACTGGAATGAGCCATTGTGCCTGACAAAGACAATGTTTTATGATAACCACTTGGCCTTTGTGTGCAATTAAAGTGGTGATTCCAGCTTTATTACTTTTTCCTGTTCTTCACTATCAGCATCCTTCTTGTGAGATAATCACTTTGATACTCTGTGGTCACTATATTTTGTCATACCTGGTTAAACAGGCTGCTTCACTGCTTGTGTGTAACATACTCATAATATCAAGGCTGTAAATACATTTATAACAAATGTGATTTTCTCTGTAAAGGCACAGGAGTATCCCTTATTTTCCAATTAGAAGCACTAATGACTTATGATTGTGATTATCATAGAATGTATACCTGAAATATAGTAGATTATTGATTGTATTAAATTATACTCCTCTTGTGGTAGTAAGATAATAGTAAAAGCCTAGCTTTTACTATTGCTCACAAATGTTCCATCAAATGCAAAAAGCAAAGGCAGGCCTCAGGGATCACTATTACACTACTTAACCTTGGAGATGGTTTTCTGATAACAAACAGCAGGGGCTAATGAGACATGGCAGCTTTCCACTTGCATGAGGATCAGCCTGGCCATCAGGGCCCAACGACTGCTAAAATAAAGCCAGGAAGTGAACAGGTTTGAACTCACTCCAGAAAAGGTCCAGGGGAATTAATAATTCAGGAAAAGCTAGAATGAAAACAATATAATATGTAGAAAAAAGAATTTCGTGAAATATTGTAATAAACAAAATAGGCAAAATATTGAATGATATAAGTAGTAGTGACTTTTGAGTAGGAAAATGTGGGTTTAAATCCTTACGCTTCTGATATTTAGCTGTTTAGATATTTATCTGTTTAGCTGTTTGATAGCCATTAGATAGGCAACATTTGTTAACTTCTCTAACTTGTTTCTTCATCTCTATGTGGCAACTATACCTTCTTAGCAAAAACCATTTAAAACACTTACACATATTTATGTGTGTATGTGTATTTATATATATATATACACACACATACATACAGTAGGCATATAATTAGTCAGTGCCATATAACTAACAGGCATTGTTGCTACTGTATCTGAAGCTGCTATTTCTATTATATTTATCCCTACTAATCCTATTATTGTGTGCTGTGTTCTTCTACCTATTAGTCTCTGTAACACTGAACAAAGGTTCTGAAGTGAAATATACTTTCCCATATGCTATATGGAGACAGCTTTTCACAATCTAAAACTGGTGATCTATATGTTTTATTTCATTAATTATTTAATATATACTCTTCTAAAAGTTGTAGTTAAATACAATTGTAATTAAACACAACTTCCAAAAGAGTCTATAGAATTGAGATTTCAAGAATTTGGTACTAATATTCATATTAGACTTGCTCCCCCATTCCACACCTGTGTGAACTCTTTTCCAGTATTCCAGTTTCAACAAAAATAATCACAATTACTTGGAAATACGACAAGATATTTGCTGGAAAAAAAAGAGGAATGCTATGTATATTTAAAAAAAGAGAGAGACCTATGCTGTTATTGACTTGAAAGGATCTCAGGTTCTCTTCTCCCTGCATAGCTTCCCTGAAATTCAGAATTCTCTATCTTCACACTTGAGCTCAGGAAGGAAGGGAATTTAGAAGGTGGCATTTGGTTCATGAGATGCCATGCAAATATGTAGCCCATGACCAGGGACTTTCTTTTTTTCTCTTTTTGATAAGACTTAGAAACATATCTTTCAAATGGTCCCTGTCATTTATTCATTGGTCATTTCAATCAAGGAGGGAAAGGAAATATTAGTTGGATTCTAAGCCTCAGAAAAATTTTAGAATTTTTGTTACTTTTTACCAGAGGTGACATCAAACATAGAAATGAGAATTGAGTTAAACTCAGATTAAAGTAAATATTTGTCATTATGAGATGTATATATTTACTTTTAAAAAATTATCTGTTTTTATTTTCAAGATTGTGATTAGAGGCTTTTAGCATGCCTCAGCCACTTGGAAATAGCAAAATAATACATAACAGACAACTCTGTGAGGTTTATATATTTTCTTTTCTTTTTTTATTTTATTTTACTTTAAGTTTCAGGATACACGTGCAGAACATGCAGGTTTGTTCCATAGGTATACATGTGCCATGGTGGCTTACTGCACCTATCAACCCATCATCTAGGTTTTAAGCCCCACATGCATTAGGTATTTCTCCTAATGCTCTCCCTGACCTTGCTCTTCAACCCCCGGCAGACCCAGGTGTTGTTCCCCTCCATGTGTCCCTTCCCTCTCTATTCTCAGGCATATCTCCAGGAACTGAAAGCACCTTACCCAGAAAAGCAGCATGAGCTGACACATCCTTCCTGTACAGAGATCATGGTGCAGTGGGACCCTCTCTATTCCACACCTGGGCATTTCTCCAGGCAGTTGGAGCACCTGAATGCCTGGATCTGCAGCCTAAGCAACCTTGCCTTTCTTGTGTAGAGACTATGGTGAAATTAGGACTTTTCTGCTCCACTCCAAGGGATATCTCCAGGTATCTGGATAATCTGTATGTCTAGATTAGCAGTCTGAACTGCCCCACCCTCCCTGTGCAGGGATTGTAGTGCTGTGGAGTCCACTAAAGTCCATATCCAGGCAAATCTCCAGTTATTTGGAACATGCACTCTCCTGGAATAGGAGTTTAGGCTGTCCCCCATCCCTGTGCAGAGAACTTGGGACTGAAGAGTTTTCCCATCTCCATGCCTAGCCATACCTCTGCACACTTGGTGTCTCCTCACTGGATTGCACCTTGGCACTGATACTTGTGCCTGCCTTGGGGAGACCTGTAGGCTGACCTGCCCAGTCCGGCCCCACCCACCTGTATCCCAACCTCCAAGGACTGAATAGGGATCTCAGACCACTGTGTACTCTATCAGTCAATCCATTGCCTCAGGAAAGAGAGCTACTCTCAGTAAACAAGGATCAAGTGTGTACCCAACTGTGTTGGCTGCTGCTTGCTCTTACCTATAAGTGTCATCTACTGGCTTATAGGGCAAACTGCACAACCTAATATAAAACCTGCTGACTTAAATACATAGAGCTTACAGAAGCAAAGCCAAAATACCCTACCCACCATTTCTAAAGCCACACAACTTGGGGGGCAGGGAGAGAAAAGGAAAAATAAACCAAATATTATAGGGAAAGAAAGGCAAAGAAAAAATCCTGTCCACATAAAAGAAATTACAGCAATTAGAAGTAATAATATCTCCAGCTGAGAAGGAACCAGCACAAGAATTCTATAACCATGAGAAATCTGAGTTTATTGATACTACCGAAAGACAGCACTGTCTCTCCAGCAATAGTCTCTAACCAAAATGAAGAGTCAGAAAAGACAGATAAAGAATTCAAACCATGGATTGCAAGGAAGCTCAAGAAGATCCAAGACAAGGTTGAAAATCAACACAAAGAAATTTCTACAGCAATCCAGGATATGAAGGACAAGATAAATATCTTTAAAAGAAGTCAATCATAGCTTCTGGAAACAAAAAATTCATTTTAGGATTTTCAAAATACAATTGAAAATTTTATCAATAGACTGGAGCAAGCAGAAGAAAGAATTTCAGAGTTTGAAGGCTGGTCTTTTAAACTAACCCCGTCAGACAAAAATAAAGAAAAAATTAATTTTAAGAAATGAACAAAATCTTCAAGACATATCACATTTTAAGCAGAAGAAAAAATTTCAGAGTTTGAAGGCTGGTCTTTTAAACTAACCCAGTCAGACAAAAATAAAGAAAAAATTAATTTTAAGAAATGAACAAAATCTTCAAGACATATCACATTTTACTATGTAAAATGAGCAAACCAGTGAATAATTGGCATTCCTGAGACAGGAAGAGAAAAAATAAACAACCTGGAAAACAGACTTGAAGGAAAAATTCAATGAAATTTTCATAATCTTCCAAGAGAAGTAGACATCTAGATACAATATTCAGAGAACACTTTAGAGATACTTTATAAAACAAATATCACCAAGGCATATGGTTACCATACTTAGTCCAAGGTCAATGCCTCTTAAAGGCAGCTAGAGTAAAAGGTCCAATCAGATAAAAAGAGAACTCCATCAGGTAAACAGTGGACTTCTCAGCAGAGACCTAATAAGCCTGGAGAAATTGGGGTCTCTTTTCAGATTTCTTAAAGAAAAGAAATTGCAACCAACCATTTCATATGCTGCCAAACTAAGCTTCATAAGGGAATAAGTAATAAAAACTTTTTCCAGATAAGCACTAGGAAAATTTGTTACCCCTTGATGAGCCTTCCAAGAGATCCTGAAGGGAATTCTAAACATGGGAATGAAAGACGGATACCTGCTACTACAAAAACACAATTACGTAGCCCAGGGATGCTATAAAGTGACCACACAATAGAAACCACAAAGCAATTAACAATTTCATCTTAGGATCAAAACCTCACATAGCCATATTAAACTTGAGTGTAGATGATCTAAACACCTCCACTTAAAACACAGAGAGGCAATTTGAAGGAGAAAAAAAAGACCTATCTGTTTGCTATCTTCAAGATACACATCTCACACGTTAGCAAATACATAGGCTCAAAGTAAAGGGTTGGAGAAAAATCTATCACTCAAAGAGAAAACAAAACAAGCAGGGGTTGCTATTTTTTGGGCGAGAGAGTCTGGCTCTGTTGCCCAGGCTGGAGTGCAGTGGCATAACCTCAGCTCACTGCATCCTCTGCCTCCCGGGTTCAAGCAATTCTCCTGCCTCAGCCTCCCGAGTAGCTGGGACTACAGGGACCCGCCATCATGCCCAGTGATTTTTTTTTTTCGTCTTTTTAGTAGAGAAGGTGTTTCACCATGTTAGCCAGGATGGTCTTGATCTTCTGACCTCATGACCCGCCCACCTATGCCTCCGAAAGTGCTGTGATTACAGGCATGAGTCACCATACCCAGTATTTTTATATCAGAAAAAACATACTTTAAGCCAACAACAGTAAAAATGGACAAAGAAGAACATTACACAATGATAAAGGGTTCAATTCAACAAGACTTAACTATCCTAAATATATATGCATTGGAATATATATATATATATATATATATATATATATATATATATACATACACACACACACACACACACACACACACACATATCAATCTAGATCCATAAAACAAGTACTACTAGACCTATGAAATGATTTAGACAGGCAAACAATAATAGTGGGGGACTTTAACATGCAACTGACAGCATTAGACAAATTATAGAGACAGTTCATGAGTTGAGTAATACAAATAAAACCAACACTGTGGCACACTGGAGAGGTAAATTTCTGTGTTATAATCTTTGCCCTATCACTAATCAACAGATAAACCTGACACATCATAAAGTCATGGAATATGAAGTAGTTCTATATGCCAAAACTTAAGTGGGTTCAGGGTGGAGGAGGTTGGAATGAAGTGGAAGGAGTAGTAGAGTTATGAGATCCAAGGCCAGGCACCAGATCTTAGCACTAGATCATGTCATACTTTAATGAGAAATGTTTAGAGACTTGCAATTCATCTAAGAAATGATGAGGAGAGAAATATTTTAAATTTGACATTATCAGTAATGTAATTTAAACAATCACTAGCCAGGCTGTCGAAGATAGTTTACATTGTACTTTAAGACAGAATACTAAGCAAGCTGTGGCAGAAAGCTGAATAAATAGAGTAAGTCAATAGTAATGGAAACATAGAAATGGTGAAGACTTAAGAAATATTAAGACATTTAAACTACTGAACTTTATGGTTAGATATAGGAAGACAAGACATGGGATCAGATTTACAGGTTTTTCTTTTTTTTTTAGGATGAATGATTTTATGATTCACTGAGATGGCAAATACAAGAGGAGTAAGAACAATGACTAAGAAATATAGAACATTTTTCTCCATTACTTAACAAACTAGTAATTCTGGTTTTATGTTCTACTTTTTTTATTTCACTGGTTGGATAGAGCCAATCAATTTAGATCCATAAAGGACTTGTGATGTTGCATTCATGCTTTGCAGAACTCTCCATGAAGAGAGCCTCTTGGAGAACTGAGCAGTTTAAACTAAATACACTAATTTCACAGCTGATGACTTGAATAATCTAAACAGGCTCTGTATGACAGCCTCTTGTTCAACATTTCAGGGGGATTCTATAATTAAATAAATTTCATAGAAGAAAGCTGTTAGTCTTTCAGTTTTGGTTGGCTCCAATCTGTGGAAAGACTCCGATAACCAGAAACGCAGGATTGAAAATGATGCATGAAATAAAATGCACAAAATAGATTGAAAAGTGAAAAGAATGATGAGTTTAAATATGCATAGCAGTTATCAATCTGTCTCTTTTCCTAAAGAACCACGTGTGACAGAGACCTCGTATGTCTTCCAGTATACTTATGCTGTCTGCCTTAATCCATGCTCATGCTGGTATACCCAATAAAAAAGGAATTGTGGTTGTTCTAACTCTTCATGAAAAATCAAAAAGTTTCATCTTACCTAATTTCTAACTTCCTTCCTGCAGTTTATTACATAAATATCATGCAAACCAGAAAATAAGGGACATGTAATACAGTGAATGGCCGCAAAGGAGGTGAGAAATCAGTAGACAAGAAATGCATCGACATGAAAACAGCCTGGAATTTGACATTAGACATATCTGGGTTTATATCTAGGCTGTGAGCCTTTGTGGCTGTGTGGTGATGATCGTATATCAACATTATTTTCCTCATGTAAAATAGAACTAATACTGAACACATTTTAGAATTAGTGGGTTAAAGCAATTCAATACATATCTTAAATTTAATAGTATTAGAATGACAATATCATTAGATCATTTATAAAATAATTAGTTTAACACAAATACTGTTTAAGATAATGCTAATAATGCTTTGAGATATTTTTTTGTTTTCAAAATGTTAATACCTTTAAGTATTTTTGCTCAATTCACATTTTTTACATAGAGTGTAAGTTTTTTAGTTTAGTATGTCTTACTTTAAACACCATGAGCTAGGCTGTTTTGCATTGCTATAAAAAATACTCGAGGCTGGGTAATTTATAAAGAAAAGAGGTTTAATTTGCTCACAGTTCTGCAGGCTGTACAAATGTGGTGCTGGTATCTGCTTCTGTTGAGAATCTCAGGAAGCTTACAGACATGGTGGGAGGTGATGGTGGAGCAGGCGTCTCACATGGCAAGTGCTGGAGCAAGAGAGCAAAGGGGAGGTGCCACACACTTTTAAACAACCAGATCTCCCATAAACAAACTGAGCAAGAACTAACTTATCACCAAGTGGATGGTGCTAAGCCATTCCTGGGGAATCCACCCCTATGATCAAATCACCTCCTACCCCACTTCTAACACTGGGGATTACATTTCAACATGAGATTTGCAGAAGCCCCATTGTTAGAAACCCCACTTCTAACACTGGGGATTACATTTCAACATGAGATTTGCAGAGAATAAATATCCAAACCATACCACACCATATTTGGAAGAATTTCAAAGTAAAAACTTAAAGAGAAATTTTTTTAAAAAGTATCAATGAAAATTATATAGGACCAAAATAACCCTGGGACTGAAATATCCAATATTTAAAATTATTTTAACTTTAAGAGCAATTATGTAAGTTTAATATGTAAGTGAGCCTTCAATGTACTCTGCTTAGAAGAGTTAAATAAAAAGTACAGAATTGCTTAAAAACTGGTGTACTGAATTAAAGATATTCAAGTTTATGTTATCAATTTTCGTTCGTTATCATACAATCTCCACTATCCATCTTCTATAGAAAATTATCTTGGATTTTTGTATATTTATCTGTGTGTATGTTCCTGTCTATAAGAGAGGAGAAACTGTCTTTTTTCCTCTGAAATACATATGCATTTTTCATTTCTATTTGAAGAATTCCAAAATGGAAAAATACACTAATGATATTTTTAAAATTCAAAGTGTTTCATGCTTTTAGAATAAATTGTTTTTTAACATTATTATTTTGATACCATCATGATTTATTTTTTAGTATTGCTGCCCAGTTAATAGGTATTTTAAAAAGAAAAAAAAGAGGAGGAAATAATTCATTTAAAGGAAATAATATCAGAAAAACATGCTGGAAATTTGATGTAAATAAATCTCTCAGATAGACTTTTCTAAAGAGTTTTGGAAGAAGTCAGGGGTGAAATCTTTAGCCAAAATACATTACCTGTTGGAGTAAAATTGCAATGTCAGGGTACAAAATGCTGCTAATGTTGTCAACACCCAGAAGACACTCTGTAAACACAATTGTTGAGATTTCATTCTCTGGTGTCTATGTTGGCGTAATATATATTTTTAAAATGTATTATGAGAAAGCAACTTCAATTATATAAGCACAAGTATACCTTACTAAACTTTCCATTCATAAATTAATTTATCTAGTATTTCAAAGGATTTTTTTATATGCTGTTTTTTCTAAGATTAGAAATATTTCCCTTTATTGGTGGATTATTTTCATTATGTGTACTCAATAGAGACAAGAATTAAAAACCAGTTTATATGAATAGATGTCAGTGCCAATAGTGATGCTTTGCTGTAAACCATGTTGTCTTTAGGCTTACCTATATTTTAAAACATTATTAGGAAATTAGAGTACAAATAGTAGAATTCCTTAAGACTTTATGGAAGGTTAGACGACACATTTCACATTTTGAAATACACATTTAGTTTTTCACAGGGTCTTTTTTCCATGCTCTTTTTCCAAAATTATAAAATATTTCTCTTTGTGGGTGGATTATTTTCATCACGTGTACTCTATAGAGATGAGAATTGAAAAACAGTTCATATGCCTAGATGTCAATGTCAATAGTGATGCTTCAGTGTAAACTATGTTGTCTTTAGCTTGCCTGTATTTTAAAACATTATTGGGAAAATAGATTACAAATAGTAAAATTTCAGAAATAAAATAATTTTAAGAGTTTACTGAAGGTTAGATGGCACATTTTAGGTATGGAAGTCATTGCCAAATGGGGTTACCTGTTCACACATACGCACACACACACATGTACATAATGTAGGACTCAAGTCTCACACTGATATAAGAACTTTTTTTGTCACATAAAACCAGCAGGTGACAAATTTAATAATATCATTATCCAAAGTGCCCCTGAAAGCTGAAAATACAGACCCAAAAACACTGAACTTAATTCAGGAGTTAGCCAGGTTTTAATATGAAATTAGGGATGTGTGAAAGTTCTTAAACCTTGGAAAATTTCTGGACTAGATGGATTATCAATTAGACACAGGGCATCATTAACTTACTTACCTGATTATATAGTCATATTTGTCTAATAGCTAATTTTGTCACTTTGTTATAAATATATGGAAAGAAAATCAACCTTAAAGGTTTGGGATAACATTGAGTATTTAAGTAATAGTGTGTTTAAATAGTGGTGTGTTCATTACTGAAGCTAGAAAGATAGATGTCTCCAATAGGAAACATTTCAGGTTCTTGAAGGTCACACAGACATTAAACAGAGCAACACTTAGTTAAATATTACATCATTCATGGCTTCACCATGATACTAAATGTGAGTGTCCCAAAGATGCATTTTACCTAATGTTTTCTGGAAGGTAAAGACTGCTTTGAGGTACTAGGGATCTGGATCCACACTAGGGAAAGTCATGGGCCTGATTCTGTACAATGGTTATCCAATCCTTTATCCTATAGTTTGATTTCTCTTTAATGAGTAAACAGCTGAGAGGGAGTTAGGGGGAAGCAAGCACCATTTGTTTGATAAAAGAGTATGGCATGTGAGAGCTAATTTCTCCTATGAACAGAATTTTCTTATAGTCTCAAGTAAGAAAACATCTTTCAGGGAAAAGGGAATTCTCATTCCTTAAAAGAGAATGGCACATACACATATATTTGGGGGTAAACCTGAAATAGGTACCAAAAGTGAAATGAAAATTGGCTTTTCCAGGAGGTAGCATGGAAAATCAGAAAGGAAGAAAAATGGAGAGTAAAGCAGTTTCATTTCAATGAATTTTCTTGAGAGATGTTAAATTTCAACAAGATGTTTTGTTTTCAAAACATCTGCCCAAGTATGTTCTCCTGTGATTCTTACAATTGCTTTGATAGTTAGCAATGCTTCTGTTTTTGCATATATGGAACTGATTATTTGTCACAGTGGGAGTGGGTACATTTACATTTCCTCTTGGCTGCAGAGAAAAAAAAATGCTGCTTTATGACAGTACAAAGAGGGGTCAAAGAGATCCAGATATTAGAATCATTTCCAAACACATAGTGTTTGCTATTCCTTAAGTAGCAGAGTGACATTTATTTTAATGCTATTTAAATGCATCAGATTCTACCACACTGTTCTGCATGCATGTATTCATGAGAAAGTCTACATTTTGTGCATAATGCATGGACTTTTAAGCTAATCATGTCCCATTTTTACATAGTTATTAAGTATAAAAATATGTTTTCATTAATCAGCTGGCATTTAATTAATATAAAATATCCATCTGATTAAATCTCAATTAGTTGCCTATTCAAAACAGTGACATTTTGTGTGTTATTGGAAACCTTACTACCCACACAGATGGCATGCAATAAAAACATTAGGCAAATATTATACCATAACTGGTTGAACATACTGAAGCACATTCATCTTAATAAAATATAATACAGATCAGGGCTCTGCAGAACATCCAACAAAGAAATTTTTACCAAAACAGATTGATGTTCACTCTCACATATGCTGCCAGTTGAACATATTTTGCCTTTGTCTATGTAACAGGCAGATACAGATGTGTAATATTCTGTCTTTGATCTTGAGCCCATTTTACTTAATATTAAAGAACAAACACTAAAGCAGAGAGATTATAGAGTTATGAATTTGAGCATATCTTATGACCACTTGAGATACTCATCATAAGTATGCTGTTAGAATTATTTAAAAGAATTATTAATTACCATGTGAATAATCATTAGTAAAAGAATATCCTTTTTTCATTAGTAGTAAGATATTTGGACAAAAATATTCCTAAAATAAAACACAATTCTTAGTCATAATAAACATTCATTATTAGTATTAATCTTAGAGTTTTTAACTAGATTATACCTAAGTTTTTATCTAGGTTTTATCTAGATTATGCAATTAAATACTTACTAAAAATTGAAAAAAGTGTTAGTTACCATCTATATTTTTCTGATGAAGAAATGTAAGTATAAAGAAATAAATCAAATTTCCCAACATTATACTAAAAATAGCTGGTTATGCGGGTTGGATTCAGATATAAGCAGACTAACTCCAAAGCCCATAGTTTAAAGAAACAGCTGTACTTTCTCTTCAAATATATTCACTCAAAGCCATGACATCAGTGTTGAACTTTATTATCCCTCTCCATAGAACCATCTTATATAATAAACCGTAAGATCATCAAGTAAACAAATAATTCTTATTGATTTCTGTAACCTGGATCCCTAGCACATTGCCTAAAATAAGAGTATACATTCAATATGCTTAAATGATTGAAAGACTAAACGAATGAGCTACTGATGGTTGAGTTGCTGATATACATGGTTGTGTCCTGGGAAACAATGACTATTAAGACATGCTTGTTTGTTGTATCCTCACAAATATATGCTGATTTGCAGAACTGAGACTTAAAACTGCGAGACCTTGGAAATGCACATATATATAAATGCATACAACTACACACATACTCATACATACATATAATACATATATGTGCATATGATATAAATGAGAATATATTTTACATATTATTGTAATGAATAAAAATATTGAATTGAGCTGTTTGCCATTTGCAATAGACTCTCTTACTCTTGTCTCTTCAGTTAAAGGAAAAATTGTTTAGAATATAGTTTTAGAAACTGCATTTTGGCAAGTGAGTAAAGGCAATAATTGCTGACTTACCACCTTACCTGTGACAGGAATTTCTCTTAGCCATTAGCTGGTATGATAGATAGCTTTTGTTTCTCAGTTTTTCTCTAATGATGCAGCTCTATTTATCCTTTTTCTTCTGAATAACAAGGGTAAATTGGTTAAGATTATATAAGCAGAGTATTGATAATGAAGAATTACATGGCACAATGGAAACCATGTCCTAAATAGCACCCGATGCTTATATTTAAATACCCATATACAATTATCACAAACTTTACGATTTATTTCTATTTTATTTCCCCATGCTTTTAATTAATGGAGATATCAGGCATATTTTCAGTATTTGTGTGTGTGTGTGTGAGTTTGTTTTTATTGGGGAACAGGACACAGTGGGGAATATCACCTTGGGCTATGGTATGCCCCGCCTCCCAGAGAATGTCCATTTGTATTCTAATCTTCCTGGGCTTCTTTACGGAACTTTTTCTTCTTCTTGGAGCTGCTCTTGCTGCTAGCAGCCTCATCAGGTCCACTGCTGACCGGCTCCTCTCTGGAGAATTTCCTCTTTTTCTTGGAGACACTTCTGTTGCCTGCCTCTTCCGGGTAATTAACTGTTTCCTCCTTGGGTGATGATTTCTTCCTCTTGGGAAGACGGGCTGCCAGGGGTTTCTTCAGGATCACTACTCATCAACTCCTTCTTGGAAAAAGATTTTCTTTTTCTTGGGTTTGGAGAAAGAAGTAGACAGGTCTTGCATTCCATTCTCCTGAGGAACCTCTTGGGGCTTTTGCTTTCTTTTCTTCTTTTTGGGTTTTTCACCTGCCTCCTCACACTCCTCTGGAGTACTACTGCTGTTTTCTGAAGATGCGAGGGCAAGTGCAGCCAGCCGTTTCTTTTCCTTCTTTAAGCGTTTCTTCTCGTTTCTCCAGCTTCCTAGTAATCTCAGCAGCCGCTTCCTCTGCCTCAACCATTGCTTCCTTCATGACATCCAGATTCTTTCGTGGAATCTCTCCAGTCTCATAGAAGGACAGTCGCTCTTCAACTTGTTCTCGAAGTTTCTCCCCAAATACACTTGTTGGCACCTCAGAGAAGCAATCGATTCGTGAAGCAATACTGCATTTGTTTGCCAGTTATCGGGAGATGCGGCCCTTGTTCGTGGCAGCTGCTCGGCCGATGAAGGTGGAGTGGAAAATGAGTCCATATTTTGGTGTGTTGCCCCTTGTCTTCAGGGCTCTGGAGACTTGGTCCCTTTGCTGGGCCCTGGGAATCACTCAGACACCAGGACTGGCCATCATATTTTCAGTATTTTTTAAAGCAATGATCTGTGTAGTCCAAAGAAACACATTATTTACCATAGCATTTCTCTAAAATATGATTTGGTAAAGTTATAATCTTTCCACTTCTTTGTTCATCATTCAGGGAATTAAGTCTAAAATTTCATTCATTAGCAGAAGCATTTCCTTGGTAAGTATTAGTCTATCTGATATCATTTTTTTCCCAACTCTCTCTTCTAATCCATTTTTCACGTCACCTCTAGATTATGTGGCTTATAAAATGTCTTCATATATAACTATCTTCCAAAAAGCTGTATTATCATAGTTGCTATAAGGATAAGCTCTAAGTTCCTTCTCACAGCAAGAAATGGACATCAAAGCTTGATTTTTTCTCACCACCTTTCTTCTTAACTATTATTAACTTTGTTCATTGGCTGCAATATTCTTCCCTATTTACGATTTGTCTCTGAGACAAAAAAGACCAATTGAATGGGCCTCAGGATCACCTGTGATTTTGGAGATTCACAGGAGATAAAGTCAGATTGAAGTAGCATTCCAAAAAGAAATTACAAGAGTATTTCTGAAACAAAGACACAAGGCTATATTCAAGAGGAACGCTGTGTTAATAATCAGAAGAGAGTTATGTACAGAGGTTTGCTGAGAAGGCAAATATCAGAATAAGTAGCAAAGTCAGTGAATTGGAAATCTAGGAAACGTAGGAACAAGAGGAAAGTATGAATTCACTTAAGCAGTATGAGTTATTCATCCAACTGTGATATATTATAAGACATCCTTTTATTCAGTGCCCACACACTGGTTTTAGGTGTGGGTGGGTCATCTCTGCTGCTTAAACACACTGAGTTGGAGCGAGCTTAAATTCACTAAGACTCTCCTTTACGAGACTCTTCTAAATGTGCTCCATGAAAGGCTGTAGGACATTTTAAAAATCCTTTAAGAGTAAAATGTGAGCTCTTCCTGACCCTAAAATTGAACTGACATCTGTGGCATCATGAAACAAGAACCACTTCTATAGGACACTGCAGTTCTTTTTTAAAAACTTTAATCTTGATTGTCAAGGCAGAATTGTTAAAATGGAATTATGAAATCTGGGTTCAGAAGAAAACAGTAAAATACAGGTTGGGTGTGCTTGAGGGTAAATTAACTTTAAACTCTAAAGTTGGGGTTGATAAGACTTTATACATTACCTGGAATGGACCAAAGCAGCATGGCCAAATACTGGAATGGGATCCTCAGGAAAAAGCATTTCACAAAAAGGCCTGGTAGCAGGGCTGTCTTCTAGAAATGGCCTTTTAGAATTTCATAAGCCTAGAGCGTTTGGTTGTCAGAAAGTTTTCTTATTCTATTTGACATTTTAGGAAAAACAATCAATGGGTAAGGGATCATAATTGCCTTATGGTGGTGAGTTGAAATTTACCTTGCAACTTTCACAGGTAGACTTGATTATGAAGAGAGGTTCAACATAATTATCTGATTGGTAGGAGACATATCACATAAGCATGGTTAAAACATTAGTAGCTTCTTCCATCTAGATTTTGGTCTGAAAGAAGCAAATATTGGAACTGATAATTTCTAGAGGGATATGAAAAGAATTAAACTGAGAAACATGTCCAAGAATGCAAGTATGCTATAAAATTTATATTGTTGTTTTAATAGCATATTCTTAATTATTTTAAGCGTCTCTGTTGCTCTATAGAAATGTGAAATAGAAATATTGCTCTTATGTCATTTTGTAAACAGAAAACCTCAATGGAACTATGGATTTTATTGGAAATTATAGGAATTTTACAAATAATGTAATCATTTGTAATGAATACTGAAGAGCAAGTTTTGTTTCTTTCCAAGCCTTATAACTTTCATATTAAATTATCACCTGGCTAGGTCCACCAGTACATGCTCAATAGGAACTATGTTAGATTTTGACTTTTGCTGATGATTTAAAAACATTATCATATTCTTCACTAGTGTTAAAATTGTTGTAATGTTTGATAGGTACTTGTTTTCAGATTTAGCATGCTGCCTTCTATTAATATTACTAATTTTCTAAGTTATAATTTTTTATTAGTTTCAAGAATGAAAGGTGAACTATATTAAATACTTTGCATCACTGGAAACATTTTTTCCTTTAAGCCTGTTGTATAATTTGTTACATATTTTTTAGTAGTTTCATTGTCTTTTAAAAGTCATCCTAAATTTGATGGTATTTGTTAAAAGCTTTGCATCTATCTTCATTAGTAAGATTAGTTTGTAATTTTGTTTGCTTTGACAATCAAGATTATCTTAGAGAGATGAAATAATTATTCTTTCTTATTTGGAAGAATTTATGTAAGATTCAGATTATCTCTTCTTTATTCTTAACTATTTTTTCAAATCCTTAATGTCTCTGTAATTTTAAAGCCTTTGTAATTATTTGTCAGATTTCCTGAGTTATATTCTTTCCACAATTTTATTCATTCATCTATTTTTAAATTTACTGGCACAATTATTTTAATAATAAAGTATGTCATATTTTTTCCACCTTTGAAACATTTTTATTTCCAAATTGGCTCATTTGTCTTCAGTAGTTAATTAATATCACGATATGTTGGGCTTTATTACTAATCTTTAACAAAACAAAACAAAACAAACAAACAAACAAAAAACAACCTATGCAGTGATATGAGCAAGATGGCAGCATAAGAGGTTCCCTGTTCATATTCCTACAAAGCAACAGTAATTTCACAGCCATCCATGGACAAAAGAGCCTCTGTGGGAGCTTTTGGATTTGGGTAAGAAACCTGGTGACACCCAAGACCTAGGAGGACTGTTTTAAGAGGACAGAGCCCACAGGTGCTAGGCTCACTGACTATACCCCTAAATTCAGATACAGGATGGCCTATCGCCTTGGGGACTCAGCTACAGTCCCATTTGGCCTTGGTCCTGCTACCAGAACCATCCACCAATGAATCTGAGAGGAGTCATGCCCACTTGTGCTTGTAAAACAGGCCCACTGACCTTGGTTCCAGCTGTGGACCCTGAAACTACCCTGTGATACAGTTTCAGCCCCTCTCAGCTACAGTCTGAAAGTAGTCTTGCTCACACAGGGAACTTGTGCCCATTGTGTCTTCATGACAGACTTGTAGACCCCAGCCAAAGCACATTCTGAAATGGCCCTGTAACTTGGCCCCCAACCCTCAAAGCTGTGGTCTGAGAGTAGTTCCATCTGCTCACTGTGACTCAGTTCCAGACCCTCTCACCCATGGTCTAGGGCCAAAGACTCACCCCGTGACCCACTGGGAGCCCTCCCAAGGAACAGAGGAAGTCACACTGTCCACATACCTGATAACAGACTTGCTGTCTTTATACCTTAAAGTGCCCCCTCATCCCAACATCAGCCCTACTGATAAAAGTATTAGAGGCGTTCCAGTCTACTAAGAGAAAAGACAGGATCGATGCCCACTTGAACCCCTAGTAACAGGCCTGCCAACTGCAGACCCCAGTGTGAACTCAGTAGCACCACATGATCCAGCTCTAATTCCACTCAATCATGATCCCAAAGGTAATTACATCCACTTGGAAATGCAACAGGAGAAGGTCTTTACTCTCACCATTTCTATTCAACATAGTGATGGAAGTCCTAGCGAGAACAACTAGGCAAGTAAAAGAAATAGAGAGCATCCACATTGAAAATGAAGAAATTATTTTTTTCTGTTTCTGGATAACATGATCTTATATTTTAAAAAGACTCTGCCAATAAGCTGTTTGAAATAATAAATTAATTCAGTCATGTGATAGGATCCAAAATCACTATTTTAAAAATATGCCCTGTGCTTTTGAACAAAGTTATATTATCTGATATTTGGGTGCACAATTTTATGAATGCCTATTAAATTAGATTGCTTGCGTGGTTTAAAACTTCTGTACTTTTACTGCTAAATGCTAAGCAGAATGATAATTGAAGTAACTGTATCAAAACCACCCCAAATGATATTTGTCCATTGGTCACTATACTTCTATAAATTTTGTAAATACATTCAAGGACATATTTCATGAAAGAATTTTGTAATTATTATTTTGATCTAGTGAATTGTACTTTTTAATCCTTCATTTTGTATGTATAATTCAAAATAAATTCAAGAAAAGAGAGAAAAACATAAAGCTCAATATTTTATACATTTAAAAATCCATATTTAAAAATCTTAGTTAATAGGTATGTAAGATATGAATGGGAGGTGGAAAACCAGGAATCTACTTTAACAATGGAGAAAGTTGAACTAAGAAATAAAATAGGAATGGTACCTCATTCAAACTGATAAATTGCCATAAATTGAAGGATAAGACTCACTGTCTGAACTGTGTATCTCAGGCCCAAGAGAAAAAAAGAGGCTGGATACCATGGCTCATACCTGTAATCCTAGCATTTTGGGAGGTCGAGGCAGATGGATCACTTGAGGTCAAGAGTTCGAGACCAGTCTGGTCAACATGGTGAAGCCCCATCTCAACTAAAAATGCAAATATTAGCCAGATATGGTGGCATGTGCCTGTGATCCCAGCTACTTGGGAGGCTGAAACACAAGTATCACTTGAACCTGGGAGGTGGAGGCTACAGTGAGCTGAGATCACATCACTGTACTCCAGCCTGGGCAACACAGCAAGACTCTGTCTCAAAAAAAAAAAAAAAAAAAAATGGAAAAGAGAGAGAGAGACAGTAGAAAAAGAAAAAAAAATTACTCTGTATGAATTATTAAAGTCCGTGGCAATATTTTTTGAAAAAATACTCTAAAAATTCTAAAAATTATTTTTAAATATGAAAATAAAATCAGAGTGCCAAATCATATACAAATGATAACATAGAAAATCTTTTCATGGATAATTAGACAGAAAAGGCAAAAAAGTAGAATATTCCTTTCTTTAAAATCTTGGAAAGAAAAGCAAATACCAACACTTTCCTCATCCCCAAAAGGAAAAGGTAATGTGTAAATTGTCTTTGTCTTTGTGGTTAAGTGTTTTTCCATTCTTTTAAATATTTGCCTACACATGAAGGTAGCAATTTATTGACAAATATTTTCATCAACATAAGGCAATCAAATTTTATAATAATATCCACACATCTAAGAGCTAGTGGACTTTACTAACCATTGGAAATCATCTATTATTTTTGGATTTAAAAACAACTTAATTATAAAATAATATGTTTATTTTATCAAAAATTTAAAAATACAGGTAAAAAATTTAAAAAAGCAGTGAAGAAAGACTTAACTTCTAGAGCAGAGATAACTATAGTTGTGTAACTAACTTACACAGTCTTTGTATGTATATGGAAAGAAGGGTCATAAAGGCCTTTCCATATTAATGAATGTCAATGACCAAAATAACAGGTGAAAGTATCCCATTTGTTGATTTATTTACTTTGGGGATTTGTGTTGCTATTTGTCACATGATTTTAGTTAGTATCCTATATTGCAGATTGAGCAGTTCTAATCAGAAAATCTGAAATTTGAAATGCTCTAACATCCAAAATGCTCCAAAATCTGCAACTTTTTGAGTGCTGTTATGGTGCCACAAGTGGAAAATTTTACACCTAATCTCATGTGACAAGTCACAGTCTAGATGCAGCCAAACTTTATTTCATGCACAAAATTATTAAACACAAATTACCTTCAGAATCTGTGTATAAAGTTTCATATGTATGAGGCAACAACTAATTTCCTATTTAGACTTGGGTCCCATCCCAAGATATCTTATTATTTATATATGAATATTCTAAAATAAAAACCAAAAATTCTTGAACACTAATGGTCTGAGGCATTTTGTATATGTGCTACTCAATCTGTATTTTCTGAGATTTATCTCTAGAAAAGGTGTTACTGGAGTGAATAAAATAAATACTTTTAAAGATTTTAAAAACAAATTGGTAAAAGTGGACAACTTAAGAAAAGTCTATTTCTCCATACACCTGTCAACACTGTGGGGTTTTTATCCCTTGAAAATAAAACTCTAGAGGGAAGAAGGCAAGATGGCGTCGTAGAGGCGACTCAGGATAGCAGCTCTCGGTGAAGGCGCAGAGGGTGAGTCCTAGCCGCATTCTCGGATGAACCTTTTATGCCCACAGAGTGTTGAACGTCCCAGGTGTGGGAGAGACACTGGACTCTAGTGCAGCCGGCTAACGCAGCCGGCTCCCGCCGCCTCTTCGGCCGGCGCCGCAGTGGGACCCGGCGCGGAATTCACTGGTCTGGGTGCCCTGTTAAACCGGCAATCTGAGATTTGGAAGGGCAGATTGGCATGTCCATCTGATTGAACAGGACTTGGACAATGAGCCAGACCAGGAGTTTCCTGGGAAGCGTGATCTGAGCCGGGGTAGTGGGCAGTGGCACGGGAGATCGCACGGATCCCAGTGCCCTAGCGGCAGGCTCCTGGGGCGCCAGTGAGAGAGTCAACCTTTCAGCTTGGGGAGAGGAAGAGAGAGAGAGAGAGGACGGACTCTGAGGCAGGGAGTTGGGTGATCGGGCTCGGCGGGTCCCACGCTCACGGGGACAAGCAGGGCGGCGACTGGAGGCGCTTGGGGCTGAGAGTTTTGCTGCCGGCATCTAGGATGGTGCAGCCTGGTGAGGGAGGGGCATCCACCATCGCTGACGCAGTGCACCCACGCTGAAGTACCGCCCAGGTCTGACGCAGCCTGCCGTTGCCGAGGCAACCTGCCATAACAGAGAGACTCCGCCAGGCAGCAACAGGGCAGACCCGCGCTAGCAGGTCAGAGCCCCGGCAGGCAAATAGTGAATAGACTGCTGCCTAGTGGGGTAGGACAGTGCAACAGACACTCATAAAGAAAGCCCCAACTCCCTGAGACAGAGCATCTAAGGGTTAAAAAAAAAAAGGGTGGTGTTTTATGAGTTCTATTGCAGCAGACATAAACAACCTCCCAACAACACTGAATGAGCAACGGAGCTCACAGCTCAGCACTGGAGCTCCTATAAAGCACAGACTGTCTCCTCAAGCAGCTCCCTGACCCCTGTATATCCAAGGAGTCACACCAGAAAAAGACTAATCAGACTGACATTTGGCTGGCATCATTCTGGAACAAGGGCAGCAGAAAAAGAAACTGGTATCATCCCTCACTGTTCCGCAGCTGCTGCAGGTATACCCCAGACAAGCAGGGCCTGGAGTGGACCTCAGCACTCATACAGCAGAGAGGATAGACCATTAGAGGGAAAACTAATTAACAGAAATACTTCATCATCAACAATCTCAGTGTCCACACAGAGACCCAATTGAAAAATCAGCAACTACTAAGACGACAGGCGGATAAATCCATAAAGATGGGAAGAAACCAGCGCAAAAAGGAGGAAAACACCCGAAACCAAAACACCTCACCTCCAAAAAAGGACCAAAACTCCTCACCAGCAAGGGAACAAAGCTGGACGGAGAATGAATGTGACAAAATGATGGAATCAGACTTCAGAAAGTGGATAATGAGAAACTTCAGTGAGCTAAAGGAACATGTTCTAAACCAGTGCAAAGAAACTAAGAACCTTGAAAAAAATTTGAAAAAAGATTCGAGGAATTGATAACAAGAATGGACAACTTAGAGAGGAAGATGAATGAATTGAAGGAGCTGAAAAACACAACATGAGAACTTCGCGAAGCATGCACAAGTTTCAACAGCCGAATTGACCAAGCAGAAGAAAGAATATCAGAAGTTGAAGATCAACTCCATGAAATAAAATGAGAAACCAAGATTAAAGAAAAAAGCACTAAAAGGAATGAACAAAATCTCCAAGAAATGTGGGACTATGTGAAGAGACCCAACCTACGTTTGATAGGTGTACCAGAATGTGACGAAGAGAATGAATCCAAGCTGGAAAACACTTTTCAGGATATTATCCAGGAAAATTTCCCCAACCTAGCAGGACAGGTCAATACTCAACTCCAGGAAATACAGAGAACACCACAAAGATACTCCGCAAGAAGAGCAACCCCAAGGCACATAATCATCAGATTCACCAGGGTTGAAACGAAGGAGAAAATACTAAGTGCAGCCAGAGAGAAAGGTTGGGTCACCCACAAAGGGAAGCCCATCAGACTCACAGCAGATCTCTCGGCAGAGACTCTACAAGCCAGAAGAGAGTGGGGGCCAATATTCAACATCCTTAAAGAAAAGAACTTTCAACCCAGAATTTCATATTCAGCCAAACTGAGCTTCATAAGTGAAGGAAAAATAAAATCCTTCACGAACAAGCAAGTACTCAGAGATTTTGTCACCACTACGCCTGCTTTACAAGAGCTCCTGAAAGAGGCACTACACATAGAAAGAAACAACCAGTTCCAGCCATCCTAAAAGCATACCAAATGCTAAAGACCATCAACAAAATGAAGAATGTACATGAACCAATGGGCAAAACAGCCAGCTAGCATCAAAATGGCAGTATCAAATTCACACATAACAATATTAACCCTAAATGTAAATGGGCTAAATGCACCAATCAAAAGACACAGACTGGCAAATTGGATAAAAAACCAAAACCCATCGGTGTGCTGTATTCAGGAAACCCACTTCACATGCAAAGATACACAAAGGCTCAAAATAAAAGGATGGAGGAAGATTTACCAAGCAAATGCAGAGCAAAAAAAAGCTGGAGTTGCAATTCTCATCTCTGATAAAATAGACTTTAAAGCAACAAAGATCAAAAGGGACAAAGAAGGTCATTACATAATGGTAAAAGGATCAATACAACAAAAAGAGATAACGATTCTAAATATATATGGACCCAATGTAGGAGCACCCAGATATATAAGGCAAGGTTCTTAATGATTTACAAAGAGACTTAGACTCCCACAGAATAATAGTGGGAGACTTTAACACTCCACTGTCAATAGCAGACAGATCAACCAGACAGAAAATTAACAGGGTATCCAGGACTTGAACTCAGACCTGGAACAAGCAAAGCTGATAGACATTTACAGAACTCTCCACCCCAAATCCACAGAATATACATTCTTCTCAGCACCACATCACACCTACTCCAAAATTGACCATATAATTGGAAGTAAAGCACTCCTCAGCAAATGCAAAACAACTGAAATCATAACAAACAGTCTCTCAGACCATAGTGCAATCAAGTTGGAACTCAGAATTCAGAAAATAACTCAGAACCACACAGCTTCATGGAAACTGAACAACTGGCTCTTGAATGTTGATTGGATAAACAATGAAATGAAGGCAGAAATAAAGAAGTTCTTTGAAACCAACGAGAATGAAGACACAACGTACCAGAATCTCTGGGACACATTTAAAGCAGTCTGTAGAGGAAAATATATAGCAATAAGTGCCCACATGAGAAGAGTGGAGAGATCCAAAATTAACACCCTATCATCAAAATTGAAAGAGCTAGAGGAGCAAGATCAAAAAAGCTCAAAACCTAGCCAAAGACAAGAAATAACTAAGATCAGAGCAGAATTGAAGGAGATAGAGACAAGAAAAACCCTTCAAAAAATCAATAAATCTAAGAGCTGGTTTTTCGAAAAGATCAACAAAATAGACAGACCACTAGCCAGACTGATAAAAAAGAAAAGAGAGAACAACCAAATAGATGCAATAAAAAACGATAAAGGGGAAATCACCACAGATTCCACAGAAATTCAAACCATCATCAGAGAATACTACAAACAACTCTATTCACATAAACTAGTAAATCAGGAAGAAATGGATAAATTCCTGGACGCCTGTGTCCTCCCAAGCCTAAACCAGGAGGAAGCCGAAACTATGAATAGACCAATAACAAGGTCTGAAGTTGAGGCAGCAATTAAGAGCCTACCACACAAAAAAAGCCCAGGTCCAGATGGGTTCACAGCTGAATTCTACCAGACACACAAAGAGGATCTGTTACCATTCCTTCTGAACCTATTCCAAATAATCCAAAAAGAGGGAACCCTTCCCAAATCATTTTATGAGACCAACATCATGCTGATACCAAAACTTGGCAGAGACTCAACAAGAAAAGAAAACTTCAGGCCAATATCCATGATGAACATAGATGCAAAAATCTTCAATAAAATACTGGCAAACTGATTGCAACAGCACATTAAAAAACTTATCCATCATGATCAAGTAGGATTCATCCCGGGGATGCAAGGCTGGTTCAACATACGCAAGTCTATAAATGTAATTCACCACATAAACAGAAGCAAAAACAAAAACCACATGATTATCTCAATTGCCACAGAGAAGGCATTTGACAAAATTCAACAGCCCTTTATGCTAAAAACCCTCAATAAACTTGGTATTGATGGAACATATCTCAAAGTAATAAAGGCTATTTATGACAAACCAACAGCCAATATCATACTGAATGGGCAAAAACTGGAAGCATTCCCTTTGAAATCCGGCACTAGACAAGGATGCCCTCTCTCACCACTTCTATTCAACATAGTACTGGAAGTTCTAGCCAGAGCAATCAGGCAAGAAAAAGAAATAAAGGGTATTCAAATAGGAAAGGTGGAAGCCAAATTGTCTCTATTTGCAGATGACATGATAGTATACCTAGAAGACCCCATCACCTCAGCCCAAAAGCTCCTGAAACTGATAAGCAACTTCAGCAAAGTCTCAGGATATAAAATCAATGTTCAAAAATCACAAGCATTCCTATACACCAATAACAGACTTAAAGAGAACCAAATCAAGAACGAACTGCCACTCAAAATTGCTACAAAGAAAATAAAATACCTAGGAATACAACTCACTAGGAATGTAAGGGACCTCTTCAAGGGAAACTACAAACAACTGCTCAATGAAATAAGAGAGGACACAAACAGATGGAGAAACATTCCATGCTCGTGGTTAGGAAGAATCAATATCATGAAAATGGCTATACTGCCCAAAGTAATTTACACAATCAATGCTATCCCCATCAAACTACCATTGAATTTCTTCACAGAACTGGAAAAAACCACCATGAATTTCATATGGAACCAAAAAAGAGCCTGCATAGCCAAGTCAATTCTAAGCAAAAAGAACACAGCGGGAGGCATCACACTACCAGACTTCAAACTATACTACAAGGCTACAGTAATCAAAACAGCATGGTACTGGTACCAAAACAGAGATATAGACCAATGGAACAGAACAGAAGCATCGGAGGCAACACAAAATATTTACAACCATATTATCTTTGATAAACCAGACAAAAACAGGCAATGGGGAAAGGATTCCCTATTTAACAAATGGTGTTGGGAAAACTGGCTAGCCATGTGCAGAAAGCAGAAACTGGACCCCTTCCTGACACCTTACACTAAAATTAACTCCAGATGGATTAAAGACTTAAACATAAGACCTGACACAATAAAAACCCTAGAAGAAAATGTGGGCAAAACCATTCAGGACATAGGAATAGGCAAGGACTTCATGACCAAAACACCAAAAGCATTGGCAACAAAAGCCAAAATAGACAAATGGGACCTAATCAAACTCCACAGCTTCTGCACGGCAAAAGAAACAGTCACTAGAGTGAATCGGCAACCATCAGAATGGGAAAAAATCTTTGCAGTTTACACATCTGACAAAGGGCTGATATCCAGAATTTACAAAGAACTCAAACAGATTTACAGGAAAAAAACAAACAAGCCCATTCAAAAATGGGCAAAGGATATGAACAGAAACTTTACAAAAGAAGACATACATGAGGCCAACAAACATATGAAAAAGTGCTCATCATCATTGGTCATTAGAGAGATGCAAATCCACACCACATTGAGATACCATCTCACACCAGTTAGAATGGCGATCATTAAAAAATCTGGAGACAGCAGATGCTGGAGAGGATGTGGAGAAATAGGAACACTCTTACACTGTTGGTGGGAGTGTAAATTAGTTCAACCATTGTGGAAGACAGTGTGGCGATTCCTCAGGGACCTAGAAATAGAAATTCCATTTGACCCAGCAATCCCTTTACTGGGTATCTATCCAAAGGACTATAAATCGTTCTACTATAAGGACACATGCACACGAATGTTCATTGCAGCACTGTTTACAATAGCAAAGACCTGGAACCAACCCAAATGCCCATCGATGATAGACTGGACTGGGAAAATGTGGCACATATACACCATGGAATATTATGCAGCAATCAAAAATGATGAGTTTGTGTCCTTTGTAGGGACATGGATGAATCTGGAGAACATCATTCTCAGCAAACTGACACAAGAACAGAAAAAGAAATACCGCATATACTCACTCATAGGTGGGTGAGAAAAATGAGAACACATGGACACAGGGAGGGGGTCTACTATACACTGGGGACTGTTGGGGGGAATGGGGGAGGGACAGCAGGGGGGGCTGGGGGGGATGACCTGGGGATGACTACCAAGTGTGGGTGAAGGGGAGGAAGGCAGCAAAGCACACTGCCATGTGTGTACCTATGCAACCATCTTGGACGTTGTGCACATGTACCCCCAAACCTACAATGCAATAAAAATTAAAAAAAAAAAAAAAGAAAAGAAAACTCTAACAATTGTATGTAACTATGCATATATGTGTATAAATAGAAATATGATAGACTTTATTATTGCACAGTTATCTATTTGAATGGAAAATTTCCATATTGAATAAAATAATTTTGTATTATAAAGTAATGAATCATTAGTCATAGATGGCAGAAATAAACTGATGACTTTATTCTTCTCAAATATATTTTACATATATTTGATTTGTATGATTGTTTTTCTGTCATGAATCTATAAAGTATTTAATTTCTTCCTTGGTAAGTAATTAATTTTGATTTTAACTTTATGTATTTAAGAATTATTGGCTTCCCTACATGAATAAATTAGAGCCTACTGAATATACTGAAAGATGATTAAAATAAATAAATGTATTTTAAAACAGGGGAGTTAAAAATGCTTTCTGTTTTTGAGCATTTGGCTTGAAATAAAAGTAAACAGCATTTAAATTTAAGAAAAAGTAGGGGTTTGGCTATGAATATTATTGTGGGATAGGAATAAACTTTAGAAGTATGTCAAAATTTTAAAATATTTTTATCGGGATTTTATTAGATTTTAAACTGATACAAATAACTAAGACATTTCTTAGAAAATGGCTTTCAGATATCAAATTTAATTTAGCACATTGTTATTAGTCATGTTGTTTATGATATTAACTTACTGTGAGATTCATGAAAAATGTGTCATTTAATATGGAAATAAATAACATTGTATTTCCTATCTTTGACTTCAAGCTTTTTAATTTTTATGAGAATAGAAATTGAGGGACTTGTTAAAAATTAAATTGCAGTCTGGTAGTTGTGCTGTCATTTACTTTTGGAACAATAGTTTTATCTTCATGATATTACTAAGTAATTTTATTACTTTTGAAATTCTTTGCCCCCTGGGTAATTGTTAGTTCTGAAAACTCAAGCTAAATGAAGTCCACTGACATAGCTCCCATAATATTTCATCACAGCACCTGATTTTTAAAATCATTCAAAGGAAATATCATTATTGCAAACATTTCTTTCTTTCTTTTTTATCTGTGGCTATCTGACTTCCCTACTAAGCTTCCTGAGCCTAAAAGCTCATCTATCTTGATCACTTTTTTATCTCCAGAGTTAAGTTGATATATGAACAACATACTTTTTTATGTTCAAATTTTGATACCATCAAAATCATGCTTACCTCTATCTAAAATTGTTTCAAATTTCTACAAAGAAAAGAAAGGAGGCAAGTGACTGGTGTAGGGGTGGGAAGTGGTGAGATGTTCCTCAAAGTTTCAGTGTACAAAGTTTCAGTTAGAAGGAATAAATTGTGAGAGTCTGTTATACAACATAGTGACTATAGTTAATAATGATGTATCGTAAATTGAAAATTGCTAAAAGAGTAGATCTTAAATGCTCTCACTACACACACACACACACACAAACACACACACACACACACACACAAAGATAAATATGTGAGGTGATGGATATGCTGATTAGGTTGATTTAATCATGTCACATATGTCAAAACATCACATTGTATACCATAAATATGTACAATTTTTATTTGTCACCTCAATAAAGATGAAAGATAAATAAATGAGAAAATAATAATACTGAAAATTATACTGTTTCTTTGATAGTTTAAATGGAACAAAGAACCTAGCATTTTTGTTGGTAACAACAAAAATTCCTAAAAATGTATTTCAATTTAGGTTACGTTATCAACCTACAGGCAATTTCTTGGAGATGAATCAGCACATTATTCTAGACTGAGCATTTTCAAAATCATTCCTTTGAAGTGTAGAGGTAGACCAGGAGTGGTGGCTCACACCCGTAATCCTAGCATTTTTGGAAGCTGAGACAAAAGGGTCCTTGAGGCCAAGAGTTTGAGACCAGCCTGGTCAATCTACCAAGATTTTATCTCTACAAAAATAAAAAATAAAAACAATTAGCCAGGCAAGATGATTTGCACCCAGTCCCTGCTACTTGGGACACAAGCCCAGTATTTCAAGGCTACAGTGAGCTGTGACCACACCACTGCAGTCCAGCTTGGGTGACAGAGTAAGGCTCTGTCTTTCAAAAGAAGGAAAAAAATGAAGGTAAGGGAAGGGGAGGAGGGGAGGGAAGTGGAGGGGAGGGGAGGGAAGGGAAGGGAAAAATGAAGGAAAGAAAGGAAAATGTAGAGGACTAAAGGGTGGGAAGGTAAACTTTAACTACAAATGCTGGCTGTGCTAAAGTGGGAAGAGAAGGTATAGTGGACTCTCAAAGAATTAGAATATACTGCCTACAATAAGAAGTATAAATGTGATCGTAAAATGTCTCTTTAAGATCTCTATGACTATTTTCATGTTTATATCTTTTGTTCTTTTTAAATACTTATTTTGGAGTTACTGTTTGAGGAGTTTTTTCTTTGAAGTTAATACTCATTATGCACCTTGAAAAAGTTTTTTCAGTATTATCTTGTATATTCAATTTAGATATATCTTTTGTATATATTAATATCAAGAATATGAAACCTGCCAGATTGTCTCATAGAACTGATGTTTATAGTTTCTTTTGAATCAACATAGAAATTGTCCCTCTTAGTCTTAAAAATTAAGAAAGTTACATTTGTCTTATCAGCATTCTTTTCTGAGACCAGCTGTCAGACTTCCCAGATAGTAACAAGAATCTGAAACTTACCAGAACACAACATCTAAACAATGAAATGCCAGACCCCTCACCTGCCATGATTTCCTAACCAATCATATGCTTCCTGTTGACCAACTCCTCTTGGTTACTCCTCCCTAATTCCTATTTACTTCCATAAATTTACATTTTCTCCCACTATATAAACCCCCAATTGTACTTGGACAGAGAAATGGATTCAAGATTTTATCTCTCATTCTCCTTGGCTGTGGCGCTTGAATAAAGTTTTTTTCACTACCAATGCTCATTGTCGCAGTGATTGGCTTTCTTTGCCGCAAGCAACAGACCTAGTCTGGATCTCTGGTGTTTCTGTAACAAATAACTATTGAGTTTTTATATTTTTCAGTGACGTGATTTGACTACTATTTTTCTTAGTAAATATTAGTTATAAATCTTATGTTTTTAGTACTAAAAAGTCATAAATACACTGTAATACTTCATTCAGGATTAGTATCTCCCATAAATTATTTTAATCTCTCTCTATATACAAGATTTTAATTAAAAATATTAAATATATCCCATAAAAGTCTATAATATATGTAATTTTATTAAAGCAGTCTTTCCTTTTTCTTTTCTCTGCCCTTTTCTTCTATTTTTTCCCCACCCATATTAAGTAACCCATATTAACAGCCTAGTTTGCACCCTTATATGTTTTTGTATTTGCCCAGATAGTTCTAGAAAGATTTTTATAGATAATAGTGGATTTGGAGGTCAACATTTGACAAAAACATGTTCATAGTATAAGTTGTATTGCATCTTGTTTTTCTTACTCAAAACATGTCAGGGGAATCCATGTGTATGATCTTGTGTAACTCAATTATCATTCATGTAGTCTCTTACTGACTTTCAAAGATTGTGTTATTAATTTTAAAGTTATTTTTGTGTGTCATGTGAGTGACAGATACAATGTTTTTTCCCAGATGAATAGCCAAGTGTGCCAAAACTGTTTACTAAGTCATCTATCATATATTAAATACCCTGGTGCACTGAGACGGATTTTGAAATTCTCCTACCCATTAAAATATGTTTTGATTACAGTGGCTTTATAATGTGTCTCTCCAACTATTCTCCTTTACTCAGATATTTGTAGAGTAGTCTCAGCAATTATCCTTTCATATTATATATAATATTACTCTATCCATATTAAGGTAAAATTAGGGAAACAATATTGGAGAAACTGGAAATGCTATGATAGCCCTCCCACTGAAAAACATGGTATATTTTCCATTTCTTTATGTTGATATTATGTCTTTGTTTTCCTAAGTATTTACACATATTTTTTAGTTTCAAGTTTTCTATTTTGTATTTCTGAGTTCACATTTCTAGTCTAAAGAAAATGATATTGTTTTTCAATATACTTACCTCATATCAAATCATATTATCTTGTAAATTGTAGTAGATATTTATAGGGTTTCTTGACATTTTAGTTATGTGTTAGTAGCAACAAAAGTGCAGTTTTAACTATTTTCTAAAATTTCGGGTATTTATTTTTCTATTGATATTTTATTTATTAAATAAATTAAGTCAATAAGTAATGATAATGATAAAGAGCATTGTTATTATCTTAATATTAATTTAAATCTCTTTAGTCTTTCACCATTACTGGTCTTTGAGCATTAATGGGATTTAGAATTGCTTTTTATTTTATTTATTCATTTTATAGTATTCCTATAAAATTCCGCATTTTATTGGAAATGCATGTAAACATTTACCAAGTGTATTTACACCAACCAATGATATTGTTTTATTTTTGGTTTCTTCTAACTTATCATGTAGTAAATTATCAGATTACCTGGTATAAAACTGGTTCGTATTCGTGAAATAAATTCTACCTAGAAATAAAGATTACATTTGATAAAGTGTAGCATTTTGTTATTACAGTAAACATTTTGCATCTATATTTGCAAGTGATATTGCTCTATAATTAAATTTTTACTTAATTTATTTGGTATTAGTATTAAATTTTTCTGAGTCTATAAATATAGATTCTTATATATTTTGTGTCAATATTAAATAATAGTACATTTTACTATGGTTTAGAGGTTATCATGTGAATTATTTATTCTGCTTTCTAGATATTTTAAATTCTTTTTTCTTGATATATTGTTTGTTGCATATATATATATATATCTCTTAATCTTCAATATGTAAAATATATTTATCATATATCTCATTGCTTTCCTTACTATATTAGAATGGGACCAGAGAATGAGCCTTTTTTTGTTTGCCTCTTTTGGTTAAGAACGTATTTGTAGATTAATTTAGATTTGACTTTTGTAAATGTGACCTGGACTTAGAAATATGCATTTTCAGTATTTTGGGGATTTAAATGAAAAGTACTTTTGTTTGTCATTCAAATCTAGTATGTCCTGCTTTTTATCTGCTGGATATGTTCCATTTCATAGTGGTATCAAACATCCCTATTATACTATTATAAAGTTTCCTTTTGTTTTATTTGTCTCATTTCCTATTTATTATCTAGCCTAATGTTAAACTTCAAAAGTGTCCCTGTTTTCATTACATAAAATTCTTGCCAGTGGTTTTTAACCATTTTTTCCTTTTAAGATGTTAACCTTTCCAGTGTAACTTGATTTTGTTAGAATTTTATTTGTTTGCTATATTTATGATCATCTCTTAATTTTCAGCCTTTCTTTACTGCTTTACTTTTGAGGCATTCATTGATAACAGAATAGGAATGAATGTTATGCATTATTTAATATGACACTTTAGTTGTAAATGGATTTCTACTTGCCCACGTTTATTGTGAATATCTATTTGGTATTTCTTCCCATTTGGCTGTTATTTATTTTATTTTGTTGTTCCTCTTAACTTTATTTTATTTTGCCCAATGCGCTTGCTATTTATGATACTTTTTATCATTCCAAAGTTGAATTTTCTATTATAATTTAATTTTCTTTCCTTATTCAGTTTGTATTTTCTTTGCTAGTAACTTTTTAAAAAATGCTTGGTTCTCTATTACTCTGTGTCGAAAGATACCAGTTATTTCCTGACTAAGGATTTCTCCTTTCCTCTGCTTTCTCCACCCACCTCAATTACAATCCACAGGTATGATTAAGTTTTCTGGATTTGTTTCATTTCTTCATTTTTTTAACCCATTCTTCTTTACCCTCACCATTCTTTCATGAGAACAGTGAAATATTACCTCCTTTCCCACCACCAAGCACACACAGGCTAAGTTCAGCTTTAAAATCATTGCATGTTTTTTTCCTTATTATTGGAGTTTTCATAGCAGCTTTTCTATAACCAGCACTTAGCATGTATATGGAACAGTCTAAGATGTTCTCTCTACCTTTCAACTCCTCTTTTCTTTGGGTCATTTTTCTCATTCATTTCTTATTTCATTACATTTCTTCCTTGAGAATTTTCTCACGTGCAGCTCATTGGGATTGCAATCTAAAATTTTGTAATGATTCTCTTTGCTTCAGTGATAAATGCCATCTTGGCTAATTACAAGATTGTTAAATAACTTAATAGTAAGTTAACTGGTAACTGGTAACTGTTAATCCACCATCTTCTGGTTTCTAGTGTAGAAAATAAAATGTGAGTTACAGTTGTAATATTTTTCATCAGTATGTTAATTTTCCTTTATTTCTGGAGTCTGGTAGAAGTTTTCTTTATTCAGATATTTAGGAATGTTTGTAGGTTATGTGTTCATATGTCTATATCCATTTAAAACCTTTCAAAAGCTTAATGCAACCTTTCGAACTTCTGCATTGTATGTTTCTTCATCTCAGAAATGTTTTAAAAATGTAATTGCTGGGTTCAGTGGCTTATGCCTGCAATTCTAGTGTTATGGGAAACTAAGGCAAGATGGCTTGAAGCCAGGAATGTGAGACCAGCCAAGGTAACACAGCAACACTCTGTGAATTTTTTTAAAAAATTAGTTGGATATGGTAACACATGCCTGTAGTCCAAGCTACTTGGGAGGGTGAGGTGGGATTATCACTGGAGCCCTGGAATTGGTTGCTATAATGAGCTATGATCACATCACTACATTCTAGGTTGGGTGACAAAGATCTTACCTCTATAAATAAATAAATAAATTTAATTAGTGCATCTTCTCTTCCATTTGTCAGTTTTTCACATTCTGAAATTATATTGATTGATTTTAGATTTTATTAACTTTTCTTTTCTCTCTCTCTCTCTTTTTTTTTTTTTTGGCAGGGGTGGAATCTTGCTCTGTTTTGCCCAGGCTGGAGTGCAGTGGCATGATCTTGGCTCACTGCAACCTTCACCTACTGGTTTCCAGTGCTTCTCCTGTCTCAGACTCCCGAGTAGCTGGGATTACAGGCACTCCCATCACATCGGGGTATTTTTTTTTTTTGTATTTTTTTCTTGTATTATTGTAATTTTAGTAGAGACAGGATTTCATCATGTTGGCCTGTGTGGTCTTGAACTCCTGACCTCATGTGATCTGCCCACCTTGACCTCCCAAAGTGCTGGAATTACAGGCATGAGCCAGGGTACCTGGCTCAGAAAAAAAATTTCTTCTCCTTGATCTTCCTGGCCTTAATTTTATGTCAATAGTGACAGTTAACTTATTCAAATGACTTACAGTTTTAGTTCGGAAATATGCATTTTTGCAATTTGTATTTTTATAAATATTGTTATTCTTACTTGTGTTGTTTTTTGCTTCCTCTGTCTTTCCTATTTTACAGCATAGTGTGTTTTCTTTTGTCTTCCCTTTCTCATGTAGATTGGCTTTCCAAAAATTTCAACTAAACCTGAGCCCCAATGAGGTGACAGCCACCTCATGGATCGGCTACTATTCCTCCATGAAAGCACTAACAGGAAGTCATCCTGCTCCCTGGTCTTCTAGGACTTTGTCAGCCCAGGAATAGCAAGGATCTAGCCCCATCTCTTAGTTGTTCCTTAGGTTCTTGGCGGCCTGTGAGACTAGACCCATTCATGTTGGGGGGGTGCCAAATTTTAATAAAAGATAGTGATTGTACAGGCCAAGCTCTTTCTGGAATCTCTGTGTTCTAATCTTTACCAAATACTTCTTTAGTAATAGAATGGTCTCTAGGCCATTATCTACTGACCTAGAAAGAAGAAAGTGCTATAGTAGCTTTTCTGACTGGGACCTCTGTATTGTCCCACACCTTATTATCAACCAGGCTCAGCAGGCTCAGTAGAATCCTGGCTCTGGAGAGAAATACAGATTCAGAGGGAGGGGGCTGAGAAGAATTCAGTTTCACCAGTGTCACAAAAATTCTCAACCATGTCCACTGATTAGGTTGACAAACATGAGCTAGCAAAAATGACAGGCTATAATCAAATAAATATTTTCTTAAAATAATGGCATTTTACTCACATATAGACAGTGTACTTTTTTTCTCTTCAGGGACTGAATAAACAAGCTCATGCCATTTCAAAATATGCACAAAACATGTATATGCACAGGCATAATTCATGTTTATGATCATATATACATACTCCTCATTTTATTTTGGTTATATTGCTTACAATGCCCATGTAGCCATCAGCCCTGGTGCACTCATGGAATAAAATAAGAATTATCTCCTTGCATTTGGAACTATTGCCCTATAAACACAGTTATATGTTCTCTAGAAGTAAACATCTCTTTATTGATTCTTTAAGTTGTTTTCTACTCTAAGTTATCAGAAACACTTTTACTAGGCATCTGCATAAAAATTCATATGCAGCTAGCCTGCCTAGTGAAGCATTGTATTCTTTACATTCAAGATAGTTGAATGATTCCGCTTAGTTTAAGTGGCACTCTGCCACACATATATTACAATACAAGAAGAACTCAGAAGAATCACTGAAGCTAACCATACATTACATGCATGGTACACTCACCAGATGCCTCTTCTTACTTTGTTATGTTTCATAAACCTACACTGACATTGTCATTAGGTTCAGAAATTTGACTCTGCTCACTTTGCCATCTTTAAAATAGACACCTCTGAAGGTTGTTGCTTTAACAAATAGAATTTGCACCCCCAGTTATATCACTAACATTTCTAAATAATTATGTTATTTCACTTATTCATAATAAGTGATGAGAGTAAATGCAGAAAGGAAAAACCATGCCAGGCAAGAGCATGAAGAAATTCTGTAAATTCTACCAGTGAGTTTTCTCTCCCATAGCATTCCTAAAACAACAAAACAATTCCTGTCACTTTTACTCTTATGGAGGTGTCTGGTTTTTATGGTACATATTAACATATATGACTGAGACTGTAAAATGCCACAAATTGGATCAGAGTGAAGTATTCTCCTCATCAAAGTTTATGTAGCTTAGTTATATGGCTGAATATGGCTTTGTGGTATAAAACTAGAAATACTGATCTCAATTTTGCCATTGTTGGCATTGGTTCTTGTGGACCTGATTACCTAAGCCTGCTTAGGTGATGCTGTGACTGTCTGCAGCATGGAGAAACACTCTTGCTTAGAGCATTGCTTTTCTGTCAGGCCATATATACTACAGGTACTTCAGCTAATGACATTTTCCAGTAATCAAAAAATCATTTAAGATTATACCATATTGTTTTTATAAATAACCATTATATAGAAGGATTGAGTGTTGAGATAATTAAAGGATTCAATTTTTTTCATTTGTTTATATATTTTTGCATAAAGTCAGCTTAGAATTAACTTATTAAATAATTTCTATATTTATTCCTTATACTTTGATAACTTTCTGCCAATTAGAATGTGAATTAAAAATATATCTTATTTAAATACACTTCACTGTCATTGAGTTTACTACTAATATCTCACTTATTTCATTTCATTCTCCAGTTTACATGTTTAGAAGTAAGAGTCTTAGAGACTCGTGCCTGATTACTATCCCTCAGCACTTCTCTTCTCTTCAACACACATTTCTTTAGCATTACAAGTGTATGTGAATGACGATTCTTTTTGAGTGATCAGATTTCTTTCCATGCATGGTAGATATTTATTTGTGTTTTTTCCTATTAAATATGCTATGGTAAATTGTTAATTCTAATTTTCATAGAGAATAATTTTTTATGATAGGTTGGACTTAACCTCATCTATTTATTTCTGGCATTATCAGTTTACATTCTCTGCTCCTTCTTGCCCTTTAGATGTCAGAAATATTTAATCATGTTACAAGTACAGTTCAATAATACATAAAGTACTTATTCCATTGTTATTTTGAATATTTTTTGAGAATGCTAAAATTGAAAGCCTCTTATTCTCTATCTGGATTGAATATTGTAGTCTTTCAACTTTTCTGTTATTGAATAATAGTATTATACAAAAAGATGTATTTTAAAATTTAAGACATGATAAGAATTCCAGTTTCTCTAGAGATGACTAAATTGACATTTTATCTATATTATGGGATAAAATTTACTTTAATTCTTTAATTTTTTTCTGCTGTTCATTATTAAGGTGCTTCACTTTCTCTTACATTTTAATAATAAAAGTATAGTGGTATATATTAATAAAATGTAACATTATATTATGAAAGTAACTTTATTTTTGTCTCTTACTTTCCTTTTAGGTTTGAGTAAATTGTTCTTTTGTGCCCAAGGTCTGTGACTTAATAATCAGTCTTAAATAATAAAGGTTGCATTTCATTTCTATTTTAAAAAAACAAATTTTCAATATTTAAAATATCTACTCACATGTATTAGTCAAAAGTTCTTTCTTGATTTAAGGAGGCGTCTCTCAACACCCAATATGGGATGTTTATAGGTTCTGAGACTCTTTAGTTGGGAGTAAGGCATGGCTAATGTTTAAATTTTTCCTTATCTAGTGTTTCCACTTGTTATTTCTTGAAGATGGAAACATATAGAGGTAAGAGGCATGGGAGCATAATATTCCTTCCTGATAGATACGTCAAGGTGATCAGTCATCGTGCTCTCTGAACTAAACAAATGCTCAGCTAAGACCTTTCGGTGGCTGTCTGTTTCCTTCTGATCTCCAAGCAATCTTTTGTCAGCAACTCGTAACCACCTTTTGGGTGGAAGTGAAAGGTCTGCTAAGGATTAGTAATCTTTTTCTACCACCTTCTGTTCAAATATGCATAGGGTTCTAATATTTATTATTAAAACTTAGTGTCTGTTATTTTAATACCAACAGAAACTTGAGGAGAAACCACCCAGTTTGGACATCTTGTTCCGTAAATATTATTTCTTCCTTTGAGGGTAACTCCTGAAAAGTGGTGCTGTGTTAAAAAGCAATGGATATTGTTTAAACTCATGATATATTGGAAGGTTTTTTTTTTTTTTAGAAAAAGTTGAACCAATTTACAATCCACTAGCCATGTTTACAATTACACTTCTCAGTAAATTTTAGCCTCCAACATTTCATTATTATTTTTCTGATGATTCAGTAGGTTGAAAATAAAATATTACAGATATTTTATTTTATATAGGTTAAATTACTTGCAAGATTGAATCTCTTTATACATGTTTACCAGACATCTGTCTGCTCATGTTTTATCAAACCATGTCATTTGTCCAATTGCTGAGATAACAATTTTGCTCAGTGCCTTAAATACATACAAATAAAATAACAGATATATGGTATAAATAGGCACAATGAGTATAAATAGCAACTAACCATCACTCAATATAAGCTTTAAAGCATGTTGAACACATTTGGGGCCCAGCTGTTGTGAACCTTATGCTATAAACAATAGAAAAGCAATTTTGTTTATTCTGAATTATGTTATTTTCTGCTTTGTAGCACATGTAGTCCTATAATTGCATTTTTTCCTTCTGCTATCATTGCCCTTGAAGTTAGAGAATTTTTCCTCAGATTATAGAAAAGAAATATTTTTCTGCATATCCATTTTCTTTTCAGTTCAAATATGAAATAAACTAAATCATCAAACTTGTAAGTGTTCTTCCCCATAGAAATATTTTCAAAATTTTTATCTTTTTCACTGTGTTTGAAAACATAGTTGTATGTTCTAATTAAAAATGTGATTTTGAAAAATTATTTGGCCTATAAAATGCATATTATTCCTTTTGTATTTTTTTTTAATTTTTATTGCATTATAGGTTTTGCAGTGCATGTGCAGAACGTGCAAGATAGTTGCATAGGAACACACATGGTAGTGTGTTTTGCTGCCTTCCTCCCCTTCACCCACACTTGGCATTTATCCCCAGGCTATCCCTCCCCAGCCCCCCCGCTGTCCCTCCCCCATTCCCCCCAATAGACCCCAGTGTGTAGTAGACCCCCTCCCTGTGTCCATGTGTTCTCATTTTTCTCACCTGCCTATGAGTGAGAATATGCGATATTTCTTTTTCTGTTCTTGTGTCAGTTTGCTGAGAATGATGTTCTCCAGATTCATCCATGTCCTTACAAAGGACACAAACTCATCATTTTTGATTGCTGCATAATATTCCATGGTGTATATGTGCCACATTTTCCCAGTCCAGTCTATCATCGATGGGCATTTGGGTTGGTTCCAGGTCTTTGCTATTGTAAACAGTGCTGCAATGAACATTCGTGTGCATGTGTCCTTAGAGTAGAATGATTTATAGTCCTTTGGATATATACCCAGTAATGGGATTGCTGGGTCAAATGGAATTTCTATTTCTAGGTCCTTGAGGAATCGCCACACTGTATTCCACAATGGTTGAACTAATTTACACTCCCACCAACAGTGTAAGAGTGTTCCTCTTTCTCCACATCCTCTCCAGCATCTGCTGTCTCCAGATTTTTTAATGATCGCCATTCTAACTGGTGTGAGATGGTATCTCAATGTGGTTTTGATTTGCATCTCTCTAATGACCAGTGATGATGAGCATTTTTTCATGTGTTTGTTGGCCTCATGTATGTCTTCTTTTGTAAAGTGTCTGTTCATATCCTTTGCCCATTTTTGAATGGGCTTGTTTGTTTTTTTCCTGTAAATCCGTTTGAGTTCTTTGTAAATTCTGGATATCAGCCCTTTGTCAGATGCGTAAACTGCAAAGATTTTTTTCCCATTCTGATGGTTGCCAATTCACTCTAATGACTGTTTCTTTTGCCGTGCAGAAGCTGTGGAGTTTGATTAGGTCCCATTTGTCTATTTTGGCTTTTGTTGCCAATGCTTTTGGTGTTTTGGTCATGAAGTCCTTGCCTACTCCTATGTCCTGAATGGTTTAGCCTAGATTTTCTTCTAGGGTTTTTATGGTGTCAGGTCTTATGTTTAAGTCTTTAATCCATCTGGAGTTAATTTTAGTGTAAGGTGTCCGGAAGGGATCCAGTTTCTGCTTTCTGCACATGGCTAGCCAGTTTTCCCAACACCATTTATTAAACAGGGAATCCTTTCCCCATTGCTTGTTTTTGTCTGGTTTATCAAAGATTATATGGTTGTAGATATGTTGTGTTGCCTCCGATGCCTCTGTTCTGCTCCATTGGTCTATATCTCTGTTTTGGTACCAGTACCATGCTGTTTTGATTACTGTAGCCTTGTAGTATAGCTTGAAGTCTGGTAGTGTGATGCCTCCCACTGTGTTCTTTTTGCTTAGAATTGACTTGGCTATGCGGGCTCTCTTTTGGGTCCATATGAAGTTCATGGTGGCTTTTTCCAGTTCTGTGAAGAAATTCAATGGTAGTTTGATGGGGATAGCATTGATTGTGTAAATTACTTTGGGCAGTATAGCCATTTTCACGATATTGATTCTTCCTAACCACGAACATGGAATGTTTCTCCATCTGTTTGTGTCCTCTCTTATTTTGTTGAGCAGTGGTTTGTAGTTTTCCTTAAAGAGGTCCCTTACATTCCTTGTGAGTTGTATTCCTAGGTATTTTATTTTCTTTGTAGCAATTGTGAATGGCAGTTCGTTCTTGATTTGGTTCTCTTTAAGTCTGTTATTGGTGTATAGGAATGCTTGTGATTTTTGAACATTGATTTTATATCCTGAGACTTTGCTGAAGTTGCTTATCAGTTTCAGGAGCTTTTGGGCTGAGGTGATGGGGTCTTCTAGGTATACTATCATGTCGTCTGCAAATAGAGACAATTTGGCTTCCAGCTTTCCTATTTGAAAACCCTTTATTTCTTTTTCTTGCCTGATTGTTCTGGCTAGAACTTCCAGTACTATGTTGAATAGGAGTGGTGAGAGAGGGCATCCTTGTCTCATGCCGGATTTCAAAGGGAATGCTTTCAGTTTTTGCCCATTCAATATGATATTGGCTGCTGGTTTGTCATAAATAGCTTTTATTACTTTGAGATATGTTCCATCAATACCGAATTTATTGAGGGTTGTTAGCATAAAGGGCTGTTGAATTTTGTCAAATGCCTTCTCTGTGGCAATTGAGATAATCATGTGGTTTTTGTTTTTGCTTCTGTTTATGTGGTGAATTACATTTATAGACTTGCATGTGTTGAACCAGCCTTGCATCCCCGGGATGAATCCTACTTTATCATGATGGATAAGTTTTTTAATGTGCTGTTGCAATTGGTTTGCCAGTATTTTATTGAAGATTTTTGCATCTATGTTCAGCATGAATATTGGCCTGAAGTTTTCTTTTCTTGTTGAGTCTCTGCTGGGTTTTGGTATCAGGATGATGTTGGTCTCATAAAATGATTTTGGAAGGGTTCCCTGTTTTTGAATTATTGGGAATAGTTTCAGAAGGAATGGTACCAGCTCCTCTTTGTGTGTCTGGTAGAATTCGGCTGTGAACCCATCTGGACCTGGGCCTTTTTTTGTGTGGTAGGCTCTTAATTGCTGCCTCAACTTCAGACCTTGTTATTGGTCTATTCATAGTTTCGGCTTCTTTCTGGTTTAGGCTTGGGAGGACACCGGCATCCAGGAATTTATCCATTTCTTCCTGGTTTACTAGTTTATGTGCATAGAGTTGTTTGTAGTATTCTCTGATGATGGTTTGAATTTCTGTGGAATCTGTGGTGATTTCCCTATTATCATTTTTTATTGCATCTATTTGGTTGTTCTCTTTTTTCTTTTTTATCAGTCTGGCTAGTGGTCTGTCTATTTTGTTGCTCTTTTCGAAAAACCAGCTCTTGGATTTATTGTTTTTTTGAAGGGTTTTTCTTGTCTCTATCTCCTTCAGTTCTGCTCTGATCTTAGTTATTTCTTGTCTTCACCTAGGTTTTGAGCTTTTTTGATCTTGCTCCTCTAGCTCGTTCAATTTTGACGATAGGGTGTCCATTTTGGATCTCTCCACTCTTCTCATGTGGGCACTTATTGCTATATATTTTCCTCTACAGACTGCTTTAAATGTGTCCCAGAGATTCTGGTATGTTGTGTCTTCGTTCTCATTGGTTTTGAAGAACTTCTTTATTTCTGCCTTCATTTCATTGTTTATCCAATCAACATTCAAGAGCCAGTTGTTCAGTTTCCATGAAGCTGTGCGGTTCTGAGTTGATTTCTGAATTCTGAGTTCCAACTTGATTGCACTATGGTCTGAGAGACTGTTTGTTATGATTTCAGTTGTTTTGCATTTGCTGAGGAGTGCTTTACTTCCAATTATGTGGTCAATTTTGGAGTAGGTGTGATGTGGTGCTGAGAAGAATGTATATTCTGTGGATTTGGGATGGAGAGTTCTGTAAATGTCTATCAGGTTTGTCTGTTCCAGGTCTGAGTTCAAGTCCTGAATATCCTTGTTAATTTTCTGTCTGGTTGATCTGTCTGGTATTGACAGTGGAGTGTTAAAGTCTCCCACTATTATTGTGTGGGAGTTTAAGTCTCTTTGTAAGTCATTAAGAACTTACCTTATATATCTGGGTGCTCCTGCATTGGGTCCATATATATTTAGGATTGTTAGCTCTTCTTGTTGTATCGATCCTTTTACCATTATGTAATGACCTTTTTTGTCCCTTTTGATCTTTGTTGCTTTAAAGTCTATTTTATCAGAGATGAGAATTGCAACTCCTGCTTTTTTTTGCTCTCCATTTGCTTGGTAAATCTTCCTCCATCCCTTTATTTTGAGCCTTTGTGTATCCTTCCATGTGAGGTAGGTTTCCTGGATACAGCACACTGATGGGTTTTGGTTTTTTATCCAATTTGCCAGTCTGTGTCTTTGATTGGTGCATTTAGCCCATTTACATTTAGGGATAATATTGTTATGTGTGAATTTGATACTGCCATTTTGATGCTAGCTGGCTGTTTTGCCCATTGGTTCATGTAGATTCTTCATTTTGTTGATGCTCTTCAGCATTTGGTATGCTTTTAGGATGGCTGGTACTGGTTGTTTCTTTCTATGTGTAGTGCCTCTTTCAGGAGCTCTTGTAAAGCAGGTCTAGTGGTGACAAAATCTCTGAGTACTTGCTTGTTCGTGAAGGATTTTATTTTTCCTTCACTTATGAAGCTCAGTTTGGCTGAATATGAAATTCTGGGTTGAAAGTTCTTTTTTTTTAAGGATGTTGAATTTTGGCCCCCACTCTCTTCTGGCTTGTAGAGTCTCTGCCGAGAGATCTGCTGTGAGTCTGATGGGCTTCCCTTTGTGGGTGACCCGACCTTTCTCTCTGGCTGCACTTAGTATTTTCTCCTTCATTTCAACCCTGGCGAATCTGATGATTATGTGCCTTGGGGTTGCTCTTCTTGTGGAATATCTTTGTGGTGTTCTCTGTATTTCCTGGAGTTGAGTATTGACCTGCCTTGCTAGGTTGGGGAAATTTTCCTGGATAATATCCTGAAGAGTGTTTTCCAGCTTGGATTCATTCTCTTCGTCACATTCTGGTACACCTATCAAACGTAGGTTGGGTCTCTTCACATAGTCCCACATTTCTTGGAGATTTTGTTCATTCCTTTTTGTGCTTTTTTCTTTAATCTTGGTTTCTCATTTTATTTCATTGAGTTGATCTTCAACTTCTGATATTCTTTCTTCTGCTTGGTCAATTCGGCTGTTGAAACTTGTGCATGCTTCGCGAAGTTCTCGTGTTGTGTTTTTCAGCTCCTTCAATTCATTCATCTTCCTCTCTAAGTTGTTCATTCTTTTTATCATTTCCTTGAATCTTTTTTCACATCTTTTTTCAAGGTTCTTAGTTTCTTTACACTGATTTAGAACATGTTCTTTTAGCTCACTGAAGGTTCTCATTATCCACTTTCTGAAGTCTGATTCCATCATTTCGTCACACTCATTCTCCGTCCAGCTTTGTTCCCTTGCTGGTGAGGAGTTTTGGTTTTTTGTAGGAGGTGAAGTGTTTTGGTTTTGTGTGTTTTCCTCCTTTTTGCACTGGTTTCTTCCCAACTTTATGGATTTATCCTCCTGTCATCTTAGTAGTTGCTGATTTTTCAATTGGGTCTCTTTGTGGATGCCCAGATTGTTGATGATGAGGTATTTCTGTTACTTAGTTTTCCTTCTAATGGTCTAGCCCCTCTGCTGTACGAGTGCTGAGGTCCACTCCGGGCCCTGCTTGTCTGGGGTACACCTGTAGCAACTGCAGAACAGTGAGGGATGCTACCAGTTTCTTCTTCTGCTATCTTTGTTTCAGAGTGATGCCCACCAAATGTCAGTCTGATTAGTCCTTTTTTGGGGTGACTCTTTGGATATACAGGGGTCAGGGAGCTGCTTGAGGAGATGATCTGTGCTTTATAGGAGCTCCAGTGCTGAGCTATCAGCTCCGTTGTTCATTCAGGGTTGTTGGGAGGATGTGTTTATGTCTGCAGCAACAGAACTCATAAACCGCCCCCCTTTTTTTTCCCCTTAGATGCTCTGTCTCAGGGAGTTGGGGCTTTCTTTATGAGTATCTGTTGCACTGTTCTGCCTAGCTAGGAGGCAGTCTATTCACTATTTGCCTGCCGGGGCTCCGCCCTGCTAGCACGTGTCCGCCCTGTTGCCACGGGGCTCTGTTCTGCTGTGGCATGCTCCGCCCTGCTGGCAGAGTCTCTCTGTTATGGCAGGTTGCCTTGGCAACAGCAGGCTGCGTCAGCCCTGGGCGGTACTTCGGTAAGGGCAGATTGTGTCCGTAGTGGCAGACGCCCCTCCCCCACCGGGCTGCACCGTCCTAGATGCTGGCAGCAAAACTCTCAGCCCTGAGTGCCTCCAATCGCCGCCCTGCTTGTCCCCGTGAGGGTGGGACCCGCGGAGCCCGATCACCCAGCGCCCTGCCTCAGAGTCCATCCTCTCTCTCTCTCTTCCTCTCCCCAAGCTGAACGGTTGATTCTCTCACTGGCGCTTCAGTAGCCTGTTGATAGGGCACTGGGATTCATGCGATCTCCCGTGCCGCTGCCCACTGCACCAGCTCAGATCACGTTTCCCAGGAATCTCCTGGTCTGGCTCATTTTCCATGTCCCGTTCAATCAGATGGACATGCCAATCTGCCCTTCCAAATCTCAGATTGACGGTTTAACAGGGCACCCGGACCAGTGAGTTTTGTGCCTGGTGCTGCTGCACTGCGGCTCCAGCCGAACCAGCCGCACGAGCTGGCTGCACTAGCATCCCGTGTCTCTCCCACACCTGGGACTTTCAACGTTCTGTGGGCGAAAAAGGTCCATCCGAGAATGTGGCTAGGACTCACCCTCTGTGCCTTCACTGAGAGCTGCAATCCTGAGTCACCTCTATGATGCCATCTTGGAACTCCTTTTGTGTTTGTTAATGGTGTTACATAGGATTTGGTAACATCATCCTCATTTCATTGTTGTCCTTAATTCTCCATAGAGAGTATCAGTTTTATGTTATTTAACTTTTCCAATGAGAGTTCAGTTCTCTCACAGAATAATTTTGAATATTTCTTTTTAGAATGAATTTTCTCATGATCCACTTACATTTTCATATGGGAAGTGTGGGAAAACAGAATATTTTATTTTTAAATTTTCTTGAGTTCAAGTATTTCTTAATAAGTTACTTTTATCACAGTGAGTTACTGGGGCCACTGTATAATACTAAAGATAAGTAGAAAGTAATCATATTGTATAATACTAAGAATGAACCAAAGGTATTTATTCATTAGGGTGTCTGAATATATGTAAGAGAAAACTCAATTAGAATTGCTTAAGCAACAATACAATGCTTTGTTTCCTATAAAAAGATAGGGAGAGCTTCTTGGTTGATTGATCTAGTTGCTCAATATCACTATAAAGAGCCCAGAATCTGTCACTTGCTCTATATGGTATCCACATTGCCAATTTCTTTAGCTTATTTCTATGTCTAGTTGTACAAAAGCTGTCACTTGCCGGGGATTTCAGGTTGCCTAGTTCATATCTGGCAGGAACAAAAGTGAGAACACCTCTTCCACATCCCTTTCCTTTAAGCTAATTGGTACAAGCTAGCTTACATGTCCCCCTGAAATAAGAATCAGCACTAGGGGAAATCCTTGTACTTTACCATTTACTGGAGCTGCCATGGATTCCTGGGACAGCAATGAATTAGGACTTACTAATGATGGTTTTTTACTGATCAGGACTCATATCAAAGCCCATTGCTGCTATTAAAAAAAAAAAAGAGGAACAGAGGGACAACATGTTGGGATGTTGCCTTGCCAAGTTCTTCCCTAAAATGTAGCACTCATTGTCTTTTAATGCCAGCAGGTATCTTATTACATATAAGCTTATTCTATCTTATATAATAAGCAAGCATATTTTATATAATAAGCAAGTATCTTATTATATCTTATATATCAATACTGAAATTATCTGTGTGTTAGCTTGTGTTCTCTTTCAGTGGAAGCAAAGCTCTGTAATGCTGTGAACTGTTTTTTTTTAATCTATTATTACCCTTTCAGGATTTATCAGTGTTTTAAAATAGTTACTTCATGGATGTTTGCTACTTGAAGGAAATAGTTTCTTACTTTTAATTTTAATTTATTGTTATTCTTTTTAAGTGTTTGGGAAATAGTCCAAACTCTGTTATCTGTTTTTGTCATAATAGTACTTTCATTAATTTTGTTTTTAAAGCTATTCATTCATAGACCACATTTTTTCTGTGTGATTTCCTGAAACATAGTTTTATAGATAAATATACTTATTTATACTTATTTCTTTGGTAAGGATAGGAGTATATATTATCTTTATATGGTAAAACTTGCATTAATGTGCTGTGACTTTGAAATGCCTTGCTACCACTGGAAATATAGTATTTATACATTTTAAGAATATTTGTATTTTGTGATTGTGGGAGGGACTCTATCCCTCTCACATAAAAATCTTGCAAAAATGTTTTTGTTTTTTTTTGGAATTAGAAGTCTTTTCTCATTGCAAATGCAAAAACAAAATATGATTTATTAAATGTTCTTATATGTTAAACTCATTTGTACTAACAGGTGTGCTTTACTAAAATTGTACTTGTGAAGAAATATCCACTTGGTTTTTGTACCTTCTATAGAAAGTAATGATCTACTTGTTAAAGGCTAAGATTTACAGGCATCATTAGGAATAGATTGTAATTACTGACACATTGTTGCATGTACATCCTGAGAGATAGCATGGTAGAGTTAATGAGGCACATGCATTGATACAGAATTTGCAAATCATCATGACTAATTTTATCTTAATAAGTTAAATAACACCTCATGAGTTCCCTTCAGTTTAATTCTCAGTATTAATCTAATTTATAACAGAAATATATGAACTATAAAAAATTTTCTTTTCAGAGATGTCTATTTTTAATTTGCTTAATAATTACTAAGCACAAGTAGAACATTTCCTATGTACCATGCACCATGTCAAGTGCTGGGGATACAGAGATGAATCAAACAGTCTCCAAATTAAAGGAGCTCAAAGCCTCCTAATGAAAATGAAAATAATGAGATAATGTAATTCACTAGAGTAATTACAAAGCTGTTATTGTGCAGAAAATATTACTGAAGCACAGAGAAGACTATGTACAAATTCTGGAAAAGTCAAGAAAGTTTTCCTGATGGTGATAAAACCTAAGTTGAAACATAAATATGTCTCTTTTTCTTAATTTTTATTTGTATCTTAAACCAAAATTAAGTTGAATCTACAGCAGCACATTTTGCTTTGCAAAATGGCTATTTTGCAATTAAGAGCAAAGCAAAATGTGCTGCCGAAATCTGGTTACAATCAGGCTAGAGAGTAGGGAATGGGTGAATAGATTATAATTTTATTCAAGAATTTAGGAACAGAATGATCTCCTCATTTTTAAATTTGACTGTGATATTTAGATAACAAGTCAGTTTGACTAATTGAAAAAAATAGGTGAATTGTTTGAGTTGGCCAGGGATAGAACAAGAAAGGGTATGATAGCCAGCAAATGTAAGGTGGAGAAAATAAACCATTGCACAAAATTGTTAGATAGGTAGGACATTTTCTTTGAAGAGACAAGAATTCTTAAACTGAAGATGAAACTTAACAAGATGAGAAGGATGATTATTTTTAAATTCCATTAGTTCAAAAAATCAAAATCCTACAAAGATGCAGAAATAGTTCCTGTGTTACAAACAGACATGTCACTTTTGTTTCCCTAGTCTCATTAAGTCTTTTGAATTTTTAATTCTGAATAGACTGTTTTGTTATTTCTATCTTTTGAAATTTTGAGACTGACCTTGTGGTAGAGTGTTCATGTAAATGCTATTTTACATTTGTTTTCCTCAAAATCTGCTAAATGTTAAAGGTAGAAATTTTGCTGACATCTAAAATATTTCAGAGTGAGATCATAACTTTCATATGTAGTTCTCAGATTCACTGCCAGCTTTTGATCACCGTTACCTTGGATAATTACTGTCTTTTATATTTGCAGAACACTTTAACTTATGTTTTCTAATTTTACATCTAAAACCCATTTTTAAAGATACTAAAAACAATTTCAGATAAATGCATTGATTCATTCCTTACATTGCACTGCCCCTTATACACTACACAAGCAGAACTGTACTCCAGAAATTTAATCATATGTAACGTATCATTTACATTCATGCTATCAACTAACTACATTTGTCACAGAACTACCATATATTTATTAACTTTCTTCAGTGATTCTATTTATAAATGTAATTCATAAAACTTCACAGAGTAACTTTTTTTTTTTGAGATGGAATCTTGCTCTGTTGCCTAGGCTGGAGTGCAATGGCAGGATCTCAGCTCACTGCAACCTCTGCTTCCTGGGTTCAAGCAATTCTCCTGCCTCAGCCTCCTGAGTAGCTGGGATTACAGGTGCCTGCCACCACACCCAGCTAATTTTTATATTTTCAGTAGAGATGGGGTTTCACCATTTTGGCTAGCCTGGTCTCGAACTCCTACCTCAGACGATCTGCCCACCTCGGCCTCCCAAAGTGATGGAATTACAGGCATGAGCAACAGCGCCCAGCCTACAATGTAACTTCTTTTAGGGGAGAGGCTGGAAAGTCCTTAAAGAATCATATAAATCAAATCAAGCTAAATAATACAGTGGTAGGAAGACAGGAGTAAATAAAAAGAACAATGAAAGTTGTATCCTTACGATGAAATAGAGAATTTTGTTTCTTGTGCTTAATTTTATAGCTGTAGTAATAATTTCAATAGAGCATTTATGATATGCTTTAAGATTCAGCAGTATTATTTGAATAAGATTTCCAATTTTCTGAGTAATTCTATAAAAGATGATTGTGAAGTAGAGGGATATATTTTGATATTATTCTGACAAAAAGAAACTCCAATTCAAACATTAAAATTCTTTTACATTACAAGAATGAAAATGGTGTCATAAAAATAAATAGGTTATTTTAATAAGAAGTTCAACATATGGATGTCTTAATATATTTAAAGGTACCACTGCTTGAGACAGAAAAATCAAATTTGTTTCATTTTCAGACAAATAGAAATTTCAAATATGAAATTATTTAGCAAGCATTCAAAACAAATTATCTCTAATTTGACAATAAAATAATTTTACCCAAGATTAGATGTAAATCTTACAGACCATTAAGGAAAGTAAGAATTTGCTATTGTGTTATAACAGCAAATGAACTCTATCTTTTACCATTATAAGATGGTGTCTCAAGAAGAAAATGCATGTTCACTTCTGTACCAGTCATTACAATAACCAGTAAGTTAAATTCTGTTGGCTGTCATTCATAGGAGAAATTCACAAAATTAAAAAAAAATCAACATAAAAATGTAGAACTGTTTCTAAAATTCTTATAGAATAAACCAATTTGTTTTTTTAAGCTTCCTTGAAGAGATCAGTGAAACATTATACAAAAAAAACTTTCCATGATTTTGGCAAAGGAGTTTCTTTTCTATGTAATTTTGCCATAAAAATAATGTAGGAATTATATAAATAATAACAATTTATTTAAAATGTAGGTTCAATAATATATTAAATCAAATTATATATAATTGATTTCTGATATATCATTGTGCATTTTTAAATTATTTTAATTTTTATAATATAGCTGAGTAATGTGCAGATCAATAACTTGCCTTGCCAATTTAATTATTATTTTTATAATGAAATAGCCATAAGAGGTCTACTCTCTAGATAGCAAAATTAAATTTGACTTGATCAGTTCAAGTTTCAGCAACTGTTAGAGAACAAAATCCTGTTTAAACAGGATGACTCTATTCTGTTTAATATTTCTTCTTTGCATGATTTTTTGATGGTAAAGAACTTGCTTACTGTAGGGACATTAATGTCAGATCCCCTTTATAGCATTTTGAAAATAATATGCTGATGATGGCATATCCTTCTCAAATTATGAAATGATAAACATATCCAGTCAGTCAGAGACACTGGATAGTGAATTTTGTTCCAGATTCTAAAATTTTGAAATAGCAGAATAAGTGTGCAAGGACCCTGAGGTGGGAGCATCCTGGATAGTTTGAGGACTGTGTATGATGCTTAGAAGGTGGGGTTTGAGGGGACTCCAGAGGTGAAGGTAGTAGCAGGAGAGGAGAAGGAGAGTAGAATGAGGCAAATTTAGAGAAGTAACTGGGTGGGTGGGAGTAGTTAATGCAAATAATATAGACGCCCTTTATTTGTAAATTGAAAATAATCGTATAGCCTGGGGCATGGCATTTTGGTGAAGATTAAATGAGGTAATCTTGATCTCAAAGACCTTAGCACAATTCCCGGTAAATAATTACCTAGTACTATTATTATTCTTTAAATGCCAGCATTAAACAGTAGCGTTATATAGTATGTTACTCTTATTTTTGGTCTGTATATTTATAGACATATTTAAATGAAAAAGAATTAAATTTTCTATGTGTATTACTGGATTGAAACTCTTCAGTTTGATTAAACCAAAGAATAGCTAATGACATAAGGACACATTTAGAGAATCATGGGGTAAGAATTTGGAAATAACAAGCAAGTTTACAGAGCCAGTCAGAGTCACTGTATTTAACAGGTTGTTAAACAATGAATGATGATAATGTAAATTTTATTTCTTTTATAAAAGAGGTTACAGGTAACAGTGGTTTTAAAACAATGAGGTGATAGTAATCACAAAATAATTAGATTTGAAATCAAAAGATGGAGATGAAAAATGTTATTAGTAAGATAAAAATGCAAATGGTAGAAAGTGCAATGTTTTTATATATAAAAAATGATAAAGGTTAATTGGGAGCAAGAACTGAAGAAAACTATTAATGAGAATTTGGAAATTTTCAGAACATTGCAGAGAAATTCGATTAAATTTGAGTCAAATGCCTACATCTACTAAAATTTATATGTATATTTCTCCCCTAATAAGCTTTGTGAATATTTCACAAGCATTTATAATCTGCATGTTTTATGAGGAAAGTTAAGAAATTTAAAAAAAAAGACCCTTGAAAATTTAAAACAAAATAGCATTTTGAATGAATTACACGTTGGTGAAAAGACACTATAGATATCTATCCATGGTAAAATTAGGTTATATCCATCAAATACTTATCCAAAATGGATATAATTATGTATAAGCATGGAAATAATTATAATTCCATATTTTTTCTTTTATAGAAATCTTTACAAACAGCAGCAGCGAGTTCCTGTGGGGAGATTTATATTCTGTTTGAGATTTCCTCTTTGGGCTAAATCACAGTCAGGTCTCAACCCTTCTTAAGTAACGTATGTATGATGTCTTTCCACCTTTCCAGAAAGCCAATCTTCTGCAAAGGTAAAATAAGACAAAGAGTAGAAATAAAATATGCACTTTAAATGTAAAAGCTAAATATATATTTTCCAGATCAAAATCCATAGTATTTTATTTCTGATTTTAAATTAAAATGCATTACTTTGTAATTCATAAATTCAACTGATTTGATAGCCAAACATTATATTACTGAAATGATGTACTCTGATGAAAAAGTCTGTAATTCATTGATTGACCTACCTAAAATGTGGCTTTATTTTTTCTCTGATATTCCACTATACAGTAATTCAGTCACAAATAGAATATCCTTAGATTTTCCCTGTGATTTTATAAGCGTTGTGGCTCTAAATAGCAATTGTCAAAAGTAAATTAGCTTCCACAATCCTCTTGGAGGCTTATTTTTATCCCATGGTGAATAACTGATGGAAAATGCTTGTTACAAAGTAACTACTCATTATTTTTCTTAAGTGTATTACTATCCTAGAAACTGTGATTCCAAAGATAAGCGAACTAATTTAATAGTTAAAATACTTTTTCCCAAGCAATGTACTTCTTTATTTAGGTTGAAAATAGATTCAAATGAATTGTACCTGGCTCAATAACACTTCTGAATATTTAGGTAAATATCAGCTTTCATTTTATCAGATATTGTTTTCATTCATATGAATAGTTTATTGATTAAAGAAGAATTGAACCCAATTTTACCACTGAACCAGGAATAAAAAATATGGACTCTTATCTTTGACAGTTACTAGTTATACAGCTTAGGAAAGTCATTTAGCCTCACTTTCTTAAATCATTATGAAAATTTCAACACACTGACTCCCTGTTATACATTTCTGGCTCAGTTTTGAAACTGTCAAAGGTTTTTTTTTTTTTTTTCATTTTCTTTTTAAACATTTTAAAAAGTGACATTTTACATAAAGTTAAGACCTATTGATTCCATTCTTCTGTAATATTGTACACCAGGATCCAAATGTAAACATATTGATATCAGTGCTATTTGTAATTGCCCCAAACTGGAAACTGTTCATATGCTAATCAACAGAACAGATGAAAAGTAATGCCCAGTTCTTCAATGGAATTCTACACAGCAATAAGAATAGTCAAACTAGAGTTATATAGAATAACATTTATAAATCTCTAATTACATTTATTGCTATTTTTCTCTTCTGTGAAACAGATAATATTATCACCCTAATACTACAGTTCATGAGACTATAAAAAAAATTATAGAGCACTTGATCAGATAAATTTTCAGTGATTTATTTTCTGGTCAAATTCATATATTTTGATAAAAGCTCTATGCCTGAGATGGGTCCAATTAAAAGTTCCATTATATTTTAAATCTATTAGAAAGACATTAAAATTTCATGATTATATGAAAGCAAATAGAAACTTATACTTGTTGCAGTCAGAAAAATTGAAACTCCTGATTTCACAAACATGCTTTTTTTGCTTCTTGCCTTTGTTCAAGTGTTGCCTATATCTGGTATACTCTAAATCCTGTCTGATTCAGTTCAAATTCTATTTTTTTGATGGATTTTTAAAAATCTATTGAAAACCTATCATGCACCCAAAATCATGTTTGGTTAGACTAAGGCTTTACACTGATATGTTAGATAAACATATGCCCAAAGAAGTTAATGTTCTATTTGACATTTCTGCACTGAATCATATCACATTTCCACTAAAACTACAGTTTTCTTAAGACAGATAGAATCAATTATCAGACTAAAAGGAAAAAGAGAGTCTGATGCATGTTCCTTTTACTCTGATGTATATTATTCTGATGCTTATAAAATGCATAATTTTTGCAAATTTTCAGCATGTAAAGGATAGATTAAAAATCCTAATTTAATTTAATTTAATCATTTTCTAAATAAGTATAAAGATGACTCTCCAAAGAAAAGACTTGTTTTGTAGCAGTTGGCACAAGGTCCACACATATGTACCAGGTAGGTTCCCGCTCCTGTAAAATAACTTAAGAGTAAGTACACAGTGTTCTTGTAGAGCTTGTAAGTGTTCTTAGGTTCAGTTTATATCTCTTTCCTATAGGCTGAATGACTGACAAGTGAAGTCTCAAATCACAGGCTATGAGCTAAAGCAGTTCCTGAGATAACCAGGAAATTGTCAGTCTAGGTAGGCAGCATAGTGGTTTTCAAAACAAAGAAAGCAAATTTACTTTAATTCTATTATACAATACAATCACACAGAGATCTTATTTCCATTTAAAATTTAAAAACTGAAACTGAGTGCAAACTGTTAGATATAACATTTTGTTTGATATGCACAAATTTTAGTTTATATGGAAACTTTTACTGAAGTGGAATATAATCTTCAAAAGTAAAATATCTCTTTAAACTGCTTTTTTTGAAACTAAGGAATGAATAATTATCATACTGATTATTTCATGGTTATTATTAAAGACAATTTTGTCATAGAAAAGGAAGAAGCATAGAATCCAAAATCCACTCAAGTGTCAAAAGTGTTAGGCATGCCACTGACAAAAGGACAAACCATTTTCCAGCTCAGCTAAATGTTAGATAGAAACTTAAATATTGATGTGGAGATTTTATTAGAGATGATTTTAGAACCCTATCTTGATGTCCTTTATCTCTCTCTTTGTACTCTATTTACATAAGTACTTACTTTTACTGTGAGATATAGTAGATGAACAAATTTGTGCCTCAACTGTGGTCATTAAAGCCAGAGGGAAACCTGGTACATCTGACAAGTTAATAGGTTTAGCTTATGTAGTTCTATGTGTACAAAGAAGTCAGTAACCCTCTGGAAAAGGACTAATTAAAAGAAAAGAAAGAATGAGATATACAAGATTATTTGCCTGCTTAATTCAGTAAGCCCACAACTATGTGCTATAGTAAGGAGATCACGATAATAATGCATAGACCAACTAAAGCCCCTAAGGGATGAACTAAAGTATTGTGTACAATTTCACAAGATGTTAAAAACAAAACAGAATCTAGGATTGCAGCATGGTAGAATTGTCAGTCGCATCAGCTACAATGGCAGTGGGAAGTAAGGTAGCAGGCGAACGATATCACCACTTCTGAAGGCTTTGGCACCAAACACTAGTGCTATTGGCCTGTGTCTTTTGCCCTGTGGATTGACCCCCACAACAGCTGTATTAGACAGATAATTGCCTTAACACAGTGAGGACCATAGGTTTTATTCAATGAGCCAGAGTGGAAGAAAATGAAAGCCAAATGTCATGGTTTAGACTATTGGTTCTCTGAACTCAGGTAAGACTTTCAGATAACTATTAAGATGTTAGCAAGGGATGAGAGTACCAGGTGAAGATGGAGCTGGAGATGAAATAGTATTGAGACTTTGTTTTTTTCAATGAACTTATAAATGATAGAAAATATAAACTCAGCCAGGTTTGTTCCTTTTGGCTATTTTAATCCTAGGGAAATTTCCCTGTGTCTGCGATAACTACTGTGTTCTTTAAGGCAATTAAGATGAGGACTAATGCCTTAGTGATGTCTACTCTTTAAATTTATTATTACAAAGATTTCTATTTTCCCTTGCCACATTTTTTCTACTGATTAATAGGGTTAATTTTATAATTAATAGATTTGAAAGAGAACTGTAAGTATTGCTTAAAAGTTATCAATATGTAACTTTTCTAAGCGATTTTTAATCAAAGTGAGCTCACTAAGACTCAGAAATTCAACTCATTTTTTTTCCCTTGGAAAAAAATAAAAACTGACGAGATAAGTATCCTATGCTACTACAGTTTAAGAAAGAAAGTAAAATAATGTTTTATCCCTGATATTCTCAGATAGCGCTGGAAGCATTGTAGGTCTTTCTGCAAGAAGAAAATGGTCATAAATTGTTCAGATGGTTAACTTAAGTGAGTTCCAGAAGAAGCAATATTTGATCTTCTTAAATTTTAAAAAAGATATGTACATTGAATCTTTAAGTAAATGAAATGAGTTTATTCTAAAATCCGTTATAAAATGGACCTTCCTTTTATCACATACTGTAGTTCCAGCTACTCAGAAGTCTTGAGATGGGAGGATCCCTTCAGTTAGGGAGGAGGCGGTTGTAGTGAGCTTAGATTCTGCCTCTGCACTCCAGTCTGGGCCACAGAGTGAGCCCTGTCACAAAAGGGTAGGGCAGGGCAGGGCAGGGAAGAGCAAGGCAGAGCAAGTCAGGGAAGAGCAAGGCAGAGCAAGTCAGGGAAGGGTAGGGTAGGGCAGAGCAGGGTAGGGCAGGGCAGGGCAGGTCAGGGCAGGGCAGGGAGGGGAAGGGAAGGGAAGAGAAGGGAGAAGGAAGGAAGGAAAGTTATTGAGCATTTTGAATTCTTTGTATATTTTGAATATTAATGTTTTATCAAATATGTGCTTTGCTAATATTTTCTCCCATTACATAGATTGCCTTTTCATTCCATTGTCTCTCTTGCTGTGAAGGTTTTTAGTTTGATGCAATCCAACTTGTCTATTTTTTATATTGCTTGTGCTTTTGGTGTCATATCTAGCATAACTATAGTAAAAAAGACAAAGGCTAACAAATGTTAGAAGGGATCTGGAGAAACTGGAACCATTGAGCACTGTTCATGTAAATGCAAATTGGCACAACCTTTTTAAAAGCTTTTAGATTTTTTTAGATTTCTCAAAAAACTAAAAATGAAACTACCATATGATATAGCAATCCCACTTCAGGGTATACATCCAAAGGAAATTAAATCTGAATCTTGAAGAGATAGTTGCATTTTTATGCTCATTGCAGCATTATTCACAGTAGCCATGATATGGAAACAACCCAAATACTAAATGTTCATCAATAGATGAATGGATAAAGAAAATGTAGGATGTGTGTTATGTGTGTGTGTGCATAATTGAATATTACTCAGCCATAAAAAAGGAGATTCTGCGTCTTGCAGACACATGGATAAACCCAAAGGACATTATGCTAAATGAAACAAACCATACACAGAAAGACAAATAATGAATGATCTCTCAGATACACGTACTCTAAATTAGTTCAATTTATAGAAGCAGAGAGTAGAATGGTGATTGCCAAGGATAGGAAAGTGGAAATGCTGAAATGTTGGTCAAAAGGTAAAATGTTTCAGTTATGCAGATAAATACATTCTCAAACCCTAATGTACGTCATGGTTACAGTTAAAAATATTGTATTGAACATTTGTAATTTGCTAAGAAAGCAGATCTCAAATGTTCTCACCACAAAGAAGACAAAAAAATAAAAGAAAGAGAAGAAAAGAAAAGAAAGAAAGAAGAAGGAAAGAAAGAAAAGAAAGAAGGAAAAGAAGAGAAAGAAAAAAAACTCTGGAAAGTAATGGATATGTGAATTATCTTGATTGTGGTGATCATTTCACCATGTGTGCATATATTAAATCATCAAGTTGTATGTTTTAAATATATGCAATTCCTATTTGTCAATTATACCTTGAAGGAGTTGAAGAAAAGAAAGCAAATATGGTTACGTTGAAAGGAGAGACCTGAGAGTTGTTAAAGCGTAAGGGGGAAAAAAGAAAAAGGCAATTAGAAAATATAGAAGAGAACTGAACTTACCCAAACTGTCTTTACTCATGTAAGAAAATATTATAAAAGTACAGCTATTTATTTATAGATAATAATAATATCACTTTGATAGGCCTTATCTTACCAGTATTAAATAATTCTATAGGAATCAATGCTTAAAAAGAACTTCTTAACAAAGCAAAATATTCAAATCCTGTTGATAAGAAAAAAGCAGAAATTGTATTTGTTTAAGGAACATAAAATCTGGCTCTAAGGAGCACGTTTATCTTTGCTGGAAGTGAGATTTATCTGAACAGATGCTCTGATACTTTTATTTGAAGTAGCAAGTGAGGCCACATGTCTTTGCAGAATTAGCACATATAAAAGATTAAAATTGGAGGTTGTACCCATTTCCACTGTTATGGAGATTGTACTATGAGATACCCCAGACGTTACTCTTTGGCAAATAGTTGTTATTTTTTTTTTGTTTGGAGCTCAGAAGATTATCTTATGATTCTGGATATGTACCAAACTTACTCTCCAAGCGTCTGGCCTAATTTAGTGAAGCAGATAATATACATGGACTTCCTTACTAACAAGGTTATGTGTAAAATGACAGTTCATGTGGTTTGGGAATCCTTCATGAATAATGCTGCCTTTCCCATGCAGGGTGATGTACTTCACTGTTTAATGAATGATGGCTGTTTGTTGAACAGAAACATCTATGTTCAACATGAAGACACATTTCTTAATTTATACTGTGTGTTACAACTTCCTTTGGGCTCTGCTTGCTTTCATTACAGTATGAGATTTTAATAGATGCTGAAAAGTAGGCTGATTTTGATCCAACAACATTATTTGGTTAGTTTTGTTTTTATATACATGTATAAAATGTCACATTTTTCCATAACTTCAATTTGCATTTTTAATATTATTTATAACAGCTTTTAATTTATTAATTTATTTGCTTAGCATTCGACCTATTTATTGAAATTTGGCAATAAACCAGATAGGTGCCACGCATATATCTGTGTTCCATCATTCCCTCATCTAGACTGGATATCCAAAATTTGTTTCATCTAGCTAAAATATGTCATGTGGAAACTTTATTTTTACCTCACTAATATTCTAAAGAGATGAAGCCTCACTTTTCATTTCAAGTACTTAAAAAGTTATCTAGGCTACTGGATGAATGTTTTCTCACATGGGTAAGATGGTCACATTAAAAGAGCTAGAAGTTGTGCTCATCTGTTTCAATTAAGAAATCACAATTGGCATAACATTCAGTACTATAATTATCCCTTAATTAACATCATAGTAGTCCATCTGTATCTATCATGATCCATCTATTTTTGCACAGGTTATGCAGGTAAAATGAATAGAGATAAGTTAGGAATGTCCACTTTTTAATGTAAGATTTTAAACGTGGCTGTGATCTCTGCAATGCCACCCTACATGTAGTGTAGTTTCTCTTGGCTTGGAAGAGAAAGCAGTTTCAGGAGTTTCCATTTACCATTCTTAATTTGTTATTCCTGTAGATTAGAAAACTAAAATTCGATTTTTGTTAATTTCAAAGTATATCCATGCCAATTTGGTATTCAGAATGCAGACAAATAACCATAGGTTAGGACGAGAGATTCATTGGACAATCTGTGAGACATATTTTGGCAAAACTTCATATATCAAGTGTACTTCATAGTATGCCAGCTTAACTTGGGGGTCACAGCAGCATTTCATATAATCTAGTATTGAAAACTATTCTCACCTCGTATGCAAGGACTTTTAAAAGATCTGAGCATTATTTCTTCCCCCAGAGTATACATTTAGTCTGATAATGTCACCAGGTATATTTGGAGAAGAGTTGGGAGAATATTTACTTGTGGTGGAATTATAGGGTTCTTTTTAAAAGAATGAATTTCCATTTTAATTTGATGGCCTCTGACTCAGAAATGGCCCAATATTGGAAACTAGACGGAACTTCCACTCACTAGGGTTTTTTGTTGCTTTTTTTTCCTGATTCTGCAATTAAATGTATCCATTGTTGATGAAGTAAGTATCCTATACCAAGTTTATTAATGGATTCCTAGTTTCCATTTCAACTTTGCTTCTTATGATAGTAATTATATTCACCTTGCCTCTGAAATGTAATTAGTATAGTGCCTTTACTTTTTTAAATCCAGAATTCTGTAACTCATATTGAACTAATGAGGTCAGTTCCAAGGCATCATCTCATTCTATCAACCCTGGGGTTTAGAAGGCAGCACCACAGAGCTCCTCAAGTATGCTGCCACATTTGTTCACTCCTTAGTGTCTTAATGAGGAAAGTGTATTCTCTTTTATCTCAAATTAAAAAGCAATTTTTACATGACCATCAGACTGAGCTTTAGATGCCTTTATAATACGCTAGGACTTATCACTTAAAACAAATGAGGTGGGACTTATTGTTATATAACTGGTGAGTGATCCATTTCTAGAACGCCATCACAGAAACTGCTTTTAATAATTTATTGTGCAAACACTATGAATGTACAGCTATTTATAGATAATGATATCATTTTGATAGGCCTTATGTTATCACTGTTAAATAATTCTATAGGAAACAATTCTTAGAACAAACTTCTTAGTAAAGCAAAATATTCAAATTGGGTTTTCCTGAAAGCAGAACCTTAGATAAGCACTAAACTGCAGTTTAAATTATTTGGGATGTGACTCCAGGAGGTTAGACTGGAAAAGAGGAAAAAAAACTAGGGAAGCAGTAAAGCCAAAGAGTGCATTATTGTGGTACTACCATGAGGAGTGGAGATCTAATTTACCATACTTCCTGAAGGGTCTTCAAAATGCCCACCAGAGGTGTCTGCTTGAAAGGAGGGAAGCTTAAATATTTATCTACAGCTCCCATTGCCCTTTGTTTGAGCTTTTGCCTTCTGGTCTGCATTTACATGTTGAATGAAACATCAGGGAAACTCTGGAGAAGAAAATGAAAATGTATGAATGGTCTGCATTTGGGACAAAATTCTTGGTCCAAGGTGAGTCTGAGTTTACAAGCAACTATGCATTGGATATGTGGCTGAAATAGGAAGTAAGTTAATGGACATGAGGCTATACTCTTATCCAATGCCAAAGAAATGAAAAAAAATGTTTAATGCAACAACTCAGAGAATACTGTACTCTTGAGCCCTGTTTGAAGAATATTTTATAGGATAAATTTTACCCAAGAAAGAAAGAACTGGGGAAACTTTAACAACAACAAAAACCAGCTAGTGAGAATTAAATATATTTGACTGGAGACTCAAGACTAACATTAAATGAGAACAAAGGTGAAAAAATAGTATGTAAATATTGTATATCCTGAAGAAAATAAAATAACACAACTAGGTAATAAGTGGAAGCTAAAGTGTATCATTTGAATATGGCAGGCCAAATTGTAGGAACCAAAGTAAACAAACAAACAAAAAAAGGAATTGGAAGCAGATAAAAACTAAAAAAAGCTACAAAACCTTTTAATGCAAAAATAAAACTTGAACCACATGAAAAAAGAATAAGAGCAAATATGAATAATATGGTAAAGTTCTGAGCAAACATTTCAGTCCTCTCTGTTAATGCAAATGGGTTTTACTCACATGCCATGAAAGAGATTCTCAGAATGGCTCAAGAAAAGAAAAGACAGACTCTATTCTTTGCATCATAGAAATACCTAAGAAAAGTTGTTCAGAAAGTTAGAATAAGTATATGTGTATGTGTACTTACACAAACCCTGATGCTATAGCCTACTCCACACGATGGCTATGTGGCATATCCTACTCCTAGGCTGCAACATGCTTCTGTACAGCTTGTTACAGTACTGAATACTTTTGGCAATTATAGCACAATGGTACACATTACTGTATCTAAACATATCTAAACATAAAAAGTACAGTAAAAATGCTGTATTATAATTTCATGAACCATATGTGTTCCATCATTAACTAAATCATGGACATTTAGTGGCACATTGTTATGTGGCACATGACTCTCTCTCTCTCTCTCTCTCTCTGTGTGTGTGTGTGTGTGTGTGTGTGTGTGTGTGTGTGTGTGTGTGTAGTCCTAGCCTGTTTCATTAAATAAACTAAAAACCTAACAGCATAAACAGCATGGTATCAACAGCCATAGTTAACATCCATGTTTTCTTTCTAAATCCAGTTTTCTTCGGAAAAGAACCAGGGATTCTTGGAGAAATGGCTGCTATCAGTTCTAAGACAAAGAAAGAGCAGGACAAGTCTGAAATATCTTAGAAGAAAAAGCAAGAGCATATTCCAAAAACTGACAGGGCCATGTCAAAAGTTCCAAGGAACCTTCTTAAGGGCTCCTACCTTCCACATTTCTATGAGTAAAGCATTAAAATTAAAAAATGGTGTTAATTAATTAACTTACTATAAGAGAATAATTCATGAGTCCATAACAATATTCAAAATTAAAGTTCAGAGAAATACTATTTTCAGATGAATACCAGCAATAAATGTATAGTAATAAGGGAATTTAAAAAATCACCATTTTGTACCCACCAACGTAATTAATTATACTGGTAAGACACCAGTGAGGATAATCAATAGATTTTTAAACCATTCAATGAAATGTTTGAGAGGACACATATATTCACATGGTCTCAGCTATAACTTATGGGTTACTCATGTACTAATTGCAAAATTGAAAAAGTGCACTACCTAAACCAAATGATCTAATTTAACATTATCATCAAGGGACAAACTGATATTATGTATCCCCTGGTGGAATATAGTGTCAAATGCAAGATTTCACATGAATGGCATTCTTGTCAAAAGATTTAATCAAAAGTTTATTATTAAAAATAAATTAAATCCAGACTGTGGGACTTTTACAAGACACCTAGACAAGACTTTAAAAATGTAAATGTCATCAATATGTTAGACTATATATGTATGTATATGATGTATTTAGAGAATGTAAAGAATGTTTTCACAAATATGTAAGATATATTTGGGAGACCCTGAGAAATTTTATATATATTGCATATTAGATGTTATGCCAATGTTATTCTTTTTGTTTGTTTCTGATTTGATTGTATAGAAAATATCTTATAATCAAGTGGAGTGGTATACTGTTCTTGGGAAATACATGTGGAAGCATCAAGGGAAGAAGCTCCATAGTGTTTGTGATTTATTATAAATAATTCAGCAAAAAGCACACACATATAGATGACGTATATGTGTGTGTATTGTTTGAGAAATTGAGAAGAGAATGCAAGAAAGTTAACATTTACTGAGTCTAGATTAGATTTACACAGTTGTCAGTTATATTGTTCTTTCAAATTTACTGTAAATTATGAAAATGTTTTAATAGTTGAAAAAATTTCAATGTTAGGAAACACATCTATGAGTAATTTGCTCTATCATCCATCCATAAAAAGATCACAATATAGCACTGTTGCTATCCTTAAGAGCTGAGAGTCTAAGACATCGTATGTGCTGGGAATGGTCTTATTTTTAGAAACAGAAAAGGAATTGTGAGCAATCCATCATAGTTCTTTATGTACTTAACAAATGTGGCTTTTAATTGAAGGACAATACATTACATAAGAAATCAATAAAATTTTAATGTTGCAGACAAAATAAAATAAATATTTTTAAAAATATTTTTGTATTATTTATCAAACATTTTCTGACATTACTCATACTTTCAGTGAATAAAGCATGATTTTCCTGTGTGGTTTGTGCAATACATTGAGGTTTTAATATTTTGTAGTTTATTTTTTATTTTGTGAGGTATATTACTATCAGTCTATTAACTCATATCATCTTGAAAATTGTGAACTTAATATTAGCTATGTGTAGATATTAGATAACCATCCTTTGAGACCAGTCTCTGCTATTTATAACCTTACTGATTTTCCTCTGAAAACCTCATTTTTCTCATCTTTTAGATGAGGAAAATAATGTCTATATCATATGTGATTAATATTTGTAAATGTTCATCTAAAACACATATACCAGTATTTACCACATTATTCACACTCAGTAATCATTAATTATACTTATCAACAGTTACATAGCTATTATTTACTATACCCACAGTTTGAATTTAACCCATTTACATATATCTTTATTCTTTGTTTTTTCAAATGTCAAGATATTTGGTAACTCTCACCTATCATCTGTTACAAATGCTAGTCTTTATGTAAATGACATGACCTACGTGCAAGATAATTTCATCTGAAGCCTAATTATATGCTATGAAGCTGTTTCTTGCTGACTTTTCCAGTTACTGACCACTGAAGTCTTAGATTACACCAAAATATCTGATTAAATATTGAGCTCTAGAAAGTTACTTAAATGGTTGGATTGTAATTAAGGCAAAATGTATTCTTAGAGTTAAAAGTGCTTCCGTTACTTGGCAAGAAACTGAGTAGTTCACACCCTTAAAAGTGCTCTTTCACTTCCTTCTTTGTCTTCATCTGACAATTTGAGTGTTGAACCATTGCTGAGAACAATTACAGTCCAATTGGGCAACATGAGAAAACCAGTTGGATGAAAGGGTTGCTTATTATCAGCTTACATTCTGCTGGTGCTCCATTGGATTTGTTACCTGGATTCATATTTATAATTTTCTATACCATTTGTCACTCCAGTCTTTAATTCTGGTTAGTTGATATATGCCTATTGTCTCAATTTGGGGTTTTCTTGGTTGTTCTCCAAACAAATCTATCTTGGCTAACCTAGAATAAATATATACATATATACACATATTAAATGCTTGTATATGTGTCTCAGTACGTGTATATGTGTGCATATGTTGAAGTAAGCTTCCTAACCACTGAATAAATTTGTCCAAGCTTACACAATTGTTGATGGAGGGAAATCTAAAGGTCTACGGCTTGAATCTAGGGCTATTTTTCTGTGTCCTAAGACTGCATTGCTATGTGCAGTACGATGTTTAGCCCATGGAACTTATAATAACAAATTTTGAATTAATGATAGCTTAATCTACATATATGTTATAATCATAGAATTTGGTGCAAGAGGAGTAGGTGGGGGTTGGAGGATAGGGGAGGGGAGGGACAGCAGAGGGCATGGAGGATGGGGAAGGATAACACTGGGAGAAATGCCTGATGTAGGTGATTGGGGGGAATGGAGACAACAAACCGCCAAGGCATGTATGTACCTATGCAACAATCATACAGGAGCAGGATGTGCACATGTACCCCAGAGCTCAAAGTTCAATTTTAAAAAAATAGTTATTTGGTCCAATCTTTTCTGTCAAGGCAGAAACTCTGTCTGGCACATCCCTGACAGAAGATAATTTAAACTTGTATTTATCATATCCAAGAAAGAGGTCCCCCTAAACCTCATAAATGAGCACATAAGAAGAAAATTCTATTCACAGAAAAAATACTTCCTTAATTCGAATTGCTCTTATTTTTCTCAACATGTCTGCTATGGGCCTAACTTTTATTTATAATTGGCTAATTTGCTAATGTATGCGAGAGAGAAGGAATCTCCAATTATCTATCATCTATCTGTCTGTCTATCTATCCATCCATCTGATTACATATATCCCTATCTATAATCTATGTATTCAAAGTAGATAAGAAAGACAAAAATTCTCCAAATCCATATATATTCTAAACATATACTTTAAACAGAAAAGATTCCAAGAACGCTAGAAGACAATGAAGGAATACAAAATTTTAACCACATTTAAATTAAAAAGCTTCATTAATCTACTTTTTCCTTACGAGAGGAAGGCTTAAATACATAAATAGCTCTTTTCCAACTGACAAGTGTGACTACTAACAGAGCACCTTTTATAATTTTAATTCTTTAGATAAGCTTTCAAGTACCCTGAGCTCTAATAAATGACATTTTGATGTCTCTCTTAAAGCGTTTGGAGGAGGACTTTCTATATGATTGTGTTATTTTTCTTATTTGCTGAAAAATAATAAAATAATAAATAAATAAATAAAAATAAAAATAATAAGCCATGGTATATATATATATATATATATATATATATATATATATATATACCCTGAAGATTTGTAACACATATGTCAGCCTTTATTATTCCCAAACACAATCTGTTACAGTACTTATGTTTATCATTATTATATCTGTCAATTCTTTTTGTTATTATTACATATTTAGCTCAAAATTTTGATACATCACAAAGAGAACATTCCTATTGAGCCAGACTCAGTTTAAAAGTATAAAAATAGAATAAAAGATAAAATATATTATATATATATTTTTAAAGATTTTAAAGCAAACAAGAGAATGTGATATGGGCATCTATTCTAAAAAAAATTTCAAATATTTTTTATAAAATGTGCGTACCTTTTACCATTAGAATTGTGAAACTTCAGGATTCATTAAATCAATGTCATAGAGGTAAGGATAACTACATTTAAAGAGCACATTAGTTTTCACATTAGGATATAGTATATATATTAGAATATACCCTTTCTTCAGCATATCTAAGGTTTTGAACTTCAAATAGCTGCAATAAAGAGGTGAGAAGAAAGGATTTAGGGAAAAAGTTGACATCTTGCCCATACCATGGTAGGAAGGGCAGATAAAAACACAATGGACTTCCTTGTTATTAACTGTATCTTGTCTAAATAATGGAAAAGAGGATCTGATATATTTTAGTTATAAGCATTTTATTTATCTCCTTATTCAAAAATCTCAGTAGGGTCACATTCTTCCAGAATAAAACATTCTCATCAATACTTATAACACTGAATAGAGTGAAGATATAATGTAATACAATAAATAATAAGTTAAAGAACAGATCTCTCATGTAACTATTCTTTTCTACACAGCAGTTTTTTTTTTTACAATTGTACCATTTGCTGAACATTTTTATGTGTTTAAATAGAAGCTGTTGACCTCTCTTACTCCAATAATGTTCACTCACTCCCTAATCAAAATTCTCTGTGAAATTTCTTGCATTTGATTCTTACTATAATTTATAATTTATTTCTTCTATATGGTGGCTCAAAAAAGAGATTATTTTAAAAATATGTGTATTATTAAAATTTTATTTGCAAAATGGTCAAGCAATGTTAATTTTGAAAACAGTACATTTTATTTAGGTAGTTCAACTGATCATGGAGATGGAATACCATAAAAAGAAACTTTTGAATTTCAAATTATCTATATCTAATAATTTTGAGCTATAACATTATATTTTTGTAGTATAAATAAAACACACAATTCAACTAATGATAAAGGTCTAGTTATCCTTTCATGCCTTCTCCGTTGCTCATACAAATACACTCAACCTACATACTCTTAAGTGGGAGTTTTGCTGTTGATTTATTTCCTAAGTGAAATAATACTACATATAGTATCCTACTTTTTAATCTTAACAATTTTAATGGATATCTCAATAAATTAGTAGAGACATATTCAATATTTTCTAGTTCCTTGTGTACAGAAATAGGTATACATAATATGACACATTTTAAAGCATTTAGTTTTTTCTTTTCTCTTTTTTTAACTTTTTTTTTTAACAGTTCCTCTCTTCTGTCTTCTGCTTGAGCCTTTTTCAGGCCAGTTAACCTTAGTTAACAATTCAGTGTGTATTCTGTAGTACTTTTCAACACACTCAATCTGTACTTACAAAAACATGCACAGAGAAATTTTTCTTCACTGCGTAATATCTTATGTAAAACAGTCTAATTCCCTGTGTGGGTCACATGGGTGCGATATGTAATTTATATTGGTTAGTACCATCATCATTCTAAGACCTTTCAGCGTAGCTTCTTGTAATGAAGCAGCAAAACAGCCAACACCATGTTTTTCAGACTTCTCTATAGCTAGTGTTCCAATGTGGGAAAGAAATTGAACACAAGACAGTCATTTTGCTGGCATGTTTCAAGGTGGAGACAGTAAGCTTTTGGAATAGTAGCTATGGCAGAACCTTTGTGTTTCCTAAGGTTCTTGATCATGGCTCTCTGACCTTGCCAGTTGAGCAATGTGGTTTTGGAAATTACTCAGTTGTGTGCTGGAAGCCAGCTCACATAGGCAAATGAGGGCTTATTTTGCATGTCTCATCTCTACCTTGTCACATTGGTGAATTAAAATGTCATGAGTTGGGGGAAGTGTTTGCACTGCTATCTACAATGGACAACTTATATGAGGAAGTTACTGGCCTCATGATTTTTTTTATAAATTTTTTTGAGACAGAGTGGCCCAGGCTGGAGTGCAGTGGTGTGATGTTGGCTCATCGCAACCTCCACCTCCTGAGTCCAAGCAATTCTCCTGCCTCAGCCTCCTGACTAGCTGGATTACAGGCACACCCCACCACAGCCAGGTAATTTTTTTTTTTTTTTGTATTTTTAGTGGAGATGGGGTTTTGCCATGTTGGCCAAGCTGCTCTTGAACTCCTGACCTCAGGTGATCAGCCTGCCTTGGCCTCCCTAAGTGCTAGGATTACAGGCCTGAGCCATATAACCCTGTCTGGCCTCAGGATTTTAATCTTTTAGTTTAACGTGGTTGTAGAACAATGGAAACTTTTTTTTTCCTTTTTTTAATTTCCTGGAATGTAACTCATCATTTATTTTAGAGATACTGAAACTATAATCAGGAGAATTTGTGTCTCTCTGCCTGGAGTTTAATTTTCAGCTTCTTCTATTTCAGTATGTGACAAGTGGAAAATGAATAAGAAACATTGGAACCCACAGAGCTAAAACCATGACACTCAAGAAGAAATGGAAAAAGTCAAGGTATTCTATATTCCCAGACTGTCTTGAGCTTCCATTAGTGACAAAAGTTGCCTTTTCTCATCTGTCGGATGATGTTAGTCTTGTCTTCCTGCAAGACCATATAACAACCATTTAAGTCAATAACTTTGTAAGAGGAGTGAGAGGATACCAATGTCCTTAATGCCCCTCCACTATCACCTGTCACTAACTCCAGACCTATAACTTGGAGTCAGATCTGGGCATGCCCCAGGGCCAAACTATAAAGTATAATTAATTTTGAAAGAAAGAAACAGATTTTGCTAACTTCAATAATTTTCAATCTGAAGAGTATATACAGAAAACTAATTTAGAGTTTAGCAGACAAAAAAGGACATAAAGTCGTAGTTCAGGCCAAATTTATTAGTATTGATGTACTTCCCAGGGCTCTGAATTAATCTGTGTGGTAAGAATGGTTTCATTATGTGGTTGGCTGATTGGACAAACCTACACTCATGGTGGCCTATAGTGAACAAATTTGAGAGTCAAAAATTATTTGGTTGTGGTTCAGTGTAGAACACGCTTTCTCCTATTAGAATCCATGTGTGTGGTGATATTGATCCTCTCAGACCACAGTGTAAAAGAAGTGTGAAGGTGAAACTTAGGGTAGCTGGACACAATATTATCATTTTCTATGAGTCACCACAATGTTGGAAGTCTTAGGAAGCCTCAATTGAAAAAATATATTTGCAAACTTTAGATCATTAGAATGTTACACTGTATTTATCAAGAATATTCCCTTATCTACAATTTAACTGTTTTCTCTGGAAAACCAAGAGAATTTTTTGTTAATAAACCCGAGAAAATACACTGGAAAAGAGAGTACAAGCATCCATGAAAGAATCTTCCATAACAGGAAAGCAGGTTCATCTTCTATGGTCTGGGAATAAGGGTGGGAAATGTTGCCGCTGTAATGGGTTTACTGATTTCAACTTGAACAAAAAAATGTCATGAACTCTTAGGGTATCAAGATCCCTTTGAGTGAAGTGGAGGCAAGTTACAATTGAGAAACGGCCTTACTAATATCATACCTGTCACTCTGTAAGTGTTTCTTCTTCTTATCTTTAAAGGGAAGTGTGGTCTTTATCAGAGTAACTATACAGTATAAAAGAAATAAGCAAAATTTAGGGGATGCTTAGAGAAATTGCCATGGTGTTGCACTCATGAGAGAGGGGGCTTATGAAATGTAGGTAATAGGTATAGTTGTGGTACAATCTTGTCTCATGTTGATTTCAGCGGGAGAGAAGAGGTAATGAACTCATCCTGTGGTTATTTTCTTAGTAACCATTGTAGTTGATACATATTTAAAATAAATGAGGTATTCACCCCGTTTCCATAACTCATTTCCAAGACTGCTATCAGGTTAAACATTCAAGTGGAAACCCCTATACCATCCCTTCCTTATAAGATTGCTTCAAAGATAAGGCATGTTTTATTAAAGAATCAGAGAACCTGGGATCACCACTAAAGCCTTGAAGCTTACAAGTGTACTGATTGTTATTACATCCATACTTTGCTACCATATTTATACTCAAACATGATTCATGGAGAATGGTATCGATAATTGAATCATGTGACAAATCCAATTTCTTCTTTGTTTCAGATATGTTATCCTGAATGGAACAAATCAACAGTCTCTATCACCTGATATATAGCTACTGAGTTGGAAATGTTTTTAAATTTACTTAAAAAAGTTTCTCCCCAAATTGCTTTCTCTGGCACCATTGTGCCTATGTTTGCATCGATTTTCTTTCTTAATTTAGTCTTTCCAGGTAAAACTATTTTCATGAAATAGGTAATCATTATCTAAGTGCGTGTTTTACTCTTTTACTTCATCTGGACATAACCACAAACATAGGGTATTATTTTAAAATCTGTTAATATAAACAGTGAATCTGTAACAGGTTATGATTCGTTTCCCCTTAAACAATGTTTTTCAGATTTATCTATGCTAATGCCTGTAGCTTTACTTAATTTGCACTCCATATTTAACTTTTATATTTGTTAATTATATCTATATCTAATAGGTATAATTTTAACCATTTTTATTAGGGACATCTTTATTTTTAAAAGGTTTTTGTAATATGGATTACCCTACAATTAATATTTATCTCCTCTGGCACATGGGTAAAATTCCTTCTAGATTATAAAATGAAAATAGAATTATTGTGTCATGGGATATATAAATGTTCTTTTTACTATTATATTCAAAATTACACTCTGAAGCGGTTATGCAAATTTATTCTTACTGTAGTATAAAACTTCCCATTGTTCTACAACTTGCCACAATTTTGTGTTGTAAGACTTAAATAATTGCCAATCTAATGTGTATGAAATTTGGTACCAACAGTATTTGGTACCAATATGTATACTTTATATATAAGAAATTTGGGCATTCTCTATAAATTTTATGTTTATGTCTTTTTTTTTTAATTTTAAAAATTTTTATTGCATTATAGGTTTTGGGGTACATGTGCAGAACGTGCAAGATAGTTGGATAGGTACACACATGGCAGTGTGTTTTGTTGCCTTCCTCCCCTTCACCCACACTTGGCATTTATCCCCAGGCTATCCCTCCCCAGCCCCCCCAAGCTGTCCCTCCCCCATTGCCCCCAGTAGACCCCAGTGTGTAGTAGACCCCCTCCCTGTGTCCATGTGTTCTCATTTTTCTCACCCGCCTATGAGTGAGAATATGCGGTATTTCTTTTTCTGTTCTTGTGTCAGTTTGCTGAGAATGATGTTCTCCAGATTCATCCATGTCCTTACAAAGGACACAAACTCATCATTTTTGATTGCTGCATAATATTCCATGGTGTATATGTGCCACATTTTCCCAGTCCAGTCTATCATCGATGGGCATTTGGGTTGGTTCCAGATCTTTGCTATTGTAAACAGTGCTGCAATGAACATTCGTGTGCATGTGTCCTTATAGTAGAACGATTTCTAGTCCTTTGGATATATACCCAGTAATGGGATTGCTGGGTCAAATGGAATTTCTATTTCTAGGTCCTTGAGGAATTGCCACACTGTCTTCCACAATGGTTGAACTAATTTACACTCCCACCAACAGTGTAAGAGTGTTCCTCTTTCTCCACATCCTCTCCAGCATCTGCTGTCTCCAGATTTTTTAATGATCGCCATTCTAACTGGTGTGAGATGGTATCTCAATGTGGTTTTGATTTGCATCTCTCTAATGACCAGTGATGATGAGCATTTTTCATGTGTTTGTTGGCCTCATGTATGTCTTCTTTTGTAAAGTGTCTGTTCATATCCTTTGCCCATTTTTGAATGGGCTTTTTTGATTTTTTCCTGTAAATCTGAGTTCTTTGTAAATTCTGGATATCAGCCCTTTGTCAGATGCATAAACTGCAAAGATTTTTTCCCATTCTGATGGTTGCCTATTCACTCTAGTGACTGTTTCTTTTGCCGTGCAGAAGCTGTGGAGTTTGATTAGGTCCCATTTGTCTATTTTGGCTTTTATTGCCAATGCTTTTGATGTTTTGGTCATGAAGTCCTTGCCTACTCCTATGTCCTGAATGGTTTTGCCTAGATTTTCTTCTAGGGTTTTTATGGTGTCAGGTCTTATGTTTAAGTCTTTAATCCATCTGGAGTTAATTTTAGTGTAAGGTGTCAGGAAGGGGTCCAGTTTCTGCTTTCTGCACATGGCTAGCCAGTTTTCCCAACACCATTTATTAAACAGGGAATCCTTTCCCCATTGCTTGTTTTTGTCTGGTTTATCAAAGATTATATGGTTGTAGATGTGTTGTGTTGCCTCCGATGCCTCTGTTCTGTTCCATTGGTCTATATCTCTGTTTTGGTACCAGTACCATGCTGTTTTGATTACTGTAGCCTTGTAGTATAGTTTGAAGTCTGATAGTGTGATGCCTCCTGCTGTGTTCTTTTTGCTTAGAAATGACTTGGCTATGCGGGCTCTCTTTTGGGTCGGTATGAAGTTCATGGTGGTTTTTCCAGCTCTGTGAAGAAATTCAATGGTAGTTTGATGGGGATAGTGTTGATTGTGTAAATTACTTTGGTCCGTATAGCCACTTTCACGATATTGATTCTTCCTAACCACAAACATGGAATGTTTCTCCATCTGTTTGTGTCCTCTCTTATTTCGTTGAGCAGTGGTTTGTAGTTTTCCTTAAAAAGGTCCCTTACGTTCCTTGTGAGTTGTATTCCTAGGTATTTTATTTTCTTTGTAGCAATTGTGAATGGCAGTTCGTTCTTGATTTGGTTCTCTTTAAGTCTGTTATTGGTGTATAGGAATGCTTGTGATTTTTGCACATTGATTTTATATCCTGAGAGTTTGCTGAAGTTGCTTATCAGTTGCAGGAGCTTTTGGGCTGAGGTGATGGGGTCTTCTAGGTATACCATCATGTTGTCTGCAAATAGAGACAATTTGGCTTCCACCTTTCCTATTTGAATACCCTTTATTTCTTTTTCTTTCCTGATTGTTCTGGCTAGAACTTCCAGTACTATGTTGAATAGGAGTGGTGAGAGAGGGCATCCTTATCTAGTGCCGGATTTCAAAGGGAATGCTTCCAGTTTTTGCCCATTCAGTATGATATTAGCTGTTGATTTGTCGTAAATAGCTTTTATTACTTTGAGATATATTCCATCAATACCAAGTTTATTGAGGGTTTTTAGCATAAAGGGCTGTTGAATTTTGTCAAATGCCTTCTCTGCGTCAATTGAGATAATCATGTGGTTTTTGTTTTTGCCTCTGTTTATGTGGTGAATTACTTTTATAGACTTGCGTATGTTGAACCAGCCTTGCATCCCCGGAATGAATCCTACTTGATCATGATGGATAAGTTTTTTAATGTGCTGTTGCAATTGGTTTGCCAGTATTTTATTGAAGATTTTTGCATCTATGTTCATCATGGATATTGGCGTGAAGTTTTCTTTTCTTGTTGAGTCTCTGCTGGGTTTTGGTATCAGGATGATGTTGGTTTCATAAAATGATTTTGGAAGGGTTCCCTCTTTTTGAATTCTTTGGAATAGTTTCAGAAGGAATGGTACTAGATCCTCTTTGTGTGTCTGGTAGAATTCAGCTGTGAACCCATCTGGACCTGGGCCTTTTTTTGTGTGGTAGGCTCTTAATTGCTGCCTCAACTTCAGACCTTGTTATTGGTCTATTCATAGTTTTGGCTTCCTCCTGGTTTAGGCTTGGGAGGACACAGGCATCCAGGAATTTATCCATTTCTTCCTGGTTTACTAGTTTATGTGCATAGAGTTGTTTGTAGTATTCTCTGATGATGGTTTGAATTTCTGTGGAATCTGTGGTGATTTCTTCATTATCGTTTTTTATTGCATCTGTTTGGTTGTTCTCTCTTTTCTTTTTTATCAGTCTGGCTAGTGGTCTATTTTGTTGATCTTTTCGAAAAACTAGCTCTTGGATTTATTGATTTTTTGAAGGGTTTTTCTTGTCTCTATCTCCTTCAGTTCTGCTCTGATCTTAGTTATTTCTTGTCTTCGGCTAGGTTTTGAGCTTTTTTGATCTTGCTCCTCTAGCTCTTTCAATTTTGATGATAGGGTGTCAATTTTGGATCTCTCCACTCTTCTCATGTGGGCATTTATTGCTATATATTTTCCTCTACAGACTGCTTTAAATGAGTCCCAGAGATTCTGGTACATTGTGTCTTCGTTCTCGTTGGTTTCAAAGAACTTCTTTATTTCTGCCTTCATTTCATTGTTTATCCAATCAACATTCAAGAGCCAGTTGTTCAGTTTCCATGAAGCTGTGCAGTTCTGAGTTATTTTCTGAATTCTGAGTTCCAACTTGATTGCACTATGGTCTGAGAGACTGTTTGTTATGATTTCAGTTGTTTTGCATTTGCTGAGGAGTGCTTTACTTCCAATTATATGGTCAATTTTGGAGTAGGTGTGATGTGGTGCTGAGAAGAATGTATATTCTGTGGATTTGGGGTGGAGAGTTCTGTAAATGTCTATCAGGTTTGCTTGTTCCAGGTCTGTGTTCAAGTCCTGGATATCCTTGTTAATTTTCTGTCTGGTTGATCTGTCTGATATTGACAGTGGAGTGTTAAAGTCTTTCTTACATATTTCTATTAAGATGGTGGTGTTTTTCTTAATTGTTTTTAATTGTTCTTTTTATATTCTACATATTGAAGCAGTGGTAAGTTGGTTTGTGAATATCTTCTATTGATTTTCTACTAATTTTATAGTATCTTTGGTAAAAAGTAAAAGCTTTAAATTATATTATTCTCAAATTTTTCAAACATTAACTATATATTTTTTTGATTATTAACATCTTTAAAAAATTAAAACACAATATTTGTACATGTTTATGGGGTACATGTGATATTTTGTTACTTGCATAAATACGTAAGATCAAGTCAGAGTATTTATGATATCCACTCTTTGGCATATGTTATTTCTATGTTTTAGGAACATTTCAAAATCTTTCTTTTAGCTATTTTGAATATATAATACATTATTGTTAATTATAGTAACGCTTTTCTGTATGAAACATTAAAACATTCCTCCTATCTATCAATATGTTTGTGCCAACCTTTCTTCGTATTCTCTCCCCCCAACACACAACCTTCACAGCTTCTGGTATTTATCATTCCACTTTCTACTGCCATTAAATTAATTTTTCTAATTCCCACATGTGAGTAAAAATATGCAATATATGTCTTCTTGTGCCAGGCTTATTTCATGTAACATAATAATCTGTCATCCATATTGCTCAATAACAGGATTTCATTATCTAGTATGGCCAAACAGTATTTCATTGTGTATTCCTACCACATTTTCTTTAACTATTCATTTGCTGATGGACATGTAGTTGATTCCCTATCATAGTTATTGTGAATATTGCTTTAATAAACATATCAGTGAAGATATCCATTTGATACTGCCTTCTGATCCTGTGAATGTATATCCAGCGGTGGAACTGCCGGATCATATGGTAGTTCTATTTGTAGTTGTTTTTGCTTGTTTTGTTTTGTTTTTTTCAGAGACCTTAATACTGTTTTCCATAATGGCTGTGAAAACTTTACACTCCCACCAGCAGTGTATAAGAGTCCTATTTCCTCTGTATCTTTGCCGTATCTGTTATTTTTGTCTTTTTGATAACAACCATTTTGTATCCTGAGACAATGTGCAGAAGTCACAAGCATTCCTATACACCAATAACAGACTAAATGAGAGCAAAATCAAGAGCAAATTCCCATTAACAGTTGCTATGAAGAGAATAAAATACCTAGGCATACAACTAACAAAGGATGTAAAGGAAATCTTCAAGGAGAACTACAAAACACTGCTCAAGGAAATAAGAGAGGACATAAATGGATGGAAAAACATTCCATGCTCATGATTAGGAATAATTAATATTGTGAAAATAGCCATACTGCCCAAAGTTATTTATAGATTCAGCGCTAACCCCGTCAAGCTACCTATGACCCTCTTCCTCTCCTTCTCCCTCTCCCTCTCAGATCTCCTGGTGGACTGCTTAGGCACTGATTGGAGGCAGTGCTGGGTGATTCTGTCCTTAGACAACCCCAATGTGTGTAGGTTTTGCCGAGCAGAGAAACCACATGTAGAAAATTCTTGCAGCTAGGGATAAATAATTTTAGTGATTTTCTCTTTATGGTATAATCTATAAAAGTGTGAGAACCACTGATGTAGAGGATGTGAAAAATTCAATTACTATATAAACATAATATAAATTGATGTAATATTACTCTGTTTATATTTATCATATAGTGATTATTTAAAATATATATTTATAAAAATTTATTATTTAATAATCATTTATTAGATAAGATTTTATCATGGTACACATTTAAAATTATGTGTGTATTTGTGTGTGTGTGCATGTGTGTGTGTGTGTATGATTAAATTTCTTTAATGTTTTGTAAAGGCATACCTAAGCTGTATCCCATGGAAATAAAAAATGTTGCCAATAATATATTTTAAAATAACATTAAAAGAGCAAGCCAGAGGCATAGCTTAAGGTCAGTAACAGTCATCTTATAGACAAAGTGGTGATGAATGTTTATTATGTATAAAAAGAAAAAGAAAAACATATTGATTAATGGTGGCTGGTACATAGCTTGGAGAGAAGGAATCTAAATAACACATCTACAACCATCTGATCTTTGACAAACCTGACAAAAAAAAAAAGCAATGGGGAAAGGATTCCCTGTTTAATAAATGGTGTTGGGAAAACTGGCTAGCCATGTGCAGAAAGCAGAAACTAGTCCCCTTTTTGACACATTACACTAAAATTAGCTCCAGAGGGATTAAAGTCTTAAACATAAGACCTGGCACCACAAAAACCCTAGAAGAAAATCTAGGCAAAACCATTCAGGACATAGGCATAGGCAAGTACTTCATGACTAAAACACCAAAAGCATTGGCAATAAAAGCCAAAATAGACAAATGGGATCTAATTAAACTCCAGAGCTTCTGCAGAGGAAAAGAAACACTCATTAGAGTGAAGCAGCAACCAACAGAATGAGAAAAAATTTTTGCAATCTACCCATCTGACAAAGGACTTATATCCAGAATCCACAAAGAACTAAAACAGATTAGATTTACAATAAAAATAACAAACAAACCCATTTAAAAGTGGGCAAAGGATATGAACAGACACTTTTCAAAAGAAGACATATGAGGCCAACAAACATATGAAAAAATGCTTATCATCACTGGTCATTAGAGAAATGCAAATCAAAACCACATTGAGATACCATCTCATGCCAATTAGAATGGTGATCATTAAAAAATCAGAAGATGACAGATGCTGGAGAGGATGTGGAGAAATAGGAAAACTTTTACACTGTTGGTGGGAGTGTAAACTAGTTCAACCATTGTGGAAGACAGTGTAGTGATTTCTCAGTTACCTGTAAATAGAAATTCCATTTGACCCAGCAATCCCATTACTGGGTATATATCCAAAGGATTATAAATTACTCTATTATAAAGACACATGCACACTTATGTTCATTGCAGCACTGTTTACAATAGCAAAGACTTTGAACCAATCCAAATGCCCATTGATGATAGACTGGACAGGAAAAATGTGGCAGATGTACATCATGGAATATTATGCAGCCATAAGAAATGATAAATTCATGTCCTTTGTAGGGACATGGATGAACCTGGAAACCATCATTCTCATGAAACTGACACCAGCAGAAAATCAAACAATACATGTTCTCACTCATAGGCAGGTATTGAACAATGAGAACACATGGACACAGGGAAGGGAGCATCACACACTGAGGTCTGTTGTGGGGGACTAGGGAAGGGACAGTGTGGGGTAGGGAGTTGGGGAGGGATAACACAGGGAGAAATTCCAGATATAGGTGATGGGGGAAGGGAGGCAACAAACCACATTGCCATGTATGTACCTATGCAACAACCCTGCATTATCTTCACATGTACCGAGAACCTACAGTGCAATAAAATATATATTTATATATTTTAGGCCAGCATAATGGCCTAAAATTTGCTGAAAGATTTGGGCCAGCATAATGTTTAACATGCAACTTATAAAAGTAAGGCATTCTTTTATCTGGTAAATACAGCTCACATCGTAACACAGTAAGGTCAAAGCAGTGACAATTAGTGGGGTAGGACTATTCCACTCAAACATACAAACTCACTTGGTTAGTGAATTCTAGAGAAATGTGTCACTGTAGAGGAAGAGTTTTCTAACATAAAGGTAGGATTCTCAACTACATGCTTGCTGTAATACTATGGTGTTTATTATTCCTGTAAACTATAAAATGATGATTGAAATAGTTATCCACAGGATTCTGGAAATAAGATGTGTGTCTTTTTGCTTTAGGTTTTATGTTGTGTTTTGTTTTGTTTTGAATGAGTTTATTATATCCTGGATAATACACTAGAAATACATCTAATAAGTCTTCTTTACTTTACTTGTTGATAAACTGATTTATGAAATCATAGAATCTTAGAACTGGAAAGCATCATCTATCTCTGTCTCTATATAGCTGTGAAAATCAAGCTGAACATAGGTGAAGTAATTTCTTCACTCTTTAACTGTTCTAATTTTTACATAGCCTCCCTTCATGTCATTGAAAATAATGAGAGTAGATCTCAATTTTTACCAGTGTACAAGGACAACAAAACAAGGGTTAATAATCAATGAATCAAAGAAGTAATTTCTTCACTCTTTAACTGTTCTAATTTTTACATAGCCTCCCTTTATGTCATCGAAAATAATGAGAGTAGATCTCAATTTTTACCAGTGTACAAGGACAACAAAACAAGGGTTAATAATCAATGAATAGGAACATATGCAAAATACTGCTCAGGGTGCTTTACATGTTTTACCATTCAGTCCCGGCAACAATAAGAGTTTGAAAATAACATAACTAGTTTACAAAAGAGGAAACTTAATCAGTGAAGTGTTGTGTATGATTACCAATTGGTAGCTATTTAGTAGCAGAGGTAAAATTTGAACCAAAGATGTCTGATTCTCTAGATCTGATTTTCTCACCACAGTAAAAACCCTTTTGATAAGCACAATATGGCATTTGCAACAATTCTTCAGCTATAACCCTTTTTACTCCACTTTTACAGAGCATATATGACTGTTCCTGAGAGAAAGTGAAAGTGTAAGGTTTTAAGAGTGACAACTGTGGGGTGTGTGTGTGTGTGTGTGTGTGTGTGTGTATGTGACAGGGAGAGAGAGAGAGAGGGAGAAATTAATAATTGGAGGTGCTTAATTTGGGTTTATTTATTAAAATGATACAAGACACCAGTTTAAAAGTGAGAAATGTATTTAATTAGAGCTCGTCAGATTTTCCAAGATGGCACAGTAGGAACAACTCAGGATTGCAGCTCTCACTGAAGGCGCAGAGGGTAAGTCCTAGCCACATTTTCAGATGGATCTTTGTTGCCCACAGAACGGGGAAATTCCCAGGTGTAGGAGAGACACGGGACATGCAGCGGCACCCCGCACATGGTCTGGGTGCCCTGTTAAACTGGCAATCTGAGATTTGGGAGGGCAGATTAACATATCCATCTGATTAAACGGGACTTGGACAGTGAGCCAGACCAGGAGATTCCTGGGAAGCATCATTTGAGCCGGTGCAGTGGGTCGCTGCACGGGAAATCACACAGATCCCATTGCCCTATCAGCAGGCGACTGAAACACCTGTGAGAGAGTCAACCGTTCAACTTAAAAAAAAAAAAAGAGAGAGGAAAAGGGCTCTGAAGCAGGGAGCCAGGTGATCAGGCTCGGCAGGTCCCACCCCGACAGGGATAAACAAAATGGCGATTTGAAATGCTCAGGGTTGAGAGTTTCACTGTGGGCTCAGCTGAATCCAGGATGGTGCAGCTCGGTGGTGGAGGGGCGTCTGCCACTACCAAGGCATTCCGCCCCTACTGAGGTACACTCCCATTGTGGACACAGCCTGCTGTTGCTGAGGCAACCGGTCATAACAGAGAGACTCCGCCAACAGGGTGGAGCCCATGACAGCAGAGTGGAACCCACGGCAACAGGGTGGAGCCCACAGCAGCAGGGCGGAACCTACGGCAGCAGGGCAGAGCCCACGGCAACAGCGTGGACCCCGTGGTAGCAGGGCAGAGCCTCGGCAGACAAATAGTGACTAGACTGCCTCCTAGCAGGGCAGGACAGTGCAACAGATACTCATAAAGAAAGCCCTAACTCCCTGAGACAGAGCATCTGAGGGGAAAAAAAAGGGGGTTTTATAAGTTCTGCTGCAGCAGACCTAAACGCACCTGCCTAATAGCCGGGAATGATCAACGGAGCTCACAGCTCAGCACTTGAGCTCCTGTAAAGTACAGACCGTCTCCTCAAGCAGCTCCCTGACCCCTGTATATCCAAAGAGTCACCTCAAAAAAGGACTAATCAGACTGACATTTGGCGGGCATCATTCTGGGAGAAAGATAGCAGAAGAAGAAACTGGTAGCATCCCTCACTGTTCTGCAGCTGCTACAGGTGTACCCCAGACAAGCAGGGCCTGGAGTAGACCTCAGCAGTCATACAGCAGAGGGGCTAGACTGTTAGAAGGAAAACTAAGTAACAGAAATACTCCATCATCAGCAATCTGGGCATCCACTCAGAGACGCAATCGAAAAGTCAGCAACTACTAAGATGACAGGTGGATAAATCCACAAAGATGGGAAGAAACCAGCACGAAAAGGAGGAAAACATGAAACCAAAACACCTCACCTCCTACAAAGGACCAAAACTCCTCAACAGCAAGGGAACAAAGCTGGACGGAGAATGAGTGTGACGAAATGACGGAATCAGACTTCAGAAGGTGGATAATGAGAAACTTCAGTGAGCTAAAAGAACATGTTCTAAATCAATGCAAAGAAACCCATCTCACATGCAAGGATACACAAAGGCTCAAAATAAAGGGATGGAGGAAGATTTACCAAGCAAATGGAGAGCAGAAAAAAGCAGGAGTTCCCATTCTCATCTCTGATAAAATAGACTTTAAAGCAACAAAGATCAAAAGAGACAAAGAGGTCATTACATAATGGTAAAAGGATGAATACAGAAAGAAGAGCTAATGATCCTAAATATATATGGACCCAATACAGGAGCACCCAGATATACAAGACAAGTTCTTAATGACTTACAAAGAGACTTAGACTCCCACACAATAATAGTGGGAGACTTTAACACTCCACTGTCCATATTAGACAGATTAACCAGAGAGAAAATTAACAAGGATATCCAGGGCTTGAACTCAGACCTGGAACAAGCAAAGCTGATAGACATTTACAGAACTCTCCACCCCAAATCCACAGAATATACATTCTTCTCAGCACCACATCACACCTACTCCAAAATTGACCATATAATTGGAAGTAAAGCACTCCTCAGCAAATGCAAAACAACTGAAATCATAACAAACAGTCTCTCAGACCATAGTGCAATCAAGTTAGAACTCAAAATTCAGAAACTAACTCAGAACCACACAGCTTCATGGAAACTGAACAACTGGCTCTTGAATGTTGATTGGATAAACAATGAAATGAAGGCAGAAATAAAGAAGTTCTTCGAAACCAACGAGAATGAAGACAGAACATACCAGAATCTCTGGGACTCATTTAAAGCAGTCTGTAGAGGAAACTATATAGCAATAAATGCCCACATGAGAAGAGTGGAGAGATCCAAAATTGACACCCTATCATCAAAATTGAAAGAGCTAGAGGGGCAAGATTTAAAAATTCAAAACCTAGCAGAAGACAAGAAATAACTAAGATCAGAGCAGAACTGAAGGAGATAGAGACAAGAAAAACCCTCCAAAAAATCAATAAATCCAAGAGCTGGTTTTTCGAAAAGATCAACAAAATAGACAGACTACTAGCCAGACTGATAAAAAAGAAAAGAGAGAACAACCAAATAGATGCAATAACAAACGATAATGGGGAAATCACCACAGATTCCACAGAAATTCAAACCATCATCAGAGAATACTACAAAGAACCCTATGCACATAAACTAGTAAACCAGAAAGAAATGGATAAATTCCTGGACACCTGTGTCCTCCCAAGCCTAAACCAGGAGGAAGCCGAAACTATGAATAGACCAATAACAAGGTCTGAATTTGAGGCAGCAATTAAGAGTCTACCACACAAATAAAAGCCCAGGTCCAGATGGGTTCACAGCCGAATTCTACCAGACAAACAAAGAGGAGCTGGTACCATTCCTTCTGAAACTATTCCAAATAATCCAAAAAGAGGGAACCCTTCCCAAATCATTTTATGAGACCAACATCACCCTGATACCAAAACCCGGTAGAGACTCAACAAGAAAAGAAAACTTCAGGCCAATATCCATGATGAACATAGATGCAAAAATCTTCAATAAAATACTGGCAAACCGATTGCAATAGCACATTAAAAAACTTATCCATCATGATCAAGTAGGATTCATCCCGGGGATGCAAGGCTGGTTCAACATACACAAGTTATAAACATAATTCACCACATAAACAGAGGCAGAAACAAAAACCACATGATTATCTCAATTGATGCAGAGAAGGCATTTGACAAAATTCAACAGCCCTTTATGCTAAAATCCCTCAATAAACTCGATACTGATGGAACGTATCTCAAAGTAATAAAGGCTATTTACAACAAACCAACAGCCAATATCATACTTAATGGGCAAAAACAGGAAGCATTCCCTTTAAAATTCGGCACCAGACAAGGATGCCATCTCTGACCACTCCTATTCCATATAGTACTGGAAGTTCTAGCCAGAGCAATCAGGCAAGACAAAGAAATAAAGGGTATTCAAATAGGAAAGGTGGAAGCCAAATTGTCTCTAGTTGCAGACAACATGATAGTATACCTAGAAGACCCCATCGCCTCAGCCCAAAAACTCCTGAAACTGAAAAGCAACTTCAGCAAAGTCTCAGGATAAAAAATCAATGTGCAAAAATCACAAGCATTCCTATACCCAATAACAGACTTAAAGAGAACCAAATCAAGAATGAACTGCCATTCACAATTGCTACAAAGAGAATAAAATACCTAGGAATACAACTTACAAAGAACATAAGGGACCTCTTCAAGGAAAACTACAAACCACTGCTCAACGAAATAAGAGAGGACACAAACAGATGGAGAAACATTCCATGTTCATGGTTAGGAAGAATCAATATCGTGAAAGTAATTTACAGAATCAACGCTATCCCCATCAAGCTACCATTGAATTTCTTCACAGAACTGGAAAAAGCCACCATGAACTTCATATGGAACCAAAAGTGAGCCCGCATAGCCAAGTCAATTCTAAGCAAAAAGAACACAGCGGGAGGCATCACACTACCAGACCTCAAACTATACTACAAGGCTACAGTAATCAAAACAGCATGGTACTGGTACCAAAACAGAGATATAGACCAATGGAACAGAACAGAGGCATCGGAGGCAACACAACATATGTACAACCATACAATCTTTTATAAACCAGACAAAAACAAGCAATGGGGAAAGGATTTCCTGTTTAATAAATGGTGTTGGGAAAACTGGTTAGCCATGTGCAGAAAGCAGAAACTGGACCCCTTCCTGACACCTTACACTAAAATTAACTCCAGATGGATTAAAGACTTAAACATAAGACCTGGCACCATAAAAACCCTAGAAAAAAATCTAGGCAAAACCATTCAGGACATAGGAGTAGGCAAGGACTTCATGATCAAAACACCAAAAGCATTGGCAACAAAAGCCAAAATAGACAAATGGGACCTAATCAAAGTCCACAGCTTCTGCATGGCAAAAGAAACAGTCACTAGAGTGAATTGGCAACCAACAGAATGGGAAAAAATGTTTGCAGTTTACCCATCTGACAAAGGGCTGATATCCAGAATTTACAAAGAACTTAAACAGATTTACAGGAAAAAAAACAAACAAGCCCATTCAAAAATGGGCAAAGGATATGAACAGACGCTTTACAAAAGAAGACATACATGAGGCCAACAAACATGAAAAAATGCTCATCACTGGTCATTAGAGAGATGCAAATCAAAACCACATTGAGATACCATCTCATGCTAGTCAGAATGGCGATCATTAAAAAATCTGGAGACAACATATGCTGGAGAGGATGTGGAGAAATAGGTACACTCTTACACTGTTGGTGGGAGTGTAAATTAGTTCAACCATTGTGGAAGACAGTGTGGCGATTCCTCAAGGACCTAGAAATAGAAATTCCATTTGACCCAGCAATCCCATTACTGGGTATATATCCAAAGGACTAGAAATCATTCTACTATAAGGACACATGCACACGAATGTTCATTGCTGCACTGTTTACAATAGCAAAGACGTGGAACCAACCCAAATGCCCATCGATGATAGACTAGACTGGGAAAATGTGGCACATATACACCATGGAATATTGTGCAGCAATCAAAAATGATGAGTTCGTGTCCTTTGTAAGGACATGGATGAATCTGGAGAACATCATTCTCAGCAAACTGACAGAAGAACAGAAAAGGAAATACCACATATTCTCACTCATAGGCGGGTGAGGAAAAAATGAGAACACATGGACACAGGGAAGGTGGTACTACACACTGGCGTGTATTGGGGGGAATGGGGGAGGGACAGTGGGCCGGGAGCTGGGGAGGGATAGCCTGGGGAGAAATGCCAAATGTGGGTGAAGGGGAGGAAGGCAGCAAAACACACTGACATGTGTGTACCTATGCAACTATCTTGCACTTTCTGCACATGTACCCCAAAACCTAAAATGTAATTAAAAAAAATTAGGGCTCATCGATTATGCCTGACTGCTTAATGCACTGGATTTTAAGGATAGTAGTCCTTCTCAAGAGTGATCTGAAACCTGAAGTGTTTATGAAAGCTGGGGCCCAGAAGTTCAAGACTGCAGTGAGCTATGAGCTTTCCCTGCAGTCCGGCCTGGGTGACAAAGTAAGAGGAGACCCATCCTTAAAACAAACAAATACATAAATAAAATTTGTATTAAAAGCTGAGAATTTCATTTTTTACTGATTAAAAACTTTTACCTTTGAGATTTAAAAGACTGAGTCTTCACATTTCTGTTTACTTTTTTATAACCAGAAGCCCAAATTTTCCAGATGATTAATTATCACAAAAATTGTTATTACCAGACTCCTTTTCTATTATTTAATCTGGTCCTAGTAAACTGCACTTTCTGCTACCCAAACTTTTCTACTCTGACCTCTAAAATGCAACGTATTTTTACAGTTTTCTTTTCTGCTGTGGTGACAGCTCACATCGTAACACAGTAAGGTCAAAGCAGTGACAATTAGTGGGGTAGGACTATTCTTCTCAGATATACAAACTCACTCACTTGGTGCATTCTAGAGCAATGTGTCACTGCAAAGGAAGAGTTTTCTAACACAAAGGTAGGATTCTCAACTACAAATCACCAAAAACTGAAGTGTACATTTTCTTTCTTACTTTTAAATGGTAAAAGAGAAATTTCCAGAGACTTGTTCTTTTTATATACAATGAACATTTTGGTAGTTGTGGAAGAGAATATTGCCCTAACTGTAGAATGGAATTTCAGATGCCCCCAGATAGTTAGTTCAGTTGGTCAATCTCCAATATTCTTTTAAGGAATTGGCAATTTTTCATGTTCTAAGTCTATCCCATATCGTATACACACATGCACACACATACACTGTAAGTTACAAATATATGCTGTGTGTGTGTGTGTGTGTGTGTGTGTGTGTGTGTGTAGGCCATTTTACCAATAACTTCATTTCCTTCCAGCCTATAACTCTATGATAGAATAATAGATTCTGTCATCCTATTATCTTCTATTATTGTTTCATTCCTAAAATTTATCTCTAAAACTATTCTCCCTCCCTGGCCATTTCACTATCTATTGGTCTGAATCTCTTTCCAATTATATTGTGTTATTCCCAAGCCCTACAACTGGACTGTTTTTCATAATCTTCACAAAGCCCCAATGTACCATCAATCCGTTGGCTGTTTTGCTAATACTTACTCTCCTTAACTCTGGTGTTCCATTATTTTACTAGAAAGAATCTCATCCCCAATTGATTTGAGTTTCATCATATGTGTTTTTTACATGTGAATGATAAATGCATCAAAAAAATTACAAAATATATTTATTTAATGTTTAATAAATATAATTTTAATCCAAATGATAAAATAATGAAAAGATAGAAAAATAATCTTGCTAGCAAAAATAGGAAAGTACATTCGTTTTCTCAGTTACTCATTTATTTGTATGTGAAATAGGATCCCAATAATCTGTTGCAAAAGTAGAGAGTATGAGATATATGGTAAACAGAAAATATTAATAAATGTGGGAGAAACAGAAGTTATCTTTTATTTTTATAGAAAATGGAAATGACCTTTGACTGTGGTTACTTCTATTTTCAATGTGGTATGTGTATATGTTTTACTATGTACTTTGTGTGCTATAAACTGTGATTTTCTGAGAACACAGCAGAACAAGAGAGACAAATAGCATTTACCCTCAAGAAGCTTAGAATCTATGAGGAAACAGAGATACATTTAAAGGATAGAAATTGTAAAAATAGTTATTCATTTATAGTTGTAGTAAGTTCCTCAAAGCAAAAGCAGAATGGACATGAAGAGTATGAAATATAGATGACTGACTTAACCTGGGGTAATTTCCTGAAAATTGATGGAAGAAGTTGCTAATTAAATGAAACATATCATGGAGCAGAAGAAAGGATATTGCAACAAGTAAGCTTAGCATGTAAGACGACAATAAAATAGGAAGGAGTTTGTTTGCAGACAAACAAACAAGACTCCTGGAAACAGGGATCAAGGGGAAAGGATGTTTTGTGAGGACTCTGGGTAATTGACAAGAGGCGTGTTGTAAAGTTATCTTTACATCTTTTAAGAATTTGGAACATGTAACAGGAAGCTATGTAACACTACAAGCATTGAGTGAGATGGAAATATCTACATGTCAGAAATTTAATTCCAGCTGTTCCAGTGACAGTTATTGATTTGGAAGAGAAGACAGGATTATACAGGTAGAAACTTGTTAGTAGATTATTGCAGTACTTCAACTAAAAAAAATGATGATAAATTGTTTCTTAGAGAGAGTGCAGATAGTGTTGGTCTTTCTTTTTCCTATGTGTGTCTGGATATAATGCTTGAAACAGCTGCAGCCATCCTGCAATCAGCTGAGGATGAAGCCACACAAAGGATGAGCAAGCAAAAAGATAGAAAGAACCTAAGTCCTATATAATGTCATTTCCTTGAATCGATTAAGCCTGAGGCTGCACTAGGATTTCTAGCAACCAGAATTGAGGCCCAATAAAATGACCTCTGTGATAGAATACAGACTTTAGTGAAAGCTGAACAACTGCAATTTATTCAGAAGTTAAGACTTCTTCTTGTATTAGAAAAGGCCTTTCCATCAATTTTCAGGAAATTACCCCAGGTTAAGCAATGCTATCGAAGTTTAGAATTTGAACTAATTCCTTACAAATCTAGGATATCAGATGCTCAGTCTTGCCCAGAGGCTCGGGCTTGATCTTATAAATGAAAGACCATTTATAGGCAATTATAAAGGATACTGGTTTATAGTTAGAAAATTAATAAAACATATTCTTTCTTTCTGAGGCTCCTATATAATGAAAGACTGGAAAAAAAAATACTGGATATGTCAAAATCCAAGAAAAGTAGTTGATGATAATGTCATGATTTTGTTTCCTGGATTTTCTCTTTACAAGTCCAGAATTAATATGAAGCCAAAATCTTGCATTTTTCTTGGTTTACTTACAATAGGGAGATAGTCTATATTTATTGTTTAGGGTAATCTTCCAAATTGTGAAGCTGATGAACTCGTACAGATAATCAGGATCCAATAGAACCACTGACCTAAACTTATCAAAGAAAAATTATCACAGCTAAAAAATCAGAGATTGAGTGAATCTTAGTAAGAATTGATGAATCAAGAGCACTTAATGAAGAAGGGAAGATTTGCAGAGAGCTATGACACTAAGTCACTAAGAAATTGACATGAAAGATGAAGTAGCAGGTCTCCACAGGGGTATTTAGCTCAGTATGCAATGTATCTTCAAAATATATTTCAAGATAGTTTCAGAATATACTTCAAGATACTCTACAGACATCAGGTGTAAATATTCCTTCAGAAGAGGTACAGAATAGAAGAGAAGCCTACTTAGAAAAGCAAAGTAATTGGTGCAAAATTAAAATTATAGATCGATAGATAGCTAAATAGCTAGATAGCTAGATACATAGTTGTATAGATGTTGGCTTGGGATATAACGGCAGCAATTGATCTCTGATCAGAGGAAATTGATTGGAAAGGAACATGAAAAAGTTTTTGGGGTGTTAGAATATTGTATGCCTTGATTGGATTGGTAATTATGTTGGAGTACAAATTTGTCAAACTCAAACTGCACAATTTATGTACATCTTAGTACGTAAATTATGCTTCAGTAAACAAAAGTTTTGAAAAAGTTAATTTGTTTCATGTAAAAAGTTAGCAACTGGTTGAAAAATAAGGTGAGAAAAAAATAAGTATGATTCAACTTCTCTTGCCTCAATAACTGTTCAGAAGAGTAATTTCAGTGAAGAAAGATAAGGCTTGGTGATGTGTGGTAGATTAGGGGAGAGGATTTTTTTCACTTACTGAACTTTTTGTTCCTGAGATTATACAGAGGGACATAAGGAATTGGATCTCAGAGAAAATTGTAGTTCAGTTATAAACCTGGAAAGACTGATGTATGTGGTAATTGACAACATAGGGATAATGTTGTATGTGTTGAGTGTGTCTAGGGTTAGAATATAACAACAAACAGAGAAGAAAATAACAGATCTGGGGGACTTTCAACATTTTAACATTAGGCCAGAAAGAGAGACTAATTAGGTAGCAGCCATAATGATGAGAGGAAAACCATTTAAATCTCAGCTTTCAATAAGGAGAAAATGACCAAATCAATTAGGTCTAATAAAAATGCAGAATTAATGAAGACTGAAAAGTGTCTGTTACATTTAGGAAATTGGAAGTTATTGATGATTTCTAGTAGCTGCAAGGGTAAGCCATATACAGGGAAGCCTATAATTTTTAGCTCTGGAGATATCAGAAAATGTTTAAATGCTGATGGAAATTATCCAGTATGGAGTAAGAGGATTAAAGATACAGGATAGCAAGAAATAGAAGGTTAAACTTATTGAAGGAAAACAAGAGGCTAAGATTCAGAAGAAAGATAACAGAGGAGTCTGGATATTGGCTTTTTTTTTTCATTTTTATTGGAGGAAATAATGATAAGTAGAGATTAAGATAAATGTGTTAATTTGAAGCCAAAATTGCAGAAGTTTTAACTGGATTACTTTTATTTTCGAAATGAAGTGTATTACAAGGTAGTCTTCATAATGTATGGTTAGAGAGTGAGCTAATGACAGATTACCTTGTAGAATTGAGAATATGTTTGAACTCTTCAGTTAACTTCACATTTTTACAACACATAAATACAGGAATAAATGCAACTAAAGTTCAAGTGTGGCTTTTTCTTAGACAATAACATTTTATTTACCTAGAATTTTCATATAGAAATAGAAGGATTTGCTTGTCACACTAATATTTTGTACATAATGTTTGGACTAAATGTTTATATTGATGTACTAAAATTATATCTGGAGGATTTAATTGGTGGAGGCAACTGAGTGCCAACATGAAGAGGTCAATGCCATTGACAGAGATTTTATTAATCACATTTCCCAAGAGAAGGGAACATGCTATGCCATATAGGGCCACAAAGGAAATACCAGGTTTGGTCAGGCAGAAGCAGGAGCAAGGGAGAAGCCTACACCAAATCCTTTATTGGTGTTTCTGCAGGAAAGGTAAAGCATGGCAAAGTAAACTGTTAAAGATTGGCTGGTTTGAATAATTTCCATGGGCAATAGGGGTGATCTATACTGGAAAGTAGTCCTCTAGTGATTTAGGGAAGGGAGACTCTTGGGGTGTGAGAGTTAAGGAGGTAGTTTGGACATAAGTTTGGAATTGGTTGGTTTGCATATAAAAGGGATGCTCCTACCTGGCTAACCCCTTTGCCATCTGGAATTGACTAGACCTGGGAGTGGCAGTCTATCAACTGATAGCAAGTTCTTTTAGATGTCAAAAACATAAAATACAGAAAATTTTAAAACATGATTAATTTAAATGGTGTTAATTTACATCTTTGTGTTAGTTTTCTCTGAGAAATTCCAACCATTTGTTTTAAGTCAAAAAGAAAATAATGGGTAATTAGTCCATTTAAGATTTTGAATTTTCCAGGAACTGTGAGGACAAAGAGTAAAGGATTTAAAATAGTTTTCAGAGAAGTGATTACATTGACAAAAAGTGAACTTTAAGGTAGGCAGGAAGAAACTGTTACAGAAGGAGATAAAGGAGAAAATGACAAGTGGGTTTCTGAGTAAGAAAATTTAAAGTGCTAGAGATTTTGTTCAAAAAATGGGATGTTTGACTTACTGTTTTTTTGTGGATGATAAGTTTTGAATATTGACAGGTGGAAAGATTTAAGAAAAGATAACTTCATTGAAAATAAAGTGTCCAAGGAGATGAGAGCTTAGAATTGGATACATTATCAGTGTGGAATTTGAAGACATTTAGGATGATGACAGAAAAACTGTGGTAGAAAGAAAAGATAATAACTTAGTGATTGAAGTTTTAAAATAATGAGAGATGGCAAGAAACTATGTATCAGAAATAAGAAGGCAAATACAATTGTATAACCTAGAGTCTCAGTGGAGCAGAGGGTGAATAAGTAACATAATTAGAATGATTTTGGGATCAAGACCTTGATGTACATATGATGTGAAAGAATGCACTTGAAGCAGTACAGGTAAATGGGTAAATGGTGTACAGATAGTCATCATTCGTGTTTCAGAGATGGAAATAAAATTGAAGATTAGGAACTTCAAAAAATATTATCAGTAGGAATTCTGAAAGAAGGAGTTAGCCAGGAAATGAGGAAGCAGGAATTGGATAGAGAGCAAGAAAGACCAAATCATTTAAAGGATTACATTAGACTAGAATATAAATAACAAGAAGGGGTGTTACAACACTAGTCACTGATCCATAAGAGATGCATTAGCGTCAGCATAGATTTTTTTCTTGATGATGTCTTGGCAGGTGTGTATTTATGACAAATTGTCTGCATTCTGAGAAGGAAGTCCTGCTGTTTGTTATGAAGTAAAGTATGATTTTCTTCTCTGGAAGTCGGCATCTACATGGGTACAATAACTATGAGAGGATGACATCAATGTCTATTGGTCACTAAAAGAAAGAAGAGTTCTCTAAGAATATAAGCCTTAACTTCAAAATACATTCAAGTAAGATTATTGTCAGTGCATTTCTGTTAAAAGACTATATGCTAAATGTTATTGAAATTATAAATCATTCTATTTCAACATAGAATTTATTAATCCTGTCTTTATGTCACCCTCTTGGAGGATTCAAGCTAACAAGGATATCAATTTTCAAAACACAATTAGAGATAAGAACACTATAGATTCTGAAGAATATGATTTCATTGAGTTTTAACATTGGGCATATTTTGCATGGCGAAGTAGGCATATGCTTTTGATAATGTTCAATCTCTAAATTTGTCACTAAGTAAGTCATATTTATAGTTTATATCACTATATTTAAATACAGCTTTCAAGAAGTAGCAGAGTAATGAAATTATAGTTTTATCCTGAAAAAGGTAACTAAATTTGCCAAAATGATCATCAGTAGGTGTGTATATGAAATCTGTCATGACAGTCAAAAGATACCTACAATATCATTTATTGCCAAATAATGTATTACAATATTAATTCAGGAAACTTGTAATTTTACAAATGTATTTTATGTAAGAATGTCATGGAAACTGAAGCAAATATGTCAAACAGTTGCTATATAATATATCCTAACAAAAGTATGTTTTAAGATGTTCTTTCATGTAAAAGTTACTTTTTGAAAGTTAAAAAGAAATTATGGAGGTCAAAAATAAGATAGGCATGGAAAAATTAACTTTGTGAAACAAAATGTGATTGCTATAGGAAATATTTGCAAAGATATCTAATAGTAGACATCAAAAATAGACAACTCTTAAAACTCAATACTAAGAAAACTATCAACTCAATTTAAAAATGGGCAAAAAGATCTGAACAGACACCTCATCAAAGAAGATATACAGATGACAAATAAGCATATGATATGATGCTCCACATTGGATGTTATTAGGGATATGCAAATTAAAACAACATGAAATATTACACACCTATTACAATGGCCAATATTCAGAAGGCTGACAACACAAAATGTTGGCAGGGATGTGGAGCATTAGGTTAGGAGTTTTATGCTGAACAAGTTTGTCCAACATACATATTCAACAGGTTATAGGAGAATCTATAAATATTCATTAAGGCGTTTCTCACACATGCCTGTTGAACAAACATGCATGTAATGCACGACCTATGTTTACATTGGGGTGGAGATTTAACTTTCAAATATATTACAAATAGGCCCAAGAAAGTATTTTCAGGACACAAAGGCATGTTAAGTGTGCAGCCTTTGTAAACTGGCCAGAACTAGTCTGTGGTTGAAGGTCTTCTTATCAGGAGAAAGTTACTGAAATCAGTTTCTTATGCAGTCAAAGTTGTAGTTATGGCTGGTAGAACAGGGGTTCAATTAACATCTGTGAGTTGCATACATTGTGATTGTTTTAATATTGCTTGTCTTAAGGTCAGTGCTTATTTAGCTACTACAGAAAAGGAAAAGCCTTGTGGCAGTTAAAACAGTTTAATTATATCTAGGAGTGTGTGAATTAACCCTTGCCTGACCATGGTCTCAGGTCCTGTTTATAATTTGACATCTTACTGCAACAAACTGGGTGTTCTGTTACTGTGATGGCCTCCATTTTAATATGAATGCTGGTCAGTTGTTGTGTCTAAACTAGAAAAGGAGGGAAGTACAAGGACACTTGTCTGACCTCCTGTCCTGTCATAGTCAGGAACTCAATTTTAAGAATTTTTATGGCCAAGAGGGGGTCCATCCAGTTGGTGGGGAGTGGGTTAGGATTTTATTTTTATTTTATAATATGCTCATCTAATTCCTTTACCTTTTTCTTTCTGTTCATGATCAATGTGATCTTATACTTGGTCATGGGCTGCATAACAACATTTTGATCAGTGGCAGATTCCACATATGAACTTGGTCCCATAAGATTATAATGGAGCTGAAAAATTACTATCATCTAGTAATGTAGCCATCTTAATGTTACAGTGCAATGTGTTACTTGTGTTTGTGGTGATGCTGGTGTAAACAAACCTACTGTACTGCCAGTCATGTATAGCACATATTACTTTGTACAGTACTTAATACTTGATGATAACAATGTAAGACTAAGTTCCTGCTTTAAGTATTTACTGTTTATACTTTTATCATTAGAGTGTACTCCATATATATAAAAAAGAGTTAACTGTAAAACAGCATCAGGCAGGTCCTTTCAGAGGCATTCCAGAAAAAGGCATTATTATCATGAGATGACAGCTTCATGCATGTAATTTCTCGGAAGACCTTCCAGTGGGATAAGATTTGGAGGTAAAAGACTGTGATATTGATAAATCTGACTATGTGTCGGCCTACAATGTGTTTTTGTCTTTGTTTTTAACAAAAAAAGTTTAAAAACTGAGAAAATTAAAACAAAAATAGAAAAAAGTTTATTAAATAGAATATAAAGAAAGAACATATTTTGGGACAGCTGGACACTATGTTTATGTTTTAAGCTAGAGGTTATCATTAAAGAGTCAAAAAATTTACAAAATTAAAAGTTTATAAAGTAAAATCTTACAATATGCTAAAATTAATTTCTATTTTAAATAAATGTAGTATAGCCTATGTGTACAATGTTTATTGAGTCTACAGTAGTAAAAGTAATGTCCTAGGCCATCACATTCGCTCACTACTTACTGACTCCAGAGCAACTTCTAGTCCTGTAAGCTCCTTTCCTGGTACATTTCCTGCACAGGTGTACCAGTTTCATCTTTTACACTACATTTTAACTGTATCTTATCTATGTTTTGACATATTTAGATACATTAATATTTACCACTATGTTACAATTGCCTACCATATTCAGCACAGTAACATGCGATACAGGTTTGTAGCCTAAGATCACTAGGCTATCCAAGATGGCATAGGTGTGTAGTAGGCTATAACATCTATGTGTAGGTACACTTTGCAATGTTCACACAAAGATGAAATCGCCTAATGACACATTTCTCAGAATGTATCCCCATGTTTAAGCAATGCATGAGTGTATTTTCATATTGTGTTAAGGAAGCATTAAAGCATAATTGCAGAGGTAAATTTCTATCACCTATATCAGTTATTAATTCTTCTGATGTGACTATTTACTGAATTAAGTCATGGAGATCTTTTAGCTAAACACATATCTTTTTTTATTAAGTTCTAGATGGCATTTGAAGTTTCAGGTTGCTGACTAAATGGAGTATCTTCCTCATTAGTGTCTCTTAAGATATAACTTTACTTGTTAATGCCTTAGACAAATAGAACATTAAGCTATTGATTACACTTGCTCCAGTTTAAATAAAAGTATATGTAATAGAAAGTATATTTTGATAGTGTGTAAGATAGAATTATCCTAGAGCTTAATGGGGACAGTTCCGTGCTTATCTTCAAGAATGCCATGGGATTGAATTTCGTCTAGGATAAGTAAGGAATGAATTATCAAATAACTTATAAAATACTATTTATAACTTCAAGTTTAAAACCCTAAGACAGTACTCAGGGCCAGCTCGTTTAGAGTTGTAACTTGTACATTGTTGACAGAGACCTGATTTAACCAGTTACACAGTCTGACTTTGCTGCATAGTCAATGGGGCATAAAAGACACCACTAAAATATCTTGCTCAAACTCTTGTGAAATCTAAATTTCTCATGCTCATCTCAGTGATTTATACTCCAGAGACAAAGTGTGTCCTGTGTAATGGAGAAAGAATCCTATGGAGCTGTGCCTGAATGTCTCTCAGCTCCTGATGCTTGCCTGTGCTTTCTTTCTCCTGCTATACTATATTTATTACCTTGATTCAAGCCTATCATTAGTACCTCCTGAGAAGTCTTATGAGTGTTACCAAATACCTGACCCTGGTGAAATTGTTATAGATGGCTTTAGAAAGTATAGCTAATAATTTATTTAGTATTGAGCTCCAAGTACATTTCTCCCAATACTACATTTCCATTAGAAATAAAATATTTTTGAGCTAGGCACGGTGGCTCATGCCTGTAATCCCAAGACTTTGGGAGGCCGAGGCAGATGGATCATTTGAGGTTAGGAGTTTGAGACCAGTCTGGCCAGCATAGTGAAACCCCGTCTCTATTAAAAATACAAAAATTAGCTGTGTGTGGCTGCTGATGCCTGTAATCCTAGCTAGAGGCTGATGCCTGTAATCCTAGCTACAGGAAGGCTAAGGCAATAGAATCGCTTGAACCTGGGAGGCAGAGGTTGCGGTAAGCCTAGATTGCACCACAGCACTCCAGCCGGGGCAACAGCATGAGACTCTGCCTCAAAGGAAAAAAGAAAAATAAAGCATTTGACAGAGGTCAACACTTTGTTCAGATAACAACTCTCAACAAGGTAGGTATAGACAAAAATTCCTCAATATGAGAAACCCAGAGCTAATCAATGGGAAGAAATGGAAAACATTTCCTATAAGGTCTAGTACAAGGCAAAATGTTCACTTCCATTACTTCTATTCAACATAGTACTGACATCCAAATGAGAAAGTAAGAAGTAAAATTATTCCTATATGCAGTCGATGGAATCTTATATGGAAAAAACTCTAAAAACTCTTTCCAAAAAGAAGCTAGAACTAACCAATGAATTAAGTAAATATGCATGATACAAAATCAACAATAAAAATCAATTGCTTTTCTTTATACCAATAGTGACTCATCCAAAAAAGAAAGAAAAACAATCTCATTTACAATAGTATTGAAACTAATAAAATATTTAGAAATAAATTTAAACAAAAAGGTATAAGATCTGCATGCAGAAAAGTATAAAACATGAAAGATTTCCAAATCTATTTCTCACTTCTAATTGAAACTTTGTACCCTTTGACTAGCAACTTCCTATTTTCTTTCTGCCTCCCAACAGCCAGTCTCTGGTAACCAACATTCTACTCTCTGCTTCTATAAGTTCAATTTTTTTATTTCCACATATAAGTGAGATCGTGAAGTATTTGTTTTTCTTTACATAGTTTAGTTCTCCTAACATAAAATATTCTCTGGGTGTATCCAAGTTGCCATAGATGGCAGAGTATCCTTTCTTTTTAAGGTTGAATAGCAAGTATTCTATTGTGTGTATGTTTGTGTGTGTATATGTAGCTATTCATATACATTTATATAATACACACCATATTTTCTTTAAAATAAACAGAAAGATATCTGTGTCCATCAATTTGAAGAATATTGTTAAACTGTTCATACAACTCAAAGTAATATGCAAATTGCATTTTATATACAATATACAGATTACAGATAGCAATTGCTTTTAAAATTTCAATGACATTGTTGCAGAAGTATGAAAAAAATTATCAAATTTCTATGTAACCAGAGAAAGCCCTGAATACATAAAGCAATATTGAACAAAAATAACAAAGTTAGAAGCATCACACTTCTGATTTCAAGTTATATTACAAAGCAATAGGAATCAAAACAATATGGTACTAGCAAAAAACAACAACAACAAAAATGACAAAAAATAAACCAGAAATATAGACCAATGGAATAGAATTGAAAGCCCAGAAATAAACCTAAATATATACAGCTTATACCTAAATAAAACCCAAGTATATACAGTATGTACCAAAATATAAACCCAAATATTAACAAGTTTTTGACAAGGCCACCAGGAAGTCACACTGAGGAAAAGATAGTCTTTTCAATAAATGATATTGAGATAACTGGATACCCCAAGCAAAAAAATTCAAGTTAGAATCTTATCTCACACTGCAAAAAAAAAAAAAAAAAAAAAAAAAACCAACTCAAAATGGATGAAAGACCTAAATGTAAGACCTAAAACTGTAAAACTCCTAGAAAAAAAAAATAGAGGAAAAGTTATTTGTCATTGGCATTTGCAGTGCGTTTTTTGATACAAAAGCAAAGACAAAGAAGCAAAAATAAACAAATGGGACCACATCACATTAACAAGCTTTTCCACAACAAAGGAAGCAATCAACAAAATAAACAGGCAGTCTATGTCTTGGAAGAAAATATTTGTGAATGATATATCTGATAAAGGGTTTGTATTTAAAATATATGAAGAACTCACACAAATCAATAATAAAAAATAAATAACCCAATTAAACTATGGGCAAATAATCTGATATTTTCAAAGAAAACATTAAAATGGCCAACAAGTGTATGAAAATGTGATCAACATCACTAATTATCAGGCAAATACAAATAAAAACCAAATGAGGTATCTCCTCACATCGATTAGAAAGGCTATTCACTAAAAGCCAAGTGATAGCAGGTGTTGGAAAGGATGTGAAGATAAGAGATCCTTTGTATACTACTAGTGAGAATGAAGATTCTTGAAGTCTATGAAAAATAGTATCAAGGTTCCTCAAAAAAGTAAAAATAGAACCACCTTATCACCCAGCAATGCCTCTTCTGAATATATGCCCAAAGAAAATAATATCACCATTTCATAGAAGTAACTGTACTTGCATGTTCATTGAAGTAGTATTTACAATAGCCAAGACATGGAAATGATCTAAGTGTCTGCTGATGGAAAAATCGATTTAAAAAATTGTTGAACACACACACATGTATGAGGAATATAATTCAGACTTCATAAGGAAAAACCTGCCTTTTTTAACAACCAAGATGAAATTAGAGGACAGTATGCTGGTAACGTAAGTCAGACACAGAAAGAGAAATGCTGAATAATCTCATTTATGTATGGATAATTTTTTTTACAAGTTAAAAACATAGAACCAGAGAGTGAAACATTAATTACAGGTAAGATGAGAGGAATGGGAAATGAGATCAAATGAGACAAAGCTATAATTATATGGGATGAATTAATCTAGATGGATAATGTACAGAATGAAACTATAGTTAGTAATAGTGTACCACATACTGGAAACTTGCTGATAATTCATTTTAGGTGCTTTTACCACTTTCTCCCTTACATCCAACCACACACACACACACACACACACACACACACAGTAAATATGTGAGATGATAGCTATGCTAATTTTCTTAACTGTAGTAACAATTTCACTGGATATACCAAAACATCATGTTGTATACTTTAAATATGTAATAAAAGTTTAAGATAGAAATAAACACAATAAAGTTTTTTTAATGAAAAGGAAAAAAACATTTTAAAAATACATGAATACACAGAGATATTATTTTTTATTTAAATTATACTGAAGTCAAGAATTAAGGTTCCATACTATTTTCTAAGGAAGATATACATGCAGTCAAGAAGCATATGAGAAAAAGCTCAACATCACTTATTATTAGATAGTTGCAAATCAAAACTACAATGAGATACCATCCTACACCAGTCAGAATAGCTGTTATTAAAAGGTCACAAAATAACAGATGCTGACGAGGTTACAGAGAAAAGGGAACCGTAATATACTGTGGGAGCATAAATTATTTCAACCATTGTGGAAAGCAGTATGGCAATTCTGTGAAGAGCTAAAAGCAAAACTACCATTCAACCCTGCAATCCCATTTCTGGGCATACACTCAGAGAGATATAATTCATTCTACCATAGACGAAAATGTGAATGTTCATTGCAGCACTATTCACAATAGCAAAGACCTGGAATCAACCTAAATGTTCATCAATGACAGATTGTATAAAGAAAATATGGTACAGGTACACCATGAAATACTATGCAGCCATAAAAGCAAACAAGGTTATGTCTTTTTGCAAGATCATGAATGGAACTGGAGGCCATTGTCCTTAGCAAACTAACACAGAACAGAAAGCTGAATACCATATGTTCTCACTTCTAAGTGGGAGCTAATAAGTGGAGTGAAAACTTAATGAACATAAAAACAAGGGGAAACTACAGACACTTGGGTCTCCTTAAGGGTGGAGGAGAAAACAGGGAGAGTAGCAGAAAAAATAACTATTGGCTACTAGGCTTAGTACCTAGGTGATGAAATAATCTATACAACAAACCCCATGACACAAGTTGACATATATAACAAACCTGCACATGTACAAACAAACCTAAAATAAAAGTTAAAAAGAATTAAGGTTCCATATTCTCCATTCAGCATATTATTAAGAGCCTGAAATTCACATTCCAAGCTAGATTTTTATCTGACAAGGCCTCTCATTAACTCTTTGACCATGGGCAGATAATATAATATCTCCATGCTCGATTCTCTTTTATGTAAGATGTGAATAACACTAGTATCTAACTCATAAGTTTCTCGGAGGATTGTACTAAATAACAAATCAGAACTCTTTAGATAAGTGTATCATAGCATTCAGTATGTAATTATCATTTTTAAAACAGAATAATATGGTCCTCTTTATAATCCTATAATCTATGTAGACAATGCCATAAATACCAGTAGCTAATTATTGAGTATTTTTTATTATTTTCTAGTTACTTTAACTTCTCTTTGAAGCAGAAAAATATAGTTCCCCAGAACAGGTGTTAAAACATTCAAGCTTGCCATACTGCCATGAACCAAAAAAAGGACAAACCAATTTCTGTATGAATTAACTGCTTGTCAGATTCACTGGACAGAGAAATTCAGTCTCTTTTATCCACATTTAGTTATTTACTTGGAATATCTAAAGTAGATACCACATGCTTTGTTCTTGACACTACTCAAAGGCTGCTAAGAAGGATAGAAAGTTTTAAATAAGAAATGTATATTTCGCATTATTTAAACACAAATTTGGGCTTTGACAAGTATAGACAGTTTTTATTAATTATGCAACTAACAAAACCAAACATAATACAGATGCATTATATTGTTCAAAAACACAAAATTTTCACCACATGATGCATATCATAGGACATACAGTTTTTATTATATAACAGCATGTATCATTTTATCCCTATGCATTTTCACTATAGATTTACCAGGAACTCTGACAGTAACTCAAAATATCATATGCAAAATACATTTATTATGGCGCCATTGAAATTATCAAATAAATTCTGAATAATTCATAAGGTCAAAACTAAAAACATTATTAAGGACAGAGTAGTGTATCTGCTTATTTTAATGATTTGTGAAAACCAAAAATGATAGTTTTGAAGAATATGTTATAATTTCCCATGTATAAAATAAAAAGGAAATGCCCATGTATAAAATAAAAAGGAATGTTGTTATTATTGAATCCATGCTATGATTAAAGCCAGGTTAAAAATAATTGAAAAGGCAAAAATGATTAAGATTGCAAATTTTATGTTATGTGTATTTTACATTGATTAAAAAATGAATTGAAAAGACTTTTCACTTCTGCCTAGGATGTAGAATGCCAGGAAAAGTTTCACTGTATTTCAACCACAAGTAAAGTGCTAGATGATCTTTAAAATAAATCATAATTTTCTTGAAACCCTCAGAGAACTGAGGTAATATACAGAGTAAGTAACTTACTGATAAGACAGGTGTATCTTACAAAAAACAGAATGAAGAAAATACTGCCTCACATGTGGCAAAGCAAAGTGCTATGAGTGCCATATGAAAAGAAGGAGGAGCTGGAGCAGGAGAGAGAGAAGAAGAAGAACACAGGTAAATATTTATTGACTTGCTAATTTCTGAGAGTATTCTAGCAAAAGTGCAGAGAATCCCCAAGTACTTTCAACAAAAGGGAAAATAGCACCTATGTGCAGCCATTTGTACATAGAATACTAGTAGGTATTCAGAAGAAGGGCTGAGACAAAAGTGTTAAGACACACAATAAGAAGAAATGTGTCTTTATTAAATGGTTTCGGCAAGACTGGATATCCATATGGAGAAGAACGATATTAGACCCCTATTTTATACCACATACAAAAATCAACTCAATATAGATTAGAGACTTCAATGTAAGACTTTAAGCAGTAAAAGTACTAAAAGAAAATGGGAAATTTCCCATGATGTTGATCTAGAAAATGATTTTTTTATATGTGAACCCAGAAGCACAGACAACAAAAGCAAAAATAAACAAGACTACATCAAACCAGAAAGTTTCTTCACAGCCAAGAAAACAACAGAATGAAGATACAGCCTACAGAATGGGAGAAAACATTTGTAAACCATACATCTGATTAAGAGTTCATGTCAAAAATACATAAGAAACTCAATGCAATAGTATGGAAACAACCCAATTTTTAAAAATGGGCAAAGGATCAGAATAGACATTTTCCTTAAAAGACTTTTCCAACAGGCATGTGAAAAAGTACTTAATATCCCATAATAATAAGGGAAATGCAAATAAAAAACACAATGAGATATCACTTTATACTTGTTAAAATGGCTATTATAAAAATGATAAGAGATAACAAGTGTTGAAAAGGATTTGTTTGTCATTTGTTAACTGAAATGGAGAAAGGGGAACCCACGTACACTGTTGGTACAAATGCAAATTAGTGTAGTCATTATAGAAACCAGTATGGAGGTTTCTCAAAAAATTTAAACTAGAGCTACCATGTTATCCAGCAATCTCACTACTGGTTATATATCCAAAGGAAATAAAATCACTATCTCAAATTGATATCTGTAATTCCATGTTCATTACAGTATTATTTACAACAGCCAATATATGAAATCAACACACATATTCATCAAGGGATGAATGTCTAAAGGAAATGTGCCATGCAAACACAATGAAATACTATTTACTCTTTAAGAAGAAGGAAATTCTGTCATTTGTTACAACGTAATAAACCTGGAAATATTTTATACAAAGCCAGGCATAGAAAGACAAATACTTCTTGCATGTGGAATCTAAAAAACAAACAAAACAAAGAAAAAATGTTGAACTCATAGAAATGGAGAGTTGAAGGATGTTTACCAAAGACTGTGATGCATGTGGAGATACACCAAAGAGCTGTTGGTCAAAGAGTTCAAAATTTCAGTTAGATATAAATGAATTCAAAAGATCCTTAGTGCAACATGATGACTATAATTAATAACAATGTATTATATCCTGAAAATTACTGAGAGTAAATTTTAAGTGTTAACACACACACACACACACACACACACACACACACACACACGAGTTTCATCCAGTTCAATTAGACCTTCAAAACAATAATTGTCATTTCAACAATGTTCATTCATATTATCTTCACCAGGAGATTATCAAAAAACATCTTTCTTTGATAATCCATAAAAGTCACTTCTCATTCATTAAAGTTTTATCATGCGATTTCAGCAATTCTAGTCCTTTTGTGATTTCTACCACATCTTCAGTTACATTCTCCAATGAAGTATTGAACTCAGTCATCCAGGAAAATTGTAATCAACTTATTCCAAACTTCTGTTAATGTTGATATTTTGACTTCTAATGAATCAAGAAAGTTCCTAATGGAATCTAGAATAGTGTATTCTTTTCAGAAGGTTTTCAATCAACTTTGCTCAAATCCATCAAAGGAATCACTATCTATAGCAGCTATAGCCTTAGGAAGTGTATTTTTTAATAACAAGATTTGAAAGTTAAATTATTCCTTGATCCATGGGCTGCTGAATCGAAGTTGTTATAAGCAGACTTGAAAATGACATTATTCTCCTTGTACATTTCCATCAGAGCTCTTGGGTGATCAAAAGTATTGCCGGCCGGGCGCGGTGGCTCAAGCCTGTAATCCCAGCACTTTGGGAGGCCGAGGCAGGTGGATCACGAGGTCAAGAGATCGAGACCATCCTGGTCAACATGGTGAAACCCCGAATCTACTAAAAATACAAAAAATTAGCTGGGCATGGTGGCGCACGCCTGTAATCCCAACTACTCAGGAGGCTGAGGCAGGAGAATTGCCTGAACCCAGGAGGCAGAGGTTGCAGTGAGCCGAGATCGCGCCATTGCACTCCAGCCTGGGTAACAAGAGCAAAACTCCGTCTCAAAAAATATATATATATATACATATATATACACACACATATATATACACACACATATATACACATATATATACACGTGTATATATACACACACATATATACACATATATATACACGTGTATATATACACGTGTATATATGTGTATATATGTGTGTGTATATATATGTGTATATATGTGTGTGTATATATACACGTGTATATATATATGTGTATATATATATAATGGTGAAAAAATTTAAATATTGCAAGAATCCTAAATGTGATACAGAGACATACAATGAGTACCTGCTGTTGGAAAAACAATGCTGATTAGACTTGTTTGATACAAGGTTGCCAGCAGCCTTTAATTTATATTGAAAAAGTAATGTCTTCAAAGAACAATAGAAGTAAAATGCAAAAAAACATGATACGCCTGTATCTCAACTCAGTATCTCCAAATCTTTGTCCAGTCACCCCTGCTCTCAACTTCTTCCTTTTCTGTTTTCTCACTACTGAAATTAGAGTATATCAAAACAAAAACAGAGGAATAGTTTTCTACTTCTCCCAGTCTCTACATGTTCTTCTTCCTAATTTTATTACTTTCATATAAGCTATAAGTTTATCTTCTTCTCTCCATGTGTCTGTCCTTCTAGTTTGTATCTTCACTGTCTTACTTATTTATTGTAAACGTCAATAGAACTTTAGCTTGCCTCCAGTCTTGTTTCCTCCAGTCACTTTTAACAGTCATGTAACTCAATCTTCTATTTAGACACCAGAATGTGTGTGTGTTTGTTCATGTGTTTGTATTATTATAAAATATTATCCTACAACTCTGACTTTTAAAATCCCTCAATAGAGTATGCTCTTTTTCAAAGTACAATTTGTGTCACGGCATAAAATATCCTTTATAATAAAACTCCTGTCCACATTTTGATGATTCACTTCTTGTGCTTGCTTATGCTATATCAATGCCGAATTATATCCCATTTTTATTGTACCATAAACTGGGCTTCTACACCTGTATTTTGAATTAATTCTCTTATTAGAACTGATTTCTTTTTTCTTCATTATTTGATTGTCTAACTTTTCCTCACTTTTCAAGCTACAGCTCAGTTTGTGCTATTTTGAAATTCTCCTATAATGCCCTAATATGAACTTTTATTTAAATAGTCTGTAGCAATTTAGATGGTTTTCTAAGGATATTGATTAATGACTCTGAATTTAAATTTCTTTATCTGAAATTGAAAAGATTCTTCCATGAAGAAATAACTCTGAGGAGTTAAATGAATATGGATTATAAAATTGTGAAGTTTCTAGTGTAGTACATGATGTTGTTTTCCAGTGGCAAGGGTAAAATTGGAAATAAAGCTTTTAACAGAAAAGTCCTAGGAAATTGTGTGTTCAAGTACTTAGCTAGAAAACGTAGCTGTGGTTTGCTATGGGGACATATATTGGAGATAAAGCTGTCAAAATCTATGTTTTAAAAGTATAATTGAAATCATGAAATTGGATAAAACTATTGAAAGAGAGCGTGTGCATGAAAAAGGCAAACCCAAAATAGAATTAATTATAGAACTGGAAGTGCAAAATAGGAAGTGGATAGAGGTATCATGAACAAATGAGTAGTTATGAACAAACAGACAAAAAGAATAGGAATCAGGAGAGTCTGATCTCTTAGAAGGTTGGGGAGAACAGAATTTCAACAAAACTGGAAGAGAAGATACTATCAGAAAATGGAGAAAGGTCAAGGAGGAAGAAAGCAAAGATGAACATTAGCTCTAGCAAATAGAATAACAGTGACTGGTCATCCTTCATTAGATGGGGATGCCCAATATGTGAATGAATCTGCTTAAGGAATGAATAGGGCTTGAAGCATTGGAGGCAGGCTTATAAGATTTTTGCTATGAAAGAGATGATGGAAATACAATGCTAGCCAGAGAGACAACAAATGAAAATGTTTTGTTTGTCCGTTTGATTAGAAAGGTCTATTGAGTTTCACAAATTGGAAAGAGATTATATTGCACAGTATTTAAAAGCATGTATGGCACTGATGCCATTTTATTTAAATCCTAAGATTCTTCAGTGACCATTTTAGATTTTTGTTGTTTAGGACTCACTACATTTTTTCTCATTTTTGTTGTTGTTTTAAACCTCTTATATAAACCTGCAATACTACTTCAAGAGTATGCATACAGTTTCATATTTGGAAATTGTCCTTGAACTTTCTTTTTTTTTTTTTTTTGAGACAGAGTTTCGCTCTTGTTACCCAGGCTGGAGTGCAATGGCGCGATCTCGGCTCACCGCAACCTCCGCCTCCTGGGTTCAGGCAATTCTCCTGTCTCAGCCTCCTGAGTAGCTGGGATTATAGGCACGCGCCACTATGCCCAGCTAATTTTTTGTATTTTTAGTAGAGACGGGGTTTCACCATGTTGACCAGGATGGTCTCGATCTCTTGACCTCGTGATCCACCCGCCTCGGCCTCCCAAAGTGCTGGGATTACAGGCTTGAGCCACCGTGCCCGGCCTTGTCCTTGAACTTTCTGAAGACTTTCAAATTTATAGGATAACTAAACACCAAAGACATACATTGTATGTAAAAAAAAAATTCTTGTATAATTTTCATAGCTGAAAAAGGAGTGATTGCTAATATATTCCAGAAGCATCTTATATCACATGGGCCATATTCTCAAATAGATGCTTTGAGGAGTATTCTAAAGTCTAGAATAGCAAATTAAACATTGTATAAAATATAATTCAATATGTCATCACGAAAGAGATTAGCCTCTGGAACATGTTCTCATCCAGGCCTTGGTAACTGTGTAGAAGTGATGAGATCAGAATATTCATAGTGAGAATGAACAGTTACCAAAAGCTCAGTATCTTTATATTTCTTTGACAGCTTATATCTCTGTTGTAGGAAGTGTGACTTAAATTCAAAATACTAAATATGATTGTATTTAGTAAAGAGGTTGAGGTTGTCATTTTCACTTTACATGAAAATATAATATAGGAAGGCTGAAATTTCTGTAGAGCAGAGTTTGTCAAATTTTAATATGAGTATAAATCATCTCTGGAATATTTTCAAATACAGATTCTGTTTCAGTGGGTTTGAAGTAAGGCCTGAAATTAGTTACTTCTAATAATCTCCCAGGTGATGTCAGTGATGTTGGTCTTTGGGCCATACTTTGTAAAGCAACAGGCTAATACATCTTGATTATCTAAATGTCAGCAATCGGTGCAAATGTAATAGAACACATTAAAAGAGAAGAAAACTATAAAAAAAAACAGTATATTTAAATCTCTTCTTACTCTCTTCTGCTTCCCAGCCCTTGCTAAAGCACATCTATAATATGCCTAACATGACATGAGGTGGAGTAGAGCTGTGAATTCCAAAAACCTGTTTAAGAATGAAAAAAAAAGAAATCATAACTATATCTCAATTCACAATCTTGAGAATAATTTTATTCACAATCTTGCTGAAAACTGGCACAGAGATTCTCAAGATGCTATTTTATCATCCATTACATATTTTAACTAATGTTTAAATTATTTATAATTTCTTGCACAAACCCCATTCCAACTCCATTAATGACAACAACTATGTTACTGATTCTATACTAAGCTATTTCAAAAATAAGGCTATAATGAAGACAATATTATTGTTACTTTGCAGATGAGGAAATTGGGAAATGGAGATGGTCAATGGCTTATCTAAGATATTACACCTAGTAAAGAGAAATGGTTCATCTAAAGGCAGTATGTCATGGTAATGAACTTGTATTTTATCGTAGGGTATGGGAAATGAAAAATGAATATCTGTTTTAAAAAGATGATTCTGGGTGCCGTTTGGAGAATGGTGTGAGACAGATGAAGAAAAGAGGCAGGAAAATCGGTGAGGCAGTTATTGAAACAATCCAAGTAGAAAACAATAAGGCTGGAACACATGACTTGACTGAATATGGGAGAATCACTCATATTCTGAGGATACTAGGAATTTAGGTAAGACAAGATGACTAATTGGTCCCAGGATGTGAAGATAAAACAGGCATCATGGATGACCGATGTCTTCTGTGGGCAACTAACTAAATGTTGACAGCCTGCATTCTGAATTGTTATGAGAAGACCAGTTATGGATTGGAGGAGATGGGGAAATGGCAATGATCAGTAAAGCTTTAGACATGTCAGAATTAAATTGCCTCTGGGCCTCAATATAAGTATCCAGCGTAGAGTGTGATATAAATGTCTGGGACTCAGAGGAAAAATCCAGTTGACTAGCAGATTTAAGAATCAACAACGGGGATATGGTTGATGACAACTGAATATAAATGAAATCACCCAGAGATAATTTAGAGAATATGAAAAAAAGTTTGAAGACTGAACCATTAACGTGTCTGATGTGAGGGTCCAATACCCTGTGAAAATTACATAAACACAAAAAAAATAAGAGAGGAGAACATTCCACAAGGAGGTTGTAAGCAGTGTTAAATTTTGAGTCAGATGATAATTTCAGGTGTTGATTTTTAGGTAAAATAAAGCTATGATAAGTAGAAAATTTTTGGCTGTCATTATTTCAGGGAGTTGACAGATGCTATACTGTAGTGGAATAAGGAGTAACTGGAGTGACAGACTGTTGGGACCATGAATATTAACTACTAAATGTAGCTTTGACAATGGGATGGCACATAGAAGACCATTTAAGATAGTAAAAATGTGTGCAGACAGGGTGCGATGGCTCATGTTTGTAATTCCAGCATTTTGGGAGGCTGAGGCGAGCAGATCATGAGGTTAAGAGATTGAGACCATCCTGGCCAAAATGGTGAAACCCCATATCTACTAAAAATACAAAAATTAGCTGGGTGTGGTAGCTCATGCCTGTAGTCCCAGCTACTAGGGAAACTGAGGCAGGAGAATCGTTTGAACCGGGGAGGGGGAGTTTACATTGAACCAAGATTGCACCACTGCACCCTAGCCTGGTGACAGAACCGTCTCAAAACTGTGTGTGTGTGTGTGTGTGTGTGTGTGTGTGTGTGTGTGTGTGTGTTGTCAAAGGAAAACTGCCTCTAAACAGTTATGTAGGCAAAGAAGGCTTTATTCAAGGCTCTTGCAATAAGGGTTCAAGTTTATTGCAATAAGGGAGAGAGATTGAACAGAAAGACACTGAAAGAAAAAGCAAGAGAATTTTTAAATACTTGGGGAAGCTAATGCAAAAACACCGGAAGGCATTAGGAGGAGGTTGGTCAATGGGATGAAGCCATCCACATTTGCTAATTGGCCCTTAAATTAGGCTTCTATTTTCCCCCAGACACTGGGAGAGAGAGGCCCTGTTATTATCTATTTTGATTATTCCACTTCAAAGAGATGGTTCCCAAATCTTTGAAAAAGGCATTTCTAGGAGGCATAAGATTTACACCTCAAAGGAGAAAGGAAAGAATTTGCAATCACATTTCTAAGTCAAATGCTCTACAAACGTAGAGGTAGATTTCCAGTAGTGAGAAAAACATATATCTCAAGTTTAGATTGGCTGAGTGGAACCTTAAGGTGATCTTGGACAGTGTCTGTGTGTGTATGTACACATTAAGATGAGACATCTTGTTCTTTGGAGTGAGTTTTCAGAGGAAGCAAGATGGTGTGGGGGGGTCAAGATTTGGCAGGATAATAACAATCTATTTCTTTATGTTTGAGAGAAAGCATGAGAGTGGGTGCCAATATAGTGACTTTTATCTAAAAAGGCAGAGGAAGTTCCCAGTGATGAGCCTACAAATAATTTCATTTCAGTAGTAACCTATACTTAAATGTGAACCTACTTAAACTATTTTTTTAACTTCTGAGGTCAGGCACAAAGAGACAAAGATTTTAAATGAGAAAATAGAAAAGGGAGATATAATTCCGCAGTTAGAGAGGTGTCTGGTAGATGGAATAGCTTTATAAGGCCCTAGAACAAGATGGAAGAGCAGGTAAGAAAAAGGAAAAACTTACAGGAAAAAACGAGGAGCTTACAGGAACTTACAGGAAAAATGTATTAGTTCACTCAAAATACATGATGCTGAAAGAAATCAGAATATTTTACTGCAAAACGTATTTCTTGGACATATTTTGAAATTGCTGCAGAGTCAGCAAACAGAAGTGGCCTTGCAAATCTGTCTTTGTGGGGAAATTTTGCATCTGTAGAGAATCTCCATTAATATAGCCATGCTTCTCCTTTCTATTTCTTTCTGGGATCCAGGAGAGATTGAGAGTCTGACATGTTTAAAAGTCAGAAAAGAAACATTTACCATCTATTCTCTCTGAGGGAAGCTTCATCTACATAACAGGGCCACCTTTGGTAGTTAAGCTTCTCCTTACTGTCCGTAATAACTCATTTTGCCACTGTAAGTGGGGCGGGGCGCAGGGGATCCGCTCCCTCTCAGTGCTCACCAAAGAGGTAACCGGGGGATGGGAGCAGAGCTGCCAGGACATCCCAAAGATGCTTCCAGTTCTCCAGTCTGATATTTTCCCCATGTGCCCAGGTCCTTGACTTCTCTTACCCCAGGAATGGGGAAGGGCCCCCCGAGGCCTGGTGAGCCTACTGTTGAATAAATATCGTGGACCCAAAGAGTTTTGCAGAGAAGCGATTTATTATGCAGAGAAAGAGAAAAAGAGAGCAGGAGACAGAGCTCCCACACTGCCTTCGGAGGGGATCCAACAGAGAAATCCACATAGGTAAGGAGCATTAGGGTTTTAACCTTGGAGTTATTCCTGCCCATTCATGTTCTTGTCCAATGAGAGGAGTTCTTCTTAACTTCTGCTGGAATGATTGATCTTTGACTTGATAACAGATTGGCTGCTAGGTCCACAACAGAGACCCTTCCTTCCTCCTAGAACTTTTCCAGGGCTTTTTGAAGAAGCTCACCTGGAATTTCTACCTAGTCCACTGCAAGAAAGTCAGACAAAGAACTTTATGTTCCCGAATGGGGGCGTGGATGGAGGCATGACCGCTGGGAAATTCCTGCCTTTGAAACCATGCCCCTTGTAGACTCGGGAAGAGAAGTTTTTTGTTCCTTAACACAGTTCCTGTTGATAAATCTGATTTATCAACATAACCTCTTTGGAGCCATGCTCTGATTCTGCATTCTTTACTGTGGACTCAGGATGGTATTGTAAACCAAAAAGTATTTGAGATAAATCTCAATCAATTTGGAAGTTTATTTTGCTAACATTAAGAACATGTCTATGGCACAGCCTCAGGAGGCCCTGACAACATGGACCAAGGGGTCAGGGTACAGCTCGGTTATACATTTTAGGAAGACGTAAGACATCAATCAATACATGTAAGATGTACATTGGTTTGGTCTGGAAAGCTCAGACAACTCAAAGTGGAGACTTCCATGATATAGATGAATTCCAAGATTTTCTGATTGGGAGCTGGTTGAAAGAGTTTGTCTAAAGAGGTGGAATAAATAGAAGAGAGTATCTGGTTTTATTCTGAAGCTCCTGTGTATATACATTAAATAAACATGTTTTCCTTCTCTCCTTTTAATCTACCTGATGCCAGTAATATTTCAGTGAACCTTTAGTGGTTCAATAGCCGTTGCTGCCACATGACCAACTAAGTGTAACCAGGTTATGTGCAGGGAACATAGATGAGCAGGAGAGAGATAGACAAGCTATTAACAACATATTATGCAAAACAAAAAATCATTTGATTACATTGGGATGAGGGTTAAGTAACAGAAGAGGATAAGAGACAAGCTTTTTTCCCAAAATGGAGTATTGCGCCTTTGCTTCCCATCAGAAGAGAAAATAAACCTGTTAAGCTGGAAAAAGGGCAATAGCTGTTAAAAAATAAAAGGTAACCCAATCCCTGACTTCTTGTTAAGCCTTCTTATACTGATTACCCTATGCCCATCACTCTATAAGAGCAGCACAGATCTGTGAAAGAAGGAGAACTAGCTCCATTTAAATAAATAATTTATTCTCCTGTTTCCCGCTTTCTTGTCCTTGAGTAATGTAAGAGCAGGACAGAACTAATCAGGAAACTAGCATTTTGATTATGTCACCAAATAATGTGTAGCTTTCTACAAATAACCTAGGTTATTTGTACTATAGTTTTGTTATTTGTAAAATCAGGTATGGGCTAGAGTGTTCTCTAAGGGAACTTTCACATCTGAAACTTTGTGGTTATTGCTATATACGTATCTATGTATCAGTGCTGGCCCAGGGTATCTTCAAAGAAGAATCTGCTTTTCTAAATATAGTACTTGTACCGAAGAGCACTATGCAGACTATAATGTAATACATTAAAATTAGGTTGTAAATCTGGCAGTCCTTTTGTTAACCAGTAGCTCAACCAACAATCATTAGGACTTTTTTCCTTCCTTCCTTTTAGTTTCCTTACTTTTGAATACAATTTTAAATTCATCTGCTTCAGCCTATGCCACCTAAAGATTTTAATTTTCACGGAATAGATGAGACTATATTTTCTAGTGTTACTATTTTAACCAAATGCTGGATGAATATAAAATCTCTACCAAAACTGTGTACAAAGTAAATATAAATATTTTAATGCCAATAATGGTTTAACATAAAATCCTCTACAAATTCACTACACCCGCTTAAAAAACAAATAAACAGAAAACCCAAATCAAAGCAAGCCGAAAAAAAACCCATGAAGAATTAATATAAATCAGCAAACATGGTTTGGATGTCCTTTGTAACACTAGATCACAAGGTAGTTAGTTAAAAATAGATAAAAGAATAAATCCAGAAGAAAATTCTGTTCCTTTAGGAATCAAGAAAGTAAGTTTTAACATGGTGGGCAGATTCAATCCACTCTTGCTCTAGGTTGAAGACCCATGAGAGGAGTATGATGACGTGACAAATAAACTTCAGAGTCTGTGATCTCTCATGACCATGCAACTAGAAAGACTAAAAGCAAAGCATCCCTGAAGAGCTCAGAGAGGGAGACAGTGAAGCAAATAATTTGTTGAAACCGTTTAAGAACCTTGCCTTAGCCTGAGCAACATAGGGAGACACTGTCTTTACAAAAAGAAAAGAAAAGAAAATGAGATGGGTATGCTGGTGTGAGCCTGTGGTCCCAGCTACTCAGGAGGCTGGGGTGGCAGGAAATTTTGGACCCCAGGAGGTCAAGGCTTCAGTGAGCCATGTTCATGCCACTGCCCTCTAGCCTGGACAACAGAGTAATTTTTTAAAATTAATATCTGAAACTTTTTGAAAGTATTCTAATTAAGATGAGCACAAGACAAATGATTTCAGCTATTATTTTTGTAATATACATCTCATTTTTTTTGCCTTTGTATTTATAACAAAGTAATTTATAGTGGACTTGCCATTCAATTTGTCTTGGGTTGTTTTCTATAAAGATACCCTCTTTTTTTTTCTACCCTCTTTTATCCTCTTATGTGACATAAGCATTGACTGTATATCACATATTTGAATATTGTAAACTTAACATTGTATTCAAGTTATAGGCTTTAAAGGAAAAGATTAAATGTTATTATGAACTTTGCATCATCTTCCAGGGAAAGACTTAATGCACTTTTTGTTGTAGGTAGGATAATTATATCATTTTAAGTGAAAGCATGATTTTGCTCTTTCTTTATTTGCAGATTAAGTATGAGGTAAGGAGATGAGTATGGGTGGGATATTGACAAGGGACGGACATGTGATGCTTAAATTTATGTCAGCTAGTTCAGTCCATGTGTCTCAGATATTTGGTCAAACCTTTTTCTGCATGTTCTGTGAAAGTGTTTTTAGGATGAGATTAACATTTAAGTCAGTAGACTTTGAGTGAATCAAATCATCCTTCATAATGTGGGTGGGCATCATCCAATCAGCTAAAGGCCTTAACAGAATAAAGACTGACTTCCCCTGAACAAGAAGGAATCCTGACACCAGACAGCCTTTGGATTTGGTTCTCAACTCTTCTCTAGATCTCCAGCCTGTCGTTTATTGCTGAATATTTTGGTCTTGCACCTCCACAGTTGCATGAGTTGATTCCTTAAATTTCTCTCTCTTTCCCCATACATCCATATATATGCATATCCTGTTGGATCTGTTTCTCTGGAGATCCCTTATGAATACAGAGCCCTTACTATATTAATATTATTTGTTTTAAATTTTCTGATAATTTCAAAATTTGTGTCCTATGAGAGTTGGCTTTGATGATTGCCTTGTCTTTTCAGGCAATTATCTGTGGATTTTCTTGCCTGTGACATGCTTTATAATTTTTAGTTGAAGGTTGGGTATGTTATATGAAGTAATAGTAAACAGAGATATGTAGGTCTTTACTGTGACAATTTATATTATTCTGATGAGGATTTGGGCTGTATTTAATATTTATTCCAGCTACAGATACCAGAGGTTTCAGATTAATCTAATGTCTGTCCTTTAAACTGCCCTCCTTATGTTGGCCTTCCCTGAGTGCTCCTCTTCAGAGAGTGTTTGCATCTTGCAGCTCTCTCATTTTATGTTCAGATGTTGGTGTGGTTCTTGCTGGTGTGATGGTAAGGTTTGAGGGAAGAGGAGCTTTCTAGAATCTTCTGATGAAGTCTCAATGTTTGATTAGATTGTGTCTCAGAGCTGTAACTAAGAGAAGAGAAAAAAAGGAACTAGTTAGGCAGAGAGCTAGGGCAAGCCCTTGGTAGAACTCCTTTTTTAACAAAGGAACAGCTTGAAAGACCAAGCTGCAAGCAAAGATACAGGAGCAAGGTTCACCATAAAAATGCCTTTTGTATAACTAACAGGGGTCACAGACAAGGGGAGTTGCACAGAACCAGGCACATCCGCAATAGAGAACTCTACCCTCTAACAGATGCACAAGGGAAATTAAACAACATGGAGTAACTTAGGCTAAGAATCTACATGCACACTAAAAGGACAGGGAGGAGCTGCCAGGAATTTGCACCTTATGCAAATGAAACACCTAGCCCTAATGGGTTTTTATGCCTTATGTAAATGAAACATTCCTCTCTACTAACCTGTTTATAAAAGGCTTTGTATTCAATTGTAGAATGGCACCCTGTTTTTGGTCCCCTGTCTTTGATGCAAAGAGCTTTCTTCTTTCACTTACCAAATTTTCACTCCATCCTCACCCTTGTATCCATGCTCCTTAATTTTCTCTGTGGTGAGAGGAGGACCTCAGGTCCTACTTCACACAACAACATTGAAACATTGTGGTGCATTGGCATGACTGCAACATGACTTTGCACAAATGTTTCTCCAGTGGTGTGGCTTGTGCATTCCCTGTCTCTTACTGCCTACTCTGGCTGCATCATTCCAAATATAGTTCCTGGAATCCATGATTCCCGCTGATTATACTTTTCCTCCTCTGCTTCCTCTTCCTCCCCACAATCATCCCCTCACCTCCACAGGTGAGATAAAAAGGGTAGAAAGAGCTGTGTTATAGAGTAATTTTCTCAGAACTGTACTCTGGGCTAAGTCCTGTTTCCTGGAGATTAGACCTTCATTATGGGAAAGGTTGTAGAGGTATTTTACAATGGTTACTCCTTCCCACCTCCTGCCAGAGATATGAGGGGATCTTTCTAAGATCCTTATTGTGAGAACCAGGTAGGGCTCATTAAGGGAAAGCATGGGAACCTGGTGGCTCCCCCTAAGACTGAAACCCCCAAAACTTTGTCTCTCTCCCTCTAGTCTACATTCAGCCATCATCAGTAGGAATACATCAAAATTACCATTTAAGATTATGGCTATAGGGGCTTCAATTCTGGATAAGCAGATCTCGGCTGCTGTGTCTTTCTGTTTTTACCTATACCTTCAGGTTTTGAGTACCAGTTTGCCTCATGACTGTAGTTCTGTGACAGGTTTGAAAAGATTAGTTTGTCTGAATTTTTCTTGTTTTAAACATGGAAATGATGACTACCAAGTTCTGTGCATGATGAAAATAAAATAGGAAGAGCTAGGAAATCTTTCTCTGTGGTCAAAGAAACAATTCTGAAATAATTTAGTCCTTTCCTTTTTGTTAATGTATGGTTTACAAACCAGCTTATCTTCAATTTTGTGCATTTGAAAAGAATGTAAATTCTGTATTCTCCATTGGGGTGTGGTATAAATTAGATCAAGTTGTTAATTATGTTGTTTAAATTTCCTGAATCTTTACATGTTATTCACTTATTCTATTATTTATTGTGTTGAATATATTTATGAAGTTGACTATTTCTATCTTACTGCATGTTCTAAGGATATATATAATGGCTTAAATATATGCAGATTTTCAATTAGCATATGTATTGCTGTTGCATGAACTCATTAGGAAATGTCTTTGTTTACCACTACTGATAATTTTTTCCTTCAGTTTTTTTGTCTGATATTTATATAGCAACCCAAAAATTCTGCTTGTTGCTTGTTGGCATAGATTTTTTTCATAATTCTACTTTTAGGCTTTCTTTGTCTTTATACATGTATGGAAAAGGCAATTGCGTTCTTTTTTTGTTTAGCAGTTTGTTTTAATCAATTTCCATCATCTAAGCCTCTTATTTGGAATATTTAATCTATTTATTTACATTGCTTATTTTTCTGATTTAAGATTTAAGCCACTTTTGTGTGTATTATTCCTTGAGTTTATAGAGACTTTTAAAATCCATAGGTTGGTATCTTTCTTCCATTGTTGAAAATTTTTGTTATCTCTTTAAATATTACTTCTATCCCATATTTTTTCTCTCTTTCTGGGAACTCAATTACACATATGCATGAACATTTCAAAGCCACATCACAAGTCTTTACACTCTTATCACCTTGTTTCATTTTTGTTTTTTCTGTGGATCTGTTTATATATGATGTATTGATCTATTTCTTAGCTCACTAATATTGTCTGTACTATTTCTGATTTATTTTTAAAGCAAATTTTTAAGTTCCATATGAAATGTTATATTTCAAGTTATGAAATATTTTATTCTTTTGTCTAGAAATAATATTCTAATGAAATTTGTATTTTTCTATCTCATATTCTACTCTATTTTCTTCTAAATCTTGTCTGATGACTCTAATAGATGGTTCAAATTTGTGTTATTTGTACTTTTAGTTTTTCTCTTGGTTTTCCACCATATGATACTGTCTCTTAACATGCCTGGTAAAATCTTGATTGAATGCTGGGAAGCATTATTATAAATGATGCTATCTTCCTCCAGCAAGGGTTCACTCTTTCCTCTATAAGGAGGAATCTGATTAGGTTAACTAAATTAGGCATGAAGCTGAGGAAAATCTGGAGTCTGTTTTGGTAAGAATTAGTCTACCACTACATTGTTCCTTTACTTATGTCAAGGCATTCATTTCATATACTTACCAGGATGCCTCTCCCTGGAAAAACCTAACCTCTAATCTTTTCTCCTCAGCACTAGAAAAGTATGGTTTATTTTTCTGAAGTTGTAATGTTAGCCCTTTGACCTCCTGTGCTTTGTAGCATAGGAATTTGATAAATGTCTTGAGGTGTAAAGTGATTGTATGTGTGAGGTCTATCAAATTACCAATTTTGTTACTCCAGCTCTATAAGACCACTAAAACATCTCCTGGTCCTGCTGGCCCTCAGCTGTGGCCCTCTGTCCAGATAAAGCCTAGCCTTTCTTCAATTTGCCCTTACCAGTAATAGAAAATGTCTCCAGGGAGGAAACAGATGCTGAAAATCAGTGTGCCAATTTGTAATTCTGACATTTCAGAAATCTTAGTCCATTTTATTGAATATTGCTTCAAATTTTTCTGATGTTTTTAAACAGATATTGTAAAGTTTTTAAGAAGTCTTTTCCTGCAAGTCTGCTGAACCCTCTGCCATTACATTAGGGGATAAAAATCTGTTAGCATTATTTTTTATTAAATAACCACTAGCATTTGGTACCTCTAGCAGGGCTTGAATCCTCCCCTGATCTAGGTCTTTTGATATCCAATATCTTTTTTTATGTTTTTTTGAGATGGAGTCTCACTCTGTCACCCAATCTATGTATATGAAATAGTATATGGCTATTCAACATCTCACTTTAATGAAGGTTACTTTCACCATGACTCCTCATTCTGCAACATACTATGTGTGTTAGGCCATTCTTACATTGCTGTAAAGAAATACCTAAGATGGGGTAATTTATAAAGAAAAGAGGTTTAATTGGTTCATGGTTCTGCAGGCTGTACAAGAAATATGGCACCAGAATCTGCTCAGTTTCTGGAGGGGCCTCAGGGAGATTTTGCAAGGCAGAATGGGGAGCATGCATCTCACACAGGGAGAAGGAAGGCATGAGGGAGTGGGAGGAGGTGCCTGATACTTTAAACAACCAGATCTCCTGAGAACTCACTACTGCAAAGACAGCACCAAGTCATGTAGCATCTGTCTCCATGAACCAGACAGCTCCCATCCAGCCCCACCTCTGACATTGGGGATTGCATTTCAACAAGAGATTTGGGCAGGGACAAATATCCAAACTGTATCACTGTCATCTAAAATTATATGTTTATTTTCTAAAGGTATACAGCTTATTTTGGTCTTACTGTCTTTAATATATAGATCATATTTCCTCAGTCTCTATATAACTCTTATTCTTCCCTCTAAATTCTGCTCAATAAGTACAGCTTTAAATCACATCTCTTTCTTCCTCTCATTCTTCCATGTGCTGATTAAGGAAAAAGATTTCTTTTAAAATAGTACTTATTACAAAAATTCACAACTGCTTAGGAAAAATAATTATTTCTACTACGTATATAACAGTTTATAATTTGCATCAAATTCCTCATAACTGGAATGTAATAGTTTCTATTAAGAGATAAATCAAAATCATATTTTTTTAAAAGTATTAGTTAATCTCATTACATCTTTGGTATTAAATAATCTAAGTCACATTTAGAAAAGTATGAACAATAGCCAAATACATTAAAAATCATATTTTCTTAACAAATTTATATAAAATATTTGTTTATAGCTACTGAGATGCAAATTATACTGAATACTAACTTCTCAGGCAAAGGACCAACTATCTTCAATTTAGCATATGGAATAGCATTTTATTACTCTGAAACTTATTTACAAAAGATTTTTACCTGTTAATTTGAAGGCCAGATCATTGCTACCACAGTAATAACTCTTCCTATTTTAGGTATTATATTTGTCTATGAAATCAAATGCTTTTTGTGATACAGATATCTCTGTCCTTAATAAAGTGAGTTCTGTGTGTTAAATTCTGTGAGTTGACCAAGGTCTCTATGCAAAAAAGGCTAAGGGTTTTTTTTGCCTTAGCAAAAAAATAGTAGAAAATTTATGTTTTTAATATTTTGTTATATCCAGTAATTTTGCAGGTAGGCGAGGGATAGTACATCCAAATAAAGGACACATTTCATAGTTCTGTTCCATATACAAAGGGAGCTACTGAAACCAAGTCATGTAAAGGTAAATTATTGCTTATTGGAAGAAATTTAAAAGCAGCAGCAACAATAACAAAAAACCCAGAGTGCACTTACTTCCCCACTGTCCCTTGTGACACAGAGAGGCATACTTCAACCGGGTAGTGCTGAACCAGTGGAACCATCGAGAAAGGTTCAGAAGAACTGAGTCCACATAAAACTGCTTATTTGTAAAGAAAGTGGGCAGAAAACATCTGGGAGACTAGGAGTTCCTTGGTCTAGAAAAGGTACTTATTAAAGAAGTTCCTTGGTCTAGAAAAGGTACTTATTAAAGAAGGGAAACTTCTGAAACTCAGTGCTTCTACCAAACTGATTTATATTGAGGTACCTCAAGTTTGCTGTGGCAGCTCCCTGATAATCAAAGAAATGGAAAGCAGCGAGCCTTCAGGGCATCATTCGGATCTTTATATAAAACTCTGAGTTTCATTGAAAAACCTCTAAATTTTTCATTGAAAAACCTCTAAAACTTTGCATCTTATGGTGCAAAGTTATGTTGAGTAAATAAGAATATCTATGAATATGTGTTCAAGATCTATACCTCTTTGGCCAGATTTGTTTAGATTAAGATGTTTGGCTAATTTATTGTTTCTAGTTCATTGAGGATTAATTCATTTATGAAGATAAATAATTTTCATTGTGATTGTATAAAAGAATGAAATGGAAGCACTGTAATTAAAATTTACTTTGGAGATATTTTCAATAAAGGGAAATTGGTTGTTTAAGTTTACAGTATAAATAACAAATTAGATCACTTTGAAAAGGTAGGTGTGGAAGGTTTTCTTGAAATTGTGTTATGCGTGGCCAGTCAGTTTCAATGAGTTTCAATGAGATTATATATATTTATATATATGATGCTTTTTAAAACCCTAACAATGTTGGGTATAATTTTATTTAACAAAGAATTACATTGCTTAATTCACATATTAAATTTTAGGAACTTAGTTCACTTCTGAGATTTGTCTTTTCTTCCAGGCGTCTGGTACAATAAGATCACCAAAGTGCTTTTACTTCCTTTTTTTCTCCAACCAGGTTATTTAAATGCTCTCCTATTCTTGGAAAATACAGATTGTATTTTCTTTTGTAGAGGCAGACACATCATTAGAAAGTCCCCTTAAATTGATATTTACCTTTCTTCTCAGTTCTCAATTCTAGCAAAGATGATTATCTAATCTTGGCATCTGTGAAGAGAGCTCTATCTTCTGAACCCAGTCTGCAGAAAAGTGATTTATGCTGTCACTGAGATAGTAAGAACTGTATATTCCAGGAGTTCAAGGTCTGAGAACTTTTAGGACAACCTTTATTAGTCATGAATTGCCAACTTGAGTTCTAGTTTCTTTTCCATGTTGGTTTCCAGGACTTGGAAATATTTACAGCATTCTGAGATGGCACTGGAGGCTGTTCTTATATAATGTTAAATTACACAAAGTGGTTGTTGTTTTAGGCTATTTTTAGAGTCTACGTTATTACCAAGTAGATACCATTATAACTCTAGCTCCAGTGATTTTTCTGATATGCAATGAATGCTTTGATTATTTTTTTCCAAAACGGCATTTTTAAAGAATGTATTTCCTCCAACTATAGTAGTTCTTTGGTCTCTTTGTATTACAATCAGTGGAGGACTTTATTTTTTTGTCCCCCAAGCATTTATTTTAATATCTATAAAATATATCTTTTCTTTTCAAGGAAATAGTGGACCATGGAGTTGAATGTAATGTGTCCTTTATATGTAATGTTCAGTGTGAGAGCAGGTAATAGTTTTATCAGAAGAGAGTTATATATTGAATTTATTTTATTTTTTCTTTCTTTTTAAAAAATATTTTCAGATTTATTTTTGAAAATGTTCTACTGAATGAATTTTAACTTTTATTTCTTTGCATCCAAAATGCAAGTTTTCGGATAAGTTTTCTTATTTCTTAAAGTACCACAGGGATTTTAAGAAATTACCGTAAAAGGCCAGTATTTTGGAAAGTGTTCTGCCACACTGTATGTGCAGATCATGGATATGCAGCTACCCATGACAGAAAATTAATAGACCATCTTAATGACCTCCTGATTTTTCCTGTTGCTCAAGCAGCTGACTCAATCCCCAACAGCTATAATTAAACAGAGCAATCTGTCAAGGAAGATAGCTGTTCTTCTTAATTTGGTAAACCACCATATTTGCTTTTTCCTATTATGCTCTGTGGCAGACACACAATCTTTAGAGCTTTTTGCCAATGCAAACTGCCAAGGAATAAAACTCTAAGCAAGCAGCCTGTAGAATACAGTTGAAGATGCTGGAGAATTGTGGCATCACCTCGCTATTTTTAGTTTTGAAATTAGATGTTCTTGGGGCAAATACAATAGAAAAATATTATTGTGTTTTTAAGTTGAAAAAAAACACACCAAAGATTCTAACATTATGTTGTTGTCTTCTATAACTGAATCTCACAACGAATCAGTTGGAAGTTACTCTTTTATAATACTGGAGAGAAATGCTTCAAGCAGTTTGTTTCCCTGAAAACTATTACCAGGTAAGTCAAATTCTCTTGTTAAATGAATACCTCTTGTTCTTTGGTGTTCTCACAACTTTCCTTCATTATAGCCCTCACTTATAGTCCTGAGCAGGCAGGTCCTTTGTGTCTGAAAACCAATTTATATGAAAAAGAAATATTTTAATTCAGAAATAGGACCAATGCATATGCATAGGTGTAAACATACAGCAAAATACTGTGCAGCACAGTTACCAAGTAATGTCCATTTTTAGATTGTGGTAGGTAAATAGCAATAAAAATCAGAAGAAAGTTAACACCTTCTAAATAAAACAACTTTGCTGAACATATACAATTGCTGTTGATGTTGCAACTGGAAGTTTTATGATATCCTTATCTTCTTGATTGAGATTTTTCACAAATAAACCAAAAATTATAAAGCCCACTTCTGACTACACATGGTTTTAAATATATACAGTTATTATGCCAATTAATTTACAAGTGTTAATAGTTAATCTCCTTTGTTTTTATTTCATTTGTTCTTCCTTATGTATAAAATTTAAGCTCCCAGGTAATGACAAGTTTAGTATCATTTATGTATAAAATTTAAGCTCCCAGGTAATGACAAGTTTAGTATCATTTATTTTCCTTCCTCTCTTCTACTACCATCGTTTGCCATCTTGTTTTAAAAATTGTGATGAGTAAAGTTAGAAAACTATTAATTTCTGACTATACTCATCACAATTTTTAAAACAAGAAACTAAGGTAATTATTGGGTGTAGAAATATGTTCCACATCTCTTGAAATACCAGAACTTTAAACCAGAAACTCAAAAAATTGCACTCTCCTGTGCAAAAGTTTGTGCTTAACTTTATGTTAAAAATCTGAGCTCCTATGCTTTGTCCCATTTCAAAAACATCCTTTTATTTAAAACGATTTTATTAAAGATGTTCCATTATAGAAGAAACCTGGCCCTCTAAATGAAATATGTATGCTTCATACATTTTCACTGGCAATGATACCAGACAGGAAAATCAATTTTAATGAACATTTTCTGGGCATTTCTGGGTCATTATGACTGTACTGTGGTTGCAAGAGCTAGAAAAATATGTTGGAAGACACAGAGTGACACATAAATTTATTTTTTAGAAATAATTTTAGAAATGATGCATAAACTTTCATCCTTAGCAAGATAAATCCACCATAAAGCAATTTTATACTACCTGATACCTGGATTGCCCAAGCAATAGATTTGTATGAGTAATGAGTGGCTTATTAGTTATGCCATTTTGTACTTTAATGTTTCTTTTTTTAAAATATTTTATTGCACTTAGGTTCTGGAGTTCATGGGCAAAACATGCAGGATTGTTGCATAGGTATCTACATGGCAAAGTGGTTTGTTTCCTCCATTCCCTCCATCACCTATATCTGGCATTTCTCCCCATGTTATCCCTCACCAATTTCCCTAACCCTGTTCCCCAGCCCCTATTCCCTCCAAATAGACCCCAGTGTGTGATGCTCCCCTCCCTGTGTTGATGTGTTCTCATTGTTCAACGCTCACCTATGAGAACATGCGGTGTTTGTTTTCTATTTGTGCATCAGGTTGCTGAGAATGATGGTTTCCAGGATCATCCATGTCCCTACAAAGGACATAAACTCATCTTTTTTATGGCTGCATAGTATTCCATGGTGGATATGTGCCACGTTTTCCTTGTCCAGTCTATCATCAATGGGCATTTGGGTTGGTTCCAAGTCTTTGCTTTTGTAAACAGTGCCACAATGAACTTATGTGTGCATGTGTCTTTATAAGAGAACAATTTATAATCCTTTGGATATATACCCAGTAATGGGATTGCTGGGTCAAATGGAATTTCTAGTTACAGATCCTTGAGGAATCTCCACACTGTCTTGCACAATGGTTGAAGTAATTACACTCCCACCAGTGTAAAAGTGTTACTTTTTCTCCACATCCTCTCCAGCATCTGTTGTCTCCAGATTTTTTAATGATTGCTATTCTAACTGGCATGAGATGGTATCTCAATGTGGTTTTGATTTGCATTTCTCTAATGACCAGTGATGATGAGCATTTTTTCATATGTTAGTTGGCCTCATGTGTATCTTCTTTTGAAAAGTGTCTGTTCATGTCCTTTGCCCATCTTTGAATGGGTTTGCTCATTTTTTTTTCTTGTAAATCTGTTTTAGTTCTTTGTATATTCCGGATATTAGCCCTTTGTTGGATGGGTAGATTGCAAAATTTTTTTCCCATTCCCAACTGTTGGTTGCCAATTCACTCTAATGATTGTTTCTTTTGCTCTACTGAAGCTCCAGGATTTAATTCGATCCCAGTTGTCTATTTTGGCTTTTGTTGCCAGTGCTTTTGGTGTTTTAATCATGAAGTCCTTGCCTATACCTATGTTCTGAATGGTTTTGTGGAGATTTTCTCCTAGGGTTTTTATGGTATTAGGCCTTATGTTTAAGTCTTTAATCCATCTGGAGTTAATTTTAGTGTAAGGTGTCAGGAAGGGGACTAGTTTCTGCTTTCTGCACATGGTTAGCCCATTTTCCTGACACCATTTATCAAACATTGCATCCTAACCCCACTGATTGTTTTTGTCAGGTTTGTCAAAGATTAGATGGTTTAGATGTGTGGCATTGCTTCTGAGGCCTCTGTTCTGTTCCATTGGTCTATATTTCTATTTTGGTACCAGTGCCATGTTATATTGATTATTGTAGCCTTGTAGTATAGTTTGTAGTGAGGTAGCATGATGCCTTCAGCTTTGTTCTTTTTGCTTAGGATTGTCTTGACTATGTGGGCTCTCTTTTGGTTCCATAGGAAGTTTATGGTGGCTTTTTCCAGTTCTGTGAAGATGGACATAGGTAACTTGATGGGGATAGCATTGAATCTACACATTACTTTGGGCAGTATGGCCATTTTCATGATATTGACTCTTCCAAACCATGAGCATGGAATCTTTCTCCATCTGTTTGTGTCCTCTCTTATTTCATTGAAAAGTGGTTTGTCATTCTCCTTGAAGAAGTCTTTTACATCCTTTGTTAGTTGTATTCCTTGGTATCTTATTCTCTTTGTAGCAATTGTGAATGGCAGTTTGTTTTTGATTTTGCTCTCTTTAAGTCCATTATTGTTGTATAGGAAAGCTTGTGATTTCTGCACATTGATTTTGTATCCTGAGACTTTGCTGAAGTTGCTTATCAGTTTAAGGAGGTTTTGGGCTGAGATGATGCAGTCTTCTAAATATACAATCATGTCATCTGCAAATAGAGACAATTTGACTTCCTCCTTTCCTAATTGAATACCCTTTATTTCTTTTTCTTGCCTGATTGCTCTGGCTAGAACTTCCAATACTATATTGAATTGGAGTGGTGAAAGAGGGCATCCTTGTATAGTGCCAGATTTCAAAGGGAATGCTTCCAATTTTTGCTCATTTAGTATGATATTGGCTGTAGGTTTGTCATAAATAGCTTTTATTATTTTGAGATGCATTCCATGGATACCTAGTTTATTGAAAGTTTTTAGCATAAACCGCTGTTGAATTTTGTTGATGCCTTCTCTGCATCTATTGAGATAATCATGTGGTTTTTGTGTTTGGTTCTGTTTATGTGGTGGATTACATTTACAGAATTGCATATGTTGATCCAGCCTTGCATCCCCAGAATGAAGCCTACTTGATTGTGATGGATAAGCTTTTTGATGTGCTGCTGATATCGGGTTTGCCAGTATTTTTCGCATCTATGTTTATCATGGATATTGGCCTGAAGTTTTCTTTTCTTGTTGAGTCTTTGCCGAGTTTTGGTATCAGAATGTGTTGGTCTCATAAAATGATTTGGGAAGGATTCCCTCTTTTTGGATTGTTTGGAATAGTTTCAGAAGGAGTGGTACTAGCTCCTCTTTGTATGTCTGGTAGAATTTGGCTGTGATCCCATCTGGACCTGGGCTTTTTTTTTGGTTGGTAGGCTATTAATTGCTGCCTCAACTTTGGCCCTTGTTATTGGTCTATTCAGGGTTTCAACTTCTTCCTAGTTCAGTCTTGGGAGGGTGCAAGTGTCCAGAAATTTATCCATTTCTTCCAGGTTTACTGGTTTGTGTGCATAGAGTCGTTTGTATTAATCTGTGATGGTAGTTTGTATTTCTATGGAATTGGTGGTGATATCCCCTTAATCATTTATTATTACATGTATTTGATTCTTCTCCCTTTTCTTTTTTATTAATCTGGCTAGCAGTCTGTCTACTTTGTTGATCTTTTCAAAAAACCAGCTCCTGGATTTATTTATTTTTTGAAGGGTTTTTTGTGTCTCCATCTCATTCAGTTCTGCTCTGATCTTAGTTATTTCTGGTCTTCTGCTAACTTTGGAGTTTTTTTGATCTTGCTCTTCTAGTTCTTTCAATTTTGATGATAGGGTGTTAATTTTAGATCTTTCCTTGTTTCTCATGTGGGTATTTATTGTTATAGATTTTCCTCTAGACTCTGCTTTAAATGTGTCCCAGAGATTCTGGTATGTTATGTCTTCATTCTTTTTGGTTTCAAAGAACATCTTTATTTCTACCTTCATTTCATTGTTTATCCAGTCAACATTCAAGAGCCAGTTGTTCAGTTTCCATGAAGTTTTGTGGTTCTGAGTTAGTTTCTTAATACCAAGTTCTAATTTGATAGCACTGTGGTCTGAGAGACTGTTACGATTTGCATTCTTTTGCATTTGCTGAGGAATGGTTTACTTCCAATTATGTGGTCTATTTTAGAGTAGGTGTGATTTGTTGCTGAGAAGAATGTATATTCTGTAGATTTAGGGTAGAGAGTTCTGTAGAATGTCTATTAGTTTTGCTTGGTCCAGGTGTGAGTTCAAGTCCTGGATATCCTTGTTAATTTTCTGTCATGTTGATCTGTCTAATATTGACAGTGGAGTGTTAAAGTCTCCCACTATTATTGTGTGGGAGTCTAAGTCTCTTTGTAAGTCTTTAAGAACTTGCTTTATGTACCTGGGTGCTTCTGTAATGGCTGTGTATATATTTAAGATTGTTAGCTCTTCTTGTTGCATTGATCCTTTTACCAATTATGTAATTCCCTTTTTGTCTCTTTTGATCTTTGTTGGTTTAAAGTCTATTTTATCAGAGACTAGAATTGCAACTCCTGCTTTTTTTTTTCCTCTCTATTTGCTTGGTAAATCTTCCTCCATCCCTTTATTTTGAGCCCATGTGTCTCCTTGCAAGTGCGATGTGTTTCCTGAATATAGCACACCAATAGGTTTTGACTTTTTATCCAATTTGCCTGTCTGTGTCTTTTTATTTGGGCATTTAGCTCATTTACATTTAAGGTTAATATTGTTATGTATGAATTTGATCCTGCCATTTTGATGCTAGCTGGTTGTTTTGCCCATTAGTTGATGCAGTTTCTTCATTGTGTGGATGCTTTTTACTATTTAGTATGTTTTTGGAGTGCCTGGTCCTGGCACTCCTGCCATGTTCCTTTCCATGTTTAGTGCTTCTTTCAGGAGCTCTTGTAAGGCAAGCCTGGTGGTGATGAAATCTCTCAGCAATTGCTTGGTTTGTAAAGGATTTTATTTCTCCTTTGATTATGAAGCTTAGTTTGGCTGGAAATGAAATTCTGGGTGGGAAGTTCTTTTCTTTAAGGATGTTGAATATTGGCCCCACTCTCTTCTGGCTTGTAGGGTTTCTGCTGAGAGATCCACTGTGAGTCTGATGGGCTTTCCTTTGTGGGTAACCCGACCTTTCTCTTTGGTTGCCCTTAGCATTCTTTCCTTCATTTTAACCCTGATGAATATGATAATTATTTGCCTTGGGTTTGCTCTTCTTGAGGAATATCTCTGTGTTCTCTGTATTTCCTGGACTTGAATACTGGCCTGCCTTTCTAGGTTGGGGAAGTTCTCCTGCATAATATCCTGAAGAGTGTCTTCCAGCTTGGATTCATTCTTTTCCTTCACATTCAGGTACAGCTGTCAAACACAGATTAGGTCTTTTGACATAATCCCATAGTTCTTGGAGGCTTTGTTCATTTCTTTTCACTCTTTCTTCTCTAATCTTGTCTTCTCATTTGATTTCATTGAGTTGATCTTCGATATCTGATACCCTTTCTTCTGCTTGATCAATTTGGCTATTGATACTTGTGAATGCTTCATGAAGTTCTCGTGTTGTGTTTTTCAGCTCCGTTAAGTCATTTATATTCTTCTCTAAGCTGTTTATTCTTGTTAGCATTCTTTCATATCTTTTTATAGTCTTTCCAATTCTTGCATTACTTGGACCAATAAATGGAAACAGAGCATCTGTTTCACAACTTTATGTCACATGCTCACCCCTGGACTTCAGATGGGCAAGGCACCTCAAATATGGAGCGACCTTATTCCCACAAAATGAAGTGGAAAAAAGAAAGGAGGTGTGATGTAAGGAAGTGAGAGTGAAAAGAAAGCTGGTTAACCAATTAACAACAACAAATATTCACTATCCTCAGTCTCTGAGATGTTGAGTTTAACAATATGTTATTTAATATTAAAAAATACTTAGCCACTTTTTGTTTTGCAAGGATGAGATTTCTGAGTTTTAAATTATTTATCTATTTAGAGAATCAAGGGGAATACAGATGTCCTTTTGCATCACAATAAACATGAATCAATAAAATAACTCTCCGCCAAATGCTTTACTTGTATGTTGAGTCTTTTGCTGTTTATAAAGTATTTTAGCACTTATTATCTTATTTGTCTCTATTAAATCATAGGTTTAGTGGAAAAGGCATTGCTTTTTGTATCATTTTACAGATGAAGATAGCTTGATAATCAAACATTAGGCCTAAATGTAGAAAGGGCAATTCAAGAAATATAAACAATACTGTCTTCTTTTCACAGAATTTGAGGAAATAAAGCAGAGAGGGCTAAATCACTAGGTGCTCCATGAGCCTTTATCATGCTAACCTTTTTTGCAGTTGCTGAAGTGCTCATGCCAAGACAAATCATAGTCAGAAACATTTATGGTGGCTTAGCAAAAAGATAAGACTTTAAATGAAGAATATGTTGTATCCAACCTTTAAATCACTTGGCTAGGCAGGACATGGTGGCTTACACCTGTAGTCACAGCATTTTGGGAGGCCAAGGCAAGTGGATTGCTTGAAGCCAGGAGCTGGAAACCAGCCCAGAAAAAATGGCCAAACCCTCGCTCTACAAAAAAAATTAACAGGACGTGAAAACATTTGCCTGTGGTCCCAGCTCCTCTGGAAGCTGAGGTGGGAGGATCACCAGAGCCAAAGGAGGTTGAAGCTGTAGTGAGCAGAAATCATGCCACTGCCCTCCAGCCTGGGCACAGAGGGAGACTCTTTCTCAACACATAGATAAATAAATCACTTGGATACTTGGATATATGAAACTTAGGTCTTTTTTTTTTTTCCATCCATGAAGTCCATCTTGGCCAGCTTACTTTTTTGCATGCTGAATTTTTCTGTAATCTTTCAGCACATTTGTATTTTGTATACTATCTAGTCAAAATTTAATCTGGAGAGTATTTTCCAGATGAGAAAATATAAATCTATTATCTAATGTATTGTTGAAGATATTATTTCAGGTGGTAGCCAAAACACAGAAACAATTACTTACCATTTGCTGATTAGGCAGAAAACATATTTCCTCTTTCTGGAATGTAAGACTAAAGTCTGAACATTTGCTACTTTTAATAGAAAGCAGAATTTCTGTCAAATAGATATGTAACCGATTTTGCAGAGAAACTACCTTTTTGATCACAAAGTTTTAATTTTTAAAGTTTCTGATTTCAATATTGGGTAGACACAAAGTAATATTTATAAAATTTACAAAATTTAGAAAGAATAATGTTATAATGATCAGCAATGTACTTACCACTTATTTTAAATTAAGAGACTTTATCATTTTTGAAGATGCTTTATGCTGCATTCCAATCTACTTCCTTTCATCTTCAGAGGTAACCATTATCTTAAATTTTACACTTTTTATTTTTTTATTTTCTTTGTAGTATTACCACATATGTTGGTATTATCACATATCACATATGCTAGTACCCCTGAACACTTTCTTTCATTTTTTGCATTTCTAACTTTATAAAAAGAAAATCACAATGCATTCATTTTGCAATTTTTTTTTGACTGAGCATTCTTTTTCAGAATTTTGCTTTATTATATTTGTAATTCTTTAATTTTTCAGCTGGGTAGTGTTATGAAGGCAATAATTTGTCTTTTATCATTTTTCTATTTATTTGCTAATACAAAATGGAGTACTGTGAAATTTTTGAAACTGTCTCTTAGTGCACATATGAAGTTGATCCTCTAAGGTAAATACCTAGGGTTGGAATGCTGTTTTGTTGATATTTGCATGTTCAAATTTAGTTGAAAATGCCTATAATAGTTTGGGTTCCTGAGAAGCGGGCTTGAAACAAGGAGCCAAATGTGAGTAGTTTATCTGGAAGGTGATCACAGAAGAAAGAGATATAAAAGGGAACACGTTCACCTGTTATTCAGCTACTAATGGGTGAATTTTCAAGGAAGTTACCATTATGAATAACTGTTTCTTAATACTGCTGAGAACCTGTCATAACCAGTGTAGCATGTGGCTGGACTTCAGAGATATCCAGCCCTAAGTGTAAGGGAGCTGGGGCATTTATATACCAACTTTCCTGTTATTGGTTGAAGCCTTCTCCTAGAGTCATTAATTCTCTAGCACTGCTGGCCTGCCCTGCCTGTGTGCTGTTCTATGCATACCTGAAGTGAGTGTATGTAGAGAAAAGTCTCATGCAAAAATATACAGATGTTGGCAATTTGAAACCAAGCTTACTTACACCAAAATGGTGGGGCCAGAGATGATAGCACAAAAACATCTGTTAAGTGTTAATTTTCTCTTTCTCCAAAGCATTATAAAAAAGTCACATGTTAAAAATAGTCAGGTCATGCCAATTCTCACTAACATTTGACATTATCAATTTTTTTCTATTTGAAATCCTGAAATGAAACTATATTAATCCCTTGATTTCTATCATCACTTAAAGTTCTATTGTGCAGCAACACTATAGACAATATATTCAAGAAGACATTGTATGAATAGAAGGAAAGCAATGGAACAGGAGAAAGATAAGGAGAAATATGTGTAAATAAGTATTTTTTGTTTTTAAAAGTAGGGATAAACAATAGTATGTCTGTTTCCTTTAAAGAATTATCCAGTAAAGTGGGAGAACTTATGATGCAGGTCAAATAAAGAGACGATGGAAACATTTCCATGGTACATTGAAAAGATGGGATCTGGTGCACCAACATAAATTTTGTCTTTAGCTAGGAGTATGGGCAATTTACCCATAGCAACAGGAGTAAATTCCCCCGTCAAACTATCTGAATCATGATTTTTCCTTCTGGTAGGATTTTAAAGTACAAATCTAATCTTTAATAAATTTAGGGATATTCAAGTTATCTATTTCTCTTGAGTGAGTTTTGCTGATTTTTCTCTTTGAAGGAATTTGTCTACTTTATCTCAGATTTTAAATGTATTAACATAAAGTTGTTTATACCATCATTATTACTTTTAATATCTGTAGAATCTGTTGTGGTGCCTAATATCTCTTCCCTAATACAGATTGAATTCCTCTTATCTGAAATGTTTGGGACCAGAGTGTTTTAGGTTTTGAATATGTTTGTGGATTTGGAATATTTATATATATAATATAAGTTATCTTAAGGATAAAACCCAAGACAAAAAATTAAATTCATTTATCTTTCATGTATACCTTTTACACATTGCCTGAATGTAACTTTATAGAATATTTTAAATAATTTTTTCATGAAACAGAGTTTGTTTGCATTGAACTATCAGAAACTAAACATTTCACTATCTCAGCCACCATGAGGACAATCTGTGGTTGTGTGACATCATCATCATTCCTGACACTGAATTTATATGTCACCAATAAGCAATCATTTTGTTACACAAATTCACACATAAATATTGAAGAGTAAAAAATACAGCATACCACTAATATAGTGAAAAAATAATATGTGTAGGGTAACTAAGCAGCATGGTCGCATCTCCAGAATCTACGGTCACATCTCCAGAATCCCTGTGTCAGCTGTCAAACAACAGCAATAACAACAATGCCAGGCTCTCAGTCTCCATTTACAATTCTGTGTTTTAATTAAAAGATTATGGTACAGTGCATTTTGTTTTTGTTTTTGTTTTTTCATATGAGAGAAAACATCAGAAGCTGTTGAGGGACCAGGAATTGGTTCCTTTAGGAATAAGAAGGCCTTCTTCTGGGAGTTTTTAAAATGTTTGCCCCAGGGTTATCTGACTAATTAACAATGGATTTTGACTTAGAATTCTCTCTTTGAGTTCATAAATTGGCATAATTTCTTGTACTTGTCTTCAATAAGCACATCACACATTTTGACCATGTTATCTGTATTAGGCCATTCTTGCATTGCTGTAAAGAAATACCTGAGACTGGGTAATTTAAAATGAAAGAAGGTTTAATTGGCTCATGGTTCTACAGGCTTTACAGGAAGTATGGTGCTGGCATCTGTTCAATTTCTGATGAAGTCTCAGCGAACTTTCAGTCATGGCAGAAGGTGAAGAGGAAAGTCAGTGTCTCACATGGCTAAAGCAGTAGCAAAAGAGAGAGTAGGAAGGAAGGTGTCACACACATTTAAATCACCAGATCTTGTGAGAACTCATTATCTGAAGACAGCACCAAGCCATGAGTGATCTTCCCCCATGATCAAAACACCTCCCACTCAACCCCACCTCCAGCACTGGGGATTACATTCAACTTGAAATTTGGGTGGGGACAAATATACAAACGATATTATTATCTCCAGACAACTTTTCTGCAGTGATAACAGCAGTGTCTTTATCACTGTGATCACTGTCATGATTCAGAACCATTTTGGCAATTTCAGTATCAGAGTCAATGAATGAGCAACTGGACACTTGTTATTAATTTTAAAAACTTCTTGAGTATCCACTTCTTACAGCTTACCGACAGGCTGTGAAAGTATATTTTCACATATGTAAAGACGTCAGATGCCATTTTTTTCCTCACTTGACATACAAAATACTTTAAAGTCATTAACTTGTTCATAATCATCAATAAACATAGTCACAGGCCAGAGGTTGCGACAGGCATGCACAGCTGTGTCTTTAGTCACTGTTTGAAGCATTGACAACTGCGTATTTGGCATCTTTCACAGTAAACTCCTTGTGAAAACCTCCCACACCCACACCTGTTCACTGTTGCTAGCATAATGTTTAAGAAAATGTTTTTATATGTACTTTACTTTGATGTAATGATAACTTGGTCACATGGCTGAATTAATGAAGTTTCATTTGGGAAAAAGTACATGGCATAAATATTATTTTTGATGAGAATTTTAGCTGGATAACAAGCAGAACAGTTGTTAAGGAATAACAAAATCCTGCAGTCATCGTCCAGTTCAACTTTCCTGCAGGGAACATGAGCTGTCTGTACAAAATTTGAAACCAATCAGAAAATATGTCCCTGGCCTCTTTGATCCATGCCTTTTTGTAGCATAATAATTCACTAATAAGAAATACCCTCCTTGAAAACAATGAGGATGCAAGTTACCTATCATAGCATGTTAACACTTATGGATGCCTCATGCATTAGCACATTTATTATTTTTTAGCAGAGTTTTTCTGTCCTTGACATACTTAATTCCTGTAAGGCCTGTCTCATCAGCTGTACTCAGTGTCTGGCCAAGACAATACTACCAAAATAGTGATGTTTCATCAGCATCATAAGAGTGTTCTAATGTCAGATTTTCATCAGTGATGACCTTGGGAAATTCATCAATGAATTTATCTGCTGCTTTGTGATCACCACAAATAGCAGATGCTTGATCATCACAACTCTTTAAAAATTTAATCCCATGTTTTCTTCTTACATTTCTGCAACCAGCCTGCTGAATATTTATAGGTCTCTTCAATTTTCAGTTCATTGTGATAGATCTTAGCTTGTTTTATGACTGGAGGTTTATCAATATCCTAAATATTGCAAAGCATTTTTTCCTTTTGTTTTTCTATTTATATTTTATCAATTTACTTTTGAATCTTATAATTTTTCTACTTTGCTTACCTTTTCTTAAATATGCTTTTCTTTTTCTGGTTGATTCTGGTTGAATTTAAGGTCACTAAATTTAGATCTTGGTTCTTTTCTAATGAAGGCAGTCAGTGCTATGAGTTTCCCTCTTGACACTGCTGCAACTGCATCTTGCAATCCTTCTTCATTTTCATCCAGTAAAATTACTTTTTAATATTAATTTCAACTTTTTCTGACCCAACACAACTTAAAAAATATTGTTTCGAAATATTTGAGTATTTCTAGAGAACTTCCAGTTATTACTTTTTACATTTAGTCCATTTTGTTCAGATAAATACTTTGTATGATTTGAATCCTCTGAAATTTATTGAGTCTTTCCTAATGATCTAAAATATGGTTACTATTGATAAGTGTTCTCTGTGAACTTTAATGCTATGCATATACTGCTGTTGTGGAGAGTGCATATAAAGCCTGATTAGGTCAGGCTTATTAAAAATATGGCTCAAGCATTCTATATTCTTACTAATTTTCTGAGTTTCTTTCTTATGCGTTATTGACAGAGGGTATTACAAAATCTCTGACTGTAATTGTAGCTCTATTTATTTCTCCTTGCACTTCTATCAGTTTTTGCTTTTTTTATTTGGTAGAACTTTTCTTATATGTTTAAATATTTAAGGTTATTATGTCCACTAAAATAATTTCTTGGCTGGGCGCGGTGGCTTACGCCTATAATCCCAGCACTTTGGGAGGCAGAGGCGGGCAGATCATGAGGTCAAGAGATCGAAAGCATCTTGGCCAACATGGTGAAACCCCGTCTCTGCTAAAAAATACAAAAATTAGTTCGGCATGGTGGCGTGCGCCTGTAGTCCCAGCTACTCGGTAGGCTGACGCAGGAAAATTGCTTGAACCCAGGAGGCGGAAGTTGCAGTGAACCGAGATTGCACCACTGCACTCCAGCCTGGCTCCTGGGGACAGGGTGAGACTCTGTCTCAAAAAAAAAAAAAAAAAGAAAAGAAAAGAAAAAGAAAGAAAGAGAAAAAGAAAGAAAGAATCTTTCATTATGAAAAGATTCTCTACATTCCTGATAATGTTTTTTTTTGCTCTAAAATTACTTTTATTTTTTTAAGACAGAGTTTTACTCTGTTACCCAGGCAGTGGCGCTACTTTAACTCACTGCAGCTTCTGCCTCCCAGGTTTAAGTGAATTTCCTGCCTCAACTTCTTGAGTATCTGGGACTATAGGTGTGCACCACCATGCCTGGCTAATTTTTGTATTTTTAGTAGAGACAGGGTTTCACCGTGTTGACCAGACTAGTCTCCAACTCAGAGGTGATCCACCGACCTCTGCCTCCCAAAGTGCTGGGATTATAAGGGTGAGCGACCATGCCTGGCCAAATTACTTTTTCTAATACTGAAATAATGTTAGCATGGTTTATCTTTTTCCATTTTTTTAGATGTGGAAAGTCAAATTTTCCCTGTATTTCTGCATTCCTGGAAAGTCCTGGCCTCCTGAGCCATGGAAATTGATATGCTCTAAAGATAGTGCATGTTTTTCTTCCATTTTCCTGGAAACATTTGCTCTTTGCAGGCATGAGTTTTGAAGATGCAGCCACTTGCTTTCTTAATTGTGGTAATATTTTTGCCTAACCACTTAAAAAACACATAAACAAAGATCTCTGTATCAGTCAATTCTCAAATGTTATAAAGAACTACCTGAGACTGGCACATACCTGTAATCCCAGCACTTTGGGAGGTCGAAGTGGGTGGATCACCTCAGGTCAGGAGTTTGAGACCAGCCTGGCCAACATGGTGAAATTCTATCTCTACTAAAAATACAAAAATTAGTTGGGCATGATGGCTCACCTGTAATCCCAGCTACTTGGGAGGCTGAGGCACAATAATAACTTGAACCCAGCAGGTAGAGGTTGCAGTGAGCTAAGATCATGCCATTGCACTCCAGCTTGGTTGACAGTGCCAGACTCTGAAAAAAATATATTACCTGAGACTGGGTAATTGATGAAGGAGAGATGTTTATTGACTCACAGTTCCACAGACTATATAGGAAGCATGGCCAAAAGGCCTCAGGAAACTTACAGTGATGACAGATGGTGAAAGGGAAGCAAGTGCATCTAACTGTGGTGGAACAGAGACAGAGAGTAAGGGGGTAAGTGCCACACACTTTTAAACCATCAGATCTCCTTAGGATTCACTCACTATTATGAGAGCAGCATGAAGGAAATCTGCCTGCATGTCTAATCACCTTCCACCAGGTCTCTCCCCCAACACTGGGAATTACAATTCAACATGAGATTTGGGTGGGGACACAGAGCCAAACCATATACATCTCCCACCCCAAAACAAACAGATACACACACACACAAACACACATACACACACACTCACACATACTCACAGGGACTATCTTTATACATTTATATTTCAAAGGAAGATAAATTTGGAAGATAATAGTCTTGTATTTACTTACTTGAATTGCAAAGGCTGAGAACCTAAGATACTCTCTATTCTAGAGGAGAATTTGTATTTGGAAGCAAAGGTTTCTTTTCTTTTATCAGGAGTGAAGAGAGAACAGTTGCCTCTCTTCTACACAAACTCTCAGATTTATATTTGTGTTTCCTGTAATTTGCTTCTGCCATATAGATAGGATTATCCATTTGCCTCTCTTCATGCCACTTGCAGGGTGCAAGACATGGAGGAACAATGTGATAATGTTACTTTCCATTCTGTTTTACTTTGAGTAAATAAACTATTTGCTCTGGTCTCTGACTCAGAACACTGTTTCTGCTAGAATGTATGTATCTATTTACCTGTCTTTCAATGCACCTATCTATTTAGAGTATTACTGTACAAGTAGGGTAACATCTCAGTTTCTCATTCTCTTCCCAGCTTCTGACTTAACACTCATCTCTTTGTTTCTCTATGTTTACCATACCATTCTTGAACACAGTATGTAGTTGGGTTTTGTTTCTTCATGGAATCTGATCACCACTGCCTTTGATTGAAGTGTTTATGTGATTTACATGACATCATTTTTCTCCTGCCTAAAACTCTTACATTAAAAAAATAATAATTCAATTCTGCTGGTGTTGAATTTCTTCAGCATTTGCATGTGTGAAAAATATTTGTTTTACCTTAAATTTTGAAAAGTATACACTGATGGTATAAAAGTCTACTTTGACATTGGAATCACTTGATGGATTCTGCCTGCCCACTTCACAAGCAAAAAAAATTCACTTTGACCATGGTAAAGAAAGAATTTAATTAATGCCAGACTGGCTACAAGGAAGAACTGGAGTTATCACTCTGGTCAATCTCAGAGATTAGGGATTTTCAAGGACAGTTTGTTGGGCACGGGACTAGGAAATGGGTGCTGCTGATTGGCTGGAGATTCGAGCACAGGGGTGTGGATAATGGACCTTGTGAGCTGAGTCCACCCCTAGGTGGAGGGCCACAGGACTGGTTGAGTTATGAGTCACAAGTCTGGGTGGAATCAGTCTGAAAAACATCTCAGAAGACAAATCCTACATTCTACAGTAGTGATGTTATCTATAAGAGAAATTGAGGAAGTCACAAATCTTGTGACCTCTGGCCACGTGACTCCTGGGGAAGTAAGGCATTATGGAAACTACTTAGCAGAATTTAGGCCCATGCCATAAAACTAATCTTGTGGCCTTTCATTAGTCTCACAAAGGCAGTTTCAGCCCCTGAATAAAGAGGCAACCAGCGGCCGGGCACAGTGGCTCAAGCCTGTAATCCCAGCACTTTGGGAGGCCGAGGCGGGTGGATCATGAGGTCAAGAGATCGAGACCATCCTGGTCAACATGGGGAAACCCTGTCTCTACTAAAAATACAAAAAATTAGTTGGGCATGGTGGCGCATGCCTGTAATCCCAGCTACTCAGGAGGCTGAGGCAGAACTGCCTGAACCCAGGAGGCGGAGGTTGCGGTGAGCTGAGATCGCGCCATTGCACTCCAGCCTGGGTAACAAGAGCGAAACTCCGTCTCAAATAAAAAAAAAAAAAAAAAAAAAGAGGCAACTAGTTTTAGGGAGGGACTATTCTCATCCTTGCTTTAAAGTTAAACTATACACTAAATTCCTCCCATGGTTAGCTTGTCCTATGCCCAGGAATAAGCAAAGACAGCCAGCCTGTGACACTAGAAGCAATGTGGAGGCAGCCACATCGATTTCTCTCAGTGTCATAATCTTTGCAAAGGCAGTTTCAACATATTTATTTCAGTTCCTTAATGATGTTGCTCCAATACCTTCTATTTGGCTTTTTTATCCCACAAATGCTATCATCCTTATCTGAGTATCTATAGCGATATATCCTTTTCCTTGAACTATTAAGATACCATCTTCATCTTTGGTTTTAAGCGTTTTGCTTATTATACAACATAGTTGTAGTTGCCTTCATGTTTCTTGTACTGAGAGTTTGTTGAGCTACTTTAATCTGTGGCTTTATCATTTGTTAAAAATCAAACTTGGAAATAAAGTCAGCCATAATTTCTTCACATTTTTTCAGAATCTTGCCTTTTTTGTTTCCCTTCTTTCTTTGAAGGAACTCCAATTCCATGTACATAGGCAATTTGGTATTGTTGCACATCTCATTGATACTCCATTTGCTTTTCCCACCTTCTGTTTCCTCTCTGCTTTTTATTTTGGATAGTGTCTACTTATTTGGGTTCAAGTTCACCAATCTTATCTTTCCTGCAATATCTTTTCTTCTGTTAATATATCTAAAAATGTATTTTCTCTCATAAATATTATAGTTTTTATAATTGGAAGTTAGATTTGGGTTCTGTTTTAATATCTTCTTATTTATTAGTTTAATATTTTATTTAGCTTCTTAAGCATATACTATAGACCTGTAATACCTCTTTGTGTATCCTTGCTCACTAATTCCGTCATTGTGTCATTTCTGGGTCTGTTTCAATTGACTGATTTTTCCCCATATTTTGTGTTGGATTTTCCTACACCTTTGTATTTTTGGTAATTTTTTATTGAATGACAGACAATATGAAACTCATTAAGGGCTAAACTATTTTTCTTTTAATAAATATTCCTAAGCTTTACTCCAGCATGCAGCTAAGTTACTTAGAAACAATTTTATTTTTTCAGGCTTTATTTTTAAGAATCGTTAGGTAATGTGAACAGCATGTAGCCTAGAACTAATGTTTTGATTACTAAGGCATTACGTTTCTGAATACTCTATCCAAATGAAGTGGCATCATGTCTGGGTAAATACCCAAAGTTCATCATCTCATGCCAAGAAAATTAAGGACATGGACACACACAGGAGTGAGTTTAGGAGCAGAGGTTTAATAGGCAAAAGAAAGAGAAAGGAAAACAGCTCTCTCTCTTGCAAGGGAGGAATGCTCTATTGGGAATTCAAGCCTGAGGTGGAGTGCCTTGGATTCCATAAACAGGCTTGAGAAGGTGATGTCTGATTACATCCGACCCGCAGATTGGTTGGACCAAGTGTGATGTTGCATAGCCACAGCGAAGGCTGGCCATCTTACCCTAATCTTATTATGCAAATGGACTTTCCATTTGGCCTGTGCCATGTTGTCTCCTCCTTACTGTACATGTGGCTGGCAAAGAGAGGGAAAAATGGAGCCACCATCTCGAACATCCCTAGTTCCTGATAGCGTTTCCTATTGGCACAACTGCCGGCATTCACTAGTACAATCTTCTAGTTTGCTTGTATGTGTCTGCAGCTCAATTTTACAGGCTGCTCTTAGAAAATAAAATTATTTGGGGGCCGCTTTTCATTAAAAGGAAAACCTTACCAAGGACTTCCTTACGCTCACTATCTGCCTAAATAATTTCTTTTTAACTGCTATATTACAATGCCTGGTGAATTTTGAGTCTTTCTAATCCGACTGGCAGTAATTGGTACTATTGCTGACTACATACGAATTCTGCAAATTTTTCCCTCTGATGATTTTGAGTGGTTCTTTTCCTTGGCGGTCAATTCTTTCGAATCCTTACATATACTAGAAGACTGGAGAGAAATGCTCTGCAGATTCCTGGAGTCTCTACACGTGATGCTCATTCTTCTGTACTCTTTAGTATGAACTCAAGCCTTTTTGGCTTCTCAGGACTCTCTGCTTGAGCTCCTCAGCTTATAGCTCTGCCTGGGTCCCTCTATCTTTGCTGCAGGTGGAAATTTTCTTTAGGTAGTAAGCTAGTTCAATCAAAGGGCTCATCTTGTTTGTGTTCTGTCACTCAGGGATCACTATTTATAATTTCCTAATATCCATACATTAAAATCTATACTGTCGTTTTAAATACTTTGTTTTTTAAGTTGATTCAGCTAGAAAGGTAAAGTCGGTCCCTATCACTCCAGGTTACTGGGAATAAAAATCAATATCCAATGTTTCATAAATATTTTTATGTAAGTTAAGAAAGTTCATGTCATGTATAAAATGTGGAAATATAGTAGAGAGGTCTGTGTTAAGCTAAATTTCCCTTAAAATTAACAGAACCTGATTTTAGATGTTCTGTTCCAATTCCAAGTTGTGATTTCCTAATTGGTTATTTTGAGCTGTCACCATGTATGAATATGAGACTAGACCATTTAGGCAGAATAAACTGACAACAACTAAAAAGCCATTTTTTCTCAAAACTCATTTTCACTTTTACTTAAAAAGCAATTGCAATTTTTGAAATATTGTGAAATATTTACGTGCACAACAATGAGAGCATGTTTTTGTATTATGTCTGAAAATTCCAGGATAGTTTTAGCTTACTTTGGTTGGCATTAAGGTTGGCATTAAATAGAAATGTGGTTTTGCTTGTGTTGCTTCATAATACACTAACATGATTTTTTAAATGTTGTCTTAATTATAATTAAGTACAACTGACCCTTCTCCCAGGCACAGCATCAAATTAACTTTGCAGAAAAGAGTTGAATACTAGAAAATATACTGAGATGGTATGGATTCTCTATAGAAAAGAGAGCATAAATTAAATGTATTTTTTCTGAGGTTTTAAAATAAGGGTTAAGAAATTATTTATTTGAGTATTTTTTTAATAGATCAAATAATATGCATCTATCATCTCTCTTAATGTATAATCAAATGCCACAATGTAAGATTAGTTTGCATGATAATTTATTGTAAGAAAATCAGTGGTGATTTACAAAATATATTTAGAAAATACTTTTAGGTATATGTACTAAGTGGGGGTAGACACAAAATATGTTGCCTTAAGGAACTTCCATTAATCTATATATTAAAAAGTATACTTAAGTAATATGCCCAATGTTTATTTTAAAAATTCTGTAAATTGGGATAGTATGTTACCGTTTTAAGTACTTGTATGAAACTCTTATATGCAGGGGGGAAAAAATGTAAGCAGGCCCTGGATTCTAAATTAGCAGAATCCACTTCATTTGAAATATAACCAAGGTATGAGCCTTAGAGCACTTGTGATTTTGTTAATCTGGAAAAATATTTATACAGCCTTAAGTGAATTAGTTGTCAATGTCTAGGACAAAGAATCTAATACAACAGTATAATAAATTAACTTGAAAAAATATTCTATCTGGTAAATAATTTTACATGTCATTCATGAATATTATACCTGCAAAAAGAAAAAAGTTAGTCCAGATATTGAAGAACACATTTCCTGAAACAAAAAATCAAGGAAAAACACACTCACATGAAGAACCATATCCCCAGGAATCATTGCCTATCTCAGAGTCCAAGGTTTCTTATCTCCAGGAACACAGAGCAATGAATTTGTCATCTCTGGAGGCAAATATATTTGAAAATGCTTCTATTAATTGATTCCACAAATTAACTGCTAATCTAGAGCTTTTGATTATGGTACTGCTAATCAATTATTTTGATAGCAAGCTTTCAGCAGTTTGTAAATTAAAAATTGCCTACATTTTTCTGTGTTGCCGTAATTAACAGATTTATCCTAGTTGTGAAAAAGTAAGATCTTCACTTTTAATTTCCTTTTGACCTGCTTTCTCTCACCACAGGATCTTCTTCAGAGGTTCTTTTGAAGGAGAAAATTAAAACACTCTTTAGCCCAGGGGAATTATTTTTTTCAGGAACTGCACATTATGTGGAGTCATATTAAGACTGCTTTCATGGAAAAAATCTTCCTCCAGATAATCAGGTTGTGCTTCACACTAGCACATGTGAAGGAATATTGTCTCCTCTGTTGGGTCAAAATGCTGACATCATTATTGTTGGCTGCATTCTCTGTTAGAGAACCAAAGAATTCCTGAAACACTAACTTTCTGGTTGTATGCTCCTGTGGTTATATACATTTATCTGTATGGAGGGCAGACCAAGAATAAAATGTTACCAGCCTAAATGTTTATTGCATTGTTCAGAACTACGTGACTTCAGGAAGAATGAGATTTTAGAGACAGTAATTGTGGATCTGTGTCTATCTTGTATTTCTATTGCAGAAGTATTTTTGCCTCGTTTGTCTGCCATTTGAATCAGCATAGCCCGGGTATTTCTTACTTGTTGAATGCAAGTGACATTTAGAATTTACAACTTGTCAACAACTATATTTAGGTGCAATATAGTATTGTATCTACTATATAATAGATACTATATTGCACCTAAATACTATATGGCACATAAAATTATGAATACACGTAACTACTTTTGTCATAAATATTAAATTTTTACATATTTTTAAAAGGATGATACTTGGGAAAGTTGGATCAACCATTAAAGGTTATTGCTAAAATCTGAAACATAAATATAAGGGCAATTCCTATGAGAAGAACTAAGAAATTTAAAAATATATATATGTTTCTAGAAATTTGATAGAGTATAGACAGAATTACAAGATGGCACCAAGATACTTGCCTCCTGGTATATATATCCTCTACGATTATTCAACTAAAAGGTACTCGAGGTATTACTGTGAAAGGCTTTACAAATATAAGTAAGTTCCCAAATTAGCTGACTTTAAAGTAGGAAGATTATCTTTGTGGGCCTAAACTAATCAGTTGAAACATTAATGAGATTTTTCTGGTGGAAGAGATTAAGACAGTGAAAGAGGTTCAATGTAAAGAAGCCTTTCCATTGCTAGACTTCAAAATGGTAGGGACCGTGTGGCAGGGAAGGTTGGTGAACTCCAAGAACAGAGATAATCAGAAAAAAAATGAGAATTTTAGCCCTTCAGCTGTAGGGAACTGGATTCTACCAAGAAAGTGGACAAGCTTAGAAGCAGATTCTTCCTTATTCAAACTTTTAAAACCTAACATAGCCCATGCAACACCTCGTTTTCAGCCTTGTAAATTCTGAGCAGAACCCATAACTTTCTCACTAAATTTGTGATCATCTGTCATACAGCAATAAAAATTCAATACAACATCTAATATCAATTATCATGGGAAATCATGAAGCATCTTAATATTGTGCTGCTAAAATAGACATAAATATTTTGCAAGATGAAGTATTGGTAGTGTCTAGTCTGCTATTGTCATTTTAATAGTTTCCTATTGCTGCTATAACAAATTTCCAGAAATTTGGAGCCTTAAAGCTACAAAAATGTATTAGTACACACTCATGTAGGTCAGAGTTTCATAGGGGTCTTACCAGGCCGAAAACAGGGTGTCAATAAAGCAGTATTTTAAAATTTATCTCAGAGACTGTTTGTGATTTCTGTTTCTGGTTGTTGGCAGAATTAAGTTCTTTGCAGATGTCGGGCTGAATTTTACAATTTTTTAGGTTAGAAGTCTGATAGGGGTTTCTTGAGGCAAAAATCAAGGTTTTGGAGGGCTGTGTTTCTTCCTGGAAGTTCTAAAGGAACAATAGGTCTGAGCCTTTTCCAGCCTCTGGAGGCCACCATTTTTTTTTCAGATTCTCCTTCCTTTCTTCATCTCACAGTCAGTATTGAACATATTTCAGGATGCATTAACTCCCACTGTGGGTGGACAGTCAGAATATCCAGGAAGCGATTGTTAGTTAGCAATAAAAAACAAGACTTGGCGGAGAAAATGAAGTCACAGAAAAATCTCAGGAAGAGGCAACCACAATAGCACTTTCTACCAGGATTCTATAGGACTCAGTGACTGATTTAACACAGCATGAAGGAGCGGAATGAGACTGCAATTTAGGAAATTTATGTTGCCATTAACAATATACAAGATCATAAAGGATAACAAATTTGGAATGAGATGAGTGCATTTTTTTCATTTTGAGGTGACGGCAAACCACCCAGCAGGCATTTGAATAAATAGTACATTGTGACATTTGAGAAGGATAGACCACAAAATGAAATTCCCCATGTTTGTGAATATCACGATGACACAAAAGTCATCTATTTGATTATGTTAACGACCAGCAGAATGTTAGAAATGTTTTTGAATTATAAACTGCATGGCTGCTTTGTAAGAGCAAGTCACATTTCTTCAGAATGGGTTGGATTATACATTTTTAATCTTAAAATGCCAGAGTTACTGTAGTGGATGAAAGCATTAGAAAGTTCACAAATTTACATGTAGTGCTGCTTGAAATTAAATATAATAACTGCACTTAAATATCATATTTAAATGAAATTAAATAATATAAATACGTATTCAGAAAAAATGTTTTGAAGTATGCCTCAATGAATCTATTCTTGAAATAAATTGTTAAAAATTTGGTATCTAGAAATACGAAAAACTAACAGTTTTCTAAATGCTTAATATAAAAATATACATTAAAATAACTCTATTAATTATACCCAAAATTTTAATATTAAAATTACTGTGTGAATAAATGCAAATCTAGCCCATTGACAGGCACAGAAAAAGTTAGATTTCTGTTTTATAAAATAATAATGTAATACATTGCTTTAAAAGCACAGAAGGTCTAATACCACTGTACTATAATATATTAAATTATGTGCCTTTCCTTTTAGCATAAAATTGGGAGGATGGAAAAAATCTTATGGACAAATTTACTTAAGCGATGAATCTCCTGGAGGAAATCATCAGAAATCCAGCAAGCATAGTAGATATCTAGAGTTTATTTGTTTTGTAAGAATCCTCACAGTGTTTATTAAGAGCAGGCCATTTTTTTCAATATCTTTCTTAAATTCCTTTTATCTTCTCTCATCAAATTTGTAATAGACAATTTTCCATTTACCCAGGAATCTTAATCGGAGACTACCCAATAGGAGATAAAGTATTCTTCCATGGTGACAGTGCAGTGGAGAATTAAGGATATGCAAGAGAAATAGCGGAGCAAATAGAGTGATTTGTTCTGAATTAAAATTTGGTAGACCACTTCATCTCAGTTCTTTTTTTTCAAGTCATGTTTTATTTGTGACAGTATAATTGCATTTCCTACTTAAAAACATTTCTTTTCTGAAATTCATTACCTCCGATGGGTTTGAATATAAACTTGAAATTAGTATTGAATTATGTTTTTTAATTTAATAAAAGTAACTTTTAAAAATGCTAACATTCCATTTTGAGCTGAAAATGATTCTACAGAAAAAGTTTTTAGTATTATCTTTAGTTCTTATTAATTAGAATAACATTAATGAAAATTAATTTTAAGAATATCAACTAGCTTTCTTTTAATTTTGCTTATATGGAATAGATGGGATAAATCTTTTTGATGTACCACTTGGTCACTAATCAGTCAGGAATGTGAAAGATTAGTGTATTTGCCTTGAGGTAAGACATATAGCACTGTGAAAATTTGTAGCATGTTACCACTTGTATGTATGCGGAATTAGTAGAACAATGAGTAATACACAGATGCTCTTGGTGGAGATGGAACTCCTTAAGAATGCCAACAGTAATTTTGGATGAACATTAAGCGGGGAGATGGTGACTGCAAGAATGACAAAAAAGTAAGCATTAAAACTGTGGAATGAATCTTGCTGAAAGTTTTTCCCTAAACATGTTATTCTAGATTCAGAAATCAAAGAATTATGAGAGTCAAAGTGCAGAGGAAATAAACCAGGGTGATAAGAGTGTGTAATCAGAGAAAAGTTTGCTTGAAGTTGAGAGTATGGAGCCAAGAACATGACCAAGGGAGTGAGTGGATGAGAAAAACTGAAGTATAAAATCACTGGAATAGATATTGCAATAGATAGAAACAGACATATCACTGGACTAGTCAGAAATGTGACATCTTTCTATATAGTGACCCTACAGTTTGCAATTCAAATTGTCCTCAGTTTTTTTTCTTATTAATTTCTTCCTATCTTTCAGCAACTGCTTCATCAGGTCCCCCTCATCTCTTTCCCACATTGAGCAATAACACTCATATTTCTTTTCCCTTGGTCAGCCACAAAACTTATTTATCATCCACGTGACTTCCACAGAGATACACATTTCAAGGAATTGTTTCATTTCATCCAAGTTTTGGAATTTATGGGGATAGAGCTGTTTATAGGATTCTTTTCATATCCTTTCAGTGCTCATGGGATCAGTAGTGATGACCTCTCTTTCGTTTTTGATATTGGTAATTTGTAGGGCAGGGGAAGCATTCTGAAATCTGATTAAACCCTAGTCTTTCAGAAGGTATGTGCTGCAGGCTTTGACATATCAGGTGCTTTACAGCTCCCACTTGTTATGTGAGACAGGAAAGCCAGCTGAGGCTGAGAACTGGATATTTCCCTCTCCTCCTATGAACAATTCAGCTCTGGGAAAGTTCTTTCTCTTTGAGAGCAAGCCTTTATCATGGATACAGCTCTAGCCAATTTCAAAATTCTTTTTTCCCCCCACCCTTCTCTCATTCCAGAGCCAAGAAACAGTTTTTCTTGGATCATGTATGTGACATCCTGGTGAAATTCCTTGAAGTAAAATCCGTGTAAGATTTGGAGCCACCTAAGATTGTGACATCCAGGAGTTTCTTAGACTTACACTAGCACAAGCTCAGCCTCCAGAAGGTCTCAAAATGACCATGTAAGTATTCAGTTTGTGAGTCTAGATGCTTCTGCCCCAGGTAAGCACATTTCAATTTCAATTTGCTGTCTTCTCCTGTCTTTCCAGTTTTTAGACTGAGGATATTTGTCCCACAAACATATCTAATATGTAAAAGAACATCCACTGATATTCAATTTGTTCAGCATTTTGTTGTTGTTCTTGTAAGAATGAAGGTGATGACTTCCAAGCTTTTTACATTTTAGAGGTGAGTGAGAATTGGTTGTGATAAATATGTTTAAACACAAATTTCATTATTTTAATACATCCATTTACAATTCTTCAATGACTCCCAATTATATATAGGATGAATGTGAAACTCCGTAATATAGTATAACTCCACATTTTAGTACAGTATAGTATAGTATACAAGCTTCTTAAGATTTGAGCATTGTTTATCTCTCCAGTCAAGGTTTTATTACTCCTTAGAGGTCCCAAATCCTAATTTAATATGAAGTTTAAAATTCCTTGAATGGTCTGGTCCATATTATCTCACTGATTTAATTATGTATGCACAGTTCTTTTTTTTCTTCAAACAGGTCACCAATCTGTCTGTTTGACTGCTTTTTATGCCTCTTTCAACTCCAGCATTTTATTTCATAAATTCTGTACATCTTCAACCTTCAAGTGTTTTCTCTATTATTTGCTCCAATAGCAATTTATGAATATTTTAAATAGAGAATTTACTTTGCTACTGTAAGTGATTGTTTTTCTGTTCCCTCATGTCAGAGAGTAAGAGTTTTGAGAAGAGAAACTCTTATCTTTTAATTTCTATCCCAGAGCAGTGGCCAAATGGCAGAAAATATAACGTGAATATATTTTTTAGGGAACTAAAAGAAGAAGTACTAAATCTAATTGGGCTATGCAGTTTAAGGAGATGGGTAAGTAAATAGCACATATTTTGGCTTTTATTTCAAAATCTCATGTAAAGATACATTTAGTCCTTTATTCAAAACATGTATTGACATATATAAGTTTATATTGTATTGATTCTGGTTGAAAAGGTTGGTTTTAACCTGAAAAATGAGTGAAAATTGATTTTAATCTTGACTCACCAAACTTAGTGAAGATATTGAGGTAGTTTTTGTAAGATTACCTTTCAGCATGACTCGCAAAAAAAGTCTTTTAAATAAAAGTCCTACTCAAATAAACAATTTTCTATTTTTCTTGGTATTTTACCCTAACTATCCTAGTTTTTCCAGAAGCCTCCCATTGTTCTAAAATATTTAAATTTTTCAGTGTATACATTTGTATTATTTATCATGGCAACAATACGCTTTTTTTTTTTTCTTCTTCTTCTTCTTTTTTGAGAGACAGAGTCTACCTCTGTTGTCCAGGCTGGAGTGTGGTAGCGTGACCGTAGCTTATTGCAACCTTGACTTCCTGGGCTCAAGTGATACTTCCACCTCATTCTCTCAAATAGTTAGGAACACAAGTGTGCACCCACCAGGCATGACTATTTTATTATTATTATTATTTTGTAGAGATGGGGCTATGTTTTCCAGGCTATTCTGTAACTCTTGGCCTCAAACAATCTTACTGCCTTAGCCTCCCATCGTATTTTGTCTCTCAAAGCAGAACACATGACTGCACATAGATTCCTGTGATCCATGTTTTCATTAAATGGTCTTTGGACTTAAAGTCCTTCAAGGCATGTAGTGCATGTGCAATCCTTTTTCGAGTTGGAGATTTTGCATTTGAACTACCGAGTCAGCTGGAAGATATGTTGAATTAAATTAAACATGATAACTCTCCATTGACTATGTATCAAAATATTCTCTTATGGGTCATTTATTTTAGCAAAGACAGCAGTGAATTATATGTAGAAGAAAAGTTCTTTTAACTTTTGTTTCAGATCTTTTAGGTAGTAATGATGGAAGAGGTTACCTATTGTTTTTAAATGACACCAGCCATGTAACAATGTTATTGCTGTAGTGGATACTTCTTTTAAGGATATGGCTTATATTTTTGCTTCACAAATTGTTTAAATTCATCTACAAATAAGAAGTAAGTTAATAAAGTGTATACAGATGACATATGGAGAGATTTGATATCAAATAATTAGTAGTTATTATTCTTTAAATTGTATAAAAGTCCTACCAATTAGGAAGTGTATATCACAGGATGAGGGGTCCACTATTGCACCCACAGTTAACCCCAAACCCAATTTGTAGTTGACACCTCATATGTCCATCTCCTATTTTCACCTTGACTCCTTTGCTAATCTCTATTTTATCATCCTTATTTCTTTTGCTTCTCCTTCACTTCATCCTTCTTTCCTGTCTGTTTAGAAAATGAAAACTGTTGGATTATGCTCCTATGTTGCTTCCTCAATACTGAGGCCCTTAAATAAAGCATTTGCCAACTGGGAACACACACAAAAAGACTTGTCATTTGATTTTCATCAGTATACATGATTTGCACTTTGATTTTAGTCAGTATACATTATTTACACTTCTCCTCCCCCACCCTCAGAGAGTCTAAGGCCATATTTCAAAGGTTGTTTGTGAATTTGCTAAACTAGTCCATGCGTTTTATCTATAAGAGTAATTTTCAACACTGAATAAATACTATAATTATCTGGAGAGTTTAAAAAATTAATTATGTTTAGGTCTGACCCCATAAATATATTTTTGATTAATCTAGGGTATTATCTAGGTATCCAGTTTTTAAAATCTAATCAGATGATTCTAACATGCAGTTAAAGTTAAGAGTCATTTATCTAATATAAGAAGTCAGATGAAGGTACCAAAGTTGGTCCTTTTTTATTAATAAGATATTACTTTTTAAGACATACCTCATAAAATAATATGTTGAAGGGTTCATGATATCTTAAGTAAATAAAGAGTTTAAAACATTTCATTTAAATATTTATAAATTCGGATAGTTCTGCTGGTATTAAACTTCAGTCTCCTGCATTAAATAATTGTGACATTAACAAAATATATAAAACAACTGTTTTCATGCATGAACTCTATCTTCACCCTGGATTTCTCACTTAAGGCATTTTTCAAATTATTAGTGCTAGAAAATAAAACCCACACAGAGAATAGCAACCTCTCTGGGCAGTGGAAACAGAGATTAGAGTTCAAGACTACCAGAGCAATGGAAATTTAAGGGACAGGGTGCTAGAGAAGAGCATTGCAGAGAAGGAGCACAAAAATAATGTGAAAATATTTCATGACTCCCTTAAAAATCCCTACAAGGACACCTGGTGGAAGGCCAAGGGTAAAACAGATGTTTGGGAGGCCACACAGTGTGGGGAGAGCATTCTAGTTCTTATTCAGTCAGATATTCTAGATTTTAGTGAATATTCCATATAGGCCAACTCTTTAAGGAAGGACCACATGCTACTTAGGTAGAATTAAATTAGAGCCACCCAAATTAAGCCTGAAAATATGTCTTGATATGTTCCGAGTAATGTAGGGGTACTCTACTAAATGTCAGAGCAATAGTAGGTAAAGAAGGCAATGTAATCCAGAAACTCAAAAACATTTCATAGTCAATGTCTAGCATTAAAAGAAAAAATACCTTACATATGAAGAAGCAGAACAATGTGACACATTTAATAGTTTATAGTAATTTGCACAAAGATAATCTGTATATTGTAGATCATAGACAAAATTTAAAATTAATAAAAATTAATGTACTAACAACAATGAGAGAAAAATGGGGTAGATGAAAAAATGCTGAAAATGTCAAGCATTACAATCTATTAAATATACAATTGTCTATTTTAAAACTTAAAAATATGTCAACTGAAAACAAATTGGATGGGTTAAATAGAAAAGTAGAACTAAGAAAGACTGGTAATAGTAAACCTAAAAAAAGACATTAGAAATTTCCAAGCTACAGCAAGAAAAGAAAATAAAAACAAACAGTGTTAGAGAGCTGTTTGGGGTAATTAAAACAAAATCTAACCTATGAGTAACAGAAACCTAATAGGGAAAGGAGAAAGATAATGAAAAGAAAGATAATGAAAAGCAATATTTGAGTAAAACAAAAGGTCTGAGAATTGTCCCTAAAATAATCTCAGAAAACTCTAATTAGACCAACTTTATGCATAAACAAATTTAAACACACCAAGGACAATGTTCTATAAACCAAAGATAAAGAGGAAATTTGCAAACTAGATTTAAGGCACTGCAATAAAAATAAACAACTAAACAAGAATTAGAAAGAGATTTGAAAGTAAGAATATCTAGTTTTTGTCATCCTCTAGTTTCTTAGTAACATTCTTAAAGTTGAAAGTTATAAACATAAATATTAATGTATGTGTATATGCACAGATATATATACATGTATATGATAAAATATATGCTTAAAATTATAAATATATGTATCTTTAAGTATTAAAAATTGTGCCTTTTTGATGACTTTCCTGTTGTGTATGTGTTTGTGCGTATTTTCCAATCTTGCTTTTTAAATCAGACTTGACAGTAAAAGTTGATATTTTTTTTTTGAGCTGGGTCTCACTCTGTCACCCAGGCTGGAGTGCAGCAGCATGATTTTGGCTCACCGCAACCTCTACCTCCCAGGCTAAAGTGATTCTCCCACCTCAGCCTCCTGAATAGCTGGGACCACAGGCGTGTGCCAACTCGCCCTATAACAGTTATTTTTAATAACTATATGGAACCATTTTTCTTAATGTTTGCCTAAATCTAAAGGCAAGAATAATAGATCAAGTAGAAACAAACTCCTTGGTAAAACAGCAGAAATATTTTCAGGAAGGAAGAACTTTACCTATAAACATCAAGTCACCTAAGTTCGTGGAAGTCTGTCATATAACATTAGTTCTAATCAGTCCACATTCATGTAAATTTTTCTTAGCTATAGGTGTACTCTTAATACAAATATCTCTCCAGTCCCTTTACTGCATTGTTCCCAATGTACCTAGAAAGTTGCACACAAATGATAAGAAAAAAGTTGTGTTCTTTTTTTTTTGAGACTGAGTTTCGCTCTATTGTCCAGGCTGGACTGCAGTGGTGCAGTCTCCATTCACTCCAACCTCCAACTCCCGGGATCAAGTGATCCTCCTGATTCTGCCTCCCGAATAGCTGAGATTACAGGTGCATGTCACTATGCCTGGCTAATTTTTGTATTTTTGTAGGGACAGCATTTCACCATTTTGGCCAGGGTGATCTCAAACTCATGACCTCAAGTGATCTGCCCACCTCACTCTCCAAAAGTGCTGGAATTCCAGCTGTGAGCCACCAAGGCCTGGCCAAAAAGTTGAATTATTTGAATAGTACATTGACATAATTAATCACATCCTGTAATATATTGACTTATGAAATTTTGACATGAAATCATAAGAAATGAAACATATAATGAGGAATACCGTAAATGTTTAAATATGGCACAAGTTGTAAGTGCTCAGTTTATGTTTATTCCTATAGTGGTTCATCTGAAACAAATATTTGCATGTTCTAATGAATCCTCTCTTTACATTTTGCATGCTCACTTTGGCTATGAGATGCAGCAGTCATCTCTCCAAGCTATGAAGCTTACTTCCATATCTCTACTGTCATTTGGGTAATTTTTGAATATACCACAACAAATCTCTACCATGGAGATTTTGAAATAATTGCATGGTTGTTTTAAAATAATGTCATGCCTAATATAATGTGCATTTAGAAAAATGAGGGTGGTGATTAACTTCATTCTCTGCTCAGCCTGGTCTCCTTTCTTAAGCAGAGATGGATTAACCCTCTCCTCATCTGTGTCCCACCCCAGCAGAATTTAAGCATCTTGCCTCCATCATTTATATCTATATTACCTTGATATTCGCAATCTCTCATGTAGTACATAGCATTGAGTAGGGAGTTCAATAAATATTTTTGAATGGAAAAATATGAGTTTAATTTTCAACTTAAGTACATTTGATTTTCATCAACATTTACAAAAACAACCTAAAATCAGATGTAGAATTCCAGAGATGTAGGTGTATGTCTTGTGTAGAACTAGGCCATGAGGATGAGAAATAAAATCAGCCTATATCAATCTGCTGAAGAATGACTGAGAGTTGTAGAAAAGACTCACACTGTTTCTGGAAGCTTCAGTTCATTCATTAAAATACATTTGGTTGCTTAACTAAAAGTGAATAATTAGGACAGGTGCAGGGGGCTCACACCTGTAATCCCAGTAATTTGGGATGCCAAGATCGGTGGATCACCTGAGGTCAGGAGTTTGAGACTAGCCTGACCAATATGGAGAAACCTCTATTAAAATGCAATTTTAGTTGGCCATGGTGGTGCCTGCATGTAGTCTCAGCTACTCAGGAGGCCAAGGCAGGAGAATCACTTGAACCAGGGAGATGGAGGTTGCAGTGAGCTGAGATAGCACCATTGCACTCCAGCCTGGGCAACAAGAGCAAAACTCTGTCTCAAAAAAAAAAAAAAAAAAAGTGAATTAAAGGCCAGAAATAAAGATAACAGTTATAACCTCATAGCCACCTTTGAAGTTGAGAGTGGCATTAAACATAGAAAGACAGTATTTTTATTTGTTTCCATTTTTTATCTCTAGACTTTTAAGTAGATGGTAGTGAGTTCAGCTCTGAGCATATGTGAAAAAAATTGTAGCCAGAGAGGTTTTCCATACAAATCACTTATACATCAGGTTTATCACTTATAATCCAATTTTAATTTGGAAAATATCTCATGTTCTTCACTTACTTTTCTCCTGAGATTTGCAGATTGACATATAAAAGTATTATGTTTCTATGCAAAATACGTATATTAAGCAGTGTATTTATAAAATATTTCCAAAATTCCATAATATTAATGCAGATTGTTTTAGCATATTTCCATTTTAAATATAAATATCAAGACCAAATGCCAAGCTTTATTTTTTAAGATAAATGTTATTGCCTTCATTTAAATCAGTTGATAATTTTCATATATTTGATATTTAATTCTAAAAACTCTTCAGTTAAGATTACTTGTAAAACTTTTGTTTGGTAAACATTTATAATTTATACAAGCTGCATCATATTTTACCTAATCATATTTTACATATTTCTTGGGGATTTATTTGAAAACATGCAATTTTAATGATTAGATATGATTTCAGATAAATGTAGAATTTGTGTATAAGGTTCTAATAGGGTAGATACTTTTTCATTCTCATCTTCAATAAACTCCAAATACAAAATGGACCTATGTGGAGGGAGACTATCACTATGTAATTATATATATGAGTATTCTTTCTTATTCAAATTCTTTTCAATTATATCTTAAGAAATTATTCTTAGGAAAATAAAATTACTGAATTTTATTTGCATCATTGAATGCAAATCATTCTTGGATAAAGTGATGTGTCTTCTATCAGGTCTTTCATCACACATAAGAATTGTAATTTAAATTTGTAAATTAGCATTTTAATATGAATTTTGTCTGGTCAGGTTTTAACTATTATCTGAAGCAGGTGAAAAATTCTTATCAGGATATAGGTAGAGATATACAAATGACATATATACATACATACTTGTGTATATATTAGTATGTATGTATATGCATACGCACATCCATACATACTTATATGTATGTATACATACTTATATGTATGTATACATAGATACATACACATACCCACATAGATAGAAATATGTGTATATATATACCTATCATAGATAAATAAATAAATAAATAAATTTCATAGCCTTTCTAGTTATATACCCTTAGGAACATTTTGTTATTTGTCTTCTTAAACTATTTTAGCTGCTTTGTCTGTAAATGTGGATGGAAATCTATTAATTTGAGAATTAAATTATAATAAGTTATCAATGAGATAATGAACAGTATAGTACCTAGTACAGAAGTCACTCAATAAAGGCTATTTATAAAAAGTATTATACATCCATATACACACAACTGATAATTCATAACTACAGTGATCAAAAAAATCTTCCCTTCCCTTTTTGGGCTCTTCTGTGTAGAGTGGGGCCAAAGCAGCACTGACTAAGGCCCACAACGTTAGAGATTACTAGGACTCATTGCCCTTGTGCATGATGCTGTTTAAAATTTCTCCCCACTTGTTCCCAGAGTTCTAGGTCCAGTGTGCCTTCTGCTAGGAACCATGGGTTATAGCAAACAGCAGTTTACATTAGGTACCTTAATTGAGCCTACAAAACCAAGGCTCTGCTAACTTTAAACAGCTGTTTCAATACTTTTATATACTATTTTTGTTGTGCTGATAACTGTTGTCTCATGATGAAACTAGCCTGAGCAATTCCCTTGAACTTGGAAATCCCAAGCAGGCCCCAATGACTTACTAATTTACTGACTATGCAGTATCTTCACCTTCATTTTTGAGAGTTTCTTCATGATCCGTTGCAGCATGCCTCAGACTCTGGCTGAGCAATAGATGAAAGGAGTTCCCTGACACAGGTGTTTTTCCCATGAGAGTGTGGCGAGGGGACTCCACAGCTTGCAGATCCAGATGAGGGAGTCTAGCTGTGCAGCCTCTATATAACAGAGATGCTCAAATTTATTTTAGAACAGATTTAATGACAAAGGAACCCCATTTGTGAGTAAGTACCATTCCCAACCCCCTGTGTAGAGAGCACTCATGTGCATGGATGATCAAAGGTTGGTTTCCAGCGAAAGAGGTAAACAAGCTATTTAGATAAATTCCTCTACATTCCCTTGTTATCTGCTCTTTGCAATCAGCTCAAGGTAAGAGGATTAGGTTGCCTTCAATCATAATTCTTTCTTGAGGCTTTTGCAAAACCTCCCAGCCTTCTAAGAAGGTTTGAGTCTTTCCTATAATTTTTCCCACCACCCTGACTGATCTCCTACCAAAAAAAAAAAAAAGCTTTTTTTTCAGATAGTTGTGCCTAATATAAACCTAAAATTTAATCCCTTAATACATTTTGAAAATATTTCTGCTGGCAATGCTTGTAATCCCAGCACTTTGGGAAGCTACAATGGACAGACCACTTGAGGTCAGAAGTTTGAGACCAGCCTGGCCAACATGATGAAACTCCATCTCTGCTAAAAATGCAAAAATTAGCTGGGTGTTGTGGCTGGTGCCTGTAATCCCAGCTACTGAGGTGTCTGAGGCAGAAAAATAGCTTGTATCCAGGAGGTGGAGGAGGTTGCAGTGAGCCAGGATTGCATCACTGCACTCTAGCTTGTGCAAGCAACACAGCAAGACTCCATCTTGAGACATATATATATATACATATATATATATACACATATATATATGTATATATATATATATATATATATATATATATATATAATTTCTTCTACAATATCCCACCTCCTCTTCCTTAGTTTTAGTTATGCATCTTAACTTGGTTTATTGCATGAGATGACCAGTGAGGCATCTTAACATAATCTTTAGACTCTTCTTTCACCCTTTATTGGCTAGTTAGCTTTGGAAAGGTCGCTTTACTTTGTTGAAACTGTCTCCTTGTTTATTGAATGGTGGGATTGTATAAGAGAGTTGAAAGTTCTTTTAGTTCTAGAATTCAGGATTTTTCTTCCTATTTTCTGACTTTTGGCTAGGCCACACTCTTTTTTTGTCTTTCTTTAAGAGTACATATCTGTCTCTTTAATAATTTAAATTGGCCCTCTCTGGACTTATTCAATATCTCTGTATCATTTTGCCTGCTTAGGTATCTGAGGTTGGCTGCAAGACTACATAGGCCTGCTGATTTCTAGGGTAGTAAGCTCTTAAGTCAAATCAGAGGCAAAGCAAACATAAATCTTCTGATGGAAATGGTCACTAAAAACTTCATATTGGTGCTCTCTTGTTCCTCCAACTATAACTTTCTTTAGTATTTTATCTTTCTTATATTTTCCTCTACCACTTAGGCTTATGTCCTATAAAACCTAAATAAAGATAACATCTTTCCACAATTTCTATCTATATAACACATTTGATTTCCTCCTGATATGAAATCAATTGTTAAAATTCATCACAATAATCATTTTGATAAAAATGTACTTCCAAGAAATAATTTTGCCCTTCTATAGTTTTTCTAATTCATGGCCCAGTTATGTTTTTAATACATGGAAACAGGATCATATTCTACTTGATTTAAATTAATTAAAATTTAATACATTAGCTGGGCATGGTGGTGCATGCCTGTAGTCCCAGCTTCTTGGGAAGCTGAGGCAAGGGAATCATTTGAAGCTGGGATTTGGAGGTTGCTGTGAGCTGAGATCACATCACTGCACTCCAGCCTGGTGACAGAGCAAGACTCCATCTAAAAAAATTTTTTTAATATATGCAGTTTGTTGGCTACAGGAAATTAACTCATTCAGGAAACATTTCAAGTTTTTTTCCTTTATCATATCTATGAGGGAAAATGGATGACTAAAAGGGATCAACTACAGTCATGTGTCAATTAATGATGAGGATACATTTGGAGAAATGCATCATTAGGCAGTTTTGTCATTATGAAAACATCACAGAGTGTACTTACACAACCTAGATGTTATAGCCTACTACGCCCCTAGGCTATATGGTATAGCCTATTGTTCCTAGCCTACAGATCTGTATAGCACATTACTGTCCTGAATACTGTGGACAATTGTAACATCACAGGCATTTGGTTATCTAAAGCTATCTAAACATAGAAAAGGTACAGCAAAAACATGGTATAAAAGATAAAAAATGGCATATACCTGTATAGGGCACTTACTGTGAATGGAGCCTGCAGAACTGGATGTTGCTCTGGGCGAGTCAGTGAGTGAGTGGTGAGTGAATAAATGGGGTTAGGACATTACTATAAACTGCCATAGAATTTATAAATGCTATATGCTTTGGCTACATTAAATCTTTTAAAATATTTTCATCACATTTTTTAACTTTATAAACATTTAATTTTTTTAGACTTTTTAACTCTTAAAATAGTATTTAGCCTAAAGCACACATTGAACAGTTGCACAAAAATATTTTCTTTTTTATATCCTTTTTTTTAAACTTTTTTGTTGAATTGATACAATCTTAGCCTAGACCTTCTCAAGGTGAGGTTCATATATATCTGTGATTTTCACCTCTACATCTTGTCCCACTGGAAGTTCTTCAGCAGCAATAACACACAATACAAATGAAACTGTCATCTTGTGTGACAATGCCTTCTCTGATATCTCCTGAAAAACCTGCCTGACACTATTTTACAGTTAAAGTTTTTTCAAATTATTTTTTTACTCCTTTATTATTTAAAATATTTGTATAAGAAATATACTTTAAAATAATGATAGAAAGTGTAATATGATAAATTCATAAATAAGAAACATAGTCATTTATTATCAATATTAAGTATTATGTACTGTACGTAATTGTACATGCTACACTTTTATTTTACTGGCGTCACAGTAGGTTTGCTTACACCAGCATCCCACAACACATGAGTAATGCATTGCATTGCAACATTAAGGACAACTTTGACATCACTAGGTGACAGGAATTTTTTAGCTCCATTATAATCTTATTGGGCCACCATCATATGTGTTGTCTGTCTTTGACCGAAACAGTGTCATGCTGCACATGATTGTACTTAGAAACTGGCAATCGATAGTAACATATAAGACATTAAAGATCAAGATTAAAGTAGGACCTAAAGAAAGTGATTAAAGAGAGTGTTTTAAATGTAGGCCATAATCTAAGAGTTAGTATTGCCTGCATGTTTTCCAGATCATCTTACCAGAGCCCTTCTCTGGGCTTTGTACTCAAAAGTTCTTATTACCATTCTAAAGGAACTTTTGACTCAGGTATCCTCTGTAAAAACCTGTATCAGAAATCTTGGAAGATGATAGGATGTTGAGCAAGGTTCAGATTTCCTTTTGCTCAGAGGCAAAAGTTATAATTTTATTATAATTAATAAATTATATTTTGTATTACATAACAAATTATTTAATTTAGTATTATATAGAAACATCTTGCAAGATAATATATTAATGTTAATTTGATATTATTTGTCTTTTTTTTCTGAAAGGCTGTGTCATTACCCAGAAGCAAGCTGTAAAAAAAAAAAAAGCTTCCTATTCATGATACAATTCACATTCTGCAGAGAAAAATAAGTCATGAGAAAGATTACCTAAAATAGAAAATGAAGAGTCCATTTCTACTCTTCCTCACTCAATTGGGAATCTTTGTAAACTAAATGCATCCAAATCAAAGGTTCAATAAATTAATCTTTGGGTACCTAAGAAAGTAACAGATGTTACTGCAAAGTAATTAGTTATTATTCTGAAGAATCATATAAAATAAGTGAAATACACCAAGCTTGCAAAAGAGAAAATGAAAAATCATGAAAATTATTTATCATAATAATAAAAAAATTCCATATAAATTAAATGAAATTTCCATATTACTTAAATGGAATTCATTTATATGGGATTTAAAGAAATTAAATTAATTTGTTTTATTAATTAAATCCCATATAAATTAAATTTAAATCCCATATAAATTTGGAATCCATATGTGAAGAACTGAAAATACATGAAATTAGCAACCAAGAAAACTCAGTTGGGTAATGCAGTACAACATTTCCCACAATAACTCAACACCAAAATTATAGTCAAAGAAGAAACAAGTCAATTTTTCTAGACATCACTGATTTCTAGGTTTGATCCCATACATAATTTTCCTTAGACTATCACTCTGGATCTTACACATAAATATAATGCCACAGAAGGTTCAAATTTAGCAATGCTATCTTTCAGGGCTTACTGGAAATCTTTCTGTTCTTGAAAGTGTTACCATATGGCTAGGTAACCAACTAGATGATTGGCCAAAATATATCTCAAATTTAACGTATTAACACAAACTCCTAATATTCAGCCCAACTACATAGTAATACCTATGCGGTAGGTCTTACTACCATCATGCTCAGTCTATATGTAACAACTAAAACAGAGGGTTTAAGTAGATTTCTTATGGTCCTATGACTAGTTTACCTGCAAAATATGAACTCTTAATGCTTGCTATACATAGTTCTACAAAAAGATAAATCAATTTGGTCAACTCAATGAACTCTAATGTAACAACTGCTACACGTATTTTGTAGTGTGATTGGATACTTAAAGCCATATGAGCCCAGTGGGAAGAATCAGGGAATGAAGTTTAAACCAGATTAATAATCTGATCGTTTTAAAATATAAAATATTCAATACAGTATGCTAGTTATTGAACACCATACAATCTCTGACCTCAATTTAAGTTGACTAATTGGATCATACAAAGCCATCACTATACTAGCTTTTTTAGGAACAAAGATAAATGGTTGGAAATTCAGTTCACAATTAGAAATTAGAAATTGTGAACTACAGAAAATGTGAAAAAAGCTGGGGCAATTCAATAGAAAGAAAAGTAGACTAATATCTGAAGTTGTAACATCAAAAATTTTGGAAAATGGTTGAAGATTCATGGTGCAGATTCTTGGCACCACCAGGAAGTTTGACTGGAGCAGGAAGGATACACTTTGTGTTGTTTGACAAGTAAGCAACCAGCATAGAGGTTGATGGAAGGCAGGCCAGTCACAAGCTGTGTGGACAGCTGGTTCAGGAGTTAGCAAACATCAGGCTGGAGTCTGGGAAGGCAGTTTATATCAGGCCACGAAGACCAGAGATCATATTTCAAGGCAGCCAAAGATGGACTCAAGACTAGCTAAGAATTAAGCAGGTAACTACCTAAAAAAAAAGATACTCTAAATTAATCAGAAACATTTATTCTATGAGAAGTAGTTATTTTCTTTTTTTGAGAACCTGTTTATTAAGTGGCTACTAAGTGGCCATGTGGTTTTCTAGGACTAAAAAATTATATAAGAGAAATATGAAAATTAATAAGAAATAGTCTTTGCATTACAGATTTTAGTCAGTTGATATTTACAGAATTTGAAATACCTAATAAAAATGAAAGAAAACATATTAGAATTATGAAAAAAAGTACAAAATGAAAAGGAGAGCAACTAATTGGAAAAATCAGGACAAAAAGCACTATCTTGGAGGATTAATGGGCATCTAATAATAGTTATCCTGGAAAAGGTCGTTCCAGGAAAAAGAACGAATAAGAAAAACAATGGTAACAAAAAGTAGGGTGTATTTAGCAAAACTTGAGATATTTGTGTCAGGTTTTAAGTATGTAAATCAAAATTTATTTTAGAAGTTTATTTCTCTACAGATTTCATTTAGAATTCAATCTGTCTTCAAATTCACTTCAATCTTAGAATTTATAACTTAGAGCAGGAATATTTATGATGAAAACCTGATGGTCCTAAGAAAGCCATATGACTAGCCAAGAAGGATGAATTTGAGTCTCTCAGGGAAGTGTCTTTGTACCAATACTAACTTTAAGAAACATAAATAGAAGAGAATAAAGCTTTGGCAGTGAAAGGATAAACCTAGATATAACATACCTATCACCACAGAATGAATCAGTTAGTTTCCAAAAGTTTTCACATTTGACATGCTCATTTGATATTGTCAGGTATTAAATCAATAAAGTTTCTAAGAAGCAGCAGATGCTCTGAATTTCCTGCATATGTTGCATCTTCAGTGCCTTCGACTTCAGGGTCTTCAGCCCTGCCATAGTTTACTATATTCATTTATCAGACAACACCAATTCTTTTTGATGCTATTGGTGAGACCTTGGCTACCTTAGGATGCCAATGTATGCAGTGAGAGAGTTCCTTAAGAATCCTTAAAACCATACTGTTTCACAACCAAAAGCAGTCACTTAGAATTGTTTGATGGGTAGCGTTTTGAATAAATCTATTACAAAAGTAATAAAAAGAAACTTCTGATTTGGAAAGCCACAGGAAGAGATGAGTTGCGCTTCCTCATTCTTTTCAAGTGTTCTTTCTTATTTATACCTGTGCATGACTTTAAAATACTTAGTAATTTAAGTCTCTGTAAAAAGAAATACTATCTATTTAGTATAGATAATTTATTGACTAATTTACGTATGTTTACTCATGCCGTTTGAAATTATTTCTAAACCATAATTTTTATCATTCAGAGTAATTCTAGAAGATTTCACAAAACTAATCTCAATATTTGCCAAGAGATAAATAAAAATGCACTTTATTTGTTATCTCTCCTATGAACGTTAATTTTGAGCTTATACAAATGAATAATGGCATCCCTCAGATAAGAGAGGAAGTACATTTTTATCTCTGCAGTATAAAAGAGATAGAGTTCATCTTACTGCTAAAATGAACAATTGATTTTGTTTCAAAACAAAATTAATAGGAATTAAGAAAATATACCTGAATATATGTTCCCTAACTAATAAGTCTTCCCTCTCTTTCACGTGAGGGCCTTTTTTTCTTGATAGACTTAGATTAACTTATAAATAAGTTTCACTGTTTTATTAGTTGTGTGCTTTTGTATATCCAGTTGTAGGCAACCTGTAACATTCTTTTATATAGCTTATTTGTAAAGTGTTCGCTTCATGTACTTTCAGAACCTTATCTTTGTTTTCATGGTTTTTGTTTATTTTTTAAGGCCTTTCCCTATTTCCCATCACCCACAATGCCAAGTCACTTTGTAATGCAGTTTCTGAAATTCGACTCAAGCTTCTTAATCTCAGTGCTATCAATAACCCAGCCCATTCTTTCGTCACTCACTTTTTCTAAGATTCACTGAAGCTATTTTTAATCCAGGATATTTCTAGTCATCTTTGCATTGCTGTGGATCTTTTTTTATCCAAAGTAAAACATTTTTACTGAAATGTTTGCTATGTAAATGGTATAATTTATAGTCAGTATGAAAATTGCCTTTTGTTTTCTTCTCTGCCTTTTACTCTTCTCGTAAAACTCAACCTATTTCCAATTTCAACACTTTAATACACATTCTGTTAAACAGCTGTAGAAAAGTGCACATGCCTCATATTCTTTTCCAATCTCACTCATAATTTTACAGAAATAACCAGGTTAAAATTTCAAAAGAAAATGTCACTCAAGGATCACAAGAAAACCATCTCTATCATTTTATTAAATATATGATGACATTCTGATGCTTTGAAATTATAAAATATGTGCAATTTTACTGGAAAGTCTGCCTCTGTTCTATTTAATACATATTTTAACAAAATGTATGGGTACATGATTGCCCAAAGAAATGTTAATTTGTATTCCCATTCCATAGAAAGTGACTTTTACTTGATGGAAAAACCCAATGTTAAGACTTAAAAAAATGAACAACCTTATGCAGAGAATCATACACATCCCTTAAAAACACATGAATGGGGAAATACAGATCAACGTGAAGAATATGATATAATTTTGGGTAAATAAAAACCCTCTATTTATGTACATATTTTTAAAAATATAATATATTTAAAATTTTAAGTTTTTACTTTTGTATAAACTTAGGATAAACAATGGGGATATATCATATTTACTTTAGGGTAAATAAAATATAGGCCTATCTGTGTCATTTAAGTTTGTTGCATAAACATATGTTTCTACTGAAATTTTAAAGTAATAGTAACATAAATAGTAGAAACATACTTTTCATGTTTATGCATTTCACATTAACTGTATTAGTCATGATAGTCTTGGTTATGCTGTAGTAACAGAGTCCTAAAATCTCAGTGACCTTCAAAACCAAAAGTATGTTTAGCTGTCCTCCACCTGAATTCAATACTTGGTTTCTAGTAAGTGAAAAACAGCTCTCAGTGATTGATATATTACTGGGTTCACAGTTTAATTTAGACTTATTGTGTGTATGTATGTCCACAATATGTACTATATTTGCAAACTATATATTTACCAGAGATACATATAAAATTTTCATTTAACTATAACTCATTTAACAAATTAAAAAAAAGTGACTGCTTTAACTTTATTGATACTTTGAAATTGTTTAAAAGGTGGTTATTTAGTCCTCAATTATGACCATTGATATACAACAAAAGGCATTAAGATATGAGTTAAACTGAAATCAGAAGGTAGTGGGGCATATTTATCACTCTTAATCATGTTTTGGATATACTGTAGTGTGGATAAAGATAATTATATGCTTACCATGGGTAAAGCCTATCTCAGTTAATGGATAATTTGTGATATTGTTTCCTGACTTAACATTTCCCCTTCATAAATAGTTTTTATTCCTTTCATTGTATCACACAAGGTTGTAGTTTTTATTTTTATTTATTTATTTATTAAATTTTTATTGCATTTTAGGTTTTGGGGTACATGTGCAGAACGTGCAAGATAGTTGCATAGGTACACACATGGCAGTGTGTTTTGCTGCCTTCCTCCCCTTCACCCACATTTGGCATTTCTCCCCAGGCTATCCCTCCCCAGCTCCCGGCCCACTGTCCCTCCCCTATTCCCCCCAATAGATCCCAGTGTGTAGTACCCTCCTCCCTGTGTCCATGTGTCATTTTTCTCACCCACCTATGAGTGAGAATATGTGGTATTTCGTTTTCTGTTCTTGTGTCAGTTTGCTAAGAATGATGTTCTCCAGATTCATCCATGTCCTTACAAAGGACAAAAACTCATCATTTTTGATTGCTGCATAATATTCCATGGTGTACATGTGCCACATTTTCCCAGTCCAGTCTATCATCGATGGGCATTTGGGTTGGTTCCAGGTCTTTGCTATTGTAAACAGTGCTGCAATGAACATTGCAGCACTGGTTGTAGTTTTTAAATGTGATGATCCAAAGTTTCAAAAGGCCATTTTATAAAGCATTCTAATACTTAGAAAGTACTGAAGCATGAAAATGCCTGAAGTTTTCTATAGCTATTTATATTGAGGAACACTGCAGGCACAGTACAAAAACTAAGAAACAGAAATATAACTTTGTAACCTAGAAATTTTTATGTACTATTGATAAGTTCAGCTAGTGTGTGCAAATGGAGGTTCTATGTGTTTATGCCTTAATAGTTTTTTTCCTAGGATTTATACACGAAAAGCTTTTATTGAAATCAGGGTTAGAATGAGTGATTTCTGGTATTTTTTCCTGCAAAATTAAGTGATTGACTGATTTCTTATATTTTTTTCTCCTGCAAAACTAAGTGATTGACATAACCAAAGAAATTGCTAGACACCTAGGAATACACAAACATGGAGGAATACCATCACGTACTACCAACTGTCAAGTGGTAGCATGTGATACAATGACACAGTAAAACAGGGAAAAAAATGCATACAAAAGTTTACATAGCTTATTTTTTAATATAACACAGTTTATAAACATGTTCCTGGAAGGTGATAATAAGAATGAAAATTAATAAGGGAAAAGCGATATATTGTTCTATAAGCATTGTCAAATGACAGCAAACGGAGCACTGGTGGCCCCATAGCCAAGTTTATCTCTCACTTTATGAAAGTATGCATTTAGCTGAAAAATGCACAGATAATGCATGCTACAGGTAAACTAACAGAAATGCCCAGGAAACATATGCTGCAGGTAAATATTGAAGAAATATTAACCCATTTATACCTGAGGTTGCAACTTTTTGGATTTTTGCAATCAGACCTTGGTGATGATCTTGAGCAGTAGGATATAAATGACCTCCACATGCTTAACATTCCAATAATGGAACACTAGGCATAAATGTTGAGAGGGTTAAATAAAGTAATTGCTCTCATTTCTGTTCAACAAGTGCTTATTGATCTTCTAAAGTGTCAGTCCCTGGACTAGTTATTGGGATTATAGCAAGGATTAAACAGACCAGTTACCTGTCTGGAATGTAAATCTAGTGAATTAATACTTACATAGGAAAACTATATCCTCTAAGATTAGTGTTTGAAGAAAAAGTAAACGCTTATATTTTCTAAGTTTAACACCAAATAATGGATAACTTATTTTTTGTTATATATAAGATTGAAGAGATTGAGAATCATCTGGTTTAAAAAAGAAAATCAAAATCTGGCAAAATGTATTACAATATGAATATATTGATAGTGAGAATGTAAAATGGTGCAGACACTTGGAAAATAGTTTGGCACTTTCTTAATAAAGTTAAGTACCAATGTAACATGAGATCTGGCAATCCCACACCTTGGTATCTACCCAAGAAGAATGAAATCATATATCAAAACAGATTTGCACATGAATATTCATAGAAGCATTTTTCATAATATTCAAAGTGGAAACAATCCAAATGCCCATCAACTGGTGAATGAAAAACAAACTTTAGAATGTCCATTCAATTATATGCTATTTAGCAATATAAAGAAAGAAACTGGCCAGGCACAGTGGCTCAAGTCTGTAATCCCAGCACTTTGGGAGGCCAAGGCGGGTGGATCACAAGGTCAAGAGATCAAGACCGTCTTGGTCAACATGGTGAAACCCCGTCTCTACTAAAAATACAAAAAATTATCTGGGCATAGTGGCCCATGCCTGTAATCCCAGCTACTCAAGAGGCTGAGGTAGGAGAATTGCCTGAACCCAGGAGACATAGGTTGTGATGAGCCGAGATCGTGCTATTGCACTCCAGCCTGGGTAACAAGAGCAAAACTCCATCTCAAAATAGAAAGAAAGAAAGAAAGAAACTACTGATAAAACATGGATGAAAGTTAGTTCCTTCTTTGAATTATTCTACAGGTAACACTAAACGGGGAAGACTGAAAATTTTCCCTCTAAGTGATAAAGAAAAATGGCCACACTCCTCTATAGTCAGCCTTGCAATTGACAGTAAAACAAATGATAGGCAGAGGATCGCAGCTCTCAGTGAAGGCGCAGAGGGTGAGTCATAGCCGCATTCTCAGACGGACGTTTTTTGCCCACAGAACGTTGAAAGTCCCAGGTGTGGGAGAGACACGGGACACTAGTGCAGCCAGCTCGCGGGGCCGGTTCGGCCGGCGCCACACCGCAGTGGCACCCGGCACAAAACTCACTGGTCCGGGTGCCCTGTTAAACTGGCAATCTGAGATTTGGAAGGGCAGATTGGCATGTCCATCTGATTGAATGGGACTTGGACAATGAGCCAAACCAGGAGATTCCTGGGAAATGTGATCTGAGCCAGTGCAGTGGGCAGCGGCACGGGAGATCACACAGATCCCAGTGCCCTATCAGCAGGCTACTGGGGCACCAGTGAGAGAGTCAACCGTTCAGCTTGGGGAGAGGAAGAGAGAGAGAGAGGACGGACTCTGAGGCAGGGAGCTGGGTGATCAGGCTTGGCGGGTCCTATCCTCACAGAAACAAGCAGGGCGGCAATTGGAGGCACTGGGGGCTGACAGTTTTGCTGCTGGCATCTAGGACGGTGCAGCCCGGTGGGGAGGGGCATCCGCCACCATGGACGCAATCCGCCCCTACTGAAGTACTGCCCAGGGCTGATGCAGCCTGCTGTTGCCGAGGCAACCTACCATAACAGAGAGCCTCTGCCAGCAGGGTGGAGCGTGCCACAGCAGAACGGAGCCCAGCAGCAACAGGACGGACCGGCGCTAGCAGGGCGGAGCCCTGGTAGGCAAATAGTGAATACACTGCCTCCTAGCTGGGCAGGACAGTACAACAGATACTCATAAAGAAAGCCCCAACTCCCTGAGACAGAGCATCTAAGGGGGGGGAAAGGGGGGGTTTAAGAGTTCTGTTGCAGCAGACATAAACACATCCTCCCAACAGCCCTGAGTGAATAATGGAGCTCACAGCACAGCACTGGAGCTCCTATAAAGCACAGACTGTCTCCTCAAGCAGCTCCCTGACCCCTGTATATCCAAAGAGTCACCCCAAAAAAGGACTAATCAGACTGACATTTGGCAGGCATCATTCTGGAACAAAGATAGCAGAGGAAGAAACTGGTAGCATCCCTCACTGTTCCGCAGCTGCTACAGGTGTACCCCAGACAAGCAGGGCCTGGAGTGGACCTCAGCACTCGTACAGCAGAGGGGCTAGACCATTAGAAGGAAAACTAAGTAACAGAAATACCTCATCATCAATAATCTGGGTGTCCACACAGAGACCCAATTGAAAAATCAGCAACTACTAAGACAACAGGTGGATAAATCCATAAAGATGGGAAGAAACCAGCGCAAAAAGGAGGAAAACACCCAAAACCAAAACACCTCACCTCCTACAAAGGACCAAAACTCCTCACCAGCAAGGGAACAAAGCTGGACGGAGAATGAGTGTGACGAAATGATGGAATCAGACTTCAGAAAGTGGATAATGAGAAGCTTCAGTGAGCTAAAAGAACATGTTCTAAATCAGTGCAAAGAAACTAAGAACCTTGAAAAAAGATTTGAAAAAAGATTCGAGGAAATGATAACAAGAATGGACAACTTAGAGAGGAATATGAATGAATTGAAGGAGCTGAAAAACACAACACCAGAACTTTGCAAAGCATGCACAAGTTTCAACAGCCGAATTGACCAAGCACAAGAAAGAATATCAGAAGTTGAAGATCAACTCAATGAAATAAAACGAGAAACCAAGATTAAAGAAAAAAGCACAAAAAGGAATGAATAAAATCTCCAAGAAATGTGTGAGTATGTGAAGAGACCCAACCTACATTTGATAGGTGTACCAGAAAGTGATGAAGAGAATGAATCCAAGCTGGAAAACACTCTTCAGGATATTATCCAGGAAAATTTCCCCAACCTAGCAAGACAGGTCAATACTCAACTCCAGGAACTACAGAGAACACCGCAGAGATACTCCACAAGAAGAGCAACCCCAAGAAACATAATCGTCAGATTCACCAGGGTTGAAATGAAGGAGAAAATACTAAGGGCAGCCAGAGAGAAAGGTCGGGTCACCCACAAAGGGAAGCCCATTAGAATCACCGCAGATCTCTCGGCAGAGACTCTACAAGCCAGAAGAGAGTGGGGGCCAATATTCAACATCCTTAAAGAAAAGAACTTTCAACCCAGAATTTCATATCCAGCCAAACTGAGCATCATAAGTGAAGGAAAAATAAAATCCTTCATGAACAAGCAAGTACTCAGAGATTTTGTCACCACTAGGTCTGCTTTACAAGAGCTCCTGAAAGATGCACCACACATGGAAAGCATACCATGCTTCCTAAAAGCATACCAAATGCTAAAGAGCATCAACAAAATGAAAAATCTACATGAACCAATGGGCAAAACGGCCAGCTAGCATCAAAATGGCAGTATCAAATTCACACATAACAATATTAACCCTAAATGTAAATGGGCTAAATGCACCAATCAAAAGACACAGACTGCCAAATTGGATAAAAAACCAAAACCCATCGGTGTGCTGTATTCAGGAAACCCACCTTACATGCAAGGATACAAAAAGGCTCAAAATAAAAAGATGGAGGAAGATTTACCAAGCAAATGGAGAGCAGAAAAAAGCAGGAGTTGCAATTCTCGTCTCTGATAAAATAGACTTTAAAGCAACAAAGATCAAAAGGGACAAAGAAGGTCATTGCATAATGGTAAAAGGATCGATACAACAAGAAGAGCTAACGATTCTAAATATATATGGACCCAATGTAGGAGCACCCAGATATATAAGGCAAGTTCTTAATGACTTACAAAGAGACTTAGACTCCCAAACAATAATAGTGGGAGACTTTAACACTCCACTGTCAATAGCAGACAGATCAACCAGACAGAAAATTAAGAAGGATATCCAGGACTTGAACTCAGACCTGGAACAAGCAAACCTCATAGACATTTACAGAACTCTCCACCCCAAATCCACAGAATATACATTCTTCTCAGCACCACATCACACCTACTCCAAACTTGACCAAATAGTTGGAAGTAAAGCACTCCTCAGCAAATGCAAAACAACTGAAATCATAACAAATAGTCTCTCAGACCACAGTGCAATAAAATTGGAACTCAGAATTCAGAAAATAACTCAGAACCGCACAGCTTCATGGAAACTGAACAACTGGCTCTTGAATGTTGATTGGATAAACAATGAAATGAAGGCAGAAATAAAGAAGTTCTTCGAAACCAATGAGAATGAAGACACAACATACCGGAATCTCTGGGACTCATTTAAAGCAGTTTCCAGAGAAAAATATATAGCAATAAGTGCCCATATGAGAAGAGTGGAGAGATCCAAAATTGACACCCTATCGTCAAAATTGAAAGAGCTAGAGGAGCAAGATCAAAAAGCTCAAATCCTAGCCGAAGACAAGAAATAACTAAGATCAGAGCAGAACTGAAGGAGACAGAGACAAGAAAAACCCTTCAAAAAATCAATAAATCCAAGAGCTGGTTTTTCGAAAAGATCAACAAAATAGACAGACCACTAGCCAGACTGATAAAAAAGAAAAGAGAGAATGACCAAATAGATGCAATAAAAAATGATATTGGGGAAATCACCACAGATTCCACAGAAATTCAAACCATCATCAGAGAATACTACAAACAACTCTATGCACATAAACTTGTAAACCAGGAAGAAATGGATAAATTCCTGGACGCCTGTGTCCTCCCAAGCCTAAATCAGGAGGAAGCCAAAACTATGAATATACTATTAACAAGGTCTGAAGTTGAGGCAGCAATTAAGAGCCTACCACACAAAAAAAGCCCAGGTCCAGATGGGTTCACAGCTGAATTCTACCAGACACACAAAGAGGATCTGGTACCATTCCTTCTGAAACTATTCCAAATAATCCAAAAAGAGGGAATCCTTCCCAAATCATTTTATGAGATCAATATCATCCTGATACCAAAACCCGGCAGAGACTCAACAAGAAAAGAAAACTTCAGGCCAATATCCATGATGAACATAGATGCAAAAATCTTCAATAAAATACTGGCAAACCGATTGCAACAGCACATTAAAAAACTTATCCATCATGATCAAGTAGGATTCATCCTGGGGATGCAAGGCTGGTTCAACATATGCAAGTCTATAAATGTCATTCACCACATAAACAGAGGCAAAAACAAAAACCACATGATTATCTCAATTGAGGCAGAGAAGGCATTTGACAAAATTCAACAGCCCCTTATGCTAAAAACCCTCAATAAACTCGGTATTGATGGAACATATCTCAAAGTAATAAAAGCTATTTATGACAAACCAACAGCCAATATCATACTTAATGGGCAAAAACTGGAAGCATTCCCTTTGAAATCCAGCACGAGACAAGGATGCCCTCTTTCACCACTCATATTCATCATAGTACTGGAAGTTCTAGCCAGAGAAATCAAGCAAGAAAAAGAAATAAAGGGTATTCAAATAGGAAAGGTGGAAGCCAAATTGTCTCTATTTGCAGATGACATGATAGTATATCTAGAAGACCCCATCGTCTCAGCCCAAAAACTCCTGAAACTGATAAGCAAGTTCAGTAAAGTCTCAGGATGTAAAATCAATGTGCAAAAATGACAAGCATTCCTATACACCAATAACAGACTTAAAGAGAGCCAAATCAAGAACGAACTGCCATTCACAATTGCTACAAAGAGAATAAAATACCTAGGAATACAACTTACAAGGAACGTAAGGGACCTCTTCAAGGAGAACTACAAACCACTGCTCAATGAAATAAGAGAGGACACAAACAGATGGAGAAACATTCCATGTTCATGGTTAGGAAGAATCAATATCGTGAAAATGGCCATATGGACCAAAGTAATTTACAGACTCAATGCTATCCCCATCAAGCTACCATTGACTTTCTTCACAGAACTGGAAAACACCACCTTGAACTTCATATGGAACCAAAAGAGAGCCCGCATAGCCAAGTCAATTCTAAGCAAAAAGAACACAGCGGGAGGCATCACACTACCAGACTTCAAACTATACTACAAGGCTACAGTAATCAAAACAGCATGGTACTGGTATCGAAACAGAGATATAGACCAATGGAACAGAACAGAAGCATCGGAGGCAACACAACATATCTACAACCATATTATCTTTGATAAACCAGACAAAAACAGGCAATGGGGAAAGGAGTCCCTATTTAATAAATGGTGTTGGGAAAACTGGCTAGCCATGTGCAGAAAGCAGAAACTGGACCCCTTCCTGACACCTTACACTAAAATTAACTCCAGATGGATTAAAGACTTAAACATAAGTCCTGACACCATAAAAACCCTAGAAGAAAATCGAGGCTAAACCATTCAGGACATAGGAGTAGGCAAGGACTTCATGACCAAAACACCAAAAGCATTGGCAACCAAAGCCAAAATAGACAAATGGGACCTAATCAAACTCCACAGCTTCTGCATGGCAAAAGAAACAGTCACTAGAGTGAATCGGCAACCATCAGAATGGGAAAAAATCTTTGCAGTTTATGCATCTGACAAAGGGCTGATATCCAGAATTTACAAAGAACTCAAACAGATTTACAGGAAAAAAACAAACAAGCCCATTCAAAAATGGGCAAAGGATATGAACAGACACTTTACAAAAGAAGACATACATGAGGCCAACAAACACATGAAAAAATGCTCATCATCAATGGTCATTAGAGAGATGCAAATCAAAACCACATTGAGATACCATCTCACACCAGTTAGAATGGTGATCATTAAAAAATCTGGAGACAACAGATGCTGGAGAGGATGTGGAGAAAGAGGAACACTTACACTGTTGGTGGGAGTGTAAATTAGTTCAACCATTGTGGAATACAGTGTGGCGATTCCCCAAGGACCTAGACATAGAAATTCCATTTGACCCAGCAATCCCATTACTGGGTATATATCCAAAGGACTAGAAATCGTTCTACTATAAGGACACATGCACACGAATGTTCATTGCAGCACTGTTTACAATAGCAAAGACGTGGAACCAACCCAAATGCCCATCGATGATAGACTGGACTGGGAAAATGTGGCACAGATACACCATGGAATATTATGCAGCAATCAAAAATGATGAGTTTGTGTCCTTTGTAAGGACATGGATGAATCTAGAGAACATCATTCTCAGCAAACTGACACAAGAACAGAAAAAGAAATACCGCATATTCTCACTCATAGGCAGGTGAGAAAATGAGAACACATGGACACAGGGAGGGGGTCTACTACACACTGGGGTCTATTGGGGGGAATAGGGGAGGGACAGCGGGGGGGGCTGGGGAGGGATACCCTGGGGATAAATGCCAAGTGTGGGTGAAGGGGAGGAACACAGCAAAACACACTGCCATGTGTGTACCTATGCAACTATCTTGCATGCTCTGCACATGTACCCCAAAACCTATAATGCAATAAAAATTTTTTTAAAAAAAGAAAAAGAAATGATAGGCATAAAGTTTAGAAAGGGAGAAGTAAAAATATAATTTTTTAAATAAATATAATTTTTTGTGTGGAAAATCACAGGGAATCTACAAAACAACCAAGAGTACTAAAAAGTGACTTTTGAAAGACTGATGGAAGCAAAAATCAATCATAATTTTATATATTAGTAATTAAAAATAGCTAATTGCTGGGCTTAATACTGAGGCAATGGATTGATAGATGCAGCAAACCACCATGGCACACGTTTACCTGTGTAACAAACCTGCACATCCTGCAAATGTACCCCTCAATGTAATATAAAAAATAAAAAATAAAAATAAAAATAAATCTGAAACTATTCAGTGTATTATAGTATCAGAAAAGAAAATATTTAGAGCTTTGTATATTAAAAAGAAGAAAATATTACTGATAAAAATTTTATACTCAACTGTAGTGAGATAGACAATTTTTATAGATTAAGTAACTCAATATTATTATGACGTCAATTCACCCCAAACTGAATCTATACATTCAGCACAATGCCAATCATAAAACCAGAGGTTTTTAAAAAAAATAAAATTAGCAAACTGATTCCAAAATTTATATGAAAATTCAAAGGATTTAAAATATTCAGAATAATCCTGAAAAACAAGAAAGCTTATATTACCTAACTTCAAGACCTAATATAAACATGTGGAGCAACCAGAACTCTTATATATAAGTAGTGGGGGTATAAAACAGTAAACCACTGTGGAAAAATGTTTAATCATTTCATATAAGACTGAATGTTCAGCTGCCCTAACACATAGAAATTCTACACCAGGATATGTGCCCCCTTAAAATAAAATCTTGTTTACCAAAATATTTGTATAAGAACATTTTTAAGAGTTTAAATCAAAGTAGGAAAACACTGAAATTGGCCCACATGGACATAAAAAAGCTTAGGGAAAAATGCATTTCGGTATCTTCATACAATAGAAAAGCATACTGTAAAAAAAAAAAAAATTACATAGTATATGCCTAAATCAAAACTTACCAAATAATTCATTGTATGTCAATGTTAAGGAAAAGGAAAATAACTGTAAATAAATATCAAACTCTAGTTAATGGTATTTATGCTGAAGTTATTTATAGGAAACTGTACTGTTGCCTGCAACATATTTAAAATATATTAAAAATCAGATAATTGATAGATAGGTAGGTGATAAAACAGGCTAAAATAATAATCATAGCATTTAAATGTTAGATACATGTTATATATTAGAAATTTAATTGGATATTAAATACACAGTTTTAATCTTTCTTGATATTATAAATTTTTGTAATACGACGTTGCAAAAATTGTAAACCTGGTTTAGATAATAAGTCTTATGATTATTATATTTATAATAAAGTTAAGGTTATGGTAAAGTTTAAAATTTATATAAAAATAAGTTACATCTCTAGTAATGAGACATTTTTTAAGCGATCCATAAAACAGATAATTATAGAAGAAAATAATGCTAAATTTAACTACATTATATTATAAACACTTCTCTGTTGAGAAAGTGTTGACAAAGTAATATCTCAAGCCAAAAACATGAAAATACTTCAACAAATATAACATTTTAATGTTGAAAACATATAAAGAAATCAAATATTGACATGAAAATATTACAAGAGAGAAATAGATACAAATGTGATTATTTCACAGAAGAAATAAAAATAGAGAATAAATCTATGAAAATATGTTTGGTCTAATTACAATTCATATTAAGAACATAAATAAGGAAAAGCACCTTATATACACGAAATTCATGAAGAAAGGCAGTCTGAAGATTACAAACTTTGGTAACAAGATTAACCAAATGGGATTCTTACACACCAATGGTGGGAATATAAATTGATGCAACCACTGTGCAAAACAATTTGGTTTTATCTTGTGAAACTGTGCATGTATCTTCAGACTGCAGATATATAGAAATACAGACAGACTCTTGATATATGAACCAGGAGATATATTCTAAGCAGATTTTTTCATAATAGTAAAAACCCAAAGCAACACAAATATTCAATGATGGAAAAATTAACAGATAAACTGGTTTATTCAAGCAATGAAATATTTTTTGATGACAACAGTGAAAGAAATAGGGCTATATGCAACAACTTGGATGAAACTGACGGTTAATTTAAAAAAGAAATTGTGCCTGTAATCCCAGCTCTTTGGGAGGCCAAGGTGGAAGGATCACTTGAGATCAGGAATTTGAGACCAGCCTGGCCAACGGGGAAAACCTGTCTCTTAAAAATACAAAAATTAGTCTGGTGTGGTGGCAAGTGCCTGTAAACCCAGTCACTGAGGGTGAGGCAGGAGAATCGCTTGCACATGTGAGGCAGAGGTTGCAGTGAGCTAATATCGCACCACTGCACTCCTGGGCCACAGAGCAGACTCAAACAAACAAACAAACAATAAACAGGCAGACACTGTGGCTCACACCTGTAGTCCCAGCACTTTGGGAGGCTAAGGCAGGCAGATCATCTGAGGTCAGGAGTTGGAGACCAGCCTTTCCAAAATGGTGAAAGTCTGTCTCTACTAAAAACAAAAAAATAGTGTGTGGTGGCATGTGCCTGTCATCCCAGCTACTCAGGAATCTGAGGCAGGAGAATTGCTTAAACCCCAGGGGGCAGAGGTTGCAGTGAGTGGAGATCGCACCATTTCACTCCAGCCTGAGTGAAAGACTGAAACTCCGTCTCAAAAAAGAAAAAAGGTGCAGTAGAACACAAGCAGTACTGTAACATTTTAATAAGGCTCAATCAATAACAAGAATAAGCAATGTATATATGCGTAAGAGGTGACATTATTTTAAAGTCAAGAGAAAGACGCCAGGGCATAGGCAGGAGGAAGCACAAGGGTAGCTTTAGCTGTCATTACCATTATTATTATGCTCCACAATATCCCTAGATACTACATTTATTCTTTTATATGAATTATATATGGCACAAGCACTGCACTGTTCAGTTTCCCTTTTTGTAAAATGGAGATGTTGACAATTGTAGACATTAACTCAGTTAAATACTAATATCAACAAGAAATAGATAATGCTTCATGTAAGAAGATGTATTACATAGAAGTTTAGGTTTTGGGTTTAAACACACTTGAGTTTGAATAGTTAAATTTGTACTTCCTAACTGTGGGATTCAGAGCAAATCACCTGAGAGTTATCTAATCCTCATTTTCTTGATTTCTGCATCTACCTCCCAAAGGTGTTGTGGAGTTTAAGTGAGTAACTCCACATCCCTTAGCACTGTGCATGACATATCGTAGGTACTCAATACATAAACATTCTATATTATCAGTAATCTCAAGATGTTTTAGTTTATTACACTGAATGACCACTGAATTGGGACTTTTATAAAATTAGCGCAAAATAGAAAAGTGAGTTGAAATTAATGACTTTGAAAGACTCTTACAGTTTGTGATACATTCCAAAAGTGTAAAATACCATATTATTCTTTGCATAAATTAACTAAAGTAGCAACATATCCTCAATTACTATAAAAGTCAGTGTACTATCAGCATGAATCTGGAGTTTGGATCGTCTTACAAATCCTTTCTTGTTTAGTATTATTAACTTACATTTTTATGACTAAATAACATACCAGATTTAAGGCCTTGGGTCATTTTATGAAGTTCACTTCTATTCCTTTTTGCTGAGTTTTGATTATAAATGCCTCTATTGAAGAAGTCACTTGATTTTCTTTGCTATTCTGTTAATGAAGTAAATTAGTTTGACTTTCAATAGATAGTTAAATAGACTATCAATAGATAGTCAAATTTCTTTGACGTTCAAAGATAAACCCTATTGAGTTATTATCATCCATTGTATATTTTCTATAGTTTAGTTTATCAATATATTTTTAAGATATTTTGCATCCACATTAGGAAGGAGACTGATCTGTACTTTTTGTTCTTTTTCTTTCTTTCTTTTCTCTTTTTTTTTTTTTTTTTTTTTTGAGACCGAGTTTCGCTCTTGTTACCCAGGCTGGAGTGCAATGGCGCGATCTCGGCTCACGGCAACCTCTGCCTCCTGGATTCAGGCAATTCTCCTGCCTCAGCCTCCCGAGTGGCTGGGATTACAGGCACGCGCCACCATGCCCAGCTAAATTTTTTTTTGTATTTTTAGTAGAGACGGGGTTTCACCATGTTGACCAGGATGGTCTCAATCTCTTGACCTCATGATCCACCCGCCTCAGCCTCCCAAAGTGCTGGGATTACAGGCGTGAGCCACCAGCACTGTTTTCTCATAATGCTTTTGTCAGGTTTTGGTACATGGGTTATGCTGGCCTCACAAAACAAGTTGAGCTATGTTTACTCATCTTCTATTCTCTCAAATGTTTCTGTAAGATTGGTGTTATTTCTTCTTTAGAAGTTTTACAGAATTCACCATTGGGTGTTTTTGGTTTGTTTGTTTTTTTTAAGGAAAGTTTTCTGAAAACATGTTCAATTTCTTGAGCAGATACATGATACGGTTTGGATTTGTGTCACTGCCAAAATCTTATGTAAATTGGAGGAGGGGCCTGGTAGAAATTGATTGGATCATGGGGGCAAATTTCCCTCTTGCTGTTCTCATAATAGTGAGTGAAATCTCATGAGATTTGATGACTTAAGTGTGTGGACTTCCCTCTTCGCTCTCTCTCCTGCCACCCTGTGGAGATGTTCTCTCTTCCCCTCACCTTCTACCCTGATTGTAAGTTTCCTGAGGCCTTCCAGTCAGGCTTCCTCTTCATAAATTACTCAATCTCAAGTAATTCTTTGTAACAGTGTGAGAACAAATTAATAGAATATAGTACAATTCAGAATTTCTGTTTCATCTGTGTTAAATTTGATGAGTGGCATTTTTTGAGGAGTTTTTCCATTTCATTTAAATTTTCAAATTTGTTGGTATAAAAATTGTTCACAATATATACTTATACTTATTTTAACATGTTTAGTATCTGAACTGACAACTCCTCTTTTATTCCTAAAATTGTTGATTTGAGATTTGTTTTTTCTCTTGGTCAGTCTAATTAAGTGTTGATCAATTTTGCAGATCTTTTTAATAGCCAACATTTGACTTTGTTAATTTTCCTTTATTGTATCATTTTTTATCATTAATGATTTTTATTATTTTATTCATTTGCCTTATTATTTGAAGTATTTAGATACATATGAGGTAAACCCTTTTCTCCTTATTAATGCTGTTTGCATTGCATTATACTCTACTTGTATACTATCAATATGACTATCTTAATTTTCATTCTGAGTATCTACCTGGAATGCTATTTTCTATTATTTTAACTTTCAGCCTACTTGTATAAGTGTCTCTCATAAATGGCTTATTTATGGACATAATTTTTATACCATTTGACAATTTCTAAGTTTTAACTCCTATTTCAATTATCTTCCTTGTAATGATCAACATATTTGAACTTATTTCTTCCCTAATTACATTTTGCTTTCTGTTTTTGTTGGATTTGTAGGACATGCATTTTTCTACCAATCGTAATTATATCCTACTTCTAATATTTTATTATCTTTGAAATTTTACCTTGCATACCAGAAATAAAGTCTAAATTATGTCTATGTATCAACTATCTTCCAAATTAAAGAGGGACTTCAGAACATCTCATTTGAATCACCCCCTCTGACACACATTCTATTATTATATGGATATTTTTTGTCATTATACTTAAATCTAAATATTAGGCATTATTATTACTATTTCTATTATTTACAAACCTTTGTTTATATACATATATGTGTATACACACACACACTTAAGTGTCTTTGCTCACCATTCACTCTTGTATATTTTATCATTCTTGAATCAGTATCTTTCCATTTTAACTTTACTTTTTAAAAATATGCTTTAGCAGAAGATCTGTTGGTGATAAATTCAGTTTTTCTTTCCATGGTAATATCTTCTTTCCACATCCTTTCTAGACAGTAATTATGGGTACACAATACAGTCTCAGATTGACATGTTTTTCCTTGCATTTGGAAAAAAATTATTCAATTTAATTCCCCTCCATTATTGCTGTTGAAGCAACCATTATCAGTCTATCTTTCTTTTATACTCCTTTTAGATACCTGTGTTTAAAACTTTCTCTATTGTTTTTTAAACTTTGTTACTAAAATTTATCTGGGTACAGATATTTTTAGCTATACTATTTGATATATATCCTGATATCTATAATTGTAGATGTATGTATTTTTCAACATTTCTGCAAAATTTTCAGCCATTATCTCTGAATATTTTTATTTCATGAATTCTATAATTGACTTTCTTATAGACTTACATTTTTAATTTTGTCGTAAATATTTTATATTATTTTTAGTATATTTTATCTACTTTTCTCTCTATTGAATTTAGGATGATGTATTTAAATATATCTTGAAGGCTAGGCATTGTGGCTCAAGCCTGTAATTCCAAAAATTTGGGTGGAGGCAGGAGGATTGCTGAAGCCCAGCATTTCAGGGCCAACCTGAGTAGCATAGTGAGACCTCCTCTCTACTGCAAAACAAAACAAAACAAAAATAATAGTTGATCATGGTGGTGCCTGTGGTCCCAGCTACTAGAATGGCTGAAGTGTGAAGATGGCTTGAATCCAAGAGTTCGAGGTCACAGTGAGCTACAATTCTACCACCACACTCCAACCTGGGCTGCAGAGCAAGACCCTGTCTCAAAAACCAACAAACATACCAAACAAGCAAATATATCATTAAGTTCAGTAATTCTGTCTTTTATTCTAAAAAGAATCTATCAATTAACCCCTTCATTGATATTTTAATCTCAGCATATTGCACCTGTTTATAAGCCTTTGGTCATTTTTGTATCTTTTCTGCTCATTTTCAGTACTCTATTATACTCTGATCATTTTAAAAATCCTTTCTTTTTAACAATTTACTATGTAACTACTTGTATTCCATATCTATTATTTCGAGTATTTGAATTCTTTGGGTTCTCATTGTATGATGTTTGCTGATTTGATCATTTGATTTTTAATTTCTCTTTGTTTTTGTTTCAATTTTATTTTATTTTATTTTATTTTATTTTATTTTTTTTTTTTTTTATTTTATTTTTTTTTTTATTGCATTATAGGTTTGGGGGTACATGTGCAGAACGAGCAAGATAGTTGCATAGGTACACACATGGCAGTGTGCTTTGCTGCTTTCCTCCCCTTCACCCACACTTGGTATTCATCCCCAGGCTATCCCCCCCAGGCCCCCCCTGCTGTCCCTCCCCCATTCCCCCCAACAGTCCCCAGTGTATAGTAGACCGCCTCTCTGTGTCCACATGTTCTCATTTTTCTCACCCACCTATGAGCGAGTATATGCGGTATTTCTTTTTCTGTTCTTGTGTCAGTTTGCTGAGAATGATGTTCTCCAGATTCATCCATGTCCCTACAAAGGACACAAACTCATCATTTTTGATTGCTGCATAATATTCCATGGTGTATATGTGCCACATTTTCCCAGTCCAGTCTATCATCGTTGGGCATTTGGGTTGGTTCCAGGTCTTTGCTATTGTAAACAGTGCTGCAATGAACATTCGTGTGCATGTGTCCTTATAGTAGAACGATTTATAATCCTTTGGATAGATACCCAGTAATGGGATTGCTGGGTCAAATGGAATTTCTATTTCTAGGTCCCTGAGGAATCGCCACACTGTCTTCCACAATGGTTGAACTAATTTACACTCCCACCAACAGTGTAAGAGTGTTCCTATTTCTCCACATCCTCTCCAGCACCTGCTGTCTCCAGATTTTTTAATGATCGCCATTCTAACTGGTGTGAGATGGTATCTCAATGTGGTTTTGATTTGCATCTCTCTAATGACCAATGACGATGAGGACTTTTTCATATGTTTGCTGGCCTCATGTATGTCTGCTTTCGTAAAGTTTCTGTTCATATCCTTTGCCCATTTTTGAATGGGCTTGTTTGTTTTTTTCCTGTAAATCTGTTTGAGTTCTTTGTATATTCTGGATATCAGCCCTTTGTCGGATGCGTAAACTGCAAAGATTTTTTCCCATTCTGATGGTTGCCGATTCACTCTAGTGACTGTTTGTTTTGCTGTGCAGAAGCTCTGGAGTTTGATTAGGTCCCATTTGTCTATTTTGGCTTTTGTTGCCAATGCTTTGGGAGTTTTGTTCATGAAGTCCTTGCCTACTCCTATGTCCTGAATGGTTTTGCCTAGATTTTCTTCTAGGGTTTTTATGGTGTCGGGTCTTACGTTTAAGTCTTTAATCCATCTGGAGTTAATTTTAGTGTAAGGTGTCAGGAAGGGGTCCAATTTCTGCTTTCTGCACATGGCTAGCCAGTTTTCCCAACACCATTTATTAAATAGGGAATCCTTTCCCCATTGCCTGTTTTTGTCTGGTTTATCAAAGATAATATGGTTGTAGATGTGTTGTGTTGCCTCCGATGCCTCTGTTCTGTTCCATTGGTCTATATCTCTGTTTTGGTACCAGTACCATGCTGTTTTGATTACTGTAGCCTTGTAGTATAGTTTGAAGTCTGGTAGCGTGATGCCTCCCGCTGTGTTCTTTTTGCTTAGAATTGACTTGGCTATGCGGGCTCTTTTTTGGTTCCATATGAAATTCATGGTGGTTTTTTCCAGTTCTGTGAAGAAATTCAATGGTAGTTTGATGGGGATAGCATTGATTGTGTAAATTACTTTGGGCAGTATAGCCATTTTCACGATATTGATTCTTCCTAACCACGAACATGGAATGTTTCTCCATCTGTTTGTGTCCTCTCTTATTTCATTGAGCAGTTGTTTGTAGTTTTCCTTAAAGAGGTCCCTTACATTCCTAGTGAGTTGTATTCCTAGGTATTTTATTTTCTTTGTAGCAATTGTGAATGGCAGTTCGTTCTTGATTTGGTTCTCTTTAAGTCTGTTATTGGTGTATAGGAATGCTTGTGATTTTTGCACATTGATTTTATATCCTGAGACTTTGCTGAAGTTGCTTATCAGTTGCAGGAGCTTTTGGGCTGAGGTGATGGGGTCTTCTAGGTATACTATCATGTCGTCTGCAAATAGAGACAATTTGGCTTCCACCTTTCCTATTTGAATACCCTTTATTTCTTTTTCTTGCCTGATTGCTCTGGCTAGAACTTCCAGTACTATGTTGAATAGAAGTGGTGAGAGAGGGCATCCTTGTCTAGTGCCAGATTTCAAAGGGAATGCTTCCAGTTTTTGCCCATTAAGTATGATATTGGCTGTTGGTTTGTCGTAAATAGCTTTTATTACTTTGAGATATGTTCCATCAATACCAAGTTTATTGAGGGTTTTTAGCATAAAGGGCTGTTGAATTTTGTCAAATGCCTTCTCTGCATCAATTGAGATAATCATGTGGTTTTTGTTTTTGCTTCTGTTTATGTGGTGAATTACATTTATAGACTTGCGTATGTTGAACCAGCCTTGCATCCCCGGGATAAATCCTACTTGATCATGATGGATAAGTTTTTTAATGTGCTGTTGCAATCGGTTTGCCAGTATTTTATTGAAGATTTTTGCTTCTATGTTCATCATGGATATTGGCCTGAAGTTTTCTTTTCTTGTTGAGTCTCTGCCAGGTTTTGGTATCAGGATGATGTTGGTCTCATAAAATGATTTGGGAAGGGTTCCCTCTTTTTGGATGATTTGGAATAGTTTCAGAAGGAATGGTACCAGATCCTCTTTGTGTGTCTGGTAGAATTCGGCTGTGAACCCATCTGGACCTGGGCTTTTTTTGTGTGGTAGGCTCTTAATTGCTGCCTCAACTTCAGACCTTGTTATTGGTCTATTCATAGTTTCGGCTTCCTCCTGGTTTAGGCTTGGGAGGACACAGGCATCCAGGAATTTATCCATTTCTTCCTGATTTACTGGTTTATGTGCATAGAGTTGTTTGTAGTATTCTCTGATGATGGTTTGAATTTCTGTGGAATCTGTGGTGATTTCCCCTTTATCGTTTTTTATTGCATCTATTTGGTTGTTCTCTCTCTTCTTTTTTATCAGTCTGGCTAGTGGTCTGTCTATTTTGTTGATCTTTTCGAAAAACCAGCTCTTAGATTTATTGATTTTTTGAAGGGTTTTTCTTGTCTCTATCTCCTTCAGTTCTGCTCTGATCTTAGTTATTTCTTGTCTTCGGCTAGGTTTTGAGCTTTTTTGATCTTGCTCCTCTAGCTCTTTCAATTTTGACGATAGGGTGTCAATTTTGGATCTCTCCACTCTTCTCATGTGGGCACTTATTGCTATATATTTCCCTCTACAGACTGCTTTAAATGTGTCCCAGAGATTCTGGTATGTTGTGTCTTCATTCTCATTGGTTTCAAAGAACTTCTTTATTTCTGCCTTCATTTCATTGTTTATCCAATCAACATTCAAGAGCCAATTGTTCAGTTTCCATGAAGCTGTGCGGTTCTGAGTTATTTTCTGAATTCTGAGTTCCAACTTGATTGCACTATGGTCTGAGAGACTGTTTGTTATGATTTCAGTTGTTTTGCATTTGCTGAGGAGTGCTTTACTTCCAATTATGTGGTCAATTTTGGAGTAGGTGTGATGTGGTGCTGAGAAGAATGTATATTCTGTGGATTTGGGGTGGAGAGTTCTGTAAATGTCTATCAGGTTTGCTTGTTCCAGGTCTGAGTTCAAGTCCTGGATATCCTTGTTAATTTTCTGTCTGGTTGATCTGTCTGCTATTGACAGTGGAGTGTTAAAGTCTCCCACTATTATTGTGTGGGAGTCTAAGTCCCTTTGTAAGTCATTAAGAACTTGCCTTATATATCTGGGTGCTCCTACATTGGGTCCATATATATTTAGAATCGTTATCTCTTCTTGTTGTATCGATCCTTTTACCATTATGTAATGACCTTCTTTGTCCCTTTTGATCTTTGTTACTTTAAAGTCTATTTTATCAGAGATGAGAATTGCAACTCCTGCTTTTTTTTGCTCTCCATTTGCTTGGTAAATCTTCCTCCATCCCTTTATTTTGAGCCTTTGTGTATCTTTGCATGTGAGGTGGGTTTCCTGGATACAGCACACCGATGGGTTTTGGTTTTTTATCCAATTTGCCAGTCTGTGTCTTTTGATTGGTGCATTTAGCCCATTTACATTCAGGGTTAATATTGTTATGTGTGAATTTGATACTGCCATTTTGATGCTAGCTGGCTGTTTTGCCTGTTGGTTCATGTACATTCTTCATTTTGTTGATGGTCTTTAGCATTTGGTATGCTTTTAGGATGGCTGGAACTGGTTGTTTCTTTCTATGTGTAGTGCCTCTTTCAGGAGCTCTTGTAAAGCAGGCCTAGTGGTGACAAAATCTCTGAGTACTTGCTTGTTCGTGAAGGATTTTATTTTTCCTTCACTTATGAAGCTCAGTTTCGCTGGATATGAAATTCTGGGTTGAAAGCTCTTTTCTTTAAGGATGTTGAATATTGGCCCCCACTCTCTTCTGGCTTGTAGAGTCTCTGCTGAGAGATCTGCTGTGAGTCTGATGGGCTTCCCTTTGTGGGTGACCCGACCTTTCTCTCTGGCTGCCCTTAGTATTTTCTCCTTCGTTTCAACCCTGGTGAATCTGATGATTATGTGTCTTGGGGTTGCTCTTCTTGCAGAGTATCTTTGTGGTGTTCTCTGTATTTCCTGAAGTTGAGTATTGACCTGTCTTGCTAGGTTGGGGAAATTTTCCTGGATAATATCCTGAAGAGTGTTTTCCAGCTTGGATTCATTCTCTTCGTCACATTCTGGTACACCTATCAAACGTAGGTTGGGTCTCTTCACATAGTCCCACATTTCTTGGAGATTTTGTTCATTCCTTTTTGTGCTTTTTTCTTTAATCTTGGTTTCTCGTTTTATTTCATTGAGTTGATCTTCAACTTCTGATATTCTTTCTTCTGCTTGGTCAATTCGGCTGTTGATACTTGTGCATGCTTCACGAAGTTCTCGTGTTGAGTTTTTCAGCTCCTTCAATTCATTCATATTCCTCTCTAAGTTGTCCATTCTCGTTATCAATTCCTCGAATCTTTTTTCAAATCTTTTTTCAAGGTTCTTAGTTTCTTTGCACTGGTTTAGAACATGTTCCTTTAGCTCACTGAAGTTTCTCATTATCCACTTTCTGAAGTCTGATTCCGTCATTTCGTCACATTCATTCTCCGTCCAGCTTTGTTCCCTTGCTGGTGAGGAGTTTTGGTCCTTTTTTGGAGGTGAGGTATTTTGGTTTCGGGTGCTTTCCTCCTTTTTGCGCTGGTTTCTTCCCATCTTTATGGATTTATCCGCCTGTTGTCTTAGTAGTGGCTGATTTTTCAATTGGGTCTCTGTGTGGACACTGAGATTGTTGATGATGAAGTATTTCTGTTACTTAGTTTTCCCTCTAATGATCTATCCTCTCTGCTGTATGAGTGCTGAGGTCCACTCCAGGCCCTGCTTGTCTGGGGTATACCTGCAGCAGCTGCAGAACAGTGAGGGATGATATCAGTTTCTTTTTCTGCTGCCCTTGTTCCAGAATGATGCCAGCCAAATGTCAGTCTGATTAGTCCTTTTCTGGGGTGACTCCTTGGATATACAGAGGTCAGGGAGCTGCTTGAGGAGACAGTCTGTGCTTTATAGGAGCTCCAGTGCTGAGCTGTGAGCTCCGTTGTTCATTCAGGGTTGTTGGGAGGTTATGTCTGCTGCAATAGAACTCATAAAACACCACTCTCTTTTTTTTTTTTTTTTTTTTTTCACCCTTAGATGCTCTGTCTCAGGGAGTTGGGGCTTTCTTTATGAGTATCTGTTGCACTGTCCTGCCCCACTAGGTGGCAGTCTATTCACTATTTGCCTGCCGGGGCTCTGACCTCCTAAGGCGGGTCCGCCCTGTTGCGGCCCGCGGACTCTCTCTGTTATGGCAGGTTGCCTCGGCAACGGCAGGCTGCGTCAGTCCTGGGCGGTACTTAAGTGGGGGTGCACTTTGTCAGGAATGGTGGACGCCCCTCCCTGACCGGGCTGCACCGTCCTAAATGCCGGCAACAAAACTCTCAGCCCCAAGCGCCTCCAGTCGCCGCCCTGCTTGTCCCCGTGAGCGTGGGACCCGCCGAGCCCGATCACCCTGCTCCCTGCCTCAGAGTCCGTCCTTTCTCTCTCTCTCTCTCTTCCTCTCCCCAAGCTGAAAGGTCGACTCTCTCACTGGCGCCCCAGGAGCCTGCCGATAGGGCACTGGGATCCGTGCGATCTCCGTGCCGCTGCCCACTACCCCGGCTCAGATCACGCTTCCCAGGAAACTCCTGGTCTGGCTCATTGTCCAAGTCCTGTTCAATCAGATGGACATGCCAATCTGCCATTCCAAATCTCAGATTGCCGGTTTAACAGGGCACCCAGACCAGTGAGTTCCGCGCCGGGTCCCGCTGCGGCGCCGGCCGAAGAGGCGGCGGGAGCCGGTTGCGTTAGCCGGCTGCTAGCGTCCCGTGTCTCTCCCACACCTGGGACTTTCAACGCTCTGTGGGCATAAAAGGAACATCCGAGAATGCGGCTAGGACTCACCCTCTGCACCTTCACCGAGAGCTGCAATCCTGAGTCACCTCTACGACGCCATCTTGCCTCCCTCTCCTGTTTCAATTTTAAATGTATGTTTCATTCCATTTAATCTGTGAGAATCCTGAGGGTCTAAATCAGTGGTGTTGTCACTGATGGAGATTATTGGCATATTTGTGTGTGTGTGTGTGTGTGTGTGTGTGTGTGTGGCGGGAATTGTAGCATAATGTACTTTGTACTACATTCATTACTTTGGGGCCCTGGCCATATATATGAAATTCAGATTGAGTTTGTCACCTTATTCTGGACTTGAGGCTGAGTTCCTAGAGCTGTTATTGGAACTTTGACCCCTTTCATTGCCTTCTAGCTCATAATTTTCTCCTAAGTGAACTGAGAAATTTTCCAGTTTACTTTTAGCCAAGTAATGTTTTAAACATGTATGTTAGTTGTACAACACACAAGATCTGGTTGTTTTCTAAGATGAAATTCCATCAGAGAATTAAATCTAACTGTTATTGGCTGCAGATGGCATATTCTAATTCTCCTTTTATCTACTTTTTTTCTTTTCCCAGGATAGAAAAAATGACTCATAATAGACAGATATAAGAATATTCTCAGGAATTTAGTGGAGTTGTTCTGTAGATATTTTTAAGAATTCCACATTGATGTGCATATATTGTAGAAAATATTGTGTATATATGTGTATATTATAGAAAATATAGGTGAGAAAAAGTTCATAATGAAACATAAATATCATTTTAGGTGTCAGCCAGAAACCTTGAAGGGAAGTGAAGCTGAACCATAAAGCATAACCCAGAATCAATAGATCAACATATTTGCCCTGTAAGTACTGTTGTAGCAATTTCTTTCAATACTATACTCCCTGAGGACATTAAGAAGTAGCTACACACACTCATGAGTTACCATAGAGTATATGAGTCTCTCCAGAATAATTCAAGGGATTTCCAGATTGACTCTGATTTTTCCAGAACTTTCATTGTGACTTGGAATGCCTGGCAGCTCCCTAACATTTATTTCCCCAAAGGATTGCAGGCTCAGAAATGAATGTGATTCCAGAGTAAGTGCTATTATCTGTAAGGTTTTCTTTTTTTTTTTAAACCCAGTTAGAATTTTGCAAACTTCCATTTCCTTAGATTTTTCTCGATATTCCTAAGTAGAGTAAAGTGTAGTCAGAGTCACCAAAGAAGCACATACCAAATAGAATACGAATCAGGACTCTATTCATTCTGATAATTATATATTATAGTGAGTCTGTCAGGCTTTTGTAGTGAACTGAGACCTGCAAAGCCTTTATTAGAATAAACTAAAGTGGTACAGCATATTAATGCTTCAAAAAAAAACCAGTATATGTGATATATATGTCTTTAAAAATAAAGATAATGAATAGCAATATTCTAGTTTAAGAAAAGAGAAATTACATTAGGTAATCTTGGCATTTAACATTAATTCCCCAAACATTCATTGCACATCCATTATTTTCTAGGCACTACTCTAAATACTGAAGATACAGCATTAAAAAAGGCAAATGAGGTCCCTATGGTGATATAGAATAACACTCAATAAAGTCATCTTCGTGATGAGTAATATGAAGGAGATGGTCTAAGAGTCTAGCACTTATTTTATCACTTATATTGTTACTTTTATAACACATATTATTTTGTGATCCTCCAGATTACAGTTGAAAACCACTGATACATATTCGATATATTATAATGATATACTAATATAGTTATTATAATATTCTACTATTATTATAGTATATGTTTATATTATTACAATACATTGAACATGTATCAGCAGTTTTCAACTGTAATCTGGAGGATGAGGAAACGCTATTCTCAAAAGTGACATTAAAGTTGAGAACTAAAGGTTGAATTAGTTAGGACGTAAGGCCAATGAAATAAGGGGGAATATGACTCTTGCTTTGGGAGGAGTAATTGAGAGATTTATTGTCATGGTCACGACACTCCAGATGTGGGCCTTGCCACATAGGTTTCAGGAAAGCAGAAAGAGAGTGAAAAAGATGTAGCAGGGATTTAGGAAGAAGTCAAGAGAAGCAGAAAAGACCTGAGAAGTCAGTCAATAAATGCTGGTAAGTACAGACTAGTATCTGAAAATAGACACCCATCAGAGAATAGTATAGTTAGGTCTCTGATGAGAGGGGAGAAAGTAATGGATTAAGAGAAAAGAAAACGTGCTCTGAAAGGAAAACAGCTCCGGAGAGAAAGGGTCACATTCCAGGAAAAAAAAAGATGACTAAGTAATGTGGCAGGCATTTGGAGCTAGTCTTAGATCAGCTGGGTTTTATCAGCTTCCAGCTTCTGCCATCCATTAAAGAGTTATGAGAAGGAGGGAACCCCAGGTCTGTTGAGGCTCATTGAGTTCACGATTGATGTTAAGATTTCCCAGGTTAGAAGTTTGAAAACATGGTAGCTTTAATATATCTAACTTGCTTTAACAGTACCACACACAGCTGAAAAGAAAAGATAGAATTCATTATTTTGAAGTTGAGAAAAGGCTGTACATATGGACTAGTATACCAACTACATAAGTGTCATTAGTCAAACACTTTACCACATATATTTCCAGATTTCCTTTTTAAAATATAATTTTACTACTTATTTTTACCTAAATAAGATTATTTGAAAATAACTGTACCTAGGTAAATAAACTATCATTCATTTAATCAAAATATAAATATTTATGAAATACATCAGAAATTCTATGGATAAAAAGGAATGCATATAATTTTTAAATACAAAAATTAAAAATAATTATATCTTTTTCTGTATTATCAAAAATTACAGGTCGTTTTCACAAATATATAACAAAAAGTGTTTTGCAACTAAAAGTGAATGAAAAGGAATAATTTAAGATTAAAGAACTGTAGAAACAAATTGTAGAAATTTAATAGGGAAAAGAAAAATAGCTCATAGCTTTTTTTAATGCCAAATATTCTGTAACATGGGCAATACAAATTAGTACTATAGAGCTGTGTTTTCCAGTCTTGTTTTTTAAAAACAAAAAGAATTTGGAAAGTCGAAAAATACTTCAATGACTCTATTAATTTAGCAACTGTTGAGTTTAGCCAAATTAATAGCCTTTACTTGAGGACTTTTTAGAGGCTTTAATAAGCAAGTTAGCAGAATATGCAAGCAAGAATAGAATGTAGGGTATAGGGATTCCTCATACTTACTTGACTCCATTATGTTACCCATGAGTTCATTTTATTAAACAAAAGGACAATTAATATATTATTTGATAGCAATATTTCCTGAAATATACTTTGAAATGGAATGCTGTTAAAAGTATGAATTTCCACTTAACAAACATTTTACTTGAACTCATGTAGCCTCATATGATAGCTCATTTCTTTCTTGAACAAAACGAGAATTCAAGTACAGTGATGCATTTTATTGAAAATAATTGGTTTAGTGTTTGTTTTTTAAGTGATATTTAAGTATTGTTTCCTAGGATTCAACTGTTTTAGGTAAAGAAAAATTTTAAATTATAGTGTCTTATATTCAAAGTGCTTAGGCAATGCATAATTTAAAATGTCAGTTCCTAAAATTAAAAAAAAATTCACAACATAGCAACAACACTGAACCTAACAGTCAATCCCTATACTTTTAAACAAAGGGAGGGCCACCCCAAAATAAAGTAGTTAGGCTACAGTGAGCCCAAACAAAGTGGGAATATAGAAAACTCCATGTGCAATGGAGTGGGGAACACAGAGGTGAGGTGGAATATGCAGTAGGCCACACCTCATCCATTCATACTCATGTCCTTGCTGACTCTTCCTGCACTGACTTCACTACCTCATCTTTCTTATCCAGCCGGTAAAGGCTTACTCATCAAATATCAACTTCTCTAAGAGCCTTAACTTAGTGCTCAAGAAACATCTGCTCTTCCAGTCTCTGTGCCTTTGAGATGCCTTTAAGGTGCTTTGTACAATTGTAAATATTCCATATGTTAAATACAAATATGGGTAAAGGTGAAGAAACATGATGACTCATGTATTTCCTACCCTAGCACATAGTCATGCATGGAGTAAGGTATTCAACTTATGCTTTTAAGGTTCTCAATATGAATATTATGGATGGAAATACATTTTGTGAAGGAAAGATAACAATACACCGAACTCAAAATCAACTTTCCTAAACCTCTTAGTTATCATTAATCAATATGCTTATGGCATATTTCACATGGAACAGAAGAAAGAGTTGCAAACTTTTTCTGTAAAGGTCGATAATAGTAATTCATTAGCATTTGCAAACCACTAGGGTTGTTGTTGCAACTACTCGACTCTGCCTACTGTTATAATGCCAAAGCAACCAGACAGAATTTGCAAACGAACGCAAGTGGTTCTGTTTCAATGAAAGCATTTTTAAAAATAGGAGGAAATCTCGATTTGGCCTTCAGGCTACAGTTTGCCGGCATCTGTTATAGGGAAGATAGAATTTGAATTAAAATTTTGCTATATCTACCTTGGTAAAACTTCAGTTTTTTTTCATAGTTATGATTAATTAATTAAAATGTCAGCAGTTATGTGAAAATGTTACGAAAGCGTTATTTAACACAAATGAAATATAAACAATTGGTAGTATGAAAACAGCGATAGAAGTAACAATGGTAAAATTTAGTTATTTGAAGAGATTATAAGATTGAGAACTGCCCCCACCCACACACAAAATGAATAAGAATAAACACAGAAAGGAAATAACAATATCAAGAATTAAATTGGTATATCACTTTAGGTTCCACAGTCATTAAATAGATAGTAAAAAAAGAGCAAGTACTTTATGGTAACACATTTGACACTTTAGTTGAAACAGAAATATTCTTAGAAAAACAGATTAACAAAAGCTAACACAAAAAGAAAAAATGCTGAATAACTTTATATCTAACAAAAGGTTAAATCATTAAATAAAAAGAACCTGTTATGCAGGAAATTTCGGCCACATAGGCTTTTATTGAAATGTTTATGGAAGGCATATGCCCACCTCATATGTACTTTCTTAGAAAATAAAGGGCAAATAATTTTTATTAAAAGTTCATCAATAAATATATTTTTTCTTTAATAACTGTCCCTCAATAATATCTCTGTCGAACTCCAGTTTTTCATTATAGTCTACGTTCCTTTGCCACACCATTTTTGCCAAAGTTCATACACTTTCAATTACTATAGTGGTCTAATAGTAACTCTTGTCTACTAGAGTTGTCTAATTTTGGTATTAAGAACTCATTATTTTTCATTAAAAATCTCTAATATTTAACTCGATTCAGAGGTTATCTCTTATTCTCTATTAAACCACAGTTATTCTGCTTGTAGTAAGCACAGAGTATGATCTGGCTTGGAGGTACTCCTACCCCAACTAAGACCTGGGGGCTTCATTGTTGGGGCCCTGAAGCAGAAATAGGAGAGGCAGAGATCTCCATGACTCCATGACTGGCCACATGCTGGTGGTGGGGAGGAATCCCTGGACCCTTGATAGCCTCTGCTGAGGTCATTGTTTGCACTTAGATAGTAGGTGGCTTTTCTTGAAGAGGTGTTCAGTTCAGTTTCAGCTCCACTATTGAGAACTACTCACTGTTCAGTCTGTCTCCACAACCTCTTTTTTCAACTGGTCGTCTCCTTGACTTGGATGTGCTTCTGACTGTTGTTCATTTAATAACTTTTGCGTTCCTTTACACAAAACTGTGAAAACCACCAAACTCCTCTTCCAAGTTCTAAAGGCCTTAATGAAACTTCTTGGGTATATTTCATGTTACAGATTATGGTCCCTAGAAAGCAGACTTTGAAGGATACTTGAATGCAGGAAGTATTTGGGGATTGCTCTCAGGATTATTGCCCATGATCAGAGAGCTAGTTGGTGATGGATGTAACTATGACCGTTAGTGAGAATTATCTGACTATAAAATCTGTACTCTTATGTATCTACCATATCACATTATTTCCTCAAGTCTCACAGTGTTCTACAATCGAGCTGTGTATATTTGTGTTTTTCTCATAAAGGAATCAAAATAGAGTTCCCATCATCATGACTTAAGAGTACTAGGTCACCACATCTATTGTTATTTGCAATGACAGACTTTTCCCTATAGGATCTTATGCACTGTTTGTTTCTGAAATCATCAATTTAAATGTGTTTGAACAGGAGAAATTAATTGAAATACTCAGGATTTTGTGACCTGAGAATTGAATAATGTTGTACTATGTATCAATCAATAAATATTTGAAGCTTCTGTGGATAGAAGTAATACACTATGGGCTATACACTTGAATGAGTAATTTGTTTCTTTTTCAGGTGTAAGCACAATTTAGGTCATTCATTTAATGTTAGAACAAGTTCACAAAAGTCAGAAGAAACCACAAAATATTTAGTGGATTATTAGGCTTACGGGGTTTAAAATTTTTTGTCACTTTTCCTTTCTTTTAGATTTAATGCCCTCATATGCCCCTGTTTTAATAGGTCTAAAGCTAATAAAAATTTGGGAGGACATTTAATTAATTTTAAATCAATGTTTTCAATAAAACCAAGTTATGTATAAACATAAAATATTAACTTAATTGATTTAATCATTTCTAGCAAGGTAATATAGAGGAGTAAAATGATCATGTTACCTATATTATGGTAGAGCTCTATTCCCCCAAATAATTTAAGTTGACTTTATTGAGATAATAAACATTTATTGAAAAAAATGAGTGGCCCACCATACATAGTAGCATAAAATTCTAGATACTTTAAAACTTGTTATTGCTTTAAAAGTGACATTTGAGTGTCATTGTCATTTTATTAACATTGCACATCATTCTGCACTTCAATTAGGTAACTGCAGATCTTAATGAGATTTTAGTAGTGACAATATGCACTATAATAAAATTTGTAGGCTCTCATTGTGAAATTAGATCTGATGCTGACACTGAGTTGTAAACTTCCTGAGGCAGCCGAAATAAATGAAGACTGGTGCCCATGGCTGACTAAAGGCAAAATTTATCTGATGCAGTTTCATGTGCTCTTTTTAGATTCTCTGGTCCTTTCTGCACAATTCTCACATCAGTACTTGAGCCACAGGGCACTTGATGTCCAGGGACCTCCTTTCGGATTTAGAAGGAGTGGTTGATTCGAAATAATTTAACCCATTCTCCTTACTTTGTGTAAAAAGATACTAAAACCTACAGAGATTCTGATCAGTGTTACACAGCTACTGTGTTGCAGAAATAGGTTAAAAAACAGACTTTTCTGATTCATGCTGCCTGTGTAATTGTGCTGTTGTTTCAAATCAAAAGTTAGCGACCCATAGCCATAGTCTGGAAGTTCACTGGCCAAAGCTCAAATGAATGAAATTTTAAAATGATAGCTAAATTCCATTTTATAGTGGAGAAAAAGAAATGTTTGTGAAGCTAACATCAGTGACAACTGTATTCCAGGAAAACGGAATTAAGATTACGTGGGTGGGAGGGGCTCACAGATAACCTCCATATTACTTGGTTCACATTAAACATTCATTAAATAATCCACATTATATGACTTATCAGTAACAAGTGACACAACTTATCACTCCCACTGTTAATTTCCAGGACTTCATTCACTGATAGTTTGCCTCTTACCTTAATGGCTATTTCTCCTCATGCTACTTTGGTCTCTCCGTAATCTCCCCAATTCCAGACATGGCAGTGTACACTCCTTAATGCTTGCACTTCTCTATTCTGACTAACCTTGTCTTCTTAATGAAATTTCGTCTGAAATTATTGATTCCACTTCCCACCATGAATCTCTTCCAACCCCCATCTCAGTAAAAATCCGTGACATGATACTTGATTTTTCTCTTATAAATTATATCCAATCTATTACCAAATACGTATATCCAGATGCTGACCATCCTGATACTATTTCTACGGTACTATCTTGGTCAAGCCACGAATATCTTTTCCTTCCATTTATAGCTTGTCTCTCTGCTTCCAAAATTATCCTCCTATAGGTTATTCTACACAATACATCTCAATCATTACACCATTCATCTGCTTAAAGCCCTTCATTCATTCATTTATTTTTTCAACAAATATTTATTTCCTCCCCATTTTTTCATTGATTTGTTAATCCAATATTTTCAGGTGGGTGGACAGATTTTTTAGAGGCTTGGAACATATCACAGGAAAAAAATCAAGAGTCATGCCTGCTTTCATAAGCTTGCATTCAAGCAAGAATGAAAGATAGTAAACAATAAATATTATTTAAACCATGCATTGAATACTCTGGAAATTCTGTGAAGACAAGAATAAGTATATCAGGGCAAGATGAATGCAGAATGCTAGATGCTAATGATGGACAGAGGAGCAGGCAGGCTGTGTTATTAAATAGGGTGTTTAAAACAAGCCTCAGTGAGATGAGATTTGAGCATAGATTTGGGAAAGATCAAAACTTTGCCAAGTGTACATCAGGAGGAAGAGTGTTCTAGGCAGAGGGAATAGGAGGCACAAAAGCCAAAATGCAGGAGACTGCCTGGCATGCCATTGTTATTTTTTTCCAGTGATTTCTGTCCTCTTCTCTGTTACTTGAGTTCTCTACTCGTTATCTTGTCTCAGTTCTTCATTCTTCATTCTGTTCCTTCTTCCTTGAATGCGCTCCTCAGGATATTTCTAGAATTCATATATAAAACCCTGGCATATCTTTGCTCAAATTTAACATCAGTGAGACGTTTCCTGACCACAGTATTTAAAATTGCAATGTCATGTTAATTACCTGCTTTAATTTTGTCAGTACTACTCAGCACAATCTATTTTACTGTGTTATTTATTTTATCTGTTGATTGCCTGCCACTCTTAGGGATGATTTCCATGAATGCAGGGAATTTGTCTATTTTGTTTACTGCACTATCTCCAGCATCAATAAAAATGCCAGGCACTACCTCTTTGGGATGCTCCCTATTTTAATCTAGTGAATGGGAATACCAAACCATTGAATAAATTGATGTACAATGAAAGAATAGATGATTATTCTAGCAGTCCTAAATTCTCCACCGACATGTACTCATCAAAACAAAATTAGCAGATAAATGATCATAGTTATTTAAGATGTTAACGTTAGAAGTAAGATGAGGGGTATACCTGTACCATTATCTTTGTAAGTCTTTTAAAAATCTAAAATTATTTTAAAATAAAAAGTAAAGAAAATACCCCAGCTTTTCACTGGTCCCTGTCCTCAAAGGAGGCTTGATCTTAATGATGTTTAATAGTATTTTTGAAGAAATAAGCAAAATCAAATATACAGCTACTATTGACTAAATTTCTTTTATCTAAATGGGCTATTAAATGAATCAGACTTTTTTTTCTGCTAGCTCCTGTTGACCAATACTACATAACCTTTTCATTCATTGTTTTGAAAATTCCACTCACTCTCCATTATCTGAAAGTTGAGAAGGTCTTCAAAATAAATCAACAGAAGAACCACCTGTGGTGGTACATTTTCACATGCATGCCGAATACCTCAATATCTTTAATCTTTTCACATTTCAAGTCCAGAGAGTGAGATCATCTTTACACAACGTTTACAATTTCCATGACATGTCCTCTAGTTATGCTATGGAGGCCAATTCTTACCATAATGGTCCTCAAATATCTCAGTTAAGCTAAAATTGCCTAGTAATCTCAAATTCTAGAATTCATTTTTGCCTGGCCTATGAATTCCAAATCTCTGTTAAATGCAACAGCCTTACTTAATAACTTAAGAATAGAAGAAAATGGTAATAAGAAAATTATAATAAGGAAGTCATTGGTTTTTTAAAAAATATTTACACCCACGAATGAACTGAAAGATTATAGTTTATAGAATGCAAGGAAAAAATAAATATTTTGTAAGCTTAACAATAAAGCTAAGCAAGCCCCGTAATGGAAAGGATACTAATAGGGTAATACTTGATTAGGTAATTATTTTAGATGTCTTCTACTATGCTTTCTTGCAGTAGTCAGTTTTTACTTTTGTAGATGCATGATCTTTATTCCACTCCTTTGGGATACTAATTCATTAACCTAGTCATTGTCATCAGCAAAACAACCCGATAAACTAACTTCTTAGATGAATTGTTTGTTAGTACATGTCAAGTTATTTCAAATTCATATAAAGGGTACTTTTTATAAAATAGCTTCTACCAAAGATACATTTTGAGCATGTGTCTTTGGTAGAAGCTATTTTATAAGAAGATGGAGAGGCTAACAGTTATAGACTAGGTACAAGAAAGGAGTTGCTTATTTTATGATTTCTAAAATAATCATAAGGTTGGTTAAAGTCTTTGTGCTTTAAATATCTAAATATAAATAAATACAAATATTCAAATAGTATATTATTAGATTCTTCACATACTGAAGATCAGTTGAAAGGGTAAAATATGACTTCTCAGAAGGGGATTTTAATTTCATCAAGATATATTAGAAGTTTTGTCAAACAATTTATTTAAAATGTTTCATACTTTACAAAAGTAGGTACTTATGAACACACAACCAACTTCTGCCCTAGATTCCCTCTTTCTAGGTTGCAGACTTTTTTTTTTTCTCCTGACATCCTAGAATTCTGGGGAAGTTTTTAGTCATATTGGAATACCAGGCTGCCAGGGTAAACTGAAAATTCAGTCACTTTGGAGTCCCTTGGCTCTGCGGGTTCTGAGTTGCCAATCTGGATCTCACAGTTCTGGGACAGCACCTCCCTGAGAGGGTTGATTAACAACTGTCGCATGGTCATAATGGAGTAAGGAAGTAAAACTATGGACAGTGATATATTTGGAGTTGATATTTGTGTATGGGGCAAAGAAGGTGCCAAACTTTCTTCTTTTGCATGCAGGCATCTAGTTGTCCCATCATCATTTACTGAAAAACTATTCTTTCTCCCATTGGATTGTCTTGACATCCTTGTGAAAAATCAGTTAACCATTAACATAAGAGTTTATTGTAGGCATTCAGGAAGCTAAATATGCATTGTGGTAGAAAAAAGAATAAGAACTAATTTATCAGGTGTCTTCTTTGTGGTTAAAAACTGTGCTTTCTCTCAGTAGTCAACAACCACTTATGCAAATATACCCCTTACTATGACTTCTTTTGAAAACCCGGCTCCATTTCTTTTAGAAAGAGCTAGAGGTCAATGCATGAAGTGTGACTGGCTGCAGCCCTGTTTATGTCTTCTAGAATCCCACTCCTCTCAGTTTCAATTGCCTTTACTGAAGGTGAAATTCTAGGGTGGTTCTGAAGATAACTTCACATGTTTGGAGAATAGTTAGTAATTCAGTCTAAAGCAGGGACAATGTTATAAACGGTAGTTAAAAATGTAATATGGTATGGTAGCTAAGTAAGAACCTGAGCAGAAGTACTAGAAATCATATTTAGATATTAAACATTTCTTCAGAGCAAAGGGTTAGAATTTGAAAGTTTGAAAGGTTTAAGTAGGGAAATGGCATGATTATGTTTATATTCTAAAAACATACTCAGAATAAAGATGTTTAAGACACTATAGCAATGAGAAACACTAGCACATAATTTGAGTTATAAGTTTGCTACGAGAGAACAAAGAGTAATTTAAGAATTGTGAGTCAGTTGAGGAAAAGGCATTTGGGGCAGCTGATGAGCATAGATATAAGTTAAAAAGGAGTCAAAAAGACAGCCAGTTTGTTGTAGGGTTCAAGAGTAATGTAATTTAAGTCCCTAGGCACACAGTATAAATATTTTAATATTGGTAGTCTGGAACGACACAAACCATTAAAATGATTAAGTCAATATAATTATTACTTTCAAGAGGATTTTAATTAATGCAGATTTAATATGTATACCAATACATTACATACTCCTAAATTTACTGGACATTTTAAAGGTTCGTGATTTTTGTTCTATTTTAAGAAATTACCACTTAAATAAATGAGCTGTCATTTCTCAAAGGCTATGTTAAATTCTAATCAAAAGACCTGGAGAGTAGAATTAACTGCCAATATGGTGTTTTAAATTATAGCCATAAATATTCTCCTCATAAGCAATGAGTATAGCTACTGGATTTTTTAGACTAAAAATGTAATGACAACTATAAATTTAAAATTTGTCAAATGATTTCCAAGAAAGTAAAGTGAATGTTAAAATATTGCTCTTACCAATAATTTCAGCTACTTCTTTGATTATGAACAGAATCAGAAATAAACTAAAATTAATAGTTTCTTTTTAATATAACATTTCAGTAATTATTTAAAATTTCTCTTTAAATATGAGTTTGCATACCACTGAGTAAAATTGTGAACTCTAACAATTTGCCATAAGAGATATTTTAGAGAAGTTGTTAGTCATCTATGAATTGAACTTTCTGAATTCATAGAAACAATTGTTTAAAAGGCAATTTTAGCATTAGTTTTAACATTTCTGAGTAACTCCTTTTCTTCAGTAGAAGACTATGTATAGACATAGTTACAAATAGACACAGAGAGATAGTTATTTAGCCATAGACATAAATTGTTATCAGGTTTAAGTCATACACAAAGTGTTTCAGAAAATAATTCTAAGTATTTCCAAATGCTCTAGGTATTTTAACAGGGAAGAATTATAACACAGAAAGTTAGGTGTTCTTAGGAAAATGTCAGAAGGGTTTAAAGAATAAGGGTCAGAGAAATTTGTCACTGCTTTTCAGGAGATGAGGAGGCTGCAGAAATTCTACAAAGCTGGTTGAAATGATTGTCCCATTCTGCAGCATCAAAGTGAGTGAATCTCATATGAATGTAGAAGTTTCTATAATTATCATATGTCTGCTCACCACTGCCAGAAGAGGTTATGTCTTCTCTTCTGACCTCCAAATCTGATGTGAATTTCTCTCCTTAGCACAGTCCAACCTGGAATCCTGCTGACAAGAAATTCTAAGGTATGCATTTACGAAGTTTTCCCATGCAGTGTAGGCGAGAATGCAAATGTGGGTGTGAACGATGCTGATTTGACAATTTAAAATAAGGTACAAAGATATAGAAAGATATAGTATGGCTATAGATACCGATATAGAAAAAGGTAAATGACAAAGGTTTACATCAACAGGGAATTTGAGATATGTGTACAACTAAACATGTAATTTATTTATTCTATCTAAGAATAAGGAATTAGTTAACTCACAAATATCTATTAAACAAAAGGTGTTAATCTTAAGAAAATTGCCCAAAGAATGGGCAATTAAGAAACTTAAAATCATATAAAATATTAGGTTTTGGGAAATAACTAAGACTTTTTTTTCTATATACTAAAATAAAATAAGCACAACATATTTAGTTAATAATGAAAATTACTGTAGCATGTTACACATTTTAACTTAGTAATGATTTTAGGATTTTTTTTATTATTAGTTTTCTATATCCTTTTAGGATTATTTCTGCAAGCCTCTTAATTCTAAAACAATTTTATCCCAATGAAGTCACGTTTAACGTAACACATTTTCTGTTGCTACTATCTTAATAACGACTCTGTTACTAAAACTATCCTTAAGATAGCATTATATCTCATTGAGTTGAATCATAAAAGTTGTTTTTTTTTCTGCTGTTATTCAACATTTAGGCTCTTTAGACACTCTCACAGTATAATAAATTTTAGCCAAATAACTTCTTTATTGTTTAGATTGATGTTTTAGGAGAAGTCCTTAGGAATGGAAAACGTGAATATGTTAATGGCTCTTGATGTACTTGACATTATTTTAATTTACATTCACTTTATAATTGGAAAGTTGAAGACGCATTTATATTAGTGAACTCATTTACATCATGTAACTTATTTAATGTTTATAGTTTAATTAACATAACAGATGATATTTTGCCTTATATTATAGGCATAATATTATGCCTAATATTATGTATTGATAACTCATCTATCTGTCTATCCAGCTAGCTATTTTACTCATTCCCCATCCCGCTGCTCACATACATTTTATGGCTCCTACTGAATTTTAAGGTTATCGAGGCTAGGACCTTTGTCTTGTTCAGTGACTAAATCACAAATCGTTAGTAAATATATATTAAATGCATTTCAATAATATAAACATAAAATATGGAAGGCTAAAAATAGAATTCCAATTATTAGGATGGAAAAATATATCAAAGACCTCTTTCCTGATTCTCATGTATTTTCTCGTTATTCTTTTTATGTGTTATTCTGGCTTCTTAATGGTTCATTTTCAAATATATTTCGTTCTATTTTACTGTATTAGTATTCAGGAAAAAAAACTGTAAACCTTAGTACTCAAGTCTGGTCAGATAAATAAGCATCTTGGAAAGTTAAACAAGAATATTGCCTTCAATAGATTGGATTTAGATGCAATAAATTAAATTCCAGAAAGATTGTCTGTAGCTCCCCTACAATCAGATTGCAGTGTTTCTAGGAAACTCTTTAAATGTGCCATGCTTCTAACCTTTAAGAGCCTTGCTCAAGTTTATAATAGAAAAAAAATGTGAGATATCTGTGAGTATTAATGGCTCTACAGTTCAGATATGAAGGCTGAAATTCAAAATATGACTACTGTCACCTTGAAAGTTAATCTATATGCCTCTGCCTTCATCTGGTATCAGAATACACTACATTTCAAACCTATTTCTCTGATAACCTTATAAAAATTAAATTTTACCACTGGAAACACAGACATGTTTTCTTAACTATAAAAGTAGCAATCTGTTTCCTTGTTATTTTCTATTGCTTATTTCCGTTACTTTTCAAAGATAAGTTAAAATTTGAACACTCATTACTTAAACAGCCTGATAATCCTAACACATCTATTTTAATAGCCAAATTGCCTTTCAGTCCCATGTAAAATCAAACCTATGTTCACTTCATTCATTCCACTTCTTCTTACCTGTATATAGGACTTAAAATGGTAAGATCATCATCTTATATGGCTACTTGGCCTTTAATGATATCAATCAGAGCCACAGAGTAGAAGGTGGAGGCTCTTCTAAGTGTCTTTTAAGGAATCATCAAAGATATAAATAAACATTGCTGGGGTGTTACTGAAATCCAAGCAGGGAGTTATTGAGCCATTTCTTGAATGATGAAAATCCAGAAATTAAAGCAGGCATAATTCAGAACCTAGATATTGCATGTAATTTCCAACCTGAAGAAACAGAAGGAAAGTAGAAAAATGCAATAATGGTTAGAAGCAAAAGGCCATAGAAAAATTGAAATACATATTTATATATGGATGACAACATATTTCAGGAACAAAGTCTGTGACTACACTTAGTTTGCTATAGCCTCATTCCTTTGCATAGCTCGACTGCTACAACTAAGCTGAGTAATGTTCACAAAAAAGTAAAGAACATTGGGCACCTTTTTCTAAATTGTAAAAAGAGAGACAGTATTTTAAGTATTTTCCTTATGTATTGCACTTTCAGATAGAACAGATATCTATTCATCTTAACCAGATGATTGATGCTCACTAATAGAATAGTATACTCCTCCCCTTTCTTATTCTTTGGAATATTCTATTGCAGTTTAATTTATTTACCACCAGGCTTCTTCTGATTACCTTTATCCAAAAAGCAATTGCTTCATTTTCAGACCTTATTTTTACCTTGCCCGCTGTGAACTTCCTTTAAACTATAGTATTATGTTCTATCATTTTCCTTAGGAAAGTATAAAGCTTAAATTTAATTTTTTTTCAAAAATCATGTTTTGGCAACCAATCTATGTAAGTCTGAGCAAATACAAGGAAGAAATGAGGAACAGAATAAAACAGGGAAAAATATTAGTTTCTTAAAGAGCCAAACATTAGCAATTCATCTTCAAATGTTATTATGTTGATTTTCTGGGAAAGAAAATCAAAGGGAAAATGTAAAGCAAATCAACCCCTTTCCAATTCTTTTTAATTCAATATATCTTAGGCAATTTCTCTATTTTATTTAAATATTGTAAAATCTTATAACTTTATTTTTATAATATGTGCAAAATTACAAACATATTTAAAAATAGACATTGATGATCTGAGTACTCACATACATCAATTACACGGAGAGTAATAGCAATTAGAGAGGATATTTTAAAAATATTTCATGTGTGTAAGAGTAGATTTTACCTTTTTTGTTGTTTTCCTTGTCAAGACAAAACTTGGGGCAGTTTTCACTAGTATTTCACAGATTATTACTATAACTTCATAATATGATTGACACAAAAGATGTCCAAATCTCATACAAGTTGTGTATTTTATTTAAAAATTTCTAATCACTGAATAAACTTATTAGAATCATTATAATAATTGGATCCTCATTGTGTGGAGCCTGATACTATTCTGTTTAGTGGATCATTAATTCAACAATTATAGAGAAATAATATTTTCTCCAGTCTGAAAATCAAATCAAATCATGTCCTTTGTATATAGATATTCAAGAGTTATTTGTCTTAAACCTCAGAGGAATCTTGTATTGAGAAAGTCTAGATGCAGTCATATTCCAATTGTGAACTTCTTTCAAAAGACAAATAATCCTATTATTGCCAGAAGATTATTGGGAACTATGTTTTGGGAGATAATTTTCCATAGATTCTGTACATCTTTGAATAGAGGTATTTAGAGACTATGTTGGGAACTATCTCTTCAATGATTACTATTGAGCAAATAGCCTTGGAAGATAGAGAGTGGCTCCTTCTGAAGAAAAGTTCAGAAATGTTTGTTGTCCAAGATAATAAAGATCATATCTCTCTGTGAGGCAAAGGTTAAGCAGACTTGCTAGTAGCTCCCTCTAAAATACTGGGATTTCCAAATCTCCAGCTTCCTCAGCTGTAAGGCAAACCCACTGTATATACAGCATTCACTTGATCCTGCCTTCCTATCACCTCCATGGTATTTGGGGGGCAAGAAGAACTTAGTCACACACAATGCTCAAATTGCTTGCTATGCTGTGAGTAATAGAGTCCTTTCATGCTGGGCAAATAATATAAAAGTTATATAGATAGGAGGAATAAGTTCAAGAGATACATTGTACAATGTGGCAACTATGTAACAATATATTGTGTTCTTAAAAATTGCTAAAAAGTTAAATTTTAAGTGGTAGTGTCAAAAATAAGTATATGAGGCAAGACAATGGAAATGACATTGATTTAGCCATTCAACAATGTGTACATATTTTAAAACAACATGTTCTACATAATATATATGTTTCATGCTTAAAATTAATTGAAGTGTATAAGTAACAACTAACATGAGTAATAGAACAGTATCTCACATCTCCATATTAATGATGAATGTAAATGGCCTGAATGGTCCACTTAAAACAAACAGAATGACAAAATGGATTAGAAAACACAAATGAAATATCTGCTGTCTTCAGGAGACCCCCCTAACACATAAGGATTTATATAAATTCAAGGTAAGGAAGTAGATAATGATATTATACACAAATGGAAACCAAAAGCATGCAGGAATAGCTATTCTTCTGCCTAAAGAAAACTTAGAGGGAAAGAATAGATTCTTGGAAACATAGAACCCTCCTAGATTAAACCATGATGAAATAGAAGCACAGAACAGGCCAATAATAAGCAGTAAGATTGAATTAGTAATTTAAAAATTACCAAAAAGAAAACGTCCAGGAACAGATGAATTCACAGCTGAATTCTACCAGATGTTCAAAGAGGAATTGGAACCAATCCTACTGAAATTATTACCAAAGATAGAGAAAGAGTACATTCTCCTTAAATCATTCTATGAAACCAGTATCACCCTAATACCAAAACCAGAAAAGGACTTAAAAACAAAGAAAACTTCAGACCAGTTTCCCCTATGAAAAAGATGCAAAAATCCTCAACAAAATCCCAGCTGACCAAATCCAACAGCACATCAAAAAGATATTATATCATGATCAAATGGGTTTCCTACCAGGGATGCAGGGATGGCTTAATATATGCCAGTCAGTAAGTATTATACATACATGAATAGAATTAGAAACATAATTATCTCATTAGATGCAAAAAAACAATTTGACAAAATTTAGCATCCCTTTATGATAAAAACCCTCAATAGACTAGGCATAGAAGGGACTTACCTCAAAGTAACAAAAAACATCTATGACAAACCCATAGCAAACATCATACTTTATGAGAAAAAGTTAAAAGCATTCCTTTTGACTGGAACTGGAACTGGAACAAGTCAAGGATGCCCACTTTTGCCACTTCTATCCAACATAGTACCAAAGTCCTAGCCAGAGCAATCAGGCAAGAGCAAGAAATAAAGGGCATCCACATTGGAAAAAAAGGAAGCCAAACTGTCACTGCTCACTAATGACACAATCATATATCTGGAAAACTCTAAAGACTCATCCAAAAGGCTGTTAGATCTGATCAATGAATTCAGCAATTTCTCAGGATACAAAATTGATGTACACAAAACAGAAGCACTGCTATACACCAACAGCAATCAAGCTGAGAATCAAACAAAAACTTAATCCCTTTTACAGCAACTGTGCAAAATAAAATAACAAAATATGTAGGCATATGCTTAACCAAGGAAGTAAAAGATCTCTATGAGGAAAACTACAAAACACTGCTGAAGAATATGTAACATGTAAATAGATGACACATGTAAATAGAAACACATCCCATGCTCATGGATGGGAAGAATCAATATTGTGATTGATACTGATTCTGTAGATTGCTTTGAGCAGTATTGGTCATCATGCTACCCAAAGCAATCTACAGACTTAATGCAATTCCTATTAAAATACCATCATCATTTTTCATGGAACTAGAAAAAATAATCCTAAAATTCATATGGAACCACAAAAAAGAGCCTAGATCATCAAAGCAATCCAAAACAAAAAGAACAAATCTGGAGGGAGGCATCACATTACTGGACTCCAGATTATACTACAAGGCTATAAATATCTAACAACATGATACTGGTATAAAAATAGGTACCTAGACCAATTGAACAGAATAGAGAACCCAGAAATAAAGCCAAATACAGCCAACTGATCTTCAACAAAGCATATAAAAACTAAACTGGAGAAAAGACGCCCTATTCAATAAATGGTCCTGGGAAAACTGGCAAGCCACCAGTAGAAGAATGAAACTGGATCCCCATCTCTCACGTTATATAAAAAGCAACTAAAGACAGATCAAAGACTTAAATCTAAAACTTGAAACCATAACAATTTTAGAAGATGACATAGGAAAAAACCTTGTGGACATTAGCCTAGGTAAAGAATTCATGACCAAGACCGCAAAAGCAAATGCAATAATAAAAAATAAATAAATAGAACCTAATTGAACTAAAAAGTTTCTGAACAATGAAAGAAATAATCAGTAGAGGAGTAAACAGACAACCCACATAGTGGGAGAAAATATTTGCAAATTATGCATCTGATAAACCACCAGTATCCAGAATCTATTGGGAACTAAAACAATTAGCAAAAACATAAACAAAAAAGCAAATAATCCCATCAAAATGTAGGCAGAGGGCATGAATAGCCATTTGTCAGAAGATGTACAAACAGCCAACAAACATAAAAAAATGCTCGGCATCACTAATCACCAGGGAAATGCAAATTAAAATCACAATGAGATGTCACCTTATTCCTGCAAGAATGGCCATAATTACAAAGTCAAAAAGCAATACATGCTGGCATGGATGTTGTGAAAAGGCAACATTTTGCACTGCTAGTGTAAATGTAAATTAATACAACCACTATGATAAACAGTATGGAGTTTCCTTAAAGAACTAAAAGTAGATCTGCTGTTTAATCTAGCAACCCCACTACTGTGTATCTACCTAGAAGAATTATGTAAAGAGGACTTATATGCACACATGCTTATAGCAGCACAATTCATAACTGCAGAGATATGGAACCAGCTTAAGTACCCATCAACCAAGGAGTGGATAAAGGAAATTTGCAATATGTACACATGCAATACTATTCATGACCAAGACCCCAAAAACAATTGCAATAAAAACAAAAATTAAAAAATGGGACCTAATTGAACTAAAAGATTTCTGAACAACAAAAGAAATAATCAGTAGAGGAGTAGACAGTCATAAAAAGAAATGAAATAGTGTTTTTGTAGCAACTTGTATAGATTTGGAGGCCATTATTCTACATGAAGTAACTCAGGAATGGCAAACCGAATACTGTATATTCTCATTTAAAAGTAGGAGCTAAGCTCTGAGGACACAACGACATACAGAGTGATATAACAGACTTTAGGGACTCAGGGTGGGAGGAGGTTGTGAATGGGATGAGGGATAAAAGACTACATAATGGGTACAGTGTACTCTTCGGTGATGGGTTCACCAAAATCTCAGAATTCACCACTATAGAACTCATCTGTGTAACCAAAAACAACCTGCACCTCCAAAACTAATGAAATGAAACATTAATCTTGATTAATCAAAACATATGTATTTCTTACCTGGAATCTCATGTCTTCCACCAGTATCCAGGAGGTCATGGAAGGTCAACTTGTTAGTACACAAACATGGTAGTCAGGCCCTTTATAATTACTAATAATGAAAAAATTCCAGTTACGTTAGTGTGGGAATGAACTTTTTTGAATTCAGGAGATTTCATTTTTGAAGGTTTGCACCGTGATACTTACTTACATATGTTTCCTGCCTTCCAGTATATATGCATATATATTCAGTATGCGAATTCTTATAGAAGGTGTTCAATCTGTAAAAGTCAAAAAAATTCACTTAAAATATTTCCTTTTTATCATAATGTTTTTAGAACATGCTGGTTCTTATTGTCATCTATATGTATTTTGGTGAGTTTCTAAGGAATAAGTTTAACATATATTAAATTTCCATTCAAATTCTAGAATCTGCTTAGCACAGATTCTTTTTCCTTAGATCAATTTGAGTCTAGTTCAATACAAGACTATATATATGTGTGTGTGTGTGTATGTGTGTGTGTGTACAGACAAGAGAAAATGACAATAATTTTTTGTTCTCTTTTTAGTAGAAATGAAAATCACTTTGAAAATCCTCAAAAAAGCTGATGTGAATCTATTAGTCTAAGCTTTACTATGCCAAAGCCTGTCAACCTGCCTCTGACTTCAGCAGCAGCAGAATGTTAAAAATAAATCCTTTTGTGTTCGCATGTTTCACATCTATTTCAGAGATATTTTAGGTCTAGAGAGTGTTTTGGAATCCTATCAAGATATGATCTGGTAATCTCTAAGCCTAGTCGTAGATGTTTTCAAGGATAAGAGTTTTTTCATGCTAGGCAATAGTGAATTTCTGTTGTCGTTAAGATGGGGTCTTGCTCTCTCACCTAGGATGGAGGGCACTAGTGCAATCGTAGCTCACTGCAGCCTCAGATTCCTGGGCTCATGCCATCTTCTCTCCTTAGTTTCCCTAGTAGGTGGGAGTACAGACTCTCACCATCACATCCAGCTAATATATATAGTGGAGATGAGTTCTTGCTATGTTGTCCAGGCTGCTCTTGAACTCCTGGAATTAAAAGATTCTTTCACCTAGGCCTCCCAGAGTGCTAAGATTACAGGCATGAGCCACCAAGCCTGGCCATGACCTCTATAAAATTTTAAGTATGGATTTTCAGAACTATAGATTTTTCTCACATTCACCTTTTTAAGTGATAAAATACTTGTAAGAAGAAATTTATTTGTGTCTATATAACAAAAGGTAATTTAGAAAAATGTAGTATTTTTAAATTAACTGACTTGTAATTCTTGATTGGCACTAGTTTGTTCTTTCTCAAGCTAAATAAATTCTGTTTTATATTAAACTGTTTGTCTAGAACAGACTAAAGCATACTAGTTAATGACGCAAATAAATATTGTTTCTGTCTGTCCTTTATTTTAAAAACTAAGTTATCTACGGATAAACAGATTTTAAAAATCAAATAATAATTTGATTTTGTTACTGATAAAAATAAACATTAACAATTTGCCTTGCCAACTTCCCACTATTAACAGTTTCATACGTATCCTACATTCAAAAGAGATATTAAGCATTTATATGCGGCTTTTTTGTAATAATCGATGTAGCCTGGAACTGAAACACTTTCACTAAAAGTATGTATGCTTAGCTTCCCAAGTGACCTTCAAAACAGCTTATGAATGTCCTTAAAGTATTCTAAAATTATAGGAGGATATTACGAGTAGCAGTATATAACACAAACTATTCCAGATTTTGTTTCTCCCTACCTCTTAATACTATATCTTCGATATATTTATTAACAACATAGTAATTCTATTTCTAATTGTATTAAAATCTAATTGTATTAAAATTAAAATTGACCAGCCTCTGTTGACAATGTCAGTTTCATGTTGTCCATCACTTTAAAAAGTAATGCCACAGTAATTGCGCTATCTACCAGTGTAACTATTGTGGTATTATCTGCGGGAGAAAAACTCTAGTACTGCTGAGATTTGTTTGTGGCAGAATATTGAGCATATATTTACATGTGCATTCTTCTGGTAAAGTCAGAGTACTTTTCCCTCTCTCTTTTGCACCCACACACATGCAAAAATTCCATTATCTTTCTAATATGTGACATTATTCCAGTTTTGGTAAAGCATACAATTTCTGATTTTGAGAAATGGGGCTTTGGAATATGTAACAAAGCTTTGCTTTGTGTTACATATCGTTTTTTTTTTTTTTTTTTTTTTTTTTTTTGAGACGGAGTTTCGCTCTTGTTACCCAGGCTGGAGTGCAATGGCACGATCTCGGCTCACGGCAACCTCCGCCTCCTGGGTTCAGGCAATTCTCCTGCCTCAGCCTCCCGAGTAGCTGGGATTACAGGCACGCACCACCATGCCCAGCTAATTTTTTGTATCTTTAGTAGAGACGGGGTTTCACCATGTTGACCAGGATGGTCTTGATCTCTTGACCTCGTGATCCACCCGCCTCGGCCTCCCAAAGTGCTGGGATTACAGGCTTGAGCCACCGCGCCCGGCCTGTGTTACATATCTTTATAGAAATGCTTGGCAACCATGAACTAATCTATTCTACTTTAAATAATCGATTAGTATCCATTTCATTATTGTTTTGTGTACTGTGCACTAAAGTTCACGCTGTTCCAAGCTTACTCCCTTAAATCATTAGCTGCTGTTAATAGTATTATTCACATTACTAATAAAACAGCTTACTGTGCTTTTTATTTTAATTAGGAAAGCAAAATTTCAGCATTGTGATTCTCTAAACATTTTCTTAAAGTGCAATACATTTTTCCAAGAGTGAACAAAATTTGCTATGTGATAAATCAAATAATAATGTATGTTTTATAGTGTGTATCATATACCATAGGGGTCTATTGGGGGGAATGGGGGAGGGACGGGGGGGGGCTGGGGAGGGATAGCCTGGGGATAAATGCCAAGTGTGGGTGAAGGGGAAGAAGGCAGCAAAACACACTGCCATGTGTGTACCTATGCAACTATCTTGCACGTTCTGCACATGTACCCCAAAACCTATAATGCAATAAAAATTAAAAAAATTAAAAGAAAAATAAAAATGACAGTCATCACTTTCTTGTATGTTTCTAAACAAAATTTTAAATACCAAATATTTAAAATTATTTGGTATTCACTTAAGAAATTCAGATTCACTTAAGAAATTCAGTGTTTCAAGAAATCTAATTTTATTTTGTTTCGAAAGTAAAAATAGTTTTGCACTGTAATATTCATTAAGTACTCACTACATGGTTGCAAATCCACATTAAGTGCTTTAAAAAATAAAATTTATATTTTAAATTAGGTTTTAACACACCTTCTACAGCTGAGGAAAAATAATAACTTGTTCAGTGTCACACAGCTAAAAGTGACAAAGCTAACATAATAATGCATTTAAAAAAATTTCAAAGTCAGTACCCTGAACAAAATATACTGACCAAATAAGATTCACATTTTGTCAATTTTTGTATTATAGACTTAATATTTCATTTTTTGTTTTCATCCTGTAAGGAGCTTTAAATGCAACTCTGTTCTTAATATTTGATAATCTTTTATGAATCAATAACAGTCTTTATTAGAATTTTTTAGCCTTAATTTAAATGTTAATATTTTCATATCATTCTTCAGATAGTATTAGAACTTGAGATATGTGATCTAGTACGCAAGTATTCATTCTCTTACATATTTTTTAAGTCAAAGAAGACTTAAGCCTTATTTGCATCACACTGGAACTCAGAAAAAATAATTAGGATTTTCAGAGAAGCAATAAGAAAAAAAGATGCACATAAAATATGGAGTATCTGATCTCCCACTCTTGTTATCGGGTCATTGATGAATCTACTGATTTATACTTAGCAGTGGTTTAGTATGAATATATTTTCTTTTTTTTTTTTTTTTTTTTTTCAGAGGAAGGGCTAATTTTAATCATCTTAATAACCAACTCAAAAATACAATTTTATTTATTAAGGAATCCTAATGACTGAGGTAGATGATGCTTTTATCAGTTATTGAAGTAATTTGGTTTAAGACATAAAAATCATGAAACCGAGGGAAAGAAAGCACTGTTTTGAAATTATCTTCTTTTAAATTTAGATGGATAATTAAGAATGCTTCCAATTTAAGGTTCTAAGCACAAAATCCAGATATATCATGTTATAGACTTGCTTCCTGAAGATGAAATCAGCAGTCGATGGAAAGAATCCACACACTTACAGAACAGCAAATCACAAATGGTGGTCTCCATGAAGCCAGTAGCTTTATATTTGATATTTCTATCTAGGCTCATTTCCAATTGTTCAGGATTTGGATTCCTGAAGGCTTCTTCAGCATTTAACGAATTCTTTGTTGGCTGAAGGGGCTGGGACTGTTTCTCCACACACAAACTGATCTTTGTCATAAATCACTTTTATAATGAGAGAGCAGCTAGGACACGTTGCCACGTCTTCCCCATTCTCCAAATCTTCCTTGGTGATAGAGAAGTTATCTCCACATGGGCAGGGATAGAAATACGTCTCCGAGTCCTCGTCATATTGAAAGTCCTCGATTTCCACCTCGTCGTGAAACACTGCCATGGTCAGCGGAGATCGGCAAGGGGTGACGATCCAGCAGTCCAAGATCAGCTTCGAGGGTCTAACTTCGCCCGACGAATATATTTTCAAATACATAGAGATGGCACTAATACACAGAGAAAATAGCTATTATGAATAAATATAAATGTACCATTATGACTAAAATGCATTTTAGTATTTTATAAGAAGGATTAAAAAATCATCTTATTAAATAGCTAATTATGAAGGAAAGAAATACCAGATAATTGATTGTCTCATAATTTTTGATACCTAATTTACCATATCATTAGTTACAGGTGTTTCTGAAACATTGACTACTTTTGCAATAGTGGATCTCCATTTCAAATTTCTTCAGTCTGCATTTCAAATTCTCTAAGCAAGTCAACTTTAAAAATGGTACACTCTTATTTCCTTATTGGTTTAAAGATACATTCATATAGATATCATCCATGAACATCTTTGATAGATTAGGAAAGACTAAGATTATGTACATGTATTTATAAATGTTGTTGCTAGAAAAAGACCATCAGACCTCATCTGCTACAACTTCTCTTATTCCATGTCATTTGGGAGTGTCTAATCTTATTTAGAGAGAACAGAGGTCACAAAGAAGATCTCAGAACTGCCTAGTCACATATTTAGGAAGTGTAATATTAAAATGGGTGGAAAATTTATTTTCTTCTTTCTTTTCTGTTTTTTGGAGTTCAAATTGTTTCTGGGAACAACTGGTAACAAAGACCACTATTTTCTTGTAAGCATGAATTTGATGCACTTTTTTCTGTTGATTATATCATTCTCCCCTTTGAAGTAAAGTTTTTTTTACTTATCATCATAGATGATAGAGCCTATGTGTTTCCTTCTTTTTGAACTATCATTAATACAAAAGTGAGAAACATGTAATGTCTTTTCCTTAAAAAATAAAATAAAATCTACGTTCCAAAAACCTCAGCAAAATTTTGCAAGTTCTAGGACACATCAAATCTTTTGAAGAAAATATTCTTTTATTTGAGACTAATCACCTGTGAAAAAAATAGCAAAGCTGAAAAACAATTAGAAGAATGATAGCAGAAGACTATGAAAACTCCCTGACTCAGAATGGCAAAAGCTGGAAATACAAATTTGGCTCATTAGGAAGAAAAAGCTTAAAGAGACAAATTTCCATAGAAATAATAGAGTAAGTTATCACAGCTCCATCTTATAAAAATGTGTCAGGTTTAATTTATTTTACAAATAAATTCTAGCAAAACTTTATAAAACAGTATCAACTCTGTATAAATTATTCCAGAGCACTGAAAAAAATGAAAAATCCTAATACTTTTTCCCCAATATATTATGTTTGAGTTTCTAAATCTGATAAAAAGTATACACATAAATGAAATTATAGGACAATATCACTGATGTATATCATTTAAAAAATATCAAATAAAGTGTTATCAAACGTGCCAGGCATGGGGGCTCATGCCTGTTGTCCCAGCACTTTGAGGACTGGGTGAGGTAGGTGGATCAGTTGAGGTCAGCACTTTGAGAACAGCCTGGCCAACAAGGTGAACTTTGTCTCCACTAAAAATACAAAAATTAGTTGAGCATGGTGCTGTGTGCCTGTAATCCCAGCTACTTAGGAGGCTGAGGCAGGAGAATCGCTTGAACCCAGGAGGCAGAGAATCATGGCACTGCACTCCAGCCTGTGCAACAGAGACAGACCTCATATCAAAAAAAAAAAAAAGTTATCACATGGACTATAATACCATTTTAGGAAAATGCATCATTAGCATGTGAAATTTATTCTAGGATTCAGGGTTTACTCAGGAACCCCAAATTTATGATAAATATGTAAATAGATCTAAGAAAAGTATTATCTCTGTAGATGTTGAAAGTATCTCCAACAAAATCTGAATCTACTCCTGTACAAGACAGTCAGAATATAAGAACTAATTACTTAACATGACTGGTAAATATCTGTACAGCATCTTATTTAATGTGGAACCAAAAGAGTATTCCCAATGGGATCACAAACAATGCAAAAATGACCACTGTTACCACTTCAGCTCAACACATTACTACAGATATTCAATTAGACTCATAAGAATTAGTAAAAGAGTAAAACTCCCTCTATTTGCATACGGTTTTATAGTCTACCTTCAAAATCCTTAACAATCAATGGTACAATAACTAAACTATAAAAATATTTAGTAAAGGGGCAAGATAAAAAATTAACCTGTTACCAATATTCTTAACATAGAATAATAACCAGTAGATGACCCAATACTTGAAAATACCTCATTTCCAATAGCAACAAGAAAATGAAAACTTAGGAATGGATTCAATAAGAAATTTGAAAATACTATCTGAGGAAAAGTTAAAAGCTGAATGAAAAATACAAAAATAATTAGAATAAATATAGTTATTCCCTTTTCCTGTGTGACTAACCATTATAAAGTTGTCAGTTCTTTCTAAATTGGATTACAAATTTAACTGATAAGCATTGTTACAGAATTAGACAGTGGTTACTAAAGTTCATAAGGATGTGAACATGTAGAAATTTCAAGAAAATCATTTATATAAGAAAACTGCAAGCACTATCAGACATTAATACACGCTATAATGCCTCTATAATTAATACAGTGTTGTTATGGCAAATGAATAGACAGGAAGATCAGTCACACAGAAAACCCAGAAACAAACTCATGTACATGTGATGATAAATCACTGAGGCAAAGATGGACCTTGTAAAAAATTGAGCTTGGAAAATCCGTTAGCCATAAGATTAGTTAAATCCTCAGTTTTTGTTTGTTTATAACCAGTGATATTTAGCAACAGAAAAAGAACAAAATGAGATTGAAACAATTCCTGTGCTAGAAAACAAGAAAGTACTAAAAGATAAAATGAGACAGAAGTCAGTTTGAGTTTCCACTAGCCACATTTGGGACAAATTCAGCATAGAAATACAAAAATATACTAAAGCACATTGCATAAGAAAGTACTTCTTTAGTCAGTAGTAACAAGCAAAAAACAAAGTGGTGATGGGGGCGGGGAGAAACCTTCTTTACCAAATAATGTAAATGAATAAATATAAAAAAGAAATTATTATATCACTTTTATGATATTCTTTGTAAATGTTTAAATTCAGTATGATCATAAATTAATGAAAAGAATTTTAGATCATGAGGCATTTTACAAAACAAATGGCCTGAACCTTTAAAAAATATCAATGTAATGAAAATCTGGAAAGTTAAATGAATTAAGGGCTACAGAGATGTGCAACCAAATGCAATGTATAATTATTCATCAAATCTTACATTAAAATAAAAGTAGCAACTAATTTTGTGGTCTACTAGGGGATTTAATTATATATTTCATATCATATAATATTATTCTATCCAAGTTAAATTCTTTGGTGAGAAAAGGAAACTGTGGTTATGAAGAACATTGTTCTTGATCTTAGAAGGTTCATGATTGAATATTTTGGAGTGAAAGCCACCACCTTAGCAGTTTGCTTTTAAATATTTACACAAAAAGAGAGAAAATAAATGTGGCAAAAGTTAACAACTGGTGACTTCTAGTATGGAGTAGATGACTGTTATTGAAATCTGGCTTTTACTACAATTTTTAAATAGATTTAAGATTTTTCAAAGTAAAAAATAGGGTATATGTAAAAAAATAACAAAATACATAATTTCATGCATTCCTAAGAGTTATACTTTCATTAATCTATCAGTTTTACTACCAAGACATTGTATTATATGATGATTTTAATATAATAAAATACACATACTGTGATTTAAAAGTTTCTGAAATCATTTTAAGTCCTATTTTTAGAAGCACATAATAGAAATCAATTCTCACAAACTCTCACAACTCTCGCCACTATCCTCTAAAGGGCTTTCACAGTTAGCCTTTCCCTATCTCATGATATGAAGAGGTTATGGCTTCGTGCCTAATCTCGGAAAATTTAAGCTAAATTTAGTAATATACCCACTATTTTTCTAGTGATATAAAACAAATTTACTCAATAATTAATGTTTCAATAGCAGTCTTGATAGTATAAGGCTTCATATAATATATGATGTGACATTTCACGTGATCTTTATTCAGAGTAACAATATTTCTTGAAATAACAGAAAGTAGGAAATGGCCAACATGAAATGTCTATAAACTTTGAACCATGGCAATTCTTATATGAACAAAAAATAGGTAAAAAGAACAAGGAAAATGTTAATGCTTAGATGTGCAATGAGAAGTCATTACTTATGATTTTAATAAGAGACTAAAAGGATTTACTTTGTGTTTTTGGCACAGAAAAACTACTTGCCGCCATCCTATTTAATTTCATTAATACTTATTTTATTTATAATTTTGAGATCGCAATTCTGAAAAAGCTTTATGTGTTCATTTACTTGGGCAATTAATATGAAATTAAATTATTATTATTTCTACAAAAGATACATATACATGTTGTCTACTTTTTTTGTTCTGTTCTAAAGGGTGACATAATTCTTTAAAATGTTATCTCTTTCAAAAGAATAACTAATTATGCATATTAACTTTTAGAAAGTATATCAATTATATACTCACTGAACCAAAAGTTTGTTTACTAAACTGATATTTCTGTAAGAATATTCTGATTACAGCTGCATTTTTCTATATTAGTCTTTCAAATTGAACAGTCATAAATAATACTATCCTTCCTCTATGCCAGAAATTATATTTATCCATTTTTAACTAAATAAAGCCCCTTCAGCATGTCATAAAGCAATATAATTTAAAATATGGTCACAGTCTGATGACATTAACTCAGTACCTTGAGATGACCAATTATTTGAATAAATCTGAATAGGATAGAATAAAAGAAGATCGAATGGAATGGGATTGGATAGACCAGAATACACTGACATGCATCCCAGGTAATAGGCACAAATGTTTAACAACTGCCTGTGTATAAATAAAATGTTCTACTGATTGCTGCATTTTAAAAATTGAGAACAAGGCTTGTCAAGCTTTCCCAGGGTAAAACAGAAACACTGCTACTTTCAGGAATTGTACAGTATAATAGCAAATTTTCACACAAAAATTTTTCAAGTGCAGAAAATTTCAAGTTATAAATCTGATTAACATAAAATTGTTTTCCAGTTTCATTAAATTTTCTCATGTTGTATGGGAAATACATACTTACAAATACAAAAATTATCCAGGTATGGTGGCTCAGGCCTATAATCTAGCACTTTGGGAGGCCAAGGCAGGTAGATTGTTTGAGGTCAGGAGTTCAAGATCAGCATGACCAACATGGTTAAATCCTATCTCTACTAAAGGTACAAAACAATTAGCCAGATGTGATGGTGCATACCTATAGTCCCAGCTACTCAGGAGGCTGAGACAGGAGAATCACCTGAACTCTAGAGGGACAGGTTGCAGTGACACAAGATAGCGCCATTGCACTCCAGCCTGGGTGACAGATTGAGATGCCATCTCAAAAAATAAAAAGTAAAATACAAAAAAGAATATGAAAGTCTGATCCTGAGTCAAATTGAAGATTTTTTTTTATACTCAAAAGATATTTGCTTTTTTTTTTACTGAGGACTCTGTTTACAGTTTTAAATATTTTTCTATTGGGTTGTTAATATTTGTATTAGCAAACCATAAAAATGTATATATCTATCATAATTTGCAAATATATATATCCTATCTTTCTATTGTGTTTTGATTTTGTTTATTGAGACATTTTCAAAATATATGTAGTGAGGTTTATCATATTAATTCTTTCTGGGTTCGTATTTTCTTATAAAGGCATTTTCTGCAGCCATATGGTATATTTCACCTTCCCATCATGTCTACTGATAACTTTACGTCTCCCATTAGGTACCTATGTTCTGTCTTTTTCTTAACATACAAGTATCATACCACTGTAAGTCCTATTTAATTATGGTAGATTACTGTGATATTTTAATGATTCATAAAACTAGTCTCCACATAATACTGTTTTAATATATTTTTAGTTGGTTTTACTATTTGATTGTTTTTATTTTTTAATAATTAAAAATAAGTGTTAGAAGTTTAGCATGAAAAGTGTATAATATTGCAAATAACTGTAAAATCTAATAAATGATTACTAAATAAAACCACTTGAGTAATCAAACCCAGATCAAAGGAGAAAGCACTGCCAGTTGATATAGTTAGGCTTTGTGTCCCCACCCAAATCTCATGTTGAATTGTAATTCCCAGGTGTCAAGGGAGAGACCTGGTGGGAGGTGATTGAATTATGGAAGGGATTTCCTCCATGATTTTGTCATGATACTGAATGAAAGTTTAAAAGTGTTACACATCAAAAAAAAAAAAGTGTTACACATCTTCCACTCCCTGCCACCTTGTGTAGAGGTATTTGTTTCTCCTTCAACTTCCACCATGATTGTAAGTTTTTTGAGGCCTCCCTAGCTATGCAGAACTGTGAGTCAATTAAACTGCTTTCCTGTATAAATTACCCAGTCTCAAGAAATCATTTATAGCAGTATTTAAACAGACTAACACAGTAGCATACTTTGCTATCAGCACACAGGGAAACAAATATTCTAATATCTGCATTGTAATTTAGTTTTGCCTGGATGAGAACTTTGTAAAACTAGAACTGTTTAGTGTAAGTTGGGCGTCTCTGGATGAACATGTCTGTGAAGTTCACATAAGCTGTTGTTTTCTTGTATGATTTTGCTAATTTTCATTGCTTTATGATATTGTACTATATGAATGTACCAAATGTGGATTAGCATATGGATTATTTCAGTATGAATTTCATGAACAGTACTACTGTGGACATTTTCATTTTTCCTTTTTTTTTTTTTTTTTTTTTTTGAGACGGAGTTTCACTCTTGTTACGCAGGCTGGAGTGCAATGGCGCGATCTCGACTCACCGCAACCTCCGCCTCCTGGGTTCAGGCAATTCTCTTGCCTCAGCCTCCTGAGTAGCTGGGATTACAGGCATGCGCACCATGCCCAGCTAATTTTTTGTATCTTTAGTAGAGACGGGGTTTCACCATGTTGACCAGGATGATCTGGATATCTTGACCTCGTGATCCACCTGCCTTGGCCTCCCAAAGTGCTGGGATTACAGGCTTGAGCCACCGTGCCCGGCCTTTTATGTTTCTTATTCATATATTCTGCTTCTCCTTATGTCTACCTGAAAATTTGTGTTTTTCAAAAATTTCTTTCTTCGAATATTGTTGATATTTATACAACATCTTTATTTTCACAGAAAATACTCATTGGTTGGAACTCTTCTATTCCCCATCTTAATTTATTCTCTTGGCAAAGTACTTGAGTTCCTTCTTATCTGATCATGACTTCCAAAGGCCTTCTCTAGCCTGGAATTCTTCTATGTTTTCCAAACTCATATGCCTATCTACTTATCTTCTACTTGGATGTAAAATAAGCACCTAACACTTAACAGCTGTGAATCCAAACTCTGATCTTTCTCTAACATTTTCTTAATGACTCTTCATTGCAGAAAATGGCAACTATTTTACAGTTGTTTAGACCAAAAATTTTGAGATTATCTAGTTTTTTTTCCTCTTATCTCTCAAGAATTTCTATTTTCAGAGGCCAACCAATACTTAATTTCTTCCATTTCAGCCATTCTGGCACAAGTCAAAATAACTTTTTGCTGTAATTACTGCAATAGACAGTAATTCTATTGCAGTCTCCCTTTCACCCTCCAACCCCCTACTTTTTCCTTTTCTTTTTCTTCTTCTCCTTCTTCTTCTCTCCTTTACTCTCTTTTTTCCCTTCTTCCTCTTGCTCTTCCTTTCTCTCCCTTGCCTTCTTTTATTTTTTTCTATTTCTGTTTTTAATAAAGCAATTAATTACTCAACTAAACTCAGATCATGTATGTTAGCCTCTTTTTTTTAATTGCACTTTAGGTTCTGGGGTACATGTGCATATCATGCAGGATTGTTGCATAGGTACACACATGGCAATGTGATTTGCTGCCTCCATCCCCCCATCACCTACATCTGGCATTTCTCCCCATGTTATCCCTCCTCATCCTCCCTACCCTCTAGCTGTCCCTCCCTTGGCCCCCCAACAACAGACCCCAGTGTTTGATGCTCCCCTCCCTGTGTCCATGTGTTCTCATTGTTCAACACCCACCTATGAGTGAGAACATGCAGTGTTTGATTTTCAGTTCTTGTGTCAGTTTGCCGAGAATGGTGGTTTCCAGATTCATCCATGTCCCTACAAAGGACACAAACTCATCATTTTTTATGGCTGCATAATATTCCATGGTGTACATGTGCCACATTTCCTTGTCCAGTCTATCGCCGATGGGCATTTGGGTTGGTTCCAGATCTTTGCTATTGCTTGGGATCATTTCCTGTTTGTTCCTATTTACATATCTCATTCATTTCATCAAGAAGCTTTCTAAATTTACTTAGGAAAAACAAAAACAATTTACTAAAAATACACTCACATATTGAGTTCATTTAATGTTGAATTGATTTGGTTATTCACTGAAAAAAGATGCTGTTATAGTTGATATGTTTCTTTTAATTAGACAATTTGGGGAGACATTGATAGTCTTATTTAAAATAAATAAAACATAATAAATTATCAAATTGTCCTTTAAATTTGTTACAATTTTTTACTTATGTGGATCCAAAAATGTGCAATGTGCAATAATTACTTTATGATTTCTTCCCTGAATTGTAATTTTTGAAAAAAGCATATATTGATTCCTTATTATGTACATGGCAAGTAAGTTGCAATGAGAAGGAGGATATGGAGAATTTAAAATAAAGTCAATCTGAGCATTGCAGGATCATACCCCAGATAATTTACATTTTAGCATGACATTTCTTGAAAGTTCTATTGTTTCAATAAAAATGAAATCAGTGTACTATTCCAAAAATAAATATTTGGATGATTGTGTGAGAAAATGTTTGATATAAAGGATGTCATATTTAAATGAAGATAAAATAGATGAAAATAAAATCCTAAGAAAATATATTAGTGAATTTTATTTTATTACATTTGAACTTTACAATAGAGCATCCTTTCATTATGCAAGTTCATCACAGATCTATAATTCCTAGTTTATTGAACATAAACAGTAAGAGCAACTAAAACATTTAGAAACTAATAGTTGTGAATACTATATTGTTAAATAAAATGAAAGCTAATTCATGATGAGATTAAATAAAGAAAACTAACATTACTTTTCCTAATAACAATGTATCATATCATCAAAAACTTAACAGAGCCCCGGTGGTTTTCTGTTGCTTCATTTCTCATTGAAAACAGCAGTAAGCTCTACAAAATCAACTGTTTTTAACAGATTAACAAAATATTTTAGAGCAGAATATTCTATTTAAAACTTGTTATGATAAATTTATTTTTTTATCCTGGAAAATGTTTGGATATTGTGAATAATATTGGTCTAACAATATTCATGACGGTATACTTTTATTTATTAAGCATTTCTATTATATAATGGTTGGTATCCATTAAGGAAAATAAAATATATAAAGCAAATATAATACTCAATTATACATGAAGAATAATGGGGAAAAAAAGCAATTACATTTCTTTTCTTTTCTTTTTTTTTTTTTTGAAACGGAGTCTTGCTCTTTCATCCAGGCTGGAGTGCAGTGGTGCGATCTCAGCTCACTATAACCTCTGCCTCCCTGGTTCAAGCAATTATCCTGCCTCAGCCTCCCAAGAAGCTGGGACTTCAGGCACATGCCACCACACCTGGCTATTTTTTTTGTATTTTCAATAGAGATGGGGTTTCACCGTGTTATCCAGGGTGGTCTTGATCTCCTGACCTGGTGATCTGCCCGTCTCAGCCTCCCAAAGTGCTGGGATTACAGACATGAGATGTTCCTGGCCTTCATTTCTTTTTATGCTCTTATATTCAGTGTACAAGATAGAAAATACATTGAATATAGTGAAGAAACATAAAATAATTTTTTTCACAGGATAAAAGAGGCTCTGTGAAAAAATATGGAAATTCTTCCATGAGGAAGGAGATTTATTGTTAACTTCGTATTTTGGAGCTTTTTTTAAATTCTGAAATAGCATGCCTATAAAGAAAAAATATGTGATATGTTTAAAAGAATATTTGGATAGTTAACCTAATTTGAAAAATACCTTTCTTGGTATTAGCTGTTGTCTTTAGAGAGAGTGGTTTTATATTATTGTGTGGGTTTGTGTCTATGCACAAATACAAATTAGAGAAACTGAAAATAAAAACAAAGATAATTTTGCTATACAGCAATCGTTTAGGCCAAGAAAAAAAAATCTGCTCTTTGTGACTAATTTCTTCATTAAGAACTTTAAGCAGGTTTCATTTTCATGCTGGCTTTTTAGAAAAAATATTTACTTCAGGAGATCTGCCAGTTAAAGAAAATCATGTCAATTATAGTTCAGAGTGCTCTAGAATAATGGATGATCTTGGGTGGCAAATAAAGGTGGATAAATAGGAACAGGGACAGTTAAATTGGGAGCATTTCTTACAACCTTTTTTCCCCGGCTCCGTTTCCTTCTCCACTGAAATGTCACACCAGTGCTTGTTGGATTTATGAGGTGGCAAGACCAATGTGTGTTTTCTTTTTCTTTTTTTTTTAAGCTTCTCTTGAGAGAATAAATGGTAATGGAGAGAACTATTTTAGAAGGTCCTGGTTTCTGTCGCAACACAGTAGCTAAACTTGTCTGCTTTTATGTGCAGTTTTGTAGGGATCAGCTTGGTAAACATATTAGCGGAGAAATGACACCTTGATCTTGGTTTGCAAGCCCTTCTATCAGCCCTAGATTAGGTCCTGCTCAGCCATTCGGGGGTGTTGGTTTATGCGTGCTTCGGCAGTGGGCATAATGAATATAATTTACCCAGTGGACAAAGGTGTGTACCAAGTGAATTTAAATAATTGGTGTGGAATGGGCAGTAGCAGAGAAGTGGGCTTTTAAAGAGATACTGAGGATTGAAAGGTTTTTTTTTTTTTTTTTTTTTTTTTTTTTTTTTTTTTTTTAAGAAAAGAAAAACCGTTGATTGTAGATAATGAAAAGCTAGGGTTTGCCCTCTTCCTGTCTATTCTCCTTCAAAATAGTTGTATCCAAAATGCTTTTTCCCTCTCCCCTACGTTGCCCCATTCAAATATAAACGGGGATTGGTTAATGTCCCTCTCCTGAATACATGTAAAATTTGTACAAAAATATCTTCTATGAAAATGATTTGTAATCTGTAGACTTATTACCTGGGAGATGTCTTGAGATGTAAAATCCCATCCTTTGGGTTGTGGGTTGTTTTCTCCAAATAAATCTGATCTTTAAAGTTAAAAAAAAGAAAAAAGAAAATCATGTCAATTATTTACTATTAAGTTATTTAGCAACTAGGACTGAAATAGTGAAAGCAATGTATGTTAGGGTATTAACATTTATTTATGAGATGGCAACATTCATGTGTTACAGTAGGTAGTCAGTCAGACATAAACAGAGTAGGAGAGGTCCCCTCATCCAAAACACGTATGTCAGATGACCATCAGGTGATGGTCAAGTGATTGTTAACTGTCTCGCTAAAATAATAATTGATCACAGCTGGCACTAAGGAACGGCAGTCTCCATATCCACAGAAAAGAACCTGAGGCGAGTAGTGATCAGCAGCTCAGGAGTCTTGCAAGTGGGCTCACACATGCGCGCTAAGAGACCAAATTATCACGATAACTGGTATGTATGAGATTTGGCTGGTAAGGGAAGAGTGCCTCAAATGAGCATGCGTACAACTCTAGTAAGCGCTCACTGTGCCGGCCCATTTTCCAAGCGCTAGCCGGCCCCTGCGCCTGTGGACGCGGATCGCAAGGGAAGAATCCGAGAAGCGACTCGAGACCTCAGAGGTACGCCAAAGTATAAAACCGTAAGTTAAAAGGTCCTTCACATCACCCGGTTGGCCCTCTTCCAAGAGTAGATTCCTTTCTTTCATTCCTGCTCTAAAGTTTTTAAATATACTTTAACTCCTGCTCTAAAACTTGCCTCCATTTCTTCTGCCTTATCCCCCTCATTCGAATGCATTCTGAGGAGACAAGAATTGAGGTTGCCACAGACCCGAGCCGGTTAACACAAGTAGCCTAGAGGAAGTAAGCCCCTTTTATTTACAGATTCTGAAGTAATGTTTTGGGTGTCGTTTGGGAGCTCCTTATCTTCGGGTACTTTTGAAATCTTGTTTCTGTTGGTGGAATAAGAAATAAAATACCAGGGGACGGGCGCAGTGGCTCACGCCTGTAATCCCAGCACTTGGGAGGCCCAGGCGGGTGTTCACGAGGTCAGGAGTTCAAGACCAGACTAGCTAACATGGTGAAACCCTGTCTCTACTAAAAAATACAAAACAAACAAACAAAAAAGAATTAGCTGGGTATGGTGGCTCGTGACTGTAATCCCAGCTACTTGGGAGGCTGACGTAGGAGAATTGCCTGAACCGGGACCGGGGAGGTGGAGGTTGCAGTGAACCCAGATCACGCCACTGCACTCCAGCCTGGGCCACAGAGCGAGACTCCATCTCAAAAACAAAACAAAACAAAACAAAACAGAGAAAAGAAATACCTTATAAATATTTTCCTGGCTTCTTCTAAGGGATTACAAAATAGAAAATATTTGAATATTGCTTATTCTGATAATTAAAATGCTTTCATAATATTGAAGTATATGCATTGAGATAATTATTTTAAAAGATAAATTTCATTTTAGAAATTCTTTTTTTCAAAAACCTGAACCTCAAAAGGAAGACTCTTACTCTATTATTCTATTACTTGATTTGCAACTATTTAAGCACAAGGAACTTGAGTCTAAATTCTTGTTTCAGGAAGTATTAAAAAGCTAACTAGGTAGCTGTTTCTTCTCTGAAATCTGCAACGATAAGGCACAATGAGTATATTTGCCAAAACGACAAAATAACGGTGTCTTTCAGCCATGGAGAGAATCGCTAGTTGATATAAATATATTGTTACATTTTCAAAATTACCACCTTTGCATACATAGTTTTCTAATTCTGAAGCTAACAGGAGCTGAAACCAAATCAATTGCGTAATGATGTAAGTAACTGTGTGACAATTAATTGCATAGAACATAAAAAATGGAACACACCATGAAATGTCTCTTTTTATATTTTATATAGTCCAAAAGTTCTGTTTATAATTCTTTACTGTTTTACGTATCGTCTTACCTTTTTAGAACAGTGGTAAAACTTAGTTGATAGTAAATAGGTATATTTCTATTAAGAAGAACAACTTGGACTCCTTGTTGTCTCCTATTAGTCCGTGTGTAAACTTAACATTCAGACATAATTAAATTATTTCCTTGGCACCTAGGAGAAAATTCCACATGTTCAAAAGGAGCCATTATATACTTAGAACTTAAATAGGAATTAATGTAATATTTGTGCCAACAGCTAACGCCAGTCTGGCTCACAAACATTGGCATGAAAATGAAAATCCTGTAGTTTACTATCCACACCATTGTACATAATCTGATGAGCTTGCAATTTAAATATGCAGTTTCTCAGTAAAAATGCAATGGTAATGATGGGCCACAAGAAATTCAGGGAGAATTCTAGAGGCACTCTGTCTCTTTCTTCTCTTGGATTTCCTGTCAGTGGCTGTTGTTACCAAAACAATGTGTACTAGTTCTTCAAGCCAATTAGACTACACATTTTCTATTTTGGAGATTGAGGAACTTCGTGAAGTGCAGACTGGGAACCGCTGTTTGAATATTTGTTGTGGTATCCCCCGCACTGCCCCCATCCCCATGTAAATGTAAGTGTTTAAAAAATCTGTAGTATTTTTATTTATGTTATTTTGGGGGAGGGGGCATTCAGATCAACACTCAAAAAAAATGTAATGAAGCCAGTATGTGTTTTCTGACTCCTAATCACTACCCTTGATACTTTTCCTGCTCCATCTTCATGTCCTCTTTCTAATTTCAGAGGCCTTTCATGCTTGCTGGCTCAGCTGCCCTAATAATATAATATACTTAGTATTATAGGCATTGTATTTTTCCCTCTCAAGCGTTCTTACATTTTAAAACACTGCTACAAAAACAGAGCAACGCTTTATCAAAAGTAAAAACTTACTACTGGTAAAATGAGAGATGTGATTGGAAGATATTTGGTTGGGTCAGTCACACAACCCTTGAATGGTGACCCACATTCTGATTGCTCTTGATGCTGTGTGAAACTCTAGTGGCTTCATTTATTATTTTTTTCTGAATATTTAAGTAAGGCTTTAGAAATGATATAACCCAGAGTATTCTAACATTTGCACATCAAAAGTAACATAAGTGACAAACCATAAATGAGGAACTATGTCTGTTTTTTGTATTCTTGTTGAAAAGATACTTTGACAGAATTTTTAAAGAATGGCACAAGGAAGAAGTACCCATTAGTGTAGCAGAAGTATGCAGTTGAGCTTTGTCAGATTGCCATGCCGTAATCTTTTGTGAGATAAAAGAAATCTTAGTCACATAGGAAAGGATGAAGCATAGACTTGCTATACATTTCAAAAAGTCATATTTTGATGGCCTAATTTAGATATACTATCTTCCCACTCTTTTTTCTGTCCCAGATTACCTTATGAATTTTCTTCTGGAGATATTCCCTTATGCTAGTGAGAAAGCTGTCACCAAAATTTCAGTTAATGAGGCTTGATAAAGCCAAATTCCTTGCTGCTAGGATTTAATATGCCCACCCTCTGCATTAGCATGAGTTTTTATTTTATTTCATTTTAAAGCACATACTTTTTTTTAGTATGAGCATAATAATATTGAAAGCCTTTAACTTTAGTTATAGAGCATATAAAATTCTTAAAAATCAGTTTATAGAAACAGAAATTCATTCTTAATAATGTGTTCTTTTTTTTTCCTTTTATTTTTGTCTATTTCCATGACACCAGGATGTTAGTTAACTGATGCCTACTGAATTAAATTGAGGATCAGCCATTACATGATTATCATCTAATTCCTTGTTTTTAAATTGTATCCATAAATGAAACCCTATTTGCAGATAAAAACATAAAATAACTCAATATATCAACTGGATAAAAGTGAGCCTAATTTTACTAAATAAAGTTCAAATTTTGATATTTATTTACTAAGAGGAAAGTAAGGTACTATGAAGCAGTCAGATTAGCATGAAATTTGCTATGGTGATTTCAGATGAGAAGAGCAATATTGTCTGCCTCATTATCTAATTCATTGCTGCATTTTTTTGTTGTCACAAAATAGAGAGGAAATTTTATACAAAAAAGTGCTTATAAATAATTAGAGATTTTTAAATATTGTATTTGGTCAATACTCTTCTAACATACTGATCTGAAGTTTCAAAAGTAAACACTAGAATTTTTAAATTTTATGTATGAATTATAAACATTATCTTAAAACATGTTAAATTTTTAGGGAGCCAGTGATTGGGTTTAATTAACAGTTTCTTAAACATTGGATACAAAATACCTATATATTTCATAATGTTTTAGAAGTTCAAATATGTTATTAAAATAATCTTAGGTATTTTTTGACAGATAGGAATTAAAATTTCTAAAGATAAAGTTTTTCAAGTTATGGCTGAATTTAAATTTTAATGCACTGCTACCTTGTATCTACATTTTTAAAGAGGTAAAAGTAATCTTGCATTTTCAAATTGATGCCAGAATGCTTTAAATATCTCAAATATATCAGGATTATACAATGATCATATATAGAGATATAATTTATGAAATATTTGTAAAAGCAACGTCAATCCAACCAATAAACATAGGCACAAAAATGAAAATCTTAGAGTTCACTCACCACGTTGTTGTGCATTATCTGTTAAGTCTACAATGTAAACATTCTGTCTCAATAAAAAGTGACTGTATAGCACATTTAAAAAATATACTGTCACATTTTCATTGTTAATACTTGTCAAAGAGGCATATTTTGATACTAGAAAGTCTTGTAACAGCTTTAATATGAGACGTAAACTACCTTGTTGCTTTGCATGCCATTGTTTCCTGTGCCATCACTGTAGACTTAAACTGCCTAATATGGTAGCCACAGGATACACACGGCTATTGAACACTTAAACGTGCCTTGTCTGAAGCAAAGAGGTGCTGCAAGTGGAAAATACACAGTTTTTATAACAGAATGAGAAAAGAATGTAGACCATTCATTTCTGTATTGATTATATTTTAAAATAAACATTCTCAATATTTTGGGTTAAAATATATTGTTATATTTTATAATATATGTTTTTTTATGTTGTTATTGGGAGTACTTAAATTTTGAAGACCTATGCAAATATTTTTCTCATAAAAGGGAAATTGCAATGGAAAATAATTTGAATTTACATTTCTTATTTTCATGTGTGAAGCATGTTATCTTAACTTGCATACTGTTATAAATATTGTTCAAAACAGTTAAACTCTCATTAAAAATTCTGTGATAGGGCCTGGTGTAGTGGCTTGCACCTGTAATCTTAGTATTTGGGAGGCGGAGGTGGGCTGATTACTTGAGGACCGGAGTTCAAGACCAACCTGGCCAACATGGTGAAACCTCGCCTCTACTAAAAATATAAAAAAAATATTGCCAGGTAAAGTTGTACTTACCTGTAATCCCAGCTACCCAGGAGGCTGAGGCAGGAGAATCGCTTGAACCCAGGAGGTAGAGGTTGTGGTAAGCCAAGATTGCACCACTGCACTCCAGCCTGGACTGTAGAGCGAGACTTAGTCTCAAAAAAAACAAAACAAAACAAAACAAAACAAAAACTGTGATTTCTTGCATCCTTTTCAGCCTAATCAAAACTCCATTTCTTTTTGTTACTCTCAAGATAATTTCTTTAGTTTTTAGGATTTTCATTATGATGTGTCTTGGCATGGATTTCTTCTGGTTTACCTTGTTTTGAATTTGCTCACCTTTTTGAATGCATAGGTTTGTCTTTTATCCAATTGAGGAATTTTCAGCAACTGTTTCTTTTAGTATTTTTTCAACCCTGACTTCTTTCTCCTCTCCTATGGAATGTCAATAATTTGAATATTAGATCTTTATCATAGTCTTTGAGTCATTCCTGTTCAGTCTGTTTTCTCTCTTATTCAGGATTGCTGATACCTGTTGTTCTATCTTCAAAGTCATGGTTCTTTTTTTTCTTTTTAATTTTTTTGTTTTTTTGAGACAAGGGATGGAGTGCAGTAGTGCAATCTTGGCTCACTGCAACCTCCATCTCCCAGGTTCAAGTGATTTTCCTGCCTCGTTCTCCAAAGTAGCTGGGACTACAGGCGCATGCCACCATGCCCAGCTAATTTTTTGTATTTGTAGTAGAGACGGGGCTGGTCTCATGTTGACCAGCCTGGTCTCAAACTCCTGACCTCAGGTGATCTGGCTGCCTCGGCCTCCTGTAGTGCTGGGATTAAGGAGTGAGCCACCAAGCCCAGCCCAAAGCCATGATTCTTTACTCTGTTCTCTCCATTCTCTTCCTAGCCCAGTTTGAGATTTTTAAAATTTTGGTTACTTCACTTTTCAGTTCTAACATTTAATTTTTCTCTGTATCAGTCTCTTTGTTCAAACTTACTATTTTTCATTTTTTTCAACTGTATTTTTAATTGTTTGTTGAAGTATTTCTATGATTGGCACTCTAAAATCATTGTCACATAATTCTAACATTGGGGCACTGTTGGCGTTTGATTGTCTTTTTTCATTCAGGTGATACCTTCCTGGTTTTTGACCATGACTAATTTTTTTTGTTGTTGAATCTTAGATATTTCTATATTAGATTTTGAAGAACTAAATCTTACTGATATTTTGAGTTTTAACAGACCTCTTCTGACACTGTGCTGGCAATAGAAAGGGGTCTTATCTCATTCCTACCAGAGAGGGATGGAAGTACAGGCTCCCCATTAGGCCTGTTCACTGGTATTAAGTGAAGGTAGGGAAAGAGGGGCTTATTGTTGTCTGGAGGCAATGCATGCTCCAGCTTCCCAATAGGTTTCTTCACCTCTCCCAGCAGGGATGGGGCTGTGTTACCACCAGTCGGGTTATGAATCTAGGCTTCCCACTGTGCCTTTTTTGAAGATGGTAAGGAGGAGTTGTAAATTTTGTTTTTTCTTGGTGTTTGGTTATAATAGAGCAATTATTGGTCTAATGTTTTCTGTCTTGCTAGGCAACTGCTTTCCTGGACATTAAGGCTGTGGAGAGCAGGCTCTCCTTGAGGTTTCATTTTATTCTTTGTTGATATTTATGAGGAAAAATGCACAGTCAGTTGAAAATTTAAATCCTTTAGAGAAAACCATGGTATCCTCAGAGGAGTATTTCTCTTTTCTGTCATTTACAGTTAATATCTAGTTACAAAGTTGTCTCTAAAAAACTCAATTACTGATTTTAAACATTTCTATTCTTATACTTTGCTTTCTTTTACTGAGACAACATTTATATTTATTGTTTATTTTCTATCACTCTTCCTAAATAATGGTAAAAATAATTTAAATATATCATCTATTTACTAAAAGCAGCAGCAAACACAAAATCAACCACTTTCTTTTACAAATTCTTTCCTATGTAAAAATGTCCAATCTCTGATTTTTCAAGCTCTTGAATTTCCTTAAGGCCTTAACTTTACCAGAGAGCCCTTCATTCAGTAGGGCTATCTATATACAGTCTCTCAAAATGTTTTGACACTCATACTTTTACAGGAATGGGATCTCCTGTTTACCCTAGGTATAATATTTGTATATACATAGGATAAAAAGATCATGAGGAGATGTGCTCTGCTACAAGCGTTTGTGATAAAGGATTAATTTTCTTAATTACTATATTTTGCAAAAATCAATATTGTTATCTTTATATATTTATTTATTTATTTAAAGATGGGGTTTCACCATGTTGGTCAGGCTGGTCTTGAACTCCCGACCTCAGGTGAGCTGCCCGCCTTGGCCTCCAAAGTGCTTGGATTACAGGCATGAGCCACTACGCCCGGCCAATATTATTATCTTTAAAGCAAAATTAGGAATACTTTTGTTCTCATAATATTGGGATATCAGGACACTCCCAAGTTTGGCTCTGTTTAATAAACATTTATCAATCTGTTCCCTTAACTGTAAACATCTAGAGTTTAGGAATGCCTAACTTTCTGGGGATGCAGCCCAGCAAGTCCCCAGCCTCATTTTCCTAGCCTTCACTCAAGATAGAGTTGGTGTGAACACCTGTGACAGTACACCCACGGGTAGTGGATTTAGCATCCTACATTCTTCCCTAAATAGTTACATGCTGTTCAATTCTGAAAAGCCAGTTCAAATTTCCACAAAGTCTTGCTGGCTCGCTCTAAAACCAGTTTCTGTGCTCTGGAGTCAGAAAGGTACATTATCTTTAAATGTAGTTTTCAATTATATCCAAAGTCCACCTTTACAAGAACGATTTCATCCCCCATTGGTGTTACAGTCATATGTCACTTAGTGATGGGAATACATCCTGAGAAACATCTGTTTCCCATAGCACTGGCGACTAAAAGTCTGAGATCAGGTTGCCAGCATGGTTGGGCTCTGGTAAGGGCCCTCTTCTGAATTGTGGACTTCCTGCTTCTTGTTGTATCTTCATCTATCAGGAAAACTGCAAGAGAAGTCTTTGTGGTTCCTTTTATAAGGGTGCTAATCTCATTCATGAGGAATGCACCGTGATGACCCAATTTCCTCACAAAAGCCCACCTCCTAAGATCATCACCTGGGGGTTACAATTTCAGCATATAAATTTTAGAAGGATACAAATATTCAGTCCATTGTACCTACCTCTGGCCCCTCCAAAAAATTAACAATGATAGGTGGTCCTGCAAATATCCAACACTTGTAATCATACTGTAGAGTATATAATCACATATAAAGTATCAGTTTTCAGTTTTGTATTACTATTGAATGCTATTTTTAACTTTGTTTCAATGTATGTGTCCTCATATTTAAGTCTCTGGAAGGCCATATAAAATTTTTGTGTCTTCCATGGCATCCATTAACATGCTTTTGTGAGTGTAGAATTTTAATAAATAATTGGCAATTTGGATGTTGTTAAGATTGAGTAATTCCTTTGAAGAGGGTGTTTGAGATTATTCTTAGTTATTAGGAAAAACTTTAATTTTCTTCAAAATTCATGAGACAAGTACTACTGTGAAATTTAGGGGTGATTGAGAATTTTTGTAGGTAAATGTCCTTATACACATGGTGAGGACATTCAGAGATTCAGAGAAATTGGGCCTGGAAACTTAAAATATGAATGTCTCTTTTAGGTAAATTTGTTATTTATTTATTATTTATATGATGACAATACTAACAAAGTATCACATTAAAATACCAAGTTGTATATTTGAAAACACTTTCCTAACGTTATCAAATTATAATACTTCTAAATTCAGTATTTGCCAGCAAGTAGTCAGTTGCCATGGATTTTAAAAATAAACATGCGCTATCAACCCTAAAAAATTCTATAGTCAGGGCTTAAAAGTCAGGGCTTCAGTGTAGTTTTTTTGGCTGCTATGGTTTATTTAACAACTGACACATAGACAGTTGATTTGTCCAGAATGATTACTGGTGTTTCCTAGTTGATCACAGATTGGGGGAAATGGTTGGCTCACCCACATGGAGGACACTAGAATTCCATTTTTCCTTGAACAGCCAAAGTAGTCCCAGAAAACTTTAGTCATCTTTGTAGGGAGCAATGCTGCATATAAAAAGGCAACATAGTCCAGGCATGGTGGTTCACACCTCTAATCCCAGCCCTTTGGGAGGCTGAGGTGGGCGAATCACCTGAAGTCAGGAGTTCAACACCAGTCTGTTCAATACAGCAAAATCCCATCTCTACTAAAAATACAAAAACATTTTAGCCAGGTGAGGTGGCACACACCTGTAATCCCAGCTATTGGGGAAGCTGAGGCAAGAGAATTGCTTGAATCTGGGAGATGGAGTTTGCGCTGAGCCGAGATCATACCACTGCAATTCAGCCAGGGTGACAGAGTGAGACTCTGTCTGAAAAAAGAAAAAAAAAAAAAGAAAGAAAAGGGAACACAGACTTTGGAGTTGGAACGTAATTGTGATTCCCAACTATTCAGGTTCCTAACATTTGAATGTGGGTAATTCACTTTGCTGCTCTCAACATCTGTTTTACTAATTATGAAATAAAAGTGAAATATCTTCTTCATAGTTTTTAAAGGGTATGGAAACAGTTGAAAGCAATGTATCAATATTGTTCACAATATTTCTGAAGAAAAACAGGAAAAGTAGACTGTAGTCCATTATAAAATTATTAGCAGAGTTAAGATATTGAATACACATAACACATATGCCAATAACCTTAGGCTTTGCTGATTTTTATACTAGTGTAGATTAGGGATTTACAAAGATTTCTATAAAAATTCAGAAAGCAAATATTTTAGGCTTTTCTTGTGATTCTGGCAATTATTCCACTCTGCTATTGTAGCACAAAAGTAGCTGTGGACAATATATAAAGTAATGAAATGACTATGTTCCAGTAAAATGTCTGGATGTTCAAGTTTGAATTTTATATGATTATTATATTTCACAAAATAATATTCTTGTTTTTTCAAAAGTTAAAGTAACAACTATTCTTAACTCATGGATCATACTAAAACAGGCAATGGGCCAGATTTGGACCACAAAACAGTTTGCAACTGATGTAGACTGACTAAATCAGTAACATTAGGAAAAATATGTATATCTGGCTTTTTAGAAAATGTTCTGGAATCTTTTATTCTGTTTTTATTATTAATAATAGAAGACAAAAATAAGACAAATCTGTAAGTTGCTAGCCTGCTCATTGCTTTAGACTTATTCTACCCAAAATATCTTATTCCAAGGCCACATACTACATCTGTTCATTGCAAAAAGCTACTCTGCTTCACAAAAAAATGAACTTTAGACATCTTATTCTGTAATCGTTATCAGTTCTGACTCTCTCATCCCATTTTCTTACTTTATGAGGCACTTTGATCCCTTCACATTTTAATTATCAGAAAATTTGTGTCTCTCCTTCCTTATTTTGCTAACTTCAATCCCATGCTCCATTATTTCAAATATTCTTTACCCTTTTCCCGTTATTCCTTTTCTGAAAATAGGTGGAAAATAAAGCCCTAATCCCTAATTGACACAAGTGTCTTTTTTCATTTACCCATCAACTGGTATTCTAAAGGCTCTTGCAAAAAAAAAAAATTGCAAATTAAAACAGATCCTAAAAATACATAATAAAATAATTGATATATAGTAATAATTATATGCTAAAATAAATAATAAGTACAAAGTAACACTTTTTAAAAAATAATAATAAATATGCAAAACAACTATAAAGTTGAAAGCCAAAACTCAACATGCCCTATAACCACAAATGGTCCATCAGCATTATTCACCTTCATCAAGTCAAAAATTATTTATTTAGCACTTAGTGTATGCAAGATCCTCTTCTAAATACCAAATTTATATGAACACTCACTTTGTTAATACATTAATTGTTACAATATCATAGTAGTGTGCCATGGGAAAAATGGGGAGGTAACTTGATCTAGGAAAGGCAATTTGTGCTGAGACCTTAACAGAAAAGAATATTGTTACGTGAAGAGAAAGAGAGCTCTGTGAAAATATGGCAATGTTTGAAAGTATGAAGAAGAGTCATTACTGGGTAACAAAAAGGAAACCATGTATCAGTGATAATTATCTCTGGAAAGAGAGGTGAATGATTTGAAGATATGAAGAAAGACAAGGTTGGAATGTGGAAGAAAGACAAGGTTGGAATGTGGAGGAACTTGTAAGCCATTTAAGAACTCTGGACATTTTTCCTAAAGAAAATAGACTTTGATTAGAGTATTTTAATTCTGAAGGTGACATGATTGTATATTCACATTTAAAAGATAATTTTTTGCTACAGAGAAAATTGGATATGGGAACCTGGAGTCAGTGAGGCTTGTAAGGACATTGTAACCCCTCTTACAGCGTTGCTATTACGAGATGAGAGTCAAGCTGTCACGGATTCAGGTGAGGCCAGTAGAGATGGATGACACCCAGGATTTGACTTGGACAACTAGATAGGTTGTAATATCATTTATGGGAAACCCGTTAGACAAAGAGTGAGTTTTAAAGAAAGATTAAGTGTTTAGTTTGAGCCGGGTGCAGTGGCTCAAGCCTGTAATCCCAGCACTTTGGGAGGCCGAGGCGGGTGGATCGCGAGGTTAAGAGATCGGGACCATCCTGGTCACCATGGTGAAACCCCGTCTCTACTAAAAATACAAAAAATTAGCTGGGCATGGTGGCGCATGCCTGTAATCCCAGCTACTCGGGAGGCTGAGGCAGGAGAATTGCCTGAACCCAGGAGGCGGAGGTTGTGGTGAGCCGAGATCACGCCATTGCACTCCAGCCTGGGTAACAAGAGCGAAACTCCATCTCAAAAAAAAAAAAATGTTTAGTTTGTATTTTGGTTGGTGCAAAAGTAATTACACTTTTACCACTAAAATTCATGGTGGAAACTGCAATTACTTTTGTACCAACCTAATAGTTGTGCATTTAAGAAAATTCAAGAATTCCCAAGTAAGCAGTTGGTTGCACAGGCATGAGACTTAGATGAGGCGACGGGGCAGAGATATTTGAGAATTCTCCTAATATTCTTGGGAGCTGAAGCCGCAAGAGTGAACACAGTTCCCCAACATCAATAAATTTAATACTGTGCGCGAGTAGAGACAGTGCCTGCTTTGTTCATGGCTGTATCCCTATGTACTAGAAGAGATCTAGCATTTCTCAGGTTCATAATATAAATTTATGATTTTTCTAATAGAGAAAATAAATAAGATGCAATTATGCATTCACTATATAGAAATACAAATAAAATAGAGAGCAGGCATAAGAAAGTCCCTAAAGTCTTGCTTTTCTCTACAGATTCTTTATAGTAAAGCAAAATTCGTGACTCTAAAGCCTAAATCGCACCATGCCATTCTCTTCACAACATCTCAGGGACTCCTCATTGCTCGCTTTGAGATAAAAATGAAGAGTGGTGATTATCTCCCTGCTCACCCGCCTCCTGCATCTATTTCATCCATCTCCCATTTGCATAGGATTGATACCAGTCTGCAGGATAGATACTCCATGGGAAAACTCAATTTGTTCATAACTTACTGGTGCAGTCTCACTTCCTTTATCACATTGTTGAACATGTGCCATAAGACATTTGAGTTAAAATTATCCCTAATATTTTTACTGAGTAAATCTTTTTTTTTTTTTTTTTTTTTTTTTTTTTTTTTTTTTTTTTAATTTTTATTGCATTATAGGTTTTGGGGTACATGTGCAGAACGTGCAAGATAGTTGCATAGGTACACACATGGCAGTGTGTTTTGCTGCCTTCCTCCCCCTCACCCACACTTGGTATTCATCCCCAGGCTATCCCCCCAGCCCCCCCCCGCTGTCCCTCCCCCATTTCCCCCAACAGTCCCCAGTGTATAGTAGACCGCCTCTCTGTGTCCATGTGTTCTCATTTTTCTCACCCGCCTATGAGTGAGTATATGCGGTATTTCTTTTTCTGTTCTTGTGTCAGTTTGCTGAGAATGATGTTCTCCAGATTCATCCATGTCCCTACAAAGGACACAAACTCATCATTTCTGATTGCTGCATAATATTCCATGGTGTATATGTGCCACATTTTCCCAGTCCAGTCTATCATCGATGGGCATTTGGGTTGGTTCCAGGTCTTTGCTATTGTAAACAGTGCTGCAATGAACATTCGTGTGCATGTGTCCTTATAGTAGAACGATTCATAGTCTTTTGGATAGATACCCAGTAATGGGATTGCTGGGTCAAATGGAATTTCTATTTCTAGGTCCCTGAGGAATCGCCACACTGTCTTCCACAATGGTTGAACTAATTTACACTCCCACCAACAGTGTAAGAGTGTTCCTATTTCTCCACATCCTCTCCAGCATCTGCTGTCTCCAGATTTTTTAATGATCGCCATTCTAACTGGTGTGAGATGATATCTCAATGTGGTTTTGATTTGCATCTCTCTAATGACCAATGATGATGAGCACTTTTTCATATGTTTGTTGGCCTCATGTATGTCTTCTTTTGTAAAGTGTCTGTTCATATCCTTTGCCCATTTTTGAATGGGCTTGTTTGTTTTTTTTCTGTAAATCTGTTTGAGTTCTTTGTAAATTCTGGATATCAGCCCTTTGTCAGATGCGTAAACTGCAAAGATTTTTTCCCATTCTGATGGTTGTCGATTCACTCTAGTGACTGTTTCTTTTGCCGTGCAGAAGCTGTGGAGTTTGATTAGGTCCCATTTGTCTATTTTGGCTTTTGTTGCCAATGCTTTTGGTGTTTTGTTCATGAAGTCCTTGCCTACTCCTATGTCCTGAACGGTTTTGCCTAGATTTTCTTCTAGGGTTTTTATGGTGTCAGGTCTTACATTTAAGTCTTTAATCCATCTGGAGTTAATTTTAGTGTAAGGTGTCAGGAAGGGGTCCAGTTTCTGCTTTCTGCACATGGCTAGCCAGTTTTCCCAACACCATTTATTAAATAGGGAATCCTTTCCCCATTGCCTGTTTTTGTCTGGTTTATCAAAGATGATATGGTTGTAGATATGTTGTGTTGCCTCTGATGTTTCTGTTCTGTTCCATTGGTCTATATCTCTGTTTTGGTACCAGTACCATGCTGTTTTGATTACTGTAGCCTTGTAGTATAGTTTGAAGTCTGGTAGCGTGATGCCTCCCGCTGTGTTCTTTTTGCTTAGAATTGACTTGGCTATGCGGGCTCTTTTTTGGTTCCATATGAAATTCATGGTGGTTTTTTCCAGTTCTGTGAAGAAATTCAATGGTAGTTTGATGGGGATAGCATTGAATGTGTAAATTACTTTGGGCAGTATAGCCATTTTCACAATATTGATTCTTCCTAACCACGAACATGGAACGTTTCTCCATCTGTTTGTGTCCTCTCTTATTTCGTTGAGCAGGTGTTTGTAGTTTTCCTTAAAGAGGTCCCTTACATTCCTCGTGAGTTGTATTCCTAGGTATTTTATTTTCTTTGTAGCGATTGTGAATGGCAGTTCGTTCTTAATTTGGTTCTCTTTAAGTCTGTTATTGGTGTATAGGAATGCTTGTGATTTTTGCACATTGATTTTATATCCTGAGACTTTGCTGAAGTTGCTTATCAGTTGCAGGAGCTTTTGGGCTGAGGTGATGGGGTCTTCTAGGTATACTATCATGTCGTCTGCAAATAGAGACAATTTGGCTTCCACCTTTCCTATTTGAATACCCTTTATTTCTTTTTCTTGCCTTATTGCTCTGGCTAGAACTTCCAGTACTATGTTGAATAGAAGTGGTGAGAGAGGGCATCCTTGTCTAGTGCCCGATTTCAAAGGGAATGCTTCCAGTTTTTGCCCATTAAGTATGATATTGGCTGTTGGTTTGTCGTAAATAGCTTTTATTACTTTGAGATATGTTCCATCAATACCAAGTTTATTGAGGGTTTTTAGCATAAAGGGCTGTTGAATTTTGTCAAATGCCTTCTCTGCGTCAATTGAGATAATCATGTGGTTTTTGTTTTTGCTTCTGTTTATGTGGTGAATTACATTTATAGACTTGCGTATGTTGAACCAGCCTTGCATGCCCGGGATGAATCCTACTTGATCATGATGGATAAGTTTTTTAATGTGCTGTTGCAATCGATTTGCCAGTATTTTATTGAAGATTTTTGCATCTATGTTCATCATGGATATTGGCCTGAAGTTTTCTTTTCTTGTTGAGTCTCTGCCAGGTTTTGGTATCAGGATGATGTTGGTCTCATAAAATGATTTGGGAAGGGTTCCCTCTTTTTGGATTATTTGGAATAGTTTCAGAAGGAATGGTACCAGATCCTCTTTGTGTGTCTGGTAGAGTTCAGCTGTGAACCCATCTGGACCTGGGCTTTTTTTGTGTGGTAGGCTCTTAATTGCTGCCTCAACTTCTGACCTTGTTATTGGTCTATTCATAGTTTCAGCTTCCTCCTGGTTTAGGCTTGGGAGGACACAGGCGTCCAGGAATTTATCCATTTCTTCCTGATTTACTAGTTTGTGTGCATAGAGTTGTTTGTAGTATTCTCTGATGATGGTTTGAATTTCTGTGGAATCTGTGGTGATTTCCCCTTTATCGTTTTTTATTGCATCTATTTGGTTGTTCTCTCTTTTCTTTTTTATCAGTCTGGCTAGTGGTCTGTCTATTTTGTTGATCTTTTCAAAAAACCAGCTCTTAGATTTGTTGATTTTTTGAAGGGTTTTTCTTGTCTCTATCTCCTTCAGTTCTGCTCTGATCTTAGTTATTTCTTGTCTTCGGCTAGGTTTTGAGCTTTTTTGATCTTGCTCCTCTAGCTCTTTCAATTTTGACGATAGGGTGTCAATTTTGGATCTCTCCACTTTTCTCATGTGGGCACTTATTGCTATATATTTTCCTCTACAGACTGCTTTAAATGTGTCCCAGAGATTCTGGTATGTTGTGTCTTCATTCTCGTTGGTTTCAAAGAACTTCTTTATTTCTGCCTTCATTTCATTGTTTATCCAATCAACATTCAAGAGCCAGTTGTTCAGTTTCCATGAAGCTATGCGGTTCTGAGTTATTTTCTGAATTCTGAGTTCCAACTTGATTGCACTATGGTCTGAGAGACTGTTTGTTATGATTTCCGTTGTTTTGCATTTGCTGAGGAGTGCTTTACTTCCAATTATGTGGTCAATTTTGGAGTAGGTGTGATGTGGTGCTGAGAAGAATGTATATTCTGTGGATTTGGGGTGGAGAGTTCTGTAAATGTCTATCAGGTTTGCTTGTTCCAGGTCTGAGTTCAAGTCCTGGATATCCTTGTTAATTTTCTGTCTGGTTGATCTGTCTGCTATTGACAGTGGAGTGTTAAAGTCTCCCACTATTATTGTGTGGGAGTCTAAGTCTCTTTGTAAGTCATTAAGAACTTGCCTTATATATCTGGGTGCTCCTACATTGGGTCCATATATATTTAGAATCGTTAGCTCTTCTTGTTGTATTGATCCTTTTACCATTATGTAGTGACCTTCTTTGTCCCTTTTGATCTTTGTTGCTTTAAAGTCTATTTTATCAGAGATGAGAATTGCAACTCCTGCTTTTTTTTGCTCTCCATTTGCTTGGTAAATCTTCCTCCATCCTTTTATTTTGAGCCTTTGTGTATCTTTGTGTGTGAGGTGGGTTTCCTGAATACAGCACACTGATGGGTTTTGGTTTTTTATCCAATTTGCCAGTCTGTGTCTTTTGATTGGTGCATTTAGCCCATTTACATTCAGGGTTAATATTGTTATGTGTGAATTTGATACTGCCATTTTGATGCTATCTGGCTGTTTTGCCCATTGGTTCATGTACATTCTTCATTTTGTTGATGGTCTTTAGCATTTGGTATGCTTTTAGGATGGCTGGAACTGGTTGTTTCTTTCTATATGTAGTGCCTCTTTCAGGAGCTCTTGTAAAGCAGGCCTAGTGGTGACAAAATCTCTGAGTACTTGCTTGTTCGTGAAGGATTTTATTTTTCCTTCACTTATGAAGCTCAGTTTGGCTGGATATGAAATTCTGGGTTGAAAGCTCTTTTCTTTAAGGATGTTGAATATTGGCCCCCACTCTCTTCTGGCTTGTAGGGTCTCTGCCGAGAGATCTGCTGTGAGTCTGATGGGCTTCCCTTTGTGGGTGACCTGACCTTTCTCTCTGGCTGCCCTAAGTATTTTCTCCTTCGTTTCAACCCTGGTGAATCTGACGATTATGTGCCTTGGGGTTGCTCTTCTTGCGGAGTATCTTTGTGGTGTTCTCTGTATTTCCTGGAGTTCAGTATTGACCTGTCTTGCTAGGTTGGGGAAATTTTCCTGGATAATATCCTGAAGAGTGTTTTCCAGCTTAGATTCATTCTCTTGATCACATTCTGGTACACCTATCAAACGTAGGTTGGGTCTCTTCACATAGTCCCACATTTCTTGGAGATTTTGTTCATTCCTTTTTGTGCTTTTTTCTTTAATCTTGGTTTCACGTTTTATTTCATTGAGTTGATCTTCAATTTCTGATATTCTTTCTTCTGCTTGGTCAATTCGGCTGTTGAAACTTGTGCATGCTTCACGAAGTTCTCGTGTTGTGTTTTTCAGCTCCTTCAATTCATTCATATTCCTCTCTAAGTTTTCCATTCTTGTTATCAATTCCTCGAATTTTTTTTCAAATCTTTTTTCAAGGTTCTTAGTTTCTTTGCACTGATTTAGAACATGTTCTTTTAGCTCAATGAAGTTTCTCATTATCCACTTTCTGAAGTCTGATTCCGTCATTTCGTCACACTCATTCTCCGTCCATCTTTGTTCCCTTGCTGGTGAGGAGTTTTGGTCCTCTGTAGGAGGTGAGGTGTTTTGGTTTCGGGTGTTTTCCTCCTTTTTGCGCTGGTTTTTTCCCATCTTTATGGATTTATCCGCCTGTCGTCTTTGTAGTTGCTGATTTTTCAGTTGGGTCTCTGTGTGGATGCTGAGATTGTTGATGATGAAGTATTTCTGTTACTTAGTTTTCCTTCTAGTGGTCTAGCCCCTCTGCTGTATGAGTTCTGAGGTCCACTCCAGGCCCTGTTTGTCTGGAGTATACCTGTAGCAGCTGTGGAAGAGTGAGGGATGATACCAGTTTCTTCTTCTGCTGTCTTTGTTCCAGAATGATGCCCGCCAAATGTCAGTCTGATTAGTCCTTTTTTTGCGGTGACTCTTTGGATATACAGGGGTCAGGGAGCTGCTTAAGGAGACGGTTTGTGCTTTATAGTAGCTCCAGTGCTGAGCTGTGAGCTCCGTTGTTCATTCAGTGTTGTTGGGAGGTTGTTTATGTCTGCTGTAATAGAACTCATAAAACACCACCCTTTTATTTCCCCCCCGTTATATGCACTGTTTCAGGGAGTTGGGGCTTTCTTTATGAGTATCTGTTGCACTGTCCTGCCCCACTAGGTGGCAGTCTATTCACTATTTGCCTGCCGGGGCTCTGACCCACTCGCGCGGTTCTGCCCTGTTGCTGCTGGGCTCCCTTCTGCTGTGGAGAGCTCCCGTCTCCTGGGAGTCTCTCTGTTATGGCAGGTTGCCTCGGCAACGGCAGGCTGCTTCGGCCCTGGGCGGTACTTCAATAGGGGCGGATTGTGTCAGCGGTGGTGGACGCCCCTCCCTCACCGGGCTGCACCGTCCTAGATGCCGGCAGCAAAACTCTCAGCGCCAAGCGTCTCCAGTCATTGCCCTGCTTGTCCCTGTGAGGGTGGGACTCACTGAGCCCGATTACCCAGCTCCCTGCCTCAGAGTCCGTCCTCTCTCTCTCTCCCTCCCTCTCCGCGAGCTTAAAGTTCGACTCTCTCACTGGCGCCCCAGGAGCCTGCCGATAGGGCACTGGGATCCGTGCGATCTCCCGTGCCGCTGCCCACTTCACCGGCTCATATCACGCTTCCCAGGAAACTCCCAGGAAACTCCTGGTCTGGCTCACTGTCCAAGTCCCGTTCAATCAGATGGACGCGCCAATCTGCCCTTCAAACTCTCAGATTGCTGGTTTAACAGGGCGCCCAGACCAGTGAGTTCCGTGCCGGGTCCTGCTGCGGCGCCGGCCGAAGCGGCGCCGGCCGAAGCGGCCGCGCCAGAGGGCTGCGTTAGCCGGTTTTACTTTACTAGCGTCCTGTGGGACTTTCAACGCTCTGTGGGCTAGAAAAGTTCATCCGAGAATGCGGCTAGGACTCACCCTCTGCGCCGTCACTGAGAGCTGCAATCCTGAGTCGCTTCTACGACGCCATCTTGCCGGGTCTCTCCCTGAGTAAATCTTTTTATATAGATCATATGAAGTGTGCTTATGGTACCTATTGCAGCTCCTTTGAGCCTATATAAAGAGTAAGCTTTAGAATGATGTCAACTCAAAAAAAAAAAAAAGCTGAGAATCATCAGAAAATGAAAATCATAATTCTCATCAAAACTGATGTTTGCACTCTGTACGTCTAGAATTTTCAACTAATAGTTGCAGAGGCCCCTCATCATCTTTCCTGACTCACTTCTGGGCTTTATTGCTCCCATTTCCAGCTATATGTTTTTTGCATCTTATTAAGCATCTTAACCCCCAGCAATCTGCTGAGAAATAAGAGAAAACGTAAATCTAAAGAGACAGTTGTCAATATTAATTTTACTTAGAAGAAACATGACAAAAATATTATCTGTAAATATATATTTTCTAAGATATCCTAATATGATTATTAAACTAAGAAACTAGTTTTCCCTTCTTTGGAGTAGACAGAAGCAATGCACTCAAATAAGACTTTCAGTTCAGTTATCTTTTCATGTAGACAGATACAGTTAAGGGAACATTTGAACAGTATCATGTCAATTTAAAAATGGCTTAATTTCTAAAAATGAACTATTTTATGCACACAGCATCTGTTTTCCTTTTTGCAATGCAAAAAAATGCACGTTATATGTCATTGCTCACAAAGCATAGATACACTTTGTACTTTGGTGCACTAATGACTGATAAAAAATAAAATGGCAGCATTGCACTTCTAACAGCAGGAATTGAAGTACATCCCCTTCTAGATCCTTGATATAGTTGTCTGTTGAGAGATGGCAGATTAGTATCAATAGCCCCTCATCTCTTTTTTATAAAGATATCAAGAACCATTTATTTTTTCTAAATGACCTTATTTAGTTTAATTTATTGGCCCTTCATACTCCCATTTCTTTCTGAGATCAGTTCTGAGTTTGCACAGCCTGTTTTATGTTACCATCAGAACCTTTACTCTGAGCAAAAAATGAATGTCAAAGATTTAGCCTAAGGCTATCTTGAATCATTTCCCAGCGATAGTTATTCTTTCTGAAACTCTATTCCGATGTTTTTAAATAACTTGCAGTACAAAAAGATGTCAGTGTAAGAACAGCAATTCCTGTGTCTATGTGCCATGTAAGATTTTACTCCCTAAAATATGGAAGATTGTTTATTTATAGAGGTTTCTTATTCTTTTCTGTCACTTTAATTTAGAATCTTGAAACTTTTATATGAGTCAGTTATGAAAAATTACACAAATATTTGAATAAATGAAGTTAATATTTGAGTAAACAAGGATAATCTGTTTAGTGATCTAAAAGTCTTTAAAAGCATAAACATCTGAATTATAAATGAAGTAAAATAATTAGTGGAGAGAATAAGGCTGAAAGAAGAAGTTTCAGTAGGAAAGACTATAGGAATGCTCAGTTACATTTGAGTCTGTGAAATAGTTTTTATTATAATCAAAAAATCAGTAGCATTAGTATCAGAACACTGGAATGTTTAGTTGTGCACTAATTAAGATGATATGGTCTGGTAGGAAAGAACACTGGATCTGGAACTAGAGTGTTTATGTATGGTTTCCAGTTATTTCACTTAGGACCTGTGTAATATTGGGCAGGTGACAAAATCTCCTAGGGTTGAGAGATTTTGATTACTGCAAGTAATCAATTGTGACTACCTGTTAGATTTTTACAAGAAAAGAATTATAAGTAAATTATGTAGCACGATGCCTGGAATATAGTTAGTACCCCATAAATGTTCATTGTTTTTATTTTGTTGTTGTTATTTTATTTTGGTTATACCATTTGTTGGGTAAAGAGAACTCTATAACTTCAAATCTGAATATCCAGAAACTCTCAGGGTGGGTCTAAGATTTTATTCTACTTACAAGCTAATTCATCGCCCTGTTCGTGTTTCATGGATCATAGCAAAAGACGAGACTCCTGTGTCAGAGACTAACTTTATAACAGCAAAAGCAGTGTCCAGAGCTTGATGTTCATTTTCTTTGATTCTCCATAACCCGCACGTCCCCTTGGTAGGCAACACAAATTGCCTCTGTACACAAATATGTGACTGTACACTCAGTGGGTTGCATTACAGTAGTGGAGACATGAACTTGGGGCTTCACTTATTTTATGGTGAGTAGAGGCAAGCCTGTTCTTTATTGAAGGTAAAATGTTACTTATCTCTCAAGTTCATTTACTACAAAAACAATCGTGAGAAAAGCCTTTAGTTAAAAGCTGTCAGGGCCTTAAATTACTGGCATACTCATCAATGACATACAGGAATGGTCAGGGTCTGATAGATTTCTTCTTCTGATAGAAACTTTCAATAATGGACTGGGTGCAGTGGCTCACTCCTGTAATCCCAGCACTTTGGGTGGCCAAGGTGGGTGGATCACCTGAGGTCAGGAGTTCAAGACCAGTCTGGCCAACTTGGTGAAACCCCATCTCTACTAAAAATATAAAAAATTAGCTGGACATCATGGCAGGTACCTATAATCCCAGCTACTCGGAGGCTGAGGCAGGAGAATTGCTTGAACCTGGGAGGGGGAGGATGTAGTGAGCCAAGATCATGCCACTGTACTCCAGCCTGGGCAACAAGAGCAAAATTTCATCTAAAATAAATAAAATTATAATTTGTCTTCAACATCTTTGGAACTGTGATGTCCACAGGGTCCATCTTCTCCGCGTGAAGACATTATTGTGCTTCTTTAATATTGCCTTGGATCTATATGTCAGTGTCCCACTTCTATAATAGCAACTGTTCTTCTTAGTATTGCATTCACTTTTTCCTACTTCATTTTTCCTGTTACTTTTTAATCACATTTAATTTTCTTTATTTTAATTGTATCTTATCATGTAAAAGTTCATGGGAAGTTTTGTATTATTGCTTTCTCTCTTACTAATATTTTTCATGTGTGTTTCTTCTGGTTATAGCTGAATGTGTTAAATCATAGTGCAGAATATAAAACATTTTTAAGTTTGATTCTTCTATTATGAATTTTCTCATATTCATATTTTAGGGATTTTTTTTTTCCATTTGTATACCGTTAGTTAGCTATTTAGGTCATCCTAGGTAACATAAATGGTTGAAATTACTACTTTCTTGGACAACTTCTAACTGTTCCCTTAAGCTAATCTTAATTTATCTTTCAGAATATATCTGAAGTTTCTCTTCAGCCAGGAGGCTTTCCTTATTGAAGCATTCTGGGCATATTGATTTCTCTTATGTTTTATCTTCAAACATGGTATCATCTGAAACCTATACTTTGGTTTGTAATTATGATGTGCTTTATAGTTTCCTTTATGATTTCCAGAAATATAAGGTTTTATTTTTGACTAGGTTGTACACAGCTTGAAGTCTAGGATGATGTCATTTATGTTATGTGCCAAACACACTACACTGTATTAGGCATTCATAGTACCTAACATGTTGTAAACACACACTTTTTAATTTAGATTATATCATGATAATGAATTGTAATAATAAATAACATAAACTAAAAAGCTAGTAAATTTGACCTTTGAACAAATTGAGAGTTAGTGGTACTGACCTCAACACAGTTGAAAATTTGTGTGTGACTTTTGACTCTCACTAAACTTAACTACAGATAGTAGTTAGTAGTTAAGTTTTGGGGGAGTCAAAAGTCAAAATATTTTTGTTAGCAGAAAGGCTCTTACTGTTGACCAGAAGCCTTACTGTCTGAAATGGCATGCAACTGCAGCTGCAGACCTCAATCTGTAGTACACATCAAGCAATTCAACTATTTCTAGTAATGTTATGATTTTCCCCTGGTTGAGATCACTTTCAGCATCCCTACTGGCCCTTGATAGGGGTCCAATGATGTTATTCATGGTTTACAGTATTACACCAAACACAGTGAAAAATACAAGAGAAGCACGAGAGATCACTTTTACTGCAATATGTGTGTTATTGAAAAGTCAAACTGCTCGTTGTGCACTTGGACGTGATTAATATCAAATAGCATTTTAAGCAGATATGCCCAACAGTTTAGTTCACTGCGGTAGCAATAGGAGTACAAAATGTACTGCAGTTAATTATATGCAGTTTTGATTTAATACTGCATTTTTATGCTTGTTTATATTTTCCTCAACTGTGAATGATGCCATGTATAGTCTTCGAGTTTTTAATGTGCCTAAGTTTTGATAGATTTTAATGTTTTAACATAGATTTGTGCATATTTTATTGTAGTCAATGATAAAATACACTAGTATTTATATGTATTTTTACATTCATGGCAAAATCATTTTCTTAACTTTTTCAGTATTTCTAGATTATGGGGTTTGTCTGCAAGTTTTCTTTCAAATGTGCACAAATCTCCAAAAAGTTTTCTGAAATATTTATTGAAAAAAAATTTATACTTAATTGGACCCACACCATTCAAACCCGTGTCAACTGTATTCTCTAAAGTCTCAATTCATGAACTCAATGGTTTCATTTATAGTAGTTTATCTACATTGTAAACTATATCTTTTTGAGGAAATAAACATGTATACTTAAGTTCATCTCACCAATATGGCACACCTACAAGTATAACCCTGATTGTTTTTCTTTTCTGCCCTGATATTTATTTTGTTATTCAGAAGTTTCTTGGACCTGTGATCATTTTCACAGTAAAGTAATGTGATCATTTATGGGTTTTTAAATATCCATATCATGAATCTAACTGAAATCTTTGAAAATGTTTAGAAAGCTGCATTCTACATATTTATAGTCAGATCACTTTGAAAAAGTCAACTTTGATAGTATTTTAACCATGAAGCCAATCTATATGAATTAGTTATAAAAAGCAAAACTCAGTGTGTTATGCACATGGTGATTATTAATTCTGTACTCTGTTTCTGTGATATTTTCTTTTGAATTCTCTTTCATTTTTTATATTATTGGAATTACTCTGGAAGTGTATATACATATTATAAAATGTATACACATATTTTAATAATGGCAATAGGACACTATGACACTAAAGAAAATTGTAATCAAACAACAGTAGATTTTCAATTTATTTTGTTAATATTCATCTGAAATAGTAAAAGCCTTCATACTAAAAAAATTTACTCCTGTCCTGAAGCTTATGATAGTCTAGTCATTTGTCATTTTCTACAAGTTGTGTAACAATTTAAGCAAAAAATCAATTCTTGACTATAGAAAGCAAAATAATTATACTTTTTTGCTCCTTATTATATTAGAGTTTTCTTTTATATTTCATTAGATAATTGCAGTGCTTGCTATTACAGTAATTGCTTGACAGATTTTATTCTGACATGAATAAATAGCATGATTAGCACTTTGTTCTTTTTGTTTGTATTAGAACATGAAGATGCCTTCTATGGTCACCTCAGACCACAGTAGCTATATTTCCATGGAATATCAGGAAAACGATGAAATCAATAAAATTTGGACTAACATCGATGTCTCAGATTCAATGACAGGGCTCTAATGTTTAGTTGTGAATTTTAGAAATAGACATGGCTACATGTTGTAATCCCTACCTGTAAACATGTGTAGTGATTGTAAAGCTGGGAATATTATCTTGTCCAGAAGCAATTTGTATCTGTATATAGAGGGTGGATCTTTACTAAAATTGGAAAAGCAGTTCAAGTGACCAAATAAATAAAACATCAAAATAAACCTGCCAAATTATTTCTTTAGGGCTTGTTTTTATTTTATTTTTTCTATTTTGAGTACCTGAATAGAAATTTTATATATAATTTTTGTTAAAATAATTTCATTTCTGATGCTGACTTAAACTTCTTTATAAAAGATGCCCATAATAATTACAACTTGAAAAATAGTGTATAGAACCAGTAGAAGTGTTGTGTTTGTTTCTTTGTTTTGATTTTCATTGTATGGATATCTTGGAAACTAAATATGGAAGTAATTTTTGTTCTCATATTGTAACATATAAATATTTTGGAATCTAGATGTTTAAAAAGTATCTAATAATAGATCATAGTAAATTATTTCACTTTAGCTTTATCTATAATTGAATGCCAAGTGGTAAAGTGCACTAATTGTTTTATAAGTGAGTTTTAAAATCTTTGCTCCTGGAATTAACCATTCACAACGAAAATGGTAGACTAAAGATTTATTTTGACCTGCAAAGATCTGTAATATTTGGCTAAATTTTATTTAAATTACAAATGTAGATTAACCAGTGTGATATGATCTGTTTTGCTTTTTATTCCAAGAACATATCCACCTCTGTTAATTACCCAAATTTTGAATGCACTTTTCACTTGAGGCCAACAATTCATTGTTAAAAGATCTGGGAAATGGCCAACTGCCCCAGAAAGCTTTTATTACTTATAAACTATTTACCTTTCTCTTCTCTAAAAGTTTGTACTCAGTTATATAATGGCTTGTGTTACTCACCAGTTTTTATACCTAGTAGGCTTGATCTCAGCAAAATAGCAGCCCAAATGCATAGTTAGTGCTTCCTAATTTTTCTGTATTTACTACTTTAACAAACATGGTAGTAAACAGATATCTGCAGAATAATTGATATTTCCTTTATGAAAAAGATTCGACTAGTACTTTTGAACAATAATTTTGTTTTTAGAATTTTTTGTTTACTATTGCTTTAAAAATATGAGATATGGAAGTGTTGTAATAATTGAGATAGTCTAGCTGAAGAGAAGGAAAAATTATATAAAAGGTACATTGTTAACAGAAAGCCTATGCAGAAAATAGAGAAATTTAATGATTAAGTAGGAGATCACTGTAATTATGTAATATTTAAATAAAATGATTTTTGAAAAAAGTTAAATAAAATATTATTGTAATAATTGAACATTGAGGCTGGGAGTGGTGGCTTATGCCTATAATCCCAGCACTTTGGGAAGCTGAGGTGGGCAGATCATGAGGTCAAGAGATTGAAACCATCCTCGCCAACATGGTGAAAACCTGTCTCTGCTAAAAAATACAAAAATTAGCTGTGTTTGGTGGCATGCACCTGTATTCCCAGCTACTCGGGAGGCTGAGGCAGGAGAATCACTTGAACCCAGGAGGTGGAGGTTGCAGTGAGCCGAGATTGCGCCACTGTAATCCAGCCTGGCGACACAGCAAGATTCTGTCTCAAAAAAAAAAAAAAAAAAATTGAGCAGAGAGCATTTAATTTTATAAAAATCCCTTGATAGTACCACATTTTCCCCAAGGTGTTTACCTATATCCAAGTGCCCTGTTTTTGTTTTTCTTCGGCATGTTGACAGGCTAAATTTTCTAGCTTCCCTTGAAGATAGAAGAATGTTCTAACTAATTTAAGCCAAACATTGTGAATAGAAATGAAGTGCATTATTTTCAAAATAAGGCCCTGTGTGCTAACTGTCTGCCCATTCCTTCCTGAAACTACAAACTTGGAGATCATGTGTTGAGATGGCAAGAAAAAGATGGAGGGAGCTTGGATTCTAGAGCAACAGGATTGAGGATAGTGTTCCCCTTTCCTCCTACCAGCCCATGTTTAGTTGGGCATAAGTGAGTAATAGATTTCTTTTGTCAAAAGTCAGCGAGCATTGAAGATTTGTCTGTAATGCAACTGTTAATTATCTTTTGTCTTTAGGCCTGGAAAAATAAAACTTCCATGATGATTCTAGTTAAGTAAAATTTCGCAACATTTAAAATAGTAATGCAAAGACATGTCAACATTCATGTTCATATTTTTGCTAAATAATTATTTTTTCAAATAGTTATTTAAAATACAAAAGATAAGGAATATTTTACTTACTTGGTTAACCTGAAACTAAATTCCATTAACTTAAAAGAAACATAACTGTTTTCCATTTGACTACCCACATCACTATTTATAAAATTCCATCTTTTGTAAAGGAGAAAGAAAAATGAAGTAGTTTCTAATATTTCATTTTTTAATTCTCTTTTCCAAAATACTTTTAAATACTGGATTCTTTAATAGTACAAACATCAAACATAATGCAATCCTTTCAATGGGTTCTGCCAGCAAAGGACTAACCTAAAAGAACGAATAGAGATTTAGTCAGACAATACATATTCTGTATCTAGAAATATATATCTTATATATATTATGGATAATATTATACATAAATACTACATATATTAATGAATATGCTGAAGAAGAATTCATGCTTTCTTCCTGAAGTTGTTTTTGTCAAGTCATCAAATTTCCTCCTAATTGCCATAAGACACTGACAGTGTTGACTGTATTTCCCTTTCTTCCACACAGTGAACTGGAAAGTCCTAATTTCTTACTGTCTTTTTTGAGGAAAACTCTACTCCTTCTTCAAAAGCTATTTCAAATGTCAGCTCCTCTGTAAAGCCTCCTTGATATATTCATCATGGGTGTGGCGCCTCCTTTATTCAGCATTAACTTAAGAAACAGGTCATTAAGCACTGTGTACTTGGTTGAATGTTGAGGACGTAGCAATGAAGAAAATTGCATTGAGTCCTTCTTCTCATTGAGTGACATGGAGGGTTATAAGAGATACATAAACAACTACGTAACTATTTCAGGTGGTAATAAATATTACGAAGAAAGAGGAATCAGAGTAGAATACGGAGCATGCCGCTTAGAAAGGAATGATTTTATAGAAAGAAGATAAGTAAAGATTAACTCATAGATGAATTTAATCACAGATCTAAATGAAGTAAGGCTAACAGTTGTGTGTATTTGGGGAAAAGAAGTCTGGATAGAGACAACATGAAAATTGAAGGCAAGAGCATGTATGGTATGTTCGAGAATACCAAAGAGACTTAAGATGTAATATCAGACTTAAGATGTAATATCTGTGTTTATTATGTTATGTAGAATTCACACAAGATTCTGGAACAGAATAGGTTTTTGTATACTTTGAGCAAATAATAACTGAAAAGTTTCTCTGTGTCCTAATTCTTTTTCCTGAAGTGATGCAATTAAACCCAAATATGATCCTATGCACTGTAAAGAAGAAACACCAAAGAAAAAAAAAGAACAAAAGAATCTGGATGGTATTAATAGGGAAGAAAGAAGCATTAGTAAGTCTTTCTTTGACTTTTGTTGTTTGGTACACAGGATGTCCTGATCCACTACTTTGAGAAAAGACTTTCTGTGGATATGTTTTCATTTCTTTTGGATAGTTCACTAAAGATATAATTTCTGGGTCATATGACAAAGTTTTGTTTGTCTAACCTTTCAATTAGCTGCCAGACTCTTTTCCAGTGGGCTGCATCATATTCCATTTCTGTTAGCCATGTAAGAAAGTTCCTTTTCCTCATATTCTCATCAAAATTTGCTGCTTTCTGACATATATTTTATAGCCTTAAAAGTAGGTAGAATATGGTATCTTACTGTGGCTTTAATTCGTATTTCTCTAGTGACTAATGATTTGAGAATCTTTAAATGTGCTTATTAGATATTTATTTATCTTCTGTGGGTAAATGTACTTTCTTGCTTGTTACAGGTGTATTCAGATTTAATTAGTCATAATTTAACTTCCAGGTTGGTCAATTAGCTGAAGTCCTACTTGTTTAAGCAACTTGACTCAAGTCCTAACAGTTCAGAAACATACAAACAAAAAAGGGTAATTACTGTATATCCACATAGAGATTAACATAGCTGCATAGAATTGGTAAGAGGAACACTTTTAGGAAGTCATATCACAGAACTTTAGTGATGAGCCTTGAAGCTAATTTATGAGCTTTGATTTTTACTCTGAATAAGACAGAAACCCATTGACAAGTTTAAAACAGAGGAATGATGTGATCAAACTTAAATTTTACAGTTTATATATATTTTACACATAAACATTTTTTAAGAATATGTATTCATTAGTTGTTGCTAAAGTATAATACATAATTTTTTGATATTAATTTTTATAGTGATTATAACTGAATTGTGATAATGGTGGAAGAGATATGCTGCTTTGTGTAACATCTTAGACAGTTGAAGAGTAGGAATTAAATGGCAACTAAAAGGGCTGTAGAACTCAGCAACTATTGCAGTGTGTCATAGATTCATTAAAGAAAAATAATGGCAAACTTATATTTATTAACTACTAATGCAAGGTCAAATGTTAAAGCCAGAGGACTTCCTGGACAGAATTTATAGAAATCCTAGTCTTGTCTGGCTAAATCGGAAGTTCAGAATGAGAACCAATCTCAAGATTTAATCATAAAGACAGAGAGTTTTACCACTTAGACATCTAGCAGATAAATTACTTGAGAAGGCCATTTTAGTCTTTTAAAACAAAATATTTAAGGTTTTGTTATGTATACTTACATTGCCAAAGTATTTACCCACTGAATTACTTACCGTGAATACTGGATTTCTATCTATCCTTCTAGGGTCTTTTTCCTTCTGATAGAAGTACACCTTTTCTATGGTTTGAATGTATGTGTTCTCCAAAATTCAGATGTTGAAACCTAGTCACTAGGGTGATGGTATTGGAAGGTAGGTGAGGCCTCTGGGAGGTGTAGGTCATGAGGGCTCCACGCTTTTGAATTAGACTAACACTCTTGTAAAAGATACCTCAGAAAGCTGCCTCCCTTTCCTATCCTTTCCCGTGTGAAGACAAAATGTTCATCCCTTCTGCCTTGTGAGGATTCAGCAAGAAGACCCTTATCAGATACCAAATCTGCTGGTACCTTGATCTCAGACTTCCTAGTCTCCAGAACTTTAAGAATTATCCCAGCATAAAATATTTTTTTATAGCATCAAGAACAGATGTAGACAACCTTAAGCAGTTCATCTGCTATATCACTAAGTAATAAAACTCTATCTTTCTGATTAAGTCTTGAGCCTGGTTCTCACTCTGTCTGACCTTCAGATACAGCTGGAAAAGAATAGGATTCCCATAAAGACTATCCAGGCAGTCCTCTGGTTTTAACATTTGACCTTGCCTTAGTGCATAAGTTTGCAATTATCTTTCTTTAATGAATCTATAGTTGACTGCAACAGTTGCTGAGTTCTGTAGCTCTGAGTTCCCATTTCATTCCTACCTTTCAACTGTCTAAGTTATTACACAAAGTAACATATCCTTTCCTCCATTATCACATTCCAGTTCACTACTAATGGAGGTTTTAACAGTTGCACTGCTACATTATACCAGGACCTATTCATACTCTAATTACTGAGAGTGATGGATACTTCATTTGGCAGCAAGCCAGTAAGTGACAGATCTCCAAAATCCCATCTATGAATCTACTTTTAAGGTCCACTCCTGGTACCAAACCTCTTAAATTTGGCTCTATAATTGTAGACTCTGAATAAATTATTATAGACTCTGAAGAAAAGAGTTTTGTATAGAAGTTTTACTAGTAAATACTCTTGGGTGATAACCTGTATCAAAGAAAGAAAGGCAGGATTAATTAGAGAGAGAAGACAAACTGCAGTGCCTAATCAAAACATCCAAAAGAAATCAAGGCTGAATAGTCAGGAGAGTAGTCACCTTGATAAAAAGTCATGATCTCTCGCTCAGTTTCTGGACCCCTGTAGCCTCTTAGGTTTTAAGCATTCATCTCAGAGCTGCTGGTCATCTTAGTTTCAGAGGGATTATAACTCATTCCTTACTGAGAATTGCTTGAGCCACAAAAAATTGGCTCATTCAAGTTTCCACCCCTTTCCGGGCAGTGGCTCACAGTTAATGACTAACTGATGAAGGAATATAATGCATGTTCTCTTTGCTTCAATTTGGGGCAACATTGTTATCCCAGCTCCAAAACTTGGCAGAGGACCGGGTGAAGCCACTGTTGGAACTACATTTCAGATCAGTTTTTTCCCTTGATCAATCCAATTTCTCCAATGATTAATATTGTTATTTTTTGATATATATCTTCAAAGAATACTCCACAATAAACTTTCTGTTTGTGATTATCCAATTGAGAATCTATATGAAGATAGCTCAATCTTAAATAGGTGACATATTCAAATAGAATTCAGGATGCATTATTCTGAACAACTTAAGACAAAGGACAAAACAGCAACAGCCATTGGCGTCTAGTTCTGGAAAATCTGTATCATTGAGTTTCTTTGGTATACAGGTTGCCCTGATCTACCACACAAGTCTGGTTTTCACTCATCTCACTTCCTAGTTGAATATCTTTCATTTCCTTCATGGTTCAGGAGCCATTCTGCGTTTCCTTAACACCTCAAGTCTCATTTTAAAATTAGGGTATAACAAGAAAATTGAAGATAGAAACTTTAAATTTTCTTTTTCAGGTTTTTTTTTTAAAAAAATTTTATTGCATTTTAGGTTTTGGGGTACATGTGCAGAACGTGCAAGATAGTTGCATAGGTACACACATGGCAGTGTGTTTTGCTGCCCTCCTCCCCTTAACCCACATTTGGCATTTCTCCCCAGGCTATCCCTCCCCAGCTCCCCCCCACTGACCCTCCCCTATTCCCCCCAATAGGCCCCAGTGTGTAGTACCCCCCTCCCTGTGTCCATGTGTTCTCATTTTTCTCACCTGCCTATGAGTGAGAATATGTGGTACCGTTTCATTGTAACATGTGTATTTTAAGATGAATTCACTCTAACGTTTTTGATACTGAATATCAAGCAGGACAACTGTGGCTGTAATTGAGATCTGTGTTTTAGAAATTTATGGAATAGTAAATCTTCCAGAGAATTAGGTATCAAGTATTATATATCATAACATGCTCTCAGAAACTCCAGGTAAAATGATATGAGTAAGTGCAGGGATTCTGCAGGAAAATGCTGAATGTTCTCTCCTTATGCTTTTTTGATAAATATTTAACTTATTAATTATTTTAAACTTTTGGTGGCAAGACATAGGTTAATTAGGGAGGAGTTAGAAAACATACTGTAATATTGTTTGGGGATTTATACCTACACACTTCTGGGAATGTTCAAAATTCTAAGCTTGGCTTGATGTTTTACAGTATGCTCACATAACTGCTGGCAGTCATTTTGAGGTCAATAAAGTCTTTTAATTTTTATGCCAAATTGATTTTGGTCTTTTGTAAGTTATCTCAGGACTTGTTGAAAGTTACAGAGAGACCACAGTTACTGAGGTATGTGAAGGAGGAACAGAAGAGGCAAAGACAGGTCTTATATTTCTTTTTCTTCTTCTTCTTCTTCTTCTTCTTCTTCTTCTTCGTCTTCGTCTTCGTCTTCGTCTTCGTCTTCTTTCTTCTTTCTTCTTTCTTCTTTCTTCTTTCTTCTTTCTTCTTTCTTCTTTCTTCTTTCTTCTTTCTTCTTTCTTCTTTCTTCTTTCTTCTTTCTTCTTTCTTCTTTCTTCTTTCTTCTTTCTTCTTTCTTCTTTCTTCTTTCTTCTTTCTTCTTTCTTCTTTCTTCTTTCTTCTTTCTTCTTTCTTCTTTCTTCTTTCTTCTTTCTTCTTCTTCTCGGATTCTTGCTCTGTCACCCAGGCTGGAGTGTAGTGGCGTGATCTCGGCTCACTGCAGCTTCCACCTCCAGTGCTCAAGTGATTCTTCTGCCTCAGCCTCCTGAGTAGCTGGGATTACAGGCACCTGCCACCACACCTAGCTAATTTTTGTATTTTTAGTGGAGATGGGGTTTCACTATGTCGGCCAGGTTGCTCTCAAACTCCTGAATTCAGGTGATCCACCCACCGCAGCCTCCCAAAGTGCTGAGCCACAGTGCCTGACTGAGGTCTTATATTTCTAATACCCTCACCTTCGGGAATATTTAACAAGTATAAAATACCCAAAAGATATATTGTTTTAATATATTTGAAATAAGCAAAACAAACAAAAAACTATGAATATAATAAGCCATTGCTTTAGAGTTTTGCGGTAAATATGCAGTTTCCTAGGCCACAGATGGGAGTTTGTTGTTCATGAGGATAATATTGTGTTTTATGCATTTGTGTGTGTGTGTGTGTGTGTGTGTGTTTTAAAAAGAAAAAAAATCACACAGTTTACCAGAAATAGTCAAACAAGTTAATACCGTTTTCTACTTGCTTGGCAGAAATTCTCACTAACCTTAAAAAAGTTAACTATTTAGAAGGTTAATTTAAGGTCTTGTACTATTTTAGAAGTCAACATAGTAAAGTGAAAAAGGTTGATTAGAAATCAGGAACCCTGTATTTTAGCTTCTACATTGTCACTAACTAGCTGTGTAACCCTGGACAAATCACTTAACCTCTAAGATCTGCCTTCTCATGTGTAAAATGAGGTGGTTGAACTACATGATCTCTGACAGTGCTCAGCTAAATCTGCAACTAAATCAAAATATGAGAAGATGATTGAAATAGCAGCACATACAAACTAGTGTTGAAGAACAGAAATAGGGAATTGGATTTTCTACTCAAGTAGGGAGTCACCAAAAGTGGTTAACAACATCCCACATATTTGATTAAAAACGAGATAGAATTTCTCCCTATGTGAGACTAAAGTGTCTCCTATGATGCTAAGGGAATATTACAAAAACATTTGGAGATTTTAGGACTATCTCACATTGGCTGCTTCATATGATAGTTTAAATAAGGCATGCAGATCTTCTTGGTGTATAGTTGCTAACAAATTGTGTGCCAGTAGAAGTTGGCTTCCACTTAACAGAGATTAATGTATCATGTATCTCATATCAATCAGCAACATTGCAGTTTCCTTTATAGCCACATAGTTTTGTTTGTCGCACTATATGGAATATTGTCTATTATATACTCAGGTATTTCCTCCATTAGAAAGTTGAATTTCTTAAACTAATCTTTCTCTATTATGATGTATAATGGCTTTTACTCAGTTCTATCAGTATTGATTTTTTTTTCCCTTACCAAGTAACTGGCAAAGCAATTCAATGACAAAATGCTACCCTTTAGCTAACTTGTAAACTCAGTTAGAATAAAGGCACAGATAAATGTAAAGGAAAAAGTGACATATATTATTACTAAAGCTTTAGTGTAAGAACCATGTAGAAGAACAGAAAAAAATAAATAAAAATGTTCTTCTGATGGCATACTTTTTATTAACTGCATAAAAACATATTTAAGATACATAAATGTTAATAAAGTTTTACAAATTAAAAATGATAAATTCACTCAGTAGGAAATTTTAAAAGGACATACAGTAGCAGTGCATAAAGGAAGAAATTTAAATGGAACAAATGTGTGAAGACATTTTGAAGCTCACTAATAAACCAATAAATAAAAGTAAAAATGTTAATGAGCCACTACTCTTTAATGATGAAATTATCTGGAATTTTATGAGTTGTATCACTCAATCTTGGCAATAATAGGAGAAAATGGAATATCTTATATACTGTTGATTGGAGAATAAAGTAGAATAAGCTTTCTGTAACACAGTTTGACAGTAAATACCAAAAGCTTTAAACTGTCTCCATACGCCAGTTCTGGAAATTAACCTAATGGATTAACTACAGATTTGAGCAAAGATGTAGTTTCAAGTATATTTATTACAAACTAAAAGCAATGCAAGAAACAAGCTTTATATACCAAAATGATGGTGACTATTTAAAAAAAACTCTTATAGATAGATATAGATAAATTTGCATATATATGTCTCTATTCCACAAAACTATAAAAACCATACTGATATACTTATGAGAAGATATATATATATATATTTGATATATATATAATCTATTCAGTGAAACAAGATTAAAGACTAGTATTTATATCTGATTCATTTTTGTGAACTTCTGTATTTAGCAGAGTGCTTTCCCCAAAGTATAGAATATATGTTTGTTGAATGAATGGGTGAATGCAACTATTATAACTTTTAAATGAATTCCCCACCATTTATGTGGCATGCCACTTACATACCAGTAGATGTCATGGTATGTAAATTCCTTTCGCCAGTCATATTTTTCTTAACGTTCTTCTTGATGATGTCTGGAATCTCTCACTGTTGGAGCATCTAAAACCTGTGTGAGATTTAATATTTTTAGTGTGTAGCTCCAATATTTTATGTTCGCCAGTATAGATAAGCAATGTTATTTTCCTATTTATACTTTAAAAGATAGCAATTTTGAGCTTCCATCTGCCCTAAATAACAAGAAATTAGGATTTTTAGCCCTGTGTTAAACCTCTTAAAATCTTATTTTTTAAAGGCACCCTACAGGTGTTTAGATTGAGTTCTGGTCTTCCATCCCATGAACTAATAGAGCAAATTTCATCTATACTACAGAAGGCAGAAAATCTGAGGCCACTGGCCAAATTGCAGATGTTTGAGAAACCAGGAAATTCCTGCTGTTATTGTCTCTGCTTCTCAAACCTGTGAAGTATGAATTTGGTACCCTACAGTTGACAGAACATGAAGGTCACTGCTGGATACCAATAGAGAGGTAGATATATCACTGCTCCTTCTATATCATATTTACTTGACAGAAATTGAGAAGTTTCCAGGAGTATGATTGAGTATTGCAAGGCAAATGAAAGTAGTAAACTGAGTCTCCATATTAATTTTCTTGGAGTAGCTCTCTGAAGCGTGCCATACCTATAGTGAAACTGTTCTCGCTCTCAACACTATTCCTAGCTGGGCCTAAAGCCCTGATAACACAGTGGAGATAATATTTTGTTAGATTCATTCATCTTGACAGTGTTGTTGCTTCAGCTGTTGAAATCAGAGGCTTATCATCCATTTTAGCAGACATGGTAACGATTCATGTAGATATAACACCACCTCTGCCATCTTTCCAGTGGTCTCTGCTATTTTAAGCAAGTGTTTCTCTGAAATGTGAGGAAGGATGCTCTTTCCTTCTCTATTTCTTCACCCTAGATTCTCCACGCCAAGAGTGACTTGGAGTTGCAATGTAGGGTCATATTTTTTAGGCTTGCCCACAGAACCATCTCTCTTGGCCACCAGTCTGCATGCATGATGGCTGGGGCAAGCAGGTATGAAACAGATGTCAGTGCTCCTTTGAGACTTATTTCAGAGTTCGGTTCTGACACTCTTCCTTACCAACCCCATTGTAAAATACTTCTTGGGGACTCAAATTGCCTTCCAGTAATCTGCTCTTGACCAGTCCTCTTCTATGATTATGATTGTTTTTCAAAACAGTCTAGCTGTGTGATACAGCTTTGCTCTTGGATCACACAGTTGCTGTTAGAGCTTGCCACACAGTTGCTATTAGAAGCTTGTCTCTTCTTTTTAAATGACTGCTTGATTTTCCCTAAGCATCCCCTGCATCCTCTAAACCCAAGCCTAATTTTAGTGTTCATAAATAGAAAAGAGTGTAAAAAGGTAAATTTTCCAAGCTTTTGCTTATAGCTTCTTGGTAAAGAAAATTGGCCAGAAACTTGTAATATGAACTTTGTATTTATCCCCCTTACAACTTTCTATCATGAATACATGTCAACATTTAAAACTCTAACCAAATGACAGGAGATAATAACTGACTTCTAAAGCTACTAATCTAATTTCTACTTTATAAATTCATATAAAAGACATAGAATTTTCATTACAAAAGGAATCTTAAGAAATTAATTGGTAGCATCAATTTAGTTTAAAAATAGAAAAGGAGGTGCATGACCAGTAATAGGTTACTAAAGGTTCTGTTCACTTAGGAAGTCGGAGCTACAATACAGGACTCTGTATTCTTTGTCAAAATATTTCCTCCTTTTCTTTTACCTGAAGAAGAGTTACATATATTTTAATAATTGTACTTAATGTATGTCATATTTTCATGTGGACTAGGATACTAGTATTCTAAAAGTTCCATTAAAAGTATCTCCTCATTTGTCATAAAAAACAATAAAAACGTAAAACCAGCATGACTATACAAGGAATTTGGAAAAAAATAGCTTCAAAATCAGTGACTTCACTGATTAACAGAGAAAAGTATGTTATATAATTAATACTGTATCAAAAATGTTTATGTAATTCCAAAAATGATATACAAATTATGGTTAGTTATTGTTTAGCAGTAGTACTGAACTTCATTCACATTTTTAACATGCAAATATATTCTTATGTCACTTAATTTATTAAACATTATGCAACAGATCTAATATTTTTATTCTTATCGATGAGGGAAATTACTGATATTCTATGTTAAGATGCCAGTATATTTGTAACATAGCAACATAAGCATTGAAAATGATAGAGGTAAGAAGAGAAGCCTGGGATATTGGTGAAAGTGGACCTAGTTCCTTCTTGAGATAAATAATTTTGCTTGTCTTATATTTAGCTTAGCTGGGCTCATCTTGGGATTATAGTTCTGGAGGAGGATAAGCCCTTGGACAGCAAGAACACCCTAGAAGCAGGCATACAACCTTGAAGTTCTAGTAACTGTTCTTTCTTACTTCTAGCTGTTTATCAATCAAAAGGTAAAAATCCCTTTATGCCACACTAATACACAGTTCCCAAATTAACAAACTACTATTTATTATTTATTTTTCTCTGCCACTTCCCCAAATAAAGGTTTATAAAGACCGTTACTGTGAATTGGTTCATTTATTATTCTCCCTTTGGATGACCCTTCCTCATTTGTCAGCATTCTGTAAGAAAAGCATTCTAAAATAGCTTTGCTATTTTCTGCAGTAATTTATTTTTATACACTTTAAATTATTAATTTATTATAATATAGATTTGTCTTTCTAAAATTTAAGACATCTGTTACAAATTATCTTGTTTTTCACTGAAGAGTTCAGTTACTTATTGAGATATTCCAATCTCTCCCACTCTGATACTTTCTGCAAAGGATTAACAATTGTGCAGAGTGATGCATAGTGGTATTATCAAACCAAATTGATCTGAACCTAGGAAAGAAGACAATTTTATGTAGGATGCAGTTTGCGATTTGAAGCATATAGTCAGATAGCAGTCTCATCAGGATGGTCTTACTGGAGCCACTGTGCTGATCAGCTACAATGAAAAATCCTATCCTAGTGGTATTCAAAGGATTAGCATATTCCAACACTAGCACAGGTGGCTGACTTTTCTGAGTTCATTACACAGTTGAAGGGCATTGACACTTTTTCTATTTCCATATATTTTTTTCTCAACTTTGCTTCTATTAGTTTTGTACTGACATTTCAAGTTTTCATTGATAATTGTAACCAGAAATATGGCTATGCAAACTTAGTAAGAAAATGCCAATTTGATGAAACATCAAAAGAGAATTGTACTGCGTTAGTCATTATGTGAATATACATAAGATTGATAGTTTATTTTGTGTTTTGCTTTTACTTGAAGGTCTTAATATAAATATGTTTTCTTGAGTACCATATATGAACTGAAAAATGGAGCTCAAATTATAAAATTACTATAACTGTCAGATTTATATTGCTTATTTCTTACTATTATCATAAATGTTTAAGAACAGAATTTAATTCACTTGAATCCTTTAGTTTGAGTTATACAGGTATACTTATATTGATTTGAATGAGGGATATCATGTGGTAAATAACTAAATTAATTCATCCCGATGTTCAGCAGCCATTAGGTGGAAGAGCAGAATGAAGGAAGAGAGGGAGAGGAAGAAGAAAGAAAAGGAGAGAGGGAAGGACAAAGGAAAGGATGAGGAGGGAAGGAAGAAAGGAAGAAATGAAAGAAGATGATAAAAGGGAGGGAAGACTAACCAGATATTAATACACTAATTGTGGGAGGACATCTAGACCTGAAAAGGAGTTGACTGAACAAGATATTTGACTGAATAAGATACTTAACTGAACAAGAAACTGAAAAGGAAAATATGTACGAGCAGATAGTGTTTAAAAATAATTCGCTCTAACGATTTTAAATTTCTGGAGATCAGATATTCTGTCCACTTCACTTTTAAAACATTAGGATCTGACCCAGATGCTCAATAAATATTTGTTAGAACAAAAAGATTACAGAGTAATGAGAGATCCACTTTTGGACACTTCTAATACTTAGTGCATTTATATGAGGAAGGTCTAAAACCAATAGCATGAATTTAGATAAACTGATTTTAGATCAATTAAAAGAACTTCCATTCCTACCAAAAGGTAAAAAAAGAAATCTGCCTTGGGAGTAATAAGTTTCTAATCCTACATTGAGCAACAGGTATGAATAATATAAAGGTAAAGGTAATAAATGTCAAGACTTATTCAAACCTTGAGATTAGAATTCTGGGATTAAAATTTTCACACAAAAATGAATTTTATAATAATGTAGCAAAAAAATTATATCTGAAGTGTTATCATGTAATGTTACAAAATCTGGGTTGAAATAAATATTTCCCTAGAATCAGTTGTTGTAGTTAGCATGTATTTAGCATAATTAATACATTTTCTGGTGTTTATATCCATTAAATACATTTTGTTTATTAAAAGAACCACAGAAATACATTTTAAGCAAAAATAACAAATATATATCAATGAACAATTTAGAAGTACAACAGGCATATGGTTGAAGCACACTTTGAAAATAATCAGTTTTTATATGTTGAGTAGCACTAAATTCTTCAAAGCAGAAATTCTTCAGCATATGAACCATGTATATAATATTAAATATAATGTTCTGCATATATTTGTTTCTTGCATCATACACAGTGAAAATAAGTTTCTCTATTATATCTAGTAGAAGACAAAGTTCCATTTGTCACCCAAGGCATCATATTTTGGAAACAACTTTATACTGCTGGATTTCATAAAGGTCATCCTCAGGCTACACTGAAATTTGAGGATTTACAGTTTTTGTCAAATTTCCATAATATGGATTCTCAGAGAATCTTGCAAAACTACTTAGACCATATATGTAATTAGTATTTGAAGAAAAATAATTCGTTCACTTACACCCAATTAATTTTGTGACTGCAGAAGTATGTGAGTTATAAAGATTCATTAGGAGATAATTGATTTTCATTCTTGAATCCAAGAGGTCAGGAAATCTACTCACGTAAAACAACTGCAGAAAACAAGTATGAAAAAAATGCAAACACATTAACCTCCGTCTCAGAATGATAGGGAAGCACAACTGAGATGTTTTGAAGAAAACAGGAAAATAAGAATGCATACATAGAGAAACAAAATTGTTAAGGCATCCCTTCAAATAGCCAGCAAACCTGTCTTTCATTCACAATTCCTTGATTGTTATCGTTTGATGTTCATAAGTACTTTTTACCCCAGCTGTATGGTTTGTCTTCAGGATTTTGATGTTCACTGTTCCATGCAAGTTCAAAAAACTTGATTCTGGTAAAAAATTATAGCAGGAAGGAGAAGCAGGACACCAATGGCTGTTTTTTTCATGGGTAGGTCAAAATAATTGCTTCAAGATGTCAAGAAAAAAAACACTTAGATGTAACCAAAGAAAGTTTCAATATTCCTTTCCCTAATTCTCCATGCATTCCTACAGCTTCCATTTGAAGTACTTATGATAGAAGCTTTAGCAACAAATTTATCCAAGCAGAATTGTGTCCCAAAAGCAAATTAGGAAATATACTTTAAAAGGAGGGGAAGGAAAAAGTCGTATGAATTATATTAGTCCATTCTCATACTGCTATAAGGACACACCTGAGACTGGGTAATTTATAAAGAAGAGAGATTTAATTCACTCACAGTTCTGCAGGGCTTTGGAGGCCTCAGGAAACCTACAATCATGGCAAAAGAGGAAGCAAATACATGCTTCTTTACATGGTGCAGCAAAGAAAAATGCAGAGCAAAAAGGGGAAAAGCCCCTTATAAGCCATTAGATCTCATGAGAACTCACTATCACAAGAACAGGATGAGGGAAGCAGCCCCCATAATTCAGTGATCTCCACTTGTACCTCCCATGACTTGTGGGGATTGTGGGAACTACAATTCAAGATGAGATTTGGGTGGGGACACAGCCAAACCATATCACAAATACTTAGCTCTTTACTTCCTAAAGAAATAATAAAACCTGCTTCATAAGGTCTTATTAAAATAACATCATTATTACTTTATAAATCAAATCATTTTTAGTAGTAGGTTATGAATACAATTTCTAGATGAAGTCTTTATTTGCACTGTTCTTTGTAAACATTTATCCAGTTGCATTAAGTGGAAAGAAAGTTAGAAATGCTTTCAAGGATGAATATATTTATAAATCTGAAGTTCTGCTTATATAGTCTTAAAATACCCATGTACAAAGTGAAAATTTTCAACATATTGATATTCAGAACTTTCCAAATATCCAGAAGGCAAACATACAGTTTATTGTTTTTAATTTTTATTCAGTAATTGAAGTGTAGCTTTTCCACAAATATGTATCATTTAAATAAGATCAAATAAACCCACATTATATACATTCACATTTCATTCTTAAACTACTATATTTACACTTCACATTATTCTGTAAATATACTAAACTGCAATTACAGCATATGTTTTCATTTTTTAATTGCAAGTTGCCTAAATTTCAAATTATTTTACCATTAATTTGTTAATCCACTAAAGTAGTACTAATGGAGCACTGTGCAATACTGGAATAATGCAATATTTTATATGTGCTATTTTCAATATAGTAACCATCAGTAAAACATGTGGCTGTTGAGCATTTGAAATGTTGCTAGTTTGACTGAGGAAGTTAACTTTTACTTATTTAAGTTTAGTTGCTTTATATTTAAAAATTCACCATGGCTGGTGGCCACCATATTTATCAGCACAGTTCTGAAGAATTTGAGAAGATAATCAATAAATATTTGTCCTCTTGCAATTCTTTCCCTGTGTCCTTTCTCCTCCAACAATGTTCCTACCTTAAAAGCATTAATTTTCTCATTTCCTCTTAAAAGCTATTGCCTTTAAAAAAATTTATACATTCCTTTTCCATTGAACTTCTGTCCAAGCCACTGGGCCAAAACTAATCTGTCAATGACATCTTAGTTCCAACTTCAACATACTTTTTATTCTCAGCTCTCCGATAGTTATGCTTTAGATTGTTTGAGGCTTTTCTTTTATTTTTGTAAATTGTACTTTGGGCTCTGGGGAACATGTGCACATCCTACATCCTGCAGATTGTTGCGTAGGTACATACATGCCTTGGTGGTTTGCTGTCTCCATCCACCCTGCAACCCCTCCCCCGCCCATTGCCTACATCAGGCATTTCTCCCAGTGTTATCCCTCCCCATCCTCCCTACCCACCACTGTCCCCCCCCACCCTCCCCTACCTAGACCAGTGGGTGGTGTTCCCTTCCCTGTGCCCAGGTGTTCTCATTGTTCAACACCTGCCTATGAGTGAAAACATGCAGTGTTTGGTTTTCTGTTCTTGTGTCAGTTTGCTGAGAATGGTGGTTTCTAGATTCATCCATGTCTCTACAAAGGACATGAACTCCTCGTTTTTTATGGCTGTGTAATATTCCATGGTGCATATGCGCCACAGTTTCTTTGTCCAGTCTATCATTGATGGGCATTTGTGTTGGTTCCAGGTCTTTGCTATTGTAAACAGTGCCTCAGTGAGCATATGTGTGCATGTGTCTTTATAATCAAACAATTTATAATCCTTTGAGTATATACCCAATAATGGGATTGCTGTGTCAAATGGAATTTTTCTAGATCCTTGAGAAATCGCCACACTGTCTTCCATAATGGTTGAACTAATTTACACTCCCACCAACAGTGTAAAAGTGATCCTTTTTCTCCACATCCTCTCCAGCATTTGTTGTCTCCAGATTTTTTAATGATCACAGTTCTAAACTGCCATGAGATGGTATCTTAATGTGGTTTTGATTTGCATTTCTTTAATGACTGGTGATAATGATCGTTTTTTCCTATGTTTGTTGGTGACATATATATCTTCTTTTGAAAAGTGTTCAAATCTTCTTTTGTTCATCTCCTTTGCCCACTTTTGAATGGGTTTGTTTATTTTATTCTTGTAAATCTGTTTTAGTTCTTTGTAGATTCTGGATATTAGCCCTTTGTCAGATGGGTAGATCACAAAATTTTTTTCCCATTCTGTTGGTTGCTTGTTCAATCTAATGATTGTTTCTTTTGCTGTACAGAGCTCTGGAGTTTAATTAAATCCCATTTGTCTATTTTGGCTTTTGTTGCCATTGCTTTGGTGTTTGTCATGAAGTCCTTCCCTGTGCCTGTGTCCTGAATGGTGCTGCCTAGTTTTGTTCTAGGGTTTTTTTTTTTTTTAATGGTGTTAGTTATTATGTTTGAATCTTTAATCCATCTGGAGTTAATTTTTGTATAAGGTTTAAGGTTTCAGCTTTCTGCATATGGCTAGCCAGTTTTCCCAACACCATTTATTAAACAGGGAATCCTTTCCCTATTGCTTGTTTTTGTCAGGTTTGTCAAAAATCAGTTGCTTGTAGATGTGTGGCGTTGCTTCTGAAGCCTCTCTTCTGTTGCATTGGTCTATATTTCTGTTTTGGTACCAGTACCATGCTGTTTTGATTACTGTAGGCTTGTAGTATAGTTTGAAGTTAGGTAGCGTGATGCCTCCAGCTTTGTTCTTTTTGCTTAGGATTGTCTTGGCTATGTGGGCTCTCTTTGGTTCCATATGAAGTTTAAAGTGATTTTTTCCAGTTCTCTGAAGAAGGTCAGTAGTAGCTTGATGGGGATAGCCTTGAATCTATAAATTACTTTGGGCAGTATGGACATTTTCACAATATTGATTATTCCTAACCATGAGAATGGAATGTTTTTCCATCTGTTTATTTCCCCTCTTATTTCCTTGAGCAATGGTTTGTAGTTCTCCTTGAAGAAGTCTTTTACATCCTTTGTTAGTTGTATTACTAGGTATTTTATTCTCTTTGTAGCAGTTGTAAATGGGGGTTCACTCCTGATTTGGCTCTCTGTCTGTTATTGGTGTATAGGAATGCTTGTGATTTCTGCACGTTGATTTTGTATCCTGATTTTGCCGAAGTTGCTTATCAGCTTAAGGAGGTTTTGGGCTGAGAAGATGGGGTCTTCTAAATATATGATCATGTCTTCTGCAAATAGGGACAATTTGAATTCTTCTTTTTCCTAAGTGAATGCCCTTTTCTTCGCTGTTTTTTCTCTTAGCCCTTTGCATTAGCTCCAGCCTGAATCATTTCTTTGCTATTTATTCTCTCAGCCCTTTGGCTGCATTACCTCCAACCTGATTCATTTCCCCTTTTTATGATACTTGAATAGAAATGTATTTCAAAATTTTTCTTAAAATTCTTGCATCATATATGTTAAAATTTCCCACCTTCAACTGTCTTCACCTGTCTTTCCAATCTAAGTATTTTACCACAACTCCTTGAACTCTAGTGCCCTGCTATGGTCTGAGTATTTTGTCCTTCCTCCCCCACGCCCTAACCCCCAAACTCATATGTTATTCAGAGGCTGGGCCTTTGGGAGGTGATTAGATCATTAGGGCAGAGCCCTACAGATTGGGGTTAGTACCCTTGTAGAAGAGGCCCCAGAGATTTGCCTTGCTTCTTCTACCATGTAAGGAGACAGCAAGAAGCTTCTGTGTATTAGACATGGGCTCTCTCCAGGCACACGGTAAATTTATGTCATGAATAAGCTACCTACATTTATGGCATTTTGTTACAGCAACCTGACTACAGACTAAGACACCCTCTGTTTGTAAATGACCTCTAGCTTTTACCCTAAGATCATTGCTTCTCTACTGAGGAAATTTTGCTCTTAAGGGGACATTTGACAATGCCTGGAGAAATTTTTGGTGTTACAACTTTGGATACTACTGGCATCTAAGGGTAGAGGCCAGGAGTGCTGCTAAACATTTTCTAATGCACAGAACAGACCACAATAACAAATAATTATGCAGTATAAAGTGTCAGTAGTGCCAAGGTTAAGAAATTCCATCTTTAATGCTTTCCATGAAACTGAAGGGCAGTGTATCTGCATTTGTTTTCTATTGAAGTTACTGTGAATTTAGCAGCTTAAAACATAAGTAATTTATTAACTCACAGTCAATAGGCCTTAAGTCTAGCTAAGCATGACTGGGCTCTTTAATGAAGTTAATCAAAATACCAAAGCCGTCCCAACCAAGCTGAGTTCTCATTAGAAGGCTCAAGAGAATAATCTACTCCAATTTGTTATTAGCAAGATGCATCTCTTTGAGGCTGTAGAACTGAAGTCCCCATTTTCTTGCTAGATGTCCCTCAGTGGCTGCTTTCAGCTTTGAGAAGTCACCTGAGTTCTTTCCATGTGGACCCTTATCTTCAAGCCAGCACTGAACCATTCAGCATTTTTCATGTTTTGAACCTCTGATTTTCTCTTTTGCTACTAGCCAGAGAAAATGTTCTCCTTTTGAAAGATTTCTATGATTATTTAAAGCCCACCTGCACAATCTCCCTTTCTTAAAGTCAACTGTGCCATATAACAGCATATTCTAATCATAAGAATAAAATTAATCACATTCACAGTCTGAAAGATTTTGCACCACTTACGGCTTGCACACTAGGGGTGGTGAGTCTTGCTGATCATCTAAAAATATTGACTACTACAATATTTAGAACTGAACTCATAGTATTTCTCACCAAATTAACCCTTCTTTCTGCTTTTATAAAAGGCAATTTAATATCTTGTTAGTCAGCTACGACCAAAATCTCTGCCTTACTATCATAACCAGTTTCCTTTGTTGTTTATATATTTTTTTGTAATTTTATCCTTTCAAGGCCTTCACCTTCCTTCCTGAGGCTCTTATCATGCAGCTTACCTATGCCATGGTACTCCACTGTCAGCTCATCCTGTTCAAATCCATTTCACATAGTCCTACAGCATTAATTCTTCTGACCATATTTAGGTCCTTCTCTGAAATATTCACTTTTTATGACTATGTTCACGTTTCTGAATTTGTTGCCTTTCATCCACCCTTGAGCCAAACAAATCCCACTTTTCCTCCTGGAAGTCCCGCTCTTCTCTTTATGTTTACCTCATGGTACTCTTCTTTTTTGATCTGTAATTAAAATACACTTATTTCACCATTCAAAAGTAACAACTACTGCCTTTTCCATCACAAATTTTTCCCAAATATCCCAATTAATGGTGATAGCTTATTCAGAATTCTTATCCTATATATTTTTTAAACTTTTATTACTGTCAGCACGTTTATACCTTGTGTTATTACCCCATATGTATACATTATATTTTCTCTCTTGAGATAGAAATTTATCATGAACATTATCTTACAATACATTTGTTTTGAACATTATGTATCAGATTACAATGAATTGATTTGACTGAATAGGGCAATTAAATTTCCTTTACACTACGTTATAAAGAGAATTATAATGAGATAAAGGCTAATAAGACTTAGAACAGGTTTGCCCTCAGGAGGTTGCATCGATTCTTTGAATATAGGGGGAAAAGACAGACAGTGAGGTTGTAACAGGCTCTTGGGAGATCCTAAGTACAGCTGTCATCAGCTCTAGCCAGCCACAGAAGTTTTAAAAGTTTATGCAGCCTATTTTGGTTGCATTATAGCTTCCCTTTTTCCAAATATATTTCCAATGATATTCTGTTTAATTTGCATTAGTATGCTTCGGATGTTGTAAAGCTCTGTAACTCCAATCAAAGGTTAGCATTCCTGATTCACAATGCCCAAGAACAGAATGTTTGCTGAAAAACAGCAAACCTAATTTGATTAATAACTTTTAATGTTTTTATAATATAATTATGTGAGGTATCACTTAAAAATTCTAGTCTGGTCCTTATAAAAAATGTTCATAGAAGTTATTAATTATTCTAGTTGGAACTGCAAAGTAGGGTAGATCAATTTAGAAATATTTCAAAAGTTTTTACCTTTTGGAAACCTTTGAAAAGGTATTTTGTGCCTTCCCTTAATTTTTAATATCTGGCTATTTTTGACATCTGTGCTTTCATCCATTTAAGGAGAACAGGATTTGCCACAGGATCCACTTCTCATTTGACTTTAAGAGATGACTTTGGTAGAGAGGATTAGCAACAGTGGAGGGAGGGTAGTTTTTGCTGGCTGAATAGTGTCACCCCAAACTTCCTACCCTCACTACCTCAGAATGTGACTACTTGTAGAGATAGGGTGTTTAAAGGGGTAATTAAGGTTAAACAAGGTCATAAAGATAGGCCCTAATTCAATGACTAGTGAATTTATAAGAGGAAATTAGGACACATACATAGGAATGACCGGGGAGAAGCAAAGAGAAAAGAAGGCCTTATATAGGCCAAGAGAGAGACCATGGAAGAAACCAACCTACTTAGACCTTGAGCTCAAATTTCTAGTATTCAGAATTCTGAGAAAATAAATGTCTGTTGCTAAGGCCACCCAGTCTTTGGTACTTGGTTATGGCAGCCCTAGTACACTAATATAATAGCCTTTTGGAGCTAAATAGTATAATACAGTTAGAACTATTCATTTTAAAGGAGTACTTTACAATTCAAATAAACTGCTGCTTTTATGCACAATAAATCCGCACTAGGCAAGCTGAGGTTTGAAATAGAAAATAAAGTCAGGTGTGTTTATACATGAAGTCTTCTAAGTAGGTTGCAATGTTTTCCTTCAGCTTGACATTGTAACTGCTTTTCCATTTACTGAACATCACACGGATGCTATACCTCATCTATAAAAGTCTTGGAGAAATATCACTGTCCTTGTTAACACTGAGGACACATGAAATCTAAACTCTAATACTATTAAAGAACATTGTATCTCTTGGTTCACCAATAGTAAATCTGCATTCAATAAACATTGAGCCTTTGCTGCCTGCACAGCAGACAATCAATGAAGTACTACACAGCTCTAATCACGTACTAAGAAAGAATTAGGCAAGGGTAATAGAACTTGATTTTTGTAGTACCTCGGATACATGTTACATATTACAAAAATCTACCCAAGATCTCATTCTTTAGAGTCAAACAACAATAACAATGACAAGAACAAAACAAAAAACAGACTTCTCTCAAGACTTCTAAAGATATGATTAGAATTTAAGTTTGTTGCCAACACCTTTTGTGTCTATTGTGTAATTTATGTGGTATTGAGTATGTTCTTAATTATCAGATATACAGTCTTCAGTACTATATATACATTCTTGTTAGTTTGTTTCTTTTCTTTTTTTACTCTGGTAAGAAAACAACATGAGATGTATCCTCTTTAACAAATTTTTACATCCACAATACATCATTGTTAACTATAGGAACAAGGTTGTACAACAGATCACTAGAATTTATTCATCTTGCATAATTAAAACTTTATATACATTGAACAACAACTCCTCATCTTCCCCTCTGCCCACCTGCTAGCAACTGTCATTCTACTGTCAATTTTATGAATTTGACAATACTAGTTTTCCACTATGACTGGAATCGGGCAGTATCTGTTTTGTCTGTGACTGGCTTATTTCAGTTAGCATAATGTCCTCCATGTTCATTCATGATGCCGCTTATGGTACGGTTTCCTTCTTTTTTGTGACTGAACAATATTCTGCTGTATGTATATATCACATTTTTTTAAAATTCATTCATCTGTCAACAGACATTTAGGTTGTTTCTGTATGTTGGCTGCTGTGAGTACAAGAATTATCAAAAAATAATGCTAATACTTGGTGATAGTTTCAGTTGATTTTCAAAGAGTCAGAATTTTTAAAAAAATATTAGCATTACAATACCTTTATACAACACAGTATATGCTACTTAAGTTAAAGCTTCCTTATAGCTAGGTTTCCTGTGTTCAAAGCCTGACTCTGTCACTTACTAACTGGGCTAGGTATTAAATCTTTCTATGTCTTAAATGCTTATCTGTAAAATGTGACTGATAATAGTTCCCATGAGAGGAGTATTAGGAGAATTAGGTGAGATACATATAAAACATATAGAAAACTGATTCATATAAATACTTGCTTCCATAATATGTGTGAGTGACATTATTGTTTGTTCACAGATTCATTTCTTACTTTGCATGACTGAAAATTGTACCACTTTAAAAGTAAAAATATAAAACCTAAAACTCTCAGGGTTTTATATTTTTATATTTTATTCTATCTATAAATTTTATATTTTTTTATATTTTATTCTATCTATAAATTTTTATTTTATTTTATTTTTTATTGAGGCAGGGTCTCACACTGTTGCCCAGGCTGGAATACAGTAGTGCTATCATAGTTTACTATAATCCCAAACTCCTGGCTTCAAGTGATCCTCCTGCTTCAGCCTCCCCAGTAACTAGGACTACAGGTGAAAACCACCATGTGCAGCTAATTGTTTCTTTTTTTGTACTTTTTGTAGAGAAAATTTCTTCTTATGTTACCTAGGCTGGTCACAAACTCCTGGCCTTAAGCAGTCTTCCTGCTTTGGCCTTCCAAAGTGTTGGGATTATACGCATGAACCACCTTGCCTAGCCACCACCCATGAATTTTTGGATTCACATATTCTTGCAAAATACAAATTCTGTTAAGGGACATTGCTATTGAAACTTTAATAGGGAAGGACTTAAAAGCAGAATTAGATATAGACTGACCTGAATTCAAGGCCCAATTCTATGTCCTTTAGCAAGTTGCCAAGACATCCTGAACTTACATTTATTATATATTAAAGATAAAATTTATGATATGTATGTCATAGATTGCTGGGAAATTGAAGAAGTAAATGTTTGCAAAGTCCTTATCATGTTTGGAATATACTAAATCATCAGCACATTTTTGTTTATTTTACGATTATTTTCTGGATATTAGTATAGACCGCAGATGACTCAAAGCAATGATTATTTTCATCTTTCTTGGTTTTCTGGGCTGCCTGAGCTCAGTGAGGCATTCCTTACTTGGGGTTTCTTATATGGTTATAGTCATGGGACACCCAAGCTGAAATTATTTGAAGACAGGGCCAGACATTCAAGATGATTTCTTTCAGATTCACATCTTGTATCTCAGTTGCAATATCAATTACAGCTTAGTAGTAGCTGGCATGTCTTTCTTCATTTAACCTGTCCATCTAGTATCTTGAACTTTTTGCATCATCAACATAACAGTCTCAGGATAGATGAACTTCTCAAATAGAGGTTGTCTTCCTACAGGTTAAGTAATCTAAGGTCCAGGAGTCAGTTATAAGGATACTTTAACCTTGTTATTAAAGCCACACAGCATCATATTGACTGAGCTTTTTTGTTATAAATGATTTATAATATCATCTTAGATTCAGTGAGAGCAGATTATAGAAAGGCATAAAAACTAGTAGGTATGATTTATCATGTTGGGAGGGGGTTGTGGGAATCTTAGACGTAGAGATGCAACATTATTATTGCTACAGTCACTGTTTTCATTATCCATGTCATAATCACCATCATCATCCATTACTGATTTAATTACAAATTGTTTCAGTTATTTTGGGGAAAACAGAAAATGTTAGTATCCTTAAATAAACAATTATCTTCAGTGACATAATTCTATTTCTGGGACCTGTTCTAGGGGAATTTACTCCAAAAGAACAAAAAATTATACATGAGATGATTTTCCTTCATATATATATGTTTATAAAAAATAAAAATTACTTGCTGATAAAAAATAGATATTTTTTGAGAAACAGTAAGAAAACATTAGAAATGAGTTTTCAAAGGATAAAATAACATTTGCTTATATTATCACTTTATATATGTGTATACACACACACATATATATACATAAATTATAATAATGTGTTATGACCAATCCAGAAATATATACATTGAAGCATGCTAGAAGAAAAATAACCAATATGCAAATATTGATAAATTATATAGTAGAATTATGAGTGCTTTATATTTAATTTCTCTTTCCATATATAGTTCTGCTGTCATATTTTGGGTCAAATTATCTGTCCCTTCATATCTCACTGGACTGCCATTCAAAACTCTCTTTCTACACTTACTTCCATCTCATACCTAGTGCCTCAGCTGTACTAAATTACTTTTAAATTCCTGAGTAACCCTTATTGTCTTCATCTCAGTAGTTGATATTTCTGGTGTCTTGCTTCATATCCCTTTGCCCTCTTCTCATTTTACCTCAAAATAGATACCATGAGCAGTTTTTGAGGGTTCATCTCACAAAACTGCCCATAATATTGGTGAGATATTGGCATGGTCAACTGATGAAGGATAAGTGACTCATTCTTGATCATGAATGACTTATACTTGTCCATGGTATTGGCAAGGTCAATAGATTAAGCATGAATGATTCATTATCATTTTGGCTTAATTCCAGGATCTTTCTAGTGCCATGGAAGCCATCTGAGACCACAAGCAAGTACAGCCAGGAAGGTTGGGTGGGGGGGAAAGCTAGCCATCCCTGGAGCAACTCTCAGTCACTGGGGACAGCGGGCCAGGTGACTTCTGGGTTGTCAGGTTGCTGCCATGGACAAGAGCAGTAACTTCTGGGTATTGCTATAGCAATGGTAATTTGACATAGCACACTGGTGGGCACGTCTTATGGGGAAGTGCTTTCCTAGACCTGTTTTAACTGGTCCTCAATTTGGTCAGGTGTTGGAGTCGCACCTCTGGTTGAGTCCCGCCTCCTGCCTCATAGCAAATGGCCAATAAGAATCAGAGTCTCTCAATCATACTCTCATAGGGAACTGTATTTTCCAATTATATGAATGAGCATGGAAATGAATTATTTCCTAGTGAAGCCATCAGAGAGAACACAGGGTCTGACAAGGCTGCAATCAAGTTATCAATTCTACTGTGTTCTGCTGTTCATGGACCAGTGCATATGTTTAGATAATAAATGTGTGTTGTTTTAATTTGTTAAATAATTTATTATACAGCAATAGGAAACTAATGAAATACAATTTTACAAGTTGGAATTAAAGCATTACACTAGAAATTTATTATCTCTTGTCTTCCACCTCGACATCTTATCCCACTGGGAGGTCTTCAGGGTCAATAACTTTCTTCTCCTATGATAATAATGCCTTCTTCTGAATACCTCTTGATGGACCTGCTTGAGGCCATTTTACAGTTAACTTTTTAAAAAATCTATAAGGGTACACTCTGAAATAATTATTCAAAAATATAGTATAGTAACCACGTAAAACAGTAAAATACTACATTATCATTGTCATGTAATGTACTTTACATAATTGTGTGCATTATACTCATATGACTAACAGTGCAGTATGTTTATTGCCTACTACCTGTTTTAACTGGTTCTCAATTTGGTCAGGTGTTGGAGTCGCACCTCTGGTTGAGTCCCGCCTCCTACCTCATAGCAAATGGCCAATAAGAATCAGAGTCTCTCAATCATACTCTCATAGGGAACTGTATTTTCCAATTATATGAATGAGCATGGAAATGAATTATTTCCTATGAAATAATGACTAACAGTGCAGTATGTTTATTTACACAAGCATCATTAAAACATGTCAAAAATGCATTGTACTACAACATTATGACGGTTACAATGTCACTAGGTGGTAGGAATTTTCAGCTCCATTATAATCTTACAGGACCACCACTATATATGTGATTTATTATTTCAAAATAGAAAACTGGTACCACGCATATTCCCTTTTCATGGTGGCTTTCATAAGGCAAATGTTCAGGAAATCTTTGCTAAGGAATGGCCAAAGAAAGATATAGTTTGCTAAATACTGTTCACTGATATGGACATTAAGCATATTTGATGCTTCTTTGGAGGTGAAAGAATTGAGATTTGCTGGGTGTCTGAATGGGATAGAACAAAAGTTGATGTGTTCTTCTTCCATTGCTAGTCACACCTAAAAATAACTGTCTCACTTGATCACAAGTGGCCCATGAAACAATAAGAAAGTGGGGTTGCCATCCCCTTTAACTGCTATCATGAATGACAGAGGCAACAGTTTAAATTTCTATTACTCTAATACCAAACTTCTTAATCTCCTAGATGTGATTTGTATTTCCAAGAGAGATAAAAAGGGTGGAACTATGATGAATGAGCGAGAATGTATCTGTTTATATTAGTAAACTCCTTTAGTTGCTTATAAATAACCAAAAACTTCTCTGGTATTAATCATATGTAAGAAATCCTAAGTGGCCCAACAAAATTGATGCTAATCTAAACCATTGGCTATATATTTTTTCTGCATTGAAATAGAAATTAATTAGCCAAGGTTGGCCTCTTAATACTTCCATTTAACAATTAAGCCTATTATTTAGGTAGCTGTCATCACACAGCAATAATCATATTAGAGTTATATAGCCAAGGCTCTGTGGTTCAGAAACCAAGTCATTCAAGAACTTGATTTATATGTTATCCAGATAACTAATTATCTTTGTTTTAAAATAAATTTTGAAGAGAGCAATGCATTAAGTAATTATCTAACGAGATCAGTAATGAAACTTATGAGAGTAAAATAAGAGCTTGCCTGAATAAAGGAGTGTATAGTTTAGATGACTCATACATATAGAGCTTCTTTAAACAAGCACTTCATTTTTCAGAAATCCCTGGATTGCTGGAATACCAATATACATAAAATGACTACACCTGTGTGCAATAGCAAAGAAAATGGAAATCTTGGTCGCTGAGTTTCTTGCAATGGGTCCTTTCCATCAGGGGCCTCCTGAAGTAGTAAAATAATAAGCAATTCCCAGTATCCTGTAATTCTGGGGTTTGGTAGACTTGTATTCACATAACAAGGACACTATCAGGTCAAATTACAGATCAAAACAGTTCAATCTAATACTTTTTTTTTTCTAAGCCTCGTTTCCTCACCTGTAAAATAGGAGTGATCATAATGTTTATCTCATGAAGCTACTGTGAAATAAGATTAAGTACACAAAGAATATGTTCCAACACACTGCCTCTATATCTGTTAGATTTCATTCACATTATTATGTAATTGAAGCTCAAATTGTACCATATAATACATCTTATTTCAACTTGTAGTTCTGATTGCCTTTGCCAGGCAGATGGCCAGTTCAGGCTAAACATTAGTATCAGGCCTGCCATCTCTGCCTGGCTGCTGAAATTGGCTTTGATTAGATGCTTTCATTAAAACAAAACCAGAAACAACTTTCTTTCTCTCAGGTTTATTCATCTCTGTGAACTCTTCCTGAGATATAGATGAGAATTTCTGTCAGAGGAAAGAATTCTCCATCTATACCTGTTGCCCATTGTTCCTAAAATGGCAATAGCAGTTGAATGTAATTGTCAAAAAAAAGTGAAAGAAGGTGAACTTGAAGAGAATAACACTTGTGATTTTTTTTTTCTTTGTAGGTTGAGTTTTGTAACTTAGGGAAGTTAACCTATCTCTCTCTAAATTTCTCAACTATGATATAAGAAGTTAAGCCAAATGTTCTCTAGAGGTTCCATCCAGCTCTCATAATTTAGTCTAATTCTGTGCTTCTTTGACTCCCATCGTTTTGTGCTTGGCCCAGATGTCTTCCAGGATCCTATGCACCATGATCTTCCACTCGTATTAACAGACAGACTCTCCTTGAGCTAGTGAGGGACTTACGAATTTCTACTAAGCAGCCTCCAAGAGACATTGCCCATATTCTTTCTCTGAGTTTTTTCAGTAGTTGAACCTACGGAAAAATTTTTAAATAGTTGCACGGTAACTTGTCCATAGTATTAAGTCATACTTAGTGTTTCTATTGGTTTACTAATAAAATGAATTATGTCTTGTATTAAATGTATACATTTTTATATTGGGACATCTGGTCTTCAGAGTCTTGATAAAAGTATGCCTTGGCCATGTCCAGTGGCTCACACCTGTAATTCCAGTACTTTGGGAGGCCGAGGCAGGTGGATCACGAGGTCAAGAAATCAAGACCATCCTGGCCAACATGGTGAAACCCCATCTCTACTAAAATACAAAATTAGCTGGGTGTGGTGGCACATGTCTGTATTTCCAGCTACTTGGGAGGCTGAGGCAGGAGAATCCCTTTACTTTGGGAGGTGGAAGTTGCAGTGAGCTGAGATCATGCCATTACACTTCTTCCTGGGATCAAAACTCTGTCTCAAAAAACCCTAATTTATAGACTTCTAATTGAATTTTCTTGCAAATGTACACACACGTGTATGCATGCACCCACACACACACCAATTGTTATACATAGAGAACAAGGCAGGCCTCAGCTGCTTTTTGCTGATTAATGGCTTTAAGAGAAATGAATAAGATAATTATGCCTAATGTAAACTACAAGATCAGTTGTTACATTTTTAATGGCTCTGCCTCTATCTGTATACCTTTTCTGTCCTCTCCCCACCAATTCCCTCCCCTCATCTCCTTTCCTCTCTCTTCTCAAATGTTCTTTGTACAAATTTCAGTATTTTCTGTTTCTCTTGTTAATTACAAGTTAAATACAATATTCGAAAAGTCCATTTTACATGTAATTTTAGTCATGTTTTTGGACCTCTTGAAAATTAAAGTTTAAAAATTTGGTAGGTCATCCACTGACATATGCTAGTGAATCCACCTGTTGGAGCCATGTAAACTGTCTCACCAGGGGTGTGTGTTTACTTGTGAAGGATTATTTAAGCTTGGATAAAAGCTGCATGTAATAGAACTGCTGACTCTTGGTGTCTCAAGGTTTTTGCTTTTTGTTTCTTTTTTTGTTTCTCAGCTGATGATTATGTTTTTGTTTCTGCTTCATGAAGGCTAGTTATTTTCAATTAGTGAAAAACGTGAATGAAAATTGAATATTATGGCTAACCATTTGGTGATGTTTTGTATCAGGTGAATAATGGAGATCAAGTCTTTATCACATGAAGGATCTGATCTGCATTTATTTTGTGTGTGTGTGTTTGTGTATGTGTTTCTTTTTCTGTTTTTGTGTTTAAATGAATTAAGAATTTTGTGATTGCTCTTTTTTTTTTTCTTTTTTTTCTTTTTTTTTTTTTTTTTTTTTAATCAAGACACAGATTTCAAATCAAAGCGATGATCCCAGTCAGGATCAGCCAAGGTCTCTCACAAACACTTCATCAAAATGAGTTTCCAAGAAGTTCTGCCTTAAATTATTCTTATGGATCGTTCAAGTTATGAGTGAATATTTAGACTGTAGTTCACAAAAACCTCTCTCTTTGGGGGGAAAAGAAAACTGGCTTTCATTTGGCAGTTTTTGACTTTGTCAGCATTTCTAATGGCAAGAATGACAAAGTCTGCTTGGGAAAGGTCGGCACTGACAGCTGTGTTTTATTATTGAATATTTCTGGTGGTGGGGTTGGCTGCCACTCTGTTTATGTTGCTTGTAAGATTTCACGCAAGACTCTGCAAGATTGTGGGCTAAAACCAAAGTGTCTGATCTGCTGGATAATTCATTCCATCCCCTTCATTCCTAGGCCCTTTCTTTTATTTATTTTTTCCAAGTGCAAACTGAGTACTGCCAAAAAATGGAGTCTAATGGTAGCCCCAGGTTCTGGTGCAGTTCCCAACTGCTTCCTGGGTCTATGGGGCTGCAAGGCGGCCATCCCTGCTCGGTTGACCCGGTAGTTCTCCCCTGAGCTGCTTGTCCCCAAGGTCCTAGTCTGTCTTTTTTTTTTTTTTCTTTTTTTTCTTTAATGTATAGGATGTGTTAAGATTTTTTACTTCTATCCTAGTAAATCATTAAGTATTTTAAATATGAGAAGGATTTGGCTGGAGTTTCATTTATGAAAGATTTATTCTGGATAGATTGTAAAGACAAAACGTATATGGAAGGCAAATGGATTGAAGTATAGAATTGTAAAAGCTATTGTATAAAGTGAGCCAGATTTCAGGATAGTGGCACTGGAATAGAGAGAAGTAGTCAAGACATATAAGTGTTTAAACCAGGGATACTTAGGAAATCTTTCTTAGGAGATAAAATTAATGAGAATCAGTAGAGGATTAGTTATGGTAGTTGTGAGAGAGGTTGACAATGATGAAAAGATGGTGAATTGAGAGGAAGGAAGATTTTTTTTTTTTTTTAAGGAAAAGAGAGGAAGAAAAAGAGGGAGAGAGAACAGAAATATTGCTTTATTCTATAAATGGCTATTAATAATGGCCGATGATTATTTTATGTATTTAAAATGGAGAATGTATATTTTATTTATCTAAAGTGGAGAGTCTGCTTATTAAGTTTACTTGTTACTGATCTGAGTTCAGATTCTGGATATCCTTATTTATTTTCTGTTTCGTTGAGTCTGAATCTCTTTATGGCTCTTATGTGTCTGGGTGTTAGAATACATTGATCCTTATACCACTCTATCTTTTTTGGTTTGAAATCTGTTTTATCAAATGCATAAATTACAACTCCTTTTTTGTTTATTTATTTGTTTTTTTTCTCTATTTGATTGGTAAATCTTTCTCCAACCCTTTGTTTTTAGTCTATGTATATCTTTGGATATAAAATAGGTCTGGATATAATATACCGTTAGATTTTGGCTGTATCTTTTAATTAGAAAATTTAGTTGATTTCCATTTAAGATTACTGCCATTTGATGTTAGCTGACTATTTTATCCATTTGTTGATGTAAATTCTTCTTTCTGTTGATGTTCTTTACTTTTTGGTATATTTTTAGAAAGGCTAATACTGGTTGTTCCTTTCTGTGTGTAATGCTTCTTTCAGAAGTTTTTGTAAAGCAGGCCTGGTGGTAATAAAATCTCTGAGTACTTGCTTGTTCATAAAAGATTTTATTTTTCCTTCAATTGTGAAGCTTAGTTTGGCAGGATATGAAATTCTGGGCTGAAAGTTCTGTTCTTTGAGGATGTTAAATATCGGCTCCCACTCTCTTCTGGCTTGTAGGGTTTCTACTGAGAGATCTGCTGTAAGTCTAATAGGCTTCCCTTTGTGGGTAACCTGACCTTTCTCTCTGGCTGCCCTTAGTATTTTCTCCTTTGTTTCAACCCTGGTGAATCTAATGATTATGTGTCTTGGGGTTGCTCTTCTTAAGGAATATCTTTGTGGTGTTCTCTGTATTACCTGAGGTTGAATGGTATCCTGCTTTGCTAGATTGGGAAAATTCTCCTGGATAATATCCTGAAGAATATTTTCCAGCTGGGATTCATTCTCTCCATCACATTCAGGTACACCTATCAAACGTAGATTAGGTCTTTTCACATAGTCCCATAATTCTTGGAGACTTTGCTCATTCCTTTTTATCCTTTTTTCTCTATTCTTGTCTTCTCGGTCCATTTCATTAAGTCGGTCTTCGACCTCTGATATCCTTTCTTCTGCTTGATCAATTTGGCTATTCAAACTTGTGCATATTTCACTAAGTTCTTGTGTTGTATTTTTCAACTCCATTAGTTCATTTATATTCCTTTCTATATTGTCCATTCTTTTTAACACTTCGTCTAACCTTTTTTCAAAGTTCTTAGTTTCTTTGCATTGGTTTAGAACAATTTGTTTCAATTCCCAGAGGTTTTTTACCATCCACCTTCTAAAACCTCCTTCAGATACTGGAACACAGTCCTCTTCCATTAGGACTTGTTCCATTGCTGATGAGGAATTACTATCCCCTGTAGAGGGAGAAGGGTTCTGACTTTCAGTTTTCTCGGCCTTTTTAGGCTGTTTTTTTCCCCTTTATTGCGATTTTATCCATCTGATATCATTATAATTAGCGCCTTTCTCATTAAGTTCCTGAGAGGACGTCCAATTTATTGATTCCCAGTGCTGGAATCCGAGCAACCCACTGCGCCGGCCAAAACAGCAGCGATAGGACTGATGGTGCTCTTCTGCCTGGGAATCTCCAGTCTGGCTTCCTTCTTGAGTCCGCAACAAGCGGCTCTGCCTTCCCGGAGCTCCAAACACCAGTCAGTAGGGGAACCAGTCCTGCTCACTGTGCAGAAGAGCTGCTGTGCCGAGGCGACGGCAAAACCGCTGCACCGGCCACAGAAGTCGCGCTGGCGACCCGCGGGGCTCCTCCACTGGAAATCTTCTGGTCCGTGGGCTACGAAAAGTTCTCTGAAAATGTGGCGTCCTCACATTTTCCGAGCTTTCACTGGGAGCTACAATCCCGAGCTGTTAGCGATCAGCCATCTTGGATCTCTCTCCGTGATTGCTCTTATTGAGATGAGTTCTGTGAATTGATGACTGGGATTATCTTTTTATCTGTGGCTAAAGTTGCAGTTCTGAAGATGTAAACTCTCTCCGTGTCTCTATATATGTCAATGAGGAAAGACATTACCTTTCTTTAAATGAGTATAAAGTATTTTGCTATTTCTGGAGTACATTCATATGTTTTATCGTTATACCTCTTCAATTAAATGAGTGCTGTTCAGATTGATTTATAGAAAGTATTTCCAAAATTCACAGCAGTTAAGAAAATATAATTTGTAATATGATTAAGTGCTTGACTAAAACGAAATCCTTTTTACCAAAACTGCTTTCTCTGAAACATTTAATGAATCCAGATTCACTTAATTAAAATGGATCAGAATGTATTAATAATTTTGGTTTAAAAGAGGTTTTAAAAAGCAGCTTCATGTCTTTTCCTTGCTTTATCACTGTTGAAGATAGCATGAGTCCATTTTAGTTTTATAAGATTTAAGATTATTATAAAGTGTCTTACTTAGACTGAACTTTCTAAATTTCTTATATAGGTTTCCTAATAAAATAAGCTGTTACTACTCATCTACTTAATATTCAACACTTGGAAAGTTATACATAGCATTCAACAGAATTGAATAAAAATTCTGAGAAACATTTTTTATAGCAGACATTATATTTGTAGTGTATTAGCACAACCATTATTTTTTAGATTTTAAGTAACCCCCCACAAATTGAGTAAGTAATAAATAAAATTATAGTCTTTGGATATCTGTTAAATTTCCCGATAATTGTGTACATATTGCTTGTTTTTATATGTTTTTACATGACTGGGACATATTAACGAAGATACTTATTTCCCACTTAGAAAATATAAAGAAACATATAAAACTAAAAAATGTATTATATGTATTCATGAATTGGTTGCATATGACAGACTTTTCTCAATGAACCACAAACAATAATTTTCTTAAATTGAAATTTCTGACATTATTGTTTTGGTTAGATGCTATAATTAATATAAGTTATTGAAATACTTATAATACTGGGGAAAATGGTGATGGAAAAGCATGAATTTTTAGACAAAATAATAATATCTGTTTTTTTGTAAATCAAAAAGTAAAGAAAGTAGTCTTACAGTATCTTGTTGTTCAGTAATATAAAAGAGGATAATGAAAAGCCAGACATGAATGGCTGTGAGAATACTCACAATATATTTAGAACGGGAATTTTTACTTGTCTTGGTTTATTGTGTTTACAAATACTAGATCTGTGAAGACACAAAGGGTTGGGTAAATATTTTTGCCAAAGTTGGCTCAGTTTAATGTACTTATTTTAAAAATGCTATGAAGCACTAGCTGCCAAATATTAATGCCAAACTGGAATCTGACTTTCTCACTGTTAAATAATAAACAATAATTTTTCACCTTCTGTGCAATCTGCCCATATAGCAAAGAATCCATGATACACAAAAATAATTTTATCTTTATTGAGATGACTTTATCATGTCCTTCATTATTAAAAATAGAACAAAGTCTTCTCGCATATGGAAGAGCTAAGCTTGCTTAAAATTGCTCAAGCATCCAAGATCCTACCTTAATCTAGTGGCCAAATAGCTTGGGATAAATATTTTGATTGTGCTCTCCCCAGATCAGTCCTTCCATTTAGAACAAATAAAAATTATAAGGAATATTTTTATACTTAAAAGTATGTATGTTTACCTGAAACCCTGGAATATCATACAGATCTGCTCTTTCACCTTATAAAAAGAAACACTAGAGGCTGGATGCAGTGACTCATACCTATAATCCCAGCACTTTGGGAGGCTGAGGCGGGCAGATCATGAGATCACGAGTTCGAGACCAGCCTGGCCAATATGGTGAAACTCTGTTTCTACTAAAAATACAAAAATTAGCTGGGCATCATGACACTCACCTATAGTCCCAGCTACTACTTGGGAGGCTGAGGCAGAAGAATCACTTGAACCAAGGTTGCAATGAGCCAAGATTGTGCCACTGCACTCCAACCTTGGTGACAGAGTGAGACTCCATTAAAAACAAAACAAAACAAAAAAACCACTAGAAATAATTTCTTTGGTTGCTCCCTATTTATTTTAAAATTTGCCCAATACAATTGTTAGATTCTTTAGGAATTGTGAAATCAGAAGGGATGCTTACACTACCCTAAATAAAGTTTGTAGAGATAAAACATGAATATAAATATTTTAGGAATTGTACACTGTGTGAGTACCTGAGAGATTTATCAATGACTTTGCAACCATACATACTTCTGACCCCTCGTGAGAAGCATTGATTAAATTCTAGGAAATAACTCTATACTGTACCCCATACAGAATTTTACTCTTTTTCCTTCTGATGTTTTAGTAACTATAATAAATGGACCACAGTCATTTAGTATCATTATCAAACAGGTTTTTGCTTCCCTCTGATGATTGCCTGAGGCCCTGATATGAGCTTCAGGCTAGAACTTGTATATTCACCAAAGGACAATCACAGGGCGTTTTGGATAGGAGTGTAGCAGGTACTTTGAACTATTGATAATTAAGAATTAGCCTGTTGAATACAGGCTTCTAAAATGGCATTGCTTAGGCAACTTTCAAATTGGACCAGTTGACCGAGTCATTGTAAACAGAATTTTTATAAGTCCAGAAGTGAATGTCCTCCACAAAAGCATGTTGGTGAAACATGATCTAGCAAAATGAGAATTTATCTAGTGGAGACAAAGAGAACTCGTAACAGGACTCAAAGGAATCATTTTGTAAATATAGAAAAATAAGTGAGATATACACATTTAAATTATGCATGGTAACAACTGTTTTGGTATTTTATATTACTGGGAATTTAATAGATATCCAAAAACTATTCATAGATTAACTTCATTTAATATTTACTCATTTTTTTGAGTTACTAAGATCTTAAAGAAATGTTTGTGCTAATATGTTACAAATATAATTCCTGCATAAAAATGTTTCTCCGAATTGTATTCAAGTTTGTTGAACACTATGTATACCTTTTCAAATCTTAAATACTATGTAAATGAGTAGTAAGAGCTTATTATTATTTTTTTTACTCAACTTATACAGGACATTTAGGAAGTTTGGACTAAGTAAGACACTTGATGATAAAATAAGCTCATAAAGCTTACAGAAATAAAATGTACTCTTACGGTATACTCACTGATAAACTCAGGACTAAACAATGAGTGAAATTTAAATGTGGCTACTTTTTTGAATGTTGTTAATATTTTTAACAGTATATTTTTAGTAATACATTAAAACGTTGCTATTGCTACCTCTGCATTTATTAGACAATGTTTTCAAAACTGAAAATAAACATTTTTAATGGTATCTACTTGTCATTGACTCTTTCACCCCTTCATCCTCATCCTTATCCTGAATTCAGAGACAAATCTTTTTTCTGAGTCTCCTTACATTTTAGGGCAATAGAGTCACTTGCATCTTTCAACAGATGTCTTCCTATTTACCAGTATATACTTGGACAAATTGATTGAGCTAACGAAGTCCAAATCCGAAATGCCATATTTGAGAATGATTCTCATTTAATTAGGCATGACAAGTCCACTATTAAAAAATAAGGGTTGACTTCATATGTGGAGCTGTGCTTTCAGCTTGTATTCACCAAGGATTTTGTGAAATGCTCTCTCATGTGGCAGATGGAAATGTCACTATGTTGGCACAAATTGCTCTGGCGTAACACCTGGTTTGCAGGATCCTATTTTCACAAATGGTAAAATGGTTGTTTCTTGGCAGGTAAGGGATGTTTGCACATTTGGAGGATCTTGACAAAAGAGGAATTTAACCAAACTTATGAGTAGTGCTGATGAAATCTTGCAGGGGAGGTTTCTTCAGGTTACTTTTCTAGCTTCAGGACAGAAAAGTAAATTAAGAGGGGCTTTTCCAAGCCCAATCTGACATTCAGTATCAAAATTTCCAGACATAAATTAATTCTCTGACATTTGAACTTGCTCAATATTGAGTGGCTCCAGATTTATACAGCAAACACATGAAACCCTATATGGTTAATTAATGCTCTTGTGACACTTAGGTAAATAATGAAATCAAACCTTTTTGTGGTTAATAATACTTTTCAGAGATTACTTACAATCATAAAGTGAGAAACAATACAAAAATTATCTGAAACTTAGATAATGCAAAAAGGTCTTTTTTAGCTTTTATATTGAAAGGTAAATCAGAGATTATCTAGAAAAAGAGACAGTATTATTAATTATTTACCCTTGATTTACAGTCTCATATTTAGTAATGCTACCTGCTAAATTACAGACTTTCTCCAGTAATGACTCAGTATTAACTCCCATCAGGTGAAACATAATCCTGATGTTTATAGATTTTATGGCTTTATTGGACTTTTACCACTTTCATATTTAATGAAGCATTTATATTCTAACTTTTTTACTTATTAAATTGCATAACTTATACTCTCCATTATTTAATTAGTTCAATTAAATTGTCACAGAGATCCACTTGTTTGAGAGACATGTTTTAATATTTTGAAAATTATAGTTATATTATAGAACTAGAAAATAAGAAAGATTTATTAAAAAGTTCTAAATCACACCAGTTTCTACCACTATCAAGTAGTGGAATATGATTTTAGATTTATCCAGCTTTACGTCTCTGCTAGATATATGTAATGAATCAAGGCAAAAATAAATACTTGTAGAAAATGTCCTGTTTAAACATTTTGGGAATAATAATTATGAAAATAATTTTTCTATAAATTATCTAATTTATGTTGTGTAAATTGACACATTTCCAAGTTATTTATATTTAAACTTTTCTCCTTTGTACTTGATGATAATGTATTTGTTCTCTAGTTGTTATCTTCTTGAAATATTTGAGAAAATATTTGAAACCTGAAAATTGCCATACAAATGTTAGTTATTATTTATTTAATTTACGCAGTTGATAACTAAAGATTTTTTCCACAATAGTAGTTTCCGTTCAGTTTTCTATTACATGTTGATATGATAGTATTATACACACTCAGCATTCAGCTACTATAAATGCCTGTAACTAATGTCAGCTCTGTTTCCAGATAACCTGGAAAGAAGTGTTCAACTAATACTCAAAAGACTTTTATTTTTAAAATGAAAGGACTTACTCTATATTTAGTCCTTGAGCTTTGTGAAAATGGCCATAAAAATCAATCATTCCTTTTTTTTTTTACCAATTTCAACTTCTGCCCGTGTCACTTTTTAACTTGCATCATAAATTTTGACTGTGTCTATAATGATATTATTTCAATGCCAGATATATGCATATGAGGATAGTCATTTTCATTTTGACAATAAAATATATATATTCAAATTGAGATTGGGCAATGGCAATACATTATTAGTTTCATACACTCAATGTTCACTAACTTCATGATTCCAACATCACTTTAAGAAACTAAAATTAAAGGATATTTTTAATCACAAAAAGAGCCTAATTTTTCATGCTTTGTTTAGCATAATCTCCCTTTTGAGTTCATTTTTCTTTTATGGAGATGAGTCCCTTGAATGTCATAATTCCAGTATATTTCTTTTCTATGCTTTGTAAGAAGAAAGACTTTTTATTTATTTCAATACAGTTGTCAAAATTTCAAACTGAGTCTTCTATCAAATAATAATAGAAAGAAACAGGGCAGAACTTCTTTTTAGTAATGTTGACAATGGCTTCCCCTGTAAAATATCATAAAAATAAACCTATAGGCATGTTACTACATTAATTTAATCTTATAAAAAGTAATTTATTAGAATAAAATATATATTATTGAAAGTCTGGGGACTTTTTTCCCAAAATTTGTTCTAACAAAGTTGTACTTTTTGTTGATAAGAAGCAACTTCATGATTACAGGAAGGCAGTGATACTTCCTTCATGTTTTACAAGGGCATTGATTTACTGTCTAAATGAAGATTACACTCATTTTCTCAGCACAATTAAACAAGTTATTATGAGTGTTATTTTCATAACAATGTAGTGTATCTCAGCACCATATTTTAATAAAATGTAGTATTTGAACTAATCTCTTGGTGATCAGGGAAGACAGGAAACCTGCTGATACATATGAGTGCTCTAACTTAAGGGGTTGGCAGTCTTTAACACTTGTGCCAGATGGTGACACACGAGAACATTTGGACTGGCAATCAGCCTCTGGCATTAGCTCAACCTCCTTGGTCTTTACTATTCTTTGGAGTTATTGCTACTGCTCCTGGCCATTGACATAGTCACGATCAGTATCAATCTTAGATCTCACAAAGTTACCATGGCTTCTAGGTCACTTTATCCCATCTGTTCTAAACTATAATAACAAATAGTATAAAACATTATTCTAAGGAGAGTGGTTTTGAATATCTCATGCATAAAAATGTCAGTGTTTCATTGAGCAATATCCTTATCAAGTGGTGAGCCTGCCCAAGTGTGACAACCACAGTGATGGGAAATTCCCTAACTTCTGTGACAGGTCAGTCTGTCTCTTCATAGCTGAAGGTGAGAGGGAGTAAAAGTGTCAAAGGTGGGCTTTAGAACTCCACAAGTCCTGGCTGTGGTGATGTGGATGGAAACTTTCACAGGTGTAAACAATTTTATAAATCTAAAACTTAAATAGAATAAAAAGAGTAATTATTTCTGCATTATTCCAGGATCATTTATGATGTTATTTTTATCCATTAGCCTATAAAAATGAGCAAAGGAGATAATGATAGACTTAAAAACTTGCTATGCACTCTTTAGTATCTAGCATACAACATTGTGTCTTTCCATCATCACGTTTTCCTTGCTAGTCCAAACCTTCATAGTATGTGTGTGTGTGTCTGTGTGTGCAATTACAATAACCTTTCTATTTGTCATCCTACTTCCTCTTTCCATTGTTAAACAAACAAAATTTCTCTTAAGCAAGTTCTGAATGATGAGACTGACATGTCATTAATTTCACACAGGGGAACTATACTTAAAAAAAAAAAGAAAATCTCCTGAGAAGAGAGAGCTAATGAAGCCAATGGTTCTCATACCTCTAGAGTTAATTACAAGGCAGTCAACAGTTATGACTGAACACAGTTTAGGTCACTTCTCTTATTGTGGAGTAAAAGATTCAATTTATATTCAATTGTAAAATACAGGAGAATTGTAACCCCATGCTGGTTTCAAGAAGCAAGGCTTGAAGAATGTTTCTTAAAGACTCATAGTTCCTGTTACTTAAGTTTTATATTTATTTAAATTTTAAGGGTGGTTTGTAGAAAATCCTGTTACTCTGAGTTGATATTGAAATGTAGGCATTTTATGAATACAAAAGTTTTTTTAGAAATATAAAAATCTTATAGTTTGAGAAAGTTGAGTTATGTTCAATCTAGTGAGGAATTAGACTGAACACAAAATATCATATACATTTTTTAACTTTCTGATCCATTCTGTATCCAAAAGCCGGAACAATATTTGTAGAATGTAAGCACAATTATTGTTCTCATTAAAAGACAGCAATGGTGTTCTTGTGCATTCGACATATGTTCCTTAACATGCTGTATAGGGGATTATATAAGAATCTGGTCCTTACACTTCTAAACCTTAACTCATAGTACAAACTGAAATCTAAACTAAGGACATACAGCTTAAAAAGGTGAAAAATAAAGGCTCGCATCATAAACATACATGTAGTGTCAAGGGAATTTTTCCCAGGAAGGCAGATAACATTGATTGTTGCAAAATCTTCCACAACTGAAAAATAGGTTTTTCAACTTGCTCTCATCAGAGTAAAAGATCCTTTTATCAGAATGATAGGTTACTCAACTGTGTTCATTTAACTATTTATTCTTGAAGATTCATTTAATTCAATTCTGTTCCTACTAACCCAAATACTATATATTATACAAGAAACTTTGCCAGTGATAATTAGTCCTCCCACATGGAAAGTTCTACCTTAAATCAGAATCCAACAATCTCAAAAATAATTTGCTCTTAACCTCCCCGTTCAGAGGTGCTACTAAGAATCTGTCAAGGTAATTGACTATCTTAATGAAATAATTCATTGGCAAGACTTGGCTTAGTCGACAGCTTATTTTAGTGATTATGTATAAGGTTGCTCTTTAAGGTCCAGATGTAAAATCTTTCTTCATTATTGGTCTCTCTGTCTGTTTCCCCTATATGTCTGAATTACTCCCTTTCTTCAGCATTTTGATGAAAGCCATTCAGCAAGTTTCTAGGAAGCTCCAACTTTTCCACATCTTCCTGTCTGAGCCCTCCAAGTCTCTAGGAAGTTCCAAACTTTCCCACATTGCCCTGTCTTCCTCTGAACCCTCCAAACTGTTCCAACCTCAGCCCGTTACCCAGTATCAAAGTTGCTTCCAAATTTTGGGGTATCCTTATAGCAGAACCCCACTCTCTCAGTACCAATATACTGTATTAGTTCATTCTCACACTGCTGTAAAGAACTACCTGAGACTAGGTGATTCATAAAAAAGGTTTAACTGACTCACAGTTCCTCAGGGTTGGGGAGGTCTCAGGAAACTTACAGTCATGGTGGAAGGGGAAGCAAATATGTCCTTCTTCACATGGTGGAACAAAGGAGAAGTGCCAAGCAAAGGGGGTAAAGCCCCTTATAAAACTGTCAGATCTCATGAGAACTTACTCACTATCAGGAGAACAGCATGGGGGAAACCACCCCACAATCACTTACCTGCTACCGTTCCCTTCCGTTACACATGGGAGTTATGGGAACTACAATTCAAGAAGATATTTGGGTGGAGACACAGCCAAACCATACCAGTAACTATAAGATGAAAAATGACTTCATCTGTTTATCTACTTGTATTTATATTTTTGTACTATGTTAATTATTTTCCCTTTCCACTTTTAAGCAATTCAGTTTTAAATATGCAGGTTAAATATTATAGAGATACTCTAAATATAAGTATTTATAAGCTTAAAATCCAATACAATGTTAAATATAACCACATACTCATCAATTGCTATAGAAGCCCACAAAACGGCCTATGCTATTAAATAAACTGTCAGATAGTCAAACACATATTATAGGCAACAACTTGGAAGAAGTTATTTGTAAATGAACTTATACAAATAATTTGCAACAATAGACTGATCTGTCTGGATTATATTAGTATTAATTACAGAGGAAGAAAAAGTAAACTATACATACATTTAAAATATGCTATTTAGAATGAGCTATAAAATGTGATAATTTTAATTTCCAATTTCTAATTCATTTTATGTGATTGGGATTTAGAATAAAAGTGAAAAGGTGAAAATCAGTGTGTTTTTCAATATATTTTTTATCTTACATTTATTACCAAAGATAAATCATTCAAAAAAGAAAAAATAATCCTCTCATATGGGTTTCAAATTTATTTAATATTCAAAGCTTTTGCCTGAGATATTTAGTTTAAAATTGAATGAAATTAAACTTCTGGTTCCTAGCCTGCGATGCCAGAGTTTAGAAATTGCTATTCTATCCCAACAATAAGTATAAAGCTGAACAAATTGAAACTAAACAACTCTTCTTAGATCCCTCAGAGAATTGTGGTCATAGGGCAGATTGCTGCTCCCAAAATTGTAAAAACATACAAGTAATTCAGAAAATCAAAACTTTCCAGAAAAACCACGCATGAACAGAGGTATCCATGGGAACCAGTATCCAGGTAAGAAAACCTATACTGTGATTGACAAATTGCTGGACACTCAGTGTGAGTAAGCCTGAGAGTTAGAAACTTTAGGGTACCCAGTCATAGGTGAGGCACCTACACTTTGCGAGTTTTACTTTCAGGAGCCCAATAAGATTATCACAGTGAAGATAAGAAAACAAACAAACCTTGAATTTCAGCAGGGAGAGAAGAAAGGCAGCCATTGTGAAATGTACCCGAGCATTCAGTTCTTGTTAACAAGTTCAATCATCAAGAGACACTATTTTACTAGAGTAAATTACTGGGATTTATCAGAACCTAAACAACCTTGGGTAAAGGGCAATAACCAACGTCAGCATCTTCTACCCATCTTGTCTACCAAATGGTAGGGGAAATTGAGGAGAACTTGTGCAGGTCACAGCCAAATAACATAGACTCACAAAAAAAATGAGACTTAATCATAAGATCATAGCGTACTACATTCACCCTGTGCCTTATCATCATATAACTCAAGTTTTATTTATCTTCAGTACATTTTACCCAGTATACCATGTCTGGCTTTCATCAGAGAATTACAAGACACACTACCAGAGAAAAAACACAGTTTGAAGAGACAGAACAAGTATCAGAACCAGACTCAGATATGGCAGGGATGATGAAATTATCAAATTGTAAATTTATAACAATCATGATTAATATGCCAAGAGCGCTAATGGAATAAGTAGACAGCCAGAAGGAACAGATGTGCATTGTAAAGAAGAGAGGTATAAATTCTAATAAATAATTTTAATAATATAAATTTAAAAACTCTAAAAAATGTAGTTTTACACAATTCTTGGATGTTATTTTTCTTTTCACTTTTATTCTCCTTGATTTTTCACTTTTGAATATTTCTATTTACATATAATTAAAGTTACTGATTTCTTTAGCTGTGTGTAGACTACTAATGAATTCATAAATGCATTTTTCATTTTTTATATATTTTTTCATTTATATCATTATGTTGATGAACACTGAGGTTTTTCCATGGCTTGCTATTTTGAATAGTGTTACAATAAACATTGGAGTGAAAGTGTTTTTTTGATACATTGTTGTTCTTTCTTTTGGATATATATCCAGCAGTGGAATTGTTGTATCACATGATAGATGTATTTTAAGTAAACTGTTTTCCATAGTTGCTGTACTGACTTACATTTTTGTTAACAGTTTATGAGTGTTCCCCTTTCTCCACATTCTTGCTGCATCTCTCATTATCTGCCTTTTTGATAAAAGCCATTTTAATTGGGGTGAGATAATGTCTCATTGTGGTTTTAATTTGCATTTCTTTGATGAATAATTATGTTAAGCATTTTATATACCTGTTTACTATTTTGTATGTCTTCTTTTGAGAAATGTCTTTTCAGATATTTGCCTGTTTTTAAAATTTTTTTTTCCCGTTGATTTGTTTGAGCTCCTTATATATTCCAGTTATTAATCCCATGTCAGTTTGCAAAGATTTCTTCAGTAAAATCTCAAAAGTACAAGCAACTAAAGCAAAAATTGATAAATGGTATTATATCAAGTCAAAAGCTTTTACACAGCCAAAGAAACAATCAGCAAAGTGAAGAGGCAACACACAGGATGAAAGAAAATATTAGTAAAAGAAAACAATTTTAAAAAGGACCTATAATTGATATATCAAGAAAAGGAGAGAAAATACAATCATGCAAAGTGTTCAATTAAAACCACAAAAGGTAGAAAAATGGTGAATGAGAGACAAAAGTAAAAATGAAGTACAAGGGTAACGAATAGAAAGCATAAATAAATATGGTCGATAATCAAACTACAATTATCACTTTAAATATGAATAATAATATTTCACTTAAAAGATATTGTCAGAGTGGAACAAAAACTATGATTCAACTAGATATTGTCTACCATAAACACCCTTTAACTATAAGACACACATGGATTATAGGTAAAGGGATAGAGAAAGATACACCATGTTAGCACTAGTCAAAAGAAGGAGGAGCTATATTAATTTCAGATAGAGCAAACTTCAGAGCAAGAAAAATTATCAGTGGTAAAGTGATGCACTGAACAGTAATAAAGTTAGTGGTCAGTTCTTCAGGAAGATAAGACAACCTTAATGTGTATGTGAATAACAACAGAGCATCAAAATACCTGAGGCAAAAACTAATAGCACTGCAAGGAGAACTAGATGAATCAGATATTATAGTTGGAGACTTCAACACCCCTTTTCAGCTCTAACTGGCAGAAAAAGCAATAGAGTTGTGGTTGAACTCAACAGCACTATTAATTCACTGGATATAATTTGCATCATTATTTTACCCAACGAAGTAGAATACACATACATATCAAGCCCACATTGAACTTTTTCTAAGAGAGATCACATTCTAAAAGAAGTGAAAACTCACCTTAATAAGTTTTTAAAAATAGGTATATAATGAATGCTCTAAGAAAACAATGGTGCTAAACTGGAAATAAGCAACAGAAAAAACAGCTGAAAATACTTAGAAAATAAACAAAAATACTTGGAAATTAAATACCATATTTTTAAATAATATATAGGTGTAGTAATAAGTTAAAGAGTTTCTAAAAATTACTTTGGACAAAATAAAAATACAATTTATCAAACTTTGTAGGATGCAGGAAAGTAGTGCTCATAGAAAAATATATAACATTGAATTAATATGTTAGAAAATAAAGACCTAAAATCAATAATCTAAATTTCTACCTTAGAAAAATGAAAAAAAAATAAAGAAAGGTAAATGAATTCCAAAGTAACTAGAAGAAAACAAATAATAAAAATTAGAGGAGAAATGGAAAAAGCGCTAATAGAGAAAATTAATAGCAATAGAAGTTGGTTCTTTTAAATTATCTGTAAACTCAATAAGCCTCTAGACAATCTAGCTAAGAGAAAAAGAGAGAAGGAACAATTTAATATTATCTGAAATAAAAGAGTCCCCCCCTCTTGTGACATCGCTGAAGATCACAAGGACATTTAAAGAATAATAAATATTATGAACAACTCTGTGCACATACATTTGGTAACTTAGGTGCAATGAATGAATTCATTGAAAGTTACAGTCTTGCAAAATTCACACAAAAGGACATAATCTGAATAGCACTAGATCTATTAGGTAAATTAAATCAGTAAATGATAATGTTATACAACAGAAAGCAGCAGGCCCAGATGTGCCAAATTTACCAAATTTCTTTGGTAAATTTTACAAGACATTAAGGAAGAAATTACACCAATTCTCTACAATGTCTTCCAGTAGAGAAAAGTAGAGGGATAGTTCCTAACTCATCTGATAAGTTCAGAATTAACCTAATACCAAAACCAGACAAAGGAGCAAAGGCAATAATGGAGAAAAGTAGTCTTTTCAACAAATGGTGTTGGAACAACTGAACATTCACATATAAATAAACCAATAAAATGAATTCACAGACACAGACCTTACATCCCTCACAAATATTAATTCAAAATGGATCATAGCCATAAATACACAATGCAAAAACATAAAACTCCCAAAGGGTAATATAGAAAAAATCTAGATGATGTTGGGTCTGTTGATGACCTTTTAGATACAACACCAAAGCACAATCCATGAGAGAAATAGTTGATAAACTGGACTTTATTAAAATAGAAAACTTTTTCTCTGTGAAAGACACTATTAATAAAATGAGAATGCAAGCCACAGACTTGGAGAAAACCTTTGCAAGTCATACCTGATAAGGAATAGTTGTGCAAAATATACAAAGTACTCTTAAGACTCAGATATAAGAAAACAAACTGAAGAATAATTGAGAAAAAGATCTAAACAGACACTTAAAGATGATATATGTATAGCAAATAAACACATAAAAAGATGCTTAACATCATATATCATCAAAAAAATTGTAAATTGGCCGGCCTCACTGGCTCACGCCTATAATCTCAGCGCTTTGGGAGGCCAAGGCAGGCGAATCACGAGGTCAGGAGTTGGAGACCTGCTTGGCCCATATGGTGAAACCTCATCTCTACTAAAAATACAAAAATTAGCTGTTGTGGTGGCATGTGCCTGTAGTCCTATCTACTCACGAGGCTGAGGCAGGAGAATTGCTTAAACTCGGGAGGTGGAGGTTGCAGTGAGCTGAGATTGAGCCATTGCATTCCTGCCTGGATGACAGAGCGTAACTCTGTCTCAAAAAAAAAAAGTTGTAAATTAAAACAAGATACTGCTACATATCAGTTAGGATGGCAAAAGTCCAAAATGCTGACACCACCAAATGCTGAAGGAGCAGAGCAGCAGAAACTCACATTCACTGCTGGTGGGAATGCTGGGACAACCACTTTTGAAGACCATTTAAGAGTTTCTTACAATAGTAGACATACTCTTACCATAGAATCTCCTTGATATATACCTAAATAAGTTGAAAACATAAGTTCCACACAAACACCTGCTCATGGATTTTTATAGCAGCATTAGCAGCCAAGATATCCTTTAGCAGGTGACTGACAAAATAAACTGTGGTATATCCTGGCAATGAAATATTTATTCATTGCTAAAAAGAAATGAGTTACCAAACCATGCACCCTAATGTAAACTATGGACTTTAGTATATAATGATGTGTCAATATAGGTTCGTCAACTGTTACAAATTCAGCACTTTGGTGGGGGATGTTGATAGTGGGAAAAGCAGTGTCTATGCAAGGGAAAGGGATTCATAAGAAATATTTGTACTTTTCTTTTAATTTTGCTGTGAACATAAAACTACCTTAAAATAGTCTATTTTAAAAGTATAAATTTAAAAAGGAACCTTAAAGTATATCTCTGTTATTTTTTTGAAGAATTAGAAATTTTTCAGACTCACACTTTTTTTAGTATTAGAAAGATAGGTCTAGTTCTAGCCAATGGGCTTGGGGTAATTTTGAAATTTTGTCCAGAGTATGGAAGAGTCGTAGATCCTCTCTACTTGCCATGACCCCATCATAGCATGGATGGGCATAGCTTTCCCTTAGCCTGAATTGCTTAATTATGATATGGATAACAGATGCTTTGAATCTGCAGTGGATTTTACTGCTATTGAGCAAGGAAGAGACCTTTGTTGTATTAAGCCACTGAGATTTGTGGGTTTGTGGCTATTCCAACATAATATAGACCATCCTGATTAATGCCATGGTTTGAACTTTTTCGAAATCTACATGTACACATTTGTGTATGTGTGGGTGTTGTATATATATATTAATAAATATCACAGTAGGGAAAATAAGGCATAAACACTGAACTAGAATGTCATGAAGTTGGCTTATTTAAATATCATGCTTTATATGAGAAAATGCATTGGTCCTGGGCTGAAAAACTCTTGTCATATAAATTAAAAAGAAAAATAAGAAAGAAATAGGAGGTGGACTTTAGTCATAGCTTAAATCAAACTTTTGCATTGAAATTTTACAGCTTATTTATTTAATAAGTATTAAAAATGATAAATATTACAACAAAATGATTCATGGGTTGTATGTACACAGTGTGATAACATACAAGTTATACATGCTAATATAAGAGAGAAAATATATTAGAAAGATACTTTTATGCAAGAACAGAAAACTAGCCTTTGTGTGTAACTATAAGCCTTTTTTTTTTTAACCATGCCATTACTATTTCATTACCTCTCTTACACATTCTTTAGGGAATTTTGAGAGAATTTTTTTGCTTTTAAAACTTAACAAATAAGTTAAAAACATGAAATAGTTCTTTTTTTCAATTCATACCACATATAAATTTCTAGACTTAAAACAATAAGAAGAGTTGGGTAATTTATTAGCTATCCATGGCATTGTTAATAAATACCACATGGCATTTCTACTTTCAAAGTAGCTCTTCAATCACAAAAGATAAAATTTTACTCCTATGTTTAAAACTATATTATGTTTTAAAACTCTGTTCATTATACTTCAAAGAAATTCTAAACTTTTTACTCTGTCATGGTCTTAAAGAATCTGAATGCACTCCAATATTATGTAGTCATTCTTATTCTTTTCTAACAGCTTCCTTTGAGTTCCTTGAATTCCAGACTCTTTCAGTTTCAAGGCCTCTGTATAAGCGGTTCTGGAATACTCCTCTTTATCACCATCATTTCTAACTTTTCCATTAAATTATTTTGTAATTTTTATAAGTTTAAATGTTATTTTTAAATATTTACATTTGAAACTAATATCAAATGATCAATCTTTTAAATACATAAAATTGTGTCATCGAGGGCTTACTGTGGAACACATGCTACTTGTTTTAAATAGGAAGTAGTTTAACACATAGAACAGCTTCTATGATGAGTCTCTCGAAATGACCCCCAAAACAAGTGCCGATCCTCTAAGAAGCTCTTTTCTCTGAGGCTGCTATTGCAGCTGTTCCTGAAGAAAAATATACTGCCTTGTAATTTCCTTTAATGCCCAGAAATTTGGAGAATAGACATGCAAAGCTATAATCCAGGAATTAATGAGTCAAATCAAGCAACTGCCACTGGTGTATATGGAGAACATACATGGAAATATTGCTTCACAAAAAGTATTCTGCTTCCAATACCTTGTCTGTCTCAAGCAAAAAAGAAAAAAGAAACGAAAATGATAACTATTTCATTTTTACCCTTCACATAAAGGGAAATGATAATTTGTATTCAGAACCCTTGCTTCAAAGAGTTCAGAAGAATACTGTTAGCTTTTAATTTTTTTCAACTAGTAGTTGTGTAGAATAGAGTTAGAACAGGCCAATCAATGATAAATACCAAGTAAAGTCTATCCTATATTATTCCATTCCAACTTAACTCTTGCAAACTCTAATAACAGCAACAAAACTAATTTGATATATGTTGTCTCCAAAATCAAGGTGGTTTACCAAGCATTGTGCTTCCTCCTCAGGGACAGAACGTAATCGAGTAATAGTTTTTCACAAGATATTCTTTCAAAAGTTTACTGAAGTAGCAGTGGCCTACATTTTCATTTGTTTATTTCTTACTCTCTGCTGTGAACATATATTTCCAAATATCTTATGGCCTGTTAATTTCTGTGTGTGATTTTGCCTAAGTCAGAGAGTTGGCATGGCCCTAAAGGAAGATCATGAGATGTACTCCCATTCCTTTCAAGTGAAAGAAAGTTCTGGTTTGAAAGAACACATTATCCATATTGGCAATTTGAATACTTGACTGCCATGGTTTGTGACCATAAAGTCACACCTGGAACAACAGCTGTAATTAAAGTTAACATCTGATTATGTGTATATAATATTCTGTAATTCCAATCCAGCTACTAAAAAGCCAAATATACATATTAGATAGACATGTGAGAGGATTTGCATCACTTTGTTAAGACTTTGATGATTCCTTCAGAAATATGACATTGCTTTTAGGTCATGCATATATTTGGAAAGTTGTCCCTAAATGATTCATTTGGCTCTATCTTCCCTAAAGCTTTTATATCATGGTTTAGGAAATAAATGTAGAAATTTTTCCAGTTTTTGAGTATGTCTAGGCCAACCAGGCATTAAGGAACTAGGAAAATAGAGTGATTCCTTAGAACCACTGATCTCGCTATGAAATGTGTTTTTATGCTTATCAGTTCATTTCCAGAATGTCAGCGTGAGATACTTCCCAGTGAAAGGGTCATAACAAGTAAAAATAGAAAACTATGATTTATAAATCTGAAAATTGTCCTAAGGTCATCAAACAAATGAAGAAACATTTATTTAAGAAAATTACTATAAGTCTTGCTGTTCAGTTATAACAATGAGAATCTTTGACACTTGGCCATGACCTAATACCTTTCCCCATCCTTTGCTTAGCAGGATGGAAGCTTCATTCTGGCCAAGAGAGGCTGAGAAGATACAGCTTTGTTTTCCTCTATCTCTTAGTCAAGGGCTATAATATTTCTTCAGCTAAAGCAGAATTCCAGCATTTTTCATCCACTTCAGCTACATACTCCAAAGATTAAATTCCAGGCAAGGTAGCCAAGAGATAGAGGCTCCTTTTCTCCACTCAGTCCCTGCTCATAGAACAGAGAACTGTGACAGATATTATAGGCCAATAATTCTGGAGCCCCAATCACCTATGCCCGATTCCATTCATAAAAAATTATTCCATGCTAAGAGAGTTGAAACATGAAGATCGATAGCTAATGTCTCAAATAGCTCAGAAAGTTATGGTGTCACTCTGAGAGAGGTGGATTATTGTCTTTACTCTCAGCTTTGGAAGAGTGACTCAGAGATTTTTCCGAAGGAGGGAGGGAGGCACTCTGAGAAGAAAGCTCCAAAGATCTCCCTGAAGAAACTGGCTTTATTTAGAACAGAAAGTGGTGAAGTTCCAACCTAAGAGCACTTTCAAAAACAATGGAACTTTTGTTGGCAAGTAATTAACCAGTGGCTAGTAGCTCCCTGACAAGAAACTAAATGATAGCCAACTGTTTTGCTGAGAGAGCTATGGTAAGAAACAGCTAAGAAAATCACACTCTGATCAGAGCAAATAGTAAAGATTGGCCTTAGAATGGATCTCTGCACAGGGACTCAAATTTAAATGGATCATATTGAAGAGCAGTTTATGCCCTAGAGCATTGTCAAAAACCAATGAATTAGTAAAGCGTAACACTTAGGTGTAATACCAACAGAGGCAGACATATTAAAAGAGAGGTCAAAGACTAAAGTCAAACAGATTCCTTTTAGAATCACTGTCCTCCTGCAGTACATTATATTAGTTGTTTATTGCTGCTACAAAAATTGCATCCAACTAGCATTTTCAATAATAATAATTGATTATCTTAGAGTTTTAGAGGTCTGAATTACAAAATAGCTCTCACCAAGATAAAGTCAAGGTATTGACAGAGCTACATTCTTTCCTGGAAGCTCTAGGGACTGTGCATTTTCTTGCCTTTCACAACTTCTTCTTTTTTTAATTGCAACTTTCATTTTAGACATAGTGGGTACCTGTCCAGGTTTGTTATATGGGTGTGTTGCACCTGGGTAGTGAGCATAGTACCCAGTGGGTAGTTTTTCATTCTATGCTCTTCCTCTTCTTCCCTCTTTCTTCTTTTTAGTTGTCCCCCGTATCTATTGTTTACTTACGTATGTCCATGTGTTCTTAATGTTTAGCTCCTGTTTATAAAGGAGAGCATATGGTATTGGGTTTTCTGTTTCTGTGTTAGTTGCTTAGAATTATGACCACCAGCTTCATCTGTGTTGCTGCAAATAATATGATTTCATTCATTTTTATGGCTATGTAGTATTTCGTGGTACATATGTACCATATTTTCTTTATCCAGTTCACCATTAATAGTCACCTAGGTTGATTCCATGTCTTTTTGGTATAATGATCTATTTTTCTTTGGGTGTATACCCAGTAATTGGATTGCTGGATTGAATGGCAACTCGGTTTTAAGTTCTCTGAGAAACTTCCAAACTGCTTTTCACAGTGGCTCCAATAATTTACATTCCCACTAAAGTATGTAAGTATTCCCTTTTCTCCATAGTCTTACCAGCATCTGTTGTTTTTTGACTTTTTAATAGTAGCCATTCTGACTGGTGTGACATTCTATCTCATTGTGGTTTTGATTTGTATTTCTCTGATGATTAGTGATGAGAATTTTTTCATATTTCTTAGCCATGTGTATATCTTCTTTTCAGAAGTGTCTATTCATGTCCTTTGCTCATGTTTTCAGTGGGGTTGTTTGTTGCTTGTTGATTTTATTTTTAAAAAATAATTCCTGGATATTAGACCTTTGTCAGATGCATACTGTGTGAATATTTTCTCCTACTCTATAGGGTTATCTATTTGCTGTCTTGATCGCTTCTTTTGCTGTGCAGAAGCTCTTTAGTTTAATTAGATCTCACTTGTCAATTTTGTTGCAATTGGCTTTGGGGATTTATCCAAAAATCATTTGCCAAGCTTCCAAAGGCTTCTCACATTCTTAGCTCTCAGTCATTTCTTCTTCCTTCGAAACAAGCAACACAGGTGATGTCCTTCTCATATTGTATATTTTTACTTACCTTTTGCTTCAGCATTCTGATAATGCGAACCATTGTAATTACACTTGACCCACCTGAATAATTCAAAATCATCTCTCTATCTTAAGGTCAGCTGATTAGCAACCTTAATTCCATTTCCAACCTAAATTCCTTTTTTGCCATGTAAGGTAACAAATTCACAGATTCCAGCAATTAGGATGTGGACTTCTTTGGAAGGTAATTATTCTACCTCCCACATCAAGTTGAACCACCTAAAGAATAACATCAGAGGTTTCACAATGTGAGGGAAATAAACTTTACTAAAATATTCTAGCCAAGTCACTAAAAAATACACCAGAAAATTATATAATAACAAACCTTTATGATGAGAAGGAATTCATATGCAGAATTGTGATAATTATAATTTAACTGTCTAGTTTTCAATAACAACAAAGCTATAAATTATGCAGAAAAACAGGAAAGTGTGGCAAAAACACAAAGCAAAATAGAAAAAGAGAAAGTCAACAAAAATTTCCTTTGAGAGGACCCAGATGTTGAATTTAAACAGATACAGGGTTCAAAGTAGAATTTGTGACTATATTCAAAGAATAAGAACACTCTGCTCAAAGAGGTAAAGGAAGATATGATGACGACAGTTCATCAAACACAGAATGTGAAAAAACAACAGAGTCTCAGAGAAACATGGATCACCATAATGCACACCAAGATACAAGCAATGGGCTTGCCAGAATATAGGAGAAAAAGAAAGGAGCAGAACACATTTAAAGAAATAATAGCTGAGAACATTTAAAATTTCATGGGAAATAATCTGTGTATCCAAGAAATCTATGATTTTTTAAAGTAGGATACATGCAAAAAGATTCACACTCAGAAACATCATAGTAAATATGTTTGCCTTGAGCAATTGTAACTTGCTCTTTTCTTCCTTTAATCAAGTTCTATCAGAAGCAGCTATTCCATCTTAATTCTAGTATAAAATGCATTATTCTGAGATTAGTGTCAGAAGCAAAAAAGACTCCTGCTATCTTAGGTAGGAATGAAATTATAACTGTCAATTTGGTGTCTACAAAATTAGCAGGAGTCCTGAAAAAGGAAGATCCATCTGATTCTTCTAAGAAAGATGCAAAATAACACAGAATTGTTTAACTGAGGCTTCCAGAGAGGTAAGCAAGAAGATGCAATCATCCCTGATACAACTGCCTCTCCCACCTGTGAAGGTAGAGAATAGAAACTACTGCCTCTCCCACCTGTGAAGGTAGAGAATAGAAACTGAAACGCATGTTGTTACAGGATGGCTTTAAGTTTCCCCAGTATTACTTACTTATCAGACATAGCACCCAGGAGTTGCAGGAACCTGTCCTGACACTCAATTCCAAACCTCAGAGGAGTATATCTAATTGTCAGAAAATTGCTAATAAATTCAAGGATACTTAACAATGTAGTTTCTTTTTCTTTTTATTTCTTCAACTTTTAATTTATTTTCCAGGGTACATGTGCAGGATGTGCAGGTTTGTTACATAGGCAAACATGTGCCGTGGTGGTTTGCTGCACAGATCAACCCATCAACTAGGTATTAAGCCCAGCATCCATTAGCTATTTTTTTCTAATGCTCTCACTCCTCTCATTTCACCTTCTGAGAAGCCTCAGTGTTTGTTTTTCCCCCTCTGTGTCCATGTGTTCTCATTGTTTAGCTCCCACTTATAAGTGAGAGCATGTTGTATTTGGTTTCGTAAATAGTGCTGCACTGAACATACACATGCATGTATCTTTATAATAGAATGATTTGTGTTCCTTTAGGTACATTCCCAGTAATTGGGTTGCTGGGTCAAATGGTATTTATACCTCTAGGTTTTTGAAGAATTGCCATAGTCTTCCACAATGCTTGAACCAGTTTACAGTCCTACCAAAAGTGTAAAAGCATTCCTGTTACTCTGCAACCTCACCAGCATTGATTTCTTCTTGACTTTATAATAATCAGCATTTTGACTAGTGTGAGATGGTATCTCATTGTGGTTTTGATTTGTGTTTCTTTAATGATCAATGATGTTGAGCTTTTTTTATACGTTTGTTGGCTGCATAAATGTTTTCTTTTGAGAAATGGCTGTTCATGCCTTTGCTCACTTTTTAATGGGGTTGTAGGTGGAGACATCACACTACCTGACTTCAAACTATACTACCAAGCTACAGTAACCAAAAGAATATGGAACTGGTACAAAAATAGACACATAGACAAATGGAACAGAATTGAGAAATCAGAAATGAGAGCATATACGTACAACCATTTGATCTTTGACAAACCTGACAAAACAAGCAATGGAGAAAGGATCCCCTATTTAATCAGTGGTACTGGGAGAACTGGCTATCCATAGGCAGAGTATTGAAACTGGGCCCCTTCTTTATACCTTATACAAAAATTAATTCAAAATCAATTGAAGACTTAAATGTAAAACCCAAATTATAAAAGCCATGGAAGAAAATCTGTGCAGTACCATTCAGGACATAGGCACAAGCAAAGATTTTGATGAAGACGCCTAAAGCAATAGCAACAAAATCAAAAAATGACAAATTGGATCTAATTAAACTAAAGACCTTCTGCACAGCAGAAGAAAGTATCATCAGAGTGAACAGACAACAGAATGAGAGAAAATTTTTGCAGTCTGTACATCTGTTAGATGTCTAATATTCAGAACCTACATACAGGGAGTTTATTTTCAATCTCTGCAAATAGATAAAAGCTAGAATGAAGTGTAACTTTAAGCTGAATGTAGAATATTTGAAAATATATGGAATTTATGAATCATAGCAAGATTACTTTCACAGAATTTATTTAAAATATAGTTGAATTATAATTTCTTTAGTAATCATTTATTTTTTTCCAGGACTCATATTTCCAAACAGTTTTCACCACAGAATTTGTTCATATATCATATAATTCAAATCTTTATATTAATCATGCATTTCTATTTCTCTGTAACAAATATTTGTATACAGCATACCCTTTAAAATATATACATTTAGTGTTATTTAGAATCTCATATTTAATAGTTATTCTCAATTAAGTTTGTAATTATTGAGTTCATTTTTAAAGCTACAACATGTATTTTGAATTTTGAAATATAATGATATTATCAATTATTTTAGGAAACTATAATGAGATATGTCAATTTTTTAAAAAACTATGCATCCATGATTTACGATTTTTTTAATGTCATAACAAAATGGGTTTTAGTGATCCTTAATAACAAAATAAAGAAAAGGTATGGGGATAACTATGCAAAGTGTATTTAGCGATTGTTGTTAAGTGTATTATTTCAGTAAAATCCACATCATATTTCTACTAAATTAATCCAATATCTAAGAAAATTTATAGTAGGAATGAAGAAATGTGAAGAGAGATGGCCAGGAAGGATAATGAACAGTTTTCCAAGAAGGAAAAAATCATGCATTCTGATAAACTTGTAGAAAAGTTTGTAAAAATGTGCTTCCTATGATTCAGAGAAAACATAATCTCATTTAAAAATAAATTTCTAATATTTTAGATGAATATTTGAATTTTTACTTCCTCCATGAAATATGTAACAAAGATAAAGATAAATGAAAGTGTTCACCAAGTATTTTCTCATTACTCAGAATAGTGAAAATTCAAAAAGAATTTGCAATAAAAGTTTGTTATGTTTCCCAGAATTCTTTTTAGAATTTTCAAATATTCAGATACCAAGAGAAATGTTGTTTTGATCAGTGGCTTGCATTTGTTTCTGATTGACATAATTTTCTGGCACACAGTATTATTGAATACTTTCATTGCTTTGTCTGATAAGAGCACTGCATAGTTTTATAACACTCAGAAGTCAGAAGATAGAGAGTTCATTAACATAAAAAACTTTATCTCTCTTGGACATGGCTGATGGAAGAGTGTTTATAAAGTAGTAAATAGATGTATACTGATTTTTACATGAAAGCTTTTTTCATTTTATGGCTTACTGTCATATTGTACCTAGAAAAGCCTTTATAGGAAACAAAGTAGATTGAATTCATGTCAAGAACAGTAGGTAATATGTACTTTTCAAAGTTAATAACTTCAAATAAAGAAAAATCGCATTAAAGACATTTTTAATCAGAGATTAATGGGCATCTTGGTTTTTCAGTGTAATTCTTAATCTCATGAAAATTACTAGAAAAAAAATTATTTTATTTTTGTCCTCAAATTTGCTGTGATTTCCTAGGTTTCATTAGGAAATTCTTATCTCTTGAATATAACGGTTTTAATAATGTGATTATTCTGTATATATGAGAACCTAATTTAATACAGAAGTTATAAAAACAATGCTTTCTGTTCTTGATATATCTGTATTCCCTTCTGTTTATAAGTTACCTACTATTTTTCGCACATAAACAAATATATTTAACTTCTATAGCCTTTTAATCTTGAAAATGGAGTTACAAACATGTAGTAGCTGAAAACTTCATTGTGCAGCTTCATACATAATCACATAATCCATTGGCAGAGACACAGAAGTGGAATTGAAATAGTATTTTGTAGGGTTAAGCTGATTTCTTGAAAATGCTGGAAATTATTTTCAAAACTATTTTGAGACTACAAATGTATATGGTTAAAACAATTTTCTTATCCATATACAATGCAGATACCTTAGTAACCCAATGAAAGAGATGATTATGTCCTCTTTATTTAGAACAATAAATTTGTTTATTTTCTCTAGATTCATAATGGAATTCAAATGTTGTCTGTATAAATTACACAATGTCAGTGAACTCAGATGTATGTCCAAAAGTAAGAGAGAAGCAATTTCTATCACACACTCTCTTTTCCCTACTTCATTTCCTTATTCTTATCCCTCTTTCTTTCTCAACTTCATTTTTTTTCCTTGTAAGATTGATGGCAAAGTATATACACAAAGTTTTAAATTGAATTAATGAAAATACATGATTATTATATACACAAATTCAAAAAATACCAGAATTATATGTGTTAAAAAATGTTTACTTATCTCAGACTCTACATTTGAGCCTTGATTGACCCTTTTACTCATCCACACCAGGAAGTGACTACAGCTAACCACCCCTCATGCAAAATTGCAAAAGTAGTTTCAGCTGAAAATACCAGTATATCTATATGTATGTGTGTATTTATTGATTTTTAAATATTTGTAACTGGTTTATTTCACTCTTTAATATATATCAGTATATATATACACACATGCATACACACATAAGTATATATCTTTATACTGTAATATATTGTTATTACTACAGCTGATATTGATGGAGACAGAATATTTTGCAATTTCATGCTATTATAAAAAATGCTGAAATTAAATTTATTTGTGTATGACTGTATATGTGTATGTGTATCATGGCACACATACAAGAGTATATTAATAGTTTGAATGTAACCTAAAATTTCTGATGAATGAGTGTTTTCCATTCTATAAATTCATATTTCCTCAAAAACATCCAAATATTTAAATGTTTTAATTTTAAACTTCATTAAAAATTTCCATGTTCAAGTGCAATAAATGATTGTTTTACAAAATTTGGAAATACAGAAATCATAACAAGAAAAATGCCTATTCTTCTGCTACATATTAATAACCTACGTTGACATTTGCTTAAACACCTGCCCAGAACTTTTACAGAGAACATGTTTATTGACATGTAATAGAAACTCAATGAAGTTAACATAAGCTGAAATGAGTAATTAGATATATAGAAGGTTTGTACTGAGTTAAGCTCAAGACTCCAGGCGGGGTTCAGACATGGGCTAGATTCGTAGACTGAAATGTTCCAAGTTCTTTTATTTGACCTCTGACCTCTGATCTTTACTCCTCTCAGAGAGTTATCTTTGTTGATCTCCTTCCCTACAGAACATTTTTCTCTATTTTCCAGATCACCTAGCAGATATTATTATTGATGCCTCACAAGTTTACAAGTTGCTGACATAATTATGGAACAAATTTTTCTCTCTGAGGTAATATTTTTTGAAAAGATGTATATTGGTTCAGAAAGGTGCTCATGGCTGCCTGCCTCAATCAGTTGTGGTTGGGTTGAGAGGTGGGTTCTATGATCGTTGAACACCATTCAGGGAATGAATCCTGAAGAGTGATATCTAACTACAAAAGACAGTTGATTTTTGGCCAGGAAATAATTCAGTGTATACCTTCTGTAATTACTTTGTCTTCATATGTTAACAATATGTTCTTAACATATTTTCATATGGCTGAATATATGTTATAAATCAGACAGTATTTTACTACTTGAACATACACATTTTTAACCAGTTCTACATTTACCATTTAGGATGCTTAAACTTTATATTCTAGTAGGTAATGTTTTATACATAATCATTATTATTTTCCTAAAATAAATGGACATAAAGTAGAATTGATGGATGAATGCATATGCATATTTTACAGATTTGTGTATTATCAAATATTTGTTTTCCAGAAATGTTGTGACAATTTGTTCTGTCATCAACATTTTAATAGAGTACCTATTCCCTACCCATATACTAACATCATTATGATAGAAATATCTTGATCTTAAAGTAGCATATCTTTGGCAATACATAATTGAAGCAAATGTTTTTCTTACTTTTGGCTTTGATAAACCTGTACTATATTTCTCTAATCTAGAGAGGCAGTATTTTTGTTTGGCTCCGTTTTATTCTTGTAGCCCAATAGTATGTAACTATTTGAACAAAGTGTGTGCACAGTCAAATAATTGGATTTTATTCCTGCAAAATTTCCCAAAGTGGTGAAAATACAGAAATGAACTTTGCCCATTCTTCACTATCTGTCTGTTAGGAATAAAATAAATTTACGAGCTTCTTGAATTATTAAACATTTTTGTTTAAATACACAAAAGCAATTAGTTATTCATGTATGCCTTACTGGTCTCAGAGATAACTTTTGTAGCAAGGACATAATTAGATTTATTTACTTTCATCATCATTTGTACTTATTTTATCTGGAGATGTGCTCTTTCAGGCTATTGATTTAACAACTTAGTACATTTTACACTGGGATTTGTCTAAGAAAGAGAATGGAAACAAAAGGAATATAACAGTTCCAAGTTAATAGAAACATCAGTAGATTGATTTAGTTCTATTTTGATATTTTCCCTACTTTTTGAAACATTGTTAGGCAAAATTCACCGATAAAAGACTTAATACAGCAATTTAGAATAATTCATTTACCCTTGCAGCATGTATGCAAAAAAGTCTGATATAAATATTGATATGTGAGACAGTTCAATTCATCTGAAAATATCATTATTATTGACAAATAATAATTGTATATATTTAAAGTATGCAATGTGATGTTTTGATACACATAGACATTGTGAAATGATTACCACAATCAAGCTAATTAACATATGCCTCACCTCACATAGTTACTTTCTTTACATGGGAAGAGTTAAGGTCTACTCTCTTAGCAATTTTCAAGTGTATAATACATTGTAATTAATTATAGTAAACATGCTGTATATTAAATCTCCAGAATGTATTACCTTATAGCTGAAACTTTGTACCCTTTGACCAACAACTCTTGTATCCCCAAGGACTCTCAGCCTCTAGCAATGACTAATCTACTGTCTCCTACGAGTTTTTTTTTAGGTTCCACATATAAGTGAGATCATGTAGGATTTTGCTGTGTGATTTGGGTTTTTCACTTAGCATAGTGTCTCCAGGTTCATCAGTATTACAAATGACAGGATTCCTTTCTTTTTTTAAGGCCGAATAATATTTTATTGTGGGTATGTATATCTATCCATCTATCTATCTACCTACCTACCTACCTACCTACCTACCTACCTACCTACCTACCTATCTATCTCACATTTTCTTTATCCATTCATCTGTTGATTAACACTTAGGATGTTTCTTTATCTTGGCTGTTGTGAATAATGCTGTGATGAACATGGGAGTACAAATATTTCTCTTAGATATTGATTTCATTCCCTTTGAATATATATACAGTAGTGATATTACTAGATAATAAGGTAGTCATATTTTTAATTTTTGAGGAAGCTTGCAGTGTTTTCTCTAACAGTGTATAAGGATTCCTGTTCCTCTATATCTTTGCCAGCACTTGTTATCTTTTGACAATGAGATATCAACTCACACTGTTAGAGTAGCATTTTAGCACTGTGAGTTGATATCTCATTGTGGTTGTAACTTGCATTTTCCTGATGATTAGTGATGCTGAGCACCCTTTTATATGCCTATTGGCCATGCGTCTTCTTCGGAAATACATCTATTCAGATTCTTTGCCCATTTTTAAATAAGTTATTATTATTTTTTGCTATTAAGTTGTGTGTTCCTTATATGTTGTGTATACTAATCTATCATTAATATATCATTTATAAATATTTTTTCTCATTCTACTAGTTGCCTTTTTATTTTTCCTTTGTTCTGAAGATACATTTTAGCTTGATGTAGTCCCACTTGTTTATTGTTTTTGTTGCCTCTGCTTTTGGTGTCATAGTGAAAATATAATTGCCAAGAGCAATGTCATGGAACTCTTCCTCTCTGTTTTCTTTTAGGAGTTTTACAGTTTCAGGTCTTATGTTTAAGTCTTCAATTCATTTTATGTTGTTTTTGTGTTTGGTGTGGGCTAAGAATCCACTTTCATTTTTCCTTTTTTTGCATGTAGATATCCAGTTTTCTCAACACCATTTTTTGAAAATACTGTTCTTTCCCCATCATGTATTTTTGGCATTTTTGTTGAAGATGAGTTGACCATATATGTTGTGGGTTTATTTCTGGGACTTCCATTCCATTCCATTGTCTGTGTGTCTCCTTTCATGCCACTATCATACTGTTCTGATTGCTATAACTTTGTAATATAATTTGAAAACAGGACATGTGATGTCTCCAGCTTTATTCTTCTTTCTCAAGATTATTTAAGCTATTTAGGGTCTTAGAAATCATTAATACTTAAAAAAAATTCATATAATGTGATTACTAATAACTTCATAATTGCTAAAATAATTTATATTATAATATGATTACTAATAATTACTAATTTACTTCATTGTACTTTACAAATATCTTAGTAACAAACGTAATCATCATTATTCTATTAAAAATAGCTATTTTAAAACTGATCAGGCCATAGATTTTGAATATAGAATTCACTATAAAAAACCATAGGTATGTACATTTCCATTGCCATATTTTCAAATGTTTTAAGTCCCATGTTAATTTTCTATATGACTTTGAGCACTCTAATTCTTATTGGTATTTTAAAATGCTTTATTTAAAGACTGTTTTTTTCTAAAGCCCCATGAACTTAAACCTTTCTTCAAAATGTCAAAAATAATAATTTCAAATTTCTCTGTAGGCTTCATATAACAAACAGGCTTTTGTTAATATGGTGCCATTATGAGGGATTCCAAGTAGGTTCCCCTTACCATGCAGTGCTCTAAAGTGCATTTTTAGAAGAGTTAGAGTACTAGGTGTAACATCTGAAAAAAATTAAAGCAAATTTTTAACTCTTTAGAGGGTTACATATAGTATTATTTGTTAGTGAATTCTCTAGACAATATTTTGTGTGTGGCAGCATTTTACTAAAAAGTGTAACCTATTAAACCTGTTCAGAAGAAATACTAGGATTTGTTTGGATTTGGCAAAACAGTGGATAACCACACATTTCTTTTTATCCACCTCTCTTCTGTTCATTTTTAAAATATATCATATGTATTTGTCATCTTTCTTGGCATGTATGTACGTGTTCGTAAATGTGTATGAGGGGGTACTATTGATAAAACCAGCTGTGCCGCTGAAGGAAGTTTCAGTTTTAGCCCCATGCTTCTCTGGAAAACCAGAAAGTAATACTCGTGTTTTGGTTACTTTGCCAGGATACAGAATTGATTGGAAATATGTTGGCCGATTTACATAACCTTTGTGCAGCATGTTGTTCATCCCTACAGAGACTAGTGAGTCCATTACAAACAGAATTGGGCTTACCTCCACTTATACCCCTTTGTCTGCTTGTATCCCTTGTACCTCTAGCAGGTAAAGGAAATGATTGTGAGAAGGAAGTCAAAGTTGTTTTACAACTGCAGTTTACTCTTGCACACGACAAAAAGCAGAAAATGGTCAAGCAGCTAGGTTAAGGGGATTGTGATATATTGTAAATTAAGTTAGCAATTATAAATTTGTGATACTTGGGACATAGTGCTTCCCTGAATGACCCATGGAAAATAATTTTAAAATGGCAAAATAACGAGTAATTGTTTACTTCATTGCGCTACCAGGCAAGAATCTAAAACATAGACCTAGTCCATCACTCAGATGTTTAAAATCACACGGAAAGAAATTAATGTTTATCTACTCTCTGAAAGTTAAAATTCTAAGGAGGAGGAAAGCAGCCCCCCATTTATTTAAAGAAATTAAATCTTCACTACGTGAGTACCCAATTCTTTTTACAAGTATAACTTTTTAATTGTAGAGACGTGATTTTCTCATACAATATATATCTGTTTTCAATGTGCTGTGGAAACAAATAAGAAAGAACATTTTAAGATCCCTTTGGATAACCAGCATAAAAATGAATCACAAGCATTCCTACCTCTGAAATAGATAAGATTTTTGTTAAAGTAAAATCTTAATAATATCACTTTCAAGACATCAATGCCTACATCTATGAATGATTTAATTATTTTACTGTGTACATGTTCCAGTGAAATATTTGTGTTAATCATATTCTTTTCTTTGGATGTAATGTTTAATCAAAGAAACATCTATAGTAAGTTCTTTTTTTCCTTTGGATTTTGAACTTCAAAGCTCTGCACTATTTATTTAAGGCATTTTTTTTTTTTTTTGAGACGGAGTTTCGCTCTTGTTACCCAGGCTGGAATGCAATGGCGCGATCTCGGCTCGCTGCAACCTCCGCCTCCTGGGTTCAGGCAATTCTCTTCCCTCAGCCTCCTGAGTAGCTGGGATTTTTTTAAGTTGACAACTTTCTTTATTCTTTGTTTGCACATGTGTGTACATGTTTTACCTGCTAATTTCTTTTTAAGATTCTTTCTATTTTGTTGAAATTAATAATGTAGGGCCAGGGAAAAACTACTAATTTGTTTTATGTACTATAGTTTGCCTTTTATGCAATTTAAAAAAAAATGAAATTTAATGTATATACTCTCATTTTCTGGTTACTCTTACTCAGAGTAATTATTTTGAGATTTGATTATGTTGACACATGCATTATGAGTTCATGTCTTTGTACTGCTGAGTAATATTCCATAATAGAGTTTGTTTTTCCATTTGCCTGTTGATAGACTTTTGGGATGTTTCTAGTTTTGCAGTATGAGAAAGAAGATGCCATGAACACTCATGTACACATCTTTGCATGAACCTATAGTTTATTTTCTCTTAGGTAAAGGCTTAGCAGTGTCATGTCTGAAATATACACAATTTTCATTTTCAGTGCTCTTCATTCCTTTCTGTAGATCTGTGTTTCCTGCTGGCCTTATTTTTCTTCTGCCAGAGAGAGTTTTTAAAACTATTTTTTGTATCAAGGATGTGCTTTTGAGGATTTTTTTCAGTTGTATATATCTTAAAATGTCTATATTTCACCTTAATATCTAAAAGATATTTGCAAAAAATATAAATTTTAGGTTGCCAGTTTTGGCAACCTAAACATAATATACCATTCTACTGTTTTCTTACTTATATTGTTTCTGGCCAAAAAAAAAAAAAAAATGCTTTTCATCCTTGGCTTTGTCTTATCTGTGCAGATCTTTTTACTCTGGCTGCTTTAAAGATTTTTTTCTTTATAAATGTTTTGAACAATTTGAATTGGATGAGCTTTAGTGTGGTTTTCATATTTTGCGCTTGAGGTACATTGATTGAACAGGATTGTGTCTCAATCTATAAACATTTAGTTCCTGTTCCTCTCTAGTTCACCTAAATTCTCATTAACATCACCAATGGCTTTTAAAATGTGTATTTCCATATCCACTAAACAGTTTATTGTGTTTCATTTATGTCTTGGTCAGTAAGCAGTGCTTGAAAAATGTGAAACTTTGTCCTCCTTGACATCCTATGCTCCTGATTTTTTTCTGCTTCTCTGTCAGCCTGCTCAATATCCTCTGTGGATGTCTCTTCTTCTTTCCCTCCTTTACATAATGGTATTCCTTCTACGAGGTTACTCTTTCTTTCTCACTCTACTTTTTCTGATATCCATTGTCTTCTCTTCTTCAACTGCCAATTAGATACTGATGAACATCTGAAATATCCTTTCTAAATTCCAGATGCGCATATCCATTTGTCCATTGTACATTTCTACATGGGTGTTTCGTAACATCCTCCTCAAATTTGGCTATCTCCTCTTCAAACTCTGAAAATATTATACCAAGCATACTATCATCCTACTTCCACAGTGTTTCCTGCTTCTGGGTGCTGAGTAAATGTGTGTAATTACTGTTTGCCCTTAATTGCCCTTTCTGGGATTGCCCATTGAACTACTTAATTTAATATACCAGCAAAACACTTTTATATGTAACCTAAGCCTCAGTTCTAACCTCTCTTGGCTAGTATTGTGTATTGCCATTTTTAGCCTGGAAATGACCAACAATGAACTTCTTTGTTGCTATGTAAGTCTATTATTAAAACTGCATAAAATAAAAAGTCATTTTATATAGATATTTTTGAAATTTATTGCATTTATTAGAATAAAGGTTTTATAAAAATTGTAATCAGAATTGTCAAGCATGCTAAGAATTCAATAATTATTTCTAGATAGTATGATTAATAGACACACATAGGTCTTAAAGTTTTCGGGATGTGTATACTGCAATACACTAGCACTATATTGTATAGTTTTTCAGTATTTCTGGCACATGTTATTCAGCATTTGTTTGTCTTTCAGCTGTATTTTACTGTTTTGTTTTTAAGTAAACAGTTATTGATTCAACTTAATGTAATTAACCCTATATTCATATAAATATCATTGTTTTCTTTTTGAACTTTATGACATTTAAAAGTATTAAAATTGGAAGTAAATCATCTCTGCATGATTTTATTTATATAGAAGTTAAATTATATTATTACTTCAAATTTAATGCAAATAGATATTGCATTAAATGTAATAATTATATTATCTATTATAATTGCATATAACAATTATATTATGACAATAAATTACATTATTTCAAATTTAATGCAAACAGATTTCAACACTTTAATATTGCTATTTAAGCATTCATGTCATATCTCTGATGGCTGACAAAAAATTTATATTCTTTATCAGAGCTAAGCAACTATGAAGAATAAACTAATGCTTTTTACTTACTGTTTTAAAAATAAATAAAATTCTCATATTGTAAGTAATAGATATAAGTAATGATATAACATATTCTCCAGTGTATTTTTATCACTTAAATTCCTAGTTAGCCTTTAATAAATATAATGAGAAATATTTTGGCATGCTATTAGTAGACTATGTTAACCAATGGGAACATATTATAATGGCACTTTTTCAAGACTAAACTGTGAAGATTAAATTCTCATTTATTCTACAGTGATTTTGCTAGTGTGTATAAAACTTGGAAAATACATCAAAGTAAAAGCAGACAGTCAAAACTCACATAAATGCCCTGTCGTCAAATACTTTACAGTCTTGGGTCCAGGTGGTTGAAAGAGGAGACAAATGTTGATACCACAATACATTGTAATTAGCTAGAGAGGCTTATGTGGGTTTGAGATAACATAAGAAAACTAAAATTGAATAGCATAAAACAGCCTTCTAAGAGCCAACAGTATAGTGTGGCATAAACAGCAAACTTTGTGATAAGGGAGATATGAACAATTAAAAATCTACGTAAAATGGAAAAAAAAAAACTAGGTCTCATCCAATTTGTAATCAGCACAACAGAAATATTACAGAATAATATTTAAGATAAATTTTTGGTAGAATTCTTTTTTTTTTTTTTTTTGAGACTGAGTTTTGCTCTTGTTACCCAGGCTGGAGTGCAATGGCATGATCTCGGCTCACTGCAACCTCTACCTCCTGGGTTCAGGCAATTCTCCTGCCTCAGCCTCCTGAGTAGCTGGGATTACAGGCATGCGCCACCATGCCCAGCTAATTTTTTTGTATTTTTAGTAGAGACGGGGTTTCCTCATGTTGACCAGGATGGTCTCAATCTGTTGACCTCATGATCCACCCGCCTCGGCCTCCCAGAGTGCTGGGATTACAGGCTTGAGCCACTGCATTTGGCCCTGTAGATTTCTTTACATAAAGTTTTAAAGTGAAGGAAAAACATATTTCTAGAAACATGTAAACATGGGTAAGTAAAATTCAGGAGGGTCAGATATTTTATATTTTAAAGATGTAAGATTTTGAATTATTGAATAATTGGAAATTAAGCAAGAAGAGCAATTTTGAAGAATATTGGGATGAACAATTCAAATGATATTTTGAGTTTGTTGAAAGTAAAGAATCAAATGCTTAATGTTTTTGAATGTGGAGCAAACACAAAGTGGTACTTTTGAAGACACGAATTGGATAACATTGTGAAAAGTTCACTGAACCATGTGGGAGTGGAAAATAAAGACAATCTGGATGAAATGATCATAATAGTGTATGCATTAATTGCAGTCATGATCTTCAGGATGAATGGCCACCAACAAAAGGGATGTGTACAAGTGGCACTGTATGTATTGATTAAACTTCCTTTTGAATATAGACGCTAATTCCAAATATTTTTCTTCTCAGTCTATATGAATACATATTTTTCTATTTGTTGAAAGATTACATTACATTCATAGTACCATACAATGAATTAATAACAGGTTTAGTTAAAATATGTTTTACACCATAGGGAACACAGATTTCACTGTTTTGTCCTCAATGAAACATTAAAAAGACATTTATCCTTTTGTGACAATAAAAAGATAAAAAGCCAAGAAAGCTGAGGTGCATATTGTGATTAAAAAGCAAGCTGGGACATGAAATAGAACAAGGAAACATAAAACACACTAACAGATTTAAATCCTGTATCAGAGACAATAAATAGCCCAGTTATGAAAATAATCATATTTCTACACACTAACATAAACAACATGAAAATGAAATTAAGAAATTTCATTTATAATAGTATCAAGAAAAAATACTTTAGAATAAATTTCAGATAAGTATAAAACTGAGACTCTGTAAAGAACAAAATATTGTTAAAAAATTTTGAAGTAATAGGAAGATATACCATGTTCATGAATCAGAAAATTTACTTTTGTTAAGGTAGCCACACTCTACAGATTCAACAAAATCACTATCAGAAATCCCAGCTGATACTTTTTAGTAATTGACAAGCTGATCCTAATATTCACCTGTAAAGTAATGCACCCAGAATAACCAAAAACAGTCTTGAAAATAAAAATCATAGGAATACTCACACTTCTCAACTTCAAAACTTACTACAAAGCTACCAATGTTACTGGTATGGGAATAGACATTTGTATCAATCAAATAGGAGCAAGAGTTCAGTAATAAAACATAATATTTACAGTCAATTGATTTTTGACAAAGTGCTAAGAATATCTAATGGGGAAAGAATAGTCTTTTGACATACAAAAGTAGTAGGATAACTGTATGTCTACATACAAAAGAACAAAGTTGGAATTTTCCCTCATAACATATGCAGAAATTAACTTAAAATGTACCGTAGACCTAAATATAGGAGCTAACACTGTAAAAGTTCTAGAAAAAATTTTAGAAGTAATCTTTGTGACCTTTGGTTATACAACACATATAGTGTTAGCTCCTATATTTAGGTCTGTGGTACATTTTAAGTTAATTCTGCATATGTTGTGAGGGATAATTCCAACTTTTTTCTTTTGTATGTAGACATACAGTTATCCTAGTGCTTTTGTACATGTCAAAAGACTGTTCTTTCCCCATTAGATATCACATGATGATAAAAGCAAAACTACCAAAAATATATAAACTAGACTTGGTCAAAATTAGATCTTTTTTACTTGTTTATTTACACTATCAATAAAGTAAAAAGATAAGCTGCAGAATAGGAGAAAATATTCATTCAAATCATATATTTAATAAAGGCCTTGCAGTTAAACTATATTAAAAACTTTTACAAATTAACAATAGTTCAATTAAAAATGGACTTTTTGAGGAAAAAATAAAACACGTAAACTTCTCAATAGAATTATTCAACAAGTTAATGGAGGTTAGACTGAACAATTATCACTATGCCTAGAAGCAAAAATAACAGTTGTTATGAAGTGAAAGTCCTGGCTATTCCTTCTCATCTTTCTCAAGAAGATTTATAGTGATGTTTCATATCAATCTGTTTATAATATATGTAACAGAGACAAGAGGGTAATAAAACATGTGAAATTGAAAGAAATAAGAGTTATTGACTTTCCAGTTATGCTATCTAAGATAAAACTCTTTAATACTTTAGATTTCCTAAGTAAGAATAGCAGTCATAGCATAATCCTTTTTTGGTATAATCAGTGCTGGGAAAGTGAGGTAATTTATAAGTTCCCTAAATTCTATGTAAGATTAAAAAAAAGAGAGAGTTGAGAAAACAGAGGAAGGGGTTAAAAAAAGATTTTTATAAATCAAGGAAGAGGGTAGAATGAAAGGGGAAGGACTAGAAAATACATAATGAGACTGCTAGCCATACTAATAAAGAAGAAAAGAGGGAAGAATCAGATAGATGCAATAAAAATATAAAGGGGATATCACCACTGATCCCACAGAAATACAAACTACCATCAGAAAATACTATAAACACATCTATGCAAATAAAACAGAAAATCTAGAAGAAATGGATAAACTCCTCGACACTTACACCCTACCAAGACTAAACCAGGAAGAACTTGAATTCCTGAATAGACAATAACAAGGTCTGAAATTGAGGCAGCAATTAATAGCCTGCCAACCAAAAAAAAGTCCAGGACCAGACAGGTTCACAACTGAGTTCTACCAGAGGTACAAACAGTAGCTGATACCATTCCTTCTGAAACTATTCCAAACAATAGAAAAAGTGGGAATCCTCTCTAACTCATTTTATAAGACCAACATCATCCTGATACCAAAAACTGACAGAGACACAACAATAAAAAAAATCAGGCCAACATTTATGATGAACATTCATGTGAAAATCCTCAGTAAAATACCGGCAAACGGAATTCAACAGCACATCAACAAGCTTATCCATGGCAATCAAATTGGCTTCATCCCTGGGATGCAAGGCTGGTTCAACATAAGGAAATGAATAAAAGTTATCCACATAAACAGAACCAAAGACAAAAACCACATGATAATCTCAATGGATGCAGAGAAGGCCTTGGAAAAAATTCAATAGCCATATATGCTAAAATCTCTCAGTGAACTAGATATTGATGAAATATATCTCAAAATAATAAGAGCTATGTATGACAAACCCACAGTCAATATCATGCTGAATGGGCAAAAACTGGAAGCATTCCCCATGAAAACTGGCACAAGGATGCCCTCTCTCACCACTCCTATTCAACATAGTATTAGAAGTTCTGGCCAGGGCAAATAGGCAAGAAAAGAGAAATAAAGAGCATTCAATTAGGAAAAGAGGAAGTCAGATTGTCTCTATTTGCAGATGACATGATTCTATATTTAGAAGACTCCATTATCTCAGCCCAAAATCTCCTTAAGCTGATAAGCAACTTCAGCAGAGTCTCAGGATGCAAAATCAATGTGCAAAAATCACAAGCATTCCTATTTACCAATAACAGAGAGCCAAATCATGAAGGAACTCCCATTCACAATTGCTACAAAGAGAATAAAATACCTAGGAATACAACTAACAAGGGATGTGAAGGACCTCTTCAAGGAGAACTACAAACCACTGCTCAAGGAAGTAAGAGAGGACACAAACAGATAGAAAAACATTCCATGCTCATGGTTAGGAATAATCAATATCATGAAAATGGCCATTCTGCCCAAAGTAGTTTATAGATTCAGTGCTACCCCATCAAGCAAACATTGACTTTCTTCACAGAATTGGAAAAAAAACACCTTGAATTTCATATGGAACCAAAAGAGAGCCTGCATAGCCAAGACAATCCTAAGCAAAAATATGAAGCTAGAGGCATCATGCTACCTGACTTAAAACTATGCTACAAGGCTACTGTAATCAAAACAGCATGGTACTGGTACCAAAACAGAAATATAGACCAATGGAACAGAACAGAGCCCTCAGAATTAATGCCACCCATCTACAACCATCTGATCTTTGACAAACCTGACAAGAACAAGCAATGGGAAAAGGATTCCCTATTTAATAAATGGTGTTGGGAAAACTAGCTAGCCATATGCAGAAAGCTGAAACTGGATCCCTCCCTTACACCTTATACAAAAATTAACTCCACATGGATTAAAGATTTAAACATAAGACCTAACAACATAAAAACTCCAGAAGAAAACCTAGGCGGTACCATTCAGGAAATAGGCATGGGCAATGACTTCATGACTAAAACACCAAAAGCATTGGCAACAAAAACCAAAACACAATAGGATCTAAATAAGAGCTTCTGCAAAACAAAAGAAATTATCATTAGAGTGAACTGGCAACCAACAGAATGGGAAAAAGTTTTTGCAATCTATCCGTCTGAACAAAGGGCTAATAACCAGAATCTACAAAGTACTTAAACAAATGTACAAGAAAAAAGCAAACAACCCCATCAAAAAGTGAGTGAAGTATATGAACAGACACTTCTCAAAGAAGGCATGTATGCAGCCAACAATATGAAAAAAGCTCGTCATCACTGGTCATTTGAGAAATATAAATCAAAACCACATTGAGATACCATCTCATGCCAGTTAGAATGGTGATCATTAAAAAATCAGGAGACAACAGGTGCTGGCAACAGGTGCTGGAGAGAATGTGGAGAAATAGGAACGCTTTTACACTGTTGGTGGGAGTGTAAATTAGTTCAGCCACTGTGGAAGACAGTGTGGTGATTCCTCAAGGATCTAGAACTAGAAATATAATTTGACCTAGCAATCCTATTACTGGGTATATACCCAAAGGATTATAAATCATTTTATTATAAAGACACATGCACATGTATGTTTATTACAGCAGTGTTCACAATAGCAAAGGCTTGGAACTAATCCAAATGCACATCAGTGATAGACAGGATAAAGAAAATGTGGCACATATACACCATGAAATTCTATATAGCCATAAAAAAGGATGAATTAATGTCCTTTTCAGGGACTTGGATAAAAATGGAAACCTTCATTCTCAGCAAACTGACACAAGAACAGAAAACCAAATACCACATGTTCTCTAAGTGGGTGTTGAACAGTGAGAACACATGGACACAAGGAGGGGAACATCACACTCTGGGGCCTGTAGGGGGATGAGGGGCTAGGAGAGGGATAGCAGGGAGTGGGGGGCTAGGGGAGGAATAGTATTAGGAGAAACACCTAATGTGGATCAACGGCCGATGGTTGCAGCAAACCACCATGGCACATGTATACCTATGTAACAAACCTGCATATTCCGTGCATGTACCACAGAACTTAAAGTATAATAATAATAAGAGGGAAGAAGAAAAAGAATAAAGCAGGAAGGCAAATAAAAGGAAGAAGTTTCAATTTTAAGTTGGAAAAGAAAATCCAAAATGGAGAAGGTTATGCCAACAATGTCTAAAACAGAGCTGGGAAAGCAAAGGAGTTGGACCCCAGTCAAATATAAACCTGGATGAAATCTGACCTGTTGAACTGGGCCAAACTGTAAAACTAGCTGCACGAGATTGCAGTTGTTTACATGATCTGATCACCAAACTCCTGGGGAGACAGCGGTGATGAACTAGATTTATCATTAGCTAAAGACAACTTAAACTATTAAATTGCCATCATTCATCATGGACTTTGTTAAAATCTTTCAGATATGTAAACTTACAGTAAACCTTTTTAAACCCCTGCCCAATCTATACTGATGGAAAATGATTTAGCTCCTTGCTATACCTGTCTTGCTATGTGTGTGTTTCCTCAATTGCAATTCCTAAGACCCTAATTAAAATGTGTTTCTTTTGTTTGCTGCTCTGCAATGTTTGTTTTATTCCTTAATAGTTGACATAAATATTATTTTCTTCCCTACAAAGCTCAACATATTCTAAATAGAAATGTTTATTATGATTTCTTTATCTTTATCCTCTTTGTTTTTAATTGACTAATAAAATTTGTATATATTCACTGTGAACAACATGTTTTGAAATACATACACATTGTGGAATGGCTAAATCTGGCTAAACACCATGTGCATTACATCGCACATTATCATTTTTCATAATGAGAGCACTTAAACTCTCATCAGTTTTCAAGAATGCAATATATTGATTATTAACTGTAGTCATGATGTTGTACAATAGATCTCTTGAATTTATTTCTCCTGTCAAAATGACATTTTGTATCTTTTGATAAGCATCTCTCCAACCCCACCTCCTCAACCTCAGACGCTGGTAATAAGCATTCTACTCTCTCCTTCTATGAGTTTCACTTTTTTAGATTCCACATATAAGTGAGATCATGTGATTTGTCTTTTTGTGCCTGGTTTATTACACTTAATGTCCTCCAGTTTCATATATGTTGTTGCCAATGACAGAATATACTCCTTTCTTAAGCTACATGTTATTTGAGAGTAAACCTCCATTTTCATTGAAGTTATACCAATGGCAAAATGTGGGATCTCTCCTCTCTCTAGACAGAATGAGGGGGGAAAAAGTGTTTTTAAATTGTTTTTTTTTTTTAAAGTAGAAACAGTAAAATTACTGCCTAAATAAAAGACATAAACATTTCAGAACTAGTTTTGAATATTATTTTTTGCCACTGATTTTCTCAGGATTTAATAGTAATAATCAAAATGGCTATGAAAAACTATGCTTTAGCTAGGTCTATGTAGATATAATTGTTATAGGTTGTTTAATATAATATTTTATTTTATGCATAGTGAAAAATGTACATCCTAAAAGTAACTATCTTGTAATACTACTTGGCTTTTTATTAGTTGTTTTATTTGACATGCAAACATCTTCCTGTATTGGGGGGCAACACCTGAAGCAATGCTATGCAGATGAGTCACCTTGTTTTATAGTCTGTGATATAATTTATTGTCTGGATTTGTTCAGAAATCAAGTGAATAATTAAACAGTTATTATAGAAAGTAAATTTATTCTTATTTTTCTGACCCTGTATGAACTTAATTATTTTATCTCAGATGCTCATTCTGGTCATTTATAAAATTAGTGGCATCTGCTAATGCTAGAAAGAGCTAAACCAAATTACCATTTTAATTTTTACATAAAATAGTGCACAGTGCTTCCTGGATATTTATTGTGTCTGCCCTGAAGTAAAATTTGGGATAAATGACAGTTTAAAAAATGGGCACAGAAGGCACAGGATCCAAATGGACATTTTTCTAAAGAAGGTATGCAGGTAGCTAATACACATATAAAACAACTCTCAATATAACAAACCATTAACAGAAAATAAATACAAAACTACTATAATTGCTTTACAAACTGAAATATTTGGTGCTCCAGTTATTAGCTCTTTGGATTAAATAGTCCATATTAATTTGAACCAAAATACCAAACATAATTTGATGCCTTACTTATAAAAATTTCAATGCCATTGTAAGAGAATTATATTGTTTTATAAAATGTCTCTAAAAGGCTCCATTTTTAAAAAATATTTTAAAATATTTTTTAAAATCACATACTTTTTTATAATTTATGTAATTTTTCAAAAATATTCTAAAATTATGATTGATAATGTGCAACCAAGAAAATGAAGACTTCTTTGTTGATAATTGTGTTTGTGTGAGTGTGACAGTATCAACATCAACTTTTTACAAATGAAAAGTGGAGACCTGCTATTCTAAAAGGATATATAAAGTGATAAATTTTCACAACCTAAACCTTCTATTGCTTAGTACAATTGTGTGCTTTATAAGATGCAAATATTATATGTGATCACTGTTAGCTTTTAGACACATTTCTTCTCCAAAGGTTCTAATTTTTATACCTTTTAAATCCATATACTATGCTTCAACAAAATTTATAATTATTTAATTACCTATAAAACAATGTTACTCTTTTATATAATTTATCAAAATAGCCCGGGCACTCACAAGGCTTCAGAAATTTCTTTCAATAGAATCAACACCCATTAGCTTTATACTATTCTGTGAAATGAATTACCGTGATTGGAACTGACTTCATCACTTTTCAAAACTCTGAAGAAACTGATAAATGACCGGTATTACATACCTCTCTGGAGGACTTAGTCTCTTAATGGAGACAATGCATTAACAGTTACTTCTTTATCTTTCATACATGTGTTAGCAATAAACCATGAAATCCATGGATGAAGGAAAAGGAGAAAATTATGGGGGTAGCAGGGGGTAGGGAAGGGGAAGATGTAATCTGCAGATTTGAGAATGTAACCTCAGGGAAAAACTAAATATAGGCACTCCAAGGAGGGAGAGGGCCTGCCTTATGTACACATTCAGCAGGTTTGGGGGAGATCTATGAATATTTATGAAGGAAGTTGGGTATGTGAGTAAAACATACATTCTATGTTCACTTCAGGGTGTGGTTTTAGCACAAAAATGAGTTAGAATTTGGTTCTTTATGTCAAAATGTGAACTATAGGAAACAAAGATGGCTTGTGAGAAGTCTCTACAAACTGGCTGAAATTGGCTTGAAGTCTGTGGCTGTTTATTAGGAAAAGATCTGTACAAGGCTGGTCCTCTGTCCATTGAAAGCCATAATGGGACCACTAATTGCGGGGGACACTCCATTGGCTGGCATCAGGGGATCTGTTGGAGTTTAAGAAACCTTTCTGCTGTAGTTGATCTGACAATGCTTTTCAGGAATTGGTTTCTGCTTAATTACAGCAAAGAAAACCTTGTGGCAATTAGTAATACAGGGGCACATAACCAACCACTCACCCTACTGGCCATTCAGTTGTTTTTGGTACATCTCATTTTAGCCACAGGGAGTCCATTTTGTCCTTCTGTTGTCTTATATTTTAACACATGAGTAAGAAAACTTATAATGAAGAATAAAAACAATGGATTTAGAAAAGTCATCATTTGGTCTCAATGAACATCATTCTTCAGAGATGCTAAGAGTTCATGTTATATAATCCCTTTTCTGCAAAAGAGAAAAATCTCACATTGTTGGAAAGCACAGTAGTGATTTCTGATGGAAAGAAGGGAGTCATGACTGAAAGACATAAAAGGGAGAGATTTGATATTTTCTTCAATAATGTTTATGTGGTTGTGTTCAGTTTGTGAAAATTCATTAAACATAGACATGCTTTTTGCACTTTTGAACAGGTGTATTATGCTATAACAACAGTTCATTTAAAAAGTCACGTATCATAAAATGATAAATAAACGTAACTTCTAAAGCTGCACATATTAAAAGGTCATTTACAGGCACAATCTGCTTAAATTGAATATTAACTTTTGAAATTAATTCTGTTGCAGATATTTTCTCAAAAAATAGTGGGTAGTAATATGCATAAAATCAGTTTATCAGTATGCTATCCTTAAATGTCAACAAAAGTTTGCACAGTTACAAATTAATCAACTTAAGAAATGCAATTCAGTGCTTAACTATTCAATACACAAGAACTTTTAATGGAATTGAATGCTATTGGAAAAGTATATTGCAACGCAAAATATTGTAACTAAACACACCAAACACAGTGTCAATAAATAGTTGTAGATTTACCCCATACAACAAATAACAAGCAACTCTGGCAAGAACATTCTGAGTACTCTCCATGGAAGTATTTTTCTGTTTCTGTTTCCTGCACATACTGCATATTCACCTAACCAAAAATTTCCTACATTTCCCACAGCCAGAATTATGGACCAACTAATTTGTATACCAGGTGCTCAGAAAGAGAAGTGAGGGGAATATTTGTCCTACTTCTACTTAAGACCTAAAGGAGTTGACTGACCTGACTTGCTCATGCCTGAGAACTCTGTTTTATGCATGATGTCTATCTTCGAAAAGTGAGGATAATTTCACATTGCATCTAGGAAGCGTGGCCAAAGAAGGAGAGTTATTACTAGCAATCTTTCAGTTAAAACTGAAAACATGTGTAAAACTAAAAACTCTGTTCACTGCATATGCATTTTATACATTTATAAAGGAGTTCATGTCAGCAGCTGGAAGCACAGAGTAGAGGTCTACTAAAACAGTTTTTAAAAATCTGACTAAAACATGTAAAGCAAAAGGAAAAATGCTGAATTGTATGAGATGCCTATAAAATAGACATAAATCATTACTTTTTCAAGCAAAACCAAGATACCCACTTCTCTATGTTTGACCCACAAATTCCACTGGTATGTTTGTTTCTTTTATGCTTTGCCTATGTTTGCCAGAAATTATGTGTTAGAGCATATGGAAAAAATAATTGTAAAATAAAACATAATTGTAAAAAACTCATATATTCAACAAAAGTAAAATGCATAAATTAATGGCAACTTCACCAGTACAATATTTTATAGTGCTGAAAAAAAATTACTACTACTTATAAAAATATGAATAAATATTTATAATATTAAAGTACAGGATGAAAGACCATATCTGCTTAACTTTACATTAAGTCCATCCTATTAATGAGTCATTAAAATGTACCAAGTTGCAATCACTATAAAAACTTTAATTTGGTAGTTTCTAGTTATGGCTCAGATTTCTGTAACTTATCTTGAATTTGTAATCTATGTTATACTTTCCCTTTGCTATGACTCATTCTAAATTTTACCCATGTTTAGCTAGCCCTTAACGTAATCTCAATTGCTGCCTGATGTCAACACATGTCTTCACATTTGGAGAGGCAGAGCTTTAATTTCCTTGGTTTTGTTCAGCTGTGGTTGCTACATTTTGTTCTTCACTGCTATTAGAGCTACAGAAACAACAATAAAACTCCTCGGTGAATTCTCTGTGTTTCAGATGTCCTCTTCCCTGCATCTTCTAAGTAGTAGTAACCTTACCTCCTCTTAATCATGAGAATCCTGTACTTTCTTCACTATAGTAACTCATTTATGGCATGTTGATCTAAAAGATATTCAAAATATGCAAAGCCTCAGGTTTTGATTTACTGGGCTCTCCAATAACAGTGTCACTATGCTGGAAACTGGGACCCGTAACCAGCAAAGCTTCAGCTTGTAGAGAAGCAGAGCAAAATTTCTAACAGTGGGTCACTAAGGTTAAGGAAACCAATCTCAGTTCTATTATTTGGTTCCCAGACCATGCTCTCTACGTATAAAGGACTCAGCAGCATATATTGGCTGTTGTTTTCATAAATATATAGTTATATCTCAACTTATGATGGGGTGTGTTTTAACTTATGATATATACTATTTACAATGGATTTATGTAGACATAATCCCATCACATATTGGGAATTATACTGAATGCATATTACTTTTACACCATCATAAAGTTGAAAAATCATTAATTTGAAACATCCTAACTCGGTGATTCCAGCTAGCCAGTCATGTAATAATCTGGAGGACAGTATTCACAGTGTCGCCCACCAAGTTGGTGCCTTACTTAAATGGCAGTCCTTGAATAGATATTTCCAGGTAATTTGGCACTTGGTAGAAACAGTGGCTTATTTAAACATGTGTCCATTATTGCATATACTTTACTATAAAATGATTCTTCTTGTCTGAGGCAATATGCGAAATTTCGTATCAATATATAGTTATTCTCTAAGCCCTTGGGTAGCGGTAACTGCAGAAACATTTGGGGCTGGGAAAGAAATTTGTATCTGGAGTAAAGAATCAATTCCAGTCAGGAATACTGCTACCCAGGTGAGAGTGAAAGAGGTCCAGTATAATCAATTTGTCCCTAATGGTAACTTATTTTCCTTCAGGGCCCAATGCTAATGAAACATACAGAGCAGTCATTAGATCAGCCTTGGAGAGGGGAAGCACATACCCTGGACTTCATCTTTACCAACGTTGCCACTTCCTGCATGAGTCCATTGTACAAACAATGTTATAGCTAGGCACAGAGGCTGTTTAGCATCCACTAGAAAATCCATTTGTTCACCAGGTTGTGGAGTTGTCCTTCTACATTGGATTCTCTCTGCTGGTCCATCTACATACCTCTACTTCTATTCCAGAACCCATTTTCTATAATCTTTTAGTTTTGCTCTTCCGTATCCTCTAGATTCTGACTAGCCAGTCATTTGCCACTAACTAGTAGCTCACATATAAGTCAAGCCATATATTCTTTCTGTAAAATAGGCTTCAGTTTTTCCCTTGAGGCCACAAGTTTGAGTTATGAAAGAAAAGACCATTTGAAACATCAGTAATGGGGCTCTGAACCCCACTTGCCAATGTAATTTTCTGGACACTCTATAAGATGGGGGCCAAATTGTGAAAGTATAATTTTTGTCATATAATGAATTGTTGATGTTTCTGCCCAAAATTATAACTTGGTGGATCTGGCAATACCCATTTAGTGAGTAGTTCTGGTTGCGTGGTTACTTAATGTTTTATAGCCAAACTTTCAGTATCAATTAGTAATCAGTAATATGTCAGGAAGTGATTTTCAAATAGCAAGTAGTTTCTCCTTGAATAATTCTTCACGTTTTTCTAGAACTTAAGAGATCTGAGTTATGACTCTACAGTTAAGTTTGCCAGAGACTGAACATGAAATTCTCATCAAACATGAGCATTTTTTTGTAGAATCAAATGTGATCTTGCACCACAACTTAGACCTATTGGAGAAACCTCAATTTATTTGAGTCTTACTCAAAATTCTCAAATTCCCAATTTATCTGATATATTGGTGGGTATACAATTCCCAATTGTAGTATATGCTCCTCAAAATCTGCAGAAATTTGCCAACTGCTCTGCCTATTAGTTTTCAATGGTATAAAAGACAAATAACTTGATCTTAATTTTAGTAGGGGTGGTTTTGAAGACCCTCTCATACTTTTCTTTCTTTCTTTCTTTCTTTTTTTTTTGAGACGAAGTTTTGCTCTTGTTACCCAGGCTGGAGTGCAATGGTGCGATCTCGGCTCACCGCAACCTCTGCCTCCTGGGTTCAGGCAATTCTCCTGCCTCAGCCTCCTGAGTAGCTGGGATTATAGGCATGCACCACCATGCCCAGCTAATTTTTTGTATTTTTAGTAGACATGGGGTTTCACCATGTTGACCAGGATGGTCTTGATCTCTTGACCTCGTGATCCACCCGCCTCGGCCTCCCAAAGTGCTGGGATTACATGCTTGAGCCACCGCACCCAGCCTCATACTTTTCATGTAATAGACACTATTGTAGACAGAGTCAACTGGAAGTCCCTAAACTACTCTGTTCAGCCAAGATAGAAAATAAAATGCCAGATAAATGCTGCAAAAAATATTTTCAAAGGGCTAATACTGTATCAGAGTTTTAAAGTGTCATACCAATAATACTGGTATCACACCTGGGGTTCTTGCTGGGATATTAAATTCTTAAATCCTAAGTAAAGTATCAGTGTTTAATATTAATCATAATTATACTTCTGGTCCTATATTAGAACATATACAAACTAACATGCAAACAAGAAAAAAATTGACAAAAAGGGACATAAACAAATATTTATTCTGTAAATACGTTCATTAATTTATCTCAACATTTTATATAATGCAAAAAGTTTTCGAATTAGGATTAAAGTTTAAAAATGGCATATGTATTTTAGTTTATACATATATGGCATATATGTTTTAATTTATACAAAATATTAATTGTACAGGGAAATTTAAAAAATAGATTACATAGTTGCATATTTGCATATAGTAGCTGGTGTAAAATACTGAAAATTTATAAATAGAGAGTAATGTCTAGAAGGACGAGTGTCAAATGGGAATGGGGGTATTTTTAGGTAGTTGATGTTATGATGGATTCTGTCTTATTCTTTAAGATATTAGCTTTTTTTTTCTATTCTGGTCATAAAATCTGTCTAGAAAAAAATTAAAGATATACTAATAAAATAGAAACTAACTCTTGAAGTAATGTAATACAATACATTTTAAGGAGTCAAGCCTAGAATATTTTTGTTACAATATATCATACACAAAATAATGTTTAGAGTGTGATTTCAATTAAGTTTTATTTATTAAGCATAATAAGTTAAAGTCTTAAGTGTATATTAAGAAACAAAGTAAAATATATGGAAATATATATATATTATACAAATGTTATGTACTTTATATATATATTAAGTATATATTAATTCAAGTATATTTTAAGAAACGAAGGAAAAGAACAGATCTAAAACTATTTTAAATATAGCAAAAAAATTATTTCCTTCTGCTGATTAACCAAAGAATCCAACATTTGATTTTATTAAAATTTGATTTACATCCAATGACTATCTATATTAATTTTGTTATTCTTACACACCTTAATCTAGGTGTGTAAGAATAATCCTCAAATCTGAGTCATTCATAGCCCACCCTCTTCATCAGGTCAGGATCTGGTTCCTCTTGGTACAGTGATGGATACACTAATAGATTAACTATCTTTGCACCTGATATATAATGGTGGAGAAGAAATAGGGTAACTATGGAAACAAATGGAGAAGTAAAACAAAAACATAAACAAAACACAGTTTAAAAAACTCTTCCTTTTAGAAAAAAAGACGGCTTTGAAACAGTTATCATTGGTTGATAACATGCAGAGCAGAACCCATGAGGTGCTTCAGCCATAGACATGAAGTTAAATCCCTTGTTCAGATCTTAGTTCTGCTCTCTGGGGAGGAACTTTCTTGTTCATTGTCGTCCATTATGCTATACATTATATTAGTCTGTTATCACGCTTCTTTAAAGAACTTCCCTAGACTGGGTAATTTATAATGGAAAGAGGTTTAACTGACTCACAGTTCTGAAGGGCTGGGGAGACTTCAGAAAACTCACAATCATGGTAGAAGGGGAAGCAAACACGTCCTTCTTCACGTGGTTGCAGGAAGAAGAAGCACTGAGCAAAGGCGGAAAAGCCACATATAAAACCAGGAGATCTCCTGAGAACTCACCATCACAAGAAAAGCTTCGGGTAATTGCCCTTATTTCTGGGTTTCGGGGTGCAGGGGAGATTTAGCTCGCTCCATGGTGGGCTCCAGGCTCTTGGTCTCTCACTCACCCAAGAATGGGAGAGGGGACCATGCCAGGCATGGTGTACTTACAAATAAATATCAGACCCCAAAGAATTTTTGCAGTAAGTGATTTAGGCAGAGAGAAAGAGAGAGAAAAAAGGAGAAGGGGGGAGAGAGAAACAGCTAGCTCTTACACTGAGTGAGGAGAAAGAAAAGCTGCTCTCACACTGAGTGAGAAGGGTTCCCAAAGGGGGAAAATCAGGGAAGGCAAGCTCCTCTCACACTGAGTGAGAGAATCCAGAAAGATGGAATCCAGGAGAGACACGAAGGTAGTGAAAGGGGACCTAAGTATGGAATCCACCCAGATGTCGAGGTCGGGACTTTTAACCTGGGAGGAATTTCCTCCCTCTCTAAGATGCCTGGCCAATGAAAAGAGTTCCTTTAAACTTCCACTGGAGTGATTGATCTTTGATCCTTTTCCATTAGTGCCAAAGTTAAACAAAGACCATTAAGTCTCCCAGATGGAGACGTGGGGGAAGGCAGGTAAGGTGTGTCGCTGGGAAGTTCCTACCCTAGAAACTACACCCCCTTGTGGACCCAGGAAAAGAATATATTCCCTCACCCTTGCGATTAAATTACCTCCCATTGGGTCTCTCCCAGGACATGTGGGGGATTATAGGAACTACAATTCAAGGTGAGATTTGAGTGGGGATACAACCAAACCATATCAACTTTCAATCCTTCTGAATAAATCTTCTTTTTCCATTAGTTTAAATAGTGAGTTGTACATGATACAGTGTGATCTCTTTGGCCACACTGCACACACTTCACACTTTATTTTTGTAGGTTTTGGGTCTGAGATTACTTTAGGGATGGAACCATGTGTTGTCATTGTTTTTAAATATACAAAGCTCCTGGTATCATCAGCAGTTCAGTTCTTTTGAAAACTCAAACTTTTTAGTCTATTTGATTTCAATCAGTTCCATGGGAATATAACTACAGCTCAAGATTTATATTGCACATAGGTTTAAATCTATTTTGTAAAAACCACTGAATGTCTAGGTCTATTTTTACAGCCCATAGCCTGTACCTTAAAAACAGTGGCACAGTGGTGTTAGAGATTGCTATTGCTGTTTTGTGATCTCTCAAGCAGCCAGGTGGTTTATACTATGTTCTCTTAATATCAATATAACTGACAACTGTATTAGTAGTAATCCAGGGATATAGATACTATAGTTAATATTGGAAATGAAAAATAATGTTATTCTGTTCTGTTCCAAATGGCATTGTTATATGTAACACTCTAAATTTTCAACACAATCCTCTGAAAGCACTTTAATGAGGTAGGAGTTGGTGCAAAACTTAAATAATTCAACCCTGTTCTTTAAACTCAGAAAAGGACTTGTATTTACCTACCTCTAATATTCCCCCAAAATTGGTTGAAATCATAATCCACATACACAAGTGTAGCATGAAACAAACCTATGCTCAGGTTGTGTACATGTGAATATTGATAGCTATAAAAATCATATGTTACTGATGATAATTGTATGATTATTTATAACTAATTTTGTTGAGTACTTTCTACATGCAAAATTCTATAGTAATTAGAAGGCAATTAGAAGGCAGTTTGGAAGCCCACACTGACACATATAAAAAAAGACACAGCTGAGACTTAAATTTTTAACATTTGAGATAAAAATTTCAGTTAATTAAGTCAAGGTACAAACAATCTCAATGCATGGAAGGCTTTTAGTCTTAAAATAGTTTATCAAGTTTAGTTATTTCTTCAGATATGATTATAGGTTTATTAATATAGCTGACATAGTTTGAATGATTTTTTAAAAATATAATTGATGTAGTTTGAAAGCCTGATATTTCAAGGGAGGTTCCAGACCAAGTATATTCAACTAGTTGCCAGGAAAATTGTAAATGAAAGAAGAGATCTCAAAGACTGAGAGAAAGAGTAATCTACACCTGGATTTAAGATTTTTAAAAATAAATTTTTACCATGCTTCAGTAAATAATCTGTTTTCTCTTTCAAATTCTTTACTTTCTTAATCTTTTAACTTAAAGAGAGGATCTTGGTGCTGCTGTGATTTTGAAAACATATTCTGTGGCTTAAAGGTAAAATAGTAAGATCCATTTCAACTGTACCATCAGCTGAGTAAAGGGAAAGTGTGGATCTTTTCTCGAATTTTGGAGAAGTCTTAACTCTTGATGATATAAATTTTATTTTTTCAAATAAAATAATTATATTCTAATGAATACTTCCTTCATACTGGGAAGCCTTCAAATATCTTGTCTCCATTCCAGAATTTTCAATTTGTGTTACTAGAATAACGCCTTTTCAGTTATTTAGATTTGGTTGTTTTCACATGTAAAACTTTATTCTCAATTTAATTCAAAGTTTGATTTCCCACTTCCATCTGAGGAGGGTTACCACCCTGGCCATGGTTCTTGGAAATGGGGATGAATCTGGCCTGATATTAGGACAGTTTCTTCCTGTCTCTTTTTTAATGCATGGGATCCAATGTAGGGTAAAAATTGCAGGGAAAGAGGCTAGAGAAAGCCAAGGTCACCTAGTGTGCTGGTAAAGGCTTTACTCTGGTTTAGTCTCTTCTGATTGATCTTTACTCCTTTTCTTAGGTGGTGGTCTTCACATGCGTATACTCTTGGTGTATACCACCAAGTTGGGCATGCCTCTGTTTATCTCAGTAGCTTGCAAAAGCCCGTTCCTCCCTACCCACTGCTCTTAGCTGTGGAGCCATGGTAAGAGTTGAATATTTGTTCACTCCTACTTTGGGTCCCATATACGAGGTGAATGGCTCACTGTTTTCTTCTGTGAAACACCAAACTACTTCCCTTTCTAGTACTATTACACAGACTGCTTCAGCAATCTTTTTTTTGTGCAGACATCCCTACATCAGAGTTGGATACCACTCTTTAGTTCAAATATATACCACTTTGCTCCCAACAGCCTGGGAGAAGAATTAATATGGTATAAAATCCATATCAAGCTGCCTGAATAGTCACAGGAACAATTTTATCACCTTCTACTCTCATCGGTATACCAGGTGAATAAACAGTTTCTGAGGCTCAGCAAGCAGCAAGCTGGAGAATAAAATACCACACAGTTTTTGCAAGTACTCTTAGTCTTTTCAAGTGATATTTGGGGTTGCGGGCTGAAGGGACTGGTTTTAGGCCTCTTGTCCATGGACACTACACTAAGAAAGTATAATTTTCTCAGCCGTCTTCTTATGTTATCTTGGGTCAGGAGGCGGGAGCAAAGATAGCTGAGTTGTTAAGCCTCTCAACCCCAAGGAAAATTGGCTTGTCTGACCTGCTGTCATGTTTTCACCTTACTCTTTTGGGTAGTTGGTAATTTTGTGCTCAGCTTTGCGCTATGGTATCAATTTTAGGACAACAGGAAAAATCACACTTGATATTCTAGAAGACCTTGTTAGTCACTTTGACAGAGAATCCTGATATGATTCACTCACTCTACTAGCTACCACAGGTGGCCAGTGGAAATAGATGTTTATTCTCTCATACAAATATCAAGAAAGCAAAGTCCTCTTGTTCCCCTCAGAGAGCATGCAGAACTCCTTTTGATTAGGAAGGAGTACAGACCTCTGCTCTTAGCTCCTCTTCAAATGTAACTAATGGAAGAAGAGGGTGGCAGTACAAATCACTTTAATGAGGACAAAAGGAAAGTGCAATTCCATGGACAGCTGAGACTGAATTCTTAAACTCAGTCATTAAATGTCAAAACTGGAAGGATGTTTAGAAGCTATGTAAGCCAAGTCTTATTTTACATTGGAGAAAAACAAGATCCAGAGTGGAAGAAGGAAATGCTTAAGGTCTCTCAGTTCTTTGGGAAAGATGGGAACAAAAAATCAGATTGCCTGACAAGTGATTTACACAGAAGTTCTAAAGTTTTATTCAAGCTGTCCTTTGTAGACAATGTCACCTGTGATCTTGGGGCTACTCCTGTACCGCTTGAAAAATGAGATCTTGTTTTGAAATTATTTCCACACAGAAAACAATAGTCAAACAAGCATAAAATCACAAAGAAGTAGGCACATGTACATTTCACTGTAATAATACACTCATAGTTAGGATAAGAAAAATGTTAAATATTTTTGGCAATTATATTAGATACCACTCAGAATAATTCCATTCAGTATCTCTACCAGGATGAAAAAATTGTCTGGGTCATTCTGCCTTTACTGGTTTCCTGAGGGATCATGATAGAATCATTCATGCATATGCCAGATGGAAAACAATGTGAGACTTCTTTTTTTTGGGGGGGGGATTTAAGTCCCCAATACTACTCATTTTCATAAAGCATCCATAGTAAAGATATTAAAAGGATTGCAGTTGAAGAAAACAGCTGCCTAATAGAAATACTACCAGAAAAGCTTCAAATTATTTAGGTTAAAGGGAACTTATGAACTTTGTAAAATGAGGTCATATAGTAATTTTCTTAAAGTATAAATTTGAAATTATCCTATTAAACATTAGATTTACTTTTCCTTCCTATCCTTCACATTGTTCCAGTAAGCAATAATCCTCACCCAGAATTAGTATTGACCTATATTTAAGGACTGGGAAATAATCATTTAGTTGTATTTCCTGTAATGACAAAGGGCTAGCTTTAAGATGGCCCATTTTATATTGGTCATACTCTGCTTCAAATAATAAAAAACTGTGTTCTAATGAGCTGACATTTCTATGCCCCTGAAGAGGTTCTGTAATTAGGCATCTAAAAACAGTGGTGCAGTTATGCAGTTGTAGTTATTTTTAATTGCTCTGTCTCTAATGAGGAAGCATTATGGATTAACTTGCTGCATTTGTGGCATGAGAGAGAAATATCTTGATAAAAACAATGCCCTTGAATATTTGCCTCTCTCTCCAAATAAGTAGATTTTTCCCTTTTTCATTTTATTAAGCAAAGGTAGTCTGCAGCCTTTGCTTGGCTACTAAATAAAATATAAGTTTCCACTCAAGAAAAAAAGTGGGGATATTTCACAATCTGAGTAAATTCACTGGAAGCATTTGAGATGACTGCATTGTTGATAGAAAAAGGGCAAGAGGCAACAAAAGTTTTGGGTAGAATGAGATAAGCAGTCAGTCATCCATGTTCATCTATAATTGTTATTTCTGAAGATGATACACTTAAGTTCCATTTACATTTATATCCAAATTAAGAAAATACTACCAAAGCTGCAGAGTCTCAGGTACCCTTTTAGTGACTTCCAATTATTATTGAGAATCCCCAAAGTTGTATTTCACTTCTAAAATTTTTCTATTCAGGTCTCTCCTTCAAACTCTCTGATGTTCCCTCCAATGTCTTCTGTGAGAATGCCTAACTGAATTCCAAGAAAGAAGGCTCTCAGTTCCCTTAAGAACACTGCAGGCATAAATGCCATGGTGGTGGTAGATTTTGTGCAAATATAGGATAATGGGTCTTTTTCGAATTTTGTCACCTGAGGTCTAGAAGTAGCACTCCTGTGCAAAGATTCATTTTCAAGATACATTTCATCTCCCTCCTTGTAGATGCTGATGCCCATGTGATGCCTGTGAACTGGACAGATTCTATGAACACCTCTTGTATTGATATACACATATATACCCTATCTCTGTATCATTCTGTCTTTATATATACATATAAGCATTTGATGTATATGTATACACATACATATACATATGGCTAAGACATTAGGCCTCTCAGATATATGTATATGTGTGCATGTGTGTGTGTGTGTGTGTGTGTGTGTATAGCTATACACATATATTTATGCATATATATCTCAAATACCTATATATCTCACATACATATATATAAACACACACACACACACACACACACACACACACACACACACACACACACATTTTATAAGAAACCCAGATTAGTCTTTATTGACCTCCAGGGCTCTATTCTAGCCCTGTTGTGGGCCACAAGGAAACCCAGGCTGGGAAGCAGCCTCTAGTCTCAAAAAAGTTCATGTTTTCTGGGCAAATAAAGTCCTCAATGGTGGAGGTGGGGGATGCCCATCCACGCTAAAACTTCTTGTTCTTGCTCAGCTGGTGGTAGCACCCCATGTTTTGCTTCCACAGCAGCTGCCAGTACTACCGGCTCTTGGGGTCCAGATCCTCCAGTGTCTTGGGGGGGGCCTAGGTTAATCTGGAACAGCCATTCATGGTACTCAACATCTGATTTCGGGGGCGTGTCGTGCTGATGCCCATGGCTGGACAGGGTCTGTGCACACTTAACGCTCAGTGAAGACCGCAGTGGCCTCACCACCTTTTCCCGCTTTTATCCCCTTCACCTCTGGTTTCCTGGCATAATCCCAGACCAAGAGTCTTCCAGGAGTGGGGAAATATGGGAGCTCTTAGCTCCTATATATACATATACTTATGTATATGTGTGTGTGTGTGTGTGTGTGTGCGCGTGTGCGTGTGTGCATGTGTGTATATATATATATATACACACACACACAAATGTATTTGTCTTTCTGAAATACTTATATATGCATATGTATATATGTGTACATATAAGTACATATATGTGTGTGCATATATATATATATATATATATATATATATATATACTTATACTGCAGATCTTGGGACTTCTTAGCCTCCATAATTACATGATCCAATTATTTATTTTTAAAAATGCTCTTTCTCTCTCTCTCTGTGTTTGTGTATATATATTATATAGGCATACAAATATTTGATATATATATATATATATATATATACACATATATGTGAATATGTATATATTTCAGTACTTAGAGATAGAGAGAAAGATAGACTGATAGAGTGCATTTTTAAAAGTAAATAATTGGCTTATGTGATTATGGAGGCTGAGAAGTCCCAAGATCTGCCCATCTAAAGGCCTGGGAACAAAAAGAACTGATGTATAAGTTCCAGTCTGAGTCTGAAGACAAGAGAAAATATCCCAGTTTGAGATCATCAGGTAGAAAAAGGGGATTCTCTCTTGTTTGTTTATTTGTTCTATATGGGCTTTCAATAAATTGGATCAGCCTCACCCACACTGAAGAGGGCAATCTGCTTTACTTATTTCACCAATTAAAATGTTAATCTTATCAAGAAAAAACTCTCACAGACATACACAGAATAGTGTTTAACCAAATATCTAGGCACCCTGCAGTCCAGTCAAGTTGACATAAAATTAACCATTACATTTTCCTTGAATTTCAGGCCCTTTGCTTCCTATATAATGATAGCAACTTCTTGGACCTGAACTTTTTAAAATTCTATAAGAATAAGAAATGTATTTATTTTATTCTAGGCACAGATAAATCTTCATGATTTTCTTAAGGGAGGAAATAATTTTCTTTTCTTAAAATGCACACACCAGAAGGGTATAGTTCTGCTTAAAAATTATAACTATTTAATCATGTCCCACAGAAGTACCTTGCCTCTAGTATACCAGACTTCCCAAACTTAAATGTTCATCTCTAAAAGACCAAAACATGGTTTTTCCAAAAGAAAAGGAATCCATACATAAAGGTCTATTCATGCCCCACCTATCTGGAATAGATTTGAAATGTCAGTCCTTACCTCTTAGAGACTTCATATTATTGAAACCAGAATTCAGGTAGCCAGCTATAAGAGTTTCACTTCCTTCAAGAAGAAAGATCCCTCGTGATATGTGCTAAGTGTGAAAACTCAGCCCTGAAACGTATTAGTCTTTATTGGCCTCGGGGAAAAATTTATTTCACTCTCAAAACATTAATGCAGAGGTCCTGGTATTATCCTCCTAAAATATCTTCAAATTATGATTAACATGTAAATTATATTTTAATTTTGAAATCCATGGTGTCGTGAAATACATACATAAATAATAAAAATTGAATGAAATAATGATAGAACTTGCTTTCCCTTGGTCATATTTGCATCCTTTCCTAATAAATTCCAGAGACATAACTTGAAACCACTCTTTGTTTCCAGGCAGTCTATTTCTTAGATTATTCATTAATGTTTTACTGTCTCCTCTCTATATTTTAATTTTAAATTAAGGAATGTTATTTTAGCTAGCTTTTCATTTTTTTCTTACATGAACACAGGTAGTCATAAAACCAGGTTAATGCTGATTAAACCATAATGAACTTGTTCAAAATTCCACTCAAAAATATATTACACTTACCAAACTGCTTTCCTAAACTTTGGAAAAATGTACACCAGAAAATGACCCAACAAATCAATTATTTTAGGTTCTTTGTTTTTATAAACTAGAATATTGTAGTATGGAGTGGGCTAATATACCCACTCCACAGAGATTGGAGAAGTGTAATTAAACCCCATAAGTTTTGATTTCAAGTGTCATAGTCTTTCCCTTGAAATACCCAATTTGAGTAACTAGATATAAATTTTCATAAGATAAAAGTAATATACTCAAATAAATGTGATGCAGACAGAATGACAAAAGAGGAAATCATCTTTTCATTGATTTAGATACAATTTTAATTCAAATATGTCTTAAGCATAAAGTATTTTTAAAAATATTATTTCTATCAATATGGCATTCATAATTACAAAGTAAACTTTAATAATTACGTTGTTATAAATTCATTCTTATAAAGTAATCATTGAAAAAAAGTAAAATGGATTATTCAATGATAGACATCTTTTACATAATTTTACATTTCAATTAAAAACTTTAATGCTTCAAATCAGTAAGTTTCATTTGTTAATATGAACTGTAAATTCAGACATAGAGAGCAATGTGCTTTATGGCATAAGAAATCAAGCCTTAGTCAACTTTACAAATGGAATTGCTTTTCATCTATCTCAGGATTCCTGTGGAACAAGTAAAGAAACCCAAGATAAACCTGTTGGAAGAAAGAAAATGAAAGGATGTTACACTAGTAGGATAAATTTTTCAACAAATTTGTGGGAAACAGGAACTTGATGGCAGCTGCTTAACAGACAAAATGAAAGCGGTATCCTAGGCTAGATTATGGTAGAAAGAGGTGGCAGAGGAAGTAGGGACTAGTTTTCCAGAAAGAACACCATGTATTTAGCAGATACACATACTCACACCCACATCTTAGAATCACACACCCCCACACACCACATTTTAAAGAACACCTGCACTTGTAATCGGACTTATTCTTATTTCTGAGTTTTTAACCCTATTTATTCTTATTTAAAAACTTTTATAAGTTTAAAAGTTTTTAAAAATTTAAAAACTTTTCATTATTTGTGTCTAGTCTTTCTAGTCTCTCGTAGTCATCACTTCCCAGTTTTGAGTTTCCTATTTTGATTCATCTTTCAGAATTCTAAAAACATACATAAAACATTTTATTCAGAAAATAATGATTTGTTTTCTGAGTACTTGTCTATCTGAAAATATATTTTTATTTGTTGTCATCACACATGAACTATATCATGGCTTCCATACCAACCAAAGCTTTACTTCATTTTCTTGGTGCATTTAAGTTATAAAGCAGTCTTCAACCATCTTCACTTTTTTTCTTTCACAGATAAACTGTTTTGTTTGCTGCCTTTGCTTATTTGTTCACTTTTCTTTGTGTGCTTGAGGGATTATTAGATTATTTATTTGTTTCTTGAGAGTTAAGTATGTGTATAAGCCTGAAAGTATTTTGACAAAATTTACTTATAACATTGTATGTTGGTTTTAGACATGGTTCTTGATTTTCTTAGAAAAGTAAGTATTTGCTCTATCATGTCTTCAGTTACATCAGTTGTTTTATTCTCTGTTCCAGAAGCATCAAATCTTTTAAGTTTTAAAACACAATGTATGGCCTGATACAAGATTTATTTTCTTCATAAATTCTACCTTTCTAAATATTTTTTACTTTTCTGGATGTTTATCAAATTTATCCTTTGCTCAACGATTTTCTGCTATGTAAAATAATATATTTATTTTACCATAGTGTGGTAAATAATATAACTTTTATTATTAAAAATAGTAACTATTTTCTGCTATGTAAAATAATATATTTATTTTACCATAGTGTGGCATATATTAATCTTGATATTTCATATGTTCATGTTATATTTTCCTTTTGGTAAAAACACTGTTCTCTTAAGTCTTCTTCAGATTTAGAGGTTATATTTTTTACTATCATTGTTTCTTAGACTTTCCTGATATCAGTAGACCAGGAAAGACCAAGGAAAATTTGTTCTTGAAAAGAATCATTAAAAATTGTCTAATAAAAAAATAGAGTTATCATTTAGAGGCCCTAATAGAGAACCAACAAGTTTGATATAAGTGGGGAAAGAGTATACAGTAGGATAAGGAAAAATGATCAGTGGAAAGTTCTAGCATTTTGTTTAGTGTAGCAATAGTCAGGAGAATCAACTTCCATATGCAGAAATAGAAGAATACATGTGATAAGATTTTGATGGGTTCAAAGCCTTCTTTCTCCGTTCCCTCCATGTAAAACAATTACCTTGTATTACAGAACGTTGTCATACTCTATGTAAAGGCTTAAGTAATAGCTTAAGGTTTCTTTCAACTCCTTAATTTTTCCCATCGTTTTCTTTCGCAGTCTAGGGAATTCATATAAGTCATAGTAGGAAATTGAGAAAAGAGATCATAATTACTTTTCTCATGTTATAATTTTATCTCGAATGTACTTCTTTTAAGATAATAAGTTAGCATATTTGTGGGGGAGGGGGACACCCAAAATCTGTGCTAGCAATTCAAGTATAGGTATCTCAAAATATTGTAGTGCAATCTACATGAATGTAGAAAAGTTTGTGTTAACCTTTCTTTATATACTGGCTGTTTATTATCATCACTGTGTGAGCCCAATGAGCAGTCAGCTTCTGTGATGGCAGGGTGCCTGTGAGATGACTCGTTTGTAAATACTGTACACAATTGTTAGAACACTGTCAAAGTCACATAGGCCCTTCTTGCCAGTCAAGCTTATAAATATCCCTGGCATTCTGGAGAATGAGTCTTGTGAACATATTATCATGGAATGTTGACAGAAAATCCAGATTGCTACCCAAACTGTGGAATACAAATGAAAGCTTTGATATCTGGTTGTGCTGGAAAGGAAAAGAGAATGTTGTCTAATGCATATCAGTGAATCAAAAGACTGAAAACATAAAACAATTTGAACTGGTTTAGTGCAGAATCACATTTTAGCAACACAAAATGCATGAGACAGGCATGTTTAATTAGAAAATTAATGTCATGAATTTGAGGCTGGAGGCAATAAACATTTTACTTGAGAATTCTTGGATCCCATTGCTGATATGTGAGTGGCCTGGCAATTCATATTCATAAGGGCATATGAATTTATACTCTCAGTATTTACTACTGTCACTGATTATTTTCTATTTATATTAAAATATACATTTGGCTAAACTTAGTGCTATTTCATTTGTAAAGATGTACTACAAGTATACTAATTCTAATACATAATGTGTTATTATATCAAAAGACAATGGAGTACTTGTGACTTTGTGAAGGCATTACTCACAGAGAAGTTAAGAAAGTGTGTCATTTAATCATTAGTCATCCCCATTGTTTCTTCTTTATCCTTATAATTTTAAAGTTTCTAACTCTTTCTCATCTAGCAGTGCAGGTAGAAGGAGGAGGAAAAAGAAAAATGACAGTAAAAGTAGCATTGATAACATCTTACCTTAATTGTATCATTTAAGTGCCATATCATAGGCCGAAAGCTATATAATGACTGTCATCTTTAGTCTCCAAAAAAGTCTACAAATTTTGAAAATAGAAGTTAGCTTTAGAAAAAGATCAAGCAATTAGCCCCAAAAGCAGACTTTACGCTTTTAGCCACTTTGCTATCCTAATGGATAGACTTTCCACACTGAGGGAGTCATATGAACTGTATAATCACATCTGTGTATTATCTAAGGTTAAATCAGTTTATCCATTTATTTAACATGTATTTTTTAAACTCTATCCATGTGCCAGACCTCTGCTAGATCCAGTAGATACAGTGAACCAGATACAAAGCTTCTGGTTCACAATGGAGCTCAAAGGCCAGTATATTGAATTCCAATTTATTCATTTTTAAACGATTTTTGAATTTTAAAAATATTTTTGCCATGTTTACCAATTTATTAAAAAATATAATAATGAGAAGTCTATCATGTTTCAACTACTATGCTAGGGAAGTAACATATAAGAAAAAAATCCCTTTTAGGCCAGGTGCAATGGCTCATGCCTGTAATCCCAGCACTTTGAGAGGCCCAAGTGGGCAGATCACCTGAGGTCAGGAGTTTGCAACCAACCTGGCCAACATGGTGAAACCCCATTGCTACCAAAACCACAAAAATTAGATGAGCATGGTGGCTTGTGCCTGTAATCCTAGCTATTCAGGAGACTGAGGCAGGAGGATTGCTTGAACCCAGGAGGCTGAGGTTGCCCTGAGCCAAGATTGTGCCACTGCACTCCAGAGTCTGAAGGACAGAGCCAAAATCCATCTTTAAAAACAACAACAACAAAAGAAAGAAAGAAAAAGAAAAAGTGCCTTTTGCTCAAGAATTTCAAAATCCAATGATGCAGATAGAAGAGAATCTGACAATTATTAAACAACACTATGGAGGTTTGTTAGAAAGATGCAAAGGCTATTAAAGCCCTTCTTATAGGGCTCAGAGAAGAATGCGCACACACACACAAACAAGATAATAGAGGTAAGGCTTGAATGCTGACTAGGAATTAGTCACACAAATCTGGGAGAGATGAGAATTGGTAGAACATGCTAGGACAGAATAAATACTATTTCCAGATACATAGAGACTAGGGAGTGAAGGGTGGTCAGAATGTTCTGGTTTGAAGAAGGACATGTGAGGGAGAAAGGTTCAAGCCTTGAATAGATTTCGTGCTACAATAAGGAATTTGTCCTTAGAATAACAAAGAGAATTGATTTATATTATTTAAGGGACAGATATGATCAGCTCTGCATCATTGACATTGTTGAGGAGATTGGATTATATGAAAAGCATGAATGAAGTGTGTTTTGCAGGCAGACTGGAGTTCTTGAGACAGGAGTGGGATCTATTGCAATTAGATCAAGTGAAAGAGAACTAAGGTTTAAAGACACTTGCATTAATTTATCTTTTTTTGCTATTCAGACCTAGAACAGACATAGATAAATACAGTCTGACATGGAAATAAATCAAGCAAATGTTAAAACTGCATCTGGCAATGCTGATTGCATTTATCCATTTGAATATATATTGCCCTATTGTTTTTTGTTTTAAAAAGGAAAACTATGAGATCAGTTATTTTATTACATGGCTTTAATGTAATAAATAGTACTTACCAATTTCTTTTTGAACAGAATAAAAAGTATTTTGAATCATTCTACAAGATGTGTACGTACTTTCATCATCCTTCTTTGTGTTAAAAAAGAAGGGGATGATTCATAGGTTACTTTGAAATATTACATCTTCTTTGAAAAGATTTATGAAATATCACATATTTACTATAATATTATGAAATCGTCCCTTTATTCTGCTGCATTTAGCAACTTTATTTCTATGACTTCTTTATTCAAAATTAAGAACTCAACTCCTGATTAGGAACTAATTGTTCTAGCAAATATCAGATATGTATGTAATCACATCTCTGGCTCATGATTATTTGCTTGAGGCAGCAAACCCTCAGAAAAAATGGAAGGTCACCAAAAACATTTTTTTTTTTTTTTTTTTTTTTTTTTACCATGAAGGGTGCAGCTGGCCAATTTTCTTACTCTTTATAACATCTACTATGGGTAGGAGAAGACAGAACTCTCAGGGTTCAATAAGAATAGCTTTTCTTCCATATTCTTACCTGCAGCTTTGCATTATAGTTGCTGTTTTTCTCATTTTTTTTTTCTTTTTTTCATGGACAGAAGAGCAGAGTGTATGCTGGCCTGAATATGTATGGGTTTTCTTGTTAAAAAAAATTAAAGGGTGTTGATACCTTTCTGACTGAGAAAGGTTGATATCCTTCCACTGTATGCTCAATCAGGAAATGACAATAACAATAATCCATCAAATCAAACACGTCCTAATTATCTCGGCAATTATAAGGTGATGATTTAACATTTATCCTCATGACTCTAAGTGTAGTTAGTAATTGATCCACTTTCTGCAGTCCTAATTCAGCAACTCTAAAAATGCTAAGCATACTACCATAAAAAATCAGCTGTGTAAACATATTTTACCTATTATTTCCCCCATATTTGCAAACAATACAAAATGCAGATAATGTACTGTGATTGTTACTATTGTTGATATTATTAATGCATTAATTTGTATTTCATTTAAATAAAAATTGAAGTATAAAAATCTTTTTAATTTATAAAATATATGTATCTAGCAAGTCCTACCAATTTCAATATGATAAACAAAATGGAATATGTATGAAAAGAACCGCTGATTTGACATTATACTTATTCCATAAACAGAGAACGATTTCCAGAGTAATTATTAGAAATATATGTACTGAGATTTTCTTATTTATTATTATTGTTAAGTTCGGTAAATATAATTATTCTATTTCTTATGAATTACGAGACAGTGTAAATTCACCAATATGAACCTCTTAAGCAGAGCTAGGGCAAAGGACCCATAACAGGTTATTTTGAAGACTCCACTTAGAATCCTAAATTTCTAAGAGCGAGTCTAAGCACAGTGAGTTTGAAGATATGCCTGGTATTGATATTATTCTACACCAAATTAATAATAATGTATTATTTCCCTGGAAACTAAGTAATGGGATCTATGGAATAAGAAAGATTTTTCTTTTTGTATTGTATTTCATTGTTTAATATAAGAATAATACTTTTGGGAAAATTAAACTATAATTTTGATGTTTAGGAATTTGAGTAATTGTTTCATTTGGTCAAAGGTCTTTTTAAGTTTAATGAGATTGAGATTACTTTTACTTTTCTACTGAAATAATGAAAATAAAATGTACTAATCTGGAGAGTTTTGGTGAATATGGCCTGATGAAAAAGTAAGCCATGGTTGTCAGGTCTACTCAGTAAAGTCGCCTTGGTCAAGGAGATATTCCTAGGCAGAATAGAAACAAAATAGCTACAAAAATGCTTCTGAACATGTGCAAGGGTTAAGTGGGATGAGCTGAGAACATAAGGCCTCACAAATGGAAGCAGTGGTGTTTGGGCAATAACTGTGCTTGACATAGCTGCTCCTGATTGTCTGGATAGTGTGACTCCCTTCATGTCAATAATATTATTATGCAAAAATCCTTAGATAAGTGAAGTAAAGTATAACCATAGGTGATACAGTATTATTTTGTGAGCTTCATCCAAGAAAAATATCTGATTTTGTAGAAATTTGTGCAGCAAACAGAAGTTGAGATTTTAAAAATGTGTTAGGTTATAGACAAAAATTGATAGAACCTTTTTAATAAAATTTTGCTGGTGTAGTTGTTCTTCTTGCCAATAAATCAGTTGTTCTAAATCTGTATTGCTTCACCTCCTTTAGTCTCAGCATGTTTATTGGCAAAAGAGAGGACAGGTAGCATGTGAGTGGGCTGGAAATTCTAGTAATTATATCAGCTTGGATTTTAGATTAATTATCTGCTTTTTTCTATGGTGAGAGAAGGCCAAGCCCATCTAGTTACAGTAGATCCAGGAATCACCAAGTTGAACCTTAGGGTTTTTATCACAAGAAACCTAAGAATATATTTACATACTTTATTAAAATTTGTTGAACGATAAAGAGTACTTACAACGAGGTGGGAATTGAAAGCTGTTTCATGTATTACAACATTTTTATGTTCATGGAATATTTAAAAATATTTTTCATTTAAGAATACAATGACCTTTCACCACACATCTTAGAAAGAAATATCTTGCCTTGTAATCAAGGTAAGATATTTTATTGAGGATTACATACATTATTTTTAATAATCATGATTTACCTTGCTTCTGATAGGATATTAAAGAAATAGGCAAGAAAATGATTTGCCTGAGATCACACACATGAATAGAAATTATGGGGAAAATCCCATGTCTTGATACTCAAAAGTCAGTCAGAACCATGGAATCATGTTCTTTCCGAAGTCATTTCTTTTTACTATGAAGTAATAAATGTATTTCTTACTTCATACACAAGCCAAATTCTTGACGAGGTTTTCTTCACTGCATTAACTTCTCTGTAAATGATTCAAAGTCACTGCTCTCTGACAATGTTTAGTAGTTTATATCAGTGATCACAGTTCAGTTCCTAGTATTAATGTGTCTACATTATAAAAGCTGTCAGGAAAAATTGTATTAATTAATAAGAGCCGTTGCTGAACTACTCAGGACAAAGGCCAAGTGTAAAATTCTATGGACAATGAACTCTGTCCCAACTTCCAAGGGTTATGCCTTCTTATCAGAATTTAAATGTACCAGCAGAAAGGTTTAATCATGACCACATATTGTATCTTTGGAAAACCAGAATATTTAAATCTATAGTGTCAGGGCTTTTCATCTCTCATGATACATGTTTCATTCAATGCAAGTATTCTTCAGCATACATTTGGTCAAGCTTTATGAACTTAGTCTGCTGCAGGAACAAAGAAAAATTAAGACTACTTTGAAACATAGGTCGTTTGTTCGGCAAACATATGACCTCTTGCACCCACCTCATAGGCATGCACAGTATAAAACCCCAAGAAGTGACGTTAAGCTTGCCTCCCCTTACACAAATATTAAGGAAACAAATTTCTAGGCACAGAAATATATGTAAGTCCCATACAGCCTACTCTTTACATAGCTACCAAAATAGAATATTAGTCATTCTCCTGCAGGGGCTGAAGTGTATTTCTGGACTTCATGGAATTTGGGAAATAAATTGTCCTGGAGTTATATAAGAGAAATTGCCTCTGTGACAACCTACCATTGTTTTCACAAGAAGATGATTTTCAAGTTCCAAAGTAGTTTTAAAATACATTTTAAGAAAATAATGTCCTCATAATTTAGGGACTACCTACGTTTGTTCTGCCTCCCAGTATTTTAAGATGTCAGCAACCTGTTGTTTCATTAGTTATTTATTTCTCATTTGTTAATAACCATACCATATATGCATGTACATTATTTCTATTTGGATGCTGAGCCATAAATGTGGGTGGACAAGTGAATATTTGGGGTGGAAATGTTAAGGGAGCTTGATTAAAGTTGTTAAACAAAATCCTCAAATTTTTATTCACATCAGACTTTGTCATTGAAAAAAAACAAAAACAGTTCACACGAAATTTTCTATTTTTCCAGTATAACTTGCGTTAATTTGACACAAACTCTTATAAAAATACTGACGTTTTCAGTGATGCTTTACTGTAACTGGATTGCCTGTTAATGAAATTATTTTTAGGTGATATCTGCAAAACTTTTTGATGTGATCCATGTTTTAACACATTTTGGGAACTCCTGCTCTATGAGATTGCAAACTTCGCCTTTTAAATTATTTTAAATGATACTCTAGTTTCTCTAATCTGGTATTCCAGATGAAATAAACAATCTATACTATCACTAATTTCATTATATAAACATCTCTTCAAAATTATTAACTAGTTTCGTGTTTACTCTTATATATCCTAGGGTTTCTCTAATCTGAATTTGAAAAGTCATATTCACTTAGGGTTAGAATTCATTATTTCAACTCCTCTTTTAAAAATTGTTTCCCCTCAGAAATAGTCATATAAGAGTTTCCATCAGTGTGTTCAACAGATTTCTTTCTTCCTAGATCCAAATAGGTGGAATATGAAAGCAAGACAGACCCTAAAAGAAAGGGAAACTATACAGAAAGTAGAGATAGGATTTCTGAAGTATTGATAATATAACCTATATTGAAATATGTATATATTTAACCTCTACAAATAAAGTTTAGAGAAACTCAGTGAATCTTCATTCTTTAAAATTACAGAAAAAAAATCTGGTTTCATTACAGTTTTCTTAGAGTCTTTTAAAGATGACTAAAATGTCTGTCTCTGATTCTCCCAACCTTTCTCTTTTGACCTTGAGATTGAATGTACACCTTTCCTAATCTTACCTTCTAATCTAAACATAGCAAAAAGTAACAGTGCATTTAAAAATATCGCAGCTGTTCAGTATAAATAAGTTTTGTTATTATAAACATTAGGGATGTTGAATACAAAGACACATTCCTGGAGTGATGAATTGCCTCTATGGACAAGTACAAATGATGAGCATCTTTAAATTTGGAAGTAATTCTGCTTTCTTTCTTTTATTTGCTAGACTCGATCTGTGTCAAAGTGACTGAAGTTTAGTTTCCACTTAAATAACATTTCAGGAAACAAATCACATTAACTTGATGAGATTTCTTGTTACTTCATACTACCGTTTTTCAAAATTACAAATTGTCTGTCTTGACACTAAGGTATCTACAATGATTAACATGGCTGTTTACTCAATTATTTCCTTCCAAATTTAGAAACTTCAAAGTGTTTTTATATTTAAATGACTAGCACTCCAGTAATACTGCTGATCAATCATTTCAAGTTAATGATTAAAAGCAGTAAATGTTCCTCTATTCGCCTTAGCTACTCTAAGTAGTGTGACAAACAGAGCAAGCTCTATTTATTGTCACAGCATTTTAACATGGGTCACCAAGTGTGAGACAGCATAGATTAAACACCGGTCAAGGAGTTTATATTCTTCACTCAGTAACTGATTTCAGTGGTTTTGGGACAGGACTGCTCTGTAATTAAAATATGTTATTTAATAAGCCATGCTATTTTGGGATTTGTTTTCTTCTAGAAATAAGTTTTGTACTTTGAAAAGCTGCATTTTCATGATTCTGTACAGCAGTGAGAAGATGATAATTTCCTAAATGGTTCCAACAGGCACTTAATTATTCACAGAGAATAATGTTGTGATGAGTTAGTATATCTCATTGTAGGAGCCATAATTTAGGTATTATACAAATTAATTTAGTTTAATTAAGTTTTAAAATCATTAATTCAACTAAAAAATGATCATGGTTGTTTAAGTGATACAAAATAACAGTAAATAATTTATCAATAGGTTACTTTGTTATAATAACAGGTTCTCATGTCTTCATTTTTTAGAATTCACTTCTAAGCCATTTCTTGGTGTTAAGATAGGAAAAAAACTAAGATGTACATAAATCTTACATCAATGGCTATTTTTTCCTTAATTTCCTTCTTTTTCTTCTACCATATGCATGCGTGAATACCAAGAACATAGTCATTTTAGGTCTTCTATATGCATATTATCTCCCTAGGTGACTTATTTTCCTTTTATAGCTTTATATTTAAGCCACTGCTCGCCTTATAATACTTATATTCACATGACAACTCAATATAAAATTTTTGACTTTGTCTTCAATGTTTTTCAACTTTTATTTTAAGTTCGGGGTACATGTGGAGGTTTCTTACATAGGTAAACTTGTGTCATGGGGGTTTATAGTACAGATTATTTCATCACCTAGACATTAAGTCTAGTACCCATTCGTTATTTTTTTCTGATCCTCTTTCTCCTCCCACCCTGATAGGCCCCAATGTGTGTTGTTCCTCTCTGTGTCCACATGTTCTCATCATTCAGCTATCACTCATAAGTGAAAACGTAGTATTTGGTTTTCTGTTCCTGTATTATTTTGCTAAGATTAATGGCCTCCAGCTTGATGCATGTCAAGGACATGATCTCATTCATTTTATGGCTGCATAGTATTTCATGGTATATATGTATGACAATAGATGGCAAGTCAGGCATGAGCAGGGCAGGAGAGGACCCCCACATCCCCATCATGAATGCCATGCAACCATCAGGTGATGGTTATGTGGTTGTTAACTGTCTCTCTAAAATAATAATTGGTCATAGCCAGCAACAGCAAAAGGCTGTTTCCCAATAGACAGAAAAAAAACTGAAACTGGTGATGAGAACCTTTCAATAAGGTCTCAGGAGTTTGGCGAGTGGGCTCAGGCATGGTCAAGCATACACACCAAAAGGCAAAATAGCAGAGTTTAACTGGTATATGACCTTCCTCTAGCAATTCTGGACTGGTAAGGGAAAAAATGCCTCAAGTGAGCATGCATTCAACTCCAGTAAACACGCTGTGCATGTGACCCCTCCCAAGTGCTGACAGGCCAGTACACATGTGGACAGCCCAACCCAAGGGAAGAATTAGGGGAGAAGGGACACAAGACGCTGGAAGTGTGCCTATGTATAAAACCCCAAGTCAAAGGTCTAACATTACACTTGATCTCTCAGGTTGCCTGCTTGGCCCTCTTACAAGTATACTTTATTTCCTTTCATTCTTGCTCTAACTCTTTTTAATAAACTTTCACTCCTACTATAAAACTTGCCTTGGTCTTTGTTTCTTCTTTCTGCCCCTCAGTCAATTTATTTTTTCTGAAAAGGCAAGAATTGAGGCTGCTGCAAACCCATATGGATTAGCTGCTGATAACATACTCTGATGCCCCATGATTCGGATACATTCCACTGCTAACAAACTTACCACATTTTCTTTATACAGTCTGTAATTTAGGTTGATTCTATGTCTTTGCAATTGTGAATAGTGCTGCAATGAACATACAAATGCATGTGTCTTTAACATTTTATATTTGGATGCATATATACCCAGTAATGAGATTGCTAAGTTAAATGATATTTCTGACTTTAGGTCACTGAGGAATCACCTTATTGTCTTTTACAGTCATTGAACTAATTTACACCCTTACCAACATTGCATAAGCATGCCCTTTCCTCCACAATCTTGCCAGCACCTGTTATTTTTTTACCTTTTTATAATAGCTATTTTAAATCATGTGAGATGGTATCTCACTGTGGTTTTGATTTGCATTTGTCTAATTATCAGTGTTGCGGAGCTTTTTTCGCATATAATTGTTGGCTGCAATATGTCTTCTTTTGAGAAGTGTCTGCTCATGTCCCTTTCCCACTTTTTAATGGGGTTGATTTTTTTTTTGTAAACTTGTAAACTTGGTTAAGTTCCTTATAGATGCTGGATATAAGACATTTGTTAAATGCATATATTGCAAAAATTCTCTCCCATTCTGTAGGTTGTCTGTTTATTCTGTTAGTTTGTTTTGCTGTGTCAAAGCTATTTAGTTTAATTACATCTCCTTTGTCAATTTTTGCTCTTGTTGCAATTGCTTTCTGCATCTTTGTCTTGAAACCTTTGACTGTGCCTATGTCCTGAATGATATTACCTAAGCTGTCTTCCAGGGTTTTTATAGTTTTGGGTTTCACATTTAAGTATTTAATCCATCTTGAGTTAATTTTTATATATGGTATAAGGAAAGGGTCCAGTTTCAGTATTCTTCATATGGCTAGCCAGTTCTCCCAGCACCATTTATTAAATAGAAAATCCTTCCCCCATTGCTTGTTTTTTATCAGGTTTGTTGAAGATCAAATAGTTGTAAGCGTCCAGTCTTATTTGGGTGTTCTCTATTCTGTTCCATTGATATCTGGGTCTGTTTTTGCACCAGTACCATGCTGTTTTAGTTACCACAGCCCCATTGTATAGTTTGAAGTCAGGTAGCATGATGCCTCCAGCTTTGATCTTTTTGCTGAGGATTGCCTTGGTTATTCTGACTCTTTTTTTGTTTCCATATGAATTTTAAAATAGTTTTTCTGGTTCTATGAAGAATCTCAATGGTAGTTTATTAGGAATAATATTGAATCTTTACATTACTGTGGGCATTATAGCCATTTTAACAATACTGATTCTTACTATCCATGAGCATGGAATGTATTTCCATTTGTCTGTGTCATCTCTGATTTCTTTGAGCGTTGGTTCATTGTTATCCTTGTAGAGATCTTTCACCTCCCTGGTTAGCTGTATTCCTGTATTTTATTCTTTTGGTGGCAATTGTGAATGGGAGTTCATTTCTGATTTGGCTCTCAGCTTGACATTTGTTGATGTACAGGAATGCTAGTAATTTTTGCATGTTAATTTTGTATTCTGAAAATTTGCTGAAGTTGTTTATAATCTTAAGGATATTTTGGAATGAGACTATGGGGTTTTCTAAATACAGGATCATGTTCCTTTAATATCTATTAGGTTCTTTTGACCCAGTGATGAATTCAGGTCCTGAATATCTTTAATTTTTCAGCTCAAGGATATGTCTAATATTGTCATTGAGGTGTTAAAGTCTCCCACTATTATTGTGTGGGAGTCTAAGTCTCTTTGAAGGTCTCTAAGAACTTGCTTCATGAATATGAATGCTTTTGTGTTTGGTGCATATATATTTAGGATAGTTAAATCTTCTTGTTACATTCAACTCTTTGCCATGATGCAATGGCCTTCTTTGTCATTTTTGAGATTTCTTGGTTTAAAGTCTGTTTTGTCAAAAACTAGGATTGCAACCCTGATGTTTTCTGTTTTCAATTTTCCTGGTAGATTTTTCTCTATCCCTTTATTTTGAGCCTATGTGTGTCATTGCAGGTGAGATGGGTTTCTTGAAGACAGCATACCAAAGGGTCTTAGTTCTTTATCACGCTTGCCAGTCTGTGTCTTTTAATTGCAGCATTTAACCCATTTATGTTATTTTATTGTTGTGTGCAGATCTGATCTAGTCATCATAATGTTAGCTGGTTATTTTGCAGACTTAACTGTTTACTTTACAATGTCACCGGTCTGTGTACTTCAGTGTGTTTTTGTAGTGGCTAGTAATGGTGTTGGTGTTTCCTTTTCATATTTAGTGCTTCCTTCAGAAACTCTTATAAGGCAGGTCTTTGGTATCAGATTGCCTCCACACTTGTTTGCCTGAAAAGGATCCTATTTCTCCTCAGCTTATGAAACTTAGTTTCTCTGGATATGATATTCTGTGTTGAAATTTCTTTTCTTTAAGAATGTTGAATATTGACCCTGATCTCTTCTCACTTGTAAGGTGTCAGCTGAGAGAGAGGTCCACTGTTAGTTTGATGAGCTGCCTTTAACATTTTTTTTTTTTGCTTTCATTTTGACCTTGGGGAATCTGTTAATTATATGTCTTGGGGATGATCTTCTTGTGATATATTCTACAGGGGTTCTCTGAGTTTCCTGAATTTGAACGTTGGTCTGTACAGCTAGGTTGGGGAAATTCTCTTGGATGCTATCCTGAGATATGTTTTCTGAGTTGGTTGCACTCTCCCTGTCTTTTTCAGGTGCAGCAGTCTGTTGTAGATTCAGTCTCTTTACATAATGCCATGTTTCTAAGAGGTTTTGTTCATTCATTTTCATTTGTTTTTCTCTATTATTATCTGCCTGTATTACTTCAGAAAGCCATTCTTCAATCTCTGACTTTTTTTCCTCTGCCTGGGCTATTCTTCTATTAATACTTGAAATTGCATTATGAAATTCTTGTGTTTTTCAGCTCTGTCAGTTCAGTTACATTCTTCTCTATACAGGGTATTTTGTCTGATAGCTCATTCAATTCTTATCTTAATTTTTAGCTTCCTTGCATTGGGTTGCATTGTATTTCTGTAGTTCAGTGAACTTTGTACCTATCCATTCTGAATTCTAATTCTGTCATTTCAGCTATAAAAATATGGAATGTTTCATGAATTTTCATGTCATCCTTGCATAGTTGCCATGCTAATCTTTACTGTCATTCCAATTTTATAATATATCCTGCCAAAGTTAAGACTGTCCTTCGATTTTTAAGAGTCTTTATAAATTAAGAATACTAACACTTTTTCTGTTGTATAGCCAGTGAATATTATTTCCTAGTTTGTCAGCTGTATTCTGTCTTTGTTTATGATTAATTTTGTGATGCATTTTTTCAAGGAATTAGATTTATAGTTATTTCTTTCATTTCATTTGGATTTTGAGTCAGAGTTCTATACCATTTTTAAAGAGTAATGTACTTAAATTCCTTCTAGTATTTGTACAGTTCTCTTTTTACTTTTAGATCCCTAAGTTATTCAGAGTTTACTTTTTTGTATGATATTAGATATGCGCCAAATTTTATTTATATGACTGCAGCTATTTCAGCATCATTTATTTAAAAGTTAATCTTTTCCCCAGTGATTTAAGATGCCATTTTATCATATACTAAATTTCTCTTTGTGCTAGGGTTAATTTCTGGACTTTCTCTTGTATTTCCATGCCATGTTTGTCTGTATATCACTACTTTAATTTTACAGGTAGTATATCACATGTTTAAGTATGAGACAAGAGCTACTTTCCTATCATAAATATACTTTTCAAAGTTTCCTGGCTATTCTTGTGGTTTATTTTTTCATATGAGCTTTAGTGTCACAATTTGATTTACTCCTTAGGATAGTTCATTGGCATTTGTATTCTCTCTTTTTTTTTCTGTATTTTTATTTTTTAATTTTTTATTGCATTTTAGGTTTTGGGGTACATGTGCAGAACGTGCAAGATAGTTGCATAGGTACAAACATGGCAGTGTGTTTTGCTGCCTTCCTCCCCTTAACCCACATTTGGCATTTATCCCCAGGCTATCCCTCCCCAGCTCCCCCCCACTGTCCCTCCCTTATTCCCCCCAATAGACCCCAGTGTGTAGTACCCCCCTCCCTGTATCCATGTGTCCTCATTTTTCTCATCCACCTATGAGTGAGAATATGTGGTATTTCCTTTTCTGTTCTTGTGTCAGTTTGCTGAGAATGATGTTCTCCAGATTCATCCATGTCGTTACAAAGGACATAAACTCGTCATTTTTGATTGCTGCATAATATTCCATGGTGTATATGGGCCACATTTTCCCAGTCCAGTCTATCATCGATGGGCATTTGGGTTGGTTCCAGGTCTTTGCTATTGTAAACAGTGCTGCAATGAACATTCGTGTGCATGTGTCCTTATAGTAGAACGATTTATATTCCTTTGGATATATACCCAGTAATGGGATTGCTGGGTCAAATGGAATTTCTATTTCTAGGTCCTTGAGGAATCGCCACACTGTCTTCCACAATGGTTGAACTAATTTACACTCCCACCAACACTGTAAGAGTGTTCCTATTTCTCCGCATCCTCTCCAGCATCTGTTGTCTCCAGATTTTTTAATGATTGCCATTCTAACCGGCGTGAGATGGTATCTTAATGTGGTTTTGATTTGCATCTCTCTAATGACCAGTGATGATGAGCATTTTTTCATGTGTTTGTTGGCCTCATGCATGTCTTCTTTTGTAAAGTGTCTGTTCATGTCCTTTGCCCATTTTTGAATGGGCTTGTTTGTTTTTTTCCCTGTAAATCTGTTTGAGTTCTTTGTAAATTCTGGATATCAGCCCTTTGTCAGTTGGGTAAACCAAAGATTTTTTCCCAATCTGTTGGTTGCCAATTCACTCTAGTGACTGTTTCTTTTGCCGTGCAAAAGCTGTGGAGTTTGATTAGGTCCCATTTGTCTATTTTGGCTTTTGTTGCCAATGCTTTTGGGGTTTTGGTTATGAAGTCCTTGCCTACTCCTATGTCCTGAATGGTTTTGCCTAGATTTTCTTCTACGGTTTTTATGGTGCCATGTCTTATGTTTAAGTCTTTAATCCATCTGGAGTTAATTTTAGTGTAAGGTGTCAGGAAGGGGTCCAGTTTCTGCTTTCTGCACTTGGTTAATCAGTTTTCCCAACACCATTTATTAAACACGGAATCCTTTCCCCATTGCTTGTTTTTGTCTGGTTTATCAAAGATTATATGGTTGTAGATATGTTGTGTTGCCTCCAGTGCCTCTGTTCTGTTTCATTGGTCTATATCTCTGTTTTGGTACCAGTACCATGCTGTTTTGATTACTGTAGCCTTGTAGTATAGTTTGAAGTCTGGTAGTGTGATGCCTCCCGCTGTGTTCTTTTTGCTTAGAATTGACTTGGCTATGCGGGCTCTCTTTTGGTTCCATATGAAGTTCATGGTGGTTTTTTCCAGTTCTGTGAAGAAATTCAATGATAGTTTGATGGGGATAGCATTGATTGTGTAAATTACTTTGGGCAGTATAGCCATTTTCTTGATATTGATTCTTCCTAACCACGAACTTGGAATGTTTCTCCATCTGTTTGTGTCCTCTCTTATTTCATTGAGCAGTGGTTCGTAGTTTTCCTTGAAGAGGTCCCTTACGTTCCTTGTAAGTTGTATTCCTAGGTATTTTATTCTCTTTGTAGCAATTGTGAATGGCAGTTCATTCTCGATTTGGTTCTCTTTAAGTCTGTTATTGGTGTATAGGAATGCTTGTGATTTTTGCACATTGATTTTATATCCTGAGACTTTGCTGAAGTTGCTTATCAGTTTCAGGAGTTTTTGGGCTGAGGTGATGGGGTATTCTAGGTATACTATCATGTCATCTGCGAATAGAGACAATTTGGCTTCCTCCTTTCCTATTCGAATACCCTTCATTCCTTTTTCTTGCCTGATTGCTCTGGCTAGAACTTCCAGTACTATGATGAATAGGAGTGGTGAGAGAGGGCATCCTTGTCTCGTGCCGGATTTCAAAGGGAATGCTTCCAGTTTTTGCCCATTCAGTATGATATTGGCTGTTGGTTTGTCGTAAATAGCTTTTATTACTTTGAGATATGTTCCATCAATACCGAGTTTATTGAGGGTTTTTAGCATAAAGGGCTGTTGAATTTTGTCAAATGCCTTCTCTGCGTCAATTGAGATAATCATGTGGTTTTTGTTTTTGGTTCTGTTAATGTGGTGAATGACATTTATAGACTTGCGTATGTTGAACCAGCCTTGCATGCCCGGGATGAATCCTACTTGATCATGATGGATAAGTTTTTTAATGTGCTGTTGCAATCGGTTTGCCAGTATTTTATTGAAGATTTTTGCATCTATGTTCATCATGGATATTGGCCTGAACTTTTCTTTTCTTGTTGAGTCTCTGCCTGGTTTTGGTATCAGGATGATGTTGGTCTCATAAAATGATTTGGGAAGGGTTCCCTCTTTTTGGATTATTTGAAATAGTTTCAGAAGGAATGGTACCAGATCCTCTTTGTGTGTCTGGTAGAATTCGGCTGTGAACCCATCTGGACCAGGGCTTTTTTTGTGTGGTAGGCTCTTAATTGCTCCCTCGACTTCAGACCTTGTTATTGGTCTATTCATAGTTTCAGCTTCCTCGTGGTTTAGGCTTGGGAGGACACAGGTGTCCAGGAATTTATCCATTTCTTCCTGGTTTACTACTTTATGTGCATAGAGTTGTTTGTAGTATTCTCTGTTGATGGTTTGAATTTCTGTGGAATCTGTGGTGATTTCCCCTTTATTGTTTTTTATTGCATCTATTTCGTTGTTCTCTCTTCTTTTTTATCAGTCTGGCTAGTGGTCTGTCTATTTTGTTGCTCTTTTCAAAAAACCAGCTCTTGGATTTATTGATTTTTTGAAGGGTTTTTCATGTCTCTATCTCCTTCAGTTCTGCTCTGATCTTAGTTATTTCTTGTTTTCTGCTAGGTTTTGAGTTTTTTTGATCTTGCTCCTCTAGCTCTTTCAATTTTGATGATAGGGTATCAATTTTGGATCTCTCCACTCTTCTCCTGTGGGCACTTATTGCTATATATTTTCCTCTACAGACTGCTTTAAATGTGTCCCAGAGATTCTGGTACGTTGTGTCTTCATTCTCGTTGGTTTCAAAGAACTTCTTTATTTCTGCCTTCATTTCATTGTTTATCCAATCAACATTCACGAGCCAGTTGTTCAGTTTCCATGAAGCTGTGTGGTTCTGAGTTCAT